>CM050398.1:4822741-14822741 GCA_027562975.1 Rhynchospora breviuscula | reverse complement strand
CTTTCATGATAATTAATATTCTTTATTAATTTATAAGATTAAGGACCCTTTTAGAGATATTATTGTCATTCCAATGAATTATTTATAGAGATCTACATTTCAGATCCTCAAATAGAATTATCTATCAATATTAAATAATAACATCAAAGAACAAATGATCTAATTTCATCATTAACATAAATTAAATTAAGTCATTAAATAATTTGGTTCTAGTATATAACTCCAACAGTTCCAATATGTGAAGCCATATGAGTCGAGGCCAAATAAGACCTTGTGCAGAGACAAAAAGAAAGGAAGAAAAGGGGAATCGAGGGTCATCTCCATAAACGGAAGTGTTCACTTGTCTCCTTCTCTAAGCTATCTAGGGGTTGCATTTTCTCTTGTATATATTGTCGATTTCACCTTAAAATTATGAGAGAGTGTGAGTAAGAGAGAGATGAAGGTTTATAGCTAGCTTGATGATTTCTTGATTAATGAATTTTGCACCTTCGTTTTCGTGATTTTTGCAGCATAAAATGTTCTCCTCTTTATTTTCTACACTTGATTGTGTGCCTGTTGTTTGGTTCTCAATTGGTATCATTATACATTCATTCCAGCGGATATTGATTTATGTCCGATACATATTCAACGAGACTATGTTTGGCAAACCCAAGAACTAGCTAGTTCGTGCGTAATCAAACAAACTCCGAACTAAAACAAGGTCTAGTTCTCCCTCCTTGTTCTAGTTCTAACAAATTCAAGAAACTAGAACAAACTTGTTCTAGTTCTTGTCCTAGTTCACACCCTTTGCCAAACATAGCCTGAAATTACTCCTTATTTACTCGTTTCTATTGTTTTAGGCCCGATAACGGTATTATCTCCAACCCACTGAACATTGCTCTATTTGAATACTTTCCAGCAGATATTTTTCTGGGTGTATCCCTATATCTACATATATTATCCGATCATAATTAAGTAATTAGGATTAATCAAAATATTTAGAAAACTTTAATTTAAATTAACAAGTCATCCGTAATAATTCAGTTCATATATTAGATTTCTATTAGAAAATTTTAATATAATTTTATTAGACGTTCTTTCTTTTCATAATTAAATCTAAAATATTATTAACAATTCTGATTTGTAATTTTAGAAAAAAAAACTTATATATTTTATATTGAACGTGATTCCCGCCTTTTTGGAAGGCTGGTCGGTCAGGGATTGGCATCCTGGACTGCCACTTAAAGTGGCTGTTTGGTACAACCGAGTCGTTTTTTTTTAATATTTAAAAATTTTAAAATTCAAATGTTGAATCCAAACCGTTGATTTTGTTTAATTTTACGAGCAATGCGTTTTCATATAAATTTTATAAACTTTGTAGTTTATTTGATTCTTGATTAAGTGACCAAATTATGAACGTATTAGAATTAGTCTGTGATAGTTAACCAAATTCGTTTATTTGTTAACCACTTGATCTAGTATCAAATCGACTCCAACATTGTCTATAAAATTAAACAAGATAAACGGTTTGAATTCAGCATTTAAAATTTAAAATTTTTAAACATTAAAAAAAAAATCACTCGCCTGTACCTTACAGCCGCTTTAAGCGGCTGTCGAGGATGCAATCCGATCGGCCAGGAGAGAACGCGAACCACGATATATTCCAAGTGGCATTTATTTGACCAAGCCAAAAGAAAGTGTGATTAATGTCAATTAAATTCTAATTTATTTTATCAATAGTTAGCCGTTAATACAACTTACCCTGTTTCTATAAACTCTACTAAAGCTTGTAGTCTCGATCTCGTCTCTACTCCGCCACCACATTCCAAATCTCCTTTAGTTTCTCCTTGCCCACACAATAAAACAACTTGCAACAAAAAAAGCCAGGTCCCATTAAAATGGAGACGAGACACAACGGACAGTTCAACGTGAGATCAGAGCCTCCTCTTCCACATGTGCTCATGATCACCTTCCCGAATCAAGGGCATGTGAACCCGATGCTCCGTCTGGCGAAGCGTGTCGCAGACAAGGGTATTCTCGTTACGTTCACCACCACCTCCGACGCTGGCCACCAAATCATCTCATTATCTGATGTTGTTCCTGAGGACGACGGTGTCCCGGTAGGCAGTGGCCGCCTCCGTTTCGAGTTCCTTGACATAAACTGGGGCCCCAGTATTGGTGTGAATCCGGATCTTGATGAGAGAATGCTACACCTGAACACTGCCGGTCCCGCAGCCTTTGCTAGTTTGATAAGGAACCAGTTGCGTGCCGGACGACCGGTAATCACATGTCAAAGTCAAATAGTTCATGGTTTAGAGATAATAATTTAGAACTTCAGATAAATTATTGACCCGCAAGAATTAGCTTGACTATTTTTAAAATGAGAAAGTTACAACTTCAAAGCGCTCCATTTTCTTGTACTATTTTGCCATTTCTTATTTTTTAAGCCAACCTTTTTTAATTCCACTTTGGAAAAGCTGCTAGAACTATTGACTTAACAATTTTCCTAATTGGCATATGCCGATGGACTGATACGCTTTTCACACTATAACAATTTTATGCCGGACCAAACTTATTTGTTCACTAATTTGACATATAGCTAGCTAGTACTGCTATTTTGACAATGGAATACTAAACTTGAGGAGATTCTATATATAGGTAACTTATATTGTCAACAACCCGTTCCTCCCATGGGCGGTCAATGTGGCTACTGACTTGGGCATTCCATGTGCTGTGCTCTGGGTCCAGTCTTGCGCTGTCTTCTCCACCTACTACCAGTACCACCACTGTCTGGGAGAGTTCCCGTCGGAGACCAACGACAACATCTCAGTTTGCCTCCGGGGAATCCCATCTATGACACCTGAAGAGATCCCGTCCTTCCTTCTCCCTTCCGGACCCTTCAAACCCATCTCCAAGGCTATCCTCGAGCAATTTCACATTATTGATAAAGTTTCAAAGGTGTTTGTTAATTCCTATACCGAGCTTGAGCCAGAAGTTATTGCTGCCATCTCCAAATATGTGCATCTCATCCCGGTTGGGCCCCTTGTAGAACCCGATAACGAGTCTAGGTCCACCTTGCGAGGCGACCTAATTAAGCCCACCGATGACTGCTTGGAGTGGCTTGATACACAGGCACCTAAATCGGTAATCTACATTTCCATAGGCAGTATAGTCAGTCTTACCAAGGAGGAAATGGCAATGATGGCTCACGAGTTAACGACCAGTGGCTGGCCGTTCTTATGGGTTGTAAGGCCTGACTGTCGCGAACTTTTGCCACGAGGATTTCTAGAAGAGGTGAAGGGGAAAGGAATGGTGGTAGGATGGAGCCCACAAAACAGTGTCCTAAATCACAGTTCAGTTGGTTGCTTTCTGACACATTGCGGGTGGAACTCAACGTTGGAGACTTTAACAGCTGGTGTACCGGTCATAGCCTATCCACAATGGGGGGATCAAGTCACTAACGCAAAGTTCTTGGTTGACATTTATAAGGTCGGTGTGAAACTCAAGGCTCCGGTAGAGCGTAATGCTTTGCATGCTGCAATTGAGTCCGTGATGGATGGACCAAATGCTAAGGCAATAAAAGAACATGCCGCAAAATGGAAGGAGGCTACGAAGATGGCAATGGCCAAGGGTGGTTCGTTAGACCGCAATATTGAGTCCTTTGTCGATGAGGTCAAGAAGAGGGCTACCAGCGGTGGCAATGGCTATATTCAAGTTTAATTAATTAATTTGGCCATAGTTAATTTCATACGACATGTGTGTTAATTATTGAAAGGCATATTTGGATTGTTTGAGAATAAACGTAAGGAAGAAATTTTTAGGGAAGGAAAATTAGAAAAACTGAGAAGAGTGTTATTCCAGTAAGATAAAATATTATTTGAATAGTGAGTTGAAAATAAAAATAAAAAAAATAATATAATTATCTATATTATTTTTTTCACCAATTTTTTTTATTATTCTTTATTTATTTATTTTAATACATTTGATATTGCATAATAAAGGTAATATAGTTCTACAAATTATAAAAATAATTAAAATAATTAAATTAATAACCACGCTCTAGACTAAAAAATAACTAATAATCATGTCCATCCAATGTGTGGACATTTTTTAAAAAATATTATTACTTTTTAAAAATCAAAATATAAAATAAAGATATAAACAAAGAGAAACAATTGGATGAAAATGAACATATGGCAGCATTGAGTTGACGCTCTGAGCTTTGGTAAGAAACCTAATTTCATAACACAGTTTCTGAAATGGCAGCCCAAATTTCTAATTCTAGCGTTATTAGATATTCATATACAACAACAACTAAGTCTTTAGTCTCAAACAAGTTAGGACGTGGCTAGAAAAAAAAACCTAGCAAAAAAAGTCATCAAAAAATAAAATAATATATAAAAGTAAATTGTAATAGTAATAGTAACAGTGATATATAGTGACATTGACAGTGACAGCCGAGTCGCAGTAGCAGTTATTAATAGTGATAGTGATAGTGATAGTCGCAATCGCAGTAGTAGTAGCAATATCAGTAACAATAACAATAACGGTAATAAAAAACCTACACATGCACTCCTATCGATCGCCAACTTCTTATGTGTCGATGCAAGTCTCGCCAACAATAATAGTAATAGTAATAATAATAGCAGTAGCAGTAGTAGTAACAGTAGCAGTAGTAGTAGCAGTAGCAGTATCATTAGCAGTAACAGTAATAAAAAAACCTACGCAATCGCAATCGCAGTAGCAGTAGTAGTCGCAGTTAGTAATAGTAATAGTAACAGTGATAGTGACAGTGACGGTAACGATGACAGTCGCAATAGCAATTACTAATAGTAATAATGATAGTGAAAGTGACAGCGACAGTGACAATGACAGTGACAGTGAGAATCGCAGTCGTAGTAGCAATAACAGTAACAATACTAACAATAACAATAATAGTAATAAAAAGTATACTCATGCGCTCTTATCGATCGCCAACTTCTTATGCGTCAATGCAAGTCTCGCCAATAGATGGTTAAAGAGAAAGGCAAAGCACATAATATAAATCAAATGGCTTTCCCTATATATCTAAATACATGTTATAAAAAATGGTCTAAATTAAATCTAATGGAAGAAGAGATGAATCGAGAAAATTATACATATGGTATATATCAAATGGCTCCATGCTTTTGCTATCTAATCACGCGCGCCATAGAATCAGTTGGTGTTGCAAGCTAGTGCGGGACCATCTAACTTGCTAGGTTGTTGACAAACATCTTTGCCTTTTTTGTTGTAGCTTTAACGCAGTTGAGTCCTCAAAATATGAATAAAACTATTCTAAAAAAAAAAAATCAAAATATAAGAGAGACACAGGGCACGACTCAACAAAAAACTGCCTTTGTAATTCTCAAGAGCTAACTATTGTTTACATACGAATGTCATAGAAATGTCATGTGACCAGATATTGTTTATGAAATTTTAATTTTCATTTTAGATACGTGTAGCATAAACCATAGTTGTATAGCTTGAAACCAAATTCACTTATGGCATATAATTACAAAATTATAAATATATCTAACTGTCTGTGTGCAACTAATAGACAGAGAGAAGAGAAAAAATGTCACATGTGTACAGTTTAAACATGAAAGATGCATGCAATTGATGGGTGGTTTTTATGCCTACATTTCAACCCCTTTGGGCATTTAATTATATTTAAATTCATGTGTTTTAGTACAATCTACTAACATTTTGTACAAAGAAAGGTGTAGCCGTAGCCCGGCTTCTATTTTGCAGGATCATCGATGAATCGGCATGAAGAACCGTCAAAGGAGCAGCTTTCCAGAGGAGTGGAACGGACCAGCCTACAACTGGAACGGACCAGTCCATACCAGAAGAGAAGACAGTAGCCAGACTTACTTGGAACAATCCATCTCACACCTGGAAAGGACAGTTCCAATGTTCTCCAGATTTGCCATTTATAACTTGGCTGATTTTTGTCAAGTTTTCTCTGAAGGAAATTCTCCAAGACAAGGCAACTCCTGATGTGTATTCACACCATGACAGTTCTCACAAGCACTATAAAGGTCCCTACTCTGCCCCCGACCAAGAGAGATAATTTTTCTAGGGTTTTAACCACCTTCTACTCTTGACCAAAGTCACGGTCGCCAGACGACAGTGTGGGCCGACCCGTTCTAGGTGCGGACCAGGCCGTTCTAAGGTAGCAGAACAGAGAATTGAAGTAAAGATCATGCCAATTTGTTTTATCTTTCAATTTATCTCTCTTTTATTTGTATCTATTATGAATAATGCTTTGATTATTGTATGTATGATGAGTAGTGAGTAGTCATCTCTTAGGGCTATGGTTGAGAACCTTTTTAACTATGTTAATTGAGTTGTTTTGAATGATTTAGTTTATTAATTAAAATAGTTTATGATTTATCCCTTGTGATTTAATTGCTTGATTATTATCGATTGTGTTTGATGCTTGTTAATTGATTGTCCCGTTAAACGAATGGCCACATTTGATAGTTAGGACCTAAAATTGACCAACTTGAATTGAGCACATTAATAATACAACTAGGTAAGTGATTTCTGAGAAGTTAAACCAAGTCAACGAGAGATCGTGGCTTAATTCATACCGAGAGGTTGAATCTACCAAAGAACCAAGCAGATAAGCCAAATAACCTAAATCAAGAAACGAAAGTTGAAGTTTAGGGGATTTAGAAGTTAGGTGGTTGGATTTAGAATACTTAACCTAAACAAGAGTTAGATTTATTTTCTGAAGTTCTATCAAATTCATGTCATAGTGAAAATACTTCAAGAAAATACAAAAGGGATCATTTTGGCAGAATTTCGTATCAAAGTGTCAGTAATTTTAGTTTATTTAAATTTTTATAACTTTATAAATTTTTAGAACTTTATGAATATTTTACTTAAATTTTTCTGAGCTTTCTACTATTTTTAATGAATTTTTTTAAAGTTTCTGTGTATTTGGAATTTTCTGATTGGTCCACGTCACTGGGCTATGCTGATGTGGCTGCCACATGGGCGTGATGAGGTGGCTAGGAGATTAGATAATTTCAGACGTTGGGCTTCCCGGGTTTTCTCCTTCGGGCCTGACGCTGAGATTGGGCCTTCATCTTTCTTTTTATTCAGTCTGATTAAATCCAAACGAGTTTTGTGTAACGGACGTCTGACGGACCATATACGTTATTTGCCACAGGAGATGAAGGCAGGTTTTGGCGCTGAGCTGACGAAGGAAACGGGTTTTTACTTCTTTCGTCGACGGGTTAGAATAACAGCTGGTACGGATCCGCTAACGACTCAGGCCGTCGTAGGGCCTAAGTAGAGGTTCTACTGAATTGTAAGAGAGAGAGGAACACAGTGGTGGTCTCCATTTCTGCCGCGTCACCTCTATTTGGTAGTGACGGATGATTTTTCGTTTTAGTCCTTTAAGTTTTATTTTCATATTTCCGACGATCGTCGTTAGTGCAGTCAGTGAGATTAGATTAGTTAGAACCATGATGAAGAGGAGAGCACGAGGATATGTTCAATTGATGTTGCGTTGCTTTAATTTAGTGGGGGACACCAATGGTTCAGGTAGGAACAGTGAACTCAGTGTCGAGTGAGGCTTAAAGGGGTTTTAAAAGGTTTGTTGTGCTGGGAATACCTCACTTAGCTATCAAGAGTGAGCTTAATGAATTTAGCAACAACTTATCACTTTATACTTTCTATTTTTTTTTATAAGGAAGAACACACACACAAGTGGTCAGATTTAATCGGCTTACTGGACTCACATTTGCATTTTTCCTTAGTTATCAGGAATCAACAAAGGTCAAACCTTTATTAACTTACATGACCGTGCTACCTAACTACAGTCTATACATACTCACTGGTTATGCGTTCTTGGTCAAGAAAGATTTGACAACTAAATGTTTATTTCGCCTTAATCACTCATTCTTTTGATTCTGGTCACTTACACTTGTGTCAATAAAAAGGCAGTAAAGCACTATCATCACATAGAAGTCAAATATCATGTTTGTCATGATTATCTTAGAATGAAGCAGTGTTCTTATATTTAACAAGCTTGGTTACCACCTTTTTACAACTTAATCCTTTATGTTATTTCTCACTAAACATAAATCCATCCAACTGAGGTCAGATCAGCTATTGATCAAAGAAAAGTGCTACTACACTTTTGCACAGAAGGCCCTGCTACTACTTAAAACTTATTTCTTGTACATTTGCTTACTAAACAGTCACTAAGGAACAAGAAGAAACTAATCCCAGGTCTTACTTTCTGCTTTTATATAACAGTCCTTGAGAACAAGATAATTATTATTGCACTAAACAACATTTTGGATAATTTTTAAGAAACACTTAAGAAAGAAAATTTAGGACTAAGATAGGTCAGATTTGGTACAGAAGTATGAACAAATAACTCAAACTCCTCATAATCCCCTTCATTTCTCTTACTTTTCACTAATCAAGCTTGTCTTTTGATTAGGAATGGTATCACTGATTTCACTGTTTTCATCCAAGATTTCTCTTAATTTAAAACAGCAGAATCAGTTTCACCATCTCTAATCAAAGTTCACCTTGACTAGTGATAGTAAAAGTGCTGGGCACGGGGGCTGAGCCCCCCCCCCCCCCGGGGGAGCAATGAAGAGAATTAAGCGGTAGGCTGAGCCTTCCTCCGAATCAAAAGGCTAAGCGGTGGGCTGTGCCCTCCGCCGAACCATGGAGATGTAATTATGGAAAGGGGAAATAAGAGAATTCGAACAATCTTACTTAAACAAGGAATTAAGATAACACTACAACTTAGTTGAATTAAAGGTCAAACTTAAAGAATTGAGTAACATGCTAAATATACTATCAGATCTCTTCATCTTTACTCTCAATTCAGATCAGAGAACAAAGAATTAAAGCTAAGAGAAGCTTAAGCAAGAATCGAATCACACAAGGAGAAGATTGAGATCAACGATCAAGAACTAAGCGGGATGCTGTGCCTCCCGCCGAATTCCTTCACCTTTCTTTCTGATTCAAGTTCAAGGAAGAAGAAGAAGAGATGATCCATTTCGAAGCAGTTTCAAGAAATAACCGATTTTTATCAAGAAAAGAAAAGAAGACGACAGAGTTTCATATTTGAGAACTAAGCGGGGAGCTATGCTTCCCGCGGACTCACATCCTCTACAGCCAGAAATAATCGGCTGTACCGTCCACCCAACCTATTTTTTTAATATTAAAAAATTTCAAAATTCAAATGTTTAATCCAAACCGTTGATGTTATTCAATTTTACGGGCGATGCGTTTTCATATAAGTTTTATAAAATTTAGAATCAATTTGATACTTGATTAAGTGACAAAATTATAAACGTATTAGAATTAATCAGTGATAGTTAACCATATTCGTTCATTTGTTAACTACTTGATTTAGTATCAAATCAACTCTAAATTTTATAAAATTTATATGAAAACGTATCGCCCGTAAAATTGAACAACATCAACGGTTTAGATTAAATATTTGAATTTTTATATTTTTAAATATTAAAATTATGTTAGTTGGACGGTACAGCCGATTAATTCCGGTTGCAGAGGATGTGAGTCCCATCTTTTCCTCTAATTCAGATCAGAAATTAAGAGAAAGAAATCGATTTTACTAAGAAATTCGAGATTCTAAAAGATCTGTTCAAAGAGAAATAGAAACCACCGACATTTCAAAGAATGGAGAAGATTTATAATTTTTCGGAAGGAAAAGTTTTAACCAATGGAAATTATTTTCCTTTCTATTAAAATTAGATATGTAGTAATTATTTCAATATTAATTATTATTATTATTAGTTTATAAATATTAATATTATAATTATTATTATATGAATTATTTTAATGAGAAAGTTTAATATGTACCATAGTGCATAGAGAGTTCTATGCACCGCGGACTATATTGGGGGTATTTTTGTAAATTGACAAATCTAATTTAACCAATCTAATCTACATATTGAAATCTAATAGTAAACCAAATTTTACGATTTTTGAGATTTTATTACTATTTTTTTCGAATTTTTTAAAACCTGTCATTTTTGGAAACAAACTACTATTTACAAATTCCAAAAATAGCAGCTTTTAAAAAAATCGAAAAAAATAGTAATAAAATCTCAAAAATTATAAAATTTGGTTTGCTATGAGATTTCAATATGTAGATTAGATTGGTTAAATTAGATTTGTCAATTTACAAATATACCCCCAAAAAAGTCTACGGTGCATAGAACTCCCTATGCACTACAGTGTACATTAAACTTTCTCTTATTTTAATTCACAATATATCAATGATAATTATAATAACAATAATAATAATCATAATTATTATTATAAATATTTTCTTTATGTTGAGTGCTTGTCACTAATGATAATAATTAATATTGTAATAATAATGATAATTTTAACAATAATTATATTATTAATACAAATAATTTAATTAATGATAATGAAAATTATATGATAAGTACAATATACTAATAATAATAATAATAATAATACTATTATTATTATTATTATTATTATTATTATTATTATTATTTTAATTATCATCATCATCATATGAATTAAGATATTATTAATTATTTGTCGTAGTAATTATAATATCAATGATAATTAATATTTATTATATTCAATTGATATATTTTATTTGTTTATTATAGCAACTAAAAATATAATAATATCACAATACTGTATTAATTATCATTAATAATTAAAATTAATTATAGATAATTCAAAAAATTGAGAGTAATCCACGACGGGACCCACTGTTAAAGAAGTTATTCCACCAATTTTGGTAGTATAAGTTATTCCTCCTTAAAGAAGCTTATTCCTCTCTTATTTGTTGAGTTATTTATCTTTAAAGAAGCTTAAAGAAACTTATTCCTCCTACTAAACATGCCCTTGGAGAGGCCTCTTCTTGATTTTTCCTTGTTTCGGCTACGCTTGGTGTAGCGTACACCCAATCACTGCCATGGGGCCTCATCTTATTATGTTTCATGTGCTCAACGCACTCCCATTCCTCTTCTGGAGACGGGATCGTTTTTTAATCCAAGCGCTCTCCAACGACACTTCTTTCCTTTTTCTCATGTGCGCCTGGCTCTTGTGGACCGACGCTTTGCTTTTTGAATTGTCATACTTGGTGAGAAGGGGAAACAGGCGTATCTATTTTAATCATCTTATGGAGGGACTTTCAAACCTTCACTAGGCCATCTCCTCCTTTTGTTTATCACAGCACATCTCCATTTAATCATTTTGTTCAATTTTCTGAATTCTGTTGAACCAAAATAAAATCTTTTGGAGACCTTGTTTGATTTTTCGCATGAAATTTGGTGTGGAGACTCACGAAATTATGTGGAATTTTATGATGCCAAGAATTTCCTGAAAGTACCTCCTGAAGAATTTTGTTTATTTTCCATAAATTTAGGGGTCTCCTTGCATGTTCTTTAAGGTTATGAGTGATATTTGGCCTTTCTGAAATTTCCATAATTTTGTACATCCCATGTAGGATTTTTGGTAATTTTTGTAGGATTTTTTAAGCTTTCTTGGCATTTTTTCACAAATTTTTGAAATCCTTTGCAATTTTCTAAATTCCTTTGATCACCAAATTTTATAGACAAATAGAACCGTTGAACATTAAGGACATGATAAAAAAATCCGACTCCAAAGAGTGACTTAAAGCCATGGAATCCGAAATGTAATCCATGTATGACAACAAGGTATGAACCTTGGTTGACCTTCCTGGCAGGATAAAACCCGTTGAGAACAAATGGATCTTTAAGAGAAAGGTCGACATGGATAGCAATTTGACTATATACAAGGCAAGGCTTGTTGCAAAATATTATCCGCAAGTTCATGGTATTGACTATGAAAACATTATCGTCCGTTGTCATGTTCAAATCAATTCGGATCTTATTAGTAATTGCCGCATTTTATGATTATGAGATATGACAAATGGATGTCAAAACCGCTTTCCTAAATGGCAATTTGAAAGAGGATGTGTACATGACACAACTTAAGTGTTTTGTGGATCCAAAGAATGTTAACAAGGTATGAAAGCTTCAAAGGTCTATTTATGGATTGAAGCAAGTATCGAAGAGTTGGAACAAGCGCTTTGATGAAGAGGTCAAGAAGTTGAACTTCATTCAAAGTGAAAAGGAACTTTATGTTTACAAGAGGATCAGTGGGAGCGCGGTAGTGTTTCTTGTTCTATATGTTGATGATATCCTCTTGATCGAGAATGATCTTCCCGAGTTAAATGCAGTCAAGACTTCATTAAAGAAGGTATTCTCAATGAAGGGCTTAGGTGAAGCCGCCTATATTTTAGGAATCAATATCTATAGAGATAAATCTAGAAGGATATTAGGTTTGAGCCAAGATGCATATATTGATAAGGTGTTAGTAAAACACAAGATGGCTAGTTCCAAATACTTGTCTATGTCACATGGCATACACTTGAGTAAGACTTAATATCTCTCGACTGATGCAGATAGGAAGTACATGGAGCAATTCAAGTATCATTCTGCAGTCGGTTCGATCATGTACGTCATGCTATGCACTCGTCCCGATGTGGCATATTCGATTAATATGACTAATCGTTTTCAAGCCAACCCTGGCATGTCACATTGAACCGTAGTCAAGAATATCCTCAAGTATCTCAAGAGAACAAAGGATAATATTCTCGTGTATGGTAGAGACCAAGAGCTCATTGCAAGTGGTTACACTGATGCTAGTTTCTAAACCGACCGTGATGACTCAAAGTCATAGTTCGGCTTTGTATTTCTACTCAATGGTAGTGCTGTAAGTTAGAAGAGTTCCAAACAGGATACCACAGCTGATTCCGTCACCGAAGCAGAATACTTAGCGGCTGGTGAAGTAGCGAAAGAAGGCGTTTGGATCAAAGAATTTCTGACCGAGTTGGAGGTGGTTCCAAGCATCTCAGGTCTAGTGGATCTCTACTCCGACAACACGGGAGCCATAGCTCAATCTAAGTTGATTGGATGGTTATGTTGGATACTGCCAGTATAGTAGAATTTTTTTCAAAATTTGTTAAAGTATAGTAGGAGAAATTAGATCACTCGAGGATCCAAAGAATAATATTGTTGTAGAAAGGTTGTTTAGCGCCATCCTAATAAATTTCTATCAATCATTGGAACAATAGAGCAGTGGGGTGACATATCCTCAATGTCAACTCACACGTTTCTCTTAGGAGGCACTAGCCTTAAAAGAAAGGAAGGATGGGGAAGGATCTGATGGCAAAGAAGTATTGAAAAAAGGAAAACATGAGAAAAAGCCATATAAGAAATTTCATAAGTACAACGATCAAGTGTTTCAATTGCTCGATTTACGGACATTTTGCTTTAGTGTCGTAAACTAAAGAGAAAAAAAAGTGAATCTAACAGAGAAAGAAGAAGAGGAGCTAGCTCTGCTCATGCACGAGATAATAAAAACTCTAGAAATGAATGCTAGTGTTGAGACAATTAGTAAGAAATGAGAAATTCTACATGGGTGCAGAGGTGAAAACTAAAGAGAATGCTTGGTATTTGGACTCAGGAGCTAGCAATCACATGACAAGGTGTAGTAAAACTTGGAGATGGTTCAAAGATTCCTATAGGAGGATGTGGTACTGTAGAGCACTTTTAATACTACACTCATTTTTTCAAAGAAGAAAAAAAAAAGCTTGTACTCTTAAGCAAATCATGTTGGTGAATTTGAACAAAGACTAACAATTGTACCAATTATTACCAGAACAAAAAATCATTCTTCCAGTGAGTTGTATAGCAAGCAGTGAATTGTATACCAAGCACACCTCATACCACACCTCGCCTTGCTTCCACCACATCTTCCAGTGAGTTGTATAGCAAGTAGTGATGGAAATATATTCAATTGGAGCATCAAACCATACATCAAACCACACAAAAAAGAGCAATTATAAATAGATGAAGAAAAACCAACAAAAAAGTCTGTAAAAATTAAAAAAATCATTCAAATATTTACCTTAGTTCCGATTTAACCTCTCAAAGATTTACTCCCTTTCCTCTATCTCTCTTTCGCCCTTTCTTTCTTTCGCCGTCTCTATCTCTTTTTTCTCTCTTTTTATGTCCCTTTTTTTTCCTTCAGGATCCATATATACAAGTATTTCAATTGCTCGATTAACGAGCATTTTGCTTCAATGTCGTAAACTAAAGAGAAAAAAGGTGAATCTAACAGAGAAAGAAGAAGAGGATCCAGCTCTACTCATGCACGAGGTAATAAAAACTCTAGAAGTGAATGCTAGTGTTGAGACAGTTAGGAAGAAATGAGAAATTCTACATGGGAGCAGAGGTGAAAACTAAAGAGAATGTTTGGTAATTGAACTCAGGAGCTAGCAATCACATGATGGGTTGCATTGAACACCTTACAAACCCTGACACAACATTTCGAGGTATAGTAAAACTTGGAGATGGTTCAAAGGTTCCTTCTATAGGACGTGGTACTGTAGAGCACTTTTAATATTACACTCATTTTTTAAAAAAAAAAAAAACTTGTACTCTCAAGCAAATCATGTTGGTGAATTTGAACAAAGACTAACAATTGTACCAATTATTACCTGAACAGAAAATCTTTCTTCCAGTGAGTTATATAGCAAGCAATGAATTACATACCAAGCACACATCAAACCACACCTCACCTTGCTTCCGCCACGTCTTCTAGTGAGTTGTATAGCAAGCAGTGATGGAAATATATTCAATTGGAGCATCAAACCACACAAAAAAGAGCAATTATAAATAGATGAAGAAAAGCCAACAAAAACGACAGTAAAAATTAAAAAAATCATTCAAATATTTACCTTAGCTCCGATTTAACCTTTTAAAGATTTACTCCATTTCCTCTATCTCTCATTCGCTCTTTCTTTCTTTCCTTGTCTCTATCTCTTTTTTTCTCTCTTTTTCTGTCCTTTTTTTCCTTCAGGATCCATATATACAAGGAATGCCTTATCAACAGTCATTATTGTTGTTGTTCCCTATTGCCTAACCAGAGGTGATGACTCAAGTGACAACAATCATCTATGACTAGAGTTCACAGAGATACAACGGAAGAAATTGCTGCTGAAGGCTTGGAGTAAACAGTCGTTTGAGGATTTGCCTTGCCATCGTCACGCATGGGTCGACGATGTTGCACAGACCACAACTCTCTTACCAAATAGGCGAAGCAACAATACATTTTATAGTTGATAGAGGCTTCAGAACCTGGGTACCAAATAAATTTATACCTCGTTTTTACCCTACTAGTCGTTGGGCAAAGCTAAGGGTCGATCCACAGAGACAGTACAAATGAATACCGGACTTAGTTTTTCTTAAAAGCTAGACAGAAAAGTTTTTGTGGGGTTTTGAATTAAAAGATAAATCTAAATAACAATTAAAATAGAAGAAATAAATAATAAATATTTTTGGATTGGTTTTTATATTTTTTTTGGACTCAAACAGATGCAAGTAATGTCCTAAGGTTACGTGTTCAATTAGTTTAGCTCTAAAGCGCCTCTGTCTACAATTTTCATCGAGACAGAGGTACATTTTGGACCGAAATGCATGGATTTCGGACCGAAATCCATGCTGATCGTTCCTAAAATTGCTTTAGACCTCTTGTTCTGACTAGATTTTTTACACAATACTATGTGAAGGTTACTGAACATCCAGACCTAAGTCCTAACCTCAGCTTTCGCGATTTCGGTTCTAACTTGGTTTGGAACTTGGTTTTCACCACGTAAACAACTAAGCCTAAACTTTCGTGTCAGATTTTAGTTATTTAAGAATGTTTAGTTGGATTTCTAGAGGTATTTAAAATCATGTCGGATCAGTAAAAGCTACACCTTTCGGTTGTAAACTAACATCGTCTTTCGAGCGATTGGCTTACCTCAAGTACTTAATTTTCTAACTATTTGTTCTAGTTTAATGTCCTAATGGTGCTGCAGTTCATCAATAGGTAAACGATCAAACAAACAATTAAAATAACCAAGCAAGACATAATTCTCAACTAAACACATCACATAGCACAATATAAAGTGTCAAGTCATCACAAAATACTAAACTAATCTACTAACTACCCCTAAGACATCATAAAAATCTAGCCTAACATGTTCATAACAAAAACTACGAGTTTCATGCAAATAATAAAGATACAAGCCATAAAACAATGAAATATAAGCATAAAAGAGTAAATCGAAGGATCCTTATGTAAATACTCGCTGTTCTAAGGCCAAGGAATCGATGTAGAGACTCAAGGTTGCTGCCTTCGCACACAAACGCTGCTGTTCCTCAAAGAAAACCGTGGAAAGAGCCAAAAACGAAGCCAAAATAATGGAGAAATATCGTGTAAAAGGTAGAATAATGTGGGATCCTTTTCTGCACGAAAATACCTGCCTAAATACCCTTAAGGAAGGTCAGGGAGGCGGCTAGGGCAAGGAATTTCTTTTTCTTTCTCGAAACTTTCCAAAATTCACTTTCCATACTTGGATTTCGGACCGAAATGGGGGCATTTCGGACCGAAATCAGGCGCTAGCGAGGTGAATTGGGCTGGGACCAGGGCCTCCGCACGATATATGATCTGTCTCGGCCCATGAAAGTCTTCTCTGCTCCAAGGCATGTGTGTGTGGGCCGGGAATGAGTCGTCCGGCTGAGAATTAGGCACCGTTCGTCTTGTCTGGCGTGTTTCGTCTTCAATTTTCACGAGAATTCTACCAAACAAAGATAGAAGCGGCGGAAGTACCAAAATCCTAGAAAATACAGTTAATTATGAGCAATTGTATTGGTTTGAGTGCCATTTTGGTGCTAAGTATGGTCAAAATATGTATATAAATAATAGACATCAATAGTTTAATCGATCTGCTCCTATGTTATATATCCTAGAGTTTAATTGATATGCTCCTTTGTTACCCTAAACCCTAAACCCTAAACTGCCTAGGCTTAGTACCAAGATTAATATCAGTGGTGGATCCAAATACAAGCGACCCCAGGCGCTTGCCTGGGGTCGTTTTTGAAAAATTAAGGACCCGGATAGTAAGATTTGATAGGTGCCCGGATTTATAAAATCATAGTGACTAGGCTATGATTCAAAAAACATTGGACATGCCTAAAAATAATGTGTTGGTTTAACTTTCTTGTGTTTTTTGGTGATTGACAGAGAAGTAAAGATTATGAAAAATTGATTAGATTTATTAAAAAAATGATGTATTTTGTAATATTTCAATTATATATATTTAGAATGACTTTATTTATTAAATTTATTATTTATTTTATTTTTTAAATTTTATTATATTATAATTTTGTCTGGTTAAAATTTTTTCTGGATCCGCCCCTGATTAATATCATATTGAATTATTGATGTCTTGGTCCACAAACCCAAAAGTTAGAACAAACACACCAAACTATGGAGCAAATGGGGACCCAAAGAAAATCTGAGAACCCATGCAACAAGGGACAACAGGAAGATTTGTAATTGAACTGAAACACCTGTATGGACTATTTCTGTACCATAATTTATTGGAGACCAAATCACCACTTGGCGCTTGGTCATGAATCTCACGCATATATATACTAGCGTGAATCTCACGCATTGCATGATTTGTTAGGACATTATAAACAAAAGATACCACATAAGATCAAAAACTGCCACTACAAATACTAAATATTGTTCCTGTCAAAAAAATTCCAAACGCTACGAAAGATCTGAAATATTGTGGTTTGAATAGTGACTGAACTTCTTCGTATGCCTCACATCTTTATACATCTATAATATAGAAAAATAAGTGTTCAATAAGATTTCTAATGAACCTATTATGCAAAATTATTAGAAAAATAAAAATTCAGAGGAAATTGTTGTACTTTTTTATTGTCTTGATTTTTTGAATTATTATTTTTGTATATTAAGTATATTATTTTAGATTTTTTTTATTGTTATTATAATATATATTTGATTTCTCATCAATTTGTTTATGTAACATTATTTTAGAATTGTTTATTTAAAAATTATTATTATATTATGTCTATATTAGATTACATCATATATATGTTTTCAGTAAAGAAAAATTACAGACCCTGCTGACATGAAATTCTAGCTTCGCCACTGTATACATGATAATATCCTAAATACGTAACGCCATTAAACTTGGATGAGTACAGCATCCCATAAGTAGTAGCTTACTATCATAGGCCAACAAAGAAGATTTATACTAAAACTATAATAATATCTACAAAAAAGGATTCAAGTTTATTAAGTTATGACTGCTAATTCACACTAAATACTCCAGTTGATTCATTTTCTGATTGTACCAAAAATTGCACGTCCCTTGGGTTAATTAGAGGGAAATCTTCAAGTTAGAACTCCCATACTTTGTCAAGTACAGTCTCACTTCTTTACCTAAATACAACACAGACCAACATGAGAAACTTTTCACCTAGGTAATAGCTCAAACGAAATTAAAATTCAATAGAACAAGAATACTACCTGAGAGTAAAGGAAGGTGCCAAATATGGCAATGGCTGCACCAAGAGCATTTACTGGTTGTACTGGTATATGGAAGATTATTATAGATGATACAATGACTGAGATACGCTTCATTGTGTTTCCAATGCTGAATGTGAGTGGCGATATCTGATCCAATGACATATATGACACTTGATTGTACAAGTGGTAGAACACACTTTGTGCAGCAACCCACCTATCCACAGAATATCCAAATAACATAGTCAGAATTAATCAAGTTTTTGTATGGGTAGAAAATATAGGTATAAAAGAATAAATCAGTGCATGCTTGTTAATAATTAGGTGATTACCAAATAAAATTAGGACCAATCTGTGAAACGGCCTTCTGCCAGCCAGCAGCCCACAGCTGCGGGCCCTCAACGGCAAAGGTGAATGGCATAAGAATCAACAGAGACATGATAGAGAGGCATGCATAGTAGTTCATACCGCTCATTGATTTCCCTTTCATCCCTTTTTTGGAGAAAATGTTGCGGAATACAAATGCCAAGTTGGAAATCATTGCCCCCATGAATCCTGCATATTTCCAAAACGAAAAAAAGTAAATATCATGTTAAGCAAAAAAAGACTAAAAGAGTAACGAATTGTGATTTTTTTTTTTTTTTTTTTGCTTTTTGGTAACTCTAAAGATCAACATAATGAAGAAAACTATTCATAATTAATCCTACCGTTTTACCATTACTTTGCTTTCACTATTAGAACAATGTTTCGTGTAATTTTGTCATATATGACTTTGTGTATTGTGGAAGATTACCACCATCCATCACTGCCAATCTTCATGATTATTTGTGACCCAATTAAATGAATAAATTTCTACAAAATGATCAATATATCTGTAGTATGACCTGTCATGTTAAAGTTCAACTCTGTTGCGGCAGCCAGGGCATAGCCTCCAATTATCGGCATGAGGGAGAGATATGTTGGTAAAGGAAAACTCTCTCCCAAAAAGAAACGTGAGACAAACACGCTGAAAGATGGCTCGGCACTCTTAATTATATGAGTGAACGAGACAGCCACCTTGGACATGCTGACAGTTGCTGCCACATGTCCAGTGGTGTGTGCAATGGCAACCTGATTAAATACATAAATAACAAATTAAATTCAAATTAAGTCCATTAGTTTAATTTTGGAAAAAAAATTCATTAGTTGAGATTCCTATGAGAAAAATGCAGGAAATAAAATAAAAGAGAGTAAACAGGTTTTGCTCCGCCCATGATCCCCAATTAAGTCTTTCAACTTTTTTCTTTTTGAAAAAAAAAAACAATGAGGTACAAGCCCCTTATATCAAAATTTCCTTAAAGAAAATTAACAAAATGCACTACTATTATTATTACATCCTATATGTTGCTAATTACAAATTTACAATGGATCACCTACTCAAATCCTAATTCCTAGACCCAAACACTCACAACTCATGCATACTAATTAATTAATTAGTCCTTCAAAATTTTCACAAATCTGACCAACCTTGTAATCTGACATAAAAAATTTGAAAGAAACTCATATATACTGACTGATGTTCCCTTGCTTGCATGCATTTCAGTATATAACTAGTATTCATAGAAAAAGATAAAACTCTCACCGGAGCAAGTGCCTTCCAGAAATCCAAATCAGTCTTTGGTGCCTCAGCAATATTTGTTGCCCATGAGACCAGCATGATCAGGGACCCTGCTGCGAGACAAAGAGTCGAAGTTAACCAAGGGAAGGGAAATGCATTCAACACCTTCTTGTTGTATATGTTAAACACCACATTCAGAGCCCACCAGGTCGCGAAATAGATCAAGATCTTAACCCTCTGTTTCATCTCGTTGTCGATCAGGAGTTCAGGACCACCTAGGGGCCAATCACAGGGTCTGTCCTTGTATGTCCAGACCACGATGGTCCGGAGTTGGTGGTGCCCTGTATTTTGTATTGTGAATATTTTGTCATGCACTATTCTCTCTTTTAAAAACAATCCGTTTGACCAAGATAACAACATAATATTTATAAGATGCAACTAATAAGGAAGCCCAGATTTTCAAACCAATCTATATAAACGAGTTTTATACAAAGGATCTGATCAATGATGCTGATTGCTTTGACATGGTATAATTTATTAAATTTTGGAATTTTTAATAATTAATATAAACGTTATGAGACGTGATGCGCATGCAGTATTTTTAAAAACAAAATTGTGTACCAAGCTTTTAGCAATGTTTGAAAGATCGGACTTGAAACTAATTAAACAGATCGACTAACTTATCAGTTCGATGGCTTCAACCAGTTAGACAAATCCAAATGGTGGCTAAACTAGCAGCAGAAGAGGGCAGAGGCCAGAGGGTGCAAGAAAGAAAGAATGTGGACTGGGGAAATGGAGAGAACTGCCTGAACTCGGCTGCGGCGGGATATTCTATAATAGACAGACCCCAAAAGGGCAAGGAGAAATGTTTAATGCCTGGCATTGGCAGCACTGTGTAAGGAAAATGATTCTAAGCGAGATAAAATCCGTCGAAGAATGATCTAATGAGGGAAAAAAATAAGACAGTATCAGGGGAAAGAACGGCTTGAATAAACAAATTAAACGTTTGTATGGGAAAAAATACACCAATTTCAGAAGTCTAGAAAACACTCCAGATCCATTAAAAATAAAAGGGGTAAATCTGGTTCCAATATGTGTGTAGCATTGGAATTATATTTTTGTTTGTAGCATGTGGAAATTTTAATTTGAGTTTCATTTTGGATCAAAATTTTTTAAGAGAAATACTATCAAAGCGATATGGATGGATGGTTATATTATTTCCGATCATATCTCAACGTAAAAACTTCAAACAACCGATCCAAACTGTCCAATATGATCTTTATTTTGAAATCTTCAACCAAATTTTATATTTTTCAAAACTTTTTATTATTGTTTTCTGATTTTTTAAAAATTTTTGTTATTGTAGGGTCAATAACTAATTAGATTTCTGATGTTTTTAAAAAAATCTGAAAGAAATAGTAAAAGAATTCGAAAAAATATAAAATTTGGTGAACATATTAAATGGTTCGGTCATTTAAAATTATCATATTTTCTAAAATCGGATTTATCGGAGCCTTATATGTCTATATTATTTTGATTGTGGCATTTGTCAAATTTTAATTACCGTATGAATGGGTTGCTATACTAATTGTCTGCCCCAATATGGGTCGAGTTCAGTCTATTAGGTCTGGCCCAAGGTAGCTCATGGTCCGAGCGGATGAGGTATTGGGTTGGGTAAGACGACAATAAGTTTAGAGGCCCAGTAGAGAGCAAATTTAGCTACGCACAAGTAACAAGTGAGCTGTGATCGGAGCTGATACGGGACATCACATAAAAATGACATCCCAGACATCCCACGCGCGACGCTGGTCCAAATCTGGCCCAAAAAGAAGTGCGCAGCAGGATTTTATGTTATGCATTACGCGCTGACATCACTTAAAAACTGGGAGTACTTAAATTAGTATAAAGGAGTATATAAATGTGTTTTCTAATAAAATTAAAAAGTTTAATAACATTATTAATAAATCAAATTCTGCCATTTGGAGCTATCAGTTGGAAATACAAGAGAGTATATAATTGTATACAAAGAATTTAATTATTCTCGATAATGCAGTAGTTATTTTTTTCCAACATTTAGTATTCAAAAAGTGCTAAAAAAATTATTAGGTGATAAATATTTTAATTAAGAATCGAAAATATTAAGGAAGTAAATATTTCTCCGTAAGAGAGTATATATTTCTACATATGGAATACAAAATTAGCATTTAACAAACAGACAAAAAATTGTACAAATAAGAATTCAATATAATAAGAATTGAAAATATTAAGGAAGTATATACTTCTTCGTAAAGGAGTACATACTTCTTCATACGGGAGTATATATTTTTTCGTAAAAAGGTTTAAATAAGCATTCAACATAAGAATTTCAAATAAGAATAATCAGATAAGAATTGAAAATATTAAGGAAGTAAATACTTCTCCGTAAGGGAGTATATACTTCTACATATGGAATACAAAATTAGCATTTAACAAACATATAAAAAATTATACAAATAAGAATTCAATATAATAAGAATTGAAAATATTAAGGAAGTATATACTTCTTCGAAAAGGAGTACATACTTCTTTATACGTGAGTATATATTTTTTCGTAAAAAGGTTCAAATAAGCATTCAACATAAGAATTTCAAATAAGAATAATCATATAAGAATTGAAAATATTAAGGAAGTAAATACTTCTCCGTAAGGGAGTATATACTTCTACATATGGAATACAAAATTAGCATTTAACAAACATATAAAAAATTGTACAAATAAGAATTCAATATAATAAGGGAGTATATAATTCTTAAAAATGAATTATAAACTTCTTCATAAGGGGTTCAAATAAGCATCCAGTATTAAAATTACATCCAACCTTGTTCAAATAAGATACCAACATTATTATTCACTAAACAAAATTTACTAAACGAAAAATCAACAGCAGCACCAAGTTTCACTCAAGCACCAAGTTTCAATATTCTCACTCAAGGTCAAGGAGAACACATTCACTCGCATTTCTGAATTTAGACTCCACTCTATTTATAGGGTCTATTAACAGCCGGTAAGCAACCACACGCTTATCATCAGTAACATCAATCTGCAAAATATAGAATTGTCCAATTTTAGAATATATACTCTCCTTGTGAATGTATTCAACACCTAATATTTAACAATACAATAAATAAAACATATACCTAATTCAATACATTTTATATTTTACTCCCTTATTGTATAGTATTTAGGGTACCAAATACAAAGTTACAAAAACTATATACACATATAACTAATACATATTCTTCTTTATTATATACTTCATTTCTCAATATATTTACTCTCTTCTGGTACAATAATTACACTTCTAACTAACGGGTAAAAAATAATAAAAACATACAATGAGGGCCTAATTGACAGATTATATAATTAAATAATCCCCTATATACAAATACATGAATATATATGAAAAACTGAGTGAATGATATGCTACAACTAAATGCTACACATCATAATAGACATTTAAATACACCCTTATATGTAAATAAATGCTCCCATATATATAAATAAAAGATCAAAATTAACCAGCTAATGCCATATCAACTAAAGAATGCAATACACCTGCAAGATAAATAAAGAAATCAGTTTTTATAGGTACTCCCTCTAGCTTATTTATTTACTCCCTCAGGATTATTTATTTACTTCTCAGTAAATGACATCAAAGCAATCAATGTTATTTATGTAGACAATTATCTTAGATAGATACACCCATAGATATAATTAATTACTTACTGACACAATATATGTATTCCCTTGTACAATATATTTACTCTCTTGCACAATATATCCATAAAAGAAACAATATATTTACTCCCTTCAACAACTAGAGTATAACTCAGTACAAATCACTAATTCAATAGTTCTTATATGTTCAATCACTGATTAAACCTCAACTCAAACTCAATTCAGTACAATTGATTTCAAACGATATGTAAAAATCTAGATTTGATTCCGAACAATATGCTGCAATTAAATATAAAAACCTAGATTTGATTATGAAATTATGAACAATTGATTTCAAACGAAATATAAAAATCTAAATTTGATTCTAAACAATTGATTCTACGAAATCGAATTTCAAACAAAAAAAAAGGAAAAACCTTGAGAAATTCGTACGAGACAAACTGTAGTGAGATGCATCAAACTTCTAGAGAGAGAGATTAGTACAATTTATCACGTGCATCACGAAGCTTCAAATCTAGAACAGTACAATTTATCACGTGCATCACGAAGCTTCCAATCTAATCTGATTGAGAATTAAACACGCAAATAGCACAAATCAAACAACGGAGGAAGAAAATAGCGGAAGCAATCAGGATTATTTGATCAGATCTGATAGAAACAACGATAAATTACCTGAAAGAGCGAAATGAACACATGGGATCCATAGAGAGCGAAAGAGTGCACTGGAGAGAGAAAATCTTGTCATCTGACCGAAGCGAAAGAGAAAGAGAGATTTTACGGAAGAGTTTGAGAGAGGAATAAAAAGAATAGGAAATAATGGTCTCACACGTGAGATGCAAGTGACTATGAGAGATTAATGGGCCTTTAGCGCTCGAGCCCGTGGGATGGCACCATCTTAAGATGGCACATAGAATATCCGAGCTGCGATTGAACGTCACTGGAATTCCATAAACTGATGAATGTATCCTTGTGCTTCGTTATATTTCTTTGTTAAAATTCTAAGATTATATAAAATCCAAATTAGGTCGAATTTCATGCAAAAATTTCAAATATGAATCAATTAGAAATCACCCCCCAAACTCTTCGACCTTACATATTTAAGCAACTGGGTGCTCTCTGCTGCCACAAAGTCAAAGTGCCTAAGATTAGTACCCAGATTTAAATCATTTTGATGTCTTGATCAACACACTTATGAAGTCAGAATAAACACACCAACCCAGCATGGAGCCAGAAATGGGGACCTAAACAAAATCTGACTACCCATGCAACAAGGGACAACCAGAAGATCTGTGATCGGACCCAAACACCTGTACGGACAAATTTTGTGTCACTAATTTATTGGAGACTACATCACCACTTGGTGCTTGGTCATGAGTCATGACACAATTTATCATATTTCTTTTTGCACAATGTCTCTTGTTGTTTTGCATCTAAAGATACAAAGGAGAAACCATTCCCCGTCCAAGAACATGAAACCAAATTGAAACAAAAAAGAAACAATTAAATAATCTTATTTGTGCAATGAGGATCTCTTCTGGTGTTCACTGTGCAATTTCCCACATGGGCATATTGTGGGTTGTTTTTTTTCTATTACAATGTTGTGTAATTAAGATCGTACAATGGACGGATTATGGCTATCAGTGCATTAAGGTTTTTGTTTTCTTACAGCTCATTGATTTTTAAATGTTGAAAGACAAAGAGAAAAGTTGTCAAAATTATGATTTTTATTCTGGATAGGAGCAACCAAATGCAGTTAGTAACAAAGGCTGTGCCAATGAAGAACCAAAATGAATTTCTGAATGAGACCCAAAATTTGGAGATTGAAAAGAATTTTTTTATTATCTCAGGTAGAAGCATACAATAAGTAAAATATTTATACATGCGAATATCCTAAATACATAACACCATCGTTTGGATGAGCATATATAACATCTCATAAGTAGCTTACAAGCAGTAGGCCAACAAGAATAATAATACTACAGCTATAGTAATATCCACAAATAAAATCCATACTAACTATTAAACATACGAACAAACTGATTGCTAATTCTCACTAAATACTCCAGTTGATCTTTTTCTGATTGAACCAAAATTGCTCGTCCCTTGGGTTAGAGGGAAATGCTTCTTAGAATCCCATACTTTGTCAAGTGCAATCTCACTTCTTGACCTAAAATTAAAAACAACACAGATCAACATGAGAAACTTTTCACCTAGACAATTGTTGAAACAAAATTAAATTTCAAAAGAACAAGAATTTTACCTGAGAGTAGAGGAAGGTGCCCAATATGGCAATGGCTGCACCAAGAGCATTTACTGGTTGTACTGGTGTATGGAAGATTATTATAGACGATACAATTACAGAGATGCGCTTCATTGTGTTGCCGATACTGAATGTGAGTGGTGAAATCTCATCCAATGACATGTATGACACTTGATTGTATAAGTGGTAGAACACACTTTGTGCAGCAACCCACCTTCCAACAGAAAATCCAAACAATATAATTAGAATAAATCGATTCTTAAATCTAGTACAAAGTATAGGTACATAAGGAAATAATCAAGAATGCTTGATGTTACTTAGGAATTACCAAATAAAATTAGGACCAATCTGTGAAACAGCCTTCTCCCAGCCAGCAGCCCACAGTTGCGGGCCCTCAACAGCGATGGCGAATGGGGTCAGAATCAACAGAGACATGATGGAGAGGCATGCATAGTAGTTCATGCCGCTGACTGATTTCCCTTTCATCCCTTTTTTGGAGAAAATGTTGCGGAATACAAATGCCAAGTTGGAAATCATTGCCCCCATGAATCCTGCATATTTCCAAAGAAGAATTAGTAAATCTCTTGTTAAGTAAAGAGTAACAAATTGTAATTTTTTTTGGCTTTTTGGTTACCTCTGCCATTTTGCCATGACTTCCCTTTCACAATTGGAACAACATTTCATATAATTTTTTCATAGATGACTTTGTATATCGTGGAGGATTGTCACAATCCATCATTGCCAAATTTCATGATTGTGACTTAAAAAAATGAAAATTTGCCACAAATTATCAATAATTCTCTTGTATGTACCTGTCATGTTAAAGTTCAACTCTGTTGCAGCAGCCAGGGCACAGCCTCCGATGATCGGCACAAGAGAGAGATATGTTGGTAAAGGAAAACTCTCACCCAAAAAGAAACGTGAGACGAACACACTGAAAGCTGGCTCGCCACTCTTAATTATATGAGTGAACGAGACAGCCACCTTGGACATGCTGACAGTTGCTGCCACATGTCCAATAGTGTGTGCAATTGCAACCTGCAATGCATAGAAATTAAATTCATTAGTTTAATTTTAAGCAAAATAATTCATCAGTGGAAATTTATATCAGTAAAATAGGTTGTACTTCCCCCCATGAACCCAATATAGTGTTTAATTACAAAATGCACTACAATTACTAAATCCTATACGATATTAATTACAAATTTATTTCGGATCACTTTTCCAAATCCTAATTCGTAAACCCCCAACACTCAGACAACTAAAGCTTGTTAATTAATCAATAAGTTCCTTAAAAATTTTACAAATCTGACAAACCCTGTAAAATTCTGACAGACAAATGTATCTGACACCATATTTTTTTTCTATATATAGAAAAAGGATAAAATTCTTACCGGAGCAAGTGCCTTCCAGAAATCCATGTCGGTCTTCGGTGCCTCGGCAATGCGTGTTGCCCAAGAGACCAACATAATAAGAGACCCGGCCGCCAGAGAAAGAGTCGAAGTTAACCAAGGGAAGGGAAATGCATTCAACACCTTCTTGTTGTAGATGTTGAACACCACATTCAGAGCCCACCAGGTGGCGAAATAGATCGAGATCTTGACCCTCTGTTTCGTCTCGCTATCGATCGGGACCACCAAGGGCCGATCAGAGGGTCTGTCCTCGTACGCCCGGACCACAGTGGACCGGAGTTGGTGGTGCGTTTGTTGGTAGAGAGGTTTGGCATTGAGAGGAGAGAATTTAGAATTGGTCTGATTTGGGGAGGGTTTAAGAGACAAATTGTAAGGTAGGGACTGGATCTTTTGCGGTTTCGGGGTTTTGGAGAAGAGAGGAGAGGAGAGCGAAGATTGCTTGAGAGAGATCATGTTCATGGTGGATTCAATTGAGAGAGAGAGATGAGATGAGAGAGGAAGGAATCAAAGAAGTGAGAAGAAAGCTTGGCTTGGTAAGAGGAGATGGTGCCGTGCGGTTTTATAGCGGGAGAGAGAAAAATCTCTCGTGTTTGATTTTGTACTGTTCTATTTTCTTTTCTTTTTTGTCTAAACAAAGTATGCAACTGGTATCGCATCTTAATTTTACGACTGTTTACTAGTTTGAGGAGAGCCGCAAAAGAAAAACAACTGAAGTTCACATAACGGTAACAGGTTGACACGTCATCTAGTAAACTAGAATTGTAAAACACTAGAGTAATTGATTTGTAGGAGATATCGGAAAGTCGGAAACTACTCCGAAATATATTTAGGAGGGAACGTTCTTGAATAAGACCCTTAAATTTTTTTATTTAGTGAAATTGATTTTGTGTGTAATATTTTTCCTCGTGGCTTACATGCTCAAAAATTGCGGATTGTAGTAGACTAGCGTAGACTGTAAAACCGGCTATATTATATAGGTAAATATTTTAAAATAGTAAAAATCTGCTCTTCAATTTTTTCTGTTTTAAAAAAACATTGCATATTTGTCAATTGTGCAAACAAACAACTTTAATAGTTATTTTCATTTTTCTATAATCTGAATGTCATGCTTGCAAAGATGACAATAATTGTTTGATTTAATACATTAATAAAGAAGAAATGCTTCTCGTAATATATGTGAAATATTCAATTATGTAACAATGATATTTTTAGTATTTGTAGTTCTGTAAAGTTTATGACTGTTTTTCTGTTAGAAATGTTGCAAGTTATCGATCTAGGATTCTAATAACAAACTTTTCCACTTTTATCTCATTCTCTATTTTTTTTCTTTATTATATTATTTTTTGCATTCTTTTTATTGTCAAAAATAGAAAGTAAATGATGTGTGTCTCTTGAAAATCAAAAGTCGGCATGATTATAAACGAAAGGCGAAAGCCCACTCATTAATACGAATAGAATTGTACTGAACTTATTATTTTTTCCTATGGAATTGATTTGAAATACAATACGACTCTGAATGTAGGATCTGCTCTGTGAATATAACATATTAATGATAATTTCTCAAATAGTAAATGTTATTTAAAAATAATTGTGCATTGTTTATGTCAAAAAATAAAAAAAATAATGTATTCGAAAAAAGAAACTCAAGAATTTTCAAGGCGAACAACTAAGTTTCCTTTTGTAAAATTAGCAACCTGCTTTACCTTGGTGCTTCCTATATTAGCAAATAAAAAAATTATTTAACCAGAAATGTTGGATACTTTACAAAATTCAAAATAGACTTTAGGGTTTTATTGAATAAATGTTCGTATATACATGGTACTTTGCAGTACTTTATGCCCATGATTCTGGTTGAAATTTTAATCTGTTCATCACGCATTGTTTGTAAAAAGAATATTAATATTTCAATTAAAATAAAATGGCAATACTATATTTAAAAGTTAAAACTGAATGCACTTACTTAGAGTTAAAAAAACAAAAATGTATATTTTTTATGAGATGTCGAATTAAGAAGTCAAGAAGGCGGACCTTAATTCATGTGTTCAAAATGACCGTCTGAAGGTATGAAATCACGTGTTCAGCCTAATCAAATTGAATAGTACTTTTAGTAATTCTAAAATCTGAAAATTGACTTTCAAATTAAAAATGCGGGATAGCTAAATTAAAAGAATTCTATTTTGGATGTTTTCTATTATTATGAATAAAAAAACGCGCGCAATAGCTCTCGTTATCGAACAAGATGCCAGAAACTTAGCTTTCTATAAAGAAAATAACTCTCGCAATAAAAAATTGTAGGTATTTTACTTTCTAAATATAAAATAAATAAATCTTGGGTTTATACAGGTCTCAGAATTAATCTCCTTTGACTGAGATATATATAAGTAAGTTAAATTATTGTGAGTCTCATATTAACTATACATTTTTAAGAAAATATATATGAAATACGTCGCATATTGTGCAAAGCCACCTTGAAATGCTGGCGAATAAATTTGAATTACTGGACCAATTTTTAATCTTGCTTTGATTTTTAGTCCATGAAATTTTTTTACTAAAGTTCTATTTTGTACATTAGTACATAGGAGTTTTAAGTCTAACATGCCGACTAATTCCCATGCAATTTTTCTCTCAATCAAATGAATTTTTATTCCACATTGATTAGATAGATGACTTCATTAATTAATATCATAAAGATCCAACCAAAACATGAGAAAGCGCCAAGAGGAATGAAAAATGACAGCTGCTAGTGAAAATGACATGGAGGGTCAAGAAATTTGTTGACAAGTTGATGTTTTGGTGCTGAGCAATGTACCGCTCTCTTGAACCGCCTCTTACACTGCCCCTTGGATTCTTTTGCAACAAATGAATCCTGACAAAACACATGGAGCATGTAGTAGCCTGGTCCAGCCGTCTAATCTAACCAAACAGTGTTTTTAACTGTTGATTAACTAATATTTGATTTGATTCTGCTTATGAATCCACTGCATGTTGCCTCAAGAGAAATTAGAAATATCAGATCCTTGGCTGTCGATTTGTTTTTTAAGAGGGCTGTTCTTGACCGCAAGTTTGGATCTGTTACTGTTGAAAAAAATCAAGGGCCGTAACAAGTGAAAACAAACGCAAGGGTAGTGTTCTCCAATCGTGCGTGTCGTGTCGTGTCGTGTCAAACACGATCGTGTTAGAGTCTCGTGTCGTGTCGTGTTGACACGAACTACTTTTTTAATCGTGTCGTGTTGTGTCGTGCTTAGTGGTGAGAAGAGGCAACACGACACGCATTCTGACACGACACGATTGACACGATCGTGTCGTGTCGTGTTGACACGTCGTGTTAGTCGTGTCAAATCGTGTCGGATTAATTTATTATTTTTTAAATTAAAAAATCATTAAAAAAATTAAAAATAATGAAAAAATTACTAAACTTCATAATTTATTATTTGATTAAGTTTAAACTTTTTATTAATATTTTTTATAAAAAATAATAATTAGATTAGAGCAATATTATGATTTAAATGATGGTAAATAATATGATGTAGTATTATAAATTGAAATTAAATTATTAATTTTGCTTAAATAATCAACATTAATAATTAAATTTATGCTGAGGTATCGTGTTAATTCGTGTTCGTGTCGTGTTCGTGTCGTGTTGCGTGTCGAATCGTGTCGTGTTGAATCGTGTTAAACTTTCTAATGTCCCAACACGACACGATTATGACACGACACGATAACACGATCGTGTCGTGCCAATTTTGTATTCGTGTCGTGTCGTGTCAACACGCACATCGTGTCGTGCCAACACGATCGTGTCGTGTCATTTTGGAGAACACTACGCAAGGGTGAGGACTGAGGAATATGTAAACTTGTGGTTTTTCTCTGTTTTTTATTTATATACTTTTTTTTTTGTATTTTGTGCTGAATTGGCCGAAGGATTTACTATAAAACGAACTAGCATTACTATAAATTCTTTCCGTATATATATAATACTTATTTATGTTCGATACTAGCATCGATATTCTTTATTATTAATGAAAAAAATGCTAGCATTTTACTGGCCCTAAAAGAATATTCAATTTATTTTGCCCACAATAACACGAGAATTTTTTCCAAAAAATAAAATAAAATAAAATCAACGTCATTCCGCAGAAGACATCAAAACCATATTAGCATTTAAGAACCGACTTAAAAAAAATGATGTTTTCATGACAAGTTCATCAATTTCGGGGTGGCTTAATTGGCCCTTTTGCTTCTGTAAATATGCTTCAAAATTGTACGAGCAGGGCCGAGGGGATTAGGGGTTCCTTACTTCCTTATGCGCTTCAGGCCTTCAGCACATTTAACACATGGCAACAGCCACATAACTTCCCATGCCTCCTGAACCAGAACCACTGTGGCTAACATCTGCCTGAATTCATGTAGGATAAAATGTGATGAAACACAGAAGCACACAAAAAGTTTATGCACGGTAAAACTTTTTAAGGAAGCAGAGAAGCGGCCCAAAATGCTTTAAACCCGCCACACCAATGTTACTTTACAGCCGTCCACACCAAAATGCACAATATTGTTACTTAATTTTCAGGGTGGAGTTATTCTTGAACAACACTTGTTCATCCAATTCATAAACAAGCTTGTTTAGACTTTAGTAGTGTTTTGAACGATATAGCTTTTTGTCCCAGCTGAAATGCTGAATGAACAATTTAAAAGAAGCTCTACTTTTATTCCAGACTTCTAGAGTTTTAGTAGAAGTTTCAGAGTAAGAGTTATTCATACCACATCGAAACATATATTAATGTGGGGTATTTAGATCTGGATCTGGTACTGTTGCTAAGCATTGTTGGCTAACAGTGTGGCTGACAGGTGGGGCCTACTTGAGGGTGACATCAGAAAATCCCTATAATTCAACCCGATTCATCACTGTTGGTTGCACATACACGCATAAAACTCAGCAGAACCTCTGTGCACAATATTTTCAACCAATCTTGCTGCGCCAAGTGTGCAATATATGTTAGCTGCACATGCACGTATAGAGACTAAACGCCTCCCACAAAAACCGGATACACATAAAGGCTTTTCTTATTTTTTCCCTCCTTGGTTCACGCACATGGACTGCTGGTCTAATGTATTTTCCTTTATTTTTTTTATTCAAATTGAACAAAACAAATGGGCAGCTTCTTTCTTTATATTTTTTTAAGCAGGGCTAACATTTTCATTTTAGATGTTTGAGGGTCATTTAAATAACATTTTGCCTTGAAATTTATGGCCATCTTAAGAAAAATATTAAACATCCATTGGTATAATTTTATTTTGCAATTTTAACCACCAGAATATTTAAATAAATTTACATAGTTTAGAATTCATGAGATTTATTGAACCTTAGCCAATTTGTAAAATTCATATTTATGAGCATGTTACAACACCTGAAAAAAATATATATATTGTTGGCTATTTTGAGCAAAACCTATTTATGAAAATTTATGTGAATTTCTCATCAAATTCGTTATAGAGCATTAAACCTTTCTTATTGTATCATTATATTTATCAATTGACAATATCTCCAAAAAAAAAAAAATTTTAAAAATTGTGAGCATAAGCCTTTAGGAAAAAAAATAAGAAAGAAAAATAGTTCGCGCACTACTTTATGAGCATAAGCTTTTGAAGTAAATATTATGATTTTGGGCATTTTTTACAAATTTTTAAATACTATAACTCATCCAATCCAGATAAATGAAATGAAATTTATTGTGCAATGTGTTGGAGTTATGTCCTAGAAGTCAATATTTAATGACTTAATTTCTTAGTTTATATTATTGATGATATTTGATCATTTGTTCCTAAAGTTTATTACTGACAGATTATTCAGGTTGAGGATCTGAATTGTAGATCTCTGTGGATCATTCATCAGAATGACAGTAATAAATCTAACTCGTCCGTAATCTTGATAATTAACAAGAAACATTAATTATCGAATAACATTAGTATGCAAGTTAAGTGATGATTAAGTTCTACAAATCATAGGTAAGGAATTGCCTGTTGGAGTTGTATCCTAGAAGTCAATATTTAATGACTTAATTTCTTAGTTTATGTTATTGATGATATTTGATCATTTGTTCCTAGAGTTTATTACTGACAAATTATTCAGGTTGAGGATCTGAATTGTAGATCTCTGTAGATCATTCATTAGAATGACAGTAATAAATCTAAATCGTCCGTAATCTTGATAATTAACAAAGAACATTAATCATCATAAAAAATTAGTATGCAAGTTAAGTGATGATTAAGTTCTACAAATCATAGGTAAGGTGTTACCAACTTAATTGCATATGTGTATGTTATTAGAACATAGTACATGACATGACCCAACGAAATAAACATATGGATTGTGTTGTGTGTCATTATTTATTTCATATGAGTTTGATTCTAAATTTAAGATAGTTCAACTTTTCCACATGAGGATAGGTTCAATAAATATCGTCTGCCGTTGATTCCTGATAAGAACTGCTATACGAACTTTATTTATGTTCTCTTGAATTGTGCGGGGAAAAGTTGTTCATTAAGAAAATCGTATGTCCCTCATTAGTATACCTAGTGAGTGATGATATCTGTTTGGGCCCCTTGATGGAGTTTGATTGTTTGGACAACTTGTATAATCAATTCTAGATCAAGAAATGTATAATCTACAAGAATGACACATTCCTATTTTGGATTATACAGTGATATCATGTGACATAAGAATCAGACAAGGAGATACTTTTATTTCTTATGCAGGATTGAGATATTGTAGCAGTACATTATTTATGTGAATTGGGAATCATAACGTGTTGCTAGATACCGCTTATGATTATTGGAATTAAATAGCGATTTAATTTCATGGCCAACGTAGCATAAATCCTCAAAGGGTCACACAAATAGGACTTTAATCACACAGTGAATTATTTATTTATTCGCAGCAGTGTATTGCAAAAATATGATAAGTTGATTAATTAATTATATACCGTTGCAAACCGTTATAATTAATTAAGTCAAGGAGATCATATAGAAATAAATTAATACATTAACTAATCCCAAAATAATTATTAATAAGTTAATAATTAATTTTGTTCAACACAATTTAATTATAGGAATTAAATAGAGATTATGGACCTTTATTTAATTAGTAAATTAAAGGTCCGATTTGAGTACAAGAGAAAGGTCCATTAATTAATTGAATTAGTGGACATTTAACACACTACAAAATGGACTTGATAACCCATATAGTGGCTGCCCTAATAGGGATAAAAATGTCCCTAAAGTTTGTGGAGTGGTTGGTCTATTAAAGGAGGTCATTTGGAGAGAGAAACGCTAACCACCATAGTATTTTCTCTCCCTCTTCCTCCTAGAACGAAAATTAGAGAGAAAATTTCAAAATTTTCATCTCTTTCTCTTGCTCTTTTCCACCTCATCTAGCTCATGTGTTGAGATTTCTCCCTTCTCCATTAATTAAACTAGTTAATTGACAAAGGTAGAAGAGAGAAAATCTTGTGAATTAGTTGCTCTCCTCTTCCTTGCTAGCACAAGTTGAAAAGAGGAGGTGATTAAACTTCTTGGTGGACTCGAGGCGGCCGTCAACGGAGGAGAAGGCGAAAGAGAGCACGCCACCGACTCCTATGCATTGGTCGAATCTCGCGGATACGATTCCGCGAGAGGTAATCGATTCCTTCCCTTTTCTCATGTGTGTGTTGATTGCTTGGCAAGATCTTTTGTGCTTGATGGTTAATTAAGTTAATTAGTAATTAAAATTAAAAATTAAGTACTATCTAACACAATGCTCTTGCAGTACTTTATCTTATTGTATCAAATACTTTTCTATAACTCGATATTATTATAATGATTATATATTGTTATAAATATTTGCACAAACAAACAGTAGGTAAAAAATATATATATATCGCGCAACGCGCGAAGCCCCGCTAGTCTATTTAAAGTCTAAACAAGTGCTCAAGCAATCCGACATGCCGAAAGAGAAAGGGAGTCAAGTGACATAGGTGTGTTAGCAATTAAACGACCTTGAATGCGGAATAAACCAAGATCAATTTTGTTACCTCCAGTCATGCTTGCACTTATGAACGATTGAATAGAAAATCCTGCAGAGAACAACATCGAGAAGAGCACTACAAGACCGAAACTGCTTCCCTTGCATTGATGGTAAACTCCGGAATATCAGTCCTGACCTCGTCTCCCTTCTCCTCTCTCTGTTCCTCTCAAAATGTGTCTTTAATTTTAAGACAGAGAAAAATAAAAATACTCCAATCACTCCTCATCAGAATGATAGAGTATATAAAAAGATCTCAATCACTTAATAGATGCAAATTCAAAATGTGCATGATTAATGGCGGAGACCAAATCTCAAATATAAAGGTGCGAATCAGGTTTGAAGCCTTTATCCGATTAATCAAATTCACGGACTTGAATTACGTCCGATTCGTTTGTAAACGATTGGTTTCGTTCATAAACGATCTTGTCGCAACTTGTTTTACATCATATACATGATATAGTAAAAAATCAAACACATCATCAGTTTAATAATAAACTTATTTCCTTGGTTTGACTTGCGCCGACTTTTTTATCATTTCATTAAAAACAAAACCATATGCACTTTGGTCCTTCATTTAAATGAAATTCAATCATTCCTTTTTCCAATTACTCACCTCATTGGAAAACTAATGTAATTCGCACAATTTATATTACAAGGTGCTCTTATAAGTTTTCTTTCATGCACAAGTACTGGTGCTAAAAGTCGTGCACTTATTTTTAATTCAACACAAGAAACATTCGAGACGGTATAATGAGGGATTCTATCACATTATACATACACATATTTGTCGAAAAATATAAGTCCTAAAATTTAAATATATGGTCCTCTAAATCAATAACTTTGGACTATATTTACTGAATTAAAAAATATTATATTTCTTTAATTGTTTTACTATTATTTAATGATTGAAAATATATTATGAAATCCAAATTAACAATATTTAAACTTAATATCAATAGATAAAATTAGTCACACTATCTACCTAAATACAACAAAAATGTTATTGTACTTTGTGAAAACATTTAATGTGTGAAATAGAATCACTATTAGTTTTTTTAGCTTGCACAACTATCATAACATGCTTCAATCAACATCGTAATTTTTGCAAACGTTCATCAACCCTCTCCTCCATAACAAAATAAAAGAATTATCCAAGAATTAATTACATGCATCTAACATTGTATAATAAATTATTACTACATATTAAATATTAATGAATGTATATTTTTCAGTTAGGAAATATTGCAATCACACTTTTAAAAAACTCCATTTTTTCGTTTATCACCATTTTATCAAGATTTGTGTTCATATTGCACAACTGTTTTATCCGTTTTATCGCAACAGAACTGTTTTATTGTCATTTCGTCACCGATAAATGCTAAATCACAACCCAACCATTAAACTGCACAAATCGTATTTTAAAATCTTGATTGCAATTAAGTTCTTGATGTGTAATATCTATGAGGGATTGGAGGATTAATCAATTATAGTTTTTTAACTAACTATTTGCTAAATATCTTCCTCAAGGTATTGAAGTATGAAATCATAGTACTTTTATATGACAACTTATAATGCTAGTATAAGGGAGAATACAGATAAAATCAATAAAAAAAGAAAGAACCAAGATTTATGACTAGATTATGTTTTCGATTGCAAACTTAATTTTTTTTTTTCCAGAAATATAGCTACGAAAGATGAGATTTTATTTTCAATGAACTACTTACAAGCATAAGAAGATATGTGAATGCTTGTAATTGCCAGCAACTATTTTTGTGAGAAAATAAACTATATATTCATCTGTATTTTCAAATGATTATCTCAGAATTATATGATAATAAAAATTATCTATCAGTAAAAATATTGAAAGTGTTGTAAATATCTATGATAGTATTTTGGAAATTTTTATGCAAATTCAGAGGACAATCCTTGATGTAATGTTTGGACTTTTAATATTTATTATATATTTATATCTTATCTTTATGATACTAGATTTCAAATGCAAACACATGATGAATACATTTTTAATTTTTGAAATAAGACTGTTTATTTATTGAGGCAATTATCCACTCTTTGAAAATTGAGTTTATTCTTCTTCAACATCCAGCGAGAATTGAACATGTTAGTATGTTATCATTAAAATAACGGCAGAGCCACTGACCATCCATGCTAGACTCCCACGTTCACACATGATGAATATTAATTTAAAGACTTTGAAAATATATATCTGTACTATAAACTAAATTGTGGGTTGATTTGAATTTAAAAGAGAAAATAAAATCGCTAACTAAATTACTAAGCAAAAGCCGTGCATGAAAGGTTTGGCCTCTGATCGGGTGTTACGGGTTGTAACAGACATTAATGCACCAAATTCATCTCTTGAGAATTCTTGACGGACTCATTCTAAAGACTTTAATTCTAACCTAAAAAATTTTCTTAAGTAATTTTAGATTTCATAATAAGTATATATCTTTTAATTTGTTTTGGGAATTCAACTTTTAATTGAGTAATTCTAAGTTCATATCCTAAGTTGGTTTGGTTTTGATTTCCTAACTCGGTTAGTTAGGCCCCTCAGAGCTAGAAAACTAAATTCCAATCTCGCGGGAACTCTGAGATGCGAGGTCGTGATGCATCTGTCGGTTTGATGCCGTTACTTCCATTAGCAAAACGATAACCTCTAAATCTTGTGGCCCACCTGTCAGTGGTACAAACCCTCTTTCGTCTGATCAATACAACTAGCACTACCAATTCCTACCCAATTCCAAATTTACAGGACCTAAACGCCTCTGTCGACATGGTCACATGGGTTCCTCTGTTCTGTTGTGACCTGAAGCAGATTGCTTCTAGGTAGGGGTGAGCAAATAACTCGTAACTCGTGAGTTATTTGAACTCGACTCGAAAAAAACTCGTTGGTAACTCGAGTTCTAAAAACTTGAGTTGTGCTGACTCATGAGTTTTATTTACTGAGTTCGAGTTAGGCTCAACTCGACTCGTCCCAACTCGAGTCAGTAACATATACATGCCGAAAATAAAAATATTATATCAGTATATACTGTATAGTCCAAAAAAGACTTAGTCCCCAAATATCTTTCTCTTCTGATGCACAGCACAACTTGGTTTATGCATGTGTTATGGGTTCTAAGATATTTGTTTGTGTATGTGTAGCAGTTTTTTTTTTTTTTAGATAATTGTTGCATCTATTCACTATATTCACGAGTTGACTCGAGTTGTAACGAGTTCGAGTTATGCTCAACTCGCTCGAACTCAGCTCATATACAGCCGTACTTCCAACCTGCAACATGCCTTTATCTCACAATTAACCTTGATCATTTTATAGTTTCCTAAAGTCTTGTTTCATGCAAAAACCGAAATTCGATGATAGTAATTAACTTGAAATAGGCCGAAAATTAACTAATTGAGTTAACCTAAAAGAAGGGTGATCAAAGAACCAGCTCTTGGTCTAGTGACAAAAAACAATACATCTTGAGTGAAAAGTCGCAGGTTCGAAACCCGCTGGAGGCTTTCATATATATTTAATTTAAAAATAAGTTAGAAGATTTAACCTCTAATTTATCTTAAAAAAAAAAGAAGGGCGACACGCTTTTGTTTATTGTGAGACTTGTCACATTTTATCGTAATAATGTCTTTCCATCAACAATTCTAGTGATTCTCCCATTTGTTTTAAATAATTTGTCTTGGTTTTAAATAATTTGTTTCCAAACTTTTTCCTTCTCTTACTTTTTTGTACATTTGGTTAATCGGTTTATTAACTCACAAGTAAAATATAGTTGACAGTGGTGGGCCATGTTACCTATATACCGTAGGGGAATTGCTTCTTTCACTCTTCCAATTTAGAGATCCACTCTTTTATGGACGAAAATACCCCTTGCATTCCTTCAATTTACGTCTCAATTCACACGCCAGCAATGTTTTGAAAATCGGACCGGACCGGCCGGTCCGACCGGTTCAACCGCGAACCGGAGGCCAGGACGGTCCAAACTGACCCAAAAAACCGCGTGTTAACAACCCAGTACGAACCGGACGGTTCGGTCCGATCTTTCCTGAAACCGGTGAACCGAACCCGCCGGTTCAACAATTTGGATGTAGTGTATTGCGCTGGACCGCTGGTTTTTGCTGCGTTTTGTTATTTCGGGCATTGGGTTTCGTGTCGCACATGATGAACAGGGAGGCATATGAGCCATGATGTCATGGGCAGTCAATTCAATCTCGTTTTTCGAAAGCAATTTTTGTAATATAGTATATTTAAAAACAATTTAACACAAAAACCCTTCAAAGGACTAGAGTCTTCAATACGGCCCTATATAAAACTATTGCTATTTTGATTTTAGGCCGTAATTATTTTATTAGAATATTTATAATGTAATGATAATTATATCATAATTATGACGTCATCCGGTTTTTGAAACCGGTTCGACCGGTCGGACCAATCGAACCATCAAACCAGTAGCTCTTCCGGTTCAATGGCCGAGTCGGTTTTCAAAACATTGCACGCCAGTTTAAAATGTGAGGATGTTTTCGTCAAAACGGAGCGGATCTCCAAATTAGAGAAGTGCGTGAAGCAATTCGCCGGTACACCGTCAATATAAATATCAATGCAAATATACAATCGCCATCATTATTTTTTTCTTGACTTCTAGCTGGCACTCATCCTAACTATTGTGTAATCGTAAGAATTTATTATACCATAAATGCTTCTGACAAATTCTTAATTTAATCGAAATAATTTTGATCTGAAGGAGCCACGGGGGACATGCCACTTGTTTTTTCTTTAATGTTTGTACACATTGACTTATTGAGTGGTTGTGGGGCCCAGTGGCAAAAACAATGCCAGATCTTACTGACAGGTGGGTCCTACAAGAACAAAATAGAACATTACTAGTTTACTACACTGCAGAGTGCAGACAAATGACTTCATGAGACCAAATCTGACTACCAAACAATTCATATTTTACTAAGATACAAACTCATGAGGTAGCACCGTACAGTGACCAGTGCATCATTTAATTCCCACCGTTGGTTTCCCAAATATTATGCTAGTTGTATTGTATATATATTAAATAAAAATAAGAAATTATTTGCGAGGAAACAAGGACCGTTCATTTTGCAACTCGGCTGGGCCCATGACGATGTCACGTGATACGCACGGTCCCACCTCCAGGCCCATGCTATTTACGGCTGAGATCTACTACTGTAATTATCAAAAAAAAAAAAAGAGATCTACTACTGTGTGCTAGTCATCTATCAATCAATCAATTCTCAGGTTGAAGCATGTAAGATCTCGCCAAAATATTTCTTATTTTGCCTACGGGCCTTTGATACCCCAAAAAAAAATTTTCTTATTTTTGAAAATAAACGATAGAAATAGCGAGATTGAGAAAATTTTGACTATTTTCGGAAATTTTGATACGGAAGAAAAAAATCTGTATTGTTTATTGCTTAAGTTGCTATTCCCAATTGCAAATTGTTGGTGTTTTTCCAAAATGAGCCTTTCAAGAAGGAAAGAAAAATCTTTTGGATATTGACTGAATGAAAATGTCCTTTTTTTTTTGTACTAAGATTGTTCTGAAACTCTGATTTTGTTATCCCGTATTTCTTATTGTGATCAATCTATAGTCTGATTATGTAAGCCACAACCTTTTTTTGAAAATACAGCGAACATTTTACTTCCACTATATTTACTACTTAAGAGAACTTGATATATAGTTTATTTAGGAGCCATTTTTTTAACTTATCACTTGAGCCGCAATTTGCAATAAGCCACACACTACACACCACAATCATGTTTCTCTCAATGACCAGCATTGAGAGAAAGGTGGTGCTTGATTAATTTAAGAAGCATTTTACAAAAGGTGGTGCTCGATTAATGCCATTTGCCCATCTGATATTTTTTATACATGAAATATTAACTAAAGGTTCTCATGTTCATGACAAAAATTAGCTTATGGGGCTTTACTAGGCCTAACTGAGTTCCTATCTTTTTAGGGCTAAAGAGTACTTTTTTAAGGTCCATTTAGTCTTAATGATAAATTGGGGTACCATGAATATTTTGAGCTCAATGTCAAAAAATCTTGATTATGAATATTGTTGGGCTAGCTTGAGGATCGCCGATCACTGCCTCTTTAAATGCTTTCTGGTTTTTTTTTTTCTTTTTCTTTTTCTTATTCTTTGTAATTATTTTATTCGATTTATCCTTTTGACCACTTTGGAAATTAATTTTTTTATTTTTATATAAAATCTGCTGGATAGTAATTGCCATTCCCTAAAAAAAAAAGAATATTGTTGAGCGACATGTACTGATAGTAAAATTACTAATATCGCGCTTTTCGAAACACTTATTTTTAACTAATCTCTCTTTCATACGAAAATAATTTATTATATAATTTCATGAAATGTTTTTTTTCAAAATAAGAAATTAAGAATACAAAAATAGAGATTCGACAAATTAAAAACACGAAAATATAACATTTGATATTATGTGAAGTTGTGAATTATAGATACCTCACAAAACTAAACACTACCCGAAATATTATTATCAATAAAAAACGCTATCCATCTTTAAAATTTTACCGTACGTTCGATCGGAATTGGACTGTCCGATGCTCCGATCTAGCCATTTCAAAGTTCAAACCGGAGCATGTGGACTCAACACAACAATACAGAGGCTAAAACGCTAAATGGAGGCGTCCTGTCCTTCCTCTGGAGTTTCTCTTTACTCCTCGCACAGAAGCGTCCGGTCTTAGGCTCTTAGCCGCCTCCGACGGGCCGGCGACAGGTCAGCTCTTCATACCTCTCTCTCTCTCTCTCTCTCTCTAAACCTGTCAGGAAAAAAGGGGCAAAAAGAACAATTGTTTGTCTTATTATGGCCTAACTGATAAATAGGTTTAAACAATGAGAAGTGCTGACACACAGTTAAAAAATTGTTACTAGAAACTACCATTATACAGTAAAGAAAGGATTTCAAGTTCTAAATTTAAATTAGAACTTTCAGAGGACTCCAATCCGGCCTCCTGAGCTCAGTTCCCTAGTGCAGGGAGCCAGGGACAAAGTAAGAATTGTAAACCTTCTGCCAGTCCTTGGAGACAACAAGGTGTCTGATGGAGTTGTGCCGGCAAGATATCAGATTGTACTTGTACTTGGAATGTTGCTTCTTACTGACTGTCTCGAGATGGTATGGTAATGTATGCATTTTAACCTGAGTTTCTTAATTTTGGGAATTGTTAATTGGTCCATGCACAAATAGTATACTTGTTTCTTTCTTTGCACTGCCAAAGGAGCGCATTTTAGGTGCATAAATAATCTTATGTCAAAGAACATGATTAGGCTGTGAATTGTGCCTTTTACATTTGAACAGATATTATAGAAAGGTTTTGTTGTTCTTGTAGTTGCATGGTACTATGTGCCCTTTATACCTGAAGTATCCATCCTTATTATCCATTTCTTTGCAGAGGATTGTGGAGAAATATTATATATTTTGGCTTATGAAGAAAATTGAGAAAGTTGGGGCCTGCATGATAATTTGCAATTAAGTCTTTTGCATATTGACTTTCAGGCTTGTCAGTTTGTTGGGTTTCAATGAATGTGTTGAATGACTGTAGCAGCTGGCACATCAAAGTTGCTTAATGCACTGGGAAATAAAAATCTGTCAATATCAGATCAGGCAGGTGCATTTAATCTGATATGTGATATGGAGATCCTCTGATTATCTGCTATTCAGGCCATGATCAATTGCTGTGAAGAGAGGACTCACCAGAAAAGCAAAGTCCGGCAACCCACCTTACAGGTTTGCCTTTTCTCCCTTACTAAAATTGTACTGACAAATAAAATCAGTGAACTGTGAATGCTAATTCTCAGATCAATGGTCAATTCATGGGCTTTTCAAAAAGGTAGGCAAATGGATTGGACACAAGTCGTAATTGCCTATACTTTTAGTATGCTTTAGAACAAGCTTGAGGGAGGGAGGGAAGGAAAGAAGGTTGGGCAGCGATGGGAGCTGCAAAGTGTGATTTCCTGATTGTCAAGTGAAAGAGAGGAAGAGACAGCCACTTTGACATGCGCCAAAATTGGGGAGCAGGGCAGACAATTTGGCTACCTAGGGAAGGAGAGTTTGCTCATTGTTGCTTCCTATTCCTTCATTAGTATTGCGATAAGTCACAAGGCGTTTCATCCCCTTCCTTCTTCCGCCTTTTACCTCCTTCTGGAGCTGAGCAAATCCGAAGTTCTGCCACCTTAGCACAAGTGCTGCCTTGCTATGCCACTGCCAGAAGTGTACCACCTTTTGCAAGTACCGCTGCTTGTTGCCTAATAATGCTTGTTTTCTCTTTTGCAAGACAAACCCTACAAAGATTATTGTTACAAAATAATCTTATTTTCTAAATTAGAAAACGCTTATTTTTTTTTTTTGGGAAAAAATCAGTATTCTCTTAAGAAATGAATGCTTATTTAGACTTAAGCTTTTTATTCATATGTCAGGAATTATCTCATTTTATTTGATTTGATACTTAATATGCCACATTTGACAATGGACTTAGCTTTTGATAAACTAAATAAGAAAAATCCTTGATTAAGAATGGTAATCTTTTACACTGTAAAATTTATCAAACTTTTGTTTTATTTAATTAACTTAGCTGTGAATGTTAATTTACAAACTTATATAGAAATTGATTGCAAAATCTAGAGATATTGGAAACGATTTGTGAATTTGTAGTATTGGCAGGGTGGTGGGAAAATTATAATGTAGACGTTACAAATTAAAAAGGTTGTCTTCACTTTTTCTTGCTATAAATAGGATTTCTCCCTTCTTCTCAAATGTTAGCAATCTCTCTGTCTGTTCTGTCCTCTCTTTTAACATGAATGCCCTCTCGCTTAATTACCCTTACCCCTTGAATCCCCAAAAAAACAAAAGAAGTTATGTAAAATCTGGAGCTCATGACCCATCCTGTGCTTCTCTGAGCTCTTCCAGAAAGCACCTATCAATTGCCTGCTTGTTTCTGGCCATCAAGCCCCTCATCGCTAACCATCTTCAATTAACAGTTCACTGTTCATGCTCCAACAAGCAATGGTCCACTGTGCATTGAGTGAAAGCCCATTGGGAACCAAACCAGCATGGAAAAATTGTTTTGTATTTTGCCATCTGGTGGGTACTGAGTATTGTTTTCAATATTTACAACAAATTGGTACTCAGCGTGTTCCCGTATCCATGGCTCACTGCAACACTTGCACTAGCTGCAGGGTCTATTATCATGCTAGGCTGTGGAGCGTGAATTTTGTGAAGCCACCACAGGTGGATTCTAAGTTTTGGTTGGCTCTTTTACCAGTACATTTGAATTACTTAAGATTGATTTTAGATATAGATTGTACTATTCTTTTACTTTAAGGGGAAATCGTCTTGGATATTTGGCTTTTTTTTTGGTCATCTGATACTTTTGTTTAACTAAGAGCACAACACATTTATCACAGGCTAAAATGTAATTATATGTTTTTGAATTTTAGGATTTTTTATTTCTTTAGTTCCTGGTCCTCCTAATTTTGTTAATGATAGGGCCAATTTTACTTTTATTTGGTGCGTCCGCTAAAGCACTACAGTTTTCATTTTCAATTCAATTTTCTTGGCAAAATTTGACTAAATAGCTATGTTTTTTACTCATGGCTAGGTTGCCATTGCACACACAATGGGACATGTGGCAGTCACGGTCAGCATGTCCAAGGTGGCCATCTCTTTTACACATATAATAAAGTGTGGTGAGCCAGCCTTCAGTGTGCTTGCATCGAGGTTTATGCTTGGGGAGAGGTTTCCTATCCCGGTTTACCTCTCCCTTGTGCCAATAATTGCTGGTTGTTCTCTTGTGACTGTGACATAGCTCAACTTTCAATTAGTCGGTATGTACAGAAAAATTAATATTCTGACAAGTAATTTTTGTTTTTTTAATTTCGAGTTTCTTTAAATATAAAAAACATAAAAGTGTAAAAACTGTTAAAATTCTCATCAAAATATTTCATTTGCATTAATGGGTAAACATCAGATTGATTAAGAATCTGATAAATTAAGAACAGTCGTCATTCTTGTCAATTTTCTGACATATAACTACTGCTCTTAATGGAGGTAAGGAACTTAAGAATTGTTTTGTTTCTGTAATTTAGGATTTGTGGGAGCCATAGTATCCAATCTTGCTTTCGTATTTCGTAATATCTTGTCTAAAAAGGGGCTGAAGGAAGATCAATTAGTGGCATCAACTAGTATGCATGCCTCTCAATATTGTTGCTACTGATTCTCACTCCCTTGGCAATAGTAGTTGAAGGGCCAAAGTTGTGGGCTGTTGGCTGGCGAAGAGCGTGCGTATTGGTTGGTCCTGATTTTCTCTGGTTACTTTTCTCCTTTTTTATTTTATCTTTTATTTACTTTTAAGTCATTTAGGATAGTTTTTATGTTATTGTGTTTAACTACTATTATCATTATTCCATTACCAATTATTGGTTATACCTAAAAGGATAAAACGTTAACCAATTTGTCGCTTTGCATTTTTGCTTGCATGGCATTTTGTTTTAGTAGCACCAAAGTTTATAGAAATACTTGTAAGCATGGTGTATCACTTTTATAACTGATGCTTAGGCTGCAATTTACTCTATTTTCTCTTATTAATTTAAGCCTCTTTCAAGGAAAGTATTTCATGTACTAATTCAGTGTAGCACATGGGCTAGATTATTTATGTTGTCGCTATCGTACAAGAAAATAAGTGATAAGAAATAAGAAAATTTTTGTCACATCGTTGTCATGTCATACATAAGCACACTTTCTCTATCTTTCTGTAATCGGTGTTACCAGCTGTAAGCATTTGGTTAAGTACTCGTATTTTACAGTAGTAATCAATAGAATTAATTAATCATATTCAGGCGCAAATATATTTTTGTTGTAGTTATTAGTTATTCATGTTTCAATGGATACTGAGTTATATAATGTCTTCTCTACCTTGCTTGAATATTTGATTTTTGACATCTTCTCTACCTTTTGTAGTGAATGGACATCCATTATAAGATTAATGCCAAACAATGATGCATATTAGTGATACATACTCTGGATGCCATATACGTGCATACTGAAACTGGCGAATCATTGGTTGTGATTGATTTCTCCTTTGGTACCTTTTTCTGGGCAGGTGGATAGCAGCACAGAGTGTCTTTTACCATTTGTACAACCAATGTTCGTATATATCACTGGATTCAATCTCGGCACTTACTTTTAGTATGGGTAATACAATGAAGCGTGCATCTGTTATTGTATCTTCTACAATATTACTCCATACGCCAGTGCAGCCATTAAGTATCTTTTGGGCAGCTATTGCCATCATTGGAGCATACATCTATTTTCAGGTACCAATGCTTTATGCTACTTGACAAGCTGAGCCTTCTTTGTTCCAAGTTTCTTTTTCTCCAAGCTCGTTTTCTAAGATCAACTGGGTTGAAATTGTTGAATATGAATGCAGCAATTTAGTTCATTCTTTGGCAATTGATCTAATATGAAATGAATTGAAAAATTAAATTGGGAATGCAAACATTTGGCTTTCAAGTAGATCAAAATCAATGCCAAATCATTCTTTGAAGTCAATCTGCTATTTTTTTTTTTTTAAAATTTTTAAACTAAACCCTTGAACCCTTTGATATGGTTAAGCTAGGTTCATTCTATTTTTCATTAGGAAGTGTAGCAGGTACTAACAAACAACGTGAAACAAATAATACTAAACACAGGGAATGATTTATGCTGGCATTACTCTGATGATTTCATTATTGTGTTATATACTTTTAGGCCATCTGATCATCTTTGACTTCAATTGGATGTCCAATACTATAAATAAGTTGCTTTGTTGTTTTATCCAATCGTACAATTATAATCAGACAGCTTGGAGTAAATAATGCAGCCCATGTTACAAGAACAAAAGCAGATGCGGAAGGCCAGTAATATGATGTTAGCATTTTGCTAACAGTTTTTTCTTATTAATGTTTTATTTTCATGGTTGCAATTTCAGGTTAGCAACTAAGCTGTTCGTGGTTCTCGATCTGCTCATAAAAGATGGAGTATGTAAATAACTGATTAAACTGGCATAGTCATTTTGTAACTGCTTTGTTTTTCCGTCCTTAGAATTGTGCATTCTGTGGTTCTGTAGTGAGTGACATGATGTGGTTTCCAATTTCCATGCTATGTTATTGCTCTGTACCTTAAAATAAATAAATTAGATCCATATGCAGTGTAATCAAACTCTCATTTTTGTTCCAAAGATAGGGGCGCAATATCTAGTTATGGTACATGGTGTTTACACTCGGTAACTTGTTTCTGTAATACTGTATTGCTTGAAATGCAATGCAAACTCGCCAAGGTTGTAAAACTGTAAAAGAAAAGACGAAAAAGCGACTAAAATTTTCAAGAGGCCTTGCCGATTAATCTTCCCGTAGTAAAGCCCAATAGGGTCCCTTATTTTTCTAACACATTTCTAATCGGAACAAAAAAGGAAATGAATGTAGAGCCCAGTGATGCTGCTGCTCTTGATGTATGTGAGTGAGTATGTCCAGCATTTTATTTGACAACTTTGATGTATTAACCCGGCCCAAATTGAAACCCATAGATATCAAATGAACTCTGGAAAAGTAATGGGGTAAGAGAGAGCCTTCAATCAAAGCGCTTTGACCGGAATCCCGGTTAAACCCCGTCAGATCTCAATTTTGAAATTTCAAATGACCGATCCAAACCGTTCAATGTGATCTCCATATTGAAATCTCCTTACACACCAAATTTTACAATTTTTTGAAATTTTTAAGTATTTTTTTCAGATTTTAGAAAATTGTTAATCTAATTTGTTCCGAACCCTACAAAAACTGCTGTTTTTAAAAATCCGAAAAAAATACTTAAAAATTTCAAAAAAATGAAAAATTTGGTCGGCAAGGAGATTTCAATATGGAGATCATATTTGACGGTTTGGATCGGTCATTTAAACTTTCAAAATTCAGATCTGACGGGATTTAACTAGGACTCCGGTCAAAACGCTTTGATTGAATCCTTCCTCATGTTTTTGATATTTTGAAGCTAAACTTTATGCTCTCCATTCAAGAATAATAAAAAACTGATCGACAAGTTTTAACTACCTCCTCCCAGATAGAAAACAGAGGGCACCTGTGAATAGAGCACATACACAGTTCTGTTAGGTTTTCAATCAATAGAGTTGTACAAATTCCATTATCTAGTTTGAGAAAAATTTAAACTTCCTAGTTGAAATCACATGATTCAGATCAAATTTTATATTATTATATTCCTCACTTGGATTATTTTCTTCTGATGTTATTGAAGAAATGTTACTTATAATCATCTGTTCTAAAACAAATAGTGTAGACATTAACAAATGTTTCTGTAGTTCTTAAGATGGTCCTAACCAGTCGGTTTTCAGTCATACAGAGGATAACCTGATTTACACAAGATCCACTGAAGTTATCCATGACCGCCACATGAATAATGACAGTACATTTTGAACTTTCATTGTTGCCACATGGAAGGCTGGTGCATAAGAGCATAGAACTTGGTTTGATTGAAAAAAAAAAAGAAAAAAGTAAAACTCTACTCCTATTGAAAGTGAACTTTATCAGAGTACAAATCCAGAACCATCCAATTCACTCAATAATATAGAAAGGTTGATTGACAAGGAATTGACATGATCCAAATCCTAAACATTTTTATGAGAGGAAAGAGGAAGGAGAGATGCATGTATTGGGCATGCAAATGTACTTCAAAGCAACAATCAGGTACCGGTATGTGGACCATATATGTCTGCATTAATAATCTTCGGCTACCCGATTTGACCAATGAACAGTGTTTGCTCTAATAAAATCAATCTACATTTAATTTTGGGAAAAAGGAAGAAAATCATGTCTCATCCTGTCAATTCCCTTTGCCCATGCTAGGTGGGCCCAAGTATTTACCCATCCTCTCACACTTGTTTGGTTTAGTCCTATCATGGTGCAAGAATCACAATCCAAGTGGAGCTTTGCGGCAGACAAGTTATGGGCTCTGTAATTATTTTTATCTAGTTATAGTAGCCCTTGGAGATATAGTTTGTTTGGAAAAAGTAGGTAGTTTATTCAGAAAAAATGTTTTTTTTGATAAATATTATTTATCAATTCGAGGGTGATAATTATTGTCTAGGCTTGCTTGCTCTAGTACTCGTTCACACTAAAACCTATGTTATATTGTCTGGCATTTTTTGTAACAAATATAATTTATTGTACAAAATTTTAATTTTTCCTGATTTAATTTTTGGCCCAAAAAAATCAGGATCAATATTCTTATCAATTAATATCCTTTATTGGGACCCACATAGGTATATCTAGTTCAAATTTAACAAGAAACATACCAATAGGTATACATATTACTTGTATCACATTACATTGTAACTTGAAATTGTAAAGTTATTCATTCATGCATTTATATAAGAGCATACTACAATAGGGGAGGTAAGGTGGGGTTCACCAAAAAAACAATGGGGACCACCAGTCCATTAATTAGAGCGCACAGTCATTGGGCGGGGACACTATGCCTCTTTTTTCTTTGCTGGACCAGGTGTATTTAAATTTAATAGAATAGCCTTGCAGTTGTGTCCACCTTCTCTAGAATACTATGGATTCTACAAAAAACAGAACCCTAATTGCTACTCCTAATTGCAAAATTCTAAGCTAGTTTTAATTTTCCAAAACGAAAATAACTAAATAAGTAAAAATATTGAAAGTATTTAATGTATTGTGCCAACATTTTAGAAATGTTTAGCCGCAACTTAATTTACAAAATTCTAAGCATAACATTTCTCCCACTTCCAATACTAAGAAAGTGCTCAAATCTAATGATATATTTATTATGTTATTATGTTACATTAGTGTAAAATTTAAGCTGCCACGTGAAGGTTGCAAAATGAGGGACCAGAAAGATGGAAACATAAATAGAGAGATTGTCAACCCAAACACATGGGCGGCACAGTGGGGAAAGTACATCATAACTCGCACTTTGTCTTTGTATGAATGAACTCACGGCCTCACGGGCATTTGAATTTCTCATTTCGCAATTCTGTCTCTTTTAATTGCTTCTACAATCTAGTCCCACGTGGGTATAACAATAGATCTTCTGTGGTTGCGCGCAGGCCGCTTGAATCTTGGTCGTGGCATCATGTGTCGTGTACTCATGTGTGTGTGAATGATTGGTCGGAAGAACATTCACTGAATGATTGAAGCAAGCAGTTCATACAATTTCTTAAAAGTATCACAATTCATTATTAATTTATTATTTGTTCTGAGATATTAATTAGTTTAGTTTTTTTTATCGTAATTAACATCATACTTAGTACTTAGAGCACTTGCATTAGTTATAGCTTAATTATACTATATGTTATAAATCGTAGTACTGATTTTAATTGTCGGTCAATTTTAACATTTTAATTTATTAAAAAAAAAAGAAAACAACAGTTGTATAGATGTATTTCCTCAATTATTGAAATGTGGATGCCCAAATGCAATGAAATATTATAAAATTTATAATGTTTTTTTTATGGCAGACTCACGTAATTAAATGTACAAGACTTGTTACTTGACTATGATTTTTTTGGGGAGAAAATTATATGACTTTCTTGTACTAAAAATAATTATTTGTTTAGAGGTTTGATATAGTACACTCGGATGTACAGATCATACCTCGTAACTTGACTAGTTTTCGAAATCCATAATTCAAGTGGTCAATATGAGCCGTTCAAGTTGTTCTCCATATTGAAAAACTCTTTGAGACAAAATTTTATATTTTTTCGAACTTACTATATATTATGATATTTAAAAAAAAATATTATAATTAGAGTATTTTAGGCCCTCCAACTTGAAAATATCATAATATATAGCAAAAAATTTGAAAAAAATATAAAATTTGGTCTCCAAGGGACCGTTTGGATCGCTTAGGAATTTGAGGAATAGCCTATTCCTAGACGGAAAATATTGGGAAGTGTGTAACTTTGTGAAGAGTTTGGATGGTTAGAAATAAATTTCCGCCTAGGAATAGGCTATTCCTCAAATTTCTAAGCGATCCAAACGGCCCCCAAAAGTTTTTCAATATGGAGAATAACTTGAATGGTTTGGATTGATTGTTTGAATTTTGAATTTTGAAAACGAGTCAGGTATACGGAGACGATCCGTACACCCGAGTGTATTTTATACATCCACTATATGTTTATATTTCATCGTATATTTATTTTATTAATTATTTTTGAAGCCCTTTTCTTTTCTGTTCCTCTGTTTCGGATGAAACGCGAAGTACAACTACACAAGTAACATTTCAGGCACGAATGGTGGGGTCAGTTTGAAAATTGTACAGTACATATTGCTGGTCCAAATTCTTACTTCTCTCTCTCTCTATTTATTTATTTATGTATTTATATTTTTATTTTTAACATTTTCCTATGGTTTTATATATCAAGTATTCTAGTGTGTCAACTTGTTGGTATTCATTCCCTTTGGTACCGGTCGCATTAAGCAGGACCTACTTCTTGTTCTTTTGCCGAATATTTTCTTTGCACGAGTCTTTGTCAAACAAATGATGCACGCTTAATTGTCTCAAAGCAAACAAAATATCCATACTTAATTGTCGCCAAAGGAAACATATCATCCATACTTAGTCGTCTCAAAGCAAAGGATTTATATATGGTCATATATATCGTTTCTAAGACTTATCATTCGAGATGGAGAGCATGTCATACATTACATATACAATACAAACAAAAATAAATAATTTCTGTAGTATCATTTCTTGTTCCGTACATACATATCAAATGTTTTGGATAGAAGAGTCATCTGTTTTGCTTCTTTATTTAAACAAAATTAAGTGAAGACAGCTTCAACAAGTCATATAACTGACAGCAATCTTTGAACTAATTAAAGATGGGTATCTCGCAAAATATATAGCATATAATCTACAACTTGGGGCGCCTTAGCTAATACAATGTATATATCAAACACATACAGTACAATTATAAATTACGATATACAAAATTTAAATTTAATTTGTATCTCACAGAATTATATTTTGTACGCATATGGCTGTAATTACAGCTTGTGGCCGGTGTTCTCGTAGTGTATACCATATAATATACGTTGGTATCTCGCCGTTTCATATAATTTATTTGTGCAAGCTAGCACTACTAATGATTGAACCTCATCAATTAACTAGAAGATATCTTGTAAGATCACGAGCATGGAATATTGATTGGAGACGCGGACAATATTCCTAGATACTTGTGATATATGCATGAATATGTATATCCATATTGATTGAAATGATATTATATTATTTGTTTGGAGATACCAGGGGCGCAAACACAATTACATGCAGCGTATATATGATATATCCGAAAATTTTAGAATCTGGCGAGGCCCCATTTCCTTGGCGTCTGTGTTTGTTTATTTTTTCGAGGTTTATATATACCTGCCTACAGGAAAAAAAAATAATAAATTTGATATACCTTTTTTCAACAAACAGGTAGCAGAGGTATTGCTCAAAAGGTGTGGAAAGAGAGAAAGATGCAAGGACGGCAATGATATTATCAAGAAAAAATATGAATATGACAATCTCATAGAGTGAGATAAGCGAGTCAAATGTTTTTGCAGTGATTACAAAAGTATATATAAGAAGAGGTTCACAATAAAGACTATATATATGTGGACATGTTTGGATCATGAATTGGGTTAGTCAGGTTAGCACTTTAATTTGGACATTTAGAACGGGCATTCATTAACAAAATATTTTTATTGAAATATGAAACATATCTGAATTGGCATGTATTTATATATAGAACAATTATTTACCTATCTAGCTATCTATGTGCTGAATAGTTATTTGAATTACATATATAGTTGCTAAATCTAGTTAGTACTGTTTCCTGTCATTCTGTCAAGAAAAAGAAGCAGACAGTTAATCTAGTGGTACCTAACACGATTATGCACTCTCATTTTAACCATTTTTTTTGTTGCTGTATTGTGGTTGTCGTTCTTCTTCTTTCTGATAAAATTTTGTTTATGTCTCCGGTGTGTAAGTGTAGTACAGATACAATATATTCATAATTTTAAATTTTCAAGTCTGGTGTTTCATTTACTTAAGATTTAAGAAATAAGTACTGTTATCAAAATATATACTAATTCAAAATCGAATTATAAAAAAGGAAAATTAGGAATGTTCTACTGATCTAGTAGACAATGTGCGCACTTACATGATTTTTTTACCTTAAATATTGTAACATGCATTAAAAATAATGCAATTATAATATTTTGATTTTTTTAGAAATATTTTAATGTTGTTAATTTGTAGTCATTTTCGCCGAGTTTATTAAATCATCAATAATGCATGCTTTCTCGATCTCAATTCTCTCTTAATAAATAATCATGTAAAAGTAACGTCCTTGTACACTATTAAACGATTATGATTTATGACACATCACTCTGTTTTCACCTCGATCTCCTGCACGTCTGTGTTATAAAATTAATAAAATTCGACTTGACTGTGAAATTTACTTGAAAATAGAGAAAGCAGCCCACATTTAATTATTCGATCCATGTATGAAAACTTTTTTTAAGTCATAGATTTGTGTTCAGATAATTCTTGTTCCTCTCCATTTTAGTTTATAACTTCTAATTTAAATTTACAAAACATATGATCTGTGGAGAAAAAGCTTTGTTAGAATATGATTTGGTATAGTTAGCTGCAGAATTTTAGTTAGATGACTCATCACTCATCAGACTAAAATGATATTAATTACGAAAAAAAAAAGTTAAGCAGCTGTAGAAGTAAAAAAAAAAAAAATTGAGCTACAACCATTCCCACCCTCTCCCCCCCCCCACCACCAAAAAAAAAATAAATAAATAAAATAACATTCTCACTTTATTTTAAAATATTACATATCAAAATTGAAAATATTGTCCTCGTTATTCAAAAAAAGAATATAATAACAAGGAAACATTTAACTTTTAATAGTACTTGTTGGCATGCATGAAAGTATTTTCTTATATAATTTTGAAGTAGACTAAAATCAGTCGTGACTGACGGATGAGACCGTCAGCTACGATCAAATCTCAATTTTCGAGATTCTAACAATCGATCTGAACCGTTCAACGTGTTCTCCATATTGAAATCTCGTTGGAGACAAAATTTTATAATTTTTCTAAAATTTTTTAGTATTTGTTTGGTATTTTACAAAATTCTTAATCTAAACAATTCTGGACCCTTCAATAACTATGATTTTTTAAATTCTAAAAAAAAATAGTAAATAAAATCAGAAAAATGTAAAATTTTGTCTCCAATGAGATTTCAATATGGAGAACACATTGAATGATTCAGATTAGCCATTAGAATCGTAAAAGTTGAGATATAATCGCAGCTGACGGGTCCATCCGTCAGTCGTGCCTGATTTTAGCATATCTCTATAATTTTTCAATCCCAAGTTATTTACTTCTTAAAACAAGACCTGAGATGATCGCCAATCCAAATCGAGATGGAGAGAATGAAAGGGGCAACAATAAATTAATTGCTACTTGCAAACGTGCATGCAACTCTCTTGATTTTCAACTGTAAAAACGGTTACAAGTTAACTACCTTATCAAGACCATCGTCATAGGAATATGGATTCTCTGAAGCCTTTAAATTATTCTGTATCAATGATCAATGTGCGGCGTGTATTAATGTACTGACACATAGCAGTCTCATAACTAAGGATCATGAATCTCCTTTTTCACTATTAATTAATCATTATTAGTTATGAAATGTATATATTGTCTTGCATAAATAGTCAGTAATATTGCCGTTTCTTTATATGTATTAGTCAGTAGCTTGTCATGCCATGTGATCCATCCTATTAGCCACACAGGATCCAGACATCTTTTTTTCTGAATGCCAAGTACAAAATATTGTATTTATGAAAGGATAGAAGGTGTGAAATGATATTGATAGCTAGGTCGGTTAGGTATGAGAATGCTTTCTTTGTGTTGTTAAGGTCAAGAACCTGTGGATTTTAACACCTCAACTCCTCTTTGGCACTACCTCACAACAATTTAGCACCCAATCTGCAATTTTCTTCAAGACTCTGTCCCTTTCACATGATTTCAATTGTTTTATACCTAAATACTATTCTGTGCAAACTATGACCATCATTTATTCTATGAGCTAAGTTGATTTAGAATTATTTGATGGCAGAATTTCATAATTATCGAATTTTTCTGAATCAATTTTTTTAGGTGTCATTGCACCAAATTAGCAAAATAACTTAACAAGCAAATATGTAATGTGTCAGAAGGGACAGTAAATTAAACGTGTAATATTTTAATATATATCTTGACTTTTAGCTAGAGAGTAAATTTTATATATATTTTTTTTACTTCAAAATATGAAAGTATACTAAATGAATAAACAGTTGATGACTCCTGAATAAAGTAGGCACAATATTCGATTTATTATACATATTTAGAAAAATAGCGTCTTCTAAGAGCAAGAATTTATGAAAGCAATTATGTTTTGAAGATATACAATTTCTTAAATGAATAATAAGCTTTATATAAACCATTTCCACACATGTATTATCTTATTAGAAAGATGTCTAGAAGAATGATACTACTTGAAAAATTATCCTGTTGGTTTGTTTGTTTTTTTTTTTTTTTTTGAGTTACAGCCAACATTTTGACTAACTGAACTGTACAACACAAAAATATGTATATATATTTTTTTCATCATTCGTAACGACAAGTAGTTATGAATTCAAAAGTTGATTGTCTCACCACACGAAAAAAATGCTCCTGTAACGGTTAATATAAGCCTTTAATAACGGTTATGCTAACGTTACAGTAGCCTCCGTTACAGAAGGGTTAATAACCGTCACAAGATCTGTAACGGTTATTAACTAATAACCGTTACAGAATCCTATCTTCTGTAACGGTTATTAGTTAATAACCGTTACAGAAGGTATGACGAAATTAGGTATAAATTTTTATTATATTCTGTAACGGTTATTCAGTAATAACCGTTACAGAATCTTGTCTTCTGTAACGGTTATTACCTAATAACCGTTACAGATAATTACATAACCGTAAAAAAAATTAATTTTTTAAAAATCTGTAACGGTTAATACTTAATAACCGTTACAAATTTTTTTTTTTTTTAAAAAAAACGCCTGTTTTGGGTGGCTAGCCCATGTTTGCTAGCCGTACCAATTGGTACCAAATTGTACCAATATCAAACATATCAAGCATAACACATATAGATATAGCATATATATCAAGTTATATATACCAAGTATAACATATGCAACAAAACAATTAACATATATACAAATAATATCAAACAAGTCATGATAACATATCAAATTTATATTATTCAAATAATACCCCTTGCATGAAGTTCATTAACTCTATCACGATACCGTCAATCGTACTCTTTTCATATGGTTTTCCAACCGGCTCGATCATCTGCATTTGATTATAAACAAATAAAAAATAATTATTAGTTAAATTATGATATCCTAAACCAAAAACTCTAAATCTTAATTGTTTTGATCCTAGCTAAACCCTAATTAAATCGTAATAGTTAATAAAAAATCACCGGGGGTAATTCTCCGCATGCTGTCATATAGGCTATTACGTTTCTCAAGGCGAGCATTGTAAAATATCCACACTCTGTGCTGCCTCTTTGTTTCGGCCCCTAATTAAGATTCAACAAAATAAATAGTTAAGATTTTTTATAGTTTCACAAACCGTAATAATCTTGTAGACACTTATTAGTCAGTTTCATACGTACCTCTATTTCGTACCAGTCAAATACTGTTCTGATCTTTGGGTTATATTTTCCCAATTCCATCAGGTATTGCTTATATACCCTACATGCAATAGCATTAAATTATGTTAGATATCTTAGATATAATCTAATATTTTCTCAATATCAGACATAATTGTTTTGTTAATTTAGAAAAGAAAACTTACTGGGTTATGAACGGCTTAATTTTGTACTTTTGATTCTTGCGTTTTAAAGAATCAACTAAGTGAACAGTTCGCTTCTCGACATTAATAACAATGAGAATCCAATGAAACCTGTAATAGAGTTTATTGTTTTGATGGAATTAATGGAAATTAAAAACTTCTTTTGTATCTAGCTATTTTATTCATTATATTGGTTCTTACTCCTCATTATACGCCAGAAGAAGATATGTGGATGGATATTGTAGAAACATTCTCAGAAGGTAATTCACCGCATTATTGTTTTCGTGTTGGATTTTTTTACATGCCAACATCTCTGGATCCAATATTGTGATGCCATCAGGAATGGGTTCCTCCATCCAAAACCTACAAAAAATGGATATCACACTTAATTTTTTTCAAATTGAATTGAATAGTAGGCACAAAATATTTAAGTTTGAGAATTCATACCAGCAGTACAACTTTAACTATCGACACGTTTAGAGAATCCCTTTTAAAACATTCGATGATGTCGCACAACTCGACATTGAACTTTACCTCCCCATCGTGCGTACCCCAGGGATTGCAATTAAAGAGCTCAAAATTTTTCTCGTCTTCCGGTTGGAGCATCAACAAATTGTACATCTCCAGTTCGGATGGGGTAACTCGTTCAATGACGTCCTTTTCGAGAAGTGCGTCGCGAGTAATACGCGACCCGCACTTCCGACCTTTGGACTCTCCACCACCTTCTTCACCACCTTCTTCCTGATCTTCTCTACTGGTTTCTTGTTGCTCTGAATCTGCATTCAAGTTAATCATATAATTAATTAGTCATTAGTCACACGTAGAAATGTGTGAAACAGATTGAGATTATTAAATTATCTCTTGTGGCATACCTCCACCAGAAATGACGGCCACGCAAATCGCCCTCCAATATTATCTCCTAATAGCTCTTCTGTCTAACCAGGGACTTGCCAGTGACGAAAATCGTCGCATACTTTGAGAAGTTGGATATAAACATGTTGATCAAATAAGGGCACACCATGTACAATCTGACCAACAGTACTCGGAATAATATTTTCCTCGGCCGTCTTAATCCTCTGACTTTGGTTATCAAGGAGGTAGAGATCGCATGGCGTTTCCTTCTGAAATTCGCAAATAAATTCAGATAATCATTCTAGTTACAAATGTAATAAAATTCATTACTTGATAGAAATGACATAATAATATGAACCTGAACACCGCCACTCGGATCTGGAGGCATATAGCTTGAGGCGACTGTTCGAAATAACTCTTCGTTTGGCATTCCTGAGTCCACCTCGGCTTCAACGAATTGCTGGGGCGTGAAGAATTGAGGTGGTGTTTGAACCTGCACTCCACTCATGGCCAACCATTCTTTGACCTCCATAAAAGCTTCTTGTCTCGCTGCATTCCTTATCTCCATAGAGTTAATTAAATCCATTTTAGCTTTTTCGGTGGCCTGGTTCACCAAATCTAAAATCTGGGCCGGTGTCATGCATCCTTAATGCACATTCTTTATAACATTTCTATCATACAAATCTTTCTTCTTGGTCCATGAAGAAGATCCTCTCATTCTACCTGAACTCAGTTCTAGAGTGTGCATCAAATATTGTCACTCCCTTACGCCACAATTCACCAAGGTCATCTATTAATGGAGCCAAATATACATCAATGTCATTACCTGATTGTTTAGGACCTGAAATCAATAAGGGCATCATCATGTATCTCCTTTTCATGCATAACCATGGAGGAAGGTTGTAAATACACAATAAGACCGGCCACGTAGTCTGACGGCTACTCATGTTGCCGTAAGGATTCATCCCATCCGTGCATAAACCCAATCTCAAATTTCTAGGTTCACTGCCAAAATCTTCAAATTCTCTGTCTATATTAATTCAATCCGGAGAGTCTGCTGGGTGCCTGAGCAAGCCATCGCTTTTTTTCCTACAATCTGCGTGCCATCTTAACAATTTGGCATATTTTGCATTAGAAAAAAGTCGCTGAAATCTTGGTATTATTGGAAGATAAAACAACACCTTCGCAGCTGGTCCCTTACTACCCTCATCAATCTGATCGTCTCTCGGTCTATACCGTGACGCATCACTTTTTGGACATTTATACAAATCTCTGTATTCATTCTGGAACAATATACAGTCATTTGGACATGCATGAATTCTCTCAACTCCAATTTTCAAAGGACACAACATCTTTTTTGCCTTATAAATTGAATCCGGCAACTGGTTATCTTTTGAAAGAAAATCTGTATGCAAAAGTTTGAGCAAAGATGTGAAACTGGTATCACTCCATCCATTTTTGGCTTTAAGATTGAACAGTTTGAAAACAGCATTAAGTTTTGACAGTTCACAACCAGGATATAAAGCTATTTTATCTTCTTCACGTAACATACCAAAAATTTCAGCATTATCAACAAAATTTTCATCCACATTGTTCACAATTTCTTCTAAATCAGTATTCAATTCAGAGTTATCTACATTTCTATCATCGTCAAATATATTGACATCATCAATTTCATCATCCAATAATACATTTTCTTTCTCATACTGAGAATCCAATACATTTGTACTAGTACTAGTTCTATAAGATTTCCCCCCAGTCTCTCCATGGAGTGTCCACCGAGTATAATCCGGTTGAAATCCATTTATAATCAATTGAGCTTTCATTTCTTCAAAATTAGACCATTTCAACAAATTCTGACAAATACGACAAGGACAATACATTTTATCATCTTCCTTAATTTTCAAATTCTCTTCAGCACAAACCATAAATTCTTCAACTCCTCTAAAAAATGTAGACGAGAATCGACTACTTGAGTACATCCACGTCCGATCCATCTGAACAATAAAATATATGCAAAATGTTAGGGTTTCGGATTAGACATGAGTCAATTTGTCATATTAGGTTTTTGGCCCGGTTACCATGCTAGCCCACTCTTTGGATACTCTGTCTCATTAGCGAGCGTACGTTAGATGCAATGTGTGTCTGAGAAAAATTCGACAGCATTTTCCCTTATGTTCCCTGAATACGCCAACACACGATTAATTGCTCGTGCGTACGTATTCGTGGGAACATAAGGGGAAATGCCGTCGAATTTTTCTCAGACAACACATTGCATTTAACGTACAACTCGCTGTCCTAAATGAGACAGATAGTATCCAAAGAGCAGTACTCCCGACCGGGAGTACTATCCGAGATTAATCCCTAATGGATTAATCTCGGACGGACAATGACCTAAATTCGGTTGTGTTTCCGGTATTTTGGTCTTATATGACAATACGATTAACTAATGAAATGCATATGCAAATTATTAATGCATGCATAAAAATAAAATAAATAGAAAAATTTATTAAAATATACCTTAAAGTCGCGATGTAATTCTTCTCCTCTTAAATTATATCTGAAATTATATAAAAAAAACAATAAATCATTAATTAACCATTAAATCAAAATAAAAATCGAAATAAATAAGAAAAAAATACAAATATATGAAATATTGTTCAAATTTAATTTTTTTTTACCTTCAATCTGTTCTCCTTCTTCTTCTCTTTCTAATTCTTATTTTTGAAAATTTTTTAGAAATTGTTTGCTATTTTTTTTGGCGTGGAAATGAAAATGGAAAAAAGAGAGAAATTTCGGTTTTAATGAAGTGGTTGCAGCAGTAAGTGAGAAGAGAGATCCAGGAAGAGAAAAATATAAACTGATCAGTAACGCTTTTTCTTTAAAAACTGTTTTAGAAGAGTTACAAAAAAAAAACCATCATATCTTCTGTAACGGTTTTAAAAACGAAACCGTTACAGATTTAATACCTTCTGTAACGGTTTTTATATAAAAACCGTTACAGAAGGTGAACCGTTATTTTTATATTTTTTAAACCTTCTGTAACGGTTATTATATAAAAACCGTTACAGATTTGAAAACCTTCTGTAACGGTTTTTATATAAAAACCGTTACAGAGTATTTAGCCGTTTTTTCTCTCAGCCATAACGGAAAAATTATTACGGTTTTTTTTGTAAAACCGTTACTGATGATTGGCGCCAATTTTTCCGCGCCATGTCCCACTATTCTGTAACGGTTTTTTAGAAAACCGTTACAGAAGGCCCGTTACAGAATCTATTTTTTCCCGTAGTGTCTGATTGTACATACTTCTGATTGTTTTTCTAAATTTTCATGATTGTAGTTGCACATTCAAATTATAAGAAATTAATCACATTTTTATAATTTAAACTTATTATAAACTGGTCAATTTTTTGTTGTAAAACGTTAACGTACAACCACCAAATTGTAAATTAATTTAATCTAAACCTAACTTTATATTTCTGGTCAACAGAAAATATTAACTTACCAATGCATGTATAATTGTATATGATTTGTCTTCTTAGGACAAACATTGAATAATCTTTGCCTTTATATGAAAAGTAAAAAGGAAGACGAAGTTGTTTAGACTAAGCCTAGCCAGGAATATGTCTTCCTCTACCCCACAAAAAAATTAATATGCACCCTTATCTTTTAGCTTTTTTTTTCTCTTTCTTTTCCTCACTATTTCTCTCTCCTATGATGTCACTTCTGCGTCTCTCACCTTTCTTCATCCTATATAATATCCATTCATGTGCAAACTCTCCTTGCACATAATAAAAACATAGCTTGCATCTAATGGAGAGCTCAATTAGCAATTCGCTAAACACTGCTATCACAACCTCTGAGTCTGAGGAGAGCAGTTGGACAACGTACTTTGAGTACTTCTTAGCCTCAGAGGAGAAGAAAAGAGGAGGTGCAGCTAGCAGCTCTCTATCATTCTCAGATGACAAGGATGACTCAACAGGGAAATCTGTGGTCTCTGATGCAACATCTTGTGCTTGTGAACTACCATTAGCCCGTCTTGTCGCACTTTCAGGATCTTGCAAGAATGTGAAGGTGAAGAAGAGGAAAGTGCACGGTTTGTTGGATGAAGATCCTTTGGAGGATACTGCTAGCTCCCCTGTAAATAGCCCTAAGGTTAGAATCGAGTTGTTTCACATTTATACTGTTTATTTTGTTATGTACATCAATTCATTATAAGAAACAGAAACTAATTACCAGTCAACTTAACAGATGGAGAGAAAACCATTTATTGTACAAGTTCGGTAATGCTTTAAGAATTTTCTAGGTTATGTTATTAGTAGTGAAATTTTTGTTTAATTTACTTTTACCACATGCAAGAAAGTACTTTTCCATGATTTCAACTGTTGCAGTTATGTGCTCCAAATTAAAAGCTTTTATTTTAGTCTTCTAAGGTCTAAACTAAATCTTCGTACATATTGCTAAAATTCAATTGCCAGTTGATTGCTTCAAGAAGTAAAAAAAAAATAATAATGGATGAAGTAGAGTGTGAAAGTGGAAGATATACAGAACATAATATAATAAATGGCCTCAAAAGTATTGTGGAAAATTTCCAATACCCTATTAAAAGTTAATATACCAACTTGCATGCCATTTAGTTTCTCAATTCTCTTCTTCATCTGAAAGATTGGTATTGTTTTTAGTTTGCAATGTAAGTGGGGTTGGAGGTGGGGGAGACAATATTAATAAAGTTTGCTTGCTTTTCAACAACTTGGTAATATATTTGTCTAGATAAACTTTTGAAAACTTGAATGTTCATGGAATTAGCTTGGGTCCTTGCTTTTCAACAACTTATGGATATCTCCAATTAATCCAAAGAGAAATTTTACAGCACGGTTTACCATTTGTGCAGGGGTTTGCATTTATTTATGAATGCATGCTGCAGCCATGCATAAGCTGTAAAATTTGTATACTCTTTTAGAAGATTTTTCCTATTCTTTTTTTATTTTTTGGGTGATGTTTTCTGCTTATATGTTGGGTTGATCAAAAGACAACTAAGAAATTTATTTAGTTATTTCGCATTATATATATTGGTATTTTAATGAAATACAATTAATTTTGTTACTAATTAAAATATTATTTTGCAGGTATGTGATTTGGTTCAATTAGAATTGAGTCCCCCAAACCAAGTTAGACCTTCAAGAAGAGATACTAGGATGGTACCAAAGGTATTTAGTCAATTTTTCATGTTTGATTATTTCAAATCTGCAAATTATTATGATTATCTTTTTATAATTATCAAGAAAAATTGAAAGTTTTGCTGTGTGGGATAGATAGACCCAATTGAAATGGCAATGAAATATCATATAAAAGAACATAATGTAGGCACATGCATATCATAATGAGCATATCTTGGAAAATTAAAAAGTAAGTAATAACATTTGTTATTTATCACCAGTAAAATTTGTGAATATATTAAGGGGGCGTTTGGATCATCTAAGAATAAAATTAGGATTAGTTATTTGGAGTAAAAAAATATTATTTTTGAACGATCAAGAATAATTTTTTTGGGGTTTAGAGTGCTATATTTAAGTGGTCCAACATCCGGATTAATTTTTTATTCCAAGAGTGTTTGGATCATCTTCTTAATGTGGAAGTTGTTGGGACCACTTTTTAATCCAGATTAAAAGAATGATCCAAACATCTCAGGAATAAAAATTTAATCCGGATGTCGGACCACTTAAAAATAACACTGTAGATTCCCAAAAAGCTTTTTCTTGATTGTTTTGGAATAATGTTTTTTCTCTGAATAACTAATCTTAATTTTGAGAATCAGTTCTTGGTCTAGTGGCAAAAAGCAATGCATCTTAAGTGAAAGGTTGCAGTCGAAATCCAGCTGGGGGGGATCTTTTATAGACATTTAATTTAAAATAAATTGGGAGGCTTGACCCCTAATTTATCTTAAAAAATAAACTAATCCTAATTTTATTCTTAGATGATCCGAACGCCCCTAAGGTTTTAGTTTTGTTATATTTCAATTTTGGTGTATTGTGAACTAATGCATTTTTTTTTTTTTTTGGTTACGTACCTAATGCTAAAACTAAAAAGAGTTATTAGCGAAGCCCCACCGGTAACATACAATAAATAATCTCATATGACAGGCAATAGTATATATACTACTTTTTTGGATGATCTAATTATATTTTCCTTTACCTTTTAGATAAACATGTGTTTTAGGAAGGTACGTAGTTTTTGAAGGTAATAATTTAGTAAGGGTAATTGTTGTTAGATTCTTCAAACAAAATTATAACATTGCTTTTCATTTGACTCTCAGGATGCTGAGATTTTACAAGCAATAGGAGAGGAGTGCACAGAATTGAAGAAAAGAGGCCTTTGTTTAATGCCTGTGTCCTTGCTTTTAGACTACGTTGGATAACAGGTCAAAATCAATCAATCAATCAAATAAAATCAAGAAATTGAGAGGTGCAACTAATTGTGATGAATTAGTTTAGTGTTCATGATTTGGACATGCTGGATGATTAGTTTTGGTGGTTTTGTATATCATATTAATTATATGGCTTTAGACTTGAGGAGATGTACCGTACGTGTATATCATTGGTTAGAGCCATATATATACCTGTATATGTTGATTAAGCACAATGGGTGGTGTATATATTGTTAATTGGAAATTGGAATTGAATATCTCAACAGTAGTTAAATAAGTTCCAAATTCCTTAGTATAACATGAATAATATATCTGCCGCCTCGACCAAGAAAAAAAGATCGAATACTTAATTAATCCTACACGAAAGTGACGATCGAACATTCTAATTAAGCCGCTGACAAGTTATCTTAAAAAAAAAAACATTGATCAATTCAAACAATCGAATCTTTTTAATTATATTGTATATATATATATATTTATTTTCTTTTTGACAAGTTGGTACTTTTTGATAGAGTAATGATATTCGCAATTGATATTGTAAGTATTTGAATTTGTTCTATGTAAATGCAGCTACCTAGCTAGAAGCAATACAATGGCTATCGATTCCGTATACCGTTGCAATGGCAATACAACGATTTACAAAATCAAATGATATAATTCCGAACATATCACATTTTTTTAGTATCTGACTGCAACAGATACAACGTAATCAGTATGAATATTAAGGATGACCTACCTCTCCCACATGTAATGATACAACTCACCATTTGTAACAGGATGATATATATTTAAAAGGATTTGGGAGTCATTAATTTATAACAGCTACCTTCGTACCATATTAATGCAATTAAACATTAATAATTAGTAGTTTCACAATTCGGTATATATACAAATTGATAACTTCAATATATTTAAGACTCATGCGTCACGCTTCTCTCTTCTCATTTTTAAAGAATAGTATATGATATATTTAAGATAAAAATATAATTCTTTTAAAAAAGGCATAATTATATTGGATTTTCTACGTGAATTCCTATGCTTTTAATTTTCTTTCTTTACAATTATATAGATATTTTTTCAACGTTTTTGTATCCAAATTTTCTTGGATATATATAAACATTGTTATGGGAATTCTTTTTTCGAAAAAAGGAAGGAGTGGCACCGGATTTCATTTTGATAAAATGAAAGCGAAGCACACTAATTTTATGGAAATTAACTGTCAGCTTTTTTAGCCTTTTCTAATTCTTCCATAGATACTTCTTTTCCCTTGAGACAAAGTACGGAAAATTACCTTAACTTATCTAGGAATACTTATTATCTTTTATATTTTATTTTATTAGCTTACCAAAAAGTTTAAAAGATAAATCAGACCATACGTTTATATACTCGTCACGAAATGAAAGAAGGACACATCTAATAGTATATACTCATTTCGTGACGAGTATATAAACGTATGGTCTGATTTATCTTTTAAACATTAAGCATTTTATAAGGAACAAGCCTATGGAGAAACCATAGGCTTTTAATAAAGTGGATTGCACATAGCTCTTGAACAATACAAAATGGAAAGCCGAACCAATTTAAGAAAGTGGTTAAGATGTACCTTTCACGAAACGGTAGTTGTAGCAGTTGTCTAATTAAAGGATTGAAAGCCCAAGTTTCCATGTGAACGAAATTTTGTAGATTCACCTTCCCAAAATTCTCATTTTTTTTAATTAATTCTCGGATAGTAATTAAATCAATTCAATAATGAAAGCCATTCACATAATCCTTTAATTTCATTTCTTTTCCTTGTTTTTCTTTCCTTTTAAATTAAGCCCGGAATGTTTGGTTTTCCACGTATTTAGTGATAGTGTGATGATAAAAATACCTTACTTAAATATGAAGCAATAAGAACAAAAAATATATATATGTCTATAATTAATTACATAATTGAGCCAACAGCGTCTGTAGTCTAGCTAGAAATTCTTAAATGAAATTAACAAAAAGAATCTTCATGTGACTGCGAATTATTCAATCAGCATATACAATGCCGCCAAAATCTATGAGAGGATTTATGTTACAACTTCTTCCTGGAAAAACCTAATTACATGATTTGGTAGGTGATAGAATCTAGTTGAGGGACATTAGGGTCATGTAGTGCAGTTCATAGCAATTCAACTCGTTTCATATAATAGGTTTGATTGGTTAGCCATGTGCAAATTTGATTTTGTTTAGGAAATTTGATTTGCAAATTGACGTTATTAATCTATCATTTACATTTTGGTGCATAAGTGATGCCCTGCTGTGCTGCCTCTGTTACGAGTTGTGTGGCTGCTTTTGGCAGTACTAGAGTTCTTAATTTGATTTTTAGAGTTTATTCCTTATGCAAGGTACACTAGCTATTATTCTCTAATTGTTTAATTACTGTATATAATATTCTATGCGAGATAGTTTAAATGAAATTAATTAAGGGATACGTCACATGGTATTATCTATGCAATACATTTTGATCTATATGTTTGGGGAACTTGCAATGCATTTCAATAATTACAGTCTCGCTATCATGTAATCAAATAAACTCCATGATAAACTCAACACATTAACTAATGTTTTCATTAAAAAAATAATACAATCAAGGAAGCAGGTATCTTTTGGTGCATCGTATGTGTATATATGGAGAATCATATAGGCTATACACGTTGCAACTTCAACAAAAAAAAATAATGTACTTTTTGCTTGACTGCAGGAAGAATTTAGAATTCAACAGAGAAAGAGAGCTTAGAAATACATCAAGTCAATAATAACTTAATCGAAAGAGTTGACCTCTCCATGTGCATAGCATTTTAAGGTAGTTGCATTGGGTTTTTAATTGTTATTAATATATAGATGACTGTGGTCTCCTGTTCAGAGTTCCAGAAAAAGGACTCAGATAGAAAAACAAGCGATTTCCTCGAAAACCCACTCAAGGAGAAATTATTAGGACGAAGTATTGTATAAATTACAACTGAGGGGGGAAAAAAAAAAGGTTATCCAGTTAAAGGCCAATTTAGAAATACAAAATACTAAAAATCAATCTCATTCGATTTATCTTTTTCTACTTGATAATAATTGCACTTTATTTTATCCAATTTTAATTACGCAAGTCCGCTTACTATTTTACAGTTTTGGTTATTCAAATCCAAAGGCATTAATCAAGGTACTTTACCAATATGAATAATCTAGGTACTTTACCAATATGAATAATCTGTCATATAAACTTGCTTGTAAGAAATGCACTGTCAAAGGCTAGCAGTTTTTAAAAAGAATAGTTAGCATTATTCAAATTTCCGAATATAAAAAAAATCTACTATATGTTCAAATAATTAAAAATAAGGCTCCAATGATTCATTATTATTTTATTAATAATTTTTTATTTCAGATACTAAAAAATAAAAATCAAAGAATTTCAAGTTTTTTTTATAACAAAATCGTTGGTTTCAAATCAACCTACAAAGAAAAAAAAATTTCAAGTTCTTGAAAGCATGTACAATGTCTGTAAAATTAAAGATGATGATCATATGGAATGATTGGATTTGGCTAGTCCCGCTCACGATGATACAGTTTGTTACTTAGTTGATATCTTATATCTTAAATAAAATTAGTTAGATTAATGATAATCTCTCTCTGAATAGACATGTCAGCTTGTCAAAATTTTCCTTCTAAATATCTAAAAAATCTTAAATAAAAGCGGAAGGTATTGGTCTCTAGCCTTTATCTCTTTTCTCAATTTGTCTTTGCAATTCCACACGAGCGCCGTTTTAGGCAGCATACATCTCTTTTGGATGAGTGGTTGAATAAGGAATAAGAATTAGGATCTCGAAATGTGTGTTTTTCCAAATTTTTTATTCTAATTTCATGGTTTTGTTAGAATATGGATAAGGGCCCAAATTTCTTATTCTTGTGTTGTTTGGATTGCACAAGTATAAGGAATTTGAAACTTATTTTTATCTGAATTTTTATTCTTGCGCATCCAAACACACCCATAGAGAATTTTGTCTTTTAAATCATTCGAGTAAGGCCTTCTGGCCTTGTATATCAAACTATGTTTGGCGAATATAATTGGGCCTAATTGACCCCAGATTCATATAGCATATATAAATGATCCATAAACTATATAATTGGGCCCAAGTGACCCAGGTTTGGATAAGTATGTGTATGGAAAAAAACAAGACCTCAAAGATTTTTTTTTTTTTTTTTTTTAAGAGAACCTCATAGATTATTATATATCTAATAATACGTACCGATAAGTTTTAAGTCTTGAAATGATTAGAAGCTCAAATGTCCCAGTTCAGTATTTTTTTTTTTCGGGTGTGAATATTACAAATTCACGTCTGACCGTGCACACACTTAGCATTATGCATATTTTCGTTACCCTTACCAACCCTAAATGCATCTCCAGTTAACTGTAATTCTCATTTAATACTTCTTCTTGTACTATACAGCTTTAATAAAAAAAAAGGGTGGTAAAATTTCTTTACTTATTCAATTCAAAGTTATGGGACTAGAGGGACCCCTAATTTTCTTTAAAAAAATGTGGTTAAATTAATGATACTCCTTATTTTGCCTCCTAATATTTCCATTCTATATACTGCGTAGAGCCGCGTCAATACTAATATCGATGACAGAAGAAAGGAAAATAGATATCATTGAATTAGTTTTAATTTTAGAACCATTTTTAAGAAGAGTTGGAAATATGAAATTGGCCATGATGATTTACTTATTGTCACACAATTGTCAGGTCATATGATGAAATAAGTTAGTTCCGTCACACTATTGTCTAATACATACTAATAGAATGAATTATGTAACATGTGGCCAGAATATTAAAGACCATATTAATAAAAAAACAAGCAAGTTATAGATGACAATATTTGTACAATTGAAATCTACATTAAGATATTGGAGGAAAACCAATAAACATGAACTACATCATTTTGTTCTGTTTTTAATCTACAAAATGCAAATTTAAAACTGTGCACATTTTCAAAACTACAATTATTTTGCTTTAGTGTTTGCATAACTAGAACAAAATAAATATGATAAGAGATTCAAATTTTCATCGCAAAGGGGATACGCTATATTGATAATAACATTTTATACAACTTTAACAACTTTGTCCGGTAGTTGACAAAGTCGCTTCTTTTACTGTACAACTGTCTCATGAATATAACTAGGAAAAATCTCCCTGCTTTATTCACTTTCATGTTCTGAAATTGTCGATATAAGGAAATTCATTGGTTAGAAATTTAATGAAGAATAAATAGGGCTTAAGGCTCTAAAATGTATAGGCTTTGTTGAGTGGGAAGGCTTCCATGTTGCGCGCCCTCCTTGCGCGCACTTGCTGTTGACTTCCAGAAAATGAGAATGTGCAGATAAGATGCTCTGTTTTTTTTCTGTGTTTTTGCATTTTTCTTTTCCTCTTTTGTTGGAGTCATTGGTCGAGTATAGAGGTTGGGACTTAGCTATGAAATAATTTGCCTTTTTCTTTGGATTAAAATAAGTTTGGAAGTTCCATGATGTACTGTTTCTCTTTTAGACTCATCAATCTTCTATAATTTTTTTTATGGTAAGTTGTATTTTAGTCTTATGGTAGTATGGTTTAACTGAAATATTTCAAAGGTTCATTTTTTTTCTTGGTATATTATAATAGGTAATTAAATATTATAATATACTGATATACTTCTGCCTAAAATTTAAATGCTGGTAGGTATTTTCAAACTTAAAACTTAATGTTCGGTTGCTCTATCGCAATTTTGTATTTTAATTAATAGGAGCCATATTATTTCTGAATTAATTTGACACTTGTACACATAAATAGGTATTTTCTCTTCCTGACTATAAAAGGCAATTTCTTCCAGTAGCTAAGATAAAATAAAGAAGAGCCACGACAACTTATAAAGTCAAAGAAGGAAAAAACAGCAAAAGAAAGCACAAAACGACTCAAATAGTGCAAATCCAAAGGGGAATTCTGTAGTTCTGGAATATGACTAGCGATTGGGATTATTGATACAGAAATTTAAAATCGATATATATAAACTAAAAGGACTCATAAATTGAAGATATTAAAATATCCAATTTCAGACAGCAGCGAATTTACATATTAATATTAGAAAGAACCAAAGATAACGACAATAATATGTATCCATATAATCTTCAGCTCTTAGTCTAGTGGTAAAGAACAATCCATCTTGAGTGAAAGGTCGCAGGTTCGAAATCCGGCTTGAGAGAAGTCTTTCATAGACATTTAACTTTAAAATAAGTTGAGAGACTTGACCCCTAATTTACCTTAAAAAAATATTTATTATAATATTAAGTATTCATAACACTTATTAATTAGCAAAAATTGATAAAAGAGATAACAATGTCGTGGTCCTCACGTAGTCTATAACAAGGGCGGAGGCAAGTGTAAGGAAAAATGGACATTTTTTCCCTATAAATTATAAATAATTCCTTAAAAGTGTCAAATTTACATATAATACTATATGATTGATTCAATTTGCCCCCTCACAATTGTAAAATTTTAGTGTAAACAACTCTTTCCCCTTTCAAAATCCAGCTTCCGCCCTGGTCTATAACTAACCAGGTGAGAGTCGGGCAATGCGCTCAGAGGGCGGATTAGCAACCCACGTAGACGGTAGAACAAAAATGAAGTATGGTGAGGAAAAGTAGTACACAACGAAAGATTAACGCTGATATGGACAAGTAGAACAAAAATGAAAAGTTCGCTAGTGGATGTCACTTAAGTAGCGGAAAGTGATTAACGCGCGATGATATCAATGATAAAAATTGATGATGATTCTTGTCCGCCCTCTTTAATTAATACTTATGCAAAAATAAAAAAAAATGTATTTGATACTTTTTTTGTTTGCCTCCTTTATGTATATCTCCTCCCATCTATAATGTGAGCGCATGTCATAAGTAAAACCGATGACAAAAAGGTAAATAAGTTTCCTGTAATTAATTTTCATTATTCTTAAGACGGATTTAATAGAGGTTGGAAATATGAAAAGAAGTCATGAGTTTAGTTTATGTCACACTATTGTCAAGGTAATATGAAACACAGTTAGTTTTGTCATCACACTATCTTTTAGTTCATATGAAATAGACTTACGAAAGATGATCATTAATTAAGACCATAATATTAAAAAAGATCCAAAAGAAAATGTTAGATACAATATTTCTGCGCGCAACTGAAATCTTCGTTGAGATATTGGAGAAAAACCAACAACTTTGTTCAGATTTGCAGAAACAAGAACATTATACTCAAAAATAAATATTAATGGGATCATCCCCTGCCTACATTGAGACTCCCATTAGAAACCCACAATCTGATAATAGAAATTATAAGCATTTAATTTAAATTTTGTAAGTTCAAATCTATCTATATTGGAAACTCCCGCCATCTTCTCAGCTGCAAATCAGCCTCCTCCATCAATTTTTTCTCACTGGGATTGTGTAATGTTCTTGTACAAAAAACTCGGTAATTCTCCCAATGTTTCCAATATCTCCTTATAATTTGTTACCAACAGATTTACCAAGCTACCTACGTCCAGTTGTGCTCCCATTCTCTTCTCGAGTATCTCAATGCATTTCACGTTGGCATTTAACATAATACTAGCTGAGAGCATACTGTGAAGAAATTTCGGTGAGGTGGCTCCTTTCTGTGCCAGCAATTCCAAAGATATATTTCTTCCACAGACCATATTCTAGTAAAATTGGGCTCTAACCCAAGATCATATCCATTTATAATAAAATCACAGCAAGCGAAATATTTGTGGGATCATACCTAATTGCATTCAAAACCTTTACAAATCACTGAAGGGTATATGTAAAAGTTAGTCCATGTATAGTTATTAAGCATATATATATGCATTTGGCTGATTGAGGTACGTGTAGAGAACTATTGGCTTTCTTCTTTTATACCCACTATGAATGAAACATACTTACTTGCTTGATCTACTGAACCGGTACACAAATAATTAATTATCAAATAATGGAAATGTTAAGCATGAATTGTTACGATCTGATAGGCTTGTGCAATTTCTTTCGATTTTGTAAATATGAGCCTGGAACATGCAATTGTTTTAGTGTGATCTATAGAAAAACTAGGAATTAAATAATAAGATATTGAGTTACCAGCAAAGACACGTCAGAGATGTATAAAGGCTGTATTAGTTCCCTGAAAATATACAAGCATGAAATTTAAAAATGCAAAAATGACCAAAGTAACTGACTGAGAGTTAGTCAATTAATACACTATACATTGAGTTGCAAGATCCACCCATCTAAACCCCTTACAATGCCCATTGATACCGGACCCATACCTGTACCTGATTGTACCATACCCAAGGTAACCACATTCAGTTTAAACTCTCCCATAACAAATTGAACCTGCAAACCCACTGTCATTACTCTGACGATGTTAACAAATCCCTTTATGATCCAAGTCATTCCTTTAAAACCATACCGGTACCAACTCCTGCACTTCAAATTAACCTCAAAATCGTGATCTTCTCTCTCCCACAATTCTGTAAAGCACTGTCTTGTTGATTGCGGCGGCCGAAGATGGCCAAAAAACTTAACGGTACCGACAAGATCAGATCCGTTAACGAAAATATGACCCGTTCTTCTTCGTTCGACGAAACGCGCTGGACCCTTCTATCCTTTGACGAATTCACATCTGCAGACCTCAGCAGTCCTTTTATCCGAACCGTCCAATCAATAATGGATGCTGCGTGATTAATGTCAGACTCGTCGAGACACTTGTGGTCCGTAAAAATATGTTCGTGGAGTTCAGATCAAAGGTCTGTCTTTTGCAGATCTTTTGAGCTCTGTAGAGGATACTGCTCCTCCTTTCAGGCCATGAATCTACAATAAAATTGCTACACTCTAGGACAGCGGTGTACAATGGACTGATCGAAATTTTTTAATCAAAATTTTAATTCAATCCAATTATATTAATTTGAAAAAAATAATTTAACTAACCCATTCCTAACCTAACCTTACCCAACCCTTATAATTTTTGAGAAATGATAACTTTCATCTGTAGTTTTGTCGTCGCTTCAACAAAGTGAACACATAAAAGAGACAAAGGTGAGCTTCTAAATGATCAAAGTGAACACATAGGGAAAAAATAAGTTTTGCTCTCTCTTTTCAAATTTTTATATTCATATTTAACTTATTTTTATTGAACTTTATTTATTTATATGTGTTCACTTTGATCAATTATGTGTTCATATTGTCTATTTTATGTGTTAACTTTGTTCAAACGATAGTAAAGCTGTAGATGGGTTAAATCAATTACCATATTTTTTTAAATACAGATTATGTGGGTTATGCGGGTCAAACGTGTTGTGATTTTAAATATACCAAAAAAAAATGATCACATCAATCAAATAAAAAATGACTTAGTACATAAATTTTTTGACAAATAGTATTCATGTAATAAACTGCGGTGCTAGACAACAACTTCAGTACAAGTCTAACTAAAAGACATTGTATGGGTGTGTTTGGCAAACATGTGAACAAGGGACGAATAAGGAATAAGAACAGTCTTGGATTCAGTGCCTTGTTCTTGTTGGTTGTTCAAATTAAAGTTACGCTATTCTTTTTTCTTTTTCAATGTTACTTGTTTCAATCCAATACTCTAAGGCTATGTTTGGCAAACCCACGAACTAGCCTAGTTCGCGCCCAACCAAACATGGGCCGAACTAGAACAAGGCCTAGTTCGCCTCCTTGTTCTAGTTCTACCAAAACCATGGAATTAGAACTAGAACTAGAACAAGCCTTGTTCTAGTTCTTGTTCTAGTTCGCCCATTTGCCAAACATACCCTAAGGCTATGTTTGGCAAACCCACGAACTAGCCTAGTTCGCGAACTAGCTAGTTCGCGCGCAACCAAACATGGGCCGAACTAGAACAAGGCCTAGTTCGCCTCCTTGTTCTAGTTCTACCAAAACCATGGAATTAAAACTAGAACTAGAACAAGCCTTGTTCTAGTTCTTGTTCTAGTTCGCCCATTTGCCAAACATACCCTAATATGATTAATTGTCGATTTTAATATTAAATTACGTAATATTATACATGTAATTTATATTTTATTTTCTTTTTTATTTGAATAATTGTGAGTTTTCCTTGATGTTTTGTTCCAACAAAAAGATGCATGTTGAATGACTTGATCTGGGAAATACTTTTCTTTTTTTTTTTTTAGGAATTAACACTACATTTAAAAAAAAATCTGGGCTTTTTTATAAAAAACAAAAATAAAATCAATAAAATCATGTAAATTCCACATTATTTTATTTTTACACCAAAAACTAATAAATTGTCAGAACTCGATTTTGTGTATTCAACTAGAAATTCAAATTAGAAGTTATATTTGTTGGGTTGGACGGGTTAAATGGGTTAGCAAAAGTAAAAATATAATCCGACCCGGTACCATCGGGTTAATAAAATTAAAATCCGACTCAACCCGAATAACTTTTGAACCTGTTAAAATATGGGTCGGGTTGGACGGGTTTCTTTTTTTCTTGTACAACCCTACTCTAGGGTGCGTTGGGCATTGTAGCACTAACCAAGACTAGTGTAACTAACCAACTAACTTCAACTCACCTAATGAATTGAGGTTAGCTAAGGTTAGTGCTAATTTTATGCTAACTTTCTAACTCTCCCAATAAGTAGGTTAGTGATTTCACCCATTAATGGGTTAGTGCTAATCCTATATTAATAATAATTAATATTAATTACCAATTAATAATAAATAATAGTTAATTCAAAATAATTAATATTAATAATTGTAATAATAAAAAATAATTAATTAATAATATTATTGAAATAATAATTGTATAAATTTAAATAATCAATAATATAAAAATTATAATAATAATAATAATTAAAAATAGTTATTATAATAATGATAAAAATTAATAATAAATATGGTTTATTTTTATAATTAATAATTAAAAACATCTTTTTATTTAAATTAATTATTATTAATAACTACTTATTAATAATGGTTAATAATAATTATAGCACTAATAGTTACTAACCTTAAATTACTAATCTCGACATACCACATGATTAATTCTAATATATTCATGGTTTATCTTTTTGATCGACTATCAAATTAACATCAAATCTTATAAAAATTATACAAAAACACAATTACTGGTTAAATTGAATAAGTTCAAAGGTTCGGATGTAGTATTTAAATTTTAAAATTTTTTAAATATTAATAAATATGAAGATGTAGAATCTGGTGATAACAAAAAGTTGTGGCACTGGAATTATATTTCAATGCGAAAATCTATCAAATTAATAATCTTTACTATTTTTGACAAAAAAAAAAGATTCTACAAACTCTTAAAAAGCTTTGAAAATTCACCAAATTCATCCTAAAATTTGCAAACATTAAAAAAATCTTACATAAATTTGTGAATAGCCAGCCCAAAATTTTATTTCAAATCCAAAGCCCAAACCTGCAATCAAAAAATAAAAGCCCAAACTTCCCGTCAATTTTGAAAGCCCATTAAAAAATAAAATGAAACCAAAATTCAAAACTTCGAAAAAATCTCAAATTCGAAACCTATACCTAAATCTTAAAACTAAAAAACCGTGCTCTAAAATGAAAAGTAGTGCTCCAGCAAGAAAAAAAATCATGAATCAACGCAAAAATCCATATATCAGCACAAAAATCCGTAATCAACACAAAAAAAAAAAAAAAAACTCGTCTTTCAACATGAAATCCCATGTATCAACATGAAAACTCATACTTTAACACGAAAAATCCGTGCCTCTCAACATTAAAACAAAAATCAAACAATGGCTTCACTACGAAAGTCGAAAACCAAAATCGTGCTTCAAATTGAAGACCTATAGGTAAAACCATAACTCAACACTAACCAAATTCTCATTTTAAAGTGCCAAAATCTTTAAACCTTGAAGAAGAATTATTCACGGATTTTATGATTATGCCAAATGTCCAATAAAAATTTAGATTTACGGCAATATTAAAACTACTTAGATTTATTTTACATACTTTTCTACACAAAAGTACAATTTCTTTTAAATATGACATACAATTTTTCAAATCACTTCATTAGATGTTATTACAATTATTTCGTATTAATTAATAGTAGGAACTTATACCAACTAGAAAGAAAATTCCATAGAATAAAAAAACAACAAACTCTCTTTAAGAATGGATTCGTATCTGTGTAATCTCTTTGTTGAGAAACATTCTTACAAGAATCTAGAATTATAAGGGGATAATTAATCTAATGAGTTTTTTTTTTAATTACATGTCTTGTATATATAGCTTGTATGAAGAGGTTCTGATAATTGGTGTTTAAGAGAAAGAGAGAACGAGAGAAAGCAATAGCTTGTAGTGTATTAATTATGATTCTAATTTTTAATTACAAAGAGTGAGCTATGTCTTGTATATATATATAGCAAGTATAACATCTAAGCCTAAACCTCAATTAGCTTCATACAGTGAATTAACTAATCGCCTGTTAACCCAAAATTTAATCACGTGACATCAAGATCCCAGAGCACTCCTGACTAGTTATCAGTGCTTTACCAGTGTGTCACTTATCACTCTTTTATTGAATTTTATTTCATTTCTCAAAATTAAGTACAAAAAAAACTATGATATATATATATGCGAGATATAGAAAACAATCACTATTTTCAGCAATAACAACAATGATATCGCTTATTTTACTTAATGATGGTTGGCGCTCGAGAGACGAGGGCAAACGAAACGACATGGCAAATAGCAAAGGGTAGATAGCAAGAGTGTTTTTATGTCATATACCGTAAAATATAATTTTTATATTAAAGGTTATTTTCTAAATTACACAAATTATAGCGTGTTTTATATATAATTCTAAAGTTTTCAGGAACTTATTTCTTAATTGTCAGAGGTTAATATTTCCAATTTTTCCTTTTCATGATGGCTTGAGATCTCTTAGATTGTTATATGCCAAAATTATCACCACTTTTAAGTTTTAAGTAATGCATATGAGTTAATTCGATCAATTATATATTAGCTGCTAGTTGCTATTAACTTCCTAGTTTATTTTTGGTTGGTTAAAATTTATATTAAATAAGGAAAAAAGAAAAGAAAGAAGAATTTCGATTAATTTTGACATAAACAATTGTATTACATCAGAAATGGACTATGTCCGTACAATACACTTTTATTAATAAAGCACTTCTGCACCTTTTCAGGTTAAAAAGGTCAAGAACTTGTATACAAAATATGCACCTACATTATAAGACATTGGAAAGAAAAACATCAATGGCACTACTGCTACGTACATTATTGCAATTATATATATATTTATATATGTTCTTTTATTTAATTATTAGACGGGAATGAGAAATTAGTTTTTCATGTGTTAGTTGTTCGAAAGGTAATGGCATTTTATTTATTTATTTTTTTAAAGAAAGCCTGAATGTCCATTGTTTCATTCGGTAACAAAAGCTTAAAATACAGAGCACAAATATCCATTGTCCCCAGCCTATATATTATCTCAGTAAAAAACCACAATCTGATAACAGAAATGCTAAGAATCTAATTTGAATTTCTTCAAACTGGAATTGTATAATGTTCATCTACAAAATGCTCGATGATTCTTTTAATGCTTCCAGTACCAAGTTGTCGACATTTGTCCTTTGAATTTGTTACCAGCAGCATAACCAGGCCACCACCTTCCAATTGTGCTCCAATTTTCTTCTCTAGTATCTCAATGCATTTCATATTGGCATTTAGCATGATACTGGAAGAGAGCATACCGAGTAGTAATTTCGTCGAGGTGGCTCCTTTCTGTGTCGGCAACAAGTACACCATTTCTTCGAGAAGCTTTCTTTTCTCCTGGGACCATACTCCACTGGAATTAGGATCTGATCCAAGATCATATCCATTTGCATAATAAATCACAGCATTCGAAACATTTGCTGGATCATGCCCAATTGCACCCAAAACCTTAACAAATCTTTTGAAGAGGTGTAGATTCAGAGAGCAGACATCTTCAAACCACCAATCTGGATACTGTGACTTTTGGGTTGTCACTTTGTAGGCAAGTGACACCAGGCATGCAGAAACCAGATCTACCTCATCAGCATGGCTTAAAATGTCTTCACAAGAAATAAGCGCCTCCAGTGTTTCTTTCCAATATGGGAATATTTCTTTGAACAGAAACCTTTCAGCTTGAGAAATCAAACTTTTCCTTGTGTAATTATCTGTCTTGTCTAAAAGATAGGCGGCACACAAGACAGGGATGATGTTCGAAGAGGTTAGCTCAAGATTTTGGCCGTAGAAATATTTCGCAATGACTTTAAATGTAGCGGCACCGCCTGGAATATCAAGTTTGAAGGCGCAGACGTCATTTTCTTCGTCTGAGTGCTCCTGGATCAGCCTTCGCAAGTATAGGCTATTATTAGCAAGGAGAGCCTGCAAATGAGAATTTAGTTTTTATGGGTTAGTCGTATGAAAGGTAACATGATTCCATCATAAATAGTAGTGTTTGTCTTCTACGTTTTTCTAATTTTCAATTAAAAAGCATTGGAACAAATACAGAACAACTAGAACAAATTAATCAATTTTAAATAAAGACAATATTCCTCATAAAAAAAAAGAGAATGGAGAGAAACACATATCCAGATAATTAACTACTTTGGCAAAATCCAGACATAAGAGATAATTATACTGACTAATGGAAAAAATGAAAAGAGAGAGAAATTACATACCTTGTGCATGTGAAAGGTGTAACCGGAGACTTCAATTAGCACATCAGGCATGATAGGTGATGAATACTTCCTGAAAGTAATTGCGCAAAACCAATCAAAATCGGACTTATAGACTTAAAATGATCAAATTAACTTGTTTAATTAACAGAGAAATTAAGGGGTTACCTCGTCTGATTGCTTTTGCAGTGGACGCTATCCATTGCTAAGTTTCTAACTCTCTCTTTCTGGCTCTATACCTTTCACTATTTCTTTAATTTCTCTCTTTTTGAGTTTCTGTACTCAAAAGGTATGCGTAAACAGGTTCAGCCGTGTGCCTTGATAGATGGGATTATTTTGGGAATGGAAATAAATGAAGGCGGTGCATATTCTCAGACTTCCCATAATAAACCATGTAGTAATATAGGATTAGTAGACAATAGAAAATTAAAATATGGAAACATCAACGGTTGCAACTTGCAAATGAAACTTTCCTAAGTTTCTTTCCTTTTCTATCCTTCTCCCCTAAATTAACCATGCCAAATTAGTTTTAATTTCGTCAAAAAATGCCAAATTAGAGGATATATCACCAGTAACTTTCTAATTATGAAGCTGAGCCAAAAATTTCTCTCTGCTAGTAAGGACTTTCTTTAAATATTGCTGACATGACATTTTCTGGTTAAACACACACAACCATGCAGTGTCCTTGACTCCGCCCGATTAAAATAAAAATGGTCTACCGCAAAATTTGAAAAATAATGGGCACACAATGCAATTGTCTTTATAAAAAGTTTGTTGTCTTGATTAAAATAAAACTAAATGCAATTTTTACGACAACAGCACTACACTATACACAGTAATTTGGTGTAAAAATCTCTTCTTTTTTTTTTTTCCCAGTATACCTATTTTTTGTGTTTTGGTTAAAATATGTCTATATTTTCTATTATTCATGGCATATTTAATTTTCTAATTAATTAATGTTAAACATCAAAATTCGAAAGTTCAAATATTGATATAAAATTGTAAGATGCCATACACATTACTTTCGTTACTGTATACACTAAACAATTGATATTTTCCATTCATTTTGAATAACATTTTAAGTTTGTAAAAAGTCGCTAATATAAGAAAAATCCGAGGTAATAAAAAAAAGGAGTGTGATATTTAAGTGAAAATGTGGGAGGATTATGTTTTTAGGCGAAGATATAAAGCCACGTGACGCAAATTATAGAATAAAAAAAGTTTAAATTAGAATGTTTATTTCGGCAGTGTTGATTTGTTATGTGTGGAATTTATGTCTGGTTTTTTTGGGTTATAATTTGCTCTATATACTGTTTTAGGTAGTTTCTCCATTTGGAGCTTTCGCATTTGCCCCTTCTGGAGGTTCTAGTTACAGATGTTCACTGATTAGCCAGAATTAGAACTAGAACCTTGTAAATTTTAATTTGTTTAGTAATGGATGCAGTTCTACTATCATAGGAGTCTACTTAAAATAAATATATAGAATATATGCGTTTGTATTAAATTATCGTGATATAGATATTCTTTATTCTTAAAAGTTACATGCTGGATTTGTTGTTGAACTTCTCAAAGTTAAGGAGTCAAAAAAATATATTTTATACAAAATATACATCACATCTTGTGTGGATAATTATTTTGTCACCTAAAATGAAAGAAAAAAATTCTTAAATTTTAAAAAAGAATAAAAAGTAAAAAAAAAAATTTGAACCTTTTTTTTTGCTTTTATTACTTGTTTTGATAGGTTTTCCGTTGACAACGATTAAATAAATAGTTGACTGCAGTAAAAAAAAAAAATGAATAAACCTATATAATGCTGTAACGTCGATAAGTATTCATCCATCCCCCCCCCCCCCCCCCCCAATACACAACAACGGTCTGTTCGGCCCAATTTAATTTGATGGCCTAACCTAGAATGATCTTTAGGTCTTAAATAAATGATTTTGATATATATGATATCTATCTATGTTTATGCCTCTTGGATTTTGCAAACACAAAAATGAGAAAAATAAAAAATAAAGTTCAGGAAAAGTATCTTCCACTTATATATTAACCATTCTAATTTTATTTTATGATTATGAAAAGCAACTCAATAAAATAAATTACAAAATTTGGTGAAAAGAGGATGAGTATTTCAAAAATAATTTTTCATTCCAATATTAGTTATTTGATAGAGGGCAACTGATCAAGTCAATACATATTAACTTCATCTAAATCTAATGTGAAGCGTGGATTTCACCTCTTAATAATTTCGACCACAATGCCTCTAGGCCCTCTACTAAACTAGAAAGAAAAATATGACGAATTTTTATTACAATGCCTTCGCACAAATTGAGCTTTGTAATTTGGTAGGAGGCGTTGTAAATTGCAATAGGAATTTTCTGATTGTAGATTTATAAAATATAAAATACTTGATATTTATAAACGGGCGTGATTTGATAACGTGACATTGACGAAGAGCATGTAATGATGCGGAAACAATTATTTGTTACTCTAGATGATAAAATAGTTAGAGAATCGGATTTTAATAGTAGGAAGAGAAAAAAAATTGCATGATTGTTATGTTTATGCTTTTTTTGGTAAAAAGTTGTTGAATCGATTTTTTTTAGGAATTATCTGAATAATAATTTGTTTTCTTAATTTGAAGTATCTAAACGGCTTGTTTATTGTGCATGTCATTCTATTTTGACCAGTTAAATCTAATTGGTTAACTCTAATAGGACTAGGACTCAAAGCCTCTAATAATTTTATCCTGCTCGAAAAAAAAACAATTAAAATTATAACTTAAAAAAATGTGAAAGAATTACAATTTAATAATTTTATAAAAAGTACCATGCCATTTCTTACTATTGTACTTTAAATAATAAATACTAAATTATTTCATCCCAAAATTTTAAGAATATATCGGTATCCAAATCAGGTCAATAGAACTAATATAGGTCTCAAAATTAAACTTCTACAGACAAAATAAAAATAAAATAATTTGAAAATGGTAAATTTGCAATTTTCCGGAGGCAGTATTTTTAATGCGTGAATCAGATCGGATCGGATCACATTAAAGCCGGCCCGTTACGAACCCAGAATCGAATGGCATTAACTTGAAGAAACTCCAATCGTACCTTTTTTGTTCTTTTTCCTTCATGAGAGTTTGGAGGTGATCTGTTGCCTAGATCTCTCTCTCCCTCTCTCTCTCTCTCTCTCTCCTTTTATTTGTTTCGTCTTTTTTCGAAGCGCAAAATCTGGTTTCAACCATGATTAACACGAGCAAGCTCAAGTCCGTCGATTTCTACAGGTCAGATCCGCATTATTCTCATGAATTTCAGCCCCAATTGTTTCGCATTTTCACTGAGTTTGGAATCTAGATGCGTAAAATCGTCTTTGGTTTACGTTGTATTTGTTCAATTTTTGTTTTAGTTTTTGTTAAATTGAGATGGTTCGAGAACTAATTAGGGAGCACTAAAAAATTTAGTGCTTTTTGGTTTGCATTTGTTCAGAACAACAAAAAAGTTGGGTTTAAATCCTTCGAGAAATACTTTACGTAGCTTAGATTTCTCTAATGCCTTCAATTGTTGAGCATGCATAAATTATTTGTTATTTCAGAAAAATTCCAAGGGACTTGACTGAGGCTTCACTTTCTGGTGCTGGCCTTTCTATCATTGCTGCCTTCATTATGATGTTTTTGTTCGGAATGGTTGTTCTCTCTCTGTCTCCCTCTCTCCAATGTACTACTTATGGTGTTAGTTTACAGAACATTTGAAGAACATTTCATGGGCTTTGTAAATAAAGAGTTGCCTTTAAAATTTTAACATTGAATAATTTTATTTAATAAATTTTTGCCAGTGTGGTGCTTTGCCACCTGACCATCAAGAAAAAAAAATAATAAAATAAAAAATAAAATAACATTGGAAATTTGGGGTTCATGCTGGTATTAGATGCTGCCAGTCCATTATAGTACTAAACTCTCGTTTTGAATGTTTTAATTTCAAATCCTCCATGGAAAGCTTGGTAAAATGCACATGTAGTCATGTACCAAATATTTATATGTTGCTTTCGTAGTTGAATCAGCTATGACTGGTAGGCAACATATACTGTCCTCGAATTTATTTCCGATTAAGTAAAAGTGTATTAAAGAGGATTCCCTTTTCATCAATGTGCCTCCTTCAAATACCTTGTGCTTGTTTTGTAGTGCATTATTAACTAGCTCTTAGTTATTTCGTTTTTCTAATTGATAGACATAACTATTACCTCTTTACAGGAATTAGGGGATTATATGACTGTAAGTACAACAACAACTGTTGTTGTTGATGGGAGTACAGATAACGAGTTCTTACGCATTGATTTTAACTTAAGGTAATTTCTTTAGGAACTGTGTTATTGCCTTTTTGAAACTTTGAAATTAAATTCCACCCCTCACATGGGATATTTTTTACGATGGATTATCAACAATTATGCCATGTTCCATTATTCTTTCCTTCTTGTTTCACAGCTTTCCTGCTCTCTCATGTGAATTTGCATCAGTTGATGTTAGTGATGTCTTAGGCACGGTATGTCTCTCTTCCTATTAACAAGTTGTCTACAGTAGAACCTCTCAATGATAATTTAATAGATTTTCAGCTGTTATTTGCAGTTAATTTATGATTCTTTAATAACGTGCAGAACAGGTTGAATATAACCAAAACAATTAGAAAATTTTCTATCGACCGAAATTTGGTGGTTACTGGGTCTGAATATCACCCAGGTCACATCCCTCATATCCGTAATGTTGGAGACGTGACTGATGAAGAATTTACTGATGGATCAGTTTCTCTTACCAGTGGCAATTTTGATGCCTTTTCACACCAGTAAGGCTTGATCATAGTTAGATAGTTTATTTTTTAATACATTTTGATTTCCTGATTTCATCCATGCCAGTTAGGCTAATATGTGTTTGTTTTTCTTAACAAGTAAGCCTGAACCCTATTGATGCCTTAATTGGCACTCTAATATGAAAATAAGAATTGAAGTCTGCTCTAGTTAATACCAGATTTTTTGTTTGCATCTCTCTTTGTCTGCAATTGGAGACTTATGTTAGTCTGATTATCTGAGAACTAGCGATTGTGTCTTTTGTAGGTATCCAATATTGGTTGTGAACTTCTTTGCACCATGGTGTTACTGGAGCAACCGTCTGGTATAGATCTACATATATATGCTTCATACTATATCATAGTCTATTTTTGTTCAATTTTCATTCTTGCCATTATGGTTTGGGGGGTGGTGGGGGGGGGGGGGGGGGTTACATGCCATTTAGAGAGATCCAATCCCACTCAACTAAATCTGCTATAGCCCTGTGTAGTAAGTTCAATTAGTTTGTTGTGTCTAGCAGAAAATGTCCTCATTATAGTTTCTTCTTATTCGAGAGGAAATTAGCTACTTGTTACTCCCAGACTAGTTAGGAAAAAAGAACTGTCACTCATGTGCAGCAAATTGTCCTTTATATATTTTCAAGTCTTTTTATAAAATTTGCCTTTCCCTTAGTAATGTTCAATTTTTGTTAAAATAAATTTCAGTGCCTATCCTGTTAGTTACATTTCGAATAGCCCATACTATGGCAACTTGTTATCTTGCCTACAATATCTCTGTAAACAATTTCTATATTGAAGTAAATGTTCTATACTTGCAATCCAGCATTGTAAGACAATAAGCCATGTATTTTTTTCAAGCCATACAAATATAGGCCATCAGAGTTTGATTCTCATGCTTACAGTTTGTAGAATTGAATAAAGGCAAATTTTAAGGATAGTTTAGTATAAGTCTATTTAGATGGCAGAAGTGGCTTAATTTTATAAGTCTTGGTCAATTTATCTGGTTTCAAGTTAGGGTGTGTTCTCATACCCTGTCTTGATTATGTCTCTGCTAATTCCATATGATGCTTGGACCACTTGGTACCATTTTTCTTCAATGTTCCAATAATGCAGTCAAGAATACCTTTATAATGGTGTATGCTACAAAGGTCACTTGATGAATTGTAATTGCAGTGCCACCTCATCCAAACCTAGCTACTATGCTAATACTGAATATTGACTTCTTTATCTAACCACAATTTGGTACTAATACTCTCCATTCTTCTTCATTGAGATGGAAAGAGTTATGGGTAGCTATTTAATTTTAAGATGCATCCTTTTAAGAACTTTGGTTGCTATAGTCTTGTGTTTCAGGAAATCTTTGGTTGTTTTAGTTCTGTTTGTTCCACACTTCAGGGAATCTTTGGTTGTTTTAGTTCTATTTGCCCCATGTTCCAGGGATGAACAGGTTTATGTTTATTACAGGAAGGTTCATTTCATAAGTTGTTCTTGGGAAAGTTAATTTTGCAGTTCTTGCTGTGCATTCTCAAGTCTGAGTGGTTTTGTTGTAAGTCGGGTTGGGCAAGATGAGTGTGCCATGTTATACATGCAAGGTTTAATTATGAGTGTGTTGAATTTTAGGCCATTCCATTTATAATTTGCTATGGTTTCCGTCAGCTTAGGTTACAGTATTTGTTTCGAGTCAGTCAGGTATTGGGTTGTCGACTTCAAAAACATGAAGTTGGTGAGGTCAAACTTTTGTTGCTCCAATCACCCATAGGATAAGTCTAAACCTGATTTTTTTTTTTTTTTTTTTTCGCCTTATCAGAAACCTTCATGGGAGAAAGCTGCTAAGATAATTAGAGAAAGGTAAAGAACTTTCTGTTATATTCTTTAACTTCGTCTTGTTATGTTTTGTATGATTGTCAAATTCTGTTCCCCCCCACACATTCACCCCTCCCCCTAAACCCTAGATGTTGCTTTCAGATATGATCCAGAAATGGATGGCCGGATCCTTCTTGGTAAGGTTGATTGTACCATTGAAGCTGATTTATGCAGGAGGTAATTAAAACTATCTATACGACAATTAGTGTTTTTGTCCATTTTATGTCTTTATTCTTAAGTTTTTGTTTCATTATATATTTCAAATGCACAGGCATCACATACAGGGGTACCCATCTATTCGCATATTCCGTAAAGGAAGTGATCTCAAGTAAGTACTTCAGCACATATAAACAGTAAGGTGTACAAACTTAACAGGACTATCAATCTATTATCATTAGATGATGCTAGTATGTTATTTATATTTTTTTTCAATATTTGGCATTAAAAGCATAAAAAGCAACCCTATAATATTAGGGGCCCACTTTAATCCAAAACTAGTAAAATTCCTGTGTTACCCTTGATACACCTTTTATTCTGGTACATGACTGGATATGTACCTGTCATTTGCTGGAATCATAGATGAGGCACACAGATAGATATATATAGTAAGCTAACATCTTGGATGTACTCTTATTATGCTGGCTTACTTTGGATTTTACTACAGGGAAACTCAAGGGCATCATGATCATGAATCTTACTATGGGGAGCGTGACACTGATAGCTTAGTAGCGGTATGATATGTTACATGGAGTAATCTCTATAGTTTGTGGCTGTTTTTAAGTAGTTTTTTAATACCTGGAATGTCGTCTAGTAGCTCAAGTGGTAAGAGCACTTGGCTGACTTCTAAGAGGTTTAGGGTTCAATCCCGCATGCTTGCGATAGGCTTGGCGAGCCAGCGTAAAAACTCAGCCATATATACAAGAAATGACCAGGGCCAGGGTGTCATACTGTCATTTCTAGCCTACCCCGACTTGTTTGGGATAAAAGGCTTTGACTGACCTGGCTGGAATAAATTATAAAACTTAATGTAACCTTGCTTTGATATAAACTTGTTTAAGCATAAAAACAAATTCCTCTAATAAAGGTTCAACATGTGGCAAACTTATCAGGATCACCTCATCTTGGCATTTTATATATCTGGAAACCATATCATGTTTAAATCAGGGAATTCTGGTAAAATTGCAAAATTTACATAACTGAACTAGATAATCAACTTGCATTATGTAATGGCTTACTTCCCTGTATTATTTTTTCTGAATCAACTGTTCTAAATTATTATATTAAGGGTTCATAGTGCAAGTTTTATTATTTATGCAATAGGCAATGGAGACACTTGTAGCACCAATTAAGAAAGAGTCAGAAACCCTGGCTTTGGAAGATAAATCAAATAAAACTTTGACAAAGAGACCTGCTCCTTTGACAAGTGGTTGTCGGATTGAGGGATTTGTTAGAGTCAAGAAGGTACATTTTATTCTTATCATATGTTGTTATCTTACTCTGCAAGCTGATATTACAACCTGAAAAATTATCTTAATTTAAAAAAAAAAAAAAATATCTTAATATCAATGTAAAATGACAGGTTTATCTAGCTTTGTATTACTAAATATTTTTATTTCTCTCTTTCTGATCTTTTGTCTTCTATTTAAAAGGTACCAGGTAATCTGGTGATATCAGCACGATCGAAGTCGCACTCATTTGACCCATCTCAGATTAATGTCTCCCACTATGTGTCCCAGTTCTCTTTTGGCCGAAAGCTGTCTCCAATCATGCTGCATGAGATCAAGAGATTGGCACCTCTTGCTGGAGATGGCCATGACAGGCTGGCTGGAAGATCATACATCATCCATGATGGTGAATCCAATACTGACGTCACGGTGATGATCACTCTCTATTTCTCTCACCCACCCACACACAGGCACACGCAAACACCTATACATAAATATTAGATAACCTTTGTAGCTGTCATGTGTGACTGTGTGTATATAATCTGATGATCCAATCCAAACCTGCATGAATGGACCCACATATGTTTCCAAAAGAAAATCTGATAGCTTATTGAATCTGCATGTGGATCTTTGTTTGGAATTTATTAGGTTGTCTTGTTTGTTTTGCTACTGTTTGAATGGTCTACAGTGACGTTAAAAAGTAAATGACAACTAAAATAGGAATACTATATTAGCCCGGATGAAACTGTAGAGAAACAGGTGATTACATGAACAAAAAAAATAAACTACTTATGAGAGAACTGTTTTTCTTTTACATTTAATTATAAAAAGCTGATCATTTTCTTTACTCTTTGCTGAATCAATCTTCAGATAGAGCATTATTTGCAACTAGTAAAGACTGAAGTATTCAATAAAAGATCCTCCAGGGAACGGAAATTGCTTGAAGAATATGAATACACTGCTCATAGTAGCTTGGTACACAGCACCCACGTTCCAGTTGCAAAATTTCATTTTGAACCCTCTCCTATGCAGGTTTGTACGACTATTTGTTAATAAAATTTAATATGGTATTGTCAGACCTGACTGGTTTGTGCTAGAGAGGTATATGATGGTCAGGAATTATAACCACCATCGGCAAATAAACCATCGCGAGCCATCGTTAAACACAAAGTGAACACATACAACAAACAAGATAAACATATAGGCTAACAAAGTGAACACTTACAAACAAATAAGTATTGTCATCTTTTGTTCAGATTTTTATGTATATTAAACTTATTTTTATTAAACTTACTTGTTTGTATGTGTTCACTTTGATCACTATATATGTTCACCTTGTCTATTCTATGTGTTCACTTTATATTTAGCGATGGCATGGATGGTAAAACTGAAGATGGCAGTAATCAATTTTCTATGATGGTTGCTTACAAGCAATGTTGTTAATTTTTAGTTCCATACTGTTGTTCCATTCGTATTATATGGATTAATTATTATGAACTGAAATTTCAGGTGTTGATTACTGAGGTCCCAAAATCTTTTTCTCATTTTGTCACTAATCTCTGTGCCATCATTGGAGGTGTTTTTACGGTAAACATCCTACCCTGTTAAATACTTAGTAGGCCCTCCGTTTTTCGTTTCTTTGTCTCTTTCGTAACTATCTAAATCTGACACAACTGTATTTACACTTTCAAATAATTTCCAGGTTGCTGGCATATTGGACTCCATCTTGCACAACACAATCCGCTTAATAAAGAAAGTTGAATTGGGCAAACATATGTGAAGCATAAGTTGGGGGAAAAAATTGAAATTTAAAAATTTTGCTTATTGAACTAGTTAGGAAATGTTTTGTATAATATATATATGATAGCTAGTTCTCCTATTTAATGTAGTTTCACAGTAATGAAATTTGTAGTAGCATCTGACTGGAGCAAATATATATTTTTTTCAGAAATTTTTCATTGTTCAGAATATGCTTCTGGATTCATCATTTATCCGCCCATGCCACTTGCAATATTTTTTTGAACAAAAACAAGGGTCCAGCCCTTGCCTTTTTATATTAAAAATTAAAGAAAAGTATTTACAAAGAAAGAAAAAAAAAATGAAAATGAAAAACCCCATAACAAGCTGTTACAGTAATACAAAAGGAGAAATCTCATCTAACAACTAAAGTGTGCCTCTCAGGACATTCCATTCGAAGAAAATCTCATCTAGCAGTTCTTCTGAATTTTTGGAGGACCCTCTAAAAATTCTATTGCATCGCTCACGCCAAAGGATGAATGACGCAATCAATATCAGCTCCTTAGTTGCCTTAGAGAAAAGTGCCGAATGTAAGATGAAGATGTTGACATTAGAAACCAATGGCGCTGGCAATTCAGATAGAGTTGGTTGTTTCAAAACCATGAAGTCTCTAAGAGCTTTGAAGAAGGCACATTGAGAGAACACATGAAGTCTCTCTGAGTCTCTTGCTCCTACGTACTTCAGATTTCGGGCTGGACCCGAGGTAGCGCGGTGGCCCATCGAACCCAGGTGGTGTACAAAAATCACTGTCATCAGTTACCAAAGAAGGATAATCTGAAACTGTCGTCTGAGCTGTAATACAATTGAAACCCTCTAAGGATAAGGAGCTAGTCAATTGCAAGGAAAGTGCACTAATCTCGCCAATTTGAACTTTAATTGGCCAAGGAATTAAAATTATTGGGAAGGACATCCGCATATTCATGCAGAATTTGAGGGAAATAACTCCTCTGGAAGTAATTCCCTTGCAACAGACAGGAGAAGACAGCTGTGCAATAAGTGCACGATCTTGGAAAATCAAGGAAATAACCGTTGGCTGTAAGCTCTGCTGATACTGGACGTGTCCAGTAGAAAGAGGAAACACAGAGGATGAAGCGACAGCATGGTCGGTGTTCCAGGCACTGGAGCCACCAGATTCGTCGCCCTCTGCAATTGTAGAAAATCCTGTTGCATTGGTGTCTGGCACAAGAAGGTTGCCTTGAGTTGAAACGACATGCTGAGGAACAGAAGGTTGAATTTCAGGGTCTGTGGCACCAGGAGCTGTTGCTACAGTCTGGGTGCTATCGTTCAAGGAGTGAAGGGGGCAGTCTCGAAAAGCATGACCAAACTTGTTGCAAGCGATGCATTTAACAGGTAAATTGCACGAGGATTTCCTGTGGCCTTTGAGGAAACAATTGAAACATTTTCTATCTTTTCTAAGGAGTTCCAGTTTGATGCGAAGGATGTCGCGATGATTAGAAGAGGCTATCCTGTTTGCTGCAATTTTGTCTTTCTTAGGTAAAACTTTAGTCCAACCAGGTTCAGAGAGTGGTGTAGAGTATTTATGGTGGGGAGAGGAATGAGGTAAACGGGAAAGAATTGCTTCTTTGAAAGAAGGAGTTGTGTGTTTGAAGAAATGACAGCTTTGTAAAAACTTTGGGTTATTAAGAAGCTTTAGGGTGGAGATAGTAAAAGGAGGAGGAGTGGAAATGAGAGGAGCAAGACGTGACCTTACGTTAGAGGCTGGGGCAGCTCTGGAAGGCTTTGGTAAGGCATTAACCTGACGAGTTACCACGCTCGGCTGAAGTCGGTTTTTTTGGCTCGGTTGATGCACTTTAGGATCAACCCCAAAGGTCAAATTGGTCTTCTTCTTGAGGACTTCAAAAGCTTCACTGAAACTTGCGAAGATAGGTGGTTTGGCCTTCGTCCTCAGTTTTGCCTCCTCAATCGCCTTGGACGGGGATGAGAGAAAGGGAGCCATTATTGCTCTAATCGAGTTCAAAATTTAGCACTGTGATTTGGGACTTTCATCCACTTGCAATATTGATTACGTTTTATTTATTTTAAGTTGATTATCATATCCTGTACTCTAATGAAACCATTTGTATAATACTTATGAAATATGGGAAACACCCCATTTCAACTATTTGCGCGCTGTGTTCAATTCAAATTAAGAAAATCTCCACTCAAATAATAGACTTCTTAAACATGGGGAAAATCCATTTCTTAGCTAGTATTTTAGTCCCTTATAGTGAGAAACAGGAGGCGAGCTTGACAGATTTGTGAAGATTTGACTACACATCGTGCAAGGATATTGACGAATATTTTTAATTAGGATATGTTATTTAAAAAGATTAATAACGGCTGGGTGCTCTACGATCATGTCGTGGTAGTTTAATATTGATAGTTTGCTGTCATGCACTCGAACTCCCTTTGTTTAAACAAAATCTGGCCTGTTGTTCTTTCAACATGAGAACTCTTTCGGATTATAATTTTATGCAATTCTTTTCCTTCGTCAGATATATATTGTTGTCAAGGATTCCAGTTGTATGCTAAAGCAATTAATAAACAATTAACTGTCAAATTTGATGTGGAGTACAGTTAGTTTGCATTTAGCATATATATATCAAGCTGTAATTGAATTATTCTAATTACCTTGCCAAATGAGGAGTACAGTTGCATAGAACGAGGTTGTAAAGTTAATATTATTTTAGAAGCCTACTATTTTATTAAGGGTTAAATTGTTTCGTACAAGTGTACGTATATCCTGGGTTCAACTAAAATGTCCTATTTTTTACCATTCATGTTATTGTCAAATGAACGTCACGAGAAATAGGATTAGAAATATATATATATATATAATGACGATCTATTCAAGAAATAATAAAAATTGAAAATACACGTAATTAAGGTAAATAGAAAATACACTAGAAAAGAAACTACAAGCTCTTCCTTCTGTCGAATGGTATTACTTTCTAAAATAATAGTTTAAACAAAGAAAAGGAATAAAGCAGAAAAATGAAATACAAAATTACACATGAACTGTTGTATTGCAAACTGTGTTGGTGCTGGCGTTGAACAGGGAAACACCAACTTCACATGAAACGTCGACATTGGCGTGTAATTTAAATACATTTAGAACTATCGCCTTTCCAGAAGTAACAGTTTCTGAGGTGAACGGAAGCGACCCCGATGCCATGTCAGACAAAAAAGACCCACTAGTCATCATCGTCGCCACATCAACATCTACTGTTGTGTTGAGTGTGCTGGTTGACCGAGCAGACACAACACGAGGATCCACCGATGCTTCTCCAACTAGAATTCCATGGTAATAAAGTGACGTGTTCGTTGTCCTGATCTTGAATGCGGCGTAATTATTGTTTTTGACAGTGACATCAACACCTAAGGTAATGTTCAAGGAGATTGGGAGGAGGGTGAAGTTGAGACTGTCTAGGCTTACTGGCGTGGAAGTGATTTCAGGCGATTTCGGTTTGAACATGGTGAAGTATAAGATTACTAAGATTATGATTAGGAGGATGATTAAAATTAGCAAGATGGAACAAGAAAACACAACACATTTCTTTCTTTCTTTTGACATGGGCGGCATCTTTTAGATGGCTATCACACACTAATTTATGGTACAATGAATAGAGGAAGGAGAGAATTTGGGTTTGGCGATGTGGTATCCGGTGGGGGGATTGAAATTAAACAAGGTTAGTTGGGTTATATTGTAATTATTAAGTCAATTAGGCCTTTCATTAAGGGACTGCTGATGAGAATGTGAAGAGATGAAGGCATAAAAATAAGTTCTATGTAGGTGAAAGATGTGAATTTATTGTCATAATTAATGTTTTCATTGGGGGAGTTAACATAAGTTTGTTGCTTGTACTACCCATCCACTCCCTTCTAACAACCTTTATTAATATCCTTCCATATATATTTATCGTCAACTGCTCGAGTGATCGGTAAGTATCATCTTGGGCTAAATTAAATATTATCAAAATCAAGATCTGCGCATCTGCTTTAGAAATTTAGGTGTATTCGCGCTCTGACAAATTTCTTTAGTCTAGCAAATAGACAGTAAATAAATTAAATCAGATCATTTTAGTTTAATGCTTATTAGCGACATTATATTTTTATTTGACGATATTTCTTCTTATAAATAAAACACCAAATTCTACAAACAATAATGAAACAATATGAGGAAAAGAACAGAATTATTATCTTTCATATAACTATATATTTCGATCCAAATTTTATTACTGACTATATTAATTAAGGGAAAACAATAAAAAAAAAAACTATCTTATAGGAGCTTTATAACTAGCTACGTAATTCTTACAGTACGTGGTTGCAGTTCTTTCAAAATATAACATAACAGCAATTGAAAAAAATCAGCTTACGCAAGACCAATAAAAAGATGTATAATGCATATACTAGATCAAATATAAGATGTGTTGATAGTTACAAAATATGTATATGCACATATGAAAACTAAACAATAAAAAGATCCTTTCCTCAGAATCCTCGAACTTATTTATAAAAAATTCGCGGGAGATATGCAATCAAAAGACAATATGACAACAAACTCTGATCCAGTTGAATAAATATGCAAGAAAAAAAAGAACAAAAATTATAAATATAATAATATAGAAAGAGTAAAAGAGTTCTAGCAGGTTTTAAGACATTTTGACATTTCCCTTGCAATTTGCATCAGAGGTCTGGGATTGCAGCATAATAGTGATATCACAAGTTGTCTGCACCGTAGCGTGAATTTTGATAGTATTAAAGAGTATAATCTTCCCCACCATGGTGGTATTTGTCGAAATCGGTAGTTTCCCCGACGTCAACTCGGGCAACAAATATGGGCTACTCATGATGGCGGTTCCATTCATATTCACAGTGTTGTAGATGGTCTTGCTTGATCGTGCTTTCACCCCGCCTGCCGGCATGGTTGAAATCCCGGCCTCAGTTCCATGGTAGAATATTGTCGTATTGGTTTCTTGGTAGTCGAAACCGGCATAATTTGGGTTTCTTATGCCGAGGTTCAACGTCATGACTAAATTCAATGTGATAGGGTTTAGGCTGTAGGACACATTATTGAGGGTTGCGCTGTTGCTGATGACTTCAACATTTCTTTTCTTGAATAGAAACAATCCGAAGAACAGGAGAATTGCGATTAGAACAATAGTAATGCTGATTAGAACACAGCAGGTTATTTTGAAGCATTTCTTGGGCCTCCTCTTAGGATTAGGCTCTGATGTGGTTGTTGATGCATAGAGTGGTAACGGTGATTGAGTTGCTAGAGGTTCTTCTGTTTTTTGTTGTGATTGCATGGTTTTTGGTAGAGGTTTAATTTGATGTCTGATTTTAGTTTCACTCTTTTGTTTGTGCTTGGTGGTGTTGGATTTTGAAAGGGCAAATGGGGATGGAGGGGTTTATATGATTTTCAAAAAAGTTGGGTCCTATGCTAGCTAGCTAGAGGGTTTGAATTCGGTCAACAATATTATTTTAACAGTATGCGTATTGCACGAGAAAGATTATACGATTTTATTAAAGTATGTTTTCCTCCATCTGATCGAAACGGAAGATTCTCAGAAAAAAATTAAGGAAATAAAGTCTTCAGTAATTAACAACATGTATATAAATATATATACACGTTTTTACAGTTTTAGACTATCTTCTAGCTTAGCAAAATTTATTTGATATATAGAAGTTTTATAAACCCAATTTAGCTCTGCCTTTTACTCTGTTTGTAAATAAAGAAATAAGGAATAAGCTTCTATATAAGTAACTTTCTCCTGAAAATAGTGTTATTTATTATTTTTCATTTTTTGAAGAATTAGGTCATTTAATCAAAGGGGAAAAAAGGAAGTTGATCATTATGTTAGTTGAGTAATATTTATAAATTTAATTATTTCCATCAAATTTTTTATTATGCAATGTAAGAAATATTTCTTAATATTTAGATAATTTGTCACCAGATCTAAGTAATGAAAAGGCTATGAGTGATATGGATCTTATATTCTTATTTTTTTAAATTTAGAAGGCTGAGTGGCCGACTAAATAACGCCAGCAATTCCCAAAAAGAGCGTTCAATATTTCTTTTGAAAATTGATTACTGCCATCGCTAAGCCAGCTCGCTGAGCAGCGCTCTCTCCCCTGATCTGTACTCACCCAGCGCACATATTATTTTTTGTTCATTTCGTTACTATAAGTGTTCACTTTATTAGATATAGATGTTCACATTTTATTATAATTGTTCACTGTGGTATAAGTGTTCGTTGTGTTCAATATGTTTATTTTATTTTATTTCTTTTTTACCCAAATGTTTAGTTTAATAAGTACAAATGGTATATTATTTAAGTATAAATATTCAGTTAATTGCAACAGAAAATATAAATGTTATAAGCAAAAATGTTTATTTTATTAAGTATAAATGTTTAGTTTAGTAAGTACAAATGTTCAGTTGGGTAAGTACAAATGTTCTGTTAATTGAGTATAAATGTTCAGTTAGTTGCAATAAAAAATATAAATGTTATAAGAAATAATATTATTATTAAACCAAGCGAAAGGGTCACGAACTGGACAAAAAACACATGAAAAAATTAGAAGGGGTCATTAACTGTTCCGGTTCAAAATATTTTTTTTCCAACTCTACCCCTGGCGCGCCGCGCGCCTCTCTCCTCCCCTGATGCGCGATTATATATAATAAAATTATTAATTGATGCATTTAACTGAACACTTTTGATTATTAAACTGAACACATTTAGTTATTAAACTGAACATTTGTAACAGACACCTGCTAATCATAACGATGGTGCGCGATGGTTATTCTGCGGATGGCAATTATAATTTTTTATTTCTTTTTATTAATAGCTTATGTTTAGGGGATCAAATATTGATAACTTCTGTTCCTATATAATTTTTTATGCAGCGACTTTCTTTTTAAGTACAGTATTAATTCTTTTTATTTCTTACAGATATTGTACTTTCTGTGCTGTAGTGTGTTGCTGTCTTGCTGACCCCCATTGTAGGCTTAATTAGTCGACTACACCACATTTTACCAACTTATAAATGATAATAGTAAGTATCGACCCATTAATTAAATTGTTTATTAATTATCTTGTCGATCTAGTGTTAAGTATTTGTCCGAAAACAAGTACTTATTTTTCATTATGCTGCTTATTTATTAGCTTATATTTAAATATCCATAACCTTATTAAATACTTATTGAATAACGTTTGAGCTGAGACAGAAATGGTAAATTATAAGTTGCAACAGCAATAGGAACATAGTGGATCGATGGAACAATTCAATTTTAATGCGACCGCAGAAGTGCTAACAATCCTCCTATGATATAAGTCGCTGTTTTGAGTTTTGCTTTCTCCAAAATTAATGACCTCTTAATATCAAGGAAACTAAGAAACAAATGAGAGTACATTACCACAATATTTGATTAGGTAGAGTTAGTTCTAAATAAAATAAGTTCTAGAAAGATCACTAATATGTTGGGGATTTTAATATATGGTCATGAAATATTTTGTTTATTATTCTTAACGTTGTTCTAGGTTACATTGATATACTTTGATTAGTTTGTACTTCTTTTCTTCTAAATTAATCCCAATGATCAAGGAATATCTTCAAACCAAATCTCCTGAGATTTGAGTCGAAGTTGTATATTTATCTGAGTATAGATATATACAAAAAGCAATTAGTTACTTTTTTGTACCAGTTTCTTTATGGCATGATAATTCCTTGTACTTTAACAGAGAACAACAATCACAAATTCGTAACGGTCGAAACAAGTAAAAAGGCAGCCAAAACTTCGTTTCGACAGCAAAACATTGACAGGAGAAAGCCCCAACATCAAATTGACTCTTCACTCAACAAAATAAAAAATAAAAAAATCGCAACTGGTCTGTTCTATCTGTAGTGATTCCAAAATCGGACAAGACGTCGAACCGGTACGTAGCTCCCATACCGGTTCAATTATTCAAATGGTTTGACAAAACCGGACGCACTATATAAATAGCTTTTAGTACTGAGATATTCCAACGAAGTGCTTCAATTCCGGTTGCAAAAAAAGCAACTGTCTCCCAGACTTCCCAGTCTCCCACACATCAGCACGTGGGTTTGAATCCCAATCTATGCATTTATGCAGAGGTTTCAAAAGGAAGAGACCGGTTAGACAACAAAAATAAAGGGAAAAAAACCAAACTTAGTGAACCTGCCGGTCTAAATGATTTGAACCCGACTGGTGGCCGGTTCCCTGTTAACCGATCAAAACCAGACAGTCCTGTCATGTTTTGAAAACACTGTTTTATATTCGGAGGGTAATAAACCAAAATTTTCCTACACCTTGAGAATAACCACGCACATTCATGTTATGCTAATTTTTCAATCAATAAAAATATTTTAACCCAAAATTTTTCAAATGCTAATTTGACACTGTTCTATAGCGCATGATGCTACGACTTTCCAAAATCAGAGAGACATTTCAAACCTTTTCACTTCAATTCTCAACTAGTAAAACTGGTCTCTTCTTGTTCTAGATATATAAAAATTTACATAGTTCTAAATTTTGAAACTGATGTGCAAGAATGTTTGCTTCTAGGAATTGGAAATGTTATCCAAAACCGGCATAAACATTATTGCTACTAAGTACATTAAATCACTTTAAGGGAACACTTTTAACTTCTGAAATAAAAAGCTGCGCCCACATTGCGACAACCAAAGGTAAAGTTAAAATCATAGAAGAAACGAAGATTAATTAATGTGGTTGGTATTTGTGAAAAGTGAAAACCTCATCAATCATTCTCTAAAGATTAGAAGACCTTACTAATGTGGAATCAAGCAGGTGATAGATGAAAGACTTAAGTCGTGGGTTGACAGTTGAAACAGAGAGAGGGTGACTTCTCTTCAACGGGCCAAAAAAAAAATAAATAAAAAAAAATAAAGAAAAAGTAAAAGAAAGTCTTGTTGGGTACTGATAAGTGATGACTGATGATTAATAGCTAAGTCAATTCTTACAGTACGTGCTTGCAAGTTCCAAAATATAACAGCACCTGCACTATGAGTTAAACAAAATTATTCTACGAGAAGGCAAAGTGGATAAAAGCTAGGAGATGTGTATTTCGTACTTGCAAAAACTATAAGAAAGCATAATAAAATAGACTATAAAACCAAAAATCTTACAAATTGAACATATTATAAAACAATCATGCTGGAACCCAATCAAAATGCAATATGACAACCACGTCAGAACAATTCAGAAGGAAGATGCAAGAAAAAAATATCGTAAGCATACAAATTAAAAAAAAATTATTATGATTGTTATGGCAACATAAGAGTGAAGACTTAAAGAAAGTATTAAGATATTTTGACTTTTCCATTGCAATTAGAAGTCATGGTACGGGACTGTAGATCAACAATGATATCGCAAGAAGTATCCACTGTCGCGTGAATTTTGATATTATTGAAGAGTACAACCTTCCCCACCATTGATGTTTTTGATGAAAGTGGGAGTTTCCCTGCGATCATCTCTGGTAACAAAAATGGAGAGTTGATGATGGTGGTTGCCATGATATAAATCGTATTGTGGATGGTCTTGCTTGATCTTGCCTTCACTATGCCTGCCTGCATGGGTGATACCCCGGCCTGGAGGCCATGATACAATATTGTCGTGTTGGTGCTTTCGTAGTTGAAACCGGCATAATTACGGTTTTTTATGCCGATGGTTATCCCCAAGACCAAATTCAACGTGATGGGCGTTATGGTGAATGATAGGTCTTCGAGGTTTGCATTGTTAGCAGTAATTTGAACCTCTCTTTTCTTGAATAGATACAATGTGAAGAACAAGAAAACCGTTATTAGAATTATAGTACTGATGAGAAGAATGCAGCAAATTACCTTGAGGCATGTCTTTGGCTTTTTTTTAGGAATAGGCCCTGTTGTGGCTGTTGATGCATAGAGCGGGACCATTGTTATCGGCGGTGCCGACGGTTTTAGCACATCTTCCGGTTGTGTTTGCATGGCTTTGGTTGTATGTGCGTTAGAGTATGGGTTTTGGGTTTTGAGGTGGCGAATTTGGTGGGATGGAAGGGTTATATGATTTTAGTTTTACAGGTTCTATGTGTAATGATTGTGGAAGCTACGCAAATGATTTTTTGCAATAGCAAATAGTGAATCTGGGTCTGGGATGTAGGATCGGGAATAGTCAAATGGGAAATAGAATGGGGGTTTTGACTTTGGGTCGACAACTATATTTAATAGTGCGCAGTGCGCTTGTAAGACGTATAATTAGACCTGTCTAACGTTAGAAACGGAGGCGAAACAATGGTGTTTCGTTAAGTATTTCGTTTCGGTGACAAAACTGATTTTTGTTTCGATAATCGTTTCGCAGGGTTGAAACGGGCTGAAACGGTCAAGATTTACGTAAATTACACTGCAACGAAACTATTCGCTGTTCGTTGATCGTTTCGCTATACCGGGCGAAACCATTTTCCTCTTTCGTTGATCGTTTCGCAGGGCCGAAACGAAACGGAATTACGTAATTCTTTTTCCGTTTGCAGCCCTACCTATAATCACAAAAAATTTGAAACATGGACAATTTTTGTTGAAGCATCTTTTGTCCATCTCAACGAAAGAGATGTTTTTTTACTTAAAAAAAAAATTTCTTTCTGAATTGGGAAAAGAAAGGTAGTGCCATAACATGCATTTGATCTGCAATGCTCGATCGGGTAAATAATCCAATACCGGCCTAGCATTTAGCGAAGGCCCAATGATCAAGGCTAAGAAATGATTAGTTGTTTGGGGTTACAATATATGCGTTGAATACCCTAAATAATTGTGGATTTTGTAATTTCTGTTTACTGCTTTCGGTAATTAAAGTGGCAGGATAGCCCTGCTTATTTCAAAAAAATAAAATTTATATATGCGTTGAATTAGCGCATATCTGTACTGATAAGTGATAACAGCTGGATGCATGAACGGATCAAATTTTGTATGCTTCTTTTTTTCTCTGTTTTGAAATTATGTATCATTACTTTAAACATTACAATTCAAAATAGTACGTCATTTAATTTTTTTCCAAAAAATGAAAAAAAAAATTATTAAAACAATTCTCTGAATACTTCATAAAAGCGATAGCTGTTATTTATTTTAGTGTGTGACGTGTGTAGTGGAATGTTGTAAATAGTAGTTTGTTAAAATAGTAATAAAATTTAAAAAATTTTAAAATTTGATTTGCTATGAGATTTCAATGTGTAAATTACATTTGTTAAATTAGATTTGTCAATTTACAAAAAATACCTCCGAAAATATTTTTACAAAAATACTCACGTGAGTCGCACTCAAAAACTCTTAGATTTGGTTCAAAATGATCGATCAAACCGTCCAATATGATCTCCCTATTGAAATCTCCATGCAAACCAAAATATATATGATTCAATGTAATCTTGATTTTATCATTTTCGGATACTTCATGAAAATCATGTCAATAGTATGCTTATAATTTAGTTGGAAGAAATTATTCCAGTGAAACCAAACCACTCTCATGCACTATTACTAATTAATACATTGAATGGAACAAAGAGAAATATGCTAGTGTCCAATATATTGGACGGATGGGTCCGTCCAATATGATCGTTTTCACGTTTTTAAATTTCTAATGACCGATCCGAACCGTTCAATATGTTCATCCTATTGAAAATTTACAAGAAACCAATTTTTTCGAAATTTTTTACTATTTTTTTGGTATTTTTGAAAATTCATGATATAAGCATTATGGATCGTACAATAACAACGATTTTCTAAAATACCAAAAAAATAGTAAAAAATTTTGAAAAAATATAAAAATTGGTTTCTTATAAGTTTTCAATATGGAGAACATATTGAATGGTTTGGATCGGTTATTTGAAATTTAAAAACGTGAAAACGATCATGTTGGACGGACCTCATCCGTCCAATATATTGGACTCTAGCATTTCTCCGGAACAAATCAAGGTACGTTCATACTCACAATTCACAAAAAATATTAAAAAACTTAAAAAATGAAAGATAAAATCGTTCATCTAAGAAACCCAAAAAATGTTTACATAAAATGACAGCTGGAAGTCTGGAACCAATCAAAATACAATTACGTAATCAAATAGCTACAACAAATTAAATGAATATACAACAAACCATATAAAACAATAATACAACTAGGAGTACATCAGATAAACAAGTTTCAAAATATTTTGACATCTCCTTTGCAATCAGAAGTAGTGGTTTGGGTTTGTAGATTAACAATAACTTCACAAGAAGTCGTCACCGTCGCATGAAATTTGATACTATTGAAAAGTACAACCTTCCCCGTCAATGATGTATTTGTCGTAAGCGGGAGTTGCCCTGCGATTAACTCCGGCAACAAAAATGGACTGCCTATCATGGTGGTTGCATTCATGTACACCGACAAGTGCATTTTCTTATTTGATCGTGCTTTCACTATACCGGCCGGAAAGGGTGATATGCCAGCCAAAGTTCCATGATAGTAGAATGTCGTGTTACTGTTTTCGTACATGTAACCGGCATAATTAGGATTTTTAATGCCAACATTCGACCCCATAACTAAATTTAACGTGACGGGGGTAATGGTGAACGACAGGTTTTCGACAGTTGCAGAGCTGGCGGTGATTTGGACTGCTCTCTTCTTAAATAGGTACAAAGCGAAGAACAGGAAGGTTGCAATTAGAAGCAAAATAATGATGAGTAGAATGCAGCAACTTATCTTGAGGCAAATACATTTCTTGCGCTTCTTCTTAGGAGGTTCTTCTGTGGTTTCGGATGTATAGAGTGGTTCTTCTGGTGCTGGATTTTCTTTTAGTGGATCTTCTAGTTTTTCTTCTGTTTGCATGGTGTTTGTTGTGGGGAATTGAGGATGAAAATCTAATTTATACCTTTTCACTCTTTTTTGTTGTGCTTTGCTCTTTTTATTTTTCGGAGGGGGAGGGGGTGGGGGTGCATTAATGACTTCTCATCTACTTAAGTTATGTCATGTATATATAATTAGATATACTAATTGTATTTAAGTAAAATGATTTTTTTTACAATTGGGTGAATTTAGCTGGAACGCAACTTACAAAGTCAATGGGGAGTAGGATTTGGCGTATGTTAGGAGGTTTCAACCTGGTCAACAACCTTATTTAACTGTTTGCGCATTTGCACGAAAAAGACAATAAGTTTGTCTCACAAGAAAAGGAAAACATTCTACCAATAACATGTACATAATCCAAAAATGGGTTGCCAATAGTCTGCTAAAAGCCAACAGAAGTTGTTCAAATTTGCTTGACTATGTAAATAACGGTATATTAAACTATATAGACTTGTGGAGCCGTTGGACTCCAGCTTTTCTCATAATAATTTTTTTTTTTTTTGAAATAAGTAGGGGAAACGGCCCTACCACTTTCCATTAGCAGAAAGCAAAAGTTTACATAACACTTATTACATCAATCCTTCAAAATAGTAGTATCCCAATCTCAAAAAAGATGGTACTAGATTACGGTACCTTTTTATTGCAGCCATGCACTAGGCATTCATATCAAATCCCAAAAGCTAAATAAAAAATAGAAAATAAAAAAATAAAAAATAAAAATGATCCCACAAGCTTAACTCCTTGTCCCTTGTTTGCTCCGTTCTTCATGCAACCACAGCCACATCTCCATACGCCGCGTCTGCACCCTGGTCGATCTGCAGCGGAATTAGCTCCATGTCTGGTAGCATCTTCATTACTCGATCCTTATCTTCCTTAGTCCACATATGTGACCAATAGCTCAGAATACCTTTAATCAACATAGCAAAAGATCTAGTTGAATGATGTGTACTATTATTAAAACATACATCATTTCTATTAAGCCATATAATCCAAACAATTGCACTTAGACATATCTGATAACTACTCCTATATTGTGTATCTATAAGCCATACCGAGTTGATTAACTCTTCTAGGGACCTAGGTCTCCTAATATTAAATTGCTGTAAGAACCAATCCCATATCCCTCTATGATGTCTACATGTAAAAAAAAGATGATCCACGTTTTCTTCTCTAGTGCAGTAGGCACAAGTCGCGTTTCCAGTCCACCCCTTTGCACGCAAGTTGGATTTTGTTAATAATTTTCTTTTACTCAAAATCCACAAGAAAATCTTGATTTTCAATGGTAGTCTCATCCTCCAGATATTACTGAAATATTCATCTTGAACCCCTCGGTTATCTATCCACAAATACATCTCTTTTGTTGAAAATATACCATCTGTCTTACCCCCCCATTCAAGTTTATCTACACCATCGATAGGTAAGTACGACAGTGATACCTGTTGAAGTTCACACCACTCAAAGAATTGTCTATGTGAGAGTTGTCTCTGGAACCTCACATTCCTAAAATTATCTCTCACTGCCTCTGCAATTGCAATTTGTTTGTTGGAGCAAATGGCATATAACGATGGGTAGAGGGTTCTCAACGAGTTGCCCTGACACCATTTTTCTTCCCAAAATGATATCTCAGAGTTTCTCCCTACTTTATAACAGCATTGTATCTTCACCATTTGTTCTAAATCTTTAAAAGATCTCCAAAAAGGAGACCATTTACATCTAGTGGATTTGTTATGATATTTGATCTGCAAGATACTTTTCCACCAACCTTGTTGGCTAGGATCATAGTATCGCCAGACCCATTTAGCCAACAAGGCCTTATTCATATTTATAAGATTTGTAATTCCAAGCCCTCCTCTATCTTTCGGTCGACAAATGGTAAGCCAATTTATCAAGTGATATTTTTTGTATGTCCTGAATGCCAGAAGAATCCTGACCTAATTTTATCAATCAATTTTTGGATCGACATTGGTATCTTATGAAACGAAAGCATATAGATAACGATGGAAGATAGCACGCTATTAATAAGTGTGGCTTTTCCTCCGTACGAAAGGAAATTACCAGCCCAACTGTGCAATCTACTTTGGTACTTATCTATTATGTGCTGCCAATCACATCTACGTGTCCTTTTCCAATGAATAGGTATTCCTAGATATTTCAAAGGAAAGTGTGACACTTTGCACCCGAAAATTTTTGCTAAATGAGATGCATAACCTTCATCTATATTAATAGGGTACAAATCACTTTTATTATAATTGATCTTCATACCAGACAAAGCCTCGAAAGCTATAAAAGCCCATCGCACGGCCTGAATAGCTAACGAATCAGCTGCACAAAAGAGTACAGTATCGTCTGCATAGTGCAGGTTAGTAATCTTATTCTCTTGGTCTATCATTGGTCCTAGTCCATTAATAATTCCAGCATTTCTGCCTTTTCCAATAATTTGATTAAGGCAATCTGCGACTAAGTTGAAGAGAATAGGTGAAAGAGGGTCGCCCTGCTTAAGTCCTCTTTTAGCTGGAAAATATGGAGTAAGATCGCCATTAATGTTGATACATATCTCTCCTCCCTGTAAAATATCTTTAATCCACTTGATCCACTTTGGAGCAAAATTTCTAGAGTTTAGCATTTCTATTAAAAAATTCCAATTAACCCTATCGTATGCCTTCTCCATATCTATTTTGATAACAACCCCTTGTTGCTTATCTATTTTAGTGGAGTGGATAATCTCAGCTGCACAAACTACATTATCTAAGATGTATCTTCCTTTTAAGAAAGCCGCTTGCGATTGGTCTAAGAGTTTATTAACCAAGGGTTCCAATCTAGAAGTGAGTACCTTGGTGAACAGTTTATAGCTACAATTTAATAAGCTAATGGGTCTATATTGCTTAATATCTACAGCATTAATTTTTTTAGGTATAAGACAAATCATTGCTTTATTCATCTTTGCCAAGTCTATCCTATGGTGATAAAAATGATCGAACAGTATCATAATATCTCTTTTTATCACATTCCAGTATTTCTGATAAAACTGGAAGGACATACCATCAGGGCCTGGAGATTTATCTGCTCCAGATCCAAAAAGTGCTGCCTCAATCTCTTGTTCAGTGAAGGGTTTGATTAGGTCCTCATTGTCCCTATCCGAAACCTTTTGCTGAATATTCCAAAAATCATATTTTAATGAGCAGTATTTTTCTCCTGGTACTCCAAAAAGATCTTTATAATAACTAACAATATGCTCTCTAATCTCTTGCACATCATTAGTTAGCTCTCCGTCTATAACCATACTTAAAATTTGTTTCTTTCTTTGTTGTTGAGAAGCTATTTTATGGAAATACTTTGTGTTATTATCTCCATTCAACAACCACTGGACCTTGGATCTTTGTTTCCAGTGAGCTTGTTCCTTATCATAGATTGCATCTAGACTTTCCTTAGCAGCTAAATAATTGGCGCTATCTTCATCATTCCAATCATTCTGCTCTTGATGTACTTGTAATTCGTGTAGGGTTTTAAGATGGATTTCTTTTTGTCTGTGAATATGGCCATAGTAATTTTTTGCCCATCCTCGCATCTTTCTTCTAAGTTGTTTTATTTTTTGGCACCATCGAGTAATATCATCACGACCTTTCACAGAGCAATGCCACCATCTTGGCACAAGCTCGTTAAATTCCTCTTCATCTGTCCAACTTTTATCAAATCTAAACAATCTTTTTGATTGGGAGGGGGTTCCAGCGGAGAGAATAATAGGATAATGATCAGATTTATATCTGGGTAGTCCTCTCACCGATAAGGTGCCAAAATGCTCCTCCCAATCCGAGGAGCAAAAAAATCTGTCTAACAAAGCAAAACTAGGTTTATCTCTAAGGTTTGTCCAAGTGAATTTCTGACCAGACAAAGGTAAATCAATTAATTCTAAATCAGAGATTAACTTGTTAAAATCCCTTGCACCACCATTATTAAAATTAACTCCATTCTTCTCATATCTATATCTAATTGCATTAAAATCACCAAAGATCACCCATGGTCCCTGCCATAGTTGCCTAAGATTGCTAATCTCTTGAAAGAATACGGGTTTAAAAATAGATCTAGTAGGGCCATAAACTACAGTGATTCCAAACTCAAATTGAGTTTTTGTATCCACAAGAACTAAAGAGATCGTATATCTATTGTTCAGATGACCCTTCAAAGTAAATTTTTCAGCATCAATACCTACTATAATCCCTCCTGATGTTTGTATGGCAGGTAAATAAACCCACTCAAATTTTTGAGGGAAGAAGGATTTGACGTATCTATTAGTAAAGGACATATGTTTTGTCTCTTGAATTCCAACTATATCTATTTTATTATTTCTAATTAATTCCTGTAATATCCTTCTTTTTGACCCTTTTCTTAATCCCCTAATATTCCATGATAAAATATTCATGGGTCAGGAAAAATCCCCTGAATAATCAGATCTAATTTAGTTCTTTTATCGCTATCTTTTTTTAGGAATTTGGTACCATAGTGTATCTTATAATCAATTTCCTCCATTGCGGAGGTAAATTGTTTCTTTGATAGGGATCTCAGAAAATTAATATTTTCTAAACTACTGTCAACATTTTCAGCTAGTCTAATACCATAGCAGTTGAACAAATCTAGCACCTGCTTATCTGACAGGTCATTATAAGGGAACTTATCAACAAGAGACATTTTACCTTCTTCAGGAATTTCGAGGTTCTGCATTTGCTTCCTCTGAATTGCCTTTGCTTGAACCGGCTGTGTGCCACCAAGTAGCTTCTGCCTTACACTCTGTCTAGTCAGCTTTGGTGAGGGTGGTGCCTCCAAGATTTGGCCAGTGTTCATCTCGCTAGTAGCAGGTGGGGCTGCTTGATTGAAATATCTTCCATATCAAAGGATTTTATTGAACTATCCACTTTCAAATTTTTATAAAGTGCAATGTAGGAAAAGGTAATTAATTAGATGAACGAAGTATGCTAATCTTGTTTTCAAATTTTTATCTCAAGAGATGAATCGTGACGGATATAGAAAAATATAAAAAGTGCCTTATTCTAAATTTAAACCTCAAAATATATTTCTTTCGAATTTATAGGCTATCAAATTAATCCTATCAAACTTAACAGTCACATTTCTAATGAAATAGATGGGGAATTGGTGGTGAAATCAAGTGACCTGCATCTGCATGCACTCAATGAAGGAAAGTACTGTTTCAAAACAAAAAAAAAAAATGAAAGAAAGTAAAGTCAGCAACTCGCAACAAATTAATTTGTAACCCAAGTCGAAACTCTCAACGGATTAGTGAATATCTGAATTTATCAGATCAAAGAACGATATGAACTATTATTATCGACCCGTTTTTATTATGAGCCCAACTTTCTCTCGTTCGCCTATTACTTCTGGTCTGAAAAAGCCCAAATTGAACTCCATCAACGCTCCTAAATTGAAGCTCATTGCACCAGAAATTGATTACTGTCCTGCAATTTTGCCTTGAACAAAATGAACAAATAAAATAGACAAAATGATTATATAGATGATCAAAGTGAACACATACAAACAAATAAGTTCAATAAAAACAAGTTGAATATGCATATAAATGTCTGAATAAGGAATAAAAAAAGTTATTTTTTTGTAGGGGTTCACTTTGATTAACTATGTGTTCAGCTTGTCTGGTTTATATGTTCAATTTGTTAAAACAATAACAATATCAAAATTGCAGATGATAGTTATAATTTTCTTCATTGCATCCCTAACAAGGTTAGATGTGTTCAATCCAATTTATCTGTATGAGTGTGACAGTTTGCAATAGGCTACAATTAAGGGATACATAGATAATAGATGCATCTCTGGATTTCGCAATGCGTGTGACAGTAAAATGAAATCCTTTTACGCAACAGTTAAAGAAATTACTAATACATAGAAAGGATCAATTGGATGTGTTGCAACTTCCAACTCGCAGAAAATATAAAATAGAACTAAAAGGAATGAGATTGATAGAATCATTAATATCAGAAACATCCAAATATTTATAAAACACATCCGCTGGAATCAAAGAAAATACAATATGATAACCATATCAGAACCAATTAAAATCTAGCAGCAATAAAATGAATATTATCGAGATGAAACAAGAAATTATGAAAAGTAAATTAATTAATAAAATAGTTAGAATAAATCAGATAAAACAAGTTTTTAAGACAATTTAACATGTCTCGTGCAATCAGCAGCATGGGTACCGGAATGTAGATTGATAGTGACATCACAAGAGGTCTGCACAGCCGCATGAATTTTGATAATACCGAGGAGCTAGCACAACCTTCCCCACTATCGATGTTAAGCGGGAGTTTCCCGGCGATCAGATCTGTTAACAAATATTGACTGCTTATCATGGTGGGTTCATTCATATATGTACACTGTGTTCTGGATGTCCTTGCTCGATCGTGCTTTCATCCTACCGGCCGGCATGAAAGATATGCCGGCTAAGAGTCCATGGTAGTAGATCATCGTGTTTGTGCTTTCGTACTCAAAACCGGCATAATTTGGATTTTTTATGCCAATGGTCACCCCCATGACTAAAGTCAATGTAATGGGCGATGTGCTGAACGATAGGTTTTCAACTGTTGAAGTGGTGCCGGTCAACGGCTCTTTTCTTGAATATATGCAATGCCAGGAACAGGATAACTGCTATTAGAATCTTAATGCCTAGTAGAGTAGTAGAATGTAGCAAATTTTCTTGAGCCATTTTTTGGCCTTCCTCTTAGATGTTGGCTCTACTGTAATTGTTGATGTGTAAAGTGGTAGTGGTGGGGCAGATGGTTTTGGTGGATCTTCCATGTTTTCTTGTGTTTGCGTGGTTTTTGTGGCGGGTGCAAATATATGCTGGAGGGGGGGGTGGGGGGTGTCAGATTACATGTGTTCTATATATAATATATATATATATATGTAAATGCCTTTGTCCTGTTCGGTGAATTTAACATTGGTAAACCCGAAATATATAGATGTCAAAGAGATACTAGTTGTGGCGTTTAGTAATAGATTTCAATTCGGTCGAGAAATTTATCTAACATTTAGTAATAGATTTTCAAAGACGTCTTATTTTCTTGATGCACCTGCCATTACAAATTTTTCTACAGAACGCATTTTTAACATTACATATTTTATTCTGCATTTGCGCAAATTTATATGATATGTAAATTTTAACAAATGGAAAAATAAAGAGTTCGTAAGAACAAAAAAGCAGACCAGAGATTTACAAAAAAAAAAAAAAAAGATAATATTATAAGACAAAACATTTACATATATCTAATAATGAAGTGGTCAATATGCTTAAATCAACATTTAGCTGGGCATATCTGTAGAAGTATATATATAATTAAGGAGGGTTCCGGTGCCCCCAAATTAGACTGCCCCAAGTTGTCACAAATCAGTAGCCATTAGACCAAAACTTGATGATTGGTTCGTATTGTAATCTTATTAATTGTTCTATCGCTCTGTACTAGGAGCAACAAAAAGATAGAAAACCCCAAGCCTCCGACAACTCGCTCTCTTCCTCCATGGCTGCTCAATCAATCTTTAGCTCGCTTTCTTCTTCCATGGCAGCTCAATCTCTCCTCTCCTCCGAGACTTGGACTCTCCCCCTCCCCTCCCCTCTCTTTCTCTCTATCACGCGATTATGTCTCATCTGACTCCGATATGCTCTTGTGCGAAATTGCTTCGGAGGAATTCAACTTCCACCTCCTTCACACGTCGCCTTCTCCAAACCCTCTCTGAGCTCTGGTCTCTGGATCTGATAGAAGGGGACTTTAAAATTTGAATTTTTCTAGTTTTGAACTCTGTTGGATGATGCTTTTGGAGGAGGTATATGACGGTGAATAAAGAGGGAATGCTAACTTTTTTCGTCATAGTATTATTATTTCGATTTGTATTTCTTAAATGTGTCATCCTTTTTTCTTTTTGTCCCAATTCGTACAAGTTAGAATTGAAATTTATGAATTTTTATTTTGATATCAATAGATAAAGTTAATTTCTTATACTTTTATTTTATTAATTTTCTTTTTTGATAAAAGCTTTTTTGACGGCATAGTTTTTAGTTTTTAATTTACGATCAATTTAGAGAGAGAAAAGGTGCTATTAAGGAATAAAATAATGTATTTGTACAAGTATCTCTTTAGGTAAGCATCCAATTATCTCTTCAAACTGTACTTGGGCGACCGGCGTGAGATGGCGGAAAACATAGCGTTTCAAATAAGAGCGATGGGGTCAGATCAGTAGAAGAGAGAAGAAGGGTTTGAACGGGAGAGAGCGGGGTGGGTGAAAGTCGAAGCCTCGAAAGAAAGCAGAGATCGATCTGCCATGGAGGAAGAAAACAACGAGAGTGGAAGGTTGTTCCGTTTGGTTGGGGACTTGGGTTTCTCTCTCTTCGTTTTTTTTTACAGAGCGATAAAACAATTTAATGAGATCGCAATCCCAACCGCTCATCAAATTGTAATCCAACAGTTTCTAATGTGTGATAACTTGGGGCATCCTAATATGGGAGCAGCGGAACCCTCCTCTATATAATTATATATATATGGATTTCCGCAGCAGTACTTGAACTCAAGGATCACGCTTTCTTCTCAAATGCTATATTTTATCTAGTCTGCAAAAATATTAATTCAAGTACATATCTTCGATATCAAGGATTTCATTGAATTATACTATATCTCAAACTGTACTAATCATCAATGAGAATGATTATAGGAGTAGGATCTTTATTCAGTTAATTTGTTAGGGGTTCGAACGATTGCATTATTAAAATATATATAGGGGCACTATATATTTCTTCTTCACTTGCTCAAAGCTTATGGGGGACCGGAATATTAAATAGTCTCACTTTTAGTGAAACGCATATTGAATAAGAAGAAATATAGAAGTCCAACACCAAAGGTATTTTTTTTTTTTTTTTTGGCTATATAATACATAACATCTCCCTAAAAAAACGATATATAAGAAATACGGAAACCCAACTCCAAAGAAAAAAAATGTATATTCTTTTTGTTGCTATATAATGCATAACATCTCCCTAAAAAATCATATATATGAGTGAGATAAATTAGAAATGCACGACTAAATGCCGGAACGCATTGAGCCATTGATGAATAAATTAGAAATGAAGATCCGTAGAATTATAAAAAGAAATATGATTTGGAAGCCCAACTCCAAAGTCGGAACGCGTTGATGAATTAATACATAAGAAATGAAGATCTGAACTAAACAAATAATACGAATAAATATAATTAGAATTGTATCCGTAACTTTTATGCACTCATATTCGTAGAGTATTATGAATGTTCAAAACTTCAAATACCCATATGGCCATATCCATAGAGCCGACATTCCAATATACATTCTGCATTATCCGATCCACCGGTGTCCTGTATTATCTTTTTTTTTTATTTTGTTTATGAGGCCTATTTTCTAATTATGAGCCCAATTGTTTCCATTTCCTTTTTCTCCTATCTGACCAAGCACAAATTGAGCTCCATCCCTCTTTTCAAATTGAAACTCATTTCACTATAATAGAATGAGTTTCAACTTTCAGACAACATTCAGGATTCCTTGCAAATTGCAACTTGACTTGCTTGTTGGACCATGCTCGGAGGAAAACACAAATAAATTCAATAAAAAAAAATTCAGCAAACATTTCTCTCTCGTTTGTTCCATATGTAAAATACAGTAATTACGAACTATTAATCTTAAAATACCTTTGACGTAACATTTCGAAACGGCTGAAATTTTATACAAAACTAGGGATACAAATATTGTCTAGCGAAATTAATATTTCTTAAAATCGATTTTAGATATTTTTATGATAGTGTGGTCGATCATGTATTCATTAATTCATGTAGCATATGAAAAAAAGCTGAAACAAGATATTGTACGACGAAACGAAGAAATCGTCACAGAAGATCAGCATGGAAGGGGCATTATGCAAAATTGTTTGATTTTTAGCGGACGGTCCCGGAAAGACTCTTGTGGTGTGTCTTGCCATCTATACCCTTTTTTGTTATTTTTTATTATTATTCGGTACTTATCTGCTAGAAATTATGCCTCCAAAATAAAATGTCTACTTTTCAAGTAATGATGAAATCTCTGTGACATTGCTGTGTAACCTTTCACGAGGAAGGTGTAGAAATAATTAATTTGACCCGCTATATTATGGCCACACATGTCACCGCTGCTGAAAATTAAAAATCCTACTTACTATTTAGCCACCATAAGTCAATAACCAATTAACCAACCAGACAAGCTTTGTATATGTTTAGATGTATATGAAACTTAGCAAAGTTTGAGAAAACTTATTTCGATTAGTTGTCAAATTTCTGAAAATTCTACAAAGGATATGAGGTCAGTTAAGGGAGAAATGGAATAATTTTAGGTTATTTTATATAACTCTCTGCGATATAAAATTAAAGAATCTGTAAAATTTATTAATCTACTATAAAAATTAAACCGGAAATTTCGGTATGACGTTTAAAAGCAACGTTGATAAGTGGGGCCCACCTGTCAGTTAAATTCAGAAAAAAAACAAAAGACGGAGAATTTTCCTGTGTTTCAGATTTTAAAGCGTGGCGATATTTTTTGTTCTTGTATAATGGGGATTTTCAACACGTGGTAGATCTATTATGGTCTGAGATTTGTAGTCTTATGTGTTGTTTGATGAGACAGTGTCTCTGAAGTTGTAAATTGGAAGGATGTTATTGTACATCGAATTAGAATGTGGTCTTATATGTTAGGCTCAATACGATCCTTTCGATGAGATGGAGAAAGGCGTTCGTTCAAAGTTCCAGTTGTGAATAATGAAGCTTTTTGGGCTTCATCTCATTCAAAAGGAAAAATGATTCAATGAATGAATGTAGCAGATGGCAGTTGTACGGAGCATTTGGAGGTCAGCAAAAAAAATTTAAAATAAAATAATAATAATAATAATAATAATAATAATAAAAAGAAAATAAAAGCAACTTAAAAGTGAAATTATACAATTCAACATAACCCATATGTGTGTTAATTGTTATCCTTCATGTTTGTAGACTTCATCATTTCAATATAAATGTCCACAATTTGGGATGCCACTTTAGGCTGATTTCAATACAAACCATTAGTATGGTTCTGTTTTCCAAATGCAATTTTTTTTTTTGTAATATGTTCTTTGATAAAATTAAGTGCTAAATTTACAAGGTCCTTGAATTAGTTATAACTTTGCATCAATGTTGATGAACATCTAACATAAATAAAAAATTAAATGAAAAAAATGTATCGATAACATTAGACTTAAACTGCATTAGTGCCAATATATCTTTTGGAAGATTTTTGAAAATTGCTTTGTGACATTCCTTACAACAGGTAGGGGTGCATAACGTCTAAAACGATCACGAAAATGGTCAGTTGCGTTAGCCGTTTCTTTTTTACACGAAACTGACTACCAATTCCGTTAACTGTTTTGTTTTGGACGAAACGATAGAAATTACGAAAATACACATGAACAAAACCGTTTCAAGCTTTCGTTATCTGTTTCGTTTTTTAAACGCAACTAAAATATTTAACCGTTTCATTTCATTTTGGACGAAACGAAACGAAAGAACGGTTAAAACAGTCGCCGTTTTCACCCCTAACAACAGGTATTAAAATCTGTTCAAATGGTCTCGGTTAAAAATTTAGAAGGATGAAATTGTGGGTCTTACTTGTGGGCTGTGACATGGTTTATTGTAAACATCAAATGAAAATCTGAAACAGGCTCTATGTTAATTTGTCCGGGCCGACAAAGTTCAAGAGGGGTAATGGAAAGACTCGAAATGGACCCTGAACACTTCTACAAATACCAATAAAAAAATGGGTTTGCAATTCAATCCAAAATTCCAAATTAATGTCGACGTACTTTTACAAAAGCATGGACTGGCGGAATAAAAAATAAAAAAATATATACGGATGAACAATCTTTATCGCTGAATAAATTCAATCCAAATTGTACATATATTTACAAAATGAAAATAATCGAAAAGTAAAAGATATTAGACCTTAAATATATCCTTAAAAGTTAAAACAATGGATGTCTCACAGTCTAGGCAGAACTCTAGGTTCCAAACAACCAGCTTACATAAAACAAAAAGAGATTAAATGGTGCCATCTATAAATGAACTTTTACCTTGCAACTTGTGGCTGTATCCCAGGTAGATAAAGTGATATTAACACTGCAATTAGAATACACAGTCGCATGAATTTTGATAATTTTGATAAGCAGAACCTTCCCTGTCATAACTGTATAGGTGTCCAGTGGAAGATAACCCGATTTCAAATCATTCATCAAATACTTACTTGATGTCATTGCAGTAGTGTTAACATCAACTGTAATATTAACTGCTGCTCTAGAGCGAGCATTGACCACTCCTGCCGGCACAGTTGCCAACCCGACTTCAGGTCCATGGTAGTAGAGAGTCGTGTTCGACGGTTTGTATTTCCAACCAGCATAATTTGGGTTTTTCAATGCAATATTAATTTTTAAGGATAAAGTAATGGCCAAGGGATCAATAGAGAATGTCAGATTTTTCACTTTTACTTCCTGAGAAGTGATTTTGGGTTTCCTTGCTTTGAAGAGGTAGAATTTTAGGAACAGCAAGAACGCAACTAGAATGATGACTATAATTATCGTGATGCGACGGCATCTCTTGTTACGGCAGCAGCTACACATCCGTTTTCGGTTTCTGGAATTACTTTCGGCTGGTAGTTCAATTGGTATGGCTGTAACTTGTGGTACCAGTGCTCTCTCACTGACTGATATATCCTGTTTTCTTGATGATGCATCTGGTGCTAGCGCTGCTTCATGGATTGCTGTTTCTGCTGTTATGTATGGTACCAACGTTGTTTGATGGGTTGATTTTGTGCTATATGATGTGGATGCTGATTGTATTAACAACTTTTTCCTCTTAGATGCAGATGATACCAACGCTGCTTCATCAACTGAAGTTTCCTCTCTTGATGTGTACATCTTCTACACCAGGTTATCCTGTGACGGATAATTTGTGTATTTTCGGACAGCCCAGGTGTTGAGGGAGAACGGGGAAGAGGGGGTGGGGGATGGGGTAGTTCAGAGGTCTCAGCAATTAACATATTAACATTTTGCTAATATAATGAAGCCTTGTTTTATAATAATTTGGAAGTAAACAAGGGCAATTTTGTTCCCTCGGATTGTTTGCTGTGGGAGGGAATATACATATATATTTTTTCCCAAATCTAGAAATCATAAAAATTGTAGTTCTAGAAGAAATCGATCTTCGTATAATGGCTGTCACGGTACAGAGAACAAAGGTAACTTTCTTTCAAAAAAAATATAAAAACCCAATAATAAATAGTGCCTTTAGTTTATTTTTTCTGTCTCATTTTCAGCGTGCATTTCGTAATTTAAAAAACCACTTCTTCCAATTAGATTACAGTTTGTCTCATTGTCGTTAGTGTTGAGGTAATCTGAATGAAGTCGTCTTTCATTAATTTCTCTTCTTTCAACCTTCTAGAGCTTTTACTTCATACATGGTTACCAAATTGCACGCAACATTGTTCTACAAAGTTGCATGAATGTAGTAACTACTATTCTATTGTGGTAACCACTAGCCACACATCAACTAAATTAATAAATTATAGTTGAATACATTTCTTCGTCTCCATCGAAGATATTACAAGTTAACTTAAAAAAGAAATGACTTATAAACGTCACATCCTTAGTCGTTGCTAATTTTGACTCTGACATTTCAATAGAACTCACAATTGGTAACGTTTAAAATGATTGATACACAATTTCTAAAATAGCTGTTAAAGCACTAATAAAAATGTACTGCCCGACTTGAATTACTTATTGTTATTACGATAATATACCTCAATGAGCTCTTACACGATTTTCCACACTAAAAAACAGTCGAAGAAATCATAATCTTCTTCAGCAAACCAATAAACAATTGCTTCAAAAAAAAAAAAAAAAAAAAAAAGCAACAGACAAAATAAAAATTATGAGGTTAAGAATAATTTAATAAATATATAATTACTTCGTAAAGAAGATGAATCTTCGTTGATTGATTCGAATGTGAAATGTGACTTAAGCAGCTTTTTAATTCAAAACCTGTCTCTTTCCTTTGAATAAAGAAGCTTCCTTAACCACCTGACCAATATGTATTATAAAATAATTAATTATCTAAATTATAATTTTGGAGCAAAAATTACTAACCAGAATTTCTTACTCGGAGCATATCAGCAAACAAGGTGATGTTCACAATCACAATAACCATCTAATTCAATTCTTTACGAATTTCCTTGAAGAAATGTCAATATACAATCACAACGTATCTAACCAAAGCCAACCCAAAACATGGTCCATTAGTTTCAAAGATAGAAGGGCCTCACAAATACAAATAGAGCTGTCAATATCGTGCCGTTTCGCACGTTTTCCGTTCCGTTTCGTCCTGGCAGAACGAAAACGCAATAGATTTTACTTACGTTTCAAGCAGCGGAACAGAAGACGGAATGGAATGGGGTTTCGTTTAGTCAGACGGAACGTAAACGAAATACCACATTTCTGTTTCGTTTTTTAACGTATTTCCGTCGGCCCATAATTTCCAGCCCAGCCCAATAGAGTTTGTATAACCCTAGGCGCCGTATGCGGTGCTGGGGTGCTGCCTCTCTCTCTCTCTCTCTCTGTCTCGAGTCTCGAGTGTATCTCCCTCACAGTCTTCTCTCGATTGTAGCTCCCTCTCTCTTTGAGCGAGAAGAGTAGAGAGGAACTAGTTCGAGGAGTCGGAGAAGGGAAGGGCCCAGCGGTGAGCAGAGGTGGCGGATGAGGCTGGAGGAGCAGATCGAGCATCGGTCCAGGCGGCGATGTCTCCGGCGTCCTCGGCGCAGAAGAGGTTAGATGAAGCAGAGAGGAGAGGTTTCTTGTGCATGGAAGGGATGTGTTTTTGAGGAGTTAGGTTGAGAAGGCGGGGAAGTCAACTTGCTCGAGGTGGTAATCAAGGGAACGGAAGGAGGTGCTAAAGTGGTGTTGGTAAGTAGTGGTTGTAATGGAATCTAAGGTGGTGCCAATTGAGTTAAGGTTTGTGGTTTCGGATATATGAACTTCATCAGTTGTGTTGCACCATCTGAGGTGGTGCCAATTGAGTTAAATTTGCCAATCTGAGGTACTAAAGTGGTGTCAGTAGCATGCTACAACTTCTCATTTCATGACCAGCTGTGTTGCACACTAATGAAGTCCCTGGCTTTCATCATATTGAGTTTGTTGAGGTTTGACTTTAAACTTTTGGGTACTACTTCTCCAATTTCTTTTCCAATTTCAAAATTATGTCGATTTCTTTCTCAATTTATCTCAATTTCTTTTCCAATTTCAAAATTATGTCGATTTCTTTCTCAATTTACCTCAATTTCTTTTCCAATTTTCTGATTTTGAGTTTGGTGCTGCCTTCCTCTAGTATTGTTTTTTTTTTTTCTGTTTGTTTCTAGTAGATGTATGTAGGGCTTTTGGCCTACTGTTTCTTATTTTTGGTTTAAGGGTAGTTTGGGAAGTTTAAGGCAGTGCACTATTTGCTGGTAAAGATTATGAACAAGGAGATCATGTATTATGTAACTTCTGTTGTTTTATTAGTGAAAGTTTAAGCCTAAGGCAGTGCATATGACTTTGTTGTAATGGAACTTATCATTTTGTTGTTTTATTTCGTTCACATTTTTTCCAATTTTGGACTTGTGAAGTTGTGAATTTTGTACTGTCAACGGGAAAAAAAATTAAACATTAGTTACGTTCTTCCGTTCATTACAAACGGAACGTACAACGTAATAAATTTCATTTCCGCTATAATTACGGAACATTAAACGGAATTAAAAGTAAGTTACGTGCAATTAACGGAACATAAATGAAAGTTGTCATTTCCATGCCCGTTGTGCACGTTTGACAGCCCTAAATACAAACATGGTATGAACGAGAAACAAGAACTTGTTCTTAGTTCTCACCAAATCATAAAATAAAAAACTAAAACTAAAACAAGACTTGTTCTAGTTCACACATTTGACAAAACAGAGAATAAAAATAAAAGTGGCTAAGGTAAAAGGCATCAAGCTTCCCATGTGGGGCCCCAAGTTCAAAACACAGCCAGAAATTTGCAACATTAGAATAAGGTGTAGAAGAAAAGAGAGCCCACTCCATTCTCAACGAAGACGAAAAAGGGAGACTAGGAGAGTTTCCAAAAAGGATAATTAGGCCCAGAAGGATCCGAGCTCATTATCAATTTGTGCTTTCTTTTACAAAAGATATGGGCTATACTATGGTAGACTTGTAAACATGATTTGGAGATGGGGTAAAAAAACAAGGAATATCTGTTTACTTCAGTAGAACGAGTAACGAGTAACGAGAACTAGAATAAGAAAAAGAAATATTGAAAATTTAATTTATTTGAATTGGCGATGGGTAAAAAACAAGGAATATCTGTTTGGTTCAGCTGGAATATCAAAACTTCCTCTTTATTCATTTTTTTCCTTTTTAACCCCCTTTGATGGTTCAAAGCGGTTCATGTCAATAAAAATGCTTGTGTTCGTTTTGAACTGAACCATTTTCAATTTTATGGGAAAACTGTAAGAGAAAAAGCAGCAATCTATAGCAGAGGATTCACGCACGCAAAAAGACAGAAAGAAAAAAATATATAATATTCTTTGTCATGACTCATAAACTGCTGTCTGTGCAGCCGTTGAATAGCAACTACGGGAATGTATGATATTTCCAGTGGCGAAGCTACACTTTGATAGTTTGATTGGTGGGTCCATGGACCCACCTTGAAAAATATTTTTGCTTGAAGTAGGATCTATGTAAATAAAAAAAATTACAGGGATCCATCTAAAAAGATTCATACGACCCATCTCAGAAAATCAGAAATTGAATTGTCTGCTTCTGCCGTGATTTTTTTTTAATTGAAATAACCAAAATTATATTTTTAATACAAAACCTTTGACCCTTTTAATTTGTGAAAATGAAAAGTATTATGCAAAAATTATCAGAAATGAAAACTTGTAGGGAATTGTTGTAATTTTTACTTTTTTTATTGCCTTAAATTATTATTTTGGATATTAGATATATTATTTTAGATCTTGTGCTGTTGTTATAGATATATTTGATTTCTCATGAATTATTTTTAAGTTACGTTGTTTTAGAATTGTTTGTTTGAAAAATATTATTATACTATATCTATATTATACAATATGTTGTACATATGTTTTCCAAAAAAAAAAAAATTATGGACCCTACTTACATAAATCTCTAGGCTCTAGCTACGTCCCTTGGATATTTCAATACCGTGCAGAAATACTATGCTATATAATTTTGCAACGACATCAAGGAAGTGTTTATTTTGCCCTGACCTTATTGGATAATGTAAACAGCAACAATGTAAACGGGTCGAAATTAGTCAAGATTCATAACCTAAATGGGTCGAAATAAGTTAAAATTCAAAAGAAGAACACTTGCTTCACGAAATGCTACAAAGTCCTATTCGCAGAAATTAGGTTTCCCAAAAAAGGCAGGCTGCAATGCTGCATAAATTGCTACAAAGTCCTCGCACAAATAAGATTTTATCCAAAAAAATAGATGGCAAGCAGCGAACGAAAAGCTTTCTCGGCAAGTCCTTTTTTTAGATTTTCAATTCGGCCTCCCATATTTTGACAATTAAAATGTTGATTCATGAGATCCTAAAACTTTTTAATATCATGCATATCGTTTATTAGACATTAAGAAAAACAGTACGGACGATTTAAGACACAATAGTCAATCGCATAATACACTGAACATGAAGAATAATACACCTCATTATACTTAAATAAATATTAACAATTTTTTGTCATAATAATATATAATTATTATCATACATCACATAAAAATTTTAATTATTAAAAAATTACCTTTCAATACTAATATTAAAAATACAATATACGTGTTCAAACTCGGTTTTCAGCAACTGGTACTGTAGCTTCTTTGTACTCCAATGGTTTTTCTAGTTCTATCTCTTGGTTTTGCTGCTTCATGGCCTTCTGTTCTCTGCTTTTTCCCAAGAGTACATTGTAGAGGCCCCCTATCATAAGTATAGCCCCAATTATGCTGCAATTAAAGCAAATTATGAGACAAAGATAAATAATTGACTGATTCTGATACAGTCATACAGTAAAATAAAAAAAAAAAATACTTTCATTGATACAAGTGATCTTAATTATTGGTGTCATTGTAATGTCTATAGAGTGAGTTTCAAATTTTTCTGTGCAAGCATGCAAAAGGTGAGAATAAGTGATTACAGTTACGGAAGGCACCATAGCATCTTGATAGGTACATACAATACAAAGCACGGTAGGCTTACTCATATTAATCTTTTTTAAAAAACTACGGATTAGGCCTAGATAGGCCGGGTTTTGAGGTCCTACAATAAAAAAAATTGATTTAGGCGAGAATATGGTTCGCATAGTCCTAAGCACTAACAATTAATCCCATACAACCTCATAACTGCATAATTATTTTGATAATGATTATAATTAACTAATAGTTGTCCCATCCAAATGCGACAGCTAGAAAAAATCAGCCTCAAGTGCCAAACCAAAAAAAAAAAAAAATTATAAATTAAAAAAGCGCTTAATGAGTGCTCCACGATAGGAGTCATAGTCGATGTTCTTTAGTACCAGGGAAACCAATCCAATTGGCGTCACCAAAAAAAAAAAGAAAAAGAAAAAGAAAAAGAAAAAAAGAATGACTAATCCAATTGGGACATATTGAATTCAGTACTGTACATACTGATTTAATTTGAAAAAAAGCAGAACCAACACAAAATCTCTCGCATGTTGATCAAATGAAAAGACTGACCCAACTGCCAAATAATTTACCTAAATTAAAGTTGGCAATTGGACACGTTCAGTCTAGGTCCTTCAGTTCACTTGGGGTCTTTTTATAGACCATTGGTGTTATCTCGTATTCCCATTAATTGTTTCATGTGCTGAATTATTAGGATTCTGTTGTATAACATTTTGAGTCATTTTGTTTGATCCATTTTATTAGTTTTAGGTAATTTGTGTAATTTCAGACTCCCAACATTATATATAACAGTTATTTTGTACTTGAAGTTCTGGTTTTCATGGGTTGGACGGCCCTTCCCGGACAAACAAAGCTGGATTACTGGCCTTTCTAGTAAAAATATTTCTAATTGTGTAACCGATAGACAGGAAATGTAAATTTAAACCAGAATTGAAGACAAGATACATATAATGTTATAATGGAAAAATATATATACCTGCCCAGGTGGACAATTTCACCCAAAAATGTCCATGATATAGAAAAAGTGATAACTAGAGTGATTGGTATATTCATGGCTAAGAACACTGGTCCCCTTTTTTGTATCACCCAAATTTGCAGGTACTGCACTAGTGCTGATGCAAATATACCCTACAATAAAAATAAAATGTAACTATGTATATTTAGATGTGTCAGTTTCAGTACTAATCAGAACAGGTCAAACTGACCCAACCATATCTGTACCAACCATGGTTATATGTCGGGTAATGCTTTAGTTTGCATGACACCCCTTGGGTTTGATCAATTACTTCCCTACTGGTCAAACCTGACCCACTAGCTTTAACTTTGCCAAATGAAAATGCATATTGTAGTTCACACCGGACTCATCTTCATTTCTCAACAGTACAAAATCTACATTGGTTAACATGACTGGAAATGATATTAATGGTACATTAATAGAGAGAAATGGGGAGCTGCTAGGAAAATGAAAATTCTATATTCGAATACTAGTGATGAATGTTTATTATAAAGAAAAAAAAAATCTAATATATGAGAGAATGCGCCTCTTGAATTTGAACGTAAGGTAAGATTAAGGATGTGGAACTGCACGCCAGCCATCCCAACAAGCCTTTTAGCATAGAATAAACTTTCTAGATTATGATATATTTGATATTTTATTTTAATCAGTTGGCTGGTTTAACATTTGATCCGACAAGGACAAAATTGGTCAGAGATTAAATGTTGAAACAAATTCAAACAAAGAAATATCCAAGGCAGCCTTGTAGAATAATATATCAATATTATTAATAGCTTTCTTTAATAGATAGGGACAATAGACAGGATGCTCCCCATTGGAACTAAATAAGGAGCAAATATTTCAACGTGTTTAAGAGGATTATAAATAAGACAAATAAAAGCACGTGCACTTACTACATAAACCGCTGCCAAGAGTGTAATGTCAAAGCCTAACTTCCACTTGGAAAAGTTTCTTTGAAGTATGAGAGTTACAATTAAAGATTGAAAGGTTGCAAAAATGGATTGCAACATGGCATTTAACAACTTGGAAGGATACTCCTGCAATAGCGGTCCCTGCACATATTAACATCGGCGAGTTATGAACTCAGATGGCTCAAAAATGATCACACCCAATAATTAATTAACAACACCAGTTGTAAAGTTATGCCCAAATAAAACTAGCCATGCGAAGCCCAAAATCTTACTTTCATTAAAATTAGAGCAGCTTAAAACAGAGTAGTTCTGTGCTGAAAGTCGAAATAAAGCATTCTGAGAAACAGGTAACTTTCTGGTGTTTTTGATAATTGTTATCTTCATTAGAAACCAAAAAAAAAAAAATGCTTTCTTAAGTGTTATGACATAAACTAATGTAACCAATACTGATTTAGAATTCATAAAAAATGAAAATTTGTTGTTGTTTCCTTATCAGATTATATTTCATCTAAAATAATTCTAAGACCAAGGAAAGATCAAATAAATGTCACCTGCATGACTTGCCAAAAGGACCAACAAGTTGTGGCCAAAATCATTAAAAGAACACCAAATGCCCATCTAATTTTGGAATGGGATGAAGATCGAGGGATATTGCTAGTTTTTGCATGATTGAGATTGAGATGATGATGGTTTATGGGTTTCAACTCAGGTCCAGAGTAGAACGCCAGTACGACCACCCCAGTGAAGCAGAGGAGCACTCCAGTGGCTTTCAAAAAGCCATGCATCCTCTTCAAGTTGAGTGTTTCCATTCTATGTTAAAAATAAACACAACAACAGACAGTGATATCTAATATTGTTAAAAATTTGATTTGAGTATACTGCCATTTTTACGAGTACCATGCTGGAATCAGAGTAAATTGACATAACAAGCAACAGAAAATTATACGCCAATTGGTACAAGTAATATATTTCAGTATCTCTCTCAAAATTATGTCAAAACAAGAACAAAATGTGGAAAAACCATTTTAAATATCAAAATATCACCTAAAAAGAAATGCAAGGACAAAGGTCGTAACAGGAATAAGATTGAAAAGAGCCGAAATTGGGGTTGAATTAGAGAGCTTCAGGCCCAGACAAAATAGGTTAATCGGTGCTGTTATCCTGTAAAAGAATGATGTAATGATAATTTGGCTTAGCAAAATATGACTAATGCTAGATGTTTATTTGAGTTTAATTGTGGAATGGAAGATGTTAATGGAACAATATTTCCTAAATAAAATTAAAACTTAGCAATTGGAGATAATGCTTAATATATATATGTATACAAACATCGTAACTTACCCATACAGAGCATGGAAGAATATCTTGAAGGCAACCTTTGAAGACAATGGAGGTGCTTTTTTCCTGCATAGAAAGAATTCTTCTATTAATTTTCCCACAATTAACGAGGAAATAGAGAACAAGCTCTAACTATTGGGTTGTTTGTCTTTTTTCCAAAATTTTGAAAAATCAATGAAATATAAAGTGTGCATATGTACTGAAAAACATTAAAAGGAAATTAAATATGAGGGAAGGCACACAACATGGTCCTTTACTGGACAACTAGATGCGTAAATGGTGCAACAATAAACCAATTGTCTCTAATTCCTGGGAAAGGTTAACAGAAGAGGTAAACAATATAAGAAATGAAAAATTAATCTATATGCCAACTGCTTGTTAGCACATTTACAATTGACAAATCAGTACGTATTAGCAAACAAATTAAAGATAAATTAAAGTGGGAAAGCAATAGGTATCTGGAATAGAAATTAACAAGAAGTTAAAACACAAATTTGTCGAATTCATAAGTATATTATAACGAAGAAAACAAATTAAAGACAAAAATAGTACCTCTCAAGAACAAGAGCAACAGGTATCAGGACAATAGTAGCAATGGCAATTCTATAAAAGCTAAAAGCAAAAGTGTCAATGCCTCGATTGAATGCAACTTTGCTTAAGATTTGAGTTCCAGCATATAATGCCATGATAAGCAACACAACCAGGTATGCTCTTGTGCTACTGGCCATGGTACGAAGGGGTATGATTCAAGAATCAAGATCACAGGAAACTCGTTAATTAGACATATGACCCAGTCGCAGTAGATGCTAGTGCAAACATATGTGACTAGACCTGTCAACGGGCCTCAATTACCGTTATTCCGTGACGTTAAATTTTAACGGAACGAATAACGAAAATTGATTATGTATCGTATAATAAAAAAAACGGAAACGATCTGGCCGATTATGTATCGCATAATTAACGAACGGAAACGAATTGAGACGCTGCCGTTTCCGTTAATTCGTTTTACCGTATAGAATTGCCTAGGTTTAGAATTTTTTGAATAGCAGAGGTATGAATCGGCGGAGAAATAGAGGAGCTCCAGACATAAATCCTAGATCTAATCGATGAGCAGCTCACTCTCCTCTTTTTCGCTCTCTCTCCTCTTTCGCATGCCTGTCGGCTGTCGGCGACACCTCTCTTCTCTCAGTCTCTAACTCTCTGTCCCTCTCCTTTCACAATTTCTCACTCAAATAGTACAGTCTTGCACACACTTGAGACTTGATTTGAGGTTTGAGTGTCGATTAGCCATGATTTTGTTCGCTGTGTCTTTCCCAAAACCTGGCCGGATTTGCTAGCTGTCGGGTCCTGGTTGGACTATCCGTCTGTAGTCTCCAGAAATCCAGAGCACTTGAGTAAGATGAGTAGGCTTATTAGGCTGAGAAAGGGTTATCGTTTGCTAGCTCAGTTCAGTAGCCGTGGCCTCTGAGAGACAGGCGACGAGATCGTCTGCCAGGACCATGGCGGCGTCAGCAATCATCACTGTTTTGGGTTTATATTGCTTAAATGAGGAAGACAGCAGCAGAAACAAAGAAAGAAAAAAAGGAAGAGAGCCAGAGCAGAAGAAAGATAGGAAAAAAGAAAGCAAAAAGGAGAAAGAGGAGAGTCAAAATCGCTTGCTTCCCTTCAGGTAATATTATTTTTTTACTCCTAAATCACTTGATTTTTGCTATCTGAAAAGGGTTTATGGATTATTTAGACAAAATTCATGACTTTTGGTGTTAGCATTTAATGAGGCTCACTAATGAGGCTCAGCTGAAACTAATGTGACAGAAGTTAAGACCGGTAATTTCTTATTTTCATTCAAAATCACTTTATTGTTTTAATTAATTCATATTTGGTTATTTTTATTTTCCTTTGTGTTTAATTAAATTAATTGGACTAAGTAATTTGTCAGTCAGTGCTCTGCTCATTACTGTCGAGCAATTAATGTGACTCACTAATTTGTCACTACTGCAGTTAATAACTGAATTGAAGATTGATGATTGTTTTCATTAATTCATCTATAGTTAATGATTATGAGTTTGTAAGTTGTTATTAATCACTAAATTCATTCATGCAAGGATCAAATGTGGAACTGTCTCTGTCTTCACTGAATTAAGCATGGTTTCTTCAGACAATGAACATGATCCATCCGAGCCAGACCTATCTTCAGATGAGTATGCATACTTGATAGACATACTTGTTTGTTGACTGTCTTAATTATATTGATATTGATATACTTGATATATATATGTTTTTTTATTGTCTTAGCATGGGTGCTGGAATACATGGTGAGACCCAAGAAGAAATTCAAAACATATAAGATAATGCAGCAGCTGGTGACAATGAGCAAGAGGGTGACAATGCAGCAGCTGGTGGAGTGAATCCTAAAAAAAGGAAAACTAGGAAGACAACTTCTGAGGTTTGGAAATATTTTACAAAGGGACCAGAACAAGAAGATGGCAGCTATTATGGTATTTGCAAATTTTGTGGAGCCACATATTTGCAAGGCCAACAAAGAGGCACAAGCTCCTTGAGAAATCATGTTAACAAACAGTGTAAAAAAATCCCTAGAAGAAATAATGATGCTTTGCAAAAAATTTTACAACATGGACAATCAGAAGGTATAACTTCTTTTCTAATTTGTTAATTATATTGTGTCCATGCATTGTGTTTGTGTGCATGTGCTAAATTATTTTTCTATGTAAAAATAGGAGGGAGTAAACTTATTCCATGGGTTTTTGATCAAATGAAGAGTAGAAAGTGCTTGGCAAAGATGGTAATTGCCCATGACTATCCATTCAACTGTGTAAATCACTTCTTCTTAAGAGCCTTCCTTAGTGAGTTGCAACCATCTTTTAAAATTCCATCAAGGAATATCCTTAGGTCAGATTGTCTTAAGATTTATGAGGAAGAACAAGTGAATTTTTATCAACAGTTAGGACAACTAAGCTGTAGATTTAGTTTTACCTCTGACTTGTGGACCAACAAGGGTAGAGATAGAGGCTTTATGTCAATTATTTGTCATTATATTGATGATGGTTGGATTTTGAGAAAAAGGGTTATCACATTTGCTCCTTTGCCAAGCCCACATACCGGTAAACACATAGCTGAAATATTTTATGATAAATTGGTCATGTGGAACTTGGATAAAAGAGCCTTATGCCTTGTTCTTGATAATGCCTCTTCCAATGATGCTTGCATCAAGGAATTGTTGGATTCAACATCCATCAAAGATCACTTACCGGTAGATGGTGAAATCTTTCATCAAAGATGTGGCTGCCACATCTTAAATTTGATTGTCCAAGATGGCCTTAATAGTTTGAATGATGAGATAATAGTGATCCGTAAAACGATGAAGTTTATTCGTCACTCCCAAGCAAGGATGGAGAAATTTAAGCTAGCTTGCTCTCAGGTAACCTTTACTTAGCTTAATTCACATGTAATCTGTTGAGATATTAGCTTCATACTTAGCTTAATTAATTTTGTTAACTTTTGTTTGTTGCAGGCTCATGTTTCCTACAAAAAACCGGCTTGGGATGTCCCCACAAGATGGAACTCAACTTTTTTGATGTTGGAGCTGGCCTTGGAGCTCAAACCAGCCATTTGTAGGTATTCTAACCTTGATAAGAGGTACAACCTAAAATGCAAGTGCAAATGATCCATCAAACCAGAACCAAGCTAGCATATCAAAGAGGTACAAACCTAATTGCTAACTTCAATCTTAATTGTTATTTATTTCCTTTTAACTTGCCACTTTTTCTTAACAGGCAAAAGAGTGCTGCATCCACTAGTGCTAGCAATAAAAAAGCTGCACTGAAGGATTACATAAAAGCAAACAAGAATTATGAACCTCAAAAATCAGAGTTAGATGATTATCTAGGTGATAAAAAAAATTTACACACTTTAATTAATTCTGTTCTTTATATTTCTTTTTTATATCTTCTGTTTTTTATAATTCTTTTTTATGTATTTCATGCAAATAGGTCAGGGCCTTGATGAAGCAGAGGTTGATGTGGAGTTTGACATTCTTACTTGGTGGAAATTGAAAGCTCCTAAGTATCCGATACTCTCGCAGTTAACTCGGGACATCTTGGCTGTCCCAATATCAACTGTGGCATCTGAATCTGCCTTCAGTATAGGTGGCAGAGTACTTAGCCCAGTTAGGAGCTCTCTTAATGATGAGAGCATTGAAGCACTACTATGTGCTCAAGATTGGTTACGAGCATCGATTACCGGTATGATTATTTACTCACTTAATATCTGTTTTAATATCTGTTTTGAAGGCATTGTAAAATAGATAATATATGTTTTAATATCTCTATGTCTATAACTAATATGTATACTTCAACAAAAAAAAATATCACACACAATAAATTACTTAACATGTATAAATAATAAGTGCTCTGTTGCATAAAAAAAATCATAAGTTACATGTATAAATTGAATTCAACAGACTGTTATATTAAAAAAAATAAGTTACTTAACATGTTTTATTGTTTCTGCTTTTCAGAGAATGGTGAGAATTTTGGTGCTCTTCTATGGACCATCGATGAAGGCTGTGTCAATGAGGAATGAGAATGTGATGCCTATCTTACTAGCTTTTGTCTGTAAGCCAGTAATTAGTTTTATTTAGTACTTATGCAGTGTGCGGTTGTGCTTTTGTTGTGACACTACATGCCTTAATACACAATTGAAGCCTGGAGTGTTGGTTTTACCACCATGTCTTTGGCTCCTCATATCTCAAGCACTGATCATCAATGATGACACTTGTGTACTTGTGTTTGATGTTCTTTGGTCTAGTCATTGGCTGAGATTGGTAAATCTGAGATGGGAGTTTGAGATTTGGGTTGAGCTGATGCATGCAATTCAGGGTTCAAATGTGTATTTAGGATAGAAGTTGAGGATGTAGTGAACATTACTTGTGTTGTGTAATTGTGTTTGAGTGGCTGTTAAGTTCAAACTTGCACTCGAAGTGCATATTTTGTGTAGACAAACATGAGTCATGTGATGATTGATTTAGGACATAGGACTTGTGTAATTGTAGCGCTTATTATGTATTTGTATCATTATATGTTGCTGTCTTGGTTCAATTATGCATGGTTTTTCAAATTTTTTATGGGGTCAATTCTTTAAATTAAACGATTCAATTTTCTAAACGTTAAACCGTTATTTCCGTTTATTTTTAACGAAACGAATAACGGAATGGATTTCTCTGCCGTCTGATAAACAAAACGCTAAGTGGCAGATGAATCTGTACCGTTTAAATAAGTGGCACGATAACGGTAATATGCTTTTTCGTGGTCGTTAACCACGTTTGACAGGTCTATATGTGACCCATATTTGACCAGTGAGCATCTAATAGTCAGCATTTAATAGAGGGATCTGAATCCATTTGGCATTGAAAAGTCAGAATTGGTACATGTTATTTTCCTTTTGTAATCTTATCCACCTCGGATGTGATCGACCTTTTCAGAAAACAAAGAGAAAGGGAGGATACATCTCTGCTGATCTTCAAAGTGTTTTTGGTAAAAGAGGATGTCATCGATACTTCAAATATCAACATAAAAGAGGGGTATATATATCTGCTGATCTCCAATGCTAATATTTTTTATACTTTCTTTTTTTGAAGGCCAATATTGTTTATACTTTCAAATATCAACATTTCACTATTTAACTAATTTTGAAATTTAAAATTGAAACAGTGAATCTAAATCATTGGTCTTATTCAATTAACGATGGATGTGTTCTCATAAAATTATATAAATTTTGGAGTTCATTTCATACTTGACTCAAACGGGAAAAAATGAATGAATTTTGTTAACTATTATTGATTAATTTTAATGCGTCCATGTTTTGATCTCTAATTAATTTTTAAATAAATTTCAAAATTTACAAAACTTTTATGTAAACATATCGGTTGTTAAATTGAATAAGAACAACAATTCAGATTGAACCTTTGAGTTTTAAATTTTGAAAATTACATGCACACAAATATATTAACTTCTTGACTACTTGCACTTTACACTTGCACACATATATATTAACTTTTTCTGTGACAATGCATGATGTGTTTGACTTTATATAGGCGCATGGAACAAAATTTTACTTTTTTTAGCAAAAGTAAAATCAGTCTTAAACTGCATAATATATTGTAATAACTGTAACAGCTAAGAAATTAACTATTATCTTTTGAGATTCACCTGCACTGCATTTATCACGATATATGCTTGCTTGATGTTTCCAGGTCTTAAAATCTAACTAGCCACATGTGAAACCAAGGAGGCGATACAAAGAAAATCATAATGTCCCAAATTAAATTTGGTACAACCTAGTACCACTGTTCTTTTTATAAATATTATATATAGATCATGGCAGTATACTAAAATATTGCAAATAATTGCTGAGCATCTCCACTAATCTAAATGGTGCTCCAACATCGATCAATCACTCAATTTATTAAAGAAGCACATACTAAAAAGGACAAGCTTCCGTATTGAAAATTTGTCCAAAGTGTGCAATTAACTTAATTATCTGGGGGCCCATGAGAGAATCTTTATTGCAAGTGAAGGAAAGAAACAAAAAAATAAAATATTTAAAGGTACACTAAAAAGAGAAATAAATGATAACTAATATATAAAGTTAATTCCAAAAATTAAGATCTTTTTGGAAATATCATATTCGAAAGTTGATACTGACTTGTTCTTTTGCCACAAATAATGCACCACCTTTCAAAATTTCTCTTATAATTTTATTGCCATCGTATCAAAAGTTCGGCTAGGGAAGAACTCCACTAAACACACCTTCTCCAGCCCTGATTGCAACTGGAAACAGTACTTTTGACAACTCATGTATCTGACCTAAACAAAACTAGTTAAATAATCAGTCTGAGCCCAAATTAGCATCTTAAAATTGTAATTGCAATATTTAACCTGGTCATCTAATTCACAATAGTTGACTTCTCATGGAAACATTTTATTCTAAAAACATAAGTTGAGTAAATCTTTAGACTAGCCTTGATCTATGACTTATGAACACGCGCAAGCACTACACCAGAAAATATTTTTAGCACCGCCACAATAAGACCGGTTTTTAAAAAATCCGGTTCTAAAAATATTCAGTGGCAATTTCGAAATTGTCAGAATTTTTTTTAAAACCGGTCCTATTGAATTCTCAAAAATCAACCGAAATTACTGTTTTTTTTAGGACCGATTTTTTATAAAAACCGGTCCTAATGAGATCACAAAATAAACCGAAAATTGAGTTTTTATTAGGACCGGTTTTTTATAAAAAACCGGTCTTAAAAAGTATGTTTTTAAGACCGGTTTTTATAAAAAACCGGTCCTAATAAAAACTGAATTTTTTCTTTTTTCCGATGACTTTTTAAGACCGGTTTTTTATAAAAAACCGGTCTTAAAAATTGGCAGAGTTTTCTTTTTAACTCCTTCCCTCATCTCCTCTCCTTTCTTCTTCTCTAAGTCCGAAAATCTCCTCTCTCTGTCTACTCTCTCTACTGCCCCTTTTCGCCTAACCGAGCCTCTCCACCTCTCTGCCGCCGGAGCCGCCTTTTGCCCCGTCCGACACCCCTCTCCTCCTCTCACACCTCCTCTCTAAGTCCGAATCCGAAACCCCTCTCCTCCTCTCTCTGCCTCCTCTCTATGTCCGAAACCCCTCCTCCTCCTCCCTCGACTGCTCCTCTCCCTCGACTGCCGCCTCTCTCCACTGCCTCCTTTGAGGTAATTTTTATTAAAATGGTTAGTATGAAATTGTGAAATTGTGAAAATTGAAATGTGACATGTAAAATGTGAAAATTGAAATTGTGATTGCAAGTACAGTAGGTACAGTAGTGTATTGCTATGAAATTGAGAAAATTGAAATTGTGATATGCGATGATAAGATGAGCCTCTTATAGCGGAATGAATTGTGTATATATTTTTGGATAAATTGTGCATATATTTGTGTTGGAGAAATTTTTGGATAAATTGTAAAATTAGTTGTGAACTTTTTGGATAAATTGTACATATAATTATCTTGTTAGATAATTATAATTTTTATGAATATTGATATATTTATAATTGATGTTTTTTGTTTTGATGATTATGTGATATGTGATATATAAATCCATAATTGCTGTGAATTTGAATATTGCATGAATATTATGGCTAGCAAAAATAGGACTAGCCCAAAAATATATATTTTTTAATTATTAATTATTAAGACCGGTTTTTAACTAAAAACAGGTCTTAAAAATAGTATTAAGACCGGTTTTTAACTTAAAAACAGGTCTTAATAATAAAAAAATTCGAAAAAAAATAAAACAATATTTAGACCGGTTTTTTGTAAAAAACCCGGTCTTAATGTTTTGTTTTTAAGACCGATTTTTTGTAAAAAGTCGGTCTTAAAGATGCGCATTCTTTTTTTGATCAGATTCTGTCTGGTTTTTAGCACCGCCTTTTTAACACCGGTTTCTTATATATTTTTAACACCACATATTATTAGCACCACCTTCAAACCGGTCTTAAAGGCCCTTAAATAACAGGTCTTAAAAATAAAAAGTGGCGTAATGAAGTAACCTTTTATGTTCTTCAGCACGTATCTATCAGTGAATATGTTTTATTTTGTATATATATTACAGATCATAAGCCAACAAAATATTAGTCATGCATTTCATCAAACATCTTATGGGCTCGTTTGGATGCCTTGGGAATAAGGGGAATAAGCAATTCCGGGCGGAAATTTTATTATAAACAATCCAAACTCTTCACAAAGTTACACACTTCCCAATACTTTCCGCCTAGGAATAGGCTATTCCTCTTATTCCCAAGCGATCCAAACGACCCCATGGGCACTTAGACGCACATATTTGGATAGCAAGGAAACCACAGATTCAATTAAGTTGATCCATCATCCCTGTATGTATATGTATGTATGTATGTATGTATGTATGTATGTATGTATGTATGTATGTATGTATGTATGTATGTATGTATATATGTACTAGAGGGCTAATCGAGCTTCGTTCGATATTTGATTTACAAATAAATAACTTTTTTGAAACAATTTTACAAATAAATAACTTAGTTTGTGTAATTCAATTATATCTGGTTCTCAATTAAATAAATTCCCTCGATATAGGAATTTTCACTAACTTAGTTTGTTATAATTCAATTATGCTTATTAGATGTAGAAGGTTGTTTTTTAGTTATGTAAAAATTTTAAATAGTTCATTTCAACTTAGTTTGGTACAGCCTGATAAGTGATATGGCATAAGCTTTGGTAAAATAACAACAATATTATTGTGCTCAGTATGTCCATCAGAAAGTTTTAATCTAATATGTTTATTAAGACAAAAAAATCTCTATTTACATTCAATGGGAGTTTAATAATCAATTGTTTTGCATTTGTTGCTCTCTCAGTTTCATGCTATGCATTCAAGTATGAAGAGCCAGCATATTTTCTAATGTCCATTCTCTTGAGAGTTATATGGAAATTATCCTTGTTATTGATGCGACATTTACCCCTTAATTCTCTCCAAATTTGTTCCATTTACCCCTTAATTATCTCCAATCTAGAATAGATGCTAGAGATACATTGTTTATTAAGTTAGTTATGTCAAATTCTAACAAAATATATATATTTAGAAATGGGTATTTCTCATAAATTTTGAAATTTACATTTATGGTTTGTAATATGACATGCTATTTGTCGATTGAATAAGAACTTTTTTTTTTCTTGCCTGATCAATTGGTTAGTTAAACTTAAGGGAGGCTTTTTTTTTTTATATATTTATGGTTTGTGATATCATTATCAATTGAATAAGAACTTGTTTTCTTTATATTTATGGTTTCTGATATCATTGTTGACGAGGATATTTTTTTTTCTTGGCTTCCATCCCGATTCGATGGAAAAGTTCAGTTATTCAAAGGAAAATCTGTCACACCCCAAGACCAAGGGTGCCAACAGTCGCCGTGAGTGTGCAGCTACTCTGCACACACACAAGGCTTTCTCTAATTCACTACAATATAAAATAAATTAATAAATGCATGGATGTGCAAAGTTTCAACCTAAAAGTAAACTATATAAAAATATATATATATAGAAAATTAACAAGACTATCATTTTAAATATACAAGTGTATACCATCACATATATATATTTATTAACTTTCAAACAATGCCTACGTGCTTAAAATTCAAAGACATGGTTTACATATATATTCAAAGAAATAAAATACAAGTTGTCTATAACTTAGGCCTGGAGCTTGCTGATCAATATAAATATATAAAAGTAACTAAGGATAGAAACAGATGACACCATCCTTGTGAAGTATGCAATTCAGATCTATAAAAGCATGTAGTTACATATATGCACACTCTCACGAGAGTACAAAGATTCTTCAAATTCAACATAAAGGTTTAATTGTAAAAGTAACAACTAATAGTACATTCATCTCAAAATTTATAGTTTAGATAGTCACACAAATATAATTATGCATAGAAACTATATGAGTAGCACTAAGATACAAGTATATTCTCAAAATAATTACACCAATATAACCATGCATACAACTAGGAGAGCATTAGCTAAAGGTACATATGTAATTTCAAAATGAGTACAAAGTATACATAATTCTGACCAAGAAAGTTACATATCTAAGTAAAAGTAAAAAAAAAAAAATTATCAATCAACAAAAGCGTATTATGTAGTTCAGACACACATAACACTTTTATATAATATACATAAGTGCACCAAAACTAGATACCGTTCAAAAATAACAGATGATGGCACTATTAATATATAATATACAAGTCTAGTACAAAATATAGTATAGATAACACTAGTCACATGACACTCACCAGTGAACAGTTAAAATGGCTTACTCCTCCGCAAACACGACCCTGCTCGCTAATCCTGGAACCCACAAGGTGGAAGTGTGAGATAAATAAAATTTATCTCAGTACGGTATTTAGTTCCAGCCACTTACAGTTTTAATTATCATGTTTTGGAACTAAATACATGACTGAGTCAAGCAATTTTCAAATCAAATCTGTACTAATTTCAAGTAAGCATTAAATATAAAGTTTCAATCAAGCAATGAAATTTTGAGATTAATTCAGTACAATTTAATATCATTTAGAATTCAAAGTATGACAACTGTCATTTTAAACACTTGGACAAGTAATTAATAGTATGCAATAACTAACATGTAATTTGAGAAAAGCATTTACATCTTTCTGCAAAACAGACATAGAAATATCAATTTAAATGCAATATGAAATATGAGCTCAGAACCAATTCGATCGTATTTCAGATTTGAAAGTACACCAATGCCGACTCAAATAATTGGACAATCTAGTAATATGCAGGTTTGGTTCTATAATTCAATATCAGAGTCAGAAAACTTGTTTCCAGTAGAAATAACAATGTCAAATCAATTACATCAATGCAATATGAAATGTGAGTTCGGCATCAATTCCATAACAATTCAAATTTCAACATATATCAAATGCCGACTCATTATATTTGGACAATCAGTAACAATGCAGGTCTGATTTTAAAGAGCAATTCAAGTCAGATATGCTGCGAGTCACCTTCTTTGAGGCCTACCAACAGCCAATTCAATTCAGATATAATTCAGTCAATTAAATCATCAAATGCACAAGCAAGCTGGGAACACTCACACTCCGGACCATTCTAGACTGGACCTACTGAGTCCCGGTACATAAGCGCTTATTACACGGTGCTTGGTAGGATGGGTCATGACTCCACCTCCAAACATTACGAGTGTCTATCTCAACCACACAAGCTGTACTCATATCATTCAGAACACAATCAAATCGAATACAGTTCAACATGTCACTTATCAATCATGCATTATCTATACAGTAAGATAAGATATCATGAATGCAATCATTTCAGAATACAACATGGATGCTTGTACTTAAATTTTTCCTTGTAATTAAAACTTAAGCGGAATCCGTACCTTAAACAGCAAGCAAAATTCGAAGCAAAAGCAAAAGCAAGCAAGCAATCAAACTATTCTACAGTGGCTCCATTGTGTCAGTTGCTCCAATAGTTCAACTCATAACCTCCTGATTCTAGACAACATAAATTTCCTTTTAAGTTTTAGACTCAAATACATTCACTTTATATTTAGAACAATCCCTATTTCAATAACAATGGCAATTATTATCCAATAGACTTAAAGCATGAAACTATAGCCCTTATAGCACAATACTTCTATCACAAGTATTAGTATGAACTAGTACCCTTAATCAAGTTTGAACAAAAATTATATTTAATCTTTAATAGAAACCAGGTCCCCAAGTTAAAGTTCATCTGTGCTCAAAATTATAGAAAAATCATTCTATGAAATAAATAAAAGTTTATAACAATACTCCAATCTGGTCTCATTTTCATTTTTTTTTTTTTTAATTTTTCCTTTTACACTTGCTGCCAAAATCCCATGGAAAACTGGTTATTATAATAAAACCTAAAGTATGCATATGCATCTGTCATCAACTTAACTATATCTCTTTTATGTTCAAACTAAAATACATTTATAGAACATAAAGTTTTATGTTAACTAATGGTACTACTTAGTGATTCCAAGGCTGGACAATGGTTAATATTACTGGACAACAATAACAAATAGTGAAACAATGGTACAGCACGGCAACATAGTGATTGTGCACAGTGACACGTATGGTACTGATAGCGGCTATTCCTGTTACTGTCTGATATTGAATAGTGTACAATGGGGCATTGAACAGTGCCGCTGTACAGTGACTGGTACTCTCCCAACAACAATGCTAGGCAGTGACGGTGATCACCTGATGGTAGATGCTGGTTTAGTTAATTTGTACCATAGTTTCTGATTAGACTATAGGGCTGAACATGTTCATGGAAGGTTTGGTGTTCGTTTAACAGAGCCCTATTATATATAAATGACTAAACATCCATCTAATTACTTCCTTTTATTAATTGTAATAATCAAGCAAATTAAAGAGCAATACTTTTTTGAAATTTCAGCAATACAATCCAATTGGCAAGAGTGAAACCAATTAGTCTATATAAAAAAAATAACTTCTATTGGTAAAGAAATTTGATAATTCTTGTAAAGCTATCTAATTCCCATAATTTAATTTCTACATTCAAGAGGAACAATTTGACTTCTAAGTTCTAACCATGTTGGGATTTATTTATTTATTTTTTATTAAACCCAACAAAAATCAAACACACAGTTTGTTTCCGTGAATATGCACAAATGACTTCAAGAAATAATAAAAGATAATCATATAGCACTAATACTTGAATTTACTTACTTAATTTCCGTAAAAATCGAAGGTGTGCAAAATTTGAGCGAGACTTTCCAGGCTTCCGATTTCTGCTATTGGGAGACTAGAGAAGCTTGCTTCTAAGATGATATTTGGTGTTACTAGGATTTTTACTTGGATTTTCAGAAGTTACGGCACAAGAGAGGGAGTAGCTCAATTTGAGAAAAGAAAAAGGGAAATAAAGAGGAAGAGGGAGATGTGAGGGAACCAGATCCATAAATCACGGAAAAGCCTTCTCCAAAGTTTTATACCCCTTTACTTTATTTGCACATGGTGCAAGAATAGTTTAGTGAACCTAAGACTTGTATTACAAATGGGTCCTACTAGTAAGGAAAAGATATATTGAAAAAATACCAACGTTAAGAGCACACATGATAATTTAAGTAATATGGTATCCAACAGGTTTCACTACCCTTGTATACAAACGACCCAATATACTGAAGATTGACTTCTCAAATAAAGTAGACTATACATATAAACTTTTAAATTCAGAAAGTAATATCAATCAAATTGGAAATTCAATCATGCTCTTAGTAAAATTTCATGAGAAATGAAGAAACAGTAGAAATTCGAAATTCAGGGTATGACAAAATCAGTCTATTTTAGGTATAAAAATTAAAATTTTTGTTTTTGCTACTTTTTCCTCTAATATGTGATAATATTTGAGAAATAAATATTATGTGATAATATTCAATTGCAATTTGTCAAATTGTTGTTAGGTCCTTCGGTCATTTCTTTTAATTGCTATGTGATAATATTTAGTGAATTTAATAAATATGGTAAGTCAATAGTCATTGCAATTTGTATATATGTGGCACATTTCTCTGATTGTGATGTATAGATATAGATATATGCTATAAACATTTAAATTTTTGCTCCTCATCCAAAATATCAGATTCCTCGATAAATTGAGAAAAGAATATAGAGGAAAAGAATGATGGTTGTAAGCTTTGGACCAGGAGGAGATGGCTTGGATCTCTTTGTTTCTCTCCATCTTTGTGGCCTAGCTTGAGCCAAGGTACCCCTTTCATATGTTTCACAATATTGTTGGCTTTGTGTGCTCTAAAGTTGATTGCTATTGCAATTAGTACAACTATTTCGTTGTGAGCTTTTTTTTTTTTTTTTACAGCCTCCCTTAAGTTTAGCTAACCAATTGATCAGGCAAAAAGAGATTTGTGGTTGGGGAGCAACTTTGCAGTATGTAAGAAGGGAAGCAGTAGCTATGATGCGTGATTTGGCCATTCTAGCAAGGAGAAGAGATTAATTTTCACGACAATCGCAAAATGATGTTTTAGCAGGGTACACATTGATAGAGAGATTGATGAGCGGTTTTTTATGAGGGTGCACGAAGTCCCATCTTAGATGAAATACTGGTATTTTGGTACTTGGTGCTTAGTTTGGTATTGTTGGGTTCTTAAGCTTTTTTTTTTTTTTTTTTATCTTCAATGTATTTTTTTACTTTTTCTTTTTAAATTTTTCAGGATCTTATTATTTTTATTTGTTGTTTTGGAGTAATTAAAATGCAAAATTGGATATAACCCCTACAAACTTCGGCAATTGGATATAACCCCCTACAAAATTTTAAATTGGATATAACCCCCTCAAATCTTTGTAACTAAGAAAATAACTTCTTTTAATTAAATTTAATATCTTTTTAATTAAAAAGAATAATTTTTTAGAGCATATGACAGGAATACCCTTGACTCTTCCTATTCTACATAGTTGTTTCATCTTCCCCTTCCTCTGTTGAAGTCAAAAGAGAAACCATATCCAAACTGACACAATTAACTAGTTTGGTATACTGCTTCACTAAACCTAAACAATATCCAACGAGTATTTTGCTGAATGAGAAAATTAGTAAAATGATGGCAAAGCCAATTTGAATTTTCATCTAAATGAGAAACTATTGCGCTAAAATAAACCCACCACAAAATAAAAAAGATTCCGGTGTTGCTTCCTCAAATCTTTCCTGAAACATATTCATATACAAGGAATTCGTAAGAGAGACTAAAGAAATATTAAAGTTAGCCCTCTTAATTATATTGCATCATCAACCTAACATACATGAAATTTCGCTTTTGGAGAGAGAGGAGGACAATTTGGTCACAAATTTATGTATCTGACTTTTTTAATTAAGAAAAGATTGATTTTAAATCGAAGGGGTTATTTCCTTGGTCATACAAATTTGAGGGGTTATATCCAGTTTTAAACTTTGGAGGGGGTTATATCCAATTGCGGAAGTTTGTAGGGGTTATATCCAATTTTGCCTAATTAAAAGGACCATTTAGAGGGAAAGACACTTTGATGTAGAAATTCTGATGGGTTAGTCAAAATTATTGGGGTTTGTTGATATCTCCTAATAATTTTAAATTAAAAGACTAAAACCAACTTAATTCATCTTGAAATAATTTCCTTGTTAAACTAGGTCTTTGTTACGGTTTGCTTAGGAATTTTTATGTTTTTTTTTTCTTCATTATTTATGTTGTTTTTTTATAAATTTTTGATGCATTTTTTTATTATATATTGGCTATGTCATGTAACTTCTGTTTTTGCAAGTTTAATGCATTTTTTCTATTTTATTCATCTTCAGACTAAGTCAAACGATCAAACAATTTGATCGTTATAGCCGTTTTGATCTGAAATACGTCGGAAACTATATTAATTCTGGCCTAATAAGATCCGGATCCACTGTTGGTAAACAGTGAATCGATCTGGATCGTTCAATCTGCTTCTGCAAATCTTGACCCTCCGATCTACCTCTTCTCCTCCTTTAGATTAATTTCTTCTGCAGGGTTCTAAACAGCTCCCCACTCTCTCTCCTCCTTTCTCGCAAAAGCCCTCGACGGACCGGACAGATGAGGTCACCCATGGTTCCTGTACGGAGCTCATTCCATCCATGCTCTTGGTCTTGTGAGCCGCCTCCTCCGTTCCCTTCTCAGCCCCGTTTCCATGTTCCGCGCGGTGTGTGCGGTGTTTCCTTTTCTATTGTCGCGCGCGCCTGTTTTTCTAGGCCGCCGCTTTGCTGTGCTGGCATCTCTAATTTTGCAGTTTAATAAAATTTTCGCTGATTTTCTTCTTTTGCCTCATTTGCAGGTTTCGCGATTAGAGATCTGAAGATTTTGGGGGTTGCTTATTGCAACTGGGCTTGAGAGATAGGAATTCCAGGCCACGATTCTGGTTTGATTTAGTTCAATTTGATTTGATTTTTCATTTTTTAGCACTACTTCTTTATTTGAAGGTTTTTTTTTCCTGAAATTTACTTTGAGCTCACTATTTCCCATCTTGCCAGGCGACGATACAAGAAAACAGTTACCTATTTTCTGAGTTCATAAGTTATATCGCCAACAAGCAATGATCGGTTCGCCAACAAGCACGATTACGGTCCGTAACAACCAAAATTGGATTGTATCATACAGATCATTTTGTTGTAAATTCCCAACAAAAGGTACAACATATACTACCATTTGTTACTAAAGTCATACAAAACATGTTAGTAACTCATACGGCTCAGACATTCTTTGGTTGTAAATTCATTTTTTAGAAGTTTGGATTTAATTAAGAAATTTCTATCATGTTTGGCCTCAGCTTTCTTCAGCAAAGATTGCAAAGAATAACTATAGAGGTTGCTAAAGGAAGAAGCAAAAACAATTTTCAGGTATTTAGGGAATTTTATGTTTTTAATTTTCCATCAAATTGAATTCAGCCAAGTCAGGTTAGTTTTTACTCATTTTAATTTATAACTAATTAATTGAATTCAACCAGGTCAGGTTAGTTTTTACTCATTTTAATTTATAGCTAACTTTGTTTGAAAAACGCTCTCTAAATACAATTGAGGTTTCGTTTTTTGTTCTACTCATGGAATGATTAGTTGGAGGAATTTGAAGGTTTCGATGCATGCAAAGATTACAAAAATTAATTTATAAGTAATTAATTGAATATTGTTAGTTAATCCGTCCCAAAATAGAAAATTGATGGCTATGTTTAGACTAATTAGCTGATTATTATTAATGTAGCTCACTGATGTCTTGATTCATCTAAAAACTATAACCTAAAAGGTTTATGATATAAAATTTTGAAGATTGTGTAAACAATCAGATTCTGTGGTTGGTAAAAATTGAAAACTACCAATTGTTGCTTTGTGAAAAAAAAAAAAAACACTTCTAAAATTGTGTACAAGTTTGCAAAAACCTGATTTTGAGTTTGTACCAACAACAATGCACATGTAAAATTATTTTTGGGTACTATAAATTGTTCCTTGGATGATTTATATATTTATTTTTGTTTCTTTTCGCTTCTTCTTCTTTTTTCCTAGCCTTCTCTTGCTTGCCGTTGTTTTAACTTCTTTAATTTCTTTCTGATTTTCTTTTCTTCTCTTCCTATTTTCCGGTACATTGTTTTCATATATGGTTCAAGTTATTGCATAATTTATCATGTTTCCATTCTTACTTGCACCTCTGCTGCTTTAAATTAGGTTTGTTCTACTTTTTTTCAATTTTTTTTTACGCCCTTCCCATCTATTTATTTGTGTCTTAACAGATTCTTATTTCTACTTCCTTATTCATACTCTTTTTTCCTTCTCTTTTATGCCCATGCAACCATGCCTCTATATTTTGAGAGTATTTGTTTTAGAGTATTCTAAAATTTGTTGTTTATTTACTGTTATTACCAAATTAGTTTCATACATGGTATTAGTTACCTGTATACGTGTAGAATCTGTGTAGTAAAGCTAGGTTAAGTTGTTGCCCTTTCATAATATAGTTTTATTTTACAAAATATAAACATTTCTTTCCATTGTTTTGAATAGTATGGTAGAATTCAGGCTAATTCAAGATGGTATGCAAAGGCCATTTATGGCATATAATAAGATTTTCGAGGGACTACCACTGTACCTGAACCGACTACTGTTGATATGTTCAACAAGTGCTTTCTAATTATTTCACTTAGTTCCAAAAAAATTTTATATATGATTATTGATATATCTATGCTTTTCTGAAGAAGTGTGACTGTAGTTTACTGGCATGGGTGGATATGACATTTATTAAGGGCAAATTTGAAACAGCCATGTTATCTGCTTTTAGTTATTATACAAGTACCATTCAAAACAAGTAGATTCTTTATTTCTAAAATTTTTCTACCACAGCTTCTTTGAGGATGCATTTTTTTTTTCTGTACTGCATTAAATGGATCAGGTAATTAATACTGATTTATTATGTCTAATATCTTTTGTCAGTAGACAATTGAAAACATAGAAATATACTAATATACAGTGTAAAAATAACTATTTGGTTCTTATGGAAATACTTTATTTCTAAGATTGTGACAAATGTGGGCGTTCCGCTCAGGAGGATTGTTATGGAATGGTAGAGAATGCAAGACCGAGGTCAAAGCATTTTTACATATTTTAGCATGTAATTTAGACTGTTTGTGTGCTCAATGAAATGCTCAATTTAAAATTGATAAAGACAATATCATGTTTAAATGTTAAATTTAACTTCAATTTGACCTCTTTAAATAATTAATTTTTTTTGTTTGTTTATTAGAGCCAACTCAGATATTACCATGACAATAGCAGGGTGTTCTTGCTTTCTACTGGATTGTGTACCAGGAGTGCAAGCGAATAGGCCATTGGTGTTGTACCAATGTTAGTTTCAGCCTCTGCCATTGATTTCAGTTTGTGTTCTTCGTAGCTTTATCCAATACTTTTGACTTTGAACTTATATTTTGCCATTGATTAACATCAGATGATATGCCTTGCTGTTGTCCTTTCGTAAAATTAATCAAAATTGCTATGTATTGCTGGTTTTAGTAGTAAAATAAAAAATAAGTTCTGTTGTGCGTTCCTTCTTTTATCTGAGATTAGTAAATTGTTGTTTTATCTTAATTAGACTTTTACAAGCTATTGGATGATTTGTGCCAATTGAATAATATATTTTATCATTGAATATTGATATTTCCTAAAAATTTAGAAATACTATAAATTATGAGCAATCGGGATAGATACAATTGATTGTTCATCATTAGAGAAAGTGAGTAATTAGTGACCATTTAGCATAGCTAAGCCACTATGCAGTGCTTTTTTACTAGCATCATCTCAATCCACTTACACAACTGATTTTATAATATCAATAGTTTTTCTTTTATATAATATTAGTGATGTATTATATATATATATATATAAATGTATATGTATATATATATATATATATATATAGAGAGAGAGAGAGAGAGAGAGATATGTTATGGTGCATCGCGATGTATTGAGGGTTCGGTACATCGCGATCATATCCGTCGATAGTTTTGCAAATTGACAAATTTAATTTACCAATTCAATCTAAATATTGAAATTTCATGGAAAACCAAGTTCTACATTTTTTGAAATTTTTTTACTATTTTTTCTGAATTTTTTAAAACTTGTCTTTTATGGATATAAACAATTATAAGAAAATAAAAAAATGGTAAGTCTAAAAAAATTTGAAAAAAATAGTAAAAAAATTTAAAAAAATTTAAAATTTGGTTTGCTATGAGATTTCAATATGTAGATTGAATTGTTAAAATTAGATTTGTCAATTTGCAAAACTATTGTCAGACTATTGTAATATAGCCATTCTTTATATGAGAATGGCTATACTACTATTCATATGCAAATTGGCTTTGTAGGCTAGATTTTTGGACTGTTAGATTTCCTCAAGATCCGTGCGAAGATCTCAGTTAAGGGCTCAGATACAGGCGCTGAAACTCTCCTTCGCGTTAATATTTTCCGTTTCTCGCTCTGTTAAGCTCTCCGTCTCTCTCGCATGATCTAAATTGCGCCCCTCTCTCTCTCAACATATCGATCCTTACAAAAAAAGAAAAGCATCAGCTGATCCCCCAAAAAAAAAAAAAAAAAAGAAATGTAAACCTGAGTCTCGCCTCTCTCTCTCTCTCTCTCTCTGTCGCCTGATCCAAAAATTTCTGCTCGCACTTCTCGCCTGTTGCACCTCTCTCTCGCCTGGTCCTAAAATTGAGGAGGGTTCAACTTTCGTTGTAGTCTCAACTCTCTCTCTTGCAGGTATCGATCACACTTGCAGTCTATTAAAATTGAAGTTTCCGTCTGTATGAAATATGAAATTAATCCTTCTCTCTGTCACTTAATATAGATATCATCACCAGACTGTAAATTCTTTTGTATGCTATTTCAAAAAAAAAAATGTACGTACAACCACCAGCATTATTTTTTTGCTGTGACTGAAAATACTCATATTAATAAATTTCTCTTTGTCACTTTACTGAAAATACTCATATTATTTTTTGCATTGTATAGAGTACACAATGGATAATTGTGATGGCATCGACCCTTATGAACATTTAGAGTGTGTGCCTTTTGTCAGAAAAGAATTTCTGACCGAAGATGATGCTTACGCATTCTACAATAATTTTGCTTACCGAAGGGGGTTTAGTATTCACAAAGGAGGTCATTACATATCTTCTAAGAAAGAAGCGGCAACAATGATAAGGTATGTTTGCTCCATGGAAGGCTTTACCAAGCAATCCGCCAACCAAAAAAACCTTGAAAAGGACAAATCACAGACTAGAACTGGTTGCAAGGCTCGTCTTAAGCATGATTTAAGGAACAATCGACATCTCAAGAATATGTATGAGAGTAGGTCCGAGTGGATTCCGGCTTATTTTAGAGATGTCTTTTGTGCTAATATGTCAACCTCATAAAGAAGTGAAATTGTTAATGCCTCCTTGAAAATTTGGACGAACAATCATCATTCAATGTATAGTGGACCAGAAGATGATTATGTGGATAGTGGACCAGAAGATGAAGAATATGAAGATTTACCTTAATTCATTTTGAGAATATGATTGCTGTGTTTTTTTGTAAGAATATGTGGTAGAATTAATCTCTCTGTTTTGGAGATTTAGCTTAATTCAGTGTAAGAATATGATTGTTACCTTAATTCAGCGTAAGAATATGCACCAATGATTGTTGCATTTTTTTTAAGAATATGATTGTAACCTTAATTCAATGCTTTTAAACATACATGAGATTTAGCTTACATGAGATATAATTGACAGTAGACAATGCGCTAGCTTACATGAGATATAAATGAGACATTTAAAAATGCTGGTTCATGCTTGCTCTTAGCATACGTTGTTAGCTTGACAGTACAAGCATCCACTAAGAAATAAATATAGATGGTACCAGCTACTACATGGTACTGAAATACAAGCATACATATTGATATATAGATGGTACCAGCATACATATTGGTACAAGCATCCACTAAGAAATAAATATAGATGGTACCAGCTATTACATATTGATATCCATGGTACATGGTATCAGCTACTACAAGCATACAAGCATACATACATGAGCATCCAAGCATCCAAGCATACAAGCATAAGAAATAACAGCTACTGAAATACAAGCATACAGTATCAGCTACTAATTAAAATAAAAGCATAAGAAATCCAAATTACTACTGAAATTACATGGTTACAGCTACTGAAATACCAGCTACTGAAATGTCGCACACTAAACCAATACTAAGATCACTAAATCAGCTAATGACTAGCTTACATGACCAAATCCTCGTTGATTCCAAGACAACACTAAGACAACACTAAATCCTCGTTGATTCCAAGAGCTGTGACTTTGAGTGCTCATTCTGGTTCATGGAAAATATATTGTGATTACATTCAATCAAACTGTACAATTAAGTACATAATTAAATACAATCAATCAAACTTTTAGCTTATTAGTAGCTCTCTAACCTGGGTTCAGAATTTGACCATAATAGGTCAAAATAGGTCAAACTGATTAAAAAAAAATTCACTTAAACCTCATTTTGTAACCAGAAAAAAAAATAATCTGAAATTTCAACGAAAAATCAGGTCAAACTGAAAAGATGAAAACCAATTTCACTTAAAACCTCATTTCGTAACCAGAAAAAATAAAGTCGGAAACTTCAACGAGGGAGAAATAGAGAGCTCTGGCAACCATCAATATTTCGATAAAAGAAGAGAAAAGGAGAGGATGAGGTTAGAATTTGTACTATTACCTTCGATTTGTACCTGATCGAGTTGCTCTGACAGGTGCTGATTGAGTTGCAACGAGAGAAGGCGGAGGCGGTGGTGCTGATCGAGTTGGTCGAGTTGCTCCGAGGCTCTGACAGGTGCAGATGCTGATCGAGATGCTCTGAGGCTAGAGTTTCGATCGGCTAGGGTTCCGATCGAGGCTAGGGTCCCGATCGAGGCTGGGGTTCCGATCGAGAGGGCTTAGCTCGCACTGAGAGGGCTTAGGTTTTCGGGTGAGCAGCTTAAAAAAATGTGATATATTTTGAGAAGAGAGATGATAGACGGGAGCTTAACAGAGCGAGAAACGGAAAAATGTAAAGCGAAGGAGAGTTTCAGCGCCTCTATCTGAGCCCTTAACTGAGATCTTCGCACGGATCTTGAGGAAATCTAACAGTCCAAAAGTCTAGCCTACAAAGCCAATTTACATATGAACAGTAATATAGCCATTCTCTATATATATATATATATAGTTCTTAATATGTAGATTGAATTGGTCTGCATAGGAATTAGGTTCGAGCGTTTGATATATATAGTTCTTAATTTTACTTTTATTAAATAATAATATTTCATTTAAAAATTATGCTAATCAAATAAGTTTTTTTAGAAAACGCTAATCAAATAAGTTAATTTGTTGCGGTGAATGACACTTTTTCCTATTTAATGCATTGGTTTTTTCAAGAACATTAATGCTTTCGTGCTTTGGTTTAGTAATTGCCTCGCTTCTTCCAACGTTGTCTCTGACACCCACTTTACAAATTACAACCGGTTGCTGGTGCGCAACACAGACAATATCCATATATTGTATATATAATATATTCCGACAAAAATACTACGTTGTCTTTAAAAGATTAGATCTGAGAATCAATTTTGTCCAATACACGTCCATATGCACATCTTTTTGTTTTTTTTTTCCATTAAAACATTGTTTATTTAATTAGATATTAATCAAATTGTAATATGTATTTTATTATTATTCTTTTGGTAACAATTTAATACAACATATATTATGGTGTTCTCAAGTTTGGACAATTGGACAGATTATAAGTATCTTCATGTTAAATTCATATTTTTATACTTGAATAGGATATACAGACAAGCACTACTAGAACTGGGATTATCGATCTGGGTGTGTAGACCCTCAGCTTAGCGTGGTAAGATTAAACAGGCACGCAAAAAAATAAATTAGCCTAGAGGATTTATTCTGAGCGTCAGTAGGCGGATGTAATTTATCTAGCACGGAAAATTATTTCACATAGAGACGCTAAAATCCTAATTCAGCACCGACGTTACTGAAAATTTAATAAACCGATTAAATTGAAATAATTTACTAAATTATCGCTGTGGGTATACCGACGCACATAAAACCATCTCGAGCCAGACATATCTTGTTTTCATATTGGCTCCAATATAACATGATAGTACTGTATACGAGCCGAGTTCGAGCGAGTTGGAGCCAACTCAAACTCAACTTGGCTATAACTCGAGTTAGCTCGACTCGAGTTGGAAATACTTTCGAGTTCTTTAAGTTAGCTCAAACTCAATTCGTCTCTAATTCAAGTTGGCTCACGAGTCACGAGCCAACTTGACATGAGTATGTCTATTTCAAATTTTTTTTTTAATTGATACATTATTTCAAAATTAAAGTAATTGATATATACAATAATATAAAAAATAAAATTTATTATCAATTTTATTCTTTTTCATTGATTTGAAGCAAAATATGTCTTGAAACTGAATATTAACACTCATAGATCATGCTGATAATCTTCAAAAAATTAAAATTTATTACGTCACGAATCAACGAGCTAAGTTGAGCCTAATTCAAACTCGACTCGTCGATTAATCGAGTTGGTTCAACTCGAGTTATGCCAACTCAAGTTCTTTTAGCTCGAGTTATAATTGAGCTTTTCACGAGTTGAGTTTGAGTAACTCACGAGTTACGAGCTTGTTGCTCATCCTATAACAGGAGCCCCAAAACCCGAATCCATTAAAAATGAACCGTGAGTACATTACGAGTGTGGCGTTAATATTACAATTCCCAAGTCCATTAAATATTGAAAATAATATGCATCTAGAGGAGACATTTTAATGAATTAAACATAGACAGTCAATTTTTTTTTTTAAAAAAAAAAAACATCTGCAAACAATATCTATACATTGTCAGAAAAAAGAAAATAACAGTTATTACATCTACAAACAATTATCTCTGCACATCTGCCTCTATAGACAAGGCGATGTAAAAAATAGAAATTCGACCCCCTCCGCCCTCTTGGTTGGTGTTGTATTGGTACCGTTATCTTGTACCATTACACCTACCTTAACTACAAGTCTAAAACCAACATTCATTATGTGCCAATTTGATGGAAACCATTGTGAGATGCACCTCTTTATTGCCTCTTTTGCCAAACCTGTTCAATAATCAATTCAAGCACAAATCTTGCTCAATATTTGTCTCAAAGATTTAGGCGTAGATTTAGAAAAAATGCAACTATTTCTAACATTACAAACAGACCAATACAAGAACACTGTACATAATTAAAAAGCTTATCTATTTGATTGTAGATTCAAAGAAAAAGTACATATTGCAAATCAGTCCAAGAAGAAAAAATTTCATAACAGTATTCCATCAAAAAACCAAACTTTTTGCACACATGGACAAATAAGAAAGAGATGACCGGTACATTCATTATGGGGGCGGGGGCAAAAAATATGTTTCCATTCACCAGTCCAGCCTCTCTTAGACATATTAGGTTTGGTTAAAATTTTTATTTTTATGCAAATATTCTTAAGTTTTTATTTTGGACAGAAGGGCAATTTTGTAGTTTGGACTTTTGAAGACCAGCGAATATGATCGAGCAAATGAAAATCAGTATATAACAAATTAACAAGAATCTCAAAGAGCTAGGTTTTGTGTTCCTTCTACATTCTAGATCGATGTCTTTTGACTTTCTAGGGACACTAAAACAATCAATTTTCAATGACCGAAACTTTAACCACATAAATGTTTGTGATTTGGTTTCGTGTGAGGGGAATTTTGGGTGTCAGCTCTAATCGCCTAATTACTCAAAGTGAAGGTTTCTTTTATTTAAAAAATAAAGGGAGAGTATCTGAGAGATGAGCCAATCGTGCTCGAGCCTAGAAGATAAAAGATCAAAAAAAGAAAACACTGGTGATAAAGTGGTGCACCTTCAGTGAGAGATCGATTGAGAGAGACCTGGAGATTGTTTCCCCCTATCCATAAACAGAAAGAAAAAATGGATGAAAGTCAATTTCAAAAAAATATGGATTAAATATCAGAATGAGGTCTCAATGACACAAGAACAATTGAGTACCTACAGGAAAAATTATCAAATGGTGCTAACCTATATAATCTTTTACACATTTCTAACATGCTTACCATTTGGACTTTATATACTTTACTCCAACTTAATTAACTAAGAAGAAAAAACAGACTACTACATACTTTTACCCGAAAGAAGAAAAGCAAAGTAAAAATTCAGTAAAAGCTGATTTGGGTCAACTTGAGTGCGGTATTAATTGGACCCAATTCCCTAACAGATACTGGACATTTGAACTTCAATATTCAGTAGAAGTTGATTAGAATTTCATAATGCTGGATTGCATTGAAAAACAACTGAGTGCAGAGTGCAGTACTAATTGAAATTATGCATCTTTGGAAGATAGCTCTGTAAGGCATAAAATATGAATCAGGCATTTAGGCATGACTTAAATCTTTGGGGGGGGGGGGGGGGATTACTCAAATTAATCCCCTGTGATGCTGTCAAATAGAATTTCTTTTTTAGAATTGGAATCAAACATCCAACCAAATTAATGGTATGTCATACCAATCAGAACCTGTATCAGTATCTACAGGTGGCCCACTATTAGAGTTGTCATTTATAAATCATTAAATCCCTCGTTCCTGAGTAAATTTCAAAATAGCTACAACTCAAAATTCTGGGGATTAAGGACTGGTAAACGTGGTTCCAGTATAGGCAATGAAGTAACAATAGATTTCCATCTTATTCTTTTGAGGTCATATTGAACTAATTCAAGCCAACCAGATTAAATTGTTGAGCACATTCTGTTGATCTATTGCAGTTTGTAAAATCTCAGAGTTTTGCGTGTCACTTGAAATTGAAAGAAAATCCCAAAGTACCAATATCTGAGAAATCAGTTAATTTTTCTTGAGAAATCAACTAATTTTGTTGAGTACCAATATCTGACCTAATTTTAGATTTCTGGAAAATCGATATCTGACATAGTTTTAAACTTCATATGCGACCAACTATTAAAAGTGAGATTATAAATAATTTATAACACAAGCATGTAACAACATTTATTTGACAAATCAGAGACCATTAGAAAAAAATAATTGGTCGATGTTGATGTATAACATAAATTGTAAGGAAAATAGGAAAAACTTGCATTGATTGTCTCAGTTGTTAGATAAAAATGATTGTTGATATATCTCTACCAAATTACATTAATGATACATATATATCAATTCACAAACTACATGCGACTCTTTTCAGTTTGTACTTTTCTGTCCTTCTCTAAGTTTGCTTCCTCATCATGATTTTGTTCCTTGATTGTATCCTTCTCCGGACTTTCTTCTATCCTTTTTCCCCATAAGACATTATAGAGACCTCCAACCATGAGTACACCCCCTATTACACTATTGGAAACACAGATACACAAGCACACCAAACGTAAGTATTGTAACCAAAAATAAATAAAAATTTATGCAGTTATATATCAAGCATTTGTCTTTTTAATGTGCCGCACTCCAACATCACTCAATACCTAACAGAAATGAAAAAGTATATATGGCTGTGCCATATCATTCAAACATCCGTATCCATACTACATTAATTCAAACCTAAAAGTAACTAATTGTTTTAAAACTATTCTTAATTATAAACTTGCACATGTGCCATAGATATTTACACAAAACATGTTCAACTTCAAACTGAAAGGACTGGACAATACCATTATGACATAAAACTATTTTCTCAGGGACCAGGTATGAGGTACTTTGAAAAATTCCAAGTATTGAATATTGATCCACTATCAAAATCTTTCAGATAAAAGTTTATAGGATACTCTACCTTCCTAATGAAATTGATTCTCCTAAGATAATAGAAGAAAGCACTATTGTGAAGATTAGAGTTAATGGCATAGACATTCCCAAAAAAACAGGCCCCTGTAATTGAATTGCCCATGCTTGCAGATAATATGAAATTCCACTTAGGGCAATTGCCTGCATTTCAAGAAATAAACAAAAGTTAATTTAGTTGTCAGTTATTTCTGATTCTGATATGCACTTCTTGTAACAGATAAGACATTAGCAATTGCTGGTTGGCACTCAAAAATACCTGTACAAATCAGTATATGATGTTTAATGCTTGTGTTTATTTGCAACCATTAATCTTACATGAGCTTGAATGGGTTAGCGGTCGCTCCCTGGTATACTGGAATCATACTTGTTAGTTGTTATGTGAACATAACTGTTATAGCTGGTGCTGACATGTAACAGTGCCATCTAGTCAGGTGCTATATGTAACAGTCTGTAGTAAACAAGACCTATATATACAAATATGTGGATGGAAAAAGAAAACTTACACAGTAAAGAACAGCAAGAAGACCCATATCAAACTTTAGTTTCCATTTAGAATAGTCCCTTTCAAGAGCAAGTGCAATGAAGAATGATTGAATCATAGTGAAGATGCACTGAAGAGTTGCTGTTAGAATCTTTGAAGGGTACTCCTCCAACATTGGCCCCTAGAGTAACATATATTATTTCCAAACTTACATGTGAAATGGTTTCAGTCAGCTCGTACAGAGGCTAACATGTACCCCACTTAATACCAGATATTCTCATTGCACTTAACCAAGGTTGACCATCGGTCCAACCAAGATTGATACCCACAAGGGAACTAATGCAAATAGGACGTTCTATGTCTCATATCATGTTCATCACTATAATTTTTTATTTTTTTGAACGAAATAGTATCATTTTTATCTATATATTTCATGGGGACCTACAGGTTGGGTTTAAGATTGTTACTATATATGTTGGCCTTTAGTACTTTTCAGGTTAACACAAGTCAACAAAATCAATTGCAATTTCTAACATACTAGCTTTCATGTTCCTTGTCTCTATACAATTCATATTAAAAATTAATTTCATTTTTTGAAAACAGAGCTAACTTATTTTGACAAGAAAAATCATAATTAAGCAAAAACATCAAATTTCAGGTTGAGCTACCCATGATCAACTATCAGTAAGTAATGAAACCTCGACTCAATGACAGACTATGAACCCACTGGTTCAACTTTAACATGTCGGGCTGATGACACACGCAGTGGAGTCAAGACGGTTCACTTACCATAAGGACAGTCCAGAGAGACCATTGGAAAACAGAGAGAGTTGTGAGAAAAATCCCTAGAATCCATCTCATTTTTGAACCATTGGTTTGTTTTGCTGTCACTGGGTCGTGAATTAGGTGATAGTGATTTATGGATTTTATAACAGGTCCCTCATAAAATGCAAGGATTATGACACCGACAATACACAGAGCAATTCCTGAGGCTTTCAACACTCCATGCAACCTCTTCCATTTTAGAGATTCCATCCTGTCATTTTGAGGTGATGTTGGAACAAAATAAGAATTCTACAGATAAGAATGAACTCTTAAGAGTAAAAATTAATTGCATATATTTCTTTCCAAAATGATATGCAAAGATTAGCCCTTTTACCTAAACATGGCAGCTAAGAGGAAGGTCATCACGGGGAGGAGATTGCAAATAGCAGATGATGATGTGGTTGAAGTATACCGCAGACCGATACTGAATATATTGGTAGCAATAGAAATCCTATGAAGAAAAACAAGATCAACTAATTTAAAAGGAACAAGAGTAATGAGAAATTAATGTAATAATAGCTAAAATATTCAATATTATAAATATTTGAGTTAAGTACAACCTTCAAAAAAAAAAAAATTTGAATCAACTACAAGAGGACAACAGAGTTACAGATATTTGATAACTGATATATGTATAATAAGAGATCTGATTGATTGCTCATAGTAACAATTACTACGTGAACCATTAAGAAGAATTGATATAAGTATGCTTATTTTAAGCTCGATGCAAAATAGCAGCTACTAATATTTGAAGAGTAGAACTGCAGAAGTCATAAAGAAAGATATTAGCCTATTAGGCGACACAGAACTTACCCATACAAAGAATGTAAGAACAATTTAAAGGCGATCTTGTAAGAAAGTTGAGGAGCTCTTTTCCTAAGCAAGAATGCAAAATAAGTCAAATAATCTGAGGTGAGATCATATAAAACGAAAGGTAATAAATGACTGACCAAAATAAGAGAAAACAGTACCAAAATATGAAAGATAATTTTTCTGTGGCGTAATATGGGGCACCATATATTGTTTGAAGACAAATTGGGTGTCAAGCCCCCGGGCACCATGCGTTATTTGTTTTTCCTTGGCTTTTCTTTTCATTTTGTCATGATTCATGAAAATAATGTGAAAACTTACATATATATGTGTGTGTGTACTCGATGATTACCTTTCAATTATAAAAGCAACGGGACCTAACAAAATGGAGGCAACTGCATGCCTGTAGAAAACAAATACTGGTACACTTAAGCCTTGATTAAAGGCGGCTTTAGCAACAACCTGTCCTAGTGCATATAAAAACCTAATTACAAGCACAATAAAATATGCTTTCGTGTTGCTCATTTTGGATATATGGATCGTTGAAATAGATTTTAGTCCGGCGAGGGTTGGTACTACCTAGCTGGCTAGCTCCTCAATTTATAGCATTAGTTTAGCATTTCCGAAAGGGGGAATATAGAGATATTAATTTAATATTTTCAGCATGATTCATACATAGTCTTCGACAAAGTAGACCATTTTTGCTCTTTTGTATGTTCATTTTTTGAATGGCCATGGCAGTTTTTACTTTACCTTTTTATTTGACCCGCTGACAGAATAATTACACTGTCAATGCAAATAGATAGCTATGATTACAAAACAAAAAGAATCGTGTAAAGAGAGGCCAATTGAATCAAGTTCTTCGGTTATTGCGCAAAAATTATTTTAAAACTATAATTCGAATATATCTTTTTGAACGATACCAATTGTTTTCCATTTTCCTTTCTGAGAGAAATAATGTTCGTTCTTTCCGTAGAAATGTGCTTGTTTTTGTTAAAGTGGGGCCACTTAGCAACTTGTCCTGTGATTCAAAAGAAAATTCCAAAAAGATGTTTGTTTCTCTTATAGTTTATGGTATCAAATTGCACAAATATGCTTTCAATTTCTTTCATTCTTATGATTATGTTTCATCCTAAATTTGGACGTTGGTGCCACCCACTATGCAAAGGGTATTTTTGAGCTTCATTCTAACTAGTGTGGGTTCGCGCGTTGCGCGATCTATTTTTATTTTTGATATTTTCTATAATTTTATTCATTCGAGGGATCATAGCAATTAGTTGCATTGTGCGATAATTTTTAGCATGATATATATATAACAGTACACAATCTCTTAAGAACACAATCAAATTTAAAAAAAAATACAATAATTAATTTTTTTTGCAACATAGTTTGTGTACGATATTTGAAGGCCTGTCATAATATGTGCGATATTTTTATTTTCATTTTTTGTATATGATATATAATTTTTTAAAATTTTCCTTGCAAAGGAACATAAATAAAATACAATAATAAAACTTTTCTTAATCGATATTATCAGATTTTTTTACAATCTTATAATGATACATGTAAATTTCGAAAGAAATTTGGATGGGATTGAAACAATTTAAAAACTAAAAGATATTTTTGTAGTTACATAAATAAAATAACATGATTAAAACAGTATTATAAAAATTTGAAAGCGGAAAAAATTATTTTGGCATCACTGAATTCTATTTGGTTTTGCTAATGTATATTAAATTTGACAAAGAAAAAAATAAACTCATCTGGATAGTGGATTAATTCTGTACTAATTGTAAATTCGATTATTAAGATGTCAAATAAAATTTTACGAAAAACAACATGCATTTTCCTGAGATTGATCGTGCACGATCAATATTTATTTTTAGATTGTGAATAATCTATAAGTTTAATTAAAAAAAATGTATAACTTCATGGATTTTATTAATAATATAGATATAATTTAAAAAGAATCATCTAAAATAATTTGATCATCTAAACAAAAAGGTATTGCTGGATTTCTTATAATATTTCGAGCTTTTATATAAAATTTGATGCAAATATGAATTTAGGAAAGCGCTCAAACAATTAAAGATGAAACACAATTGTGAATTTTGAAAAAAAAATATTTAAATGATATAAATATTTCAAAAATTTAAAAGCAGAAAATTTGATAAAATTTAACTCTCTATATTTTTGTGTGCATCAATATTAAATGAGATATAAAAAAAATTAGCAATAACTTCAAATACCCAAATATCCAAAATATCATTCTTTTGGAATTTGTAAAACGTAACAATAAAATATTTTGAAAGTTCATGATAAAAAAATATTATCACTGGATTTTTAATATTTTTTATTGTATACATAATATTAAACGGGGAAATCTATTATAGAAAGATCCTAAAACAAATAAAAACTTAAATAAATTGCTGAAATTGCATAAAAAATATATTGAGATTCCAAAAATTATGTAAAATATTTTGTAAGCTATAACTAATACCATCAAATTACCCATAATTTATTAAGAACATATATAATATTTCATGTCCAAATGAGGTTTGGAATGCCGTCAAATATTTTAAAAATCAAAATTCATTTTCTGTAAAATAAAGAATGGATGGGACCATTAGATAGGGAATGGAGGGGAGAATAAACAGAATTTAAAATTTGGTTCTGCTTTTGCTTTGTCCCACATTGGGAACAAAAGCTATTTTTACCGTATACATATAGAAGGTTGCGCGCCCCCAGTGCTTGATTTTTCCAATATCACTGCTTCCGTACGCGCACCACATGCGAACCCTTCCAATATCACGATTTCCCAATGGTTAGCGTACACGAGGCAAAGCAAGATTGGACCAAAATATATTTTACAATTGTTCTGTCAAGTGGGCCCCATCTGTCAGCCACACTGTGCACCAACAGTGCTAACTACAGTGAATTAGTGGAACGCCTATTAATATATGAATAGATTGCAAATTAAAGAATTCTCGGCCCAAGAAATAGTAGTGTAAAGACTTGTAAAATTGTAAAGAAATCAAGAACACAGAGAGACACAAGATTTTACGTTGTTCAGTACAAGTTGTACCTACATCCACGACACACGTACACCACCATTTTTTATTTATTTTTCAATAATTGAGTACAATAGAGAGAGATTGATGAAGAAGAAGAAGTTCAGAAGGAAGTGACGCACCTTTATAGAAATATAGGTGGCCATAATTATTATTTGTATTTTTGCTTTAAAACAAAATAAGGAAATAAATTATTTACAGAATTTCCGACGTATTTCGGACCGAAATGGCTCCGAATTCGGTCCGAAATTTTGCCTCTGGCTCACACCCCCCCTCAAGTTGGCATGTAGATATCTTGCATGTCCAACTTGCCAATCACTCCATAGAAGACAGTGCTGTACACTCCTTTTGCCAGTATGTCTGTCAATTATTTTTCAGTTCTCACATGAGGAATGCTAATGTTTTTCTCTTCTAAATTCTGCTGAATAAAGTGCCTATCAACCTCAATTTTCTTGGTCCTATCATGTTGCACCGGGTTCTGAGATATTGCAATAGCTGCCTTGTTATCACAAAATAGCTTCATCTCCCTGTTATTATAGAGACCAAAATCCTTGAGTACTCTCTTTATCCACAGTAATTCTTGCAAACCTTTTGCAATTCCTCTAAATTCTTCCTCAGCACTTGATAGACCTACTACCTTTTGTTTCTTGCTTCTCCAGATGACCAGATTACCCCCAACAAATGTGAAATATCCAGATGTGAATTTCTTGTCAGTCACATCTCCAACCCAGTCAGAATCTGTATATCTTTCAACCTGAAGATGATCATTCCTCCTGAAAAAGATACCTCGTCCTGGGGATCCCTTGAGATACCTTAAAATCCACATAACAGCTTTCATGTGTTGCTTGCAGGGAGCATGCATGAACTGACTCACCACAGACACGGCATAAGCAATATCAAGCCGAGTATGTGACAAGTAAATAAGTCTCCCTACCAATTTCTGATACTGATCCTTATTTGTAGGTGCCTGGTCAGAGAACACGTCCAACTTGATTTTCTGTTTGGTCGGTGTGTCCACAGGTTTGCAATCCAACATACATGTTTCAGCAAGCAAGTTAAGCACATATTTTCTCTGAGATAAAGAAATACCTTCCTTATTGCGTGTTACTTCAATACTAAGAAAGTACTTCAAGCCTCCTAAATTCTTTATTTCAAACTCCTTGGACGGCTTTTCTTCCAGATCTCGGATTCCTTCAGAGTCATTACCTGTGATTATCATATCATCGACATAGATTATTAAAATTATAATTTTTCCTTTATTTTTAAAGAAGAACAAAGTGTGGTCAGTATCACTCTGGGTGTATCTGTTGTCCCTAAAAGAGGCGGCTTAAAGTAGATTTAGCGGAAGCAATTAAGATTTTAGACCGGTTTGGTATGAATTACCCTAACACAATTCAATTTGTATCCAACAATTAACAAGCACACACAAGCAATTCAAGTAGCAAGAAAGTAAAGGGAGAAAGAAAGAGAAAAATTGAACACTCGATGTAATTACGGAGTTCCGACCCGCTAGAAAAGGCTAGCCTTAGTCGTACGTCTCCGGAAGTTCCGCTACCACGAAAGGGCGCGCTCCGTTCAATTCCAACAAGAACGGGACTACAATTTCGAACCGAATCACCTCGTCACAAGGACACTCGAGGCGGATCGGCCTAACTCAAAAACAAATGGCACCAAGGCCTCCAATAGAGATGAGCTCTCAACCTATTCCAACCTACACCTAGCGACAATGTCGGGGCGGTGGTGTTTGAAACTACTTTATCTCTCAAAATGATCTAGTTATGAAAAGCTCAAATGGGAGAATATCCTTGTGCTCAAAGACTCAATTCTGGTCTAATTTTACAAGGCAAAGCTCTCTAAAGAGAGAAAACAAAGGGTGGATATATATAGGGCTCGGAATGAGCAGTTTACCAGCAAAAACTGGGTAGAGCGTTGCTTGCCACTGAATAGCGTTGTACAACGTTGAATATTACCATTGTAAAATCAAACAGCTATTTAATATAGCCGTTGGACTGTCAGAGCGTTGTGCAACGTTATATGCCGTTGCACAACGATGGAGTGTACAGCCAAAAGAGAACTCCGACAGTTCCGTTGAAATTTGTCAGAGCGTTGTGCAACACCAAATACCGTTGCACAACGATGGAGTGTAAAGTCAAAGGAAAGTTCCGATAGTTTCGTTGGTGAACGAACCAGTATCGGTGAGAAGCAATTCTGACAAATTCAAAAAGGGATGTCATACAACACTAAAGACCGTTACACAACGCTGTCATTACACACTTGTACCCAGGAGCGTTGTACAACTTTAAAGGGCGTTTCACAACGTTCTGCCTTAAGTACATAGGAATTTTCTAAATCTTTAACTGGAGCGTTGTACAATCCTACTGAGCGTTGTATAACGTTGTGACTCAGCGTTACCTAACGCTATTTAGCGTTGTGTGATGCTGTTTCACAAATTGTCAGAATTTAGCTGTTTTAGTTTTGAAACTACAGCGTTGTGCGACACTATATAGCGTTGTGTGATGCTCTGTCACTGAAAACTAGATTTTGCTAGTAAATGAAGCTTTTCTGCTATCTAGACCATTTTAAGGATAATTAAGGACTAAAGTAAACCTTCTATCATAGTCTAAACTAGCCTACAACATCTCTAAAGATTTGATATTGGTCTTGCTCATAGCTCTTATCCAAGTTTTCATAATTTGCAACTTCTTTCTATAAAATTCAAAGAAAATTGTTAAATGTCAAATGATATTATTTTGTAATCGACAAACCTAGAGACGTTTTGTACAACAGTATCCATATCCCTTCATAGCATTACAAAATCTTCCGAACCAAGTCCTAGGGGACTGTTTCAGACCATACAACGCTTTTTTCAATCTGCACACAAGAGGTTGGTTGCTTGAATGACCATATCCTGGTGGGATATTCATGTGGATTTCTTCATTAATGTCTCCATATAAAAAGGCATTCTTCACATCAAACTAGTGTAGTGGCCAGTCTCGATTCGCTGTAATAGACAATATGATCCTTACAGTGTTTAATTTTGCTATTGGTGAAAAGATTTCCTGATAATCTACTCCATATGTCTGAGAGTAGTCCTTTACCACCAGTCTTGTCTTATACCTATCAATTTCTCCAGTGGGCCCATATTTGACTGTAAATACCCATTTGCAGCCTACTGTCTTTCTGTCCTTTGACCTTGTCACCAACTCCCAAGTGTCATTCTTCTCAAGTGCATCCATCTCTGTCTTCATTGCATCCACCCATTTTGGATCACTGAGAACTTCGTTCAGGTTACTTGGAATGTGAACTGATGCAAGAGTTCTGTCAAACTCCTTTACAAGTTCTGACATGTGAGATATAGTCATGAAGTTTGCCATCGCATACCTACCATCACCACTTTCATCTGGTCTGTATCTCTTAGGAGGTCTGCCTCTGTTGATCCTGAAAGGTAACTGATAACCAGGGTTAGTAGTAATAGGTTTAGAATTACTTACCTCTGACTCATGAAACTGATCATGCTGTGAAGTAGGGGACTGTATCATTTCTTCATCTTCACTTTTTAAATTCTCTTCTGATGAATCCGAATTAGCCAGTGGGTCCATATAGTCAGAATTCTCATCTTCCTCCTCAGAATTCGGACCGAATTGGACAAGTTCTTCTGGACAGAGAGCAGATTTCGGTTCGAAATTCTCAAAATTCGGTTCGAAATTCTCAAAATTCGGTTAATTTGCTTGTTCAGGTGCAAAATTTCCTTATTCAGGTCCAAAAAATTCATCCCTTGTTGCATCGAACCAGGACTCATTGTCTATCACACTCTCCCTCTGAGAATGAGTCTGGTCTTTACAAAAATACCCTTCATTTTTAATAAATGTCACATCCATGGTAGTATAAACTTTCCTGGAGGTTGGATTCATACACTTATAACCCTTTTGATGTTGACCATAACCTATGAGCACATACTTTTCAACACAAGGGTCAAGTTTAGAACGTTGATGTTTCTGTATGTGAACATAGGCTATACAATCAAACACTTTAGGTGGGATATTGAGAACCGAAAGGATCACAGTGTATGTTGAGAGTTTCTGTAAAGGTGTTTGAAATTTGAGGGGTGCAGAAGGTAACATATTCATCAAATACACTGCTGAGGTGACTGCATGATCCCAATAAGAATTAAGGACATTATTTTCTATCATCATTGCCCTGGTCATTTTTAGAATTTGTCTATTTTTACGTTCTGCCCTACCATTTTGCTGAGGAGTACCAACACAACTGGTCTCACGAATAATCTCATTGTCTTTAAAAAACTCTCCTAATGTTTTGTTAACAAATTTCCTACCATTATCACTCTTAAAAACCTTGATATTTTTATCAAACTGATTTTTAACCATAGTAATAAAGGATATAATGGCAAGTGGCACATCAGTTTTTTATTTTACCACATTAACCCAAGTCATTCTAGTGCAGTCATCAACAAACAAGACAGACCATCTATTTCCTACTAGGGAGTTAACCGGAGAAGGTCCCTAAACATCAGAGTGAATCAAATCAAAAGGAGTTTTATTATTATTATCATCATCCATAATTTTAGCAAAATGAGCTCGATGGCTCTTAAATTTGATACACACATCACAATCAAAATTCTCATTCTCAAAACCAGAAAACAAACTAGGATAAAGCTTTCTTAGGTACCCAAAGGATGGATGACCTAATCGCCTGTGCCATATCCAAATAGAAGAGTTCCTACTCAAGTTTGATCCAGCAGATAGATGTGCTTGTCCAGCAGCCAAGTCTTCTAAATGATACAGTCCTCCTCTTCTAGTACCACGACCAATGATATCCTTCGTCAAGAGGTTCTGAAAAAGACAAAACCGAGGATACATAAGTACTACACAATTCAGTTCTTCACATAACTGTCCTACAGACAAGAGTTTGGATGAAAAGGAGAGGACCAAGAGAGTATTTGAAAGAGTTAAGGAAGAGGAAAATTGGACTTCTCCAGCCCCCGTGACTGAATAGACTTCTCCATTTGCATTAACAATCTCATTTCTTCTTGGAATAGATTCCCTTACCAAGTCTTCCTTGCTGTATGTCATATGATCAGTCGCCCCTGAATCAATAATCCAAGAGCAGTCAGTACCAGATGTATTTAAAACAAAAACTTTACCTTCATTCTTCTCGACAGAAGGTAAAATAGAGAGTTTTCTATCAGATTTCGGTCCGAAATTTTCACTGCTAGGGCTTAAACCGGCCAAGTTCGCAGCTGGTAGGGTCACGGTTTCTGCCACGTGTGCCTTGCCTTGCCTTTTCTTCTTATTCTCTTTCCACCAATCTGGATACCCGATCAACTTAAAACATTGCTTCACAGAGTGTTTTTGGTTTTTACAGTGGGTACACCCTCCAGGTGGAATTGGTTTTTTATTGTTTGGTTTTGGAGGATAGTTGGACTTCTGGAGGTTCAAAGTTTGGGTTTTCGCTAGCATGGCCAAAGAGCTATCTCCAACTTCACCCCCATTCAACATAACCATTTGTCGCCTCTCTTCCTTTCTTACCAAGGCAAACGCCTCATCTATTGTAGGAATGGGCTTCATTTGGAGTATACTAGCCCTAATTTGGTCCAACTTATCATCTAAACGATCCAAAAAAGTCAACATCATATCTTCTTGAACAAATTTCTGGTATTTTTCAATGTCAGTTGGACATTCCATAGGGTTTGGCCTACCTATGTCTAATTCCTTCCATAGTCCTTGGAGAGTACTGTAAAAATTCTGGACCAATTCACTATTCTGTTTGACCTTGTTAATTTTTCTTTTTATATCCAGAATCTGAGACAGATCACTACCATCAAAGTATGAGATATTGACAGCATCCCACACCTCTTTTGCAGTAGAGTAAGGCAGAAAGTTACCTATCAACGATGGAACCATAGAGTTGATCATAAAATCTTTCACCTGAGAGCAGTGGCGAAGCTAGGATTTCATGTCAGCAGGGTCCGTAATTTTTTTGCTAAAAATATACGTCTGTTGTAACGTCTAATATAAACATAGTATAATAATAATTTTTAAATAAATAACTCTAAAATAATGTAACATAAAAGAATTCATTAGAATTCAAATATATATTATAATAACAACAAAAAATCTAAAATAATATATTCAATATACAAAATAATAATTCAAAAGTCAAGACAAAAAAAAATACAACAATTTCCTATGAATTTTCATTTTCTCATAATTTTGCATAATATGTTCATTAGAAATCTTATTGAACACTTCTTTTTCTATATTATAAATATATATATGGGAGGCATACAAAGGAGTTCAGCCACTATTCAAACCACAATATTTCAAATTTGTTGTGTAACTTAGAACTTTTTTGACAGGTGTTTAGAATTTTTAGTTGATGTTTTTATATAATATCTTAATAGCATTTTTATCTTTTGTGGTAGCTTTTGTCTATTATGTCCTAAAGTTATGCTACAAATAATTATTCATCCAAATATATTTTATTCTATTTTAAGTTTTGTCTTAATGAGATTCATTATGGAAGAAAGAAGAAGGCGATTCATCAAGAACAAATGCTACCTGGATCCCTATATGTTTTTTCTAGGAGTCGTTATGCAATTCAAATCAAACACGACATGTTCACCTGGGTCCTTCAAATTTTTGAGATGGGTCCCTGACTTCTTGTGATTTTATTTTTATTTACAGACAAATGTAATATCTAAATAAATTTTTTTTTTATGGACCCACCAAAAATTACATAGCTTGGCCCCTGCCTGAGAGTCCATCACAGACCATCGCTTATAAGCCTCTTCGTCTGATGGCTTTGGCCGAGTCGATCTATCAAGGTGACCCAATCTATCTCGCCCGTTGAGTTTCATCTTCAGCATCTGTGACCAAAGGTAGAAGTTCGTTCCATCTAGCTTGATCGACATCGCGGAGGTGAACCCCTCTTGGCTATGGGTATTTGAAGAAGGTCTCGGTTGTGTAAGCAACTGGGACATAGTGTTGTTCAGGCTCTGGATAAGGGCCATGGCATCTGGAGGATTAGGATCAGGGATTGGTGTTTTGGTGCTGAAATCGGATGGAGAACTCATGGTTTTAGGTCAGGAAAAGGGGAAATTTCGGTATGAAAAAAGTAGATTTCGATCCGAAATTTTAAGGTTTCGTCGAGATCCAGTCAAGAAGAAGTAGAATCAATTGCTCGTGTAGTAACTTGCACGAGGGAGAGGTTGTCTGTGCAGTAACTCGCACAGAGAAAGAGAAGAAGAATCGAGTCTTGCAGTCGCTCGCACAACTATCAAACCAACAGGTCTCAGAACTTACTGCTCTGATACCATGTAAAGACTGTAAAATTATAAAAAAATCAAGAACACAGAGAGACACATAGATTTTACATGGTTCAGTACAAGTTGTACCTACATCCACGACACACGCACACCACCATTTTTTATTTCTTTTTCAATAATTGAGTACAACAGAGAGAGATTGATGAAGAAGAAGAAGTTCAGAAGGAAGGGACGCACCTTTATAGAAATAAATGTGGCCATAATTATTGTTTCTTTTTTTGCTTTAAAACGAAATAAGAAAATAAATTATTTATAGAATTTCCGACGCATTTCGGACTGAAATGGCTCCGAATTCAGTTCGAAATTTCGCCTCTGGCTCACAAGTAGTAATTGATTTTAAAAATTATATCGGTTAATACATGATGCAATTCGAATAATAATGGTAAGTTTAAATTCCAGATTATTTGCAAAAGTCAGCAATATCAAGGAAACAAATGGAGGGTATAAGCCAATTTATCTCCTATTCCCTCTTCCCACAAAAACATGGTATAAGAAATAAGGCATAAATTGACTTATACCCCATTTATTCTAGTTTAGATGTGGCATCGATCCAAGAACATAGAAATATTGAAAATTTGTTCTCTACAATTTTAACTAATATATGAAATTATGAAGGCATTATAATGAAAGTATCTTCATTAAAAATTATTTTCTAATTTTTTCCATATTTTTTCTAATTTTTTAGACATTAAAATGGTTTTATGAAATCCAAGTTTCCTATCCGATTCACTCAATTTTTTTTTATTCTTCCGATCCGACTACTTGGACCAATAGTCCACATCCGAGTCCAATTTCGATTTTCAGAATTATGGTGCAAAAACATGTTTGTGTCGTTCAAATCGATTTGATCTGTGGTTAAATGTCAATTGGCTGAGAAAACAATATTGTGTTTTGATTTTCGTCTAATCAGAAAACAATTTGAGCAACATCTATCTATATCGCTGATAAATTAAGTAACATATCTTTATAGTCTAACATTATTTTGTTTCTTTATTTGCCCATATCTATATCGCTGATAAATTAAGTAACATATTTTTATAGTCTAACATTATTTTGTTTTTTTATTTGCCCATATGTAAAGATATTTTTGCTAGTATTCATAAAATATAAGTGAATAATGTGCTGGACGAAATTTCGTACACGGTAAATAGTTTGTAGGGCTTATATTAGTTTTAAAATTAGTTACTTTTTTTTGGCGATTATTTTAATCAAATAAATCGGAAGAAAGTATTGACTTGACCAACTTGACATGTGTCATGTGTGTCTACAGAAATCCATGTCGTAGAATTTATTAGCCGAATTATATAACTGTGCGAATGTCGTTGATATGGCGTTAATTTTGTAAATTATTTATTTCAAACATGAAACATCAAAATCACTCTTTACCGTGCGAAAGTCTGTCAAGGACTTACAAATTAGCATTGTTCGCGGGAACCTGGTGTAGTATAGGTATGCAACTCTTTCGCAGCGTGTAACACCTTCACAACGCCTCACTCACAGAAGCTGTTCGACCAAATGTCTCTGAGAGTCTATACCAACCTAACTTCGTACCTCCAAAACCACATGGTACTCGACTTGGTATCAAAGTAACAGACCTCCTCAGGTCGGGGATGGGGCTTCATGGGCCACCGCGTGGGCTTCAACTAAGCTACCCAGATGTTGCATGTGCAGGGTTCTCATTCGGATTTGGCACACCAGTTTATGCTTCAAAGGAATAAGACAAGTGTCATTTTCCTTCAACAAATTTGCTAATTGTGTCATTTGGCAGGGATAGGATGTATTAATCCTCCTTTTTTTACTTTATTTCTAAACATAGTCTATGCAATTTGTTTGTATGCTATATTTAACCCGCATTTTTAATCTTGTTGCCAAAAATACCCTTTGAATCTTTCCTACGTGTACTTTTTATGTATTTTTTTTACCACAATTAGTCTTTTTTTATTTTTAACTTCTAGATTCCATCAATTTCTGGAAAAGAAGTAGGAGGGAAAGTACGTGTAGTTTCATCTGAGATAACATTTTGAAAGGGAAGAGATGTCAACTCTGCTGATTGGTTCAAAAACTGGAATTTTTTACCTTCAAGAAAAAACATGGTATTGCTTTTTCCTATGCTTGTGTTTTTACATGGATACATAAGTTAATGTCAACCTTTTACTCTTGTGAAAACTCTAAACTTGGTTTGATAATTTTTTTGTACAATTGTAGGAAATGTAAGGGGAATTGCTTTATGCACGCCACCAAATTGGAGATCCACTCCTTTGTGGACTAAAATACCCTTTGCATTGCTCTAATTTACACCTTTCAATTCACAATTTAGTTTGGACGCGAGGGGTATTTTCGTCAAGAGGGAGTGGATCTCTAAATTGGGGGAGTGCATGAAGCAATTCCCAAATGTAAGACATGTCTGGAGAGTGATGTGTTGATAGAGGTGAAAGGTTTCTCATTTTGTCTGCATAAGGTACTTACATTTTACCTTGAACTAAACAGAACAGCCTTATCACAGAAATTTCTTATTCATTGGATTGTACTTATGCTGAAAGGTTTTTACCATTTGGCTTTAAGAGACTGTAGACCTTCATGCTGATACTCGATAATTTTTCTCTTTTTTCTTTCATTTTATCATGGTGTAGTAGAAAAAGGTAGAGTGGTACCACTCTTTTATAGTCAGCTAGGAAATAGAGGAAAAGTGACTAAGAGATACATGTTGCCAGTGAAATAAATTTAAATCAGTTCATTCAGATACAAGAATCTTTAATTACATACTGCATATAACAAAAATGTAAACTAAGATATACAATCCAATGTGTTATAAAACAATTTAGTGCACAACATAATACAGTTGATAGGAAATTAGGAATAATTCCTGGCAAATAAAAGTAATTATGTTTGTCATATCATTACATGTCTTGCTGTGATTACATTTTAAACTACTTTAATAGGTATGTGTTTTTCTTATTTGCTCACTTGTTTAGATTTTTTATTTGTTAAGTTGGTCTTTTTGCAGGTGTATTTCATAAATCACATCGTAATTCACCATTGTCAACGTGGAATGTGGTTGAGTGCATGCTCAGTGACGTTAGAATTCACCTTAGTTTCAGGCAAATGATTAACTAAAACAATATATTTTTTTTTTGCTTGCAGTTTCTGCTTATTTACCACAGCCCCATTTTGAAAAAACTAATCACTGAATCTTCCTGTGATGAAATTAGCCTTTGCACTTGTGTACTTCATGATATTCCCAACGGAGCCAGCTCTTTTGAGTTTGTAGCTAAATTCTGCTACAGTGAGAAACTTCATGAAATGTGGTTCCCCTCCTTTGTGCTGCCTAATACCTAGACATGACTGAGAACTACATAAAAGGAAATTTAATTTCCCAATTGGAAATTTTCCTCTCAGAAAGAATCTTATCAAATTGGGAAGATACAATTGTGGCACTCCACTCATGTGAACCTGTATTGCACTATGCTGAGGAGCTAGACATCATATCTGCATGCCTTGAATCACTTGCCTACAAGGCACTATATGGAAAATCATATTACCCGCATCCGCAACAACAAATGCATTGGAATGGGATTGGATACATGAATGAGGCTCCTCCCAAGTTAGTAGGTTCGGGTTCAAGTTTGGATTGGTGGTTTCATGATATTTCCTCACTGAGCCTACACCTCTTTAAGAGATTTATTGGGGCATGACCCTGTAGTTATTTCAAATGCAGTTATTTATTATGCAGATAAATACCACACGAAGTTAAACTCTAATTCCACTGGCAATTGGCCAATCGATCAGAGGATGTTGCTTGAAGAAATTGTCAGCTTGTTACCAGTACAGAAAGGAGTCACCTCGACTAAATTCTTTTTAATGTCCTCAATACCAGCATCATGTTAAATGCAAATGTAAAATTCATCCAAAGCTTAGAAAAAAGAATTGGTACGCAATTGGATGAATCTACTATGGAGGATCTATTTGTGCCAAATTTGGGATATGCTAAGGAGGTGTATGATGCAAATTGCATCCAGAGAATAATTGAGCAATTTGTAAAAGAGAACTTTAATGTAAGTGAGATTGCATGTAATTCAGCCAACAAAGAGTGCTTGACAGAAGCTGATTCAAAGCTGTTGGCAGCATTAGTAAAATTGCTTGATGGGTACTTACTAAATGTTGCAGATGATAGAAATTTAAATTTTCAGCAATTTCTCTCTCTTGCAAGTGCTATTCCCATGGGTTTGAGGCATTGTGATGATGATCTCTACCGTGCGATTAACTCTTACATAGAGGTAATAATCAATTTTATTATTTCTAAAATCAGTAGAATATATCTTCAGCTAGCTAGAAAATTTATTGGGTTTCGGAAAATGTTATCTGATTCAACTTTGGTATTTTTTTAGAATAAAGAGTAAATATCTCTGCAAACGCAAAAATGAATTCTTTTGCAATGATGTCCAGAATACCCCTCTCTAAATAGCTACGCAAAATAACTGCAAATGCGGAGGGACATATTGCACTTTTTTTTTCTTCTTTATCTTTACAGAAATTAAGATGGAGGGGAAGAATATGAGATGTATGCATGATAATTTTGATAAATTCATATTGCGTTGCATGAAGATTTTTTTGGAAAAAGTTGAACTTGTGCATTAATATCCTCAACAAAAGGAACAACTTTGCCAGTTAATTGACATACAAAGTTTGTCTGAAGATGTATGTAGAGAAGTAGTGCAAAATGAGAAGCTTCCCCTGAGAGTAATGGTTAAGGCTCTCTTCTTTGCAATGCGCCATGTAAAGAGCTCCCTCATCGAACTTGAATCAGATAACCGAATTCAGATGGTTGTTGGACCAGAAACAGAAAATGTAATGGAGTCTGTTGAAGGGAGGGATCTGATGGTGCGGTGTGTTCAATTAAAAAAGGAGTGTGCAGAGCTAAAGAAAGAGATGAAGAGAATTAAAAAGGCAAAAAATCTGAAGAAGACAAGCATAACATGGGGTTCTTTTTTTGTTAAAAGGTTTTTCTCGGGAAGAGTTATTAAGGCGCTTTTGGCGGCACCAAAAGTAGGCAACAGGATTGCAAATTAGATTTGAAGAATTTGATCTACACCCTTCTAGAACTCAAAACAAAAAAGAATTTACATCTTTCAAAATGCCAGTATATTACAATAGTAAAATGCAAAGAAAGCTCATGTGAGGTTGACAAATGAGAATCTAAGAGGAGTAACTTTTATATTTTCTATTAATAAAGTGAGATATCAGACATTTTATTCTTTAAATTGTTGTTATTGCAGAATTACATGTCCTAGTTGATATGAGAAATGTTATTGTACTATAGAATTCATGGAGAAAAAAATAAATTATAAATTTTGCATATTAAAAATTTTCTGGTGATGTTTACAATATTGTATTATTGTTTCTTTGCATTAATCAGTGTATAGCTTGTTTCACCGAGGATCACATACAATATATTAAACTCAAAAATAAAATTTTGCAAATTTTACTCTTGGACATATCATTTTTTTTTTTTTTTTGTGGATAAAAAGCGTGCATTTGTTTCACACAGGTATAGAAACATAAAAGAATAATGCACAAAAATTGTTTTGGAAATTAACTTTCAATGTATTATAACTTTCTAGAAAAGGAGCAGCCTGGAGAAGTAACTTTCAGTGCATGCATTATAATTTTTTTTGAGGGTCCATTGTATGCATTATAATTACTAGAAAAAAAAAAGAAGGTTTTGAATAACTTTCAATGTCTTTATCAAAGTTAATTACTTGAAAGCGTTCAACTGCTTCTTTTTTGGTTTCTAAAGCTAAAATGATAGCACAACATCTTTTTCACTCTCATGTGCGCCCCACTTATTTATTTCTCATCAATGGTAGCTGTCGCCTTTCGCAAAAGTAACAAGAGATTTCATGTCACAGTTATATCGCACTTATATTCCTAATTTATCAATGAACCTCCCCACAACATACTCATCTCAGAAACATACATGCATGGAAACAAAGAGAAAGGGATACCTTGCAATCTATGCAATTGTAGCTGCCTTTCTTTGTGCAATTCTCTTCTTCAGCATGTGGTCTGTTAAAATTAGCATCGCTACTTGTGCCATGATCAGTGCTGCTATTCTGGTAGTTCTTGCTTTGGTCTCCTCACTCTATGCACCAAGGAGTGTAGCTGATTCTGGATCCTATGATCGGCTTCGACAAACTCTTCATGAAAGCGGAATGTTGTTATAATTAGTAAGTTCTTCTCAAATTTTATTTTTTGTTGGGTACAATTCGTGTGCTAGCTTCCTTTTTCATTTGGTACAAAAATTGTAATTTTGTACTTTTATTATTATTATAGGTTGGCACTTGGTAAAGATATTTGTAAAACATAGTTTAGTATTTATACTGGCAAATTATTACTCTTGGATTGTATTCGATTTTATCTGATGCAAAAAGTAATATATATGTTTCCGTGGAAAGTCTGCTGCAAGTAAATGTGGTTTCAATTTAAACCTCCTAAATTAATGCAATTGTGAGCTTGAATTAAAGCTTAATTACCTCAATAGTTAATGCTGTTTTGTGGGGCTGTAAGTATAACTTCTCTAAAGTGATGTTTGGCACAAATGTAATATATGTGAAATTGGATGGAAAGAAGATGCAATAGTTGTCAAACGTGCATGGTTATAGATGGATGGTGCAAAATCTAAAAAAAGAATAAAAATATGGAACAATGTGAAAACTTTACAGTCAGAACCTCCCATCGGCGATGATGCCTTCTCTATTTTACATTTTTACCTGCTAGGATGTTAATTTCATTGAAAGTATGACATTCCAGTGGTTCTGGAACTCAACATATTCCACTTTTCCAAAATTAAGTTAAAATATGGTGACATAAATTTCTTTATTTCATGTATCTAGCTATTGGCACCGAACATACGTTTCCAGAGTTTGTTGGGTATGTAGAATTGTAGAAAGACACTTCCATAAAAAGTCAATACATAGGCTGTGTGTAGGACTGTCAATGAAATCTGTTTATCCGTTTATCTTATTGGTACCGTATTCGATAAGGCGGGTATAGATAATTTTGTATCCATTATCTAGCGGGTAAAATTTTGCAAACATATATCTCTATGAGCAAGGTTCTGGTGCCACACCTTTTTGTTCCCATAAATGCCACACTTTATTTTTTTATTTTAATTTTTTTAAATTTAGAATATAATTGTCTGATCCGAACCGTTGGTTTTGTTCATTTTAATAATGGATGTGTTGTCCTAAAATTTCATAATTTTTAAACTTTATTTGATACTTGATCAAGAGGTTGAAAAATGGACATATTAGAATTAATATATTTTAGTTATTTTGATTCGTTCATTTTTGACCTTTTGATCAAGCATCAAATAAACTTAAAAAATTATAAAATTTTATGACAACACATCCGTCGTTAAAATGAACAAGATCAACAGTTTGGATCGGACAATTATATTTTAAATTTTAAAATTTAAAATAAAAAAGTAAAGTGTGGTATTTGTGGCACCGGAACCTTGCTCTCTATTTATAATCATGTAAATAGTATATTTCGTAAAATGTGGTATTAGTTTTGATCTTCATCTAAATTTATTTATATTGATAAAAAAAATTAGTTTCCACTCAATTATATTATAATTTATAATTAGTTATATAGATTTTTTTATTGTCAATTGACATGAGAATAAATTTCATGATTTTTGTTATATGTAATGTATTATCTAAATTTTGTACTTTATCTATATATTTTTTTATGTTATTTATTCAGAACGTTATATATTTTTTAATAAATTATTAATATTATTCATTATGTACCATTATCCTATATTTACTGTTAATTCTTAACGGGTACAGATTGGGTACTAGTAAAATTATTTTTTAATGAGCACGGGTAGGGTATGGATAAAGAAAATTTTAGTAGGTGCGAGTATGAAAATACCTTCTACGGTATCGTACTCATTGACAGTCTTAGCTGTGCGTGTGTGTCTAAAAGGAATGTGTTTAACTGCGAGGACAAAAAATTGGCGCAATAGGTTATGTTGTCAATTTCTTTAAAAAATAAATCACTGACAATAAATTTTCATATCGAGCATAAAACCAAATGCTTTTCGTTTTAATTTAACATAAATTTGAAAAAGGTAGGTTCGACAATTGTATTTATAATACCGAATAATTTTTTTATTATTCAATTAGAGTATGTTTGGCAAATGGTGTGAACTAGAACAAGGCTTGTTCTAGTTCTAGTTCTAATTTCATGGTTTTGGTAGAACTAGAACAAGGAGGCGAACTAGTCCTTGTTATAGTTCGGGCCATATTTGGCAACGCCGAACTAGCCTAGTTTGCGATCTAACTAGTTCGACTCCTTGCCAAACATAACCTTAATGAATACGGGCATTTTTTCCTCGAATAAAATAGAATTTTGATGAATAAAATTAATTCAAAACTTTTATCTAGCCGAAGATATACTCGTCAATTGGTTTAAGTACAAACATTAGGGTCTTTTTGGATACTTGGGTTTTGCGTGAAAAATTAAGTTTTTTATTGGGTCCTGACTCATGAAAAGTCTCCCAAAATCTGTGACGAGGTTTCATCAACGTCAGAGATTATGGTACACTAGGCTACGTTTGGTAAATCCATGAACTAGCTAGCTAGTTTGCGTGCAACCAAACGAACCCACGAACTAGAACACGACCTAGTTCGCAATCTTGTTCTAATTCTATGAAAATCATGGAACTAGAACAAGAACTAGAACAAGAACTAGAACAAGCTTGTTCTAGTTCTTGTTCGTGTTTCCCTCCTTTGCCAAGCATAGCCCTAGGTTGAATTTGTTGTCGAGGAGGCCAGAGCCTCGATTAACCCTCATATTTTATATTTTAGAAAAAGTAATTAAGTCTTATTAAAGACTTTCACAGACAACGTATAAAAAAAACTATTGAACAAAGGAAAAGAAGATAATGGTCTGGGAATTAGCCACACCACTTTTATTAAAAGGTATCTTACATATACTTATATATGGAAATTAGTATAGTTTGTGTATAATAACTGAAATAAGATGTTAATATTAGTTCTCGATACATTTTATCCAATCCTTTTTTGTCTCTCTCTATAAATATTATCAGAACGTATATTGTTTTCTGACATAATAAATGAAATGGTTCTCAAACAAAACATATGTGTGAGTTAATGTCTTACATATGAAATGGTTCTCAAACAAAACATATGTGTGAGTTAATGTCTTACATAATTTCTCTATTTATCTATATACGTATTAATATAACGTACAATTTTTCTGGTGCGAAAATTATTTTATCTATGCATGCGTGAGTTATTGTACGCTTAAATTTATAAGCCATGAACTGCTGTTATCAATGTGCATCTTTACTATGCGGCTATGACTATACAAAAACTCAATAGTTCTAAATCAAAGTAATATATTTTCGCCTTAATATGTCGGTAACGGCACGTCTCAAAATAAATTAATATCTACATTCTATAATTAATGAACACGTGTGGGATGGTGAAATCATTAACAGTACTCATTTAATAATAATGTACTAAACAACAGCATCGTTATGACATGCATATTACCAAAACAAATTTAGCAGCATTAAATGCCGTGGACCAAAGACATATTGCTATTGCATATGCACGCAGGGAGCAAAAGAAAGCACCGTTCTGTATTTACGACGATACTCCAAGTCCACTGTAAATATTTTTACAACCACCGATCTGCGATCTCCCTTACCCAAATCCAATCACACGATCCTGATGTAAAGGTCCAAATAATTTCCAAAGAAAAGGAAAGATTGCACTGTAGATAAGGGGAGAATTGGAGTATTTTTCGCCTTAATATGTCGCTAACGGCACGTGTCAAAGTAAAATATCTACATTCTAGAAAGAACACGTGTGGGATGGTGAAATCGTAACAGTACTCATTTAATAATAATGTACTATGTACTAAACGACAGCATCGTTAATTCGTTATGCATATTACCAAAACAAATTTAGCAGCATTAAATGCAGTGGATCAAAGTTATAAACTTATAATGCATATGCATGCAAGGAGCAAAAGAAAGCACCGTTCTGCATTTACGACAATACACCAAGTCCACTATAAATATTTTTAAAACCACCGATCCTGATGTAAAAGTGCAAACAATTCCCAGAGAACAGGAAAATTGCAGTGGTGGTAAGGGGAGAATTGGAGTATTCAAGATTAGTAGGATATAATCAGTATTATATAAATAAAGATGCGTGGGTTTCGGGATTGCATTGTTATTTATTATACGACACGGCACCGTCAGATTAGATTGGTTTTTCCGATTTTTCCATTTTCCGGTGCCGAGCAGTTGTGTTGCATTATATACTGGATCCTACCTAAACAGAAAAACGACCCGTTACATTATTAGTTGTTTAATGTTGTATACATTTTCTCCCTTTCCTTAGGTTTTTCCCCTCTTTCCCCATTTCTCTTCATCGCCCCTCTCCATCGTCTCTCTACCTCTTCCATCGCCTTTTCTGTGTGGCTCTCCGTCTCAGTCGCTCTTTCTCTCCATCGCCTCCTACGTGAGCTCAAGGCGAGTTCTCCTATCTCCGTCTCCTCCTGTAGAAATACAAGTCAAGACAGGTTTTGTTTCTTGTGATCCATGGCTAGATGCATAAATCCCACTTCATTGATTATGACAAGGCAAGTTTTTAACTAATTTTTATACATTTTTTCGCATTTTTCTGTTTATTTTTGGAGCTAGGTCTTTGTTTTAATTTTACGTCTCAATTTTTTATGTAGGAATTTCTGTTTCTTTTCATGAGAGATCCCCCTCCCACCCCCCCCCCCCCCCCAACAAAAAAAAAATAATAATAATAAATAAAATCCACTTGGCGCACACAATTTTCAGAAATTAATTGATTATGACGAGGCAAAGTTTTGGAGCTGTGTCTTTGTTTCTTAATTATAATTGGAAGAAGAGATAATTTTGTTATTTTTTTACACTTCCCCTACAGGTACAAAGCAGGCAGAACCTCAGAGAAGGGTGCTACAGATATCAAGAAAGGTGCAGATTTTCCTAATTACCAGCTAAGCCTCTTGACGACCATCTCTTTAAATAGCTGCCCGCAAAAGTTTATTTAATCAAGTTGATTGCCAGTTAGTCTAAAAGAGTCTTTTTATGGCCTTATGGTTTTCAGCCGGGCACAACAAGCCTACATATCAATATCCATTTTCACATAAAGACACTGGTGTATGTCAAGTGTTTCTAGATGCTTTTTTTAAAACATCCTATATTTTCAGTGCTGCATTTTTAATTTATGACATCATTAAAATGCTAATTTAATCCTATTTAGGGACTTAATCATATAGGGAACGATTCCAGAGTTTTAGAAGATTACTACAAGGCGAGGACAATGAAGTTTGTTGAGGATAATGTGCTGGCATCTTTGAAAAACTGACCTATCCAATAGAGGTAAATAAGAGATTTACGACATATTGAAAATGGGTCATCTTGAGAAACCACTTCTAGCAATACATAGCGGCTTCTCATGTTTGTGGTTTTGAAAACAAAAATTGATTGGAAATTAAGATAAAGACGAAGGACCTTTCAACATGCATATCTAGATTATTCATAAAGACCAAGAATTGATGTCTTAGAATACTTTTTTTAAATCTTACAATAAAAATAGCTTCTGTTCAAGCATAGTTGGTACTAGAAAGGCTTTCTTGCAATCTTAGCAAGTTTTTTTTCCTCTATCAAGACAGATTTTTTTTAATGTTAGGAAATAAAATATTTCTTATTAATTCTTTGTACAGGAGTCTAAATGAACGAAGGTGCACATACCATGTCATGCAATAAGGCTCATAACCTTCTCTGAGGTTCTTATTCTTTCAAAATTTTATGAATCATTCCAAGGCTCAAATTAAATAGCACTTCCTCAAAAAATTGAAACCAGTGCATAAAAGGTTTTTGTCAAACTAATTTTTTTTTACTTTTTGCTAACTTCTTTCCAAAGGAATCGTCCATTTTGCCCCTCAAATGTAAAAACAATGAGAAACCGCAAAAAAAAAAAAAAAAATTCCTACGTTCGTGCCCAATGGCTACTTGGATTTTGTATTAAGTACAAAATCTTTGAGAAAAATTATCACGTCTTAGAATAAACACTATATGCATAAGTGGAAATGAAAAATGATTTTTTTTTTTTTCTATTCTACAACGGGGGTTAGAAAAGTACTTTGAATTTTTTTTTTTTCAATTGTAATTCCCTGTGTGTTATCAAAACAATGAGAATGAGTTTGTTTGGGTAACTTCTTTTACATTGATGGAGAAAACCATGCTGTCAAATTTATTAATTCTTCTTCTTTTGTTGATATGTTTACCACATAATTCTTCACCCTTCTCATTCTATCTTTCCTGTCTCAAGCAACGAGTCATCAGGAATAGTGTTGCTGACAGCGCCAATCGAGAAAACAATGCAAAGAGGAGTTGTTATCTCCTTTGTTCAAGTGGGGAGCTAGAAAATTCTTTATTGTCACATCACATCGTTTGTATCATGCCTCTGCTCTTTGTTAAAGTTATTATTTTTGTAGAATTTATTTGGAATTAATCTTAATTTTAAATACTCTTCATGAGAGTACTATTGTACAAATATATAAAAATTTATTTGAGTAACCTAAAGATTACTTATCATAGAAGATTATGTCTATTTATACCTCTAAATGGATGGCGTAGAAATTTTGTTGGTCACACAGTTATATTTAAAAAGTTCCATCAACAATTTTGGCAGCTCTACTAGAATTAGAACATGTTAGAATTTCCTCAAGAAATTGTGTTTTGAGAAAGCAGTGTTTGAATAGAATAAAATACGAAAAATGTCTAAATTAGAGTCATGTCCAGTCTTTATTTTGAATCTAACCAAATTCTTCTGGTAGAAGAAAGGAATGATTAAAAATAAAATGGGGAGCCACAAGTCAATTGCAAGACTTTACAATACCTTAGCCAAGGATGCCTCTCCAGATCCAACAAGCAAGCTCATAGAAATTTGGTACCAGCTCAACAAGTTCGCATGAAGAATAACAATACGTGGTATGCCAGTCCGAAGCATAAGCACTTTCTTTAAATGAGTTGTTTGTTAAGTTATTGTTTGAACTATGCTGATTTGTCAGAGCATAGATTGTAGTATTAGTGTATACATGTCATTTTATTTATGTTGATACCAGTGACTTTTGAATCATTTGAGAAAATATTGATTACTCAACCTTACGTATATTGCATTATACAACAATTGCAGACGTACAGAATTCTATTTTTTTACCTTTCATAGCGAACAGAAGCAAGTTCCCTTCTATCATTTATGTTTCTATTTGCCAAAAAATACTGACACATGTATAGGTATATGATTTGTACCATAAAAATAAAAATATAAAAGTTGATTTCCTTTCGTAGCAAATACTGCCAAAATACCATACAATATGTTCATGGCATGTATATAATTTATTTTCCATGATTAAGTTACAAAATTGAATGCATACTTTTATTTATATTGTTTATCATTTAAATGTTTACAGACCGGTATGATCTGTCATGTTTTCAGGTATGTATTTCGCATTTTATGTTGTCTTAGCTCTGGTCAATATTTGTACTCTCAAGATTGTGCTCAGTAACTAATTTCTTTTCTCTATGATATTTAAAAATTAATGTATATAGAAGTGAAGATACCAGAAAGCAATGTGAGAAATTTAGCCATGAAAGAGAAGGAAGACACAGAAAAGGCGGAGCTAGAGGAATTGTGCACAAGAATTTAAGCAGAGAGGGAAGCTGTACGGAGACAAGAAGCTGATAATAGTATTCATAAAGAGTATAAAACCCTACGAAGTATGCTTCGGGTTCAGATTGTGAGGAAGGAGATGATTTTGATAGGTACACCCGACCGGAGACGGAGGATACTACAACATCATTCTCTGATGAGCTCATGATTGGTAGTCTCCAATGAGACAGTATACAAAGGGAAGTTTTGGCGCGCATATGGCTGCTGCGCTTAAGGTCTTTAACATGCTTGATGGTTATGGCACCAATCAGCTGAGACAGGAGGTATGAATTTTTTTCTCACTTCAATTTATTAATTATCCCTTTTTTTTTTGGGTTTAAGAAACAACTGCTGTGTGAAGATACTTCTACTGTAGACCTGTAGTATACTAGGCCAACAATTGACATAAAAAGACACTTTAAAATTTTATTCATTTCTTTCTTTCTTTTGTTTTGGATCAATTGACATAAAAAGACACTTTAAAATTTTATTCATTTCTCTCTTTCTTTTGTTTTGGATCAGAACTTTGTTAAATTTTTTATTGTATCATTTGAATTCTATAAATCTCTTTTTTCCTATCATTGTTCCTTTATGATGTCTAATTATGTAATCTTGGCTTGCTGTACCCTTCTCATCAAAATTTAAGAAAAGGAATTCAAAGATTATGTCCAACTTTTAACAGGCATTTTCCAGTACTTGCAATGTGGTATTTTATGGTTGAAGTTTATTTGTATGCGTTTATCTGAATATTTGAAAATTTTCGGTTCTGAATTTTGTGTAAAATTCAGCATCAGCATTTGCTTCTCCTTCTTGGTGCATGCCTGGAGCATGGTTGTTTAATCTACGAGTATATGAAAAATGGTAGCCTATATGATCGTCTGCAGTGCAGCCGCAACACTTCGCCTTTCCTTTGGCATGACCGATTTAGGCTCTCCTGGAAGCTGCTAATCTTGCTTAAAACCAGCAACAAGGTTGTCATAAGTATTAGTACGTCAATATTTCATATTGTCTAATTGCCTCCATACACCATAATATTTCGGCTGTTATAACATGTTATCAATTTAAACGTGAAATCCATTGAACGAAGTTTAAAAGGTTAACAAAATTTAATATGTTATCAATTAAATGCGAAATTCATTGAACGAATTTTAATATGTTATCAAGTTTAACTTGCTGAAAAATTTTATAAATAATCTTTACAAATTTTAAAAGGTAACATATTTTATATTTATTAGTAAGTCAAATATCGAGCAAAGCTCGATTAACCCCACTAGTATAATTAGAGCTGTCAAACTTCTGAAACGGACACGGAATATTATGTTTATGTTCCATTTCAGTAAATGAAATAGTTTTCTGTTTCATCCTTCATTTTCCATTGATTTCAGTCTATTTTCGTGTTTCGTTTCTTTCCGTTTTAGTAATATTTAGAAATTTTCATTTCGTTTCCATTCCGTTTTCAGAAACAAAATTCATTTTTTCTTTCGTAATCTGTTCCATTTGAATGGAACAGAACGAAAATATGCGAAACGACACATTATTGACAGCGCTGTATATAATATCGAAGTCAGTAGGATTTTATTTTTAATAATGCCTACCGTTGTTAACAATAAAAAACCGCCTACCATTATCCAATTTCCACAAATCTATAGTATTAATTAATTTCCGTGACCGCATTTGTGACGGCATTTGTTGTCGATATCTGGGTCGTACATTCGAATTTTGCATGATATCTGATCGTCGGTTTTTTCTCTCAAGTCTAAACCATCGCCTCTCTTTCTCTCTCCTGTACTCAAAACTCCTCTCTTTGCTTCTTCCTTTTGCGCCAATCCCGCCACACCCCCAAATCCTCCTTCGCACCCCCTCCAGCAATCTCTCCTCCTCCTCCTCCTCCTCCTCCTTTACCATTTGCAACCCACCTCCTCCGATGCTCCACCTCTTCTTCTCTGCCAAATTCATGGTACCTCAAAACCCTCGACAAATCCTCTGATTCATTTGAGCATTTCAATCGTTTCTGGATTCATTCTAAGTCATTTCATTACAATAATCTACATTTAAACTCTTTATACTGTCTAGAATATGATTTATATGCTATTTATTCAAAAAAATAGATTATACATGGTAATTACGCATATAAAGTGCAAATAATGCAATTCTAAGTATCATTAAGCATTTCAATTGTTTCTGGATTCCTTCTAAGTCATTTTATCATAATAATCTCCATTTAAACTCTTTATATTGTTTATAATACGATTCATATGTTATTTATTCAAAAAGATTGGAATATATATGGAAATTACTCATATAAAGTACAAATAATGCAATTCTGAGTATCATTTGAGCATTTCAATCGTTTCTGGATTCAATTTAAGTAACTTCAACACAATAATCAGCATTTAAACTCTTTATACGTCTAGAATATGATTAATATGTTATTTATTCAAGAAGATTGGATTATACATGGTAATTACGCATATAAAATGCAAATAATGCGATTCTGAGTATCATTTGAGCATTTCAATCCTTTCTGGATTCATTCTAAATCATTTCATCACAATAATCTATATTTAAACTCTTTATACTGTCTAGAATACGATTTATATGTTATTTATTCAGAAAGATTGGATTATACATGGTAATTATGCATATAAAGTGCAAATAATGTAATTCTGAGTATCATTTGAGCATTTCAATCGTTTCTGGATTCAATCTAAGTCATTTCATTCCTATAATCTACATTTAAACTCTTTATACCGTCTAGAATATAATTCATATGTTATTTATTCAAAAAGATTGGATTATACATGGTAATTACGCATATAAAGTGCAAATAATGATATTCTGAGTATCATTTGAACATTTCAATTATTTCTGGATTCATTTTAAGTCATTTCATCACAATAATCTACATTTAAACTCTTTATGTTGTCTAAAATAGAATTCATATGTTATTTATTCGAAAAGATTAGATTATACATGGTAAATTAAGATAATTTGAAAGGAAAATTTTGGAAGGGGAAATTGATAATCAGGAAAAAATTTCATTAAAGAAAAGCCAAAGATAATTGGTAATCTCGTCAACCAGCCATAATTTTTAAAATTTTACAACATGTTAAAAATATTGAAAAAAAGGAGCATAGGAAAATCATAGAAATTTCATTAAGGAAGCTAGCTTACCAATATAGGGAATAATCAGCTGTACAATAAATTTTGAAAAGCAATTTTGTATTGTTTCAAGCATAAGATTCAATTAGGGAAAAATGGAAAATTATGCATAGGAAGCTACCATCAAATAGAAATTGTCACTATATTGTTGAATTTCGTATTCTACTTTGCAGCCAAGCGCTCCTTTGTAGCAAGATCTCGATGGAGTCATATACAGCATCAACAATCCTTTGTTTAGCTCTTCAATTGCACAATAAAAATAGCTCAAAATTGATGAAGCATTAGATAAGATTCTAAAGTTGTAATTAGAAAAATATCTCTCAAATTCACCTTAGCGCACAGATTCCCTCTTCACATCTTAGCAAGAAAGCAGGCCGGTTCTAGGGTTGAGATCGGCAGTGTGTGTGAGATATAGAGAGAGATGCGGAAGAAGAAAAAAGGATTTCTAGGAATTCCTGTGAAAAAGAGGCGATCAGAGAAGGAGAAAGGGCTAAGAGAGAGAGAGGAGGGTGAGTGGCGTAGATGGAAAGAGAGGGTTTGCGTTGTATCTGGGCTGAGACAAAAAAAATATTTTTTTTTCGGATTGTATAGATTTTACGCATTGTCTTTAAAGCTCCTATTGTTGAGACGGGTCATTGTAACCATCATTATTATCAGCAACACATTTGTTTACAGAGTTTCTGCATTAAGGAATAGAAAATTGTTAAAACACTAACAAATATATCGCAGCCGTGTCGACTGTTTATAAAGATTTTATAACCGGACTCCCAAGCATTTTTAATTAGTATAATACTGATTTTGATTTTGATTTGATGTAGCCATGTATACAATCTCACTTCTTCCAATTTCCATGTTGACAACCGTATAGGATCATGGCTGACCATCTCACTGCATGTTAGGAGGTTAGTGATTACATTTCTGCATACTGGAATAAACAACAAAGCAGGGATCAGTTTCCAGCTTTTCTATACTCATTCTCTACTTTTTTTTCTTCTTATTATTGCAAGGTAAAATATTAAGAAGATATCAGCATTAATATGATCCCAAGAAAATGCTCTATGTTCTTGTTCGTCCAAAATATTTCTCTACTAGCCTCTGAAGGCTTATAAAATGGCCCCTTAAATTCTCAATTCTCAATATTATCACTCGTAGCTAGGCCTGTCAAACGTGCAAAACGTCCACATTAAAGGCCTATTACGTTTAACTTTACATTTAGAGAACGGAAATATTTTTTCTTACGTTCAACGTTTACGGAATTTTCTTGTTAGAGCACATTAAATATTGAACGTTTATTTTATGGTTAACGTTTCGTTTAGTAAACGTCAGAATTTTGGGTTCCGTTTAACATTTCGTTCAGCTAATACGGAACGTTACAGGTCTACTCGTAGCAATTATTAGACTAATGTGGATCGTGATCAGTCCAATGGGCTAAAATATATATGGAACGGACCCAACATTTTTGGGCTTTAAGCAAACGAATTCAAAATTTCATGAAATGAAATGATCCAACAGTAAGATAAAAACTTCAAAAATAAAATGGAATTTGCACGTACTTTCTCTAATTTTTGGGTGCAGGTTGTTCCTCGGAAATATAATTTTGTGGCAGCTTGTCCATGCTTTGCTGAGCAAAATAATGCCAAAACTAAGCATAAACATGTAAAATTGACGAGGCGGCTTACCCTAGCGTCATGCAAGCTTTAAATTTTATGGGAACGTATATTCGCTTCCTTAATTATTCTGCCATAAAATTATGACCATCTATTTAAATTTTGTATTGATTTTAAAATATGTTTTTAAAAAAATCACGTCATATCTTATGTATTGCTCCGAATAATTATGGAGATCACATATTGTAGTTGATTTGCCATCGCAACTATGATTGTCAATACTAGCTCCTTTTATATGTAAATATGTTATATATTTCCTTCCATATAAATCCTACTGAGGGCTGTACCTGTACGTAATATTTGATGATGTCTACTTTTATATTTTCTTAATAATCTTTGATCATTAATTAAGGATAATACTTTTTTCAAGTACAATAAATTGAAATTTATCTTAACATTCTTTGTAAAAAAAAAAAAAAAAAGACACAATTAAACCATCTGCTACTTTCACTTAAAAGGAGCCCTCAACTTCATTTTTTTTTTAGCATATATATCTTTTAAAGAATATGTTTTAATTATTAGTGACATCGTTTTACATTTTACATTTTCCAGGCCTACTCTTGTTTATGCTTTTTCAGTAGTTCTCTTTTTAAAGAAAAAATAAGTCAAAGAATCTCTCTCCTTTTTGAAATTAAATATCCATAAAATTTCTCCATTTGAATTTTGAACCTATAAACTCCACTTAAGATGTATATTTAACTAACGCGGAGCTATAGGAATTAGGTGGGATTGCTAATTCGCAATTTTTATATTTTGCGGGGGGGGGGGGGGGGGGGCGGTAATTATTTTATTTACTAATAATTACATCAAAATTATCTAATTATGAAATTCAAATCTTGAAAGTTGCCTAAGCCCTCCCCTCCCGCTCATGACTGGCTCGACCCCTGGATGCATTCTCATTTACCAGTTGACACAATTTGGAAGTTAATTGTGTTGTTAAAGTTGTATAAGTTATGCTGTATTTCCAATTCAAGAGTATTAATTAAGTTCTTAATGACAAAGCCCACCATATATTACTCTGATCTTCTTACAAGATATTCTAATTCCGAATAATTATATACTTTTTTTTTAATAGTACTATATTATGAATAAACTTTTGTAATTACCCATTCGATGCAGTTGATCCGCATTCCATGCATACTTGTAAATTTGTAATTCATCCAGTTAACAGCAGACATGGGATTTAACGGACAAGTAGCCTACAATATACAAGGTTTTAACGGCAGATATTGCATGTTAACCGCAAACCTCGTACCACAACGAAATGTCACCCAATCAGCTTTTTCTTTTTCCTTTTTTTGAAAATACCCAATCAGCTTTATTCTCCGATGTTCAACTTCAAAGTAACTTTACCCATTTGCAAAATATGCGTAGCTCTCGGATCAATATAATTCTCGCATATTTGCACTACATAATATATAATCACTTTTATTATTAAAATAAAGAATAGTTGTGGCCATGTGTTGTATATTTTAGCTGTGTCATGTACAAATTATAAACTAATTTTTGAAAAAAAAATTATCATCATTGAGCAAGTACTTTAAAAATGAATCGTTAGTAATTACTGGATGACTAATTATTAAAAACATAATTGTCAATAAAATTTATTGTCGATATAACCTATCGCAATATCAACATATTGTTTGCTTAAATATATAAAAACAATGCTTCTTTTCCAAAAGATATCATTGAAGTGCATGCGCGCAGAGAGTTCTTTATCTTTTGGCAAGAAAACGATTTTCAACCTTGATTTTAAATAATAACTTTAAGGGAAAATTAGCCTATACCTCTCAAATCAAAGCTAATTGGAAATGTTCCCTCTAATTTTCAAATTTGAAAATACCCCCCTCTAATCATCAGTACTATAGTACTAGTGGATTAAGGGTAGTATATATAGTACATCTAGTGTGATTTTGTTATTTGTGTGTCAACTTGAGAACTTGCAAATTGAATTGAGTTGGGTTTCAGTTCTAGTGGATTAAGGGTAGTAACTAGTAAGTGATATAAGGGCTGGTTTGAAATATTTCTTAAATATTAAGAAGGCTGATCTCATCAAGTCTGAGCTAGATCAATATCTAGCACTACACCAGAAAATATTTTTAGCACCGCCACAATAAGATCGGTTTTTAAAAAATCCGGTTCTAAAAATATTCAGTGGCAATTTCGATATTGTCAGAATTTTTTTTAAGACCGGTTTTTTAAGAAAATCGGTCCTATAGAGTTCTCAAAAATAATCCGAAATTGTTGTTTTTTTTAAGACCGGTTTTTATAAAAAACCATTCTTAAAAGGTTTGTTTTTAAGACCGGTTCTTTATAAAAATCGGTCCTATAGAGATCAAAAAATAAATCGAAAATTCAGTTTTTATTAAGACCACCGGTCTTAAAAAGTATGTTTTTAAGACCTATTTTTTATAAAAACCGGTCCGAAAAAAACGAATTTTTTCTTTTTTCGGTTGATTTTTTAAGACCGGTTTTTTATAAAAAACCGATCTTAAAAATTAGCATATTGTTCTTCTTATCTCCTTCCCTCATTGATTGTTCTGTCCACACATTCAATTCATAGCCGTTTTTTTTCTCTAAAAACCGAGTCTTATTTTTTCTCTAAAACCAAACAAAAAAAAATAGCTAAAAATCTCGAAAAAATCTGAAAAATTGAAAAATCAAGAGAGAAGGCAAAGGAGATCAACCAGAATCTAAAAAAATTCATTTTTGAGGTATATTCTTTAATTATTCAGTATTTTATTTATTATTTATTAATTATGCAATTTTTTATTTTTTTGATTGATTTTTTTCATTTTGATTTGATAAAATAGAAAGAGGAAGAGGAAGAGAAGATTATTCTATTGAAGAGAAAGAAAACGAGAAGACAATTTCGGTAATTTTCTATTTTAACCCTCAATGATTTCAATTCGTTAATTTACCAATTTGTATGTGCATATATATATCATTTGTTATTTGCATATATTAGTTGTATTGTCATATAGGACCAAATCGCCGGAATTTGTACTATTTTAGATTGTGTCCGTCCGAAATTAATCCATTAGGGATTAATCTCGAATAGTACTCCCGGTCGGGAGTACTGCTCTTTGGATATTCTTGTCTCATTTAGGACAGCGAGTTGTACGTTAGATGCAATTTGTTGTCCGAGAAAAATTCGGCGGCATTTCTCTTTATGTTTCCCACGGATACGTACACACAAGCAATCGTGTGTTGGCGTATTCAGGGAACATAAGGGGAAATGCTGTCGAATATTTCTCAGACAACAAATTGCATCTAGCGTACGCTCGCTAATGAGACAAGAGTATCCAAAGAGTGGGCTAGGATGGTGTTAGGAAGTCTAAGTTTTCAAATTTTTGTGCTAATTAACCATTTAATAAGCAATCCAAACGACTTAGACCTCGAAGGATCTAGTCCAAGCATTCACACACAAGAGAGAGAGGTTAGGAAGGCTACCTCTCCTTGTATCGCAACAAGGAGGCTCGAATCCGGCGATGTCGAGGTTGTGCGCACCACCACGCGTGTCTCGGCCTCAAGTCCACCAAGGTATTAACCAAAACCTCGATCTATGCTAGTAGATGAGAGGTTAAGCCTAATCCCTTCATTCCCTTTGCCTTAATTAACTATTTAATTGGATGGAGGCAAGAGGTGCTCAACACATGAGCTTAAGAGAGCAATGGTGGAGAGGAGAAATTCTGAAATTTTTCCTTTAATTTTCGTCCAAAATATTAGGGAGAGAGAAAAAGGCAAGGTGGCTAGGATTTTGACTCCCAAAGTGGTCCTTTTATAGACCAACAACTCTCCCAAAAAATTATAACTAATTTACAACTATGCCATCACTAGGGCAGCCATAAAATGGGCCTAAATGGGCTCCATCAATTATTTAATTGGTCCTCTAATTCAATTAATTAGTGGCCCAATTAATTGCTCTCAAGTTGGACCTTTAATTTACCATTTAAATATAGGCCCGTTAGCTCAAATTAATTACTTTAATTAATTCATGTTGAACAAATTAATTATCAACACTTTGATAATTATTTAAGGATTAGAATATGCATTAATTTATTTCTATATAATCCGTTTGACTTAATTAATTAATTATGACGGTTCGCAACAGTACATAATTAATCAGTCAACATATCATATTGTTGCATTCCTTAATACAACCAAATAAATAATGCACGCATGGTCAAAATCTATTTGTGTGACCCTTTGAGGATTTATGCTCTGTTGGTCATGGAAAATAAATCGCTATTTATTTCCAATAATCATAAGCGGTATCTAGTAACACGTTATGATTCCCAATTCGCATAAATAGTGTACCGCTACAATCTTTTAATCCTGCATAAGAAATAATAGTATTTTCTTGTCTGATTCTTATGTCACATGATATCATCGTATAATCCAAGATAAGAATGTGTCATTCTTGCAGATTATACGTTTCTTGATCTAGAGATGACTGTATCAGTTGCTAGCAAACAATCCATCTCCATCAAGGGGCCCAAACAGATATCATCGCTCACTAAGTAAATTAATGAGGGACATACAGTTTTCTTGATGAACAACTTTTCCCCGCACAATTCAAGAGAACATAAATAAAGTCCGTATAGCAGCCCTTATCAGAAATCAACGGTAGACGATATTTATTGAACCTATCCTCATGTGAAAAAGTTGAACCATCTCAAACTTAGAATCAAACTCAAACGAAATAAATAATGACACATAACACAATCCATATATTTATCTCATTAGGTCGTGTCCTGTACTATGTTCTATAACATATACATATGCAATTAAGTTGGCAACTCCTTACCTATGATCTATAGAACTTAATCATCACTTAACTTACATACTAATCTTATCCGATAATTAATATTCCTTGTTAATTATCAAGATTACGGACCTTTTAGATCTATTATTGTCATTTAATTATAAATGAACTACAGAGATCTACAATTCAGGTCCTCAACCTGAATGATCTGTCAATTAATAAATCAAGGAATAAATGATCAAATATCATCAATAACATAAACCATAGAAGTAGCCATATAATGATTGGCTTCTAGGACATAATTCTAACAATCTCCCACTTGGCCTATAGTCAATCAACAGTGACTTCTAACCAGTGCATAGTACTCAATGTAATATCCAAAATATACATGTCTCATACTAAAGCCTCAAATGATAAAAGATACAACTCAAAGCCATTCAGGCATACGCCTAATCCCCATGGATGCAACGTGCAACTCATATGCGGCTCGAGATAGAGGCTTTGTCAGAGGGTCCGCTGTGTTCGCGGCACCGTCCACCTTCTTGACCTTGATCCATCCGTCATTCACAAACTGATGGATAAGATGGAATCGTCGTAGAATGTGCTTGGTCTTCTGGTGAGACCTAGGCTCCTTGGACTGAGCTATGGCTCATGTGTTGTCGCAGTAGAGATCCACTGGACCAGAGATGCTTGGAACCAACTCCAGCTCGGTCAAGAATTCCTTAATCCAAACTCCTTCTTTCACCGCTTCACCAGCCGCTAAATATTCTGCTTCGGTGACGGAATCAGCCGTGGTATCCTGTTTAGAACTCTTCCAACTCACGGCTCCACCATTGAGCAGATATACGAAGCCGGACTGTGACTTCGCATCATCTCGATCGGTTTGGAAACTAGCATCGGTGTAACCACTTACAACGAGCTCTTGGTCTCCACCGTACACGAGGATGCTATCCTTTGTTCTCTTGAGATACTTGAGGATATTCTTGACTGCGGTCCAATGTGCCATACCAGGGTTAGCTTGGTATCGACTAGTCACACTAATCGGATGCGCAACATCAGGGCGAGTACATAGCATGGCATACATGATCGAACCGACTACAGATGGATACTTGAACCGCTTCATGAAATCCCTATCTGTATCAGTCATTGGACATTGAAACTTGCTCAAGAATATGCCATGTGACATAGGCAAGTAACCCTTCTTGGAACTAGCCATTTTGTGTTTTTCCAATACTTTGTCAATATATGCATCTTGGCTCAAGCCTAACAACATTCTTGATCTATCTCGATAGATCTTGATTCCTAGGATGTAGGCGGCTTCGCCCAAGTCTTTCATTGAGAACACTTTCTTCAATGAATCCTTAACTGCATTCAATTCGGGGATATCATTCCCGATCAAAAGTATATCATCAACATATAGAACGAGAAACACAACCACGCTCCCACTAATTCTCTTGTAAACACAAGGTTCCTTCTCGCTTTGAATGAAGTTCAACTTCTTGACCTCTTTATCAAAACGCTTGTTCCAACTCCTCGATGCTTGCTTCAATCCATAAATGGACCTTTGAAGCTTGCACACCTTGTTAGCATTCTTTGGATCCACAAAACACTCGGGTTGTGTCATATACACATCCTCTTCCAAGTTGCCATTTAAGAAGGCGGTTTTGACATCCATTTGCCATATCTCATAGTCATAATATGCGGCAATCGCTAACAAGATCCGAATTGACTTGAACATGACGACAGGCGAGAAAGTTTCTTTATATTCAATACCATGAACTTGCTTGTAACCTTTCGCAACTAGTCGTGCTTTGTAAATGCTCAAGTTGCCATCCATGTCGACCTTTCTCTTAAAGATCCACTTGTTCTCAACGGGTTTTACTCCGTCGGGAAGGTCAACCAAGGTCCATACCTTGTTTTCATACATGGATTGCATTTCGGATTCCATGGCCTTAAGCCATTCCTTGGAGTCGGGTTTATCTTTCATGTGCTTTATGGTCAAGGGTTCGTCATTCGCAATGACGAGAACATCGTGCAAATCCAAGTACTTTTCGGGTGGGTGACTTTCCCTCTTTGACCTTCGTAGGATCGGTGCTTGGGGTTGAGGCTCTTGAACTTGTTCCACAACGGCTTGTGGACTTGGTTCTTGGTACTCGAAAGTTTGAGTGTCTGGAACACTATCGACTCGCGATATGTTCGAGTCCTCATTTGAGGGAGCGTACTCTTGAATCTTTTCCATAACGGCTTGTGGAACGGGTTCGGCTACAACCTCGTTTGGCACCATATTGGGAATCGCTAGATTACCTACTTGAGGCACATCTTGCGATGGTTCATGAATTTCTTCAATGACCACATTACTCCCACTACTTCTTCTTGAGAGAAACTCCTTCTCTAAGAACACACCATAACGAGCAACAACTATCTTGTTCTCATTGCGGTTGTAGAAGTAGTAACCCTTAGTTTCTTTTGGGTATCCCACGAAATGACATTTGTCCGATTTGGGTCCAAACTTATCACTCATTAGCCTTTTCACATAAGCTTCACAACCCCAAATCTTGAGAAACGACATGCTTGGTTTCCTACCAAACCAAAGCTCATAAGGCGTATTCTCAACGGACTTTGATGGAACACGGTTTAATATAAAAGCTGCGGTTTCTATTGCAAAACCCCAAAACGATTTGGGCAAGTCGGCTTGGCTCATCATCGATCGAACTATGTCTAGCAAAGTTCGATTCCTCCTTTCGGATATACCATTCCATTATGGTGTTCCCGGTGGAGTGAGTTGTGGAACGATTCCACACTCCTTTAGATAATCACCAAATTCGTGGCTCAAATACTCTCCACCTCGATCGGAACGCAAGACTTTGATTTTTCGATTGAGTTGGTTCTCAACTTCATTCTTGAACTCCTTGAACTTTTCGAAGGATTCGGACTTGTGCCGCATCAAGTAGATATACCCGTATCTACTATGATCATCGGTGAAAGTGATGAAGTATGAATAACCTCCTCGTGCGCAAATGCTCATAGGTCCACATACATCGGTATGCACGAGGTCTAATAAGCCACTTGCCCTTGTACCTTTGTTGGTAAAAGGCGCTTTGGTCATCTTTCCCATCAAACATGATTCGCATGTGTCAATTGGCTCGAAAGCGAATTGATCCAAGAGACCAACTGTTTGTAATCTCTTGATGCGTTTCTCGTTGATATGACCTAAGCGGCAATGCCACATTAGAGTCGTACTTTCATGTGAGATCTTACGTTTTCTACTGTCATGTTCAACACTCAAAACATGTTCGTTAGAATCAAGCACATAAAGACCATTCAATAAATGCGCAACACAATAACAAACATCATCACGCAACAAAGTACAACTTTTGTTCTTTATTACAACACCAAATCCATCCAAGTCTAAACACGAAATAGAGATGATGTTCCGAGTGATACAAGGAACTACATAAACATCTTTTAGTTCCAAAACTAAACCAGAAGGCAAAGTGAGTTCTACGTTCCCAACGGCCATAGCGGAGACGCACGTGCCGTTACCGACGCGGAGTTGAACTTCGCCTTTCTCGAGCCGCCTCCTACTCTTTAATGCCTGCACATTTCGACAAATGTGAGCACATGAACCAGTATCAAATATCCAGTCTGTACTAGAGGTAGCGAGAAGGGTTTCAATGACAAATATACCTGAAGTAGAAGGCCGGACAGTTCCCGCCTTCTTGTCAGCGAGGTACTTGGGGCAATTCCTCTTCCAATGGCCCTTGTTGCTACAGTAGTAGCACACGGTCTCGGAAGTGGCCGGGTTCTTCTTTCTCTTGGAACCCTCGGGAGCTCCCTTGGCCGAACCTTGGGGCGTCACCGTGCCTTTGCCCTTTCTAGTTCTGCGGGTCTTTCTTTTCTTGTTCTTCTTGCTCTTGTCACTCACCGCAAGAACATCTTTGGGCCCTTTTTCCTTTTTGAGACTCTCCTCCGTCTCGACAAGCATGTTTTGGAGATCATCCATGCTCTTGTCCATGCCATTCATCCGGTAGTTCACAACAAAACCGGTGAAGCTATGAGGGAGAGAGTTGAGAATGAAGTCTTGAATCGCCCCTGACGAGAAGGGCGTATCAAGCCTTTCGAGCTGCCGAAACAACCCCGCCATCTTCATGACGTGTGGCCCGACTTCATTACCTTCCGCCAATCGAGTATTGGCGACGGCCTTGATGAGACGGGCCCTTTCGGTGCGGGCCTTGGTTTGGAACATGTTCGAGAGACGAGAGACCATTTCAAACACACCATAACCACTATCCATGAACTCCTTTTGGAGTTCCGCCTCCATGACAGCGACAATCAGGACGGACATCTCCATGTCGTCCATGACGTGCTTGTCATGGGCATCCTTATCCGCTTGAGGGGCATCCGACTTGGGAACCGCGGGGATAGGAGTGGTTAGGAGGTATTCTTTCTTTTCAAACCTAAGGACAAGTCTAAGGTTCCGGTGCCAATCCAGAAAGTTGGCACCGTTGAAGGCGAGCTTTTCTTTCTCTAAAAGAGAGCGAATCGAAAAGGATGAGGAAGACATCTACAACAATTTTTCAAATTAAAGGTCAATTAGATTATGCTTTTGTTTTATTTTCAAATAAAGTAAAACTTCCACTACTTTAATATAAGTCTCTAAAAGTAATGAATTTCCAAGACCCTTATTTTCGTCAAGTTGGACCTGCTATGGCACATCACCCAAAATGACAGATAAGGTAGGTTCTCTTTAACCAATCATACAACTTTATGATTCTTGGTTCGTATCGCGAACTTCGCCCCGATGTCCAAACTCTAGTTGGGTCCATCGATAAGTAACATCTCTCTATTTGCTCCTTACAAATCCATTTATTTGTACCCCGACTATCAAATTGACAACCATGACATCCGCTTGGGCAGACCGCGCCATGAGAGGGCAATTGACATGAAAGGGATAGAGAGAAGGAGGGCGGTCGACTTAATCAAATTTGGGACAAACAATTATGTGACTATTGTTTGGTGGTCGTGAAATCATACACCTATACCTATCCTATGACATTCATAGCATCCACAAACATTCACATAATAATAAGCATCTCAAGCATTGTTGTGGGTTTGTATGGCTCCCGCTTGCATTAGTTCCGCCGCATCTCCATGTAGCAAAACTAATATAATTGTCCCTCCCACTAATCATATGGATCCTATCCTATATAATTAAAGGACAAAATACATGTGAAAATATCCCTAATTCCCTCCTAGCCTTAGGGGCATGCAAGCCTCACAAGTTACATTAAGAAATTAATCATAATTAATTAATTAACCATGGCACCAAAGACCTTACATACAATCAATCACATGCATTCACAAATTACAACACACAAGGCATTGGTTTCTTGATCCATACTAAACCCACGATCCTTCCTACAAAACAAAGTTAGCACATGTCTCTTTGTTTCTTAATTAACAACAATGAATTAGAGTCTTTGCACATCGCTTGTAGTTCGGGTCTTTCCGCATAAAAGTTTAACTTTTAAACAACTAATTTACTTAAACCATTTGAAAAGCCAATTCAACAATTGTAAACAGAAAGGAGGAATATCATGGAGTATTCTAATTAATTTATTCAACCAATTTGATTAATTAGAAAATACTTTAACTATTTAAAATAATAAATGGGACCCGATAAAATTCGAAATTTTTCGGTCTCCAAAATTTATGAAATAAATCATGCATACTCCCTATTATAAGTGTAACTATCTGTCAAAATTTCAGGGAGAGATCACTTACCATCAGAGAGAAACAAAATTAACAAATCGTCAAACTGTGCGCGAAACACCGTTATCCGATTTTCTGTTTTTGTCTAACTCTTTTGGTCTGTAGGATCATCTTCCAAAAAGTTTTCATGAAAACACTTTACATAACAAATCTACTATATGTTATTGACTACCAATCCATCAAACGAAATCCAACTAGTCTTATTTAAAATCATCAAGATAAATAGCAAACAAGCCACTTATCCTGTTCTGAAACAGACTAACGACTAAAAACTATTGACTCAGTTGAGGTATCAAACCTTAATGAAATTCTTTGAAACTAATTTTTACAGAATCTTAACTTCAAGTAGAAACTTTCTATTCAAACACTTTTTCATAAAGTTTTCTCAATAAGTACAGTTTATCCAAACAATAAGTTTGTTGGAAAACCAGATCTGACAACCGATTCACTTCTCATGACTTGAACGCCCACATAAAATCCGAAGCATGCAACAAATTTTACATGTCCAGAAAGAGCATCAAGTTTACAAGATTTCTAGCTAAGAAATAAAGATAGTTATTTTCGAAAAATAAATCCTTCATACCTAAAACACAGAACTGTGCAGCAGAGTACCAGATCTGCGCACCGTTACCGTTTAATTCACCATAAATTCATAACAACTTAGAAAAAGGTGAAACTAGTGGCTAAAGAACCACATCTCACAGATATACAATCTCCAATAAAATTTAGAATTTTTCTGAAATCTTTTCTCAGCGAAAAACCAAAATAATGTCGAAAACAGAACAGAAATCCAGACAGCAAGCAAGTGCATCACTAATCCATGTGTTAATTAATCATTTCTCAACCAATTATGTGTTAAAATGCTTTAGAACGATCTAGAGCTCTGATACCACTGTTAGGAAGTCTAAGTTTTCAAATTTTTTTGCTAATTAACCATTTAATAAGCAATCCAAACGACTTAGACCTCGAAGGATCTAGTCCAAGCATTCACACACAAGAGAGAGAGGTTAGGAAGGCTACCTCTCCTTGTATCGCAACAAGGAGGCTCGAATCCGGCGATGTCGAGGTTGTGCGCACCACCACGCGTGTCTCGGCCTCAAGTCCACCAAGGTATTAACCAAAACCTCGATCTATGCTAGTAGATGAGAGGTTAAGCCTAATCCCTTCATTCCCTTTGCCTTAATTAACTATTTAATTGGATGGAGGCAAGAGGTGCTCAACACATGAGCTTAAGAGAGCAATGGTGGAGAGAAAAAATTCTGAAATTTTTCCTTTAATTTTCGTCCAAAATATTAGGGAGAGAGAAAAAGGCAAGGTGGCTAGGATTTTGACTCCCAAAGTGGTCCTTTTATAGACCAACCACTCTCCCAAAAAGTTATAACTAATTTACAACTATGCCATCACTAGGGCAGCCATAAAATGGGCCTAAATGGGCTCCATCAATTATTTAATTGGTCCTCTAATTCAATTAATTAGTGGCCCAATTAATTGCTCTCAAGTTGGACCTTTAATTTACCATTTAAATATAGGCCCGTTAGCTCAAATTAATTACTTTAATTAATTCATGTTGAACAAATTAATTATCAACACTTTGATAATTATTTAAGGATTAGAATATGCATTAATTTATTTCTATATAATCCGTTTGACTTAATTAATTAATTATGACGGTTCGCAACAGTACATAATTAATCAGTCAACATATCATATTGTTGCATTCCTTAATACAACCAAATAAATAATGCACGCATGGTCAAAACCTATTTGTGTGACCCTTTGAGGATTTATGCTCTGTTGGACATGGAAAATAAATCGCTATTTATTTCCAATAATCATAAGCGGTATCTAGCAACACGTTATGATTCCCAATTCGCATAAATAGTATACCGCTACAATATTTTAATCCTGCATAAGAAATAATAGTATTTTCTTGTCTGATTCTTATGTCACATGATATCAACGTATAATCCAAGATAGGAATGTGTCATTCTTGCAGATTATACGTTTCTTGATCTAGAGATGACTGTATCAGTTGCTAGCAAACAATCCATCTCCATCAAGGGGCCCAAACAGATATCATCGCTCACTAAGTAAATTAATGAGGGACATACGATTTTCTTGATGAACAACTTTTCCCCGCATAATTCAAGAGAACGTAAATAAAGTCCGTATAGCAGCCCTTATCAGGAATCAACGGTAGACGATATTTATTGAACCTATCCTCATGTGGAAAAGTTGAACCATCTCAAACTTAGAATCAAACTCAAACGAAATAAATAATGACACATAACACAATCCATATATTTATCTCATTGGGTCGTGTCATGTACTATGTTCTATAACATATACATATGCAATTAAGTTGGCAACTCCTTACCTATAATCTGTAGAACTTAATCATCACTTAACTTACATACTAATCTTATCCGATAATTAATATTCCTTGTTAATTATCAAGATTACGGACCTTTTAGATCTATTATTGTCATTTAATTATAAATGAACTACAGAGATCTACAATTCAGATCCTCAACCTGAATGATCTGTCAATTAATAAATCAAGGAATAAATGATCAAATATCATCAATAACATAAACCATAGAAGTAGCCATATAATGATTGGCTTCTAGGACATAACTCTAACAGATGGTAACCGGCCCAAAAACCTAATGTAATGCATTGAACCTATAAATTTCATACCCTGACTTTTGGATATACATTTCTATCTATACAGATGGATCAGAGGGATGAGTACATGTATGAATATTTGAGGATATCAGGTGAATTTGTTGGAGTTGTTGAAGAGTTCTTAAAATGTGCAGAAGAAAATCGAAAGTTGACTGGAAAGCCCAAAATTCTATGTCCTTGTAAACGTTGTGTTAACTTACAGAGACATGATAGTATAAAGATTAGATCACATTTGATTGAGCGTGGATGGATGACAACACCTAAATACATCCGGTGGGTTTTGCATGGGGAAAAGTTGGAAGATCATTTAAATATTGAGACTAGCAATATTAATGGATCTGATTCAGAAAATAGTGTACAAAATGATTAGGGGGCTGATGTAAGGGATGAGGTATTTGTGGATGAAAATGTAAGTCAAGAACAATATTGTGAAAATGATAATAGAGAAAATGATTTAGATGAAATGATGAATGAAATACCAGATGGTTTTATTGATGAGGTTCCTGATATTTTTCAAAAATTAGATGAAAACTACCATATACCGTTATATCACGGTTGTAATGAGGATAAATTCTCAAAAATTAAAACTGTTTTTAAACTTTATAACCTGAAAGCCAAGAATAATTGGAGTGATAAAAGTTTCACATCTTTATTCGGTCTTTTACGGAAAATGCTTCCAGCAGAAAATACATTACCGGATACATGTTATAAGGCAAAAAAATTACTGTCCTTTGAATATGGCAGTGGTGAAGATTTCAGCATGTCCGAATGATTGCATACTGTTTCGGAATGAGTACGAGAATCTTAATAAATGTCCAATGTGTAATGCATCACGGTACAAACTAAGGGACGATGATTTGGAAGATGATGAAGATAGATGTAAAAATAGGACAGCTGCGAAAACATTGTGGTATCTGCCGATAATACCAAGGTTCGAGCGTCTCTTCAATAATTCAAGAGATGCTCAACTACTGAGGTGGCATGCATAATGATCAGACATCCTGCGGACTCGCCCCAGTGGATGAACATAGACAGTAATTTCAAGGATTTCGGTAGTGAATCTAAAAATTTGAGATTGGGACTATGCACAGATGGGATGAATCCTTACGGTTTCATGAGCAGCAATCGCAGCATATGGCCAGTTTTATTGGTTATTTACAACATTTCTTCCTGGTTGTGCATGAAAAGAAGATATCTGATGATGCCATTGCTCATTTTCGGTCCAAAACAACCAGGAAATGATATAGATGTGTACGTGGCCCCGTTAATAGAAGACCTTGATAAGTTATGGAAGGACAGGGTGGAGATATTCGATGCTTATTCCAAAAATTATTTCACCCTACATGCGATGATATTTTGCACGATTAATGATTTTCCCGCATACGGGAACTTGTCAGGTTATAGGAACAAAGGAGATAAGGCATGTCCTATTTGCGAGGAGGAAACACATTCTGTATGGTTATCTAATTGTAGGAAGAATGTCTACTTGGGACATCGTAGATTCCTTAACCGTCATCACCCCTACCGCCGGACGGATTACAAAACCAAATTTGATGGCAACATCGAAACCCGACGGGCACCAATACCAAGAAGCGGAAGACAGGTATATGAGGTGGTGAAGGATCTTAAAAAGACAAACCATTTGCGAAGAAAATTCCGGATGGCAATTGGAAGAAGAAGTCTATATTTTAGAACCTTGAATACTGGGCGTATTTGGATGTTAGACATTGTCTGGATGCGATGCACATCATTAAGAACATCTGTGAATCTTTGATTGCTTTGATTTTAAATGCTCAAGAGAAAATAGACAATGCTAATGTGAGGAAAGACATGGTCGAAATGGGGATACGACTGGACCTAGCCGCAAAGCCAAATACTAGTAAGAAACAGGATTGGTTACCCGATGCAGTTTACACTTTGACAAAAAAAGAGAAACTCAGTTTGTTGGAGTGTTTGAAGTCCATCAAGGTTCCGACCGGTTATGCCTCAAATATCTCAAGGAAGGTATCAATCAAGGATATGAAATTGATTGGAATGAAATCGCACGATTATCACGTGCTGTTGACCCAGTTGCTTCCGATTGCAATTCGAAGATGTTTTAAGGAAAAAGTTCGGAACTCCATCACTAAGTTGTGTTTTTTCTTTAATGAAATTTGCTCCAAAGTGATTGATCCTGAAAAACTGACTAAGTTAGAAACTAATGCTTATCAGACCATATGCGAGCTGGAGATGCACTTTCCCCCATCATTCTTTGTTATAATGATGCATTTGACCATTCATTTAGTTAGGGAGATCAAGTGGTGCGGTTCGATATTTTTATGGTACATGTACCCTTTTGAAAGAGCAATGGAACAATTGAAAAGGTTAGTCCGAAGTAAATCTCGACCCGAAGGAAGCATAGTCGAAGGATATGTGGCCGAAGAGGTTATTGATTTATATACTGATTATGTAGATGGACTAAAACTTATTGGCCTGCACAAGAATCGGCACGAAGGTAGACTCCTTGGGAAAGGTATACTTGGTTTGAAAATAATTACAGTGAACCTTGAAAAGAGAGAAAAAGCACATCTTAAAATTTTGCAACAAGTCGCCGTTGTGGCTCCTTACGTGGATCAACATATAGCAGAGTTGCGAGAGAAAAATCCTCAGAAAGGTGAAAATTGGATCACTAATGAGCACAACAAACTGTTTGTAAATTGGTTCAGAAAGAAAGTACAATTATCTCCGTCCGACAATGAAACTGTGAAATATCTTGCGAATGGTCCAAATGCAAATGTGTACACCTATCAAGGGTACGACTTGAATGATTCACCTGGTATACTAAAAAACAAGATGGAAAAAGCACAGTACAAAATAGCAGAGTCACAATAGAAGCCATATCAAGTGATGGCAAGTCATCAGAGCCGTATTATGGGTGGATCGAAGAAATCTGGGAACTTGATTATAATACATTCAAGAGACATGTGTTTGAATGTAAATGGATCCTCAAAAGTGGAGTCAAAAAGGAGAAAGATTCTGGAATAACAACCGTTGATTTCAAAAAGTTTGGATATGCATACGACCCTTTCATACTTGCAAACAAACAAGCAATGCAAGTTTGTTATATTGTTGATCCAGCCGACATCTCACGACATGTGGTTCTTCCGGAAAAAAGACGCATTGTCGGCGTTGAAGATGTCGTAGATGAAGAAGAATATGACCGATTCGATGAAATAGCATCATTCTCCACAGGTATAATATAATATAATATAATTAATCTCCATTAATTGCATGAAATTCTATTAATTATTAAATTAATTTGGTACCTACACTATTATATTATATTCACAGGAATCGATGGAACGTCGCTACCAATTGAAGAATTAGCAACTAATTTGCGTGTGGATTGCCAAGAAGCAGGCGTGTGGGTAGCACGACCAACATTACCAAGGAATAAAGGAAATTAAGTTATATACATATAGTAGTACTAGATTTCAATTGTAATAGAATTTTTAACAATTTTTAAGTACTATTTTGTAAGATTTTTTTTACTTGTTTTATTTAGTTAAAATTTTTAATTTTATGATATATTTTGTAATATTAAAAAATAGCACAAAAAAAACATAAAGGAAAAAACCAAAAAAACATAAATTTCGGTTTTTTAGTAAAAAACCGGTCTTAAATATCAATCAGAAATAAAAAAATTTTATGATAAAACATAAATTTTTTGTTAAGACAGAAATTTAAAATTTAAAATTTAAAACTACGGTTTATTCTTAAGACCGGTTTTTAAGTAAAAAACCGATCTTAAAATAAATCAAATTTTTTTGGTTTTTTATTTTTTTCCTTTCTGTTTTTTTTTTGTGCGTTTTGTTAAAAAAGAGAAAATATAATACAAAAATTTTAAAGTTTTCAAAATTCGATTAAAAAAAAGAAAATAATAATACTAATATATATTATATTATTTTTTTATAAATTGATTTACTATTTCAAAGAAAATAATCTATTTTAAAAAAATTATTTTTAAAATTTAAAAGAGCACAATAATAAATTTTATGATAAAACATAAATTTTTTGTTAAAACAGAAATTTAAAATTTAAAATTTGAATAGATAAAGTATTAGAAATAAAACAGTAATTTAGAATTTAAAATTTAAAATTTCGGTTTATTCTTAAGACCGGTTTTTAAGTAAAAAACCGGTCTTAAAAGAAAATCGGATTTTTTTATTTTTTTCCTTTCTGTTTTTTTTGTGCGTTTTATTAAAAAAGAGAAAAAATAATACATAAATTTTAAAGTTTTAAAAATTCGATTAAAAAAGGGAAAATAATAATACTAATATATATTATATTATTTTTTTATAAATTGATTTACTATTTCAAAGAAATTTAAAATTTGAAATTTCGGTTTATTGTTAAGACTGGTTTTTAAGTAAAAAATCGGTCTTAAAAAAAGTCGAATTTTTTGTTAACACCGGTTGTTTACTTAAAAACCGGTCTTAATCATTATGACAATTTATTTAAAACTCATCTCCTCCCTCCCTCTGCTCTCACCGAAATTTTCTAAGTCCGAAATTTTCAGTGCACCTCTCGATCCGCCTTGCTGCCTCTCGATACGCCTCTCCACCGCATCTCCTCCTCTCGGCCGCCTCTCTCTCTCTCCTCTCCACTCTCTAAACCCGAGCCGCCTCTCCCTCTCTACTCTCTACTCTCAAAACCCGAGCCGCCTCTCGCCGCCTCTCTCCGCCTCTCCTCCTCTTTGCCTCCTCTCCAAACTCCTTTCTCTACTCTACACTCTCTAAACCCGAGCCCCTTTCTCCGCCTCTCCGCCTCTCTGTTGACAGCACCACTGCCCCTCTCCACCTCCGAGAGCACCTCCGAGCACCACTGCCCCTCTCTCTAAGCTAAGGTAATTTCTATTTAAATTTTTAATTTAATCTGAAATTTAAGGTAATTGTGTGCAATTAGTTATTAAAATTAGTTGTGATTGTATTCAAATCTACAATTTAGTTGTGAAATTAGTTGCAATTGGTTGTGAAATTAATCTGAAATTTAGTTTCAAATAGTTTGATAAATTGTAATTAGTTGCAATTAGGTAGATAAAATATTAAAATGCAATTAGTTGCAATTACTTGGGTAAAATGCTTGTAAAATGTAATAGATTTCTATTATGAGTTATTGCTTGCATGTAACTCGTAAGTAGTTGTGTAATTTTTGGATAAAATGCACCATATACAGGGGAGGTTATGTCAAATTTTTTTATAAATGAGTTAAATTGCAAATTAATATAGATTAATTTAGGATTTTTTTTAGAATTTGTTTAGGGTTTGCTTATGGTTATGTTTTGTTTAGGTTTGATTAATTTAGAGTTGTTTAATTATGAATCGATGTTTCAATTATTATATGACTTGATGTTTTAATTGTTATAATTATGAATTGATGTTTTAATTGATGTTCTAATTGTCTAATTTAGAGTTGTTTAATTGATATATTAATTAAATTGATATTTTAATTGATGTTGTAATTGTCTAATTATTGTGAAATTGATTGTAATTGTGTTAATTGCAGCCATGTCGAATCCGGATGAGAATTTTCCGTCGAATGTGGATGAGGATCATGAGTTCAATGAGGATGAGGATTTGATGGCAAATCAAGAAGCTCAACTCGTTAGCAGAAGGGGGAAAAGATCAATGGCAAAATGCCTAAAGACGGCAAAGAAGATAGCTGCTGAAATTCCGTTGGAGATCACCTTCAACGAAAAAGGCCAGCCTAGCGGTGATAATGCAATTGAATTTAATCGATTTTTGGCACAGAAAACGAGAGATATGGTTAAAATCAGGTACGAGGAAATATGAATATGAATTAGCATGGTGATATTTCTATAAATTTGATTAATGTGATTAGTCTATAAATTTGATTAATGGTGAATTAACATGGTGATATTTCTATAAATTTGAATGTGATATTTATATAAATTTGAATGTGAATTGATCATGATATTAATTGGGTTTAACGCAGTTATAAGACTTGGCCGTCAGTGCCAAAAGAGTTAAAACTTGATTTGTACAACACTATAGCCAAGACATGGAATATTCCGAATGACATTTCGATTTTAATCAAGCGGAAAATTCTTACAGCATGTTGCAATAGATGGAGGGCCTGGAAAACTAGCTTGGTAAGAGATTATGCTTATAACATCAATTATACTTATTATTGCTGGATTAATTAAAATTATAACATATATTCTTTCATTGTAGAATAAGAAATACAGGAAAAATGCAAAAGAAGGTGGACAGAAGCCATGGGATGTTTTTAACATATCGTAGGAAGAATGGGAACAATTCGATGAATATCATAAAAGCCTTGAGTTTGAGGTATATAAATAAATTTCATATATAGAATTATTCACCAATGCTAATATCCTAACTTTATTTTTCATATACTTACAAGTCTTTTGAATTTGATAATAGAAAAAGAGTAAAATAGGAAAAGAAAATGCCGCCAAGAAGGACATGCCCCACACACTCGGATCGGGAGGTTACATAAGTGCAGAGAAGACATGGAAAAAAGACGACGTGGTTCATGGTTCGACCTCGACCATTACCATTGGTGTTGATGACAGGTCTTACAGATTGTGCAGGGCATGTGCCACAGAGGATCCGGTGACGGGCGAACTTAGGGTTACAAATCCTAAGGCTTGTGAGGTCCTTGACAAAGCGGTACGTTTTGTAACTCAAATAAATTTGTAAATTAACTCAAATAAATTTATAAATTATGTATTCAACAAATTCAACTTACATTCACATGTATTTCTTTTGTGACAGGTTGCTCTAGCCAAGTCAGGTGGGATTCAATCGGTTCGTAAGAATGATGTCTTGACATCTGCGCTTTGGACCCCAGAGCACTCAGGACGGTTGAGAGGATACCCGATATATTCCGGCGTGAAGCAGGTGTTTGGAAAGGGTACAAGGAAATCCAAGGGGTTTAGCCAAGATGAAATCGAGAAAAGAGTCGAGGAGGGAATAAAACGGCGATTGCCGGAGGAAGTGAGCAAGGAAGTAGCTAGACAAGTTGAGGAAAGCTTGTCGCGGTTGTTCTCGCTAGGACAAACACCACAGAACGCAGATCCAATGATGAATCAAGGCATTCTACAAAACTTCTCGCGGTTGTTCGCGCAAGGGCAAACATCGCACAATCTAGATCCAATAATGAATCAAGCCATGATTATGCTATCACAGGTAGCAACAATCAACCGAATCCGATTCTTGGCCCTCATATTGAGGTATATAGAATATTACTTGCAAGTTTATATAGAATTTAAGCTAATACCTAATTAATTATGTTTTGTATTTGCTTATAATTACAGGTATCCACAGAAGCCTTGCTGCTCCTCCCAGATGGGTTCAATTTGGTGTATGTCGCAAGAGCTATGGTGTTTGCACGTCGTCCCATACCAGACACGGTCCACAGAGTACCATTGGGTCCGGAGGAGGTTAAGGTACAAGTTCTAGAAGTGTTCGATCATGCAAAACAAGTGACAGTACCTTTTCCACCTCCCAACGCAGATGACCAGCTCGGTATTCTTCAAGGTTCATTTCTAAGGTGGCCGAGTAATCTTGTGGATTTCGATATGTCGAAATTGGTAAATCTTACAAACTTTTCTAAATTTGATATTAATTAAATTAAAAAATATAGTTTTACGACTAATATATGGTTTTTAAGGAGCATATGAGGCCACCAATAACGAAACGGCCTCCTCCACATGCGAAATCTCCGGAGAAAAAGAAAGGAAAGCAGCAGGTGGAGCAAAATGACGACGACGACGACGATTTCAATGCAGATGCATTTTTTGCGGATGGAGGAGAATTAAGGACACGGGAGCCGCTCTGCACACCTGAGAGATTGCAACAACTTGGGCCTACCGCACAAGAACTCCACAGCTACATCATGGCGTTGGATCCAAATATAAAGTGTTTCGATATTCCGGCCAAGTTCGACCACGTAGTACTGGATTCTTTCATGCTCAATTTTGAAGATATCGGCCATTTGTTCAATAGGAAATTGTCATTTGTTCAAGTTATGAAACTTTGGACCATGTAAGTATTTTTCGAACTTAACAATAATTGATTGATGATTATTACTATAGGATATATGACTATAAATTGATAAATATAACATGCAGGTGGGCTAGAAATTATTGTCATGAATTTGCAATCAAGGTTTTTAAGTTTTTGGATCCAGAAAGATGTTCGGGAACCGATGCCATTAAGGATGTGCCAGGCACAACATCCTACTTGATTCAAAATTTTGTCAGAAAGAAGGCTGCTTATCATGTTTTGATACATCAGCACGCGTTAGTTAGAAAATTTCTTGTTTTGACTTAATTTTTTTACAAATTGCGGTTTAATGCTAATTTTACTAACAAGGTTTAATATTTAACTGCAGTTTTTATTTTGTGATTATTATCGCACAACCCTCGACAAAAATGATATGGATTGTGGATTCGCTAAATCCAGAGAGTTATTTTTCTCCAATTTTAGAGTCATACAACAGGTAATTTTAGAGTTTTAGTCAACACATGCATTATCTAATAGGCAATATCTACAAATTAATTCTTCTAACTTCATATTTTAATGTTGCAGTGCTTTATCCAGAATGAAGTTAGGTAGCAGATTCAATGTTGACATCATTCCGGTACATAACTCGGACTAATAGTTTCATTTCATTTCTAATTAATTTATTAAATTTAATATTATTTTTTAAAAAAATTGTTTCGTATTTGTAGGGTCCACATCAGCCGAACAGTACTGATTGCGGGTTCTATGCGATAAGAAACTTGCACGTGCTACTGATGTATTACTCGAACTACCAGCAGTTGCCAGGGGTATGGATTACTACTTAATTAAGGTTTAGGGTTTAGAATGACAATTTAGAATATAGTTTTTAGGGTTTAGGGCTTACTACTTAAAGTTTAGGGTTTAGGGTTTAGGGTTTAGCCAAACAATACATGATTAGATTTTAAAATCAATACCTGATTAGGTTTTAAAAATAATATATACCTGATTAGAGTTTAGTCAAACAATACCTAATTATTATTAACTAATTTAGTTTGAAATCAATTTGCTTAGGTTTTACTAATTGAATTAGTTTAATTGAATGCAGAATTTGGAGTCCGAGGGTCTGTCATATCCAGATGAAGAAATTAATGAAAGTTTAAATGAGTTTTATGTATATCTACGAAAAATTGTATCTTAATTGTTAGATAATTATAATTTTTATGAATTTTGATATATTTATAATTGTTGTTTTTTATTTTCATGATTATGTGATATGTGATATGTGATATATAAATGCATGATTGCTGTGAATGTGAATATATGGCTAGCAAAAATGGGGCTAGCCCAAAAATAAATTTTTTTTTTAATTATTAATTTTTAAGACCGGTTTTTAACTAAAACAGGTCTTAAAAAGTCTTAAGACCGGTTTTTAAGGTTAAAAACCGGTCTTAATAATAAGAAAATTCGAAAAAACAGAACAATATTTGGACCGGTTTTTTTGTAAAAAAACCGGTCTTAAAATAGTATTAAGACCGATTTTTAAGGTTAAAAACCAGTCTTAATAATATGAAAATTCAGAAAAAAATCAGAACATATTTAAGACCGGTTTTTTACAAAAAACCGGTCTTAATGTTTGTTTTTAATGACCGGTTTTTTACAAAAAACTGGTCTTAATGTTGCGCTTTCTTTTTTTGATCGGCTTTTGTCTGGTTTTTAGCTCCGCCTTTTTAAGACCGGTTTCTTATATATTTTTAACACCACATATTATTAGCACCACCTCCAAACCGGTCTTAAAGACCATTAATTAACAGGTTTTAAAAATAAAAAGTGGCGTAGTGTAGCTGAACCACTTGATGAATGTCTTGGATGATAACTTTGACATTCTGTCATGGTGGAAGTAGAAAGGCCCAAAGTATTCAGTGATGGATAGGTTAGCAAGGGACATATTGGCTATACCAATTAATACTGTAACATCAGAGTCTACCTTCAGTACTGCTGGTATAACATTGAGCCAAGTTAAAAGCTCTCTAAATAATAAGAGCATTGAAGCTCTAGTATGTGCTTAGGATTGGTTGGGGTTACAGTGATTGGTATTTTTTTTTTTCTAACTATTCTTTGTACAATTCAAACTTTAATTGTTTAAATTATTAATTTTGTTTTGTTTGCTATTAATGTAGACAGTGATGGTTAACTTGGTGATGTTTTATGGCCCACTGATGATCAAGATGATGCTACCATTGCTGACATTGCAAGTCAATGTTGAGAAGCTAGTTGTTATTATTGTGTTGTAAGTTTAACAGAGTTGATTTTTTTTTTTTTTTTTGATATGATATCCATATTTGATATTTAGATATGAATGAGTAGTCAATGATATGGTACCTATATTTGATAGGACTAAGGAGAGTCTATAAAGGGTGCGTTTGGTAAGACTTGGGTTAGCGCTACCCATGGGTTAGTAAACTAACCTTGCTATTTTGGGATGCCAAATGAATCAAGGTTAGTTAGGTTAGCTACTAAACTTTCACTACCCTACTAACCATGCAAAATGGTGAGTTAGCATTTTGCCCTTGCATTCACGTGGAGATAGAAAGTGTTAAAGTTGTTCTTTTTAATTTTTTAATGAGGATTATATACATTTAAATAATCCTTAATATAAGTACTATTAATTATTATTAGTTAATAATAATTAATAATAAATGACAACTAATAATTAATAATAAATGAGGATTCATAATAATTAGTAACAAATAATTATTAATAATTAGTAATAGTTAATAAAATAAAAATTAAATTAATTAATAATTAATGATTCAAAATAAATAATAATATTAATTAATAATTATGGTAATATTTATAATAATTAATAATATTTATATTAATTAATAATTAGTAACTAATAAATAATAATAATTAGTAATTAATAATTAATAATAGCTAATATAATAATAATTAGAGTAATTAATAATTAATAATATTTATTGTAATATTAATTATTTATTAATAATTAATGAGGACTAATAATAATAAGTGACTAATAAATAATAATAATTAGTAATTAATAATTAATAATAGTTAATATAATAATAATTAAAGTAATTAATAATTATGATTTAAAATAAATAAAAATAAAAATTAATAATCATGGTAATATTTATAATAATTAATAATAGTTATTGTAATAATAATTATTTATTAATAATTAATGAGGATTAATAATAATTAGTAATTAATAATAGTTAACAATTAATATAATAATAATTAAAGTAATGAATAATTAAAAATAAATAATATTAATAATTATGGTAATATTTATAATAATTAATAATTGATAATAGTTATAGTAATAATAATTGTATGAATTGAAATAATCCTTAATGTAAAATTATAATAATTACGATATTCAATAATAGGTATTATTATAATGATAATAATAATTAATAATAATTTATTTTTTTATAATTTATAGTTAATAATTAATAATGATAATTTTTATTAAAATTAATAGTTATTAATAACTACTAATTAATAATAGTTAATAATAATTACACCACCAATAGTTGCTAACCTTAAAATACTAACCTTAACATAGCGCGCCAAATAACATTCACTAACCTTAAGTTAGTGCTAACCCCATCAAATCACTATTCTCACTTGTTTTGCCAAAAAGTACTAACCTTAGGCCACTAACCGTACTAACCCTTGTTTTGCCAAACGCACCCAAATTTAACAAGGGAATTATTTCGATATGGATGGGTCAATAATGACGTAGGGTACCAAGTACCATTTAGAGAGAAAGAGACTTTGAACTAGGAATTTTGTTGGGTTAGTCAAAATTATTGGGGTCTGTTTGTTAAGAACTTGTCTTAGGTTCTTAATTTTAATTTTTAACTATTAATTAGTTTTAATTAAACATCAAGCAACAAGGAACTTGCTCAAAGCATCAAACACATCCAATAATCAAGGAGAAAGGCGTAGGAAGTTATACCTCTCGCGAAATCGTATCCGCGAGGTGATTTCAATGCGTGGGAGTCGGTGGCGTGCTTCTCCTTCTTCCTTCTCCTCAAGTCCACCAAGGAATTAACCAAAACCTCAAGGCTTATGCTAGTAACCAAGAGGTAATAGCTAATCTCCTTTGTTTAGCCCTTCAATTTAATCTACTATTTAATGGAAGGGTTTGATTGCTCAACACATGAGCTAATGGAGGTGGAGAATAGATGAGAGCAAGAGAGAAAATTCTGAAATTTTCTATCCTTTGGAGAATTTCGGCCAAGAGAGGAGGAAGAGAGAGAAAAAGGATGGAGGTTAGGGTTTGCTCCCAAAATGACCTCTTTATATAGACCTAACTCCACAAACAATTTGTGGATCTTTTTACCCTTCTATGGCCGGCCCTAAGTGATGGGTTTAAGTAGGCTATAACTTGTTGTAAAGGTCCATTTAATTATCTCTTAAATTGCTCTTTTAATTCAACCTCAAATCGAACTTTTAATTAATTATTTAAATAAAGGCTCAATTGCTCAATTAATTAAAATATGTTGAACAAAATTAATTATTAACTTATTAATAATTATTTTAGAATTAGCTAGTGCATTAATTTATTTTTATTTGATCCCTTTGACTTAATTAATTATAACGGTTCGCAACGGTATATAATTAATTAATCAACTTATCATATTTTTCACAGAACTCACTGCTGCAAATAAATAAATAATACACTGTTTGGTCAAGTCCTATTTGTGTGATCCTTTGAGGATTATTGCTATGTTGGCCATGGAAAATAAATCGCTATTTATTTCTAATAATCATAAGCGGTATCTAGCAACACGTTATATTCCCAATTCGCATAAATAAATAATGTACAGACACAGTATTTCAATCCTGCATAAGAAATAAAAGTATCTCCTTGTTTGATTCTTATGTCACATGATATTTTTGTATAATCCAAGATATGAATGCATCATACTTGCAGATTATACATTTCTTAATCTAGAGATAATTGTATAAAGTTTCTAGCAAACAATCTATCCCTATCAAGGGGCCCAAACAGATATCATCACTCACTAAGTGAATTAATGAGGAACATACGGTTTTCTTGATGAACAACTTTTTCCCGCACAATTCAAGAGAACATAAATAAAGTCCGTATAGCAGCCCTTACCAGGAATCAACGTTAGACGATATTTATTGAACCTATCCTCATGTGGAAAAGTTGAACCATCTCAAATTTAGAATCAAACTTATATGAAATAAATAATGACACAACACAATCCATATATTTATTTCATTGGGTCATGTCATGTACTATGTTCCACAACATATACATATACTATTAAGTTGGTAACTCCTTACTTACGATTTGTAGAACTTAATCATCACTTAACTTGCATACTAATCTTATATGATAATTAATGTTCGTTGTTAATTATCAACATTATGGACCTTTTAGATTTATCATTGTCATTTAATCATAAATGAATTACAGAGATCTACAATTCAGATCGTCAACCTAAATGATCTATCAATAAAAAAATCAAGGAACGAATGATTAAAATCATCAATAACATAAACTATAGAAGTAGCCATAACCTGATTCGCATATCTCTAACACTGTTGATATCTCCCCAATGATTTTAGATTAAAGGACTGAGACAAACTTAATTCATCTTGAAATAATCCCCATGTTAAACTAGGTCTTAGTTACATTTAGCTTCAGAATTTTGATGTATTTTTTTTCTTTTTGTCCTTCATTATTTATTTATTTTTATAAATTTTTATGCATTTTTTATCATATATTGGCTATGTGATGTAACTTATATTTTAGTAAGTTTGATGTATTTTTTCTATTTGATTCATCTTCAGACTAAGGGCGTGATCGGAATGGTCTTCAACTCTTCATCAAGAGTTCATTTCATTTCGCTAGAATAGAGTTCAAAAGAGATGATTTCTAAATGAACTTTGGCGATCGGAAAGAATAGAAAATGAATTGAAGAGAATTGAAATTTGGTGATTGGAATCATATAAAAATAACAAGGGAATGATTTTACTTCTTGATATTTGACCATCTTGCTCCCACACATCTCTTTAGATCCTGAATAGATAAATAGTAGAAATTAAACAAAAAAACAAAAGCAAGACGTACTTCCGTATGAAAGAATAGTGATCTTTACAAATCCGACTCCAAAATTAAAACAAGGATAGAAGAGCACACAGAACACATCGCTCTAATATAGGCGCATTAAGACTGAACGTTCTAGAAAATCTCAACTCCATACTAGACGCAATTAGTTTATTTGTAATTTCTATAAGCTGATATACTGATATATTGGCTACGTGAACAAGGATTCTTAATAAGGCCAAGCACTAGAAGATCCTTCATTACATACTACATCAAAAAAGACTTTTAGTACCGACACAATAATACCGATTTTTTAGAAAATCGGTATAGAAAAGAGAAGTGGCAAGTTCAATATCGTCAGGTTTTATCTTTAGTACCAGTTTTTTTAAAAAACTGGTACTAAAAATTGGAGGAGAAAATTTAAAAAAATGGTTTACCTTTTGTACGGATTTTTTAAAAAAAATTGGTACTAATAATAGTATATTTAGAAAATCGGTACAAAAGATAAACTATTTTTTTATTTATTTACCAACCTTTTAGTACCGATTTTTTATTAAAAACCGGTACTAATAATCAACAGATTTTCACTTAAATTAACCTCTCCTCCTCCCTTTTCCTTCCTGGCGCACCTCTCTCCTTCCTTGTCCGATTTTTTCCATCTAAAACCGAAAAGCTTTTTTCTCACATAAAACCACATAAAAAATAGGTAAAAATATAGAAAAATTTTGAAAAATTGAAAAATCAAAAGAGAAAGCAAAGGAAATCAAAGAGAAGCTAAAAAAATTGACATTTGAGGTATATTCCTTAATTTTTCTATAATTTATTTATTATTTATTAATTATGCATGCAAAAAAAATTTTATTGATTTTCTTAATTTTGATTTGATAAAATAGAAAGAGGAAGAGAAAATTATTCTATTGAAGAGGAAGAGGAAGAGAATTGGCAATTTCGGTAATTTCTATTTCAACCCTCAATAATTTCAATTCAGTAATTTATCAATTTGTATTGTGCATTCTTAATTTTGATTTGATAAAATAGAAAGAGGAAGAGAAAATTATTCTATTGAAGAGGAAGAGGAAGAGAATTGGCAATTTCAGTAATTTCTATTTCAACCCTCAATAATTTCAATTCAGTAATTTATCAATTTGTATTGTGCATATATATATCGTTTGACATTTGCATTTATTAGTTGTATTGTCATGTACGACCAAATTATGGAAATTTGAACTATTTTAGGTCGTGTCCGTCCGAAATTAATCCATTAGGGATTAATCTCGAATAGTACTTCCGGTCGGGAGTACTACTCTTTGGATACACTCTGTCTCATTTAGGATAGCGAGTTGTACGTTAGATGCAATGTGTTGTTTGAGAAAAATTCGACGGCATTTTCCCTTATGTTCCCACGGATACGTACGCACGAGCAATCGTGTGTTGGCGTATTCAGGGAACATAAAGGAAAATGCTGTCGAATTTTTCTCAAACAACACATTGCATCTAACGTACGCTCGCTAATGAGACAGAATATCCAAAGAGTGGGCTAGGATGGTAACCGGCCCAAACATCTCATGTGATGCATTGAACCTATAAACCCTAAATCCTGACTTTTGGATATATATTTCTATGTACACAGATGGATCGGAGGGAGAAGTATATGTTTGATTATTCGAGGATATGAGATGAATTTATTAGAGTTGTTAAAGAGTTCCTAAAATGTGCCAAGAACATCAGAAGTTGACTGGAAAGTCTAGAATTTTATGTCCTTGTAAACATTGTCTTAATTTTGAGAGACAAGATAGTAAAGTGATTAGATCACACCTAATTCAACGTGGATGGATGACAACACCTAAATATCTCCGGTGGGTTTTACATGGAGAAAAGTTGGAAGGAAAATTTAGATGCCGGAACGAGCATTAATGTATATGATGATTTGGAAAATATTGTACAAAATGATTGTGGGGATGATATAGAAAATTTAAGTGAACAGTAATGTAATGATGCTAATAAAGAAGATGATTTGGATGAAATGATGAATGAATTACCCAGTGATTTTATTGATGATGTTCCTGATATTTTTCAAAAGTTGGATGAAAATTCTTAAAAATAAAAACTGTTTTGAAATTATACAACCTGAAAGTAAAAAATAATTGGATCGATAAAAGTTTCACATCTTTGCTCTATCTTTTGCGAGCAATGCTTCCAGTAGAGAATACAGTGCCAGATACAACTTATAAGGCCAAAAAATTACTGTCCTTTAAAACTGGAAGTAGTGAAAATTGCAGCATGTCCGAATGAATGCATACTATTTCGGAATGAGTACGAGAACCTCCACAAATGTCCAATGTGTAATGCATCCCGGTACAGACAAAGGGACTATAACTTGGATGATGAAGAAGATAGTTGTAAGAAGAGGCCAGCTGCGAAAACATTGTGGTATCTACCTGTAATACAAAGGTTTGAGCGTCTTTTCAGTAATACAAAAGATGCTAAACTGCTGAGGTGGCACGCGGAAGGAAGAAATAAAGATGGAAAGCTCAGACATCCAGCGGACTCACCCCAGTGGAACAACATAGACAGTCATTTCATGAATTTCGACAGTGAGCCTAGGAATTTGAGATTGGGACTATGCACGGACGGAATGAATCCTTACGGTTTCATGAATACCAACCGAAGCGTATGGCAAGTTTTGTTAGTTATTTATAACATTCCTCCTTGGTTATGCATGAAAAGAAAATATCTGATGATGCCGTTATTCATTTCTGGTCCCAAACAATCAGGCAACGATACAAGCAGTTGATTTACAAAATAAATCGATTCAAGCCATAACAAACAGAACTATGCCAGCAGATTCCAGATCTGCGCACCGTCACCGTAAAATTCACTATAAATCCATTTTAACTTGGATCAAGATTAAACCAGTGGCAAAAGAATCATAACTCAAAGTACTATTTACTCATATCAACCAAATAAATTTTTCAAAGGTTTTACACAGAGAAAAACATGCAACAATAACAGAAACAGAGAAATTTCCAGACAGCAAGCAAGTGCATCAACTTAATTAGGTTGTTAATTATCATTTTCTCTATTAATTAAGCACTAAAATGTCAAAACCACGACCTAGGCTCTGATACCAATTGAAAGAACTTAGTTTTGTGCTTCTTTTAATTTTAAATCGCATTTCACATAATTAAATATGAAGCATAAGAAGAGGATCTAGTGGAGAGACAAATTAGTGTAAGAGATAGAGAAAAAAGATTGTACCTCTCTTCGTATCGCAACGAAGAGGCTCGACCAAGGCTTTGGAATCGGTGGCGTGCTCTCCAACACTTCCTACTCCATGTTCTTGAGTCCACCAAAAGAATTAATCAAATCCTAATAATTTGTGCTAGCAAATTTCAGGATAAAGCTAATACTTGTTTTCTTCTTCGATTAATCAACAATAAATAAGAAGAAACTATTGCTCAATACATGAGCACCTAAATGAACTTAAGAAAGAACAATTACATGGCAGAAAATACTTTTTTCTTGCTTGTAATTTCGTTCTCCTTGGGAGAGGAAGAGTGAGGAGAAAGTGAAGAGCCATGTCCTTTTATTTCTCCTTGAATCCCTTCATATAACCTACTAATGAGTCCTTTTGAATTAACCAATGATTAAAGAACAATTTTGCCCCTCTAAAGCCAACCATAAACAAGGCCTAAATGGGCTACATCACATGTATTATTAGTCCATTAATCCATTTGTTAATTGGGTTCTCAAGTTGCTTTCAATTCGGGCTCAATTAGGCTTATTAAATCAAATCCTATGTATTCAATATAATTCCTATAATTATATTAAATATTGTTGAACTAAATTATCAACTTATTGATAATTATTATTGTATTAGCATATGCATTAGTTAAGTTTCATATGATCATTTTGATTCAATTAATTATAACGGTTTGCAACGGTATATAATTAATTAATCAACTTATCATATATTGCATTCTCCAATACAAATAAACTAAATAATGCACTATTTGGTTATGTTGGCCATGGAATTAAATCATTATTTATTTCCAATAATCACAAACGGTATCTAGCAACACGTTATGATTCCCAATTAACATAAATAAATACTATACTTTTATAGTATTTCAATTCTGCATAAGAAATAAAGTATTTTCTCATTTTGATTCTTATGTCACATGATATCATTGTATAATCCAAGATAGGAATGTGTTATTCTTGCAGATTATACATTTCTTGATCTAGAGTTGATCGTCTAGCTTGCGCGCATACGATCCAACTCCATCAAGGGGCCCAACTGATATCATCACTCACTAGGTATACTAATGAGGGACATACGGTTTTCTTGATGAACAGTTTTTTCCCGCACAATTCAAGAGAACATAAATAAAGTCCGTATAGCAGCCCTTATCAGGAATCAACGTTAGACGATATTTATTGAACCTATCCTCATGTGAAAAAGTTAAATCATCTCAAACTTAGAATCAAACTCATATGAAATAAATAATGACACATAACACAATCCATATATTTATTTCATTGGGTCATGTCATGTGCTATGTTCCAATAACATACACATATGCAATTAAGTTGGTAACTCCTTACCTATGATTTGTAGAACTTAATTATCACTTAACTTGCATATTAATCTTATCAAATAATTAATCTTCCTTGTTAATTATCAAGATTATGGACAATCTGAGTTTATTATTGTCATTCTAATGAATGATCTACAGAGATCTACAATTCAGATCCTCAACCTGAATGATCTGTCACTAATAAACTCTAGGAACAAATGATCAAATATCATCAATAACATAAACTAAAATTTAAGTCATTAAATTATTGACTTCTAGGACATAACTCCAATAGGGACATCGTAGGTTCCTTAGCCGTCATCACCCCTACCGCCGGCCTAATTACAAAAAAAAATTTGATGGCAACACGGAGACCCGACGAGCACCTGTACCAAAATCTGGAAGACAAACTTATGAACATGTGAAAGATCTTAAAATTCAATTGGGCAAACCATTTGTGAATAGAATTTCAGAAGGCAATTGGAAGAAAAAGTCTATATTCTGTGACCTTGAATACTGGACTAATTTGGATGTCAGGCATTGCGTGTGGGTAGATCGACCAAAATTACCAAAAAAACAAGGAAATTGAAAAAAATATTAGAAATGGGCTTAAATTGTAATATTTAATTATTCTAATATTGTTATATTTTTTTTTAGGATTTATACTTTTTATTGTAATATTTCTATATTTTTATATTTGTTCTATTATTATAATATATTATAATAATTAATATAATTTAAAATATAACAAAAAAATACATAACAGATTCTGTTTAAAATGGCGCAAAAAAACAGATTTTTCAAAAAAATCTGTAAAAGTTATTATAATATAAAATTTATTATATTTATATAGTATAAAAATATATTATAATGATATAATATTATAATATATCATTATAATTTTTTAAAAAAACTTATTTTCTATACCGGTTTTTAGCGACAAATCGGTATAGAAAATCGGTTTTTTTTTAAACTAACCGACGCGTCGCTCTCTCTCTCCACTACTCTCTTTCTAAACCTAAAACCCGTCGTCTCTCTCCACTCCTCTCTCGATCTAAAGCCGCGCGCCGTCTCTCTCTCGGACGACTCTCTCTCAATGTAAGTCTCTCTCTCTCTCTCTCTCTCCCCTCTCCATTTTTCTCATTCTCCTTCTCACTCTCACTTTTCTCTCTCTCTTCCTTTCACAGTCGATCGACAGCCGTCGTCTCTCTCTCTCTCTCAATTTCTCTCCCTCTCCTTCTCTCTCACTCTCGCTCTCTCTCCCTCTCCTTCTCTCTCACTCTCTCTTCTCTTCCTTACACAGCCGACAGCCGTCAGCCGCCAGCCGTCGGCCCTCCTTAAGAAGGTACTCTCTCTCTCATTTGTATTAAGTTTGATAATGGGTTTGGATTTGAATTGAATTGATAATGGGTTTAAATTGATAATAGGTTTGGATTTGAATTGATAATGGGTTTGGATTGATAATGGGTTTAAATTGATAATGGGTTTGGATTTGATAATGGATTTGAATTGACAATGGATTTTGGAATTATGTTTTGGATTGCAATTGTTTGAACTTAGGTTAGGATTTAGGTTAATTGCTAGTGTTGGAATTGAAGTATATAATTGAATTTGATAATGGATTTGGATTGTGCGTTTAAAATTAAAATTGAAATTGTTATTTAACTTAAATGGAGAAGGATCAGAAGGAGGTGGAGAAGGATAACGTAGAGGAGGAAAAATTAGTTGTGGAAAAACAAACGTTTTACCCACCTCCAAAGAGAAGGAACATCTCTGCCGTACGCCGTTTTCCTCTCGGTTGTGGCAGAGATCATGGTTTCTCTTTCGGCATTCAGTTCGATGAGGGTTCTAGTCAGAAGGAGAAGGACAAGGAGGATAAGAAAGAGGAGGAGAACCAGGAGGAGAAGGACAAGGAAGATGAGAACAAAGATGCAAATTAGGATTTGGGTTAGGGTTGAGGTTTAAATTAGGGTTATGTGGTGTCTAGGAGGATAAACTTTAATGGAACTTAATTATTGTGTATGTTTATGTTTAATTGAACTTAATGTCTATGTTTAATTATATGATATCATTATTTAAATCATTGTGTATGAATTTCTTATCAATTTATGTATTATATATGATGGTTATGGTTATATGATGGTTAGGGTACTATGATATCATATATTATTTATATGTGATGTTTTAATTATGATGTTTTAATATGTAGTAATGGAGAAAGGTGAAGGAAGCAATCCAAAAGGGAAAAAGCCCATAGAACGAGTTTATGTCCGGCGAAATGCTCGCGCCAACCAAGTCTTACAAAATCCGGCCAACCAGAATCTAACCAATCAAAACTCGGAAAACCAGATTTTCCAAGTCGAGGCCAGCGAAATGGCTGTTAATGCCATTAAACTTTTAATGGAAAAACTTGTGGCACCGTACCTTGCATGGAAAGAAGAAGATAATCATGACAACAAGCCGAAGAATGAAGAATAGTTCATGTTATTTGTAATATGTATGTTTGGTTTAGTATTAGGGTTTGTGGTTTATGTTTATGTTTTAGTGTTTCGATTTGTTTGAACTTGAATGAAATGTGATTAAATTTCAATGGAATGTGATTGAACTTGAATGACTTAATATCTAAATATTTAATTATGTTAATTATTATTTAAATCATTGTGTATGAATTAATTATGAATTTGTGTATGTAAATTATTGTTATGATATATACATTGTTAATTGTGCTATGTAACTTTGATTTGAATTTGCAGCCATGTCGAATATGGATGATCAGGATCTCGCGACAAATCCAAATGACTCGAGTTCGAAAGAGGAGCAAATCGTTGTTACTAGTAAAAGGGGGAAAAGATCAACAGCTAAGTGTCTGAAGACACGCAAAGCAATAGCTGCTGGAGAGAAGTTGGAGGTCGAATTCAACGGTGAAAGCAAACCCATCGGAGAGAATGCAAAGGCATTCACGAATTGGTGTGCAACAAAAACAAGAGATACGATTCCTTGCAGGTACCATTATGAATATATATGAATTTGAAGGCATTTGATATGAATTTGAATTTGATAATTATTAATAGTATGAATCGGTTTGAATGCAGTTATACTAATTGGCATGAAGTGCCAAAAGAGTTGAAAAAGATTTTGTACGGACAAATAGCCAAGGATTGGAATCTTCCAAATGACTTACCAATCGCTACTAAGAAAAAAATTCCACGTAACTATAACAATACATGGAGGCATTGGAAAGACAGATTGGTGAGAGATTATGTTTTTAACATTACTTACATTGATAAATGTTTGATTAAGCATCAATTTTAATTATAACGTGTCTTTTTTATTATTGTAGAATAAAAAATATTTGGTGAATCCGAAAGAAGGTGCACCAAATCCATGGGATGTACAGAACATCTCGAAGGAAGAATAGGAGGCAATGGAACAGTATCATTCCAGTGAGAAGTTTGCGGTATGAAAACAAATTTCATATATAATCATTCACCGTTACTAATTTTCTTAGTTCTTTATTTATACTAACAAGTATTTTGAATTTGCTAATAGAAAATAAGTAAGCAAGGACATGAAAATGCTGAAAAGAAAGACATGCCCCACAGACTCGGATCAGGCGGTTATATAAGTCCTGAGTTGAGATGAAAAGAAAGAAAGGTGGTCCGTGGTGGGTCCTCGATTATTACCAAGGATATGGATGGCAGGACTTATAGTTGGAGTAGGACACGCGCAGAAACGGATCCAAATACCGGTAAACTTGTGATTAGAAATCCTAAAGTTGCCGCCGTGATTGACAAAGCGGTACGTGTAACAACTCAAATAATTTTATTTTGTGTATTCAACAAATTCAATTTAGAGTAACATGAATTTTTTTTGTGACAAGTTTCTCTAGTTAAGTCAGGTGAAGTTCAACCGATTCGTCAAAATGACATCTTGACGTCTGCGATCGAGACACCAGAGCACTCCGGACGGTTGAGAGGATATCCACTTTTTTTGGCGTGAAGCAGGTGTTCGGTAGTAATACGAGGAAATCCAAAGAGTACACTAAAGAGGAGGTTGATCGGATTGTGCAGGAGGAAGTAAAAAAGCGAATGGATGAGGAAACGAGCAGACAAATGTAGCAAAGCTTTTCGCAGATGTTTTCGCAAGGCCAAACACCACAGACGACCTACGACCCAATACTTCAACAAGCTTTCATCATGCTATCACAGGGTAGCAACAATCAACTACATTCGATTCCTCATTCGAGTTTTCAGGTTCTTAATTTCATCGAACTAATGATAGATATTGCTTTGTTCACATATAGTATTTACGTTTTATGATTTGTTATTATGTTTGCTATTGTTTATAATTACAAAAGCATGTCGAAGCCTTACTCCTCCTTCTAGGGACGTCTGGAATGCCTGTGTATGTAGCTAGAGATATGGTGTCTGCACATGCTTTCAGTGAGACTGTCCATGGAGAATCAATGGGCTTAGGGGAAGTGAAGGTACAAATCTTAGAAGTTTTCGATAATGCGAGACACATGATAGTATCTTTTCCACCTCCTAACGTAGATGATCAGCTTGGTGTTCTGATGGGTTAATTTCTAAGATGGCCGATTCATCTGGTGCATTATGACATGACAAAATTAGTAAATTTTACAAACTATTCTAAATTTCACAAGTTTATAATAATTAAATTGAGAAATATCATTTTCATGACTAATATGTGGGTTTTTTAGGAGCAAGCGAGACAAATGGCGAAACAAGCTCCTCAACTTCCTCCGCAAGACAAGGGAAAGCAGGTGACGCAACAGGATGACGAAGAAGAACCGAGTGTGGATCAGTTTTTTGCGAAGGAGCAATTTCAGTTGCGCTAGCCGCTTGTCACCGATGAAAAATTAGCAGAGATTAGGCCTAACGCAGTAAAGATGCACGACTATATGAGGATGTTTGACAATTCAGTGACTGAATTCGGCGATGTTCCTGGTGCATTCGAATTTCAAGATATAAAGACATTCATCGTCGAATTCAAAGACATCTGCCATGTCTTCAATAGGGAGGAGCACTTCATTCAAGTGATTAAAGTTTGAGTCTTGTAAATATTTTTCTATCTTTACAATAGTTGATTATTAATTATATGATATGTCTAATTAAATAGAAGTATAGAACAATAATTGAATTGCATATATACCTACAACATACAGGCAGTGTAGGGAATATTGTCATAACATCGCGATGAAAAAGTGAATATTTTGGGATCCAGAAAGATGCTCGAGTATGGATGTGGAGAGTAATCCTATTAGCACAGCAAGCTACATAATGAATCTTTTGAAGAAGTATGCAAAAAGGGATCCCTATCATGTTTTAGTGCATTATAATCGGTTAGTTATCAAATTTCTAATTTTGACTTTAATTAAGATTTTGAATTTGCGAATTAATGTTAATTTTACTAATATATATGTAACTACATGTTGCATTTTGTGATTATTATCGCACAACTGTCAGCACGAAAGTTGTGGATAGTAGATTCACTCCAATCAAAGGAAAAGTATCAATCTCCAATTCTAAGCAATTACGATCAGTAAGTTTAGGATTAACATAATACGTGCATGCATTATTTAGTTATAGTAATATCTATAAATTAATTTTTGTAACTTTATATTTAAATGTTGCAGAGCTATGTCAAGACTGGTCCAAGTTTCCAAGTTTCAAGTTCAAATGATTCCAGTACATAATTCCGACTAATATATATAGTTTCATTTCATTTCTAATTTATTGAATTTAATATTAATAGTATCATTTCTTTCTTGTAGAGTCCACGATAGCCAAACAATAAAGATTGCGGGTTCTATGCGATGACATCGCTACGCTTGATTCTTGATCACTGCACATTAAACGAGGAGCTCCCATTGGTATGAATTAAGTCTAAATCTTAGTATATATGACCATGTTTTAGGGTTTAGGATTTAGACTTATAATCTATTGTGGTGTACTCCAGAGTTTAGGATTCAAGTTTTGAGATTTAGGGTTTAAGACCAATTTTGTTATATATCTTTAATTAAAATTTATGGTTTACAGTTTTATTGAATTGGTTTGGAACATGTTATTCTTAATTAATTATTAAGTTTAATTAAATTAGTCTATAATCAATTTGCATAGGTTACTAATTATATGAAATGTCAAAATGCAAGTTTTGCAACCGGTTGGTAAGCACTATAGTGAGCCCGAGATTAACGCCACTATAAATGAGTGGTTTGACTTTTTTCTTAGACTTGTAGGTAAATATTAATTGACTAGATAATTTGTGATATTAATATATTGTATGTGTATTTATATGTTGTGATAATTGTTAATTTCTATGGTCATATATTTGTGATATTAATTGTATGTGATTTGTATACATATATATACCGACTAGTACATATATCAGTATTAATTGATGGCTAGCAAAAAAAGGGCGTTAGCCCCATAAACAAAAATAATTTTTTTTTAATGATCATTTGTACCGGTTTTTAACTTAAAACCGGTACTAAAGATATCATTAGTATCGATTTTTTAGTTAAAAATCGGTACAAATGATCGTTTTAAATATTTAAAAATGGAGACGATCTTCGGTACCGGTTTTTAACTAATAATCGGTAGTAAAGATAAAAACCGGTTATTATTTGACGACAGATTTTTTGTACCGGTTTTTTAATATTATTAGCACCCCCTATTATTAGTATCGATCCACAACCGGTACTAATAATAGTTATAAAACCGGTATTAATAATTTTAAATGGCGTAATGACACAAATTAAGGCCAATTATATTAAAATCAACTGAACAAATTATCAAATAGAGCAAGGATGTAAGACGAATCTATTTTAAACAGACATGGCCTCTAATAACCACAGATCTAGTAAGGTTTAATTTGTTGACAGAGCTCACCCCAGAAAAAGCCTTCAATGATGCGTCTCTTTTTGGAGAAGAGGTTTGATGAGAGATGAAGAGAGGCGACTGGAGACGAGAGATTGCATGATGGATGAAGGCGATTGAAGGCACAGAGCTTTGAACTGAACACAAGAGATGAGTACTCAAAGGAAGGGTAATTTGGTCAGAAGGGAAGATAAGTGTCGGAGAGCGGCGCTGACGAATTGAAATCACGCCAAATTTCTATGATTTTGACGGGAGTTCGATGGGGCGTATTTTTCTCGCCAAATCGCGAGGTTTGAAAGCAGTTCGAACTTCGATGGGGCGTATTTTGACGGGAGTCCCGATAAAAATCGAATTCCATTTCCGATTCCCGTGTTGTTTTGTTTGTTCCGATCTGACCCCAAGTCAGTCAAACGATCAAAAATATTTGATCGTTATAGCTGTTTTGATCTAAAATAAGTTCGATATAAAACTTGGAGTTATAACGGTTATAACCGTTTTTGCAAAAAAAAAAAAAATTGATCGTTATAAACAGTAGTTTTATATCCTACATATTTTAGATTAAAACTACTGTTTATACATTTATTTAACTTCCATGCTTTCTTATAAATTTCTCAAACCGATTCTAATGACCTTACAAAGATAAATAAAAATTCAATTATTTATTTTTTCAATTTAGGAACCGACGTATATTTGCTTGTTCAATTTTCCTTTTTTTTTGAAAAAAAAAACTCTTAGACAGAGCATAAATTCATCTTTTGCAGGTACAAAAGGGAAATGATGCATTTTAATTTGCGAAAGAGAAATGTGGAATCAAAATCGGTCATATATGCTTTACATAGTAACATTGTACAATTCAAGAGGAGATCAATTTCTCTTCCAAGAGTCCAGAACTCCAGATCTTATGAATTTAATATTTCTAGAAACAAAAGGGAAGTCACTTCAAATAGTAAAAGAGAATAGCAAATATCAATACACGCAATAAAGAGCAACTTTCAATATATTCATTCCCATCTTGCAATCCCATCATCATTAATTTGCATTGTCATGACTTACATCACAAATTTTTTTGTTGCTGAAACTCTAAACAAAATTTAGTTATTCTTACGGAAGAGTTTCTTGTTTTTCAGCAGGATTTGCCTGTTCTTTGTTTTGGATATAGGCTTGATTCTCTTGACTTGTTTTTTGGTCGCTATAATTTTTTTCTGTGTTCTTACCCCACAGAACCGCATAGAGTGCTCCAACCATAAGCGCTCCTCCAATGACGCTGTAAAATGACAATAGAGAGATGTTAATAGCTAGCCAAACTAGTGACTATAATCCAACAAATTCTAGATGTTTACAGGAGTTGATTTTATTAACAGTTCAGTACACAGACCAGTATCAACAGTGTCAACTAGAGGAGAAAAATGTTGCGGCTTACTTGCAAGTGTTCAAAAGAATATAAAATAGTACTGAAAATTTATATATGCACCTTCCCAAGCTAATAATTTCTCCTAGGAGTAGAGAAGAGAGTATAATTGTAAATACTAGAGTCAGAGGCATAGACATCGCCAAGAAAACTGGGCCTTTCTTCTCAATTGCCCATACTTGCAAGTAGTATGAAATTCCACTTACTGATATACCCTACAATTAAACACCAAAATGTATCAATTAGTTTTCCAATAAATTATATACATATATTATATATGATTGATATATATCGAAACAAAAAATAAAATTTAATATATATATTGTTGAATTTTAAACCAATTTAGATCATTTGTTGGCATAACATACATATATATACAGTTCACTCACTTGATGTGTTTGGCAATTATATTGCTCTTATAGAATTGAAGAAAACTGAAACTTACACTATAAACAACAGTGAGAAGATCCAAATTGAAGCCCAATTTCCATCTGGAGAAGTCCCTCTCCAGAGCAAGAGCCATAAAAAAGGATTGAATTGTAGCAAAAAAGCATTGTAGAGTTGTGTTTAGTACTTTGGATGGATACTCCTCCAACATTGGACCCTTTTGAACAAATAGACAGCCCGAATGAATAGAATGTTTTATAAGGTACTTTACAAAGAATGGCACTTTGAGACTTTATCCGGAGAATGTCCGAGGAAAATATTGTTTTCAAATTATTTAATATGAGTAATGCTAGAGTCAAACATGTTTGACGTCAAACGTGATTCAAGTCTCAATTATTGAAATTTCAAATGGTCGATATAAACTGCACAATATGTTTTCCAAATTGAAATATATTAATTTTGAGATCTAATTTTATATATATTTTTTATTTGTAAGTTTTTTTTTTTTTAAATTTTTAAAATTGATTGGTCTAAAATTAATTAGATTAAGGATTTTCTAAAATTCAAAAAAAATAGTAAAAAAAATTTTGAAAATATAAAATTTAGTATCTAAGGAGACTTTATTATGGAGAACAAATTTAGCGGTTTGGATTGACCATTATAATTTCAAAAATTGAGATTCGATTGCGTTTGACGAAGGAAGTGTCAAACGTATTTGAATCTAGCATTACTCTTATTTAATTTCAACTTTATAGCCTGACATTTTGTATATTTAGGATTGTCTAATTAGTTTTGTTTTGGAAGCAAGGGAGCCCCTCACCACTGTTCTATTGAGGCAATTGAGGAGAAAAACAGTACAAGCAAAAAAACTATATGAGCCACATACTGAGTTATGGATCCACTCAAACTAGCAACCTCTTTACTGGTACTAGCTAGTTTTTATGTGGTCCTAGCTAGTACTCTCTTGGACACTCAACCATTTTGACCGGAAAAAGATGTTTCTGATATCACAAATTATCAGCGAATTTTCCTTTTCATCTAGCAGATGATGAGGTAATTCAGAAATGCTACCTGGAGTACAGTCCAAAGAGACCAAGTAATGACCGAAAGAGTCATAAGGAAAATCCCTAGAATCCATTTCCTATTGGAATGAGATGATCCATGGCTGGTTGCACCTTGGTTTATAAGGAACTGATGATGATTTATGGATTTGAATGCTGAACCTTCATAAAATGCAAGAATTGCAACACCGGCAATGCACAATAAAATTCCAGCTGCTTTTGCAACTCCGTGCCACCTTATCAAGTTCATAGTCTCCATCCTTCATTCCAAACCAAGCATAATTCAACTATTCAGTATTTATTTCCTTAGAAATTAAATGAAGGAAAGAAAACATAGGCAAAGTGGTTATATATTTTGTCTATAAATTGCAGAAACTTTCCTTTTAATAAAAAAGAAAAGAATAAAAAAGTCTTCTAGATCTGTCCAACTCTGTTTATTCCAATTGGTCATGCCAGTAGTAGCAAGAAATTGTATTTCATAGGTTTGTGTTTTGTAAACCTCAATAGAAGTGCTAGAAAGAAAGCAATGACGGGTAGGAGATTGTATATAGCAGCTCCTGAAGTTGCCGAAGCATAATTGAGGCCAATACTGTAAATATTGATTGAAACAGAGATCCTGAAATGTAACATAAAGAAAAGTACCTATTAAAAAGCAGCCTGAAAGTGATAAAATTATGGCATATGCAAATGGAACTACAGAAGCTGGAGTCAAATAATCACGACGCGACAAATTACCATGCATGCAAGAGCATTTGTACCACTATCAGAAATTTGCATCACTACTGAAAGTAGTGAAATATCATCATAATAGTACTTGAAATATTTGTACACGCAGCGCAGGAGGATATATAGTCTTACAGTGTCTTTTGCTAGTACTGGACATGACCTGATACCTCAATTGTATCAAGTTAATTCAACATTGAACTATAAAGAAGGAAGCAAATCAAAAGAAAAAAAAGATTGATTTGTACAACATCTGAGAGAGTATGATATCCTTTTACTTACCCATATAGAGCATGAATAAATAATTTGAAGGAGATTTTATAAGATAGTGGGGGTGCTCTTTTCCTACAAAAAATAATACGAATCATATATACATACCATAAGGGAGGTAAGAAAGGAGAAATCAAGATTTAAAGAAAGGAAAGAGCTAGCAACTGATATTACCTTTCAAGAACAAAAGCGATTGGTATCAAGAAGAGAGAAGCAACCAAATGTCTGTAGAAAACAAAAACAGATGTGCTCATGCCATTGTTGAAGGTAGCTTTTGTTAGTATTTGCATGATTGCATATATAAACCTTATGAGGAACACAATGACATAAGCTTTAGTGTTGCTCATTGCAGTAGAATTTGCTTGTTATAGGTGTTGTGGTGCCTCAATTTGTGCCTATATTAATAGTGATTTTTATACATGAGTGAAAGAATCACTGATCGATGTGGCAAGAGAGAAAGTGTCTTTTTTTTTTTTTTTAACGCACATTTCATTTGACGACAGAAAGTAACAATTGTATGTATAACCTTTACTATTATTTTTTTTTTTCCTGTTGGTTTTAGATTTAAAGAAAGAACACTTCTGATGTTAAGCTCAAATGTTTATCGTTTACTGGGAATTTGTAAACTGATTGCAACCGTTGGATTGATCAATTTTATCCTGAGAAATAGAATGCTAGTTGGCATTTGGCAATAAAAAATCGCAACCGTCGACATTAATTGACTGTCTTTCTTCTTTTAGTAGGTGATCCTTTAATAATAAGTTTATAATTAGTAATTTTGACAATTGATAAAAAAAAATTTGAGCAATGAAATTCAAAATTTGAGTTATATTTTGAGAAGTGTTACGGTACCACATATGACATACCTTAAGTTTATGTATACATAGTTGATGAAATTGTATACAAAATCGCATATTTAGTGACAGATATGAATTTTATAAACGATCTAAAATTAATAAGCTTTAGTAAAACATGAACTAACATTTAAATTAGAGGGTATGTAATACCAAACCAATCGACAAAATAAATTTAAAAATTTTTATGATAATATTTCTCCATTAAACTGAAGATCAATGGTTTGAACTTGTTTGCATTATTAATTTAAAATATAAATGAAAATAGTAAAATTATGGCCTCGATAGATCGACATGTGGCATAGGAATTAGGATTCGAGCATTTGATATATATATAGAGAGAGAGAGAGTTTTTCTATGGTGAGTTGCGACTCACCATAAGGTTTGTGAGTCGGGCTCAAAACTCTTAGATCTGGTTCAAAATGACCGATCCAAACCGTCCAATACGATCTCTCTATTAAAATCTCCATGCATACCAAATTTTATATTTTTTCGAAATTTTTAAGTATTTTTTTCGGATTTTTAAAAACTGCTGTTTTTGAACGGTTTAGAACTAATTAGATTAACGATTTTCTAAAATTTTAAAAAAATACTTAAAAATTTCGAAAAAATATAAAATTTGGTCTACATAGAGATTTCGATAGGGAGATCATATTGGATAGTTTGGATCGATCATTTTGGACAAGATCTATGAGTTTTGAGCCCGACTCACAAACCCTCTGGTGAGTCGCGACTCACCATAGCAAAACTCTATATATATATATATATAGTTCTTAATTTTACTTTTATTAAATAATAATATTTCATTTAAAAATTATGCTAATCAAATAAGTTAATTTGTTGCGGTGAATGACATTTTTTCCTATTTAATGCATTGGTTTTTTCAAGAACATTAATGCTTTCATGCTTTGGTTTAGTAATTGGCTCGCTTCTTCCAACGTTGTCTCTGACACCCACTTTACAAATTACAACTAGGGCTGTCAAACGTCTCAGAAAACCACGGCAAAGGCATGTTTCGTTAGCGTTTCATTAACAAAAACGGTACAAACATCCATTCCGTTAACCGTTCCGTTTTTTAAACGGCACAGAATACCGTTTCGTTAACCGTTCCACTTTAGATTTTACACATAAAACGGTCTGAAATAAGATTGAAATGGTCGAAACGGTATAATCTCGTGTTTCGTTTGCTGTTTCGTTATTGAAACGATTTGAAATCAGGCTGCCACTAACCATTCCGTTTTTGCTTAACGTCACGGCATAACGCATTAACGGCTGCCGTTGACAGCCCTAATTACAACCGGTTGCTGGTGCGCAACACAGACAATATCCATATAAATATATAATATATTGTATAATATATTCCGACAAAAATACTACGTTGGCTTTAAAAGATTAGATCTGAGAATCAATTTTGTCCAATACGCGTCTATATGCACATCTTTTTTTTTCCATTAAAACATTGTTTATTTTAATTAAATATTAATCAAATTGTAATATGTATTTTATTATTATTCTTTTGGTAACAATTTAATACAACATATATTATGGTGTTCTCAAGTTTGGACAATTGGACAGATTATTATAAGTATCTTCATGTTAAATTCATATTTTAATACTTGAATAGGATATACGTACAGACAAAGGTAAAATATTAAATAACTTCATATATAGATAGCAATAGCACAAAAACTTGCCATATTTTAGCAATTCCTAGGTACAGTGTACAGGTCACTTTTTTGAATAATAAGAATAACTTTTGAAAGAAGAGAAATAATATAAAGTAAAAAGTAAAAGATACGCTAAGATATGTATTAATCACATCCATTAGCTACGTCTACACGAACATTATTCTGAAGGCAACTTACATTATTTTGTGCGTTAATGCTATTTCTATATATGGAAGTTCGCGAGGATTAGTGAAGTGTATTATTGGATGTTATTTTTTATTAAATATTCTTTTTAGAGCACCACTATTTTTTTCTTTTAAATAAATAAAATAAAACTACTACTGATCTACTCCGAATTCATTCCGTCCCTCTAAAGTCCAAACACTCTACTTGCAATATATGTATTGGAAGAAATTGGAAGAAAGAAACTTCCCAGTGAAGATACGAGAAAATTTATTAGGTTTGAATAAAAATTTGATACTGATTTGATTAATATCAGAGCATCGGAAAGGCAAAATTAAATTAGATGAAAAGGTAACTCCAGCAATTTCATTGGTTAGATTTTTTTTCTATTTACTTGAAACAAAATAATTAGCTAGCTAGTTGGTAACTAGTTCTTGGTCTAGTGGCAAAGAGCAATGCATCTTAAGTAAAATATCGTAGATTCGAAATCCGGATGTGGCGTCTTTTGTAGATATTTAATCTAAAAAAAAAAAATTAGCTAGTCACTTTTGTACTATCAGAATGGACAATATAAAGGTAAATATCAAAGTTAAGTGGTAATTGGTTTTGTGCTATCAGAAATTGCTAATTATTTGAGGTTTTGTAAATTAAATAAAATCCTTATATTTCAAGCTCTATACCAAATTTGACTGCAACAGGTAAGAGGGTAGATATAACAAGTGAAACACTTGCTGCCTACTCGTAGAGCTACTAAAGGGTGCTGATAAAAAAAGATAGTTACCTGAGCAACTTCATAATTTAATATGCAAGCACTTCATTTAATTCCGTCTGGTAATCAAATAGGAAATGGATTCCACATTGGAGGCCACGTTCTTGTTCCATGGAAAATATTTTTTCTCTAATTAGAATTATAAATTTGGGTAGAAACGTAACGTACCACACTAGCAAACTCTAATTTTATCTGTATTCGAGCAATTTGGATATTTTATGTTTTCTACTCAAGGATTTGAGAAGTTTAGGGTTTAGGGTTTAGGGTAAATGCGTCAATTTATTGTTTAATATGATATGTTTAGCTTTTGTATAACGTAAAACACTGAAAATTGATTAGTGCCATCGCACTAATTACCATCGCGCGCCATCACTGAGGGGAGCACCTGAGCGATGGTCCCTCATCCAGCGCACTTATTTCGTATCTAAATTTTCAGTTTGATAAGTACAAATATTCAGTTATTTAAGTATAAATGTTCAGTTAGTTGCAATAAAAAATATAAATATTATAAGAAAAATGTTCATTTTATTAAGTATAAATGTTTAGTTTAGTAAGTACAAATGTTCAGTTAGGTAAGTACAAATGTTCTGTTAATTACGTATAAATGTTCAGTTAGGTGCAATAAAAAATATAAATGTTATAAGAAAAAATGTTCTTACTAAACCAAGCAAAGGGGTAACGAACCGGACACAAAACACATGAAAAAATTAGAAGGGGTCATGAACCGATCCGGTTCAAATTAATTTTTTTCGATTATGCCCCTAGTGTGCTTCTCTCCAAACTCGCAATTTCATATTAAACAATAAATTGACGCATTTAACTGAACATTTGTGATTATTAAAATGAACACATTTCGTTATTAGACTGAATATTTGTAATAGACACATTTTTTTAGTCACGCGAGACTCAAGCACGCGCACCAATTGTTCAGCGATGGCGTCCGATGGTAAATCTGCCAATGGCAGTTATCATTACTGTAAAACACTTTGGATGTGGTGGTTCATGGATTCATGGTTATGGATAGGGCTGCAAACGCAACTCCGTTTAACGTTGATTGTTTCGTTTCGTTCCCTTCGAAACGGTTAACGAAACTATTTTTCTATTTCGTTTGTTAAATGAAACGGTTAACGAAACTGATCTCTCTCGTTTCGTTTATTTTCGTTTAACCGTTTTATATCATTTTTTATAAATTTTTAACATATTTTGTAAATATTTATAAACAAATTTTGATGAATCCAGTATCAAATTGGTTAGTTATGCATGCAAAATAGAAAAACATACATAAAAACTAATTGTCAAAGCGGCAAATCAAACACAATTACACGTTTTGATCATTTCGAAATAGAAAAACATGTATAGAAATTAATTGTTTGTTAATTGATCGTTACGATCGTTTCGATCATTTTGATCGTCCTTTGAAATGAAACGGTTAATGCAAATTAATTTTTGTTTCGTGCCATAAACGAAACGGTTAACGAAAATGAGCTGTTTCGTGATCGTTTCGTTGCATTTGCAGCCCTCGTCATGGATGTACAAAATGCGCTCTTGAGCTCATTTTATTCATTTTTATAGATGGACTAAGCCCACTTAAAATCATGGGCTCATTTTATTGGCCTGCTAAATTTCATGTTATCGAATTTGGAACAAGAAGATAAAGTGGTTCTCAAATTTTATAACATAAATTGTAAAGAAAGTAGGAAAATTTGATTGATTGTCTCAGTTGTCAGATAAAAATGATTGTTGATGCATCTCTACCAAATTACATTAATGATACATATATATCAATTCACAAACTACATGCGACTCTTTTCAGTTTGCACTTTTCTGTCCTTCTCTAAGTTTGCTTCCTCATCATGATTTTGTTCCTTGATTGTATCCTTAATTTTCCGGACTTTCTTCTATCCTTTTTCCCCATAAGACATTATAGAGACCTCCAACCATGAGTACACCCCCTATTACACTATTGGAAACACAGATACACAAGCACACCAAACGTAAGTATTATAACCAAAAATAAATAAATATTTATGCAGTTATATATCAAGCATTAATTTGTATTTTTAATGTGCCGCACTACACTATCACTCAATACCCAACAGAAATGAAAAAGTATGGCTGTGTCATATCTTTCAAACATCCGCATCCATACTACCATTAATTCAAACCTAAAACTAACTAATAGTTGTAAAACTATTATGAATTATAAACTTGCACATGTGCCAGAGATATTTACACAAAACATGTTCAACTTCAAACTGAAAGGAATGGACAATACCATTATGCCATAAAACTATTTTCTCGGGGACCAGGTATGAGGTACTTTGAAAAATTCCAAGTATTGAAGTATTGATCTACTATCAAAATCTTTCAGATAAAAGTTTATAGGATACTCTACCTTCCTAATGAAATTGCTTCTCCTAAGAAAATAGAAGAAAGCACTATTATGAAGATTAGAGTTAATGGCATAGACATTCCTAAAATTAAAAACAGGCCCCTGTAATTGAATTGCCCATGCTTGCAGATAATATGAAATTCCACTTAGGGCAACTGCCTGCATTTCAAGAAATAAACAAAAGTTAATTTAGTAGTCCATTATTTCTGATTCTGATATGCACTTCTTGTAACAGATAAGACATTAACAATTGCTTGTTGGCACTCAAAAATACCTGTACTGTACAAATCAGTTTATGATGTTTTTTGCTTGTGTTTATTTGCAACCATTAATCTTACATGAGCTTGAATGGGTTTAGCAGTCGCTCCCTGGTATACTGGAATCATACTTGTTACTGAGGTGTGAACATAACCGTTATAGTTGGTACTTGGTACTGACATGTACCGGTGCCATCTAGTCAGGTGCTATATGTAACAGTCTGTAGTAAACAAGACCTATACAAATATGTGAATGGAAAAAGAAAACTTACACAGTAAAGGACCGCAATAAGGCCTATATCAAACTTTAGTTTCCATTTAGAATAGTCCCTTTCAAGAGCAAGTGCAATGAAGAATGATTGAATCATAGTGAAGATGCACTGAAGAGTTGCTGTTAGAATCTTTGAAGGGTACTCCTCCAACATTGGCCCTAGGGAAACATATATATATTATTTTCAAACTTACATGTGAAATGCTTTCAGTCAGCTCATAAGGTTAACATGTACCCCACTTAATACCAGATATTCTCATTGCACTTAACCAAGGTTGACTGTCGGTCCAACCAAGATTGATACCCACCAGGGAACTTATGCAAATAGGACGTTCTATGTCTCATATAATGTTCATCACTATAATTTTTTTTATTTTTTGAACGAAATAGTATCATGTTTATCTATATATTTCATGGGGACCTAAAGGTTGGGTTTAAGATTGTTACTATATATATTGGCCTTTAGTACCTTTCAGGTTAACACAAGTCAACCATATCAATTGCAATTTCTAACATAGAGCTTGCATGTTCCTTGTCTCTATATGTTTCATAATAAAAATTAATTTCAGTTTTTGAAAACAGAGCTAACTTATTTTAACAAGAAAAATCATCATTAAGAAAAAACATTAAATTTCAGGTTGAGCTACCCATGATCAACCATCAGTAAGTAATGAAACCTCGACTTAGTGACAGACAATGAACCCACTGGTTCAACTTTAATATGTCAGATGGGCTGATGAAACATGCAGTGGGGTCAAGACGGTTCACTTACCATAAGGACAGTCCAGAGAGACCATTGGAAAACAGAGAGAGTTGTCAGAAAAACCCCAAGAATCCATTTCATTTTTGAACCATTGGTTTGTTTTGCTGACACTGGGTTGTGAATTAGGTGATAGTGGTTTATGGATTTTATAACAGGTCCATCATAAAATGCAAGGATTACGACACCGACAATACACAGAGCAATTAATTTAAAAGGAAAAAGAGTAATAAGAAATTAATGTAATATATAATAGCTAAAATATTCAATATTATAAATATTTGAGTTAAGTACGTACAACCTTCAAAAAAAAATTTGAATTAACTACAAGAGGACAACAGAGTTGCAGATATTTTATAATTGATATATGAATAATAAGAGATCTGATTGATTGCTCATAGTGACAATTACTACAAGAACCATTAAGAAGAATTGATAGAAGTATGCTTATTCTATGCTCGATGCAAAATAGCAGCTACTAATATTTGAAGAGTAGAACTGAGGTCACAAAGAAAGATATTGCCTATTAGGCGTCACAAAACTTACCCATACAAAGAATGTAAGAACAATTTAAAGGCGATCTTGTAAGAAAGTTGAGGAGCTCTTTTCCTAAGCAAGATTGCCAAATAAGTCAAATAATCTGAGGTAAGATCATATAAAACGAAGGCAATAAATGACTGACCAAAATATGTGAAAACAGTACCAAAATATGAAAGATAATTTTTCTGTGGCATAATATGGGGCACCATATATTTTTTGAAGACAAATTGGGTGTGGTGTCAAGCCCCTGGGCACCATACATTATTTGTCTTTCCTTGGCATGCATTTCTTTTCATTTTGGCATGTTTCATGAAAATAATGTGAAAACTTACATATATATGTGTGTGTATTCGATGATTACCTTTCAATTATAAAAGCAACGGGACCTAACAAAATGGAGGCAATTGCATGCCTGTAGAAAACAAATACTGGTACACTCAAGCCTTGATTAAAGCCGGCTTTAGCAACAACCTGTCCTAGTGCATATAAAAACCTAATTACAAGAACAATAAAATATGCTTTTGTGTTGCTCATTTTGGATATATGGATCGTTGAAATAGATTTTAGTCCGGCGAGGGTTGGTACTACCTAGCTGGCTACCTCAGATCAATTTTTTTTTTTGGAAACCAGTGGGGAGCGCCCACCACTCTTCCAAAGGTCCTCAGATCAATTTATAGCATTAGTTTAGCATTTCCGAAAGAGGGAATATAGAGAGATATATTTAATATTTTTTCAGCATGATTCATACATAGTCTTCGACAAAGTAGACCATTTTTGCTCTTTTATATGTTCATTTTTTGAATGGCCATGGCAATTTTTACTTTACCTTTTTATTTAACCCGCTGACCGAATAATTACACTGTCAATGCAAATAGATAGCTATGATTACAAAACAAAAGAATCGTGTAAAGCGAGGCCAATTGAATCAAGTTCTTCGGTTATCGCGCAACAAATTATTTTAAAACAATAATTCGAACATATCTTTTTGAACGATACCAATTGTTTCCCATTTTCCTTTCTGAGGGATAATGTTCGTTCTTTCCGTAGAAATGTGCTTGTTTCTGTTAAAGTGGGGGAACTTAGCACCTTGTCCAGTGATTCAAAAGAAAATTCCAAAAAGATGTTTGTCTCTCTTATACTTTTTGATATCAAATTGCATAAATATATATATATGCTTTCAAGTTCTATCATTCTTATGATTACGTTTCATCCTAACATTGGACTTTGGTGCCACCCACTAGAGCAAAGGCTATTGTTGAGCTTCATTCTAATCACAAATTAATGAATTCTCGGCCCAAGAAATAGTAGTAATTGATTTTAAAAAATGATGCAATTCGAATAATAAATATATAAATGAATTTGAATCTCTTCATAAGTTTAAAAATTCCAGATTATTTGCTAAAGTCAACATTATCAAGGAAACAAATGGAGGGTACGTATAAGCCAATTTATCTCCTATTCTCTCTTCCCACATACACATGGTATCAGTATTATAAATAAAGATGCGTGGGAGTCTTTCGTTATTTTGTTAAATATTGGCCGACACCTTCAGCTCTAACTGATGTTACAAAGAATTTTTCCGACAACTGCAACATAATAATCTGTGGATGTATGTGTAACGGGTATTGTTGATCGTATAAGTGACCCATTTCAACTGTAGTTGTTTGATTGAAATCTCATTGAATCGTTCAATATTTTGTGCGTCCTCTTTCTAATTTTTTTCTGATCCATAGAGTCTCCGTGCTGCTCCAAAAACTATTTCCTTATTCCTTTTTCTCCTCCCGTCCTGCTCTGTACAAATGCATCACTAAACCCTAGATCTGCATCGGCGTTGCTCGTCCTCCTCCTCTATACCGTTCCTACCTAGGATAGTCCTTCTCATCTCCGACTGTTTGGTGCCACCAAAGAGCCCTAGATTTGTTCTCTCCGGCTGTACAAGTTATTTGACATTATTTTCTATCTTTACGGAGAACCAACGAGAGGAGAAATTGTGGCTAATTGAGCTGGTGAGTTTTTATTAACACAAATAGAAAGAATCTAATTGCTCTCCCCTTCAGAATCTTTGCTTCGTATTAAATTCAAGATTAATCAGTTATTTTATACCAGTTTGATGGCTCCTTTTGCTATCAAAACCTGAATGATTTTCTAGGATTAATAACAAATGAAGAAAACAAATATTCTTATCCTATATTATTGCATATTACATTATCAAAATTTGTGTATGGTATGTTTGTTGCCCTGAAATCGGCACAGTGAGGTTCACCCCCAAGTGGTATCAAGAAATGATATAAATTAACCGTGGATTCGACTATCTGAGAGAAGCTTTTCCTTTTATTTAATATTTTTTTACCATGATAAAGTCTTTTGCTTGCTAGGCTTTAAGTAGGTCAGGCTATTACTATTTGTTTAAGTAGTTAATTCTTATGTATAAAATTATTTTTTTTTCAAGCCTGAGTTAATTCCGTATTTTTCTGTTTTGATTATGGATCAGAAATCATGAGGCACTAATGCAGGGACTATTACGAAAGAACAAGAACGTGTTTTGTTACTAGATAAGTCCTGTTAGGATACTGACATATGCGGCTGGTACACAATGTTAAACTGAAGCTTTGCATAATGGAAGGTTACTGAATCATTTGATTGCACTATTAAGAGGAACAATGGGCGCAACGTTTGCAATTAGTGTAATGAGCATTCCATTATGCTTTTATGGCTGAGAAATGGACAAGTTAATTAAGGTATGCTTTATCTCCTGAATCAACATGTTGTATCTCCTAAATCTGCTGTTGTAAATGTATTCCAGCATGTAGCAATTAATGTTTGAAGAAATATATAAAAAAAACGTAATTTGTAATGTGTAAGCCTGTTTTTTTAGGATTATTTGTGTATAACCAGTCATATTTATTAGTGCAAATCTTATTTATTTATATTGATATTAATGAATTGATATACATTAATGAGAAATATCTTAGGGCAGTAAAATTGGTGAGCTCTGGTTGACAGTTAGTGCAAGGCCTAAGTACATTAAATATATTTATTTACTACATAATTAAAGCATTTAATATTTTGTTCTGTTATTGCTTCTTCTATATATGATGGTATGTGAGAAATTTTTTTTCTGTACCTTTCAAATTGAGCCTTTCTTATCTATTTTTAAATATTGCAATAAATATAATGGACCTTTTGCAGTAAACAAACCCTGATCGGGTCAGGATCGTCGCCCTTCTATGCAGCCCTTTCTTTCCTTTCCGTGGTAAGTCTGTGTGTTAAGTCTTACACTCAAAAGGATCATGAGTTCTATAATTCTCTTCACAAGCTAAGAATGCAAGCTCGGCTTTGAAGTCTCCTTCCAATTTCGAGATCAAGGTAATAATTTAGTGTTTTTGTTCATTCTTTTTATTTGAAATCAAAATTAGCCGATAAAGATTGAATTTTATTTACTAGAGATACAAAAGAAACTGTGTATTGAAACTAACAAGAGGATAATTATAGGAAGTCAGAGGTTTCTTAGTAAGAAACACAACCCTGGTAAGGAAAGAGGGTATTTGTCAATTTGTGGAGAAACTCAAGGGTTTAAGTAGATTTGAATGTTGAATAGTTGAATTACAAGAAGCTAAATTATGGTAAATTAGAGTTATAATGAAGAAATGTGGCATGGCAAATCCAAATCGCGCAAGCATTGATATGAAGCTCCTTCAAGGAGCTCAAAGGATCATGTCTATGACTCTCGAAATGCAATACCTCAACAATTTTAGCTCGGTTGATCAGGTAAGAGTACAATTTTGACCTCCTTGGTCAGTTCAGGTATTGGTTGGTCACTACTTTCTCATTGCTTCAACCTAGATGCATTATTGTGAACTTAGCTTCAACCTTCCACGCTAATATGGTTCAAATTGAGGATTGATGTTCAAGCCTGATTTCCAAAATCAGGGTTTTATTTTTGACAAAAATGAAGGCTGAATTGGATCCTTTTGCCATATCATTTTGAGAAATTTTGACAATAAGGAAGGATAATTGTTTAGCTATTTTTTCATATAACTTTTTTTTTTATGTACAAACCATTGATCAAAGGTATATTACAATATGTCACAAAAGCTAAATTAAGGGTCCAAGTTGATCCAATTTATGGTCCAAGTTGATCAAAGCATGTAAAGAGACCCAAAATCTGAACCTTAGCAACCAAACTATTTGTTATTATACCCCTGGTCCGTCTTGGACAATTCTGTGCTACCATAAAAAGATATATTTTGCAAAGTCTGATAATTTTACCGCTGCTCGATACACCTAGATTAATGTACTCATTCTAGCTTTTGTAACTACAAAAATTTGGATGTGTGATTGACATTTGGTGCCGCCAGTAAACTGAGACTTGGTGGTTTATGCTTAATTCGCTTCTCCAACTACATTACCAACAAAACATCTGTGATTTCAATTTTACATTTCAAATTGGATCTAATTTTGAAATATAAGGAAGCAAATGTGGAGAGAGGAGATTCTAATAGCAAACAGTACAGTCCATCTTTGGTTGTATGCAAACACATATTAGAAGAAAATCAGTTTACAAAACAAATTTTATTTTTTAGCCTTCTCTCGAGTTTTAAATTTTACTGCCTTTGTTTGTGGTGTACATACTTAAGCAAGAGTCCAAGTGTTTACTGCGGTGTTGGATCTCAAAATATCAATACGAAGATTAGATCGGAATAGCTACCGAAGTGGAAGGATTTTTCTTTTTCTTTTATTTTTTTGAACATTGTTATTATATGAAGCTGTCTACAGCCTGTAGGCCTTATTTGGTTTGGAATTACCGCATTAAAATGCTTATTTTCTGTTATACGAGCTTATTTATATATTATTGATTGTGAATATTTGTATGATGTTTCTGCAATAAATAAAATTCTCCTAATTTATGCTTGACACAGAAAATTACCATCTAAATTTGGGATAGAAGGATTATCAAAAATAGGACTTTAGTAAATATTAAATTAATTGGAAAATGAAAGGTTACCATATGGGGATTAGTCATTTAAGGATTTCGGCAGAATATAAATACTATAACAATGTGTTCTCACAGAGAAAGATCAGGGCAAACACAAATGAATACTATTTTTGTATTTTACTATATTTCGTTTATTTTAATTAGGCATTAATATACATAGTTCACCTCTTATTCTCTCTCTCCCTCTCTCTGTTTTTAAAGTTCGATTTGTTGCTCAATTAACAATTAGAAGAGTAACTGGTACGAGTAATTAATGATATTGAATTAATTTAAATTAAATCTTTAACGTCATATATCAATTACTCGATATGTTGGAATCTTTAACGTAATTTTATCATTTTAAATTTCCATCAATGGTAACAGTTGGTAAATAATTAAATATAGAATGTGTAATATATCCATATTGCTAATTGTCATTATTACATAAGAATCGTTTTTAATAATTTTAATTAACGCAATGCTATAAGTCATCATTTTATGCTAGATAAGCTATCACTTATTTCCAATAGTTTTTATTTTGATATGATTTATGTTTTGATTCTATTTGTTAATGCTTTGCCCAAAAAAAAATAGCGATTTGTTTGATATGCAAAGGCCAAAAAAAAAATTAATATGCAATTCTTTATTTCAATTGATGAATGATGACTTTTGGTGTGGCAGTTTATTCAAACACATTTAAATATTAATCATCAATGGCACATGATTAGTTAGTTACTGTGTTTTACGCAAAGGTCTTGACGTTTCTTGAATTAAATTAAAAGTTAGAAAAATTTTCCATATGAACGAAGCCTAATTCTTTAATAAACCTGAACTTATAATAAATTTTGTCAATTCACGTTAATAAATCTTAACCTAAACCAAAGCCCAAATAAAATAAAAATGCAGTAAAAACATTCCAACACAAAACCATATGATCACACTGTATAGTAATAAAATTATCATTACAAATGATAATCAGTTATTGAGATTTGAATATCGATTTGTTGCAACCAACTGATAATAAAATTTTATGTATTTTTTTTCCTTTCTCATAATTTATCTATTTTTGCACTATGGCTAATAGACGTAATAAACTGAACTACAATAAAATATACTGTAATAGTGAAAAAAAATACACGAGTGGAAACATAGGTCGCGCAACGCGCGACAACCCCCACTAGTAAGAGATAAAGGATAGATTGTCTTATACCCCCCATTTATTCTGTGCTTGGATGTGGCATCGATCCAAGAACAAAGAAAAATTTTAAAAATTGTTCTCTACAATTTTAACTAACATATTATATAATAATATATTAAGGCATTATAATGAAACCCTCTTCATTAAAAAATTATTTTTCTAATTTTTTAGAAATTAAAACTATTTTTCTGAGTTTCCAATCCAATTTATAGATTTACTCGATTTTTTTCGATTTGTCCGATCCGACTCCTTGGACCAATAGTCCAAGTCCAAGTCTGAGTCCAATTTTGGTTTTCAGAATTATGGTGTAAACATCTATTTGTGTCGTTCAACCGATTTGATCTGTGGTTAAATATCAATAGGAAACAATAATATATTTTGATTTTTCGATTAATAAGAAAACAAATTGAACAACTCATCTACCGATATTGTTGATAAATTGAGTAACATATCTACCTATATTATTTTGTTACTTTATTTGCCCAACTATAGGGACATTTTTGCTAGTATTCATATTCATAAAATATATGTGAATAATGTGCTGGACGAAATTTCGTACACGGTAAATAGTTAGTAGGGCTTATAAGTTTTATTAAAATTAGTTTTTTTTTTGGCTATTTAATTTAATCAAATAAATCGGAAGTAAATATGACTTGACCAACTTGACATGTGTGCCTACAGAAATCCAAGTCGTAGAATTGATTAACCGAATTATATAACTCTGCGAATTTTTTTTTTAAGATAAATTGGGATAAGCCCTCTCAATTTATTTTTAAATTAAATGCCTATGAAAAACCATCCAGTGAGTTTCGAACTTTTCAATCAAGGTGCATTGCTCTTTGCCACTAAACCAAAAAACCGGTGATATAACTCTACAAATTTCATAAATAAGCTGTAATTTTGTAAATTATTTATTTCAAATATCAAAATCACCCTTTACGGTGCGGAAGGACTTCGAAATTAGAATTGTTCCTGGAAATCTGGTGCAGTGCAAGTAATGCAACTCTTCGCTGCGTGCAACACCTTCCTTTCCCTTCACAACGCCTCACGCACAGAAGCTGTTCGACAAAATGTTTCTGAGAGTCTACACCAACCTTACTTCGTACATCCAAAACCACATGTACTCGACTTGGTATCAAAGTGACATACCTCCTCAGGTGGGGGATGGGCCACCACATGTACTCGACTTGGCTTCATGGGACACCACATCGGCTTAAGCAAAGCTACCCAGATGTTGCATGTGGGGCCGTCTCTTTCGCATTTGGCGCACAAGTTTATGCTTCAAAGGAATAAGATAAGTGTCATTTTCCTTCAACAAATTTTCTAATTATGTTATTTGATAGGGATAGGATGTATTAATCATCCAATTTTTACTTTATTTCTAAACATAATCTATGCAATTTATTTGTATGCTATATTTAACCCGCATTTTTTATCTTGTTGCCAAAAATACCCTTTGAATCCTTCCTACGTGCACTTTATGTATTTTTTTTTACCACAATTAGTCTTTTTTTTTTTATTTTTGACTTCTAGAATCGATCAATTTCTGGAAAAGAAGTAGGAGGAAAAGTAAGTGTAGTTTCATCTGAGATAACATTTTGAAAGGGAAGAGATGTCAACTCTGTTAATTGGTTCAAAAACTGGAATCTTTTACTTTCAAGAAAAAACATGGTATTGCTTTTCCCTTTGCTTGTGGTTTTACATGGATACATAAGTTAATGCCAACCTTTTACTCTTGTGAAGACACTAATCTTGATTTGATACTTTTTTTGTACAATTGTAGGAAATGTAAGACATGTCTGGAGAGTGATGTGTTGATAGAGGTGAAAGGTTTCTCATTTTGTCTGCATAAGGTAGTTACATTTTACCTTGAACTGAACAGAACAGCCTTATTACATAAATTTCTTATTCATTGGATAGCACTTTTGCTGAAAGGTTTTTACCATTTGGCTTTAAGAGACTGTAGACCTGCATGCTGATAACTTGATAATTTTTCTCTTTTTTTCATTTTATCATGATGTAGTAGAAAAAGGTAGAGTGGTACCACTCTTTTATAGTCAGCTAGGAAATAGAGGAAAAGTGACTAACAGACTGAGAGATATATGTTGCCAGTGAAATAAATTTAAATCTGTTCTCCCAGATACAAGAATCTTTAATTACATACTGCATATAACAAAAATGTAAACTAAGATATATAATCCAATGGATTATAAAGCAATTTAGTGCACAACATAATACAGTTGATAGGAAATTAGGAATAACTCCTGGCAAATAAAAGTAATTATGTTTGTCATATCATGACATGTCTTGCTGTGATTACATTTTAAACTACTTTAATAGGTATGTGTTTTTCTTATTTTCTCACTTAGTAAGTCACATGGTAAATCACCATTGACAACGTGGAATGTGGCTGAGTGTATGCTCGGTGACATTAGAATTCACCTTAGTTTCAGGCAAATGATTAATATAAACAATATTTTTTTTTTTTCTTTTTGCTTGCAGTTTCCGCTTATTTACCACAGCCCCGTTTTGAAAAAACTAATCACCGAATCTTCCTGTGAGAAACTTAGCCTTTGCACTTGTGCACTTCATGATATTCCCAACGGAGCCAGCTCTTTTGAGTTTGTAGCTAAATTCTGCTATGGTGAGAAAATAGAGCTGACATCATCAAATGTGGTTCCCCTCCTTTGTGCTGCCTATTACCTAGACATGACTGAGGACTACATGAAAGGAAATTTAATTTCCCAATTGGAAATTTTCCTCTCAGAAAGAATCTTATCAAATTGGGAAGATACAATTGTGGCACTCCACTCATGTGAACCTATATTGCACTGTGCTGAGGAGCTAGACATCATATCTGCATGCCTTGAATCACTTGCCTACAAGGCACTATATGGAAAATCATATTACCCGCATCCGCAACAACAAATGCAATGGAATGGGATTGGATACTTGGATGAGGCTCCTCCCAAGTTAGCAGGTTCGGGTTCAAGTTTGGATTGGTGGTTTCATGATATTTCCTCACTGAGCCTACACCTCTTTAAGAGATTTATCGGGGCACTGGATTCTATGGGGCATGACCCTGTAGTTATTTCAAATGCAGTTATTTATTATGCAAATAAATACCACACAAAGTTAAACTCTAATTCCACTGGCAATTGGCCAATCGATCAGAGTATGTTGCTTGAAGAAATTGTCAGCTTGTTGCCAGTTCAGAAAGGAATCACCTCGACTAAATTTCTTTTTAGTGTCCTCAATACCAGCATCATGTTAAATGCAAATGTAAAATTCATCCAAATCTTAGAAAAAAGAATTGGTACGCAATTGGATGAATCTACTATGGAGGATCTATTTGTGCCAAATTTGGGATATGCTAAGGAGGTGTATGATGCAAATTGCATCCAGAGAATAATTGAGCAATTTGTAAAAGAGAACTTTAATGTAAGTGAGATTGCGTGTAATTCATCCAACAAAGAGTGCTTGACAGAAGCTGATTCAAAGCTGTTGGCAGCATTAGTAAAATTGCTTGATGGGTACTTACTAAATGTTGCAGATGATAGAAATTTAAATATTCAGCAATTTCTCTCTCTCGCAAGTGCAATTCCCATGGGTTTGAGGCATTGTGATGATGATCTCTACCATGCGATTAACTCTTACATAGAGGTAATCATCAATTTTATTACTTGTAAAATCAGTAGAATATATCTTCAGCTAGCTAGAAAATTTATTGGGTTTCAGAAAATGTTATCTGATTCAACTTTGGTAATTGGTACTTCACAGAATAAAGAGGAAATATCTCTGCAAACACAAAAATGAATTTTTTTGCAATGATGTCCAGAGTACTCTCTAAACAGCTAACGCAAAATAACTGCAAATACGGAAGGACAAATTGCACCTTTTTTCCTTCTTTATCTTTACAGAAATTAAGATGGAGGGGAAGAATATGAGATGTATGCATGATAATTTTGTTAAATTCATATTGCGTTGCATGAAGATTTTCTTGGAAAAAGTTGAACTTGTGCAATAATATCTTCATATATTTTTTATTTGTGTATCAGTGCCATCCACAATTGTCAGATCAACAAAAGGAACAACTTTGCCAGTTAATTGACATACAAAGTTTGTCCGAAGATGTATGCAGAGAAGTAGTGCAAAATGAGAAGCTTCCCCTCAGAGTCATGGTTAAGGCTCTCTTCTTTGAAATGCGCCATTTAAAGAGCTCCCTCATCGAACTCGAATCAGATAACCGAATTCAGATGGTTGTTGGACCAGAAAGAGAAAATGTAATCGAGTCTGTTGAAGGGAGGGATCTGATGGTGCGGTGTGTTCAATTAAAAAAGGAGTGTGCAGAGCTAAAGAAAGAGATGAAGAGAATTAAAAAGGCGAAAAATGTGAAGAAGACAAGCATAACATGGGGTTCTTTTTTTGTTAAAAGGTTTTTCTCGGGAAGAGTTATTAAGGCTCTTTTGGCGGCACCAAAAGTAGGCAATAGGATTGCAAATTAGATTTGAAGAATTTGATCTATACCCTTCTAGAACTCAAAACATAAAAGAATGCACATCTTTCAAAATGCCAGTATCATATTACAATAGTAAAATGCAAAGAAAGCTCATGTGAGGTTGACAAATGAGAATCTAAGAGGAGAAACTTTTATATTTTCTATTAATAAAGTGAGATATCAGACATTTTATTCTTTAAATTGTTGTTATTGCAGAATTACATGTCCTAGTTGACATGACAGATGTTATTGTAATATAGATTTCATGGAGAAAAAAAATTACAAATTTTGCATATGAAAAATTTTCTGGTGATGTTTACAATATTGTACTATTGTTTCGTCATTAATCAGTGTATATAGCTTGTTTCACCGAGGATCACATACAATATATTAACACAAAAATAAAATTTAGCAAATTTCTACTCTTGGACTTATCATTTTTTTGTGGATAAAAAATGGCCTTTTATTTCACACAGGTATAGAAACATATAAGAATAATGCACAAAAAGAGTTTTGAAAATTAACTTTCAACTGAATTTCTATCCTACGGTAATTTCTAGAAAAGGAGCAGCCTGGAGAAGTAACTTTCAGTGTATGCATTATATAATTATTACTACAAAAATAAAAAAAAAGAAGGTTTTGAATAACTTGCAATGTCTTTATTAAAGTTAATTACTTGAAAGCGTTCAATTGCTTCTTTTTTGGTTTCTAAAGCTAAAATGATAGCACAACATCTTTTCACTCTCATGTGCGCTCCACTTATTTTATCATGAATTGTCGCTGTTGCCTTTCGCAAAAGTAACAAGAGATTCCACATTAGTACATTACATTTATATCGCACTTTATGTACCTAATTCATCGATGAACCTCCCCACATCATACTCATCTGAGAAACATACATGCATGGAAACAGAGAAAAAGGGATACTTCGCAATCTTTGCAATTGTAGCTGCCTTTCTTTGTGCAATTCTCTTCTTCAGCATGTGGTCTGTTAAAATTAGCATCGCCACTTGTGCCATGATCAGTGCTGCTATTCTGGTAGTTCTTGCTTTGTTCTCCTCACTCTATGCACCAAGGAGTGTAGCTGATTCTGGATCCTATGATCGGCTTCGACAAACTCTTCATGAAAGCGGAATGTTGTTATAATTAGTAAGTTCTTCTCAAATTTTATTTTATTTTTTTTCGGGGTACAATTCGTGTGCTAATTTCCTTTTTCATTTGGTACAAGAATTGTAATATTGTACTTTTATTATTTTTATTAGAGGGTTGGTACATTGGTAAAGATATTTGTAAAACATAATTTAGTATTTAAACTGGCAAATAATTACTCTTGGGTTGTATTTGATTTTATCTGATGCAAAAAGTAATCTTTGTCCGTGGAAAAACTGCTGCAAGTAAATGTAGTTTCAATTTAAATCTCCAAAATTAATGCAATTGTGAGCTTGAATTAAAGCTTAATTACCTAATTAGTTAATGCTGTTTTGTGGAGCTGTAAGCATGACATCTCTAAGGTGATGTTTGGCACAATGTAACAAGTGAAATTGGATGGAAAGAAAATGCAATAGTTGTCAAACATAGTTATACAAGTTATGTAGAACGTTCTACGTTGTTAATTTGTTATACCTGAAAAACCAAAGACAGTTAAAAAACTAAATCACGTCAATAAAACAAAAAATGTTATGATGTTTATTTGAGGCACGGTTAATTTAGTCCCACAAAATTAGAAAAAGTAAGCTTGAGCCACTTCTGTGTACAATGTATGGCTGACACAAATCGGTTTTTTTATCTCAAAACTCGCCACAGGCCTTCGGATGCTTGAGCTAGGCTACAGAATATCCCTCACTATGAAAAAAACGAAACTTTGCACACGCCATCGGGCAGATGGCATCGGCCATCCGCTCGTTCCAAGAAGGCAGTCAGAATATATTTTACAATAAATATATTTTACAATAAACTTCTTATGTTTTTTTTTTTTTTTTTGACACTTTTACTGTTTAGCCCTTCCAGCAGTCAGAATATATTTTACAATAAATATAACCCTAATTAATTAGTGTTTATAAAGCAATTTGATATGGTAAGGTCCCCGTTCTATCTGTTATAAATGGCAGCACAGAATGATTTTTTTTAATATCATTAGTTTGCTGACAATATTTGCATGTAGACCTTCAAAATTACAATATTTCTAATTATAAATGGAAATATACTAAAATCTGTTTGGAATTATACAGATAATTCTAACTTTTTAAGTCAAAATGGCAGAAAAAAGTATAATTAAAACCTCTTATATAATTTGATTTGTTGTTGAAAAATCGAAATCAGGTATCATCATTAAATATACGAATGTTGGAGTTGTTTTTCCTATGTAGCAATATTTGTTCTAAAAAAAAGGTAGGAGTCCTATTTAGCAAATAACTTTCAAAATATGAAATATTTATTACCATAAAAATGAGCCTTACATTGATTGGATTCGTATCCTCTGCCCATCTTATTAAGATGGGCAGAGTGCCCATCTCTAGCCGCTGACCGTCCGATCAAAATGAACGGCCCGATCTTTAGCGCTCCATTTATCTCTGAAAAAACAGGTTAAAAAAAGAAATTTACGCACTAAAAAATACAAAATCGACGGAAGCCTTCGGCGTGCTAACCCTCGCCTTCTCCTCCATATCGCGATCGTGCCCCAATTCCCATCGCCTACCCTCTCTCGCATTCCTCTTTGTCGAAAGGAGAGAAATTTCGAAGAGAAATTATTCGAAGAATCAAGAACCCTTTCTTCTTAGCCCCTGAGGTTCCTCTTCTTTACCAATTCTTCTCTCACACGAACTGAAAAGAGAGAATCGCCTCTCCTTATCAACAAGTGCTGTTGTTATTGGAAGCAAGGTAAAACCTTCTTCCAATTTTCTTCTATTTCTTGATGTGTTTGAGTAATGGTGTATTGTGTTTTGAGTAATGGTGTATAATTGAGCCAAGTTGTGCACAATATATTAACATCCTCTTTCCTCACAGTAACTGAAATTTTGCAAAATTGACAGCAGAACCGAGACTTCTATATAGAGAAAACCGATCTATCTTTGAACTCTGCCCAAGAACAATTTTTTTTAAAAAAACTTTGCATTAATTTATGCCCAACGAAGGAAATATACAACTTGAATGCAGTGAATAGTGCTCATCACATACCACTATAGGTAATTTAACATAAGCATCAAATGGCATACTAACTGAGATCATTGTGCTAGCATCGCAATTTAACATACAATCAAAATTAACTGATTCATCAATTTTTTTTTTTTTGAGGGTAACTGATTCATCAATTTGAACTAGACCTTTGTTTAACACTTAGGTGCTTGACTGACTAGTACATAGCAGGCCCCCATTTTTTTTTCTTCAAGATCGAATTTTCATTTCATTAAAAAAATAAAAAATTGTTTTAGTTTACTTAAATTCATTACTTATTAGTTGGAATTGTAATTTTAATTTTGTATCTATTACTTTCACGAAGGTTATGGAACAACAACAAGATGATTTTGTTCCTCGTTTAGGTATGGAATATCCAACAATGGAGGAAGCATGGTCGGCTTGGAGTTACTATGGTGGAAAAATTGGTTTTGGAGTAAGAAAAGGCCATGACACAAGGAGCAAAATAGATGATGTAATTATTTCAAAGTTTTTTGTGTGCTCTTGCGAAGGTAAAAGAGGAGTAGACAAGCGAGATCATTTGACGAAGAACACAAGAGCAGAGACGCGGACTTGATGTCAAGCTCGTTTACAAATAAAATTAGATAGAAAAACCCAAAAATTCAAAGTTGTGGACTTTGTTTCCGAGCACAACCATCCTCTCCAACCGCCCGAAACATGCTATCTAATACTAAGCCAACGCAAAGTACCCGAGATAGCGAGCTTTGACATTCAACGCAAAGTTATTTTAGAAAAATTATAATTTGTCCATATATATCTTTTATCTAATATATATCTTTTATCTAATATATATGTTCATATTTATTTATTTATTTATTTTGTAGCGATTTGAGAATTTCAGAACCATAGATAAGATGTTGTGAATCATTTTGGCCACATTTTGTAGAGAAGATTAGACAAGAGTAGTCTTTTTCTTTTTTGGCAACATTTTGTAGAAAAGAAATGATAGTGCAAAGTTTGCAAAGTTAAATTTAATTTACTTAATATGATATTTACTTAAATGTTAACAGAAATGATAGTGCATAGTTTGACAAACTATGTGTTTTAATTTATCCCTTGTGCATTTATTTTTTCCCAAGTAGTTTCCTAGATATCAAAAATTTTTCCTTATATAAAAGAACTGTCTAGAAGGCTATGTACCACGGCTATGTACCAATGAACGCTTTCACAAGAGAAGGCTATATTTTCAGTTTACCACTTCAGAGTACCACTTCAGTTTACCGCTATGTACCACTTCACAAGAGAAAGCTGAATTTTATATAGTGCTCTAATTTCAGTTTATATAGTACTCTAATTACACAAAGAGAAGGCTCTATATAGTGCTCTATATAGGCTCAAATTTCAGTTTATAGCAGTATCCATACATTACACAAGTGAAGGTTAACAATGGGTATAACAAATTTAATTGAAGCACACAACATATTAGCTAGTAAATAACAGTATAAAATTGCAGCACACAACAGAGTATTACATTGTTTGCTCACATATGTATTACAAAATACAGCATCACATTGCGTTTGTAATAGTTAAATCACATTTATAGAAGAAAGTAAAACTTTCCATTGTCTAGTTTGTAATTCTTAAATCACATTTATACCCACAAGGACTAGCCAATGTTTAGTTTGTAATTCTTAAAAAATAACAACTAACATGCTTCCCAGAAACCACATTTATAGAAGAAAGTAAAAATTTCAATCAGCAGAAATCAATTAGTGGTTCAAGGTATTGAGACCAGCTTTGCCACAATCAGTCCCAACCTCGCCTCACATAAGAAGTGTTAGTAGAGGAAAAGGAGCTGAAATTTTGAAAAAAGTGAAAATGAGTAAAAGATCCAATATTTTCCAACGAAGGAATATTTAAAGGGAAAAATAACAACAAACAATTACCTCAGCATGTTGATGGAGATGCTTCGAGAGAGAGGAGGCGGTGCACCATGTCGAGGAGGTCGTCGGATTGGTGGACCACGGGTCAGGCTGAGGTCGAAGCGCTCGGCCAACAAAGGTCTAGGAGGTCTATTGATCTCGTGGCGGTGGAGATGCTTCGAGAGGAGAGGAGGCGGTGCACCTCGATCGAATCGCAGAGAGAAACGGAGAGAGAGCGATCGACTCCTTCGGCCATTCAGAGAAGAAAACTTTTTTTTCTGTTTTTGAGAGGTAAACGGAGCGCTAAAGATCGGACCGTTCATTTTGATCGGACGGTCAGATGCTAGAGATGGGCACTCTGCCCATCTTAATAAGATGGGCAGAGGATACGAATCCTACATTGATTACCTTTCAATTGCAAAAGAAAAAAGAAAAGAAAATATATTCCAATAATGCATTCCAAGTTTCCAACCCCAAACGCCTCAATACAGCTTCCATGGCCGAAACTCCGGATTGGTCGGGACTTTTTCCCGAGCTACTCCAAACAATAGCCAGGAAGCTCCCTGACATCTCCGATTTCGTCAATTTTCTCGCGGTTTGCACCGTGTGGCGCTCATCGGCGCACGTCTCCGACCTTCCTCCCCAGTTACCTTGGTTGCTCGAGGAACGAGAGTCACTCGAAGGCGACCTTCGTTTCTACTCTTTGTTCTCTGGTAAAATCCACACTGTTCCATTCCCAAATTCCTCTGGAAATAGTTTTTGTGGCCCTGCACATGACTCCATAGTTTTGTACAATAAAAGTACTCACCAGATTTCTCTCCTCAATCCAATTGCTGATAAAAAGGTGGTTCTCCCGTCTCTGTCTCTGGATATTGCCTGGCTCCACCCAATTCCGGTTGGTCCTGACCCGATTTGGCATGGAGATTCTGTCGTTTTGTCGGGAAATTTGGATGGTTATAAGACCGGCTTTGTGGCTTTGTATCAGCCAATAGAAAAGGAGTGGATGGCGATTGAACGAAATACATGTCGTACCACCGCCTCCTGAGGAGGAGTACTACGAGTGCTGGGATTCCTTGGGAGGCATGTGGCCGACATACTTAGTGCAGTCAGCTGGAGATATATTGCGGGTGGTTTTGCATACAAATGAGTCGTTAGAATCATACGAGAGCCATTTTCATATTCATCGATTGGATCTTGGAGATGAGAATGGAGGGAAGTCTTGTTGGGTCAATATGAATGATCGGTGACCAGATACTATTCTTGGACAACAATAACGGCTTTTCTCTTAGTTGCATAGATTTTAGTGGATTTAGAGGAAATTCCATTTACTTTCTTAAGTGGCATTCCGATGGCTGTGGTCTACCATTTTATTTACTCTGCCGGTATGACATAGAGGAAGCAAGAATTGAGCCACTAACTTGGCGTTTTGCAAAGGGAGGAACTTGGATTTTGCCTAGCTTAAGATAGCTCAATGTTGTGAAATTAAGAAAGCGCACATGGTGAGATTTGGTTGTATTCCTAATTAATTTTCAGGTTAAAAGAGAGGGCATTCCTATGTATCGGCTGGCTTGGTCAGCAGAATAGTTACCTTCTTCCTGGTATATACATATACATATATATATATACCTTAATTATGCTGGTTCGTTGAATTACTATTTGGTTGAATTCTCTAATTATACTTAGTTATTATTAATTATATTTTTTTAGTGACAAATTGATTATTAGTTATCACCGCGAGTTAATTTAATTGTCTTCGAAAATGTGTCTATGAGATTTTCTGAAAATGAGAATTTACATGTTCCCTGGTGCAGTCACCGGTGCAAATGACTATTTTGCTCCTAAATGTCACGAGGGCAATTTTGTTTCCGGCTTCTGTATAACAGAGGTTGTCTGTGTGAAATCTATTTAAGAAATATGGAAAAATGTGTATCCTGTAAGACAGGAGTGATTTTTTGTTGTTTGTAACAGGAAGTGTTGAATTGTGGATTGTGTGTATAAGCTTGATGTTGTTGTCAGTATATCTGTTTTTCTGTGTATGGGACCCAGGTATACACACTAACAAAGGTTTAGAGTTTGGGCAACCTGTCTGTGATCTTTGAATAATGTAGGCTCTGTCAAGCTTTTGGAGAAAGGAAAAAAAAAATACATATTTCAAAATAAAAAAAATAATATGATTTGGTTGCAACATTTTAAATTATGAATCCATTTTTATCTGTGGGTCTTATAAATTAATAAATTATATCATAACCTCTTATAAGATATGATATTGCTGTTAAAAAATCGAAATCATAATTGATCTGAAAAAATTGTATTTAGTAATAAGTGCACCACAAAAAGAAAAATTGCATAATACCACACTCCAAATATTGGAGATTGGCTAAAGTAGATTCTAGCACACAGATCGAACCCGTATGCCTAAGTCATTTTCGAAAATAAAATTCAAACAGTCGATCTGAACCGTTCAAGTTGTCTCCAAATTAAAATACCTGTAGAGACCAAATTTTATATTTTTTCATTTTTTTTTTGCTATATATTATGCTATTTTCAACTAGGACGGACTAAAATACTCCTTTATAGTATTTTTTTTTAAATAACATAATATATAGCGAAAAAACTTAAAAAAATATAAAATTTGGTCACCTAGAAGATTTCGATATGGAGAACAACTTGCATGGTTTGGATCGACTGTTTGAATTTTAAATTTTGAAAAACGACTCAGGCATATGGGACGATCTGTGTGCTGGAGTCTACTTTAGCCAATCGACAAAATATTGTATTGAATTCTTTTGAGTATTTTATATTAGAGCAAGGTTCTAGTGCCACACTTTTTTTTGTGCCACAAATTCCACACTTTACTTTTTATGCGTAATTATTTGCACTTTATTTTTGTTGTACCACAAATGCCACACTTAACTTTTTTTTGTGCCACAAATACTCAAATGATACTCAAAATAGCATTATTTGCACTTTATATGTGTAATTACCATGTATAATCCAATCTTTTTGAATAAATAACATATGAATAATGTTCTAGACAGTATAAAAGAGTTTAAACGTAGATTATTTTGATGAAATGACTTAGAATGAATCTAGAAACGATTGAAATGTTCAAATGATACTCAGAATTACATTACTTGCACTTTATATGTCTAATTACCATGTATAATCTAATCTATTTGAATAAATAACATATGAATCATATTCTACACAGTATAAAGAGTTTAAATGTAGATTATTGGGATGAAATGACTTAGAATGAATCCAGAAACGATTGAAATGCTCAAATGATACTTACAATTGCATTATTTGCACTTTATATGCGTAATTATCATGTACAATGCAATTTTTATGAATAAAAAATATATGAATCATATTCTAGACAGTATAAATAGTTTAAATGTAGATTATTGTGACGAAATGACTTAGGATGAATCCAGAAACGATTGAAATGCTCAAATGATACTCAGAATTGCATTATTTGCACTCTATATGCGTAATTACCATGTATAATCTAATATTTTTTAATAAATAACGTATGAATCATATTCTAGATAGTATAAAGAGATTAAATGTAGATTATTGTGATGAAATGAATTAGAATGAATCCAGAAATGATTGAAATTCTCCAATGATACTCAAAATTGCATTATTTGCACTTCATACGCGTAATTACCATGTATAATCCAATCTTCTTAAAACAATAACATATGAATCATATCTGAGACAGAATAAAGAGTTTAAATGTAGATTATGGCAATGAAATGACTTAGAATGAATCCAGAAGCGATTGAAATGCTCAAATGATACTCAGAATTGCATTATTTGTACTTTATATGCGTAATTACCATATATAATCTAATCTTTTTGAATAAATGACATATGAATCATATTCTAGACAGTATAAAGAGTTTAAATGTAGATTATTATGATGAAATAACTTAGAATGAATCAACAAACGATTGAAATGCTCAAAAGATACTCATAATTGCATTACTAGAAGTTTATATGCTTAATTACCATGTATAATACAATCTTTTTTAATAAATAATATATGAATCATATTCTACAGAGTATAAAGAGTTTAAATATAGATTATTGTGATGAAATGACTTAGAATGAATCCAGAAACGATTGAAATGCTCAAATGATACTTAAAATTACAATATTTTAAATTTATATTCGTAATTATAATGTATAATCCAATCTTTTTGAATAAATAACATATGAAACTTATTCTAGAGAGTATAAAGAGTTTCAATGAAGATTATTGTAATGAAATGACTTAGAATGAATACAGAAAATATTGAAATGCTCAAATGATACTCAGAATTGCATTATTTGCTTTTGATATACGTAATTACAATATATAATCCAATCTTTTTAAATAAATAACATATGAATCGTATTCTAGACATTAAAAAGAGTTTAAATCTAGATTATTGTAAGGAAATGGCTTAAAATGAATCCAAAAACGAATAAAATACTCAAATGACACTCAGAATTGCATTATTTGCACTTTATATGCGTAATTACCTTGTATAATCCAATATTTTTGAATAAATAACATATGAATCATATTCTAGATAGTATAAAAGAGTTTAAATGTAGATTATTGGGATAAAATGACTTAGAATGAAATCAGAAACAATTGAAATGTCCAAATGATATTCAGAATTGAATTATTTGCACTTTATATGCGTAATTACAATACCTAATCCAATCTTTTTGAATAAATAACATATGAATCATATTCTAGACAGTTAAAGAGTTTAAATGTAGATTACTCTGAGGAAATGACTTAGAACGAATTCAGAAACGATTGAAATGTTCAAATGATACTCAGAATTGCATTATTTTCTATTTATTTGCGTAATTACCATGTATAATCCAATATTTTTATAAAATAACATATGAATCGTATTCTAGACAGTATAAATAGTTTAAATGTAGATTATTTTGATGAAATGACTTGTAATGAATCCAGAAACGATTGAAATGCTCTAATGATACTCAAAATTGCATTATTTGCACTTTATATCCGTAATTACAATGTATAATCCAATCTTTTTGAATAAATCACATATGATTCGGAAACTAGAAAATATAATGTGTTTGAAAGTAGATTATTGTGATGAAATGACTTAGAATGAATTCAGAAACGATTGAAATGCTCAAATGATACTCAGAATTGCATTATTTGCGCTTTATATGCGTAATAACAATGTATAATCCTATCTTTTAGAAACAATAACATATGAATCGTATTATAGACAGTACAAAGATTTAAAATGTAGATTATTGCGATCAAATGACTTAGAATGAATCAACAAACGATTGAAATGCAAAAATGATACTCAAAATTGCATTATTTGCACTATATATATGTAATTACAATGTATAATCCCATCTTTTTAAATAAATAACATATGAATCGTATTCTAGACAGTATAAAGTATTTAAATTTAAATTATTGTGATGAAATTACATAGAATGAATCCAGAAGATTGAAATGCTCGACTGATACTCAGAATTGCATTATTTGCACTATATATGCATAATTACAATATATAATCCAATCTTTTTGAATAAATAACATCCGAACCGTATTCTAGATACTATAAAGAGTTCAACTATAGATTTCTATGATGAAATGACTTAGAATGAATCCAGAAACAATTGAAATGTTCAAATGATAATAAGAATTGCATTATTTGCAATTTATATGCATAATTACCATATATAATCCAATCTTTTTGAATAATAACATATAAATCGTATTCTCGACCATATAAAGAGTCTAATAAATGTAGATTATTTTGATGAAATGACTTACAATGGATCCAGAAACGATTGAAATGCTCAAATTATACTAAGAATTGCATTATTTGCATTTTATAGGCGTAATTACCATGTATAATTCAATCTTTTTTAATAAATAATATATGAATCGTATTTTGGACAGTATAAAGTGTTTAAATATATATTCTTGTGATGAAATGACTTAGAATGAATCCACAAGCGATTGAAATGCTCAAATGATACTCAGAGTTGCATTATTTGTCCTCTATATGCGTAATTATAATGTTTAATACAGTCTTTTTGAATAAATAACATTTGAATCGTATTCTACACAGTATAAAGAGTTTAAATATAAATTTTTGTTGTGAAATGACTAAGAATGAATCCTAAAACGATTCAAAATGTTCAAACGATAATAAGAATTGCATTATTTACAATTTATATGCCTACGTACCATATATAATCCAATCTTTTTGAATAAATAACATATGAATCGTATTCTAGACTGTATAAAGAATCTAAATCTAGATTATTGTGATAAAATGACTTAGAATGAATCCAGAAATGATTGAAATGCTTAAATGACAATCAGAATTGCATTATTTGCAATTTATTTGCGTAATTACCATGTATAATTCAATCTTTTTGAATAAAAAACATATGAATCGAATTTTATACAGTATAAAGTGTTTAAATATGGATTATTACGATGAAATGATTTATAATGAATCCACAAACGATTACAATGCTTCAAATGATACTCAGAATTGCATTATTTGCACCTTATATGCGTAATTACCGTCTATAATCCAATCTTTTTGGACAAATAACATATGAATCGTATTCTAGACAGTATAAAGAGATTAAATGTAGATAATTGTGATTAAATAACTTAGAATGAATCCAGAAACGATTGAAATGCTCAAAGGATATTCAGAATTGCATTATTTACACTTTATATGTTTAATTACCTTATATAATCTAATCTTTTTGAACAAATAATATATGAATCGTATTTTAGACAGTATAAAGAGTCTAAATATAGATTATTATGTTGAAATGTTTTAGAATGAATACAGAAACGATTGAAATGCTCGAAGGATATTCAGAATTGCATTATTTGCATTTTATATGCGTAATTACTTTATATAATCCAATTTTTTTTAATAAATAACTATGAATCCTATTCTACACAGTATAAAGAGTTTAAATATAGATTATTGTGATGAAATGACTTAGAATGAATCCAGAAACGATAGAAATGCTCAAATGACACTCAGAATTGCATTATTTGCACTTTATGTGCGTAATTATAATGTATAATCCAAACTTTTTGAATAAATAACATATGATTCGTAATGTAGACAGTATAAAATAGTTTAAATATAGATTATTGAGATAAAATGACTCAGAATGAATCCAAAAACGATTAAAATGCCTAAATGAAACTCAAAATTGCATTATTTGCACTTTATATGCGTAATTACCATATATAATCCAACCTTCTTGAATAAATAATGCATGAATCATATTCTACATAGTATAAAGTGTTTAAATATAGATTATAGTGATTAAATGACTTAGAATGAATCCAGAAACTATTGAAATGCTCAAAGGATACTCAGAATTGCATTATTTGCACTTTATATGTGTAATTACCTTATATAATTCAATCTTTTTGAATAAATAACATATGAATCGTATTCTCGACAGTATAAAGAGTTTAAATGTAAATTATTGTGATGATACTTAGCATGATCCCAGAAACTATTGAAATGCTCAAATGACACTCAGAATTGCATTATTTCCACTTTATATGCGTAATTACAATGTATAATCCAAACTTTTTTAATAAATAACACATGATTCGTAATGTAGACAGTATAAAAAAGTTTAAATATATATTATTGTAATGAAATGACTTAGAATGAATCAAAAAACGATTGAAATGCTCAAATGATACTCAGAATTGCATTATTTGCAATTTCTATGCGTAATTACAATGTATAATCCAATCGTTGTGAATAAATAACAACTCAATCGTATTCTAGACAGTATAAAGAGTTTAAAAATAGATTATTGTGACGAAATGACTTATATTGAATCCAGAAACGATTGAAATGTTGAAATGATAATCAGAATTGCATTATTTGTAATTTATATGCGTAATTATCATATATAATCTAATATTTTTGAATAAATAACATATGAATCGTATTCTAGACAGTATAATGAGTCTAAATGTAGATTATTGCGATGAAATGACTTAGAATGAATCCAGAAATGATTGAAATGCTCAAATGATACTCAGAATTGCAATATTTGCACTTTATATGCGTAATTACCATGTCGAATTCAATCTTTTTGAATAAATAACATATGAATCATATTCTAGACAGTATCATGAGTCTAAATGCAGATTATTGTGATGAAATGACTTAGAATTAATCCAGAAACGATTGAAATGCTCAAATGAAACTCAGAATTGCATTATTTGCAGTTTATATGCGTAATTAACACGTATAATTCAATCTTTTGGAATAAATAAAATATGAATCGTATTCTCGACAATATAAAGAGTCTAAATGTAGATTATTGCCATGAATAACTTAGATTGAATCCAGAAACGATTGAAATGCAAAAATGATGCTCAGAATTGCATTATTTGCACTATATATGCATATTTACAATTTATAATCCAATATTTTTAAATAAATAACATATGAATCGTATTCTAGCATGTATAAAGTATTTAAATTTAGATTATTGTGATGAAATGACATAAAATTAATCAAGAAACGATTGTAATGCTCAAATGATACTCAGAATTGCATTATTTGCAATTTATATGCGTAATTACCATGTATAATCCAACTTTTTGAATAAATAACATATTAATCGTATTTTATACAGTATAATGAGTATAAATGAAGATTATTGTGATTAAATGACTTAGAATGAATCCATAAACTATTGAAATGCTCAAATGATGCTCAGAATTGCATTATTTTGCACTTTATATGCGTAATTACCATATATAATACAATCGTTTTGAATAAATAACATATGAATCGTATTTTAGACAGTAGCAAGTGTTTAATTATAGATCATTGTGATGAAATGACTTAGAATGAATCGACAAATGATTAAAATGCTTAAATGATACTCAGAATTACATTATTTGCACTTTATATGCTTAATTACCATATATAATCCAACCTTTTTGAATAAATAACATATGAATCATATTCTAGAGAGTATAAAAATTTTAAATGTTGATTATTGTGATTAAATGACTTAGAATGAATCCAAAAATGATTGAAATGCTGAAAGGATACTCAGAATTACATTATTTGCATTTTATATGCTTAATTACTTTATATAATCCAAATTTTTTTAATAAATAACATATGAATCATATTCTACACGGTATAAAGAGTTTAAATATAGATTATTGTGATGAAATGACTTAGATTGAATCCAGAGACGATTTAAATGTTCAAATGATAATCAGGATTGCATTATTTGCAATTAATATGCGAAATTACCATATATAATCCAATATTTTTGGATAAATAACGTATGAATCGTATTCTAGACAGTATAAAGAGTTTAAATGTAGATCATTGTGAAGAAATAACTTAGAATGAATCCAGAAACGATTGAAATGCTCTAATGATACTCAGAATTGCATTATTTGCAATTCATATCCGAAATTACCATGTATAATTCAATCTTTTTGAATAAATAACATTTGAATCGTATTCTTGACTGTATAAAGAGTCTAAGTTTAGATTATTGTGATGAAATAACTTAGAATGAATCGACAAATGATTAAAATGCTTAAATGATACTCAGAATTACATTATTTGCACTTTATATGCTTAATTACCATATATAATCCAAACTTTTTGAATAAATAACATATGATTCGTAATGTAGACAGTATAAAATAGTTTAAATATAGATTATTGTGATAAAACGTGTTAGAATGAATCAAAAAACGATTGAAATGCTCAAATGATACTCAGAATTGTATTATTTGCACTTTCTATGCGTAATTAGAATGTATAATATAATCTTTTTCAATAAATAACACCTGAATCGTATTCTAAACAGTATAAAGAGTTTAAATATAGATTATTGTGATGAAATGACTTAGATTGAATCCAGAGAAGACTGAAATGTTCAAATGACAATCAAAATAGCATTATTTGCAATTTATATGCGTAATTATCATATATAATCCAATATTTTTGAATAAATAATATACGAATCGTATTCTAGACAGTATAATGACTCTAAATGTTGATTATTGTGATGAAATGACTTAGAATGAATCCAGAAACGATTGAAATGCTCAAATGATACTCAGAATTGCATTATTTGCACTTTATATGCGTAATTACCATGTATAATTCAATCTTTTTGAATAAATAACATTTGAATCGTATTCTTGACTGTATAAAGAGTCTATGTTTAGATTATTGTGATGAAATAACTTAGAATGAATCCAGAAACGATTGAAATGCAAAAATGATCCTCAGAATTGCATTATGTGCGCTATATATGCGTACTTACAATGTATAATCCAATCTTTTTAAATAAATAATATATAAATCGTATTCTAGACAGTATAAAGCATTTAAATTTAGATTATTGTGATGAAATGACATAAAATTAATCAAGAATCGATTGTAATGCTGAAATGATACTCAGAATTGCATTATTTGCAATTTATATGCGTAATTACCAAGTATAATCCAATCTTTTTGAATAAATAACATATGAATCGTATTCTAGACATTAAAAAGAGTTTAAATCTAGATTATTGTGAGGAAATGGCTTAAAATGAATCAAAAAACGAATAAAATACTCAAATGATACTCAGAATTGCATTATTTGCGCTTTATATGCGTAATTACCTTGTATAATCCAATCTTTTTGAATAAATAACATAGGAATCATATTCTAGATTGTATAAAGAGTTTAAATGTAGATTATTATGATAAAATGACTTAGAATGAAATCAGAAATGATTGAAATGTCCAAATGATATTCAGAATTGAATTATTTGCACTTCATAAGCGTAATTACAATATCTAATCCAATCTTTTTGAATAAATAACATATGAATCACATTTTAGTGAGTTAAAGAGTTTAAATGTGGATTACTGTGAGTAAATGACTTAGAACGAATTCAGAAACGATTGAAATGTTCAAATGAAACTCAGAATTGTATTATTTGCTATTTATTTACATAATTACCATGTATAATCCAATATTTTTATAAAATAACATATGAATCGTATTCTAGACAGCATAAAGAGTTTAAATGTAGATTATTTTGATGAAATGACTTGTAATGAATCCAGAAACGATTGAAATGCTCTAATGATACTCAAAATTGCATTATTTGCACTTTATATCCGTAATTACAATGTATAATCCAATCTTTTTGAATAAATCACATCTGATTCGAATTCTAGAAAGTAGAATGTGTTTAAAAGTAGATTATTGTGATGAAATAACTTAGAATGAATTCAGAAAAGATTGAAATTCTCAAATGATACTCAGAATTGCATTATTTGCACTTTATATGCGGAATATCAAAGTATAATCCTATCTTTTAGAAACAGTAACATATGAATCGTATTATAGACAGTAAAAAGATTTACAATGTAGATTATTGTGATCAAATGACAAAGAATGAATCCACAAACGATTGAAATGCAAAAATGATACTCAGAATTGCATTATTTGCACTATATAAATGTAAGTACAATGTATAATCCAATCTTTTTAAATAAATAACATATGAATCGTATTCTAGACAGTATGAAGTATTTAAATTTAGATTATTGTGATGAAATGACATAGAATGAATCCAGAAGATTGAAATTCTCGACTGATGCTCAGAATTGCATTATTTGCACTATATATGCGTAGTTACAATGTATAATACAATCTTTTTGAATAAGTAACATTTGAATCGTATTCTAGACAGTATAAAGAGTTTAAATATAAATTTTTGTGGTGAAATTACTTAGAATGAATTCAGAAACGATTGACATGTTCAAACGGTAATCAGAATTGCATTATTTACAATTTACATGCGTAATTACCATATATAATCCAATCTTTTTGAATAAATAACATATGAATCGTATTCTAGCCTGTATAAAGAACCTAAATGTATATTATTGGGATAAAATGACTTACAATGAATCCAGAAATGATTGAAATGCTCAAATAATAATCATAACTGCATTATTAGCAATTTATATGCGTAATTACCATGTATAATTCAATCTTTTTGAATAAATAACATATGAATCGTATTTTATACAGTATAAACTGCTTAAATATAGATTATTGTGATGAAATGACTTAGAATGATTCCACAAACGATTAAAATGCTTCAATGATACTCAGAATTGCATTATTTGCATCTTATATTCGTAATTACCGTCTATAATCCAATCTTTTTGGATAAATAACATATGAATCGTATTCTAGACAGTATAAAGAGTTTAAATGTAGATTATTGTGATTAAATGACTTAGAATGAATCCAGAAACGATTGAAATGCTCAAAGGATATTCAAAATTACATTATTTGCACTTAATATGTGTAATTACCTTATATAACCCAATCTTTTTTAAGAAATAACATACGAATCGTATTTTAGACAGTATAAAGAGTTTAAATATTGCTTATTGTGTTGAAATATTATAGAATGAATACAGAAACGATTGAAATGCTCAAAGGATACTCAGAATTGCATTATTTGTAAATTATATGCGTAACTACTTTATATAATCCAATTTTTTTTAATAAATAACATATGAATCGTATTCTACACAGTATAAGGAGTTCAAATGTAGATTATTGTGATGAAATGACTTAGAATGAATCCAGAAACAATAGAAATTCTCAAATGATACTCAGAATTGCATTATTTGCTCTTTATTTGCGTAATTACAATGTATAATCAAATCTTTCTGAATAAAAAACATCTGAATCGTATTCCAGACAGTATAAAGAGTTTAAATATAGATTTCTGTGATGAAATAAGTTAGAATGAATTCAGAAACGATTCAAATGTCCAAATTATAATCAGAATTGTATTATTTACAATTTATATGCGTAATTACCAAATATAATCCAATCTTTTTCAATAAATAACATATGAATTGTATTCTAGACAGTATAAAGAGTTTAAATGTAGATTATTGTGATGAAATGACTTATAATGAATCCAGAAACTATTGAAATGCTCAAAGGATACTCAGAATTCCATTATTTGCAATTTATATGTGTAATTACCTTATATAATCCAATCTATTTGAATAAATAACATATGAATCGTTTTCTAGACAGTATAAAGTGTTTAAACGTAAATTATTGTGAGGAAATGACTTAGAATGAACCCAGAAACGATTGAAATGCTCAAATGAAGCTTAGAATTCCTTTATTTGCACTTTATATGTGTAATTACCTTATATAATCCAATCTTTTTGAATAAATAACATATGAATCGTATTCTAGACAGTATAAAGTGTTTAAATGCAAATTATTATTATGAAATGACATTGAATGGACCCAGAAACGATTGAAATGCTCAAATGACACTCAGAATTGCATTATTTGCAATTTATATGCGTAATTACAATGTATAATCCAAACTTTTGGAAAAAATAACATATGATTCGTAATATAGACAGTATAAAATAGTTTAAATATAGATTATTGTGATGAAATGACTTATAATGAATCAAAAAACGATTGAAATGCTCAAATGATACTCAGAATTGCATTATTTGCACTTTCTGCATGTAATTGCAATGTATAATCCAATCTTTTTGAATAAATAACAACTGAATCATATTCTAGAAAGTATAAAGAGTTTTAATAATGATTATTGTGATGAAATGACTTAGATTGAATCCAGAAACGATTGAAATATTCAAATGATAATCAGAATTGCATTATTTCCAATTTATATGCGTAATTACCATATATAATCCAATATTTTTGAATAAATAACATTTGAATCGTATTCTAGACAGTATAATGAGTCAAAATGTAGATTATTTAGATGAAATGACTTAAAATGAAACCAAACACGATTGAAATGCTCAAATGATACTCAGAATTGCATTATTTGCACTTTATAGGCGTAATTACCATTTATAATTCAATCTTTTTGAATAAATAATATTTGAATCGTATTCTCGACAGTTTAAAGAGTCTAAATGTAGATTATTGTCATAAAATAACTTAGAATGAATCCAGAAACGATTGAAATGCAAAAATGATACTGAGAATTGCATTATTTGCACTATATATGCGTAATTACAATGTGTAATCCAAACTTTTAAAATAAATAACATATGAATCGTATTCTAGACAGTATAAAGAATTCAAATTTAGATTATTGTGATGAAATAACATAAAATTAATCAAGAATCCATTGTAATAGTCAAATGATACTCAGAATTGTATTATTTGCAATTTATATACGTAATTACCATGTATAATCCAATCTTTTTGAATAAATAACATATGAATCGTATTCTACACTGTATAAAGAGTTTAAATGTGATTATTGTGATGAAATGACTGAGAATGAATCCAAAAACGATTAGAATGATTAAATGAAACTCAAAATTGCATTATTTGCACTTTATATGCGTAATTACCATATATAATACAACCTTTTTGAATAAATAATGTACGAATCATATTCTAGACAGTATAGATATTTTAAATGTAGATTATTGTGATTAAATGACTTAGAATGTATCCCGAAACTGTTGAAATGCTCAAAAAATACTCAGAATTGCATTATTTGCACTTTATATGTGTAATTACCTTATATAATTCAATCTTTTTGAATAAATAACATATGAATCGTATTCTCGACAGTATAAAGAGTTTCAATGTAAATTATTGTGATGAAATTACTTAGCATGATCCCAGAAACTATTGAAATGCTCAAATGACACTCAGAATTGCATTATTTCCACTTTATATGCGTAATTACAATGTATAATCCAAACTTTTTTAATAAATAACACATGATTCGTAATGTAGACAGTATAAAATAGTTTAAATATATATTATTATAATGAAATGACTTAAAGTGAATCAAAAAACGATTCAAATGCTCAAATGATACTCAGAATTGCATTATTTGCAATTTCTATGCGTAATTACAATGTATAATCCAATCGTTTTGAATAAATAACAACTGAATCGTATTCTAGACAGTATAAAGAGTTTAAAAATAGATTATTGTGATCAATGACTTAGATTGAATCCAGAAACGATTGAAATGTTCAAATGATAATCAGAATTGCATTATTTGCAATTTATATGCGTAATTATCATATATAATCCAATATTTCTGAATAAATAACATAAGAATCGTATTATAGACAGTATAATGAGTCTAAAGGTAGATTATTGCGATGAAATGACTTAGAATGAATCCAGAAAGGAATGAAATGCTCAAATGATACTCAGAATTGCATTATATGCACTTTATATGCATAATTACCATATAGAATTCAATCTTTTTGAATAAATAACATATGAATCATATTCTAGACAGTATCATGAGTCGAAATGTAGATTATTGTGATGAAATGACTTTGAATGAATCCAGAAACGATTGAAATGCTCAAATGATACTCAGAATTGCATTATTTGCATCTTATATGCGTAATTACCACGTATAATTCAATCTTTTGGAATAAATAACATATGAATCGTATTCTCGACAAGATAAAGAGTCTAAATATAGATTATTGTCATAAATAACTTATATTGAATCCAGAAACGATTGAAATGCAAAAATGATACTAAGAATTGCATTATGTGAACTATATATACGTAATTACATTGTACCAATATTTTTAAATAAATAACATATGAATCGTATTCTAGACAGTATAAAGTATTTCATTTTAGATTATTGTGATGAAATGACATAAAATTAATCAAGAAACGATTGTAATGCTCAAATGATACTCAGAATTGCATTATTTGCAATTTATATGCGTAATTACCATGTATAATCCCATCTTTTTGAATAAATTACATATTAATCGTATTCTATACAGTATAATGAGTTTAAATGTAGACTATTGTGATTAAATGACTTAGAATGAATCCATAAACTATTGAAATACTCAAATGATGCTCAGAATTGCATTATTTTGCACTTTATATGCGTAATTACCATATATAATCCAATCTATTTGAATAAATAACTTATGAATCGATTTCTAGACAGTATAAAGTGTTTAGAGATAAATTATTGTGACGAAATGACTTAGAATGAACCCAGAAACGATTGAAATGCTGAAAGGATACTCAGAATTGCATTATTTGCACTTTATATGTGTAATTACCTTATATAATCCAATCTTTTTGAATAAATAACATATGAATCGTATTCTAGACTGTATAAAGTGTTTAAATGTAAATTATTGTTATGAAATGACATTGAATGAACCCAGAAACGATTGAAATGCTCAAATGACACTTAGAATTGCATTATTTGCAATTTATATGCGTAATTACAATGTATAATCCAAACTTTTTGAAAAAATAACATATGATTCGTAATATAGACAGTATAAAATAGTTTAAATATAGATTACAGTGATGAAATGACTTAGAATGAATAAAAAAACGATTGAAATGTTCAAATGATACTCAGAATTGTATTATTTGCAATTTCTATGCGTAATTACAATGTATAATCCAATCTTTTCGAATAAATAACAACTGAATCGTATTCTAGACAGTATAAAGAGTTTAAATATAGATTATTGTGATGAAATGACTTAGAAATGTTCAAATGAAAATCAGAATTACATTATTTGCAATTTATATGCATAATTACCATATATAATCCAATATTTTTGAATAAATAACATACGAATCGTATTCTAGACAGTATAAAGAGTTTAAATATAGATTATTGCGATGAAATGACTTAGATAGAATCCAAAAACGATTAAAATGTGCAAATGATAATCAGAATTGCATTATTTGCAATTTATATTCGTAATTACCGTATATAATCCAATATTTTTGAATAAATAACATATGAATCGTATTCTAGACAGTATAAAGAGTCTAAATGTAGATTATTGTGATGAAATAACTTAGAATGAATCCAGAAACGATTGAAATGCAATAATGATACTCAGAATTGCATTATTTGAACTATATATGCGTAATTACAATGTATAATCCAATCTTTTTAAATAAACAATATATGAATCGTATTCTAGACAGTATAAATCATTTAAATTTAGATTATTGTGATGAAATAACATAAAAGTAATCAAGAATAGATTGTAATGCTGAAATGATACTCAGAATTGCATTATTTGCAATTTATATGCGTAATTACCTTGTATAATCCTATCTTTTTGAATAAATAACATATGAATCGTATTCTAGACAGTACTAAGAGTTTAAATGTAGATTGTTGTGATGAAATGACTTAGAATGAATCCACAAACGATTGAAATGCAAAAATGATACTCAGAATTGCATTATTTGCACTTTATATGCGTAATTGCCATACATAATCCAATCTTTTTTAATAAATAATATATGAATCGTATTCTAGACAGTATAAAGTGTTTAAATGTAAATTATTGTGATGAAATGACTTAGAATGATCCCAGAATGATTGAAATACTCAAATAACACTCAGAACTCCATTATTTGCACTTTATATGTGTAATTACCTTATATAATCCAATCCTTTTGACTAAATAACATATGAATAGTATTATAGACAGTATAAAGAGTTTAAATGTAAATTATTGTGATGAAAAGACTTAGAATTAACCCAGAAACTATTGAAATGCTCAAATGACACTCAGAATTGCATTATTTGCAATTTATATCCGTAATTACATTGTATAATCCAAACTTTTTGAAAAAATAACATATGATTCTTAATGTAGACAGTATAAAATAGTTTAAATATAGATTATTATGATGAAATGACTTAGAATGAATCAAAGAACGATTGAAATGCTCGAATGATATTCAGAATTGCATTATTTGCACTTTCTATGCGTAATTACAATGTATAATCCAGTCTTTTTGAATAAATAACAACTGAATCATATTCTAGACAGTATAAAGAGTTTAAATATAGATTATTGCGATGAAATGACTTAGATAGAATCCAAAAACGATTAAAATGTGCAAATGATAATCAGAATTGCATTATTTGCAATTTATATTCGTAATTACCGTATATAATCCAATATTTTTGAATAAATAACATATGAATCGTATTCTAGACAGTATAACGAGTCAAAATGTAGATTATTGTGATGAAATAACTTAGAATGAATCCAGAAACGATTGAAATGTAAAAGTGATACTCAGAATTGCATTATTTGCTCTATATATGCATAATTACAATGTATAATCCAATCTATTTGAATAAATAACATATGAATCGTATTCTAGACAGTACTAAGAGTTTAAATCTTGATTGTTGTGATGAAATGACTTAGAATGAATCCACAAACGATTGAAATGCAAAAATGATACTCAGAATTGCATAATTTGCACTTTATATGCGTAGTTTCCATTTATAATCCAATCTTTTTTAATAAATAATGTATGAATCGTATTCTAGACAGTATAAAGTGTTTAAATGTAAATTATTGTGATGAAATGACTTAGAATGAACCCAGAAACGATTGAAATGCTCAAATGACACTCAGAATTCCATTATTTGCGCTTTATATGTGTAATTACCATATATAATACAATTATTTTGAATAAATAACATATGAATCGTATTCTAGACAGTATATAGAGTTTAAATGTAAATTATTGTGATGAAAAGACTTAGAATGAACCCAGAAACTATTGAAATGCTCAAATGACACTCAGAATTGCATTATTTGCAATTTATATGCGTAATTACAACATATAATCCAAACTTTTTGAAAAAAAAACATATGATTCGTAATGTAGACAGTATAAAATAGTTTAAATATAGATTATTGTGATGAAATGACTTAGAATGAATCAAAAAACGATTGAAATGCTCAAATGATACTTAGAATTGCATTATTTGCAATTTCTATGCGTAATTACAATGTATAATCCAGTCTTTTTGAATAAATAACATCTGAATCATATTCTAGACAGTATAAAGAGTTTAAATATAGATTATTGCGATGAAATGACTTAGATAGAATCCAAAAACGATTAAAATGTGCAAATGATAATCAGAATTGCATTATTTGTAATTTATATTCGTAATTACCGTATATAATCCAATATTTTTGAATAAATAACATATGAATCGTATTCTAGACAGTATAACGAGTCAAAATATAGATTATTGTGATGAAATAACTTAGAATGAATCCAGAAACGATTGAAATGTAAAAGTGATACTCAGAATTGCATTATTTACTCTATATATGCGTAATTACAATGTATAATCCAATCTATTTGAATAAATAACATATGAATCGTATTCTAGACAGTACTAAGAGTTTAAATCTTGATTGTTGTGATGAAATGACTTAGAATGAATCCACAAACGATTGAAAAGCAAAAATGATACTCAGAATTGCATAATTTGCACTTTATATGCGTAGTTGCCATTTATAATCCAATCTTTTTTTATAAATAATGTATGAATCGTATTCTAGACAGTATAAAGTGTTTAAATATAAATTATTGTGATGAAATGACTTAGAAAGAACCCAGAAACAATTGAAATGCTCAAATGACACTCAGAATTCCATTATTTGCACTTCATATGTGCAATTACCTTATATAATCCAATCCTTTTGAATAAATAACATATAAATTGTAATCTAGATAGTATAAAGAGTTTAAATGTAGATTTTTATGAATAAATGACATAGAATGAATCCAAAAACGATTGAAATGCTCAAATGATACTCATAATTGCATTATTTACACTTTATATGCATAATTACCGTATATAATCTAACCTTTTTGAATAAAAAATATTTGAATCATATTCTAGACAGTATAAAGAGTTTAAATGTAGATTATTGTGATGAAATAACTTAGAATGAATCAAGAAATGATTGAAATACTCTAATGATACTAGGAATTGCATTATTTGCACTTCATATGCTTAATTACCATGTATAATTCAATCTTTTTGAATAAATAACATTTGAATCGTATTCTCAACTGCATAAAGTATCTAAATTTAGATTATTGTGATGAAATAACTTAGAATGAATCCAGAAACGATTGAAATGCAAAAATGATACTCAGAATTGCATTATGTGCACTATATATGCGTAATTACAATGTATAATGCAATCTTTTTAAATAAATAACATATGAATCGTATTCTAGACAGTATAAAGTATTTTAATTTATATTATTCTCATGAAATGACATAAAATTAATCAAGAATCGATAGTAATGCTCAAATGATACTCAAAATTGCATTATTTGCAATATATATGCGTAATTACTATGTATAATCCAATCTTTTTGAATAAATAACATATCAATCGTATTTTACACTGTATAAAGAGTTTAAATGTAGATTATTGTGATGAAATGACTTAGAATGAATCCAAAAATGATTAAAATGCTTATATGATACTCATAATTACATTATTTGCACTTTATATGCGCAATTACCATATGTAATCCAACCTTTTTGAATAAATAATGTATGAATCATATTCTAGACAGTATAAATATTTTAAATGTAGATTATTGTGATTAAATGACTTATAATGAATCCAGAAACTATTGAAATGCTCAAAGGATACTCAGAATTGCATTATTTGCACTTTATATGTGTAATTACCTTATATAATTCAATCTTTTTGAATAAATAACATATGAATTGTATTCTAGACAGTAATAAAGAGTTTAAATGTAAATTATTGTGATGAAATTACTTAGCATGATCTCAGAAACTATTGAAATGCTCAAATCACACTCAGAATTGCATTATTTGCACTTTATATGCGTAATTACAATGTATAATCCAAACTTTTTGAAAAAATAACATATGATTCGTAATGTAGACAGTATAAAATAGTTTAAATATAGATTATTATGATGAAATGACTTAGAATGAATCAAAAAACGATTGAAATGCTCAAATGATACTCAGAATTGCATTATTTGCACTTTCTATGCGTAATTACAATGTATAATCCAATCTTTTTGAATAAATAACAACTGAATCGTATTCTAGATAGTATAAAGAGTTTAAATAATGATTATTATGATGAAATGATTTCGATTGAATCGAGAAACGCTTGAAATGTTCAAATGATAATCAGAATTTCATTTTTAGCAATTTATATGCGTTATTACCGTATATAATCCAATATTTGTGTATAAATAACATATGAATTGTATTCTAGACATTATAATGAGTCTAAATATAGATTATTTTGATGAAATCACTTAGAATGAATCCAGAGACGATTGAAATGCTCAAATGATACTCAGAATTGCATTATTTGCACTTCATATGCGTAATTACCATGTATAATTCAATCTTTTTGAATAAATAACATTTGAATCGTATTCTCGACAGTATAAAGAGTCTAAATGTAGATTATTGTGATGAAATAACTTAGAATGAATCCAGAAACGATTGAAATGCAATAATGATTCTCAGAATTGCATTATTTGAACTATATATGCGTAATTACAATGTATAATCCAATCTTTTTAAATAAATAACATATGAATCGTATTATAGACAGTATAAAATATTTAAATTTAGATTATTGTGATGAAATGACATAAAATTAATCTAGAATTGATTGTAGTGCTCAAATGATACTTAGAATTGCATTATTTGCAATTTATATGCGTAATTACCATGTATAATCCAATCTTTTTAAATAAATAATATATGAATCGTATTCTACACTGTATAAAGACTTTCAAAGTAGATTATTGTGATGAAATGACTTAGAATGAACCCAAAAACGATTACAATGCTTAAATGATACTGATAATTGCATTATTTACCATTTGTATACGTAATTACCATATATAATCCAACATTTTTAAATAAATAATGGATGAATCATATTGTAGAAAGTATAAATATTTTAAATGTAGATTATTGTGATTAAATGACTTAGAATGAATCCAGAAACTATTGAAATGCTAAAAGGATACCCAGAATTGCATTATTTGCTCTTTATATGTGTAATTACCTTATATAATCCAATATTTTTGAATAAATAATATATGAATCATATTCCAGACAGTATAAAGAGTTTAAATGTAAATTAGTGTGATGAAAAGACTTAGAATGAACCCAGAAACTATTGAAATGCTCAAATGACACTCAGAATTGCATTATTTGCACTTATATTCGTAATTACAATGTATAATCCAAACTTTTAAAAAAAATAACATATGATACGAAATGTAGACTGTATAAAATAGTTTAAATATAGATTATTATGATGAAATGACTCAAAATGAATCAAAAAACGATTGAAATGCTCAAATGATACTCAGAATTACATTATTTGCACTTTATATGCGTAATTACAATGTATTATCGATTTTTTTTTAATATATAACATATGAATCGTATTCTAGACGGAATAAAGAGTTTAAATGTAGATTATTGTGATTAAATGACTTAGAATAAATCCAAAAACGAATGAAATGCTCAAATGATACTTATAATTGCATTATTTGCACTTTATATGCGTAATTACAATGTATAATCCAATCTTTTTGAATAAATAACATATGATTCGTAATGTCGACAGTATAAAAGAGTTTAAGCAAAGATTATTGTGATGAAATGTCTTAGAATGAATCCAGAAACGATTGAAATGCTCAAATGATACTCAGAATTGCATTATTTGAACTTTATATGAGGAATTACAATGTATAATTCAATCTTTTTGAATAAATAACATATGAGTCGTATTTTAGACAGTATAAAGAGTTTAAATGTAGATTATTGTGATGAAATGACTTATAATGAATTCATAAACGATTGAAATGCTTAAATGATTCTCAGAATTGCATTATTTGCAATTTATATGCGTAATTACAATATATAAAATAATTTTTTTGAATAAATAACATATGAAACGTATTTAAGACAGTATAAAAAGTTTAAACTTAGATTATTCTTATGATATGACTTTGAATGAATCCAGAAACGATTAAAATGCACAAATGACACTCAGAATTGCATTATTTGCACTTTATATGCGTAATTGTAATGTATAATTCAATCTTTTTGAAAAATTAATATATGAATCGTTTTCTAGAAAGTATAAAGAGTTTAAATGTAGATTATTATGATGAAATGACTTAGAATGAATCCAGAAACGATTGAAATGCTCAAATAACACTAAGAATTGCATTTTTTGCACTTTATATGCGTAATTACCTAGTATAATTCAATCGTTTTGAATAAATAACATATGAAAAGTATTCTAGACAGTATAAAAGAGTTTAGATGTAGATTATTGTGATGAAATAACCTATAATGAATTCATAAATGATAAATGCTTAAATGATACTCAGAATTGTATTATTTGCACTTTATATGCACAATTACAATGTATAATCCAATCTATTTGAATAAATAACATATGAATCGTATTCTAAACAGTACTAAGAGTTTAAATGTAGATTGTTGTGATGAAATGACTTAGAATGAATCCATAATCAATTAAAATGCAAAAATGATACTCAGAATTGCATTATTTGCACTTTATATGCGTAATTGCCATATATAATCCAATCTTTTTTAATAAATAATGTATGAATCGTTTTCGAGACGGTATAAAGAGTCTAAATGTAGATTATTGAGATGAAATGACTTAAAATGAATCCAGAAACGATTGAAATGCTAAAATGGTACTTATAATTGCATTATTTGCACTTTATATGCGTAATTACAATGTATAATCCAATCGTTTTGAATATACAACATATGAATCGTATTCTAGACAATATGAAAAGTTTAAGTGTAGATTGTTGTGATTAAATGACTTAGAATGAATCCACAAACGATTGAAATGCTCAATTGATACTCAGAATTGTATTATTTGCACTTTATATGTGTAATTACCTTGTATAATCCAATCTTTTTGAATAAATAACATATGAATCGAATTCTAGACAGTATAAAGAGTTTAAATGTAGATTTTTATGAATAAATGACATAGAATGAATCTAGAAACGATTAAAATGCTCAAATGATACTCAGAATTGCATTATTTGCACTTTATATGCGTAAATACCATCTATAATTCAATCTTTTTGAATAAATAACATGTGATTCATATTCTACATAGTATAAAAGTTTAAATGTAGATTTTTGTGATGAAATGACTTAAAATGAATCCAGAAACGATTGAAATGCTCAAATGATACTTAGAATTGTATTATTTGCACTTTATATGTGTAATTACCTTATCTAATCCAATCTTTTTGAAACAATAACATATGAATCATATTCAGGACAGAATAAATAGTTTAAATTTAGATTATGGTGATGAAATGACTTAGAATGAATCCAGAAGGGATTGAAATGCTCAAATGATACTCAGAATTATGTTATTTGCACTTTATATGAGTAATTTCCATGTATAATCCAATCTTTTTGAATAAATAACATATAAATCATATTCTAAGTAATATAAAGAGTTTAAATGTAGATTATTGTGATGAGATGACTTAGAATAAATCCAGAAACGATTGAAATGTTCATATGATACTCATAATTGTATTATTTGCTCTTTATATGCACAATTATCATGTATAATCCAATTTTTTTGAATATATAACAAATGAATCGTTTTCTGGATAGTATAAAGAGTTTAAATATAGATTATTGTGATTAAATAACTTAGAGTGAATCCAGAAATTATTGAAATGCTCAAATGATACTCAAAATTGCATTACTTGCACTTGATATATGTAATTAACATGTATAATCCAATATTTTTGAATAAATAACTGATGAATCGTATTATAGAGAATATAAAGAGTTTAAATGTTTATTATTGTGATGAAATGACTTTGAATGAATCCAGAAAACGATTGAAATGCTCAAATTATACTCAGAATTGCATTATTTGGACTGTATATATGTAATTACGATGTATAATCCAATCTTTTTGAATAAATAACTTATGAATTGTATTATAGACAGTATAAAGAGTTTAAATGTTTATTATTGTGATGAAATAACTTAGAATGAATTCAGAAACGATTGAGATGCTCAAATGATACTCAGAATTGCATTATTTGTACTTTATATATGTAATTACGATGTATAATCCAATCTTTTTTAATAAAAAACTTATGAATCGTATTATAGATAGTATAAAGAGTTTAAATGTTTATTATTGTGATGAAATGACTTAGAATTAATCTAGAAACGACTTAAAATTTTAATTAATTATAAAATATTACACAATTTAGTTTAGAAATTTCTTGCCGTCCAATGGATCTAGTTTTCAAAGCATTCAAGCGGCACATCTTTTATATTCTCTATATCCGAGTTATCCTTAAGATTACTGTTCATCAAAAGCATGAAACTCCCAACACAAGAATAGAAATTGATTATTTTCAAAAAAAAAAGAAAAAAGAAAAAAGAATAGACATTGAGCTTCTCACTTCTTTCTGACTCGTGTAAAAGTACACCCTATGGCTCTGAATTTACTAAGGTAAAACGATGATAAAAGCAATTCCTTTTTTTTTTTTTTTTTTTTTTTTGAAATAAGTTAGGAATAGCCTCACCACTTTTCAATAAAAGCAATTCCTTGTTGTAAGCTATCTTCTTTTCAAAAGCGTTGATATTTTCGGCTGATAAAGCTTCTTCAAACAACTTCCGTTACATTTATGGACTACATAAGTATTGAAATTTTATGTATATTAATAATAAGGCAAAATTGATCACGTACCCCTCAAATCTTTCTTAATTGAATATTTACCCCTCAAATTTTTTAAATTGATCACGTACCCCTCAAATCTTAATAAATAGGGATACATACACTTGTCAGTTATTTTAATAAATTTCTGAATATTAAAATATGATTTTTATATCTTTTGACAGAATTACTCCTGCCCAAACCAACCTTAACCTTTCATTTTCCCGATATTCTCTCTCCATGCGATCTAAAAAAATAAATCTCTTCCTGCTAGTAAGACCAACATTTGAACAATTTCTACTTATATTTATAGATTGGCCTGAGTGATTCTTGATTAGGATGATGCGTCATTCTCTAAGATTGGAGTTTTCAATTTGCTTCCTCCTGCTAAGATCTCCAAGTCATATCACCGACCCCTTATAATCAGCCATGGGCCTTTCTTCTTGATGTTGAAACCATGTGTCTTTGTTGCTTTGAAATACAATCATACACAAAAAAAGAAAATGAAACCAGAACTCAAATATTACTCAATAATTCTGAGCCTTTTTAGGAAAAAAAAAATCAAAAGAACAGTCGATTCGTATCCAATAATACAAATCAAGAACTCTATGTCACCTTTTACACTTGCAAACAAAAACAAAGAAAAAGGACAGATATATAGAGAGAGAGTTAATCCAGAAATAAGGCATCCGTTGCCAACTCAAAAGGATTTAGGGGGTGATTGCTGTGATAACGGAGATGTGAGATGGTCTGGCGCGCCATCGAAAGATTTATTTCCTGATATTGCTTGGAGAGGGAATAGCAAGAAGACGAAAGGTTTTTAGGGCTGTAGAGATAGCAGAGTAGAGAAATTCGAGAAGGGGTAATTTTGTCAAAAGATATAAAAATCAGATTTTAATATTCATAAATTTGTTAAAATAATTAAGATTTGAGGGGTACGTGATCGATTTCAAAAATTTGAGGGGTAAATATTCAATTAAGAAAGATTTGAGGAGTATGTGATCAATTTTGCCTAATAATAATTACAAATATAATACTGAAGTAGCTTTTTTGCATTTACATGATAACAGCTTAACTAAACTTGCAAGCGCTTTCCATGTACATCAAAATCCAAAATCCCAACATCATTACACTTTCGATTTCCTTATTTCTAAAAAACGCCTCACTAAAGCTTCCATGGCCGGAACCCTTCCCGATTGGTCGGGGCTTTCTCCCGAGCTGCTCCAATTAATTGCCAGAAAGCTCCCTGACATCTCCCACTTCGTCAATTTTCGCGCCATCTGCACCACGTGGCGTTAATCGGCCTGGGTCTCAGACCCTCCTCCCCAACTCCTTGGTTCCTCGAGCATCGCGATTTCGTCGAAGGCGACCTTGCTTTCTATTCTCTCTTCTTCTCTGGTAAAATCCACACTATCCCTTCCCCAAATTAAATTCACTCCATGGCCCCGCGCATGACTATATTGTTTTGTACGATAAGACTGGTTCCCAGATTTCTCTTCTCAATCCACTGACTGATAGAAACGTGGTTCTCCTATTTCTGTACATTGCCTGGCTCCACCCAGTTTGGGTCGGTTCTGACCTGATACAGAGCAGATATTGTTTTGTTTTGTTGGGGTATTCAGCTGATTTCAAGACCAGGCGTTTTGTCTTTGTATTAAACAGATGAAATAGAATGGGTTGTGATTGAAGAATGTCTCCCGCGCCATCGCCGGGATGCGTACTACAATGGGATGTATTTTGTTAATGAGAAGGAAACTGGGTTTAAAAATATCATCAATATCATTGCTCGAAAGTGGTACATGTCGTACCACCACAAAAATCATCAATATCATTGACGACACACATACTTAATGAATAAGTGCCATTTTCATATTCATCGGTGACACACTCTTCATATAGCAGTTATTGAATTTAAATCACAAAACAGAAGTAGACAACTATAGCAACTACACCACCAAACAGCACCACAACGCAAAACCAAAGAAGATTGATACTCAAGCAACCAACAATACCATGAAGCAAACCAGCAGCTATTAAAGTATGGTAAGGCTTCAGTCATCATCCACTTCCAGCTGCCCCATCAACCCCCACCAGTATCATCCGCTGCGATTTGCAGAGGAATCTCCAGCACATCTGGAACCATACACATCACGGCTTCCTTCAGTTTTGCATTCCTTGCACCTGTCCAATATGAGATCAAGCTGGTAATTTTATATCCCGTGCATCTTAATGTGTGATGGGCACGATGTTAACATACAATCTTTTTAAGTGGCATTCTGATGGCATTTGTGCTCTACTGCTATCTTTTCTGTAGAAGGAGGAACTTGGATTGTGCCTAGCTTAAGATAGCTCAATGTTTGAAATTAAGAAAGAGCACATGTTAAGATTTCATTCATTACTAATTGGTCTTCAGTTAGGAGAGGAAATACTTGGTATCAACTGGCTTAGTGAGCAAAACAGTTAATTCATCTCACCTTCTGGTACTTCTTTTTTCTATTTATTTATGTTTGTATGTATCATTATTTGGTTGAACTCTCTAGTTATACTTAGTTATTGTTAATTTAATTTTTAGTGATAAATTGATTATTACTCATTGGTACAAGTTAATTTAATTCTCATAAAAATGAAATTTTCTCAGGGGTCGTTTGGATGGGTTAGGAATAGCCAATTCCTAGGAAGGAATAAGGATTTTCGTTGGGAAGTGTGTAACTTTGTGAGAGAGATGAATTGTTTATATTAAAATTTATGCCCGGAATTGGAAAATCCCCAAATTCCGGACACATCCAAACGACCCCTCAGAAAACAGGGATTTACATATTCCCTGGTGCAGTTTTGGGCGCAAAATGACTATTTTACTCCTGCTAATTGCACCAGGGCAATTTTGCCTCCGGTTTTCCTGTATAATAGAGGTTACGTGTCTGAATTCTACTTTTTAAAAAAAATATATGGACAAATGTGAACCCTGTAAAACAGAAGAGTGATTCTTTGCAATAATAAGTGTTAAATAGGGTATAGCACTAAAATGGTTTTAAGAGTCTCTAGGTTTTTTTATGCAGAATGTGGGACAACCTTATGATTTCTAAATAACTTATAGACCTATTCCCTTAGAATTGGGGCTTTATTTTCCGGCCAGTGTAATCGGCCTCCATAGCGACTTTTGGAAACTGTATAATTGAGTCGGCCCTTTCAAGTTCAGGTTCAGGTTCAACCTTATGAATTCCCGAAACCTGAACTTGAAAAACAATCTGATTGAAACAACACGAGCTACCTGAAACAAATTTGGTCCTAATAGAGAAACTTTGCAAGAGTCAAGCCATTTATTTTACCTTTTGCAAATGGAGGAACTTGGATGGTGCCTTGCTTAAGATAGTTCATTGTTATGAAATTAAGAAAGTGCACATGTTATGATTTAGTTGTATTCCTTAATTATTCTTCAGGTTAGTGGAGAGGACATTACTTGGTATCGACTAGCTTAGTCAGCAGAATAGTCACTTCATCTCACTTTCTGGTACTTATTTTTTAAATTTATTTATGTCGGTATGTTGAATCAGTATTTGGTTGAATTCTCTATACTTATTTATTATTAATTTAATTTTAGTGATAAATTGATTGCAACTCATTACTACAAGTTAATTTAACTTCCATCCAAAATGTGGCTACGAGACTTTCTCAGAAAACAGGGATATACATGTTCCTGGCGCAGTCACAGGGGCAAAATAGACTATTTGCTCCTGCTAAAACCCTGTTAAACAGAAGAGTGATTTTTTGTTGTTTGTAATAATAAGTGCTGAATTGTGTACGATAATAAGCTTCTGTTGCTGTCACTATGTCTTTCTGCTGTGCAATGGACCCAGGTTGATGCTCTATAAAGGTTGTAGAATTTGTAGGTTTTCTATGCTGGATATGGGGCAACCTTTCTATGATCTATGAACAATAAAGCCTCTATCAAGCTTTTCAAATGAAAAAAATAATGCATGTTTCAAAAATTAAAATCATGTGATTGTTTGCAACATTTTAAAAAGAGGTAGACTAAAATCAGCCACGACTGACGGATGGACCCGTCAGCCGCGATTATATCTCAATTTTTGAGGTTCTAATGGCTAATCTGAACAGTTCAATGTGCTCTCCATATTGAAATCTCATTGGAGACCAAATTTTACATTTTTCTGAATTTTTTTGCTATTTTTTTGAGATTTTTAAAAATCATTGTTATTGAAGGGTCCAGAATTGTTTAGATTAAGAATTTTGTAAAATACCAAAAAAATACTAAAAAATTTCAGAAAAATGTAAAATTTGGTCTCCAACGAGATTTCAATATGGAGAATACATTGAACGGTTTGGATCGACTGTTAGAATCTCAAAAATTGAGATTTCATCGTAGCTGACGGTCTCATCCGTCAGTCGCGACTGATTTTAGTCTACCTCTTTTAAAAATGGGGCAATTGGATTTATGCCACCACAAAGTTTTAAAATTAGAAAAATGCCACTCTAAAATTCTGGTTTTGAAAAATGCCACTCTAAATCTAATCAATTCAAAATTTTGCCACTCTTACATCTATTTTCATATCTAATTTTTTGTATCGACTAAAATATCCTTAAAACTTTTTCCTGCCACAAAGGCAGCCGAGAGGGGGCGGAGCGAGGGTGTTGCGTGATGAGTGCAGAGCAGGATGTAGAATGAGGCAGACGAGACGAGGCGCTTGTGCAGTGGTGGCGTAGAGGCAGGGGCAGAGATGAGGTAAGAGGGGAGAAGAGGGGGGGGGGGGGGTTGGAGGGCATAGAGGCAAGAGAGATCGGACGGATGTGAAAATGGAGTGAGGGGCGGAGGCAGAAGGGGACGAGGAGGCAGCAAGGTGAGAATGGAGGAGGAGGCAGGGGGCCGAGGGGACGGTGTCGCTAGAGTGGAGGTTCGGACGGAGGGGAGGCTGAGGTAGCGGGGGCGATGTCGGAGCCGAGGTAAAGGCGCAGGAGAGGCGGAGGCGGAGGCAGAGGCGGACGAGATGGAGGTTGATGCAGATGAAATTCATGGGAAGAGGAAGTCGGGAATGGGAAAGAAAGAGGGAGAAGAAGGGTATTTGCGTCATTATGAAAAATTGAGTAAGAAGAATGGCAAATTTCTGAATTAATTAGGTTTAGGGTGGCATTTTTCAAAACTAAAATTTTGAAGTGGCATTTTTCTAATTTCACAACTTTGGAGTGGCACACAACTAATTTCCCCTTTAAAAAATTTGGATCCATTATATCTGCGGGTTTTACAAATTAATAAATTATATCAAAACACAGCTTATATTTGATTATTTTGATTAAAGCATATTTTACACTAAAATGAATTTGCGACCAGGGAAGTATCATGTTCATATATTTTGAAAAAGAAAAAGAAAAAAAAGGTGTCATTTAGCGTGAGGTCGTATGATCGTATCATGTCAAACACCCTTTTCACTTCTTGCATGGCCATGATTTCTTTACAGAATACTTTTGAGGGAGAACAACTTGAAAGCTGAGACTAGTCCACCTGTATATTTAGGTGGACCAACAAATGCTAATCAGTGTCTAATCCCAGGAAACTTCTAAAAGCATGATTGAACAAGTGGACCAACAAATGCTAATCAGTGTCTAATCCCAGGAAACTTCTAAAAAAATGATTGAACAAATTAACTTACGTTTCGGAATTTTACCTTGTATTAGATTCCATACTGATACAAGGCCAGTGATATGACCTGATACTACTTGGTACAATGAAATGATTATGAGACAGGAATTTGAGTTTTCCACTCTAAATTCCACTTTCGGTGTCAAGGAGTTATGCAACAGGTATGCGTTACTGGGATTATGGTTTCAAAACTTGTTAATAAAAGAATATAAGTTGATAGTTCAACTGTTCAAACAATTAACAATAAATTACCACAACAGCCAGTAGATCTATAGACGCTGCGTACCAATACTACTGTAGGCGTGATTGAAGGTTTAGAGAAAACGGAAAGTGGAAAAAAAATATATAAAATAACAATCTTACATCGCACTATCACTGATAATTTACTTAGCATATGGAAGCGTAAAAACTATATTGTCCCTGATGCTTAACAACAAACTACAAATGTATACACATGCCAGATAAGAAAAATTACTTAATAAGCTCAAATATTACCAGCAAAAGAAGCTTCTTTTCCCTACAAGTACGAAATCTAACAAGAATTTCCAACCAAAAAGAACGAAATATGACGACAAGTAAGGACAAAGCACATCCAAATTTTACAGTAAATCACCCAAAAATCATATCAGGATAAAGAGACCAGAAGGAAGACGACCTAAATTCCACTTGAGCAACTCTGTCAAGATCGAAATTGACAAGTTCAACGAACACGATTAATTACGAATTGACCCTTTGTTTCTCGAAAGGGCATTTGATGGATGTCGTGTTATGACTTATTACGGCCAGATCCATTGCGAAAAGCCACCTGAAAATTCGCGGTTTAAGGGCCCACTTGAAGGGTGCGACGAGTCTGTTTCTAATCCACTGACAATTATTGAGCTACCAGATCAGATGGAACCCACAAACAACGACTAGATATGAGAGCATCCGAACCATCAAAACATTATCTAACGGATCAAAAAATTTTGGTCCCACGAAAGATATTTAATTCATTACAGTGGAATAGAATTCCCTTTATAAACCGTTGGATGAGAAGCCATACACGACCAAGTGAGTTCAAAATTCCTAATTAAATTTCTGACAGACGAAGAAGCATACATCCCCACCTCCAGACCTCAGTACCATCATATTCTCAAGAATGTAGAAGAATTGATTGATTGATTGATTGATTATACCAAATCCAAGTTTGATTATAGAAGGGATGCATTTAGCTCTCCTCACTCAAAGCCAATTGAGCAAGGTGAAAGAGGCATTCTTTATGGATGGACCCTGAGGAGAAGGAGGAGCATTTCGCCGCGTTCACGGTTCTGTTGGTTGCGCTATGTGCGCTTCTCTTCTTTGGTATGTGGTTAGTACAGATAAGCATCATTACTTGCGGCATGGTTACTGCTGCCATTGCGATTGTTCTTGTCGTGCGATGTTATCTCTATATGCCGAAAGATGCATCCGGGTCTGGGTCGTATGATCACCTCGGAACTCTTCTTGAAACTGGAATGCTGTTGTAGCTAGGAAATAGTAATCTGTTGCGCATATTAAATTTGTAATTTATCTTTTGTTGATTATAGGTTCTATATTTGGTAGAGAATTATTATTTTTTTTGTAAAGTATGGTTTAGTCACCTAGAAAGCACCTTTTTTAATTAATTGTAAAATGGTAAGTACTGTAGATTTTTAATTTGATTATATTTTATACAAGTATAACCAAGACGTTACTTCTTTTTTTTTTTTTCCGTAAATGCTCGTGCAATTTGGAGGCATCAATTCAATCTCCAATTATATGAATTGTTAGCAGGAAAATAGGCCCGACTCAATAGTTGATTTTGTTTATTTATTTATTTATTATTATTATTATTTTTTTTGTGGCTGCACTGCTGCAGACATGAAATTCAGTAAATTTTGGAGGCTGCATGCGTAAGTAGATGCGTTTTCTAACCATGAACCTTGAACCAATGGTTGTGAGTACAAAACAGTGACAGAATAGACTACGTCACAAGTTAGAACCTTAAAATATGGTGAGAAAGAACTGACTTACAAATAATTCGTTGTTATTTTGGTATTTATACTTTAGCTCATTAGATAATTAGATGCATTCATAAAGGTAGGTCCAGCAAACTTTTATTTATAATATTGTAAAGATCATTATCTTGTTCCAATCAATGGATACAGGCATTATCCTCAATTTGGAAATGAGAAAATATTATATTGAAAATAGAATCGTTGTCAATACTTTTGACAAGACAAATCATACTTGGTTAGTTGCAAAAGGTCCAGGCCGTCCAGCACTGGAGTAAAAGGGTACATGTGTGTTTGGCACGGGAAACGAACATGGCAGGAACAGACACGAGGGTGAACAAGACAATTATTTACTTATTATCATTTATCATTGTTCGTTTGTCTAGTTCGGCCGTTCTCCAAAAATCAAGAACCCAGGAATAAGAGATGTTCGTCTAGTTCGTCATTTCACCTTGTTGTTTGGTTCGCGCGAACTAGAACTGTTCGTGATAGTAGCGAAGTTAGAATTTCGTGTCAGCAGGGTCCGTAAATTTTTTTTACTGAAAACATATGTATGATGTAACGTCTAATATAGACATAATATAATGATAATTTTTAAATAAACAACTCTAAAATAATGTTACATAAAAAAATTCATGAGAAATCAAATATATATTATAATAACAATAAAAAAATCTAAAATAATATACTTAATATACAAAAATAATAATTCAAAAATTAAGACAATAAAAAAGTACAACAATTTTCTCTGAATTTTTATTTTTCTCATAATTTTGCATAATAGGTTCATTAGAAATCTTATTGAACACTTATTTTTCTATATTATAGATATATAAAGATGAGAGACATACGAAGAAGTTCGGTCACTATTCAAACCACAATATTTCTGATCTTTTGTGGTGTTTGGAATTTTTTTGATAGGAACAATATTTAGTATTTTTAGTGGCAGTTTTTATATAATATCCGAATTGTATTTTTGATCTTCTGTGGTATCTTTTGTTTATAATGTCCTAACAAATCACGCAATGTGCGAGATTCGCGCTAGTATATATATGCTATAAATAATTATTCATCCAAATATTTCATTCTATTCTAAAATTTATCTTAATAACATTCATTGGGAGGAAGAAAGAAGACGATTGGTTAGGAACAAATATTACTTGAGTCCATATGCGATTTTTTAAACGTTGTTATACAATTTAAATCAAACACGATATGTTCAGCTGGGTTCTTCAAATTTTTTAGATGGGCCCCTAACTTCTTGTGATTTTTTTTTTAATTACAAACAAATGCAATATCAATTAAATTTTTTTTTTTTAGGTGGGTCCATGGACCCACCAACTTCCATGTGGCTTCGCCCTTGGTTCGCGAACAGCCAGTTCTCAAACACTCCCAAACATGAAAACAAAAATAAAAGAATGACAGAGGAACAAAAAATGGTACGCTGGCTAGTCTTTTGACTTTTCCTCTGACAAAATCATTTCGGAGTTCAGATTGTTTTTTTTTTTAGTTATCTTGTCGGATCAAATCAAAACTAAACTTACGGTTATATGGCATATGTCAAATATATAGGAAATTTACCAACAATTACAACATTCCTCAGCATACAAACAACAAATAATTGAACATTAGGGTTCCCGTACCGAAATCACTTCCTCCTTTAATTGAAAGGCCCAAAGGAACCATCTTATTCAATCACTTATGACGTGAGTATCGTAATTCAAATTCTCACTTTCTCATTTACTCTAACAATTAAAAAGAAAAATAGAAAAGAAAACATTTAATAACAAAAAAGAACCTCTCTGTGCTCTACACTCAGTTACAATACATAACATATATGCAGAAGCGTTTTCAATGAAAAATTGAATTTGCCTGATTACACTTTCTAAGTATGGCCAATAATAAACAAGAAGAGGTATAAACAAGTTCCAAAATCGTGTAGAAGCATATAGTATTAACAACAACTCATTATGGTTTCTTCGCCTGTATGAAGAAAGTGAAAAATTTAGTTATTGTTATTCCCCAAATAACCAATGAACATAAAGTAATTTTTAATATAATGATCGAACCTTTTTGAGATACTTTTTGTGAAGCTTCATGGCTCCACTGCAAGCCTTTTTTGCATCTAGATTTCCTGTTATATCATTTAAAATCTGCAAGATATGGTGTATTAGCAAGGAATTTTGTGACTACATTTGCTTTGAGATGCAGCCACACTACTATTGAATTTTACAGTGTGGAGATCCCAGCCATTAGAAATGGAGAAACGCACAAGTCTTCTTTGCTAGTATCATTATCTATTGTATCATGTATCAACAAATAAATGCTAGTATGGATGTGCATGTTCTTAGACTAATTTAAAAATAAGGACATCATCATGATTCATCACATGGGTGCCAATGTGGAATTTTATTATTTCCCTTTTAGTTGTAGCGGTAGGTCCATTTTGACACCAACAAAAAACCTGTACTAAGATGGGGCTTTGAAACTTTATGAGACCAAGATGGGATCAACTCAAAATTAGGGAATATCTGTTGCAGAGCTTCTATGAGATATAATTCTGAGCATGTTTCAGAATATGGTGAAAATACCTCTACTTCCTCACCAACTCTCATTATAGAGGAAAATTGAGCACACTTTGGATAACCTTTGGAATATATACATGTACATATGTAAGAATTAAGAAGAAGGAATTAAAAAGCATTGTATAAACATTTTGACACTATTTTTTGTCAATGTACAGGGTAACATCAGATATTTCCCAATTTCTTCAAAGGATGGCCAAAAGGGACCCAATTTTACTCGACCATGATTGCAATTTTGTACACAGATGAAGCTAAGGGTAATTTCTCATATTTTCATACCTTAATAACATCATCTATGCCGCGTGCTTCTGTCATGAGCTTGGCACTTTTATCCTTTAACACACTTGCCACAAGAAAAACTGAAATAGGCAAAGGTCCATCGGATTTGGCCCCATTTTTTACATTTTCTCTCTCAAACTTCCCGAGCTGACGTGTTGACTTTCCCTTCCCTTTTGATCCCTCTGCCTTTTCAGTTGAAACTCCTGGTTCTTCATACATGGAGAATATGTCAGGATCATACTCTAAGGCCCACATCATCTGTTAAATAATTAAGTTATATATTATAAAAGAGCTTGTACCACTTGTAGTTATGGCAATACATCCTGAATATTGAGACAAACCAATAGATCGTGCTCGGTGCAAAATAGACAAGAACTAAGTAACTTGTACTGAACCTGTACTTGAATATTTGCCCTAATTTGCCCCAAATCAAAACAAGTGGCAGAACCACTTCAGAACAGACTAGTACAAAGTTGTCTCTATAAGTATTAAAATCCTTGGGTAAAACCATGAAGCATAGAAATGGTATGAATCCATACCATCCATTATTTGGTATGAATATGAGCGAGGGTTTCATACCTCCCAAAGGTACAATGAATCACCAAATGATAGCTCTCGGCGAAACAACACCATGAACATACGAAACGCAAATAGATAATCTCCACCTCCTAGTGCATCTGTCATAAGAAATGAAGTAGCTTATTGCATATGCAACTTATAAGAACTGAGCAGTTTGTAACAAAGTAGTGCTGACAAGTATTACCAAGGTGTTGGTGAAGCTTTGGGTCAACAACTTGCGTTATAGATGCGAGGCTCTGGAGTTGGTTCTCTACACCAACTGATCTCTCAGTGCATCTAAAATTTCCTCTCTTACAAACAAAAGATAATGATAATTAGGAGATTTTATTATTACCAAAATGGATCTAACATTTTCTTTCTTACAAACAAAAGTTAATGATAATTAGGAGATTTTATTATTACCAAAATGCAAAAATATAATCCAAATAGTTTTAACTTTTCTATGCACACGACAAAAAAAAAAATACTATAGCTCTTCTGTGAGTGTGTCAAAAAGGCAACAAAATACAAGAGCGCAAACCAAAACAATAAATAGAGAGAGAGAGAGAGAGAGAGAGTACCAGTCTTCGCATCAACCGCTCAAAAGCCCAGAAAGCATCAGCCTCATCATCAAGAAGAATTATCATTGGAGAGCATAAATCACTCATTCCTATAAAAAAGTGGAAAAAAAACTCAGATAAGATATATTCCATTAAAGTAAAATTTGAGTGAATTAGTTCAAAACAGCTCTCACCTTGACAGTATCCGACGTCTTTGTCGATCCATGCATAGACTGCAAGGATATCCCAAAGTTTAGAGAGATTTTCCTTGCTTTCATAGAATACCAGCGTTCGATCTGTTCGTAGCACATCCAAACCTAGAGAAACAGATTAAAATGGATTACATCAAGGATCGATGCACAAGATAATTGTTGAGTTATATTAGGAATTATCTTTATGGTAATTCTGAGTTATATTAGAAATTATCTTTATGGTAATAAATCAGTTATGGTATAGGTTATATATGGTATTGGATTTGTAAAAGAACAACTGTTTTGATTAATATAAATAGGGGAGCCTCTGTAGAGGCCATAATCCCTAATTTTGAATCTAATTCATCTTTCTCTAAATTAACATGGTATCAGAGCCCGTCGTTCGTGGCGGCGCCTGACTCTTCTCCTCTTTTCCCCGTGAACTACCTTCTCTCTCTTTCCCTCTCTCTCCTCTGTCTTCTCTCTTCTCTGTTGCTTCCTACACAATCCGCAACGTCGCCTCTCCTCCGTGAGCCGCGACAAGACCAGGCGCACGAAAGCTGAGCCGTGAGCCGCGACAAGACCGCGTGTGCACGCGAGTTCCTGCTGTGCACCGCGTCTGTGGACCGCGTGGAGATCTCCTGTGAGCCGCGATTCTGGACCACACAACGCAGTCTGGGCTGCTGTGGACTGCGCAAAGACCGACAATACTTGGATTTGTTGACCTATACACCGCGTGTAGACCAATGAGTAATCTGTGTGACTCGATGGCTTATGCATACATACAGGTGTATTCTCTCCTCTTTCTTGACAATTATTCTGGTGAATGTTAAAACCGTGATCGTGTGCGGACGCACGGTTTGTGTTTGGGGTGTGATTGATCTCGTCCTCTAGTTGTGTTTTTTGTTTTTTGTTTTTTGTTGTTGTTCGGTAGTGAAAATGGGTGAACCTGTGACCACTAAAGATTTGAAGGCCATTATGGAAGGAATGGCTAGGATGTTGAATGTGAAATTTGAGGAGAATTCGTCTGGTAAGACAGTTGGGTCTGTGTCAGAACAGTCACAGGTGGTGCAAAAAATAGAATTGTTACCTAATGATGTCAAGCTTGAGGGGACGAGAAATTATTTGAGTTGGTCTCGAAGGGCCTTGCTAAATCTTCAGATGAAAGGACTTGAAGGGTATGTAAATGGAGAGTGCAATGAACCCGCTAATGAGTCGGGTATTGTGGACAAGACAAGTGCTGCGTGGATGAGATGGAGTCATATGAATTCTCTAGTGATTTCTTGGTTGTTGACATCTGTGTCACCAGCCATAGCTGGAATGGTGGAATCGATTAGAAGTGCTACAGATATCTGGAAGACTCTGGCTAAGATGTACTCTGGAGCTGGGAGTGTGATGATGATGCTCGACGTGGAAGAAAGAATTGATGCTACTGTCCAGGGGGAGAAATCAGTTCTTGAGTATGCGGCAGAGTTGCGTCGTTTGTGGGCTGATTTGGATCACTATGATCCTTTGTCACTGAAGGATCCGACAGATGTTCTTTGTGGGATGCAATACCTTGAAAGAAGGCGTGTGGCTCGCTTTCTGAAGGGTCTGAACTCGAAATTTGAGGCAAGAAGGGCGGCAATATGTCATTTGCCATCTCTTCCATCGTTGAATGAGGTTATCGCTTCGATGGAGGAAGAGGAGGTCAGACAGAAGGTAATGGCATCTGAAACCTCACCTGTTGTTCGTTCGGCAATGGCAGTTCCTGGAGCCCAAATCAAAGATGACAGGGACTGTTTCAACTGTGGACATAAAGGACATCTCAGTTTCAATTGTCCTGAGCCTCGCAGATCTGGCGGTGGTCGAGGAGGTGGAGGACAGAGAGGTGGATATGGTGGTCGCGGACGTGGAAATGGATATAGGGGGCGAGGAACCCGAGGACGTGGAGGTCGAGGTGTTGCTCACTTTGCTATAACAGAGGAGTCCCAAGCCGCGACAGAGGTGACTGGAACAGAACTGACAGAGCTGGAGGAACTACGTCTGTTCAAGTCTCAAGTTGAGAGCTCTAAAGGGAAGGCAAAGTCGGATGAGTGTGATGACAATGCTTACTTTGGTAATGTTGGTTACTATGCTCATGTGACTAAAGGTATTCAGGCACAGGCTTTTGCATCCACTAAATCACATGTAGATTGGATTATAGATTCAGGTGCATCTAGTCATATAACAGGATCATCCAATGAATTTGTGGAATATTGTCCTAGTCAACAAATACAACCAGATACAGTCCAAACAGCTGATGGTACATCCCAACCTGTCAAGGGTTTTGGTTCAGTCTATTGTAATTCTTTTATTACCCTACCATCAGTGTTGCATGTTCCTTCTTTTCCTGTTAATTTGCTCTCTGTTAGCTCACTAATTGATCAATTGAATTGCACTGTTCTTTTTGATCAAAATACATGTCTGATTCAGGAAAAGGAAACGGGGAGGAGACTTGGGAATGGCAACAGGCGTGAGGGACTTTGGTATTTGGATAAGGAGGCTGCTATGCTCGTTGCTGCTATTGAAAAAGGGGCAGAAGAAGAGGCTATGTTACAACATAATAGATTAGGACACTTATCTTTTGATAGTTTGAATAAGTTGGATCCTGATATGATAAATAAAGTTGATAGGGAGAAATTATTTTGTAATGCTTGTGAACTTGGAAAACATACTCGTTCTAATTATAAAATGATTGGTTTAAGAAGTTTGGAGCCCTTTGCACTTGTTCATTCTGATGTCTGGGGACCATGTCCTACTACTTCTATTAGTGGATTTAGATGGTTTGTCACCTTTATTGATTGTTATTCACGCATGACTTGGATTTACATGATGAAACAGAAATCTGAAGTACTAAAATGCTTTAAGGATTTCTCAGCTTCTGTGAAAACTCAATTTGGAGTACAGGTGAAGATCCTTCGATCAGATAATGGAACTGAGTATGTTAACAAGGAGTTTGCCACCTTTGTGTCCGAACAAGGAATTCTCCATCAAACTACTTGTCCGGATACCCCAGCCCAAAATGGAGTGGCCGAGCGTAAGAATAGGCATTTATTGGAGGTGACACGTTCATTGATGCTGACAATGAATGTACCTAAGTTTCTGTGGAGTGAGGCAGTTTTGACGGCAACCTACCTGATCAATAGGATGCCATCAAGAGTGTTAGGAATGAAGACACCACGTGAGATGCTACTTGGCTCTAATAATTTTGTTGTTCCGCCCAAGGTGTTCGGATGTGTGTGCTATGTGAGAGATCACAGATTGACAGTAGGAAAGCTAGACCCGCGGGCGGTTAAATGCATCTTCATAGGTTATCCCTCAAATCAGAAAGGATACAGGTGTTGGTGCCCTACTGAAAGAAAGATCTTTGTTAGTATGGATGTGACTTTTCGAGAATCTGAACCATACTATGGAGGAAAGACAGAGTTGGACTCATTGTTCGAAGATGACTCTACCAGTGTTGGTAGAGAGGGGGAGAAGGAGAATGAAATTATAATTAGCGGCTTTCCATGTCCTTTGTCGGAACCGAGTGGTGATAGTAATCTGAACGATGATGAAGATGGTGGTGGTGATAGCAATCTGAGTGGTGAAAACAAAAAACAAGGGGAGCTGATAGTGTATAAAAGGAGGCCAAAACAGCCTGAGCAACATGAGCAGCCTGAGCAGCATGAGCAGCCTGAATCGCCTGTCCCCTTGAATGCTAATGTCCCAAGTAGCTCTTCCCCAAGTCCTTCCTCAGATTCTCACTCAGAGTTGATAGGTAACAATTCTCCTCAAATTTCACTCCGTAGAACATCGAGGGTTAATGCTGGGAAACCTCCTGTTAAGTATGGTAATTGGGGAAATGATATTGCAAATTACATTTCATATGCATCTGTTCCACCTGCATATAAGTCCTTCCTTGCATCTCTAGATTCTGTGCCTGTACCTAACACATGGCAGGTAGCTAAGCAAGATCCCAGATGGTTCAGTGCCATGCAGGAAGAACTTCAGGCGTTGAAGAAGAATGACACATGGGAATTGGTACCTTTACCAGTTGGAAAGCGCGCTGTCGGATGCAAATGGGTGTATACTGTCAAGCAAACTCCAGAAGGCAAAGTGGATAGATACAAAGCCCGACTAGTTGCAAAAGGATATAGTCAGACTTATGGTATTGACTATGATGAGACCTTTGCTCCTGTTGCAAAAATGAGCACTGTGAGGATGCTGGTGTCGTGTGCTGCCAACTTCAATTGGCCACTGCACCAGTTGGATGTCAAGAATGCTTTCTTACATGGAGATCTCCAAGAAGAGGTGTACATGGAGGTTCCACCTGGATTTGCTAATCCACAATCAGCTGGGAAGGTATGCAAGCTCAAGAAGTCATTGTATGGGCTGAAACAGTCTCCGAGAGCATGGTTTGATAGGTTCAGACTTGCAGTCTGTGGCATGGGATACAAGCAGTGCAATGGAGATCATACTGTATTCTACAGGCACTTGAAAGGTCGTATCACCATTCTGGCCGTCTATGTTGATGATATTGTGATTACTGGAGATGATGCTGAGGAGATCATGCGGCTAAAGGAAAACCTTGGAAAAGAGTTCGAGGTCAAGGATTTGGGACAATTGAAATATTTCCTTGGGATTGAAATTGCTAGGTCAAATACGGGTATAGTGCTTTCTCAGCGAAAGTATGCACTGGATCTTCTTTCAGAGACAGGGATGTTGGGCTGTAGGGTTGCTCCTACTCCTATTGAGTCAAATCAGAAGTTGTGTGCTGAGGGAGGTGACTTAGTGGACAAGGAGCAGTACCAAAGACTAGTTGGTAAGCTCATTTATCTGTGCCACACTAGACCTGATATTTCTCATGCAGTGAGTGTGGTGAGTAGATACATGCATGATCCGAGAGAACAACATTTGGATGCTGTTCACAGAATTCTCAGATATATCAAGGGGAGTCCCGGAAAAAGACTGTGGTTCAGAAGTCATGGGCATCTGAGAGTTGAAGGATATTGTGATGCTGATTGGGCAGGTTGCGTGGATGATCGTAGATCCACCACAGGATATTGTGTATTTGTTGGAGGCAATCTTGTGGCTTGGCGAAGCAAGAAGCAAGATGTGGTGGCCAGATCTACAGCTGAGGCTGAGTACAGGGCTATGGCACTCAGTCTATGTGAGTTGATGTGGGTGAAAAATCTCCTATCTGAGTTGCGCGTGTTTCGAGGAGAATCTTTACAACTTCGATGTGACAACAAGTCAGCAATCAATATTGCAAACAATCCAGTTCAGCATGATCGCACTAAACATGTGGAGATTGATCGTTTCTTCATCAAAGAACAACTGAATAATGGAGTGCTGACATTGAACTATGTGAAATCAGCAGACCAGTTGGCTGATTGTCTAACTAAGGGTTTGGGTTGTAAGCAGTTTGAGAGTTCTTGTAACAAGATGGGGATGATTGATATCTATCGCCCATCTTGAGGGGGAGTGTTGAGTTATATTAGGAATTATCTTTATGGTAATTCTGAGTTATATTAGAAATTATCTTTATGGTAATAAATCAGTTATGGTATAGGTTATATATGGTATTGGATTTGTAAAAGAACAACTGTTTTGATTAATATAAATAGGGGAGCCTCTGTAGAGGCCATAATCCCTAATTTTGAATCTAATTCATCTTTCTCTAAATTAACAATAATTTTACCAGCTGATTATACTGGTACGAGGAAGATATATTGCTATTCATCTGAGTTTCTTTCTTTTTCTCTCAAATTTTTAATTTCAGATGACTGACTTGAATTTTTTCATTTATGACATGCCCGCCAACTGTTTAATCCTGAGTTTGAAATTACTATGGTACACCTCATATTTCTTTTCTTCAAATTTATTTACAAATCATACTATACACTTTTCAAAATAGATTGCATAAAAGATATAAACAATCTAATTAATGTTCCATTAAATTGTATAAGTTAAAAATTAATTTGCAATATAGATCATACATGAAATTATACCTTTTTGATAATAATTACGAGTATTTGAAAAAAAAAAAGTACTTTTTGTTTTCGGATGTATTGCTCAATTTTTATTAGTAAGAAAAGAGTAATTTACTTTGCTTCCCAAATTAGAAAAACAATATTTTCAAACTATAATTATCAACATTCAAGGGCACTTTAGTCTTTCACATCCATATTTAATAATTATGAGTGACTATAAAAAGGCAAAGAAGAATATGTACCAATTTGGTGCAAAGTAAGCTTCCAATCTATAACAGGTTTCTCAAGAGGCAGTTGAGATTTAGCTGGCCCAGCAGCATCTGAATTGCTGGGAGTTGCATGTATAGCCTGGCCAGGTGCAGATTGCTGGAGCACTAATGGGTCAGTGATAGGTTGCCCGTCCTCTGTAACTAGTGGGGCTGTTACAATGATGCCACTCCCAACATGTGCATCCATCTCCTTACATTCCTGCTTCCACCTCATGTATTGTATCCTGGTACAATTTCAATTAAATTGGAGATAATCAGAACTTGTGCTGGTTCGAAAAGTTACCACAGTACCAGTTAGCACCAGCATGTGCTTATCATAAGCCAAAAGAAACACAATAAGGTGTAACCATACTGTTCCATGTTCCCCAATGCAGACATCAGGATCTATACAATAACAAATAATGGTTTCTACTCATACAAACTGGTAAGGTAAAATACTAATAACAATTACCTTCTCTTTTGTCTAATCAGTTCTCTATCATCAAAGGAGCTTCGTGGGTCATAGCATCCAAGAAGGAATTCCCAGACCTCACCTCTAATGGAAGGATGAATTCCCTGTGCTTATATAGTAATACACACAATCAGAAAATTGCAGTGGAAGTACCAACCTGACTAGAAATGATAAAAGGGACAAGACGAAAATACCCCTCGCTGGATGCGGCCAAGCACTGTAGCCATTTCCAAGTAGCCTTCTGGAGTGAAGGCGGCTCGCCACCTCCTAGCACTTAGAGTCTTTCCATTCTGTAATTTTTTTTTATAAAAAAAAAAGGATCAGAAAATACCTTCTTCACTTCCGAAAACAATTGGAAAATAATTGTAAAAGTCTAATGAATGAACTATTTTTTTTTCCACAAAAGAAGAATTGTAAAATTATTTCTGCACTGTAGGAATGGTATAGCTATTCAGATAAAAAAACTATCATACATTAGTTTGAATCAGTGTACTCAGTTTTGACCATTTGTTGATTTGCATTATTCTGGCACTTACATTTTCTGAGGCAATTGAATATGTTTTCTTAGTTATTACCAGGAACAAGACTTAATTGAATAAAAGAGTCAATCAGAGATGCAAAGAGGTAGTAATTACACAAAACACTCATACAAGGATAATATAATTTCATTATCAAAGTCTCAGAACCGCAAATTAAAAGTAATAAAAATGGCTAATTGTTAGCTGACGTTTAATAAATTTAATCAGCAAATACGAACAAACATGTATAAAGTGATAACCAGAGATGAAACATGGAAATTCAATACAACAAAAGCTCATAAATACAATAATTAGCAAAGTAATCAAAAGGAAAATGAATCAGACCCTGATTTTAAACTTGGTTTTAGGCACATCTTTGCATTCAGGCCGAACTTGATAAAAATCATCCGCTGGAATGCCACTATCTTTCCACATTGAAGGAAGCATCTCTTCTCGCTCCCCCAAAAAAAAAAAACACACAGAAAGAAATTTCCCAACAAAAAAATCACCACAAAACAATCAGAAAAGGATGGTACATGAAGAACAACGAAACCTTTGGATTGAGATAGAAGAAGATTGAAGTTAGAGACGATTGATCGATTGGGGAAGAGAAGAGAAGAGAACTGGCGATTCGAGGAGAGAGATCACGAGGATTAGATTATTGTTTTGGTTAATGAATGCTCTTCGTTGGAACGATTCTTGTCCGATGGCTCCGCGTGGAAATGAATTCTGATTCCATGCGGCGCTTTTTTTGTAGAGAAATTCGTATGGATACATGATTTAATGAAATTATGTGTGAAGCGACACGAATGGAAGTATGAGATAGAAACAGGGAATCCGGCAAGGTAGATACTGGATTATTTTGCTTGACGTTAAAAATGTTGCTAATTTGAGACTGAGATAATTAGTGTGTGTTTTATCGTTGATTAATGATTGGAGAAGGTGGTTGGTTGGTTGGATGGATGGATGCCTTCTTCTAGTTAGGAATCGCTTTCGGATCTGTATTTGTCAGCGACTTTCGTGCTTGTCAGGTAAGGTCAACCAATCCATTGCTTCATTTATTACAGAATTCATTTTTTTTTTAAATTATTATTACAGAATTTTTGGAGTTTTTAGAATCCTATGAAATTAATTGTAGGTTTTTGTGCAAGCATAGATCTGGACCGTTCAAAAACGAAAATTGAAAAAGATTTTTAAGATCTCAGAGGCGTTCATAGGTATACAATTGATCAGCTAGAGCCTAGAGACCTAGAGCCGATTTGGTCGTTGTAAATTTATCTTATCTGTATATAATTTAGAATCAAATTTACAGTTAATTATTAGCGAACAGTACACAAATCCGTCATGCATATAATAAACAATATGTCAATATTATTTGAATTTTGGAACACGTAAATTAGAAAAAATAAACAATATGTCAATGTCACATGTAATTTTCGGCAATATTGCCAATGCTATATCTGGTGTTCAAGAATGTGTAATTCAATAGTTCAATGAAAAAAAAAATGATTTGAAGTATATGAGAAAAAGATTGAAAGTGAGTTAGGAAACGAATCAAAATGCATGCTTAAGTAATTATCTTAATATATAATAATATCATAAACGCTAAAAGTTGTAACACTGCCAATTTTGATATATTTATGTTTCTATTTATATTTCACAATTTAAAATGTAACCATCGGATGGAAACTATTAATCATGTTCAAATTTTATCAGATATGTGTTCTCATAAAAATATATCTAAAATGTTTCTTTACATTGAATAATTTCATTTATTTGACCTGGATGCCTTAATTTAAAATTCTTAAATAAAAATCAAAAGTGAGGATGTATTCTTTTTGCGGTACTAAATGGTATTCTAGACTTCTGGTTCATTACTCTTGTTCGAGAAAATAAAATTTTTTTGACGAATTTACTTATAATAATTTTTGGTAAAAGCAAATTTACATAAATTGTGTCAAAAATTTAAACATAAAAATATTAAGGTCCTCATTGAATGGAACTTTCGATAATCGCATTTCAAATGAACAAAACAAACCTTTGGAAACAGAAAATGACGCAAAACCACCCGTGTTTCTCCTCAAGTCCGGGCTTCCCCAGGAACGTTCCCGGGGCTCATCTCTCTCTTAAGTTTGCTCCTAGCTGCGGATCGACTTTGTAAACAGCAACACATAAAGCACAGACTCGCACTTAAGGTGCTTGACGAAATGCGCACGAGAGATTTACGAGAGATGGAGAAACTCTCAAGGCTTTTGTACAACCGTAATATGCAACAGCGTGGATTGGGTTTGGGTTTGCTATGCTTAGGTATGTTATGACTCTCATGAGGCTTGGACTTATTTGTAAGGTGATCAGTAAGGTAGGGTAAAATAGAATTTTCTGGGGATGTGTTTACATGACTGTCTTCCTCAGTTCAATTTGGTTCACAAAGCTGAATTCTTGAACTGTTATCAGGGATTCAGGTTTATTTGTTGTAAAAGAAAATATTGGAAAACAAGGGTCATCTATAAAAGGACAAAACTCGTTTTGCAAGGGAAAAAGGTACAAATAAGTAACAGCATTTGAAAACTTTATTGAATAATACAAGGAAATTAAATCCTAGAGTAGTTCTACTGAGGCCTGTTTTTTTCCTATTCATAATCACCTATACAAAAAATTCTCTTCCATGATTCCAAACTTATATACAAAGAATTTTGTGCATCATATACGAGCTATTTGGCTAAATAGTTTCCATCTCTCACAACAAAATGCCCAAGTATATCAAAAAAGCTGAAATCACAGCCAAAGCCACTCTAGAAATGCCAGACCTCAACCTATATCCGTTACTGATTGGTAGCTGATCTGGGAGTGCACACTCTTCACCATTGAAGTACACTTTTGTGGGAAATCCAGGTCCCTTTGATAGCTTGATATTAGGTCTCTTCTTTTTAGTAAAGGAGATTATTGTTTGCTGTTTGCCTGGGATTTGTGGGTTTTTTGTGGGATCTGTCGCATTTACAATCCCCACCAGGTACTTCAACCCCTCCAATCCCTGCATGAACACTGTATGCTTTGTGCTATTCAAGATTGTACCATTGAAGGAGTATACCTAGTTTTATTCAAAAGAAAAGCCATGTTAAATTAAATATAATTTGGTCTATTTTTCTGAACTACTATAGTTATTATAAAATGCTAATTAACAGTAGTTGGTGCAGTTTTCCGGTCCTTTATATTAATTTGATTGTCTGTCTCCCCACCTAAGGATTGAATATATTTGTACGACCAAGCAAAAGTTGAAAAGCGAGTCCCTTGGGCCCTTTGGTTATTCACCTTCCTCAAAATGTCCAGAAAATAGCCAAAAAGAGCAAAGCTGATGTCACCAAGCATCTTGTTTGTTTATATTTATATTCTGATAGTTTATATATCTAAGTCTACCTTAGATATCTTTGATAATTCTCTAATTTACAATACCTTCTGGTAATCTATGAAAGCATCATGATCAAGTGTCACAGCGGTAAACCAATCTTTGAAAATGTATTGCTTCCAGTTAAACAAGGTTATGCGTGCACTCCAGCCATTGCGGTAGTTGGAGACAATATGCCAGTTAATGCTGACGCCACAGTTGTCGCCACAGGGCAGGGGATTGGGTATAGACCTGTGCTTGAGCTTAGCCCAGGCCTTCGCCTTTGTTGTGCGGTTTCTGAATGGGATCAGAAGTGCCTCTGAAGGGAGGAGAAGGGGCTGGGCATCTGGGTCGCATGCAACTGCATCTGAGCAGCCACAGGCACATGTGTTGCAGGGGATCACCGACTCATTATAGTATGCTGAGAAGGAGACACAACACCTGGATTGAAATTTTCATTATAGGACAAGTATATGCCTGGTACTAGTCTAGTGGTTGATAAGTGCTACATGGATTGGTTGCTATAGATCCTGCTCAGTGTTTCATGATAATGTGGTTGTCTAGGTATATGTATATGATTACTCGATAGGGTGCACTTTATTGTGAGTCAGCTGATGTTAATTTCGAGATTGGAAATGGTTATTTTGGATGAAAAATATCTTTGAGGTGGTAGTAATCTACTGCCTTTTACTGGTATGCAACAATAGAACAGGATGTGACTGTAGAAACTTTCATTTGAACCGTATTATGTCCAGTAAATGGCACAATATTGGCATTTCAGTACAAAATACCAATACATCTATGATACATTAATATACTGAGTTCATTACTGTTACTGATTTCTGAACCAGTTACTTAACGTGCCTAATACCATCTGTATATGGTAATTACATCAAACTCAGATTAAATTGCAGTGCTAACTGACCTATTTTGTCTGGGCTTTGGTCGGGTGATGTTGCAGCCAACCTGCCAGCTGGCGACTGCTGCAGTCTCTGACATTAGTCCACTAGGATCAGGAAACTCCATTGGTTCAACTCTAACAGGAGGCCCGCAAACATAGTTTGGGTTGAGCTCACCTTTGATTTTCCAGTTTTGAGGTGCGTGCAATGTGGTGCGGTTCAAGTCTGGTGGCATTTTGTAGACCTGAAGCTGGAACATGGCTGTCGACAAGCTTGAATTCATCTGTTTTGGTAGGAGCGTGCCATTCTTGCAACAAAATGGTAGGTTTCCTATGTCTTTATCTTTTTCCTGTCAGCACTTGGATATTAGATTGTTGATACAGCATATGCAGTTAAATTATATACTCAATATTTCTTTCCTAGTTTTTTCTAACCTTCTTTCCTGTTTACTTGATGTTACCCCCCTACTGATTTCTTATGACAGTACGAGTAATTTCATTGTTCGTCAATAATGTTATTAGCCTGACATATTTCAATTTTAGTTCTTACTTCTTACTGGTAGTTTGTTGAACACAACTTCAATGGAACTCCCGGAATAGTCGAATCCTTTTTTCCAAACTGATTCATATTTATATCATATATACCCATAAATTAGATGCTATGCGACATAATAGGAGAATTTGTTTACCCTTTCAGGGGGGAGGTCAACTATAATAGGATTCTTGTCACAACTAATCACAGGAGCAAAATCAAAATCGGTGTAGTAAGAAGCAGCTTGGCTGTAGATGCATGAGGAAGAGTCACGCTTGAGGGTGTAGGCCCCACGCATGCTGTATATAAACTCTCCCCGTTTCCATTCCCAAGTGAGGTTCCAGTTGTCGAGTCGGCCAAGTGGATGCCAGTTGTCTATTGTCACCTAATAAGAGTTAAAGATAACCTTCTCCATTAGGGTTAGTCATGCGTGATTCTATCAACAAACCAAGAATGTATAATTGATTAGCTTTCCTGCAATTAGTTATTGTTCTATAATCGTATGATTATAGTTGTTTGCATCTTATCGCTATTAAACTATATCTTTTAAATATAGGATAATAAGAATGTCTTTCTTTTAGGTTTTAGAGCAACTTTAACATTACCTGTGCCAGGTAGTTATTCCCATATGCCTGGAGTATATCATATGCTATAGTCAGGTCAGCCTTCTGTCGTTTTAGAAATTTGGTAGTGTTTGTTTTCTTCTTCATTTTTGGGTCCTTCACACAACACAAATGCATCTGACCTCCTGCAAATGGCAGCATAGCATAGTATTGTAAGAAGAAGATATGATCTATGTAAGGGGAAGTCTACCAAATTGTGAAGAGTTGGGGGGGGGGGGACTTTTTTGGACACTTAATGCTATGACCAAGAACTTGTTCAATTAATGCTATTTGAAACCATTGTTCAATTAATGCTATTTGATGTATAATTATTTTTTATTAAAAAAACTATGGTTTACGAAAATTTGAGGACACAAAGCAAGGTCTCCCGACAAAAACAAAGAGAAAGTATAACAAATCCTCACCCTTTTTGGTTGGTTCTGGGCATTTGAAACCACTGTTCATCAACTTCATTGTCTTTGGCATGGGCATGCCAGGTGGTTTCACCCCAAACTGTGTACCCTTAATTTTTATAATTCTCTGTATCTGATCCATGTCCCCAGCCGTTTCAATGGCATTCAAAAGATCTGTATCAGGAAATCCTGAAAATGTCGTGCCATTTCCAACCTTCACTGGAAAATCTGTCCCATTTGTCAGAACAGCATTCCTAACTGACACCAAAATCTCATCATGCTGAAACCCAACAAAAAATTCCCATGCTTTTAGATCCTCACTCATCGTGTTAAGGATTGTTGCCACAGCATCAAATGCATATGCTTGTGCTGATGCATTTTTCACATGGGGGTATTCCTTTATTCTTTTAGTGAAGGTGTATGTCAAGAAAACCCCAATGCATTTGTCTTGTTCCGGGTTTGCCGGTGTGTTATCACTGTCATCGTAGTCTTGGCTGTTAATGCTGGTGATTAGCAGCAAACAGGTGAACAAGAGGACATTTTGCCACAAAAAATGCGGCATTTCGTGCCTTGTTAAAAAGAAATGGAGGTGATACAGTATTTTTTTTTAATGTAGGAGAGAACATTAGATGGCTCTTTTTCTTTTTTTTTTTTTTTTTGACGATCTATTTTTTTTAGTTTGAACTTTGATCGGGAATAGAGATGGAAGAGAGAGAGAGAGAGAGAGAGTCGTGTACATAAATGGATAAAAATAGGTGATATTAAGTATGGATTTCAACAGGTCAGCTCAGTCATTCACGGACTCCAGAGAAGGAGACGCGCAAGGTAACTAATTTTGTACAATTTTTACTCTGTGTTGCTGTACCACTTCCTATGGAGCAACATTTATAGCCTTCCAAGTGATGATACTTTTGCAAAGAATCAGTTGAATAAATCTTTCAATTTTTCAGTTGATTTATTATTCAGATAATGAAAGGTTATATAATAACGCAATACAGATGTGCTAAACGCAACAGTCGTAAAACTCAAGTAATAAGAGGAGATTCACCAGAATTCACACTTCATGTGCATTCCCAAATTAGACATCATGAATTTTTCTGTAAGTACATTAAAAAAAGAGAGACGTACTTCACTAAATTAATAAGCAGTAACCCACACGTTCCCCTCTGCCCCCTAACCCAAAGAAAGAAAATGCCAAATATTTATAAGTATTTAGTATTTACCTATAAAAAATTGTCAAAAAGACAACAATTACAACGATCAGTAGTCTCAAAAGCCCGGCACTTATTCTAACAGCATGTCCTTGTGGTATCTCGTCAGGGAGTGCACATTCCACGCCATCGAAAAACACCTTGACCGGAAACCCATCACCACGGGCTATTTTTATGTCGGGTGTATTTTTCTTAGTGAATGATATTACTGATTGTTGTTTGCCTGGAACACGTGGGTCAATTTTAGGATTTTTCCCATCCGTTTCAGGAAGAAGATAATTCAAACCCTCTAGCCCTTGCAGAAACAATGTATCATTTGTTGTGTTCAACTTGGTGCCGTTGAACGAGTACACATTTTCGTACCCAAGAAATGCATTGGGGCTCAGCTGCACAGCCGTAAACCAATCCTTGAAAGTGTAATCCTTCCAATTGAACAGAGTTATACGAGCACTCCAACCATGCCGATAATTGGAGAGGATGTGCCAGTTGATTCTTACCCCACAATTATCACTACAGGGCAAGGGGTTGGGGGCATCCCGGTGCTTCAGCTTGGCCCAGGCCAATGCCGTTTTGGTGCGGTTCTCGAAAGGGAGGAGTAGAGCTTCAGATGGAAGCAGAAGGGGTTGTGCATCTGGATCGCATGCCATTGCATCTGAGCAGCCACAGGCACAGGTGTTGCATGGCAGCACCGAGTCATTGTAGTAAGCTGAGAAGGATACACAACACCTGGATAGTGGCGGCATCAAAAGTTGTTATTAGTTGATAACAGATATTAAGTAAATTTTAGCTGGCACATCTAAATTCAAGTTCTTAGATCTAACCTTGACTTTCTTTTTGTTGGGTGGGTGATGTTGCAACCAATCTGCCAGCTGGCAACAGCTATTGTGTCAGACATAAGGCCGCTTGGGTCAGGGAATTCCATAGGGCTAACTCTAATTGGGGGTCCACACATGTACGTCGGGTTAAGCTCACCTTCGATCTTCCATTTCTGGGGTGGGTACAGTATAGTACGGTTCAAGTCTGGTGGCATTTTGTATACCTGGAGCTGGAATATTGCCTTGGACAGGGTTTCGTTCATCTGACTAGGTAAGAGCATGCCATTTTTACAACAGAATGGTAGCTTTCCAATGTCCTTATCTTTTGCCTGTTATATATTTGTTTAATTCTCAGTAATTGTTACAGCTGGATACATAAACACTTACAATACTAAGGTAATTATTTTATTTATTTAATTATTTAAGTAATAATTATAAAGCTAAAAAGAGGAATTAAATATACAATTTTTTTCTGGTCGCCGATCATTTTAGTAGTGTTCAAGTTGAAACTAGATTAAAGTACTTTTTCTACCAATGAGACCATCAAGATACAAAAATTGTTGATCCAGATTTTGCCGAATTGTTCTAGATAACACATGCATATACCAGATCAGTTTAATTTCTAGCAAGCCCACTCGTTTAGTATAACAAAAGACAAAGCTTACCCTTTCTGGAGGAAGGTCGACAATGATCGGCTTCTTCTCGCAACTCATAACTGGAGAGAAATCAAAAGTAGTGTAGTAAGAGGCTGCCTGTCCATATATGCAAGATGCAGAATCACGTTTGAGTGTGTAAGCCCCACGCATGGAGTATATGAATTCACCACGCATCCACTCCCATGTTAGGTTCCAGTTGTCGAGCCGTCCAAGGGGGCTCCAGTTATCAATTGTTACCTGTGCAAGGTAGTTGTTTTCATACGACTGTAGCACATCATATGCAATTGTCAAGTCGGCTTTCTGACGTGGCAGAAACTTTGTTGCATTTGCATCCTTGTTCTTGAATTTTGGGTCCTTCACACAGCACACATACATCTGGCTCCCTGTGGAAAACCCACTAAAATCCGTTAAATATAAGTTATCACAACAGATAGGAATTGCTCAAGTAACAAGACAAGAAATAGTAACGAAAGAAAAAGGGTACACATGAAATACGAAATATAGAATTTATAATATGCACTACACTGCTTGGAATATACAATTAGTATAGGGCAGTCACCTTTCTTGGTTGGGACAGGACATCTGAAACCGTTATTGACCAGTTTAATGGTTTTTGGCATTGGAGACCCTGGAGGTTTTACCCCGAATTGCGTGCCCTTGATATCAATCTTTGCCTGAATTTGATTAAGGTCCCCTGCAGTATCAATTGCATTCATCAGATCTGACATGGGGTACCCAGAAATCATTGTCCCATTCCCGACATGTGCTGGGAACTCCAAGCCATCCATTAGCGCCGCCCCGTCTGTGTTTACCAGTATCTCATTGTGTTGAAACCCGATGAAAATTTTCCATGCTTTTAGATTCTCGCTCATTGTGTTAAGGACAGTCACCTGGGCCTTGAATGCGTATGCCTGTGCAGATGCATTTTTCACATGGGGAAATTCCTTGGCACGTTCAATGAAAGTGTATGTCAAAAATACTCCAATGCATGTGTCTTGTGCTGGGATAGCCGGAGTACTGTCGCTATTATCATAGTCTTGTGCACTGTGAGTGGCAAATAAAAGGCATAAACCTAGGAGCATTATGTGGGGCCATAAGTGCATCCTCATGGGATTTTAATGGCTGAAGGAGAGTTTTCCTTTTCCCTTCCTTTTCTTTTAAAAAAGTTTTGGAAGAAATTAAATGGTATGTATAACTGTTCTGTTATGAGTTTTTGTGCAGGGAAGAAGAGGGAAATGAGTTAGTTTGTATAAGACAGTTTGGTTTTCGATGGAATTTTTAGATACAGAGTTCTAATTAGGGTTTTGCGTGGGGTTAGTTAGGTGGTTTAAAACAAGTTCTATTATTGGAAAGAAGCGGTTGATAGTTTGACCTTGCCAGCTGTTTAGTTTGTTCTGGAAATGAATTGAAGTTTTTTCTTCAATTGTCGTAAGTATATATTTTTTGTCATACTCAAAACTCTATCTAACGAAGAAATGTAATTTTTGTTTTTTTTTCTCCGCCAAATTTGTTCTTTTGTTTGAAATACAGCTTCATTTTAGAAGACTGACGCCATTTAATTTCTTCCCAAACTTTTTGATTTAAATTACAGATATGTTTGTCAATGCATTTGAGTTTATTACAGATATGTGTGTCCCTAAAATCTAAAATTATCTGTAAACAACCAAATGGTAATGGTTGTTATACAAATGCTGTATCAGCTGAAATTCAAAGTCATTTTTGGGTTTATTTGCTTAAATATGGAAAAGTAAAACAATTGATAACTCTATAATATATGGACAATAATTGATGTCATGAGAACTCAAACCCAAGCCCAGAATGCATTTTATTATGCTCAAGGCTCTTGAGGTGCTGTGAGGAGTTGATGGGTTGACGAGAGGCAATTTTGACCTAAACGAGGCTGATGGATCAGACTTGTGCTTCTTAGACTTTAGATGTGGTCAAGCTGGTTATTAGTAAACTGCTACAGCATAAACTACCCAATCTAATTATTATCTAACCAAGGAATTCGTACATATCAGATTTGGCCTAATTTAATGTTAATTTGTTTTCTTGTTGAAAAGTTTAAACAAAATTTAACATGCATACAGAACAAAGAACCAATCACTAAACTTTACAATTCAACAAGACAACATATCAGGTTGGATGCGTGCAAAAGGTGTTACTGATATTTAATTGGGTTCTATGCGACGTAATTGCAATCTGACTGGTTATCTGCTTATCTGATATCCTGGAGGAATCAAATTTAAAGTTTGTTCTGAAGCATCCCAAATACTTGTCAGAACAAAACTACTACCAAAATGTGTGCACTCAGAAATGCTTTATGGGGCAGAAAGATTTATCCTAGATTCATTGTAATGCCTAAATGGAGATAGACTATGATCATTAGATCAAGTACTTTAGATTAAATTTGGATTCGAGGAAACATATTAAGGAGATAACATTTTGAAGCATGACTGGTATATTTTTAAATTAAATTTTATTTATATTTCAAAACTTTATGTGACCTCTCATCCTGTTATTGTACTGTAGACATCTTGAACAAACAACTGGATGGCCATAATATATAATTAAAAAAACATATATTGGAGAATGAACCAATTTATGCGCCTAGAACTAGATAGAATACGAAATCTTCATGAATACTTCATGAAATTTTGTTCCTGTGGTAAAACGATAAGAATAAAAACAATAAAAAAGTTATTAAAATACCATAAGGACCATAACAGTACTGCTACCGGTAAAGAAAAAAAATGTAGAGATCGATAGTATTAGAATTTAGAAAGATCAAGCAGAGCTAATAAAAAAAATGATGAAATTTTTATGTTAAGTTATTCAAGTAAAACGTACTTTGCCTTGATGTAAAATAACCAGTAACTGTAACCATACATGGACAAAACAAAGTTTATACTAAGCAAATACTATGGGTGCGTCTGGTTAAGGAATAAAGAGGAAGAAAGTTACTTATTCTTCATTTATGTAGTCAAACACTAGTGGAATAACGTTACATAAGAGGAAAAACTTATACCATCTAAATAGGTGGTATAAGTTATGTAACTGGGTCTCACGACATAAAAAGAAAGAAATATTAACAATTCTTCTATTAATACCCTCCCATTTGATAATTTTTTTAAAGATAACAAGGGCATAATGGTCTTTAATGAAATAATAGGTTATTCCTCTTTATTCCATAACCAAACATACGTTACATAACTTGACAAAAGTATTTATACCTCCTTAAATTATGCCATCACTTATTCCACAACCAAACGCCTCCTATAATTGACAGACAATAAATGACCATTACGAATAAGAAATTCCAACATATCTGATTCTTCTTCAACTGGCACCTATGACTGATTGGATGCCTCACTAGCTCCACTGTTTCGAAAACTCTCGTCCATCTCCTTCCTCCAACAACTCTTATTCTTGGGAAAGTTTAGGAGTGTGGGACAATCCACATATTCCACACACTTTAAATTCTTAAATAAGTCCCTGAGATCATTCCAATCAATTTTCAAATTTTTCAAGAATCTGAGGCGCAATATCTCCACTTGCCAGTTGGCATTGTTTGTAATCTCTTCAAGCATGCCACCTCTAATATATAATCTCTTCAAGCTTTTCAGCTCTGCAGCAGGTTTCAGCTTTGTTATCTCAGCTTCCGGATAGCATCTGATGTCCAGCTTCTCCAGATTCTTTGGAAAATAATAGGTTGGTTTCCTATCCTCACTCTTTGTTGCTGCAGCTTTTTCAGAATCCTTTTTGCTTCCACTTGCCTCAACCTTTCGAGAATCTTTGTTACCTCCACTTTCCTCAACTTTTGCAGGTTCTTTGTTGCCTTCACCTCCCCTAGATTTTTCAGGTTTTTTGTTGACTCCATTTGCCTCAGATTTTCCAGATTCTCCCCAGGAAATGGTCAATACTAAAAGGCTGTCCAGTTGTTTTAAGCCACTGAAATCTTCAGTTATCAAACTACTGGTGGCAATTCTGATGCTGAGCTTTCTAATCTTCTTCAATTTTGAGAGATCTTGTAGCCAACAGGACTGGCTTTTATCCCCCCTGCTGCGAACCAAAAAGCCCTTTAACACCTCTAAATTAGATAGCTCACATACCCATTTTGGCATATGATCTAAAAGATAACACTCTGAAATATCTAAATGCGTAAGCTTCTTGAACCAACTTTCTTGAGGTAATGCCCACCTAATAAATTTTGGTTTTAGTTTGGAACTTGGCTTCTGTGGCAGTTTTTCCAAATTATGACAAGCCCTGAGGTCTAGTATCATCAGGTTTTCTAATTTGCCAATTGATTCATGAAGCTCTTCTATCCTCGAAATGCCTCGCAAGCTAAGGTAAGATGCATTTTCTCCCATTTTTCCAAGGAACTCGGTTTCATCAACCTCAATGTGGTCCATCAAGTTTGTTTGCTCTGAACTGTGAACGTGTGTCTCAGCTATGTAGCACCACCTACCAAGTTGTACCACATGCATATTATTGTTGTCGCTAATCTCCTTGGAATTAAGGTACCTCTGATTCAGATTTAGTAATGCTTTTAAATTGGAACCATCACCTCCATAAGTGTGCCAAGTACCTTCTTCATTTTTCTTATCTTTAATAAGCTCTTTCTTCTTACAGGCAGAGATCAACTGCCTATGAATTGTAAGTTTGATTGTGCATCTGTCGACTCCTTGATTATGTTCTTTGATAACCGGTATGAGGACACCCTTGTCTACCAGATCAGAAAAGAAGATTTCTCCGAGCTTCTCAGCTGTTCTACCTCTACTCTGCCCCAAAGGTACAAGCCTCAGGCCAATCCACCAGTAAATCACTAGTCTCTTCTTCAGTTCTGTGTTTTCTGGAAAAACGCCAAGGCTATAAAGGCAATTCCTCAGCTGAGGGTTTAATGACTTCATGCATTCTAGAAATTCCATAAAACCTTCAGTTTCTTGATTATTGCTGTTTGACGATCCCCCAACCTCAAACATTTTGCTTTTCTGAGGTAAATCAGATACCTTTTCACTAGGACTTTTGCCAACCATAAGAGAATTCTCTTTCTGTTTTTCTTTTAGCTGGTCAAGAATATATGTTAGATCTTCCAATACTTTGGGATCATTCCATTCAACCATATCATAACTATTATCAGTCCAATAATCAATTTGCCTCTCTATCTTTCCAAAGTAACCGGTTAGCTCTCTGTCCCAATTTTCTCTACTATCAAGAATATCTTTTGTCTTCACAACCTCAGTACAAATATTCTCAATGATTTTCTCCAGATTTGAATTCTTAGGAATTTTGTCTTTGGCTAATTTAAGGCGTTTCAGTAGTGGTCCGACAAACTCTTGGATACTGGTCTTCAATCTAGGTTCTTTTTGATGGTTGCTCATTGACATGGTTGGTCAGACCTAAGAATCAAGAATTCGGTCTGTTGAGATTAGCAGCTAACATATATAAACTATAGTAATAAAAGCATGCTGAAAATATTTCTATGAAATTGTATTGCCACAAAATTAAGGCTATTGTTTATTATTGGTCAGAATTGTGGCAAGCAAAGTTACAGGAGATGGTGAAGAGTTGGATGTCTGAAATGGAGGGAGAAACCACGCAAGTGCCGTTGCCTGATTGGGAAGAAGGCACTAAAGAAGTAAGAGTTCGTGGGCTGCTGACATCAGGTTGATGGTGAATTAGTGAGACGTGGGCATAGACAAGGGGACAAGAAGTTAAATTTTGTTCTGTGATGTAATAAATTTGGAGTATGAATTTGTCTTTCTTTCCTCTTTGTTCTTCTTTATATGCCAATTTTGTGTTAGGCAGAATCGGTTTTTGATAGTTGGGTATATTAAGAATAAGTTGTTGAACACTGATACCAATTTAGTTGTACGTAGCTGCTGGTAGGGGGTAGCAATTAGAGATAGAGGGAGTTTGAATGATGTGTTGTACTCTAGTTGGCTTTTGACTATGCTTTTCTTAATGGAAAGTGGCGAGGGTTAACCTCACTGATTTAAAAAAAAAATACTGAAATTAACTTGTAAACCAATATAGGAAAAGCAACATACAATAGCAGTTATTACAAGAATCCAATGTACATGGGGGCTTAAGTGGGGACTGAGTTTGCCAATGCTCTCTAAACATTAATACATGTAAAAAGATGAGTTGGGAATGCAAATTCATACCAAATTGGAAGTTTCATTGAAGTTGAAATTTATTTTGTGGGTTTGTTTTACATCAAATCTTGAACCACCTATTTTGGAATATTACTAATAGATTTCTATTATTAAACTAGAATCACACTATCAAAGTACAAGAACCATAAACAAATAATCTCGAATTAAATTCGCTTGAATTAAGGGAAATCAAGTACCTTACTCTCTCAAGTTCTATAAACAAGTATTATAAGAGATTAGCCTTTCGTCTCCTAAATTTCCAAGTTGTTGCTCTGGCTGACCTGTAATTATTTTGTTATGGTTCTGTCCTCTCCATTATAGAAAAAAAAAAACTGTAAATAGATTGTATGTCGGAATTCAGCTCGAGGTAAATTTCAATTCAAAGAAAATGTTGTTTTCAAATTACAATGTTCTGAAAAGAGCGAGACAGAAAGATTGCCCAATTTAATAGGAAAAAAAAAAGAAAGAAAGAAGGGACAGAGAGATAGACCTTGCTGAAGAGAGAAGCAGCGACGATGCTGATGCAGAAAGAAATACGTCTTACGTCTTATCTCCGCAAGATCGACCTTGGCCAATTGAACAAAAAGCAGCCTTCTTTTATTATTCCTTTTTCTAAAGTGTTTTATTTAGAGAAGTGCGACCTTTTGTCTTTGACACAAATTCTTCTTTTACACTCCACAGAATTTACGAAAACATTTACAAACAAAGAATTTACAAAACACATGTACAACGCGATATGTGGTTTCAAAAAAAAAAAAAAAAAAAAAAAAAAAAAAAAAAAAAAAAAAACGCGATATATGGATGTGGTCTATACATTGCATCCGATCTCCTTAAATCCGAATTTGGTGGGACTAAAATAAAATAATATTTCTTTACTTTCATCATATTTTTCATTATATTTCCCCATATCTAAAAATTAATTAATCTAGAAACTATAGACCCTCCCCTAACAATATTTTTACAAAATTTGAAAATATAATTAAAACTTTATAAAATATCATATGTACATGCATATCACCATATGCAAATATAATTATATTAAGAGATGCTCTGGTCAAATCGACTTCACTGATCATTCTATCATAGTCGAATAAATTTTTGGAGGGGCTGATTAATTGAGTCCAATAAGCTTCGGAACAGCAATAGTATTTTTACAGCATTATCTCCTATAATTTATACCTTAAAGATATTTATACCGGCAATATTATAACTCAGAATCCATGCTATCAACATATGGATTCTATTAGCAAGGAGCATTAGCATCAATCTAATTAGAAAGAAATAGATCAAAAACACCAAAATATTGAAATACTTGCTATACTATTGACTAACAAGGTTGAACAATTCTGAACAAAACTAAATTCATATTTTAAAGTCCACAAGAAAAACTCAATCATCAACCACCCTTTGGGGCGTACATCCAATCATAAATTATGAATATCAAATGAATATTGAAGAATATTATTGTAATCGAAGTGGCTGAGATTGCAAACGAGTTGGTTCGACTAAATGGTCGAAAGATGGATAATTATAGATAATGCCGGGAAGCTGTTAATGGAGAGTTGGAGACAAGGTTTAGTGTAAAGTAAAAATAAATGCTACTTTCTTTTTTAAGAATAAAATTAAGATGCCACTGCAGAAAAGTGATGGAGGCAACTTGGATAATATCGTTGGACCACATGACGCCTCTTTGCATTAAAAAAAAAAAAAAAAAAAAAGACAGTTCTACGGAGTGCGCGCATATTAACAATAATTGCATAATTAAACTAGAATAGGTACAGAAATAAAAAACAAAGAAGAGGTAAGAATATGAATTTGTACAGAGTTTTATCATGCAAAAAATGTCGAAGGGATAATCTTTGCATATATTAATTTTTTATATTTTTAACTGAATTTTATTTTAAAATATTTTCTAATTAATAATAATCTTTGAAATCATGTATACTAGAAATCGATTCATTTATTTTTCTTTGTTAAATTTTTCGAGACTTAATTTATATGTCTAAAATTTATTTACATAATGTGAATTCTTAAGTCAAAAAGTGAATTATAAAACTTAAATTAATCTGTAATCATTATATCAATGACAAAATAACAGCTTTCATAATTTAAACACAGAAACTTTTCTGTCGACCCATGGTTGGATTTCGGGGTAATTAAGAGGCGCATCTTTTGAAAACCTCTCATCAAGCTACATTATTCTTTTCCTTTTTTTTTGTCTTGTCGTTCCAGTGAACATTTGCAAAATGCCTCCATGTGCTCATAAGCTCTTTCACATGCATGGTACCATTAAAATAAGCAATTTAGCATGATGCGCAAAAGCACAAGCAAAATAGCTTATTTTATTTAGTTACTTTGTACGGCGAATGTTAAATAGTTCTGTGCAGAAGCAGGACGGCAGGAACAAAGAAACAGAGATAAGAAAGCAGAGAAGCTATCCGTCATCTTTCTTATTATGAACCCTCAGTCTTCACATCTTGCTCCTCCTAGCAAAATGTTGCATTCGTTAGAACAATTATGGAGTAAGCTAGAGATCAGGGTGCTTGTGATAAGCAGCCTCAGTCTTCAGATTTTGCTCCTCGGCCTTGCTGGCTTCCGAAAGCATGCCATTTCGTCCCGGTGGGCCGAAACGACTGCCAGAACAAGCAAAGGTCCTCTGTTTCTTATGTTCCACTGGCTCCTCTGGTTGGCATATCTCTTGGCTGACTACGTGGCCACGGTCGCGCTTGCGTACCTCCCGCATGGCGAAATAAATAAGGCAAATCCACAAAGTGATCAGACTCAACACCTGCTCATGTTTTGGGCCCCCTTCTTCCTCCTCCATCTTGGTGGTCAGGACACAATCACTGCCTTATCCGTTGAAGATAATGAGCTGTGGGCACGACACTTATTGACGCTGCTATCTCAGGTCGCACTCGCAGGCTATAATTATTTCTCAGCAAACCTGCATGTCGGTGCACTCTGGCCTCCTGCTGCTCTTATGTTTGTCGTGGCATGCTTCAAGTATGGTGAGAGAATCTATTCTCTACAGCGCGCAAGCATGTCTGCTTTGAGGAGCTCCATGATTACCAAACCTGATCCAGGCCCTAACTATGCCAAGTTCATGCAGGAGTACACATCTTCCAACAGAGCGGGGCTTTCTGCCATAATCAAAGTGGAGGTCGAGAAGCATGAAAGTGATCTGGAGAGCTGGCAAATCAAATCTTCACAAAGCAAGCCTACCAAGTCTTCAAAAATCAAAGAGGAGGTCGACAAGCTTGAAGCCTGCGAGTCTGAAGAAACCAAAGGGGAGGTCAATAATCATGAAGGTGGTCTGAAGAGCCAGCAAACCAAAAAATTCAAGTGTATGATCTGCAAACCAAGAAGCAGGGAGGGGAGGTTCAGAAGTAATGAATATTCTGACACTGTGTACAAAGCATACAAGTTCTTCCCAACATTCAAGCGCCTTTTTGTGGACCTAATTCTGAGCTATAAGGATAGGGAGGACAGCCAGAAGTATTTCGAGGACCTGAAATTCGAGCAAGCTTACAAATTAATTGAAATTGAGCTCTCCTGGATGTATGATATCCTCCATTCCAAAGCATCTCTTATTTTCGCCTACAAGCACTATGGCTGGCTTTCTCGCATGTTCACCCTGGTCATCACTACTGTCGCCCTCGTTCTATTTGCAATCTCTGACCACAGTGTGTACGGACATTTTGAGATTATCCTAACATATGTACTTCTAGGAGGTGCTGTTGGTTTGGAAATCATTGCATTTATTTATATGCTTCTATCATTCTGGACTTATGCTGTCATAAGAGATTCCAAAAAATATTCCAGAAGAGATTTTAGAGAAGATTCCGGCTATTGCAAATGCAGTGTAGAAGATTTCCTTTTCCGCATTCAAGAAATGATACGGCCAATGGAGAAGTCAAGATGGTCTGATAAAATGGCCCAGTATAGTTTGATTACATACTCGCTTGAGGATCAGCCTTCTCAGTTGAAGCCTACAATGAAGGATTTGGGTTCACAATACATTTGGGATTATCTGTATGCCACCTCTGTTGCTGTAATGAAGTTTTTCGGTTTGAAAGAAACTTGGGATCATTATCGGTACGCTACCTATGTTACTGTTAGTGATGCTCTCAAAAGCCAAGTGTTTCAAGAGTTGATCAAGAAGATGAAAAGCATAGAGGATAGAGCTAGCTACAAGAGAATTACTGAACATAGAGGTCAATGGGCACTTCAGCGCATGGGTTACTACCAAGAGTTCGGTTGGAGCGTGGAGGCTGAGTTCGACGAGAGCATCCTTTTGTGGCACATAGCAACTGATCTTCTATTCCATGAGGAAAACTGTACCACAGAGGACCGGTTGATAAGCCAGCACATTTCAAACTACATGTTGTTTCTGCTCATCGTGCGACCTTTCATGATGCCTGCTGGCATTGGTCAGATACGATTTGGCGATACCTGTGCCGAGGCAAGGAACTTCTTGCAGTCAGAGGGTAGTATAAAAAAATTTGATGCTGTAAAAAAGATACTAGGTGTGAGCACGGAGTATGATCCTGGGCTTGTTAAAGGTGATCGGAGCAAGTCAGTATTGTTCAACGGATGCAGGCTTGCACACCAATTAGAGAAAGAATTCACTGATGATGATAAACAAAATCGGGAAGAATACAAGAAGGTCAATTGGGATAGGATGTGGAGATTAATCAGAGCTGTGTGGGTCGAGATGTTCTGCTATGCTGCCAGCAAATGCCGCGGGCAGTACCATGCAAAGCAATTGAGCAAGGGTGGAGAGCTGCTCACCGTCGTCTGGTTCCTGATGGCTCACTTGGGCATGGGAGAACAGTACCGAATTGAGGAAGGCCATGCCCGTGCCAAGTTGATTGTAGCCAAGTGATGTCCTGTACCAATAAGTTCTTTAAATTTGCCATTAATTAGTTTCAAATTTGCCATTAATTAGTTTCAGAAATTTTCATATTTGCAGCTTAATCCCGCTTTAGCATGTTTCAGTTTCATTTCCCTTTTCACCAAAGTTTTTATGCCTTTGTTCATGTGCTTCAAATTATCGAAGCCATGTGTGCTGCCTTGTTTTCCAATTTGCTACTGTAGACAAAAATGTTTCCAGCCTACATCTAATGCGAGATAAATATGCTTCATTTATATGCTATCTTTTCACTGAATAGAATACTTTGTTTTCATGCGAGATAAAAATGCTTCATTTATATGCTATCTTTTCACGGAATAGAATGCTATGTTTTTTTTTTAGGGTCGAATGGCAAAGTACCATTCCGGCAAATTTTATTAAATAAAATAAAAATAAATATTTACAAAAGAAAAAAAAAAGAAAAAGTAAACAAGAAAAAGTAAGAAGAAAAAGAAAAAAACACTATAGTCTATACAAGTCTATAAATAAAAAGGAAGAAAGTAGAAAATTGGCTAGGCATGTTTCATCCAGGAGTGTACACATGCGCAAATCTCCTTAATCAAAAACTCTGGAGCGGTGGAACAATTTGAGAAAATACGTCTGTTGCGTGCCTTCCAGATAAACCAAGACGTGGCAGCCCAGATGGTGTCCCACAGTTGGGAATGATGACTTCTGTGTGAGAGCCAGAAATCACCAATATCAAGTGTGAAGTTGAATAAGGGAAGCCTGAAACGAACTTGTACCAAAGACCAGATAGAAATCGCAAACTGACATTGTAGAAAAAGGTGTTCAGCTGTTTCTATGGATGTAGCTGTACAGCTGGGACAGGTAGTACCGGAAGGCCATCCCCTTAGAACAAGATTTTGTTGTGTCAGTAATCGATCTTGTAATGACAACCAGAGGAAAATTCTAACTTTTGTAGGTGATTTCAAATTCCACAAGTACGAGTGGTATTTTGAGAGGACACCAGTTTTGGAAAGTAAACTGTATGCACTGGCAGAGGAGAAAAGTCCAGTGGAAGTCCAGCGCCACACGGGTTCAGAAAAACCATTTTGGAGATTGAAGGAGATTTTGAAAAAAGGCCCATCTTGAAGGACATCTGCTAGGCCGTAAGAGACTCTACATGTGAGTAGGTCGTCAACTTCCAAGGAACCATAGAGATGATGAACTGTTGATGACCAAATTGAATTTGGGTCATGTTTAAGTTTCCAGAGCCACTTCAGTAGTAAAACTTGGTTCTGTCGATGAAGGTCAAGAATTCCCAAACCCCCCATTCGATTTTGGTAAACAACATTTAGCCCAGTTAACTAGACAATGTCCTCCAAGATATTTATCCTTTCCTTTCCAAAAGAATCTTCTTCTAATCCCTTCTAACTGTTTAATGAGCCATGGAGGCAGTTTCAAAGCTTGCATGAAGTGTAAAGGTAAGACAGTGAGTACCGACTTAACTAAAGTTACTCGCCCTCCTAAGGATAGGAACCGGGCTTTCCAGCCATCAAGCTTGCGTCGAAAAGCAGTAATCAAAGGTTGGAAGTGGATCTTTTTAGGTCGACGGATGGATAAGGGCAGTCCCAGATTTGTTATAGGGAGTTCCTTTGATTGACAACAGAGAATGGAGGCAATGACTGAATGGTAAGATTCGTGAACGGAGATTGGGACGAAGAGACACTTTGAATTATTGACGCGAAGACCAGAAAGCTTTGCAAAGTTAGCTAGAACCTCTGAGACTACAAGCAAGGAATGTGAATCAGCCTCCATTAGAATGATTGTGTCATCCGCATATTGTAGAGCTCGAGGGGGGATAAGGATTGAACCTGAGATGAGAGGGGAGGCATTATTAAAGAAGGATTGGAGAGCATCTGTGACAAGGATAAACAAAAGAGGGGACAGAGGATCACCCTGTCGCAGTCCTCTCTTGTGCTTGAAGAAGGCCGAGAATTCACCATTGACTTTGACAGCAGATGAAGAAGATCTGAGTATCTAAAGAAGCAAAGAAATCCACGAAGGAGGAAAACCCCTTTCGACTAGGACATTTGTCAAGAATGTCCAAGATACAGTGTCAAAAGTCTTTGCAAAGTCAATCTTGTACAGTATGGCAGGTATTCTATTTTTTTTCCAGAAAGAGATAACCTCCCTAGTAAACATGTAAGATTCCATTATAGTCCGACTTTTTGTGAAAGCAATTTGAAGGGGGCTCACGAGATCCGCCATAAAAGGTTAATTTAGTGACAATTTTGACAAAAGAATTGATGACACTTATGGGTCTATAGTCGGATATCTCTATACAAGATTCTTTTTTCGGGACTAAGGAGATGTTTGCCTTGTTTAGCATGGACAAGTCGAGATTGCAGTTCTGAAAAGCTATTACGGCACGCATCACATCTGGTTTTATGATCTCCCAAAATTTTTTAAAGAAATCAATTGGAAAGCCATCAGGACCAGATGCTTTGCCATACGGAAGCTGATTGATAGCTTGAAGAACTTTCAGACTCAGAGAAAGAAATTCCTAAGGCCGAAAGATCGATCGGGGTCCCAAGTTTGCCAGTGAGATCATAAGGCGAAGGTTGCGGTGGACTGGTTCCCAAGATGGAGGAAAAGTGATTTAGAAAAGCCAATTTCAAATCCGATTGGGATGAGAGAGTGCTTCCATCTAGGCAAACAGAGTTAATAGTATTGAATAAACGTCTAGAAGATGCTACAACGTGGAAAAACTTGGTGTTTTTATCCCCAAGTTTTAACCAAGTAATTCCACTTCTTTGCTTCCATTTCTCTTTCTGATCTTGGATCAATGAAAAAGGATGTTCTCTAAGGAAAATTCTGAAAGAAAACTCCGATAAAGACAAAATTCTAGATTCCTCCAGCAAATCAAGAAACTGTATAACAAGTTTCGTTCGTTTCAAGAAGGTGTTGTTGTTAGAGAATTTGACATTAGCCCACCTGGAAAGAGCCAAACTAACCACTTTGAATTTTGAAGTGAGGTTTTTGGGCGGATTAGGGTGGTTCGAGGCCCCCATCCAAGCATCAGAGACCACCTGAATGCTATGTTTTTACAACGGTAGTGTTCAATTTTGCGGAAATATAGAATACTTTGTTTTTATTTATTCTTTTTCTATACAATTAATGATTGTATACAAGATCTAGCCGTTGCTCACTTAGTCACTTTGCTATTTCGCACAGATTTGTAATCTGTACAAAGAGCGATGGCAACGGTACTGCAATTGATTTCCTATTTTCTTTACAACTCCTATTTGCTATTAGAGACGGAGCAAAATTCTGGTGCTATACTTTCGGAGAGTCACAAATATCATATTTTACTTTTTCAATTTTTAATTTTAAAATTTAAAATTTAATCGTCCCATTCGAATCGTTCATCGTGAATTAAGAACTATCCACCGTGATCATAAACTTCTATAATTTTTAAAAGTTCAATTGAAGCTTGATCAAGAGGTCAAAAATGAACCAATCAAAATAGTTATAATAGAATAATTCTAATATATATATTTTTTTTTATCTCTTGATAAAGTATCAAATAAACTTAAAAAATTATAAAATTTTATAACAAAAAAATTCAACTCTTAAATAAACAAGATCAACAATTCAAATCAGATGATTATATTTTAAAATTTGAAATTTAAAAAAATAAAGTGTGACACTAAAACCTTAGTATAGGAACCTTACTCTTTCTATTATGTCTATATGATAATATGATGGTGATCTATGATGAAATATTAATTATGAGATGGATGATAGTGCCCTTATTTTCAGTTTTTATTTCTCAACAAGTGGTTAAAAGAGAGATAATAAAACATAAAATTTAACAAAATTCAATATAGTTTAATGTAAATAAAATATTTTCTTACTATTTAGACAATAGAAAATACATAAAAATATGCTACTTCTGTCATGTCCTTCACACATAAGAAAATATATATATTCTATATTTTAATAGTTTTGCCCGATATTGAAAGCATATTTAAACTTTTTGAAGAACATGTCCTTTTAAAAAGCACAAACTTGATTTAAATAGTTTCATTCATTTAGTAAGTGCTATTGACAAATTTATTAAAATAAAATTTTATTTTTTATTTTAATCACGATTCAAAAATCATTTAACATGACCAGCCATATGTATTATCAGTCTATCACAGGACCAGCATCCTCAGCAGCCACGGTTGTACCGTACGAATTTTTTTAAAATTAAAAAATTTGAAAATTTAAATGCTGAATCTTTATTTTGTTCAATTTTACGGATGGTGTGTTTTTATATAATATTTATATACTTTGGAGTTGATTTGATACTAAATAAAATAATCAACAAATGAATGAATCTGGTTAATTATACCTGATTAATTCTAATACGTTCATAATTTGGTCACTTAATCAAGTATCAAATCGACTCCAAAATTTATAAAACTTACATGAAAACGCATCGTCCATAAAATTGAACAAAATCAACGATTTAAATTAAGCATTTAAATTTTTAAACTTTTAAATTTTAAAAAATTTAGTTACGATTGTTTGGTACAGCTGATTTAATCGGCTGCAGAGGATATCCATGCGTCTATCACAGGGCTAGTGGTAGTGAGTACAAACGCATTCTCCGGGTGTTGACAATTAGACCTGTCAAATGTGTATTACGGAAGCGGAAACAGATATTTCTGTTTCTGTTCCATTTCGGTAACGGAAAGAGATTTTTGTTTCGTTTCCGTTCTGTTTCGTCAAATGAAATAGATTTTTGTTTCGTTTAATGTTCTGTCCTTCATTTCCCTTTGATTTCAGCCCATTTCCGTCCACTTCCGTGTTCCATTTAACGTTCCGTTCATTTTCTTCATTTCCGTTTCCATTCCGTTTTCAGAAACGAAACTGATTTTCTCTTTCGTTTAACGTTCCGTTTGGACAGAACGAAACGAAAACGTTCGAAACGGTACGAAATTGACAGGTATATTGACAATTCGTATGATTAAAGGCTTTCTTATCCTTTTTTGTCCAAAAGAAGCATGGCTTGAGTAGGCATATGATTAAAGCTAAGGCTAATTTGAATGAGAAATTGCATAAGAATATTCATCGTGGATTTTTATTTTCGTCCAGATAGGACGGAAATATCTCTAAATATTTGATCTATATTCCATACCTGAGATATATATTATAGCTGACCAACCAATATTAAACCAGTAAAGCACCCTACAAAGACGGGGGCGTTTGTTGTAAACAAAAACAATCAGAGAGAACAACACGAAGATTTTACGTGGTTCAGTACAAAGTGTACTTACGCCCACGACTCACACACACCACCAATCTTTTTTATTTCTTTTTGAATAATGGAGTACAATAGAGAGAAAGAGAGAGGAAGAAGATAGGTTCTGCAGGAAGGGACGCACTTTTATAGAAATATAGGTGGCCATAATTATTGTTTCTATTTTTGCTTTAAAACGAAATAAGGAAATAAATTATTTACATAATTTCCGACGCATTTCGGACCGAAATGGCTCCGAAATCGGTCCGAAATTTCGTCTCTGGCTCACACTCCCCCTCAAGTTGGCATGTAGATGTTTCGCATGCCCAACTTGCAAATTGCTTCATGGAAGATAGTGCTGGAAACTCCTTTTGTCAATATGTCTGCCAGTTGTTCTTCAGTTCTTACATAAGGAATGCTAATGATTTTTTCTTCCAAGTTCTGTCAAATAAAATGTCGGTCCAACTCAATGTGCTTAGTCCTATCATGTTGTACTGGATTCTGAGAGATAGCAATGGCAGCCTTGTTATCACAAAACAGCCTCATTTCTTCACAACTATAGAAACCAAGGTCTTTAAGTACCCTTTTTATCCACAGCAATTCTTGCAGTCCTTTAGCAATTCCTCTGAACTCAGCTTCAGCACTCGACAAGGCCACTACCTTCTGTTTTTTGCTCCTCCATGTGACCAAATTTCCACCAACAAAGGTGAAGTATCCAAATGTAGACTTCCTGTCAGTTACATCTCCTGCCCAATCAGAGTCTGTATAACCTTCAACTTGAAGATGTCCATTTTTCTTGAAGAAGATACCTCGTCCTGGGGATCCCTTGAGATACCTTAAAATTCACATAACAGCCTCCATATGTTGCTCACTAGGAGCATGCATGAATTGACTCACCACAGACACAGCATAAGCAATATCAGGTCGAGTATGTGATAAGTAAATCAATCTCCCTACCAATCTCTGGTATTGTTCCTTGTTTGTTGGTACCTGATCAGGAAATATTCCTAGTTTGTTGTTCTGTTTGGTAGGTGTGTCAACAGGTTTGCAATCTAACATTCCTGTTTCAGCAAGCAAATCTAGTACATATTTTCTCTGAGATAAAGATATACCTTCTTTGCTTCGTGTGACCTCAATCCCTAGGAAGTACTTCAATCTGCCCAGGTTCTTCATTTCAAATTCCTTGGACAATTTTCTCTCTAGATCTTGGATTCCTTCAGAGTCATCACCTGTGATTATCATGTCATCAACATAGATTATCAAGATTACAATTTTTCCTTTATTCTTTAAAAAGAACAATGTATGATCTGTATCACTCTGTGTGTATCCATATCCTTTCATGGCATTGTAAAATCTTCCAAACCAGGCCCTTGGCGACCGTTTTAGACCATACAGTGCTTTCTTCAACTTGCACACAAGAGGTTGTTCACTTGAATGACCATATCCTGGTGGGATGTCCATGTAGATTTCCTCATCTATGTCCCCATGTAGGAATGCATTCTTCACATCAAACTGATGTAGTGGCCAGTCTTTATTTGCTGCAATGGACAACAGTATTCTAACAGTATTCAGCTTGGCTACATGTGAGAATGTCTCCTGATAATCTACCCCATATGTCTGAGAGTATCCCTTTGCAACTAGCCTAGCTTTATACCTGTCAATTGCTCCAGTGGGCCCATATTTAACTGTGAATATCCATCTGCAACCTACTGTCTTTCTATCTCGTGGCCTACTCATCAGTTCCCAAGTCTCATTCTTTTCCAATGCTTCCATTTCTATCTTCATTGCATCCATCCATTTGGGATCACTGAGTGCTTCATTCAGATTACTTGGAATGTGAATTGACGCCAGGGTTCTATCAAATTCCTTCACAGGATCTGGCATGTGAGATACAGTCATAAAATTCGCTATTGCATACCTGCCCTCACCAACCTCATCTGGTCTGTACCTCTTAGGAGGTCTGCCTCTGTTAAACCTGAAAGGTAACTGATAACCAGGATTAGTAGTAACAGGTTCAAAATCACTTACCTCTGACTCCGGAGTCTGGTCACGTGGTGAAGGAGGAGACTGTATAATTTCATCACTGCTACTCTCCAAATTCTCTTCTGTAGGACCCGAATCATTAAGTGGGTCTATTTCTGGATCAGATTTCTCACCTTCAGGCTCTGAATTCGGACCGAAAGTGATACAGTCCTCCCTTCTTAGTACCACGACCGATAATCTCCTTTGTCATAAGGTCCTGAAAGAGGCAAAATCTGGGATACATGAGTACAACACAGTTAAGTTCTTCACACAATTGTCCTACAGACAGTAGTCTCGATGAAAGAGAAGGAACCAATAAAGTATTTGAAAGAGTTAAAGAAGAGGAGAATTGAACATCTCCAGCCCCTGTGACTGGATAAACTTCTCCATTTGCATTGACGATCTCAGTCTTCCTTGGATGAGATTTGCTTATCAAGTCGTCCTTGTTGTAAGTCATATGGTCAGTTGCTCCTGAATCTATAATCCAACAGTCGTTTAGGTTTTGGATAAAGGTCATGGTCTATAGTATTTTGATTGCTAGAGATTTTAAGGTCGTTTCGGATTTATAATTCAAGGTTTAGGTCAGATTCAGGAAAAATTTCGGTCCGAAATTTCCAACAGTCTTCCGAGATTTCGGTCCGAAATTATGGGTTTTCGGTCTGAAATTTGGGTTCTGGTCGAAGTCAATCTTGGCAGAAAATTTCGGTCCGAAATAGCTCCGAATTCGGTCCGAAATTTGGGTTATGGTCGAAGTTAGAAGGTCGAGAAGAAGAGTCAACTCCACAAACTCCTTGTTCAAGGAAGAAAGATCAACTGCGCAGTAACTCACACAGAGAATAAACTCACACAGTAACACGGTGAGATCCGGTCAAGAAGAACGGGTCCGATTGTGCAGTAATTCGCACAAAGAGAAGCCGACTGTGCAGTAACTCGCACAGGGAAGAAGAACCAGCTGTGCAGTAACTCGCACAGGGGTAGAAACACACAAGTCTCAGAACCTAACGCTCTGATACCATGTAAACAAAAACAATCAGAGAGAACAACACGAAAATTTTACGTGGTTCAGTACAAAGTGTACCTACGTCCACGACTCACACACACCACCAATTTTTTTTATTTCTTTTTGAATAATGGAGTACAATAGAGAGAAAGAGAGAGGAAGAAGATAGGTTCTGCAGAAGAGACGCACCTTTATAGAAATATAGGTGGCCATAATTATTGTTTCTATTTTTGCTTTAAAACGAAATAAGGAAATAAATTATTTACATAATTTCTGACGCATTTCGGACCGAAATGGCTCCGAAATCGGTCCGAAATTTCGCCTCTGGCTCACATTTGTATCATCTAAAAAAAAATTAGAATTAGTTGTTCGGAGTAAAAAATATTATTCCTAAACGATCAAGAATAAATTTTTTTTGGATCTAGAGTGTTATTTTTAGGTGGTTTAACATTCAGATTAAATTTTTATTTCTAGAGTGTTTGAATCATTTTTTTAATCCAGATTAAAAAATGATTTTAACCACTTCTTATTGCACATGCCTTAATGATTTAAACACCCTAGAAATAAAAATTTAATATAGATGTTGAACCGCTTAAAAATAACACTCTAGATCCCAAAAAATTTATTCTTGATTTCTTCACAATTTTTTGTTTCTTTGCAATAGGCAAGAGGTACGCGCATTTCTTTTTTCACTGAATTCATGATTCAACAAAGACGAATAAAGGCAGTATAATTGCAGCAAGCTTAGTTCTGATTCAAGAAAAGAATAATGTTGAAAGAACGCGAATTTAACATCTTTTGATACATTATCACTACCTAGAGCAGGAAAAGTATAAAGTCTTGAAAGAACGAATCAAGGAAAGAATAATGTTGCCTTTATTAAATTGCGCTTCGAAAATGAATTTAACATCTTTTGATGCGTTATATCACTATACTATCCAAAAAACAGGAAACGTAAAGTCTAGAAAGAACGAATCAAGGAAAGAATAATGTTGCCTTTATTAAATAAAATTTTTCTTTCGAGAGATGAATGTTTCTTTCAATGGAAGCCTTGAAATGTCGGTGAGTAGGAAAAGACGACCTCCAACTAAATAACAGCGTGTTCATGATCAACGGATCAACAGCCCAAATACGTACAAAGGCACAAATTGTGCTCAGACCTCAGTACATCATCCTCTTTCTCACATCTCATGCCCGGTCTGGCTTTCAGATTTCCTTAATTTGGTCGTCCTTGAATTATCGGAGATAAACTCCTATGGCTGCGAGCCCCGACCCAACTTCTTCCAAGCCACGCCTTGTCGGGTTTGAGGCCGATATGAACAAAATCATGAATGCTATGCTTGATCCTAGTGTACAGGAGCTTTCCGTTGTTCATATTGTTGGACCACGCGGTGTTGGCAAAACTTATCTTGCCAAGGAAATTTATACAAGGTTTGTTAGCATTTTAATTAATGAACATGTACATACACCTCTTACTTTATCTTTTTAAAAAAAAAAATATTTTATGTCACTGCAAATTTCTTTTTAAATTGAAATATATCATTCTTAATTACTAATTAGAAATATGTTATCCTAAAATCACATTAATAAGTTCTATAATATTAACTCCTCTCAAAACATAACTAATTAGAGATGTAACACTATAATTTGTATGATCTTTTTTAAAAATATCTAAATTATTTTCGTAGGACAAAAATCATTCAGAAAATAAAAAAATTAGATCCATAACATTCAAAAATCATTAAGAAAATCAATTGAAAAAAAATTTAAATAAAATGACAGGTTTTGAAATATTAAAATTTTGATATTTAAAATTTAAAATTTAAAATTTCGAAAATTGAAATTAGTAGTATATGGAAAAAGTTCTAAAATGAAATAAATTCGATTAAGATAAGAAAAAAATAGTAGTAAATGGCCGCAAGAACCCTTGCTCGGTTAATATCTGGTTCAATAGACACAATTCAGTTTAACAATTATTGATCGTAAGAGTCTCTTATGCATATTTTTTCTATGATATTAATTTAACAGTACGGAGGTCCAGAGGCATTTCGATGTGCGCGTATGGCTTCCTGTGGCTCATTATATCTTTTCAAGTTTGGCAATTAAACATATGAGGGAGCAACTCTCGATTGAGGACGAGGCCGATATATCAAATTTTCTAAGGGGCAAAAGATACTGCGTAGTAGTTGACAACCTCAGTGATACTTTTTATTCTTCAGGTAGAGAGAGATTATCTTCTATCCTAAGAGAACTTCCAGACAATAACAAAGGGAACAGAGTTCTTGTAACACGCAGACCAGAGTATCCCGAGTGTTGGGATAATCCTGTTTCTATGCCAATATTGCACTTTGAAGTCGGTCCCAGAAGCCATGAAGAAAGCCTCGAGATGCTGCTCCAAGCGGCTTTTCCAAAAGATCCATGGGATGGTTGTCCAGCTGGCGAAGTGGATGACCTGGCGATGAAATTCGTGAGTAAATGTGAGGGCCTGCCTTGGCCATTACGATTCCTTGGAGGTCTGCTCTCTGAACTTCCTTGGAACGAGGTCCTGGACAGAATCCAGGCCATGGAAGCTGCAGGAATGAGCTTCGTAGATTTCGCAATGAGATATAGGGACCTACTACCACCTTATGAAGGTGGCCTAAAAGTAGCTTTCCTGTATTTTCTCACTTTCCCCGAAGGTGCTGAAATCCGTGCAAGGTCTCTTTTTCGTATGTTGCTGGCAGAGGGCATAGATTTAGTACACCCGTCAGGAAATCAAATTTTAGAAGTTCTGACTGAAAGGTACACAACTAACTTAATTATTTAATAACATTAACAATTATTTATATTATTCCTACATTAATAATTTATTTCAAACAAAAGCTTGAATTTGCGACAATAAATGAAGAAAATCCGTTAACTAGTATGAAAATTCATTAAAGATGGGTTCCTGACCCTGTTTTTCCTGTCCAAAAAATAAAAATTAACTAGTAAGAAAATACTAGATACTACTCTTTTTGAGGTAGAGAAAACAGAGAGAGAATAAAACAACTAATTTTATATTCGATTCTTCGAACTCTTTCTTGCATATCATCTTTATTATATCCCTAATTAAATTCCACAACGAAATCCCAAATTAACCCCAGAAAAATACTGTTTTCTTTGAAATATACTAAATCAGACGGAAGGACAGAAATAAAGTTCTCTTAATTCCGAGAAACTTAGATTGGTGAGCAGGTACAGCTTGTAAAGCAAAATTATTAATTTTATGCTAAGGAGGAGGGTCCCAAGTCCGATCAAAAGGAAGAAGGTTGTGATAGGTTAGGCGAGCCAACGTAAAAATCCAGCCATCTCTATGGAAATGAAATCAATTACTTTTCGTTAGAGCGTAACCCTCTTAGCGACACGTCTTATCGGAACCCGAATAAGATGATAAATGGGCAAGGGTTGGGTCGTCACTCCCTTAGTAGCGCGCCTTATCGGAACTCGAATAAGATAATAAATGAGCAAGGGCCGGATTGTCACTATCTTAGTGGCACGCTACCTCGGCGTCCGGATGTAGTGGCAGGTAAGCAAGGATCTTCGCACTTTTCACGACGGGTGCGAGGGGCAAGGAGAATAATCAGAGAGAGTAGGATTCGTCTAGGTAGTTGGAATATAGGATTTTTAACAGAAAAGTTAAGAGAGTTAGTAGATACGGCGATTAGGAGGTATGTGAACATTTTGTACGTACAAGAGACTAAATGGACGGACCAAAAAGTTAAGAAAGTGGAGAACACCAGTTTCAAGCTATGGTATACCGGAAAAAAACGGAGCATGTATGGAGTCGGCATCTTAATCGACAAGAGCTTTAAGAACGGAGTTGTTGACGTTCGGAGGCAAGGGGATAGGATCATTCTAGTGAAGCTAGTTTTTGGGAATTTAGTTTTGAACATCATTATTGCGTATGCACCACAAGTAGGACTAAGTGAAACCATCAAAATTCAATTTTGGAAAGATTTAGATGGTATGATTAAAAATGTGTTTTCCGTTGAAAAGCTTTTCATTGGAGGAGATTTCAATGGGCATGTAGATGAAACTAGTGGAGGGTTTGAGAAGGTGCATGGGGGTTTTGGATATGGCGATAGGAACCAAAAAGGTGAGGACTTCTTGAACTTGGTCATAGTTTACGACATCATGATAGCTAACACTTTCTTTAGAAAAAGACAATCCCACTTAATTACCTTCAGTAGTGCTCAGCACTTTTTTCAGATTGATTTTGTCCTTGCTAGGAGAGAGGACAAACGAGGCTGTGTGGATTGTAAGGTTATACCTGAGGAGTGTGTCATCTCACAACACAAATTTGTGGCGGCTGATTTTCACTTTCCGCTACGTTCTAGAGTAGGTAGAAGCGCTCGAGTTACGAGGACGAAGTGGTAGAAATTCAAAGGAGATGTGTCTCGTATATTTAAGGACATAATGATTAAAGAAGAACCGTGAAAAGTAGGTGAAAAAACGAACAACATGTGGAAAGAGATGACAACTAGCATTCAGATGATAGTTACAGAAGTGTTTGGAGTTACCAGAGGAAGCAACCATGAACCTAAAGATACTTGGTGATGAAATGACGAAATGCAGAAGGCTATTAAAGAAAAGAAAGAATGCTACAAACGCTTGCATCATGACAAGACCGAGAACAATACGCAAAAGTACAAATTGGCCAAGAATAATGCAAAGAAGACTGTGAGCGAAGCAAGAGATAAGACTTATGAGGATCTATACCAGAATCTAAGTATGAAGGATGGCGAGAAGGACGTCTATAAGATATCCAAGTTTCGAGATAGGAAGACGAGAGACTTAAACCAAGTGAAGTGCATCAAGGATGAGACTGATAGATTTTTAGTGAAGGACGATGAGATCAAGAATAGGTAGAGGGAATACTTCGACAAGTTATTCAATGGAGAAGATGATGGCCTAGGAATTGAGTTGAATGACTCTTTTGATGACTCCAGTAGACGTTTTGTTAGGAGAATTCAAAAGTTCGAGGTGAAAGAAGATTTAAAAAGAATGAAAGTAGGTAAGGCTTTGGAACCTGATAATATACCGATCGAAGTATGAAGATGCCTTGGAGATGTAGCTGTAATTTAGTTAATCAAACTATTCAATAGCATTTTTCGATCAAATAGGATGCCAGATGCGTGGAGGAGAAGCACTCTAGTACCAATATTCAAGAATAAAGGAAATGCTCAAATCTGTACAAACTATAGAGGGATTAAGTTTATGAGTCATACAATGAAACTTTTGGAGAGTGATCGAGCATCGTTTGAGACGGATGACAAACGTTTCGAAAAACTAATTTAGTTTGATGCTTGTGAGGTTGACTATGGAGGCTATCTTTTTCATAAGACAATTGATGGAGAGATATAGAGAGCAGAAGAAGGATATACATATGACTTTCATTGATCTAGAGAAAGTATACGACAAAGTACCAAGAAAAGTCATGTGGTGGGCACTGGAAAAGAAGAAAGTCCCCACCAAGTATGTTACTCTCTTCCAAGACATGTATGATGGTGCTATTACTTGCATCAGGACATGTGATAGTGTAACTAGCGACTTTTCTATTAAAATAGGACTACATCAGAGATCAGGTTTGAGCCCGTATATTTTTACCTTAGTGATTAATAAGATCATGAAGGATATACAGTGATAGATTCCTTGGTGTATACTCTTTGCTGATGATGTAGTGCTAGTCGATGAGAGTAGGACGAGGTGTTAGGAACTCAAATCCATGTGCAATTTTAAATTTTTATTAACATTTAACAAGCAATAAATACGCACGAAAATGGATCTAGTTATTCAAGTGATTAACATCGCAAAAAGAGAAGCGTATGAGGTTACCTCTTCCGATGGCTCGAATCCAATCTCTTGGAGTCGGTGGCGTGCTCGTCACCCTCGCGGCTACCTCCGGTTGTCTCGAGTCCACCTAGAAGATTAACCAAAGTCTTAAGACAAGTGCTAGATTGTCCGAGACGATAGCTAATTCCCTGTTTAATTTCTTCGCGCGGTTAACTGTTTAACTGGAAGGAAAATCGCTCAACACATGAACTAGAGAGGGAGATGGAGGCGCATGCAAGTGGAGAACAAATTCTGCCTTCTTGCTTGAGCCGTCGGCCAGAGAGAGAATTAGGTCAAGCCTTAGTCTTTCCATAAACGACGTTGCTATATATGAAGTCTATCTCTCTTCCAATTTTATCTGGACAGATTTGCCCCTCAAAATCTGAAAATTTCATGGCCCATGTGGGGCTAACCCACATAATATAATGGCCCATTAATTTACTCTATTAATTCATCTCAAATCGGACTTTTAATTAACTGATTAAATAAAAGACTGATTAGCTCAGTATAATAAATATACATTGAACAAACTTAATTATTAACACATTAATAATTAATTTAGAATTAGCATATGCATTATATTATTTCTATATGATCCTCTTGAGTTAATTAATTATAACGGTTCGCAACGGTATATACTTAATTAATGAACTTATCATATTTTCGCAGTACTCGCTACTGCAAATAAACAAATAATGCACGTATGGTTAAAGTCCTATTTGTGTGACCTTTTGAGGATTTATGCTATGTTGGCCATGGAAAATAAATCACCATTTATTTCCATTAATCATAAGCGGTATCTTGCAATACGTTATGATTTTCAATTCGCATAAATAAATACTGTACCAATACAGTACTTCAATCCTGCATAAGAAAAAGTATCTTAATATTTTGATTTCTATGTCACATGATATCCTTGTATAATCCAAGATAGGAATGTGTCATTCTTGCAGATTATATGTTTCTTGATCTAGAGTTGATCGCCTAATTGCTCGCATATGATCCAACTCAATCAAAGGTCCAGTAGATATCATTACTCACTAGGTGAACTAATGAGGGATATACGGTTGTCTTGATGAACAGTTTCTCCCCGCACAATTCAAGAGAACATAAATAAAGTCCGTATAGGAGTCCTTATCAATATCAGCGTTAGACGATATTTATAGAACCTATCCTCATGTGGAAAAACTGAACCATCTCAAACTCGGAATCAAACACGTATGAAATAAATAATGACACATAACACAATTCATATATTTATTTCATTAGGTCATGTCCTGTACTATGTTCCAGTAACATATACATATGCAATTAAGTCGGTAACTCCTTACCTATGATTTGTAGAACTTAATCATCACTTAACTTGCATACTAATCTTATATGATAATTAATGTTCCTTGTTAATTATCAAGATTATGGACTCTTTAGAGATATCATTGTCATTCTAACGAATGATCCACAAAGATCTATAATTTAGATTCTCAACCTGAATGATCTGTCAATAATAAACTTTAGGAACAAATAATCAAGTATCATCAACAACATAAATTAATATAGTAACCACCAACTGATTGGTTTCTAGGACATATCTCTAACACGAGAGTCGATAGAAAATTAGAGTTGTGGAGACAAACTCTAGAATCCAAAGAATTTAGACTTAGTAAAACTAAGACGGAGTATATGAGGTGTGAGTTTAGTGGAATACAACCAGAAGATGGAGATGTTTGTTTAGACGGACATGTAATACCTATGAAAGACACATTTCAATATTTAGGGTCGATGTTGCAGAACGATGGCGAGATAGATGAAAATATTAGTCATAGGATAAGAACAGAGTGAGTGAAATGGCGGCAAGCATCAGACGTCTTATGTGATAAGAAAGTCTCACAGAAGCTAAAAGAAAAGTTTTATAGGACAGCGATTAGACATGCGATGCTGTATGGCGCAGAATGTTAGGCTACTAAAAGACGACATGTCCAAAAAATGAGTGTAGATGAGATGCGTATGTTGCGGTAGATCTGCGGTCACACGAGGAAACCGGATTAAAAATGATGACATACATGATATGGTCGGGATTGCACCGATATAGGAGAAACCGACCCAACATCATTTGAGATGGTTTTGACATATCCAACGCAGACATCTTGAGGCACCGGTGTGTAGCGAAATTCTTAATCATTTCGAAAACACATGAAGAGGCAGAGGGAGACCAAGATTGATATGGGAAGAAGCGGTGAAACAAGACCTTAAAGAATGGAATATTTCCAAGTAATTGGCGACCGATAGGAGCGCTTGAAAGTTAGCAATTCATGTATCGGAACCATGACATATGAACTTAGGGTTAGGAGCGATGCCATTGGTTTGTAGGTCACTTTATTAGATATTGATTGAGGTGTAAGTTTCTACTATTATTACTATTATTATATATATTATTATTAGTATTGTTGTTATTGATATTATTGCTATTACTATTATTAGTATTTATTTTAATGTATTATTTTGTTTTTGGATATTTTTTCTTTTTGGGTTTCATTTCTAGCCTATCCCAACTTGTTTGGGACAAAAGACTTAGTTGTTGTTGTTGTTATTGTTGTATGCTAAGGTTTGTTCACAATTAACAAAGCCGAAAAACGTAAATTCTGTTTTTGATCAACAAGCAAAAGTTGGAGATCTGCTTTAATTATAGCAGTGGACAAAATTCAAATCGGAGAAACTTGCAAGTCCAATCAAAAGGATGCCAACTCGGTGTGGTAGACGCGGCAGAGGACGATAAAAATCGCACTGGTGCAAATTGCGGCTCCTAATTTTTAAAAAATAATGCTTTATAAATATTAAAAATTAAAAAAATAATTAAGACAATATAAATAGTTTTATATCAATTTAGGTATTGTTGATAGTGAGTTGTTAGTCCCACAATCACTGGCCAACCTAAACTATATAATTTTGATTTTTTTTATATGGATGACGATACTTTTCCAAATCCTTTATAGGGGATTCATGAAGATTGTTTGGATGCATGATGAACAAGAAATTTGAATAAGTAAGGATTTATTCATATTCCTTATTTATATTCTAGGATTTTGTTAGAATATGAATAAGTACCTGAATAAGTCTAAATTTTTTATTCATATATGTGTTTGGATGCGCAAGAATAAGGATTCAGATAAAAATAAGCTTCAAATTCTTTATTCTTGTGCAACCCAAACAACAATGGAATAAAGAATTTGGATCCTTATCCATATTCTAAGAAAACTATTGAATTAGAATTAAAAATTTGAACAAGTACGCATTTCAAGATTATAATTCTTATTCCTTATTCAACCCCTCATCCAAACATACCAATGATTGGTTTCACGTGAATAAGAATTTTGAAACTTATTCCTTATTCACCAATTCATCCAAACACACCGCCTAGATATTCTTCTTGGAAACGTGCCATTAGCCATGCAATAGGAAGTGGGAATTATTGTGGCTGTGCTTGGGCAGTGAGCATTTGAGTTTGGGCGGAGGGACCCTCCAACTTATTTTTAAATTAAATGTCTATAAAAGACCCTCCAACCAGATTTCGAACCTGCGACCTTTCACTTAAAATGCATTGCTCTTTGCCACTAGATCAAGAGCTGGTTCTCATAAATATTAAATATATAAACCAACACTCAAATGTGAAAGTAGTCCAGGCATCTAGCGCACAACGACATGGAGCACGTGCCACACACACAGTATCCATTTATTATTATTATTATATATAAAAAAAATATATGGTGCATACTAATGTATGAAAGTTTCGGTGCATACTGATCCAAATTCTTGGATCTATTTCAAATGACCGATCCAAACCGTCCAATGTGATCTCCCTATTATAATCTCCTTACTGGCCAAATTTTACATTTTTTTCGAAATTTTTAAGTATTTTTTTCAAATTTTAGAAAATCACTAATCTAATTTTTTTTTAATCGTTCAAAAATAATAGTTTTTAAACATCTGAAAAAATAATTAAAAATTTAAAAAAATATGAAATTTGGTCGGCAAGGAGATTTCAATAGAGAGATCATATTGGACGGTTTGGATCGGTCCTTTTGAAGCAGATCAAAAAATTTGGATCAATATGCACCGAAATTTCCGTACATTAATATGCACCATAGATTTTCTCTCTCTCTCTATATATATTGATATAAAGCTCGCAATTCATTAGGTGTTCGTGTGATCATGTCCACATCCAAACCAATCGAAACAAAAACCAATATTAGCCTACGGGTGTTACATCCTTAATATATATATATATATATATATATATATATATATATATATATATATAATATTTTTTTTCGAACATACTTTACCTTCAATTTAGTTTTCACTTTATTAATTTCGGTTTTGACTATTACATGTGATTACGATATCATCAACTTAAACAAGAACTAGAATTATTGTACCATGAGTGTGTTTAATGGAAAAAGGATTGCATGAAGAAAAAAAAAAAAGAGGGAAATGAAGCGGTCGGCCAGGAGAAGAAAAGGAAAGGATAAAAAAATTTGAAATTTGCGTGAGTGAGTGAAGAAGAAATAAGATGGAAAAATTTTAAAAAAACAACTGACCTTTTTTTTTTTTTTTTGTTATTACACACACCTTACCTTTGTCCTTTGAAAATTTAATATTGATTTTGAATCGGATAGACAAAACGAAGACTACATTAATAGTTATTATTGTTGTTATTTTCTAATGATATTTATGATTAATATTATAATTATAAATAAAAATAATTACTTTAAATTTTTATTATATCATTAGTAATGCTACAAGTAATAATAGTAAAGACAGTAATACTATATTTATTGTAAATATAAAATAATCTTATTATAATAATAAATATAGTTATTAATAATATTTGTTGACACCCAGGGAGGAATAGTTAATAAATTTAAATTTTTCTTTGTTATATTCAAATATAATAATTGCAATTACAATAATAATATTTAATACTATAATTATTATTGTCATGATATTAGTTATTATTGTTATTAGTTTATTACTATCACTATAATAATAATAACAACAACAACAACAACAACAACAAACAACAACAAACAACAATAACAACAACGACAACAATAATAATAAATGATGGTGGTGATAAAATAATAACTTATAATATAATAAATTAGTCCTACATCTTTATACAACCAAACACTTACTTAATATAAATATTTGCATAATATTCCTACTTCTCAATCAAACACCTCTCTTGTTTTTAACATTATAACTATTTTGACAATTAGGCCTGCAAACGAAAGGAAATGATTACGAAACAATCCATTTTCGTTAACCGTTTCGTTTATGGCGTGAAATAAGAATTAATTTGTGTTAACCCCTTCGTTTCAAAAGACTATCAAAACAATCGAAACGATCAATTAATGAAGAATTAATTTTTATACATATTTGCTATTTTAAAAATGATCAAAACGTGTAATTAAGTATGGTTTTTTGCTTTGACAATTAATTTATATATATATTTTTCTATTTCGCATGCATAACTGACTGATTTGATACTGCATTATTACTGGTTCACTAAAACTTCTTTATAAATACTTAAAAAATACAATAAAAATGCATAAAAAAGGGCATAAAACAGTTAAAAGAAAATAACTGAAACGAAAGAGACATGTTTCATTAACCGTTTTAGTTTAACAAACAAAATAGAAAAATAGTTTCGTTAATCATTTTGAAGGGGATGAAACGAAATGATCAACGGTTAAATGGAGTTGCGTTTGCAGCCCTATTGACAATGTAACAGAAAAAATTGGCTACTAATGGACATGGTTCTGTCCTGGGCCAATCCAATCCAATGAAAAGGATTTGAAGTATTTTGAACCCAATCCAATCCAATCCATAATATATAGTAATGTTCAGTCCATATTCAGTTCATCTTCTAACCAAATAAGTAAATTATTTATCCATAAATTAACCATGTCGACAAAGTTTCTGGCATTATAGTGCATAATATAAAAAAAAATTCTCAAATAATATCTCAATATCAATATATCGATGTTAAGGCACCTAACTAAGTTTAATTGTATTTGTATATATGCATCAACCAGTTAGATCCATTCAAATTGAACATGTTTGCACTTAAGTCCATATTTATCCACAACTCGTCCACAATACGTCCATAATTTGTCTAGATAAGTTTTAACAATTAGACTCGAACTAGATTTCAATCCAGACCAAAAATAGTACATTCTATAAATGTCCAACATTGTTCAGGCCATGTTGTCCATGGACTATCTTGTTCATTAGTAGCGCGTCACAGTATTTTTTTTTGGAAGATGTTTTGCGAGTCGATTGGCTACACTATTACAACGGATGCCATTATAATTATAATTTATTTTCAGCTTGCCACATGAATGGAATGCTAAATAACGCCCGTAAGCAATTTGATATAATTTCATATGGCGTGTCAAATTGTTCTAAGTTCTTTTTGAAGAGGTTTAAATAGTGGATTTGAACGATATTTTAGCGGCGCAATTTGAAAAAAATATTATCGTGCTAAATTAAAATTGTATCTAGTGTTCTTTTCTATAGTGGTAATTAATTTAGCAGATTTTAGCGGTAATTTAGAGGACTTAAATAGTTATTTAGTGAAATTAGTAGCCAACATCAGTATTTTGAGCGTATCTCTTACGTTCAAACTCCGATTGACGTGATAGGAAACAAACTACAACTTTTATTGTTTGAGTTATTCAAAACTTTAAATATTTGATGATCAAAATGCGTATGAAGGGAGCGTGGTTTGATTAGCATTAATTAATTATTTGAAAATATTTTAATAGTTTGATAGTTGAACATTTTTTATTTAATAGTGAAGTAGAACTTTAGAAGACATATTAAGTAAGTGTGCCATTTAGAGAATATAAAATATGCAAGAATTTGATGTTATATGATGTTAAATTTTAATTAAAGTAAGCATATGATGAAATAAACTAGTATAACTAATACTGTCTGCTATAATCCGATAGCACTCGCTAAAGGACCACTATCTGCTTTTCGCTATAGCATAAACATGCCCGCCATGAACCCACTATCCTATAATTAACTCTTTGGTTTAAAAGATTAAATGAAGGGTGTAAATAATTTTATACTAGGGCAAAATATGGATAATTTTTTTTTTCAATAAAAGGTCTCCTTATGCTTGTCCAATTGGTTGGGTTAGAGGACCTGAGTGAGTTTTGATGATATGCTTGTGTGATATGACATGTCCTATGTGCCGCTATGACTTGGTTGTGCTTATATCGCATGGTTATATCAGCAAAATGGTTATAGCAAGTCATTTCATGCTCCATTGCTCAATAAGCAGTTAGTTGAATATTTGCATTGCATTGCTTCTAATATTTCATTTTACACTTGTTAATATTCTTTACTAATCATTATTTGTTATTAATGTTGATTATTATGGGTATTAATTCCGGATTAAGATTTCGTCTAGAAATTTGCGTCTTGAACTGAAATCCGCACTGAGAATTTAGTTCTCATTTCGTGCTTATTTTTTGCATGTTTTCACAATGGTTGTAAATTCTAGATTGTAGAGATGGGTTCGATCCAGTCAAGGAAAGATTAAGTAAAAAATATCTTGTCATGATGACTCAATGAGTCTTAGAAATCTAGCTTAGTAAATCATGATAAGTTAGAATTTAAATCTTGTAATTGGTAAAAAAACATCTTGTGGGTACACAGAAATTGTGTATTCGCGATGAGATTGTTATGTCCTATGTGTTGGGGTGTGACAAACTCGCTTTCAATATTTTTTTTTGAAACAATTCGCACCATATTCGGCCGATTTGAGTTGCTTTGAGCCCAAACCAAGTGTGTGCGGTTTCCGCCATTGCTGACGTCACTTAGCTTACACTGGGCTGGGCTTGTGTCATGGAAGTAGTCGGGTTTCACAGATTCAAGCAATAGAAAGAATATTTGGATCAAAATCGTAGAGAAAATATAAAATTTTTGTGGATTTTCGCTGAAAATTCGAAAAAAACGAGTAAACAAAATTGCCGAAGTAGATGGTAGTCTATCTACTGCACCAATAATCGTGCCTCCCCATCTTATTTTGTTTCATACCATTCTCTCATTTACCATCCCGTACCATCCCACCTTCCATAATTCTCTCTCCCTTTCAATTCTCCATCCCTTCCTCCTTCTGATCTCCGACTTCCCTCCCTCCCTCCCTCCCTTCGACCTCCGTCTTCCACCCTCTGACCTCCTTTCCTCCCTCCGGCCCTTCTCCCTCCGACCTCCCTTCCTCCCTCCGACCTCCCTTCCTCTCTCCGGCCTTCCTCCCTTCGGCCCTTCTCCCTCCGACCTCCCTTCCTCCCTCCCTTCGACCTCCCTTCGACCTTCCCCCGACCTACCTCCCTCCCTCCCTCCAGCCTTCTTTCGATCTCCCTTCCTCTCTCTAGTCTAAAGATGTCGTAATAAATGATTAACTAATAAGCATAAATGATCAGTTTGTCGCAACAAAGAATCGTCTTATATGTATATATATTAGATACGATAAGAAATTATCCTATAAATATAAATGATCAGATTGTTATAATAAGAGATCATCTTATAAAATTTTGTCAGATATAATAAGTAATCATTTTATGATCATAAATAATTAATTAGGTGTAACAAATGATCACCTTATTAGTTATATAATAAGTTATCAACTTATAAGCATAAATGATCAGTTTGTCGTAATAAAGAATCACTTTAATATAAGCGTATAAGGGATTAGATTGTCGCATATCAGAGAGGAGGTTACGAAAGTTAGAGGGGAGGAGACGTGAGCGCCAAAAATAAAAAGGGTGTTCCCAGCGCTCTTTCCATCTTTGGTGGGATGGTACATGATGGTAAAAATGGAGATTGCACCTGTAACACCCGCTTATCAAATATATGGATCATTGATTCTTAAAATCTGATTTCATCGTGGCGTAGATGGTAGTCTCAATAATCATGATCTTCTACCTTTCATATTTGTAAAGTGTGATTGCAATAACATTATAAAGTTGAATAAAAGTAAGAAATATACTGCTAAAATAATTTATTTTGAAATATCGTGATCTTTTAAAAGAAAACTCTCTTTTCCTAAATCGAGAACATTTATTTATAAGGCATACTCCTGTCATTGAAAGAGTGTTTCTCTTCTCGACCTAGCGAAAATTAAACTCGTTAATATGGTAGAGCTACGTACCGATCATCTATGCTATACTTCCTTCCACGTTCTAAAAAAGAGAAGAATGAAGAAAAGAAACCTTAAATGAAGCAACCTAGGATGTTACTAGTACTTAATAGGAATGCATACAGAAGTAGATACCAATTGCTACCACTAATTTCGATGTGAAAAATATAAAGCTACACGAAAACTAGAATATTATACTCGGAATGGCCCTTCAAAATTAATACGAACTAGCTGCGTTAAAGCGACTAAAATTCCTCAAATTAACATTAGTATATTTCTGATGCAACATAATAACCCCATAAATTTACAAAATTGTAAATTATTTTTTAATTAGTTTGTTCATCCATTTATAGTCTTCCGGAATCATGAATTCCCACTCGAGAGATAGTAAAGAATAAATTAATTAATTAATCGTGTGTGGTAATAGAATAATGCGATTGATTTTAATCTCCTGCGATATTGGAATAATAATGTGCAGGTCGATGATTGAAGTCACAAAGCGGTACTTCGACGGTTCGATCAAGTGTTGTCGGCTTCATGATCTTCTTTTTCGTTTGTTGGCAATCCACGAAGCCAAGGAGAAAAGATTTGTCTGGACAGGTATTTCTATCATAGATCTGTTTGATGCACGAGATGTGCTTCCATCCTACATGGTAAAAAGAAATCACAAATTTGGTGACAAAACCATGGATGTAGCAGAGCTGGCTGACGTTAGTTGTATCTTCAATTTTGGTGAGAATTTCCCTCTTGGAACACCATTAATGTCAAACAGAGTGCTGAAAATTGATGATACTAAAAATAATGTGGATGTAGTGAGAGAGGTAAATAAGAAGGGAAAGTTAAAATACCTTGATTCGAGTAATTTAAGGTTGTTGCATCCATTAAATGAATTACTGAAAATGAGATCACTAGTGTCCTTGACAACTTTAGATGTTGGAGGTACGTCTATTGAGACCCTACCAGATCCTATTAACTTCCCGAATTTAACAACTCTTTTATTGAGAAATACAAAAGTACAGGAGATTCCTATATCCTTTAAGGAATTGGAGTGCCTGGATGTTAGAGACACATTTGTCCGGTCCTTACCAGACTCGTTATGGAACAATCGGCGTCTAAGTTCCGTACTTGCCTCTGACGCATTGCAACATCTTAATGGACCACCGTCAAGTGCAGACCTCAGATTGCTAAGTGTTCTGAAAACCGTACACGTTTCAAATAAATGGGGCAAGAGACTACCAAAGTTTAAATATAATATGAATAAGTTGGGGCTCTCTTATTTTAAAAATGCTTTCAGTCCGTACAAAGCTTTAAATTGGGATATAATTACCAGACTCCTGAGTAAAATGTGGGACCTATCCTCTTTAAAGATACAAGGAAGCGATGTTCCTCGAGAAATAATTGATGCGCGGACCTGTCCAAGCTATAAGAAAGGCTTAAAGAAGCTGAGTCTAGGTGGGTCATACTCTCTGTTCAGTTTAAGTGGAATTGAAATACCTCCGTTGTTAATCACCCTCACGCTGGAGAATTTTGAGTTTGAAGAAGATCCTATGCCCACTTTAGGAAAATTACAACACTTGAAAACTCTTTGCCTGAGATGGCTGCTGTACAGTACCCAAGCCAAAAAGATGATTTGCACGAATGGTGAATTCCCTCAACTGGAAACGCTGCAGCTTTCTCATATCTGTGGCCTTGAAGAATGGTCAGTGGAGGAAGGAGCACTGCCCGAGATCACATATGTTGTCATCGAGAGATGCAAAGCACTCAAGGATCTGTCTGGCCCTTTATTAATTCGCACAACACCCTTAAAAGAATTACACCTGCATGCCATGCCACCTGGACTTACAACAAAGTTCTCTGAGTTTGATCTTCCATTTGTCAAAATCACAAAGAATTAGGTTAAATGAAGTTGTACCCCTTTTGCTTGACGTTTCCCAATGGTATGTTTCATTTAATGTGTTTCATTTAATGTGTTTCATTCTCCTTTTAAAATATCCCTGTTCTTTTATCTTCCAGCAGTGTTCTTGTGCTAGAGAACTTTTTGTAAACAAAAACAATCAGAGAGAACAACACGAAGATTTTACGTGGTTCAGTACAAAGTGTACCTACGTCCACGACTCACACACACCACCAATCTTTTTATTTCTTTTTGAATAATGGAGTACAATAGAGAAAGAGAGAGGAACAAGATAGGTTCTTCAGGAAGGGACACACCTTTATAGAAATATAGGTAGCCATAATTATTGTTTCTATTTTTGCTTTAAAACAAAATAAGGAAATAAATTATTTACATAATTTCCGACGCATTTCGGACCGAAATGGCTCCGAAATTTCGCCTCTGGCTCACACTCCCCCTCAAGTTGGCATGTAGATGTTTCGCATGCCCAACTTGCAAATTGCTTCATGGAAGATAGTGCTGGAAACTCCTTTTGTCAATATGTCTGCCAGTTGTTCTTCAGTTCTTACATAAGGAATGCTAATGATTCTTTCTTCCAAGTTCTGTCGAATAAAATGTCGGTCCACCTCAATATGCTTGGTCCTATCATGTTGTACTGGATTCTGAGAGATAGCAATGGCAGCCTTGTTATCACAAAACAGCCTCATTTCTTCACAACTATAGAAACCAAGGTCTTTAAGTACCCATTTTATCCACAGCAATTCTTGCAGTCCTTTAGCAATTCCTCTGAACTCAGCTTCAGCACTCGACAAGGCCACTACCTTCTGTTTTTTGCTCCTCCATGTGATCAAATTTTCACCAACAAAGATGTAGTATCCAGATGTAGACTTCCTGTCAGTTACATCTCCTGCCCAATCAGAGTCTGTATAACCTTCAACTTGAAGATGTCCATTTTTCTTGAAGAAGATACCTCGTCCTGGGGATCCCTTGAGATACCTTAAAATCCACATAACAGCCTCCATATGTTGCTCACTAGGAGCATGCATGAATTGACTCACCACAGACACAGCATAAGCAATATCAGGTCGAGTATGTGATAAGTAAAACAATCTCCCTACCAATCTCTGGTATTGTTCCTTGTTTGTTGGTACCTGATCAGGAAATATTCCTAGTTTGTTGTTCTGTTTGGTAGGTGTGTCAACAGGTTTGCAATCTAACATTCCTGTTTCAGCAAGCAAATCTAGTACATATTTTCTCTGAGATAAAGATATACCTTCTTTGCTTCGTGTGACCTCAATCCCTAGGAAGTACTTCAATCTGCCCAGGTTCTTCATTTCAAATTCCTTGGACAATTTTCTCTCTAGATCTTGGATTCCTTCAGAGTCATCACCTGTGATTATCATGTCATTAACATAGATTATCAAGATTACAATTTTTTCTTTATTCTTTAAAAAGAACAATGTATGATCTGTATCACTCTGGGTGTATCCATATCCTTTCATGGCATTGCAAAATCTTCTAAACCAGGCCCTTGGCGACTGTTTTAGACCATACAGTGCTTTCTTCAACTTGCACACAAGAGGTTGTTCACTTGAATGACCATATCCTGGTGGGATGTCCATGTAGATTTCCTCATCTATGTCCCCATGTAGGAATGCATTCTTCACATCAAACTGATGTAGTGGCCAGTCTTTATTTGCTGCAATGGACAACAATATTCTAACAGTATTCAGCTTGGCTACAGGTGAGAATGTCTCCTGATAATCTACCCCATATGTCTGAGAGTATCCCTTTGCAACTAGCCTAGCTTTATACCTGTCAATTGCTCCAGTGGGCCCATATTTAACTGTGAATATCCATCTGCAACCTACTGTCTTTCTATCTCGTGGCCTACTCATCAGTTCCCAAGTCTCATTCTTTTTCAGTGCTTCCATTTCTGTCTTCATTGCATCCATCCATTTGGGATCACTGAGTGCTTCATTCAGATTACTTGGAATGTGAACTTACGCCAGGGTTCTATCAAATTCCTTCACAGGATCTGGCATGTGAGATAAAGTCATAAAATTCGCTATTGCATACCTGCCCTCACCAACCTCATCTGGTCTGTACCTCTTAGGAGGTCTGCCTCTATTAAACCTGAAAGGTAACTGATAACCAGGATTAGTAGTAACAAGTTCAAAATCACTTACCTCTGACTCCGGAGTCTGGTCACGTAGTGAGGGAGACGACTGTATAATTTCATCACTGTTACTCTCCAAATTCTCTTCTGTTGGACCCGAATCATTAAGTGGGTCCATTTCTGGATCAGATTTCTCACCTTCAGGCTCTGAATTCGGACCGAAATTTCCAGAATTCGGACCGAAATCTGTCTCTGGTGTTATGATTTCCTCTCTGTTCGGTCCGAAATTTCCAGAATTCGGACCGAAATTTGTCTCTGGTGTCATGGTTTCTACTCTGTTTGGTCTGAAATTTACATCCTCTGTTGCATCAAACCAGGGATCATTATCTATGACACTCTCCCCCTGAGAATGAGCCCGATCTTTCACAAAATATCCCTCATTTTCAATGAAAGTCACATCCATTGTAGTATAAATTTTTCTTGAGACCGGGTTCATACACTTATATCCCTTTTGACGTGGACCATACCCTATGAACACACATTTTTCAGCACAAGGATCCAACTTTGACCTTTGATGTTTCTGTATATGAACATAGGCAATACACCCAAATATCTTTGGTGGAATTGTAAGGACAGAGGGAATTAAGCAGTATTTTGAAAGTACTTGCAAGGGTGTTTGAAAGTCAAGTACCACAGAAGGTAACCTATTCATCAAGTAAACTGCTGATGTAACTGCATTATCCCAATAAGAATGAGGTACATTATTTTCTAGCATCATTGCCCTGGTCATTTCTAGAATTTGTCTATTCTTTCGTTCTGCTATGCCATTTTGTTGAGGAGTACCCACACAACTTGTTTCATGTATAATCCCATTGGTGTTAAAAAATTCTCCTACTGTTTTGTTGACAAATTCTCTTCCATTATCACTTCTGAAAATTTTAACATTTCTATCAAACTGGTTCTTTACCATGGTAATGAAAGATTTGATGGCAAGTGGTACCTCACTTTTATGCTTTACCAAATTAATCCATGTCATTCTGGTACAATTGTCAACAAATAACACAAACCATCTGTTACCACCTAGGGATTCAACCGGGGAAGACCCCCATACATCAGAGTGAACCAGGTCAAAAGGAGTGGTTTTGTCATTATCCAAGTTCTTAGCAAAATGAGCTCGATGGCTCTTAGATTTAATACATACCTCACAATCAAAAGATTCATTCTCAAATCCAGAAAATAAACTTGGATAAAGATGCTTGAGATACCCAAATGAAGGATGGCCTAAACGCCTGTGCCACATCCAAATCGAAGACTTCCTACTTGAACTCAAGCCAGCAGATAAGTGAGCTCTTCCAGTAGCTATGTCTTTCAATTGATACAGTCCTCCCTTCTTAGTACCACGACCGATAATCTCCTTTGTCATAAGGTCCTGAAAGAGGCAAAATCTGGGATACATGAGTACAACACAGTTAAGTTCTTCACACAATTGTCCTACAGACAGTAGTCTCGATGAAAGAGAAGGAACCAATAAAGTGTTTGAAAGAGTTAAAGAAGAGGAGAATTGAACATCTCCAGCCCCTGTGACTGGATGAACTTCTCCATTTGCATTGACGATCTCAGTCTTCCTTGGATGAGATTTGCTTATCAAGTCGTCCTTGTTGTAAGTCATATGGTCAGTTGCCCCTGAATCTATAATCCAACAATCGTTTAGGTTTTGGATAAGGGTCATGGTCTATAGTATTTTGATTGCTAGAGATTTTAAGGTCGTTTCGGATTTATAATTCAAGGTTTAGGTCAGATTCAGGAAAAATTTCGGTCCGAAATTTGGGTTCTGGTCGAAGTCAAAAAGTCGAGAAGAAGAGTCAACTCCACAAACTCCTTGTTCAAGGAAGAAAGATCAACTGCGCAGTAACTCACACAGAGAATAAACTCACACAGTAACACGGTGAGATCCGGTCAAGAAGAACGGGTCCGATTGTGCAGTAATTCGCACAAAGAGGAGCCAACTGTGCAGTAACTCGCACAGGGAAGAAGAACCAGCTGTGCAGTAACTCGCACAGGGGTAGAAACACACAAGTCTCAGAACCTAATTCTCTGATACCATGTAAACAAAAACAATCAGAGAGAACAACACGAAGATTTTACGTGGTTCAGTACAAAGTGTACCTACGTCCACGACTCACACACACCACCAATCTTTTTATTTCTTTTTGAATAATGGAGTACAATAGAGAAAGAGAGAGGAAGAAGATAGGTTTTTCAGGAAGGGACGCACCTTTATAGAAATATAGGTGGCCATAATTATTGTTTCTATTTTTGCTTTAAAACAAAATAAGGAAATAAATTATTTACATAATTTCCGACGCATTTCGGACCGAAATGGCTCCGAAATCGGTCCGAAATTTCGCCTCTGGCTCACACTTTTGTTCTGTAGCACGATCAGGGGCGGAGCCAGTAAGGGGAAAGGGGGCCTGCCCCCCCCCAATATTTGAGATTTTAGGTAAGTGCTATTAGATACCTTGGTTTAATTGAATGTGGGCACAAATATTTTGCCCCCCCCTAATATTGGTCTAAATTAAGAGTTATAAGCAATAGAGAAATTGTATTAGTGGCTAATACAATATCTCACAAGTCACAACAACATCTATATAACTCTTGCTACACTAAAATATATCTAAATAGAGCTTCTTAAGATCGCAGATGAAACAGTCCCTCATTTTCAATTTTCATGCATTTCTAACTAGCTATTTTACCCTAGTTATTCTCAAATAATTACAATGACACCCTTTAAGCATACATAACAGTAAGTTTGTAGTGTATGCTATTGTTTTTGTAACTATCGAGCTTTATTTTTTTATTTCTTTCTTTTGAACAAAAGTTGTAATGAGTTAATAACTGTACACCACTGCCCCCTCTATAATAAAATTATGGCTCGCCCCTGAGCACGGACTGCACGGTATTGTTTAGTTGTTTACCAGCCTATTAATATCAAGGTGTAATTAATTCAATAGCGAATCAGTACCATTTTTTTGTGCCCCAAACAATGATTCAATCATTTTTTTAGAAAAGAAATTCGAAAGTATGTCTTCTGGTAACAAGTGAAGTCGATAATAGCAAACAGAGCATCCTATGAAAAATATCCAATCATATCCTCTGTTTCTACTTTGTTCTGACACAAGTTTCCCAATAAATGCTTCCCTAAATGCTTATAAGGCATAAATGATGATGATCACAAATTCACAATTCCATAATCACTAGGTCAACATACGGGATGTTTTCTGAAGATTAAAGTGCATTGTTGCTGAAGTTTGTTTTCATACTTTGGGATGTTTGTGTTCTGTTATGATAGATTACTTCTCTTTTATTTATCAACATTGTAAAATTTGTTTACTTCCGTTCTTCTCTGTTCCAGATTGTTTGAATTTCTTGTTTCTGATTTGTTGGAACTTGTTTGTGATATGTAATACTGTTGAAGTCAGCTTTTGGGATATTTATGTTCTGTTATGATGGACTATTTCTATTTTATTTGTCAATTATACTATATTTTTTAGACTTTCTTGTCTGCTGTAATTTTTTCTGTAATTATTGCTCAATTTACTAGAACTTAATTTCTGTATTTGGTGTAGTCAATGCTTATATCGAAAATGATTAGCATATTAATTAGTAAGTTCAGCATTACATACAATGTTTAGATAGGATGCACGCTAATAAATGGCTACAAGACAGCAAGAAAATGGTACATCACTAAACAACAAAAAAAAAGAAATTATTTTCTCCACCAGTATGTGAAACTGGGTACGGACATTGAAATAACGATTGATATACGGTAGAAATAGTGTACCAGACTATGTATTGATTGGTAATCAACTCTCAAATAAGATCTCTTTAACTCCCTCCAGACAGAAGGAAGTAGCGAGGGCTAACAATGGACCCCCACAAGCCACAACCATAGCACCTCACCCCAAAATAGAATAATATTAAGAACCGGGAACTTTCAAAATCAAAATTCGTATAAATATATTGGTCAAATATTCCCAAAATGATTGTCTTTAGTTGACCAGTATAACGCATATAACCGAGGCGAATTCAAGACAAATCCGTATAGAGCTGTCAACGTGACATTTTGGCACGTGATTCCGTTTCGTTTAGCGAAACGGAACGAATAACAAAACTAATTTTCATTCCGTTCCAATAACGAAACGGTAAACAAAAAGTGAAATTATACCGTTTCGACTGTTTCAGCCTCATTTCAAACCGTTTTATGTGTTATTTCTGAAGTGGAACGGTTAACAAAACTGAATTTTGTGCCGTTTCAGAAACGAAACAGTTAACGAAATGGAATGGTGTTCCGTTTCCTTATGCGAAACAGAAACGAATTGGGCCCATTCCGTGGTATTGGGCCACGTTTGACAGCCCTAAATCCGTAGGATAAAAATCGAAATAGAAAATTGGAAAAAATAAATGAACGCTGAAATGCAGCGCAAGAATGGGTACACAGGCTGCAGGATCTTCTGCGTCCGTACTTGTAATCATTGGTGTTGTGGCCCACATCAAAAAGTTTTTTTTATTTATGCTCACAATTTCAAATTTCCATGCAGGTGTTTATGGCCTTGTTTGGATGAATGGGAATAAGAGATCTTCCCGGAAGAAACTTATTCCCGGAAGAAAAATCGATCCAAACGCACAAGAAGATATTCAGAAGAGTTTCTTCCAACAAGGTGGAAGAAGGAAGAAGGAAGAAGGAAGAAGGAAGAGCTTCTTCCACTTTTTTTTTTCTTTTTTTTGATGAAACCATCACATTATATAACAATATTATTATAATATCATAATATTAATTATTTTTATAATTATTATTAATATTAAATAATAATTATTATTATTTTCTAATAATATTATTATGATATTATTAATAACAATATATTACTATAATATTATAATAATATTATTATTATATAATAATATTAATAATATATTATTATAATATTATAATATCACAATTTAATTATTTTTATAATATTATTATAGTATTCGTATTATTATTACTTATTTTATTATTATTATTATTATTATAATATTACAATAATAATTATTTTTATAATATTACTATAATATTATAATAATTATTACTTATTTTATTATTATTAGTATTAGTATTAAATAATAATAATTACATTTTCATGATATTATTATATTATTATTATTTTTATTATTTATTTTATATAATATTATATTTTCTCAAGTAATGAATAAACTATAACTATTAATTTTTTAATTATTATTAGTATTAAAATAATAATTATTTTATTTTAAAATATCAAATATTAAAATAAATAAGGAAAGAATAATATTACACAAATTGATTTGAAAAAATTAAAACGAATAACTATTTTATTTTCATTTTTCATTTTTATTACAATATTATATTATTAATTATTTTCTATTATTATTATTATTATTATTATTATTATTATTATTATTATTATTTCTTATTTTATTATCTTGATTATTAGCATTATTAATAAAGAGAAATGAATAAACTATAAATAAATAAATAGGACAAATGATTATTTTAATTCAACTCTTTCAATCCTTATTCCTAACTCACCATCCAAACAACATTTCTTCTTCTAGGAATAACACTCTTCTCACTCTTCCCGAAATAACACTCTTCCTAAAATCCTTCTTCCTTCCTTATTTCTAACTCATCCAAACAAGACCTATATGTTTAATTTTATTTTTATTTCAGTAGGAAACATATTATTCCATCCAGTAATACAAAAACTAACTATATCAGGTACACCACACATAGCCTGTACAGAACCGGACACAGCAAATTTGCAAGAAGAAATTAATAATTTCTACCGACTAAGTACTTTTAGTTCTCGGCCAGGCGAGGACACCCACGGAGCACAATTATTATTTTTGTAATTATTTACTATTACTGTATGTACAATTTTCGTTGATTTAAAAGTGTTTGTAATATGATTTTTTTTTTTATTTATGCCCGTAGGCCAAGTTTGTAATATGATGACCATTGTGGTGCCATAGGAAAAGTGGTAATAAATAGTAACAGATGGAGAGCATCCGCATCCTCCACAGACATTTAAAAGGACTGTGCGGAGCAGTCCTTTTAGTCTGTCCGTCCGATCAAGATCCAACAGCGCGCAGGAAAAAACTCAAGATTTCGCCTCTCTCTCCACTACCCTCCTGCCCGTCCCGATTTTTGTTGAAAAAACAAGCGATTTTGGCTGTCCAGAAGAGTCGAATTCCCGCCAAAAAGCATCGCTGCGCCTGTCTCATCAAGTCCGCCTCTCATCCCTCTCAATCTTCTTCTCTCTCAAACGGAAGGTAAATTGAAGAAAAGAATTTTGCAGATATCAAATTGAAGAGTCGAATTATGTAAATCTTCTTCTTTCAAGATGATTGAAGAGTATCAATTTCTCAAAACTGTCATCTCCTCTTTCCCTTTTCTTTGTAGATATCAAATCTTTACTACTTATAAACGCATCCATGGAAAAGACGTAAACTTTCAGATAAAAAGGAGTTACACCTCTCTAATATCAACTATGGATCATTGATTTTGTTAATCTAATATGATATGCGGTTCAGATTTAAATATCTGATAAAAGGTCAACCTTTTATCAGCAAGCAGGCGCTGCCTAGGCGCTGGGTGGGAAGTCTGTCGTTCGTTCCAGCCCCTTGGTCGATTCTCCGTGACTTATTTTTATTTTTTTACGCTTTTTATTAAATTCTCCGTATCTGATCCGATATCTGTCGGCTTTAGGGTTTTAATTCATTTCAATTTCCTTCGCTCCTTCCCTCTCCGATCTTCGCCGATATCCTTCCAAAGTTGGACAAGGCGCAAAAAAAGCATGCTCAACCAATCCTCCTATATCCTTGCCCCTCTTTCCTTAATCTACCGCGATTTTACCAAATTGGAAACGTGAAAAATCAAATTGCGAGCAAATAAAAGATCTTATTCCTTTTTAATTCCGATATCCTACCGGCGCTACTCAATTTCTTCATAGTTACCCCTCCCCCCCATACCCTACCCTACAAAGATCTTCGCCGCCTCTACATGTTGCCTCATTTCTCTTGTCCGACCAGATTCGACAATCACCACTTGTACAGCCTCCACGCGGTTGCTCTCACGAGCAAACCTGCACCATCGCCGCTGGCTGCCCCGCAACCCTAGAAAACAGCCATGGAAATCTCATGATCTCTTCTTCTCTCCTCTTCCTTTGTCGCCATCGCCGCTGGAAAGTGTACGATCTCGATCTTTGTTATATTTTGTTCTATTATTTTTTACCTTGTTATAACCCTGAACGTTGAACAAGAAAAGGGGCTGCATCACTAGCTCCAAGGCGTGCATTTGTTTCACTAGGGAAAAGGTGAGTAGAAATACTTTTTTTGAAATTGAATGATTAAATTATACTTTGTGATTCTGGAACCAAAGATTGTATCTTTGATATGCAAATCAAAAGTTCAGAATGTCATATAAGAACAACCCAAAATGGTACGAAATTGGGGCTGAGTATGACAAAAAGCCTTCTTGAGGTTTCACGTTTGGTTGGTTTCATTTGAAGTTTTAGTATACACGATCAGTACATGTAATGATGTAAATATATTAGTGTACATAATTATTATAAAAGTAATTCTTTGGGCTCGGCTAAGTCTGTTCGCAACAGCTGGGACAACTCTTCTATTGGCTCTGTCATTTCTATGGATGAGAATGAGAAAGCTGGAGGAGCCAAGAGTAAGGTTAACAGAGAATCCCTTTTAAGAACTCAGGTATAATTTTATTTGTTCACAATGTGTTTGATGATTTATTATAGACAACTCATATGAGGATTTCATGAAACTTATAACCTCTATTTTATCAGATTTGCAAAATATGATGTGCTTTTTATGCAATTAAATTGCTAAATGAAAATCAATCTCAGTTTTAAACTTCAATGTTAGAATTGGCATAAAACTTGATTTCAATATCATTCTTTTTTGAAAAAAATTTCAGGATGTCAGATTACTCGAGATGGTTTGGTCCTTCTTGGAGAGAAATATAGTATTAGAAGTCAATAACTACAATTTTATTATTTTCTTTTCTATATCTTGGTGTGTTTTACTATATTTTATCAGGCTTTTATTTCCAAGCACTATCCAGGAGCTAGATTGGACTATGCTTCAAACCTTGTCTTTAAAGGAGAGACATTGGGCACTCTTTCTGATGTCTCCTTGGTTGAAATTACTCAATTAGGACCAGAGCTTGTGGTTTGCCAAATTCTTGTTGCCAAATTATAAAGGTGAAGAATTTGTTTTTGTTCACTGGCCATAATTTGCTCGATAACATATGTATTTTCTGTTACAGACGTTTGAAATTGTTGGATTTTATATACTTATAGGGTTCCAAGTGTATTTATATGGAAATAGATGACAAGAGGGAAGTAGTTAGGACCATAGGTACTACACTGCTATAAGGAATTATCAGGGGGATTATGTGCAAAATTATGGTTTTAGCATATTCTCTTCGAAAACAGCTTTGCAAAATCCGATTTAGACATTGTTGGCTGAGGAAAAAGTTTTATTAACGGGTTTTATCACTTGATTAATTCCATTAATGGTCGGTATTGGTTCTGTATTATCAATTGATTGAGGGCTTAGTTCTTTCCTTGAGTCTGTTCTGTACAATAAAGTTGGATTTTAAACCAATCTGGTGCCAGAAGCATACCAATGTGGTTATATGAAGCATTTTCAGGGTCTAAAATGTGATTCTAAACCTACATTGAAAAAAAAAAAATATTGAGGCTACCTTGTTGTTAATCCTTCTCACTGATCAGGTTTCTTTATGGGCTTCAAGCTCAATGCTGAGATTGTGAAATTTAAGTAGTGGTTTCTCTTCTTGGCCGTGACATTTGAATTTTCTGACGGCTGTTTGTAATATTGGGCTTATAGAAGTTAGACATTAAATTAAAAGCATGGTCTTGTTATGCTAAAACTGTTTTCGAACAGAATATGCTAAAACTATTTTCGATCAGATAGCAATCGAAAAGATAGCAATAACTTGTTATGCTAAAAGCATGGTCTTGGTACTGTACTTATGGTTCAGTTTTTGCAACCTTGACTACTAGCATGGTACCAGTATAAAAATTATATCATTTAAAAGTTCCTTGTAAATTAAGAGCAATTACAGAACGGAAGCCGTGCCGAGGGAACAGAAGCCGTGGCCGAGCAAAGAACGAAAGTCGTGCCAATTAGCCAACCAAATGAGGCAGAGGAAGCCAAAGTGTCGGTTAATTTGTTTATATAATTGAAGATTGTATTTTGAAGTTCATTGTAAATTGGTATCGAATTGTTATTTTGTAGATTACATTAGTTATATTATAATTGATGTGTGCTTGTATATAGATTCGTATTAGTTTTATATAATTGATATGTGTTATATACTTACATGTGTGATTGGTATTTCATGGCAGCGGAAGCAGAAAACCGCAAATATAAAAAAAAATTATATATATATAAATTGTAACAATTTTATAAAGAAAACGTTACAATTTTGTAAATATTATTTTTTTACCCCTGAAAGATTGAGGTACTGCAAACTATTGTTTTGAACTTAGCATTAAAAATTCAGTATTATATGACAAGAACAACATTTGGGCCTACTACATAAGAATTTAAGTTAATTTTGCATATACACCAAAGCAAAAATGTTCACCGTAAACATCTATATGGTGCATGTATAACTATGAAGAATTACGCAATTATATATATTTTTTTTTTCAAATGTAGCTATTGTTAGAGATATGTCCTAGGAGCCAATCATTAAATGGCTACTTCTATAGTTTATGTTATTGATGATATTTGATCATTTGTTCCTTGATTTATTTATTGACAGATCATTCAGGTTGAGGATCTGAATTGTAGATCTCTGTAGTTCATTTATAATTAAATGACAATAATAAATCTGAAAGGTCCGTAATCTTGATAATTAACAAGAAATATTAATTATCGGATAAGATTAGTATGCAAATTAAGTGATGATTAAGTTCTACAAATCATAGGTAAGGAGTTGCCAACTTAATTGCATATGTATATGTTATTAGAACATAGTACAGGACACGATCCAATGAAATAAATATATGGATTGTGTTAAGTGTCATTATTTATTCCATTTGAGTTGATTCTAAGTTTGAGATGGTTCAGCTTTTCCAGATGAGGATAGGTTCAATAAATATCATCTACCGTTGATTCCTGATAAGGGCTGCTATACGGACTTTATTTATGTTCTCTTGAATTGTGCGGGAAAAAGTTGTTCATCAAGAAAACCGTATGTCCCTCATTAATTTACTTAGTGAGCGATTATATTTGTTTGGGCCCCTTGATGGAGATGGATTGTTTGCTAGCAGCTGATACAATCATCTCTAGATCAAGAAACATATAATCTGCAAGAATGACACATTCCTATCTTGGATTATACGATGATATCATGTGACATAAGAATCAGACAAGGAAATACTATTATTTCTTATGCAGGATTGAGATATTGTAGCAGTACACTATTTATGCGAATTGAAAATCATAACGTGTTGCTAGATACAGCTTATGATTATTGGAATTAAAATAGCGATTTAATTCCATGGCCAACGTAGCATAAATTCTCAAAGGGTCACACAAATAGAGTTATAATCACACGGTGCATTATTTATTTATTCGTAATAATGAGTATTGCGAAAATATGGTAAGTTGATTAATTAATTATATACCGTTGCGAACCGTTATAATTAATAAAGTCAAATAGATCATATAGAAATAAATTAATGCATTATCTAAACCCTATATAATTATTAATTGGTTCAACACATTTAATATAATATGGTTATATTAATTAATTAGGCTGCCATTTAATTGCAAATGAATAGCCCAATTAAAGAGCAAATAAAAGAGGCTTTAATTAAAGTAATTAGAGACCCAATATAGGAGGTTAGGTGGCCCATATAGGCCCTAATAGTGGCCGGCCATATAGGGAGGTAGGTAGGTGGCAATTGTGTAATTTATGAGAACTTTGGTCTAGAGTTGGAGCAATATATAAGATCCCTTTGGAGGCTCAAACCCTAGCTAATTCTCTCTCCTCTCTTGTAGCCGCCACCACCATCCCTTCTCTCCCTCTTTGGCCGGTGCCACCACCACCTCCCCTCCCTCTTTTGCTCATGTGTTGAGCCTCCCTCTTCCACAATTAATTAAAGAAATTAATTCGCAAAGGAAGGAAGGGTTTAGACTCAATCTCTTGTTGCTAGCACAACTATTGAGATTCTGATTAAGCTCTTGGTGGACTCGAGGCGGCCGCCGGCGACTTGGTGGTGCGTGCAACCTCGACATCGACGGATTCGAGCCTCCTAGTTGCGAGTCTAGGAGAGGTAGCTTTTTTCCTTCCCTTCTCATGGTGTGTTGATGCTTGAACAAGATCCATCGAGATCTTTGTTAATTAGATGGTTAATTAATGGTAATTAACCATTAAAATTTAAAAACATGGATTTCCTAACAGCTATGAAATAATTATTTGGTTCTAACATAATTAACTTTTTGCAGAAAAATATTTACAAGATTTTGGAGGCCTGAACAACAATATTCATTCATATGGTAGATGCTACATGAAGAAGAAGAAAAATTGATCAGTAGTATTGTATCCAATTATATAGCATTGTTTAAAACTCTGCTCTCTTCATTTGTTCTCCAATATCTAATTATACAAATTTTGCCAGGACTTGAAGTGTTGTCTATTGTGAAACTTGGAACTGCAAAGGATTCTCCGTATTTAATAAAAAGAAATGTGTACAAAGTCTGATGCATTACTATTAGTAACGGTCCAAAGTACAAATTTCAAAATTATGTCCTGGTTTGATAGCTGCCAGTACAACACATCTCTCATATTGCTCTAAAAGAAGAAAATATAGTTCATGCGTGCTTTATTTTTATTTATTTATTTATTATTTTTTGAAAAAAAGGTCAGAAACCCATTTCATTGCTGAAATAAAACTATGCAATTAAATGAAATATATGTTAAGAACAAAAAATTATCAATATGTCAGCATTAATTAAGACTGAAAAAAGAAGAAGAGAACTTATGATGATGTTTACTAAAATCTCATATACGGATCATCTAAAGTGACAACAAATAAATAAATACCAGAAAGTTGGCCATCTTACTGGTTATTTGCAATTTAACCATGAATACTAGATAACTTAATCATATATTAGTATAACATTTTTCTTATATTTAAGTTTGCCCATCCAATGTGTGGGCGATCTTACTACATACTAAAAGTCTTTTAACTTTTAGAAATATATAAAATAAAAATGGAAAAATTTTTTTTGCACCCCTCAGAACTTAGAAAATAGAGAATTTGCCCCCCCCCTCCCCGAAAATTCGAACGCCTCCTCTATTTTCCCTTCTGACATATTTTATGTCATAAAATACTGTTAAATTAAAAAAATAAATATATGACGATTATGCCCCTGTTCGAATCTAACCCTTTCACTCCAGACTAAACTCAAATCGAATCAAAACTATTCTCTCGCGCATAGACCAGAAACCCCTTTCTTCTCCTCATCTCTCCTCTCGATCAAACCAGGAGAAAAGTTCAACCAATGTCTTGTTAATTATATGTAACTCAAACCCCTTCGTTCTCTTGTACCAATCCGATACCGAAATTCATCCATTGTCATACCAAAGGCTTGGCTCACTTACCAAATTAGACCAACACAAGATAGAATGACTACACCATGGCACTCTCCTCTTAACCAGGATCCTAACGAACTCAGTTTGGTCAATTGTATGGCTCCGTTCACCGGAAAACTCGAATCAAAGAATACATGGACCAAATCGAAGAATAATCAAATACAATTGCCTTAATCTCTCGGTTCTCCGGCCATACAAAGGCGACGCAACTCAAACGAAGACCGTCATCGTGCTTCCCCTGATCTCACTATTCCAAAGACCTTAATCATGTCGGAAACAGAGGCCGGAGTCGCCGAAAATTCGTCGGAGAAACTTGACTGTGAATAAAAGAAAGAAAAGGTTTTCTCCTGATTTGATCGAGAGGAGAGAGGAGAAGAAGAAATGAGTTTCTGGTCTGTGCGCGAGAGAGAATAGTTTTGATTCGATTTGGGTTTAGTCTGGATCGAATGGGTTAGATTCGAACAGGGGCATAATCGTCATATATTTATTTATTTTTAATTTAGCAGTATTTTATGACATAAAATATGTCAGAAGGGCAAATAGAGGAGGCGTTCGAATTTTAGGGAGGCAAATCAGGAGTTTTGACTTTCGGGGGCAAATTCTCTATTTTTTCAGTTATGAGGGGTACAGAAAAAATTTTCCTAATAAAAATTGTCCGCACATTGAGCGGGCATTGCTGCTAGTTTAAGAAAACAATTTTGCAGATGCTCCACTCGAGGTCAAGGGAAGAGCTCCAATTCATCCAGCAACAGTATGCAACAAGTAGTTGTTTGACTGATTTCGTGTGTAATTTTTCTAGTATTTAGGAAGGAAAACCCTTGACTGATTTAGAATTTAGAATGCTAGTATTTAGAATTTCTAGTATTACACGGTCTCCAATTTAAATGCGAAATCCCGATTGATTTACCAAAATAAGCGCAATAAAAGTTTGCTACAGGAAGTTGGGTGTTGATAAGATTAAATGACTCAGTACTCAAAATAGCTTCTGTATGATTTATACATTGTGGCTTATGAAATTTAATGAAATTTCAAAATAGCTTTGGTCTTGAGTTCAAAATAGCTTGTGTATGATTTATACACTTTGGAAATAGCTTCTGTGTAAGTGTAACGGCATGTTTTATACACTATTTTTCATGTTAGTTCTAAATGCTCATAGTTTAATTTCTTTTCTTGTTCTTTATGAAGGATATGGAGAATTCGAACATCATGCCTCATGTTGGTATGACATTTGCAACCTTTGATGAAGTATGGATATATTGGAAAAACTTTGGTGGAAAAAATGGTTTTGGAGTTAGAAAATTATATGGAAAAAAGAGAAAAGATAATAGTCATTCTTCATACACTTTTGTGTGCTCATGTGAAGGGGAAAGAAAAAAGGACAAGAGAGATCATCTCATGAAGAACCCCCCGAGCTGAGATCCTAACGGGCTGCAAAGTTCTTTTGGCGATTAAATTTGATAAAAATTGCATAAATCACTTTTTTGCAAATTAACTTCTGTAACATTGGATAAAAAACCAGTCAGGGCACTTGTTGTAGGAATGAAATAGTTCTCAGGGGCTTGTTGTCAGGTGAGTGTGACAATTGGAAAAAAAATCAGTCAGGGCACTTGTTGAATGCCTATATATTTGGTCCCTAGTGACAGTAATACCAGTACCACCTGATACAATAGAACAATTGGAAAAAAAAATGCAATTACTGCACCTTGTAGACTTACCTCTAACGATAAGTCTTAATTTGTTTTTTTTTTATTTTGCAACAATGTATCAATTGTAGAAGACTAGACAAGTTTTAGAGGAATTGCTTTTATTTTGGCAACATTTTGCGAAAAATGTGCTAACAGGTCGGATTTAAGATGCTTTTATTAAATGGTTGAAGTTTAGTTGCTTTGATGATCTAAGATGCTTCCAAATATAGCATAGTTAATCTTGTGTATCAGAACATTCTGTTGTTAGCATAGTTAAACTTGTGTATAAGAACATTCTGTTGTTCTGGCTAAAAGTCTTAGAGTTGTAAGCTCAGTTGGTGTTAGCTGTACTTTAGATTTAGGTATCAAGTTTAAGATCTTTGTTGCCCTCAACTTGGCAGTTTGCAACAAGGTGCATGGAATGGTAACTGTAGACACGTGCTTTCAGAGTTATTCAAGCATTTTATATGCTCAGTTGGGTTTCTTATGGTGTTATTCATGGCATTTTATATTCAAGCATCTGCTTTCAGAGTTTAGTTGGACTCAAGTGGTCACACATGTAAATATTTGCTGAAGATATCAAGTCAAATAATACTAAATTGATTTGGATCAGTTTGTTCAAAATGGTTGAGGTTATCATAATACTAAATTGATTGGGAGGATCAGTTTGTTCAGAATGGTTGAGGTTATCATATCTGCTTTCAGAAGGTTACATCCATAACATATCAAGTTACAGAAATTTGAGAACCAACAAACTAAAATGTTGCTTATATTTGAATTATTGCGGGAAGTTAAATAAGATGAAATATATTGTATGGATATATCCTAGGTCATGCTTATATTTTAGAGCAACCCATGTTCTGTGAAAATTCGCTCTCACTCAACGCCAGTACCAACCCACTGCCTCACCATACCAGTTCTCATTTCCCCCTTCAAACTAAGCCTACGCAACCCGAACTAACCCCACCAATGTCGTCTCCTCGCTTCGACGATGCTGTAGAGCCCTTCCCTGACAACTGCTATGGCCGGAGTTGATTTTGAATCCAAACCCGTTTCGTTGCGAGCCCACTAAGAATAAAAATGAAACCCGTCTCCTTTGTTTAGTTTTTTTTTTTTAATTTCAGAGACTCTTTGTTTAGGTTTTTTTTTTAATTTCAGAGACTCGGGCAAGCAGGGAAGGGGAAGGGCAGCTTGGAGAGAGAAGGGATTTTTTTCATTTCTATTCCGATCCGTTCGATTTGATCCGACGATAGGCATCAAAGGACTGCTCCATACAATCCTTTTAAATGACCGTCGAGGATGCCAATGGCATTTCCGATTTAATGGCGAAACAATAGATGAGTGATCATTTATTTTCTTATTGTAATTAATAAAGAAGTCGGCCAATTTTATTGTCAGTATGCCGTTTCTCCTTACAAAAATTATTCAACACATTATAGTATCTTTCAATTAATTTTACAACATAAAGAATTCTTCTTGCTCCTTTCTCCTTACAAAAATCATCACATTATAGTATCTTTCATCTCATATATAACACAAAAAAAAAATCATCATAAACGTTTAAGATCTTCCACCACGACTTTCAATATCCCTCAGCCACGGCTTTCGTTCACTCGACATATAAAAGACAAATTTAATTCTTGAAGGCAATGCAGAACAAGAAGTGTAATCCTACAAATCCAAATACAAAAATGAGAAGTATAAAAATTATAACGAGATGTACTGCAGGGCAGAAATATGAAATACCAAAATATTTATTTGAGCAAAGTACCTTGTTAATTTGTTCTGTACGGCCATTAGTAGGATGAGAAATTTCATTTTGACCACGTAAGATAGTTCCATCCTTGCAAAAAGGAAATGAAAGCTAAGAATTAAGGAAGAAGTATCCAATAGATGCTGACTAGAAGCTTGCTTTCCTTAGAAAATTTATAGAAAAAGATTTTCATACTAATATAGACAACTATTCAACTATTAGTGACAAAACTAAAAGGAAAAAATAAAAACCTTTGATGCATGATATTAGATAGTCAGGATATTCAAACAAAATACACATAAATTTACTTCGAATTTCATCCATATTGGACTGATTTGCGAAATATTTTCAAAATTGTCAGAATATGTCATTTTCAAGTTATCCATTCTTAAAAGAAAAAAGGGGAGAAATACATACCCACAATTTGCACCCAAAGTGAGTCTGTCATTGGTGGAAATTACTGGGAGAACAAGACTTTCTTTGGGAATTTCTGAAACATGAGAAAGTAAAAATATCGCAGCATCCAATGACTGAAAGAATATATGAGCCCCGGCAAAGAAGAAATTCCCAATGCTGTGCAAAAAGCAATATTAACATGTCATGGCAAAATTTGAGAAAAGAAAGAATGTTCCACAATAACCAAACTTTTAATCCCCAAAAAGAAGTTAATTGTACATATGAACCTATGCTGCTCCAAAAGCAGACAATTGGGATATATATGTGTGTGATTTTGAGAAATAATATAGCAGATATATTATTTGAGCTAAGGTTTTTCTATTCACCTTAGGAAGCATCACCTGCCATTATTGAAGCAAAATAATTCATCAGACCGTCTCAGGATCTGAAAAGAAAGATAAATAAACTATATTCATGTCTAATCGAAATAATAATGATTATTTTTACCACAACAAAAGATAAAATAAAAGGAAAATCATCTTGATAATATTAATGTACTGAATCTATCACTCTAATGACAAAGAAATAAATCAACAATCAATTAATAAGAAGACCTGGTTTTGTAAATACACAAGAAATGCACAGATGGTCTCCCTATAAGGCCGCGACACACCATCCCATAAAGGGTCTCCACCTTCCACTATCCGGTACCTATCCGAAATAGTTTAAATTTAGAGAAATGCTATTTTATTGGTACAATTCATTTCTGTACCTTGAGGTACTTAACTAAGCTTAACTTGTATAAAATCTCAAATATATATAGTAATACTAACCTAAGTCTGAAAAGGAAAAAACACAGACTAGTTTAATACATTTGTTACCATTTGTCAAAGTTCAGTACAGACATTCATGACCTACCACTCTAATTTGGCATCTGATGGATCGATGGCAAGCGATGTCCAAGCAACCTCCTGACTGCTAAAGCTTCTGGCGTGCTTTCATCTGACTACAATTTAGCATCTGATGTCTCCCACTGCGGGCCCACCTGTCAGGTGCATATTCACCATAGAAATCAGATATGTAAAAACTAGAATTACAGGCAGATGTCTGGTAAACTACCAGATAGGACGGCTTATTACAGTGTCCTCTCAGGTAATGCCTGGTAAAGTACGGTAGGAGACTTCATGGAATGGCACCAACTGTGAACTAATGTAGATTTCAAAAGAAATTTGTTGTTTTCCCTCGATTATGCTTTCTTGTATATGAGTTAAGTAAAAATGCTGAAATTTGGTCATACAAGAGCAATTTGTGTAAACTGGTACAGAATCTACCAGAGAGTATTATTACCACTCCTGTCATCAGAAAGTCGCAGTAAAAAGTTAAAAAATAATAATTTCAGGAAGGAAGACTGGAGCAACATAACACTCCTCTTGAATTGAAATTCTGATTCTAATTGCAGGAACATACTCAATTTCTTAATAACACATTTAGTAGCATATTTGGCTTAATTTAACATGAAAACTAAAAAGTTTACCAAGTACTCAAACAATCTTTGCTGTACTTCCACCGTCATCAGAAATAGGTAACACATGCGCAACTCGAGTTGTTACCTTTTTCAATTCTTCTACCACACCATTAAGTGCTGTCCCACCTGATTATAGGCCAACCAATTCAATGCATCAGAAATATTAAAGTAGCAATTTGAAAAAAAAATAAAAAATTTACAATCTGATGAGACTAAACACTCTTACATAGTGACATTTGTGTGCTTTTCTTCCTAGAGGTACAATTAAATATATTTGCAGCCGAAATCAAAACACTAATTCAAATGTCGATTTCACGCTATCTTAATTTCATAAATAACAAAACGATGAAGCCAATTAATTTCAGATAGTTCAATTACCAGAGAAAACAAGCAGAGGAGAGAAGGGGAGGAGCAAGGCACAGCGTCGTTGCAATGCGCTGAGGCCATGCAGGAGAGCTGTCTGCAAGTGTAAGATCTCAGTTTAGTTGTATAGAAAACTAGAGAGAGATCTAGAAGGATTCCAGGAGAAGAAACGAAGAGAGAGAAGAATCCAAGCGCCGTGTGAGCAATAGAACCACGAAGCAACGGCAGGTCACGGCAGCATTTACCGGTTTGTAGGATAGAGAGGGAAGAGAAAGAAAGAAGGGGTTGGTGGCGAAGTTCGAGGGTGTTCGGAGCAGTGGTGGCGTCTCGTCCGTGTAGCGAGAGTGGGGTCGAGCGTGGTGAAGAGGGGCGGACATCTGTTGAGGGAGAGAGGAAAGAGGAGGAGTTGGAGGCTGAGTTCGGAGGTGGGAAAATGAAATGAAGGTGGGAGAGGCGAGAGGACCCGAACGAGATCCTCTGATTTCTCCAAAAGAAAAAAAAATAAAATAAAATAAAAATCCAGTGAACTCCTAGTGTCTGAACCGTTCGATTTAATCTTAACGATCATGGATATCCTGTGAATAATACCAGATTGATAGTACAAATTATGTTCTGTAATAGTTTTTAATAAAACCGTTACAAACCACAATAGATTCTATAATGGTTATTTTATAAAAACCATTATAGAAAATTGAAATGAATTTTTTTTATGGAAAAATTGAAGCGGTTATTTAAAAATAACCGTTACAAAATACTTTTTCATCATTTCTTGCGCTGGCGCTGACAGTTTGATAACGAATCTATAGTATTAATTAAATTCTGTGGGTGTCCAATTCCGTTCCGTTTTTTTTTTCGATTTCGACACGGTAATCCGAACTGTTCTTACGCTAAAATCTCCTTTTTGTTTCTCCTCTTTTTATAGACATATCAGCGCCGGAATGAGATCCTCTGGTCGGCAGACCACAGAGATCCTCTGGTCGTTTTAGATCACGGCTGTCTGATTTAATTTCAACGGTTAAGGATGCTCCGTGCATGATACCAGGATTGATAGGCCCGAAAAAAGTTAACCGTTGAGATTAAATCAGACGGTCCGGATCTAAAAACGACCACCTGGTCGTTTATAAAAAACGACCACAGAATCCGACTCCTATCAGCGCCTCCCCTATTAAACTCCTCTCTCTCTCTGCCTCCGTCGATCTCGCGCATGGCGCACCCCCAATCCCCATCCTCCCTTTCGCGCGTCTCTCTCTCCGCCTCCTCCGTCAATACCACTAAATCAATAATAATAATTTATTAGTTTGGACTCTTTGGAGAACCATCTCTGTACCCCAAATCAGAACTTTCATGCATCCTGCTAGGTTTGATAATTTCTCCTCTTTCTTTCATACGCTAAGATCAATTTTGATTTATTTATTATTATTATTTTTTTTTGCTTGAAACCTTTCGGTACATTTATTTTTTTGCTAGGCTGGAAGGATAATGGTTGGATTGGTAAAGAAAAGGAGACTAATGCCATAGAGAAAAGGAGAGACCAGGGGAAGCTAAAGGGATGCCATCGAAAGAAAAATCACCCCATTGCTTTTCATTTTGCACCGATCCCATGATTTCTCCTTTCTATTCCCTTTAAGGTACTGTATACATCTGCCTTTATCACTCTCTTTTTTTTTTAAATTGATCTTTTTTCTAACTAATTGAAAATCATGGGATCGGTGGGGAACTTCAAAAGGGAAAAGAGGAAGCAACTGAAGAAATTATATTCAATAAGTATCCTTATTTTAAACTTTTTTATTTCTTTTTTTTTTTGAGGTGATTGTTAATCAAATTCATCCAATTAATTGATGTGAGTTTGTTAAACTAAGATATTTGCTTATCTCACTTTTCTTAGTTATAAAAAACAACGTCAGTAAATTGAAAGAAGTTAACTATTCTGGTATCTTTGGCTTTACAGGAGATCAGTTTAGGTTTTGTGGTAAGGCCTTTCCTTGGCTTTGCAGGACTTAGTTAAAAAAACTAAGTATTGGCTCTGCAACTCAGTTCTTCATGTTTTGCAGTAAGGCCAGTTGCATTTTGTGGTTATAGACAAACAAGAACAAATATCCACCCAAAATGTAATATACTGAATACAAATTTTCTTGCATCTCCATTTATGAAAGTGATCAAAATGGTGCCAGTACTGGGTTCTTGATCCAATAAATTATGACGGTTTAATTCCTTCTAATGTGTCGCTTTATTTTGACATATCACATCTTTGGCAGATGCCTCTTACTTTGATTGTCGCATGGGTAAAGGGAGACAACATGGTTCTTAATTTTAGCCTTCTTGAGTCTGCCTCTTAGGTCATGACAATTTTTTCTACTGCCTTCACACTTCATGTACCTTTTTTCATTTCAGCTTTTTCTTTATGGCTTCTTATTTACAAATTGGTTGTATTTGATTATATAGTTTGTTTTTTTAATCATATACATTTATATCGTATTCAAGTTCTCGCCACTTAGTAACAGGATCCATGGAGTAGTTCATGCGAGAGATTTTCATGCAACAACCCTTGACTCTGTAAGTAGTCGCAAAAGAATTAGAAGTAATAGGAAAACAATTTCCAATTTACTGTTAGTATAATCATAATCTTTTATGAAAAAACATGGCCTAACTGTTATTAATTCTAAAAGAGGAGGTGACGTGCATGCGCCTAACTGTAACTACATATGGCTCCAAACAGTTTTTACAAATCCTGATGCGATAGCATTTAAATTCGTGCATATTACTTCCCTTCTGATGGGCATCCAACCCAATGACTTTCTGATCACCCATGCTATCAACCTTTATATATTCTGTAAGTTCGCAACTTTGTGAGGGTGTACCAGTAATGGCACTAACAAGTACTGGTATCAGTGAAGGTGGGAACAGGGGCCTGACATAGATTAATGTTGATGTGTGATAATGATGCTGCCAACAGGTATTTCTGAAAAAAGTATTAATTCTTATAATCATTTAATATGAAATTTTCATTCTATTTAGTATAGAAGTTGAAGAATCCAAAAGGCAAAAATGAAGCTTCACCATTTATAAGCTTTAAGCAAACAGAAAGATCCTTTTATAAATAAAATCAAATAAATTAACTGTAAATATAATATGATAGTAGTTTTGATTTTCTAACAATTGGATTCTTTATTTAATTTCCTGTTTTGCCATTTTGATAAAAGGCTAGGAATTTTTTTGAATTTTCATTTTGATAGAAGCTCAGGAATTCTTTAATGCTTACTTGCATGAAGCTCTTTACTCTTCACAACAGAAAATACCATGATATTTTATCCCCTTTGTATAATTTAAAAGTCTTTTAATATTATACATGTTGTGTGAAAGTGTTGCAATTTGTAATTTACAATTTTGAATGATTAATATTAGTTGGGTGCGTCTATATATTATATTTAGTCTTAGTGAACCATGTTTTTTTTTTGTACAGTAAAAATTAGTTCTATAGTCTTATTTACGAAATTGGAAATAGGTAGCAATAACATAAAGTTACACGTCCAGTAATATAAATAGCACTAATGACAAAACATGCAATAATGGTACCAGGAAATAGAAATTGTTGTGATGTTGTGTTGAGTTAAAGCAAAATCAGATATAGAAAATATCAGATTAGAATCTTTATAGAAAAAAAAATGTCACAACAAATCATGATTATAACCATCCTATGTCTTTTTAGTATTTTGTGCATATACCAGCCTTTGTGTTGTGCTTTTGATGTATAGATATATACTTGGGATGAGTATTATAGGGCCTTATACTCATGGTATATGCTTGCTACCAGTCCTTGGTACTGCTATGGTGAGTAGGAATCTCGGATTCCAGGAGCATATTTGAAACAAACCAGAAAATTTAGAGTTTCAATGCCAAAAATGAAGGTTGATTATTAATAGAGGAATATACTAGTACAGAGTTTTAGCAGATGGAATGTACTAAAAAATATACAGAAGATTCAATTGCCAAGTTGAATTTTAATTTGATGCCTTTTCTCTATCTAGAGATATGCTTATGCCTATCAAAAGGATGTCAAGTGCTAAGGCGTACACTTCACAATGTTGATAATAGTTTATTAAGCATGACAATATTTTATTGTGAGATAATTTTATCTTTTATTTTCAGTCCATTTTTCAATGTAGTCCGTTAGAATTTTTATTTTGTGAAAATGAGGTAAAAGGACATGTACACACATAGACATCTGCCAACAAAGCAAAATTGGATCAGAGTTAATATTAAGTTTCTAATTCATTTTATAGACTATTGTTTTCCCTAATTTGGACAGTGTGTCATTGTTTTTATGACACCTTTGTTCGTTGAATAAAATGGCATGTTTGCACAACTACTGTTTGAGTTGGAAAATTAGCTATAAATTTTTTTTTTGGTGCCTTTCATGTTGTAAGAGCAACCGAATGGTACTTTCTGTACTGTTGAAATCATGTAAAAGGAAAGCCAAAGAAGACTGGCTTGATGGTTGGTACCTTCTTTTTCTTATTATATATATATGTAGCAACAACTATTTGTGCATCAGTTATATAATTGTGGCTACCAGTACTGTTAGCTTGCTATTTGAATAAAAAGAGAAATAACAGTTATTATGGATTATAATGATGGTTAGTAATACAATGTACTCATTCTTTAATCTATTTCACTCTGCTCTAATTTTTACGTGACCGGCTGTTCACAACAAGCTCAATTATTAGAGCTACTTCTGTGGATCAGCTAAAACTGTAATGTTCTTTTGTGATTTTTTATTTTTAATTGTTGAGAGGATGTGATGGATCGTTCTATCCAATTGCAATGTAGCTAGAAGTAAGTTAATCCAGTCAATTGAAATACAAAAAAAATAATAATAATAAATAAATATAAAAAAGCCAACAAAATAATGAAACCTGTGCTTAAGTCTTTTTATCATTTTTATGCATATACCAACTTTTGTGTTGTGTGTTTGATGTATAGATACTTGGGATGAGTTTTATAGGGTCTTATATTTAGGGTAAATGCTTGGTACAAGTCCTTAGTACTGCTATGGTGAGACTAGTACCGTATCTGGTATGAATCTCAGATTCCAGGGGCATATTTGCAACAAACCAGAAAATTTACGGTTTCAATGCCCAAAAAGAAGGTTGATTATTAATAGAGGAATGTCCTGGTACGGGGTTTTAGCAAATTGAATGTACTGGTACAGGAAGATGTAATAAACCATTCCTTTTTAGTGCTAAAAAATATATATATATTCAGACGTGCATTACATATTCTGTAAATTGGGTCCGATCCACCAGTTTCAACAAGTGCATAGCTATTGATTATTAACTTTTTGAATCTCAGTTTTAAAAAAATAGATGTTCATTAATAACTTCCGTACAGTCATCTATTATTTAAAAAGATGTCTTATATTGTATAGCGATAATTTTAAAGAAAAATTATGACATTTTTCCTTTGCACTTATATGCCTGTCGCACACAATTTAAACTTAATGACAAATTTTTAGTGGTTCTTAAAATTGAAATACAAAAGATCCACTAAGGTGCGGCGAAGCCGTGCTTCCCCATCTAGTTATAATAAAATTGTTATAAATGATCTGTTACAGAACCTTTTTTTCGGGTAGTGCCACTCAACCATTTATTCGTTGTAAGCCCCATGTCTTCCACTTGCTCAATTGGCAGAATCAGTTCATCTAATGGAGGCACTTGATATCTCGTATTTATACTATTATTTTGGCCAGATTTTACATCAAAATTGTGACCAAACCAATGATATTCACTGTGCTTTTGTATTTTATTTGGCAAGATTGGGTACTGCCGTGGAATTTAATTTGTCTTGTAGGAACTTAGTGGATTGGACACAATAATTGCATAAAATGGAGAATTTTTGGGAAGAAAATGACTAAATGGAATCCATAGCATTGTAGAGCTCATCCTAAGCTTTCCAGCGATTTTTGAATCACCTCAATCGGAGTCCGGATGAAGAAATTATGGTCAAAATACTATTGGTGCGCAGTGTTGGATGCACCGGAATTCGGACCGAATTAGTATCAATTCGGACCAAATTACATCACTGGAAATTACAGAGGAGTCAATTCGGACCGAATTAGATGGAATTCGGACCGAATTAACATACGAGGAAAGTCCTGGCTATACTTGGAAGGGGTTTTCTCTTGTGGGAACGTCCCTAGGTCGGTTTGCAATATATGGAAAGGTTCTAGGGCGTCCAGAGAGGCAAAAAAGGGCTATTTATGCATATTCTTTCTTGTAGAGGGGGATCAACCATTGATCCACCATAGCAGCTACCATTGAGCCACCATTAGCCACCAATCTTCCACGTCCACCACCATTCTCATGCTGAAAGGCATGGGATTTCCACTTCTCCACCATCACTCGATCATGGCAGCGACTTGGGAGCGGTTCTAGACGCGATAGTGGCAGATTCAACCCAACCACGACTTCGGACTCGATTCAAATAGGAGTAAAGCTGGATATTGTTGTATCTCTTCCTTTTCTCTTATTTATTTTTGTCATGGAGTTTGTATCTTGTTTTATTGTTGCTATGTTAGGCTAAAAATCTATTGTCTTAGGGGTAGATGTAATTTAGGAATTTGTTCGTTATGTGAAACTTGATGTTTGATTAGTTTATGCGAATTACTTGTTGGAATTTAATATTTTACGCTTGTGTTTAGAATTGTTTATTAACTATGTTGCTTAATGGATGAATGACCACATTTGTTAGGACATCAACATGTTTTAATAGATAAGACTTGCATAAGTATTTCGAGGTAGGTAAAAAGACGAAAGTCAACCAGCGATTAACCAAAAGTGAAAATTTCTATTTGAACGACAGTTTAAAGTAGATATCTCGCAGAAAATCAACAAGTAAACCCGAGTAAGTCTACCAACAAACGAAAGTTGAGGTACAATACACTTGGTGAGGGTTAACACTAGGTTCTATACCAGATACCGTGTCTAATAGACGACAGCAGAGGACTAGAGAGTTTAGGTTTGGCTAGATGGACCCTTCGCATGACTATTCAACAAAATCAAGTAGAACGTGACGTTTACGCAGTGGAATTCGGACCGAATTGGTCATAATTCGGACCGAATTAGTGGAACAGAACACAACAGTGGTATGTTTCACAACCCTACGACCAAACCAAAGTGAAATCGAACCCTAAGACATTTTTAATAACATATTTTAAACCCTAAAAACACCAAAAAAATATTAGTTTTAATTATTTTGATTTTATTTATTCTTTTCTTTAATTGTTTGATTTAAATCAAAAACACCATAAAGATTTATTATCTAGCTTTAGCAAACAAATAGGATTAGTATTCATCACCGTTTTTATGGGATCGACACATTTGCTTTACTACGAACGTCTAGTCGAGTGAACAAGATTATTTTTGTTTCACCTAGGTTTTAACCTCGATCAGCACCATGCCATCATCTCCATAAAAGATTTCTTCGGCTCTAAAATCGAATCACCAGACCAATTAGAATTGAAACAATCTCGAACCAACATATCTTAATGTAATTTTCTTATCTGGTCCAAACCAAAGTTATTCCTAATTTTCCAGAGTGTCCATATTTTGGCCCCACAAAAAATGTAAAATGCGTTCCTCTTGTCAGCACTTAAAGTTATATCAGATGTCTTTCAGTTTATCCTGGAGTAAGCTAGCAAAAAAAAAAAAAAATAAAATAAAAAAAAAATGAAAGATTTTTTTAAAATTTTCAATAAGTATATATATTTTTCCATGTACAAAAAAATCTATGAGTAATGATAGAGTCAAACGTGTTTGACACTTGAGTCCGTCAAACACGATCAAATCTCAATTTTCATTATTACAACGGAAAATCCAAACTGCTCAATTTATTCTCCATAATGAAATCTCCTTAGAGATCAAATTTTATAATTTTTCGAATTTTTTACTATTTATTATGAATTTTAGAAAATCTTTAATCTAATTAATTCTAGACCCTCCAATTTAAAAAATCCGAAATAAATAGTTGAAAATTTAGAAAAATTGTAATTGTAAAATTTGGTCTTCAAGATAATTTCAATATGAAGATCATATTGAGTTGCGGTCATTTGAAATTTTAATAGTTGAGACTAGAATCGTGTTTGACGTCAAACACGTTTGTCTCTAACATTACTCAAAATTTATTAGCCATACTTAATCTCAATTTAACACAAAATTGTAGTTTTTGCTTGTTTGCCTCTGCCGCCAAATTTTATTAGATCTGCGCAAACAGAATGTTAACATTCTAGCCGATCTATGCGAAACATTCACTTTGGCTGGTTATGGATACAGAAAATTCTACAGCCAATGAAAATTATAGAGAGAGTATGAAAAACTTACGGATGCGAATGAAAAGTTCAAGCGGAACACAATAATAAATAAATAAAAATAAAAATAAGTACGTAATCTAAGATATAAATTAAAACCCGTGGCCGTATTTTAAAGTTTAAAATGCGGTAAAAAATAGGGTCAATTTTTTATATTTATATAAATTAAAAATAGTTTAAAAATTAAATATATTTGAAAATCTAAGACATTTGAAAGTCTAAAGTAGTTCATGTCTAATTTATAGAAAAAAAAAATTATCCCCTCATACGACATGCAATCTGAGCCCTCTAATTTTCGTTGATCGATCAATCTAAATATATTCTAAAAGTTTACCCTTCTTAATTAAAAACCGTGACTGCATTGGCTTTTAATTAAAAATATTTTTTTGGTTAAATATATTAAAAATAGTTATACCAATCATCTAAGATAGTTCTTTATATATAAAGTAGATATAAAATAGATATATTAGAAATATATATTTCTTTATATATTGATAGATTTAGCCATCAAAGTTGATCAAATGGCGGCTTCGCCGCCTCCCCTCATCTAGTGAAAATTCATATGTAAAGTTATTCAACTTAAACGTACATTTTGATATATGGTTAAATAACCAAACAGCAGAATCCATAAATGGACACCAAGTCCATACTAAAGAAATATAATAATATATTGACATTATGAGATACGAAAATGAATTATGTACTAATAAAATTGACAGAAATATGATCGCAAGGCATAAGACTCTGATTATCATCTCTTCTTAGAACAACACCTATGATTGATTGGATGTGTCGCCAGTTTCACTACTTGGAAAAGGACCATCAATCTCCGTCCTCCAACAACTCTTATTCTCCGGGAATTTTATTAGTGCGGGACAATCCACATATTCCACACACTTTAAATTATTAAAAGAGTTCCCAAGTTTATACCAGTCAATTTCCAGCTTTTTCAAGAACCTGAGGCGTAATATCTCCACTTTCCAGACAGCACTATATCCAAATTTAGTAAGGTTGCCACCTCTAATATAAAGTTTCTTCAAGTTTTCCAGCTCTCCAGCAGGATTCTGCAGCTTTGCTGCGTCAGCTTCTGGATAACATCTGATGTCCAGCTTTTCCAGACTGTTAGGGAAATCATAATAGGTTTGATTTTTATCAGTGTTCTTTTTGGACTCAGCTTTTCCAAATTTTTTGTTGCCTCCCTTAGATTCAGGTTGTCCAAACTTTTCATTGCCTCCACTTGACTTAGTTTGTCCAGATTCTTTGTTGCCTCCACTTGCCTCAGCTTGCTTAGGTACTTCGTTGCCTCTACTTGTCTCTGATTTTCCAAATTCTTTGTTTCCTTCACTTGCCTCAGCTTTTCCAGAATCTTTTTTGCCTACACTTTCCTCCGTTTTTCCAGATTCTCCCCATGTAATGGTCAATATTCGAAGGCTCTCCAAATTTTTTAAACCACTAAAATTATCAGTAACCAAACTACTGTTGGTAATTCTAATGCTGAGCTTTCTGATCTTCTTCAATTTTGAGAGATCTTGTAGCCTGCAAGGATGGCTTTTGTTTTCCCCACTCCCAACCACAAAGCCCTTCAACACCTCTAAATTAGACAGCTCACATATCCATTTTGGCATATGATCTAACAGATAACACTCTGTAATATCTAAATGTGTCAGCTTTTTGAACCAACTTTCTTGGGAAAATAGCCGCTTTAAACTTTGTTTCGGTGTGGACCTTGGTTTCTGTGGTAATTTCTCCAAATTATGACAAGCCCTGAGGTCTAATATAATCAGGTTTTCAAGTTTCCCAATGGATTCGTGAAGCTCTTCTATCCTTGAAATGCCTCGCAAGCTAAGATAGGTCACATTTTTTCCCATTTCTCCTAAGAAATCGGTTTTATCAACCTCAATGTGGTCCTTCAATTTTGTTTTCTCAGATCCTGCTCTCTCATCCTTATCACGTTTCTCTGGCTCTATGTAGTGCCACCTACCAAGTTGAAGCACATGCATGTCCAGCTTCTTAGTAATTTCCTCAGAATTCAGATACATCTCGTCCAGATTTACTAGTGCTTTCAAATTGTAATTATCACCTCCATAAATGTGCCAAACACCGGGACGTTCATTATTTAGCTGATCTTTGATAAGCTCTTTCTTCTCACATGCAGAGATCAACTGGCTGTGGATTGTAAGTTTGATGGTGCATCGGTCGACTTCTTGATTATGATCTCTGATAACCGGTATGAGGACACCTTTGTCCACGAGATCCGAAAAGAAGATTTCTCCAAGCTGCTCAGCTGTTCTTCTTCTATTCTCCCCAAAAGGAACAAGCCCTAGACCCATCCACCAGTAAATCACTAGTCTCTTCTTCAGTTGGGATTTTTCTGGAAAAACACCAAGGCTATAGAGGCAATTCCTCAGCTGGGGGTTCAATGACTTCATACATTCTAGAAATTCCATAAAACCTTCAGTATCTTGATTACCTCTATTTGATGAATCCCCAGGTTCAGATGGTGGTTTATTCTGAGGCAAATTAGATCCATCCTCATCCATTTGAGACATCGATCTCATTTGTTCAAGAATACCCTTTAGATCAGATATTAGGTTTTCATCAATATGTTCAAGAATAAAATTTAGAATTGATATTATGTCCCTTGTCAGCTTCTTAAGAATGACCTGTTGATTACTTTCATTTCCTACAATTGTCACTTGTTCCTGATCAGTACAGGAATCAATTTGCCTTTCAATCTGCCCAGAGGAACCAGGTAGCTCTCGGTTCTGTTGATTGCTTTCCTTTCCTACAATTGTCACTTGTTTCTGATCTGTACAGGAATCAATTTGCCTTTCAATCTGCTCAGAGGAACCAGCTAGCTCTCGATGCTGTTGATTGCTTTCGTTTCCTACAATTGTCACTTGTTTCTGATAGGAATCAATTTGCCTTTCAATCTGCCCAAAGTAACCAGCTAGCTCGCGGTCCCAGTTTTCTCTCCTATCAAGATGTTTTTTTATCTTTTCAACATCTGTAATGATTTTCTTCATATCTGAGTTCACAGGGACTTCCTCATTAAGGCGTTTCAGTAGTGGTCCCACAAAATCATGGATGCTGGCCTTCAATTTTGCTTCCTTCTGATGGTTACTCGTTGACATGGTTTGGTCAGACCGAAGAACAAACAATTCTGTCGATTAAGATTGGAGAAGAAAATGTTATAAAATATATAAAACATGCTGAAATCAATGTTCTATCATACTAATTTTTTTATTTCATTCATTTGGCGATCTTAAAATGGTATATTTGGCTGTATAAATAGTAGAATTTAATTTAGGTAATGTTAGGTGAGGTCGGTAATACAAAAAAATTCTTTTAAATTCGGGTAATGAATTTTTTCCTCAATATTAAAATCTAAGCACTTTATAAAACAAATGCTTTTATATCCGAAAGTCAGTTAAAATCACTTAATACAACATATATAATTAATAAAAAAAATCCTACGAACCAGATTTGTTACATTTAATGTTTTAACTATAAGCGTAACTGCTTTCCATCATCACAGAGATTCCATCATCTCTGTCATCCTTAGCGATGTGTTTAATTTTTTTATTTTCAGAAAATGCATTAATAATTATTTTTGATCTCTTCTTCTCATCCACATCTTCATCCCCTCTGTTGTTCACGCCCAATCACATCTCCTCTGTTGTTCACTCCCAAACCCATCCCCTATGTTGTTCATGCCCAACGCTATTTCCTCTATTGTCCTAACACAATTACGTTAACTAACTAGCACAATTACATTTACTAACTAAAACAATTACGTTTATTAACTAGTACAATTAGTTCACAGAACCAACACAATTGTGCTAGTTAATATATATAATTGTGCCAGTTAATATAAGTAAGTGTGCTAGCTATATACGTAATTTTTTTAGTTAATATACGTAATTGTGCTAGTTATAGGACAGGGGGTTGGGGGAGGGCGTCAGCGACAGAGGCGATGGGGATGAGGATGAGAACAGAAGATCAGCTCACAAAAGCGATGTGGGAGGAAATGAAATCCTGTGTAGCGCAACAAAAGGTGTAGCGCAGCTCCCAACCGTCCGATCTATGATGGATGCCCCGTGAATTATACCAGATTGTAAGGCCCGAAAAAATTTAACCGTTCCGATCAGATCGAACGGCTCGATGCTACGCTACAAGGTGTGTTGCGCTACACCGGATAAGGATTCATGTGGGAGGGGGTCAGCAATAGAGACGATGGGGATGTTGTGCCAGTTGATATACGTAATTGTTCTAGTTGTTATACGTAATTGTGCTAGTTAGTAAACGTAATCGTGCTAGTTAGTATACTAGTTGTTCTAGTGACGAGGGTTAGGAGAGGAGGTCACCATGAGGTGAATGAACAGCAAAAAGATCAGTATAATAATTACATGCTTTGAGTTGAAATCAGTGAACAACGGAGTGGATGTGGATGGGGATGAGATCAACGCCAAACAGTTATTGACGCGTTTTTAACAGAAAGGAATTAAATGTTTAGCACGTGGGGGTGATGGAGATGAGAAATATCGAGGATGATCCTCATGAGCCCCGATTATTTTGAACTAATTTTAAAATTAAGTCCTACATTGCAAATAACAAAAAAAATGTCAGCATGCCAAAACGTACTAGATTTGAAAAATTTGGGAAAAGTATAAAGTTACATTTTTATGAAATTTTGATATCTATATATATTGCATCGAGCAGCTCACAAAAATTTCTAGAACATAAAAGAATTTATTGTATTTTTTGCAGTTTTACGAATGAAATGCTAATCACACTGATTTAAATAAGGAGAGCTATGAACGTAATAGCGTCGCCCCTTGATAGACCGGTCTGTTATTAAACTAAAAATATTGCTATAGAGGTGTTTGTTGGCATACCGTAATACAACTTAAAAAAGTATTTATTTTGTAGCATTTTATTTCTTATGGTGTCTAACATATAGACGGATCTAGTGGTATTCTAGTGAAAAACAACAACTCAATATGTTATTTGCTAATATATAATCAATATCATGAATATAACTGATCTCTTATTTATATACGTGTCTTGGCTGAACTTTAACCTAAATTTTGACTCAACTCATTATATTCAATGTGCTTTAATGTTATATTTGTCAAGATTTGATACTATTATCACTTCTCAACTATTTTGTAGATTTTTTGGAAACAACAGAATAATGGAGCTATTTGGTGCAAAACATTCACTTGGAGACTTATAGATGGACCTTACACAACATGCCTCAGTATTGTACAAACCAGATGATTCATGTCTGGCTTGCATGTCTCTCAGCCCAACTTGATTTTGGTTCACTCGGTCAACCACTTGGCTCAGCTCAGGTTGAGTACCCAACCGAGTGATCACAAAAGAAAACTTTTCAGCAAAATAAAGTATATATTTTTTTAATTTCTCAGTGAAGGAAGGTCTCTCATATGCCCTAAGCACACCTCCAACTACCATATAAGGCCATCCTTGCCTTGAGGCATGCATCCTACGATATTATAGCATGTTGTGCTCCATAATGGTGTAAGCTTCCACAAAACCACAGCAAACCAAGGCCCTAGCAGCGCCTTTAGAGCAGATTATGACGCGATGACAGTTCAGTTGATCTATCTCATGATTCCATGGGTTCAAGCCATCAAAACGGAGGGCTATTTGGTGTATTTCTCCCTTTCTATATCATTTTTGAAAGCTATGGAATTCGTATCTTTGTTTCTTATACTTGTTATTTATTTTGCAACTATGTTAGACTAAATTTACTTATATTTTAGGGATGTAGTAGTTATTCAATAATTAAGGATATTGTAGACTTGATTTATTCATAATGTTATTGTGATTTACTTGTTGGTATTTATATGTTGTTGTTTGACTTGTTAGAGAGCACTAGGCTCTCTTCTAGGAGGTCCAGGGTTCAAGCCCACATGCTTGTGATAGGCTTGGCGAGCCAGTGTAAAAACTCAGCCATATATACAAGAAATGACCAGGGTCGGGTTGCCATTTTTAGCCTACCCAACTTGTTTTGGACAAAAGGCTCTGACTTTTTCCATGGATCTTTTTCTTGTTGGGATTCTTTTCTAGCCTACCCCAACTTGTTTGGAACAAAAGACTTAGTTGTTATTGTTGTTGTTGTTTGTTGTTTGACTTGTTAGTCATTATTTCCTACTTGATAAATGCACACGTTTAGTGAGGATATTTAATACTTGATTTAATAAGTTAATCAACAAGATTATCATAAAGATATGTTAAAAATTGAAAGATAACTAGCTAAGTCATAAGGCACGGTTTCTAAGTAACGTAAGTTAATTGGATATGATCTCTTGAACCACAACAAGTGAACTTAAGTAATTGACCAAAACGAAAGTCTAAGTTTTCTAACTTAAGAAGTGTTAGGTTAGTACTTTACCAAACCCCTCATCTAAGGAGAAAGTTGAGGATTAGCGAGTTTAGCAACTATCCTAGACCCTTTATAGCACGTAGTATTATGTATAAATCAAAGACACATTACTTACATAGAATACATACCCTCTAGAGCAAGCACTCAGCTGTCCACTCAACTCTATCATGTCCGAGTAGTAAGTCGAGTGGCGATTCTGTATGCCACATAGGTCGATTCCAGCGACGAAAGTTGGTGGTTTGGCACTTCATGATCTGATTATAGATGAAACTAATTCCTAAAGACATTTATTTGCATTATTGATTCATAAAATGATCCAAAATATTTACTTTATTGCAATTTAATTTACCAAGTGTTAAACCACAACAAACAAAAATATTTCAATCTAGCTTTTCAGAACAATTAATATATAACTAGTAATCAGACTCCGACCATGTAGATTCGACACCCTAATATACACAACTACAGTCGTTCGCTTATGACTCGTTGAGTAGACCTAGGTTATTTTTAGTACTTGTTTCGAACGCGATCAATTTCTTTTGTACATACATTTGATTAATTTGATTCAAAATATAGTACAATAAGACTATTTTATTAAAATAATAGATTGTAAAGCGGCATGTATTAAATTAAACTATGCATATGATGTAATAAGATATTTAATTTTATTTAAATTATGTACCTGATGTAATAAACAAACACATTTATACATGTGCAATGATTTCATACTGACCGCTAAATGACCGCAATTCGCTATGACTTCAAATTGTCCATTATAAACCCATAATCCGCTATTTAAACCTTTAGCTACCTGAAATAATTAGAAAATCTCAATTTTACTTACGAATAGTAAAGTATATTGTGTTTGCTTTTGTGCTCCTAAGAACTTATCCAACGCATTCTTTTATTAAATATTAAAGTATTACATTATATTCGTCTAATTAAATATACTCTGCATTGAATTTTGTAGTGAATCATACCTTATTAAATTTTTCTTAAAAGAGAAATAATAAATTTAAAAACTAGATATTTAAGTAGATTTCTCAAGAACTTTATAAATATTAACCTAGAAGCTTAGAATATTATCCAATATTATAAAATATTCCATCTAGTTCAGAGGTGTAGCGTTGTAAAATTCGAGATACAATACGTAAGTAGTATAGGTTGTAACGCTATTTTGAATGATAATAGAAAGTAAGTTTTAGTATGCGTCTTGCCTTTACAATATATTATGGTATAAAAGCCGGTATGAACTAGTGTTGCCGGAGTAGTTCGGTCGGATTTCTCATGAAGGTCAGGCGTATTGTCAAGATTTTGTGATTCTTGCGAGAGACTTGTAAGAAGATGGAGGGGGGGGGGTTATGCATACATTTCAATCCGATTTAGATCCTTGATTATATGAAAATACATGTATGTTTAATTTAACTTGCCAACAATTTGTGTAGGTGAGGTGCAATTGTACCCCAGATACTATTTTACAGGATTATCATTGAATCGGTACAAGGTATCGACAAAGGAGTGGAAATCCAGAGGATTGGAAAAGTCCAATCCAAGTCTGGGGCGGACCAGACAAAGGCTGGAATTGTCCAGTCCAGACAGCAGAAGAAAACAGCAAACAAACAGTAGTCTGACTCACTTGAAACGAATCAGTCCAACACTGGAACGAACCGTTCTAATTTCACCAGACATTCCATAACTAAACTAAAGAGGATGTTTTTGTCAAGTTTTCTCCATGTGTTTTCCTCCAATACAAGGCAACACCAGACGTGTTTTGCACTCTATGTCGGTCCTGTTTGATGCCTATTTAAGTCCATTTATGTCCAGCAACAAAATGAGGCAAATTCTAAGATTTTAACCCTTCTTTTTCAACTCAATCAAGGAGCAGTAGTCATGTAGAATAGCACAAAGCATAGGACGGTCCTCCCAAGAAGAGCACAGCTGGACACAAGGGAGAAATTACTGAATCTTTGTTGTACCCTTTACTTTCTCTTTGATACTTTGCTATTTTGATGATACCTGCTTGTTTGTATGATTTATTTGCTATGCTAGGGCCTATGGTTGAGAATCTCTACTTAGTTGTTAAATTTGCTTGTTTAGTTAAGTAATTAGTTGACTTGATTGATGATTTATCTCTTGTGCTTTTAATCGATTATTGTTGCATGATTGATACCAAGTACAAAGGTTTATCCGTTAAACAAAGGTCATGTTTAATAGTTAAGTAGAAAAGCCTTGTTGTCTTGATGTTGAACACGAGTAGCAAACATATCCGGTAGGTCGAAATCCGAGAGGTGAGGCCAAGATATCGAGAGATGGTATCTTTACTCTTAGTCGAGAGACAACTATTTACCATATGAATCGAGAGGTAGACCTAAAGAGACTAAGCCGAGGAACAAGACTTGAAACTTAGAATTTCTATGAGGTGAGATGTTTGGTTAAGGGATCTTACCTAAACGAGAGTTAGAGTAGACTTTTTCTTAAATTAGATTATCAACCCTGCATTAAAAATAGTTTTCTAATCTTAATTAACTTAGCAAATGAAATATCATCCTTTAGAACGGTCCGTTCTAGTACTGGAACGGATCGCCCAAGAGGGGGCGTTCCAGTCAAAACATGTACTTCACTAACTGACAGGAGTAGAACGGTCCGTCCTGGAGACAGAACGGTCTGTTCCACTTCTGACAGAGGTACAAGTTTGAGAACCAGGCTACCTAATTGAGTTGAGAGTTAGTGTTAAACTCAAAGAATGCTCCATGTATCTTACTTTTCTACAACTTAACTCAAAAACCAAAAATATTTTCTCAATTATCTTTTTGTATCCCAACCCTTTAAAACCTAGTTAGATTTAATAAATAACTTAGAAATTGAATAATCCGTCCCTGTAGATTCGATCCTTAAGCTATCACTACAAACGAATTAGTATTTGTACTTTGGTAGTTAAGGATTTAATTTTGACCCAGCATGTTTGAAACCAATCAAAATTTGGTGCTGGAAATAATCAACCCAAAAACTTCGGAGACAATGGCTTGGGAGTTGTACCCGTTCTTTCCGCCCCACTTTAGTCATTCTTCGATGCGTTTTCGAAAATTTTTAGTGGTTCAAATAATCTAAACGTATTTATTTCAGTTGGAGGGGTTCGATTCTGTTTCTACTTGACTAGAAATTGATCAATGACTTCGAAGAATTAATTGACTTAATGATTAGGGAAATGAATCGTTGGCAATAAATTGCAAATATCCTTGGACTTGTGTTGAGAAAGGTCGAGTCATTTAAAATGAATTGATTTGAATTTAACGAAATTTTTTTTGACCAAATTGTCTTTAAGACTTAAGCCACAATTGTTAACTCTTGTTAGGAAATTTTTAGAACTTAAGACTTGTTAGATGATGGGGGGTTTATACATAAATTTCAACCCAGTTTAGACCCTTAATTATATTTAAATACATGTGTTTTTAACTTAATTTGCCAACAATTTGTGTAAGCGAGGTGCAATTGTAGCCCAGATACTATTTTGCAGGATTATCATTGAATCATCACGAGGAAACGACAAAGGAGTGGAAATCCAGAGGATTGGAACGGTCCAGTCCAAGTTTGGAATGGTCCAGTCCAAGTCTGGGCGGACTAGTACAAGGCTGGAACTGTCCTGTCCAGACAATAGAAGAAAACAGCAAACAGACAGCAAGTTGACTCACTTGGAACGGAACAGTCCAATTGTGGAACAACCCGTTCCAATTTCGACAGACTTTCCATAACTAAAAAGGCAGTTTTTATCAAGTTTCCTGCACTCATTTTCCTCCGATGCAAGACAACTCCAAACATGTTTTGCACTCTAAGCCGGTCCAGTTTGATGCCTATTTAAGTCCATTTATCTCTTACAACAAAGGGAGGCAAATTCTAGGGTTTTAGCCCCTCTTTTCAACTCAATGAAGGAGTAGTAGCCATGTCCTAAGCTTTGAGTCGCAGAACGGTATGCCCGAGTCGCAGAACGGTCTGCCCTAAGAAGAGCACAACTGAATAGAAGGTATAAATTACTATATCTTTGTTGTACCCATTACTTTCTCTTTGATGTTTTGCTATTTTGATAATATCTGTTTGTTTGTATGATTATATTTACTATACTAGGGCTATGGTTGAGAACCTCTACTTTAGTTGTTGAAGTTGTTATGTTTAGTTAAGTAATTAGTTGACTTGATTAGTGATTTATCTCTTGTACCTTTAATCGATTATTGTTGCGTGATTGATGCTAAGTACAAAGGTTTATCCGTTAAATAAAGGCCACGTTTAATTGTTAAGTAGAAAAGCCTTGTTGTCTTGATGTTGAACACGAGTAACAAACATATCTAGTAAGTCGAAATCCGAGAGGTGAGGCCAAGATATTGAGAGATCGTATTTTTGCTCTTGGTCGAGAGACAAGTGTTTGCCATATGAATCGAGAGATAGGCCTACAGAGACTAAGACAAGGAACGAGAGTTGAAACTTAGGATTTCTAGGAAGTGAGAAATTTGGTTAAGGGATCCTACCTAAACGAAGTTAGAATTGACTTTTCCTTAATTAGATTGTCAACCTTGCGCTAAAGATAGTTTTTTTTATCTTAATTAACTTAGCAAATGAAATATCAACGTTTAGAACAGTCCATTCTAGTACTGAAACGGATCGCTCAAGAGAGGGCGTTCTAGTGACATGAGTAGAATGGTCCGCCCTGCAGACAGAACGGTCTGTTCCACTTCTGACAGAGGTACAAGTTTGAGAACCAGGCTAGCTAATTGAGTTGAGAATTGGTGTTAAACTCAAAGAATGCTCCATGTATCTTACTTTTCTGCAACTTAACTCAAAAATAAAAAATATATTTCTCAATTATCTTTTCGTATCCCAACACTTTAATACCTAATTAGATTGAAAAAATAACTTAGGAATTGAATAGTCTGTCCCTATGGATTCGACCCTTGAGCTATCACTGCAAATGAATTAGTATCGGTAGTTAATTTTGACCCAATATGTTTGGAACCGATCATTAGACGTCGTGAACCTAGTTGATTGTCATGTTTTTTATTGGTACGACTAGCGGTCTTACAAAGTTAAATAACAACAATTATAAAAATTAAAGAACCTATAAGTGTCCTACGTTTAAGGACAAGGTCTATGGAAGGTAGTAGGCGACCATGAGACAACTCCATTAGAGGTGGTAAAGACCGTGGTAATAGCACATCACCAACACAAGACATTTATATAGACAGACGAAGAATTTCATATGCAGAGAAATCGAAAGAAATTGAACTGCAGATATTGAAAATCACGACCAAAAAGGTCATGTATGTACTCAAAATAATCACAGAAAAAGAGTTGCTTATATACATACAAGATGCGACCACACCTATACTTCACATGTGAGATTGCTACTCTAGAAAGTGAAGTATCTCTACAATGAGATTGCTAAACTCGACTCTGAAGAGAATACCATCGAGCAATGCATGCGAAGATCATCATCTATGGTTTAGAACCCGAGTATAGTGAGTTCATGACCGCAATACAAAGATGTCTAACTCAACCAACCTAGCTAGATCTCGAGAATCTTCTCACGAACTAGGAGACTCTCGATAGGCAAATAATCAGAGTCTCACCATAACAAGAAGAAAATGTGTTATATAGCAGCGGAAAAAATGGTCGATCCAACAAGAAGCCAAAAGACATACTCGATCATAGATCAAATCAAGGAGTAAGGTGAAAGGAGGAGCAACTATTAAAAGGGAACTCGCAATTAGAAAAGTAACAATCGCTAACCCAAGGATCGAGACAATAGATGTTATAATTGAAGCAAGAGATGACACTATACTCGAGACTATTGGTTCAATAATGAAGAAAGAAATGTTGTGGCGGCTATAAAAGATAAGGAACTAATAGACATGCAAAGTGAAGAAGAGTAGGGAGATTTCTCTATGAATGCAATAGTTGACAAGATGAGTCCAAAGAAGAGATAGACTTAAGAGTATGACGCCCACAACACTCATGCCTTAATGGGCCATTTGGGCCTTAAGAAGTTGTCTCATCCCAAAATTTGGTATTAGTCCTACTTACGGTGATTTTCAAAAAATTGACCTACGAACGATAATTACACAAATCACATTAGTGTCAATGGGTAGAATATGATACGGTGGAAGGTATTTTCGTGTCCGTACTCATTAAATTTTTCTTTATCCATGTCCTATCCGTGCTCATTTAAAAATGATTTTATCCGTACCATATCCTTACATTTAAAAAATTAACAATAAATTTAGGATAATAATATTATTAATTCAATAAAAAAATATATAATGTAGATAAATAAATAACATCACATATAAATACAATATTTAGATAATACTTTAGATATAATAAAATCATGCAATTTACTCTCATGTCAATTAACATTCAAAAAAGGTATAATAGTAAGTGTAGGATAAAAATATTATTAATTCAATAAAAAATATAATGTAGATAAATAAATAACATCAGATAAAATAGAACATTTAGATAATATTTTAGACATAACAAAAATCATGCAATTTACTCTCATGTCAATTAACATTCAAAAAAGATATACAACTAATCATAAATTATAAAATATCAAATAGAATAAAGTAGAAATTATTTTTTTCATTAACATACAAAAATTTTGATGAAGATAAAAACTAATACCATATTTTATGAAATATACTAATAACATAATTATATATACATATATATACGTTTGTCAAATTTATCCACAAAATAATGGCTCTTGCCCACTAAGTTAATGAATATTTTTCTTTATCCATACCCATATCTCATAGTGCAACGAAAATAAAATCTTATCCATATCCGCCTTATCGAATATGGCACAAATATGATAAACGACCAAACGAATTTAATTAATAGCCCTACACATCATTATCACATAACTAAGAATAATGTTAGGGCTTGATCAAATTGATTTATTTATGAAATTTTATTTGATTAGAATTGATTTTCGGAATATCTTTAGATCTAATAACACATATTTTGAATGAATAAATAAAATTAATTTATATCCGGACCGAAGAATTTCTTCAAATCTCATCCTAATCTGGACCTAAGTAAAATAAGGCCATTATTTAATTATAATTACCCTACAAAAGCGCGTGATGCAAGCAAACATAGTAGAACATAATCTTTATTCGGTGAAGCAATTAAGCAAAGTTGAAAGGGTAAAACAAAAATATCAATAAATAAGCAAACATTTGTTATAATCTTTATCCTTATCTTTACTACTTATAAAAGTACCTAAAAAAAGACGTTTAACATTTAGATGAAAGGTGTTAAACATTCAGATTAAAAGATGTTAGACATAATAAAATTAAATATGGATTATTGATTTTGTTAATATGATATGATCTATGTTTTTTTAGACTGATGAAAAGGGCAACGACGCTAGACGAAAACTATGCTTGATTTCGTGCGCTCGCATCGTGGGGTTCGATTCTCCGTAACCCCACACCGCTCTTTTTTTTTTTTTTTGTGCGTTTCATTGCTCCAGCACCTCCTCCCTCCCTTCGCTTCTTTCCTTCTTCGCTTGACAGAAATTCGGAAATCCTCTTCTTTCTTTACGTACTAGCCAATCGAATACAAAAATTTCATCATCGATCACCTAAATTTTGGAAATTAGGCTCGCCTCTACTAACCCTAGCTAGAAGATTGAGCCTCCTCCTACGCCAGAAATGGCATAATTTCTCACCTTCGCTTCCCTCTTCAATTCTTTCACGATTTAGGCTGGATATCAAACATTTCTTTCCATCTTTTCCCTTTGCCTATAGATTCGCCTAGGCTACCTCCTCCAATTCTTTTACCCTACTTTGCGCCGTCGCTATTCTCTTCTCTTGTGCAAGCACATGGTTTAGACACTCCAGCAAAGGTTTGCAAAGGCGAAAGAAGATCTTGCTGCTACCGAGAGGAATTTTCAACCGTTGCCTGAAATTGAGTCTTTTTGTGAAGGAATAGTCAATTTTTTTTTATTAATCTTTGTCAATTTTGGTACAGGGCGGTACCATAGCTTCTGTTTTTTTAAAAGAAGTGGTGAAATTGAGTTTCATATACCCCTCTTTTACTCTTTGGTGCAGTTGATCTCCACTACCGATTGGCGCTGCCATGGCCACCACCGTCCTCACTCCTACTCTATACCTAACCAGTGGTGCGCGCCAACCTCCATTTCAGTTCTTCAACATTTTCGAACCAGTAGCCGCTGCTCAAATCGAATCCAAGATTGAGTTCAGGATCCGACCCTTTCACCATATTTGACCTGACAAACCTCTCAGCAGTGCTCAACTACATGCGGTGGAGAATGGTCTGCGCTGGCACCCTTGGTGAAGTATAAGGTGTCTTTTTTTTTTATGGTCAAAAGTATAATGTGTCTTGCTTTGTGCATACAGGAAGCAAAGTGGAGATTCTAACAATTGGAGTCCACGTTCAGGTTTATTCACATGTGTTTTTTCTTCCTTCTGCTCTAATGTGCACTCAGAAGTCCAATTATAAAGTGTGCAAGTAATTTGAGTGTGGAGGTTGAAGTTGGTTTGAAACAGAGAAGGATTTGAAACAAAATAGGTTTCAGTTGAGGCCATTTGATAAAGCAATTGTTTGAGATGGAGATGGTTTTATCTTAGGTATTGAACTTTATTAATCCCCTTTGATGGATGTTATAATTTAGTGGCAGTTTGTATATATAATTGTAGTATTAGCTAAGCATTTGTATTTTTGTGGTATTTTTGTGGTATTCACAGGGATTTGGTTACAGGTTCAACTATGTCTTCATCAAAAGAGTCGTGGCCAGGCTGGATGTTGCTGAAGTAAGTCTTCATGCCATTTGTAATTTAATTGAAGGTTAATTTATGTTGAGTTATTCATGCTTATGAGTACTTTCTTCATAATGCAATCTCTCAGGTACGAGATGGTAAATTACTTGTCAATGGGGTTGAACAAGATGAAGAATTTGTGCTGGAGCCACTCAACTACATGATGGGCCCAGTGGTATGGCTGAACTGTACCAGCAGCAGCTGAACTCTTTAAAAAGGCTAATGACATACTTGGGACAGTTAATTATCATTATTAACTTCTCTATTTTAAATTATCCACTTTTAGTTATATGTTGCTGATCTTTTCTTTTTATCTGTAGCTTTGACTTGCTAGATATCTGTACCAATGTCCCAAAAGAAAAGCTCGACTCTACAGTTATAAGCCAGGTACTGCATGGGTTTTAACTCTGCTCTATGCTTTGTTTGTGTTTAAAAGCTCTTTTCATTCTCTGTGCTTTGGACTTTCTATTATTTCAGTTCACTTTTAAAAGTAGAAAATTCAATTTCAATTTTTCAGCCAGCCATATATGTGACCAGCCTAGCAGCAGTTGAATTGCTGAGAGTAGTGAAGATATAATAAATTCAGCTGATGTAACCTGTGGTCTCAGCTTAGGAGAATACACTGCAGATATAAGAACACTCGAAAATGTGCACTCACAAGTTCTTTTCTGCAGAACACTCAAAATGTGCTTGAAATGTGGTGAAGGTAGCAGCGTACTTGCAAAATGGGAATTTTGCAACTGTACACAGTTGGCAGGGACACCGCGGATCTATCAAACATTATACGAATCGATTTCAAACTCATTTAGCCCCAACAATAAGAACGGAATTATAAAACTGTGATATAACAGGAAGAGGACAACTAAATAATAACAAACATTCCACAATTCAAATAATAATGAAAAACTACTAAATGTAATCAATATAAATATTTTTTTACACATACATATTTATGTCTATTCTTTTTTTTTTTTGACATGATTAATAAAGTTAACAAATCATCTCTATTACTTATAAAAGCACGGATGGAAGAGATGTTACACACTAGATTTAGTTTGTAAACACGTTTCTATCGTTCGATCGATTTGGTATGTGGTTAGATATCAATCGTTAGACGAAAAAACAATATATTTTGATTTTTCGTCTAATAAAAAATTTAATTAAATAATATATCTATTTATATCGCTAGTAGATTGAACAATATATTTTTATTATCTAATATTATTTTATTTTTTTTATTTGCCCGTATGAGGACATCTTATGCCAGTAATAAGAAATAAGAAATGACAATGACTACCGGTCTACCACTCATAAAAGATTATAGTAAAAAATGAAGAGGATCAAAGCGATCCAAAAACAAAATTATATTACCTTCTAATAAGAGATTAAATGACCTTCGGAGTTTCGTCTCGAAAATGTCCTAGTTGTTGCTTTTCTGGACCTCTGAGTAGTTTGTCCTGCTTCTTAATTCTCCGTTATCAACCCCTGTAAATAGAATTCAGCCTCAACTTTAGCCACAGGTGGATTCCAATTCAAAAACTTCCACTTCAAAAGACTGGATTTAATCGATACAGTAGAGTGAGAAAGATGTACTCCATTGCACAAAACAAGAAAAGCATAAAAAAGAATAAAAGATGAGACAGAGAAGGGGGTAGACCTTGCTCAAAAGAGAGAAGCAGCGGCGATGGCTGCTGAAGAAGGAACTGCCTCTTAGGATCTTATCTCCGCAAGAGACGAACCAGGGTTGAATCAATAGCAGCCTTCTTTGTTTATTCCTTAGCTTCACAATCGCTTTGATTGAAGCCCCCACCTTCACCAAAAAAGTCTCCCACAGGCCACAGTACTACACCGCGATGATTTTTTATAATTCTAGTACATATAATATAATTATTTACGACTTGTAAGGATTTAAAAATATAATAATGTAATAAAGAGCTAGCACGATTCTTCCCTTTCACGACGTTTTGAATTCGAATAGCTTGAGGACGAATATATGCGACAAATTCAAGGGCTTACATCTGACAAACAGCGAAAATTATTACTGTAAATGTTTCATTATATCTGACAAATTCAATGGCCTACATCTACATCTCCATAAAACTAATTTAATATTTAGTTCTTTTTTCTAAAGTGATTTATTTAGAGAAGTGCGACCTTTTGTCTTTGACACAAATTATTCTTTTGCACTCCACTGAATTTACAAACACATTTACAAACAAAGAATTTACAAAACACATGTACACCGCGATATATGGATGTGATCTATACATTGCGCATCTGATCTCCTTAAATCAAAATTTCTTCATATAAATCTCACAAAAATAAACTAATATTTCTTTGCTTTCATCATAAATATTTTTCATTATATTTTTCCCATATCTAAACAATTAATTAATCTAGAAACTATAGACCCTCCCCTAACAATATTTTTGTAAAATTTGAAAATATAATTTAAACTTTATAAATATTATAGGTACATGCATATTCCCATATGTATATATAATTATATTAAGAAATGTTCTGGTCAAATTGACTTGACAGATCATTCTATCATTGTCAAATAAAAATCTCAATTGACCGATCAAAACTATTCAATGCGATTTTATATTGAAATCTTTTTAAAGATAATATTTCACATGTTTTGAAATTTTTTAACTGCTTTTTTTGGCAGATTTTTACAAAAGATTATTTCTCTAAAAATTCGGAAAAAAAAGGTAAAAAGAATTCGGAAAACTTAAAAAGTTTGGTATCCAAAGAAATTTTCATATAAAAATCACATTAAAGTTCAAAACAGTCATTTGAAGTTTCCATATAGAAGTTCAACGAATCCCTCCAAAAATAGAATTTGAATACATCATTTCTTTTAAAATCTTATAAAATAATATATTTTTTTTCAAATTTTATTTTTTATATATTTTAAACATACCACTTCTTATGCATACTAACAATATAGAGCTTTCTAACATGGTAAGATTAAAAAAAATTAAAAAGTAAAAAAAAAATTAAATATATAATTAGGTTGTACGAAATTTTAACATATAAATTGAATTAGTTAAACCGATGAATAATGATGCATGATAATAATTCTCTAAGGGGCCGTTTGGATGGGTTAGGAATTTGGGGAATAGCCTATTCCTAGGCATAAATTTATTGGGAAGTGTGTAACTTTGTGAAGAGGTTGAATTGTTTATAATAAAATTTATGCTTGGAATTGGAAATTCCTCCAATTCCCAACTCATCCAAACGGCCCCTAAAAGATTATCGGCATTGTTAGGTGAAGGTGCAATGTTTGCATGTGTATATGATAGACAGTAATTCAATTCAAATAATTAATTAAAGAAATGAATTTCATAAAGTTTTGTCTAACAAAATAATATAGCTTTATTTTTTATTTATATTTCAAAATTTTAAATATAAACTATCAATGTGATCTTTTAAAAAAAAAAACTAAATAAAAACTAATTACAACATGAGAAATGTTACAATCAATAGCTTTGAGAGAGGGTTCAATCAAACATGAGTTGTCAAATTGATTTAATCGTAATATTTCTTGATATTTTAATATATAGATTAAATTGATTAAATGAGATATTTTCATTTTAAAATATATTTGAAAATAAGATCGCAATGCAAAAAAGTTCCTATCCATCATGATGCTCTACATATCTCTAATTTTGTAAACCCCATCCCAATTTTTTTATTCTATTCTTCCGAATAAAAATGTTCAGTTGATTGAATTGGCTTCTCTTATGAAGAGACTTTAGCATTGGATTGTTCCAATCAGTCTTAGGTGGTGAAGGAGCTCAAACAAATTTTTGGAGAGGTTAACAAATTTAGTCCAATAAGCTTTGGAACATCAATATTATTTTTACAGCATTATCTCATATAATTTATACCTTAAAAGATATTTATACTAGCAATATTATAACTCATAGAATCCATGCTATCAAGTATCAACATATATATTCTATTAGCCAGATGCATTAGCATCAATCTGATTAGAAAGAAATAGATCCAAAACACCAAAATATTGAAATACTTGCTACCCTTATGACTTACAAGGTTGAACAATTCTGTACAAAACTAAATTCATATTTTAAAGTCCACAAGAAAAAATTGTGAATATTGAAGAATATTATTGTAATCGAAGTGGCTGAGATTGCAAACGAGTTGGTTGGACTAAATGGTCGAAAGGTGGGAGTTGGATAATATAGATAATGACGGCAAGCTGTAATGAAGACAAGATTTAGTTTAAAGTAAATAGAAATGCTACTATTCTTTTTTAAGAATAAAATTAAGATGCTAGTGCAGAAAAGTGATGGAGATGGGACTATGGGAGGCAGGATCGTTGGACCACACGACGCCTCTTTGCATTAAAAAAAAAAAAAAAAAAAAAAAAAAAAAAAAAAAAAACAAGATGAATTCTACGGAGTGCGCGCATATCAACAATAATTGCATCATTAAACTAGAGTAGGTACAGAAATAGAAAATAAAGAAGAGGTGAGAATATGAATTAATACAGAGTTTTATCTTGCAAGAAATGTCAAAGGGATAATCTTTGCATAAACTAAATTTTTTATATTTTAACTGAATTTTAATTTAAAATATTTTCTAATGATAATGTTTGAAATCATGTATACTATGGCGAAATCGATTGATTGATTTTTCTCTGTTAAATTTTCAAGACTCATTTTATGTCTAAAATTTGTTTACATAATGTGAATTCTAAAGTCAAAAAGTGAATTATAAAACTTAATTGATCTGTAATCATGATATCAATGAGAATGAAAAACTAACTGCTCTCATTATTTAAACACAGAAACGTTTCTGTCGGCCCCATGGTTGGATTTCGGGGTAATTAAGAGGCGCATCTTTTGAAAACCTCTCTAATCAAACTACATTTTTCTTGTCATTCCAGTCAACATTTTCAAAATGCCTCCATGTGCTCATAAAACTCGTTCACATGTAAAGTTGTCAACGGCAGCTGTTATGCTGTTTGCCATCACGTGAACCCATTAACGAACGGTAAGTGGCATACCGAAATGAAGCGTTTCGATAACGGAACGGCAAACGAAACATAGAATTGTGCCGTTTCGAACTGTTCCGCTTCGTTTTCGACAAAAATACATGTAATTTCTAAGTGGAACGAATAGTGGCACTTAATCTTGTTTCGTTTTCTAAACGAAACGGTAAACGGTATGAAATACAATACCGTTTTCATAACGAAACGGCAAACGGAACGACCTGTTCCGTGCCATTTCACCACGTTAGACAGCTATATTCACATGGCACCATTAATATTAACATGGCGCGCAAAAACACAGGCAAAATAACTTATTTTATTTACTTACTTTCTACGGCAAAAGTTAATATAGTTCTGTCAGAAACAGGACGGCAAAAGCAAAGAAACAGAGATAGCAGAGAAGGTATCCGCCATTCTTCTTATTATGGACGCTCATTCTCCCCAACTTGCTCCTCCTAGCAAAACGAGGGATTTAATAGATTTATGGAATGAGCTAGAGATCAGGGTGCTTGTGATGAGCAGCCTGGGTATTCAGATTTTGCTCCTCTGCCTAGCTGGCTTCCGAAAGCATTTTATTTCGTCCCGGTGGGCCACATCGACTACCTTTTCATTGACAGGTCCTCTGTATCATATGTTCCACTGGCTCCTCTGGTCGGCGTACCTTTTGGCTGACTATGTGGCCACGGTCGCTCTTGCATACCTCCCCAATAGCGAACTAAATAAGAAAAAAGAGACTCAACACCTCCTTATGTTTTGGGCCCCCTTCTTCCTCCTCCATCTTGGCGGCCAGGACACAATCACTGCCTTATCCGTTGAAGATAATGAGCTGTGGGCACGACACTTATTGACGCTGCTATCGCAGGTCGCACTCGCAGGCTATCATTACATATCAGTGAACTGGAAAGTCGGTGACCTCTGGCCACCTGCCGCTATTATGTTTACTGTAGCATTATTCAAGTATGCTGAGAGAATCTATTCTCTGCAGCGTGCAAGCATGTCTGCCTTGAGGAGCTCCATGATTACCAAACCTGATCCAGGCCCCAACTATGCCAAGTTCATGCAGCAATACACATCATCTAGGGCTGCAGGGCTACGTGCCGAAATCATAGTGGAGGTCGAGAAGCATGAAGATGATCTGAAGAGGCAGCAAACCAAAGAATCTGCACAAAGCAAGCCTGCCGATTCTGAAGAGGTCAAGAATTATCTGGAGAGCGAGCAAACCACAATATCTGCACAAAATACAGGAGAGCTCAAGAATCAAGGTGATCCAGAGAGCCCGCAAACCAAAAAATCCAAGTGTATTATCCTGAGAGGCTGGAAACCAATAAGCATGGACGCAAAAACTAAGGAATATGCTGACATTGTGTACCAAGCATACAAGTTCTTCCCAACATTCAAGCGCCTTTTTGTGGACCTAATTCTGACCTATAAGGATCGGGAGGAAAGCCAGAAGCATTTCGAGGGCCTGAAATTCGAGCAAGCTTACAAATTGATTGAAGTTGAGCTCTCCTGGATGTATGATATCCTCCACTCCAAATCATCTCTAATTTTCGCCTGGAAGCCCTATGGCTGGGTTTCTCGCATTTTCACTCTGGTCCTTACTACTACTGCCCTTGTTCTATTTGCCGTTCTTCATCCAAGTGGATACAGAAAGTTTGAGTTTGAGATTGTCCTAACATATGTGTTGCTAGGTGGTGCCGTTTGTTTGGAAATCATTGCATTTGCTTTTATGCTTCTATCATTCTGGACATATGCTCTGATAAGAGATTCCGGCTGCTGCCGTAGTCTAGAAGATTTCCTTTTCCACATTCAAAAAAGAATACGGCGAATGGAGAAGCCAAGATGGTCTGATAAAATGGCCCAGTATAGTTTAATTACATACTCGTTTCACAATCAGCCTTCTTGGTGGAAATTCGGAATAATTAGTGGTGTTATAGAAACTTGGAATCATTATCGGTACACTACGTATGCCCCAGTTAGCAAACATCTCAAAGCGAAAGTGTTTGATAAATTGAAGGACAAGATGAAGAGCATAGAGGATAGAACCAGCTACAAGAGAATTACTGAACATAAAGGTCAATGGGCACTTCAGCGCATGGGTTACTACCATGTGTTCGGTTGGGCCGTGGAGGTTGAGTTCGACGAGAGCATCCTGCTGTGGCACATAGCAACTGATCTTCTATATCAAGAAACAGAAGAGGAGGGCACCCCAAATAATGAAAAAAAAGAGGAGCACACCCCGAATAATGACCGGGAGATAAGCCAGAACATTTCAAACTACATGCTGTTTCTGCTCATTGTGCGACCTTTCATGATGCCAGCTGGCATTGGACAGATACGATTTGGCGATACCTGTGCCGAGGCAAGCATCTTCTTGCAGTTAGCGGTTGATATAAAAGATTGTGCAGAAAAGATATTAAATGTGAGCACGGAGCACGATCCTGGGGATGTTAAAGGTGATCGAAGCAAGTCAGTATTGTTCACCGGATGCAAGCTTGCACATTTATTGAAGAAAGAATTTATTGATGGCGATGAAAAGAAAGGGACAGAAGATCAAAAAGAAGAAAAGAAAGAGAAAAAGAACGATTGGGATGGGATGTGGAGACTAATCAGCGCTGTGTGGGTCGAGATGTTGTGCTATGCTGCCAGCAAATGCAGCGGGCAGTACCATGCGAAGCAATTGAGCAAGGGCGGAGAGCTTCTCACCGTCGTCTGGTTCCTGATGGCTCACTTGGGCATGGGAGAACAGTACCGAATTGAGGAAGGCCATGCCCGTGCCAAGTTGATTGTATACAAGTGATGTTGTGTACTATTTAGTCTTTTTTTAATTTGTCAGAGTTTGATGCATGAATTATCACATTAATTTGTGTCTTAATTATCCTTTTAGTAATGTTTAGTTTTGTTCTGCTTTCAAGATAAGCTTTTTACCTTTCGCTTTGTATGCCGATGTCAAGTAATATTCGGGCAATATAAATTTCTTTCGTTTTTCTCATCAGTAATTGTTGGCACGTATGTTCAAATATTTGCTTCGCTTTTGCCTTACTTGGTATTAAACTATTAATGTTTCTGGCACAACACGATATCTCTGGGATATATGAAATATTTGCACATGATATACAGAAGCAATATTAAGCATGCTCTCATCATTTATGTTTATTTTGATAGAAGCAAGCAAGCAAAAGCTTACCTAGGTTGCAACTTGCAAGTTTGTGGGCCTGAAAACTATATATTCAGGTGACCAGGTCGTAGTAGTCGTCCAGGACTGATATAGGACATTCCAGTTTTAGGACATCCCAGACATTCTATTGGGCCTGGTGATTATGGGCTTAGAATTATGACAATTTTTTTTTTTTTTTTAAAGGAGTACTTATATCTATGTATTGAATTATTTAATTTCACAGTATAGTATTCCTAATTGTTCCTAGAATAACCTCACTTTATCGTATTTTTCCGCAATCTTCCCTTAGTTTTTAGGTACTGTACGGCAGGATAAGTCTTTTGATTCAACTAAAAATTTTTAAAAAAATTATAGACTATGAAAATTTATACCTTTAAGGTAATATAAACTGTATTTCTATTTTTCAGGTTGAAAACATTTTAATTATTTTTGGTATAATCGCTCCCTTAGTTGCTTACCTAGAAACAGAAATTTAGAAAGCCATAAGAAATATTAAGAAATATAAACACTGTTCTGATATCAGAAGGGGAAGATCGATCAGAGGATACTTCAAACTTCAATAGGTTGCTATGAACATGAGAAGTAGGAAGTACACATAAGCGAAATTTTATTTATTTTGTATGTTACAAGAGAAAAGTGATAAGAGAAAAATGAGAAGTGAAACTTGCTCGTTCTGAACTTGATTCGCAACTCTAAAACAAACTCTTATATAGAGACTCGGGATGGAATCTCAATTATCACACCGGGTGCTCATTGGACCCCATCGCATGTGATTAAAGTATTTCCACAAACTTTTGTCTCCCACTCAGCTTTATAATAGTGCATCCACTAGCAAAAAGTGAAACGCACTAACACACATTAGTGGGTATCCTGCCCACTTTTACAAAGGAAAAAATAAAAGCACACTAAAAGATAAATTAGTGGGAATCATACCCACTAAATCACACCAAAAGTTGAACGGATGGTTATCAAACATGGGTCCACCACGTTCTTAAAATACTTAATTAAGAAAAAGTCAGTGATTTTCCGCAGATTACCACCAGACTGATTATTATGCAATAAATTGGAGCATCTTTTCTAATTTATCTTCTATTTGTTTAATGTACTTGATTTGCTCCTTGTGCTCCCAGTACTCATCTCCATATACACAATCACAGTTTTGATAAATTTGTGTAAATGAAATTTCTTTTTCTACCATGGACTTTAATGTTCGAAGTTCCATCAGAGTTTTTCGCACTTGAAATTCTTTAATTTGCTTTCTGGTGTGTCTGTATATTACATGAGCACTCAAAGGACCTCCATTGACTTCCTTGTCATGGTGGAAGGCATGGATGTTGTCAAGATTGTTATTGAGAAATGGATCATTATCCGTTCTTGTAAGAGGTGGAGCTGATTCTCCGGGATTGGCTTGTCTGATAGTTCCTCCAGGACTGGTCCTAGCTTGCCAATGAGCTTTTCCTGCTCTTCTGTGAGACATTTGGCCTGAAGTGTATAGGTTGTTAATCGAGAGAGAGTGTCGGCTAATGTGTTTAACCTTCCTTCAATGTGCTCAAAATTAACATGCACTCCAGTACCTGTTACAAAATCAACAAATTTAATCCATCTTACCCTTGACGGTTTGTTAGATGAAGTTTTATTATAGAAGTTAATAATAGCTTGGCAATCTGTGTATAGGGTAATTTCGAATTTATCCAAATAATGGATTTTCATGGCTGAAAGAGTTTCCATGCATGCATGTATTTCAGCATCAATTGTTGATTTGACTGTCGGGAATTTTCCACTTGCGTAGGCGCAGATTTTCTCATTTGATCTAGGATCGCCTTTCATCTTTTTCCATTTGCAAATTCCTCCCCATCCTTCCATACATCCATCGGTTCCTAGGACAATATAAGCATCTTCCGGGGGAAATTCCAAATCCGGCAGATTCTGGACTAATTCCTGAATTCTTTTGATAAGGCTTATATCGGATTGTTTAAGCCTTTTATCTCCATGAGGACTTGTTTTTTAATACAGAGGGCATATGAGGGTTCCAAGGTTAAAAATATAAGATCTTGCATAATTAAGGATGCCTAGCAATGATCTTAAACCATTCTTTTCCTTTAGCGTTTCTATATCAAAATCTGCAATTTTCTTGATGATGTGAGGTTGCAGTTTGATTTTTCCTATGTTGATATGTGCTCCGAGGAATTCAATTTCTGGTAATGCAATCTTCATTTTTGTTAGGAATAGTACCAGCCCGTGTTTTTCGCAGATTGAGAGCTTGACTTCTAGATGGCCTGCATGCTCTTCCTCATTCTTGAAAAATACCAGAATATCATCGATGTATACAGCTATGAATGACTCCGTGCCTTTAAAACAATTATCCATTTTTCTTTGAAAGATGGCAGGAGCATTTTTCAATCCGAATGGCATTACCAACCATTCATAAAGGCCTCCAGGGACTATGAAAGCTGTCCAAGGGATAGAATCCGGGTGCATTGCAACTTGGTGAAATCCACTCTTTAAATCGAACTTGGAGAAGATTTTGCTGGTGCTAATCTTCTTTAGGATTGTATTTATTCCCGGTAGAGAATACTGATCCTTATGAGTATTATCATTAAGGGTTCTATAATTAAGGACCATTCTTTCTTTCCCTTTTATTTTTTTTCCGATTTTTGGATCTATTGAGGTTCTGGAATTTACTATGAAAGCCATAGTACGATGTCTGCTTTTACTAGGTCGGATGACTCCAATATCTAGTAAAGTTTTAATGTGGCGGTTGAATTGCTCTTGCATTGTGGGTGTGACATGCTTTAATGGTTTATCTTCAATTGTCAAATCTGGATTAATAATATCCAATTTGCACAGCACTTATTCTTTGACCAATGTTGGAGGGGGTTATCACCAATGAATCTTTGTTCTTTCAATCTTCCCAGAAGGGTGGCAAAACGATTTTCAAAGTTTTTGTTGTGGATTTGATTTTGGTAGTACACAGAATCTTGGATTGTAAGGTATTCAATTTCTTCAAGACCCAATTCTTCAATTGCCACAGTATTTGTGACAGTTTCGGTACTGGTTTGAACTACCGTCACATTCTTATATAAGGTTATTATGTTACCTTCAATTCTTAATCCTCCTTGCATTGAGCGTGTGAAATTACATCCAATTAACATCTGAATTCCATCTCGCATACCCATAGGGAAGCTGTAGGTAAATGGTATTCGAAACTTGTTTTCGCCAATTGTCATCTGACCTCCTTTCAGCTTTTTCGTGGCAATATGTCTTGAATTTACACCAGTTATATGTACAGGGTATGGACTGTCTTCTAAAGCCTCTGTTGGTACAGCTATTTGGCATATAGAGCAATTTGTTGCACCAGTATCAAGGATTACTCTTATTTCAAATGGCTTTAGGTTAGGAATTTCAAATAACACCACCAGGTTGTATAGGTGGTTAATGATTTTTCGTTGACCTGGTCTTGTTATTTCCTCAGCTTTGTATTGCCCTACTTCCATTAGGTGTGAGGGATTTTCTGTGAACATTATATGGATATCCTCACTTTCATTTTCAACCTTTTCTTTTTCCTCTGAAATAATTAATTCTTCAAAATCTTTGGAGAGGTCTTTGACTAGGTTTTCGTCAGTTAGGTTTTTCAATTCTTCATTTAACCTCTCATTTTCGGCTTCCAGATACTCAATGTATTTGAATAATTCCCTGATTAAGGAATCTTTATTCTGATATTTTCTAGGTTGAGTTTTGGATTTTACAGGTTTTCCAAGGTAAAAGATTGAACATAAAGGACAGGCTGTTAAGCTACATCTTTCACATCCAATTTTGTGGTTTGACTTTTCCTTGTAAAAACTACATGGTCCGGTAAAACTTGATTCTTCTGTGAGTTGATGTTCACAGATTTCTTGTTCTTGAGGGAGTTTTACCTTACAACGCCAACCATAATTTGTTATATTGAGCATGAACACGCCTTCATATGGTAGCTCTTCTAAACAGGCTCTGACATGATGCTCGGTGTTGCATGTTTCTCCTTCAGATAGGCTGCAAATGGCATCACTGTCTGGCTCATGGAGGTCAACAGATACGATATCTAGATCATCTGGTAAATCTAGATTTTCTAAGATTGCTGCCCTTGTAATATTGCCTTGACTTCTTGTACAGTTTCTGACAAAATGACCTTCTTCTCCACAAATAAAACATTTACATTTTCGAACTCTATCCGAGTGTTTTCGTTTAAACACCCGAACATGTGAATCATGCGGTTTTTCTTTATAGATTTTTGCCTTTCTGAGCCCGAACTTCTTTCGGTTAGAGCGGTAGTAATCTCCTGGTATGGGAATCTTACTACAGATTGTAAGATCCTTAAGACTCCTTTGCAAAGCGGCCTTCTTACACATTTCTGTCAAATATTGGTAAGAAAAGTGTATTCTTGACATCACTCCCGTGTTGTTGTTCGGAAATTTTACCTGAAAAGCTTGTTCTAACTCTTTTCCAATGAGTGGTGGCATTTTTCTGAAAAAATTTTCAGAAAGTTCTGAAGAAATATACATTCGACCTGATTTTGCTGCCAGCACCTTAAAATCATTCATGTAAAGAAATATATCTTTTATGTTTTCGCACGATAGCCTTTCTAGATCATTGTAGGCTCGATCTTGCTCTTCTGTGGTTCCTTGATATGGATCTTCTAATAATAACACCCTTCTTATTTGGGATATAACATTTTGGGTATCTTCAGCAATTGCAACCAACTGCTCATATTCTGTTGCGAATTCAGTTCTCCATTGAATCCATATCTTCTTTTCTATTTCACCCAATAGATTTTCGATATATCTCACTTTTGCTTTGTTGTCATCAGAAATCTTTTCACTTAAAAGGTTTAGGGTGATAGATTCCCAACGGGATATTGTATCATGATATAGGCCAATATCTTCTGGTAATACCAACATGGCTCCTTGTGTTTGGCTAGCTGTTGGTAAATTCCATTGCTCATTTTGGTGTCTACCAATTCCACCAGGTAAACCCCTTGGCCTGATTCCTTGGAACCGAGATGAAGATGCTCCTGTATTTATCCTCAATCTTCCAGGTGGGTAAGTTATTGGACCCATTATTGGTTCAGGTGGTGGTCTATAGTTTGAGGTGACACTTGAAAAAGTATTTTCTTGAACTGGTATTTCTTATAGGAATTGTTTTAATTTCGGGTATTCCAATTCCATCATAAGAACTATTTCATGGTTATTTATTTGGGCTGTAGTTGAGACTTTTTCTATCTCAGTCTCAGTTTCAGTTTCGGTTTCGGCAGTGGCAGATATCCCACCACCTTTCGCAAAAGGATTGAGCCAATCCTCATTATCTTCATCAATTAATGACCTTGTTAACAGCAAATTGCTCTCACCTGCCTGCCAGGTATCTTACCCATGTGTTTGAATCACCAGTTGGATATGATTAAAGAAATCTCTGATTGATAGCATTATATTTGGTGCTATATAGACAAGCTGTGTATCATGAGTGAGATCTATCTCCATGGTACCAATAATAGATCTGTCGTCTGACCATCGTGTGTCACGAAATATTACTAGGGCATTCACCCCAGCAGCTCTTCTATGTAGGGTGAAGAGTCGGATCATGATCAGGCCAATATGTAGGTGCTGCAGCCCTGATCGTTGTAACTCTTCGAAACTCTGTCGTGTAATGAATGGCAATTCAAGTTGTTGATTGCCTGCCACAGAGATTCTTTGGTCAGAATAGTGCTGATACACTTGGTGTTGTGTTCTGAACAAGCCTCCTGCTTGATATAAAATCTCGACAGGTACTGTTTGTGCACGCCTGAATTGTGAAATATTGATCTCAGCATCAGGATTCAGTTGAGACTCAAGTGTTCTTTGATATCCCCTTGGTCTCAGGTTCAATCTTCTGTTCAACTCATGCCTTGCTCTGTGACCCAGTCTGTAACTACGGATTTGATCGTCTATGGTTGGGATCTGTTTCTGAGATTGTTCATCACGATTTGAGACTGATGGTCGTGATTCCACGGTTTGAGTTCTTGTTTGGCTCATTTTGAAGAAGATCTCTTCTTCTCTTCTTCAATTATTTTCTTTGGGTCTTTAAACACGTAGAACGGTGTTTTCTTCTTTCATGGTTTTTGTATGGGCTCACCCAAGGATAGTTTTTGAAAGCCTTTTTGCAAATCTGCTAAGGATTTTGAGATATCTGAGGAAGTCCCAACGGATGTTTGATCCGCTACGACCCTTTTGATATCTCTAATTGCTTCTTTACAATCGGAGAGGTTTTCGCTGATTTTTACCAACAGCTGGATGATTGTGTTGTTTTATTTTATGATTGCTGTGGTACTCTTCTGTGTTACTTCTGCAGGTTTAATGAAACCTACAGGTGGTTCTTCAATTGATTCTGTGGCTGAGAGAGCACTTCGATATGGTTCGGTTTGTGAAGTAATGCGCCAATCGGTCATAAGAGAATTAAAATATTAGTGGTAATTTATAATGATTTTATAAGTTTAATCTTAAATTTCTAGATAACCTTTAATTTTTCAAATATTCTAAGTTGGCATTTTGGGTTTGATTATACCTTTTAAAGATTTTCTTATTTAACAACTTGAAATATTATTTCATCTAGTAACTACTGGGTACAATTTCTGGAGTCTTAAATTATTTTGGGTATAGGATGGCAAAGGATGCCCCGTTTTTGGGATGGCACTTAATCAATCCCGTAGTCGTCTGTTTGTGATATAGAAAAACATTATATTTTCGCAGCAGATGTGTCGTAGTCTTCTCATTCGAGTATATGAACATAGTCTCCATGGCCTTTTCCACGGATGGAAGGTCAGTTTGACCTTGCTAACAGTAAATAGAACCAAATACACACATAATTTATTCGTTCGTTTAGTAACACTAGCAGCAGTGCCCATCCAATATATGGGCAGACTTTAATATCTAAAAAATATTATTTGACACAAATATGTTGTACATTTTTAATATTTCAGGTGAACATTGTCTTGATCGGTGTTGAATGTAGCATTAGTATTCACCGGTTTAAACAAATAAAATTAATAAAAATAGACATGTGAACCCCTCAAAAAAATAATTCGATGAAATAAATTATGTTTCTGAATAGAAAGTTTTACATAAAAGTATATCGTCTCACCAGGCCGAGCTCATATTTATAGTTGTGAATTTCATAAAATACAACCGATCTCGATCATATTCTTAAAAGACTCTTTTAGCTTCTCCGAAACAATCGCTCCTATTCTTACAAAAAAATATGGGGAAGTTATTGCAATATTGTGTAACTGATTTGTTTTTAATCATGTTCAGAATAAAATTTAAATTACTTGAATATTGAAAATTTTATTTTTTTGAAAAGTGTTATTAGTGGATTCAAATAATATAGCACAAAAAAAATATAAATTATAAATTGTTATTTCAGAAAATCGAGTTCATATATTACATATCCAAATTCAATTTATAGTTAGTAAAATGCAAATTTTACTTTGATTTTAAAGACTGTTAAATTTACTTAAATTATTATTTTAAGTTTTTTTTAACTATGTGAATGATGCCGACCATCAGTGTATTGAAAAAAAAAAAATAAAAAACAGCCATTACAAAAGTCCATGTCAAATTTCTAATTAATATTTGGTAAAGCACATCTTAAGTAAATGTATTTATCTTCTTTTATGCATTTCTGGATCTTACGAAGGGACATTTAATAAAATCAACGAACCTTAAAAAGTAAAACCATTAAGCAGTAAGCAATTCAATTCATTGAAGAAATGTAGAAGTTTTATATAGTTGACAAAATCACAGGACTTCCTCGAGAGTCGAGACAATAACAGCTTAAAAATACACGTTAAAGTAAGCATTAATGTTTAATTATACTCCGCAAAAAAAAATGACAAGTTTATAGGAAGGGATCTGAAAATATATTTTAACAACCATTTATGTCCCACTTCTTAAAAAAAAAAAAGCCTAAAAGAAAATATGGAGCAAGCATAAAATAAGAAACCATAATCTGAGAACTTAGTCCATGCGAAACGAAATTTCTTGAGTTGCTAGATTGCCCACAGTCTATGCTTAAAATCTATGGAAAATTGATATAGATATAAATATTCCTCTTCTGCTACCAGTAAGCTTGTAATTTAACAAAGAAGTGTCAGTCTGTCAGAACTAAAAGTAAAAGAAAGCCAAGCTTAACATGAACCCAATAAAGTGAAGCTTAACATAAGACCCAATAACAACAGTACACATTGGTACACATTCGAACAATAGCAAGTAATGCCAGGGTCTGAACCCAATAACAGACCTTAATTGCAAATCAAGGATAACTTATATGTGCAGAGAAAGAAATAACGAATATAACAAGAATAAGTAGCTAATATTGTGAAGGCCTAATCCTCCTTGGCGTCCTCCTCCTCATCTCCTACATCAGCAACTGCGTCTTGGTACAATTGGTACTCTGAGACAAGGTCATTCATGTTGCTCTCAGCCTTGGTGAACTCCATATCGTCCATTCGTTCGCCAGTGTACCTGATATTCTCCCAATTTAGTACCAGTATAAAATGTAACTTAAAATGAGTGATTCCAATTGGCCGATTGAGGACATTCTTAGTTAAATTAAACATTTCTTCCATGGTTTTGAGCACAAAAACTCAATTTAGCAATATTTGAATGTTCAGTATCAAAACCACAAAAACTCAGCAAAATTTTAATATTCAGTGCATATAATTTATAGGGTTACCAAAATTCACAAACAAAAAGTGATTCTTAATTACTTTCTATGCCACATCAGGTAATTTGACTCTTAAGTAAGAATTCAATTATTTAATTAGGATATGTTTGCTAATAGTCAACTTACCAATGGAGGAAAGCCTTGCGGCAGAACATGAGGGTAAACTGGTCAGAGACACGGCGGAACAACTCCTGAATGGATTTAGAATTTCCAATGAAAGCGGCTGACACAAAGTAAAGATGCAATGATGAAACTGAAATTTAAACAAACATGCAATAAATTAGCACAAAAGAAAATTAGAAAATGAGAACCTGATCAGATAAGGATGAGTTCGTTCTTTTTCAGCCACCTTTGATAGGGTGGGGTCAACCTCCCCTTCGAGTTAGAACATAGTAGTGAAACAGGAAAAATAACAAATGTTGTAAATAGTGTGAAGCATCATTATCTAACTTTATACTAAAATTCCATGAAATCCACTAGCAATTAATATAATTTGAACTTTTTAGATATACAATATGCTGTAAATTTGTTGAGACAAATGCTATATATGTTGTTTGTAAAAAAACAAATGCTATATTATATGAATAATTACCAGTTTTTCCCCTACTGCTACATTTGCTTTAAAATGAAATTAAGTTGCAATCAAACAATACGTTATTTGTTTCCTAGTGTTTGTTTTGTTGTTATAAAGCCATTTTGGGTTATTTTATTTACACTCTTGGATTGGTACTTCTATAGGTAGTATAGATAAGAGAAGTCGAGAAGTCGAAGATGCAATGTCATCATTATTGAACTTCTAAAAATACAAAGGGTTCAAATTAAAGTAACTTTTTATACCTTGTACCAAGTTAATAGCTGCTTTGCAGCTGCACCACTCCATTCAACCAAATAGCTTCCATTTACGGTATGAATGCCTAGGTTTTCTCCTTTAAGACCAATCTAAAATTTTTTTTTGAAAGATGTTTGTCTCTAAATTCTGCTGCATAAAACCTTGTAATAAATAAATAAATTTTATTCCATAAATAAACCAAAATCCATGACAACAGCAACCAGACAAAACCACTCTGACAAACGGTTATGATTCACGAAAGAAAAATACAGAAATTCCTAAAAAAAGGACGATAAATTAATTAATTATGGGAAATGCCGTTATGCGCCTGTGATATCCTTATAATTAATTATGAAAAAAGTCCTAAAAATGGAAATTTTGTAGCAGTTAAATTCTTCATATTTTTATGAGGAGCCATGCAAAATTTCATGTCAAACTGACCTATGGATGGACACCAAACAATTTTTCCAAAATAAATGCAGCTTAATTGTCCTAAAATCCAAATGGGCTTTTAAGCCGAAAAATTAAATTGAACTGGGCTCAGTCTGAGGCCCACTCCCTTATTTCAATTTTCTGGCGGCCCGTCAAAGTTTACAACCCAATAACAAAAAGGGTAGCGGGGCAGGTTCTAAACATAGACCCGTTATTAAAATCCAATCCGTTAGTCGGAATATGGTTCATACGAGACTCAGTCGACTAAACCCGATGCATGACTCCCGACTGAACCCAACATACACCCTAGTTGATTCGGCTGAGTCAGGTCTGGAGAAGACACGTGTCACACCCCCATTGGTAGGGACCATTACCGTTAAAAGTAAAAAAAAAAGAAAAGAAGGGATGGAACAATACAATGATGTTAGACTCGATACACCGGCGTAGGGATGATCTCCGTCGTCGCCCCAAGCCGCCTCAGCCCAAAGCAAGTGCACCGCTGGACAGACGATGGTCTCACGACTCTAATGACACCAGACACGACTTGTGTCGGAGAAGAAACGACCCCAATTGAGCGAGGAAGAAGCTCACTGCATGTGAAGACGACGACGAAATTAAGTTGCAAAGGAGATGAAATTGGTTAGGTGAATGATAATGAAGCATCACAGAGGAGCAAACCACATACCTAAAGCCTTAATTTCGCAGTTGAATGCTGCTGGAGACAAACGAGTCGTTCCAGCAAGGAGCAACAATGGCGGAACTGTGTAAATAGAGAAGGGAGGCTTAATGTGTAGTTGGAATGCACTAATTGGGCTTCGTCTCGATCAGAGAGCATGCACGGAGGGAACATGGAGCCTCTGATGCAACCACAATTTAATTTCCCCACGACTGGATACCTCCAGTGAAATTGATGCGAAGAGATGGAAGAAATAAGAAGAATGGAGAGGGAGTTTCTAGAGTGGTCCCAAGTACAATTGCCTTGATGACACCACAGAAAAGATGCCATGCTCTCTTCAGCTGAAGCCGTCTGATGGAGAATGAAATTCAAACCAATGGGTGTGATGGAGTCATACTTGGTATGATAAAGATCCCATTTGGTTTAATACAAAGAGAGGCATGAGAAATGTACCAAACAGCTGCATTTGGCCACTCATCTGTGCAATTGACTGGATGGATGGATGGATGTTCCAATTAGCTGCCTCACTTCAAATGCACATGCAGCTGAAGTTGCATAACCCCACCAAAGCAACACAATTCATCTGAAAGTGACGCTTCATGCGCCCATGGACAAATCAGTCTTTATTAGAATAAGACAAAGGAATGTTAAGCCTAATTGAGGAGGAATAGAGCATTCCATGCCATTCTTGCCCCCTCATCAGTCCCTTTCACAACTGATACAGTAGGGACAATTGATGGAAATTGGGATTAAGTGCTAAAATGGTGCTTAATTATATCTGAATTATCACCTCAAAGCCAAAGAAATTCCCAGATGGAAGATAATTGAAGTGCCTATAGATGGCAGTAATTTGGCTAACATGTGGCTGTCCAAGTCATGACTGACGTTCTAGTTAGCAGCTAAAACCCAATTACAAGTATTGTACAAGCTAAAGCGCTTGGCTCCTCTAGGGACCACTGCTAGTTGGTCAAACACAACACCAAATAGCCAAGACACCCAATGAAAAGAAGCCAATTATACCCATACAAATAATTGGTGCCTTAAACCATGGTTAAAACATGAAGTTAACCAAGCAAAGACAAAGCCTGAGGCTTAGGTAAAACGCCAGTCCATGCAAATTAACATCTAGGTCCTTGAAACGTCCAGAAATGACATTTGAATGGATATAACACAGCTGGCTTATGGATAAGGCTGTATGATTATCTGTGGCTCATGCTAACCAAACAAATCAAACAAGTGTACTCCTCCTCAATTGCCAAGCGCCATAAAGCCTCCATATGCATAAAGGCACCATAACACCTGTCCACAATTGAACAAGGAAACACACAACAACAAATGGAGAGAAAGATATAGCCTCTAAGGTACATGGCCAAACAACACATGGCTTACCTGGGGGAGGTTATTCTCACCACCAAATCAAAGCCATCTGATGCTCCTCAGTCGCTGGATGGATGCCACATCATGCCAAGCTTGGCATCCAAGAAGATGCTCTAGGAAGATGACTGCATGGAGCCTCAACAGCCAACAGTTAAAGTAACCAATCATTTCATGCCAAGCAAGTAGCCACATGTGAAACAACTGCTCAAATACCACAATAGATCACCAATTACAGTCCAAATGAAGGACATAGAAGGAAATCAAGTCAAGAAGAGCCACTGGAGAGGATGTTAAGCAAAGAAATTTCACTGGAGAAGCTCAAGACATCCATGAAATGCCATACATACCCCTCCTGACATGCACAGGAGGCAGCTGGCGCCTCAAATACCCTTCCCTAAGTATCCCAATTGGTGAGTTGAAGTAAAATCCTTCCCATAGCCACCTGGATGACTGATGTAAAGCCTCATATGCCACATCAGCAAATGAAGGAAAAGTAAAAGAAAGTAAACTACAACTGGATGATCCACTGCCTCACAAGACCAAGCCACATGTCAAGCCATGATTGGGAGGTAAAATGAGTTGGTAAAATACCTAATGTGGAGAAGCCATTACAAATTGACGCGGCAGAAGCAAGGAGCAATCTTACCCCTCTATCAAGCCCCATCAAACCTCAAAATTCCCAGGAAATGTCATGTGACAACCAAAACCCCAGCAAACCCTAACCCTCTGGCTATAAAAGGAGCTGAAGAAGATGAAGAAGAGGCCCCCAATTTGAATATTAGGCTAGTATTTGTGTTTTCAGTAGTTGTAAAAGAAAATAAAGCTGTTTTAAGTTGCAATTAAGGTAATTAGCATAATTAACATGCAAACTCTGACTTTATATGAAAGAAAAGGGGCCAAAATTGATTTTATGCTTTTGATTTCTTGTTCTCCTCCTATTTTCCCTTTCTTTTTCTTTTCTAGTTGTTAACAAGCCTGGTATTTGGCTTTGTGCCTAGTGTTTGGCACTTGTTTCTTGAAATGCCTAGTATTTGGCATGGTTTGAGCCTGGTATTTGGCTCTAGGCCTGGTATTTGGCCTTGAATAACACTCCAGTCTGGTATTTGGTTGTGTAAAATCCTCTTATGAGGAGTAAGCTTCGAGATATGCACACATAAGGCATGCAAGTTCTATGCCAAGTGCTATTGCTTGCATGCCACCTTAATATTAAAAGTGAATAAGGTCGTATAGGCTTTATGCCAAGTGCTACTACCTATACACCACTTAAAAGTGTCAAGCAAACAAAAAGAATTTACTAAAAAGTTGCATCTGTCATATTTTCAAAACCCAAAATTGATTTCTGTTTGAGTTCATGCATGTTAGGGTTAGGTCATAGCATGGCATACATCATGTGTTAGGTTCTGCATGTTTACTAAACCTTTAAGTTGCATGGCATTCATATTTTAATAAAGGTCATGGCATATTCACATAATTAGAGAAGGTTATTTAAATTTCTGAATGACCAACATACATCAGTGTTAGCATGTAATTATGGTTCATGTCCTCATAAGCATATTAAGATAAGTCAGTAATTAGGGTGTCTTTGCATATCATTCACTTATAACATCAGTTAAAGTCCAGTTGGTATGAAACTAGCAGTATAGCATGCATATCCAAAAATAAAAGGAAATCCAGGGACCAATAAAAATAATAATGAAGTCTTAAACATATATGTAGCAAATCTGTCTCAATAATGGTTAAAGTCATCCTAGAAATATAAGCATGGTCAAAATTTAGGAGTTCATAGAAATAAATAAAGTTCTAGGGACATAGAGTAAAAAAAGAAATTTTCATATAAGTCAGTCTTAGTGATCGAATAAACTCATTATAAACTCAAGTCAAAACACAGTTCATAGAGTGCCCCAAAGGTCAAATAAAAAAAATCATTCAAGATTGCATAACAAAAGTGGTTTGTAATCAAAGTAGAAGTCAAAATAAGAGTGTAGTAACAAGTCTGCATAGTTCTGTGTCAATGAATAAAATAATAATAATGAAAAGGTTGCATTGCATCACTGTCAGAGTTGGTGTCTAGGATAGTTCATTCCTCACTCAGCATGCATTACATTTCCTATGGAACATAAAATAATGTCACACGCATTTCTGCATATGCATACAAGTGTTGTCAGAGTCAACAATAAAAAATAGGGTTGCATAGGTCAGCATCTCTTTAAAATTTGTTTCAATTGCATTCTTTCAAGATAAAAGAAATCCATGTATACAGTTAATAACAGACAAAAATTTGCATAGTAAGTTGTTGCATCAGAGTTATTAAGTACTCAGTCCAGAGCCTAGTGCTTCTTCATTTGGCATGCATACCCACAGCATCTCTTTTCAAAAATTATAAAAAACACAAAACTAATTTAAAATTGTATGAGTCTTCTTCTGAGAATAAATTAATTTATTGCATGAAAATCAAAACAAAGCTTGCAAAATATCTTTTAAACTCGAAGTAGTTTTGTCACAAATTCAAATTCAAAATCAAATAAACCTTTGACAGAAACAAAAATGAATAAAGAAACACATATGAATAAAACACAATACAAACTCAAGGGATGTGTATATCTCTAAGCTTGCAAAATATCTTTTAAGGGAAGGAAGGTTTACCTCTCGCGGAATCGTATCCACGAGGCTCGATCAATGCATGGGAGTTGATGGCGTGGTCTCCTTCGCCTTCTCCTCCGTCGAAGGCCATCTCGAGTCCACCAAGAAATTTAATCACCTCTTCTCTCAACTTGTGCTAGCAAGGAAGAGGAGAGCAACTAATCCCCAAGGTTTTCTCTCTTCTACCTTTGTCAATTAACTAGTTTAATTAATGGAGAAGGGAGAAATCTCAACACATGAGCTAGATGAGGTGGAAAAGAGCAAGAGGAAGAGATGAAAATTCTGAAATTTTCTCTCTAATTTTCGTTCTAGGAGGAAGAGGGAGAGAAAAGGCTATGGTGGCTAGGGTTTCTCTCTCCAAATGACCTCCTTTTATAGACCAACCACTCCACAAACTTTAGGGACCTTTTTACCCATATTAGGGCAGCCACTATATGGGCTATCAAGCCCATTTTGTGGTGTGTTAAATGTCCACTAATTCAATTAATTAATGGACCTTTCTCTTGTACTCAAATCAGGCCTTTAATTTACTAATTAAATAAAGGTCCATAAGCTCTATTTAATTCTTATAATTAAATTGTGTTGAACAAAATTAATTATTAACTTATTAATAATTATTTTGGAATTAGTTAATGCATTAATTTATTTCTATATGATCTCCTTGACTTAATTAATTATAACGGTTCGCAACGGTATATAATTAATTAATCAACTTATCATATTTTCGCAATACACTGCTGCGAATAAATAAATAATGCACTGTGTGATTAAAGTCCTATTTGTGTGACCCTTTGAGAATTTATGCTACGTTGGCCATGGAATTAAATCGCTATTTAATTCCAATAATCATAAGCGGTATCTAGCAACACGTTATGATTCCCAATTCGCATAAATAATGTACTGCTACAATATCTTAATCCTGCATAAGAAATAAAAGTATCTCCTTGTCTGATTCTTATGTCACATGATATCATCGTATAATCCAATATAGGAATGTGTCATTCTTGCAGATTATACGTTTCTTGATCTAGAGTTGATTGTACAAGTTAGCCAAACAATCAAACTCCATCAAGGGGCCCAAAAAGATATCATCACTCACTAAGTGAATTAATGAGGGATATACGGTTTTCTTGATGAACAACTTTTTCCCGCACAATTCAAGAGAACATAAATAAAGTCCGTATAGCAGCCCTTATCAGGAATCAACGGTAGACGATATTTATTGAACCTATCCTCATGTGGAAAAGTTGAACCATCTCAAACTTAGAATCAAACTCATATGAAATAAACAATGACACACAACACAATCCATATGTTTATTTCATTGGGTCATGTCATGTACTATGTTCTAATAACATACACATATGCAATTAAGTTGGTAACTCCTTACCTATGATTTGTAGAACTTAATCATCACTTAACTTGCATACTAATCTTTTATGATAATTAATGTTCCTTGTTAATTATCAAGATTATGGACGATTTAGATTTATTACTGTCATTCTAATAAATGATCCACATAGATCTACAATTCAGATCCTCAACCTGAATGATCTGTTAGTAATAAACTCTAAGAACAAATGATCAAATGTCATCAATAACATAAACTAAGAAATTAAGTCATTAAATATTGACTTCTAGGACACAACTCCAACACAAACGATTGAGAATTGATCTGGATCGCCTATCTTTCTAGTGTCGAATTCAAAAATCTTAATCCGTCCTTCTGAGATATCATAGCGCGTTGCTTCAGAAGGTACACCCTTGAAGTTCTTGTCAAGAGGAGGCATAACGCATCTGTACTCGAGACTCGAACAATAAATCCTAAAATTCCTAAATTCCTAAATCGACTGAGCGTTAATCTAGGAAACATAACCCCTAGTATTGGCCTCAAAAATCTCAAAGGTGGCCTCAAGCCGACAAAATCAACAATTAACAACAAAAATTGTTAAAACTGTGACATGAAAGTCAACCAAAGTCTTGTAGCAAGTATAAAGTTACAACTAAAGTCTAAACTTACAACTAAAAGAATTAAAAGTCAAACCCCCCCCCAAAGACTAATCTTCTTTAAAGATTAAAATTGACTCTAAGCTAATCTATTCACATTCAATTTGATTATCCCCGATCTAGAGGTACTCTTATCTGGTTCTCAACTCAGTCCGGAGGTAATTAACAGCAGAGGCTTGCGCCTGCTGGAAGGAAAGGACCTACAAACAAACAATAAACTCTCGAGGTGCTTAGAACCGCGTTAAAAAAGTGCGAGACAGATTCTGGCACTCCCGGTGGGACATTCTTCTCCTCTCATCTGGGAATAATCAAATTAAAAATGTGAAATTAGCTTGGAGTCTATGAAGTTCTGTGGAAACTACTAACGATTAACTTCGAGTTATTTCCATTGCAGGAAAAGCGAAGGTGTTTACCTGGAGCTAGATAGTTCAGGGCGCTCGTCTCCGCAGCAAGAAGAACAACAACAACAGCAATGTGCTGGCCGGGACTCTCCAAGTGCCCGTCCAGGCCATTGTCCAAATCACTCCGACGGTGCTCTCTGATGCAACAGCTGCCCAAATCTCTGGCAAGTCTGCTCTCGCCCACAAGAAGGGCAAAGCCGCCACCATCTCTAAGGAGGCTCTCACCCCAAAACCCAAAATAAAGGAAACAAGGATAAGGCTCTCGAGGTCCCAGGCCTCCGCCTCGTCCAGCAACTGGACACGGTCACTGACCTGTCCCTTAGCAATACCTTTGCTCCTCTCCATGTGCTCAAAAAGGGAGGAGAGATGATGCGCCTCCGTAAAGACTGGGAGTTCCCCATGTATGCTCCAGTTCACGAGGAGGTTAAGGCCCCACCATAGAAGCACAAAGTGGTCGAGGCCATCAACACCACGTTCAAGATTACCAAGAAGTCTCAGAAATCCAAAAGGGTGGTCACCAAGGTTGCCACCAATACTCAAGTCGTGTCAGTCAAAGATCGACTCAAGTTTCCGGTGCACCAAAGACTTCGTTTCCCCTATCGAAAGGATACAAGGGAAGGTGATGGAGACTACAGTGCCCTAGAAAAGAAGAAAGAGGATAAGCCGCTAACTATGTTTGATCAGCTTACTTTCCCACCACTGCATCCCTATTCCAAGCCTATGAAGGCGAGGGATAAAGCAAAGCAAGTTTGGAAACCCAAGCAGCAGGAGCCTGAAGCTGCTCCCAAGCAACATAAAGGGGGCAAAAGGCATGTGCTCTCCAAGGAACAAGGCCCTTCTCTGTCATCTCAGGTGGCAACCTAAATGATGAAGGATAAGAGGAAAATAAAATATGTCCTAAAGAAGAGGCAGAACTACGGCTCCGCCTCTGTCCATCACATCTCTGTCAGTGATGAGGACGAGGAGCCCGCTGAAACTCACGTGGCAAGAACTGGTCCTCAAGATCCAGTCCAGTTCGAAAGCATCCCAGTGGAGACAAGAAGTCAGAAGGGAAAGGCTTCTACCTCCTAGGCCCCTAAGAGGGTCGGTCGACCCAGAAGTCGTGAGCCTATTGTGGAAGAAATAGTCCAGCAGGCTAGTGATCAGTCTGCGGACGAAAAAGAAGAAGAAAGCTCGAACCCTGAAAACGTTAGCCTCACTGAGGAAGAGGCTGACGAAGAAATAGATGTTCTAGATGAAGTAACCTGACTCCGTAGAGAGTTGGAGAAGAAAGAAAAGAGACTAAAGCAGCTACAGGAGGAAAATGCTCGTGTAGCAGCGGCATGTGCAGAAATTCAAAAGCTCATGGCCAAGAAAGATGGAAGCCACTCTAATTCAGGCGGAAAGGCACCCAAGCCAACTAAGGGTGCCAAGGTCGCCGCTAAGAAGAAGAAACAAGTAAAGGTCAACAACCTGCGCCCCAAGAAAGTGCAGTCAGAAAGCGAAAACTCAATTGAGTCTTCTTCTGAAGAAGAAATGCCCAAGGAAAGGAAAAGCCGCGGCATAAGTCCAAGCCGTCTGGCTGAAGAAATCCAAAAGGCCATGGATCAAAGGCTACAGTCCCTGGGAATGGCTGGAACTGAGCTCTCTGGAAATTTCACTGGTAGACCCTACAATGCAAAATATGATAGGGTAGAGTATCCAAGGGGCTACAGTGTCCCGAAATTCAAGACATTTGACGAGGTTGGTAACAAAATCACCCCGAATCAACACATAACTCACTTCCTGACCTCATGCGGAGACACGGTCAGAAGACAAGAATGGCTACTCAGGCAGTTCCCACAAAGTCTGACGGGACCAGCCTTTGATTACTACGCCTCTTTGAAAGAAAACAACATCAAGACCTGGAAAGACGTGGTAATCTCCTTTAAGGGGAGATTCAGAGTCACCCCTCGCCGTATCTCGGTGAGTGACCTGGTCAATGCCCAGTTGTTTGACCCTATTTTATAGTGCCAAATTCGCGAAATAATTGGATAATTTCATGGTGAACAAATAAAATCACGGAGCTTGAAAAATTCATGAAAAATATCAAATGGAGCCCAAAAATCATGGAAAATTACCCAAAAAAAAATCCAGGAGAGGATGAAGAAAATTATGGTGCCCTTACATTGGCCAAAAACCCTACAGAATCCCCATTTTATGCAAAGAGACCCCTAATCTTGGAGAAAATAAATAAATAATTGGAGGGATTATTTCAGAAAATCCTTGGCACCAATAAATTCTCCATAATTTTCTGAGTCTACACACCAAATTTCATAAATAAACTCCAAACAGAAGAACCCCAAATAATTTTTCTAAGATCATCAGCAAATAAAAAAAAATCAAGTTAAAAAGGAAATGGAGAGGGAGTCAAAGAGCGGATTCAAACTTCCCCCTCCACAACAGAAGAAATACGTGCGCCCGTTCTTTGTAGATCATGCACAAAGAGGGATTTATCTCGTGTTGGTGTATGGTATGTCGAGACCACAATGGAGAAGATGTGACAAAAATCGTTGAGTTCTCAAAAGCTAACCTATTGGCGCTAAGTGCACGTGGAGCATGAGAAATGAAAGAAAACCGGAGCTCCTGGCCTACAAGAAAGTCATACGGTGTGTCATACACCATGTGCAGCCGAAAGAAGAGAAAGAAGGTTGAATGTGGATCTCAACAGAAAGTCGTTGAGATGGCGAAGGTGACCAAAAACCGCCGGGCTAACAACCTATGCCAGCTGGCCAGAAGGCTCCAGACCCCTTCTCGACGCCTATAAATAGAGGAGCCAGAGAAGATTTCGGGGAGGAACAAAGAGAGGTGGGGAAGAGAAAGAAAGTAGATACTATAGAGATAGGTTTAGAGTGAGAAAGAGAGTGACATTTAGACAAACACCTGTTGGGCATTGTAGTAGAGAGGAGAAAGGTTGAAGAAAGAGGTCAAGAATCAAGTTGTAAAGAAAAAGGTAAGTGTTTGAAGAAAAGGAGGCGATCAAATGAATGATCTGAGCTCTCGAATTTGTAACTGACAGATCTTATTTGAAAAGAACGAAGTTTGCTTGGTTTTCGTGTAGTGATAATAGTTCTTTCTCTTTCTTTCGATTTTGTTTGGCATAGCGAGTGTTATTAATCTGGTTTTGTTAATTTCTTGTGCAAGTCGGATAAGTTCTAGTCGGCCATTTCCTTTCTCAATTCAGAGACAAAGATCAGCTAGGGAGCATGGCTCCCATGGCGGATCTCCAATTCCGAGATGAAATTCACCTCTTTGCTCTCTCCAAAGATGAATTGAACACTTAGTTTAGGTTCTCAGATCAAGAGACAAGATCTATTAGGGAGCACGGCTCCTATGGTGGATCTCGAATCTTGAAACAAAAAGTTGAATTATTTGTTTAATTAACTGTTAACTCTTTTGTTCTTGCTCATGTTGCATCTTTTTTTCTTTCTCTAAACATGATCCTGTCTGATGGCGGAGTGCATCTTAGCTAGGAGCTCGGCTCCTCCGCTGAATTCTCTCTTACAATCTGCTAAGAGGCTCGGCCTCCATAGCTGATTAGGTTTAATTGATTAGATTAAGCTTATTTTAGGCTTGGTTTGGTCCATTAAACATCAAATTAAGAGAGGATCTAGGGGAGGTGCTGTCCAATTTGCTCTAGGATTTTGAGTTCTTAATTTCCACCTCAATTTGTTAGGAAAAGTGAATTTGAAGTTTTTGGAGAGTATCTTTGCATAAAGTTTTCGATTAGATCATCAAGGCAGTAGGCATAAATCTTCCTTGTGCATCTTTCTTAAATCCTGATCCTAATAATCTCAATCACAAATAGTTGTTCTTGTAGGGCTTTCTTGGTAAAAGAAGAAAGGAGTGGGTGTCTTGTAAAGTCTTCTAGAAAAGTTTTGAATTTCTGAGTTATTATAAATTTGTTTGGTGAGCGTGAAGGTAAAAGAATCAGGATTAAAGAAATCTCAGGTTCCCTTGTGTAAATTTGACAATAAGTTACTTCCTGTGCTATAGCTGAACGGGTCCAAATCAATGTTTTGAAGTAGAATTGCTGGATTACATTTTTATAGAAATAGTTAGAATTGAGGGACATTTTGCAAAATATTACAGTTACGTTTGTCAGATTCTCCTGCAAAATTCAGATTGACATGCTTAAGTGTCATGAGCAAGAATCGATTTTATATTCTTTAATGATCTTAGTGTCTGGTACCAATTCAATTCGATGTTTAAGGCATTTTGCAAATAAAAATTTTATAATTATATGAATTCTGTGGGCTTGTGTGAAGAAAACCAGTAATTGCCAAAGAAGTTGCGTTTTCCTTACTTTACTGTCAGCTTGATGAGTATTGTAAATATGCTACACAGGATGATATGACTTTGTTTCACTTTGATATAAGTTAATTGAGCAGGAGAAAATTATGTATAAGTGTTCATACAGCAAAGAATTGTGCAAATTAAAGTTTTGACTTTTCTGTGACATCTCAATTATATAATCCCTTTGACACAATGATGACTAATTTACGTGTATGATATTGGACTTTACTGGCCCACGTTTTTTTTTTTTTTATAAATGTAACACAAAGTATATGTAAAAGGAATGTTTCATTTGTGTGTGTGTCGGGCTTAATGTAGCATGGAAATAAAAGCTGAAAGTAACATGCCAACTGAGAATGTTAAATATTGAGATTGTTAACTATTAGCACAAGGGTGCACCAAGTAAAATGTGTAGCCTCAGAATTAATACCTTTTTGTCACGCCAAAAGTAACTAACATGTAAAATCAGTTGAGCCTTAAATTGCCCAGATCTTAGCTTACCTATTGATACAGAATCAATTCCCTCAAAATTGGAATGGCGCAAAACAAGTTAAGCTCTTACACGCCGTGTACTCCTCTCCGTGACGTCAATAAACTTGTCTCTGGTACAGCACAACCCATCTGAACCGTACCTGTACCAATTCCTGAAGTAGCCGTACCTATTCTCGGTCACCCATCGATCCTTGATGAAGTAACCCAAACCGATTCCACCATCATCCTCTTCTCGGCCTCACGATGTTAAGGAGCCATTCTCCGTCGGTTACGGTGGCCGAAATCGTTAGCGGACTTGTACCCGCTACTGTTCGAAACCGTTGGAAGGAGAATGAAACCCGTCTTCTTCAAAAGCTTCAGAGCCTCTCTCCTTTTGATTTCCTGTGGGCATAACACAGTAAATCGCGGCGTTGACTCGTTTCAAGTAACCTGTCTGGTCAAATAAACAATAACGAGAAGAAGAATGGTGCAGCCCATGATGGTTGAGGCCCAACTGGATGACCAGCCCAAAGAGAAGAATAAACAGAAGCCCATTGTTTAATTTCACTTGCCACCTCAGCCTCTCATGATGACGTGGACCAATAGGATAATTCCAAGTCGACAGAAATTTTAAAAATTCGTTAAGAATAGTGTAAAACTCAGAAAAATTCAAATAAAATATTCAAAAATTTTTAAAAATCTGAATAAACCAAATTCACTGATACTTTGATATGAAATTATGTCCAAATAGTGGCCCTTTGTATTTTTGAAATATTTTCACTATAAAAATGAACTTTATAAATCTTAGAAATATAATAAAGTCATCTAATATTCTCTTTTAACAAAGTTTCTAAAAACTAAAGCTAAGTATTTTCAAAATAAAAAGATTTCAAATATGATATTTTCAAAAGTCAGGTATTTTCAAAATACAAACATTTTCGAAATTACAAAAGTTAAAATGATAAACTTACTAAATGTCTTTTAATGAGGTTTTCAAAACCAAAACCTAAGTATCTTCAAATAGTAAATGATTTCATAACTGATATTTTAAAAGTCAAATATTTTCAAAGATAAGTATCTTCAAAACTATAGAAAAGGAATTTCTAAAAATCCAAAAGTATAAAAGGCCAAAGTGAATGAAAATTGTAAAATCACCAATGTCCAAAGTGAAACACCAGAAAATTAGAAGTCAACACGAAACCCAAAGGCAAAGCCGAAACCTCTTCGTTTGAGGAAAAAGTCCCTCGCTGCGGTTGAGATCAACCTCAGATGACTTGAAAATGGATTCTTATCGAATGACCCCCTTGTCCAAAGAATTCCAAATTATTCTCACAAGAAGGCTACCTAAGAGCCCCGAGAACCAACTCTTCTTAAGAAAGTCACCCAAGGACCCTGAGGGTTGTAAAAGAACCAACTCTTATTAAGAAGGCCACCGAAGGGCCCCTAGAGTTGTAAAACTGCTTTGTTCTCACAAGAAGGCTACCTAAGAGCCCCGAGAACCAACTCTCCTTAAGAAGGTCACCTCAGGACCCCGAGGGTTGTAAAATAACCAACTCTTATTAAGAAGGCCACCGAAGGGCCCCTAGAGTTGTAAAACTACTTTGTTCTCACAAGAAGACTATCTAAGAGCCCCGAGAACCAACTCTCTTTAAGAAGGTCACCCAAGAACCCCGAGGGTTGTAAAAGAACCAACTCTCCTTAAGAAGGTCACTCAAGGAACCCGAGGGTTGTAAAAGAACCAACTCTTAGTAAGAAGGCCACTGAATTGCCCTAAGGGTTGTAAAACTTCTCCTTTGTTCCTACAAGAAGACCTACCGTTGTCCCAGGAATCCACTCTTAACAAGAAAGCCAGCCGTTGCCCCAAGAGCTATCAAATAACTTCAAACGACTCTTAAACAACCTTAAGCAATCTTAAACAATTTTAAAATCTCTTTAAGCAATCTGAAACAATTTTAAACAACTTTAAACGACTTCAAGACGACTTCAAATAAAGAAGGAAGACTCTCCTTTCAAGCGAAAACCAAAACTAACCCTCCTTTTATAATCTCTAGAATTTTTAGAATTTTAAGAGTTCCTTAATTGAATCCCGTCAATTAGGTTTGGTACCATCAATGAAGTCACTTTAAGTGACAATTCTTCCTAGCCCATTACGCATTACTTAGACCCCTTAATCAGAGGTTCCCGTAGACAACTACGGGATAATTAATAATAGGGGCTTGCGCCTATTGGAAGGAAAGGACCCGCAAAATTAATAAACCCTCATAAGAAGCGACTCTTGTTCTGGTTCTCTTGTTGTAAAGAGATACTCGGCGCACAGAACGAACCTTAAGGGGGGTGAATCTAAGACTTATTCCAATTTCTCGAGGAGACCATTTCATTCTTCGAGGGATGACGAAAAAGCCCATACACCAGCAAAGGCAAGGCGAAGCTACCTCCAATTATGTGGCAAGGTGAGAAAGCATGTATTCCAGTTGCCAATCCAACTTGAGCGAATCTGAAGCGATTCATATGTTGATGAATGGCATCAATGCACACATGAAAGTGTGGCTGGTAGGTCACAACATTATGACCTTTGAACACATTGTGGCCGTAGTTGCCAGATACGAGGGTGTCGAGCCAGAAATCAACCAGCTTTACTCCTCTGTCAAGGACAAAGACAAGGAGAAAGCGAAGAAAGTTGAGGGCAAAACAGCCAAGACGGCTAAGGCCATCACAAACCAAGCTGAAGGATCAGACGGTGGAGAAAAGGGACAGTCTTCTTCACCCAAATCTCAAAGGTTATCTTTGAAAGAGTTGAAAAGCAAACCATACTCTTTCAAGAAAGAAAAGACTGAAAATCTCTTCAAGAAGGCCATGGAAGCGTTGGAAATGCGCTTGCCTCGATGCAAATGGTCTGAAGAGGAAGGAAAGACCGATCGCCCTGATTACTGCCTGTATCACAGGGTGTTGGGTCACAACATTGAAGAATGCTATGTCTTTAAGAATTGGCTCGAAAAGCAAATCCAAGAGGGGTTAATTCCTCTACATGACGATGCAAGGCAGGAGCCGGCGCCTCATGCCATCTCTGACAAGACCGCAAGTGCCAGTTCTAGGCGCATATCTGCAAGTGTTGATGGAAAACTGTCCACAGAATGGAGTGTTTACCTCAATAAGAATACGAGGAAGAAATTGAGCTCACTTCAAGCTAATCCGGAGCTCAAATGGAAAAATTCCATCACGCCCGTGGTCCCAAAGAATACCAAACCCGTGTCCGCCTCGCCTAAGCAAATGGCAGGGGGCATGATGAGAGAACAAACTAAATTCAAGAGGTCATTTTGGAAGAAAACTGCTCCCCGAGTAGTGGAAGGAACCTATGACCAAGGAAAGCCTAAGTCGGCCACCCTCGCTGACTTTATTTCTCCAAAGGTTGTGGCCAAGATCAATAGGCAAGTGTGGCAAGAACTAAGCTGCGATGATAAGAAGCCTAGGGAAGAAGAATTCTGGACTGCTACCTGTCGCCACATCTCTGATGGTGACTCAGGAAAGGAGAATTCTGAGGAGAAAGGAAAACAACCACAAGAAGGTTCCAGCGAGCCTCCAACCGTGGCTCCAGCAGAAACAAATCCAACTAAATCTGTCCCAGCAGAAACGATCCCTCCAGCAGCTGCTCCAGCTGCCAGGAGGAAATCCAGAAAAGGAAAGAAGAAAGAATCCAGTACAAAGGAAACTGAAGGACCCTCTGGGATTAAGAAGTCGGAACTAATGACCCTACCCTTCAAGTTGAATGGCAAGGATCACCAAGTGTTCGTTGAGGTTCTCGATGAGTCACTAGATAACGGGGGGCAGCTCAACCTAAAGAACTTGAGATTTAACCTCATTATGAAGAAAGAAAAGGAAGAATCCGCCTTTCCTCATGAGATAATAGCAGCTTTGACAGGACATGTGTCCAATCTAATGAGAGAAGCTGTTACTCTCACCCAATTAAGCAAGAAAAATAAAGGAAAGGAGGAAGCTTCCACCTCGGCTAAAACATAAGAAGCGCAAGAGGTCACGGATGAAGAATATGAATAGTCCGAGCCTGAGATCTATTTTGATCCCTTCGTACGTCAAGATAATGACTACGATTTTGGTAGTGATGAGGAAAGAGGAGGAAGTGGCGCTGGCAATGCTTGTTGCACTGTCACAGTGTCAGAAATCGGGTCTCAAAATGACTTTGAAAATAAAGCCGATGAAGAGGTTTATTGTGGTCGCATGAGTCAAATGACTGCAGAAGAAGAAGAAGAAATGAGAAGGCAGATAGAGGAGGCCACCCAAATTGTCTTCTCTTCTGCACTTACAGAAAAGGATCCTCGTGAAGGAGATGATGCCTTCTACCAAGATGCAAGCGAATGCCAACATCCTAACTACAGGAGGATGAAAATGTTCCTTAGGGCAAGAGAATAATGTAGAAATCTGTCCTACTGGAACAACTCAACTGAGTATCACCCACTGTTGAGGGCTGAAATTGCCTTAGACCCATCATGGTGGATGGATGAACAGGACAAGAGAGATGACGTAGATCAACTCCTGGCATCATGGGTCAAAGGGACTTTCTAGTCTGAAAGCATGCCCCAGGTTCATTATAAGCCGAAGTCCACTGAAGCCTCAACTTCCTGTCAATACCTAAGTGATGCAGGGGAGTCTGAAGGAGAATATGAGCAAGAAGAAGACGATGAAGAGCTGCCATATATCTCATTTGAAGCGGTAGCTGAATATGTTAACTTCCTCATGCAATTGAAAATTCAAGAGCCTGACCTCTTTCAACAAGAACTCAGGGTGGATCAGAAAATAGAAAACATGCCTGATGAAGAGATAGAGGACCACCATACGGTTGAAAACATGGCTATAAAGAAAGTAGCGGTGGATATCGTCCTACGAAATGGGTCGGACAAGAAAGACCCAAGTACAGATTCTCCCAAGACTGAATTTGAAATCATGCGCGAGTACCTGGAGATGCCTGATGGTCGAGATGCATGGGAAAGAACCAAAGTAAACAGATTTGAGGCGCAAGAAAGCCGGCCCAATGTCAGCAGGGCTTGGGACAACATGGCATGTCCTCGTCCAGGTGATCGCTGGTGCTCAACTCAGGAGGAACTGATAGATGAGTGCTCCCGATACCTCAAAAGCCTAAAGATAATAGATCCAGAAAGCTTTTATGAAGCGCTAGATCTTGAAGACCCGCAACAGCTCTATGACTATGAAAAACGAGCTGTGACGAAAGTTGTGAGGGAAATTGCCCAAGAAACGGGGCGAGAGGAAGGAGAAGTGACCCCTGACTCAAACTCTCCAAGACCCGGTGAAGTGCAATGGATGTTCGAACACCGTCAATGGTTGAAAATAATAGGGACCAGAAACTTTGAGTCCCAAGGGTACCCTTCAGGGTCAACTGACCCACAAAGCGAAGAAGAAAGCTCTCCTGAGGATTCCAATCGGATTGGCGAAAATCAACAAAAAACGCCACCGCAATCCCCAGAAGAAGAAGATATAGACGAGCATGCCCGCTTAGTCGATTGGTATGTCTCGTACCTCAAAGACTTGAGAGCTGAAAATCCTAAAGCTTTCAAAATGCTTACAAACACTAAAAACCCGGATCATTTGGAGGAATATGTGAAAGATGCTATCTCTACAGTCCTGCGAGAGGTCAACAAAGGAAAGACACCTCAATGTTCCTCAAGTTCTGATGATGGGGACGATGACACGCCATTTTATTGCTGTCGAACTGGCGATGGAAATGCTAATAATGACACCTCAGATGAGGAAGAAGAGCCTGTAGAGGAAGAAGAGGAGCCGGAAGAGGAACCTCAGACAAGTAGTCTTCAGGGGAGTCGCGTACTGATGGTACTTGGAGATGGCTCTAGGTCTGTAAGGGATGTCACCTCAACACTTGAGGGTCTCACTATAACAGAAGCGGCTTTGATTATCGCTCAAATGGAATGAGTTAGGCGTGACGAGCCTGAGTTCTAAGCGTTCATGTGTAAGACAACACAAATCTGGTCACAAGTTGACTTTGGTCCAGAAGCAGACCAGAGAAGGGCTGCGGCATATCAGCAATATGCTAGGGAAAACCCCATGGACGAAGTCTGATGGGCCAGAAGATCAAGACGAATCCTCACGAGCTCAAGAAGAAACCCTTCAGCCGCAAACTGGCACCAGAAATGAGGAAAACCCCACCAATTCGGAAGAAGGGCAATATGGCTATGAAATAGTCACGGATCCAGAATATCAAATGGACCCCTTTGAACTACAAGGCCAAGAGCCCAGAAGAGTCGATATAGATATCCACATCTCCAGCATTCCTGGTCAACCCAGGTTTACACTTGAAGAGCTTGGTGAAATTGTGCGCCAGATAGTCAATCAAGTGAGGGAATCCATAATAATGGAAGAAGAATGGGAGGAAGATGAACCCGAACCTGAACAAAATCTCGGCACCATGCAGGGGGCAGTTGCCGGTTCCTTCAGCACTGTTGACCCCTAAAAATATACGGTCAAAATAGCATAAGGTGCTCAGGGACTATTCGAAGGATTATAGAAACCTAAAATGGCCTCGAAAAATCTCAGGAATTATTTCAAAGGTATAGGCGTAAAAAAAAAGAAATAATAAAAAAATACCAAAGTGCTCCAGGTATTAGCCGAAATATGCTAAGCAAATTCTGGAGGCCTAGAAGTTCATGAGAAATTAACATGAATTATGCAAGAAATTTCAAATACTGCAAATTCATAAAATATTTGATGAATATTTTATGGCAAGCCAAATGTGCTATTCCCTGAAAATAAAATGATCTTTAAAGTTCTCGAGATCTCTACAACGATTTTGGCATCCTTCTTCAAATCTAAACATTGCACAATTTCAAATGAATTATTGATATTCGAATTGTCATAATTCGGATACAGTCGTGAAATTTGGAATATGATATAAAATATTTCTAGAAACCAGTAAATGGAAATTATTATGTCATCACGATCTACATGATTTCTTGAGAATGCATACAAAATTTCATGCACAAATGTGTTTGGGACAGAGATCAATCAAGTTTCTCAAATAAACGACAGCATAATTCTGATAAAAAAGAAAATCAGCTTCTCAGGCTTATTACAAGTTTACAATTCCCCCCAAATAAAGCCCAATGAGAACCCATTCGCTTTGGATACAAAACGCGAAAAAAATGATGAATTGAAACAAAAAAATCGGAAAAAAGGGACCTGGACCCACTGTCAGAACCTTCTCCTCATTCTCGTCACTTAGCCGATTGGCTAACTCCTGCTCGTCCCCACCCGTCAGCATTTCGAGTTCTCACAAGTGGCAGCCCATGATAGGCTCTGCCCCTGGGTCCCACTGTAACGGATTAACAAAAAAAAAGGAAAGAAATCGGAAAACAAAAAAAACGGAGGAGACGAAACCGTCGCCTATGACATATGCCATTCCGGCGAACCACATCACCGCAACCCACGTTCTTGGTACCGCTGGAAAGGTGGAATCGAGGAGAACATGATAATACCAACTTCAACCTCTGTCGTGCAGCAATTTAAACCCAATTTTGAGAAGAAGCGAGCTGGCTGTTGCAAAAAGCAATGCAAAAATTAGCACAATTTAACCCATGAACATCAAATTGATTGCTTACACAGTTCCTCGATGATATAAGAAGCAAAATGAAGTTAATAATGGGGTCTGAAATAAGGCAGGTACATGAGAGCATCAATGGGAATTGCACATTGAGTCTTGTTAGACATTGATTAATAGCGAGGTGCATGACTAGTTTGTGTTAATCATAGCACTCAGAGGCTTCAATGGCAATCCACATGTTCTAAGAAAAAAAATCAACGAAAGGACCAACAATCTAGGCTCAGTGAAAAAAAGGAGCAATAGAAATTTTCAATAAAAAAAAAATGAAGTCATGGATTAGTTACAACAACCTGGTGCCAGGAGCACAGGCAGCAACAGAACAAATGGAGAAGTTCAAACTTGATGCTCTTGAAGACAGAAGTTAAACCCTGCAATCAACATCAGAGAGTTAAAATTGAAATTAAGTTGCCTCACCTAGTGTGACATGAGTGCATGTGAATCAAAGGATAACATCAACAGACCCAATTAAAATTATCATTGTCATATTCAATGACTGCTGTTTGAAAAAAAAAGAGGGGTGATGCAGCCTGCCTACAGCTTGATAAATGCATCAAGACAATATGTTTAAGGCTCCAAGTTTAGTCCATCACTGTACTCATAAAACAACAGTGAATTAAAAAGGGAAATATCAAAGAAATTTCCATTGACCATTAAATGCACACTGAAGGGGAATCTAGTACAATACTGTCGTGTTATACTGAATACCCAAGTGTATATTGACCCAATATTTAGATTTGTTAAGAGAGAGAGAGAGGGAATCATACCTGAGTCAGCATTAAATGATGAATTGACATCACCTGCAGCAAGTATTGGACAGAAGAATACTAAAACAAAAAAAAAGAATAGCCTTATACAAACAGAGTTAAGGGGCTGGGTTGCTACAAAAAGAAAAAGAGAATGAAATGAAATTTGGAGTAACCAAGATACCCTTGGTCCTTTCTATAAATAAAGGAGGTCAGTTGCATCATAAAGAGGAGGAGATAATTTTACAGCAACCAACCAACAACACCTGAAGCCACATATACGAAAAAATCTGCAAAAAAAAAAAAGAGAAAGTTAATCTAGGATAGCTAAAAAAAAAAGATAGATCTTGTGATTTGAGCTACAAGAAAGAAAAGCCAGTTTGTAATCATCATACACTCTATCAATAAAGAAGTGGTAAACCCTTTTCTGTTATCTTGAGAGTCATCTTGTGTTTGACCCAGCCACCAATACATGGTGTGCATGGGTATATTGCTTTGTATAAATTCAGGGGCTGCAAAGCCTGATAGTCACTTTATGCTATATATATATATTTTTTCTCTTTGAAATTAACCCATATTCACCCTTTTATTTGTCTAAAGTAACATGGCTTTCTATTACTGCCACTCCATTTTTAACCTCTTCTAAAAAAAAAAAAAGGAAAGAAGCATGCATAACATACTGCCATGATAATACCTTAATAATCTATGTTTTAAATGGAATTCCTCTTTTTGTATTCATCTTAACCTTGCTGCATGATTCTGAAAATAAAAAAAAAGAATATAAAAAAGGAAGGGGACCTAGTATATAGTAGGTTACCATAGACAGAAACTCCATACACTTGCATATATATATATATATATATATATGAATATATTCTTTTTTCTCAGCATACACATATGAATGTGTTTTCAGCATATGCATGTGCACACATCTGCATATAAAAAAAGAGAGACAAATCAGATTATATATTCATGGACATTTGGCACCATGCTCTTCTTGTATATTTTAATGAAGTTCATGAAGGCATAAAAAAAAATATGTGTAAAAAAAAAAAGAAAGAAAAGGAGATACCTTCATGACAACAGACCCTTGCCCATGGTACCCTGCCCTTCTCCCCAAACAATGAACATCAAAAGTCCCCATGACACCTTAAAAGTCATGCCAAACAACCATTGATAGCATCAACCAGCAACCCATGAAATCTTCATAGCTAATGGCCATGAAGTGCTCCCATACATATCCTTGCCTATGTCATCCCATGCCCTGCCATAACCTGTAAGTAGTAAAACCAATTCCCTGCTTTACAAGGGAGGGAATCCAATTTCAGAAAATACCACTTAGGATGTCAATCTAAAGTGATGATAGTTGAGATGAAGCCAGGCCTTGCTTACAAAAGAAAGGAACCCAATTTCAAAGAGCCAGTATCATGACCCTCCATCCTTAGTTGCAAACAGCACTAGGAACAAGTTGATACCAAAAAAAAAACACAAAAAAAGGGGGAGAATAACCAACCTCTTATAGATGATAAAACTGTGCCATGAGAATAAGTTACCTGCTGCTATCCATTCTTCCTCTAATTCTTCTCAAGCCATATGTCACCAATAGCAAGCCCCCATTAGGCTGTCATGATGTTCACATCATATGAGCATCCACTCGTTGTTCTTACACGAAGAGTCCCATCTCTGCAATGTCAAACTCAAGATAATGGTCCTCTATGTGTCAATAAAAAAAAGAAGAGAAAACAACAATCTCAAAACAGCCAGCCTCAGGCCATCTCGCTCCTCATTATAGGTAGTGAATTCTTTGAGATTTATTGGCCACAAAAAGGAAGATAAATGAATAGATAAAAGAGAAAGAATTTGACCTTAAAGAAGATCAAGCCGATACCATGCCTTGCTACCCACCGGAGGAATAGCCATCACCACCAATTTGGCCAGGCCAGTAATTAGCAAACAACCACTACATCAACATAGAGCCATGTCATGTTTTCAAAGAATTCCAATTAAAAAAAAAAACAATGGTTGGCCAATTGAAATGAAATTAGGAAGCAATTCATTGCCCTTCAAAATTGGCTAGGCTCAGATTACCCATATCCCATCAGCAACACAAACAATTCTTCGATGCTCTAGAATTATGCTAAATAAAAAAAACGATAGCCCCAAAGGACTTCAATTCACTTCGCTGATGTCCCCCCCCCCATACCGTCAGACTCGATACAACTCAAAGCCAACCAATACTTCAGAGGAAATTACACACCAAGTTGGAGCCGTACATCACTGCATGATATCTCGGCCACAACTAGCATGTTTTCTCTCTCAGCCTCTCTCGAACATTTTGTCAAATACCTGATGGGCGTACAAGAGTAAAGGCATGACTGCAGAAATTTTTACACTAAGGGATCTCCCTTATGTAGATGGGAAATAGAAATGCTCGTACTCACCTTGTGTAGTGTTAGCATTCCTTGAAACCACAGCCGTCTCTTCTCATGATCGAGCTCGGCGAAAAGGGTCTACACCGAGCCAATAAGACCCATAATCTTAAGGGGGCTCCATAAGGCACGTAAGCCCTTTCCTCCAATTCGTTCTATATCCGAGAAACTTGGACTCAAAACTCTGGTGACGAGATCTCTCACCAGATCAAAGGGGGGGGGAGAATAGTAAAGGGGAAGAGAGTAAAAAAAATGGAAATATCTCAAATCCCCTGATCTTCTGTGGCGGTTTCTCAAAATCCCTCTATACAGGAGGCGTAGTAGACCAGCAAAAAAAATAATAATAATAAGACCTAATCCATTATATCGGTATCCTGAAGGTGCACTCGGTTTAAGTTGGTATGCAAGTCTAACCTAAGTTCACTCGATACAATAGACAAGCACGAACCATGGGACTCGATACTTGTTTCAGCGATCATGCCCGATATCCTATGGTTGATCAGACGTAACAATTCTCTGACAGAAGTAGAGTGGCCACTCATGTGCATATGTGTCAAAACCGATATGGATGAATCAGATGAATTCTAATCTGCTGAAACTTCACCCAAAAATCATAGGGAACCCAGAAAATTCCAAACTAAATTCCTACAAATCCCGAAAAATATGAAGAACCCATTTTTTTTCAAAATTCCATGGCCCAAGACCCAAATAAAACCAACCAAACCGTGCAAACACAAAAAAAAAAATGATGACTGATCAGCGTATCCCAAATCTGAAAAACCCACCAAAAATCACCAGAAATAGAAAAGTGCGAATAAAACTCCCGGGAAGTCGAAGAAGAAAGGGGAATGTGTTCTTATTGAGCAATGCTATCAGAGCCTCACGAAAATAATACTCAATCAGATGTTGGGGGAGTTCATGAGCTCCAGGAAATCCTAAGAAAAAAAAAATGAATTAGAACTTGGATTTACCGACGACAGGAATGACGAATCTCACTGAACATCGATAATTAAAAGGAGTACAAATTGTGCTCTAACAATTCTCAAGTTAGAAAGATAGGTCAAAGCCAAAATCTCTGCAAGACTCAGCCATCTGGCCTCAGATATGGAGTCTTAAAACCAAAACCTGAAATAAAAAAAATGTAACGTTTTCAGGACCCAACTAGTTGCCTCAGACACGGAGTCCTAACCCAAAAAAAAAACCTTTGCAAGACCCAGAGACCCAGCCGTCTGGCATCAGATATGGAGTCTTAAAGCCAAAACCAAAATAAAAATATAATATTTCCAGGACCCAGCTAATGTGCCTCTGATATGGAGTCTTAACAAAAAAAAAATAAACCTTTGCAAGACCCAGCCGCCTGGCCTCAGATATGGAGTCTTAAAACCAAAACCAAAAATAAAAAAAAATGTAATATTCCCAGGACCTAGCTAGTTGCCTCAGATACGGAGTCCTAACAAAAAAATCAAACCTCTGCAAGACCCAGCCGCCTGGCCTCAGATATGGAGTCTTAAAACCAAAACCAAAAATAAAAAATATAATATTCCCAGGACCCCGCTAGTTGCCTCAGATACGGAGCCCTAACAAAAAAATCAAACCTCTGCAAGACCCAGCTGTCAGGCCTCAAATACGGAGTCCCAACCCCAAAATCAGAATCAAAACCAAAACAAAAAGAAACAAAACCAAAATTAAACCAAATCAAACCAACGACCCAACACCAAAAGTCCAAACCCAAAACTAAGATAAAATAAAAAGAAAGAGAACAAAAGCCGAACCAAAACCCCGATATATCTGAGTGATCTCGCGATCTCACTACAGATGGCACATCGTCCTGAAATTTAAAAACGTCTTGATGGTATAGGGCCTACTTGACAAAAACTATTGACGGACGCCCCAAAAAAAAAAGAAAAGAAACCTGTGGTATCTGGATGATCCCGTGACCTCATTTCAGATGACACTCTGTTCCGACTGCTAAAATACTTCTGGTGACCCAAAGCCCACCTGACGAAATCTGCTGAGGGACCTAAATCTCGTAGTGTCTGAGTGATCCCACGACCTCACTCTCGATGACACTCTATCCTGACTGCTAAAATAGTTCCGGTGACTCAAAGCCCACCTGACGAAATCTGCTGATGGACCCAAATTTCGTAGTGTCTGAGTGATCCCACGACCTCACTCCCGATGACACCTGGTCTTGAAAGTTAAAAACGTTTTGATGGTATAAGGCCCACTTGACAAAAACTACCGATGGACCAAAACCTTGTGGTATCTTGTGATCCCGCGACCTCACTATAGATAGCACATTGTCCTGAAAATTAAGAACGTCTTGATGGTATAAGGTCCACTTGACAAAAACTATCGATGGACACCAAAAAAAAAAAAAGAAACTTGTGGTATCTGGATGATCCCGTGACCTTATTTCAGATAACACCCTGTTCCGACTGCTAAAATAGTTCTGATAATCCAAAACCCACCTGACTAGATATGCTGAAGGAACAAGATCCAAAACCAAATATTGTATAAAGCAGTTCTGGTGACCCAAAGCCCACCCGACTAAATATGCTGAAGGAACGAAACCCAAAACCAAAATATTGCCTTATCAGAGGAAATAGTTTCGGTGACCCAAATAAAGCTCTTAAGTAATCTTCAAAAAAAAAATGAAAAGGGAACTAACCATACCTAAAGTCTAATAAAAAAAGAAGAAGGAATCATTCGAATCATATCACATCTCCTCCGCTCATAACCTATCATATTAAAAAAAAACAAACAAACAAATCAAATAAAAAAAAGAGGGAGAAAGTAATAAAATAAACATCCACAAATATTCATATGCATATGCATGGCACTAATTGTTTTATTGACAATTCACTAACAGTCTGCAGCACATATTCTTTGATATTCCCGATCCAGAGGTGCCTAGGAAAGTAACCAGGGTAATTAACGGCGGGGGCTTGCGCCCGTCGGAAAGAAATGACCTACACAAAAACAAACTCTCGTGGGAGCAAAGTACGCACGAGCGAGCATCTCTTAAGTGGGAGGCGTCCGTGGCCGAGACTTTGACCTGCGAGGGGATATCTGATCCGATCGTCTTTTTGCTTTTCTTCTTCAAACGGGAAATCCGTCAAAAAGAGCCGGACAAGCACCCAAGCCGAAATCTCAAGGTCGAAAAATGAAGACTCTGACGAAGAAAATGAGGCTCCTGAAACCTCTAGAGCCATCTAGATCTCTGATGACTCAGATTCAGATCCAGATTGGTCTGATCAAGGAGAGCCCCTACAGGTACGAAACACCCCTTTGTCAGATCCGATTGGGTGGACTAATCACCTTATCAACCATTTTGAAGATCCAAATGACAGGGTAACATGGTTGGGAAGCGACGACGAGTTAGATCCAGAACATCCCTTTCTGGCTGATCTGCAGTCATTCATGCTAGACCCATGGCCCAAAGCTCGCCCGGCCATAAGCGTCAGGCGACAGGTGAAATCCAAACCTCATCCCTCCCCTGGGTGGAAAGGATAAGGCATAACCGCTCCAAGAAAAAGGTCTGCTTGTTGCAGTATGACCGAGTCAGGAGGGCGGTATACCCTAAATCCAAAGAAAAGAAGGAAACAGAAAGGGAGCTCATCCAACAGTTCTGACAAACTCCAAGTAGAGAGAGCCTGGATAATCATGAGTCGTCCCCTCACTACCAAGTCCCAGTGGCTTGGCCCAGATATTACGCGGATGATTACTCTGTGGCAGGCTACTATGACCCTGATGTGTTCGTTCATATACAACAGTATGTCTTGGCATATGCAACAAAGATAATGAACACAATGAAATCATTTAGTCCCACCGAAACCTGTAGGGCAATCTCGGCAAAAGGGCCCGATACAGACAGTGAGGACGGGGACTCCCCAGCAGCGAAAAATGGTGGTTGTCCAAACACAAGAAGACCCACTAAAAGAAGAGCCACGGGGACGAACTCAAATCGGGCCACTACAAATGCGGCCAATTACCCAAAGGAGGCTGACCCAAGCAGCCACAAATAGAAAATGGCACAAGAAGTCAAAAGGGGTGGGCCAGCCCCTCGCACAAGGTCAAAACGAGCTCAACAGAATGAAGTCCCAACTCACGAGCAGCCCGAAGGTGCATTTACTACAGCTGAAATGTGGGCGTTGCAAACTGAAATGAGAATCTGCATTGAGTCATGAAAACAATATTCAGACAGAACCTCACCATCCAAAACCTCCTGGAAAGAGTGTTGTCCAAGCTCAACGCCGAGGAGAAAAGAAAAGAAGGATCTTCTAGAGATCAAAAGTTCAAAACTGGTCACACCACTACATCGAATGCCGAAAGGGTTAGAGATAGTGGTGAATTCAGGAACAAAAGAAAAGAAAGGGGAAGGAAATACATAGTCCCACTCAAGGCGATGACTGTCAACACCCCTACCAAAGAAGGGAACCTGGTATAGTTATTCGCGAAGGACACAGAGCAGAGCGCCAACCCAGTTATCCCAAAGGAAAAGGCAAGGCTCCCGTCAAAGTCACTGACAAAAGATTTAAACATAGCCAAAGCTGAAGACACCCACCTCAAGACCAAAAAACAGGTCGTTGGGAAAATGGTGAAAGCTCAAATAGACGTGAAAAGGAGATTGATCACGCCCTGAGGCACGAACATGATCACTGAAGCCGAAACATAAATGAAGCTCGAATCCCGCGAGCTGACTATCAAGAAAGTCCCAAATACCATATGGAAATGAAGTTGGTCAAGATCGATGGGCCTTTTTCCAATGGTAACCAACATGATGGGTTACACCGGAAATTCAAAATCAAAGGTGAAGTTGGAGGATGAAAAAAAGAGTCGCTCCATAGCTCAAGAAATCCAAAAGAAATTCCTACTATGGAGAGAAATGGACACCAAACAAAGCCTCGCACTTTAAGCCAACCATTCGGGTGCCAGACAAAAAGAGAAAACTCAAAGGAAAAAGAGTATTGTCGCTACCACCAGGTCTAGGGCCACTCAAGAGAGGAGTGCCTAGAATGGACTTGGGAAAATCTTGATCCCTCTGAAGAAACCGAAGAAGAGGTGTGTAACGCCGTGTCCAGATACATAGGCTCGAACACTTCTGAAGAAGAAAGTTTTGATGAAGAGCACTATCATTTTAGCTCTGAAGAAGAACCAATCATCCTAACAGCAAATCCCATGCTGATAAGGCCTTTGGGAAGTGATTCAGAAGAAAGAGAAAGTGAAAGCGAAGAATAGGTCAGGGCACCACCAAAGCCTTACAGACCACCCAATCATGTGCGAAAAACTCCCGCCAGACAACAACCAAACAGAAAAAATCAATGCCATGTCAGCCTAAGGTCCGGTACTAGAATACCTGAAAGGTAGCCTCCAAGGAAAATACCTGACAACAGGCCCAGAAACAGAAATAAAGCGACCATAGAAGATGAAACAAGGCTCAATGGTAGGCCCAGGATGTCTGTAGGAGATTACAATGTGGTAGGTCACCTGAAAAAAATTTCATCGCTCCTAAGTGTCTTCGACGCCCTCATGGTGTCAAAAGAACTGCGCGAGGCTCTCATATATGCCTTGCAAAACCCAAATAGCTTTCAAGCCTACTTTGCACAAGAAGCACGAGAAGAAGTGGCACAAATTGAGCAAGAGGCTTCCATCACCTTCACAGATGAAGACCTGATGACAGGCACAGCGGATCACAATCGGCCATTGTACACTATAGGGACCATATATGGCAAGAGAATCAACAAGATCTTGGTGGACCCAGGTTCATCCATCAGCATCATGCCCCTGAAGACGCTAGTGCAGCTCTCACTCAGCATCAGGAAAACCAGAAAAGATAAAATCAGGATCCATAGATTCAATCACCAACATCAAAAGGCCCTCGGGTCCACAGTGATCGACATCACCTTTGGGGATTTGGTCACCCCAGTCAAGTTCTTCATCATTGAAGTAGATATCACATACAAGGCATTGTTAAGAAGACCATGGCTGCATGCTTATGGACTGGTACCTTCCACTCTGCACTAATGCGTCAAATACATCAAAGATGGCAAGCAGTGCGTCATTAAAAGCGATGACCACCCATTCGAGGCACATGAACCTGAGTTGGATGATGCCAAATATTACACCCCCAAGTCCAAACAGGGGGCAAGGACACAGAAAGAAACTCCCACCCCAGAAATTGTAAAAGAAGCCGTAAAAAAGGCAGTACTCAAAGTAGCCATCAAGTCACATATGCTTTGGGGAGGTGACAATGACTCAGGCTCATCAACAAAAGTAGAAGAAGATGCCAACATACCCGTCCGGGTGCAGGCAGGTTTCTCAAGCGAAGAAGAATAGCAAAACTCCTTGTCCATAGAGATAATGTCGTTGGAGCATTGCAAGGATCTAACACCTCGCGATAGAGAGCATATCTCTCAACTTAAGACCCTCACGGTCCCACAGAAAGTGGAGGAAGTTGATGAAAAAGGACAAGTGACCCACCCTAGCATACAATTTGTCAAATTTGGAGAAATTAATCCTGAAAGTGATAACCCATGTTCAGAAGATTGGGCACGATGGCTAGTGGAAGAAACAAAGGAAGCGGGTGTCCCTCCGTAAGTCCAACATGCCACTAGCGCTAAATTAATGGAGTTGTTTCGCAAGGCAAATTGCCTAGAACCAATCCCAAAGAAGAGGGCCAAGATGTTCCGAGATATGTGGAAAGGCTACTCAAATGAAATTCAAAGACTTGATGGAAAAACAGCCAATACAAGAGGTCTGGGATTCCCCGTCGACCCAGGGATGCAAAAATCAACCGTCCCACCAACCAATGAACAAAACTCATGCAACAATGTCACAATAACTGAAATGGAGGATGAAAAAGAAATCCTTGAAGTGGAAAATGAATCTCAAGAAAGTGAGCAATTCATCTTGGCGGCCAAAAACGCCCTAAAAGAGTTAGAAGAAGGTGGATAAAATACCATTGACGAGCTAAAAGAAATGAACTTGGGCACTCAAGAAGATCCAAGATCCACTTTCATCAGTGTATCTCTCCCGCAGGAGGTGCAAGACAAACTGGAAAAGTTGTTGAAAGAGTACAAAGACTATTTTGCTTGGAGCTATAGTGAAATGCCCGGGTTAGACCCAACAGTCGCTGTCCACAAATTGAAAATCGACAAGGAAGTCAAACCAGTCAAGCAAGGTCCCTGAAGGATGATGATCGAACTGGAAGAAAAGGTAACCGCCGAAGTCAAGAAGCTGATTGAGGTGGGATTTATAAGAGAAGAAGAAACTCCTGATTGGGTCACCAACATAGTCCCAGTCAAGAAAAAGAATGGCCAAGTCCGGGTCTGTGTTGACTTCAGAGACCTGAACAAAGTATGTCCCAAAGATGATTTCCCACTCCTAGTCACGGAAATCATAATAGACCATACGTCCTACTACAGAGTTTACTCCTTTGTGGATGGATCGTCAGGATACAATCAGATCAAGATGGATGAAAGCGATCAAAAGCACACTGCTTTTAGCACACCAATTGGCATTTTCTGCTACAAAGTTATGTCTTTCGGACTCAAGAATGCTGGAGCCACATACCAAAGGGCTATGACCAAAACCTTCAGTGATATGATACACAAAGTGGTGGAATGCTATGTGGATAACCTGGTGGTAAAATCCCACACCAATGAGCAACACCTTGAAGATCTAAGGCTAATGTTCGATCGGCTAAGGATGCATACCTTGAAGCTCAACCCCCTGAAATGTGCATTCATGGTCTTCTCAGGGAAGTTCTTAGGTTTCATAGTGTGACATAGAGGCATCGAAATCGATCCTGACAAAATCAGAGCTATCCAAGAGATGTCATCACCCAAGACACTCAAATAGCTCCGATCCCTGCAAGGATGCCTGGCATATATCAGGAGATTCATAGCCAATCTCTCAGGAAAAATCAAGCCTTTTACAAGGCTCACCAAGAAAGATGTCCCCTTCAAATGGGACGATGAGTGCCAAAAGGCCTTGGAGGATATCAAGAACTTCCCTGAGAAGACCAACCCCCTGTCATGGCAGCACCAATTGCTGGGAAGCCCCTTATCCTCTACACCACAGCCTTAGATGGATCACTGGGGACACTGCTTGCCCAAGAGAACGAAGAAGGAAAGGAGAATGCTCTTTATTACCTCAGCAGAGCACTCATACACTCCAATCGAAAAGCATTGTCTATCAAAGGGCAAGCTTTAGCCGATTTTCTGGCAACCCACCCCATACCTGATGATTCCCCATTGATGTGTGACTTTCCGGACAAAGAGGTCATGCGCACAGAGGAAGACGAAGAAGAAGCCTGTTGAAAACTATATTTTGATGGATCATCGTCCATTCAACCAGCAGTCAAACCCAACCTACCCAAAAGACAGGGCGGAGTAGGTCTGGTGTTTGTCACACAAGAAAAAGGCATTCGCAGTTATCCCTTAAGCCTCACAGAGCCTTGAAATGGCGCTCAAGATAGGCATTGAGCGATTGAAAGTCTTTGGAGACTCCCAGCTCATCCTAAGCCAAATTGATGGCCAATTCAAAATAAGGAAATCAGAATTGGTAAAATACCATGAAAAAGCATTAGAGTTGATGGCTAAGTTCGCTAGCATCACTCTAGAAAAGGTGCCACGGTCTTTGAATGGCAAAGCAGATGCCTTAGCTAGGCTAGCCAATGAACTCAGTGACCCTAGTCAAGAAGAGATGCAAATCCTTGTCCACCGCAGAAGATCCTTGTCCCCCTGCTTTCAGCAAACAGAGGACAAACAAGGAGAAGAAACTATGTTTGTGGATATTCTAAATCTAGAAAAAGAACTGGAAGAAGAATGGGGAGAAATGGGCCGTTCCTCGATTATTTTCAACAAGGAAAGCTACCTGAAAATAAATCCATCAGGGAGCAAATCAGAAAGAGGACTCTAAGGTTTGTGTATGTCAACAACACACTCTATTGGAGATCCTATGAAGGGTCATGGCTAAGGTACATCTCAAAGCCCGAAGCACATGAAGTCATGCAAGAAGTCTACTCGAGAGAATGTGGAGCCCACCAATGAGGCTTCAGAATGCGAGTACAAATCAAGTTGATGGGCTACTATTGGCCCACCATGTACAACGATTGCGAAAACTTCTCCAAACAATGCCACATGTGCCAAATACATGGAGATTTCATCCATCAACACCCAAATGTGCTACACCCAACAATAGTGTCCTGGCCCTTTGAAATATGGGGAACTTACATCATTGGTCCAATTGACCCACCAGCCTCAAACGGACACCGCTTCATTCTGGCCACCACGGATTACTTTTCTAAATGGGCCGAAACGAGATCATACCGAGAAATCAAGACCTCTGATGTGGTCAAGTTCTTCACCACTCAAGTGCTGTACAGGTATGGAAATCCCAGAAAGATAATTTCGGACAATGGCACGGCCTTTAAGAATGCAAAGGTCGACGATTTTGCCAAGAAGTACAAGATAAAATGGAGATACTCTTCAATCTACAACCCAAGAGCCAATGGATTAGCAGAAGCCTTCAACAAAGTGCTGATCAAAATCCTCCGTAAAACAGTCGGGAATAACCAAAGAAATTGGCATGAAAAGCTGCTTGAAGCGTTGTGGGCATACCGGATCACCCACAGGACTGCAACGCAAGTAACGCCTTACTCATTAGTGTATGGGACTGAAGCTGTTCTTCCAATTGAAGTAGAACTTCCATCATTAAGAGTGGTCATGGCATCAGAAATCTCTCTGACTAAGCAAATGCAATTAAGGTTTCAAGAGTTAGATGGAATGGATGAAAGAAGACTAGCCGCTCAACAGAATCTAGAGTTGTATCAAGCCAGGATGACCAGGGCCTATGAAAAGTTATCAGGACCAAGAGCATTCAGGAAAGGTGAGTTGATATTAGTGCTAAGGCGACCAATCACTGACCGACATCATGGCCCTAAGCTTGCACCAAACTGGGAAGGACCGTTCATTATAGATCAAGTCTACGATGGAGGAGACTATCTACTCGCAGATCAAGAAGGAAACCACCCTATTTCCCCTATAAATAGGAGGTACATGAATAGGTATTATGGCCAAAACTATCCTGGCAAACCCGACAAGCACCGAAGCAGGGGAGAAGGGAATTCTACAGTTGATTGGGCCGAAAGTTGTGTTGGAATGGACCAATTTTTCATGTGACCGTCCCGCTCCACACTAAGCCAAAACCAAAGCCAAGACCTAAGGAGTGTCATGTTCCTTTTTGGGACACTCATGGGATGTGTTCTCCAAAAAAATATCCAAAACCATCACCAAATTCAAAACCAAAATAAAGCCTATGTCCAAAAATCAGTCCAAATACCCCAACAAAAAATCTAAAGACCTCAAAAACCACCATAAAACTAAAGAAACCAAAATCCAAAGAAACCCAAATGACACGTCCCACGGGCTGAAACTCGAAGAGGCGTTTCGTTCTTGTGAACATTATAGACATTCCTCCGCAAAGCCCCAAATAAATAAGGCAAAACTAAAAGAAATAAAATCTATTTAAGTAAAGTCCACCAAACTTAAACAATTAAAACCCCTAAAAATATAAAACAAAAACACATATCTACACCTAAAAGAAATAAAACCATATATATATATATAATGTCCCGCCGGACCTAAACCCAAAGGAGTGTCCTTGTCCTTTTGGACGATCATAGGACATTTCCTTTACAAAGGCCTACATTCCGAAAATGTGACCCTAAGCATTGTGCCTTGTGCTTTAAACAAGGTACTAAGTGCCTATTCATCTCACCGAACTAAAGGATTAATAAAAAGTTCCGTGTCTTGAACTCTAAAGTAAGACACAAATGGTGAAATTTACCCTAAGCGTTGTGCTTTGTGCTTTAAACAAGGTACTAGGTGCCTATTCATCTCACCGAACTAAAGGATGAATAAAAGTTCCGTATCTTGAATTCTAAATTAAGACACAAGGCGGTGACCTATCACACCAACTAAGAAAAGGATAGTCGTGTTGAGAAAACCTGTGTAGTTTCTGAATACATGGAATAGTGAAAATTACCCTAAGCGTTGTGCTTTGTACTTTAAACAAGGTACTAGGTGCCTATTCATCTCACCGAACTAAAGGATGAATAAAAGTTCCGTGTCTTGAACTCTAAATTAAGACACAAGGCAGTGACCTTTCACACCAACCAAGAAAAGGATAGCCGTGTTGAGAAAATCTGTGTGGTTTTTTAATACATGGAATGGTGAGATTTACCCTAAGTTCGATGATCATTACACCTCAAAGAGTTAAGGATTGAGAAGATAGTCCGCTTGCGCAGCCTCTGACAGACGTCTTCTTCACCAAAACCTCTCAAAACCAAACCAAATCAAACCCATATAAACAAGCTAACTCTATACCAAATCCGGTAAGTTCCGTGCCGCCAAACCAAAGAGCACTAGAGAAGGCTCTGCAATTTGCTCACTCTGAGCAAGCGCAGGAAAACCAAAACAGAACCATATGTCAAAACCGGTAAATTCCGTACTACCGAACCAAAGAGCATTGGAGAAAGACTTGCATTCTGGATAAATGAAAAGGAAAGTACAAAACCGGTAAGTTCCGTGCTTCCGAACCAAAGAGCACTGGAGAAAGTACTGCAATATGTTCATCATGAGCGAGCGCAGTGAAACACCAAAACCACATGCCCCACCGGTAAGTTCCGTGCTGCAGAACCAAAGAGCATTGGAGAAATCCCTGCAATTCAGTCAACATAGACAATTGCAAAAGAATACATAAATGGAGACAATCATGCGTCTCACCGGTACGACTCAAGCTGCCAGCCCAGAGAGCTTGAATAAATCCCTACATTGCATCCCACCTGTGTAAAGCCCTGCAGAAAGCTCATGCAGAAACCACAAAACCAAGAAACATATACCAACACAAAGATTACCAAACGGCCCCAAGTACGCCAGGGCACAATATCAAAAGACCATTGTCACAAGTCATTACAACCACAAACCATTAACACCCAAAACAACCAAATCATAAATGTCTACAAAAAGGAGAAGATACAACAGTTGCAACATGACAGAGCAAGAAACAGCAGCATCACGCTGGGGGTACAGCCACGGCACCTGCAAGAGAAGCAAGGGTGCTGGAAATGGTCTGGAGTGTCGCCTCGATGGTGTCAAGGCGTATGCGTAACTCTTCAAACTGCTGGTCTAGTTGCTCCTGGACAATCAAAGGACCCTCAATGGCAGAACCATCTGGAGAAGGGCGTGAAGCCTCCCTCACAGGGCTATATTGGTTGCCGGCTGCAAACCTGTGAATAATATGACTGTTCACAGGATAATCCGGGTCAGGAATCAAGGTGCCATGTGGTAGTTCAACCCACCCATAATCAGTCAAATCCAAAAGCAAGTTGCGAGGATAAGCAACATGGCGCTTCTCAATATGATTGCCCCACATCATATCAGGCATCGGAATCTGGACCCGCCTCATCAAAACCTCAATCAAATGGGCATAAGGTAGATACCCCTTCAGAGCCCTCATGGCATGGTACATGTTCTGAAGGATCAGACTCGAAAGGTTCGCCTTTCCGCACTTCAGAATGAGAAGACGCAAATAGAACAGAATCCCTGGACGTGTGTAGGTAGAGAGCTCAACTTGAGGGAAGATCAAGTAGTTGATTGCCAAGAAAAGCAGTCTACAAGAAAGCATGCAGTGGAGGAGTTTGTTACATTCCGTTGCCTGGAAAGAAGAAAGGAAAACATGAAAAGAAGGATTACCTATGGAGTGCAGGCAAGTGTGCAGTAGAGACTTCCTCATAGCCCTCATCAGGCTTAGGAGCCTTGAACCACTCGCGAAAACTGCAATAAGTCCCATGCCCAAATGGGCAACTCTGATAGGCATAAACAGACAGCCCATTCAGTGTGTCAGCAGCCTCAAGCACGTCAGCCAAGTCTTCAACCCCAATGTTAAAAAACCTGCCAAAGAGGTAGGAAGAAGCAGAAGGAACACCATGGTGATCGAAAGAGACACGCAGGTTAGTATAAAACAACCTGGTGATATCAGGATGATAGAGCTGGTTCAGTTGTGCCAGGCCCCTAAGGCTCCAAGCATCAAGCCACCCCCGTATCAAGTTAAAATAGGGAGTGGTGAAGCACCTTTGTGGGTGGAAGTAAAAACAAGGGGCTGCCTGATGGTCCTCGCCACAGATATTTCCATGATAGTACTCAAAGGCCTCTTCATCACGGAAAAGATGGCAATTCCTAGGATCGTACGACCAGTTCGGCTTAAGAGGAGAAACATTTTGGGCAGAGGAACTTGCCTCGTCCCTAGGGCGTTTGGGGTTCACAACATTGGCCATTTAAAAAAGAAAAAGAAGAAGGGAGAAAGAAGGGAAGTTGCAAGGAAATAGAATGAGTACAGACCAGCGGGATGTCTCATTTATAAACCGATCCAGTGAAAGGCATGCATCTTTTCAAATCCTCCGAGAAGGCATGAAATCAAGCGTCGTGGCAGTTTATGGCGCCTAAAAGGAAGATGATCGTGTCGCGACCTCTAAGGCGTTAACTGACATGCAAGCATGGAAAACCAAGGGATAAAAGGCATCAGATAACCATCAGGTGCAATACCCATAAAGGCCACGTGGCCTAAAATATATACAAGTCCAAAAGAGGCCCAAAATGCCACAAAACCCAAAACCCAGCAACAACCTCCAAATACAACCATCCAACATCAAAACCGAAATACAAAACCATCAAGTATACCAAAGTAAACAAGATACAGGGAGCTAAAAAGGCCTGTGACTACCAAAGTAGGGCAAAGCCAAGACTGCGCCCATATAAGTCCCACCGGTGTCACTGCTGGCACCCTCACAAGAAGCTGATCTCAGAATCGAGAACCTGGTCAGCACAGTGTCAGGGGAAAGAGTACCGCTCGCCTCACTCACGGAAGGCGGAGCAACTGCAAGGGGAGCCATGTCTATGAGAAGGACCTCCCACTCAGAAAAATCTGATATCACCTCATCAAAAGAAACTGAGGCCATGTCAGACTCGGGCAAGAACAGATCATTGCTGCCTAATAAGCCACGAAAAGATGAACTCTCTGTCAAGACAAAGAGACAAGAGTTCAGAAAATCAACAACAATGCAATGATACTAAAAGGAAGTGCATTATAAAGAAGACATACCTTCAATAGTCAGAGGCAAAGGAGACATATCATCCTGGATCTCTAACTCTACGTCAGGGATGGAAGCTGCAAGCTCGCCTATGCTAATGAAGCTCCAAGCAGAAATCTGGTACAGATGACATAAAGTCTGTAGCCCTGAAATCCAAAGACCCATGTCGAATGCCATCGAAGTAAAGGGAAGTCGACCTGGACAGAAGAAACTCAGAACTAAGCAAAGATGGTATGGATGCACACAAGAAAGAAGTGATACATACCTAAGCCTCGAAGAATAGCAGGGATGGAAAGTGGTGGAGCCGTCTCACAAGTCAGCACCGTCACAGGAATAATGGCTAAGGAGTCATCCTGTACCCACAAGTCATCATCTCTAAGGAAAGGCGCAGGAGAAATAGGGTGAGGGCACAGGATCTCCTCGAAAGGGACATCAATGGTCTTAATCTCAATCTCCTCCATCTTAACCTCCTCTACAACAGGCTAAGGCTCAGGGTAGAGAGGACAACCCCATCCCCAACCACGAGAATGGGGAACAACTGAAACCAAGCCAGAAATCAACAAAACCAAAACCAAATCCAAAAGCCAATACAAAGGCAAGAAAGATGCATACCTGTAAAAGGAACAGAAAAAAGAGGCTCCATGGAGAAATCAGTCTCTGATGAACTCCCCTCCACCCGCCTCCGCAGTACATACCACTCCGAGTCCTCTGGTGAAGTAGGCTCCTCACGACGCCTCTTCCCCAGCTCAGAAATGATCTCCTCATCCGAATCCTCTGAGTACTCAGGAGAAGGACAATGGAAAGAGTCCTGAGTCATCCTCACTCTCTGGAATGACTAGCTCAGGAATACCTGCAAAGAACAAGTGAACAAAAGCCCAAAGAAGCAAAAAGGAGAAAGAAGCAAGTCAGATAAGGTACCTATGTGTACCGTCCGGGGACGATATGCCTCAAGCTCCGCAGGCATGGAAACCTCCTCCTCTACAGGAGACGATCCCTCTAGAAGAAAATGAAAATGACCAAAGTCATATCCGCCAAGACCTGTTTAAGAAAACAATGTGTGACAGCACAGAACAGGACAGAAGACAAAAATAAAGGAAGAGAAGTAGTAGTGTACCTGGAAATACTCCATCAAGAGGCAAAGGAGGTCCTCTATACCTTGCTGGACCATGAGATGAAATCACAGAGCCGTCTATGCCAAAGGAAGTCCTGAGTGGTCTAAAGTCACCCTGCTGTGCTCCTCTGCGCCTACAAACAACCCTAGAGGGAGGATACACCTTTCTCTTGAAGATAGGAAGTCGGGGTCCATGAGCCGCTCTAGCCCAACCCCTGAACCAATGATCATACCTCCCAAGTAATCTGGCCTCCCTCAAAGTGGAAGGCACAACACAACTGGTCCCAGTACAAAGGCGAAGAGTAAAAGCTGCACGCTCTGCACAAGACTCTAAAGTCGCCTCAGGAGCAATCGGAAAGGTAAAGACTTAAGGTATATCCTGGTTATACCCGAACTGCCAAGCACATCTCTATGGACTATAGACCTCGTGGATCACTCTGTCACACAACCTCAAAGGTAGACATCCGGGTCGAGTATTGACCACAAAATCCCTCTCCCTCTTGAAACGAAAAGCACCCAAGCAAGGACGAGTGCCTGGGACATCCGGAATGGTATCATGAATAACCCGCTCCTCATCTGCACCCGCCGGCCAGTCTCTCAGACAAGCCTCAGGACGGTACTCCGGGATATACTAGGTACTCGTGGAGAAGAAAGAATGAGCAGTGATGAGATCTGGATCACTGACAGTACAGCCTGCAATGTGAATCAAGGCTGGCAAAGACTGCCTCATCCCAGCTGAGGTCAATGGTGTATAACATCTCCGCCAGTTGATGTAAAACCAACCATGAAGAATATGTAGAGGTATCACAGTAGTGGCCTAAGACGGGTCTCTCAAAGAAGTGAACTCTCGCATCGACCTATAAAAGTTCACCAAGGCCGGAATAGCCAAGGCAAAACGGCGACCACGAGCTAAGGCGTTGGCCACAACAAAGGCCCCAGGTCGGATATACCCGACTAGCTCATAAATGACCAAGAAGTAACATAGCCACCAGGCTATGAAAGCAGTCAGGATGGTCTCATCATCCAAAGAAAGGGTGGAGAGGTCAGAAAACTCTACCTGTCTGGTAGGGATATAAGTCATGTCCGAACCCATGACAATCGGCTCCAAGGGGATGGCAAAACCTGCAGCATCATGCTTAGAAACCTGGTCTATAAAGTACCTAATCCAGTCTCTGAAAGGCACATCTCTGCTCAGACCATGGTAGGAATGAGACATGGCAATCTCGTAATAAATCCTGAAAACCTTGCATAGTGCATCTGAGTGCAAAGGAGATCCATCATGGCCAAAACCATATAACTCCATCTCAGGAGGAACTCTCTCCTCGTAAAACAAACCCTCTACAAGAACACCCAGCAGGCAATGCATCTGCTAAAGATCGATCGTGATGTCACGATCCTCCAAGACAAAGGTGTTGTGCACATAGTTCCAATTGGTAGCCATCGCCTTAAGAAGGTTGGAACCCCAAGTGTACTCAAAGAATGACAAAGAAACTCATCCAAATAGGTGCACTCTGCTCAAATGGCCTCTAAGATGGCACAAGACATATCTGGTCCACTCAATCTGACCAGGACTCCACTCTTAACCTCCCCGGACCCTCAACGGACCAGGAGCCCAAGGAGCAACATGACCCTCCATCATCTCAACACTCAGCAGATGGAAGTCAGAAGAGAAAGTACTGTGACCAGTGGGACTCAGAAAAAAGAACCTGAAAATCATACGACATCCTATCTGGCCTCTCATGAATGATAGGACAGTGGGTGGTATAAGCATATCCCCTGCGACTCTCAGTCCGAGAAGTAGGATCAACAACCAGGCGGGAATAGCTATACAAAGGTGTTAAAGGAAAACGGTCATGCCTAGCCAACAAACCATGGAAGTTATCTATGCCCTCAAGGATTTTTTTCTTCCACTTCACATGCAGATGCTCGTGGACCTTACCAGGGTCCAAGTAATGATCAATGTATGAAGTGATCGCCACATCAGAGGGACCGTAGAAACCAGTCCTAGCAATGCCAAAACGAGGGGTGGTGCTATATATCTCCTCAACATGTCCCATACCTGACATGTCTACAAACTGAATGAAAACAAAATAGAAATGAGTCACCAAACCTGAGCCTGAACCTAAGCCTACCAGGACCTAACCATACAAGTCAAAATGACAATGGGGACACCAGAGTAAACTGTTCACCAGGGTCTCACATTTTACTCTGGTGGGGGGCATTTGTTTGCCTCTAAATTTTGCTGCATAAAACCCTGGAATAAATAAATAAATTTTGTTCCAGAAATAAATCGAAATCCATGACAACAGCAACCAGACAAAACCGCTCTGACAAACAGTCATGATGCATGAAAGGAAAATACAGAAATTCCAAAAAAAATGGACGATAAATTAATTAATTATGGGAAATGTCGTTATGCGCCTGGGATATCCTTATAATTAATTATGAAAAAGTCCCAAAAATAGAAATTTTGTATCAGTTAAATTCTTCATATTTTTATGAGGAGCCATGCAAAATTTCATGTCAAACTGATCTATGGATGGGCACCAAACAATTTTTCCAAAATAAATGCAGCATAATTATCCTAAAATCCAAATAGGCTTTTAAGCCGAAAAATTAAATTGAACCGGGCTCAGTCTGAGGCCCACTCCCTTATTCCAATTTTCTGGCAGCCCGTCAAAGTTTACAGCCCAATAACAAAAATGGTAGCGGGGCGGGCTCTAAACTTAGACCCGTTATTAAAATCCAATCCGTTAGTCGGAATATGGTTCATACGGGACTCAGTCGACTAAACCCAACGCATGACTCCCGACTGAACCCAACATACACCCTAGTTGATTCGGCTGAGTCAGGTCTGGAGAAGCCACGTGTCACACCCCCATTGGTGGGGACCATTACCGTTAAAAAAAAAAAGAAGGGATGGAACAGTACAATGCTGTCAGACTGGATACACCGGCGTAGGGATGATCTCCGTTGTCACCCCAAGCCGCCTCAGCCCAAACCAAGTGCACCACTGGACAAGCGATGGTCTCACGACTCCAATGACACCAGACACAACCTGTGTCGGAGAAGAAACAACCCCAATTGAGCGAGGAAGAAGCTCATTGCCTGTGAAGACGACGACGAAATTAAGTTGCAAAGGAGATGAAATTGGGTAGGTGAATGATAATGAAGCATCACAGAGGAGCAAACCACATACCTAAAGCCTCAATTTCGCAGTTGAATGCTGTTGGAGACAAACGAGTCATTCCAGCAAGGAGCAACAATGGCAGAACTGTGCAAATGGAGAAGGGAGGCTTAATGTGTAGTTGGAATGCACTAATTGTTAGGAAGTGCACAAATTTAATTTTTAGACTAATTACTCTTAATTAATCCTAATTAAACTAAGTGCAAAGGAGATCTAGTGCAAAAGCCATCCAAACACACAAGAGAAAGAGGGAAAAAGGGCTACCTCTTGCGAACTTGTAATCGCAAGGCTCGAATCCGTCGAGTCGAGGTTGTGCGCACCACCACGCGTGTCTCGGCCTCAAGTCCACCAAGGTATTAACCAAAACCTCGATCTATGCTAGTAGATGAGAGGTTAAGCCTAATCCCTTCCTTCCCTTTGCCTTAATTAACTATTTAATTGGATGGAGGCAAGAGGTGCTCAACACATGAGCTTAAGAGAGCAATGGTGGAGAGGAAAAATTCTGAAATTTTTCCTTTAATTTTCGTCCAAAATATTAGGGAGAGAGAAAAAGGCAAGGTGGCTAGGGTTTTGGCTCCCAAAGTGGTCCTTTTATAGACCAACCACTCTCCCAAAAAGTTGTAACTAATTTACAACTATGCCATCACTAGGGCAGCCATAAAATGGGCCTAAATGGGCTCCATTAATTATTTAATTGGTCCTCTAATTCAATTAATTAGTGGCCCAATTAATTGCTCTCAAGTTGGACCTTTAATTTACAATTTAAATATAGGCCCGTTAGCTCAAATTAATTACTTTAATTAATTCATGTTGAACAAATTAATTATCAACACTTTGATAATTATTTAAGGATTAGAATATGCATTAATTTATTTCTATATAATCCGTTTGACTTAATTAATTAATTATGACGGTTCGCAACAGTACATAATTAATCAGTCAACATATCATATTGTTGCATTCCTTAATACAACCAAATAAATAATGCACGCATGGTCAAAACCTATTTGTGTGACCCTTTGAGGATTTATGCTCTGTTGGACATGGAAAATAAATCGCTATTTATTTCCAATAATCATAAGCGGTATCTAGCAACACGTTATGATTCCCAATTCGCATAAATAGTGTACTGCTACAATATTTTTAATCCTGCATAAGAAATAATAGTATTTCCTTGTCTGATTCTTATGTCACATGATATCATCGTATAATCCAAGATAGGAATGTGTCATTCTTGCAGATTATACGTTTCTTGATCTAGAGATGACTGTATCAGTTGCTAGCAAACAATCCATCTCCATCAAGGGGCCCAAACAGATATCATCGCTCACTAAGTTAATTAATGAGGGACATACGGTTTTCTTGATGAACAACTTTTCCCCGCACAATTCAAGAGAACATAAATAAAGTCCGTATAGCAGCCCTTATCAGGAATCAACGGTAGACGATATTTATTGAACCTATCCTCATGTGGAAAAGCTGAACCATCTCAAACTTAGAATCAAACTCAAATGAAATAAATAATGACACATAACACAATCCATATATTTATTTCACTGGGTCGCGTCCTGTACTATGTTCTATAACATATACATATGCAATTAAGTTGGCAACTCCTTACCTATGATCTGTAGAACTTAATCATCACTTAACTTGCATACTAATCTTATCCGATAATTAATATTCCTTGTTAATTATCAAGATTACGGACCTTTTAGATTTATTATTGTCATTTAATTATAAATGAACTACAGAGATCCACAATTCAGATCCTCAACCTGAATGATCTGTCAATTAATAAATCAAGGAATAAATGATAAAATATCATCAATCACATAAACCATAGAAGTGGCCATTTAATAATTGGCTCCTAGGACATAACTCTAACACTAATTGGGCTTCGTCTCAATCAGAGAGCATGCACGGAGGGAACATGGAGCCTCTGATGCAACCACAGTTTAATTTTCCCACGATTGGATACCTCCAGTGAAATTAATGGGAAGAGATGGAAGAAATAAGAAGAATGGAGAGGGATATTTCTGCCTCTCGTCAGCCTACACTCTGAAAAGGAAGTTTCTAGAGTGGTCCCAAGTACAATTGCCTTGATGACGCCACAGAAAAGATGCCATGCTTTCTTCAGCTGAGGCCGTCTGATGGAGAATGAAATTCAAACCAATGGGTGTGATGGAGTCATACTTGGTATGATAAAGATCCCATTTGGTTTAATACAAAGAGAGGCATGGGAAATGTACCCAGCAGCTGCATCTGGCCACTCATCTGTGCAATTGACTGGATGGATGGATGGATGTTCCAATTAGCTGCCTCACTTCAAATGCACATGCAGCTGAAGTTGCATAACCCCACCAAAGCAACACAATGCATCTGAAAGAGATGCTTCATGCGCCCATGGGCAAATCAGTCTTTATTAGAATAAGACAAAGGACTGTTAAGCCCAATTGAGGAGGAATAGAGCATTCAATGCCATTCTTGCCCCTCATCAGTCCCTTTCACAACTGATACAGTGGGGATAATTGATGGAAATTGGGATTAAGTGCTAAAATGGTGCTTAATTATATCTGAATTATCACCTCAAAGCCAAAGAAATTCCTAGATGAAAGATAATTGAAGTGCCTATAGATGGCAGCAATTTGGTTAACATGTGGCTGTTCAGGTCATAACTGATGTTCTAGTTAGCAGCTAAAACCCAATTACAAGTATTGTACAAGCTAAAGCGCCTGGCTCCTCTAGGGTCCACTGCTAGTTGGTCAAACACAACACCAAATAGCCAAGACACCCAATGAAAGGAAGCCAATTATACCCATACAGATAATTGGTGCCTTAAACCATGGTTAAAACATGAAGTTAACCAAGCAAAGACAAAGCCTGAGGCTTAGATAAAATGCCAGTCCATGCAAATTAACATCTAGGTCCCTGAAATGTCCAGAAATGACATTTGAATGGATATAACACAGCTCGCTTATGGATAAGGCTGTATGATTATCTGTGGCTCATGCTAACCAAACAAATCAAACAAGTGTGCTCCTCCTCAATTGCCAGGCGCCATAAAGACTCCATATGCATAAAGGCACCATAACACCTATCCACAATTGAACAAGGAAACACACAACAACAAATGGAAAGAAAGATATAGCCTCTAAGGTACATGGCCAAACAACACATGGCTTACCTGGGGGAGGTTATTCTCACCACCAAATCAAAGCCATCTGATGCTCCTCAGCCGCTGGATGGATGCCACATCATGCCAAACGTGGCGTCCAAAAAGATGCTCTAGTAAGATGACTAGATAGAGCCTCAACAGCCAACAGTTAAAGTAATCAATCACTTCATGCCAAGCAAGCAGCCACATGTGAAACAGCTACTCAAATTCCACAACAGATCACTAATTACAGTCCAAATGAAGGACATAGAAGGAAATCAAGCCAAGAAGAGCCACTGGAGAGGATGTTAAGCAAAGAAATCTCATTGGAGAAGCTCAAGACAGCCATGAAATGCCACACATACCCCTCCTGACATGCACAGGAGGCAACTGGCGCCTCAAATACCCTTCCCCAAGTATCCCATTTGGTGAGTTGAAGTAAAATCCTTCCCATAGCCACCTGGATGACTGATGTAAAGCCTCATATGCCACATCAGCAAAGGAAGGAAAAGTAAAAGAAAGTAAACTACAACTGGATGATCCACTGCCTCACAAGACCAAGCCACATGTCAAGCCATGATTGGGAGGTATAAAATGAGTTGGTAAAATACTCAATGTGGAGAAGCCATTACAAATTGAGGCGGCAGAAGCAAGGAATAATCTTATCCCTCTATCAAGCCCCATCAAACCTCAAAATTCCTAGAAAATGCCAAGTGGCAACCAAAACCCCAGCAAAACCTAACCCTCTGGCTATAAAAGGAGCTGAAGAAGATGATGAAGAGGCCCCCAATTTTTTAATATTAGGCTAGTATTTGCGTTTTCAGTAGTTGTAAAAGAAAAGAAAGTTGTTTTAAGTTGCAATTAAGGTAATTAGCATAATTAACATGTAAAGTCTGACTTTATATGAAATAAAGGGGGCTAATATTGATTTTATGCTTTTGATTTCTTGTTCTCTTCCTCTTTTCCCTTTCCTTTTCTTTTCTGGTTGTTAACAAGCCTGGTATTTGGCCCTGGTTTCTTGAAATGCCTGGTATTTGGCATGGTTTGAGCCTGGTATTTGGCCTTGAATAACACTCCAGCCCGGTATTTGGCTGTGTAAAACCCTCTTATAAGGAGTAAGCTTCGAGATATGCACACATAAGGCTTGCAAGTTCTATGCCAAGTGCTATTTCTTGCATGCCACCTTAAGATTAAAAGTGAATAAGGTTGTATAGGCTTTATGCCAAGTGCTACTACGTATACACCACTTAAAAGTGTCAAGCAAACAAAAAGAATTTACTAAAAAGTTGCATCTGTCATATTTTCGAAACCCAAAATCGATTTCTATTTGAGTTCATGCATGTTAGGGTTAGGTCATAGCATGGCATACATCATGTTTAGGTTCTACATGTTTACTAAACCTTTGAGTTGCATGGCATTCATTTTTTAATAAAGGTCATGGCATATTCACATAATTAGAGAAGGTTATTTAAATTTCTGCATGACCAACATACATCAGTGTCAGCATGTAATTAGGGTTCATGTCCGCATAAGCATATTAAGATAAGTCAGTAATTAGGGTGTCTTTGCATATCATTCACTTATAACATCAGTTAAAGTCCAGTTGGTATGATACTAGCAATATAGCATGCATCTCCAAAAATAAAAGGAAATCCAGAGACCAATAATAATAATAATGAAGTCTTAAATATATATCTAGCAAATCTGTCTCAATAATGGTTAAAGTCATCCTAGAAATATAAGCATGGTCAAAATTTAGGACTTCATAGAAATAAATAAAGTTCCAGGGACATAGAGTAAAAAAGAAATTTTCATATAAGTCAGTCTTAGTGATCGAATAAACTCATTATAAACTTAAGTCAAAACATAGTTCATTGAGTGCCCCAAAGGTCAAATAAAAAAAAATAATTCAAGATTGCATAACAAAAGTGGTTTGTAATCAAAATAGAAGTCAAAATAAGAGTGTAGTAACAAGTCTGCATAGTTCTGTGTCAATGAATTAAATAATAATAATGAGAAGGTTGCATTGCATCACTGTTAGAGTTGGTGTCTAGGATAGTCATTCCTCACTCAGCATGCATTACATTTCCCATGGAACATAAAATAATGTCACACGCATTTCTGCATATGCATACAAGTGTTTTCAGAGTCAACAATAAAAAATAGGGTTGCATAAGTTAGCATCTCTTTAAAATTTGTTTCAATTGCATTCTTTCAAAATAAAAGAAATCCATGTATACAGTTGTAACAGACAAAAATTTGCATAGTAAGTTGTTGCATCAGAGTTATTAGGTACTCAGTCCACAGCCTAGTGCTTCTTCATTTGGCATGCATACCCACAGCATCTCTTTTCAAAAATTATCAAAAACACAAAACTAATTTAAAATTGTATGAGTCTTCTTCTGAGAATAAATGAATTTATTGCATGAAAAACAAAACAAAGCTTGCAAAATATCTTTTAAACTCGAAGTGGTTTTGTCACAAATTCAAATTCAAAATCAAATAAACGTTTGATAGAAACAAAAATGAATAAAGAAACACATATGAATAAAACACAATACAAACTCAAGGGGATGTGCATATCTCTAAGCTTGACTCAAAAGGGGTTTTTACAAGTCACAGTGAACCCAATCAAGAACGAAGGAAGCCTAATGGTAGACCAAGTTGGTAATAGCAACATAACTCGAACCAACTCCAAACTAGGCTTCAAATTCAAACCAAAATTGCACCTAAACAGACCAAAACTGCCGGTCACCGTCAATGATGGACCCAATTTAAATCCTAAACCAAGCTCAATTGAACATGGAAACCAACAGAAGACAGGTTACCAAATACGACCAGTCCACATGAAAATGATTTCAAAATTGAACCAAGACAGGGGTTTACCTAGTGTTTGACCCTAAATTTTCGCGATTAGAGACACAAACCGATTTATAAGGAGTTTGGAAAATTCATGGAAAATACCAAATGAACTCCAAAAATTATGGAAAATTACCCAAAAATACAGTGAAGCATGAGGAAAATTATGGTGCCTCCAGAATATTCAAAGAAGTTACATAACTCCCATTTTATGCAAAAAGGCCCCTGATTTTGGAGAAATTAAATAAAATAGGTGGAGGAGTCTTTTCAGAAAATTCTTGGCACCAATGGATTCTATACATTTTTATGAGCCTGTGTATAAAATTTCATGCGAAAAATCAATTGGGAAAGGCCTCAAACAATTTATTTGGGTTCAGCAGCGATTAAAATGTGATAAAGGCTGATAAATGGAGGATTGCTGTGATGTTAAAATGGAGAGGAGAAACCAGCGAAATTTAAAAATTCTCCATACAAAATTGAGGGAGGATGCGCCTGTTTACTATAAACCATGTACAAGGACGTGCTCACCACTAAAAGGTTCACCAAATGCCGTGTGCACGCAGAAGAAAAAAAAGAGAGGAGAATGTCGCTGGCAACCAAAATAACCCCTTCGCTAAAAAAAAATGGATGCACACGGAGCATGAAGCACGTGCGAAACCACAATCCATGGGACCCACAAGAAGCGCCCTGGTGCACCATACTCCATGTGTAATCAGGACCAAGAAGGAAAGAGGGAAGGGAGGGCGTAACAGAAATCAGTTGCGTAAACCGCCAGGCTTGAAGAGATACACGGCATCTGGACAGAAGAGGAGCTAAAAAAGATCGCCTATAAAAGGAGGTCAGAAGGGAGAGAAAAAAAAAAGAAGCAAGACTATCCACGAAAACACACACAAACACATACAATTCAAGGCTTAGGTAGAGTAGTTTAGGAAAGGCATTTCAACAAACAGTTGAAGTGCATAGATAGGTTAGCAAAATTAGGTGGATCGAAGCTCAATTGCTGTTAATAACTGAAGAGAAAGGTAAGAGAGGCATTGTAAGTCGGATTTGTAAGAGAATTGTGGAAAGTTTTGTTCTTGTATTGAAGAGATTTGATCGAATTTTCTTTCTGTGCATACACGTGAAATTAAGTCGTAATTGATCTTCTTTTTTATTGCAATTGCATTCTGAACTTGAATTTCTTGAAATTGGTAGTTCCTTCTCTTTCTCTTTCTCGTCTTAACACTTAGATCTAAAAGTTTAAGCTATAATTTCTATAGCCTTAGACGATCAGCTAATAGGATAGTCGAATTAGTTTGCTTTTGAGTTGAATTAGGTTTCTTAATTCTTCTTCCTGTCATATGCAAGTGTTTGTCTGATCTTCTTGAAGCTTAGGCCATGGTTTCCTTGGTTCTAGGCGATTAGCTAAAATGAATCTCGTAATTGTATAGAAATCAAGAATCGACTTTCAAATTCAGATATGCTTCTCTCTTTCTTCCTCTTTCTTTCTATTCCCCGACCTTTCCGCATCTCTTCTCTCACGGTTTATGCTGAGGTTTCCTCAGATATAGACCGAGAATAGGTGGCTTAACTTGAGGCTATGCTCATGTTAGGCGAATCCATGGCTTAAGTTGAGGTTTCCTCATCTTTAGGCCGAGATTCTACAATTTGAGTTGTAAAAGGCTCAAATTGAGGAATCTCTTGTATGATTGTAGGTATCTAAATGTTATGCTGCCCAAATTTCTTTAGAAAACCCATAAGTTTAGGTCAGATTGTGAATAGGAGATCAAGCATAAATTCTGGTGTTGTTTGTCAATAACTGAAATTGAGAGGGTCTCGGTGCTTAATTCTATCTTCAAGAAACGTTTTTACCGCCTCTTGCAATCTGAAATTTTAGTATTTCTTTTCTGTTGATCCATTTCATATTGTTGGTGACTATAGTACTTCTGTTTGACAAGTTCTTAGAATTGCATTTTGTAATTAGATAGAATGAGTATGTTCGTTTGCAAAAGGCAGGTAAGTCACTGTTGTAATTATCAAATGTTGGAAACACTAATGTGAACTATGACATAACTGTGTTGAGTAAACTGTATAAGTGTTTATTATAACCCCTGATAGAAAAATCAATGTTTTCTCACCCGGATTCAGTCCTCTAGTAATTGCTATTACCTTTGTTGCATTGGCATTGGCATGTATGGACATGGTTACTACTACCTTACCACCTGCTGCAATCGTTTTATGTCTGTTATTATGTCACTCAATTAAACCGAAACCAAACCTCACCAACACCAGATTGCATAGATGGTTCTTGGCTATTGTTGATTTGTTGGTCAAACAGGTAAAGAATATGGTATATAAGACAAAGTTAACTTGAATTGCCGGGTCAAATACTTGAAATGAACAGCCGCTTGTTAAATCCATCTCATCCAAATTGATTCCTGTGTTTTCTTCCCAAAACTGGACTTGTTTAAGGCCTTGTATGGTTTACTGTATGAAGAAGGAGTATAATTTAGTTTGCTGTAGTAAATCGAATTGAATAGGAAAGCTCAACAGCATGAAAGCCAGCACATGTAAGTCAAAGTGTAAATCCCGAATTAGCATGAGAAATGTAGTAAATGTGACCAATTAGAATGTTTCATAATGGTGATTACATGTAGAAACTATTCTGAGTTTCTCCAATTTCGCTTACATCTCACCTGTACCAAGCTTCTTCTCTACCGTACCAATATCTGGCCTTGCTATTTAATTAGGCAAATGTAATGCAATCAAACCAGACCTCCGTGCTCTCTTATGCCTCACGATGCCAATTGGCCTGGTCTCCGTCACTATAGCAACGTCAGTCACCGGGAACATAAAATTGAAACTTACAAGGACTTAATCGAATAACCACCGATTACAAATCACTAAAGATGACGCGACGGAAATGGAGATCACCATCGAATTCCTCTCGGTCTCATGATGCTTCCGAGCTATTTCCTCGAAGTCGCGATAGCCGGAATCGCTATCGGATGTAAGCCCGTTAGCCATTGGAGCGCGCCTTCTCCGTTCGAACTTAGCACCCCTCTCCATCAGATCTTCTGTGACAAACGGGTCACAAGGATTGTTAGTCACCCGTCACATGAAATCTGTTGGGTTAATAAAAATGTGGTAATGATAATTGACTTAGGCCCAAAACGCAAGATGAAGCCCAATTTAGGAAATGAAAAAAGAGAGCCCAACGCCATCTCAGACACCTCATCAGATCCAATCAGCAACCACTTCAATCACAACAATGACGTGGACCAATCAGAAGATGCCAAATCAGCCAGAAACTTTAAAAAATCGCTAAAAATAGTAGGAAACTCAGAAAAATACAAACAAGATATCCACGAAGTTCTAAAAATTTAAATAGACCAAATTTACTGATACTTTGATATAAAATTGTGTCAAAGTAGTGGCCTTTTATATTCTTGAAGTATTTTCACTATAAACTGAATTTTATAAATCCTAAAAATATAATAAAATCATCTAATATTCTCTTTAACAAAATTTTAAGAACTAAGGCTAGTTATTTGCAAGATATGAAGGGTGTTCAAAATAGTATTTTCAAAGATAAATATTCTCAAGAATAAATATTTTCAAAATTATAAAGAAATTAAGAGAATAAAATCTACTAAATGTCTTTTAATAAAATTTGCAAAACTAAAACCTAAGTATCTTCCAGTAGCAAATGATTCCAAAAGTAATATTTTCAAAGGTCAAAATATCTTCAAAAATAAATATTTTCAAAACTATAGAAAAAAGAGATTTCTAAAGTCCAAAAGTATGAAAGGTCAAAAGTGAAGTAAAATAATCAATATCCAAAGAGAAATGTCAGAAAATTAAAAAATCAAAACGCGAAATCCAAAGACAAAGTCGAAACCTCTTCGTTTGAGGAAAAATCCCTCGCTGGGGTTGAGATCAACCTCGGATGACTTGAAATTAGATTTTTATCAAACGACTCTCCCTGTCTAAAGAATTCAATGTTGTTCCTTTAAGAAGCCGCTAAAGGGCCCGAGAACCAACTCTTATTAAGAATGCCGCCCAAGAGGTTCCTAGGGTCGTAAAAGAATCAATTTTCACAAGAAGACCGCCTAAGAGGCCCCGAAGGTTGTAAAACTCTTTTTGTTCTCACAATAAGCCGCTAAAGGGCCCGAGAACCAACTCTTATTAAGAAGGCCGCCCAAGAGGCCCCTAGGGTTGTAAAAAAACCAACTTTCACAAGAAGGCCGTCTAAGAGACCCCGAAGGTTGTAAAATTTCTTTCATTCTCACAAGAAGGTCAGCCGTTACTCCGAGAGCTATCAGATAACTTTGATCGATATTAAACAACCTTAAATAACTTTAAAACAACTTTGAATAAATATAAAGAATCTTAATCAACTTTAAACAACTTTAAAACAACTCCAAAACGGCTCCAAGTGAAGAAAACTTTACCTTTTTAACAAAAACCAAAACCAACCTTCCTCCTAGAATCTTTAAAATTTTAGAAATCCTTAATTGAGTCCCGTCAATTAGATTTGGTACCATCAATTAAGTTAGTTTAAGAGACGATTCTTCCTATCCCATTACGTATTTTCTTTAGACCCCTTAATCAGAGGTTCCCGTAGGCAACTACGGGGTAATTAACAATAGGGGCTTGCGCCTATTGGAAAGAAATGACCCACAAAATTAATAAATTCTCGTAAGAAGCGACTCTTATTCTGGTTTTCTCGTTGTCAAGAGATACTTGGCGCAGAGCTCGAACCTTAAGGGGGGTGAATCTAAGGCTATTCTAATTTCTCGAGGGAACCCTTTCATTCTTCGAGAGATGACGAAAAAATCCACACACCTAGACAATTGAAGCCTCCAGTAGCCCCCTCGAACCTCAAGAATTTCGTGGGACCCGCCCATGGAAGTCAATTCAGCTCAGAGCAACCCAATTGAACTCACTCGAAACACCTAACTGAAAGGAAGAAATTGGAGTTCAAAATGGGAAAACAATCAAGAAAATGCAGTTGAAGGAAAGAAAGAGCAGCTCAATATAAGCTGAAAGGTACTTCCAATTGAGGGAATGGCGCCGGCAGTCGCCGCAATTTTGCTTCCGACGAACACCCCTTCTCTCGACAGTCGAACAGAGGATGAAGAAGGAAGAAGAAAGAAGAAAAAGGAAAAAGAAAAGGAAAAAGGTCCCTGGGCGCGAATCTTGACCCCCCAGGAACGGATGGATTTCATTTCTAACAGAACTAAAAGGGGATATCAGTGAACCTGGTATACTGTGAACCAAGTCACTGAAAGTGGGTCCCACAAGCCGGAGCTTAAACCCAGCGCAAAACCAAAACCTCAGCGCCATATCCTGATCTTCTGCGGCGGCTGCCGTGTGGCGGGTCACTGCAACCCAGTACAGCAAACAGCAAGCTTCCAGCCAATTAGAGTTTTCCAACAGAACTGAAACTTCAAAAATGCACTAAAAATAACAAGAATGTCAGAAAAATTCAAATAAAATGTCAAAATGTTCAGAAAAATGTGAAGAATATTGTGGTAACACATTTCATGACCAAATCCCAAAACACGAAGCACATTAAATTCAAAACCCTTAAAATGGCCATTTTGGTAAATAATAAAATAATAAAATTACATTAAAATTCAAATCTCTGCAAAAACACATGAACATTTATGTTCTGGACAGCAGGTAAACTGGAACACCTCTGGTCAAGACTCAAATCCCAACCCAAATCCCAAAACTCAAATTTAAATTTCCAAATCCCCAAATTTAAATACCAAATCCCCAAATTCAAATACCAAACCCAAATCCCAAAACTCAAATTTAAATCCCCAAATCCCCAAATTCAAATACCAAACTCAAATTTAAATCCCCAAATTCGAATACCAAATCCTCAAATTCAAATACCAAATCTCCAAATTCAAACCCAAATTTCAAATCTCAAATTTAAATCCCAAATCCCCAAATTCAAATACCAAAATCCTAAATCCTTAATGCTAAAGCCCAAAGATGAAAATCCCAAATCCCAAAACTAAATCCAAGAATATTAAAATCCAAATCCAAGATGTCGAAATCAAAGTTGAGTCTAAAACAAAACGACTCCAAAACCCAAAGCCCAAAACTCGAGGATCTAGATAAAACTTCGAAAACCTAATTCCAAAATTTCGCTTAAATGTCAAAAAGTTAAACTTAAAAGTCCAATTTGAAAGTTGAGAAAGTCAAATTCAACAGTCCAACTTAAAATTGAAATGATTATGATCTTTGAAATGGATCTGATAGCCAGAACCTAAAAGTCTTAAAATACCCCAAGATGAAATGTCAAAACCCCAAAAGTTAAAGACACAAAGACCAACGCTCTAGGGCTTCGATCAAAGTCAATAACTAAAAATTCAAAATAACATTAAAGTCTAAAAAGTCAAATTCCGTCCTTCTGAGACTGCATAGCGCGTTGCACTGGAAGGTACAACCCCCTTATGTTCTCGTCAAGAGGAGGCATAGTACTTCTTCCCTCGCGACTCGAACGAAATCCCAAAATCTCTAAATCCTAAACGATTGAGAATTGACCTATATCGCTTATCTTTCTAGTGTCGAACTCAAAAATCTAAATTCGTCCTTCTGAGATCGCATAGCGCGTTGCTTCAGAAGTTACACCCTTGAAGTTCTTATCAACAGGAGGCATAGCGCATCTGTACTCTTAACTCGAACGATAAATTCCTAAATCGACTGAGCGTTAATCTAGGAAACATAACCCCTAGTATTGGCCTCAGAAATCTCAAAGGTGACCTCAAGCCTACAAAATCAACAATTAACAACAAAAATTGTTAAAACTGTGACATGAAAGTCAACCAAAGTCCTGTAACAAGTATAAAGTTACAACCAAAGTCCAAACTTACAACTAAAAAAATTAAAAGTCAACCCCCCCAAAGACTAATCTTCTTTAAAGAGTAAAATTGACTCTAAGCTAATCTATTCACATTCAATTTGATTATTCCCGATCTAGAGGTAGTCTTGTCTGGTTCTCAACTCAGTCCGGAGGTAATTAACAGCAGGGGCTTGCGCCTGCTAGAAGAAAAGAATCTATAAACAAACAATCAACTCTCGAGGTACTTAGAACCGCGTTAGCGCCCATCGCCCGTTTCTCGGATGGACGGTAACATTCGGGTCATAAGATGCTCGAGGGGTATCTGATCCGTGCTTTTTTTTCCCCATGGGAAAAGTTGTCCTTTGATATCTACCCGTGGATAGGCAAAAAAGTGCGAGACAAAAGCATATTATGTGGTATGCATAACTATACAAAAATTAACAGTGATTCCAAGTAAATCATTCGTACCTGGTACGTCCGTTTCTGTCTCAAGAGATCCCTCTTTCTCTCATTCAGTCCTGATAAAGACCACTAAACTACATATACAAGATAGAGTCAGCATTGTCTTCAACCACGATCTATTTGAATCTACTAACATTATCATTCTGCATTTAGACTTACTGCTGATTTCAACTTTTGATGCTCTCAAATTCTTTATCCTATATTTTGATTCCAGATAAACCACTTACTCAATTTTCTAATGGTACCACTGAGCAAACAAGTTTGTGACAGACAAGTTTGGCAAGTCGCGATTGTGTAGTTTTTTAGACTTTAAGGTAAGCATCAGATTACACACATAAAAAGAAAAGGAATAGGACTACGAAAGCACCTTCTACAGGACCAATACGAAATACATGGTTGTCACCAGATTGAGTCAATATGAGACCCGATAAGAGATCCAATAAGAATTACATAGTTAATACGATTATTGCCATGGGCCTACTTTCAATCATGTCAGAATCATGCTTATAAATAATAGCAGTTTATAAAGTTTGATATGATGATGGTGATTCTGTCTCTTATAACCAATTCGTCCTACTCTTTCTGCAAAATAAGAAGCAAACAGAAAATGATTCTTTTGATCATTAAATAAAAAACAACTCTTGGAACATTATTTAAAACACCCAAATTGCAATTGCAGAATAAAGTTTGTCAGCAATTTTGTTCGAGAGGCTATTTACATTAGTGAAATATACAAAATCTGAACACATTTTCTAGTCCCAATCTCCTGCCATATTGAAACAAAAAACAAACAGACAACCTATATAAATTCGAGTAGTATATGGAAAAGAAGAGTAGCTTGAAGAAAAGCTTGACAGGATCGACAAAATCTAAGCAGTAGTATTCAATTTCTCAGCTATACTGAGCTGTGTCCTTGTAAGGCTTGACAATTAAATCAAAGACATGTTATCCTAAAACACACAAGAAACAAAAATATTCTTGTCAGCAATAAAAGGAAACACCAGAAAAATATTAAATATTCAACTGCTTTTGGAATTAGCACATATTGAAAAAACCATATATCCTTAGTAATGAATGAATAGTACTTGCTATGCAAGTTGATCTTAGGTGAGAAGTAGGTGGTTGTATTCTCAGGGAAATTTTCTCGAACAGTTAGTGTGCACAGGCCCTGTACCAAACAAAAATTCTCAGCTAAGCCTCTCTGAGTCATGACAAGGTAAAATTTTTCTAATACCAAAATCAGAAAAAAAAAAAAAACCTCCGTTCCTCTTCTTATTCACATTTCCATTGGAGCACACTCTATCATTGCTGGAAACCTCCCAATGAATCACCATCACTTGACTATCTTGATTTCGCCGCTCTCTTGATTCCAAATTTCACATCATAATTGAAATCCTTTGAATAGAAAAGAGAGAGGCACATTATCAGATGACTCAATGGAGAAAGATTACAAAAAGGGGGTAGAGAGATTAGCAATCCTCGAAGCTTTAGCGATCGAATAAGCAATGGTTGGGAACTTGTACTCGTGGCAGGGAAGGAAGCAACCATGTCAGATGTCACAACCTTTGGTTGTGATGCTACAGGTGAAGAGGGCACCAGATCCTCTTCAATCGTTCGCTTCTAACCTCTACGTCGCTGTTTGAAGGAAAAATCGAGAGGAAAAAAAGGAAGCCACGGGGAGATAAGTAGTAGGCTGCTCACGAAACCCTAACCTGATATTGAGAGTAGAAAAGGGAAAGAAATCACGGCGGTAATTGCGGTAGAGATACCTCTGAAAAGGGCAAGGGGAGGGGTCATGATACCAAAAATAACTTGCAGGAGAACGAAACAAAAAAAAAATATTGGCGTAGCGCAGAATCGACCCCTTGTGATGGAATGAACGAACCAACAGACTTACCACCCGGCGCCTAGACAGGTTGCTGATAAAAATTTGACCTCTTATCTGATATTTAAATCTGAACCGCAGATCATATTAAATTAATAAAATCAATGATCCATATTTGATATTAGAGGGGTGTAACTCTTTTTTATCTGGAAGTTTACGTATTTTCCATGGATGTGTTTATAAGTAGTAAAGATATAAGAGAACCAACCTTTTGTAACATCTAAAAATTTTCAAATCTTATTTTATAAATATTTTCTAAAATTATGTTGGACCTTTTCATAACAAATTTACGGATATGAAAAAACTTGTGGTATGCAATTACTTTAAATTTTCTTAATGTTCGATAATAATCAAAACAAATAGACGCTCGCATTTCTTTCCTCAGTAAAAAAAAAAAAAACATTTCTATTTTCTAATTTATTCAGAGTAATTTATAGCAGCTCCATGCAAATTATATACATATAGAAAATTACCCAAAAAAATAATAATACCATCTAGAAAATTACAAATTACGTACTAACCAGGCAACCATATGCTCTTTATTCTTAGATTACTGATGTACCATTAAGTGAGTTAAAAAGAAAATGGAAAAATTTCAATCGGACAAACAAAAAGGAAAGTTAAGATAAAACTGAACTCTATAATTGGCCTCATCTGTTGTGCCACCTCCCCTCCTCTTTTAATTAGACAAAATAAATCGAGTATGATTGGAACGAAATGCACTCCTTTTCCGTTTGTCATTTTGATAAAATCTGAAATTGCAAAAGTTTTCCATATATATCTCCGACTCTTTTCCAAGGTTTTGATGATTGATAGATTAACTGGTGATATATTCACCATTGGTCAAAATAACTGATTTTAGTTCAAAATATTTGATTTTAAAAGATGGAAAATGGGTTTTATATACTAATTTCGCAGCAATGATGAGTTACAACAGTGTTGTCTGTTTCTGAAATGAATTGGAGGCCAAATTAATAAGCACTTGAAGAAGAAGTCGAAGTAGCGTTGGAGATTATTAATTATGAAATTTTGATAGAAGCTACCTGACCTGGATTGCAGATGTAGATGAATAAATCGAAATAAATAACTAAGGTCTCAGTCTCCTGTATGTGATTAAAAAATAATGTTATCTTTTCGCTGCATGTGTAAATATCATTCAATCGTTCAATAGTTATATCGCTCCAAATTTTGGGTGAGTAATTGATGCCATGCCTATTCACATTTAGCTCCACTAATTGCAAGTAGGCTGTCAACGGCAGCCGTTTCAATGTTATGCCGTTCCGTATAAACGAAACGGAACGGTTAACGGCATAGATTTTTGTTTCGTTTCAGTAACGAAACGGCAAACGAAATATCAAATTTTACCGTTTCGACTGTTTCAGTCTCATTTCAAACCGTTTTATGTGTTATTTCTGAAGTGGAACGGTTAACAAAATGGGTTGGTGTTCTATTTTCTTATAAGAAACGCAAATGGTTTGGGCCCATTTCGTGCCATTGGGCCACGTTTGACAGGCCTAATTGCAAGGTCAACTTGCCCATCTAGAACCTTGAATTGCGCCGAACTAGGCCCGTCAACGGTAGCCGTTAAACCGTTTGGCCGTGATGTGAAACGGTAACAAAACGATTAGTGGCAGCACGAAACATTGCATTTCGGCAACGGTAGCTTTTTACCTTTCGCTTTGTACGCCGATGTTAAGTAATATTCAGGCAATTTACATTTCTTTCGATTAGTCTGGTACAACATGATATGTGGGATATATGAAATATTTGCACATGATATACGAAAGGTCAGTTTGTGACTATAAGAAAAACATTATCTTTCGCTGCATATGTGGCGTCATCGAGGGCGGAGTCAGAAATAACTATTTTGGGAGCTTCATTTATAATTTTTGGTTTTTAGAAGGACAAAGTAAATAATTTATACACATTTTTATAAAAAAAAAATAATAAACACAAAAATTACACCAAACTTAAAATCACGGGGTACATGCAACAGCCCCTTTGGCTCCGCCTCTGACGTCATCTTCTCATTCGAGTATATGAAGTTTTGAACATAGTCTCCATGGCCTCTTCCATTGATGGAAGGTCAGTTTGACATTGCTAACAGTGATTGCAACCAAATACACACATAATTAATCGGTAGTTTAGTAACTTAAGAGAACCAACATTTTGTAACATCTCAAATTTTGATATCTAAAATGACAACTATTTTTTAAAATTATGTTGGACTCTTTCATAACAAATTTACTGATATTGGAAAATATTGTGGAATGCAAAACTTAATTTTTAAAAAAAAATTTAGATAATAATCCAAACTAATATATACACTCGCATTTCTTTGCTCTGCGAAAAAACATTTCTATTTTTCTAATTTATTCAGAGTAATTTATAGCAGCTCTATATATGAAAATTATAATACATATAGAAAAGTATGCAAAAAATAATAATACCAACAACAAAATTACATATTACGTACTAACCAGGCAAAATAAATCGAGTGCCACCTCCCCTCTTCTAATAAGACAAAATAAATCGAGTACAATTAGAAGATAAAAATGCACTCCTTTTGCAATTGTCATTTGATCAACATCTGAAAATGGCAATAGTTTTCTATACATTAATATATCTAACTCTTTTCCCAAGGTTTTGATGATTTCCAGATTAACTGCTTGATATTGACCAGTGTTTCAAATAATTGATTTTAGTTCAATATATTTGATTTTCAAACATGGCAAATGGATTGTATATACTATATGCTAATTTCGCAGCAATAATTCTTTTTTTGAAATGCACATGATTGCAGGCCAAATTAATTAAGCATTGAAGTAGTCGTTGATGTTTAATAATTATGAAATTTATTAGAATCTAGCTGACCTGGACTGCAGATGTAGATGAATAAATAAATCGGAATCAATTACTCAGATCTTAGTCTTCTCTTCTGTATGTGATTGTCATGATTCTGATTAATTAGACAGTAATCAAGTTCCAAGTTATCTGAATTAAGATTAATCTGGTTAATTAATTATATGATCAAGAAATTAAATGAAATAAATTAAAGTAACGGTAAAATTTGATGGAATGTCAAATTTGAGATCGTGGGAATGATCCTTGAAATTTTCTGAGTATTTATGTGTTATTGCCATAATTATCTGATTTCTGGATTTGAGTAAATAAATTATTAGGTGAAATAGCTAATTTAATTAAATTATTGTCAGTGATCTGTTACACCAAAGGCAACACAGAGTTTGTCACAGAGGATCTTGTGGTGATTATAATATGAGAGAGAGGCGACGAGGAGATCTCTCCTTCTGCCTCGTCTTCTCCGACTGATCTGTCTCGTTTTGATTTCTTCAAGCTCTGCTCGGGCTCGTGCCTTGGCTTCCTTGTGGCTTTTCGTGATTAGTCGAAGGGTGTGGCTGCCTCTACCCCTTCCAATCAGAGGATTGCACCTCTTCGTTGACCTTGTTGATTCACACGATGAGCACGAGAGGAGCTCGTCTCCTCCTCGTCGATCGATTGCGGTTGTTAGTCGGTTTGTTTGAACTGACGTGGCTCGATGCCTGCCTCTGCTTTATTCCTCTCTTCTTCTTCTTCCTTTGAGCTGAGGTAACCTTCTTTATATTGAGTCGAGAAAGGAAAATTTAATTGGGTCTAAATTGGAGTTGAGGAGAGGAAATTAGAAGCACGAGGAGGTATTATCGTTCTCTCGCAATCTACTTCTCTGGTCAATTGAATTGATTTCGTTTGAATTTGAGTATCCTAATTTTTAGGGTTTTGCTGTTAGGGATTTGAATATACATGGATTGGGCTTTGTTTTTCTCATTAGCTTATCTTTGATCGTTGCTTTGGTACTGTTGAAATTCTTGAGACGATTTCTCAAATCACACGAGATATGTATACTTATTCTCTTTATCTCCTTACTATGATGAACTTTCTGTGATGTTGAATGTAATCTGTTTGATTGCTCTATGCTGCATATGGTGTAATCTGTTATGAGATGCTTGGTTTAGATGCTTGAATTGTTTAACTGAGTAGTAGTTAGAACTAACAGATAGTTAGTAGCAGGACTTGATTGATGGTTTAGCAACTTGAGTAATTTCTGGGCAAGCTTGTGACTTGCTGCATATTTGCATGGTCTGTGCCATGAATTTAGTTTGTAACTCATTCATTATAGTTATACTGTAGGTGTTAGTTTCTTTATGCATGAAATTGTGAGAAAATATGAAATAAAACTAGAACTGAATTTGTGTAGTATATTAAACATGTTCATATCTGTTCTGTGATGAATTCAGTGGAGAATAGATGTAATTGTGGCATGTTTAGTGGCATATAACAGTGCATGGTCAGTTACGAAGAGAAATGTTATTTTTGTGCTTATAATTAGGCATTAAATAAAGATAGAATTGGATTTCATAGCATGAAACTGTATTACTGTTGCATATCATTGGTTTATGGAGTTACTTAAAGCAAACAGAGCATGTAGGCACTCAATTTAAAACTGTTAACTGTAGCTTTGGACATGTATGTGCATTACTGGTGCATTTCATATGTATATTAGCATTTGTATGCTTAATTGAAGCTGTCAAGGTTATTTTATTATTGTAAGTATGTATTTTCAAGTATACTACAGAGGTATACTGGTCTTATGCAAAGAACATGAGTGGATAAATTGTGTAATTGCATGGCATATACACTGTTGAGTATAAGCTGTGGCATTTCAAGTGATGTAGGCTGAACAAATATAAAGTTAAACCGTATAATTGGTTGTCATTCATGCTGTGGTATGAACTGTGATTTAAGATGCATTTAAATACATATTTAAGAGTTCTAGACTAAGTGACATGTAAATTGTTGAGTTATGTTCAAAGTCAGTGGCTATGCATAGTCATATTGAAGGATAAATTGAGAATTTGAAGTATAAATGCGGCATATTTAGGCCTATGATGCATTGTCATGGTCAAATCAATTTTTCTGAGGCTTGCAAGTTGCTCTGGTTGGCTAATTGTATGATCTGGCACTTTGATTATTTGATTCAGGGGTATATGTGCTGGAAGAAGAAAGTTGGAGGGCTTTTCTGTAAAATTCTAGGGACTTGTTTGTGACTTGTGAAGTATATATAATTTCTGTGAGCTGTTGTGCTATTAACTGTCAGATTTTTAATGATATGTGGGCTTAAATGCATTTTTCTGAGGCTTATTGGATTCTGTTGCTTGTCGAATCTGAATTCGACTGGATTTTTACGGACCCGTTACGGATTTGAGTTCAGTCGACTGGGTCAGATCGACTGACTCGTTGAAGAGGCGCTGGAATTTTTATTGGGCCGAAATTTTGGACCGAGATTGGAAAAGAAAAAGGAAAGGAAAAGAAAAAGAAAATTTTGGGCTGTTGTTGGCTTAATTTCTGTGGGTTTTAATAATTAAGTTTCGGATATAAACTTAATTAAGAAATAATTAGGTAACTAATTATTCAGATTCTGTTGAGCTTGATTTAGCATTAGACTATATGACTTGAATTCAATGTAAATAGTCTAACTCGTGGGCGCTTGAGGGAAATGATGAAAACATCTTATTTTTAAAGAATGGATACTATGGCAATACTCAGACAACTCTGATCCCACAAAATAAATAAACAATTGTTTTATGAGTTTCTGAGTTTCTGTTGATTTAAGAATAATTTTCTGACTTCTGCTTATTTGAGACTGATTCTGATTTCGATATATATGACATAAAAATATATATAATATATTATTATTAATTAATGACGATTGGACAAGTAACTAAACATAATTATTTTAAGTTAACTTGTGGAACTTGGAACTGTAACTGTCAATTAATAATGGTAGCAAACCAGGCTTGTAAGTTAGTTCACCAAAAGATTATAGAACCGTTAAACTGTTGTTAACGGACCCTGATCTATAATTTGTGAACATGCACCACCCGTTACTCGGATCCCCTTGAGCAGTGTGAATGTGCGGATATGCGGTTTCTTTGTAAAATCTAGATAGTCGGTATTTTTTTTCATTCATGCATGGCATGTTGAATTAATTGAATTATGCATTCTATTTGTCATATAGACAAAGAAGCCCTAAATAAATGAAACTGCAATTTGATTTATACAATCTGCTTGAATAGTTGAAATTGAAAAAGTCCGACTGTAAGATTCATTTGAAATATTATAAAATGATCTGCATTAAGCATATATTATGTTTTATGGATATTTCACTAACCGGAGATTCAGTTTGGCCACCGACCCGGCCAGGCTATTAGCGCTACTATCTCTGGATAATTCTCTCTGTCTGCTCTGTGCCATAAGGAACAATTATGGTTTGGGAAGGGTTCTCTCTGTATCTGTGGGCCTTGAGAACTTAAGTGTGAAAATTTTCAACTGAAATTTTGAGATAAATATGCTTAAATCTGTTTATGTTTGCATTACATCGCAGCATGCCAGTTTTAGGACCGTTCAGGCTTGTACCGACGGTATTAATCTGTTTCTGATTATTTTGATTATTCTGTGATTAATCAAATTAAACGAGGATTAGTCCTATGCTCGGATATTACCAAGATCCGCGTACTGGAACTAAAACTCGCACTGAGAATTTGTTCTCATCCTTTTGTTGTTTCTTTTTGTATGTGCCTCATTTGATGTGGGGGTTCCAGGAGCGTCGCAGGCTTATAAGACCCCGAGCTGTTGCGACCATCGAGTGTTCCTTTGTTAAACTCGAGGTGTTTGTGCCCAGCTTGCAGTGTAATGTCGCTATCCTACTCTCCTTTGATGACCTACCAGAGATATATGCTTATGTTTATTTTGAGTTTCCTGGTCCTGGTACTACTCCGCCTGATAGAGTGGTACCCGAGTGGGAACCTCAACCAGACCTGCAAGAGGAAGTTTGATGAGTTATAGATATACTCGTCGGGAGGAGTGTGATGCTCCTCTAGTTTCGGTGTTGTGTTTTAAGTTGTCCTTTCTGGAGTATTGTTGTTGTTAGTCTGCCCTACATGCCATAATGTTGTTGTAATCTTTTAAAACAAACCTTATTGTGAATATGTAAATATTTTATGGTATGCATGGAATAAGATAATTGGTTTGGATCTACCAGCCTTTCATATTGTATAATATAGCTGGTAAGATCATAGGTTAGCGGTAAGAATAAATCCAGGCTTGACATATGTTTGTTTGTTGTTTGTTACTTGTAAAGACTTTATACTTTGAATAAGAATAAACTTTGTGTGTGTTTGTATAAATCTGGGACCGAAATAAAAAAAATTGAATAGGTTATCTAGAAAAAAAAATTTCACTCTCTGTCTGTTAGCCCTGCAAAAGAGTTAATTCTTTCTTGTGGCAAGGAAACTGTCACACTTAGCTTCCGGGGTATGACGGTGATTAAAAAATAATAACATTAGCTTTTCGCTGCATGTGTATGTATCATCCTCTCATTCAATAATAAATATCGCACCAAATTTTGCGTGAGTAATTGTTGCCATGTCTATTCACACTTAAGCTCCAATAATTGCATGGTCAACTTGCCCATCTAAATCCCTGAATTGCGCCAAACCGATCTCCCGACCCGATCGGACGTTGGTGTTTGTTCCAACTACGTATTGTTTTTCTGCAAGTAGGAGAAAAGAATGAGGTGCAGTGATATGTATGTACATAAATTTATTATTTCCTTAATGTTTCTTTCAGTTGGGCCCATTTAAATGTTGGAAAATTCGGATCAGCAATTTCATGTAGTAATTAGACACTTAACAACTAATTTTCTGCTTCCCTTAGTTCAGAAAATCAATCCCTACAAAATATTAGTCCAATAATTATTTCGACAGATTCTATTTCGACTGCATTTAGACAGTTTCTATTTCCGTCTAAACAGATGAGTCCGGTTAATTATATTGGTATTTTAGTTTTGTGCTCCAGAGTGGTTTTTGATCAAACACGTCCATTGCGTTTAAACAGAGCAAGCTGGTTTTGCTTATTTTTTTGTTATCTGGGCTTTACGCATTGGACTTCTGTTACTCTTCTTTTTTTAACAAATACAGATAAGCAGTTGTTAAATTTAAAGTTTTTATTTTTGTTAAATAAGTTATGCAACTAATTATAATATTTCTTTTTTAGGGTCAGGTGACAATCACCACACCGACAATTTTCATTAATAAAGTAAAAAATATTTACAATGGCATAAATGAAAAAGAAGAAAAAACAGAAAAAAAAAATTCTATAACCTATATAGATAGAAGCAAAACTTAAGAAAAATTTCTAGGAGTGAATTATCCAGGAATCCATATCAAAGAAAATTTTCTTACGCAGTAGGCCAGCTGTGGTGTGCTCGTTCGAGAAGATTCTTTTATTCTGAGCCTTCCAAATGTTCCATGAGGTTGCCGCCCAAATGATGTCCCAATTTTTAACTCCATGACCCTTCAGTGAGAACCAGAAGTCAGAGATGCTTAAGGTGAAGTCCAGAAACGGTAGCCTGTATCGAATTTGAACCAACGGCCAGACATTGGTGGCAAATAGGCAATGCAGGAAGAGGTGGTTGGAAGTTTCAATGAAACCATTATTGCAACTAGAGCAGTTTGACGGACACGGCCACCCCTTGTTGAGAAGATTTTGCTGAGTATTTAAACGGTCCAACAATAATAGCCAAAGAAAAATTTTGACTTTCGGGGGTGTTTTAAAATTCCATAAGGAAGGATAGAAAGTACAAACGATACCAGTATTAGAAAGTGCTTGATAAGCACGGAGGAGGTGAAGATTTTGTTTGTGGACCATTTCCAAACAATGCCATCATCAAAAACCCTAGATGAAGCTTTGAAGAAGGGTATGTGATGAAGAATATTTGCTAGACCGTATGATACCGAACAAGAAGACAGGAGAGTGTTGTCTAGAGTACCATATAAGATTTGGATTGTGGTGGACCAAGTTGAATTCGGTTCATGTTGGAATATCCCAATCCTTTTAATCAGAAGTGCTTGGTTTTGTCTATCAAGATCAATAATTACAATACACCATTTGATTTGGGAAGACAACATCTAGTCCAGTTAACTAGGCAGTGTCCTCCCAAGCATTTTTCTTTTTCTTTCCAAAAGAATCTTCGCCAGCGCGGTAACCTTAGGACCTGCATGTAATGGAGTGGAAGAGAAGTAAGTACAGATTTAACTAGGGTCTATCGTCCGCCTAAGGAAAGAAATCTAGCTTTTCATCCATCCAATTTTCATTGGAAAGCTGAGATTAGAGGCTGAAAATGGATCTTTTTCGGTCTACGAATGGAGAGGGATAATCGTAAGTAAGTGATCGGTAGACTTTTAGGATCATAATGATATCTCTTATTTTTATACTCATTTTGACCATGCTTAGCATCAAAATTACACTCAAACCAATGCAATTATCTCATAATTAACTGTGATTTCTAAGATATTGGTACTGCCGCCGCTTCTTATTTATTTTGTAGAATTTTCGTGGAAATTGAAGACGAGATATGACAAGCAAGAAGTATTTGAGCCTAACCCATAGCCAGACGACTCATTCCTGGCTCACAGACACATGAAATAGACCAGGGAAGACCCATAAGCACCAAGGCAGATCAAATTCCTCAGGAAGGCCCAAGTTTCAGCCCATACCTCGAGACAAGAGCGACATTTCGGTCCGAAATCCACAGATTTCGGTCCGAAATTTATATATGGAAGGTGAAATTTGGTAATTCTGCAAGAAAGGAAAGGCTCTCTCTTATCCTAGCGCCTTCTGGACTTTCCTGGGGTATTTCTATGCGTGATTCACAGGCAGACAGACATCCTACTTTGTTCCACATACTTTTCCACCTCTTGCACAAGTGTTTTTCGCTCTTTCCACGAAGATCGAAGGCAAGACAATAGCTTTGGGTGCGACGGCAGCAAGGCGAGCAGCTCTCCATCGATTCCCTGCCCTAGAAGAAGAAGTGAAACTAAAGGACAATTCGGTTTATTCTTACATGCTTTTATCTTTGAATTCCATGGGCTTGTATCTTACTTTTTACATAATATTTGTTTGTTGTCTCATAAACATGTTAGGCTAAATTTCATTATGTCTTAGGGTTAGGTAGTAATTTAATTTGGTATTTGTGATGACTTGATATGATTAGGTATTTTCTATGTGATTTTGATGTGTTGAGAATTATTATTTATGCTTAGTTAAATTATTTGTTTGGTTGATGTTTACCTATGGATGAATCGCGACGTCTTTAGGGCATTAAACTAGACTAAACACATAATTTATTAAGTAATTGAGGTAAGCCAAACGCTTGAAAGAGGAGGTTAACTTACGACCGACAGGTGTAGTTTCTAAATGATCCGAAAGGACTTAGATACCTCTAGAAATCCAACACAAAGAACTTAATTGACTAAATTCCGACACGAAAGTTTAGGACTAGTCAATTACGTGGTAAAAATCGAGTTTCAAACCAAGTCTAAAACCAAAATTGCGACGGCTGAGGCTAGGACTTAGGTCTGGTCGACAAGTAACCTTCACACAACCTTATCTAAAAATATCAAGTCAAAACAAAGAATCTGGAGTGAATTTCGGCATGATGATTTATAAATTTCGGTCTGAAATTTGTAGATTTCGGTCCGAAATCCTTTCTGTTTCGTGCAAAAGCGCATGACAACAATGCTCCAGAGCCAAATTAAATGAACCCGAAACCTTAGGACATTTTCTTGCATCTGTTTGAGTCCAGAAAACATAAAAAACCAACCCAAAAATATATTATTATTTATATCTCCAATTTTAATTGTTATTTAATATGGCCTTTTTAAATCAAAACTTCACAAAAACTATTCTGTCTAGCTTTTAAGAAAAATTAAGTCCGGTAATCATTTTTACCGTCCCTTGGGTTCGACCCTTAGCTTTACCCCAACGACTAGTAGGGTAGAACGAAGGAATATAAATTCATTTGACCTAGGTTCTGAAACCTCTATCACATAACGAAGGATTGAAGCAATTCGAGGGAGGACAGAGTCATTGATTGAGATAGGAACGAAAAGGCTTTTATCATTGTTGACATGAAGTCTTGACAACAATGAAAAAATCGAAATGATCTCGGTGACCACAAGCAAAGACTTTTGGTGAGCTTCCAAAAGGATCATTGTGTTGTTTTCGAACCACAATGAATCGGCCGGTCTAGTCCGTTTTTCATCAAAAACGTTGAACAGAAATGTCCGATTTATATTTTTTAAATATTTTTTCATTTGGTTTAATGAAATTATCAAAAAATGAGGTGGGGAGGGATCGAACCTAGGACTTAGAGAATAGCAAAGAGCAAGTAGACTTTGATGCAAATAAATGAACATTTAATTTATATAAACATCTAATTTATATTGCACCGGTTTGATCAGTCAAACCAGTTGAACCATCGAACCATACTTTAACATTTCGATGTCTAGGTCGGTTTTCAAAACATTGGTTAGAAGTCTAGATGAGGTGTATCGAAGAATTGGAGGTGGGTTGGGAGTTTTTTTTAGTACTTCAAATATAAATTGAGTTCTTTATATATAATTTTTTTCATTTTACAAAGTATGAAGCAAATGTTTTGATAGCAGATAGCGGGATAATAGTGAACATGCTCATGTCATAGCCGATAGCGGTCATTTAGCAGCCTCTATTGTTTCATAGCGGATATGAATAATAGCATAAGTATGCCTATTACATCAGAAACATAAATAATTCACATCAAATACAAAAATTATAACTTTGTATGCTTGTTTGACAATAAAATTTTTAGAATAATGAAAAACATAAAAAACAAGCGGTGTTGCTTATGTTTTAAAGATTCGATAGAACTTTGAATCACGTCAATCGAAGTTGGTATGCAGAATATATGACCAAAATACTAATATTGTATCAGCAAATTATAAACTGCTCCGTTATATTCTACTAAAATACTGCAATATCGCCGCTATAATTTTTGCTATAATCTACTATTCTAACTGCTATCGGACAAACCATTAAAATAGTAGCGGTGTGACGGTCTGTCAAATAGCACCACCATTGCGCTGCTATAACGACCGGTATAGCCGCTATTTAAACCTTTGGTATGAAGATATCGGGTATGATATTCTAGTATTTTGGATTCAAATCTTTCTGATCCGATTGATGCTAATTCATCTAATTATAACTCGCAGGTTGTAACTGAAATCATTGATGTGCTAAGTGATAGTACGTTTTCATATATAGGTTTTGACCCAATTTGGACTCAAATTATGATTGATTTTATGTAATTTTAATTTAGTTTTACTTTCCTTTATTAGTTTTTAGGCACTGCTATGTCCTTTTGTGTTTTAAACAGGACAATTATCATATGTGGTTCCAAATCTGCACAAAACAACATTTATTGAGCGACTCGACAGAGTGCCAGACGGGATGGATTAAGCAGACATAATGAAACTAGACTGGAGAAGGCCAGGAGACGGTTTGAAGTATTCCAGGTGGGCAGATTACATCCGTAAGCGGACCGCTAGGAGATCCATTAGACAGTTTCCATGTTCAGACGGTTAATTTGGCAACCACTCCAACATGATTTCTGCCATGATCTGACCCACTTCTGAGTGCACTCCTGCCCTCGACAGTTCTTTTTCCACTGCTATAAAAGGGCAGGAGTTTCGAGAGTTCAATGTTCCCAATTTTACAAAGAAGTTACGATATTACAGAGGAGTTGAACCATTCTCTTGTCTTCAGTTGCCCATACCAGGAGTCAAGTGAGCAGTTCAGTTTGTGCCACAACAAACAAGCAAGAGATTCGATTCTGATTTGTTGTAATATTTCATTATTTCTTGTTTTGTTCTGTAATGATGATTGATACCTTGTTATTTGTTGTTACTATGATCATACTTGAGTAGTTTGATTAGGGGCTATAGTTGATAAACAGATGCTTAACTTAGTTTGCATTAATTGATTAGCTTACTATATGTTTACTTAGTTTTATAACTTGTGTTTTTAATACTTAATTGCTATGCTTGAACTGTTTAAGTCGATTTGGTATTTCCATCAAGATTAGGCTAACCTTGAATGCTAGGAAGTTAAACCCAACCAAAGATTTGGTATTTTTCGTTCTTGAGGTGTGACAGTTAAAATGGTATCAGAGAATGATTTAACAACCAAACCAGACTAATAGATTGCATGAGTGGGGCACGTCTAAAGGGCTGCTTTTGTAAATAAGTTTGATTTCTTAATATTTTTGACAACAGACCAATGTTTGTCTAGCTTATTTATAAGTGTGATAATATATAGATGCTTTGTATTTGTATATATTTAATATATTTTAATTTGTTGTTTGATTGTTTCTTGTTTAAATATCAGGTGATTTATTGCTTCAAATAGTGATTGTTTAGCAAGTAAATTGGATTCTTATAAACTTTCTTTGGCGACTTTTCCGTGTGTGTGTTGATTAGTTAATAATTTTAAAAAATGTGTCTATTTTGCATAGTTTTAAGTTATGATATATGAGTTCATAATTTAATATATTCATTTGTTTATGGTTGCTTGGTTATTCTATATATGTGTTGTCATTTTAAAGATATGTTTTATAGGTTGAAACAATTTCTGTGCGTTAAAGTAATAGGCTTTATTTTCTAATGTTTGAAATGTAAAGTGATTTTGATTAGTATACAAAAGTTGATATGGCATGTTAAGGGATTTCATTTATTATAGTGAGCATGTTTTGTTTTATATTGATGCATGGCTGAAATGTTGAGAATTTCTAAATTTACTATAGTATGCGCAAACTTTTGGGACTTATTTGAGTAAAGATCTTATCTTTTGTTGGCACAAGGATCAAACAAGTTGACTGATCATCCGTCTTGTTAATTGAGTCTCAATAATAAAAGAATTATTCACACTTCCTTGACTGATCACCAAGGCAGCCAAGAATAATTTTGATATTACTGTGCTTCCAAAAAGATAAGAAATGAACTGGACCTTTCAAAATTTTAGTAGTTATAAGAATTGAAAGATTTTTTAAAATGTTAACATAGGAGTGGGGTTGTGGAGGCATAATGGGCTGAACACTTGAAAACTATATAATTAATTGTTACAAACTAGTAAAGTACTAACATATTTCTGAAAGGACTCGTGTATTTAGATGAATTTCGAGGGCGAAATTTTTTTTAAGGAGGGAGGAATGTGACACTAAAAATTTTTACTATTTATGAATTTCTTGTGAAATTTTGACATGACTGAATTTTTACTGTATCTGAATTTTTCTTTTAATGAAATTTTGATAATTCAGGACTGAAATTCCAACTTGAGTGACTTTATTCTCTGAATTTGAAAGTTTATCTAAATTGTCTTCTTTATTGGGATTGATTTCAGAAAACTAAATTTTTTTCTACTGATATTTTTATATACGTGGGTGCACTTGCTTGATATTTGATACGAGTGATTTTAGTTTATGAGATTTAATTTTTATACTCACTGTTATTTTTTTGGAATAAGAACATAGAAATTTGTAACTTTCTATTTTGTATTAAAAAAAAAAGTTTGCTGCTATGCTTTATAAATTTGGACAAACTGAAATAGATGGATGTGTATGGTGAAACACTAATAATTGGAATAAAAATATAGTTGCATATCTTTTTGGCTCTAAACCATTGTTTTAATTGTGTTCTTAATTGAGTATTCTTTTCAAATTATGGCTTCCTTACTAGTAGGACCCATAGTAGTACAAGTCATAGGTTCATTGGATTAACCATGCACCATGTCCAAATTAAGTAAAGTAGCATAGAATTTGGGAGAACCATCTTTTTGACTTTGGGCTCTTGTACTATACGCCTCCATCTCACTCTTCCTATTCGACTCCCAACAGAGGGAGTTGTATCCTCTGCGTGTTTTTTTAAACACGCAGAGAGCGTGTCTTGTAATCTGAAGAGTCCAATCTCAATAGACGATAGGATTTCATCTCTATTAAAAAAGTCATCAAAAAGAAAAAGAAAAAAATGCACTTTTAAAGTATACGAAATTGTATCCCTTTCTCCATTGCCGCTCATGGCTACACCTCATCGCCGCTCTTCTCAAAGCAAACCCTACCCGGGTACACCTCACCGCCGCTCACTGTCGCTCTCTCCATCGCCGCCTCTCACCGAATCCATCTCCACTGTCTCATACTCTAGAACTCACTACCACTCTCCCTCCTCCCTTTCTACCTGATCACTGACGGTGGCCAACGGTGGCTGACATAAGCGATTGAAGCTCGCAATCTCCTTCCTTCCTCTTTGCTTTTTCTATCTCATTTTGTTTACCTCCTCTCTTTCTTCTATTTTTGAACTTGCGTGTATGAACTGATTGTATTACTATGCACTGGATTTGAATTGAGATATGTTTGATTGTTGGCTTGACTAGTTTACTAGATTTGAATTGTTACCTTCTTCTCTTTTTTGTTATTACTTACTGGTATGCCTAAATGGCTTGAGGGACTGATCGCTTGCTGGTGGCATTCGACTTCAGTGTTGCCTCAACAAGTGAATTAACCAAGAATTACAACTATTTCAGAGTTCTGATTTGAAAAGCATATAGCAACGGAATTGGGATTCAGTGTAAATGGCTCGATAGCCGTACCATTGGTACAACTATTGTTGGCTTGATTAGTCTTTATTGTGATGTTTAATGTGTTATTAGGGGTATGTCGGAGTGAAATTTTGCAATTTAGGGATGGTGCTCTCTGTTTGAATCTGGGAATTATTTTCATAAAGTCTTAAAGACTTTGAAATGATCATTAGAACAGTTTTTTGTGAATATCTGAAGGTGCTTGTTATAGGAATTTAATTGAATATCTGAGCGGCGATGGAGAAAGGGTTACGATTTCGTATACTTCAAAAGCGTGTTTTTCTTTCTTTTTTTTTAGATGATTTTTTAATAGAGAAGAGGATCTTACCGTCTATTGAGATTGGACACATCAGAATACAAGACACGCTCTCTGCGTGTTTAAAAAAAACACGCAGAGGATACGACTCCCCAACAGAGAGCTTAGGCGTCTCTTCTCTACCAAACCGAGCATACACCCTCAAACTTGATCTCCGCCATTCCTCCACCGTTTCACCAAATGAAAGTACCCACGTGTTCACCTCGCTACCCTCTTGCACTATCTACCCTCGGATGGCGGATTAGAGGTCTCTCCTCGTCGTACTTTTCAACGGACGTTTTTCGGAGGTTGAAGCAAACTTGTCGATTTTGGCCAGAATTGAGTAAGTATCTTTAGAAGTTTGTGATATATAGCTATCTTTTACAATTTCCCTAAGTTAATTATAAATTTCCTTTCAAATCGAATGTGTTTTTGATTTCTAGAGTTTCTTGCACATATTGTCTCGGCAGAATTCCTCTTGTTCAACATGAAAGTTGTTAAAGGCAATGAATAAACACAACCTTGGAATGTTTACTAAATTCCTTGAGCCATTGTTTTTAAAACTGGCCTTATTAGTAAAAATTTCAGATTTGGTTTTTATGTGAATTTACTCAAGTGCAATGGTTTCAGTACAAATTTATAAAATCAGATTTTGAGACAACAAAAATGAATATTTGGTATGTTGTGATTTTACGAATGTCTTCAAATAATTTCTTAGCTGAAATTCCTTCCTCTATGTGAGAATTTTAATAAACTATTTAACCCCTCTTATCATCTCTCAATTTATCACTTTAGTTTCTTTAAAACCAGCCTCCAAGTTGGAGATGTACACTTTAGGAAAATGTTTTGGGTTGTTGGCAAAATTTTCATTCATTCTTCCGATTATGTTTAAGTTTTAAGCTGAACATCTTTTATTGATGTTCTAACTTAAGATGTGTGTTGCTGGACCCATTTGACAAATTAACTGATTCTTTGATAATTTATTTATTATTTGAGTTTTCTTGCAAATTGTTTTGACACTTTAGAAAACACCATGGTTGGAATGAATTTCTGATAATTTAAAAAAAAAATCCTCAACTTAACGAATTTATTTGATGACCGAATTTTGTAAAGAATTTTACAAGCTATGTGATATTTTTTTATTAGGCCCTCTTATATTGTGAAAATTTCATCAAAGTTGAAGTTGTGTTAAAATAATTGCATAATCAGTTTTGATTATTTTGAGAACTTATAAAGATTATATCAACTAATTGCCGAACTAGTTTTTATCAAACTAAATGGTAACTTGTGATTTTGTCTGACATAGGTACCTTGTTAATTTGAGTCCAATCAAATGCGTACAAAGAATGGTAGTTGTATAATTTTGTTAATCATGAGACAAAGGTACTTATTTATTGTTGAAATCAGTCTAATTGATTAATAGAAATAGTAAGTTTATGTACATGGAATGAGTACTCAAGTAGTAACTAGTTAGCTTTTGGGTAAAAGAGTATAACTTTGGTTTTATAATTAAGAACTTGAGGTCATAATTTTATGTCTTAGAGTTGGAAAAATCGCATGTCAAGGTAGAGAATGTCCGGCTCGAGTTAGACATCGTAAGAGTTGAAGAAATTGCTTGCGTAATTGTTGCTTGAATTGCTTGGCTTTGATGATTAGGAAAAAAAATGCACTCCATTTATATTTGTCGTTTGATACACATCTTAAAATTGCACAAGTTTACAATTAATATATCTGACTCTTTACCTCGGTTTTGATGATTCCTAGAATAATTGATATTGAACAGTGATTCAAAGATATGATTTTAATTCGATATATTCCATTTTCAGACATGGAAATTGGATTGTATATTCAAATTTCGCAGCAAAAATGATGTACAACAGTGTTGTCTGGTTTTGAAATTCACATGATTGGAGACAAAATTAACTAAGCTATAAGTCGTCGCCTTTAATGTATTTTATGAAATTTTTGTAGAAGCTTCATGCCTGGACTGCAGATGCGGATGAATAAATCGAAATAAACTACTCAGGTCTTAGTCTTTCTGTATGTGATTAAATAAAATAACATTAACTTTTAAGCTGCATATATGTGGATCATCTGATCTCCCTCGGTGATTAAATGAACATTGCTCCAAATTTTGCGGGATTAATTGATGTCATGTCTATTAACACTTAATTACCTCCAATAATTGCAAGGTCAACTTACCAATCTAAAGGATTGAATTGCGCCGATCGAACCGATCTCCCGACCAGATCGGACATTGGTGTTTGTTCCAACTACGTATTGTTGTGAGGAAGTACAAGAAAAGAAAAAATGACGAGGTGCATTGATCTGTACATAAATTTATCATTTGATTAATGTTTCTTTCTGCTGTACCCTTCAAATATAGGAAAATTCGAAAAAGGATGATATAATGTAGCAGTGTATTCAATACCAGCAATTCATGTATTCACGGCAGTGAACAACTAATTTCCAGTTCCCTTTAATTTCTAAAGCAGAATCACACCTTTAATGTTGGAACTCGGAAGCAGTGGTCGAGTGATGTGATTCTCTAATCTTAGTTTATAATTGTAGGTAGAAGGTTGACTATTAGAGTCGTTCCCCCGACGAGCTCCTTTCCTCGCCGTGGTTCTGATCTAACAGATACAAGAGAGACAGACTTGGAGAAGAAGACTAATTCTTTTATTTCTTTTCTCCATTTTTCTTACATCTGATCATTAATATATAGTTGTCTAAAAATCAAAATTCTAATACATTTCCTAATTCAACAACTTAAAACTTGGAAATAAAATATTATGAAAATAATTAGAAATAGCCTAAATCTGTTGATTTCCTTCTTTATTGCGCCCATATCATTTCCTCCCTCCATGAGAAGCAGCTTGTCCTCAAGCTGAAAAGTGGGGTAATGATTACAGATATTATTCATATTTGTTAGGTGTTTCGTTGGCAGTCCTCAACGACGACTCTACTTGTTCATCATCCATGACTTCTAGCCAAAATAGCCTTTTACACTCGTGGCCTCTTGTGTAAAATTCATCACAATTGAAGCACAAACCCTTCTGACGTCTCTCAGCCATCTCCGCTGGAGTGAGGCGGCATAAAGAGCGTTGATCTGGTCCAGACCTCGGTGGTGCGGGCAGGGTCAACACTTCAGGTGGTTTAGGAAGAAGTGATGTAGCTCGTGCCGATTGCACAGACAACAATTGCTCAGGTGGACGGGGCAGCAAGCCAGAACCCCACAAAATTTCGTAATGTCGCTCGGAGGCACGTGCCAAACTAATTGCTGTTTCTAAGGAGATTGGATTTTGCATCTCAACATCTAACCGAATTATTTCAGACAGCCCCGACAAGAATAATCCGATTTCATGTGCTGGTGCAAGCTGCTCAATGCGACATTGGACTCGATAGAAGTCCTTGGTGTACTCCTCAACAGAGCCAGATTGTTGTAGCAAAGACAACTCTGTGATTGGGTTGGAGCGAAAAGGGGGACCGAATCGGAGTTGGCATGCTTCTTTAAACCGTGTCCAATTAGGGATCCCTTCGCTGAGTTCCATTTTATAATACCATTGTTGAGCAACACCCGTCATATGGTATGCTACCAACCAAACTTTCTCGTCTTCTAGGACACGTTGACTACGAAAATATTGTTCGCAACGACAAAACCATTCAAGTGGTTCACTGGATCCGTCAAAGAGTGGAAACTCTATGCGGTGGTAACGTGGTGGTACAATAGTGCCAACGCAGTCAGGACCCTTGCTGCCCATTGTTGACTCGAAATTGTCTTCAGGGATGATGATGCGTGAGTCCAGCTTGGCTAGATGGGCCTGGATGACTGCTATATTCTGGTCTTGTGCTTCTTGACGTTTGTCTTGTGCATCTTGGCGTTTGAGTAAAGTTACAATCATATCCTTGATGTCTTTGAGATCGGAAGCTCCTAGAACGTTAGCCATGGAATCTGATACCAAATTGATGTGATTCTCTGATCTTAGGTTATAATTAATTGTGGGTAGAGGGTTGACTATTAGAGTCGTTCCTCTGGCGAGCTCCTTTCCTCGCCGTGGTTCTGATCTAACAGATACAAGAGAGAGAGACTTGGAGAAGAAAACTAATTCTTTTATTTCTTTTCTCCATTTTTCTTACATCTGATCATTAATATATAGTTGCCTAAAAATCAAAACCCTAATACATTTCCTAATTCAACAACTTAAAACTTGGAAATAAAAAATTATGGAAATAATTAGAAATAACCTAAATCTGTTATTTTCTTCTTTATTAAGCCCATATCATCGAGGCATAAAAGTATATTGGATTCAAGTATTTTTGTTGAATAGTAATTTTCATATTTAATATTATACTTACAAATAAAACTTGATTATGGGTCAAAATAAGATTATATATTACCACATTCAATGGAGGTCAATTGCTATTTTTGTTTAGATAATTATCAATATGTAAAATATATATCATCTGAATATATATATATACATAGAGTTTTGCTATGGTGAGTTGCAACTCACCAAAGGGTCGGTGAGTTGCGATCAAAACTCATAGATCTAGTTTAAAATGACCGATCCAAACCATCAAATATGATCTATTTATTGAAATCTCCATGCAGACCAAATTTTATATTTTTTTGAAATTTATAAGTATTTTTTTCGGATTTTTAAAAACTGCTATTTTTGAACGGTTCAAAACTAATTAGATTAACAATTTTCTAAAATTTCAAAAAAATACTTAAAATTTTTTAAAAAATGTAAAATTTGGTCTGCATGGAGATTTCAATAGGGAGATCATATTGGACGGTTTGGATCAGTCATTTTGAACTAGATTTAGGAGTTTTGATCGTAACTCACCGACCCTTTGATGAGTTGCAACTCACCATAGGAAAACTATATATATATAGAGAGAGAGAGAGAGAGAGAAAGTTTAATATGCACTATAGTGCATAGGGAGTTCTATGCACCGTGGATTTTTTTGGGGATATTTTTGTAAATTGACAAATCTAATTTAACCAATCTAATCTAAATATTGAAATCTCATAGCAAAACAAATTTTATAATTTTTAAGATTTTATTACTATTTTTTCGATTTTTTTTAAACCTGCCATTTTTTGGAATTTGTAAATAGTAGTTTGTTTCCAAAAATGGCAGGTATTAAAAAATTCGAAAAAAATAGTAATAAAATCTCAAAAATTGTGAAATTTAGTTTGCTATGAGATTTCAATATGTAGATTAGATTGGTTAAATGAGATTTGTCAATTTACAAAAATATCTCCGAAAAAGTCCGCGGTGCATAGAACTCCCTATGCACTATGGTGTATATTAAACTTTCTATATATATATATAGAGAGAGAGAAAGAGAGAGATTAACTATTGTCCTTTGGATAGGACTGAATGGTTTTCCTATTCAGTTTTGGACCATTGGATCGCTTTAGGATTCGTGCTCAGAGATAGATGTGAGGTGCGATGGATGCGCTGAAGAGGATTTCTGCGTTAAAAATTTCCGTTACTCCCTCTATCCCTCTCTCAAAATCCCGACATTATTATAATGAAGAAAATATACCCATAAAATTTTAATAGAAACCAAGATTTTTTTATTTTAATAAGAACCAAGCAATTACCCGTTTATAAACGGGTGATTAGCCTCTTTACGCGTTTTATAAACGGGTAAAAAGGCTGAACATGGCCGACAACTCTTAATAACTTTTAATAACTTTTCTGACGTGGCGGACATATTAGCGCGTTTATAAAACTGGTAATAAAGTTAATTACCCGTTTTATAAACGGATTATTAGACCAAAATTTTTTGTATATATACACATGCGGTTCGTCTTCCTAACTCGCACCTCATAAATCACAAAACAAAAAACAGAAGAAGAACAGAGAAGAAGAGGAGAGAAAAAAAATGGTCGGCACAATTGAAAATATTAGTTGATGCGAAATTAATATCCATAAGGGTTGTGTACGGCAGAAGTATTTAGCGATACAGGGTCGCACAAAATCCTTAAGGCTATTAATATTCCATGAACTATAAATAAAAAATTTCGGTGTGGAATTCGTTATTATGTATAGAGGACAGGTCGAACAAAATGGGTTCGGACTATAATTTAGCAGCCAACCTCATTGGATGAGAATCTGACTGGAATGCAGGCATCTTCGCCCAAGTTTCAGCAAAAGGAGGTTAGTTGAAAAATTAGCCCCAACTATTGTGTACAAGTTGGCACCCTATTCTTATCTACAAGTTGCCCTTAGCAATGGATCCTCTACAAATTTAGGTTATGTGGTTCAAAATTTTAATGTAATGCAATTTTTATTAAGTGCTTGTTTTAGATTGTGTGGTTCAAAATTTTAATGTATTGTAATTTGGATTATGTATTTTTTTAATAAACTGTAAAATTTTTATGCATTGTAATTTCTTGGATTGTATGCTTTAATTTAATTATTATTTATTCATACATTGTTTGTGTGGTGTAATAAAATATTTTGAAGGCTCCTATTAAAGGTGATAAATATAATTAACACACATAATATACAAAATAAAAATTAATACGCAAAGCAATGCAATTCATAATAAAGAACCGCATAACATTACAAGAAAAATTAACTTAATAAACCATAATATAATTTAGCACACAAAATGAAAAAAAATAACTACTTAAATATAATTAACTCACTAAGTTGCTAGTTAAAAAAAAAACTACTTAGATATTTTGATTGTTCGCATATTGTAGAATTTCATCCCACCATGGGTCTTCATCTACCTCTTCATTTTGTCGTTTTTCACTCACACCTGCGTTGTCAGCGAATTGAGCGGCTTTGTTCCAGAAAGCTGCATCAGTTTGCTGACTCACAGCAGCGTTGTCAGCGAATTGAGCGGCTTGATTCCAGAAAACTACATCGGCTTCTTGTTGTTCTATCTCTGTCATTCTAGCTGTTGTAATTCTTCTTTGTTCATCTCTCTTCCTTTCCTCTCTCAGGCACTCCATGATTTTTTTCCAATTTTTTCTTCCTTCAACTTTTGCCTCTCTTCACTAGCCTTAAATGTCATTTTCATCCTTCTATCCGCCTCATCTTTCGCTTTCAATTTTGCTTCTCGTTCGTCATCTTCGGCGCGACGTTTGTGGTCATCGTAGTGGTCACGCAAGATTGTCTCTTTGTAATTGAAAACTTGACCACACAATTTACATGTGACTGTGTGATCTCCATTAAAGTTGTAGATTTTTTCGTAAACGATCATGTGTGTTTTTGGTGGTGAATATGGCTTCTTTGTTGGTGTTTGTTCGGGGATTGGTTGAGGTTCTTTGTAGTAATCTTTATACCAGTCACAATTCTTAGATTCGGGTTTCCTCAGCATTTGTTGGAGGCGCTCCTTGTGGTCTCTTTTTTCCCCCACCATTAATGTGCCACTGGTAGTGTATTTTTAATTCGATCTCGTGCCCTTCTTCTTCGTAGATATTGTATTTGAAAGTGCAAAAATATTTGCGACATCTTGCATGATAATCTCCTTTTTCTATTTCATTTTTATTGGCAGGGGAATGTTGGTAATTTGGCCAGTACTCATCTCGGGTAGCTGTTCGCCAGTTTGGCACATCACTATTGGAGTGAGAGCTCTTTCCTTTTTCCATGGTAGTGAATTTCTTAGGAAGAAGGATTGAGTGGGTGTTGCATATTCTAGATGATTAAGGGTACTTTTATAGACCATTTTAGACTTAGAATTACACAATAAAAAATAAATTTCACTTGATACTTTATCAGACCACGCCTGTCCTTTTGCAGAGGTCAGATGGTCATCAGTATACTTTTTCAGACTTTATCAGAGCACGCATGTCCTTTTGCGGAGGTCAGATGTCCATTATTATACTTTTTCAGACTTTATCAGACCACGCCTGTCTTTTTGCAGAGGTCAGAGGACCATCATTATACTTTTTCAGACTTTATCAGACCACACCTGTCCTTTTTTGTTTTCTAGCGCAAAAGTTCAGGTACCCAGAGCTGTTTTTTTAGTTGAAAACTATACAATCTTGTTGTTTTGTCAATTTTGTTGTGACAAAACGGTTTGTCAAAAAAATTTGAAATTGGACTATAGAAAAATAGGTCTGCCAATGAGCATTGTGTTATTTTTTTTTTAGATTTTTTTGAACATTCCTTGTTAGTTTTCTAGCGCAAAAGTTCATGTATCCAGCAATGTGTGTGAATAAGAGGTACAAAGCGTGATCCTAAGATGTCATCCAAGCGTCCCGTATTCAATCTACCATCCTTTAATGTATTGAAGTTATTTTCGGTGTGTTTTTTTTTGTTTAGTGCTTTTGAAATTATGAAATTGAAAATAATATCCATAAAGTACAAGTCAATCATAAATACTACACATCCATAAAGTCCAAAATAAATAGTCAAGTCAAGTCCATAAAAGTATCATGGCATCATAAATAATACAATCCATCAATACAAGTAAAAAACTACAAGTCCATCAGTCCATCATAAACTACAACTACAAAACATGACATAAAAACTACCGCCTCCTACGTGGTCCAGAGGGTGAGAATCTATTACGCTTGCTCACTACACGCTTGTCTCGTCTGTGTGCCAGACATGGACTATCATCATCCTCGGTGCTCTCGTCCTCCTCATCCTCCTGAATATCACTCTCACCACCACCGTCCTGACCACCCTGCTGAGGTGACTGTGTGGGCACGGACTCACCGCCCTGACCAACCTCCTGAGGAGTCTCTAAAGGCACGTACCGTCTCTCATCATCTACGGCCGTCCGTAGCAATGTAGTGAATGAGTCTGTCCCTCCCACACTACCCAATGGGATACCAAATGATGGAACAGTGGAAGGCATACAATATGCTGAAACAGTAAATGAAGGCGAAGCAAATGAAGGGGCAGTAAATGAAGACATACCAAATGATGGGACAGTAAATGCTGGATGATGATAGTATGCTGGCATCTGGGCAATGAAAATGCCAGCGGAATCGTGGGACATGCCTGCAAACTGAGAGGTCGATGCTGATGCACTGTGCATGGAAGGAGTAGGACCTGAGGCTGTCACCTGAGTAGGAACTGCTAACCGTGATCCTAATATATCATCCAATCGTCCGGTATTCAATCTACCATCCTTTAAGATTTGAAAATACAATGTCAATAAAACTAAAATATTTTTTTAAATTTAAAATTTCAGATTAACAAGTACTAACCGGATGCACAATATCCTAGGCCTGAAGGTTGGTGGGTGATAAAGGAATTTATACCCTAGGATCAAATAAATTTGTACCTAGACCTAACCTCACTAGTCATTCAAGTTAAGCTTAGGGTCGAACCCAAGAGACGGTAAAAATGAGTACCGGACTTAGTCTTTCTTAAAAGCTAGACAGAAAAGTTTTTGTGGAGTTTTGAATAAGAATTTAAGGCAATTAAAATTCAAGAAATAAATAATAAAATATTTTTGGTTTGTTTTTTTTTTTATATTTTTCGGGACTCTAACAGACGCAATAAAATGTCTCAGGACTTTGTGTTCATTTAATTTAGCTTTAAAGTACTTCTATCTTGATTTTCACCAAGACAGAAGGCAATTTCGGACCGAAATATATAGATTTCAGACCGAAATCTATATAAATCGTGCCGAAATATACTTTAAACTCCTTGATTCGACTTGGCAAATTTACACAACACTATGCGAAGGGTACTGAACAACCAGACATAAACCCTAGCCTCAGCTATCGCAATTTTGGGTTGGATTTGGTGAGGAACTCGATTTTAACCACATAAATAACTAAACCTAAACTTTCGTGTCGGATTTTAGTTATTTAAGATTGTTTAGAAGGATTTCTAGAGGTATTTAAGGTCCTGTCGGATCAGTAAAAGTTACACCTTTCGGTTGTGAACTAACATCCTCTTTCGAGTGTTTGGTTTACCTCAAATACTTAGCTAATTAATTAATTATTCTAGTCTAATGCCCTATAAATGCTGCAGTTCATTAATAGGTAAACAATCAAACAAGCGATCAATTTGACTAAGCAAAATAATAATTTCTCAACTAAACAAATCACATAGCATAATATAAATTCATCAAGTCATCTCAAGTACTAAATCAAACTACTAACTGGTCCTAAGACATCATAAAATCTAGCCTAACATGTTCAAACAGAAAATAACAAGTATAATGCGAATAATAAAGATACAAGACATAAAACAATGAAATAGAAGCATAAAAGAGTAAATCGAGGGATCCTTATGCTAATACTCGCTGTTTTAAGGTCAAGGAATCGGTGTAGAGAGTCAAAGTCGCTGCCGTCGCACACAAACGCTACTGCTCCTAAAAGGAAACCGTTGAAAGAGCCAAAAACAATGCCGAAATAATAGAAAATAAGGTGTAAAAAAGTGGAAAATATGTGGAACCCCCTTCTGCACGAAAATAGGTGCCTAAAATCAACCACAGGAAGGTCAGGAGGCGGCTAGGGCAAGAGGTGCACTTTCCATCCTCGAAACTTTCCAAAACCTCGTTTTCATATATGGATTTCGGACCGAAATCAGGCGCTGGCGAGGTTAATTGGGCTGGGAACAGAGCCTTCGCGTGATATCTGGTCTATCTTGGCCCATGGGAGTCTTCTCTGGTCCTAGGCACGTCTGTGTGGGCCGGGAATGAGTCGTCCGGCTGAGAATTGGGCTCCATTCTTTTTATTCGATGTGTTTCGTCTTCGATTTCCACGAGAATTCTACAAAACAAAGATAGAGGCGGCGGCAGTACAAAAATCCTGGAAAACACAGTTAATTATGAGCAATTATATTGGTTTGAGTGCCATTTTGGTGCTAAGTATGGTCAAAATATGTATATGAATAATAGACATCAGTGGGGACAGTCGGACGTGCGGAGGAAGACTCGTCGTCCCCAGAATCTGGTATCTCTTCGATTTTGGTTGGCAGACCCCGCTGCTCCAACAAGTCCTCCATCCTGAAAGGCATAGATGCATCCTCTAGCTGCGCTCGACAGTTGGTGATGATTGCCTTTCTCACATTTCTGCACATCTTCCTGACGACCAGCCCCAACGCATGCAGTGCATTCTTCAGCGCAGAGTTTCCCTACAATAATTAAATTCATGAAAATATGAAATCATCGATTAATCATAAATTATGTATTAATAAAATAATACGAAGTTGTACCGTGTTGCGAAGTCTTGATCCCATATGTGTGTACTGCCTCTGACTGATAGGGAGTCGGTCTCTGCGTCGGATGTGTGACTCGGCTTCCTCGCGGGGTATAGGCCTCTCTGAGCCACCGTATCTCCATAACCACCTGAAATACTTCAGGATATCTGTAGCAGTCCAAGGTCTCGTCTCGAGATGGCGTATGGCTAATGCGTCATCTGTCCACTCTGCATATGCACTCGCATATATAGAACTATAATCTGCGTCATCTCAATAAGTACCGTGTTGGAAACCCAACAGGTTATTCGTGATGTCCCTATTTTATTTTCAATCAAAGTTTTACATATTATAAATTTCAAGAGATGACAAACATACCACAGGAAGCAGAGGAGGAGTAATCTGACACAGTCCAAACTGATGCCTACAAAGCTCGGGGTAACAGTAGGGAACTATGTAGAAGAATATGAGCGGCATTCAAACATGCTCCGCTATGGAACCCTCCCGTGCTACCCGCAGCATCAGAGCTTGGTCTTCTACGTACGGATAACAGTTGACATCTTCCATCTCCAAGACAGCTAGGTGGTCCCGTGCGTACTCCACAGCCCCACGGTGGTGGCTCCCTGAGAAAGAACGAGCTTCACCCCATTTCCTGCAAATATTATGCGTTGTAATTTATGTGTTCTAATTTTGAGAAAATATTATAGGTTCTAATTTTGAGAAAATATTATACCTCCCAAACGGCACACATGAATCTATGCTAGGCTGCCCTAATCCGGTGATGGGAGCAACTGACGGTCGACAAACTGGAAAGTACGACCATGCCCAAAACAACAACAGCATCCAAGGTCCGGTGACAACCTTGAAGCGCATGGCAGCACGATCAAGGGCACGATATAGACATGCAAGAGTCGCACCTCCCCAATTTAAGTCCGGAACTTCAAGTAAATTGCCCTGCCAACAAATTCAAATAATAACATTAACAGTACGAATAATAATTTTAACAGTGCAAGATATAATTATTTATTAAAAATATATTACTACAAATAAAATAATTTTAACAGTGCAAAATAAAATTATTTATTAAAAATATAATACTTCAAATAAAATAATATTAACAGTGCAAAATAAAATTATTTATTAAATATATCATACTGCAAATAAAATAATATTAACAGTTCAAATAAAAAAATATTAACAGCAAAAATAAAAATGATAATGAAAATAATAATATGAAATTAATACCGATATGAGCTCCAACTAGTATGCTGGGACAGAATTCTGAGAAATATCAGGGAACATCAACGTCCCAAAGAGCTCCACGGCCACTGCACGTGTGTATCGGTCAAACTCATCATCAGAAGCTCCTGGCGCCGGCACCCGTCCGCAGTTTTCTCGCAACTATTTCAACTTGATATTACGACCGGCGCCCCTGCATTATTAATTTACAAATAATCAGTTTAATTATATAATTCATATATTTCCAAGAAAAAATGTAATTAAATTACTTTTTTTATTTTCACTTATGCTTCTTCGCTCAGTTCTCTAGCCCAATGTTCCAAATTGGCATGAGGAAAAGGCTGCGCACGGATCTTTTCATCCCAAGGCCCTTTGGTATTCCCTCTGACTGGAGTGTCCTTCGTGCGCAAACCATATATAAAAGCCACATCCTGAGTACAATTACAGAATAGAAGAAAATGATATAAATTTCTATAATTTAAAATTAAAGAAAATTATATAAATTGCAATATTTAATTTAAATAAATAATCCAAAAAATACCTTCAAAGTAACAGTCATCTCCCCGACCAAAAAGTGGAAAGTGTGCATCTCTGGACGCCAGAACTCTACCATCGCTTTCAACAATGACATGTCCACATTGACATGCTTCACCTTCAAAATGTGAATAAGGCCGAGTTTCATCAATTGACCTTCAATCCGATCGTCCAATGTAATTTTCCGCTTATGGGACCTCATTTCCAAATAATCTTCACGATGCATTAGCACACAAATAACAATTTTTATATACTTTAATTAAAAATATCACAAATAATAATTTTTATATACTTTAATTAAAAATATCATAAATTTTATTTTATATACTTTTTTTTCTTCTTTCATTAATTTGGTTGTTAATTTTTTTTTGTTACTACAAATATAAATTATATAGTTCATTATTATTCAAACATCTAAATTATATTCTGGAACATACCTCCAGATAAGACAAACCAACAATATGCTCGTGGTCCGCAAGGAACAAAACTTGTTGGTTTTCCTCGATGTCTTGTCGCTCCACTGGATTGACATTATACGGGTTTGGACGGGCGATGCGACGCCTACATCTTGTAGCGCGAGCCTGACTCGCAGGCTGACTCGGACCCTCGGTGGGAGGTGGTGAAGAACCGAAAGGACCAACCTCGTCTTGTGCAGAACTCATCTAATTCAAATAATATAACACAATTTTTACAATTTGCAAAATTTTCATAATTTAAATATTTTCCATACACAATAATTTTCATACAAATTCCATACACAATTTACTAATTTTTACAATAATTTCAACAACAATTTGCATACAATTTCAATAATTTCCATAAACAATTTACTAAAATGTCCACTAATTTTCACAAAAATTTTCACAACAATTTGCATACAATTTCAATAATTTCCATACACAATTTAATAAAATGTCCACTAATTTTCACAAAAATTTTCACAACAATTTGCATACAATTTCAATAATTTCCATACACAATTTAATAAAATGTCCACTAATTTTCACAAAAATTTTCATAACAATTTTCGAACAATTTCAATAATTTCCATACATAATTTAATAAAATGTCCACTAATTTTCACAAAAAATTTCACAACAATTTTCATACAATTTTAATAATTTCCATAATTTCCATACATAATTTACTAAAATGTCCACTAATTTCATCAATAATTTCCACAATAATCTCCATAATTTTCATACACAATTTGCACTAATTTTCACAATAATTTCAATAATTTACACAATAAATTCCACAATAATTTCAACAATTTGCATACAATAATTTTCACTAATTGCAAAACCCTAATAATATGAAATTATTATTGAAAAAAACCCCGATATCGGAGTCCGTGTGCGTGTCGTCGGGCGATCTCGCTTTCGAAAGTCGCTGTCGGAGGTCGTTCTTCTCCTCCTCTCTCTTATCCGGCCGCCCTCTCTTCTCTTCTCTTTCTCTCTCTCCTCTTCTCTTTCTCTCCTCTTCTCTTTCTTTCTCTCTTCTCTCACACTCTCTGCCTCTCGCAAACGGCGTGAAAAAAAAAACGGTAATAACTCGGTTTTGAAAAAACAGAGCTAATTACCTGTTTATGAAAAGCGTTGGAAGGGCTTTTACGCGCTTTATAAACGGATAGGAAGGGCTGACCAGCCTCAAAAGGCGTTCCTGCAGGCGGGAAGTAAAAGCACCTTTCTACCCGTTTATAAAACGCGTAAAAAGGCTTTTTACCCTTTCATAAAGCGGGTAATTAGGGGAGAGTCAGTAACGCGTTTTATAAACGGATAATTGCTTGGTTCTTATTAAAATAAAAAAAAATCTTGATTTCTATTAAAATTTTATGGGTAAATTTTCTTCATTATAATAATGTCGGCTCAAAATCTGTACGCTGGCCATCTCTCTATCCCTCTCTCAAAATCTGTACGCTGGACATCTCTCTATTTCACAAACTCTCTCAAAATCTATCTGTACGTGAAGAAAGGAATTCATCTCGCCAAATCTCTCTCTCAAACTCAGGTTATCTCGCCATCTCTCTCTCAAATTCCCTGAATTTTTGGACTAAAATCCTAGACTGGCCTGAAACCCTTTCTCGCCTGAATCATGCAGCGTAGCATACTAATCAAAAACTATAAATCAGACTCGTGCTGTCAAATGCCTGCTCTTTTTGTCTTTTTCATTTACTTTCATTCCTCTATTTTTAAGAACAAAAAAAAACATAAAATGTTGATAATTCAAAATATTGAAAAAGAATTGAGGTTTTCAAACTTTTCATTATACCATCTATCTTATGTTAATTTTATAGTGTTGCAATACCATGACCGTTCCTTATGGCACAAGGCCAGCAGAGCGTCAGAAGATCCAGCCTGTCTCCATTAATTTTCACATGTAGCATTTAATATTTCATAAAACTAATTAAATGTTATTTCCAATTTCAAGTACAGCTGGTCAGCTTCGCGACGCATCAATCTCTAGATTACAATTTACAAGTCAGATCGGCCGTGTAATATAAAGTATATCCCAACTGCCAACCTTTTGACCATTTAATCCCTCCAACAGGATCCAGCTCTTTTTTATATTCGTCAATAATCAAATCAGTGTTTCTGTGTTTGTATTTTATAGTGTTGGACGTCTAGCTGAGTTGTGTGGAAGAACCAGAGGTAGGTTGGGTTTTTCTGCCTTTCTGGAGTACTTCAAATACAAATTAAGTTTTTTTTTATATAAAATATTTCAATCTTACTTGTTATGAAGATGTCAGGTTTGATATTTTGATATCGTGAATTTTATTCTTCCTAATCCAATTCATGCTAATTAAACGATGTAATAACTAACATGTTGTAATGGAAAATATTATTGATGTGCTAAGTTCTAGAATGAATTCTTTTAAGGTACACTACAGATATTGTGAAAAATGGAATAATTGTTTTAAATAGCTGATTGTGCCATATTTGTTGGCCTCTCCTGAAAGCTCTAGCTCATTTTGCTGATTTTTTTTTTTTTTTTTTTTTTTTTTTACACTTCATAAGTCATTCTTTTTCTCATTTGATAGGTATAAAGTGGTATATATACAATAAAAAAAATAAGATTCTTCTACTTGTATATATTCTAACTCCAGACTTGCGGGCACTAAGTTAATTCTAAACATTAACGACATTCGTAAAAGTAAATTAATTTCCCAAACACATTTCACACTCTAATAAACACTACTATAGGTCAAAATGTATTCGACTTTCCTTGGTTGAAGAATTTGAAGTATAAGTTATACAATCTCCTTAGATGTAATAAGTTATGCACTCTTATATAACCTTATATAACGGGTGTTTAGTTGCATAAGTGTTGCATAATTTCTTATGCAAGCTTTTATGCATGAAACAAACACCCTCAAGACTAAGTTAAAAGTTATTTTAAATATTCGTCGTGAATTTTTTTTTAATAAATTCAGTTGGCTGACCAGAACCTTGATAGGTGCGTTGCTCTGCACATGAATTTAACATTTTTCATTTTTTAATTCATATATCAGTGTATACTAAGCAGAGTAGGAATATGAAAGTCTTGAAAGAACGAGCGCACTAAGGAAAGAAGTTTCCTTTATTAGAGTTCCTTTCATATGCAGAGGAACAAATTGCTAGAAATATGTTGTCCACATTAATTACATCTCCACTCTCTCACATCTCACGGCTGGTCTGTCTCTGAGATCTTAATTTTGATCGTCCTCCAATTATATATCGGAGAAGTCCTGCCAATTCGCAACAAGATATAAACTCCTATGGCTGCACGCCCCGACCCAACTTCTTCCAAGCCACCCCTTGTCGGGTTTGAGGCCGATATGAACAAGATCATGAATGCTATGCTTGATACTAGCGTACAGCGACTTTTCGTCATTGCTATTGTCGGACCACGCCATGTTGGGAAAACTTATCTTGCAAAGGAAATTTATACAAGGTTTGTTAATTTTTTAAAGAATATAAATACATGTACATATACCTCTTACTTTCTCTTTTTTTAAAAAAAAAAATTTTATGTCACTGCAAATTTTGTTAAATTGAAATATATATCATTCTTAATTACTAATTAGAAAATTTTTACCGTAAAATCACTAAATTAGTTCAATGACATTAATTCCTCTCAAAGCATAAATTAATTAGAGGTGTATTACTCGACAATTTATAAGAGCTTTTAAAAATCATCTAAATTATCTTTATGGGATAAAAATCATTTAGAAAATAATAAATTAGATCCATAACATTGAATTAAAAATCAATTGATAAAAAAAAATTTAAAAGTGAAAAATTTTGAAATATTAAAATTTTAAATTTAAAAAATTAAAATTAGTAATATAAGGAAAATTCTATAGCGAAATTAAATTCAATTAAGATAAGAAAAAAAAAATAATAGTAAATGGCCGCAAGAACCCTTGCTGGGTTAATATCTGGTTCAACAAACACAAGTCAGTTTAATAATAATTGATCGTACGAGTCTCTTATGCATAGTTTCTGTGATATATATTAATTTAACAGTGCGGAGGTCCAGAGGCATTTCGATGTGCACGTATGGCTTTGTGTAACTTATTATAGCTCTGCAAATTTGGCAATTAAATACGTAAGGGGGCAACTCTCAATTAAGGGCAAAGCCGTTATATCAAATTTTCTAAGGGGCAAAAAATACTGCGTAGTAATTGACGACCTGAATGGTGATGATACTACACAGAGAAAGATATGGTCTGCTATCCTAAGAGAACTTCCAGACGATGACAATGGGAGCATAGTTCTTGTAACACGCAGACCAGAGTATCGAGAGTGCAGCGATCCTATTCCTATATCAAAATTGCAGCATCAAGTTGGTCCCCGAAGCAATGAAGAAAGCCTCAAGATGCTGCTCCAAGCGGCTTGTCCAAAAGAACCATGGGATGGTTGCCGAGCTGGCAAAGTGGATGACCTGGCGATGAAATTCGTGCGTAAATGTGAGGGTCTGCCTTGGCCATTACGATTCCTCGGAGCTCTGCTCTCTGAACTTCCTTGGAAGGAGGTCCTGGGCAGAATCGAGGCCATAGAAGCTGCAGGAAAGAGCTTTGTAGAATTCGCAATGAGTTATAGGGACCTGTATTTTCAGACGGATAGAGAAGTTTTCCTGTATTTTCTCATTTTCCCTGAAGATGCTGAAATCCATGCAAAGTCTCTTGTTCGTATGTTGGAGGCACAAGGCGTAGATTTATCATACTGGTCAAGAATTTACTTAGAATATCTGGCTGCAAGGTACACAACTAACTTAATTATTTAATAACATTAACCATTATTTATATTATTCCCACTTTAATAATTTATTTCAAACAAAAGCTTGAATTTCCGACAATAAATCAAGAAAATTCTTTAACTAGTAAGAAAATACATGAAAGATGGGGTCCTGGCCCCTGTTTTCCTGTCCAAAAAAAAAAAAAAAAAATCAATAGTAAGAAAATACTAGATACAACTCTTTTTGAGGTAGAGAGACAGAGAGATAATAAAAAAACTAATTTTCTATTCGATTCTTCGAACTCTTCTTGCATATCATCAGAACAAACTCCTTATATATCCCTAATTAAATTCCACAACGAAATCCCAAATTAGCCCTAGAAAAATATTGTTTTCTTTGAAATATACTAAATCAGACGGAAGGACAGAAATGAAGTTCTCTCTTAATTCCGAGAAACTTAAATTGGTGAGCAGGTACAGTTACAAAGCAAAATTATTAATTTTGGCCTAAGAAAGCAAATTATGTTTTTGAACAAGCAAAAGTCGGAGATTTGCTTTAAAACGAACATATACAATAAATAAATTGAAAAATAAATTGAACATTTACAAAAATAAATTGAACAAATAACTCAATAAATTTACAACTGCGCAACTGGATTCAGGTGACTAGGTCCGAGGAGCATCGGTTCTCTTCCATGAGGATGAAGAGGAGTTGGAGGAATTCAAGTCAGTTGTGCTTCAAAAGACAAGGAGGTCTTTTGATTGGAATTGAGGTCGTCGGCTTTAGAGTAGAAGGAGAAGAAGGGAAGGAAGGAGAGAGGGAAGGGAGGGGGAGGAGAGGGGGCGTCCAACTAGATCTGATAGAGGAAAGAGGCGGGTTCCAATGCTAACATTTTATTATTTAGTTACTTTTTTAAAACTTAAATTAGCAACGTCAAATCCAAACCACTCATCTTATTTAATTTAATGCCCGATGAATTTTAATATAAGTTTTGTAAATTTTAGAGTTTATTTAATACTCCATCAAAGGCTAAAACATAAACGCATTAGAATGAATCTATCATAATTAATAAGGTTCGTTTATTTTTATGCCTCTTGATGGAGTATCAAACAAACTCTAAAATTTAAAAAATTTATATAAAAATGCATTGGTCATTAAATTAAATATAATAAACGGTTTGGATTAGATATTGTAATTTTAAATTTTGAAAAAAATAACTAGTTAATGTAATGTTGGCATTGGAACCATCCTCATATTTGTAATAGTTGTTGTCATTAATATTAGTATTATGAGGGATGACAGTATCCATATTTTGGGTGTCTCAATCAAATGTCCAACTTGTTAATAATTTTATCAAAATTTAAAATTCAAAATTCTAATCTAAATCATTAATTTTGTTCAATTTCACGAGAAAAGTTTTTGTAAATTCAAACATCGAATATAAATTGTTAAACAAAAAATAAACAAATCTTGTCAAATATTATAGCTTAATTCAAATATGCTCATATTTTGGCTTTGATCGAGTATTAAGGAACTCTAATAATTACAAAATTTATATGGAATTGAATAGTGAACGAGCTCAACAGTTTGAATTTTACAATAGAATTTTAGATTTTGAAAAAGTAATTAAAGAGTGATATTGAGGCATTTGAAAAATTCAAAAAGTCGACAACGAATCCTCCTCTAATACTATATTAATTGTTATTATTTTTATCATTATCCTTACAATCATTATTGGTATTATTGTTGTTGTTGTTTTTGTTGTTGTTACTATTTTTTACAATAATTATATTATCATTAGCATCATGATAATGCTAGAAAAAAATAATAATAATATTTTATGCTATACTTTATAATTAAATTTAATAATTAATATGATTCTATTATGAGTACTACTACAAGTAATAACAACAATAATCAATATTATAATAATGATATTTATTATAATATTTATTATAATTTTAATCTTTTATATAACAATAAATATCGTTATAAATAATATTCTATAAGACCCAGCGAGAATAGTTACTAAAACAATAATTTAAAAAAAAATTCTATTATATCTAATTATAATAGTAATATACAATACAAAAGTTATTAGTATTATCATGAAAGTAGTTCTTATTTTTATTAGTTTATTATTATCACTATAATAGCAGTAGGAGCAACAACAATAATAGTAATAATAATGATGATGGTGGGGTGGTGGTGGTACTGATAAAATAATAACTACGGTATCATAAATTCATCCTTTAACTTTTATAAAACCAAACACTAACTTAATATAAATACATACTTAATATTTAACCTATTTCTCAATCAAATGCCTCTCTTGTTTTTGACATTATAACTATTTTTAACAATGACCAGAATAATCTTTGGTACAGTAATCTTTTAAGACATTTTGCGAGTCGGTCGGGTACACATATTATAACGGATGCAATTATAATTATAATTTAATATTAGCTTGCCATCTTAAATTATAAAAAAAAATTAAGTACAACAGATCGAGCTGCATACTAAGTCCCCGTTTGTTTGTGACTTAAAAAATGCATAACTTAAGTCATTCATTCTTAAGTCACCAAACACCCGTTACATAAGACGCCTTAAGGGTGCATAACTTCTGCAACCTAAATAGGTTGCATAAGTTATGCACCGGTCCCCTTTAATTTTTTTCCAACAATATCCCTTAGAAATAATTAATAATAATATTTAATAATTAACAAATAAATAATAATATTTAATAAGTAACAACAATTAAAAAAATTATAATTAACAATAAAGATTAATTATTATAATTAATAATATTTAAAAAGCAATATTAAATATTAATAATAATGATTCAATAATAATATTAATTAATTAAAAATAATTAATCAATAATATTTTTTATTATTAAATAATTAATAATATTTAGAATATTTAATTAAAATAATTATTAATATTTCATAATGATAAAAATGATTTATTATTATCATTAATAATTAATTTTTATCATAATTAATAATTAACAATAATTAGTAATTAATAATATTTAATAGTTAACAAATAATAAATAATAATTCATAAATAATAATATTTAATAAGTAACAATAATTATTAAAAAATCATAATTAATAATAGAGATTAATTATTATAATTAATAATTAATAATATTTATAACATTTAATTAAAAGTAATCATTAATATTTCATAATAATAAAAATGATTTATTATCATATTTAAATATTTAATAATTAATTTTTATAATAATTAATAATTAACAATAATTAGGTCACAACATATTATTAATACATAATACTAATTCAAATTAAATAATTTAAATTTAAGGGCACTTTAGTCTTTTGACATGAATATATGCATGCATTAAATTACTCATTCTTATTATACAACTAAATATCCATTACATAACACTACATAAACACTTAGACATCCTTAACTTTTGCAACCCCTTACTATACAACCAAACACCCCCTTAAGACAATCTCCTCTCTGCTAACTACGTATGGTGGGTCGTGGGCCCATGCGTTCTCAAATGACGAGTCCGGATTCATAGGGATGAAAACAGAGTGGTGAAACTCCTGGTTGGGAACCGTATTCGAATCCGAAAATGCGGTTAATATTTGAACGTATCGTATCAGAACATATTCATATCGCATTTGTATTCAGTAAAATATATATATATATATATATGAATGTAGATATGATTTTACTACAAAAAATTTATGCTCATTCGCATTCATATGGCATTTGATCCGTATTTGATGCCCATTGGATCGTTTTCACCCCTAATTTTATCGGTGGTACAAGATCAACGTAATTACTACTGTAGTTCTATAGAAAAGACTTTTGATTTGACAATACTGACCTATTACTAGTTAGTTTGGTTTATAATAATATTTTGATTGTACTAATAACATGATATGATGATATTATATAAATTAGTTTATTATTTTTTGTTGTGATGGTTATATTTTGATATCATATGATATGATTAATATTAATAAAGAATTATGATGACATACAATATTGAACTTAATTAATATCATTTTATTATTTCTATTAGTTATTAATTTGTAGATATATCAGTTTTAATATTCAAAATATAACCATTTTCGTAGTTGTATTGGACAATATCCGATCCATATTCGTTTCCACTTAACATCCAAGCCATATCTGTATCCAAACACATCCATATATATATTTATAATCGTATATGTATTTGTTTTCATCCCTTGTCCGGAAACCTTTTTGAAGTCCCTATACGTACGAGAATGCAGCTTTTAGATTTTGCAATTTTTCTTTCTTATGTTTTTTTTTTTTCATGAAGACCTTACTTTTTAGAATATAAAAAACTCAACAGACTACCACCACCACCACCAACAACAACAAAAATAATAATAGATTATAGAATATAATAACTATATAGAATGCTCAACTGGAACTAAACATAGGTGGTGTGTGCGCAAAATTGATTAATTAAAACTCTCTAAGATACATGCATCAGCTTAATCTCAATAGACAAGATTTTCTACCTTACATATTTGCAATGTGTGATTTCAATAAAATATAAAGGTTGAATAATATTAAGAAATATATTGCTAAAATAATTTATTTTAAGTATCGTGATCTTTTAAAGTTTTTTTTTTTTCTATTGCGAACATTTATTTATAGTGGCATAGCGCCGTCATTGAAGGATAGAGCTACTGATGATCATCTATACTAGACTTCCTTCAACGTTCTAAATGAGAACAACCTGGGATGTTACTAGTACTGAATAGGAATGCATGCTGAAGTAGATGCCAATCGCTACCACCAATTTGGATGTACAAAATATATCAAGCTATACGGAAACTAGAATGTTATGCTTTGAATGGCCCTTCAAAAATTAATACACACTTGTTGCGTTAAAGAGATTAGACTTCCATAAATTAACATTACTAATTTCTGATCCTAGATAATATTCCCGAAAATTTACAAAATTGTAAATTATTTTCTAATTAGTTAATTCATCCATATATGCTCTTACAAAATAAATTCCCAACTTGAGAGAGTAAAGAAAAAATAATTGATCTTAATCTCCCGCGATAAATGCAATGGTAATGTGTAGGTCGATATTTGAAGTCACGAAGAGGTACTCTGATAGTTCTATCAAGTGTTGTCGGCTTCATGATCCTTTATTTCGTTTGTTGGCAATCCACGAAGCCAAGGAGAAAAGATTTGTGCGGGCAGATAACTCTTTTATCGTAGATCTGTTTGATACAAGAATAAAGTTTTCATCCGACTTGGTAAAAAAAAATTACAAATTTGGTGACAAATTTATGGATGTAGCACACCTGGCTGATGCTAGTTGTATCTTCAGTTTTGGTGAGAATTTGCCTCTTGAAACTGTATTAATGTCAGATAGAGTACTGGAAATTGATGATTCTAAAGTTAAAGTAGATGTATCTAGAGAAGTAAAGAAGAGGGGAGAGTTAAAATACCTTAGTTTGAATAACTCAAGTTTGTTGCCTGAGATTATTGAAAATGGATTATTGAAAATGAGATCACTACGGTATCTTTCGTTGAGAAACACAAAAGTATGTGAAATTCCAAAACTCCCAGCGTCCTTGAAAACTCTAGAAGTTAGAGGTACACCTATTGAGACCCTACCAGAATGGATTGCGAGTTCGGAACTTGAGTCTCTTTTATTGAGAAACACAAGAGTAAGTGAGATTCCAAAACTCCCAGAGTCCTTGAAAACTCTAGATGTTGGAGGTACACCTATTGAGGCCCTACCAGGTGCTAGTTTCTGCCCAAATTTAACAACTATTGTGTTGAAAAATACAAAAGTACGTGAGATTCCCGAATACTTTACTGAATTAAAGTATCTGGATGTTAGAAACACATTTGTCCGGTCCTTGCCAGTCTCATTGTGGAGAAAACTAACGTCCGTACTTGCCACTGACACTTTTCAACGTCTTGATGGACCACCAACTTCACCCAAAGAAAATAATGTAATAATAAATCTTGTTGGACGACCACGAAACTATGACCAGCTAGAAACTCTGGATACTGTACACGTTACAAAAGATTGGGCCAAAAGTACACCAAAGTTTGATTCTAGGGCGATGAAAAAGTTGGGGCTCTCTTATTTTCAAAATGATTTTACCGCCGACAGTGCATTAGATTGGAATATAATAACCAGAATCCTAGGAGGTTTAGGCAACCTATTCTCTTTAAAGATACAAGGAAGTAATGTTCCTGCGGAAATAATTAATGAGCAGACCTGTCCGAGCTATAAGAAAAATTTAAAAAGCCTGAGTGTAGGCGGGTCATACTCTCTGTTTAGTCTAAGGGGAATTAAATTGCCTCCGCACTTAATCACTCTGAGGCTGGATAATCTTGAGTTTGATGAGGATCCTATGTCCATTTTAGGAGAACTGGAAACATTAGAGAGTCTTCAGCTGAGGTGGTTGCGGTACAATGTGCAAGGCAAAAGGATGATTTGCTCAAATGGGAAATTCCGTGAACTAAAAAGGTTGCATTTTTCTGATATCTCTGGCCTCGAAGAATTATCAGTGCAGGAAGGAGCACTGCCCAGGATCACAAATGTTGTCATTGAGAGTTGCAGAGATCTCAAAAATCTTTCTGACTCTTTAGTGCATCGCAAGAAACCTCCACAGGAGTTACACCTGAAAGTTATGCCAACTGGATTTACAAATTTGTTCTCGGGTCTTCCATTTGTCAAAATCACTAAAAATCAGGTTTGAAGCTGCGGTATACCTTTCACCCTTCCTGTTCTGCAGGCAAGTTTCATCAATTAGTTTTATTCTTAATTTACTACTTTAAATTTGTCCCTGTTCTTTATTTTTCCAGTAGTGTTCATGTAATAGAGAATTTTTCTCTGCTTGACACTTTTGTTCATTTAATGATCAGTTGCTTACCAGGGTAATAACATCAGGGGGTAACTGGTACCAAATCAGTAGCATATTTTATGCCCAAGCTATGATTCACTAATTTCTTTATAAAAGAAAATGAAATGTATGCTCCTGATATTAAGAAAAAATTAATAAAAACAAAAAAAAAAACAGAGCATCCTATCTGAATTTTTTCAAGAAAAAATAAGCCAACCTCATCCTCTATTTCTTCTTAAACTAATTATAATGGAGAGTTGTTTGTCTAGGTATTTATGAGGCATAAATGATGATATCGCAATTTAATAATCACCAGGTCGACTTCTGAGATGTTTTCTGACGGTTAAAGTGCATTGCTGCTGTAATGCTGGTGAAGTTTGCTTTGAGTTTTTAACATTTTGTTATGATATATGATTTCTCTTTTATTTTATCACCATTGTAAAATTTATTTAGTTCCCTTCTTGTCCGTAGCAGATTGACTGTGTTTCTTGTTTAATTTGTTGGAACTTGTTTGTGATATGTACTAATGCTGAAGTCAACCTTTGAGATGCCACCATGAACTTACCTTTGATGTGTACTAATGTTGGATATTTGTATTTTATTTGACAATTATGAATTTTTACATTCTCTTTAGATTTTAAAGTCTCCATTAGTTTTTCTGTATTTCTTGCTCAACTTGCTGGAAACTGTTTTCTAGTCTCAATCTGGCACCTTCACATTTTTAATTAGCATTGACCCCATTGAATCCATATAATTAGTTGAATTTTATTAGTTGTTAGTCTGTTGCAAACAACTTACCTAAGATATCATTTTTTGGGTGTATAGGAATTCTAATTTTTCATGAAACGGAATTCAATCCATGGTCCACGAAAGGAGAGAGTAGAAGTCCAGACTAATCAACCAACACTGAATACCATTCTCTACTAAATTGTAAAGAAAAAATGTATTAGGTCGGAAATAATGTGATTTCATGTGAAAATGATTCGATATGCATATTTCTAGATTTAAATGAAATCACCATTTCAGAAAAAGCAAAAGTCCATTAAGTTCGGTCCTCCTCCAATTATTAAAATCATCCAAATTACAACAGAGATCACCACGAGAACAAAATCACAATCATATGTCAACGCCCATCAATTTGGGGCTTAACATTCAAAAAGTAGCTACCCCAATTTTCCCAAATTGGTAATTATTACAACATAGGCTCTCGCTCTCACACACTACAAATTTGCTATCACATCCTGGATTTAGCAACGACAGCAGTGGCACCACCATTCATCCCCTCAGCACCTGACCTAGTCCAACTCTCCTTGAACTGTTCTTCAGTGACACCTGCACATATAAATATGTTTACAAGTTACAATAGATTTAATAAAAGTACAGTAAATTATAAATCCTTGCTTAGATCCTAGAGCAAATCAAAACAAGTTGCAGTGCAGTTGTGAGAGAGAACAGAGAAAATGTACCTTTTCCCATAGCAGCTGTCGAGGAGATGCCACCTTGAACTGTCTTCAGATACCGGTCATAATAATTTGCTCCCGACCATTTCTGGTGAGCCAGAGTGTCGACTCCGTTGTTTCTTTCCTCTCGTTGGATTCTTTCGACATAGGCCAGCATGCCACGATGTGCAAAGTCCTTAGCAAATGTATCAACCACAAGTGCGTCAGCATGGAAACCTGCCAGGGTGATGAACTGCCAGCAGAAACCGAGCTGAGCAATTTTTGGTATGAATTGCATCATGTCAACATCTGTCATGCCGGATGCATCCCAGTTAAATGATGGAGAAAGGTTGTAAGCTAGCATGATTTCAGGGTGAGCCATTTTGACCCCGGTCGCAAACTCTGTGCACTCATTGAGGTCCGGGCTTGATGTTTCCATCCAGATGAGATCTGCATGGGTTGCAAAAGCACGGCCATGAACAACAGCTGCCATCACGGACCCACGGAACCGGTAGAACCCCTCTCGGGTCCTCGGTAGGTCCCAGTCCCAGAACAGATTGTTTACACCAAGTCGTTCTGCTATTTCTCTTGCCTGGATAATTTCAAATTAGTAAGGAATTTATAATTCAAATCTGAAATAGAATTTAGAGAAGTGCGACCTTTTGTCTTTGACACAAATTCTTCTTTTACACTCCACAGAATTTACAAAAACATTTACAAACAAAGAATTTACAAAACACATGTACAACGCGATATATGGATGTGGTCTATACATTGCATCCGATCTCCTTAAATCCGAATTTGGTGGGACTAAAATAAAATAATATTTCTTTACTTTCATCATATTTTTCATTATATTTTCCCCATATCTAAAAATTAATTAATCTAGAAACTATAGACCCTCCCCTAACAATATTTTTACAAAATTTGAAAATATAATTAAAACTTTATAAAATATCATATGTACATGCATATCCCCATATGCAAATATAATTATATTAAGAGATGCTCTGGTCTCAGGCGGCCGGAATTGCAGTTTTTATCTTGCACAACCTCCGTCTCTATCTCTGATCTACTCACCCAGAGGTAGAAAAAGCAGTGATGGTAATAAAAGTGCTAGGCAAGGATTCAATCCGGGTGATGGATTACCTCTGTTATTAAGGTCTCAATCATAAAGCGTTCCTGGCGTTTGTATCTTGAAATGCTAATGATGGATAACCTTATAATTATGTAAAGAAAATATAATATTACTAGAAAATGATACATGAACATAATAACCTTATATAAGCCTAGCTTGAACGGGCACTGGCTTGTCAATTGAAGATAACACATGAACATAACATGAAGTAAAAAACTTGAAGATAACACGTGAAAATGGGATAGCTTGACTAAACAAAAATGACAGAACAATACAACATAAAATCCATGCTAGTCAAATATTTAACACCAGACTGAAAGCAATTATGTCATCTTTGCTTCTGTGTGCCAACTAACTTTTTTACAAAACAACCCAAGATGATATACAAACAAGATTTCCTTCTATCTTCAATTCTTTGCAATTCTTGTTAAGGGCTCGATTTGTTCTTAAGCCAAATACATGGGTCATCTGCCTCCTCACAAAGAGTTACGGCTTCTGGGTTTAACAACTACTAGAATCACCATAGAGGCATAGACAACACCCAGTATCTGTAATTCAAAGCCTTCCCACTGGAATTGTATTACGGCCATCGCTTTCACAACAATTCCAAGAGATGAGATTCATAGAGAGATGGGAGGAGAGAAGAAGAAGAACATAATAGGGCTTACGTGTATACTAGGAAGTTAGAAAGAGACTACAGAGAGTACGAGAGTTATTGTAAAAGATAACCAAGCTTGACAGAAGAATTCATGTAAGGGGCATTTTCTCAAACATCTGGTATGCACCGAGTAGAGAGACCTTACAAAGCTGAATAGAGAAGTAAAGAGGATTATGTACACTATGAGGGATGAAAAGAAGAGAGAAAGAGTGGAGGCTAAAGCGAAGGAAATTTACAGATTGGGTAAGAGATGGTGTTGAATTTGGGAGGAGCAGAGAGGGACAGATAGAGAGAGAGAGAGAGGGAGAGACGAGGAGGACTGACCATACAGACTGAAAAGGACTGAAAAAATGGACTGAAAATGACGGACGAAACCGACTTGGGCACTGTGGTTCTGGCGATTTCAAGCTTCCGGCGAGACCATGGTTTTTTTTTTTTTCTGACCACGAAGGTGAGCGACTGGGTTCTAATCGCTAGTTGTAAATCGACAGGGTTATAAAGGTCAGGATAATTTATTTTTATTATTTTAATGTTAAATATATTATTAAATATGACAAAGTGGCAAAAATTGAAAAAATTTGAACTTTAGGTGGAAAAAACCAATGTTTTGAAAACCAACCCGGACATCGAACCGGTGAAGCCATCGGTTCAATGGTTTAATTGGTTCAACCGGTCGAACTGGTAGAATGAACCGGATGACATCATCGTTACCATATAGTTTATCTATACTACTTATAAAGGCACCTTACAAAGGTTGTAAGAAAAATCAGATAAAGGTTGTATTATATCCCTAACATCAGATATGGATCATTGATTTTATTGATCTAACATGATCTATGATCTGGATTTGTATATCAGATAAAATGATAGCCATTTGTCTGAAACTGACGAGAAGCTGGGATGGTTTTCAAGCGAATTCTTTCATTGCTGTAAGCATGTTCGATTCTCCGCTTTAACAAAGTTTTTTTTATTCGATTGTAATTATTTTGCTGCTGCCTCCTCCAACAAGACCAACACTGAGCCCTAATTTATTTTCGTTTTCTTTCCTTCTCTTGTTGCCACCTACTCTTTCCTCCTGTTCTCTCTCTCGCGATCAAACCCTACTCACTTTCGGTTCTCTGCCTCCCCCTCTGCCAATTCCGCTCCTCCATTAGTTTGGACCGGACTAGGGTCCGGTTCGCGGTTGAACCGGTCGAACCGGCCGGTCCGGTCCGGTTTTCAAAATACTGGAAAAAATAGAAGATTTTAGTTTTGGATGGCAAATTCTCTATTTCTTCATTTTTGGATGGCATAAAAAAAAATTTCCCTTATATTTATATAAAGAAACAACAATGTAATTTTATAGGCCACAGTTCTCTAGCAAACTTGGAAACTCTAATTAATAATAGAGGCTTTTTTTCATGGCCCTTGGTTTAATCGATACTGGGCTTAGAATGGATGGGCCCCAACGACTTCACATTTTTATTTAGCATAGACCCCATTGAGTCAATATAATTAGTTGAATTTTATTAGTTGTTAGTTTGCTGCAAACTTACCTAAGATATCATTCTTTGGGTGTATAAGAATTCTAATTTTTCCATGAAACGGAATTGAAGGCATGGTCCACGAAAGGAGATAAAGTAGCAGTCCAGACTAATCAACCAAGTGTTGAATACAAATTCTCTAGTAAATTGTAAAGAAAAGAAGTATTTTGGTCGGAAATCTTGTGATTTCATCATGTGAAAAATGACTCAATATGCATATTTCTAGATCTAATTAATGAAATCTAGCAGGCAGATGAATAAACAGAAAGCTTATATATATTGGGCTGCAGCTATACTCTGGACAATTTGAAAATGTAGAAATGAGTTTGTTTTTCAAAATATTAGACCTCAATATATACAAAAAATTTATACAGATGTGAAACACTTGCTCAATTATTGGGCGGGGATGTGGAAGATAGAACTTAAGGAAGAAGTATGGAGCTTGTGCCCTGAAGATGAGGCAATCTCAAGTCATCTGTTGGAGGAAGGACCTTCAGACAATGCAATAGCAGCAGTGGAAGTAGCTTGGGCTGCTTGATCTTTTGAAAGAGCTCCAGAGGATGAAGGGGATGACTTGTATTTGAACTGATTCAATTGATGAAGGACAAAATGAATAGAGATTTTTAAAATTCTGAAGTTTAGAGGGTCTGATTTGAATTCTAGTTTTGATATGGACTTAAGGATTATTTTTATGCTTTTTCAGTTGTTCAATATGTTGTCTGGATGTCTTCTTTAGTTCTCTGTTAGGCTGATTTTTTTTTTAAGATAAATTGGGAGTCAAGCCTCCCAACTTATTTTTTTAAATTAAATGTCTATAAAGACCCTCCAACCGGGTTTCGAACCTGCGACTTCTCACTTGAGATACATTGTTCTTTGCCACTAGACCATGAGCTGGTTCTCAGTTCTCTGTTAGGCTGTTGATAGAATAATAAGGAGTAGGGAGATTTGAGTGTTTGGATAAGCGTAGAGATGAAGTAGATGTGGGTGATTAGATAAGCATTGATAGGATTGTTATTTTTGGTTTGTCTGAATGTAATAAACAGTTACTTTTCGTAATGAAAAGTGGTAAGCCTCGTAGGCTTACTTATTTCAAAAAAAAAAAAAAAAAAAAAATCTAAATGAAATCACCATTTCTGAAAAAAGAAAAAGTCCATTAAGTTGGGTCCTCCTGCAATTATTAAAATCATCCAAATTACAACATTGATCACCAATCACCAAGAGAACAGAAGCACAATCATACATGAATGCCCATATAGTTGGGGCTTGACGTCCAAAAAGTAGCTACCCCAAATCCCCAATTTTCCCAAATTGGTAATTATTACAACATAAGCTCTCGTTCTCGCACACTCCAAACATGCTATCACATCCTGGATTTGGCAACGACAGCAGTGGCACCACCATTCATCCCCTCAGCACCTGACCTAGTCCAAGTCTCCTTGAACTGTTCTTCAGTGACACCTGCACATATAAATATGTTTACAAGTTACAATAGATTTAATGAAAGTACAGTAAATAATAAATCCTTGCTTAAATCCTAGAGCAAATCAAATCAAGTTGCAGTGCAGTTATGAGAGAAAGCAGAGAAAATGTACCTTTCCCCATAGCAGCTGTCGAGGAGATGCCACCTTGAACTGTCTTCAGATACCGGTCATAATAATTGGCTCCCGACCATTTCTGGTGAGCCAGAGTGTCGACTCCGTTGTTTCTTTCCTCTCGTTGGATTCTTTCGACATAGGCCAGCATGCCACGACGTGCAAAGTCCTTTGCAAATGTATCAACCACGAGCGCGTCAGCATGGAAACCTGCCAGGGTGATGAACTGCCAGCAGAAACCGAGCTGAGCAATTTTCGGTATGAATTGCATCATGTCAACATCTGTCATGCCTGATGCATCCCAGTTAAATGATGGAGAAAGGTTGTAAGCTAGCATGATTTCAGGGTGAGCCATTTTGACGCCGGTCGCAAATTCTGTGCACTCGTTGAGGTCTGGGCTTGATGTTTCCATCCAGATAAGATCTGCATGGGTTGCAAAAGCACAGCCACGAACAACAGCAGCCATCACAGACCCACGGAACCGGTAGAATCCCTCCCGGGTCCTCGGTAGGTCCCAGTCCCAGAACAGATTGGTTACACCAAGTCTTTCTGCTATTTCTCTTGCCTGGATAATTTCAAATTAGAAAGGAATTTATAATTGAAATCTGAAATAGAATTTTTTGTATAATACATTTTGGCAAATTCAAATATAATATTTACTCAAAATAATCTAAAAAATATATAATTTTATCGATCAACACATTGCCTTTGATTTGGGTGCAAATTGAATAAAAGCATGCGTCAAAAGGATACAAATTCAATATCAATATCTTATGAGATAGGCTAAAATCAGTCGCGACTGACGGATGAGACCGTCAGCTACGATCAAATTTTAATTTTCGAGATTCTAACGGTCGATCCGAACTGTTCAATGTGTTCTCCATATTGAAATCTCATTGGAGACAAAATTTTATATTTTTCTGAAATTTTTTAGTATTTGTTTGGTATTTTACAAAATTCTTAATCTAAACAATTCTGGACCCTTCAATAACTATGATTTTTAAAATTCTCAGAAAAAATAATAAATAAAATCAGAAAAATGTAAAATTTGGTCTCCAATGAGATTTCAATATGGAGAATACATTGAACGGTTCAGATTAGCCATTAGAACCGCAAAAGTTGAGATATAATCACAGCTGACGGGTCCATCCGTCAGTCGTGGCTGATTTTAGCCTATCTCATATCTTATTGCTGGGTTAAAAAAATTCTACAAATTTTAGAATAGAATCTCTTCTCAGCTTAGTTCCTTACTTGCTCATTAGATAGGCACTTATCGAAGCTTGAGCAATTAGCCCATTCACTCAGCCTCCTCTGCTTCTCAGCTTCTCCAACATTCATCCTCTGTATAGCATTGACAATACAGTCAGAGAACGTCATCAGACCAGCATCAGCAATCCATCTGTCTTCAATAGCCTGCAATTCTCCACCAGTCTTGCTGACAGCCATGGCATCAGCAAGGACAGTAGCGAGGGCCTTGCCTTTTAGTGCAGGGTTGGTTGCACCAAGGATGAATTGGTGGTCTCTTGAGTCGACATTTGTTTGGATAAGGTTTGCAGCAACTGCATCAGTACGAGCAACTAAGAGGGTTTCCACACCCATCACATCAAATTGTAGACGTGCTGCCACCAGACGGTTGATGTGCTCGCTGATAGCCACAAGCACCTGAAATAAGTTTTTTTTTAGTGAGTTATAAAGTTGGCTAAGTGGTTAATACTTCTATTATTATACCAAATTAAAGAGTATTCCCGAAATATCATCTGTTCATTAATTTTTATTGATGTACTTCTTATGATAATATATATAAGAAAGTTTTATGTTTATCAGATAGTTTGCTAAAACGATACTAGGGAGAAATGTTTTATGCACTAATATGTGAATTTTAAATATTCTGTACTATTGCTTTATATTATTATTTTTTTCATACAACTATACCTTGCCAGCCATGTGTCCGCATTTCTTTGTAACGGAGGATTGGTCCTCTATATGCACCCCAGCCGCACCACGCTCGACAAACAGCTTGCACAGTTTAACAGTTGCTGTTGTTCCACCGAAGCCAGTATCACCGTCTGCAATGATCGGCTTAAGATAGTCAACATATGGTGTGCGTGCACGCTCATCGCGCAACATGCTCATGCGGGCCTCATGCTGCTTTCGGTCATGATATTGCTGTGCAAAAAATAGGTGCTCCACCTTGTTTGGGACAGTGTCATATGGGTAGTCAGCAAGGTCAGGTCCTGGCTCATTGGTGGTGGTGTGAGTTGAAGAGCATTGCCAGCCGGAAACATAGATTGAGTCAAGATGCTTGGCCATCATTGTTACCTGTATTATTATAAAATCAATTGATTCATTTGGGTCAAGAAAGAAATAATATATGAAAATATCAGAGTTTCTTTTTTCTTAGCATGACAAATGCCAGATGCATGCCCGTACCCATAAGGACAACTATGAGATGTATATGTTGAGATTTTTATTTTTCCTTTTATTATGTGCTTTCTTTTGTTAATTAGTATGGAGGAATTAACCAATTAGTTAAATTTCACTTGCAATGATATTACAGAACCTAGCAGTTGGGGATAAGGCAGAAAAATTGGGTGGAAAAATATGTATAATGCACAGATATACAACATGCAACTATATTGACGTGGCAAGTTGGAAACAGTAAATTTTTTCTCTTATTTCAATTTTTCTTAAAAAAAAAATTTGCCATAGTTTACAGTACTCGATCAAATTATTCTTTTGCAATAACCAATCTTCTGTAATAAATCTATTTCAAAGTATTCTCGTGAGTCACAACCTGAACAGGGTCAAGGGCGCCGAAAGTACGGGAGGCGGTACCATTGGCCTGATGGGTTTTGAGGGTGCGCCACAGCTTCTTGGCAAGCTCGTTCGAGGCATAGCTCTGTTTGAGAGTGCCACGCAACATGACCACATCACGGGCAGTGTATGGCCTCTTGGTCAGCCTGAAACGCTCGCTGTTCCACCACGCCTGAACTTCTGCCACCTCTGCCTCGAACCTCCCTTCTTCCTCCATTATCTGCACAACGAGTTGAGAGTCAACCTTTAAATTAGAAGAAAGAGTGATTTTTTGCCAGCTCAAGGGAGCCTTGTCGATCAGAATTGAGGCTTTGTTATTTGAAAGGAACTAATAACAATTAGTGAATGAAATAATATTGCTATCAGTGGCTGTTCATGGTAACAATCTGCTATAATTAGAAAGATGTCATATGATGAAAGTCAGTTCGACTTAGATTAGATCAAGATAATGGCCTAGTAGTTGACATTTCTGATTGGCCCAACTGATATGCAATCACCTTTTAGATCTAATGTAAAAAATTCACATAATTAAAACAGATTGAAGTAGAAGAAAATACATGTTGCGTGCTAAAAATCAGATGAATATTAAAATTACAAACCAGAGAAGGCACAGAGAAGGATGAAGCCATGGCTACCCTGAGGCTTGGAAAGAGAGAGAAAGAGAGAAGAATAAAGATGACTTCTAAAGGACTACAATTGGTTCATGCAAGTATGATCTCCCTTCTCTTTCCTGATCCTTTTATAGGAGAGCGTAAGGTGATAACCTTGAAATTCTGAACGCTGACGACTGGGAAATTACATCTCTACTTCTCTTGGATAAAAACAGAGTTCACCAAACAGGCAAACACTTTTTAACCGTAATATCATGCAAATCTCCTTATCTTTGAATTTTACAAGTAGTCCTCATATAAGTCTATTATAGCATCTATCGGCGAATTGTATTTTGTGCCAAATTTGAATGCAATACATATATATCCTCCGGCCGGATCACTGATAGATCAATCGAATGAGAAATTTTTCCAAAATTTGTGCTTCTAGTTAAAAAATTGAATCGTCCAATTTGAATATATAGAAAATTTGTACGCTACATTTTTGAAGTGACCTTTATATTTTTGTATTCAGCAGCTAAATTATTATCCATAGAGCGTAAAACTGTTCTCCTATATATTGACTTATTCTTAGCATTACAATCTTTATAAATTAAATAAAATCATAAAATTAATCGACAGTTTGACTTCTAATTAACATTACATCCTACTGAAAAATATTTCTATTTTATTCCTATAACAATAATAATAATACGGGTGTTTCTATTTTATTTTTACTGAAAATTAATCGACACCTGTTTCGAAAAAAATATTATAATAAAATGAAATCCATCACTTTTTCGACGTAAAATTTATCAAACTAAAAATATATTTGATACAATAGATTTGTTGGTAATATTTATCCAAATACATAGGATAAAATGAGTGGGAACTATTAATGGCCCATATGCGTGAGCACATAAAACAAACTAGTTTTTTAGGAGAAGAAGAAAGGCGCAAAAAACAAACTAGTTGTTACTTGTTACACGGTAACCGTTGCACATAAATTCAAAAACGGTGGAAGTGCCACGACATCACAGCCAAACAGATTCTTTGAAATTCGAGATTGGCTTATGAGGTGTTTCATCTTGTTAGTAATCTGACTGACGCAAGAGATGCAGTCGATTTTAGATCGTTAGTTATAGATATTAATTATTTTCAATAATTTTATTCTTGACTACAATTATATGATTAACTTTCATATCAGGATCTCCTTACCGATCAAATTTTATATTTTTTCAAAAATTTTCAATATTTTTTTTTCTGATTTTTAAAAAGTGCTATTTTTTAACGGTTCAGAAAAAATTAGATTAGCGATTTTAAAAATTTTCAAAAAAAAAAAATTCAAAAAAATATAAAATTTGGTCGCCAAGGAGTTTATGATAGGAAGATCATATTGGATGGTTTGGATCGGTCATTTTGAAGTAGATCAAAAGTTTTGATCATTATGCACCATATGTTTTCTCTATATATATATATATATATTAGCCAATCTCTCTTTTTCTCTCTCTCTCTCTCTATATATAATACACAACATTAAATTCAGGTGCAATATTGATTCATAAATCTAAGTAATAAAATTATTTGACATATCCATATTTTTATACTGCTATTATTACGAACTATTTCCATATATATGTGCCTTCCGTAATTTTTATTTTATGAATAAGAGATTAATTATCTTCCAATATAGTGAGGCAGGTTAGATGGTGATGCTGGTGCAGGCCTCTTTTTGTTGTATTGCTGTTTCTGTTATCTTTTTTTGCTATGGCGCACTATGACAGAACAATTGATTGATGATTCATTCTATTTTTATTCCTTTTCATGTGGCACTGCTGGTAGTACACTGTTTTTTCCTTTTTTTTTTCTTTATCATCAATGTAAATATTTATTCCTATTTACCTAAAATTTAGCAGACATAAACCTACCGCTGCAAAAAGGAAAATAATGACTGGGAAAGCTTCCAAGGACAAATTAACCTCCGAATAAAAGAACCAAATGTATCGTTATTACCTGCTAATCATTTATATCTCCAACAGAAATTTTGATGCAACGAAGGAAAAGTCTAATGGAAGTATTATTATTATTATCATAATTGAAAATGAGACATGATCTCTTTATAATTAATGAAATGCAAACAATGAATCACAATCAGAAAAAAGCTCTTTAGATTGGAAGAGGTGGGGTGGGGTCATGCACAAATCTTTTTTTTTTTTTTTTTTTTTGCATCCAAACGTTGTTCAAACTTTGCATAAACTTACTAAAACAATATTCATGTATATTGAGGTTTTCTAGTTAACATTGATATTTTCCAGTATATACAAAAAATTTGTTTAATTACAAATTAATTAATATCAAGATGGTGAAACATAAATTCTTATATATTATAATTTTTTTATATTTTCTGATGGTCAAACCACTGAGCGAAATAATTAATGATAAAATGACGTTCCCTTGAGGATAAGAATAACAACTAGTCAAAGATTGCCAAATTGGTTTGTTGAGTTTAGTTTGAGATAGAGTATGATGAGATGATTTAATTTGAGGATTTTAGAGCCGTCACAAGATCAAAAACATTTTATTTTCGAATAAAACATATTATGCGCAACAGTATCGATCCACATTACCTCCCACAACCGTACAAATCCCACAACCCTTTTTTTAGGATAAATTTTCAAGGTTGAGGATTACACACAACCTTGCAATTGCACTTCTCTAGACCGGTATCATGTCTAGTAGTAGTAGTAGTAGATCGTAACCATCTTGAACACCATTATAATGGAGGCATCCATTAGTTTTATCAACCTATCGAACGCAATATAACTTCAATGCAGAAGTCTTATCTTCTCCCTCGTACTCGGCGCCAGTTGATCCAGAACGTGTCATACTGTGTCAGATTCTAGATGTAAAATCAGATCAGAACTGCGTTGGAGAGAGATTCCATTATTTATCCACTTGTCGATATATATGCTGCTTGCAAGTCTACAAGAGTTGTTGATCAAATCTCAACCGTCTGATCGTCTCCAGATTAGATGGTGAGGTCATTACATTTGTGTTTGTCCACAATAAAATAAAAAAAAAAGCCATAGTTTTGTTAGATTTACATTTAGAATTACTAGCGAGGACAACATATCAACAATTTGTGTTTTAGTAATCACTTTCTCCGATGGGTGTACTATTGATTTTGGTTCCTTCTCAATTGTTACGATTTCATAAAAATAATTGGCCGATTTTAGATGAAATTAAGTAAGGATTAGGAATGAGTAATGTTTTTTTTTTCTTTTCTTTATTTTATTATTTTATTTTCTTTAAGAAAGATGGGGAATGACTATTGTTTGACAACGTTGAAAACTCACAATACAAGCCTCTCCTATCTTTATTTCAACAGAATAAAAAGAAATTTCCCCCACTTGCTTTTGTTCCTATGATAAATAATGTTATCCTTTGATTTGCCCATTTTGTCTCAGAAAAAAAAAGATATTGATTATTACTAGTTTAAATTAATTAAAGATAATAATGAAAACCAATTGTGTCATCACCTATACACGAATGTAGTGTCAATACCTTGGTTTTAAGGTCAACATTAATGAATACTTGTTCATTTCTTCATAATGTTCATTTAGTACTCTGCTCTGGTAAAGTAAATATCATTGATTTTGACTTATTTTACATTTGATGTATAGGATAGCAACGAATTGAAAACGTGCATAAAATAACTCGATTTTTAATCTTATACTTTAAATTAATTATTGATTTGATGTTGATTAAAGACAAAAAATATACAATTTACACATAATTTACTTTTTACACAATAAAAACAGATGTGAACTCTCGTCAAATAATTACAACACGATATATATATATATATCATATGATTGTGGTTGTTTTCAGTCACTTACCGGTCACAACTATTGTGCTTACTATTTCTCTCCTTAATTTTCAAATTTATTTTTTTTGTAATTTCCCTATTTTAATTATGACTCTGACGTTTTACGTGGCAAGTTAACACTTTCAATACAATTCCTAAAGGTGCTATAATTATTTTGGATACAAATAACGGTCTAGTCCTCATATTTCTTATTTTAATAGAAATTAACCAAAATTTAGCTTGAATTAAGGCACTGTAGGTTGCTATAAAATAATTTTTCACGGTTAGAATGACATCAAGGTTATACATGCATAGGTAGCACAGAGCCCCAAATACTTAATTAATATCATTTTTTATTATTTTCAATTGACTAAAGTTTCATTATTGACAACATTTATGTTGGTAATTTTTTTATTATTAGAAAAAATATATACTACATTTCACATCACATTTAATGCAAAAATACATAGTTGAGCAAATATAATCAGAACAGAAAAAATGAAAATAATTTTCTGCAAATTTGAAGACTCAATTCAAAAAAAGAAAATATGCAGTCAACGGTCAACCGAACGGCATTTTCTTTTAGCAAAGATAAAATATCCCGTCTTATGGCTTTTCATTTAGGCGAATATCTGTAGTGACTGCTCAGAATGTACGTAATAATTTTTCAACTGTTAATGTATATATAGTTGGCCCGTTGGATTTGCTTATCCAAAATAGCCACTAGGCTGCTAAATGCAATATTTCGGTTAGTGGAAGTTAACTTAATTCTGAGTTTACAATATATGAATCTCATCGAAAATTTTATCTATCTCTGTTTACGAGTACTTCCCGTATTTCGGTTTCAATATATAAAAATAGAGCAAGGTTCCGGTGTCATACTTTTTTTGTGCCACAAATGTCACACTTTATTTTTTTAAAATATAATCGTCCAATCCAAACCGTTAATCTTGTTCATTTAACGATGGATGCATTGTCATAAAATTTTATAATTTTTGAAGTTTATTTGATGCTTGATCAAAAGGTCAAAAATGAACGAATCAAAATAACTAAAATAGATTAATTCTAATATGTCCATTTTTCAACATCTTGATCAAGTATCAAATAAACTTTAAAAATTATGAAATTTAAGGACAACGCATCCGTTGTTAAAATGAACAAGATCAACGGTTTGGATCGAACGATTATATTTTAAAATTTTAAAACTTAAAATAAAAAAGTAAAGTGTGACATTTGTGGTACCAAAAAAGTGTGGCACCGGAACCTTGCTCATAAAAATATAGGTGGATCTAATAATACAGAATGAGGACCAAACAATTTCATTATTTTATCTAATTGCCTCACACTGTGATAATTGTATTTTTGTAAGCATAATTTGATATACAACTTACAAGTTGATTCTCACTAAAAAGTTACTGATTTTGCTCATAGTTTTAGAAGGTTCCAAATTAATAATGTTTGAGAAATTTAACATAAAAAGTAGGTCCAGTTTTTGGTTTCCATGTAGTTGGCTTTCAAGTTTTAATTTTTTTTTTCTTTTTTCGCTTTATTGTAACTTTAGCACCTTGTTTAAAATCCTTTTATTTAATAATAAAAAGATGGGGTCCTGAACCCCATTTTTTTCAAAAAAAAAAAAAAAAACATAAAAAGTAGGTCCAGAATTTGTACCCGTAATGACAACAGGTCATACTAAACTAACACGATATATGCACGAATTATAATGAAGCTTATTGCCTAGTGCCTACGGGCTTTGATTGGCAAAAAATAAAAAAAATAATTATAATGAATCTTTTGTGATGGTCGCAGTAACTGGGGAACGAAAATCGCGATATTTCCATGTGGCCATGTCGTATTATTGGTAAATTTATTTTTTTTAGATAAGACTAGCGGCTATCTAGTTACGCATTATTGGTAAATTTCAACAATACATATTTATATTGAGCAAGATTTCGGTGTCACACTTTTTTAGTGCCACAAATGCCACACTTTACTTTTTTTATTTTAAATTTCAAAATTTTAAATATAATCATTCGATCCAAACGTTGATCTTGTTCATTTTAACGACGGATGTGTTGTCATAAAATTTTATAATTTTTTAAGTTTATTTGATGTTTGATCAAAAGATCAAAAATGAACGGATCAAAATAACTAAAATAGATTAATTCTAATATGTCTATTTTTCAACCTCTTGATCAAGTATCAAATAAACTTTAAAAATTATGAAATTTTAGGACAATGCATCCGTCGTTAAAATGAATAGGATCAATGATTTGGATCGGATGATTATATTTTAAATTTAAAATAAAAAAATAAAATGTGGTATTTGTGGCATTAAAAAAGTGTGGCAACGGCTCATTTATATTTTTGTATAAAACGCGCAACTCCAACCACAACAAATTTAATTCTTAGAAAGTTGAATTGCAGCACTCAATCAATCAACAAAATTATTAATTAATACAGTTAGTTATACTGATTCACGTTGAATTTCTTCCGGCCGTTATTATATTTATAATATCTTCCAGCATTGAAGGAAAAAAGAAAATAAAAGAAATTAATAAAGAATGCCAAAGGGAAAAAAAATATTGCAAAGATCCATCTCATTGATGCATTCACACGGATATTTATGGATGTGGAGTGAATAAGAAAGAAAAAAATTTTAGACTTATTTATAATTTTTATTTATATTCTAAATTCTTATTAGAATATGAATAAACATTCAAATAAATTTAAATTTTTTATTCGTGTTGTTTGATTTCACACGAATAAAACTTCATCTTATTCAAACGCAAACCAATCCAATGCACGGAGTCAAATTGCCTTCGGCACATTAATTGATGGAGCGTTAATTTTGTGCATTAAATTAGACTAGTTTTTTGTTGCTATATGAATAGTTTATGCATCACCATGCTTTCCCACTTTGCAAGTGTTTCGGAATTTGTTATTTGGTGACGAACTGACGGTGGAAACGGTTGCAGCGGATCAGACCTGCTGGATAAGAACCAATGGTTTTCGGTGACACATTTTGAGCAGTCCTACGTGATGTCAGGACAATTATTGCTACATCAAATACTACATGGAAGCACCACATAGTGAAATTCATCAAACAATCTTACTGGATAGGATTTATATCGGTTTAGTCTTACCCTTTACTATTTTCCCGTTTTTCCAAGAGAGAGGAGGCTAAGATCCTTATCCAGCCACGCGATACAAGATAACGTTCATTTGCTTGGGGGTGTTTTGTGTGTGCAAGCATCAGGTATAGTATAGCCGGATATATGCTGTTCAACTTCATACCCCAAGAATTAAACTACTTTCCATTTATTGATATCTATTCCAACGGTGGCGATTCATCCGATTTATATATACTGCTCTGAATTTATTATTATATTTTTTTCTACTACGACCTTTTAAACTTGAAATCCACGGGCCATAGTTTCCAACCGAGAATTCAAATATTTTCTTTGAGATATAATTTACAGGGATGAGGCAAGAAAAAAAAGAAAAGAAAAGGAAACTACAGTATCGGAAGTAGATAATATACATATTGAAGTTTGGAAGAGCACAGAGTAAGTGAGTAACAGAATGTATAAAAATATAAGGGAAATTATTACAAATAACCAGATTCGTTGCTGATTAAACAAATTGTGCCCTAGAACTACTTTCTAATTAAAGTGAACTTTCAACCTAATATATATATTTATATATTTATTATCTGGAAGAGACCATATTAGATTGGATCATTGAAAGCCTTCTTTCTACCTTGAGCTATTTTTTGTTTTCAATAGGCCTATATGACATGTTGGGCTACGTTTGTTATTCGATTGATTGCATTTCGAAATTGGGCTTTCATGCCAGTAAGAATCACATCACATTGTTCTCATCAAGAGTTTGGGCATTTTGTAGCCCTCTTCCCTGGAGCAATGAAAAAAAATAATAATAAATAAATAAATATGTGGCTGCTGGGATTCGAGCCCAGGTCTCTACGGCCACAACGTAGAATTCTAACCACTAAACTACAGCCACCGATATAAAATTTGATATAAATTTATAATACCTGAAATGAAACTTTCTGGCAACGAGAGTTCAAATCCGACTAAGGGTTAGTCGGATCAATTTCCATATTGAGAGCGTCCACCTTCACAGTTCACACGTAAAATATTACACGATCAAATTTGTAAACATTATCCAAAAAAGAAATACTTTATTAGGGACTTCTATATCTTACTTTAAGATAATAATTAATTCTATTGTGAACCAGATCGTTCATCAACATTTAATTCGTTCCGTTTATTAGATATCGACCGTCCGTATAATTTTTGCAGTACAATAGTTTTTTTCCCCGAACCCTTAAGATGCTGCTTTTGATCCAAGCGCCAAATTTGTGCTTTCTGACCTCCTTTGTACCTATTGGTATTCCAAACAATGGATGCCCTAATTCTTCAAAAGAAGTATTTGGGGAAAACAATTGGTGAACTAAAATTCTACCAAACAGGAATCAGGAAAGAAGGGAAAACTCCTATATGTAGTTAACCAAGCAAGCTAAAATTAAAATTTATAGGACATTAAGTATATCAGATTTGGTAAAAGATCAACAACCAACCAATTTTGCTAATAGTAAAAAGGGTCACCGTCTTTGTACTTCACTTCATGCTAGTGATGGTAATATGCCTAGCAATAAGAAAGAATATTCCCCAAGCATAATGCTGGTAAATTGAAGATATGATTAGTCCAGCTATGTTTGTAACCGTTCTTCTATAAGTAGACAATATCATTGATGTTAGTCGTTCTCATAAATAAATGATAATTCCTATCTCAATTGAAGTTTGTAAATTGTAATCTTAAAATTTCAACACAAAATAAAAAAGGATTAACTCGACCATAGGGGAAAATGTTCCAACTTATTCAGAAGTACCCCAGGAAGGGAACACTTTGATTACATGCCAACAATTCCTTTGATCAAAACCAACACCAAACCTTTCATCATCTCTGGCACCTGAACCATCTCAATCCCTTCCTTTTTATTGCTAACCTACACCAACACTAAGCACAGACCAAACGATTAACCCTCCACGATTTCACCGTCCTCAGACGATGCCAGTATAAGCTCGGCTTCTGGAATTGCCGAACCGATGGTACCATCCAGTGCATTGGGCCTTCCAAGAGCCCTCAATGCAAGGTGAGCTGCCTTCTGTCCTGATATCATCATTGCTCCAAATGTGGGTCCCTGATTTGCATTGCAACAATTAGTGAATTTACTAAACAAGTACTGATGAAATTTAGTATAAATTATATAAATCTAATGAAATTATTCTTAGAATAATGTTGTGTAAAAATAAACAAATTATTAGAAAAGATAATAAAAAAATAAAAAGGTAACAAGAACTAATACCATTCTCGGGGCACCATCGATCTCAGCAACCTCCATACCGGTAACAATCATGCCAGGCACAATCTCCCTGGTCAACCTGACAATAGCATCCTCAGCAGTATTCATGTCAAGTGCCTTCATCCCGGGCACACTGTCAATCATACCAATGTCCTTCAACCGCTTCACACCAGTGGCACCGAATGGGCCATCATGGCCACAAGAGCTAACAACCACCTTGGACTCCATCACATTCGGGTCCATGCAGGATTGTGTGTCATGGTTCAGGGACACCAGAGCCCAGTTTGTCACCACACCCGCCACACGGTTTTCCTTCACTATCAAGTCCTCAGCTGCCACTGCGTTGAACAGCTTCACATTGGGCCGGGCAAGCAACCTAGGATGAGGAGCTATTTTATTAGTTTTCTTTATTTTTTTCACTTTGGATTTACGTCTTTTTTTTTCTTTATAAACATGACCATATATGTCCTTATCAAAATCCAATTGTTGGATTGATTTAAATTCAAATAGAGTAACAGCAACTTTGATTAATAGAGACGATGGATTTTGATAGTAAAGTTGAATAATTCCTTTGCAAATTATAAAGTTTCCTTAATTATTTAGCGTTTACAAAAAAATTTTAAAATATTAATGATGCCCACGTATTTTGGTTGTCCCCTGTTTTACCCTGATTTGTTATAATTATTTTTATTCATTTATTTGATATCACCAAAATTAATCCATGTTAAACAATTCGACCAGTAAGTGGTTAATATAACCTGCTCATGATGGTAGAGGTGAAGAGGGCAGCATGCTTGATCACAACATAGGTGTCCTGCTCATCATACGGCACACCGATCTCATCAAGAAAGAGGTGAGCCGGCTTGCGCACCACCATAGCCGAGAACAGTTGACCACCAAGCCAGGCCCCACCACCAGGGGAAACTGACTGCTCGATTATGGCAACATTGATCGATGGGTCCTTCGTCAACTCATAGGCACATGACAAACCAGCAGAACCGGCTCCGATGATGACCACATCAGTGTCAGCATAAGTGATCATGTCGGTCATGTAGCGCCGGGTCATTTCGCGCGACACAATCGACTCCTTGATCGGCTCAAATTTGATGGAATTGAGGTTGTAATTGGGGGTAGACAGACAGGCGACAACTGAGGTTCTCTGTGCATAAGCTCTGATTGGGGATACAAGGCGTTGGTTTTGAAAGGTCTTGGTTGAGCTAGAGAGGAGGGAAGAAGTAGCCATGGTTGCCATGGTGTCTTTGAAGGGTTTGAAGGATAGATTTACTGATCAAGGGATGAATACTAGGGATGAGAGAGTGAGGGGGTATAAGAAGGGTTTTGAGAGGAAATATCTGATGCAAAGAGATTACACGTGTAGGGAGGAGGATAGCAAGTGTGAGGTGTGGAAGGTATGGAAGTTTCTTTAGTGTGAAAAGATATTTTTGTAGCTTTTTTTTATTGGAGATATTATTGAGGTTTGGTGATTTTTTTTTGGCAGTTTTTGGATATACTGTGCAGGCATGTCAATGAATAATTCTAGATAAACTCTAATTCTGCATGTTAGAATGAATGTAAAGCGATTAATTATCTTTGGCTCGTTTGGATCGTATGGGAATAAAGAAGGAATAAGGATTTTAGAACTAAAACGTTGGAAAGTATGTAACTTTGTGAGAGAGATTTATGTCTAGGAAGAAGCTATTTTTAGGAAGAGGCTATTCCTAACCCATCAAAACGCCCCCAAAGTTAGGTTTCTCGATCGACTAGAATTCTGAATGACTGACATGAACACGGATAAACCAATTAACTGACAAGTGTTACTCCATAAAAAAAAAATTACTAAGATACTTATTTTACAGTATCTACTAACACAAATGCAAATAGAAACACATATGAAAATTTTAAAATGGCAGTTTTCTTCTTTCACCTGCAAAATTTAATAATGGACATACAATTATAGTTCCATTACAAAAAAAAATAAATAAATAAAGTAGGAAAAATTTCAGAAATATATAGAATGCATTATGTCTTTATGATGCCTCTCTATATATTATATATTATATCTTTATGATATGCAGAGGCATCAATTTGAGTTGAGCGCTGATATCTTTGTGATTTGTTCTTTTTATTCTGACAATTATGTTTATATAAACTTTACCAACCAATAACTCTACACAAAGATGTCGATACTTTTTTTTAAATTATGATGCTTCAAATATGGAACAATTAGCAAATCAATTGGCAATTGATCAGCATTATTTTTTGGTCGATGTTTTGCTATTTTTCAAAGGAAATATGCGCTATTTTATACCATTTAATCTAAATATCATGAAGTCAACAAAAAGATATGATTTATCTACTTATTTATCTTGTTTAATTATGATTTTGCAATCATATTAAAATGCACCTTATCTTTACCTGTACCAGATGTTGGCAATTGTTTGATTGGGTTGGTGGCCGTTAACTTAAATTGCATGGTTGATCACATGAGTCTCGTGCTTAGACGAACCGGCCGGATCACTTTTAGAGCGAAGTTCGTCCTTTAATTTAAAAAGAACAACAAATTTAGAAGCTCCAAATTGCACCCAGCAATGTGCCAAATGCCTGGGAAACAATTCAATATTCAAGTTCTAAATAGCCGCTATCTGGTATTGCCTTACAAAGAAAAACAATTCAAATATTAAGAGATTGCACAAGGCATAACTATCATTAGAAAGTGTAAATCCTGTAAATTAAAATTAATATTGCATATTCACCTTAACCAAGTGTTTTTTTATTCCTTATTATAAATTCTTCTAAATATGTTATTGAATATTTTCATAATATATTAAATTGAAATGAAATATGACAATGCGCTCCAAGAATGATATCGTCTTCTATAGGCATCTAATCTACATCATATTAACTAACATAAAAGTAATTTTATTTTGGAAATGTAATTACATTTCTTAAAAAATCTATCCTTTTTATTGGAGTGATTTGTTACCCATGTTAAGGATTTTTACCTTATTAGATATGAGCCAATTATTCAATTAAAAAATACAACTTTAACTACTAGATTTGCAAAAAAAAAAAAAACATGGCAAACTAATACTAAATGTTACAAGATAACATTGCTTAATTTGTGCAACTACTATAGAAATAGAAAAGAGCGTATATTTTAAGAGGTAGTGTTCTCCATAATGGCACGACACACACACATGTGTTGACATGACATGATATGTTTATGGAATTAGCACAACACATGTATGTCGGCGAGTTGTGTCAAAGTCGTGTCGTGTTGGAGATTTCCAGACATTGACACGTCTAAACACGATACGCATTTACACGTGACACGAGTTGACACGATAAAAATTATTATTATTCAAAATTTAATAAATTATATCGAGTTTATATTATAAATTTAATAACTATGATTCATTATCTTTTTATTCAATCATTAATTTTAAATTTCAACAATTTATTATATTTTTCTATTTTTAAAAATTATTTAAATACTTTTTAATGAATTTTTAGTGAATAAATTATAATATGGCTTGATACGTTTAACACGTCATGTTAGACGTGTCGTGTCATAACGCGTGTTGTGTTAACCAATTCCTTCATTTGACACGACACGTTAAAAATATTAACTCATATCAACAAGACATGACACGAGATCTAACACACACATATTTGATACAACATGGCACGATACGACATGTTTGCAATACCCTAAGCAGAGGAAACAGATTGCCCCTTTAATTTTAAGAGAAAAAATTTCTCCAAAATGAACAGTTCATTTTGCGATTCAATGAAATTTTGACAACTATAATATAATTTATACAAATCATCATCATTTTATATTACGAAGGAAAATGATTTCTCTCATTTGATTGGGCATTTTATTTCCAAATTCTACCATTCTCATTGCATCACGTGAGTTAAGTGAGAATTCTATACGAGATTGAATTCGTACAAAATTGATACTTGTGAATTAAAATATAGGAGAAATATAGAATGCCAGAATTTGTGAAAAAATCTTAAAAGCATGCCTGAAAGAATGATTAACATTCGTCTCTCAGAAATATGTTTCCTTATGCTTTTAGGAAAAATTAAAAAGAAAATAATGCTTGAAATATCGACTCGTTGAAGTACCGAAATACAAGTAGGTAAAGCATATATGAATAATGATAATATTAAAAATGAAGAAAAGTTCGTGCAACAAGGAAAAAAACGCCCATTGATAATAATAATTTGAGTCTACTACTTTAATTGAATGAGTAGTTAAAAACGTAATCAATATGTTGATTTACTGTGAGCGTATGGATGTAAACTGCAATTGTATTTTTCCCCTAAAATATGAACATATTTCAGAGTGCCAAACTGCCAATTAAAACTTCTACAATTTATATTTTTCACAAAGAGCATTGGAATATAACTTATTATTGCAAACATGAATTAATTAATATCTACGAACTACGATCTTCCATTAATATCATGATTTAAAAGATCTTACTAAATGTTCCTTCAAATAGTGGTATCATATCTCTTAACCATCTCTTGTTCAATAATGGAAAAGAGAGATGCTACTCATGAATTTGTAAAATATGCTGATGCATCGAGGACATGAAAATTGCCAATATTGAGGTTGCATATCAGCTCATGTGCCAGATATTTAGGTAGGTTTAAAGTCGCTTTTGGTTCAGATTCGGTCATTTGGGTCCTCAGGGTCTAACAGACCGTATGATCTGAAAAATATATCTAGTGCAGATTTACTTTTAAGCCGTCTGATATGAAATAGACAGCTTGATATGTTGTGGGCCGTACATCCAACAAGTGACTATACAGGAGAAAGCTCCCTTGTTTTAGGCACCAAAAATTGATCAATTTTTCAACAAGGCTTTTTACTTTATTTCAGTTGTATTTATTAGATGCTTTTTTCCAACTGAAAATCAGTGCCCATTTTTTTTTTTGAATGAAAAATCAGTGCCCATTTTAGTAAAGGGTGGGAATCATTAGCAACTTTATTGTATAATCTGACAATTTTGTTAACGTCTTTCCAGATCAAGTAAAAAAATTTTAAATATCATTAACTTCATAGATTAATTATGTACTAAATGTTATGTAATTTTATCTTCCAACAAAGATCGTTAAATACTGTTACAACTTGCTAGCTCATTTGATGAACGATAAAACTTCGATAGAATTATATCATTTTTTATATATGCATAAAGTATATATCATATTCCAAATTTGTTTTTAACTTATACGTTATTTTTTATGATTGTTAAAATTGTCACGTAGTAATTTGTCGTTATTGAATTCAAAAGTAAACTATTTGTGAAAATTTTGCCACTAAAACCAAATTTTCAAAGTTCTAAATTAAAAAGTGGAATTAAGAAAGATGGAATTAAAACAATATCCATGGACAGAGTTTAAAAATTAAAAATGGCGACATGATTTTGAAATTGACAAAAATTTTCGGAAAAGTATTTACAAATATGGTTTGAAGTTAAGTTTTAATTTTAAAACGACAGCTGAAATTTCGAAGTCTGATGCGTATTTTTTTTTTTTTTTGCCTATCTCCATTCTCCAACAATTTTGCAACCAGATAAGTTACAAACTAACAAAATTTCCTAACCAAATCTGGAAACTATTTCCAATTAGCAACAAAAATATCATGTTCGTCAATGGAGGAAAATAAACAAATATAAAAAAGGAGGAACAATTTGTGAGGTCACAAGCAACAAAAATTTCTTTTGACAAATTTGGCATCAATTTGGTGGACCCATAATAGTGACACGTGACACTGGGACCCACAAATTAGTAAGCTCAATCTGGTGGCTTTAGAAAAATGTCAAATCTCTATCCCTACGGACCACTAGGTTCAAGACGTATCAAATCAAGATCATCTATCCCTAGAACTAGAAGCCATAGGGCCCAACAACAAAAGATTCAGACTCGGCCTGTAATATAATTTTGGGCTCATTATTTTTGTTTTGCATCTCTACTAATTTATTTCGGAAATTGATTACTACCGTCTGCAGGGGTGATTAACGTCTAAAACGATCACGAAAATAGTCAGTTGCGTTAACCGTTTCGTTTTGGACACGAAACTGACTATCAATTTAGTTAACCGTTTCGTTTTGGACGAAACGATCGAAATCACGAAAATACATATGAACGAAACTATTTCAAGCTTTCGTTAACTGTTTCGTTTTTGAAACACAACTAAAATATTTAACTGGAAACGATAGAACGGTTAAAACAGTCGCCATTTTCACTCCTAGCCATCTGCAGTTTTGTCATCCCTTATCATCGCTAAACAGAAAGTGAACATATAAAATAGGCAAGGTGAACATATATGGTGATCAAAGTGAACACATACAAACAAATAAGTTCAATAAAAATAAGTTGAATATGCATATAAAAATCTGAACAAGAAATGATAACACTTATTTGTTTGTAAGTGTTCATTTTAATCATCTATATGTTTATCTTATCTGTTTTATGTGTTCAATTTGTGTTTAACGATGGCAAGGGATGACAAAACTACAGATGGCAGTTATCATTTTTTATTTATTTCGGCTGCCTTAAAATATATATATATATATTTTTTTTTTTTTTTGTAATGCAATCTTCACTTCTCGGCTTCTAGTTATTATCCTATTAATATATTTTGCAAAAATTTAAAAACAAAATGCCAACGTTCATTTATATCAAGAATATTAAGAAAAAATTATATTAGCTGCTCCTTTGTTGAACACTATTGAAAATTTGGAGCATACAGTTTGATATTTTGGTTCTAAAGAGACCCCAAACGAAATTTCTTTATAAACTTTCCAGCTGCTTCTCTGTTTCTTCCTTTCTATTGCTTATTCCTCAACATTCCACACATAACACTTCTCATCAAATACAAAATTAGCCTCAGGCTTATGTAGTAGTCAAGTGCATTGTGTCTTCCAATGGCCTTCAGTGCAAGGTGAACTTCTTTCTGTATGTATATCATCATAGCTCCAATGAAATGATTGATCCCTTATGTTGATCAGTAAGCACAATTATTTACATAATATATCAGTTAAAACAATGTTGTTTAGTTCTTCTATTGCTGTATGATGTCATGAGTCTCCTATAAATCTATTGCTACATGATGCTACTCTCAGAAAGATTGATGTCCAACTCTGCTTCTAAGTGTTGTTTTTCTGAGAGGCACCAAAAGCTCGAAGAAATGTTGTGCATTTACAAATTAAGGTAATAGATACAGAAAAATAAATTATTTACATGAAACAGAGGCAATACCATTGTCAGTCCTCAATCAATTTTTGAAACCTTTGCCGGAAATAATAAAGCCCAGCTTTAGCATTCTGAGCATCATCCAATGATGCCAATATCCTTCTGGCGTGCCTAGAGACAGCATATGGGTTGAAAATGGTTGCAAGAGCTGACGACCACCTTCATTGTCACGGCAGCCCCAGCTCAGTTTCGCACGACTCCAACCGCACCACCATCTTCTATGGCGAATCCCTCAGCTGAGACTACACTGAAGGAATTTAAGTTATCATCGTTTCATCGTAATCGTCACGTCGTCAATAGGAAAATTATACTATTCTTAAGACAGGAGAGGCAATTATTAGAATAGGACATTTATATAGTCCGTATAATCCTAATTTCTTACACAATGCTGTGCATGTTTCCTTTCCCGGTATGTTGGTTATTATACTACTGTTTCATAATAAAAATGGTAATCAAATTCAGAATTAGGAAAAAGTAAACGGCTTGTCCCACATCCAAACGCCCCGAAAAAATTAAAACTAACGTTACTGTTCACACAAATATCGAAAAAAACGTTTAAAAATTCGAAATTTTAAAACTAACGTTGTTAGATCGGCAATCGGAATGCCGATGTTGGAAATTGCTTAGATCGGCAATTGGAATGCCGATCTAAGCTTAGATCGGCATTCCAATTGCCGATCTAAGCTTAGATCGGCATTCCAATTGCCGATCTAAGACTCCCCCTCCTATATAAGGCGACAGCGACCCCTTCCCACCCCTCTCACTTTCTCTCGCGCGAGACCACTCTCCTCTCCACAGGTATGATTTTTTTTTTCTTTTTTATATTTAATTTATTTATTTAATTTAATTAGTTTAATTAGGTAATTAATAGAAAAAAATAGAATTAATATTGAAAAAATAATTAAAAAATTACTAAAAAATCAGAATAAATATAAATAATTATAATATGTAATTTAAAAATTTTTTATATAATTTAATTAGTTTATTTATTTAATTTAATTAGGTAATTAAGATAAAAAAATAGAATAAATATTGAAAAATTGATAGAATAATTTTTTAAATGTAGAAAAAATTTTTAAAAAGAGACAAGCAGCGCTTCTAGTCGAGGTGAGTTTTTTTTAATATTTATACATTTAATTAATTTATTTTATTGAGAAAATAGGAAATGTTGTTGTATGAGAAAATACAAAATGTTGTTGTATGAGATTGAAAATGTTATTGTATGAGATTGGATTGAAAATGTTGTTGTATGAGATTTGGGTTTGTAATTAGGGGGGATTTGGGTGTTTTTTTTTCGGAAACACTCTAGGTATAGGGGAGATGCTGCCGAAATTTTATTAGATTTTTTACATTTTTAATTTTTATTGCAGTGTAATAAAAATGCCACCGAGAAGAAGAGTACCAGAGACATCAGAGGCACCACCTCGTAGATCTACGAGGCTTCGTGGAGATGTGGGCGCTTCTACATCTACCGATGCCGAGGCTTCTACATCAGCCGGTCCTGTTGTTTTCCCCGGTCCTGTTAATGCAGATCGTCTTTTGCATTTAGATGGGTTCAAAGTTCGTGGCACTGGTGTAAGTTATTATTGTTCTTTTATTTTTTTACTTATATATTTCTATGTTGGTATTATTTTTTAAAATAATGAAAAAATAAATATATACAGAATTGGAGGGCAGTAGTACATAAGGCTCAGATGTCACGTACTGCTGAGGTGGACGAGCGTCTGATGAGACTTGGACTGATACATTTCGTTCAGTTGGGTCATATGCAGCTCGATCATTCGCTTTTGCAGGGTCTGGCCATGTTCTGGAGGCCAGAGACCCACACTTTCTTTTTTCCGCACGTTGGCGAGATGACGGTCACTCTAGAGGTTCGTATCAATACCTATTTGTAATTTTATTTTTTTGGAACTATATATATGTATAAAATTTGAACTATTTGCAGGATGTGGCCTTTTTGTACGGTTTACCTACGAGTGGTAGAACCGTTACTGGACGGACCGATTATGACGCCATACAGTTACTTCAGGATTTTGCGTTGCCGGAGGATACAGACACGGAGATAATTCAGAAATGTTTCAGAGAAAAAGAACAGACGTAAGAAGGTTTTTTTAAAAAAAAATTTATGTTAATTTTAAATATATATAATTCTTACAATCAAATTACATTATAATGTAATGCAGGAAATCTTATTCCGTTAGATTCACGAAGCTGCGTAAGGTTTGGGATCAGATTGGGGGACCTGGCACAAATGATGCAGCGAGAATCGATAGATACACACGCGCTTGCGTGCTGGAGATTTTTGGGTGCGAGTTATTTCCTGACGGCACGGGTGACTCGGTTCCATGTTTCTATCTGCAATTATTGCAGGTTAGCCAACAAATAATGAAAAAAAATCACGCTTATGATATTCGTAAATATCTCACATTTATTCGTAAAAAAAAATTAATATTTGCAGGATCTTCATTCTAGTAACTCGGTGCAGTACAATTGGGGTGGGGCCACTCTTGCCATGCTATACCGAGGCTTGGACACTGCCTTCATTAATAATAATATACATGTTGCTGCTCCTTGGGTGCTCTTGCAATTGTGGTCGTATGCAAGACTGCTACTTAGTCGGCCGAAGATCATTCAGGATTTTGATGGTTGGGGTCTACCCAATATTGACTCGTGTCCGCCTTATGGGAGGTATGTTAATTTCATTTTAATTGAAATTTTAAAAATATGTTTTACTTGATTTTAACAAACAACAAAATGGAAATGCAGGAAGTGGACGACGAGACAGAAATCGAAGAAGGTGACCGGCCCTACTCGCGGTGGGATAGAGTATGCAAGGGATGTCTGCATGAAAATGAAGCCTGAGCACGTCGTGTGGAGGCCTTATGATCACATCAGGGCCCGCATGCCTCGTTGTGCCCAGGTTGAGCAGAGGATGTTCCTTCTACGCATCCCATGCATTCATTATTGGGCTGTGATGTGGCACCACGTAGATCGTGTTATGCATCAGTTTGAGCTCTATCAGACAGTTCCCCCACCGCCACCTCAGGTATATTTAACTCTTCATATACTATTTCATTATTTAATTCTCGCAATTACATTTTGTTGATTAACTGTCATTTGAATAAAACAGGCTTGGTCGAGAATGGAGCAATTGATGGGATATCACCATAATACCTATCGAGGCATTGATTGGCAAGAACTCTTTCGGTCTGAGGTCAACATGTGGACGAACACTAATGAGGCTAGGGTGGTAGAGGAGCGGCCGTGGAGCGAGGATATTTGGACCGACTACCGACGCTGGTTGAGGGTACATGGAGGTGCGCATCTTGTGCAGATTCCTGAAGGGGCAGCGTCTGGTCCGGCTCACGACCTGTCGTACCTTCGCGAGACGCCTGGTCACATGAATTTGGTAAGTTATATTAAGCAAAATTTTGTGCCTAACAAATAATTCAGTAGCTAACAAAAATTGAACAGGTCAAGCATACTTTACGGGAGGCGTTGCGAGGATGTGCATGGGCTGTCACGAAGGGATTTCGTCGCGCTGGGAAGAAATTGCTGAGGGGATGCAGCACGTCTTTGGATATTGTTGGCGAGCCTCATCGATTGCCTCGACTCTTAGAGTCGAAGGGTCTTCATTCAGACATCGAGTCTATCCCTGATACGGATGATGAGGATTATGCACCAGAGCCGGGATCTGTTGAGGAGCAGCAGTTTATGCAGGTATAATACATTTTTTAATCACTTTTATTAATATTATTGTTATTTTTATGCTTAATATTCTATAATTATTTTTTATTATTATTATCTGTAACAGCATGATTTCAGTCTGCATGATTGGGATACATTTTTCGATGTTCCACGACCCAGTCAGCCTCTTATTCGGAGCAGACGGTCACATTCCCAGTCTCAGACCACAGAGCCGCACCCTCCACCCCATTCCCAGCCGCAGACCACAGAGCCGCAGCCTCCATCCCATTCCCAGCCCCAGACCACAGAGCCGCAGTTTACTCAGACTCAGTATCCTCCACCTCCACCATATACTCAGTCTCAGTATCCTCCACCTCCACCATATACTCAGGCTCAGTATCCTCCACCTCCACCATATACTCAGACTCAGTACGGAGGAGGGTACAGTCAGCCATTTACGTCTAGCCCCACACCTATCTCTCAGGCGGATGCTTATTACCAGGCATACGGTACTCCACTACAGGACCCATTCACACCTATGTCTCACCATCCAGTCGGCGATTCTGGAGCCTCATCTAGCAGACCGCCTCGTCATCGCACTCCATTGCCTCCCCCCCCTCCTCCCCCAGGACTTGCTCCAGGCCGAGAGCCTCGAAACTTGCCTGGTGCTCCATGGGATTTATCTCCTTCTCAGGGATGGTACCGTCGTGATGGACGTCAGTAGGATAGTGTGATATTTATTGTGATATTTATATTTTTGTATGAGAGTCTTATGATTTTATTTCGGACTTCTATTGCTATATTTCTATTTTGTGTTATGATATTTCGGACTTCTTGAGTTTTTATTTCTATTTTGCATAAAAAAGTTCAAGAAAATTCATAAAAAATCATATGATCTATTGATTGAGTATTAAATAAAATTCCAGAAAAGTATTTCTCATATTGGAAATTAAGGCTGAATATCGTATTAAATATAATTTCGCCTCTAAATTTATCCTTTAACGATGTAACTTTTTCGCACTTTCAGAAAGACTTTTCAACGAAACATTTAAAAAAACGACAAAAATAATCAATTAATAACTATCAATTAATAATTAATTAGATTAATATAAATTAATAACTATCAATTAATAATTAATAATTAATTGTATAAATTTACATTAATATAATCAATGATAACTATCAATTAATAATTAATTAGTAATTAAAATTAATTATATAAAAAAATTTCAAATTACATATTATAATTATTTATATTTATTCTGATTTTTTAGTAATTTTTTAATTATTTTTTAATATTTATTCTATTTTTTCTATTAATTACCTAATTAAACTAATTAAATAAAATAAATAAACTAATTAAATTATATAAAAAATTTCAAATCACATATTATAATTATTTATATTTATTCTGATTTTTTAGTAATTTTTTAATTATTTTTTAATATTTATTCTATTTTTTCTATTAATTACCTAATTAAACTAATTAAATAAAATAAATAAACTAATTAAATTATATAAAAAATTTCAAATCACATATTATAATTATTTATATTTATTCTGATTTTTTAGTAATTTTTTAATTATTTTTTAATATTTATTCTATTTTTTCTATTAATTACCTAATTAAACTAATTAAATTAAATATATTAATTAAATATATAAAAAAACACACAACTGCAGCGTGAGAGGGGTGGGGGGTGGAAGGAGGGTCGCTGGCGCCTTTTGGCTTAGATCGGCAATTGGAATGCCGATCTAAGCTTAGATCGGCATTCCAATTGCCGATCTAAGCAATTTCCAACATCGGCATTCCGATTGCCGATCTAACAACGTTAGTTTTAAAATTTCGAATTTTTAAACGTTTTTTTCGATATTTGTGTGAACAGTAACGTTAGTTTTAATTTTTTCGGTCCAAACGCCTGTGAGTCTATATCCAAGCCCGTAAAACGGGTCCATTATTGATTACAGGATTATGGGCTCATATTTGTTCTTTTAAATTCAAACTCTTTGGACTTACTTAACTTTGACTGCGTCTAGGCCTGGCAAACGTGCCAAACGCTCACGGAATATCACATTCCGTTTTCGTTCCGTTTCAGAAACGGAACCAAAATAACTGTTTCGTTTCCGTTCCGTTTTTGAAACGGCAGTGAAAATTGGTGCCACATTCCGTTTCGTTTCTGTTTTCCACTATAATTCCTTATTTTTGTGTTCCATTTCGGTAAAACGGTATAATTATCTGTTCCGTTTTCGTTTCGTTTTTTGAAACGGCAGAGAAAATTGGTACCACATTCCGTTTCGTTTCTGAAAACGGAACGGCATCACGTTTTTATTTTCCGTTTTGACAGGCCTAACTGCGTCTGCATAGATATATATTATAAAGTGTGACAATCAAATATTCTTTTATAATTCATAGTTTGAAAAAAAAAATGTCGCGTTAAATTATATAGTAGGGTGGAAACAATGGTCCGGTTTGAGCATGCGCTGCAAATATTTACTCCACTCAACATATAGAAGTATTTGAATGAACAGAGCTGTTAGTTAAATTATGAGACCCAACATTATTAAGGCAAATTCTGGCATGCGGGCTTTTATTATTGACCGTCCATTTCTTACAAATCAGACGTCTCAAGATATCATAGAAAATTTTGGCCTCTTAAAATGTTCTCCGTTATATTTAACAGAATTTTTAATGAAAAGGCTTAATTAGCCCTCATGGCAGAATTGCCCTATTATATTATTGTAATAATATTTTTAAATTTTCCGGCTCCATCACAAATTTCTGGGCTGTTATAATAATGTATGGATTAGGTAAGCACAGCTTGAATCCTTTTCTTTTTGTTTTTTTTCCCCAAACACTCCATGAATGTTTTGACAACTGCAAAAACTAAACAGTTATTAGAAGTTACTCATATATGTTCCAGAGAATTTAAATAAGTAGAGTATTTACTTTGGTATTATTTCAAAGATAATTTGTCACTAATCAAATATCAATGTTATTCAATTGTAAATTCTAACTTTGTGTGATAGATGAGCAATTAGCTCTTGTTGAACTTTTCTTAATGAAACTTCAATCAAAATCATAAAGGGTTATCTAAATTAAATTTATGTATTTTTAAATTACTGATTTGTTGTCACATTTTTGAGAAATTTGCAAGAAGAATAACTTTGTTTAAATTACATAGTGAGACTTTTTTTTCCCTTTTATTCTTGAATAAGAGTAGAATAATTACACTGAGACCTCAAGCCCAAAAGTAGTAACAGTGACAACCACGAGGGAAAAATCTTCACACAATAAAAAGAGAACATATTCACAACGCTTTGCCTTTACAACGAAAATTCTCGAAAACAACAATTTATAATCGAATAAGGAACTTTAAACTTTTTTTTGTTGTAAAAAATGAAGCATTGAGACAAGGCGGAAAGTTAGATGGGCAAAGATTCTCTCACCTGGTTCCATTCTGAGTAAATGACAAAGCCACTATTTTCCATGCTCTCTCTTTAATTAATTAAGTTATCAATTTACCTTGCGTTTACAAAAAAAATGAAAAACCAAAGTTGCTTAGGTGCGTTTGGCTGTGTAGTAAGGAGTTACATAAGTTAAGGATGCATAAGTGTTTATGTAGTGTTATGTAATAGATATTTGGTTGTGTAGTAAGAATGAGTAACTTAATGTATGCATATATTCATATCAAACGGCTAAAATATTCTTAAATTTGAATTAGCATTATGTATTAATAATACGTTGTGACCTAATTATTATTATCTATTAATAATAATTAAATATTATTAATTATTAATATTGTTAATTATTAATTATTAATGATAATAATAAATCATTTTTATTATTATGAAATATAAATAATTACTTTTAATTAAATATTATAAATATTATTAATTATTTTATAATAAAAAATTAATATTGATTAATTTATTATTATTATTAAATTGTTATTATTAATAATTAATATTACTCATGAAATATTATTTTTTAATTATTAATTATGATAATTAATCTTTTATTATTAATTATGATTTTAAATAATTATTGTTACTTATTAAAAATATTTATTTATTAATTATTATTAATTATTTCTAAGGGATAGTGTTGGAAAAAAATTAAAGGAAATGGTGCATAACTTGTAGAATTAAATAATAAAAATGCAGGGTCATGGCGAATAATGCACAAATATTATAATTGAGTTTTTTCGCCGATGATCCTATATTTTTACTATTTATTTTTACAAATTTAACTTTTGCATTTTAGTCTCTCCATTTTTTTTATTTACAAAAGGATGAAATAATATTTCAAACAAAATGATATTATACACATGTTTAAAAAAAATATGCGCAATTAAATGCATATAAAGTTTGTGTAATATATTTATTATATCTATTTAATACATATTTAAATGGAAATAAAATTTTGGAAATTTTGTGAATATGAAACATGCAGGGACCTTGTTGCAAAATATTTTTTAAAAAAGTCAAAAGTTACGGCTTGAACTCTCTGACACAATGGAAAACGGAAAAAATCTGAAAAACTAATAACGCGTTTATAAAACGGATTATTAGGTGAGAGGATGTAATGCGTTTATAAAACGCGTTATTCTTTGGTTCTTATTAAAATAAAAAAAATCTTGGTTCCTATTAAAATTTTAGGGGTACAAATTCTTGATTATAATAATGTCGGCGTGAAGTTCAATACAATAATTTAGATTTTCATCACTTGATATTTTTATTTTGTAATTTTATTAAAATTCTCATGTCAATATATATTCACGCAATCACAAATTTTATGAGCAATTAAAAAGTATGAAATTTTATCCTATTGTCTTTTTCTCGGACAAAGAAAAGAATCAATAATTCTTTTGAACCCTGCCTCGAAAATATACCATTAATAAATGTGAAGTTGTTGGTTGTTTAAAATTACAACCAAAAGCCCAACATTGGTCGTCGGCGACCAATGAGACCCTTTTCCCAGTAACCAAGGTCCCCTGCTTCTGCCCAATGCTATTGCGTTGTCTACTAAATAAGAACCCTGCAATTGCCCCTGTTGGAGTTCCCTGAAATCTTGTTCATTGTTTCTATGATTAAAAACAGAGAACCACCGTACCGCACAAAATTTCATGACATTGTATTCATATGACAAGCATAAGGCAAACTTAACAAAGTTTCTCTTATTATTCTAATATTTTTTTTATTATTTTCGAATTACTTATCGTTTGTAATAATAGAAATGATATGAGGAAATTAAAAATAGTTGAATCTGAAGGGAAGAATGAACATTGCCACCATGTGTTAAAGGCTTGAAGCCGGTTGATCTTTAATTCATAGTGATGATGCGCTATGGCTTGTTATTATTAAATTCTTAGTATACCATTATTGTTCTCTCCCTTTTATCCTCTGTTCTAAATAGTACAAAATAACATTATAAATAAATTAATATCATTGCTTATAACGTTGAATCGCATTGTCATGTTTTAACAAACTTTTGGTTTTGGGGCTTATGTATTATACATACAAAGTCTTTTGTTTGAAAAATATCGTTATAAAAATATAATAGAAAATAAAATAACTGTATCTCTATAATTTATACCGGTTATGTCTAAAAGTTAATGTGATAGAAACCACTTAGTTGCTTATCAATTATCAATAAAACTAAATTATTAATGAACTTTATGTTTAGGGGTGTCAAACGTGCGAAACGATAGTGTTCCGTTACCTTTAACGAATCAAAAATTGTGTTTCGTTTCCGTTCCATTCTGTTAAACAAAACGAAATTAACGTTCCACTTCAGTTCCGCGTTCATTTTTCTTTGTAAATTCCTTCTTTTGGGTGTTACGTTCCCTAAAACGTTATTCCGTTTACATTCCGTTTCTAAAAACGAAACCAATTTGCCATTCCATTTTCATTCTGTTTGGACGGAACGGAACGGAACATGTGCGAAACGATATGGTATTGACAGCCCTAAATATGTTACGTACGAATTATATTTCTATTCACTTGATGAAACATGCTTTTAAAATTATATCATTCACTAATAGTACTCCCTATTCACTGCTCTCTACTTGTGTTCAGTGATTTGGCATACTTTATGACTGAATCTATTTATGAACACATACAATAATATATAAAAACCGGATATGATTTTCTAAATTAAATGTATGTCCCGAGAACAATATAATTTGTCCTTCGTTGTAACTAACTAGCCTAAATGTACTAAAATTTTGTAATTTGTTCATTCATTATTTCAAGTAAATATTTCAGAGGGAGGAAAGAAAAGGGGTGACCCATGTCATTGACCCAAATCTTGTCTAGCTCCAGCCTCCAGCCCAGCGCAGCTGGATTAGATCGAAACACCAATTTTAATAATAATAAATCACTCCAATGCCGACGCAGGTCATGTGTCACTAAGAAGTAAGAACCGACTTTCAAGTTACCAATTGCTTCGAAAGTATTAAGATGAACCTACCACAAGGATAAACAAGATGTGCAATATTGATCTGGTTCTCCAATTTATGACTCGTTACAAGTGTGTAGTAAGTTTCTGACACAGACAATCTTGACAAACTAGGAATGTCCACAGCCTGTCCATTTCCAAATTTCCAATACAGCATGTTGTGTTAGGGCTGTCAATATCTGCCGTTTTCGACATTATTCCGTTCCGTTCTGTACAATTTCGACGGAAACGCAAGAGATATTTGTTACGTTTCACTGCACGGAACGGAAACGAAATGGATGGTATTTTCGTTCAGTCGAACGGAACATAAACATAACGGCCCATTTACGTTCCTTCGGCCCACGTTGTTCCGTTGGCCCAATTCCACCAGTGTAGAATTCCTTGAATTACAGAGAGAGGCAGAGAAATAGAGGAGGAGGCGATATATGGCAGACAAAACCCTAGATGCGCCGCTCAAATCTTCTTCTCTCTCGATTATGTCTCTCTCTCGTTTCCTTGTTTCTCTTGCACACTGCCCATGGCAATCTCTTCTCTTTCCCTGCCTTTGTCTCGTCGACCCAAGCGTGACGATGACAAATTGACAAGTCAGAAAGTGTTCCCTAATTCCCTTTAGACCCTATTTGCTTACTTCCTTCTCTCGTCAGATCTGTGATTGTGAGCTCGAGTCCTTTACGACGATGCAGTGTGCCAGTGTACTGTTGTCTCCTTGTTTTCCATTAGATGGACCCTTATATTTGACTGATTTGAGCAGATAGCTACATTTGTGAGAGGAGACAAAGAGAGGCATGGTGATTGCATCGGCGTTTAGGTCTTGTTGCCACCAGTCACAGTCAGACAGTATGGTACAGAAGAAATCATTCCGAGCAAACAAATCTTGCTATTATATTTATATAGCAAAGAAAGAAAGAGGAGCTGAGGAGGAGAACCAGGTCGAGACAGAGAGAGATAAAAATCAGATTAGAGAGAAGAGGAAAGCACAAAAGGAAATAAGGTAATTCTAATTTTACCTTCAATTTTTTTTCTTTTGCCTTCATTTTTTTGTCTGATTTTGATCTTCTCTTTTTTTTTTGTTTCTAATTGAAACTTAACTTATATTTTTGCAGTTTTGGATTTACTTGAGTCTTGGGTGTCTGACTGTCTCTAATGGCTGATCCAGAAAGAGAAGCAGCGCCAACACACAGTCAATCTGAGCCTGATGTTTCATCTGATGCTGATGAGTACTTTATTTTTATCCCTTTCTTAGTGAATGAAATGAACTGTTAACTGTTACTCTGTTAGTGCTTAGAAATTATTAGTGCTTAGAAATTGTTAATTGTTGCTTAGTGAATGAAATGAAATTGTTAGCTTAGAAATTATTAATTGTTTCTTAGTGAATGAAATGAAATGAAATGAAACTGTTAACTGTTACTCTATTAGTGCTTAGAAATTATTAGTGCTTAGAAATTGTTAATTGTTGCTTAGTGAATGAAATGAAACTGCTAGCTTAGAAATTATTAATTGTTTCTTAGTGAATGAAATGAAATGAAATGAAACTGTTAACTGTTACTCTGTTAGTGCTTACAAATTGTTAATGCTTACAAACTGTTAACTGTTAGTACTTAGAAATTGTTAACTGTTGCTTAGTGAATGAAATGAAACTATTAGCTTAGAAATTATTAATTGTTTCTTAGCGAATGAAATGAAATGAAATGAAACTATTAACTATTAGTGCTTACAAATTGTTAGTGCTTAGAAATTGTTAAATGTTTCTTAGTGAATGAAATGAAACTGTTAATTGCTTTGTTGGTTTAATTGTAGCATGGGGTTACATCCTGATTATACCCCTGAGCAAATTGAAAGAATTGAGATTGATGCCCAAAATGCTGATAATGTTGGCAATGCTGATACACAAGACCCTGTTGATGCTGCTGCCACTGCTGCACCCCAAGGTCAAGATGTTGGAAACCAAAAGAAGAGGAAATTAAAAGAAGTTATGACCGCAGATGTGTGGCAGCACTTCATAAGGAGTCCAACACAAGATGATGGTTCTTATGATGCTACTTGCAAGTATTGTAGGTCAATTTATCCAATGGGAAATCAAAGAGGTACTGGGTCATTGAGGCATCATTATACTAGAGGATGCAAGAAAAGACCAAATAGGAATTTCCGTGATAAGCTGCAAAGGGTATTGCAGACTACCAATGTGGCAGGTATTGAACATAACCAAATTAATTAATTATTTTGTATATAGATTTACATTATTGAAGTCTAACTATTTAATTAACTATTTTAGGTGATAACAAGGTTGTTGTATGGGCATTTGACCAAGCCACATGCAGAAGATACTTTGCAATCATGGTCATTGTCCATGAGTACCCATTTAATTGTGTGACTCACCATTACTTAAGGGTCTTTTTGAAGAGCCTTCAACCAGAGTTTAAGTTGGTATCAAGGAACACTGTTAGGTCTGATTGCATTGGTATTTATGAACAAGAAAGGAAAGCTTTGTATGAAGAGATTGGTAAACTTGATTGTAAAGTTAGTTTTTCTAGCGATTTGTGGACCAGTCACTTAGGGGATAGGGGTTTTATGGCATTGACATGTCATTATATAGATGATAGTTGGAGAATTAGGAAAAGAATAATTAATTTTACCCCTCTTCCTTCTCCACACACTGGAAAACACATAGCTGAATCCTTATATAGTATATTGGTAATGTGGAATTGGACAAAAGGGCTTTCAGTCTTGTGCTTGACAATGCATCTTCTAATGATGCTTGCATCAGAGAGCTACTGAATGGACCACTGGTAATTATTTATTTATTCAAAAATTTTCTTCTTATTTACTTAATTATATGACTAATTAAAACCTTGTGCTTGTTTGTTTATATGTAGCAAGATGCACTACCTGCAGATGGCTCAGTGTTCCATCAAAGATGTGGATGCTACATCTTGAACTTAGTTGTTCAAGATGGACTTTCTGTGCTATCTAATGAGATTCAAAAAGTTCACGAAACGATAAAGTACATTCGGCATTCACAAGCTAGAATGGAGAAGTTTATATTGGCAGCATCTCAGGTATGTAATTAACCTAACTTTGTTTGGATTTTATTTGCATTATTTACTTTACTTTGTAATGTAAGCTTTCTTTGTTTTTAATTTTTTCAGGCTAAAGTTCCATTCAAGAAACCAGCATGGGATGTTCCAACACGATGGAATTCAACATATCTTATGTTGGAGCTAGATTTGCAGCTCAGAACTGCAATTGCTAGGTATGCTGCTCTTGATAAGCATTATAAACTGAAACCAGATGACTTGGAATGGGAAGCAATGGAGGCATTAATGGACAGTTTGAAGATCTTTTACACTGCCACATTAAAATTTAGTGCCACAAAGTATCCCACTCTCAACTATTTCTTTCCTGAATTCTGTGAGGTGTATGTAAGCATAAAAAAAATGGAGAACAGTGTTTATCCTTTTATTGTTTTGATGGGTAGAAAAATGTTTGATAAGTGGGAAAAATATTGGACCAGTGGAAACACACTGTTAGCTATTGCATGTGTTCTGGATCCAAGATGCAAACTAGCAGTTGTGGAGTATTATTTTAAATTGATATACCCTAGTAACTATCAATGGTATATGACAAACTTGAATGCTTGCATTAATACTATGTTCAAGGAGTACTTGGAGACATACTCCATATCCTTGCAGAGCCAAGCAGATAGTTCATCAAACACTCAGAGGTATGGTGCTTTTGCAATTAGTTATTCAATTAATTCACTTGCTCCTTACACCTTGTTATTTATTTGTCAATTTGTTTGCTTGTTTCAGGAGCCAAGCTTGTGGGGCATCAAGTAGTGCCACTGTCAGTGATATAAGGGCCGGACTGAAAAGTTTCATGGCTGAGAAGAGAACCACAGAACCAGTGAAGTCAGAACTTGAACAATATTTAACTGAGCCATTGGATGATACTGCCTTGGAGGTAGAATTTGACATACTTGCATGGTGGAAGTTAAAAGCACCTAAATATCCAGTCTTGTCAAGACTAACCCGAGACATCCTGGCGGTTCCGGCATCGACAGTGGCATCTGAGTCCACATTCTCCACTAGTGGTAGAGCACTCTCAACTGTAAGAAGCTCCTTGAATGATGAGAGCATAGAAGCTCTCATCTGTGCTCAGGACTGGTTGCGTGCTAAAGTGACTGGTAAGCTTCAATTTTTTATTTTATTTCTTTTTTATCTCATATTGGTTAACTTCAATAGTTAGTAATTAAGTATAATTATATTACATGTTTGTGTTGATTTGCAGAGAGAGGTGAAGAAGTTGGTGCTCCACTATGGGGCACTGACGAAGCGACACCGGATGATACAATTTGTGGCAATCAAGCATGATGGTGCTCCAAGTCACAAACTAACAATGTCAGTGACTCAGTGGTATTCCTTATTTTATGCTAGTTGGCTTTTGCATTTTGTGTTATGTCCTGACAACTTGTTGCTGGTCAGTTGTCAGTTGTCAGTGAGATCAAGTAGGGGTGTATCAGTGTTAATGTATGCTGTTGGCTTGTTACTTGTTACTTTGTTAGTTGTTAGTAAGATCAAGTAGTTGGATGATGAAGCCTGGAGTGTTCAGCTCTTGGGCTCCTTAGCCTCAAGCATATTCTTCAATGATGACATATGTTTTATTGGCTTCATAGTAAGCTTTTTATTTCTAGCCATTGGCTGAGAAAGGTATCTAATCTGAGAAGATGGCTTGGGGCTAGGTTGAGTTTGTTGCTGGCACTATAGGTTAATCATCTTGTAACTTGTAAGGTTTTGTTGTGTAAGACATGGATTTCTGATTTGTGAATTGTGATATATGAACTCTGATATGTGTTATGTAAGACATGGATTTCTGATTTGTGAATTGTGATATGTGAACTCTGATATGTGTTATGTAAGACATGGATTTCTGACATGTTATGTAAGACTTGGATTTGTGAATTTTGAATCTGTGATGTCATGTGTTATTTATGTAAACACTTGTATGTTTTGTTGTGAAAATATGAACTAAAATTACTATGAATTTGTAAGTTTTTTTTTCTTCAATTTATACTTAAAAAATGAGCGGTTTCAAATGATTGCAAAATTTAACGTTTTGAACGTTTGTTCCATTCAAATCTGACGGAATGAAAACGGTAATTTTTTTTCTTACGTTCTAATAACGGAACATAAACGCAAATCAATATGGTTACGTGCTATATAACGGAACGGAAACGTAAGCTGCTACTTCCGTGTACGTTGTGCACATTTGACACCCCTATGTTGTGTAATCTATTTCAGTTTGCACCTGCCACCTAGGGGTGTCAAACGTGGACAACGTACACGGAAACTGTAACTTCCGTTTATGTTACGTTGTACTTAACGTAATCATATTCATTTACGTTTATGTTACGTTATTTAAGCGTAAACAAAATTTGTGCTGTTTTCTGTTACATTTTTTTAAACGTAACAAACGTTAAACACGTTAAAGTTTCATACCGTTTAAAATGACATTGATTTTTTAAGTTGCCAACAGAAATCATAACATAAAATTCTAAGCAAATTCAAATCTTACAAATAAAGCTATACATAAGATGTCCAAAATTTACAAATTCATAACATAACATAATAATTTATAAATCGACAACACAATCACAAATCCAAGTCATAGAGATAAAAAATCAGAACTCACAAGTCACAACTGTATATAGCATTATAGACTACAAATCCAAATATTACAAATCAGAAAATAAAGAACCTACATGAAATTGAAACCCATAGTCCCAGCAACAAACTCAACCTAGTCTCAAGCTATCTTCTCAGTAACCTTTCTCAGCCATGGACTAAAAATAAAGCTTACTATGAAGCAAATAAACACATACAACATCATCGAAGAATCCCGGCTTGAGACTAAGGAGCCCAAGAGCTTAAAACTGCAGGCTTCAACTTACACAACTACTTGATCTTACTAAGAGTAACAGCTAGCTAATAGGCAATAAACTGACAACATGCAAACAACAATTTGTCACTTGTCAGTACACAAAAGGCAAACAAGCTAACAAGCACAAAAGCTAACAACTGACAAGCCAATAAACTGACAACAAGAAAACAACAAGCTGTCACTTGTCAGTACACAAAAGGCACAAGCTAACAAGCACAAAAGCTAACAACTTACAAGCAATATCATGCTTGACTGCCACAAATTGTATCATCCGATATCGGGTCAGCACTAGGCCATAGTGTAGCACCAACTTCTCCACCTTTCTTTGCAAATGAAGACAGTTACACAGATGCAATATAATTATGCTTAATTACCAAATATTGAACTTACCCAATATAAAAAAAAAAGAAGTAAACATAAAGGAATAGAGCTTACCTGTCACTTTACTACAGAACCAGTCTTGAGCACAGATGAGAGCTTCTAAGCTCTCATCATTCAAAGTATTTCTGATAGCTGAGAGTGTCATGCCACTAGTGGAGAATGTGGACTCTGATGCCACTGTTGATGCCGGGACCGCCAGGATGTCTCGGGTTAGTTGTGCCAACACTGGGTATGTATGCACCTTCAACTTCCACCATGCAAGGATGTCAAATTCTTCCTCCAAAGTAGTAGCATCCAATGGCTCACTTAAGTATTGTTCAAGCTCAGACTTGACTGGTTCTGCAGTTTTCTTCTCAGCCAATAAACTTTTCAATCCAGCCCTTATATTATTAAGAGTGCCACTACTTGATGCCCCACAAGTTTGTCTCCTGAAACAATCAAACAAGCATAGTAATTAACTATGTGTTTGGCTCTGAGTCGATAAACAAGCCAATAAACAAGCAAAATAGTACTCTAATTTCCAATTTCTAATATCTGAATTCACAATCTAAGCAGCAATTCACAATTTCTAATTAAAGCAATTCATATAATTTTATTATCAGATAGTAATCACATAATTATTATCACATAGTTTTATTCAATAAACAGGCCAATAAACAAGCATAATACTTGATACCTCTGACTTTGACTCTGAGTCCCTGATGAACTATCTGTTTGGTTCTGCAAGGATGTGGAGTATGCCTCCAAGTACTCCTTGAAGAAAGTATTGATGCATGCATTCAAATTTTGCATATACCATTCATAGTTGCCAGGGTATATCAACTTAAAATAGTACTCCACAACAGTCAGCTTGCATCTTGGATCCATAACACATGCAATAGCTAACAAAGTGTTTCCATTGGTCCAATATCTCTCCCACTTAGGTAACATTTTTTGGGCCATCAAAACAATAAAAGGATAATCACTCTTCTCCATATTTTTAATGCTTACAAAGATATCACAGAATTCAGGAAAGAAAAAGTTAAGTGTTGGATACTTGGTGCCACTAAATTTTAAGGTGGCAGTGTAAAACACCTTCAAACAGTCCATTAATGCCTCCATTGCTTTCCATTCCAAGTCATCTAGTTTTATTGTGTAATGCTTATCATGAGTACCATACTTGTCAATTACAGGTCTGAGCTGCGAAGCAAGCTCCAACATTAGATATGTTGAATTCCATTTAGTTTGTACATCCCATGCTGGTTTCTTAAATGGAACCTTAGCCTGAAATAAAGCAATGTAATTAACATAAGCAATTCACAATCAATTAAAGCAATGTAAGCAGCAATTCACAATTCAAGCTATTTCACAATCTAAGCAGCAATTTAGATAGCAATTATCTGATAATTATAGCAATTAAAAATCTAAGCAGCAATTCAGATAGTAATTATCTATGAATTCACATAATTTTGCTATGAGTTACTATCTGAATGCAAACAAACTTAGGTTTAAGTACATACTTGAGATGCTGCCAACTTAAACCTTTCCATTCTAGCTTGCAAATGACGAAGGTACTTCATCGTTTCGCGAATTTTTTTAATCTCATCAGCTACCACAGTAAGGCCATCTTGAACAATCAAGTTCAAGATGTGGCACCACATCTTTGATGAAACACTGAGCCATCTACAGGTAAGGTATCTCTCTACATATGAACAAACAACCATAAGGTAGTAATTAGTCATATAATTAGGTAAATAACAAGGACATTTTTTCATAAAAAGATAGTAATTACCATTGGCCCATTCAATAGCTCTCTAATGCAAGCATCATTAGAAGATGCATTGTCAACCACAAGGTTGAATGCCCTTTTATCTAAATTCCACATTACCAACATACTAAACAAGGCATCAGCAATATATTTTCCAGTGTGTGGAGAGGGAAGAGGTGCAAAATTAATGCATATTTTTTTTAATTTTCCAACTATCATCTATGTAATGACAAGTCAATGCCATAAAACCCTTGTCCCCTAAATGATTAGTCCACAAATCAGTAGAAAAACTCATTTTACAATTGAGTTTACCAAGCTCTTGATACAAAGATTTCTTTTCTTCTTCATAAATACCAATGCAATCAGACCTAAGAGTGTTCCTTGATATCAACTTAAATTGTGGTTGGAGTTTTTTTCAAAAACACTCTTAAGTAGTGGTGAGTCACACAATTAAAGGGATACTCATGGACAATCACCATAATAAGTTTCTTCTGCATGTGGCTTGGTTAAATTCCCATGCAACAACTTTATTTTCACCTGAAACAAATACTCTAGTTAGACTTCAATATGCACAAAACAATTATGCTAAATTGGTTAACTACAAGAATTGAACAAATAAGGAAATACCTGCCACACTGCTAGTGTGCAACATTTTTTGCAACCTATCGCGTTGACCCCTATCTGGTCTTTCCTTGCATCCCTTATTATAATGATGCTTCAATGATCCAGTACCCCTTTGATTTCCCATTTCATAAATATGTCCACAATACTTGCAAACAGCATTATAAGAACCATCATTTTGTACTTCACCCTTTGTGAAGTGCTGCCACACCTGTGCTGTCATATTTTTCCTAAATTTCCTCTTCTTTTTGTCAGCATTGTCAGCATTGTTAACATCAGGTGCAGCAGGGTCTTGTGCTTGTGTATCAACATTGTCAGCATTGTCAGTATTACGGGCATCAATCTCAATTCTTTGAATTTCTTCAGGGGTATAATTAGGATCTAACCCCATGCTACAATGTTCAAGCCAACAATTAATGTCTCATTTGTAAGAAACTAACAATTTTTAATTTTAAATAGCAATTCACATAATATTCACATAACAATTTCTAAGCAGCTAACAATTTGAAATAGCAATTCACATAATTTCTAAGTCTAATTTGTAAGCAACTAATAATATCTAAGTCAAATAACAATTTTTAAGCAGCTAACAATTTCTAATTTCACATAATTTCTAAGTCTAATTTATTAGCATAATATTAACATAATTTGTAAGCATAATATTAAAATTGAGCTAACACTTAACAATTGAGCTAGAAAAATGACATACTCATCATCAGCTTCGTACACAAGATCTGGCTCAGATACATCACTCCCTGGATCAGCCATTAAAGACAGCTAACGAAATTCTAACACAAGTCCACAAATCACAACTGCAAAGTAGAAAAATAAATAGAACAAGATTAGTACTATCCCTAAACAAGATTAATTACACTCTGCTGCCGCCTGCCTCTGCCTGGACTCAAGCTAACAATTAGACCTTAATTAAGACTCAACCTAACAATTGAGACATTAATTGACTGGTGTTTCCAATACTATTTTAAAGAAACCTAAAAACGGACAGTGAAAAAAAAACTGTTTAAATCATTCACACCAAAAAGCAGACAGGGAAAAAAAAACGTTCAAATCATTCACAAATTAGAAGCAAAAATTGAAAATTGAGTTGAGCTACTGAGCATACCTTTTTTCCGTTTGTGATTTCCTCAAGCTCCTCTCTATTCTTTCTCTTTGTGACTCTCTCTCTAACTTTCGTATATAATAGCAACAATTATCTCTAACTTGTACCATAATGACTGTCTGTGAGTGCGAGTGTGACTGGTGACAACAAGCCCTAGACGGCGATGCAATCATCTCTTCTACAAAATGTAATATCTGCTCAAATCAGTGTAATAGACTAATAGCCACACAAATCGACAACAATAGACATAGTACACTGCATGACTGCATCGTCGACAAGGGACTAGAGCCTCACAGTCACAGACTCACAGCTTGGCACTGACAGTCGATAGAGACACTCACTGACTCACAGATCTGCTCAATCGAGGTACAAAAGAGAGAGAATGAGACACAATCAAGGTTGAAGAGGAGAGAAAAGAGAGAGAGGATCACTGGATCAGACATCAGAGGACTCAGAGGCAAGTGCAGCCGTGCAGCGTGCGACTGCGAGCGGCGCTAGGGTTACTGGGTTAGGGATTACTAAATACTAATGAGTAATGAGTCAACAGTTGCACACGCAATCCTCGACTGTACCTCCGCTCCTCACCCCATCTGCAATTTAACAGATTGTACCACGCTACAAAATTCAATATGGGCTGCTGGCCTGCTGCAAACTAATGGGCCAAACGTAAGAACGTGGGTTGACGTAACGGAAGCGGGCTGTTTCGTTTAAGTTCCATTTTTATCAACGTAACTGGTATCGTTTCCGTTTCCGTTCCGCTGATTGAAACGTAACCAATATCCCTTCCGTTTCCGCTCCGTTTCGGACGGAACAGAACGAAAACGTGCGAAACGGAACCAAATTGACACCCTTACTGTCACCTGACCCTTTCACACCGAGCATTCTTTTGTATTGCTTTTTAATTGTAGGTGCTTTATTAGTAACATTAGTGACAGAAGTCTATGTTCTACATTGAATTATTTCAAAATTAACTTTCTTAATTTTCAAAATTTTTGGTTATTTTTTCGAGTTCTCATGCATCAAAATTTTATAGTTATAGAATATCACGGACTAGACTGCTACTTTGAGAAGAACAATAAATGTGGTACTTGTAGCAATTTAGTTTCAGGTCAATATCAAAAGTAGTGAAACATTAATACTTCATGACTATTAATGCTAGCTTGTACTAGTAGAATTGAGATCTAGTCCCACGCCGGATGGTGTAACGCATCAATTTCAACCGTCTGATTTAATCTCAATGGTTAAGAGAGCCCCGTGCATAATACCAGACTGATAGGCCCGAAACGTCCATATCAGATCGGACGGTTGGATGGCTGCCCTGGACCGCCCCGCGCGGGAGCAGATGAGGATTGGTACTACTAAACCTATAGCGGTCAGTTATCTATTTAAGTTCTCCAATAGAAAAAATGAAGAGAAAATAGTTAACACTATTCTGAGGTCACTACTCACATGCTTAGAGGTTAGAGCATCTCTTATCGATGCAAAACTTGATCAAGATCAAAATTTTGGTGTGGAAAGTGGAAACAAAATCATGATACATATATTGTCGATTTGGTATGTGCACATGCAATAACTCCAGATCTACTAGAGAAGCTGCAATGTGATGTGTACACAGTGAACCCAACATGCACACGATATATACGAATAACATATTGTACTGTTAAAGAGGCCCAGTTTGCCTCCCTGCAATTATTTTTTTCAAGACGGACAAATTGTATGTCACACTTTTGGCACTAGTACTAAAATAATAGTTGTCTCTTGCATACAATATCATGTACATTTCCTAATAATTTAGAAGATATGTTATATTAAGAACATGTTCATCTGATTATCGTAGCAATCCATAAATACTATTAATCAAAAATAAAAAAAAGTAATATTGTGTATATATTATCTATAATTTTAGATATTTTTGTATTAAATTTGATATTTTATTAAAATTAATAAGCCATCAATCGAGCAATTTGGTTAAAATAAGATTTTGTTTTATACATTGATATTTGATCATTGACTGAAAAATTTATAATTTACATCAAATGTAATGCTTGAGTATTTTATAAAGTCGGTTTTCATGCTTGTACACATACTCTTGTTACCTGATTTCAAAATGCATGAAACCTGTATGCTATTATACCCAGAAAAAGCTCTATTTATATTTTTACTTACCTGCCTTGGTTTTATTATAAAACTAAATGTTTCAAACTTTGCAAGTGGGCTTCATTAAAAGCCTGTCTTTAAAATTTGAACTCCCGTTCTTTGTACCAATATACCTTCCCCACTCATTACTCCAACAGTCCTTCACAAGTTAACATTTCTCCAAAGTTCAAAAATGGCAATGCACCTGCCTTCACGGATCCTTCTTCTGTTAACTGCATGTGTTTTCACTTGCACTTACATTTCAAATGCTGCAACTGATAATGCAGCCCCCTCTGGCTCTTTCTCTTTCAAAGATAACTTTGATCTAACAGGAGCTGAAGATCACTTTAGTACCTCTCCCGATGGCCAAGTGTGGTATCTCTCACTTGATAAGAAAGCAGGTCTCTGCATTTGTTTTTATTTGTTTGTAGTGTGATTTTCATTACTCGAACAATAATTACCATTGATGTCTCTTGTGTCTTTGTGGCCTCTTTTATTATTCACTTCTCTAAGAATTTCAGTATTTTTGAAAAATTAATGATCCATGAATTATCTGTTATATTTTGTTGTTTGATAAAGATTAGATTACAATGTGCTTGACAATTTTCGGCGATTGCTTTATTTCTGAGAACATAATGTATAGTGTTTTGGAAGTTTTCAAAAAAGAAATCTATTGGACATATTTTTCTTAATGCCTTTTGTTTGTGAAAAAAATAAAATCAACTCAATGGTTGCACTATTCTAGGATGTGGATTTCAGACCCGCGACCGGTACCGGTTTGGGTGGTTTAGCATGAAGCTTAAGCTTGTTGGCGGTGACTCTGCTGGAGTTGTAACCGCTTATTATGTAAGCCTTAATTAGTTGTCTTTTTATTTTGTATCATCAAGTGACAGAGGAAGAAAAAATCTATTTTCAGAATCTACCATGAAACTTCTACAGTTCAAATTTAAGAAGGACACACAGAATATAGGTCCCCATTCTATTCTTGTAGGTCCCTGTACTTCCACTGGTGATTTTGCAACTTGATCTTGTATTAGCAATTTCTCCTGTGTCGGTGTCCCCACACTAGTTTAGATGTTTAATTATTCGTGAGTTACCCAATTATCTCTGACAATGTTGCTGTAAAACCAACATTGTAAACCCTTCATCATCAGAGTTCTCCAATGTAAATCATTACCCATAAGAGTTAAAAAATAGCTATTACTAGCAATGTTAATATCAAATTTGTTGAATATTTATCAAATAACATTTGTCATCTCTATATAAAACAGATGTGTTCTGATCTGGGAGCAGCGCCAGACAGGGATGAGTTAGATTTCGAGTTTTTGGGAAATAGAACGGGTGAACCATACACGATACAAACTAATGTGTACAAGGGCGGTGTTGGAAACAGAGAGATGCGCCACCAACTATGGTTTGACCCGACTGAGGATTTTCATACTTACTCTATCCTATGGAACAACCATCAGATTGCGTAAGTTTTGTTGGTTCTGTTTATTCTATTTTTTTTTTTCTATTTAAGAGCAAATCTTACAACCCCCTGCATCATGGTCTATACTCTACTATATAGTTAACTTTCAAAGGCAATAATAATTTTGCCGATAAATTTTGATGATGATGATAATAATAAATAAAAATAATAGTAATGATGATGATGATCATAATAATAATAATAATAGTTAAAATAATAATATTAATAAAATTAAGATGGATCATGATATGCTTGGTAAAAGATGCAGACTCCTGTGTTTCAAGGTTTTTGGTTAGTTTAATTTGCTATTATCTGGATCTTTGGAAGGATTGGTTCCATCGTGATCCTTGTAGATGATTTTTTAATGGTTGCAATTTATATTTATTTAAACCCATACTGCGCTGCATGAGTTCCATGCATCTGCAATGATGCGTAGTAGCGATGATTTCGTGATGCAGACATTCTTACTTGTTCTCTTCATGATAAAAATTTAAAGATATTAAAAATACCCCTTATATTCTAGCCATGCGGGTTTATTTAAACAGAAGCAAAAGAAAAAAAATTTTCGGAACCATAATTATGGTAGTAAGCCCCTAGTGCAAACTGTCATTTTTTTAGCCTAATTCATGTGTCATAATGAAAAATAACAAATAGATCCAGTGTATATTTCCGGAATGAATTCCTATAATTTTCACTTGCATTTATGTTTTTGTCTAGCCTAACCAGCAGGTCTCCCACCATATGGTCAATTGCTATAGTTAACAAAGCCAATAATTTTTCCTTGTATCAATGTGGGACAAAAATGATCAATGTATAGATCATGATTTTTATTCACAGTCCATCAAAATGTTAGATGTTCCCAGATAGATTGACAGTAGTAAATCCAAAGAATGCAATTCAAAAGATGCAAGAAGTGGGAGCAATATATTTATGTTATACAATTAATGTTTGAACTGTAAAATTTATTGATAAAAGAGAGGTTCTCATCATCTATACTCTAATTCAGGTTTTTTGTGGATCGTGTACCAATCAGAGTTTACAAGAACAACGGAAAACCAAACAACTTTTTCCCAAGTGACAAGCCGATGTACATGTTATCGAGCATTTGGAATGCTGATGACTGGGCCACAAGAGGCGGCTTAGAAAAGACCAACTGGACACATGCTCCCTTCGTCTCCTCCTATAAGGATTTCAATGCTGATGGGTGAGTGTAATGCATAATAACTAACTTAAAGCAAATTAATTCTTAGAAAAATTAAACAAAAATATAATAATTAACGTTTAAATACACCAACATCGGCTTCAATCAGTATGTGAAGTTAGCAGTAACTATACTGGGGCTTCTATTCTATGCCTGGAACAACACATATGCACGTACACAGAAAAAAGAGAAGTAGAATTAAAAAAAAAATTAGGAAAATTAAATAGGGAAAACAGGAGAACTTGTTGATTTTGTCACAAAACAAAACAAAATATAGTTTAAAAGTATGCAAGTGGTTTCCACCATCTTAAAATTTGTAGTCTAAAATTGCATATTCTAGACATTACCAGAATTTCCAAACAGTAAGAAAATATGTATTTACTCTCAAATTTGGGACTAAATTTGGAGCATATCAGGTGCAAATGGGAAGATCCATACCCGAAATGTGTTTCAACCACTGGAGAGAACTGGTGGGACCAGTATGAAGCCTGGGCCCTCACTGACAGCCAGCAAGAGGATTCGAAATGGGTCTGGCGCAATTTGGTAATTTATGACTATTGTAAGGATTATGAAAGATTTCCTAAATTACCTGAAGAGTGTAATTTATAAAAAAAGAATTGGAAGGGAAAAAGGGGGAGGGGAAGATTATTTGATTTATTATTTATGTACTTAAAATTATTTTGATCTATGAAGGAAATTTTGGCTACTGGTCGCTATATGGTACTTGTTAGTTTTTTGGTAGGTCTTTGTATTCTTAGCTCCAGTATTCATTCTTCTGTTATGACAGTTTAAAATTATTATTACCATGATAAATTATCTTTCCTTGTTTTTCTTTGTTTTTTTCCCTTTTGTTATGTAGCTTTCTATTCAATGCAGTAAAAAAAATGGTCTCTTTTTTCATCCCCCTTTATGCTTCCATTATTTAAAAGAAAAAAAAATGTAAAACTAACCATGATCCAACTCCAGTCTACTATATCTTAAGGATTTGTAAGCAAATGTCGATCTTACAAGGACCAGTTGGCAAAATGTTCAACTGAAATAAGAGTGAAGATTGGAAATAAATTAAATTTTCGTAAAACTACAGCAATACTGACAACTCACTATGTGCCAGAGAATAACTTTGGCTTTTGTAAAGAAAAAGGTTCCAATAGACTCTTAACTAATGTAGCATACAGAGAGGGAACAATGAATTTTATAATTTGACTGCTGTTCTGCATGTTTGCATTCAATAACATTTACAAAAAAAAAAAAAAAGTTTACAAAAAGTGGAGATAAGAGTACAAGGAAAATAAAGATTCTCTGAGAGGTCATTCTGGTTTTGAAAAAGGGAAAGAAGCTGCACATTAGTTTTTGACAGCAACTTTGATCAGAAACCATGTCATCATCTTGATGCAGACCCGATTGCATTTTAAGTACGCTATAGATATTTGCAATATCCTTCAAATTATTATTAATATTGTACAACATACCTCAATAAAATAGTTTTTCTTTTCATGGGTTCTCTCAATGTCTCTTTATATCGTCTTGGAAGTAGTTCTCTTTCAGTCTTTTGCAACTTTCAATGTATAGAATTATAGTATGTTTGTATCATTGTATGTATGAGGCTAACACTAAATCAAGAAATTGTGATGTTACTTTCATTTTAATAAAATTGACATATAATTTTCTTTCTTCCCTGAATATTAAGGTTAGTAATTTTTTAGTTAGTATATTTCGAATCATACAATCCAACTAATACATGCATTATTTCCGGTAGTCCGAAATAAACACCTACCTTGCATTACTTCTAGCATGCTAATCCAAATAATACTTTCCTTGCGCAATTTTTAGCTGCATAGTGTAGATTTACATTGATGATTGTATTTATATGGTGATTCTTACATATAATTGGTTAATTCAAGGGTTGCAATGCAAATTATAGGATAATTAAACTGTGTATACAGCCAGTAAGCTGGTATGCAGAAAGATCTGAGCACAAAATCTGTTAAATAGGCCAATATGGACAGTAACAATTTTTTATTCTGACTACAACAGTGAAATGTAGAATATTAAGGGATGGAAGGACCACTTATCTCATTTTAAGGACAATATTGTTAAAAAAAGTATTGTATCAATTTTTAGTGGTCGCAATCATGTGGTGTGGTGGACACTTCCCACGTGGCACATAGATCAAAACTTAATCCCAGGAGCTGATAGTTATAATTTTATTTATTATACTTGTCTCTATTGAAAGGTAGGCTAATACCCAAAATAAGGATCTTAATTACAGTTAGGTCTAACTAAATTTTCTCTCACTATCCACTATTTAAATACAGTTTGTATTGACTAAGACCCTATCGGTTTTAAGCCTGAAATTTAGTTATCTAAACCTTTCCCCAACATAATATCTGTTGATTAGGTTTGAAAAGTTCTCAGCCACAGGAAAAGATCCAAGGAAGACGAAACACTAGTTTCTGGTAGAACTATTAATAACCAGACAGCTAAGGAGATTAGTGCAAAGGAAGCGCTCTTGATTTGGCAAAAAAGTAAAAATTCTCTGTATTCCAACTGGACTCAAATTTGTCTAATTGAACACTATCAATTTCATAAATTGACTGCTGTTTTGTTCGTGTGTTGGACTGATTTGACAAACATATATCCAAACATTAACTTATATTATTATTAGAGTATGTAATTTAAGCAATATATTGCAAGTATAAGCAAATGATTTTAGCTAAGAATAACGGACAAAATAGGGATCCACTGGAGATCCAACACTCACCTCAAAAAGAACCAATATTTGTAATTTCTTTTAAAAACCAATATTTTATAATTTCTTATAAATCAAAATAAATACAGGAGACATGCTTTCCAACATAATTTATAGTTGGATGAATCGATGTGGTACAGACCGGTACCGTATCTAGATAAACCTATGGAGTCCCGATTATTGAACGAAAAAATTCAACTCTAAAGAAAATAAGCAAGAATATTTGCCGGAGGAAAAAAAAAAAAGAACAAGCATCATCAACAGGTCGACATATTAACAGAAGTAATTTTAATATTGTGCAAACTAACATGTGATAATCAGTGCTGTTGTAACATTTTCTTTAACAAGTACACTTTACCTTATCAATGAAAAATATATTTCTCAGTAATCATTATAAACCTTGAATGATAGCAAAATATAACACAAGGTGAGAAAATTACTCCAGAAATAAACAAGAGCCAATGTTCAAGGACAAATAAAAAAAAAACATGAATCAATTCTGTTAAGAGATCTCCAAAACAGTGGGGATGAATAACAGCTATGTCCCATTAACGGTCCCTTCTATTACTAGAGAACATTTAAAAGGTGACGTTGCAATTTACATGGACTGCACATCGGTGCCGTTATCCTACAATCATGTTATTCATGTGCATATTATATCAGAGGCCAGTGAACAAACAACTGTAAACAGTGCATTATAATCAAATAAAAACATTAACTAGTTGGTCAGGCGTACCTCTTTGGGACAATTTTACCAATCAAAATACTGGTACAATTGGAGCACCTGCAGGTACTAAACTGGTAACCCTAATCTATTCTGGAAATATGCATCAACAAGCTCAGCAAGAAAATAAAAAACCAAACACAATAATAAAATCAAGTAATCCTTTCTTATTTAATCTTAAAAAGTGACATAAACAAGCCATGGAAGGGTCGATAAGGCACCTTCAGTCTTACAAAATAACCCAAAAGCATTACAAGCGTAAGCTCACACTTAGTGCCAAATACAAGCAGCAGTCTACTGCTGCCCAAACTCCACAATAATTAATATATAGTAGTGCAGTACTGATGCGCAATATTTGAAGACTTGCCGGGGTACAGTAAAGAACCAACAATGCTTAGAAACCGTGAATCTTAATATGCTCTTTCTTCACAATACCAGCCTGTCATTTTTTTTTTTATAAAAATCATCAGTAACCATGAATAATTAGAACATGAAAAATAACACAAACATACTGGCACAATAGCAAAAAACTGCTGATCGAACATCATACTGCTTCTGCCCAAAATTCTTTTGGCATGTTTTTATTCTTCAACATTGACCGAACCAAAGAGTAATTAATCGATATAGATCAAATACCTGAATGAGGAAGTTGGAGACGTTTTTACGCTGATCACCTTGCAGTTGAATGACCTACATAATAATCACAACTTATTAAAACCAAATCATTCAATAGAACAACCAAGCATTATACCATCATCATTATATAAACACGATAAGTTTGTGTCTATTATGTTTATATGGAAGGAGAAAAGAGGAAGAAAGGTAGATAGATCCAGTACCTGGCCCATTTCAGGGTCCTGGACGACAGTACCGTTGCAACAGAACTCCTTTTTGAGGTCTTTGAGGATTTTGTTGTAGGAAAACTCTTTCTTCAGGCCTTGCACAGTAGTCAGGCTCTTGCGGCCATTCCTTTGTTGGATGCGTATGTGTACGTACTCTTTTGCTCCTGCCCCTGCTTCCTCAGCATTTGCCTCAGCAAACGGATCTGCATCCACAAACATACCAATGTTTAGAACACCAAAAACATATACAAAACAAGTAATTAGTGTTCGATGTTAAGTTAAGAAGAATAGGATTAGATCTTGATATTATTGGTTTGATATGATGGGTTATACCATCAGATTGCATACCCATTTGAACCTACCCAAAATCAAATAAAATTCAATTTAGCTTGATTAATGTTCAATTGGAATATTATATGAATAATCTGGGGGTATATTGGGGGCATATGGTGATACAAACATTGGTACTAAATTAAGTTGATGGGGCATATACATAATTTTGCTAGATGTTGATTGAACAAATAATTGAAAGAGAGAACATACCAAAAGCGCTTGGAATCTGGATATCGAGATCAGACATGAACTCTTGGCTGTTTGGAATTAGAGGACCCGAACTGAAACAAAAATTAAAAGTTAGTACTGTTAGGCAATTAAATAAAGTTCAGAGAAACAATTAGATTAGCGTGCATAAAACTTTTGAAAGAAAACTTGATTATAAAAGTAGCACCTCTCCTATTAGATTAGAGCAATTAAAAGGTCAAAGGATCAGGTAAGAAGATAAAACTGGAAAAAGATTTGAAACATATTTTCCCCAACTACCAAATTTGACTTCAATCATTATTTGGAAAACATTATACCGACATACAAATGTTTTCTAATCTTATCCGATTTCATCTAGAATTTTCGATCGCAGAATAAAAGAAAGCCAAATTATTTCCAAAATTTATCTAATATAAACATCTGCTTACTATTCAGATCTAATCTTTTACAAATTCAACAACAATCAAACAAAAAAGAAACGAAAAAACAAAGGAATAGAGAGAAAAACACCCAATACCTGTCGACTTGAGAAGCGATTAATTCAACAACGAGATGTAATAATAACAAGAGAATAGAACAAGTCTCTCTTTCTTTTTCCCCTCTTTAAATTAAAATCAGAAAAAGCGTGGTGATTTCTCTTCCTTGAATAAGTGCTCTATATATAGACAGAGAGAAGAGGAAGAGAGAAGGAGATAAAAGAGAGGAGACTTCTGGGTGATTGCTAGCCGCCTCTTTTTTTCTCTGCCTCTCTCTCTTTCCTCACCACACGGACCTTGTGACCGACTTATTCTCTAATTTTTATTTTATTTTTAGATTGGGATTTATTTATTTATTTGTTAGGAAAATATTTTATGGGCTCGTTTGGATTGTATGGAAATAAGGAAGGAATAAGAATTTTAGAAATAAAATATTGGAAAGTGTGTAACTTTGTGAAGAAAATATTGTTTAGGAATAAGTTATTTCTAAAAATAAGCTATTCCTAAGCAATCCAAACGCCCCAATGAGATTAAATGTGACATGATTTGATTCTTTGGGTTTCTGTTTTGGAGTGATGTAATTGTGGACCTGGTTTATTATGAATGCTTGGTCGTTAAGTATAAAATGCAATGAGAACTTTTTACTTCAAAATTAAACAATTTATCTGTTTAATGGGTTTTGACGCGAGAAAGAAAATATATTTTACTTTTGGTGTCATTAAGAACGTGAATATCATACGAAAAATAGAAACTTCTAATGTCATTTATTTAATTACGTTATAAATAATTTAGTGCATGAGTGTTCTTCCATTTTAAGAATTCTATTATCTTAATAATATATCGTTATTTTTAGTACAAATTTTAATTCATCCAACAGTAATCTAAAATAAATTTTTTATATAACAAATTATTAGTAGATATATTTTAATATTGTCAAGTCATCGAATTACTATGACATATTACATGTAAAATTTATTCTTCAATTTAAATAGTGGAAGCATCAATTTTTGTCTACCAAGTTAAGTATCAAGAACTTTACTAAGTTTGTTGCTTTATATATGGAATTCTTTAGTAAAATATTTTGTAATTTTTATTGTAACATTTCCTAATTTTACATGGCAAAAATGTAATTAAATTTTCATATCCACCTTTCTTATTTGATAATTTCAATAATGAACTTCAAAATTTAAACGAATTTAGATATTATTGTAATTTTAATAATTTTGATTATTTTAATTTGTTGTTCACTAATTAACTCAAAAACTTATATTTTAAAAATTATTATGAAACTTTAACTGCAATAAGAGTATTCAATATTGTCACTTTGGGGCCGTTTGGATCGCTTAGGAATTTGAGGAATAGCCTATTCCTAGGTGAAAATTTATTTCTAACCATCCAAACTCTTCACAAAGTTACACACTTCCCAATGTTTTCCGCCTAGAAATAGGCTATTCCTCAAATTCCTAAGCGATCCAAACGGCCCTTTATGTTTTTTCGGATCAAATGATAAGAAAGAGAGCTATGGACTATGGTTCCTGGTTTGTAGACTTGGTTCAGGGAAGTCGCTCCAGCAAATCCGTAAATTTTGTCAAGACAGCTTCCTCCAGTGCTTGACAATCTGTCCTCTTGAGGTGGCCTCTCCTGCGGTCTCTTTCGACAATGGAATTCTCCATTTTATGATAAATGGAGAGTTCTGTATCATTTAACCCTTCTGGAATGGTCTTGCGATTTCATCATGTTACAGACTTACAGTAGTCAGTAGGTGCCACGAGTGTAAGAAGTAGCACGCGGTGACGAAATAAGCTTGAGATTCACGGGTTAGAGAATCAAGGATTTTCTATGTCGATATTTGCATACATTCGTGTCATATTGAGTTCTGATTAGCGCTTAGTAAACAGCTTGGTTAGGTGAATTGAATCTAAAAAAAAATTTGTTGAATGAATTTTGTTTGTAGTATATGATAAAGCGGGTTGTTTAAATGCGCAAGTTATGGCTTGAATATGACCCGCTTCGGGGTGCGAAAATTTATTGGTAGGTGGCAACTTTGTGGCAAATGGCAATTAACTTTGGTGCACACCGTGCAGTGCGTTACAATGGGATATCAGTGTCAAGCTCACTAGGGCCCTGTGTGTCAGTTTTGATGATAGATACGGTCTAAAATTAACTTGAAGCACAACAACAGAATTATATTATTAATAACAAAGTAGCAACACTCATTTTTGGATTCCAACTTCTTTATGCCGATTGTGTCAGATCACACTTCTCTATTTATAAATTCAAATTATTCTACAAAATATAAATAAAATTTCAAGAATATTATATTTTTTTATCTAATGATGATTGATATAATATAAATAGAAATTTGATCAAATTTTATGGATGTTCTTCAAATTTCACTTTTTATTAAATATATCTTTTAAATTAAAAATTTTAAAGTAACAGTTGAATTAATTTTAAATTTATATAGAATTGTAATACAGTTAGAATATAATAAAAAAACTAAAGGATGGTGCGATTTTATGATGACATGAATGTTGATGTTAGTAGCTTTAGAATACATAATAGAGTGATTTGGCGTCAAATATTATATTATTTTTATAAAAGATCATGATTATTGTAGAGCGGGATAGAAGATGATGGAATTCTAGAATATAGAGTATATACACATTAAGATTCGTGTCGTTTATGTGCTTGATACATATTGTGTTTATGTCCGACATAATATCAACACGTGTTGTGTTAAAAAATATTGAAAATAATATGCTGTGTGAAGTTTTGTCATGTAGAAACATCTGTGTGTTTTATTCATGTTTACGCTCCATAAGTGAAGTTTGTTAACTTTATTGAATTAACACTATTGACATCAATAAAAAGTTTCTTTCCACCACCAAATATAAAAGGTATGTTTTGACAACGAATGAGAATGTATGACCACCAAATATTTGTACACTTGAGCGTCCTCATTGTTGGCAGCATGTAATGTATTTAATTTATCAAATTTCAAAATAAAATCTCACTTTCATCATTAAAAAAAATATGATCCTTCCAATCCTCATCAGTGGAAATTAATTTTGTGAGTTAGATTTGGTACTGATTTGTGTCGTGAATTAAATATTTATGAGAATAAATTATTCACGTTTGGTGGTAAAAAGAAGAAGTCTTTTATATTTTTCTTATTTTTTGAAGATATTATTTTTCTTTTTTTTTAATCTATTAAGATTATAGTTAACTTGGTTGTCAAGTTTAGTCTGAATTATTCAAGCCTTGTCGATTAATAAAATGTTTTGTTCTTGTAACAGAATAATATATTTGTTTTGCTCTCTTCAGAAAAATCGGGTATTCCTCTAAATGTTGTCTATCTCCAAGATTCTATACGTGAAAAATTCAAACATGAAAATATTTAAATTTTATGAATTGTTTTCCCAAATTGTTATTATTAATAGAAAACATCAGGCATGAAAGTCCTCAAAGCATTTAACAGCCGTCAAATTACAATTCTTTGTGTTTATTGAAGCGGATTAATTTCTTTACAAATAAAACCAGTGTTTTAATATCATAGCGGTATTCTTTGTTTTGTCTCATAATACCGGATATCACCGTTTTTTTTACTGTTCCGGTTTCTGGTATTATCGGGAATTTCTGTTATGCTTTACGGTATTAAGTACACTGATAAAAATTCAACGTGATGCACAAACTCTTCCGCAGATTGCAACGAGATATTAATTTTTGAATTTTAAAAAACCGGATATATGCGTATGTCCTACGTAAAACATTACATAACCTTAATAATTGGTGCACTCTTGCAAGATTCCAACAATCAACCAATAAATGCTAGCAATTGAATTCCAAGATACCAGCCAGAAGAAAAACTTTCTGTGAATTTAAATCTCTTCATTATATACAAATGCATGATTAAATATATATTTTTAAAATACATATTAATGACCCAAAATATTTTCAAAATGTCAAATCATAAGATATACCCACAAAAGATATTTCAAAACTTTAAAATTGATTGGGGCATCTCCATTTTCCAATACGTTGTACGGAATATATAAAGTCCTGAATAGTTTCGAATACTATATTTTAATTTAATCAAACGATCTGGATTGGCACTATAATATCTTCAGAATAATTGCCTAATCAAGTCCCAAAAAAATATATGAAATCAGATTAATTCAGAAACGTTCGATGTAAAATAAAGAGGCTGATCTATATTACCCCAAACAATTTCATGCTCATGTTTTTTTTTTTTAAATATTTATTTCATGTTCATGTTGGTGAGAATATGTGAGGTGCGTATGTGACACGGAGGAACCGAATAAATGGGCCCCATGGCAGGTGCCGCGTGAGTACAACGCGTCATAGAACTCCACACACATACGCACACAGAATGGGGGATCTGATCCTGTTGCTGTCTTATACGGATGATTTTAGTGTTTACTTGTCTTGTTCCTATCCTTTGTTCTCTTGACTTGACTTTCTATATTGCGTGTTTATCTCTCAGAAAATTCTCTCTTTTTAATGTTTTAAAAGTTTTCTTTTTGTTATTGTTATTGCGTCTCTCAGGACTACTTGTCTGGGTGGGTTGTTGAACAGTTTAGTCCCTAATTAGTTGCATTATAGCAAAGAATTAGAAAATAACCAGAGTGGTATCTTTGTGTCATTATGGTTTTGGACTTTTGGGGCAGTAAATTTCACAAGGCCGAGCTAATAAATAACAAATTCAATTTCTTAGTGGAAAAGGGCTTCATTTCGGTAGGGCTATAACGTGTTTTTATGGGCTCTTGATATTTTACAAAGATGGCCCGTATATACATACAGCTTTAAATCACGTCTGTAATAAACCATGGAATACAAGATGATCAAGAGATGATTTTTAGTTACCAAGAGAATGTACACCGAGCTTGCTTCAAATAGGGAATCCATAATTGCAAACATTTGGGCATGTATCGCTGACTCACTGTGTACTAAAGTCGGCTGCAATTGTGAATTGAGGTACGAATCAAGCATTTTAAATGAATGGTTCAAGCAAATTTGTGTTGCCAGTATGCTTTGCTATCGGATTGCTGTGGTGTAAATGGAGAGCGCTATGCTACGCGCATAAGGTGTTTGATGGAATGCCTACCTATACTATTAAATTTTTGGGATATAAATCCACTTTTGTGTTCTTATTGCTTGCTAGGGTATGGGCACATATGTAATCTTGTTATTCAAAATTTTGTATTCTATTTAATGCCTAATTACACAACAAAATTGAACTGAAATATGATTCAATTAAATGGGAAATTGGGTAACACCATGTTATAATGTACAAATGCACATAAAAGTAACACCAGTTGAATTCAAGAATTTTGAAATACATCTACGAATTACAAAAGAAGTCAAAATATAATTAAAACAAAGATTAGCAATGCATAAATCAAGCATAACTAGGGAAGACACTCTTCATCAGAATTCTCCACTTGGTTTACAAATGTGTTTTCTAAAATGCCAGCATGAGAAAGAAGAGCCCACACATGAGTAATAAACTCTCCTCCTGTCTCGAGACATTTTTTCTGAGCATCTACGTTGGAATTTGGTGCCATGTATACCAGCAAATCTGCCCACACCTCAGCTAGTACCTTCCATCGAGCTGCTTCGTCTAACGTTTCTATTAGCTCCTTCCCGAGTTTTGCACTCAATCGTACAATGGTTTTCTCCTTGTCAGACATGATATTTCTTTGGCCTTCCTTCATAAGCCTCTTGTACATGGTTTGCAGAGTATCACAACCCTTTAAAACTACGCAGGCTTCACACACAGTATTTCGAAAAATCTCTGCTCCAACAAAAATGTTTTCTGGCATCAATTTTGGTTTATTAACTAAAAGATGAGCACAATACCGTGACAAACTGTTTGCTACTATGAAATTTGCACGTAGCTCACCATCGAGTCTTTCCTGCTTTACTAGGGATGGTTCATGATAGGAGCAGCAATTCATATTCTTCAACAAAAAACAGAAGTGTTTAAGAGATGACCAGAGGGAAGGCAACTCAGATTCAGCTAAGTAAGCATTGTATTGTCTACAGAGCTCAATTTCACAGAAGCTTGTTGCAATGTGCCAAACCAGTATTACTTGTGAACATGTGTTGAGTTCACACATCTGAGAAATTTCTACGCTTACGTTATTTCTTTCCAAAGAAGGCATGTGGCTTGGAAGGAAGCCTTTGTCAAGTTCTAACAGATGCAGCGACTTAATTACAGCTTTCTTTACTTCTTTTGGCACATCAATTTTGCCATTACTTTTCACCCCATCGGTCGCCTTAGAGAATAAACCTAGGGTTAAATAATAGAGTAGATTGTACACTGTGGGCTTGTAATTGAATGCTTCAAGAAAGTTGTACTGGTCAATTTTATCATGCCATCTTCCAGCTATGGAAATGTTGCAAAGAAACCTTATCAACTTCTCCATTAGGCCATGTTTCAGAAAAGTACACTCAACATATGTAGAAATTAACACAATTTTGGTCCAATCTGAGAATAAGTAGAGCGAGATCTCCCAGGTTTCTTTTAACAGAATGAAAATTAGTATGCACCAGGTAATGATAATATCAACATTCCTACCATGTACAATTCGGTTAAAGTTATCCTCTGGAGGAATGTATCCACTGAGTACCACCATAACCCATATTGTAGCTACAATTACTATGGGGTCGTTTGGATTGGGCCGGAATTTGGGGATTTTTCAATTCCGGGCATAAATTTTAATATAAACAATTCATCTCTCTCACAAAGTTACACACTTCCCAACGAAAATCCTTATTCCTTCCTAGGAATTGGCTATTCCTAACCCATCCAAACGACCCCTATTATATTAATAATGATGCTAATAACAAAGCCATACTCCATCCAGAAGACAATGGGAAATCTGGAATACATGTACTTATTGAGATATGATAACTCTGCCTCATCCAGAAGATAATGCTAATAACCCGCTCCTCAGGACTCTCCTGTTCATCATTTAGTTCCTCTTTTTCCTCTTTGAAATCTTTGTCGGGCTCTTTTTCTCCAGCTTCTTGTCTGTCTGCATGCCATCCTTGTACATTACTCAAGTCTGGCTCTGCAGAAGCACAGTCCCCAACTTGTGGAGCACGATCTTGCTCTTTGGCATCCATCTCTTGCTCTCTGTCACCTTTTTTACTCTCTTGAGAATCCCCTTCACACTCTTTTGCTCCCATTTCTAGCTCACTTGTTTGTATTATATTATCACTGACTTGTCCTGTGTAGACACCGAGAACTCCATATAATATTAACTTACGGGTTTTTGGCAGGCTAATTTCTGGTAGTGCATAGTCATCGAACCTGCATCGTAATAATCTGTATAGAGCAAATGAAAGACATAGATCTTTCAGCTTTTTGTCACCCAACAATCTACCATCACTCTGCCAAATTTTCTCTAGGGTAATAAGCTTTTGATCATTGTTGACTTTAAATTCAATCCTATCTCCAAACTTGGATGCTCTCACCTTTTGCCATATTTCACCCTGAATAAGGTACTTGTATCCTCTCATCGAAGACGGATCATACTGCTTGTTGCTGCTGATCAGCACCTTTTGTTTTAATCTAATGCCCACTTCTAATCTGGGTTGTGATGAAGTTATGTGATTTTGGTTGTCTGTCTCTTGTTCATTGGTAATTGGTTCAACCTCTTCAATTTCTCTCATCACCTGTAATTGGGTTGCTCTTTGGTTTACTTCATGAAGATTGCTGAACTCCACATTTTGAGTTTCAACCTCATCAGCATTTCTACTAGTTGCACTATAATAGCTACTTCTACTACTTTCTGAGTGAACCTCACTATAATAGCTACTTCTGGTACTATTCCTAGAAATACATCGTGCCTGATCTGGATCATTGCTTTCTTCAGAACTATCTTCCTCATTCTCTGTCCACATGTAATCTGAAAGAAGAACTGAGCTGTTTTGCTGCCAGTATGATCTGCGGGCAAGCTGGAAAGAAAAGTACATATAAAATATTCTCAATGGTTGTAGTGCCCAAAGGAACAACAAGGATGATCCGAAATTTGTTTCACGTGCACCATACAAATCACCAATAAATATGAAGGACGATATTGCAGAACCAATCTCCAAGTTCCACTGTATATGTCCTTCTTTATCGAGCCCATAGAAGGCAGCATAATTGGTGCCATACCGAAAAGCAGCTAGGAGGGCAGCCCAGACCCCGAACAGGTCATTATTGAAAGGCACACTTTCCAAAAGACCAACTGTGTAAAGAAACATAGAATCAGAAATCACGTTACCTAACGAAATGATATACTTTACTAGGCTGCTATCAGATGTACGTTGGTATGCATCTAAAATAGACATTGTTCCGGTAATAATGGAGACCATCACCACCATGAACTCAATTCTTGCTAATATGGCGTTGTCTGAATGCATCATCCAAAGCAAGGATTTGATAATTGAATTGAAGTTGGCCATCATGATCGTGTTTATCATGACTGCAATAAAACTGTTTTCTTGTGTTTATTTTGCTTCTTCAATTCTGCAAAATGTTGTTAAGGAATGTTATAACAGAAACTATGTAGAAACTATTGGCATATCAAAAAGGAAAGTTTTAGAAACATGTGTCAAGGGTGCAAACCGCCAAAGTGCCAAGTACCAACTAGAACTGGTAACAACTAATAATGAACAGATTGTATTTTCACAAGGCCGAGAATGTATGAAAAATTTTATGAAACATCTATTTTCATTCATAATTGGGCAATACAAATAAGCAATTTATTAAATAAAACATGCAGAACAATTCTTATACATAAGTTCTATTGATCTATAAAATAATTTTACCAACCAAGCAATGGTTGACCATTATACTTGTATATGAAAAAGAAGTACAATATTTGTATGGTGAAACAAAGAAACAAAGCACTTAATCAAAGAGATAAGATCAGGACAAGTCTGAGTAGCAAGAGGAAGAATTGGCAATTATTTGATTCCGAGTTTCCAACTTGTAAGTGTTATTTAGTTTTCTCATGGTGAAGAATAAGTGTCTCTTAGATTAGATCCTCTGGATGAGCATGTTTTCTAGAGTATCCTGGCAAAGATCAGGTCATTAGATGACGCCTATATGCTACACTCCTCCTCCAATAGAGATTATCACTAGTTTCTTCATTGTTATCCTGAGAACGCATCCTTTCTCTGTACTAAGTAATGATCAAAAAGTCCTAATTTGTACTAGATTTTGGTAAGGTATTCACGAATATTTCTTTTTTTTTTTTTTTGAAAATTGAAACGAGTAGAGCTTTTGAATGCTTTACCACTTTCATTAAAGAAAGCTAATAAACATATATTGTCTTATTGCAAATATAGTAGAGTTTAATAGAATAACTCTACCCCATGCTGCACGGTACTGGCATATGGTACCAATGCCCCTTTTATTATCTCCCCCTTACATCTAGCGCATGAAACAAACCACCTCATAAGATCACAAAAAAACAATTCACGAATATTACTTAGTTGTAGTTTAGTAATCATGTTAAATATAATTATGTCCTAGGGAAGATAAGCAATTACGCGTAGTGTAAAAGTTTATTGGTCTGCAATGATTAATAATCAGGATTGAATGCTCGCTAATACAGGGCAAATACATATGTCTACAGTTTCAAGACCATCTTTCCCAATTCTTCTACATTTTCAACACCAACTTTTATATATGGTTTTACTACTTCGAAACTATAGTCCAGAAACAACTCTTTATCCTTCATTTATAGCTAGGGCTGTCTAACGTGGTGAAATGGCATGGAATAGGCCATTTCATTAAACATGCCACTAAGGAAACAGTACGATTTCACCGTTTCGTTAACCCTTCTATTTACCATTTCGTTAAACGGCATGTACAAATTATGCGATTTCAGTAAACGACAGGTGTTATTTCGTTCCAGCTCCCATTTTGTTTGCTGTGCCGTTACCGAAACGCAATGATTCACGCTGTCACTAACCGTTTCGTTACTGTTTCACGTCACGGCGAAACGGTCTAACGGCTACCGTTGATAGGCCTATTTATGCTCATACATGGACATGCAAGGCTATCAATTGGTGTATGTAATCTTGTATCATTGAGATGCACTCATACTGTCCGCAACATCCCAAAGTTTTGACTTTCAGTTTAATTATTATCAATGGACTAATAGTAATAAATAAAAGATTGATGGTTCTTGGTGAATAAATTTTTAACGTACTTCAATAAAAGTTCCAGTTTAGGGAAAAAAAAGGAACATGGAAGCAAAGAACAATAAAAAGTTTTGTTTATTAAATAAAATAACTGGTATTGCAGAATAATTAAAAGGTTTCTGAAGAGGCACTAGTTCCCAACTACCTTGTATTAAATAAAGTAAATAGAGTAAACCTTAACTTGAGCAGATTGTAAAAGTGAATCCCGACTAGGTAGTAGGAAGGAACCAGCTGAATTTCCAAACCATTGGTATACACAAGGATACTTCTCGAGACTAATTATCCATTTATGTGACGAAAACTAATTATTATTTTAAATAAGACGTTTGTTTCAAGATTAATGTTGAATTTCGGTCAAAGCTATCCGTGCCTGAGGAGTAATTTAAATTTCTATGAAGTATCATTTTATTATCCAAATTCAGTAGATAGCCCTAATCAGGGAGGAAGATTGAAACAAGCAAGAAATAAGAAGTTGACTGATAATCACAATGAGCCCTATTATTCTACTATAGAGGGAACTTGCCTTGGAGATAGAAGCTAGTAATGATCACCAATTTGTTGACAAGAAGACAATTATAAGCTTCTTCAGATCATGTTGTAGGACTAGGAATGAGCACACAGCTAGCTGACGTTCCTGCTGCTGAGTTAGAGGATGCAAGTGCATATGAATAACGGAGATAGTTTTTAATTAGCAAACAAAATAGGGGTGTTTGCCTGTTTGGTGGAGCAAAAAGATGAAGGGTTATTGTGCAATTAAATTAATATTTATACTTTAGTGGTTGCTAAATGCGAACTTTATTGGTATGCACTTTATTTGCATGCAAACGGGAGAATGCTAATCTAAAGCTCTTTATTTGCGCTCTCATTTTAGTATTATACTCACCCCAATTTGCCAAGGACCCTCACGTAAAGCAGTGATGTTGTACGGGTTGAAACTTTTCCAATATAATTGATTTCCTTTACGCTAATCATGAGCATTGAAAACGTGTTATTATAATTTGGTGAAGCTTTCATTGCTAGCCAAAGGCCCCGACAACTAAATTCCCTCTCTCATTATTCTCCTCTTATTGGACTCTGCTTTTTTACTTTTGAATACAGCTTTTTATAAAATAAAGGGTATGGTGGCAAGCCAAGTGGTACATTCATTGGAACCGCAAACAAACAATCATGGCATTCAGGTGTAAAAAAAAAAATGCCAATCAAATTATGAAATTTCACCCAAGTCAAGATATCAAATTATGCCTCTAATTCAAAAAAAAAAAAAACTTCTATTGTGTATGCTACTCTGTAACAATATCAATCGTTAGTTAGAACTTCATATTAAACAAGAAAAGTGACTGAAAGTTGTGTGTTAAGCATTATTATTATTGGTAGAGTATAAGCAATATTAAAAATTATTATAATTAAGCATTAATATCATCAATTTCGTCACCATTATTATTACAAATTTTTAAAGTGTAATGTCAATAAAAAAGTTTTTATAAGTTAGTTGGTCCCAAAAACAAGGAAAACAAATCACTATTTTATTTATTACCTTCATTCTTTATCCAATTCAAACATCATTTTTTTCTTCTTGGAATAACACTCTGGAGAATCTCGCTTCATATCCCCAATAAATACTCTTCTTAACACAGGACTTCTTCATTTCTATCATCTTCCTTTCAAATTCACCGTTCACAACCAAATTTCCTATCCATCTTAAGTATGAACAAATTTATTCCTTCGATCAAATCCCTTAAAATAATTGGTACTGATCCTTGCCATTGCCTAGATAGGATTGAGCTCCTTTTGGTGGTCGCAGCACTTTTGATGGTAGCACGCTACGTACTGGATCTTTTCCGCAGCAGATCAAGCAACAGAATACTCCAATTGTCTCTTGTCATTCTCGATTGTTTGCCATACATCTACCTCGACTTTGCAATCGGCTTCATGCAACTCAAAAAGAGTAAAAATGATATATTTCAGGTATGGGCTGTTGTCATGGTCACACTTCAATATAGCATCAGTGCTGTTCGTCCTTCTGGCATTTGCCGGGAGCAGAAACCACTTAAGGACATGATGACGTCCTTGTGGACAGCCAACCTCCTTGGCACCAAGACCACTAAGCTGAAGGCCCCTCTTTGGTTGCTCTGGTCTCTTAATTCTGTCAGGCTTATCCTTGGGTTTGTGGACTCAGAATTGGCCTCCACTAGGCAACAAAGAAATGTATATTTAATAACCGAGTATATGCGTAATGAGCATAAAATCAGTGTAACAGGTTACAACCCGCAAGATATGAAGGGCTACAAATACTTGGTGTGGGGAGAAGATGAGCAAAAGGTTGATACCCACGCACCTGAATATAGAGTCCAAATGTCCGTGACGAAAGAGACGAAATTCTTTACCATGGAGAAGATATGGGAAGAAAAAAGTGCTCTTTTTCATAACAACACAGACTCCAAGGGACTTAAGGATCTATGCCTTTCATTTGCTTGGTTCAAACTGCTGCGACGCAGATTTTTGGGCCTTCCACTATATGAGGCTAGACACCAAAAGACCAAGGATTTGGTCGATGAACTACTTAAAGACAAAGATTATGACCGGGCATTTAGAATTATCAAGCTAGAGCTTGCTTTTCTCACTGATTTCTACTATACACGATTTGGTTCTATTTTTGCTAATGGTGTCCCAGTTCTAAGATCGGTACTATCTGTGTCTGTTGTAGGGATTTGCATTTACCTTTTATCGGTTTTTGGTAGCTTACATGTGCATTTTGTGGGAGACTCAGAAACTGACAAAAATTTGAACAACACTGAAAAAGTTTCCAATAACTTGATACTAATTGTCACCTGGATACTAGTTGTCAGTCTCATGTTGAAGGAATTATGGGAAATTGTTACTTATGTTGTGTCTGATTGGACCAAGATAATATTGATATGCAATGCTTTTCAGAAAAAATGGTGGATGAAATGTCCAGGTGTTCTTCTTTTAATGAGGTATTTGTGTAATAATAGAGTGGCATCACGGCGGCATGATCGTCTCCAGCAACACAATATTTTTCGATCGTATCTCCAAAGTAAGAATTGTATCAAATCAATATCTTTAGCCTCCATAAATACAATTTATTCAGAATTTTGTAGAACAATCCTCAGAGGCAAACTAGACCCCAGGTTTAAACTGGCCATTAATGAAGTTAAACGAGCTATTAGCAATTCAGTTCGACAATTGCTCCAAAATCCCAATCTCTTGGAATCTTACCTCTCAAGTGCAGCAGATGATTCAAATCTAAATCTAGAAGGAAATGCTCAAATTTCATCAGCAGGAAATCTGGTACCGGAGACTAGAAAAATCTTGGTGTGGCACATTGCGACATGCTATTGCGAATTTACACTCCTCAGAGTTGGTGACAACGCTCCAAAGATTGCTTCCCTGAATTCACCATTCATATTGGAAAACTTGGGTGAGGTGGAGGAAGGATTAGAATCACATTACAAAGCTGCTGTCACCTTGTCACAATACACCTGCCATTTGCTAAATTTGTCAGCTCCCTTAGTGCCAGACCACATTCTAGTCACTAAAGAACTCTTTCAGTCAACCCAAAAATACACTCGGGAATCTCTAAGGCTGTGCGACACCTGGTTTGAAATTATTGAGAAGTTAAACCATATAGAAAATGAGGTAGATATTGATGAAGAAGAAAAAGGCAAGACCATATTGAAAAAGGGTGTTAGACTTGGAAAAGAACTGATAGAGGTCATGGGTAACAACAAAACACTCTGGAAGTTCTTGGAGAAATTTTGGTCTGGCTATTTGCTCTATGTTGCATCTTCAACTAAGCCTGCGGATCATAAACATACACTTTCTAGAGGAGGTGAGTTTGTTACACATGTATGGGCTTTGTTATCCCATGCCGGTATCTTAGGGAGATACGGCCAGTATCAACAAGAAACTGAGCATTAATCGAGAGCCGACAAAGAAACTTAGCCTGGCAGAGTTCCTTTGGGAAGTGATAATGGAACATAAGTTTAGTTGCTTCAGTTGAATGAGCAGCAGTGTGTTTGTTTTATGTCGATTTAATTTCTTGTTGTACTGATTGTTTCAAAAAATGGCTAGTTGCACGTTTTTTTTTTTAAAGAAAAAAATATCTTGTGTTCTTTGGTGTGAATATAGCATTGCTTTGCAATAAATATTATTGGAATAACTACATATTGTGATTTTGAAGTCCTTAGAGTCATACTAGGATGTCGGAATCTGGGACCAATACCATGAAAAACAGAGACAAAGCATGACAGATTTGGCAAAATCCGGAGGTTATGCAGCTGCATGCATTATGGCTCTAGAAATGTGTGATTACACCTGGGAAGTTGTGCAGCTGTGCCATACCTCATATGTTATGGTGCGATCAGTGATGTGGTATGAAAATTGATAAGCCCTTTAAGCAAGATTGCACGGGTAGCCTTACCAACCAAAGACTGACCACTCCACCACGGCAACACCTACCCAGGGAATTGAGGTTTGCACTTTGCACCAAGCAATGCAAGTTCATGGTTCCATTAAATTTTGTTTTATTTGTTTGATTTTGATATTTTGTATTGGCTTGATCATTCCCTGAAATTAGAAGAATCTGAAAGGTGTTTGATGAATTGCCTAGCTTTTGGAACATCAATTCCAAATTTATGGTTTAATCACTCGCTGGGCAACTTGTCTCAAAAGTCATAGTTTTATTAATCTATACAATATTAAAAGGGGTGCTCCAATGAAATTAAATACTGAACTTTACAAATAAACAGTACTGCCGTTAATTTCAGTCAATAACTGAACGAGCTCATTACATGCCCCGACAACGCGAACCTATATTCCTGTCCAAAATTCAGTGCAATCTGAAATTCCACAAACAGAGATGTAACCCACATGTTGCTAGCGATCGTTGACTCTATTATCACCTTGGTTGACTATCTTAAGAAAAACTTCGGAAACAAAGTTTTAACATTTTTTTTTAAGGAGGGTTCTAGTGCTATATGTTTTTGGTGCCATAAATGCCACAACTTCTATTTTTCATTAATATTTCAAAATTTTAAAAATAAATTTTTAAATCCAAACAGTTGATTTTGTTTAATTTTACAAGCGATGCATTTCTATATAATTTTTATAAATTTTGGACTTTATTTTATATTTGATCAAGAGGCCAAAAAATAAACGAATGTTGTTAATTATAATAGATTAATTTTAATACGTTCATGTATTAGCCTCTTGATCGAATACCAAATAAATTCCAAAATTTATAAAAATTATATAGAAATGCATCGCTCCTAAATTTGAACAAGATCAATCGTTTGGATTTGAAAATTAAATTTTAAAATTTTAAAATATTAATGGAAAAGAAAAATTGTGGCATTTGTGGCGCCAAAACTTGTGGCACTAGAATCCATCTTTTTTTTTTTTTTAGTTGGATAATCTCGTGTAGATATAATTAAACATCTAAAATCTCATCTCAGAGATGGTTAAGGCTAACAAATTAAGCAAAAATTTCAAATCCACAGATATTCTGACCAAAAATTATATGGCTCACAATTTGGACTTTTAAATTCCGATTGAAGCGCACAGAACAATGTGGGCTTTTGGGATAACTTTGTTAAGATCCATGCAACTTACAAGGTGAGATGAACGGTCTAGATAACATTCCACAATTTATGACAAGGAAATTATAATAGCGGATGTGAATTGTTCTTGCCATATGCATGGAAAAATTTGTAACAGTTTCTAAACATTTACTTGAATTTCATGTAAAATTAAATTCTAATCACGGACTATGTTAAAAGAGAAAAATTGTAACTCCCTAAATTTGAACTACATTTGCATCACAAGTCTTAACAATCTTCACTGGTGTACATCTGAACATGGCGCGGCCACGTCTGGCCATACACGTCCTTCTTTGTATATCTCTTGTCCCATGACCAAGGAATATCTGAAAGCACCACATTGTGTTCCACTCAAATTGCATAGGAAATGTTGTAAACACAGATCAATAGGCCTACTATGGCCAGCAGGTCTAGTCAGGTTTATTTCTGGACACAATGTGATTGAATGCACATTCTCAATTTGAGTCCAATCATTGCTAGCGACTAATTTGTTATGATTGAGCGAATTGTGATCAAAGTGCATTGATAGACCCAATTCTCAGAAGATGTAACGGGAACACTGAACATTATATAGTATTCACAAGGGAAACAAAAATAAGTTTATAACCTTCTGAGGTGTATGGTGGTGGAGGCAGTTGATAAGGTATAGGCAATCTGACGATCTCTTGTGATGAATTGGAATCTCCTCCTTTGTTCCAACATAGACTAACTAGCTTTGTCTTTTTCTTGTGTGTATGACTTGATGAATCGCTTCCACTCTTCATTAAAACAACTTAGGAAAAGAGCACAAAAATCGTAATGTATACATTAAAATGTAAGTTGTTAACTTACCGAAATGACATTACTATTCCCAGTGCATGAGAAACTGGATCCATGGTGTACCGCAGAGGGCAAGAATAGCACACCCAACTGAAATAAAAAGATAATAAATTGCATGGATTAAGAGTGAGTATATATAAGCAAATAAGTACTATAATTGGTGTTCATCACTATAGGCTGTTAGATGTTACAAATTAACAGAGGGATCAGCAGCTTTTGGCAGTAAGCCACTTAAAAATTTTACATTACATGTTGCTGATGAAAACTAGAAAGAATAAGCATTGAGCATGTACCTCATAAGAACGTATCATAAGTTGGGTACCATTTTTCTGTAATGCACCCCAGGCAGCCTTACTTAAATTTGCGGAAGTAAGAAAAAACCATCTAGAGTATGTTTACAAAAAGAGACAAAATTTCATTTTTGAAGGCCAGAAAATTTTTCAAAATTCAAAAGTAATTGCAAGGAGGATACATTAAAAATGGACCCTTACGCAATACTCTGACCATTGTATCTTGTATATGTCTTTATATGCGGCATTGCACGGCTGTGAATATAATATATTGTACAAAACAGAAAATTGTATCATTGGAATGAACCCTAAGATTATGTTTGGCTTAAATGTAATATAAAAAATAACATACCAGCGGCCAACATGGCCAGCTTTCCATCTGGCCCAATATTTCTTTAAGAAATCTTTCTCCACATTTTTCTGAGGACTTGGAATTGCACCTCCTGCTGCATATCCCTTCAAAATTACAGTGCATAAATAAATTTTACTGAACAGCTTCTGAAAATAGTAAGTGCCTCTTGATTGGTGTTCAATACCTCAAGAGAGCATCTAACATCCTCTACAGTAGGAAAAATAATAGAAGGCTTGCCAATTCCAAGGTGAGACTCATCATCAGTTTTACCAGCAGAAAGGGATGATCCAAACTCGTTCAACCATTTCTCATCCAGTGAGCCTAGTGAGGAAAACTTAAAATAAACAATATATTCCATAAGCTTTTCATGGATAAAGAAAGGGAAGAAAGAATATGTTATCATAACAGCCAAAGTTTAAATGAACAAGGAACCAACTAATATCTTAGGTTATGCGTCTCTTTTAGATTTTCTATTTTGTTGGACGGAAATCTTGGTATCATTTTCTTCAATAACTTCTATCAAGTATGTCATTTTCATTGGGCTTTAAGACAATCAAAAATTGCAAAAGAGGGCAACAATAAACATAAAATTAAATTGAAAAACAATTTTTAATGTCGCATTACGAGGTCTGAATTAACAGTGTGTTAAAAATAGTGCACAGAGGGGGGGGGGGGGGGGGGGGGGAGGCCAAGCAGCCATTTTATTAAGTATAAGGTTTAACTAAAAGCATGTGGAACTGCAGTATGTGCAAAGCACCCTCAAAGTAAGGGCAAAATTATTTCATTCATTCAAAGCTTGTCTTACTTTCTTGAGAACTGGTACAGTTCAGACTTCAGACCATTTAGTGGCACTTCATAAACAAAACATGCTACTTTAATAGGTAGAATTGAAAATTTTGAAGGATAAAGCTGAATCAACATTGATCTTATTCTATTTCAAGAGCAATGCACATGCATCAAAATTTTTTTCTCCGATAAAGGGGTATAATGTGCACATTTTTTCAATGGATGATCCCACTCAAGTGCTATCTGTTCACCTATAATACACACAGCTCTAGTTGCTGATTACAATACTTCATACAAACTTGAGGGTTTTAGTTCCTCTGATCCTCAAAATGTTAGAAAAGGTGTTGAAAAAAATCAATGGTTGGTCATAATTAATTCTGGGCATTGATTTTTAGACCCCTTTCTCACATATCAAAGGGATAAATGGTATAATTTTCTGTGATCAAGAATTGTTAGTTATGTAGAAAAGATCAATGGTTTCAAATTTGTTGTAATGTGAAATTTGCATTATTAACAATTTTTTTTTGTAATGTGTCGAGAAAAAGAGTAACCATTTGATCCCTTTTCTAGGTTTTTGGTCGTATTTCTTTGCAGAAATTACAGAAAATAACATAAAATTACAAAAGTGAATTACATGATTACCTGGTAGCTCAAAGGTGATTTGCAAAATTCTTTGCTGAATTTGCATTCTTCAAGTAAACTCCTTAGCTTCATGTGGCCCCACTTTTTCAGATTCGCTCCAGTGTGGTACCCTGGAACAGATGCTACCAGCCTAACCTGTCAAAAGTAGAAAAAGAAGCACAGTACACACTTGTCTAGATTACAATTTAAATGTAAACAAAAAATGCATAGAAGGTTCACACCTTTGCACTGGTGTAATCAAACTTGCAAAAGAATGCAGCATTTATTGAGACATTGCCAATGGATGGTAGATTTACTTGCAACTCAGGTAACTGCGCGGAGAGAATATTTCAATCCTAGCTTCTCTTCTAAATTATGTTTTTTAAAACGAAAAATAAAAATTAAACAAACCTTTAATGCGTATAGATAATCAACAAGGTCATTTTCAAACGGAGATCTGTTACTACTTAGTGTACTTGCATCTTTCCAAGGGAAATCTTGCATCCACAACCCTTGAGTTTTATTATTCCAATCCACATGTATTAGATTTGCAGTGTGAACAATAATTCGTACCCCTGTCGGGTATACAAGAAACATTGCCTTTGAATGGTGGGTCCCATATGAAATGGGGAGAGGAGGCTTGTGGAAGACCCAGTTCTTAAGCTTACTTTTCTGTCATATAATGCCAATTTGCAGAAACTCAAATCAAGGAATAAGGAAAATTTTGAAGCTAAATTTGTATGCTAACTAGTTTGTTTTGGTTTTTTTTTTTTTTTAATTCTGATAAGTAATTACATAACTTTTGATTTTTTTTTTCCCCTCATTCACAAATGGTGACTAAGTTCTCTGAACTGATCTAATTTAATAACATCAGTTAACACAAATTTTAATTCCATGATTTCTTCCCGAAAAGATAGGAGTATAGGACAACAAAAACTTTTAACAATTACTCCAAATCCGAAAAATAATGATTTCTCATATTTAATGCTCCCACTTAGAAAAGAATGGGAGGCAAAAGGTACCACAAATCTTTTTTTACTAATTTTTTTGTGGATGTGCATGGTATTTTCTATGACTAAAGTAGGAACTTTTAACGTTTGGGAAAACAGTATTTTACCCTTTCAGAAATGAAACTCTAGTATACTCCTCCAAACATAGAAAGTAGAAATACCATCCATATGCACTTTAATTTTACAAAAAATAAAATAAAATAAAATAAAAAATAAGCTCAGATTTTCCATGAATTGAACATGATTTGGAAACGTTCATAAAATAACTCAAATCTATATCTATGCTCCTCCAAGGGATAGCCCTAATGTTCTGGAACAAGGTCTTTTGCACAGTACAATAAATAAGGACCATATATAAGACAACTAGATGCATTAGTACAGTAACAAAGACTGTTAATAACATGATGATACCGATAGATGATCAAATGAAGCACCACTTTCTCCATGTGCAACAAGAACGTGTGGGACATTTTTCAAGGTAGGACATGCTGCAAGCATATATTACACAATATACCTAATCAATCTCTGTTCAATTGAAATTATTCAAAAAATAAAAAATGAAGATTTGAGGAAGTTCCAGGATGATACCAGATAAAAGCCAGTCAATGTCCACCATGTAATTAGAGAGGACTGCTACAAGCACAGCCCCCTGCATTTATTAACATGCAATCAGGACAGTACAATATTTAAAAAGTAGAAATCCTAGAGCCTGGCCAGCACAAATAAAAAGGCAGAACTGCAGAAATACTAATTGAAGCAGAATTTTACTTGCAAACTAAATGACATGCTTCATACCAGAATGGAATCTAACTAGATTAGATAGATTTTGTATCCATTAGTGGCTGGAGATTAAGGTTGGGAAAAAGTTGTAAGCATTTACCAGTAAGCGGCCATTTGCAAATATCTCCAATGCAGCTTAGAGTTAGCTTAAAACATAAATATGAAAAATGCTAGTTTCCTAAGAAGATCCTTAACAAAACACCTGAATAACATCTGGAATTGTGACAGAATTCAAATTAGCCCAGGAAGGGATGCCTTGAACTCGCATGAGCCTGAATGTGTCTGAAATCTTGTCTTTTGAAACCCTAAAATCTCGCAAGGCTTCCTTTTTTTCAGAAGAACCTTCTAAAAGGCTTTCATCCTCCATTTGTTGTAAGTCCCTCGCAAGAGCTTCATCCTCAAGTATTTGTTTAGTCCTCTTTGCAACCGAGCTTTCATTTTTTTCACTATGTCTTTTCTCCCTTTTGGGTGGACTTGGACTTTTCTGAGGAGTTTGAGAAGAATTATCATTGCCAATTGCTGTGTATTTGAACAAATGTGTCCCAGGAATTAATTCAACTATATCTCCATCCTTTATCAGAACTTTATCATTTGAACAAATTTTCTCTCTCTGCCCCTGCGAACTCACAATAATTGGATTTGGACCTTCCTAGAACATAGAAAAATGCATAACCAAGGTAAATACTAAATATTGATCATTCCGATTCCATAGGTACCTAGAAAACCAGTAATCATCACAATATCAAATTTTAGCCCGGCAAATGACATATATCAACTATACATGACAAAAAAGAAAACAAACTTGATATATTTTTTTATATTGTTTTTCTACGAATGAGATTGTTGAAATTGGTAGATGTGGTTCATATGTGAAAGGTATATAGTGTAGAAAAGCAACATGTTTCTCATTCTTTTATACGTCAGTGGCTAGTTCAGCTAGACACTAAAGTCCCAGGCATCAAACCTAACCATAATACAGAAGCTAATATTTTATGATCTTCTTTTAAAACAAATATCAGTTAGATGGGGGGGGGGGGGGGGGGAATTCAATGCAACACTCACCACAAGGGCTTCAATGATACCATTGGCAGATGCATTCAAGCTTACATGCTTGCGACTAACTCTTTTATCAGAAATCTTGAGATCGTTACGCCCAATTACATTATATCCTTCAAATAGAGGAACATTTGATACTGAACAACCTTTACCATGAATACTTTCCAGTGGAATCAATGCTCCAATTTTCACCTAACAAATTGCATTCAGATTTATACTTAAGAGAAAAACACACAAATTACATATGCATTCCAATAGGAGACACATTTTAAAAGAAGATTTATAACATTTATTCAGTTCTAGACTACTAGCACTATTAATAAGATTGAATGAACTTAATTAATACATTATTAGCAGAAATTATCACATATTAAGAAAATTATGGTCAGTTGCTTTCATTGCATAATTTCAGTTCCTTTCCTCCCAAACAAGAACAAGGGTTTTAGGACGAAAAATTGCAAAGGGCTGCCTTCCTAGTTGTTTTCATATAAAATGCATTTTGAAATAGTGTGATGAATTATTAAATCAGCGTTAGAAAAGACTTAAATTTTAGCTGGTAAGTCAAGGACAAAGCACTACTCAGACGTTGAAAACTCAAATCCCAATAACCAACAAATTGAGAGGCTTTGTACCTCTATTAATCCCTAGTTTATATGTACAGCCTCCTTATACAATCAAGAGAGAGTAATTAGTGATATTGCAAGCGATAAACCACAATAATAAAGCATCGTTAGTTCAATAAGAAGAGGAGCGATTTGAAAGAGACAACTCACCCGAGAAGAAGCCATCGCACGAGAATCGAAGGTTTTTGATCAAAGGAAAAGCGTCACTGTACTTCGTTTTTGTTTATTTCTTTGGGCCTTCACAGAAAATAGAAGGAAAATTGTGAAAAGAAAAAAGGAAAGAAAGAAAATGGTGTTCGATCCTTTCCAGTGTCCATTTCTACTCAAACTGGAGATGTTTAAAGGAAGATTTAACAATGGAGGAACGCTGGCAGATCACGACCGTTCCTCGTCTATCCCGATTGATGAGATCAAATCACAAAATCCTTTTTCATTCTGCTACCTTGATTCGTCGTTAAACTTAGGATTTCTTTCTAACAAAACACCTCTCACATTATTACTTTATTGTAGGTTGAAAAGGGCAAGTTTTTTTTTTTTCCCATCAGTTTATTTCTTGATATAATGCCTGAAATAAATTACATAAATTAAGTTTTAAAATTTCCAACGTGATTTAAGTCTTAAAATTGAATACAGTTTGTATTAAAGAAATTGGAAGATAAATAATTTAATATTTTAGAAATAAGGTGTTTTGGGCTATGAAAATTTTTTAAGCTCTTTTGGTATTTAAATCATTTTTTTCATAAAGACCGAATTTATTCCATTTAACATAGATGAGGAACAAGGAGAAGTGCTTTTGTTTAATCTACTAGCAGATACACCCACCCAATGTGTGGGAAAATTTTTATTATTTTGTTACACTTAAATAAAATAGATAATAGATAAACATATAAATATGAGAAAAGGTAAATTGATGAACATGGATATTTTTTAACGAATAAAATTATTAAAAAATTTATGTGGAATTGCCAAGCTTAAATATAAAAGCAAATAATAGTTATGTACATAGAAGCTATAAGTATTTTGCATCATTTATGTTCCAGATGCAAAGAAAATTATGATATGCAAACGCAATATAAAAAATATGCGTCAAGTTATTATTTGAAAAAAACAGATTTGGAACGTCCTTGAAATGGTGCATGCAATAGGAGAAATTAAAAAAATAGTGCAAGAAAAAAAATAATAAAATCGCTAGAGTCAAGAATCGAACTCAGGAAATATTGACAAACTCCCTAAAAACTTTAATTCAATTCAGCGACCGGACACTTTCTGTCAAAGAGTCTGACTCTTTGTTAGAAATACAAATCTAAACCGCACATCATATCAAATTGCACAGATCAATGGTTTATAATTGATGTTAACACATGTTTCCACCCCTAGTGGTTAGAATTCATGACCTTTCTATGGCTGCTTTTATAAGTAGTATAGATTAGAGTACGTTTTCAGTTGTCTACAAACGATCTAAAGAAAAAGTTATACCAAAATTTCTTATTTTTTATTAATAGTTATACTAAAATTGAGCGCTCTAAACAAATCAAGACTCCATAGCGAGAACATTAATAGGGTTGCAAACGCAATTCCGTATAACCGTTGATCATTTCGTTCCGTCCCCTTCGAAACGGTTTATGAAACTATTTTTCTGTTCCGTTTGTTATGTCATTTTTATATATTTTTGCGATATTTTTCAAATATTTATAAACAAATTTTGATGAATTGGAAATACTGCAGTATCAAGTCAGTTACTTACGTATGCAAAATAGAAAAATATGTATAAAAATTAATTGTCAAAGCAGTAAATCGAACACAATTACACGTTTTGATCGTTGTAAATAGAAAAACACGTATAAAAATTAATTGCACTAAACAGAGGCAAAAATCATGGTTTCACATGTTGGAAAGTTCCAAAAATTTCCAGGCCTGGAAGCGATGGATAGAAATTTCCAGGCCTCAATGGCAGCCGTTTTTTTATTTTCAGTCACTCCTTCCAGGCCTCAATGGCAGCCGCTTTTTTATTTTCAGTCACTCGGAGCCTCCCTCAACCAGAACCCGTCAACCTTACCATTTACACTATGTTTGGATCGCTGGAGGGGAATGGAAAAGAAAGGAAAAATATAAAAGGGAAAGAAATGGGATGGAATGGAAAGTAAAAAAGAAAATTTCCTTCCCTTTGTTTTCGTGTTTGGATGGTATAATTAAACAAAAGTAAAGCAGACATTATTAAAAATAAGTGACTATTGTACCCTTGACTACTTTATTGTTTTTATTTCTTTATTTATATAAGTGACTATTATAATACCCTCTTTATTTATAATTAAACAAAGGTAAAGCAGACATTATTAAAAATAAGTGACTATTGTAACTTTGGTACGATGCAACTCAATTTGCAAAGCACAATTTTTTAATAATATTTTCTCTAACTTGTGATGAAAGATACGCCTATCTCATTTAGTTATAACAAAAGATGGGTCTGTCTCAAGTGTCAGAAAAGTACCATTTATGAATCTAGTACGGTAGTACCTAGCACCATTTTACTCTTGAATATAATTATTTTCAATCCAGTGTACAAATTTAAAAAGAAATTCCGTCGTTGGATGGTATAACTTGAAGTGTAATAGAGAGCAGAGCAAGGGCATCGTTGTCCAAAGAAATAGCGCCACAACTTTTCCTTCCGATACAACCCAAATCGGGGGAGAATTTTTTTGTATAGAAAGTAAATGACGAAAGGAAAATGATTTCCCTCAATGTAAAATTTCCCTTCCATCCAAACACGGTAAATTTAGCAAATTTCCTTCCCTTTTTATTTTTTCCCTTCGTTCCCTTCAATCCAAACAGACTGTTAGTGAATCAAAAGATAAATTCTATTCTATTAATCCAATAAAAGAATGTAAGAAATCACCACTAAATAACATACGTTCTTATCCACATGGCCTCCTCGAACCCTGACAGGTGGACTTTGAATGGAAACAGAACTAGTTACCAGGGAGATGCGAAAAAGAGATTCTGTGAGATTGGTTTTGAAAAATCGTGTCATGTGGTGAGAAAGATCGAAGAGAGGAAGTGGAATGCGCAAGTGAGCCGAGAGAGAGCGCAAAGGGATGGAGAGAGTCCGGGGCTGAGAGCCTGAGATCGGGGTTTGGGTTTTGGGATGTGAGGGCCCACCTGTCAGTCAATGATGAAGGGTTCTTAGTTAACGGACTTAACGGGGCTGACAATTTCCGGGTTCTGGAAAGTATGGATGATCCGGCCTGTTATTGTAAGTGGAAAAACTGGACGCATTTTATAAAGGAAATTGATTACTGACTTAGTACCTGCAGTTTATAAAACAGGAACGATAACTGTCATCAGTAAATATACCATCGCGCGTCATTGTTGAACAGAGGGCGCGTGTGTGAGTCTCGCGTGACTAACATGTGTCTGTTATAAATATTCAGTTTAATAACTAAATGAGTTCAGTTTAATGCTCAAAAGTGTTTAGTTAAATGCACCAACTAATGGTTTTATTATATAAAATCGCTGAGCCGCTGTTGGAGAGAGGCACGCCAGGGGCAAAGTCGGAAAAAATTTAATTTGAACCGGACCGGTTCATGATCCCTTCTAATTTTTTCATGTATTTTTTCACCGGTTCGTGACCCATTCGCTTGACATTGCACTTATTAAAAAAACTGAAAGCAATACTTAATAAACTGAACATTTATATTTAATAACCTGAACATTTGTACTTACGAAACTGAACATTTTTTCTTACAAAACTAAACATTTATACTTATACAAATGAACATTTTTGCTGATAAAATTTATATTTTTTACTGCAACTAACTGAACATTTATACTCAATTAATAGAACATTTGTACTTACCTAACTGAACATTTGTGCTTACTAAACTAAACATTTATATTTAATAAAATGAACATTTTTTGTTTATAACATTTATATTTTTTTATTGCAACTAACTGAACATTTATACTCAAATAACATAACATTTGTACTTATCCAACTGAACATTAACGTACAAAATAAAGTGCACTGAATGAGAAAAAGGATGCGCTGGGTGAGGGGATCGCTGAATGAGCGATGGCAGCGATGGCATTCTAAAGGACGGCAGTAATCAAATTTCTTTTATAAAGTTTATTTATTACTAGTAGGCTAGAAGGCCATATAAGAAATGTCTTCGGTAGGAAGGGATGGAGAATTATTTGTCTTTGATTTTCACATGATCTGATGCCTTACTTATTCATTTTTGATGTGGTACATTAAGTCAATGTAGATAACTTAGTTTTAAATTTATTAAAACAACTTTTATGTCGCGTGTAGTCACGCTCAAAACTCTGAAATGGTCCTCTTCTTTTGTTTTGACCCAAGAAGTCGCTCAAAATTTAAAAGGCCTATATCACATGGATCATGTGCAACAGTATTGATCTTAATTGGCATCTTAGAGACAGCCCTAGTCATGACATGGGTTTGTTTTTAAAAGTAAGGGCTCCTCCATATATATATGCTCTCTCAACAATAGCATATCATAGTATTTTGGTACGCTACATGTTATGTAATAAGTGACCTAATAATTAACAAATAATTGCATTGCTTTTCTGGAGCTAATGGCTTGTACGTAGAGCTGAACGTAAGATCTGTATAATTACTTAATTCGTATAATACATCTTCCGTAACAATATGTTTATATATACTACTACAATAACAATAATAATAATGAATGAATAAATAAAATGGTGAAGGAAAAGGTTCGTTATCTTTATACAAATAAGAATCCGTATGTACACTGCTGCAATTTTATGAGCCGTACGTAAGGGAAACCAAGGGGTACCTAATCTTGCTAACTGAAATCCATATGCATTAAATTGGATTTCTCTCAAAATTAATTACCTTTTTCTTTAAATAATTTAGAAATTTTACTGTGAAAAAGGTCAATTTAATTATGTCGTTGTCATATATAGGTGTGGCACGCACGTGCGGTGCAATGTAAACCTTCATATCATATTATCATCAGATGCCTGAACGTGAACGGGCCATCGAGCCTCTTTGGACTTCCTACTTCATATCTTTCTTATAATTGACTTTGGTATGACAGGGTAGAAAGGTTTTACACTTCACACCTTTGGCAATATATATGTTGTATATGCTTAATTATAACTTGAGGCAAGGTACTCTTCTAACATCTATTGTTATTTTTTTCTTTGTGTATCAACAGAGGCATGGTGACCAATCGTCTATAGTTGAATTACTAATGATATTGTGTTGTTTGCTATATATATCAATGTATACTATATATATATATATAGTATACATTGATATATATATATATATATATATATATATAGAGGTGGGCTAAAGTGTCATAGATGTCTTTTTTGAGTCATTTTTTAAGTTCCGAAATTCAATCGGTCAATCCAAACCGTTCAAATTGATCACCATATTGAAATACCATTGGAGACCAAATTTTGCATTTTTTTCAATTTTTTTGCTATTTATTTTGATATGTTCAAATTGGAGGGTCTGAAATACTCCAATTATAACGTTTTTTAAAAATATCATAATAAATATCAGAAAAATTCGAAAAAATGTAAAATTTGGTCTCCAAGGGTATTTTAATATGGTGAATAACTTGAACGATTCGGATTGAGCATTTGAATTTTGGATCTTAAAAAACGACTCTATGGCACGGGACCTTCTGTGCCATCTATGGCACGTTAGCCCTACACTAAATATATATATATATATATATATATATATATATAGAGTTTTGCTATGGTGAGTTGCAACTCACCAAAGGGTCGGTGAGTTGCGATCAAAACTGCTAGATATAGTTCAAAATGACTGATCCAAACCGTCCAATATGATCTCCTTATTAAAATCTCCATGCTGACAAAATTTTATATTTTTTTGATATTTTTAAGTATTTTTTTCGGATTTTTAAAAACTGCTGTTTTTGAACGGTTCAGAACTAATTAGATTAACGATTTTCCAAAATTTCAAAAAAATACTTTAAAATTTTGAAAAATTATAAAATTTGGTCTGCATGGAGATTTCAATAGGGAGATCATATTGGACGGTTTGGATCGGTCATTTTTAACTATATTTAGGGGTTTTGATCACAACTCACCGACCCTTTGGTGAGTTGCAACTCACCATAGCAAAACTCTATATATATATATTAAAAATTATAAATAAATTTGGAATATATCTCCATTTAAAAGAAAAATTAAATTGATCAGTTTTGGCCAATAAAAAACATTCAAATATACATTCGACTTGAGCAACACAGAATAAAGCAAAGTTCAATTACAACTTTGTACCGGCCCCCTGATGAAAGACCTGGCAGGTCAACAGAGAACAAAATTTGTTGACAGCCCCTGTCAAAACTTGTCTAAAAAAAAAAACAGAGAACAAAAAACCACCTGAAAACTAGTGGGATCAGACCAATCAAATCTCTTTCGGTGCTAAGATCCAGTCAGGTGTCGAACCCACCCAGAGGCGGAACTAGGATCTTCAAATAGCAGGGGCGAAAAATCATAGTATAGATTTTAATGAGCTTTTAGAGTGTGCTAATTAAGGATTTTTAAAAATTTTAAAAGGACTAGTACAGAATTTTCAAGCTTATAAGGGTGTTTTTAAAAAATTGGCATATGCTAAGCACACTTTCAACTATATCTAGTTCCGCCCCTGAACCCACCCATGTGCATGAAGGAAAGATATCCGTATGTACACTGCAAGCATTAATAATTAATAATTAATTATTATCTTATAATAATGATAATAATTAATAATGGTTTATTAGGAATCCATGTTTCCATCTTACCTAAATATGAAAGTAATTAAGATCTAGTTAACATTGATTATTTGAAAATGGTAACCAACATCGATCATATATATCTTTATCTTTATTTTACTTATAAAAGCACGTAGAGAAATAACCCCTTATCAAACTTACAAACTCTTCTTAATTAATTCAAACAGCAAGCATGGATACCGTTTAATAAAATAAATCCAAGCAGTGAAATGAATACAAACTATCCGCATCCATATATATTACTATTTGAATCCGCTATTATTTGGATATAGATACGGGTCAGATCGGATATTATCAGCCCTAACTGTGCATCGTTCGATCTTGCCTACTTTGGTACGTGATTTAAATCAGGTTGTTGATAATGTCTCACTTTTATTTACTTTATTCCCATAATGATAACGGTATAATCTTCTATGTAACGTGTTTTCTAGTGTTCAATGGGTTGAGGTCATCTTTGCTCTACTGGCTGTACGTACTTGAAACGACGCAACAGACCCAAAGAACAGAAAGCTGAGGATATCTTTCCTTCATGCACATGGGTGGGTTCGACACCTGACTGGATCTTAGCACCGAAAGAGATTTGATTGGTCTTATCCCACTAGTTTTCAGATGGTTTTTTGTTCTCTGTTTTTTTTAGACAAGTTGACAGGGACTGTCAACAAATTTTGTTCTCTGTTGACCTGCCAGGTCTTTCATCAGGGGCCGGTACAAAGTTGTAATTGAACTCACTATGAGAAAGATGGTCTATACATAGATTTTTCTAGATAGACTTTTTTATTTATGTTGGAACTTGTTCTATTGCTACATTTACTTGATATATTAAATCTAGCAATCTTTTAGCAAGACTCAATTTTCTATTAATAGGTCCTTAAAAATCTAGCAATTTATTTTTTATAGACTTTTTTGAATCTTGCAATGTTTAATGTAGCAAAGATTTGCTACATTAAACATTGCAAGATTCAGAAAAGTCTATAAAAAATAAATTGCTAGATTTTTAAGGACCTATTAATAGAAAATTGAGTCTTGCTAAAACATTGCTAGATTTGTTGCATCAAATAAATCTAGCAAAAGAACAAGGTGCAACATAAAAAAAAAAAAATCTATCTATAAAAATCTATGTAAAGACCATCTTTCTTGTAGTGACTTTGCTTTATTCTGTGTTGCTCAAGTCGAATGTATATTTGAATGTTTTTTATTGGCCAAAACTGATCAATTTAATTTTTCTTTTATATAGAGAGAGATTGGCTAAAGTATACTCCAGCATACGGATCGTCCGTATGCTGGAGTCGTTTTTCAAAATCTAAAATTTATACAGTCGATCCGAACCGTTCAAATTGTTCTCCATATTGAAATCTCCTAGGAAACCAAAATTTATATTTTTTCGAATTTTTTTGCTATATATTATGCTATTTTAAAAAAACACTACAAATGAGTATTTCTGACCCTTCAATTTGAAAATAGCATAATATATAGCAAAAAAATTCGAAAAAATGTAAAATTTGGTCTTCAAGGATATTTTTATATGAAGAACAACTTGAACGGTTCGGATCGACTGTTTGAATTTGAGATTTTGAAAAACGACTCTAGCATACGGGTTTGATCCGTATGCTGGAGTATACTTTAGCCACACTCTCTCTCTCTCTATATATATATATATAGTCTACATTGATATATATAGCAAACTGTTAGGAAGTGCACAAATTTTAATTTTAGACTAATTACACTTAATTAATCCTAATTAAACCTCATGCACCATAGATCTAGTGCTTTAAGCATTCACACAAGAGAAAGGCTAGGAGTATAGTACCTCTCTTGATATCGCAATCAAGAGACTCGATCCTACGGCTTAGGAATCGGTGGGGTGCGCTCCAAACTCCTCCAAATCGTCGCCTCGAGTCCACTATGGTATTAACCAAGTTCTTCTCTAATTGTGCTAGCGACGAGAAGAACAAGTCTAATCCCAAGCTTTCCCTTTCTTCAATTAATTCAGCAATTAATTTGTGGAAGGGATTTCTTAACACATGAGCTATTGAATGGAGAGAAGAGAGGAGAATTTCGGCCAAGGCCAAGGGAGGTGGAGGCTAGGGTTAGGGAGAGAGAACTAGAGCAAAAAAAAACCTCCATATGAGTCCTTATATAGGCTCCAAACCCTAGCACCAAGTTCACACTAATTACAAATGTGCCACCCCACCTACCACCCTAGTGTGGCCGGCCATATAGTGGGCCTAGATGGGCCACTAGCTCTTCTCTTTAATACCTCAATTCAATTAATTAAAAGGCCCATTCAATTGCTATTTAATTGGACTTTCTATTTACTATTAAATAAATGCCCAATTCACTTAAATAAATTAAATGTGTTGTTTATAAATAATTATTAACTTAATAATAATTATTTAGAGATTAGACAATGCACTAATTTATTTCTATATGATCCATTTGACTTAATTAATTAATACGGTTCGCAACGGTAAATAATTAATTAATCAACTTATCATATTTTGCAATACTCACTGTTGCAAATAAATAAATAATGCACGTATGGTTAAACACCAATTTTGTGTGACCCTTTGAGGATTTATGCTAAGTTGGACATGGTATTAAATCGTTATTTAATTCTAATAATCATAAGCGGTATCTAGCAACACGTTATGACTCCCAATTCGCATAAATAGTGTACAGCTACAATATCTCAATCCTGCATAAGAAATAATAGTATTTCCTTGTTCGATTCTTATATCACATGATATCATCGTATAATCCAAGATAGGAATGTGTCACTCTTGCAGATTATACGTTTCTTGATCTAGAGATGACTGTATCAGTTGCTAGCAAACAGTCCATCTCCATCAAGGGGCCCAAACAGATATCATCGCTCACTAAGTTAATTAATGAGGGACATACGGTTTTCTTGATGAACAACTTTTCCACGCACAATTCAAGAGAGCATAAATAAAGTCCGTATAGCAACCCTTATCAGGAATCAACGGTAGACGATATTTATTGAACCTATCCTCATGTGGAAAAACTGAACCATCTCAAATTTAGAATCAAACTCAAATGAAATAAACAATGACACATAACACAATCCATATGTTCATTTCATTGGGTCGTGTCCTGTACTATGTTCTAATAACATATACATATGCAATTAAGTTGGCAACTCCTTACCTATGATTTGTAGAACTTAATCATCACTTAACTTGCATACTAATCTTATCCGATAATTAATATTCCTTGTTAATTATCAAGATTACGGACCTTTTAGATTTATTATTGTCATTTAATTATAAATGAACTACAGAGATTTACAATTCAGATCCTCAACCTGAATGATCTGTCAATTAATAAATCAAGAAATAAATGATAAAATATCATCAATAACATAAACCATAGAAGTAGCCATTTAAAGATTGGCTTCTAGGACATAACTCTAACAATCTCCCACTTGGCCTAGAGTCAATCAACAGTGACTTCTAGCCAGTGCATAGTACTCAATGTAATATCCAAAATATACATGTCTCATACTAAAACCTCAAAAGATAAAAGATACAACTCAAAGCCACTCAGGTATACGCCTAATCTCCATGGATGCAACGTGCAACTCATGTGCGGCTCGAGATAGAGGCTTTGTCAGAGGGTCCGCTGTGTTCGAGGCACCGTCCACCTTCTTGACCTTGATCCACCCGTCATTCACAAACTGACGGATGAGATGGAATCGTCGTAGAATGTGCTTCGTCTTTTGGTGAGACCTAGGTTCCTTGGACTGAGCTATGGCTCCCGTGTTGTCGCAGTAGAGATCCACTGGACCTGAGATACTTGGAACCACCTCCAGCTCGGTCAAGAATTCCTTGATCCAAACGCCTTCTTTCGCTGCTTCACCAGCCGCTAAGTATTCTGCTTCGGTGACGGAATCGGCCGTGGTATCCTGTTTGGAACTCTTCCAACTCACGGCCCCACCATTGAGCAGATATACGAAGCCGGACTGTGACTTCGTATCATCTCGGTCGGTTTGGAAACTAGCATCGGTGTAACCACTTACAACGAGCTCTTGGTCTCCACCATACACGAGGATGCTATCCTTAGTTCTCTTGAGATACTTGAGGATATTCTTGACTGCGGTCCAGTGTGGCATACCAGGGTTAGCTTAGTATCGACTAGTCACACTAATCGGATGCGCCACATCGGGGCGAGTGCATAGCATGGCATACATGATCGAACCGACCACAGAAGGATACTTGAACTGATTCATGTATTTTCTGTCTGCATTAGTCGTCGGACATTGAGTCTTGCTCAAGAATATGCCATGTGACATAGGCAAGTAACCCTTCTTGGAACTAGTCATGTTGTGTTTTTCTAACACTTTGTCAATATATGCATCTTGGCTCAAGCCTAACAACCTTCTTGATCTATCTCGATAGATCTTGATTCCTAGGATGTAGGCGGCTTCGCCCAAGTCTTTCATTGAGAACACCTTCTTCAATGAATCCTTAACTGCATTCAATTCGGGGATATCATTCCCGATCAAAAGTATATCATCAATATATAGAACAAGAAACACAACCACGCTTCCACTGATCCTCTTGTAAACACAAGTTTCCTTCTCGCTTTGAATGAAGTTCAACTTCTTGATCTCTTCATCAAAGCGCTTGTTCCAACTCCTTGATGCTTGCTTCAATCCATAAATGAACCTTTGAAGCTTGCATACCTTGTTAGCATTCTTTGGATCCACAAAACACTCGGGTTGTGTCATATACACATCTTCTTTCAAGTTGCCATTTAGGAAGGCAGTTTTGACATCCATTTGCCATATCTCATAATCATAAAATGCGGCAATCGCTAACAAGATCCGAATTGACTTGAACATAACGACGGGCGAAAAGATTTCTTCATAGTCAATACCATTAACTTGCTTGTAACCTTTCGCAACCAATCGTGCTTTGTAAATGGTCAAGTTGCCATCCATGTCGACCTTTCTTTTAAAGATTCATTTGTTCTCAACGGGTTTTACTCCGTCGGGAAGGTCAACCAAGGTCCATACCTTGTTTTCATATATGTATTGCATTTCGGATTCCATGGCCTTAAGTCATTCTTTTGAGTCGGATTTTTCTTTCATATCTTTTACGGTCAAGGGTTCGTCATTCGCAATGACGAGAACGTCGTGCAAATCTAAGTATCTTATAGGTGAACGACTTGGACTTGCCGATCTTCGTAGGGTAGATTCTTGAGGTTCTTGAACTTGTTCCACAACGGTTTGTGGACTTAGTTCTTGAACTTCAAGTGTGGGTGCAACTTCAAAATCATCGACTCGCGATATGTTTGAGTCTTCAATTGAGGGAGCTTGCTCTTGAACCTCTTCTTCCACAACAACTTGTGGAATGGGTTCGGCTACCACCTCATTTGGCACCACATTGGGAACAACTAGATTGCCTACTTGAGGCATCTCTTGTTGTTGCGGTTTTTGAATTTCTTCAATCACCACGTTGCTCCCACTACTTCTTCTTAAGAGAAACTCCTTCTCTAAGAACTCCGCATGTCGTGCAACAACTATCTTGTTCTCGACACGGTTGTAGAAGTAGTAACCCTTTGTTTCCTTAGGGTATCCCACGAAGTAACATTTGTCCGATTTGGGTCCAAGCTTATCGCTTATTAGCCTTTTCACATAAGCTTCACAACTTCAAATCTTGAGAAAAAGCATGCTCGGTTTCCTATCAAACCAAAGCTCATAAGTCGTCTTCTCAACGGACTTTGACGGAACACGGTTTAGTGTAAATGCTGCGGTTTCTAATGCAAAACCCCAAAACGATTTAGGCAAGTTGGCTTGGCTCAACATCGATCGAACCATGTCTAGCAAAGTTCGATTCCTCCTCTCGGATACACTATTCTATTGTGGTGTTCCCGGTGGAGTGAGTTGTGGAACGATTCCACACTCATTTAGATAATCACCAAATTCGTGGCTCAAGTACTCTCCACCTCGATCGGAACGCAAGACTTTGATTTTTCGATTGAGTTGGTTCACAACTTCATTCTTGAACTCTTTTAACTTTTCAAAGGATTCGGACTTGTGCCGCATCAAGTATATATACCCGTATCTACTATGATCATCGGTGAAAGTGATGAAGTATGAATAACCTCCTCGTGCACAAATGCTCATAGGTCCACACACATCGATATGTGTGAGATCTAACAAGTCATTTGCCCTAATCCCTTTATTAGGAAAAGACGCTTTGGTCATCTTTCCCATCAAACATGATTCGCATGTGTCAATTGGCTCGAAAGCGAATTGATCCAAGAGACCAACGATTTGCAATCTCTTGATGCGTTTCTCGTTGATATGACCTAAGCGGCAATGCCACATTAAAGTCGAACTCTAATGTGAAATCTTACGTTTTCTATTGTCACGTTCAACACTCAAAACATGTTCGCTAGAATCAAGTACATAAAGACCATTCAATAAATGCGCAACACAATAACAAACATCATCACGCAACAAAGTACAACTTTTGTTCTTTATTACAACACCAAATCCATCCAAGTCTAAACAAGAAATAGAGATAATGTTTCGAGTGATCGAAGGAACTACATAGACATCTTTTAGTTCCAACACGAAATCGGAAGGCAAAGAGACATCCACGCTCCCAACGGCCATAGCGTAAACGCATATGCCGTTACCGACGCGGAGTTGTACTTCGCCTTTCTCGAGCCGCCTCCTACTCTTTAGTGCCTGCACATTTCGACAAATGTGAACACAAGATCCGGTGTCTAAAATCCAGTCTGTGTTAGAAGTGGCGAGAAGGGTTTCGATGACAAATATACCTGAGATAGAAGGCTGGACAGTTCCCGCCTTCTTGTCAGCGAGGTACTTGGGGCAGTTTCTCTTTCAATGGCCCGTCTTGCTACAGTAATAGCACACGGTCTCGGAAGTGGCCGGATTCTTCTTTCTCTTGGAACCCTCGGGAGCTCCCTTGGCCGGACCTTGGAGCGTCACCGGGCCTTTGCCCTTTCTAGTTCTGTGGGTCTTTTTTTTCTTGCTCTTCTTCCTCTTGTCACTTACCGCAAGAACATTTTTGGACCATTTCTCTTTCTTGAGACTCTCCTCCGTCTCGACAAGCATGTTTTGGAGATCATCCATGCTCTTGTCCATGCCATTCATCCAGTAGTTCACAACAAAACCGGTGAAGCTATGAGGGAGAGAGTTGAGAATAAAGTCTTGAATCGCCCCTGACGGGAAGGGCGTATCAAGCCTTTCTAGCTGCCGAAACAACAACGCCATCTTCATTACGTGTGGCCCGATTTCATGACCCTCCGCCAATCGAGTATTGGCGACGGCCTTGATGAGACGAGCCCTTTCGGTGTGGGCCTTGATTTGGAACATGTTCGAGAGACGAGAGACCATGTCATACACACCATAACCACTATCCATGAACTCCTTTTGGAGCTCCGCCTTCATGACAGCGACAATCAAGACGGACATCTCCATGTCGTACATGACGTGCTTGTCATGAGCATCCTTTTCCGCTTGAGCCGCGGGGATGGGAGTGGTTAAGAGATACTCCTTCTTTTCAAACCTAAGGACAAGCCTAAGGTTCCGGTGCCAATTCAGAAAGTTGGCACCGTTGAAGGCGAGTTTCTCTTTCTCTAAAAGAGAACGTAGCGAAAAAGACGAGGAAGACATCTACAACAATTATAACAATTAAAGGTCAATTAGTTTATGCTTTTGTTTTATTTTCAACAAAGTAAAACTTTCACTACTTTAATAAAAGTCCCTAAAAATAATGAACTTCCAAGACCCCCACTTTCGTTGAGATGATGCCGGCGTCGGCACAACATCAAAACAACTAATAATGAGGTAGGTTCTCTTTAACCAATCATACAACTTTATGACTCTTGGTTCGCGTCGCGAACTTCACTCCAATGTCCAATCCGATTAGGGTCCATTGTTAAGCAACTCCTCTCTATTTGCTCCTTACAAATCCGATTTACACCCCGACTATCTAGGGTGGACCACGATGTCCGCGTCGGCGGAATGCATCAATGGCCGACTATAGGCGTGAAGGGGATAGAGAGAAGGAGAGTGATTTGGCTCAATCGTTTAAGTTGGGACAAACAATTATGTGACTCTTGTTTGGTGGTCGTGTAAACATACACCCATACCTATCCTATGACATTCATAGCATTCTCAAACATTCACATAATAAGCATCTCAAGCATTGTTGTGGGTTTGTATGGCTCCCGCTTGCATTAGTTTTCACCGCATCTCCATGTAGCAAAAACTAATCTAATCTCTGTCCCTCCCACTAAATTCTATATGGATCTAAATCCTATATAAAATAAAGGAACAAAGTTACATGTGAAAAAATCTCTAACCCCTCCTAGCCTTAGGGGCATGCAAGCCTCACAAGTTACATTAAGAAATTAATCATAATTAATTAATTAACCATGGCACCAAAGGCCTTACATACAATCAATCATATGCATTCACAATTACAACACACAAGGCATTGATATTTTGAGCCATACTAAACCCACATCCTCCTACAAAACAAAGTTAGCACAAGTCTATCCACTAGTGTAATTTGTTTATAATTAATGACTTTCAAGTATCTTTGCGTATTATTTGTCATTCGCAATTTCCGTGTGTAAATGCTCAAATTTCAAACAACCAAACTTGTTTAAATTCCTTTTGAAACCTTTTTCAATCATCAAAAACTGAAAGGAGATCACACAAGGAGTACTCTAATTACATTTTCAACTAGTTTGAATAATTAGAAAGTAATACTTTGATAAAAAAAAAATTATCTAATAGGACACGACAAAATTTACAGTTTTCGGTCTCCAAAAATTATGAAATAATTTATATAAGCTTCTTGTCTAGATTGTAATTACCAGTCAAAATTTCAGGAAGATATCTTAAACCATCTGAGAGAATAAAAAAAGACAAATCTGAAACAAGTGCGCGAACACACCGTTTTGAGATTTTCTATTTTTCTTCTCAACCATCCGGTCTGAAAGACCACCTTCCATCCAGTTTGTATACATACAATATACATAAAAAAACTTGTTTAATCTATTGGCTAACTATTCATGAAAAGAAAACCACTAAGTTCAGTTTAAGAAATTCAAGTTACAAGCTTAACAATCGACTAGACCTGTACTAGAACAGACTGTCGACCGAAAAGGTTTGACCTGGTTGAGGTACCAAACTTCCATGAAAAATTATGAAATTAATTTTCCTGGAATTCTAACTCAAAAAGAAACAACTCTATTCAAACAATTTTCCAGAAAGAGTTCTCAGTTGGTACAGTTTATTAGAACAATCAATTTGTTCAATAAATCAGATCTGACGAGATCTTTCTTTTCATACTTGAAAACCCACGAATTAATCTGAAACATGCAACATTCTATACATGTCCAAAAAGAGTTTCAAGTCCTCTTTAAATCTAGCCATAGAACACTGGTACTTATATTCAAAATATAAATCTTTTAAGCCACTCAAACAGAACAGTGCAAGCAGAAACTGGTTCTGCGCACCGTTGTCGTTTTATTCACAGTAAATCTATACTAATTCAGAAAAATGTGAATCCAACCCCAAAAGAACCACAATCCACAGATCTACAACTTTCTAGTTGACAGAAAAAAATTTCAGAGAACATTTCATAGCGAAAAACGCACAACAACACAGAAATTGCTGTTTCCAGACAGCAAGCAATAGCATCAACTCTACTAATCCATTAGTTAACCAATTTCTCTTAATTAAGTGTCAAAATAACTTAAGCACGACCTGGCTCTGATACCACTGTTAGGAAGTGCACAAATTTTAATTTTAGACTAATTACACTTAATTAATCCTAATTAAACCTCATGCACCATAGATCTAGTGCTTTAAGCATTCACACAAGAGAAAGGCTAGGAGTATAGTACCTCTCTTGATATCGCAATCAAGAGACTCGATCCTACGGCTTAGGAATCGGTGGGGTGCGCTCCAAACTCCTCCAAATCGTCGCCTCGAGTCCACTATGGTATTAACCAAGTTCTTCTCTAATTGTGCTAGCGACGAGAAGAACAAGTCTAATCCCAAGCTTTCCCTTTCTTCAATTAATTCAGCAATTAATTTGTGGAAGGGATTTCTTAACACATGAGCTATTGAATGGAGAGAAGAGAGGAGAATTTCGGCCAAGGCCAAGGGAGGTGGAGGCTAGGGTTAGGGAGAGAGAACTAGAGCAAAAAAAAACCTCCATATGAGTCCTTATATAGGCTCCAAACCCTAGCACCAAGTTCACACTAATTACAAATGTGCCACCCCACCTACCACCCTAGTGTGGCCGGCCATATAGTGGGCCTAGATGGGCCACTAGCTCTTCTCTTTAATACCTCAATTCAATTAATTAAAAGGCCCATTCAATTGCTATTTAATTGGACTTTCTATTTACTATTAAATAAATGCCCAATTCACTTAAATAAATTAAATGTGTTGTTTATAAATAATTATTAACTTAATAATAATTATTTAGAGATTAGACAATGCACTAATTTATTTCTATATGATCCATTTGACTTAATTAATTAATACGGTTCGCAACGGTAAATAATTAATTAATCAACTTATCATATTTTGCAATACTCACTGTTGCAAATAAATAAATAATGCACGTATGGTTAAACACCAATTTTGTGTGACCCTTTGAGGATTTATGCTAAGTTGGACATGGTATTAAATCGTTATTTAATTCCAATAATCATAAGCGGTATCTAGCAACACGTTATAACTCCCAATTCGCATAAATAGTGTACAGCTACAATATCTCAATCCTGCATAAGAAATAATAGTATTTCCTTGTTCGATTCTTATGTCACATGATATCATCGTATAATCCAAGATAGGAATGTGTCACTCTTGCAGATTATACGTTTCTTGATCTAGAGATGACTGTATCAGTTGCTAGCAAACAGTCCATCTCCATCAAGGGGCCCAAACAGATATCATCGCTCACTAAGTTAATTAATGAGGGACATACGGTTTTCTTGATGAACAACTTTTTCCCGCACAATTCAAGAGAGCATAAATAAAGTCCGTATAGCAGCCCTTATCAGGAATCAACGGTAGACGATATTTATTGAACCTATCCTCATGTGAAAAAGCTGAACCATCTCAAACTTAGAATCAAACTCAAATGAAATGAACAATGACACATAACACAATCCATATGTTCATTTCATTGGGTCGTGTCCTGTACTATGTTCTAATAACATATACATATGCAATTAAGTTGGCAACTCCTTACCTATGATTTGTAGAACTTAATCATCACTTAACTTGCATACTAATCTTATCCGATAATTAATATTCCTTGTTAATTATCAAGATTACGGACCTTTTAGATTTATTATTGTCATTTAATTATAAATGAACTACAGAGATCTACAATTCAGATCCTCAACCTGAATGATCTGTCAATTAATAAATCAAGGAATAAATGATAAAATATCATCAATAACATAAACCATAGAAGTAGCCATTTAAAGATTGGCTTCTAGGACATAACTCTAACACAAACAACACAATATAATTTGTAATTCAACTATAGACGATTGGTCACCATGCCTCTGTTGATACACAAAGGAAAAAAGTAACAATAAATGTTAGAAGAGTACCTTGCCTCTGTTGTGTTTACCTTGCCTCAAGTTATAATTATGCATATACAACATATATATTGTCAAAGGTGTGAAGTGTAAAACCTTTCTACCCTATCATACCAAAGTCAATTATAAGAAACCACATAATTAACAGGATGACATGGGCATAAAGGTTCTCCATGCCACACAATATAGCAAGCACGCAAACTCATCATCATCTGTGAGATCGATTGCTAGGACTGGATCATGTCTAACTCAAGTTATAATCTTAAACCTGCTCCCATATAAGCATATACAACATATATATTGCCAATTAATGCCAAAGTTGTGTGATTCGAGAGACATCTCTTCCTTGTCATACCAGAGTCAATTATCAGAACCACATAATTAACAGAATGTCGACAGGAGTAGAGATGCCACTTGAACCACACACAAATAATAAGCATACTCATCAGCTGTCAGATTGAATGCTGTCTCTTGCAGACTTCTCTCTCTCTCTCTCTCTCAGTCAAGCAGCCATTAATTTATTGTACCATTTTCTACAATAAAGAAAAAAAATAAAAAATAACCAAAACAGATTGAACCACAAGGAAGTTTAAAATTAAAAATAGAAACTGAGAGGTAACGAACCTTACATTCTCTCTGTCTCTCTTTCACCTTTCTTCCTCGATCTAATCAGGGCGTAACCGAGCTAGGGTTTCGAGAAAAAAAGTAAACAAATGATGAGGATTTCATCTCCCTTGACATGCCTGACTCGTGAGAGAAAGAGAGAAATCCGCAGGAGGTAGATGAGAAATGATGTGTAAAATATGGAGATTCATCAGTGATATCTCTTATTTAAATATACATTTTGACCATACTTAGCACCGAAATAACACTCAAACCAATGATATTCACTGTGCTTTTATGCTATATTTGTCAAGATTGGATACTGCCGTGGAATTTGACTTGTCTTGTAGGAATTTGGTGAATTTGACATAATAATCGCACAAAAGGGAGAATTTTTGGAAAAAAAATGACTTAATGGACATAACACTGTAGAGCTCATCCCAAGCTTTCCAACGATCTTTGAATCACCTCAATCGGAGTCCGGATGAAGAAATTATGGTCAAAATACTATCAGTGCTCAATTTTGGAATTTTGGTCCGAAATTCACTGATTTCGGACCAGATTTCGGTCCGAAATCCATGTATGAAAAGTGGAATTTGGCAAGTTTCGAAGAAGGAAAGAGCATTTCTTGCCCTAGCCACCACCCTGACCTTCCATGGGCGTATTTAGGCACGAATTTCGACCAGAAAAGGGGGCCAACCTTTCTCCACCATTGAATCCCACCTTCCATAGCACTTTTTCCACCTTTTCCGCCACCGTTCTCACGCCGAAAGGCGTGAGATTCCACCTCTCGCAGCGGAGCACGACCATGGCAGCAACCTTGGAGCGATTCTGGACGCGACAGCGGTAAAACTGATCCAACCACGGCTCTAGACGATCGATCTTGAGTTAGAAGCGATATTTGGTTTATTCCTTCCTTTTCTCTTGATATTTTGATCAAATGGAGTTTGTATCTTATTTTGCTTGCATGTTAGGCTAGTTAATTATATCTTAGGGCTAAGTAGTAGTTTAGTTTAGTATTTGTGATGACTTGATGGATTGATTGTTATGCTATGTGATTTATCGTGTTGAGAATTATTGATATGCTTAGTTATATTATTTGTTTGCTTGATGTTTACCTATGGATGAATCGCGACGTCTTTAAGGCATTAAACTAGACTAAAAACATAATTGATTAAGTAATTGAGGTAAGCCAAACGCTCGAAAGAGGAGGTTAACTTAACGACCGAAAGGTGTAGTTTCTAAATGATCCGAAAGAACTTAGATACCTCTGGGAATCCAACATGATAAGCTCAAGTGATTAAAATCCGACACGAAAGTTTAGGCTTAGTCATTTACGTGGAGAAAATCGAGTTCCAAACCAATTCCAAAACTAAAATTGCGACGGCTGAGGCTAGGATTTAGGTCTGGTCGACAAGTAACCTTCACAAAATATAGTATTAAATTATCAAGTCAGAACAGAGAGTTTGGAGCATATTTCGGAGCGACTTATTTAGATTTCGGTCCGAAATCTATATATTTCGGTCCGAAATCCTTGCTGCCCATGTGAAAACACGTGTACTAAGAGCTTCAAAGCTAAACTAAATGAACCCTAAACCCTAAGACATCTCTTGCATTTACTTAGAGACCAGAAAACACAAAAAATCAACCAAAAATAATTTAGCTATTTGCATCTTTAGATTTAATCATCCAAAATCCCAAAAATTGTCTTGTCTAGCTTTCGTGAGAAAGTAAAGTCTAGTAATCAATTGTACCGTCCCTTGGGTTCGACCCTTAGCTTTACCAGAACGACTAGTGAGGTAAAACAAGGTATAAATTTATTTGATACCAGGTTTAAAGCCTTCATCAATCAGATCGAGTTCGATAATTAAAGACTGAAAAAATTAAAGACTCCAACGACTAAAGCACGATAAACAAAGACAGAAGTAAAGCACTATACACTATATACTAATAAAATATAAGAAACTTCGCGATTGACCATTAAATATAATAATAATAAAATATATATGAAACAGAAGCTTCGCGACCCTTTGAAAAAATTAAAGACTCCAACAACCAAGCACGATAAACAAAGACAGAAGTAAAGCACTATACACTATATACCAATAAACACTACAGGAAAAAGCACTATCTGCATCGCCTTTCTACATCCGCAAAATAGATGAAATAAGTGATCTGCATCGGCTTACTGATGCAACCAAGGAGATGCACTAAGTGGCAGTGCAAATGATATCAAATGCATCGACTCACTCAGTTTCATCGGATGACTGATGCTAAAAATAAATTCGTAAATGCATCAGTGTTCGGATGAAGAATAAATTATCTACTGCATCATCATGTTGATGCAACTTATACATTTTGCACTGGCATTCCCGATGAATTTAATTATCATAGCATCAGCTGACACATGCAGAATTAACAATAACAACATCTATAAGCCAATGCAATTTATACTCTTTTGCATGGAAATTCCAGATGCATGTACTTTTTTAGTTTCATCGACTTACACATGCAAGATAAACAATAAACTGCATCCGCGTGCCAATGCATGTGATTTGTAGTTGCATCAATTTACTCATGCTGGATAATTAATAAATACACCCACAAGCTGATGTAATTTATACTCTTCTGCATGAGGATACTCGATGCATGTGATTTTTAACTGCATCCATTTACTCGTGCAAGATAAACAGTCAACTGTATCGACAAGCTGATGCAACTTGTACTCTTCTGCATAGTTCTTGATGCATGTGATTATTATTTGCATCCGTTGACACACGCAAGATAAACAGTTAACTGTATCGACAAACCGATGAAACTGAATGCACTAGCATCAACTTTTTGATATGCTAAGAGATCTTATTTTATAAATTTCTTAGATGCTAAGAAATATGTAGTATTAATTTGTTACAAAAATTATAGCATTATTTAAATTTAAATTTAAAAAAATCAAAATATCACAATATGTATACGAAAAAGGATTAATTAATTATTCAACATTAATTTACAACTAAAATATCTAACAACTATTTTACAACTAATTACACCTATTTTACAAATAATTAGTAATTCTCTCGACTACGAAATATCGACACCTTTTCTTCCTCAAATTCGAGGCCACCGCTCGAAGTTGCTTGATTCATCCATTAAATCCAAACTTCACCAACTTGTATGCATAAGCAAAGGCAAAAGACAAGCTTTTTCCAAACCTGAATATCAAACAAAATATATTATAATTAAAAAATAACTATTTTACAAATAATTAGTAATTCTCTTAACTACAAAATATCGACAAATTTTCTTTCTCAAATTCGTGTCCACCGCTCAGAGTTGTTTGATTCATCCATTAAATTCAGACTTCACCAACTTGTATGCATAAGCAAAGGCAAATGATAAAAATTCCCAAACCTGAATATGAAACAAAATATATTATATTTTAAAAATGAAGAATAACGCTAATGATGAATTATAATTATATATATCCATAAGAAAATTTACTCTTGACATAAAACATAATAACTGAAAATAAATAATACTAATGACAAATTTATTATGAGAGAACATACAAGAATTAGTTACCTATATCAAATTCCAAATTTTTTTTAATTTTAACATGAATTAACGGAAGGAAGATTTCTAGGGCTTCAGATGAATTTCTCCTCTTTGTGCTGACCTTGAAAATAAAAAAAAAAAAAACATTTCAGATGGAGAAGAGATAATTTGATTTGGCAGAGGTTTAAATAAAAAGGAGCAACGATATATGATATATGGCAAAGTTTAAATGAGATTAAAATTAGACGAGAAATTAAGGGAAGGAATCGGTGCTTATTTCCAATTTGAATTTTTGTTAAAGATAAATTCTTTTATTTATTTATTACTCTTAATGAGAGGGCCAGCTAGCGCAATAAAAAAAAAATGAGAAGACTTTGGTAGAGATAAAGGAAAGAAATTTACATTTGCTCCAAAATTCATATTTGACATTAATATGTTTCCTTTTTTTTTTCTTTCCGTCAAACTAAAAGAAACAAAATGATAATGTGTACATAATAATTTATTAAAGAATGAATGCGTGTGCGCTGAAATTTTATCTATGAGAGTTGAAAATTTCTATGTAGTATGCTATGTTAGAAGCTTAAGATAATGTGATTAAACCATCAGATTAGATCATTAAGAAAAGATTGGCATTTTCAAGGTGCATCATTAGAAAAGTAACTTTGCAAATAATTATTACGTTTTATCTTACTGAAATAAGAAAATAAAATTGTAATAATAGCAAATTTATTTAAAATTGAATCTAGAGAAAATAAGAGAAGGATTCTAGTACCATATTTTTTAAAGTCACAAATGTCATATTTCTTTATTTTTTATTTTAAATTTTTAATTGAAAATTTTGATCCGAATCATTGATCTTCTTCATATTAACAATCAATGTAATGTCATAAAATTTTATAATTTTTTAAGTTCATGCGATCTTAGTTAACCAGATTCATTTATTTTTTACCTAGGGATCAAGTATCAAATAGACTCCAAAAATTCTAAAATTTTATAACAATACATTATAAAGAAGATCAGTTATTCGGATTGGACGTCTCAATTTTAAAATTTAAAATAAAAACTTAAAGTGATAAGTGTCACATTTGTGGCACTTTAAAAATGTGAAATTCTTATAGTGTGAGTATGTGACTAGAACTCTCTTCATAAAATAAAATAAAATTTTGTTGTAAAAAATTTTGTACAATAAAATAGGCATGACTAGACATTGTTATAGCATTATAAGAGTGAATGGACATTGTTATAATATTATAAAAGTAATGTACGTAAGAGTCAAACACATTTGACATCAAACACGTCCCGAGACTCAATTATTGGAATTTGAATTGATCGATCAAAACAATTAAATATGATCTTCGTGTTGAAACTTTATTGCATAAAAAAAATTTATACTTTTTCAATATTTGTAACTATTTTTTCAGATTTTTAAAATTGAGATCCATAACTAATTAGATTGAAAATTTTCTAAAATAAAAATAATAAAATTAGAAATACAAAATTTGACCATTGTAATAAAAAAATTGAGATCTGATTGTGTTTGATAGACTCAAGGATAGTGTCAAATGTGTTTGAGTCTAGCATTACTCATGATATAACATTATACCTAGAAATTTAAAATGTATATATTTGATCCATAATCTTTTAATATGAAATGTACTAACAAAATTTTATTATAAATTGCATTAATAATTATTTATTTTAGAGAAATATTTATTTAATTTTATATTTCTATAACTGTTCCACTTCATATATATAATTAAGTTTTAATATTATATATATAATTATATTACATAGATCATCATATTTCATAAATAATTTTCACTTAGGATCATTGGTCTTTGAAAATTACAACAATAGTGAAAATAATAAATAATTAATAATTAATAATTAATATATAAAGTAATGAAAGCAATTTGATAACCCACACGGAGGAATAATTACATCAATGAAATATCATAATTTCATGAGTCCATTTTGACAGAAGTCAAGTGCTTTAAAAATTAAGTCCCATAAATTATTTATGCTGTAAACTATTTCAACTATAATTTAAACAATGTCAAAATAAACCAATATCAGAACTATTTCAGCTTAATTTTTTATTCTTTTTTATTTTTTTATTTTTAAAATTTTTTAAAAATCGTCAATCTAATTAATTTTTGGACTCCCAAATGGCAACCATTTTTTTTAAATCCAATAGAATAATAAAAGTTAAAAAAAATAAAAATTTTGATTTCCAATAAGATTTCAATATGATCATTATTGAGTTGTTCGGATTGGTCAATTGAAACATAAAATTAAAATTTTTGATGTGTTATGTGGGTTCATTTATGCTACACTCGCATGTTAGCAATCTTCAATATTGTATATATGATTTTGTTAGATAATATACACAACTTTTTAGTACTATATATATTTAGAAATTTGAAAAATATAATGCATGAATTTTATCATATAATAAAAAAGCACGAATAAGATAGTGCTATTGAAACGTACTATAATTATAACATTACATATAGAAATATTTATTCATAATATCTATCTTATGACTTTATATTATATTGACATTTGTAATAAATATATACTACTGTATATTCTTATGATATTAATATGTACTAATATTTGGAAATACTGAAGTTAATATGGATTTATAATAAAAATATTTTCGTAGGTTTATACATGTATGAAGAACCAATAATAGGTTTGGAAATATAAAATAGTATAATTTATATTGACATATTATATATTTATAGTACATTATTCTGGAAATAGCAAATTGAAGAACCACTAATTAATGGCAGCTCCGAAAGAGAGAAAAATAAAATCTAAATTGGAGCTCATCTTATTTAGAAACAATTCACATTATAAAATATGAAATGTTTTATATGTATCTATACTAAATAGGTCCAGGTAAATATGTTGCTGATTTTTAACCCTTATAAACTGCATTTTCTATGAAATTAGATAATTTTCAATTTCATGCGTCCTAACTACAAATATCTTCTACCGAATATGTATCTAACTTGTACGTTTAAAATAAAGTAAATAATAAAGATACAAAATTACTATTATAATAAGCTTTTAGTATTTATTGTATAACAACAAACATAATTTTTTAATACTATAATTACACTGGAAATCCAAAATAAATATATGTAAAGCAGAGAATTATATATGTATTTAAATGAAATCCAAATTAATATGTTACCTATTTTTTATCTCTTGTAGATTTATATACTGTACGAAATTGAGGTTATTGAGATAATTTTGTATTTTCAAACGAGTAAATTATTCTTGGTCAATGGACTTGATATTATTTAGAATATTTTTTTGAATTATGTCATGTCGTTGCATCACTGAATTACATGCAATATTCCTTCCTTGTATTTCCTAATGTGTGGAGTAGCATCTTAATTACTTTTAATTTGGTAGTTTTTCCTAATGTAAGGAGTAGCAACGTATCCTGTAACAAATCCTTTTAATAAATGCCTTTCAAATCTTCTCTATTATTAAACCTCCTAATTTAAAATTCTCACTCTCCCCGGAACCGATCCCCTTTGAAGGGGGAAAAAAAAATAAAATTCCTAAATAAGTTTGCTATATTCCAAGTTTGACTAGACGACAAGCAAGCATAAAGTTATAATTTTAAAAACCTTCTCATAATTGTACATTTTTAAATTTGGTTCCACTCAATGTTGCATAATGGACTAAATTTTACTTAAAAACTAAGAATGAATCGGTTAATTCCATGCAATTATTTATGTTATGTACATCGACATAGCCAATGCATAAACTGCATATTTCTTGCATCCGCTGGATAGATGCAATAATTGGTCTAGTTACATTAGTGAATCCCATGTTGTAACATGAATTAGTTAAATCGGTGTTTTCCATGTAATTAGTTATGTTATTAACATCTACATAGCCAATGCATAAGTTGAAGATTTCTTGCATTCGCTGGACATATGCAATAACCAGTTGATTGCATCAGTTATACCGTTGCAATCGAGTGAGAATGGTTACATCAATTTATCCCATGCAATAAGATATATTATTTTCATTGCTGCACCTGATGCAAGAGCATATACATTAACTGCATCTACTGGACAGAAGAGAATATTCAATTAGTTACATCAGTAAATCCGATACAGATAAATGAAAATAGTTACATCAGCGTTTCCCATACATCTGGCTATTATTTACATCAATAAGCTGATGCAGACAAAAATAGGTCGATGCAAAATGTTGAAAATCTAAGTGCGGATGCAAATAAGTTTTTTTGACCGATGTAACAGATATTTTTTCTGCAAAGTCATAATTGCTGATGCAGATACTGCAGTTTCCTGTGGTGAAAATATAAGAAGCTTCGCGATCGACCATTAAATATAATAATAATAAAATATATATGAAACAGAAGCTTCGCGACCCATTTTATTATAATAAAGAAATCGAAACGTCGCGACCTCTCTCGACCCTTCAATAAAATATTATATATATACACCTAGACATCAAACTAATTTAGGGTATAACCCTAGCTAGGGTCGCCGATCAGTCCCCTCTTCTCATTTGAACCCAGCCACCTTCCTGCTAATCATATATGATCGATTCTCTTTTGAATCAAACTTTCCTTGGTCAGAGCATACTCCGATCTAGCTAGGGTTCCTGGTCTGATGGATCCAGGATACAAGCTAGATCGGTGTCTTCTCTGATCCATATGATTTTGACTCAAAGTTAGTTCAAACCACCTTGAACATGCAGAGTATAAACTTTCTTGATTATCGATTCTCTTTTGAAACAAACTTGCCTGGGTCGGAGCATACACCGATCTAGCTAGGATTTCTGGTCTGATGGATCCAGGATACAAGCTAGATCGGTGTCTTCTCCGATCCATGTGATTTTGACACAAAGTTAGTTCAAGCCACCTTGAACATGCAGAGTATAAACTTTCCTGATTATCGATTCTCTTTTGAAACAAACTTGCCTGGGTCGGAGCATACACCGATCTAGCTAGGGTTTCTGGTCTGATGGATCCTGGATACTAGATCGGTGTCTGCTCCGATCCATGTGATTTTGTCTCAAATTTAGTTCATTCCACCTTGAACATGCAGAGTATTTTGATTATTATATAAGTGTGTTTTGATCAGGTACTTTTGTTTTTTTTGTATTTAGGGTTTTGTTTTTCTTTTTTTCATTTTGAGGGTCAATTTAAGGTTTTCTTTTACTTTGTGAGTTTTTACAAATTAAGTAACAAATCTGATGCATTTAATTAATTGGCAATTAGAGGAGATTGATGTCCCATAATAGTTGGAAGATGAATGCATTAATTAGTAAACATGGATTGTCATAAAGTCTGGAGAATTTAAAAGGCAGAGAAGATGGTGTTCATGATCGGGCGGGAAAATTATATATAGTGATATGTATCTTCTGTTATTTGTATTTTCTTAATATGTACCGTGTATATATGCTTTAATTTTCTGTAAATTAAATAGAGAAACCCACCACATTTGAATAGCATCCATATTTGTTAATTAAGCATTACAAAAATCATCCACATGATCCCAACATACATTACAAATATTAAAGCATGCATTACATATAAATTAATAACCCCAAGCTACATCATCCATTAATTAGTACTACCTTAAATTAGCAAGAACCCTAATTAAACAACATTACTACACAACAACCCTATATATACATCACTTTTTCATCATCAGCCATACCAAAAAAGAAACCCAAATTATGAAGACAACTAAAATACAAATTACAACTAGAATTAGATATTTCAACTGTTTCAACATCTTGATAGTTTCAGTGGGACAACACCATCCATTAAATTCTTTACAACCTGCTTTAGTACATTTGAAGAACTCATGGTTAGGATTTTTGGTTGATTTTGACACCAGCACTACTGTGTAACTACTGTACTCCTTGCATGGAGGATTCCAGGAGCCATGAGAGGTTTGAGAGCATTGAGAACTCATTCTGTGCATTCATGAGACATAATTAAACTGTACATTAATTATAAGTCATTAAGCTCGCCAACTTAATTAGCTAATACAATTTGCAATTCTTGCCTAATTAAATCGCAATTTGGTACTCTACAAAGCAATATATAACTAACTATAATATTAAACCCCTAGACACTGATTCAACGACAATAATTAAGTTGAGACAGAATAATCTAATTAATTAGACACAATATTATTGTTTAATTTCGTAATACCATTCCTCTCGTTCAACTTCAAATGTACATAAATTGCGAATTTGATCGTAAACCCAAGGCTTTGCCCCAGAATTAGGAGGAAGAGGGAAAGAAAGCAAGGAAATGTCAATAAACTTCAAATTTGGGGGTGAATCAAGTTTTCTCTCTTTTCATTCTTTTTACACATAGTGTCTCCCAGTTCTCTCCCATTCATCTTCATTACTCCTGAAATTTTATTGATTGGGAGCAGGTTAACCTCACTGGCAGGATTTGGTCAGTTTACTCTCTCCTCATTCCCCTCCTCTACTCCTTTCTGCAGTAAGGCCTTAAAATCAGTCACTGACCTTGATTTTTAAGCGAATCCAGACCGGAGAGTGGGGTTCGATCGATCAGAGATTGCAGAGATCGGCTGCTCGATGAGGTTTTGCAAGGGGTGTGATCGGGATTATGCTGTATTTTGAATTTTAAATGTGAAACCTTCTCCGAGAAGCTTCGCCATCATCCTTGTAATTAGCTTTTCGAAATTCAATGCTATTACAATTTTACACTATCCGATCTAATATTAACGATCTAGATTTGTTGTATTTCATCGATATTTCTCTTCTCATTGAATTGTTCGGTCTTAAAATTTGCACATTCTACCAATCCACCGAGAATTTCACTTCCCACATTGACCCCCACCAGTTATCGAAATTAGTGGAGATCTCCAGTCTTAATCATAGTGGTCAATAACAGATCAGACGATTCTGATAAACCTGTCGAACGGCTCAATGCAAAAAAATTAGAAAAATATAAATTTTCTAGGAATAAAAAGTTGAAAATTTTGTCATACCAGACATATATAAACTACTGGTAGCTTTTTCTCTTACTTTTGTTCGGAAAAATTGTTGATTTTATCAACAATGACGATCAAATGGTTTACGACCGTTCGTTTCACATCAAGAGATAGATGATGAAACAACTGTTTCTTTCAGTAAATTATTACTGTGAAGTTCAGCTAGATATTGTACATAAGTACATTCGAAAATTTTTCCTTTCAACAATGTTCGGCCACTCGATCGGCGTAAATATAAATTTTGGCCATTGGATCGACGATTTCCTCCCTTCAGATCGATGTGTAAACAATACCGAATTGTCTCCAAATTTGGTCCTAAGGTGGAGTGCGTCGATGTCTTCGGATTCAATGTCTTGGATCGTGCGTTCTTGACACTTCAATTTTAGACCCTTACTTTGCTCATGGAGTGGAGTGGAGTTCATGTTCTACATATAGAGTTTTGCTATGGTGAGTTGCACTCAAAAACTCCTAAATCTGAATTAAAATTATCGATCCAAATCGTCCAATACGATCTCCCTATTGAAATCTCCATACATACAAAATTTTATATTTTTTTTGAAATTTTTAAGCATTTTTTCGGATTTTTAAAAACTGCTGTTTTTGAATGGTTTAGAACTAATTAGATTAACGATTTTCTAAAATTTTAAAAAAATACTTAAATTTATCGAAAAATGCAAAATTTGGTCCGTACGGAGATTTCAATAAGGATATCGTATTGGACGGTTTGGATCGGTTATTTTGAACCAGATCTAGGAGTTTTGAGCTCAACTCACAGATCCCTGACCTATTTTATTTCATTTTTTATTGATATGATATGATCTATATTGCATTAACATAATTGGTACTTATTTTTTCCTTAATTCCAATATTCAATGATATCATGTGACATAAGAATCAGACAAAGGAAATACTTTTATTTCTTATGCAGGATTGAGATATTGTAACAGTACACTATTTAGGCGAATTGGAAATCATAACGTGTTGCTAGATACCGCTTATGATTATTGGAATTAAATAGCGATTTAATTCCATGGCCAACATAGCATAAATCCTCAAAGGGTCACATAAATAGGACTTTAATCACACAGTGCATTATTTATTTATTCGCAGCAATGTATTGTGAAAATATGATAAGTTGACTAATTAATTATATACCGTTGCGAACCATTATAATTAATTAAGTCAAAAGGATCATATAGAAATAAACTAATGGATTAACTAATCCCAAAAAAATTATTAATAAGTTAATAATTAATTTTAGTTCAACACAATTTAATATAAAACTAGTGGGGATGTCGCGCATTGCGCGACCTATGTTTCCACTCGTATATATTTTTTTCACTATTACATTATATTTTATTGTAGCTCAGTTTATTACATCTATTAGCCATAGTGCAAAAATAGATAGATTATGAGAAAGAAAAAAACGAATACAGAAAATTAACCTCCCTTCATTCCAAACATATTAAAAACTTAAAAATCTATTAATGGGACAATTTTATGTTGAATTTCAATATAAAATAATTAAAGATTTCTCTGATATACAAATATGTAACGCCAAAATGAACATAATATACTACAATTAATCCTACATCTATACACATTTCTATACTAATAGGTTGGGCCATTCATTTATGAAAAAAAATACACATATTTGTAAACAATTTCACATAGATATCCTTGAAAGTTCCATTTGGTTAGATTTTATCTTCACTGTAATTGTTCATATAATATCTCTCGTATCAATGATAATTGATATTGCTGCAAATAATAAGATAGAGGTCAGCCATGTGTACCTGTCATTATGTCCATAATTGTCCAATTGATTCATTTATTTTGATTCTAATTGACTGAAAAGTGAAGCCAAACGGGATATACACCCCCAATATTACTATGACACCAAATACATATATATATATATATTTTTTTTTATTTTGCACAGCCTAAAAGTGGGTTTGAAAAAGGGACACTGAAGCTTATTCAAAAACAGGACCAACGTGATAGAAAGGTGGAGCGAAAAATTATAAGAATTGAAATTCCAAGATTTTGAAATCTAACACAAAAATTGATGTATAACCTAAGATATTAACAAAACAACGGCCCAGCTCCAAAATCAAGTAGAAAAAAATTTTGAAATACACAAAATTGTAAAAATATTAAAAAAAAAAAGTCGCTTTGTTATTACCACTCAATTGGGATTTTTGCATCTAGCGATGATCGTGAGAAAGGGGTCTGTCTCGCCTTGATTTTTTATAGAAGGCGATCGAGAGGGAGAAATCGGCTTGATTTTGCATAGTAGGTGACGGAGAGGGAAAGGCACCACACACAGAGGGGCGATGGAAGAGGGAGATGCTAAGGAGATTAAAACAGCCATGGAGATAGAGAAACTTGGAGGCGGAGTAAAAAAGAAAAAACCTAAAGGAGGAAAAGAATATGTAATTATGTATAGATAACTCTACGGCTCATGTGTAATGGGTTGACTTTCTGGCAATCTAATACAATGCGATTCGGTACACAGTAAATTAATAAAATACTGACTGAAATTTTACTTGCCGTGTCGCTTTCTAATTTCAAAAATCAAATCGACGCCCACGGGTTTTTATTTATAATACTGATGTTATATTAATTAATTGGGCCGTCATTTAATAGTAAATGGATAGTCCAATTAAAGAGCAAACTTGAGAGGCTTTAATTAATAAAATTAGAGACCAAATTAAAGAAGTGAGATGGCCCAAATGGGCCCATAATGTGGCCGGCCAAAGGAGGTGGCAATGTGGTAATTAGTGGAAAGTTGTTTTCTAGGATTTGAGCTCTATAAAAGGACCCCCTTGGTGGCTCTAAACCCTAGCCTCTTTCTTCCACCTCTTGCCTCCTATCTTAGCCGCCACCTTCTCCCTCTCTTCCTCTCATTTGCTCATGAGTTGAGCTCCTTTCTCTCCACTAAATCAAGGTTGTTGATTGATTCAAGAGAGAAAACTAAGAGGATTAGGCTTGTTCTTTGGTATACTAGCATATACCATTAAGAACGTGATTAATCTCCTTGGTGGACTCGAGGCGGCCATCGGCTTGGAGAAGAAGGTGAAGGAGAGCAAGCCACCAGTTCCCATGCCTTGGTCGAACCTCACGGATACGATTCCGCGAGAAGTAATCAACCTTCCTTCCCTTTTCTCATGGATTGATGTGTGTTGATTGCTTGGCAAGATCTTTTGTGCTTGATGGTTAATTAAGTTAATTAGTAACTAAAATTGAAAATTGAGCATTTTCTAACAATTACCCCATAGATTAAATCTAATTGAATTGCTTTAGATTAAAGGTTTAGAAAATCCGTCCCTGTGATTCGACCTTCAAGTTATACTGCATAAGATTAGATTTGAGATTTTAATTTGACTTAAGTTTTACCTCCGATCAATTACCATAGACATTGGAAAGTATTTTTTTAATCAAAGTTAAGTCTACTACATTTATTGGTTCGGAATTCGAGTACATAACTAATTATATCACTAGAATTGTACTCGGCTTGTGATGTCAGACGTTTATCAAATGAGTTTTCTTTTTTTTTAATAAATATTAAAAAGGATACTTAGTGTATGAAATTTAAAATTTGTCAAGGGTATACTCGGCTTCAATCCTTGTTGAAGCTTTCGAATCATAGGTATGATATCGATTCTAATTTAAGCATACTAGAAATCATAACCCATTTAACCTGGAAATCCATGAAAATCCGTCGATAAAAAGTTATATGGGATGGGTTGGATTACGGATGAGTCAACTAAATAAATTTTTTAACCCGGTACAATTGAGTTGGGTTGAAACATTGATAAAAAAAATTACGAACCCGTCCGTTGTACAGTCCTATAAGAGCCCACATCTGTCAAATTAACCATTATATTTAAGACAGCTACTAAATTTTTTATAGACAAAAAATTCATGGTCATCATATATATGCAATTTCCTCTTAATTAAAGTTCAAATGGAATTAAAGACATCCAACGGATTTCTCTAACAAAAAAAAAAACAAAAATGGTATTAAAGACAAACACGGATCAAGCATTTTTTTTTTTTTTAGCGAACGAATCAAGCATTTGTTCACGGGCTATGGAAAACACACAAAAAACGAAAAGATCTTGACTTGACATCTCATTAAAGACCGCGACAACTTTGCAGGAGTTGCAGCCTTGCAGGAAGGAGCAAAGACAAAAACATCAGTAGAGGGTTGCAGAGCTAAGAGCAATTCGAATCAGGTGTTGCGCGACAAGTTGTGTCGCGCGGCACATCGAACCGTTCGCGCGATCCGACGGCTCAAATCTATTCTCTCTAAATGAATCGGTTCCGATACTCAGTCTCTCTTATCGGGTCCTCTCCGTGCTAGATCCAAAAGGAGTCAAAATAAAAAAAACTTCTCCGTGAGTTTGAAAGAGAAAGCGAGAGAGAGAGAACAGAGGCGATCGACGGCTAGGCGTCGTGGAAGCCGATCGAAGCGAATCTTCTACCTCTTCTCTGCCGATCAGGAGCAAACCCTAGTTCTCCTTTTTTCCTTCTGTTGGTAACCTCTTTGCAACCCTATTTCCTTTGATTTTCCTTGAAATATGAACAAATCAGAAGACCTGGTTGAAATTTCTGATGTATAAGACCTTAAAATGATAAAGAAAGAGAAGTGATACCTTCATTAGTACTCTGATGATAGAAGACAAAGTACTGGTATGGTCGAGACTGTAAGCTGGCACATGCTATTGCTCTTTAACCATCAGCCCATGATAGAAAAATTCTACAATTCAACCAAACGATTAAAATAATTGCAATAAAAAAGCTGAACCTTTGAGACTTTCTTTTGAGTTCAGTTCTCTTGTAAAAATCACAGTACCAAAATCAGGTAAGTGGTAAACGTACCTCGCCATTGTACTGTATGTCCAAAAGGTTCTTCTAGTTTTTGTAGTGAAAACATGATTAATTAGTTAAATGTAGAAGAGACCAAAACTTCTTGTGTCTTATGGAAGAACAATATTGTAATTTACTTTTTTTGTAATTGAGTAAAATAAAAAATACAAAAAATTCAGGAGACTAAGACTCTTTGTAACTTTCTAATTTGTAACAATTTGCACAATCCGAATAGGGTCTGAACAATTTGCTCTTTCTACCTGTGTCGACGATGTAATAAGTTTATTTCATGGGCAGATGAGGTGTGCTTTAGTCCTATAGACCTTAACAATAGAATTGAATCATTGAAGAAGCAATTACAAAGGCAAGCTGAGGATTTCAATAAACAACTCGAAGAGAGATTTGATAAGCGTTTGGAAGAACTTAGAAGCCAAATTATTCAATACCTTGTACTGTTCTTTATTTCTCTTTTGATTATTGTAATTTGTAAGTTGTAATTTGGAGGTTCAAAAGATGTATTTGGCAGTATTTTGTATTTGCTATGGATATTTAGTATTAATCTAGTCTGTGTATTTGCTATGGATATTTGAGGTTGAAAAATGTAGTTGGCATGAACTTTTAAATTGTATTGATATCTCATTTTAAATTATGAGTTATGTATTTGCTATGTATATACCTTAGATGGCTGTGTGTTTGCATAACATGTTAAATTGAGTGCATAGCAACCAAAGTGCATAACAGGAAAATAACAGTAAGCTTTTAATTATATTGAGTCATGTTTAACAGTAAGCTATCACAAAATAAAGCTTTTTCCTTTAAAAGCTATACAAAATGAAGCATTTCTTGACTATAACACTAAGCTATCACAAAATAAAGCTTTTTTCTTTAAAAGCTATACAAAATGAGACATTTCTTGACTATAACAATAAGCTATTCATCTAGTCAAATAGAGACATATTTAGACTTGTAGAGGTGATTTCAGAACGAGGCGACGGCAAAGCAAATGAAGAGTTCTCCTATTACAAAAAAAAGACAATAACATTAACAAAATTATATATTGATGCAAAAAGTTATATATTTTGTCTCTAAAAGTACTAACCGTTAACAATCGTGCATAACTAACATAGTCATCCACTTGTGAATTCTGTGTTAAATGACTAGCGTTGTCATCCAGTTGGGAATTCTGTGTTAATGTAGGAGTTAAATTATCATTGCAAATCTCCTGAAATATAATGAAAAGTGGCATTAATTGGAACCCTCTTCTATATAATAATTATTAAAAAAAATATCATAAGTACCTCAAATGCTATCGATAAACAGGTGATTAGTTGACTCTTAAAATTTACTGTCATGAAAATTAGTTCTTAGCTTTTCCGTCTTAAGGGGTCACATGATGGGGACTAGATGGCATTTGAGGTACTGCTGGTACCGGCTGATAGGTGGTACTAGCTGGTTTTGTCCGTTGAAACACAGATATTTGGTACCAGCATTAGTTACCTCAACTCATTTAAAAAAAAAGGGTTTTACTTCCAAAAATTAGTTACAACTGTTATTTGTCAGAATCTATTGATATTCGGCAGAAAATCTATTGCCTATCATTCAAGACAAAAAACAATGATATCAATTTATCAGAATATTTAACTAATCAAGTGCATTCGGCTGAAAGACACTCCTTGATTCGATACCAGTAAGCATATCTCTTTCCCTTTTCCTGATTCGATACCAATATCTGATGGAAGAGGCTCTTGGAAGGAAACATTAATTTCTATATCCCTATGAAAACCAATGTACAATATTTATGTAAAAAACATATAAAGATGGGTTACGAATATCATATTAATGCAGTTATAAAGATGGGTTACGAAAATTGTTTTTTGCTCTTTTTTTTTTCCTTGTATCGGCAAATGAGATTCCAGCAACCAACAAATACAAAAAGAAAGAAAATTCAGTACCATTAATTAACCATTCTTCTCTGTTTTTTTTTTCTTTTGAAGATGATGGGACGGAGTCCAAGATTTGATTCAAACAAAACAAGTATTGTCAAGGATTAATTCCTGAAAACTTTCCAAAACCAGTTCCGACTAACTTTATCAGTACCATTGTACCAGTGAAACTTCTGTCACACCTACCCATAACAGATAGCAGAATGATGCTTCAAGTAACCTCCAAACTTTGTATATACAAAATCATTAGGTTTAAGACACAAAGTCGTCTGTTTCTCAAAAAAGAAATAGAGAAAATAAGACAGAATCTTCTCTGATAAACAGAACATAGAAAAAGTAGTAATTTGTTTCTACTAAACAACTAAACAACCAGTTCAAGCTAAACAAGTTGCAGGTGATTTCAATTACCATATCTAGTTGTTTTTGGAGGAATTATCTAAACAGAAAGCAATTTGAAGGTTGTCTCATAGGCTTTCATTAATACTGAATGCACCATAAAGACACAAGTTTGAAACAACTCCATGAATTACATAACCCAACTACCTGGCGACCAGAAACTAAACTAAAACAAAGTGCAAAACTAAAAATTTGCAAGCCAAAAAAGAAAAAGCTGCCTGAATACCCTAACACTATAAGCCAGGAAGTAAAAACTAAAAAACATAAAAATAACAGAACTTAAAACTACGCCATGTTGTAATCAGTTCCACTTACTCTAGCCAAATTTGCCAGATCATGCACCTGATGAACCACCTGCCTTCTTACATGATGTTAAATATTAAATAAAAATACAAAGCCACTCAGCTCCTGACTGCCCCCTAAAGCAACAATTTAACAAAAACAGTAATACAGGACTATACAATTCCCTATCATCTTATCTACATGCACATTCAGAAAGGGATAGTTTAAAACAAAAATAAAGTATACCTCTTTATTTCGAATATCTTCTCCATCAAGGCTTACAGGCCTCTTCCATACCTCTTAATGGCTATGTATCTGATTGTGTCGTGGAGTATCTAATTGTGAAATAATCAGAAAGAATGATGTAATGGCTAATAGAAAACAAGTATGAAACTTACAAATTGCTTCAGTTTTGTTCAACCCAAAATAAAAGTTACTGCTCCTGGCTCCTACTTTAGCAAACTTACAAGTATACTGTATAAATTTGCAAACTTACTCGTGCTTCTTCAATTCGCTGGAGAATCGTCGGAGAAAGCTTTTGAAAGGAAATCGCAGTTTCTCGCGCGATCGCTGGAGACGTGGCCCTCTTGCGATTTCTCTTGGCCCTTTCGCGAAACCTCCTGGCCCTCTCGCGAAATCTCTTGCCTCCCTCCAATTCCGATTCCTTTAGCTTTTTTTTTGTTTGATTTTTGACTCCTTTTGGATCTAGCACGGAGAGGACCCGATAAGAGAGAAACTGAGTATCGGAACCGATTCATTTAGAGAGAATAGATTTGAGCCGTCGGATCGCGCGAACGGTTCGATGTGCCGCGCGACACAGCTTGTCGCGCGACACCTGATTCGAATTGAGCTAAGAGTATTTCAGGGGGCGTTTGGATTGCTTAAGAATAATTTCTTTCTAGAAATAGCTTATTTCTAAGCAATATTTTCTTTCCAAAGTTACACACTTTCTAATGTTTTCTTCCTAAAATTCTTATTCTTTTCTTATTCCCATACGATTCAAACGAGCCCTTAGTAACAAAATTCAGAAATAATTTTTTTAAAGTTAAAATACCATTTAATCTAAGGAAGAGGAAAAATATGTATTGCTGTTGCAATTGGAGGGGTGAGTTTCTAAATTCAAAGATTGAGAGGCATATTTTCAATTAGAGAAAATTGAGGGTTATCTGTCTGATTTTCCCACGAAATTATTAGGACTCGTCTTTGCGACAATATGTCTTGAGAGAAGACTTTTCCCTTATCACCATAATCTTTTCCTAGATTATTTCAGCATTTCTTACAGGTTTAACAAAAACCAAGCCATGCATGCTGGAGAGACCATTAAAGCCCTCCTCGTATCTTTAAGAAACTCTGATGATGCTAAACTTGCGCGCACGGAGTTCCAAGTTGTACTTGTTGGCATCCTCGTAGTAGCATTGTTCATAATGGATGCCTACCGTTTCTGCAACAACTCCTTTGTCAGGAAAACCTTGGCTATCCTTCAAACAGTGACCAATCCCTTGGTAATCTACACGGTTGGTTTAATTCAGAACATAACTACTTTTGGTAACCAGTTCATTTCGATATGGGCTGTGCTCTTGTACATCCTCGAATCGGGCACGGAGTATCTCTGTGCATATAGCCTCACAAATTTCAGCATGCGGCGGCGTGTAGAGCTAAAAGAGTTACTTCTGACCTTCTTTACTGCCAACCTTATTGCCACCACAGGGAGCAAATTCCACTGGTTTCTCTGGGTGCTTTGGTCAATGGGTCCAATCATGATCATCTACAAGCTCATCTCATTCGAATTGGCACGTGAATCTTACTCCTATGGCCAGAACTCCAAGTTAATGGTGGAGTATATGAAGAATGTGTTCTTGCAGAATCAACATGCCCAGGTCAGCACGATTTAAGAACATATCCAATAATATATATATACACCACCAGAATAAGTAATTAAAATGAAAGAGCCAGCTTATTGTTTCCCACCGAAACATTTTCTTTCAATTTTTGTTTCACGTTTACCATATAATCGCTCATTTTTTGTCGAGTTAATTAAATAAATATTTCAATACATATCTAATATATACAGCCATAAAATCTTTTGAAGGTAGCTATACGATCAGTTGATCGACAACCATAGATTTGATATTGAAGAGAGTTTTTCCAGGTTAATGATCGATCTTGAACTATTACTATTGATTGAACCGGACCCTCATCTACTATCCCCTGCTTCTCCAACCAGCTAGCTAGGTGTTACTCCTAGGTCCTAGCTAGGAAAGTACGTAGTTCTTCTCTCCAAACTCCAGTACTCTGTCACGTACGGTGTATCCCACTTAAGTCACCTATTTGCGAATTGTAAGTGCCTAATTAAAAGTAGGTAAATAAGATTTGATTTATATGTGCGTCAACTCTTGTATCAAGATACCATCATATTAAAAAAGGGAATTTAAGAGAGAGGGGTCTGGCCGCCGACATTTTATAACGTAGGAATTACAAAAAATAATTCTGCTGATTTAGGAACGTATATTATGAAATTACGAAAGTAGGTACCAATGTACGGCACCAGCTCTACCTTTCCTTGGTTCACGGCGAGTTAGGACATTTCCCAAAATTGAATCTCCAATCCGTGTTGAAATGGACGATCCATTTATTATTTTTCAACAGATGTTGCCATTTGTTTTTTCAATTATTTGAAGGCCCTTCAAACTCGTTTTTTCCATAAAAATTTAAGAGCATTATTGTTAAAATATAACGATTCGAATGACAAAAAAAATTATTAAAAACATCATTAAAAACGTCAAGAAGATTTATAATAACTTTTCATATTTTTAGAACATTAATTGATATATGGTATTTTGAATTTTAGTTATATTGCAAAAGTTGTGCATAGTTATGGACATGATCTAGGACGTAAAAAATATTGTAAGTTATTTTAATGAAACTTCATAACTATAGGATTTTTTATAGATTTATAAATTTTTTTCATAAATTTATTTTGTAGAAAATTTCATTAGACATGAAATTTAATAATTTAATGAGATTTATATCGCACCTCATAAAATTATAGCCCTATGAAATAGCTTTAATACTTCATAGGATTTGTTGATTCGAGAATAATGTTGAATTTATTTTGATTTTCCGCTAGGTTTTTTGCTATTTTTGTGTCATGAGCATTTTGGTGTGAAATTTTAGAAAGTATCACCTTGCACAAAAAAATTACAAAAATATTTTAGAAAATTCCAGTGGTGCAAAACATAATGTTTTTTATTTCAAAATTTTGCACAAAATGCCTATAATACAAATAATTATAGAAATTCTAGTAGACACCAAAACAAATTTCACATCATTCTTAAATCAGCAAAATATTATGAATTCAATTAAAGAAATTATGAGTTTTAATAATTTTATGAGATTCCATATAAATCTCGTAAAATTACAAAAGCTAATTTTCATCAAATTTCTACAATTATTTATACTAATGAATTAGTGTTCACGGCCTCTACTGGCACGCTTGTGCTAATATATATATACTGGCACTCTACTGGCACGCTTGTGCTAATATATATATACTGGCACACTGACATATGCTAATTTTCATAATATTTCTTATCACAATAAGTAAGGTCATGATCCAATTTACCAATTCTAATGAGGAATCACAAGAAAAATCTAAACAATGGAGGAGACAAATGACGTATATATGCTAGACATAAATAATAGATTGATGCCTAACATTTTTAAAGAAAGAGTAAAATGGTCAAATATAAGGAGAGGAAATCATTTCTTTTCTATTTTCATATGGTACCAATCACAAAATTCATTTCTATTAAATTCTTTTTTCTTTTTTCTGATCGTCATATTTTATTTGAAAATCATTTCTATTGAATTGAATTGAATTCTCCTAAAAACTCATTCCGATCAATAAAAGGAAAGCGGTCTATGTTGTCAATTGGTTTCTTCAAATAATTATTAATTTATTATATAAATCAATAAAAATTTTCTGTGCATGGTCGACAGATTGGTTTTCTTTTTGAGGAAAATGTAGAAGAGAAGTAAGGAAATAAGGAGGTGCTTTGGGCAGCATACTTTTCACTTGGAGCAACATCAATTTTTTTTTAAATAACTAAAATACTCCTTCGAACTTTGAACTCTTTTCATGTTTCATTTTTTTTCTCGTATAAAATTGGCAAACCTTCGTAATCTATGAGTACGAATTTTTTCATGATTTCTTCATAATAAATTTTGATTATAAATCTTTCTCTGAAAAAGACATGTCATGAGCATTAGATATTATAAAAAAAAAATTTAGATAGCTAGTTCTACTATTAAATATTATATTTATTAATTTGTATTAAGAGATTTTTCAGATAATAGTTATAGTATTAATGAGCTATTAACTTCTACTAAGATAAGACGGTAAATAAAAATCTAGCACAAAAAAAAAAAAGAACAGTTGTCCTCAAAATTTAAATTTAGGTGTATAAATAAATTTATTTGAAGAATAATTATAATTTTAGGAGACCTAGCAAACTTAAATTAATAGGTTTTAGTGGCTAGCTAGGTTTGGAAGTATTCTACTAGAAAATTTATTAGGAAAGTTCACTGAGGACATATTTGTCTACGATATTTTCTAAATGTTGCTTGAAGTGAAAAACAGGTTGCCCAAAGCACCTCCCAAGAAAATAAATTAAGATATGTTGTAAAATTAAGGTGGAAGAAATAAACAAAGAACAATATCTCAAGAGTAAGTAAGACAATATGCTCAATATACATTTCAGAATTTCATTATCTCTTTCCAACCATCCATACAAATGTACAATGCCTCTATTTATAGGCTACAAAAATGATATCTCACATAATGACAATAAATAAGTAGTGGAGATCATGGATATAAATGTGTAGTGGAGATAAATGTTTAGTGGGAATATGAAGATGAACAATCCACATTTTATTTAATTTCATAACACTTCTCCTTGGATGTTCATCTTTAATTATACACTATTAATATGATACTTCAGGATCGATATTAATATGGTACTTCTGAACCAATTTATCTGCCTCATTAAAAACCTTACCAAGAAAAATCCATTTGGGATAAAAACTTGGAAAAGGAAAAAAGAGTACATTGTGTATAATGCTTCCCCTCATATTGATATTGTAGGATATCCTTCAGTCAATGTAGACATATTAAAATTCTGAGAGTTCTTGCATCCACTACAGGTGAAAACGTTTCTTCATAATTGACTCCATATATTTGTGTAAAGCCTTCTGACAGTAACCTTATTTTGTATCTCACAATCTCATTTTTCTTATTTCTTTTAATGAAAATACCCATATGTAACATACAAGATTAACATCTTTAGACGTTTGGACTACTGGTCCAAATACTTATCATTTGTCAAGTAAATTTAATTTAGCTTGTATGGCATCTTTACATTTATGCTAATTAGTTCTGTGCCTACATTCTTCTATGGTTTTTGGCACATTATCCTCTTCTGGGACTTAATCAACCTCTTCTGAGATTTTAGTTTCTTCTGGAACTTTATTAATCTCTTCTAGAGATTTTAGTTTCTTCTGGAATTTTATTAATCTCTTCTGGAGATTTAGTTTCTTCTGGAACCTTATAAACCTCTATTGGAATTGTACCAACTGCTTTATTCTGCTCTATTCTTTTAAGTGAATTTATATCCATAAAACCAATTGGTCTTTCATGTTTTCTACATTCATGAGATTCATTTGATATTTTGTAATATCTATTCGAGCAGGTGCATTTATAGCTGAAATAGGTGATTTAGTGACTCTATTTATATATGTAAATGCATCAGGCATTTCATTTGTATTTCTTTGTAAATTTATAATTTTTTGAACTTCAAGTTCACATTGACCACTTCGGGAATCAAGATAAGATAATGATGAATTCCATGTCACTTATTTTATCCAGCTTTTGTTTTCCTTCCCCTTCTTTGAGGTTCCATTTTTGTGCGTTGTGGAGGAGAAATTAAAACATATATTGCACAACTAAATACTTTTAAATGGAACAAATTTGGTTTTCTTCCGGAGACCAATTGTAATGGGGAATACTTATGATTGCGCAGTTGGTCTTAATCTAATTAGTGCAGCAGTATATAATATGACATGTCCCCATGCAGGAGATGATAAACTAGATTTCATAAGTAATGATCTAGCTATTAACTGTAATCTTTTAATAAACGATTCTGCTAGACTGTTTTGTATATGAACATGTGCCACTGAATGTTCTACAGTAATTCCAATAGACATGCAATAATCATAAAAAATTTGGGATGCAAATTCTCCTACATTATCAAGTCGGATTCTTTTAATTTGATAATCCGAAAAGTTGGCTCTCAATTGAATTATTTGTGCTAATAATCTAGCAAATGCAACATTTCTTGTTGCCAACAAACACACATGTGACCAACGTGTTAATGCATTAACTAAAACTATAAAATATCTAACTCGTCCACATGGCAGTGTTATAGATTCACATACATCTCCTTGAGTTCATTCTAAAAATGATGGAGCTTCAGGTCCAATTATCTGGAGATGATCTTGTAATTAATTTTCCAAGAGAGTATACTCGGCATGTCAAAACTTTTGATAACAGGATCTTCAGGTCCTTTAGGGGATGCCCATTTGCACTTTATATTATTCTCCTCATCATTATATTTTCTGGATGACCTAATTTATCGTGCCATAATGTAAATAATTTTGGTTCAACTAACTTCCGGTTAGTCACCATATTTGATTCCATTGCACTTATATAGGTACCATATAGTCCATTAGACAATGCTTGCAATTTTTCTATAATTTTTTTTTCTGGCCATTTATAATAGATATGATACGAAGATATTCACAATTTCTTTCATTCATAGTTTCAATATGATAACCATTCTTTCGAATATCTTTAAAACTTAGTAGATTTATTCTGGATCTACTCGAATATAATGTATCATCTATTATTAATTTGGTTCCTTCAAGTAACAAAATACAAGCTCTTCCGGAGTCTTTAATAATATAACTAGGGCCAGATATAATTTGAAGATTAGTCATACCAGAATGCAATTGCAAAAAATATTTCTTACTTTTCAATATTGTATTTGTAGTTCCGCTATCAACTAAGCATGGATCTTCTTTATTTAATATTGCGTCAGTCATTTTTCCTTGAAATAAAAGAGAAGTAAAAATAAATTTACTTTTATTTATTAACATATTCATAATATAAAAATTAAACATAAATTAAAAATTCCTACGATGAAACTTGATAATATTATTTGGACGTACTGCTGGTACGTTATCAATATTTTGTTATACCACATATATCATAAACATCTTCAAGACGTTTATATTTTTCATTGCAAAAATTAATGCGACCATATCAATGTCATCTATTCATATATAATCACATTCGCTTCAGGGAATGAAATTTCATGTGAATCATGCTTGTTGATTAATTCATTGGAAACTTATTACTTTACTTTGCATTTAGTAGATTTGATACTAACTTGGAGTATCTTTTGCTACTACATGAGCAAATTTGAGATATGAATTATGGAGAATTGTACTCACAACCATATTTGAAATCATATAATCTCACATGTTATAACAAGCTGATGGTCACATTTTTCTTGAAAATTTTTCAAGAGTACTAACATGCTTTCATCATAACTTCAGGTTATTAATATTATAACTTCAGGTTATAAATATCATAACTTCAGGTTATGATAAATGAAACATAGATAAATAAATAAATAAATAAATAAAATGAATAAATGAAGAGAGAAAGAAAAAGTAATAACTTTAATTTAGCATTATAACTTCAGATTATAGTAAAAATTTATTTAATAACTTCTGGCTATTAAATCGTTTGACTGCGCAATTTATAGAATTTAATTTAAATAACTTCAGGTTATTTTTCATTCAATGACTAATAATAAGTGCTAATATAAATTAGATTATGAATAACTTCATGTTATTTTTCATCCAGTATCCTATAATAACTTCTGGTTATTTAACAAATAGAACTTCTGGTTCTTTGATAAAAATTTCAACTTTGAATAATAACTTCAGGTTATTTATTTAATAATATTTAGTGGCGTTCCATAACTTCTGGTTATATTAAATTTCTATTAGAACTTTAAGTTCTAAATAAATTACTTCAAATATCAAGAACTTCGGGTTCTAAACAAATTATTTCAATAATTAAGAACTTCATGTTCTAAATAACTTTAATTCGAAATATGAACTTCAGGTCTTTCATATAATAAGAACTTCGGGTTCTTGATAAACTTTCAAGTGTGAATAATATCTTCAAGTTATTATTTTTATCATCATTCACTTCTGGGAATGATTCTTATAAATTTCAAACAAAAAATATAGCAATCAAAAGTTCAAATAAAATTGAAATTAATAAATTATATGATATCAATCATGCTTTTTACTTACCTCAAAATTTCTTTGATTAATTTAATCTTACTTACCCAAAAATTTTGCAACTTCTTTGTCACAATTTGTGCAAACAACTTTGCAATTCCTTCCGAGCAAATTCGTGCTGATAACGTGTTGTAAAATTAAGGTGGAAGAAATAAACAAAGAACAATATCTCAAGAGTAAGTAAGACAATATGCTCAATATACATTTCAGAATTTCATTATCTCTTTCCAACCATCCATACAAATGTACAATGCCTCTATTTATAGGCTACAAAAATGATATCTCACATAATGACAATAAATAAGTAGTGGAGATCATGGATATAAATGTGTAGTGGAGATAAATGTTTAGTGGGAATATGAAGATGAACAATCCACATTTTATTTAATTTCATAACAAGATAATAAATGTTAATTGATGCTAAAGATAGTTTAGACATTTCAAAACAAAATATGTTGCTCCAAGTAAATAGCCGGTTTTCCAAAGCACTTCCCAATATTTAATATGCGTATGTGGCTTCATTAAGTGCCGACTTGGCATCACCCAACCCCTTCATCAAGTGCTCTCTCCAACCAACCGAGTGCTCACACCCGGTGTAACAATTAGTTTTTTTTTTAATTGTGTGTAACAATTGGTTGCTGTCCTCTCTAGTATCCAATAACTTCCTAACTCGCCTGGTCATACTGTTGATTTTTCAAATTGTCTTTCAAATATAAGGTACGTACGTTTAAATTTAATATAGTTGTGAACACAAAAAGAAACAACAAAAATTGAAGTATATATATAAATAATGAGGAGGATTTCAATACTAACATTTTGAATGCTCTCATTTTTACTATTTAGTTACTTTTTAGAATTTAAAATTCTAACTTCAAATCTAAATCGTTGATCTTATTCAACCTGACGAGTGATACATTTTCATATAAATTTTATAAATTTTAGAATTCATTTGATACTCGATAAAAAAAACTAAAGTATGAACGTATTCGAATGAATCTATCATAATTAGCAAGGTTCATTTATTTTATTACCTCTTGATGGAGTATCAATTAAAACTTTAAAATTTATAAAACTTATTTGATAACACACCGCACATTAGGTTAAATAAGATTGACGGTTTTGATTTGATATTTGAATTTAAAATTTTGAAAAAGTAACAAATTAAATCGTAAGATGTTGGTATTTGGGGCATTTAATGTTGGTAATGGAATTGTTATCTATATATAATTATTTTCTCATTAATTGTTATCTTCTTAAATATATATAAACAATGTTGTTTTATGATATCAAATTATCAATCAGAAAACGTGGGAAGTGAATCTGACATATCAACATCTGAGTAACCCGAACAAAACTGTTCATTCAGCTTAATGCTGAATGAATTAAACGTGATATTTGCAAACAATCCACGAATCATGTTATTACGACTTTTAGCTCCATGTATAATTCACATTATTTTATTAGAAGAGAAATTCCTTACAGGAAATATCATCCTTATACATTTATCGCTGGAATAGAATGACACGAGTAAAACAGATTACTCAAAATGGTTGGGGTTAAGACAGTATTTTATGCTTTGATTAATTATCAACATAAATGAGGTCAGCCAAAATCCTGATCTTCAACCAACTAGCCAAGAATCAACGCAGCGTACTAATTAAAGGAAAAAAGATGTATTTCATAGTAATTAAAATTTGTACATGCTATTTGGGAATCAAATAATACCAACATCCGTTGCCTAACGTAAGTTTTATTTTTTTTGCAGCCTGATCCAATCGGTATGAGGGGATATAAATACCTGGTTCGAGGTGAGGATGCGCAAGAAATTAGATCGCAAGCACCAAGTTTTCAAGTTGAGTTGAATATCACTAATCAGAGGAAGTTGATAACCCTTGAAAAAGTTTGGAATTGCCCTGGCCATCTACTTACAACTCTGGACCAAAAACTAAGTATCAGGGATGTTTGCCTGTCATATGCTTTGTACAAGCTGCTACGCTGTCAAATGATCGAGCTGTCCTTACCCAGGAAATGCCAAGACATGACCCAGAAATTGATTTTTGAAGGAGTTTTACATGGGAGAAATGACAAGAGGGTATTTAATATTATGGAAATGCAAATGGCATTTCTTATGGACTATTACTACACTAGAATCCCTATTGGAGTCTGGTATGGGTATCCCTTGATTAAATTCGTTACCCTTCTCGTGACTGTTGTGTTTGGCTGCCTTCTTGCTTTCGACGTACACAAAACAGAGCCTCAAGAGGACGATTTATACCACTTTATAAAGGGTCTAAATGTTGATCGCATCATTACCTATGCGCTGTTAGTATCGATTGCAGTGAAGGAGGGCTGGGAGATGATTCTCTACATGTTGTCAGACTGGACTAAGTTAGTTGTCATATGTCGGTATGTCGAAGGTTCGTGGTTTCTAAGGAATCGCCTGGCAGAGCGCATTATACTGCTCCTTTGCAGGTCAAATGTCGTAAAACGTTGGCACAACAAAATGGGACAGTATAATTTTCTAGAGTCATTCAATTATAAGCCATGGGTGAAGCAAGCATTGCATTATGGGACACTTCACATCATTAGGAAACCTATTGAAGGAGGCAAGGTTGGTAAAAATATTAAAATTTTCCAAGAAGTGAAACAGAGCATTGTTGATGCCCTAGTTAACATCAATGATGACAATCTGATGAATAGCATGCCCCCCTCCTTGTACAACCGTGGGATTAGAAACAGTAACCGATGGGCCTGTAAACAAGAAACCTTTTCCCACCTTATATTGGTGTGGCACATTGCTACCAGCATGTGTGAAATTCAGCTATTTGAAGATACCAGACCTGAGAGATCGTCTTCGAAGTCTTTCTTGTATAAACTCAAGACGTGCTGGATGAAGCCACATGCTTTCATCGTTGATCTGAAGAGTCTTGAGAGCAATACAAGTTCTCATTACATAGTAGCAAACAGCATATCACGTTACTGTGCCTATTTACTTGTTTTCGTTCCTGAGTTGCTCCCAGATCATATTTTAGCTTCTGAACAGGTCTTTTTGGGAACCATAACTGATGCACGGAATATTCTTGGTGGTTGTCATTCATTAGGAAGTGTTCTGGCAAAACTCAAGAGCGTAGAAGGGGGGACAGAAGGAATGGAAGGTAATCAGGCAATAACTATAGTACAGAAGGGTGCCATACTTGGTAGGGAACTATTGGCAGACCTGGAAATGAATACTGAAAATCTATGGAAAATGTTAGCTGATTTCTGGGTAAATCTGCTGCTTTATCTGGCGCCTTCTAGTATGACGGAAGTCCATAAATCACATCTTTTTGGAGGAGGGGAGTTTATTACGCTTCTTTGGGCTCTGTTTTCTAATTGCGGAATCTTTGATCGAGCTGATGAAGAAAACCAAGAGAGGGCAAATAGTATTGTCGTTCAAGAGCGAGAACCTGTCAATCAAGTACCGGCGAATGGTGCTGCCGGAGGTGAAGGGCAAGGAACTGTCAATCAAGTGCCGGCGAATGGTGCTGTTGGAGTTGAAGGGCAAGGAACTGTCAATCAAGTGCCAGCAAATGGTGCTGTCGGAGGTGAAGGGCGAGGAACTGTCAATCAAGTCCCAGCAAATGGTGTTGCTGCCGGTCATGAAGGACAAGGACCTGTCAATCAAGTGCCAGCAAGTGGTGTTGTCCCAGGTGAAGAGCAAGTAACTGACAATCAAGAACAAGGTGAAGCTGGTGAAGAGCAACAAGATGAGATTGAAGAACCTAACAATATAGAACAATGGGATGATAGCAAAGAACAAGAACTTGAGATTGAAGAAGAATAGTGGGCATTTCGTTAATGCTATTTTTCTCATGTGTGAACTGTGGATGCGTATTTCATCACCAACCAACCATAAATAAAGAACCTGGGGTATTTCGTTATTGCTATTTTTTTTAATGTTGTTTAGGAACTACAGCTCCATAACAGATTGTATATTTAATCTGTTGTCGAAGCTGCAGTTCTGACTGTTAAGGATTTGTAAAATGGGATTGTAAGTTTGTTTTACTATTACTATGTTTGTTGAATGTTGATTTGGAGCTGTTTACTATTACTATGTTTGTTGAATGTTGATTTGGAGCTGTAATGTAGTTTAAAAGATTATTATTCCAGAGGAAGTGCCCTTATTATGAGAATTGAGAACCCTACATGTGTTCATGAATCATTACTGATTAAAGAAAACTTTTAAGCTGGCCTAGTAGCTTTCTTTGTTTCTTTTTTTGTTATTATTAAAATGAAGACCCTTTGGTCCACAAATATTTTGGTGCATGGGGACATTAGAACCGCTTATTGTCATTAACATTGCAAACTTAATGCAAAATGACAAATCCAATTTTTTCTATTGATCTTCTGCACAAACAATTTCCTTTATTTTTTTTTTTTAACAATAATTCCTAGGTCACAAATCATGTCCATTGCGAACGGTAGTAAGTAAATTTCATATACATCCATGATTTACTAATTACTAGTCTATATCAAACAGTGGGATCTCTCATCGGTACTCCATGACCCAGTTCTACGACAGTTTTGAAGTACTCCGGTATACTGTGGTGGTTGAACCATGCTGATATCCTCTTGTATCGCTAGCACAAATTCAAAAAATAATTATTGCATTTAACCTAAAATCATTGGATTAATTCAACTAAAAGAATTAACTTAATCTTCGTGATATATAACTGACATGTGATAAGTCAAATTTTCTACATTTTCAAGGCTCTTATGTTGTAAATTTATAGTTTATGTGATAAAACCTTTTAAGAATGACCTCACCAAAATAATTATTTCTTAAACCTTCTTGTATTGTGCAAAGAGAACTAAAAAAATAAATAATTAATTTGCAGATAAACTCGTCAAATAACCTAAAATTTATTGACTTAAATTTATCTTAAAGTCAGTATGGGGTATGGGGACCTTCTTAAATTATGCTATTTTCTTCTTCCCGCAAAACACAAGGGAAAAAATATTCTTCTTCTATTCGGGGATACTGGATGTATCCATTAATGTTTTATCGGACTGAGAGACTAATGACGATCTATATCGTCCAAGGCTCTCTCTCTGCACGGAAATGGGCCTCTTTCCGTCCAGATTGAAATAAAATAAGGCCCATTTCCTCACTCAGATTTGAGATCCATCATCCACTACAATCTGGACGGAAATGCCCTTCGCACTCATCCACTGTTTCTCTAACGCTGCCAAGGATATTTGAATCATTTAGAGGCGTGCAGCCACTGCAGAAGCAATTTCCCTTTTCTGGCCGTACAGAATTCAGGTTCATCTCTCTACCTCTCGCTCTCTTTGCAATTGATAGAGGAAATGTTTGAACAGATCGAGTAACCATCATTGATTTTCCAAAGGTTGTGCTTGTTGATTGTATTTTAGGAGTGACCAATGGATTAGATCATGAAATGGAATACTTAGTCGATTCAAGGAATTGACGACGATGCTATATGGAAATAGGGTATTTTAATAGTACGCTTTGGGAGGTACAGCTAATTGGGAGTTATCACTAAACTATGGTTTCACTAGCAAGGATTTTTATATCAATCAAACAAATTATATTGTTAACGACCTCAATTTTAACTTCAATTACTTGCTCTCTCTATAACACTTTGATTTTATATCAATCAAACAAATTTTATACAATTTATATTCTGTAAAATTTTAATTTTGCTATTTTAGATATTGGTCTTAGACTCAATGGCTGGTACATGGTTCGACCTGCTGGTACCAATACATGATGTCCTTGAAGTTTCCTTTTTTTCATTAGCTTTAGTAGTTTAGTATAAGTAAGAGCAAAAAAAAATGTTACCCCTTTAAATTATCTATTTAGTTTTATGAAGGAATATTCAAGATGTCTCAGCTCGGTATAATCTTGAATCTGATAAACATAACAGAATGAAATTAGTGCAGTATAATAGTACAATATTGTGTTATTCTTGGTACAATACACCAAACCACCTACAAAGCTATCTTATTATGTTATTGAACTACTTCAGCCTATTAGTCTCTATATATCAATTATAAAATGCTTATATTAGTTCCACCTTTCTTATGTAGGCTAACATATATATTTGGATATAATATTGGCCGTAATCGCAACAGCACAATGGACACAAAATCTAACATCCTAAATGACTTTCTGGAAGAGTCAGTTCTTTTAGATGAATCACAATACCAAGAAGGTTTCAAAGATGGATACAAGGATGGTTTGGTTTCTGGTAAGGAAGAAGGGAGAGAGGTCGGTTTAAATGCTGGCTTCCAAGTAGGCGAGGAATTAGGGTTTTACCAAGGTTGTATCGATGTATGGAATTCTGCCATGCAAATCGATCCTGATGCCTTCACTTCTAGGGTTAGAAAGAATATTGGCCAATTGAAAACTTTAATAGATGGCTTTCCTTTATTGGAGCCTGAGAATGAGAATGTGCAAGAGATGATGGATAATATAAGGTTGAAATTTAGGGTTGTTTGTGCAAATTTGCGGGTTAGGTTGGAGTATGAGGGTCAACCTAGCTCGTTGAATAAGGATTCCGAGGATATGTAACTATTTCATGCAATAGGTGGATGTTTATTCTGAAATTAGTTGTTATGAGAACTTATTTTGATGTTGTCATTCTAGGTTAATTAATTCCATGATGAATTTTCTGAAATAGTCAATTAGTAGGAAATGAGATTAAAACCATAACAGCTTCTGGTACCAGAAAGATTTTCTCTTGAAAGTTCAATCTTAGTTTATGGCTTAGGGTTTTAGACTTTTAGGGATGTGCTGCCAGTGCCCTCAGATATTGCTTTAGAGGTGCATAGGTGGTGAGGAGCTTCAATGCTTCTGCCAGCTTGAGACCTGTCAGGAATGTCCTGGGATATTGCCAGTGTAGTAACCATTGGCCGTAATGTTCTCTCCAAGTAGTACCTGGCTGGTACAGTATGGCTTCTGTTCTTCTGGCTTGGCCAGCCACCTGATGCTGAGCCAGGGAGCTTAGCATGGATTCTTCTTGCGGTTTAATGAAGACTGCTCTTTTATGGTGCCGGTCATCTGTACTAGACCTTTGGTATTTTTCTGGCTTAGCTTCCTTGTAGTGTGGTTTTGTTTTTTTTTTTTTTTTTTTTTTTTTTGAAACTAAGAACCCCAAAGAGGGGATCCAGGCTTTACTAACAAAAGAAGTAGTTTTGAGTCACAAAACGGTGACTCTACAGCAGTTAACAAAGTACCGAAAAAAAAACCAAAGCAGAGTAAACTATAGTCAACCTATCTTCTTGAAGAAAGATACTAAAAGAATCTAAAGAATTAAAACCCTATGAGACAACCCAGCTGTTTACACCCAGCCATACAAAAACAAACAGATATAGAAGCAAAACAAAACTCAGTCCAACAAATCTTCATCGGAGGTATCAACAACTCCTGCTTCAGTTGCCTGGTTCCTATCACCTTCCTGAGTTGTGTTGTTTCTGCTTCCAGTCTGTCCTGTACCGGTTCCTACTGTACCATGGTCTGTACCAGCTTGAGTTGGCAAGTTCTGTCCTCTCTGATTTTCCATCAGGAAACGGAAAATACCAGTAGATACATCTGTCAAACCTGCTTCCAACCCGGAGGAATTACCTTGTAGTGTGGTTTTGTACTGAGGTTTTATTAACACTCTATTGGTCTCTGTCAACTAACTCTTTTGTTTGAACAAATTTTTTTTATAATTGGCAAATCGCTTCATTTGCTTGGAAGCATCATGTACCTCAATTTTTATGGAACATTGATTTTAGTCCCAGCGTGACAAATTTGAAATTTGTAATAAGAAACAAGGCAAATTATTAGTTGATCAACGAAATGCATGTGGCTAATAAGCAAATGGTTCTTTTATAAGCCCAATTGGAATCGCATTTAGATTGAATCTCAGATATTCGTTATTCGTAAGATCCTAACACAATAAACTTACTCATTTTGGAGATTTTTAAAGGAGTAAAGTTATATATTTAGCTTTTTAATATGTGAATCTGCTTAGACAATAAACAAACCAAAACGAAGTGAAATGCTAGTAGCTACTGAGATTGGATCCCACTATCAAATGTTCATTTTTTTTGACATAGAAAAGTAAATGGGCTAGGTAATGGAGACCACAATATATCCAACAATTTGTGCATGGACCCATGCTTTCCATTAGTTTATTCAGAATAAATGCTCTTACAAAATATCTTTGAGCACTACCAAAACTAAAAGTTCTAAACGGATCAATACTCGATAGTAAGCACATTAATAAAAATTCAAAATGGTCCAGACGATTTAGTGACATCATTTCCTAAAGAAACAACAAATTAATGCACTTCAGCACACAAAACCGAAATATTTGGTGTAATGAACCACGGTTTATGACTTATGAGAAAGAAAATAATAAAATTGACCAAACCATAGCCCAGACACGAAACCACAAATTAGGATTCAATAGCTGGTCCAATTAGAATAAGCCCATTGAATAGGAGCATAAACCATGCAAACATACATAGTTCCTAAACAGTGGTCCAGTAATTTGTAAAAAAAAATTATGGTTCAAAAACCAGGGACTGCACGCTTCCGTGACGCCACATGTCACACCTGGATCCGTATCCTCTGCCGCGCGGCACGGGCAGCGCTTTTATTCGAGCCATCCGATCTGATCTCGACGGTTAATTTTTTTCGAGCCTATCAATGTGGTATAATTCACGGGGCACCCATCATAGATCGGACGGTTGAAATGAAAAATGCGGCCCGTGCCGCGCGGTAGAGGATGTCATTCCTGTCACACCTACTCCAATTATTTAATTTATTGCCTCCCCAAATCCTGTTGGGTTATTCCCTTCTACCTTGCTTCCTACTAATTTCTTCCTAATTAATGTTTATTGATTCACATTCCATTATGTACTCACTGAGTGGTTCTTGATGACGTAATTGTTTCAACTGATATATATATGTTGATGACATAAAATTTCTTATGCAGCTTATATCTAAGTGATTCAAAACATATATATGTTTACTCATAAAAAAAAACATATATATGTTTTTTTTTTTTTTTTTACATATGACTACTGACAAATGTTTGGTTGGTTTGTTATAATTGTTAAATAAACTTTGCATTATCATATTTAAACGTGAAAAATAACAAAAACGAAAACAAAAATCTTAATATCCTTCTTAGTAAGCATAAGAATTTTTTATGTCAATCAATCTCACTCCGACGGATATATGTGTAATGATTAATGAAAGCATTAGTGACAATAAATTTTTTAAAAAAAAAAAATTTCATTTCAGCAAGTTTTCTAGTAATTTTTTTTAAAACACAAATTAAGATTGGTTTATGGTCTCACACCCCATAGCACAACTCTCACGTGTCTCAAACTTTACCAAATAGCAAGACCCAATCAGTCCACAGTCAACATAAAATTATCTCCTCTCACCCTCACAAATTCCAAATTTTCGGAATTTCTAATATATCCCCATCTAATCTCCCACCTTCCTCCATGTGCACCACCGCCAAAACACCAAGACCAGAACAAACCATACACACTCCAACCATCAACTCTTCCCACAGCTTCGCTTTACACAACACCAACCCTCACCTCTCTTTCCCACCGAATCAATCAAACCACACCTCAACTATATAAACCTCGCCGCATAATATCTCTCAATCAAATGTTTCGCACAAAGCTTCTTTACTTGCCACGAGTCTTCCCTTCCGCTCCTTCCTCTCCCGACCCGACCCGCCTCATCACCTCTTGCCTTCCCGACCCAGTTCAAAACCCGACCCGATCCGAATCCGACCCAACTCCGCCTCAAAGTCCGACCCGTCGGGCGAGTACCCAACTCAGTCGGTGGTCCCGTGCGCGTTCGCTTCGGTCCGGTCGGAGGCTGAGTTGGCCTGCGTTGAGAGAGAAATCCGAGTCGAGTGGGTCCCTCACGATCACGCCTAAATCGCCTTCCTCTGATTCGTCCACGTCATCATCGAGTGGTGGAGTCATGAAGGAGCAGATTGATGAGATGGACGGCCAGGATGAGTTTGGGGAAATGGCGAATCAAGGGAAGCAGATTTATATGGTGTCAGATGGGACTGGATGGACGGCTGAGCATTCAGTGAACGCCGCGTTGGGCCAGTTTGAGCATTGTCTTGTCGACAGGGGCTGTCCTGTAAATACGCACCTCTTCTCAGGGGTATTTTTGTCTTTTACTCTCATATACTTGCAATTTTTATTTTTACAATAGTGGAGAGAATTTCATTTACCATAATATAAGTTGGGAGATTTTGGGTTGGAGTCAACCAGATTGTTATGACTAACTTGTAGGTGTAATAATTTTCACATTTAAAGTTTCATGTGGCTAATTTGATTATTACAAATTCAATTAATTAGATTCTCCTAATAGACAACTTTTTATTTTGCAAAAGAATTTCACTTTTAAGCTTCTGTCATTAGAAGTTTCAATGATAACTATCGCTGGTTGTAAAAAACCAAATATAACCATAGGTCTAATTTCTCTTTACTGTTATAGTTCCCATCCATATTTTAACTTCTACTTTTCAAAAATGACATTGTTTAGGTAGAAGACACGGATCGTCTCCTGGAGATAATCAAACAAGCCGCAAAAGAAGGTGCACTAGTACTCTATACTCTTGCAGACCCTAACATGGCCGATGCTGCCAAGAAGGCATGCCAGCTATGGGAGGTTCCAGCCACTGATATTCTAAGCCCGACCACGGAGGCGATTGCCGCACACCTAGGTGTGGCGCCGTCAGGAATCCCCCGTGGGGTTCGTAAGGCACCCCTCAGCGAGGACTACTTTCAGCGAATCGAGGCTATTGATTTCACCATCAAGCAGGATGATGGAGCCATGCCACAGAACCTTAACCGGGCCCACATTGTCCTAGTTGGTGTTTCCCGTACAGGGAAAACTCCGCTCTCAATTTATCTCGCTCAAAAAGGATACAAAGTGGCAAATGTACCGATTGTCATGGGGGTAGAATTACCAAAGAGCTTGTTCGAGATTAACCAAGAGAAGATTTTCGGGCTGACAATAAACTCTACTGTGTTGCAAGCGATAAGGAAGGCAAGAGCTAAGGCGCTCGGGTTTCATGGAGGCATGAGAAGTAATTATTCTGAAATGGACCATGTGAAGAGTGAGTTGGAGTATGCACACAAAATTTTTGCGCAAAATCCATCATGGCCTGTTATTGGTATGTCAACTATTCAAACCTTTTTATTGTTTATCCAGCATTGATTAGGACAGTTCTTGTGTATGATTATTTGAGGACTAAATTTAGACTCACACGGTGATAAGAAAGTTGTTTATTTCAAAAAACTTATATTTTTCACTTGGTGAGCTTTTGTACCATATTGGCTAAAGCTGAGCTCTTGTACCATATTTGATTATCTCAATGACTATCCAAATTGATTATTATTGAAGTTTTCCTTATTTATTCCAGGTATAACCCATGGGCAAGTTCTGTCTTCTAATATTTTTGTTTCTTTTCTTGGTAATTGCAGAGGTGACTGGAAAAGCTATTGAAGAAACAGCTGCTGTCATCGTGAGGATTTATCATGACAAGAAGCAAAAATGTTCGATGCCTCGTATATCTAAACGATATTAGTTGCATTACTTTTAATATTTTATTAGATCTTATATTCGAGTTCAAAGTTCTTATATTGAGGGGGGGAAAAATTGAAGCAAACTAAAATTGAAAGACAAAAAAAAAGTAGTGAATTCTTTCTGCCTGTGAATCATGAGCCACTAAAAGCTATTTTATTTTGGTATATCTACTGCATTGACTCTGCCAATACTTGCCAGGTCAGTAGATATGTTGATGATACTAGTGCACTGACAAGTGACAAGATTGTAAATGCTTCTTCGCTTGTTGGTGCACTTGGTGGTGCTGATACCAATTTTGTTTCTATCATAGAAAGATGTATCGAATATAACTGCTGCTTTGTACTTTCGATAGTATATTTTGTAAATATTGTGTTTCACAAACGACTTTAGATTGCTGCATATTTAAAAAATTTTGGTTAGTACCACGTTTGTAAAAATTGTGTTTCGGCCTGCAGTCGTCTCTATGCTTTTTAAATGAAAACAATAAATGTTCAACGCTTAAAAACAAGCGCAAAAATGCTGCTGATGTTTTGTCTTTCGGACTATGTACAAAACTTTCCTGCATTACTGTAGGTAATTTTATTGGTCGCTCAGTTTAATTTAATTTAATGCATCAATATTTCGTTGTGGACAAACAAATTCAAGCCGACTATCGAAAGTGAAACCAACAAAACATATGCCTATGTAACACGACGATTTACTGACACTGTGACAGTGCAAATAAAATCACAGTTCGCTGGAGGAAAAGGACGAAAACGAAACAACATATCAGAGATCTTTTATAGCATGATAATTGAATGCTAATTCAGTAGTAAATGATGAATACAGAAAAATGATAGTTGGCCAAAATAGAAACTCAAACCAGAAACTTGAGTTTACTAATCTAACCTTGCTCAGTAAATACCAGAGCAAATTAATCCATCCTTCCAACAAGACTTCTTAATTAAACCAAAACAATAGAAATAAAAGGAAAAACAGTACAGCAATATTAAGGCCCAGAAATCATAAATCTAAATCTAATCCTCAGACTCGACATTCAAGTGACCCATTTTTGCCTCAAGTTCTCCTTCTTCCCCCTCTTCACCCTCTTCATCCAATTCCTCCAACAGATCAACATCATTCTCATCCAACGGCCCAAGCACATCTGAACCCTTGAAAATATCTTTCACTTCATCTAACCCTTCGTCAGAAATAGCATTGCCATTAATATTCAACAGCTCAAATCCCTTTTTGCTAACCACCGCATTTGCCAAGGCCCTCGCACCAGCCCGTTGAATCAAGTTGCTGCTCAAATCCAATTCCGTAAGTCCAGTTTGCCCCTCTATTGCTTTAGCTACCACAATTGCACCTTCATCCTTCAATTCATTCTCTGACAAACCCAACTTCTTGAGAGTTTGTGAAGCACCCAACAATGCAGCAAGCACAGGTGCAGCTGCAGCTGTAATCTCATTACCAGCTATTTCAAGCACCTCCAACCCAGGTACAGACGACTTAAGAGCATTTACAATCTCTTTAGTCCCTTCATCCTCCAAATTGAGGTAACTAAGATAAATCTCCTTCAAGCCGGTAAGTTTAGTTATGGTTTTACTAAGTGCTAAACCAGCCTCAACACCAAACAAATTATCCCTCAAATCAAGCTTCTTCATGTTGACACATGCACCCAGTGCTTCAGCCAATGAGATGCCACCATCTGCCCCAACACGTGTAGATGAGCACCTAAAGTTTTCCAACAAGGGAGACTTCTTAACAACCTCTGAAATTGCAACTGCACCTTCATCTCCTGTCATGTTGTTATGAAAATGCAAAACTTTCATCTTATCTGTTGAAGGAATTAGTTCGCTCAATGCTTTTGCAGCCTCCTCTGAAATACCATCATTCATCAAATAGAGCTCCTCTAGCTGCTCCTGTGATCTCAAAAGGGCTTCAAATGCCCTTACCCCCTTCTCACCCATTGCATTGTCTGACAGATTTAGGTACCTCAGTACACTACCTTCAAGGGCTAGTGAGAAAATTTTCATTACTTCTAAAGCTTCCTCTTCAGGGCGACCTGCCACGAAATCTGACAAGTCAACATCCAAGAGCTGATTCTTGATTGACTCAAGAATGGGCCCTGCCTCATGGGCTGCCTCAATGCCAAAGCTCCTGTTACTGAAAATTATCTTAGTGTACCAGTTACTAGTCTGGCCTAATGGGCTCAATAGCTCTCTTGCTTCTTCAGCCTCAATAAACGCACGCTTCCCACCCGAAATGTCAAAAGCAGCGCCCTCATGTCTTGTGCCATTCTGAGCTGAAATAGCAGCTGGTTCCACTTCCCTTTGGGTTTGGGTTTCCACATCCCCATTGGTTTCAGCTTCCACTTTGGGAGACACAGTTGGGCCACGCTTTAGGGTTTCAATCATTAGATGGCTAGTTTCCTTGGCATAAAACTGGACTGCAGAGCTGCCATCACCATCAGGTTCCTTCATGAAGAGTTCACTTGAGGCTTTGAAACCAGCTTCCTCAATTCTGGCGGCCTCTTTGCGTGCCTCCTCCTTAGAGAAGAGGACATATTTCTTAGAAAAGAAGGTTTCGGTTGAAAGATTCTTAGTCATGCGGTCTACTATTACCTGCCGTGTGTTGTCACTTGGTGGCCAGAGCTTAATCGAGAAGGACCTTGGGGCGATTTCTTCAGCCATTCTTGAACAGTATATGTTGCTTGTCTTACCTGAAAGTGAAAATCACTTTTATTGAAACCTTACATGGTAATGGTAAAGAGAAAATCTGAAAAAAGATCATGAGATTTTTAAATTATGCTTCCATTGTTAACGTGTTTTTATGAGGTCTAACAGGGAAGTGAACAGCAGGGAAGTGAACAGCATGAATGTTTCTATGACAACCAGTTAGTAAAATGATGGTATAAAAGAAAAATAATTCACATGTAACTGAAACTATCTGCACAAAAATATTCAGGCAGAGAAGTTATATTACAAAAGTGAATTCCCCTTAACCAGCAATATTTATTGGCACAAGAAATTCACATCTTTACTATTAGAGGAAAATTTTTGGGCAATAATATTCTTTTATAGTGTTGTCTACAGAATTTTGGGGAAATTATTTCACAAAAAAAAAATAAATAAAGGGATTAACCCACCCAAATTATAAAAGAAACCTTTGCTTAACCCAAAACCAATTCAGATGTAAGTAAACCAGTAAGCAGGAACAGAAAAAGTGAAAGGAAATTGTGCTTGGCAAGAAAGACTATCACAAAACCACAAATTAAGGTAAAATCCTAATTCTTCATATAAATGTTAAACCAAAGTCCGTGGCACAGAAGTGTTGCTTTAAATCAACAGTACTCACAAAAATACTCTATTCATAGACATATTGGAAAATAGTCTCATTTGGGTGAATATGTTTCCCATATTATCTTCAATTTATACTAAATATGCTAATAAAAACAATTACATATGACAAACTAAGATCAAACTAGTGCCACACATGAACATTAATGAGAGCAACGATACTGAACTACGGATGAATCACTGAATTGTTGTTGTTATTATAAGAGAAAATAGAGAAATGTAAAAATTACCTGAAGGAATATTACAACCTAAATCAGAGTTCCTTCTTTTAGTGTAAGTACTACGAGCAAAAATGAATAAAATAACAAAGCCAGTTAATATAATCCCCAAATGCAAGTTTGCAAATAAGACAAATTGAGAGAAAATGGTTATTACAGGTTTCTACAATAACACAACTTAAAGGAAAGGATAAAGTATTAAATCGATTTCAGTATAGAAACAAGTCAAACACAAAATTAATTCCACACAAAAGAAACTAAATAGACTACAGAACACACAATTTAGGACCTTTACACCCAAAACCCACAAAGCTTTACAAAAGAAATTAACTAAAATCACTTCAATTTTTCGCATTCCTTACACAACACAAGTCGATTTAAACTATGGGAGGTTGAAAACGGAAAGAAGAGTAGGAGACAATACCTAGGAAATGCGCTTGGTGGAGGATCCGAAGCCTTGAATCTCCTCGATCCGATCCGTTATCAGATTGGGTTTGAAATTGGAAAGAGGGAGAGAGAAAGGGATGAAGCGGCGACTAGGGTTTGTGACTCTGACGAATAGTGAATTAGAGAGAGAGAGATCTGTGATTTTGGGGTTTGGGAGGGGTTTGAAAATTGAAATCCACCTTCTTCTAGAGAAGTCGACTAGTTCCTCTCCAGTATTAACCACGGGTCGTCTCCACTGTAAAACTGTAAACCGTAAAAGGAGACTGTGTTTGATTGATTTGAAATGGAGACCTGAAGGGAATCCGAGTATTGGGTTCCGTGTGTTGTATAGGCGGCGCCATTGGGCCTTTTCATGGACTTAATTAATTACTGAATGGGCTGAATAAATTTGTCATCTCTACGGACCGTATTTCTTCTGATTTGCAAAAATGCAACTTGAATTGGATTAAGAATCATACGGAGGAATTTATACACTGATGTCTGATGGATGATGGGAATCAAATCGTGAAGAATATATACGATGCACAATTCGCTTTTTACTATAACAAATCTCATGATGGAAAGTGGAACGATAGAATAGAAATAAGATTAAATCAGATTCTTCTCTGGTTTATAATATTGCTGCTATTTTTTCATGTTTGCACAATTATGCGAGAATTGCTCCCTCCACTCCTCCAATTTAGAGATCCACTCCTTTGTGGACGAGAATACCCTTTGCACTCCTTCAATTTACGTCTCAATTCACATACAGTTTAAAAACGTGAGGGGCATTTTCGTCAAAAAGGAATGGATCTTCAAACTAGAGGAGTGCATGTATGAAGCAATTCCCCAATTATGCAAGTTCTCAACGGATTAGATTGTGCAGAGAAATTTATCACTTCCGTTATAAACGGATTATGATCCGTTCTCAATGGATTGGATTGTAAAATTTAGCACATCCGCTCTAAACAGATTGAGATCTGTTCTCAACGGATTATATTGTGTAGAGAAATTTAGCACTTCCGTTCTAAACAGATTGAGATCCGTTCTAAACGGATTGGATTGTGCAAAGAAATTTAGCAATTCCGTTCTCAACGGATTCGATTGTGCAGAGAGGAAAGCAAGCAAGGGATTTAGCATAAGATTCTTCTCTGGTTTATAATATTGCTGCTATTTATTCATGTTTGCACAATTATGCAAGTTCCGATTGATGGAAGCTTACTCTAGCTTTTTTTTCCCGTCACTATAGCTCCTATTCCGTCTGGCCACGATGGACACGAGACTGATGATTCTAACTAAGATATTGATTTTGTTTTTTGTATGCCGCTCTTTAAGTTACCTGTGTGACTTGGTAATTTTCTTTCTAGCTAATGCACTTTGATTCCCTACTTGGGTACATAGTTTTCAAAAAAAAAAAAAAAAAAATCAGCTAGAACGATGAGATTTTTAAGAATTATTTTTGTAGCGTCCAATCAATCAGTGCTCTCTCTCTCTCTCCACTCCTTCAGCGTTTTGTCAAAAGTCAAGAGCCTTTTGTCCCAAACAAGTTGGGTAGGCTAGAAATGACACTCCGACCCTCGTCATTTCTTGTATATATGGCTAAGTTTTTACGCTAGCTCGCCAAGCCTATCGCAAGCATGCGGGCTTGAACCCTGAACCTCTTAGAAGAGAGCCCAGTGCTCTTACCACCTGAGCTACTAGACCACATGCACTCCTTCAGCGTTTTGAAAAAGATAATTTTTAAATTTACAACAATTTGTTGTCTGTTCTTTTGTACCCAATCACTCGCCTCTTTCAACATCTAATTTTGTGTGATTTATTATATTTTATTTTAACATTTAAAATACAGAATTTAAATTTCAGACTAATATAATTTAAATAGTTTGGCGGATAAAGATATTAAATACATAAATATTTTTTTATACATAATATTATGACGTTTTGATTTTTTTTAATTGGCATCAAGAAATATTTAAAATGTACTAATATGTTTCATTTCCATTCGGCTAGCTATACTAATAACAATGAAGGATGAAACTCATCATATGATTCACAACTTGCTCGACTAGCGACCACACATTAATTATATCCTTGACCTGATTTCATTATCAGGATCAATGTCAGAAAAGGAGTCTTTAGAATAAGTTTCTATCATCTTCTTCTGCATTCCATCTTAAATTACAATTAACTGTTCCTCTTTCTTGCATACGTACATGATAATAGACACATACCTAGGATGCACAGAAAAAGAAAAAAAAAAAAAAAAACTTGTTCTTTTGATGCGTAGTATCAAATGATTAATTTGTCAAATTAAATTTGGGTCAACGCATATTGGTATCCGCCACTACCATTTTTCCCACAGACAATGTGAAATACAGCTGAATCCAAAATACCCGTACCTGACCTGAAACAATTAATAGTGAGCATCACCCCAATTACGTTGTAAAATCTTGAAAGAAAACATTTTTACATTTTTCTATTTTATATGCGTGCTGCTCTAAGAGTTGAATTGTGTTCTGCACAATTACTTAGTGATTCAGGATCGCATACAATCCTTATGGCTATTAATATTCCACCAACTATAAATAAATAATTTCGTTGTGGAATCCTTTATTATGTGTAGAGGACGGAACAAATGGTTCACCCTAGCTGTCAACAAAATGGATTAAAACCATAATTTGGCACCCAACCTCCTTAAATGAGAATATATCTGGAAACCAGGCATCTATACCCAAGTCTAAGCCAATGAAGGTTTGCAAGTTGAAAAGTTAGTCCTCTACAAACCATAGTGCTTGGTTACCTTTGCTCTTGAGTCAATCCTTAGCAAATGGATCCTCTAGGAGGAATAGGCGCATGGAACCAGTGTTTTTCCTAATTATAAAATTGTATGCTTTTTTCCTAAGTTGAAAGATGTAATTATAATTATTGAGATGAATGAATGTAAATTTTGTAATTTTTTTTCAATTGTCATGTGTAATGTTTGATCAACAATAATTGAAATTTTGAATGTTGTCCTTGTAGCTTTGATTTTTTTTTTTTATGTAATTAATCTTTGAATTGTTGTAATATTTTTATAGTGTTAGAATTACAGTTCGATTTATTTCATAAATGCCAAAAAATTTGCACAACCAAAAATATATTATAACGAAATTTATAATATTAAGAATTACATATTAAAGATATTAAAGATTTTTGCTTAGGGCAGCACGCTATCATAATACTTTTTTGGTCTTTATCAGAGCACATATGTCATTCAGCCTACTTACCCATTCATTAAACGCGTTAATAGTTTTATTATCCGTTAATAAAATACGCTATACTTAATTACCCGTTTTATAGGTGAGAGGAATTAATGCATGTCCTTCAGCCTACTTACCCGTTCATAAAATGTGTTAATAGCCTTATTATCCGTTCATAAACGTGCTATACCTAATTACCTGTTTGATGAACGGATAATTAGGTGAGAGGAACTAACACTTTTTAGAAGAGGGTAATTGCTTTGTTCTTATTAAAAAAAAATCCTGATTTTTATTAAAATTCTTTAATATATAATTCTTTTTATTAAAAATTACTGGTGTCCTTTGAAACCAATTTGTAAGTTGCTACTTGCTACCAGCTATATAAGTTATGCACACACACGCACACACAAGCACGCTAACACGCTTATGCCCCTTTCAAATTTAATTCAATACTTCACTGATCATATATATAGTAATGTAGAGTGCATAATATAATGCATGCTATATAAGAAGAATTAATATATAGTACTCTCAACATTTAATCATTACTCAAATATATTAATAACTGCATGCAAAGATGCATCTCCAGAGGCACAAAAGAACAACAATGATTCTTTTACAAGGCACACAGACAAACACAAATGTTTTATCAACCGAACACTTTTAAGGTACAAGTAATAATAACTGAAATGCTTCAGGTTTTGAAACATTCCACATTCCACAAGGACCACAACACACCATTTAACAGAAAAGAGAAGTTGATTATAAAAACAACAGATGAGAAAGAAGAAAGAGAAAGATCATTGACCATAAAATGAAAAAAGTTTAATGATCACATGGTCACAAAGGAGCAGCTACTATTTAGCAACACAATTTATAAATGAAGAAATTTACCAGCCCCATAAGTCCAGTGTTAATTAGTTGGTCTGGGTGTTGATATCCCTTTGACTGCTCTGGTCAATGTATAGGGTCATTCGCTGCCCAGGTGTTGGCATATTGTTGGATGTTCCAGGTGTTGATATTGTGTTGGTGGATGCAGGTGTTGGTACCGGTATAGCACATGCCAGCAAGTATGCCACATCACGCATGGTTGGCCTTACACTGGGGTCGACTTGCAAACAAGCAACCGCCACCTCTACAAATTTTTGCATAATCTGAATATTGGCCTTATCTCCTGCATTACCCATATCATTCACCAATTGTTCTTTCAATTGCTCCAGTACATCATTCATTTTGTCCGTCCAGATATCATTCACAGTTTGCTGTACAATACCCACCCTACAAAATATGATCTCCAATAACAAAACACCAAAGCTGTACACATCCACCTTGGACGTGATTTGTTCACCCCTTGTCCATTCTGGAGCCATGTATCCCGGGGTTCCGCGGCAAAAGGTAGTAGTACGAGTTCTGTCGGCCACTAGGAGCTTTGACACTCCAAAGTCTGATATTTTAGCGACAAATTTATCATCAAGCAATATGTTTGCAGGTTTTATGTCACAATGAAGGACTGGGGGATTGCAATCCTCGTGCAAGTATTGAAGGCCTTTAGCAATTCCCAGAGCCACTTTTGCTCGTACGTCCCAATCGAGCCTCTCGCCCCCAACTCTGATAAAGTTTGAAAGGGAACCCTTGCTCATGTACTCGTATATGAGCATCCTGTTAGAGCCTTCATCACAAAATCCAATTAATTTTACCAAGTTATTGTGACGGATTTGACCGATAGAATGCACCTCACTCTCAAACTCGCGTTCTCCATCATTCAAGAGCTGTAGTTTTTTAACTGCAATGGCTGTTGGGGGATCAGAAGGAAGAAGCCCTTTATAAACAACCCCAAAGGAGCCACGACCGAGCTCTTCCTCAAAATTTTTGGTGGCACACATAAGCTCCTTGTAAGTAAACTCTTTAAGGTTTGGCCTTGACATATCCATTGGAGATTTCTTGTAAGTGTGCCTCAAGTGCGCTATCAGCAAAACAACCACTACAAGGAGAATGCATGCTATGCCGAGTAATATAGCACTACCAACAAGGAATAGTTTCCTTCGAATGTTCTTTGGATTGTTTTTGCGAACTTTGATAAATGTCTTCTTGTCAACATCAGTCCCACTTATCCCAAATCGTAGAGGTAGCGACTTCTTATAACAACCATATGCATCATATTGAGCCACTGCACAGGAGTAATCTTTCAAGCAATTTTCTTTGCACTGTACTTCGTCCATGTACTTATACCACTCATAATCTTCATTTTTCCAATCAGTATTCCATAACTCTGAAAACTCGAATTCAGTTGCTTCAGGAGTATCGCTTAAGTACTGCTGGGCCTCCAGGTCGGATTTGCAGCCCAGGTAGATGTTATCTGGATCTAAATAAGAGAAATTTGGGGGACACTTACACTCTAATCGTGTTTGATTCCTGCTACTTGTATTGCATAATCCATTGACTCCACAAACACCCACGCCATGAGAATTAGAGCTCCACATGTTACAGCCATCAGCGATATTGATTCCTATCACCTGCCACCCAGCTGCATTAGTTCTCTTCGGATATGCATAAATGCGGAACAACCCATCAGGGTCAAGTGTTGCATGTAGGTAGTAGTCATGGGGAGATAAAGCAACAAACGGAATGACAGTCAGTTGTGGGCTCGGGGGGCAGTAGAGTGACCCGTTCGAGTTGAATGCAAGTTGTGTGCAGTTAGGAGTGCCAAAAATAGCCCAAATAGCTGGGTACTTATCTTTGGTACTGAGAAAAGGATTTACTGGATAAAGTGCTAGGCTAGCATCAGTACTTTCAATGAAAAGGGTGAATCGGCCTTGGGAGAAATTCGAATCAGTAAGCCTTGACCAAAGTTGTTGGCCATTGCTCAGATTTTGACCCGGTACAATTGTGTCTGTGAGGTTTAGGAAACTTTGCCAAATGGGCGGAGAGGTGGCATTACAATTGAATTGGCAAATGATAAAATTACCAGAGTCGAGGAGGGTTGCGACGTTAGCATCGTGTGGGTGATCAGGACTCCAGAGTTGGCTGCCATTTGAGCTAATGAGGGTTAGGAACCCGTCTTGGTTAAGCAACAGTTTTGAATTTTTTGGGGCAAGTATTGGGTTCTCTCCACTCATAGCGAACCAACTAATGTGCTTAGGGAAGGCAGCATTGAACCAAATTGCAAGTAGAAAAAGAGATTCATCAGAGTTGTAGGCGCGAAAGCCAAAAGCAAAGTCACCTGCAGGTGATGTCAAGAACGAGTTTGGGCCTGATGAGGAAAGGCCTATCCCACCCCGAGTCAAGTTCATGTAAGTTTGCGCTGCCGTTAGTGGGAGAGACGCCAAGAGTAACACAAGAAAAGACAGTAGAGATACCTGATGATCATGAGGGAGAAAAAGTAACTTCTTCATCAGCGGTTTCTGTTTCTGTAATTGCCAAGATTTGTTGAAATTTTGAACGCAAAATCTTTCAAAAAGTATAGAGGGGCTTGTTTTTGAGTTGACCGAACATTGCATATATGGCCAGAATTACGTCATCTCTGAACTGTCGGAACTGGAATGAAATAGACAGACATAGAAAAAATGTATGCACGATCCATATATAACTAAAACTTGAATGCCCGGTCCTAGGTGGTCATCTATATTTTTCAAAATATCCTGGTTGGAGTTGGTCTTCATATAATTGAACCAAAAAAATAGTAAACGAATATATCTCAATCTGGAAACTTGTGAGAATCGCCCATGGTATATTGCATTATTATTTCGGGGTTGGGGAGGGTTCATGTGTTTAAACAAACAACAATAAAATTCAGATAGTAAGATAGAAAGAAAATTAAATAAATGAAACAATGTTACTCAAATCGTGATGAAAATCACTGTCCTAAAGACATATTCTGTGCCTACCGTGCGAGAAGCTAGAATCGCCCCATAATAATCAGGTGCTTGTCGCTTCTTGAGGCACGTGCTTGACAATAACTTCACAATATTTGAGAATTATTTGACACAATAGAATGAATGGGGAATTGGTGAAAAGCCAGTATTATAACAATTAGTAGAGGTCTATCACAATTAGCATAGGAAGGTGCTCTATATAGAGAGAACCAGGAGAGAAATTAGAGGAGCTTTATTTGGATATCCACCAACGTACAAATGAAATGAATATTTTTATTGCTTCCATAACTATTGTCAACAATCTCTTTTCATGTTATTTTATTATTTTTTTTAAAGGTTATGGAGTTTGTGAAGGGATATGAATATATGATGCTCTTCAATGCATGGATTTTAAATATCAGACTAATATAATTAAATTAGTTTGGCAGATTAAAATATTAAATATGGTACATAAATATTTTTTTATACATAATGTTATGACGTTTGATTTTTTTTTAATTGGCATCAAGAATATTTAAAATGCACTAATATGTTTCATTTCCATTCGGCTATACTAATAACAATGAAGGATGAATTTCATTAGATGATTCGCAACTTGCTCAACTTACGACCTTTTGAGTTTTTTGTGTTGAATTTTTCGCACGGAGCAAACCACACATTAATTATATCCTTTCATGTATTATCCCACAGTTAAAAAATAATCTGAGCTGTTATGACACTATCCTCTTTGTCCCACTTCATCTTCCTCCATTGTCATCCATTCCTTCTCAGTACCTTACCTTTACTGGTTCTATGCCTTCTCATGAATTATATCTCCTTTAAAAGCTTAGTAATACTCAAATAAATTCTATATTTGTGCCAAAATTATTAGCTTTCACCAAGTTTTACCTCTACAAAAATTCAAATTAGATATACAATAAACCTAATTTTTTAAATAAATAATGTCCATGTTTCCCGCAATTCACCATGGCTCGAGCCCTCAGCAAGACTCCCTGGTCTCAGATGACAGCAAAAAGGAAGAGGATGCAATCCAATCGGAAATCTGCCGCATGAAGAAGCAGTAGCACCTAGACATCCTTATCTCAGAAAAGGCTTACCTTAAGGATGATAATGTTGATATTGAGGCGAGACTCAACCTAACAGTACTTAATGATGGAGAATGAGAACCAGATCTTGCGGGCCCGACATGCTGAGGTGGCTGCGAGGCTACAATTCTAGAACTCTACTTTAAGAATTTATGAAGAATTCATGGGGATCTCCATGGATATACCTGAAAATACCAGCACCTCAGCCTGTCACATTCATGGAGCTATGGCAGCTGTCAATTCTGAATCCAATTATGATAGGTTCTTTGTCTGGAATCAAAGATACAAATTAAAGAGATGTACTCTCTATTGAATTACTATGCCAAGAATAACAAAATGCTAAAGTTAAAGCAAGAGATATCATAGTTTTGCACGAAATAGTAAAGTTTTTTTTTTTTTTTTTTTTTTTTTAGAAAGCATGTAATCATACATTTATTTAATTAGAAGTTGTCTCAAACTATTCTGGCACAAATGAAAGCATATGTACGAAATAATTATCATCAAATACCATATTATGTCGCATGAAGAAAACTACATTCAATTGTGTATGGCAGGAATTCATTTTAATTATATCGATCCTCAGCAACAATGTACTGGAATTAAGAACCATGCTACATAAGGAAACTTAATTTTAAATCACACAAATTACTTTGGCAATAAAGAGCAATGAATTGGTATTCTAATTTCTATTTGGTGACATAAGGTATCTATTACACATCCCACAAAAAAAATGATTTTAGATGAGTAAAAAAAATTTAACATCAACTAAAAGAAATCATACCCAGTGTAGGTCTTGCCTTTATCTTCCGGTGCCTCTTTTCTCTTTTGGCATATAAACTTGTAATATCAAAGTGTATGACATGCTTATGCCCACATAATTAGTGACAATATTAACCAACAATTTATATTAAAAGTAAAGGAACATTACCAGGAAGCCAAAGGAAACCAATGGATCCACTGTAATTGAGCTCATGCCATGAGGTCCCATTCTGCTATAAGAGTTTGTTGGAAAAATTCCTAAACAGATATTAAACGAAACACAATAGAGAAGAGAACAGAACAGAGAGGGTTTTTTTGGTGCGAAAAACTGCTGCACTATTTTCAAATTTTCTCATTACTTATACTACTATTACATGAATTACATAGTAAGAAAAATATTTCCTAATACAATACTGTCTAGAAATAACGATTGGTTTCTTATTTTCTAAATGCCATAAAACTAAAACATAACATATATAAATTAGGAAACAAATATTACCAAAGACTAGTACTTAACAAAAATTAACTTTCTATGTTGGTATGTCATTGCTTCAGCAAATTCGTGCCAATATACCGACACTACTAGCTTACCATAACATTCACTTCCCTAAGCTAGTCGTGTCGGCTTTCACATTAACTCGCTTGCTTCAAGCATCAACAGAGCAGGTTCATCATCTTCCACTTTTACCACATATGCCTTCTCCTTTTTAAGTTGGGTGCATTCAGAAGCAAAGTGGCCATATTCTGAACAATTAAAACACTTAATTTTTGACTTGTCAAATTTTCTATATGTCCTTTTTTCCTTCACCGTCTTTCTTTTCTTTTAGAGCTAATGCTTCCCACTGTGCACGTGTCAACAACAACTGCTCTTCTTCTTCCTCAAATTTGCGTCTCCCTTTCAAATTTTCCTCAAAGACTCGCAATCGCCCTATTGCCTCTGTAACAGACATCGTGGTCATGTCCCCCCATTGTTCTATGGTACCAATAATTGGAAGAAACCTATCAGGGACAACCCCAAACAATTTTTCAACTACAGTGCTTTCTTTCAATTCTTCTCCAAGAGAGCGAATCTCGCTCACAACACAAGTAAATCTCTTTGAAAAATCAAGAATGTTGTCGGAATCATCCATAACGATCCGATCAAACTGTCGCTTCAGGACTTGTGCCCTTACTTTTTTGACACAGTCCTCACCTATACTCATTTCCTTGATTGCCTCCCACGCCTCCTTCGCTGTTTCCTTTTCAGCAATTGCCATCACCACATCATCTGACACGGCTTGAGAGATCGCTGCCATGGCACCATGATCCTTCTCTGCATCGACCGATGCACTACCATCTATTGCTTCCCATACACACAGGGATCGCATGATGATCTTCATTTTTATAGCCCACAGGCCATAATTCTCATGGTTCAACATGGGGTACTGGATCGGCACACCACATCCTCTCACCATTACTTTCGGTGGAGGAGTCTTCTTTGTCTCGTTGTTGCTGTCTCCCATAACCTTGTGGCTCTGATACCAATTGTTGGAAAAATTCCTAAACAGATATTAAACGAAACACAATAGAGAAGAGAACAGAACAGAGAGCCTTTTTGTGGTGCGAAAAATTGCTGCACCAATTTCAGATTTTCTCATTACTTATACTACTATTACATGAATTACATAGTAAGAAAAATATTTTCTAATACAATACTGCCTAGAAATAACGATTGGTTTCTTATTTTCTAAATGCCATAAAACTAAAACATAACATATATAAATTAGGAAACAAATATTGCCAAAGACTAGTACTTAACAAAAATTAACTTTCTATGTTGGTATGCCATTGCTTCAGCAGATTCGTGCCAATATACCGACACTACTAGCTTACCATAACAGAGTTGGAATTTTATTTTTCATTCTCCCAAAAAGAGTCAAGGAAATACAATATTGAAAAAAAAATGCCTTAAAACATGATAAGTCTATGATAAGTTCCAAATGTTCTCATAAGTTTGTTCATTTATTTTTGTTTCGCTTCTATATAATTCTGAGAAAATGGTATCATTCATCGTGTCATTTTAATTGATCATTCACAAAAGTATGAGATTGAGAACCAAAAAGAAAACAACTTTTAGAATTTGGAAGGTAGATTAGTACCTACCGAAGATAAGGTTCCCATCAGTAACAAACCCGAGCTTGCATGACAAGTGACTGAAGTGAGCCTTTAGCATGACTTTGTTTGTTGTCTCAGATGCCAGATCTGTCATAGCACTGCAATTTCAGACAACAATTGTAATGCAAATTTTCTTTTTCCTTAGATTAACCTCTATAGTTTTGTGTAAATACCTGTTTGCAGATGATTTTATGACAAGACTCGTGGTTCCATATTGATTTCGACGTCTCAAGCCCCCCATTTCTCTATTTACATACAGAGAGGTTAAAAAAAAATTAATATACAACTTGTATACTATACAATATGAAATGTACTAGTTCAGATGCAAAACCATGTTTTCCTTCTCAGTCCGTCAAGGCTTAGGCTCAAAAGATGCCCTAGGAGATGCTGTGGGTATAGGGTTTGTACACAAATATAATGTTCAGTGCCTTACTCCATATTAAAGCCTTGCATCCATAACAATGCAATCAGAATTGATAGTGCACGGATTTCAAATCTTGGATATTCCTCCTCAAAATGATGTAGCTTGTACAAGGCAAAGTTTAAAAATTTACTTTCTTCACTAAAGCTAGACTTGGCGGGAACTAAAATCCATTAAGAGCCAGATTTATTAAACTAAACTACGTTCACTAAAAAGAGTAAGATCAAAGAAACTAAATCACAAACAGACAACTTATCCTTATATCTCTCAAGCTTTGCAACAAACACTTTGTGTGCATTACTCCCTGCTGCCATCCAAAACCCAATGGTAAGCAAAATATAATGGAAATAAAAAACCTACAAGTGGTAGCTAATCTCAGTCCAAATATGAAGTAAAAATTTAATTGTTGGATGAAACAACAGAATCAATACATATATGTTCTTGTGAACAGCATCAGTAACAGTAAGGTAGCAAAATTAAGGTAATAACCATGTATGTTCTTGTCAATAACGTGGGGTATCTCAGCTAATACATGGCCATGTGTATATAAATAGAATGGATATTAAGGAAATGAAGGAATTATTAAAGTAGACTACTATATATACTTTCATGATGCCGATGACGATGCCGATGCCGATGCCCATGACGGTGCCGCGCCAATCAGGGAAGTTCTTGACAGCAGTGACGACATCTGCCGTGTTAGTGCCTCTGTGAGCATGCACACGCATATCACCGTCACTGGCCCCGTGATTGCCAACTAGATTGGGAGGTACCCCGTCAAGAAACACCTGGAAATGGAATTATGTTAGTTTTATACTTTAGAAAACAATCAAAGCGAATTGAGAAGAGAAGAGAAGAGAAGAGCAGAGAGAGGCGCATATGTAGGTATGTACATACGAGTGGGGCCCAGGAAGCGAGGAGGCCGGAGAGAAGGCCAAAGTAGGTGCCGAGATCTTTGAAAAACGACCTTGACTTCATCCATAGTCTTTGCTTCCACTCTCTCTCTCTCTCTCTCTCAGGCGATGAATTGGTTCTCACCATGACCAAAATTCGGATCAATAGAGAGAGAAGCAAGGATTTCTATAAGGATTGATATCCGTTCTCAACGGATCGGATCGTGCAAAGGGATTTCGCACAACCGTTCTAAACGGATTCATATCCGTTCTTAACGGACCGGATTGTGCAAAGGGAATTCGCACTTCCGTTCTAAACAGATTGAGATCCGTTCTAAACGGATCGGATTGGGCAGAGTTTTAAAAACCTGAGTGCTCAATTCTGTTCTAAACGGATTGTGCCCGTTCTCGACGGATTGTGCAGAAACTTGAATTGCTTAATGGATTTGCATCCGTTCTCAAACCGTTGGAATGAAATTGGGGGAGAAATTAAGAGAGAGGGAAAGAGATTTTATTTACGAATGTCCAGCTCATTATGATTTTATTTAACAAACTAAATGTACAAAATCGCTATACTTAAATGTATTTGTAAGTCAATATCAACTTTTTCATTATGCACGCAAAAGTGGTTCCGGTAAGATTTTTAGCTGCTAAATTATATGTAACGACTGATCGATTGTGTGTTCTTTGATTGGTTTTTTTTTTTCACAAGAGTGATTTTGAGTTTAAATATTATACTCTGCTTATGTAGTACTATGAATCGACTCATAAAGTTTGTTAGTCATGATGAGGTAGAATACTAGTTACAGTGTTTATTAGTCATGATATTTTTATCACTAAAATCAGGTTTGAGTTGGGGTAGAAGACATGTTTAAAAAAAAAAAAAAAAAAAACAAAGGAAAAAAAAAGGACAACTTTGAGTTGTGTAAGTGACAACATGATGTTTTTACTATTGATTTATCATTCATCACTTTCTTACTGTTGTCTCTACCTGCTAGCATCCTGTTAAGTGTGAACTATCTTCAGGTGATTCAGCTCTTCATTGATGAACAAAAAGGTGATCTCAGGTGAATTATTTTGCTTTTTGTTAATTGAACAAAAAAAGCGAAGTCAATATATATATATATATATTTTTTTTTTGTATATCGCTAATTGGTTGAGGTGAATATTATTTTTTACGGAGATGCATTTTCACGAGAGCTCAATTTTGTATTTTGCATGTTTCTGAAATTAATATAGTTTAATTGTTTTAGGCTAAGCTTTTGCTCAATTTAGTTTTCTTTCTAATAGAACAAGGTGCCGACGTGGATCAATCTATTGTTTCTTACATATAATTAACATAAACATCAATTCTTGCACAAATTAATGGACATAAAGTGGCAAGTGTAACCTACTTCATCCACTTTTCTAGGTTTTATAGATGGATATATTTGTTCCGATAATGTGATACTAGCGTCAGTAGCAACTAGTAATTAAATAATTTTTGGGGGCTTAAGAAGGTGATACTGAATAAAAATAACAAATAAGTTTTAACTTTTTTATCTCCAAAATCTAAAATCGAGAATCTAAGTTCATTTCATTGAAAATCCCATTATTTACAGTGTTTCTAATATTTCTGAATTTGTCAAGCTGGGGCTAAAAGGTCATAATCGGTCAAAATCGAGGTGCATGATGCATCCAAGCGAATGAAAATTAGCTATTAATCAACCCACTATCTTGTTCTTCTATCATTGCAATTATATACACTAGAAACCCAGGAACAAAGAATAGATTCTTTAAAGTCTTCTTAGTACCGAAGCTTATGGTATTAATCACATTTCCTATTAATTGACTAATGCAGAAACTTTAGAATGAAATTTTTTTTCACCAGTTATGCCAACATCAATATATATCCTCGCAATTTACAAGGCCTCAAATAAAATAAAAATTTTGAAGTTTCCACGATTAATTCCAGAACAAATATGGACGACTACATGAGAGATCATCAGCATCCTTATTCAAAGAGCTAGGTTGACCCTCATACTCCAACAGTCCAACCTAAGCCGCATATTTGCACAAACCACCCTGAATTTTAACCTTACATTATACAACAACTTTTGCACATTCTCATTTCGGGCTCCATTAAGGGAATTCCATCTATTAAAGTTTTCAATTGGCCAATATTCCTTCTAACCCGATAAGTGAAAGCATCGGAATCAATTTACAGGGCAGAACCCCAAACATCGATATAACCGTAATAAAACCCTGATTCCTCACCTACATTGAAACCATCATTTAAACCGACCTCTATCCCTTCTTACCAGAAACAAAGCCGTCATTGTATCCATCTTTGAAACCTTCTTGATATTGTGATTCATCTAAAATAACCGACTCTTCAAGAAAGTCATTTAGATTGCTAAATTTTGGGTCCATTGTGCTGTACATTATACAGAAGGTTAGCCTGCATAAGAAAGATGGAACTAGATAGCCTTCATCTAAAATAATTGACTCTTCTGTATAGAGACTAATAAGCTGAAGTAGTTTAAGCACTTAAAAGATAGCTTCGTTGGGGGTTCCGTATATCATACCAAGAACACAAATTATAAAGTAGGATTCTAGTACTGTCTAAGTTTAATTTACCACAAGATTTTCCAGTTCTGGCATTGCCATAACCATTAGTTAGGAACAAAAACTTGCTAAGGCTTGACAATCTTTACTGAATGAGGTTACCCTAAACCCTGAACACTACAACTTATATGATTAAAACCAATCAACCTTTGTTCTCATAGGACATCAGCATAGCATAACTGGGCATTTCAATGCTCATAGAAGATAAACACTTCAACAATCGACTGGTTTTAAAAGAACACTTCATATTTTTACTCTTCTCTCATCACTTTATATTTTTTATTTAAAAGAACAGACAAGGGACTGATCACAAAGAGTACTTAAATTCCATAGTAAAGTAAAGATTTTTTTAGAATACAGAATAATATTCGAATCAGGCAAAAATAGCATTTAAAAACACTTTCTCAAACTTGGTAATGTTTACAGTTTTCTTAATTGAGTAAAAAAGTACGTCACCAAAATGTTTTTTCAATGATCGAAAAAGTACATCATTAGAGAAATACAAACTTAATTGATACTATCCATGGTAAATGAAACATCCAAAGGTGTTAGCTTTGTACATTCTTATGGTAGTGCTAGTTTTGCACGTTGCACAACAATTCTATGATTGACGTCACGTCAATCATAGAATGCATCACAATCCCCTTCAAAATCGGATATAAAAAAACTAAATAGAGAAGAGAGGCAGCAACTACTACCTACAATAAATTATCCCTAGTGACTGGAAGGACGTGCAATGGTGATGCAGTAGACACGAGACCCAAGATGGCGAACAGTTAGACCCGCTTTCTCACATCCTCCGAAGAAGAGCTGCTCATCCTCTCTGCCTATCCTGCGCCGCCAGCTCATTATAAAAATGGGCAGCTCCAATTCTATTTCTTCTCCTGCCAATTATTTTGAGCGAGTGGGTGAGTGTTACCATACTCATTGCAGTGCCCTGCCGAGGGGTCCCTATATTTCTGGGTTAATGTTCCCTATTTAACATAATTACAACATGTCCATGACTTGAGCAGTCCTCTACTATTTAGGTGCACTTTACAGGATAGCTAAATAAGTTGAGTTAAATCACACCAGTATTACCTGAAACTGTGATGGATCTCTTTGTTATGCCAGATGTCTGATCGAGTGGCTGGTATGCTTCAAGAAGAAAGCAGAGGGTTTTGATCAGGTTGGGGTATTGCTTCACATCTGTATATAAATATAAGCAGGAAGATATTAAAAGATGTCATGGAATATAACCAACACATGATGAACAACACACCCACCATATCAGCTGATTATTAGGTATTTAACACCAACAAAAGGCCAGATTACCTCATAAATCATTTAACTGCCCTCTGTCAGAAACTGAATAAAGTTAAGATTTGTAAATGCATGGTCATACCTTATTTTTTATTTCCTTTTGGAGTTACCAAGCATTGTTAAATGTTAATATATATGTTTGTATACTGAGTTGTGTGCCCAAAGCTGGGAAGTAAAGAAGAAAAGGAAAAAGTAATGACTGACATAATAAAATGTCACTAGCGATAATCAACTCCCAATAAGGTGCAGAAGTAGGAAATGGTTCTCCCCAAGTATCTGAAGATAATAAAAAGAAAGAGAATTTTATTTATTTAAATTTTCATAGAAGTCGGAAATGGAAGAAGGAAATGGGTGGTAAGTAGGAAGGGAGGGAAGTTACGCCGGATATGAGGTAAGGGATGGAGGCCATTGGAGGTGCAGTTGTGAGCTATGTTTAGTTCAATTTGGGGATCGTCATAGTCAGAGGTGGTGATATCAACATGAAAAGATGATCTGAGGAATATCGCCAGGGCTCCAGTTCCACTAGGGAGAAGAGAAATTGCACATGAAAAGAAAAGACATGAGAATCAGAATCACATTCAATTCAATTCAAGCATAGATAGAATATAATAAAATAGAAGGCAGGGTAAGAGAAGGTATAGTAGGCAGCGGTAAGATACCTTCCCAATTCGAGGATGCGAAGGCGGGGATGGAGAAGGGATTGATTGTGGAGGAGAAGCCAGTCGGCAAAGGCAAACGTGCCTGGCCAGAGCAGGTTGGCATTGAGGCTATGGAAGGAGAACTCGCGGATTTTCAAGTGCTGCATTACAGTTACAATTGCAATTACATGCATAATCATAATTAATAGTAACCAGTATGAGGGAGGGAGGATGAGTGGAATAAAAAAAGAAAGAAAGGAAAAAGGAAGCTGGAAGCGACACTACAGTACATACCATTTGAGGAGGGAAGGTATGGGTGCGCTCCACAAATACCTCCTCCTGCTCCTCCTGCTCATGCTGGGAGAGAGAAAGCGCATTATCACCGTCTCCGTCTCCGAAGAGGGAAGCCGGAGAGAAGAGGGCCGTCTCCATCGTTCCTAATTAATCAAATTATTGAGATTAATCTATACTTTTTTTATTAAAAAGTTGTACCAGAGAAGTACTTAAAAAAATATATCATATATTTGTTGTGAGTAAAAAATGAAGGCCGATCAAGCAAAGAGTTGAAAAAATGTGTATGTGTATGTTGTGAATCTTAATTTCACAAAAAGTAAGATAAAAGAAAAATAATTAATTAATTATCTAGCAGTTTCATGTGCTTCCTAATTCTTAATCATACAACACTAGCAGTCTAGCACCATGCCCTGAAATAGCAGTAAGGAATACTGGTATACCTAGTCAGTGATGCAAAAGATGCAATTCTTCAAACACGCGAAAAAAGAATATCTGAGCACGAGAAACAATAAATTGACTTGTGCACTGAACCAGTCTGATGGCTTGGAGATGGTTCCACAATGTCTACCAATCTGCACTGAGCAATTCTTATGTCAGTCTCAAAATATGATTCAAATGACAGTCAAATGAAAAAATGATGTGCAAGACAATTAATGATAGATATTAAATGGAAGAGAAATCAATGATTTTTAAACTATCTGTATCTGTACTAATAGAAGAGGTGGAAATGGGAGATATTGGAGAAGAGTGCGAGTCAAGACAATACCTACGAAATGCGCTTGGTGGAGGATCCGAAGACGCGAATGTCCTCGATCTGATCCGTTATCAGGTTGGATTTTGAAATTTGAAAGAGGAAGTAAGAGAGGGATGAAGCGGCGACTAGGGTTTGGGACGAGGGATTTGAAGATTATTCCTCTCCAGGAGCAAATCACGGGTTCTCTCCACAGTAAAACTGTAAACACTAAACAGTATAGCGTTAGTTAGAGGAAATTTGAGGAAAGAGGACTCTGTCTTTGTTTGGTTTGAATGGAGACCTTAAGGAAATCCGAACATTTATTATATTTTGGATTTGGATTGGATTGGACCCTTTCCAAAAATCTTAATTACTGATGGGCTAAAGTAATCCTGTATATTTCATTTCAGGAAAATGAAAACTACAATCACTCAATATGCCATAAGCCCATCACAATTTAAAAATGAAATTTTTGCATTAATTTTTTTCTATCAAAAACGAAAACTATCCCTTTCCGTTATTCTTAAAAATATAAACTGAAACTGCATAATAAACAAGTTGAACAAATAAAATAAGACAAAGTAAACATATAGAAAAATTCTGCCATGAGAATCAATTTCTAAATTGTACTTTGATCTTAACCGCTCATTTCCAAAAAAAATATTAATTCATTAGCACCCATGAACGATTGTGATCAAAGCCCAATTCAAAAATTAGTTCTCATCACAAAATTTTCCAAACATATATAGTATACAATTTGAGCAAAATAAAAAAAACAAAACAAAAACAATAAATAAATTAAAACAACAATATAAACATACACAAAAAAACAAGTTGAACAAAAAAAGCACAAACACAATTAACATTTACAATAAATAAATTAAACAAACTACCAATAAGATAAAACCGATAAAAAAAATAAGTTGAACATATATAATAAACAATGTAAACATATATACTAAATAAATTGACCAAATACAATTACTAACTTGAAAAACAAATTAAACATATATAACAAGTTGAGCAAATATACTAAAACAAAATGAAATAGATAAAAATAATAATTTGAACAAATAAATTTAATAAAGACTAAAAATACAACAAATTTATTGAATAAATACATTGAGAAAGAAGCCAAGAGGGAACATATGCAACGTTGAAGGAGAGAGCGGAAATAGAGCGGAGGGGGGAAGACGAGGGGAGGAATCAGATAGATGGTGAAAGGGAGAGCGGATCAAACGAGGGGCGGAGGGAAGAAAAGAGAATAGAGTAGGGTGGGAGAAAGGAGAGCGAACACCGGACAATATAGGTAAAGTGAGAGGGAGGGGAGAAAGTGCTGGATGCTACTGGAGGAGAAGAGGAAAGAGAGCGATGTATGACACTGATGGCAATAGAATGGATGCCGTGGAACCAATTTCTTTCGTTTTCATAGAACTGTAAATAGGTATAGAACCTGATTTGTGAGAAAATAAATTGAATTGGAATAATAATGATAGTACAAGGGAAGATTTAATTAAACTCTGAAGGAAATAAAATCGCGAAGGCAAATATGCGATTGAGACTTCGCTTTTGATTAAAACAAGGTAAGATTTAACTGAGGCCTAATCGCGTTTCCAAAGAGGCGATTATGTTCGTGTGTACATTAGAAAATGGAAATAGTTATTTCTTAAATATTTTGTTTGTTTTTCTATTTACATGTGATTACGCTTAACTGATGACGATCAAGGAAGTATCTCTCTCTATTTACGTTGTGTAACAAATGATTGTGTAATTGCACATTCGGAATTGCTTAGGATCATCCCTAAGATTCTATCATCCCTATCATCTCCCAGATCTTCATTAATTATCTAATTTCTTCACTAATAGAAAATCCAGGGGATGATTTATCATCCCCTCATTCTCATCAGCTCTTTCCTTTTCTGGCCCCCTCCTCCTCATCCCCTATTTCCTTTTCCGGCCCCATCCCCTATTCCGTAACCTCATCCTCATCCCCTATTCATTTTCTGTCATTAATCCCTATCCCACCCCTCACTCTTAACTGATCTAATTAAATAAGTAATTATTTTAACTCTGAAACTATATGTTCTAGTTAATATTGTTAACTGTTCTCCAAAAAAACTAACTGTTCTAGTTGTTCTAAAAAAAAATTGTGCTGGAAAAAATAAATGTGCTAAAAAAAACTAACCGTTCTAGTTAATATTACTAACTGTTCTTGAAAAAAAAATAAATGTTCTAGTTGTTCTAACTGTTCTAATTGTTCTGGAAAAAAAAATTGTGCTGGAATAGTTACTGTATTAGCTGCTGGAAAAAAAATTATTCTAGAACAGTTAGTTTTCACAGTTAGAACAGTTATTTATTTAACTAGAACAGTTAGAATTTACAGTTAGAACAGTTATTTTTTTAACTAGAACATTTACTTATAATAATTAAAACAGTTATAATAACTGTTCTGTTTAAATTCACAATTAGAACAGTTATTTATTTAACTAGAACGGTTAGAATCACAGTAAGAACAGTTGTCAGAAAAAAAAAGTGTGCCAGGGAAGGGGAGAAGAAGCGAAACAGAGAGGATGGAGGGAATGGAGCGCCTCTTTCCTTTTTCGGAATCATCCCCATCATCCCCATCCCCTCTTTCCTTTTTTGAAATGGAATCATCCCCATCATCCTCATCCCCTCTTTTCTTTTTTCGGAATGGAATCATCCCCATCATCCTCATCCCCTTTTTCCTTTTTCGGAATGCAATTAATCTAACTGCTGGAGGATGATGGGAATGATGAATCTAGGGGATGATCCTTATCAGCCCCGATTGCACATTTATTATCACCTTGACTGATTTCAATAGTTGGATTAACTTCAGAATCAGGAGCTTTAAGTATAAACTTCAGAATAAGTATACACTTCTTCAAAATATTAAGAGCCAAAAAAAAAAAAAAAAAACTCTGCACTGCACTTCAAATTTCAAAGGTATTTGTTGAAACTATTTCAGACCCCTTAGGATATAGAAATTTTTTTTTTTAATATCACACGTGTTCTTTTAGTCCTTGCTGTCTCTAACATCTTCTTCTCTACATTCCATCTTAAATGCAATCAACTGTTGCATTTTGTTGCATACTTAATATAGAATTATAGATAGATACCTAGAATACACAAAAGAAAAGAAAAAAAATCCGCTTGTTCTTTCACCTTGAGTTTTGATACATTGTATCAAACCATTTGAGGGCTTTAAAATTTGTCAAATTGGATTTGGGGTCAACGCATGTTGGTATCCGCCACTGCCATTTTTCCCATGGACAGTGTGAAATACAGCAGAATCAAAGTACCCATACTTGACCTGAAATTTCAACAAGCAGAATTAATAGTGAGCATAACCCCAATGATGTTGTAAACTCTGGAAAGAAAAATATTAGTTTTTTTCAAGTTTGAATTAGTGCACAATTGCATGAGTGTGACCCGTATTTTCATATATTTATTATTTTCTGTGACTGAGTGGGTTACATATTAGCCATTGGCCGAGTACAAACAATAAAAAGCCTCATTTCTAGGGAGCAATAACCAAAAAGTGATGACAATTAAGAGGGGCCGGAGCCCCTTCTTTTCTTGAAAAAATTATGACATTTAAAGGAATATCATTTTAGTTCTAGAATTACTCAGTTAACTAATTATATAAGGATAAATTTTAGGAATAAATAACCTAATGATTGACATTTCTAGGACAAAAGTCTAATTCTAGCGGTTGAACCATAGGATATACAAATTTGCTTAACAACATCAGCAACATGTAGTCAATTATGAATTAAAGTTGTGCTTGAATCAGCACAAGAAAACATTAATTATATTGTCTTTAATAGACTAATTGAGATAAGCACATGCCTCTGTTTGACTATGTTTAAAAACAAACTACTTATGTGACGTGAAATATAGGTGCATAAAAAATGGTTGGAGGTGAGACATGAAAATGGAGATGCAAAAGCAAAAACAGGGGCCTTGCTTGGGTAACCATAGGTTGCCTTAATAAAGAACCAAGCATCCATTGTTATGTTCTCTTCGGCTATTTTTTTTTTTTTAAAAAAAGGGAAAATTAATAAACTACACTGATTTATACATGTATTGTCATTGGAGAACTGACACTCAAAAAGATTAGGATGAAACAATGATGTGTTGCGCCGAAATACAAACCAAAATATAAGAACAAGATAACCCTATCTCCATCTATCCATTTCTAAAGATGGGTCCAATCCAAAAAAGTCCCAATACCAAATATTTCGTTTTGTGCTGAATGAATGATATGCATATGCTGGTGTGACGCAATACCAGAAATGTAGCATTCGGCTCAAATAAATTCCAAATTGTCACGGTTCAGGACATATTTTTTGGGGCTAAGTATTCAAGAAATCATGATAAGAATTATGTTGTCCGTATTTAAATACTTGGTTCCAAAATTGCAAAGCTTCTATTCGAGATAATCCTTACAAATGAAACTTTGGCTTTTATTAAGGACAAGTGTTGCATAAAAAAGATTTGTACAATATTAGCATGCTTGAAGGATACTTGGGTTCTTAAAGATCTAGTATGGTGTGGACCGCTCACTGAGAGGATTTTTCTATGAATTTGTTAATTCAAAGTGCTATAAATTTATAGTGTAGTGAACAAAAAGGATTTTCTAAACAAGCTTTTGTTCTCAAAAAAAAAAAAAAAAAAAAAAAACAAGCTTTAGATAGCATGCTTAGCTAGCAGTATAGTAATTCTCGTGGTAACTGTGATTTGGCAAAAAATAATTATAGGAAATTTTTATAGACAGGTAGTACTTAGGAAATTGATGACCTGGATTACACAAAATAAGGTTTCTTTTTATGCAAATATCAAAAGAAAAATTTTCTCAGTCAAGTACTAATGAGATTTTAGCGGACAGTCAGTCATTTTTATGCTAGACAGAAACAAACCCAATATTTATTCAGTATTTTAAGGCATTTTTATAAAAAAAAATATATAGTTAGATTAAGTTTATATGGTTCCAAATTTAATACTTTGCTAGGATTTTCCTAAAAAATTTTCTCAATTGAAAAGTGTGGAAATTCAGTAATTTGAAATATTGTCATGATCATATACAGACATAAATTTGAAAAATATGACCTTAATTTTTTTTTTTTTAAATATTAACTTACACGGTGGCAAACGTGAAGAGAACTCTTCTAGGGTTGATCCATTGTGGGGACCTCCTACTGTTCAGCCTCCGGCATTTTCCTACTTGACCTGCTGTTACCATACCCGTGTGTCCATAGCTGTGGCCACCAAGCAGCTCAACATTAGCTCCCGCCACGTGTGCATGGGTCTCCAGCCTGTCCACTTGGCTAGGCCCACCTAAGCACAAATTCAAAATACAAAAGTTATTCAGCAAATTGTAGAGTACCACTACCAGACAAAAGATGGGATTGTCTATGAAATTTCTTGGAACAGCCGAACAGGTAACCACGCTTGACACAGAGAAATAAATTAAGAAGTTTCAATTCTAATAGCAAGAGATTCCATTGCTTACTTTTTTAACAAGTTGACTAAGAGAAAAATTTAGAGGATATTTATGTAAGATTTAATGTGAAAGAGAAAGAGCATGAGTTACCGGTGCAGTTGGTATCTCCATCCGGTGTTTTTTGTGATGCTTTTCTGGACATCGTTCTCACCATGTTTTTATTCTAATCCCCACAAAGAAAAATATTATGAACATGTTAAACAATTGAATTCCATACAATATATTTTCATTTTTTTAAAAAAAAAAAGAAAAATTGCAAACACAAAATTTTGTCCGCACTCAAGGTCATGAGTATAGATAAGATAACTGAAAATTTTTTGCGGCTTTGTTTGCTTCCCAAAAGTTAAAAAGTTGCATCTTTATTTTGATCCCTCGGCAGGTTTTGTGAAAAAAGAATAAAACCTTGAGGATGTTGGTAGATATATTATACTTCCTGAATTCTGTTGTGATCTCGAATACATAATATTTTTTCTAATAAAAAAATATAAATGATGAGCAGATGAGGGGTGTATACAACAAAATTTGAGGATAATTTTATTTGTTTTGAATGAGAACGTAATAGATGAATAAAGTTAATGAAAAAGATGAGAAGGTCATACTGAGGCTGGTTCATCGGCATGAACTGCCAACGCACCGATATCGACCGCTACGAACCCATCGGACGGCTGAGTTTCAACTCCATAGCTGGTTTTAAGGGTTTCATCTGATGGCACCTCGGTTGGACTGATAAGCTGTTTTAACTAATAGAAAAATAAATGTAAAAAATTAAACGCAGAAATGAAGATGTGAAGATAAGTACTATGGATACAATCATACAAAGGAGTTACATGGAAGGAAAGAGAAGCCTAAGCTGTATAACTTACCTGACTAGCTGTTGCGGAGATCTCCACCATGGTTTTGTTTCTTTATCCTTCCTTTTTGTCCTCTAATCCCTTTTCTACGTTTGATGCAGCTCAAAGTTCAAACTATAGAGAGAGAGAGAGAGACGACTTTCTGTCTGATATAAAACAGAGAGAATACGTACTGACCCTATCAGGGGCAGGATTGGAAAAGAAATTTTCCATTTTCCAATTCAAACTTTGCTCATCCTTTTAATCTTGTAATTAATTTTTTAAATACTTGAGTTGCTTCACTGGCTTGCTAAATGGGTTTAAGTATAGACAATCTAATTTAAGCATGAAACGTGCTCAGATGTATTTTTTATCGGTTTAATTATGTGTCATTGTCATACCTTTTTTATGTAAGCTTGGAAAAAAAATAAATTTAATATCAAAATACAATTAATAGTGTAATCATATTATTTTATTATCTTATAATGAGTCAGTACAATAAAACTAATGTACTCAATATATTGTTTAGATTATTAGATTTTAATGCCTACGGATCGATATCAAAAACAAAAAAAGTTATAGTTTTTTTTTTTCAATACATGCGAAAAATGATACTAGGTGATTAGAGCTTGCAATTCAAATTATAGCAAAAAAAGAAAAATATAGGGAGGCGGGAGGCCACAGCTATAATGGTTAATACATTAAAAAAAAAAGTTGTAATATCAACAACTTTTATTTACCCTAACTAACATCAATCCAAATGTGCCTCAAATCTCACTTGTTTCCTTCGAAACTCTCTGGAAAAAAGAAATTATCTAACAAGGAATGTGCACATAATCCTCTTTTTTTCTGTTTAGTTGGGTCATATGTTATTTCTCCGTTTATATCGGTATCTGTATAATAATAATAATAATAATAATACAACTCATCTTTCAATTTCAATATTTCGCTCGAATCTACGCTACATGAAGCTGGCAGCTGGTTCTATTGAAATTTCCTCTCAATTTTTAAAACTATTTGTTGGTAGCGGGGTAGTTTCGGAAATATATATGAATGTTTCATGTTTGTTTAGACAACATTTTTCGCCATTCATTCGTTCATGCTGCTGACTCATATTATTATCTCCATTGGAAATGACTGGAGAGTCTATTTTCAATATATATTTCTGGTTGTACCTCGCAATATATTTTGAATGGAGCGGACAGGAGCATGATAGCATTACCGTTTATAGCGTCGTTTTGTTTTACTAGCAGCAGCGCCCACCCAATGTGTGGGCGGACTTTAATATATAAAAATATTATTTGACATTAATATGTTATTAGTTTTTAATATTTAAGGTCAACGGTGTATTGGTCAGCGTCGAATGTAGCAGCAGTATTCACCGGTTTAAACAAAATAGACTCAATAGAAGTAACATGTGTACAACTCAAAAAATAATTCGATGAAATAAATATATTTCTCGATACAAAGTTTCACTTAAAACTATATCATTTCAAACATAAAAAATAATATAATATGACAAAATTCTTAAATCGCTCTTGCTCCACCATTGTGTTGTAACGAACAATGATCATACTCAAGATGGAGACCTTTCATTTAATTTGTAATACATGCACCTCAAAATACATGCACCTCAAATACATACCCAATGTGTGGGCGAACTTTAATATGCGATACGTGAAAATAAACCCATTTATTTGACATATATATGTTGTCTATTTTCAATATTTATGGTCAACAAATAGTAAGTGCGCCCACCCAATGTGTGGGTAAATTTAGAAAATATTCAACCACGCTCACTACTCATAGTAGAGCTTTGTGCAAATTTTCCTTCTAATTATACTTCCACAAAATAAAAAAATGAACATATAAACGGAAAAAAATAATTTGGTGAAATTGAATTTGTTTTGATAAACGTAATTTATGAAGGGTTTAAATATGCATGACTTCGAATAATTAATCAACCAGGCAAACTAAAATTATTGATTAAATGGTATAGGCTGAACAATCACCCCCCTTCAAGTTACTCAACAAAATTATAAGATAGATATCACCCCCTTCAGCTGCCTTTCTACGTGGTGTAAACTTTATTCAGATGCCGACTACTTTGCTGGCTATGGTAATCAAAATCAATCGCAAAAATTTCATTGAATAATTCTATAAATTATGGAATAACACCTGAAAGTTTCTGCTTAATTAAGACCTTCTTGGGAGCTTACACACCATTTGGTTAAAAATGATTTTGAAATGACCAAACAAATCACCATATAGGATTACAGGAGTGCATGTACGATTTAAATGAGTGCAATACTAATATTGGCCCAAAGCTGCATATGTGATCGTTTATATGTGATTCCAGGGGTTGCATTTTCTCCTGTTAGGCAATTTAAGCCTCCTTTTTCCTGTAGATTGACCAATAAATAAGTAAATAACTAATAGTGCTGATTAAAAGACTGAACAAAACAAAATTTTGAATCAACGCCCACTAACTATGGTGTGGCATTTTGTTGTCTCATGATCTATTTATGTTTAATAAAGGTCGATTCATCAGTTGGGGATAAAACTGGTATTAATCATCCTTTGGGGGCGTGCATAGTTGCATAAAGCTGGATTGGGTGAGCTGGTGGGACCTGACTGCAGGGTACGATCCAGATTTAGGGAAGATTAAAAGAAAAAAAGAAAGGAAAAAAAAAGAGGAAGACCTTTATTGCCAGATGACCTTTATTGCAAGTATAGAATATAATTCTTCCTGGATATTTACTTCGCAATTAAAATGATGTCAGATGACCTTTTTCAAACAATGCCCTTACAATTTTTTTCATGTAGCACATTGAGTTTTTACCCATTTGCAACCAGTAGGATACAATATCAGGATTATTCACATATAGGGGCATCGTTAATTCTCCAATATTCTTTTCCCAAATCCAATTTATTTATTCAATCACAGACTTACCTGAACCACCTCAACAATAGTTTTTGTTACAACAGCAGCAGCTCACTCTGTGTAGGCCCTAGCCACAATTCGATCAAACAACTCGCCTCCTCCACATAATTCCATGACAAGATGCACTGCACTATCATCTTCATAGGTATCCTTCAAGGTGACAACATTAGGACGCGTCGGCATATGCCGCATTATCTCAACCTCCCGTCTCACATCATCTATGTCCACTTGCGTATGTCCACTTGCGTGTGAAGCTTCTTTTTGGAAATTGACTTGCATGCGTATTGCATGCCTGTTTCTCTCTCTATGCATAGATATGTTACACCTGGTACCCAATATATAGTGCTTGTTTTAGAAGTAAGAAATAAATTAATGATATATGTATTGTCATGATTACTTGCGAAAAGGAACAAGAGAGGCCTGCTGCTTTTTGCATTTCAATTTCAAAGAAAGTGATGAGAGAATCAGATTTTGAAACCAAGGCAGTACTACAATTACCCAATTTTGCAGAGATAGAATAGTTTATTAATTCCAAACCAAATAAGAATTAAAATGGACAATTGAATTCCTCTCTTTCGATTCCCTAATTTTGATTTTCAGAGAAACTCTGATCATAAAAATTGAATAATTCCCAATTAATTCCTAGAAGCATCCAAAACAAAAAGCTTCTCAAAAACAAACAATTGGGGAGGTACCTGGACAAGATTTTTTTGGGTCATCCATGGTAATATGTACATCATCATTAGTTTTTTTGTGCATCACCTCCAAATCAAATTCATTTATGTTTTCGACTTCATTTTGTCAGTGCTTTTCTCACTGTTATATCTATGAGATCCCAACCATACCAACTCATTTAATGGGCAAATAAAATCAAAGTAATTAACTGTGTTGTGTAAGTCAATAAAACGGATATTGGGTAAATTAATGACTGCTTTCTGCAAAGGCACATATATAATACTATAAATCAAAGAAATCATTACATGAAGAAAGCTGTCATGTTCCAAGGCGCAAGAGTGTGTTGCATCAGCCATGTCCTTGGTGTTATAACTTTTATAGCAGCCCGGGTCATGGACCAGACACGCTTGATCGTGGAACCCCCCTTGCTGATCTCGTTAGCCGCCTGATTCGCCGGCACCACCAACTATCATTTAATTTACACTGTCCAATGATCCGGAACACCAATGGCTTGATGTCGTCACTTCCAGAAGCTTCTGGATTGCTCTTCATGTGCCTCCCCTTCCGAAGTTGCTCCGGTTTTCAGATCAATTGTCGTATTCCCGACAAAGGCGGTTTCTCTTCCCAATGTCACCCATCGATTAATTCAGTAATTTAAACTGCGCCTGACAAGGGTTACCTTTTCTTCAAGATGGACATTCAGTCGCTTATAAACAAGGTCGAATTCGCTCCTGCTAATTTCACAAATCTTTTTCCATGCAGCTCTGTGTTTGACTTCACCTCCCTACACTTAATAGAAAAAGCATTTAAAAGAACAATCTAGTCAGAACTAAGCTGCTAGCAAAGAAAAGCATGTCTGAGTCTGAAGTTCCAGTATCATTGAAACAAAATGCACAATTAAATTTGTAAGTAAATTGTCACCTGAAGCTTAACAACAGCTTGTTGGGCCCTTTCCTTGAACGATACATCATCATCAAACCTTTTTTTCGAGGCCTTGTAGAATTCCTGAGTGAAAATGTCAATTGCACAGTCAGTTTTGAGATAATAAAATCAAAATAACTTTAGTTTTCACTGTAACCAATAACAAATCAAAAGCGAATTTAGGTAGAAAAGAGTAATTGATAATTTTATTCCATGCCGTTGACTACATCATATAGGTAGAAAAGAGTAATTGATCCAAATTTGACACGAAGAGGAATGACGGAAGTTAAGGAGAGGTGATGCGTTCTTGAGGGCCTTGTGCAACGCCTTTTCTTGCTTGTGCTTCTTCCTGACCATACAAAAATTCAAAAAACCCCTTTTCCATGCCAGCGAAGAAGGAAAGAAACAAAATTGGTTCAATGAAAATCTCGATCGAGTGAAGAGGCGGCTTAGACTTCGTTGATAGAAAACCCTAGCGAAGATATAATGGAGCAACGCCGGCTCCTCTTTCTTTTTTATACCAGCACATTTGTTGAACGGAAAACAGAAAGATATCTCCAGAGAAAGATATGTTACCATAACAGATCAATAGAGAGCGGAGAGGAGATCTGATTGCAGGAGAAACCCTAGAGCGGAGAGGAGTTGTTACGGCTGGATTTGTTTTCTAAATTCCCTTATCTGGCCCCAATGAGGAAGTGAGGAGAGGGGAGCGAAGGTGAGATAGCTTTCGGAGGAGAGACCTTCTTGATTTGTTTTGGTTTCCTTCGCTGAAAATTTCGATCGGAAGTAACGGAAGAAGGGAGAGGGGAGGGGAAGGGAAGTTCTCAAGCAGGAAAGAGATCGGAACAATGAAAAGCGGAAAAACATGAAAAAGATCGGAACATGAAAAGCGAAAAAAAATGTAAAAAAAATAGCACGGAGACTCGAACTCTCGTACTCAGCAGTTTAAAACCAGCGAAATTCCGCTCCGCTAGCGAAAGTTAACATGTCTATATGAAAGGTTTAAACCTTTTAACTCGTTATTCAATCCATACCACTGATCTAATTAGATCATAAACAATCCATGGTCTATATTGCATTGGGTAAACAATTGTTTACACCTTTGAACTCAAATTTGGATAGACCTTTGGATTGATGCTTTTATAAGTAGTATAGATATACTCAGACGCTAAATAGATAATGATAAAAAAAAAATCTCTTATCGATGTAATTATCAGAGGCGTGCGTTAGGTTATCGCTTTTTCCCAGGAATAAAGCCGATTGCATCCTTTTTTTGAAATAATTTCTTACTTTGAACCAGACAAAGCCGATGGTTCTTTGCTACTCTTCTTCCTAGGGATAGAAAGACAGTTCATGGAAGCCAGGCCCCACTAGCCTTAAAACAGAACCACATTTATTTTTTCCGTGTATTGTAATCACTTCCTAAATATTTTTTTGGTTTTATCAATTTTATTGTTTTGGGTTTGAAGTTGTTATATAAGCAGACGCTATACTTCGTTTTTTTTTTCTTTTTTGTTAGGGATACTTTTCTCTTTTTAAAATTCTTACATCATTGGAGAAAAAGAGATTATGTAGCATATAAATTTTCTTACTAAATGCCTTCACATAACTTTGATTATATCTCCAAATTTAGGTTAACAATAAATGATCAAAAGATTCTATTGCTCCGTCAAATTTTACAAACAAAAAGGAACGACATACATTTATCTTTTTTATCATCTGGATAAAATGTGAATAGAATTACAAAATTCTTTACTTGCTTGGTTACAAATCAAAACTAATAAAACAGAATTATAGAATTTTCAAAATTCCTAAGTGACTGAGATACTTTCAAATTATGTCAAACTTATACACAGGTTTAATAATAGAAAGAAAATTTTCGATTTATGCCACTCCGGCCCACTTCAAAACACTTTAGTTTCAGATATGTCGATTGAAAACGACAAATTCTATATATCATGTATGCCATTATGAAACTGCACCAATTGATTTTATGCCAATCCTTTTTTTTTTAAACACAGTAAATTTGATATTAGTCACTACATGTTTTGTGATTTTTATTTAAAAAATCTCCATTTATATTATTTGGAGTGAAGTAAAATTAAATTTTAATTTATTGATGGCATAAAATTAATTCTTATTGTTTTGTAGTATAATAGAAAATATATCTATAGCTTATTTTTTTAAAAAAAAGTACTGTTCTCTTAGTTGTCATAATTATAAAATAAATTTGTTGTGAAAAATAACCTAATTTTTTTATTATTTAATATGAACGTATTTCCATATAAACATGGGTACACTAACTGTCATCCTAATTAAATTTTTCAACGAACACGAAAATGTGACGTAACAAATCATATAATTTCTCATTCTTATCATACAAGTTTTTCCTCAAAATTCAATGAGCTTAGTCATAATTCATGTTCCGGATAGTCAATTGTGAGAACGATAAGAGGTAATTAACATTACAGCTTGTATTAAGACTAAAAGAGATAGATGACATTGATAAGATTAATTATGATATCTAATAAAATCCTCTTTATAGCTTTTCAGTCAAAAATGCATCATTTTCAGGAGAAATAGGTGGGATAGAAAGGAGGAAACAAAATTGAGGAAATATCAAAACCAAGATAGCTCCATCTGCGGTATTCTTTGAATGTTATACCGTTTGGTGAAAAAAGAAGATAGATAAGTTTACATTTTGCATACTTACCCTAAATAGTTTCCTTTTTTTTTTCTTTTCTTGTCAATTTGTAAGTTCTTTTAACAAAAAAAATAGGAAGCAAAGAAATAAATAAAAAGTATTAAAAAAGGATAAATTACTTTTGCTGTTGAAGTAAACATCATCAAATTATCTTGAAACTGTAGTAAAGATTCATCTTTTCTCTCAACATATTTGTATTTTTTTTGTCCAGTAACTGTATGAAATAATTTGTTCAACGCATTATACAGTTGTTCTCATGAAATGAAAAAATTCAACAAATGTTATGATGTTCGTTTTCTGATGCTTATTATTAACCCTCGTTTAGATAATAAGGTCCAATGCGACTACGGCGTTGTTTTTCACAATATTAATTCCACTGCATGCAAATTGTACTTGTTTCTTCATACAAAAATACAGAATATATACTAACGGAAGGATTTCTTGATCAAATTTCAGGAATTAAAACATTTTTCAACGAGTTTAAATTTATTTAAGTTTGAAACCACACATAAAGTAAAACCCCGCCAATCAAAAATCAGGGAAATTGGGAGATTCCAGGCATATTGTTTTACTATTTTTATTGTCGGAAATTATTATATTGTTTCACTAGAATCCGAAAATAATTAAAGATTTCTTTAACTCTGTGCCAGAGTAAAAGAAGGTTAAACATGGGCAATTCTCATGTGTGCATGTTAACTGCTAACCAAAGTTATACTCAAATAAATTTCAATATTTCTCGCTGCTCACGAGGCGAAGAAATTAAATATTTTATTATTACGAATTGGAAGGTAAAATCGGAAACTCGTCTTTGATTGCTAAAAATTCCCCTATCTCGTTTTTTTCCCAACCAGGTTATAAATTCAGACTCCGGAGCTGTCAATCGATTGAGTAGGGGCGGATTATGGTTGGATAAGTATTTTTTTTATGTTAATTTTGAAGTTACTATACTTTAGTTTGACTTGTCATGGATGATAAGAGTTCATATCTGTACTCAACCCGACCTACCTACTTTATATACAAAATTATTTAATTCCTTTTAATGATATTTATACAAATCAAGAAATTAGAATAATGAAAGATTACTTTAGTTTTCATAGAAATAATATATTTAAACTTATTTTGTTTATTTTTTTATTATCTAAATATTTTTGTCAAAAATTTTTAAAATTTTGTAGTTAACCGGGGTTAGGTCTAGTTGAGTTGTTGAGCCACCCGGTGAGATGCGGGTGTGATCTTTTTCAATCCGTGAGGTTCCGAACAGAGAACCCGTTTGCAGTATAATATTCAACTATGCATATCAAAATTGACGCTCCTATTTGATCTGTACGTATTTCATTTAACTACATATCATTATAAATGAATCGGATCGGATACATAATGACCCGTTTGATCTCTATATTAAAATATATTTGAAAATCAAATTTTATTTTTTTTTTAAATTTTCTAACTATTTTTTTTCGAATTTTCAAAATTGGAGAGTTCATAACTTTTTAGATTGAGCATTTTAAAAAAAATTTCAAAAATAGTAAAAAAATTCGAAAAAATATAAAATTTGATCCCAATGAAGATTTTATTATGGAGAACAATTTGAGCGGTTCAGATCGGCCATTTTAATTTCAAAAATTGAAATTTTATCATGTTGGATGAGTGCTTGTGTCCAACATGTTGGACACTAGCCACTCCCATAAATATAACATCTTAAAATAAATGTGAGAAGCATTTTTTTTTTCAGTTCTTTACAAAGGTTTTTTTTTTTTTTAAATTAACGTGTGAGTTGTTTGATCTACAGCAGGAATGTTAGATTGAGGTTAATATCTAATCCAATCAATACATTTTAAATGTAACGAGTTGAGGACTGAACATAAAAAAAATTATTATTTTTCTCATATTATAATAATAAATAACGAGACTTTTTTTTACTCGAACTATGGGAGCACTGGAGAACTGAGAATCAGGGTATGGGTTTCAATGATTCGTAAAATATTAATTTATTCTTTGGTCAGTATCATGTTGAGGTCAATCATGAAAGCTTCTCTAAATGAACGGAGAGTGATTTACTAATATTTTTATGATGAATCTAAATATATTATTCATGTTTGAACTTTGGGTTGATATTTATTTTGAAATGGGGTCCGTGAGACCGTGACCCTATATTTCCTATATATATAATTTTATATATATGCTCTTTTGATAGAAAACATAATTTAAAAATATCTTATGTATACTTTTTCAACAGGACGGAGCAAATGATATTCATTTATCGCTCATTATATCAGCTTTTACACCTGAAATACGTTACTTGGTCTTAATGCAAAATATGGATTATAATTTATAAATTATTGTGACTTTAATTATAATTAAATTTAACTAATATTAGTGGGGATATACATGGCTTAGATAGCAGGATTCGACAAAAGATCCATCAAATACACAAAACAATAATAGAGAAATAGTTTTAAAAATATGGACCTTAGATCCAGACACACTGTTCAACATGTGCTTTACAAGCTAAACATCTCAATTTTGTCAGAAACTCAGAATACATAATGTTGCTTTCTTTCCAATTTTCCGCCATGCTAATCTAACAATAAGAAACTCTGGTCTTCATTGATTTACATACAAGGCAAATTGTTTCTTTATTCAAAGAAAAAAAATAAAATAAAATAAAAGATGCCGTGTTTCATGCCGCCCAAAGTGAACCAACCTTGCTATAAGGTCCAAATATATCATTAAATTAGAACAATCAATTTGATCATAGAAGACTGTATGAGGACATAAAAAAGGACAATACAATACCTCAGAGCCAACAAAAACTCATGCTCCATTAAATGTGAAATTGTATCATGATTTGCATAGTTTTTTTCCTAAAAGAAAAAATTTTATAAGACATTTGGAAATATAAAGCAAGAAAAAAACCAGAGTAAATAAATCTTTCTCTATCCAAAAATATCTTAACACGTTCAAATACGCTCACTATGAATTGAGCTGAGGAAGTAAACCACCAGAGATTTGTTAACAACAATTTGAGGCGTTGACTTGATTAAGAAAGCCATGTGCACTCACATGCTCTATGACTCGCATCATCATCATCAGAATTTTTAAAATTGTTTTCATTTGTATACAACTTGTTTGACACTCCGCAAATTGATATTTTTTTATACAAGGCTCAAGGAAAAGTTTTATTGGGTTGTATGTTTGAAATATTAGGGTATTTAACATGTTAAATCTGTAGATTTGATGGGTCTCTGATGGGCTGAGACAGACCTGAGAATAAGTCCGCCATAATGTAAGTAGTAAGCTATGAGGTAGAAGGCCCGCCTATTTACTAATCAACTTATTTATGAGTCTTTCAAGGCGTTGTTACTTGTCAGGCAGCAGAATTTGTTTTGAACGCAAATGCGTAATGCTAATGCATTATGCATCTTTCCATAGTTCGATTTATACGTGTATATATAATTCTGTAATAGTTTTTTAAATATGGGCTCACAAGAATCTTATGTTGAGCACATAACTTAATGAAGTCACAGTACAATTTTGAAAACATCACATATGTAGCTGAGGTTTTAGACTTAATTTTACCAAAGCAGGGTAGTAATGCCAGGGCTAGCCCTAAAGATTAATTTTTACCACAATCACAATTCGTTTGACGAGAAGTTTTAATTTGATTTAATGGCATTTGAGTTCCATTTTTGTTTTAAAAATAATTATATGTTTAGAAATTAGGATTATTGCCTTCACAATTTTTTGGATAGTGAAACATAACAAAATAAGCCAATTTTAAACCCACAAGAGGGAAAAATTAGCACGAGAGATTGTCCTCACTAAAGAACAAGAAATGAACACTACACTAGCAGTTTCAAACAATTAATACAAAACGCAGGGAACCCATTTCTGAAAGTGAAAAATCTTCAATTTAAAATATGGCAAACAAAAGTGTGAATGAATTGGAGCAACTATGAGATCACAAACAGCTGCCAATGACCGTAAGTATTTAATGATCTGACTTAAAATAAAAAAAAAGGAATTTTCTAATCTATAGTAGCACCATAGTCCATAGAGCACGGTTATTCTCCATAGGAATGTACAAAGCGGGGGTAAGAAACATGATTAATTATAGGCACTTCCAACTATTCCAGGCAGAAGCAATACGTTTTTTTTAATAAATATATTAATTATTAATATTTTAAAGATAAATATGTTATTAATAAATTTATATATCTGGGGGTTAAAAACTCTAAAAATATATCTGACGCATTTCGGAGTTTGAAACCCTTAAACTACTGACATGGCAACATATTGGACAATTTCGGAGTTCCAAACTCCAAAATCAACATTTTTGCAAATAATAATAATAATAATAATAATAAACTCTGGTTCGCAACTCCGAAATGATTTCGATCTTTGAACATAACTAACACAATAATTTCTCCAAAAAAAAATTTGTAGCAATCCATCTTTGACTTGCTTATCCGGCACGATTGTACAGCCGAAAAGAAAAATATTTCCTCATGCCTAAAAAAAAAAAAAATGCAAAGAGAAGATAATAGAATAGCTACAATAAAAAACTACATTGAGGGCGGCTAAAACTTCAAAATAATCACCATACTATAGTTGAATGGTCCTCAACTCCTGATGCACTAGTGAAATAAAGTTTAAAAAATGGCCGGAATTAAGAAATTTTTCACGAGACGACATGATAGGATTAATGGCTCTATTTTTTGTTTCCGAATGAAGTTCACCTAGACTCCTGCTAGGCGGATGATCACCGGAAATTTACCCGACTTCCTTTCGAACATAGAACAATGGAAAATTACAAGCTGAAGCATGAGGGTCATAATCTGAATCAAAAAATGTTAAGGGCAGGGGGGAGCCCGGTAAAAATATTGTGGAGGCCTGATTTGCAATTGATTATTTTAAGGGAGGTAAATTGTTATATTTACACATAATTATGTTTAAATTGCCTTAGTAATCAAGGCTGCTAGTGGACGGTTCCAGTCCACGTCCAGTCCAGTCCAATAATAAAAAGTTAATGACCATGTCCAAACCATGTCCATAATAAATACTAATTTTCTGTCCATGTCCGGTTCATCTACTAATCAATTGCAGTCCACTATTTGTCCATGATTTATCCACGTGGACTATCTATGTGGACGAAATTTTAATCAAGAACTTAAGACGGAATCGTGGTTAGCCCGCCGTTCTGCTGAAATGTTCGACTGTCTTAAAAAATTTCGAGCTTGTTCAGTTGAGCCCAAGTTCGGCCCTGTTCAAAAATTTCCAGCTTTGTCCAGTTAAAGTAGGATTGAGAGTTTGAGACATGCCATTGATATACTTGTAAAAATCACAAACCAACAAAAATTGCAGAAAAGCGTTGAATAACTTCATTTTTCGAATAATATACCAAACCAACAAAAATCATAACCCAAATATACCTTCCATGAATGTACTTGTAAAAACATTGTAGAAATGCAAAATTGCTCATCTTATTCATGAGTTACTAATAAACAAAAACTGTATCTAAACTGGAAACATGCAGAATAATTAAATAACAATTAATAAACACCTAAAATAAACTAAATTGGAAACATGCAAAAATAATTAAATAACAATTAACAAACACCTAAAATAAAACTAAAAATGCTTAAATATAGCATGCAAAGGACATTGGCAACATTGCATAGACAGAAATGCTTAAAATAACACTAAAAATAATAATATAGAATGGTTAATTTCATAAAATAAAGACTGTTCTCTTCTTTCATGTCTTACATACCAAAGAGAGCTTGCCTTGCACAACAAAAATCTCCATAAAAATATATAATTAAAAAAAAATCAAACTAGCAACAACCATCACAAAATGGAAATTTCATGTTTTACATATCCGAATTAAATATCTCACAAAAGGTTACATTTGCAACAAAACATATTTTTTGGTTCAGTAGAAAAAACGAAGAACTTTTCTGCTTTCTTTATGTCGTAAACACAATGCACCCAAACTGCATAATTAAACATTAATAATATAAAAAAATATTTCAATCGCCGGATCGGGGATCCCTGGAGCAGTGGATCGATCGGAACGCCATGGCTTCTTGGTGGGGAAGAGGTAGGGTTTGGAGGGGGCATGTCGGCAATTAGGGTTTGGTGCAACGGAAAGGGCTTCGATGAGTGGAAGCTCGTCGGTGGTGGCTCGTCGTAGCTCGAGGTGTCATTGACGCCGATTTGAATGGCTGTGCATCACAACCTCTACAGAATCAGGGTTTCGACTTTCGAGAGAGAGAGGAGATCAATGGAGATTGGAGAAGTGAGAGAAGACCAAGAGGGAGAAGAAGTATCTCGAGAGAGGAAATCAATGGAGATCGGAGAGGGGTGATAGAGAAAGAGGAGGAAGAGATGTCGCCATTAGCGAGATCGAGGTCGAAGCGTTTGATTTGGTCGGAGAGAAGAAGAGGTGTGGTATGGTCGGAGAGGTGCTTGGTTCGGTCCAGATAAGTTTTATAATCTCGTCCATAATTTGTCCATAAAATTTCATGAACGGTCCATATAAGTTTTATAAACTGTCCAAATAAATTTTCATCGCTGGACTTGGACTGGACTTCAATCCATACCAAACACAGTCCAGTCCACAATTTGTTCAGCATTTTTCAATCCAGACCGTCCATGGATTGTCTGGTCCACTAGCAGCCCTAGTAATTAGTGAAAAATTAAAGTGGGGGAGCCCCCCCTCGTGCCCTTTACTGCCTCTGCTCCTGGTTAAGGGGAAAGTAAATCAGAAAAAGTGTGCTGAATCTTCAAGGTTATAATTAAGCTGATGATTGTATTTTTATTTTTTAAGGCCAGGTAAGATTTGCCGTATCGGCAAATTTCATCGAATAATGTATTATAACAAAACAAGCAATAGTACTGTACAAAAGTTCCATTGGCACAAAACATGTTTTATAAGCTGAAATATAGTTTATAATCAGAACCAAATTGCGGTAAATGAAAAGTAGGTTGAAATAACTGTGGTTGTGAATTAGACTCGGGCTCGAAGTAGAACAGTTGGTAACGCAAAATTAGATGAATCGGATTAGAAACTATGATTTTACAGAAAATAACTTTCATACATTTAAAAAATTAGTAATCGTGGCGCCTATCCAATGTATGAGTAAATTTTTTAAAAAAATATTATTAATATATATTTTTTCCTCAATCCATGACCAATAATAAATAATATATTTTAATTTTGAGGGTCAGGTGGCAAACACAACATCAACAGTTTTAATTTTTATTAATTACAAAAAAGATACAAAGTTAAAGATTAAAGATAAATGACAAATGATATATTTATTAGTTAAATGACAAATGAAATTTGTACGTAAACTAATGTCATTTATCTTCCTCTGATATTCTTCACCTGCTATATATTTATTTCTCATAATTGATTATAGAATCGATACTTCAAACAATATTTTTTAATTTTCATTCAAAACAAGAAGTCGATAAAATTTTATGATGATTCACATCTAGCCATTAATCAAATCTACTGAAAAATAATTATCCAAAAATAAGATAAAATTAAAAACTTTGAAGCATAGAATCAACATAGGATATAATAATAATACAAATATGAAATATTCCACAAATAAATAAGGAATACAAAAAGTTAAGAATTGTACGGCATAATCCGTTATTATACAATGGATCATATTTTTAATCAACGATTACCACAGTTAACTACCAAAAGAAGAAGGATAAACCAAATCATTCTATTATACATGTTTTCTTCATTTATTATATAGACAAAATTCAAACCCCATTTTATATATGGAATGCAAAGATGTGCAGTGATAAATTTGCTGCAGTTAAGTGGGGTAATCATAGTTGGATTCCGGGGAAGACGTATATTCTACTGAAGTAAGATTCGTTATGAAAGGTGTCAGGCTGAGATACAAACTGAAAAAAAATAACAAGAAGTCCACATACGGTAGGTAAACAATGAAGTGCTGAATTCTTTTTCTCGAGGCCTGGTTTATTCTTCCAATTATATAATCTTTCCATCCTATGTTCTTTGCAATTGCCCTTGCAACCAACGGCCCATCCCCCCCTATTAATAATGGTGTTGGAAATAGAAATTGGATGCCACAAAGCCCAAAGAGAGCGACAGGAAAGAGCAGATCCGTAGCATCAATGCCGGAATTAACATCCAATAGGACACAAGTACCGGTGACTAATGCTCCCAACAAGAACTTTGATGCCGACATGGTAAAAATTACAGAATAAAGGAGGTACGTCTTCCGGTTTTTGTGATCCATATAGGGCGAGGAAGCGTACATAAGTGATAATGTAGCGAACATGGAGTAAAGGAATGCAGCAATATCCAGTACGAAAAATGCTTGATGGGCCTGGGACAAAAACAGATCAACGCTAACACCATCATCGTCTAACAATTCATCGATGTTTATGGAGGCTTCAGCTACAGAGAAGGCTGCTGCAAATGCCGCTGAAGCAACCAATACTGAACCAATTGCGATGCTTTGGGCCATTCTCTCAATTCTCCCCCCTTCTTCCTGTTCCATCCCTTGGTCCATCTCATTTTCTCCGTTATTGGTTCTATTAATACCACGGGAACATCCAATTCGCTCGAGCGCTCGGCGTATAACGTAGTTCTCATTCTAGGGAATAAAAAGGATAAAAAAAAACCCCGCAGTGTATGAAAACAAAACCTTAACATGAGCTTAATTTTTTTAATTGATATAATTTTCTTAAAATCTAAAAAATTCAAAATATTCATAAATGTAAAATTGTATATTATTTTTGTAAAATTTCAATATAAACATCATATTAAATGGTTGGAATTAGTCGTTTAAAAATTAAATTTTGAAAATATCAAATATTATATTGAACAATTTGAATCAATTATTTAAAATTTAAATAAAAACGAACATATATATTAGATGGATCTTTAGTGTCGTTCAATTTTATATGATAAATAAAGTATGTACCTGCCAAATTAGTAGGGCTTGCGAAACTAGGGACTCATCCTTAACAAGTGCGCAGGCAATGTCTAGAGGTGTCAACCCATCTCTGTTGACCCAGTTTATGTGAACCTTTTTGCTCAAGGTCAGATAAGCAAAAGTAGCTTTATCTTTAGCCTTTACAGCTAGATGGAGAGGAGTATTCCCTTCGTCATCCTGTGCATTCATTGCCTTCTCAAGCATAACATTTTTACAGACCCACTGCACTACATTTACTCTTTTCTCTTCAACTGCCAGATGAAAAAAGTTTTTACCCTGGTCATCAAGTAACTCATCAGAGTCGGGGCATTTCATAATGAGCTCCTTCAGCACTTCTAGATGACCTAATTTTGCAGCATCATGCACAGGAAATGAGCCAGAAGAATCGGCAATATATGCTGAGGTTCGGTCCTTTTCTAGTAACAGCCTTACTGCTGGAAGATTGCCTGCTGATGCACCATAGTGAAGTGGAGTCCGGCCTGAGTTATCTCTGGCTTTTGTCAATTCTGGTAATTTTCTCACACTCTGTTCCACAAATCCTGTGGATGTTGTGTGAGCAAGTTATTATAGATATAATCTAAAAGGTTATTTTTGTTGAAAGAATAAATTTAATCAATGTGTTGTATGGTCAAGTATTTAATTATTTCAGAGGGTTTAAGAGTTGTTTGGAGTTTTCAGAAAGTTAAGTTGTAGCTTTTATGCAGTATAGGATAATATGAAAAATAGGAGTTTTATAGTCTTGAAGACTATATCATTTAATTAAGAAGAGTTGAATGGAAAATTGGAAATAGAAGAGTTATTTTTAGAAGACAGATTTACAACTCCGTGAGAACTGATTGTAATAGTAATTTATCAAGTGTTGAATAAGAAATACTGTTGTATTTTACGACAAACTTTTATATTTTATACTGTCTTCTATCTTTTCTAATATCTTTACTCTCCTGCTGCATCAGTGATTTTGTATTTTTTTTTAGCACATCTCAGTCTCGAATCTAAACAAACTCAAAACTCATTTAAGTTGTAATTCTGGTTCTAATACTTCCAACACATATGCACTCCACTTTATCGGAGCTCGTAGCTGAAAACGATGTCCAAAATAGTGGCTTCGTAGGTTCTGATGGAAAATTACTTCTAGAGAGAGGGAGAGTGGAGAGTTTGGAGAAGATGCATGGTTTTGAAACTCGAATCCGGACTCGGACCGTTGGTCAAAGAGTCGAATCGGATGACTAGGAAAAAATCGGCTGATTCGGATTGGAAACTCGAATTTTCATATAAAATAATTTTAATATCTTTAAAAATCAGAAAAAAATAAGAATTAAATTAGAAACAACTATTTTTTTCATAATAAAGTTAATAAATCGAATATTAGAAGCGTAAAATCAACTAAAATAAAATTTAATATAATTATTAAACTAGCATGACATTTCAATTAATTTTTTTAGAAATTAAATTTTAAATCAATTAAATTGAGATTTCATAATTAATAAAAATAACTTTTTAATGGAGATAATTTTCTTAATACACCTTAATATATACGATAAAATCGTAGAGAATGAAATTTTCAATTTTTGTATGTCTTTGGATCGACTTTTCGATTAAAAATCACTTTCTTTCGAAATTATTTCATTTTTGAATAAGGAAATAGAACTATCCAGTTGACCATTTTCCTTCCTTTCTTCTTCCCTATGGCTGGTACCCATCACTCGGCTCTCTCTATTTTGTCCGAAAGAGTCGAAATTCCCTCACAGAGAGGCTCCATGGAGCCGCCTATTGCTTTTTCTGGTCTATCAACACGATTTCGCTGCTCTACCACCTCATCAATGTTGCATGTATTCGTTTTTTTCTCTCCATGGATGAAAAGAAATCATTAATGGTGACCTCCACCAAATCTGCTCCAACTCGGTAAAAATTGGATCGCGGGCTGCCGAATCTGTTTCGAATTGGGCTGATTCCGATTCAACTCGCCGAGTTTTAAAACCATGAGAAGATGAAGGACATATTGAAAAATATATATATATATATATATATATATATATATATATATATATATATTTGAAAATTTAGAATTTTTTTTAAAGGTTGGTTTGAAACCAACGATTTTGTTATAACAAATTTGAAAATAGATTCTCTGCGTGAATCGATCCAAAGACCACTTAAGGCGGAATAGAGCAAAACCACTAGGCCAAACAACCCAGCAAAAATTGTATAAGAAAATTTAGAATTATTATATTAAAAGTTTAAAACTGTATAATAATTGTTTACATGTTGTAATTTTTCAAGTATTACAGGTTAGAGTGTCATTTTTCTGAAAGTAAATTTTGCGGAGATTTTATTTTGAAATTTTGGAGTGATATGGACTCGATTTTTCAGTTACCTTCGCTTCTAAGGGCTGCAGCGTGCAGAGCACTTCGTCCATCTGGTCCAGCATATGCTCCTCGTGATGCATTCTGTGGTAACAATTCAACCAAACTAGTCACTATAGGAAGCGAGCTAAGCATCGTAGCCAAATACAATGGAGAGGTATTTTGCTCATCAGGGATGCTCGCCAAGTTACTGTCAGCACGCATCAATTCCTCAACCACATGCTTTTGCTCATGATGAACTGCTTGATATAGTGCAGTCTCTCCATCTCGGTTCCTTTTTCGCAATAGCTCAGTTGGATTGAGGTTGCTTGCCTCCTGATCAGTGGCTTCTTGGATGAAGAGAGTGACCACTAGGGGGTCGTTTGGCAGTATCAAAGTTTAGTGAGATCAAGGATTAAAGTTAGTATTTTTGGATTAGTGTTTGAGATTAAAGTTAATAAAAGTTAGTACTAACTTAAAGTTAGTAATTGTTGTTTGGCATGATAGGTTAAAGTTAGCGATCAAAGTGAATGCATTCACTTATAACATTCATTTTAATCTCAACATTTTAGAATTTGAATCTTGAAATTTTGAAATTTTGAAAATTTAAAATTTGAAATTTGAAATTTTGAAATTTGAAATATGAAATTTTGAAATTTAAAATTTTGAAATTTGAAATTTGAAATTTTGAAATTTAAAATTTGAAATTTTGAAAATTTGAAATTTTAAAATTTGAAATTTGAAATTTGAAATTTGAAAGTGGCAGCGATTTCTTCTCAAGATTTTTCTCTTCAGGTATGATTTTTTTTTTTTTTACAAAATTGCTAAGTTAGAGAGTTAGTGTTGATCTTGTTGACCCGAAAGTTGTTTGGCAATGCAAAATTCATAAGTTAGCTCGTTGACCCGAAAGTCAAGCTAAACTTGACACTACCAAACGAGCCCTAAGGGGTCGTTTGGCAGTATCAAAGTTTAGTGAGATCAAGGGTTAAAGTTAGCATTTTTGGATTAGTGTTTGAGATTAAAGTTAATAAAAGTTAGTACTAACTTAAAGTTAGTAATTATTGTTTGGCATGATAGGTTAAAGTTAGCGATCAAAGTGAATGCATTCACTTATAACATTCATTTTAATCTCAACATTTTAGAATTTGAATCTTGAAAATTTTGAAATTTTGAAAATTTAAAATTTTGAAAATTTGAAATTTGAAATTTTGAAATTTGAAATTTGAAATATGAAATTTTGAAATTTTGAAATTTGAAATTTTGAAATTTGAAAATTGAAATTTTGAAATTTGAAATTTGAAAATTGAAATTTTGAAATTTTGAAATTTTGAAATTTGAAATTTTGAATTTTGAAATTTGAAATTTGAAAGTGGCAGCGATTTTTTCTCAAGATTTTTCTCTTCAGGTATGATCTTTTTTTTTTTTTTTACAAAATTGCTAAGTTAGAGAGTTAGTGTTGATCTTGTTGACCCCAAAGTTGTTTGGCAATGCAAAATTCATAGGTTAGCTCGTTGACTCGAAAGTCAAGCTAAACTTGACACTATCAAACGAGCCCTAGAAGGTTGCCAGCTTGAGCAGCATAGTGCAGGGGTGTTTCTGACTTATTGTTGCCCCTCCACAAGAGAGAGACGCTTTCTCGACAAATCCTCTCTGCAACCTTCCTTTGCCCAAAATGAGCAGCGATATGAAGAACTGTGTCTCCGGCATAGGTAACTCCTGAGAGGTACCTTGGTGATCTGCACGATTCAGTAGGAAGACCATTTGTTATGTTGATCCCCACGGTTTGTTCTTGGCGTTTAACATACTCTTCTAAGCGTCCGATGTCTCCATCTCTTATCATTTCATATAGTTCTGGTTCTAAGGTCCTGTTTGGCATCGTGGAATTGGATGCAAATAGGAAAAAGAAGGGGAAAAATAATGAATTCTCGACATATTTGACAAAAATGAAGTAGAGTTGGGAACGTGTAGATATTATTATAGAAAAGAAGTGTAATCACTTTTAATAGGTGTACTGTCAGGAAAGGGAAAGGGAAAGGGATGGGAAGAGATGGGAATTGAACGATGTTAGACTTCAAATTTGGGAGTAGTCTTGGTTACATCTTTTTTCATATTTTCAAAGAAGAGTTCACCTTCGTTCCTCTTCATTCTCTTTGGTTCCTCTTTTAATTTTTAGATTTTGGAACAGGTTAAGTGCCTTGGGGCAGATTAAGGTAGTTTATCTTCTCCTCCCTTTCCCTCCAATGCAGTGGCGGAGGGACTGGGGTGCGGACATGGGCATTTGCCCTCTTATGATTTGAAATTTATATTAGATTTCTATTGTAATATTGTGATTAACTCTACTAATTTAATATTCAGCACCCCTACAAATTTGATATTTAGCCCCCCTTAATTGAAAGTGTCCACAACCTCAAAATGTAAAGTCCAACTATTAATTTGGAGCCTTTGTGCTTGTACAATTCGTATACAGTGCTTAGGAAATCTTTCAAGAAGAATAAAATAATAAAGTGTGCATAGGAGACTAAGCATGCATAGAAATAGTCAAATAAAAGGGCTTTCTTACTTTCACATTTTACATGTAGCAAGTTACAAGACTCATTAAATAATTATATATGACCCGCTACAAGTAGAGATTGAAAGATAAAATGTAATAATCTTTTATCGAAATTCACATGCATGAATAAGTACATAAAATTAATTGGCATGGTTGACCATAAAGAAGATGGTATGGTATGTACATTGTACTTCCTTTTTAAAGTTCCAGTGGCTGTACAGACTGTACTAAACTACTAACTCCATGTAATAAAGTAATAAACAATAATTCTTTAGTTTTATCTCTCTTTTTTTCTCTTGCGCTTGCGTCTATATACCATGGCTATTTTTGCTTTCATCTCAGCCACTTATATTTTTTTCTCCTCTCTTCAATGCAAGCCATTGACGAGCTTATTCGAGCTATCTTGAATTAAATGGGAACCAAACTTGAACTTAGCATTTAAGCTAAAAAATTGTCAGAAGGAACCAGCTTTGCGCCTCTGCATCTTAGTCTCAAGCCTTCCTTACCACTTAAATTGCCCCCCGGTCCTCGAATCCGGGCTCCGCCACTGCTCCAATTAAACTTTTTTGGAGCAAGCCCTAAGGTGTTCAGGTGTTCAGATGTGCTAAGGTGTTCAGGTGCTGTAGAAGACAGAGACTTAGGACCATTGATAATTAGATGAAATTAGGTATACTTTCGATATATTTTTTTTATTTTTGCTGTTGAATCGACCCATCTGTAGTATTCCAGCTGTGTTGTTTCACCTATTCGTTCACTGGGTCGATCCTTATTTGTATTTGATCTGTTTTGAATTGCATAATCTAGTTCATTTGTGCTAAAGCAAACCCAACACGCAACTCTGAAATGATTTCGATCTTTGAACATAACTAGCACAATAATTTCTCCAAAAAAATCGTAGCTATCCATCTTTGACTCTTGCTTATCCGGCACGATTGTAAAGGCGAAAAGAAAAATATTTCCTCGTGCCAAAAAAAATGCAAAGAGAAGATAATATAATAGATGCAATAAAAAATTACGTTGAGGGCGGCTAATACTACAAAATAATCACCATACTATAGTTGATTGGTCCTCAACTCCTGATGCACTAGTGAAATAATAAGTTTTATAAAAAAGGGCCGGAATTCAGAAATTTCACGAGACGACATGATAGGATTAATGGCTCTATTATTTGTTTCCAAATGAAGTTCAAATACTACCGCGTCCTGCTAGTGGGTTGGTTTGACCCACTAGTATCGCTAAGTAGTCATATTTTAGCTTAAAGCCTTAAAGGGCATAAATAATATTTTACTTTAGTTTAATTAATCATGTTAATGTATCGCTAAGTGCACATAACAGTTACCCAGACCTCTTTTGTGTTGAGATCCCTTCTTTACAGATGAAGATTTCTTTTGCTTACCTGTACAAAGGTGCCATAAAACAGGAACGAGATCTCTAATTACACTGGTGTTTAGTTTAATTATCGATGTTCCATTGTCCCATCTACAGGTTCTGTACCACTTCCCATCCCCTCCCCTCCACCTGGAACCTGGAACGAAGTCCTCTACAGAGAGCAGTTTTGCATCATAACCGTCCGATTAATGATGGGTGCTCCGTGATTAATATCAGATTCGTATGGTCCGTAAATTTTTACGTCGAGATCAGATCGGACAGTTATTTTTCATCACCGCAGAGGATATTTATTCCCCTCTACCCACCCAAATATACAACAGAAATAAAAAATAATCTCTTGCTTGCTGCCAATGAAGATTAAAGCTAGCTATTAGATTACAACATAAAAGCACATGGCTTCTAGATCAACTCAACGTCTTTAATTGGGTATATTATAACACATTTTTATATAATAATTCGTGCTAATGTATTGCTAAGTGCACAACGCAGTTACCCACATATATATCTTCTAAGTACCTTTTCGTGGCGATGCCCTTTAACAAGTCAGATTATTTATTTCAATTGGAGAATATAATATATAAGTCACATTATGACCAGCTACGTGCCCCTTAGTCCTCAGGTGACGTTACATCTTTAGCAAGGACAAACTTAAAAAGTTCCAAACTTTGAAGCCTCATTTACCATTTCTTCTGTCTACGGAAACTCTGAAATGGCCTCCACCGGATCAACAACAAATTCAGACGATAACTTTCAGACAATCCCTCTACCCATCAGAAATAGTGAGTATTATACAGTGGCGGAGACTAATCATATCAAATCTGACACTGCAACACAAGCTCTAGTGATTTCCAAAAGTACTGACCATGATGCAGCGCCAACTGTACCTCCATTGGAGGACATTGCAGTGGTGGAGGCACAAAGCTCCAGTGCAGGAGGTGCGCAAGAACAGGATCGGTCTCAACAAATCAGAATTCATCCAACGTTGTACAAAGCTGCCGTAGAAGGGGATGTCATGCTGCTTAAGCAATTTCTACAATCTGCAGGTGAAAGTCAACCATAGATGATGTCTTTTCTTTTCCTTTTTATGGTTATTTCCATTTTCCAAATGTAAATAATGCAACAATTATTTAAATGTGTAGAATTGGGTTATCACCTAGGATCTTCACGCTAGGCTGTGAGGTGGAAGCTTTTATCAATTTTTTTTTTCTCTGAAAATGGTTTTTATGCAGTTATGTTCAATGGAACCAATCAAGAAAAGAATACCAAGCTCCAGAAAACAGCCTATACTCCAATATAAAGAAAAGGCTGACCTCCCAATACGCAGCACATAAATTAAAATCAGCATCCAATGTTCAAATATGAACTTGTTTTATCATGTGATTTTTTCAAACAGAACCTATATGTATTTTGAAAGAGTTAGTAAGATGTCACTTTCCATAACTAACTTCCAATGTCGTCATTAATCAAAAGTTTATTAATCCAATAGAATTTTCTTAATAATTTATTGCCATACAGTTTGAAGTAATAATTAGTTATAAAATAAATTGAACATTTTTGGAACTTGTTAAAAAATGGTAAGTCCACACTAATCGTCGATTTGATTGTGCTAGATTTGCAACAACCAAATAGACCTAGCCCTCTACTGGGAGTATCAATAGGAGGAAACACTGTATTACACATTGCTGCTACTTCAAGTGGTGACCTAACAAGGAAGCGCAAAGGACATTATGTACGATTTTCAAAAGAAGTCTACATCAGGAACAAGTCATTGCTGATGGCATGCAATAAGCTGAAGGAGACACCTCTCCACTGTGCTGCAAAGGCTCGGAACTTTGCAATGGTTTCTCTCTTGATTTCTTTCGCCGAACATGAACATCAGCTTGGAGAGAGGAGCCTTCTAACAGCCAGAAATGTGCATGGTGAGACTGCACTTCATGAGGCCGTGCGAGGTGGTCACAGGGATATTGTTAACAAACTCGTACTTTCTGAACCTAGCTTATTAGGTATTGTTGACGCAGAGGGTGTATCCCCTCTATACCTCGCAACTATGACAAATGATCTCGAAATAGTTCAAATTCACACAAGAGAAGATCCATCCATGGTATCCTGTGCAGGACCAAAAGGACAAACAGCACTACATGTTGCTGTACTAGAACATACTGGTATGTATTCCTTTTCCTTTTTCTGTCATATATAACTTGTTCAGATTGGAATCGGCATTAGTATGTTGCAAATTGGAATTGGATATGACTGAACTGCTTGGACCAAAATCATGAAGGTTTTAATTGTCAAAGCGGCAGAAACGTTCAAAAATATAGTAAATTAGTATTACATGATAGTTGTGTTTCTGCAATTTTTATTTATTTTTTTGTGCGAAACAAGTGGGTAAGTATTCACCACTGTTCTATTAAACTCTGAAAAGTCTCTTACACAGAATATCCCTATTTGCTTATTACTACATAACCCTGACAAAAACCAAGACTGGTATGCACTGGTACCTACATCTCAGGTACCAGTGCACCAGCGTTATCTCACGCTCCTAATAATCAGTAACAAACAAGTTCTGAGAACAAAGCCAAGATCAAATGAAAAATACAATCCATCACACTTTCAATCACACTACATCCACATTGAAAACCCTCACTTCTGACATGCTTGTGCTGCCTCTCATTTGGTTTATTTATTTAACATTTAAGTCAAAAAACACTCCAACTGCAAGGTAAGATTCTCCAAAGTAGGATCCAAAGCTTGAACTTGCCTCTTCAATTTCTCTGACCAAAGATCTGCCCAGTATAACTAAAGACTTCGAATCTTAGTTGCAATATGTGAAAGAGTAAATTAATCTGTATGACCATTGGAATGCTCTGGCATTATTTAAAACATTCCTAGATTGAATCCTTCATTTCAGTTCTTATTCATGATTTGAATGACACACCTTGCTTTTCTGGACCAAACTGACTCAAAACTTACAAACCCTGTTTTTGGATCAATTCAGATCGCAAGACCCTGCTCCTTTTTATCTAGAGTTCTAGACTCAACACATGGGATTTCTACTGATGTTATCAGTAGTCTAGGTGTAGGTGACATTTGTGAGTTGAACTGAAAAGCGGAATCCTACATTTAAAGATTATTAAATAGAAAATTTTTCTTTGAAATAGAGCATTTAGTTCTTTCAGTTTTTTTCTGCACTCAAATCAGTGCAGCCAGTCCAAATTTGTCAATTCTGGAAAGTACTGCTGATGAAACCACCGCCACAATTGATTATATTGGGTGATATCTCTCACATGAATTTACCTGGTAAAAATCAGCACGTTTCCCCATGGATCCAAGCCAAACCAAACAAATCTGACTGTGCAGGATGTATGAAGCATTTCACATGCAACATAATTTGATTTATTCATGATTCATTTAAAGATTGTACTACCTTTACTTGATTGTTAAGCAAAAACTTGAACAAACAGGAATCACGCATGAACTTTTGGCATGGAACAAGACACTTGCTACTGTAGTAGACGACACAGGAAGCACTCCCCTTCACTATGCAGCATCAGTAGGAAATCGAGCTACTGTAAAGCTCTTATTGCAGCATGAGACACCAGCAGCCTTCATGGAAGACAAGGATGGCTTATTTCCCATACACATAGCTGCAAAGTGTGGCAGAGCTTTAGTCATTAAAGAGATGATAGAGAAATATCCCGACTCAGATGAGTTACTTGATAAAGAAGGAAGAAACTTTCTTCACCTTGCCATTGTCAGCGGTAAAGGAAACATAATTGGCCATATATGCCAAAATGATACCTTTTTGAGAATGCTCAATGCCAGGGATTACCAAGGGAATACACCTCTTCATTTAGCTGCTGAAAGAGGAGAGTTCCGCTTTGTGAGATACCTGATATCAATGAAGATGGTGTACTCAAGCGTCATGAATAAAAATTGCCTAACACCAGTTGATCTTGCTATAAAGGACAGAGATAGAGGATTTAAATATCTGTTGGTATGAATCATTATAAATTGACTCATTTATTTTTCTAACTTTATCACAGCATTCTTTAATGAGCTCTTTTTCTTGTGTTTAACTCAAAAATATTCTCAATTCTGATTTAAATGATTGGACTAATAAAAAGTATTTTGAAAAGATAGCATCATTTAGCTATTCTAGTGTGCGTATTTCAAAGACCAAGCGTACAAAATAGAGAGGTAGCAGCTTAGCAAAACTTCATCATTCTTGGGATTGAATCCTTAGAATGACAAGTTGGTGTTCTTGTCAACAATACTTAAATTTGTTATTTTCCACAGGCTGGAAAGAACGAGTTTGACCTATAGTAATTCAATTATGCCTAACAAAAGTAATGATTTGTTATAAATTTTGATTCAGACCCAATTTCTTGATGATTGTTCAATAAAAAGTTGAGTTAGCCCTTACCGGTGTTTAAGACATCGGATTGGACCGGCCAGTTAGACTAGCTTTACTGGGAATTGGCCTCCATACCAGATAAACAAACTCAGACCAGCCTGTTTAATATGGTTTGATTTTTTTTTTTTTTTTTCAGTTTCTTGTATCCTATTCAGCCGTTTGCACAAAAATAATTCAATAAAATGCACCTTTCTGGGGATCAAACCCATGACCCCCAAAATTTCTACCACTGAGATAGAAAGGCTGTTGATAACATACTATTAAAGTAACCTTTATAATGGTATGTCTAGTTTCTGCCACTAGTTTGAACGTACTGACCAAGTCTCAAAATTCAATTAACTAAGCAATAATCATCTGATATTAATCTTATTTCAACCAAATATACTTTTTGAGAAATTGTGGACTAAATTGTAAATATCAAGTGCAAAATGTTCATCTCTGTTTTGCCACTTTTTGTTTATTTTTTATTAAAAAGGAAATAAAATGCTATGTTATTCTTCGACATCTTGTGTTGACCAAAGTAAAACAGCAATAATAACAAAAAAAAAGCACCTGCTGTTCCCGGTTTCTTCTGAAAATATCAGCCCTGCCTCATTTTTACTTCATTAAATACTGATCCTTCCACCCCCTTTTATCTATCTTACCTCTTTATATTATCTCCAATTCTCCATTGGGGATGTCCTCCAACCTGAGTGAACATAGCAAAAATTAATTATTAAATCTATGAAAATTTTGTTGAAACATAAAATTATGGACCTCAGAATTTTATTTGAATATTTTTTTCTTATAATTTATATAACATTTGCTGCCCATTTTATATAGAAGTACAAATTAACATTTGTCCATCTGATTAAAAAATTGTTATAACCTTGACATTATCCTTCTTATTAAGTTAACATTTCTTGTTTCTCCTTCAGAGCACAAAATTTAATGTACTTCGTTGCTTGATGTGGACTGGAGCACTTCCTAGTCCACATCGGTTCGACCATTTCGATGATGATTTGAAGATCCCAAAAAAAGACAGAGAGAAAGAAATACAGAAGATTGAAAGTGGAACCCGTAGTTTGGTCATTATCTCAGTACTCATTGCAACAGTGACTTTTGCTGCTAGTTTCACCATGCCAGGTGGATATATAGCTGATGACCATGTGAATAGAGGCACGCCTATTCTATCCAGGAAATATGCCTTCAAAGCTTTCATTGTTGCTGATTTGTTGGCGTTTGTTTCATCTATGTTTTCCACCTCATGGCTTATCTATGCGGGGTCAGTCAGTATAGATTTAAAAATTCGTATGGTATACTTTGCCTTATCGATTGAGATGGTAAAATTTGCTGGCAAAGCCACTATCTGTGCATTTGCATTAGCAATATATACAATGCTGAATGAAGTTAATTTGCCATTAGGCATACTGGCTTGTCTTCTTACATTTCGTTTACTTCCATTCAACAATCTGGGTCACTATGGTGTACTGTCACTTGTACCACCAATAGTAGCGCGAGTGGGGTGGAAAGGATTGTTTAAGTCTTATCTTCGTCCTGTGACTAGGACGCGGACCAATGGAGTATTTTGGCTTGGGCACAAGTTTTCATACTTTGTCTACTACAGTGTGTTCTTCAATATTATTTTGTATGGCATTATCTTTCTGGGAGCACTGATTTAGAGAAGTTAGCAGTGTTGATTGGTTAACCTAAATATAGTGTAATTTATTATTTTTACAGCCTGGTCAGTCATGCTGTGTAGTCAGTGGTTTCTCAGGCATGTACCTATGAAAATTACAAGCATGTAATTTGGTATTAATCATGGACCTATTAAACTCATATCATGCCATTAAGACTTAACAAAGCTTGTAACTCTTCTTAATCAGTTGGTTTCTTGTTATTTGTTTGTTTCTTCAAAGGAAGTTTAGTGTACAACTTGATATGCCCATGTTATGTTCATTGAGTGCATTGACTATCTTTTCGTTGGCACAGCTTTGAAGAAAGCTCTTACCAATGAGGTTGTTTTGGTTTCGACCATAGCAATTCCATTTTGAATACAAATAAAGGAAATGAGCATTCTGCAGTTTCTTATGGCAAATTATTACTTATAAAAAATTTAATGCTTTGATAGAAGGCTCAATAATTGAAGTTTTATCTTCAAGCCTGTTTAGTATTGGCATTATCGAATTTAGTATAAATTTGAATTGCTGGAAAGTAAAGAGTGTTGTTATTGTTAACCGGGCTATTCCAATATTGTTATAAATTTCAATTTCAGTCTCCAATTTTGTGCAAATGTTAGTAATTCTAATCTCTCTTTCTCGGCCTTCTCCATCTCTCTGATTTACTGGTACAAACTCATTTGTACTTTATAGCCATGTGCCAAAGACAATTCTCACCAAATCAAACTCATCTCTTGCAAAAAATCTAATCAAACAAGGTACGATTAATCTAAAGTACAACACTAACCAGCTAATTCCACAATATCAAAACCGGAAAAACAAAATTCGACAATTTTCTCTCTCTTACACTTACATCTGTCAAGCGAGGAAACGGGAAACCAATTATTTTACAATTTCAACCCTCCTATTCCGAATATTAAAAACCAAGAAAAAAGAGCATATATACCAGCACGGATACAGACCGATTCTTCTCTTGTGTCTTCTACATATCGACATCTCAGGTTGCTACTTCAAGTCCGGTCTCCTTGTTCTATAATCTCAGCATATTAAGGCCGCGGGAGTTCTCTCCAATGGAAACCGAAATTCACTCCAATCGTAAACCCTTCCTTCCTCTAGTATCACGAAATCTATCTCTCAAACTATACACTTTACTCAGGCATTAGGAAGACCAGCTTCTTTCCTTTCCTCTACGGTGTAAACTGTAAAGTGTAAACCGTGTTGCACTTTCGGTACTTGAGAGTTGAGATTGGTCAGAATCAGAAGTCAAGACCTCAGTAGGTCTTCTTTGACCACAATCAAAGGTTGTCGCCTGTCGGCCTGTCGCAGTAGTTTGATTACAGAAAGTCAGAAACTTTTAGGACCGGTTCCTTTTTTTTTTTTTTTAGGCAAGGACTGACTTGTTTGTGATAGTGATTAACCAAGTACTAATCTAATCTATATATTGAAACCTCTTATCAAACTAAAATTTACAATTTTTTAAATTTATTTTACTATTTTTTTAATTTTTTAATGCTTATCATTTTTGGAATTTTTTTAGAAAAAATTTTCCTTGTGCCATTCAAAACTAAAGAAATTATGGCTTTTCATCCAAATTTATCTCCTTTTTTTCCCACCTTAAAATAGAGATTCCTTCTCAAAATACCATTTATTGTTGATTAACCAACTAACAAGAAGAGAAGGGCAAATAAGAATTATGCAACTAAGAATGTGCCAACAGCCAATTATATATAGTTGAGTAATTTTTGTTCAACTTATTGAACTAAACAATAAGTGGCATTTAGAGAATGAATCTCTATTTTAGGGCGACAAAAAGACAGGAAGATAAATTTGGATGACAAATTCACAATTTGTTTTGGATGGCACGGGAAAAAAAAATTTCCCTAAGAAAATTCTAAAAATTCCAAGTATTAAAAAATTTAAAAAAATATAAATTTTAGTTTTCTATGAGATTTCAATATATAGATTAAATTAGTCAAGTTAGATTTGTCAAAACCGTCAATACATGACGATGTACAAAATTGTCAATACATGACGATGGCAGATGATCTGACGTTAAATGTATTAGCTTGTTGTCAACATTTTTTTTTCCCATAACTAATCTGATTTTAAATTCTCTCTCTCTTAGTTTGCCTTTTTTTTTTTTTTTGGCACAACCTATTGGCTAATGGGTAATGAGGATATTTTTTGTAATATTTGAAAATAATGATAGATTTTAAAATGGAATATTTATATTTTACTACATTTTTTGAGCAATTAGTACCATAAAAATAGTTTTACAATTTTATAGTAGTAAATCTGTAATTATCAACCTATGACGTTTTTCTAATTGATAATTTTGGCAGCAACAAAAATCTAATATTTTCAAATAAATATATAATTAAGGTGATGGGCGGATAATTACTAAGGATTCGGCAAATAAATTTTACAATTAAAATAAGTATTATATAAGAGGATAAATGGGGGAGATAGCCAACAAATATTTATTTGGACAACATCATCCATTAGTAGTATAATACTAGCAAAAGATGCTCATATGTGGGCCAATAAATAAACAAAATAATGTTAGGCAATAAAAATATGTTGCTAAATCTACCAGCGACACAAGTAGATATATTGCTCAATTTATTTTCTTATTAGATGAAAAATCAAAACATAATTTTGTTTCCGATTGATATCCAACCATAAATCAAATTGATTGAACAACACAAACAAGTGGATACACGTTAAATCTAGTGTGTAATCTCTTTTGAATCTGTGTGTTTATAAAGAGTAGAAATTAAGTGATGCATTGTTGTTAACATATATGTTGTCAAGATGTTTCTTTTTTTTTTTAATATAGAAAGTTAATTGTTGCATAGTTATATAAGTCACAGATCTCGTGTGCGCTCGATTTTGAAGCAAACTAAGGCGCAATTAAGAAAAATGTTTTACGCCTGCCAAAGTTAAGGTGCAGATGTCCTATTCGCCTTGATCTATGAAATAAAAAAAAACCCCATCTGGTACTGCAAAGAACAGAAGGTTTCCCTCTACGCTTTGTGATGCCTTGAGCCGCATGCTGGAATATTTGTTAAACAAATCAATTCCAGCTAGGCCTGCTCATGCTACGTTTCCTACGACCGTTCCGTTTCAATAGAACGTGTAACAGTATAGATTTTTATTTTGTTTAAAAAACAAAATGATAAACGGAATGTGTTCCGTCATAAGTATATGTGAAATACAGTTGAAATTGAGTCATTTTGTCACGTTTTGTCGAAATAGAATGACTAACGAAAATCCTGATATGTACCGTTACCAAAACGAAACGGAAAACGAAATGTGACATTTCGTTGCCCTTTCACACTAATAATCAGCGGCAGATTTAGACAATTTTTAAGCCAAGCACACTAATAAATTAATTTAATTTAATATTTAAAAATTATTTTAAAATAATTATTTTAATATTAAATATTATTTTTTAACTTATATAATTGTACTACTACAAAAATATATTTTTCTTTCACTAACATAATTATTTTTTTATCTTTTGTCTCACTATCTATCATAAAAATGAGTTGTTGAACACTACACTGCACAAGGGCGAAGGTGATTTCTTTGTGCAAAGATGAATTTCAGAGACAGAAATGGCCAAACGGGTTACAAATCAACGAGGAAATTTCCAAAAAAAAAAAATAATAAAATAACTAAGAGGGAATGCATAAGGCTATGCTCCAGAAGGAGTGAACGGGCGATGGAATAACTTTCAAAAAAAAAAACGGGCGATGGAATGGAAGAGGAGATGATGTGTCTTACTCCAGGTGGCTCTAGAGGGGGACACGATGGAAACGGAGGGGACAAAAGAGGGGTCTGGAGAAACAAATTTGAACCCTCGATTTTGGGGTGTACAGGATGGGAATAGGAAAACTAATTTTTTTACCTATTCTATCTTTTATCTTTTCTCTTGATGACAACGGACCCCATCCATGTATAGATCTCTATGTGTCACCAATGAAAAATTTCGGAAAAGAATAAAATCGTCTTTTTATACACTGATATGGGTGGCTAAATTTAACTTCTATAGATGTTTGGAGCAATCTCCTCCCATTCCATCATCTTCCCTTCCATTCCATTCCATCATCTCTTAGCAAAATCCTGGAGCATAGCTTAAGAGGCAGACCTAATATTCCCCTGACACGAATCCGAATCAGGTGTTGCGCGACAAGCTGTGTCGCGCGGCACATCCAACCGTTCGCCCGATTCGACGGCTCAAATCTGTTTCCTCTATATTAATCGGTTCCGTCACTTCAAATCTCTCTTATCGGGTCTTATTCGGCTCCGTTACTGTGCGAAAATCAAACAAAAAAAAAGGAATCTTTCCGTGAGTTTGAAAGAGAAAGAGAAAGCGAGAAAGAGAGAGCGAACGGAGGCGATCGACGGCTAGGCGTCGTGGAAGCCGATCGAAGCGAATCTTCTCTGCCGATCTTCCTCCTCTACTTCTTCTCTGCCGATCGAAGCAAATCGCAGGAGCAAACCTAGTTCTCCTTTTTCCCTTCTGTTGGTAAAATCTTTGCAACCCTATTTCCTTTGATTTTCCTTGATTTGTTAGAGAAACCGCCTCTGCTCCTAGCACTCTCAGTTTATCTTATTTCAGTCCCAGTATTGTAGAGTGTAGAGCTCAGTTGAAAGGTTTTTAATTTCTGAAAATAGCCCAGTATTATTTCAGTTCCAGTATTGCACATGAGTTTACTGCATATGCAGATAATGAAATTGCTGGGGAGGAGAAGGTGGGACTGGTGGCGGCAATCCGAATCAGGTTTGCTCGAAGGAGTCTTAAATTGCACACGAGTTTGATCAGTTCCACATGAGTTTGAAATTCAGCATGTCACAGTTTGTAGAATTGTCCTAAATTTACCAGCTAGGTAGCTCTATGCAAGTATTTAAATATTGCATGGCTGGGAAAAGATTATCAAATTGGTGCTCTAAAGAAGATTTGAATATCAGAAGTGTATGAAGATGATTATACCTTTTTTTATATTCATGTTTAGAGTCTATATGAAAATAGGGTCTGTACTTTTTCACTTTAATTATTTTTAATAAATTCAGAAATGCAGATAGCAATGATGTTTGATGCTATTTTTTTGTCTATAGCAATGAGCTCTCAAAATAGCCCACACAATGGATGTAACTTGGATGGAGCATTACCTTACCGCAATGAATGCAACGACAACGAGCGTGTAGTTTTCCTGGTTGCAAACACACCAAGGAATAAGGGTCGATCTTTCTACCTGTGTCGACGATGTAATAAGTTTATTTCATGGGTAGATGAGGTGAGCTTTAGTCCTATCGACCTTAACAATAGAATTGAATCATTGAAGAAGCAATTAGAAAGATTTGATTATTGTAATTTGTAAGTTATAATTTGGAGGTTCAAAAGATGTATTTGGCAGTATTTTGTATTTGCTATGGATATTTAGTATTGATCTAGTTGTGTATTTGCTATGGATATTTGAGGTTGAAAAATGTAGTTGGCATGAACTTTTAAATTGTATTGATATCTCATTTTAAATTATGAGTTTAGTATTTGCTATGTATGTACTGATGTGGCTAGCTACTAAAACTCAAATTCGACCCAATAAACAGAGGCGTCGCAAAAATAGTGAAACTGGCTATATTCTGTTGTTTGCAAGAATGATAAAATACTGAACAAGCACGGTAATACCACAATTTCTTAGAATCTGAAACGTGAAAAACAACTTTACGACACTAAAATGGCCTCAGACGCCACCAGATACCAAGAGACACTACTCTAACATACAGATGCCTAAAAGACAGTCAATCATGTCCAGCCTATTTTTATTTAAACACATTAGGCAATTTACTCCTCAACACAGTGTACAGAACCAAAAGGTCTTGCACTTCTGAAACCACAGTGGTACATTACTTGCCATCCCTATACCTGATATTACAATCCTTTGACCCGTGCATAAAATTAACAAGACAATATAAATTAATAACACACCAGCCAATATATCCATATGGCAAACTTTTAACAGTAAGCTATCACACTAAGCTAGCACAAAATAAAGATTTTTCCTTTAAAAGCTATACAAAATGAAGCATTTCTTGACTATAACACTAAGCTATCACAAAATAAAGTTTTTTCTTTAAAAGCTATACAAAATGAGACATTTCTTGACTATAACAATAAGCTATTCATCTAGTCAAATAGAGACAGACTTGTAGATGTGATTTCAGAACGAGGCGAAGGCAAAGCAAATGAAGAGTTCTCCTATTACAAAAAAACAACAATAACATTAACAAAATTATTCACATTGATGCAAAAAAAGTTATATATTTTGTCTCTAAAAGTACTAACCGTTAACAATCGTGCATAACTAGCATAGTCATCCACTTGAGAATTCTGTGTCAAATAACTACCGTTGTCATCTACATATCAGGTCTGGTATTAGGTCTCGTATCAGGTATGGTATATAGCTAAAACACTCAATAGTCAATAATAGTCTCGGATTAAATATAGTGCATGCAACATGTGTAAATAGAGATGAAAACAATAGCGTTGATAGGATTTTAATTAACTCTCTTTATTAGAAAGCTACAAAGGTTCAGTACCACATAACTGAGTCTGATCCAAATAAGGCTCCTGCATCAGTATTCTTGAACAGAATCCGTGCTTAAGTGTTACAGATAGGTCTACATATCCGTGCTTCTTATTCTCACGCCAAAAATATAATCAGAAATGAGAGCTTAGTTTGGATCATCTATTAAGTGTTACTGATATGGAGAGTATATGCAATTTACCCCTCAAACCCAATTAACTAAAATAGCAAAATTAAGAAATAAATTGAACCAGATAACCCAATTCTCTTTCCACTGACCTTGATTTGAGCATACAAGCACCCTTGACATGACAACCGAATCAGTCCGACTCTTATGTGAATAACTTTTTCTAGCACTAAATCCTATCTTTCCTGCATATCTATTCCAAAATTGCCACGCTTGTTCTTCTGTTTCAAATACCATTCCCAATTGAGGAATCCAATCATTCTCTCCATGTGGTTGATGCTGAAATTGCAAATGAAAAGATTATTCAAGATGCTGAAATTCTGAAATTGGGAAGCAAATTGATGCTGAAATGTTGACACACAACTACTGGCTAAGGTTGCTGAAATTGCAAATTAAAAGGTTGACATTAGGTTGTGATATCAGTATCGCCATAATTTACAGCTGTCATATAGTCTCAGGATACATGTATTTGGTGCAAGATGCGTGCACCTGTTAATGCCTCTAAATCCAAGAACTGACATTCAAGTCGAAGGACATCTTGTTACCTACTATATTTGTTAAGACATCCAGTCATTCCTCAATGTCGTCCAGTAGCAACTCCAAATTGGTAGTAGGTGTGCTATTTAAAAGAAAAAAAAAAAGAAAAGAAAGGCATCGTGCACCTTGTGTCCAGAAAAGATGTTGTACTGATATGATATTGAACAATTGATTTAGTACATACTTTGTTACATTTGGTTATCTAAATTTGTAGATAAAATGGTCTCTGGCTGGCTGTGGAAGTACAGAAAATAGCAACAGTTGTATTTTTCTATAGTTACTTTTCCTAATACTTTCTGAGCTTGTGGAAAGCAAGTAATTGCCTGCTTTCCACCAGAAGTAGAAGATGTATATGATAATAAAATAACGTAAAAGGAGAAACAATTGGTAATTTTAACTTACTAGTTCGGATCCTACTAGAATAAAATTTCCAGAACTATTTTGCAATCCCTCTAAGTTTTTTTGAGAAGTGTTTGTCTACCAATAGGGACTGGGTCGGTGCAGAGGATTGCAAAGTGAGAGAGAGGGCATTGAAAGCATGGGTTTTTGTTTCCAAGAAGAAGGGGCAGTGATTAACTAGGTGACTAGAAGATTCACAAGCTAACTGGCACAGAGAACATCTATTAACCAGTGTCAGTCCTCTTAACTGAAGGTTATCTACTGTTGTCAATTTATTATGTAGCAATAGCCAAACAAAAGTGAGCTCCTGACTGCCCCCTAAAGCAACAATTTAACAAAAACAGCAATACAGGACTATACAATTCCCTATCATCTTATCTACATGCACATTCACAAAGGGATAGTTTAAAACAAAAATAAAGTATACCTCTTCATTTCGAATATCTTCTCCATCAAGGCTTACAGGCTCTTCCATAACAAATAATGCAATTGTTTGGAGAATATGGCTATGTATCTGATTGTGTCGTGGAGTATCTAATTGTGAAATAATAAAAAAAAAATGATGTAACGGCTAATAGAAAACAAGTATGAAACTTACAAATTGCTTCAGTTTTGTTCAAACTCAAAATAAAAGGTACTGCTCCTGGCTTCTACTTTAGCAAACTTACAAGTATACTGTATAAATTTGCAAACTTACAAACTTACACCAGCCTTCTATAAATTTCCAAATTTACAACTACTGTATCCCAAACAAGTATGAAACTCAAAATAGAAGAAATTCATGTAGTGACCCAACCATACCTTCCTCGTGCTTCTTCAATTCACTGGAGAATCGTCGGAGAAAGCTTTTGAAAGGAAATCGCAATTTCTCGCGCGATCGCTGGAGACGTGGCCCTCTTGTGATTTCTCTTGGCCCTCTCGCGAAACCTCCTGGCCCTCTCGCGAAATCTCCTGCCTCTCTCCGATTTCCCTCCAATTCCGATTCCCTTCTGTTTCTTTTGTTTGATTTTCACTCCTTTTGGATCTTGCACGGAGAGACCCGATAAGAGACAAACCGAGTATCGGAACCGATTCATTTAGAGGGAATAGATTTCAGCCGTCCGATCGCGCGAACGGTTCGATGTGCCGCACGACACAGCTTGTCGCGCAACACCTGATTCGGATTGCCCCTGACACCCTTTTCTACTTCACGTGAACCAAACGATGAGGAATAAAGTTTGATGATCCAAACAAGACATTAAGTCCAGCAAAGTTAAATCCAAAATTTATAAAGCCCACGCATAATTGGATTCTAAGCGTATGCACATATCAAAAAGCCCAGACATGTACGTGGCCACGTGGGGTTGTAGCTTCCCTGCTCTGATGGAACTTTAGATTCAATTTGTTTAATGTAGGTCTACATTGATTTTGGACTCTATACATCGTATCCTACATCTAGACTCATGCCTCTTCAATTTACAAAGTAACCTTCTTTCCAAAAAAAAAAAAAAAAATCATCTCATAATACTATTTCCTTCTTGATTGTTCTGATATTTGAATAGCCAGATGCATTATGTGATTTTCCTATATTTTGTTTAACAAACATTTCTATGGGCACTTTCTTATTATACACTATAGAATTGAGTTGGAACCCAATCGGATGCAATATAAAATGACTCAGTTTTCTTCTTTACTTTTTTTTTGAAATTTTAATATGTTTTCTGCCAGCATGCGATTAGAAAATTTTATAGTGGATGCTTGATGAGCTGAAAGCATACTTTTTTTCTTTTGAGTTTAAAAAGAAAAAGGCCGAGAGAGGATCCAAGTTGAATTTGAAACATAACCTCGGAGGAGCTGCTGTGGAAATAACGATAGAATGACAAGGAAGAGCAGTCAGAAGGCTATGTTTAGTTGTAAGTCTAAGCAAGAGGATGAGGTTAGTTGAAATGTCTAATGTTGTAATTAGGCCATACGTATATACCATTTGAGTGAATCAGTGAATTGCTATAATAGTTCATACTTTTTGTTTGTCGATAGTTACTGCTTACTATTTACAGTGAATGGATATTCTACAAATTTTGTTATTCATGGGTTAGAAATATCTCCTTATGAACAATGTGTGCTTAATCTTAATTTTTATAATAAAACTTTCATTTGTTTGAAGAAACTCAAAAAAAATATTTGATTTTGATTTTTCCAGGGAGTTGTTTTTCTAGCCAATCTTTTTTAAAGGGATTATGATTTTTAGAGGGGATAATTTTAAATCTTACAGAGGTATTGGAGCTCCCATGGTTTCTGTAACCTATTTATATAATTACATGAATGTTTGCAAATATGTCAGTTCAGCAATTTATTGACATATAAAATAGAACCTAATTGTATATTTATCCTACCTTTTTTGTTTCGCAGCCACCATTTCTTCCACAACATCATCCCTTTCCCTTTGTTTACGTTTCCTCACAGCACCAACTGGATTAGTAACAGAAAGAGCTTTCTCTGTACATTTCTGGACAGAAAGATCCCGGATTGCGGGCAACAGGAACTTAGCAGAGGAAGAGATGAAATATTATAATTGAATTGTATATATTGATCATGTTAGAGGTGCTTGCGGCTTATTTTAGGTAATGTTTCTTTTCCTTATATTTTTTTAGTATCTGGTATTGTTTGAAGGTAAAAAAGGTTAAACTCCTAAATTGTGGATGAAACACAATTAATAGTTGACCTTGCACTGGTTATTACGGTGAGGAACAAGGTTCTCTTCTCCAGTTAAGTCTACCAATTGTTGTTGCTCAGAAAATCATTATGGTCCTCTAATTTGTATAGCTACAACATTTGGAATTTCTACTATTTATAAATATGTTCATCATTTTTCATTGGAGTGTAGCTTAATTTTGTTTCTGTAATGCGAGTTTTTTTAGATCGTGCACAGTTATAATAATGAAAGTTTATAATTACATTTAGTAGGATTGTACAATCCATTATCTTGATCATTTTGATTTAATTACAAAGCCGTGTTGGCACTGGTCATCCTTACATGCCATTGACTATTGAGCAGATCATTACCAAAGTTAATAAACAGGTTTGTACACTACTTTGTATGCTTCAGGCAGTTGTTATTTAATCATACAAAATCAAGGTCTGAGCTTGCTAAATTTGATGCTGACTCATACCGGTATGTACCATTGGTGCAGTGCACTTTTTGTTGTGCAACAGCCATGTATTTTACTTTTTTGTATTTAATTTTTTGGAGGGAGGGGAGACATAACGGGTAGTAAAGAGTGCATTTGTAGTATCAATCATATTTAAATGGAAAAACTCTACATCATATCTAGAATTGATTCTAGGAGAAGCATCAATTATATTTTAGTTATTTTGCAGGTGTATGTGCACATTTTTCAGGGTTATGCATCGTCTATTGATTTTTTTCCTTATGGCTGGCTTACGTTTGTTAGTATTATATAGATGATACTGAAAGGACTGGTTCTTATGCATGTGTATTAGCTGTTTCCTTCATCTAGGGGCTTAGAGCTTATTCGGCCTTCGTCTAGGAGCCGCTTCCTTCTCAAAATAATGCATGATCTTTTTGTTCAGTTCTTCCATGTTATAGCAAAATAAGCAATTAGCGATTTATTTTCCCTTTTGGTATGGATTGGTTTGTATTGTATTTTATATTTAAATCTATTTCAATCAAATTTATCCAAGTGAAGGAATATTAAGTACAAATTAAGATTAAGTTTTATCGCGCGAAGCGTGATACTATAGCTAGTTATTATTATTGTTATGGTAGTAGTATTGTTGTCCCTAATAATAGAGGCCTAGAGGGGGGTGAATAGGCACAAATTCAAATCTTAAACCGGTTTGGACAATTTTGCGAAAAAATAACAATTCAAACAATTTAAGTTGTTTCACACACAAACAATCAAGCACAAATCAAAAGTAAAGTAAATAGAGAGAGAGAAAGAGATGACAAGCGATTGATTACGGAGTTCCGATCCGCTAGATGAAGCTAGCTTTAGTCGTACGTCTCCGGGAGTTTCGCGACCACAAATCGGACGCGCTCCGTTCTATTCCAATCGAACGGGCCTACAAATGCGAACCGAATAGCTTCGTCACAAGGAACTCGAAGCGGATCGGCCTAACCTCTAACTAATCACCAAATAGCAACAAAGATTGAGGCTCTCAACCAAATCGCTCAATAATCTAGCTATTGAATTATGGGTTTGATTGATGCACTCAAATCTCTACAAATTGTCTAAGAAATGCTCAATTAGGTGAAATGATGAATCTCTCAGGTTTAGAGCTCAAAAGCAGGGATATAGCAAGGTATTCAATCAATTGGATCAGCTCAAAAGGGTCTAATATATATAGAGGGCGCCAAGAGCTCTGAACCAGTCAAATTCTGAACATAACGTTACACAACGCTCCGAAACGTTACACAACGTTTCGATATATCCGTTAAATAAAACAAATTCCGACAATAACGTTGGAGGGTGTCAGAAACGTTGTATAACGTTTGTGAAACGTTATACAACGCACTGAACAGTAGACTCCAACGTTCAAAAGGTTGTTAGAGACGTTACACAACGCTAGGAAGCGTTGTGAAACGTTTGAAAAACAAAACGTTGTGTGACGGACATAACGTTACACGACATACGCCAGAACTCCCTCAAAATGACCAAAGACCTCAAAGCGTTAGAATTTCGTAAACAAACATCTTGTAACGCTTGTTTTTGATCCGTTGTGTAACGCTAGAAACCGTTACACAACGTAAAGGTGCAGAGAGAAAGATTGCTGACTTGGTCAATCCGTTGTGTAACGCCTTCAATCGTTACATATTGTTTGACTAAGCGTTACAAAACTGAATGAAGCGTTGTGTAACGCATGAAAGCTGTTTTTGCGACTAGGCACAGTTGGAGGAGTTCTGTAACGTTGTATAACGCTATAAAACGTTGTATAACGTTATTAATAAATTCTGAGCATTAAACTTAGAAATTTGAGGAGATTAGTTTAGAGTTACAACCTTAAACAATTTTGACTATCTAACTAATCTTCGGCGGTCTTCTGCACCTTTGTTTGATTCACTCCAAGTCATTCTTCCAAAATAATCACTAAAAGACACTAAATTAAATGGTTAGTTGAGATGTTTGGTGTTGTTTTGCAAATCGGCAAATCGAGAGTTAGAGTTAAATCCAACAAGTATATATAAACCTATTGTTATGGTTATGGAAGATGTATTATACGAATTAAGTCATTATACAGATCTTATGTTCAGCTCTACAAGCCATTAGCTCCAGAAACGCAATGCAATTATTTGTAATTATTAGGTCACTTATTACATAACATGTAGCGTACCAAAATACTATGATATGGTATTGTTGAGAATAGGGGTGCATAACGTCTAAAATGACCATGAAAATGGAGTCTTTCGTTAACCGTTTCGTTTTGGACACGAGACTGATTACCAATTCCGTTAACCGTTTCGTTTTGGATGAAACGATCGAAATCATAAAAATACCACGAAAATACACATGGACAAAACCGTTTCAAGCTTTCGTTAACCGTTTTATTTTTAAAACGTAACTAAAATTTTTAACCATTTTGTTTCGGTTAAAACAATCGTCGTTTTCACCCTAGCTGAGAGAGCATATATGGAGGAGCCCTTACTTTTAAAAACAAACCCATCACTGCCCAAGGTGGCCCAGATAGCTGAGAGAGCATATATGGAGGAGCCCTTACTTTTAAAAACAAACCCATCACTGCGCAAGGTGGCCCTATCTGGGCCATGTCAGAACTAGGGCTGTCCTTGAGATGCGAAGGCCATTACTAGTGGACCGCCTCGCCTAGATCAATACTGTTGCACATGATCATGATCCATGTGATATAGGCCTTTTAAATTTTGGGCGACTTTTTGGGTCAAAACAAGAGAACGGAAATTGATTACTGTTATCTGCAGTTTTGCCATCCCTTACCATCGCTAAAAAGAAAGTGAACACATAAAATAGACAAGGTGAACATAAATGTGATCAAAGTGAACACATACAAACAAATAAGTTCAATAAAAATAAATTGAATATGCATATAAAAATCTGAATAAGAGATGACAACACTTATTTGTTTGTAAGTGTTCATTTTGATCGTCTATATGTTTATCTTGTTTGTTTTATGTGTTCATTTTGTGTTTAGCGATGGTAAGAGATGGCAAAACTACATATGACAGTTATCATTTCTGAGAATAGCATTTCAGAGTTTTAGCGTGCGTGACTACACGCGACATAAAAGTTATTTTAATAAATTTAAAACTAAGTTATCTACATTGAATTAATGTATCATATCAAAAATGAATAAGTACTCTAATCAATTTTCCAAATAATTCTCAATCCCTTCCTACTCCAGTAGTCCTACTAAAGACATTTCTCATATGGGCTTCTAGCCCACTAGTAATAAACTTTATAAAATAACAGGCCGGATCATCCATACTTTCCAGAACTCGAGAATTGTCAGCCCGTTAACGAAGAAACCTTCATCATTGACTGACAGGTGGGCACTCACATCCCAAAACCCAAACCCCAATCTCAGCCCCGGACTCTTTCCGTTCCTTTGCGCATTCCACCACCTCTCTTCGATCTTTCTCACCAAATGACACGATTTTTCAAAGCCAATCTCACAGAATCTCTTTTTCGCATCTCCCTGTAACTAGTTCTGTTTCCATTCGAAGTACACCTGCTCTTTTGCAATTTTCATTGGATTGAATTGTGAAACCTCGTATAAATTGATCTTAATCTCTGCTTTTCGGATGTATAGGGGATTAGGATGTGAGAAAACGATGGATTGTTGTTTGGAGTAAGGTGTCAGGGTTAGAGGAGGCCATCTTATGTGGGGACCACTCAGTCTCCAGAAATTTCCAACATGTGCCAGGTTCATGTTTCTGGAACCATGACTTTTGTTGATGGTTGCATTTTCTTGTTTAATTTGATCTTGTGTTAGCCATCAGTTACCACAAGGGAAATAGATAAGGCGGTGCATTGTATGATTATTGAGGCAGGTGCATACCCATCTCAGCTCGGCTAGTATTTGTACATCAGTAAATGAGCGTCTGCCATGGCATTCCTGATCCTTGTCAACTACAGGTTTTGTAAGATGAAACTTAGCTGTTTTCTTCTGTTGCTTTGAGCATGATGAATTTTTGTGATTAACTATGTTGATAGTTGCCAGTAAAACTACTTGTTTTGATATTTTCTATAGCTCACCAATCATTAGTAATTCTTACACTTTTTGCAAATAGTTGTCAGATAGTTTAAACAATAAAGAAGAAGAATAAAATAGTAAGATATGACTAAATTATCACTGACCTTTTCACCTTTACTGAAATACTTGCTTTCTAGCCAGATTTGAAATTTTAAAGAAGATGGATATCATTTGTCCCCATTTCTATCACATAAACTGTGCATCTGGTTCTACTAAATATTAGTTCCTATGGAGCAATAGGTTTTTGAGTTGATACAATTCTTCAAAATTGCATTTTGGTTTGGTCTTGTTAACATATACCTTCAAAACATTGTAGCCAGAATGTTAGATGCGTTTTATGAAAAGTTATGGTCATATGTGCCTGTGATGGAATTCGAGGACAACCCCTCCCAAATTGCTGACCCCACACTTGCATAGCATGTAAATGAATAATATAAAGATATCTATTAACCAATTTGTGGTTTTACAATGCCAAGTTAGTAACATTAATCCCATCTGTTTATTTACAGAATGGAGACATCATAACCGTTGATATTGCAGATTTCTTAAATGTAAGATATTCTTTTTTATGTCATTCATTTTCTAGCAATTACAGTTATATAATTTTAGGCTGACATAACTAATAGGTCGTGTTGATGTACTAGATTTAAATCTTAGATGGACTGGGTTTCATGTCCTTACGGGCACAATTTAGAGTGGAACTTGTGAGCCTTAATGCCTTATCCATATTTCAAAATAATAATAATAATAATAGTAATGGTAATGGTGATGGTGTTGATTTTTAACATTTTTCCCGTAGCCTTAGTATCTTAAAGCGTCTTTAATTCATTTAGTTTACATGCTGACTGTCAGCTTGTTTATTGAACAAGGTTATCATGGAACTGCATCAAAGACTTTCTTTTGTGGACAAGTGAATGAACTCGTACAGCGTCTTGTACATGTTCTCTCTCTCTCTCTCAGGTTTTACCTTGATTCTTGGTAGCTCACAATTTCACATTACTTGCATCTTTAGTTTGCATTTACAAGATTGTTCCAAATTCTGAAACCTTTGTTTTGTGGAATTTGGAATCTGGTAGCTGTGCTTAGACACGGGCATATCAGCATGGTAAGATGGAGCTTTGTAAAGAAGGATTGGCAAGGGAATTAGGTTTCTAATGGAATTAAAGACACCCAGGGATTCATTTCTAAAAAAAAAAAAAAATGGAATTAAAGACAAATCAAGCATTTGGTCATGTTTTTCTTTTTAAAAGAAACAAAACAATCAAAGAGAGATAAACCAGATAAAGTAAATTGACACATTCTACAATATAATTAATGATAAATAAAACATCCACCTTTCAGATAGTTAAGCACTCGAGCTCTTAATTAGTCTGTTCAACTACTCTCTCTTCTCGTCGCGCTGATCCACTGAAGATGCCACCAAGCCCCGATAATTCTATCAGACAAGGAGCTTTTCTGCCGAGGAAGTTGCATATTTTTGACAGAACATGCGCTGAATAAATCACAAATAATAACACCCCCACCGCTAGTATAATTACGTAAATTGATGTGGTGAATCTCCTGGCACAGCCAGCCGCATATGAGATCATCAGGCTCACCAATCCCAGCACCATGCTGATATTCAGCATTACAACCTTAGACTTGTTACAATAGAACTTCTCATTCATGAGAAGTATTATTATAACCAATGAAGCCATGAACGCAGTAGCATTGGCATAAAAGAAGGTTGTGTATCTACTCTGATGTTTGTCATGAAGAATTGACGAACCAGCTTCGTGACCGTTAGGTCCGATAAGGTCGTCTTGCCAAAATCCACCTGGTGGATTTAGACTACTTGTATATGTTACTGATGCTACAAGAACAGCGACAACCATGATCCATCCACGCATGTCTTTGAACCACTTTTTCCTTGCAGCTTCTTGACGCGAGGTGTCGTTAGTACCTGCTGGTCCTTCTCCATTTGGTGGTGCCATTTGTGCAGTGTCATGGGGAATCTGTGTTGCAGCAGGGGGAGGTTCTTGTTGAATGCTAGTGATGCAAGCTTGTGGTGGAGGCCGAGGCAGTTGTGACTCATCGGGTCCGTCGTTCGTTGAAGGAACAGGGGTGAGGTTTATCTCATGTGACATGATGGATTGTGGATGATTTTGGATGACTTGGTGCTTAGCTTCTTCAATATGAAGTCTTATAATGACGAACAAGGGTGAATTTAATATGTGTTTAAAAAGGATAATACATATTTTTTTTAAACAAGTGTGAATTTAATATGTGATTAAAAAGGATAAGCATATTTTTTAACTCTTCAATTTCCAGTTGCAGCTACCAATATACTATTTGGAATACGCCCAAGACATGCACGCGACTTATGACTAAATGAATTAATTAAAGTCAACTATAGTCTATAACTTTCAGCTACTGTTGGCTTCATGTACATAATGAAGACAAAAACGAAGCACCAATGCCCTCGGAAAAATAGCTGTCATCCAAGTCTGGTGAAAGCTCAAACCAACTAATTAAGATTGAAAAATAAAGTATTTTTTTTGTAGGTTAAGCTGGATAAGAAAATTAGTTGGCTTTATTTGATGCAAATTAAGAAAAATAGTTGGATACTTCCCAAAATGTACGCAGAAAATTGATTAGTGTCATCGCACTAATTACCATCGCGCGCCATCGCTGAGGGAGTGTCTCAGCGATGGTCCGGTCCCTCACCTAGAGCACTTATTTCGTTATTTATGTATAAATGTTCAGTTAGTTGTAACAAAAAAAATATAAATATTATAAGAAAAAAATGTTCATTTTATTAAGTATAAATGTTTAGTTTAGTAAGTACAAATGTTATGTTAATTGAGTATAAATGTTCAGTTAGGTGCAATAAAAATATAAATGTTATAAGCAAAAACATTATTACTAAACCAAGCGAAGGGGTCACTAACCGGACACTAAACACATTAAAAAATTAGAAAGGGCCATGAACCGGTTAGGTTCAAATTAAATTTTTTCCGACTCTACCCCTAGTGCGCCTCTCTCCAAGATTGACACGCAATTTTATATTAAGCCATAAATTGATGCATTTAACTGAACACTTGTGATTATTAAACTGAACATTTATAACATACACAGACACTCTAGTCACACGAGTCTCATGCACGCTGCGTCATTTGTTCAGCGATGGCGCGCGATGGTAAATCCGCCGATAGGAGTTATCATTACTGATGAACGCAAGCTATAAGATGTAATTTGGGTTGTGCTGAATTAACTGAAATGAAATATTGTATCAAGCTAATTATCGTATTTCAAAATGTGATGACATGATGAATGGGAATCGCGCTTGTGATTATAGTGCTTTCTTTCAACAGTGATTTTGCCGCCTGTTTCACCATGCCAGGTGATATATAGCTGATGACCATGTGAACAGCGGCACACCTATTTTATCCAGGAAATTTGCCTTCAAGGCTTTTTATTGCTGCTGTTTTGTTAGCGTTTTGTTTCATCTATATATGTTTTGCCACCTCATGGCTTATCTATGCCTGGTCAGTTGGTATAGATTTCAAGATTCATATGGTATATCTTACCTTATCAAATGAGATGGTGAAACTCGCTGGCAAAGACACAGTCTGCGCATTTTGCTTTAGCAATATATACAATACTATATCAAGTTAATTTGCCAATAAGCTCACTATAAATCACTCCAACTCCAAAGTTCAAAGCCCAACCTTTCCTTCCAATCCTATCACGAAATTGACCGCTCTACATTTAGTCATTGACAGTTTACAGTTTGCAGGCATTTGGAAGACCCGCTTTAATTCCTAGTTCCTACATGGTGTAAATAGGGTTCGACTTTACCGTACTTTGTGATTGGTCAGGGTCTTCCTTGACTAAAGTCAAAAGCCACCAGAGACTTTTTTTTAATTACAGTTCTAGGGTCTTTTTTAAAATGGTAAATCAGTATATAGCCCTCAAATATTCTTCAATTGGATTATTGGAAATATTGCCTTCCATTCTTTAATATTGTAAATTTAACCCTCTAATCATACTTGTTATGGTTATATGCCCTTCCAATTAAGTTTTATATTTCTTTAATTTTAAAAAATCAATTTTTAAAACTAATGACCAACATGCCCCTCTAGTCCCTTCCCGACGATTCATATTCATGCTAAATTCAGTATAGGAGTCGTTAAAAACTAGTATCGTGTCAAAGGAGAGAAACAATGAGAGCCCAGACTGGTGGCTTAAAGGATTGATCTCCTCGCCGTTCTTCCTTTTTTTGTCGACTTGGTATTATATGGAACCAAGAAACCATATATAATTTGTCAAAAAAGAAACCATATATATACTTATGGAACCAAGAAACTACTATAATAGTATAACACCTCCAAATTAACCAGTATCCCTTCCACAATAAACACCACCAGCAGAAAAAAAGAATCAAATCTACTATGTTTTCTTGTTTTGCTCGTTTTATCTGCAGTTCTGCACCAGTATGAACAGGTCATTTTCTTTATTAATCACGACATTTATTTCAAGAAATAGATTTGCTTCAACAAAGTCAGTATGTACAGCCGCAATGTTCAACGTAGTCAGTATAACATAGATATCCAGAAAATACATGTTGGGGTTATTTTTAGAATCATTGTGCATGCTTTAGTTAAAAATATAAGATGAAATCAAACAATTTCAAAATTATTGTGCTTTAATTAAAATCAATTTTGTTTTGTGCACATTAATTAACCTATCCAATGCACTAACCGAATCACAATTATTATGCATAAATCGATGTTTCTCTTTTCGTAACCATATGCTTGGTTTATATTATGATTCTCCTATAATATCACTCAGTAATCAAGTTACAATCAATATAATTAGAAATAATTAACTCATTGTTGGTTGGTGGAAACCACTAACATGTGTTTACCAGACCCACAAGTATGATTAAAGGGATATATTTCCAATATTAATAAGTCCAATTAGAATAGATTTGAGGAGAAATGACTGATTTTCCTTTTTTTTTAAATCTCTTTTAGTCTTAGGGCTTGCTCCAGAAGGGATGAACCAAAGTGAAGGAAATATAGCATAACCGAGATATCCTGCTCCCGTTGTTGTTGCTGGATGAATTGATAGAAACTCAATTAAACTACAACCCATGAACAGTCCATTTTCGGAGAAAATCGATTACCCCAAAATCGGGGTGTAACCAAGAGACACCAAGAAATTTACTTTTTACCTAAAATACCCTTCGTTTTTGTTTCTCTGGCTGTGGACTCCAGCAATTCATCTTTCTCTTCCCATTTAAACTAAAAAGGGCAATATCGTCTAAGAAGGAGATTACAGCTGTTATCCTCGATGCATGATTTTAGAGATTTGGAGCACAATACCTTCGTTCTTCTAAATTTCCTTCATCTTCTTTCCTCTCCTTTCCTTTCCTTAGCTTAGCTTACACTCTTATGGAGCAGCCCTTAGGGGTGCACATTGGGGAATATGGACAGCTACGGAAAGTTGCAACTTTTTGGACTGACTTGATTGCACTGAATATTTGCATATTAGAAGGATACTTTTCTGATTTAATATTTACTTAAATCAATGTAGTATTGCATGAATTGTGGTTTATACAGAATTACAGAGGTAATAAAAGGAATAATATAAAAAAAAAAATGAGAGTTGTTTATGAACCCTACTACCGCTCCTGCCTCCGTTCTTTCGCTCTAAAAAAAATGTTTAAATTTGCCAAAATGTCAATTTTGTTAGCTATGGGCCTATAGCATGTGAATTACTATTTTGGGCCCATCATTAGTTTCACAGTTCACACTCTAGACCGGTCTGTAATTGGACAATGGTTTGACATAATATAATAATATTATTGACAATGGGAATTAGTCTACGCAAATCAGAGTTTAGGCAATCACGTAATCAGAGGAGTTGCGACTCCCCTCACGGACTCCTCCTGTGACGCGCCTCCCCTCCCATCCCCTCCCTCCACGCGCCTCCCCTCACTTCTCCCATTTCCTCTCCTCCGCCTCTACTCTCCTCTCCCTCTCTTCCGCCTCTACTCTCCTCACCCTCTACGGCTCCACCTCCTCTCTCTCGCTGCCCTCTTCTCTCTCTCATTGCCACCCTTTCGCTCCCCCTTCCCCTTCCTCTGCTTTGAACAATACAACAAAAGTGAGTACATTATCGGATAAAGGAAGTATATAATATGTAGCAAGGGAGTATCTAATAACTTAAAATGAGCAGTTATTTATGTGAGTAATTAATATGTTCACAGGAGTATTTTAATTAGACTTAGGGATTTTATATATTTTCATAAGTGAGTATTTTATATTAATCAAATAGGTGTATATCATGAGTATTTTATTTTGTATTCGGAAGTATATAATTAATGGTAAGAGAGTAACTAATAAGATGAAGGGAGTATCTAATAATTTAAAAAGAGAGTACAAATACGCATTTTAATTTAATTGAGTAACTAATATCGAAAAAAGAAGTAAATAATGTGCATAAGGAAGTAACTAAGTATGTAGTTCATTTAGGGAGTAACTAATAATTATAATGGAATAAATAATAAAACTTACGGGAGTAACTAATAACTATAAGGAAGTATTTATATTATAGCAGGAAGTAAATAAATAAAATTTAAATACTTAGTTTATTTAAGGGAGTAACTTATAGCTATAAGGAAGTATTTATATTCTAGCACGGAGTATATACTTGTTTAGGTGTCAGTGGCAATGGAAAAAAACGAAAGAGACACGTTGGGAGGGAAAAGGTGCACGAGAAGAGGGTGATGCAGGGGAGGAAGAGGTGAATCATTGGCCAGAAGGTGAGGCGGGTGGATCATGGGCACGAGAGAAGGGAGAGCCGTGAGAAGAATAAGGGGAGGGAGAGAGGTTCGAGAGGAAGGAGGGGCGAAGCGGGTGAGAGGCAGGGAAGGGAAAGGGAGGGGAAAAGACGGGGATAGGAAGGGAGGCACGAGAAGGAGGTGAGAGAGAAGGAGAGAGGTGAGAGAAGAAAAGAGGCGAGGAAGGGAAGAGATGGAAAAGAAGAGAGGGGAGGGGATGGGACGGAAAAGAAGGAAGGGGGGAGGGGACGCGAGTTAGGAGAGGGGACGCGTTTTTCTTTTTTGGGCAGAGCACCCTTTTCATTTTAAGATTTGATTGCTTGATTGCTCAAAAGCTTGATTGCATTTATCAGCCCTGATTGACAATATCAAATGCTGTAAACTGTGAGTCTATGACTAGCCTATAGGCCATCAGGTGAACAGTCCCTTCATTGAATTTTTTATAATAATTACTCATTAGATTGGGGTAATTAGTTTCTACTATCCACACAAATACCATCTAACCATTCAACAGTCTCCTTTCAATATGGGCCCAAAACTAGCCCAACCTTCCTCAATGTCTATATATACCCCTCTCTCACTCCAAATCCTAGTCATCTTTCACTCCAAATTCTAGCCATCTCTCACTCTAAAGTTCGCCACCTTCGACGACACCGTGACACCGTCGGTTGCACTTCCGACCGCCGCTTCCGACGCCCATCCATAGATGATCGGATCCTAGCTTCTCTCTTCTAGGGTTCTGACCCACCTCCGACCTCTCTTTCTCCACCGAGCAGTCGTCGGTGCTACAAGCTTCACATCGCCACCATAGATCTGACTCGTTGCTACTCTCTCCTCTCCCTACCAGAAAGCAACAATAACAACACCTTACTGCGTTGGTGCCTCGTGAGCATAGAAGTTAGGTCGCGTCGACAAGGACATAGAAGGCAAGGCGAGGCAACGAAGTTGCATTGCTGGGTGGCTTTTGGTTGTGAGTTGTGACAATGTGCCTAAATCCTTCTGCCTTTTGGATTTATGGAGCAATTCTTGCTTTGAATATTAATTCATCTCTTAGATTTGTGATTTATTGATTACATGTCAAGCTTGCAATTGTTCTTTTTGGTTGCATGTCTCATATATTACTAAGTTATTTCTATCTCTTCGAGTTGCAATTGATAGTCGATGCTATTATTAATGGATGCTATTATTAATAGAATTGTTCAGTTTGTTGAAATAATGGATATTATTCTTAATAACTGATCAGTTTGTTGTAATAATTTGATCTGATCATCTAAAACTTTAAATTACGACTGCATCTAACTGAACACATAATTCATGTAATTAATCCCTTGAGATGTTTAACTGAACACAAAAACCTAAAACTTTATATTACGACTGCATCTAAGAAGACATAATTCATGTAATTAATCCCTTGAGATGTTTAACTGAACACAAAAACCTAAAACTACATATTACGATTGCATCTAATTGAACAAATAATTCATTTAATTAAGCCTTGAGATGTCAATTGAACACAAAAATCTAAAACTCCATATAAGACTGCATCTAACTGAACACATAATTCATATAATTAATTCCTTGAGATGTTTAACTGAACACAAAAATCTAAAACTTCATATTACGACTGCATCTAACTAAACACATAATTCATGTAATTAATCCCTTGATATGTTTAACTGAATATAAAAATCTATCCATTTGATGACGTCAGCAAACAAATTTTTTTCGGAGTGCGCAAAAATTTTGATGACGTTAGCACGCGAAAAATGCGCCCAAACAGTCTAGAATGGCCCAATTTCAGCCCTTAGACATGTTGGATAGTTTGGATGGTTTTTTGTTGGATGGTGCATATAAGACTGCTTAGATTGGAGGCTTATAGCCCCTCTCAAATGCACTTCTTTTCTGAAAGCATAGTAGCAACGTCCTCAAAAATAAAAATATTTCAAGAACAAAAAATATATATTGTGGAAACCTTATACTCTAAATATCACAATCTTTTCATTGGCATAACCTTAAACTAAAGAAGGCTTAGCAGTGAAGTTGTTTTGGTTTCGACCAATGAATGCATCGTTATCGTTTTTTGAAGAAAAAAATATGGAAATGAACATTCTGGTATTATCTGTTTTAGTTTTAATTTAAATTGGCGCAAAAAGATGAGTGTTGTTATTAATGGCCGTAGAATTCAAATATTTCTTGTGAGAAAATAATTTGAGTGCAGTTGAGAAAGGAAAGTAAAGAGACACTTCAAACAATCTTCACTTCTGTGCACATGTTTTGTAATTGTGGGTCCTCTCTCCCTTCTCTATTAGGAAGAGTGTTATTTCGGAAAGAAGAAATGTTATTTGAATGGTGAGTTGAAAAGAAAAATTGAAGAGATGAATTAAAATTAGGAAGAGTGTTACTTCGAAAAAAGTGAAAAGAGTGTTATTCCGGAAAAAATAAATGTTGTTTGGATGGATTTTTTTTGTGGAAATTAGACTCTTCCGAAATAGTTCTTGTTCTCATCCATCCAAACAAGGCCTATAGTTCACAGCCATGTGTCAGGGGCCATTCTCTCTAAATCAATGAAATTGGTATGTATTTATTTATTGATTTATTATTATTATTATTATTATTATTTTAATGCAACCTCATTTTTGAAGGAAATGAACATTGTGTGGTTTCTTATAGCAAATTATTACTTACAAAAAATTAAATAGTTTGGTAGAAGGCTCAAAAATCGAAGTTTTAGGTTCAAGCCTATTTAGTACTGGTATTATCTGTGCTATTCAAATATTTGTTGTGGATTTCAATTTCAACTCCATTTTTGTGCAAATGTTTGTGGTTCTTAGTCTTTATCTTCCTTCTCTATTTGTGTGTATTTACTAGCTAGTACAAAACTCCTTAGAGTCGCAGCCATCTTCCAAGGACAATTTTCACTAAACCAAACCCATTTGTTGCAAAATAAAACAAAACAAATGTAAGATGCATATAAAGTTGTAAACCAGCAAATTCCACAAAAGTCAATTTTACAATTTCAACGTACTGTCTCGTATTCAATTACAGAGTACACTTTAGTGTGGTCTGTACTCTGTAATTAGAATCCCAAATGTCGTAGGCCGCGAAAAGGCCCTTCTGCTGTAGGCTAATAGGCCCCTCAAATACACTTTTCTCACTTCTCGAAGCATAATATCAATGTAATTAAAAAAAAAAATATTAAGGAAACATAAACAATATTAGTATCATAGCGTGTGGGTCTCTAAGTGTGTATGTGAGAGTCTTGTACAAAAAAATAAAATTTCTACAACTGACAAAAATAAAGCTCCTGATTACAGAAAAAGTTAACCAAAACAAAAATTAAATACCAACAGACAAAAAAAACATTATAAAATATTAATCAAAATCTTTCTTTTGTTGAACACCCTTGAGTTAATTTATGCTCCCAATTCTTCTCATTGCTGTCTTCAAGACTCACATTGCCAGCAATCTTCACCAATTCTTCAATAATAGAATCTACAGACTCTGTTTTTCTCTTTTCCATCACTTTTAAAAAATCACTCTTCCTAACTTTGATCTTAACTCTAAATGGTGAACAACTACCATCACATCGCGCCATATTCTCGCTGTTAGTTTCGATCTCTCGGGCCTTCTCGGCACGCCACTCAGCATCATCGGACCAACGTACTGTCTTTTTCGGATGATTCATAGCGTTATAGTGTTGGTGATCTCCGTAGAATGGTTAGTTTGCTTTGTTGTAGTGTGTTTAATTTGTGGTACTTGGATAGGTAGCTGAAGCTTAGATGATATATGTGTGTGTATTTATATTGATATATAGGGAACCTGGAAGGAAAGAGTCTATAGGCGCGTGTCAACTCGAATTCATTACTCATTACTCTCTTACTAGTTACTAGTGGTCTAGTGGTAGAATACTGTCTCTTACTCAATTTAAAATTATTTTTCTAACATAATTCTAGAATGGCGTCACAGTGCAATTTTGGAAGCATTCGAGTGAGGCTTAACTAGTGGAATTCAGATTTTGTTCGTATTATTTAATATTTTTACAAGATCTCACACCCACGGAATAATAGCATTTGTATGTCCACCTACTTATTTTAATAGCAGATTACATTAAAAACGTTATTTTATTTAAGATAAATTGAGGGTCAAGCCACACAACTAATTTTTAAATTAAATGTCTATAAAGACTTTCTAGTCGGGTTTCGAACCTGCAACCTCTCACTTGAGATGCACTTAATCGTTGATATTTGTACTAATAGGTTAAGATCTTTACATTATTCATCTGATAAAATAATATTCGAACTTCAATTTGTCGTACTTTTATATGAAACGAAATTAATAGAACAGTTTTTTCAGCCCGAGTGTCAACATGCGTCTCTTCTTGTATCTTTGTTGGAAAAGAAATTTAGGAAATGCCTTGAATGTCGTTAGAGATTATAATGAGTGTTCTTATGCCCAAGTATTTGCTAATTTCTACTTTGTGATTATATTATATATAATATTTATACATTTTTTTCTTTTAGGTTGTGAATCAAATTTGATAATATTTGTGAATTATTTGGATGGCTAAATTAAAATTGCAAATGTTTGGTGAATGAACAATTAATTTTCAACTTATATATACAACTTATGTACATTTAAAATATATGTAACATATGTTTAATTTGCTAATTATTATATATTTTTAGAACTTAAGAATATAATTTATATCCATCTTTTTGGTAATATCTTTTTCCAATACTACACAAAAGACTACACAGTCCACACAAGCAAATTATATGCATGACACGCATACAATGATCAAATTATATTGGTCTGGTCCTACATAACCATTATTGTGTTTTTCTTTCGCGTGGACGCCACGCGCCATAGTAGCTTTCTCCTCTCATTTAGAAATAAAATATTACAATTTCATCAGAGATAGCGATAGATTACAGCTGTCGCCTGTCGATGTCAATCTTGTTCAAGTCAAAGATATGTACAGGCTGTAGTCTACAAAACTTTATCCTTTTGTCGAGACTTGAAAGAATTTTTCTTTTTTTTTTTTAATTACGGATACATCAGTCATAATTTAGACCGATTCTCCAATTACAAATGAATCAACAACAAACAATTAAAATTTGGGTAGGCCCCTCTACATAAGCTTTACATATATTATGTCATCGATTTGAATAGATTTTAGTATATAATATATCCAACTTTGTTCAATGATCGCTACTGGTCCTCTTGAACATAAACATAGAGAGTTTAATTGGAACTTGTGGATTTAGTACGAATGATTTGATTTATTGAATATATAAGATTTTAGAGTTTATATGTGTTACGAAAATTTCGTCATTTGGAGCCAACTGGTTAGAATCTTCTTTTATTTTTATTAGATCTAAAAAACACAACAAAGTCCTTTCCTTCCGAACTTTCCATCTTTTTCTTTTTCTAAGGCTCTGTAAATGCAAAGAGTTTTTGCTTTATTGTAGAATCTGTTGGCAATTCCTAGCGTTCACAATAAAAGAAAAATAAATAAACTTTGGCATGATAATATTATATAAATTGCTTCGATTTAGAACTATACAAATAACAATTTGTGAAAGGTTAATTTTGAAAAAAATAATCTATAATGAAAAAAAAAAATGCAGTTTGCCGCAGCTGGACCGTTATGCAGAAGAGAAGCTTCCTAAGAGCTCCAAAATAAAGGATAAAAAATTGCAGTCAAGACTATGAAGCAAATGCATTCACCTGACCTTCCCAAGATTTCCTTATACCGTGTAAATGCTGCAGTCCTAGATCACATCCATAAAAGAATTAATTAAATAAATGACCTCGGCTTATAATGCAGAGTAACATAAATGGGACCCGGATCCTGTGTAGCGCAGCACAGGTGTAGTGCACCATCCCAGCCGTCTGATCTGATCGGGATGGTTAAATTTTCTCGGGCCTTACAATCTGGTATAATTCACGGGCCATCCATCATAGATCGGACAGTTAGGGATGGTGCGCTGCACCTGCGCGGCACAGGATCTCGATCGATTCACATAATGACCCCGGTTACTTGTTTTTTTTTTTCCCCCTTTTGACAACGAAAAAAGCCCGTAGGCCTTCAGATTGGCTACTCGTATATAAAGATTAGACTCCAAAGTATATTTGATGTATTTTAGTGGAATAAATAATACAAATTGGTCGTTATACTTTTTAAAATATTAAAAGATGATATCAAATGTTGTCAGGGTGTTGCCTTCCGTAACGAGAAATGATTCAAAGGACTTAGTAAATTTTTCCCCCAAACTTTTGATATTTTTAACGGATCCTTATCCATTTAAAATTTATGAAAACATATGATTACTCCCAAGTAATTCTATAATTACAAGGGCTTGTGTGTAAAATTTCGAGGTTTTTTAAGGGGACAACTCAAGCAGGCAACTGAGTAGATGAGACAATTAGTAATCCTAATATGCAACGGAATAATTTTAATTTTTCAAATTTCCAAATAACAACTCGAAATTGACACTTCAGGGCTCTTTGAGCGTAAAATATATAAGTAACAATGACATCAATTAGCTTTGTGGTTCGTACCAAAAAAATCAACATCGTCTTGTGCTGCTGCTTTTTAATATTACACTTGCTTATAATATCGCACTTCACCCAATATATGTTGTACCAAAGTTGATCTTTTGATTCTTTTTTTTAGCAAAAATAATATTGGCCTTTTGAAATTTCTCCCATCTCAAAATATAAAAATAACAACAATTTTAAAAAATTTCCACAAAATTTTAAAATTTCAAAATATAAAATATACATTACTCAATTAAGTCAAATTTTGTAAGAATATCCATAAAAGTTAATCCAAAAATAATCTGAAAAAAACATGCAAATAACCAAAATTAATTAAATAAATGCAAAAAAAAAATTTAAAAGTAAAAAAAAATGCTATATCACTTGATTCCTCATAGTTTATGCCAATTAATATACTATATAGAAAAAATATTCTCATAGAATAATTATAATTAACAATATTTATATGAGAATATATAAAAAAAAAACTTAAAATAAAATGCCTTAGGTCCACAATATAAAGAAATGACAATAATATAATAAAATATAACTAAAATTATAAAATAGAAAAAAGTACATCATTGAATTCCTTGTAATATTATAAGAACATTCATAAACTTTTATGCGAAAACGATTTTGGAAAGGATTACAAACAATTAAACAAAAGAACAGAAATTACTGCAAAAGACTGATTATGTAATAAAAGAAACTAAAGAGTTTGCTATAAAAATTACATACGAGCCGTACGAGTAAAAAAAGAAAAACTGCAGGGGCAAACTAAAAAAAAGCGAACTACTCCCCTTATGCGCTGCATCCTCTTCTTAATTTCATTTGACTTTATATATATCCACAATGTACAACTTTTTGAGTTGCTAATACAACAAATTGTTATATGGGGCTTGTTGCATAGAATAAATAACATAGGCGTCCATCCTAAGCGATCCAAAGACAAATGCACATGGACTGTCTTTTTTTTTTTTCCTATTTATTTTTTTGTATAAAATCCGGTGTAGATTTTCGTGCTGCGTAATGAAAGAGACCAGCTTAACACATTTGTTAGACAAAAATATATGCAAATTAGCTATAAAGAATCCGACAGTGACACAGTAGAAATGCTCCCAAATGAGTATATAAAAAATTAGCTGCCAAAACCGAGCCTTGAGGTTTTCCATGTTTGGCATCGGATGAACAAGGCAAGAAAAAAAAATTGGAACAACTTCGATTTCCGCACTCCAGTTCTTATTTCTAGTTCTTGTTCCGTCAAAAGAAAAAATTGAGAACTATCCCGTAGTTCATTATTAGCATAAATATTTTCTCCATTTGATTTCGCGCGAATAGCGAAGTTCACGTGGCTAGAATGGATGGTTGCTGTCGTGGCCGTGGGTTGGTGAGTGCGATACGGGCTGCCACCGTGATGAAATCAAAGCTTGATGACTATCATACAACTGAACTATTGACACAGGGAAAGACATGATTGAGCTTCAAAGAGGGAACAAATTTGATAGGAAACTTCAGTGGTTTCTTCTTACTTTATTTAATTTTTTTAACTTCGAATCGCACAACCACCACTCTATTTGCACTAGTTTAATGAATTTTATCAATGTGGCTTGAGTCATGATGTTTATGTCTATCCTTAATTTCTCAGACGACGTGTTTTATGATGATTACAAGCATATAAATTGGTACTAATTACACATGTTGAACATTCCTGGTCCTGCTAGCACCAAGACTATAAATGTTCCAAGCTTCAAAAATAAAAAAAAGGATTAAAATTGATACGACTGTAACTAACAAAGTGTTTTCGGAACTAATGAGAAATAAAAGATCAGCACCATACCATATACCATAGGCATTATTACACAACTGGTCAACAAATGAATGAATTTGATTAACTATCACTGATTAATTCTAATACATTCATAATTTGGTCACTTAATTAAGTATCAAATCAACTATAAATTTTATAAAACTTATATGAAAACGCATCACTTGTAAAATTGAACAAGATCAACGGTTTGGATTCAGTATTTAAATTTAAAAATTTTTAAATATAAAAAAAAATTGGACCGCTGTAGACCTCATCAGGATTCAATCCGGACCATACCATAGACATCTTCAACTAGGCCCAAAGTTTGTCTAATGGGCTTTATCAAGTTCCTTCGGAAGCCCAAAATAGAATTAAATACCCAATTGCCCTTCCCTTCTCTCTCGCGCCGATTCTCGGATATCCTAACTGCCATCATCTAAAGATGACATCCTGCCATCCCTTACGGACTGTCACGCTGGAGCCTAGGCCCATCAACAAAATCACGTGTGATGCACGTGATTGAAATCCCTTCAGTAAAATCTCTCTTTCGATCAGATCAAAGATCAAATCCCTCTCTCTCTCTGCGGAACTTCTTTCTCTACGGAGCATTTTTCTCTACGAAGCTTCTCTCTCTACCGCTGCTAGCGCGCTCTCTTCCTCTCTCTTTCAGGTGATTTTATCCTATCTCGATCAAATCAGATCACAAAATATCATCATTGTTTTCACATTTTTCAATTTCATTGTTTAATTTGTGGTTTTGGTATTTTTATTTCTCGATCAGATCATATTTCAAGCATTTATGCGCATCAGGTTGGTTTATCTCCATCGCTTTCATATTTTTCAATTTCGCTATTTGATTTATAGTTTTATTGTGTTCAATTGTTGATCTAGAAATTGAAATCAAATTTTCTGTGCTGAAGCAAAGATTCACTAGATTAGAATTATAAATCATGAATTAATTCTAATGTTTGAAGCAGATCAGGTTGAAGTAAAGATTCTCTCTATTTCATCGGAGCAATCTCAGCCTCTCTCTCACTAGCACCCTTGCTTTCATCTTATTTGGATCAAATTAGATAAGAAGCTACTCAATCCGTGTTCTCCATTGAAGCTAATCGATACAAGAAGAGGACATGTCGCCATCGTTGAATCTAGACGAACCTAATCAGCCCTGGTCCGATCAGGATCCTCTGTATGCATTCCTCTAATTATTTCCAGGTTTGTTTGACATCAATTCTCGATCTGATCTGATCTAGTTTTTCATTTAATTTTGGTTTGAAATTGGAAATAGGCTCAAATCTGATCTAGTTTTGTAAATTTGTGTGAAATTTAATTGTTTGATATCAAAGCAATGAATGTCTGATCTAGTTTTCCTCTCTTCGTTGTATGATCATATCTAAGTTTTTAATGAATGTTTGAAACTAGTTAATTTGTGCTAATGCAAAAGTTCAGCATATTATTCACATAGTTTTTCATGTGTTTATTTATTTGTATATAGAGGATTCCATTTATTCTGTGAAAGGAGTATTTGAAAAAGATTTTAGGGAATATTTAAAAAAGATTACCTTTATTGAGGAGATTCATTTAGTTCTGTGTGGACTTTTTCGTCATCTCTCGAAGAATGAAAGAGTTTCCTCGAGAAATTAGAATAAGCCTTAGATTCACCCCCCCTTAAGGTTCGATCTTTGTACTGAGTGTCTCTTGACGACAAGAGGACCTGAACAAGAGTCGCTTCTTACGAGGGTTTATTAATTTCGCGGGTCCTTTCTTTCCAGTAGGCGCAAGCCCCTACTGTTAATTACCCCGTAGTTGCCTACGGGAACCTCTGATTAAGGGATCTAAAGAATTATATGTAATAGGCTAGGAAAATCGTCTCTAAAATGATTTGATTTTTTGCATTTATGCGGGAATTTATTTCTTTTGGCTTAGACCGGACTCAATTGATGGTACCAAATCTAATTGACGGGACCTAATTGAGGACGCTTAAATAATTTTGAATTTAGATTTTTAATAGACTTGGTTTTAGTTTTGATGCCGGGCGGGGTTTTCGATCCTGAGGTTATTTTGGGCCTTTATAGAATTTGGATTTGGATTTTGAGTGTATCAAGGCTATTTTGGGCCATTTGGATTTGGACTCGGTTTGGGTTGTTTAAGGCTGTTTTGGGCCTTTGTGGAATTTGGATTTGATTTAGGTTTCATAAGGCTACTTTGGGCCTTTTTGGATTTGATTTGAATTTCTCGGGACTATTTTGGGTCACTTGTGAGAAAGGGTTTCCGGGACTATTTTGGATCACTTGTAGAAACGAAATTTTGGTTTCTCGGGGCTATTTTGGGCCACTTGTGAAAATTTGAGTTTTGACAATCCTTGGGACTATTTTGGGTCGCTTGTAAGGATTGGTTTCCGGGACTATTTTGGGTCACTTGTGGAAATAAAACTTGGGAGTTCTCAGGGCTATTTTGGGCCACTTGTGAGAATTTGAGTTTTGACAATCCTATGGACTATTTTGGGTTGCTTGTAAGGATTGGTTTTCGGGACTTTCGGCTTTTGAATTTGAATTTCAAAGTTTATGTCTTTTGGGTTTGAGTTTCAAGGTTTCTAGCTTTTGGACTCGCTTGAAGTTGATTTTGATTTGCTGAAGAGTTCGTCTTTTCTCTAGTGAAGAGGTTTCGATTTTGGCTTTGGAATTCGTGTTTTGACTTTTAAATTTCTGAAGTTCATCTTTGGGTTTTACCATTGTCACAGTTTTATTTTATTTTTATTTTTTATTTAAGACTTTTAGAATTTCTTTTTACATTTTTAATCATTTTTATTTCTTTTATATACTTGATCTTTAACACATTCCTTTTAAAACTATTTTTATTTTCAAGATTATCTCAATTTGATTTTATTTATTGAAAGGGTTTTAATGGGTTTTCACATCATTTTGGATTTTATAAGATTATTTAGCATTATTTTAGCATTTTTTGACATTTGTTTAATATTGGAAATTCTTCTAAAATACAAAAGATCAATAAATTGACAGATTTTAATATCAAAATATAATGAATTTGGTTTATTGAGATTTTTAGAAATTTTTGGATATTTTATTTGAATTTTTCTGAGTTTCCTGCTATTTTTAATGAATTTTTTTTAATTTATGCTGATTTGGAAATTTTTTATTGGTCCACGTGCGCAAGGGAGGCTGAGTTGGCAGCTGACTGGGCCCGACTACGTGGCTGAGGGGATTTAAGCACTGGGCCTTTTTCCTTTCTCTCTTCGATTTGGGCCAAGTTCATTTCCGGGCCGCAATTGTCATCTCTTTTCTTTTTTACAAAACCAGACGAGTTTCGCGTAGCGGGTCGCTAAGAACCTCACAGGGTGTTGCACCACATTCCGCCACAGAAAATCAAATAGAACACGGGTTTGAACCCGTCTCCTCCGGAAAGATTTGGGTTTTTTGCAGCAAAGTCCCCGCCTCTTCGCCGACGGAATTGCGGCAGCTCCGATCACCATTTCCATCGAGACATGGCTTGTTGGAATCGTAAGATTGAGGGAAAAACAATGGTATGCTCCATGATTTCCGTTAAAGCTCATTCTGTCATGTGGGACCTGAGTGACCTCGAGCTGCCATTATTGGCGTTTGAAGCTCTTGGGACGTCTTACTCTGCCAGATTTAGGTTTCTTGTTCTTACGGGAATGTGTAGAAGACAATGGTGAAGTTAATTTAGCATGGAGGGGACTTGAAAGGGATTAACTCGACTGAGGCGATTCGACCTTCATTTGAACAGAACTGAGCTTGATTTGTAGGGCCCACAAAGAGTTCCTTTGATGCCAGCAATTGTTTAGTGAGTTTCAGGAGCTCAATTTCATACCGTTTATGCCTTCATTTCAATTTGAAGCACCACAGTTGGGCACGAGGAACATTGAGGCAGAAGTTGCAAGTTTACACATTTTACTCAATTTTCAAACTTACATGTAAGTGGACTTGCAGCAATAAGGATTGATTTGACATTCAATTTAAGTCATTTTAACTTTGTTTTAGGTGTTCAAATCAATACAGGAAGTGAGAACTAGACTTTTATCACTTTTCATAGTTTCCACTTTTCATTTTTAAGCAACCTAGCCACTGTTTTGAAGTGATTCTTGTTTGAGTTGCACAAAATGCAGGAAGTTCAGTTGCAGAGGCCTCAATACACTATAAGAAGTGCACTTCAACAGTTCAAAATCACTTTTTGATATTTTTGTAAGAAAATACTAATGTATTTATGTAATTTTTTGTTCCTTTTGAAAATATCTCATGAAACACTCATATATTTATTCAAAATTTCTAATAGTTTGCAGAAATATCCTTTAACATGTCTATGAATTTTCTTTGTGGGTCTTTTTGCAGGAAAGTCCAAGATAACAATTTATTTAGAAAATACCCTTGCTGCCTTCATAATTTGATATAAAATCATATAAAATTTATAAAATGGAAAGAAATGTTCTCAGCTGTCCACTAAGCTTTGTGCTTGCTGTCCATATTCATTTTTAGGTTTTTTTGCAAAGAAAACCTTATCTTTTCATTTTATTTCACTTTGGACAGATTTATACATATGTACATGTATTATATTTTTTTTGTTTTGTGATGATGCAAGGCTTCAACTTGTTATGATTTCTAGAGTAAATTGAGCAGCATGACATCTGAGTAGCATATGGATTATTCAATGGTCCCATAATTTGAGCTATTTTGAACTCAGACCATGGAAACCCAGTCTAGAACTGAGGAGCCCTCAGCTTAGACCATAATTACACCTAACAGGAGGAATCCTCAAGTTAGGCGACCTCTCCTCAGTCTATATCTGAGGAACCCTCAGTATAAACCATGGGAGGAGAGGTCAAAAAGCGAGATGAGAGAAAAGAGAGAGCCAAGCAGCAAAATTGCACTTCAAATCCACTTATTTTGACTTTTAAACAGAGAATTACAAAACACGATCACTCAATTTTACCTCTTTTCTTCCTTTCCTAACTGTTTGATGTATTGCCTTAACTTAATCCGCCACTAACTATCCTAATTGAAACAGATGACTACAGCCTAACCCTAGCCCAATCTTGTGGCCACTCGCCCCCCTTTCTGTCGAAATTAGGGGTTTATATAGGGTAGGATTTAGGGTTTCACTTCTTGAGCCCGAGCTGTCTCCATCTTCTGATTTCAATCCAGTGGCTGACCATGGGCTGCGCCTAGGGCACGGTTTCGCAAAATCGCGGGCTGGGGCTTCTGGTTTCTGCGTCTGTGGCCAGAGAGGAGGTCACGTCGACGAGTTTCTGCGATTTCACCCGGCGTGCGCGGTAAAATCGCGCCTCTCTTCTTCTTTCTTTTTTTTTACCAGGGATGAAGGGGACGACCCTTACAGGTGGGGTTCACCTGTGATGTTTAATGAGAGACATAGAGGGTAAATGGATTTGGTCTTCCATGAGCCAATGAAGAGAAATGAAATCCAAAGGTTTCGGTGTATGAACCAGACGCACACAAGGGTCAAATATCCATGGTAATTTTATAAGCCAGCGCCCTCTTCAGTTTCATCCGGATCCGCTCCAACAGACGCACCCGACAAAGCCCCTCCGATTTTTCTGAGATTTTCTTTCCATTTCCTTGATTTAACATATATTTCCATGATGCCAATCCAAAATAAAATGTTTCAAGGCCTTCCCTTGAGTATTTTTGCATAAAATTTTATGAAGAGACTCACAAAAATATAAGGAACTTAATGGTTCAAATGGTTTTGCAAAATTCCTCACAGATTTATTTTGATAATTTTGTAGAGTTTTGGGGTTTCTTTGCAAATTGTGGAGTTTCTGTTGACATTTTTGGGATTTAAAAATTATGATAAATTATCATAATTCTTAGGGAATTTTTGGGTAAATTTTGGGAATTTTTGGAGTTTGTTTTGTATTTTTTTGTAATTTGAACTTGATTTTTCGCAGTTCGAATTTTGGTTTTCGCTATTTGAATTTGGTTTTAGCAATTTGGGTTTGGTTTTAAGGGCTGATTTTTTAGGGTCAAACAAGTTCATGATTAATTTTTCAAATAAAGTACTGATATGCAATGGAGTAACTAAATTAGTTACAGGGAGTATTTAAAAAAGCTTTTAGGGACTATTTAAATAAGATTAACTATAATGAGGAAATTCATATAGTTCATGGATAACTTTGCAAATAAAGTAGTGATATGCAATGGAGTAACTAAATAAGTTACGGGGAGTATTTGAAAAAGGATTTAGGGAGTATTTAAATAAGATTACCTGTATTGAGGAGATTCATTTAGTTCATGGTTAACTTTTCAAATAAAGTAGTGATATGCAATTGAGTAACTAAATAAGTTACAGGGAGTATTTAAATAATTTTTAGGAAGTATTTAAATAAGATTACCTGTATTGAGAATATTTTCCAAATAAAATATTGATATGCAATGGAGTAACTAAATGAGTTACAGGGAGTATTTAAACAAGTTTTTAGGGAGTATTTAAATAAGATTACCTGTATTGAGGATATTCATTTAGTTCATGGTTAACTTTCGAAACAAAGTACTGATATGCAATGGAGTAACTAAATAAGTTACAGGGAGTATTTAAAAAACCTTTTAGGGAGTAGTTAAATAAAATTACTAGTATTGAGGAGATTAATTTAGTTCATGGTTAACTTTGCAAATAAAGCATTGATATGCAATGGAGTAACAAAATAGTAGAGTATGTAATTCAGTTTATTAGAGTAAGTTAGTTTTATTCTTTTTTCAATTTTACTGTAGATGTGTATCTTGCTATTCAGTTTATATTTTAGTTATCTAGAATAATGGAGTATATATTTTGTATAAGGAAGTATTTACTAAGATCATTAAAAGTTCAAGCATGGTGGTTTACAGAAAAAGTTGCTTCGAACTACATTGCCAAAATAAGAAAAAAAAAACACAAGAGTATATATTTTAGAATAAGGAATTATATAGTTAAATGTTAGGGAGTATCCAGTTATTAAAAGTTCAACAATATACTATCAAGTAAGGTATGAATAAGGGATCATGTAGTTAAATATTAGAGAGTATCTATTAAAAATTCAACAATAAGGGATTATTGATAAAGGATTATATAGTTAAATATAAAGGAGTACCTATTAAAAGTTATTAAATATTCAACAATACTAAGGTGAGATACATATCTTGAACTTTTACATTCTAATTATACTAAGAAGTAATCTCTTTCTCTCCCTTTGTGATTTTCTTTGAAATTAAAAACTGAGAATTTTGTTTGGACTTTTTTTAATTGGTTCCTAATTTCACTTTTTAATTGCTTTTTTTTGTTTAGTGATGCTCTTGATGCATTGGGCTTGGTACGTTATTGCTGTCGTTGTATGCTCATGACTCATGTTGAGCTCATTGAGAAGTTGTTCAATTATAATAGGGAATTTTTTTGGTTTCTTTATTTTCATTTTTCTGTAATAATCCTAGGATGTTTTGCTAACATTGAACTGTATTTATTATTTTTTTTACAGCACTTGAGAAGACTGATCCTAATTTGGCTCAATGACACGCTGGAAGCAACCATACACTTCGACTAATTGCTGGCACCGTATTCCTGCATGAAAAAGACTATAATGAGTCACTAAAGTACACATGCCGGTGAGACATTGGACTTGTAAGATTTTCTATTGATATAATCTAGTTTATGAAGGGAGAAACAGAAAAATGTAAGTTTCATCCATAATAGAGTTATTAATTATAAGTTATTTTGTATCTGTTTGTTACAAGTGTAGTTACCTTAGAATAAAGGAGAAAATATATATCGTAGGGGAGTATTTATTAGGATGATGATTTATTAGTTAGTTTTTGTATGTATATGTTATAAGTGTAGTTAGTTTTAAGTGTAGTTATCTTATGTATATGTTATAAGTGTAGTTAGTTTTTGTATGTATATGTTATAAGTGTAGTTTTTGTATGTATATGTTATAAATGTATATGTTAGTTATATTTTGTAGTTATTTGCAAGTTGACTAACAAGCGTGTGTCCTGTAATCAAGAATTTTACACATGGGAGTATGTATTTATTACTATGGGATTAAATATAATTAATAAGGGAGTAACTACATACTGTAGGGTATTAATAATTAATTAATAATTATACTAAATATAATTAACGGAGTACTACATACTGTAAGGGGGTATATATTAAGCTGAGAATTATTTGTTAGTTATGTATGTAGTTAACTTAAAATAAGGGAGTATATTTTTTAAATAATTATGCATTTACTACTATGGAAGCTAAATATTGAATAAGGGAGTATATATTTAAGTACATTGAATAAGTAACATGTGTCAGCTTATTTACATGTGTACTTAACTTAAAATAAGGGAGTAAATATAAAGTGCAAGGGAGTATATATTCAGATGATGTCTTCTTTGTATTTGTTGCAAGTCTACTTTAGAATGAGAGAGCAAATATATAGAGTAAGAGTATATATTTAGGCGATGTCTTATTGTATCTGTTTGTTACAAATCTACTTATTATTTAATTGATAATTACATCTCACGACACGAGATGATGAATTATTAGTTAGTTTGGCATGTATTTGTTACAAGTGTAGTTATCTTATAATAAGAGAGCAAATGTATATTGTGTAGTTATCAACTTATTTGTAAGTTGATTAACAAGCCTGTGCTCTGTAATGAAGGAAGTTATGTAAAGGATGTTTATTTACTACTATGGGATTATATATAGGGTTTGTTTGGATGAGCCTTGAATAAGGAATAAGAATAAGGAATTTCGGTATGCGTGCTTGTCCATATTCCTTATTCTTATACCATGGTTTTGTTAGTATAAGAATAAGAGTCCAAATTCCTTATTCTTGTGTTGTTTGGATTGCACAAGAATAAGAATATGTACGCATACCGAAATTTCTTATTCTTATTCCTTATTCAAGGCTCATCCAAACACACCCATAATTAATAAAGGAGTAACTACTGATTGATGCCTATTTATTATAATAGTATCCTGCATATAAGTTGTATTAATAAAGGAGTAACTAATGCTTGTTTTTTACAATTATTCTTTATTTATCTCGTAGGTGTATTGCATTCTTTAGTTGATATGGCATTATCAGGTTAATTTTGATCTTTTATGAAATTGATCTTCTATTTACATATAAGGGAGTATTTAAATGTCTATTATGATGTCTGGCATTTAGTTGTAGCATATTATTCACTTAGTTTTTAATATGTATTCATTTATTTGTATATAGGAAATTATTTAATTATATAATCTATCAACTGGGCCTTTATTGCATGTTTCACTATATTTTAACCCGTTAGTTAGAAGTGTAATTATTGCACGATAAGGGAGTAAATATATTGGAAAATGGAGTATATAATAACGAAGAATAGATATTAGTTACCTTTGCCATTTTTTCCTGTAGTGTAGTTATATTTGTTTAATGGAGTAACTTTACATGTTAAATGAATGATTATTGCAGATTAATAATTTGTTCTTTTTTTTTTTTTGTCCAGATTGGTATTTGGATGACAAGCTTGTGGTTGTGTTTCGTTTGTTGACAGATCCTATGAATGACATTTTGATGTGCACTTTGAATAGATTGTTACTTGAATTTGAGTTTAATATTGTGTTTATATATTTATTATGAATTTGAGTTTAATTGTTATAAAAATATATACTCTATTATTATGGATATTGTAATTCCTTCTGTAGAAAAATATAATCCCTTCTGTCAGTGTTAACTTAAGAATAAGATACTTTTTGAAGACTAATTGTTTAAAAAATAAGTACAAATTTTATATATTATTGAACTCCCTTATGATGAAGTATATACTTCCTTAGTTTATATTTGTACTACCTAATAAACAATTAATCATTTCTTAAAGCCTAATTGTTGAAAAAATAAGTACTCCATCAATACGGATAATTTAATTCATTGTGTAGAAATATATACTCCCTTATGTTACATTCGGATAGCGCAAAATGACGAAATTTGATTCATTATAAATGTTATTATTAAATTTGTTAAATTTTATAAAAAAACAACACATTTATCTACTCCCCTACGTCAGATTAAATACTCCCATAGATGACAGTAGCGTTTGTGTGACAACAGCATCTAGCTTACGGCGCCTAGATTATGTTGGGCCAGCCCGTTAATCTCATCTAGAGTCTGTGTGGGATGGCAGGATGTCAAATTTGTGGGATGCCCCATATCAGGACCGCCGATTCTTCCCTTCTTTGCCTCTCCTCTCGCCTCCACTTCAGAGCTAGCCGCCCAAACATAAAACGAAGGGAGAAAGAGAAGAGAAGAGAAGAGCCTATTCTGTTGTTGCGGTACTAATCAAGCTAATATCGAATCAACCTCGAGTTACCTTACTTGCTCCTTCAACCCTCCAGTCGTTCGTCTCTCTTCTTCACACCAATCAGTACCAGCTTCGCCATGGCACCTTCGGGTGTGGTCGAGGAGAGAAGGATGAAGAAGAAGGAAAAAAAGAACAATGCTAAGGCTAAAGGTGAAGAGAGCAGCAAGAAGAGTAAGAAAAGGAATCACGAGCCAGAGCCAGTAATGGAAGCACACGAATCTCTATCTCATGACCCGCCAAAGAAGAAGAGGAAGAAGAACAAGGATTTAAAAGGGGTGAGCCAATTTACCAAGGAGTTAAAGGAACACGATAAGAATGGGGATAATTTAGGTATGATAAAAATAATCCAATTTGGTAATCTTACAGGGGCATTATTGAAAAGAACCTATTTGTTATACCATGGTATCATGTTACATGCATAATCTCAAATTAAACCTTGATCAAATGTTACTTTGATTTTAACACAGAATATACATGGTTAATTGTGAAATAAACTCTTATTCTTATGAAGTTATAAATAATTGGCTATTTGGTTTAATCTAAAAGGAGCTAATACCAAAATAAATAAGTAAAATGGTTATTATGCTGGTATGGATTGATACTGACATAATTCGTCCCAACACAGTTGGGGAATTGGTATTATAATTTCTGAAGCAAAAATTAATTCTTACTGTATTTTCAACAAAACAGGCGCAAAGCAAAATAAGAAAAAGAAAAGGTATGAGCAGCAAATAGCCAAGTCTTCTGAAGGAGAAGAGGAAGATGCTGGAGACGAGACTATAACTGATGAGAGGTTTTCTGCCATGCGGCAGGACCCATTGTTTAGGAGGATGAGAAGGAAAGAAAATAAAGTGGTCATTGACTCGCGGTTTGATAAAATTTTTAAAGATAAAAATTTTGCTGGGTCAGCTGCACCAGTGGATAAAAGAGGGAAGCCGAAGAAGGATGAGAAGGGAAAAAGGTTCCTCATGCAACATTATTTCAATCAGGAGAGGGAAAGTAAAGAGAGAGAAGCAGAGAGGGATGCAAAGGAAGATACTGAGGAGGAGGATGAGATGGGAGACACACTGGGACTGGATTTGTCAGACAGTGGTGATTTGTCAGGGAGTGATGAGAGTGGTTCATTTGACGATGATGATGACGATGATCAGGTTATAATTTAATTATTTCAAAATAATATATTATTTGTTAATATTTTTGTTATAAAATTCTGCTAACATGATTCTTCTTTTTTGTTGGTTGCAGTACTCCGTGAATAGTGATATTGCTCATTACTTGATGGCAAACCATGATGATACACCAACAATAGAGTCTGAAACTCACCGGCTTGCAGTTGTTAATTTGGATTGGGATCATATTAAGGTACAAAAAACTATTTCCAGCTGTTATTTTCTGATAATGGTCTGGACCTCATATTACCAGGATTGCTACTTTTCAATGTATTGTTGATCAGGTCAATGAATCACTATTAAAGAGCAGCCGTACTGGATTCTAGTTCTGTTTTGCTCCACATGGCTACCATTATCCTGTAGAAGAAATTTCATCCGGAGCAGTTGGACACCATAACAGTCTGTTCCAATTGTAACTTGATGGTCCTTCTGTGTTTTATTTACTCTAATTGTTATAGTTGCTTAACTGAGATATAAATGTAATACACAAATTTTCATTGAATCAATGTACAAAGTGATTATTAATTCATTAATAGATTAAATCTAGAAGGGAGAGGAGAAAGATATCGAAAAATACAATGAGCTCTTTTTTTTTTGTTTCGTCAACGTTGTATGATTCATTTGGAAAAGCTCAATTGGTGAGCAACAATAAAACTAAGAGTCAGTAAAGATAGTAGTTTTTTTAGCCAATAATTCTAGTTTTGTTTTACTTATGATTAATTTTCTTTATTTCTAGGCAGTGGACTTGTATGTGGTGATGAACTCATGCCTCCCAAAAGGTGGAAGGATTTTGTCAGTGTCTGTGTATCCATCAGAATTTGGCCTCAAGTGTATGGATATTGAAGCTACTCATGGCCCATCTGCTCTGTTGGATATGCAGGATGATGATGATAAGGTTCATGATGATGTTGATGCTGATGGCGATGAGGATGATGATACAAGTGATGATGATGGGAATGAAAGTGATGTGGATGAAGAGAAGATCAATGATAAACTTCGGGCGTACGAACTAAATAAACTGAGGTAATAAGATGAATATTGTTTTATCAACTATTTATTATTTTTTTAATACTTTAACACAAACAAATACACCAAAACCTTTGCTAATAGCATCTGACATCTGGTCTTCATATTGATTGTTATTTGTAAACTATCATATAATCCTTTATGCACTTTTACAAGTAGGATTTTAGTACGAAGCTGAGCCATTGGAGACTCTTTATAAATGATTATGAGTTTACCAACGTTAATGTTCTCATATATCTGGGATATTGTGCACAACACTTATTTCTTGTGTTATTCTCTGTAGGTACTACTATGCAGTAGTTGTATGTGATTCAAGCGCAACTGCTGATTACCTCTACCAAACACTGGATGGCACTGAGTTCTTGAAAACCTCGAATGTTTTTGATCTTAGGTTTATTGCTGACACCATGGAATTTAATCAACCCCGTGATGTTGCAACCGAGGTATCAAAAGCTATGTTTGCTGTTTATTTTTTTAAAATACGAGGATCATTTTGTTCCTTTTTATTTAAATTGAAGTGTACTGAATTTTAATATGATTTCTCTGGTTTATTTTACACAGGCACCAGTGAATTACAAGGAACCAGATTTTGAGACAAGAGCACTTCAACACAGCAAAGTCAAGCTAACATGGGAAGATGAAGAGCCTGAACGAAAGAAGGTGTTGAGACAGAAATTCAATCTTGATCAAGTACTCTCTCTCTCTCTCTCTCTCTGCTTCCTTTCTTCTGTAACCTCGCACGCCTGTGATTTTGTACGTTCATGCCAGTGTATGAATTAAACATTAGTAATGATTGTTGAGATCAGTTCTTATCTGTATCTATGCTATGATGCTAATGTAATATTATCATGTACCTATGTAGCTTGATGAGCTCAGTGTGTATTTGGCTTCCACTGATGAGAGTGAGGATGAAGATAATGATGTGGACCCTGAGGCTAAGAAGCAAGCAACCAGAGAGAAGTTTCTCTCCCTTTTGGATACTGGAAACAATTCGGACTCAGATAAGAGCGAGGGGAGAGATAAGGAGGGTGACATGGAGATCACATTCAACACCGATCTTGAGGCACTTGGCAAAAAAATACTAGAAAGGAAAGGCACGTCTGAAGAGACTGTATGGGAGTCAGTTTTAAGGAGGAAGAAGGAGAAGAAGAAAGCTCAAAAGCTATCGCAATCCATGCAGGAAGATGATGATGACCTTTATGATGATCATGGTGATGATTATGGGAGCGATGCGGATGATTTCTTTATGGAGGAACCAACAGAGGAAAAGGCTAAACAAAAGGCTAAGAAGAAGGACAAGGGCAAGAGGAGAGAGAAAGATGAGGAGACGGTAGCTGCAACTCAGGCAGAGCTGGAGTTGCTATTGGCAGGTGATGAGGATAAGAAGAGTGAGAAGAAGGGGTATAACATGAAGCGGCTAAAAGTCAAGGGGAAGAAAGGAAAGAAAGAGACAGATGATGTTGAAGAGAAATTTCCTGATGTGGATGTTAGAGCTGATCCAAGGTTCAGTGCTTTGATTAATTCCCATGACTTTGCATTGGACCCCACCGATCCTCAGTTCAAGAGGTATTTTTCTGTTTTCAGCTGAACTTTGTTCAAGAAAATGCCCTTCATTATTTTCATTTGCATGTTACTTAGTTTCTGCTTTTCATTGGATGTTGAGAGTAACTTATGTTTAGCATGTGTAAATGGCTTCTATCTTGTTCATTAAGAGCCTTGGATTATATCCAGGATGGTTGTAGGGCTTTATTTTATTCCATTAAGTGGTAGGTAACTGTATGAATAATTTGACCTTTTCAACTTTGAAAAAAAGGGAAAATACAAATGTTTCACGTGTGATTTGTGACGAATGCATTATTACATTTGCTGGTCCATACTTGCAGTTGCAGTGACATTGGGTTATCCCAAGTGGTATTTGATGGCAATGTATCAATCAGTGAAACTGGTAAAACCCTTTTTAAATTGCAATATTATCACCGTGGTATATGATTAATATAGTTCCAGTACTAATCTGGTCTTGGACCTACTTTTTGTGAGCTTATAAGGTGAATTATAACGAATACTTGTTCCTCTTTCATTATACAGGACACCGGCCTATCTAAGAGAAAAGTTGAAAAACCCTAAAAAGTCTGGTAAGAGAGAAGCCAGGCCAATTGATTCTCTAGAAAATCCGGGGACAGAAGACGTGGATCAGCTATCACCTAAAAGGACTTCTTCAGAGAGACATGAGCTGTCCGCTGCAATTAGGTCCATTAAGAAAAACCTTCCAAAGTCATACTAATGTTCAGTAATTCTTAAAATGCTCATTGAGGAAATTTTTGTAGTCCATGGCAGCAGTACATTTTTTTGAAGGAATCATCCTTGTTTGGATGACTCCACAAGAATTGTGAGGTGAGTTTGTATTTGGAAGAGTATTTTCTTAATGGATGTGAGCAACAGTTCATTTGTACCATGTTGGTTTCATTCTATAAGAGTTATGTGGTATTTAATGCTTTTTTTTAATCCTTAATATTAATTATTGCAAGAAATAATATTTTTTTGTGCATATGTTAGTTAGGATATTGCAATGAGGGCATGGTAGGATGGTCTTCCTGCCAAATTTAACTCTGTTGGTTGTGACTTCAAATTGATATTTTTGGACATGTTGAAATTCAATTTGATATAAGATAGTACAGTCTTATGAGCTTTAAATTTGCAGCTTTAAATTTCTGGTGTATGTATTGAATGTATAATATTTTATAACTTTTTGTTTGTATTAAATTTTCTTAATTTTATTTGGATTAAACATTTTAAACCCTAAACCCTAATGCAAGTTTCAGCAATGGTTGCAGAAAGCTCTCATCGTTCCATTCAGTTTTGATTTTGCATTTTTTGAACAATTAATTTGTATTTACAATTTTTACTTTTTGAGTTACTGCGCTGTTAGATCATGATACAGGTACAACTCAACAATGAATGTTCATCATAACAGACATGAATGACCAATTTAGATTGCTTTGCTATTGTTGTTGTTGTCATTAGTGTCTTAATTTTTTTTGTTCTCGAGGAATGCACATGTACTTAGTAAACACAGCTGTACTAGCTTGAAGCAACTAAGATGGTACCTGTGCATGTGAATACTAAATAGTAAATATTGATGATGTTGATATCTTTACAATTTTATATGTTAGACGTAAGCAGAAGTATCTGATTCTATTACCGCCAGCAAGGTTAGAAGGGATTGAACCACCACAACTAGGTACTTAATTGAAGAAGTTCTGTTCTATTCCATCCCAATATGAAAGTGCTATAGGAACATTGTATACTTTACTGGGTGATAAACTCTGGTGGGATGAGAATCTACTCTATTGGAATTCGTTTTACTTCAGCCCTGTTCTGATCCAAATTGCAAAATGAATAGAAAATCATAAATAAGATGATTCAAACTCTACTAGTATATATGGGCAGCCCTTTGGTACATATTGGTGTTATTGATGCAACCTTTGGTATATATGGGCAGCAATTTTTAAATGCAGAAGCAAAATACAACACCATACCGATATTGTCATCTAATTTTCTATTCCCCCCCCCCCCCCCCCCCCCCAAAAAAAAAAAAAAAAAAAAAAAAAAACTGATAGTGTTATTCCGATTGATTAGCAATGCAGAATGACCAACAATATGGATATGACTAGCTTGCTCTAAATGTCACACCAGAATAATATATTTTTGATTCTAAACTAAATAGAATGGGTCTAGCCCTGCAACAAAAGCAACATGATGCACCATTCTTGGGGCAAAAGAAGATGCCAAGGTAGTGTGAGAAGGAATGCATATTTCCAGGTGTACTAGGCCTTAAAAAGGGTGGCACTTTCTGTACCTTCTCTAGACAAAAAAAAAATAAATAATAATGCTCAAATCAGGAACTTCCTAGGTGACTATTTTATTTTAAATATTTTTTTGTACGTATTTCGTTAATTGGTTCTTTCATTTTTTTTTTCCTACACATATATCACCAAGATAGGTGCAAAAGCCCTGTTTATATTCATTTACTGTTTCACTTGATGAACTAAACAAATTGCAATCCCTTGAAGATGAATCATATTTAATGAAGAGAGGGAAATTAAACGAAAAAACAATTAACTATTTAATTTCAATTTAGATAAAGCATTAAATTTATTACAGTATGTTACCTATAACCAGGTTTCACCAATATATAACTTACTCTTCTTTTCCCATGGGTAAAGAAAAATAAAGAAGCTCCAGCAACTGAAACCGAAAAACAATGGATCCGGCATTGCACAAGGCAGTCACACACGGTGATCTGAGGATGCTAAAGATAATTTTGACAGCTGACTCAACACCCCTTCTCTCTAGAACTCCTCAACAAAATACAGCGTTACACATTGCTGCACGCCTTGGCCACCAGGACATTGCTGACAGAATGCTCAAAGAATGTGAGACACTTCTGCTTGAAAAGAACGTAGATGGTGACACGCCCTTGCATGTGGCTTCAAAATTTGGTAAAATAGAAGTTGTGGATTTGCTGATAAATTATTCTTTGGAATGGCCAATTGATATTGAATCTGAAGAAGGGAGCCCATTTACAACAAAAAATAAACTAGGTAATGCAATATCCTTTAAATTTAATCCTTTAATAAGTTTTTTTTTTTTTTTAACTGCAACATGGGAACCCTGCAAATGCACACTTAGACTGTATAAACCTTCTTTACAATGACTTTCAGGGTTTGACTGGGAAAAAATTACAAGTATAGAACAGTATGGTTATGGTACATGACTTTGGGGTAATATATATAGACACTTTAATAGTCTAATATTGAACTTTCAGTGCATTCATCTTGCAGCGATCAGAGAGTCAGCATCATGCAGGTCATACTTTGTTGTAAAATTTCAGTATATAGTACATAATGAGTATACATCGGCAGGACCATACTGTCTAGTCTCAGCGTAATGTATGCATTACTTACTGATGAAAAAAGATATGTTAAATATATTCCTTTATAACAACAATAGGTAATACTGCTTTGCATGAGGCGGTGACACATGGCAAATCTGAAGTGGCCCTAAGGCTATTAGAGGCCAACCCTGATGTGGGCCATATCCTAAATGAAAAACATGAGTCCCCATTACATATTGCTTCAAGGGAAGGCCTGGTGCAGGTGGTGAAGGAGATATTGAAACAATCCTGGGTAGAGCTAGAAGTGGAAACACAGCCGCCTGCATCTGGTACAGGGACCCCGCTTCATCAGGCAGTGCTTGGTGGTCATATCAGTAAGTATATTTATAGACTTTATAAATTTAGGATGCATTGACATTTGACAATAATAGCTTATTATGAACATAGGACTCAATTGATCAAAATATTCGGCAACTTGTGGGATCCAAGCTGTAGGTTGCAGTTTTTATCATCCATCAATTTGTACGACCAATGCCTTTTATCCCACACCTGATTATTGAATTGCATCCAGATTGAACTTGAAAGTTGAAAACACAAACTGTAGAGGTTATAAATATCTAATGCGATTTGAAAGAGAAATCCGACTCATTGAATCACTTACCCTGATCCAACCTGAGAATTTTGAAATGTCTATCATCTGAAATACCTCTCACATGCAACCAGAGCAAAGCACGATTCAATCTGACCCAAAACTCTAATTGAATTTAATTAAAAAGTCATTCTTGAAAATTTATCCTCATTTTACTCAACTCAGCTTGTGAATCGTTTTGAACTGAACTGTATTTGCATTCCGCTCAACCTGGCTTGACCAAGAAAAACACAACTGTTACCCAATACCCTGATGCCTGAAAATATGTCCTCATCTCACTTAACTTGTGAACCAGGTTTGAACCTGAAACATGACCTAACAAAACACAATTGGTACCCAAAAATAAAATTTGTGAAGGTGCTAATGCATAACGACCAAAGACTCCAACATGACTAACCTAATATACAGAACTGGCAAACATGCAAATTAAGATGACTAAAAGTCTAAAACACACATTAACTAAGCAAAACCCAAGGGCTGAACTACATGAAAGCTGTCATTTGACCTAACCTGCCTGCCTGGTTGTTTGTCATTTGTAATTCTATTGCAATTGCTACACGAATAAAGTAATGAAGATAAAAAAATAACTAAAAAAATGAAGATGCTTAATTATAATTGCTAATTCCAGAAATAGTGGAGATGCTGTTGTACCGAAGGAATGACTTGGTGAAGCAGGTCGACAGTGATGGCAATAATGCACTCCACTATGCTGCACAGAATGACAATGGAAGAATAGTCGAGATGCTTATAACCAAGGAATCATCTCTTGCATACGGAAACAATCACTGGGGTCAACCTCCTCTCCATGTCGCAGTCTATTATGGAGCCAAAGCAGCAATTAAGGCAATCCTTAAACATTGCCCAGACACAGCAGAACAGGTACTCTGTTTTTAATATTTATTTAACGAATTTTGTTCTGTGTTGTGGTCAGTGAAACTTGATTTTAGAACAATATCTACAAACGTGGCTGATAGAAATTGCAATGTCCATGTACAGAGATCCTTTTAGGACTTTGTGTGTTTCTAATATATTCCATAAACACACTCTCAGGCCCAATATTACTATAACAAATGCTTGAGTCATGAAGTTGCCTAATTTCGGATTTGTTTTTCCTTTTTTCCTTCTTTTATTTCTTTTTTTTAAGTGTGTGCGTATGATTTTTTACATACCATCTGAATGCTTAACAGTTTGGACAAGATGGAGGGAATGCACTCCATGTCGCTGTCAATAGAGGAAAATTTAGCTCGCTAAAATGCCTGCTGAAGCATATACAGCCTGAAGAGATCATAAACCATCAAGATTATGATGGAAACACACCATTGCATCTTGCAGCAAAACAATCAAGAATACAATCATCTCTGTTGCTTCTCAAGGACAGAAGAGTTAATCCTTGTTTGTTAAACAACAAGCGGCAAACTGCAAGAAGTGCGATTGAGATTCTTGAAACAAACACATATGACGTAATAATCTAGTTTGTATATTTTCACCTAAAATGTTCTTTGATTCTTTCTTTTAACTTTGGCAGTAATTTCAAAATTGAAAATTCAACCATATAGCGAATCATATTTCCCATACCAAATTTCCTTTTTCTATGACATAACAGAGCAAACAAACATTTCTTCTGTATGTCAATGCAATGCTTAAAATCTGGTCACGGTCATAGATTTATTTATTTTTTCAAATTTTCTTAAATCTAATATAAGTTTTGTGTTTATGATTTCTAATTTAAAGCACTAAATTTGATATTAGATGTTCATTTGGAAGGAGCTAAAAAAACAAGAAGCAAAGAGATGCAAGAAGCAACAATTACCCCCGGTTCCATCTTCTAGATCCTTTGGAAAGAAGAAAACAACACCTGATGACTATTTTGAATTAAGTGTACAAACATACACGGTTGTTGCAGCTCTAATCGCAACTGTTACCTTTGCAGCCGTATTTACCATGCCGGGTGGCTATCAACAAAATGAAGGCTTTGCCATTCTTGGTAAGAAAGCAGCGTTCAAACCCTTTGTTATATCCACTACAATTGCTATGTGCAGTGCTCTTGTTGTCGTGTTCTGTTTCATTTGGGCTTGGCGGGATCCAGTGAAGTTCAAACTAAATCAGCTGAAATGGGGTCATCGGCTAATTGTTTTAGCATGTCTATCCATGATTGTTTCACTCATGACTGCAATTTATCTAGTGGTTGAGCCAGAATCGAGATGGTTGTCAATTGTAGTTATCTTGATTGGGTGCAGCACTCCAATTGTGGTTTGGCTCATACTTGGTCCCGAAGTTCTATTTGTTCCTTTGTAGAATTCTTTTTCCGGTTGTGTGTAAATACACCTTGGTATGATTTGTCCGTTAATGGCTATGGACAGTAGCATGTGTACATCACAGAAAAAAGTGGATTCAATTTTAATGGCAGGCAAATGTAGGATCAAACCATGTATTAATGTTGTCATGAGATATGTTGTCGTCGGAGTGTCAGCTGAATGTTGAAGTTCTATGAAATAACAGAAAATATATATAATTAAAAAGAAAGAATCGGTTGACAATTATTTTTTTTTACAACTGTAACAATAATAACAAGATTATTTAAAGTTAAAATTCCATATCATAGGCATGATTTATACAGTGTACATATAGTGTCTATAAATCATATTATTGAGATTTGGTTCACAAGAACTATCCATTGCTATAGTGGCTCAAGCTGAGACTCTTAGAGCCTGAGAGTGAACTGTACAGAAAAGTCACTTCCGTCCAGCGGCAAGGTTGAACTATACAGAAAGAGGTTTGCTTTTCGACTAAGTCTCAAATTTTTACGCCTGGAGGTAGACCAGCCGGTTCGACTCACTTGTACCGCCCTGTTGACCGGTTCGTCGTAAAAACCATTGGAAACAATGGGTCTAGTTTTCAGCTAAACAAGCCTTGCCAACGATAGACCACAAAATTAAGTACGACAATGATTTTCAGAATTTTCGGGTCGCGCGAGAGAATAAAATTATGGGTGTAAATATCACAAACTGATTTCAAGGCTGGCCTCTAATAACAAGGAAAAGGAAAATTCCAGTCAAACACTTAGTTCTGCCTAGCTAGATTACGCATATTCTAAATTTTTTAAGTAATTTGTATGTAGTTCATACTTAATTTAATTTCAAAATCTGTATAAATTTAAATTGCATAATCTTTCTTTGTATAAGGTTAATATTTTATTGTTCTAAAACCTGCGCACACTATGCTATGCGAAATATTTCTTTTTTCGTTTCGAAGTTCTTGTGTGTACATCAAAATTTGCACTAATGTTAATGATTAATTAAAATCGTTTCCTCTTAATGCTTACCTTGTTGTAATAGGTCAATGGTTGTTTTAGAACGTAGCATGAAATGGTAAGATTAATGCTCATATGGTGGTTTGGATCGCTTCGCAATAAAGTTATAATTAGTTATTTAAGATAAACAATTTTATTATTGTTTTTGTTCTTGAATTGATAGTGTTATTCCTAAGTAGTCCCAAATTCACAATAAGTTTTAATTCAAATGCATTTGGATCATTATTTATTCCAAATAAAATTGTATTCCAACTAATTTTTTTAATGGCGATTAATCAATGATACAAACACACTCGAATTAAAAATTTATTCTAAATCTCAGACCACTTAAGAATTAAAACTATTAATAAATAAAAAATGTTATCAACCATCTGTAAACAATTTTTTTTTATTCCGAATAACTAATTCACAATTAGAGTACGTTTGATTGCACAAGAATAAAGAAGATAACAATCAAATATAGGATAAATCAAGAAATAAGTGTATATATTTTCTTTTTTTTATACAATGAATTTATGTAAAATCTAATAAATAGATTTAGTTTTACATATATTTTATATTTAGTTGTGCTCTGATCTTAACTTTTTTTTTTTTTTTTTTTTTTGTTAGCGCAACTAAACACACGAATAACTGGATATTTCAAGATCGAATGGAAAAGAAAAATGATGTAAAAAGCTGGGAAAAAATACAACGGGATGCTTGCATTTATTGTGAAAAACAAAAAGCACATAACCAAAATGCAAACATATTCTGACACGAGTTCGGCTAGCATGACTTGAAAGAGTTCACATGTTAGGCTGCGACTTTTTTATCAGTTGACCCGTTATATTCAATGTTACTCTTGATTTAAACAGAAGATCAAGTAAAGATTTTTATTTTTTTTTATACCTTTTGATTCCGAAAGCAAGGTTTTGGTTTATGACGAGCCAGTTATATTTCAATCCTAAAGCAAAGGATGATGGTCTAAACACCTAGCTTAGTTTATACGTACAATACAACTATATTCACTATTATTCTTTCCAGTCAAAATAAATTCTCCCCAAATCCTCTCCATTTTTCTCGTAATACTGAAAACTTCTCTCAAATCGAAACACTTCGTCCAGTCATTCCGTTTTCCTGTCATAAAATTTGTGATTTTCGGTGCCGATTGGTAAAATCTTTGGACTTATTCGCATGAAGTCACTGCTGCAATCAACACTTGTGCGAACAAATGCAGGACGTCGTCTGGTGAAACTCGCCTCTCGTTTAAGTTTACAAGCTGAAGCTGATGTTCAAAGAACAAATTATATTCGCATACTTTGTTTTGAAGCATACAGTACAGTTACGTACTTGTATGTTTTAACTTTTAAGAGCACCAGTACACGGTCGCATGAAAAAGGAGAGGAATGAAGAAAAGTATTAAATGGGAAAAGTGGAGAAGAATAAGAATAAGAGAGAGACTGATGTTTCACCAAAGAATTTCTTAAATAGAGAGAAATTAAAAAGAAAAAAAAAATGTAAAGGACACTAATTAAAGGAAGGTATAAAAAATAGAGTGTAGTGCAGGCCACGGAAAGGTTGTTTAATTTACTTGTTTAAATAATCTCGGACTGGCCTGATTTCATCCTGCCAAATGATACACAACAATTAATTAAGGATTTCAACTGACAACCACTAATCCAAGCTGTACCCAGCCACACTTCTTGAGTGAGTTCTAAATATTTACTATTATGTATATCTTCTCTCTTGTGAATTCCACCTGCTTTTTGTCGGAAATTCAAGTTATTTATTAATTATCTTTTTAACGATATAGCTTCTTTCGTTAAGTTTAAGGTTAAATTACTGATGTATTTTAGTTCTTAACGCATTCAAAGTGTAGTTCTTGAAGATGTTATATATTTACTCGAATTTTCGAATTATTTGATTTACTGAAAAATACTAAGGGCCAGTGAAACAAAGACAAGGAGCTTGTCAAAACATAAAATTATAAGCAACATAGTATTAGATGTTCAATCGAAAAATTTAATAAAGCACATCATCAAATTAGAACCGAAGCCTTCAAAATTGGTTTTGTTTTTCTTTTTGGAATATCATGTATATATATATATAGAGAGAGAGAGAGAAACTCTGGTGCATACTAATGTACGTGAGTTTCACTGCATACTGATTCAAACTCTTGGATCTGCTTTAAAATGGCCGATCAAAACCATCCAATATAATTTTATTATTGAAATCTCCTTGAGAAACCAAATTTTACTTTTTTTCGAAATTTTTAATAATTTTTTTCTGATTTTTAAAACTGCTATTTTTTAACAGTTCAGAAAAAAATAGATTAGCGATTTTCTTAAATTTAAAAAAAAGTAAAAAATTTTTAAAAAATAAAATTTGGTCGGCAAGATAATAATAGAGAGATCATATTGGACGGTTTAGATCGGTCATTTTTAAACAAATCAAAATGTTTGGATCACTATGCACCGAAGCTCCCGTAAATTAGTATGCACCATAGGTTTTGTGTATGTGTGTATATATATATGTGAGAGAGAGAGAGAAAGAGAGAGATAACTAAAAAACTGATTAATCTATGTGATATAATGAGAGATATAAGCCGAATTAGAATTTGTGGGCCACCGAGTCTTTAAAGGCTGAATGTGGTGACAACTTTCCTAATAGAGCTGGAATTGAAAAATGGGTTGTGAGGCTTAGGGTTAATGTATTATCTAGGTTTTGTAATTAATTAATAAGGAATAATTGAAAAAGGAATACAAGATAATTTAAGAGATAGTTGTTTAAAACATTGCTGCAGCATTAATTTATTTCTTTTCACTCGTCTTTTTTTTTGAAGATAAATTGGGGATCAAGCCTCCCAACTTATTTTAATTTTTAATTTTTATTTTTAAATTAAATTAAATATCTATAAAGACCATCCAGTCGGGTTTCGAACCTGCGACCTCTCACTTGAGATGCATTACTCTTTGCCACTAGACCAAGAGCTGGTTCTTTTCACTCGTCTATTCTTCATTTACAAGAAATGAGAGAGAGAGGCGAGAGAGAATGGGTACGGATAATTGAAGAAAAATAATCTGTGGTTGAGGAAGATCAAATCGGTGATTAGAGGGATCAATTGGTAATTACTAATGAGGGCTTACCATGCTGCAGAGTGAAACAAACAGTTCATTTTTTTTATCAACTTTTATTCTCTAAAAAAACCCTCAATTTTTCATATAATATATAATTATAATATACGGACAATGACATATATATATTAGTCATTTATTTTGTCCGAGGATAACAACTCAAATAATAAGCCAAGTTTTGCAGCTTGTTGCCAACATTTGTTCATGTTTTGATGGATAACAAATTGCTAATACAGACTCTAAAATTTAGACTAGACAATTTCTGACTTTCTTGCATTTGAACTTAATCAGTAAGGACGTACTCATATAGCAAAAAAGAACACCATGGATCCGGCATTGCACAAGGCAGTTACACAAGGTGATCTGAGGATGCTAGACATAATTTTGACAGCTGACCCAAAATCCCTTCTCTCTAGAACTCCTCAACAAAATACAGCATTACACATTGCTGCACGCCTTGGCCACCGGGATATTGCTGACAGAATGCTTAAAGAATGTGAGACACTTCTGCTTGAAAAGAACATAGATGGTGACACGCCCTTGCATGTGGCTTCAAAATTTGGTAAAATAGAAGTTGTGGATTTGCTGATTAATTATTCTTTGGAATGGCCAATTGATATTGAATCTGCAGAAGGGAGCCCATTTACAACAAAAAATAAACTAGGTAATGCTATAACCTTTAAATTTAATCCTTCAATAAGATTTTTTTTTTTTAACTGCAACATGGGAACCCTGCAAAAGGACACTTACACTGTATAAACCTTCTTTACAATGACGTTCAGGGATTGGCTGGGAACAAACTACAAATATAGAACAGTATGGTTATGGTACATGACTTTGGGATAATATATATAGACACTTTAATAGTTTAATATTGAACTTTCAGCGCATTCTTCTTGCAGCTAGCGATCAGTGAGTCAGCATCATCCAGGTCATACTGTGTTGTAAAATTTCAGTATATAGTACATAGTGAGTGTACATCGGCAGGACCATACTGTCTAGTCTCAGCATAATGTATGCATTACTTACTGATGAAAAAAGATATGTTAAATATATTTCTTTGTAACAACGATAGGTAATACTGCTTTGCATGAGGCGGTGACACATGACAAATCTGAAGTGGCCCTAAGGCTATTAGAGGCCAACCCTAATGTGGGCCATTTCCTAAATGAAAAATATGAGTCTCCATTACATATTGCTTCAAAGAAAGGCCTGGTGCAGGTGGTGAAGGAGATATTGAAACAATCCGGGGTAGAGCAAGAAGTGGAAACACAGCCGCCTGCATCTGGTACAGGGACCCCGCTTCACCAGGCAGTGCTTGGTGGTCATATCAGTAAGTATATTTATAGACTTCATAAATTTAAGATGCATTGACAATAATAGCTTATTATGAACATAGGACTCACTCAATTGATCAAAATATTTGGCAACTTGTGGGATCCAAGCTGTAGGTTGCAGTTATTACCATCCATCAATTTGTACGACCAATGCCTTTTATACCACACCTGATTATTGAATTGCATCCAGATTGAACTTGAAAACCCAAACTGTAGAGGTTATAAATATCTAAAGCGATTTGAAGGAGAAATCCGACTCATTGAATCACTTACCCCGATCCAACCTGAGAATTTTGAAATGTCTATCATCTGAAATACCTCCAACATGCAACCGGAGCAAACCACGATTCAATCTGACCCAAAACTCTAATTGAATTTAATCTAATTAAAAAGTCATTCCTGAAAATTTACCCTCATTTTACTCAACTCAGTTTGTGAATCATTTTGAACTGAACTGTATTTGCATACCACTCAACCTGGCTTGACCAAGAAAAACACAACTGTTACTCAATACTCTGATGCCTGAAAATATGTCCTCATCTCACTTAACTTGTGAACCAGGTTTGAACCTGAAACATGACTTGACCGAACAAAACACAATTGATACCCAAAAATAAAATTTGTGAAGGTGGTAATGCATAACGACCAAAGACTCCAACATGACTAAACTAATATACAGAACTGGCTGACATGCAAATTAAGATGACTAAAACACACATTAACTAAGCAAAACCCAAGGGCTGAACTACTTGAAAGCTTCCATTTGACCTAACCTGCCTGGTTGTTTGTCATTTCTAATTCTATTGCAATTGCTACACGAATAAACTTATGAAGATAAAAAATAACTAAAAAATGAAGATGCTTACTTATAATTGCAAATTCCAGAAATAGTGGAGATGCTGTTGTACCGAGGGAGTGACTTGGTGAAGCAGGTTGACAGTGATGGCAATAATGCACTCCACTATGCTGCACAGAATGACAACGGAAGAATTGTCGAGATGCTTATAACTAAGGAACCATCTCTTGCATATGGAAACAATCACTGGGGTCAACCTCCTCTCCATGTCGCAGTCTATTATGGAGCCAAAGCAGCAATTAAGGCAATCCTTAAACATTGCCCAGACACAGCAGAACAGGTACTCTGTTTTTAATATTTATTTAATGAATTTTGTTCTGTATTGTGTTCAGTGAAACTTGATTTTAGAACAATATCTACAAACGTGGCTGATAGAAATTGCATTGTCCATCTACAGAGATCCTTTTAGAACAATATCTGAAGCGGCCCAATATTACTATAACAAATGCTCGAGTCAAAAAGTTGCCTAATTTTGGATTTGTTTTTCCTTTTTTTTCCCTCTTTTCTTTCTTTTTTTTATAAGAGTGTGTGTACCATTTTTTACATACCATTTGTATGCTTAACAGTTTGGACAAGATGGAGGGAATGCACTCCATGTCGCTGTCAATAGAGGAAAAGTTAGCTCGCTAAAATGCCTGCTAAAACATATACAGTCTGAAGAGATCATAAACCATCAAGATTGTGATGGAAACACACCATTGCATCTTGCAGCAAAACAATCAAGAATACAATCATCTCTGTTGCTTCTCAAGGACAGAAGAGTTAACATTTGTTTGTTAAACAAGAAGGGGCAAACTGCCAGAAGTGCGATTGAGATGTTTGAAACAAACACATATGAGGTAATAATCTAGTTTGTATATTTTCACCTAAAATATTCTTTGATTCTTTCTTTTAACTTAGACAGTAATTTTTAAAATTGAAAATGTAACCACATAGCAAATCATATTTCCAATACCAAATTTCCTTTTTCTATGACATAACAGAGCAAATAAACATTTCTTCTGTATGTCGATGCATGGACATACAGAAGAAACATTCCAATATACAGATTTTAAAAATTACCCCCGGTTATGGAAATATGCATCTAGGTCCGTTTGACCTGACCGGTAACTGGGAGCGACCCAACTTCAGAGAGTGACAATTTATACGCTTCGTTAATCAGGTCAAACGGATCGCTCAGATATCCTTCCAGTCAGATATATTCCTCCAATCAAACTCGTCACAAAGGTATTTCAAAATACCTGACTGTAATCCTTCAAATATTCCATAATGGAAGTCCATTTCAAAATGCTATTTTTTCATGTTTACGGGCACTATTTCTAGATGCAGAAATCCGGTCATGCATGCCAAACGGACTTTCAGAATGCATGTGTAAAAAAATCCAGTTCAATGATTAATTTCCAGTAAAATACCTGAGTTAGAAATACCATTGTGCAATCATATATAAAAGAATCAAAATGAATAGTTTAAATGGCACTTAAACTTTAACAGAAATTCGTGTAATTCCGCACCTGTGAAATGATGAGCCTGATTATGATTAATTTATGAAGCGTGCCTTACGTCTTCATTCCTAACGGTCTTTTCCTTCGGTGTTCTTCATGTCTAACTATCCTTCTCATGATTCCTAATCAAAAGCAACCCTAACCATTAAATTTATGTTTATAAGACATTCTAGGTAGAACTTACATGACCTAATCTTAGGTTATTCCTAAGATACCAGATTAACAGACAGGGGCGGAACCAAGATTCTCAAATAGGAGGGGCGAAATATTATAGCATGGATTCTTTTAAGTTTTTAGAGTGTGCCAAATAAGAATTTCGTTATATTTTAAAAGGATTTGCATACAATTTTTAAACATATTATGGACTATTTTGATAAGTTGGAGTGTGCCAAGCACACTTTGCAATATACCTAATTCCGCCCCTGATTAACAGTCTTAGGTTAATTAACTAGACTGATCAATGTCACGGTGGTCAGATCATGGTTATCAATTGAGGGGATTCTGTTTTGAAATATATTATTACATATCTAATTCTAGTTTGTTAAAGATTGGTTTTGTCTTTCCAGTCAAAAATTTTAACTAGGTTTCGTTTGTTTAAGTTGTGTAATTATTAGTTTACATTTTCGAAGGCCTTGGAAAATATTATTTAAAATTTAAGTACTTATTGTTCTAATATCGCGATCAATTTTGAATCAGGTCAAATTTTAACTAAGTCAGAAGTGAGGTTCAAATTTTATTTTAGTTTACTCTACCTTACTTTACATTAAATTATTTATTTTACTGCTTATTTTATAGTTCATTATTTTTTATGTTTTTATTTAATATCGAAAAGTTCAGAATTAGAAAATTTGATTGATTGAAATAAGTCGAGAAATAAGAAACGGAAATCAAATAAACAATTTAAATCAGGAAATTATTTGTTGTTTTAGATTACGATCAGAGAGTCAAAATATTTGTCAAGTATATGTTCTATTATTTGATCAGACAATTGGTTCACCATATCCCGAAATCAAAATATTTGTCAAGTATATGTTCCTAATTGATTAGATTATCTTTTCCTTTAATTAATTGAATCAACCTTAATTTATATTTCCAAACCTGTTAAAATTGACAATCTTAAGTTCGATATGATTTACTTCTCAATCTCGATAGCTTTTGAAATTTTATTTAGCTAACATATAAGCCAACAAGAGATTAGTGACATTATTACGTCATTGGCTTAGTTCTAGTTTTACTTTCATGAATCACAACTATTAATCTCGATCTCTTGGCCATCAAATAATTAAAGTCAATCTCTATTTCATGGGAATTTATTACTGTCATCTGCAATTTTGTTATCGTTCGAACAAACTGAACACATAAAATAGATAAGGTGAACATATAACTAATCAAAGTGAACACACACAAACAAATAAATTCAATAAAAATAAATTGAATATGCATATAAAAATCTGAACAAGTGAAAACTTATTTGTTTGTATCTATTCACTTTGATCATTTATATATTCACCTTATCTATTTTATGTATTTATTTTGTTTAAACGATGACAAGCGATGATAAAACATGACAGTTATCATTTCTCATATTTAATTGACCAAGCCCTTTTATACGCTTCTATTTTTATTTGATATAAAGGTCGACTTTTAATATTTGGCTCATAAATAACTATAACAAACAAAGGATGCCATGCTCATCAACATCAAGACCTATAATACACATATGAAATCCGAACAGAGAGAGGAAAAACTGAACGGTGAAATTTTTTTTACTTGAAATAGGACCTATATGTAAATAAAAAAATTATAAAGATCCATCTACAAAATTTGAAGCTAAGAAAATTAGAAATTGATTTATAGATAAATTTGTTTTCTTATGATTTTTTTAAGTTAAATTATTTTAGAATTGTTTGTTTGATAAATATTGTTATATTATATCTATATTAGACGTTATGTTATACATATATTTTTTTTTTTAAAAAAAATTATAGACATGCTAACATGAATTCCTAGCTACAACCTGGTTTCACAGGTTTGTAAATCCAACCAGGAAATGAAACAACTAAAGATACAAGTCGGGTATAGTAAAAACGGGTTCAAGATCTCAAATAATAAACTGAAAAGACAAACAGGTCCAGTCCATTTAGACAAGAAAATTTACATAAGAGTCCCTCAAAGTTTACTAGTACTCTAGAACAGTCCCTGGACTTTTAAGTTTCCTATGGTACCAATTGGTAAAGAGCTTGCATCGTCTCTACATCCACGTATACATCAACACATGTACAAGAATGGTTCTGGAAGTTCATAAACCGATTCGGTCTTCTTCTGTCTGCAGAGAGAAGTCTTTTGATCTGAACCGTCCGATCAATGATGTATGTCATGTGATTAATAATACCAAATCAGTTGAGATTCATGCGGTCTGTACAAATCTGCCGGTCGAGATTAGATTGGACGGTTCAGAACAAAGGTCTGCCCCCTTAGACTTTTGAGATCTGCAGAGGATACTGATCCACCGTTACCTCATTAATTCGGATCAAAGGATTGAGGAAAAGAATCGAAAATTGAGGAAATACCTCAAGCAATCAAAACAGAAAAATCAACATCAACTCCGACTTCTTTCTCCTCATCCCGTCCTTTTCTTACCTAATACCAGCCCTTAACCTTTATTGCCATCAAAAATAAAAAATAAAAAAAAAAAGGAAAACTAAAGTTGCCAACCGAATTCACAAGGGAGGAGAAGAAATTGATAAAACCCACATAACTAATTCGGCTTCTATCCTCTTTTCCCCTCTTTTCTTACCCCTCTACCATCCAAATGCTTAGCCGAATTCAAAAGAAAAAGAGAAGACGATAAAGAGAACTGATATGTACCGAGTGAGAGAGAGAGAGGTGGTTTATATATACATGCCAATCACCGTAAATATAGCAAATAAGAGACGGCCAGGAAACTTATCGGATAGTGTTGTCGCGAAATGAAAAACGTGGCCCAAGGAAATCCACTTAGTAAAGTCAGCCAAGGAAAGAAAACTCAAGATGTGCTCAAGATAAACTCGATCTTGATCGAACGAGGGAAAAACTTGAGCCAATCGGAAAAGAGGGATGACGATGAGATCGATCGGAGAGAACGAGAGGGAGAGAGAGGCAGACACCAAGCCCTGATCAAAATGTGTAGATACGCGATTTCATTTCATTTCATTAGATTAGAATTGATTGGAGATGATTTTCAATTGAAATTATCAAAACAAATATAAAAAACACTATTTTATCCTTATCTATTTGAAGGAGAGGATGGATATTAAGGCCTTTTCCAATTAAATTCTATTTCCTCTTGTGAAATTTGACCAAATTTCAATTCAATTCACAGGATTTCAATTGGGTTTAATTTTTTCACAAAATCCGATCAAATGAAATGAAATCGAACTTTTATTAGATTCTGATCAAGATATTTCAATATCATAGGAATTCCAAATCCAATTCTTACCTAAAAAGTTGATTTTGATCAGGGCAGAAATGGAGAGAGGATCCGGATTAAGAATTAAGGAAAAATAAATGGGTTTGGGATGCAGATTAAGATGCAATGGACCAGATAATTCCGAGTTTTATTTAGAGATTGGACGTCCCATATTCAACAGAAACTTAATTTAATAGACGTTGATTTTATAATATTTAGGATTTCATCTGTTTAAACTTTAAAATTTTAAATTTCCATATTCAATACTTATATATGTTAGTTAATCAACGTTTCATTATTAGACAATTTTTATTGTATGTTTCATAATAAGAAGACACTTTGTTTTGTTGACTAATAATTGTTTTAATCTTATAAATTCTTATAACTTTTATATTTTTTGTATCCTAACATTATTATTATTATTTTATCTATAACAAATTCTCGGTAATTACATATCAAGTAAGAAACTGATTCTAGTCATAAGTTATACTTGATAATTTGTTAGTCTTAAATCTATTTCTTAACATACAATTAATTATTGGTGTTTTAGGTTGATAGCATATTGTGACTGTTAATTTCCCAATATTCTCTTGATGACAGCTTAACATTGGTTAAATTTAATCAATTGATCATCCCATGTAATTCACGTGATTGATATCATTTTATTTTATAAATTTTTTTAAGAAATTAGGTTGCAATTATAATATATCAAATATTCTTTATTTTGTTGAGTTGATCAAATACATTAACGATTCTATATTTTTTTGTTTAAAACTGTTGTTATTTTATTAGTTATAATGGTTGAGACAATATTCGTTGATATAAAAATAGGATTTTTATTGGTAAAATTCTCAGCATTATTCAAATTGTTTATTTTTATCTGATGGAAGAATTCCTAATGTTACACCATCCTTCTTCTAGTCCTCTTAAATATAATTTTAGTTTGTGTTTATAATTTCTAATTGAGAGCAATGAATTTGATATTAGATGTTCATTTGGAGGGAGCTAAGAAAACAAGAAGCAAAGAGATGCAAGAAGGAACAATTACCCCCGGTTGCATCTTCTAGAACCTTTGGAATTTTTTTTGAAGATAAATTGGGGGTCAAGCCTCCCAACTTATTTTTAAATTAAATGTCTATAAATACCTCCAGCCGGGTTTCGAACCTGCGACCTCTCACTTGAGATGCATTGCTCTTTGCTACTAGACCAAGAGCTGGTTCTCAGAACCTTTGGAATTAGGAAAACATCTTATGATTATTTTGAATTAAGTGTACAAACATATGCACTTGTTGCAGCTCTAATTGCAACTGTCACCTTTACAGCCTTCTTTACAATGCCAGGCGGTTATGACCAACAGAGAGGGCTTTGCCATTCTTGGTAGGGAACCTGCTTTCAAACCCTTTGTTATATCCAACACAATTGCTATGTGCAGTGCTCTTGTTGTACTGTTGTGTTTAATTCGGTCTTGGCAGGACCCGGTGAAGTTCAAACTCGATCATCTGAAGTGGAGCCACCGGTTAACTGTTTTATCATGTTTATCCATGATTGTCTCGCTCATGACTGAAGTTTATCTCGTGGTCGAGCCACAATCAAGATGGTTGTCAATTGCAGTAATCTTGATTGGGTGCAGTACTCCAATTGTGGTTTGCCTCATATACTTGGTGTAAATTGACCTTGGTATGATTTGTTTGTAAATGGAAATCACTCGCGTTGTATGGCTATATATGGATAGCGGCTTGTATACACATCACAGAAAAAGCAATGTCAATTTTAATGTCATGAGATATCTGTTGTCAAAGTGTCAGCTAGAATGTTCAAGTTTCTAAGAAATAACGGTAAAATATATTATTAAGAGGAGGAATAGTTTCATAATTTATCTTTATAATTTTAATAATCATCAAAATATAGTTTAAATTAAGTTAAAATTCAATATCATAGCATGAATTATACAGTGCAAATATAGTATATATCCATAAGATAAGATTTGGTACAGAAGAACTATACTGTCTTAGTGTCTTTCCTACAGTGGCTATAATGAAAGGCCACTATAGCCCAGAGGCAAGTTTAATGCCTCATAAACGCAAGAGAGAGGTCCGAATGAAAGGCTCTTGCTTTTGAAAAGTCGCAATTTTTTACGGATGGAGGTAGACGAGACGGTTCGACTCACTTGTCCCGGCCTGTTGATCGACCGGTTCGTTGAAAAACAGGTGGAAATGATCGGTCCGGTTTTCACTTGCTTTTGCCAATGATAGACCACAAAATTAAGTACAACGAAGATTTATACAATTTTAAGTAGGGTCTCACGAGAGAATAAGAAAGGGTGTAAAACTGTAAATATAACAACCTAATTTCTAGTCTGACTTCTGATAATAAGGAAAAGGAAAATAACATGCTGGTAAGAAAAATTAAGGCCCCTCCGCTCTTATCCCTGCCGTTAAACACTTGTTCTTCCTAGATTTCGCGTCTTCTTAATTTATTATCATTTTTTTTATCCGAATGCATTTGGATTATTTGTATTCTAAATTAAAATCTTATTCAAACATATTTAATCCGGGTTAATCAATGATACAAACGAACTCGGACTAAAAGTTTGTTCTAAATTTGAGACCACATAAGAATTAACACTTTCAATCGAAAAAAAAATATTATCAACCATTTATAAACAAAAATTGTTTGTTCCGAATAACTAATTCTTATTTTTTTTTTTTTCAAGCGACGCAAATGCCCTAAGAGTGCATTGCACAAGAATAATAATAAAAAATAATATTAGAGAAAGAAGGTAAGAATCAAATATAGGATAATAAATAAATCAAGAAATAAGTGCATTTATTTTCTCTTTTCTTTATGCTATTTATTTATGAAAAAAATAATAGTGGGCTACGTTTTACTTTTAAAATTTCAAACTAAGATGGATAGATGGTGAAAAGAAATAGTTCAGGTTTAAACGATGCACACGTAGAAAAACCATCACGAGTGAATGCTAGTAATATAAGTAGCTGGGTTGCTCTAAATTGACTCGATTGGGGATCGATTATTTGTTTAAGGAATGCTGACCTTTTGTCTTTATATATAGACTAGAGGGAATTATCGAGCTTCGCTCGATCCTAGCTGCCTCTATTTTATTCGATCCAATATAATAGACAAAACAAAAGAAAAATAGGATGCGATGTACAAATGCATTTGCAAAAATACTACAATTTGAAGCGGTCTAATGCAGCAAACAATTTTAAACTTTAGATTTTGCTTTTGAGAACCATCAAAACTAAATTTTACTAAAGAACAATCTCAGCAGAGCTAGTTAGAAACTCACAATAGACCTACATACATAAAAATAAGCATTTAATAAAAAAAAAAAGATAAAAGAGATTAGATATACTTTTGAACCGAAAGTCTCAGACTTCAATTAATTTTGCAACTTTTCTCCACATGAAATCACCAAGTAAAAAAGATAAAATTAACCTACAAAAGAATGTATAGGAGACATGAAACTGATACTTGTATTGTAATTTGAGATTTAGGGTAACAAATCTTCATTCTCCTGATCGTTTATGGGTGAAAGCAGCTTGAACTCTGTAATCTTTCATATGTCGCCTCATTATATACTGGTAGTACCACAAATCAGTCAGTTGGCATGGAAAAATATCAAATAGAAAGAAAAAGTAGTTTCATTCTGAAACTTATGTTAATTACACCCAGAATAAGATGTTCATCCTACGATGTAAAAAAAGAAAAGAAAAAAATTATACCAGATTCTTTTCTCTAACAGCTGATAAAATTACCAACAAACTAATAGAAGTTACCAGCATCCTTTTCCCTAATATGGAGAGTAGCAATTGCTACTTGAATCGTTTCCAATATGGCAAAATAATTAGATCATTTTCTCTAGAAAATAGAAATCCAAATCCTTGTAAAGAAAACAGATAATACCAAGCTATCTAGAAAAGAAAAGAAAAGAAAAGAAAAGAGATATTAGGTCTAAAAAATAAATTTTCTTGCACATTAGATGTTGAGACCTTAGCTATTGAGATTGGAGGAATTCAATCAAATGTTTTAGATTCTGATTGCTCACAAATTATTCTTTAGTAATAATAATCTCAAAAAATACAATAACTTTGAAAATTTAATAAAACAATGTTGTCATTTTCTATTATCTAACACTTGACAATTCGAGTAGAGATGGCTTTCTTTCCATTGACACTGAGTGGTTAAATGTTTCCTGGTTTGGAAGGGGTGACACTGATCTTGCATCGGCTTTAGAAGAGGAATAAGTTTTTCAGTAATAGTTGCCTTTTACAAATTTCATGTCGACCTATTTTATGAAAAAAAGATTGGTCTAATAAAAAAATTATCAATACCTTTAATTTAGGGCTTTGTAGTTTTTGGAGATAATATATCGGCTTTGGAATGTGTATAAGTAGATCCTGCTCACTGGGACTGAATACGCCAATCAACTTTGGTTTACTGAATAAAGAATAAAATGAATGAGAATGTTTTTCAACCTTTTTTTAGTAATATAAGAAAAAAGAATAATGCCCATGATTTCAGGATGAAGTTAATTAGATTGAATATCTTAGAACAGATGTATATGCTAGCTTGCCACTAACACTACATTTTATTGGTTACTTGGAACCATGTTGTAAAATTGTGATGATGCAATCATAAAACATGTTCCCATTAGCAGACCTAATACTGTATTTACCAGCGCCTTTACAGCATAATTCTTTAAAGTATCCATCACTCCTAAAACTATGTTTCAGGTAACATTAGCTCATTAACTAATAAATGGAATTTATTTTCACTAAATTGAGGTTATTTTGTCTTTACTAATCCTACGATTGCTTCTGATCATCCTTTGTGTATGCTTACTCGAAGTATTCTTCTGCTGAGTATATATAGTTTTAATCTCAAAGTCTTCAAGTCTTGAAAGTATTTGGTCAAAATTACATTAAATTGACATAAATCATTTGTCTAATAAGGGATAAAAAAGTTAAGTTAACAACACATATACGTCTAAATGACACAGCAATGCAACCCAAATTAATTAACTTGAGCTCTTTCTTCTTCTGACATGATCCTTTTGAAAAAACAAAGGTTAAGCATCTCAGTATAAAATAGAGGTTAATTTTAGAATAGGTATAAGGAAGCCCATTCATATATACTTATTAAAAGGAAATGTGATTAATTCTTCAAGGTATTCCAATTTTGTCCCTATAAGTTAATTTTTTTCTTTTATATTCCTATATATCTATATTTATTTACATATACAACTCAGGGGGTTTAAGTCATAGACAATTTTTCCAAACTCAATTCACTGGAAAAAATAGTAATATTGTATTGCACTATCATATCAAAATCAAAACACATGCATTCATTCACTGTACAAAACTGAATGATCGATGAATAATTGAATATACACAATAATAAGGAATTAATTAGTAATAAGATGTAGATTAAGGCTATATACAGTGAACGCCTTTTACAACGTTCTTTTTGTAAACTGATGAAAACAATGAATAAAATCTGCTTATAATTTTTATCACATTCTCTCCATTTCTACATTTTTATCGTTATAGTTACCACAGGAAGGTAAAGAATTAGAATTTGGATAGATATAACAACGAATGAATAATATTACTACCATACAATATTTCTACGTTTTTATTGCTCTTAACATTATTGTATGGAATATGTGCTTCTAAAAATTAAAATAAGAAAAACAGATTACACAAATTGCAAAATATCAAGAAAATTTTCAGAATTAGAAATTGTCTTGTTATTGCGTAAAATAACTGCCTTGATCGGTCCGACCTTCCAATTTGACCAAATAAACTACTGATCTTACACCATTATCAAAATAAAATCATAAATCAACAAAGAAAAAGATATAAATCAATTTTTTTTCCCTTCATCTCCTAATCCGACGTTTAAATGAAGAGAGAAGAGATGAAAAACGGAACAGAAATTGCATATTAATCGCATATAGAAGTTATCAATAAAAATATAAAACTATGGTATACATGCTTTTCCTGTTTTAATCATAAATAAGAGCAACGGGAAATCAGATTAATTTCGTAAAGGTACCTTACAGACAACAGCTTCAAGAGGTTAAGGGAATAGCAGAGTAGGAGAGGATCTGGCAACAAACAGATCTAGGTTTTTTCCTGGCACAGATCAGTCGGAGAAGATGAGGAACGGAGGGAGGAGTCGGGGCCACCTTGATGAGAAAGGAGAGGCATGAGAAGTATTGGCGGCAGAGGTTCTCCGATTAGCAGAAATTAGTTGGAGACGAAGAGACGAGAAAATAGGGAGGGGACGGGAAAATAGAAGAAAAAACAAACGTTTCCATGTAAAATATAGACTGGTGAAATGGGTGATGGTTTGCAAGATATATAACCCAGCACACAAATGGTTACAGACTACATTGTCGAACAGTGAAAAATTATTGTCGCTAAGCTAATCCAAAGACTTAGCGTGTCTGCCTATACTTAAGAAATTAATCAACGAAACCCACGCATCTTTATTTATAAATACTGAATACTGATGCCATTTCATTTTTCTACTTTGCCCTTATTTAAAAGATTACGAAATGAACTGCATTTCTACTTTATATTGAAAAGGGAAAAAAAAGTTTTTCTACTTTGCCCTTTTGTCTTTTTAGAAAAGGAAAAAAAAAAATTTTAATGGATTCAATGCTTTCCTTTATTAGAAATGCTAGAGTCCAATATATTGGACGGATGGGGTCCGTCCAATACAATCGTTTTCATGTTTTTAAATTTCAAATAACTGATCCAACCATTCAATATGTTCTTTATATTGAAAACTTATAAGCAACCAAGTTTTACAGTTTTTCGAAATTTTTTACTATTTTTTTGGTATTTTAGAAAATCGTTGTTATTGGAAGATCCATAATGTTTACATCATGAATTTTCAAAAATACCAAAAAAATAGTATTAAGATTCAGAAATATGTAAAAAATAGTTTCTTGTAAGTTTTCAATATGAAGAACATATTGAACGATTCGGATTGGTCGTTTGAAATTCTGACACGAGTTCCGATAGCATGACTTAAAATTTCACATATTCCCATGCGACTTCTTATCAGTTGACCCGTTATATTCAATGTTACTTTTTTTTTGTTGATAGTTGTCCGTAGGTCCACTCACACACATTCTCAACAAGCAAATGTTACTCTTAATTTAATGTTTTAAACAGAAAGTCAATTACAAAATTGTTTTTTTTTTTTTTTTTTTACCTTTTGATTCCGAAAGGTTTTGGTTTATGACGAGCCAATTATATTTCAATCCTAAAACGTGCGTTTGGATCAACTCATTCTTGTCATTCTTCACTACGGTTATGCCACCTTTCTTTGGGACCACGTGGACTGGGCTCACCTATAGAACCTTTCCATACATTGCCAACCATCTTAGGAGCATTTCCATAGGAAAAAACACCTCCTAAAAATGACCAGAACCTTCCATGTAAGTGTAATTCAGTCCGAATTGCTGTGTGAAAATTATGCTGTGTGCATGCGCTTGTGCGTGGGTTGTCCAAGATTGAGTTGGGGTTCGATTGTTAGAGATATGTCCTAGAAACCAATCAGTTTATGGCTACTTTTATAGTATATGTTATTGATGATATTTGATCATTTGTTCCTTGATTTATTTATTGACAGATCATTCAGGTTAAGGATCTGAATTGTAGATCTCTGTATTTCATTTATACTTAAATGACAATAATAAATCTAAACTGTCCATAATCTTGATAATTAACAAGGAACATTAATTATCAGATAAGATTAGTATGCATGTTAAGTAATGATTAAGTTCTACAAATCATAGGTAAGGAGTTACCAACTTAATTGCATATGTATATGTTATGAAACATAGTACAGGACATGACCCAATGAAATAAATATATGGATTATGTTAAGTGTCATTATTTATTTCATATGAGTTTGATTCTAAGTTTGAGATAGTTCAACTTTTTCACATGAGGATAAGTTCAATAACTATCGTCTAACGTTGATTCATGATAAGGGCTGCTATACGGACTTTATTTATGTTATTTTGAATTGGGCGGAAAAAAGTTGTTCATCAAGAAAATCGTATGTCCCTCATTAATTTATTTAGTGAGTGATGATATCTGTTTGGGCCTCTTGATGGAGATAGATTGTTTGCTAGCAACTTTATACAATTATCTCTAGATCAAGAAATGTATAATCTACAAGAATGACACATTCATATCTTGAATTATACAATGATATCATGTCATATAAGAATCAAATAGGAAAATATTTTTATTTTTTATGCAGGATTGAAATACTATACCAGTACATTATTTATTTATGTGAATTGAGAATCATAACGTGCTGCTAGATACAGCTTATAATTATTGAAAATAAATAGCGATTTATTTTCCATGGCCAACATAACATAAATCCTCAAAGGGTCATACAAATAGAATATTAACCATACAGTGCATTATTTATTTATTCACAGCAGTAAGTATTGTGGAAATATGATAAGTTGATTAATTAATTATATATCGTTGCGAACCGTTATAATTAATTAATTCAAAGGAATCATATAGAAATAAATTAATGCATTAGGTAATCCCAAAATAATTATTAATAAGTTATTAATTAATTTTGTTCAACATACTTTAATTAATATAAGCTAATGGACCTTTTATTTAATTGGTTAATTAAAAGCCCGAATTGAGATCTATTGGAAGAGCAATTAAATGGGTTGAATTAACGGGCCAAGGTAACAATTGATGTTGGCCTCAAACCCACCAATAGGGGGCGGCACCATAGGGGTAGAATTGTCTATGTACAATTTAGAGAGAGTGCTAGGGCTTGTGGTGGTCTATAAATAGGGGGTCTTATTTGATGAAACCCTAGCCTCCACACTTCTCTCTCTCCCTTCTCTAGGTCGCCACCTTTCTTCCCAAGGAAGAGAATTCCTCTCTTCTTCCTTGCTCTCTCCACCTACCTCTCTAGCTCATGTGTTGAGCAATTTCTTTTCACCATTAATTTGTTAATTGAAAGAAAATGAAGGAAGGGATTAGCATTGACCTCTAGTTGCTAGCACAACTCTTAGGTCTTGGTTAATTTCTTGGTGGACTCGAGGCCAACCTAGGAGGTGAAGGAAGGTAGAAGGAGGCACGCCACCGACTCCCATTGTATTAGAATCACCTTCTTGTTACTATATAAGAAGAGGTATAACTATCCTACAACTCTTTCTCTCTTGAATGAATGATGTTGAATGCTTGGCACTAGATTCTCCATGGTTGTGCTTGTTAATTAAGTTAATTAGTAACTAAAAAATTAAAATTGCACATCTATAAAACTTCTTAACACCGATCCGGGCTAGGAATGAGTCGTTAGCCATCTAACTTGCTGATTCCATTATGTTTTCATCGAGTTCTTGTAAAATAAAATAAAAACGCGAATGCAGTGTCAAATATCGGGGAACAAACACAGAAGAATGCTAAATTCATGATTTTAGTCACAATTTTGATGTAAAGTCTGAACACAATAACTGTATAAAAAATGAAATATCACCCCTGCAGGATGCACTCCCCGGCTTTTTAACATCGTCTCAGCTAGCCCCATAAGTTTGGTTATTTTGTCCGAAACAACTCTCAGATCTCTCGTGTTAGTTGCATGGACAGGAATTTGAACTGGTGGGGGTTGGTGCTCTAATGGGTCTAAAGAGGCAAAATGAGCAACCAATTGTTCATCAGTGAAATCCTTAAAGTGGGCCATAGGTTATACAAGCAAAAAGGACATGTTTTGGATATGGTCCCAGAATCGATTGTTGTGAATGCTCACTATCAGAAACAATTGGAAGGATAGAATCTATTTAAGGAAGTTGGCAAGTAGAGGGGAAGGAAGGATATCTGGGGATAGATTTTATAGTCTGGTTTGGAGTAATATTTCCTCCCCAATCAGACCAATCACAATTACCATCAGAGATTGTGCATATCTTTGCCTTGGAGAGGTGAAAGGTCTCAGCCAATCTGTGATGCTGTGGAAAAGTTTTATCGTAATTTTTCCTTTTTGATTCAATTGGTGAGAGAAATTTGCCCAATTTGGAAAACTGGTTTGGGCTGAGTGGTCTTTTGTCAATCGTTTCAACCTTACACGTTGTGGCAATGACATTTGCAACATGATTTCCATAAGGAACTTACACAAAGAACACCTCATCATATTTCTTTTTTTTCGAAAGTTTAACGGCAGCACCTCATCAGATTTCTTGTGAATAATATGGTCCAACTCAGTGGCGGAGCCAAGTGTAGTGAAAGTGGGCAAGTGTCCTCCTATAAATTACAAATAACCCCTAAAAAATATTAAATTTACTTATAGTTGTATATGATTTATTCAATTTGTCCCTCTCAAAATTTTAAAATTTGAGTGTAAGTAACTCTTTACCCCTCTTGTTTCAAAATCCTACCTCCGCCGCTCCAACTGACATTGAATGTTCACTGCCGTTTGTGTGAGGAATTCATCAATGGACCAGACATGATTCAGACAGAAAATAGAAACCTCAATAGTTTGCGCTAGATCTTCTACTATCCAATTGTAGTCATCATCTGTTGGAAGGTTTGCATGGATAATTTTTGTTTTGTTTGTGTAGTATGGGTAGTGGGGATCCATAATCAAGATAAGGTTAGGAGAAGAGGGGTATAGAGTTGTAGTCAAGAAGGACATATTTAGAGGGTGGGTGTAACCATTGATTTTAAAATCGTACCGGCACTTCTACCGGTATTGTCCAGTATTTCCTCTCATAATATCAAATATCGCTGTTTCGGTCACTGTTCTGGTTCCCGGTATTATCGGAATTTTTCGGTATCCGGTACGATTTTCAAAATACTGGGTGTAACATAGTAGAAAAAAAAAATACCAAACAAGGTTTAGTTGAGTCAATTAGGTTAATTTTCATAATAATATTACAATAAATAAATCTACAAAAATATTAGCCAAAAGTAAAAATAATATTAATAGGTAATTGTCAAATTTTAATCACATAAACCTCCAATCAATTATAGGATATGCTCACGAAATTAACCTTAACCAGGAATCAAATGATTATTAATAAGAGAAATTAGGAAATTACTAATTCATATTAGATTAGTACAAAAATATGATTAATCCATATCCTTAGAAAATAAAAATAAAGTAACATGAAAATCTAGTCAAAATCGAAAATCTAGTCAAAATATGTTATAAATATTAGTCTATATGAATTGCAGCATTCTAAGCCACAAAATTTCTATCACACAAGACCCAATTTTATTAAGACTTATTTTTCCCATTTCTCTTTCTTATTATGTTACTCGGATTCTTCAAAAATACAGCGTATCCCGTATCTGACGTGTATCCGACACGGATACGCGTGTGATTCGTGTGCGATACGCACCCGACGCTCCACGTGGCGAATCTGATTATTTTAATGTATTTGACTCGCAGGTTCAGTCAAAATACGTCTTGGATACGGACTGAATACGCTAGATATGGATGAGATATACGGATACGTTTTCAAATATGGTTAGGTTGAGGTTAATTTAATATAATTTATCACCCTGTATGGCTACTGGGATAGGTCTACTGAGAGCATATGGCGCTAGAATGTAGGTGCAGGGACTGTTGAAAAGAAGTGTTGCAGATTTTATTTTATTTTTTTGAATGGTGTGTTGCAGATTTTATTGGGGCTACTCAGTGCTGTTAAACGACAAGCATCACTTTTATCCTCTCTCAGTCTCTCTTGCCGTCTAGTGTCTACTTGTATATTCCTTAAATTTTTGTTTTTTTGGTAGTCATTAGTCAACTTAGAACATAAAAAGAAGCGAAATCTTTTGTTTAAATGTGGAAGTAATAATATTTTAAAGAAAATTTTATGTACTAATTTTGTTGTATGCACTAAAAATAAATTATTATTTTTTAATTATTAACTACTCTTCTTGATTGATCAGATTTAAAATCAGGTAGAAAAAATTAATCCAGAGTAGAACGTTCCATATTTCATTAATTATAATAATATTGTTTGATTTGGCTTCAAGAGTAGTTTCAAGTTAAAATATTAACAAAGATAAAGAAGTAACTCCGAAATTTGTCCAATATTTTATTAATCATAAACTTTCTTTTAATTATTTTCAAAAAAAGTTTGACCTATCATAATGACTTTCATAATTTTATAATTATTATATTTTATTATTTAAATTATTTTTATTATTATATATATACTGCCGTATCTTACTTTTTTTAAAAAATATCGTATCCCCGCACCCGCACCCGCACCTGCACCCGCACGGCGCACCCGCACCCGCACCCGGGCAACATAGCTTTCTTACCACTCGCTGGCACCATCTCTATTTCCTCTTCGATTTTTTCGATTAATCTCGCCCCTCTCCTCTTCAATTCCTCTTTGATAAATTTCAGAGCTCTCAAACCAAGGTGAGATGGATTGTGGCGAACCAATAAGCGATGGCCACCTTGGGTCGGTTCTCTCCCTCCTTCCTCTTCTCTGAACTAATCCAAGTGAAGCGGTGAAGAGATTGGAATTTTTTTTTTGAAACAAGTGGGCTCAAGACCCACCACTTCCATTTACTAGAAGCAAAACAGTATTACAAAACAAACACCAACCGCTCCCCTGCACTGGTACCCAAACACTGGTACCAGTGCCACAAACGCTATCTAAAGACCCATCGCCAGAAAAAACGTTTTACAAACAAAATAACCAAAACAAAAAACACGAAGCAGTTATTACACTTTCTCATTTCTAAGTATATCACAAAATATAAAATTGTTGCATAATGACATCCCCTTTTGAAGTCATTACTTCCACTTTGACCCAGCTGATCACACATCCATCACCAGTATCTCCCCTTCAGCCAAGTGGAACTGCAAATCATCTCCTGAACTCTGAAAGATCTCCAACTCCTCTTTAATGTTTCCTTCCATCTGTAAGGCCAGCTCATCCAATTGTGGAGTAATGCCCTGCACTGCTTCCTTGAGCTTGTCATTCCATGCCCTTGCCCAATATTGCAACAACTTGATTATCATCAAACCTGTACCTCTCAAAGAGGCTCTTGTTTGACCAGCAAAGCAAGCATTATTTCTGATATTCCAAAAAACCCAAAGAATAGCACTGCACCAAATCCTAAAAGCTTTTTTATTAATTTGTAACCTTTCTTCTAAGAGGAAGAAGAGATTGGAATTGGTTGACTCGTTGAATCCTTGGAAAACGATAAATTGTTGATGGATTGATCTTTATTGTTCCCCTCTCAATCCTCTTCTCCTCTTTGTCTCTTTGTGCGCTGCCTATAAATAGTAGCCGAGAAGTTAAGTTTTTGTTGGTTTTGTCGGTTTGAAACTTTAAGAAAAAGAGAGAGAATGAGAGCAGAAGGGGACTTGAGGGAAGGGATTCAAGTGAAGATCAAGGTAATTACCCATCTCTCTATGTTCAGATTTTGTGTTTGATTGTTAGAGAGTTGATTGGATTAGCTATTTCATGATAAAGGTTGATGCAAACCGGTTTTATATATTTGTTGACAAGGTATACAAATCAAATGACATTGTATAAGTGTATTGGCTTGTAAATTGTATGGGCTAAGTAAAGGTGGTTGATACATAGCTATTTGAGAGGTGGTACCAGCCTCTGGTATGCCGGTTCCCTCTTGGTATCGTTCTGGTACGGTGCTGATCAGGTGAAGGGGCTGTTGTGTAAAGGAGTTTTGGATCCAGGAGCTTGTTTGTAAATATAAAGGGGCATGTTTGATTAACGAATCCTGTCGGACCCGTTACGTGGGCTCAGGTCAATTGAGTCAGGTTGACCTGGCTCAGCCTGTTAGTGAGGTTGGGTTTTTGGGCCTTGGTCGGATTTTCTTTTCGGCCTGGCCGAATAAATTAGAGATATAACTCCTTCGGCCCAGTACGACTGTGCGAGAATTTAATTAGGCTTTTCCTTAGAACTAACGCAGAATTTTGGTGGATCTCATTAAGTGTTGTGTGGGCCTTATCTTTGAACAGAAGTGATTAATTGGTGGGCTTAATAGTTGGAAATTAATATTAATCAAGCTTAATCAAAGATTAAGTCAATAATTGTGGGCTTAATAATTAATTAAATAATTAAAGGAAAAGCTAATAACAATAATTAGAAGTTCCTTTAGTTAGTCAGATTTCGGAAAATTAGGATAATAGTCCGAGTAAATCTACGATAGATACCTTGCACTAATTCTTTTTTTTTTTTTTTTTTTGAAGGTTTGACACTAATTCACCGACTCTCTGATCCCAACTTAGAATAAATCAATTAGTTTTCCAAACTTGATTTTCTATATCCAATTGATTTCTGTTTTCATTTAATTTTAGAATTTGATTTTCTTGATTTAGGTTTTCGATATTTAAATATAATAGAAAGAAATAATAAATAAATAATAAACAAATAAATAATTGAATACTTAATTCTTAAATAAGTTCTTAAAAGTATTTCAAGATTTCTAGGAATATAAATTAATAATTTGTATAACGGAGACAAACATGATGTTATCATAACTTATTAATAATTGGAAAGTCAAAACCAATTATTAACTAAATGAAAATATTTAATAAAATGTGTATTGACTTTGTTACATTAAACATTGCAAGATTCGAAAAAGTTTATCAAAAATATAAAATGATAAAGTTTTAAGGACCTATTAATAGAAAATTGAGTCTTGCTAAAAAATTGCTAGATTTAGTCCAACACAAATAAAAATTCTAGCTATAAAAATATATATAAAGGTCATCTTTCTTGTATTGTATATAAATAAAATTTTGTCGAAACCCCAATCCATCGTCTACAGTTCTTCCTTAAGTGCTGAAAAATTCTCTCAATTGAAACGCTTCGCCCCTTCATTTCGAATTCCTGGCCTTAAATTGGTTAATTCTAGAGACAATTCATCAATTCTTACAACTTATTTGTGTTAGATTTTAAATCCAAGGAACGAATCAAGTGAAACTTTAACATAAATTAAGCGGAAGCGTTACCTGGATCCATCTAGTTATTCTATGATCTTGAATATGTCTTTTATGCTGCAGCAGCACCTCAACAACGTCTGTGCACGCATCGAAGTTGGGAGAGATGTCTTCCAAGAGAACAAGACACGCCTTTTGATGTCTTTAGCCTAAACAAAAGTACTATCTCTCTCTAATCGATGGAATAACTAGAGAGAGGGGCAGAAATGCTGCTATCAACGCATGTATGCAGTAATACTCATGGTTGTCTTGTCCTTTGGGGAGTGGGGACCAACCTCTTTATTTATAGTGCCAAGGATTTCTTGCCACCACACAATATCATATTTTGTCCATCGTAAAATATGTAATGTTTCTAAATATAACCACCTATTAAAGGTAACGCATCTATTGCACAAAATCTGCTATTTCTTTACAGCCACGTTTAGCTTATTACCATAATTACTAGAAACTTGAATACCAAACAATAAATAGTCCACAATTTAAATTATTTCCATATAGACTCGTCAGCCTATATAAAAATAATCTAACAATTTGCACAAATCCACTGTGGCAAACTGGCAATCAAATATTATGCAAAAAAAAAAAAAAAAAAAAGTTGAATTCCTTAGCTGAAACTCCTTTCTACTGCCGATTCCAACCGAACACGGTCTTTGAACCAATGCCGCCCTTAACACTTGTATAGTATAGTATGTTCACAAGTCCAGAAGCATACAGCTACGTACTTGGGAAGAAGGATTAATATATTGAGACAAAAAAGAGGTATGAATAAAAATATAGAAGGGGCAAAAAAGAAGAAAAAGAAGAAGTGGTCAAGTGGGGAGAGAGAGGGAGAGAGAGAATGGAGTTCAACCAAAGAAAAGAATGTCTCCAGATAGATAAAGTAAAGGACACAAAAGAAAAATTAAAAGAAAAAAAAAATGAAGTGGAACCCAAGGAAAGATTTGTCTTAATAATCTCGAACTGGACTCCATCCCGCCCAATTCTTACATAACAGCCAAGGATTTCTACTGAGAATCACACTCAAGGTTGCAAAACTTGCCCAACCACCCACTTTGGAAGTGAGTAGTGACTAGTGAGTACTCTCCTATCTTTCTATTTTTTATTTTGCTTCTCAACAGTTAATCTCATCAGGTCTTTCTTTTTTAAAATTGATATAAGTCAGATTAAGGTAGTTTGCGAAATAATTGTGTGTAAATTGCTATTTCGGGCTCATAATTGTGCGTAATTGGTATTTAGGGTAGTACCACCGTGATATATGGATTTCGTTGGAAACTGTTGGTTGTATTTGTGATTCTTTTCAGTAATGGAAAGTGTTGGGTATTCAAGCCCACTTATTTCATATATATATATATATGTATATTCAATGTACAAATGATCAATCCAAACTAATCAATTAGATCTCCACATTTTATAATCTAATTGTTATAAACAATATTGTACACATTTTCATTTTATTTTTACTTTGCTTCTGATTTTTTCTGGAAAGTCGATTCATCTGTAGATATTACATAATTGTTCGAAAATAAGTACCAAATTGTCCTCAAGTTTTGAATTGCGACATTTTTTTTCAACAAACTAAACGTGTCAATTTGCTCTTTTTTAAAAATTCACTATTGTATTTCATTATTAAACTATAAATTAAAATACAAAAAATGACATATCAACTTTAATAAATCTGAGGATGTTAACTCCAAAGATAGCCAATGTTTGAGGCATTTTGCCAAACAAATGTTGATACTTTTATGAATAATAAATTAATATAAAATTAATTAAAACTCACACTGGGCATTAATATCTAACCTTCGTGCCTTTTATTGTAATCAGTAAAAGACATACTTGATCAACACGAACACCATTAAGTGAAAAATTTAGGTACTATGGATCCGACATTGCACAAGGCGGCGACACAAGGGAATCTGGAACTGCTAAAGATAATTTTGACAGCTGACACAAAAACCCTTCTCTCTAGAACTCCCCAACAAAATACAGCATTACACATTGCTGCACGCCTTGGTCACCGAGACTTTGCTGACATAATTCTGAGAGAATGTGGGGCACTTATTCTAGAAAAGAACATAGATGGTGACACCCCCCTGCATGTGGCTTCAAAATTTGGTAAATTAGAAGTTGTCGATTTGCTGATAAATCATTTTGTGGAATGGCCAATTGATATTAAAACAGAAGGGGGCTTACTTACAACTACAAATAAGCTAGGTAAGGCCGCATCTTTGATTTATAAAGATATGCATACCATTGTACCAGACTTCTTTACTATGGCAATCAGGTTTGGTGGGAACGAACTAGAAATGAGAATGACATAGTATGGTTATGGTACCAGACTTTTGTCTTTAACAGTTCATAGTATCTAATGTTGAACTTTCCGTACATTCTTTTTAAGGACATTGGAGTGTAAACATCATACATGTCATGACTATCTTGCGAATTGTCCGTACATGAACAACAGTTCATGAGTACACTGTACACAGGCTGATAAATATATTTAATATACACTCTGTAATAAATAGCACCATACTATCTAGTCTCCATTATTGTATGTATGGCATACAGCTTATATAACAAATATATTTGTGACAACTGGCAACAATAGGTAATACTGCTTTGCATGAGGCAGCGACACATGGCAAATCTGAAGTGGCCCTCATGTTACTAGAGGCCAACCCTATTGTGAGCCATATGCTCAATGAAAAACATGAGTCACCATTACATATTGCTGCAAGAGAAGGACTGGCAACTGTGGTGAATGTGATATTGAAGCAATCATGGGTGGAGCAAGAAAAGGGAACCCAGCCACCTGTTTCTGGTACTGGGTCGCCACTTCACCAGGCAGTGCTAGGTGGTCATATCAGTAAGTACCAATTATAGAATTTATAATTTAGGATGCATATTGACTAGCCTTTTATGAACATAGGACTCGGTTGACCAACAAAATTTGGGAACATGTATGATACAACCTGCAGTTTGCTACCATGCACCCATTGTAACTAAAACCAATGAATTTGCTTAAATGCAATTGCAAATTCCAGAAATAGTGGAGATGCTGTTGCACCGAAGGAGTGACTTTGTGAAGCTGGTCGACAGTGATGGCAATAATGCACTCCACTATGCAGCACAGAATGACAATGGAAAAATCATGGAGATGCTTATAACCAAGGAACCATCTCTTGCATATGGAAACAACAACTGGGGTCAACCTCCTCTCCATGCGGCAGTCTATTATGGAGCCAAAGCAGCAATTAAGGCAATCCTTAAACATTGCCCCGACACAGCAGAGCAGGTTCTCTGTTTTTAATATTTATTTATTGAATCTTGTTCTGTGCAGTACTGCAGTGTTCAGCTTAAGGTGATTTTATAACAATATCTACTTACATGGCTGATAAGAAATTGTGCGCAATGTCCATGTACAGAGATCCTTTTTTTTTTTTTTCCAGTATTTCCATCTGTAGAAATTTTAGGACTTCTTGTTTTACTGATCTATTCTATATAGACACCTCTCAGGCCCCCTGCTACCAAGTAACAAATGCTCGAGTCAAAACATGCCTAATTTTGCATTTCGTTTTACTTCTTTTTATCTTTCTTATTTTTTTAGAATGTGTGTATGATTTTTCACATATATACCATTTGCATGCTTAACAGATTGGACAAGATGGTGGGAATGCACTCCATGTCGCCGTCAATAGAGGAAAAATTGGCTCATTGAAATGCCTGTTGAAACATATACAGCCTGAAGAGATCATAAACCATCAAGATTATGATGGAAACACGCCATTGCATCTTGCAGCAAAACAATCAAGAATACAATCATCTCTGTTACTTCTCAAGGACAGAAGAGTAAACCCTTGCTTGTTGAACCACAAGGGGCAAACTGCCAGAAGTGCGATTGAGATGCCTGAAACTAACACATATGAGGTTACAATATAATATATATATTTACAATAACCTTATCTTTGTTTTTTAAGTAATTAAAATAAACATTCAAGATAAAAAATTTCTCATTTAATGGACATAACAAAACTGATTTTCCCTACCATATTTTCTATTTCTGTGGCAAACATGTTGTGTGTATATTAATTAATATCACTTTGAAACCTGGTCATAGTCTTCTAATCCTCTTAATTATATATATTTTTTGTTATTCCTAATTAAAGACGATTAATTTGGGATTAGATGTTCATTTGGAAGGAGCTGAAGAAAGAAGAAGCTAAGAGATGCAAGAAGCAACAATTACCGCCAGTTACGTCTTCTAGATTCTATGGAATGGCAAAGCCGTTGGACCCGGCACTGCACAAGGCAGTAACACAAGGCAATCTGGAACTGCTAAAGATAGTTTTAACTGTTGACCATAAAACCCTTCTCTCTAGAACTCCTCAACAAAATACAGCATTACACATTGCTGCACGCGTTGGTCACCATGACATTGCTGATATAATGCTCAAAGAATGCGAGACACTTATGCTTGATAAGAACATAGACGGTGACACCCCCCTGCATGTGGCCTCAAAATTTGGTAACATAGAAATTGTAAATTTGCTGATAAAATATTCTGTGGAATGGCCAATTGATATTGAATCTGAAGAAGGGGGCCCCCTAACAACAAAAAATAAGCTAGGTAACGCAACGACCTTGAAATTAAATCTTTCAATAAGATTTTCTTTAAATGTACCATAGGAACCCAAAAAATGCACATATCCTTTGTATCAAACTTCTTTACTATACGCCTAGGGTTGGTTGAGAAAAGACAAGAAATGAGTATGGCCTGAAAGGTACAACCTGTAATGTGGCTATGGCACATGACTATGGTATAACAGATCAAGCAGTGGCGAAGCCAGACTTGGCAAATGATTGGGTCAAGACTAATTTAGGCTTCAATTTTGAGGAGGCCCATGAAGAAAATCCATTAACTTAAACCTAGTAAAACAAAGGATTTAAGGTTAAAATTAGGTTGTTGGGAGAGACCTGGCCTTCGCCAGTCCTCCCCTGGCTTCGCCACTGAGATCAAGTATCTAACAGTACATAGCAGTGAATACTGAACTTCTGGTACATTCTTCTTAGGAACAATAGACATATAGTAAACATCATCCATGTCAGGATTGTATGATAATGACTATATCATAAATTATATTTTAATATATCTATGTATGGAGAAACAGTCAATAAGCACATAGCAGTGAAGAATAGGAACATACTAGTCCTGAATTATTTTTATTTGTCATGGCACACAATATTGCCATTGAAAAAGGACTCTCTATTGAGTTGATTTTTCTTATCCTTAATACCTATATATATTCCATCTGTTATATGCCTTAATAATATATTTATATATTCCATGCATTATATATATGCATTAATGTACCTCCAAGAAAGATGCTTTTTTTGTTTCCAAAACGAATAGGCAATACTGCTTTGCACGAGGCAGTGACACATGGCAAGTCTGAAGTGGCCATGAGGCTTATAGAGGCTAAACCTGAGGTGGTCCATATACTGAATGAAAGATTAGAGTTGCCGTTACATATCGCTGCAAGAAAAGGCTTGTCTATGGTGGTGACAGAGATACTGAAAGACCACTGGGTAGAGACGGAAGTTGATATCCAGTCTGCTGTTACTGGGTCACCACTTCACCATGCAGTGCTTGGTGGTCACATCGGTGAGTATTAATCATAGCTTTTAGTTCTGTTGACGATGGCCTTATAACTACTTAAGCTTGAGCCGATCAGTTTAAGTGACAATACATGGTTAGTGTTACTCTTTAGAGCAATTCCCTATTGACATATAATTTATTTCTTGCGAAATATAAACAAAACTCTATACTGTGGAAGATCCAACTATGTTTCATAGATATTTGAATTTTTTGTTTTAGTGTTATATTGTAAACTTCTCCATTTAATTGAGTACTGATACATTAATTATATCTTCAATTTTTCGAATTGTGCTTAATCATTTTGAATGCCATGTTCCTTTATTATATAATCCATGATATGGTTATGCATACTTAAGGTTAGTAAAAGTCAATTAAACTAGCAAATTACCGAGAGATTTATTCAATAATTAATTTTGAAGGTTAGTTGGCGAGAGTTAACCAACAAAATTTTGTTTCAAGTATTACATAAAAATAAAATAAAATATGATACATAAAACTATTTATAGACATATAAGGAGTTACTTTCTTATATTGGTAGAAATATACCCAACAAAGGTTAATTCATTACAATAACACATAGCACGTAACTTAAGTCGAGTGTAGTAAGAAAGGACTTTGGTTACAACTTTATAGTTAATTGAGAAAAATAATATTTATGTAAAATCCTCAAAAATTAAAATTACAATTGCAGTTGTCATGAGGAATTGAGGATGAATTCATTGTTTATTGCTTATCGTATTGTAAGTTACAAAGTGATCATTTGAGAAACTTAAGGCTCTGATAATCCCACCTTTAGCCACATTTCCTTTTCTTATTCTTAAATTTGGGAGTTCCATTACCTTTAGCCACATTGTATTCTTTATAAGAAACATTCAGTTTTTTTTCCTTTTGATATCTTCCATGAAATGTTTTAACTTTTAAGCAAGTCCTTGATGGTTACTGGTTTTAAGCAAGTCCTTAATAGTCAATTCTGAAGGCTACATTTTATTACAATTCACCTACTTTTAGAGACATTTTGTAAATTAAGTTTGCCCACACACCGAATCCTAACCCAAATTTTGGCTTAGAAATGTTGTGGTTGAGGCACTGCTGGTGCTTCGAAGCAGCAGATTCTCCTGCCAGGATTATTTCTGGTTGAGTTTGTAAATGAGAAAACAGATGACATACTAGAGAAGTAAATTTATGGTGTAATTAAGATGGGTAATAGAGATGCGCAAGAGAAAAAACAGGGGAAGAGGAAGAGAGAGAACTAACAAGAGAGAAGGGAAAAATTGTGATGATGAAACTAGTTGAGAGACTTCTAGTTCTATGTATGTTCTAAAATGTATACAATGGACCAAAGCTTACCACCAAACAGCTTTTTTTCAGGTCTTAAAGTACAAACGGTTTTTTTCATGTATGTACTCCTTAGGCTGCAAATGTCAGAACTGTTAACTTAATTAAAAACAAATCTCCATACCAAAGACCTTTCTGTATTGCTACATATCATTGTTTTCCTAGTGCAGTAGCACTTAGGCACCATCAAAGTTAGACAGTATGAAGATGACAATGTTGACAATTAATTGACACCATCAAATTTGGGTATGTTAAAGTTATAATCGTAGTTCCAAATTATTTGTTTCTTCTGAGGTCATATATCAGATAGTTAAAGATTTATATATATTATGTTTCCATTTGAAGAAATCTTTGCATTTTAAATTTTATAGTGTAATTCTGTAGTGTTTTGTTATGAACCGCACAGAAATAGTGCAGATTCTGCTGTCCTATAGAAGCCATTTGGTGAACCAGGTTAACAGAGATGGCAACAATGCACTCCACTGTGCAGCTCAAAGCAACAACCAGAAAATGGTTGAGATGCTACTCCGGAAGGATCTATCTATTGCATATGTTGACAATTACAAGCATCAAACTCCGCTCCACGTGGCTGTCCAATATGGATCCACTTCAGCTGTTGAGACCATTTTGAAATTCTGCCCGGACACAGCAGAGCAGGTTATATTTGTTATATCGATTTAGTGTGCTGATATAATCATTAGAAATTCATATGGTGGTCGTTTGTTGTTTTCATACCAAATTTGCTGATATAATAGTTAGGAAATTTTATTCTTATCATTTGTTGTTTTTTGGAAAAATCATCATTATGAACTGCCCACATTAGAATTTACTAGCAGATTTGTCATTGATCATCTAAATATATTGCATGATCTATTTTATTTTTGTTATACCACAGAGTCATTAGCATAATGTCATGAAAATTTTGTCAAATAGCATAGTGAAAACAAATAAACATTCATTAAAGAAGCCATATTCCAATGATAAAGAACATAGCTCAAATTTCTACTAGTTAATTTATATCAAACAATGTACTAAAATTGGTAATAACTGACCACAAACTTCTATGATAAATTCTGGTATTTTCTTTTATTGGATTCCTTATCCATGCTTAATTTGAAGATCAAATGGTGCCATACTAATTAAACGTAGGACATGCAAATAAATGTGAGATACTTTCAAAGTTAGTCGTGATTGACGGATGAGCCCATATATCAGTCATAACTATATGTCTTAATTTTTCCTAACGCTCATCCATGGGTCGCAACTGTATTTCAATTTTCAAGTTTCTATAAACTGATCCAAATCACTCAAACTTATCTTTATATTCAACACTCGTTGGAAATCAAATTTTAATTTTTTTAAAACTTTATAGTATTTCTTATATACTTTTAAGAAACACAGTAATATGGAGGTTCATAGTTCTCAAATTAGATGATTTTTAAAATTTTGAAAAATATAAAAAAAAATTGGAAAAAATATGAAAATTTTTTCTACAAAATTTTAATATAAAGATCAGTTTGAGTGGTTTGGATCTACTATTTGGAAAAAAATAGTTGCGATCCATAGGCTCATCCATCAGTTACGACTTATTCTTTTTCAATAAATGTGCTACAATTTTGTCATTCACATGCTCATGTTGTATGCCTGACAGCTTGGACCTGATGGAGGTAATGCACTCCACATTGCAGTCAACAAAGGGATGCTTAATTCGCTGAAATGCTTATTGAAAAACATATGGCATGAAGAGCTCATAAATCACAGAGATTTTGATGGAAATACGCCATTGCATCTTGCAGCTAAGCAATCGAGGAGAGAAATGTCTATCCTTCTTGCCTGGGACAAAAAGGTGGATCCCTGTGTACTAAACAATGAGGGAGAAACTGCTCGTAGTGAGATTGAAAGGCTCGACAAAACCAAAGAAAATGATGTAAGATTTGAAAACTTAATCATCTTAATAATAGAATAGCATGCCAAAAATTGTTCTTTTGGTTAGGTGGTAGACCGCATTTTACACATCACGTAATCATTATCTTATATGATCGGCTCTTTGTTACTTACCATTATGTATGATATCCACCTTTTGCTATGCACTAATCTTAACAAAAATTGTTCAGTTATAACTTTTGGAACCATCTCTCTTCATTCATTATCTCGTCATTTACTCTGTTTCTCTGCGACAGTAATCTTAACTCTTGATTTTCCATACTAGCTATTTGTTTGGAATGTGCTGAAAAAACTCGAAGCAAAGAGATGCTACAAGGATTATATACCACCGCCAAGAGATGCGATTATGCAATCCAAAACAGAAAAGTACTTCAACCTAAGTTTTGAAACTTATGGCCTCATTGCAGCTTTGATCACAACAGTCACCTTTGCAGCGACATTTACCATGCCAGGTGGCTACGACCAGCAAAGTGGGTATGCTATTCATCATAAAGAGGCTTCTTTTAAGATATTTGTTATATTTAATACAATTGCTATGTGCAGCGCTCTTGTTGTCATGGTATGTTTCTTGTGGGCTCGGGAGGACATGGTTATTCAGCAGAGACTGTTGCATAGACTGACTATTCTAGCATCTGTCTCTTTGATCGTTTCTCTTATTACTGCTGTGTATCTTGTGGTCAAGTCGGTATGGTTGGTCTCTGTAGTCATATTGATTGGGCTAAGTACACCTGTCCTGGTCTGGTTTGTACTTGGTTTTCAGGTTCTCTCATTTTAAAACATGTTTTGGTCTTGCTGTGTGGACAGAATTTATGTACCAATGAAGTACAATTGTAACTTTTGTTTCACCATATGATATATGTTAATGCAGTTCGAGAAGGTTCATGATATTTATATATAATAAGAATTTTTACTTGCCAATTATATAACTGGCAAAAGGATTATTAAAATGAAAAAAAGTAAAATTGTAGATATTATTTTATAATTTTAAAGATTGTGGATAATAATTTTGGGAATTTGATATGTATTTAATTGTCAATCGGGATTGTAAAGCCCAACTTTAAAGTTTGAAATTATTAGATGATTAATTAATTTGCAAAATGTACCAAAATTTTATTGCATTATTTACGTGAATATAAGAAATATCAGTAATTTTATTTTAGATTTCAATAATTGTTCAAACAGTGATTGTGATTGTCATAAAAGAAGCACAGAACAAAAATGCAAATTTATTGCAACACAAGTTCGGCTAGCATGTCATAAAAGAATTCACATCTTCGCAAGCTACTTCTCTATCAAAAAAAAAAAAAAGCTACTTCCTCTCTATCAGTTGACTCGTTACATATAATGCTACTTCTGACTTAAACAGAAGATCAAGTATAGAATATCTTTTTGACAAAGAATTCGGATCCGGATCCTGGCTATACCGCTATAGAAATACAACTCCATTACCTACTATTCTTTCCAGACAAAATTGATTCCTCCCCAAATCCAAACCCATCCTCTACATTTATCTCCAAATACTAAAAAATTCTCTCAGATCGAAACAACACGACCTTGTTCTAAAATTGGTAAATATTACTTTATGTCAGAACCATTGGGTCAATCCTTGCTACTTATTAGCACAAGCCACAGTCTCAATCAGGTTTGTGGGAACAAATCTGTGATTTTTTTTTTTTTCGGTAAAAGTCGCCTTGTCTACTGCCGATTCTGATCCGTCTCAGTTGTTGAATCTATGGCCTTAACACTTGTTTTAATTTTTCAAACTTTTGTAACAAATGTTCATTGCAACAGGTTGTTTGAACCATACCTCTTCGTACTGAGGTGGAATGATGGGTTCTGTGGTTGTACATTGATTACATTGTTTAAGTAAATAAGAGGAATTAAAAGGGCAAAAAAGAAGAAAATAGAGAAAGAGAGAAAAAGAGGAAGAAGAGGAGAGAGAGAGAGAATAGATTTCAGCTGAAGAAAAAGAATAAAAAAAGAGTCAAGGGTGAAATGAGAAATAAAAAAGAAAAAGAGTGGAGTGTAACACAAGGAAATGTTGTCCTAAATATATAGGATTGATCATCCTGCCAACTGATACACCACAGTCAAGGGTTTCTACAGGCAAGTGGCAACCACCCACTTTGGATGTGAGTACTCTACTCTACTATTTACTATAAATATTATTTTTTCTTCTCTTGTCAATTCCATTAGCTTTTTCTGGAAAACGAAGTTATTTTTTCTCTATAAAGGATATAGCTTATTTCACTAATTGTAAGGTCAAATTAATTTACATATATTAGTTAATTTCCATTACAGTCCCTGACTACTTTGAAAGATGGAAATCAATTATATATGTAAGACACGATCAATAACAAATAACACAATAACATTAATCAGGTTTCCAATTGGCACATAAGTTCCTTTATTTCCCACATTACTAGCAGATATTGAAGTGCTGCTTATATTTAGGAATATTTCAGTGAATTCAAAGAGCTGTCATTGGGTATTGCTACATGAAAAGTTGGAACACAAATTTAAAATTACATCATTATAACAACAATTCTTGCTTACAGCAGGATTGTCTAATTGTTTGAACGATTATTTGTTTTCTGGTGAATAGTTATTTGAATATGAAAACTACTATGTTTTTACTTTTTACTTTTTGAATATGGAGACCTTAATAACCAGATATCCATATCAAGGCTGTTTTCAACGTGTCGTTTGATTTTTGTTTCAACACATCAAAAGTGTGCGGTGTTTCAAGATGTAGTTGATAGGCCCCTCAAATTTGATTAATCGATGATATTGAAATCGACATATAGTTATCAATTTATTATGGGAATAAGAACTCAAATAATTAGCCATTGTAGAAGAAGCGGTGCACCAGATGGAGGATTGTTTACTTGCTTCCACAATTATTTGTTGCCTGGTGAATAGTTCTTTGAATATGAAAAACTCAAAAATGTTTTGAAAATGGAAGCCCGAATTAAAAAGTGTCTAGATGTCAATATTAACAAACTGGATGCGCTCTTTTCAGTTTCTCATTTTAATTTTGTTTTTAACGCATTAAAAGGGCAGTTTTAGCAGGTGTTATTAACTTGATTTTAAAAATTATTTGATAGACTGAAAACTATTAGGAGCTTGCCAAAACATAAATTTATGTTTAACACAATTGATATAGGATTAGATGTTCAATCAAACAATTTAATAAAGCACATCATCAAAGCCTTGAAAATTGATTTTGTTTTTCTTTTTAGAATAATATATATATGTAGAGCAGACAAATTGATAACTAAAAAGCTGATTAATCAATGAGATAGAATGAAAGATTTAAGATGAATTAGAATTTATGGGCCGCGGAGTCTTGAGGGCTGATGGTGGTAAGTGGTAACTACTTTTTAATAGAGCTGGAATTAAGGACTCGGATGAGGGCTAGGGTTAATGTATGGATAATTGAACTGCAGTTGAGGTAGATGGAGTTGGCCATTAGAGAGAGCAATTGGTAATTAGTAATTAGGGGTTACCATGCAGCAACGTGAAACAACCATATCATTTATGTTATCAACATTTTTTGCAAAAAAGCCCTGAAATTTTCAGATATTAATTATACAATGACATATAGTTGTCAATTTTTTCTAGCGATAACAACTCAATTAATAAGACGATGTTTGCCGCTTGTTGCCAAACAATTGTTCATGTTTTGATGGATGCCATATTTTTGACTTTTCAAAATTTAGACTAGGCAATTTTTTACTTCCTTTCAATGTAATCAGTAAGGACATACCTATAGAGCAAAAAGAACTCCATGGATCCTGCACTGCACAAGGCAGTCACACAACGCGATCTGAGATTTCTAAAGGTACTTTTGACGGTTTACTCAAAATGCCTTGCCTCTAGAACTCCTCAAGAAAATACAGCATTACACATTGCTGCACGCCTTGGCCACCAGGACATTGCTGAAAGAATGTGAGACACTGCTGCTTGAAAAGAACATAGATGGTGACATGACACGCCCTTGCACGTGGCTTCAAAATTTGGTAAAATAGAAGTTGCAGATTTGCTGATAAATTATTTTTTGGAATGGCCAGTTGATATTGAATCTGAAGAAGGAGGGAGCCTATTTACAACAAAAAATAAGCTAGGTAATACAATAACCTTGAAATTTGATCTTCCAATAAGATTTTTTTAAATACACCATGGGAAGCCTGTAGATGCACACTTGCATTGTACCGAACTTCTTTACAATTGACCTTCACGGTTTGGCTGAGAACAAACTACAAATGAGTAATGGACAGTATGGTTATGGTACGGGACTGGCATAATATATACAGACACTTTAATGGTCCAATATTAAACTTTCAGTACATTCTTCTTAGGGCGATCAGAGAGTGGGCAAGGCATCATGCAGATCATGACTATGCTATAAATTTTCAGTATATGGTACATAATGAGTATACATCGACAGCAATGAATAAGACCATACTGTCTAGTCTCAGCATAATGTATGCATTACATACAGATTGAAAAAAGATATATTAACTATATTTATTTGTAACAACAATAGGTAATACTGCTTTGCATGAGGCGGTGACACATGGCAAATCTGAACTGGCCCTAAGGCTATTAGAGGCATTCCCTAATGTGGGCCATATCCTCAATGAAAAACATGAGTCACCATTACATATTGCTTCAAGGGAAGGCCTGATAGTTGTGATGAACAAGATACTGACAATATCCTGGGTGGAGCAAGAATTGGAAACCCTGCAGGCTGCTGGGTCGCCGCTTCACCATGCAGTGCTAGGTGGTCATATTAGTAAGTAAAATAGTAGACTTTATAAATTGAGGATACACTGACAATAGAATTTTACGATAGGAGTCAGTTTACCAAACAACTTGGGAACAAGTTAGATCCAACCTGCACTTTGTTGTCATATGCCCATTGGCACAACCAGAGTCCCATAAATTAATGTGTCACATCTGAATGTGTTTGATAGTATGATAAAAGTTGCAGAACCCAGCACACAGAGGGTATAAAAATCTAATGCAAAGTACTAAGATCAGTGCAATTTATAAAAGCCATAACCCGATCCAACATTAGTATTTTGAAAAATCTAATGCTTAAAAGGTACCTTACATATGCAACTGAAGAGATCATGACCCAGACTGCCCCAAAAGTCAAATTGAACATAATTGAAACTCATGCCTGAAAATGTCCCCTCATCTGACTCACCTCAGCTTGTGAACCAAGTTTGAACTAACTGTCATTGGCATAGTGCTTAACCTGACCTGAACCAAAATAAAGAAAAATGTTAGCATGTTACTCCAAAAGGTACCCTTAACCTTATCTGCTGCCCACCCAAACAGACTTTACCTTTTAAAAAAAATAACTGCTAGTCCAAAAATCAATTTTTGTGTGGGTGATAATGCATAATGATGAAGCCTCCAGCAAGGCTGGCCCACTATCCAAACCCAGCTGACAAGCACTTGAGATGATCAAAGCACACAAGAAATGAGACTGAGAGGTGACCAAAAGCCAAATTACTCTGGGCTTGAGAAACAGGCAACCTAAAATTAACGTTAAATAGAATGCAACCTGAATTTTGACATAAAATGCCTGGTGGTCATCTCAGTTCTATCGAAAATCACACATTGCACAGAAGTTCTGAAAAGTAAGATGACTCATGATCGAACACATTATAGAAACTGTGGAGATGCTGCTGTGGAGAAGGAGGGACTTCGTGTAGCACGTTGACAGAGATCGCAACAATGCACTCCACTGTGCAGCTCAGAACAACAACGAGAAAATGGCTGAGATGTTACTCTCCGAGGAGCTATCTAATGCATATGTCATCAGTTACCACTTTCAAACCCCGCTCCACATGGCTATTCAATATGGATCCACATCAGCTGTGAAAACCATTTTAAGACATCCCCCTGATACAGCAGAACAGGTCCTATATATGTTTACCCATTTTTCTGATTTAATCATTTGGAATTGTAATGAACTTCCTTTTTCTGGTATGAGCATCTGTTGGTTTTGAAAATCATTATTGTGAACTGTATAAATTTGAATTTAGTTGCAGCTGTGTCATTCATCATTTGAAATATAGCTCATTAATTTACGAACTATTACCAGATTTTAATTTTTTTGTTACCTATCACTGATCACTGAAGGCATATTCAAGTGATAAAGATTATAGCTCATTAATTTCAGTTTTTTATTTATATCAAATGGATGTACTATAAAATTGAACGCAACATATTGACTACTCTAAATAAATTTTACCTTTCTATTTAAAATAGGCAATTATTGACTACAGACTTCTATGGTAAATGCTGCCAATGCTATTTTCATTCATTGATGCCTTTAACCATACTTAAGTTGTTGATCAAATGGGGACAACAAAGCTTCAAAAAGACTCCCTGTAAAGGATGACTGTGGCTGGTACTGGTCTGGGACCATACTAGTTAACCTAGGATGTGCCGATAAATATGCTACAGTACTATTATTGACATGTACATGACCATGTTGTATGCCTTCCAGCTTGGACTGGATGGACGTTGTGCACTCCACATTGCAGTCAACTCTGGGATGATTAGTTCGCTGAAATGCCTATTGGAAAATATACACCAAGAAGGGCTTATAAACCATAGAGATTCTGATGGAAATACAGCATTGCATCTTGCAGCTAAGCAAACGAAGAGACAAATGTCTATGCTTCTTGCCAGGGACAAAAGGGCTAATCCCTGTGTTCTGAACAATGACGGGCAAACTGCTTGGAGTGCGATTGAAATGCTTTCTGAAACCAGTGATTATGATGTGAGACTTGAAACCTTAATCTTTCTCAATAGTAAAAATTAAGAATTATACGTCTATTGGGTGTTGTCTAAGTTGGATGGTAAGCTAGAACTTACATGTCATGAAATCAGTCTCTTATAAGATTGGCTAAATACCTTTCGCTATGTATTGGTTCTGTTATCAGTCATACTTTTTGAACCGACACTTTTTTATTCAATATCCAATAGATCTATTTTTCTTTAACATGGCTGCATTAATCATAAAGACAATTCATTTTCCATGCTAGTTACCATGATCGCATTAATCATAAGACTTCATTTTCCATACTAGTTTCAGGAACTTTTGTTTATCATGGCTGCATTAATCATAAGACTTTATTTTCCATGTTAGTTATTTGTTTGGAATGAACTGAAAAAACTGGAAGCAAAGAAATGCAAGAAGCATTATGTACCACCACCAAGAGAAGCAAGTATGCAATATGAAAAGAACAACCAAGCAGCTAACATCTTCAATGCAAGCATTCAAACCTACGCTGTCATTGCAGCTTTAATTACAACTGTCACCTTTGCAGCCACATTCACCATGCCCGGTGGTTATGATCAGCAATCTGGGTATGCTATTCTTCGTAAAGAAGCTGCTTTTAAGGTATTTGTTGTATTTAATACAATTGCCATGTCTAGTGCGCTTGTTGTCATGGTATGTTTCATATGGGCATTGCAGGACTTGATGAAGTTTAAACTGATTCAGATGAACCGGTTTCATAGACTAACCATTTTAGCATTATTTTCTTTGCTTGTTTCTCTTATTACCGCTGTGTATCTTGTGGTCGAGTCGAAATGGTTGGTCTCTGTAGTCATATGGAGTCGGATCCTCTGGTCGTTTTTTATAAACGACCAGAGTGGTCGTTTAGATCCGGGCCGTCTGATTTAATCTCAACGGTTAACTTTTTTCGGGCCTATCAATCCTGGTATCATGCACGGGGCATCCTTAACCATTGAGATTAAATCAGACGGCCTGGATCTAAACGACCACTCTGGTCTGCCGACCAGAGGATCTCATTCCGTAGTCATATCGATTGGGTTGAGTGCACCTGTCCTGGTTTGCGTTATTCTTGGTATTAATGTTCTCTCGTTGTAGAATATGTTTTGGTGTTGTGTGGATGTAATATATTTAATTTATGTGCTAAGGTACTGTTTAATTTTAACTTTTGATGTTTTTATTTCACTAAAATTGTTAAATTGAGGTTTTGTTTCACTCATGATGGGTTGCAACGTGTAGACCTGAGATTTACCAATTAATTGTGTTCAGCAATTAATCATTTTAATTTGACAATTATGATGATGGAAATAATGATTATTAAGGTAAAATAATATAACAATTTGTATAAGATTTGATACATAATTTATTTAAATATTAAAATGATATTTTGATATTTAAATATAAGGCGTCCATTTATAGAAAGAGGGAATACCCCATTTGTGGTAATTTCCGAGAAACATTGATGGGGAAAACAATATTTATTGTTCCAATATAATTGCTTGATGTGTTACAACTTGAACTCCTGAAGTGCTCCATATTTCAGTCAGACGATATTGGTCTGACGGGTAAATAGTGGGTAAGCCTCGTATCTATTATGTTACGAATTGCGATCCGTCATGTGTTGGTCGTCCTAGTCGAGCATGTTTTCAACTTTGACTAGTCAATATGTTGGGTCGTGACCGATGCCGTTCCTTCTCTTTATCCAATCCTTATCCAATGTCATGTGGCACAGTGCAGCGCACAATCTCCAACGTCCGATATAATTTAGATAGTTATCTTTTTTTGGGTCTTACAATCCGGTATTTGCTAGGGACCGTCTAGATTAGATCGGACGGTGCGGAATGGTGTGCTGCACCGTCTCGCGCGGTACTGGATTTCGTTTGTCTCATTATCTGGCCTGAATTTTTTAGTAGAGATGTTATTCTTACTGCGGGTGATATGTAAGGTGTATATTTGGTTGCATGGAAAAATTGAATGTAGCTTTGAGGCTTAAAAAGAAATTTCAGTAGTTGTGATATATATTGTGCTGAAAATTTTAGTAGACGTGTAATAAAAAGTTTGAACTTAATTGCTGCCTGTTTTATTTTGTGTGCAGTGGTACACTGAAATCCAATTGTGATGCCGTTACAAAAAGAAGAGTACATGTCTGCAGCGCTATTAAATTGAGAAAATTGAGAGAAATTAAGCGCAATTGCTATTTTTCTTCTTTTTTTGTCTTGCACCGTGGTCGATGGTAGTGATTGGTCAATTAATGGGTAGAGAATTTGTAGTTATGGTAAATTCTTCCTTAAGAAAACCGTTATATGGTAAAATTTCAAAATACATGGTGGCCTGTGTTTCAATTAATACAGAGGGTTTTTTAGTCATTGACATATTTTAAGGAAATTCATCAATTTGAGGGGTGTTCACATCACGTCCCCAGTTTTTGGGTCGGGTTGATCGATGACTAGACTATGTTGGGTTCTGGTGAGAAATTTATCAATCTTTTTGTGCGGAATAAAAAATCAAGCATAATTGGGACTAATTCTGAAAATTTTTGGCCATTCGTCAGTGGTCACTGTTGTCATTATGACGATATTAGTCAATTAAAGTCAACTGCAGAAAAGGCGATTTAACCTCTTGCCTCTATACAAATAACTAAACAAGTTCTGGTATTCAAATATTTTCTTTAAGCTGGGAATTGCTCGGTAAACAAAGCGCACACTCGTATCGTTATTTTCATCCGTATTTTGGTCTTTGACTAGCGGACTAAATATGTTCGACGAGATATCCAAGCAACAGTTTTGTGGGAGAACAGGATCTGCTAAACTCTCTCCATCTATGTCCTTTCTGCTTTATTTTTTTTTTATTTTTTTTTTGTAGAAAAGGGATAACAATAGAAGAGGAGAGATGAAATAAGAATAATAAAACAATAAAACATTTTATATTTCCTATAGAATTATACACTTCTGAAAATAATTAATGAATGGCCAACACCCTATTTAAACCCAATCGTGCTTGCCACAATCATCAAAATAATGAAACAATAAAATGGAACTCCATCCTTAACTATCTACAACTTGCTGCACACAGCCGGTTCAAAACTGAGAAGACCTTTCTCCATATCATATAATATATTCATATTCTGTTGTTGCATGTTACCCAAGATTGATATGCCTCTTGTGCTAACCATTCCGAGACAGAGTAACTTATTCGTTGTATCTTCCACAATGTAATTCTCTAGTGGCATATCCAAATCCGCACCGTCAAAATGAAATATCAGTTTCGGGATGTCGACTGATTTCATACCGCTATCCGGTAGAGTGAAGCAAAGACTCAGCCCAAGGCTGGCCCCACTCGCCTGTGGCAACTTAATTCGTGACATGAATGCTCGTGTCACCATTATAAAAGCTCTTTCTTCTAGTGCTGTCACTGTCGTACCAGAATCTATTATTAACCCACTGCTTCCCTCTGCTGTCAGTTGAAAGACACTTGGCGGTATTGGTAGAAGCGTTTCACCAACCGTGATCCCCTCTAAGGAGAGGTAATAGAAGGAACTCATTGGCGAACCATGTGGGTTTGGCATGAATGGTGTTGATTTACTGGTATTACTAGTCATGTTAGCCCAAGAACCGAGGAGGAGGATGCTCGAACCTTTGTTATGGATCGAGTTGAAGCAGTAAGAGAATTTACTCACATTTAGCTGAGAGACCAGAGACAAAGCACCACGTCCCATTCCCACAATGCCGCTTGAGTTATCGGTAGCCCCAATATTATTGGTTCCACACCCAAACCCAATACCTGAGAACTTGACTGAGTTATCTGCTCCAAATGAGAAGGTCTCATAACCCATGAAACCTTTGGTTGAACTACCATCGCCATATGAGTATTCGTAGTCACATTCAGAATTACAAGTAGATTTTGCCAAAGACTTGCAAAGAGAAGCAGAACATGGAATCTTAGAGAATGTAGTTGAATTGGCAGGTGTGAATATAGGGTTTGGTTGTGCAAAACATGCGGTACAAGGGTTGCACTGGGTCCAGATGAGGTCGCTGCCGGTGTCTAAAATAGCTGACATGAGTACTGGTGGAGTCCCAATTGATATATCCATTACATAGGAGGCAGTGCTTGCATGACAAGCTGCACTGAAGTTGTTGGATGGGACAAGGGTTACAAGTTTGGAGACGCGTTGAAGGCTGCGATGTGTGGCTCGGCGAATAAGCTCAGACTTTGAAAAATCAGTGGTCGAGTCGACATACTTGAGCTCGACACGTGCACCATGCAAGCTAGATGTGACTAAAACGGGTAGAAGGAAGAGCAACATGGTAAGATGATGTACATGAGACATGGTTTGAGAGGGAAAGAGATGATTAGAAGGTGATTTCATTGGGTACAGGTTTAAATATTATAGTATCGTTTGAAACAAATGATAATGGTTATTGACATGCATTAGTACTTAGAAAGTACCACCGGGCCATACAAGAGAATAATCAACTTGAAAGGGCAAGCAAGGGTGGCATTGTGGAATGCACGTATGTGGGTTGATGATTTGACGTTGTTTGAATTGATAAGACATTTGTGAAATTTGATTGAATTTGAATATTTAAAATAAATTCCTCCTAGTTACGGATTTATATTGTATGTCATTGCAAAGAAACCGTTGACTTAACATTCTCATGGATGGTATACATCCTTCCATGACCCAAACCATCCACTCAGCAATCTATTGTTCTGTTTATTATTTTTTAAACAAAAACAAGATATGGATATCTGTGAGATATATCCATTCTCTACATATTCTAATTTAAAAAAAAAAAAGACATCATCAAACCTATCTAAATTATATTATACAAAAAGCAATTAATCCAATGTATAACGAAAGCATTAGAAAACACCAAGAAGAGTAGCAGCAGCAAAGATTAAAAATAACACTCCTCCCAAGAACCCCACCTGTGCAACGAAAAATAAAATTTCTATAGGAACAGATTCTTTTGCTATTGTCATTATTCTCTGAAACCGTATAAAGCTTCACAATTCGTACAAATATCTGTCTAAGATGAGCTGAAATTCCCTCAATATAATTAAACATAAGACATGCTAGCTAATTTACCTTGTAGGAATGTAGTTGTTTCCATGTCTCTCTTTCCTAATGGCTCTTATTTTTGTTTTGAGATAGTGTATTTGGGATTTTTTCCCTTTTATGTTTACTTCAGGTTCTAAATATATATTTTCTTTACCAAATGTATTGTCAGGTACAATAAGCCTGGTACACATGCAGAAAAACAGAACGTGAATGGGATTTGAAATATTTGAAATGTAAAATTGCGTACCACTTTCTCAGAGATATAATTGGCAAGAAAAGCACCCCCCAAGATGGCAACAGAAGTGGCTATGAAGTGTCCAGCTATGGCCCCACTTGCAACTCCAATCGGAGACTGATAAGGAAAAAAAAAAGAAAAAGACAAACATAGTGCTGAAAATTTATTCTTTACAGGATCCAATTAATTGAACTTTAATTTTGCATAATAATATACCTGAGCAGCACCTAGAGCAATTGTTGCCAACATGGATCGGTCTCCCCACTCCTGCAATTGTGTTTCATGATTAAAATTAGAAAAGATTTCAAAACAATTGCCCGTAGAATGTGAAAGTCAGTATCATAAAACAAACGAACCGCAAAAAAGACTAGGCCGAAGGACTCCCAAAGTATTTCCAGAGGACTTGTCAGCTTCGTTGCTACCTGCAAACATTTAGACAAAAATAAATGTAATTCATAAATATCTCTCAAAATCTAGAAGGCAAAACAAGAGTTCATCAGTAAACTAGAGAAAAATGTACAAATCATTTCAAGTATTTTGCTTCTTTATCGTATTGCAATTGATTGGCTTTTCATTGGGTAACATCATTTAACCAGAACATGTTTGACATTAGAAGTTCAGCCAGTGTCAAAAAGCTCATCAACCACAAAAACAGCTGCAAAGGTCAGCTGAGTTGAATTTCATCCCATCCTGCTGACTAATGGGTCATACCAAACCGGGTCAGAACTGATATGGGCATTTAACTTTCCACTTTATACCCATTTCCAGTGATAATTACATCTTCTCATCATTAAACCCAAGCCTTGATTTATCCAGATCCGAAGCATCAGAAACCTTAAAAGGCCTAAATACACATGGACTTACAATATGCCTCAACCCAATTTGAATGGCCTGAAGTTGTCCTGCCCAATTTGTTTTGTACTTTTAGATATATTATAGTTACCTTCTCCTTCACGAGTTCTTCTGCTTCAACGAACTCACCAAGTTGCTCAGAACTCTCATTACTGTCCTTGCTTGAGCCAGAAGGAAGCTCCCATGCATCTTTTATTGATTTGAGACCAAAGAACGTAAGAAGAGCCACTGCTGCATACTCGCCAATTGGTAATGCTGCATTTAAATCAGACAATACCCCAGTTAAGTACTGTCACGTGTGCTGTGAGAGAGAGAGAGAGAGAGAGAGAGAGAGAGAGAGAGAGAGAGGGAGGGAGGGAGAATCAAACTACCAGTTTTACCACATCCAATCTACTGTGAATTTGGGAACATTGAAGTGTACAGTAAAAATTAATAATGATAATATTGGGTAGAATCATCATGCCCCACTGGGGCTTAATTAGGTTAATATGTGTGTGTGTGTGTGTGAGAGAGAGAGAGAGAGAGAGAGAAGTACTAGTCTGAAATTGAGCAGGTACTGAATTAAATATGCGCCCAATGACAACAGACAAAATTGTCATGAGAGAAAGAGCTCCCATTGATCCAATTAGCACCTGATCATTGTTCAAATTATTTAGCTTTTGTTATCAAAGGAAATATAATAGTAGATAATCTCTAAAATAGCAAAAGAAATTTTACCAGAGCTCTCTTGTACTGCATAGCCAATAGTGCTGCAATGAAGAAAGTCTAAGGACATTTAAAAAAAAAAACAGAGATTTACTCAGCTTTTGCTTCCAGAAGTATAGGATCTTCTAAGTAAACAAGTTCATGAGTTTCTTACCTTGTCGCCAATCTCAGAGACAAAAATCAAAGTAAAAGCAGCAGTGAATCCAGATTTGGCAAGAGCATCAATAACAGTAGACGGTCCCCCTTTGAGGCAAACAATTAGTGCAAATACAACTGCACTTACAGCAAGTACTCCTGCTATTGAAAGTGGGTACCGAATTCCCTGAATTGGTAACAATCTACAAAATATTCAACACAAATTATGCCGGTTTAAGTGTCTTTCCACATACAACTGCTTTATTACAGCATACAGATAGATCGAAACTCAATTGGGCTGAACCAAGACATCATTGAGGTATGGTTACTACAAATGTTAGGCTTAATTAAGAAAATTAAAGAGAACTGGCATTCAAATTGCTACAAATAGGGTTACAAATGGTTCAATTTAGATTTACTGAAAAGGTGAAGGGCTAATACTGGGACCTACACTTAGTAACCGTACAAAATTTGTGATTACAAAGAAAAAATTTAACAATTAAAGGTAAATAGTTAACTGATTAGAAGAAGAAGAGGCATCAGAGGAGCCGCCATGGCCACTTCCACCTTCAAAGCTTCCAGCTCCCACATCAGAAGCTTGTACTCTAACATCACGAACCTCTCGTTTCAACTTCCCAATGCATCTTCCATACCTTACTAAACCAACAAAACCAAAACTCGTCAAAGCCAATCTAGACCCAGAACCAATCACACAATCTCTATCAAAGCAGTGCTTCACTGGTTTTGTAAGTTACCATACCATGGCGATGGTGGAGAGGCGGAGAAGAAGGAGAAGAGGGAGAGAGGAGGCGGGGCCCACTGACAGGGGATCTAGGAATTCGCCACCTGTCGACTCGTAGAGAGAAGTGCGTGAGAGGAAGGTTCATGGTTTATGAGGCCACCTCTGTTGTTGGGAGAGACAGTGGAGAACTGGAGATAGAAAGCAAAGCACCAACTCTGTTTAGTGTAGTCTAGTTTGTTCTACTTCTAGCTAAGATGCTCTCGGGTTTTGTGGATTTGGATCCATTTATAATCTAGACCCGATCTGCACGTGATTGTTGGTTTCGACTTTCGAGACCGCGGACAAGTGAGTGGGCCGGAATGTTAGTTTTGTTATGTAACGCGTTTCTGGATTACTGGGCGGGTGATTTTGGGCCTTATTGGGCTGAAAAGATGGTAGATTGGGATGGATCCCAAATTTCATTTAGAATTCCTTATTCCTATGTAATTGTACTTGATATAATGAGTACCTTACCTAGCCTATTTTTGCACTTCTTATTTCGAATTTTAAGTTTTTGAATTAGAAACGAAAAGTATAATAAATTGACGTAACAATAAGAAACCAGCTATTATAAGTGCCATCGCTAAATAAACCATCGCTGCCATCGCTGCTATATGTTACAAATGTTCAGTTTAATAATAAGAAGTGTTCAGTTTAATAATCAGAAGTGTTCAGTTAAATGCGTCAACTAATGGGCAAAGTCGCGCCAGGGTCAAAGTCGCGTGTCAGACTTGGAGAGAGGCGCGCCAGGGGCAAAGTCGGAAAAAAATTAATTTGAATCGGATCGGTTCATGACCCCTTCTATTTTTTTCATGTGTTTTGTGTCCGGTTCATGACCCCTTCGCTTGGTTTAGTAAAAACGAGTTACGGTTGGCCGACTTTGCAACTAACTGAACATTTATACTCAATGAACAGAACATTTGTATTGACCCAACTGAACATTTGGGCAAAAATAAAAAAAAAAAACAAAATGAACATAGTGAACATAGCGAACACTTATAAAACAGTGGACAATTATAATACAAAGTGAACATTTGTATCTAATAAAGTGAACACTTATAATAACGAAATAAACAAAAATCGCTGGGTGAGTAGAGGGGGGAGAGCGCTGCTCAGCGAGCGGTGACTGACGCACGATGGCAGCGATGGCACAAAGCGTGATGGCAGTAATCAATTTTCATAAGAAACACCACCAAATCAATACAGAAGAGATGAATAAAAGAAAATGAAATTTATGAACCACTTTGAAAGATTTTATGGGTTTTACTATTTACTTACATTTTTGTGAGGAAAAAGACTTTTCTGGTGGGTACCCGTCCGGATCTTATTTGTTACTAACGCTAGAAAATCCTTTTGTTTTACAGTTGGAAAATATTAAAAAAGTTAATTATACGATGCAAAGATGAAGAAATTAAGCGTCAACATGCCATATATGTTTACATAATCCAAGAAATTAAACCATTACATCATAATTCTAGGTCCTACAGTTGGGAAGACAATTAATATGGCTTTAATACCTAGCTATTAAAGTGAAAATCAAGGTGAAAAAGACTTCTAAGGATAGGAGAAGCAAGCTTGGGGAAGAGCTGAAGTGCCCGTATGAAACATTAATTGTGTTAGTGGTACTGGTACAATGCAGCTCTTCTGGCCTGAAATATCACCAAAAAAGGTACAAGATAATTAGATCAAGATGTAAGATATCATCTAGTAATTTCTTTTCACAAAATTACCAAATTGTTAGATGGCCTATTTTGTGTTGGATCAATCAATCTATTTGCTGGATCTACATGGTTTTGTAAATTTGGTCCAAAATTTTGTTGGAAGCATCTTAATTAGCTAGAATGATTCAATTGGAGAAATTCAGTGATGGTAAGAGTCTCTATATCTGAGTTAAGAATCAGGCATTAAGAATAGACTAAACCGGTCCAGGTGAAATAATTCAGAGCCTGATTTATGGCGTCGTTAAGAAGGGAACTGATATATAAATAAATAAATCAGAAAAAATAATGTGAAATCTCCGTAACTTGTCGCACTGAGCTTGTTGAAATGACAACATCTTGTTCCCGACATCATAAAGTACGTGCATGTTTTGCAGCTGGTAGGCACCAAAAATTGACAACGATGGAAACTCAATCATTGCTAGACAAATCAACCCACTCCCTGGCACAAGCACCATATAGTTTTCCTTGGGCAAATTCAAATCACCATTTTCAAAGTGAAATATCATGTCTGGCAAGTTTGGCATTGAATTAGATTCAAAGCACAGATCAACGGCAGGATCAATGGTGTATTTAGACACTGGTAAGTTCACTACTGAACGGACCTTTTCTCGTACCACCATGTATGCACAAGAGATTAAACCTGTGAATGTAGAACCCGAGTCGATGATCATGCCGCCTGACCCATCTGATCTTATGTCGAAAGAATAAGATGGTATCTGCAATAGGTCCCCACCTATTGATATTCCTTTCAAGCTAATAAAATAAAGGCTTGGAATGACAGGATTAACAATTATTGGAGTAGACAGTGAATTGGTTGAGTTCAAACATGCATCAGAACCCAACAAAAGGATACCTGTGCTCATGTCAAAGAATGGTGTAAGGCAATAAGAAAACCTTGGTGAATCGAGATAATATACAAGAGAGAGGTCACCCATACTGAGCCCGACTAGACCCGAACTGTTTTCAAAAGAGGCAGTGCTAATACTCGAACAACCAAACACCATATTTGGAACCGAGATAGATCCACTGCTTGATGAAAAGGTGAAGGTCTCCTTGGACAACAAGCCAGTTGTGGAGGACTTGTCAGCGTACTGATACGTGTATTGGCATTTAGCAGATGTACAAGTAGTGCTAGAGTAAAATCCGAGATCAATGCATGCAGGGCTGTTGCATGAGAGTTGAGAAAATGAGGTAGATTTTGCAGGGTCAAATATTGGAGTCGTTTGATCAAAGCAGCTGATGCACGGTTCACATTGCGTCCATATGAGGTTGCTACCTGTGTCCATGATAGATAGAAGTGGTACAGGAGGGGTACCAATGGATAGCTCCATTAGGTATGATGAGCTGGCCGAATGTAGCCGGCTTTGACCATTTAGAGATGATGATGCTAGCATCGATCTTATGGCATCATGTCTCGATTTAGCTCGATCTACTCCGCGGGAAATAAGCTCAGATTTTGTGTATGACCCATATGAATCGACATGTGTTATGCTGACATGTGTGCCTGTTATGCAAGAGAAATTGTACAGGAGAAAAATAATAAGAAAGAGAAACTGAACAAATATTGTGGATATTTTGTCCATTACTGTTATTTGATGATGAAAATGAGTTATTGCATTTTCTCTAAAAAGAATAGGGGATAGTTCTGTGAGATTATAGTTGTCCTAGTTGTGGGGTTTGTTAATAGATTGAGATAATGGCTTTCATGATCAATATAAGTTGACTACACAAATTGGGCTATTAAAATTTCTGAAACCCCAACAAAAAGAATGAGATATTTGATTAGGTGCGTGCACTCAACTAATTAAGGAGCATGGACCTATTCAATCTCTCTGTTCAGAAAATAATGTTCCACTTTGCAACTGTGAGATTAGCTAGCTAGATATACAAGGCCGTTATCATTGCATCAAGGAATCTAATTATCTCCAAACATCAATTATATTAATTAGCTTCTTCTTGTTGTTGTTATTTTGTTTTATTTTTCTAATTTTTTGTTCTTTTATGTATGCTCTTGTGTGCGTGTGGTTCGTATATCATAAAAAAAAAAAAACTAAGTGTTATTATTTTTGTTACAATTTAGATATTGCTTTTATATAAAAATAATTAAGAAGTTAATAGTTGTAACTGATTATCATTTGAAGTCATTATCTTACTCACACATGAGATTAATAACACGAGCATTCAAAATCATTGATTTTTTTCACTAATGCATAGTTAATTAATTTTTAAAGCTAAGATATGAGTTATGATCCTCTAATGCATACACTAGTTTATACCCACCAGAAGTTTCTTGTCTGTCCGAACTCATTTTTGTCTTAATTCATCTTGTACTTATAACAATTTTCCTCCTGTTACCCAAAAAAAAAAAAAAAACAATTTACCTCATTTTAATATGAATATATTGCATGAGGTTTCCTGTAATAATTAAACTACAACTTAATTCATAAATATTACTATGAAAAAAAAGAAAAAAACATATAGAATGCTTACTCTAAGTTAATTGAAGTTGCTTCCACATAATATTTAATACCCAGTATTCATCGGGATACAATCACTCCCTACGTGTTTTTTCGGATTTTTTTTTTCAATAAATATATTAATCTCTTTTAATTTAAAAATAAATATGTAAATAGTTAAATTTCAACACTAAGTACCCTACTCTGGGGTTCAAAAGCCCGAAGTGGAAAATAGTCAACTTCGGGGTTTGAAACCCCGAAGTGCACACGTGTCCTTTTTTTTTTTTTGGTTTTTAGTATTCCAGCGTGTCTTTTTATTTTTGGCATAATTTTTTCGGGGTTTTGAGGCACGAAGACGTATTAATTTCAGGATTTTGAACCCAAAAAGATTTTTTATTATTATTATTTTTGTTTTGGAGTGGCAGTGGTTGTTGAAAGCAAGATTCCTTCGAGTTATCAGTGTCATGTCGTATCACGTGTCAACTCGTGTCATCAACACAACATGACTTTGACACGACACGTCAACCGTGCATATTGTGTTAATTCAATAAACGTGTCGTGTTGTGTCGTGCCAACACGCATGCATGTCATATCGACACACTCATATCGTGTCATTTTAGAGAACACTACTCCCATACCATTTCAGGAATCTGAAGTAGGATAGAAGAAGAGTAGTGTCTTCCTTGATCCTCTAATTAATTTTTTATATTTAATATATAATATTTATTTATATTTAAATTAGGTAAATAATAAAAAAATAGAGAAATTATGTATCTTCAAATTAAATTATGGAGACAAAAACAAAAGTTCCGATCAAATCATATTTTTACTCCATTATCTATCTTCAAACAATTGTTAAGCTTCGGGGTTTAAAAACTCGTAGGAGTTTTGCTTTCAACAACCACTGTCACTTAAAAAAATAATAATAAAAAAATAAAAAATAAAAAATCTTACTTCAGGGTTCAAAATCCTGAAATTAATACGTCTTCGTACCTCAAATCCCCGAAAATAATTATGCCAAAAGAAAAAAAAGACACGCTGGAATACTAAAAACCATAAAAAAAAGGACATGTGTGCATTTTGGGGTTTGAAACCCCGAAGTTGGCTATTTTTCACTTCATGATCAGGCTTTTGAACCCCGGAGTAGGGTACTTAGTGTTAAAATTTAATTATTTACATATTTATTTTTATATTAAAAGAGATTAATATATTTATTGAAAAAAAAATCCGGCATTTTTTCTTAATGGCATGTGGCCGTAAACAGATAATTTAGTTATACGCGAATCTAATTCTATAAAACTATTAGTTATGAATTGGCTATTTTGGGTCCTCTTTTAAACGGCCCGATTTTATCATAAACATTCTGGACTGTCACCAAGCGCAATGCATGGTGAGCATATCGAAGCTTGCTGCTATTTATTCTTCTTAATAATTGACATCATGGGAACCATGTCAAAATGTTGGCTAAAATCCAATTAATCTAACTTCTACAAGATCTCAACAGATATAGTACGAGTAACATGACCTCAACACGTACAACAGAGATAGTACGTGTCGGGTGAAGATACTTTCGTACTCCTTGGCTATGAATTTGTCTTAAATAGTTTCATTAGTATTTCATTTTTCTCTGTTTAGATTGTCTTACTCGTATTATATTTAACGATCGAGTAATAGCTGAATAACGATAATAATCGAATGCATGTGATCTAATACTAGCTCAGTGATAAAGATGTACAAGGTTCAAATTCTGCATGCGTTCGATTCCGAAAAAAAAAAAAGTTAATTGGTAGAGACCTCCATCGATCTTTATTAAAAAAAATAATAGTAACCCAACAAAATAATAAGTTATATTATATCCGTATGAAAAAAATAAACAATTGAAATTGCTTTAACTAAAATGATATATGTAATTACATTAAATATACAAAAAAGTGAATTTCTTGATTTTGTTATTTAAAAAAATATATAAAATTCTAATTTAACAAAACAACATTAATTTATTCATAAATTATAAATATTCTATTAATTAAATGTATGGTTCAAACAAATTAGCATAATTGTTTATTTATTAATTACCTTTCAGGATAACGGATATAAAACAGTTTTGATCCGTTGTATCTATCTACTAAGCTAACGAAAATTGTTTTCTTACGTACTTATGTATCCTTGAATAATAAGCAATGTTTTAAATACCGTACCGGAGATCAAACCGGCTAAGCTATGGATACGGAATTTACCGGTTAAACTGGGTATACCGGTTCCAAAAACCGGACAATGTCATGTTATTATTTTAAATATATAAATATATTGAAATATCTATGAAAAAAAATAAAAACTGCCGTCACGTTATTATTTTAAATATCTATATTGAAGCACGTGCACTTATTATTATTATTATTATCATTATCATCATCATCATCATCATCATTATTATTATTATTATTATTATTATTATTATTATTTTGCTTATCCCTTAAACGCCTACATTAATCAGAAAGCATAAGGTTTAAGTTTCAATATAATTTTTTAGAACAACTACCAGCATTGCAAATTCTGCTGCTCTTCATCTAAATAATATTGCACTAAACTAAGAAACGAAAACAAGAAAGGTAGTCCAGGTGTTTGTTATTAATTTATTATTATAATTCCAAATTTTTATGGGTGATAGCGTGGTTGGAGGCGTGGTTTTAGAAATTATGCTTTCCTTTTTTTTTTTTTTTTTTTGCTTAGACAGCTGGACGAATTGACGCGTTCAAAATTTGGGCCAGCGAATCTAAGTGACCAAACTGAACCGGCCGGTTCGGTAGAGGCTTTTATCCGGTTTACCAGAAATTTCCCCGGTTTTTCCCAGTTCATCAACCATCCGGTATTTAATTGTAGCCCTACCGGACTAAGATCCGGTTCACCGTTTACCCGGTTTAACCGGCCGGTCCGGTAGGGTATTTTAAACATTGATAATAAATCAATGGAAGAATTCTATCCATAGATGTCTTATTTAGTAAGGTATACGTACGGATCAGATAATCGGCAGATAGATTTTTTTTTTCTTAATAATCGGCAAATAGATGTCCTTATTTGAATGATAATACTTTGTGCCCTTTAATTAATTTCGTATTGATTCAACTAATTATAATTAATAAGACGACGTATATACTACATTATACATAAAATCATCGCGCAACTTCTTCATACTATCCCTGTTAAAAAGAATTGCGCAACTTCTTCATGCTTTCCCTATCAGAAAGAGTGTCGGTATACTCAAGTTGTGCATTTGATGAAGTCAATTACAGACTCCAGGAAACTAAATATATGATATATCCCACCTCATATACTTGAAATTGCATACTTTATAAGTTTATATACGCGGAGTAAAGAATAGAATAATTCGGGGAATCATATTTTTTTAATTACAGTTGGTATGTTAGAAAGAAATAAATGTATGGATGGAGATTGGAGTTCAGAACGGTTCAAACTCATCGTGTTGATTTAATTTTAATTGATACATGCGACTAGGGTTGTCAATGGACCCTACATAATATAATCATAGGATAGGGTTGTCAATAGATAATAGAATAGGATGCGGTCGAATTATTTTCATATTGGTACCCGTTAAATTTTATTTATCCATTTCTATCCTTATTCATTAAGAATTAACCTTATCCATATCCTACCCTCACTTGTTAATAATTTTCGATAAGGATAGGGTTACAACTTACAACATATAATGGATGATGATGATAATGATAATTCAATGAAAAAAAAATACACAATCTAAATAAGTAAGAAAAACAAATAAATATATCAATAAAGTACAATATTGGATAATGTTTTAGCAATAACAAAACTATCCAATTTATTCTCATGTATGTGTATAGAGTTTGGCTATGGTGAAATGCATCACCAAAAAAAAAAAAAAACATCTGTGAGTCACAATCAAAACTCTAGATTTGGTTCAAAATGATCAATCAAAACCGTCAAACATGATCTCTCTATTGAATTCTCCTTGCGAATCAAATTTTAAATTTTTCAAAATTTTGAAGTTTTTTTTGGATTTTTAAAAATTGTTGTTTTTGAATTGTTCAGAACTAATTCGATTAACGATTTTCTAAAATTTCAAAAGAATTCTGAAAAAACAAATGTAAATTTTGGTATGTATGGAGATTTCAATAGGGAGATCATATTGGATGGTTTGGATCGGTTATTTTGAACTAGATTCAGGAGTTTTGATCGCCACTCACGGAGGGAATTTTGTGAGTCCCATAAATTAATCTATTGTTCTTTGCTTCCTTTCTCTTTTTCTTTCTCGTATTTATTTCACAATTTTCATCTTTTTCTAATTTATATTTTTTTATATAAAATTTAATTTCAGAACTCATGTCAGAAATGTAATATTTCATATTAATGAACAATTTTAAACTTCCAGCAATATATCATATACTATATGTTATATTATTTATGTCAAACAACCATATTTCACAATTCAGAATAATCATTTTCAACATATAATATCATTTAAGTAAACTCCAAAATTTAAGTATTTCTATTCATATGCCACAAAAAACAAAGTAATTAATTAGTTTCATCATTAACAAAAATATTTTAAAATTTTAGGTTTCTGGACATATGTGGACGACACAATTTTTCAAACCTTGATCGATCACAATCATCTATAAATTTGAAATAATGTTTAATTTTCAGATTTCAACCCATGTAAAAAAGTGTGTCCACCTTAGAGAATTTATCTAATAGTAATTTGAACGCGAAATTTCAATATTATATTTCTAATTTATATATTTACAATTAAAAACTTATATACGGAAATTCTTTTTTTTCAGAATTCATATATTTATTTCGTATATGCTAAAATATTAAGTTCCAAAGATCGATTTATACTATCTTATTTTTCAAGTTTCAATTATATATTGTCCTTTTAAAGCTTGACTTTTATCATGTTTGCACGGTTGGATAATTCAAATTTGAATTGAAATTAATTAATTTCCTACAGCACCTCTACTTTCCAAAAATCTACGTTGTAAATATTTATTTCTCGAATTTTGAAAACGACATTTATTTTTCATAACATGCGGAAAAGAATGCTTAAATTGTAAAAGAAATTGTAAACGATAGGAAAGTTCCACCTGTTTGTTATTTTAGAAAAAAAAAAAACTTCTATGAAATATTAAAATAACTAGTTAGCAAACGTATCGAACCTAATGGATAGGTAAATAAAAATTTGAAAAAAAATATTTATAATTGCACAAAAATAAAAATCGATATCTCCATAAAAATATAATTTAATAGATATATTTATTTCTTATGAAATTATTTGAAAAATTATAGATGAAAAAAATTTATTTATATGCTCTATTTCCAAATTAAAAAAATATATTATTTAAAAAAAAATTTCCATGTGTTGTGCTATCTTTCCAAATATAATCTACAACCAATCCAATAACAAATTTCTTTTTATTTAAAGTGAAGGGTCAATAAACTTATATCTTGTTAATAGTATCTAGCCATTGATTTAAACGATCAATCATTAAGAACGTATAGAGTAAATTATTGTTTACACCTATAAGGACAAATATATTTAAAAATTTTGAAAAAGGTATTTTTTTTAAAAAGTTTAATAAAATAAAATTAATTTGAAAATTTCATATATGATCTGAAATTTCTATTGCAATAGCAAATTATGAAAGATATATAAAGACAATTATGAAATTCATATCCTAGTCTACGTCACAGATAGCGCTTATTTTCTAAAATATTCAAGGGAATGTTTAGCAAGTTTGACGACGTCCGTACCACTTTTAGTATAATGAAAAAATCTTTACCTAATACCTAGTCTTCTCCGCTAATACTCTTTAAGCATTTCTTCTCTATACATTTAAAACCGGAAATTTAATGTTTTTAAACCGGACATCGAACCAAGTAGAGCTACCGTTTCCGAGTTTAACACGTAATTTAGTTAGATAGTGTAGTTATTGTTGTTTTAACTTTGTTTCAATTAATTAACACAATATATATAATAATGTCATAGAGAAATAGTATTGTGCATAGCGATGTATTAGTTATTTTGTATACCACCCATATTTTTTAGAATTTTTTAAAACTTCTATAGTTTGATACAAATTAAATATACAAAAAAATAAAAAATCAGAAATATTAAAAAAAAAAAATACAAAATTTGATTTCATATGACATGAGATTCAACATATATATTGAAACGGTTAAACTATTTTTGCCAATTCGAAAAAGATACCGATGAATATGGTCGTAAACTCGTAATGCATAGAAGTATCGATAAAACACGATTCACCATGTAATTTTTCTTTATTTATATCATTTGTGTGTGTGTATATATATTATGGGTGGAAGGATAAAATACACTCTAGTGTGCATATCGTCTTTCGTACACCAAAGTCGTTTTTGAAATAAAAAAAAATCAAACGATCGATCCAAACTATTCAAGTTGTTCTCCATATTAAAAAACCCTTGGAAACCAAATTTTAAATTTTTTTTGAATTTTTTTGCTATATATTATGATATTAAAAAAAAAAACACTACAATTGGAGTATTTCAAGCCCTCCAATTTGAAAATATCATAATATATAAAAAAAATTCGAAAAAAATGTAAAATTTGGTCTCCAAGAGTTTTTCAATGTGGAGAACAACTTGAACGGTTCGGATTGACTGTTTGAGTTTTGAATTTCGAAAATGACTCGAATGTACGGGAACGATCCGTACAGTGTATTTTATCACTCCTCTATATTACGGAGGCTTAAATTATGAATTACTTCGTTATATAACTCAAAAAACATTCTACGAATTAAATGCAAACAAATTATACGAAGTCGACTTCAGCTGGGTTGGAATAAGATTTTGTACGCTAGTTGAAACCATTGTATTATCAATTATGTAGATTTGAAAATATCCATCCTTAATGTATTGGCCAATAATGATCCTCTAATTTGACTCCAATTTCTTAATTTCTTCTATAAAATTTATTTTTTTTCTGTATAAAACTCGCTTGCTGCAAGCACCACGCAATAGACTTCGCATAAACCATTGAACTGCTCAACTGTCAATATTACTAAATGCAAATAGCACATCAGATAGAAGTACATAATTAATTAAAGAGCTCAACAAGCAACAATCGTAGCTAAGAACATAAGGCGACCGAATAAGGTCTATAGATTATTTTTCAAGAATTTCGGTTTTGTTCCGGTTTCAATTTCAACAAAAATTTCTGTTAACTAGCTAGAATTCCTTCTGATTTTGTCTCTTAGAATTTTGTACCCACTTGTCCTAGAATTCTAAATTTCGAAAGGGTAGTTCCCATGTCCATGTATTTTGCAGTGTATTGACCATTATTTAATTTGCAGTGTATTGATCATAAAATGTCAACTGTTTAAAGTTTCAAAACTTACAATGAAAATAGAAGAAACTTCACATTTGGTGCCATGCATATTAAAACTAAGATGTTTCTTTAATTAAAAACTCATGTATTTTTGTTAATTAAAAACTATATAAGTTACTTTATATTCATTTAAAATTGGTGCCATATTATATATACAGCCCTTGATGTGATATGTATTTTTAAATAATACAATAATATATTGTTATTTCTCATTTTTGCTGCTAATTATTCTGTCACATAATAGCTATTATTTAATTTGTCATCCTACTTTTTTAATTAATTTTGAAACCAGACTAAACATGTTAACTTACGACCCAAACTGTTTGTTTTTTTTTTTTAAGAAAAAAAAATCTTGTTGCTAAATATGTAACGCATTTAAACATGTCATGCACATGTGTCTTTTAATGACCTATTTACTATTTATTCTTAATTCACGCCGTCATATCTACTTTTGAGACATAGCAAGAGGCAATTTGTACTTTTTCTTGCTACTTTAATTTGTTGACAGATTCATATTTCAAAATTTCAGCATCAATTCGTTTTTTCCTGTGCCGGCCGAAATCATTTGAAAGTACTGAAAGTGCATTGGCAGTGTCTGCATCGTTGAAAGTTAGAACATAATCTTTATATAACTCCCGAATCTTTCGATGTTAATTAGACCACAACAATTAATTTCTTTCTTTCATAATGGAAATCAAAATAAGATATCTCATCACACTTTTCTTATTCTCTTTTCCTATAGCATCTGTATCACTAGTGAACAACGGCTTTCGTGCTGAGCTTAGCCATGTGGACTCAAAGAGCAATCTTACCCAAACCGAGCTTCTCTACCGGGCTGCAACCCGTACCAAGCATCGGTTGTCCCGAATCAAACGCATGCAACTGTTTTCTTCAACAAATATCAGTAGTAACATGCATAGCGAAGTACCGACCTTAGGTGAATACTACATGGATTTGGCTATCGGTACCCCTCCTCTACATTATTCGGCAATTGCCGATACAGGCAGTGACCTTATATGGACCCAATGCACTCCTTGCAAAAAATGTTTATCCCAACCAACACCTATCTATAACCCTTCAAAATCTAGCACTGTTTCATCCATTCCGTGTAACAGCACGGTATATATAGATTTGTGTAGTGTTCAAAACCCTCCTCCCTCTTGCTACTGTTCATACAATTATACATATGGCACAGGATGGACAAGTGGAACTCTTGACAAAGAGACTTTCACTTTTGGTACCACTAAATCTGTATCAGTACCTAATATCACGTTTGGTTGCAGCACATCATCGAGCGATGACTTCAATGGGTCAGCTGGGCTGGTTGGGCTCAGTAGAGGTGAATTATCTTTGACATCACAACTGAACACTGGCATGTTCTCCTATTGTCTTACTTCATTCTTTGATACTAATAGTACAAGCCCATTACTCCTTGGACCATTGGCAAAATTTAGTGGAACGTCTGTTAAATCCACACCATTTGTTAAAAACCCTTCTAGGGTTGCTATGAATAGTTACTACTATCTCTCATTAGAAGGGATATCCCTTGGAACTAACAATCTAGCAATCCAACCTGCTGCATTCGCCTTGCAGTCTGATGGAACAGGTGGATTCATTATCGACTCAGGTACCACATTTACGCTCCTCGTAAACGAAGCGTACTTAGCAGTAAAAAGTGCTATTAAATCAATAGTGAAATTGCCCGTTGCTGATGGATCTACTGTCGGGTTCGACCTGTGCTACTTTGTGGGATCTAGTTCTTCTCCGCCTTCAATGCCTAATTTGATATTTCATTTTGACAGTGCCGACATGGTGTTGCCAGTGGACAATTACATGGTATTTGGGAATCAGAATTTATGGTGCTTAGCTCTTTTTAGCTCAGATATTAGTTTGTCAATATTGGGTAACTTTCAACAACAAAATTTTCACATACTTTATGATGTCGACAAGGAAGTTCTTTCTTTTGCTCCAGCGAATTGTGCAACCATATGAAGGCACGCATGTTTACTTGTGCTAGTTTTATTATATTACCCGTACATTTTGTTCTTATGTTATTGTATGTTCTCGGTGAATTTGATAATGCACATGTACTAGTACTACATACAATACAATAAAAATGTTGTTGTTGTTGTTGTTGTCAATTTTATAATTATTTGCTGATATATAGGTCCCTTGTACCAGTTAGAAAAAGATCAGACAGGTGCGAGTAAATCACTTAAGCAATCTGCCGAACAGCTGATGTGCAGAGCCTATGAATGTTTTTTAATTCCTTAACACGCTTTCAAGATATTACTAAAGCCAAAGGGGACAAAATCATTCAAACTTCAATTGCGTTATAGATTATCTATGCTCATATTACGTATTTAATTTGTTTAATTAAGGACGTCATTAACTCTTTATGTCTTAGTACTGGTTTATTGGGCTCATTTCATGGCTTGACTGTTTGTTTGATTCATGACTTCAAAATTAAACAGTGCATTTTTGGACTTCAGAAACCAGGACTGTTTGTCCTAATTTTGTACGAAATATATACATAACATAAGCAATTCCCTCTTAGGCCCAGCAAGCTACCCTCAAGCCCAGCTCACTTACTCTAATTGAGCAACAAAATTAACTAATTCTAATAATTAATGATCAAATGGGCCTAGGTGATGGGTTAATTATAATAATTATTAAGCAATATAAATTGGAGAATGTACCGTCTTGCAAAGTTGGATGTGTTATCATTGGTGGATATGTACCGTCTTGCAAAGTTCTTTCTAGTTTCTACTACAAATTAACTGTAGTCAAACCCAAAAATTGGAGAATATGTTAAAGAACGGGGAGAGGAGGGGAAACAAACATCCTGAATATTGCGCGCACACAAACTGCACGATGAATTGCCATAGAGAGAAAACTCAGTATAATAGTATCGCACCCTGCAATTTAGTATTTCAGTTGACTTAGTCATTTTGTGCTTGTGCTTGAAACATGTAATTATGGCTCTCATGATCATTATTAAGTTGACTAAATGAAATGGACTAACTATTTAACTTCAGGAACCCCAAGAGAAAAGAATGATTTAATACTTCGTGGATTCAACTAATTAAGGAGCAAGGATCTATTCAATCTTTTATGACCAAATATAATAATTCCCTTTGCCTCTTTTACTTTGAGTTAGCTAGATAAGGCCTTTATTGTTGTACTAAGGGATCTAATCATCTCCAAATATTGTCAATTATTAATTTACAATGCTTGCTGTTCTTGTTTCTTTTAATTAATTTTCCTAAATTTGTTCTTTTCTATATATTATTTTCACATTTCGCATCTTTTTCAATCTAGTTAACAAATTTTAGCATCTAGAAAAAGATCATATACAAAACTTATCCTTTTTAAAAATTGAAATCGTAAAAATTTATTTTTAGAACTTTTAAAAGACATTGACTTTGAGATAACATCTTTTAGAAAAGCTCAACTTGTATATATAAGATATTTTAATATTGTAGTCCTGAAATAACGAAATTTTAATTTTTATAACCAAGAGTTCATGTGGCCAACAAGGAAATAGACAAAAAAAAAAGAATTAAAAAGATCATATTTTATTTCAAATTTTAGAAAATAAACAATAATTTGTAATGTTCCATCCATCTTCTGAAGTTCTATTGCAATAGCAAATTACAAAAGATGAAGACAGTAGTAATAAAATTCATAATGTAGTGCTCCCGACTAATTAAGGCAATATAAAAGTTACCAAAAGAAAGAAAAAAATAATAATTCGCCTTAGATCACGGATAGCATGCAACTTGTCTTCTAAAAGAATTAAATAAATGTTTTATCATTTTGACAACGCCCGTACCATTTGAGTACAGAAAAATAATCTTTACCTAGGCTTGTCATCTAAGTACAATAAGTAAGTATAAAGAACCGGGCCATTTTTAATGGTGATATTTTTGCATCAACTATTCATATGACAATTACCTATCCAAATTAAGCTCATGTGATATGTCATTATGTTATTTAAAATTTATTGAATTGTTTTTCTAACTTTTATTTCAGTTAAACAATATGATAACTAATATGAATATACGTCATATTAGATTTAACTAATTTTGTAAAGAAAATATAAATGATTCTACCATAAAGAATGAATATACACAAGAACAACCTTTCAAATAAAAGGATGTCCTCTGCTGGATTAATTTTCGGGTCCGATTTAAACTCTAATCAATCACACAACTGTTAATAATTTTAAGGAAGAAAAAAAAAAAATCAAATTTTTAGTCCTTATAAAATATCAAGTTCTTGGCAAGATACAAATTATACATTTTTTTTTTTTTTTTTTGCAATATTGGATGACCAATTCATATTTCAATATTTCATCATTAATATCTTTTTTGTTGTTCCGGCAGTAATTCGTCCGGAAGTACTGAAATTGCAGAGGCAATGTACGGTCCTTGGAAAATAATCTTTATATATAAATTCCCAATATTTCGATGTTGATTAGACAATTTAATTCCTTCATTTATGCATGATGGAACTCAACATAAGATATCTCACCACTCCTCTTGCTCTCTTTTCCTACAGCATCCATATCTCTAGTTAACAATGGTTTTCGTGTTGAGCTTAGCCATGTGGACTCAAAGAGCAATTTCACTCAAACTGAGCTCCTTTACCGAGCAGCAACCTGTACCATGCATCGGTTGTCCCGGCTGAAACGCATGCAATTACTTTCTTCAACAAATGTCGGTGGCAACATTCATAGTGAAGGACCCACCTTAGCTGAATACTACATGGATTTGGCTATCGGGAACCCACCTCTACAGTATTCGGCATTTGTCGATACTGGCAGTGATCTTATATGGACCCAGTGTTCCACTTGCAAAAAATGTTTGTCTCAACCAACACCTTTATACAACCGTTTAGAATCTACCACTGTTTCATCCATTCCATGTAACAGCATGATATATCAATTGCTGTGTAGTGATCGGAACCCTGTTCCATCTTGCTTATGTTCATACAATTATACATATAATACAGGGTGGACAAGTGGAACTCTGGACAAAGAGACCTTCACTTTCGGTACCACTAACAGTAAGTATGTATCAGTGCCTAATATCGTTTTTGGTTGTAGTACATCGTCAAGTGATGAATTCAACGGGTCCGCTGGGCTGGTTGGGCTTAGTAGAGGTGCATTTTCTTTGACCTCACAACTTAGCATCAGCACGTTCTCCTATTGTCTTACTTCATTCGTTGATACCAATAGTACAAGCCCACTATTTCTTGGACCATTGTCTAAATTTAGTGGAAGTACAGTACAATCAACACCATTTGTTAGAAACCCTTCAAGCACGTACTACTCTGTCTCTACAAGGGATCTCCCTTGGAACTGCCAAATTGGCAATCCGACCTGCCGCAATTGCCTTGAAGTCAGATGGAACAGGTGGAATGATAATTGATTCTGGTACCACATTTACAGTCCTCGTAAATGAAGCGTACTTAACATTGCAAACTGCTATTAAATCAATAGTGAAATTGCCCCTTGCTAATTATAATGGATCCAATATCGGGAATGATCTGTGCTACTCTGTGTGATCTGATGCTTCTCCACCAAGACTGCCTGATTTGACATTTCATTTTTACGGTGCTGACATGGTGTTGCCAGTGGATAATTATATGATACAATTTTCCGATGTGAATTTGTGGTGCCTTGCTCTTTTTGGCTCAGATAGTTTGTCAGTATTGGGCAATTTTCAACAGAAAAACTTGCACATACTCTATGACGTTGACAAGGAAGTTCTTTCTTTTGCTCCAGCCAGGTGTGACAGCTTATGAAGGCATGCCTGCATTTTTACTGGTGCTTGTAATTTTATTATGTCAGTACGTCTTTTTTTTTACATGGTATGCGCATTTTCTGGAGTTCAGTGCTTTGTTGATCTTGATAATTTATATGTACTGCTACATATAATAAATGTTAATATTGTTGTTGTTTTTATTATTTGTAACTAGTGATAGGTCCCTTGTACCAGTCCCAAAACACAGATCAGACCTTTACCGAGAAAATTACCTCTCAGGCAATTCACCAAACAGCTGATGAGCAGCAATCTATGCAATATTTTTTCGACACGCTTTAGAGATATCAGGTAAGAAAATGGGGATACAATGGTGCACACTCCATAGATAATGAATTAATGATCGCATATGCATAGTGCTCGTCATTTGGGGTGATTTATTGAGGCTTAACTGCTTCTTTATTTCATGACCTCAAAAGATTTAAGTATGCAACACTACACCAGAAAACATTTTTAGCACCGCCACAATAAGACCGGTTTTTAAAAAATCCGGTTCTAAAAATATTCAGTGGCAATTTCGATATTGTCAGAATTTTTTTTAAGACCGGTTTTTTAAAAAAACCGGTCCTATAGAGTTCTCAAAAATCATCCGAAATTTCTGTTTTTTTTTCGGACCGGTTTTTATAAAAAACCGGTCTTAAAAACATATTTTTTAAGACCGATTTTTTATAAAAACCGGTCCTATGGAGATCAAAAAATAAACAGAAAATTCAGTTTTTATTAGGACCGGTTTTTTATAAAAAACCGGTCTTAAAAACATACTTTTTAAGACCGGTTTTTTATAAAAACCGGTCCTATGGAGATCAAAAAATAAACCGAAAATTCAGTTTTATTAGGACCGATTTTTTATAAAAAAACGGTCTTAAAAAGTATGTTTTTAAGACCGGTTTTTTATAAAAAACCGATTCTAATAAAAACTGAATTTTTTCTTTTTTTCCAGTGACTTTTTAAGACCGGTTTTTTATAAAAAACCGATCTTAAAAATTGACAGATTTTTCCTTTTATCTCCTTCCCTCATTGATTGTTCTGTCCACACATTCAATTCTCTCCGCCCCTCCTCTTCAAGCCCCTCTCTGCCCCCTCCTCTTCGAGCCCCTCTCTGCCCCCTCCTCTTCGAGCCCCTCTCTGCTGCCTCCTCTCCAAACCGAGCCCCTCTCTCCCTCTCTGCTCGACCCCACCTGTGCTTCTATTTTCGTTGTTCTCTCTCCAGCCCCACGCTTCCACCTTGACCCCTTCTCCTCTAAAACCACCGCATCTTTCGGCACAGCTGCCGAATCGGCTGCACAAAACTTGGGGTCGGAGAGGAAGGCCTTGGCTGTCCAGCGCAGCCTTGCTACCTTCACGCAGGATGCTTCCCACATGATGCTCCGCCTCAAGTCTCTCATGGATTTCAAGGTTCCCCCTTTCTTTCTTTCTTTCTTTCTCATCTCAATTTCTGAACCCAACGCCAAACCTCAAGTCTCTATTGGAAATCAATTATATTTTTCGATGGTTTTAGTAGTTTCGAGTTGCTATCTAATTTACATAGATAATTTTACATTAGTCAAAGTAGCAAAAAAAAAAAAAAAATTAACAGAAGGCGTTGAAAATATTATGCCAGGGAGGCGATGAAAATATTATTTTTTTTTTCACTCTAATTCAAAAATTGAATGCAGTGTTGAATATTGTATGAATATTATGGCTAGCAAAAATGGAGCTAGCCCAAAAATAAAATTTTTTTTTAATTATTGATTTTTAAGACCGGTTTTTAACTAAAAACAGGTCTTAAAAATAGTATTAAGACCGGTTTTTAACCTTAAAAACCGGTCTTAATAATTAGTAAAATTCGGAAAAAACAGAACCATCTTTAAGATCGGTTTTTTACAAAAAACCGGTCTTAATGTTATGTTTTTTAAGACCGGTTTTTTTGTAAAAAACCGATTTTAAAGATGCGCATTCTTTTTTTGATCGGCTTCTGTCTGGTTTTTAGCACCGCCTTTTTAACACCGGTTTCTTATATATTTTTAACACCACATATTATTAGCACCACCTTCAAACCGGTCTTAAAGACCATTAAATAACAGGTCTTAAAAATAAAAAGTGGCGTAGTGCAAGTTACCTCTAAAGCCCAGCCCATTTACTCTAATTGGGCAACTAACTTAACTAATAGTCATAATTAATGATCTAATGGGTCTAGCTGATTGGTCGTATTGTAAAGTTCTTTCTACTAAGTGCTAACGGCTAACATTAAGTTTTTAATAGCAGTAAATCCCAAATTTTGGAGGATATGTTGAACTTCATGACAAGAATATACTGGTAAGAGAAACAAACACACTCAATACTCTTCGTACACGAACTATATGATGAAATTATTACATAGAGAATTAACATGGTCAATTGACGTAATTGTATTTTGTTAACTTTCGGCATCCACGAACTATTTATGATTAAAAAAAAAAATGGATTGATAACAGCGTCATTTGTCCCCTATTCATAAATTGGATGCGTATCGGCCTGTTGTTTGCTTGTTATATCCGCCCAAAAAAAGAAAAAAAAAAAAAAACTGAATCTGAAATTTTAATTTTAGTATGTACTCGTTTAACAAGATTTAAACACAACTTTTATTATGTTTGCGTACTGTAATCCTAAATTCTGATGCAATATGGTGTTCCGCGCACACTTCACAAAAAAGAGTGGAAATTTTGATCCTACCGTCGGATCAGGCTGAAATTTTGATAGGAGCTCTGTGACCCAAAGCCCAAAACAAAATGCAACATAGCCAAATCGTCAAGTCAGATTCACGATCCGAGCCATCCTTCATGGACTTTTGGACCTTTCTTTATAATTTTAACAATTTTAGGATTGTTTTCGTAATTTTTATGTATTTTATCTTTCTAGGATTTTGTATTTTGCTCATTTAAGACGGCTGTTGTGTGTTCTTATAGTTTAATCATGTTTTAGAATTGAACTTTATCAACAAAGTTAAGAATCTAGCATTTTGGAAGCTCAGTTATAGCTGAAACCCTCTCCGAATTTTGGCTGAAATTCTGCGGCTTTCTTCCCCTTTTGCCAAGTTTGTATTCGCTTTTCCTTTTGGAGTTCCTTATATGTTGTATATATATTAGATGAAAGGTTCAATTTTTGTACCTGTATATATTTTTGTGAGATTGTTAATTTGAATTCATCGATGATTTATTCTAATTTTTGAACGTTAATGGGAGGGGAATGCAATTTATTTGTGATTCCATTGTCAAGCTTTATGTAGCGACCATTCTATTTTAGATATATTTTAACCGGTTTATGTATTGTTGTGCAACTTCTAGTGAAATTAAGCATCTGATTTACTCTCATCTGCCCTTTGTATGCTTTTGGGAGTTGTATTGGTTCTAATAGCAATTCTGTTGGAGTTTGTCAGGCTTCAAGTATTTTCACTTGTATGCTTGAAGTTTGGAATATTCTTCCACATTGTACCTGATGCGCACATGCCCATATGCTTAAAATTTTTCTTCGGTGAAAATTTTGTGAGAGTGGTATTATAAATTTAATGTTTCCACTGAGCAAATGATGAAATTATATTATAAACCTGAGTGTTTACTATGATTTTATCAAAATCGAGCTTTTTAAAACTGATGCTCAGTCGATCGATACTGATACTAGAAATTTAATGCATGTTGCATGTTCTTTCTCGGCACAAACCTTAAATTACTTTTAAATTTGTTGTTTCATTGTTTAATGATTTTAACATTGTGAAGTTGATAAGATCTCGGGATATACTAATTATAATTGCCATGCATGTCGAAAATATTGTATAGTGAAAGAGCATCTAAGATTCAGTTTAATATACTTCATGCTTCAGTATAACAAGCTCTTCAATTTTGTACTAACCATTAAAGTAAAAAAAAAAAAAATTATGATTAATTAGCAGATCTGATTCTGTCACGTAATGAATTTATGCTTTTGCTGGTGGGAAAATTTCATTCAGTAGAATATGGTAAAATATCATTCAATTATTTTCTTAGCCGAGAAAACTATAGGTTAAATACACTAACTTCAAATAATAATCATAACTGATCCTATAACCTCTATCGACCCCGCAAACTTTAACCAACTAGTTAGCTAATGCTTACAACATATAACAAGATATATTGCAGAAAATTGTTAACATCGTCGTACGTGCAACGTAATTTAGTGGTCATTTTATTTGTCATTGCGTACATAAAACAAATTACAAAAATGTACTTTATGTCAAATTTGAAGCACTGAGAGTAGAACCTCCATGCATTTTTTTTTCCCCCCGATTCCTTGAGATATATATATCCATCTTAGATGAAAAATATGCTTCGGTTTTGTCAATTTTTTGACTGAGAAGAAGCTGGTGCCGGGGGTTCAGCAGCGTTCGATCCAGTATGATATTTAGCTGAAAGGAAAATCCAATAATAAAAAATTGGTTAACTTAACTAGTTGTGACCATCTATTCGACTTTTAACTATTGCTAATGAACGGTTACTTGCAAATAAAAAAAAAAAAAAAGGTAGAACGATGGGATCAAAGCAGATATTAATGCATGTAGCATTTGAATCGCTTTAGAATAAAATTAGTATTAGTTATTCAGATCAAAATTATTATTTCTTAAATTAAATATAAGAGAGTTTGGATTAAGAATGCTATTTTTAAGTGGATAAGTCCAAGAATTTTCTTAATCAGAATTGGTTAAATTATGTTATAATCTGTATTAAAATATTATTGAGAACTACATTTTATCCAGAAGATTAATAATAGATCTAAATAAACTCGGAAAATAATTTCTTCCAAACTTTGGAACCACATAGAAAAAATATTTCTGACACAAACTCACTTAATCTTAACTACTTAGGCCCTGCTCCAAAAGAGGGGAACCTGGGCTAAGGAAAGGAAGTTGAAGTCTAATACCTTGCTCCCAATGATATTTTTGGGTGAATCGAAGGAAATGGAAGGAAACAAGGTTCTCTTAAAACCTCAGCTGGGAAGAATGATGGTTACCCCAAAATCGGGATGTAACCAAGAGAACCAGCTATTAAAATTTTTTTACCCAAAATGCCCTTGTCTTTTAAGTCATAAAATTCAGTCTCAATTCAAATAAAAGGGCAATGTTGTCCTACAGTATATTAAATAGAAGGTTACAACTGTTAACCCAATACATTCATTTTGAAATCTGGAGCAAGTTAACTTTATTTTCATACACTTCCTTTATCTTCCTTTGCTTCCTCTTCCTTTCCTTAGTCCTGATTCTCTTGTTCTGGAGCACAACCTTAGGAGTAACTTTTTTAATCTCAAATAAATAATCATAGTTAAATGCTCAAACGATCCAAATACAACCATAGTGACTATGATTAGAAATTAAACAAAAAAGAATTCATATTTCTTATGCATTTACATAATTTTAATTTGTAAAATCATTATATTATAAAGAAAAAACTATTTAATAATAGTAAACTAGTAGTTCTTTTGAATGTTAATATCAATTTAAGATGAGAAATAGACTTGGCATTAAAAACTATTGGTGGGAAAGGATTAAAAAAAAAAAAAAACTCGCTCGCCTCATCATTTAAAAATAAAAATGAGGACCACCAATATAATATTATTATGAAGAATTACGCAAAGATTGTAAATCTACAAAATATTCTCCATATTTTTATTAAATTTCTGAAATTCAAAATTCAAAATCGAATATATTTCTATCTTTTCAATATATTATATATTAATTTTGAGTCTAAGATGAAACTTATGTTTCGTTATTCATGAAGTCCTGTTAGAACTAAACTATTTAAATCTTAAAATCATTGAAGAGATGAATACTTGTTTTGATTGAAAAAAGAGTGGTACAAATATTACCTGTTTGAAAATATCCTTGAGTGTTTACAGTATTCAAAACAATGATCATGCATCTCTAACCAAGAAATATAGAACGTACGACATAGCTAACATATCAGAGTTACAGACTAATAAGAGTTTACAAAAACATAATAAAAAAACACACACATATAAGAAAGCAAAAAAATAAATAAAATAAATGTTAAAAAAAACCTCGTCTTGCTCCATATACCATACGGCCCCTCTAAAGGCACCTTTCTTAAGTCTTAACCATTGGCAGAAACAGAGGAAGAGGATCATACTAGAGAATTAAGTGGACTAAACTAAATACATATATCTTATCTAGGTGACGGATATTATTTATATAACTCTAACCTTTATGTAGAAAACTATTAATAACATCAACGAAATGATGATGAGTGAAGATAATATTTGTAGCTCAATACAACAAATAAAACGTACACAGGATTTGTTGCCAAAAAAAATTAAACACTCAATGCTTGTTATATTCTTCATCATACTCATACTTATACATAGATCAATTACCTTCTCCCCACAAAGGAATTGAGGGGGTGCCGCATTCGGGCGGGCAAGCAATATTGCAAAACCATTCCCAATGCTCTGCTATGCATTTCTTCCAGCATTTTCTATCCACGTCGCAGCCCAAAATACCTCCCAAGCAATTCGATGTGAAGACCCCGAAAAAGATGGTCGAGAGAAGAAGCATGGCCAACAGACGGCGGGAATCCATGTCGGCCTAGAGATATAGATATCTTTGTGTAATTAATATTCTCCCCTCTTCTTTGCCAACAGTGGGGTGAATGTGGTTTGTGTCTTACAATGCTTTAAAAGCGATTGATAGTTGATATTTTGACAGGCATGAATGATCACCAATTGGTGGGTTGTGTTGAATTGTAGTAGAATGAGTCTATTTTTGGGTACTTTTATTTGTAATAAGGATTATATAACCATGATATATGTGTTTCAATAGCGTCTAGGAACGAATTTCCTTGAGGAGACGGTTATGAAAACGGTTGCCATACATAGTCGTAAGTTAAACAGTTGTTTACTCGAGAAAACAAAAGCTTTATTTAGTAAATTTTCTAAAATACTGGTTGTCACTAACTGGTGATTACACCAAGACCAGAATCTATAGTGCAAAATTCCAAGTTCAAAGAACAACTTGGCAAAGACCTCCCTCTCTCTTTCAAAAAGAAAAAAAGAAAAAGAAAAGTTCAAAGAACAATTCTTTTTTTTTCTTTTTTTTTTTAATGCAAGTTCAAAGAACAACTTAAACTGTATCTAGAGTTTAATGTAAGTACAAACTATGAGTTACTATTTATGTCACATTCTGTTAATTTCTCTAATAGAAAAATTATCGCATTTCATTTTTGGTCTTCTGAAAGATCAATAAAACCTATAAATGTAGTCATATTTGGTCGAATCCAATAAACCTACAAACCTTCGCATTTACATAATTCCTACATATGTAAAAATTCACGTGACAAAAAAAAATTCAGTACTATAAGAAAAAAATAAATTTTCAAAATTAAAAAAAAAAACAACACCAGAGGCTTACGTACATAACTTTAAAAGTTAATGCATGTGGCCGAATACTGCAAAATTTTTAGAAAATGATCTTATATGCTTCCTCTAAAACTGCTTAATCAAGAAAGCTTATCTCAGGAAAGCTTTTTATAAGTTGATACGAAGATATATAAATTATAGTGTACAAGTGCTTGTTCCACAGCTGAGGCAAAATATTTGCAATATATGTACTTGGTATTAAACTATTAATTGAACAAGCCAGTCAAAGGTTATCAAACCCAATTGAGTTTGTGCAAAACACAAATACTAAAGTCATTTTTGAAGGGTTGAATTTAAATTGTGGTATAAGTCAGTACTGACAAAACCAGCTTACGCAAAATGTTGAACTCATATGGAACTGAAGCATGCTTAAGTGCTTTACATTTAGATTTTATCAACTCTAATTACTTTACATTTACTGTTTTTCAACGTAAAGATTTTTCTGCAATTTCAACAAGATCTTTTGCTAATTTTTTAATTTCATTCTTGTACTGTCCGGAAAGAGATGATCAAACCTTGCTTTTGGTGAATTGCTCTGCTAAATAAATTCATTGAGGCTTTTCGTCGAACAGCTTGTGTGTAAGCAAGATTGGGTTGGCTCTTGGTATAGCCTTTTCTTATTTTACTCCTATTTGGTTGTATGGAACCGATCCAATGCATTCTGTGTGTGTGAATCAGAGTCCGAAGCCAAGAGTTCACCTAGTTTCTGTACTGATATTGTGGTTGATCTAACCTAAGAGGTTGGCAATAAATTAGACAGTACACGATTTCCCTCAATTTTTAAAGACAGCTGAATAAGAATAAGGGTACAAGAACAACATCTCTTTTTGCATCAATCCAAAGTGGATTTATAGTTGAGACTTGAGAGGTGGGCTGCTTATTATGCTTGTGTTTTAATTTTGGGCTTTTACTGTGTACCTATATGGTTTAAAAAATTTGACGATACCAGGCCCATCATTTTCATATGCCAACTGCCAAGTCAAGCAGAAATGATAATTGCCATATGTAGGTTTGCCGTCACTTACCATCGCTAAACACAACATGAACAAATAAAACAGATAAGATAAACATATAAATGATCAAAGTAGACACTTACAAACAAACAAGTATTGTCATCTTTTGTTCAGATTTTTATATGCACATTCAACTTATTTTTATTGAACTTATTTGTTTTTATGTGTTCACTTTGATCACTATATATGTTCACATTGTCTATTTTATGTGTTCACTTTCTGTTTAGCGATGGCAAGGATGGCAAAACTACAGATGACAGTAATCAATTTCCTTCAACTTATTATATGACAAACTTTCTAATAGAGAACAAAATATTAAAGAAAAATAATTAAACCTCATCAATTAGTGAAATTAAACCTAACAAAGGGTAAAGGCCTATATTAGAGCTTCTAGATGTGATTTTAACAGCAAAAGACAAGACCCAAAAATTTCAAGAAGCACATAACAGAGAAAATTAAATAGATCGCTGTTATATATAATTACAGGAACTTCTATGATACTGTAGAACATTATAGTAACAATTAAATTAAACTGAGTCAATAATTCTCTGTCTCGAAACTGAATTATAACTCACTAATATACTAGCAGATTACCGAGGATACAGCTCGGTACAAGAAACCTCATTAATTGAATTCTTAACTGAATATGTGCTTGTAGAATTATACGATGTTTCAATATCTCTATCCTCAACACTAGAATTTACCATAACAAATGCTGGATTAGATGGCGGTGGGATTTGCATCCGATTTCTTGTTAGCATGAGATTAACTGAATATATATTGGGTCTTTCATTTGGTCTCCGTTGTGCACACAGTAAAGCAATGTTGATGCATCGCACTACTTCGAGATCTGTGTTAGGATCATGACCTAAGCATGGATCCATCATCTCTATTGCAGTTCCATTTGTCCAGTGTTCCCAGGCCTGTTTGAAAAAAAAAAGAACCAAAAATGTATGTCTATTCATTTCAGGATTACATTGCAAATTCTTGCATGTGATGATTTTTCAGACACAGGTTTTTCTAAAAAAAAAAGATTTAACCGGTGATAACCATATTACAATTTGCTGTCATGGAGGAAACAATGTTCTATTATAAAAAAAAAAATGGCTTGTTATTCTTATTAATGTCGAGAAAAGAGTAATCCTCGAAATATTGCGCTTAAGATAATACTGAAAATATTTTTTTTCCTTTTTCAAATAATATTCAAATTCCAAAATTGCTATCCTATTGTATAGCGCAAAAATGTTAGTTTCATAAGTTATGAAATTGAATGAATTAAAATTTTAATTACTAAGTACTTACATAATTGAGTATATTTCCTTCACTGCTACCAGAAAAGCTGGAATTACTTCTTCCTGCAATAATTTCCAAAGTCAACACCCCAAAGCTGAAGATATCTGCTTTTGTTGAGACAGTTCCATGCACCGCGTATTCTGGTGCCATATATCCGCTACGAAAATGAATAATTAGTGGAAAGATACAAAAATCAGTTCATAGGGGAAGAAAAGAACATGATGTTTCATGATGGAAAATAATAAAGTTGGATATGATCAATTAATAGTTGTACAAACAATTTTTTAAATCCCTGTTTGTAAAATGAATTTAGTTGTCTTTCTGGTTTTTGAAGATATTTATTTTTAATGACAATATTTATTCAAATTATATAATCGATCCTTTTTAATTTGTTCCTTAAAAATAATAAATCAACTTCGGATGAGAAAACTGATGGTTGATCAAATTCGATCTTAATTTAAATTTGAATATATATCATATTTCAGTGAAGAAACAAAATTTATCTTAAGTTTTTGTCCTCTGACAAGACCCAATTAGATGCGTGCAAATTTGGACAACTCAAGATACTAAAATCAGGACATATATCAAAAGAATTAGCAATGCTCCAGATAATAATTAAAATCAGGACATATAGTAAAATAATTAACAAGGCTTAGTTGATGACGAACATACTATGTGCCAACAACTTTTGATGTTTTGCTTTGAGTATGGTCTCCTCCAAGAAGCCTAGCCAATCCGAAATCAGAAATCTTAGGGTTCATATTTTCATCTAATAGGATGTTGCTGGCTTTCAAATCACGATGTACGAGCCGTATTGCTGAGTCCTGATGGAGGTATAGCAACCCTCTAGATATCCCTTTTATGATTTTAAGCCTCTGTTCCCAATTTAGCTTTCTCCCACTTGAATTTTCTACAAAAGAATCCATTTAGTGTATGCTCCCTCAATAGGCAATAAAACCATTGAAGCTCATGTTCCGGCAACAAATTTTGCAAAATTTGGATTATTGGGGGAGTTTATATGTGGCAAGTGTTGATCAAAAGAGAGTTTCTATATTATCGTAACCTTTTTATCAGAAAAGTGCTAAATACCAAATATCAGAGTATCGAGGCTTTTATTTCGAATGTACTCGTAAACAAGCAGCATTTCCTTCTTTTCAATGCAAACTCCAAACAACCTGACGAGATTTTTGTGTTGTAGCTCAGCGAGAAATTGAACTTCATTTTCAAGCTCACTCAGCCCTTGATCCGAACCTGTTGCAAGCCTTTTTACCGCTATTTCATGTCCATTAGGCATCTTCCCCTATATTTATTTATTAAAAAAAGGATATATAAGAAAGATAATTATTGTTAGTTTTTCTAGTCTTAGTATTGAATACAGTATAACAAGTACAACAAATACTAGTGAGTTATTCCAATTAAAGAAAATATAATTATGTTGGACTACTGTATACCATCAATATAAACAATAGTGTAGGTACTTAAAAAATGGTATATAATTACCTTGTAAACAGGACCAAAGCCGCCTTCTCCTAACTTATTTGAATCTGAGAAATTGTCCGTTGCTTGTTGAAGTGTTGAGAATTTGATTAGCGAGGAGTTTCTACTTCTGACATTGACTGGAATTCTATTTTTATCTACAATGGCAACACATTATAAATTAAGTCCATTGAGCTAACCCACTTCCAAAATCTAAAATGTTTGAAAGAATTTTAAAAAGCATGCAGGATGCCATAGGTTAAATAAAATAACTCATGTGCCCTTACTGAATCTATTTTTTCTTCTCAAGCAAATGAAAATTATAACAGCAGCAAGGAAAACCAGAGGAAGTCCAACTCCTAGAGCTATTGTTGGTGTCTTGTGTCCATTTCCTACAGAATAAGGATTAAAAAAAAATAATAATTCTGGAAAAGGGAGTGCCAGGTTTGGCTTAGGAGGTGCAACCGATGTGGGACCCAAATGAAATATCAGATCTACGGAACATTGCTAATTTTCTTTGACTTTTCATTTCTCAATTTTTGTTTTGTATAGCTTTAGTTTTTTTCTTTTTCTTTTCTTTTATCCTTTTGTCAATATTTTTGTTTAATAAAAATTGCCGGAGTGGCACTTTGCCACCCGACCTTCAAAAAAAAAAAAAAAAAGAAATATCAGATCTACAGAATTAGACCAAAAAGCACAGCTAACAGCTTTGCCTCAGAGACCATGCTCCATCAGTCCCATAACAACAACTCAAAAAGATCTCCAAGCGAGCCATGAAGGACCTAAAGCACAGATCAGGTGACAATTCTCTGATACACTGTACGATCTCATGTACTTGCATGCGCCCTGCCACATCACTCGTCACTCCCGTGGAAAAATATTTTCTTGACTTATTCAATCATCACAACAAATAGTTGCTCCAATTTACAGGGTTCGACACATTATCAGCAGATAAATCAACCTTTGATTAGCTGTTTAATTTGGAGAAGAAGTCTTGGTTCCCATACTGTACCATACATCAATTGTACCAAGCATAGTTACTGCCTTTATTATATGGACAGAGATTTGGCTAATCTTTATACGTAATTGGTACAATTTTGGTGCTAATTTCGCCTAGACAGAGCGATGCCGTAAACCTTATCTTGTGTTGTGACTTGACTATAATTAAAAAAAAGCAAATCTATTGTGTGTTTATGGTTAAAATGAATAATAAGAGGCTCAGGTTGGCTCCAAGGATCCTATTTGTGCCGTAATGCTCAAGTGATCACAAATATGCGCTAAGAGTGATTCGGATTTAGCATTAAATTGGAAAAGCACAAGAATCAGGGAAAAAAGAGGTAATTAGATATCATGACCTTTTAATTCTTTGTATTTGAAAAAGCCAGCCCAGTGGTTTGGCTCTATTCTATCAACAAAGTGGTCCTTAGTTCGAATTACGCGAAGAGTATTTATTTTTAAATTTTTTAATAATAAAATCGTTGGTTTCAAACCAACCTTCAAAAAAATTCCTTTCCATTTGAAAACTACCTTGGATTTGTGGGTACATTTTGTGATTTCAGCTTTTCAAGAGTAGTAGTGATAGACTGATAGGACTTAGATTGTTTTCAAGGCAACGAATATCTCTGGAAAAAGCATTGAACTTTCCAAAAGGTTATTACTTAATTCAACAGAAAAAAAGGATCCAAGTTGCGACCCATTATTAGAAATTATTTTGGTTGACTGGTGCAGGATGCGTTAGCACAAAATGATTATTACAAATTTCAATTGTTCCTCTTATATGATTTTAACATTATTTATGACGATATTACTTTGAATTCTTTTAAAATTTTAGTAATGGCGAAGCAATTGGACAAGATCATAATAGTTTCTTTCTTAAATTTTGCATCAACGGAGGTCATTTAATTTCCCTGTTATAAGCTTATATGTAAATATAACGTTCCTTCTTTTGGTGGGTATGTTAGATAGTTTATAATAGTAATATATATTAGCAAAATGATTAAATATATTTTTCCTTCTATTTGAATATTGCAATTGGCGAACTGGATGAAACTAAATACAAGAAGTGTTGGGCTTTATTCAAGTATAGATATTTAGAATTTTATTGTTTTACTGTCGAATAGTTATAGAAAATTTCGAGACTATAATTGTACCTCCCACTTAATGGTTCCAGTCGCAATCACTATACATTGTTTTTTCAACGAAGTTGTTTTCATTAGCTTTTGGTTTCTTTTGTGTCTATACTTCCTTATTAATTTCTAACTCATAAAGGGAATCGACTGATTGCAACTTCTCTAATTGGTTATGTCGTTTTTTATGACTTCAAGGCTTTTGTTTGACTTGAATTGACACGTGTCCACTTACCACTTACCTCTTAAGTCATAACACGGTTCCAATAATCAAGACTAATTAATTTACTTATTTTATGTACAATTTGCAACAGTAGCAGATGAAACTGAATATGTCTTTTTGTGGGTTAGGTGATAGGTACACCGTACACGTGCTGGATTTATACCAGAACAGCACACTGTACCAATCACATTGGCAAAGACTGGTACAGAAATCACAAGGTGCACAAATTTTACAAAAGTGTTGTAATTAGTAATTACCTTTCTGAATTTTGCTAAGGGGAGGCTTAACGGGTGGGAAAATAGTCGGATCCGGGTCTGGTGGTGCAATCCATGTTGGATCTGAAGAAAAAAATTGCTCCATACCATACATTACTATGCAACTCCCTCTAAGAGCAGTAACTTCCACACTTCCATCACATTGATCAGCAGAAATATCATACAAGGTTTGATTGAGGCAGTTGTAGCATTGATCTCCTGACAAGTCCCTGGTACACTGCACCAAACCATACAGTCCTGTACCAGCCCCAGTAGCAAACATGCGTACCGACCTATTAAATGCTGCAATATGAGCAAGAGATTCAATCATGGTAACAATTTTCTGCTTGAACTGGTACGGGTCTGATGCATTCTGATACAAGCAAATAATCTCCCCCGGTATGCCATCATCCAATTGGGAGAAGAAATTGTGGTTGGAGTACCGAACAACACAGCGGTCGTACCAGGCGATAGCACCTTTGTTGTACGGGCAGATTTGGGGAAAATATCTGGAAGCCATCATGACACAACCGGTACAGAAGTTGTCATTCATGTCACCGCGGCAGAGTGCAAGGCCAAAGACTTGGTACGGTGGTTCACCTTCTGTACTGGTGTAAAATCCAGTCTTGCTTGTGTTCTTTGTTAGAGAATTGAATAGGTTGTTTAGGTTGGTTTCATAGGTGCTGTTTGTTGTGTAGTTGCTTGAGGTTTCACAGAAATTGAGAATCAACTGAGAATTTGTGGGTGTATTGAGAAGTGCAAGGGTGAGAAAGGAGAGTATCAGTGGTTGAATCATGATGGCAGGGACTATTTTGGAAAAGTTGTGTTGAATGAGATACAAGGCTTCTATTTGGTTTAATAAAAAAAAAAAAGGCTTCTATTTCTTTTTTTTTTCTTTTTTTGTTTGACAAAGAAAAGGCTTCTATTTGGTTATGTTATGTGGTCAGCGGTTTGGTCAAGCAAGTATGGATATTTGTCGCATCAATCTCCCGAAAAGAAGTCAACGGTAACCCCGTCATATTCTCACTTGTCCTTTCAAATATGTTTGGAAGTGGTGTGCAATAAGAACGAACAAGTCTTGTTTTTGTTTTTGTTCTAGTTTTATGTTTTTGTTGGAAGAAGAACGAGACTCATTTTGTTTTTATTCTCCTTGTTCTCAAATGTGTTTGACACATTTTAGAATAAGTAATTCTGAATAAAGTCTTATTCTAAGAATTCCAAATAAAACTTTTGTATTTCTAAATATTTTTTTTAATAAAAGTAACACAATTAGTATTACTTAAATGTTAACTTTATATTTATATAATTGTGTTAAATGTCAATCTTTTAAATTAATTATGTATTGATTTGTGCATATATTTGCTCGGAAAGCAGGTTGACAACTGAGAGGTTCATTAAATATCTCAAATTCTAAATAAAAACAAAGAAACCTGAGAGGTTTACTGTAACGACTCTGACTGATTAGACGGTAATCCAAGTTCCAAATTATCTGAATTAGAATTAATTTAAATTAATGAATTATATGATCAAGAAATTAAATAAAATAAAGATTTGATGGGATGTCTGATATAAAAATATGAAAATGTTCGTTATAATTTTCTGAATGATTCTGTATATTTGCCATAAGTTCCTGACTTCTGAAATAGTTAATAAAATTAGCCAAATGAAATAGCTAATTTACAAAATAGGCTTGTCAGCAAGTTGCCACACAATTAGCCACACCGTTTGGCCACAAAAGATCTGGGCCTCATTTATAAGGCTGAGGTGACGAGGCGCCTTCTCTCTCTGCCTCGTCTCCTATTCTGATATGTCGCTCTTTCTCTCCGCTTGTTCACCTCGAGCTCACCCTTTCTTGAGCTCGTGGCTTCTGTTCCGTGTCGCGCTGTGATTGTAGGGTCGTAGCGCCACCTATCTGATGGCCAATAAGAGCCAGGCACCTCTGATTGATGCTCCTGATTTTCTTGTGTCGCGCACGAGGAGAGTTTCTCCTCTTTTCTCCATTCGATGGCGGCTGTTAACGCCTTGAATGAACTCTGGCGTGGCTCACTTACCTCCTCTGCTCTATCCCTCTCTTCTCCTTCAACTCCTGACAGAGGTAATTTTATTTATATTGGGTCGAGATTGGGTATTTGTTTGGGGGTTTGAAATTGAAGAAGAGGAGAAGAGACTGGAGCTAAGGAATGTATTATCGTGCTTAACTGTTACTTTTCTTCTTCAATTGATTTCCAATTTTGCTTGAATCGATTGATCCTAATTTTTAGGGTCTGTTTCTGATAAGGTTGAGCTGTGCATGGACCTTGCTCTCTTTTTTATTAGCCTGTCGTTGGTCTTTGCCTTGGTCTTTCTTGAATCTCTGAGGAGATTTCTCAAGTCTCAAGAGATAGGTATAATTCCTCTCCCTGTGATTGTGGCTGATGAACTGTGTGTGTGCTTGTTTGATTCTGTTTAATGCCAGGTTTAATTTAGTGTAGATAAATTGGATATGTTTGATTTGATACTGTTATAACAGCTAGATAGTAGCTAACTGATTTATTGCTAGGAATTCTGTTAAAGCTCAGTAATAATTAAAGCCCATCTGGTCTGAGATGTGATGAATTTCTATGGTTATGAGGCTATCTCTATGTGTCAGAATTATGTAGTATCAATTAGCATGCATGTACTTGCATAAGTAATCTGTTGATATCTCTGGTAAAGCATTTACAATTGTTAGAAATTGTGAAGTAAGGCATGTAAAGTAATTGCATATTAGTGATCATATGAGTCTGACATAAAATCAGAACTGTAAAGAAATGAGTGCTTGCAACTGCCATGCATATATCTTCTATTATTTGTATGCTTGAATAATTACATGAGTTGAAGGCTTGTGTGTTTAATTCATATAGTAGCATACTAGTGTAAATGAAATAAGAATTGTTACATGTTGATTTAGACTTGGGTCAGTTATACAGTTACATGATCTATAGAAGTTGGAAGTAAGAAAGGAGTATAGTGACCAGATTTGAGGCTATGCAAACTGTTTCATGTATATTAGTTCACTGATCAAGTGTATAGTGGTGTTTGCATAAAGTTGGGAGGCTTTACAGGCATAGATATTGAACGAAAGAAATGAGTATCATTTCATATGCATAAGGATAGAAATTGTTGAAGTTCTGGCATTTCATATGTGTTGTATACATATATCTGAGTTGTGCAAGGTTTAATTGAGTTTATAGGAACTTGTAGATATCTGTTGTATCATTTCAATGAATTGTTGGTTATAAATGGAGATGACAGTGGCTGTACATATAAATTCAGGGACATTTTAGGAATATCTGGCATATTTAAGGCATATTAAGTGTTTCATCATGCATCCCATGAGTTATATGAGTTGTGGGACTAATTGGAGACATTGAACCATGGTACCAGTTTCTGGTACATGAAAATAGCCTCTGGTATGACTGTTCGATGGCTCAGGGATGAAAATGCAAAGAAATAAATTTTCTGAGGGCCTTACTATAAAATTTTGAGGGCTTATTTGTGACATGTGAAGGTTTTACAATTATTGGTGGGCTGTAATGAAATTTGTAAAGGCTTGGTAATAGATTAAGGGCTTAAGTGAAAAAAATATGAGGCTTATGGAGTCGGATTTAATTGATGAGATATCGGGTCAGGTTGACTGGGTTCGACCTTGTTGTTTCGTGAGCTGTTTTCGAATTAATTGTTGGGCTGTGCTTTTGGGCCGAGAAAGGAAAGTTGGAAACAAAAAATGAGTGGGCTTCCGAATTTAGACTATGGGCTTTTCTGAAATTACTTGTTGTGGGCTTTTAATCGAAATGTATTTGTTGGGCTTTGACTTAATTAAGTTTTCGGCTTTAATTAAGAACTTAATTAAGTAATTAATTGTATACTAATTCTGTTGAGCTTGATTGATGTTAGACTAAAGACTTGGACTCAATTGAATAGTCTAACTTATTTTGGCTGCAATTAGGGATATGATGAGACGTCTGAAAATTAGATTGAGCGGATACTATGGCAAATAACTCAGACATTCTAATCCCACCAAATCTAAATAAAATTTCTGATATTATTTCCTATGAGTTTAAATAATTTCTGATTTTCTGACTTCCGAGTTATAATTTTCTGATTTCTGTTCTGACTTCGATATTAGGAAATTAATTAATTAATCGGATCATTAAGAAAGTACTTAAAGGAGTAATTAACTAATAACTAATAGGGGAACATGGAATTATGTCCGTCAATCTAGTAATTGTTTAGAACTAGACCGTTGTAATTATAATTCAGCCCAATGAGATTTTGGATACCCGTTAAATGGACATTAACGGACCTTGATCTGTAAATTATGAGCAGGAACCTCCCGTGACTCGGAACCTCAAGAGCTTTGTGAAGGTGCGGATTACGAGGTTTCTTAATAGAATCTGAAAATTTGGTATTTTTAAATTTATGCATAGCATGTTGAAAATTTCAACTATGCATTCTATTGTGTCATATAAAGATAGAAGCCCTAAATAAAGAAACTGCATGTTGATAAATATTCTGTTTGGTCTGTTGAATCTGCAAAAGTGTGGCTACGAAATCCGATTGACTTATGATAATAGTCAGGCTTAATCATGACTGGAATGGCTTCCGAAAAAAAAAATTCTTTATCACTTGATCAAATATTCGTGATAGAAGAATCAGACTTTAATAAGTATTATTAGAGCAAGCATATCATATGGATTATTACACCGTCCGGTGTTTCGGTTTGGCCACCGACCCGGCCAGGTTATTAGCGCTACTATCTTTGGATGATTCCCTCTGTCTGTTCTGTACCATTTATGAAAACTTATGGTTTGGGAAGGGTTCTCTCTGAGTGTGTAGGACTTGAGAATTTTGGTGTGAAAATTTCCAATTGATATTCTAAAAATAATATATTTAATAAATTCTGTTTTGAATTGCATTTCGCAACATGCCGGTATTACGACCGTTTCGATTGGTACCTACGGTACAAAACTGTATCTGTTAATCTGCAAAATTCTGAACAAAATTTATTTCCAAGTATTAGTCCGATACACGGATATATTAAGATCCGCGTACTGGAACTAAAACTCGCACTGAGAATTTATTCTCATCCGTTTGTTGTTTTTGCATGTGCCTCGATGGTCGGGGGTTCCAGGAGCGTCGCAGGCTTATTAGACCTCGAGCTGTTGCAACGATAGAGTGTTCATTGGTCAAGCTTGAAGTGTATGTGCCAAGTCTACAGTGTAATGTTGCTATCCTCCTATCTTTTGATGACTTGCCCGAGATATTTGCTTATCTGTATCTGGATTTTTCTGGTTCTGGTGCTCCGCTTGACAGAGTGGTGCTCGAGTGGGACCCACAATCGGACCCGCAAGAGAAAGTTTGACGAGCTGTAGGATCGCTTGTCATGGTCCGTAGTGACGTTCCTTCTGGTGTTGAGTTACCCTTTGGTATTGTTAGTTATGCCTTTCTGTTATTTTGCCTTTTTGTCGGTTTTGGATGAGTTGGACTAGCTTTCTGTTGATGACGGTTTGTTGTCAAGGTTTTATCTTGTAAAATATGTAAATATTTTTTAAACAAGCCTGGTCTAGGTTGACAGGTTGGGTATGTTGGCTGTTTGGACTGTATAATATAGTCAGCAAAATCATAGGTTAGTGGTAAGAAATAAAAAAATCAGGCTTATGTTTGTTTGTTTGTAAAAATTTTTCCTAAAACTAATAATAATATTGTGTGCTTGTGAGTAAACTGGGACCAAAATCAAGAAAATAGAATAGGTCATCTAAGAAAAAAAATTTTACCCTCTGTTTGTTAGCCTAACAAGAGTATTAACTCACTCTCGTGGCAAGGTATCTATCACACTTAGCTTCCGGGATGTGACATTTACTTTCTCAGAGATTGGTACGTAGCGCTTCGATGTGTGGTTTTATTCAATTGATAACTTCAAAAACTTAGTGAAATAATTAATTGATAACTTCTAAAAATTAATTATTTAATTAATTGCAAATATATAACTTCTGAATACCCGATCAGACATCAATGTTCTCTCAATCAAATTAATTATCAATAACGGGCTTGTACCAAATTTGAAATTGCGAATAAACCATGTTATTGGAGACCAATTAGAGTTTATCCCTCTCCGCGACCAACGGGAAATTGAACCCGTTACCTCTAAGATAACGGCGGAGCCATTGACCATGTGTGCTGGACTCCACGTTTATAATTATTTTTTCTTAACTACTTTTTAATTTAAGCTATCACTAAATAATAAAAAGTGTTGATTTCTGTTTTACACATCAAAGGACCTACTAATGTCAAATATCACCCCATAATATTATTAATTAGTTTGATCGCTTAATTCGAGTGTTAATCTAATATTTGATGGTCAAAATTCAATATATAATTGTATCACACATGTTGATTTCATCACAACCATCAATAAATCTTAAGATTAAATAATTAGCTTTTTCATTCCGGAAATAGATCGATTTGAAGTTTTTGAAAAATTATAAATGATATTTTTACTTGTTCTTATTGAGCTTACACTATAACATTTTGTTTCTAACCAAACAATTAGCTAGCTTAGCAATTCTATACCGAGTACTTCAATCAATTTTAACTCCCCCGTTACGCGCAACTCTTAACATAACTCCCATTTTTGCCCTATAAAAGCAACCCAAAATGTCTCCTTCAAAATCAAGTCTACGAAATCTCTACATTCCTACCATGGCTTCATACAGCACTTGTTACCTCTCCTTTTTTATTGCTATTGCTTTTCTGTTCTCATTCAACACCAACACAGTTCACGCTGCTCGCAACCTAGGCTTGTTTTCAGAACAAAAAATTAAAATCATAGATTATACTCCATCAATATTATACTCCAACGACCCCAAAATAAATCCCTTGCTCAAAGACCGCCTGCTAAAACATAAAGACTCTGTGGCAGCAATCCCACCAACAACACATCATGTTGCACCGACCATCAGGGTTAGATGTCCACCATTTTGGAGCTTGAAATTCTTATTCCTTCGGCCATTTTCCTGCAATCGTTTGGGTATTCCGATAACTATTCCTAAAATACCATTTCATTGGGATCACTTTCGTCGTGGTCCCATTTATCCATGAAGGCCTTGGACTTCAACAATTAAACACCTATTATTTTATTTTACCTTTACCTTTACCTTTACCTCTTTGATGAATGATGACCCACTTTTAGGAGGAGCAGAATGGAATGCACCTACATGGAGAGAAAAATATCTTATTGATTTTATCTGGTTTCAGTTTTTATAATAAATTGCCGTTGAGCATCTGTTAACAATTTCATAAAAATAAATTAATAAGAAAATATAGTTTGTTTTGTATCTGTTTGAACTAATTTGTTGTATTGTTTTCTTCTTTTTCTCTGCTTTCTGCTAAATTGTTATCTTACGTTCATTTCATGTACCAGCCAGCTGTCTATTAGATCAAATGTGAAATTATTTTGTGATTTAGACCATAATTTTGATTATTTAAAATTGTGTATTAACTGGGTTTGAGGACCTCTCTACAATTGCAATTCGGAATCTTTTAATGTCCTCTGTTTTATGAACAGAGCAAATAAATTAGAGAAGGAACGTTTGTTATTTGGGGCTAAGCGCACGGCGTACTCCTTTATACCACTTTTTATTAGGCCTTTTACATGGTCTTAATTCATGTTAATTTCTTAAAATGAGAGCTATTGATCTTGTATTCCAAACTGTAAATATTTGTAGTTAGAAACAAAATTACTTCAAGAGATCAATTGAGTACATATTAAATATATTATAGGATCACAAGGTTTTCTGCAAGATCCATGACCAGTAACGATTTGCATTACTCTGCAATTGATATTTTCGTCTCCGTATTACATTAAATAAATTTGCTTGAGGAAACATTGATTGGCATTCACTGTTTTCATCGTCTTGAAGGAAACATTATGAGAATTAATCTAAGACAAATTTTCCTATAATTTTAATAAGTTTGAAATTAATTCTCAGTGACACAAAAATAACCCAGGTGGTTTATATTTTGCAGTTTAATCACACCATAATGATTAACTTGCGCATTTTTTTGTTAAACAGATTTCAGTGATCCCTACCAAAAATCATAACTATAAAAAATACGAAATTTTAATTTAGGATAATTTTTTTGGTGTTTTAAAATTTTAATCCAGAAATCCACATCAATCATACATCTTCGTAATTTTCAATTAATGATCTGGATTTAAACCCCATTAAAATTCAGTCCTCAAACGTAATTTTCTTTAATTTAATGTATACTACGTGGATAGAGCTCTTTGTAAGAATCCTCATTAATTGAATACTTAACCGATGATGTGTTTGGAGAATTATATGACGTTTTAAAAATCTCCATCTTGTACAATAGAATCCCCTAAAACAAATGCTCGGTTTGATGGAGGTGGGATTTGCATCCGTTTTGTGCTAATTATTAGATTCACTGACATCATGTGGGGTCTTTCATTTGTTCTCTTGCTCATACAGTAAAATATCTTCAAGATTCGTGTTAGGACTAGGTTCGTGACCTAATTACCACAGATTAATTAGCTCCGCTGCAGCACAGTTTTTAGAGTGGTCGTGCCTGATCGAAAATTTTGAAACGAGAAAAAAAAACGCTCTTAACGTTGCAAAAAAGCTAATCACATATAACGACTTAGTGGACGAGTTTGCGAGGATATTATCAGTTAAAAAAATTTATGATGATATAAACCAAAGATCATTATTCATTAATGTCCAAATTAAAAAAGAAAAAAAAAGAATGGTTTAATATCTCAGAGATCAGGAGCGTCGTTTTATTTAATTAATGGCTTTAAAACATTCATGATTAATTAATTAGTAACTACATGAAATTAATGAATTAATTAACTGATAACTTCTGGAAATTATTTTTTATTAATTATTTAATTAATTGAAAACTTAAAAAAATCAGGATTAAACCCGATCAGATTAAATGATCTCTCAATAGAATTAAATTCTGGTTTAACTAAAATTGTGCTGATAAATCGTGTGCTCTCGGGACCAATAGAGTTATAAATATTATTATATAATTTAAATTTATTTCAATTTAGACCATCACTACATAAATAACTTACAAATATGCATTCTATAAATCAAATCAAAGATACAAAGATGACCCTATAATACTATGAATTTGATCACTTCAATTTGGGTGTTTTCTAAATATTCGACGGTCCATATCGAAATCAATTTATAATTGTATCACATATTCGCCCATTGATTGAAGCTAACAATTTTTTTTTTTTTTTTTTTTTTTTTTTTGAAGGCTAGTCGGCCAGTGGCCAACTGCATTTGTATTAAAAAAGAAAAAGTTTTTACAAGTTAAATTAAACGCAAATACAAAGATTCTCAGGTCAGTTAAAAACTTAAAATTAAAACCCCCAGCCTATCATAATAGCTAGGTAGCTAACTTGAATGCGATCCATGGATTGAGTCCATAATAAAAAATAAAAAATAAAAAATAAAAATGGATTGAGTCCAATTGTGTACTTGTGCCTCCACCTCGAACAGAACTTTGTGTAGCGTCAGCCAAACAGTTAATTGAAGCTAACAATTAATTGTACTGTTTCTAACTAAACAGTTATTTAATCTAGCAAACCTATATCGAGTACTGTAACCAATTATAATTAAACGCTTCGCCTTGACATGCAACTCTTTACATAACCCCCCGTATTGCCTATAAATACAACCCAAAATGTCTCCATGTGAAAATCATCCCTGGGAAATTTAATTTTGTACATTCCTACCATGGCTTCACGCAACGCTTGTTACCTCTCCTTCTTCATTGCTATTTCGTTTCTGTTATCGTACAACATCGACTCAATTCACGCCGCTCGCATGCTAGACATAACTGAACCAAAAGATGAGCCCCTACTAGAAGGTCCCTCACCAGCACCAGAGCTGCCAAAACTCAAACACCCCCAGATAGCAATCCCACCAACACATCTTGTTATGCCAACCATCCAGCCGAACCCTGTAATAATGCCAAGGCCGACGATACCGAAATTTCGCTTTGGTCCATTTCGTTGGCCTTGCATTCATGGCCGTTGGCTTCCTAGACTACAAATTCCTCGTATTCACCCATGAAAGTTTTGAACTTCAATAATTAACAAGTCTTTTATTTTATTACCTCACTTTTATGAGCAACCAGATCTTTTACCTCTTTGATGACCCACTTTTAGGAGGAGCAGAATGTAACACATCTATGTGGACAGATAAAAAGGATTAGTAATTTCGCTTAAGAGATTTATTATTGGAGAGTTGTTTCTAAAAACAGAATTTTTTTTTGTTTTTATATTAAAGAATGGGACAAAATGAATATAAAAATATTGCAGGTGCAGTGAGTGGGATAATGGTCAAACCGCTAATAATTTTGAAAATTGACTAATTTGCTGTATCGTTTTCTTCTTATCTTCGTTGTGCTAAATTGATATCTTTGAAAATTGACTAATTCTTATTCTTTTATGGTCTGAGGATGATTATGGCACACCCTAAAACACAAATCAAGCGATGCTTTAGAATTATTTTTCAAGATAAAAAATTCAAATGATTGATCCAAACCGTACAATACATTCTTCATATTGAAATCTCTTTATAAACAAATTTTTACATTTTTATAAAATCTTTTTAGTAATTTTTGGAATTTTATAAAATTCTTAATCTAAGACATTATGAGCCCTCCATTTATAACGATTTTTTTAAAATATGAAAAATATAGCAGAAAAATTTCAAATAAATGTGAAAAAATTCTTTATAAGGAGATTTCGATATGAAAAGATATTGTACAGTTTGGATCGGCCATTTTGAATTTTGAATCTTGTAAAAGAACTCTAAAGCATCGCTTCATATGTGCTTTAGGGGAATTGCTTCATACACGCTCCAGGTTTAGAAATTCACTCTTTTTTGACGAAAAAACCCTTCTCATTCTTTTAATTAACGCCTCTCAATTCAAGCCTAGTTGGAATGCGAAGGGCATTTTCGTCCAAAAATGAGTGGATCTCTAAACTTGGGGCATGTATGAAGCAATTCCCGTGCTTTAGGGGTACCATAGTCATTCACCTTACATTCATTTCAATTACAATGAAGCCGTCTATAGGTTAAATGTTAAGATAATTTGTGATTTACACCATCGGTTTTATTATTTAAAATTGTGTATTAAGTGGGGCTGGAGGACTTCTGTACAAAAGCAATTCATAATCTTTTGCTTTGCTCTGTTTTAAGAACAGAGCAAATACATTAGACAATGACCGGTTTGTTATTAGAAGTCCGTTTTCGTACTACTTGAGTTAGTAGAGCAAATGACGCTGACTGGACTCATCCAACTAGGGCTTTAATCTAGGCCTTCTATAAGGCGTGACAAATTTGACAAAACATGAGCCATTTATCTGATATTTCAATCTTCAAATGTTTTCAGATGGAAAAAAATTTACTTTAAGAGACGGTTACAGTGCATAAATATTAATTAAATATATTCTAGTATTTCAACGTTTTCTTCGAGATACATGACCAGTAACAATGTGCATTACTTCAACGAATATTTGTCTCTCTATTGCATGAAACACATTTACTCGGGGAAGCTTGATTGATATCCAATGTTTTGACTTTTTCAAGGATTTATTATGATAAACAATGTAAATATTGGTCTAGTGTCAAAGAGCAATGCATCTCAAGTGAGAAGTCGCAGGTTCGAAACCCGGCTTGAGGGTCTTTATAGACATTTAATTTAAAAATAAGTTAGGAGGCTTGACTCCCAATTTATCTTCAAAAAATAATGTAAATATTGCATATAATTCTAATCAGCTATCAATCAATTTGCAGCAATATAAATTACACGGTGGTTAATATATTTTCAGCTTACAACAAAATAATGTTAAATTTACACATTTCTGTTAAATATTTTTAGTGATTCCATAAAAAAAAAAAATCTGGTCATCAAAATGTTCTGTCTTAATGTAGATTACCGAGGGTATGGTTCAGTACATGAAACCTCATTAATTGAATATTTTACTGATGATGTGCTTGTAGAATTAGATGATATTTCCATGTCTCTATCCTCAACACTAGTCTCCCCTAAAACAAATGCAGGGCTTGATGGAGGTGGGATTTGCATCCGTTTTCTGGTAAGCATGAGATTAACTGAAAATATGTTGGGCCTTCCATTTGGTCTCTCTTGCACACACAGTAAAGCAATGTTGATGCATCGCACAACTTCATGATCCGTGTTAGGTTCATGACTTAAACACGGATCAATTAGCTCTGTTGCAGCTCCATTTGTCCAGTGTTCCCATGCCTGTTTGAAAATTTTGGAATTCAGAGGAAATAAACATACTTAATATGTTGGTATAAAACTAATTACATAGACAATATTTAAACAAAAGTGCCACATATATTGCATGTTTTCTGTCAACGCTGTAGTACATATATGTACCTGATTGTAAAATATTTTATTTTTTGGGTTTTTTTATGAAATGAAAGGTTCTCTTCGTTAATTTGATTAATTGTGCAAGACAACTAGCCCAATTTAAAAATTTTATAACTGAAAAAATAGTGTACCTCAATTACTTACATAATTGAGGAGATTCCCCGCACTGGTACTGGAAAAGCTGCTATTACTTCTTCCAGTAATTATCTCCAAAATTAACACCCCAAAGCTAAAGATGTCCACTTTTGTTGAGACAGTTCCATGTATGGCATACTCTGGAGCCATATATCCACTAAGAATAAAAAAAATTATAAAAGACTAAAAATAGAACATAATTAGTTCACTGGGAACAAAGTTAAAATTTGAAATGATCTTACACTTTTTCGAAAGTGTAGAAGATATGACAATGAACTGAACAAGTCTGAAGTTCCATTGTACAAGCGCAATATATAGAAACAAATGTTATATGTTTATGGCTTTTGTAGACAATGCCATTTTCATGAACACTGTTCTTTCTCCTTTTGGATATCTTTCTCAGAATCCCCCACTACTTTTAAATGGTCACACTGGCATGAGATAGTAATTTGTCTTTTAATGAAACAATTTATAGGCTTTCCATGTCTTATCAGAAGCTGAATAAAATAAATGTTGTCACATTGATTTAATGTAATATTTGATATCAATAAAAAACGTAAACACTTAGAGAAAAAAATAATAATAATAACAACAAGGGAAAAAATTTTCTATGCCCCCCAAAACTGTGGATATTGAGCATTTGCCCCCTCAAAAGTACAAACTTCTGATTTTGCCCCCATAAATTTCAAACCCCTTCTCTATTTGCCCCTTTGTCTTATTTTATGTCATAAATAATTGTTAAATAATAAAAATAAATATATGTAACCATTATACCTTGAATCTAACCCATTCGTTGAACATGCCAAATAGAGAAGGAGTTTGTTTTTATTATTTAACAATTATTTATAACATAAAATAAGACAAAGGGGGCAAATAGAGAAGGAGATTGAAATTTAGGGGGGCAAAATCAAGAGTTTGTTCTTTTGGGGGGCAAATGCTCAATTTCCACGGTTTGGAGGGTCCAGAAAAAATTTTGCCCAACAACAATAATAATGCGCGAGTACAGGGGCGGAGCTAGCGTGGAGGCCCAAGTGGGCTTGGCCTCCCCTCTTTTTTAAATTGTATTAATAATTATAAGCTAAATTTAATGGAAATCTCAACAGATATATAAAATGGCCCCCTTAAAAATTGAAAATTTTATTTTGGCCCACCTCAAATTATATTTCTGGCTTCGTCCCTGTGCGAGTAGTGATTGGTGTATTGAGTTATATAGAAAATAATATGTAATTACTGTTTGTTTACTTACTATGTTCCCACCACCTTAGATGTCTTGCTTTGAGTACTGTCTCCACCAAGAAGCCTTGCCAATCCAAAATCAGATATCTTTGGGTTCATATTTTCATCTAATAGAATATTGCCAGCTTTTAAATCACGATGAACTATTTGCATCGGTGAGTCTTGATGGAGATACAACAATCCTTTTGATATTCCTTTGATGATTTTAAGTCGTTCTTCCCAGTTTAACTTTCTCCTGCTCGTCTCATCTGAAAAAGAAGCCACTAAAATTTGGTCAAAGGACAATGTAATGAAATATGGCAAATAAAAAGTTTCCAGGAAAATAGAGTAAAATAATTTTCGTGCTATCAAAATTAACTACCAAATATTAGAGCATCGAGGCTTTTGTTTTGAATGTATTCATAAACAAGCAGCATTTCTTTCTTTTCCATGCAAGCACCTAGCAATCTGACAAGATTTTTGTGTTGAAGCTCAGATAGAAATTGAACTTCATTTAATAATTCTTTCAATCCTTGATGTGACCCCGTTGAAAGCCTTTTGACAGCAATTTCACACCCATCTAGCAGTTTCCCCTATTAACAGGAAATAACAAACTAATTGTTGTTACGCACTGCAAAACTCTATATGGAATTTCCCTGTGGTTTCTACCTTCATCAAAAAAAAAAAAAAAAAATCATAATGATATGTTTTAGCAACTTTAAATTAGTGGACCAAGAGCTAATTGTCTTATGTTTCAAACTTTCAATGATCTTTTTTAATATACATTCTACAGAACCTTTAGGGGAAATAAAAAAGAAAGGAAGGTATTTTGGTGTAGAGAAGAAAAATACTGTTGGGATCTGAAAGAGAAAAGGATATACTAGTACCTTATAGACAGCACCAAAACCCCCTTCGCCTAGTTTATTTGCATGTGAGAAATCTTCTGTAGCTTTCTGAAGTGTAGAGAATTCAAAAAGCAAAGATTTTCCACCATTCACATTTTCAAGAAAGTTTTTCTCATCTGGAAATAAAAAATTTTAATAAAATTAAATCAGAAGACTCCGATTTAAAGCTGTGTAGACCAATATCAAAATACCATATCCGTCGTCCTAATCCTCTGGCCAGTTTACAGACAGACAGCTTTAATAAAGTTTAATTAAGGTTCAATTAAATGAACAATGAAAATTGTACCCACTGTAATTTTGGTTCCACAACTGAAAGTGGAGGCTATATTTGAGTCAAATTAAAGGAATGAAGAGCTCACTGATTCTATTGCATGATCTCTTTCTTCTTTGTATGGAAATCAACAGGAAAATTGCAAAAGCAGTCGAGAGAAACAAAGGAAGTGCAATACCCAGAGCAATTGGTACTGTCTTATTATTTTTCCCTAAAATAAAAATTTTAAGAATTATTAATAATAATTCACCAATATAATTCTATAATAGATATTAATTTGTTCTCTTCTACCTGAGATCTGGACCCAGATAGACCCAATAATGTCTGAAAGTCCCTTCGCATGTTCCGTGACATGCCTTGACAATTTCAACCGAAACTGGTCACACATCACATGCATCACAATTTTGTCCATAAACTAGTCACGGCTTAACAAATTAATATTAAATTGGTCTGACGCGCTTCTAATCAAATCACATAATTAACTTGACTCTCTTTCCACCTTAATTCCTTTCTGACTTGCAAAGTCAAGTCTTCATCTTTAGTTTTATTTTAAACATAATTAATGATGACAGCTCATAAACAGATACCCCCAAAAATTATATACAACTCATTTTTCTAATGGATATTTTCACATTCGGAATAATAACAATGGTGATGGCGATTGGTCATCACTTGCCTCTACAAGTATGGTTTCTTGATGTTAACCAGTACCAACTGTTCTATATTATGAAATTTTTTATTTGTTTTATTTCTTGTATAGTTTAATTTAAAAAACGCACAAAAATGACAACAAGAATAAGTCGATATGGTAAATATTTCAGGTTTACCTTTCCTTGGTCTTTCAGGAGCTTTAGGTGCTTCAGGTGCTTCTAGTGGGGGTGACATAACTGGTGGAGGGTTAACATGTGGAAGTGTTGGCACAACAACTAATGGATCTAAATTAAAAAATTTATCTGTTTCGTACCACAATATACAACTGGCTGCAAGAGAAATTCCCAACACATTTCCATAGATTTTTTCCTCCAAATGCTGCATAGACAAATTAAGGCACTGAAGACATTGATCTCCAGTAAGATCCCTTGTGCACTGCACCAATCCATAGATTGGGTCTGAAGCGGTTAAATTCACCATGCCAGTTGAAAACATCCGACCCGATTGCACAGCATTTGTGGAAATTAAACTCATCATCTTCACAACAGCCAGATCAAATTGATATGGGTCAGACCAATTTTGTGGGATGTACACATAGTACCCGTCCATGGCCAAATCCGAGAAGAATTGTTTGTTAGAATATCGTAGCATGCACACCTCATACCAAACAATTGCACCTCGGCTGTATGAACAGAGTTGTGGGAGATTCTCTGACGCCATTGTAAGACAACTGGTACAGTCACTTGCATTAATGTCACCACGGCAAAGAGATGACCCATAGACCCGGTTTGGTATGCTACCTATAGTATCATTGTAGAAACCGGTTTGTGATGTGTTTTGGATTAGTGAAGAGAATAAGAGTTTTAGGTTGGTTTCGAAAGCGCTTCCAGTGGTATAGGTTGTGCTGCTTTCACAAATATTGTTTGTTATGAATTGAGCTTTTGTATTGGATGGAAGTTGATTGAGCACTACACAAGCAAGGATAATTTGTAGGGAAAACATGCTTTGGCTTTTTGTATTTGTGTTTTAGTAATTATTTGAGGATTTAGCTACCTCTAATAGCTAGCTTGATGCAATGAGGAAGACCGTGTTTAAGAAACTAAGTTGGAGCTTCTTGTTGGTCAAGCTTCAATTATTTGTGTTTTAGTTATCTAGCCAAAAAGTCAAAGAAATTAATTCTGTCTCAAGTTAGAGCACACACCTGGAAGACTCACCTTTGATCTTGCATATATCAAATTTGTTAAGATGTTCTGCAATTACACTTCTTTTATTTTTTAAGCACATGTGTTCGGTTGAAGGTTATATATTTAATTTAGGTGTGAGACTTGTGGGTATTTATGGGACTTTTACTTTGAAACAAGTGTTTGCCTCCAATACTTTGAAAACTCTGTACCCTGTAGAGAGTTACTAGGTTAGAACAGATATTAACATGTTATTATTCGGCTGTGTGGTAGTACAAGTGCAAGTACTGCATATTAGTCACATTCAACGAAGGCTTTCCTACAGTTATCAGCTTCTGATTAAATTAAACAAATTAATATGACATCAGATATTTGCAAGAAATTGGCGCATGTGTACACAACTGAATGAAAAATGCATAGTTTTTTATTAGTATTGTTCTTTTCTGTATAGGCTTTTATTTGTTTTTCTTTTTTCCTCCTTTTGGAAAATTTTTTTTTTTAATAAAATTTGCCGGTGTGGTAATTTGCCACCCGACCTTCAAAAAAAATAATATGACATCATATAGGCGGATTATGTTGAAGGCAGTGGCGTCTTGTAATAATTTATTTTTCGGGATATTTTAAGGTGAACTAAAATTTTAATCGGGTATGAACACTTATCAATAGCACTTCATCATTTTGAAAAAAGTCTATATTTCGACACATTAAAAAAATAATCCACTATATTCATTTGCCTTTATTTATTATTTTTTTGAACCAAAATATCATTTTTTGGTAATGTTTTTATGCAGTTTGTATCTTTAGTCACTTGTTGTGACTTGTATTTTTTTACTAGCTGATGCATTCTGGTTATGCCGCGCACTTTGTTTCAAAAAAAAAAAAAAAATTGAAAAAAAAGTATAAAAAAAATAAAGATTGAGATATAATTTTTCAGCGTCCGGTTCCTTTTTTTTTTTCTTAGAGAAACAAAAGTTTGATTATGTGGTAATAGCTTATTATTAAGAGTCATGGAGCTTGGAGCTAAGGTATTTGTGTGGTTATAAACAAAAAGCCAGGAGTCAATATAGAAAATAACAGTCAACTTTTGTCATTAGCAAAAGTTGGCTATCTTTTTTCCACGTTGATTTGTTTCTTTTTTTGCTTTACCACACATTTATATCTTTTCTGGATTTCTCTTTGAATAGCACAGTCAATAATTGTATAAGAATATAGCTCATTTTCCTACTTGTTGGATATATGGATTATTTTCTGAACCCGAATAATAACCATGGTGATCACTTAATTCAGTAATATGGTTTCTCCAGTTAATTTAGTTGTTCGTACTACGAAAAGTAATGATTGGTTTTTTTGTTTGTCACCAGTAGCTTTTTTGTCACTGTATTTATTTATTTATTTTAAGTCTTTGTCTCTGTGCTTTGCAGGAATTCTTTGTCCACTCGCCGAATTAACTAAACACTAAAAAATTTCTTTAAATGACCAAAATACCCTCCTTTTTCTTTGCACTAGCACTCTCCGAAAACAATTTGTTGCCTCCATTTTTATTGTGAATGAATGAAAAGTAGAAGAAGAGAAAAGCTTCAATCCTGTTCCATGGATAGTTAATCACATCATTCTGATTTGTCCTCTCGCTTTATTTTCCTCTAATTTTGATCGCTTTGAAAAAAAGAGGTGGAAATATGTGGAGAAATATAGAGATTGAATAGGCCCGGAGGATATTTTGGTCATCTAAGAAAAATAGAAGTGTTTCGCTAATTCCGTAAGTGCCCAAACAGTTCCCTTACTTTTCTCCTTATTTGTTTTCTGTTGAGTATTCCCTTCCGTTCCAACTTCCAAACAACAAAAATTAGTTCTGTTTCAGTTATTATTTTCTGACTTAATTGTTTTTGTGTGTGGTACGGATTAAAATCTGATTCCTTATGTAATTGGGGGCTGTTTCAGCTTGTGCCTACGAGGTGTTTGATTAATTTCCTCAAAGAGTATCTTGTACCATATTGCTTTAGATAGCTTTTTTTGGTATTTAGAATTTGGCAGGACAATTTTGCAGGAGAGATTGCTTCAAGAAGCAATGCACTTTTATATATCTGTATTACTTGTTATGTAGTACTTAACTGGCAACTTAATCCTGAATTACCATAGTTCATTTGTTACTGGCTTACTGCAGAGTATCAGTCACTGTTGCAGGTTAAGTAGCAGTTGAGTTATTCTGTGAAACTATATCCTTTGCCAGATCAGCCTGTTTCGTAATTCATACCAAACTGGTAGTATATTCAAATTTAAATTGGATTATTTCATGATTCATGTTAAGGGTGGCAGCAAAGTTATATTGGATCACCATTTAAGAACAGGTTTGTTGGTTAGTTTTATATTTTGTATTAGGCAAATTGATAGTTGAAAGGCACAACGTAGCTATCGGTAATTTCATTTCTGCCAGCTGGAATCGGAATTTGGAATTGAATAACTATAAAGTTTCTAATATGAACTGGTATGGACCAGCTTTGTTTATTTGCTTGGTCTTCCGGTGTGAATCTGATCTGATTCAATTGTGTTTATTTTCTTTCTTTGTTTGCTATCAGACACTTGTGGATTGAATAGCTTTAGTTCACCTTAATTTGTTCACTGTCTGATAGCTAACGATCTTGTATTTTGCTGCCAAACTTTTAGTGGAACCATCAGGTTACTCAGGACCGTTGTACATTGGAAGCATCTTTGTTCTTTGTCAGATAACCAGCAGCCAAATGGGGGCTTACCTTTAACAGCACTAGAAAATTTTGGGTGTGTTTTGCTTCAGGGAAGAGAACAAGAGGTTGAGATTGGTTCCATAAATGTTGCTTCAGGTGTAGCGCTTTCTGGTTTCACAAAATTTATGAATGAAGTGAGGATTTGTGAGTGTTGTGAGAAGTGCAAATGCAAGAGAGATAAGGATGGGAGCTGAATTCATAGTGGTAGGGAGAATTTTGAAAGTCTATTGACTTTTTGATCAACTAGTTTGAGGGTATTATTCTGGTTGATTTGGTTTGCTCTTCCATGTTGGAAACACAGGTAAGTGTTGGATTTGTTGTTGGTGCTGTCCATATCTCCATTTCTCGTTTAAGAGTTTTATTCAATTTTCTTTCTTTGAAATTACTGACAAACGGTGTCAGTGGCATATATTTGATAATATCCTCTCAAAATTGATCTAACGTGGTTTTGAGATGTTCAGTAATTCGGAAAACTTCATTGGTTTCTAATTAAAAATCTAAGAAAGAACATGTGCTTTTCGATTTTATAATAACCTATCAATAAAGATCTGGTATGAAATCTTTAATTAGGGAATCTTTAATATATTATATTTTAATAAGATCTGCCTAAGAGCATGTGCTTTGGATTTAAATATTGCTTCTTCTTTGCTATCACTTTTTACGTCTCAGAAGTAGAATGAAAAGTTAGATAGGCAGATACTAAAAATTTAAAATAGAAACAATTTACACAATAACAAATATAATGTTACTTCTCATTAAAAAAAATTAAAAATACAAAATACCACATTATTTGTAGCATCGATCAGTACTTCTATAACTACTGATATGATACTATGGATCTATTGTATTTTTTAGAGTAGCATTTATTTAATTCCACTCTGCAAATGCTAATTGCCTCGATAACGCAGTTTAATTTGCAAACATAGTACTATACGATATACTTACTAGTCTGTACAGAGTTTCTACACTAGTAATTGAAACAGAATATATGCTCTTCAATTATGTAGGTTCAGATACAGGTAGCAGTGTTTACCAGCTGCATCCAACAGATAGTTACGGTTAAAAAGAAGTAGACACGCACAAAAGATATCAGACAGAAGAGTACAGCTACATAATGAGTAAGAAAAGGAATATGACTTTTGCAAGACATTTGCCTCGTCTAAGACGATATTAATTTTGAATGGAAAAGGAGAACTACAACTCCATTAAATCTGGATCTGGTGCTGGAATCCAAGTCAAATCAGAATCAAACAACTTACTCCTCGATATCATCAGCACACAACTCAAGGCATCACCAACGCATTCCAAACTACCAATACATCCCCCAGATAGATTATCATACGATTGATTCAGGCATTTATAACATTGGTCTTTGGACAAATCCCTTGTACATTGTACCATTCCATATACCTTCGGAGTTTCATATCCTTGTGTATTGACCCCGGTGGCCAGCATCCGTACTGAGTCGTTGAATGCGGCAATATGAGATATGGATTTGAACATGGAGACAAGCTGCTTCTTGAACAAGATTGGATTAGATGCACCTACTTGCTGGCATTGTGCAAAACGTTGATTTTTAGAAAATTGGAAAAAGCAATTGTTGAATGAATACCGAACAGCACACTGGTCGAAAAATGCAACACCACCATTGTCGTGACGACAGCCTTGCAGAAGTTGTTGAGAGGCTGTAGTGAGGCAACCAGTACAGTTGTCATTGCTGATGTCGCCGTTGCATTGTCCAAGGCCATGGACTTGGTGTGGTGGGTTACCTACAGTAGTAAAAAGAAATCCAGTTTTCGGTGTGTTTAGGATTAGAGAATTGAACAGGAGGTTGAGATTGCTTTCAGCGCTGCTGTTTGTGCTGCTATACTCAGTAGAGTAGTAGTTTGAGTAATAATTTGTGGTTTCACATCTTATATGAACTAAATGAGCAGCATTTGTGAGTGTTGCTAGAACTGCAAATGTGAGAAGAGAGACCAGCATGTGTGCTGTGGTGTTGGTGGTTGGGACAAATTTGCAAGAGTATGTTGCGTAGATCTGCAACTTATGTTTGGTACTACCGTTGACTTTTGATGAATTAGATAACTTTAATTTTGGACGTTCGAAATGTCCTTACAGTCCTTTCTTCAAGTTATGCTCGATGTCTACGCAGCAACTTTTCCATTAAATTAATATGGTGAAAATTATCGTAACATATGTTAAGAATAATAATTATTTAATTAATTACTTGTCTTTGCTGTTATTTGTTCAGTAAAAAAATATAAGTTTTCAAGAGCATTAGTAAAAGAAAATAGTAATAAATAGAATGGAAAATTGGATATAACCCCTCAAATTTTCTCTAATTGGAAATAACCCCTACAATCTTCAAAATCGGAAATAACCTCCTCTAATCATGTCCATTTGGGATGTAACACCCTTTCAATTAAATTTGATCATTTTTAATTCGAAAAAAAATATATTTAACAACATATTCTGACAAAATTGCCCCTCCATCCTCTTGCCAAAAACGTTTCGTCTCCATCCATAGCTGCCAAGCTCTGGAAAGAGGAAAAAAAAAATCTTCCATCTCTAGTTATACGGTATCAATAATCAATAATCAATAAATCATTTAAAAAATCTCCAATCTCTAGCTACAAGAATTTAAGCTCCAGTTAGATTCTACTGTTTAACCTTAGGTTGGGTTAAACTTAATTACGATTCGTGCAGCAAAATGTTTCTTCAAATGTAGACAAATAAAGTACCATTCTCCAATGTAACTTTCTTTAAAAAAAATAACAACAATCAATAAATTGTTTAATTTAATGTAAGGGTTGGCACGTTGTTATTTTGATTAATTTTCCTGTTCAACAAATATCAGGTTCGATGTTTGTTCAATACATGTGAGTACTTTTTTCTTACATTGATATTGTTGGAGATGGAGACAAAACGTTTTTGGCAGAGGATCGAGGGGCAGTTTGGTAAAAAGTCTTGAAACTTGATTTTTTTCTAATTGAATTTTTATTAAAATTAATTAAAATGGGTTATATCCCTAACAAACATGTTCAGAGGTTGTTATTTCCGATTTTAAAGATTGCAGGGTTATTTTCAATTGGAGAAGATTTGAGGGGTTATATCCAATTTTCCCTAAATAGAAATGAGAACCGGATTGAAGCGGAGCGAGATGGATACAACAACCGCGTATCCTGGACTTGATATCCTTGTCTTGAGACTTGAGTGAACTAATAATAATGATATGATTTCGGGTATTGGGCTTCTTTTCTCTTTCTCTTTGTTCACATAATCACATTATTGGTCTTCTTTTCTCTTTCGTTTGTGCAAATTGTTGGGCTTCTTATTTCAATTTTCATGATTTGCGTGTATTTGTAATACGAACAAAATATAATAGAGCTGTAGGTTTTGAAGACAGAGCGGTACATTTCGGCCTACGGGCTTTGTTTCTAAAAAAAGAAAAAAAGATCAAGAATATATATATAACAGAGCTGTATATAACTATATGTAATGATATTGAAATTTTTAATTCAGATCTGCATATAACACTTTGTTGCTGACTTTCTTGATGGCAATATTGTAAATTAAAACTATTATTTCTTGACTAGTCGGATGGACCCTCTTCGGCCCTTCCCCTCCTGAATTCAAAGTTCCGCTACCAACTTGTCTACGTGATCAGGATTCAATGCATTTTCTGTACTTCAGCCTATGTACTTTAGCCTATACAATAAATTTAACGACTAACCAACAGCCGCAACACAGATTTTACAAAAAGATATTGTCGTAATTCCACTTACAAAATGAATTTTACATAATTCACTAGTATAATATGATACAGTTTTCTTCCCGGCCACATAATGCCACCGTTTTTTTTTTCCCCCAAAAAAGGTGATTTTACTTTGGATAATCTAAATTCTAGGTCATAGTTTGAGAAAATAAAAATTATTTTTATTCAACTAAAATATAAGAGGAAGGTTCCGCTACCAACATTTTGGTTGCCTTCAAATGTCAACATTTTGGTATTTAGTTAGTTTTTCAAATTTTAAAATTCAAATGTTAAATACAAACCGTTCATCTTATTTAGTTTAACAACCGATGCGCTTTTATATAAATTTTGTAAATTTTGTAATTTATTTCATACTTGATCAATAGATAAAAAAACAAACCAACTTTATTAACTATGATATATTCATTATAATACGTTCATGTTTTAGTCTTTGAAAGCAACCAAAATATTAGTAACGGAACCTTCCTCAAAATATAATTAGATTACATTTTATTGAATTAAAAGCTTGTGGTTCAACTTACACATATTTTGCGCAATATAAAATATAAAGTTATTCAAAATGTCGACAAGTCAGGTGGAAATATTAATTAGATGAACTATATATGGAGAACATATTATTCAAAATATCAATCGATTTATTTAATTTCACTCTCCAATAGCTACACACCTTCATAAGGCTGTTTAGTTGCAAACATAATCTGGTTATATATTTGACAGCCTGTACAAAGTTCCTACACTAGCCATAAAACAAAATATACCCTTTTAGCTGTACATGCAACAGATAAATAATTAATTACAGCTTAAAATCATATATAGACTATAGTAGACATAAAAGCTGTATAACAGATACATATCTGTAATGTCCCGGTACTGAATTGAGTTGGAATTAGGCAAGAGAGAGAGAGAATTGTAAGGAAGAAGGTGAAGTAGAGAGGAAATCGTAGTTTCAGATAGAGAGGGAGGAAGAGAAATTCAGAGAGAGAGAGAGAGAGAGATAAAAAGTGTTCTTTATTTCTTGATTGATTACAAAAATACCATTCTTTTTCCTCTATATAGCCTCAGCTAACAATTCTCGCTAACAATCCGACATTTCTGTTTTAACTAACTAACAATCACATTTATTACTCCTAACCAACTCTTAACTACTAATCAAAAACTCTTAAGTCTGAATATATGACAAGTGGATCCCTAACGCCTTCTTTTCTCATTCATTAATAGCAGCCTGTTGGGCTTGTTAAACCACGGCCCAAACATTTAACTGGAACTGAATGTTTAAAACTCATTCTTCTCATTCAAACGGCTACCAGCCGATACCAACTCTGACAGTCCCCCCTTCTTAAAATTTTCCTTGTCCTCAAGGATAAATTGAGGGTATCTGTTTGTCATGTCATCATAATCCTCCCATGTGGCATCTTCTTCTGTCTGATTCCTCCATTTGATCAAGACACTTGCTGCTGGTGCATTGTTTTTCTTGACTAATTTCCTGGCAATAATTGCCTCGGGGACCCCATGTGTACCAGTGGTACCAACTGTACCGATTGTGTTTCCCAAAATTGGTAGTCCAGGTGCTACTACCTGTCCCTTACCCACTCTAGGTTTGAGCTGGGACACATGGAAAACTGGATGGATCTGAGACCCACTTGGCAGTTGTAGTTTGTATGCTACAGCTCCAATTTTCTCAATAACTTCAAAAGGACCATAGTACTTCATGCCAAGTTTCCTGCTAGTCATACCTGGGACAGTGATTTGTCTCTGTGGTGTGAGCTTCAAGTACACCCATGTCCCCACTGTTAGTTGTCTCTCACTTCTTTTTGTATCTGCATATTTCCTCATTCTTTCTTGTGCTCTTTGCAATTGCAATTTAAGATCCAGCATAGCCTGATGTCTTTCCTGTAGTGTGTCATTAACTGCTTCCACATGGCTCTTTGGAGGGGTACCCAGGGGCAATTGAGGGGGTACATAGCCATATAAGGCTTGGAATGGTGTTGTATTAATTGCACTGTGGAAATTTGTGTTGTACCACCACTCAGCCAGTGGTAACCACCTATTCCATGCCTTCTGGTGGTTGTACACCATGCATCTGAGGTATGCTTCTACACACTGATTCACCCTCTCAGTTTGGCCATCTGTCTGAGGGTGATAGGCTGTGCTAAAGTTCAATTTTACCCCCAGCTTGTCCATCATTTCTTTCCAAAAGTTACTAGTGAAGAGGGGATCCCTGTCTGAGATAATATTGGTGGGTAAACCATGCAATCTGTACACTCCATCCAGAAATGATTGAGCTATGGTTTTGGCTTTGAAGGGGTGTGAGAGAGAGAGAAAGTGGGCATATTTGGTGAGCCTATCAACCACCACAAATATGACTTCTTTACCTTCAGATTTTGGTAAACCAGTTATGAAGTCCATTGATATGCTTGTCCAAGCTTGGTCAGGTATTGGTAGGGGTTGTAATAGTCCAGGAGAAGGAATGTGTTCCCCTTTTGTGAGTTGACATACTTCACATTGTCTGACATAGTCACAAACTGATTTTTTAAGGCCTGGCCAATAGAACATCTTCTTCATTCTCTGAAATGTCCCCAGCATTCCAGAGTGACCCCCCAAACTAGAATCGTGTACTGCTTTGATGAGTCTTTCTCTCCAATTGCTGTTGTTACCAACACAGATTCTGTTATTATATCTGAGTATGTCTTGATGGATGGTATACCCCTCTAGTTTGGAGTCAATACTGGACAGCTTTTTTATAACATCAGTTATCCATTGATCATTTGTATAGCTTTGTTTGATCTCTGACACCCAGTTGGGTATTAATTCACTCATGGCATGAACAGCTGCTGTTTCACTCCAGTTTTGACAAGGCAATCTAGATAATGCATCTGCAGCTTTATTGTCAACTCCTTTTTTGTACTCAACTGTGTAATCCAGACCCAACAACTTGCATAAACCCTTGTGTTGCATGGTACTATGCAGCCTTTGTTCCAGTAAATATTTTAAGCTAATTTGGTCAGTTTTGATTGTAAATGGCTGACCAACAAGGTAGTGTTTCCATTTTTGTACTGCAGTCAATAAGGCAAGGAACTCCTTTTCATAGGTGGATAGTACTTGTGATTTTGGCCCCAAACTTTTGCTCAGGAATGCAATTGGCCTCTTGTTTTGCATTAATACAGCCCCCAATCCTTTGTCACTAGCATCAGTTTCTATGGTAAATGGCTCTTGGAAGTTAGGCATTGCTAGCACTGGGGCACTGGTCATGGCTTCTTTCAGCTTTGCAAATGCTTCATCAGCTTCTGGGTCCCATTTGAAGGAGTTTTTCTTCAGTTGATTAGTAAGAGGCTTACTAATACTGCCATAGTGTTTAATGAATCTCCTATAGTAACCAGTGAGACCTAAGAAACCCCTAAGTTCTCTCACTGATCTTGGTATTGGCCAGTTCTGCATTGCTTCAATTTTCTTGTGGTCAGTGGATACTCCTGATTGAGAGATGACATGCCCCAAGTATTCAATTTCTTGCAACCCAAACTCACATTTAGATTGTTTAGCAAACAGATGTTTGTCTTTCAGCAATGCTAACACTTGAGCAAGATGTTGTCTATGTGTTTGCATGTCAGGGCTATAGATGAGAATGTCATCAAAGAACACAAGCACAAACTTCCTCAAAAATGGTTTGAAGATTTGGTTCATTAGTGCTTGAAAGGTGGCTGGAGCATTAGTGAGGCCAAAAGGCATTACAGTGAATTCATAGTGGCCTTCATGTGTCTTGAAAGCTGTTTTAGAGATGTCATCTGGATGCATTCTGATCTGGTGGTAACCAGATCTAAGATCCACCTTAGAGAAAATTTTGGAGCCATGGAGTTCATCCAGTAGGTCTTCAATCATAGGTATTGGGTACCTATTCTTTATTGTGCATGCATTCAACCTCCTGTAGTCAATGCACATCCTCCAAGTTTGGTCTTTTTTCTTAACCAAAATGACAGGAGATGCAAAGGGACTGGAGGAGGGTTGTATGAATTTATTGGCCAGCAGTTCTTCAATGATTTTCTCCAGTTCTAGCTTCTGAAAATAAGAGTGCCTGTATGGTCGTTGATTGATAGGGCTGGTGTTGGGCAAAAGTGGTATCTGATGGTCAATGGTTCTGTGAGGTGGAAGGGTATGTGGTTCCTCAAAGACATCTGAGTATTGTTTGAGAAGGAGAGCAATCTCAGCATCCATTATTGTTGTGGGCTCTTCATCACCCTCAATTTGAAACAGATGTGCAATGAATACTTCATTTCCATCTTGTTCTTCCTGTGCTACATCTAGTTGGCTTTGACACATTCTTACCTGAGCCACTTCATCACACGCTTGTAATTTGATTTCTTTATGATCTTGCTTGAATTTAATGCTTCCCTTCTTCCAATCCACTAGCATAGGACCCAGTTGATTCAACCAATCCAATCCCAGTATGAGGTCATATCCTTTCACATCTAATAGCCTCATATCTTTATTAAAGTCATGGCCTTGAAGTGAGAAATGAAGATCATGACAGATTGAATCAGTAACCATCTTGTTACCATTTGCTACAACCACTGTCATGGGAGCAGTTTTTGTAATGGAGAATAGGTGAGCATCAAGTATGTGTGGATTGACAAAGGAGTGAGTACTCCCACTGTCAATTAGGGTACAAACTGGAACTGGTCCTACAAACCCTTTGAATTTCATATTTTTCACTCTTTTGACATCTCTTGCAGTGAAAAGAGATATTACAGCTTCTTCTGTGCCCTCCTGGTCTTCATTTTCTTCTCCCCTTGGTTCACCCACTTCATATTCATGTGTGTGCTCTTCTTCATCTGGACTACTGGTAGGAGAACCCAGCAGCATATGCATGGTTTTGGTACACTGGTGCCCTGGATGCCACTTGGCATCACACTTGACACACAAACCCTGTGCTTTCTTTTGTTCATAGAGTGTATTCTTGTACCCTCCTCCATTTGGATTATATTTCTGAAGATTGATGGGTACAATTGCTTTCCTATCATCCATTTCTTTGGTTCTAGGGTATGTCAACAATGCTGGCTGTTTAGGAGGGTATCTAAATCGCTTAAATTGGCCATCTTGAAACTGTTCAGCTTGCTTGGCATACTTATAAGCATCATTTAATGTTTTTGGACTGAACATGGAAACCATAGCTCTCAGTTCTTCCCTCAGCCCCTCAATGAAAGAGGAGACATAAAAATCAGGAGGTATGTATGGTCTCTCACACATTAATTTTCCTCTTAGATTATCAAAAAGTTTGATATATTCAGCAACCTTTCCCATTTGTTGTAACCTTTTGAATTCCCCAATTAATTCCTGTGCTGCATTTTCAGCAAATCTGGCAAATACTTCTTCTACAAACAGTTCCCAAGGGGGGTTATCCATACCTAATCTAAAATGCCTGTACCAAGCACTGGCTTCCCCAACAAAGTTAAGAACTGCCATTCTTGTTTTAAGGTCAGATGGTATCTGGTACACATCAAAATAATAGTAGCATTTCATCAACCATTCAGAGGGGTCAGTCCCATCAAAAGTTGGAAAGTCAGTTCTAGGTAGTTGTATGGGTGTTGGTACAGATCTAGATGTACCTGAATCTTTTCTGTAACTGTCCCCATGATAACCTTGATCAGCAAAACGATGCTCATACGCCTCAGGATCCCTTCTGTTTGTTGTATGCATGGTAGTCTGAGGTCTAGCTCCAAGCACGCCATTGATGGGAATAGCTTGGTGTGGAGGCTGAGGCAGTTCGACTGTGTTAGAAAGTGCACAAAATTTAATTTTGAAGCTAATTACACTTAATTAACCACAAACAAGTGCGAGGATCTAGTGCAAAAGTCAATCAACACAAGAGAAAGGGTTTGGATTTGTACCTCCCGCGAAATCGCATCCGCGGGGCTCGATCCAATGGCGTAGGAGTCGGTGGAGTGCTCTCCTTGCGCCTCCACCATGGTTGACGGCCGCCTCGAGTCCACCTAGAGATTAACCAATATCTAAATCGATTCGTGCTAGCGATTCGATTAGAACGAAGCTAATCCTAAGGTATTCTCTCTTCTTCCTTAATTAACTATTTAATAGGTGGAGAGAATATGCTCAACCCATGAGCAAATGGAGAGAGAGAGAGAGGTGAGGCCGGCGGCCAAAGAGGGAGGGGAAGGGTGGCGGCTAGGGTTAGGGAAGAGAGAAGCCTCAATTTTGTATCTATACATCTCTATATATAGTGCACAATCCCTACCTACCACCAACCATTTATTTACAAGAATGCCATCCCACCTACCTCTTGTGGCTGGCCATTAATGGGCTCAAATGGGCCTCTCAACTCTATTAATTAAGCCTCTAATTCACATAATTAGATGCTACTCCAAATGCTCTTCAATTGGGCTATATATTTAATACATACATATTGGCCCAATAAATTAATATAACTATTTATATTAAATTGTGTTGAGCTAAACTAATTATTAACTAATTAATAATTATTCTAGGATTAGCTAATGCATTAATTTATTTCCATATGATCCATTTGACTTAATTAATTATAACGGTATATAATTAATCAATCAACTTATCATATTTCCGCAATACGCACTGTTGCGAATAAATAAATAAATAATGCACTGTCTTGGTCAAAACTCTATTTTGTGTGACCCTTTGAGGATTTATGCTAAGTTGGACATGGGATTAAATCGTTATTTAATTCCAATAATCATAAGCGGTATCTAGCAACACGTTATGATTCCCAATTCGCATAAATAGTGTACTGCTACAGTATTTAAATCCTGCATAAGAGAATAAAAGTATTTCCCTATTTTGATTCTTATGTCTCACGATATCATCGTATAATCCAAGATTGGAACGTGTCATTCTTGCAGATTATACGTTTCTTGATCTAGAGATAATTGTATAAAGTTGCATGCAAACAATCTATCTCCATCAAGGGGCCCAAACAGATATCGTCACTCACTAAGCGAATTAATGAGGGACATACGGTTTTCTTGATGATTAGCTTTTCCCCGCACAATTCAAGAGAACATAAATAAAGTCCGTATAGCAGCCCTTATCAGGAATCAACGGTAGACGATATTTATTGAACCTATCCTCATGTGGAAAAGATAAACATCTCAAACTTAGAACCAAAATCATAACGAAATAAATAATGACACATAACACAATCCATACATTTATTTCGTTGGGTCAAGTCCTGTGCTATGTTCCATAACATACACATATGCAATTAAGTTGGCAACTCTTTACCTATGATTTGTAGAACTTAATCATCACTTAACTTGCATACTAATCTTATAAGATAATTAATGTTCCTTGTTAATTATTAAGATTATGGACCATTTAGATTTATTATTGTCATTCTAAAGAATGATCCACAGAGATCCACAATTCAGATCCTCAACCTGAATGATCTGTCAATAATAAACCTAGGAACAGATGATAAAATATCATCCATAACATAAACTAATATTTAAGTCATTAAATCATTGACTTCTAGGACATAACTCCAACAATCTCCCACTTGGCCTAGAGTCAATCAATAGTGACTTCTAGCCAACGAAGAATTGAGAACGATGTTATATATCTGCATATATACTTGTCTCGGACCTCAAAAGAAATAATACACTTAAAGCAAGTTACTCATACGTCCACCACGTATGGATGCACATTTTGCATCCCGTATATCGCTTAAGGCAGAGGTCATGTTAGAGTGTTCGCTGTGTTCGCGAACCTATCCACTTTTGTTTGACCCTATATATGTATACTCCTATATATATTCTTGATCATCATCATATGATATCAAGTGATATCGTTATAGATCATACTTGAATCTCCAACAAAGGGTTCTTTAGTATTAAGCTACGGTTCGAGATGCAATAGAACCATATTAGCTTGACTAAGAACTCGATTCAAATAAACTTCTTTTATTGCTTCACAAGTTGCTATGAATTTTGCTTTGGTGACGGAAACGGTTGTAATATTCCATTTAGAACACCTTCTAAACTTACAACACCACCTTTGAGCTAAATATGTAGCTCACTTGTGATTATATCAATCTTTTGAAAAACTAGTATCAATGTAATCAATTTACACGAACTATCTTTCATCTTAAGAGATGGAACATTATATCACTCTTTCTCATAAGGTACTCGAGGATATCCTTGACTATTGTCCAAATGTGTCTCTCTTGTATCCATTTGACAACTGTTTGTCATATCCTTTGGATACTACACATCGAGGCATATGCATAAATATGGCGTACAAAATGAAACTCATAACGAAAGAATGCTTGAACTGTTTCATGCACTTTCTCGAATTGAGTTACAATAAACCGAGTTAAATACTCAAGTCATGCCTTGTGACGTAGTTAGACATCCTATCTTGGAGTGTAACTTTCGTGTTTCTCGAACACTTCGTCGTTATATGCACATTAGCTCAAACCTAACATCCATCATAATCTATCACCATAGATTTTGTTTCCTTGGATTTAGGCGATTTTGCCCTAGTTCTCTATTGAGAAAACATTCTCCAATGAGATCTTGACAACATTCATTTCCTTAATGTTATTCCCAATTAATATCTTATTACCTTGTACAATACAAGTAACACAATCATGCTCCCACTGAATATCTTGTCTATACAAGATGCTTTTGACGAAGTTCAACTCCTTGACTTCCTTGTCAAAATATTTATTCCACTTTTCACAATACTTACTTTTATCCATTAATGGATACTTGAAGTATGTACATGTTTCTAGCACAAAAACAAAACCTTGGTTTGCATCATATACATAACATCTTCCTTCATTCATTCGAATAAGACGGTTTTGATGTTCCTTTCCATATATCAATATATACGAAATATAACTGTTGCTAGAACGATCTTTATTGACTTATACATAGCTATAAGCAATAAGCCGTGCTTAGTATATAGTCAACTCGTCATCGACTTAGACATAGCTACAAGCGCGAAGCTGTGCTTTGTACTTAGTCAACTTGCCGTCCATGTCAATCTTTCCATTAAAGATCTAAACGTTCTTGATGGATTGGTCATTCTTGAACATCAATCAAGGTCTATACCTTGTTGTTATACATGGATTGCATTTAAAGACCGTATGGAATTAAACCATACATGTGGAATCATATCTTTCCATCATTTTCTTATTTCTCAACGGATTCTCATATGACAAGTACGAGAATGTCGTGAAGCCTATGCATCAAACGGCTCAGGAAATCAACTCGCGTTGACTTTTGTAGGATTGATACTTAAGGTTCATGAACTATTTCTACAACGATTTGTAGAATAAATTCTTGACTCCTTATATTCCATGAGTGTCTCGAACATCATCAACTCGTGAGATGGTTGAGTCCTCATTGGAAGGAGCGTACTATTAAACTTCTTCCTTTCACTACGGCTTGTGATTGAAGTTCCGCTCAACTCCCACTAAGCACCATGCATGGAGTAACAAGTTTTCTATAAGAATACTTCTTGTAGTGACGCACAAACTATTTTAATGCTCACTTTACTCCCACTACTTCTTTTTGAGAATATTATTCTCTAAGACTACGTTATGATTAGCAACAACTATTTTGTTCTTATCATGTTCGTGGAAAGTAGTGTCTTTTCGACTTAAGGTATCCTACAAAATATAGAGTGTCTTATTTGGTTCAAGCTTATAAGTCAACAAATCTTGAAATAAGCTTCTCAACACCAAATCTTGAGAACCAATATAGTTAGAGATCAAAATCTCGTAAAATATCTTTCTCAATAGATTTCGATGGAACATTATTCAGTGTAAACAATATTGTCCTCAAACATAACTTCCTAATATGAGTCGAATAAGTCAATTTGATTTATTACCGATCGAACTATACTAAATATTGTTCGATACCTCCATTCTTGGACATATTATTCCTCATGGAGCGAGTTGTGAAACTACTTTCATACTCTTTAGATAATATTTCAAATCATACGACTTAACTATTTACCATGATTAATTATAAGACTTTTTCTTTTTCTTGAACGGTCTTTTAACTTCACTCTTGAACTCCTTTGAACTAATCAAAAGATTCATACTTATACCTTATCAAATAGATATGTTAATATCTACAATGATCGTTGGTCAAGTAATAAAGTATAAACAACCTTTTATTTCACAAGTACTTATAGATCTATATACATCGATATGTATAAGTCCTAATCAAGTCACTTGTCCTTAAACCTTTGTAGGTCAAAGGCGCTTTTGTCAATTAACAAACATGATTCGCATATAACAATTGATGAGAAATCGAATTGAACTACGAGCTCTACGTTACGTAGACTCTCATAATGCGATTCTCGTTTATTTATGACTAAGCGGCTATTACACATAAAAGTCAAACACTTTAAGTCAAGTCTTACGCATCCTGTTTGTCATTCAAAAAACATGTTTATCTATTTCAAGCAAATTCGATCAAGATGCATGAAATCATATAAACATATCCATAATAAAATAACATAATCGTCCATCATCGAATATGAAATGGAGATAATATTTTGAGAGGTTAGGATTAAGGTATGTAACCTTCAATTCTTAAACAAACTCTTAATAAAGATAACTCTACGTATCCAATGGTAATGACTTAGACGAACAAGTCATTTCCTATACGGAGTTTGCTTTACGTCTCTCGAAGTGTCTCTTATTCTTCATTGCCAACACATTTCGTTAAATGCGAGCATATGAACTAGTATCAAGTTACTAGTGTGAATTAGAGATAATGAGATAATTTGAACGACAAATACACTTTTAGGATTAGAACATTACAATCATGGTATTTCGAACAACCTTTCAAATACCTCCCATAAACAGTAAATGAAACAACTCATGTGACACATAGTCACAATTGAGGGTCTCGAAATGTCAACTCATACCTTGGTGAAGTATTTCTTGAATACTTAACCAATTACCTATTTGCATCAACAAGTGTGAAAAAGGTAACATTATATCCTTTATAATTCCAAAGAGATCGTATGACAATATCAACAATCCTTGACATTGGAGATCGTAATATCTCTAGTTGTCAATTAGCTACTTAAATCTTTCGATTTGTAAGCTAACGAAACATTCATATATCTTCTTATAGAAGAATCTCTTGGTCAACTCATGCCCTTCACACTCGATCGTAAATGATGGAGTCAATATCTACTTTCTCCAAGAACGCCTTCTTGAGTAAGTGGATAAGAGCGTAGGAGTTAAATTTTAGTCCATATGAATTCGTTAATTCAAAGGTCTAGAAATTTCAAATGAGGATATTAGTCATACGCTTTATTGAATAACTTTTCGTCAAAAATCAATCAATCATCGCGATACTACGTTCGGGTAGTTTGAGTAAAGTTTTGGGAATTGATATATTTAAGTTTCTTTTCAAAGATTGATCGCAACAAAATTAACAATTTTAACATCTATAACAAAATCAATTTAAGGTCATTTAGTTTATGCAAATGTTTTATTTATAACAAATAAAACTCCCACTACATTTATTTAATGTCCCAAAGTAGTTGGTTATCCAAGATCCCTATTTTCGTTGAGATGGGGCCAGCGTCGGCATAACACCAAAACAACTAGATAAGGTAGGTTTTCCAACCAATCATATCAACCATATGACTCTTGGTTTGTGAAATGTCTCATGTACATCCACAAACTTCGCCCCGATGTCCAATCCGATTAGGGTCCATCGATAAGTAACCTCTCTTTATTTGCTCCTAGTAAATCCGATTTACACCCCGACTTCGAGGGTTAACCAAAAGACGTCCCGCGTCGGCGAGAAAACGTCATTTGGCACCGAACGACGTGAAGGGGATAGAGAGAAGGAGGGCGGTTGACTTAATCAAATTAATGGGACAAACAATTATGTGACTCTTGTTTGGTGGTCGTGTAAACATACACCCATACCTATCCTATGACATTCATAGCATCCACAAACTTTCACATAATAAAGCATCTCAAGCATTGTTGTGGGTTTGTATGGCTCCCGCTTGCATTAGTTTTCGCCGCATCTCCATGTAGCAAAACTAATCTAATCTTTGTCCCTCCCACTAAATTATATATGGATCTAAATCCTATATAAAATAAAGGAACAAAATTACATGTGTAAATTTCTATTCCCATCCTAACCTTAGGGGCATGCAAGCCACACAAGTTACACAAAAATTAATCAAAATTAATTAATGGCACCAAAGGCCTTATTACACGCAATCACACATGCATTCAATTTACAAACCACAAGGCATTGAATCATGAGCCATACTAAACCCACTATCCACCTACAAAACAAAGTTAGCACATGTACAACTACTAGTCCACTTTGTTTCCAATTAATGATTTTCAAGCATCTTTGCATTTTATTTGCCATTCGCAATTTCCGTGTATAAATGTTCATCTTTAAACAACAAAATTTGTTTAAATTCATTTTGAGAAACTTTCCAACATCCAACAACTGAAAGGAGATCAAACAAGGACTATTCTAATTACTTTTTCAACTAATTTGAATAATTAGAAAGTAATACTTTATCAAAAAAAAATATCTATTGGGACACAACAAAATTCATAGTTTCCGGTCTCCAAAAATTATGAAATAATTTATATAAGCTCCTTGTCTAGATTGTAATTACCAGTCAAAAATTCAGGAAGAGATCATAAACCATCTGAGAGAATTAAAAAAGACAAATCTGAAACAAGTGCGCGAAAACACCGTTTTGAGATTTTCTGTTTTTCTTCTCAACCATCCGGTCTGAAAGATCACCTTCCATCCAGTTTTTATACATACAATATACATAGAAAAACTTGTTTAATCTATTGGCTAACTATTCATGAAAAGAAAAACACTAAGTTCAGTTTGAGAAATTCAAGTTACAAGCTTAACAATCGACTAGACCTGTACTGGAACAGACTGTCGACCGAAAAGGTTTGACCTGGTTGAGGTACCAAACTTCCATGAAAAATTATGAAATTAATTTTTCTGGAATCCTAACTCAAAAAGAAACAACTCTATTCAAACAATTTTCCAGAAAGAGTTCTCAGTTAGTACAGTTTATTAGAAATATCAGTTTGTTCAATAAACCAGATCTGACGAGATCTTTCTTTTCATACTTGAAAACCCACGAATTAATCTGAACCATGCAACATCCTTTACATGTCCAGAAAGATTTTCAAGTCCTCTTTAAATCTAGCCAAAGAACACTGGTACTTATATTCAAAATATAAATCTTTTAAGCCATTCAAACAGAACAGTGCAAGCAGAAATTGGTTCTGCGTACCGTTGCCATTTTATTCACAGTAAATCCATACAATTTCAGAAAAATGTGAATCCAACGCCAAAAGAATCACAATCCATATATCTACAACTTTCATGTAGGAGGAAAGTTTATCCAGAGAACATAACATAGCGAAAAACGCATAACAACACAGAAAATGCTATTTCCAGACAGCAAACAAAAGCATCATCTCTACTAATCCATTAATTAGCCAATTTCTCTTAATTAAGTGTCAAAATAACTTAAGCACAACCTGTCTCTGATACCACTGTTAGAAAGTGCACAAAATTTAATTTTGAAGCTAATTACACTTAATTAACCACAAACAAGTGCGAGGATCTAGTGCAAAAGTCAATCAACACAAGAGAAAGGGTTTGGATTTGTACCTCCCGCGAAATCGCATCCGCGGGGCTCGATCCAATGGCGTAGGAGTCGGTGGAGTGCTCTCCTTGCGCCTCCACCATGGTTGACGGCCGCCTCGAGTCCACCTAGAGATTAACCAATATCTAAATCGATTCGTGCTAGCGATTCGATTAGAACGAAGCTAATCCTAAGGTATTCTCTCTTCTTCCTTAATTAACTATTTAATAGGTGGAGAGAATATGCTCAACCCATGAGCAAATGGAGAGAGAGAGAGAGGTGAGGCCGGCGGCCAAAGAGGGAGGGGAAGGGTGGCGGCTAGGGTTAGGGAAGAGAGAAGCCTCAATTTTGTATCTATACATCTCTATATATAGTGCACAATCCCTACCTACCACCAACCATTTATTTACAAGAATGCCATCCCACCTACCTCTTGTGGCTGGCCATTAATGGGCTCAAATGGGCCTCTCAACTCTATTAATTAAGCCTCTAATTCACATAATTAGATGCTACTCCAAATGCTCTTCAATTGGGCTATATATTTAATACATACATATTGGCCCAATAAATTAATATAACTATTTATATTAAATTGTGTTGAGCTAAACTAATTATTAACTAATTAATAATTATTCTAGGATTAGCTAATGCATTAATTTATTTCCATATGATCCATTTGACTTAATTAATTATAACGGTATATAATTAATCAATCAACTTATCATATTTCCGCAATACGCACTGTTGCGAATAAATAAATAAATAATGCACTGTCTTGGTCAAAACTCTATTTTGTGTGACCCTTTGAGGATTTATGCTAAGTTGGACATGGGATTAAATCGTTATTTAATTCCAATAATCATAAGCGGTATCTAGCAACACGTTATGATTCCCAATTCGCATAAATAGTGTACTGCTACAGTATTTAAATCCTGCATAAGAGAATAAAAGTATTTCCCTATTTTGATTCTTATGTCTCACGATATCATCGTATAATCCAAGATTGGAACGTGTCATTCTTGCAGATTATACGTTTCTTGATCTAGAGATAATTGTATAAAGTTGCATGCAAACAATCTATCTCCATCAAGGGGCCCAAACAGATATCGTCACTCACTAAGCGAATTAATGAGGGACATACGGTTTTCTTGATGATTAGCTTTTCCCCGCACAATTCAAGAGAACATAAATAAAGTCCGTATAGCAGCCCTTATCAGGAATCAACGGTAGACGATATTTATTGAACCTATCCTCATGTGGAAAAGATAAACATCTCAAACTTAGAACCAAAATCATAACGAAATAAATAATGACACATAACACAATCCATACATTTATTTCGTTGGGTCAAGTCCTGTGCTATGTTCCATAACATACACATATGCAATTAAGTTGGCAACTCTTTACCTATGATTTGTAGAACTTAATCATCACTTAACTTGCATACTAATCTTATAAGATAATTAATGTTCCTTGTTAATTATTAAGAGACTGGTTGCTCCTTTTCTTTAATTCTCATTGCTCTTTCAAATAGTTCTTCTAGTCGATGTAGTCGCTCATCAACACTTCTATGCAAGAACTCAGATTGTTCTTTCATCGCTTCACCAATCTGGTCTTTGAGTTGAGAGATCTCACGAGCTTCTCTATCAGCCCCGTCTTTGGCCACTTTTTCGACTTCTGCTTGCAATTGAGAGATGTGAGTCTTTAATTCATCCATAGCAGCTGCCGTTGCTGCTGAATTTCCTCTAGATGTAGTCATGGCGAAGTGCTTCAGTCGAAGTTGGTCAGACCAATAGTCCGGTCAAGATGCAAAAATTGATCGTAGCTGGAAGCGGTACCAGCTAGGCGTCGGTGCTCTGATACCAATTGTAATGTCCCGGTACTGAATTGAGTTGGAATTAGGCAAGAGAGAGAGAGAATTGTAAGGAAGAAGGTGAAGTAGAGAGGAAATCGTAGTTTCAGATAGAGAGGGAGGAAGAGAAATTCAGAGAGAGAGAGAGAGAGAGATAAAAAGTGTTCTTTATTTCTTGATTGATTACAAAAATACCATTCTTTTTCCTCTATATAGCCTCAGCTAACAATTCTCGCTAACAATCCGACATTTCTGTTTTAACTAACTAACAATCACATTTATTACTCCTAACCAACTCTTAACTACTAATCAAAAACTCTTAAGTCTGAATATATGACAAGTGGATCCCTAACGCCTTCTTTTCTCATTCATTAATAGCAGCCTGTTGGGCTTGTTAAACCACGGCCCAAACATTTAACTGGAACTGAATGTTTAAAACTCATTCTTCTCATTCAAACGGCTACCAGCCGATACCAACTCTGACAATATCTAATAGAATCCTTTTTAACAACCATTTAAAGACAAGTGGCGTTATCTAAAATCGCATGGGATTCGGGCATACAAATGAGCTTCACAGGCCAGATAATTATAGCTCCCCGGAATCCCGATCCAGTGGTGGAACCCAAGTTGGATCAGAATCAAAAAATTTAAATCTGGAATACTTCACAAGACAACTCAAGCTACCAGAAGCACCTTCCCATCGACTACAATCACATAACATACATAGACGAACAAAGGATTGTCTAAGACACTTATAACATTGATGCGCTGACAAATCCCTCGTACATTGTGCCATTCCATATAATCGTGAACCGTCATTTCCTTGCGTATTGACTCCAGTAGCAAACATCCTTACTGTTTTATTGTCTGCTGCAATTTGAGAAATGGATTTGATCATGGAGAAGACCTTCTTTGTGGACTGGTCCTGGATGAATGGACCCGGTGCCGTAACATTCGAAAAGAATAATGAACCTGGTGCCGTGCATTGTGCAAATTGTTGTTCAAGAGTACTCAATTGGAAAAAGAAATTGTCGGCTGAATACCGAACAGAACACTGGTCCAAATACGCGATACCGCCATCGTCATAAGGGCAGGCTCCAAGAAGGTGTTGGGAGGCTTTTAGGAGGCAACTGGTACAGGATTCATTGCTGATCCCACTGCGGCATTGTGCAAGGCCATAAACTTGGTGTGGTGCTACACCTACAATAGATGCAGCAAATCCAGCTATTGGTGTGATTTGGGTTAAAGAAGATATCAGAAGGTTCAGGTTCGGTTCATCACTGCTGTTCCTGGTGCTGTAGTTTAGTGGGTAATAGTTGTTTGATATGAAGCTGTGGTTACCAACACATGTTTTTTCTGGTACTGTAATTTCTGAGGAAATAGTTTGTGGTTTCACATCTTAGTGAAATTAATTGAGCAGGAAAAGCGAGTGTTGTGAGAGAAACAATTGTAAGAAGAGAGACCAGGATGTGCGGTGAGATGATCATGGTGATAGATAGAAATTTGCTCATAGTATCTTGTGCAAATCAGCAATTTATATTCGGCTCTATCGCTGACTTTTTGATGAATAAATCAACTTTGATTTGGGCTGTGTCAAAATGCTCATTCCATATTCCTTTTCTAGTTCATGTCTTCATGTTTCAACAAATATGATCTAGGCACTTATTTGTGAACATTAATTCTGCATTTGTTAAGTAAGATTACATGATAATAACATCAAAATTTTCTGCAAATTCCCATATATTTGTACAAAAATTAAAGCTTTCTTTTTGTTAAAAAAACTCGTACCTTCCCACTTCAACGAATAGATAATTATTTTATTATTGTTACAAATTACTGTTGATGGATCATGCTGGGATTGCTGTCCGGGTATCTGAAGTCTATTTTCTTTTATTTTCCATATTGTCTATTTTTATTTAGCGTGTTAACTTGTATTTTGTCCTTTTATTAGAGCCATAGACGGGCTCTTCTGAATTTTATAAATTGCAAACTAACTTGAAGCTCTCTAATGGAATGGAACCATTCCATTGTGAAGTATATTTATAATAGAAAACTGTATCCAGCTGGTACGTATATTATTATCTGGATTAATTCATCTCCGTCAAGCAATTAGAATAAGAAAGGAAAAAAATATATATAAAAATAGGATTTACTTTTTTTTTAACAAAAGATAGTAAGTTAACCCAGGCATGGTACCTTTCCATTGGTAGCACCGGTGCTCTAGGTTGTGCATTAGTGTGTTGTCAAACTTGTTTTGCTTGTATACATGCTGTATTATTTGTTTTTTGTTTTATTTTGTGTTATCCAAAATCATGCATACATCCAGTATTATTTTTGTTTTAATTACTAATTGGTTAATAAATTGAATTAATCATTCATACAATAATTACTAATTGGTTAATAAATTGAATTAACATTTAGATGCGTCCTTCGAAGTTACAATTACGAGGTTCAAATGAAAATCTCAATTTTATTTTATTAAAGAGCTTGATGGCCCCTTCAGAGCAGAACAATATTTGAAGACGTTGGTTGAGTGTCTGAGAAGCACTAATACAGAAAAAGGGTTGCATTCCATTCCTCTAATATTGTAGTTTTTCATTTAAGTACCACATTTTGGAAAGGAGGATCCAAACTCCAACTGCATAGGTCCAGAGGAAGAGAAAGTGAAGTGTTGGTTCCACGACATTGGACAGAATAAAGAGGAGATAGGGAGGGATATTTTAGTCATAAATTATAAAAATTAATTTGTTAAATTTAAAATATGACTAAAATTATTGAAAAGGATAAATATACAAGAACAAAACGATTAGGAGGGTATATATCCAAATTTGAAGAATTGAGGGGTAAATCTCCAATTAGAGAAAATTAGAGGGGTATGCGACTAATTTTCTCAGAGTATTATAAATTTATAATGGAGGTACTTGAAAACACTGCAGTGCTGAACCACTTGGGTTCGTCCGTACGAATTTGATACAGCGAAAAGGGAGTTTGAAAACAATTGATCAAAACGCAAAATTTATATACATACATACATACATATATATGAGTTTTGCTATGGTGAGTTGCAACTCACCAAAGGGTTGGTGAGTTGCTATCAAAATTTCCAAATATAATTCAAAATGACCGATCCAAACCGTCCAATATGATCTATCTATTAAAATCTCTATGCAGACCAAATTTTACATTTTTTCGAAATTTCTAAGTATTTTTTTAAAATTTTAAAAAATCGTTAATCTAATTAGTTCTGAACCGTTCAAAAACAATAGTTTTTAAAAATCCGAAAAAAATACTTAAAAATCTAAAAAAAATATAAAATTTGATCAGCATGGAGATTTTAATAGGGAGATCATATTGCAAGGTTTGGATCGGTTATTTTGAACTATATGTAGCAGTTTTTATTGCAACTCACCGACCTTTTGGTGAGTTGCAACTCACCATAGAAAAACTCCATATATATATATATATATAGAGAGAGAGAGAGAGAGAGAGAGAGTTTTGCTATGGTGAGTCGCGACTCACAAGAGGGTCTGTGAATCGGGCTCAAAACTCATAGATCTTGTCTAAAATGACCGATTCAAACCGTCCAATACGATCTTCTTATTGAAACCTCCATGCAGACCAAATTTTACATTTTTTCGAAATTTTAAAATATTTTTTTTAAATTTTAGAAAATCGTTAATCTAATTAGTTCTGAACCGTTCAAAAACAACAGTTTTTAAAAATCCGAAAAAAATACTTAAAAATTTCGAAAAAATGTAAAATTTGGTCTGCATGGAAATTTCAATAGGGAGATCGTATTGGACGGTTTGGATCGGTCATTTTGAACCAGATCTAGGAGTTTTGAGTTCGACTCACAGACCCTCTGGTGAGTTGCGACTCACCATAGCAAAACTATATATATATATATAGGATGGCTAATGCGCCATCGATGGCACGTGCTATCGATTTTCTATCGATTCATTTTTCGAGATTCAAAATTCAAATGGCCAATCCAAACCGTTCAAGTTGATCACAATATTGAAATATCCTTAGAGACCAAATTTTACATTTTTTCAATTTGTTTTGCTATTTATTATGGTATTTTCAAATTGGAGGGCCTGAAATACTCTAATCATAATGCTTTTAAAAATATCATAATAAATAGCAAACAAATTCGGAAAAATATAAAATTTAGTCTCCAAGGATATTTCAATATGGAGAAGAACTTGAATGGTTCGGATTGACCGTTTGAATTTTGGAACTCGAAAAATGACTTGATGGCACGAGACCCTCCGTGCCATTGATGGTGCGTTAGCCATTCTCTATATATATATACTTCACTATTATATAATTTTTGTTTTTTTAGAGAGCTTGGTAGAGGCTACCAAGAATTCGCTATTATATATATATAATTAAATGAACAAAGTTATAAACTTAAATTATTTCTCAATCTGACAAAAAATACCTATAATTTCGTTGACGCTCATCGTTCATAAAAGGATTTTCTTTTTTTAACAAAAATTTGTCGGCGTGGTGTTTTACCATCCAACCATCAAAAGTAAGTAGAACTTTTTTGGGTTGTTTGCGAATTGTAATGCGTTGTCGAAGGGAAAATAAAACTTTTGTGTTTAAAGATGCTACTCTTCAAAGTTTTGATAGGCGAGTTTCAGACTGTATTCAAGTTATAAAATATGTGATCATGAGGTTATCTGAAAACACAAAGAATTTATGATCTCAAACTGTGGAACATCATCTGGACAGCTACATCTTGAAATATCTGAAAGGTACGCAACAGGTGAATTAATTAATTACAAAAATAAGAATCAACTCTTTTTAGTTTGTCATTGTGCTTTTCGGGAATTAACGAAACAATTCAAACTCAAAGTTTCTTTAAATGACCAAAATAACCTCTCTTTCTGTGTGGACTCTCCTTTTCCAAAAACAATTTTTGTTCTCCATTTTTATTGCAAATAAAGTAAACGGGAAAGTAGAAAAAGACAAAATCTTCAATGCTGTGCCATGGATGGCTAATCACATCCTTCTCTCCTCTCTCTTTTTTTCTCCTCTGATTTTGATCGCTCACAAAAAAGAGATGGAAGTGACTGGAGAAATATAGAGATTGAATAGGCGCTGAGGATATTTTGGTCATTTTAAAAAGGAAGTGTTTTGCTTATTCGGTAAGTGCCCAAAGCATTTTCCTTACATTTTCTCCTACTCTTTTTTCTGTTTTCTATTAAATATCCCTTTGGTTTCTAAACTACAAAAATTTGGTATGTTTCAGTTATTAGTTTCTGGCTCAAATTGTTTTTATATGTGGTACGGATTAAAATCTGATTCCTTATGTAATTGGGGACTGTTTCAGCTTGTACCTACGAGGTGTTTGATTAAATTCCTCAAGAGCGTTTTATACCATTTTGGATTAAAATCGGCAATTGCTTTTCTGCCAGATGGAATTGGCATTTGGAACTGAAAAACTATAAAGTTCTAATATGAACTGGTATGGACCAGCTTTGTTTATTTGATTGTTCTTCTGGTATGAATCTGATCTTATTCAATTGTGTTTATTTGCTTACTTTGTTTGCTATCAGACACTTGTGGATTGAAATAACTTTAGTTCACCTTTGTTCTCTGTCAGATAAACCATCTTGTATTTTGCTACCAAACTTTTAGTGGAACCATCAGGTTGCTCAGGACCATTGTACACTGGAAGCATCTTTGTTCTTTGTCAGATAGCCAGCAGCACACTGACAGAAAAGCAGCACGTGATATTGTACACTGAAGCAAAGCTGGCTTTCTTCATATGTTTGTGGTAATGACCTATTCAAACTCTTTTAACATTTTTTTTTCCAGGGAACTTCCTAATTATTTTGAATCTGGCTGACATTGACACATTTGGCATTTTTGCAAAATAAATTGTCAATGATATACAAATTTTCTCATATTGCTAAATTTTCAGTCTAAAATGATATCCTGAATTTCTGTTTTTCTTCCTCCTCTTCAATAATAGAAGGAATATATTCTGGGTATGAAATAAGAAACAAATTGCTCAAATCACTTAAATATTGATAAAAATACCTCCTCTTACATGAATGATGATACTAACCCCAAAATAGTAATAGCTAGAAAGTCTTCTTGATAAGTTGATAACTAATAAAAAATGATCAATATAGGAAAACTTTATAGGAGTGGGAGACAATTCCAAGAGATTGGGTTCCTTCAGCCCAACCCATGTTGGATCTGAACTAAAAGAGTTGCCCCAAGAAGACATCACAATGCAACTCCATTTAACATAAACACAAGACATACCAGAACCACGTTCTATGTATAGATGGTTTGTTTTGGTCACTCAAAACACTGTGATTTTGTCAATTCCCTGTTACACTGTACGATTTCACATGTGTGCATTAACCCCGGTGGCAAACATCCTTACTGAGACATTGAATGCTGCAATTTCAGAAATAGTTTTGAGCAAGGTGATGAGCTGCTTTTGGTAGACGCATGGATTGGCCACACCACCTTGCAAGCAAGTTGCAAAATAATCATTAACCTTACCCAATTGAGTAGTGAAAGTGTGGATCAAGTACCGAACAGCACAGTGGTGGTACCATACAATTCTGCCATCTGAGTAAAGGCAGCGTAGTAGAAGGTGTTGGGAAGCTGTACGGAGGCAACTGGCACAGTCGTCAGAGGTGATATCACTGCAGCAAAGTGCCAGGCCATACACATACACTCGTTTTGGGGGCTTACCTTTAACAGCACTTGAAAATTCTATTTTGGGTGTGTTTTGCTTCAGGGATGAGAACATGAGGTTAAGGTTAGTTCTTAAGTGTTGGTTCTGATGTAGGGATTTCTGGTTTCACAAAATTTATGAATGAAGTGAGGATTTGTGAGTGTTGTGAGAAGTGCAAATGCAAGAGAGACGAGGATGGGAGCTGAATTCATAGTGGTAGGGAGAATTTTAAGTCTATTGGCTTTTTTTATCAACTAGTTTGAGGGTATTCTTCTGGTTGATTTGATTTGCTCTACCATGTTGGAAACATGGCTGAGTGTTGGATTCTTTGTTGGTGTTGTCCATAACCTCCATTTCTCGTTTGAGAGTTTTATTCAATTTTCTTTTTTAAAATTATTGACAAACAGTGTGAATGGCATATATATTTTTCATTGCTAATTTACTTGTAGCATATCCATACATCCATTATTATCTCCGGCAAGCTTCAATCGATATGTATAAATTATGCATTTGCACATGATATCCTCTCAAAATTGATCAAACCCGTGTTTGAGATTGTGCAGTAATTCGGAAATTTTGGTTGGATTTAAAAATATGTAAGAGAGCATGTGCTATTCATTTCAAATTTTTAACCGTCCAAAATATATAAACCCAAAGGTTTGTTGAATTATTATTTTCGATTACAAAGCACAAACAGGATTAAAGCAGGTAGACAGAAAGTAACATCCACAAGTTGCACAAATATAATTGAAAGTTAAACAGCAAACAACGACCAACAATAGAACAAAAACCAAGCACGATAGAAACACCAGACATGCTCAAGTTCTTCTTTGGCATCCCTTTTACGTTCACGGTTTAAACAATCAGGGGCTATCATTGGGACATCCGTCACACGAACAGAACGGCGGACACTGCAAAAGTCGGCGCCGCCCAATCATGGGCTTGGCTACTAATGCTGATTTTTCCTGATATCAATAAACCAAAGTCAGGTATATATGTAGAATAATCAAATTCAAATCGTACGATACAAACAAAAACAAAACAATTATTCCAGTACCTCCATGGACCATGGATATCAATTATTTGTTATAGTGCTGCAAATGTCTTCCATAATCTACTGTGAAATGTGAATCACCCCATTACAATTTATCTACGGGTTTTCCGTACCACTCATCCCCGACCACAACACCCCATACTAAAAAAATCAATACAGTAACCTGACTTGATCCGAACACGACTTGACAACTGAAAATTTGAACCAATCTGATACATAATCTGCCAATTTTTTGAAGTCAAGTTGATCAAATCCAACCTGATTCAATACGAATTTGCCATTTCTTTAACCCGAGTAAAAGAAATTGTCCAATTCGAATTGACTTGAACCAAAAATTGATCCAAACCTATTCTCAACATTTGAAAACGTTAAAATAACCCAAATCAGACCGGACTCAACCATTAATATATGATATTGTTGATGTGGAATTTGACCCTTTGTTGAAAAATACTTTTAAATTAACTGACTCGGCAAAGAGCAATCCCTTTGGCAGCCTCTGTCAAAGTTTCAAAAAAAAAAAAAAGGGCTCGGCAAAGAGCAATACACATTCAACGAAGGTCACAAGTTCGAAATCCGATTGGAAAGGCTCTTTGTGACATTTAATTTCGAAATAAATTAGAGAGTTTTACTCCCATATTATTTTCAACAAAAAATTAACTAGGCCCATCCTATTGCCACCTTTATGTTTGGAACTATGTGCAGGACCATTTTAATTTCCTTTTAACGCAAAAAGTCAAATTCTATTGAAACTAAAATAACCAAAAAAAAAATTGAAATATCTTAAAATTAAGTGGGATTGCATGCACTGGAATTAATCAGATTAATCGATTTTCTCAATCCTCTAACATTCAATTTCCTTTTGAAGAAAATAATAAATTAAACTGTTAAATCGGATTCCAGTACTTTTAAATACCCTCAACGTTTTAATTTGTAGCTTTTCAAGAGCAATCCATTCTTCAAGTATCTTTGCCTTTCCTTTTTCATGGAGTACTACTCTTTTGAGTTTTTTCACTAACCTGCAGATCGTTTGATCGAGCATTTCTCTCTGTAGCAAGAGACCGAACCGAACACTCGGTAGCCGACACAAGCAGTAGCATGACCAGAAGCAAACAGGAGACCTTGTTAATAGCCATATTATGCTATTATAAGTGGTAAATCTCTAGTTATCTACTCTTCCTCTAAACTTGAAGCTATTATAAGTGGTGTTGCTTCTGCAATGTTTGTACCCTCTGTCTGCTCTGTTAATGTAGAGCCTCAGAAAGTGGGCCCATGTGCAATAGAATACGACTTGGAAAAATTAAAATTTTAATCGTCATGATCCAGAAAAAATGGAAATATAAAATTCATTACGTCCGGCTTGGAGGTATTCGCTCTATAAATACTGACATTATTGCAATGTTATTAAAGAGGGCCGATAAGGATCATCTCCAGAATTTTTCATCCCATCATCACACGCTTATCAGTTTCTAAGTGTGCTGTATATAACTTTATGTAATGGACATTAAAATTTTCAATTTAGATTTGCGTTTAAAACTGTGTTGCTGACTGTATTGATAGCGTTGTTGTGAATTACTACTATTTCTTAACTTGTGGATGTTGGCATCCTCAAACAATTACTTAATATTTACAAAGTCATGCAAAATAAAGTAAGAATATGGTCTCCGAAATATTTATATACGGACTTTGTAGGTTGGAGAGAGATGTGACAAATTAATAGGACGGTGAACTCCCCCAACCGCCTCTCAAAATTTTGATGTATGACTTCCCAACTTGTCCACTTGATCAGGATTCAATGCATTGTGAGTACTTCATCTTATAAAATTTAAAGTATAGAGCCTCAGAAAGTGGGCCCGTATCTGCAATAGAAAACAACTTCGAAAAAAAAAATAAGATTTTAGTCGACCTGTCCAGAATAAAATGCAAATATAAAATTCATGACGTCCTCCTTGGAGGTATATATTTCGATATATGAATACTGACAAAGTGACATTATTGCAATGTTGTTAAAGGATAATCTCAAAACATATAACGAATTATATATCATGTGTACTAGACAATTTGACGTATTAATAAATTTAATTGCCAACACTAGAAGAGAATCAATATAATTGATGGATAATACGGGCCTGCATGAGAATCAATCAATCAAATGGACGAGAATTAAAAAAAAAAAATTGATTTGGGCGGGATCCAAAAGCCCAATTCGGCTAGGCATTAGAGATCCCATTTAAACTTTTATTTAAGGCCGACTACAAAGCCACCAGTTTTTAAAATATTAATAAAAAATTATATAATATTAATAATATTATCGAAATAATCGAAATTATTTAACTACTAACGCAATTACGGAATCCGGGATTCTGACGCTAATTACGGAATCACAGATTCCGTAACAGGCTAATTACGAAATCCAAGATTCCGTAATTATCTTGTTACGGAAATTGAGTTTCCGTAATTGCACTGTTTTAACTTTTTCGCCTTTTTCTTGTTTTCTTCTGCCGACAGCGGCTTTGTTTTTTATTTTTTTATGTTTATTGTTTTTTATTTTTTATTTTTTTATTGTTAATTTTTTTTAATTTCATATGTCTTTGATTTTTAATTTTCTACAGGATTTTATGAAATTTGTTTTTCTTTTTTGTTTTTTATTTTCTGATTGTTAATTTTTTTAAATTTCATATGTATTTTATTTTTTTTGTTTTTTTGTCGTTAAATTTTTGAAATTTCATATGTATTTTATTTTTGTTTTTTATTTTTTTGTTGTGAATTATTTAAAATTTCAAATGTATTCTATTTTATATTTTTTTTATTTTATTTTTTTTTTTTGTTAATTTTTTAAAATTTCATATGTATTCTATATTTGTTTTTTTAGTATTCTATTTTTTATTTATTTTTTGTTTTTAACTTGATATAAAATATAAAGTAATTAAAAAATCGCATAACATTACAAGAAATTGACAAAAAATTAACACACGAAATTGCTAATTAAAAACCGCAATATAATTTAACACACGAAATGGAGAAAAAATTAACAAACTTTTTAAACAAACAATTCACTAAATCGCTAATTAAAAACAAACTACTTAGATATTCTGGGTGTCCGCATATTGAAGAATTTCATCCCACCATGGATCTTCTTCTTCCTCTTGATTTTGTTGTTGATGACTGACACCAGCGTTGTCAGCGACATGAGCGGCTTCGTTCCTGAAAGTTGCATCAGGTTGCTGACTCACACCAGCGTTGTTAGCGAATTGAGCGGCTTCGTTCCAGAAAGCTGCATCGGTTTTTTGTTGTTCTATCTCTGCCATTCTAGCTGCTGCAACACTTCTTTGTTCATCTTTCTCCTTGTGCCATCTCAGACATTCCCTGATTTTTTTTTCAATTTCTTTTTCCTTCAACTTTTGCCTCTCTTCGGCAGCCTTTGTGCCATTTTCGATCTTTTTTCCTCCTCATCTCTTTGTTTCCATTTCTTTTGTTGTTCATCCCACCACTGTTGGTATTCGTGTTCATCGTAGTAGTCATACAAGATGGTCTCTTTGTAATTGAAAATCTGACCACATTTTGTACAAGTCACTGTGTGGTCTCCATGAAAGTTGTATATTCTTTCATAAACGGTCCAGTGTGTTTTTTGCGGTGAATATGGTTTTTCTTTTGGTGTTTGTTCGGGAATTGGTTTCGGTTCTTTGTAGTAATCTTTGCACCAGTCACAATTCTTAGGTTTCGGTTTGCTCAGCATTCTTTGAAGGTGCTCCTTGTGGTCCGAAAAGAAAAGAAGTTCAGTTCGAAAATCACAAGTTATATGCTTAACAATCGACAAATCCTGTACTGGAACAGACTGTCGACCGAAAAGTATTAACCTAGTTGAAGGTCCAAATCTCCATGAAAAATTATGAAACTAATTTTCCTGGAATCCTAACTTGATAAAAAACAACTCTATTCAAACTAACTTTCAGAAAGAGTTCTCAGTTGGTACAGTTTATTAGAACAATCAATTTGTTCAATAAATTAGATCTGACGAGATCTTTCTTTTCATACTTGAAAACTCACGAATTAATCTGAACCATGCAACATTCTATACATGTCTAGAAAGAGTTTCAAGTCCTCTTTAAATCTAGCCATAGAACACTGGTACTTATATTAAAAATATAAATCTTTTAAGCCATTCAAACAGAACAGTGCAAGCAGAAACTGGTTCTGCGCACCGTTGCCATTTTATTCACAGTAAATCCATACTAACTTATACAAATGTGAATTCAAAGACAAAAGAATCACAATCCACAGATCTACAACTTTGATGTAGGAGGAAAGTTCATCCAGAGAACATAACATAGCGAAAAATGCGTAACAACACAGAAAATGCTATTTCCAGACAGCAAACAAAAGCATCATCTCTACTAATCCATTAATTAGCCAATTTCTCTTAATTAAGTGTCAAATTAACTTAAGCACGACCTTAAGCTCTGATGCCACTGTTAGGAAGTGCACAATTTTAATTTTGAAGCTAATTACACTTAATTAACCACAAACAAGTGCAAGGATCTAGTGCAAAAGTCAATGGACACAAGAGAAAGGGATTGAATCGTACCTCCCGCGAAATCGCATCCGCGGGGCTCGATCCAATGGCATTGGAACCGGTGGCGTGCTCTCCTTCGCCTTCCTTCGATCCATACGGGGCGGCCTCGAGTCCACCAAGAGGTTAACCAAGTCCTAAACGAATCGTGCTAGCGATTCAAGAAGGACGAAGCTAATCCTATGGTATTCTCCTTTCTTCTTAATTAACTCTTTTAATTAGTGGAGAATCTAAGCTCAACACATGAGCAAATGGTGGAGAGAAAGAGAGAGAGGCGCCGGCCAAGGAGAGGGAAGAGAGGTGGCGGCTAGGTGTAGGAAGAGAGAATGTTGGATTTTACTACTATACACCTCCTTATATAGTGCACAAATCCTACCTACCTCCTACTAACTATTTACAAGAATGTCACCTACCTACCACCCTATATGACTGGTCCTATTATGGACTTTTGGGCCTCTCATCTCATTTATTTAGGCCTCTAATTCATATAATTAGAACCTACTCCAAATGCTCTTCAATTGGGCTATATATTTAACAAATAAATAATGGCCCAAATATTTAATATAACTATTTATATTAAATTTTGTTGAGCTAAAATAATTATTAACTAATTATTCTAGGATTAGCTAATGCTTTAATTTATTTCTATATGATCCATTTGACTTAATTAATTATCACGTTCAATAACGGTATATAATTAATTAATCAACATATCATATTTCCTCAATTCCAACTGTTGCGAATAAATAAATAAAGCACTGTCTTGGTCAAAACTCTATTTTGTGTGACCATTTGAGGATTTATGCTATTTTGGACATGGAATTAAATCGTTATTTAATTCCAATAATCATAAGCGGTATCTAGCAACACGTTATGATTCCCAATTCACATAAATAGTGTACTGCTACAGTATTTCAATCCTGCATAAGAGAATAAATGTATTTCCCTATTTTGATTCTTATGTCACACGATATCATCGTATAATCCAAGATAGGAATGTGCCATTCTTGCAGATTATACGTTTCTTGATCTAGAATTGATCGCCTAGTTGCGCGCATATGATCCAACTCCATCAAGGGGCCCAAACAGATATCGTCACTCATTAAACGAATTAATGAGGGACATGCGGTTTTCTTGATGATTAGCTTTTCCCCGCACAATTCAAGAGAACATAAATAAAGTCTGTATAGCAGCCCTTATCAGGAATCAACGGTAGACGATATTTATTGAACCTATCCTCATGTGAAAAAGATAAACATCTCAAACTTAGAATCAAAATCATAACGAAATAAATAATGACACATAACACAATCCATGTATTTATTTCGTTGGGTCAAGTCCTGTGCTATGTTCCATAACATACACATATGCAATTAAGTTGGCAACTCTTTACCTATGATTTGTAGAACTTAATCATCACTTAACTTGCATACTAATCTTATATGATAATTAATGTTCCTTGTTAATTATCAAGATTACGGACCGTTTAGATTTATTATTGTCATTCTAAAGAATGATTCACAGAGATCCACAATTCAGATCCTCAACCTGAATGATCTGTCAATAATAATCCTAGGAACAGATGATAAAATATCATCCATAACATAAACTAATATTTAAGTCATTAAAGCATTGACTTCTAGGACATTACTCCAACAACATGGTGGTAGTACTACGCGTGGACGGCAAGAACAAGAAGAAGATGAAGAGGATACAAATCGACTTGATGATTTATACGACAGGGGCCCCGGTTTTCAATCAGACTATGCAACCGGTGAGGACTTGAGTGATGAAGAGGCGGACTTATTTGAGTCAGAGGGTCTCGATGCTGAGGGTATGGAGGCACAGAGAAATAGAAATATAGTAAACCCTTATAACCAGTATTACCTTACGGGAAAGACTGAAAGTTACCATCCCGTTGGGCAATTTCTAGATATTTCTGAGTATAGAAATTCTATCCCACAACCGTCTCAACCGCCTGGATCTGGACCATTGGAGGAAGGGACAATTTTTCTCTCAAAAGCACAATTAATACAAGCTTGTAACGATTACTCAATACATTTAAATGTACAACACACAGCCACTGCCAGTACACCGAAGATGTATATAGTGGTATGTAAGGAATATGGTTGTAAGTGGTGTTTGTATGCTCGTACGGAAAGGGAAGATACATTTTGGAAGATAATAACGAATAAAGAAAAGCATACATGTGTGAGAAGGGCCGGAGAATTTACGCATGACAATCTTACGGCTGAGGTTATTGCCAACTGCATCAGAAATGCAATAAAGCGAGATGTTGGTATTTCCTTAGATGACGTAAAATCACTATTAGAGAAACAATATCCGAATGTACAACCAACTTATAACAAGCTTTGGCGTGGGCGAGAGAAAGCAATCGAACATCTTTTCGGGTCATGGGAAGATTCGTACAACAAACTCCCGTGTCTTTTATTGGCTATACAGAGAACGACACCCGGGACACAAATCAAATGGTTGTTTAAAAGCTGAGGTGATCCGAACAGAGCTATGTTCGAGGCAGCAGCATGGGCATTTGGGCCATGTATCGCGGCAGTTCCGTATATAAGGTCCGTGATTAGTATTGATGCATCTTTCTTGTCAGGTCGTTATAAGGGTAGATTGTTAGCGGCTTGCGGTTATGATCCAGAGCAGCAGTTGGTTCCACTAGCATTTGCAATAGTGCGAACTGAGAACGAAGAATGTTGGGGTTGATTTTTGAATTTTCTAAGGAGGCAAGTTATTGGAGAAGGAAAAAAATTCTGTGTTGTTTCGGATCGCCATTGGGGTATAAGGAACACGTTCAAACAACCCCAATACGGATGGCAAGAGAGTGCGGAGCCTTCATTGGCTGTGCATCGATATTGCATGCAACATGTATGTGAAAATGTGTTTACGGCGTCAGGTAAAGACAAAGATATACCACGTAAATTTAGAGAAAAGTTGGCTAACAAGAAACAAAGAAGGGCATTCAAAAGAATGTGGGATGAACTCCGAGTGACAAACCCCGAAGTTATTAATTATCTTAAGAAGTGTGGTTAAGAAAACGAGACAGATGACAATGAGCCTTGGAGACCTGAAAGGTGGGCACAGACTTTTGACACCGGTGCTCGTTGGGGTCTTATGACGAGTAATGGATCTGAAAGTCTCAACAGCCGGTACAAGGTTGAGAGAAGATTACCCGTTGTTGGACTCGTGGAAGGCACTTGGTACAAGGTTGTGCAGTGGTTTAACGAGAGGAAACAAATAGCACTGCAGAGACAGGCAGATGGACAACGGTGGCCAAAACAGGTGCAATTAAAAATGATGAAGCATACTATTAAAGCAGGTACAAATTTATTTTCAAGTTGCATTATATTTAATTTTAATTTTTAATTTTTAATTTTATGTATAATGATATAAATTCATATTTACAGCTCCGATGACAGTTGTAACCATTGATGTTGAAAGTGGAGAATTCGAAGTACATGTGCCATACGAGAAAGATTTTTCGAAAAAAACGTGAAAGTACAAAGTTCTCATCAACCGCGATTACCAACCCGAAGATCCACAACTACCGAGTAGGCGCGTTACGTGCGACTGCAAAAAACCTCAACTGACCGGATACCATGTGCTCATGTTGTTGCCGTTTGCGGTAGATATAGGTGGGAGGTAGATGACTTTATAGACGAACGGTACAGTACGGAGAGTATGTTAAAGATATGGTCTTCAAGTGATTTCCACTGCTATGGAGACGAAGAGAATTGGCCTCGGTACGATGGACCCGTAGTGTTTCCTGATAGGAATATGATTAATCGTGGCAGGCGAAAGAAGGATCGTAATTGGATGTGGATGGATGCGATGCGAAATAATAAAAATAAAAAAAGGCGAACCAGAGCAAATAATAACCCACGACAACCTATGTCCATGGAGAAACTTCAATCTGTTCGCCGTACCAACACACGGAGGACGAGAAGTGCAAGGAACAGACCTCCTCCTCCTACGGAAAACCAAGGTGAAACTTCCAGTCGCAGAGACCAGGTTGAACCAGGCCGTAATTCCATTAGTATCGATCCTCGGACTCAGAGTCGTATTGATACTGCAAGAGAAGGAATTGAACCACGTCGAAATTCTATTAGCGTAGATCCACGGTCAGCTTCAGCCCGATATTCCACAAGTCAGGGCGCATCGAGTAGCAGAGCACAGATGGGAATACGTGGTGGAATTTTTCGACTAGGGGCAAGAATATTTTCAAGAGGTCAAAGACATTAAGTGTAATATGTAAGGAATGTACTATTTTTAATATTTATGGTTACCATTTATGTAATTGATCAGGCAAACTGTTGATTTGTTAATTGTATTACGGTTTATGGCTTATTAATATAATATTTAAATATTTTTTTTTACTTTGCGACTTATCAAGACATAATCAAAATGTAATTAAAATTTAATTACAATTTAATCAAAATATAAAAAAATTTAAAATTTTTTAAAAAAACAAAATAAAAAAAAATAAGAATAAAATTCTGAACAAAACAAAAGAAAAACAAAAAAAATTATAAAAAAATCAAAATAAAATTCTGTACAAAAGCAAAAAGAAAATAATATGAAATTTAAAAAAATTAATAATACAAAATAAAAAACAAAAAACATAAAAAAAATAAAAAAAAGAAGCCGTCGGCAGAAGAAAACAACGAAAAAGGCGAAAAAGGTGAAACAATCTAATTACGGAAACTCAATTTCCGTAACAAGGTAATTACGGAATCTGAGATTCCGTAATTAGCCTGTTACGGAATCTGGGATTCCGTAATTAGCGTCGGAATCCCGGATTCCGTAATTGCGTTAGTAGTTAAATAATTTCGATTATTTCGATAATATTATTAATATTATATAATTTTTTATTAATATTTTACAAACTGGCGGACTACAAAGTTCCTACACTAGCCGATGGAACAGATTAACAGAATATACCTTCAATTATTTATTTACAGGTACCAGTAAGTAACCACTCACATCCAACAGATATAGTTACAGCTTAAATCGTAGTAGACAACTTTCAAACAAATTAAATAAAAAAAAAGGACCATTTGAACAACAACCATTTACAAAACAGCAGCATTGCTTAAAACCGCATCGACTTAATTTTGGCATACAGAAAAGAGCTTTGCTGGCAGGATAAACCTATGACTCCATGGAATCGGGATCTGGTGGTGGAACCCAAGTCAGATCAGAATCAAAGACTTTAACCCTGGAGATCTTCAGGATACAACTCAAGCTACCAGAAGTACTTTCCCAACTACCAACACATACACTAGATAGACGATAAAAGGATTGTCTAAGGCACTTGTAGCATTGATGCTCTGACAAATCTCTCGTACACTGTACCATTCCATATACTCTTGAACTGTTATATACTTGTGTATTAACTCCAGTGGCAAACATCCTTACTGTTTTATTGAATGCCGCAATTTGAGAAATGGATTTGACCATGGAGAAGATCTGTTTCTTGAACTGGTATTCATTGGGTGGGCTTAGTAACATGCAACCTGCAAAGTGTTGTTCAATTGTACTCAATTGGAAGAAGAAATTATCAGCGGAGTACCGAACAGCACACTGGTCGAAATATGCTATACCGCCATTTTCGTAAGGGCAGGATCGGAGAAGGTATTGAGAGGCTTTCACTAGGCAACTGGTACAAGATTCATTGCTGACATCACTGCGGCATTGTGCGAGGCCATAAACTTGGTGTGGTGGTTCACCTATAATAGATGCAACAAATCCGGCTCTCGGTGTCGTTTGAATAAGAGAAGACATAAGGAGGTCGAGATTGGGTTCCTCGCTGTAGCCTCTCATGCTGTATTTTGTGGAGTAATAGTTTGGGTTTTCACATTTTACTGAAATTGATTGAGCAGGAAATGCGAGTGTTGTGAGAGGTACAATTGTGAGAAGAGAGATCACAATGTGTGGTGAGATGATCATGGTGATAGATAGAAATTTGAATATTTTAGGTTGTGCAAATCTGTTATTTATATTCGGCTCAACCATTCACTTTTTTTATGAATAAATCAACTTAAATTTGGGCCGTATCAAAATGCTCTTGCAATATTCCATTTGTATTTTTTGTCTGTTGTTTCAAAATTCAATAAATATCTCGGCACTCATTTGGTAACATTAATTATACAGCTAATAATTAAATAAGATTAACAACAGAACTCTACATTTCTATAATATGCACAAAAATTAAAACTTATTGTTGACAAATCCACTTCAACAAATAGATGAAACAATTGGGAATCACTACGGTGCATCATAATGCATGGGCACTTTTGTGTCATAAACTTATTTGTTAGTTATATTTTAAAAAGCAAATAAATAATAAATATAAGTTAATTAATTTTATCTACATATTGAAATTTCATACATACCAAATTTTACTCTTTTTGGATTTTAGACTTTTTTTTTCTTTTTTTTTAAGTATCACTTTTTTTATACAAACTAATAATAAAATATATCCAAAAATGGTATCTTTTAAAATAAATGAAAATAATAGGAAATAGTTTTAAAATATATCCAAATTGTGATGCACCGTAGTGCTACTCAAAATATTTATGAAATTATTATTTCAACAAATTAATAATGTTGATGGATCATTACCGGGTAACTCTCCGTGAAGCCGAAGTTTCTTTCTTCTTTTTTTTGTACTGTATGTATATAAATTGGATATAACCCCTCTAAACTTCAACATCTGGATATAACCCCCTTCTAATCTTCTAAACTGGATATAACCCCCTCTAATCTTCTAAATTTGAGATATAAACCCTTTTGATTAATTGCAATCATATTTTAAATATAAAAAAACATTTCTTATATTTTTTGGCAAAAACACCCTTAACTCTGTCTTCCATTCTATTGAAGAGTACGGAGCTCTTCAGGGCACATTTCTACTCCTGATAATAGCTGATTTTATATCGATATTTTAAGAAGCACTAAAGTATACGACCTTCACCAGTATTTAGTATTTACCCTATAGAAAAGTTCACTGTACCTATTTTTCATGCACTTTGAGTCTCCTCTGGACAACTTTACCAGTTCAGAATTAAATTTCTAATTGAACCATTGTAAATTCTAAATTCAAAATAAGTTTCAATTTTCAAGAGAGGCAACCTTAATTACTCTAATTGTAATTAGTCATATTGATATTAGAGATGATGTCAGGTTGTGGATTTAGCATGCGTGAAAGGGTCTTTTAATTTTAATTGTATTTGTTCTTTCTTTTTGCTTTTTGAAGCACAATTGTAATTAGCTTTTGTACGTGTATATATATCTTTCATAATTTAGCCTTTTTGCACTCTTTTTGTTCCTTTTTTAATCATACCACATCTTCGATTGAAGATGCTATAATTTCTCGTTTTTGCTTGCCGCGACTAGCTAGGAATCTATGTACTCTCCATCAATGAAATAAAACATGCAGATAAAGAGGTTAGGAGATAGAAGGGGAAAGAAAGACCTTAGAAATCTTTTCTTTTCTTCCTCACGTTTGACCGTACTGTCAACCACTTCGGGAAAAAAAAAATTCAACTTGAGAAAGATATGAATCAGAGATGTAGGTTACCAGAGTCGCAAAAGTAAGGGTAATCTTGTCAATATATATAAGAAAAGTCTTTTTATATTTAAAATATGGTTGAAATTAATCAAAGGGGTTTATATCTGAAATTGAGAAGCCCCGTATTTTGCCATTGACGGGCTCCGCTGGATTTTGTTGATTGCAAAATTCTTTGAATGGTGACGTGCGATAGAAAATCTGTATCCAGCTGGTACATATTATCGGATTATCTCCGTCAAACTGGGACCCATTTTCATTTGGATCGATTTGATGGTCTTTCAATTGATTTTTTTTTTCTCTTTTTTTTTTATACATATATATATAAGAATGGTCTCGGAAAGTGCCTGTTGTGTGTGTCTATAAGTGTTAGAGAAATTAAACACGAATGCACTCCGGTTATAACAAATTTAAATAGACGACTCGCTACTCTACCGAATCCTATTACAAATTTATAACGGAAATGAGTAATGAGTTCCGTTATAATGGAACGTGGAACTGTTGTGTTTTGTGTGGTCTTTGTGTACCTCTACACTATTCTTACAGATGACAAAAACAAAACACTTTTCTAAAAAATATTTTGTGCTATCTAAAATTCATAGCTGACAATCAAATGTTTCTTATAATAATAATCTTACACGTTTAACCACCCGTTTCGATAGAAAATTGCTTAAGATCATCCCTAAGATTCTATCATTTACATCATTCCTCCTTACTACATTTATTTTTTTTCCATTTTTGGAAAGACTTGCCCAGGAATTCCCTCATCATCCCTCATCCTAAATAAATGAATCTTTATTCTGTCATCCCTCATCATCCCCAACATGTTGTTCTTTTTTACTCGTGCACTCCACTTAATTTTCTGATGCAGTATATGCTTCATAAAAACTATTGCGAATTTGATAACAACAAATATTCTATCAAATGATAACCCTCGCAGAGATCAATGACATGTCTTTTGCCTTGTACGGTCATCAATAAGTAGAACAACTAGCCTTATAAACCAGAGCAATTAGCCATATTAACAAAACAATTGTGTTGATCTTATTATATATGTAGAACATTTACTGAAAAATTAGAACAATTAATTATGTATATTACCTAGAACAATTATCATATTAATTAGAACAATTAGATTTATTAACTATTATAGTAAAATATATTAACTACAACATTTACTTTATATTAACTGGAATATTTTTCTTTGTATATTAACTAGAATAATTACAACATTTACTTTATATTAACTGGAATATTTTTCTATATATTAACTTGAATTAACTACAACAATTGCGAAGGATGCTGGTTGATACTAGGACACGTGGCATTAGTAAGCAATGTAATTTTGATACTGGTTGATACAGTAAATCTCATCACGAGACTGAAGTTTTACGGGCCGTACGATCGCATAGTAACGATGTGATTTTGACTGAAATGGAGATGATGTGAGCACGATTAGGATTTGGATTGGGATGACAGAATTAGGAAATTTGATTTGAGGGGACGCGCGGACTAAAACAAAAAACGCGTGATCTGAGGGGATGAGGAAAACGCATGTTTTGAGGGGATGGGACGAGGACAAATGTTAACAGTTAGTGATTTTTCAGAATAGTTAGTTATTTTTCCAGAACAGTTAGTAACATTAATCAGAACAGTTAGTGATTTTTTCAGAACAGTTAGTAGCATTAACCAGAACAGTTAGTGATTTTTCCAGAACAGTTAATTATTTTTCCAAAACAGTTAATAACATTAACCAGAACAGTTAGTGTTTTTTCCATAACAGTTAGTGAATTTTCCAGAATAGTTAGAATAGTTATTTTTTTAACTAGAATATTTACTTATAATATTCTAACTGTTCTAGTTAATGTTACTAACTGTTCTAGTTGTTTTTGGAAAAAATTGTGCTGGAAAAAAATAATTGTACTGTTCTAGTTGTTCTGGAAAAAAAATTTGTGCTGGAAAAAAATAATTGCACTGGAAAAAAAATGCTAACTGTTCTAGTTAATGTTACTAACTGTTCTTGAAAAAAAATTTATTGTTCTAGTTAATGTTACTAACTGTTCTAGTTGTTCTGGAAAAAAAATTGTGCTGGAAAAAAATGCTAACTGTTCTAGTTAATGTTACTAACTATTATCGAAAAAAAAATTGTGCTGGAAAAAAATGTTACTGTTCTAGTTAATGTTACTAACTGTTCTAATTGTTCTGAAAAAAAATTGTGCTGGAATAGTTGCTATATTAACTACTGGAAAAAAATTGTTCTAGAACGGTTAGTATTCATAGTTAGAATAGTCATTTATTTAACTAGAACAGTTAGAATTTACAGTTCAAACAATTATTTTTTTAACTAGAACATTTACTAAAAATTGTTCTAATTAAATGGCACATTCTTTTGATTTATCATTTCTGTCAATATCTAAAAAGCAAGTCAAGGTCAACGACCATACATGCATAGTGTATAACATCATTTCCCTTTTCCTTATCCAGCGAAGCTTCATCCTACTTTCGTAGATATTTCATCAAATTTACTTAGAAAGCACAAAAAATTCTTTACGAAACGGGAATGATAAGGGATGGGGATGAGAAAAAAGAAATACTGGGAATGGATGAGGGATGAGGAATGAGGGATTAATTAATTGCATTCCAGAAATAGAAAATAGTTATTAACACATTTTCTGAAAATGGAAAAAATTAAGAGGATGATAGGGATGATGGAATATTGGGGATGATGGGATGATCCTCATTAATGAAGCATTATTCTCATTAAGGATTCTAGGGAATGATGGGGATGATGAATCTAGGGGATGATCCTTATCAGTCCCGATTTCGATATCAGAGCGGAAATATTGATATGTTCGTTATCTAATAAAACTTGGAAGGTAAAAAAAAAAAATATGCAGTTTTTTAAAGAAGAAGGTTCCGCTATCAACATTTTTGTTGCTCCCAAATTCCAATATTTTGCTATTAAATTATTTTTTCAACTTTTAAAATTCAAACATTTAATCTAAACCGTTGATCTAAATAAATTTCAAATTTTACAAAATTTATATGAAAACGCATCGCTCTTTAAACTAAATAAGATCAATGGATAACTATTTAAATTTGATGGATAAATGGAAGTATTGATGCCGTACTGTATAAATCTCGAAAGTTAGCTCTCTTCTGTTTAAAGTCCTACATTTCAAAGTTCTGAATTTTATTTTTAACGGTTCAAAGTTCCGATATGCGAGAGTTTAAGACTCCAATAATATCTAACATATTTAAAAGCCATAAGATTTATTTTTTGAAAAAATGAAAAGACCTCGCTAGCTCCCGCTGATATAAAGACGTAAGAGATATGGAATTGTTTCTGACTTTTTTCCTAGTCTTTCAGTCCGATCAATTGTGGTGCATAAAAGTATGACCGGTTGAAATGGGTTATACTATAGTTAAGATTGTAATCGCTGCACGAAAGACTGCGTAGTTTCATTTGCGGAAGCTGTCTTTTAACAAAGGAAAAAAAAGAAAAAGGGGTCGTTGATCGAGGGGGGGAGAGTTTTCGATGTTTAGCCCCTGGAACTTTAATAAAATAAATAATATCACGATACACGCCCTACAATAAAGAATAAAATAGAGTTCCATTGTTTAGAATTTATATTCTACTATATGCACACTAAATGCTAAATGAGACCTAAAATTCATATCCTCTACAGAAGTTTTGAGGTCTCTATCTTTGATATATACCGTTCGATCAATGATGTCGAAATTCGTACTGCCTGTAAAAATCTATCCGTGATTAATATCAAGTCCGTCGAAATTCATACTGTCCGTAAAAATCTATCTGTCTAGATTAGAGGATGTTGGTCCTGCAAATGAAGATGAAAAGAATATAAAAATTACTAGTTCTAAAATTTGTCGTGTGGTTATCTGAAACCACAGTTACGGGTGCATAACGTCTAAAACGACCACGAAAATTGAGAGTTGTGTTATCCGTCTCGTTTTTGTTAGAGATATGTCCTAGAAGCCAATCAATTTATGGTTACTTCTATAGTTTATGTTATTGATGATATTTGATCATTTGTTCCTGGATTTTATTATTGACAGTTCATTCAGGTTGAGGATCTGAATTGTAGATCACTGTGTTTCATTTATGCTTAAATGACAATAATAAATCAAAATTGTTCATAGTCTTGATAATTAACAATAAACATTAATTATCAGATAAGACTAGTATACAAGTTAAGTGATGATTAAGTTCTACAAATCATAAGTAAAGAGTTACTAACTTAATTGTATATGTATATGTTACTGGAACATAGTACAGGACATGACCCAATGAAATAAATACATAGATTATGTTATGTGTCATTATTTATTTCATACGTTCTTGATTCTAAGTTTGAGATGATTCAATTTCTCCACATGAGGATAGGTTCTATAAATATCGTCTAACGCTGATTCCTGATAAGTGCTGTTATACGGATTTTATTTATGCTCTCTTGAATTGTGCGGGGAGAAACTAGTCATCAAGACAACTGTATGTCTCTCATTAGTTCATCTAATGAGTGATGATATCTACTGGGCCCCTTGATGGAGATGGATTGCTTGCTAGCAACTTATGCAATCATCTCTAGATCAAGAAACGTATAATCTGCAAGAATGACACATTCCTATCTTGGATTATTCAAGGATATCATGTGACATAAGAATCAAAATAATAAGATACCATTTCTTATGTAAGATTGAAGTACTGTATTGGTACAGTATTTATTTATGCGAATTGGGAATCATAACGTGTTGCTAGATATCACTTATGATTAATGAAAATAAATGGTGATTTATTTTTCATGGCCAACATAGCATAAATCCTCAAAGGGTCACATAAATAGGACTTTAACCATACATGCATTATTTATTTACTAGTGGGGGTTTTCGCGCGTTGCGCGACCTATGTTTCCATTTGTATATTTTTTTTCACTATATTTTATTATAGTTCAGTTTATTACATCTATTAGCCATAGTGCAAAAATAGATAAATTATAAGAAAGAAAAAAAAAACAAATATAGAAATTTTATTATCAGTTGGTTGCAACAAATCGATATTCAAACCTCAATAACTGATTATCATTTGTAATGATAATTTTATTACTATACGATTAGATAGTTTTGCGTTGGAATTTTTTTACTGCATTTTTTTTTTATTTGGGCTTTGGTTTAGGTTAAGATTTATTGACGTGAATTGACAAATTTTATTGTAAGCTCAGGTTTATTAAAGAATTAGGCTTCGTTCATATGGAAAATTTTTCTAACTTTTAATATAATTCAAGAAACGTTGAGACCTTTGCGTAAAACACAGTAACTAACTAATCATGTGCCATTGATGATTAACATTTAAATGTGTTTGAATAAATAGCCAAACCAAAAGTCATCATTCATCAATTGAAATAAAGAATTGCATATTAATTTTTTTTGGTCTTTGCATATCAAAAAAATCGCTACTTTTTTTTTGGGCAAAGAATTAACAAATAGAATCAAAACATAAATCGTATGAAAATAAAACATTGGAAAATAAGTGATAGCTTATCTAGCTAAAATGATGACTTATAACATTGAGTTAATTAAAATTATTAGAAACGATTCTTATGTAATAATGACAATTAGCAATATGAATATATTACACATTCTATATTTACCAGCGGTTACCATTGATGGAAATTTAAAATGATAAAATTACGTTGAAGATTTCAACATATCGAGTAATTGATATATGACGTTAAAGATTTAATTTAAATTAATTCAATATCATTAATTACTCGTACCAGTTACTCTTCTAATTGTTAATTGAGAAACAAATCGAACTTTAAAAACAGAGAGAGGGAGGAAGAGAATAAGAGGTGAACTATGTATATTAATGCCTAATTAAAATAAACGAAATATAGTAAACTTCAAAAATAGTATTCATTTGTGTTTGCACTAATCTTTCTCTGTGAGAACACGTTGTTATATTATTTATATTATGCCGAAATCCTTAAATGACTAATCCCCATACGGTAACCTTTCATTTTCCAATTAATTTAATATTTACTAAAGTTCTATTTTTGATAATCCTTCTATCCCAAATTTAGATGGTAATTTCCTGTGTCAAACATAAATTAGGAGAATTTTCTTTATTGCAGAAACATCATACAAATATTCAAAATCAATAATATATAAATAAGCTCGTATAATAAAAAATAAGCATTTTAATGCAGTACTTCCAAACCAAATAAGGCCTGTAGGCTGTAGACAGCTTCATATAATAACAATGTTCAAAAAAATAAAAGAAAAGAAAAATCCTTCCACTTCGGTAGCTATTCCGATCTATACCAATTAATTCATTTGGGATTAGTAGATAGATATTTTAAGTTGATTTACATCCGTGATCCTTTAATTGAATGATATTAAAGAATCACAACAAATAAAAAAGACCTATGATGTCACAGATTCAAATTGACAAAATAGTAAGTGTCATACAAGAATAACAATTACTAATTAGTAAGAAGATAATCATCTTATCCAAAATATCAGACCTATGAGACTTTTTTTCCCCTTTGTTTCTATATAATTATCAAATCACTAAACAAAGCTATATTTCCAAAAGAAAAATAAAATTAATTTCATTTAAATGCCTTAGCCTTAATGATCGGAGAATAATATCTATATTCCAATGCTTTCATTTAAATCACAAAATACAGTAGTTCAATTTCTCATTTTCAAGAGCACATGAACAATCTTTTATAAGAGCAAAAAATAATCAGTTTCATTTATTCTCACACAATAAAAAATTGAAAACAATTATAGCAAAATCCATCGATTATTCAAGAATAGTAGATATGTTGTTATTGGACTGATGAGGCGACATAGGGGGATAAGATGCAGAGAGGAAGATGAGGCGACTCTTTGGAACCACTCGACCGGTAAATTAACCAAAAAGAAAAGCACCTTTGGCTTGCCAGTACTGCAATTGGTGTATAGTAGAAAAAAAGGATCTTCAACATCAACATATTCAATATCACACTCGGTAGGAAAGTTAGGCACTGCATCCTATACCACCAAACATCTCATATGTCAAATAGACATATGTCTTGTTAATCTAGCAAAAACCATAAGCATAATAATTAAAAGGAATAGCAAAAGAAGCAAGAATCAAAAGGTAGATGCAGATACTCCATGCTACTCTAATTCAAGCTGTTCAAGCTATAAATAACCATAGGACTGACAATTTCAATACAAAGCATTTTAAGAACGATGGCGAAATATAATCGTGTAGAAACAACTAATTGCCAAATCCAGTTGATTATTTATCTACAATTGAAAATGCTCAGATTCAGAAATTATGTATACTGCTATCAATTTGGCACTTGTAATTTCTCAAATTCAGAAATTATACATACTGCTCTTAACAAAAAAGCAAAAGCTAAAAGTAAAGCTCAAATTAGGAAAGGAAAAAAACTTGTGTGAAGAAGTTGCTGCACTGGAGGAGAAGAATCCATCGACAACATGGCCAAAAGCGGCGTGGCATGGAGGGATATCATTTATACAGGCATGCTCTTCGCACAAAATAGTTACACAATTCCATCACACAGATAATCAAGAAAAATCACTTAACTTTATCTAACCGTCAGATCTCAGTGAAAAAAATGAAAGGAACAGTTCAGATGCCATGTTGCTATTATAAAAATTTAGGGAACCAACACTCAACGCAAATTATATTAGGATATCGATTCCTTTGATCTGTTAGAAATAAATAATCAGATGCCCTCAACGTTATACCAACAATGGTGCTTGGAACCTTTTTGGACTTATATATGTGTCAGTTTTAGTTTCTATTTATCTGGATAATCAAGAAAAAGGTTCTATGACATACCAGCTTTACTGTTATATACATTGTTATACAGCAGAAACCGCAATGCCGGTATCAGTATACGCATTGTTATACTGATATATACAGTATATCATTATATAAGCAGTGCATACTATCTCATGGGTACTTGTCACGAAATAGAAAAAAAAAAAACTTAATAATATAGTAGTATATACCAATAGAAAAGGAACTTACACTAAAATTGGAAACTAAAGACATGATTAAAAGCAATGTAATTGGATAGCCAGTAAGTCAACACACCCTGACGCTTGAAACAATGCATTGCACAATTTGCTAATTATTAATGTTTATTAGGATTTCAAAGGCAAGAAGACCAAAACAGCCAATGAATTCACTAAATTATTTTTTGCTTCTATATCCAGCACAAGTCACGCTAATTGGTTCCACAGAATCATGAATAAAGAAGAAGACTATAAGAATTTAAGAAATACTATAATATAAGTGAGCCATCTTGGAAATTACAATATATTGAAATAAGGTTAACACCAGCTAATTAATAAAACACTATGTGCAAAAAAGACCATGGAAATTTCTTCAGGTGTGCAGCACATGTAGAAAAATTTCATAACTGTATAGTCTTTTTTGTAAAAAAATTCCCAGAGATAACTTTATTTGGTTTAGTAAAAGAATTTGATCAATTAGCCCTTGGAAACTAATAAAGTAATAAGCATATGAGGTTCTTACCGGTACAGGGCCATTGGCATATCGAGTGACGCTAGAAGAAACCATGTAAACCTCAAATTGCTGTTGTATTTGAGATGTGGTGGTAAGGGCCCAGAATTCTTGGAGAGACCTGGAGACCTCTACAACCTGATGAGTGTCGATTTTGACTAAACCAATAACCTCACTTCTCTCGTTCCACCCCCTGCTTCCCATTCCAATGGTAGAAAGGGCAAAATAATATGTGAATTGGTTTGTGCCGCCACAACCTTCTTGAGATCGCTTGTGGTGCTCGAGTGATGGAGAGAGGAGAGATGGTGAGGTTGAGAGCGAGAGAGGCTGGGGGTGGTGTGCGAGTAGAAGCGGATTTGGCAAGATCTAGGATTTTCTACTACAATAGACCAGTTGAAGAGGAGGAGGAGGAGGAGGAACGTGCAAAGCATTTGGGGCCAGCTTGAACATGTGCAACCAATCGTAGAAGAGAAGGAGAAACATACAGAGGACGTGAATCAGTGCTACGGAGGAGGAGAAGAGAGAGAAAGGCGAATGATGGTTTCGGAGCGTCAGAAGGCTGAGATACGATGGATATAAAAAAAGAGAGACAAAATGAAATAACAAAATAATGTGCTGCCGAAATAACTTTTATCGGTGAATCGGATCAGGACTGTGAGCGTTAAAATTCGTCACACGCATATTGACAGAATTTTACGTTGCACGAATCGAGAAATATTAAATGTGTCCTGGATAAATTGTTGCCGTGTCGAGTTCTTTAAAAAAATTTGTATACGGACTCCCACGGGTTTTTATTTATAATACTGATTTGCAGTAGCAAGTACTGCGAAAATATGATAAGTTGATTAATTAATTATATATCGTTGCGAACCGTTATAATTAATTAACTCAAGAGGATCATATAGAAACAATATAATGCATATGCTAATTCCAAATTAATTATTAATATATTAATAATTAAGTTCGTTCAACGCATATTTATTATACTGAGCTAATTGGCATTTTAGTTAATCAGTTAACTGAAAACCCGATTTGAGATGGATTAATGGAGTAAATTAATGGGTCATTATATCATGTGGATTAGCCTACATGGGCTCTGAAATTTTCGGCCATAGAGGGGCAATTTTGTCCAAACAAAATTAGAAGAGAGCTATGCTTTATATAAGGCAGCGTTGTTTATGGAAATAACGTGTGGAAAACCTAATTGCTCTCTCTCTCTCTCTTTCTCTAGCCGACGGCACAAGCTAGGGCAGAATTCTGCCCTCTCTTGTGTGCGCCTCCCTCCCTCTCTATACTGCTCATGCGTTGAGCATTTTCTTCTTCCAATTAATCGTTAATCGCGCGAAGGAGAAAACAGAGAATTAGATATCGTCTCGGACAAGCTAGCACTTGTCTTGAGATTTTGGTTAATCTTTTAGGTGGACTCGAGGCAACCGGAGGCAGTCGTGAAGGTGACGAGACGCCACCGATTCCAAAAGATAGGTTCGAGCCTTCCGAATACGATTTCGGAAGAGGTAACTATCTCCTACGTTTCTCATTTTATGTGTTAAATGCTTGAATGACTAGATCCGCATTTGCAATAGTTAATTAACTTGTTAATCTTAACAAAAATTAAATTTTGCACTTGGAGTTGAGTTCCTAACAGTTTTGAACACGAAACTGACTACATGTTTGCGTTAACCGTTTCGTTTTGAATGAAACGATCGAAATCACGAAAATACCACGAAAATACACATGGATGAAATTGACTACGTGTTGCGTTAACCAAAATCATGTTGTTTTGGATGAAATAAAACGAAAGAACGGTTAAAACAGTCGTCGTTTTCACCCCTAACCACGGTGGATCATTATATGAAATCACCAATTGTTGTGGGTTTCTTTACCCTTTCTCTTTTTTTGTACATATTGGATTTTATTGGGCTTTTGTTTTACTTTCATTACAGCCCTGCATTTAATTTCCAAATGGGAAAAAAAATGCCAACATATGGGCCTTGCTTTAAAAGGAAAACAAAAACAAAACGAACGAACAGTGCTGCATTTTATTTCTTGTGTTATTGAAATTTAGGCAAATGTGCATTTAAAATCTGTGTTGCTGACTTAAGTTATGGCAATGTTGTAAATAATTCCTTTTTTATAACTTGATAATTTGGCATCGTCAAACAGCTGATAAAATTTTATTAATTATGCATAAGAAAAGTCTTGATTCTTGAATGAAAAAAAAAAGAAACTACATATTTCACAGTTATTATAAATGGAGAATTTTTTATTTTTTTGAAAAGCTAGACAGAGATTGTCAAGCAATAAATGGAGAAAGTTGTCTTTGAGATGTTTAATTTCATGTAACGACTTGCAGGTCAGATACATGATGAGACAAATAATCCCATGGACCCCATCCCAATTTTTTTTTTTTTAGATACACGCTTGGTAGAGGCTACCAAAAAGAAAGAAACTAAAAACCAGAAAGAGAAAAGAAATCAAAACAAGAAATAGAAAGACATTAGCAGAACTTCAGAAACAGTGAGTGCTGAGAGAATCCAATGCAAGATGGAGTTGATATTTCTGAAATCTCTCCTGAAAATTTTGTTATTCTGCTCTAACCAGATCGCCCAAAGAGTGGTTAAAGAGACAATTGCCAGCAGACTTTTCGAGTCAGTTTGAGTGTCCTTTTAAGAATGGAGCAAAAACTGTCGCACCTCAGTAAAACCCAACAGCTACAGAGAAGGAAAGGAGTTCCGAATCTTAACCCAAAGAGCTGTGACGAAGGAACATTGACAGAAAAGGTGGTCCGTTATTTCCAAGTCTGCTTGATCACACATAACACAACCCTGAACAAACATCAATTGGCGTTTCTGAAGAGCCTCCTGAGTAAGCAACCAATTATGGAAAAGTAAAAGAGCAAAAACTTTAATGGTAGGAGGCATATGAACTTTCCAAATGGATGGACATGGAAAAGTTGTTTTCCCACCCGAGATAAGCATTTTGTATGCCGACTTTACAGAGAAATAGACCAGAGGAGTCCCATTTCCATAGAAGCTGATCTGTGGAGCTGCTATGAAGAGAGAGATTGTGAAGGAAATTCAAGGCAGAACTCACTTGTCTGGTGAAAGGCGCCGGAAAAGCAGACCAAGTGTCTGAAACATAGTTAGCCACTGTAACAAAAGGCTTTGCAGGTTTAACAGTGGAGGTAAAAAAGTGTAGATGGCCGAGCCCCCAATTGTCAAACCAAAATAAAGTACTTTTACCATTGACAAGAGAAATGTCGGTTGAAATAGCGAAGAGGTGCCTTAAGTGCAGTAAGTCTTTCCAGAAGAAAGAACCATTAGAAACCCGAGAAAGAGGAGACAGTCTGTCCTTGCTTGAAATCAAAAGAGAAGCTAAAACTGACCATTGAGAGGTAGGATTAGCCATTAGACGCCAAAGCCACTTAAGAAGCAAAGCTGTATTGAGCAAATTTAGATTGAGGATACTGAATCCACCCATCGATTTTGGTAAACACACCCTGTCCCAAGCTAGTGAAGGAACACCTTTCGAGGAGCTACAAGACTTGCCCTAAAGAAAACTCCTCCTCAGCTTATCAATAGCTTTAATTACCCAATCAGGCAGTCTAAACACCGACATGAAGAAGATAGGGATTGCTGAAAGCACAGATGAAACAAGGGTAATTCTTCCTGCTCTAGAAAGAAGTGTGTTTTTCCAACCTACTAGCTTGTGCTCAAGCTTTTCTATCAACTGCAGAAAGTTGTCTTTGGTTGGTCTGTTTACTGTTAAAGGCAGGCCAAGATAAGTCAGTGGAAGAGAATTGACATCACAATGCAAGATGTTCTTTACTTGAACAATCTGCTGAGAGCTGAGGTTAAAAGGCACAAAGGAGGATTTCGATAGGTTCAGATTCAGTCCTGAACAAAGAAAAAAGAGTGTCAGCACAAACTTCAAAGCTTGCACACTTTTTCCTTTAGCAGTCGCAAAAATAAGAGTGTCATCGGCGTACTGCAACACAAAGAAAGGGGAGAGCAGCCGTTTGGAGATTGAATGAGCTATGGATGTTCCAATTGCCTGGCACATTTTTGACAGCACATCGGCAACAAGAATGAACATGAAAGGCGATAAAGGATCTCCTTGGCGCAATCCCTGAAAGTGTTGAAAGAAATTACCAACTTGATTGTTAATGAGAACCGCCGACTTTGAAGTAGAGAGCAACAGTTTAAACCAGGATATGAATTTCGATGGAATACCAAAAGTTTGAAGCACATTGAAAAGGAAGCACTAATTTACTAGTATCAAACACCTTGAAGAAATCTAATTTAAGCATAATGGCAGGCTGTTTGCATTTTGAAAGGTGAGAAGCAACCTCTCGAGCACTTAGAAAGTTTTCTTGAATTAGTCTACCTCTCACAAAACCCGATTGAGTGGGTGAAACCAGATTATGGAGATGAGCACTCAGTCTTGAAGCAAGCACTTTGGAGATTAATTTTGGAATATAATTGATTATGCTAATCAGCCTAAACGCTGTTAAGGTGTTTGCAAGTTCACTCTTTGGCAACAGAGTGATACGCGCCAAGTTGAACTCCTTCAGATCAAGATTCCCCTCATAAAGATCCTTGAAAATCGCCAGGATATCCTGATAGAGTAGGTCCCATTTGAGCTTTACAAACTCATTAGGTATACCATCTGGATCTGATGCTTTGTTGTTTGACAGTGAGACAACAGCATGTTTAATTTCCATGGCTGTGAAGGGTGCATCGAAAGAATAAAGCAATGGCCCTTGGCCATACATTACTTGTAGAGAACAAGGATGAACCACCTTTTGGTTGCTAAGGAGATCCTTGAAATAAGAAGTGAAAGCTTGTAGAATAATATTCTGATCTGTTAAGAGCTGACCATCTAAGGAGATGCTATCAATCCTTTTTTTTTCTCATTTTTGCCAAAACCGCCGCATGAAAAAATCGCATGTTGCGATCGCCACAAGACAACCACTTGATTCTGGCGCGCTGGTGCCATTTTTGCTCCGATATCTTGGCTAGGAAAAAAGCTCGTTCCCTCAACAAGATGCGCAAACGAAATTCCAGCCCTGTCAGAGTTCTCAACTCCTCGAGGGAGTCAAACAAGGCAACAAACACTTTAGCATTAGCTAGGAGTACATTGATATAAGGGAAAGTGTTTTTGTGCTAGACATGTAAGTTTTTTTCCAGTGAGGTATGCTTAGCAAAGAACCTCTGTGCGGCTGGGAGGGGGATAGTGGTGTTCCAGGTATCACTTGCTAAAGTGTGGAAATCTTGCTGATCAAACCAAAACAGTTCCATTCTAAGGCGTTTAGGAGTAGTTGCCGGTTGTTTACATGATAATAGAATAGGCATATGATCTGAAACAATAGTTGGCAGGGCCTGAAGGGTTAAGGCAGGAAACATATTCAACCAAGCCGGAGTGAGAAAGATTCGATCCAGGCAAGACATGATGGGTGAGGGTTGTTTATTCGACCAGGTAAAACGTTTATTAGATAATGGCACATCAAACAGCTGTAGATCCCTGATCAGGTCATTAAATAATTGCATTTGAGTATAGTCTGTTGCCATCGTTGATCTTTCATGCATCCAACGAACAGCATTAAAATCTCCTAAAAGGGCCCAAAAGCTAGGAGCAAAATTGGAAGTAAAACTTATTTCTTTAATGAAGCTCTCACGAACAGCTGAGGAATTAGGCACGTACACATTTGTTATTAATAAGAGACATAGGTTCTCAAATCAATTAAAGCAGCAGAGCAAGTGTAACGGGTGCACCACGAGGAAATTTTTGAAAAACAGCGTTTCTACCCAATCACACAGCCACCCCTAGTCTCAATTGAGTCGAGGACCACCACATCTCGATCAAAAAAGCTAGGAGAAAAAGAAGAAACCACTGATAAAGAAGGGTCAAACAGTTTAGTCTCTTGTAAGCAGAAAATGTCACATCTCGATGAACGAATAGTATCGCTTACAACAAGTCTTTTAGAAATATCACCCAAGCCTCGAACGTTCCAAGACAGAATTTTTAATGGTTTGTAATTCATAAGGAAACAAGAAAAACCATTACAAAAAAAGCTCCAAAAACGACAGCTTAAAAAGGAAGAGATGATGATCTACTCGGAAGAGTAGTCACCAAGTTCTTCGTCTGAACCTGGCACATCCACCCGCTCAGAGCTAGAGAACTTAGCACTCTTGAATGTCCCTGATTTAAGGCGGGAAGAGGAAGCAACCTAATGTAAATCAAAGTCAGTAGCTTGTCGCAACATTGTTCTTGGAACCAGATGTTCAGCTGAGTCAGTTACACTGGACTTAAAATTTTCTTTTTCTCTAAATTAACCATATCAATAGCCTCTGCAAACTGTAAAGGCACAGCTATGAAATCAGAAGTATCAATAGATGGAACCAAAGCAGCTTCTTTTGATTTGGCCTGAATACTGCTATTCTTCTGGGCCCTAATTTTCACTCTTGGCTTGGCTTTAGAGTTTTGACATTTGGAGGCTGGTTTTTTAAAACCCTTGAGAATTTTAATAATTTTGAAATGAGAAGCTAAACCAGGCCCAAATGAAGAGAGTCCCAGAGAACCAACAGAAAGCCTTTAGGACGAGTTAAAATCGTCAACCAAAAGTTCAGCAACAACCGTTTGATCAATATTTAAAGTTGAATGAACATCCACAGGGACAAACGGAGTCATAAGTCCCAAATTGTTCTGGTTAACAGAAACCAAAGCAAGTTGGTTGGACCTAGGGATCAAACCCGAATCTCCCATTTCAGGGAAACGACACACGTCAATAGAAAAAGTAGCTGTATTAGCTGGGGAAAACTGCACTTGTACCTGAAACTCAGAGAAGGCATCAGCCAAATTGTTTGATAGTGGCGTGGAACGTTCAAGTACAGAAGCCTGCAACTCCACGACATCAATGGCAGAAAGCCTTTTCGCCGGTAGCTGGATCCGCTGTGGCCCCTCTATTAGTGGAGTTTGTGCAGACTGGTTATGAGAACCGCTATCAAGCTTCTTTGCCGGAGTGAGATAACGACGGCTAAGAGTAACTTCCCCGACAGCTTCCTCCGGCACAAATTGACCCATTAGAGAGGCAAGATCAGAGGGAATCACCGCCGGGTCGATGCCCTTGAAAATTTGTTAGAGGAAGGAGAGTCTAAGAGTAACTGTGTCTCCCTATAGGCGACATGCTTCCTCATCAGAGGTACTCGGAGAAGTTGATTTTGGACGGTGGTGGCTAGGTTGAAGAATGAGAGGAGGTATAGGAGGATGTTTGAACATGGAGCTTGGTGGTACTTGCAGCCACCTTTTAATACTCACCGATACCGGGTACTTGGAGCCATCACTCTCCATGTAGATGTTCAATGGGATCCGACAAAGGTCAGAGATAACGATGGCAACATCCCAAGTTGCCATGTTGTTCGGGTCTTGCGAAGGTATAGTGCCCAAGAAAGTGGCAAACTGACCAATCGATTCTGCTACATATTTCTCCCTCCAGTGCGGTTGAACTCCCTCCAAGGTTATCCATACCTTGAAGATGGAGATATCCACATCTGCCTCTAAAGCCAGTGACCAATGGCTGGCTACATAACCCTTATCCCACCAGGATTCTGACATTGCAGCTCCAAGCTGTGCAGTAGAGAGGCCGCGAGGGACTAGAACTAAATGCCTTCCTTTGGTGAGGTTGCCTATTTGCAATTGATCCGGTTGAACTAAACCTGTAGAAGCAAGCTGGGCCACAAGAACCTCTGCCGTGAGAGGTACCTCAATAGATAAAGGAGCCGTGATCAACAGTGCTTTGGACAGATGGGCTTCTTCCTGTCGGTGGAGATTGTCTTTGGAGATGTGGTAAAAAACAGCTTGAGGTCTGTCTTCCTCAGGAGGCAGCATAGTGCGTAGATTGGATTAAAGCTGTCTAATAAGTTAGTGAAAGAAAGCTCACCAGGCGATGGAGATGACCGGCTGGGAGAAGAAGAGTTTTCTTTCTCCAACAAATCATTCTGTGTATCGGGGCATTCTTTATAGTCATGCCCATTTCCCCAACAAGCAACACAGCGGCGTGCAATGTCGTAGTCTTCCGCCAAATGACCGCGCTGGAAGCAGCGAAAGCAGCGGAGGTACCACTCTTCATGGGACGGAGACGGAGGGAAGCAGAGGGTGGTTGGGCTCTCCGGCAGGGTGATCTGAGCCGGGGTTTGAAAAGTCTTAGACTGGTTAGCAGAGGGTTGTGGCTGAGCAGGTTTGGAAAGCCAACGACGGCGGTGAGGTTTTGGGTGGGCAGTGGCAGCGGCGTTGGTACGGCGCTGACGGTACTGGGGCTGTGGCTGAGTGTGAGCCCTGGGTGCTTGGTTGGGTTGTTGAGCCCTGGCTGGGTTTAGGGTTTCGGGGACGGCTGTGGGGAGGCGGTTGAGGAGGTGCTGGCCTACGCACCACCTGTGCGTAGGTAGGCCGGTTGTTGTAGATCCTCAATTGGTGGTGATAGTCCAAAAATCCTTGGCCCTTGGCCCGTCCTAAAATTCGGACCGGACCAACCCTTCGAAGGGCTTTCCATGGACAAAGGTCTAGAAGGGCCGGATTTTGAAAGGGCCGGGTCTAATTTTTTTCAAAAACGGATATTGAAGGGTCGGATTTTGAAGGGCCGAATCCAACCTAGTCTTTTAATCGTAGCGACTATTTGATCATGATGGGACGATAGAGATTAAAAAACTATTAAATAAATTAAATGTTAGTATTATTTTAGAAGGACTAGAAGGGCCAAGGACCTAGAAGGTCTGGATTTTCGAAGGGCCGGTCTCATGTTTCAAAAAATAAACCCGTCTAACCTGTCCCATCTCGACTCTTTTTCTTAACCCGGTCCGACCCGGCCCTTCTACCAAACCTGCCAAGTCCGGTCCTTTGAAATCCGTCTCGGTCCTTTTGCCTTTCACTGTCAATTGGTGAGGAACGGCTGAGGAGGCAGCTTCTATCGGGGCCTTGCCTTTACGCCGATGTTGCACACGTATCCAATCGCCATCACCTTCTCGCTCCATTGCTCTCCGTACACTCACTCAAGCTGACCCCATCCCAATTTTGAGAGTTCAAATTCAACGTTACGCATCCCACTTGGACACTTGATCTGAATGCAATGCATGTTGTGTACTTTATTTTGTATAATTTAACCGCTTATCACCAACCATGTCCACATCTTACAAAAGAAACTTTCACGTAATTCCACTGATTTCCACAAAATTTCTCGTTGTTTTTTTTTAGAAACACTAGATAGTGGCTATCTAGAAAGTTTTCTCGTTGTTTTCTAATACAATTCGATGCTCATTTCCGGTTTATTCCAACATACTTTCCACTGATTTGACTTCAATTGAATAACAAAAAATTTCAAAATATACTTTGAACACGTTAAAATTTACCCTTTATTACTTTAAAGTTCAAACTCACTTTGAATATACTAATATAACTTTCATTTTCCTTATATATATAGTTTTATTTAAGTATGTTAGAATTAGCCTTGTACATTTAAAATTTAGTATTTGACATGTAGGGTGTGTTTGACAACAAACCGAATAAGCTTATTCGGTATAAGGAATAAGCTTTTCTCTCTTCTCTCTCCTCTCTCCTCTCTCCTCTTTCTTCTTATACCGAATAAGCTCTTATACCACCATATAGATGGAATTAGTATAAGGTTTTGAATAAGCCCTTATTCGGAATAAGACTTATTCAAAACGCGTTTGGTTCTGTTCCGAATAAGCCTTATTCGGAATAAGGCTTATTCATGGTGTAACAAACACACCCGTAAGGGTTTACCATGTGTTTTTAACGACACGAAATACCAGTAGAAACTCTTTAAACTAGTTTACGATTAATAGAACGAATTTAAGATTCAATTTTTTAGTTTAGTAATAAAATTATGTGGAAACACTGTGATAGTCAAAGTCTCCTAAGCTCTAGACAAAGTCCGCAAATAGTTTATACCAACAGTGCCCACTGGCCACTGACAATTTCCTTTCGGTGAAATGGGAATAATCACAATATATCAGTGCAAATAAACATTAAAAATTTAGAAGGTGAGCAAATTGTACTGCCGAAGTCTATGAATTAATTAAGATATATATATATTTTTTTTTTCGAGATCCTGACAGCAGCGGTCAAATTAATTAAGATACTGAAACCTCACAAGTCAATATCAAGATGTTAATACAAGGGATTTTGTTTTAAAGTTGTATGCACGCAAACGGCGGCTGTACTGTATGGTATTGTGTCGTGGGCCCGGGAGCTTTATTGATAATTTAATAGTAATAATATAAGTATAAGTAATTCGTTAGGAAATCATGAATAGGAATTAATCGCATTTACCTTTTCGAGTCTCCCATTAGAATTTAGAAACACCAACGGTGTCTGGTGCGTGTCAAATCACTGCGAATAAGGCGAATGATTATCACACGTCAACTTCATAATTCATGGAGGATTACTATTAGACGTTTCAGTTCAAATTGGATCCGCTATGGATTGATTTTAGTTTGAACTATTGTTGGGTCATTTAACGGTCCGGATCAATTTGAGTTTGAATTAGTAATTTATCGTTGGATAATATATGGGAGTCAAATGGTATCAATTGGAGGAAATATATTTCGGTTTATTTGTTTTTAGAAAAACTTTTCAGCGACTGTCAAGTGTATTTCATTTTTTTTTCTTTTTCTACTTTCAAATTATCAAACATTAATTTATTTTTGGATGTAAGATCTTTCTAAATAAGGTCAGGTACTTAGATCAGATCTTGAATTATCTGACTTAAGATTATTTTCAAGTTTTAAGTCATTCAATTTACATCGGATTATTTTTAGTTGATTAACATCTCAATTATTTCATATTTTGTGGGAGGTAAGTTAATATTGACTCAAAACACAATTGAACATATTGGATATTTTTCAATATGGGCTAGTTAAATTTATGTCATTTCAAATTTCAGTTAATTAGATTCAAGGTTAGATTAATAGATTGTATTTTTTTTTTGGGACATTTTGAGTTATACGCTACTCGTACTTGATTAAATTAGTTATTGACTTTTCCAATGCTTGATTTTTTTCGGATATTCTTTGATCAGGCCAATTTTTTTTTTAAAAAAAAAATTCGATTTGGATAAGGTTTGGATCGCACAGATTTCTCGAATCGGATTTTGCCACATGAGACAAATTCATCTTTATGTTTGTAGCTACATGGACTGAGTTAGAGTTGATTGCCACACAAGATCCGAGGTGCCCACTGGTTTATTTATTTATTTATTCATTTTATTTTCCTGATTCAAAGAACCCATGTGTTCATTGACCTGTTGACCAACTTGATTGTTTGTACGCGCCTTGTACTATATTTTATTAAACCACTTGATAAGAGCCCATATTACTGAGAATATGAAATAGAACCCACTCCAGCGTGACTCCAACTCCATCATCTCACCTCCATCAGGCTCTAAACTCAACAATGCATCTTTCTCTATTGCTTCTTTCCTTCATCCTGTACCTCTCTGTACCAGCCACCTCTGAATACTTCTACTATGAATGCTACAGTACAGGCAACTACACTACCAACAGCACGTACCTGTCAAACCTCAACCTTCTCTTCTCATCTTTGCGCTCCAATTCTACTGCTAATGGTTTTGCAGATGGTACTGTTGGTACTGTACCTGATATGGTCACAGGTATATCCCTCTGCCGCGGCGACCTCAATACCTCCTCCTGCTTGTCTTGTCTCACCCTGATTTCGGTGAATTTCATTGCCCTATTCTGTTTCATTCGAGAATAATTTTTATTTTTTCATAGCTAATTTCTAGATGATGATGAAGTAATTGCAATAACCTAGACTATTCTCATAAATTGTTGATTGCAATTTCTTGCAGTTGATATTGTTTGTGCTGCTTTGAATAATTTGGATAATTTGAATAGCACAAAAAATTACTTTAGACAAGTTGAATGAAAATGACAAAATTACCCTTACTTTTGGTATCAGCTAAATCACACAAATATGGAGCATTATCTCTAAAGTAATTTATCTGCTGTCAATAACAAGAATAAGTGAAGGTGTCACGGGGCGTATTGTTCAGATTGTAGTTTAATTCAAGTATATAATTAATAAATCAAGCCAAATATTGGTAAAATTCAAAATCAGCATACTAAATTTTACGAGACTTAAAAAAAAATTTTCAGGAGATATTGAATCTGTGCCCCTACTATAAATCAGCATTGATGTGGTACAATAGTTGCTACATGTATTTCTCGAGCAAGTACTTCCTCTCCTCATTAGATAACTCACCAGTACAGGCCCTGATCAATGGCAACAATGTCACTGTCGATCCAGACAGGCTTGATGGAGTTATTGCCCAGCTCATGTCAGAGATGAAATCATGGGCTCTTAACAACTCAACCAAGTTTTTTGCCACTGGAGTAATAACAAATTTTTCAACAGAGTACTCCACATTTTATGGTCTTGTGCAGTGCACACCAGACCTGACTAAATCCCAATGTCAGGTAAGATCATTTTATGCAAGGTAATGTACCAATTTTTCTAATTGATGTCTCCCTATGGTAGTGATGAAGTCAGGTACCTTGACATGTGCTTACATAATAGTGTTTTAATTGGTCTGTCAGGTAGACATACAGTACAAGAAAGGTGCTTTATTTTTTTTTTTTTTAAAAAAAAAAAGAATATCTCAAGAGGAGACATTCCTGCTTCATTAAGCAACAAACCAAAATACAAAAAAAAGTAGTAAGTATGTAGTTCTATATTAACCACAAGGAATATTATTTAATATCTAACTTACGTGGTCACATTTTTGTTGAGTTGACAAAGAGCAATAGGAAAAAAAATGGTAATTCTAAGGTTGATAGAAATTTTAAACCGGGTTTGAGTTCTAATCATTCATCTCTATTCATAAATGTTAAATAAATGATCTGAATATAGCCCGATTACAAAATTTAGTCCACGATAGAATTTGCCAAAACAAATAATATAGTACTAAATATTTATATATAATTTCTGCAGAGTTGTCTTCAAAACCTACTCGATGAATTTCCTAGTATTGCTAGTAGACAGATCGGGGCAAGGATAATTGGGATACATTGTAACATCAGGTATGAGTCAGCTCCTTTCTATGAAGGTCCTGCAATGGTACAGATTGACGGTACAGCACCCTCTCAAAGCCCAGCATTAGCACCTCATCCCACACCAGTCGCCCCTCCAGGAGTGAACAATGGTATGTGGTAGTCTGTGTTTGCAAAAATGCCAAAACCAAGCAGCCTTGTTCTGTTCACATGGTTCACATCAAATGTTTCACCATCATTTAGGTTAGATGAGATTGTAATTGAAGCACTGGGTCAATAATTGTATGTTAGTTGCGCAATAAAATTAATAAAAAAGTATTTTTGTCACCACCATATGACATAAGTTGCATCAGTAAAGAGTACAGCTCTGATAGCTAATCAAGTACACGGAAATTATTCACTGAGATGACTAGCCATAATCCACAGACAAATACAAAATGATAAGAAACATACAGAAATTTGGAAAACCAAGTAATAACAGAAACAAGAACTTTGACTTGTAGTATGAAAATATGATCTTTTATATCTTGTAGTATCAATTTCGGCTTATTATGAAATGTGAATAATTATATAATCAGATTAAATGACTCTTCAGGTACTTTTCCTTATTTTTGGAATTTATAAATAGAATTATTTTGGATATAAATAGGACTGACCCTTCTTGTAAAAAAACAAATTCCATTGATTATCTGAGATGAAAACTTTTCATTTCAACCTGACAGAAATCAAACATGTAGTTGACTTAATAAGACCATAACATTGGGTTCATTTGTATTTAGGTAATAGATAGCGAGTATCATGCATAAGGGCCTTAAGCTGTGATCATTACACCAGCAGATAAAATTCTCACAAGTCCTTATTTATAAACCCTGATTAGGAAGGGGGATGTCTGTTTCACATGTTTAATTTCTTGAGTAATTACTTAATAATATGCAGGGAGTAAGAAGAAAAGCAATGTTGCAGTACTTGCCATCACTATTCCTATTGTAGCTGCTGTAACATCTTTAGCCATATTTTGCTTTTGTTTCTATAAGAAGAGATCTTATGCAAGAAAAAAGTTAGAACCTGGTAAGTTACAAATATATTAACAAAATTATTATTACATAATTGTACAACACATGGTTGGTAGGCTATAACATAAATTGGTCGGATGTCTTTTTTATTCTTTTTCTTTTCAAACAACTATTAATTGAAAATCAGGTTTTTTTGGTGATATCAGAAATTTTTTTGCAATATAGACAAGAAAGTTTAACCAATTTGCTCCTTAATCCTAGAATGTGACCAGTTTGACATACCATTAGAAGCTTGTAATTGTTATTACTTTTTTTTACAAGCAACATAACAAACATCCTAATGCTTGTGCTGTTTGATTTACCTTTTTATCAGAAAAGGTCAACTTCGAGAAGAATGTAGAAAATGTGGATTCATTACTTATTGACCTTTCTATACTAAAATCTGCTACAAACAACTTTCATGATACCAACAGGCTTGGTGAAGGTGGATTTGGTTCTGTCTATAAGGTACACTTCTTTTAATCCCTTCCACACGTTTTAAATTGAAGAATAATGATACATATATATGGGACAACAATGTTGGAATCAATTTTTTTGGGAACTACATGCACTTCAATTAGGAGTTTCTTTGGACAAAATCAAGAAATGGGTGATAATTTCAGAGCCAGTGTATAATTTATTCAATTTTCTATAGCTTTTTTAAACCAACAGCATCCAAATAGGGATCCCAGCTTTTCTACTTTTGCTTTAGTTTTCCCTGATATTTTCTAAAAGTCACTTATTTGTGCTTATATAACCTTTATTCTGCATGTTATTGCAATAGGGAGTCCTTCCAAATGGACAAGAGGTAGCAGTAAAGAGGCTTTCTCAGAGCTCTGGCCAAGGAATTGAAGAACTAAAAAATGAACTAGTTCTAGTTGCGAAGCTTCAGCACAAGAATCTGGTACGAGTTGTAGGAGTTTGCTTGGGAGGACAAGAGAAGCTTCTAGTTTACGAATTTGTTCCCAATAGAAGTCTTGACACCTTTCTATTTGGTAATAAATCCTTTTCTTGATCCATAGATTGTACATTTGTTACTTGTTCCAGATTTCCAGGTGCAGTAACCACAGTAAACTGACGATGCCATCTTGTAGCTTTTCTTATGCTTTGTAATGTCTCGTTCATTATTTTAGCTACTTGGTTGATCTAAATTTGAAAGCAATAATTTTTTTTTTGTGATATTCTAATGATTCTCGTATAGACAATGAAAGAAGGCAAGTACTGGACTGGAGAAAAAGGAGGAGAATTATTAACGGAGTAGCCCGTGGCCTCCAATACTTGCATGAAGATTCTCAATTGACAATAGTACATCGAGATCTTAAAGCAAGCAACATTTTGCTAGATTCGGATATGAATCCTAAAATTTCGGACTTCGGCCTAGCCCGGTTGTTTCGTGTGGATCAGACCGCATATGCTACAAAACGGGTCGTCGGAACATAGTAAGTACTACAATGACTACTTGTTATACATCTTATAATTAATTATGGGGTTCTTCTAATAAAATTGTGCTCGTTATTCTATCATGCCAAGGTAAAATACAAAAATATACTCCGTATTAGTTACAAACTATATATATTTAACTAATTATTAACAAATTTAATTGTGTAATGTAATTTGTGAAACATTAGAAGCAAGTTTGCATAACATAATATGTTAAAGTACCTAAGAGAAGCAATATTACATAATAAAATGTAAACTTTTGCACAGTGGCTATATGGCACCAGAGTATGCAATGCACGGGCTCTACTCAACCAAGTCAGATGTCTTTAGTTTTGGTGTTTTGCTTTTAGAGATTGTAACTGGTCGTGGAAATAATGGTTCATTTGACAGTGAGCATGGTGAAGACCTATTAAGCTCTGTAAGAATTTCTAATTTATCTCTCTTAAATTTAATAATACGTTAATTATTTTATAATACATTAATATGCAAACATATATATTATAAATTAACCTGTATAAACCATACAAAATATATCATTGTTTCTTCTAAAAAACATGAGAAATTACTTTTCATATTCGTTGGTTGAATACTTGTAAAGTGGCCAGAATACTTCTCCCCAATTGTTGGGTCTCAAGTTCTCAAGAAAGAAAAATTACTTGATTACGACATTTAGGGGGGGAAAAAGTGAGAGCCAAGTTAGTATATGTACATAGCATATCTCTTGACATTTTGTATTTTCATGAGTGAATAATTCATTTTTTTTTAAATTAAGCCACAGGTAGACATGATATTTTATTAATTTTTAGGGACAAAAATTAAATATGATAACACCAAAGTAGTATTGCAACTCCCAGAGCACTAATTCAATGACATGTTATAGTATTTTGCTGCCGATATGCTGTCATACAAGCACTGTAAACATTTCATATCATCAGGAAAATTATTAAATTGATGAACATTTGATGATAATTTCAGGTATGGGAGCACTGGATAACAGGAACAATAACTGATCTAATGGATCCAGTACTGGATTGCGCAACAAACGAGATAATCCGACATATACACATTGGGCTTCTATGTGTACAAGAGGATCCAGTAGACAGGCCCCACATGTCAGAGGTTGTGATCATGCTCAGTACCGACACAATCTCTCTTGAAGCACCCTCAAAACCAGCATTTTATCTCAGAAGAGGAGATGGTTCAAATATACAGAGCGAATCAGGTACTAGGTCGTTGCAACTGTCGCAGAATGAGGTTACAATCTCACAGCTTGTGCCAAGATAAATGAAAGAGTTTTAGCACCTATTATTTGATGAGAATAGTATTTTTCCTTTTTTTTTTTGTCAATTAATTTGTTTTTATTCTTTCGTTTGTCAACTGTTAACATATATTATTCTAAATGTCGTTTGCAAATTTTAATATGATTGTGTGGCATGTGCAAGTTGACTCCTACTGCAACAACAAAAAATGTCTTTTTGTCCCAAAATTGGGTAGTCTTAGGGGGAAAAAACAGCAAGAGAAAAGACACCAAAAAATAGAATTATAGTAATTAAAGAAGAAGATGATAATGATGATAATTATGATGATGTACAAAATATATACGAAAATATAGTCCAATCATGGAAGGTTGGAAGGACGGAATGCATAAATCCTTGACTGAATTGGAATTCTAAATTGCATCTCAATCATGAATCGGAATACAAAAGCAAAACGCAGGCACATTTTTTTTTTTTTCTAAAATGATGAGGAAAAGTATAATCTTAAAAAAGTAAACAAGATCAATACTGCGAACTTTCGTACGTCCTTTCAAAGGGACATGGTTCTATTTCAAAGCTTGGGCCTTTCTTTTTTTTTTCTTTTTTTTTTTACTGTAAAGTCGGTCTTAGAAAAAAAAATTCAAGGGAAATGATTTCTAGTTCCATCTTTTTATAATTTAAACTTCTGTAGCAATTTTTCTAGAAATTTAAATCTGGAATTATATTTCGTAAAATTTTTGGAGATTTTGTAAAGTGAGAAATTATACGTCGAAAGGATATGGACGGAGGATATTTTTGTCAAACAGATGTTATCTAAATTGGAAAGTTTAAATGAATGATTTGAACCATTCAATGTGATCTTCATATTGAAAATCTAATCACCGACAAAATTTTATATTTTATATTTTATTTAATTTTTTTGGAATTTTAGAAAATTTTCAATCTAATAAGTTTTGAAACTTTCAATAATAATAATTTATAAACTGAAATATTTACTTAAAAATTAAAAAAATAAAAATCTTGGTGGCAAGTTGATTTTAATTTGAAGAATATATTGAATGACTTAGATCGGTCATTTCAACTTTTGAATTTAAGATCTAATCAAGTTTAACCAAGTGATATGTTAAATCACTTTGACCATAGCACTTTTCTTGCAAAGTTCACAAATACAACGCTAGATTCAAATTTTGTAAAAAAACTAGATGCTTCAGTCGTGGCTCCGCCGCGACACATACTTATTTGTTATGTATGGTGCTATGTTTATTGTATTTTGTGTTGTTTTAGTTATATGGATTTGTAAATGGTGGAGAAATTTTAATTTTCCTGCCTAATATTGTTGTGTTATGTGTAGTTAATAGGCATGTTGAGAGTTGTTTGACCATTGATTGATATATATTAACGCCAAAATTAGAGCAAGCTCGCCTTAATTTGCTATAACAAATTATCCAAAATTACTAAAAAGCCCGAACAAAAGAGTGCATGATAAGGAGAAAGAACTGGATTGCAGAATGGATTTGCAAAAACTTGCAATAAATACATATATAATGCATAGACCATATTCACTCAGGACCCTGTGTGCTAAACTTTGAGACAAAAGATGAGGCAGATCATGGAAAGTATAAGTGAACTCTCTTTTTTGGTTGGTCAACTACTCAACTTCAATATGCAAAGAATGTCTACCTATAAGAACCACACAATCAATAGCATAGGAAAAATAAGCCAAGGTGCAAACAACCTAGCATGAACCACCCACACATTGGGACCCTGCAGGAAGCATATACCATCCAAAAAAAAAAGCTAGAAATCTGCCCAGTTCAATCTAGAACATCTCAGACATACAATTTTATATGGTCCATGTAACAAACCATCTCATCCTTTTATTTAAAGTGGGAGGACAACCCGCCATAGAAAAAACCACACAGATAAATACACATGCGCACTGTTTTTTTTTTAGAAAGGCTTGGCAGCGGCTACCAAGTGAAAAGCTGCGCACGATATATAGTTTTTTCAATATTGAATGAAATACGAAGCAACCGTAGTATATTGTTATTTTAATAAAAAAAATTGCATGTTGTTTCCATTTTTATTTCAAACATGATAATCATGCAATTGTTGAGATCATATCATATTTTTAATGCCATAGTATGAATAATTAAAGTTAAAATTATTTAATCGATTCCCTAACTACAAAAGTTTAAATATGGAAAGAAACAAAATTGAGTTTATCATTTTTAGTTCCGAAGTTCATGCACCACCCAATTTGTAAAAACATTAAAGTATTGAAGAATAGTTGACTTAACCACAACCAAGAAAGATTTTAACAAGTTGCACTAAGTATTCCAATATTATTTCCAACCGAGTATTTTGTGAAGAGTGTTTAAATTGTCAAAAAATCCTTTTAAATTGTTTAAACATGACTTCAGTCTGAAATTTCAACAAATGGAATTCAAAATAAAGTGAGAACATGTACCTCGGAAAGGAAATTGTCCACCATGTAATTGCAAAAATAGTATTGTACTTAGGGCTGTCTAAAGTGGTAAAAAACCACGGAATAAGCGCTGCCATTTGTCGTTTCGTTTGTGAAACAGTAAAAAATGGTATGTCGTTTACCGTGCCACTTAGTAAACGAAACAGATTTTTGTTCCATCAACCGTTCCGCTTACCATTTCTATTGTAATAACCAATTTCAGTGCTCTATTTTATGAAAACGGTATAATCAAGCGTGCAACTTACCGTTTCGTTTAGAAAATGGTACAATTTTTTAAGCCACTTACCATTCCACTTAGGTTAAACAAAACGGCATAACGGTAAGTGGCATACCGTTGACAGCCTTAGTTGTACTTAGTACCCACCACTCTAGTAGCTACTAGTGTTCTAAATATGTGTCGTGTCGTGTCATTTTAAACATGATATGTTCAGAGTATATGTCGTATTGTACTATGTCTGTTGGAGTTATGTCATAGAAATCAATCATAATGATTGATTAATAGTTTATGTTATTGATGATACTAGGAGTTTTTTATTGATAGATCATTCAAATTGAGAATCTAAATTGTAGATTTCTATTTATCATCCAAAATGAATAACAATGATAACTCTAAAATGTCCATAATGTTGGTAATTAACAAAGAATATTAATTATACATAAAAAATTAGTGTGCAAGTGATCTAGGTGAAAATCAAGTTCAAATAAAAACCTTGTTTATCTGACTAGTCGTTAGAGTAAAGTTAAGGATCGAACTCACATGGATGGCGATGAGTACTAATTCTATCCTTTTACTAAAGCTAGATGATAAATCTTTATGGTATTTTTGGTTTAGATCAAACAATTAAAGAAAGATTGCAAATTAGCTAAAATAATTAAAGTAGATATTTTGGCTTTTTTCTAGAGTGAAAATATGCAATTAAGGATGCCATAGGGTTCAATTTCACTTTGGTTTGGTTGCAGAGGTGCGAATCGTAGTACTTTCGTGATCCGACCCTGCAATTAAGTCCGAATTGTGACTAATTCAGTTCAAATTCCTCCATGTAAATGTCACATTCTACTTGATTTTGGTGATTAAGCTCTGCGAAGGGTCCATCTAGCCATATCTAAACCCCCCAGTTTTCTTCTATTGCCTATTGGACACAATATTTTGTATAGAACCTAGTGTTAACCCTTATCAAGTGTATTGTACCTCAACTTTTGTGTGTTGGTAGACCTACTTGAGTTTGCTTAATGCTTTTCTGCGAGACATATATTCCAAACTGTCGTTTTAATGGAAACTTTCACCTTTCAGCTACTCGTTGGTTGTCTTTCGACTTCTATCCTACGTTGAATTACTTATCCAAGTTTTATCAACTAATTTATGTTGGATTTCTTAACTAGACGTGGTCATTCATCTATTAAGCAACACAATTAATTAACAACTTCAAACAAGCATAATAACATAAAATCTCAATAAGCAATTCGCATATACTAATGAAACATCAAGTATCACAAGACAACCTAAACATAAAGCTACATCTACCCCTTAGACAACATGTGTTTTAGACTAACGTGCTAATAAAACAGACTACAAATATGAATAAATGAGATACAAACTCCATCTGATCCAATATCAAGAGAAAGGAAGAAATAAACCAAGTATCGCCTCTAACTTGAGATACCAAACGTCCAGAGCCGTGGTTGGATTGAATCTGTTACAGTCGTGTCTAGAATCGCTCCAAAGTCGCTGTTAAGGTCGTGCACTGCATGGAAAAGTGGAAATTTCGTACTTTTCGGCGCGAGAGCAGTGGTGGAAAGGTCGATTATGGTGGAAGAATAGTGGCTACCTCTTGTACAAGCAAGAACACATATATATAGCAATTTTCTACCTTTCTAGAGTCTTTTTATATGTTGCCAACCGCCCTAGGAGCCTTTTCATAGGAGAAAACACTTTCTAAAAATGACCAGAACATACCATATATGTACAATTTGGTTCGGATTGTACTGAATTCGGTCCGGATTGTACTGTGTGAAAATCTGCTGCGTGCATTTAGATAGGACAATTGTCCGAATTGATAGAAATTTAGTCCGGATTGATGTGTGAAATTCTGCTGCATGCGTTTGCGCATGTGCCTGTGCGTGGGCTCTTCTCCAAGGTCGAGTTTAGGTTTGATCTAGGTTAGGAATGAGCCTTCTAGCCATCTAAATCGTCGATTTCATGCTAATTTCTTCTAATTCCTATAGAACAAATATAAAAACAACAGCAATACCAAATTCTTGCAACCAAATACAAAAGTATGGTAAATTCACAGTTTTAATCACAATTTCAATATAAAAGTGTTACATTTATGAAATTAAATATATATATATTTTCTGAAATATTTTTTTAAGGATTTGATTAGCTAATTATAGATATGGTTAGTGTGAAGATAATTTATTTAAGCATAATTTTATTGCATGGCATGGGTAATTAGCATTTTCATTTAATTGTTTGCTTGTGGGTGCATTTTGGGGTGGAGTAGCAAAAGAGTTTAAATACAAAAAAAAAAGAGAAATCCCAAACCCCTTTCCCAGCGTGCAACAGAGAATTCACATTCTCTTTCTCTCTCTTGCGCAGCCTCTATTTTTCCTTTTCTTCTCTCTTTTGCTCCATTTGATTCTCACACAAAATCCACTAAATAAAATAGAGATAAAATCTGAAAAATTCGGGAAAAATCGGAAATGATGAGTTGAAGTGGAGATCTATGCATACAAGCTTTTTATTCTCAAAAACAAGTTATATTCATGTAAGTTTCTAATTTTCTCTATTAATTTCGGATTTTGAGATGCATGGTTGAAAATGGTTGCAAAATGGGATTAATTTGTGATTATTGTACCAAATAGTGAGGTCTTTCACTTCTCTTGAAATTATTTTTGTTATTTTCGGATTTTTGAAAAAAAAATATTCCGAAATTGGATGAAAATTAGTGTTGCATGGAGGGTTTTAGTTATTTTTAAGCTTGCATATAGTTGTTATTGCTAGAAATAGTTTCTTTTAACATAAAATGAGAATTAAAACTAAGTTTGAGCTTGAATAATTATTTTACCCGAATTTAACCCTTCTTTTTGGGATTTTGGTTAATATATATGGTATATTATTAGGAGTACTTGATATTGTGCGAAATATAGAGTTGTGTGAGTTTTGCAAAAAGTTTTGGATTTTAGAGAAAAATTTCAGCAAAGGAAAAATCTGGAATATTTACCTAGACATACTATAATGTTGCATTGTCACGGTATTCTTGTAGTAAAATAATTTTGCATGCATAACCTCATTATTGTACTTTTTGGACAGCAAAGAATATGTCGATTTTCATGAGTTTTGGCATGGTAAATGAGTTATAATGACTTGTTTAGTATTATTAGATGTTAGGTTAATATTTAGGATCCTTTTACACACTTTAGTACTTAATTTTGCAAATTAGGTTAAAAGTTATGTGAAAAATGATAAAATCTTCAAATCTGAAATTTTTAACTTAATTATGAATTTAAAGGGGTTTAATTTAGGGTTTTGATTATTTTATAGATTTAGGAGACGAGGGTTTCATTGCGGGTGACGTCGGTGCTTCGAGTTCACGTTAGTCAGGTTCTTTTCTCGTGGAGTTCAGGTGCGGATTCACATGAACTCAAAGCTTTTAATTAGTAGGAATTATTTATTTTACTTATTATGCATGTTGATTCATTGATGATTGCATGACTACCATATGACATTTGCATCTGAAATTGTTATCTTTTATTATTATGACTTGAATTGATTTGTTGGCATGTTGTATGGTATTCAAATTGTGAAATGGAAAGATTGGATTGTGTATTGGTTATGTTACTACTTGTACGGTTGGCCAGTTTCACGAAACATCGTGCGGATACCGGCTAGCTACCGGTGCACGCTATGTAGTCAGCGCTGTTACATGGGACTCAGATACTCGAGCTAGACGGGGTATGAGGGGAGTGATTCTGGAATGTCAAGTAAGGTCAATTTGATATTGCTTTGGAAACAAGTAAAAGAATTGAATTGAGTTGTGATATGATTTGATTGATTGCAAACCAGACTTGTAGTTGCATGGTATGGACCTACTTATATTACCGACCTTTGTGATTAATTGATACATTGAAATCTGATATAACTCCTTGTATAATTTATTGAATAAATTGTTATGCCTTGCGTCTACCGTGTGGTAGTCGTGGCGGAGACTGTCACGTGCTCGTTGGATACGGGGTGTGACAGTTCTTTTAGTGGTATCAGAGCATGGTTACCCTACCCAAACCAGACCTATAGGACGTTTGAGTGGGGATAGCTTAAGTTAGGATTGTTTTGTTTTGTTTTGTTTTGTTTCTTGTGCGTGTACTAACTTGTGTGTAACAGGTTGAGTCGAACACGCCATGAATCGTGAGCGACGGACAAACCGTGGTCGTGGTCGTGGTCGTGGTCGGAGACAGGAAGAGTCCCCAAGTGCTCAAGGAGCGGGGCAGGAGGTTCTCGATCCTCGTGGCCCTCAGCCCACTTATGAGCAGCGATTGATTGATGCTTATGAGCGTGGCCGCCAGGCAGCCGAGCGTGCAGCTCCAGTTCCTCAGCCGGTCGTTGAGGAGGATGCCTTTAGGAGGTTGTTTGACTCCTTTAGTCGTTTGAGGCCGCCGACTTTTGATGGCGAGGGTGACTATAGAGCGGCCGAGAGTTGGCTTGCTAGCATAAAGGCCAAGTTTCGTCTTTGTCGAGCTCCTAAAGAGGACCATGTGGAGCTAGCAGTGCAGTTTCTAGAGGGTACAGCTCAGTTCTGGTGGGAGAATACTCAGTTGAGTTACGATGGCGAGTTGCCGAGGATTCCGTGGACTTGGTTTGAGCAGCAGTTCACAGACTGGTTCCTTAGTGAGTTGCATCGGGAGGAGCTGCGAGAGCAGTTTCTGTCGCTCAAGCAGCAGGGCCGATCTGTGGCCGAGTACAACAAGATGTTTGTGACCTTGGCTCGTTATGCTCCAGACATTGTTGCTGATCCTTATCGTTACCGCCGTCGCTATGTGAATGGGTTGAACCATGAGATTGCTTTGGCTGTTGATAATCCTGCATCGCCGACTGTTCCTAGTTTGATGCGGCAGGCTGAGATAGCGGAGTCGCATCATAAGAGGGGTTTTGAGGAGGAGAAGGGCCGTAATGTGCGGCCAAAACAAGGACAGTCATCTGGGACTCAAAAGCCACAAGGCAAGGCTGTAGCGGCCTCGTCTTCTCAGGGGTAGAGAACTACTGACTGGTGCAGTAGGTGCAATCAACCACATCCAGAGGCTCAGTGCCGGTTCTCGAACAAGGCATGTTTTCAGTGTGGCCAGACAGGTCATTGGAAGAGAGATTGCCCACAATTGCAGCAAGGGAGCATACAGGGAGGTTCGAGAGGCGCCGGGGGAGCCAGTGGCCGTGGTAGAGGTGGTCCAGCACCACGTGGAGGCCGATTTGGTGGCCGAGTGGCAGTTCATGCTGTTACAGCAGTGCCTGATGCATCAGTTGAGACTGAGGTCAAGGCGGATCCTGATTCTAGTGCCGAGTTACTGACAGGTATACTTTTGATCTCTGGTCACCTTGCATTTGTGTTGGTAGATACAGGTTGTAGCCATTCGCTCATTTCTCGAGTTTTTGTTGAGCGGTGTAGATTACCTACCCAACCATGTGATCAGTTATTGAGTGTAGAGACTCCGTTAGGACAGACCGACCGTGTAGTGGTTTGGTGTAGAGATTTGAGGATCTTGGTGTCCGGACGTGAGTTAGTCACTGATATGTTAGTTATGGATATATCTCGGTATGATGTTTTGCTTGGCATGAATTTTCTTGCGAGGTACGGGGCTCATGTAGATTGTGCTCGGAGGTTGGTTCGATTTGAGCGGTGCGGGCCTTCCTGTTATTCGCTTAGATGTCGGGCACCTGGAGACCCGGTACTTCTCATGTCAGCCGTTGAGGCAAGGAACTTGTTGGAAGCCGAATGCAGTGCTTATCTTGTGGCGGTGGAGTGCACAACGACTGAGACCTCAGACTTAGCCTCGATTCCGGTAGTCTGTGATTTTCCTGATATGTTTCCCGAGGAGATTACAGGATTGCCACCACCGAGGGAGGTCGAGTTCGGCATTGAAGTGATGCCCGGCACAGTGCCAATTTTCAAGGCACCATACCGTATGGCACCAGCCGAGCTAGAAGAATTGAAAGTGCAGATTGAAGAGTTGTTGGCCAAGGGCTTTATTCAGCCGAGTGCATCGCCTTGGGGTGCCCCCGTGTTGTTTGTTAGAAAGAAAGATGGTACCTTGAGGTTGTGTGTGGACTATAGAGAGCTGAACAAAGTTACAGTGAAGAATCGGTATCCGTTGCCGCGCATTGATGACTTGTTTGATCAGATGCAGGGATCTTCAGTTTATTCGAAGATCGATTTGCGGACGGGTTACCATCAGTTGAGAATTCAGCCAAGTGATGTTGAAAAGACAGCTTTCCGCACCCGTTATGGTCATTATGAGTACTTGGTGATGCCATTCGGGTTAACAAATGCACCAGCAGCATTTATGGACTTGATGAATCGAGTGTTTCGGGAGTACTTAGATTCATTTGTGGTGGTTTTCATAGATGACATTCTTGTGTACTCTCGTTCTTTTGAGGAGCATGCTGAGCATTTGCGGATTGTTTTGAGCCAGTTGCGGGAGCACCAGCTCTTCGCTAAGTTCTCAAAGTGTGAATTTTGGTTAGAAAAGGTGGCCTTCTTAGGTCATGTGATCTCAGGTGCTGGTTTGGCAGTAGATCCGAGTAAGGTGCAAGCAGTGACAGAGTGGAGTCAACCGCGAACAATCACAGAGATCCGTAGTTTTCTTGGATTGGCTGGCTATTACCGACGCTTTGTGTCTGGATTTTCTTCTCTTGCTCGTCCTTTGACTCAGTTGTTGCACAAGGATGTTCCTTTTTTGTGGGGTTCTGAGCAAGAGGCCAGTTTTCAGGAGTTGAAGAAGCGGTTGGTATCGGCGCCTATTTTGGCAATGCCGGTGCAAGGAAAGGACTTTGACTTGTATACAGATGCATCACGATTAGGGTTGGGTTGTGTGCTCATGCAGGATGGTCACGTGATTGCGTATGGCTCTCGACAGTTGAGGCCACACGAGGAGAATTACCCGACCCATGATCTTGAATTAGCAGCAGTGATCTTTGCACTTAAGCTTTGGCGGCACTACTTGTATGGTGTGAAGTGTCGGATCTTTACTGATCATCAAAGCTTGAAGTACTTGTTCTCTCAAAAAGAGTTGAACTTGAGGCAACGTAGATGGCTCGAGCTCATGAAGGACTATGATCTTGATATCCAGTATTATGCAGGCAAGGCGAACTTAGTAGCAGATGCACTAAGTCGCAAGACCCGAGCTAATCTGGCTAGTTTGGTGACTTGTGAGCCAAGGTTGTTAGAAGAGATGCGTTTGATGAGTTTGAGTGTAGGGGTGACAGCGGAGGTTGCAGCATCCTTACCAAGTTGTAGCACCAGTTCGACTTCAGCTAGTACATCTTCTTCCTCATTGCTAGCTGCGATTGTATTGGCCGCTATTGAGGTGCATCCAGACTTGCACGATAGAGTAATTGTGGCACAGCATGCCGACCCAAAGTGTCAGAAGTTCAGAGAGGGCATGGAGACTAAGCCCGAGACTCCGTTTCGACTTGATGAGACAGGGATGTTGAGGTTTAGTGATCGGGTTTGTGTTCCAGATGATCCTGAGTTGAAAAAGTTGATCTTGTCTGAGGCTCATGAGTCAGGGTATTCGATTCATCCTGGCGAGGTGAAGATGTATAAGGATCTAAAAAGAAGTTTTTGGTGGCCGGGTATGAAGCGTGAAGTGGAAAAGTATGTGGAGAAGTGTCAAGTTTGTCAACAAGTTAAGGCCGATCGGCGAAAGAGTGCTGGTCTTTTGCAAAATCTGAGGAGGCCGCAAGGCAAGTTTGAGTCGGTGACGATGGACTTTGTGTCGGATTTTCCTATGTCAAAAGGTCATGTGAATGCCATCTGGGTGGTTGTGGACCGATTGACTAAGGTGGCTCGTTTTATCCCCGTTCGTTCCGACATCTCAGGAAGCTCGATGGCTGAGCTATTCTTCAAAAGTGTGTGCAAGTATCATGGTTGTCCACGTGAGATCATCTCTGATCGAGATACACGTTTTACTTCACACTTTTGGAAAAGTTTCCAAGAGTCTTTGGGAACAAAGCTTCATTTTAGCTCAGCTTACCACCCCCAGACAGATGGTCAGTCTGAGCGCACTATCCAGACCTTGGAGGATATGTTACGTGCATGTGCCTTGAGTTTTGGTGGCTCGTGGGTGGATCATGTGCATTTGGCCGAACTTGCATACAACAACAGCTTTCATGCAAGTATTGGCATGCCACCTTATGAGGCGTTGTACGGTGAGCCTTGTCGCACTCCACTGTGGTGGAAACTCAAGGGCACGTACCAACCAACAGGTCCTGACCTAGTCTCCCAAAGTGCGAAGAAGGTAAGAGTTGTATTGAGCCGTTTGAAGTCGGCTCAGGATCGTCAGAAGCGGTATGCTGATGTGAGGCGGCGACCACTAGAGTTTCAAGTTGGCGATGAGGTGTGGGTGAAGGTGTCTCCGTTCAAAGGGGTACATCGTTTTGGTGTGTCAGGGAAGCTCAGTCCTCGATATGTTGGGCCTTTTGTTGTGTCTGCTCGAGTAGGGACTGTGGCTTATGAGCTAGATTTACCCCCTGCCTTAGGTCGGCTTCACCGGGTGTTTCACGTCTCACAGTTGAGGCGTTGTGTCAAGGATCCATCGCATAAGTTGGAACACTCTCAGTTGCAACTCGAGGATGACTTGTCTTACGAGGAGCGACCGATACGGATCTTAGACACGAAGGAGCACCGCCTCCGTAGCCGGACGATTCGTTTTGTGTTGGTCCAGTGGAGTCGTCACTCAGTGAGAGAGGCAACTTGGGAGCCTGAGGATGCGATTAGGGACCGTTACCCCGAGTTGTTTGAGAGCTCAGGTACGTTTTCCGTTCAGAGGACTGAACGTTTCTTTTAGGGGGGGAGGATGTTACATTTATGAAATTAAATATATATATATTTTCTGAAATATTTTTTTAAGGATTTGATTAGCTAATTATAGATATGGTTAGTGTGAAGATAATTTATTTAAGCATAATTTTATTGCATGGCATGGGTAATTAGCATTTTCATTTAATTGTTTGCTTGTGGGTGCATTTTGGGGTGGAGTAGCAAAAGAGTTTAAATACAAAAAAAAAGAGAAATCCCAAACCCCTTTCCCAGCGTGCAACAGAGAATTCACATTCTCTTTCTCTCTCTTGCGCAGCCTCTATTTTTCCTTTTCTTCTCTCTTTTGCTCCATTTGATTCTCACACAAAATCCACTAAATAAAATAGAGATAAAATCTGAAAAATTCGGGAAAAATCGGAAATGATGAGTTGAAGTGGAGATCTATGCATACAAGCTTTTTATTCTCAAAAACAAGTTATATTCATGTAAGTTTCTAATTTTCTCTATTAATTTCGGATTTTGAGATGCATGGTTGAAAATGGTTGCAAAATGGGATTAATTTGTGATTATTGTACCAAATAGTGAGGTCTTTCACTTTTCTTGAAATTATTTTTGTTATTTTCGGATTTTTGAAAAAAAAATATTCCGAAATTGGATGAAAATTAGTGTTGCATGGAGGGTTTTAGTTATTTTTAAGCTTGCATATAGTTGTTATTGCTAGAAATAGTTTCTTTTAACATAAAATGAGAATTAAAACTAAGTTTGAGCTTGAATAATTATTTTACCCGAATTTAACCCTTCTTTTTGGGATTTTGGTTAATATATATGGTATATTATTAGGAGTACTTGATATTGTGCGAAATATAGAGTTGTGTGAGTTTTGCAAAAAGTTTTGGATTTTAGAGAAAAATTTCAGCAAAGGAAAAATCTGGAATTTTTACCTAGACATACTATAATGTTGCATTGTCACGGTATTCTTGTAGTAAAATAATTTTGCATGCATAACCTCATTATTGTACTTTTTGGACAGCAAAGAATATGTCGATTTTCATGAGTTTTGGCATGGTAAATGAGTTATAATGACTTGTTTAGTATTATTAGATGTTAGGTTAATATTTAGGATCCTTTTACACACTTTAGTACTTAATTTTGCAAATTAGGTTAAAAGTTATGTGAAAAATGATAAAATCTTCAAATCTGAAATTTTTAACTTAATTATGAATTTAAAGGGGTTTAATTTAGGGTTTTGATTATTTTATAGATTTAGGAGACGAGGGTTTCATTGCGGGTGACGTCGGTGCTTCGAGTTCACGTTAGTCAGGTTCTTTTCTCGTGGAGTTCAGGTGCGGATTCACATGAACTCAAAGCTTTTAATTAGTAGGAATTATTTATTTTACTTATTATGCATGTTGATTCATTGATGATTGCATGACTACCATATGACATTTGCATCTGAAATTGTTATCTTTTATTATTATGACTTGAATTGATTTGTTGGCATGTTGTATGGTATTCAAATTGTGAAATGGAAAGATTGGATTGTGTATTGGTTATGTTACTACTTGTACGGTTGGCCAGTTTCACGAAACATCGTGCGGATACCGGCTAGCTACCGGTGCACGCTATGTAGTCAGCGCTGTTACATGGGACTCAGATACCCGAGCTAGACGGGGTATGAGGGGAGTGATTCTGGAATGTCAAGTAAGGTCAATTTGATATTGCTTTGGAAACAAGTAAAAGAATTGAATTGAGTTGTGATATGATTTGATTGATTGCAAACCAGACTTGTAGTTGCATGGTATGGACCTACTTATATTACCGACCTTTGTGATTAATTAATACATTGAAATCTGATATAACTCCTTGTATAATTTATTGAATAAATTGTTATGCCTTGCGTCTACCGTGTGGTAGTCGTGGCGGAGACTGTCACGTGCTCGTTGGATACGGGGTGTGACAAAAAGTCCGGCCAAAATATCAGTATAAAAATAAAATATCAGCAAGTTAAGTGATGATTAAGTTCTATAAATCATTGGTAAAGTGTAACTAACTTAATTGCATATGTATATATGTTGGAAAAATATAATACACGACCAAGTCAAAAGGTTGTAGGTAGAGCTCTTGAGGACATTCTAGTCTTTCAATAAGATAGGTAGCCCTAATTCGTTGTTTATTTAAAGACCTCTCATGAGAGGAGAAAAAAAGAGAACCTTAATAGCCTCCATTCTTCTCTTCTCTCCTTCTCACTTGCATCTCTCTCTTGGCCGAACTAAGAGGTGGCTAAACAAAGAGGTGTTGTATCATGCCGTGTCGAAAATTTAAGAAATGGACACGACACGTTTGAGGACACCCCACGCCTCGTGTCCTTATACCATGTCGTATCGTACTTTCTTTAGACGTGTCGTGTAGTGTTGTATTTGAGCATGTTTAAATTTCATAAAATAAAGTTATGTTTATGGATGAATCGGATATTCAAATTATGAAATTTGTCCTTAAAAAATAGACTACATAAGGATTTTTCTTACTATTTGACGAAATTTACAATCTTTAACAATGATTATAAAATTGTGATGTTTCATGTCGTGTCATTACGTGTTTCGTGTCATGTTGTGTGTTGTTTGAACAATTCGCGTGTTGTACCGTGTCGTATCTATGCCATCAAAATTGGACACGACACGTTTAAATTCTCGTGTCGTGTCACGTTCATGTCTTACCATATCGTACCAACTCCGTAATGTCTCGTGCCGTTTCATTTTCAGACACTGTATCTTTTAAAAAACACTACTGGCTGCCGCCTTTTTTAACCAGTTTTCTTTTAAATTTATTTGAATTACCTTCTTGTACCAGTTTAATGCAGTCCAAATTTCTGTGTCAACTTACTGAGATATGGGACCCGCTATTGTCTGACCCACCCTCCAGTTCTGTCAGTATTGATCTGTCTTGTACGTGTTGTTACAGAAAGTAAAATACACATAACTGCCTCGGCGGATCTAATTCAATTCCTTTCTTTTTGATTCAAAGTGTAAAATGCATTCACGACCCTACCAATTGACCTCTATTCAATAATTCAGTTATTCACATTTGTTTTCTGAACACGACTGTTCAACTTATCAATTTCCACAAAAGTATAAATAAAAAATGGTAAAGTTATCAAGTTGAAAGCATCTGATTTCTTTTCACATTACTGTTCAATTTATCAATCATTTATATATCCCAAAAGGGCAAAATTGTTTTGCAAAAAAAAAAGGAAAAAAAATAATAATATTAAAGTTTAGACCACACCACTGCGGTACGGACTAAATAAATAAAAAAGCTAAGAAGCAGAGAGATAATATTAATTATTAATTAAAAACTATACTAAATTATGGTATCTTCTCCGGCGCAGAACAGCGAGGAGCACAAATCCGACAGGAGAGAAAACGTTGAGATTCGTGCTTAACAATGCATCTCTTTCTCTTCCTTCCTCTTCTTTCCTTGCTCCTTGTACCAGCCACCTCTGATTCCTTCAAGTCGTACACATGCGACAGTATGAGCATATTCTCCAGCACCACTACCGGAAATTACACAGCCAACAGCACGTACCAGTCCAACCTCAACACTCTCTTGTCTGATCTCAAGGCCAATTCTACTGGTACCGGTTTTGCAGCTGGTAAGCTTGGCACTGCACCAAACGAAGTGAGAGGTCTCATCCTTTGTCGTGGCGACCTCAACGCTTCTTCCTGCTCTTCTTGCCTCTCCCAGATATTCACTGTATAGCGCTTTTCTCTCTCTTTGTATTTTATTATTTTTTTGCTATTATGATTACCACTTTTTTTTTCCCCTAACTTACATCCTTCTAATTTACAATATTCAATACATTTCTAGAACAATTGACAACAAAATTATTTTGCCAAATAGAGCACTGGATTTGAATCGAGTAAATATGACCAAATTGCCCTTTTTCGGTGAATTCAATTACTTGCAGATATTCATTTCTCTAAAGTTCTGGAAAGTAGAAAAATATTTTACTTATACATATAAACAATACTTCCTGTGTAGTTTATATTTTATATAATTATATATTTACATTACTTGCAGACACACCAAATCATTAACAAAGGCGGAATGAGAAATTAAGAGTTCAAATAATTTTAATTCAACAATATTGCTTTCCAATTAAATTTCAGGACATTTTGAGCTCATGCCCGCTCTACAAGACGGCCATTATGTGGTATGACAATTGCTACGTGCAGTTCTCAAACCTGGATTTCCTCTCCTTACCGGATAATATACCGCTAAAGCTTTTCGTCAAGAAGAAAAATCTCACCGTTGACCAGACCCGATTCTTTCAGGATGTGTCCCAGCTTATGACACAAATGGCATCAGTAGCCATTAGCAATTCAACCAAGTACTTTGCCACAGGAGAAGTCAAGAATTTCTCAACTGAGTTATCTTCAATCTATGCACTTCTGCAGTGCACAACAAACATGCCCAAATCCCAGTGCCAGGTAATTTTGTTCAGGCAGTGTAATGGACTGAGGTTTGCAACTTCAATTAGTAGATGATGCTGCCATCTGGTATAAGTAGATACACTCAATCAATATTTGCATTAGATATGCTATTGATATGTCCAGAACCATGGGCGGATTCAAACCTGGCAACCTCACAGTATGTTGTGTATAAGTCAGTATGGTACTGTTTGATGCAGATTATTAAAACATAATTTAAACTAGATGTTGCAATATAATTTCTCCAGTCCTGTCTCCAAAGCCTGGTCAATGATCTTCCTGGCTACTCTGAAGGAAAGGATGGTGCATGGCTGGTTGGTATATATTGCAATATACGGTATGATACGATACCTTTCTATAATGGTGCTGCAATGCTACAGATTGATAGTGCATCACTTTCCCCAAGCCTATCCCCCTCATCGCCTCCTGGAGTAAATGATGGTGAGCAGTACTATAGAATACTTCACTCTATATGACATCTGTTTATTTTGGTTTTCACTGAATGTATATTGTACTTTCAAGGTGTCTTAACGGAAAGCTGCACCATCAATTAGATTATAGGGTAAACTTTTTTGGAGTCACTGAACTTGGTCTAGCTGGATTGGCACATGACAATTACAATATAATGAACATACAATACAATAAAGTACAATAATGTTTTAGTAATTGTGGAGTTTTGTCTAATAAGGCAGCCAACTTTATTGAATTTTGGAATTGAAACAAAAACTAATCAAGGAGATAATATAGGGTTGTACCCTAACTGAATTACATTTTAAAAATAAAAAAATAGTGGTGGAATTGTGGAAAACTTTTGGATAATTAATGATGACTGAAACAAAGGGTTCTACACTAATTTTACATTTTAAAATTAAATAGGGTTCTACACTACCTGATTTACATTTTGGAATTGTAACAAAAACCAATTAATGATGACTGAATCCTTCTCCCGAAAATTGTTTTCCTGTGTCATAAGTAAGCAGAATTGGTGTTCAATATACCTCGAAATACTGTCCTTTTCATTAATTAACATTGTACTTGACATAAGATAAATTTTTGCTTGGAATTTGTTGGCATTTATGCTTTTACTTACCTGATAAGGATTCCTAGTAATTTGTAAACCAGGACCTGCACTCAAAAGTGTCTATGGCCAAGGGTATTTTTGTTGCAATTGGTTTTTTTATCATCGTATTTCTCAAACAATAAATGCTTTGCAGGGAAGAAGAAGAAGAACACTGCTGCAATACTTGCAATCACCATTTCCTTAGTGGTTGCTATACTGTCATCAACAACGTTTTGCATTTGTTTACATAAGAAGAGACAACGTCAGAGAGAAAAATTGATATCTGGTGAGTCATAATTTTGTGAAACTTGCATTTGACTGATATGTACAGAAACCTGACTTTGATAGCATGCTTCCAGTTGTTAGGTTGCTGTTTATCAAGTTAAATTGCCTTGTATACTGGAATTCTTACTGTTTTCGAAGAAAGAAAGGTCAGATATCCTAATAAGTGTATTTTTTTTTTTGTTCCATTGTTTTCAGAAATGATCAACCCTGGACATAATAAGGAAAACATTGACTCGTTTCTTATTGGTCTGACTACACTAAGAGCTGCCACACTAAACTTCAACGAATCTAATAGACTTGGTGAAGGTGGGTTTGGGGCTGTTTATAAGGTATATATTTACACAAACAATCCTTAAAGAACATTGTACATTGTACAATTGTCCATATAGAAGCATTATTTTACTATTCAGCGCCACAAAAAAAAGGCTGAAACTTTCCATTTTAGTAAATATGAATTTTAGTTCTAACTATTCGATCCATATAAACATCTTTAATCAAAAGTTAGACATAAAATCAAGATGCACCCACACTCCTTTCTTCAGTGATTGTTTTGTTGTTTCTGTCATTCAAGAATTATAATAGGGAGCAAATGATAAAAATGAAATTATAATTGAAGTTAAATGGTAAGTTCGAAATGTGAGGAGAAAACAAGAAATGGGTTGTACACAACAAATCATGTGTTTAACATATATTTTACTATATCTCTTTTCATTTATACTTTGTATTTTTTAATATAACTTACCTTGTCTTTTAAATTATCATCACGTATAATTCTTTGCGTAACTGCAGGGCATACTACCTAGTGGGGAAGAAGTAGCAGTAAAGAGACTTTCTCAATGCTCTTCGCAAGGATTAGGAGAATTGAGAAATGAGCTAGTTTTAGTTGCAAAGCTTAAACACAAGAATCTGGTGCGAGTTGTGGGAGTTTGCTTGGAAGACCAAGAGAAGCTTCTTGTTTATGAGTTTCTTTCAAATAGAAGCCTTGACACCTTTCTTTTTGGTAATAGAATTATGATCTGTTTAAACCTGTTCTTTGCCTCATGTCATTGAAAAATGCAAAGTAATTTGAGGTGAAACTAGGCAAAGGTAAAAATATGAGGTGAGAACTGGGGTTCTGGAATTCTGAGTACTAATTATGAAATTTTAGAGATGAAACCAAATCGAGCTTATAATTTTTTTCTTGTTGGGTTTCTTTTCTAGCCTACCCCAACTTGTTTGGGACAAAAGGCTTAGTTGTTGTTTCATATGTCATTATAACTGGCCCATATCAATTAAAATTTTATTTCAATATTTTTTTTTATATGTAAGCTTCCTTTTTTAGAGGGGCCAGGCCAAGAGTCCAAAACACTACATTTCTCTTTTTGGCACCTATGTGGGCTTTAACCCATTCCCTATAGAAATGGCATAATTAGTAATTGTCTGTGTTGGACTCCATGATATTTTTACCCTAATATTCATGTTGTCTTGTTTGGCAGATAAAGAGAAAAGGCAAGAATTGGACTGGACAAGGAGACGTTCAATCATAAATGGTGTGGCTCGAGGCCTCCAGTATTTGCATGAAGATTCACAATTGAAGATAATACATAGAGATCTGAAAGCCAGCAACATTCTGCTGGATGCTGATATGAACCCTAAAATTTCAGACTTTGGTCTTGCTAGATTGTTTCCTGTTGACCAGACCATAAATGTGACAAGACGGATTGTGGGTACATAGTAAGTGTGCTTTGATCAATATCGTATTTTTGTGCAACTCATCAAAGTACTATATTCTTTTCTTATTTCCAAACCTAGCTACCCCATTACTCTACCATGATAAAATATATCCAATTTACAAAGACCAAATATTTGTCATGAATCTTGTAGCTGGCAGTCTGGCACCATTACTCTACTACAGTTGACTAATCATAAACTTATAATTAACTGTAATTTAACGGCTCAAAAAGAATTCTAAGTGTAACATTGACAGCACTTATTATATTAGGTTGCATAATTCTAGTTCAATAAATGTTTGCAGATATCGCATTTAATGAATGCAAAAATCAAGGCATAAAAAATAGCCAAGAAGTATAGATCAGGTCATTGCAACACTAAGGCATATTTTTAATTCGTCCTGTTTGTGAAATATACAGTGGGTATATGGCACCTGAATATGCAATGCATGGACGCTACTCAGTCAAGTCAGATGTGTTTAGTTTTGGTGTTTTGCTATTAGAGGTCATTACTGGAAAACAGAATGGTGGCTCATATGATGCTGAAATGGGTGAAGACCTACTGAGCTCTGTAAGGATTCTTAATCACTCTCCCTTAATTTTCTGTAATAATAATGATATGAGTAAGCTCACTTAAGGTCTTCAAGGGTTAGTTTATTCATGTACATCTGTTTGTCAATTATCATGAGTGCACTGAGAAATAAGAAATATACCTTTTCAGTGAATATCACATTTATTGCCACAAACACCGAAAATATTTGCTATACACCTTGCTTTCCCTATTAATTTGAAAGGCGACTTGATAATTTCTCATTGTTGCTTCATTCAGAACAGTAGTGGGTAATTTGGACATTAACAATGTCTTTGTTTCAGGGTAACTAAGAGAATGTACTTATTTTTCCATGATATGTATGATTGATGCTATGTAGGCACGTAATTTAATTCTGTTCCAGGCACAGATCAGGGTATGCACATGTAAAATTTATACTCTCCTATCTTAATTATTTTATGCTGAAATTTCAGACTTGGGATCACTGGACAAGCGGTACAATAACAGACATAATTGACCCGATGATAGATGGCCCGGTAAATGAGATAATCCAATACATACATATAGGGCTTCTCTGTGTGCAAGAGGACCTGAAGGATAGACCCCGCATGTCAGATGTAGCTGTCATGCTCGATAGCAACACTATCTCTCTCCAAGCACCTTCAAAGCCTGCATTTTACCTTAGGAGAGGGGGCGGTGTTTCTGGTTATGGTTCACTCAATAACATGGTACCAGTGTCTCAGAATGAGGTTACTATTTCAGAATTTAAGCCAAGATAGATGGTGGGAGAAAGTAGTGTTTTCAATATCATACCGGAACCTCTGCCGGCCTAGTGACAGAAATCCGGTATTTTCCGAAATTTTCTCTCACAAAACCGGATACTGCCGTTTCGGTCACTGTTCTGATACCCGGTATTATCGGAATTTTCCGGTAACCGGTAGGGTATTGAAAACACTGGGAGAAAGAGTTAGTTTTATTCTACTTGTAGTCTTGTGCAGAACAAGGAGGTATATTTTAGATATTTTAACACAATTTTTTGAATCAAATAGAAATTATTTTGTACCAACAAATGAGTTTGTATGTGTTGTTGACTTGTTGTGAATGAAGAACGGTAAATTTCATAATTTCATTGTAGTTTTATATTGCTTCGATTGCTTATTTCAAACAGATATGAGGATCATTTAATAAAGGGTGATTTAGATTTTTGCCATTGTAAAAGTTAGAAATTAGGAATACGCCATTACTAAATGATGAATTATTTTTATGCCATCACTAAATGATGAATTTAGATTTATGCCATCGCTCAATTGATATGACTATTATACCTTTTTGAAAATATTATGTTAAAATTATTTTCTATTTTTCATTGTTATTGTCCTCATTGCTCTCAAAATGAATAATTTGCTTGCTTACAAATTTAATTATTGCTATTAACAATAAAATTTATTCGCATCAAAAACCTATTCGGATTGATTGAAACTTCACGTTGGCTCCTTTTCATTCATTTGTGTTACAAGTTGAAATTGCAATTCTGAGTACGGATGCACTCTGGGATGTAGGTGCATCCGATTTAATTGCAGAATGGAGTTTGAATACTGGCGGCAATAACCTGGACAATTTTAAAGCAAGTAAAATTGGGCTGGGCCTTGCTGAGTTAAATGAATAGAGGCTGACCAAGGGGTCCACTCAAGGAACTGGAGAGGCGCAGGCGTTTTAACTGGAGGGAATTAAGAAGAGAAGAAAGGGATCTTGAGACAGTTGAGTTTGTTACGAAGGAGAGGACTCTCTCCAGCAACAATCTTCTTGATTTCGTTTTAAATGATATAATTAGGAAATAAAAATGATGTCAGCAAGTTGTACTATATAAAGAGAGGTTGAGGAGAGAGAAAGCACATCTGAAATTTGAGATCTAAACCATTTCTCATTTTTATGCCTATTTTCTACGAATTTTCTTGTATTTTCTGAATTCAATAAAAGAGTTGATTTCCAGTTCATTTCTTCTTAGATTGTTATCATTACTTCAATTCTCATCCCATTATTCATTCATTACACTCAATTTCGTGTTTCTATTCTCAATTTCTGAATCTAGAATCAGATCTGGTCTGGTACGAGTGCACCCGCATTCCTGTACCAGTGCGAGCGCATTCCCTAAAAATAGTGAATTCCATTGTCAGATCAAGTTAGATCATGACAATCTGGTATCAGAGCGGCGATTAAAGTGGCCTGTTGATTGTTCTTGATCCACAACTCGTTTAAGATCAATTGAGAAGACTTTGAAGCAAGATCCATGGCTAACAACACGAGAAATGCAAGAGGCTCAAGTCTTGATGGCATTGAGGAGCTGAGAGCTCAAAACAGCCAATTGCAAGCTGAAATGGAGAAGAATCGTGCAAGAAATGAAGGATGACAGCAAGCAGCTCGAGAACAAGTTATCAGCCTTGGTAATTGAGCAGATCAAGATCTCTCATCACAATCTAGAAGGAATGATGGCAACTATGGTGGGGGATCATGTGAAGCAAGCGAATCAAGGGCTAGAAGAGAAGCTGAGCAACTTAAGCATGCTTATGGAAAGGTCTTTGAGGCAGCAAACAGGTAAATGCTCAAACTTTAAAATAGGAGGAACCAGTGTCTCTCATGGAGGGCCTAGAATTAATGCAAGCGTTAGAATTGATAAGGAAGTTGGAGGTGATGAAAGGGGCAGTAGATTCAATTATGCTAATCCCTTAATTGATCTAGATGAGGAGGAGTTTAGATGAGGTAAAGGTTGTAGAAAAGAAGCTGAAAAGAGAAATTTCAGAAATGAAGGAAATAGAGGCATAAATGTCCAGCTGCCTAGAGTGGATTTCCCTCATTATGATGGAGGAGATCCTGAAATTTAGAAAATGAATTGTGAGTTTTACTTTGAGAAATACTAAGTGCCAGAGGTGTATAAAACTAGGATGGCTATTCTGAATTTTTCTGATGAAGTACATGAATGGTATATAAGTGTGACTAGTGGCCATCATCAGTTGCCTTGGGATTTGCTGGTGGATGAGGTGATAAACAAATATAAAATGAACTGTATGAAACATCCAGTGGATGAATTCAAGAGGATTCACCAAACTGGTAGAGTGGATGAGTATATCAAGAGATTTGATAAGGCTAGAGCAAGGCTAATGAACTTCAACCCAACCTTGAATGAAGAGTTTTTCATTACTGGTTTTATTAGTGGGCTGAGGGAAGAGTTGAGGTATATAGTGGAGTTGCACAATCCAAAAAGATTGTATGAAGCTTTCAACTATGCAACAAATGTGGAACTCAGCAATGACAGCCAGCATAGAAGGCCAAAGGTGATGAACAAACCCTCTAATCCTCAAAATTATCCCTTACACAAGAAAAAACCAGCAGCGGAGAGAAAAGATGATGGTGGATACAATCAATTTCCTAAACCTTAGCAAACCAACAGCAATTCCAAAGGCACTACCTATGAGCAAAGGAGAGCCTTATGCCTATGTCACCACTGTGATGAGAAATATTTTCATGGTCATACGTGTGGAGTGAAATTGTTGAATGCACTCAATAGTACACAAGAAGAAGAGAGTGCAGGTGAAAAAAATGAAATTAAGGAAGTAGAGGAAGAAGTGCAGGTGGAACAAACTGTAGTCACAATGTTCAATTCCAAAACTAACCCTAAAGTGAAGGTCATGAAGCTCAAGGGATAAATTGGGACTATTCCAGTATGTGCACTCTTGGATAGTGGGAGCACCCATTCTTTTGTGAACCCTAATGTACTGCAGGAGGTAGAGTGCAACCTGATTCAGACGGCATCCATGGTGCTAGAATGGTTACTGACCTGCAATGTGAAGCCCTACAGTTCTCTATTCAAGGGCACACATTTGAAAAAGATGTTAGGGTTCTCGATATCACTGGTTATGACATGATGTTAGAATTGGATTGGCTTACCAGCTTAGGTCCAATGCAAGTGGATTGGGGTGCAGGCGGAATTGCATTCAAGCAAGGTGATAAAGATGTGCAACTGCAAGTTAAAGAGGAAGTGGCTAAGATCAAATTTATCAAGGAGGATGTAGATCTGGAGAAAGAAATGAGGAAGGGTAGTGAGATACTGATGGCTCAGATTTTCAGCACAGAGGTGGAAGAAAGAAGATTGAGCAAAATGTAGCCTGTGTCCAAGGTGCATCCTTCCTCTCAGGTGCACCATGCGCCTAGAGTGCACCCATCTTCTCAGGTACATTCAGCACTGCAGCTGCATCCTGCCAGCCAGACTGAGGTGCACTCTGATTCCAAACCAGTGCACCTTGAACTCTCTGCAGCTTTAGAACAGCACAAGGCTGCATTTGAAGAGCCAACTGCACTGCCACCAAGGAGGACTGTTGATCATGCTGTGCCACTCTTACCTGACAGCAAGCCAATCAACCAAAAGCCTTATAGATACAGCTACTTTCAAAAGGTTGAAATAGAGAAAATAATGATTGAATTGCTTAAGAACCAGCTGATACAACCTTCTAGCAGTCCCTTTGCATCACCTGTTCTCCTAGTTAAAAAGAAAGATGGGTCTTGGAGAATGTGCATAGACTATAGGCAGTTGAATTTAATAACTATGAAGAACAGATATCCAATTTCAGTGATTGATGATCTTTTGGATGAATTAAAAGGGATAAGGATATTCTCTAAAATTGATCTAAGGTCTGGGTACCATCAAATTGGAATGAAGGATGAGGATAGGTACAAGACTGCCTTTAGAACTCATGAAGGGCATTATGAATTCAATGTTATGTCCTTTGGACTCACAAATGCACCAGCCACATTTCAAGCCCTTATGAATGGGGTTTTCAAGCCATACTTGAGGAAGTTCTTGCTGGTATTCTTTGATGATATTTTGGTGTATAGTCAGTCCATGAAAGAGCATAAAGAACACTTGTCTCTAACCCTAGAATTGCTGTCCAAAAATCAGTTGTTTGCAAAAATGTCAAAGTGTGAATTTGGATTAGAAGAGATTGAATATCTTGGTCACATAATCTCTCACAATGGAGTTGCCACTGACCCTAAGAAGATTGAGGCTATGTGCAACTGGCCATCACCAAGAACAGTTAAAGAATTGAGGGGATTCCTAGGTCTCACTGGATATTATAGGAAATTTGTGAAGAACTATGGAATTATTGCCAAACCATTGATTGACCAGTTGAAGAAGAATTCATTTAATTGGAATGACAAGGCAGAGATGGCTTTCAACACCCTCAAGAGTACAATAGCATCAGCACCAGTCCTAGCAATGCCAGATTTTACCCAACCCTTTGTGCTAGAAACTGATGCGTGTGACAAGGGAATTGGTAAGGGAATTGGTGCAGTTCTCATGCAAAATAGGCAGCCACTAGCCTATTTGAGCAAAAGCCTTGGTCCTAAAAGCATTGGACTTTCAACTTATGAGAAGGAGTTTCTAGCATTGTTGACAGCTGTCCAAAAGTGGAAGCATTACCTTATTAGAGGGCAGTTTATTATCAAAACTGACCAAATTGCCCTTAAGCATTTGTTGGAGCAAAGGGTGAACCATGCCATGCAACACAAGGGCCTTTGTAAGTTGATGGGCCTGGATTACAAGATAGAATACAAGAGGAAAGTTGATAACAAAGTGGCAGATGCACTGTCAAGAAGAGAGGTGCATCCTAAAACTGAAATGCAAGCTGTTGTTGGGGTGCATCATGAAGTGCAGTATGGAGTGCAGGCTGAGATGCAGGCTGTCACTGAGCTGATATCCCAGTGGGTAGAGGAGTTGAAGTCAAGCTATATTGGAGATGAATGGGTTCAGGAGTTACAAAACAAGTATTCTTTCCAGCAAGGCTTGTTCAGGTACAAGAATAGGATCTGTGTGGGGCCACTAATGGTTGGAGAATTAGGTTGGTGAGCGAAGTGCATTCTATTTGCATTGGTGGTCACTCAGGGGTGCTACCAACATACCAGAGAATCAAGAAGTTGTTATATTGGCCTAAGTTGAAAGAGATGGTGCATAAAGAAGTGAAGAAGTGTGAAATCTGTCAAGTAAACAAAGGTGAGCATGTGCTAATTCCTGGATTGCTTCAACCAATACCAATTTTTGGTGATTGTGGACAGATTTACCAAGTATGCACATTTCATTCCCATGACACACCCTTACAAGGCCAAAGATGTGGCACAATTATTCATGGATAACATATATAAATTGCATAGGTTGCCAATATCCATAATAACTGATAGGGACCCACTCATTACCAGCTCATTTTGGAAAAATTTGATGGAAGGTTTAGGGGTAAAACTGAACTTTACCACTGCATATCATCCACAATCGGATGGACAAACTAAAAGGGTGAACCAATGCATTGAAAACTTCCTTAGATGCATGGTCTTTGATAAGCAAAAACAATGGTGCAAGTGGGTGTCTTTGGCTGAACATTGGTACAATACCAGTTTCCATTCAAGTCTCAAAACATCACCTTTCAAGACTTTATATGGTTATGAACCACAAGAGTTACGAATGCTGGGTGCATCCAAGGAAGGAGGAGGAAATACAGGTGAATTGATTGAAAGAAGGCAAAATACTCTCCAAGTGCTCAAAGAAAATCTTGAAAGGGCACAGAAAAAGAATGAAGAAAAATGCAGATTTGCAGAGGAGTGAAAGGAGTTTCAAGGAGGGAGATTGGGTGTACATGAAGCTACAACCTTATAGGCAGGTGTCCATAGCTGGTCATGCAAACTCCAAGCTCAATCCTAAGTACTATGGGCCCTATGAGATTCTTGAAAAGGTGGGTGAAGTGGCCTATAGGTTAAACTTGCTACCTGGGTCTTCTATACACCCTGTACTTCATGTGTCTCAGCTTAAGCATAGGTGTGGTGAGAATACAGTTGCATTTCCAATGCTGCCAGTGGTTGGACCAGATGGTGAAGTGAGAATAAAGCCTCAAGCAATACTAGCTAGAAGGATGATAAAAAGAATGAATGTACCCATACCACAGGTGTTGATCCAATGGCTCAACAAATCTGAGAAAGATGCTACTTGGGAGAACTTTGATGAAATTAAAGAGAAATATCCAACGTTTATTCTTGGGGACAAGAATCCTCTCAAAGGGAAGGGAGTGTTACAAGCTGAAATTGCAATTCTGACCCGCACTCTGGGATGCAGGTGCATCCGATTTAATTGTAGAATGAAGTTTGAATACTGGCGGCAATGACCTGGACAATTTTAAAGCAAGTAAAATTGGACCGGGCCTTACTGAGTTAAATGAACAGAGACTGACCAAGGGGTCCACTCAAGGAACTGGAGAGGCGCAGGCGTTTTAACTAGAGGGAATTAAGAAGAGAAGAAAGGGATCTTGAGATAGTTGAGTTTGTTACGAAGAAGAGGACTCTCTCCAGCAACAATTTTCTTGATTTCGTTTTAAATGATGTAATTAGAAAATAAAAATGATATCAGCAAGTTGTTGTCACACCCCTGCAGCCTAATGCAGAGGTGTGATCCAAGCAAGCGATCTAATTAGGCCATTTTTTTTAATGGTCATAACAGAACTCCACAGATCCCACAATCAATTGTGCACAAGATTCAAAACCAAAACATATTTCACATTATTTATATTACATCTACCAAGTTGCTAAATCATTTAGCAACTTGTTTCATCATCACAAATATTATACATATTATACAAATATATATATTGTTTGTTTGCAAGCCAAGCCAAACATACCAACACAAAACATATTACAACCAACGCCCTAGGAGTCTTCTCGCTTACGCTTACGAGGAAGCCTCCTGTTCCGGCACCATGCCGTCACTAGGGCTTGACGGGCCAGGAGTTTCAAAATACAAATACACATACACTTCAGGCAGGGCTTCAAGACTGACGAGGAGCGTGGCATCAGCATCTACACTAGGGATCCTAACTTTAAACTTCAGCAACGAGCACTCGAACGTGGCAATCGCGGGCCTGGTTAGGCTACGCGTTTCCTGGAACCCCAATTTAATGAGGACAACAACAAAATAAACAGATGAGAAATAATTCTCAGTGTGAGTTTTAGTTCCAGTTACACGGTTCTTTATATGGATCCGAGAACAGGAATTAATCTCCAAATAATTGATTATAATATGAAATTTATTACAAATAACAATTCAAATCTCATACCGACGGCACCAGACGGATTGGACCTATCACTGGCATGCTACAATATGCAATATGCAACAGAACAGAATCAAGCATAACCAAGCATTCCATTTAATTTAATAACAAACACTGCAGTTCTCAAGGCCTACAGAATCAAGGAGAACCGTTCCCAAACCATTGGTTCCAAACCACATGGTACAAAACAGACAGAGGGAATATCCAGTAGCAATAGCGCTAATACTCTGGCCGGATCGGTGGCCAAACCGAAATAATACCGATTGAGTGAGTTATTCAAATATACAGAGTGTTATGCTAATTGAATTTAATATGGTTTCATATTCAAGTCAAGTCCATCTATCATTAGATAGAACAATATATCAAATTCCTTGAAACTATTCCAGTCCTTTTTAAGTCTGAATTATTTCAATTTATTCAAACGAATCATTCAAAATCAGACTTATTAAATTTCAACTCAACAAATGATATATAATATCAACATGCAGTTTATTTTCTTTTTGGGTTCTATTTGCTAAATGCGCAATCGAATGCATTTAAAATGGATTCTCAACATGCTATGCATGAAATTTAAAGTTACCGACTGTCCAGATTCTAATAAAGAGTCCGTGTAAATCCACATCTTCAAAGTCAGGTTGGGGCGAAGCTCCACTAGCGGGTCCTGTTCATAATTATAGATCAAGGTCCGTTAATATCCGTTTAACGGTGTTCTATAATCCATTGAGTGGACTAACGCTAAGCAAGTGCTGGTTCAAGACAAATTAACCGTTTAATTGATTTCAAAGTCCATAACAAATCATTTTAGTTACTTGCCCAATCGTTCTAAATTATAATTAATTACTGTAATTAATTGCTTGTCCAGACAAACAGAATTATAATTATTCTTAATTAATAATTATATCGAAATCAGAATTAGTCTCATAATTCAGAGTTACACAATCTCAAGCAATAATTAACAATAAAGCAGAAATCAAGAAATAAATAACTTAAACTCAAAAATACAAATTAAGTATAATTTGCGGGATCAGAATAGTCTGTATGTTTTTATTTGCCACAGTATCTGTTCAATTAGCAGACTTAATCTCATCATATCCCTAAAATCCGACTATCGAAATTAGACTAATTTCATTTGGGTCCAAGTCTTTTAGTCTAATATTAATCTAGCTCAACAGATTCACAATTAATTAAACTCTAATTAAATCCGAAAGTCTAATTATTAAAAGCTTAATTAAAATCCGAAATTAATCTTAGCCCATAGAAATTTCCATTGATTTCAGCCTGCACAGAAAGCCCAACAAAAATAATAAGAGAGCTCAAAGGATAAATCCGGCCCAACTTAATTATTTTATTTTTCTCAGCCCAAAATTCTCTGCCCAGCACAGAAATCCAGCGCAAAATACCCGACTGAACCCAGTCAGCCTGACCCAGCTGACTGAGTCAGTCCGTAACGGGTCCGACAGAAGTTTATTGGATCCAAATCCGATCCGACATATCTCAAATAACATCCGATCCATCAATTTCCACTGAAATTTTCGCTAAGGCCCAGAATTTCTCCCAGACCCTTAAATTTCACACAACAGCCCAAAATTAATTGTAAACTCATCCTATGTCACAATCAGGTCCTCAAAATTTTACATAAAAGCCCTCCAGATTTACTTTTCCATACAAAATCGATCCTCAAGCCAGTGATGGTGTACCAGAAAGGTACCAGAAGTCTAACAGTCGTACCAGTAGCTTGTACAAGGGTCAAGTCAGCACTCCCTTACATATCTAAGCATGATTAGGTACCCTAGACACCAAAACACCATGTAAATATGTCATATTTACATGTATAATCCACATACACATTCCAAATGCATGAAAATGAAATTAAAATGCAGATTCAAGTCCCAATCTTTTCTAAGTTGACTACTTACCCAAGAAATGCATATTAAAATGCAAATTTAAATTCTCAGCTCACTGAAACGCCATCTACTCATCAAAACCAGCAGATATACCAAGAAAATGCAACTGAAATATCAATTAACTATCATATTCCTCAAGTAACCTGAAATACATGCATGAAAGTGCAGTTCTATACTTTCAGTCCCTTGAAATACTATCCTTCATGCAACCTAAAACATAATTAATAGCAAAACCCTAAATCAACACTGTTTAAATTCAGTCAAACTCTCAGAATGCAAAAATATGCATATAATGCAACTTAATTGCTCAGACAAGTGTATCAACAGACTCATGCAAGCAAGAATTCACATTAAACACTTTCTATTATGCTTAATCAGTATTTACCACTGTTGAAAATACAAAATTCATTTTCTTTACATGACAGTTCCTAAAGAAAAAAGTGTAACACACTTAATTCTTTCCAAGCATCACTTGAAATCCTAGAAAACAGCTTGACAACACTGATTTATGCAATTTCAAATCTATTCCATGCATATTTGAAATTCAAACAACACTGTTATGGAATGAAATGCTCAAGCTATACTCGCATAACTAATATACATCAATTAGCATCCATTTCAGATAATCTAGCAAGTCATAAGCATCCTCACAGCTTTAAAAGACAGTAACCTATACATCATCACCAGAGCAATCACATAAACACACATATGTATACATGTGTACTTATATCTATCCTAACTATTTTATGAATCTCACAGTTGGTATTTAACTATCCTCTCACATTTGCATCCAACAACACAAGCAATCAAGCTATTCTTAGAGAAAATCGCAATAACCAGTAAAGAGATATACCTTGCTCTCGAGAGGGAGTTAATTTCCTTAAGCTTTCAAGTAAAACCAGAGCCAAGATCAAAGCTATTCCAATCAGAAATAGGAACAAGTCCATACACCTAAACACTTAAAGAAATCAAACAATATCAATGCAAATCCGACAGGCTCAATTAATTTATTGTGAAATTAAGTCACAAATCGAGTGGGTATTACCTTCCTGGTATCCTATTTCCTCTCTTTCTCCTTCGAATTCCAAATCGAAAGCAAGCACAACTAAAACCCTAACCGAAATTCTATTTAAATAAAATGTACCTCGAGACAGTAACAAAGAGGACAAGAGGGAACAGAGAGGAGACAGGTGCCAAGGAAGGGAAAGAGCCACGTCGCACTCGCATTGATGAACTTAACAGCCGCAACAAGCACACGGAGGAAGAGGGTTTCCTCGTGACAGAACTCAAGGCCAGGATGAGGTGCCAACCTCCGAGTGGGCTACTCGAAGGCAGCCAACAACACACCCAATCACATCGCACCACAAAGGAGAGCACCACACTACAGGAGCTCAAAATACAGAGAGACTCGCGGAGGAGCTCAAGCTAGATCAAAAAGAGAGACGAGGCAGAGGGAAAAGGAGACGCGTCTTCTCTCTCTCCTCTTATTTTATTAAAAATACTCCGGATCTTTTGTGGCCGAGTCTGAGTGGACTTTTGTGTGACTCAAGTCTGACATCTAATTTTTGTAAATTAGCTATTTCATTAAATTAATTGATTGAACCCTTCCAGAAATCAAATTATCGTGGCAATTATACAGAAAATATCCTTGATTTTTATAGAACATTTTCATGTTCTCAGATTACTGATCCCAACAAATTTTACTGTTATTAAATTAATTTATTTAATTTTTTGATCATATAATTCATGATTAATAATAATCATGATTATTCAAACAGAATTAGGACTTGATTATCAATTAACGATTACTTATCTTACAGTTGTACTATATAAAGAGAGGTTGAGGAGAGAGAAAACACATCTGAAATTTGAGATCTAAACCATTTCTCATTTTTATGCCTATTTTCTACGAATTTTCTTGTATTTTCTGAATTCAATAAAAGAGTTGATTTTCAGTGTAATTTCTTCTTAGATTCTTATCATTACTTCAATTCTCATCCCATTATTCATTCAATTACACTTAATTTCGTGTTTCTATTCTCAATTTCTGAATCCAGAATCAGATCTGGTCTGGTACGAGTGCGCCCGCATTCCTGTACCAGTGCGAGCACATTCCCTAAATATAGTGAATTCCATTATCAGATCAAGTTAGATCGTGACAATTTGCAACAAAAACGTATTGATGATTAACTAAAAAATGAAAAAAATATTCATTTATTTGCAACGGTAGTGGGCCGCGAAAGGGGAAGAGGGAAGCCCTTTTTTCTCCATGGGTTTCTACTTTTATACTGACAAGGCTCTGTTTTTTTCTTTTTTTCTTTCCGTAAGTTTTTCTTAATGATTTTAAAAGGGTAATTTTGGTATTATTAAAAAATATGACAAGATTTGGAGTGGTAAATTTCTAATTAACTATGTTTTGGAAACAATTAATGGAATAAAACTAATTTTGACAATTTATTGATGGCATAAAATTAATTATCAATTTAAGAATGGCCTTTTACAAATTGGCAATTTTCATGATGGCATGGATCTAATTATTCCTTTAATTGAATGGTAAGGCATGCGGCAACGTTCTTAATTATATACTAGCAACAGTGCCCGCTCAATGTGCGGGCAAACTTTAATATGTGAAAATATTAGTTGGCACATATATTTTATAACACTCAAGTCCTCAACCTATGTTAGCTATTTAATTAGTCTGCAATTTCTTGCATTTTATATTCCTAATATTTATTAAGGTGTATTTCCATATCTCTAGGCCTTATTTACACATTCACAAAAATAACTGATTCTAACAATTTCAATTGAGCCATTGTACAATACTGATCAAGTTTATGGTAACACATGTATTCTATTACACCATCTTAAGCATATTGTTCCACCTGAGTTCTTTCATTTCACTACTCATTTCTTCACAAAGTATATGTCTATATGGGCTTTTTCGTCGTCTCTCGAAAAATGAAAGGGTTTCCTCGAGAAAGTAGAATAAGCCTTAGATTCACCCCCCCTTAATGTTCGACCTCTGCGTCGAGTATCTCTTGACAATAGTTTGAAAATTACTTATTCTTGAAGATATTTGACTTTTAACAATAGTCATGAAATCATTTGCTATTTGAAGATACTTAGGTTTTGATTTTGAAAATTTTATTAAAAGACATTTAGTGATTTTATCATCTTGTTTTCTTTATGATTTTGAAAGTATTTATATTTGGAAATATCATCTTGGATGTCTTTTATATCTTGAAAATAATTAGCTTTAGTTTTGGAAATTTTGTTAAAAGAGAATATTAGATGATTTATTGTACTTCTAGGATTTATAAAATTCATTTTTATAGTGAAAATACTTCAAAAATACAAAAGGCCACTACTTTGACACAATTTTCTATCATGTATCAGTGAACTTGGTTTATTTTGATTTTTAGAATTTTATGAATATTTTATTTGAATTTTTCTGAGTTTCCTGTTATTTTTAATGAATTTTCAAAGTTTTTGTTTATTTGTAAATTCTTCTACTGGTCCACATCATTTCATGGGTTGAGGTGGCAAACACGTGGGATGCTGAAGTGGCAAGGTAGAGTTTGAGTGTTGGGCCGTCTTCTTAATTTGCTTCTCCTGGGCCCTAATAGCTGTTGGCCCGACACTTTTAATTTCACCTCAATTCACGCCCCTCCTGTCGATAGAAGTCAAACATGTGGGTTCTACTGTTGCCTCGCCACAGAAGATCGACGAGAGTTCGGCGCTGAAGTACGATTGATGGAGACGGGTTTTGTTTTTGTGTTACCGGGTCTGACTGATAACAGTTTCAGATCTGCTAAGTCCTCTGGCTACCGCTGCTGTCAAAGAGGGTACCCACGGCACCGTGAGGTCGAGAGGAAGTCAATGGTGATCTCCTCTTCCGTCGCGTCATCTTCAATAATTAGTAATCGACAGTTATTCAATTCAGTCATTACACTTTTAGTTTTTTATTTTTCGGCGATCTCAGCCATCGAAATCGATGAGGCTGGGTTCATTAGCATTGTGGCGGAGAGTAGACCCATCGGTGGTGTTAGTTTGGACTGCATTGTACTCTAATGGCAGGAGAACCGGGTGCTGACATGGCGGTACAGGGATCTGATGAAGAAGCGATACAGAAAGGTATAGATGGGACGTTCAGTTTACTCGGGCTTGCAATTAGGGTGATTAATTAACGTCATTCTTATGTTTGACTTACAACCTGGAACTGAACTCACGGTAGTTGTGGTCCTTGTGGACTGGTCATCAATAATTAGCATTATTCTTTACAGTGTTCATTCACCTATTGCACTTCTTATATCTAAGTCCTTTTATGCTTGACGCTACTGAGATCAAATGAAATTAATAAGGGTCTTGCATATGCTCAATTTAATATTTCGAGTATTGACAATTTATCAATCCTGTGTTTCTCTTTTGGTGTACTAGACTTTGGGAAGACTGACGACCATCAATTATGTACAACAGTTCCAAGTTTCTATGTACTATTGATCTTCCTGGCTAAGCACATTTATGCATGACATCTCCACTGATCCATTTTACATTATTAACTAAGCAAAGAGACTTAGGCAATCTAAGTACACATATAATTTACAATTTCACACATAGAATTATTAAGCTGTAACTTCCATTGGTCACTTAAAAAGAAAGTGCAAAACCAAAACAGTCACCTACTTTTGCAAGTAAACCCACAAGTCTTACATTATTGCAGAAGATTATTTACAAGAATTGTCAAGTCTCAGAATGACATTTTTTGAGTATAAATGTTTAACTTAAATTGCCTAACAGTAACACTTTACACTATGGTCCTGAACTTCCTTGAGAATCACAAAGGGGCAGTGAATAGCATCAAATTGGTACATTAAAAGTACACTTCTACCTAGCAATTAATCCTCTATATTTGTTTCACATCCCAGATTTTACAATGTCAAGTGGTTTCAGCTATATTAATCAAGAAAGGCTCACACATTTCACATTATAGCACAATTTTCATTCACAGGCAATGTTTAGCATCAGGTCAATGTCAAGGGTCAAGCTCATCCAAAGATGTTAATTGTTGTTTCCGTTTTACACTATGGCTCCTAAATTTTCACTTATTATAGCCTGGTTTTACACTGCTTAATTGTTGCTTACTTACAGATTATAGACTCAGGAATTAATTAATATTTGACTGAATTATAAAACCAAAAGTGAAATTCCCAAATTTCAGATTTGAACCAAACCTTAACTTTACTCAAGAATCAGAGCGGAAACAAGAATCAGATTTGAACCAAACCTTAACTTTTCAGCCGTGTCAAGCAACAACATCCGTGGCAGAAATGATAATTGGTTTTATTTAAAAAAAAAATCAAATTGTGATTACCAGAAAAAGCATGGCATCATTTGTATTAGGTACAATTTTTGTGTCCCTTACAGCATAGGTGTGACGGATGTGGTTGGATGCAGGCGCCATATTCTGTGAAAGAAAAAGACGAAATTTAATAGGTCAGGCAACAACACCTACTTGGGTCTGTACAGTATTCATATATTCAGGGTACTTTATATCAACTTGGTCTAGCTTGATAATCATGTAATAACCAGTTTATCCCTATACTAATGCAAAATGTAATAGGTTGCAACAGCACCCACTGCCATGTGATAATCCATATATATTATTAGTGCAGAGGTGGAGATTATAATGGTTATACAAGTTCTGTTACACCTCCATTTGCTTTTCAAGCTGAACTTCCAACTCATAATTGATAGCAAACATAACATTATCACATATACAAAAATTGATAGCAACAATTAGGGTTTTAACGATTCATGGAAGCAAAGATAGAATTGTACCAGTGCTGGATGCATTTACCTGTACATCCTTACAATTTTACCTTATTAGAGAATTTCAGTAACTTCAGTAGCATTGACCACATATACAATGAGTGCTATCGGATTTAGTTTGCAAACCGGAAAGGACTATAATTACTTAACCAAAGTGCCAGATTTGAAATTAACAAAGATATCATCGCAGATTTACACATGAACTAAAAGAAGAGGTTAATATTAGTACAATCCCGAATTCTGACCAGGTGTTTTCTAACCTCTGCCAAAAAGAGATTCACTTTTCATCTTATTCCAAACTATTACTTGGGAGATAATAAAGAAACGATAGAAGTTGATTACTACTATTATAGAAAAAGTTAATTAAGAAAAACACCAAAGTTAAATATGAATGATGTCTTCATCTGCTTAGTAACAAAAGTGCCTTACCACTTTATATTCATCCGAGGCCTAAGTAGTAAACATTTTTCAGTCACTATGCCAGGAATACCCTTACCACCAGTCCCTATGCGTCTACTTAATTACCAAGTACCATTAAATAATAAAGGAAACACTATCAATTTTTATGAAAGGACCAACGATTTTTCAAATTTGATTTTTATTGAAAAACACATGTAAAATCATGATATAAAAGAGAAGATCAATCAAGTGAGCTTGTCAGCTAAAAGGTGTTGTCAGTATGCTGTACTTTGATGTAACAACTCTGATAAAACTGTTTTTGCACAAGAGGACACATCAAGATTCCATCGGTATACTTTATAACAAGTTTGAAGGAAAATATATACCCGAAAAGAAGAACATTATTTCATATTGTAGTCCAGAAGAAACAATATAAAAACTATAATCTATTCAATGCATAAAACTTGATTGATCAATGTAGCCTAACTGCTGATGTATGAAAAATAGTCCCTAGAATTAGTAAAATTAGAACAAAAAGGAATTAGAATAACATATGTAACTAAAAAAAGAACAAAAACGACACTAATATCTTACCAAAACACCTAATGAACATGACTGCCATATGCAAGAAGGAAGAAGACAATAAATTGCAACCAGGTCCGAAATTAAGAAATTTTTTTTTCTGTCAGAGCAATTATGTAGTAATTCAATAGGCATTCATGGTGTTGTACCTCGATACAGTAGTACCTCGATACAGCAAAGGTTCCTTTTTTTCCCCGCATAAAAAGAATTAAAAAAATGAGAAAAAAAGAAAATGAATATTCACTTATCATTTACTGAAGCACTTTATGTGATTATCAATTACCTTGATTTAGCAATTTTTTAATGAAAAGGAAAACCAAGCTTCATGAACTACAAACTAATTGCATTAATCAACTTCAGCACTTTATGCGATTATCAATTACCTTGATATACATGTATTGCAGCACAACAGTTCTGCCCTCCTGAAAATACAAAGGAAAAACCTATGAATTAGATAGAAATATTCAGATCCAAACACAAAAGCATTTCTCAACCAATTTTATAAGAAAATTGAGAAATAAAAAAAAAGAAAAATGGAAGCAATTTCGTATTCAGATCCATAGAGACAGAAAAGAGAGAGAAAGAAAAATTGATTAATGCTGTTGTTGCTCACCTGAAACAACGAAACCGGTGTGTTTATTATCCATCGGATTTCCTGTTTAAATAGCGATCTCAATAGAGAGCGGCAAACGAAAATTCAAAGTGCCTGACAGTAATTAGGGAAAGTAGAATGAGCGGCAAATATAAAAATTGAAATAGTGTAAAAGGAGATATGGTCAAATTTAAGGTCTGATTCATAATCATATCAAACCAGTGTACCAGTATTGTAAACCAGTGTAATAATCATATCATCTCTCTTTACCATTTACTTTTCAAACTGAATTCCTGATATATGAGTACTATTATACAAACAACTCACAAAATCATTGGTCAACTATAACCGTTATCATTGATGAACAGCCAACAGAATGATCATTAATTTAGGTTAGTCAGAGAAGCAAAAGAAGCAAAAAAAAAAAAGCATAAATGAGTTACTGGTCCTAAACGCTCACCTGGTTCTTGCAAGAAGAATCGTCCTGAAAACAACGACAAAAATGAAATTAGTAAAACAAATTAAATTGCTTATTGCCTAATTGCTTATTGCTTATTGATTGAATGTAAGATCAAATCAAATCAAACAAGGGGAAATGTATACAATCGCTCACCTGGTTCTTGCAAGAAGAATCGTCCAAACATGGAATTAAATAGGGGAGGAAAACTCATTAAAGCGGGAAACGAAATTTCAAAACTTCTGCTATATTTTCAATTTCGCTGATAGAAATAAGGAAACAAAAGTAAGCGGCGATTGAAAATTTCAAAATTAAGTGAAAATTTGAGAGGAAATAGGAAGCAGAACAAACCCTAGATTTGAGAAGGGAGCGGCGCAAGTAAACCGACTGATTCTTGCGATTTATCCGAAATAGCAAAGAACGAAGGAAAGAAATCCAATTCTATTGCGATTTGCGCTCGGATTTGTTTTCTTGTGATAATTTCCCTTATCTGGCCGCAAATCGCAACTGTAACTGATACCCTTTCATTACCATACGGAAGAAGAGAAAATTTTGTTTAGATCTGTAGGCGAACTGGCGAAGAAGGAAAGAGGCGCATGATGAAGAAATTAGGGTTTGGAGAGAATGAAATGAGGCAGGGAGCGGCGTCATAGATAAGTAAGGAATAGCAAAGCAAAAAAGGAAATAGATCCAATTTTTATGTGCTTTGTCCGAAGGATATCGGCCGGAGAGAGAGAAGGGAGGGCTGAGAGAATTAAAACCTAGCGGCTCATCTTTCCATTTCTGGTTGCGATGGAGGAATCGAACACCCTTCAATGAAACGTAAAAAAAAAAAAAAAATACGGCGCTGCGAATCGAACTCGTCAGTTTTAGATGCGAAAGCAACGACTCTACCGACCAGCGACATGACTGTTGTGTGTCAAACAATCTGACTCTTCGTTAGAAATACAAATCTAAACCGCACATCATATCAAATTGTACAGATCAATGGTTTATAGCTGATGTTAACACATGTTTCAACCCCTAATTGTTAGAATATTATGACTTTTCTGAAAGTGCTTTTATAAGTAGTATAGATAGTATAGATATAGATATATGATATTTGTATCATATTAGTCCATATCTAAATGACTAAATTTAAAGATTTCAAATCAAAATTTATTAATATTGAAAAAGTCAATTAGTTGTCAAAACTATAATTTTATTGATTTTAAAGTTTCTTTTATTTTTAGATTTTGCTTACCTTATAATAAAAAAAAAATATGGGAGAGAAAACAATAAATTAGAGATGAACATTATTTACATATATGATATATGTCTTGAAAAATGAAAAAAATAATATATTTAAAGAAAACTGTATCACTATTGAGGTTTAAGAAACAGGTAAGTTAGAGTTCATGCCAAGTTACAAGTTTTAATTTCGTCCTCGAGCTCCATTTTTTTTTTTTTAATTTGTTAACGATGTCCTTATTTCTTTTATCTTTTCGTCACTGTGGAACTTATCTTTTGGTTCTTGTAAAGCATACCTTATGTTTTTAGTGTTTGCCTGTTTGGCAAAACTTTATTCTTTCTGTCAAGATGTCCTTCATTTCCTACGTAAATTTTCGTCTATTTAAATGTTTAGAATGATCAACAGATTCTTGCTTCCACATGAGAGGTAGCATGCCTTAAACATAGTACCTCAGTTAGTACACTGATTCAGTAATTAGTTGATTAATTAATAGCTCAAAATGTAGAAAGCGAATCATTCTATTATTAGTAGGAATAAAGAATAAAATGTACAACTAATAAATATTTTCTCTACACATGAAACAGTGTGAAAATAACAAATTAGCAGGAAGCGTCGAAAGTTGTAACATGTGAGAATCAAACACAAAATATTCAGACTAGTGCCAAATCAGCAATAAATATGTGCTATTATCATTTTCTGTGGTTTTTTTTTCTTTTTTTTTCTAAATATGCTAACTTTTTATAACATTTTTAAAAGGGTCATTATTTATTATTATTATTTGTAATTTGTCTTTACTTTATTCCGATAGGATTTTCTCTGCGCACACCTTTTTTAAATTTAAATGATAGAATTGTCCCTGCTGTTTAGATTTTATCTGATCAAAGTTTTTTATTTTTTTTAACCCAATAGAATTCATGGTCCAATTCGTTTGTATATGCTGTTAATATATTAAAAATGCATAAATTTTAAAAAGATTAAATTTATAAACAGTACAGATGCAAATATCACATAGGAAGTTTGCAATAAAAATAGAATTGAGTGAAGGACAGATAACAGAAATCTAATTAAAATCATTTGAGTAATCAACTAATAAACTAGTGTTTTCTTCTATTATTTTGGAGATCTTTTGAGAAACATGGAAAGTAACCCAAAAGAGAACCTTTTATTCGCAACAACTTCAGTTTCTGTTGTTAGAACCTGGGGGGGGGGGGGGGGGGGCATATAATTTGTCAAACTACTTTTGCAGCTATTATTACACTTTAAACAAACACAAACAAAGAGACTAAAAAAGTAATCTTAATATTAAAATATTTACAAATCAAACATTATTATATCTAGTGAAAAAATTATAAGACAAATATGCCTTAATTTAAAATTTATAGGGGTGCCTTCAAATTTTTAATTAGGAGGTGCTTTACAAATCAAACCGTTGCTATATTTACTTAAAATAAAAACAATACTTAAGTAGGTATATATTTTCATTAGATTGTTGGAACCAAACTGCTTGATTTAAATAAAAACAATACTTAATTAGTGGATTTATATTTTCATTTTTTTTACATGAGGATACTTGTGAAGATTTTTAGTTACTTGTAAGTTATAATAAGGAACCAAACTGCTTTCCAGAATATTCTGCAACAGATGAAAAGAGTTGGGATGAATAAAAAAGTACAATATTTGAAAATAACTCAATGATACCTTTATTTAAAAAGGCAACGTAATTTTTAAACGTACTCACTGTTTTATCAAAAAAATTAAAAGTAATAATAAAAGTTCGTACAAGTGGCCAATAAAATATGATGAATTCATACATTTCCTTTAAGGGATGTTTTTATTATGAACTTTTTTTTTATCCGATTTGAATTTAAACCCGATCAACAAAGGTCATAATTTGAAAAATTATCCACTTTTCGCCCAAAAAGAAAAAAAAAACGATTGCCTTTCTGATGGGCGATTTATCACAAAGTAAAATGGGGTTACATAAATTGTACAAACCGGACTTGAGTACTTACCTGTATTCTAGAATTTTATAAATAGTCAACATGCAGAAAATGCGAACTTCCTATGTGATATTTGCAATATTAAAAGATTAAGTTATATACAGTCATAATTGTAGTGCTCAGACTGAGCTCTTTAACCATTTTTTCTAACACCAGCTTAGAAAATGTGAATGCTGGTCGTCTTCTTTAGGATAAAAAAATAATTTTTAAATTAACGAGTCAAAATTATAATCAATGAAATACTACTTACGCCGTTCCGCGTGTTTAATTTGTCAACTGCAGATATTTCGTCAGCCACCCTTTGACCAATTCCTCTTACTCTTCTCCTCCTACTCACCCTTTTGAATTTTGATGTCTCCATTTAAATGATTCCAACACCTCACTTCTTGTACTTCTCTCTCTCTCTCTCTCTCTCTCGTCAGAATATGTATTTCCCTCTCTCTATCATCCTTTGTCTTTTCTCGTACCTCTACGTATCAGCCCTCTCACAGTCAAATCCCTTATTACGTCAATTTTGTGGAGACACCGGTAACTACTCAGACAACAGCACTTACCAGTCCAACATCAACCAACTCTTCTCTTCTCTGATAACTAATTCCACTTCCAACGGCTTCGCAGCTGGTACGGTTGGTACGGTACCAAACTTGGTTTCTGGACTTGTACTATGTCGTGGTGATGCCAGTTCCTCTTTCTGCTCCTCTTGCCTCTCCACGGCCCTTGAGGTAGGCAATTTCAACTTAATACTGTTGTGTTCCCACTAATTGAATTTCTTCTAAATTAATATGGGTATATCTGTACTTGGGAAATTTTGTTTTTGAGCCCTTAAAACTTGTGGAATTCTCATTTTGAGACTGCTCAGTATCTCTATGAGGAGAGGATCTTGTTATATTCTCATCTATAATTTTAGATTGACAAAGTATTTATTTAAATTTCTCCTTTTTGTTATCTCTTTGTAGAATGCGTTACAGCTTTGTCCGTACGACAGAGCCGCTACAATATATTACGATTACTGCTTGCTTAAGTTCTCCAACCAACAATTTCTTTCCTCCACCGACAATCCTATCCAAATCGCATTCGTTAGCGCGGCAAATGTAACATCTAACCCAGCCCGATTTGATCAAATCGTGGCTGATCTCATTTCTAACGCATCGGCTTGGGCATCATACAATTCTACACGCCGATTTGCGATAGCAGAAGCAACTAATTTCTCCCAGCAGTATCCTGTTATCTATGGCCTTGTACAGTGCACAGCTGACTTGGCTGGTTCAGAGTGCCAGGCAAGTGCTAACACTAAAAATTGTTGTGATTTAACAAAATTTTGGTGCCTGATATTTGGTGATCATACTATACAGCATTATACCAGCAATTATTGAGAGGTTCTGTTAATTTAAAATACTTTCTTCTGTGCAGAGTTGCCTACAAACGCTGATTGATGAGAAGCCATTGTATTTTCAAGGGAGCGAAGGGGGTAGGTTAATGGGTGTTCGTTGCAATTTCCGGTATGAGGTTTATACATTCTATAGTGGTCAACCAACAGTGAAGCTCGATGCAACTGCTGTTGCAGTACCTCCCGCTCCGTTGTTGGAACCTACAGGGAGTTCAGGTAAGTTTTGCATTAGATTCTTTGTTTTGTTATCTAATTTTATTTTGTTTTTGTCAACAGTGGACTTGTTATACTACTGTACTAGCTTTTCTACGAGCAACAATTGGAGTTTTTCTATAATAGTGCACCTGAAAGTAAAGGCTCTATTAAATAAATCTTGTAGAAAATAATTCTTACATCAATCACTTGTCAATTAGTTTGTTGGTCTGTTGACTTCATGGAAAAACTCTCATAGTATTTTATATCAGGGTATTATGAATGTGATTTTATAATGTTACAGTAAGTTAGGCGTAGACTCATGACTTCAAAGTTCTCACTTTATTTAAGTTGAATAACTAATTTTAGTTTATGGCTTGTTTGACTTGGCCATCTGTTTGAACTTTGAATTGATAGAGACAATTTGGTGCCTTCTAACACATTTCCTCGAACAACAAACCATACAAAATAAAGGTGTTGGCCATATTAAATTGTCTTCCAATAATGTATGTTACAAAACTGGTCTGGTCTTTTGACTGAGCAATTCTAATTTATTACGCTTAGGAGGCCCATTAAAGTTGCAGGGTGGGCCCATTTTGAAGTAGGACTATTTTAATTGGGAAAATACCAATATATCCTTTTAGTTTGTTTTATTTCTCAAGGTCTCTCCCATCATCAGAGTCTGTGAAATACTGGCCATATTTGGAACATACAAGTGATAGTATAATGTGTGTATTGGGTTAAAGTTCTGGCCATCTTGTTCGTTGCAAAGGTTATTAGAAATTTTTCACCAATAGATAACATTTTATTGGGTTAAAGTTAACCTATGTCTGACGCAGGAATTTTTTTATTGTAAAATTTTCAGGGAAAAAAACAAGGACCACTGTTATTGCCATTGCTGTTGCAATTCCTGCATTTATCGTTTGTTTATCAGCAATCATATTCGGCTTTTGTGTTTGGAAGAAGAAACGACCTTTCAGAAAAGTTCTAGTAAAATGTATGTCATGACCTCATTGAATGCTTATGATTCAATTAATCACTTCAGTTCATACAGGAATTGTATGGTATTTGTAAGAGATACTAACTATGGGAAGCTTATGTTTGACAGACAACTTTGACTCAGATGACATTGAGGGTGCCGATTCATTTCTACTTGATCTTTCGACTTTAAAAACTGCTACAACTAACTTCAATGAATCCAATAAGCTTGGTGAAGGCGGTTTCGGGGCCGTTTATAAGGTTACAAACTTTATTCATTTTCTTGCTCAGTTATCTGTGTTTTTCACAACAAGAAATGTGACTTACTCAATGACCCATATATCAATAGGGAACACTGCCAAATGGACAAGATATAGCTGTTAAGAGACTGTCTCAAAGTTCAGGTCAAGGACTGGGGGAATTGAAAAACGAGATAGTATTACTTGCTAAGCTTCAACACAAAAATTTAGTTCGGGTTTTGGGGGTGTGCCTGGAAGAACAAGAGAAGTTGCTTGTTTATGAATTTTTACCTAATAGAAGCCTCGACAAATTTCTATTCAGTATGTGAGCTTTTGGCCTAAAGTTTTTCCCTTTTATAGTTATGTATTTTGTTTAATTAAAATAGTTCCACTCGCCAGCTTTTGGCTTATTACTCACAACTTTTGACCTTCTATAATAAAGTTTCTGTTTATTGCATATTTGAGCATAAATTTGTTATGAACCATAGTTTTACAATTGCAGATCCTGAAAAGAAAGCAGAACTGAATTGGAGAAAAAGGTTAACAATTATAAATGGAGTAGCACGAGGTCTCCAGTACCTGCACGAAGACTCACAACTGAGAATAATCCATAGAGATTTGAAAGCCAGCAATATTTTGTTGGATGCTGATATGACTGCAAAGATATCAGACTTTGGCTTGGCACGACTCTTTAGTGTGGATCAGACAGTTGATGTCACAAAGCGAGTGGTCGGCACATTGTAAGTATTTGTTAGGCTCTTATTTTCAATACTTCGATTTCAGCTGCTCTTAATCCTTTTAATTTCTTTTATGTAACTGTTGTCTGTTGTTGGAATTAGGGTCTTCTCAAATAGGGTGAAGTTGATATCTTTAAAAGATGTATCTATTTTGTAGGGACAGACATAATATTTAAAATTTTTAATGGAGCAGTTTTAAATTTTCATTAAAAGGTCAAAATTTTGAAACGACCTAATAATGGCCTTTAATATTCTGTCATCTTGTGGATCATTTCAGTGAACAGTTTTTCTTGTGTGCAGCGGTTATATGGCACCAGAATATGCTATGCATGGGCTCTATTCAATAAAATCGGATGTTTTTTGCTTCGGCATACTGCTTTTAGAGATTATTACTGGAAAAAGAAATAGCGGTTTCTGGGAATCAAATGAAGCTGAAGACCTCCTAAGCTTTGTAAGTTCTTTCGTCGTGCTCCTTTCTTAGACAATGGACGTATTATATTTATAAGTCTTTTTCCAAGCCAGCATCCCACATTTATACATTTGATTTAGTTTCTGCTAATAAAAAAACTAGCTTTGATTAGGCCGAATAAAATGTTCCAAATCTGAAATATTTCAAATAGTTTATAGTTTATATATTTATAATTAAACCCTCATATTTCAAAAGTTTAGAAAGGATACAAATAATATTTTTAAAGAGCACTGATACAATACATTCATTGTCTCCTCTTTTCTTTTTCCTCATGTGTGGGTGATGAACATGAAAATGACATAGTATTTGTGTCCGGTTAAGCCTAATTATTGTCCTAACTTCTGCCCTTTTCATGTTCATTATGCTTAATTTTCTCCATTTTGCACAAAAGATAGAGATACTGTCGATTTGTTATTTTTGTTGCATTTCAGGTTTAAGTGTGCAGGGTGCATCCTGGCGCTTTCAGATTTGATGATGCACCTGCATTCCAGGGTGCATCCTGGCGCAGATTTGGAAACAGATCCAGCTCTTCACGTGACAGCTAGCTAAAATCTCTCAAATTTCGTCCTTTATTATTGCCTGGCTGAAAGAAGGAAAGTCCAGCTCTCTCCCTCCTGTGATTTATGGCAAGGGAATTAATTATTGAGAGGAGAAAATGAGGAAACCAGCATAAAAGGCAGCCAAGGGCTGCTGTCCAAGGGGATCATCTCTCAATTCCAGAATTCCAGATCTGATTTTTCTCTCCCTCTCTCTCTGGTCGAATTTTGACCTAGGGCTTCGGCCCTGGTCTCTCTTGGGGCAGCAACTACCTCTCTCTTGGTGACAGCAAGGAGGAAAAAGGGTTGCAGCACTCGATCCTAGAGATGAAGGCCAAGAAAATTGGTTGCATCTTTATCTCTTTATCTCTTGTGATGTTTGTGTTCAAACTTGTTGTTTTGCTTTATTTGTGTTTCATGAGTAACTAAAATAATTTAGGATTATGATGTAGCTCTTACTCTAGCTTGGATTAATATAGCATTTATTTTAGTTATTATGGGTGGTTGTTATTAATTCTGTCTATTGTGTTGTGCGATTTATTTGATCACTTGCACGCTTGGTATAAATCTGTTTGGATTTATCTTTGAGTAGCTAGACACAAAGGTGTGGTTGATTCTCTTAACTTTCTAGCAATCCGCTTAGACCATTTGCTTGTGGTTTAGGTAGACAGATTCAATGGGAGGTTAAGATAGACTATTACCAAACGGTCCGCTCGAGTTAATGGATTTCGGGTTTAGACAAGTAGACATGCACAAAAGTACTTATAAACCACTTATTAACACTTTTCTTTTATTTTCATTACATTTGTTTTTATCCAATTCTTGCCCGCTTGAGATTTGTTTGTAGGAAGTTAGTATGAGTAGCTAGACACAAGGGTGTAGTCGATTTTTCTATTTTTCTAGCAATCCGCCTAAACTAGCAATTTGTGGTTTAGGTAGCCAGATTCAAGAGGGGATTAGTATAGATTATTACCAAACGGTCCGCTTGTATTAATGGATTACAAACTTAAATCAAGTAGCCAGGCACAAAAGAATTGCATAAAGTACGTGTGATGAGACCCCATAATTCTAGGTAAATTGTTGCGTTAACTCAAGTAGAGTATAGTGGTGAAATCATAATCCTAACAAAAACATATAATTATTTTCTGTTAAGAGTGCACTTGCATCGTAGACTGCATCCTTTCTGAAATTGTTCACCTGCATTCTTGGTAGCACTCAGTCCAGTGCGACTGCATCCCATACTGCACTAGCATTTGCATTATTTACTTACTTTTCTGTTTTACCCCTGTAGTTTAAACATCAAATCTGATTACTTGCCAGGTCTAGATTACCCAAAGTTGTTAGTCCGGTAATTCTAAACCGCCTCCCTGTGGGATCGACCCCTAAGTACTACGCGGTAGGATAGTGCGCTTGCATTCCGACTGATTAGGGTTAGGGTTTTTATTAGCCTTGTGTACCTAAAAAGCACACATCAAGCTTGGCGCCGTTGCCGGGGATACTCACCACTATACTATCCTAACTTCTGCCCTTTTCATGTTCATTATGCTTAATTTTCTCCATTTTGCACAAAAGATAGAGATACTGTCGATTTGTTATTTTTGTTGCATTTCAGGTTTAAGTGTGCAGGGTGCATCCTGGCGCTTTCAGATTTGATGATGCACCTGCATTCCAGGGTGCATCCTGGCGCAGATTTGGAAACAGATCCAGCTCTTCACGTGACAGCTAGCTAAAATCTCTCAAATTTCGTCCTTTATTATTGCCTGGCTGAAAGAAGGAAAGTCCAGCTCTCTCCCTCCTGTGATTTATGGCAAGGGAATTAATTATTGAGAGGAGAAAATGAGGAAACCAGCATAAAAGGCAGCCAAGGGCTGCTGTCCAAGGGGATCATCTCTGAAATTCCAGATCCAGATCTGTTCTTTCTTCCTCTCTCTCTATATACGAAATTAGGGTTCAAGCTGCCTCTCTTGGTGACAGCAAGAGGCAAAAGGCACTGGAGCACTGGTTGGTAGAAGCTAGAGTTGAAGGAATAATCGGTTTTATCTTATCTTTTGCTCTCTTTCATGATGTTTGTATCCAAAACAATTGTTGTTAGTTTTTATTTTATTATGAGTAGCTAAATTTTTAAATTAGGGTTATGATGTAACAACTGAAATGCTTGGTTTATTGAATGCTTAGTTTATTTTATATCATGGTTGTTGTTAATTCTTTCTATCCTTTACTGAAATGTGTTGTGCGATTTATTTGACCACTTGCACGCTTGTTTTAAATCTGTTTGGATTTCTCGTTGAGTAGATAGACACAAAGGTGTAGTTGATTCTCCTAACTTTCCAGCAATCCGCTTAAACTATTTGTTTGTGGTTTGAGTAGACAGATTCCAGTGGAGGTTAGGATAGATTATTACCAAACGGTCCGCTCAAGTTAATGGATTTCAGGTTTTACACAAGTAGACATGCACAAAAGTACTTATAAACCACTTTTTAACACTAGTATGTTAAGCCATGAGAATAAGATAAACAAGCTTCATTAATCCAAGTGTTACATAGTTGTGAAGTCATAACCCTAGCCTAAAAACACATAAATACATTCAGTTTTCATTTGAGTCTTTTCTGTTAGTCTGCATCTTGTCTTGAACCAGTTGCATTTCGGCCTGCATTCTACTTCAACACTTCACCTGCATCCCTAGTTGCACTCAGTCCAGTGCGACTGCATCATTTCCCTGCACTGTCATCTATTTTAGTTATTTACTTTCCTGTTTTATCCCTGTAGTTTAGTCACCCATCCAACTACTTGCCAGGTCTAGATTACCCAAAGTTGTTAGTCCGGTAATTCTAAACCGCCTCCCTGTGGGATCGACCCCTAAGTACTACACGGTAGGATAGTGCGCTTGCATTCCGACTGGTTAGGGTTAGGGTTTTTATTAGCCTTGTGTACCTAAAAAGCACACATCAGTGGGGGACTTACATGTTACAAATCCGAAACATTTCAAATAGTTTATACAGTTTTAATTAAACCCTTGTATTTCAAATTTTATTTCAAAAGTTCAGAAAGGATACAAGTTATACATTAAAGATCACTGATATAATATGTCATTGCCTCATTTCTTTTGCTGTCTGTGTGGGGGGGCCCATAGGGCATGGATTGTCATGATCACCATATAAATTCTAAATTGTTGAATTGAACTTAAGATTTTTTACATGACGGGATCAAATTACAAAAATGACTCCTAGGCTCCCGTTACAGTGTTGGATGGTTGGGCCTAACAAAATCAGTTTGGACATTTGTAGGTCACTAGATTCTAGATTGTTTCCATAGCATGTGATATTTGCCACAATTTTATTATCTTATTCATTTTGGGAACTGTTGTGATGCAGGCATGGGAGAATTGGACAGCCGGTACAGTTCCCCAAATGGCTGACCCTACATTGCAGCATTGTCCTTCAAACGAAATTGTGAGATGCGTACACATAGCTTTGCTTTGCGTGCAAGACAATCCAACAGATAGGCCCAAGATGTCAGAGGTGGTGATAATGCTCAGTAGCAACACCATGTCTCTAAAAGCGCCTTTCAGACCCCCATTTTGCATCACAAATACAGGTTCCGAATCCAATCTTTATTTACAGGTAAACCATAATCAGGGAAGTGGAAGTAGCCAACCTTCTGATATGTCAGGTCATGTTTCACAAAATCAGGTTTCAATTACAGAACTTGATGCTAGATAGATGCAAAAGGAAAAAAATATGATAATTTGAAGTTTGTTTTGTAAATTCATATATTGTATAGAATCGACAGAGAGGATATGATAAGCATGATGAGCAATAATGAAGTTCTTTTTTTTTTTTTTAGTTTGTAGAAGAGAACAGTTCATATGATGAGCAATAATGAAGTTCTTTTTTTTTTTTTTAGTTTGTAGAAGAGAACAGTTCATATGATGAGCAATAATGAAGTTCTTTATTTTTTTAAATTTGTAGAAGAATACAGTTCTTTTTATTTCTTCCATTGACACCAAACTTATTGATAATATTCAATTTAAAGAAAAAAATAATGTGGATAGTGCTAATGACAGCGAGAAAAAGAGTCCCATATTTATTCACAATCAGAACTTTACTACTTTCTAGAATCATTTAACACTGGCACTTGACAGTAATTATCTACAAACAGAAGTCTCTTTGCCCTTTACTATGTAATGATTGGTATTATTAATATTAACTAAACAGAAAAAAAAATATGGCAGAACAAAGAAATTAAAAAAAGGAAAGAACAAAAACCAGAATCTGAGATTATCAACACAATGCCCAAAATGAGAAACAAGAAAGTAAAAATAAATTGAAAAGTTCAATGACTCTCATATAATTAATCTGTGTACATCATTTAAGTCACAACTATATTCAAATAATTAAAGCCATCAAAAATGCAATAACTGTCCCCATCACAACATCTGCTGACTGATATATGGCAAAGGCAGCAGATTCAGAAGGTCCTGGTGCTGACACAGGCACATAACTTATTGGTGCAGTTGCTTGAGTAGGCAATTCTGCCTTCTTAGGTGCAGGTCCAGATTCTGGTGTTTCTGCCACCTGAGGTACTGGTGCATGTTCAGGCGTTTTTGCCTTCTTAGGTGCAGCTGCATATGTTGGTGTTGGTGCTGTATTCGGTGCATGATGTTTAGGAGGGCTTTTCTTTGGAGCCGGAACTGGAGTTGGAAGTGGTGTATTGACATCAGGTGGAGTATCATATGAAGGAGAAGGTGTGGTAGCATAAAGAGACGGTGGGGGTGGCGAACCATAAATTCGGTAAGTAGGAGCAGCTATTGGTGGGTTTTCAGGAGATGTTTCTGAATCGTCAGCAGGTGTACCAGGAGATTGTTGGTCAGGGGGTGGTGGAGAGCCATAATAGCGGAATAAGGGAGGTGGAGGCGGGGAGCTTTCGGATGAAGGAGCATCAGGTGATGGTGGGGAAGGAGATGCGAGTTGGCCTGGCGGTGGTGGAGAACCATAATAGCGGTACAGGGGAGGGGATGGTGATGATGATGAATCAACAGGAGTCTCGGGAGATGGTGGCGTCAGTGCTGGTGGAGGAGGTGAATCAGTGGGAGGCTCTGGAGATGGTGGTGTTGGCGGTGGTGGTGAATTGACTGGAGGTGAAGCAGGTGGCGGTGAAACAACAGGTGGTGAAGGTGGGGGTGATGATGTGGAGGTTGCTAATGAGGAAACAACCTCGACCTGTATTTTCTGGCCACCAGTACAGTGGCCAGGAATGCCACAGATGAAGTACCTCGTGCCAGCACTAGTCAGCTGGATGGTTGTGCTGCCTCCTTGATATCTCGTAAATGAATTGCTTGAAGAACATTTATCGTAGTTTTCCTTCGACACCTCGAGCACGTCATGGAATGGTCTATATATAAAAGCTTTGTGCATAACAAAAAAAATAAAAATAAATAGTGTCAAATAAATTAAGTGAATTAAAAGATGTTCTACTTATAATCACCCTGATTGCATATCAAAATCACTGATAACATATACAATAGGTACCGGTTCCCTGATTACCGAGAACTGTACTGCAACAGTGATGGTTGTGTGCAATAACTAAAAGATCAATAGGTGACAATAAAGATAAGGTCGACTTACTCAAGGTGTCGCCGACCAAGAACTGTTCCTTTTTTGCCCAGGCTTCCATGTTGCCGATGATCCATCCTTGGTCGCCACCTACCTTGTGATCTGTGCTTATTGTTGCATGAAACAAAGCTGAGAAAAATGCAATGCAGAATAGTACTCTTCTGGGTCTATTCCTATCCATTGAAGAATAGCTTGCAGAATATGTGTGCTTGAGAGACAGAATCAAATGTAATGTTCTGGTGAAGTAAATGAGCTACTTATACATATTAGATAGATCTTTTCCTTTTTTATTTTTTTAAAAAAAAACAGAAAAGAAACAGTCAGCCGTTGAAAAAAAATAATATATCAATTATTGGTTCAAGAAAAATGTTCATCATTTTAGCCGACACTATTGGCTTGTTGGTTCCTACATTTTGTAAATTTCATCCATTCGTGCTTCCAACTAAGCAATTACATTCATAAATTCTTATAATGAATTCTTTTATTCATGACATAGAAAAGAAAACATGAAGCTGTAGTCTTATGAATTTATGTTCATTGCATGTAGAATACTTCTAAGCCACAATTCGAGGTTGCCGACCGGATTTTGTAATTGTATGCCAATTAAATAAAATTTACATTTCATATATTCACCTAATATCATTTGAAGTATCAATCTCCCATCGTGTAAACTTCTTCTGATGCATTTTATACCAAGAAATCAGAAGCTCTCATGCTCTTAATTAATACATTTGCATGGAACAAGGTATCATGAAACGACAATGTCAATTGTCAAGTAAATATTACGAGTTCAGAAATAATTAAAGATTTTTTTCTATTAATATTAAAGCAAAAAATTTTGATATCTCCTCATCTTCATCTAAAATAATAGAGTTATTAATTACTATTACTTGGTTGTTGAAATTAATAAAAAAAATATATATTTTATTAAACTCAAGTCAACTCAGTTGATATATATACATATAATGATATTTCTAATGATACACTTTGAAGTGTTTCTCATCGTGGCAATTGAAACTGTGATGTCATCATATGCAAATGGAAAACAAAAGTTTATATTTCTCATCAAAATTCACAAAAAAAAAGGGAGATTACCAGGATATTTATAAATGCCATCTAGTCGGGCGGCATCATTTAAAAAGAATATGTGTGTGGCTCCTCTATTATTTGTCTCTGTTTAATATTTTAAGCCGAAAATGTTTAAGTCAAAAATAGAAATCGATTAAAAAAAAATCAAGATATAATATTGTTACATGAAAGCACGTACCTAATTTATTGGACATTTGGCATCGATCAATATCATCCAAGATATGTGATTCTATTGTTAGGAACTCTAGTCCTTGTGCAATTTTAATTTTTATTACTAATTAATAATTAATTAACCATGCACAACAAAAATGATCTAGTATTAAGCATCAAGCACTCATGAGAAACGGGGAGGAGTTTCGTACCTCTTCCAAACTCGCAATTGGAAGGCTCGATCCATGGTATAGAAGTCGATGGCGTGCCTCCAATCACCACAACCACGCTGGCCTCGAGTCCACCAAAAGCTCTAACCAAATTCTAGAGGTTTGTGCTAGCAAACCCTAGAACGGGGCTAATTTCTTATTGCCTTTCTTCACAAAATTAACTATTTAATTTGTGGCTAATATTCAACACATGAATTCCTATGGAAGAGCAATAATTTGAGAGAGCAATGGAAAAGAAAAATCTGACCTTTTTTCTGTAATTTTCGTCCATTTTAATTAGGGAGAGAAGAAGAGGTTAACGCTAAATTTAGCGGTGTTGTTTCCTTAATTAACAGTCATATATTTAGGCATCCAAACCTCATCATTCTTTCACCCAATATGGACAAAATTGTCCCCTATATGCTGGCCACGAAATGGCCTAATTTAGCTATTTCATTTTGTTATTTTGCTCTCATATTAACACATTAAATCAATCATTTAATGGTCTAATTAAATTACTTTCTTATTAAGCTGAATTTTCAATTCAACCAATTAAAATATGTTGAATAAAATTAATTATCAACTCATTGATAATTATTTTGAAATTAGTAAATGCATTAATTTATTTCTATATGATCCCTTTGATTTAATTAATTATAACGGTTCATAACGATATATAATTAATTAATCAACTTATCATATTTTCATCGCACTTATTGCTGTGAATAAATAAATAATGCACTGTATAGTTAAAACTTTATTTGTGTGACCCTTTGAGGATTTATGTTATGTTGGCCATGAAAATAAATCGTTATTTATTTTCAATAATCATAAGCGGTATCTAGCAACATGTTATGATTCTCAATTAACATAAATATTGTACTGCTACAGTATTTTAATCCTGCATAAGAAATATAAGTATTTCCTTGTTTTGATTCTTATGTCACATGATATCATCGTATAATCCAAAATAGAAATGTGTCATTCTTGCAGATTATAAGTTTCTTGATCTAGAGTTGATCGCCTAGTTGCGCGCATACGATCCAACTCCATCAAGGGGCCCAATGAACAACTTTTCTTGATGAACAACTTTTTCCCGTACAATTCAAGAGAACATAAATAAAGTTCGTATAGCAGCCCTTATCAGGAATCAACGGTAGACGATATTTATTGAACCTATCCTCATGTGGAAAAGTTGAACCATCTCAAATTTAGAATCAAACTCATATGAAATAAACAATGACACATAACACAATCAATATATTTATTTTATTGAGTCATGTCCTGTACTATGTTCTAATAACATACACATATGCAATTAAGTTGATAACTCTTTACCTATGATTTGTAGAACTTAATCATCACTTAACTTGCATACTAATCTTTTATGATAATTAATATATGTTCCTTGTTATTTATCAAGATTACGGACGATTTAGATTTATTACTGTCATTCTAATGAATGATCCACAGAGATCTATAATTCAGATCCTCAACCTGAATGATCTGTCAGTAATAAACTCTAGGAATAAATAATTAAATATCATCAATAACATAAACTAAAAAATTAAGTCATTAAATATTAATTTCTAGGACACAACTCCAACATCTATTCCTCTCCATTTGTCCAAAAAAGCACATTTCAACATTTTTTGAAATGATTTAATTTCACACTCAACAAGACAACAACAGGGAAGGACAAACAGATGCAACGCTTCGAGGGTTCGTAAAACTGGACATTTCCATTTTCAATACAAACGGAGACCAAGAAAATCGAATAACATTTTCGGATAAAACCATAAAAATGAATATTCCATGGTTTTAAAATTAGAACCAATAATTTGTAAATTCAAAAATTCGGGAACACACCAAGTCAACTATTGTTGGGCCTGCAACATTACCACAACAAATTGGAATAAGTTGCATCATCATAATTGCTTAGCCAAGTAAAATGATATAATTTCTGGCAAAATAGAGATCATTCTGTCACATACGAGGCATGAATCCAAATAATTCCAAATGACCAATTAAACTAATCTGTTACAAATTTCTGACCACAAATGTCTCCTAGCACCGGCTCCTACTCCAAAGAATCACAAGCGCAAAACGCCATACCACGGACCCACTAAGGCACCCAAACATGCACCTGCACCTAAGAAGGCGCATGCACCTGCATCTACTGTATATAGGCTATCAATGAATTATGAAATCACTGCATCCGCAGCTCCTACTAACAACCGATCACCCAATTTTGTGGTCTGCATTGTTCTTGCACTTCTGGTGGTTTTGCTTCTTTGATAAACACTCAAAAGCAATTTCTAATTAAGTATGTGCACGTGAGGCTTCCTAGACTGAGAAATTGAGGATATAGCCCAGTGCAATGTAGCATATTTTTAGTAGATGTCTGATCCATGGGAGGTGACAGAGGTGTCCTTGTGGGTTTTTTTTTTTTTTTTTGGTTCAAATTTTAAGTTTGTGCACAGGAGGCATTCTACAACGAGAGAAAGATGCCCGGTGACAAAATTTCTGTGTTTCAAACTAAATGTCTATGTGATTCCATTTTGTACTAGAAATATAATTAAAAACGTTCTTAATATTTCTTCTCTCATTACAACATTTTCCTGTTATATATAGCTTCAACTTTGCTTAATTGGCTAGTTCCCTCTTAATTTTGGATGGTCATTTATTTACATTTTATCCTATTTGTTGTCAAACCGATTTACTTAATTTTCCTAAAGTAACCTTGAAAGTTTCAGCACTTCGATGAAATTTGAAAAGCTGATTAAATTGAGTAAGGTTCTACCACTTCATTTTGTAAAAGTAAAGCCCCAATACAATATCCAGATATTACAAACAAATTACAAACCTTTATTAATTACTGGTTCCAAAATTTAGAGGTACCACTTCACCAATCCTATTTACATTTCAACTCAAACCAGAAAAAATATAATAATAATAAATACCCGACAGAAAGTAGTATGAGTAGTTTTCGAATCGCAAAATTTGATTTGTGTGTTTCAGACCTGAGCTTCAGTTTCGGAATAAATAAAGATTAAAGATATTTAAACTTATGGATATCCAATGCACGCTTATCCATTTAACTCTATGGGCTTTTTGTTCTAGACCTGCAGTGCCATTAAATAGCTTATTTGGGCCTTTTAAACTCAATTTAACATCATTATTATTCCAGATATTTCATTAATTACATCAAATTTTATTTTCTGACGTTATAATTTTTTTTTCTTGAAAGGTGGAAGCCCATATGCAAATTTTTAAATGTTAATGAATGAAATCCAAATTACAAAATAGAAATCTGTTCAGTTAAAAATGAAAATTATTACTAATTTGTTGTTAAAAGAAGATCAGAAGGTAAAAAAAATCAAAGTATCAAATTAATTACAACCAAGTGTTTTTTTTTTCTTTTGAGGGCCGATTACATCCAAATGTTAAATTTCTACAACTTGATTTTGCACAAAACATAATTACATGTGACATACAAACAAGTAATAAAATATTGACGTGCGGATTACGTTTGGAATTTGAAATACAATTATGTTGGGAAAAAAAGTGGGTTTAAAATATTAATTAATTATATCATTCAGCATATATGCTCGACTCATATGTGTCTCAATTTTGTCATTTTTAAATATGTCACTGCAATTTTTCTTCAAATAAATGCAATTTATTTTTTGTTACAATTGTCCCTATTTACATTCTTTTGTGACCATTCTTGACTCTCAAACTGTGCCAATGCATGTATGATAATATTCAGGAGAGGAATTATAAAAAAAATAAAATAAAAACCATTTCACGTAAGGTCAAATGCTCATAGGTAGTAATTCAAAATACACCTGTTTTTGTTATTGTTTTCTAGCAATTCAATTATATTCCACGTCTACTTATCAATAGGGTTTAATATTAAAGAATAGTTGGCAATTAATAATTAAGTCCTATATTATGGTGTGTGGGTCGTCAAACTTCGGTTAGTTGCATGTCCTTTATTAAAAAGAAATTTTCAGACTCTGGGAGCTGCTATCTGCTAATTATTCTTTATATATAATGCATATCTGTTCAGAAAATACATGCATTCATATCTATTGTTTTTGTCATGTTTATCATTTCCGGGACAGCTTGTATAAACTGACCTGTCATTAATATTAAGGAAATTAATAAAATTATGCATCACACTTTATCCAGCTAGCAAATTAAATTCAACTAAATTAACTCTAAAAAGTTCTAAATTGTGTTGACTTTAATTATTTTTTTTCCTTAAGATTTGTCATTGTCTACGAATCATAAATAATATTCTAAAACACGCTTTCCTCTCTCTGGATCTTCCTTTATATTTCGTTTTATTTTAATATTTTGTTTTTTTGAGACAACGAGATCTTCGTTTCAATCTCTATACTATATGTGTGTCTCCTCAAAAATGGAGTTGTAAATTCCTCTCTTGAACCCCACATGTAGATCCTTTGAACCACATTGTTATGGCAACAATGAAGAATTTCAGAGTAATTGCATGCACTTTTTCAGTATTTAATACTTTGATTTATGCAACAACTGGAACTGACTACAAGGTAGGGGCACCGGACGGTGGATGGAACATGAACACGGATCTCAAAGCATGGAGTTCGAGCATTCATTTTTATCCTGGAGATAGCTTCAGTAAATTTTCCCTCCTTGTCTGTGTTTTGGTACATAGCTTTCTTTTTGTTAATAATTTTATCATTAATTGGTCTTTAGTTAATGACGAGATGTATATATATCTTATTATTGGTATTTTCTTAATTATGAGATGTGCATATATGTTAATTATATTGGTACGGTGGTACCACAGAGGATCTAAATTTTGTAATTTTCTTCTTCATTTTCAAAGATAAAGTGAAAAATGTTAGACATGATTGCATTTTATGAAGATCAAAGCGTCATTACCACTTTCAATGTTGCCAAGGAAAATGTTTCTACATGAAAGTTGTACTGATAACCGAAAATTTTCAACTTTTTATATTAAATGTAGCATTCAACTATCTTCCTTACCATGACATCGTTGAGGTGTCAAAAGAGAACTTCGACAGATGCTCATCACAAAACAATTTTGCATTCTATACTGGCGGATTCACCATTATCACGCTTACTACACCTGGCACCAGGTACTAAGTATTTTATGGCCATTAGAGATTTATATGAATGTTAGATACTCTTGATCGACGCATATGAATTTATAACTTAAATAAATTTGCTTTCATTGCATGGGAATATTTTTTGTTATTGATAAGTGATAACAATGTCCCTCTTAAGTTTCAAGTTTCATTAAAACATCTCCCAAAAGTTTGATATTTATTTTAAGGTTCTTTCAGATGGCGGATAGATTAATGTATTCGAGCTGGTACTCTGGAGAAACAAATTAATTCCTTAAGAAAAACATTTTGAAACTGTTCTGTCCTTCCTATTATTTCATTTTTTATTCATAAGTACACGCTCTAAAAAAGGAGTTTCAAGATGCACCCAGTGGCGGATCCAGCAGTGGGTCAGCTGGGGCTAGAGCCCCACCTACCACTGGATTAGCCAGTATTATATTTGTGTTTTGAATGACTGAACGGCACTGAATTTTCTTCAATCATCGTTGCTATGAACATATTTGGTATAGTAATGAACACAGTTAGTAAAAATGCACGTACCTTTCAGTAAAATTTCCCCTGAAATCCTTTTGCTTGCTTGGTGGTGGTCAGTGGCGGATCTAGCCCCACCTAAATATTTTTTCTAGATCCGCCACTGGATGCACCGGAAAGAAAAAAACAGAGATCAGGTCAGAAGATTGATGAGTTGAGAATAGGAGAAAGCACCTTTTAAACTTCCATTTTCGGATGATTCTATTTGCATATAAGCTGATCAGCTTATGTGATCAGATCTTGCTGACACATCAAATTGTTTTTTTTTTTTTTTTTTTTTTCTTATTTTCAAGGTACTTCATTTGTGGCGTTCCCGGCCACTGCATAGCTGGCATGAAGCTACAAATAATTGTTAACTCCTTCGGCTCCTCATTTCCACCACCTCCAATCCCAATAACAGCACCTCCGCAGTCTCTATCTCCGTTACCACTGCCGCCTATATCTCTCTCTCTTACTCCCACTTCAAGCCCTGGCGCACCAGCACCAGCACCAAAGCGACCAAAAAAGACTGCTCCCCCACCAAGAAAGAGTACTTCACATTCCCCCAAATATGCTCCGGATATTTCACCAATACTGAGTCCCACAAAAGCACCTTCACCATCATTGGTACTGCCATCACCACCAGCACCAGCACCAGCACCGTCATTGGTATTGCCATCAGAGATAGCTATATCAGAAGCACCAGCGCCAGCATTAGCACCATCATCAGAAGCTTCAGTTGGTGGCAGAATTTCTTTTAGTTTTGTAGTCACCATTGGTATGGTTATATTTGCTGATCTTGTGCATTAATCGATTGTGGAATTTTGATGTGGAGTTTGCATAGGGTGATTAATCGAATTTTATTTTCAGAAGAAAATTTGTTAAATACTTCTCCATATTTGGGTTGTACTTGTTAATTCTTCAATGTCCATCTATATACATCCAGATACAACAAAGTTAATTTACAATTAATTTGATTATCATTTTTATAACCCTCTGTAATCCCATCCATATGTAAATTATACCCAAGCTCCCTATCAGTTGAGGAAAAGAAACAACTCCCAGATGCAACAGCAATTCCATCCTAACAAAAAAGACATCAGTAGGGCCATCAATAAATGAATAAAAAAAAATGAAAGCATACGTCACCAAGTAAATTCTATAACCTGAACATATCAACTTCAAATGTTGATTGAACAAAAACAGCTTAGAGGGCTGGCAAAGGACATAGCTTATTAGAACAGTTAATATACAGATTTCAACCAAACTGGTGCCTGCCATCCTAAGGTGAAACATCCCATGACATAAACAAAAAGCTTCTAGATCCAGCTTAGACATATTACATAATTATGTACTACATAATACTGACTGCAAAAGTTAACCACCAGCACAATGAAATAACAGAGCATAGAGAGAACAAACAATTGAGATAAATTAATTGTCCTCTCTGTTCGATCAAGCGACAGGAGGGCAGGACTCAGGATCCTGAGAGGTGTCCACATCAGCAGGTGGCATGAATTGCCACATGGGGAAGCCAGGGTAGCTTATTATTGGCATCATCAGCTTGTGAGGCCCAGCACCAGCTGCTGCAACTGGGCCAGGAGCAGCAAATGCAGGTGCAGGTATAATCGGCATAGGGGGCCGAGTCGCACTGAGCAACTTTACTTGTTGCTCTAAAGCTTCTTTCTCAGCCTTGAGTCTCTGTTTCTCATCTCTCAGCTCATTTTTCTCAGCCTGATGTATTAAAAGGTCAATCAGAATTTAACCTGATACTGGGTATAGGTAATTTTATTAAAACAAATCACACTTCATCTTAGGAGGCTCAATTTTATGTTTATACTTTATAGGGATGACAACTTTATGTTAATGCCTATGCACAAAATATCGCACAAGCGTTAGCAGAAACAAGAAATACATTGCAAAAGATCCCTAATTACCCCTCCCCTCTACATGCCAGCCCCACAAAAAAACAAACTAAAACATATCATTCATAGGTACAGGCATGCACCATCATTCTTCAAAAGATGCCAAACTTGCCTGCTCTCCATACATAAGAGAGGCTGAAGGATAAAATATACTTTGAATCGAACAAAATTTTTAAGGATTTGGGAGAGGCAGAACGTGTTTTACTCTACATTGCTATATAAGGATGCGCAAAACAATCAGCACAAAATAAAAGATTAACCAGCAAAAAAAAAGAAAAGAAAAACCTTAAGCTCCTTGATATTCACTTGGAGAGACTCATTGGAGTCCTACAATTTATTGTTTTGCACAAAATAAAAGATTAACTAGCAATAAAAAGAAAAGAAAAACCTTAAGCTCCTTGATCTTCTCTTGGAGAGACTCATTGGAGTCCTTCAATTTCTTAGCCTCACTACGCAACTCAGTAACCATTCTTATAGCATCATTTATAATAGCTGACTTGTCCATTTTAGGTGTCTTTCCTGGCTCCAGAACAGACCCCAACTCCAAAAACCTTTTTTTTTTCAAAAAAAAGCATCAATATACAATACTTTTATCTTCTGGAAAATAATACAAACAAGACTTAACCTCTTAAACTCTTTGGTATATATCTTAAGTAGGTTAGGTCAGGTTAACAATTACCATCACTGTTCCTAAATATCTACTACAGTAAGAAAAATGTGTGCGTAATATTTGAATTAAGTAAAAACTAAATAAAAATTACAGAGATAAGTACCTTTCATTGAGGCGGTCCCTCCTCAGCTTCTCTCGACAAGCCTTAGAACTTGGCTGGCTGCATGATTCTGACCTAGAACTACAACTCATAACAAATTCTACGTTCAAATTATTTGTACCCAAGAGAGTGTATGTTTTAAGCTAATTAACAATCAATTAAGTGAATCAAACCGTTTATTTGAGCTGGCTTCCTTGTTTTGGTTCAGATCCCCAGATGTGGCATTTATCTCCACACTAAAAGAAGAAAAAAAAATAAAAAAAGATATCATTTCAAAATGCTTTCTGGAGTGTACACAATATTACCAGAAGCTACTAACTTTATTTTATGACAAAGAATGAATCCATGATAAACACAATAAGCAAACTAACACGAAACAACCTATTGGAAAAGTTCAGTTTTGGTCCTTAAAAGTTCTCAAAAGCAACATATTTATCCTCCTTTCTATACTGTTTTAAAAGTCGACTCATATTGGTGGTACATTTAAAAGACTGCAACCTTTAGCCCTTTTGGTCTCTTTCTTACAATGCACTTTTTTCACACCTCCAGGAGAGGTGTACAACACTTCACCTAAGACAACTGCATCCCAAAAGAAAACTTTGAAGCTGTGCATGCACACGAATTGTAAATCCAAAAGTGAAATAATCCTTCAAAAACCTCAGTAACACTCTTATTCTAACCAGGAAGCACCACAACATATAGAGAAAATACAAAATAGTGTCTAGTTACGATATAAAAGTTCAAAGACCTAAGATGCTGGAAACAGGAAGGGCTATTTTGCATTAGCTTGTATTAAGTTGTGGTCACAGTAGTTGCACAACCAGCTATTATAGTGTTTCTGGACAATTAAAACACAATATATAATAGTCGAAATTCAATTGTTATTTCGCAATAGTTGTGTACAATCAGTCAAATGGAAACTGATATTGTTTAAGGACAGAAGAAAAATCATAGAGAAATAAAGGTACCAATGACTACAGGACCATCAGGAATGGATACTAGACCAACTTTTTGACTCCATTAAAAATCCTGACAAGTAATTTCCTTCAATTACTAAAGTTCAAGGCCTGACATGGTTCTTTAAATAAATAATTCAGGAACTAACACCAAATTTTCCCAATACCTACAGACGGATGTACAAATCAACTTCTTATCTAAACTTACAACAAATAATATAAACTAAATCTGAAATTAACCAAAATCAGAACAAGACCTAGACACGAACAACTAGAGAGCACACATCCTTCACAACAAACAACAGCACGAATCTGAAAAGAAGAAAAATTACTTATGATTGACGACACCTTGTCCGTTGATCTGCTGCGGGGCCCACAAGAACCCAGCACCGGAGGGAGAGAAGTCGTCGATGAGGGGGCAATCGAAGACCCAGTTGTTCCCCTCGGGAGAACCCATAACTGGAGCACCACCACCACCACGACCAACAACGCTAGCGCGACGCCGTCTCGTCGGAACCCTAGGTGAGGTAGGTCAGGCGTCGAATTTGGGGTTAGGGTTTCGTGGTTTGGTTTGGGAATTGGGAAGAGGAAGGAAATTGGAAATTGGGGGTGAAAGGGAAAGGGATTGAAGTCGGACGCGTATTGGTTCTGATTGGTGCAATTTTGGGTCTTTGGATGGATAGATGGAGATTGGATTGGGGTTGAAAGGTAGACTAATGAGTAATTGGTCTTTTTTCTCATTGATTGGAAATTTCGCATGTGGAAAATTGAATAAATGTTGTCATAATGATGTTATCTCAATTTTGGGCTTGAGGAAATGGATTTTGGGCTGGATGCTTTGAAGTTGAATCAGGCCCGGTCCGAAAGAGAGAGAGAGAGAGAGAAAAGCCGATTAATTTGGGAAGTATTAGAGAAGTTTGGTTTGATTTTCTTAGATGTTTATATTGTTGATTGATGATAATTAGTATTTTATAAAACTAGCTTTTGTAATGAATTTTGTTTTATGTTGTGTTGGTAAATAATTAGATGTAAGAGGAACTTAAAATTCTTCTGAAATTTAAATAGAACGTCATGAGGCTTGTATGTGTGTTAGGAATTAGGAATTCCACATGTAACGGGTGCTTTGGAGTTCTTAGAAGTTAGAACTAGACAATAGCGCAGCACCTCACCTGGTTTCATTTTCAAGTATTTTACTTGGAGTTAATTATAAATTTATTCAATTATTAAATTTACGTTTAGTATGTACACATCACTACGCCATATTTTCTCTTTAAAACCGGTTAAATAGTAATCTTTAAAACCGGATAGAGGGTGGTGCTAATAATATGTGGTGTTAAAAACAAATAAGAAACCGGTGTTAAAAATGCGGTGCTAAAAACCAATCATAATCTGAATTCAAAAAGTAGCGCATCTTTAAGACCGGTTTTTAAGCTAAAAAACCGGTCTTAAAAATATCTTTAAGACCTGTTTTTTGCTAAAAACCGGTCTTAAAAATCAGTTTTAAATAAAAAAAATATTTTTTTTATTCTAGGCTAGTCCCATTTTTGCTAGCCATAATATTTACGCAATATTGCAACACAGCAATCGTACATATATCACATAATTAATTATCAAAATAAAAACAACAATTCTAAATATCTCAAAATTCATAAAAAATTGTAATTCTCAAAATTCTTAATAAGGTATGATGCATCAATTCTAATTCAGAGGGAGTCAGAGGGACTTGAAACAATAACCATCAATTTTCAGATCTAATTCACATCAATTTTCAGATCAATTCACAAGCAAACTTTGAATAGAAATTCACATCAATTTTCAGATCAAAACAAAAATCATCTCAATTCAACTCAAAGGGACTCGAAATTACCTCAGAGGTGCTAGCTGTCAGAGGTGCAGTCGAGGGACTGTGGTGAGGCAGTGGTGAGACGCTTGGAGAGAGGGGCAGTAGTGCTCGAAGAGACATACTAGAGATGAGAGAGAGGCGGCGGTGGCAGTGCTCGAAGGAGATGAGCCAGTGCTCGAAGGACATGAGGCAGTGCTTGAAGGTGAGTAGAGGCAGTGGTGCTCGAAGGGGAAGAGTAGAGGTGAGAGAGAGATGGATAGTGGTGGTAGTGCTTGAAGGTTGGCGCAGAGAAGAGTAGAGGCGGAGAGATGAGGCAGTGGAGTGGCGCAGATGAGAGAAGAGAGTAGAGGTGGAGAGATGAGGCAGTGGAGTGGCGCAGAGGAGAGTAGAGGCGCAGAGAGAAGGGTTTAGAGAGAGGTTTCAGACTTAACAATTTTAGAAAAGAGATAAGAAATGAGAGTAGTTTTAAATGAAAATTCAGATTTCTTTAGGACCGGTTTTTTATAAAAAACCGGTCTTAAAAATGGAAGTATTAGGACCGGTTTTTAGAAAAAAACCGGTCCTAAAGAGTTGCAGAAAAAACCAAAAAATTCAGTTTTCTTTAGGATCGGTTTTTTTATAAAAAACCGGTCTTAAAAATGGAAGTATTAGAACCGGTTTTTAGAAAAAACCGGTCCTAAAGAGTTGCAGAAAAAAAACAAAAAATTCAGTTTTCTTTAGGACCGGTTTTTTATAAAAACCGGTCCTAAAGAAAAACTGAATTTTCAAATTTTTTTTGGCAACTCTTTACGACCGGTTTTTTATAAAAATCGGTTCTAAAAAAATATCTGACAATATCAAAAATGCCACTGGTTGTTTTTAAAACCGGATTTTGGAAAAACCGATGTTAAAGTGGCGGTTTTAAAAATCATTTTTGACGTAGTGCATGTTACACAACCAAGCATACACTTTATAGCACGCTATTAAAGTCAAGAGCAAAATTATGTCAATTTAGGAATGTATGAGCCAACTCTTGCTGTACTTCTCTATGAAATACAGAAGCATAAAATATTAAATCATAAAGACTAAAATTTTACCAATTTATGCACAATATGAACCGAGTCTACCGGCATTTACCTTTCGAACATCAAAGAACAATATATAATTCAACCGAGCAACCCTAGTTGTAACCCTTTATCATATCAAAATGGCGCGCCGCTACGATTTCTGTGTCCCTTCCTCCTATATTCAACTATACAAAGCATGTTTCGTATAGTCCTCAAATTGTAAAATCAGCCGGTATCGGTCACTGTCTTCTTCTTTTGCAAAACTTTTATTCTTGTTGGTAATTTGAAGACCAAGTAATTAGTGAGTGCCTGAAGCCTAATTTAGGCTGTTTTCTGGATTTTTCAACCTTACAAACTAGTAACTAGTAAGGTTCAGATCATATCTAACAACTTCACCATGATATAAGTCTCAAAGCAAGCCACAGAAAGTTGCCTTTATCGGTGTCTAACAGAAATTAATTAAGTTTCTTTAATTTGTCTCTGTATGAAATATTTCTTGTGTATGTAGGATTTTGTTTTAATCAAATGTCCATTTTTTTATTGTATGAGCACAGCTTATTTCTCTTCCGAAGATGCTTATTGGGGGAATTGGAATTGAAAATATGTTCGTCTCTACTTCCTATAGGTACATATCTATATAATTATTTTATTTGACAAAATTAAAAAGGTACATATATATTTTATAATTATTTATGTTTTCCTTTGATAAAACTAATCTAAGATCAGAACATGATTCCTTCAAAATTAGATCAGAACAATTATTTGTAAAGAATATCGATAAACTTCTTTATTTACTTAAATCTGATAAATATAGGTTTACATATTTTTCAGGCAACTTCGCCATGTTTGGTACAAGCACGAAATTTCATGCTAGAAGTAGGAAATGTGGAGCCAGTAATTGCACCAAACAGTCGAGCATGAAATCCCATTTCTCATACTCATTCAAATTTCAAACCCAACCTAATTTTATTTTAATTAACAAATCCAATCGAGGAGATTTAACTGGTTGGGATCCTCCACCAATTAAGAACAGTTCCTAGTATTGTCTTGCACTCTTCTCCCAAAACTCTTAGTTGGACTCCCCCTCCAAATACACAAATGCAAATAGTTTCAGATCAGCTTGGGTTGTTATGGAATGGAAAGCTTGGAGTGATTTTAAGGTCTCTAGTTTACGTGCATTTTTCAAAAGTCAATTTATCGAGATTTTATTTGTCCATTAGATAATAAAGTTCCATGGAAGTTACTTAATTAGAGGTTCAGTTGGTGTTGGGAATCTATTGGATATAGTATGATGTAGGTTTAATGGTTCATTAGACACTCAAGAGACTTACAACTTGTTTATCTGTCCAGTTAATGATTAACTAGATGAGTTTTCGCTTGTGATTAAATTGTAATCGATGTTTCAAGTGTTAATGTTTGTGACATAATTTTGTATTGATGTAATATGTTATTTTGCTTTTTTTATGAATTTAACTTAGCTAACTTTGATTGTTGGTACTAGAGTGGTTGTAAAGTATGTAATCTTTATTTTCTTTGCAAGTTATACTGGTACTTGTGGATGACATTAAAGAAACTTTCATGATAATCCCACCAACTCACACAACATAGATATAATTCTTATGAATTTTATTTGAGAAGGGTATCTTTGTTGCTGTTGTTTTTTTTTTCCCTAATAATCAATAATTGTTATGTTGTTGGAAACTTGGAATGTTGTATGAAAAATTGAAAATCAGTTCTACCTTAACAAGCAAGAGCTTGCAAATTACACCAAGCATTCTAAACCAGGTCGTGCCCATTCAAAATTTAAAAGCTAAAATAATATACATGAACGATCTACCAATTTGATCATACAAGAACACAAGTATACCAAGAATGATCATACAAATACCAAAATTGGAAGAAAAAAAAAAATCAAATTATGCAGTCCAGCCAAGGCCCCTCCGCCTCCTCGTCTCTTTACCAGTTTGCCTAATTAGCTGCTGATTTCTAATAGTTCATCGTTGGACAAATCAAAACAACGCAAAATAGAATGTAACAAAATGCACAGAATTTATGAAATATATATGGTAGTTCATCCATGGGGAAGGGGAAGTGCTTTGGGTAACTTATTACAAAGAGCAACATAATTTATTTTGATGTGACCAAATTAACTCTTCTAAAATTTAGTAAATTTGCTGGTATTTCTCGGATGGATGAATTTCTTCTCCATTTTGGAAGATTTTAGGACTATAGAGCAAGCAAAAAAAGAGGTAAAATATTTATGCAAAGGAAAGCGGTATATGTTAGCATTTTGGTTTCTTAAATGTTTACTACACAAGTCAATGGAAATTTTCCATGTATAATATATCATATGTGATTTTTGTTAAAAAAATATTGATTTTCTTTTGGCGGAAAACCTAATTAAAAGAAAAGGAAAACCCAGCTAAGGAAATAAATTGGATAATAAGTCTTGATTGATTGTAAGGGTAATTTAGAAAAAGTATATGATGCTCCAAGTAAAAAACCGGTTTCACAATGCACTTCCCCAGTTTTAACGACCGCTCTGCATTTAATTTCTTAATATACTAATTTCAAATCAATTCTACTGTTGATTATATCTAGGATCGTTTGATTTTAAGGAAAGATTGAAAACATAACATAGCAACAAACAAATATTACACAAATCACAAACACATTAAATGTACAAAGTATTTTGGAAATAAAGGAAGTTTCTTGGCGTTGATCATCATATTGAAATATCCTTTGAGATCAAATTTTACATTTTTTCGAATACTTTGCTATTTATTATGATACTTTCAAAAAACATTATATTTCAGGTCGTCAAATTTGAAAAATATCATAATAAATAGTAAAAAATTCAAAAAAATGTAAAATTTGGTCTCCAAGGATATTTAAATATGATGATCAACTTGAACAGTTTGGATCAATCATTTAAATTTTGGATCTCGAAAAATAAATCAATAAAAAATCGATGGCACGTGGCATCTATGGCACATTAGCAATTCTCTATACTACGAACAAGGAGGACGGTAACAAAATTTCCTGCCACTCATCTTTGATGCATACCATGTCAGAACTAAACAATATAACTAGTGAGAACTAAATAAAGTCTTTTGTACCTAGCACTAAATCATGCTTCATTTATGCGTGTATGATATGTAGTGCAAAGAAAGAATACTTTGGCATTCATTAGCGCAATATAACGACTGCGCTGTTGTTTCCATCTAGCATGATTGAATTTTAAGGAAAGAATGAAAATTTTTTACATGCCAAGTTGCCAACAAAGTTCGTTAAACAGAAAAATAGAAAATCACAAACACATTAATTAGAAGATAGAATTTTGGAAATTAAATAAACTTCTTGACTTCAATCAATATATAAACATCTACTATAACTTCATTAGACATAAAAATCATGATTACATTGAACAGAGACAGAGATAGTACTTGTCCGAACTAAATAGAAAATATTCAGAGCATGTGTTTTTCATGATGCAATGTTAGAACTAAATATTACAACACAAATTATCAGAACACTATATATATTATAAATAATGTTAATCTAACAGAAGAGGAGAGCCGTCATCTCGTCATCAAATCCAAAACTTGAAAAATCAACCCTTTCTATCTCTTCTTCCACCTGATGAGGTCCTGCCACTGCAGGTGCCACGTCCACACCAGTGGGCCCAGGGACGGTTCGACTCATACCCTTCCAATCATTCTCCATCTCATTAGACCGGCCTTGTCCAGCTACCACATTAGCTGTAAACCCCACAAGGGGGTCCGGTAATGCTACCGAAGGGAGCCACGTGTCAACACCAATGAGAGGCGGCACTGGTGGTGGCGGCAAGTTGCTTATCCTCTTATTGACTTCCTTGAGACGCATTTCTACCACAGCACCCAGATTAACGATCATCTCGATTGATGCCACATCGGCAATGCTAGACCGGCCTTGGAACACCTCATTCAAGAGAATTCCTGTCTCAAGCTCACAGTTCTCGCTCTGCACTTTGCGCAATTGGACTTGAATCTTCTCTATTTGTTGAAGAAGGAAGCTTTCTAGGTTCACCATTCTCTTGCTCTTTTCAGCATCTGGAATGGCACCGAAGCGCGAGAGGATCTGCATCGCATCCTCTCCCGCAGGCCATGTTTCAGGATTACAGTCATGAGGCCCCTGAGAGATCACCGTGCAAACGTCCACGTGGCACAGAGTCGAGAGCTCGAGCGCCTTCTTGATAAGAGAAGCTTTTCTCTTCTTAAATGTCGCACGACGGATCGAGGGATTGGCAATTGGCTGGAGGACAGTTTTCTTCTTTGGCATTGTTCTCAATCTCTATCTCTCTAGCTCTCTTCTACGCCTCTTTTCTGATTCTCTCTCTGTTAATTTTCTGCTGTATTTTGGAAGTTTTTCTTTCCAAAAAACAAGATAACTAAGAACGGAGGAAGGAGGGAGCAATATATGGCCCGTATGGGGATCAAAGAGGGAGGAATAAATGGAAAGAGTAAGCGCTAAGGCGGTCAGCTGTTGCTCCATTTACTTAGCGAGAAAGCTGGAAATTCTGAATAATTTATAGGGACTAGGATGTAAATATTAGAAAAATAAGGAGTTTAAGGGTCTGTAAACCGAAAGAAAGAACTTTTAATAAACCAGTTCAGATAGATAGCATTTATGTGTCTGATGCAAATTTTTTAATACTTTTGCGCTCGAGCACGGAGATTGTGAGACATGTCCATATACATATATAACCCTTTGTTATTTATTTATTTATTGGGAATTCATAATATGACACTTGTTGTTTAGTTGTGAGTTGTGACAGTTCGATCTGCCACAGACTTGTTCACTTCAAATTATGCTTTTTACTAATTTTTCTTTCTTTTTTTCGGAAATAATATGCTGCGCCTGCGATTTACTTTTAGTGAATGTCTAGAAGGTTGAGCCACACCACACTTGAAGATGTCGGACTTGAAGTTGAAGTTGAAGTTGAAGGGCTGAAATTTTAAAAAAATTAGATCCGATCTTTCTTATAAGCTCAGCTCTTCTAGGCGTTTCGAGTTTTGGACAGCTAAGTTTCAACTTTTAAGGACTGAGTTATACTCAAAAAGTGCTGAATTAGACATTTTTTTCCCCTTGATTTAACAACATCATCGTATTTTGACAATCTAAAATGAATAAAATATAATCAAATAATAGATTACATTATAAATAATATTAGATTAAACTTTTTACTTTTTTTTTTCTTGATTTAGCAGCATTATGATATTTTGATAATCTAAAAATAAATAAAATAAAATATGATTAAATATTATAATCACATTATAAATAATATTGAATTAAAATATTAATATAAATAAAGTTTAGTCTAATTCTTTTTAACCTTGACGCTTCTAACATTATTCAAGCCTAGTCCTTCTTAAACTCGGCTCTTTTAAACAGTGTTTGTAATACCATATCGACAGTCCAATATTTCTCCGTATTTTTTTTTTCAAAAATTTCCAGTAGTTTGTTACACAATACCGTATCCTCTCTTTCGATCGTTGTTCCGGTTTCTGCTATTATCAAAATTTTTTCGATATCATTAAAAACACTGCTTTTAAAACTCTTGACCTGTTTCAATCCTTGTAAGTAGAGCTGTCAATACTGCCGTCAGGCACGTGATGTCGTTCCGTATAACCGAAACGGAACGGTTAATGGCCCTGATTTTTATTTCGTTTCAATAACGAAACGGTAAACAAAACACGAAATTGTGCTGTTTCGAACCATTAAGCCTCATTTTGAATCTTTATACATGTAATTTATGAAATGGAACAGTTAACGACACGGATTTTTGTTTCGTTTTCAAAACGGAACTGTTTGTGAAATGGAATACCATACCGTTTACCTTACCGGTACGGTAAACGGAACAGGGTGTTCCATGGCGTTAACCACATTTGACAGCCCTACTTGTAAGGCCAGGACTGAACAAGAATATATCAGATATCAGAGGGCCGCCAAGGTCTAAGAACTTTAGACCGTACTCTAGGTGAAATACTATTAGACTTCCAAAAATTATGCTCATGTAAAGTCACTTGCAAATAGACCTAGTTGCTTTCCAATACGAACGCAATTATGTATTACAAATGAAATATTAATAACAAACAAAGATGTAATGACCGTTGATGGTATATATGTGTCTTGTCAGAGTAACTTAAATATGAACTCGAATTGTTGATTAAAAGGTAGCATAGCCTGAACAATCGAACACCACGCAACAAAAATTCACAAGTCCTTTTAAGGTTGAACACAATTTTTATTAAATTACAGGGCAGGCAATTTTAAATTTATGTGAATCATTAGCAATGTGTTGTATAACGAACTGTTTCTCTTATTAAAATATAGGCGCAATATAATAAGAAAAAAATCTTTTAAACTATCCATTTTTTTTCCCCAAGCAGATATAAGCAGATAAATATCATAAAAACAATAAAAACTTTTATATTAAAAAAAAGGGGAAAAATCAGTCTAATTAGCCCTCCGGTCTAACTTAATTAATTAATAATTAATAATATTATAATTTTATTTTATTTGTAACTAAATCTTAATCATTAACATACATAGTAAATATTAAATAAGTCATAATTAATTTGCAAAAAATCTTCAAATTTACTAAATTTTAATGTAAATCAACTAAACCACATTTACCCAATCAAAATATTTTGACCCGTATCCAAACTTACTAGTCATCAACTCTACATGATCCTATCGAATGATTCGAATCCAATTGACCCGTTCAAAATCGGAATCGGATCGGAAATCTAGTCAAACCGGACCAAATTCAATACAAGCTCAGCCCACTACCGGCCCAAGTTACACAGTCCCAAATCTCACCACTGCTCTCCGTTCTTACTTCCTCTTCACCGAATTCACCTCCTCCAACACTCCCCAGCAGCCGCCGTGTCAGAATCCATCCCATCGCCGTGTCGGAACAACGGGATCAATCAATCAAACAACCAACGTGAAGATGTCGTTTAGAGCACGGGAGATGTACAAGAAGGTGGTACGGGAGGTGGGAAGCAAAGACCTTCCCAAGGGAGTCATGGAGTCGATCCAAGGGATGCTTCCCAACTCCAAAGTTGTCATGAACCGAGCCCAGCGTGGCATCTTCGCCGGTCGCCATATCCGCTTCGGCAACAAAGTCAGCGAAGACGGCGGCAACAAGTACCCACCATTCCTCCCTTCCTCCTTTAATTCCTTCTCTAACCTTTGTTCCATTTTAGTACCTCTAATTTATGTGTTGGGTCTTTTTGTTACTGATTTAGAACCATTTACATCTACAATGTGAACCCATATACTAATTTTGAACTGGTTGGTTGTAATTTGCCTGAAAGATTTTGGGTCTTAAGCAGTGATTGTAAAAATGTAGGAATGTTGATAACAATCATTTTACCCCTATTGTGTGTGAGGATTTCTAGACAGTAAAATGTGACAAATTCCTCGTGAAAGATCGCACAATTTGCCCTAATTGGTATTTATAAATAGTGTTAATCTGCTATAGGTGTTATACCCTGTAACAAATTTTCTAGGTCAATTAGCAATTTTTGTAGTTTTTGTTTGCTTCTTGGAATGAGGGGCTGCCATTGGAGTTGGGTTGCAGTATCCTTGTTTTTAGTGGTGTGCACCCTGGAGTTGAGTTCATAGTGAAGTCCCTTGTTTTATTTGTAAATATGAACTGGCAATCCATGAAAGGCTGCGATGGTTGTGGTAATTTCATATCAGCAATATTGTCTAGTGGGTCAATTGTTGAGCTCAAGGATAGGGTACTATTCATATGCATCTAGACAGAATTGAAGAATACCATACTTAAGAGTTGTAATATCTTTTGGAAAATTGGTCCTTCCGTTGTCTTTGCAGAAGTCATTGCCAGCCTTTGTTGTAAATTTCAAATTATTCAAGAACTCAGGTTTAGGACTTTGTGAAATTAAACAAAGAATATGGTAAAGTATGTATAGAAGGAGAGGAACTTTGGTACAAAGGGCTATTTGGTCGTCCTTTAAACTTTCTGAAAAAAACATGATAAGGGCTCGAATTTTTTAACATCTGTCCCTATCTGTGAATCTGAAGTATGCTGCACAGGCTCGGTTCAAGTATAGCAACACTTCTTTAATTTTGTTTTCCAAAATACATGATTTCTTAATCCAATTAACCATTTTCTCATTTGTTTTGTCCACATTTCTTAGGTCAAGGCGCTCATGGAAGCCGAATGTTCAAGAGAAACGCCTGTTCAGCTACATTCATGACCGCCACATACGTGTGAAGGTCACCACTCATGCTCTTCGATGCATTGACAAGGCCGGTGGCATTGATGAGTACCTCCTCAAGACCCCATACAATAAAATGGAGACTGAACTGGGTGTCATCTGGAAGGCACGCATCGAGAAAATGTATGCTCAATTAGGTCAAATGGAGGTCGGGCTTTTCTCTCCAGATGAAGAGGCTAAGATTGAGAAAGGGTTTGAAGAGGCTCAAGCTGCCAAGAAAGAAGAAACCAATCAGGTGAGGCGAGAGGTAAGGGAAGAGGGAAAGCAGAAAGGGGGTGGGAGAAAAGGAAAAGTGGTTGTTGTTGGATAGAAGGTAATATAGCATGAGAAGCTGAGTTTTTGTTTTCTTACAAAGGCTTGGTGGGGGCTACCAAGGAGGTAACCTGAGTTTTTGTTGGTTTCATTTCAAGAGGTCAATTTGGTTCAGATTCATGCTTTGATTTTCTTTTCTTTTTCCCTTTGTTTTTTTTTTTTTTTTGAATGATAGCATCATTGTTGGAATAAGAATGGATGCCTGTAGTTATAATTAGTTTCACAGTTGTTAAGATAACTGTGATTTGTAGAAATCCCAACTATTGTGAACTTTCTTTTTCTTTTCAGCTGTTAAAATTTAGTGTTTCCATAACAAATTTACGATATTATCTGTTGCATGAGGTCTGCTTTAACAAGTTGATGTTTGGTTAAATAGTAACAATATTAATTAGCATGAAGAAAATCTCTCAAATTGCAGATATATTAGAATTCTCCAATACACACTGGTCTTTATGAACAAAAAATACAAGCAGAGGTGGAGAACATAAAAGAGAATCAGGGCTTATCATCTCCTTTTCTAGCCTAGTTTGGCGAGGACATCATTCAAGATTGATTTGGTCTGGGCGTAGTACTTCTCTGCTTCTGGGCTGCTCTTTATCTTCGCCGCATGATCAAGCTGAAAAAACATTCAAACAAAACATGTCTAAATTTTTTTCTCAATTTGATATTGTACAATTTTTATTATTGTATGTTGACAGGCTTAAGTGGTGTAAAAGTCTTAATTGTACATAATTAAGTGTTCACTAAGTTGTTAACACGGCTAGATATTGCAAAAATATAATAAGAAAAAAAAAAAGTTACCCCATCAATGGTGGAGAAAAGCTGGCCATAGAGGTCCTTGAGGGGCTTCTTCTCCTCCTTGGGTTTGGCAGCGATGATGGTGTTGAGGTCGTAACGAAGGTAACTGGCTCTCAAACGCAGGTCGTTCATAACATAGGGCCATGCCTTCTTGTCAATCTCGGACTTCAAGTTGATGATGTCCTTCACCGACTCCTTCACCCGGGCAGCTGCCTCTTGTGGAGACACGGGCTGGAGGTAGAACCTCTCCTTCAGTGGCAGATCCAGATCACGAGGTTGATCCGCATTCAAGGTGCCGGCTGAAATTAAAATAAAATAAAATTGTTTGTTGGTAATTAAGAGATGTTTTTAAAGTTAATTTTGGCTTAGTCAAATCAGGCATTGTACTTGGTGCAGTGCATTTTTCTTGATGAATCCTTATTTCAGAACTGAAACCTGACTTTGGGAATGTATTTGTTTTAGAAATATATATGAGTTGTGCTTCGTTGATTTTTAGTCAAGAGATGCCAACTTATGACTTGAAAATGCACCAAAACAGAAAATATTCAGTAATGAGAAATGCATTTTGCAAAATTACTACATCAGATCACTTCTGAAAGCAATTTGAGGTTCTGCTACTATAACAAAACCGCTAAGTAAGCAAAATCAGAAAAAAAAAAAAAAAAAGGGCAAATATTGCTTACGTAGTCCACCAGAAGGTGGGGGAGGACCACCGATCTTGATTGACTTGGCCTCGGCCAGCACAGCCTGGGCAAAGGCCCCACCAGTCAACCCGGCAGCTATGAGCCCGAGTGCGGCCCGCCTGCCAGTCTGAGCAATTGTCTCACTCTCGACTGGTGTCTGTTGGGCTTTGACAATGAATCCAGCCCGACCTGCCGAGACGCGCCTGCTTGACAGTAACCGGCTTGAGCTGGTTCCGTCTAGTAATCCGGTCATGGAAGCCATAGCTTGTGCCATCTCTTTTTCTCTGTTCTTCTTCTTTTGCTTGTTACTTGTAACAATTTCTTGTAAGCAGAAAGTGGGATTATATTTTTGAGGGGTTGGGTGCAATTGTGCCTTATCTGACTGATTATTATTTGGATAAGTTGATGGCCAGTTGATGCATGCCATGTGGCAGGTCGTGTGGTTTGAACAGGCACTATGTGGGATTGGGTGGTGACTCAGCCACTGGATAAGTGACACGTGTCCGATAGTTTTTGGACTCTCTCGTCTGGAAATTGATGTAGAGGTAAACAAAATGTTATCTAGCGGTCTAGCTTGATAATAAGAACCTTTTTATAGATTATTTATCAAATTAAAGCATAGCTTGGGCTTGGGTTTCTAAAAATATACGCTAAAAAAACTTACTCTTTTGGAATTATTTATATCTCCTTTCGATTTTTAGACATGAGATGGAATCTATTGATATTGAAATTATTTAATAACGATGAAAATAATTTTCTTATCACAGCAGAAAACCTTGAAAAATAAATAAATAAAGGAAACTTTAAAGCTAAGGTATATTTACAAATTTCTTTTTAGTTTTCTGAAAGATGCAGTAAGACATTAAACAAGTTGCCACCTTCGAGAGGCATATCAGTCTCAGGTTTGTAAGGGTTGCTTCTGATATATATATATTTTTTTCTAGGTAACCGATTATTCTATTTTTTTAATTATTTTTTTCCATTGTAATGGGATGAGCATTCCACTCTGAGCGACTCTCAAGATTAATAAATTCCATGCAGACATGTAAAGAGCTTAGCTCAGTCTTTATTTCCCCAAAAATGTTTGCACAATTGAAATCAAAATATCCAATCAGCTAAATTTGCTCTGCATTATTCATAATCAATATTGTTGGTGTAACTAGGCTGCATATTAGCGTCTCTCGAGTAATAGATTTCAGAAAGTACACAACCCTTTAAGAAATTATCAAATATCATGATATTCATAATCAATATAATTGAAATAACTAGGATTCAAATTAGCGTCCCGAGGAATAGAATTCAGCAAGTCACAACCCTTTAAGAATTCATCTGATATTATATATTTCTCTAGTTAGAAATATCTACCAAAATAAAACCATATCAAGGTGTCAAATTTCTAACTTCTTTAAAACCATCAATTTTTATCCCTAAATAACTTGCAAGCCTTACATCAATCTATATTCTATCTGATGTCCCTAACGAAAGGCCTAGAGGGGGGTGAATAGACACAATTTCAAATTCCTAAACCGCTATGGTCAATTTTTGGTTCAATTCAAGTTTGGTCTAATCACACAATACAAGCAAGTAAAGAGAAGAGATAAAGAGTTGACACGCGATATGTTACGGAGTTCCGACCCGCTAGAAAAGGCTAGCCTTAGTCGTACGTCTCCGGGAGTTTCGCAACCACGAAAGGGCGTGCTCCGTTCAATTCCACAAAGAACGTGTTTACAACTTCGAACCGAATCACCTTGTCACAATGACACTCAAGGTGGATCGGCCTAACTCCAAAATACAACTCAAACACTCAATTGAATTGAGGCTCTAACCAAAACACTCAAAAATCTCGCAATTACGATTAGGGTTTGGTATAGAAACACTCTAATCTCAAATGGTTTTGCTATTCAAATGCTCAAAGACAAGATGCTATTGATTCAGGTTGAATGGAGCTCAGAAAGAGTGATTTAGCAAGGTTGCAAAAGTGTCTAAACAGTCCCAAGGGGGCTGATATAAATAGAGGGCGCCAAGAGCTCCAAATCAACTCAGAAATATCCAGTGCGTTACACAACGTAAAAGGAGCGTTGTGCAACGCACAACTAGCCGTTATAAACAGGCCAAAAAGCTGAACTTCCCGTTATCAGTGCGTTGCACAACGCAATAGAGCGTTTTGTAACGCACAGATGACCGTTATAATACAACAGAATGGATAAGGTATCCGTTTGAGTTGTCAGAGCGTCACACAACGCAAAGAACCCGTTATGCAACGCATGAACAAAAACAAACTCAACGGCTAGAAAAATGTCAGACGTGTCATGTAACGTGGCAACGCGTTACATGACGCGTAAAAATCTGCACAAAGGATTAAGAAGCAAAAACGCGTTATACGACGCCTTGGTCCGTTATACAACGCCTCATTAAATGACATTAAATACATGGAATTTTGGCTCAAAAATGAGTCGAAAAGTTCCAGAGGAGAATCAAAGGCGGGTTGTGCAACGCACAGAGCGTTGTGTGACGCACTGCGTTGCACAACGGAGGTGGTACGTTGTATAACTTTTCCAGTGCGTTGCACAACGTATAGGAGCGTTGTGTAACGCACTGTTTTCTGAAATCAAAACGAAATTGAAGTTCAGCACAGTACTGGTGCGTTTTCTAACGCAATTGACGCGTTATACAACGCACTGGTACTGAAAACCAGCAAAAAGACAGCAAACTGATTGAGATTAGTTTAGGGATTAAAAATACCTAATCTATTGACTTTAACTAGTCTAATGAAGTCTCTTGATGCTCCCAAACTTGTGCTCTACTGCTTCAAGCCATTCTTTGATTAAAACGCTAAAAATCCACTAAATTGAGGCGTTAGTTAATAGGTTTGGTGTTGTTTTGCAAATCGGCAAATCGAGAGTTAATTGTTTAAACCAACACTATCCCTAAACTTCTTTATGACACTTAGAAGACAGATTAACTCTGATGGGAAATCAGGATAGCACCGAACAACCGGCTCAGATTTTGGTACTTTACATTCTTCCTCACTGAACAGACCCATGGCAGAATATATAGGATCCGATGAAAGCTAGGGTTTCTACATGTCGTTCTCACTTTCTCGACGGTGTAGGCTGGATGTAGAGCGAGAAGTCTGGAGCTGCAAGAATTTCCTGCACCAGTGTACCGGCTCATTGTAGTTCGTGGCACAATCCGAGTAGAATAATTTCCACCTGATTTTGATACGATTGGGTCAGAACTCAGAACATCATGATCTATTATCAAAAGCAGTTAAATCTCTGTCCATATAATTGAAAAAAATAATTTTTTTGTGATATCTAATAATTATTCTTCAATTGATTTCATATCAGGATCAGGTATATTTTCCAGCTACACTGGCACCAGTACTTTCTTCAAACACAGTAGGAGATTTGCCCTGCCTAGTTTTTTTAAAAGTATACCTGAGCTAGACCTTCCCTTGTTCACTTCATGAAGCTTGAGTACCCTTAGCCACATCTATCCTGTAATCAAATCTACACTCCCCTAGAAAACTGGAAAGGAAAAGTATATACAACAATAATACAACTGTAAGTAACGATATGTCAATGTAATAGTAAAACATGAAATATATATAAAAATTTCAATTTTTATTAAGTATTTTTTGAGTATATACATGCAAACAAAATTTTTCCATACAAGCTACTACAGACGTATAGTATCACAACAATCATGCTACAAATATAACAAAAGGATTCATTCTCACCAAATTTCAATATGGTTTCCTCATTATTATATGATGAAGCTCAAAGCTTTTTGAAGATATTTTCCTCATAATTACATGTTAATGAAAAAGGAGTATGAACTTTACCTACTTAATCAGGACAGTATCTCAGTCAAAAATAAGTACCAAGCATTTTAATAACATGTTCATAACTTGACAAGAACATATTCTTATCTATCAAAATTGCATGCATATTCCTCAAATAGATGTTATTAAGCTTTCTAGGCATGGAATATGTCTAAACTTGTCCTACATAAACCCTAGTATAATATAATAACCAATGATACAATAATTGTAAAATTAAAAGCTAATCATCTTAATTACCTAACATCTGTCAATTTACTACAGAGATAATACACCAACACACTGCATTGCTGGATAACATCCATCATACATCAATTTTGAAGCAAGAAAACCAATTGGGTTTGTGGATGAGATGAGTTATTAACAATGGACTACAATTGCTTTACAAATTTGTATTTGTAAAGGAATGTTCTTTTTAAACACAGCCATAATATAGCGGGCTTTGAAGCCCCCTATACTCTCTCTCCCTATAGCGGGTTTTAAAACCTCGCTATAGGCTATAGCGTGGATCAAAAATCCGCTATAGGCCTTAGAGCGGTGGTCAAAACCCTGCTATAAGGTCGAGATTCCACTGTTTTTTTCTTTTGTCATTTCAATCCGAAATTTGTGTATTTCAATTCCTGTATGTCGTATAATTTCTGGATTTATACTCACGCTATAACATGTTATATCACTACACCAAAAATGAGCTTTAGTACCGTCCCATTAACATCTGTTTTTAAGAAAACCGGTATAAAAAATAAACGGTGGCAATTTCGTAATTGTCAGACTTTATCTTTAGTACCGGTTTTTTAAAAAACCGGTGCTAAAATGTTGGCGGAAAAAAACAAACAGATTATTTTTAGTACCGGTTTTTTAAAAAACCGGTACTAAAAATAGTATCTTTAGCATCGATTTTTTTAAAAAACCGGTACCAAATATCAACTCATTTTTTGTTTTTGAAACAAAAAATGTGTGAGACTCCATAAACAGAAAGAAGCAAACCTTTTCTCCCAACGGTTGGCACTGAAGAGAAGATAAATTGCTCTATCATCCAATTGCGACTCATTCCGGCATTCGAGAGGTAAGAAGAGATGATTTGGCCAATACATGTCGTTCTGTCAGGGAACCGCCAGGCCTCCAATGACAATCCATTCGATTGTAAATATAGCTATAGTATCGCGGTTCGCGCGATAAAAACTTAATTTTAATTTGTACTCGATACTTTTTCAGTTGGAAAAATTTGAAAGAAAACTAATTTAAATAGAAACTATAATATTATTCAATCCATATCAAAAGAGAAAAATTGTCTTAATTACTTTTTTTTGCTATAATAACACGGAAGAACACAAATTCAATCAAATTAAATTACTTTCTTTTCTCTCTGCGTGGTTCCATGGGAAATGAAACGCCACCTCAAATAGTTAACTTTCAATGTTTACTAGTGGGATTTCGCGCATTGCGCGAACTATTTTTTTTTTCCTAAAGCTTATGCTATCTATTTTTATATTTTTTTTTAGACATCGTCAATTATTCTCCATACATTCATAAAAAAAAATTTATATGAAAAATTATCCATATGTCTTTAAATAAGTACACAAATTTAAATAGAGAAATGAAGTTTGAAAATCCTTCAAAAAATCAAAGAATGAAACTATAATGGAGATTAAATTTTATGGGATTTAGAAAATAATTTAAAATATTTTATTATTCTATAACATAAAATATTATATTACGGGATTCCTCATATATCTGTGAGCAAGTATATAAATTTTCATAGCCAAATGATTTTTTAAAGCCCTTCAAACAATTAAAAACAGAACTATATTTTTTCTAAAGTTGAAAATGGAGTCATCCATTGTTGAACAAATGGAGAGATGTCGTACCAAGAGAGAGATGAGCTCCACTGTTGGCGACTTGGGGGGCGCACATGGCACTAATCCCATATCCCATATATTATATATTATAATATATTTACATAGATTGAAGAGAGAGGAGCCATTCATTGTTTGCGCACATGCCACACATCCGAACCGCAAAATCAGGAGGGGTTAGAAATCAAACGGCTTTGTGATATATATATATATATGCACGGCCCCACCTGTCAGCCTAACTATTGCGGAACTGTTGTTAAAAACAGTGTTTTAGTGGAACGCCTATTCATATATTGTTCTGATATTAAGCAAAGGGACATCACATGTTTTGCTACTTTCCTTGATTAATTATCAAATTTTATCCTGTACTCAATTCAATCCAAATAGTAAACCAATTTAACGACCTAAATTATTATCAGCAGTTCACCAGAAACGCTAAGTCAAAAGCAAATAATCAGCAGCACAATAATTTCATAGAAGAATATATATGATTAAAGCTTCTGTAAACGTACAAAGATATCATGATTAGCCTCATCTATTATCGCATAGATTTTTGGTTTAGTGAGAAGAAGGAAAAGAAAAGAGAGTAAAAGTTTCTTTTATCTTCTTTCTGAGCTTGTAGTAGTCTCTGTACTTTGTGCCAAATGCTGAAGATGTCAAAAATAAAAATTATGTTATAATAATCAAAGTCAACATCTTCCACAATTAAATTAGACCACCGCATTTATTAAATAAGAAGGCCAATTTGAACAAAGCACAGCAAAACCATACTCAGAAATTTGTTCATCACTTTTGTTCATATCAAATGCTCGATCATCATTTAACGTAGAAAGATTGTTAACAAACAACTCAATGGATTGTGGAGCAGCAATAAACAAAGCTTTTTCTACTCAGTAAAATGGAAACGAAGCTTGAACATCAGTGTCTACCTCAATTCTTTTTAGTGAAAAAAATTTAAATTAACAGTAATAATTACCAAATTAAGAAGCTGAAGAAACCCTTCATCATAACTCTCATGTTTGATTGTGGAGCACTGCAATATATGCCACGATGATTTAAATCAAATAAAAGAGAAGCAATCAAGGGTGTGTCTCTCTTTTGTGTGACTAATCACCGAAACCGCAAAGAAAAAGAGAAATAAGTAGGCAACAAAACAAAACATTTGAAAGATGTCAATAATATAAATTTCTTATATGCATGATCTAATAGTAACACCCTTCAAAATGAATCTAAAAAGACTGCATCGACCTCACTAAAATATTGTCTCGGTCGTTTCAGAACAAAAGAGGGCAAACAAATAACTGAAACATTTAAACAAAAGAATGAAACCAAGCAAAAAAAAAAGCAACATACCTATACTGGACTAAGCCTGAGAATCTGCATCACTTAGGCACAGTTGTTCCCTATATGACTTATCACCATGGTTCTAAAACTCGGAATCGAACTCGGACTCGGACTGTTGGACTAAGGAGTCGAATCGGATGACTCGGAAAAACTCGGGTGACTCGGATCGAAAACTCGGATTCTCATAAATAATCATTTTTAATCTCTTAAAATTAGAAAAAAAAATATGAAAAAATTGAGAAAAAGTATTTATTCAAAAATAATTAATAAAGTGAATATTTGATGAAAATCAACTATAATATAAAGTTATATAATATCAATTTACTGAAAATAAAATTGTTCAACTATAATATAGTTCAAAAGCATAGTTTGTCTTTAAAAATCATACAATAATATGAGAAAAAAAAAATTAGGAACAAGCATTCTTTCAAAGCTTAGTCAAAAAATAAATACTCGAAATCATAAAATTAGATAAAATGTAAAATAAAAATTACAATTTTGAAATATTATATGGTCAAAATGACCCATTTTAACCCGCTTCACATTTTCTCCATTGATATGGCCACATTAGATCCTAGATACCAAACTCCTCTCTCCCCAAGAGTCCCAAGCTTTCTTGTTCCCACTAATTTACCCCATTTTTTCCCGTGCTTCCCCTTTCTCTCCCGGCCGCCATACTGAATCACATTAATTTTCAATTTTTAGCTAGTTTATGTGCTGAAACGGTAACAATAAGTGATGGTATTTGTGTTGAATTGGTAGTTCGCATCCAATTTTTTCCGATTTCAACCAGATTTTCCCTTAATTTAACTTTCCATTCCGATTCCGTTCCAACTCGCGAAAACTCGGCTCGTCCTCCGCCGAGTCCGTTCCGACTCGCCCGAGTCAGCTCGGACTCGGCCGAGTTTTCGAACCATGCTTATCACTCTCTTGGATTCCAGATATCTTCTTCATCAAATCAAAAGAGCAGAGAAAGAACAATAAGAATGGCCTATAAACGGAAGTAAAAAAAATATATATAAACAATACTTTTAGTGGCAAGCATGTCTCATTCTATCCTTCATATGCATTTTTATACAAAGAAAAGGTGGCATAGTTCTGCTAGTGAACTTTCTGAGGATCTAAATTGCATGCACTGCCCAAGAGAGAAGCAATTATTCTGACAGATTTTAGTACTGTATATATGCTTGAACTTCCATATTAGCAGCACAAACAGATTAAAGCAAATTAATAAAGAAGGTTGAACTAAGGAAGACCAAGCGGAAAATGAAGAAGGTTGAACTGTTGAAGATTATTAGTTCTCGAATCTGTTTTAGACTACTAAAGTATCTTTCTTTCTTTCAAATTGGTATGGCTTGTGTCCTCTAATCACCTGCATGTTAGCAGCTGCAACAGAAGATTATTAGTTCCTCTGATTAAAAAAAAATTAAATACTTTATGTATATACTATGAACATCCAAATGTGCAGTAGAATTGTGTAGTGGCCCATATAAGCAAGAAATAATCTCAAATTGTTATTTTGGATAGATCTGTAATAATGGGGCTGCCTATGGCTGCAGCAGGCCCAATCCTCACACTTAGTGCATGTGCTGCTGTTTTGGTAGCAAAGAACACAATGGAAAGAGTCACTATGGCACCTCTTCAATTTTTCTTAGACTGTAAAAACAATGCTATAGTAAGCCAGCAACAATAGATAAAGTATGTAGAAAGGGAAAATTTCTGGCAAAATAATAGATAGAAAAATTAAGCACATGCTAATATATAAATGAAATTCAAGTATTTTCTGTTAAATCAAGTGCTAATTTTTTTAAGTTGAACTAAAAAATTTGTTCCACTCAGAAATCTTATTGTACTACCAGACCAACAAAGTTATTCAGACGTTAATAATCATATCTTGCTACTTATTTGACAGTTGAAAATGTCTTTGCAGACAAAAAATTCTCAGAACAGTACATGCCAACGGAGTAAAGAACTCAAAAAAAGAAACATAAATTGTAAAAATATTAATCACCTCTAATAGCACAGTCCAACAGCAGCATTATTACTGATCAAAGGGAACTTGCTAGGTAAGGAGACCTCAACTTCCAAGAAAAGCTTTTTAGTCCTAAGTTTGTCAGCACAATTTAGAAAATGATTAAGAAGAGACTAAGAATAGTAGCGGATCAAAATTATAGATTTACCTTCTGACCTGAATCCATGACACAATCCACGCCTTAAACAACTAATCAGGCAACTTCTAGGGCCATGTTGACACAGATGATAAGTATTGTTTTTTGCCGAGTGGAATCTGATCAGGTTTTTCCTATTTTATATAAATTAGTGCAAATGAAATTACATTGGCTTAATCGCATGTAACCCTGTCATTTCTCTGTTGTTAAAGCATGTATTTGACGTCTTCAAATTATATAATTGAAGCCTCAAAGTAATTGTCTAAAAATGTTGAACGCCCAACAAACCCTACTACAATAAAAAGTTAGTATAGCATGAAACGAACCTGAAGGGATGAGCCCTTGACAGAATTCATCTGATTTGCAGTAACGGAGTTCGGATCTGCACTAATAGTCCCTTGCCCAATTTTAGACAGTGCATTCACCTATTAATAAACAAAATAAGCATCAAAAGATCATGGTGTGTGCACGTATCACAACTTCACCATACTTAAAAGAAAGCAAGATATGGATCAGAAAGAAAACTTTTATCAGCAAGAATGACAAACAAACAATAGAACCTCCAAATCCTGTCATAACAACCAAAAGGAGTTGAATTGATATCCAAAAGTAAAAAATAAAAAATCAAGATCACTAAAAGTATAAATCGGCAAGCAATATGCGGTAAAAAACAACAGCATACAAAATGATCACATAATTATTCTAAAGAAAAAAAAAATTAGATTAGTTTCCATTGGATGGCAATAAAATGCAGAAATAAAAAAGAAACGACTCCTTTAATCATGCAAGGCAACCTTTTTCAGTACAAAAATCGACCTAATTCGAGCCGAATGTGTCATCCTGAAAGAAACATAAATACCTTGCATCCATGAACGATCCTCTCATCTTAGCTCCCACCAGAGGAATCAAGAGAAAAAAAAAAAGCAAGAAACCTGCAGCAATCGAAAAAAATTAGAGAACATAACAAAAGGAACTACAAAAAATTGCAAAAGATCGAAGCAAAGGCTGCTAAAAGCGAAATAAGAAAAGTCGTGCCTGAAAATAATCAGATCGGAGCCTCTCCACCTCCCTTCCTAGGCAGGTTCTCCGTTCTCCCAAATCAACCTCCTCTTCATACAAGGAATCAGCCTCGGGATGGCGCCAGGCCATGAGAACCTTCAACACCTGTAAATCGAGGGCCTCAGCTGCCACTCTGACCAAGTTGTTCCCGCTATCTCCCTCCTCTTCCTCCTCTCCTCTTCTTCACTCTAATTTCCCTGAGAAGGAGTAGCCGCAGGAGAAACCGTGGCGGCGGTGGTGGGTCGTCGGTGACAGCAGTAGAAGGAAGCGCGAGGGAAGCGGCACGGGAAGAAAGCGAGAGAAGCACAGCCGCTTGTTGCTCAGCCCCTTCCCCGACCTCTTTCTCTACCCCCTCTCTCGCCGTAAGGTGTAGGTAGACCTTTTTTTTTCATAATTGCTGGATTTACTGGCAGTCGTAAAGGGGAATCACATCCTCTGCCTACCTAAAAAGGTTGGCAGGGTGCCAACCTTTTATCTGAACCGTTAGATCTAATCTCAACGGTTAATGGGAGCCCCGTGCATGACACAGATTGATAGGCCCGAAAAATTTGAACCGTCCAGATTAGATCTAACGGCTCGGATCAAAAGTAGGCACCCTGCCAACCTTAAAAGGTTGGCAGAGGATACTCTCCCGTCGTAAAGGAGGAGAAGAAGCTAGAAGCTCCTACCCCACATATGTCCAGCAGCACCTGGAGCACGCACACCGTGTACCTTTCCCCTCCTGTTCTTTTTTGGTTCATGTGATCCGCGTCCATTCAGAAGAAATGGAACTCATCACATGCACTCTTCTGCATCTCGAAATTATCCCATACGAAGAGCTCCGTGTAACCTTTTCTAGTGCGCGTGCAATCAAAAGAGATCGAAAAGAATAATTTGCCTAGTATGGAAAAGAAACACAAAAGATACCATGTCACTTAAACAGAAAATCAGGGGCGGAAGAACTCTGAACATTTCAGTAGAGACGAACGGGTGAGATTCAATCTATCGCACAGACAGAAAAAACTGAACGGCTCAGATAATTGAACAGTAAACCCCCGACTCAGAATTGAAGTATTTATAATCACGCTAAAACTCCTCTCCTTCCCTCCATGCAAAATATTTCGAAAATTGATTACTGCCATCGCGCTTTGTACCATCGCTGCCATCGTGCGTCAGTCAGCGCTTGCTGAGCAGCGCTCTCCCCCCTCTACTCATCCAGCGATTTTTTGTTCATTTCGTTATTATAAGTGTTCACTTTATTAGATACAAATGTTCACTTTGTATTATAAATGTCCACTGTTTTATAAGCGTTCGCTATGTTCACTATGTTCATTTTGTTTTTTTTTTCTTATTTTTGCTCAAATGTTCAGTTGGGTCAATACAAATGTTCTGTTAATTGAGTATAAATGTTCAGTTAGTTGCAAAATCGGCCAATCGTAACTCGTTTTTACTAAACCAAGCGAATGGGTCATGAACCGGACACAAAACACATGAAAAAAATAGAAGGGGTCATGAACCGATCCGGTTCAAATTATTTTTTTTCCGACTTTGCCCCTGGCGCTCCTCTCTCCAAGTCTGACGCGCGACTTTGACCCTGGCGCGACTTTGCCCATTAGTTGACGCATTTAACTGAACACTTCTTATTATTAAACTGAACATTTGTAACATATAGCAGCGATGGCAGCGATGGTTTATTTAGCGATGGCACTTATAATAGCTAAAATATTTCTCTAGATCTCGAGTCTCGACTGCTCTCCATGCCAAGCCATGGAGGCTCACCTCTAGGCTATCTCTCTTCCCAAATCAACCCAAATTAATTCCTCTCTCTTCCATCTCCCCATAATTTCGCCTTTATCCCTCCTTCCCAAATCAACCCTGGAAAAAACCCTAGACCACCACTACTCTCATTCTCACTTGTTGTAGTCGACAGCGGCACCTCAAAACCCCCTCCCTCATCAACCCCTCTTCGATCGAGATCTGCTCGCCGCCGTCCCTCCCTCTCATCGCTCTCATCCTCCTCCTCCCCATCGTCGCCTCCTCCGTCTCTATCCTTTGTCCCATCGCACCAATCCGACCTCAACCTCCTCACTCCACCCCTTCCTCCCCCCCCCCCCACATGAACCCAGGTACGTTGCCTCTGAGGCTAGTCGCTAGGCCATGCAGCGCCTTGACAATGCCGTCCAGGAGCTCCTTCTCAAGCAACGTGGCTTCGCTGTGCGCACCAGGCTGCGTCGCCTCGGCGAGCCCATCACTCTCTTAGGCAAGCGTGAGATGCAGCGTGGTGAACGTCTCCGCTCCATCATGGTGTACCTCAAAGGCGATGGTAAGCTTGACGGCTCGCTCTCCATTCATGATGAAGAAGGTATATTTCGTCAATTAAGGTTTTCTATTTTTGTTGGATTCCCAAATCAGTTCTGCTTTAATTAGCCTCAATCAATTCTCTACTAAGGTTGCAACAATCGGAATAATAGCTGGGGGCAAAGGTTTAAATAGCGGCCGTAGGGCCGCTATAGCGGCGAGATAGCGGATCAAGGTGGTGGAACGCTACAGCGCGACAGATTTAGTGGGTTGTCTGATAGCGCGCATCGTAGCGGGATTTAGCGGGCATATAGCGGGAAATTAGCGGCGATATAGCGGGAAATTAGCGGAAATAGCGGTGCAGTTTATAATTTGCTGATTTAACAGTAGTATTTTGGACATATCTTTCACATACGAACTCCGATTGAGGCGATTCAAAGTTCTATGGAAAGGTTATAAAATAAGCTACAACTTTTATGCTTTGAGTTTTTTCAAATTCTAAAAATTTTGTGGTCAAATATACATAGACAATTAATATAATTTTAGTTGGCATTAATTAGCTGCATGAAAATATTTTAATTTTTTATTTTAGGCTATACTAGACCTTCAAAATACACTAGTGTGTGCAAATCCGCTATGGTCCGATATCGGTCGCGAAATAACCGCTATCCGCTATCCGTTATGACATTAGCCTGTCCGCTACGAGTCCGCTATCCGCTATTTAAACCTTTGGCTGGGGGTGTTGGTCTAGACTTCTCATCTGCTCGAAATGCAATTAGATTTTCTTTCTTAATTTTTTATTGGATTAAAGCTAGTAAGCTGTCAATTTTTTTATTGGATTAAAGCTAGACTACGCCGTCAAGTCTGTTGGAGTAGTTTTAAGCCATGGTTCCAGACTGCTAATTATGATCTAGTATATGGTTCATTTTGTTTATGATTAAAAAGTTGATATTGGAATTAAGGTTGAGCCATTTATAATGGTATGCTCTTTCTGGAGAATTTTCAGCCTACAAAATGAACTTACAAATTTGTGAATGTAAAGGCATCTTCGACGATGGAGAAGGGAAAAAGTATGATGGCATGCTCATCTTCATTTTGGACAAAGTGAGCTGTTTTTGTCTTTCCTTGAACCGATTTTGTGATATCTGGTTTTAGTTGAGTTTGAGTTAAGCCTGGAGCTTACTCAGGTGATGTATGAAGTGATCGACCAATTGTTGCTGATCTCAGGCTCCTTTGGATTTTGCCAAGTTTTTTGGGTAATTGGATTTTGCTTAATTTTTATTATGATGGAAACAAGTAGTCTTGACTAACTTAATTTTTTTTTAAATAAAAAACATGCAGATAATACACCTGATTTGCACTGAGCAAGATCCAGACCCTTGGATTAAGATTTTAAGAGAAGAAATTAAAAGGCATAAGAGGTTTAAACCGTTTAATCAAGTATGATCTATGAATGTTTTCTACTGGTTACCTTTTCAATTGATCAATTTTATACCCTTTCATGGTCTGCTTGCTGTTGTTTCTTAGATGAATTAACTTTCAGTTATATAATTGGGCAAATTCTAACTGATCATACTTTAGGCCATTTGTTTTAAGTAATATATTATGTTGGTACTTGAATTCTTCTCTCAATTTCTTAATTTGAAAATTCTTCCTTTCAAAGAAAAACATGTGATAACTATCTTTTATTTTGATTTTCTCAGGTCAGGATATTCCAGCTAAATTAAATAGAATGTTAAACTAGAATCTTAAACTAGAAGGTTAAATATTCCAGCTACTGGTAAGTTCAACTATCTTTTATTTTGATTTTGCTGGTATGTATGATAGTTCAATATTGCCGTGGCATTAAGAAAACACTTAATTATGAATTTATCATTCATCTGTTTGTGTAGTGATGAGATTATGGAGAATGTACTGCGGACATGTTAAGGCATCAAAATTGAAAAAATTCTTATTCATAAATTGGAGGGAGACAATGGCCAACAGGTTCGAGCCACACTTAGTTAGGTTTTTTCTCATGCATTTGCCACTTTGGAATGTTACAAATTTCTATAGTTAATCTTGGTGCTTGAAAATGTTGACCAGCATGTCTGGCACATATGGATAAATATTGTTGGCTATTATGGTTCAATATTTAGAGAATTGCGAATTTCTGTGACGATTATTTGTATGTCTCGCACATATATTTATTTGTATGTCTTAAATTATTTGATGTGTTTGTGATATTGTGAATTTCTGTGATGTGACATATATGAATATATATGAGATAAATTATGGCTAGCAAAAAAAAAAAGCTAGCAACAAATTAGTAAATTTTTTTTCAAAAAAAAAATTTGATTTTTAACACCGGTTTTTAACTAATAACCGGTGTTAAAGATCAAATACTATAATAAAAAAAGTTGCGATCTTTAGCACCAGTTTTTAACTAATAACCAGTGCTAAAGGTGAGATCTTTAATACCGGTTATTAGTTAAAAACCGGTACTAAAGATCTCCGTCTTTTTTTCCGCGAATTTCAACGCGTTTTTAACACCGACTTTTTAGTACCGATTTTTAATTATCTTTAGCACCACCTATTATTAGTACCGTTTGACAACCGGTACTAATAATTTATATTTAACCGGTACTAAAAAGAAAAAATGGCGTAGTGTAGAAACCCTTATCCCCTGTTGGTAAGTGGACGCAAAGGGCTTTTCACGTCAAATAACGACCTTTGTTGGCATAGCAGATAAATCACATTCTAGTAGTGATATCACCTTATCGATGCAGCTGCACTATGGCATTGGCATGTTTAGTTGCAAGTAATAAAGTTTGCATCAGTAACTAATGCAACTAATTACAAGTTTAAAACATAATATAATTCTATTTAGCAGTGAAATTACCGATCTAATATCTAAATAACAGCCAACAAAAAATTATACCATGAGAATACAAAACGGCACCAACAATTAACACTTTCCCACATCCGAAATTCACTGTTGATCTAATATCCAAATAACATCCAACAAAAAAATTTCCATTAAATGTACCAAAACTTTGATACCATGAGCCACTGTTTTTAAAACCCTACCGGGTAGGGGCGTAGCTAGGATTTCGTGTTAGCAGAGTCCATAAATTTTTTTTGCTGAAAACATATGTATGATGTAACGTCTAATATAGATATAGTATAATAATAATAATAATTTTTAAAATAAATAACTCTAAAATAATGTTACATGAAAAATCCATGGAAAATCAAATATATATTATAATAACAATAGAAAATCTAAAATAATATATTTAATATACAAAATAATAATTCAAAAGTCAAGACAATAAAAAGAATACAACAATTTCCTATGAATTTTTAATTTTCTCATAATTTTGCATAACAAGTTCATTACAAATTTCATTGAACACTTTTTTTTTTAGTGGTAGTTTATATATAATATATGAATTGTATTTTTTATCTTCTATGTTAGCTTTTTGTTACAATGTTCTAAAGTTCATAAAACATTATATAGACGAATCACAAAACATTATTTTTGATCTTTTGTGCTAGTATATATATGCTACAAATAATTATTCATCCAAATATTTCATTATATTCTAAATTTTGTCTTAATAAGATTCATTTACAGCTGGGTCCTTCAAATTTTGTAGATGGGTCCCTAACTTCTTGTGATCTTTTTTTTTTAATTACAAACAAGTGCAATATGAATTTTTTTTTTGAGGTGGGTCCATGGAACCACCAAATACAACGTGCCTTCGCCCCTCGGAAATTTCCGGTAAAACCGAGTTCGGGTCACCACCCTATAGGAAATGGCTCCTAAAATCCGTTGGTCAAATACTCGGAAAAATCGGTCAAAATCTTTTTGGAACATTACTTTGAAAATGTAAAGACCTAGTGACTTCTAAAATATGACGATTTTTCTTTTGGAAATACCATTTTGTTCAGGAGTGCACACAAGTTGTTTGGTGTAAAATTCCCTTTTGTTTTAAGAAATCATAAAAAGACTTGTTTAAATATTCCGTACCATTATCTGATCTAAAAACTTTTATTTTTGTATTATATTGATTTTCTACAAAATTCGAGAATTCTTGAAATTTTGAAAACACTTCACTTTTGCTTTTTAATGAATAAATCCAACTAGTTCCAGAAAAATCATCTATAAAGTAACATAATACTTGAAGTTATTGAAAAGAGTTGATGGGTGCAAGACCCCAAACATCGGAATGCACAAGTTCGGAAATTTTTGTTGTTTTCATACTAGATAAAGGAAAAGACAACCTAGTTTGTTTTGAAAAACGACAAATTTCACAATTACTAGAATCTAAATTTAAAATAGGAAATAATGTTGATAAAGCCTTGTCATAGGGATGTCCTATTCTAAAATGCGAACGTTTATTTTCTTCAACTTTATTTTTTGCAACACAACACTTATTTGGAAAATAAAAAAAATAAAGTTCATTCTCGTAAGTGCCATCACCAATCGTCCTTCCACTTTGTCACAAAATATAACATTGTTTGATGAAAAAAAATAACATCACAATTCAATTCCTTTGTCAATTTACTAATAGAAATCAAATTTGTTTTGAAATCAGGAAGATATAAGATGTTATCGATTCTACGTTCAAAGATATCTATGCTTCCCTTACAATTGATAGGGATTTTAGAACCATCAGCAATTGTAACATATTGGGGTATTTCTAAATCTTTTCGGTCATAAAGCATATTAATATTTCCTGTCATATGATCTGTGGCCCCTGAGTCTAAAATCCAACAAATTTGTTTTGTAGTTTTTCTTAAATTTTCAGAGCCAGAGATACCTGTAAATTTGCTATTTTGACCTTGGTTTAGAAGACAAGAGAGTTGTGCAATTAAACTGGCGAGTTGATTCAGTCAAACTGCATGGTTCCGTTCCCCTTTCTGATCGTCGAACCGCCCGAACAACTTTATGTTCTTTTTAATCGGTTGGAGCTCGGGGTGGATATCGCCAAACCTCTCGACTGCATCAAGTCTGTCACATGAGTCAGACCGGGAACTGGTACCCTTTTTTTGGATATCGCTCTCAGGTCAGCCACCTCTGCCATTGCAGCTTACTGATTGAGTTTGGATAGCGGAAGCTATTATGAATCGGTATGCTCTGATACCATGATAAATTCTTGAGTATTTGAATAATTTGTATTGTATTGATTAATTTCTTACAAGATTTACAACGTATTTATAATTACAAGTCTAATTTGCCTAGTTGTGGCTAATAAAGCAACCATAACGAGTCTATTACAGGGGCGTTGCTTTTTTTACGGCCTAAATTAGCAAAGCACGCTAAAATTAAATAAATAACAGAAATACCCTCATCTCTTACTCATTGAGCGTGCAACCCCTTCTCTTCTCCGTGTGAACCAGTCAGTCTCTCAGTCTCTGTCCCTCTCTTGACTCTCGATCGGGTCTCTACATCTTGTCCTCGCTTTGTTCCAATCTCTCTCCGGCACTGGCTCAGTCTGGCTAAATCTCTCGGCCCTCAACCTTTGAGGATTGGTTTAACCTCAATATCGATCGACATCTCTATTTAGGAAGCCTCAAACCTTCTGGCTCTATAAAGGAGATTGGTGCAGCACCCTTTATTAGAAAAGGTGTTGTCGTTGGAGAGAATCGAGAACAAGTGAAATAGGCGGGTTCCAAACTTCCAATTTCCAGGGTGAGAGGAATTGCTTTGACACGACCGTAAGAGACTGAGAAGAGGGTGTTTCTGTCATTTCACAATATTTTAGCGTGTTTTGCTAAATAGAACCGTGCAAAAAGCAATTCCCCTATTACAGAGGCTAAGATTTTCTAATTATATCATTCCTCAAATAGTACTAACGGCTAATTGAGTTTTTGGAAGGTTGCACAAAAGGTAATTTGCTGAGCTGTTGATTATCCATGATGCATAGTCTAATACGTCATTGCTTTTCATTATCTTCAATACTTTTACACATCCAAAATATACCATGAACATGCAACACAACACCAACAGTACCAAAATACACATGAGACATCCAACCAAGAACATTCAAAACAATACCAAAACCCACACAATACTTAACTAAAAAATCATCTACACTCAGCCACATCTCATAGCTATGTCGATAAATGTTGACCTTATCATCGTTGATCTCATAAGAATCATCACACAACTAGCATCAAACTGATTTTTGGAGCAAAGTCTAGCTCCCATTTCAAAACCTGGCACACACCCGCTGTCATCACCAGCATCTTCACCGTCGATACTATCATACAATAGAACCCCCACCCTATGCACCCCTTCTGCCAGAGCACACTGAAGCATGACTTTGAAAGAAGGTAAGTTTGAGTTTTCAAATATCAAAATTTAATTCTAACAATTTGGTATTAGTACATACCTAGTTGGTGGAGTTGTTGAATGAAACAACAAGCATAATACAAATGCAACTTACAAAATTAAATCCGTAAAGCAAATAAAATCTAGCTAGCTCGATAAATTTTAATAAACATAAATTCCAAGTCAGGTTCACTTACATTTGGCCAGACACACTCACTTTTAAATTGTTGAAAATAAAGAAGATATCAAAAAGATCAGAAAAGATTAGAGACAACTAGCCTCAGATTGTATCTCCTCACTGACAAGTTAGGAAGAAAATAGCCAGCCAATCAATTATATTAGAATTAGTAATCTCCCTTATAATATTTCCATGTATAGACAGACAAGAACATTAGGATTTCCTAACATGTAAAATAGAGTCGTCGTTCCTAACGTCTATAAATAGGCTTGTACAGAGTAATTGAAAAATCATCAGAATAAAAGAAAAACTTTATTCATCATCTATTTCTAAATCGCGACATAAATACATTGTTATATACTACAAGAATCATCAACAAACAAAATAATCTATAGTATAATTAAATCGCGTGGCCGCATTAGTTCCTTCTCCGAAATTAATCTGAGTCGTCCAAATTTTTTCGCAAATTGATCGATCTAATCCGATGATTAGCGATTCAATTTCTCTCTTTCCTTCGTTCGCCTCTCTATTCTCTCTGAAAACAAAAATCACTATTGCATCTATTCCCTTTCTCCTCCGACACATCACTGTCGCCACCGCCTTCGTCAACTGCCCACGTCACCCCAACCCCCTCCTCCGTTGACTTCCCCCAATTCCAACAGAAACCACCCGCCCACTTTTCCTTCGCCTTTAGGGTTTCTCTCTCTGTCTACTCCGATCAGTTTCTTCGCCTCTCTTCCTTGCCTCCGATGGAGAAGTTGTCATCATCGCCTCTCTCTCTTCTCATCGGAAAACACATCTCTCCGTCGCCTCTCTCTCCGAACGGTTCTTCATTTTCCCCGACGCCTCTGACACGTTTTGATTTGAGCACATATTTCTCCCTCGCTCCCCTTTAAATTGAGTATCACTTTCTTTATCTTATTACTATTATTACTATTTTTTTACTTTTTTGCTGTTTGTTTTCTTGCTTTTCTCCTCCTCTCACTGTTGTTGTTGAGTATCGCTTTCCCGCGCTCTCTTTCTGCCAAAGCTAAATGGATTAGAAAAGTGACAGTATATTTTCTAAAGAAATTTCTCAAATCCAAAATTCAATTCACAAAGTAAGGCACCTATGGTAATTTTATGATCTTAAATTAATTACATATAATTTGTCAGTTTCATATTGAAGTTGGTATGTTTCAATTGACATCTTTTTCAGAGTGTGCACATTCCATTTTGAATGTGTGTACAACTCTTATGTATCAGCCATATATAGGGGTGTATATGAGCTGATCCTGAGCAAGCTGATGGTTACTCGAACTCAAGCTCATCTGAACTCGAGCTGCCTCAGCTCATCACGCAAGTCAATTCCGAGTTTTTACTGCATCTCAAACTCAATCCATTGGAGCTCGAGTTGGCTCACGGCTCGAGAAGCAGCTCATTATTATATATCAAAGTTTGAGAGTTTGTAGTAGGCCAATGGCCCAATCTAAAACGCAAACAGCATAAACATTAAACAATGACTCCTACAAACTTAAATGCACAATAGTACTCATATTAACAGAATAACAGCCATGAAGAAAAAGAGGAGAGGTGGCGGCGGCGAAGGAGGTTCCGGGTCTGGCTCTCGATTTGTGCATTTGGAAGGAGAACAAGAGGAGAAGTTCAGGAAATAAGAGACAGATTTAGGCAACATTTATGAGGCAGGCGAAGAAGAGTAAAGAAATCAAGAGGAGATAACGATCATTTCCTACCAAAAAGAGAAAACCTTAGGGTTGAAGAAATAAAGGGTACAAATTAGGCTGGGCTACAGACTAGACAAACAAATTGGGTTGAGTCTCATGAGTTAGGCTGAGCGAGCTGAGGAAAACTCGAACTCAGCTCATGGATAGCTCGAGCTGTTATAGCTCAAGTTTTGATAGCTCGAGTTATTACCTGCTAAAGATAAAATCGATTAGCTATTTAAGTTCCCTCTATATCCAAAAGCGCTTTCTTTTTTATAAGCATAAATTGAACGGTTAATTAGCACCAAGAGGCTCATAAGACTTAATAACTTAACAGTAGTCATATTTTTCATTGAAATTATCATTTTATTCGATCGAAGTTCCAAATGTGAGAAACATCGGTGTCATGCAAATATAATAAAGCTTCAATATAGTTGATTATTCAGGCAAGAAGTATGAAATATATCTATACTACTTATAAAAGCACCCAAAACAAGGTCATAATAATTTCACAAAAGGGGGTTCAAACATTTCTTAATATCATTATAGACCGTTGATCTTGTGCAACTTGATCTGATATACGGTTTAGATTTGTATTTCAGACAAAGAGTCGGACCCCTTTACAGAAAAGGGTCAAGGCGCTGGATGATTGTTTCCTTTTTTATTCTTTCTTAATTTGTGCGCACAATAAAGGAAAGAGAAAAATAAATCAACCCTCTCCATCATACCAAAATCACCGTCTAATAAAATCGTCTCAAATTTCCATTCTTATTCCTACACAGTCGGGTTGGCTCATTTGCTAGTAATAAATATATTTACAAAAGAAAGGTAATTGAACAAAGCTTACCAGCTTCTTCAAGTAAGATCTAATTATTGTTGTAACAGTCTCCATAATACTATCCTCACGATTATAAAACATGTAATCAAATTAACCTTACTGGTAAGGAATAAGAATATTGTATGGTATTACCATATGCTGAATGAATATTTGACATTTTTGCCCCTATTTATGCTTTTGTTTCAAATAAAATTGAGTTGCAATCAAATAATAGGTATTTATATTATGATGTTTGGTTAGTTGCATAAAAGTTATTTTGGGTCAAAATAGTTAGGTGCTTCATTCAAAAATAGGAATAATAGCTACAGACATTGAAAATTAATAGATCTGCAAGACATAATTAAATATTCATGAGGATATCCTCAGGGCAACACATGATATATATGGAAGATTATTGTATGGCACCTCAACCTAAGTAAACAATTGAAGCACCAAAAGATACCAATTTTGAGATATCCGCAATATAGACATGAATAAAAAGTTGTTTACAAATTGTAAAATATCACAAAATATTCCACAAAGTATCAAAAATATTTGCAGAAGTAAAAATTATCTAATTGTATCGAATAATTCATAACATGTTTTTATGACCTTACTAAAAAAACGCAAATTTGACTAAATGACCTAATGATATTCCAGCATTTTCAAATAAATCGAAAAAGATCGATCAAATAAAACCTAAGAAAACAAATTGATCCAGAATAGGGAAGAAAAGCATACCCACTTAGAGAAATCTCAGGAAATCGGTGATATTGAGTTGGAGTTGCAATAGTAACATGATTCAAGGTAGTCCCAGACTCCCATCATCGGCACACTGTAGCATATCAAAATTTATGCAAAAAATATAGAAATTAATAGATTTCTACAAAATTATCTTTCTTTTCTTATGTAATTGAACCAATAGCCTAAATATTAAAAAAAACACTATTTCATACTCTTGAACACAATAGGTTTATATTAAAAATCCTATTTTGTGCTCTATGCACCTAACATGTGCATTTTTATATAGATGTAGTAAAAGTTAGCCATCAGTCCAACTAACCGCGTAACCATTTTTGTCAATAATAGTCCCAATGTCCCAATTTGCTAATCTTCTAGGGTACTTTTGGGTTTGAGGGGTTCCACCTTTAATATCTATCAAATACAAATTTTGATGCGAAGGATCTCACAACTGTTTAACCATCAATTTAGTTCAATTATTAAATTGATTTATTTCAAACATCAAATATCTAGAAATTTATTGAATGAGCTACTGGTACATAGACTTTCAGGCTTCAGAAATTATTTATGATACAACAAACTTACAATTTTGACTGAAAGCTTTTGCCAATATCAATCGACAATCCCAATATCAAATTGACAATAAATTTTACAATATATGGCTGATACATAAGAGTTGTACACACATTCAATATGGAACGTGCACATTCTGAAAAAGATGTCAATCGAAACATACCAAGTTCAATATGAAACTGACAAATTATATCAAATTAATTAAGACCATAAAATTACCATAGGTGCTTGACTTTGTGAATTGAATTTTGGTTTTGAGAAATTTCTTTAAAAAATATAATGTCACTTTTCCAATCCTTATAGCTTTGGCAGAAAGAGAGCGAGGGAAAGCTATACTAAAAAAAAATAGTGATAGGAGGAGAAAAGCAAGAAAACAAACAACAAAAAATAGTAAAAGTAATAAGGTAAAGAACGCGATACTCAATTTAAAGGAAACAAAAAAGGGAGCGAGGGAGAAATATGTACTCAAATCAAAACGTGTCGGAGACGTTGGGGAGAATGAAGAACCGTTTGGAGAGAGGTATTTCTTTGAAGGTGGCAAAGAGAGATGAGGAAGAACCTGTCAAAGAGAGAGGCGACGGAGAGATGCCTTTTTCGATGAGGAGAGCGAGGCGATGATGAAATCAGCTTCGTTTTCGTTCTCCATTGGAGGCAATGAAGAGAGGTGAAGAAACTGATCGGAGTAGGCGAAGAGAGAAATCCTAGGTTAGGGGAAGTCAGCGGAGGAAGGAGAGAGGAAAGAGAGGCGAACGAAGTTCGAAAAGAAGAGAAAGAATTGAGTCATTGATCAACGGATCAGATCGATCGATCTGCGAAAAGAATTGAACTGTTTAGATTAAATTCGGGGAGGGACCAATGCAGAGGACAATGCGGCCACGGGAATTAATTAACACACATATAGATTAATTAATGTATAATTAACTTCAAAGAAAAAGGTCTTCTTCTCAAATTATACTTTGAGAAAGCTTTTGATAAAATTGATTGGAACTTTCTTTTGGCCACTCTCAACCAAAGGGGGTTTAATTCAACTTTGGTTAATTGGATAAAACAACTCCTCTTTGGTGGTAAAGCAACAGTGCAGATCAATGGGGTCAAGGGCCCTTACTTTGATTGTAAAAGGAGTCTTAGGCAAGGAGATCCTTTATCTCCATATCTGTTCATTCTGGCAGCTGAAGGTTTAGCAAAAATATTAGATTTGGGTGTGCAAAATAATCATTTTGAAGGACTTGGTCCTGTCCTATCTAATGATTCTAAAGTGTTTCATTTGCAATATGCAGATGATACACTTCTTTTTGTAAAATTTGATAGGTTAATGTTGGAAAAACTTAAATGGGCTTTAGTGTTTTTGAACAAGTTTCTGGTTTGCATATTAATTTCGCAAAATCAGAACTTGTTCCTCTTAATCTTAGTGTTGATGAAGTAGAATTTGCCTCTAGAGTTTTCCAATGTAATGTAGGTTCACTTCCAATTAAATATCTTGGTATTCCTTTACATAGGAAAAAACCAGATAAGGAAGTTTGGAAACCTTTAATAGATAAATTTAAATCAAAATTGGCTGAGTGGAAGGGTAATCTTCTTTCTTTAGGGGGAAGAGTTACTCTTTTTGGGTATGTTTGGCAATTCCCACGAATAACGACGAACAACAGATTCGTGAATAAAAGCCCATTAAAAAATAGTTTTTCCAGTTCGCGTTCCTTAGTTCGCGAATTTTCAAAAATCGAAGAATACCGAATAGGGGAGGTGTTCGCGAATCAGGTGTTCGAGTCTTCGTTTTGTTCGTGCGAACAACGTGTGTTCGCGAATTAGGTGTTCATGAGGCGTACCAAACATAGCCCTTAACTCTGTGTTATCAGCTCTACCTTTATATTTTCTCTCTTATTTCAAAATTCCTAAATGGGCCCTCTAACAGATTGATAAGATTAGAAGGGATTTCTTGTGGGGTTCTATACAAGGAAATGAGAATAGAAAGTATTGCTTAGTTAGTTGGGACATTGTATGCAGGAGGAAAGAATTTGGGGGTTGGAGTGTGCTCAACTTATTCCAAATGAACTTAGCTCTCTTAGGAAAATGGGTGTGGAATTCCATGTTCAAAGAACATAAAGGGATATGGAAGGATATTATCCATGCAAAATATGATGGTAAGTATGGTAGGGATGGTTTTTCTTACTTTTGGAAAAGTCTACAATCATTGTTCCCCATTCTGAAAATCGGTCTAAAAAAGATGATAGGAAATGGCAAAAGAATAGACTTTTGGCATGACCATTGGAACGGAGATAGAGCAATAGCTATAGATTTTCCTGAGCTTTTTAAGAAAACCAAAAAACCAGACCACTTTACAGTGGCTCAGGCTTTTAATAATGGTAATATTAATTTTCATCTGACTAGAGGTAATAATATAGCTGCTAGAATAGAAAAAGACTCCCTTCTAGAGATTATGCACTCTGTCCAATTCTCAGAAGAAGAAGACGGTGCAATCTGGGGTTTAAATAGCTCTGGAATATACACTGTCAGATCTTTATATACTTTACTTAATAATGGGGGGGGGGGGTGAATGTTAATATTAATCACACTGTTTGGCACTTAAAGATTCCCTTAAAAGTTAAATGCTTTTTATGGATGGTCATCCATAACAAAATTTTAACTTTTGATAATTTAGTCAAGAGGGGATGGTTTGGACCAAACAAGTGTCATTTCTGCCAAAATGCAGAAACAGTAGATCATTTATTTGTTGCTTGCCCCTCTATAAGAAATTTTTGGGTTAGTTTTAATATGTTTAATAATAGAAATTTACATTTAGATTGTACTTCTATCAATACTAGTTGGGATAGCGTAAACAATCTAAATGGTAGTAATAGGGTTTATAGTAAGACTATTTTAGCATCTTTGTGTTGGAATCAATGGTTGGAGAGGAATAGGAGAGCTTTTAATAATAGCCCTGGTTCTAACTCTTATACCATTTATTTTAACATCTTGAATACTTATCATTTTTGGGCAGGTATGGCTACAGAGATGGAGAATAAATTTAGAGACCTGGCTGCCAATCAGAGGGAACTGGAGCTCAGAGATGGACACATAACTGAGGATGACTCATCGCTTTGAGTATTTTCTTTGGTTTTTGTTTGTTCTGTCTTTTGCTTTGTGTTAGTTCTCCTGGGCTGGTTGGAGGATTAGAATCTTTGTGTTGTTTTGTTTGGTTACTTTTTAGCTTGGTGTTGAGATGATCTGATAAGATGGTTTTTTTACTGTGGTTAGACAGTTTAGAATAACCTCTTATCTCTTATCTGTATGAACTTTTATTTTTCAATGGAGGTCCAGCTCGGGCCACTTTCAATAAAAAAAAAAAAAATTCATGGATTCATAATCATTAATTTAATATTGCTTAGATGGTTTGTCCAATTTCTGAGGCTTAAGCTAGCTTCATGGATTAATAATCATTGATGTATGATTAAAAAAATGAAACAATTACAGCTTAATAAAATCGAGTTCTATATAGCAACCAATGGAATCCTCAGAAACTTCTTGCTCATACCAAGAACAAATTCGGATAAATAAATTCAGAAACTTCTTGCTCACACAACAAAGAACAAATTCGGATAAATATTTGGTTTTATATGAATTGTTTAATGACAACTTTTAATAAAAAGCAAAGTGAGATTATATTTACATCATGAAAACCAATCTAACTTGCATAACCAGCGTTGCATTGAGAAAATTTTACAGAAATTAATCTTTGAAAGCCTTTTTCTTCGTTTAAATGGATAAAAAATTTTGGCCAAATAATTCGAATTATCATCAATGTTAAAAAAAATATATCGCAGCGAAGCTGTGATTTGAATTGTATCTTGTGGGTAGGGATGAAAACGGACCGGATACGAATCGGATAGTGGTCAAATCATATCCGCATCCGCATTTTTTTTCCGGATACGAATACGAATACGGATATGCTCGGATACGGATACGGTTCGGATGTTAAGCGGATACGAATACGAATCGGATATCGTCGAATACGAATATGAATACGGATATATTTCGGATAATTAAGCAAATATATATAAATTATAACAAACAAATAGAAATAAAACTAAAGTAGCAAAATAATAATCTCGTTATAACATTTTATTAAAAGCAATATAAAATATGTATAAATTAATAATATTATTATTAACATTAATCATTACTAGGTGTAGAAGCGCGGCTTTGCCGCGTCTTAGCGAATTTTTTGTATTTCAATTTTAAGAACCACTAATAATTTGTTTTTTAAGTCTAAATTGTTTGCAACAGGCATATAAGTGCCAAGGCAAAATGCCATAATTTTTCTTTTGACATGAGCTGTAAAAAATTAAGTGCATAAGCATCATACATGAATTGCTTTAGCATCCATATATAGGCTTGTCAACGGCACATAATTTTACCATAAATCAGTGTAAAATATGAAACAGAATGAATAACGAAATAGAATTTTGTGCCGTTATGAAAACATATATGCGATAAACGAAACGGTAAACGGCATGGATTGTTCCGTGATTTTTTTCGACGTTTGACAGGCCTATCCATATACATTGAATTTAAAAAAAAAAAAAAAACATATAAGCAGTCCTTGATGCTGATGTTGCATTAGATACAACCAGCGCCTTTACTGCACCCTCAAGAGAGCACTCCTCCGCTGGCGTCAGACCTTCGGAATCTACTCGTTACACCAGAGACAGCTGGGGATTGTACTTTCTCCTGTATTGGTGCACTTGACTGCTTGTCTAAGAGAAGTTCAAAAGAAGAGGTGAAACAGTACTCAATTTATACACAAAGTTAGGTAAATTTATACACATTTTTTATGCAAAATAAGATTGAAGCAAGAGTTGTTTGACCAAAGAATAATGCCATATTTTCTAAAATATGGCCTATGCATGTCAGTACGTAAAAGCAAATTACATAGTTAATTTTGAATTTACCACTGACAAAAAATCGAATGCTGTTTAACAAAACTTCAATTGAAAAGCAAAATCAAACCTTGAGTTGAATACCAAATGTTGTCTCATGTCCTGAATTTTCATCGTCTTCAAATAGCATGAAATGACACATCTGTAAAAATAGAAAGCTAACTTGATCACAACAAAATTTAAACAAAACAATAAAAGCAAAGGTGCGTATAGTTTATTAGTACCAGTGGCACTGGAAGAGGTAGAAAAGAGAAAAAAAATAAAAATTGGCTATTCTTTATCATTACGACAGGTCACTTCTCTTTAAATCAATACTGACATATTGCACTTGGGCTATATGTGCTCAATTAGTCCTTGTAAATATTGGGTTACATTACTCACCATTTAAAAACAGAAGTAGATAAGCAATTCTACAGAGGGACCTCCCCTCAACAAAGCATACGCATAGAGTTGGCCACAGTTTACGAAGGTGAGCAAAGGATGCATAAGCATAGAGCTGTCTTTGGCAGAGGTGCCAAGCCCTTCGTAATTGCTCTTATATATTTATATATTTATAACACCAAAAAAAAAAAACCCTCTATTTTTAGTTATTAAGCACCATAAAAGCTTTCTAAGGCACCACAACAAACATTATCCATCATATTTTACAATCCAGTTGTCATTACTAACCTTTAAAGCACAATGTAAAAGAAAAAAAAGGGACCAATACAACAAAATATTATTTACATACATGCCCCTAAAGCAACTTTAAAATGGATTCACATGAAACTGTTGGATACTCAACAGAATCACGCTTTCCCTTGCATCTAGTAAGGCCTGAAATTTATTTAAAAAATGAGTTGCTTTCAATAAGCAGTGCTTAGAAGCCTATAGATTATGAGTGGCTTAATCACATCAAGTGATCTACTTTTTACATAATTAGAAAATGAAAAGAAAAATTAAGAAGTTCGGATACAAAAAATAATGGAAGCATTGAGGAAAAAATATCAGAAATGAGTGGAAGAGGCAATACCTAATATATGAAGATTAACAAAATAATAACCTCATCTTCATGCATTCTCTAATAGTTGATATCTTTCCAAACTGACCATGAACCTCTGATTATTAGGAAGCTATTCTCAGCTTGTGAATGAAAATAATAATAATAAGTGTTATATAGCAACAATGGTTTGTTTGTAGAATCGTTCAATTTATGGAAAAGCCAGAATTAAAATAAATCATATTGATTTGCTCAAAGATAGTTGTAACTTCTGCACAAACAATAATAAAAGATAAATCAATTGCCTTTGATTATTCGATTTAAGTAAAACTGAACATGAAGATTGGGATTAGAATTAAGCACCTAATTAAGTTGTTGATCTGCTCCAAGAAATCTCGAAGAAGCTGCATGACATCTTCGATTTCGTTTATTTTTGCGCCGTTTGCAAGAAATGGCGCACGGCCACCTCAATCCCCGATCTTCCCACTCAGATCCCTTGGCTCCTTAAGCATCGATTCAATGTAAGAAACAACAAAACTTGCGGTTTTACTCATTCTCTGATAAAATCCGAGCCATCCATTGCCCGTCGGCCCGTGGCAAGTATCTTTTTGGGCCTTCACATGGTTATCTCTACGCCACCAGCTATGATTCGTTAGATCTGTACAGTTATCTTCTGAACCCAATTACAAAAGATGTGTTGCTTATTGTATCTATGAGGTACTATTGCCCATTTATGGTTTGTATGGGTCCTGACCTAATTGGAAGTTGTGATTATATGGCTTTCATGGATTTCACTTCTTCTCAAACGGTGGGATTTTATCAACCACGCAATTGGCAGTGGAATTATGTCCAAATGCCATCTCGTGAATTAAACCTGAACTATGCAGTCTTGAAAGGGGCATATTACATGAATGAAGATGGAACTGGAGAAACTGTGGTTGTCGACATTGCTTGTGGCTCTTCTTTCATGATACCTTCTCCTAAGACCCCTGACAGTTTTGACCATGTGTACTTTGTTGAGTCTGCGAGAAAGATTTTGAGAATTGTTAAACAATTGAATCGGACTATTGATATCTATCATCTTCATGTTGAAGATGAAATTGGCCAATCGAGGTGGGTAAAGACCAATAGCATTGGTAACCAAATATTGTTCCTGGACTTGCGCAATGGTATTTCTATCACAGCTAGTCCATCTACTGGATTAAGAGGAAACTGTGTCTATTACTTGGAGAGTTCAGAGGTGCTGAAGTACAACATAGAGGATGGTCAGACGGAAAAAATTGTTTGCCCTTTTAAAACAGGAAGCACCTGGCTTGATTATTCGATTTAAGTAAAACTGAACATGAAGATTGGGATTAGAATTAAGCACCTAATTCAATTGATTTTCTCAATCATATACTCCATGTTGAAAGTTTTGTGATTAACTATAGCATTATACAAAGGATGTAGTAGTACCTCTAAATGCAAATTATCCATCTTTGTAAGCCAGAGCAGCATGAGTTGTGGGCGTGGGCGGGCGCTGGCGCATTTAGCGGAGGATCTGTCGAGGGTTTTGAGGTGGCACGAATCGACAGGGAAAAAAGGCGGAGGGCCTATAGGAGGTGGGGTGTGGTTGGCAGAGGAGGCGGCGAGGCGATAGGAGAGGGTGCGAAGCAGCGAAGGACGGAGGGGATGTGATGTGGCGTGGTTGGCGAATGAGGTGGAGGCAGAGAGAGAGAGAGTCGAAGAAGGAGAGCGTTGGGGAGAGGCGCTGGCAAAGAAGGAGAGAGAAAACCTAGATCAGATTTCAGCGAAAAAAACAACGGTTTAGATTGCCGTGTCGAAATTGAAGAGAAATAGCGGAATCGGACACTCACGGGATTTAATTAATACATTTATCATCTCTATTAATTCTACCATATAATCCATAATAACAATCGACTAATTTTCTTAAAAAATAAATAACAATTATTATCCTACCGTTTATTTTTTATATAATTTAGATAAGTTAAATCTAGAGACTCAAACCAGTATATATATATATACATAAAATAACTATATCACAAAGGGGGAATTCGGATATCCGCTTTGCAAATTTTTTCGGATCCGGATAAATATCCAGATCCGCAACAGTATCCGCATCCATTTGCATTCTCATATTCGCATCCGTATCCGTTTAAAAAGATCCGGATTCGCATCCGGATCCGAACGGATCTGGATATTAATATCCGGATTCGCTATTTTTCAGATACGGATGCGGATCGGATCGGAGTTTATCCGATCCGTTTTCAACCCTACTTGTGGGGCGCTTTATTTAAAAAAAATAATAAATAAATAAGAGAGAGCGCGCGCTAGCGTACATCTATACGTAAGTAAATAAAATCCCTATAATCTTTCCTTTTATTTATTTGCTTTTTTTTTAGATACAAATACAATCTGTCATATAAATTGAAAAAAATATAAAAGGAAAAATAAAGGATAAACACAATAAAACATCAGCCGCCTTCCATATATCTTGTTCGGTCAATGATGTGTACGGATCAAATTTTAGAGGCCAACTTGTTGAACTTAATAGGAACTGAAGTCAAAGTGTAGACAAGTCCATATAAATGGCTAGACTTGTTTAAAAACCAAAGCTTAGGTTTGGATTAGAAGACTGCATGAATTTTATACAGTAATTATAAGTGTTATCGCCAAAAAAACCATCGCTTGCCATCTCTCAACAGACAAGGCGCGCACGTGAGTTTCTGTCTTGACTAGCAGGTGTCTGTTACAAATGTTCAGTTTAATAATAAGAAGTGTTCAGTTTAATAATCAAAAGTGTCCAGTTAAATGCGTCAAGCCGTCAACTAATGGGTAGAGTCGCGCCAGGGTCAGAGAGGTGCGCAACCGGATCGGTTCATGACCCCTTTTAATTTTTTCATGTGTTTTTTGTCCGGTTCGTGACCCCTTCGCTTGGTTTAATAATAGCATTTTTTCTTATAACATTTATATTTTCTGTTACAACTACTGAACATTTATACTTAAATAACAAAACATTTGTACTTATTAAACTGAACATTTGGATAAAAATAAAAATAAAATAAAATAAACATACTGAACACAGCGAACATTTATAACACAGTGAATAATTATAATAAAATGTGAACATTTCTATCTAATAAAGTGAACACTTATAACAACGAAATGAACAAAAAATACGCGCCAGGTGAGTACAGGTCAAGGGAGAGAACGCTGGCACTGCTCAGCGAGCGATGGCTCGGATGGTTATTCTGCCGATGGTAGTAATCAATTTTTGATTTTATATAGGCCTGATTTGAATTTGTGCCTGGACTTCAAAAAAGAAATCCTAAACATGCCAGCTCTTTCTGCTGCTGTAATAAAGTTGGAGTGAAGATCTGTGGGTACTATCTTCCATTTCAACATTATCCCACCATTCCTCAGTTCCTAATATATACTTTAAACTTTTTGGAGGGTCGCCGGTTTTGAAAGGCAATTTCTTAAAATTATAACAAGCACGAATTTCTAAAATTTCCAAGACCGGAAAAGTAATTATGGGATCAGAAATTCTTACGAGATTACGATTTAGACCCAAGTGTATTATCTTCAAAGATGGAAATGAATGTTGACTCATATTAATTTCACCATTATTTAGCTCACCGATAAAGAATAATTGCTCCATCCTGTTGCATTCTATTACGTAGAGTTCTCGAATGCATGGGAGATTGATAACCCAAGAGATGCTTGTTAGATTAGAGAGTTCTCTAAATATCAGGATCCGGAGTCGGGGAAAGACATCTTTTGGGTCCAAACTCTTCCACTTTATTATTTCTCTCTCCCCCCCAAACGACTCAAAGGATAGAAGCTCGAGTCTTTCAAGGCAACAATTGTTTCGGTGCTCACTTGCACTTTCAAACTGTACCCACCCGGGCACACCACCACCCTGACCTCTTATTCGAAGGGAGAATAAGTTTCTTTTCAATTGGGAGTTCCCGAGAAAACTACTTGAAAAAGACGTGCAACTATTGTATCCCAAAACAATAAGCCATCTTACGGGCACACTCAAATTTTCTAACTTCCTGTAATAAAAATCTTCGTCAGAAATAGTGATTCCCAATGCTTGGAAGTCATGAAGGTGTTGTAAGTCTTCCACTAACGCTGAAAACATTTCTTGAACAACTGACGTCCGTACGAGTACATCTATATTATATATAAGGCGCGTCCATATCCTTGAAGTTGGATAGGTACCGTTGCTCAGGTCCAGCACCCTTAAAGCTTTCAGTTTTGATAGGGGCCCATTTGGCAAGATACATTTTGTTTCTCTTAAAAGTAGATATTTCAAATTGGTAAGAGCCCCTAATCTTTCCGGCAATAATGATATTAAATCAAAGTTATATGATAGGTTGAGAAACTGAAGATGAACTAATTCGCATATCTCAATCGGAAAAACTTCTAAACAATTCCATGACAAATCTAGAACAGTTAGTTCAGAAAACAACTGAAGTTGTAGGGTTCCTGACTTTCTTAGTTCATTAAAACCAAGCAACAAAGTGGTAAGATTGGTAGAGGGACTTGCGATAGAAAATGAAATTTCCATTTGGTGCCGTACAGACACTATTTCAGTGTCACTAGAGATTTTTATATGTTGTGTTCCCTTGTACGCGTCAGATGCAACAATCCATTTGTTCATAACTACTCTTTTATCATTTGCAATCCATAGTGCCATATCACGGATCACATCATGCATTTTGCAACGCCAACTATCACCTGCCATTTCAACAATTTCTAAGAGGCTAACAGCTTGGAGTGTTCTTATGTAATTGTATCCAATGTTGTAAGCTTCTTGTATGTCTGGCTTATCAATCAAACCTAACCCCATCCAGAGCTCGACGAGACGATTTTTCTCGATGTGATGCCATAATGAGCAGTGTAGAAAGCATTTTTTGAGATTCTCATTGTGTAAACTATCATAACTAAACTTTAATGTTTTGAATACCGATTGATACTCATCCGAGAGTTCAACATCATCAACGTGTACCTGCTTAAGCTGTACAATAGCTTGCTCCCATTCACTAGGATCTTTTTTATAATACATGGCTTTACCAACTACAATAAGAGCCAATGGTAACCCCCCTAGTTTCTTCACAACATTCCTTGCACACATTTCGATCAGTGGGTGCGTAGCAATGGTTTCCTCAGACACATTCTTTTTGAACAGAGACCATGCAGTCTCCCAGTTGAGAACATCTAATTTAATTATTTTCTTTGCCCCCATTTTTCTGCAAACCTTCTCTGATCGTGTTGTCAGAACAACTTTTCTTTTGTATGCACCGACTGCTTCCATTGGGTCAGGGATCCCAATTCTTTTGAGATTAACACTGCTCCAGAGGTCATCCAAGAGAAGCACAAAGCTTTTTTCTCTTAAGAAATTGTATATCGAAAGCTGCTTTACCTCCCTATTATCGCTCTTACTCAGACCAAGCTTTTCAATTATTGTATTTTGAACTTTTTCTTCATAATACTCTTTAGAACATGTGACAAAAACAACAAAAACTTTGGATGCAAGGTCTTTGGAAAGCGCATTGTTGATTTGCTCTAAGAGATGTGTCTTTCCAATGCCACCCATGCCCCAAATGCCAATGATACCATGTAAGTCTTCTATCACATCTTCAAGTACTGATTCGAGATAGGATGATTTTGATGAGGAGGCTGGCATCTCTTGGACCTGTGGCGGCAACATCATGATCACTTGAACAGTCGCTTTTTCTTCACACAAATCCATTGCCTCATCACGATTCTTTTCTGCTCTTTTACTGATCTTGTAATTCGCACAGAGATTAAGAGAAATGTTCCAGATGCACCGGCACAATTGCTGGTACTTTTCAACAATATCTGTTGATTCAGTTTCAATGGTATGTACCCGGCTCAACCATCCTTGAATTTGGTTTGTGGGAATGCCGTTCACCCGTTTGGCATCTTCTATCTCAATTTCCACATCCTTTTTCAGGTTTATTAGTCTGTCAGTGGCCAATCCCATGTCTTTTACATTGCTGCCGACTTTAAAGGGATATACCACGTGCGGAGTGACTTTACTGTCGACACAGGGCAGGATGCTAGCAATTGCCTTCAAGCACCCCAACCAATCCATCATTTTTTGAGTTTCGACAGATAGGAGTACGTGTAGGGAATTGAAGTTGTATAAATGGAAAGGGATAATTTCAATGAGTTGTTTCTTTTTTTTTTTTTTTTTTTCCAAAGTAGTGTACAGTACCAAAAGTGAAAGAAGATTTGGTTTGCTAGGTTTTGGAGTTCATCTTATGAAGGTATTGGAAATCAAGCTCTTGGAACATGTGAAAAGAAATAGCATAGATTATGCAAGGGAATTTTTTTCTTTTTTTTTGTTGAAATTGAGTAATAGCAAAGATCGAATGAAGAGATCTGGTTTGATAGATTTTTGGGTTTCTCTTACGGAAGGTATTGGAAATCAAGCTCTTTGAAAATGTGACAAAAAAAATACCAAAGATTATGCAAGGGGATTCTTTTTTTTTTTTTTTTGTTGAAATTGAGTAACAGAAAAAGATCAAAAGAATGAATACTTACTTGTAAAATGAATATGAGTGCTTCGATTTGTGGTTGCAAGAAATTAAGCTCTCAGTCGTGAAAAGAAACAAGGGGGAGAGTTGACAAACCAAGTCTTAGTGCTATTGTTATTTTCAGCATATTTAAAAAATTAAAGCCATTTGCTTGTTACCATCCAACCCAGCTACCCACATGCATTTTTTTTATATATTTTAATGTGGCGTAATTAATTAGTGGGACAACGACAGGACATGAGGATAACTAGCATTTTATAAGAAATGAGGCAGATCTGAACGATTCAACTAAAAATAGTTGGAAGTGGAAGCTGGAAACCTAATCCAGAGTTTGAGTCGATCAGGCGTTTTTCGGATACATTATCTTGCAAAAAATGGTATTACAATCCACAATGTTTGGTTACAACTTGTATGAAGACAGCTAAATTTGAGAGGCATATTTGGATCAAAGATTTTCCTGTAAAAAATTGGAGCAATTTACTTTGTTAGTGCCCATTGGAAAACCCTGCGACCCACATGCATTTTTTATATTTTTTAGTTTGGCGTGATTACTCAGTAAGACAACACAACTAATATTTATTAACAAATGAGGCAGGTCTGAACGATTCAACTAAACTAATTGGAAGCTGGAAACCTAAACGGCCAAACCAGATTTTGAGTCGATCTGAGCCATTCAATTTCAATCGGATGTTTTTGGGATACATTAGAAATTTAGCACACATATTGAGTATTCGAATATATCTTGCAAAACTTGGTATTGACATCCACAATGTTTGACTTGTCATCACAGCAAATATTTTTTATAAGCAAATGGAGCGAAATTTGACTTGTTATCACGTACCATTTTTGCCGGACTTTAAACGTTTCTTTGTACATTAACAGTTGCTCTCTTGCAAGAAAAACCACGTGCTTGTATTGCTATGGTAATCTTTATTATATTATTTGATAAGAAATAATATTAAATTTCAAAACTACGAAATGAAGCCCACTGAGTAATACCCATGGTTCTGAAACTCGGAATCGGATTCGGACTCGGAATGTTTATCAAAGGAGTCGAATCGGATGACTCGGAAAAACTCGGGTGACTCGGATCGAAAACTTGAATTTTCATAAATAATCATTTTTAATGTCTTAAAAATAAAAAAAATCAAAAAAATCTTTTTTGAACAAAGATACATTTGTTTAAGCACCGTAATATATAAGTTAGAATTATAGAGAACTAAATTATCAATTATTATGTTTTTTTGGAACGATTTTTCAATCAATTATCACTTAGTTTATAAAATATTTCACTTCTTAAATAACGTGCACGTTAGTTTTGAATTAAAAGAAAAATAAAAAATTTACGAAATAAGTTTTTAAAAAATAAGTTAATAAATAAAACATTAAAAGTATAAAATAAACTAAAATATAAAATAATTAAATATGATTATTTACTGGCCATGACCTCTTAAAATTTTGCTAAAAATAATTTTGAAAACCAATTAAATTGAAATTTCATGATTAATAAAATATTATTTGTATAAAAATAAAATTTTGATTAACACATATTTTTCAAAATATCTCAATTCATCAGATAAGATCGTGAAGTATAGAATTTGTTTCTTTCTTAATATTCTGAGATCAGATTTTAGACCAAGCTTCATGTTGTTATCAAATAGAATTAATCTTTAAAAAATATGGACCGTTGGATCATTAATCAATTAATAAAAGAGGGAATGGACAGGTCCAGTTCGACACTTCTCCTCCTCTCCCTCTTACCCGATACCACCAACTTCCCCTCTTCTCGTGCGCTGAAGCAAAGGGGACAGAAGTACGAAACAATAGAGCGGCAACCGCCTTGTTGCCCATCCCACGGACCTCCAACGTGCCTCCGTCGCCCCTAGCCGCCTCAGACAGACATTACCTTACAAAATAATCTGCTTGACCGACGTTGAGAAGCTAAAAAATTGATGTCAGTCCACTTAAAACTACCCTTGGCAAGCCACTCATGTGTTTGGTCTGCACAGACCACACTGCAAATAGTGGTCAGAACCTAGGATGTGGAGGAACAGGTGAAGCCTGGAAAAGCCAGATCTAGAAAGTATAGAAGCGGGCAAGGTCAGGGAAGGCTAGATCTAGGAGGTGGAGATGATTAAGATGAAGGAAGGTGAAGGGATGATGATGGCGCCAAATCCTAGGTTATAAAAATTGAAAAAACAATTAATTAAATATATAAGCATGGATTTTTATGCAGGACACCTTTTTTTTTAATACTTTTATATTCAGCCTGCAGTCCTCAATAATTTTGAACAAAGATGTTACTTACAGGGATTATTACTGCTATTTGCTAAGAAAGACGCATGATAATTAAAACCCAACAGATCTCAAACAGGCAATGTATATGCAGCTTTTTACATATAGAAAGACACGTAATCAAATTTTAAAATGTTTTAACTTGCCTTCGGCTATGCTCCAGGCGATAATGTAGTGGGGAATGGAATGGGATGGAAGTATAGGGAAAGATTGGAGAAGGAAGGAGAAAGGTAACAGTTTTATCTTTTACTTGCTTCAGTACGACATACAAAGGAAAGGAGAAAATTTAAAAAAAAAAAAACTGAGACAGAAGATGACTATTTTGACCTTTAGTAAATTATTTTACTCTATTGGCGTGGAACATTTTAGAGCATTTTGGTCATTGCACAGACTTTGCTTCATCTACACCCCAATTTCGGGGGTAACAAATTTGATGGTTTTAATTGAACAATTTAACTTCTTGTACCATTCCATTCCTTTAATGAACAATTCTGAAGCAAGCAAACGTATTCTTTTCACCTCACCTTCCATTCCATCCCATCCAAGAGCATACCCATAGATGAGATGAGAGACAAATCCATCCTTCTCTACAGATGAGAGGTTGTATGTGATATGAATTTCAACAGGAGTAGATTATGTCTTCTTCAGTTCATAGTTCAGGGTTTCATTTTTGGCTGTTTGATGTTTCTCTCTTCTATGACACACAACGGCTTCTTTGCCATCTTCGACCAAAACAGAAGCAGGTTTCTTCACTTTGCCTCTACTTCTCTCACCTGAAATATCACATACAACAACAAAGAGAGGTTAGTAATGGATAATACTGTGGGTGAGTGGATCATTTGCTGTCAATATGTTTACTTTGACATACTGACATCGCTTTGTGTTACCTGCACAAATTAAGCATAGCTGGTTACTGAACCACCCAACGACCTCAATTTCTCTTTATACCATCGTCCACAGAAGTCGAACATTTGACCAAAATCAACCATCACATTGCATCAAAGGATGGAAGAGGAAAAGTGGAAAGGTTAAAGCCAAAAAAATGATGTTTCAATTAACTGGATTTTTATTAAATGAAACTATGATTTGAACCAATTACTATTTTCCATTTTGGGACTTAAAAAGGTTATGTAAGAGGATTAACATGATATAAGCCAAAAAAAAAAAACAAATTATATATACTAACAACTAAAGCTTCACAAGAAATAAAGATTGCCAATGCTTACCTCTAGGCCAGGTAGCAGTTCAATCCTCAATAGTGTTAAGCATCTGGACCCACAAGGTAGACAGGTTGGCAAGGCCTCTGCACTATACAAAACCTTAAGTATTAGAAATTCCAAATATTCAAATCAGAAAATGCTGTTGAAATTAATGTTTTGTTTAGTATTTATGTATTAGGATGGAAAAATAGTAGGTTAATGGTTAGTATAACTATTGGGCCTTGTTTGGAGATGTTTAGAATAGTATTTGGAATAGTATTGGGGTCGTTTGGATGTGTCCGGAATTTGGGGATTTTCCAATTCCGGGCATAAATTTTAATATAAACAATTCATCTCTCTCACAAAGTTACACACTTCCCAACGAAAATCCTTATTCCTTCCTAGGAATTGGCTATTCCTAACCCATCCAAACGACCCCATTGATATTGTAAATAGTCCATGTAAGGCCTTGTACGGGATTTGCATATGTATGACAAAAAATAATGTAATTGTGTAAGAAAATTAAGAAAATCAATAGAAGGACAGCAGCCACCTTTCTTCTTTCTCTCTTCTTTCTTTCTTTTACTAACACACAAACCGTAGATTGAGAAACCAAGGCCAAATAGACCAACATAAGTGGTATCAGAGCGTAAGTTGAGGTGAGATTTCAAGTGAGATTCATCTATTGAAGTGAGAAAACTAAAATATAAGTTGGAGAGAGTTCTATGGCATTGCAAGGAGAAGCATGGCCTGCGCGAGGTGCGCAACTCGTCTTTGACGGAGAAGATTATGACTATTGGAGCATTATGATGAAAACTCTCTTGATTTCACAAGATTTGTGGGATATTGTAGAAGAAGGGTTTGTGGAGAAACTTCCAAAACTCGTGAAGGAGAAAGATGATGATGGCAATGTGAAGACTACCACCATGGTGCTCAATGAGAAGGAGAAGGAGAACAAGAAGAAAGATGCGAAAGCTTTATTTTGCATCCAACAAGGTATTTCCCGCAAGCTCTTTCCTAAAATAATTAGGACAAAGACGTCCAAAGAGACGTGGAATATTTTGCAAAACGAGTTTCAAAGGACTGATAAAATGAGAGCGGTAAAACTCTTGACTCTCAAAAGAGATTTCCAAAATTTGAGAATAGAGAAAGAGATTTTAAATGAGTATTTCTCAAAGGTGATTGAATTGGTGAGCCAAATTAAGAGCTTGGGTAATGACCTAACTGATAAGGCAGTTTGTGAGAAAATTTTGATTAGTCTTACCTCCAAATATGACAATATTGTATCAATTATTGAATTTAAGGACCTCTCTAAACTTAGTGTTCATGACTTGATGGGTTCTCTTGAGATGCATGACCAAAGGTTGGGTAGGCGTGGTGATAATTCTCTTGAAAGTGTCTTCCAATCAAAAGTGAATGTGAAAGAGGGATCTAATCAAAATGTGAATAAAGGAGAAACATCCCGTGGGGGGGGGGGGTGGTTATGGAAGAGGTCGAGGTAAAGGCAATGGTGATGGTAAATTTTGCAATTTTTGCAAGAAACCGAGTCACTTGGAAGAAAATTGTTACAACAAGGGTAAGCCTCAATGTTACAATTGCAAGAGATATGACCATAAGCAAAAGGATTGTAGAAATAAAAATAAAGAGCAAGCAAATTACACCGAGGAGAAAAGGAATGGTGGACCTAATGGTAGCACTTTTTATGCATGTCAAGCGGCGGTTGAAAAGAAAGATGATGTATGGTATGTTGATAGCGGGTATAGTAATCACATGATCGGTGATGAGTCAATCTTTTGCAAGTTTTACACGGCCTCCACTACTCAAATTATAATGGGTAATGGTGCGGTTGTGAAGTCAAAGGAAAAAGGCACGATTGCCATTAATTCCAAGAAAGGTAGGATGTTGATTCATGATTTGTTGCTTGTGCCGGATTTGGCTTAAAATTTGCTAAGTGTTGGACAATTGATTGAGCATGGTTATGCAGTTCACTTTGAGGGGGAGACATGCAAGATTTATGATAAAGTTGAAAATAAGAGAGAGTTGATGGCCGTGGTGAATATGAAGCGGCATAGAAATTTTCCTCTTACTATCAAACCCACAAGTGGTATTGCTTTGAAAGTAGATGTAGAAGACTTGTCATGGTTATGGCATAAGAGGCTTGGGCATGTGATTTTTGAAAGTTTGAAGTTGTTGAGTAGAAATAATATGGGCTATGTTTGGCAATTTGGGGAACAATGCACGAATTGGAATTCCCGAACCCACAATCAATTAAAAAAATACTTTCCCAGTTCGACGCCTTTGTTCCCTATGTTCGCCAAAAATGGAGAATACAGAATAAGGGAAGGTGTTCGCGAATTAGCTATTCGAGTCTCGTTTGGTTCGCGCGAACACACCATGTTCGCGAATTAGGTGTTCGTGAGGCGGGCCAAACATAGCCATGGTGTATGGTTTGCCAAATATTGAAGAGAAGAAAGATGTGGGTGAAGCATGTGCTCTTGGTAAGATATACCAGGAGACATTTCCAAAGGAGAAGGCATGGAGAGCAAAGGCACCATTGGAGCTTGCTCACACCGACATTTGTGGGCCGATGAGCACTAACTCTCATGGAGGTAACCGGTACTTTATCACTTTCATTGATGATTTCTCTAGAATGTGTTGGGTTTATTTCTTTAGACAAAAATCGGAAGCATTTTCGATTTTTAAGAAATTTCAAAGAATGGTTGAAAGACAAAGTAGCAAGTTGATTAAGAAGTTGAGAAGTGATAGAGGTGGTAAATACAACTCAAAAGAGTTTGGTAAATTTTGTAAGAATATTGGACTTGTAAGGTAAGTAACGGTCGGTTTTACACTGGAATAAAATGGAGTTGTCGAAAGAAAGAATAGTACAATTGTGGAGATGGCAAGAAACATGATGAATGAGAAAGGGTTGCTATTGTCATTTTGGACGGAGGCAACATACACAGCGGTTTACTTGTTGAACCGTTGTCCCACCAAAGCGGTTGAGAACAAAACACAATTTGAAGCATGGTCCGATGGTAGAAAGCCATCGGTGGATCACTTAAAGGTATTTGGATCGGTTTGTTATGCTCATGTTTCAAAGGAGATGAGAAACAAGCTTGAAGATAAAGGTGAGAAATGTGTGTTTGTTGGTTTATAGCACAAAATCAAAGGGCTATAGGCTCTTTAGTTTGAAGAGGAACAAAGTGATTGAAAGTCGAGATGTGATTTTCAATGAAAAAGACAAGTGGGATTGGAAAGAAAAAGGTGTTGAAAGTATACCAATGATGATACATGAAGATGATCCAAGGAAAGGGTCAAGTGGTACAAGCGAAGGTAGCCATGAAGAAGAAGAAGAAGAGCAACCATAATCTCCTATAACACATATCGGGTCGAGCTCATTTACTCCAAACTCAACTCCGATAAGATTGAGAATGTTAAGTGATGTGTATGAAAGATGCAACTTTTGTGTTGTTGAAACGGAAAGTTTTGAAGAAGCGGAAAGTTTTGAAGAAGCAATTCAAGATGAGGTTTGGAGAAATGCAATGGAGGATGAGATAAAAATGATTGTGAAAAATAAAACATGAAAATTGGTTGAAAATTCAAAAGAGAAAGATGTTGTTGGGTTGAAGTGAATTTACAAGACCAAGACGAACCCGAATGGTTCGGTGCAAAAGTGCAAGGCAATGTTAGTTGCCAAAGGGTATTCACAACAACTCGGCATTGATTATCAAAAGACATTTGCTCCGGTAGCAAGGCATGAAACAATAAGGATGTTGATTGCATTGACCGCACACAAGGGTTAGAAGCTTTACCAACTTGATGTGAAATCGGCTTTCTTGAATGGAGTGTTGAAAGAAAAGGTGTATATGGTGCAACCACAAGGATCTGAAGTTGAAGATGAAGAAGAGAAAGTGTACAAGTTGAAGAAGATTTTGTACGGGTTAAAGCAAGCACCCTGTGCATGGTATGGCAACATTGATGGATACTTCACCGAAAAGGGATTCAAAAGAAGTCCTAGCGAGCCAACACTCTATGTCAAGTATGGTGAAACCGGTATGCTTATTGTCTTTCTTTATGTTGATGATTTGATATTTACCGGAAATGATTAGAAAATGATGCATGAATTCAAGAATGAAATGATGAGAAAATATGATATGAATGATTTGGGTATGCTATATTATTTCTTGGGTATTGAGATTGATCAAAGAGATGATGGTGTGTTTATCTCTCAAAAGAAGTATGCCTAAAGCATTCTCTCTAAATTCAAGATGAAAAATTACAATCTGGTAAGTGTTAGAGTTATGTCCTAGAAGCCAATCATTATATGACTACTTCTATGGTTTATGTTATTGATGATATTTGATCATTTATTTCTTGATTTATTTATTGACAGATCATTCAGGTTGAGGATCTGAATTGTGGATCTCTGTGTTTCATTTATAATAAATGACAATAATAAATCTAAAAGGTCCGTAATCTTGATAATTAACAAGGAATATTAATTATCGGATAAGATTAGTATGCAAGTTAAGTGATGATTAAGTTCTACAAATCATAGGTAAGGAGTTGCCAACTTAATTGCATATGTATATGTTATAGAACATAGTACATGACACGACCCAATAAAATAAATATATGGATTGTGTTATGTGTCATTATTTATTTCATTTGAGTTTGATTCTAAGTTTGAGATGGTTCAGCTTTTCCACATGAGGATATGTTCAATAAATATCGTCTACCGTTGATTCCTGATAAGGGCTGCTATACGGACTTTATTTATGTTCTCTTGAATTGTGCGGGGAAAGGTTGTTCATCAAGAAAACCGTATGTCCCTCATTAATTTATTTAATGAGCGATGATATCTGTTTGGGCCCCTTGATGGAGATGGATTGTTTGCTAGCAACTGATACAGTCATCTCTAGATCAAGAAACGTATAATCTGCAAGAATGACACATTCCTATCTTGGATTATACGATGATATCATGTGACATAAGAATCAGACAAGGAAATACTATTATTTCTTATGCAGGATTAAAATATTGTAGCAGTACACTATTTATGCGAATTGAGAATCATAACGTGTTGCTAGATACCGCTTATGATTATTGGAAATAAATAGCGATTTATTTTCCATGTCCAACAGAGCATAAATCCTCAAAGGGTCACACAAATAGGTTTTGACCATGCGTGCATTATTTATTTGGTTGTATTAAGGAATGCAACAATATGATATGTTGACTGATTAATTATGTACTGTTGCGAACCGTCATAATTAATTAATTAAGTCAAACGGATTATATAGAAATAAATTAATGCATATTCTAATCCTTAAATAATTATCAAAGTGTTGATAATTAATTTGTTCAACATGAATTAATTAAAGTAATTAATTTGAGCTAACGGGCCTATATTTAAATGGTAAATTAAAGGTCCAACTTGAGAGCAATTAATTGGGCCACTAATTAATTGAATTAGAGGACCAATTAAATAATTGATGGAGCCCATTTAGGTCCATTTTATGGCTGCCCTAGTGATGGCATAGTTGTAAATTAGTTATAACTTTTTGGGAGAGTGGTTGGTCTATAAAAGGACCACTTTGGGAGCCAAAATCCTAGCCACCTTGCCCTTTTCTCTCTCCTTAATATTTTGGACGAAAATTAAAGGAAAAATTTCGAAATTTTCCTCTCCACCATTGCTCTCTTAAGCTCATGTGTTGAACACCTCTTGCCTCCATCTAATTAAATAGTTAATTAAGGCAAAGGGAAGGAAGGGATTAGGCTTAACCTCTCATCTACTAGCATAGATCGAGGTTTTGGTTAATACCTTGGTGGACTTGAGGCCGAGACACGCGTGGTGGTGCGCACAACCTCGACATCGCCGGATTCGAGCCTCCTTGTTGCGATACAAGGAGAGGTAGCCTTCCTAACCTCTCTCTCTTGTGTGTGAATGCTTGGACTAGATCCTTCGAGGTCTAAGTCGTTTGGATTGCTAATTAAATGGTTAATTAGCACAAAAATTTGAAAACTTAGACTTTCTAACAGTAAGGACACCATTGTCGGTGAATGAAAAATTGATGAAAGATGATGGTAGTGGGAATGCTGATGTGGCACAATATAGAAGTGTGGTTGAGAGTTTGTTATATCTTACCACTACTAGACCCGATATCATGTATGCTTCGGGATTGTTGTCAAGGTTTATGCATCAACCTAGCAAAATGCATTATGGTGTTGCAAAGAGAGTGTTGCGGTACATTCAAGGTACCAAAGATTATGATCTCATGTTTGAGAGAAATGAAATAGAAAATGTTGAATTGTTTGGATATTGTTATAGTGATTGGGCCGGTAGTTTGGATGACATGAAAAGTACATCCGGTAGTTTGAGAAGGGAAGAGAGTGCTACAACAATCGCTGCCGGTGTAGAAGGGTTTTATCGGAAGAGAAAGACGAGTATTTTGGTCTGATAGAAAAAAGTCTCCTCTGCACCGTACAAATCCCATCAAATTTCTTGCTTTTGCATAGAATTTCACATACGGAAAATTTTATCACAATCTTACAAAATCAAATCGACTCTTATTCCTTAGTCGATTTCGATAAGCGAATTTAATAAAATAAGAAATCTGATCCCGATTCCCACCCAAAAAAATTGTTCTGATCATGCCCTTGATTTCTCTTTATACCATTGTCCAAAGAAATCGAATAAATCAACCATCACATTGCATTGAAGGATGGAAGAGGAAAGTGGAAAGGGAAAAGGTGACTCAAAGGAAAAATGGAGAGCACACAAAGGAGGATGTTTGAATTAGATTTTTATTAAATGAAAACTAAGATTTTGAACCAATTACTATTTCTCATTTTGGATTTAAAAAGGTTATATAAGAAGATTGACACGATATAAGCCAAAAAGACAAATTACAAATAAATAAAGCTTCACAAGAATAAAGATATTGCCAATGGTTACCTTTGGGGACCAGGTAGCAATTCAGTCCTTGAAAATGTTAAGCATCTGGACAAACAAGCCAGACACGTCAACCAAATCCAAGTCTGAACCAGAGTCGGAGTTGGATAGCTCAACTCGCGATGCGTCACCTTGCCAAATCTTAACCGCCAGATTAGCTCGCGCGATATCTGACTCCATTTTCTGTAACATTAGATCCCTTGCCAAATATAACTCCCTATACGCGCTTTCGATCGGCTCCAAGCTTTTGTAATAAAGTTGGAGTGAAGATTTATGGCTACTATCTTCCATTTCAACATTATCCCACCATTCCTTATCTCCTTTTATATACATTAAACTTTTTGGAGGGTCGCCAGTTTTGAAAGGCAATTTCTTCAAATTTTTACAAAGCTGAATGTTCAAAATTTCCAAGACTGGAAAAGTAATCATGAAATCAAAAGTTCTTACGAGCTTATCATTATTTATTAAGTGCAATTCCTTCAAGGATGGAAATGAATGTTGACTCACATTAATTTCATCATTGTTCAGCTCATTGATGCTGAATAATTGCTCTATCAATCCGCATCCTTTTACAGTGACTTCTCGAATGCATGGGAGATTAATAACCCAAGCGATGCTTGTTAGACAAGGGATATCCCAAAATGCCAGGACCCGGAGTCTAGAAAAGATATATTTTGGGTCCAGACTCTTCCACTTTACTTTTGCCATCCTCGGCATCCGCTCAAAGAATAGACGCTCGAGTCTTTCAAGGCAATAATTGCTTCAGTGTTCACTTGCACTTTCAAATTGTACCCACGACGCAAATTCACAGCTTCTTATTGTAAGGGAGAATAAGTTTCTTAGCAATTGGGAGTTACTTAGAAAACTACTTGAAAAGTTTATGTAGCTTTCATCGTATCCCGTAACATCTTTTTTTTAGGGTCTTTTTTTTTTTCTTTTCTGAGGGTATGTATCCTGAAACATCAAGCCATCTAACCGACACACTTACAATTTCAAACAACCCGTCAAAAAAATGTTCGAAAGAAATAGTGATTCCCAATGCTTGCAAGTTGTGAAGGTATTTTAAATCTTCTTCCAGACCATCATTGTTGGCAACACAGTCGCTCAAGTTTATCACCCTTAACACTTTCTGTTTCGATAGGACCCCTTCTAGAAAGGTGCATTGTGCTCTTCTTAAAAGTAGATATTTCAACTTGGTAAGGGCCCTAATTTTTCCCGGAAATAATAAACTCTTTTATATAATAGCTATTTGATAGATTGAGAAATTGAAGATGCACTAAATTGAATATCTCAACCGGAAAGCCGTTTAACGGAGCAAATGACAAATCTAAAAAAGTTAGTTCAGAAAACAACTCAAGTCAAATTCCTTTGTTATAAATACCATGAAAAGTTGCAAGTTTGGTAGAGGTATCCGCAATAGAAAAAGAATTTCTATCTTGGTGCGGTACAGACACTATTTCAGTGTCACTAGAGATTACTATTTGTTGCCCTCTCTGGTATGTACCAGCTCCAACAATCCATTTCTTCATGACTTCTTTTTCATCATTTGCAATCCATAGTACCATATCACAGATCACATCATGCATTTTAGTAGTATCATCATCGTCATCAATTTCTAAAAGGAAAACTGTTTGGAGAGTACCAATGTAACTGTATTCAACATCGGATCTCGTAAGCATCTTCGAACATTGGCATATCAATTAATCTTAACCCCATCCAAAGCTCAACAAGGTCGTTTTTCTCAATTTTATAACCCTCAGGCCACAACGAGCAGTGTAGAAAGCATTGTTTGAGTTTCTCATTTTCTAAACTATCATAACTGAAACTTAACATTTTGAATACCGATGTGTACTCATCCGAGAGTTCAACATCACGAAGGCGTATCTACTTGAGCTGCTTAACAACTACCTCCCATTCACTAAGATCTTTTTTATCACGCATTACTTTACCAACTGTAATAAGAGCCAATGGTAACCCACCTAGTTTTTTAGCAACATCCATTGCACATCTTTTAATCTCTCGATAAGAATCAATGGTTTCCTTGGACACATTCTTTTCGAACAGAGACCATGCAGCCTCCCATTCGAGAACACCTAATTTAACTTTTTCCTATACCCCCATTGTTCTGCAGACCTTTTCTAATCGTGTTATCAGAACAACTTTTCTTTTGTACGTAACTGTTTCCTTTAAGTCAAGGATCCCAATTATTTTGAGATCAACACATCTCCAGAGGTTATCCAAAAGAAGCACAAAGTTTTTCTCTCAAGAAGTTGTATATCTTAAGCTACTTTACCTCCCTATTATCGCTTTTACTCAGGCCAAGCTTTTCAATTATTGTATTTTGAATGTTTCCTTCATCATACTCTTTAGAACATGTGACAAAAACCATGGTTCAAAAAATCGGCCGATTCCGATTCAAATCGGTTGAATCGGATCGGAATCGGAGAGTGCCGAGTCGATTTTAGGTGGTTTGGGACGGAATCGCGTTTTTCGACTGGAATCGGCCGAATTGACCGAAATAGGCCTGAAAAAGTGAAAATTGAAAAAAAAAATCGAAAGGAAAACTTACCGTCTCTCTCAGATCAATTATTGAAGCCAAGCCCATCGCAATTATTGGAGGTCTAGAGTGGAGATTGGAGAGAGACTAAGAGAGGGGAGATTGAGTCTGTGGAGAAGAGAAATTGGAGTCTCTAGAGAGTGGCTAGCAGCTCTCAACCTTCTTGTCGCCTCAGGAGGACCATCGCTGATCGCCTATCGCCGCTGACTTGGTGAGCATCGATCTTTCTTCTTTTTCTTTCTCTTTTAGCCATGGTTTCGCCATTGGGTTTGGGTCTGGTTGGTAGTGGGTAACTGGGTTTGGGTTTGGTTTCGCCCATTTTTTTTTTTTGAATGCAAATGGTTTCGCCCATCTAAGTTCCATCTGTGCAAATCATGTGAGAAAATTTGTTAATGACAGATCAATTATTCAAAAAGGAAAGAAAAAAATGTTATCATCTAATTATACGAGACTAACATTAATTGTTACCAAATTTGGGTCATTTTAACCAAAAATGGGGAGCTTTCATTAGAGGGGATCGATATTTTTAGTGGGGTTTGACCAATTAATGAACGGTCAGATCTCGAGGTTCATTGGATGTACTGCCTAGTTTATATAATATATAAAATTATTATTTATTATATTGCCTAGTTTATATTTAACGAAAATTGTAGTGAAATGACTATCTGAGTGGTGGTTCTAGTCCAGTGCCATATTTTCAAGGAGTAAAATAAGAGAATAGTAGAACTAGCAACTAGGAATATTCTAGCGATTATAATTCATATGGTGAAACTGAATCATCTTTTATGTCTTCTATATTTGGCCATACACAACGTGCTCCATTGTATTTCTACACCGAAGAAAATGAAACTACGCAACCAGCCCGTCACAGCTTTTGGACGTAACATGCACCTATGTGATATGAATTAGTTTATGGCTTATATTTTATCTCATATTGGTAGTTTATGCCTCTTTATTGTATAATTAGATGATATGATGTACTTCTTAAGTCTATTTATCTTTATATAAGATATGTAAGTGATTGTAGGATGATGTGCATAGTCTGTCTACTTGACTTTAAGACATATTAAGTTATTTTAGTTAATTTTAAGACAAATTTTAATTTTTTTTTTTACTTATTTATTGAAACATATTTTTTTCTTATTTTTTCTGATTTTTAATGGCATAAAAATATGTTTTTAAAAAAAACCGATTTTTTTAGCCGAATCGGCCGATTCTTTCGATTTTTCCGATTCCGGATCACGGTCCAACTGTCCGATTCCGATTTCGAGTTTCAGAACCATGACAAAAACAATAAAAACTCTGGATGCAAGATCATTGCGAGGCTCTTCACAAAGCGCGTTGTTGATTTGCCCTAAGAGATGTGTCTTTCCAACACCACCCATGCCCCAAATGCCAATGATGCCATTTTCATCTTCTTTCAGACCATTAAGTACTGATTCGAGATAGGATGATTTTGATGAGGAGGCTGGCATCTCTTGGCTCAGTGGCGGCAGCATCGCGATCACTGGAATAGTCAACTTTTCTTTGCACAAACCCGTTGCCTCATCACGATTCTTTGCTGCTCTTTTACTGATCTTGTAATTCGAGCAGAGATTGGGAGAAATATTCCAGATGCACCGGCACAATTGCTGGTACTTATTATCAATATCTCTTGATTCATTTTCATTGGTCCATACTCGTTCCAACCATCCTATAATTTGGTTTGTGGCAGTGCCTCGCTCGGCATTGTCTATCTCATCTTGCACATCTTTTTTCAGATTTATTAACTTGTTAGTGGCCACCCCCATGTCTTTTACGTTGCTGCCGACTTTAAAGGGATATACCACGTGTGGACCGACTTTACTGGCAACCCAGGGCAAGAGGCTAACAATTGCCTTCAAGCACCCGAACCAATCCATCAGTTTTGAGTTTCGATAGAGAACAGTGTAGGGAATTGAAGTTGTATAAGTGGAAAGGGATAAATTCGATGAGTTTCAAGGAATTGTAATTGTTTTTTTTTTTTCGAAAGTAGTGTATAGTAGCGAAAGTGAAAGTAGATCTGGTTTGTTAGGTTTCTGGGTTTATATTATGGGAGGTATTGGAAATGAAGCTCTTAGAAAATGTGAAAAGAAATATCAAAAATTATGCAAGGGAATTTTTTTCTCTCTTTTTTTTTTTTTTTTTTTAAATTGAGTAATAGCAAAGATCGAACAAAGAGATCTGATTTACTTAGTTTTTGGCTTTTTCTTAGGGAAGGTATTGGAAATGAAGCTCTCTTGGGAAATACGAAAAGAAATTCCAAAGATTAAGCAAGGCGGTTTTTTTTTTTTTAGTTTTGGTTGAAAATGAGTAACAGAAAAGATCGAACGAATGAACACTTACTTGTAAAATGAATATGAGTGCTTGGATTTGTGATCGCAAGAAATTAAGCTCTCAGTCGTGAAAAGAAACAACGGGGAAGTGGATCGAGCATCCAATAACAAGGGGAGTGTTGACAAACCAAGTCTTAGGGCTATTGTTATTTTCAGCATAAATTAAACATTTGAGCCATTTGCTCGTTACCACATGCATTTTTTATATTTTTTATTGTGGCGTGATTACTAAGTGGGACAACTTCACGACAACTAAGATTTATTAACAAATGAGGCAGATTGAACGATTCAACTAAACTAATTAAAAGCAGGAAACCTAAATCAGAGTTTGAGTCGATCTGAGCCATTCAATTTCAATCGGGCGTTTTCCGGATACACTATCAACTTAGCACTCATATTGAGTGTTTAAATTTAAATAACCATATATCCCCCAAATGTTTAATGAACAGTGCGCATCAATGTTTTTTGTGGGCTCCATGTGCAGCTATTTGTGTAGTGGATTTACGCTGTCTGTTATTAAGCATTGGCGTGGGTTGTTGTATAGAGGTAGGCACGAAATTCGCTGCGCAAGGATCATGCTTGAAAAGGGTGCCTTCTGCTATATTTTTGAAACAATGTCTGGATTTAAGGTGAATTTTGCAAAAAGTGAGTTAGTGTCTCTCAATATTCCTTCTCATTTAGCTCAGTCTCTAGCTAGTATTCTTAATTATAAGGTGGGAACTTTATCAATAAAGTATTTGGGAACCCCTTTGCATTGGAACAATCCTACCAAATTGGATTGGAACAACTTAATTATTAAAATTGAGAAAAAACTAGCTGGCTGGAAAAAACATCTTCTTTCTCTTGGGGGAAGAGTTGTTCTTTTAAACTCTGTCATCTCAGCACTCCCTTTGTACCTTATGTCTTTTCACCTCCTTCCTAGATGGGTGATTAACAAGATAGATTTGCTTAGAAGGAATTTTGTGTGGGAAAAGTTGGGAACTAATGAGAGAAAGAAATATAATCTGGTAGCTTGGGACAGAATCTGCAGACCTAAAGATGAAGGGGGGTGGGAAATACTAAATTTAGAACTCATGAATAAGGCCCTACTTGGCAAATGGCTGTGGAAGTATTACAGTTCCGATAACCAGGGGATTTGGAAGGATCTAATTTATGATAAATATCACAATAGAGCTGAATCTTCCTTCTCTTCTTTTTGGAAGCATGTAAATGCTTTAAAGAAGATCATGAGAATAGGGTCTACTAAAGTAGTTAATAATGAGCATAATAGTAGTTTTTGGAAAGACTGCTGGAATGAGTCTAGACCTTTGGAAAGAGAATTTCCTAAACTCTTTAAAAAGACTAGGAGAAAGCAGGTTTCAATAGCTAAGGTTTGGGGTGGGGGTACGATCAATCTCTTTCTTAGTAGGGGTGTTACTAATTAAATGAGAATAGAAAAAGATAGGCTTTTGACTTTTCTTAGACAGTACAACTTCAATAATAACCCTGACTCCATAGTTTAGCACTGGCATGGTTCTGGCAACTACACAGTAAAATCAATGTATGGGTTTCTAGTTACTGGTGGAGTTAAATTTAATAAAAAGGACTCGGTGTGGCTCCTTAAAATCCCTTTAAAAATAAAGCTTTTTCTTTGGTTGGCTTTGGAAGGGAAAATTTTGACTTTGGATAACTTACAAAAAAGGGGATGGCCTGGAATAAATGCTTGTTGTTTATGTGAACAACAAGAATCCATTAACCACTTATTCTTAAATTATCCTTTTATTTTTCAATTTTGACATACGTTTAATAGGTTTAATCCAAAAGGGTTATTTGTTACGGCTCATACTTTAAGAGAGGCTTGGGATTATAGCTGTGGTTTATTGAATGATCAAAAAACTTACTTTAGGACTATTTTGGCAGCTTTATTATGGGCAGTTCCGGTATTTAGGAATAAATGTACTTTTACTCCAGGTACAAGGATACATACTGCCACTGTATATCTTAATATCTTGAGTCTCTTTTTTCATTGGACATGGACACATACTGGGATGGAAACGCACTTCCAACAGAATGGAGCAACACAGGGAGAAGAGGATGAAGATTTTTTGGGAGATTGATCTTTATTTTCTTTGTTGTTGTTTTTTTGTTTGTTTTGTTGGTATACGATACCTTTCTTAGTATGGCTTAGTATTTTTAGCTTTTAGTTTAAGTCACAAGCTTGGTGACTTGCTACTGTTTGTATGGATTTTTGCATGCTTTAATGGATGCAAGCGACTCATTTAGAGTTGTTTTTTTCAAAAAAAAAAAAAAAAAAAAAAGGAACACCTATTATTGCCCTGCTTGATGGTCCCCATTCAATTACTCTCGTCTCCTTCTTGACCCCCCTTCTACATGCTAGATTGGTGGTTCTTGACTTCTTGTCCATATTGAACCGAGTTGCCAACTCAATGCTCAATTGCTCATTGAGGACTGCCTTCTGCGAGTGCGATGTGTTAGGAACTTACGATGCACAAATTTACAAGTAATATTTAGTATATAATTTGAAAATATTTTTTGCCTATAGTGCGAGTTATTTTCAGCATATATAAAAAAATTGAGCCATTTGCTCGTTACCAATATCCATTGGAAGACCCAGCGACCCACATGCATTTTTTATACTATTTAGTGTGGCGTGATTACTAAGTGGGAGTGTGGGACTAGAACTGATGACCTAACCTACGGCGGCAGCACTCCAGACATAGTCTCCTTTATGTCGACATGTGTCTTTTTTTTTTCTGTTTATCTTATCTAGCCTTGGCAGCTATCAGTGGTTTTTAGTCATAGTTTTGTTTTGGTCTCTAGTCTCAGTATTTTGGTCTCCAGTCATTGTTTCATTTTTTTGCTTAGCAATTATTTAGCTTAACTTTTCTAAAGCTAGTTAATTTAAGGACGGGTGACACATTGAAAGGATGGATAAGAGAATGAACAGTGCATCCCCATGTTCTGCCCCTTTGATCTTCATCTGACGGTCCAGCTGAATTGCTCGAATTTGCTCCCATTGCGTTGCCGATTCTGGATGCACATGGTCTGCTGTGGTGTGTACGGACATCTAAACAAATAGCTGTGTAGAGGTAAACAAAATATTATCTAGTGGTCTGGCCTGATAATAAGAACCTTTTATAGATTATTTCATATATATATATACCAAAATCAAATTAAAGCATAGTTTTAGGTTGGGTTTCTGAAAATAAGCTAATAAATTTTACTCTTCTGGAATTTTTTAATATCTCTTTTACGATATTTAAACATGAGATCGAATCTATTGATAATGAATTTATTTAACTACGATTAAAATAATTTTCTTATCATTGCAGAAAACCTTGAAAAAAAAATTAAAGGAAACTTTAATGCTAAGGTATATACATATTATAGTTTACAAATTTGATTTTAGATGTCTGAAAGATGCAGTAAGACATTAATGTTAAGGTATATACATATTATAGTTTACATTAACACAAGTTGCCACCTCCGAGACGCATATCAGTCTCAGGCTTCCCAGGGTTGCTTCTGATATTTTTTTTCTAGGTAACCGATTCTTCTAATTTTTTTTTTCCCATTGTTATTGGATGAGCTGCATTCCTCTCTGAACGACTCTCAAAATTCCATGCAGACAAATGTAAATAGCTTAGCTCAGTCCTTATTTCCCCGAAAATGTTTGCACAATTGAAGTCAAAATATCAAATCAGCTAAATTTATTCTGTATTATGTTATAATTAATATTATTAATTATTATTAATGTGGCCTATATGATTTAATCTGAACCATTTATTCTTAAAGGGTGCATTGATTTTGATGGAAAATCAATGGACCAGATTCATTCAATATTAGATCCCTTCAATTGCCTTAGATATAAATACTAATCTCCTGTCCAAAAAATGGCACATTTTCATTATTTTTTCGGCCATTAAAACTTCTGATAGGAGAGAGTAATAAAACGCCATAATTACCATCATTTGGCTAAGGCGAAATTGAAGAAGATCGGATATTCCGCCTATCGTCATGTCTGCTCTTCAAAGCTGTAAGTTCTAACTCATGATTTATTGATTTATATGAATTACGTGATTATTTGGGCAATTTCTGAAATATTATTATGAATTAATATTTTTTAACGTCTAACATTTGGTATCGGAGCGGTACGTAATTTCATATAAAATCACTACAATTTTTTTTCGGATTCAATTACTGATATTTAATGGTATTTTGTTTTCGTATTTAAATCAGTAATTAATGATGATTTATGAATCTAGAATTTACTGGAATTTACTACAATTTATTTGATTATTTGTTAGCAATCTGTTATTTCCTTAGTTTTTTCTCTGTGTGCAATTTGGAGTACTGAATTATTATTCTTATTATTTAATTCTTTCATACTCCATTATGTACGCACAAAAGAGAAAGGACTCTAGATTATATGTGTTGTTTGGATTGGATACAAGTGGTAAGTTCAACTTAATGGTCCAACCACAATCTATGCCTTTATTTGCGGCACTTATGTCGGTATAATCAGTGAGGACGCATGTTTGTATTACTAAATTGTAAGTCATCCATCGTCTCTTTCTTGCCTTCTCTACTATATGAGTCTTTCCTCTGGTCCCACTATATAGGATCATATAATCACATGCATAACGACTGAGCATGACAAAAGGAAAAGTATTTAAATCTTTAATTAATCTTTTTCCTATTTAAGTACATACGTATATGGTATATTAAAGTTTTTCTTTAACCATATAATTTATATATATGTTATTTAGACCGTATATGATTTAATTAAATGGGATTTACATATAGTTACTTCATTTGATTATTACTTCCTTTATCAAATGAAATTCATAAACCGTATGTATACTTATTTATTTTAATATTGTATGTTACAAATTTTTTAAACCGTATGTATATGTTTTTATGTATGGTTTCTATGTATGATATTATTAAAGATATGATTTTATATTATATATATCAAGTAACCCAACGGAACTATGTTATATATAATTTATTGTCATATTTGGCCGTTATCAATTTTACCAACTTTAATGATGACTGCCATTCTATAGTATTACGCTTATGTTTTACATTTAATAAATTATAAATGTCAATTTTACCAACTTTAATTGTCAAGTATAATTTATTAAATGAATTTCGTCTCATATTCAATTTATTTCTGCCCAACGGTGATATGAATTGATTTTAGTGGATCAACTATTAAACCTGAAATATTAATTGGCGTTTTATTATTTCAGATTAATTAATTATTAGTCCCCTAATTATAGTTGATCTAATTTATTTAATTTTATATGTTTGTGGATTTTAGTTAATAGTAAGCATTTTATTTGTCATGAATTTGCAGCATTGAGCAATATCAGTACTAAATGGTACTAATTTATTTTATTCAAATGTCTGGAATAACATTACTAAATGGTACTAATTTTTCAACTTGGAAAGAGCAAATTGAGATATGTCTTGGTGTTCTTGAAATGGACCAAGCATTACGTATGGATAAACTTGAGAAACCAAAGGATGATGCTGCAGATGATGTAAAAACTGCTTATGCCAAATGGGAGCGTTCTAATCGCATGTCTCTCATGATTATGAAAAGCATCATTTCTTTGGCAATTCGGGGAGGCATTCCTGAAAAGAATGCTGCTGGTGAACTTTTTACTGCTAAAGAATTTTTAGCCTCGGTTGAGGAGCAGTTTAAAAGCACATCAAAGGCTAATGCAAGTGCTCTCATAATGAAAATGCTCACTACCAAGTATAATGGGACTAGCGGTGTACGTGAACATATCATGATGATGAATGATATGGCCGCAAAATTAAATGGCATGGATATGGCAATTTCTGAAGGATTTTTGGTTCATTTCATTATGACTTCTCTTCCTGCTCAATTTGGTCCTTTCAAGATCAATTATAACACGCAGAAAGAGAAGTGGAAAATGAGCGAATTGATTGCCATGTGTGTTGAAGAAGAAGAAAGGATTAAGATTGAAAAACCTGACTTTGCACATGCTGCCATTGAAAGTCCAAAACAGAAAAAGAATAATGGTAAAGGAAAGAATAAGACTGATACGGTTCCTGGTATTAACAAAGCAAGTACATCTGGTACAAAACGTGCTCCTAAGTGCAATCACTGTAAGAAACCTGGACACGTAAGGAAGGAATGTACCAAGTTCAGGGCATGGCTTGCCAAGAAGGGTAATGATTTAAATTATATGATTTGTGAATCTCTACTAATTGATGTTCCCTTAAATACGTGGTGGGTTGACACTGGTGCCTCTGTGCACATTACGAACTCATTGCAGGGATTCCTTTCCGTGAGGATGCTGGAAAAGAGAAAAAGGAAAATTAAAGTTGCTAATGGATTAGAGGCTGAAGTGGAGGCCGTAGGAACTCTTCGTTTAGTCTTGAAGAGTGGCTTTATTCTCTATTTACATGATGTAGTTTATATTCCTAGTGTGATTAGGAATTTAATTTCTATTTCTAGACTTGATGCGTGTGGTTTTATGTTTCAGTTTGGAAATAATGAGTTGAGACTATATCATAACTCTAAGTTTGTTGGTTCTGGATTATTATGTGACAATCTATATAAATTATGTTTGGATTCTTCTTTTTCTGATTCTTTATTATCCCTGAATGTTAATTGTGTTGATCATAAACGTGGCACAAAGAGAAATCGTGATGTTGGATGTTCTTCCAAATTATGGCATCGCAGATTGGGTCATATTTCAAGAGATAGAATGCAACGTCTCATCAAAAATGAAATTCTCCCAACATTAGATTTTTCTGATTTTGAAAACTGTGTTGAATGTGTTAAGGGAAAATTTGTTAAGGGAAATAAGAAAGGAGCCACTCGAAGTGGGGGACTATTGGAATTAATTCACACCGATATATGCGGTCCTTTTCCCACTCCGAGTCTCAATGGACACAAATCATTCATTACTTTTATTGACGATTACTCACGCTATGCTTATGTGTACTTAATTTCTGAAAAATCTGAGGCACTAGACAAATTTAAGATTTTTAAGGCTGAAGTTGAAAATTAGCATAATCTTAAAATTAAAGTAGTGCGATCAGATAGAGGCGGTGAGTATTATGGTAGGCACACCGACTTGGGTCAAAGTCCAGGTCCATTTGCTTTGTTTCTTCAAGAAAGTGGTATTATTCATCAGTTCTCTATGCCAGGTGATCCTCGGCAAAATGGAGTGGCTGAAAGGCGTAATCGTACATTAATGGATATGGTACGAAGTATGATATGCAACACCACTTTACCAGAATTTTTGTGGTCCGAGGCTTTAAAAACAGCCACACATGTTCTCAATCGAGTTCCTAGTAAATCTATTCCAGCAACACCTTATGAATTATGGACTGGAAGAAAACCGCAACTAGGATACTTACGTGTGTGGGGATGTCCTGCTGAAGCAAAAGTCTACAATCCACAAATTAAGAAACTCGATTCCAAAACCGTTAGTTGTTCTTTCATAGGTTATCCAGAGAGGTCCAAAGGTTTTAGATTTTATTGTCCCTCGCATACCACTAGAATAGTTGAGACAAGACATGCAGTATTTTTTGAAAATGGCAACATTAGTGGGAGTAATGAAAAACGAACTATAAACCTCGATAAAGAAGACCGAATTTATGTTCCAACTTCGGTTATTTCGGAGGCTACAAGTTATATTTCTCCATTATCACTAAATGAAGGTACTAATGTTAATAACGTTCCTAACAATGAAGAAGTACCTTTGCTGCCACAAGAACCTTTGCGCAAGTCTCAAAGGGAACGAAAATCTGCAATACCTGATGATTATGTTGTATACCTTACTGAAGAAGGTGGCGATATAGGTCATGGAGATGATCCTATCTCCTTTAAGAACGCCATGAAGAGTGATAAGTCATCTCAGTGGCTGGAAGCCATGAATGATGAGATGAACTCAATGCAACAAAATGATGTGTGGGACCTTGTTGAGTTACCTAAAGGTGTTAAACCCGTAGGATGCACATGGGTTTACAAAACTAAAACTGATTCTTATGGTAACATCGAAAGATACAAGGCCCGACTAGTTGCTAAAGGCTTTACACAACAAGAAGGTATACATTATGATAATACTTTTTCTCCTATCTCAAAGAAAGATTCATTAAGAATTGTTTTAGCTCTTGTAGCTCATTATGATCTAGAGCTGCATCAAATGGACGTAAAAACTGCATTTCTTAATGGTGACTTGCATGAAGAAATTTTCATGAGACAACCTGAAGGTTTTGTTGTCAAAGGCAAGGAACATATGGGCTGCCGGTTGAAACGATCAATTTATGGGTTAAAGCAAGCTTCAAGGCAGTGGTATCTCAAGTTTGATGAAGTCATAACGGACTTTGGATTTAAAGAAAACACATTTGATCAATGCATATTGTTGTACTAAACGTCTCTAAGTTTGTCGATTACAAAACAATATCATTTGGCATTTAACGATCTTCTTTGAGTTTTATAGGAAGAAGATGCAAAGTTTGAAGACTTGGATAAAAACTATGTGCAAAATCAAGATCAAGTATTTAGAGAGCTTATAGGCTAGTTTAGACTTTAATAGAAGGTTTACCTTAGTCCTTTTATCCTTGAAATAGTCTAGATAGCAGAAAAGCTCAAGAACTCAGCATCTTTCTCAGTTTCAGACCCAGTGCGTCGTGTAACGCAATATTGGGTTACACAACGCACCAGTGAGTTGTGTAACGCAATATTGGGTTATATAACGCACCTGTTTGTGCAGAATTTTTCCTTTAACAGAAACAGTGCGTTACACAACGCAACAGAAGGTCGTGTAACGCACTAGCTGCATCATACAACGCAATTTACGCGTCGTGCAACGCAATATCCTCAAGTCAAGCCAGAACGTTGTATAACGCACTGAAACGTTGTACAACCTTTCTTTGGTTTTTCCCTGGCCTTTTTCACTCACTTTTCCTGATCATTTAATGTCATTTAATGTTGCGTTGCACAACGGGTGGTCCGCGTCGTATAACGCACCTGACAACTCAACGGATAGTTTATCCGTTTTGTTTTATTATAACGGTCGTCCAGTGCGTCGTACAACGCAATATTGGGTCGTGTAACGCACTAGCAACGGATAGCTCGTTTTGTTTGTTTTATTATAACGGCTATCTGTGGGTCGTGTAACGCAATATTGCGTTGTGTAACGCACAACAGCAAACTGAGTTGTTTTACAGCTTTTGATGAGCTCTATTTATATCCACCCCTTGTTCTCTCTCCTGATGAGAGCTTTGCTTTGCAAAAATTGACCAGAATAGAGCCTTTTGAGCACAGGGATACTCTCCCACTTGAGCTTTTCATAGCTAGACCATTTTGAGAGATTTAGTAGCCTCAAACACCACCGCCCCGACATTGTCGCTAGGTGTAGGTTGGAATAGGTTGAGAGCTCTTCTCCTTTGAGGCCGTTGTGCCATTTGAGTTAGGCCGATCCACCTCGAGTGTCCTTGTGACGAGGTGATTCGGTTCGAAGTTGTAGACCCGTTCTTATTGGAATTGAACGGAGCGCGCCCTTTCGTGGTAGCGAAACTCCCGGAGACGTACGACTAAGGCTAGCCTTTCCTAGCGGGTCGGAACTCCGTAATCATACCAAGTGTTCAATTTCTCTCTCTCTCTCTCTCTCTTTATTATCTTGCTATACTTGAATTGCTTGTGTGCTTGCTTGTGTTGGGTACCAATTGAATTGTGTTAGGGTAGTTCATACCAAACCGGTCTAAAATCTTAATTGCTTCCGCTAAACCTTGATTAAGCCGCCTCCTTTAGGGACAACACATATATCTCAAGGTTAGTGGGAGCAGATTTATTATTCTCGTTTTGTATGTGGATGACATTTTAATAGCGAGCAGTGATTTAGACATGTTGTACGAGACCAAACGTTTTCTTTCAACGAAATTTGAAATGAAGGATCTTGGTGAAGCCTCTTATGTTATAGGCATTGAAATCCACCGTGATCGGTCTCGTGGTCTCTTAGGTTTATCACAAAAGACATATATCGAGAAAATGCTCAAGCGCTATAAAATGCAAAATTGTTCTCCAAGTGTTGCTCCCATTTTCAAAGGTGACAAATTCAGCAAGGCTCAATGTCCCAAAACTGAATCAGAACGTAAGCAAATGGAAAAGAATGAGTATGCTTCGGTTGTTGGAAGCTTAATGTATGCTCAAGTTTGCACACGTCCTGATATTGCGTTTATAGTTGGCATGCTAGGCCGATATCAATCAAATCCAGGTCTGGATCATTGGCGAGCTGCTAAGAAAGTTTTACGCTATTTGCAAGGGACTAAAGACTACATGCTTACTTACAGAAAGTCCGATAACCTTGAGATCATTGGTTATTCAGATTCGGACTTTGCTGGATGTGTAGACACGAAGAAATCCACATCAGGATACATATTCATGCTTGCAGGGGGACCAATTTCATGGAAGAGTGCCAAACAGTCCTTAGTTGCATCTTCCACTATGCAAGCAGAATTTGTGGCGTGTTATGAAGCTACTGGTCAAGCAGTTTGGTTGAAGAATTTCATACCTGAACTTCAAGTAATTGAGAGTATTGCGAGACCACTCACGCTATTTTGTGACAATGAGGCTGCTGTTTTCTTTTCTAAAAACAACAAGTCCAGCGGTGCTACTAAGTGGATTGACATCAAGTATCTTGTTGTTAGAAAGAAAGTCAAGGATAATATTATTGTCATACAACACATCAATACAAGAGCTATGTTAGCTGATTCTCTAATAAAGGCACTACCACCTACTCTTTTCAAAGAGCATGTAGCCGGCATGGGTTTGATTAGTGACTTGTGATATTGTAATGAACAATAATGTATTAATTAAGTTATGTATTGAAGCTTCATTTATGTATTTGATTGAATTTATAATGTTTGCTTATTTCTTATGTTGCGCATTAATTTAATTTATATAAGCAAATATACTTATGTGGATCGAATGAATTTATTTAACCATATGTTGGAAAGAATGCCATTCCTATAATTAATAGGGATCAAATAACAATAATAGTTATTTTGATTATATTAGTTTAGTTTGGTATTTCTAACTGAACAAGGTTTAAGTTTTATTGGCCAATTATGAATTTGTGCTTCATTATGATATTTTATAGGCCAAGTGGGAGAATGTTATAATTAATATTATTAATTATTATTAATGTGGCCTATATGATTTAATCTGAACCATTTATTCTTAAAGGGTGCATTGATTTTGATGGAAAATCAATGGACCAGATTCATTCAATATTAGATCCCTTCAATTGCCTTAGATATAAATACTAATCTCCTGTCCAAAAAATGGCACCTTTTCATTATTTTTTCGGCCATTAAAACTTCTGATAGGAGAGAGTAATAAAACGCCATAATTACCATCATTTGGCTAAGGCGAAATTGAAGAAGATCGGATATTCCGCCTATCGTCATGTCTGCTCTTCAAAACTGTAAGTTCTAACTCATGATTTATTGATTTATATGAATTAAATGATTATTTGGGCAATTTCTGAAATATTATTATGAATTAATATTTTTTAACGTCTAACATATTATTCATTATCAATATTGTTGGTGTACCTAGGCTGCATATTAGCGTCTCGAGTAATAGAATTCAGAAAGTACACGACCCTTTAAGAAATTATCAAATATCATGTTATTCATAATCAATATAATTGGAATAACTAGGCTTCAAATTAGCGTCCCGAGTAATAGAATTCAGCAAGTACACAACTCTTTAAGAATTCATCTGATATTATATATTTCTCTAGTTAGAATTTACCAATATAAAACCATATCAAGGCGTCAAATTTCTAACTTCTTTACAACTATCAATCTATCCCTAAATAACTTGTAAGCCTAAATCAATCTATATTCTATCCCTAAACTTCTTTATGACACTTTGAAGACAAATATTTACTCTGCTGGGCAATCAGGATAGCACCGAACAACTGGCTCAGATTTTGGTACTGTACGTTCTTCCTCACTGAACGGACCCCATGGCAGAATAGGATCGAATGAAAGTTAGTGTTTCTACACGTCGTTCTCACTTTTTCAACGGTGTAGACTGGATGTAGAGGAGAGAAGTCCGGAGCTGCTGAGAATTTCCTGCTTTAGCTCATTGTAGTTTGTGGCACAATCCAAGTAGAATAATTTCCACCTGAATTTGGTACAATTGGGTCACAACATCATGATATTATCAAAACCGGTTGGATCTCTGTCCATATAATTGTAAAATTAATTTCTTTGTGACAGTGATAGCTAATAATTATTCTTTGATTGATTTCGTATCAGGATCAGGTATATTTTCCAGCTACACCGGCACCAGTACTTTCTTCCAAAGACAGTAGGAGACTTGTCCTGCCTAGTCCCTTTAAAAGTATACCTGAGCTGGACCTTCCCTTGTTGTCTTCATGAAGCTTGACTACCTCAGCCACATCTATCCTGTAAATAAATTTACACTCCCCTATAAAACTGGAAAGGAAAAGTGCATACAACAATAATATAACTAGCTATAAGCAATGATATGTCAATGAAAAAGGAAAACATGAAATATATATACAAATTTCAAATGTTTATTAAGTGTTTTTTGTGTTTATACTTGCAAACAAAAATTTTCCACATAAACTACTACAGACATATAGTATCACAACAATCATGCTACAAATATAACAAAAGGATTCATTCTCACCAAATTTCAATATGGTTTCCACATTATTATATGATGAAGCTCAAAGCAGGCGGTGGTATGTTTTCAGTTCAAGCGCTTTTCGACCTATTTGACTGCGGTTACACCGGCCGGTTGGTCTGCCTAATTGCACGCCTTTCGGGTTCATCCTCCAGTTCGGTTTTCAAAATTTTTGTGTTTGATCTAGTGTTTTTAAAACCGTACTAGCACCCATACCGGCTAGATAGCCCATATTCGATATTTCTGATATTTTCCGAAATTCTCCGGTTTTTCCTCTCACAATACCAAATACCGCCATTTCGGCCACTGTTTCGATTCCTGGTATTACCAGAATTTTCCGTTATCCGGTACGGGTTTCAAAACACTGGTTTGATCATATGAGTAAGAAGGCATTATGAAATTTATTCGACCAATAAATGTTGCGTGCCTCTAATACTCGCATTTAATTGTCTTAAACCAACAATACGATGTAATAGCTATTTTAGTTTCTAATATTAATAATGTTAGAGATATGTCCTAGAAGCCAATCATTTTATGGCTACTTCTATAGTTTATGTTATTGATGATATTTGATCATTTGTTCCTGGATTTTATTATTGACAGTTCATTCAGGTTGAGGATCTGAATTATTCTTTACCTCTTATTTTGAAGCTAGAACAATCCTTCCTGATTTTTTTATCGTGCTTTGTGTTGATGAAAAAGATACTGATTTGAACTTATTTTGGGAATAAATTTCAGAAGCCTCAAGAAACATTGATCCGTCTTATTTGTTAGGAACTCAAGTCATCGTGCAAATTTTAATTTTATTACAATTAACAAGTTAATTAAAGCTTGCAAATAACGGATCTAGTCATTCAAACGAATTAACACTTAAAATAAGAATCGTCGGAGGTTACCTCTTCCGAAATCGTATTCAGAAGGCTCGAATCCAATCACTTGGATTCAGTAGCGTACTCGTCACCTCACGGTTGCCTCGAGTCCACCTAGGAGATTAACCAAAATCTCAAGACAAGTGCTAACTTGTCCGAGACGATCGCTAATTCCCTGTTTTTCTTTCGCGTGCGATTAACTATTAATTGGAGGAAGAAAACGCTCAACGCATGAGCAAGAGAGAGGGAGAGAGGCGCCTACACAAGAGGAGAACTTTTTCTTCGCTCTTGTGTAGCCGTCGGCCAAGGAGGAAGAGAAGAGGGGCTAGGGTTTCTGTGTTGTATTATTTCCATAAATAACACCTATATATAAGCCAAGCTCTCTTGCAATTTTTCTCTTGGACAAAATTGCCCCTTCATGGCCGAAAATTTCAGATGGGATTATGGGCTATATAACATGTTATATTAGCCCATTAATCCACTCCATTAATTAACCTCAAATTGGACTTTCAGTTAACTGATTAACTAAAAGGCCAATTAGCTCAGTATAATAAATATGCATTGAACTAACTTAATTATTAACATATTAATAATTAATTTAGAATTAGCATGTGCATTATATTATTTCTATATGATCCATTTGAGTTAATTAATTATAACGGTTCGTAACGGTATATAATTAATTAATTAACTTATCATATATTCACAGTACTCGCTACTGTAAATAAATAAATAATGCACGTATGGTTAAAGTCCTATTTGTGTGACCCTTTGAGGATTTATGCTATGTTGGCCATGAAAAATAAATCACCATTTAATTTCATTAATCATAAGCGGCATCTAGCAACACGTTATGATTCCCAATTCGCATAAATAAACATTGTACCAATACAGTGCTTCAATCCTGCATAAGAAATAGTATTTTATTGTTTTGATTCTTATGCCACATGATATCCTTGTATAATCCAAAATAGGAATGTGTCATTCTTGCAGATTACACGTTTCTTGATCCAGAGATGATTGCATAAGTTGCTACCAAGCGATCCATCTCCATCAAGAAGCCCAGTGGATATCATCACTCGTTAGGTGAACTAACGAGGGACATACGGTTGTCTTGATGACCAGTTTCTCCCCACACAATTCAAGAGAACATAAATAAAGTCCGTATAGCAGCCCTTATCAGGAATCAGCGTTAGACGATATTTATAGAACATATCCTCATGTGGAGAAACTGAACCATCTCAAACTCAGAATCAAACACGTATGAAATAAATAATGACACATAACACAATCCATATATTTTTTTTCATTGGGTCATGTCATATACTATGTTCCAGTAACATATACATATACAATTAAGTTAGTAACTCCTTACTTAGGATTTGTAGATTTTAATCATCACTTAACTTGTATACTAGTCACATCTGATAATTAATGTTCCTTGTTAATTATCAAGACTATGGACAGTTTTGATTTATTATTGTCATTTAATCATAAATGAAACACAGTGATCCACAATTCAGATCCTCAATCTGAATGAACTGTCAATAATAAAATCCAGGAACAAATGATCAAATATCATCAATAACATAAACTATAGAAGTAGCCATAAAATGATTGGCTTCTAGAACATATCTCTAACAGTGAAGTTCTTGAACAAGTACCTAGTGGTTTTTTTTTTTTTTTTAGGGCATGATTTAGAATTATGACTGTTGTTTTATGTTTTAATGGTGTTGTTGTTGTTGAAAATTTAAATTTTGATTATTTCTCATTGATGTGATTAAAGTCATTAGATTGAAAAATTCTCTGATTAAAACTTACCAATTCTCTGCTGCTTGTTTTATGTTTTTGTTACAAGATATTTCCTGTTATTTACCTCTCTCTGCAGATACTGATAAAGTGGTGTGGAAAGAAGACACTACTAAAAGTTTCTCTACCAAGGATATGCATCTTTTGTTAGGTGACAGAGGGGTGTCTAGTTCTTTTTTTATGACAAACATTTGGAACTTGGAAGTTAAAAAAGTCCCCACGAAAATTCAAATTTTCCTCTGTTTGGTTGGGGATGAAGTTAAGTGAAGTTAGAGGATGAAATTAGTAATTTTGAAGTTAGTAGTTGAAGTTAGTGAAGTTAGAAATTGTGAAAAGTTAGTGCTAACTTGAAATTAGAAAATGTTATTTGGTGTGGTATGTTGAGGTCAGAAATAGAGAAAAATAATAAAATATATTAGTTTTGATATATTTTAAATTAAATTATATTTAATTCTGATAATTATTATTATAATTTCCATTATATTAGTATTACCACAAAATAATAATAATAATAATTCGTCATCATTATCATGATCATGTATTTTTTAATTATTATTATTTTAATTATATTATTATATTAATTTTATATATGTTATTATTGTAATTATAATTTAAAATAATATTATGTTATTAACTCATACTAATAATTATTATTATTATTATTATTTTAATATTAAAATTATAATTAATAAGTATAATATATTGTAATTACTACACAAATAATAATAATAATTATCGTTTATTACTTTTTGTTGATTTTTTTAAGTTTGCCATGGACGTTTTGTCAAGTTAGAGAAGTAGAGTGAAGTTAGCACTAACTTCACTAACTTGGGATGTGTTTGGTTGATGGAGGTTAGAAAAGTTAGTGCTCTAATTTCAAATTTGCTATCTTCATGCCCAACCAAACATAGCCGATCTGTACTGCCAATTGTGTGTACTGCCCCAGAGATGAAAATATTAATAGCCTCTTTTTGCTTTCACACACGTCCAACAAATTTGGCAGTGAATTTTAGTAATAATTCCATATCACACACACCTAGATCTTTGGAACAATTTCTTTTATTAGCTGATAAAGTGACAGATAGAGATAAAATGGCCTCACGATTTGTAGTGCAGCCATTCTTTGGGTTTGTTGGATGCAGAGAAATGAAGTGTGCTTTAGGGATGCTAATCATGCATTTTTTAACGTATATCTAACCAAAATCAAATCCTTATTATCCTGGTCAGGGATGTGGTCTCAAATCTTTGAAGCATCAAGTGATGACTATGGTGGAGTCTGAAGAGATGCCCTTCCAGCTGGGACAGACGAGTGCATGCGGGCCCAGCCAGGGCAGAGCAAGAAGGTGTTGCTGCCAGGAAGTGTAGACAGACAGGTGCAGGCAGAGAAGCAGATTGCAAGGATCAACGTGTGAAAAGCTTCATTTTTGACATCTTCTGAGACAGTGGCTTGGGTGCTGCTATAGGGTTCTGTTTTTTTTTGACAGATTTATGATCCATATGAGAACAGACATAAATTGTAAAAGTGGATGTGTTGTTGATTACTTTCAGTACTTTATTTTGTAATATTGGGGGATGGGCTTACTAACATTAGTAAACTTCCAACAATCATAGGATGTAATAACAGTGGATGTGCTGGCACCATGATCGGTACTGGCATGTTGTGTAGATCTGGGTGATTACTTTTATTTTGAGGATTTTTTCAAACAATTTTTACTTTGTACGGATGTTTTTCTTAAAAACAAAACTAGCAGAGCGCTCCTCTACTTATTTTCAAAAAAAATACTGTACACATATAGTATCACAACAATCATCCTACAAATATAACAAAAGGATTCATTCTCACCAAATTTCAATATGGTTTCCTCATTATTATATGATGAAGCTCAAAGCTTTTTGAAGATAATTTCCTCATAATTACATGTCAATGAAAAAGGAGTATGAACTTTACCTACTTAATCAGGACAGTATCTCAGTCAAAAATAAGTACCAAGTATTTTAATAATATGTTCATAACTTGACAAGAACATATTCTTATCTATTAAAATTGCTTGCATATTCCTCGAAGAGATGTTATTAAGCTTTCTAGGCATGGAATATGTCTAAACTTGTCCTACATAAATCCTAGTATACTATAATAACCAATGATACAATAACTGTAAAATTAAAATCTAATCATCTTGATTACCTAATATCTGCCAATTTACCACAGAGATAATACACCAACACACTGCATTACTGGATAACATCCATCATACATCAAATTAGTATAAACTAGACCTTGGTTCTACCTATCTAGTATTGCATGCATATCCATTTGACAAACTAAATTTCTGACCAAACAACTCCCAAAATCATCATAAATATAATTTATCTTTATAATTTAGAAAGATAGGTACATAATAATGTATCTCAATTACCATAATCTACCAAACAATTACCAATGTACGTATATAGCTACCAAGAGATGATCGCTAGTACCATCACTATAACAGAAAAATATATATATATATTATAAGGTAATTATCAATTCACCAAAAAACACATAATGACATCATAAAAGCTAACTGACCAACACAATAACTACAAAAATTTATAACAAACCAAAGGCCAGCCAAATATGTAGAGGAAAAAAAAAAATTACCTTACAATATCATCATCTTGACCCACGTTGAGAAGACAAAAGTTGCTGTCAGTCCCCTTAAAATTACCCTTGGCAAGGCGCTCCTGTGTTTGGTCTGCACAGACCACACTGCAAACAGAGGTCAGAACCTAGGAGGTGGAGCAGGCGAAGCCTGGAAGAAACAGATCTAGAAACTAGAATCCGGTAAGGGTAGGGAAGGCTACATCTATGAGGTGGAGATGATTAAGATGGGCGGTGGTAGAGGGTTCACAGCCTCAAAAGAAGGTGAAGGGATGATGACGGCAGCGAACCCTAGGTTATAAAAAAAGCAAACAAAGATTAGTTAAATATATAAGCATGGATTTTTTTTTTATGCATGTGACCTTCCTTTTTCAATATTTTTGTATTCAACCCCTGCAGTCCTGGATAATTTAGAACAAAGATTACTTACAGGGATCATGGTTGTTATAATGTTATTTGATAAGAAAGACGCATGATAATGAAAAACCAAGAAATGTCAAAAAGGCAATGCATATGCTGCTTCTTATATATAGATAGATACCTCATCAAATTTTAAAATTTATAGATACATATAGAAAGATGAACTTGAGTGACTTTTAACTTGCCTTAAATGAGATGAGAAATAAATTCATCCTTCTCCACAGATGAGAGGTTGTACGCCATATGAATCTCAACAGGGCTAGTTTCTGTCTTCTTCAGTTCATGGTTCGTGGTTGCATTTTTGGTTGTTTGATGTTTCTTTCTTCTATGACACACAACGGCTTCTTTGCCATCTGGATTTGCAATAACTTGTGTAATATTCTTTTTGTCCAAACCAGAAGCAGGTTTCTTCACATTGCCTCTACTTCTCTCACCTGAAATATCACGTAAAACAACAAAGCGAGGTTAGTAACAGATAATAGTGTGGGTCCTTTGCTCTCGATATGTTTACATGGACAGATTAAGCATACTGGTAACAGAACCATCTAACGGTCTTAATTTCTCTTTACACAATCGTCTACAGAAATCTACACAAATTAACCACTATACCAAAATCAACCATCACATTGCACAAAGGATGGAAGAGGAAAGTGAAAAGGGAAAAAGGTGACTCAAAGGAAAGATGGAAGGCAAACAAAGAAGGATATTTGAATTGGATTTTTATTAAATGAAAAATAAGATTTTGATCCAATTACTATTTCCCATTTTTGTACTTAAAATGGTTACAAGATGATTAACATGATATAAGCCCAAAAAACAATTACTAACAACTAAAGCTTGACAAGAAATATACAGGTTGCCGCTGCTTACATATGAGCCAGGTACCAGTTTGTTCATCAATAGTAATGATCACCGAGACCCACAAGTCAGACGGTTGGCAAGGCTTCTGCACCATACAGAACCTGTAACCCATTTGAAATTCCCAATATTCAAATCAGAAAAAATGCTCCAATTCTGTGATATTATAGTTTTCTTTGAGGTGCATATGGAACAAGCAAATGCCTAATAAATAAGGCATAAATGCAATAATTCATATATGAGAAAATTCTCCGATGGTTTGTATGGCTCATTTTATATTCTTTTGGAATTTATTGGGGTCGATAACCGTTTGTTTCTGTCTGTTGGAGGATGTACATGCTTCTTTTAGACAACACTTCAGGTTAAATAAATTCTACATTGGCATAAAGTAACCAGCTAAAACCATATTTCTTCAAAGATGTGCACAATTGAAGTCAAATGTCAAATTGGGCTACATTTGTGCCACAATTTCCATGGACAATAATACTGGAAACCATTAAATTTCTCATGAAAGTTCAATAATTGAGCCAAAAATAGCCAGAGGATTCATGAAGTTGAGAACCCTTTCAACATTCATAAGAAAAGTAGGCATTTCTCTTGCTAGAATCTACCAAATAAAACAATTCTCTTCCTACCATAAACCTGTCCTTTGATAACTTGTAAGCCTACATTAAGAATCAGCAACAAAAGAAGACAGAGAGAAATGAACTCACCGGGCAAGATCAGGATCGGGATCCGATGTGTCCAGCTCCATTGTTGCTCCGACTGTGGTATCGGACTCGGAGGAGATCTTGGGTTACTCCAGCGGTAATGCCAAGGGTTTCCTGCGCCGGCGGAGATTAGTAGCTCTTGGGCCGATCCCACCACAAATCATTTATTTGTTTGTTTGTTTTTTTTTTTTAAGAAATCAGCAGAATTTCTTACACGAAAGTGAATGCGAGGCGGGGCGCTTTATTTAAAAAAAAAACAATAGAGACCTAGCATCTCTTTCGTAGGAAAAAAAAATCCCTATAATCTTTTCTTTTTCTTTTTTATATTTTTTTATGGTACAAATACAATATGTCATATAAAATGGAAAAAATAAAAATAAATAAAGAATAAAGACAATAAAAACATCAGCCGCCTTCCATAATCCATATCTTGTTTGGTCACTGATGTATACGGATATATTTCTAGGAACTGAACTGGACTAAAAAGATTTCCAAAATAAGTCACAGCTATAATAAAGTTTTTTTTTTTATTTTATTTAGATACACTTGGCAGATGCTACCTAAATCAAGTAAAGGCAATTTCTTCAAATTGAGTGATGTTTATGCGTAATTACCATGTATAATCTAATTTTTTTGAATAAATAAGATATGAAACATATTCTAGAAAGTATAAAAAGTTTAAATATATATTATTGTGATAAAATGACTTAGAATGAATCAAAAAACAATTGAAATACTCAAATGATACTCAGAATTGCATTACTTGCAATTTATATGCAAAATTACCATGTATAATCCAATTTTTTTGAATAAATAAGATATGAATCATATTCTAGACAGTATAAAGAGTTTAAATGCAGATTATTGTGATGAAATAACTTAGAATGAATTCAAAAATGATTGAAATGCTCAAACGATACTCAGAATTGCATTATTTGCACTTCATGTGCATAATTACAACGTATAATCCAATCTTTTTAAATAAATAAGATATGAATCATATTATGGACAGTATAAAGAGTTTAAAATGTAGAATGTTGTGATTAAATGACTTTGAATGAATCTAGAAACGATTGAAATGCTCAAATGATACTCAGAATTGTATTATTTGCACTTTATATGCGTGATTACCATGTATAACCAAATCTTTTTGAATAAATAACATATGAATTATATTCTATACAGTATAAAGAGTTTAAATGTACATTATTGTGATGAAAAGACTCAAAATTATCCATGAACAATTGAAATGCTCAAATGATTCTCAAAATTGCATTATTTGCACTTTCTATGCGTAATTATCTTGTATAATCCAATCTTTTTTAATAAATATGATATGAATAAAATTCGAGACAATATAAAGTGTTTAAATGTATATTATTGTGACGAAATGACTTAGAATGAATCCAAAAACAATTGAAATGCTCAAATGATTTCAAAATTGCATTATTTGCATTTTCTATGCGTAATTACCTTGTATAATCCAATCTTTTTAAATAAATATGATATGAATGAAATTCGAGACAGTATAAAGTATTTAAATGTAGAATATTGTGATGAAATGACTTAGAATGAATCTAGAAATGATTGAAATGCTCAAATGATACTAAGAAATGCATTATTTGCACTTTATATAATTCATTACCTTGTATAATCTAATTTTTTTGAATAAACAAGATAAGAATCATATTCTAGACAGTATAAATAGTTTAAATATAGAATATTGTGATGAAATAACTTAGAATGAATCAAGAAACTATTGAAATGCTCAACTAATTCTCAGAATTGCATTACTTCCACTTTCTATGCGTAATTACTATGTATAATCCAATCATTTTTTAATAAATAAGCCATGAATCATTTTCTAGACAGTATAAAGAATTTAAATGTAGATTATTGTGATGAAATTACTTAGAATGAATCCAGAAACGATTGAAATTCTCAAATGTTACTCAGAATTGAATTATTTGCAATTTATATGCGTAATTACCACGAATAATCCTATCTATTTGGAAAAATAAGATATGAATCATATTCTAAACAGTATAAAGAGTTTAAATGTAGATCATTGTGTTGAAATGACTTAAGATGAATCCAGAAACGATTGAAATGCTTAAATGATTATCTGAATTGCATTATTTACACTTTAAAAGCGTAATTAGCATGTAAAATCCAATTTTTTTGAACAAATAATATAAGAATCATACTCTAGACAGTATAAAGAGTCTAAATGTAGATTATTGTGTTGAAATGACTTAGAATGAATCAAGAAACCATTGAAATACTCAAATTATACTCAGAATTGCATTATTTGCAGTTTATATGCGTAATTACCGAGTATAATCCAATATTTCTAAATAAATAAGATAAGAATCATATTCTAGACAGTATAAAAAGTTTATATGCAGATTATTGTGTTCAAATGAGTTTAAATGAATCAAGAAACGATTGAAATGCTCAAAATTATACTCAGAATTGAATTATTTGCAGTTTATCTGCGTAATTACCACGTATAATCCAATCTTTTTGAATAAATAAGATATGATTCATATTCTAGACAGTATAAAGAGTTTAAATATAGATTAATGCGTTGAAATGACTTAGAATGAATCCAGAGATGTTGAAATGCTCAAATTTAACACAGAATTGCTTTATTTGCACATTATATGCGTAATTACCATGTATAATCAAATCTTTTTTGAATAAATAAGATATGAATCATATTCTAGAAAGTATAAAGAGTTTAAATGGAGATTATTGTGTTCAAATGACTTATAATGAATCAAGAAACGATTGAAATGCTCAAATTATATTCAGAATTGCCTTATTTGCAGTTTATATGCGTAATTACCATGTATAATCCAATCTTTTTGAATAAATAAGATAAAAATCATATTCTAAACGGTATAAAGAGTTTAAATGTAGATTATTGTGTTGAAATGACTTAAAATGAATCGAGAAATGATTTAAATGCTCAAAATTATACTCAGAATTGCATTATTTGCAATTTATATGCGTAATTACCATATATAATCCAATCTTTTTGAATAAATAAGATATGAATCATATTCTAGAGGGTATAAAGAGTTTAAATGTCGATTATTATGTTGAAATAACTTACAATGAATCCAGAAACGTTTGAAATGCTCAAATGATTATCAGAATTGCATTATTTGCGCTTTATATTCATAATTAGCATGGATAATCCAATCTTTTTGAACAAATAAGATAAGAATGATATTTTGGACAGTATAAAGTGTTAAAATATTGATTATTGCTATTTAATGACTTAGAATGAATCCAGTAATCATTGAAATGCTCAAATGATACTCACAATTGCATTATTTTGCACTTTATATGAGTAATTCCCATGTATAATCCAATTTTTTTGAAGAAATAAGATATGAATCTTATTCTAGACAGTATAAAAAGTTTAAATGTAGATTATTGTGATGAGACTTAGAATGAATCCATAAACGATTGAAATTTTCAAATGATACTCAGGATTGCATTATTTTCAATTTATATACGTAATTTCCATGTATAATCCAATCTTTTTGAATAAATAAGATATGAAACATATTCTAGAAAATATAAAAATTACCATGTAAAATCCAATTTTTTTGAATAAATAAGATATGAATCATATTCTACACAGTATAAAGAGTTTAAATGTAGGTTATTGTGATGAAATAACTTCGAATGAATTCAGAAACGATTGAAATGCTCAAAATTAAACTCAGAATTGCATTATTAGCACTATATATGCGTAATTAGCATATATAATCTATTTTTTTTCTATAAATAAGATAAGAATCATATTCTAGACACTATATAGAGTTTAAATGCAGATTATTGTGTTGACATGACTTAGAATTAATCCAAAAACGATTGAAAAACTCAAATGATACTCAGAATTGCATTATTTGCACTTTATATGCGTAAGTCCCATGTATAATCCAATCTTCTTGAATAAATAAGATATTAATCACATTATAGACAGTATAAAGAGTTTAAAAGTAGATTACTGCAATGAAATGACTTGCAATGGATCCAGCAACGATTGAAAGGCTCAAATGATAATAAGAATTGCATTCTTTTGCACTTTATATACGTAATTCCCATGTATAATCCAATTTTTTTGCATAAATAAGATATGAATCTTATTCTAGACAGTATAAAGAGTTTAGATGTAGATTATTGTGATGAAATGACTTAGAATGAATCCAGAATCGATTGAAATGCTCAAATGATACTCAGAATTGCATTATTTCCACTTTATATGCGTAATTCCCATGTATAATCCATACTTTTTGAATAAATAATATATGAATCACATTCTAGACAGAATAAAGAGTTTAAATATAGATTATTTTGATGAAATGACTTAGAATGAATTCAGAAACGATTGAAATGCCCAAATAATACTGGGAATTAGATTATTTGACATTTATATATGTAATTAACATGTCTAATCCAATATTTTTGAATAAATAAGATAAGAATCATATTCTAGACAGTATAAAGAGTTTAAATGTAGATTATTGTGTTCAAATGACTTAAAGCGAATCAACAAATGATTAAAATGGACAAAATTATAGTCAGATTTGCAGTTTATATACGTAATTACCATATATAATCCAACCTTTTTGAATAAAGAAGATACGAATCATATTCTAGACTGTATAAAGAGTTTAAATGAAGATTATTGTGATGAATTGACTTAGAATAAATCCAGAAACGATTGAAATGCTCAAATGATACTCAGAATTACATTATTTGCACTTTATATGAGTTATTCCCATATATAATCCAATCTTTTGGAATAAATAAGATATGAAACATATTCTAGACAGTATAAAGGGTTTAAATATAGATTATTGTGTAGAAATAACTTAAAATGAATAAAAAAACGATTGCAATGCTCAAAAGTATACTCAGAATTGCATTATTTGCAGTTTATATGTGTAATCCAATCTTTTTGAATAAATAAGATATGAATCATATTATAGACAGTATAAAGAGTTTAAATGTAAATTATTGTATTGAAATGACATATAATCAATCAAAAAACGATTGAAATGCTCAAATTATACTCAGAATTGCATTATTTGCACTTTATATGCGTAATTATCATGTATAATCCAATATTTTTGAATAAAATAAGATAAGAATCATATTGTATACAGTATATAGAGTTTAATGTAGATTATTTTGTTGAAATGACTTAAAATGAATCAAGAAATGATTGAAATGCTCAAAGTTATACTCAGAATTGCATTATTTGCAGTTTATATATATAATTCATGTATAATCCAATATTTTTGAATAAATGAGATATGAATCATATTCTATGCAGTATAAAGTGTTTAAATGTAGATTATTGTGTCAAAATGATTTAAAATGAATCCAGAAATGATTGAAATCCTCAAATGATTATCAGAATTGCATCATTTGCACTTTATATGCGTAATTAACATGAATAATATATTCTTTTTCAACAACTAAGATAAGAATCATATTCTAGACAGTATAACGAGTTTAAATATCGATTATTGTGATGAAATGACTTACAATGAATCCAGCAACGATTGAAATTCTCATATGATACTCAGAATTGCATTATTTTCATTTTATAAGCGTAATTACCATGTATAATTCAATCTTTTTGAATAAATAAGATACCAATCATATTCTAGACAGTATAAAGAGTTTAAATGTAGATTATTGTGATGAAATGACATATTATCAATCAAAAAACGATTGAAATGCTAAAATTATACTCAGAATTGCATTATTTGCAGTTAATATGCATAATTACCAAGTATAATCCATTCTTTTTTAATAAATTAAGATAAGAATCATATTATAAACAGTATAAAGAGTTTAAATGTAGATTATTGTGTTGAAATGACTTAAAATAAATCATGAAACGATAGAAATGCTCAAAATTATACTCAGAATTGCATTATTTGCAGTTTATATACGTAATTACCATGTATCATCCAATCTTTTTGAATAAATAAAATATGAATCATATTCTAGGCAGTATAAAGAGTTTAAATGTAGATTATTGTGTTGAAATGACTTAGAATGAATCGAGAAATGATTGAAATGCTCAAATTTTTAACAGAATTGCATTATTTGCACTTTATATGCTTAATTAGAATGCATAATCTAATCTTTTTGAACAAATAAGATGATAATCATATTCTAGATAGTATAAAGAGTTTAAATGTATATTATTGTGATGAAATGACTTAGAATGAATCCGGAGACGATTGAAATGCTCAAATGATACTCCCAATTGCATTATTTGCAGTTTATGTGCGTTATTACCATGTATAATCCAATCTTTTTGAATAAGTAAGATATTAAACATACTCTAGACCGTTTAAGGAGTTTATATGTAGATTATTGTGATGAAATGACTTAGAATGAATCCTGAAACCATTTAAATCCTCAAATGATTATCAGAATTGAATTATTTGCACTTTATATGCGTAATTACCATATATAATCCAATCTTTTTGAATAAAAAAGATATGAGAGATATTCTAGACAGTATAAGGAGTTTAAATGTGGATTATTGTGATGAAATAACTTAGAATGAATCCATAAACGATTGAAATGCTCAAATGATACTCAGAATTACATTATTTCCACTTTATATGCGTAATTCCCATGTATAATCCAATCTTTTTTAATAAATAAGATATGAATCATATTCTAAACCGTATAAAGAGTTTAAATGTAGATTATTGCGTTGAAATGACTTAGAATGGATCAAGCAACGATTGAAATGCTGAAATGATAATCAGAATTGTATTATTTTGCATTTTATATGCGTAATTTCCATGTATAATCCAATTTTTTTGAATAAATAAGATATGAATCTTATTATAGAGAGTATAAAGAGTTTAAATGTAGATTATTGTGATGAAATGACTTAGAATGAATAAAAAATTGATTGAAATTCTCAAATGATACTCAGAATTGGATTATTTCCACTTTATATGCATAATTCTCATGTATAATCCATTTTTTTTGAATAAATAATATATGAATCATATTCTAGACAGTACAAGGAGTTTAAATTTAGATTATTGTGATGAAATGACTTAGAATGAATCCAGAAACGATTGAAATGCTCAAATGATACTCAGAATTGCATTATTTGCACTTGATGTGCATAATTACCATGTATAATCCAATATTTTTGAATAAACAAGAGTTGAATAATATTCTAAACATTATAAAGAGTTGAATTGTAGATTATTGTGATGAATTGACTAAGAATGAATCCAGAAACTATTGAAAGGCTCAAAATGATACTCAGAATTGCATTATTTGCAATTTATATGCGTAATTACCATGTATAATTCAATTTTTTTGAATAAATAAGATATGAACCATATTGTAGACAGTATAAAGAGTTTAAATGTAGATAATTGTGTTGAAATGACTTAAAATGAATCAAGAAACAATTGAAATGCTCAAAATTATACTCAGAATTGCATTATTTGCAGTTTATATGCGTAATTCCCATTTATAATCCAATATTTTTGAATAAATAAGATATGAATCATATTCTAGATAGTGTAAAGAGTTTAAATGTAGATTATTGCGATGAAATGACTTAGAATGGATTCAGCAATGATTGAAATGCTCAAATGATAATCAGAATTACATTATTTTGCAGTTTATATGCGTAATTCCCATGTATAATCAAATTTTTTTGAATAAATAAGATATGAATCTTATTCTAGACAGTATAAAGAGTTTAATGTAGATTATTGTGATGAAATGACTTATTATGAATCCAGAATTGATTGGAATGCTCAAATAATACTCCGAATTGTATTATTTCCACTTTATATGCGTAATTCCGATGTATAATCTATTCTTTTTGAATAAAAAATATATCAATCCTATTCCAGACTGTATAGGGAGTATAAATGTAGATTATTGTGTTGAAATGACTTAGAATGAATCCAGAAACGATTGAAATGCTCAAATGATACTTAGAATTGCGTTATTTGCAGTTTATATGAATAATTACCATGTATAATCCAATATTTTTGAATAAACAAGATATGATTAATATTCTAAACAGTATAAAGAGTTGAAATGTAAATTATTGTGATGAATTGACTAAGAATGAATCCAGAAACGGTTGAAAGGCTCAAAATGTTACTCATAATTGAATTATTTGCACTTTATGCGTAGTTACCAAGTATAATTCAATCTTTTTGAATAAATAAGATATGAACCATATTCTAGACAGTATAAAGAGTTTAAATGTACATTATTATGTTGAGATGACTTAAAAATGAATCCAGAAACGATTGAAATGCTAAAATGATTTCAGAATTGCATTATTTGCACTTTATATTAGTAATTAGTTTGTATAATCCAATCATTTTGAACAAATAAGATAAGAATCATATTATAGAAATTATAAAGTGTTTAAATGTAGATTATTTTGATGAAATGACTTCGAATGGATCCAGCAACGATAGAAATGCTGAAATGATAATAAGAATTGCATTATTTTGCACTTTATATGCGTATTTCCCTTGTATAATCCAATTTTTTTGAATAAATAAGATATGAATCTTATTCTAGACAGTATAAAGAGTTTGAATATAGATTATTGTGATGAAATAACTTAGAATGAATCCGAAAACTATTGAAATGCTCAAATGATACTCATAATTGCATTATTTCCACTTTATATGCATAATTCCAATGTATAATCCATTATTTTTGAATAAATAATATATGAATCATATTCTAGACAATATGAAGAGTTTAAATGTAGATTATTGTGATCAAATGACTTAGAATGAATGCAGAAGCGATTAAAATGCTCAAATGATACTCAGGATTACATTATTTGCCCTTTATATATGTAATTATCTTGTATAATCCAATCTTTTTTAATAAATAAGATAAGAATCATATTCTAGATAGTATAAAGAGTTTAAATGTAGATTATATTGTTGAAATGACTTAAAAGTGAATCAAGAAACGATTAAAATGGACAAAATTATACTCAGAAATGCATTATTTGAAGTTTATATGCGTAATTACCATGTATAATCCAATCTTTTTGTGTAAATAAGATATCAATCATATTCTAGACAGTATAAAAAGTTTAAATGTAAATTATTGTGTTGAAATGACATATAATCAATCAAGAAACGATTGGAATGCTCAAATTATGCTCAGAATTGTATTATTTGCAGTTTATATGCGTAATTATCATGTATAATCCAATATTTTTGAATAAAATAAGATAAGAATCAAATTGTAAAGAGTATAAAGAGTTTAAATGTAGATTATTTTGTTGAAATGACTTAAAATGAATCAAGAAATGATTGAAATGCTTAAAATTATACTCAGAATTGTATTATCTGCAGTTTATATACGTAATTACCTTGTATAATCCAATCTTCTTGAATAGATAAGATTTGAATCATATTCTAGGTAGTATAAAGAGTGTAAATGTAGATTATTGTGTTGAAATGACTTAGAATGAATCCAGAAATGATTTAAATGCTCAAATGATTATCAGAATTGCATTATATGCACTTTATATGTATAATTAACATGCATAACCCAATCTTTTTGAACAACTAAGATAAGAATCAAATTCTAGATAGTATAACGAGTTCAAATGTAGATTATTGTGATGAAATGACTTAGAATAAATCCTGCAACGATTGAAATGCTCAAATGATACTCGAAATTGGATTATTTGCAATTTATACGCGTAATTACCATGTATAAAGTATTGTTTTTAATAAATAATATTTGAAACATATTCTAGACAGTATAAGGAGTTGAAATGTAGATTATTGTGATGAAATGACTTAGAATGAATCCAGAAACGATTGAAATGCTCAAATGATACTCAGAATTGCATTATTTGCACTTTATATGCGTAATTCCCTTGTATAATCCAATATTTTTGGATAAATAACATAGAAATCATATTCAAGACAGTATGAAGAGTTTAAATGCAGATTATTGTGATGAATTGACAGAGAATGAATCCAGAAACGATTGAAATGCTCAAATGATTATCAGAATTACATTATTTGCAATTTATATAGTAAATTACCATGTATAATCCAATCTTTTTGAATAAATAAAACATGAATCTTATTATAGACTGTGTAAACTGTTTAAATGTAGATTATTGTGATGAAATGACTTAGAATGAATCCAGTAACAATTGAAATGATTAAATTATACTCAGAATTGCATTATTTGCAGTTTATATACGTAATTACCATATAAAATCCACATTTTTTTTTGCATAAATAAGATAAGAATCACATTCTAGACCGTATAAAGAGTTTAAATGTAGATTATTGTGTTGGAATGACTTAAAATGAATCAAGAAAAAATTCAAATGCTAAAAATTATACTCAAAATTGCATTATTTGCAGTTTATATGTGTAATTACCATGTATAATCCAATCTTTTTCAATAAATAAGATATCAATTATTTTCTAGACAGTATAAAGAGTTTAAATGTATATTATTGTATTGAAATGACTTAGAATGAATCCAGAAACGATTGAAATGCTCAAATTATTAACAAAATTGCAATATTTGCACTTTATATGCGTAATTAGCATGCATAAACCAATCTTCTTGATCAAATAAGATGAGAGTCATATTCTAGACAGTATAAAGAGTTTAAATGTATATTATTGTGATGAAATGACTTAGAATGAATCCGAAAACGATTGAAATGCTCAAATGATACTCAGAATTGAATTATTTTGCAATTTCTATGCATAATTACCATGTATAATGCATTTTTTTAATAAATAATATTTGAAACATATTCTAGATAGTATAAGGAATTGAAATGTAGATTATTGTGATGAAATCACTTAGAATGAATCCAGAATCGATTGAAATGCTCAAAAGATACTTAGAATTGCATTATTTGCACTTTATATGCGTAATTCCCTTGTATAATTCAATATTTTTTGATAAATAAGATAGAAATCATATTCAAGACAGTATGAAGAGTTTAAATGTAGATTATTGTGACGAATTGACTGAGAATGAATCAAGAAACGATTGAAATGCTCAAATGATTATCAAAATTGCATTATTTGCAATTTATACGGTAAATTACCATGTATAATAAAAATTATTTTGAATAAATAAAATATGAATCTTATTATAGACTGTATAAAGTGTTTAAATGTAAATTATTGTGATGAAATGATTTAAAATGAATCAAGAATTGATTGAAATGCTCAAAAATATACTCAGAATTGCATTATTTATAGTTTTATATGTGTAATTACCATGTATAATCCAATCTTTTTGAATAAATAATATTGGAATCATCTTCTAGACAGTATAAAGACTTTAAATGTAGATTATTGTGATGAAATAACTTAGAATGAAACCAGAAACAATTGAAATGATCAAATGATACTCAGAATTGCATTATTTGCACTTTATATGCTTAATTACCGTATATAATCCAATCTTTTTGAATAAATAAGATATGAATCTTATTATAGACAGTATTAAGAGGTTCAATGTTGATTATTGTGATGAAATGACATATAATGAATCAAGAAACGATTGAAATGTTCGAAATTATACTCAGAATTGCATTATTTGCATTTATATGCTATAATCCAATCTTTTTGAATAAATAAGCCTTGAATCTTATTATAGACAGTACAAAGAGTTGAAAGGTACATTATTGTGATGAAATCATTTAAAATGAATCAAGAAACGATTGAAATGCTCAAAATTATACTCAGAATTGCATTATTTGCACTTTATATGTGTAATTACCATGTATAATCAAATCTTTTTGCAAGAATTAGATAGGAATCATCTTCTATATAGTATAAAGAATTTAAATGTAGATTATTGTGATGAAATGACTTAGAATAAATCCAGAAACGATTGAAATGATCAAATAATACTCTGAATTGCATTATTTGTACTTTATATGTTTAATTACCATGTATAATCCAATCTTTTTGAATAAATATGATATGAAACTTATTATAAACAGTATAAAGAGTTTAAATGTATATTATTGTGATGAAATGACTTAAAATGAATCAAGAAACGATTGAAATGCTCAAAATTATACTCAGAATTGCATTATTTGCAGTTTATATGTGTAAATACCATGTATAATCCAATCTTTTTGAATAAATAAGATATGAATCATATTCTAGACAGTATAAAGTGTTTAAATGTAGATTATTTGGTGAAATGACTTAGAATGAATCCGAAAACGATTGAAATGCTCCAACGATAATCAGAATTGCATTATTTGCACTTTATATGCGTAATTACCATGTATAATCCAATTTTTTTTAATAAGTAAAATATGAAACATATTCTAGACAGTTTAAGGTGTTTAAATGTAGATTATTGTGATGAAATGACTTAGAATGAATTCTGTAACGATATAAATTCTCGAATGATTATTAGAATTGCATTATTTTCCACTCTATATGCATAATTACCATGTATAATCTAAAACTTTTGTATAAATAAGATATGAATCATATTAAAGACAGTATAAAGAGTTTTAATGTAGATTATTGCGATGAATTGACTTAGAATGAATCTAGAAATAATTGAAATTCTCAAATGATACTCAGAATTGCATTATTTGCACTTTTTATGCGTAATTACCATGTATAATTCAATATTTTTAAATAAATAAGATCTGAATCATATTCTAGACAGTATAAATTTAGATTATTGTGATGAAATGAATTAGAATGAATCCAGCAACGATTGAAATGCTCAAATGATACTTAGAATTGTATTATTTGCACTTTATATGCGTAATAACCATGTATAATCTAATCTTTTTTTAATAAATAAGATATTAATATTATTCTAGACCGAATAAAGAGTTTAAATGTAGATTAGTGTGATGAAATGACTTAGAATGAATCCAGAAACGATTGAAATGCTCAAATGATACTCAGAATTGCATTATTAGCACTTTATATGCTTAATTACCATGTATAAACCAATCTTTTTGAATAAATAAGATGTGAATCATATTCTCGACAGTATAAAGAGTGTAAATGTAGATTATAGTGATGAGTTGACTTAGAATGAATCCTGAAACAATTGGCTCAAACGATACTCGGAATTACATTTTTTGCACTTTATATATGTAATTACCATGTATAATCCTATCTTTTCGAATAAATAAGATAGGAATCATCTTTTATACAGTATAAAGAGTTTAAATGTAGATTATTATATTCAAATGAGTTAAAATGAATGAAGAAACGATTGAAATGATCAAATGATACTCAGAATTGCATTATTTGCAATTTATATGCCTAATTACCATGTATAATCCAATCTTTTTAAATAACTAATGTAGGAATCATCTTCTATACAGTATAAAGTGTTTAAATGTAGATTATTGTGTTGAAATGACTTAGAATGAATCCAGAAATGATTGAAATGATAAAATGATACTCAGAATTGCATTATTTGCACTTTATATGCTTAATTACCACGTATAATCCAATCTTTTTGAATAAACAAGACATGAATGTTATTATAGACAGTATAAAGAGTTTAAATATAGATTATTGTTATGAAATGACTTAAAATGAATTAAGAAATTATTGAAATGCTCAAAATTATACTCATAATTGCATTATTTTGCAGTTTATATGTGTGATTACCATGTATAATCCTTTTTGAATAAACAAGAATTGAATCATACTCTAGACAGTATGAAGAGTTTAAATGCTGATTATTGTGATCAAATGACTTAGAATGAATCCTGAAACGGTTGAAATGATCAAAAGATACTCAGAATTGCATTATTTGCACTTTATATACTTAATTAACATATATAATGCAATCTTTTTGAATAACTAAGATAGGAATCATCTTCTAGACAGTATAAAGAATTTCAATGTTGATTATTGTGTTGAAATGACTTAGAATGAATCAATAAACAATTAAAATGCTCAAATTATACTCAGAATTGCATTATTTGCAGTTTATATGCGTAATTACCGTGTAAAATCCACTATTTTTGGATGAATAAGATAAGAATCATATTCTAGAAAGTATAAAGAGTTTAAATATAGATTATTGTGTTGAAATGACCTAATATGAATAAAAAAACGATTGAAATGTTTAAAATTATGCTCAGAATTGCATTATTTGCAGTTTATATGCGTAATTACCATGTATAATCCTATATTTTTGAATAAATAAGATATGAATCATATTCTAGACAGTATAAAGATTTTAAATGTAGATTATTATGTTGAAATGACTTAGAATGAATCCAAAAACTTTTGAAATTCTCAAATGATTATCAGAATTGCATTGTTTGCACTTTATTTGCTTAATTAGCATGCATAATCCAATCTTTTTGAACAAATAAGATAAGAATCACATTCTAGACAGTATAAAGAGTTTAAATGTAGATTATTGTGATGAAAAGACTTAGAATGAATCCGGAAACGATTGAAATGCTCAAATGATACTCGAAATTGCATTATTTGCAATTTATATACGTAATTACCGTGTATAATCCAATCTTTTTTAATAAATAAGATATGAATCATATTCTAAACCGTATAAAGAGTTTAAATGTAGATTATTGCATAGATGATCACTAATTGAATGAATGAATGAATTATAATTTTAACTACAAAAATGTTAGCACACGGTTTGAAAAAGCAATTGAAAAGTTTACCGAGAGGAAGTCAGCAAAAATGGTAGACCCTTGGATAGAAATGAAATGAACATAATTTCCTTGATGCCCTATCTTGTCCTAGAAAGAAGAGATAGCCTAGCATGAGGGCGTTGCTATCTCAAATGTAATTGTTAGTAAATGGGGGGTTTAAACAATACCGCAGCGAAAATCGATTTCCCAAGACCTTGAGCGATTCTTTTCACGGTATGATACCTAGCCTTCGCTAAGCCGTCTGGTCCAACATCTTCTATGCCAGTGGAGAGCAATCACATATAGGACTACTCTCACACTATGCACATCCTACATACTTAGACTACTGTCACACCTCTCAATCGGTGTTTGCTGTACTTGAAGAAATCCAAGCACAAGAAGTGGAACTCTCTCTATTCTCTTTCTCTCTCTGTTGAGAATGGAAGATACAGAAGAGACTCTAGAGAATGACTCGGAGAGACTTATTAGAAGGCATAGAGTCTCTTCTTCTGAATATGATGATATATATAATATATCTCTGTCCATAAGGGAAACGTCGCTTGTCTGGACTCATACGCAAATGGTCCGTCTGGACTCCCAAACGGTCCGTTTGGTAATGTCTCCACTTCAATATTCTAACATCTCCCTTTTGGAGACATTATGCTATGCAGTAAGTCTTCATACAACATATGACCGTGTGACCAGCGCATACACCTGCAAGCGGGTAGCAACATGACCAAACTTTAACTTAGTTAAAGCCAGCCAAGAGACATACCCCTTTCCTGTAAGAATGTAGTTTTAAGAATAAATGTGTACTCATTCCCTAGATTATTTCAAGATCAAGCACTAGACAAGCCCATAGCCAACCGCACTTAAGTGGCCTATATCTATCCTTTTCAATCTCAATTTGCTCAAGTGTTCCCAAATGATGTCCATATGACAAAATTGGTGGGCCCGAACACTAGCAAACACATGTGTGCGATCTGAAATCAATCATCCTTTCGCCCTCATGTCACTCAAGATAGAACCAACCGCTTTCCCAACAATGCCCTTTAGACCGAATCTTCTGTATGGCCATAGGAAACACACCAAAGTAGCAGTCATTGATCCTACCTCTTATGACATAGTCAAAGTCCTAAGGGTATGTAATTTGGGACTCACACAATGAGGAGACAGCGGTATTAGTCCTAAGACCACTCCGACTCATTTCCCAATGTCGCCAAGCACACGTGGTATGAACACGTGCTACAATGAACCATCTATCCCGCAGACGTATGTTTGGTTCACTGTACGAGTCTAGGTCTAGTTGTAAACATGCCTCTATGGTCTAGACCGCATCCATTACAACTCACCCTGAAAGTTTCAAGCCCGCTCCCCGAGCGTCAAGCAAACTCTCACCTCGGCTTACTATAGGCTACATGAATTGTGGGGGACAATTCATGTCGGCTCGCCTAAAAGAAGACAAACCTCATCTTAGTCTCAGACTAAGGCGACAACGAGCTTCGTCAGCTCCAAGCGGCTCCTTAGTCCTCCTCAACTAAGCGCGCATAGCTCGATAGAGTCTCATCTCTCTACACTCCCAATGCAAGAGGCGATTGTTTGTGTGAGCGATCCAATCTTAGCCTATGAACATACTACCATATAGTGCTAACATATACTTAAACAACAATAAAGTCATCTTTATGTTCAAAAGTTCAAGTACATATCCATGCGAGGATCTGATCTCAAACTGGATTGTTCGAAACAAACCGTCTAACATCTCTGGCAAAACATCAAAGAATCTGTATATTCTGAAACGGGTCGTCTGGCATCCCAGACGGATCGTTTCATATATGAATATACTCATATCAGATCAATTTAGTACTATCATGTCTCTAATCAAATATCTGAATGTTTGGTTTAGTCTAATTCCCACAGTATGCATCCATAACCATACTGTTACAATAAGTTATCGACTTCCTCGAAGACACAACAACTACCAATTGTAAAGACTATCTCAACCAAACTCCCTCTGACATGAACATCCATCATGTCAAGTTGCTCTATCTCACAAATGAGATAGCTTGTATGACCACTATAACATGCTACTGACTCCATCTCCACAATGAGAGAGTCATACTCTTTCTTCAAACAGAAAGATTATATCATTTACTTAATCTCCACTATGAGATAGTAAATTATCTTATTTCTTATCACAAAGAAACAATATTATATTAAGTTAACTTTATCCACAAATTATACTTGCATTCATATGAATTACCTACCCAGAGGCAAATCAATTACAAGTATTTAAACTTGATAAATTAGCATGCAACTTGTCATACTTTCATTCAGATATCCTTATCAAATATCTTCACAAACAGGCATTATGTTTGGCTCAATCAAATGTCAAACTCCTAGCCACGCTAGAATGACATATCCATCCATCTGTATCAGGAAATCACATATTACATGTATTGCACTTTGGATGCCAATGTGCCACAATGCACAGCTTCCAATAATGCTCATCAAAACCTTTAATATACAGATATCTTTCTTTCCTTATGGACTTATATCAAAACTTATCATAAGTTTTTATCCAACAAATAAACAAGAGTCTTTCAACTTATTCATCTAGCCAATGGTGCACTAAATGTGCTATGCTGATCAGACATATCCATTGCTAATAATAAGTTATGTGGAGGCAAACTCATCTTCTAAAAAGACAATTTCCTCAAATTAGACTCCTTCTGTTGTGTGCAATACGAATTGTTTAACCACTAAACGAATCGTTTCATATAACCAACAGAGTCTCTGTTGCCACACATAGTGTCATACGAGCCGTTGAACCCTCAAACGGATCATTGCACACTTACAACAGAAATTTGTTTATCTTACAATTGATTTATCAAACCACATTTAATCTCAAGAACCCAAGTGTTCTTCAAAGATTAATATGACAAATCAAATAAGTCCCATAATGCATTATTTCTTCATTTACTATATCTCATCTTATATAGTATCTTTTCATAAGCTTTACTGTATTGAACTTGTGCGAGGAGGTTGAGGAAGAACCTATTTCATTTCTCACTCTCTTCCTCAACAATCGAGTCAAGTTCACAGTTAGGAAGCTTGTATAAGAAACTATAAGTTCTTATAAATCTCCATCTCAAATGGAATTTAGTGATCTTATCATATGGCACTTCTATGGTTTCTTCTCAAATAAATTATTAAAATTTTATGAGAAGGTGCACTCACACATGAGCAACTGAACTTATAACCACATCAGCATCTAATCAAAGATCTTCTGTAATCCATAGTTCAAACCATAGACTTTGAGATTTCAATATCATCACAGACTTGCTTCTCAAACGGTCCGTTTGAACCTCAGACGGTCCATTTGGAAGGTACCCGAAGTCCGTAAGGAAATTCAATCACTAAAATTCCTTTATGCTATAAGTCAGTATTCTGAGTCCATTATGCTCACAAGCATTCTAGTCTACAGATTTCAGTATGACTTGTCTCTCTGTCACTTGAACAATTCAACTACATTTAAAGAACTATATCAAAAACAGTCCTTTAATATCACCATGTAACACCATGTCACGTGATATAAGAAATAGTGAATTTGTTCAATTAATTATATTTGAATTTGGTCCTTTAATATACATATTGAAATCTCATAGCAAACCAAAATTTATAATTTTTAAGATTTTATTACTATTTTTTTCGAATTTTTTAAAACTTGTCATTTTGGAATGTTGTAAATAGTAGTTTGTTTCTAATAATAACATGTTTTAAAAAATTTTAAAAAATAGTAATAAAATCTCAAAAATTGTAAAATTTGGTTTTCTATGAGATTTCAATATGTAGATTAAATTGGTTAAATTAGATTTGTCAATTTATAAAAATACTCCGAAAAAGTCTGCGGTGCATAAAAAGTCCTATGCACTAAGGTGCACATTAAACTTTCTCTACATATAATTATTAAATTTCAAATATATATACTGTTTATGGTAATTAAAATTATCAAACTAATTTTATTATCAGAAAATTCGGAAGAAAACTCAAGAGTGATAACATTCTTTCATCAGTTTGCTCTATATTCTTCCGTTCTGCCCCTTAACTTTCTGTACATTCCATACTTTCAAATATAAACGTCATTCAGATAGAAGAATGGTTTTTAAGGCCATAGGAAACGGGAACGATAGAAAATAGTAGGGGATCCTAGTAAAGAGGCCTGCCTCGCCTGCTTAGATATTCGAATTTGGAGTTTACAAGTTAATTCGTACTGTTGTTTTTCAAAAATCGCACCCAAGTAACGATTTTTTTGGTTTAAATAGGAACTGAAATTGCACACCAAGTGCCTAAGGAAAGGGCTATATAGAAGAAATTGATCAATCAAAGAAAAGCTACGTAAGCATCACATTTTATTTATAATACACAGTAGTTAATGCATCATCACACTTCTGATACATAATACATCATACTTAAATAATACTTTACATAGGAACCTCTCACTTAATGAAGATAGATTTGATCTTCCCAAATACTGAAAAGATGGTGCCAAACAGGCTGCTGCCACCAGCATCCACAGGCATGTCGGTCTCACTATCGAAAGGATAAGGCTCTTCTGGTTTTGTAGCTTCTAATAATTCTTCTATTGGTATCTCTGCCTTGGACCTTTCCATTGGTTCTATTGGGGCGAAGTACTTGTCGGAATTTGGCAAGTAGTTCTGCAAATTATTTACAAAAAAGAAAAAAGCAGAAAAGAAATCAAATTCTTGAACTTCATCTCACTATCCCATCGGATAAATTTGTTAATGCCAAACCAATTTGGTGAGGTTATGTTTATCAGGGTATATTAGTGAATTATTCTCAAGTGCTGACTTAATACTCTCTACTTCTCTAGTATCATTCTAGGTTTAAAATGGCGAAGACTGGTGCAAAAGCCAACAACTTGTGATTTATGAAATTTGCCTACAGAAGGTACTTTTGGGAAAAAACTTTTTATGATTAATAAGGATAATTGGTAAAAAAAAAAAAAAAAAAAAAAAAAAAAGAATTTAGTACCAGATCAGCATGCATTTTCCTGACAAAAATTTTGATAAGGCTGAATTTGTTCTCTTTGAGTAGTTCATCTGACAACCGGAGATAGGTCATGCCAAAAATCCTCAGTTTTGGTGGACCGCACTTGTTTACTCCATTGGGCCGTGCGTTTTTCAGTATCTGATTGTATGCATATTTGTCATACCGGCCAAGGGCGTTTTCACATGCCACCAGGATGCCTTCTCTCCATCCTGCGCTTAGCACCTGTAAACAGATTAAGTATAGTTAAGTTCTCAACTTTTGAACAATTTGAATTATAAGGCTAGTACATACTGAAAATATTCTAGCATATATAACCAGTTATACTACCAGCATGACCAGTATTGAGTGTCAAAATACTTCGGCCGTTAATGGAAAATGAAGTTATTGCTTTTGTTCGGGTTTGTATTTGTTGAATGCAGTTCATTCTTTGGGATTTTGAGTAAATTTGGACGATTTCACGAAAGGCTTAGTTGTTTGGGACAAAAGGCTTAGTTGTTGTTGTTGGACGATTTCACAAAGTCGGGCTATCCAAACATTTTAGTTATGGTTGAGTTGAGGTGATTGGCTTTTCTTCCAGTCCCAGTACGGTCATGCAATAATTTGCTATGCTTAACATGTCAGTATACGTACTATTACCAGATGCCAAAACTAGCTATTTTCTCCCATGATCATCTTCAGTCTCGTTGTCCAAATGGTCTAATGTGCACTGACACACACTATCTACATCAGATATTGCCACCAACTTTTTAAATAAAATACAAAATGTTGAAATTCCTTATTACCTGCTGGACGAGCTCTTCGGGCCCACTTTTGGCCTCTTCTGGTTGCTCAGAATTGCGCATCTCAACACAGGTGAAATTAAGAATCGCGTAATGCCTGGATAACATGCGCGCTATCGGTCTGTACCCATCTCTGTTAGTCAGATTATAGTACCCAGATGTCAACTCAGCTGCATGACTTGGATGAAAGTACCACCAATGTATTCCTGCCACCTGGGACAAATTATCATAGTCAAATTAGTGTATTCTAAGATTATTGGACTGTTTTTGCCTACCAAGCTTCTTTCAGGTGTTCACTAATAATATGTTTTAATCTATTTCACCTGTGTCCTTTTAAAAAGCATACTTTGTTGCAAGGGTGTTTCTGTCATTTTAACAACATAATTCATTTTTGTAATTTTTAATTGTAACTTATATTGTAATAAAATTATTCCATTTTCTTTTAAAAAACAGAAACGAAAGTACTTATTTCTACAAAAACAAAAACCTTTGATATCAAGCTCTATGGTAGGCTTTCTAAACAACATTTGCTGTGGACATATGTATAATAGGATTATGGATTTTATCTTACAAAAACTCAATGAGGTAATATCCAGCTGTACCAACCTTACAGCAAGCTTAACCTTGCAACCCAAGAATACCAGATTCGCCTCGTCAAGGATCTGATCGGCATGTACTATAAGCTTGCTAGAGTACCATTTAAGAAAAAACTTCCCTTCTTCTGTGAGGTATGTGCCGTTGGTCTTGAAGAACTTCGTGGATTCAGGCCTATCATTGTACTCGCCAGCATCCGCACCTGGCATCTCCCACTCTGGATGGCCTGCCTCAGCTGTTGCCTCTTTGAAATCCTCTTGGAGATACTTATCATAACACTAAAATAAACCAATCATAGAACTTCTGTTAGTTAGTTATTTTTTCTCCTTCTATCTCTTGATTCTCTTCTTAATTAATTTTCTCTTATTGAGTACTTAATTATTTTATTATCACAATTTGGAATTTGCAAATAGCATTAGCATTTGTCTTCTACTAGCATCAACATCGGTTACTGCTTATACATACATTGATGTCTGTTGATTGAACTCTTTTGTACCATGAGTACTAAAAGTAAAACCATGTTCCATAAAAAATACAAAGAAAAATTATTTTGAGTTCTTACCTGAAATTCTCCAATTCCAGGAAAAGCCCATCCTTGGGTCTCAGGGTATGATGGGTATCTCATCTCTCCAGCAGGTCCCAGGCCAACCTCTATATCTTTAATTAGGTCCGCAGCCAGAAAGTCTGCCATGTTTTCTCTGAAGCTCTTCATAAAATCATGGTACATCTATCATATACAAAAACAAACCCGTCATATCTGTTTCCTACTTGTTATATCTCAACCAGTAAAATATATATTTACAACATATTAACAACCAAAATACATCAAATGTACCTCAATTGCTGTGCGGCCAAAAAATAAAGGCTGATTATCAACTCCTAGACTTAAGCACTCTTCATTCTTCGTACCCCTATAATTGGTGTAGAAAATGTCTGGGTTCGATTCGCCAATTTCCCTGACCCATTTTGGTATGGGAATGTAGATAATGTCACCAGCATTTCCCCCACATTGGTGAAATGACATGATAGCTTGCAATGCCAGCCCTTCTTCTTTGATCATTTGGAATAGTGCTCGGTAAGTGCTCCAATCATACATCTCTGGGCCTTCATTCTCTACTATACCCCACCATACATCAAGCATGACACCATCCACGTCAGCACTTTTCAGGCATTTCAGCATTTCTCTCAACTCATCTGGCTTCTGAAGTTGGTTGTCAGTACTGATCACATCCAACTGCAGCAAAAAAAAAAATATTATAGCTATCAGAAATTATAAAAAAAAAAAAACATATATATATATATAATTATATATACTTAGTTTTCATTACAAGGTACCAACAATCAACATCAGAGCAATGCAGGAAACTGAGCTGTTGATTTTGTAATCAATCTTTGAAATTAAGAGGAGTTCACTTAGACAAGTTCTTTTGATAATTCAAACTTTCAGATGGGTATCATGTTGACTGATAAATTCAAAATATACAAGGGCAAAACTGGAAAAAAAAATTGAGAAGGGAATTTACTGGAAGCATCACATGACAGGGACATAGTTGGCTATAAATCTAAAACATACAGGGTCAAAATGAAAAAAAAAAAAAAAAAATTGACAAGGGAATTTACAGGAAGCATAACATAGACAGGGACATAGTTGGCCTCCATCTCTCTGATAAGTGAGAAACCTTGGAGTCAGATCCTGTATTTTAGAGTACCAACTTTTAGTGGTCTTTCAAGGAAATGTGCTCTGGTGAAGAGAGTGTTTAATTGGGACGAATATATAGCCTACAGGATTGCTTGTACTGTACAGAGAAATGGGTAAGACCTGTACTGATCTTATCTCCTCATCTCTGTGTTTTTTAACACTTTAACGGTTTTGTTAATGATGACATTTCACAGTTTCTGCTTTTTTGTAGGTGTAAACCCTAGAGACTACACACTTCTTTTGTCTTATACACTTTTCACACCTTTATTTGGGGAAATTGTTTAGGTGGCAACATGTATTAGTAACTACAGTGATCACTGATCAGTTACTAAATTGATTCTGTATTGCTTGAAGGCGAGTTGATAATGATTATTTTATTCTTACAATTGTAGTCAATGACGTAATATCATAGAAAGGAACTGATCTCCGAACACAACGGATCACTGGGATGCGGCCACACGGGGCACCGCTCTTGCTTCATTGTAGATTTTTTGCTCCCTTCTCTCTATCCGACCACTGTTGTTGGCTGTGTAACACCAAATTGGTTTGTCTGCACCAAAAGTTTTACAAATGAAGTTCTCAACATTTGTATTCGTTTTTTAAATTATAAAGAAATTTTTTATTACACCTTAATTTAATAATTGTGGGAATTTTTAATTTAATAAGATAAAAATGCTTTCAAAGAGTCATTGTTAATGGATATATATATGAGAGACACAAACAAACCTGTGATGATGCCACGTGCAATTATGTACGCAATTTGTGGGATGTTCAAATAAAAGCACGTCATCTTTAAATAATTGTTTGCCGAATGTCTAATATTTCCAAATTTGCAACCCGGTATATAGACAAAAAAAAAAACAACATTTCTAATTTGAGAATAATTCTAAATTTGAAATATTGAATTCAGTCAATCAATTGATAATGACCGAATGGTCTCGTGCTTCAATTCGTCAATTCACTGATGAATGACTGGAAGAGAACGTGTGAATTGTGAACTATGACCTACAAAATTTATGAAAGAGAGAAAAGGATAAGGTACTGAAGTAAGATTTAATATTCATTTTTCCAAACATGCATGTAAAAAATTATAATACTGTAAATTACATTATAGAAAAATAAGAATAGAACAAGAATCAATAGTGCAAAATTTTCCCTCCTTTGAATGCTTCATCTTAAAACCCTTTTTCAAAAATTGTGCGAGGTAATTACATAAAAAAAAAAAAGGAGCATCTTAACCAGGGACGGATCGAAGTGAAAGCAAGTGGATTGTTTTCTGAAATACAAGGCCCAGTTACTAGTTGTTAATTGCGGATTTTTTTTTAATAAATATATTAATCTTTTTTATTTTAAAGATAAATATTATATTAATTAAAATTTAAAAATAACGCTCTAACTACTAACTTCAAAAGGCCGGAGTTAACTTCGGCCTTTTAAAGACCGGAGTAACTTTTTTTTTTTATTTTCCACCGTCCACCTTTTATCTTTTTGCTTTATCTTTTTCTTTAGTTTTTTTTTTCTTTATGAAAAACTAACTTCGGACTTCAGAAGTCCGAAGTGATTCTTTTTTTTTAATTTCCGTTCCTCTACTTTAACTTTATTATTATTTTTTCCTTTATGAAAAAATTAACTTCTGAGTTTTGAAGTCAGTAGTTAGCTAGTTTCGTAGTTTTGAAATCCGGAGTATGTTTTTTTTTAATAGAGAATGAAGATTCCTTAATTTTTTTAAATTGCAGTATTTACTCAGCATTGGCCTCGTAGTTTATTTGATGAAAATTTTTATTTTTTTCTCTATAATTTCGAAGCTGCAAGTTCCAAAGTTTATCAATTATTTCGCATAATGGAGTGAACAGTTTGATTTGATTAGAACTTTTGTTTTTGTCTCCGTAAAAATTTCAAAGTGCATATAAATAATAACAATCATGTTGTGGATAGATTGATTTGACTTGCGCTTTTAATTCTGTCTGTTAACTTCGGATTTTGGAAGTCCGAAATTAGAGTTTATAAATTGAGAAGTCATGCGCATCATCTTCCTCATCACATATAACATCTATGAAATAAGAGATGTTTTCTATTGAGGTATTCGTGAATCAATCTCCATTTTCTCAACCCGCTCAATTTAGTTTCACTGGTAATTATGAAACTACTCATGAATTTATTGTAGACACAATATTATCTCACTTCCAGATATACCGGAGCCAGTGGAATGTCCAAATTAGTGCCCGATATAACGATTTAGTCGGCGGTAGATATCAACTAATTTTTGTGCCTGTAAATTCCGAAGACCAATGGCGGATTGTATACCAGGAGTCGTTTGAAGCAAGGAGATTACCCTACGTGGAGTTACACGTCGACTTGGTTCCTATTACGACGGAAGGTACCTATTCGAATATCAGTTATAATTCTAATCAACTTGATAGTAGTAGTGGCGGGTGGGATAGTTACAATCCCCAAAACATTACAAATAGGAATTGGAATAATAGTTCTGGGGGGTGGGATTCATGGGAACCAAATCCTAATTTGTCTCCAGTGGTAGAACAATTTGAGGAAGAAGAAAATATTGATGAAGCCGATGAGGCATATGACCGTGGTCCGGCGAGTCGATCGCAATGTGTAACTGGAGAGTCAGAGTCTGAGACTGATGACTATTGGTCGGATAACGATCCTGTAAACGAGCAACCAGGGGTGAGAATTATCGAAAACACATACATTACCGGGCGAACGGCAACCTACCACCCTGCTATCCAATTGACCGATATTTCTGAATTTATAAATTTCGATGTAGAAGAACCAACTCATGAGCAGTCCGGTCCACTAGCAAAAGATAAAGTATTTCGATCCAAAAAAACATTTGCGACAAGTAGCTGATTCACTCGCTTGTAAGCTAAATGTCCAACACAGAACCAAAGTCAGTAATCCACAACAACTGGTATTAGAATGCATCGTAGCAAGATGCCAATGACGAATGTATGCTCGAATGGAGAGAGAAGGCACCAATTGGGTGATTATTTCAAATCCAAACGAGCATACATGTGTTCGCCCTCTCGGTGACCACGGACACGAGAATCTGACAGCCGAACTCATCGCCAATGTCATAAGAGAAGGTTTAAAGAAAAACCTTGATCTTAAAATAGATTACGTCGCTGGTTTAGTAGAGAAGGTTTATCCATTAGCCAAGCCAATTACCTACAACAAACTCTGGCGTGGGAGAGAGAGAGCTATCGATCAGCTTTTCGGTAGTTGGGAAGGCTCATACGCAATGCTTCATAGAATTCTGATGGCAGTCCAACGGACAAACCCGGGCACGAAGATCAAATGGTTATTTCATTCAGTTGGGGATCCAAACAAAGCATTATTTAAGTGTGCCGCATGGACTTATGGGCAATGTATCGCGGCAGTACCTTACTTACGTCCTGTTATATCCATCGACGCATCATTCTTGTCCGGTCGTTATCAAGGTAAATTATTGATGGCATGCGGGTATGACCCCGAGCAACGCTTGGTTCCACTAGCATTTGCAATAGTTGAGAAAGAAGATGAGGCAAATTGGGGATGGTTTATGTTTTTTTTACGAGAAGAAGTCATCGGTCCAAGGAAGTTTTGTGTTGTTTCGGACCGACATTGGGGAATAAAAAACATGTTCAAAAGTCCGAATTACGGTTGGCAAGAGAATGTTAGATCATCCCTAGCGGTGCATAGATATTGCATGCAGCATGTTGCTGAAAATTTATACAAGGCAGTCGGTAATCGCGATCGGACACTGAAAAATACATTCAAGAAGAAATTAGCGAATAAGAAAAATCCACACCGTTTCAAAGAAAAATAGATGCAATTGAGGGAGTCAAAACCCGCGGTCATTGACTATCTGAAAACAGTGGTATAAAGAAAATACCTCCCAAAAGGCACACAAGTCTCTATAGTTGGCTGACCCCAGTTGGTAAAATCCTCCAATGCTTTCGGGCGACAAGCGGGAAATCTCGTCCATGACCACAATTGCAAAAGCAACCATGGTCCAGGAATACTAGATGGGCCACGAACAGAGGCAGTATCTAAGGCACGATAAAGACAAGCTAGAACGGCCACACCCCAATTGTACTCAACAACATCGCTACCACGAACATGCTGTACAAATTTTACCGAATATATGCACAGATATAAACTAAAATATATTCAAAATTTTGCATTAGATTGAACAGAAAATTTTACAAAGTACCTGCAAGAGCGAGAGATAAATAGCAGGCACAGCATTTGATGAATTATCTGGAAACATCACACAACCAAAAAGCTCTAATGCCAGTGCACGTGTGTACCTATCAAGGTATTCCTCTGGCGAGTCCTCATGCGGCTCATGTCAACACAGTGCACGCAAATTGACAAGTTTGATGTGGTACACATACCCCTTTCTGAACATGTCTTCTAAATCTTGATTCTCGAAATTCGGAGGCATTAAAAGCTCTGTTGTTTTTGTTTTCCATTCTCCATCAGACCTGCCTGTCACCGGAGCACCAGTAGTCGGTAAACCAAATAAATATGCCACATCCTGCATAATTTCTCAGTCAATTACAAGTTCTAAATTATTTTATCACATTTATCTCTCTATCTCCCTCTCTCTCTCTCTATATATATATATTAATTACCTCAAGTGTAACAGTCATCTCGCCGATCGGAAAGTGAAACGAATGAGTCTCCGGCCTCCAAAACATTGCCAACCCCTGTAACAACGAACGATCAAGAGGTACGTGTCTCATCCGAGCAAAATGAATGAGGCCAAGCGCAGACAACCTATCATAGATCGCGGGCTTTGCCTTAATCTGAGGTCTGTGAATACTTGGCGTCCATTTCTACAAATAATAATTATTTTAAAATTATTTATTGAAATTTAATTGAGTGGGTATACATTTGGAATTTAATTTTATAAAAAAAATTCATATCTCATTGCCGCGAAATTGCTCGCGTGGTAAGGGCAACAGTTTCGGCTCTGAAGCCTCACTGGCATCAGAACGTGATGTCATCCGACGTCGCCGCTGTCTACCATGACCCTGTGGTGCAGGTCGGGGTGGCATCTTTTTACGTTTTTAGTGCATCTAAAATTAACAAATGTAATAAATATTGCATTTGTGTTAATTTTGAATTATTAATGACTAAGTTTGATTAAAAATGGCTAATATCAATTAATTTAGACAAAATTTAATCAATCGGTTGAATTATTATACTAAATAAACTTAATAACGATTAATCAATAATAATTAATGATTAATCACCAGTAATACCAGTAATTTCGACTTAGTTACACACATTATGCATTACCTAAATTAACAAAATTTTACAAATTTGCATGAGCATAGTCTAATTACATGTTATAAATTAATTTAGTCTACTTATAATTATTAAATTAATTTAGAAACAATTAACAATTAACTTTCTAATAATAACTAAAATTGGACTAATCATCACTAATTTACGATTAATAATGTCTAATATGAACTAATTTAGACACAATTAGATCATTCGGCTTAATTAAAATGATAATATTATATTAATTAACACTAATCAAAATTTGGTAATAATTAATTATGGGCTATACCATTAATCTTGGCTTAATTACACATAATATGCAGTAATTTAGTTCCACAATTTTTTTCTAACACTATGATAATTAATCTGAAAATATTTCTATTTTGTTACATTTTTCTTTAATTTTTTCGATATAATTTCTCTATTTTTTCTATTAAAAAATTTAATATAAATTTTAAATAAATTAAATATTAAAAAAAATTACCTGAAGCCGCTGAAGCTCTTCAGCTCTCCTCCTTTTCTTCTGGCTTCGGAGTCCGAAATGAAGGATGAGGGAGACGTTTGCTATTTATCCGGTTATATATACATGTTGATGGCAGAATTGTAATTTGGAGATATCCAATTTCGGGGTGCAAAGACTACTCCTGACTTCAAAAGTCCGGAACGGGTCAAACGGGTTGTCCGTTTAAATTTGCGACGGATGTTGAATAGCCACGTGGCTACTTCGGTCTTTAAAAGGCCGAAGTTAACTCCGGCCTTTTGAAGTCGGTAGTTAGAGCATTATTTTTAAATTTTAATTAATATAATATTTATCTTTAAAATAAAAAAGATTAATATATTTATTTAAAAAAAATCCGTGTTAATTGTGTGCCTGGGCTTCTTGGGCCTGGATGACAATTGTGCCATGGCCCATGGGCAATTGCTCATGTTTCTCACTTTGCGCCAGATTTTGTTTTCTGTTTGTAATAACTAATAAGGATAATTGATTTTTTTTATTGTAGTTTTTGTGGAATGCAAGTGGTAAGGGATACTACTCTCCTAGTTTGCTTTCTTTCGTATATATGATAACAAAGAGAGTGGTAGATACCACGATTACTGGTACAAAATAATATTGTGGGTACAGATTAGATATTGAGCATTAATTGTCGCAAAAAACACAGTTTGATTTTTTTTATTGTCAACGATGTTTTTCAAAACAAATAATAATAATAATTGCTCATATTTTACTTGTTGAACTAAAAGTTGTAATGCATTAAAAAAAAAAAAAATCAAACGAGTCTTGAATTCAATTTATCATCATGAAGCGCACATAGCTTGAACTCAAAATCAATTAAATGGTACAAGTGCGGCTGTATTTATGCTTTGTAATGGAGGTTGTAACAAATATTTTTAAGGGCTTTTCTTCATTGAAAAGAGCTAGTGTATATCTGTATTCTCTACTAATTAAGAAAAAAAAAAAAACAAATATTAGAGCTATATATGGTTCCGAAAAGAGAACCAGTAAGCCACAATAATTCGTTCTTATATTGCGTAACATTGGGTTGTTATCAAGCGGATTTTGTATTAAATACGAGCCTTTGCGGATGCTGATTGGCTGGTTATCCGGATGATCGGCCGCTTGCCGACTGGTTAGTGTGCGTTCGTAAGCTAATTATGTAATATAATAAAACTTTAGGGGCCCTCTGCAAAAAGTGTAGTTTCCCTCGTGGTTTTTTTATTTTTCATATCTTCTGCAAATATTAGTATGAAACCATCCTTGGGGAATGGAGTACACTTACCGAAGTATACTTACCGAACACACAGAGAGAGACATAAAAGATGCTGCATATGATCACTGGAGTTCGGCAAAAAGATCCTTAGTGGGTTTGTCATAATTCCATTGCTGAGTTTCCAAGAAGCGTTTTGTACTGCGGGTCAATTAACAGTTTTTTCTTAACTTGTAACACAATAGGTCATGTGTATCCGCTGCAGAAAATAAAATGAAACACCGTTGTATTCTTGAGATGTAAATGTATCTATCCTTCTGACATGTAAATGTAGTAATAATAGAATTCATGACTTTTGCTATAATTATTTAATATATGTTTTCTGAAATCTTTACAAAAATTACCTCTGATACAATCTTAATTAACAAAAGATGGTGTGTCACGCACCAGTTAAAGAAAATGTTAGAGGAATATCAATATGAAATCTCACAGCTGCCATTTTTATCAAGCATTTCATGTTTATCATTGAAAAAGAAAACAAAAGGAATTTGATTCTTTATACAGAACATTACCTTTAAAGTTTGAACACAGTTTCACACTAACCTTTTCTTCCTCCCAATGAGAAAGAATCAAATAAAGCAACTTAAAAAGGTGTAAAACCCATTAAAGCAATGTTGCATCAAAAGTATTCTTTTTCATACACATCAGCTGTGTCTCCTACACACCTTGCATATATTCCCAAAGTCTTTCTTCCTAGGAGCACACCAAAATAGTGAAACTAAATAACAAGAGATTTCTTCACTAGTAGAAAAGCCATGGCAAAAGTAGAAGCGGTAATTGTATGTATATTGATTATAATCATGGATGCAGTTGCAGGAATCCTAGGTATTGAAGCAGAGAAGGCTCAAAATCATGTATGAACTTCTTCATTTTTTTGTTTTTATTTCAAAAATATACTCTGTTTGTTTGTTCTTATCCTTTAATTTGAAGCATCCCTTTTTATATGCAAAACCAAGCAGCACTTGCAAATTAAAAATTAATATATATAGTTGATTCTTATAGTTTTCTCATCTTTTTTTTCAAAATACAGTATTTGTTTTTTTTTAAATAAATTTGCTAATTATTGCTCCTATGGTCCTCTTTGACAAAAATACCACTTGAATTTAGGAACTATTTCGGCTCGCGACTGTTAACGGGCCTGATAAAAATATCTTAGAAGGACCATACAGAAGCCCCCAAAGAAAAAAAATAAATCAATTGTGTTCATTGAAATCCAAAATCAATCAGGACTCATGACCCATAGTTTATCCCTAATAAAATTTTCAGGGAAGGCACTTGAGGGTGCTATTCATAGAATGCAAGGAACCTGTACACCAAGCATACCGGCTTGGTATTGCAGCTGCCACACTCCTTGCATTGTCACATTTCGTTGCCAATTTGCTTGGAGGCTGCATGTGCATTTGTTCCAGGGACGACCTCGACCAGTCAAGTGCTAACCGTCAGATGGCCGCAATCACTATGGTTATCTCATGGTAATTAATTAAACATAAACATTTAAGATTAATTAGTAAATAACAGTAAACACTATTTAGAGCAATGTGAACTATGTTACTTAAAATTAATTTTTGCAAATAGAGAATTAATAAGGCCCTGATCAAAATGTTTTTTTTCGTGGGATTTCATTTCATTTCATTTCAATTTAATTGATTTTACAGGATTTCGTTGGATCTAATTACATAGGAATTCCAACCAAATGACACCAAATTCATTCATTTTGATCAAGAATTTTCTAACGAAACGAAATGAAATGAAATGAAATCCCATGTTAAAAAAATGGAATTTTGATCTGGGCCTAAGTGAAACACCCAGTGAGCAAATGGCCACTGATTCTCCAAATTTTATTATATCATATTTTGTCAAATAAAAAGTAATTTCAATCAAGGAAAATAAGCCGTTGTCTATTAGAGTCTTCTCTAATGTTACTTTAATTTTGCTTAACTAGGTTAATTTTGGCGATTGGTTTTACTCTGCTGATAATGGGAGCATTGTCAAATTCCAAGTCTAGAGCGACATGCAGCTTCCCGCACCATCATTTTCTCTCCATTGGCGGGATTTTGTGCTTCATCCACGGCCTCTTCTGTCTTGCTTATTTTGTATCTGCACATGCCACAAAGAAAGAAGAAGTGAAACCACAAAGAAGCATTGCTTCTCACGGTGTTCATCCTTGATTGTAACTAAGTACAGACACCCTGTTGCAAATCATATCCAATATTTTCATGTTACAAATGACACATATAGTTCCCTTTTTTCCTTTTTTGATGTATGATTTGCAGCATTTCTTGGTTTGTGTAATAGTACTGACTACTGAACAACTGGAGAGAAAGTTAAATTAATGAAAAATGGCCAACCAATTTGCGCTAATTGTGTGTTAATTCAATGGAACTAACTTCATATATATCTTGCTTAGACTTTGGGAATTTAAAAGGAAATTGTATACATGCTTATCTTTGAATAGCTCATATATACTCCGAGCTTAGATAAAGCTAGACAGGTATCACGGGGGTCTGCTTTGATATTCATATTTAGCAAACCGCTAATGACAGCAAAACAACTAAATATAACAGTTTTAAGTTGGTTAGATCAATGATGGAGAAGAAACTTTAGTCTGTGGTGTCAATCAAAAAGATTTTAAAATGTTTTTCGCAATAAAGTTAAAATTTCATACAAATTCAACATTTTTTTGAGTCAATATATTTTACACCAAAAACGGAGTAGTTAAACAAAATTCCTTGGTAGAATTATGTAAAAAATCGTTCTAGATCAGGCCATGTAGTTGTTGATCATGATATTTCAAGCGATTGTGATATACAAGAGTTAATCTTCAAAGTAGATAACAGAAGTTATATTCTGGAGTAGAGAAGCCATGGCAAATGTACAAGCGATAATTGTATGCATATTGATTATTATCATGGATGGGGTTGCAGGAATTCTAGGTCTTCAAGCAGAGGAGGCTCAAAAACATGTATGAACTTTTACATTTTTATTTTATTTTCATTGTGTACTATGTTTGTTTGTTCTTAATCTCTCCAAAAGTTCAAGCATCCGTTGTAATACTCAAACAAAGCTTAAGAACCAATTAGCACACTTTTGTAAATTAAAATTAATGCTTGTTTCTTGTAGTTTTTCTTTGCTTTTATCAATTTAAAAATATGGGAACTTTTGCATCCTGAATGTCCACTCCACAGGCCTGTTAAAAGTATTTTGAGGCAATACAGACCCAAAAAAAAATTAGAAAATAGAATAAAGAATCCAAATTGTGCTCATAAAAAAATTCTAAACGACTCATGACCCATTCTTTCCTAATAATTTTCCTAAAAATTTTCAGGGGAAGCACATAAAGATGCTATTCGTAGAATGCAAGAAACCGGTACACGAAGCATATCAGCTCGGTATTGCAGCCACCGTGCTCCTCACAATGTCGCATGCCATTGCTAATTTACTTGGAGGCTGTTTTTGTGTTTGCACTTTGTATGACATCTGCATGTCAAGTACTAAACGTCTGATAGCAACAATAACCCTGTTTGCCTCCTTGTGAGTAGTTGAAATAGACATTATGCTTAATTAATTAAACTAATTAGAGAAACATCATGAATCTTCACTGCCCTTCGTTTGGCACGTCTTAGATGAAAATAAATTGTTATGTCAACCCTCATTAGGATGCAATTTGAACTATGTTAAAAATGTCTTTTGCAAAAGAGAAACAATAAGTGAAATACAAAGGACCAGGACGCAAGGCAATGGAACTGATTCTTCATGCATATTCATTATGTCACATTTTGTAAAATATATAATATGATAATATCAAACTCATATGATACTTCTTTAATGTTATTTAATACTGGTTTAACTAGGTTAACTTGGGTATCTGGTTTTGGTCTTCTGATAATCGCTGCCATGCCGAATTCCAAGTCGAAAGGGAGTTGCAGCTTGCGGCACCGCAGTTTCTTCTATTTTGGTGGAATTTTGTGCTTCATTCATGGTCTCGTCTCTATCGTTTTTTATTTAACAGCAGATGCAATAAAAAAAGAAGAAGCGAAGCCGCAAAGAAGCATTGCTTGATTAAAACTTAGAACAGAAGTTCTCTTGCAAATTATACAATAATATACTTGTTACAAATGACACATGTAGTTTCTTTTCATTCTCTTCTTCTTTTTTGTTTTTGATTTTTGTTTGATATGTTTTACACTTCTATTCTACATTTCTGGGTTCATATTGAATACTGAACAACTGGAAGCTAAAGCTATAATGAGAAAAGGCAAACCATTTTGTGCTAATTTAATGCGTCAATTCAACGGATCGACTTCGAATTTTCTTAGATTTTGGTTATTGAAAGGATACTCTAAATCGGCTATCTTTGAATAATTCACATTATTCTAAGATTACAAATATAACAAATTCTAGCAAACTGTTAAATGTCAATGGCAGCACAACAACTAGATAACAAAATTTAGTCAGATACTGCAGTTTCGGAGCAGAGATTTTAAGTTCGTGAAGTCAATTACCAAAAAAAAAATTTCAATAAAGTTGAAATTGCATACAAGTTTTAAGACATGCTGTGGAATAAATTGATTCTTATGATATTTCAAGCAAATTGTTATAGACATGTTTGAAATCTCCAACCTCAGATAAAGAAACTAAATAAAGTTCTGATACCACTGAGAAATCGTAGAACTTTTTTTTCTACACCTTGCATCATACAGTCCTCTTGAGAGGTGCTTTTCTAGAGCTAGAAGTTCCAAAGAAACAGTACTATACTTCTTATCTCCATATAGTAGAAATTTTAAAATGTGTTGCCGTATTGTGTTCATACTAACATGTGCATTTGCTGATTTGCTAGCGGATTTGTCCCAAGGCATTTGTGCCAGATTTTTATTTCTTATTCAAATCAATCAAAATGTTTAAAAAATAACAGATGTGTGAAAAAAAATGAAATGTTGAAAAACTAGTTGTAAATAATCTCCATAATTTCCCCCCTGTATTTTGTTGATTTACTCCGTCTTCTTCTCTTCTATAAATTATTTCAACAAATATCAAAATAATTAGAAAATTTAAATTAAAATTAAAACATTGAACTCAACTCTAACGGATCCTAGGCAATCAAAATCGAAATAATTTTTTATTTGCTACAAATTACCTATTTGTACAATACACAAGTGATGCCAATTTGATTCCAAATCACATGCGCTATAGGAAATCATTTTTGGAAAACTTTTTTAACAAATCAAAACACATTGAACCCAACTTCAAAATTATCCTAGGCAAAATCAAAATAAACACACTAGGCAATTGGGTTGTGCTCCATTCCATTTGTAAAATCAAATTAGAGAATTTCAGGCAAATCTGCACCATTGATTTTGGATCAGACGGTTCGAATCAATCATGACCGTGTATGTTTATAAACTATCAACCTTCATTCTTAAACGCTCTCTTTCTTTTTCCCATTTTCTTGGGTGTGTGTGTGGGGGGGGGGGGGGGGATCTACATAGTTGAATCTAAGAGGATTGCAGAGAAAACACTTTTTTCGCATTTTGAAAATTAGTTACGTATTAAAAAAAGCCACAATCAGTATTAGAAAACAAAATTGGACATAACCCAAAAGATATTCTCCATCCGAAAATGATTCCCTCAAAATTTTAAATTAGGAGTAGTCCGCTTCAATCTTTTAAATTCAAGATATAAATCTTTTTTATTCATTTTAATCATATTTGAAATACAAAAAAAAAGAAAAAAAATTACAGGTGGTGACAAAAATACTCTCATTACTCAATCTTTTACTTCAATTTTGTCTTTCCGCCTTCCTAAAATGAAATCTTTATAAAAAAACTATACAATTGTAATCCAATGAGCCTATTTAATTTCCGAGATAAGTTCTGCCATGTCATAGTATTTTTTTTATGAAAAGGCACTAGCTGTCATCATCAGATTGTCTACAAATTTGCAACAATAACCGAGTTCCTAAAAGGAGAATGATACATATATGGATAAATAGACCCTTGGTTGGCATAGAAATCATTGTTCTATCCCATCAAGAGATCTCGAGGGCCAACTCTCGAGTTTCTCTATTACCTTCCTAGATAAATATTATGTCCCTAAACAAATTAATAATGAAGCCACTAGACAGCCACTGTCTAGTTTATCCAAAAAATATATATATATATAATGAAGAATTAAGTAAGTAAAATTTTTTAGATAATTAGCTTTTAAATTTTGGCATGCTTCAAATTTTTATGCAAAATAATATAGAATAAATTAAAAATTTTTATTACCATTATTATCACTAAGATGAAATGGCATATCTTAATTGAAAAAACTCTAATTAATTTTTCACTGGTTGGGGCTGCTCTAGTCTTTTCCTGTTTATTCAAAAAATGGGAAATATAATATGAATAATAGAGCAATATTTAAGGGTGAAATACATGTATATCTTGTGTTATTTGGTTTTATCAGAAATCTAAGTTAATTATGTAAATGTTTAAACAAACAAATTCAATAGTTTCAATGAAAAATAGAAGTTACAGTGCATATACTCTCATAAGATAAAGTTTTAGACGTGTTCATTGGAAATCGTGTACGTCAAAGTTTTTTAGATAAAAATAGATATTCAAATTTATCTTGAAGAAGTTTCAAATCTTCATGTACCGGATTTGAAATAGAATGTATAAAAAATCTAAATTATTATTATATTGATTTACTCTAGTATCCTATATTATAAAAAATCTAAGTTGGTAGTATCTTGTTCCATAAAAATAATTATTATAGTGTATGCATGAAAATGGCTAAAGCTATTGCTTATATAATATAACTAAACACATCACACAAATATGATGAGTTTGGCATTGATAGTCACAAAAAACTCATTTTTAGAGTCTACAATATCCAGCAAATACGAGTCAGTCAAACAAATCTCTCGGTCAAATCTCTCGACTGACTCATATTCCAATAAACTAAAATTAGTGATTCAAACCGAAATTATTATGTGAAGTTCTGTCATAGACTAATTTTTTCAGTATTATGATCAACCATAGTCGTTTATAATTTTGAGGAAATGATTTGCATTTTAGATCGACCATATAAAAAATAGTCCACTGCAGCATTCTCTAGTTATTAATAATATCTATATATTTAAATATACTAATGAAAATGAGTCTTAATACTTCGGTGACAATAACTCAAATCTATTTCATAAATAAGAGAAAGTCAAACAACGAAAAGCATCTATGTCACACGACTATTAATGTCATCTTCACACATACACCTCAACATATTCGTTACACGAATCTTACTACATTCGGTACTCTAACAGAGACAAAAGATTTGATATACTCATTTTCTCTGTTTTTTCGTCTTTCTGAATTTATTTTACTCACCAATTCACATTTTTTCAATTCTCTTGATTATTTTGTATTTATTATTATTATTATTTGCCAAAAAATGATAGAAAAAAGAAGAAGAATATGCGTTCTATATAAATGCTAAACGAGTGATTAATGGGTTAAAAATAGATGCCGTCAATTAATAATCTATTTAATATTTATTGATCGGATGGTTCCATACAAGTTATATGAGTACAGATATATACTTGTCGCGTTAGGCCCCACTTTTTTGCATTATCACACATAAATAATAACGACAAATGAAACGGAGCAAAGTGCATTCGTCGATCGTAACTAAATGATAAAATTAGAGAAATGTCATCTAGTTTAAAATTAGATTTATACCACTGGATGATTAGTTTGACCATTATATCCTTTTACATATGCCATTATAATAAAATAAAATTAGAAACATGCAACTGTAAAATATTAAAATTAGAAATATGTCACCGTTAAGTAAATGAGTGCTTTTACGCCATCAACAAAAGAAATAAAATTTCAAATTTTAAATCTCAAAATTTGAAAAATTTTGAAATTGAAATTTTGAAGTTCGAAAATTTAAAATTCAAAATTCAAACAATTTTGAATATTTTGAATTTGAAAGTTTGAAATTTTTAAAATCCAAAATTCGAAAATTGAAAATTTGTAAATCTGAAATTTCAAAATTTGAAATTTAATTCAGGTCAATAAATTTCTTTGTCATTTCTTAATGAGAGGGTATTTTGGACATTTTTAAAAAGTTAGAGTGACATTTCTCTAATTTGAGTGGCATTTCTCTGATTTTGACTGAATGATGAAGGAATTAAACCCTAGGATCAAATAAATTTGTACCTAGATCTAACCTCACTAGTCGTTCAAGTTGAGAAACAATGTACAAATAATAAAAATTGTAATTATATTGATTTTCTCTTGTGTCATATTTTAAAAAAGTAATTTGTTTGAAGTTATAGTATCTTGTTCTATAACATTAATATAATTACAGTGTATGCATTGAATACATCGAGTAGCTAAAGTAGTTTGTAACAAATAAAAACACTAAGCACTTCACGCCAATATGATGAGTTTGGTATTGAGAGTCAAATAAGTTTATTTTTTTTTAAAGAACGTACAATAAGCCAGCAAATAAGAGTCCCTCTAACCAAATTTCTCCCAATCAGAGTATTTAATATCCCGGTAATACTGAAAATTGGAACAGAGATCGAAATGATGGTATTCGATGAAAAGAGACAAAACACCTGGAAATTTTAGAAAATACTGGATTTCGATCCGTGACCGGTAGAGTATTATAAACACTGCTCATAATTGCCCAGAGGAACACGTTAAATGTGGACTGATTTGCATTTCAATAACACAGGAATTAATTATTCTATCAAAATTATTAAGAGAAACTTCTATGATGAATTAATTTTAGTTCGTACCCTGATCAATCATAATTGTTTATAATTTTGAAAAAAATATATAGTTTGAATTTCATCCCATATAAAAAAAATTAGTCCACTTTACCATTTGTTAATTGTTTAATATTTTCTGTAGTAGTTAAGAATACTAAGGAAAATAAGTCTTAAAAGTTAGTACATAGAGAGACAAATCTGTTTAATAATTTAAGAAAGTCAGAACAGCAAAAGCATCTATTGATATTCAAAATTATTTGAGAACTAAAATTAATATTGAAAAGCATTAGAACCTGACATCAGACACCAAGTAAGCTGTAAGATTGGCAGTCCGATATGAGATTTGAAAGTAATCCAGATCCCGTGGCGCGCGACACGCATGTAGCGCACCTCTCGAGCCGTCCGATTTTATCTCGACAGTTAATTTTTTTCGGGCCTTACAATCCAAGGAAAAATAGGGGCCATCCGATTTGGATCTGACGGCCCGTGAGCCGTGCTACACAGGTGTCACACGCGTGTAGCGCACCTCTCGAGCCGTCCGATTTTATCTCGACAGTTAATTTTTTTCGGGCCTTACAATCCAAGGAAAAATAGAGGCCATCCGATTTGGATCTGACGGCCTGTGAGCCGCGCTACACGGGTGTGGCTCTAGATTCCAATTTGACTTGAAAGTACCTTGCTTTGGCAGAGAAAGAACGTTTTTTAGCATTTATTAGAATGTCGAACGTTTTTTTAACAATCTCAACGTGTTCGAAAGTATTTGAGCATCTTGGTCATTTTAAGAACTGTAAACATTTTTTATGCATTTTGTGCATTTTAAAATATATTTTAATCTTCTAGCATTTTCCAGCATTTTTGACAGTCAATGAGAATTTTTATTCAGATTTTTAATATCCGAACCGTATTTATATCCGAACATATCCGTATTCGTATTCGAAAAAATTGCGGATGCGGATGTGATTTGACTACTATCCGATCCGTATCCGGTCCGTTTTCATCCCTTGCTATTAACGGTTCAAATCGAGTTAGCTCGAATTAATTTCAAATCGAATGTAGGCCAAATCTTCAACTTGGAACTCCTTTGCGAATCGAATGCTAGAGCTAGCTCGCTCGAACTCGGCTCGTTGCCACCCTACACCATGTGGCTTCCAATTTGATTGTAAATCAAATGCACTATAGGAAATCATGATTGAAAAAGAGTTCTGAATGAATGAATACACATTGAACCCAAATTTGCTCTCTTAGGCTGTGCTCCAGAGAAACAGCGGAGATAAAAGGGAGCTTAAGGGAGGTGAGGGATTCAAATCCAGTGTCGCGCGACATACTGTGTAGCGCACAAAACGACAAATTTTTTTATGGTGACATGGGGTAGCGCACTACCGCACAATAATCACATAGCTTAATCAGATATTATGGTGTACCATACTTGCCTCCTCCCGACCTCCCCTGTCTATGCCACCTCGTCGCCGCCACTATTCACCGCATCGCTGCCTCTCCTCAACCTCCTCATCCACCCAATTCTTTGAATTAGTTTTCAGATGGCATTGCGGTGAAATCAATTTCGATCTAAGGCATCCGAGGTTTCTCAATCTATGTCAAAGCATGGATGCGCATATTACAAGGATTTCAGGATTTTGGAACGGAATCAATCAAATGATTTATGAACTATGAATTGTCACCATCTGAGAACTAGAGTTTTACTCCTCTCGTCTCGTTCAAGTGCATATATCTTGCTTGCTATTATTTCTGATCTCCTTTCTTATGTTTTCAAGCCATTGCACAATGTTCTGAAGCTTTATTTTTCGAAGAACAAAAAAAAAAAAAAAAAATGGAGTAGTCGCTGGGAAGAGGAGGAGGAGGATAGGTAGCACGTGACTCAGAGGAGGAGGATGATAGGTAACATATTACGTGCCATATATGAGTGGTTTGATATTTTGAATATTTATCAAAATTAGGTTCATTATTAAATTTTTTTTGAATTGAATATTTAAATATAATGAAACTATTAGATTTTTTAACTTGTTATGCTAATGGATTTTGAAAAAAACAATATTTTCCATATTTTTAAAGGCATAATATATGTTTTTTTTTATGAAAAATCTGATTTTCCGATTTTTTTTCTAATTCATCTTATTCAACTCCTTAGACCAACTCGAGATATGTATGATATACTATTATTATCTGATAATGCTTTTTTATTGTGATTGCGTCACTGTAACATTTGCTTCACTGTATTTATTTAAATTAAATATTTTAATTTATGTTATTAGATAATGCCATTTTGTAGCAATTATCATCATATCATTTGATTGATTATTTTATTTTTTTTAATGGAGTATACAATGTTTGTTAAGAGAGTATCTAATATTTATTAAGTACCAAATATATATATCTTCAGTTATATATCCTTGTCAAGGGAGTATTGTAATGTTTATTAATGGTGTATATAATGTGTATAAATGGAGAATTCATTGTATTTTCTATACTGCAAGTTAAGAGAGTATGTAATATCTGTTAAGGTATATTTAATGCATGTTTAGGGAGTATTTTATTGTAGCTCTCGTCCTCGTATGGTCGACATCGATCCTACAAATCAAGACATATCTCATTGATTTTCAGGCAAAATATGAAAAATGTCAGGACAAGATATTTTCTTGAAAATAAATAAGTTAAAATAACAAAATATTAAAACATAAAATCAACTAAAATGTAAAAATAACACAAGTATGGAATGGGATTTGAACATAAATCTAACTTTATTAATAAAATAAAATATATTTTTTCTTTTGCATTTATGATTCAATAATTAATAAAACCAAGTGATTTGAAAGGCAAATATACGATTTCTTTCTTTTCTTTTAATTTTCCTTTATAGATTTTTATTGTTATCACTTTAATCGTATTTAAATTTTTCCAAAATATACGGCTTAATGAAAATTAAACGAAATGAAAATCTGTAGCAAATGCAAATGCTGCAAATTGGAGGCCTTATATAATTATTGTAACAATTTGGTTCGGGGTCAAACGCGTAGTGGAGCAAAATTGGTCAAACAAGGAAGGCAGCCAGTCAAAGTAACAAAGGAGTGATTGGAGTAAAAATGTAATGAATAATTGAATATTGTTGTGCGCTGCACCATAATCTCTCTGATTAAGCTATCTGATTCTGATTGTTCTGCGCTAGTGCGCTGCACCATAAAATTTTTTGTCGTTTTGTGCGCTACACAATATATCGCGCGACACAGGATTTGAATCCGGAGGTGAGGGATGACGAAACATTTAACTTTTGCAAACGTGTAAAAATTTCAAAACATTTAACTTTTGCAAATGACTAAATCGGATTATTCAAAATCAATATTACAGAGGCAGCCACGGAGCCACCCATATAAAAATTCTACAAGTTCGTTTAATATACGACCTCCAAAATGCACACAAAAATTTCCCCATAGACACGTGGCACTTGAAATCATCCACGTCAACGCAATAATTCCTACCCCAGTACCCCCTCCAGAGTACAAACCGACACGTGTCCTCCGAATACCGCTCGCGTCCGTCACCGCTTTCCAAACCCAAAACGCCAACGCAAAGCCAATTCCCATCCTCATCTAACCGTCCATTTTCTCTAAATCCAACGCTTCAAACCCACGATCCGTGTGCTTGGATTTGATTGGTCGACCTCCTCTCACTCCAATCCCTATATAATGAAAACCATCCCCTTACGAATCTCCTACCTTTATTTATTTATCTCCTCTTCTTCTCTTTCAAAGCTTCCATTACACAAAACCCTAACCCTAACCAAACCTAATCTAAGCTCTCTGGTGCTTCAATGGCGGGAAGAGGAAAGGCGATTGGCTCCGGCGCCGCGAAGAAGGCGACCTCGAGGAGTAGCAAGGCGGGTCTCCAGTTCCCCGTTGGTCGTATTGCGCGATTTCTCAAGGCTGGGAAGTATGCCGAGCGTGTCGGAGCTGGTGCTCCGGTGTACCTAGCTGCTGTCCTTGAGTACCTCGCCGCTGAGGTATGAATTTAGATCTGGAGATGTTAATTTTTTATTTTGGTGGTGGGTTTTTGACATTGTGGTTTTTGCCCCAATTTTTGGGGAATTTCTTGAATTCATTGTTCAATTAGACCAATTATTGTATAATTGATTGGTAATCGTGTTTGGCTTGGATTCAATTGCTGTTAGATCCCTTAAAATGTTGAAATTGGGATGGTAAAATCAGATCTTATGATGATCTATTCACAAGAAAACATACATTGTCTGAATTTAGTTTCTTTATACATCTAATTTAAAGGTTGAATCAGATCTGAATTGAAGTGTTGATCTTTTCTTTCAGGTGCTTGAATTGGCTGGAAACGCTGCCAGAGATAACAAGAAGACAAGGATTGTGCCACGTCACATCCAATTGGCTGTACGGAACGATGATGAGCTGTCAAAGCTTCTTGGCTCAGCCACCATTGCTAGTGGAGGTGTGATGCCAAACATCCACAACTTGCTTCTTCCCAAGAAGACCTCCAAGGCCTCTGCCTCAGGTGAAGACGACAGTTAAATTTGAAGGAGAGATCAAAAGAGATGTTTTTTTTTAGATTTAAATATGTCGGTATGTATCTTACAAGAAGAGACGAGCGGGTGTGGTTAGGTGTAGGTTAGGTTAATGTGCTCTCTCTAATCTCGGTGTCTTTCTTTGTTGGATGTTGGGGTTTTTTTTTTTTTTTTTTTCTAATTTTATGTTTGAGAGGTAAGGTAGAGGTGCGGATGGTTAGTGGTGTGAATACAAAATGATGGTTTGGGGTCAATGGTGTAATCTGGTTTTGGTAGTTATTTCTATAAAAGATATTTGTTTGGTAATATGTTTGATGATGATCTTTAATTGCTGTTTGTTATGGTAATTTTTAATTATCTTTGTTAAGTAGTTACACGATTAATGAGTTGACTTTGTTATAATTGTCAATGTAGTCTTCTTCTTGTGCAACCAACTGCATTCATGATGGTTGTAAGTTAATTTATTTGGCTCATATTTTTAATCTTAAAGCGGACTGTTATTGAAATGTTACATGTTTTCAGCAAAAAAGCCAGCTTTATATTTGTAAATACTCTGAAATGGCTGGATTAGATTTATTCTAATTTTGTCTGTGTGCTTAGATGAGTGGTCAACTTTTTCTGATCAAATCCAAATCCCAGAACTTGTCTATCCTTTTTTAGGAAAAAGAAATAATTTAAGGTACTTTCATGGCGGGAAAAATATTTATAATTTTATTTTTAGAAGGAAAAAGAAGGGTCAGATGGTTTCATTTCGTTACAGTTGAAGGTCTGAAGCACAAAGACGGGGATGCAGCATAATATTATAGCTTACTAAATATAAGCCCGGGAAACAAATGGGGGAAAAAAGACTGGTGGATTGGTGGTTCTAGTCATAACATAACACACCTTATATGAATGCCAGCGGATACATGGTGGTTCCAGACTTCAAGTTGCAAGGAGATGTTTGTACCAGTATGGCTGATTCACACACGTACCAGGAAGCATAGAATTTAGTATCTTAAGATACACAATACGTAACTCACGATACGATACGATTCATAGCCCAATTGATACGTATCTTGACCATTGTATCTCAATTGCAGTGTATCTTAATGTATCTTAAGATACACGATACGTAACTTACGATACTAGGATGTATCTTAAGATACAAACGATTCGATAACAGTCAATAGTGAAACAATTTGATTTTAGTAGAATAATAATAACAATAATCATTTTCAATTATAACTTATATAGATTATAATAGAATATTAGTAGAATAACAACAACAACAACAACAATAATAATCATTTATACAAATTATATAGCATAATACTATACTATAATGATTAATAGTTTAATACTTTCTATATATATTATACAATATAATATTTATAATTTATACAAATAAAAAATATATTCAGATTATACAATATAATGTTATAAAAATACATTACACTATTATAAAAAATATAATGATTAATAATTTATACATACAAAAATAATTAATAATGTGTATTATTTATACAGATTTTACAATGTAATATCATAAAAAATAATTGTAGATGATTTATACATATTATATATTATAAAACTTAAGTAAAAACCCAATATTTATAAACTATATTTGAAGATGTCTAAATTATCAAATGATTATAAGAATATAGTGTGATATTAGAACTTTTTTTAATGAAAATAGTTCAATATAAATTCTAATTACTTATTTTACATAATTTTAAGAATAGTTTGGCGTATCTTAAATGAATCGATACGATACACGATACGATACTTAATGTTACGATACACGATACATTTTACGATTCAACTTCTATGCCAGGAAGCAATGGTAGCACTGGGCAATCAGTTGATGCAACTGATGAAGTTCATGTTGAGTTTGCGACAATTAAACTGATCTAAAGTTCTAAACTGAGAAAGAATCCCACGCTCGGTTGCTTAAGGAATAATTCTTTTCCTTTCTTGTTTATTTTGCACCTAATTGAGATAGTTTCGCGCTTGTTGCACATTTTTAGTCGGTTGCTTATGTGAATGTTTTACATTGGGTCCTAAAATAGACTTAAGTTCGGTCTATTAATTGAGCCTAACTTAGTTCATGAATTCAATATTAAAAGCCCAAGTCTTACATTGTATTAATATATAACCTACTAAGATGCATGCCTTCAGGAACAGTACTCTTTTTAGTTTTTTTCGTGAGAATTAATATGGGCTGCTGGTCCTGCTGCTGGATAACGATTGGAGGGTGAGGTCTAGAATAAAAATACTCTTCTGCTGGCGTCATCTACTGTAGGAAGATCGTATGCTGGACAACCTGTGTGGCTAAGGTGAGCCATACTATGTCGCATCTTCATTTAGACTTTGTGACCCGTGCATACCATGAGACTGTGTTGTTCTGGAAGCAGAGAAAATCAAGGATCCTCAGCGATGACATGTGAAGGTAAGATCCGAAATAAACTATTATATATTTTTAGAATGAACTTCATAACTTGGTAAATTAACTTGATTGAGAGTTCCGAAATTGATGTGAACCCATGATAAATTGAAATATAGCATATGTGGTTTGGTCTACCATAAATATTACTCCTTGTCCTTGAGGACCGCATGTCCGTACAATTGGATGTAGGGGCTCTATTGATCAATCCTTCACATTTTTAACGGTGTATAAAATTTAATAATGACCTAGCCGTATTTTATTTGGGAATTAATTACAAACAAAGTTCATTTGCTACATTGAATAGGAAGAAAAACGTCAAAGCTATGTAGTGCATGGTGAATTCTAAATTGGTACCTCTGTTCCTTAGCTCAATATAGCACTAAAATATTTTAAGCGCATATTGTCGCACCGTTATTTGATAGCACGTGAATGTGAAGGTACCAATGGCAATACAACGCAAATATCAATTACGTTCATCTATGCTATATTGCTTTTTTTTTTTTTTTTTTTCTTTTTTTCCCTTTTTCTTTAGCGCAGCTAAAACCTATATCTTATTATTTTTTTTAACCAAACACAAAGGTATAAAATAAAACGGTGGTGCCATGAAAGGTCGATTAAATTAATAAAATAAACAATATGACGGAAAAAAAAAAAACCGAAGGGCAAGGTGAGAATATCATACTCAGGGAAATGCGATTGATTTAAAGGGAAAAAAATGTAAAATATAAATGGTAGACTATGGGGGCGTTTGGATGGTGTGGGAATAAGGAAGGAATAAGGAATAACGTTGGAAAGTGTGTAACTTTATTGGGAAGTGTGTAAATTTGTGAAGGAAATATGAAGGATTTATGCCTAGGCGGAAATTTCCGCCCAATTCCCCTTATTCCCACACCATCCAAACGCCCCCTATAATATGAAGGTCACCCCTTCAAATAAACCAATCATGAGCAAGAGTAGCTATTAACAAGAGTAGCTCAACCGCTTGAGAACATTCCTTGGCAATTGCGTTGTGATCACGATTGAAAACACTTCTCATGTTCGCTAATTTATTAGTATGAAAATTTAGATGCATCATAAACATGCATGACTCGAGATACAATCATGAGCAAGTCGATTTGTGGGGCAAATTGATGGTGACTTAAATTCAAACGAAACATAAATACATTTCTCACCAAACTAGTTATTTCATAAACTGAATAGTAATACTGTTCACCAAGCTACTCCTTAATTTGACCCTGAAAATGTCATGAGAGAAGTTTGACAATAACGAAAAATTCAACGCATCCAACAAATTTCGCTATATTACTATAAAGTGAAACAGACATTTTTTTTCCAAGTCTTAACCTTGCAACAACTTGCCATAATTGTTGTGTATGATCAGGTGTTCTATAGCAAGGAACCAATTTTGACAATTTCACTGAGATGTTAGATTGGTCAAAACATATTTACTATTTCGGTACGGATTTAAAATTTAAAGGCCACCAAAGTTTTGAAATTTCGTCTCATGTAATATAAGATCTTTTATACAAGTTGCCTTTTTTCTAAAAAACAAAAACGAGTCTTGGACTATTCACTTCGGAGGATTTCTGTCGAGTTATCCAAATTGCCTATCCTTAAATATCTTGTTGGTTGGTTGATTTGTTTGGTTGTGCGTTTCAACTCTTTTGGTCATATTCATTAATATAAAACTAGACCAGATATAACCAAAAGAAAGTTCTGTATTTTCATATCAATAGGAAGTCGTCGTAATTTCGAAGCCTAAATTAATGAATACCAACATTATTATTTTTCTGTATAATTCTTGCATAATTAAATTATAGTGACCAAATGAATGACTAAAAACGCATGAAAAAACTATATGTTGTTATATTTATACCTGAATCAAGTCCTATGTTTGGCGAGCATTGTACTTCTCTTTTGTAATATGTACGAAACATACCTGCTATGTCGAATAAATAAATTGTTTGCTGATAGTAAATGCTACAAACCTTTCTATTAACGGAGTTGCGTGCAGCTATATTCGTTTTTCTGCAAATATAATTGGTAGTGAATAAGAGATGATGTATAAGTCAAGTATGATATATAATATAACACACGACTTTGCTCATATATAATTTTTTTAAGAAAATTAGGTGAAGCTCCATAATTTGTTTATTAAATAAAAAAAGTTATTTTAAAAAAAGACAGGTTCAACCTGTTTTTTAAAAAGAGAAAGAATACAAAAGGCAGAAAAATAAAGAAGAAAGAAGAATCTCTAAGAAATTATACATAAACTAATTAGATTAATTAAGAGCCCTCCATTCATCTAAAGATTTTTGAAAATCCTGACACATTTTCCTCCAACTCACAAAGCTGGTAATAAGGAAAAGTTCTCTCTTCAATTCTAGTAAATGGACTATGTCTCTATAAATAAATGATCTTGTTTCAAAAAAAAAAAAAAATGATGCTAATTATCCCACTCAAAATAAACAAACCAGAAAGATTTTAAAAAAGTATTGCAGGAATGCGGTGTTTGCGCATGAGAAATTTCTGTGGTTGTATAGAATACAGAGAGGAAAGAGAATGTGGAATGTGTGTATAATGATATGATCCTTATCTATGGTTGGTTGGATATAGTTCCTGTCAATTAAATAACTTGGTGGCTTCGTCAAATTCATGAATTTTATTAGATACTTCAGAAGCTATGTTTTTATGAAACAATTAGAAAATACGACTCTGTTTTTTTTTTTAAAAAAAAAATCAAGTTTAAAACAAGTTCAGTTTCAGATTCCTTTTTTAATAGAAGAGTAGTTTTGATTAAATCAATTGCAATAGCTTAAAAACTTGACTGAATTGAAAGTTTCTTTTTAATACTTAATTACAGTATTTAGATTATAAGATCTACCAGCTTCGTGCAAACTGAAAACTTTAGTTGGAATAAGAATTTTGGATGATACGCTAAACCTTATTAGTTGGAATGATGACATGGTTTGTGCTATAATAATGTAGTACGGAACAAAAGTTCCTTTTATCTATGCTTTTTATAATGTGCAAATGGGGTTTCAAACGTGACGTAATGTATCTTGTGACAACAATTAATACTAAATATATATTGTTACAAAGTAAGGGTGTCCCGGCCCGTTGTCTCCCGTATATATCAGAGCTTTCTTGGTTGCACTTAGTTAATTAAACAATCAATGGATCATCTAATTTAAATACAAACTAATTATTATGTTTTAATACATAAAAGCAAGGATCATCTTCAGCAAGTTAACGGGATAGAAACCGAGGCATCAAAATGTTCTAATGTAATCAATTTGGTGTATATTATTTGGGGTTTTCTTGATTTTACACCAAAATGATTCAAAAATCAACTTTTGCTGTATGTACGTGTACTGCTATACATTGTTCTGTAAAACGAAATAAACTTGAATTAATTAGAATTAGTTTTCGGGAAAAAAAAAACAGAAGCTCTCTCAATTTGCATCGAATACAATGCACAAAGATATTAAATTAAATGATATTAAGCATGTCTTTATTTTATGATTTAAATGGACTTTATTGTCTAATTGTTGTGGTAATCGAAACAAATGAATGATCGTCGTTAACCTTTTTGTTTTGCAAACTATATGATTATTAGATAATAAAAGCTGCATATAAGTAGGTTGGATAGGTGAATTCTTCGATATATGAATTTTAACAATGATGTGATATTCATTTGTCAAATTGAAAAGATGCCATATGCAAAATTTGTTGTCTGAAAAATCCTTATAAAAATACTGCAGAGTTACCAAATTTTCAATTGACAGAAAAAATTTATTTAGAATTAAAAGGTTAAAGTCTAGGTCTCTAGGTAAGGATTCTTGCTGCCTTAAAGTAGGCTATTGTCGGGTAAAAAATGGGTATTAATTTCTGGAGGAAGATACCATTGCCAGGTTCTTTCACTAATCATGCTAGTTTGTCGGTTTGTTTGATAATGAAAAGAAAAGATCTTTTTTTTATGAGAAAAGGAAAGATCAAACGATGCGTGCATAAACGATACTAAATTAAGCACATCTTTATTACCCAAGTTGAACAATGCGCACAAAGAAGCAGCATCCATTTGCACAGTACAAACTAAATATAGAATACAATTTTGGCACTAAAAGCGATAGGATAGCTTTCCAAGGACACCTCACCAATGAGTGTGTACCAAAATTTTCAAGTAGAAGTTTAGACCAATAATATATCGCACCTACGTGTGTATCGAAAAAAATAAATTTTTTTTATGCATGTAATGAATTGATAACACTGTATTATTTTTTATATTATATAATTTTTCATTAAATTTCTGTTTCTATTTTCTAAAGAACATAAAAATATCATCTACACCTCTTTGTGTTATTTAAAATTAATCCACTTTCATCACTGTGCTGTTATATTAATTATTTGAAGTCATATATCTCAACAGTTGCAGTAAAAATGCCAGACATTACATAGATTTGTGAAAATACAAATCTTGATATTTAATTTTTAATTCGTGCTGCTTTCCCAATTTGACATTATGCTATACAGATTTTATTTATTTTTTTAATGCGTCGTTGCGTTTCTTGTTAAGGGTATATCTAGCAGAGATCTTTAATAATTTACCACTTAAATCATAAGGCGTCACGATTTCTTGATTCTAAACCAAAAGTTTAAGCGAGATATCTATCAATCTATGTAAGAAGGGAATAAAGGCTATTAAGCAACTTCTACTAATAAAGGTAGATGGATAGATTTTAGTGCAAGTTCAACTCATGTTTTGTTCTTGTGCAATGAACCTGAATTTTTTTTTATTTTTTAAACTCAACACCTTTATGTATGTTGCACTTTGAATAACCTTTTCATAGTCGGTATTATGTTATTACTTAAAATAATATCCAAATGTACATCTCAAAGGTCACATAAAAATTAGTTCTAAGTTCTCGTCTCAAATTGCCTAAGGGCTTCAAACACCAAAAAAAAAAAAAAAAAGAAAGAAAAAAAAATCGTGTCTTAAAAGTCAAAACCCAATTGAGTTAATACATTACTCCATACCTTTTCTATAGGCAGAGAAGTTATTTGCTTACGAAATATTTTGTATAAAATTGATGATCCTGGTAATTGATGCAACTTATCATATTAAAAAAAAGTGATGTTGTTTCTGATATAAATAAATTTGTATAATCTATAACGAAAGTTAGTTTGCCATTTATGAAGTGATTTGAAAAAGTGATATAAATATCTTTTTAGCAAAAATTATATTCTTCTGTAAGTAGCAAAAATTTTGACTTCTGTAAGTAGCAAAATTCAGCATTTAATCAGGTCAAATATTTTTTTATCCTAAAAGGTAAAAAAAAAAGAAAAACTGGGAATATAAGCATCTTCTAGAAGCTTAATTAATTTTGTTTCTTAATTATATTTATTTCGCAGCCGCAATTTTTGTGAATCCGAGTTTTGAGTGAATCATGAAGCCGAGTTAAGTTAACGCCAGAGCCTCCCGCACACGGAATTTCCGATTCTTTGTTGCTTTTATTTATGCATCCTATTCTAAAATCACCGAATAAGAACCTACAAACACCGTTCTTTCCAAGAGCAAAACTTTTTAGTGGCCCCAGATGTCAGTTTTAACACACAAAAGTCAACAAGATTAGTAACAGAAGATCGAGATTCCATTCTTATCTATTTGTCGCTTTCTACCATGTGGTCCCACACGAGATAACGATTCACGGACCACTCGCCGATCCCCGGTCCTCCCAATTCGACGGTCTTGATCAAGTCAATCCGGTCAAACCAGGCAGCTTCGTTCTTTCCTCCTCAACCCAATCTGGACCCGTCCGATGCAATTCCAAGGCGGAGATGAGCCGTCAAGGATACGCCACGTCAGGTTCAAAAGGTGATCGCCGCGTGTCAAACTAACTACAACAGATCGTCACGCGTGTCGTACAGAGTTAGTGGTGGGGCCCATCACGTGACCTGTGCGTGGTGGAAGGGGTATGTCTCGGTGGGGTTGGGATGGAATCCGCACGTGGGTACTTCACCAGTTCCATCCGTGAGATCAGAAATGGACGGTCGGATGAATCCAAGCGCATGCGCTTTTGTGTTGGGACTTGGGAATGATCAGTCGGCGTGGCTCTCCTCATCTCATCTGTCATGCTGAGTGCGTTAGTGGATCCTGTTAATAAAGGATCCGTACCCGATAAGGAATGCACTTGTCCTAGTGCGCGTCAGCTATGATTCTATATAAAAGAGGCGACAATTGTAGATATCACGCGGGAACGCTGACTGCGGGCCCCACTAGTGGGGATAGATGATGATAATTAACCCGACTCGTGACGTGATTCGTGACGCCGTTAAATAGGAATCGTACGGTCGTAAATCCGTGAGCGTGAGGCGCACTACGCCTCCTTTATAAGCTCCGTTCCACACAGACATTTTCCACTTCACCCCGGAGAAATAGATTGAAAATAAACAAAAGAAAAGAAGAAAAGATAAAAGAACTGAGATAATCATTTTTGAAGAAAGCACACAGAGAGAGAGAGAGTGACCAGTGAATCGATTGGAGAAAGTTTTGAGGTAACTTTTTGTTGCTTTTCTGATTAATTATTGGTTTGAGATGTAGAAAGTATGAATTATTGGGATATTTTGTTTAGAAAATACCTTTTTAGTCCTTGATTTGAGAGAGTGGTGAGGTTTCGAAGGGGCAAAAGAGGAATAGCTTTAACTTCCATTCCTTTGTAGCTTATCCAGTTTATGTTCTTGCCTCTGTGATTCACATAAAGGGATGCGTTACTGTCAAACTTCAAACAATGGGTTGAATTAGGTGATTTTTTTTTGTTTTTTGTTTTTCCTTTTTCTTCTTTGTGGCTTTGTGGGTTTAGATTATGGTAGATAATTGGTCAAATTAAGCAAAATATCTTCTTGTTTTTCTATTTTTCTAAGCATTGGGGAGAGATTGAAGCTTCTGGATTGGTAGTCTTTGCTTGTTTTTAATAACAATGGAAGTGTAGGGTTCAACAAATAACAATGGAATAGTAGGGTTCAACAAGAGAAAACTGAACAGGGATTAGAAAAATTCAATAGGAATTGTTCTTGTTTCTTATTCCTCAAGCACAGCAAAATGGGTTTCCTCTTAATTGCTTTTCCTGTTATGTTTGACATAGTTTTCAATTCAAGTTTTAAGTGGTGGTCAAAACTAAATATCTTTGACTTCAAGGTCAAAATTATTTCCATTTCTCGGAAAATTTCTGCCTTTTATATGGTTTGTACATACTGCACCTAATAATGACATAATTTATGTTTCTTTTTTTTTTTCAGGATTTTCGATGAAATAACATATGCAAGCAATCTATTATGGATTTACACCAGCTGTTAAAACACGAAGTTACGCCTGAATCAAGTGTCTCTTACAGTTACACTACCTCCCTTCCCAATTCTTTATGGCCTAATAACAATCCGCGCAGGTCACCTTACGGTAACTCTCCTTACTCCCCTCTATCTAGCGAAACACTTTCAATAGGCTACAGCCCAGGAGAAGCCACCTCTTCCCATTCTCCTCTTGAACCCAATAGCCCCTTTAACCCCCCTCTCGGGTACAGTTTTAATAGGCCAGCTGGTTCTATCTCAGGTCAGTCTGGGTACGAATTTGGGTCCCCTTATGTGATTTCTCGCCAAAACATGCACCACGCTTTGCAAGAACTTGAGACTGTGTTGATGGCACCAGATCCAGAACCTGAACCTGCTTCGAGGGAATCCAAACGGTCAAGGACACAGAGCCCAGAGTACCCCTTAGGAGCACCTGTTTCGTTTGTAACCCGACCCATTAAGCAAGAACCTCTAAATGTGGTCAAACAACTACTAATAAGATGTGCCGAGGCATTGGACGAGGGTCGAATTGGTGATTTTAAAATGCTTGAACAAGAAACCAGAATCATGGTTTCTATAACGGGAGATCCGGTACAGCGGGTCGGGGCTTATCTTTTAGAAGGGCTTGTGGCTAGGCATGAAAATTCAGGTAACAACATATACCGTACCTTGAAATGCCGTGAACCTGAGAGCAAGGAGCTATTGTCATATATGCGAGTTTTATATGACATATGCCCGTATTTCAAATTTGGGTACATGGCAGCCAATGGGGCGATTGCTGAGGCAGTACGAAATGAGGACAGGATCCACATAGTTGATTTTCAAATTGCACAAGGGACCCAATGGATAACCCTAATTCAAGCCCTGGCGGCCCGTCCTGGGGGACCGCCTCACGTTCGCATAACGGGTATAGATGACCCGGTATCCAAATTTGCTCGTGGGGATGGGTTGCAGGTGGTCAGTAAGATGTTGCAAGATATGTCAAAGAAATTTAATATTCCTTTGGAGTTCACTGGGTTAACCGTTTATGCATCAGAAGTGACCCCTGAGATGCTCAATATAAGGCCCGGTGAAGCATTAGCAGTCAATTTTACCCTTCAGTTGCACCACACACCTGATGAGAGTGTGGATGTGAATAACCCCAGAGACGGGTTGTTACGGATGGTAAAAAGTTTGTCACCAAAAGTAACTACCATCGTAGAACAAGAGTCAAATACCAACACTACCCTTTTCCTGAACCGTTTCATGGAAACTCTAGATTACTATGCTGCCATGTTCGAGTCAATTGATGTGACCTTACCGAGAGAGAGTAGAGAGAGAATCAATGTGGAGCAACATTGTTTGGCGAAGGATATAGTAAATGTGATTGCATGCGAAGGAAAAGAGAGGGTGGAGAGGCACGAGTTATTGGGTAAATGGAAGTCGAGACTTACCATGGCCGGTTTCAAACCTTTCCCTTTAAGCACTTACGTGAACTCAGTTATCAGAAAGCTGCTTGGTTGTTATTCTGACAAGTACACACTGGTAGAGAAGGATGGTGCTATGCTTCTTGGGTGGAAGAACAGGAACTTGATATCAGCATCAGCATGGCATTGAAAGTGTTGTTTTAAATTGAATAGGGGTCTGTTATGAAATGTGATCTGTTTTGTAGTCTCATTAATTTGTTTCTCTTGTAAATGCTATGTAACAGTAATATACTGTTTGATTATATAATAATGTAGGATATAAAGGTTGGTTTTATGCTTTTCTATTGACATGAATATGGGCTATTTTTTAATGAGATAGTTGTTTCTGTTGTTCATTTTGATAAGACGATTCAAAAAAAATCCCGGTGAAGTTTAGCTTAATTGCTTTAATTCTACAGAAATATGTTGTTCTCAGTTCTTGAAACAGTAAACAATGCTTCTTGAGGGCGCTTCAGCACTGCTTTCTTAATTGCTGTCTATTTTTACTAGTATTTATCACTTATATAAGTGTATGTACATGCTGTTTCATTCCAGCTTTTTTTTCAAGGCTCACCCAATATTTTATAAAATCATAAATTTTAGGAAGGTAAACAGATACATGCTTTTTTTTTTTTTGATTTAAAAGCCCGTAGGCATGCATTGATCACATATATGTGTTTAATAACCATACATCCATCATTACATACTCAGAAAACCAGCAGCCCTACCTGAAGACCCCAACTATCATACATAAAACTACTCCTATATCCACACACAAAAATTAAACCGACATAATCCCAAACTATCAGCAAGATCACGAAACAAAACACTAGAAATATTTAAGGAAATTTATATAGGAGGAATACAAAAACAGTATAACATTAAAAGCGTCTAGACCCACTTAAAACAAACAGGAGCTTGCTGGTATTCCTGACAAAGTACAGCGTCCCAAGATTGACCACATCTCGCTTGATTTGCCAACTGGTGCGCTGGTTTGACCGCTTCTCTTTTTGCATGTCTGACCTGTAATTGATCCACAGAAGATAAATCATTATAAATTTTCCTCAGTATATGTTCCACACGCCAACTCAGTAATTCCTGCACATTTCGATTTAACACTGCATGCACAATTGAAAGTGAGTCAGAGAAAATTTGTATTAATGGAAAAAACCGCCGCAAAGCTTTTCCCAAAACCACTGCAAAAAGCAAAGCCTCCGCTTCAGCAACATAACAATCTTCAGCTTCTCCATGCTTACATTGGAAATGATAAAGCTTACCCTACAGATCATAGATGACTGCTGCTATACCCATTTTCTTGTCTTTATCCCACGAACCATCAACAAGCATGAGGGCCGCATTGTATGGTATATCATAGGTTATGTTTACATTTTTAACCCATTTGATAGGAAGGTCATCTTTGATAGATTTATAAACAGTGAATTTAATTTTTGCCAGAATGGAATGCACATCAAAGTTTATGCCTCTGAACCAAAGATCACACCTCCCCTTCCAGATCTGCCACATGATACTAAAGAAAACTTTCACTTCTTCCTCCCGGAATTTTGTGATAACATCAGTAATAAGTTGATGCAGATCATGTGACAAGTGTTCCGTCCTGATATTAAGATCAGAAGCAAACCAGAGAGCCCTAGAGGAAGGGCAATAAAAAATCATATGCTTAACTGTTTCATCTTCCTGTCCACATCTGAAACAAATTGGGTCTATATTCCTGAAAATTTTATTCAATCTTTTGGTCAACGGTAGGCCGTCATGAAGACATTTCCATACAAAAGTTAGTACCCTGGGTGGTGCCTGTATTTTCCAAAAATCTTGCCACAGATGAAAATTTGGAGATGTGGGGTTAATTTCATTCTGCGACAATTTCATCAGTCTGTTATATGCCTCTTTTGTTTCATATTTACCAGTTTTACTTGGTAGCCATATTAAAGTATCTGTTGCACCCGGGTAAACATTTACCGAATTCATTATATGGTGTGCCCACTGTTGGCCATAAATATTGTTGAGATTATCTATATCCCACTGCTCATTGTTCCATCCCGAAAACCAAGGAGTCATGAAAACATTTATTTGTTTACCATCTCCAATCTTCCACATAACTTCATCTCTAATTTCATCTCTCACTCTCATCAACTGTCTCCAAAAGATACTCGCTCCAGAAATACTTCTTGCTTCCCAAAACCCCTTTCTAGATAAGTATTTAGCTTTCATGATTTTGATCCACAATTTATCCTTCTGTGCTGCCATTTCCCAAACAGTTTTTAGAAACAAAGCCTTATTAAAAACTTTGAGATCCCTCAATCCCAGTTCCCCATGATCAACAGACTGACATACTTTGTTCCAAGCTATAAGAGAGAGGTATCTATCCTTATCTTGCTTTCCCCAAAAATTTCCTCATAATCTTTTGGATCTCCTCAATTGTTCTATTCTCAAGTATAGCAGTTAACATATAAAAAAATGGCAATGCATAGAACACTGATTTGAGGAGAACAATTCTACCAGCAAAAGAAAGTGTATTTAATTTCCATCCTGCTAATCGTTTATACATTTTCCCTACAAAATCCTTGTGAACCAAATTCAAATAAGAATGTTGTTGCGAAATATGAACCCCCAAATATTTTTCTTCTCCTCTGACATTCTGTGCTCCCAACACACTTGTGATATTTTGAATCTCCCATTGTAAACATTTCTTACTAAACCATATCTTTGATTTATCAGGATTAACTTTCAGACCTGAGATTTGATAAAAAGCTCTCATGATACCCAACAAATTTTGCACTTCTTGTTCTTTAGCTTGTCCCATTATAATGAGGTCATCTGCAAAAATTATATGAGAAAGAACTGGTGCAGTAGGAGCCACCCTTATACCCTTAAAAAGCCCCAAGTTTGTTTCTCTCTGAAAAATTCTTGTTAAAATCTCCATTCCCAGTATAAATAAATAGGGGGACATTGGACAACCCTGTCTAAGACCCCTCTGTGGTGTGATAAAACCATCTGCATGTCCATTTATGCACAAAGTGATTTTACCTCCAGCAACACAATTCATAATTAAAGTTATCAAATTTTCTGGTAAATCAATCATCCATAAAGGTGCTTTTATAAAATCTCATCTTATAGTATCAAAAGCTTTGTTTATGTCAGCCTTCAATACGAAAACTCTCTGATTAAAATTTGATTGATTCATAGAATGTAAGATCTCTCTCATCAATATGATATTGTCAATCACTACCCTTCACAAAAGCAGTTTGATTCTGACTAATTACTTGTGACATAAATGGTTTCAATCTTTCAGAAATTAGCTTTATGAGGAGTCTATACAGAGTATTACCTAAAGTGATAGGCCTAAAATCTTTTGGGGATTCTGGGTTGTCCTTTTTTGGTATCAAAATTATCCTTGATTTCAATAAGCTGTCAGGGACATTACCAGTTATAAAAACCTACTGTATTATGCTGACCACATCGTCCTTTAGAATATCCCAGTTATATTGTAGGAACCTTGTATTTACACCATCCGGGCCAGGGGCTTTGTCTGGGCCCATTTGAGTTAAAACTTGTGTGATTTCATTTAAATTTGGTTTATTTCCTAATCTATGCTTAACCCAACCTGGAATCTTTGGCCCTTCATTTATTTTTGTTTGAATAAGAAAATTCTTTATGTCCTCATATGTGATATTTGAATTATCGGCAAAAAGCTGTCTGTAATAATTTACAAAAACACTTCTAATCCCCCTCCCATCTGTTTTAATGTCTCCATTTACATCCTTGATCATATGTATTTGATTTTTTCTTTCTCTATTAGTGGCCACCATGTGGAAAAATTTTGTATTTTTATCACCATTCAATTGCTAGTTTATTCTAGATCTCTGCCTCCAATATTCTTCTAAATTATCTTCAGTTTTACTATATTCTTTTTGTAAGTTAATTTCCAGATTTCGATCTTGCACAGAAGGGTGTTTATTCTGAATGTTATATATTTCATTTTCCAGTCTCTTCAATTTATTCATTGGGGTTTCCAATTTTCTGCTCCATTGATAAATATCATGTGTAAAACTTTTCCATTTGTTATCCCAATGTAAGTGTCTGGATTTAATCCAACTTGCTTGACATTGACTTTTAAAATCTTTTTCCCCCAACCACCAATTCTCCGTTCTGAAATTTCTGTAATTTCTCATCCATTTGACCGTGTTGAGAAGAATTGGTGCATGGTCACTATAGATTCTAGGTAAATGATTAACATGAGCTTGGTAAAATTCACTCACCCAACTTGGTGATGCTAACACTCTATCCAATCTCTCATGTATTTCATTAGCATCATTTTGTCTATTTGTCCACGTATATGCAGGCCCCTTGAAACCCAAATCAACTAAACTAGCCCCATGAACAAAATCTCTAAAATTTGCATTATTTGAATTAAAAAATTGGTTCCCGCCAAAATTTTCAACTGGGCTTAAAATGGCATTAAAATCACCCATAACACAGGACATGTGGGCATTTACAATCAACATTTCAATTTCCTTCCAAATTATTTTATTTTGTCTATGATGAGGATCGCCGTAAACACCAATTAGGAGCCAAGTTTTTTTCCCTCTTTGTGAAACCCAGGCAGCAATAAAATTTTTTTAATAAGAATTTTTTTTACATTTACAGTATTATCCCATAATAAACAAATCCCGCCAGACCTTCCAACAGAAGGAATACAAAAATAATTATTAAGGGGGAAAGATCTTACTGCATTATTCATCTTCCTCTTAGAAGACTTCGTCTCTGTCGGGAAAGCCATCTCACATCTTGTTGCTCTAAATAGTCTGGCGCAGAAACTTCTCTTCCGTGGCCCCCCCAAGCCATGGCAGTTCCAGGAAATGATCCTCATGGCGCCTGTGGAGGCGAGTTTGGGATCGCCTCCCTGGCCCTCTTGAAGTTTAAAGGCTTACTTCCATTTTCTTGCCCTACCACCTTCTGCCTAAGCATCTCCATTTGTAAATCACCATAAGCACTTCTTTTATTTCCTTGTGGAGGTGATAAAAAATCAACAATGCCAGGTGATTCATTTCTTGCCACTCCCCTACCATTACCAGAATAGAGAATCTCCCCTCTTTTATCTTCATACATCACATTTTCATCCAACAGTGGCACTTCAGAAATATCATTTACCCAACTTCTTGCTCTATCTTTTATATTCCAGAGTTCCTCCACATCCTTAAAATCAGGATTTGACCTCAGTTTGAACATTGTCATTCTCTCTCTACAATTTTCCTTTAAATGTCCAATAAAACCACAGAAAAGACAAATCTTTGAAACATTTTCATACACTAGAAAATCATCATAGCAAAACCCCAACTCTTTGTTTTCCATTACAATTTTATCTCTTACTGGTTTATTCAAATCCACCAACACCTTTACTTTATATGCCTTCCTTCCATTATAAAAGAAGCATCTTGCATCAGAAACATGATCACCCACCTTGGTCAACATTTGTGGCAAGCCTTCTTGTAGCACAGCATATGGAGGGATCCCATGTAATTGTATCCACACTTCCATCTTATCAAATTCAACATTTACTACTTGCTCCATGTTAGAGACCCTCTTTAGAACTAGCACCTCACCATAAAGTCCCATGCTCCTCTGTCCCACACTCTCAACTTGTCTCCTTGAGAAGCAAACTCCATGAGGAACACATTTCTTCCTTGAGCTTGCACCCTTGTTCCAGGCTGCACCATCATATCCTTTTTAATTCTATTTGCAAATCTTGTTTCATGTATAAGATCCTGGGGGAGCACCTTCATAATAATACAATTATTCCAATTTCTGATTGGAGTGAAATGGGATGGGATCTGAACCACATTTTCAATCTCATCTTCTATCTTCATTTTCTAGAGAAAATTTTGAAGAAGCCTTTCTTCTTCCATTTTTCTCTTCTGCAATGTGTTTTTTGGTTGTCAAGAAGAAGGAAAATTTACTGCATCCCTCAGTTGTGTCTTTTTTAAATTAAAAATATCATCATCTCTTCGAAAACCACACCTTTTATTACCAAAAATTATTGTAGTACACTCCATATTTAAGGCCTTAACTGTTTGATGGAATGCAGATTGATTTGAAGTGACAATTGAGCTCTCCAAGCACTCGAGTGTGTTGGTTGCTGCAAGAAACTGCTCTTTATTTCCTTCATCTCCATTCGTATTCTCCATTTCTCCCTCAGAGATTTTATGAGCCCCTTCATTATGATTTTCATGTAGCTTTAGACCTAGATAATCCCAGACTGCTCCCCATCTATCGGCCCTTTTAACTTTTTCCTTCTTATTGATATTTTGTCTAGGCCCAACATTGGCCCAAATTATGTTCTCCTGAAGCTTCTGGGACACACCATCAGAGATAATAATATTTTTTATATTTTCCTTGCATACACCAGGATCACATGGACCATGTATTTCCTGGATCTTCTTTCCTGGTGCATGAACATGTCGCTCATCTTCTGTTAGTTTTCTATCCATCGAAACAGAATCAGATGGCCCAGAGGATGTATTTCCAGAGGAGCTCAATTCCTCAAAATATCTAGTTAATCTATCATGACCCCCAATTAATTTAATTCTGGTTTGTCTGTCACCTTCATCCTGATCATCATGGCCATCCGTGCTCCAACCATCTAACTCATCCCAATCCTCTCCATCCATTACCTCCCTTGGTACTCTCCTGTTAAATCTCCAACTAATAACATATACTCTACATCTCCTTTTCTTCTTCCCATACTTCATAGTAAGTCTTTTGGGGATATCTCTAGGATCTTCACAATCTATCCAAGCATAGATGTGTCTTCTATCTTTTCCATTTATATTTTCTTCATCAATACTCAAACATGTACCAAATACCGATACAACTTTGTTAAAATATTTTGGCAACCAGCATTCCAGGGGAAAATTCTTGACACAGATCCTTACATGGTAATCCTGACAGTGCTTTAAAGCTCCATAATCTGGATAATAGTTCAAAATCCACCAAAAATTCCTTAGTCCCCACAGAGTCATACCATCTACAATACTGTTTAGATCCACCCCATTCAAGACCCGGATGATATATGAAGTATCTGTGATTCTCCATTCAAGATAATCTTCAACAGTGCCTCCAAAACTCCTAACTAATTCTTGCTTCACCATCTCAATATTCCCCGATTTATTCCTGGATTCATCTATCACCAGAATGGCGTTTTCAATTTCCTGCCTTAGCACCTCGCAATCATCGGAGATTTCCAGATCTATACTAAGATCCCTTTTATAGGATCTATTGTTAGTTGCCATTTACCAAAAAGGCAAAGGAAGCCGGGCTTCACTTTTGGATAAGAAAGTAAGAGAAAGGATTTATAGAGAAGGGAACAGGGATTGAATCAGTATCTAGGTGCGATTTAAAACTAGATTGAGAGTTCAATTTTGATGAGGAAAGGTCTTGGTTGGTGTTAATTTAGATAGAGAAAATAAACAGCTAGTGAGAGAGTCTCTCAAACAGTAGTTTTCCACGGTCTCTCAAACTAGATTCCACTTTTAAACAGATACATGCTGACTTATTTTTTTTTTTTTGGGAAAATTAGTCATATACCCCTTAAATCTTTACCAATCAGCCATATACCCTTATATTCTTTAATATTGTTCATTTACCCCTCTAATCTTCATTTATATAGTCATTTACCCTTTTGATTAATTTAAATGATATATTAATTCAGAAAATTCAATATTTGAAATTTCGGACTAAACTGTCCCTGCCCTTCTTCCTCAGCTTTCTTTGTCAGGAAAAAAAATGGAAAGCCTTTCGTCCATTTTCCGTCTATATATATATATATATATATATATATATATATATATATATATATATATATATATGAAGCTAATGGTTAAATAAAGTTATTGTCTATATATTAAAAGAGATGATTAGCACGGATTGTTTATTCGTGTTCTTGTGATTTTGAAAAAAAACGCCAGCTTTTCTTTGCTTTGGTTGTTATTCAACGTCATTTGCAAAAGTGCCACAATAGGTTTAAGAGATGCAATTCTAAGGAGAAAATGATCCATGATCATGACTATTATTTTGGCTTGATAATGCTATATCGAAGTTGAATCTTTTCATTTATATTCCATAATAGTCTTTTTTTATATTGGAAGACGATTCGTCAGAGGTGAAAGCTGTGAGAGAAAGGCCAAGGGCATATTGGTACTAACATTTAAAGATTTAATTTTCTGAATTAACAAATAATTTAAATTAATAAAAAAGATAAATGGCTATACAAATGAAGATTAGAGGGGTAAATGAACAATATTGAAAAATAGAAGGGTATATGGCTGATTGAAGTAGATTTGAGGGGTATATGGCTGATTTTTCCTATTTTTTTTTTTAGCCACTAGGCCGAAGGATATTAGCTGATAATTAATTTTTGAACTTTACAGGGGCTAATAAGAAATTTCCTTTCTACAATACAGACTCTCCTAGAGGAAGCTGTGAATGCGTCAACGAATATCCATTCTAATCTTGAACTAATTAACTAAACCCCCTGTCGCTCCCTCGTTCTCTCCGCCCCCATCTCTCTCTCTCTCTCCCCCCCATAGTCCCATGGCGGAACTATCATTCAAATCATGGCCGCGGATGTTTCTCCTAGATCAGACCACCGCGTCTCCTTCTTCATCTAGAGCTGTCGTTGTAAGTTTTCATTTCATTTCTCCTCCTCTTTTCCTTTTCCTGCGCAATTTCATCTCGCAATGTAATAAATATCTTATGCTTTGATTTTTTGATTGCTATCAGGTTGCGGTAATGCGTCGTAACCAGAGCAATGATGATAAGTTCATGTAAGGAAACAATTAATAAAACAAAGAACATTCTTCATTTTTTTTTGTTTACTTTTAAACACTACTCATTCCTTCGTACAAAATGCATCTTGTGCTTTTCTATTGATTTGAAATTCATAGAGAATTGAGGAGACTACCAAGAGATGAGCATCATTTGTGGAAGAGGAGAGATCGAGGCAAGGCATTTCAGAAAGCTTCCGATCTTGTTCGAATTGTAAGTGATGGTCTTTCTTTATTGCTTTTCCTTGGTTTTTTTCTATTTCTCAATCATGCATCAATATCTAAAAAAAATGGTAGATAGTCAATTAGAAAATTTTGGGGTCATCAGTCTTTACTATGGAACATGAGTTAACCCCAATTAAACCTGAAAAGTACCATCATATTTTATCTTTGATATTTTCTCATTAATAGGAGAATTTCCTGATGAATCTTTTCTTTCAATTTGCTTTTCTAGATTACAAATTTACCAAATCAAAAAGATGTGATTTATGGTGCTCTGGACAGGTGGACAGCATTTGAGGATGAGTTTCCAATCATAGCCATTGCTAAATCCCTAGAAATTTTGAGAAGATATCGTCACTGGTTGCGCATAATTCAGGTATGATACATCAGCATTTGGTAACATTATACTTTTGCATAAATGAATGCAGCAATTTGATTTTGGTACTATTAATTTGCAGAAGATTGTGGTCTTGTGTTGACTGCACAAGAATGTAAGAATAAGAAATTATTGTGGTACGAGAACCAACTCTTGGTCTAGTGGCAAAGAGCAATGCACCTTGAGTGAAAGGTCGCAGGTTCGAAACCCGGTTGGGGGGTGTTTCATAGACATTTAATTGAAAGATAAGTTGGGTGGCTTAGACCCCCAATTTATCTTCAAAAAAAAAATTACTGTGGTACATATTGGTACACTGCAATACCAATATGTCCCCTGTAGCATGATGCATATGTAGGTTAATTTGTGTAGTTTATTAACCATGAAAGAAGGGATCCATTAGAATAAGCTAAGAATTAAAAAATTTGTGCCAACTTTTATGGGTATCAGATGTACAGACTGAAATGGGCGACCAATGCAGTGTTTTCAAGTTAACAGTTTTTAGGTTGTTCAAAATTTGATATACTTTTGAAACATATAAATCTATCTATCTATTTAGGTTTGTAAGTGGCTATTAAGCAAGGGGCAGATTTTGACATGGTCGACATATGATATCTTGCTATTAGCCTTTAACATGGAAGGAAGGGTAGATGAGGCAGAGTTGGTTTATAATAAAGTAATTGAGGATAACACCCGTTCCACAGCAAAAAGAATTTTTGGACGCATGATCTCCATGTATGACCATCACAATCTTCCCCACAAAATTTTAGAGGTAAATCCCCTTTTTGTCCTTATCAAATTAACAGATCCATGAAATTTTCACAAATGAGTTCTAATCAAGCACTACTTTTGCTATAGAAGTTGGTAACTAGTAAAACTTATATGGAAGTAAAGAAAATAATTATGATAAAAGTAAATGATAATATAAAAAGTAATTGCTGATGTATACTAAGATAAATAAGTGAAATCCAAAGAGTGAAAAGAAGATTCTTCTCCATGCCAGCAGTGCAGCATTTAGTACATACAACAAAAACAGAAAGTTGTACTCCGATATGAATTATTACTTAGAAAATAGTTGTCAAATCATAACAACGTTTGTTATTGTTTCCATTTTAATCCATAATGTGATGGCTAGTATTCTTGTAAATTTTCTTATTACTGCAATCAATTTTATAAAATATTCAAAATATATTTTTGTACTTTTCTTATTTCTGAAGCCTGTTAGTTTGTGTAAAAGTCGAGCAAGCAAGAGAGATAGAAAGTGGTGGGATGCATTGCTGGATTGTCTGAACCAAACTCTGAACTGAACACTCGCAAAACACTAGTTAGCATTTAATTCGGTTCTATTACTGATTAAATGATATAGTAAAATTGGATGCCAATTTTGTACGAGGCAAATAAATTATCACTTCAGTGAGAAATTTTTTTGGGATAGCTGCTACTCGCAATAATTTCTTTGACCCATGTCAGTCTGCGGATTGTAAACAGAAAAAAAATATTACCTCCAAGGCTGTGACTTACATTTTATATTAATTTAGCGCGCAAAATGAATGCTAGGATAACATATCAATTTAATATGAAAATTTTCCATTTTCCATTTTCCATTTTTTTAATATCTGAATTCTCTAGGTTTTTGCTGATATGGAAGAATTTGGCATACATCCAGACAGCGACACGACCTGGAGAATAGGAAGGGCATTGGCAAAATCAAAGCAACCAGAGAAAGTAAAACAGCTTTTAGAGAAATATTTGACAAAGTGGAAGCACCTATATTTTGATGGCAAACGGGTTCGTGTGAAAAGAGGTGGACCATCTGATCCATTTGCCTATCAACCAAAAATTGATCAACCCAAAATTGATCAATTCAAAATTGATGAAACCCAAAATTAAATAATGTATGCATTATTCTCTACCATGCGAACTTCTACCATGCGAACTTCTAATAGAACATTCTTCTAATAGAACATTGTAGGTTAACTTTGTTTTCTATCATTCTAATCTCTATTAGAACATTGTAATTTATTTTTCTCTAACATCATGTAGTGTTTGAAATTTCGTTATGATAATAAGCTAATAAGGGGTTGGAGGTCTTCCAAAGTATAAGCTAGCACCAAATTTGGATGAATTTGCTCGTCGGTACTTCATTTTGATTTATTTAATAATGTAAACAAAGAGCGTTATTCAGCTTAAGTAGTCCAGTAGATGTACAATTGGGTGTCTACTATATCAAAAGAAAAAAGATTTACCGTTTACAAGGACCATATTGGTCATCATGTCACTAGCTAGAATCAATCACCTCCCTACCTTTTTTTTTTTTTTTTTTGTATATGTATATGAACCATTTGATGGAACAATTTGTATATATTACGGAGAATATATATATACTATATGACTATATCATACATATGCTTAATTCATATTTAAATCATGTTCTAATTAACGGGTGGTCGCATGATACGCTTTAATTCCATGTCGATTTTGCCGAGATGAAATGTATAATGTTCAAACCTTCCCAGCTAACGTTTCTTAATCTCTACTCTTTCTAAAAGTACGGATCCAAAAATGGTTACACGCTATGTCTAGTGTGTAAATACATGTTTGTGTAGTTCAATCAATTCAACAATATATTTTGGTTTTTCGTCTAATAAGGAAACAAATTAAGCAACATATCTATATGTATCGTTGTAGATTGAGCAACATACTTTTATTGTCTAACATTATTTTGTCTTTTTATTTGTCCCCATATGTAGGCCTGCAAATGGAATATCGTTTAGTCGTATTTCGTTTCATTTCGTCCAGATGAAACGATTTCGTCTGGTTTAGTGAAACGATTAACGGAACAATGAAACAATTTCGTCAATATATAAATCACAAAAATTTTGTAAATTTTGATCGTTTTGTCCTTACGAAAGGTTAACGAAATTGAAGGTAAATTTCGTCAACAAAATGAAACGATTAATGAAACACTCTAGTTACTTAAAAATGAAAGTAAGTATTTGGACATCATTGACTGGGCCAAATGGCCCAATCCAGAACTTTGTTGTCCATGCTGGGGCGTGAGCTGAAGTAACAAATTATGTTTTGTATAGTTAAAAAAGTTTAGTCGTGAAAAATCTAAAATTTTCTACTTAGCCCAATTTATCCTGGCGGATAAAGGTGCAATTCGGCTATTACCTGCTCAAGGCACATTCTCGCCTAATCTATACTCCCCACCTGTCAGTGCACGGAATCATAATATGCCATGTGCACTTGATATGCACAACACTCTCCCTCTCCAAACCCTTGCTTACGCCCATTCACATTTCTATCAGTGTATGTATCGAACAAACACTATATCATGTTTCAACTCGCTACACAATTGTATTCTTATAAACAACCACAGAAAGTTCCGATTCCTCCGCCTCTCCTCTCTCTTTCTCTTTCTCACACACCGAATCTTAGACGAGGAGGAGCGAGCGAGAGAGCGGCACAAGACAAAGAGAAAAAAGAGAAACCAAATTTAGAGAGAAATTCCGAAAAGGATAAATATACCAAACACTCTCTACAAAAAAAACAAAAACAATAGCGCGCAAGAAAGATCAAACAAAAATCGCATAAAATCGCGTAAAATCAGACTAGTGCTTGTTCTTCTTCAAGGGGAAGAAAGAAAGGAAGAATGTCGAAGAAGAAATCCGCCACCACGATGACTCTCAAGGACTTCCATGGCGGCTCCATCCCTTCCGATCTTCCTCTTCCCTCCGCTCCTGGCGTGTACTAAACCCTAACTCTTAATTTCATTACAATTTTGCTTTTGTTATAGTCGTGCTTAGATTAGATCGAGAATCTTAAGTGGATGCCGTTTTCGATTCATTTTTCTGTTCCGTTTGTCTGTAATAGAACAATTTATGTATTTTTCTATAACAATACGGTATTGCTTTGAAGAATTTGAAAGCAAATCAGTTATAATTGTTAAAGTTGTGTTATTCTTATCCTTTATTCACTTCCTTGCACTTGTTTCTCAGCTCTGTGCGGCCATCTCAGGAACGGCCGAGTGCTGCACCTTCCAGATCAGAGCGTACACGTCACATATCAGCCTCTACAGCTGCCATCTCACCTCTTCCTGCTCCGCCTCGAGTAATCGGTCGCCACTTTGATGAAGATGAGCGCACACCTTTCGATGCACCACCACGGCTTACTGCTACCATGCCTGTTGCGACTGGGGCGTGGGCCCAGAGAAAGGAGCAGTCAAATCCTGCCATTGGTCTGGCTCCTGCTGGTTCTGGTGCTAATACAACAGTTTGGTCTCCAAGCAGGGTTGCACAGGCAAGTGCAGTGGAGAAAGTCATATCAGGTCGGTGGCATTCCAGTTCTAGGTCAGACCATCTAGTCCCTCCTGTCAGTGATTCAGACATTAGACCACCAGGTGCTATTGGATTTGGTTCAGGAGATTCATATGCTCCTGGGTTTGGATTGGATCAAAGAGCTGTTCCATATGGAAGTGTTTTTTCTGAGAATAGGATCAGGCCGCCAGTTGAGCAACAAAGATTCATGTCAGGACCTAGTTATGGCTTTGATTTGAAGGTACCTCAGCAAACTGACACTGTCGTATCTGGATATAGTGATGTCCACTTTTCTGGAATTGGGTCTGATCAGAGACAGGTCCAGCGAACTGGTCTTGTTGGAGAGAATCAGGTTAGGTCTGTGGCTGATGATCCTCAGGTCAAACAGGTTGGATTAGGATCTGAGTTGAACTTGCCTGAGCGAACTCATATTACTGGACCTGGTATTGATGATTCATATAGACATGGATCTAGTTTTGAGTCAAGACAGAGGCCTGTTGCACGGACTGGTGTAATTGGTGAGAACCGAGTTAAGTCAGTAGTAGGACCGCCTGAGACGAGACGAGTTGGGTCTGGATCAGAAGATATGTTTGGGTTTGGGACTAATAGGAAACCTAATTATAACAATTGGGAGGAGAGGCCGAGATCAGTTGGGTTATTGGAGCAGAAAGATAAGATAGGATTGGCCATTGATTCTGAAGGAAAAGAGATCGAAAGGCCAGCATCCCACGAAGGTCGATTTGTGGCTGGGCCCACTGATCAGAAAGGAACTGAAAGGCCTCGGCTCAAGCTCTTGCCAAGGACTAAACCGATTGAGAACCAAGAGACTAGAGTAACTGAGGACAAAGTGGTAACCTTTTGAAAATACTCTATTTTCATATTTTTCTGCACTTGGTTAGGGAAATTTTGAACCAAAATATCTTGGTGACTGCTTAATCGGTACTGAATTTAGGGTTTAAGTTTTTCTCTAGTGTGATTCAATTAACAGTGCACAGTTTATAATTCAGGGTTCTGAGCTATATTCAAGTTCTAATATGCCTGGTGGGAACAATTTACATGACATGGATGGAATTGAGAACGCAAATGCAAACAAAGGAGGGAATAATGTGACTGAGGTGGGGCTACAGCCAAATGAACGGCCACGATTGAATCTGAAGCCTCGCTCTCAGCCTGTTGGAACTCAATCGGAAGAGACTGGAGGAAATGAGAGGTAAGAGAAATTGCAAGTTAGTATACAGATTTTAATGAATGGTAAGTAACACATTCGTATAATATGGTAGTTTCGCTATTACAAGGTGTGGCAACACCATATATGGATGGAAGGTAGTGAAAAGAATGGAAGGGGAAAGGGAAAGGTTTTCATTACTTAATCTTGTTTGGTTGGAATTTCAATTTTGAATAGGTTAAGGATAATGCAGGTTTACTAGTTATCCTTCTGTAACCTCCAGGTGATTATGGTTTGTCACTTCTCAAATTGGAGTTTAATGGAAGGAAATGGAATGATTTTACAGCCAACCTTACAAGAGGGAGAGAAAATACAGGCCCTGATCAATATGTTTTTACGTGGGATTTCATTTCATTTCAATTCAATTGAATTGTTTTCATTTCATTTCATTTCAATTGAAAGGAGGTAACCTCTCTTACCTCCTTTCTCCTTAACCTATGGCTAATCAGACATTTGGAGGACAGAAAATAAAATGTAGTTTAGTTTCAACAAAGTGCACACTATCTTTTCTTTCAACTGGAAACAAATTGACACAACTAAACTAATTTACAGTTTATAAATTGTAGCCAATCATAGAAATGCTGGAAAACATGTCTTAACCAGATATCATAAACTGGCCAGTTGCAACTTAAGTTTTATTGACTGTTGATTCATTATTTAGGACATGTCTTGCTGGGTTTCTTTTCTAGCCTACCCCAACTTGTTTGGGACTAAAAGCTTAGTTGTTGTGGTTGAATGTTGATTCATTATTATAATCACGTAAGCAAGCTTGAGATGCCAACTTTTGGATTAGGTGAACTTACTTATTTGTTTTATTGAACTTATTTATGTGCAGGCCATCTGTTTTTGGAGGGGCTCGACCACGAGAACTTGTACTCTCTCTCTCTCTCTCTCTCTCTCTCTCACCCTACCTCTCTCCCCCCTTCCCTCCTCCCTTTCCTTCCTTGACAAAATAGGATCAAGGTTTTAAAAAAGTTGAGATAAAACAGTTTTAGTGGTTTTTTCTGCAATAAAGCAAGATATATTCCAAATTGTCCGATATAACAGTTTATTGGCCGATATTTAAAACTGTCCAGTATTAATTCTTGGTCTTAATGATAATATGACATATTATTTTATTTTATTTTTTTTTATCTTTGTGCTTGTACTGCTGCAACTATTTAAAGTACATCATCTGACCATTTGAGAACTTTGAGAATATAGTTTGCGCGGCTAGAATTATTATTGTCTTATTATTAAGTTATAGATGTATTAATTATGAATTTATGATATATGCTCTGCGTTTTTTTCAAATAAATGATCTGATGACAAATGCCAGTATGTTAGTTTATGGATGGTGATAAAATGCTAAACCTTAAATCACCCCCAACAACTCAGCAAGCCACTATTTGAAACCTTGGATATGATAGATGTACTATATTTCGTTGACTATGCCAAATTGCCAATAACTTCTGTTATCTATTGCCTCAATAGGTTTTGAAGGACCGTGGGGTAGACCTTGCCGTTGATGACGTTGACAATAATTTGCCTCCCAACAGGTACCTTGTTGAGTCATTATTGGTAAATATATGCTCTTGTAACTCAGAAAGAGGCCTTCTACTAATAAAATATCTAGAAGGTTATATTGGGATGAGGTACCAGGTACAGGGTGCCAGGTGTCTTTGTATAAAATTGTACTATTTCCTAACATTCTCTGTTATTATCTAACCAGCTTACTTCTTTTGTTTGAGTAGGCCTAATAGCAGCTCTGCAAAACCTGACACAAAACCTGAATCAATCCCAACCAAAACCGTTGGCAACCGGTCTGAAAGTTATCAGTCTCAACAAAGGAACATCCGAAACCCTAACACCAACCAAAAGGAGCACCACCCATCCAGGCATCAGCATCAACCTGACCCACAGAGAACCACATGGCGAGACAACATGCACAATGGAGCCAACAATAGGAGGGGACCACATCAGAACCAGTATCAGCAACCACCTCGTCCTGATCCGGACACCTGGCGCAAACCAGAGCCAGCCAAGCAGGAGGATCTGGGAGGTTCTCGACCTGGTAAGGGTGCAAGTGCACTGGAGCTTGCTGAGGCCTTCTCTAAAAGGGTCTCGGTTGGAAAGCCAGAATTGGTTGGTAGAAACAATAGCCCGGTTGTGTTTTCACGGCTTGTGGGGGCCGAGAGGGAGCTGTATAAGGGCCCTCCACCACATCAGCAGATTAACGGCTACTAATGGAACAGTAGATGTACAATTGTTTCTGCAAAAATCTGTGGATTCTTTTACTTTTTTTTTTTTTCATTGAACAAAAGAAAAATGAAGATGAAAAAAATTTTAATTGATGGGCCTTTGGTTAATGGGTTGGGGGTGGGGGTGTTGCTTGATTTCATTGAAACTGCCCAATAATTAATTCTTTTGGGTACCTGAGAAACAAAAAGTACATCAGTTTTAAAACTGAATTGAGATTTCTGAGTCTGAGATATTGGAAGGGCTAAAAAATTCTGTTTGGGAGGTCAGCTTCTTTAGGAAAAGATTCTAGAGGACCTGTCTGGCGTGTCCCACTTTGTAGTAGCAGTTGAATGAACAAATTGTTTGTCTGTAGTTTGTCAGAATTGTAGGGGCTAGAATCTCGGACATAATAGTAAGTATTGAACAATTTATGATGGATGATGCATCATGTGATCACATTTATGGGGTAGAAACCAGAAAAAGGTAAAAGTGCTTCTCAAGAAGTCCTTTGATCTGTATCTTTAGTTTCTTTTCTTTTTTAATGTGACAGTGAGCTTGGTTTAGTTCGCTTTCAAGAAATATATATTTGATATTTTTTAACTCAAAAGTGAATTGCTTTTTGGCAATTTGATCTTGATTCTGTATGTGTGATGACTTGTGTCACATTGCAGTTTCTTGTATGCATGACAATCTATCTATTCTCCTTTTTAATCCTGGAGTTTGGCATTTAGATGTTGCTTTTCCCCTTTTTTGTTTTTTTTTCCCCTTCTCTTTTCTCTTCTTTTTGTTCTCCAAGCATATTCGCACCTGCACGTACTAACCCCTTGGTGGATTCAGTATCCTGCACGGCTGCACTCCAGTATGATTGTCTTCATGTCTTGTGCCCAACCATTTAAATGTTAATTAAGTGTTATGCATAGGTTTGGCTTTGTTTTTGTCAAGGATTCTCTCATGTACGGCTGTTTTTACATTTCAATAGAAAGTTTTGTTTTTCTTGTTTTTATTACCAGAATTTATATAATTTTCTTTCTTTTTTAGTCGGCTTATGTCAGTGTAGTCAATAAATCCATTTCGTGTAATCTCTTCCACATTTATTAAGATGAACCGAGTCAACGTTCTAGGTGGACGAAGGATTTTTTTTTTTTTTTTTTGAGTATGAAAGGCCCTTAGGCCCACGTGGACGAAGGATGAGTGTAAACATTTATGATTTATCCTGTTTTGGAATTTAGCGAGTTGCAGAAGTGTGAAAGTCACATAATTGAGTTGTGAGCCTTGCCATGTATTTATCTTGGCGCTGGTGATAATCAGCATTAAATTTGGAGGGGTGTTGGGGTGGCTGGTCTTCATGTTCTCACACGTGTCATGGGGACTTTGACAGTTGACTAAGAATCAAAGTTGCCTTTCTTCTAATTAAGAATCGTTTAGTGTGGTCAATCGAACTCTCTGGGGTCTCGACATTCGTTTTTCACAATTCATGTCTTGAATATGGTATAGTGTGCCCGAATTTAAGTGGAAGCGAATTTCGGATGGGATGCTTTTTGTGATCCAAAAGCAGGTTTTTGATATTACAATTTAATTTATCCGATCGGACGAATGGGATTTAGGATCTATAATTGTCCTAATACTAATTATCACTAGTGATATAACATCTGATTCGTTTCATTTTATACGGGACGCACCATATTATAAAACATGTCTTACTTTTGAAGAACAAAATCAGCAAAAATACGAAGGAAGAACGGAGAAAGAGGCATGCATATAGCCAACCACTCAAATAGAAGGAATAAATTTTGATCGACAGAAATAATTTCGCTTTGAATTTGGAAGCAGCAATATTTACTATTGTTAATGCTTGGTTTTTACAAATGTGAGAACTCGTCTAGAATGCGAACATAAGAAAAAAAAAATGAAATAGTCAATTGCTAACAATGTTAGAGATTGCTGGAAATGAGTCAATTTCAGTCGCTAGAAATTTTAGATATAGTTTGAAAGACGATGATGTGGTGTCACGTTATTGATGGACTAAGTCAAGAATGAAAATATCTTGGACGATTGTTAGCAGCCTTCAAAAGATGTATGAACTAAAAGAAACAAGCAAAACAGAGAAGCAGATACAAAAAACTGATTTTACTGCATAATTTCAACCTTCAAAAAAGAAAAAGAAAAAGACACCAAAGTGAAAAAAAGGGAGGAACATAGCTTAAAATCTAAAACAAGAAAGCTGTAGGAGTAAAGGATGGCATCATTCCAGTCGATCCAAAATGCCTGCAGATCACAATAAAGAGTAATTAGCTTAGACAAAAGAAAAAAAATGATTGTTGATGCTCTATAAGCATTATACTTTTAAACTATTTAATTTTATTAATATATAGTTAATATTGTTTTAGTATTAGACTATTAGTACAATATTCTCCATTCTACTATTTAATTTTATTAATATATAGTTAATATTGTTTTAGTATTAGACTATTAGTACAATATTCTCCATTCTACAGAGAGATAAAGCATCAAAATAATATGAGGAGAGGATCCCAAAGCCTAAAAGTGCTATAGAATTTTATAAATTCAAACGTTGAAATCAAATCGTTGATAGTGGTAACTTCATGAGAAACTACTTGTATTAATCTTCTATAGATTTAGAGTTCATTGGTATGTACATGAACAGATCTGATAACTATGTTTAATTGTTAGATTAATTATAGTGTGTTCACTTTTTTACTTTTAATTTTGTCAAATGAACTTCAAAAATTTAAATTTTTTTGGGGAACATATCTTTCGTAAATTTGAACTAGATCAATGATTTAAATTTGACGTTTCAATTTTCAAATTTTGATATTAAAAAAAAACAATTAAGATAGTGGAATTTCATGACACCATTAAAGTTCTTTTAGCTAGCATGACGTTTTCAATACTGGTTTTTCATTCGGTAGCGTTTTGGTATGGTCTTTTGGCCTGTCTTTAGAGACTCGATTTACAACATAATTTACTAGCCTCAAGTTTAAAATTTTAAATTCTTTATGGAAACATCCATGTCAAAAAACAGGGAGACGGAGAAGGAAACTTTTAAATATATACATCCTGTTCAATCTTTGAAAATTTAGAAGCAGTTTTAAGCTTTTTCTTTTTGACATATTAGCTTTAGTGTTGCATCACAAATTGATTCATTTGGTAAATTATACATTTAGAGCCAAACATTCATCAAAGACAAAAATTTTAAATTTAAGAAACTAAAAAGAAGCATATTGAACTAACCTTAAGTCATCAAAACCAGTATAAACAGTGACTCTTTTCGCCTTGGCCTTTTTATCCCTGCTCTTCCCCTCTCCCTCCTTCCCTGCTGCCACTGTCGGTACGGCTCTCAGAGCGGCGTTCTCTGATATCGCATCCAAAGACGGCCTCCACGTCTTACACTGCCCCGACGACCTCCTCCTCTTCCTCTCTGTCGCGTCATTACATATCGCCATAGTATCCGTACCTACCGGTATCGTTGGCTCGGTACATGTCATGGCTGGAACTGTACTGGTACTGGTACGTGCCACTGTTGGGTCCAGCTGGGCAGATCGCCTTGTCCATGGTACGAGGTTGAGAAACTTCATCTCTTATCTTTGTACCTCTCTTTGATGAAGTATGAAATGGAACTTTGAGAGGGGTATAGAATTGAGGGCTATGAAATCATCTCTTGTATATTAGGGATATGCCAAACTTGTTGATTATTAATTTATTATATAGGTAGTTTGGCCGTTGACTGTGTAAATTACTAAACTAACCACGAATAAATTTGGACGGAGCACACTGTTTGAGGGCAATTTGGGAAATTACTAGTTTTAGCTGATCAACTGATTGTAAATTAAGAAAATATTGTGGGTATAGATGCAAAAGATCACGAAACGTGTTGTGCGAGTAGAGTGGGGATGAATATGATGGATTATTAGGTGGGATAATTTAATAGGTCTTAAACTTTGGACAGGGATCAGTGGGCTAACCCGGTATGAGGTACTAAGATCCAACGGTGGTGAATTCTAGATGGATGACTCTGCCACATAAGACAAAATAACGCTCTTAGTTTGACTTGATAAGGAATGTGATTCTCTGAGTATACAAGTTGGGTATGATGTGTGGCATGAACTTATATATGAGTTGTGTCTGTCCGAGATGTGTCAAGTGTCAACTTATTGATATTGCCTTGGTCCGTTCTAATTTATTCATGAACATTGATGTTTTGAATCCATCAAGAAATGTACCCAACTTGTAAATTTTGCTTTCTTTTAACCCTACAACTTTTACTTTTTATTTGATTTCTTTTTAGGATTTTTTATATTTGTTGGATTTTTTGTTGTCTTTTATATTTGTTTATTGAATTTTTTTTAAGGTTGGTTTGAACCAAACGATTTTTTTATTAAAAAATTTAAAAATAAATTCTCTTTCCGTGATTTCAATTTTTTAATTAATGGTATATATTTTATGTTGTTGTTTTTAAGATTTATTTTGAACCGACATTTAAAACATGATCGCGTTACACAGTTTAAACTTATAGTTGGGCAGTCATAAAGTGTAACACTTCTAGTCGGATATTTATTAATAGGCTTCAGAATTAGAAGACACACAACAAATCCGAACATCATACAACCATTGTGCCACAACTAATCTTCCAAAAGGGAAATAAATTGGAAAATAAGTATCATATGACCCAGTCTGACAGCTCCCATAAAACGGTCATCCTAATTGGAAAATTGAACCTTAGTCCCAATCATTCCCATTAAATATAATAATTATTATTAATTAATTAATTATATAAAAAAGATATAGCTTAAAATACAACCTAATAGCCAATACCAATGTTTTCAATACTCTACCGGCACCACTACTGACTAATGACCGAAATCCGGTATTTTTCTAAAATTTTCCAATATTTCCTCATTTAATGCCGGATACCGTTGTTTCGGTCATTGTTCTGGTTTCTAGTATTATGAGAAATTTTTGGTAAACGGTAGGGTGTTGAAAACACTGGCCAATACTACCGTTACACGCTCCCGTGATTCCTGAATCTTGATGGCAAAAGGTAACATATTTAAACCAAAAATAAATGAGTAAATTTTTTCGGAGGTCACTGAACTTCATACATAATTCCTTTTTGGTCACTGAACTTCCATTTGTCCCTCTGGAACCACTAACGTTAGATATTGTTCCGTTTTGGTCCTTCCGTCCCGATTCAAGACAACTCCGTTTGTTTGTATATCGCCGGGTGCAAAAATTGGGATGGGAATCAAATCTGTTTAGGTGCAGCCTCTATCTGTTTCTCTCTTCTTTCGAACCTCTCTCAAACCTCTGTCGAGTCTCCCTTCCTTCCGCTCTCAAACCTCTGTCGAACCTCTCGTACTCCTCTCTCCTCTCGCAAACCCTAGCACCATCCGGCAGTAGTACCAACAGTCTCAAACCGAAGCACCCTCAATCGCTTAGTCTCTCCGTCTCAAACCCTAGCGCCCTCCATTTCTCAGCCTCTCTCCGTCCCTTCCACCTTCTCCATCACAAACCTAACTTTGCTACTCTCATTAATCACTGGCTTGGCTCTGTTGACAAGATGCGGTATCGAGAACACTCCAATGAGAAACCAATTTATGGTAAGCATCTAAATTGCTATTTTTAATTAGAAATTATATTTTTAATGTGGTAAAATTAATGGTCCGATCTTCTATTTGTCATAAATTGGCTTACTATTATTCATGTTGTTAAGGTGTTTGATGTTATTCTTCAATTAATTTTGAATCACGGCAGATTTGTCAACAGTACTTGTTGAAAATGAATGACCTCTGCGTGTTCGATAAAATGCCTAAACTAAAATTTCGCTTCTGGTTTCGTCAGAAGGATACAGAATTATAGTAACTTTAATATCCTTGTTGAGTAACAATTTTCTGGTTTCGTCAGAAGGATACAGAATTATAGAAACTAACAATTTTCATGTTCCGCCTGTTATACAGAATTGGAATGCATGGTACATATACAGAATTATAGTAACTTTTTTTCATCCTAATTGAGCATTTGATTAAATTGGAATGCATGGTACATACATAAATGAAAGTTTTCAATTTTGACTTGTAGGTGATAGTGATAGTTTGTTTACATGCAGCATACATCATGGTGGGATAGTAAGTATGGAAAATGGAAAGTTTGGCTATAATGGAGGCAAACATGATTACTATGACCATATAGATCCAGATGAAATGTCTTTGCTAGAGTTTGAAACAATGGCTGAACAACTAGGATATTCAAAGGATTTCTCAGTGTGGTGTAGGGTGAATGAAAGTTGTGCTAAATTGTTAGTTTCTGATCAAGACTTAATGGCCATGATTGATAAGATTTCAAAGAATAATAGAGCACTTGAATGTTTTCTAGACCATAAGAGAAGTGAAGTGCATATGGATAATATAGTTGAAGAAGTTGTTGAAGAAGTTCATATAAGTGAGCAAAATCAGAACTTCCAAGATATAGAGGTTGGAGTAGAGGTTGGAGCAAAGGCTAGAGAAGATGATGTAAGTGATTTTTATGACCCTGACAATGATGTAGAAGCTGATGATGATGATGTTGTTAATAAAAGAGATGTGATAAATGACATCAGTATAATGGATTGGATAGTGCCTTACAAAAGCGACACAATTGAAGATGATTCAGATTATGCTCTCTCTGATGTTCTCCTTAGTGGTAGTGAATCAGATGATGACAGAACAGTAGTGAGATATCCTGAGTTCAATGCATTGGTAGATATGGCAAACCCACAATTTAAAGTTGGAATGGTGTTTGGTTCTTTTGAGGAGTTCAAAAAAGCTGTCAAAGAGTATGCAATTAAGCAAAGGAGGAATATTCACTTCAAGAAGAATGACACCATTAGAGTGAATGCAGTATGTAAGGATGATTGTCCATGGAATATTTGGGTTTCTCATATGGGAAATGGGACTGAAAATGTTCAAGTGAAGACATATAATCCATCTCATACATGTAGCAATGAACATAACATCAAATTTCTCACAGTGAAATGGCTTGTAAGGAAGTACCTTGAGACATTTAGGGCTGACCCAAATTGGTCTTTACCAGGTATTCAAGTCAGAGTTAGAGATGATTTACATTTGGACATTTCAAGACAGAAAGCTCGGAAGGTCAGATATAATGCATTGCAGATCCTAGCTGGTAAGGAGGGAGAGCAATATGCAAAGCTACATTCCTATGCTGCTGAGATAAGAAAGAAAAATCCTGGTAGTACAGTCATTTATGACTTGAGAAATAAAGTGTTCAAAAGAGCATATATTTGTTTGGCAGCATGCAAACAAGGGTTTTTGTCTGGTTGCAGGCCAATAATCAGTGTAGATGGCTGTTTTTTGAAGACTAGATATGGCGACCAGTTGTTGACTGCAGTTGGAATTGATGCCAATGATTGCATCTTTCCAGTTGCATATGCTGTTGTCGAAGGAGAGACATCTGAAAGCTAGAGGTGGTTTTTGCAACTACTGGCAACTGATTTACAGATAAATAACAGCCATGCATGGACTTTTATGTCAGACAGACAGAAGGTATGTTTTGATTAACATGTGTACATTTTAGTTTTTGAGCAAAATGAGATTATGGCTATGTTTGGCACTCTTATTCGGTAGCCGAATAAGAGGAGAGAGGAGAGAGGGTGTACTTTCGACAGAGGAGAGAGGAGAGAGATTGCCCTATTCGGTCTTATTCAGCCTCCAATTCTTATTCGGCCAAAAGGTGGAATTAGCCGAATAAGAGAAAAGAGGAGAGAGGACAACGTGGGGCCCACATGCCTTATTCAAAGGCTTATTCAGCTACCGAACCAAACACACCCTATGTTACTTATCAATTTTTTCTTTTTCCTTAAATTAGGGGCTAATTCCAGTGATCAAAGCACTATTTCCTGCATCAGAGCACAGATTTTGTGTGAGACATTTGTATGATAACTTCTCCAATGCTGGGCATAAAGGCAAGACTCTAAAAGATCAGCTGTGGCAGGTAGCAATTGCCACATATGTTGCAGAGCATGAGAACAAAATGAAGGAGCTTGAAGGTTTGAACAAAGCAGCTTTTGAGTGGTTAAAAACCAAACCACCTGCTGAATGGTGCAAAGCATATTTTTCTACAAACTGCAAGTCTGATATGGTACTGAATAACCTATGTGAAGTGTTCAACAAGTACATTCTTGATGCTAGGGATAAGCCTATCATAACCATGCTTGAGATGATAAGAACTAAACTGATGAGAAGGCTTCAGGTGAAAAGAGATGAGTTGATGAAGTACAAAGGTTTAATTTGTCCTAAAATCCAGAAAAAATTAGATAAATGGAAGGAGGAGTCCATCAAATTCAATGCTATATGGAATGGTCAATCTCTATATCAAGTGACTGGTTTCCATGGCCAATTTGTGGTCAACATTGCTAACTATTCATGTGATTGTAGAAGATGGGATTTGACAGGTTTGCTATAATTTTATATTTAATTTAGTTATTACAGTACTTCACATTTTGGTTTTATAATTTGATTTTTGTGAACATTGCTTTCTTAGGTATTCCTTGTGAGCATGCTTGTGCAAGCATGAGAGTCAATGGTTTGAAACCTGAAGATTATGTCCATGATTGCTATAAGGTAGAAACCTATCTAAAAATATATAGCCATGCAATAAATCCAATATCGGGAGAGGCCATGTGGGAGAAAAACACCCTTCCTGTAATAAATCCACCCCCTCTTGACCCTCCCAAACCTGGACGACCAAAGAAGGCAAGGAAAAAAAGTCAAGTGGAATTGGAGAATAATTCAAAGAAACCAAACTTTCTAAAAAAGGCAAAACAGTGGTCTGTTCAATTTGTCGCCAACAAGGCCATAACAAAAGATGGCATGCTACAAAGCCTACACCAGTATCAACACAATCTACATCATCAGTTGCTGAGAGTAGTACTAGGACAAAGCTACAGGTTTTGTAATTTTTTTGTTTATTGAATTTGTATTTTCCTTATTTATAAAAGCTTTGATATCAATATTTTTGGTCATACAGGTAGCAAGGAAGCAGGTGGCAAGCAAGAGATGAAGTTTAGATTAGTTATTGGACAAATTAAAATGTAAGTTATTCGAAATGTTATGTTCGGTCTGAAATAAAATTAACAATTTTTAATCTTCGGTGCGGCACATATCTTAAATTTTAAAATGCGCATGTCAACTATTAATCTTTGCAATTTATCTTATGAGGAGCAAGAAATTGTTCCCAAAAAACAGCCAAGATATATATCATTTATTTACAAAGGTATATCATACAAAATGGAAAAATGTAAAGAAAGGTTTATTATATTAAAAAAGAAATACAGCTTTTAGGGGCCAAAAATATTTATTTGTAGTTTCCAATCAAAGTTAGGCAACAAATAATCTACCTAAGTTATAAATATTTATGTTTAATTATAAAAATGTAATCTGTATTTTGATTGTGAATACAATAAAAAGTGTTCCATATGCAACAGTACCAAATATAAAACTTGTACAATAGCTGTCAAGGAGCTTAATATAAGTTCATGTGATTCAGCTCCTAAATATTTTAATACTATACATTATAAGAGAGAGAGAGATTCACCGTAGGAACCGAAAAAAATAATACTAACTTTAATGTTCACTCGAATTTCGAGATTAACTGTAAAAAATTCGAAATTTTAAAAATGACGTTGTAGGATCGGCATCCGGATTGCCGATCCTACAAATTGCTTGGATCGGCATCCCGGATGCCGATCCAAAGGTGCACCCATTTCTGTCCGCTGAATTTGCTTTTTTAGTACTCAATTTACTGTTTAAGTACTCAAAGGTGATTTGCACTAATTTTTTTTGTCATTTTTCAGCTTAAAATTCTCTATATAACCTCACTAAGCTCACTTGTCATCATTTATTCTTCACAAACTAATTTTTTATCGTTAGTCTGAAATTGATAAACTTTCTCCTCATCATTTCCTATTCGCAATATCACTTCTTCGTAGATAATAATATTAAATTAATTATTAAATTATTTTATTTGATTTGCTAATGGATTTTTAATTTTAAAATTTTAAACAAATAGGTTTTAAGCCAAGCTGCGTTTCTTCCGGTGTTATTTTGGTCGGAGATGAGCGAACGAGCAAACGACGATTGTTTTCTGCATTGATGTTTCAATATCATGGAGAAAAAATTAAAGTTAAGAAATTAGAAGGAAATAAATATCATGTTAGGGGTTCCAAATTTTTTACAAATTTGGTTGAGAGGAATTGAGGTTTTGACCTTGGAGGGTCGTGGTTGCATCACCAGCCAGCAGTTCTACCTGGTTTTGAAAATCATCCTGCAGCTGAAAATGTTGTCCATCTCCGCTAAATGGAGTAGTATTATGTTTGTGCCATCAGTATGTTATTATGGTCATTATTATTGAAATAAGTTTGTGTGACAGTCGTCACTTGTAATATTTGATTTATATTACTGAAATATATTATTTTATACATTTACTTTTGTAAATTTTTTAATGATTTGTATTCAAAATTAATATGCAAAGAAATTCATAATTAAAAAATGAACACCATTAGAAGAACAACTAAATTTTATAACCATAATATAAAGTAACACATGAAATTAAAAAAGAAAAAACTACTTAAAAAATAAACCACTCAGTTGCTACTTAAAAACAAACTACATAAAAAATAAAATACTTAGATATTTTGGCTGTCCGCATATTGTAGAATTTCATCCCACCATGAGTCTTCTTCTTTCTCTTCCTTTTGTTGTTGGTGACTCACACCAGCGTTGTCAGCGAATTGAGCGGTTTCGTTTCAGAAAGTTGCATCAGGTTGCTGACTTACACCAGCGTTGTCAGCGAATTAAGCGGCTTCGTTCCAGAAAGCTGCATCGGCTTCTTGTTGTTCTGTCTCTGTCATTCTAGCTGCTGCAATTCTTCTTTGTTCATCTCTCTCCCTTTGCAGTCTCAGACACTCCCTGATTTTTTTTTCAATTTTTTCTTTCTTTAACTTTTGTCTCTTTTCACTAACCTTAAGTGTCATTTTCATTCTTTTATCCGCCTCCTCTCTCTTTTTCCATTTCTTTTGTCGTTCATCATCCCAAACGCGACGTTTATGGTTATCGTAGTGATCACGCAAGATGGTCTCTTTGTAATTGAAAATCTGACCACACAATGTACAGGTCACTGTATGATCTCCACGAAAGTTGTAGATTTTTTTATAAACGGTCCAGTGTGTTTTTAGTGCTGAATATGATTTTTTTCTTGGTGTTTGTTCGGAGATTGAGTCAGGTTGTTTGTAGTAATCTTTATATCAATCAGAACTACTGGATTTGTTCAGATTTTCTTCGTGTTCTCGCGCTTTTTACTCGAGGTACTCCTTCTTTTCTCTTTTCTCGCTACCATTAATGTGTCATTCGTAGTGTTCTTTTAAGGGGATCCCGGCCGTGTCTTCCTTGATATTGTATTTGACAGTCTTATAACATTGCCGACATATTGCAGAATAATCTCCTTTTTCCATTTCAGCTCTATTGGATATGGAATGGTGGAAACATGATCAGTACTCACTAAACATTAGGTCAATTGGATACTTTGGCTTACTATTTGAGTTAGAACTATTTCCTTTCTCCATGATAGTTAATTTTTTAAGAAGAAGGTGTTAGAAAGTGCTCAATTTTTATTTTAGTTACTAATTAACCAAAATAAACAAGCATAAGTACAAAAGATCTTGTCAAGCAATTAACACACAACATGAGCTTGGATCGGCATTCCTAGATCGGCGGTTGCCGATCCAAGCTCTTTCCCGCTTTTTACATAGTAAAAGTGATTTTTTAAGTGGTTTTTTATGCCTTTAACTGTGCTTTTTAGTGGTTTTTTAGCTTTTTGCTGTGATAATTTGGGCGGCAACGCTTGGATCTGGTTCTGGGATGTCGATCCAAGCAATTTGTAGGATCGGAAATTCGAATGCCGATCCTACAACGGTATTTTTTAAATTTTGAATTTTTTACAGTTAATCTCGAAATTTGAGTGAACAGTAAAGTTAGTATTAATTTTTTCGGCCGTAGGAAATTATACTTATTTCCTATGAACTTTGGTATTGCCATCATGATGAGCCCATGAAGTCAAAGGTTGTCGGCCTGGTTTCACCGGCGACGTCTAATTCTATTTGGATAATCATATAATAAATTTGTTCTAGAATATACAACGCAAAATTAAATTTGGTTATTCGAGAAAATTAAATTTCAGGGATTCTAATAAGTAACAACAGTAAATGTTCTAGAATATAATAATTAAAAATCTATATTTTTGGGTTGCATAAAAGAAAAATGGGTTCAATGACTTCCTCTAAAGTTTCATCCTTCAAATATATCCCATATTTTTAACATTTTTTTTTTCCGCTGAAATGAACACTTGGTTTTACTTAGAATGTCCTTTTATTTAATCATATAAATAGGTATCTATTTTAGTTCAAAATTGTTGCTGTTGGCTGTTATATATTTCTGCCAAAATTTATGCACATTTTTACTTCTTTGATTCATTATTAAATGCCCTCCGCCCTTTAAAAGTTCACATTTTTTTTTGTTAATTAGAGTAAAAAGAATGTCCAAATTTTGATAAAAGTAAAATTTATCTGACAATTTTTGGAAATGACAAAATTTCGTAAAAAATTATTTATGAGTTGAAGATAAAAGACTTATTATAACATTAAAATATTGTAAATTTTTTATTATTTAGTCATTAAAAAATATTTTTACCTCGGTATACGTGATTAAATATATTCGTATCTTATAAGAATTTGTTCTTAGTTTTAAATTGGACCAATCCTATTTGCTAATTATAAATCTTAAGGTGTAGTTGAAGGTAGGCACAACTATCTGAAGAGTTTTGTAAATTGCCTGAGGTTGTCACTACTTGAGAGTTGAGACAAAGTCATCTTTCACAAATAGTGCTTAATTAATAAGTCCGCTTAAATAAGAAAGCGCTATCCCCCCATTTTATGCTTGAGTTTTGTCAACTGCAAATTGGCCCCGGGATAGAAACTTGCATATAAGGTAATGTGACGTTTTTTCATGTCTTCTTTTTTAAAGCGGAGATCCATTAATAACAAATTAATTTCACAAATTTTAAAATCATTAAAAAAAGTATATGAAAAATTTTAAAACTGAAACTTTGAAAATATGATAGATACATTGTACGCATTATACTCATAAGAAATGATAGAATTTAATTTACTGCAAAATTTAAATATTCGTTAAGCGAGTTATAAATATCCTACTTCATATTTTAAAACTTTTAATAAAGAGTAAGGTTTTAGTGCCACCAAATATCACAACTCTTTTTATTAATATTTTAAAATTTATTACAAGTCAAATTCAAACCGTTGATCTTGATTCATATAAAGAGTGATGTGTTTTCATATAAATTTGTAAAATTTGGAGTTCATTCGGTACTCGATCAAGAGATAAAAAAATGAATGAATCTTATAACCATGACATGTTAATTCTAATACGTTCATGTTTTGGCATCTTGATTGAATATCAAATAAACTCCAAATTCTATAAAATTTATATGAAAATGCATCGCTCGTTAAATCAAATAAGATCAACGGGTTGGATTTGTCTTTTTCATTTTTGGCATAAAAAATGGTAGCAGTTAATACTTACTCTTTAATGAAATATCAATAACACCGAAAGCGTATGAAATCAGTACACAGTCCTGTAAGTCTAATAACAAGTTATGGATATTTTTATTTTACAAAAAGTTCTGTGAATTGATTTAAGAAAGACAAGGATCCGAGCTTTTTCTGCTGGCCTATAGTTAGAGGTGTTCAAGTTAGTGTAATTTATGAATTTGTATTCTTTGATGTATAAAAATTATAAAAAAAATTATCCACTTTCGTTGTAGTTAACAAATAATTAAATTGTACTTAGAGGTTATTTTGCCGTTGAAAATTTTTTACTATTTATTTTTCAAAATTGTACATTTATTTTATATATCAGATGATTTCTTAATAGCAGGAGCAGTTTTATCTAGAGCCATTGAGTGCCCTAGTTTATGGGTCATCAATTCATGTGAAAGTCGGCAAAATTGCAAGGTCTCACGTGTAAATTTGCAAAAAAAAAATAGTTGGTTATCTTCTTTACCACTTTTCAATGATTATATACTGTACCATTACTTCAAGAAACACCTTGATTGAAAGGATAGACATTGATGATTGTAAGCATTAGCCACAAGAATAATAAAGCATGTATTTAATTTGCAATTAAGTACTTGGTGTTTGGGAATTGTTAGATTAGTGTCATTTTCCATCTTTTTTCCTATCTGATGGCAACGAAAATGACTCTTTCATAATTTTAATATACTTTTTGAAAGAATTATAAAGAAATACAATAACAATTGTTAGATTGATGTCATTATGGTAATTTTGTGGCAAAGTAGTCTCCGGATAACATTGATTAATAGCTAGTGCGCAACCAAACATTCACTAGCGAAGCAGGACCCCCAAAAATTAATATCTAAAATTTATTTTCCTAAAATAAATTATAAAAATAAAATTTAACAAAAATTACTATATATAGTATTGAGCCGGATAAAATCAACAGCAATGAAAATGCGATCTTTGTTATCATATCAAATATCCTATGGTATTGTGAAATAAAAAATAACAAACCATTATACAGTTAACAATCTCTCAAATATTTGTCAGCGAAACACTACATCTGAATTATTTGATCATTTGAAATGCAATTTTTTTATGAGCAGTCCAAATATTATCTATTTCAACAACATATCTAGGGTGATACGAAGTTACCAAAGAAACTTCCTCCTAGTTGGTTGAGTCAAATCTAGTAGGACCTGTCTGAAGAGGTTTCAAGTTAATTTCTGTGACCTGACAACTTGATTGATTGATGGTATAACCAAAATTTGTTCCAGACTTTCTTTTAGTCAAATCAATCAATAGAAACAAAATGTGCTCTAATAAAAGCAATGCTTTTCTCTAACAAAAAAGTAAATAATATTTTATTAGCACATAAAGTATACATGATTTGATTAATGTTTAATTAACCTGATACATATTGTCTTGTTATTAAAATTTGATAAGCCTTCCATCCCATTTATGAGGAACTGTCTAGATCTGGACCACCAATTTAAATAATACACGTCAGTTCTTTAGCTAAAAAAAAAATAAATAAATAATCTTTCATTGGCATCCACGCAGACTTTCATAGTTGGTTTCTGCATCGTGAGTTAAAAAAAAATTGGAGATCTTATATGTGATATACAATGAATGTGGAGGTAGCAAATTACATGGCTGTTAAGTGGCCAGTACATATTGCAACATATCACAAAATGGGACTACCATTAATAATTTTTTCTTTTTTAAACTCACAGTGGCAGACAACAGCACCAGATCAACAGATCTAATTAACTTTCAATAATATGGGAAATGCATAAACATAATCAAGTTGGGTGTTATGAGTTGAGGTTAGTATATTAATTTACGCTCCCCCCACTTGCCAACTTCATTTTTCCAACACGCCTACCACACTTAATAAAACAAAATTAAAAAAGAACAATCTTTTTGTTACTTATGACCTTTCAGGGCAACTGATATTATGGAACGTATAAATATACTAACCTCCACTCATAAAATTGCTTGATTTGCCGTTATTATGTGAGTCAGTGAGTCAATTTATGTAAAATGCTAATATTTGCAAAAAAAAAAATGATAGTTTTTTTTAAGGCAAAAAAAAAAAATTTGATAGTTAACAGTTCAATCTTAATTTGTATTTCAAACTCCAAAAGAGTAGTTGAAATGTGTAGGTCATATATACAATCGTGCCAAGAGTTAATTAATTTTCTTATTTATACATTTTGTGAGAGTAGTTGTAGGCGTCAAATTCAACCGATTGCTGTTTAAAACTTATAATAACTAATAATTATGGCTTTGTTTTAATAATTCAACTTGTCAGGAACTCAGTAGAGATTCCTGTGTCCTAAGAAAGACAACAAAGTACTTATTATTTATTTATCATTTTTTTGAAGGCTAGCATAAAGCTAGCAATTTTCATTAAAAAGGAGAAATTTACAAAAGCAAGAAAATAAAATTCAGAACTCATACATGTAATAATATTAGTATGGAGGAAAAATAAAAACAAGGTGTTTACCTAACAAGTTTACTATCTAGCTATAAACTACCAACAAGTTTACAACCTAGATGGTATTAATATCGTACTAATAAACCTCACCTAAACCTAACAGACACCTACTAGTCACCAAAGTACTTTTTTTTTTTTGATTTTTGAAGATAAATTAGGGGTCTAGGCCACCCAACTTATTTTTAAATTAAATGTATATGAAAAACCCACAGTCGGGTTTCGAACCTGCGACCTTTCACTCAAGGTGATCAAAGTATTTTGTTTTTATCAAAATCTAATTTTCCAAATAAATTCAACATAACTTATGTTAAACACGGGAGAGGTCAAGTGCTATATATTAGACAAGGAAAATCAAAATTCAATATAAATTTTTTCTGTAAGACATTCACGGTAATTTACCGTGGAATGATTTCACAGTAAGTTAAAGACCATTTGGATCACTGCAAGTACTGGTAACCTCATCTTCGTCTTAATTAAAGAATGCCATAAACCAAAATCATGGGCCCAAAATCTCCACTTTCCCAATTTATTGCACGTTGAATAAAAAATGATCGGTATTGATAGTGGTCGCGTTGGCAAGTTATCCAACATCAAAACAAGTAATTATAGTCATTGCAATATATATTCTTACAAACTAATTGTTTCCAAATTGCAATATTGGTTTGTTTTGGTCTATCTTACAAAAAAATATATCTATACTTTTTCTTTTCCGAAAGTATATATATTCTATCTCTTGTAGCTACATCAAGAAGTAATTTAATTTTGGCTGCCCCAATCTACAGTAGTATAGTATATATCCTTCGTCCTCAATCTATCCAAACCGTCAGTTTTCTCTCTCGACGATCCGACTGTTCGTTCCTTCTCTCTTCAGCAGGTGGTGCTTCTCGATCCTTGTTATTTTCATAGCAATAAATTTCCAAAGGCAAGATGTTAGATGTCCTTGTAGAAAAATATTGCAACTAGCTTGATATATGTTTGATCTGAATCACGATAGACCCATGCTATGTCCATCCAACAAGTGGTGCTATTCTGACTTCTTCATTCACGTCCCCCTCCAAATACCACTATTTTCTTAATTTGTTTGTAGGTCTTTCAAGTCAAACCATACACGATATGGATACGGTACTAACTACTAATTAAGGCTTTCTCGCACAAAATTCTCTCCAACCCACCAAAAATATGTATGGCTTACTAAACCAGTTGTACTTTATCTAAGGAATGACCTTTACTAATTTTAAAAATAAGAAGGGAAATAACAAAAATCACAAAAAGAAAAGACGAAATTTGAGTTTAAGACCCTCGCAACCGCTAAAGCTCATAATAAGTAACAATCTTTTCTTTATTTTGACAACTATTTCTGCGTTGGGCAGGATCTATGTTGCATGGATACGGGTACGAGTATCGTATCCTATACGGTGCGGGTACGGCGATACAAAAATTAAAAAAAATTTCCGATACGGATACGGTGAGAAGTGTTGTATATGAAAATTTTGAAATTCCTTATTTTATTTCTTTGTTTTAGTCTAATATTTAATTAATGGTTTATATATATCATTAAATATAATGAGAATTGGTGCGACGATATGTAAGTTTTGAATTTTTTAATTAAAAAATCCATAAAACGTTTAATATTTTGGAGTTTAAAATAATTGGGTTCGCCACGTGGTGCACCCGATACAAGTATATGTTAGTCAAACAAATTAAAATAATCAGGTTCGCCACGTAAGTATCTTGGGTGCGTATTGCACGGGAATCGATATCGGGTATGTATCCGGTACGGATACGACATGAAGTATAGTGCAACATAGGGCAGGATCAGGGGAGAAGCCACATGTTTTGGTGGGTCCAGGGACCCACCTCAAAAAAAAAAATTTACATAAGATAACAATAATTTGTAAATAAAAATAATGCACAATGAGGTAGGGACCCATCTCAAAAAATTGAAGGACCCAGGTGGACAGATTATGTTTGCTTTGAATGGCATAGTGAATCCTCAAAAATTGTATAGGGATCCAAATCACATTAGTTCTCGGTGAATAGCCTCATCCCTTTCTCTGCAATGAAACTTATTAAGACAAAACTTATAACATAATAGGAGATGTTTGGATAAATGATTGTCTTGCAGCATATATATACATATAGAAAGAGATGTATTCAAAGAGGTTCCTAATGAATCTATTATGCAAAATCGTCAAAAAATGAAAATTCATAGAGAATTATTGTATTATTTTATTTTTGTTATTATCTTGAATTATTATTTTGGATTTTTTGTTGTTATTATAGATATATTTATTTTTTTCATACATTTTATATGTTATATTGTTTTAGAATAGTTTATTTAAAAATTATTGTTATACTATATCTATATTACACCTTATACTGTACATATATTTTAGCAAAAAAAAATTTTATGAATCCTGCTGATATAAATTTCTAGCTTCGCCCCTGGGCAGGATCGAGGAATGATTATTTTGCCAAGCTATATAATCCCTTCAAAATGATAATGAAAAATCATACCAAACAAATAAAAATCATTCTCAGATTTGGCTTAGGCATAGGATCTACAGTGGGGAGCATATTTTCTAGAAGATTTTGTTGGACATTATCTTGTGATATTATCATATGAGGCTTCAAAAAGGAACTCCAACTTTCGAACTTTAATTCTAGAAGATTTCGGAAAATGTGTTCCCAGGTGGGGGAGATTTTGATATCTGATTCGATCAATCAAACTTGAATCAACACTCGTGTTTATACATCAACTTTTCTCCGTTTCTCGTAATTACTGGAGATATCCTAGAAGAATTTTTATTCGTATTTGCTCATATTATTTTATCATTTCACACTTTTCTTTGCATTTGGCAATTTTTGATAGTGATATTGATTCTGATGTTAGAGAGATTGTTCTGCGTTCATTAATTTTCTAGAGGGAGAGATGTGCAAGCAATTTTGAGTTTTGACAGATCAACCAAATCTGTCAATATACTTGCTCAAGAAATATGGCAAGAAAAAACAAAAAAACTAAACTTCAATTTCAATTCGATTTTTCTTTTACAAACTACATGTAGCTAACTGCCAAACCTCATAGGAATCTTCAACATTCTTTACGAAAAGTTTTTTAGATAATCCAATTTACTTTCCGATTTAGAATATATTTTGTATATCTTCGGCTAGAATCCTAACAGTACACGCTCCTTGCTGGAACGGGAAGGAGTATATTGTTAATGGTTTAAATGCCAGAATGGTAGATCCGTGATTATTACTATATATTTTCTAAAAGTAAAAAAGATTTGAAAGGGGAAGCTGTAATTTCTCACGTTACTTCTCTAGTGCTCCCCCAAAAGATGCATTTGCCACTAAAGCAAATGATATGTTTGGATCAATATAAGAATCTTTAATTTGATGATTATAACACAATAATTATCTTCATTAATTCTATTGTATTGTCTGTCGGCAGACTCGGCACCATAATTTCGGTGGGGTCGTTCTTCTTCAAATATTATATAGGCCTGGTTCTTCAAGACCATGCCTATCAACTAACTGGGCTTTATTGGCCCATTTGTAGCTTGTTTGCTCGTCTTTTTGAGTCGTTGTAATGGAATTGTCGTCAATTCCATAGAACACTTTGTAATTTTGTATGTAGCTGAAATGTGAATTCAGTATGAATTCGTTACCAAAAAAAAAAAAAAAAAAAAAAAAAAATTCAGTATGAATTATAATACAAAAATATAACCATACAAAATTTATGATTTTCTGGGATTGTTGACTACGTCGAGATTATTAGCATGCATCTTCTATAAAAACTATCGGCATCTTCTTATCCTGCATGCTCGCCTGACAGTCATCTTTTATAGCCAATTTAAATTCACGGTGGCCGGAATTAGAAAGATAAATAAAATACAAACATTGATTAGAATTATCAATCCACGAACTACTTTCTTGTGCTCCGAGATGATTGACCGGTTTCCTTGCTTGCTTTGCAATGGAAGATCTGTTTATATAGTAAATAAAAACAATTCCAGGTTGCCGGAGTGGTACTTTGCCACATGACCCTAAAAAAAAAACAATCCCAGGTTATTCTTATATTCGAATAACAAAGAGAAGGGAATAACAACTATCAGGATAATTTGCAAGAATAAAATAAAAAAAAAAAAATAAAAACACATAAAAAAACAGTCAGAAAGGAGATCCCCCCCCCCCCCCCCCCCCCGATCGTCCGCCTGTAGTCTAAATGAGGCAACCCTCCTTGTGTCAGTGTCTCGATCTAGTGTGTTGCACGGGCACAGAATAGCCCAGTGCCACTGCCAGACTACTTTTGGAATAGCCTGAGGTTCCAATCTGGCATTCTCATTCCGGTTAGGTTGACAACACACAGAGTTCACTTATGGCCTGGTTATCTTGGAATAAATTATGGACAGAAATTGTGCATCTCAATCGGAATTTAATCTTTGTTTTTTTTTCTTTTTCTTTTTTTTTTTTTGCGTTTTTGAAGGAGCATACTATTTGTAATCACTCATATTCTGAGGACTCTCTGGGAGTGCACTTATATTGAAGGTCATATTTATGCATATTTAGCATATTTACAACCAAGTTTAAAGCTTATGTTAAAATAATAGAAATTCCTTTGAGGAACTGAGGTAAGTTTTTTTTTTTTTCCTTTTTTTTAATTCTAGGTAGCGAGTACCAAGTGAGTGTGAGAAAGTGCTGCAGAAGATCAAGTTATGGATCGAATACGTAGCACAAAATATTAAAACAAAATTGGCAAGTTGTCATTACAAGTTGTATAACTTGAGGGAGAGTGTTAAAACATGAAGTATGGCAGTGTGTGCAGCCACAGAAGATCAAGAATAGGGCATTCGGCCCTATGTTCGGCTGGGGTCCAGCCGAATGGTAAACCGAATGGGTGCGTATCGTGCAACAAAAGAAAACTTCAAGGTGTCTCCAAGTTAGGAAATAATGCTAGCACGTTCAGAGATGTGTTCCCTGTGTGGGGTTGATGTTTCCTTGTGAAAAAGATGTGAAATTGTAAAGAAAATGAAAGAAATAATGGAGAATAATTGAAAAGAGGTGTGTCTCTGTAGGATAGTTTTCTATTTAATATTCTTTTTCTTCCTCTTACAATGTATCTCAGACATTAACAGATAATAAAAGAAAAAGTGTGTGTGTGTGTGGATGACGTAGGCACCAAGTTGGTGCTGAACCTCGTTAAATTCTCGTGTTCACTTTGTATCTATTGTGTGATTAATTTGTACTGAGATTCTCGTGTTGAATAACCCTAAAGGGCACGGTTCTTGTACAATCGCACTTGGATCGTGCCTCCTCGAACCAAAAATCTAACTTTCGCTGCGTAGACGCTCGAATTCTTAACAGTCAGAGCTATGGGTAAAGCTACTAAGAAAGCTGGAGCAAAGGGTTTCATTTTGGTTTTTTACAAAAAGTACCTAAGAAATCCCCTATTAGTATAATTGACCAGATATTAGTTTGTATGGTTCAGCTCAATTGCATATTTGCATGTATAATTCTGTAGCAAGGTCGGAGAATGTTCAGATCTGATTGCAATTTACAAATATATCTAAGGTGAGAAGGTAACTGGGCCCCGATTTTTCTTTGTAGTCAGAAAGCCTTAATTACAATGAGTTATAAATTGGGCCTGAGTGCTCTTATTTATCATTTAACTTAATGGCTAGAGTTTAGTTGGACATTCCAGTTGGGTCTTTTTCACATATTGGGCTTACAGACTCAAGACGTCCTACAAATTTTAGTTTAGGGCTTTATGCACATCAGCACTGATGTACCGAAAAAATTAAAACTAACGTTACTGTTCACACGAATATCGAAAAAAACGTTTAAAAATTCGAAATTTTAAAACTAACGTTGTTAGATCGGCAATCGGAATGCCGATGTTGGAAATTGCTTAGATCGGCAATTGGAATGCCGATCTAAGCTTAGATCGGCAATTGGAATGCCGATCTAAGCTTAGATCGGCATTCCAATTGCCGATCTAAGCCAAAAGCCGCCAGCGACCCTCCTCCCCCCTCACGCTCCAGGTGTGTGTGTTTTTTTTATATAATTTAATTAGTTTATTTATTTAATTTAATTAGTTTAATTAGGTAATTAATAGAAAAAATAATTAAAAAATTACTAAAAAATCAGAATAAATATAAATAATTATAATATGTAATTTGAAATTTTTTATATAATTTAATTAGTTTATTTATTTTATTTAATTAGTTTAATTAGGTAATTAATAGAAAAAATAGAATAAATATTAAAAAATAATTAAAAAATTACTAAAAAATCAGAATAAATATAAATAATTATAATATGTAATTTGAAATTTTTTTATATAATTAATTTTAATTACTAATTAATTATTAATTGATAGTTATCATTGATTATATTAATGTAAATTTATACAATTAATTATTAATTATTAATTGATAGTTATTAATTTATATTAATCTAATTAATTATTAATTGATAGTTATTAATTGATTATTTTTGTCGTTTTTTTAAATGTTTCGTTGAAAAGTCTTTCTGAAAGTGCGAAAAAGTTACATCGTTAAAGGATAAATTTAGAGGCGAAATTATATTTAATACGATATTCAGCCTTAATTTCCAATATGAGAAATACTTTTCTGGAATTTTATTTAATACTCAATCAATAGATCATATGATTTTTTATGAATTTTCTTGAACTTTTTTATGCAAAATAGAAATAAAAACTCAAGAAGTCCGAAATATCATAACACAAAATAGAAATATAGCAATAGAAGTCCGAAATAAAATCATAAGACTCTCATACAAAAATATAAATATCACAATACATTTTTTAATCACTTTTATTAATATTATTGTTATTTTTATGCTTAATATTCTATAATTATTTTTTATTATTATTATCTGTAACAGCATGATTTCAGTCTGCATGATTGGGATACATTTTTCGATGTTCCACGACCCAGTCAGCCTCTTATTCGGAGCAGACGGTCACATTCCCAGTCTCAGACCACAGAGCCGCACCCTCCACCCCATTCCCAGCCGCAGACCACAGAGCCGCAGCCTCCATCCCATTCCCAGCCCCAGACCACAGAGCCGCAGTTTACTCAGACTCAGTATCCTCCACCTCCACCATATACTCAGTCTCAGTATCCTCCACCTCCACCATATACTCAGGCTCAGTATCCTCCACCTCCACCATATACTCAGACTCAGTACGGAGGAGGGTACAGTCAGCCATTTACGTCTAGCTCCACACCTATCTCTCAGGCGGATGCTTATTACCAGGCATACGGTACTCCACTACAGGACCCATTCACACCTATGTCTCACCATCCAGTCGGCGATTCTGGAGCCTCATCTAGCAGACCGCCTCGTCATCGCACTCCATTGCCTCCCCCCCCTCCTCCCCCAGGACTTGCTCCAGGCCGAGAGCCTCGAAACTTGCCTGGTGCTCCATGGGATTTATCTCCTTCTCAGGGATGGTACCGTCGTGATGGACGTCAGTAGGATAGTGTGATATTTATTGTGATATTTATATTTTTGTATGAGAGTCTTATGATTTTATTTCGGACTTCTATTGCTATATTTCTATTTTGTGTTATGATATTTCGGACTTCTTGAGTTTTTATTTCTATTTTGCATAAAAAAGTTCAAGAAAATTCATAAAAAATCATATGATCTATTGATTGAGTATTAAATAAAATTCCAGAAAAGTATTTCTCATATTGGAAATTAAGGCTGAATATCGTATTAAATATAATTTCGCCTCTAAATTTATCCTTTAACGATGTAACTTTTTCGCACTTTCAGAAAGACTTTTCAACGAAACATTTAAAAAAACGACAAAAATAATCAATTAATAACTATCAATTAATAATTAATTAGATTAATATAAATTAATAACTATCAATTAATAATTAATAATTAATTGTATAAATTTACATTAATATAATCAATGATAACTATCAATTAATAATTAATTAGTAATTAAAATTAATTATATAAAAAAATTTCAAATTACATATTATAATTATTTATATTTATTCTGATTTTTTAGTAATTTTTTAATTATTTTTTAATATTTATTCTATTTTTTCTATTAATTACCTAATTAAACTAATTAAATAAAATAAATAAACTAATTAAATTATATAAAAAATTTCAAATTACATATTATAATTATTTATATTTATTCTGATTTTTTAGTAATTTTTTAATTATTTTTTCTATTAATTACCTAATTAAACTAATTAAATTAAATAAATAAACTAATTAAATTATATAAAAAAAACACACACACCTGGAGCGTGAGGGGGGAGGAGGGTCGCTGGCGGCTTTTGGCTTAGATCGGCAATTGGAATGCCGATCTAAGCTTAGATCGGCATTCCAATTGCCGATCTAAGCAATTTCCAACATCGGCATTCCGATTGCCGATCTAACAACGTTAGTTTTAAAATTTCGAATTTTTAAACGTTTTTTTCGATATTCGTGTGAACAGTAACGTTAGTTTTAATTTTTTATATTAATTTGGAAATAACAACAGTACTCATTTCCAATTTTGCTTTTGTTTTGGTAGGTTGAATTAGGCTGTTCTACTTTCTACAATAACACTGTCAGACATATTGGCTAATTAAAAAGATTGCTTGCTACTCCACAATGCCTTCAGAGATGTCAAATTTGGTTTTCTTGATCTAATGGAGATATTCACCTGATCTCAAGAGTATGTTGGAACCAGTAGGCCTTAAACGAAGATGGATTGGTTTTTCTAAATCTTGTTTGTTATAATTAAAATGTTTTTACAACCTAATCTCGAGAGTATATGTTGGAACCAGTAGGCCTTAAACGAAGATGGATTGGTTTTTCTAAATCTTGTTTGTTATAATTAAAATGTTTTTACAACCTAATCTCAAGAGTATATGTTGGAACCAGTAGGCCTTAAACGAAGATGGATTGGTTTTTCTAAATCTTGTTTGTTATAATTAAAATGTTTTTACAAACTGGTGAGGCTGTTGCTTGGAAGTTCAATAGAATAATGTTAGATAACTTGAACCCAGTCATCATGTTTTAATTTATATTGGCACATCTCTGAAGTTGTGTTGCAATTTAACGATATTTCGTCAATAAAAAATCCACTTTCTTTTGAACCACTTCTTTCTTCCCCAGCGACTGAATCAAACAAACCAAAAAAGGGGGGAAAAAAAAGGAAAAGAAGAAACAAAAGACAAAAATACCTCTGCTTACATTTTCTTTTGTAGCAATCACTTTTAGTATTTTCGTTATTTTCTTTTTATTTTGGTCAACATAACGCACATGATCGATGCTAATCCAGTGATTTGGTGGGGTAACTTCCGTACGGGTAATAAACTATCCCGGTACGTTGGTACTACGCACAACCTGTCAGTAAAAATAAATTGGCAAAATAAATACTGCAAGAAGAAGTAGAGTAAATAATGATCAGATTTTCTATGTCAGTAGAGGTCTATCATACAATTCCTCTGGAGCTTCTGTTACCCACCTATCTTCCTCTGGTTCTTTAATTATCTAAAATTTTACCGTTAGTAAATTACCACACGTTAATGAATTAAAACAAAACCACAGGAAATCATATACAGTACAAATTGGTGGGGGGGCTTTTTTCAAGGTAAAATCAAGCGAGGAGTAACTGTGGTAGCTGACAGTAAATGACCATAAAACAGTAAAAGGAATAAAAATGTACAATACACATGCCATGAGCATCATTCACGAAAGGGAAAATTTGAATTTTGTCCAATTTATTGAACCCATAAATAGAGGCTAATTTGGGTTGAATTAAGCATTGAAATAAGCAATAATGAATAACAAATTTGGAAAATGATTTCTGCATTCTAACTTTCTTTATGGTTCGTAACTTCTACTTTATTTCAAAAAAGTGAAAAGGAATAAATTTGAGAACTGTTGCAAGGGCTAAGGAGAACAGAAAGGATATAATGTATACAGACGACAAATTTTGGAGCAGTTAAAGCTGGGGCAACTACAGAATTTCCAGGAAACTCCTCAGTAGAGCAACAGTATCAGTTCAAAAAGGGGAAAAAAAAAGTTATTAACCCAAGAGATTTTAATTTAGTTACACTTGCCTTGGTACGTACACCTTAACATGTTTAGAGACATACATAACATGACCAACACCACAACATGGCACAAATGAAACATTATCATGACACTTTCTATATGATAAGTGCCGGACTGCACTTCACATGCTAAAGATATATGTTATGTACACCATGTAAAACTTGTTTTTAATTTTAATGAATAGGTTCTTTATAACAATAACAAGCTTGTAGTCCCAAATAAATTAGAATATGTTAGAAATGAATCCCAACCATACTAGAGTCACCAAAATATAAGTATGAAAATATTACTGATTTATAAAAAAATAATAACAATTATCCTAGTTCACAATTTCCTCCTTAATGAAAAATTACGCAGTTGTCTTAGTCCTATACAATTCCCTCTCAAACTAAGTGCACAGATCAGAAATTATATTTTGTTTTTTTACTGTAATGTAACAAAAAAAAAATGAAGACGAAAATGGAAGACTAGCCACTCTAGTGGTACCAAGTGAATAAGGAATAATAATAAAAAATTTCGGTATGCGTGCTTGTCCATATTCCTTATTCTTATACTATGATTTTGTTAGTATAGGAATAAGAGTCCAAATTCCTTATTCTTATACCGTTTGTTTTGCACAAGAATAAAAATAAATACGCAAATCGAAATTTCTTATTCCTATTCTCTATTCCCGACCTATCCAAACACACCTACTAAACAGAGGCGAAGAAATAAACTACACTTCAACCACTCACTCTTTCATAAAAAAAGAAACATAAATAAATATCAGGGGCCATTTTGCACTTATCATACAAAAATCCAAACTAAAGGTGTCGACCTTCAGCAAGACTCTGTCAGATCCTCCATACCATACCGTACCGATATCCCACAGCAACTCTCTCTCTCTCTCTCTCTCTCTCTAAAACGCACAAAGGTGGCACAGAAAGTCTGTCGCTCTCAACCAAGGTTCTCTCTCTCTCCTCTCTCTCCCTTGACTGTTCAGAGAAGAAGAAGAAAGAGCCTCTGTTCACCTTTGTCTCCTTCCCCTTTTCTCAATTCCCCATTCCCTTTGCGCCTTAATTTCCTCTATTTTTGAGCCCCGTTCAGGTTTTTGATTCACTTTTGCAAAACAGAGTATCGATTTTCTTGCGTGGAAGCTAGCGCGTGTGTTTTATTCCTCTCTATCTCTCCCCATCTGAACTCCCTAAGTGGGGTTTTAGTGCTTTGTGGGCATCTCCTTTTCGCAGCAGCCTTGTCTAAATCGCCATGATTAAAGCCTTTTCGAGTCTAGAATCTAGAGATTGCTAATTGGAGAAAAGGTGCCAACTTGTGAAGATCGTAGCTGTTACTCTGTAACTCTGCTTCGTTTCTGATCTCTGTCAGTTAAGCCCATCTTTTGTCGTCGAAGGGAAATGGGTTCGTTTTAAATTGGTGAAAGACTCGACCAGTTTTGGCAACAAGTGCAGAAATGACTTGCGACCTAGAGGTAGACGTTAATGGAGAAGAGACATTCTTCGTCAGCAAGGTACAGTTTTGTGAAATTTTGTATATTTTTGTCTTGTTTTGTTTGTTATCAGAAATTGACTTAATTTGCATAAAAATGTCCTGTTTATTGCAGCAAGGTACATTCTTTCCTGTGATAATTTGCATAAATTTGTCTTGTTTTGTTTGTTCTCTGAAATGCGATAAACTAATATAAAATGGGTTTTTGTTTGTTTCTTGTTAGGAATTAGGCATGCATTCCAACACTGAATTTGTTTCGAGATTTGTTTTCTTGCGTGGACTTTACTAACTTGTTCTTTTGCTTCCCGTGATACCTCTGTTGTTTCTATTCTGTAATTTTGGTTGTGCTACCTATCCCAATTCGGCTTGATCCAAAAAACTAAACAGTTCTCGTCAGTTAAATGCTCTTTCTTATCTCTTTCTATTGAGCAAGATTTTACAGCTGCCTCCTAGTCTCCACTTCTCTGTGTTTTTCATGTCAGACGGAGGATCTTTTTGTTTGCTTATAGGTAGGATTTGTACAAAGAAACATAGTATTTTCTAAGCATGAAACTAAAAGTTTCATTAAGTCGAGGGTCTCTATAAACATGCCAAAGAAACGAACTTATGACTAAAAAATTTCAAGGTCTTTAATGAAAAAGTTATCACTCAACATGCCAAATAGCAAACTTTAGAAACCAACTTTTTTTTTAAGGCAGGTGGCAAGAATCACACCGACAAATTTTATTAATAAATAAATTATTTACAAGGTAAAACAAACTGAAAAACAAAAAGGATTTAGAAACCAACTTCAAATGCAAGTTCAGATATTTCTCTGCACAGTTTGTTAGTCGTTATACTCACTCACATGGTAAGTTTAAAAAAAAAAAAAAATACTCACACGGGAAACGTGCAATTCAGGAACCAAGTTCTTTCTAGGATTGTTAGGTACTAAACTGTAAGCTTTAATTATAATAGTTAGGTTTGGTGCTTCTAAGGTTCTAATATGTGAACTTCTATTTTTCTTTCTTTTTTACATTGATAGACGTCGACTCGTCGAGTAAAGATTTTAATTCTTTTTTTTTTTGAAGAAAGTAAAAGATTTTAATTCTGTTAGCATAACAAATCAATGTCAACATTCTTCTCTCCTCTATTCATGGAGAACCATGGGATTTAGTGCCATATGCTTTTCATTTAATTTTTATCTGCTTTTTTCCCGATTATTATTCAGTAGTTTGAACTTTGATTCTTTGAACATGGCTTTTTTTTGCTATCATTTATGACTGGTTTGTTGGTTCCATTATTACAATTCTTTCCCCTTCTCTCTCACAATAAATGCGAGCTCGTGGGTCTGGGATGATTGTTTCTTATCCAAATCTGTTAATTGTTTAAAGCAATCAGACATATGTTTCATTTACACCGAAATATGAAATTACCTTTGTTATTTCATTACAGGCATGTTTAATGATAAGACAGCTAAACTTTACCAAATTACTCCTCTGATGTTATCTGCAACATTAATTAGGAGAGGCAAACATTCTCTCCATTTATTTTTCTTCACAAACTAATTGCTGTTTTACAATCTTTTCTCAGGAAATTTTATCCTCTTTCTCTAACCGAATCAAGAGCTTGTTCACCACATTACCTACCGTAGAACCAGCTACATTTCCCTTGAAAGTGATTCTACATGAATTTCCTGGTGGGGCTGAGGCATTTGAGCTTTTTGTCCAGTATTGTTACAGCTTTGGAAATTTTCAGATAACCCCATGCAACATCTTACCTCTTTTCTGTGCTGGGAGTTTCATGGAAACTAGTGAAACCAATCTGGCAAACTTCAGAGAATACCTTGAATCAATTCAAACCTGGTCTTGGTTTGATTTAGTTACCGGGTTGAAGCAATGCCAGGAAACATTTCCTCTTTCTGAAACACTTGGCCTGTTTGTAAAGGTCACAGGGGCTATTTTAGAAAAAGTGGCTTTTTCCAATGACACAACTCCCATGGATGCATCTCCTGATAGCTCTATGTATCGATTTTCTTGTGATACAAAAAGTACAATTAGCACAAAAAATGGTACCAATTCACGGAACTGGTGGTTTGAAGATCTCTTGTTTCTAAAGCCCAAAATTTTGGAGAGAGTTGTTAGAATCATGGCTTTGCATAAATTTGATCATGGTATAACTGCTAGATTTTTATTTTACTATATAAAATCCGGGCTCTCCTATATCACAATTGAGGAGAAAAAATTTGCAATCGAGGCCACAATTGGGTTACTGGATTCTCTCAATAGGGAGTCACTGTCTTGCAGGGGCTTATTTGGAATTTTAAGCGTTTCTGGTCCTCTGAAGATAAATATATCTCATAGAGACAAATTGGAGGCCATGATAGGTTGCAAAATTTACCAAGCAACCTTGGATAATTTGTTGATCCCAGCCCCAATGGGATCGGGTAGCTTGTATGATGTGAATTTGGTGCTAAGGTTTTTGTGTTATTTTTCAAAAAGTATAATGTGTGAAGTTATACCAAGGCTGAAGAAGGTCGGATCATTGATGGACTTGTATTTGGCTGAGGTGGCACCCGATCCAGCGTTGAAACCCGCAAAATTTGCTGAGTTGACCTCAGCTTTGCCTGCCTTAGCTAGAGACTGCCACGACTCTTTGTATGGAGCTATTGATATCTTTTTTCAGGTACTTTGATATCATTTGCTATTTTTGTATGTTTTATTCCTTTAGAATATTGTCCGTATCAAGCTCAATGACTTGATTAACAACATTTGACGATATAATAGTCATTTGGAGTTATTTTCATTGTTTAGAGTGAATCTAATTAGCACCATTCTGTTGACCTTCACATTGATGAAAGTCTTTTGTAAATTATTAGGTTCATAGTCGTTTAACCGAGGAAGAGAAGACCAAGATTTGCAGTGCTATAAGTTATGAGAAACTCACTTCTGACTGCTGCAAACAACTCACAAAAAACCCAAAGTTCCCGCCAAGAACTGCAATTCGAGCTCTAGCATCTCAGCACTCAATGCTCAAAACCCTTTTGCATGAACCAAATTCACAACCCCTGAATTCAATCTCGAGCAACTACGATGACGACCAAGTGATATTGTATGCAAAAAGGGTTGATCTCACAATGGAGAATGAGAATCTCAAGGCAGTTTTAGAAGGCATGCATTGGAGAGTCATGGAGTTGGAGAAGATTTGTGGGAAGTTGAAGGGGCAAATGGCAAATATGAAGAATACTAGAAAGCATAGCTCTATTGTGTGTAGATCATCACTGCCTAGGCTTTGTTCTTGATAAAGTAGCTTGCTTGCGGAGTTATGAAATTTTTATATGTATCTTTGTGCATATAGCCTGGTTGTATGTTGTTCTATGAGATGTTTATTATTTTGTGCATAAATTTTTGAGGCGGTTCACATGGTTGAAATATATATGATTGCTTAATATAGAATCTGAGCTTAAGCATATGGTTCTAGCAACCTATATTTTGGTTATGTAGTGTTTGAATAGTATTATATATTATTATAACGTTCCCATAAATCCATCCAATTGAATATAGTACTTATCAATAAAAACAAGTACCAAATACTCGCCATGTTATGCTATATATTTCATCAATCATTGAAAACAGAATGAATGAGTTGATCTCACAGTGGTACAAATGTTGCATTGATTTAGAGCTTTTGTCGTGTGGGACATGGAGTTAGTTGGATAATTAATGCTAAGATAAAATTAATGTTACCTTTGTTGGACTAATTGAGCACCATGGTTATAGTGTAAATTAATATATTATCACACAAAACATTGTTCTTTATTAAAAAAAATGATTTCTTATATGATGTTTTGCTAATTAATTTATATATCAACAGTTTATAAATTTTTGTGCATAGCAAAATGCTTGGAGTGATGTTGAAGTTAGTGTTTGAAATTTTTTGAACTTTTGGTTTGTTTGCGTAATTGCGTTCCTTTTTCTGTCTTCCACATCGCATGATCTACAAATATTAAATGGTACGCAAAAAGAGAAAGGTTTTCTTTAGTACACTTGAAGGTTACCATCTCACAAGAGAGAAAAAAAAATAATAATATGCTGGGGTTCAAAATTTATTTATCTTATACATTGAAAGGTACACCTCGTTGAAAACTAATCTTTTGAAATATATAAAGAGTTCCTTTATATTATTATATACCTATACTACATGTTATGTAGGATTCCTTGTACTTAATTGTGAAAAAGGCCGACAAAGATATGACACAAGTTGACTTGGTATTATGCATGGGCTTTTATCGGCTTGTGCATACATCCACATGTCTACTAAAATAACACCAAAAAAAAAAAAAAAAAATAACAATCTGGTACCATTTTATTATAATTGCAACTCTGCATTAATTAATAGGTACAAAAGAGAGTTTCAATTGAGGGAGAACATATTTTGTGACTTGAACATTCGAGGTGGTATCTAAACTGTCTGATTAATCATAGGTCACTTCGGACGATCTAAACTGTCTGATTATAATGATAGGAATTTTTATCACTCAAAAATCGAGTTGATCAATTCAGATGATCTAGACTGTCTACAATTATGAACAAAGGAAACAGGCAGCTTTAAAGTTCGCAATGAACGGTCCGGATTTTGTCCAATTCCTTGGATCCCTTCAAAAAGATGTGAGTTGTAGTTGAGGGGGCATCTACCTGGGGCCTTTTAGTAAATTAATTAAAACGTGCACATGAAAGCATGGTACCTGAGGGGGATCTTGGTAAATTAATCAAATGAACATGAAATCATGGTATCATAATGTCATGTGACTAGTGTATGGAGGTCCAGTCATCTTGCACTGAGGTAGATATATATAGAACCTGCCATAATACAGTTCATTTGTTCCATAATCTCACAAAGAATTGTTCAATGGCTTCTCTTTTTTTTCTCTTTACCTTAATTGGTTCTGAAAGTCATAAGGCATATGTAATGTGTCCACTAAGAGTGTAAATTTAATTAAACAATTATAAATCAAAATATTATATATTATTTATTTCTTGTTTGTTAAAAAGTATAAGTTAGTTGTCTTTTTATGAAATGAACTTTTAACTATTTGTATGAGGATATTATCAGCAGCAGTTTTAAAGTAGTTCTATCTAGGTAAGCCAACCTACATGCAATTTGCATGGATATAACTCTAATCATGCTTCTTCAACTTTTAATGAACAAAAAACATCCATATGGAGGCTTTTCATGCAAAGATTGTGACATCAGAATTCTATAAACTTAGTCTCTGATCGCTTTAATACTTTCTGTGGTCCCAAATTTGGATGGATACAACTCTATGCATGCTTTTTCGTGCTTGGGAAATGTATTCACAATTGATTGTGGTCCCAAATAGAAAACAATTTTTTTTCAAAGGAAACTTAATGTTAGTACCTTAATTAAAACTAATAATTCAGAAAAATAAGAAAAAAAAAACAGAGCAACTTGAAATACTACTGTTTGAATTTTCAGAATGCTCTATATATAAATATCCATCTACAAGAATTTCCATAATTTTAGGGAAGCTTGATAAGTGTCTTTGAAGAAGGGGAAAAAAATTATGTAAAAAATAATTTTAGCAAAGCTTTCCACAATTGTCATGTCAATTCTTGAAGGAAAAATGAAAATTTAAGTTTTTTTTTTTTCTTTTGAAAAAGGAAGGATATCTACTAGTATCTTTAGAAATAGAAAATAGTTATGCAAGATTCAGTGGTACCAAATCGGTTGGTACCAATAGATTCCTAGGCTAACTGTCAGCTAATCAATCATGTCTTTGGCTGCAACACCATCAGCCATCGACTTCAATCTAACAGTATCAACCCAAACAATCAACCAGTATGTTAAAAAACGACCTTGGTGATCAGTTGAAGTCGTCGGTACATCATGTTTTTAATATTTTGAACACATTTTGCTAATCAGAATTAATTTGCTCGTCGCATTTGATTAATTGACCGGTTAGTTTGATGAATTGTGCAATATAGTTTGTTGGGAGAAGCTCTTTATTATATGAACTCTGCTTTTGATAGTCTCGGATTGTATAATTGTGGATCACAAGATTTCATTCTATGTTATTTCTTTTTAATTATTTGGATAAGCAAAAATTTTTCTATGATTTTTAGTGGTTGTTAATTTCTATCTGAAAATTTTCTATCATCACAGTTCATACCGTCACAAAACAAAACTTTCTGCAACTACGCCTTCAATAATCTATAGATTTTTGGCTCCGAAACAAATATATTTGTAAAAAGAATGAATATTTGAAATTGATAGCCTTGATGGCTATCAAATACAAAATGACATAAAAAAAATGTAATTAACTAATTAACTGCATAAATAATATATTTACCGAGGCTGATAAAGATAATCACCGCAGTAATCTTTCGTTTTTGACCAGCTAGTCCAAATCAGCACTAACTATAACTTGTATTTTGTTTCTCAACTTACTATCGGTCTCCTACCCGCCCAACCTTCCCCTGCCGTCGGCCCATCCACCAACCGCCACCTCCTTTTGTGCCGTCAATCCTCTCCCTCGCCGACACCTATCCCACCCCATTTAAAAGCATAATTATCAAGAAAAATAAGATAATTAACTAAACTAACTAATAAAACTAACAAAGTCAATTGACAAAACTAATGAGATAAATAACAAAACTGTTTGTCCACCTATATTGTATATTTATTTTATTCGTCCATATAGTGTGTTTAATATGTTCATACATTCTACCAATTTTTTGTGGAGCCGAGAGTGGGACGACAGTTGGCGTGCCGAGGGGGCAGTGGCGGAGCCAGAAAATTTGACAATGGGGTTCAATAATTTTTAGCATTAGTATTACAAGAAATTAAATAAATTCATACTATATATATAGAGAGAGAGAGAGTTTTGCTATGGTGAGTTGCAACTCACCAAAGGGTCGGTGAGTTGCGATCAAAACTCCTAAACTTAGTTTAAAATGATCGATCCAAACCGTCCAATATGATCTCTCTATTGAAATCTCCATGCAGACCAAATTTTATATTTTTTTTGAAATTTCTAAGTATTTTTTTCGGATTTTTAAAAACTGTTGTTTTTGAACGGTTCAGAACTAATTAGATTAATGATTTTCTAAAATTTCAAAAAAAAAATACTTAAAAATTTTGAAAAAATATAAATTTTGGTCTGCATGGAGATTTCAATAGGGAGATCATATTGGACGGTTTGGATCGGTCATTTTGAACTAGATTTAGGAGTTTTGATCGCAACTCACCGACTCTTTGGTGAGTTGCAACTCACCATAGCAAAACTCTCTCTCTCTCTCTATATATATATATATATTATAGAAAAATTCTGTTTTGGACGAGTTATTAATTTGGTCTAAATCTAATTCATTCATTATGATTGATTACGGATCCAATGGCCCTTGAAAAACTCATCCATGACTATTCGGATTATTAGTGTCCTTTTGATCGTGCAATCGACAATTTAGACATTAATAATTGCTGGAGATATTTACAATTCATTACGGTTTTATTCCAATAAAGTACTTAAAAACTTTACTGAAAAAAATATTAGGATACAAAATATAGAACAATTTTATAAAAATTACAAGTTATAATAGATTTTTTATCTTCTAATTTAATTCTTTGAAGTCTCATCCTTTGAAATCGTCAGAAGATGAAATGTTATAATCAAATAACAAAATCCATTAAAAATTATTATGGTTACTGATTCTATCTTTGTAATATTCAATTAAATAAACAAAAAAAATCTATATATTAACAAAGTAAATTGTAAAAAGTTACATATTCAAGTTCAATTAATAAGTTCAATATGCATGCGCTAATCATTATTAAAAGTGAAAGTTCATGATATATTCGAGAAGACAAAAATTAACATTTGTGGCAGTCTAATATATATCTGTTATATAAATAATTTTTTTTCCAACAAGAATAAAATTTCCAAACCCAATATGAGGTTCACTAGTGGAATATCTTTTGAATATTTATGGGGTTCAAATATTGCATATCTACAAATTTTTTCATTTTGCAAGTGTGAACTTTTAAATATAGTATTATTTTTTATAAATCAATGGGGGTCAACTGACCCCCATTGATTGTACTTAGCTCCGCCACTGCGAGGGGGGGTGGTAGGGGGTGGAGGTAGGGGCGGAACCAGGATTGAGAAATGGGGGGGAGGGTCAAGTTCGAAATACTAATTTTATTAGATTTGATCCCAAACAATTTACGTATCTTTTTTATTTTTTTTTTGGATTGTTAGACAATGGCTGCTAAGCTAAATGAATGAAAAAACAAGAAAATGAAAAAATACAGAAGCCGAAGTTTTAAAAATGCTTGAGAAGACTAAGGACCCAGCCCACTACTTCATTAGACCTTCTATACTTGCATTTTTCGGCGTAGACCCAACTAAGATCCATAATACAAAATCAACAACTTGACGTGTGTTTGGCACACGCTCGCCACGCCCTAGTTCCGCCCCTGGGTGGAGGTGGGGTTGGGGACGTGGTCGGCAGGAGAGGGCTGAGGTGTGTTGGAGTTGTGTCCTAGAAGTCAATATTTAATGACTTAGTTTCTTAGTTTATGTTATTGATGACATTTGATCATTTGTTCCTAGAGTTTATTACTGACAGATCATTCAGGTTGAGGATCTGAATTGTAGATCTCTGTGGAACATTCATTAGAATAACAGTAATAAATCTAAATCGTCCGTAATCTTGATAATTAACAAGGAATATTAATTATCATAAAAGATTAGTATGCAAGTTAAGTGATGATTAAGTTCTACAAATTATAGGTAAGGAGTTACCAACTTAATTGCATATGTGTATGTTATTAGAACATAGTACAGGACATGACCCAATGAAATAAACATATGGATTGTGTTATGTGTCATTGTTTATTTCATATGAGTTTGATTCTAAGTTTGAGATGGTTCAACTTTTCCACATGAGGATAGGTGATGTGCAAACTAATAATACCCTAATTGCTCCTAAAACGTACCGCAAGCGTACGGTATATCGTTGGATATGGTTAGGGGTCGAACCACAGGGACGGATTAGTTGAGTATTAGGTTTACCGGTTCACAAAATCTAGGTCGGTCAATTGAGATGGTTTTTGGTCTTAAAACAATAGCAAAATGAGATAAACAAACAATCAAACTAAAACAAAACTAAAGCAAGTAACAATTTGGTTGTTTTCTGGTGATTTCTAATAATAAAACGTCCTAGGATTTCTATTTTTACCTCGGTTAGGCTTCGGGCTGTCAACGCGCGTGTTGTCGCACGAAACGCTGACCCGTACTGCACCAGTCTTGCCCTGTGCGACCCGCACAGGTAGTACTTGGTGCGGCACGACCCTTAGTTGATGGTGCAATGCATGACAATTAAGTTCTTAACTGGTTTGGGACAGATATAGCCGGACTTGGACTCCCTAGACCTCAGCCGTTGCATATTGGTCATGGTATCGTGACACGGAACCTAGTCTAACGCCCCCATTAGTCTAGTTAACCCTCACTTTCGCTTGTTGGCTTAACCATCCTAAGTCCACAATTTAGTTTACTAAGGTATCTAACCGACTTTCGCCTAATTAGAAATCTTCTCCTTTTGGGATACCAATTGGTCACATTTCGGCTCCTAACCTACCTCAAGTTGCTTACTCAATTCAATCAATTAGTCTACACCTTTAACCAAGACTAAGTGTGGCCATTCACCTAGTAAGAGGTTCAACACAATTCATCGAACACAAAGCAAGCATAAACAATAGACAACCAACAAGTGATAAACCATAGAAACTTAATCATTCATCCATTACATCAATCCTAACCTTGGTTTAAACATGACCCTAGAACAAACTAATCTAGCCTACCATAATAGAAACACAATCAAAATGCAAGAAATGGAAAGATACAATCTCCATAACCAAAGAGAAGAAAGGAGGAAGGCAAACGCCCCTAATCAAGCCTCTTCCTTGCCTCTGGACTGGAGATACGGCAGCTTGGGTCGAACGGCGGTGGAACGGTGGTCGGAACGTGGCTCACAAGGCGGCGGGATGCTCTGTGCGGGTCGCACAGGGTGACTGTGCGGGGTGCACAGGAGAGGTGAAGTGGTGGATCAGGTAGGTTTTCGCTGCGCGCCGCCTCGGATGAAAGAGAAGATAGGATGCCCTAATTTCGGCGCTTCGGGGGCTTTAAATATCCGCGAAACTAGGGCTTGAAGTCACGTGCGGAGCGCATGGGAGGATGGTGCGGGTCGCATGGGCCAGGAATGAGTCGTTTGGCCCATGTCGCTTGACTGGCATGCGGGCTGGGTCCTGTGCAGGCCGCACAGAATTCCATCCAGGCCGCACATGATCAATTTCTTCATGTTTTGTATGCCAAACTTTACCAAATTTCCTCAAAGTTCCTACAAAATGAATATAGACCCAAGAAGTACCAAATTCCTATAGAAATAAACTAAAACACGCATAAAACAAAGGTATTGAGTTGCGATTGAAGGTAAAGTCCGGTCGAAACGTATATATAAATGTGTGATATCAATAGGTTCAATAAATATCGTCTACCGTTGATTCCTGATAAGGGATGCTATACGGACTTTATTTATGTTCTCTTGAATTGTGCGGGAAAATGTTGTTCATCAAGAAAATCGTATGTCCTTCATTAATTCACTTAGTGAGTGATGGTATCTGTTTGGGCCCCTTGATGGAGTTGGATTGTTTGGCCAACTTGTACAATCAACTCTAGATCAAAAAATGTATAATCTGCAAGAATAGCACATTCCTATCTTGGATTATATAGTGATATCATGTGACATAAGAATCAAACAAGGAGATACTTTTATTTCTTATGCAAGATTGAGATATTGTAGCAGTACATTATTTATGCGAATTGGGAATCATAACGTGTTGCTAGATACCGCTTATGATTATTGAAATTAAATAGCGATTTAATTTCAACATAAATCCTCGAGGGTCACACGAATAAAAGCTCTTAACCAACAGTGCATTATAATTAGTTTATTTGCATTGGAGAATGCAAAATATGATAAGTTGATTAATTAATTATATACCGTTGTGAACCGTTATAATTAATTATATCAAAGGGATCATATGAAACTAATAAATACAAAGTCTAATCCTATAATAATTATCAAATAGTTGATAATTAATTTTGCTCGACACAATTAATATAATTGTGAGAATTATATTAATATAATTGTACTATATGATTATATATATTATATGGGCCTTATTTGATGCATAAACTAGAGAGAGAAATGAAATATGGTACTTGAGATTTTTGGCCCATAATTTTGGACGAATTTTGAGAAGGATTTAGCCCATTTTCTCATGTCAAAAGTTGCTTGGAAGATAGGTTAGTTGACTAGTCAATATGACTTGTAGAAAGGGTCATAACTTTATTATAAATATACCTCTCATTTGGATGAGAGAAGGTTACACAAACCACTTCTTTCTATTCCTTCATAGCTGCCATATTTTGTTGCTCTCTTGCATCAAGTTAAGGGCTCATGTGTTGAGCGTTAGCTACCTCTACTAAATATCGATTTAGAAGAGAAAGGGGAAGCTTTGGATTAGACGATTTCACTTGTTTCGCTAGCACGAAATCGAGTGAAGTTGGTTAATCTTTTGTGGACCTAAGAAATGAGAAAAGAAGAGGAGACGAGCACGCCACTGACTCCCACGCATTGAAATCGCATCGCGGATATAATTTCGCGAGAGGTATAACTTCCTACGCTTTCTCCCTTGTGAATGATGTGTTTGAATGCTTTATGCAAGATCCTTGTGTTGTTAGTTTAATTAATAGTAATTAAGTGCATTAAAATTTTTTTTTTGTGCTTGGACAACACTTTCTAACAAGGTGGTAGTAGAAGAAATAGAGTGAGGAGTAACTCTGTCATTGCGGTGATTATTGCACTAAATAATTATGATATATTTATAGTTATTTAATTCATACATTAAGATAAGAAAGATTCATATTAATAGTTAAAATCACTGTTTTGAAAACCCTACCGGATACTGGAAATTTCCAGTAAAAGCAGATTTCAAGTCAGCACCCGGTAGGAAATGACACCTAAAATCTGTTGGTCAAGAACCTGGAAACACCGGTCAATAACCATAAATTTCAAAAATATCGACTTAGCTGGTTTGTCTAGTATGATTTATTTCAGCTTTTTCAAGACATAAATTCACAAAATCAATTGAGAGTGGGGTGAATCGAACCTACATGGGTAGGTTAAAAGACAAGAGCTCCGTCCACTGGGTTGTGTTTACCAAAAACCCGCCGGGTCAGACCGGACCAGCCCCAAACCCGTCCCATGGACCGGACAGTCCATGGACTGCAATGGACCGAAGGGTTAGACCGGGGCGGATCTACGACGGGTTTGGGCCGCCCTTCTGTCTTAATCCGTGGACCGGACCGTCCCACCTTGTGAACTCGTCTTAAACCCCTGCCATGCCCAAAAAAAAGGAAGAGGGTAACTTTATTTAATTATATTTAAATTTTTGCATTTATTAAAAAATTACAAATCAAATTTAAAAAAAAATAATAAAAAATAAAAAAACAGAAAAGATAGTAATGAAAAAATAAAGAAAAACTAAAAATAATTAACGAAAAATAAAAACGGAAAAAAATATTGAAAAAATAAAATGCAAAAGACAAACAAAAAAAAAGGACCCGTATTAGTGATACAATATAAGTATATATGTCGTTTACTATACTTATATAGAGTTTTCCTATGGTGAGTTGTAATTCACTAAAGGGTTGGTGAGTCGCGCTCAAAACCCCTAAATCTAGTTCAAAATGACCGATCCAAACCGTCTAATACGATCTTCCTATTGAAATCTCCATGCAGACCAAATTTTACATTTTTCGAAATTTTGAAGTATTTTTTTGAAATTTTAGAAAATCGTTAATGTAATTAGTTCTGGACCGTTCAAAAACAGTAGTTTTTAAAAATCCGAAAAAAATACTTAAAAATTTCAAAAAAATATAAAATTTGCTCTGCATGAAGATTTCAATAGAGAGATTATATTGGATGGTTTGGATCGGTCATTTTGAACTAGATTTAGGAGCTTTGAGCGCGACTCACCGACCCTTTGGTGAGTTGCAACTCACCATAACAAAACTCCTTTTATATATATATATATATAGACAATGGACATAGTACACTGATGTGTACAGATCGTCTCCGTACACATGAGTCATTTTTCAAGATCTAAAATTCAAACGGTCAATCCGAACCGTTGAAGTTGCTCTCCATATTGAAAAATCCATATAAATCAAATTTTACATTTTTTTCTTTTTTTTTGCTATTTATTATGATATTTTCAAATTGGAGGGGCTGAAATACTTCAATTATAGCGTTTTTTGAAAATATCATAATAAATAGCAAAAAATGTTAGAAAGTGCTCAAAATTCAATTTTAGTTACTAATTAACTACCATTAACAAGTCTAAGCACATGGATTTAGTCCAAAACATCAAAACACATCCACATGAGAAAATGAAAGGCGATTTTTACCTCTTCTTGTATCCAACAAGAAGGCTCGATCCGAATCAATAGAAATCGATGGCGTTCTCGTCTCCGCCGCCACCGCCGCCTTGTCGCCGGCCTCGAGTCCACCAAGGAGTTAACCACAAACTCAAAACTTATGCTAGTAAGATTGAGTTCAAGGCAAATCCATTCCTTTTAATTAATTAACAAGCTTAATTATATGGATCTATGCTCAACACATGAGCTCCTATCAAATAAGAGTGGATGAGAGCAAGGAAGAGAGAACAAAAATTCTCTTCTCTTGAGAGAATTTCGGCCAAGGAAGAAAGAAGAGAGAAAATAGGGTGGATGCTAGGGTTTCTCTCTCCAAATGGTCCCCTTTTATAGCCAACCACTCCTCATGACAAGTTACAACTATTTACAACCTTGTCACTTGCCCTAGCTGAAATTTTAATGGGCTCAAGAGCCCATTTTATCATGTGTTAAATGGTCTATTAATTCATTAATTAATGATCCATATAATTGCTCTCTTGTTGGACCTTTAGTTCACTAATTAAATAAAGACCCGTTAGCTCAATTTAATTCTATTAATTAAATTATGTTGAACGGAATTAATTATCAACTATTTGATACTTATTTTGAGATTAGAAAATGCATTAATTTATTTCTATATGATCTCTTTGATATAATTAATTATAACGATTCGCAACGGTATATAATTAATTAATCAACTTATTATATTTTCGCAATACTCACTGCTGCGAATAAATAAATAATATACTGTATGGTCAAGTCCTATTTGTGTGACCCTTTGAGAATTTATGCTATGTTGGCCATGAAATTAAATCGCTATTTAATTCCAATAATCATAAGCGGTATCTAGCAACACGTTATGATTTCCAATTCGCATAAACAATGTACTGCTACAATATCTCAATCCCACATAAGAAATAAAAGTATCTCATTGTCTGATTCTTATGTCACATGATATCATCGTATAATCCAAGATAGGAATGTGTCATTCTTGCAGATTATACGTTTCTTGATCTAGAGATAATTGTATCAAGTTGCTAGCAAACAATCTATCTCCATCAAGGGGCCCAAACAGATATCATCACTCACTAAGTAAATTAATGAGGGACATACGGTTTTCTTGATGAACAACTTTTTTCCGCATAATTCAAGAAAGCATAAATAAAGTCCGTATAGCAGCCTTTATCAGGAATCAACGTTAGACGATATTTATAAAACATATCCTCATGTGGAAAAGTTGAACCATCTCAAACTTAGAATCAAACTCAAATGAAATAAACAATGACACATAACACAATCCATATGTTTATTTCATTGGATCATGTCATGTACTATGTTCTAATAATATACACATATACAATTAAGTTGGTAACTCATTACCTATGATTTGTAATACTTAATCATCACTTAACTTGCCTACTAATCTTTTATGATAATTAATATTCCTTGTTAATTATCAAGATTACGGACGATTTAGATTTATTACTGTCATTCTAATGAATGATCCACAGAGATCTACAATTTAGATTCTCAACCTGAATGATCTGTCAGTAATAAACTCTAGGAACAAATGATCAAATATCATCAATAACATAAACTAAGAAATTAAGTCATTAAATATTGACTTCTAGGACACAACTCCAACAAAAAAGTTCGAAAAAATGTAAAATTTTGTCTATCTGGGTTTTTCAATATGGAGAATAACTTGAACGGTTTGGATTGACCATTTGAATTTTGGATCTTGAAAAATGACTCATGTGTACGGCGACGATCTGTACACATCATTGTACTATATCCATTATATATATGAGCAGCGTTCCGCTGCCATCATTTTTTGGTGCCACAAGTTGCCACAACTTCATATTTTATCAATATTTAAAATTTTTTAAATTCAAATACTGAATCTAAACCGTTGATTTTGTTCAATTTAATGAGTGATGTGTTTCTATATAAGTCTTATAAAAATTGAAGTTGTTTTGATAATCGATCAAATGAACAAATGATGAACGTATTAGAATTAATTTGTCATAATTAACTATATTCGTTCATTTGTTGACCACTTGATCGAGTATCAAACTTACTCCAAATTTTATAAAAGTTATATAGAAACGCATCGTTCGTTAAATTGAACAAGATCAACGATTTAGATTCAGCATTTGAACTTAAAAAATTTTAAATATTGATAAAATATAAAGTTGTGGGAACTTGTGGCACCAAAAAATGGTGGCAGAGGAACGCTACTCTGTATATATATATATAGTAAATCTATTGTGAACCATGATGCATAGAGCGCTCCGTGCACCACGACCGTTTGATCGATGATTTTGCAAATTGACAAATCTAAATTAACCAATCCAATCTATATATTGAAATCTCATAGCAAACAAAATTTTACAATTTTTGAAATTTTTTTACTATTTTTTTTGAATTTTTTAAAACTTGCCATTTTTGGCTTACAAATTAGAGTATTTATAGCAAAAAATGGCAAGCTTAAAAAAATTCAGAAAAATAGTAAAAAAATTTCAAAAATTATAAAAATTTGTTTGCTATGAGATTTCAATATATAGATTAGATTGGTTAAATTAGATTTGACAATATGTGAAACCACCGACTAAAATGGTCATGGTGCACAAAAGCTTATATGAACCATGGTTCACAATAGATTTACTCTATATATATATATATATATATATATATATATATATATATAGAGTTTTGCTATGGTGAGTCGCGACTCACCAGGGGTCTGTGAGTCGCGCTCAAAACTCCTAGATCTGGTTCAAAATGACCGATCCAAACAGCTCAATACGATCTCCCTATTGAAATCTCCATGCAGACCAAATTTTATATTTTTTCGAAAATTTTAAGTATTTTTTTTCAAATTTTAGAAAATCGTTAATCTAATTAGTTCTGAACTGTTCAAAAACAGTAGTTTTTAAAAATCCGAAAAAAATAATTAGAAATTTCAAAAAAATATAAAATTTGGTGTGCATGAAGATTTCAATAGGGAGATCGTATCGGACGGTTTAGATCGATTATTTTGAACCAGATCTAGGAGTTTTTGAGTGCGACTCACCATAGCAAAACTCTCTCTCTCTCTGTATATATATATATATATATATATATATATATATATCATAATGAAAAATAAAAAAAAACAACAAAATAATTAATAAAGTACCGGCAGACCTGACCGGACCGGACCGTCATAACCCGTGCGGGTTGCATGGGGCGGGTTTAAGAAGGGTTAGGGCCAAGATTTATATGATGGACCGTCCTAACCGCTCCGTCTTAACCCGTGGACCGCCGCTGGTTGGATCACCTCGCCCCGAGCCGTTTCGTAAACCCTACCACTGGGCCAAGTTGGCTTATTTGATAATAATCTTGTTAAATATATATATTATATTAGAACTAAGTACAAACCGGCACAAATCGGTAGAACCGATAAAAACCGCATACCGCCACCCTGGCCGGTATGACGGCCGGTAGGGTATTAAAAACATTGCTTAAAATTAAAAGGTTATAGTATTCGATGTGAAATTGTGAATGATTTGATGATATCTCATTAATAATATGATTATCGTAAATAATTATCATAAATAATTAAGATTTGTGCAGTTTAGCGGTTGGATGGTGATTTAGCATTTACTGATGATAAAACAACGATAAACGATTGTGCAATGAAAAAATGGTGATAAAAAAGATAAAATAGTTGTGCAGAGTGAACGAAAATCAAAATAAAACGGAGATAAAAAAAACGGAATTTTTTAAAAACTTATAAATATTTGATGACTTAAGTTGTCTTATAGACCTTGAAACTTAGCTTAACATTTTTGATGATATCTCCTATTTGCATAATTTCGGTATAGTTAGAGGGCCAAAACTGAAGATTGTGATGATCATAGTAAAAAAAAATAAATAAACAAAAAACATAATAAATTAATAATTGCCTGAAAATATTATTATTATTTTTTTTTATCATAAAGCCCGTAGGCAATTGCCCGAAAATATAGTCTAAAACAAGGCTAACAAAGTACAAACTGCAATTATAGCCTATGAAAATAAGAAAGTACAGAACCCAACGGATAGGTAAAAAGCATGACAATAAAATTGAAAAATAAGAAGAAGCGGGTAATGCGCCAACGGTCACGCTACGTTTGTTAATTCCACCCCTCTCCCCGCGCATTTAATGCTCGCTTCAAATTTCCATGCTTTGTCTGATACCATGTTTTTTTACTTGGGAGCTTCCTCTGTTATGGAGAGAAGGTTTTAAAAATTTTGATGCCTCAAAATTAGATTTATTGTTTCCTTCAGTTCAAATCTATTGACCGGACGGTACATAACTCCAACAATAATTTATAACTATATTTATCCGAGTCATACAGTCAGAACAGAAGGATATGAGTTATTCAGTTTATTTGAATTTTTTTTAATTTGAAAAAGTAGAGTCTGCCACCAATAACTACTGACTCCATTGTTGTTCTAAAGTGTTTAATTCAATTTTTTTTAACAACAAAGAGGGTCAAGCCCTCATCTTTTCATTAAAAAAGTACAAATTCAGCTAGTTGCTAAATTAAAAAATAAAAAATTAATAAAGGAAAAACAACAACAGAATAAAATACAATTTCAAAACCAACAGGTCATGCTTATTTAAATTAAAAAACATTTAGTTTAAATTTGTATTTCCCATTTGAAGCATGAATATGAACTATTTTTGGTCAAGTGTGTCAATGGTTTTGGCTGGATTTTTATGCCGTCTTATTGTGAACCTAACTTAACTAGTAATCAAGTGGATGAGAAAATTACATTAGGCATTTACCAAAGAAATACTAGTAGGCCTTGTTGATAATTCATACACATTAAGAAATTAGAGTAAATGAACATCGATCCCAGTTGTGTGAATTTTGCACCATAGTCAGAAAAGATGAAACAAAAAAAATAAGCAATTATGGGTTAATGATTTCAAATCCAAACATCAATAGAGAAGCTCAAAAGACAAAGCAAAATGTCACAGTGCTGAGCTCCGTACTTGAGCCGATGGCGCATTGGAGTTGTGAATTCCCTTCGGATTGACCGTGAATGGATCATCTCCAGTAGAAATTTTTTTTCAGCCACATATATTTATGGATTCACGAATACAATTTTTCTAAAGTAATACAGTATGCAGGGCTTAGTATCTTCTATTTGTAATGTGAAGTTTATTTATACTTTATTTGCTCTAATCTAATATTAAAATATTTGTTGGTTTGGTTTAATTTTTTAAGTTTTTAACAGTAGTCGATAAACAATTAACTTATTGACTCCAGAGAGACTAAAAATTATTGTGTGGTTTTGCCCTATTTATTCTCCTTGATAATTTTTATTAATTAGAAGCATGTTGATAATAGCATGTCAAAAACTAGCATACACATTTTGATTAAACTTTCAATTTAATATCTGTTAATTATAATTTTATATTATATCTATATAGTAAGGTGATAGCAAATTTTAAAACTATATTGCAAAGTGTATTCATTCCTATCACTTCATAGGTGTGGTGGCTTTTCTTAAATTATATTTTTTATAAAAAATAATTTTTATGTTTAAAATTCAGAACTAATATATTATTTTGGTTCTTTTTTTCTTATTACAAAATAATGGTGTCCCCTTGTTTCAAAAAGAAAAAACATAATAAAAGAATTCATGATTAACGAAGTTATTTTTATGATCTCTTAATTCAAAATGACAATAAATTGTAGTGAATAAAATGTGTAACAGAGCAACGTCAAAATAACTACTTTTATATATTTCGATTGTACATATTAGTAAGTTTTAACGTGACTGCAGGAGAAAGGTGCAACGTATATGCGTGATAACGACAAATCATGGAGATCAAGAGTTCGGAAATGACTGGAGATGATAGTCACTACCGCACTAGTACTGTTATGGTCTGGGTTTTTTTGAGTTTTGGTCTGGTCTAACTGTACAAAGTGATGGGTCATATTTTGAAGTGTGTGTTTGTGTAGGGCTGAAATTTTTTTTATTATATATATATATATATATATATATTTTAATCTCAGTGTTTTGTCGGACAACTTTACAGTGTAACCCAAAAAGAAATATTTGATCCTCCTGCCTTTTGGACAATTTTTTTTTTACCAAGGTTTTATAGATTTAGGACTTAGGATGGAATATAATACAAACAAGGCATGCTTGACCTCTCTTGAAGCAAGCATCTGCACATGGTTGGTTGACTGCTTAAATTATATTATTATATTTTTAGAGATATCTTCTTGTTGGTGCAATTAGATATCTCTTGATTATGAAGCAGTGTCAATAGATCCTTTATGTTATAATTTATATAATTTATATATGTTCATGATTAATCTCTTTTTTTCCTCCCTTTTTATTGTTAATTTGTTTTTTATTAGATATGAAGTTTGTTTTAAAAGGAAGAGGGTCCTTTACCAAAAATGAAGTTTTCAATTAATATTTGTTCATGTCTAGCTCACATTTTAAACACACATACAAAAAAAAAATTAAAATTCATATAACAAATTAAGTAATTAAAATACGATCTCCTTACCATAATAGTTGGACGCATTTTAAGGTAATTAATTGAACCATTTTAAAAAAATATTTTATAAAAAGAGTACAATAAAAGTAAACATTTGAATTATGCCTTAGCTGAAAAATATATTCTGTACAATATTCTGATGCATGCATGTTTATTATATTGATGGCGTTATTTAAATGCCATAAAGACCGTTGCTTGCTAAAATAGCAAACATGGAGTCAGAACGCATAGAGCAGAGAGCAGAAAGGAGCAAGTCTGAGAGGGCATGGGCACGAGCTGACATGGATCCATTGATTGCCTCGAGATTCCCACACGTGTTGATGACGTAACCTCGCACGTGGGAAATCGGGTCCAAACCCTAATTACCCGCTAAAGTCCTGAACTTGTTGTGTTTCTAGCCATGACAATTGACAATTTATTATGTGGAAGATTTTTCCTTGAGCTTAGCGCATTGTAAAAAAAAAATTGTTCATGAAAGTATAACGGGACGGGGTATCTTTGGTAGACCCAATTTAAGGTGTGATTAAATTTTTGTCTGAAGAGAAAGATATTTTTTAATTTGATTTAAATTATTTTTAATTATTTTAAACCTATTTAAAGATTTTTTTTGTCTAATAAGTCTCAACTTAAACATATTTACAATAATGGTTTTATATTTACATGACGTTAACATTGTTTTTTGTAGATATTATTGTTCTATGGTGGTGAAGCCCAAGAAAAAAATTATTTAAATTAGAAAATGGAAAAAAAATATATTAATTTTTTTGGGTAATCTTATTGTGGACATAAATTTTAAATCGAATAATTTGAATCATAATCATTCATCTTTGTTGATGATTTTAAATGAACAATTTGGATTTAAGGTCAGTCACAAAATTTAGTCTAAAATAGAATTCACTTAATTTTTAATATTCTGTAAAGTATCATATGACTCAAAAAAGGAAAAAAGAATAGAATAAAACCAGACTTGAACATATTGCTTTTTTTCGACTGCAAAACCAGCGACTTGTTCAGTCAGTGTCCCCAACAAAAAAAATAAAAATAAAAAATAATAATAATAATAATAATAATAAAACAAATACAACTTGAAAAGAGGCAATTATTCCGACTGTAAAATATATATCAAATTTGGAGATTGACGATTAATTCTGGTAGTATATTAAATGAATATTTTAAAATGATTATGAACTAGAGAATATAATGATTGAAATTTGAACTACAGTTGAGACCAATTGATAGATTGTTGCTCAACTCCAACAACCGTGATATGAATCAAGATATAAAGGATTTTTATTATGAAAAGCTGTTTATTTATAGTTTCTAGTGTTTTTAATTTTTCATGGACATAGATTGCTATGGATCAGGATAAAGCCATAATATGTTCTTTGATGCGGTGTACGTATGTGTATATATATTGAAATAGGGCTATTTATTTATAAGGCATATATAGTTCACTCTGTGGAATAGAGTTTCCGCATCCAATGGAAATTCAACCAGATACCTCTAGAATAATGACGGAGCCGCTGACCATTCATGCTGGACTCCCACACTTTGGAGTGTAAATATCTAACTAACATAGTTTTACATATCGAACATTATGTCGATCTCCAACCTACTTTCAAAAAATAAAATATATAATAAAATAAAAAAAACATCGATTTCTACAAGAACATATTATATTTTTATATCAATCTATAAATCATTATGAAACTTGTTACAACTTTTGTAAATTAATTATGAACTAAATATTTATTATCAGAGTTTTATCCAATAATTAAATTATGAACTATAAATACATGCATGAAAAAGTTGAATTATTTGCTTATTAAAACATTATTATCCATACAGATCATTGATGGGTGGGGGCAATTTATGAAATCAGAAATGTGCGAGTTATCATTTTAATATATAGCTGGATTCATGGCATGGGTAACCTAATTTTTTACTATAAAACTTGTGACCTAAGCTAGGAATCAAAACATCTGCCATGCTTTATTTTATCACTTCGTCACTTGGGAACAGCGCTGTTGTTCCGTTCCAGGTAACGAAACCGAAAATAATGTTTCGTTTTTTGTTCCGTTCCATGGAAATTCCGTTCAAAAGAGGTTCCGCGTCAAATTTTACATTGAAATTTCTCATTTAGGCGTTCCGTGGATCAATACCGTAGTTCCGTTTCCGTTTCGTTTCTGAAACCAAACCCATATAACATTCCGTTTTCGTTCGATTTGGACGGAACGGAACGGAACGAAAAATGTGCGAAACTGCACGGTATTGGCAGCCATACTTGGGAATGTGTTAATGGAACATGCGCATATATTTGTTTATTTGTGCTGAACTTCAATGCAAAGGTTGCTTCCAGTGGAATGTTTAGATTGACCAGGCACACTTGTTTTTTAAGTGAGAGTGTGGGTGTTTTGGCTTTTAATGTTCCATTGACCAAATGCATTGCATTTGTTTTTTTACTTTTTTTTTCCAATTCTCAACTTTAGAAGTTTTGCATATACATCCAAAAAACTATTTAAGGGTTAAGACTAAGTGCTTTGTTAGACATTTATATCCTTGATGTAGACATAATTTATTTATAGATTTCAAGAATAAATAAGTTCTTAAAGGGCTGTCTGATACAAATAATCAGCATTGTAGAATGGCCACAAAAAATAAATAATTTAGCTATATTTAAAGTATTCTCAAAACATATTAACAAAAAAAACTAAAATGTATAATTTTAAATATTTTTGATCTTATAGATGCCGATCCTATTTTGTTTATGCTATTTTAGTGTAACTTCATCATTAGAATCGTGGCCACCTTGAAATAATTCAAGGATGCGTAAAAATGAGTTTAATATCAAACACACTGAATCATGTCTCTCTAAATAAGACTTGTCAATAGAAAAATATTTTCAGAAGTTGGTCTACAAACATGGGGTTGGAGAACTCCTTTTTCTTCTATAACATTTTACTCTGATTACTGCCACATAAGAAAGCAAAATAAAAAAAGGCATATAAATTCAAATTAGGATTGCCAGAACAATTGCCAGAAAACAAATCGTTGTATAAAATGTACAGAAGATAGAGATAGAGTAAAGAGAAGAGAGAATCGTAATTGAGTTTTGTATTATTCAATCTGAGAAATGAGTACAATCATTCTTACATAGATATAACCAATTGATCTAGAAGAAGATACAGCTGTCTAATCTAACTAACTCACTTAACAGAACTAATCATTAGAAGCTAATCATAAAACGCTAACTATATTGACCAGTCAACTGGTAAACTTTGATTAGTCAACAGAAGTCACTTTGATGCTGAATTTCCTTCTGATTCCTGAGAACAGTGTTGATCAATAAGTTGCCAGAAAAAAAAAAAACCAGAAAACTGGTATCGGTCTAAACCAGAAATTTGTCAGACGTCTATGCAGCCAAGAGTGTCAATTAGCTGGGGATTGATAGTGCAGTGAGTTCATGGCTTAGAATGTTGCATAAGGATAGATTGCCTTGGGGCATTAATTGGGTTCCCAGAGTCTTTGATTCGGATCTGCAGACAAGGTCTGGACCCAACTCTCAGGCCAGTCCGAAGCCCCAAGGCCGTTGATGGAAGGTACGTAGAAGATATTGATTCTTCACAACTCGGATTCAGGCAAGGTGGCGGGTCCGGCAGCGAAGTTGAAGACGCCGCCAGTGGAGGATGAGGGGGAGATGGAGGGAGGAGGTGTAGAGATGGCGGTGCATGAGATCCGGCGGAGAGATACGCGGGAGGAGGTGTAGAGAGTAGAGAGTAGAGAGTAGAGACAGAGAGATGAGGGTTTACGGGAGGAGGTGTACAGACAGCGAAGTTCAAAACCCAGTGGCCCATCTTCTAGTTAAAAAATAATGGGCTGGATTTTATCTTAAATCTTTTATTTAAGATTGTACCTGGGCTTTGGGCCTTTTCAGCTAAGGTTTGGATTTCTACTTTAATGACAAATCCAGAAAACTAATTTCAAAGTAATAAGGTTTGTGGACCTAATTGTCTCACTAACAACACATCTCTTAGCCAAGTCCCAAATGTAATAAGGTTTGTGGAGTTACTGACATTCAACAGATTAACTAATATGAATATGATTTGTTCTTGCTGATAAATGTTTTTTTTTTTTAAGTAATCGTTATATATGTACATGACTTTAGAAATTGGTGCGACAAACAATATAGGTGATCAAAACACAGGATGTAAAACTAGCAAACCATCCGGGGATAACTGCAGCAAATATTGTCCTCTGTGCATGGTAGCACCGATGTTAGCTTCGTAAATGGCCCATATTGGCGCCAGCCGTGCTGAATTTGTAATACTGAGCTCTTCAGTTCAAAAGATTAATTATTTCCCTGTTGAAAAGCTTCAGCTTGATTAAATCACCCATCAACCTTAGTGACAAGGCATCTCAGCTGTCAAACAATATTACTCTTCACACGGCATTTTGGGCTAACTGTAAACATAGAGGGGTCTTCTTTGAAATTCTAAGCGAGGTAGTGGGGCGTTTCTTATGGTTCGATCTCTACCTCTTCCCATCATGGAGTTGATTTAATGTTTAACATGAGAAGAAGAGTAATGAGATTCATGGTAACTAACTTAAAATTACGCAAGAATTTGGTATCATGCCAGTTGCGGATTAAAAATTGAAAGGACTTATCAGAAATAAAAAAAAAAATGATTGAATGTTTGTTATTAATCATATTTGGTTTATTCATAAAAACTGAAAAATTCGGAGGTATAATTGTTTGCATAGGAAAAGTGGGTAGAATAATCATTTTGGTGCATCGTTGGATTCGTACTTTGAAATTAGTGATAGCTCTATATATACATATGAAGTGATTGTGTGCATAGTAAAGGATAATATTGATTGCATGGTGAAGAATAAGTAGGCAAAAAAAAAAAAAAAAAAAAAAAGCAGAAAAAAAAATCAATAAGTTATTTCGTTTTATCAAAAACGGCAAGCTTGGCAAGAAAAAAAAATCCAAAAAAATTACACACGTTTCCTCATATATATATATAAAAGCGGAACATTTTTTTTTAATCAGATACACACATCACACAATAATACATTTATTGTTGCTTGTTCCCTTACACAAGAGCGGAATGTGTTGCTTTTTCTTTTTATTTTTTTCTATTTTTTAAACATAAGAGCGCAACACATTACATACGCCAAGCATGATACACTTAATTTATTTCACCATGCACATATCGGACAATATAGCAGCCATTGTAACGATAACCAATTAACTTGACTTGACCGACTGGGTCACTTATTGCAACAAATTAAACGCGGATAAAGCAAAACCAATAATAGCACGTGTTAATAGACAGCACCAACTGCTCCATCAGATGCACAAGGGTTCAACATAAAGTAAACTTATATATTTTTTGACGTTTGTCGGCTCATTGAAGCCGTTGCACATGTGAATGTACATGACATGGATCATTGCAATGAAGTTAAATATTCGTTCTATCAGCACCGGGGAAACAGCAGTTGGCTCAAGGAATGCTTGGTTGAGCCGCCTCCAACCATCTCGAGTCCATTCTTCAAACCTGATAACTGCTGCATCTTTTGTCATGTTTTGTTCCTTCATGTAGCAGTCCAGTACAGATGGTAATTCCTCCATTGAATGCTCACGCTACATCAAACTAGCTAATTAATATAAAAGCTACAATGTATCATCCATTTTCTTTACGTCAATGCCTTTAAAAAATCCAGATACGGAATTGTATCTAATAATTGAATCATTACAGGTGAATCAGAATTATGCATTCAAAAAATCCTGTAAATAATAACGTTAATTACTTAATTAGAGGTTGGTTTGAAATATTTGCATACCTCATATCCAATTACATCGTCAATGAATCTGCCAACCTCACTTGCAGCCCTGACCATATCTGGGTTTTGGTTAACCCACAAAAATGCCTCTTTTGTAGCAACATCTCCTATTCCAATGAAAGAGGCACAGCACAGCATAGGGATGGCTGAAGAGATTAGCGAAACATCCAAACGCTCCTGAAAAGTTGGGAAATAGCCCTGTGCAAGCCACTCTGCTTCTTGAAAGTAAGATCTAATGAGAGTTTTGAACTGAAAAAGATAAATAAGCTGTTAGTGTTGGGGTGATCAGTTTAAAACTTTAAATCACTACAGAAGCATAGATGCACCACTCATGTTGCACAAGCAATCTTTATAATCACAAAGTCGTTTATTACTCTCTTTGTAAATCTTATATGCTCTGTTTGGATCATATGAGATTAAGGATAGGATTAGTTATTCGGGATTAAAATTTTTAATCCTAAACGATCAAGAATAAGTTTTTTTGTGATTTATAGTGTTATTTTTAAGTGGTCCAACATCCGGATTAAATTTTTATTCTTAAGGTGTTTGGATCATCTTAAGAATAAAAATTAGGATTAGTTATTCGGAGTAAAAAATATTATGCCTAAACGATCAAGAATAAGCTTTTTGTGATTTAGAGTGTTATTTTTAAGTGGTTCAACATCTAGATTAAATTTTTATTCCTAAGATGTTTGGATTATCTTCTTAATATGGATTAAGAAGTAGTTGGGACCACTTTTTAATCCGGATTAAAAAGATGATCCAAACACTCTAGGAATAAAAATTTAATCCGGATGTTGGACCACTTTAAAATAACACTATAGATCACAAAAAGCTTATTCTTGATCGTTTAGGATTAAAAATTTTAATTCCAAATAACTAATTCTACCTTTAATCTCATATGATCCAAACAGAGCCAGAGTGTTTGAATCATCTTTTTAATCCGGATTAAAAAGTGATCCCAACTACTTATTAATCCACATTAAGAAGATGATCCAAACATCCTAGAAATAAAAATTTAATCTAGATGTTGGACCACTTAAAAATAACACTTTAGATCTCAAAAATCTTATTATTGATCGTTTAGGAATTATATTTTTTGCTCCGAATAACTAATCCTAATTTTATTCTTAGATGATCCAAACAGAGCCATAGATATTAATTACTATGTGTCTAATTATCTTATTTTGTAATTGTTTCCAGGAAAATGTGATATTTAGCTTGGAAATTGTTTTACTTTTCGTTGTTGCTTTGTGACTTTGGTTAAAACCCAGCTTGTTCTTGTTTGAAGAAAACTGGTCATTTCTATATATGTGGAAGTTAAAACTGATCTAAAATGGAAAATAAAACTAATGCTTCATTAAAACCATTCTTGATCATGAGCAAATCGCCCACGTCCTTTTTTTATAGCCCAGTCAACCTATTAAATTTGAATATGGATCTATAACAGAATAAGAGAAAATACAAACCCCTTCAATCAAGTAAGACGCACGATACTTCTCACTTGGCTCTAATTCATTCTCAATCTCTTCACACAAGTTAATTAACGTGAGATACACTATTTTTAGGTACTCATCCAGTATCTCAGCAGATTTTTTATCCCACCTGCAAGTGTACAATAAACAGTTTCATTTGGGCATTGTGGGGAGGCCGAGAGGAAGGGGGGAGAGATCGAGGGGAGGGAGAGAGAGATAGAAACCTCTCAACAGCATGAGCCAGCTGTCGACATTCCTCCAAAGTTGCATGAACGTCATATGTATCATCCAATATTGTAGCCAGAGCAACAACTTTTGCAAGTATGATGCGGGCTCGAGAGAATTGTGGCTCGAAATATACACCTGTTATAAAAAAGTATGACTCGATTATGCGATCGCGTGCATATCCTAACTTCTCTTTAGGATTAAAATTCTTCCACCATCTGCCACAAAGATACATGTACATAAGATTAAGGAGCAAGTCTATGATTTATGTTTTTGGATTAACTGCATGATTGGTTAATAGTATAATTAGTATTACAAACTTACAAAGAAAATAACGTTACCATTGAAAAAACACTATTTGTACCACTCTAATCTAGGTATAAGAAAATGTTAAGTAATTAAATGAAAAACTGTTGAATAAACTCACAATGAAATGGCCTTCAGCTCTTCACAATGTAGAGCTTGGACAATATTGAAATCAAGCTTGGCAAGCTCCAATATCACATGATTAGGGGTTTCTTCTTCCTCGTATTCATCAATATACCACCTTGCCTCGAGTCTCTTCATCATTTTAGGCAAAGGAGTGTGTAGTGCACGTGATACTTGGTCTCTCAAAGGGGATTTCAGATCATGAACCAAATGTTTTAGACCATCGTGTGCAAAAAAACTAGCTTTTTCAAGTATGTCCTCATCACAAATCTGAAGACTAGCTGCATTGTATAGGCTTAACAGTCCTCTGGCATCTCTGCTCAATGTCGTTTTAAAACTTCCATCCTCGTTTTGGAACTTGAGAAAAATATCTGAAATAGTTAGATTTTTGAAAGATTTCATATCAGGATTGATCAAATAATGTATAAGCATATGCTGTCATCTGTCCAAGTTTTTGTATGGATATTGCTTTCAAAAAAAAAAAAAAAAAAAAAAAAACTCTAGATTTCAGGTCTGTCAAACAAAAATATTTACTAAGATCCCAAATTGCATTTGATTTAAGTGTGATGAGGATGATTTTTTTTTTTTCAGAAAACTAATATATTCATTTTAACTTATCGAGTTGTGGCTGGTCTCCACTGAGTCAACCTAATTTTGGTCCAAAGTGCTTATTATGTATATGTTAGCTTAATTTTTTTTAATGTATATATATATAGAATGTAATTGCTTGTATAAAAGAATATAATCTAATTTTAGTTTACATGCGACATGTATGGCTTACTCTAATTGTCTCTCTTTGTCTCTTCTTTAGCTGACTCTAACAAATTAACTCCACTGCATCACAGGTTACATCTCAGTTGTGGATGTTACAAAATTTTTACTATTTTAGGTTTAATGTGATATTTTGTAGCTTGATTTTGTGATTAATGGGTCTCAGAAACTTTTGAGAACTGGATGCAGGCAGATTTTGCATCCAAATTAAAATTTTAACAATTTTAAGAATAAGTTGAGAGCCGGTCCTTGATTTAGTAGCAAAAGGGATAATTACTTGATTCACATGGTCAAAATCCGAATGAAGATCATTTATAATTATAGATATATAAATTTCAAGTAGTTGAGAGTCTTGACCCTCATATTATCCTAAAAAAGAAATGCTTTAAGAATTTTTGGCAGTGTTTTTAAAACCGTACGGGCACCCTTATAGGCTAGATGGTCGAAATCCGGTATTTCGCGGTATTTTCTGAAATTATCCGGTATTTCCTCTCACAATACCGTTACCGCCGTTTCGATCACTGTTCCAGTTTTCGATATTACCAAAATTTTCTGGTATCCATTACGGTTTTCAAAACACTGATTTTTGGAAATTTTATGTGACCAGATATTGTGGGTAATAGATTCTTAGAATCTTGCGGGAATTTTCAGTGGCCAAAATTTTTGATGGTCAACAATGGACAACTTGCATCTCTCTCTTCTTATATTATTATATCTCCCCTGCAGAAGAAATTAACTCTAAATAATAAATTAATTTTTTATAGTAAAGTAGTATGGACAAGTTAGATTTCGAATTTGAAATATTGCAGCACCTTCAGTTGCCTATCGATCGGTGTTCGGTAGATGTAAACATTCCGATCGAAGGTGACAAGGTAAACAGCAAGTATAGATCTAATTTTATTCACAAAGTCATTCATATTTTTTTCTTGAGATATTTCGTTTTAATTTTTTGTAATTCTTTTATTATTCACTCATCAAGATTAGAGAACTGAGTTTATTTACTTAGTCAAGTTCAGTCATTATCAGCCAATTCCTATCCATAGTCTCCCGAACCATTAATTAACTTCCAAATTTCAGTGTCATCTTTTGTAATGCTTCTTGATGGAATTACATGAAAGTCGTGCGAGAGTGATGCATCAAAGAAATTTCTTACCTTCAGAGATTGGAAAACCATGCTGCCTGAGCAATTTGAAATAAAGTGCAACTTCGTGAAGCTCATTACTTTCAAATGTAAGAGCACGCAAATTAGTTAACACCGCATCTATCTCTTTCTCAAATAGATAACCAATACCAAGGTGTTGAATTGTGTCGATTAGTGTCATCTTTTCGACTGTATCAGCTGAAGATTTAATCAAAATTCTCACTTCATCTTTCAGGTCATCTGCCCTTGTCTTTAACCATTTGTTCGACTTCTACAGAAATCAAATTTTTTTTACATGAGGAATAAGATTGTGATGAGCAGATCAAAGTAGTAACAGATTAACGTATATATAAAGAAAGAGTATTCAACAACATATTGACAAGCTTCTCACACTTTCTCCCGCCAGTAGATTGCACAAAATTCAGGCCTCTATTAACTCAACCAGTTCCATATAGCATAATAGCTCTTAAATCACCACATTACTTCTGTTTAGTCCTAAGTATGTGTAATAAATATCTCTCCTCATAAAGTATATATATAAAAAAACAATTCATTGTTTTTTCTTCATATATTTCTCCAAACAGGAAAAAGAAAAAAAGATGTCCTTTTAGTGTGTGTGTCTACACACACACACACGCACACACAGATATATATATTTCAGATCGTTAGTTCCGTAAGCACTGAATTGATATGCATGTGTATAAGTGTATTGGCATTGAATATATCCTCTTATAGAAATTTCCAAAAAACAAAAAAGAAAGTAAATCATATACCTGAATGGGTACAGCATGAGTTATGAAAAAGTCACCCCACAAATTGGGTTGGTAGGCATATGATTTCCGTCCAAATTTCTCACTTTTGAATGTATCCTCCATCTCTATAAGTTAATTTCAAGTTATCAAGAATTAATATTTTCAGAAAGACAAAATAGAAAAATACAAGAAATTCAACTATATAGTGGGAAAAATAGGAAAATGATCAGAAGAGAAACATCTTTACTTGATATAAGCTGAATTGTATTGATCTTTCGTATCTATCACAATTACATGCATCTAGCATCTCGTATTTATAGACTTATTTATGGCTAAATTAGTCACAAGTTTGCAACAAACCTAATAAATCTGATATCCTACAATTGTTAACCTAACTTTTAGGGGGCGTTTGGCATCCGTGAGATTAGCCTAACTTTTAGGCTAGTAATCTAACTTGTTAACCTACAGTTGCCAAACGAGTTTAAGGTTAATGGATTTAGTACTCACATTAGAACTAATATTTACTAACTTTATCTCAAACGCTAATCTTAAAAGTACTAACTTTAATTCCTAACCCTACTAACTTACGGTGTTGCCAAACACCCCGGCTATGTTTGGTTTCGTCACCGAACAAACAGTTCGCGAACCCAGCGTGCATAAAAAAATAATTTCTCAGTTCACTCGTTGAGTTTGCCAAGTTCTCCGAAAAGTTGGAATTACGGAACAAGGGCTGTTCGCCTAGTTCGTGAATTTTGCTTGTTGTTTGGTTCGCGCGAATTAGAGATGTTCCCGAACTAGAGCTGTTCGCTCGTTGCCAAACATACCCATGTGGGCTATGTTTGGCAATGCGCGAACTGCGCTGTTCGCGAACATCCCTTGTTCGCGCGAAAGCAAACTTGAGCGGAACAAGAGAAAATCCTTGTTCGCTTGCTTGGTCTGGATTCCAGCGTTTTGGGGGAATTAGCGAACTAGGGTCACGAACAGCGAAATCATTTTTTTAATGCCCATTCCCATGTTCTGGGTTCGCGAACCCATGTTCAATACCCATTCCCAAACATATCCATATATAGACTTATTTGTGTGCAACAAGTTCATGTGCATCTGGATTAATCTGATATAACTTTTGGATCTAGCAGGCGCGCGCCATCAGCTGAATTGTGGGTACCTACTGGTACTGGACACTTCCGGTTCATGTTTAACTTGTGTTAGAATGTCTCTATATCTCTTACTGTTAAATCTCTTTAGTTATCTGCATCTTTTGTAGGATTCTTTTTGTAAGTTACTTAATATGTAAAATAATTATATAGAAGAAAGAGAAAATATTTAGAAGATGAACTTGCTTCATTTTGTGGATTACTTGGCATTTCTATTTAAGAGCTTATGTCACTACACCAGAAAACATTTTTAGCACCGCCACAATAAGACCGGTTTTTAAAAAATCCGGTTCTAAAAATATTCAGTGGCAATTTCGATATTGTCAGAATTTTTTTTAAGACCGATTTTTTAAAAAATCCGGTCCTATAGAGATCTCAAAAATCATCCGAAATTTCTGTTTTTTATTAGGACCGGTTTTTTATATTTTTTAAGACCGGTTTTTTATAAAACCGGTCCTATGGAGATAAAAAAATAAACCGAAAATTTAGTTTTTATTAGGACCGATTTTTTATAAAAAACCGGTCTTAAAAAGTATGTTTTTAAGACCGGTTTTTTATAAAAAACGGGTCCTAATAAAAATTGAATTTTTTTCTTCCGGTGACTTTTTAAGACCGGTTTTTTATAAAAAACCGGCCTTAAAAATTGGCAGATTTTTCTTTTTATCTCCTCTCTTCTCTCTTCATTTTTCTTCTAAGTTCCGAACTCCTCTCCAAACCGAGCCCCTCCTCTCCGCCCCTCCTCTTCGAGCCCCTCTCTGCCGCCTCCTCTCCAAACCGAGCCCCTCTCTGCCGCCTCCCTTTCTCTCACTCTCTCTCTCTCGCCGACAGCCGCCTCCCTCTCAATGTAAGTATCTCTCTCTCTCTCTCTCTCTCTCTCTCTCTCTCACTCCCTCTCACTCTCTCTTGACAGATCCGACAGCAAAGCCGCTGTCTCTCTCTGCCGACAGCCGACAGCAAAGCCCACAAGAAGGTACTCTCTCTACGAAATTAATGAAAGTTTAGATTAGTTTTATGTATATCTACAAAAAATTGTATTTTGTTAGATAATTATAATTTTTATGAATTTTGATATATTTATAATTGTTGTTTTTTGTTTTGATGATTATGTGATATGTGATATATAAATGCATGATTGCTGTGAATGTGAATATTGCATGAATATTATGGCTAGCAAAAATGGGGCTAGCCCAAAAATATAATTTTTTTTTAATTATCGATTTTTAAGACCGGTTTTTAACTAAAAATAGGTCTTAAAAATAGTATTAAGACCGGTTTTTAACCTTAAAAACCGGTCTTAATAATAAGAAAAATTCGGAAAAAACAGAACCATCTTTAATGTTGTGTTTTTAAGACCGGTTTTTTTGTAAAAAAACCGGTCTTAAAGATGCGCATTCTTTTTTTGATCAGCTTCTGTCTGGTTTTTAGCACCGCCTTTTTAACACCGGTTTCTTATATATTTTTGACACCACATATTATTAGCACCACCTCTAAACCGGTCTTAAAGACTATTAAATAATAGGTCTTAAAAATAAAAAGTGGCGTAGTGTGTTTAAATTTGCTTTTTACTAGTTTATGCTAGTTTGCGTTTTGATTTATAGTTAAGATTTTTTTTTTTTTGAGTGAAATTTTGATCGAAGATGAAGATTGTTAAAATGTCTTTATATCTCAATATTAGATATTAGATATCTTTAGTTATTTGTCCCTTTTGTAAGATATCTCTTTACTTATTATGTAAAGGAGCTATAGAAGAAATAGAAAAATTACTTAATTAGATGGCCACAATCTTTTTCTCCCATTCTCCATTGAGTGTCTGCATAAGAAATTGTGGTGGACAATGTTACTCCACATTGTGGGTATTGAAATTCGTTTGTGTACATCTCAAGTGAAAAAAAAAAAAAATTCGAGTTATTGAATAAATATTCATTTTAATTTGATATGCATTTAATATCATGAGTAAAATTAAGTGTATCGATTTATAATGTCATGTTCACAGTGAAATGCTTTTGGCCTCCATGGGAAAGCTTTTTCATGAGTGAAGGTGGGATTGGCATCCTCAGCAGTCAAGAGTTTGGCTGTTCCAAACAGCCAACTCTTTTTTTTTTAATATTTTAACATTTTAAAATTTAAATGTTGAATTCAAATCGTTGATCTTGTTCATTTTTACGGGCGATGCGTTTTCATATAAGTTTTATAAAATTTGGAGTTAATTTGATATTAGATCAAGTGACCAAATTATGAACGTATTAAAATTAATCAGTGATAGTTAACCAGATTCGTTTATTTGTTGACCATTTGATCTAGTATCAAATTAACTCTAAATTTTATAAAACTTATATGAAAACGTATCGCCCGTAAAATTGAACAAGATCAACGGTTTGGATTCAATATTTAAATTTTAAAATGTTGAAATATTAAAAAAAAAAGAGTTGGCTGTTTGGAACGGCGAAACTCTTGGCTGCTGAGGATGCCGATCCAGTGAAGGTGTATCTCTCTCGTGCCAGAGGAACCTTAAATTTTGCACCCGCAAGCTGCCCCGAACGTATATAATATTCTTCATTTTATCAAAAGAAGAATAATTTCAGCGGTGAATTATAAAAAGAGAAATAATGAAATTTACTATATAATTTTTAGGTCCATCCGACCCGGCCTATACGAGTTGATAATCTCGTAGCGAAAAACATACTAAAGTAATAAACCTATAGAGTTGCATTTCCACCTGCCATAGTGGAAATACGTTCCTTCTCACACCTCGAAGGAACCGAGTTCCATCATGTCTGACGGACCACTAATCCTGAAGAATCACCAACTAGATACCGATCAAATATAATCACTTCTCCATGTGCCTATAACATCAGTCAACTTTTATTGACTTCCTCATCATAACTTAATTTCATCATTTTAAATGCTACAAATCATCAATTGACTTTTTTTTTTCAATCAATCGTACTCAAAATACTATGAAACATGTAAGAAGTTATAAATTATTTAGAGATCATTTTGAAATCTTTTTAACAGATAAAATAAATTGGGTTTAATATAGTACTAGTAATTAAAAACATATTTTAGCAAGCATACTTAGTACGATATATAGAGTAATCTTTTGATTTTCAAAATTAAACCGATATTAATATAGCATCTATACTAATTTATAAGATTAAGAAAGTTTTATAGAATTTCTCGTAAGCTTTAAGGCAAATCAAATTTTACTCGAATCGGAGTTTTGTATGAAAATGTTACATATGATCAATCAAAATAGTAAACATATTTAAATACTGACAGATTTTGAATATAATTTGAGGTTTTCAAAATTAAACTTACATTTATTGAGTTTATTTTGATTCATGAAAACTTAATGGTGTTATAAAACCAGTGACAAGCTTTGTAGACAAAAGTTTACTAAAATCAGAGTCAAGATAAAATAGTTACGATGTTTCAAAGTTAATTATCACGGAAACCAAATGAAATTTCAGAATTTCAAAACAAAAGCAAGAGGTGGGATTCGAACTGGTGTATTATTCAAACAGCATGGACGACTTACAAAACTATGGAAAAACACTACGCCAAAAAACATTTTTAGCACCGCAACAATAAGACCGGTTTTTAAAAAATCCGATTCTAAAAATATTCAGTGGCAATTTTGATATTGTCAGAATTTTTTTTAAGACCGGTTTTTATAAAAAACCGGTCCTATAGAGTTCTCAAAAATCAACTGAAAATTCAGTTTTTTTTTCGGACCAGTTTTTATAAAAACCGGTCTTAAAAAAATTTGAAAAATTTAAAATTTGGATATAACATTTCAATTGTTAAATATTTTATGATATATTTTGTATTATTAAAAATCGCAAAAAAAAAAAAAAGAAAGGAAAAAAATTATACATAAATTTTAAAGTTTTTAAAATAAATTTAATAATATATATTATATTATTTTTTTTCAAAAACTGATTTATTATTTCAAAAACTGATTTATTATTTCATAGAAAATAATCTTTTTTCATAAAATGATTTTTAAAATTTAAAAGAATACAATAAAAAGTAATTTTTTTCTTGTATAATTTTTTTCTTCCAAACAAGAGTCAATTTAGTCGATTTCCTTGTATAATGCTCAAGGCCCTAGGCTGAGTAGCAGGAGCAACTTTTAATTTGTTATGAGCCCAAACAATAGATTCAATAAGTTCTTGCCAATAACCACGGCCACTAAATAGAAACATTAAACTGAAAGCTCAGACAAAATGAGCACCTAAGAAAAAAATGGGCTATTGGCCGAACTACCTGGGCACTAGGTCCAATATGAGTAGGATCATTTAGCCATGCTTCATAATTGGAAAAACGGGCACCATGGAAGTACATACCACTCAACCAAAGAAAAATAATGGAGAGTTGACCGAAATGAGCACTAAATACTTTTCGGGAGATCTCCTCCAAATCACTGGTATGACTATCGAAATCGTGAGCATCAGCATGTAGATTCCAAATCCAAGTGGTAGTATCAGGGCCTTTAGCTATTGTTCTTGAGAAATGACCTGGTTTCGCCCATTGCTCAAAAGATGTTTTTATAGGATCCCTATCCACAAGAATTTTCACTTCTGGTTCCGGCGAACGAATTATCATTAAGTCCTCCTCTTTCCGGACAACACATATAAAGAGACCTGCCAAGAGTCAATTTAGTGAACTTCCAAACAATAGATTTGTTATGAGCCCTAGGCTCTAGGCTTGTGTGTTTTGTGCGTTTTTTAAAAAATAAAAAAACTTATTGAATCTATTCGGCTTGAGCATTACTTTTTTTAAAAGAACACAATAATAAAGTTTTGTACGTTTTTTTTAAAATATAAGAAAAAAAATATATATAAATTTTAAAGTTTTTAATAAAATTTTTTAAAAAAAATCTATAAAAAAATAAAATTAAAGAAATCTATTAAAAAATATACATAAATTTTAAAGTTTTTAGTAATAAATTTTTAAAAAAATTGTAATTACGCATATAAAGTGCAAATAACTCTCATTCTGAGTAATATTTGAGCATTTCAAACATTTCTGAATTCATTCTAAGTCATTTCTTCACAATAATCAACATTTTAAACTCTCCATACTGTATAAAAAATAATTCATATCTTATTTAATAAAAAATATTGTATTATACATTATAATTACGCATATAATGTGCAAATAATGCATATTCTGAATATCATTTGAGCATTTCAACTCACTTAGAATGAATCCAGAAACAATTAAAATTACTCATTTAAACACTTTATATTGTATAGAATATGGTTCATATCTTATTTATTCATAAAGATGGGATTATACAAAGTAATTACGCATATAAAGTACAACCAATACAATTCTAAGCAGCATTCGAGCATTTCAATCGTTTCTGGATTCATTCTAAGTCATTTCATCATAATAATATACATTTGAACTCTTCATACTGTCTAGAATATGCTTCATATCTTATTTATTCAAAAAGATCGGATTATACATAGTAATTACGCATATAAAATGCAAATAATGCAATTCTGAGTATCATTTGAGCAATTCAATCGTTTTTGGTTTCATTCTAAGTTATTTCATCTCAATAATCTACATTTAAATTCTTTATACTGTCTAGAATATGATTCATATCATATTTATTCAAAAAGATTGGATTATACATAGTAACTACGCATATAAAGTGCAAATAATGCATTTCTAAGTAGCATTCGAGCATTTCAATCACTTTGGGATTCATTCTAAGTCATTTCATCATAATAATCTACATTTAAACCCTTTTTACTGTCTAGAATATGATGCACATCTAATTTATTAAAAAAGATGGGATTATACATAGTAATTGCGCATATAAAGTGCAAATAATGCAATTATGGAGTATCATTTGAGCATTTCAATCGTTTCTGAATTCATTCTAAGTCATTTCATCACAATAACAGAAATTTAAACTCTTTATACTTTCTAGAATATAATTCATATCTTATTTATTCATAATTATAGGACTATACATAGTAATTACGCATATGAAGTGCGAATGATGCAATTCTGGATTATCATTTGAGCATTTCAATCGTTTCTAGAATCATTCTAAGTGTTTTTATCAGAATAACCTTCATTTATACTCTTTATACTGTCTAGAATATGATTTATATTGTATTTATTCAAAAAGATCGGATCATACATAGTATTTACAAATATAAAGTGCAAATAATGCATTTCTGAGTAACATTTGAGCATTTCAATCGTTTCTAGATTCATTCTAAGTCATTTCATCACAATAATCTACAATTAAACTCTTTATAATTTTTAGAATATGATTTATGTTTTATTTATTCAAAAAGATTGGATTATGCACAGTAATTACGCATATAAAGTGTAAATAATGAATTCTGAGTATCATTTGAGCATTTCAATCGTTTTCGGATTCATTCTAAGTCATTTCAACACAATAATCTATATTTAAACTCTCTATACTGTCTATAAGATGATTCATATCTTATTTATAAAAAAAATCAGATTATACACACTAATTACGCATATAATGTGCAAATAATGCAATTCTGAGGATCATTTAAGCATTTCAATCGTTTCTGGATTCATCCTAAGTTATTTCATCTCAATAATCTACATTTAAATTTTTAATACTGTCTAGAATATGATTCATATCTAATTTATTCAAAAAGATGGGATTATATATGGTAATTATGCATATAAAGTGCAAACAATGCAATCTGAGTAGCATTCGACCATTTTAATCGTTTCTGCATTCATTCTAAGTCAATTCATCATAGTAAGAAATATTTAAACTCTTTATAATATCTAGAACATGATTCATATCTTATTTATTAAAAAATATGGGTTTATACATAGTAATTAGGCATATAAAGTGCAAATAATGCAATTCTTGAGTATCATTTGAGCATTTCAATTGTTTCTGGATTCATTCTAAGTCATTTCATCACAATAACCTACATTTAGACTCTTTTATACTTTCTAGAATATGATTCGTAACTTATTTATTCAAAAAGATTGGACAATACATAGTAATTACGCATATAAAGTGGAAATGGTGCAATTCTAGAGTATCATTTGAGCCTTTCAATCATTTCTTAATTCATTCTAAGTCATTTCATCACAATAATCTACATTTATGACTGTTATACTGTCTAGAATATTATTCATATCTTATTTATTAAAAAAGATTGGATTATACAAAGTAATTATGCATATAAAGTGCAAATAATATAATTCTGAGTATAATAAGAGTATATCAATCGTTTCTGGATTCATTCTAAATCACTTCATCACAATAATCTACATGTAAATTTTTATACAATCGAGAATATAATTCATATCTTTTTTATTCAAAAAGATTGGATTATATATAGTAATTACGCATATAAAGTGTAAATAATACAATTCTGAGGATCATTTGAGCATTTCAATTATTTTTGGATTCATTCTATGTCAATAATCTTTATTTAAACCACTTATACTGTTTAGAATATGATTCATATCTTATTTATTCAAAAAGATTGGATTATACTCAGTAATTACCCATATAAAATGCAAATAATGCAATTCTAAGTATCATTTGAGCATTTCAATCGTTTATGGAATCATTCTAAGTTATTTGATCACAATAATCTACATTTAAACTCTTTATATAGTCTAGAATATGATTCATATCTTTTTTATTCAATAAGATTGGATTATACAGAGTAATTACGCATATAAATTACAAATAATTCAATTCTGAGTATCATATTGGGCATTTCAATCGTTTCTACATTCATTCTAGGTCATTTTATCACAATAATCAACATTAAACTTTTTATACTATCTAGGGGGCCATTTGGATCGCTTAGGAATAAGAGGAATAGCCTCTTCCTAGGCGGAAATTTATTCCTAACCATCCAAACTCTTCACAAAGTTACACACTTTCCAATGTTTTCCGCCTAGGAATAGGCTATTCCTCTTATTCCTAAGCGATCCAAACGGCCCCAGAATATGATTCATATCTATTTACTCAAAAAGATGAGATTATATATAGTAATTACGCATATAAAGTGAAAATATTGCAATCCTGAGTATCATTTTAGCGTTTCAATCGATTTTGGAATCATTCTAAGTAATTTCATCACAATAATCTATATACTTTTTATACTTTCTAAAACTTTATTCATATCTTATTTATTCAAACAGATAGGATTAACCACAGTAATTACGCATATATAGTGCGAATAAAGCAATTCTAAGTATCATTTGAGCATTTCAATCGTTTCTAAATTCATTCTAAGTCATTTAATCACAATAATCTACTTTTAAATTTTTTATACAATCTAGAATATGATTCATATCTTATTTATTTAAAAAGGTTGGATTATACATAGTAATTACGCATATAAAGCGCAAATTATGCAATTCTGAGCATCATTAGAGCATTTCAATTATTTTTAGGATTAATTCAAAGTTATTTCATCACAATAACCTACATCTAAACTCTTTATAATGTCTAGAAAACGATTCATATCATATTTATTCAAAAAAGATTGGATTAAACATAGTAATTACGCATATAAAGTGCAAATAATGCAGTTCTGAGTATCATTTTACTATTTTAATCAATTCTGGATTCATTCTAAGTCATTTCACCACAATAATCAACATTTAAACTCTTTATACTGTCTAAAATATGATCATATCTTATTTATTAAAAAATATGGGGTTATACATAGTAATTACGCATAAAGGGTGCAAATAATGCAATTCCGAGTATCATTTGAGCATATCAATCTATTCTGGATTCATTATAAGTTATTTCATCTCAATAATCTCATTATAAATTGTTTATATTGTCTAGAATACGATTCATATCTTATGTATTTAAAATATTAGATTATACTCAGTAATTACCCATATAAAATGAAAATTATGCAATTCTAAGTATCATTTGAGCATTTCAATCATTTCTGGATTAATTCTAAGTCATTTCATCACAATAATCTACTTTTAAACTCTTTATACAATCTACAATATGATTCATATCTTGTTTATTTAAAAAATTTGGATTATATATAGTAATTACGCATATAAAACGCAAATTATGCAATTCTGAGCATCATTAGAGCATTTCAATTATTTTCTAGATTCATTCAAAGTCATTTCATCACAATAACCAACATTTAAACTCAGTATACTGTCTAGACTATTATTCGTAACTTATTTATTCAAAATGGTTGGATTATACATAGTAATTATACAAATAAAGTGCAAATTATGCAATTCTGAGCATCTTTAGAGCATTTCAATCATTTCTGGATTCATTCTAAGTCATTTCATCACAATAATATACATTTCAACTCTTTATACTATCTAGAATATAAGTCATATCTATTTACTCAAAGAGATGGGATTATACATATTAATTACGCATATAAATGGAAAATAATGCAATCCAGTGTATCATTTTAGCATATCAATCGATTCTGAATTCATTCTAAGTCATTTCATTACAATAATCTACATTTAAACTTTTTTATACAGTCTAGAACTTGATTTATATCTTATTTATTCAAACAGATAGGATTATACACAGTAATTACGCATATAAAGTGCAAATAATGCAACTCTAAGTATAATTTGAGTATTTCAATTGTTTATGGATTCATTCTAAGTTATTTTGACATAATAATCTACATTTAAACTCTTTATACAGTCTAGAATATAATTTATATTTTATTTATTCAAAATGGTTTGATTATACATAGTAATTATGCAAATAAAGTGCAAATTATGCAATTCTGAGCATCATTAGTTCATTTCAATCATTTCTGGATTCATTCTAAGTCATTTCATCACAATAATCTACATGTCAACTCTTTATATTATCTAGAATATGATTCATATCTATTTACTCAAAAAGATGGATTATACATAGTAATTACGCTTATAAATTGTAAATAATGCAATCCAGAGTACTATTTTAACATTTCAATCGTTTTCTGGATTCATTATAAGTCAATTCATCATAGTAATCTACATTTAAACTTTTTATAATATTTAGAATATGATTCCTATCTTATTTTTTTCAAAAAGATGGGATTATACATAGTAATTATGCATATAAACTGCAAATAATGCAAGTCTGGAGTATCATTTGAGCTTTTCTATTGTTTGTAGATTCATTCTAAGTCATTTTATCATAATAACCTACATTTAAACTATTTATACTGTCTAGAATAAAATTCGTAACTTATTTATTCAAAAATTCAGACTATACATAGCAATTACATATATAAAGTGTGAATGATGCAATTCTGGATTATCATTTGTGCATTTCAATCATTTCTGGAATCATTCTAAGTATTTTCATCACAATAACCTTCATTTAAATTCTTTATACTGTCTAGAATATGATTCATATCATATTTATTAAAAAATATCAGATTATACATTGTAGTTACACATATAAAGTGCAAATAATGCATTTCAGAATATCATTTGAGCATTTCAATCGATTCTGGATTCATTCTAAGTCTTTTCACCACAATAATCTATATTTAAATTCTTTATACTGTCTAGAAGATGATTCATATCTTATTTTTTCAAAAATATGGGATCATACATAGTGATTACGTATATAGGGTGCAAATAATGCAATTTCGAGTACATTTGAGCATTTCAATCGATTCTAGATTCATTCTAAGTCATTTCATCACAATAATCTAAATCTAAATTCTTTATATTGTATAGAATATGATTCATATCTTATTTATTCAAAAAAGATTGGTTTATTCTCAGTAATTTCCCATATAAAATGCAAATAATGCAATTCTAAGTATCATTTGATCATTTCAATCGTTTATGGAATCATTCTAAGTCATTTGATCACAATAATCTACATTTAAACTTTTTATACAGTCTAAAATATGATTCATATCTTATTTATTTAATAAGATTAGATTATACACAGTAATTACGCATATAAATTGCAAAGAATTCAATTCTGAGTATCAAATGAGCATATCAATCGTTTCTGGATTCATTCTAAGTTATTTCATCACAATAATTAACATTTAAATTTTTTATACTATCTAGAATATGATTCATATCTATTTACTCAAAAAGATGGGATTATACATAGTAATTACGCATATAAATTGCAAATAATGCAATCCAGAGTATTATTTTAGCATTTTAATCGATTCTGGATTAATTCTAAGTCATTTCTTCACAATAATCTACATTTAAACTTTTTATACTGTCTAGAACTTGATTCATATCTTATTTACTGAAATAGATAATGTAATTTTTGAGTAAATATGATATGAATAAATATGGTGTTATACATAGTAATTACGCATATAGAGTGCAAATAATGCAATTTGGAGTATCATTTGAGCATATCAATCGATTGTGGATTCATTCTAAGTCATTTCATCACAATAATCTAATTCTAAATTCTTTATATTGTCTAGAATATGATTCATATCTTATTTATTTAAAAATATTAGATTATACTCAGTAATTACCCATATAAAATGAAAATTATGCAATTCTAAGTATCATTTGAGCACTTCAATCGTTTCTGGATTCATTCTAAATCATTTTATCACAATATTCTACATTTGAACTCTTTACACGGTTTAGAAAATTTTACATATCTTATTTATTTACAAAAATTAGATTATACATAGTAATTACGCATATAAAGTGCAAATAATGCAATTCTAAGTATCATTTGAGCGTTTCAATCTTTTCTGGATTCATTCCAAGTCATTTCACCACAATAATTTACATTTAAACATTCTATACTGTCTTATTTTATTTATTCAAAAGATGGGATTATACATAGTAATTACGTATATAAAGTGAAAATAATGCAATTCCGAGTATAATTTATGCATTTCGATCGATTCTGGATTCATTCTAAGTCATTTCACCACAATAATCTACAATTAAACTCTTTATACTGTCTTGAATATGAATCATATCTTATTTATTCAAAAAAATGGGATTATACATTGTAATTACCCATATAAAATGTAAATAATGCAATTCTAAGTATAATTTGAGCATTTCAATAGATTCTAGTTTCATTCTAAGTCATTTCATCACAATAATCTAAATCTAAACTCTTTATATTGTCTAGAATATGATTCATATCTAATTTATTCAAAAAGATTGGATTATACTCTGTAATTACCCATACAAAATGCAAATAATGCAATTCTAAGTATCATTTGAGCATTTCAATCGTTTCTGGATTCAATCTAAGTCATTTCATCACAATAATCTATATTAAAACTCTTTATACAGTCTAGAATTTGATTCAAATCTTATTTATTCAAAATGGTTGGATTATACATAATAATTATGCATATAAAGTGCAAATTATGCAATTCTCACCATCATTAGAGCATTTCAATCATTTCTGGATTCATTTTAAGTCATTTCATCACAATAATCTACATTTAAACTCTTTATACTGTCTTGAAAATGATTCATATCATATTTATTTGAAAAGATTGGATTACACATAGTAATTACGTATATAAAGTTAAAATAATGCAATTCTAATTATCATTTGAGCATTTCAATCGTTTCTGGATTCATTCTAAGTCATTTTACCACAATAATTTATATTTAAACTTTTTATACTGTCTCAAATATGGTTCATATCTTATTTATTCAAAAAGATGGGATTATACAAATTAATTACGCATATAAAGTGTAAATAATGCAATTTCAAGTATCATTTGAGCATTTCAATTGATTCTGGATTTATTCTAAGTCATTTCACCACAATAATCTATATTTAAACTCTTTATACTGTTTAGAATATGATTCATATCTTATTTATTCAAAAATATGGGATTATACATAGTGATTACGTATATAGGGTGCAAATAATGCAATTTCGAGTATTATTTAAGCATTTCAATCAATTCTAGATTCATTCTAAGTCATTTCATCACAATAATCTAAATCTAAATTCTTTATACTGTCTAGAATATGATTCATATCTTATTTATTCAAAAAGATTGGATTATACTTAGTAATTACCTATATAAAATGAAAGTAATGCAATTCTAAGTATCATTTGAGCATTTCAATCGTTTCTGAATTCATTCTAAGTCATTTCATCACAATAATCTAAATTTAAATTCTATATACAGTCTAGAATATGATTCATATCTTATTTATTCAAAAAAGTTGGATTATACATAATAATTATGCATATAAAGTACAAATTATGTAATTCTAAGTATCATTTGAGTATTTCAATCATTTTTGGATTCATTCTAAGTCATTTCATCACAATAATTTATATTTAAACTCTTTATACAGTTTAGAAAATGATTCATATCATATTTATTCAAAAAGATTGGATTATATATAATAATTACGCATATAAAGTGCAAATTCTGTATATCATTTGAATATTTCAATCATTTCTTGATTCCTTCTAAATCATTTCATTACAATAATGTACATTTAAACCTTTATACTGTCTATAATATGATTCATATCATATTTATTCAATAATATTAGTTTATACACAGTAATTATGCATATGAATTGCAAATAATGAAATTCTGAACAAATACGCAAATATGCAAATACATAACATGCAGCTTCTACATACATCAACTAAATTCTTGCATGTTTGTGCAGCTAAGTATGCGACAACTTCCTTATGCAATCAAATTATACCCTCACAGACAGATTACCCATGTTGCAATCAAGTGTCAATTTCATCTCAAAAATCACCACAATAGCTATGACAATATCCAATTAGTTCTCTAAATTCACAAGTAATCTAGACCCAACTCACAATCATTTTAGCTACCGTCTACAATATTAGCTACTTTAGATTTGAATGTAACGCTGATAAAAAAATTTTATCTATCTCGTGATCTATGAGAAACCTTCTCAAGCACAACCAAAGCAAAAATGAGAGTGATGCTTAGAAAAAATAATGCCACTTCCATAAACTGCCTAGCTGCACCAGTGAATATTCCCCAAAAATTAATAAGCAATCGAAACCCCAACTATTAGGTTTGACCAAATTCTATTGCAATGAAATTCCAATTTCAAAATCATAGAGCAAGAGAGAACACGATACCTCCTCCGATGCCTCCGCCTGCCTCTTTTTTTCTCTTCAAGCACAACCAGAAAATCCCCAATTCCAAAATCCTTACTCGAGCCCTCATATAAAAATTACCTCAACAGGGGAGAGAAGAAGGAGAGAGGGTGTGAAGCAAAGGAAGGTGATCGAGCCATGTCATCACCAATCTCATCCCACGTCTTAGATCACATCAAGAATCGAAGAAAAGGGAATAACCCTCATCCTCGTGCAGGGACGAAGTGCAAGAAAGAGGTGCACTCCCTAGGTTGGAAATACTCAAGTAATCAACTTAAATTTGCAATGACAATAAACAAAATAGAGAAAATATTTTTGTGGTGTGTAAATCTTGCTACGATATTTTTTGTTTTCTTTCATTACTTACTACTACTAGATCTGTACGTCGAGCTCCGCTCGACAATATTGATTTTATTATAAATAATATATGGAAAAATTGTGCCATAATTTTTCAAGTTGATAGATGATTTTGAAGGGAGAAGTTTTTTAATAAAAGATTTTAGTGGAAAAGATTCTATTATAAAAATATATTTACTATATAAGACAATTTGATAAACTAATATTTGATCAAGAAAGAAAAATAACAATAATTATAAAATTGTAAATTCAAATTGAATTGAAGTGAAAAGTGAATAAAAAAATAGAAACAATAATACATTGAATACTGGTTCCATTACATATTTTACATATGATATTTTTTATTATGAAACAATATAAGGGAGGTATTAAAATCATACATAGATGTACATTAACTATTATGTTTTTACTAAGTAATAGAAATGGAAAGTAAAAATTGTTATTTTATAATCGGTTTGTCTTCAAATTCTTCATTTATATATCTTCACGATTAAGAGACATTGGCTCCATTATGTAGTTTTTTTCTTCACTTTCACTGTCTGGCATTTGTATAGATTGGTTTTCTTCTTTAATCTTAATCTGGTGTGGTTGTATTGATTCCATTGGGTAATTTTCTCCATCACTGTCATTGTCCGGCATTTTTATAGATTAGTTATTATTATTTATCAATCTAAGTGGGGGATTATTGAAAATAGCTTGATAAATGTGTGAAGAGGTGTATTTAGAAAATGCGATCAATAGGTACCATGAGCGGATGCGATGAAAATGTGCTATGGGTGGATGCCATGTGCAAATGTCATAATAGAGTGCCATGATCGGATGCCATGAAAGGATTCCATGAGCATATGCATTTAAAGGACTTTGATGAAAACATATGTAGTTTATAAATAAGTAGGAAATTATTGAAATTAACTTGATAAATGTGTGATTGTGAAGAGCTGCATTGAGAAGATGCAATGAAAAAGTACCATGTGCGGATGCGATGAAAAGGTGCCATGGGCAGATGCCATGAAAGAGCGCCATGAGCAGATGCCATGTGCAGATACCATGAAAGGGTGCCATGAGCGGATGTTATCAGCAGTTGCATTGAAAGGGCTTAATGGAAACATCTGTAGTCTATATAAATAAGACTGATTAGGACTTTGAGAAAATCTTAGAAAATTGCAAACTATTTTTTTTTAAATAAAAGAAAGGGAGCACTATTTATAGATGAAATGTCGATACCCTTTGGTGGAGGAGGCATATATTTGATTGCACTCTTTGGCGAGACATCCCTTAGATGACATCCTATGGTTACCATATCAAGATATGCACCTTTTCAATCACACCTTTTAAAACATCAAGTTGACTGCATCTTTTGGCGAGACATCTTTCAAATGACACTCTATGAAATATATATATTAAAATAGACATATTTTCATTTGCACCCTTTGGGACCATCCACGCATCTTTATTATATGTAAGATTACATCTATTGCATGGTAAGAAAAAAAAACTTTCTTAATACAATACTTAACTAAAATAACAATCGATTTCTTATTTTCCAATTGTCTCTAAAACAAAATAAAAAAACACAGCAAATAGCATCTGAATCTCTAAAAACAAGGAAACATAAAATATTACCAAAACCTATTACTAAAAAAAATAACACACTCTTTTGTGTCGGTATATCAACGCATCAGATAAGGTATGTCGATATTCTGACACAACTAGCTTAAAAGAACATTCACTTCGCTAAGCTAGTTGTGTCACCTTTCACATTAACTCGCTTGCTTCAAGCATCAATATAGCAGGTTCATTATCTTCCTCTTCTGGCACATACGCCTTTTCCTTTTTAAGTTGGGTGAATTCAGACGCAAAATGACCATATTCTGAGCAATTGAAACACTTAATTTTTTACTTGTCAAATTTTCTATATGGCTTTTTTCCTTCACTGCATTTCTTTTCTTTTAGAGCTAATGCTTCCCACTGTGCATGTGTCAACAACAACTGCTCTTCTTCTTTCTCAAATTTGCGTCTCCCTTTCAACTTTCCTCAAAGACTTGCAATCGCCCTATTGCCTCTGTAATAGACATTGTGGTCATGTCCCCCCATTGTTCTATGGTACCAATAATTGGACTAAACCTATCAAGGACAACCCCAAATAATTTTTCAACTATAGTACTTTCTTTCAATTCTACTCCAAGAGAGCGGATCTCGCTCACAACACAAGTAGATTTCCTTGAAAAAATCAAGAATTTTGTCGGAATCATCCATAACGATCCGATCAAACTGTCGCTTTAGGACTTGTGCCCTTTCTTTTTTGACACGGTCCTCACCTATACTCATCTCCTTGATTGCCTCCCACGCCTCCTTTGCTGTTTCCTTTTCAGCAATTGCCATCATCACATCATTTGGCACGGCTTGAGAGATCGCTGCCATGGCACCACGAACCTTCTCTGCATCGACTGATGCACTACCATCTATTGCTTCTCTTATACACAAGGATCGCATGATGATCTTCATTTTTATAGCCCACAGGCCATAATTCTCATGGTTCAACATGGGGTACTGGATCGGCACACCACCTCCTCTCACCAGTACTTTTGGTGGTGGAGTCTTCTTTGTCTCGGTGTTGTTGTTTCTCATAGCACTGTGCTCTGATACCAATTATTGAAAATACTCAAGTAATCAACTCAAATTTGCAATGACAATAGACAAAACAGAGAGAATATTTTTGTGGTGCGTAAATCTTGCTACACCATTTTCTATTTTCTTTCATTACTTTATACTACTATTACATCTATTGCATGGTAAAAAAAAAATTTTCTAATACAATACTTAACTAAAATAACAATCGATTTCTTATTTTCCAATTGTCTCTAAAACAAAATAAAAAAACGCAGCAAATAGCATCTAAATCTCTAAAAACAAGGAAATAAAAAATATTAACAAAAACTATTACTAACAAAAATAACACACTCTTTTGTGTCGATATAGCAACGCATAAGGTATGTCGATATTCTGACACAACTAGCTTAAAATAACACCCTCCATAGGCCACCTTTGCGGAGCCCAAATCACAGCATGAGAGAGAGAGAAAGAGAGAAGTTTCGAGTGAAGCTTGTGTCACACCCCGCAGCTAGGCATGACAGCTCCCGCCACGAAAGTATATGAGAATGTACTATCGTAAGGCTTAATAAAATTTAATTCTTAATACTAAACAGATAATATAGAAGAATATTATCTACTAAGGTTAAAAATAAATTGAAAGGCATAAAAATTTAAAACAAATAAATCAAAACAAGACTTCAAACTGCGGTATACATACATAATACATGACAGAACAAAATAAGATAAACTGTCTGATACATAAGACTAGGATTTATATACCAACACTTAGCCTAGTCCGTATATAAACACCAAAATAAGGACTAAGTCTAGTGTAGTCAAAATGTGACTCTAGCTCAACTATAACAAAACATAAAAGAAAATAGAACAAACTATAGCTAAAGAAACATGATAAGGAAGGGTAGTATGTAGGTGGGGAAAACAAAAGTCTGATGTGTGCATATGAACCCTCAAACACCACCAAAGGTGGTCTCCCACTGAGGTGCGTCCTCTGGAACCTCGATCCGCCGAGGAACATTCAGAGTAAGCACGGAATGAGAATAAATTTCTCAGTGCGGTTTTTAGTTTGAGACGTGGATTTCTGGTCGAAATCTTAATCCAGAAATAATACCCGTTTAATCAACATAAATATTAAATAATAGATAATGAATAAAGTAACAAACTGCAAAACAGTGTAATAGAGGCAATGCAAATGCAAATCTTTAGTTAACTGCATACCATACATCTGAGCATGAAATGATCTAACAAAACTTTGCTGCAGAAATAAACATGTACCACAACATGACAAGTCAGATCAAAATAAAGGAACAATCGATTCTCATGACATATCATCGTGATCTCACTCAGGTCACCTAAACCCGACCGGCTGGGTCACGTGAGGAGACCTTTCCTAACCCATCGGCACGTGAGAGACGAATCTCTAACCCTGGACACATGAGGAAATTCCAAATCCACATAGCGCTATTGAACTGGCCGAAGCCGGGGGCCGACCGACTCCGGAGAGTGATACTGATTCTCATACAAATCAAAATTCCATGATTGTCCTTTCATGACGTGAATTCAAGCTTTCCAGGTAAGATTAACTTGAACTGAGACAGTTCAGCTCTTTCATAATCAAAAGAATAGACAAACTTACCTGATTACTCATAATAACTTGAACCAATTAGATCAACATCAATATGAGTTGTAATATTTGTTCCTGTATGCTAACATGATAATGAATAGTGCATTCAATAAAACCTGTCAACATGCCATGCATAATTTAAAGTTACCGGAACATATCTCTATAAAAATCCACGTATCCACACCTATTGTTGGGTAAAAATCCGTCTCCGTCGGGTCCCCTGTAAGATGGTCAGAAACCGTTAAGATTCAACTAAACGGTTCTCTTTTGTCCTTAACTTAAAAGAATTAAATGGTCCAGCTTATATTACTAGACTGACTCTTATTTAATTATTATAATATTTCTTTCATTTTATTTTATTTAGTTCTAATTTATTTATTATAATATTTAAATTTTGTCCTTCATTATTTTTATTATTTTTAATTAATTCGTTTAGGTGTTTGTTTAAGTATTTGATTATTTTAAATGATTGTTAGTTATTATTAGTGTTAGCTAAGTTTTTTATTTAATCTAATTATTATGTTCATCATTTAATTAATTTTGTTTGTTTTATTTAAATTCTTAAGTGTTTGAATTTATTATATCAAAAATTAAGTTGTAAATATCAATTAACTAAATCATAAACTTATAAATATGAAATATAGTATTTAAATAAGAAAATATGAAAACAAGAATCAAAACAATTAAAAATTTATTTGTTTGTTTGGGATCAGAAAGTCGGTGATTTTGCGTTCAAGGTATCTGTTCTTGATTCACTCAGACTATTCTCATCATCTCCCGAAATCGAATCCGACCTAACTAAAGGAATACCCAATTACCTCTAATGGCCTTTCCTTTAATTAATTTTATTTCTAAGCCCACAATATATTAACTTAGTCAATGACTAAGTTCTTATTAATTTAAATTTCAGTTATATTTCGGCCTGCTCAACAGAAATGGGCTTAGTCCCATTTTTTTTTCTTTTGCTCTTCTTCTGGCCAGTAATTCAGGCCCAAAACAACATCAGCCCAACTTCACAGCTGGTCGAGTCAGGTCAACCTAGCCAGTTGACCTGAGCCAACCGTAACGGGTCCGCATGGATCCGACAAGGAAAAGCCAGAATCTGATCCGCAATCCTTCACCGTTTTTCCTAAGGCCCCCTGAATTTAATTTTTTCGCACACAAGCCCTTTATATTTACAAACAGGCCCCTAGAATTTACAAAAAGTCCTTTTTCTTTACGAACAAGTCCTAAATCTCATTTTTTTTCTTTGCAACTCAACCCCTGTCACAAAATCGCAGCGTACCAGAACGGTACCAGAGTCTGGTACTACCTCACAAACACCCTCACAAGGTCTCCAAGTTGCTGCCCAAGCTAATACACATGCCGATATACCCATAACATGCTATTTTGGTTGTATATCTCAATCAAAACTGATTTATAATAAATTTTAGCATCATATAATTACTTCAACCAATTTCTAACGGTTCTATTTGATTCCATAACTGAAATTACTCACAACAATCTCATAACAGCATATAAGATTCAAGGTTAAGGAGAAACCTTAATTTTCCCAAAATTTCTAACCGGCCTAAAATTCAAAGTTAACTTAATTGTTAACAAAAGGAAATAGAAAATACCTCAATCTTCTCTCTAATCCCCTCTTCCTTGTTTCTTACTGCCCTCACTCACTCTCTCTCTCTCTCTCTCTTTTGAGTTCTTAAACCGACAACCAACCAAAACTCAGCCTCACTGCCCCCCCTTTTATAGATGGCGCACAACAGAGAGAGAAAGGATAAGAATAACCTGCCACGAACGATGGAGATTAATCCATCTCTAAACTCAAGATTCACAACCGATTGATCCACCGCCTCAACGCGGGTCAGATCAGAGAAGAGGATCAAGGGAGGGCCAACCGACTCAAGGTGGCGATCCCCTACTGGTCAACCTCAGCGCATCCTTCCTAGGTGTGCGTGCTTCAATCCATCGGATAAGAACAGAAGGAACGGGACATAAATCGGAAAGAAAAGGGAAAAAGAGGGGAAAAATTTTATATACAGAAAAAATAGCATAAACAATTTTAATATGAACAGAAGACGATATATTTTTTTAAATATAGCATAGTTCGAGGATTGCCGCTAGAGCTCAACCTTCGAGCGGCAATAGCATTGCCGCTAGAAGGGCTCTAGCGGCAATAGGATTGCCGCTCGAAGGATTTTTTTTTTTTTTTTTTTTTTGCTGACATATTCCTTTTTGGTTTTTTGCGCAGAGTTAAGAGGGCTATAGCCGTTTGATTTTTTTTGTTTTTTGTGTGTTGTGTTCAACTGAGAGAAGAGAGGAAGAGAGAAAGAAAAGAAGAGAAGAAGAGAAGGAGAGAGAGAAAGAAAGAGAAGGAGAGAGAGAAAGCAAGAGAAGGAGAGAAAGAAAGGAAGAGAGAGAGGAAGGAGAGGAAGGAAGAGAAAGGAGAGGAAGGAGAACGCCGGCAGGCCAAAGGAGGAGGAGACGCGAGCGGCCAAAAGGGAGGAGGCGAGAAGCGGAAGACGAAGGAGATGAGACGTTTTTCGATTTCGACCGGCGAAAATGTAGGTTTATTTTGAAATTATATTTTTTAAATATTGAATGTTAGATTAAAATTTAGTTTATATTTAATAGAAATTGTTAATGAAAAAAGGTAGGAATATTTTTATTTTTTTAATTATTTTAGTAAAATTATTGATGAAAAATGGTATGGAAAAATGTATGTAAAATTGTATGAGAATTTATATGGAAATGTATGGAAATTATAGAGAAATTAATTTTGCGTAATAAGATATATGAAAATATATGGAAAAAATTAGTTTATGGAAAAAATAATTAATGAAATTTATTGAATAAATTTAATGAAAATTATTGAACAAATTTGTTTATCGAAAAAATTAGTTTACGGAGAAAATAGTTTATGTAAATAATAAGTAAAATAATTAGTTTATGGTTAAAAATTTAGTTAAAATTATTGAATAAATTAGTTTATGGAAAAAATAGTTTATGGAAAAAAAATTAGTCATGGAAAAACTTATGTAATGGTAATTATTGAGTAAATCAGTTTTTGGAAAAAGAATTAGTTTACTAAAAAAATTATTAATAGAAATTTAATAGAAATTATTGAATAAATTCATTTAACGAAATGTACAGTTTTTTAAAATGAGTTATTAGGCTAAATTTATGTAATGTACATTTTTTTGCACATTGGCACAAAAAATTACTGTATTGAAAAATTAATATTTTGATAAAATAAATTAGTAAATTGATTTTTTTAATTAAATTTTGTATATTTCAATCGGATGAGTTCTGGACCAGATGAGGCGGGTCCGTATAGTTCTGGACCAGATGAGGCGGGTCGGTCTAGTTCTGTACCCGGTGCCGCAAGAAGGGAGAAAATTAGAAGATCTAGAAATCGCACAACTCGCCCAAATCGGTAGATTATAAATGTAACGGAACGTGTGGGAGATCCAGATACCGCTCCAGTACTATATGTCCCGACATCGGATATGTTGATTTCATTCCCTATGGATGAGGTAAATATATATTTTTTTAAAAAAAGACATATTTGTATTATATTTTATTTATTAAAATATTTTAATTTTTGTACAATTGAAGCGGGAAGAAAATCTCTCAATATGTGGACGTAGAAGAGAATTGGCCAATGATGAGCGGATTGAAGGTCGGTTGAAGAACCTTGGGTTGATTCACGTGTCTAAGATTCCTAATGCCAATTTACATGTGGCACTATTGAGGGCGTTGATAGAGTTTTGGCGTCTCGAAACGCACACATTTCATTTTCCAATTGGTGATATGACGGTCACTTTGGAGGTAATTTTTTCTGTAAATAATTTTACATTATTTATTTTTTGTTTTCATTACACAAAGGTTTTTTATTTGTATTTATTTCTCGTATTTAAAAATAATAAAATAAATAAACCATTTCAATCTTAGGATGTCGCATTCATATATGGTTTGCCAACGGAGGATTCTCTCGTGACTGGATCGACGAAGTCTACTGTTTGGGCGGAAAAAGTTCAGAAATGGATATGTCCGGTATCTAAAGTGCATGATTAGGCGAGGGAGCCTCGGTACGTGCCTGTATATAATATATAAATATTTATTTTTGATCATTTTTTTTAATTTATTATTATCATTATATGTAAATTATGTAATTATAGAAGCGACTGCCATATGATGAAGTTGAAATTTTTGAAAAATAAATTTAAGAACGGGCCACAGCCGGGAGCTTCTGAGGAAGAGCTTGATCGCTACACTCGTGTCTTGTGTTTACACATGTTCGGCACAATTATGTTTCCTGACATGTCTCAAAACTGCGTTCCTGTGTACTATTTGGATCTTATTGAGGTATGAATAAATTGTAAATTTTTTTATTAATCTGAAAAATAAAAAAAAAATATTTATTAAACTAAAAAAAATATTTATTAAACTAAAAAAAATATTTCTATTGGCTAATTTCGTAACAGGGTTCTCTAAATGAAGAAAGAAAGATCAATTGGGGTGGTGTAGTGATCGCAAATCTGTATCGGGCCCTTGACCGTGCAGTCTTAAAATTCAAGAAGTCGTCTGGACCATGGTTGCTTCTCTTGTATTGGGCATGGTCATATCTTCCTGTTTGTAGACCTGGCGTAGGAGAAGTGAAGGGACTAGGCCTGCCAGATTTAGATTCTTGTCCGCCGTTTGCATGGTTAGTATAAACTTTTTTGAAATTCATTTTTATGATGCATTTATTGTTTTGTAATTTCAGATTATTATTTGTATTTAATATTGTTGTATTGTTCTTGACTAAAGGAAATGGAATCAATCGCGAACATGGACAAAAAACAACTATCGCGGGGCGGTGCAGTGTGCAAGGGATTCTTTGGTCTTGATGGAAGTTGGCGATGTCAACTGGCGGCCATATTCCGAGTACTTTACATTGATGCCACGACATGCGCAGGCTGGTACGTTATCATTTCATCTCAGATTGCCATGCATACATTATTTCGAAGTTGGTTGGACATTTCCGGATTGTTGTAGGCATCAACAGGGCTTAGTGCAGGCTATTCCTCCGCCTCTTCCTATTGTATGTTTCTTAATTTATATTTTTTTTATATTTGAAGTTGTTATTTTATGTATGTGAATTAACAATTATTTTTGAATAGGCGTGGAATAGCGTTTTTGGAACTTTAATCGCTATGTGGAATGAGACTGTTTTATGGAGTCGAGCTGAGAGCGTAGATCGAAGGCCGTGGTCTGATACAATTCAAAGGAATTATGCGAGGTACATGAGGGAGACAGGTGCAGCTGAGCTTCCTGTCAGTAGAGCTGAGGCGTATGCTCGCCGCCGTCAGCAGCCTATTAGTGAGCGACAGTATACTCTCATGGCGCCCAAAGTTCATGCACAGGTTTGTGTAATTCATTCAGTGATTTATCTTAATAAATTTAGTGATTTGTCTATGAATAAGCACTGTATGTTTTATTTAATTAATTTAGTGATTTTTGTAATGATCAGTTTGTTTCAATATTGTAGGAAAATAGCGCTCTCGGTACTGCAATGGAGGCTATTGGATTGCTTGCGAAGAAAAGTTTTAGACGGGTTGGTAAAAAAATTCTTCGCAACTGTTGATCCCAATTAGAAAATGTATCGATGCCATTTCAGTTGGATTACTTACTGCACAATGAGGGATTTTCACGAAATATTGATGAGATAGCAGATTCGGATACCGAAACTTCTGCCCCAGAGGATCCTGTGCAGCCTGAAAATCCTGTGCAACCCAAGGAGCCTGTGCAGCCTGACGAGCCTGTGCAGCATGTATGTTAATATTAAATTATTTTTTATTACTTATTATTTTACGTTATGTAAATATTATATGGATGCTAATTAATCTCTTAACATATTCATCCAGAGGATCCGATACAGCCACAACATACCAAAATTTCAGCCAGTGGTCCGACTACCAGTCAGTTCCAGGCATCTGGGTCGACATCGACATCTCACTTTGCAGGTATGTCGTATGACCCCACTGGTATTTTTAGTTCCTTCATACCACAGTACCCGCCCTATCCGCCTTACACCCCGTTTGGTCAGCCAGCATTTTCATACAACGGACCATTTCCATACCCGCCCTACACATCGTTCAGTACCCAGCCAGAGTTTGGATACGACCCTGTATTCAATATAGACCCACAGGGTACTAGTTTTGGGATCCCATCATATTCTTCTCCGATTGGTAGTATGGGTGGGGTAGACTCCTTCACTACTCTTTTACATACTGGCATGTCTCTAGATAGTCAGTATGGTTCATATGACCAGAGTCAGGAGCCTGAGATGCATGGTGATGACGGGGGTCAGGGTGATGACGGGGATGAGGGTTAGGATGATGACGGGGATGAGGGGGGTCAGGAGCAGGACGTTCCTATTCTTAGTCCATCTCTTGCTAGAGGACGAGATAAGAGGGCGGTTAGAAAAGTAGACAGATTAACATTGTCAAGGAGAAAAAGACGTTGATGGAGTTGTATTTTTATTATGTTGTTATTATGGACATGTCTTTTACTTTTTTTATTTGCTTGTATGATGCATAAAAATAGAAATGCAACGCATTACGACACGTAATCGAAATGAGACATAACAATCGAAATGCAATGCATTACGACACGTAATCGAAATGCAACGCATTACGACACGTAATCGAAATGCAACGCATTACGACACGTAATCGAAATGCAACGCATTACGACACGTTAACGAAATGAAACCATTTAAAATATGAACATTTAATTTTTAACAATTATAGTTAAACATAAATATCATAAAAAATATATACTTGAAATATCATATTAATTTACTATGTATTTTTTTGAAAGAAAATTCCGGTTCCAACAAACAATACAAAATATCAAATTAATTTACCATGTATTTTTTTAAAAAAAAATTCCGGTTCGAACAAACAACAAACATTACAAAATATCATATTAATTATAAAATTATAATTAAAAAAATAAAAAAGAATTACAATTTAATAAATTTATGAAAAATACCATGACATTTCTTACTATTGTTCTTTAAAAAATAAATACTTAATTATTTCATCTCAAAAATATAATAATATATATTGTTCTTTAAATAATAAATATTTAATTATTTTATCTCAAAAATATAATAATATATCAAGTAAAAAAAAAAAGAAAACAGTAAAAGTAAAAGCAAAAAGGAAAAAACACAGTAAAAAAAAAAACCTGCGCAAAAAAAAAAAAGGAATCTGTCAGCGAAAAAAAAAAATGTTCGAGCGGCAATAGAATTGCTGCTCTAACGCTTCCAGCGACAGTCCTATTGCCGCTCGGTGGTCGTGCTAGAGCGGCAATTCTATTGCCGCTCGAACTGTGCTAGTATTAAAAAAAATTAATGTCCTCTGTTTATATTAAAATTGTTTATGTTAAATTTTCTTTATATAAAATTTTTCCAAAAAGAGGAGATGGTGCCAGCGTAAGGGAGGGGAGAGAAATGATTTTCAGATTTTTATTAAAATTTAGTCCCTCAAGATTTTATGTGGCAAGGTCTATACAAATTAGAACGCTGCAACTCATATAATATAGTTATTATAGTTGTTATTCCGATTTTATTATAATCTGATTATTATTTTAATTATCACTACCACAAAAACGTCTATCAGTAACCTCCTTTTTATAACGGTTTTCGAAAAAACCGTCACAGAAGTCGTAGTGGCAGCGGTGTAAATATTATCAAATTCATTCAGTAACGGGTTTTATAAAAAAACCGTTACAGAAGAACCGTCCAGAAAAAAAATTTGCTGTCGACTCATTTGTAACGGTTATTATCTAATAACCGTTACAAAAAGCTTGTATTTTGTAACGGTTATTAGATAATAACCGTTATAAAACTTAGATTTTAAATTCTTAACGGTTATTATATAATAACCGTTACTAAACCTCCGTAAATTAACTAGGGTTTCTCCCTGCTCCTCCTCTCACTTCCTTCGATCCCAGCCGCACTGCTTCTAGCTATTAGAGAAAAAAAGCCGAATTTTTTTTTTCCATATCTATTTTCACTCCAAAAAAATAGTTAAAAATTTTAAAAAATTCTGCAAAAATAAGATTTAGAAAGAGAAGGAGAAGGAGAGCAGATTCAAGGTTAAAAAAACAAAATGTTATTAATTTTTCTTAGTTTTTCATTTTTCCTTATATATTTCGATTTTATTTTGATTTATGGTAAAATTAATGATTTATTGTTGGTTTTTTTGGACAATTTTAGATCTCATTGAAGAGGAGAAGTTTGGACAATTTGATATCTAGCTAGCACATTCAAGAGGAGAAGAATAAATCGGATTGGAGGTATATTTTTGTAGACTTTTCAATTTTATTCATTTATTATCAAATCATGCATACATTAATAATTGGCATATGCATTTAAATTAATATCGTATTGTCATATAGGACCAACATACCGGAACAAAACTAATTTTAGGTCATTGCCCGTCCGAGATTAATCCATTAGGGATTAATTTCGGATAGTACTTCCGGTCGGGAGTACTGCTCTTTGGATACGATCTGTCTCATTTAGGACAGCGAGTTGTACGTTAGATGCAATATGTTGTCTGAGAAAAATTCAACGGCATTTCTCCTTATGTTCCCACGGATACGTACGCACGAGTAATCGTGTGATGGCGTATTTAGGGAACATAAGGGGAAATGCTGCCGAATTTTTCTCAGACAACATATTGCATCTAACGTACGCTCGCTAATGAGGCAGAGTATCCAAAGAGTGGGCTAGGATGTTTACCAGCCCTAAAACCTAATGTGACAAATCGACCTACAACCTCAAACCCTAACATTTTGCATATATTTTATTGTTCAGATGGATCGGACGTGGATGTACTCAAGCAATCGATATTCAGCTACATTTTCAGAGGGGCTTAAAGAATTTATGGGTTGTGCTATAGTGAATATGAAAAGGACGAATGATAATAAAATTTATTGTCCTTGTTGTGTTTGTCAGAATATGTTGAAATGGTCTAATTTAGAAGAAGTAAGAATTCATTTGATTAGATCTGGATTTCAACCAGATTATACACGGTGAACACTTCATGGAGAGATTGGAAGGGGATATTTAATTGATGGGCCTAGCACAAATGTATTGGATTCACAATATGAGGAACAAAATGTATTATTGGATGATGAAAATGTATTCGATGATGTAAATATATGTGATGATGATGATGATGATGATAATGTAGATGATACACAACTTAATGATGATGATTTGGATGAAATTGTGAACAATGCAAATGAAGATTTTGTTGATAATGTTGAAATTTTTGGGATGTTACGTGAAGCAGATAAGATTAAGTTATATCCTGGTTGTGAAATGTCAAAACTTAATGCGGTTTTTAAACTATTTAACCTAAAAGCCAAAAATGGATGGAGCGATGCTAGTTTCACAGTTTTTCTCAACCTTTTGCGTAAAGATTTTCTTCCAAAAGATAATCAGTTGCCGGATTCAATTTATAAGGCTAAGAAGATGTTGTGTCCTTTGAAAATAGGAGTTGAGAGAATTCATGCATGTCCAAATGACTGCATATTATTCCGGAATCAGTATAAAGATCTGGATAAATGTCCGCAGTGCAATGCATCACGGTATAGACCGAGGGACGATCAGATCGATGAAGGTAGTAAGAAACCAGCTGCGAAGGTGGTGTTTTATCTTCCGATAATACCAAGATTTCAGCGGCTCTTTTCTAATACGAGGGATGCCAAACTTTTAAGATGGCACGCTGATTGTAGGGAAAAAACTGATGGTATGCTCCGACACCCCGCAGATTCTCCAGATTGGAGGAACATAGACAGAGAGTTTGAAGAATTCGGTAGTGAACCCAGAAATCTGAGATTGGGATTATGCACGGACGGAATGAATCATTACGGCAACATGAGTAGTCGTCAGACTACGTGGCCTGTCTTATTGTGTATTTACAACCTTCCTCCCTGGTTATGTATGAAAAGAAGATACATGATGATGCCCTTGTTGATTTCAGGTCCTAAACAACCGGGTAATGACATATATGTGTACTTGGCTCCATTGGTAGATGACCTTGGTAAATTGTGGCATGAAGGAGTAAAAATATTTGATGCACACTCTAGAACTGAGTTCAAACTGCGTGCCATGATATTTTGCACGATCAATGATTTTCCTGCTTACGGTAACTTGTCGGGATATAGGAACAAAGGAGCAAAAGCATGTCCTATTTGCGGGGCAAACACTCATTCTATTTACTTGAAGAACTGCAGAAAAAATGTGTACTTGGGACATCGCAGGTTTTTTAAGAACCGCAATCACCCTTATCGGCGAAATAGTGAAAAATTTGATGGCAAGGTCGAGAATGGGAAGGCTCCGTTGCCGTTATCTGGGTTTGGAGTATATCGACAGGTTAAGGACATCAAGGTCAAATTTGATAAGAAATTTGTAAATGAGATTCCGAAAGGCTTATGGAAGAAAAAGTCTATATTTTGGGACCTTGAATATTGGCAGTATTTGGAGATTAGGCATTGTTTAGATGCGATGCACATAATCAAGAACATATGTGAAGCTTTGATTGGTTGCATGTTGAACATTCAAGGAAAAACTAAAGATGGCGTGAATGCGAGGAAAGATATGGTTGAAATTGGAATTCGGAAAGATCTAGCAGTACAGGATAAGGGTAAAAATCGAGCTTGGCTTCCTGCAGCACAATTTAATCTATCAAAGAAAGAGAAAAAAAGTTTGTTGGAATGCCTAAAGTCGATTAAGGTTCCTTCTAGTTATTCTTCGAACATATCAAGGAAGGTGTCGATTAAGGAGAACAAATTGATTGGGATGAAATCACATGATTATCACGTTTTGCTGACCCAGTTACTTCCGGTCGCAATTCGTGGAATTCTCAGTGAGGAAGTGAGGATGACCATCACAAGGTTATGTTTTTTTTTCAATTCTATTTGCTCTAAGGTGATTGATCCGAGTAGTTTGGACAAGTTACATGACGGGATTGTATTGGCCCTTTGTGAGCTTGAGATGTACTTTCCGCCATCATTTTTTGACTCTATGGTACATTTGACCATTCATTTGGTTAGAGAGATAAAAATGTGCGGTCCGGTATTTCTACGGTATATGTATCCTTTTGAAAAAGCAATGGGTCAATTGAAAGGTCTCGTTCGTAGCCGATCTAAGCCCGAAGGGAGCATAGTGGAAGGATATGTTGCTGAGGACGTTATTGAGTACTATACTGATTATTTGAATGATGTTGAACCTATCGGGCTTCCAAAGTCTAGGCATGAGGGTAGACTCGAAGGAAAAGGTACAATTGGATCCCGTACTGATGTACCGGATCTTAATATGAGAATAAAAGCACATATGAAAGTCCTCCAACACCTTGCCATTGTGGCACCTTATATCAATGAGCATCTAGTCGAGTTGCATCAACAATACCCGACTTACACCGAAAACCTGATTAACATACAACACGGATTACATTTTGTGCAATGGTTTGAAGAAAAGGTGGAGTCCCAAATATCTGAAAAAGTTGAGGTAGACGAAACCGTGAAATGGTTATCCAAATATTCTGATGCGGTGGTTCAAACCTACCAAGGATATGACTTGAATGGATTCACTTGGTACACAAAGAAACAAGATGGTAAAAGTACCGTGCAAAATAGTGGAGTCTCAGTTGTTGCTTTATCTGGTGCTAATGAAAGGGCTGATACTTATTACGGGTGGATTGAGGAGATTTGGGAATTAGATTACATTAAATTCAAGATACCCTTATTCAAGTGTGCATGGATCGACAATAGGCATGGCGGAGTAAAAAAAGATAGAAATGGATTCATAACAGTTGACTTCAAACAAAGGGCTTATCGAGATGATCCTTTTATACTTGCAAATAAGCAAGCAATGCAAATTTTTTACATTCAAGATCCGGCGGATAAAAAAAGACATATTGTCCTTTTAGGTAAGTGTTCACTTAAATAAGTACAAATGTTCAATTTAGTAAGTATGAGTGTTCACTTAAATAAGTGCAAATGTTCAATTTGGTAAGTATGAGTGTTCACTTAAATAAGTACAAATGTTCAATTTAGTAAGTATGAGTGTTCACTTAAATAAGTGCAAATGTTCAATTTGGTAAGTATGAGTGTTCACTTAAATAAGTGCAAATGTTCAGGAAAGAGACGTATTGTTGGTGTTGGAGATGTCGTAGACGAAGAAGCATATGACCACTTCGAGGAAATACCTCCATTTTCCACCGGTATCGATGACACATCACAACCGATATCAATCAGTCATCGACGTCCAGATAACACCGAAGGAGTGTGGGTCGATACGCGACAAAAAAGAAAGAAAGTAACTACATAATTAATGTGATGTGAGTTAAAATCCAATTGAATCTAACTAATTATTTTTAATATATATATTTTATACATATATATATCGTATGTATATATATATATGTTTATCTTTAATATTAATACTTACATTAATTTTTAATTTTTGCAGGTGGTCGGTCACTTTTATCATTTTTTTAGCAGTTTGTTTAAGAATTTGTTTTCTATCTGTAATTTTGTTAAGAATTTGTATTAAATGTTCACTTTCATTAAAGTATAAAATGATTATTTAGGTTGCGCAAATGTTCACTTTAGTTTTATTTAAAAAAAGGAGGGATCACCCGTCCAAATATTTGATAATAATAAATAAAGATAAAAATGATAATAAATAAATAAAGATTATAAATGATAATAATAAATATAGATAAAAAATGATAATAATAAATAAAGGATATAAATTTTTTATTTACAGAGAAGAATAATATAACAGAAAATAATATAAATTTTTCCATTTGTAACGGTTATTTGATAATAACCGTTACGAAAATAATTTTTTCAATTTTTTTTAAACGAAAATAATTTCACTTTAGTTTTATTTAAAAAAAGGAGGGATCACCCGTCCAAATATTTGATAATAATAAATAAAGATAAAAATGATAATAAATAAATAAAGATTATAAATGATAATAATAAATATAGATAAAAAATGATAATAATAAATAAAGGATATAAATTTTTTATTTACAGAGAAGAATTATATAACAGAAAATAATATAAATTTTTCCATTTGTAACGGTTATTACCAAATAACCGTTACAGAAGGCTCAAATCTGTAACGGTTATTTGATAATAACCGTTACGAAAATAATTTTTTCAATTTTTTTTAAATGAAAATAATTTCACTTTAGTTTTATTTAAAAAAAGGAGGGATCACCCGTCCAAATATTTGATAATAATAAATAAAGATAAAAATGATAATAAATAAATAAAGATTATAAATGATAATAATAAATATAGATAAAAAATGATAATAATAAATAAAGGATATAAATTTTTAATTTACAGAGAAGAATAATATAACAGAAAATAATATAGATTTTTCCATTTGTAATGGTTATTACCAAATAACCGTTACAGAAGGCTCAAATATGTAACGGTTATTTGATAATAACCGTTACGAAAATAATTTTTTCAATTTTTTTTAAACGAAAAAATACCCCTGCCTCAAATCTCTTCCGCCTCTTTTGAAAATCAAACTGTCCTAAAACCCTATCTCTCTCGCGCTCGAAACCTCACCTCTCTCGACCTAGCAGCAACACCCGCCCCTCCTCTCTCTCCGGCCTCCGCCTCTCTGACTCTCTCCCCAAGACCTCACCTCTCTCACCTTCTCTGTCGACCCAGCATGGCCAACACGTACCCCTCCTTCTCTCCGTCCGACTGCCTCAACTCGATTGTTGGGCTGACATTGACGAAGGTAGCAACGGCAACGGCGGCGATTGGTGGCTGAACGGAGACCAGGAGGCAGCTCAGGCAACGGCAGGCTGTGCATCTCTCCTTCCTCTTCCCTTCTTTGCTTATTATCTCGGTTTGGTATTGTTTTCCTTCTCTTTTTCTTTTGATTTAAATTACAATTTATAATTTTCAATCAGAACTCCTCACGGAGTTATGCAGGGTACGAATGTCTGATTTTCGTTTAGGTACTGTAGTACTCATTCAATGTAGATAAATAGTGGATTATTTGAGATAAAAGAGGATGCTAAAATTCTGTAATTGACATTAAATACTGGATTTTCGTTTAACAAGCTGTAATTGCTTACAAAAGTTGTAGGGCAGAAGCGAAGTAGGGTACAAAAAAGGTTGCACTGGGGATGTTTTGAATTGAATATATAGTTGATGATCCATTTCCCCTGCACACATCTAGTATTAGACGTGCTTGTTATCGTTTCAATCTGAGTTGTTGATTGCTTGTTTTCATTAGTGCTTGTATTCTAATTTTGTTTTCAATAGATATGTCTCAACAAGAAGAAGATCATGAAGAAAGAGGAGGAGGAGAAGAAAATGAATTGGTTGGGGATTGGAACGAAGTGATCAAAAGGCAAAGGACCAAGATGGAAGAGTTTAGGCGACTAAGGGCTAAAGGCTACAATTTTAGCATTACGTTTGACGATGGACTTCCAATTGGTGATGAAACTTCGGTCAAGAAATTCGGAACCTTTTGCGCATATCTCGCTAAGTTAAGAGTGCCAATTACAATTGATAACTGGGGCAAAGATGTTGCAAAGAATGTGAAGGAAGACTGTGGCAGGAGATCAAGGTTCGTAAATTTCAATTGTTTGAATTACTTGATTATACTTGAATTGTTAAACTCAATTGCTTGAATTACTTGAATTACATGATTATACTTGAATTGTTAGACTCAATTGCTTGAATTACTTGAATTACATGATTATACTTGAATTGTTAGACTTAATTGCTTGAATTACTCGAATTACATGATTATACTTGAATTGTTAGACTCAATTGCTTGAATTACTTGAATTACATGATTATACTTGAATTGTTTGACTTGCTTCAATTACTTGAATTCTCTAACTTTATCGCAGAAAGTGTTCAAAATTGAAAATAATGATGGGAGGAAGAAAACTCTGTCGGTTATGGGCAATGGTCACAGGGCCTATAGGTGTAGGCTTACCGATGAATTTATTCATAGATTTGATCCTCAGAATTCCAAAAATCCGTGCGATCTATTTCCAATCACACCAAAGTAGTGGGAGGAGTTTTGCATTAAGAGGAGCACACCGGAATATATAGCAAAGAGTAACAGGGGCAAGGAATTGAGAAAGAGGTGGGACATGCCTCACAGCATGGGTTCTAGTGGCTATAAAACAGCGAAGAAGAAGTGGAAACCAACGGACATAATTGTGGTACAGTCTAATTCTGAGGTAGGTTCCACTAGCATCACCATCGGTGAATTGGAGCCGAGGTCTCAAAGGTATTTCAGGGGAAGGGCTGTGTCTACTGAGACAAAAGGCCAGTACACCTTTTCCAAATCAGATAAGGCGACTTCTGAAGCATTTTGTCGATTACCTGGTTTGACTCAAGAACTCAATTCCGGGACCATCCAGCCTAGTGAAGTTTTAAGTATGGCAGTTGATAAGCCAGAGCATCCGGGTAGAATGAGAGGAACTTCTGCATGGACCAAGAAGTCAGATTTGTACGAGAGAAAGCAGAGGCGACCTTTGCATGAAGGATGTGTGTCACAAGTTTCTATGGATGAGTTGGTCAAACAGGTCACGGAGAAATGTAAACAAGAATTCATCGCATCGTCAGAGGTGAGAGATACCATTAGGCAAGAGTGTTTTAGGGAGTTCCAGGGATGGTTGGCCTCCGCTGGAGTACAGATTCCGACCCCGCCGCAGTTTGTGATGCCTTCGCCACCATTTCATTCGGTCAAGGTTGACTCAGCAATGCCCAATGATCAGTTATTTCGATCAGTTGCTTCATGCTATATGCCTCCAGATCCAATTGGCAGTGATCAGGTTGATTTCATTTTATATTTTATTAAGTTGTGAATTTGTTTATATTTTTAAATAAATGTGCAATTTAAATCTATTTGTAATTTTCAGGAACCCATCCTATGCGATCTTTACCTCTATGATAGACAGAATGAGCGGGTGCATGTGGCCGAGGGACTTATTCTGTCATCTGTTCCGGGACAGATTGTACACTGTGAGCCTCTATCTCCCGAATATGCTCTAATCCAACTTGACAACGTATTTGACCAATACCGCAATTGGTTTGTCCCGGGATTGACACAAGATGAATTAGGCCTTAGTAAAGGGGGTCGATTCGTGTGGCCGAGAAAGGATGTGGAGATCCGAGGACAGGTATCTCTTTATTTATCACAATTTGGTTTGACATATGCATCTCTAATATTATTAATACTCGTTTTGATTACAAAAAATTATGAACTTGAATGCAGAATAAGAGCAAGGAGAAAGAGAAGGGCAAGGAGAAAGAGAAGAGGAAGGAGAAATCGAAAAAGGAGAAACCAGTAAAGGAGAACAAGAAGGTGACAAGTGCGGGGTCGGGTATTGGTCGCAAACCGCTCCTCTCAAAAAAGATTATCGACAGACTTTCTGAATCAGAACGCACAGTATATGACCTTTTGATTCTCACACCACAAGGCGACGAAAATTTTGAACTGTTCGAATGCAATCCTTGGGGTACCCACCACGATGAGGTTAAGTTCAACCTTAACCTAGGTGACATCGTCAAATGTTTCAAAAGAGAAGAATTGAACATATCGCTCATCAAAATGTACTCCTGGTATAAATCTTCAAACTTAACATTTTTTTTCCATATTCAATTCAAGTGAACGAAAAAGGATTAGGGCACTCCATATTCAAACTTAACATCAACATGAACATATTCAAGTGATATCTATGAATGCAGGTATTGGATGGGCCAACTTTCGAAAGGATTAGGGTACTCTAAGAAAATCACCATATTGGATGCTGATCTCTTGGCTGAAGCTAAAGTCATGCACGAAAAAGGTTTCGCAGTGGATTACATGAAGAAGTCGTTCTTAAATTTTCCATGCGACTACTTTCTTTTGCCGTATAACCAGGGGTAAGACAAAATATTATTGAACTAATAAAGACTAATCAAATACTTTTTATTTTTATTTCCATCTTAATAATAATTAATCTTAATTACAGGTATCATTGGACAGTCCTTATTATTAATATAAAAAAACTAGAGATTCATTTCATGGATTCCTTGATACGCACGGATGTCCCTTCGTTATTAAAGATAAAGCCGTTTATAAATTCGTAAGTTTTTGTTTCTAAGTTAACAAAATATTGATGCGATTTTAGAATTGGTGGAATAATTTTAATTGCATGCAGGGCATATAAAAATTACCTGATGGAAAAGTTCCAAAAAAGTCATCGTGGTGGCCGGTTATTTAGCTGGTTCGAAATACCGGTACGCAATTATATTTAGTACGTTCACGAAATTATATTACGTTCTCCTAACTGTTATGTTGAATTTTGATCTTAGGGTCCAAAACAAAAGGGGAATGTAGAGTGTGGATACTTCACATTGGTCGCCATGAGATACATATTGAACCATGTGGTCGAAGTCGGAGTATTACCTGAGGTACTTATTTATTTCAGATATAGGATTTAGAGTTTAGATTTTAGGATTTGGGGTTTAGAGTTGAAGATATCAATCCTATAACTAATGTAATGTTTTGGTTTGTTTATAATCAATTGCAGAGAATCGAACCGGTTGGAGCACCTTATGTAGAAGAGCATATTGGAGGGGTAGTGGATGAGTTAATGCAATTTATGTACAGGGTATTGTTCTAAACAAGAAACATATGATTTAATTGCATGTACTATTATATTTTTGTGTTGTCATATTCATGCTTGATATGTCTTATATGCATGCTTGTTGTATATATGTTATATTATTGTGTTGTATGCATGCTTGATCTGGTACAGAGGTACCAGTTGGTACACTCATTTCGGCTAGCAACAGGGGCTAGCCACAAAAAAGAAATTTTTTTTTTTAATGAAGAATTTGTAACGGTTATTAGCTAATAACCGTTACAAAAGGCTTATATCTATAACGGTTATTAGATAATAACCGTTACAAATTTAAAATGTCATTTGTTTTTTTTAAAATATTTGTAACGGTTATTACCTAATAACCGTTACAGAAGGCCTAAAATTGTAACGGTTATTAGCTAATAACCGTTACAAATCTTAACAATTCAGATTTTAAAATATATTTTAATAAATGTAACGGTTATTTTATAATAACCGTTACAGATTGCTTGCCATCTGTAACGGTTATTATAAAATAACCGTTACGAAACTCTCATACATTGACAGAAAATTTATGACGGTTATTATGAAGTTTTGTAACGCGAGCTACTGTAACGGGGCATACCCGTTACTATTTTACATTTTTAACCGTTACTGATCAGATAATTTCGCGTAGTGTATGATTCAAGCTTTGATTTTGCTAGAATCATGTAGACTAATTATAGATACTACACAAGTTGAAAGATTTTCGATTTCGAGTGAATTTCACTGTTACTATTTAATTAATCTTTTTAGAGATTAATACTTATGATGAAATTTTATTTATCCTAGTATTATTTTTAAAATTAGCCTAATCTTAAGTGTACTTAGTCTGGTAATACTACGGTGTTACAGCTTGAGAGAACGAATGATAAAAGAAAACACAGATCGGACGAGAGAGAAATCTCTGGATCAGTTTAAGGCCCTGATCAAAATATTTTTTACGCGGGATTTCATTTCATTTCAATTGATTTCACAAGATTTCGTTGGATCTAATTACATGGGAATTCCAACCAAATGACACCAAATCCGTTCATTTTGATCAAGAATTTTCCAATGAAATGAAATCCCATGTTAAAAAAAATGGGATTTTGATCAAGGCCTAATTAAATTAAAATTGGATCTTCTGCGGCTAAATTAGTGTGGCTAATTGTGTTGCTATCCACTGTCAACTAATTTTTTAAATTAATTTGATTAATTGAGAAGTTAGATAGAGATGACAAATATAAAGAAAAATTCTATATTTTACGAGGAATATTTTCATATTCTCAGATCAGACATGTTGTCAACTTTTACTGCTACTTTAATTTATTTCATTTAATTTCTTTATCATATAATGCATGATCTCATATAATTTTAATTCATAATGTCATAATTCGACTCAGATAACTTTGGACTGAGTCTACCTTCCTAACGATCAGTATTATTACATATTTATTTAAGTTTATCTAACAAAAGAAACCTAATTAATGCAAATATTTATAACTAGATATTTCCTTTGCCATATACTTCCCAAATGTGATTAAATGTGGGAGTTAAGTATCCTATCACTTTGTTTGGTGATCAAGTTATCTGACATATCCAACATAGATTACTAGAACTCGCACTCTGTGAAATGTGAAAAGTCATCGTTTATTCAGTTCACGTTTATTTCAGTCGCAGATATATAGTTCCTAATTTCCTATCACTATCAGATAGCCTAGGAATTCATGAATCAGGAATTTTGAAGGACTCATACAATAAGTTTATGTTACGTAGGGAGTCATATGCATAAAAAACTGAAAAATTCGGAACTATATATATATAATTGTTTGCATAGGAAAAGTGGGTATAATAATAATTGAGTGCATCGTTGGATATATACTTTGAAGGAAGTGATAGCTCTATATATACATATGAAGTGATTATGTGCATATATAGTAAAGGATAATATTGATTAATTGTTTGAATGACAAATGAAGTGATTGTGTGCGTAATACAATGTTGAGTGTTTGAATGAATATTTCATAATAATGTTTGAATTTCTATATATCTCTTTCGTCCATCATATTTGATAATATATAAAAATCTTGTGATGGTCCTCATCATTTCCGATACAACAAACCTAGACGATCAAGAAGGTCCAAGCATCGTGAAGAATAAGTAGGCAAAAAATAAAAAAAAAAGCAGAAAAAAAATCAATAAGTTATTTCGTTTTATCGAAAACGGCAAGCTTGGCAAGAAAAATATTACACACGTTTTCTCATATATATATATATATAAAAGCGGAACGTGTTTTTAATCATATATATACACATCACACAATATTACATTTATTGTTGCTTGTTCCCTTACACAACTACACAAGAGCGGAATGTGTTGCTTTTTCTTTTTTCTTTTTTCTATTTTTTAAACATAAGAGCGCAACACATTAAATACGCAAGCATGATACACTTTATTTAACCATGTCACACAATATAGCAGCCATTGTAACGATAACCAATTAACTTGAATATTGATGACCGACTGGATCACTTATTGCAACAAATTAAACCCGGATGAAGCATAACCAATAGTAGCACGTGTTCATAGACAGCGGCCAACTGCTCCTTCAGATGCACAAAGGTTCAACATAAAGTAAATTTACATATTTTTTGACGTTGGTCGGCTCACTGAAGCCGTTGCGCATGTGAATGTACAAGACATGGATCATTGCAATGAAGTTAAATATTCGTTCTATCAGCACCGGGGAAACAGCAGTTGGCTCAAGGAATGCTTGGTTGAGCCGCCTCCAACCATCTCGAGTCCATTCTTCAAACCCGATAACTGCTGCATCTTTTGTCATGTTTTGTTCCTTCATGTAGCAGCCCAGTACAGATGGTAATTCCTCCAGTGAACGCTCACGCTGCATCAAACAAGCTAATTAATATAAAAGCTACAATGTATCATCCATTTTCTTTACATCAATTCCTTTAAGGAAATCCAGATACGGAATTGTATCTGATAATTGAATCATTACAGGAATACAGGTGGATCATAATTATGCATTAGGAAAATCCGTGTAAATAATAATGTTAATTAATTAATTAGAGGTTGGTTCGAATATTTGCATACCTCATATCCAATTACATCATCAATGAATCTGGCAATCTCACTTGCAGCCCTGACCATATCTGGGTTTTGGTTAACCCACAAAAACGCCTCTTTTGTAGCAACATCTCCCATTCCAACAAAAGAGGCACAGCACAGCAGAGGGACGGCTGAAGCTATTAGCGAAACTTCCAAACGCTCCTGAAAAGTTGGGAAATAGCCCTTTGCATGCCACTCTGATTCTTGAATGTAAGCTCTAATGAGAGTTTTGAACTGAGAAAGATAAATAAGCTGTTAGTGTTGGGGTGATCAGTTTAAAACTTTAAAATTTAAATCACAGCAGAACCATGCACTACTCATGTTGCACAAGCAATCTTTATAAAAAATCATAAAGTCGTTTATTATTCTCTTGTAAATCTTATAGATATTAATTATTTTTTGGCTAATTATCTTAGTTGTAATTATTTCCAGGAAAACATGATATTTAGCTTGGAAATTGTTTAACTTTTCGTTGTTGCTTTGTTACTGAGGTTTAAACCCAGCTAGTTCTTGTTAGAAGAGAACTGGTCATTTCTATGTGCAAGTTAAAACTGAACTAAAATGGAAAATAAAACTAATGCTTCATCAAAACTATTTTTGATCATGAGCAATTGCTCACGTCATTTTTTTATAGCCCATTCAACCTGTTAAATTAGAATATGAATCTATAACAGAATAAGAGAAAATACAGACCCCTTCAATCAAGTAAGACGCACGATACTTCTCACTAGGCTCTAATTCATTCTCAATCTCTTCACACAAGTTAATTAACGTGAGATACACTAATTTTAGGTACTCATCCAGTATCTCAGCAGATTTTTTATCCCACCTGCAAGTGTACAATAAACAGTTTCATTTCGGCATTGGGCACATATTGGGGAGGGAGGGAGGGAGGGAGGGAGAGAGAGATAGAAACCTCTCAACAGCATCAGCCAGCTGTCGACATTCCTCTAAAGTTGCATGAACGTCATATGTATCATCCAATATTGTAATCAGAGCAATAACTTTTACAAGTATGATGCGGGCTCGAGAGAATTGTGGCTCAAAATATACGCCTGTTATCCAAAAGTATGACTCGATTATGCGATCGCGTGCATATCCTAACTTCTCTTTAGGATTAAAATCCTTCCACCATCTGCCACAAAGATAAGTGTACATAAAATTAAAATTAAGGAGCAAGTCTATGAATTTATGTTTTTGGAGCAACTGCGTGATTGGTTAGTAGTATAATTAGTATTACAATGTAAATATCTTTACCATTGATGAAACACTATTTGTACCACTGTAATCTAAGTAGAAGAAAATGTTAACTAATTAAATGAAAAACTGTTATTGAACTAGAATAAACTCACAATGAAATGGCCTTCAGCTCTTCACAATGTAGAGCTTGGACAATATTGAAATCAAGCTTGGCAAGCTCCAATATCACATGATTAGGCGTTTCTTCCTCGTATTCATCAATATACCACCTTGCCTCGAGTCTCTTCATCATTTTAGGCAAAGGAGTAATTAGTGCACGTGATACTTGGTCTCTCAAAGGGGATTTCAGATCATGAACCAAATGTTTTAGACCATCGTGTGCAAAAAAACTCGCTTTTTCAAGTATGTCCTCATCACAAATCTGAAGACTAGCTGCATTGTATAGGCTTAACAGTCCCCTGGCATCTCTGCTCAATGTCGTTTTAAAACTTCCATCATCGTTTTGGAACTTGAGAAAAATATCTGAAATAGTAAGATTTTAGCAAGATTTCATATCAGGATTGATCAAATAATATGTATGGTGTCATCTGTTCAACTGTCCAAGTTTTTGTATGGATATTGCTTTCAAAAAAAAAAAAAAACTCTAGATTTCATGTCTGTCAAACAAAAATATTTACAAAGATCCCAAATTGCATCCTATTTAAGGGTGATGAGGATGATTTTTTTTTTTCAGAAAACTGATATATTCATTTTAGCTTATCGAGTTGAGGCTGGTCTCCACTGAGTCAACCTAATTTTGGTCCAAAGTGCTTGAGGATATATTGTATTATGTATATGTTGGCTTAATATTTTTTAATGTATATATATGCAGAATGTAATTGCTTGTATAAGAGAATATAATCTAATTTTAGTTTCCATGCGACATGTATGGCTTTCTCTAATTGTCTCTCTTCCTCTCTTCTTTAGCTGACTCTAACAAATTAACTACACTGCATTACACAGGTTCCATCGTTCTTGATGTTACAAGATTTTTACTATTTTAGGTTTAATGTGATATTCTGTAGCTTGATTTTGTGACTAATGGGTCTCAGAAACTAATGAGAACTATATGTAGGCAGATTTTGCATCCAAAAGTTTTTAACAATTTTATAAGAATAAGTTGACAGCCTGTCCTTGACCCTCATCCAAAAGGGAACATTACTTGATTCGTACATGGTCAAAATCCGAATGAAGATCATTTATAATTATAGATATATAAATTTCAAGTTGAGAGTCTTGACCCTCATATTATCCTAAAAAAGAAATTCCTTAAGAATTTTTGGGAATTTTATTTGACCAGATATTGTGGGTAATAGATTCCTAGAATCTTGCGGGAATTTTCAGCGGCCAAAATTTTTTATGGTCAAAGACGGACAACTTGCATCTCTCTTTTCTTATATTATTATATCTTCCCTGCAGAAGAAACTCTAAATAATAAATTAATTTTATAAAGTAAAGTAGTATGGACAAGTTAGATTCAGAATTTGAAATATTGCAGGACCTTCAGTTGCTTATCGGTATTCGGTAGAAATAAATATTCCGATCTAAGGTGACAAGGTAAACAGCATTGGACTTCACACTACCAAGTATGGATCTAATTTTATTCACAAATCATTCATATTTTTTTCTTGAGATATTTCGGTTTAATTTTTTCTAATTTTTTTATTATTCACCCATCAAGACTAGAGAACTGAGTTTATTTACTTAGTCAAGTTCAGTCATTATCAGCCAATTCCTATCCATAGTCTAGGACTCCCGAACCATTAATTAATTTCCAATTTCAGTGTCAAGTTTTGTAATGCTTCTTGATGGAATTACATGAAAGTACTCTGAGAGTGCTGCATCAAAGAAATTTCTTACCTGCAGAGATTGGAAAACCATGCTGCCTGAGCAATTTGAAATAAAGTGCAACTTCGTGAAGGTCATTGCTTTCAAATGTGAGAGCACGCAGATTAGTTAACACCGCATCAATCTCTTTCTCAAATAGATAACCAATACCAAGGTGTTGAATTGTGTCGATAAGTGTCATCTTTTTTACTGTATCAGCTGAAGATTTAATCAAAATTCTCACTTCGTCTTTCAGGTCATCTGCCCTCGTCTTTAACCATTTGTTCGACTTCTACAGAAATCAATTTTTTTTTTACAGGAATAAGATTGTGATGAGCAAATCAGAGTAGTAACAGATTAACGTATATATAAAGAAAGAGTATTCAACAACATATTGACAAGCATCTCACACTTTCTCCCGCCAGTAGATGACACAAAATTTAGGTCTCTATTAACTCAACCAGTTCTATATAGTATAATAGCTGTTAAATCACCACATTACTTCTGTTTAATCCTAAGTATGTGTATAAATATCTTTCCTCATAAAGTATATATATAAAAAAATAATTCATTGGTTTCTTTTCATATATTCCTCCAAACAGGAAAAAGAAAAAAAGGATGTCCTTTAGTGTGTGTGTGTGTGTGTACACACACACACACACACATATATATTTCAGATCGTTAGTTCCGTAAGCACTGAATTGATATGCATGTGTATTGGCATTGAATATATCCTCTTATAGAAATTTCCAAAAAACAAAAAAGAAAGTAAATCATATACCTGAATGGGTACAGCATGAGTTATGAAAAAGTCACCCCACAAATTGGGTTGGTAGGCATATGATTTCCGTCCAAATTTCTCACTTTTGAATGTATCCTCCATCTCTATAAGTTAATTTCAAGTTATCAAGAATTAATATTATCAGAAAGACAAAATAGAAAAATACAAGAAATTCAACTATATAGTGGGAAAAATAGGAAAAGGATCAGAAGAGAAACATCATTACTTGATATAAGCTGAATTGTATTGATCTTTCGTATCTATCACAATTACATGCATCTAGCATCTCATATTTATAGACTTATTTATCGCTAAATTAATCACAAGTTTGCAACAAACCTAATAATATTACTAAAACAAGTGGTACGTGCAACAAGTTGTGCATCTGGATTAAGGACTGTGGTGGTGATAGTAGGATTTGATAAGTAGGATTTACTCTGGTGCAATCAAACATGATTAAGGTCCCGGATAGTAGGATTTGATAAGTGTCCGAGTTTAAAAAATCATAGTGTCTAGGCTAAGATTCAGAAAATATTAGACATGCCTAAAAATAATGTGTTGTTTTAATTTTTTTTTTTTTGTGTTTTTTGGTGATTGATAGAGAAGTAAAGATCATGAAAAATTGATTAGATTTATTAAAAAATGATATATTTTGTAATATTTCAATTATATATGTTTAGAATGACTTTAATTATTAAATTTATTATTTATTTTATTTTTAAAATTTTATTATATTATAATTGTGCCTGGGTTAAAATTTTTTCTGGATCTGCCCCCGAATCAAATATCATCAATTCTCCTTGTGCCTATAACATCAGTCAACTTTTATTGACTTGCTCATCAAAATTTAATTTCATCATTTTAAATGCTACAAATCATCAACTGACTTATTCTCAAATCTCAATCAATCGTACTGAAAATACTATGAACCATGTAAGAAGTTATAAATTATTTAGAGATAATTTTGAAATCTTTTCAACAGATAAAATAAATTGGCTGGGTTTAATATAGTACAACCATGAGTAATTAAAAACATATTTTAGCAAGCATACTTAGTACGATAGAAGTATATATATCTTTTAATTTCCAAAATTAAACTGATATTAATATAGCATCTATACTAATTTATAAGATTAAGAAAGTTTTATAGAATTTCTCGTAAGCTTTAAGGCAAATAAAATTTTACTCGAATCGGAGTTTGTTGAAAAAGTTATATATGATTAATCAAAATAGTAAACATATTTAAATACTGACAGATTTTGAATATAATTTGTGATTTTCAAAATTAAACTTACATTTATTATGTTTATTTTGATACATAAAAACTTGTGACAAGCTTTGTAATAGAAGTTTACTAAAATCAGAGTTAAGATAAATAAAATAGTTATGATGTTTCAAAGTTAATTATCACGGAAACCAAATGAAATTTCAGAATTTCAAAACAAAATCAAGCGGTGGGATTCGAACTGGTGTACTATTCAAACAGCAGAGACATACCAAACTCTGGAGAAACTAATTGTGCTATTTCAATTTTTTTAAATAATGTCGAACAATACATATTTAATAATTTTGCAGCGTTAAACCTTCTTCCTCCAAAGTCCAAACAGAAGGCCTCGTTTTTAACTGTTTAAAATGTGTTTTTCATTTTCATTGCAGATCATGTGCAACCATGTCATAATATCTATTCTCATTGATTAAAGCTTACTATCTAACATTTAATTGGTTCAAACAAAATGGGATTGAAATTCAAAGAAAGAGGATGGGAAAAAAAAAAAAAAATGTCAGGACGGCCCCTATACCTTAACAACAAATTCTTCGAGGAGACACCGTATGCTCTTCACACTCCTGACCAAGCTACTTCTCGTGCTCACAAACTATCAGAATTTGTTTAAGTGTGGTTGTGATTTGGTTTGAGAACAAAATGAACCATGCATCTCTATTTATAGCTAAAGTTTTCACCCATCATATTTCCATAATTTTCACATGTTATTTACTGTATTTACAGCTGATTTGGTCTTTTTCAAGTTCACACAACTCAGTTGGACTGTTTTACTAAGGCCCCGATGTCTAATCATGTTTGACCATGAATAAAACATGTTCGCCCATCATTTCATGTGAATTCAAATGAATTGAATAGCCCGTACTTTTTTTTTTTTTTTTTGGACATACTAGATAGAGGCTATTCTATCAGCGATAGGTATTAGGTTTGCAGCTATTTCATGTCTTTATCACGTGTGTAGGACGGTTCTTAAGCATTATTTACACATGCCACAGCCACCAACTGCTCGATAAATTGTCTCAGGGTCGTTTGGATGGTACGAGAATAAGAAAAAATAGTTTCTTCCTAGAAATAGTTTTTTTTCTAAACATTCAAACTCTTTCTAAAGTTACACACTTTCTAATATTTTCTTCCTAAAATCCTTATTCCTTTCTTATTCTCATACGATCCAAACGAGCCCTTAATGAATTTCAATTAATGAGGGAAGGAAATAAATTCCCTAGCTGAATTGTTTATTCAGTTTGCATCGGAAGTTTTCGACACTGTTTTTTTTTTTTTTTTTGGTTATGAAATTCAAAATACTAGATTGCTAAGTTTTCCTATTTAGTAAGGTATATACCTGAAATTCAAAATACTAGATATGAATGTTGTCTAAGCTAGATTTTCAAAATACCTGAAATTCAAAATACTAGACATGAAAATCTAGCTCAAACAACATTCATGTGCTGAACTAGATTGCTAAATTTTCCTATTTATATATACCTTACTAAATAGGAAAACTTAGCAATCTAGTTCGGCACAGGAATGTTGTCTGAGATAGATTTTTACGTCAGTTTACTGTAAAATATGACTTAATTAGATATATGGTAGTTTTCCCTAGTCAACAGTGAGTAGCTAATTGACTTGCAGCCACCGCCAAGTTCTGTAAAGGAAAAAAAAAAAGTAGTTAATTTGTTCTCCTGACTCCTGAGTAAATTTTCAAGATAAAACTTTTAGGACAATTTTACTTTGAACTGTATTTATATGATGATTACTTGTTACAATTTTGAGCAGATTGATCATGGGCTAGATATATAAAGATCAGGTTCAATAATTAATTTGTCCAGATTATTAATTTATTATAGTTTGTGTTCTGTGATCGGAAGGTTCAGGTCATGCCGAATCCCAGATTATTTGTGATTGAACCGTCTTCCATGTGTCTAATTTGTCAGGTTGCAGATCAAGTTGTTTACTAATGGAAATGACATTAATTGTGCATGTAATGTATTTTTACTTTTCTACTTTTTTACTTTGGAGCATGTGTGTAAGGTTAGATTCATGGTTCGAAGATTCGGCCGAGTCCGAGCCGATTTTTGACGAGTTGGAACGAAATCGCAAAGAAAAAATAAAAAATAGGGAAAGAAATAAGGGAGGTCGAAATAGATGGCGGCCAGACGAGACAGACCAGATGGAAGAGAGGGAGGCCAGATGATATCAGCGAGGGTAAGAAATGAGAGGTACATGAGTAGGGGTGTCAATATTGTTTCGTTTGAAACGTTTTTCATTCCGTTCCGTCCAAACGGAACAGAAATGGAATGGATATTGAGTTACGTTAGACATTGCGGAATAGAAACGGAAACGAAATCGGTTTCGTTGGTATAAACGTAACATAAACGAAATGAGCTACTTTTGTTCCGTTGGCCACGTTATTTCCGTCAGCCCAACATCTATGTGCAGCATGTGAAATTAAATGAAATTGTAGATGGGGAGCTGGACATTTCTAGATCTCTCTCTTTCTTTTGTTTGAAAGCGTGGGTTTGTCCTTCAAGCAGTACACTTCGTACTATTGAAGAAGGAGACAGAGGCGTGCTGTCGCCGCTCTCTTTTTTCTCTCTCGATACTCATGTGTGTCTCTCTCTCTCATTTTCTCTGTGTTGTGAGCGGTAAGAAAATTTAACGTTAGTTACGTTGTTAAGTTCAATTAAGACGAAACAGAAAACGGAAAAGATTTTATTTCCACTGTAATTATGGAATGTTAAGCGGAAATAAGAGATGTACCGTGCATGGAAACGGAACACAAACGTAAATGATCATTTTCGTGCATGTTATGCACGTTTGACAGCACTATACATGAGACTGAGAGAGCAACTCCATGACGGAAGAGAAGGTGGGATGGAAATTAAAGAGGAGATGGGTACGAAATCTTCTGTGGTCAGAACTAAAGAGCCCTTCATGTACAAATGTCAAAATATATGCTTATAACATTATAAATCTCAGTTCCCAAGTATTCCTGCCATATAAAGATCAATATAACCAATATGAGTGCATTTTTAGTGATTTTAAATTGTTAAATTCAACAATTTCCTGCTTAGTATACGGCAATTAATATTTATTTCTAATGTTGTCATTAATTTGTACATTGTCTCTTATATGAACTAACGTTTTGTTTGTAGAAATTAAAAATTGGCAATTGTTAAACTACACAGTATGGCACTAACATGTATTGATTGAACCAAATAAGAAAAGGGACCAAACTAAAGCTATACGTTAAAAATATTTTTGGTTACTTTAATTGAAAATGTAGTTAATTACATTGAAAACAAATTTCCCTTGATTTTTCTATTTTTTCTGTTTTTTAAGGCATAAAATACATTTTTCATAAAAATTCCGAGTTCTTTTCAAACATTGATTTTGTAACTTCCTTTTTAATTATATATTTTTTTCCTCGTTTTTAAAGACATTAAAAGTGTTTTTGTAAAAAATTTCGAGTTACTCATCAATAAGTCACTCAATTTTTTTTTTTTGAGTCATCTGATTCGACTTATGTGACCAATAGTTCAAGTCCGACTCCGAATTTCACAACCATGGTTGGATTTAAGTGTGATGCAAGTTTTTGAATGAAAGTGTGATGCACGGTTTTGAATGAGAGAGAGACAAGTTTAGGGGTCCTACTCCTACCCACTGATTAGTTCATGCTATATATTGATTATCTGTCAATCGAATATATAGTTATTACTTGTTGGTATATATAACTCCAACTCCCCAACCATCCCAAAATGCTTAATTTGTTCTCCTCTCTCGCAACTAAAATGGATCTAAATGTAAAATTGTAAAAGGGAAAATAAGGATTATTACTGGTTAGAGGAATCACTGCCACCATTGCTCTCGTCTCTCTCAGTAAGAACTTTAGATCTGTTGTATTGTTGTTCCTGTTAGCCTTTGATTTAGATTCCATTATTTCGGTGCATTTCCTCTTAGCTTTTTTACCTAGAAATGTTTGGTGTGAGTTTCGTGCTTCGGGAAAATAGTGTTTTATCCAGGGTTTAACTTGGACCAGATTGAATATTGTTCTTCAAATTCACGACAGGAGACGTTAGAAATCTTGGTTATTCATTATGAATGCTTATTATCTGATTTATCTCGAAAGCAAAGCTCAGGTGAAAATAATTGATTTGCTTGCTTACGACTCATGTTTTTCTTTCATCGTTAAATTGATGTTTTGTTATTGTACAATACATTAGAATAATCTTAATTTATAAAATCAACCTGGGATACATGGCCTGATAAACTCCAAACCAATCAATATCATGACTTGATAAATCCTCCAGAAGGAAGTCGTGCACAAATGAAAGAGGAATGAACACCAATATAACCTTTAACAGAAATTTAGTTGAAATTATCAAAAAAATTTATTTCTGAAAATTGTGTGCACCATGTGGATTTGTGGGTTGGGGTGGTGATCGCTCATCAAAATAAATGAAAATTCATACATAGAAAATTAAAAAAAAGGTCAAAGTTAATTTATACTTGTGCTGTAAGGGAAGGGTTGCAGTGCCATGGCTGCAGAATCCATGAGAAAGAGCAGTGAGAGAGAAAAAGGGCTGGGAGAGGGCTGAATTGGCAGAGCAGCGCCAGGCCGTGGGGGCATACCAGTGGAGGTGAGGATCTGACGAAGAATCCGTCGAGGGTTTTTGGGGTGGGGCAAATTCAGCAGAGAATAGGATGTGTTGCATTCAGAAGAAGGTGGAGGGGGATTGACAGCATGAAAGGGAGGATGGGGGTGCGGGTGCGCGAGATCGACGGAGGAGGCAGAGAGAGAGAGATGAGTTAAGGAAGATGGAGGCGCTGCCGGATAGATGGAGAAAATAGATGATCATATTTTAGCGTAAACGAATGAACGGTTCAAATTGCCGTGTCGCTAGCGAAAACAAAAAGTGGACCGCGACACCCACGGGTTTTAATTAATATACTATAGATTTCTTGAGCTTTTCGGGATTGAAAAAAACTACACGAAAAGTAGTTCTAAAAAAATCCAGAAAAAATCACGTTGTGTAAACGAGGGACTATATTTTCATACCTGTGATTTTCGTATCCTAACTCTAAACAAGGATAAAATGGAAAATCGCCTAAATACTTAACAAATCAATTTTGAAAAACTGCTCTTGTAATTTCTTTAGTTTTCGGAATAAAAAACTATGTGAAAAATAGATCCAAAAAATTCAGAAAAATCAGCTTCTGTAAACGACCGACTCTACTTTCATACATATGATTTCATAACCTAAATCCAAACAGAAAAAACGACAAAATCGCCAAAACCACATAACAAATCAATTCTAAGAAACTATTCATTTAAATAAAAACATAAATAAAAATAATCATTGTCATAAATAATATATATTATATTTATTACAAATATGCTCAAAACAAATATATATTATATTTTTCATCAATCAAATATATTAATATTTATTTAAAATTAATTAAAATAATAACAATATCAACATTTTATTTTAAAAATCACTAAAAATAAAAAAAAATACTTGTATCAGTTTTTCAAAAACCGGTACTAGCCAATATCGATTTTTGGAAAACCGATACTAGTATCGATTTTTCAAAAACTGATAATGCGATACTATTTATATAATTTCTATTTTATGGTAATATTTTTTATATTCGTGAATATTTTAATAATATTTTTTTATTTTTCGGTATTTGCTATCCATGAGTAGGGGTGCATAACGTCTAAAACGACCATGAGAATGGTTAGTTGCGTTAACCGTTTCGTTTTGGATACGAAATTGACTACCATTTGCGTTAACTGTATCGTTTTAGACGAAACGGTTGAAATCACGAAAATACCATGAAAATACACATGGACGAAACCGTTTTAAGCTTCCGTTAACCGTTTCGTTTTTTAAACGCAACCAAAATATTTAATTGTTTCGTTTCGTTTTGGAGGAAACGAAATGAAAGAACAATTAAAACAGTCACCGTTTTCACACCTATCCATGAGTTTTAGCTAGGGTTGAAAATGGTAGCCGTTTCGACCATTATTTCGTTTCGTTTCGTTCGAAACGGAATGGTAACGGTTAAGGATTTCGATTTCGATTTCGTTTACGGAACGGATAATGCAAATAGAAATACAATTTCGTCTCAGAACTGAACGGTTAACAAAACAGAGCTGTTTCGTGATTGTTTATTTCGTCCGTTTCGTTATACAATTCTACGGGAGTGCTATTGATTTGATTTTAGACCAGAAAAAGGAGAAAAACCCTATTCTGCACCGCTCTTCACCCCACTCCTCTATTTCTTTCTTCTTTTTTTCTCCGTCTCACATCACTTCTCTCTCTCTCGCAAAAACCATGGCCAAATCCCTCACCAAATCGCTCTCTCTTCACTCACCGTTCACCTCACCCCCTTTCTTCTCCGATCGCCCACCCTCTCTCTCACTCGCCGCTCGCCCGCTCACCTCTACGTCACACTTGTACCTTCTCCTTTCTTCCCCCCCCCCCTGGTGAGTCGAGGCTAGGGATTATGCAAAATATGTGTTTTTCTGCGCCTCCCCCTGATTCTGCCTTGAGGTGTCCGTCACGGCTGCAATGAGTACATTTGAGGCCTTTCTTACCTTTATTGGAGGAGTTGACGGCTGAGAAGGCATGGCTCTCTGATTGAGGGGTGCCGGAGCAGGAACTTTCATCGCAACCCGTCTCGACTCATCCTGTTGAATCTGTGCTGCCACATCCGAGAGAGTAAGGCGATCCGTGCTGTTGAAAGTCTGCGCCTTAAGTGTGTCGTAGCTGGAATCAAGAGCATCCGAGAGAGCATCTTGAAGCACTAAAATGTCGGTGGTAAAGGTCGACATATTTTGAGTTTATGGTATTTGGATTTGATTTGTCCGAGCAATTGGGGCAACTACTTTTTTCTTTTCTCTACTACCTCCACTCACCCCTTCTCTTCAGAAATTGCATTTTTAGTGATGTTGTTATTGGTTGATGAGTTTGATTTGTGTTGTAAATATTGAATTTTTACTATGTTGAAGTATGTAATAATAGGTATATTGGTAGATTTCTGAAGAATAGGGTATACTGGTAGATTTCTCAAAAATTGCATTTTGAGTAATGTTGTTATTGGTTTCTTATCTTCTTTCTAGTTGTATGGATTTTCTTTTATTGGAGGTAGGTTACTGAGACTTGAATTGGTTTTCTTTTCTTTACTTTTCTGTATTTTTTTTTCATGTTGCAAGATATGAGACAAAGGATGTTTTTCTTTTCTTTACTTTTATGTATTTTGCTGTTATAGTTTCAAGTTGCAAGATATGAGACCAAAAAAAAAAAAAAAATGAACTATAGCAGGATTATAATCCGTTTAAATTTTTATGTTAAGTTGGATGATATTTTGATTTGTAAGGAACGGTTGAGAAAACTAAACGGTTAATCGTTCTTGTTTCGTTCTATTGAACGAAATGGCTAGCGCAGCAATGTTTATAAGAACAAAACGAAACACGCAAAAGACAAAATTATTTTGTCCATTAACGAAACGATCCACGCAAGATCCTTGTTTCGTGATCGTTTGCGACGGTATGCAGCCCTAGTTTTAGCTGCTTGCTTGGTATGTTGATCTAGATGGACTCCTAGAAGAAAACTACAAGGCTGAGATAGATGAGGTAACATTTTCAGCCCAGCCCGTTATAAACCAATAAGGCCTGTCAGCTAATTTGTTCCTCTCTCTCGCTACTAAAATAGATCTAAATGTAAAATTGTAAAATGGAAAATAGGGATTATTACTGGTTAGAGGAATCACTGCCACCATTGCTCTCGTCTCGCTCTCTCTCGGTAAGAACTTTAGATCTGTTGTTGTTGTTGTTCCTGTTAGCCTTTGATTTAGATTCGATTATTTCGGTGCATTTCCTCTTAACATTTTTATCTCGAAATGTTTGGTTTGAGATTTCATGCTTGGGGAAAATACTGTTTTATTCTGGCTTTAACTTGGACCAGATTGAATATTGTTCTTCAAATTAACGACAAGAGATGTTAGAAATCTTGGTTATTCATTTTGAATGCTTATTATCTGGTTTATCTTGAAAGCAAAGCTCAGGTGAAAATAATTGATTTGCTTGCTTACTCCTTATGTTTTTCTTTCATCGTTAAATTGGCGTTCTGGTTATTGTGCATATGTTTGTTACTTAATTGTTAACAAAGGGGCAATCAAGAGGTTGTGCAGATTTGGTATTTCATAAGGATATGTTCTTTAAATACTTTAGAATAATCTTTTATAATATATAAAATGTCGTTCTAGAATGTGCAATCGTCTAGTCCTTGTTTCTTTATGTATTAGTTGTTTTCTTATTGTGTGATTTTCTGAGTTACTAGATGCATTTTTTAATGTTGAAATCATCTAGTCTAATGAAAGATGTATGTTTATCAGGTTATCTGACACTAAAAGCTGACAAGAGTATAACAAGTTGATTCATCTCAAAATGTAAGCATTTCAATGCCCTGACAATAGATTTATGTTCTCATTTGCGAAATGATTTCATTTGATATTGTGTCATTGCTTACCTTTACCTAGCTTTACTGGTTCACAGATGTTTTGTAAATACAGTAATAGTGAACTTCATTAGAATCTAATTCAGCAATAGAAACCCAAACAAGGATGCAACAATCCAAAAAAAAACAGAGAATACAAATTCTTGTGTTCATGACATGTGTGGTTCTGGTAAAACTAAGAGGAAATTAGCAAGCCCAAAGAAATGTGTGGTTCTGGTAAAACTAAGAGGAAACTAGCAAGAGTATGTATTAGGCTAATTTTAATGGATGACGGTTAACAATGAAAAGAGTATGTATTAAATTAGGGCTGATGAGGAGATAATGGATCAAAAGAAATACTTTGAAGACACTTGCAAGCCCAAGTGTGTCAGGCCTCTTCGTGCCTATCAGGTATTCTATCTAGAGCTTTGTGTTTATATATGTTTGTAATTAATTTTTCCTATTCTGTTTATTGTAAAATTTATGCCATGAGAACTTTTGGGCAATGCTTTTAGGTATCAAATTAAATGATTTGAGATTTTATTTTTGAAAGTTTCATATCATTCACTATATGTAAACCTTTTTGGCAAATTACAAGGCGCTGTAGCATATTTGTTAATTGAACCCAGTGTTTTCCAAATTGGAAGAGTGTAGCTTATTAATTTCTATTTATAAAACTAAAGTATCCTAAATGATCATTTCAATTGGAATTTCCATCTTCTATTCAGGAGAACTATAATATGTCTTCATAGATGTGACTTTTTGTTGTTTGTTATGCGTATTATGCGTATTCTTGTTTTGTTTTATTCAAAATCATCTTTGTACTAACAGGAATGTGTGGAGAGAATTAAAGATGACGAGTCAGGTCACAAGCACTGCACTGGTCAATACTTTGACTTCTGGGCTTGCATTGATACCTGTGTGAGTGTTTTGTATATATCCTTCTAAATTTGATTTTTATGTCTTTTGGATAGAAATAGTTATTATAAAATCCTTTACTACATTTGAACAAAGAATGCAACAGCTATGTGGGGATAAATCTGTGTAACCCTCCCAAGGCTGTCATACCTATCATGCACAATTGTATATGATGATGTGTTCTTTATATGAGATAATTAATCCTTTAGTTAATAGCAACAAAGCAACTGAGCTTTAAATATTTTTTTGTTTCTCCCAGAGATTAGGATAATTGGTCCTTATTCCAACAAACTGTTACTTAAATTATTATAATTTTCAGTTTCTAATTTAGCTTCTCAATGCACTATTAGGCTGCACCAAGGCTCTTTGACAAGCTGAAATGACCGACTCCTCCATGGCTCCATTACTGCCCTAGCTTTGCTTTTCAGTTTGATTAGCAATAATTGACTTCTCCAATAGAACTGGATTTCTGAAGTATCTGTTTTTTTTTCCCCTAACCATGTGCTATGCTAGTTGAGAAATTTATATGCCTGTAAAAATTTATTTACTTCGCATGAATGTTACAAGGTTATATATGTTGACTGGGTACACCAGATGAATCTTTTTGGATTATCAACTGAATTGTGTCTCAGCTGCATCCAAGCTGGAAAAGCCACTGAAGAATATTTTACAAATACAATAGTTACTAAGATGCATTGCCCAGATTCTTTGTAAGAACTCGTTGAATTTTACTCGAGAAGCAAAGATATCATTTGTTTTATAATCGATACTGTTACAACTTACAAGTACTACATATAACATCATATCACTATATCAGGCACGCAAAAGAACAAAATGTAAATAGTCACGAGTCCACATCTCAGTACATCCACAATAAATATATAGAATTAGGGAAAAAAAAAAAAAAACGAATACAGACAGTTCATCAATTTGATCAATCATCGCCATTGATACAGAGAACATCAATGCAAATCCCTTGTCATTCTTCCTCTTTATTCAATAATTTCTCAATATGAGATAGAATTTGGGTAAAGCTAATGATAACCAGATCCAGGTTCTGATGCCTGGAATTGCTGAGGTGGCGCTCTTGGTCTAGCATACTCCGCAAATATAACCCATCCATCAAGAAACTGTCGTCCAAATAATGAAATCATTAGTATAATTTATTAAAAACCAAAATTTGTAAAAAAACTTTTAAGACTTCCGACCAGACTTAAGCCTCAATTTTGCCCTTGATTGTGCAACTCTGCCCAGACATTTGTCATTTTACCTTCATTGTTTCCCCAATATACATAAGAAAAGAATGAATAAAGAAACAAATTAGATTTTACATCATGGCAGCACATGCAAATCCCAATCAGTTACCGAAACAATACAGAAATGAGAAATGTTATTGTAAACTCCCTGACTGAATCTTAACTTTATACATATCAATTCACAATATATATATATATATATATATATATATATATATATAAGTACCTTCCCATCCATTCCCTTGATGCCATTGGCTGCACCTTCAAGATCAGCATATTTAACAAATCCAAACCCTCTTGAATACCCTGTTACTCTATCTGTCACAACTCTAGCTACACACAAACACACCCACAAATAACGCAGTTAATAGCATTGTCCTTTTAACATAAATAAATATTCAAGTTTATCACCAAAATTATAATGACTCTTTAATGTAACACTGTAATCACAGAATAAATGTGATAGTATTAAAGAGTAAAGTTACCTCTTTACACTGTAATTTAAAAAATAGTTAAAAATTTTCCGATTTGCAAAACAACCTTTCTTTATCACTCGTGAGTCGTAAGTCTTGACTCTTCTAGAGGAGGATAAAAACGATAATCGTACATATTTAAAAGAAAAAGTTACAATAGGTTAATAGTGAACAACTGAACAACCATTTCTTAGAGGGCGTGGTATTATTTCTTATCTGATGATGACTACAGTTTAAAAATTTCATAAAGGAAGTTACCATCAACAACTTCACCGAATTTGCAGAATGCTTCCCTAAGTTTGTCAGAAGTTGTACTTTTGTTAAGACCTGCATAAAATATTTGGAAATTTAATCGAAACCTTGTAGGAGATGATTATATCTGAAAACATGAAAAATGCAGAACAAGCATGTCAAGTTTGAGCAAAAAAACTCACTTCCGCAGTGTACACATAATTCAGGTCAAATGGGAAAATCCTTTATAAGATGAAAACACATTAAATAAAATTCCATCGTAGGATCTTGGTGACTATTATGCAACTTCTAGAATAAATTGCATAACAGACTCTAGTTACTGGCGATCACATAGGTTCAAACTGGAATGTAAGAAAAACTAGACACTTTAATTATCTAGTTATGAATTTATGATATAAAATGGAACATGTCTATTAACAGTAAAAAAAAAAATTATTCTCACTTATCAACTTAATATAATTGAATGAGAAATGCAACAGATGGATCATTTCTCCAACATATGCCTTAAATAATTAAATATAATAAAAATTAAGAAATGAAAATACTGTACAACTTGTAATATAACTGTACTGGATCAATTTATTAGAAGCACAATTACAGATTAGATGTCAAACAAAAGAAAGACAAATAGAGAGAGAGAGAGAGAGAGAGTGTGTGTACCGACCAGATACGAATAGATTCGTAGAGGGCTCAGCCTGGGGACGAGCGGCGGCGGCGGTTGGAGATGGATTAAAGCTAGAGACGGAGAACAATCGCCGGAATAGTCCTCCACGAGCCGCCGCGACAGCCATTGGAATGATCTCTCAAGCGTTTTGCGTCTGAGCAGGAAAATGCTTTCCTACTTCCTCTACAGTTCGAGGTCTTCACTAGGGTTTAAGACGTCCGGTTCCGATGTGCAGTCTCCAGTGTTGTTCTTTATGTAGCGATCTGATTTATCATGTGGGCTGGGGGCCCAACTACTCCACAAACGAGGTCTTTTCACACAACAAGTATGAATCACAACGGCCGAAAAAATTAATAATGACGTTACTGTTCACACGAATTACGATAAAAACGGTTAAAAATTCGGAATTTTAAAAATAACGTTGTTGGATCGGCGTTTGGATCGCCGAAAATACAGAACGCTTGGATCGGCATTCCAATCGCCGATCCAAGCTTGGATCGGCAATTGGAATGCCGATCCAATTAATATGCCGTTTCCAACTTGTTTTACTTGTTTTTTATTTGCAATTTTACTTTTTAGCCCTCAACTTTTTTATTATTACAAAACATATAATTAGTGATTAGTAATTAAACATAATTGAAACTTCTATAATGAAATATAAGTATATAATTAAATTATTTATGTTAAATACATAATATTGTATATGTGTATAATACTTATTTATACATATATATATTATGTATCATATATTTAATATATTAAATACATATTATTGTATATAATTAAAATATATGATAAATATTATTATATGTACATATATTTCTATGTATATTTATTTATACATAAAAAATTTTATATATTAATATCTACATTTAATGTATAACAAAATTTTTTTATTAGACTATTTTGCAAAAATAATAATTTTAGGGTCATCGACGAATAAATTCAATAAAATTATATTCAACTTTTTCGCCGACGACCCTAAAATTATTATTTTTACAATATAATCCAATAAAAATTTTTGTTGTACTTTAAATATAAATAAAAATATATAAATTTTTTTTAATGTATAAATAAATATACATATAAATATATAAAAAAAATTTATATACATTAAATATACATACAAATATGTATGTATATTAAATACGAATGAAAGTATTACACATGTCGTAATATAAATTATATTTAATTTTATACATGTATATTATATTTATAATTATATATATTTGTATTTATATGTATATTTATTTATACATTAAAAAAAAATTATATATTTTTATTTACATTTAATATATTTTGTAATAATAAAAATTTTAGGGGCTAAAAAGCAAATTTTGCATTAAAATAAAGTCAACTGAATTTTGTTGTTTGGATCGGCAATCTATTTGCCGATCCAAACAAAAACTTTCGCAACTTTTTTTGACTTTTTATTTTAATGCAAAATTTGCTTTTTAGCCCCTAAAATTTTTATTATTACAAAATATATAATTTGTGATTAGAAATTAAACATAATTAAAACATCTATTATAAAATTTAAGTATATAATTAAATTATGCATGTTAAACACATAATATTGTATATGTTTATAATACTTATTTACATATATATTATGTATAATATATTTTATATATCAAATACTATTCAACATGCATAATTTAATTATATACAATAATATGTATTTAATATATAAAATATATGATACATAATATATATGTATAAATAAGTATTATAAACATATACAATATTATGTATTTAACATGCATAATTTAATTATATACTTATATTTTTATAATAGATATTTAAATTATGTTTAATTTATAATCACAAATTATATATTTTGTAATAATAAAAATTTTGAGGGCTAAAAAGTAAATTGTATATTAAAAAAATTACTCACTTTGGACTTTTTGGATTGAAAGTGACGTTAAGAAGTGCTGTGGTTTATTTTTGTTTGGATCGGCGATTGAAATGCCGATCCAAGCTTGGATCGGCGTTTCAATCGCCGATCCAACGGTTCTGTATTTTCGGCGATTCAAACGCCGATCCAACAACGTTATTTTTAAAATTTCGAATTTTTAACCGTTTTTATCATAATTCGTGTGAACAGTAACGTCATTTTTTATTTTTTCGGTCACAACGGGGACGACCAGCGGCGTTTAGCATTCGAACTTGAGAGTTGAGAAGCAGGAGGTTCGAATCTGAAAATGCATATAATCAGGTCTAATGTATATTTTATTTTCTGTTTATCTAACAATTTAAAATTTTACAATAGCTATATTGAAATTCACAAAAAAGAAAAAAGCAAAATTGGTGGCTTCGAAATTAATATGTTTACAATTTGTTAAACTGTTATAGAAATTAGAAGTTATTTTAATTTTAAGAAAGGATTTGTATTTTCCCGTAAAAGTTACTTAGGTGAATAATAGCTCGCTTTATATAAACAATTTTGGATTTTTTTTTTTTCCGCTTTACAACATCGTCAATATTTCGCTGATGTGATACCATCATCCACAATTTTTCCATCCACGTCATCTAGCGTCAAAAATGAAATAGGTGCTAAAGGGATCACAGAAATGAGCTCTAAGGGACGGAGCGCTCCTTCTAGATGGAGCTGGTTGGATTGCTCTGAGCAATTTCTAATATTTCATGAGTACAAAAGCATTATTAAATTAAAACTTGTCGTTCTTCAATTGTTCTTTCTCTTATTTTTCGAAGGCCAATTGTTCTCCCTCTTATTACAAGCAATTAAGTTGTAGGTGTTAGTTCAGATTTGTTTCCAAGGATTTTAGATTATTCTGGAATTAAAGAGGTTTTAAATTCGATACTCACTCCGTCTGTAAAGATTAATTATCGGATAATATAGACTACTTTTAAGTTGTGTACGTACTTTCAACCTAATTAGTATCGTTTTGGACATAAATGTTGAAGTCCCAAAAAAAATTCATACATCACACCTATATGAGTGGTTCAGCCAACTGAATACTTTTCTTCGAATTGTCAATTTGAAGGCTAGTAGTAAGTTGACTATTGACAATGATATGAGTGATGCGTCTGAAATTATTCCCACAAACAAGAAGGAAGCTACATCTCATCAAACTCGGTGTTAGAAGATTTTGTTCCAGAAACATCAGTCATATTTTTCCAATATATTTATATATTTTTGCGCGGCTGATAAAGATCATCTCTAATATTTTCTCATCCTCATCATTCTCTGCAATCATTAATTACTCATCCTCCTCCTTAATGACGTGTATCATCCCAAGATTCTCTCATTCCCATCATCCCTTGAAATCATTAATTACTCATCCTCCTCTTTAATAACATGTTTCCTCATCCAACGTTTTCATTAAATAATTTTCTATTTTTGTCGCTCATCTAGAGTGTACTCCCCTCCTTCCCTGTGTTTCCCTTCCTGTCTAGAACTTTTTTCAAGATTTTTTTTCCAGGACATTTTGTATTAAAACTAGAACAATTAGCTTTTTTTTCTGAGACAATTAGTTTTTTTTCAAGTGAAATGATTTTTTCTAGAACAATTAGGATCTGAAATTAGAACAATTACCTATATAAACTAGAACAATTAGCTATATTAACTAGAACAATTAGTTATATAAACTAGAACAATTAGCTATTACATAGAACAGTAAGCTATATTAACTAGAACAATTACTTATATTAACTAAAATAATTAGCTATATAAACTAAAACAATTAACTATATAAATTAGAACAATTACTAATTGATTTAGTCTTGAATATTAATTGTTCTAGTTCATATACATAATTGTTCTAATTAAAAATAAGTAATTGTTCTAGTTCATATATCTAATTGTTCTGGTTCATATACTTAATTGTTCTACTTAAGCGGTGGATGGGTATATATGCTCATTCCCTAATTGTTCTACTTAATTGTTCTGGATCTCTGGGTGACAGGATGGCAAAGAATGAGTAGAGACGCTAGATAATTAATGAGTACACTGGATAATTACGCTCATCCCCGCTCATCTTGGACTTTCTATTAATGAGAGCGTTGAATAATTAATGAGAATTCTGGGAATGATGGGGATTTGCGCGCCTCATTGAAAGTGTAAGCAAATCCAAAAAATTGACCTTTTCGGTTATTTGTATGAATTAATGATGCTCATTAAGATAAAACTTAGGGCTCGATCCTTATTTTTATTAAAATTTAAAAAAGTTATAACTCGCAAGCTACTAATTAATTAATAAATAACGAATTAATGACCACACTATTTTCTCCTTTTAAAGTTCCGTATCAAATCACTGCTATAAAGTTTTTCAGACAATAACTGATAGTTAATATCAACTTAGTTTGCTTGCATCTAAGTTGGCTTTTCTAGTGCTTATTAATTTGCTGATTTGACTTGCTGATATATAATTGTATTCGTCATATATTTGACCTTCCTTTTTTCGTTCTTTTATTTTTTCCCTTTTTTTTGTGGTTGTTATTATTTTGGCGGTATCAATATTTAGATCATTTGACTGCATTGGATTGTGAAGCTATGGCATGCATGTATAAGATGAATTGATAGGCAGCATATATATATAGTTCGGATCATGGATCGACTGAAACCTTGTTAAGAAATCACCATTATATATATAGCTTCCAACCATATAGAAGAAGATATGCAAAGAGTGAAATTAAGGACTGTAGATTCAATACAATAATAAATCCAGCCAAATAGTCCAGTCTTATTTTTACTACAAAAAGCACTCGTAATTCCTAATTAATCTACTATTGCTAACGCCATGCCTCCTTACGAGCAATATCTACTCATCACACTCTTCATCCTCGTCATTCTGATCAACCTCAGACCGAAACTTGTCGGACCATTTTGCCTGATCCTCTCCCTCTACTTCCTCATCCTTACTTTTAGCAGAGCTTTTGTCAGACTTATTGTTATAGGCAGCAATCTTTTTGTTCCACTTGTTCATGTGCTTATCTGCTTTGGCTGCATGTGGTGTCTTGCGAGCTTCTGATAAACCATATATCTCCTTCAGCTCTGTTCCTAATCCCTTCCTTGACAAAAAGAAAGACAGAGGGAGGTCTCTTCGGCTTTCGTTGAAATCTACATGGTGGAGGATATCTCGTCTGAGCCACCCTTGGACTCGTCCTTTTTCAATTATTTTTTTCCTTCTTAATTCCCTTTTTCACTTTGCCACTTCTTTCTCTTGTTTTGTTCATAATAGGTTATTTTCATCTTTTAGCTCTGATATCAAATTAATGTATGATAAATAAAAATGTCAACAATTAACTTTTTTTTTCTTTGCAGTATTTATCTCTTAATTTCTCTTTTAGTCTTACACGTACATTCAACCACCACATCCTAAACTAGATTCGTGAACTTCCTAAATAAACTAAATAGTATTTCATACAATCTAAGTGGTCATAATCATTAAGCTTAATAGTTTAATAAGTATGCTAAGAGAAAATAATACATTTATTTATTTCATTTGACCTTTTTGACTAGATAAATAAAGTTTATTTAAAAAGATGGATATGATTTGGTGGAGACAGGTACATCCTATATGTCTAGCTACTTGACCAATGAACTTGGAATTGAAGTGTACAATCAATATCATAACAACGACATTTTGTGTTAATATATATGGCATGTACTTCGGGTCACGGTCGACAATTTCAGGTCAGCGCACAAGTCCTTTAATAATCTTGCATAGGTAGTTATCATAAGAGAGGGCCCTAGAGAAACTCCATTTCTTACCCAATTTTCATAGCTGACTACTGACTGAATTTATGGTGTGTGTGTGTATATCTCTAGCAATGACTTGACGGCATTAACGATCTAAATGATTGATTGGCTTCTGATTATTATAAATAAATGAAAACTATCTCGCTTCTTATGAGGTGTTGGAATTGTTTACGAACATATATAGTCTCTTGCAAACAAATTTTTGTTATTACATGGATTTAATATTATTAAATCGAATCTGATAGTGCACCCCGATAGGGGTTGAATCACTAGTTCACTGGTCAAAATGTGGAGTGTCAAATCAACCGATTGAACCTCTAATTGTGTAAATAAATAATAATAAATTTATATATATGACAATCCGTATTTCGTCAATTCGTCAGTGCAGATAGTACAATAATTGTTACTATAAGAATTAGGGGTGCATAACGTGGGTAACGGTCACGCAAGTGACTTATTTCGTTAATCGTTGCGTTTGAAGTCACGAAATCTTTTTAAGGAAAATTTATTGCGTTTATCGTTTCGTTCAATAAAATGATTATGACCGTTCATTAGTTTGCAAAAGATATTTTTTTAATCTAAAAGTATCCTTTCAGAAAAAACCAACTTCATTGAGCAACAAAAATTTAAAACATTTTTACAACCACCAATACATCAAAAGAAAAAGAAAAACGTCTGACAAACAAAGTAAAAACAGAAAATAGAAACAAACAAATTTTCTAACAATATTAATGTCTTCTTCCTTGTGCTTGTCAGGTCAAATTCCTTCTTTTGTGTCCTTTTTATGCATTCAAAGGGGTAATGTATATCAGTACATGTGAACCTTTTGGCCGTATAATTAATGTGCAGCAAAAGAAATATGACGACGCGACGAATGTTTTAACACTTATTTATTAAATTATATATTAATGCATGTAATTAACTAAGGGTGTGTTTGGCAACGTTTTCACTAAGCTAATTTGCTGAATAGCTTATTGAGTGTCTTATTGCAATTTTAACTTTTGGGAGAATAAGAGACAAATAAGAGAAGAGAGAGAAACCCAATTTCGTTGTTCCCAACTGTCTATTTATCTCCAATTTTGTTCTCTACCAAACACACCCTAATTAAATTTCCTAGATTACATCTCTACCGTTAGCTTATAAATTATAACAAAATTGAAATTTCAAATATTTGATGTGTTTTTGTTAGAGTATTACACAGTGAGCCTACTGGTACACGTATGGGAGATGCTTAGCAAAGATAATTAGGGGCAAGATTGTTAGTGGGTTCTTGATTAAGACTCATGTATTGTAATTGTACTAATGTAAAGGGTAGCTTAGCTATATATAGGTGAAGCACCTCTCTGTACAGATCATGGTTCTGAAACTCGGATTCGGACTCGGAGTGTGGGATCAAGGAGTTGAATCGGATGACTCGGAAAAAATCGGGTGACTCGAATCAGAAACTCGGAGTTTCATAAATAATCATTTTAAATGTCTTAAAAATAAGAAAAAATATTGAATAATAAGAAAATATTTTTTAATAATGATATTTTCATTAAAACATATTAATATATCTGTTAGAATTGTAGAGAATAAAATTTTCAATTTTTCTATGTTCTTGGATTAATTTTTTGGTCAAGAATCACCTTGTTTGAAAATTATTTCACTTATTGAATTATCTGGACCGTTTGATCAGATTTAAAAGGGAAAATTGAAAAAAAATGATGAAATAGATGTGTCCAGTACTGAACCCTTACCCTTCTTCTTTCCTTTCCCGATCCCACTCGATTCCCTTCTTCCTTTCCGATAGAACACAAGTGAGGGCTTAAATTCCCTCGTGAAGAGCTGCCATGGTGCTTTTTCCGGCCTCCTGAGACGATTTCTCCACTATAGCAACCTCATCAAGTGTTTCCCGTGTTCCTTCACCTCTCTCCATGGAAGAACACCACCATTAATGGTGATCTCAAGTCTTTCAACCCAAATCCGCTCCAACTCGCCAAAAATCGGATCGTTGGCCGCCGAGTCCGAGTCAACTCGGGCCGATTCCGAGTTGAATCGCCGAGTTTTAAAACCATGGTACAGATACACAATCATAATACATTCATTTTCAATAATGCGCAATTATCTCTCTCTGACATACTTTACCAGTACAATAGCTTAGCTTTGCTTTCAGTTTTAGATCGATTTTGAGTAATTCTATAGTAGAAACCAAAACAACAATAATAATAGAGAATCAATTTTTAATCTAGTAGTAAAGAGTAATACACTTTTAATAGAGGTCGTGGGTTTGAAACTCAGCTGGGTAACTTAAGCGTATCAATCCGTTTTTAATTTCAAAAAATACCACTGGAAATGAAAAATTGATAGCTAGGAACCCAACCCACGAACGACAATTTATTTTGGTCTTTTAGGAACATAGATGGTCAAGGAGCCTAATATATACATCTTAAATAATGGTAATGACAATATCATTTAAATGGAGATTCAAAAGTAAATTTCTGTAAGAATTTAGTTAAATATTTTAGAGATTTAGAGTGAGGCCTGACTCAGATGTTTATGCCGGACTTGCATTGAAAATTAAAATCATGAGCTAATAAAAAAATTTCTAGTGATGTTTCTTCCTACGTACTCGAGTCAAACGTTAATTGAAAATTTAGAAACTAAATTTTATTTGAGTTGATTCTGAATCTAAAAGTTAATTAACTAACTGGCCAAAGGTTTAAGAGGAAGTTTAATATGCACCATAGTACATAGAGTTTTCTATGCACCGCGGATTTTTTCGAAAGTATTTTTGTAAATTGACAAATTTATTTAACCAATCTAATCTAGATATTGAAATCTCATAGCAAATCAAATTTTACTATTTTTAAAATTTTATTACTATTTTTTTTAATTTTTTAAAACTTGTTATTTTTGGAATGTTGTAAATAGTAGCTTGTTTCCGATAATAGCATGTTTTAAAAAAATCAACAAAAATAGTAATAAAATCTCAAAAATTGTAAAATTTGGTTTGCTATGAGATTTCAATATGTAGATTAGATTGGTTAAATTATATTTGTCAATTTATAAAAATATCTCCGAAAAAGTCCGCGGTACATAGAAAGCCCTATGCACTATGGTGCATATTAAACTTTGTCGAGGTTTAAAAAGGAGAGCTGCTTAAGTGAAAAGATTTTTTTTTTTTTTTTGGCAACACAAAGGCTTTGACTGAACCACAACACAGAAATTAACATAAAAAAAAAAACAAAAACACTGCTTTGAATCTGACTCCTCTTTCTAAAACCTGGAGAGGAGAGGACACCTGGCACACAAAAATTTGTTATGAACCCAATAGCTCTTAAGCAAAGAATGCAGTGTTCCTACAATGCACCGAGCGCAGCTATAATATATTTTAACCAAACTTTAATGATGAAACAGCCTTCAGGTAGAAACATAATAAAGAAAACAGGATTCCACCTTATTAGGGGTATAACTAGGGATGAAAACGGATCGGATACGGAGCGGATGTTGGTCTTCCCATATCCGCATCCATATTTTTTTCGGATACGGATACGAATACGGATGTGTTCGGATACGGATACGGTTCGGATATTAATCGGATACGAATACGGTTCGGATATTATCGAATACGGAGTCGAATACGAATATATTTTGTCGGATACGGATCACATTCATGGTTACACATTAACACTATATATTATGTATAAATTATCCTTATCATAATCCGCTTTAAGCATTATTTATAAATTAGTATAAATTATTATCTATTATTTATACATATTATAATGTATAATTCCAATAAATTATGTTATAATTATTATAATACATTACTTATAAGATATATATAAATTATAATGCATTATTTATATACACTATTCAACGAATAATTAAAATTAAGTCATTTTTTAATGCATAATATGGGCCACTTGCCGAATAAAAAATCTTTACTATATTTTGTGTTGTATGGTTAATGAAGGAATGTTCTTTTATCTATCACATTAATTGTTTCATATGCAATGGGTAAGGAATAGGAATTATTTTATTAGCTTCTTGTACTGGGGCAACCGTACAAAGTCTGTTGTTTAAGTAATGTTTATTATATGGACATTATATTAAATAACAAATTACACTCGCTGCATACTTCATTTGCTTTCTGACATAAAAGATCCTGGATCCCAACCATTTTGTTTATGAGTTTTTCCTTCTCCCCCATTTTCGTGTCCGTGTTGTCCCTTCCTATCCTTTCTTCATTAATCTGAAAGTCTCTCTCTATTCTCTCGTTCTCGTGGAATCTTACTCGAATTTAGTCCTTCAATCCTCTCTCCTCCTCTTCTCTTACTAGCTTTTACTTTTCTTGCCTCTCCCTGTGAGCCCCCGCGAGAATACATCGCAGTGGAGATCCAAGCGTGACTTCGTATACGGATATCCGTTTTCCACAACATGTCGGATACGGATTTTTATCCGTATCCGCACCAAAATCTCTTCCCACATCCGCATCCGTATCTGTTTGAAAATATCCGAATCCGCTATTTTTCGAATTCGGATGCGGATCGGAGCGGATATTATCCGCTCCGTTTTCATCCCTAGGTATAACGAAACAATCTCGGGCACGTTCCGTGCTCAATCCATTTCGAAACAATATATCTCAAAGAGACTCTCTCCCTGTCTCTCCCCCAAATCATCCAGTTCCGGATCAAGTACTTAACAATACCGAAACGGCCGGAACGCCATTTCGAAATCCAGGAAAAAAACAAAGTACTCCTAAAAGAAGGAGCAAACTGACGTAGGTCCCACGACTCAGTGAAATTCTGTACATCCGAACTGTGAAATTCAGATGCCTTTCGTAGTGTTTAAATCGGAACTCATCTTTTTAAGTGCGTAGCCCATTTTAATGATGATTTAGGCCTAATCTCGTCTTAGCCCGTTTTGAATTTTTCAATTCATTGTCACTTGTTAACAATTAACATCCAAAAAACATCCAGATATATATTGCACGCAGATAGAGACGTATATAATTTATAAAATTTATTACTTTCATATCATTTTCTTTAATAATATTCCATATATATAATGATAAAAAGATGGGGTCCTGAATCCCATTTTTGTTTAAAAAAAAAAATAATGTTCCATATAATAAGTGAAGGTTTTATAGTTCATGACTATTCTATTTTACTACAAAAGATAGTATAATTAGACTTACCAATATTAGTCTAAATAAGTATTTTGTTTGTATATAAAACTACCTAACTGTAAATTATAATTATTAATTAAGATGCGACATTCATTAACCATTTTTTACCTCCACAAGAGCTGAAAGAAGACCTACTAGTTCTGTCAGTATCTCTTGTCTTTCATCCTTCGCCTAAAACACAAAATAAATAAATAAATGAACTAATAAACTACTAAATAAGTATATAAATAAATAAGTATTCGGTGAGGTTTGAGAGACGTAATACCCATATAAGATGCCTCAAAAAAAATTTCACCTTCATTTTCTATTGTATTTTTGTCATTCAGCTTTTTTTTTCAATTTTCTTTTTGGTGTCGTTGTTTGGGTGCGTTGTTTTAGTCATATAATACTATGAGACGAATTATACAAAAATTATTAAAAAATATATATACAAAAAAATAAAGAAAGAAGGAAGAGAGCAAGTAAAAAGGTTAACAGACCACAACAATAAAGCTAGCCTCGGAGTAACCGAAAGAGGTGACCATGCTAGTAATCACCACCTCTGCATTGAATGCATTCAATGCTTCAAGAATTCTAGTGTATTGACCAAATCGATTCACATAAACCATCTTAAGCTGATACTTGCAAGATCCCATGGGTGCAAATGCCACCTGTGCCTGATTCATTCAAAATAAAATGATCGCATGACAAATTATTATAGAGTAAGTTAAAAATCGGGAAGTTGATATAACAGAGATGTTTATTGCAAAATGGCACCAGAGTCCAAGTACTATATCCGGTCATATATATATACTTCTGAATTATACAAAAATTTCTCAAATCAAAACCGGGCGGGATCTTTGTGACATTTAATTTCGAAATAAATTCGAGGGCTTGATCCCATCTCTTTTTAAAAAAATAAATAAATAATTTCTCAAATCAACTCCAACAATAAGAAATTTGTAATATTAATATATGGAGTGAGAATATTTAAACTTGTGATTACTTGGCATGTAATGCTTTCAGGGTCCAAAGGTTTCTCAGTGATTGAATTTGTGCTTCCCTTCTTCTCCAAGTTTTCTTCAGCAGGTAGTCTTGAGAGCTCAGAATGCAAGTCAGAAACCTGCTTCTGGAGTTCTTGTATGTAATCAATTGCGTCTAGCAATGTTGACTCCTTGCTCATCTAAATTATAACATTAAGCAGCTGTAAGTCCAAAGAAAAGGATACAAATTGAATGACTAAACATCTGATGCATTTCTTTGAATTTTTTTATCTTTCTATTTCAAAAAAAAAAAAAAGAGAAGTAATGAGCTTAAAACGTCAATATTAAAAATACGACTTTAATGCAAATCATTATTAGAAATTAGTTCGATATTTGATCATGAGATATGCCCTTGAAACACTATTATTTTGCTTAACTTATAAAATATTTTGATATATCCAAAAATATCATTGTATATTCTATTAGAGCATGCCTTTTTGCCATATACTCTGTTGCAATCTCAAAACAGTGGCTTCATTATTGATTTGTGTACACTGGTAATCTGAATTTGCTATATTAGTCCTTAATTGAGACTAAAGTATAATAAGTTCAAGATTATCCAATAAAGAGGCCAAATTAAATTTATTCGTAATTTCCATATAGCTACAAATCAGTTGTATTATTAAAATGAAATGAAAGTGGTTTACCTTAGTAATTTTAGGCACTAGTGACCTAAGAATCAAGAGCTTGCTGTTGAGCTTGCCTCTTCTCCTTCTTTCAGCATCTAAATTTTTTGATTTAAATCTGATTTCTCCCATGTCAGTAACAGCAGTCTCGCTGTACTGGTCTATGCCGCTCAGATCAAAAACCGTGTCCATAAACTCAATTGTGTCGTTGTCGACAAGAATGCAATCTCGCTGTTCCACCGCAGCCATTTGTTACAATTGATTGTGGAAGGGGATGAGAGAAAAATTGGTTTCGGAAAGGAAGTTCCTTTTTCTACAACTTATATTGATTGATACTTTTGAGATTGTTTAATGAAGGAGACTGTTATATGATTTTTTTTTTTTTTTTTTTGAATTGGCTGTTATATGAATTGAAGAAGAGAATCTCATGTGAAAAGCGCAAAAGAACAGTTTGAATACCGTACAGGCAGTTCTTTTTTTATTCTCTAGTTCCTTTGCCATTCTTTTTTGCAACCAATTTGTGTAACAAGTTGCTGTCATATTAGTATCAAGCACAGTTGCCGACATGCATGATCGGTTGATGATATAATACCGAAACCTTAACACAGTTATGCAAACTGGAAAAAAAAAAAAAACGCCATTTTTAATATTGTATAATTTACAATGCAAAAATTTTACATGCAAGTCATGTCACCCGGGACATATTCTTCACCAGAGAATGAATACAGACGATCCAGTCATGTTTTTTCCAGCGACAGTTAAAGTCTGTTATTTGATATGCTGTACCTTGAGAAACTGTACTAATATTCCCTGCCTCCTTTGTAAAATGGAATAACTAGCTATTGTTGATATTTATTAGTCCTACGGGGCCTTTCAGGATTAATACAGTAATCGTAGATATTTATTATGAATCTAATTAAAAGGCCCATAACTCAAATTCAGTTATAGGAAATTTTTCCATGAATATATGAGCTCAAATCTAAACCCTTCATTCAAACTCTAATTAAATCACAAACATTCATCATTCTAATGATTGGTTTAGATTTATGCCCATATAATAAAAAGTGTACAGAATTACCCTCAGATATATATTAAAAAAGTGAAATGTATATATATGTTTATTTCTGTCGACTACTCGAGATTTAATTAACTAAAGCCTTTTATTTTATTTTTTTAAAGAGAGGCTACATGTTATTCGTTTTTTTTTTTTGCTACAGTTATTTATTAAGTTCTCGAATTTCATACAAAAATAAAAGTCCAAAATGTTGTAATTTCATTCTTGTATGAAGCGAGCACGATTTAAATTACGCAACTTGTGGTGTCATCTTCATACTTTTGGGTTTCATAATATTTATTATCAGTTTTAAACTTTTAATTTCTGGTGAAATTTTACTGTATATATTTTTCCTACAATATAGCTAGTCACGCTCATTTTATTTATTTTTACGTGCCTTTCCTTGCTTTTGAAATGACTCCTCAATAGTAGTCATACTCATACCAATAAAAATGAACTATGTGTGAAAATTAGAACTTCTGTCTTGAAGAACTTATATAAAGCTTTTTGCAATTTTTTTCTATGCATTGGAGATCCATTTTGTAGATTTTACATTTTTATGGAATAAACATGAGATATGAATACAATTTCTCGTCTCAGATCGATATATTACAGAAAACTAAATAATGATAAAACTTAAAGAAATTTACTTTTTTTCCAAACAAATACAAATTAAAATACTAAGTCACCATCAATCTGTTTTTCGTCTAGTTGGATGTCTAATAATTAGGACAACTTTTGAATAAAACATTTGGCAAAATGTTACCCGAATGAATGTAAGTTTTGCATAAATCATGACTCTCACTATTTTGTCGGTTTCACTATCAACTAATTAAGGACCTAGTAAACAACTTGTGACTTGGTCTACAACTAAATAAATGTACATAAAAAATATTAAAATTTGTATTACGTACATCAGTCTATTATGTAGACTTTTCAAATACTTTTTATGTACACATCAATCTTTTCACATTTGACCTCTGGATATCTTAAATTGTATATATATTGGAGACAGCCTCTAACCAAATTAATATGCATATAAATAATATCAACATGTCAATACTTCATAAAATGTCAGTTTTGGTTGCTATATAGATAAGCAGCTCAAGAATTATGATGTTTAGAAAAATCTTTTGAGTTTTATAATTTTTCTCAATAATGTGAATACTATAATCGCAAATAGCTATTATAAGGTTCATTATATTTTAAGAAAATAGAAATATTACACTTGAATATTGTGCCAATGCACACAAACATATACCCCTGAAATCTTTTCTAATCAGTCATATACCCTAATCTATAAAATCAGCCATTTACCCCTCTAATCATCATTAATATTACTATGTATCCATTTAACCATCTTAAGAGATCTTTTAAATTTAAAAATCAATATTTATAATTAAGTAAAATAATCCATAATTTCTCTCTTCTTTCTCGTTCAATGGAGACCTTTGCTCCTTTTCATGAATCATTCTTGTCCTGTTATATAGCTCATACATTCTGAGACGGTAAATGTTTATGAATTGTAGCGTGACCTCTATAGATCATATGGTTTTCTAGACCTTAATACTCGGGTTTGTTCTTAAATTGCGAATTAGTTACCTGTATTTCAGCCCAAACATTTCCTCCAATCTCCAATTTATTAACTAATGAATGGTACCACGCACCCACTAAGTAACATAAGTTCCGGAAAAAAAAGAATAAATACATTGATTCAGCATAACCATACATAGACTTGAGAATTTATTAGAGTAACGATTTTACTGAAAGAAATAGAGGAAATTCTGAGAAAATAAAATCTCACCCTCATTCTTCCTAGACTCTCATTCTAAGCAATATGAAAAGTTTTTGAGATATGATTCTAAACAAAAAGGGCTTCTAGCGATTCCCGTGATTGTATGTTTAGCGGGAAGACCGAAAGGTATGATCTAAACACGAAAGTAGAGAAAAAGATGGTATCCCTCTCCTCCCTCCATCAATCTTTCAGCTCAATCCATCCATCCGTTTGCGAATTGTTCAGATAAATAAATAATCTAGCATCAACATGCGATCAGAAAATAGTATGGTATTCCATTCTTTTTCTTAGAAATTTGGAGCGCGAGTTAATTAATTAGGCTGCATTTGCTTCTCTATTTTGGGCCTAATATAAGGCCCAAAACTCAAAAGCCCAATTCTCCCTTCGTCGCTGATTCAAGGCTTCAACTTTCTAAACCCGCATTGAGGTTTTACACGCGAGGCGACTAATCAAAACTCAAGCTTCTCTAATGGCGATTCGATTCCTTCTCAGATCAAATCTCCTCAAGTTTATTTCCTCTCCAACCAAATCCGCACCAAATCCCAAAACTATAACTCAGTTTTCCCGCGATTTCGTCCCCAGTTTGAACTTCTCATGCCTATACCATGACGGGAGGCCGAGGGGGCCTCTGTGGCGAGGCAAGAAAATGATTGGAAGGGAGGCGCTTTTTGTTATCATGGGACTGAAGAGGTTCAAAGGAGACGAAGAGAAGACTCAAGATTTTGTTAAGAGGCATGTTGTGAGACTTCTCAAAGCGGACAAAATTGCAGTGATTAATGAATTTGAGAGGCAACAAGAGGTCGATTTAGCACTAAAGGTACTATCTTTTCCTTCTGCCGAAGTTGGGTTTATGTGATTTTTATTTTTGGTGTTGCATAGCTACAGTTGGTTCTGTCTCATTTTTGTTTAACTTGACTTGTAACATAGCTAGAGGTTTTTCTTTTGACGTTTATATTTGAGGTTTTATTAAGCTTTACTTGTGTCAAATTAGTTAAAGTAGTGACCAAAGTTACTCAAATCACTTGGTAAATTATAATTGAGCTGTGAAATCTGGTACATTATGCTTCCCGTACCAATATTACCATAGCACTCAGGTTTAGGTACCAGTATAGCTCCTCTACTAATTTCAAAAAAAAAAAAAAAAAAAGTTCCAGTATATGCTTGAATCAATCGGTACCTTAATCCATGACAGTTATCCCTGCTTAGAGTATCTACTTTTCTGACCATTTGCCATTTTTATGTATTTTTAAGATGTTCAAAATCATACAAAAGGAAGACTGGTACAAGCCAGATGTGTACCTGTACAAGGATCTGATAATTGCATTGGCTAAATCAAAGAAAATGGAAGCGGCAATGGATGTATGGAATTGCATGCGAAAGGAGAACTTATTTCCTGACAGTCAAACTTATGGTGAAGTCATTCGCGGATTTTTGAGATACGGGTCTCCAGCTGATGCAATGAATATATATGAAGATATGAAGAAATCACCTTATCCACCTGAGGAATTACCATTTAGGGTTTTGCTGAAGGGGTTGTTACCACACCCATTGTTGAGAAATAAGGTTAAACAGGACTTTGAGGAGCTTTTCCCACATAAGCATATTTATGATCCACCTGAAGAAATTTTCGGAATGCGCTAGAATGAAACTATTTTTGTCACTATCAATTTTGGTCTTTGTGTTTAATAACAAGTTTCACATTTGTTGGTATTGTTTTGTCAGAGGGATTCGGTAACTGATTTATGCTGAAGGTATCAGAATGAGTTCATCTTATTTTTTATACTTAGAATAGAAAATATTAGCATTAGATTGTGAGAAAAGCAAGTACTAATTTAGTAATTCTCATATCAAACCATCGAGGCGGTTGTTCTTGTTTACAATTATCGGGTACATGATAAATCATTGCACTTCTTTTTAGAAACTGTATCAGACAACGGTAAATCTGATGTATTGAATAATGCATCAAACATTCAAACTTATTTCGGGTTCTCAAGTAGTACTTTTCCTGAAGTCACTGTTTAATTAATGTGTCTCCATTTCAAACTATCAATCACAAAATAGACAGGTATCCTTCAAATTTTATCAAGTACTTAAGTTAAGATTTATCATTTTTTTGTACAAAGATATCCATAAGATATGTATTTATTGTTATATTACGAAGATCAATTAGTGTTTTCATTCAAATCATACAGTCAAAAAATGACTCTCATTATTCCAATATTGTCAATCACTTGAAAATTAATTTATTTGGGAAAATTAACCAATATTATTGAAATATCTAGTCATACAGTTAAAATTTTATGAAGTGTTTACATAGTAAAAAAGGTAATACTAATTTTAATAAACTTTAGAAAAAAAATAGATATGATCTAAAATCGCTTTTGACCTTCCATGTTCAATTAACAAGACACTTTATAGAAACAAATATTGGAATATGAAAGAATACATCTTGGGGTTGGGGGGGGGGGGGGGGGGTCTCAATTAAACAGCATCTAATTCACATCCAAGTAACTCTCAACCAAATAAAAATTTGACCTGACCAACTGGAAATAAGTTATGTTGTACTTGTGGTACTTGAAAGGTGCAAGAACAAAAAGAAGCAAGGGGATTGAAAAAAAAAATGTAAATTGACTCTGCGTTAGAAGGGCTCCACTTGTTTATATAGAAATCAAGCACAAGGACCTAATTTTAATCCTCTATCATCTGTCGAGTTTCCTATTGGCTGAGATTGTGCCCAAGTCTCATCGCCAATGTAAGATCTATTAGAGACTGACAGACTGTTACAATGCCAAATTTCAATTTATTTATACTTTAGGAATGGTACTACGTTTTGACATTTGAAACAAATTAAACACTAATATTTATTTTCTACAAGCAAAATTCAATTGCACGAGGGACGTCTAATGAGGTGTGTTAGACCTTCCATCCGTGTGTCAGGAAGGTTCTAATAATAATTGATCATGAATATAATTGACTTGAATGGTACTGTTAAGTAATATGATTAATGCTAGGCATGCACATGCTAATGCAACTAATAAGAATCCTATGGTCTGTATAGCCAATGACAGAAATAAACCAACTTTCATAATAGAGAAAAAACATATAGTAGTAATTTGTTTAGCTTTGTCTGTGGATCTCTTTACAACTAGTTTTTGAATATTGATGATAACCACTATGGCATATTAGCATATCACATGATTACAATTATGAACATGTGATATGTTCTAGTAGTTGTACTTGATACGGGGAAGAAGGATGCACTGCATATCATTATTTCCCACTAAATTTCTATTCTAGGAAAGCCACGTCAGAAAGGATTAATTGAAATTCTTTTAGAAGGATAATTCGTAGGAAAAAAAATACATCACAACTTTAAAACATCTTAAGCACCCAAAATTAACGACCATGACCTTTTCCTAAAAAACAGGTTTAAGTGCCTTTATTTTTCCTGCTTTAATCATGTCCTCATTTTTTTAAAAATTTCTTAATAACAAAAAATATATAACTTGAGTTGCAAAATATAAATATTAGATGTAATAGATATTACTTCCTCTTCAAGTGGACAAAAATTTACATTATATCATTTTTTATGATAATCAAAACCTTGAGAAATAAATATCTAGATGTGATCCGTTTTATTGAATTTTTTGTAAATTTTTAATGTATATCAAAATAATGCTGAAACTTTATCTGTATTAAAAAGTGACATATATTGCATCTAATAGCGTTCCTGAAATTTAATTTATAAATTTTATGTCAATAAAACATAAAAAGTAAAATGTAGTCTAGGTAAAAGCGAGACATATCTACCTGTTTCGTTTTATTATTTGTTAGCACACTAGTGCCATTATCCCCTGGACTTTCTTATTAATGAAGACACGTTATGAACACATTTTCTATTTTTGTCTCTCATCCCATCATCCTCCCCTCTGTTTCGCTCCCTCTCGCTCCCTTATTTTTTCCAGCACAATTATTTTTTCTAGCACAATTATTTTTTTTCTAGAACAACTAGAATGATTACCTTACCAACTTGAACAATTAGCATTTTTTTTTCGGCACAATTATTTTTTTTCCAGAACAACTAGAAAAATTAACATTTTTTCCAGCACAATTATTTTTTTTTCTAGAACAACTAGAACAATTAGCTTACCAACTAAAACAATTACTTTACCAACTAGAATAATTAGCATTTTTTTCCAGCACAATTTTTTTTCCAAAACAACTAAAACGATTAGCTTACCAACTAGAACAAATGTTATAATAACTAGAACAATTGCTATATTAACTAGAACTGTTCTAGTTAATATATATAATTGCTCTATTTAATATAGAAACTATTCTAGTTAATATATACATTGTTCTAGTTAATATATATAATTGTTCTATTTAATATTGCAATTGTTCTAGTTAATATATATAATTGTTATAATTGTTTTAGTTAATATATATAACTGTTCTATTTAATATAGTAATTGTTCTGTAAATTTTGTTTGTAAATAACGTTATGTCTAGTGAAAAAAAAATTAAATTTGGTTTGGAAATAACGTCATTAATCATCCCCACTCATCCCTTGGACTTTCTATTAATGAGGGTGTTGGATAATTAATGAGGGCGCTGGATAATTCTGGGGATGATTAATGAGTACACTGGACTTTTTATTAATGAAGGCGTTGGATAATTAATGAGGATTATGGGATGATGGGATGATAGAATTTGGGATGATGTCTTTACATGTAGTTCGGACGGACTTGATTGGTGTACAGTAAGGTTCGATCCAAATCGTTTGATTTTAATTGAATGGTTTGATTTTATAGGATAACTGAATGATCTCCATACAACTGGAGAGTGGAGAGGAACCGAGTTTGAAAAGTACATCTCAATTAGACAAAAGTACAGTCAAATACCTGATGAACACATAAAAAAAGATACTAAAACTTTGAGAATGATCATTTTCATTTCGAATCTCTCGCCCTCTCTCTCTTTCTGTTTGTGTTGGGTGGGGCACTGGATCGAAAACAGAACATAGTCCAGCTACAATGTCCAAGACAGGAGAATTTAATAATTAATTAAGTTATTTTATAGTGATTTTATAGAGGAGCCACGTGTCGCTTTATTTAGCCAAAGTGGGTGTTAATTTTGTTCTGAAAATAAAGTGGGTGTTAATCATTTCCCCAGTAACCACCAGCATGTATCGGATTCGGGTGAAAGCTAAGATTCATGATCCAAACCCATTGATAAAACCAGCTTTTGATGAAACAGTTTACCAGATGAAACAGTTTACCAATAAAATAATTAACAATATTACTTAGTAAAGTACCTTCCAATGCAAGACTAGTTATATGGACTAGCTTCCGTTATGAACTATTTATTGCACAGAAATGAGCTGATCATTTTCGTTTCTTCTTGACGGGTTTGGGTCGGGTATGGATTGTAGTTTCAAATCCGAACCAAGTTTGGCGTCAATGGTAGCTCTAGCTTTTCCATGCCCAAATTTAATTAGTTATTATATCATTGAACAGCAAATAAGACAGGAACAAGGCAACCCCTCACCTCTCCCACACACACTCCAATAAACTTTCTTTCTTAAAAAAATTGAAAACCTGAGATACATCCTTTATAAGAGTACCAGCTTTCTCTCTCTCAAACACTATCAAACAAGTGCCTCATTTCTTCTCTAAAACCCTTCTTTGTAGTTCTCGACCAAATAAATGGCTAGCTTCCTTCTTTCAGTCCTAATAGCCACTAACCTTTTCATAAATTTGGCAATGTGCAGGCCATTGAGCTCTTCTTACACAACCAATGAGATAAAAATAGTTTTTGAGCCTCATCATGCAAATCCACCAGTTGATGCTGTTACATTGGCAGCTATTGAGGACACCAAATTTGCAGAATCACCCTCTGCTTCTCTGCATTCTCGACATAAGCCCTTCGACAAAAGCTTTGCTGGAGGAAAGATCATTGTAGGTGGTCTTGCACTTGCTATTCTGGTTGCAGTTTTTTGTTATATTAGAATAACACGGCGGAGAGCATCGAAGTAAAACTTAGCCTTTTGTCTTTGTAATTTTTTTTCGTTTTTTCCTTATTTTTTTTTCTTGCTTTTTTTTAGTTTTCTGGGTATAGAAATTTGGTAGTTGTAACTTAGGAAATTGATGAGGTGATCTAATGGAAAGAAACGCTCGATAAATTGTTTTACCTTTTGATTCTTCTCTAGCAAATTATCTGAGAACCAGATCTATCTCTAGTGGCAAAGAGTGAAAATAGAAATCATTCGTGATATTTAATTTCAAAATAAGTTGGAGAGCTTGACTCCCATCTTATCTTTAATAATAATTATTATTATTATTTGATCTAATGAGAAGAAAAGTTTTGATCGGATCTCACATCAAAAACACAATAATATAATAAAATATTGCCATGCGCGCAGTCCGCTAAAACGTTTTTAGGGAATTGATTTTCACTCTAAACTTGATTTCACACTTTTTTTTAGATTAAAACATTTCTAAAGAATATTGTTAAAAAAAAATCATCATCGTTGAAATATTTTCAATTCACTGAGGTACTTTGATCCCAAAAGGAATGTTAAATCAATTTCGGGGTGAGAAAATCAATTACCATTTTTTATAACATTGAAAGCAGAATTTATAATTTTAAAGAAACTTATATATTATAAGGCTGATTTTCATACTTCGATCAAAAACTGTATCCATTAGTACTTTTGGAAACAAATAATATATTTCTAGAAACATGTATAATTGTAAACAAACAAAGTAGTTTTTATTTAAAAAAAATTATATCCAGAATGTTTTGAAAACAAATAAATTTATTTTACAGAAACATAATAATTCTAAACAGTACGATTTACCGTACAGTAATATGTAGAAGAACACGATCTAGATTCTAGAGTTACAATATGTTGAAGAGTTGTATCTTAGTCATACTCATACCAATGACAAATCATTTTATAAGTGAAGAAAGAGAACTATAACATGAGTATTTCACATGAAATATAAAATCAGCAAATATTACTTGCAATTTCAGCCGAAATGAAAAAAGATACACATAACCAATAATCAATCAAACAGCCTATATAAAAAAAATTGACATTATCCTGTGAATGATGAAAAAAAAAATCTCATCAAGAGACAGGACAAAATTAATCACGACTAACAAATAGGGATGAAAACAGATCCGATACGGATCGGATAGTGGTCAAACCATATCGGTATCTATATTTTTTTCCGGAATACGGATACGGATACGGTTCGGATATTGTCGGATACGAAATAGATATGGATATATTTTGTTGAATAAGAATCATATTTCGCGCAATTATTTTTAAATTCATTTGTTTAATTAGCTTTTTTTAATATATTTCACTGTGCTTATAAAATTTTGTTGCACACATGAGTATATCACATATAATTATATTTGCTTTCTAAAAAAACTAGATAAATATATATAGTTGTATTAGATACCGCTTTTAATGCAAAAAAATATAATCCCTAATCTCTGTTGCATGAGTATGAATACAACATAATAACATAGGGTATAATATCAACTATATATATGTACGTATATATATTATATTAAATCTATGTCGATCCGTGATTTATTTAATAAAATAAGGCCTTTAACTTTTCGTAAAGAAAGTGATTTATTGGGTGTTTAAAATACGGATATCCGTTTTGCAAGAAATTTTGGATATAAATATTTATTCATATCCGCATACGTATCCGCACCAATATGTATTTTCATAGTTGTATTCGTATCCATTTAGATACGGATACTAACATCCGAATTTGATATTTTTCATATATGAATACGGATCGGAGCGAAATTTATCTGCTTCGTTTTCATTCCTACTAACAAATGAGACTATCAGTCAAGGGCTATATATATCTCAGTTTTGAAGTTTCTGACCGCTAGTATGAACTACTCAAACAAATCTTCATATTCAAATATTGTTAAAAACCAAATTTTATATTTCTATAAATATTTTTAGTATTTTTTATTTTTTTTAAAAAAGTTATTAACAGAGAGTCCATAACTTTCAAATCAATTGATTTTTAGAAAACCTGAAACAATAATCATAATTTTGGAAAAAAAAATGTAAATTTTAGTTCCAACAAGATTTCCATATGAAAATCAATTTAAGCAATTCAAATTCAGAAGCGATAAGTGTAATCCTGCACTTTATCATCCGTATCATTCCAATCCAGAAAATGGAAAGGGTGACGGGAACGCCTTTCTATTTTTGGGGCCAACGCATCATTCCCTTCTAACTTCCACTTTCCTCCCTCTCCTCACGTCCTCTATTCCTGACATGTGTCCCTCTCTCTTATGATCTCCTCTGTCCCTTGACTTTTGTCTTCTCTCGTCTGCACTCTATACACTTATATCAAGGTGATCGCTTCTTACAATTAACTGAACATTTATGCTTACAAGTTGATTCCTTATTATATCTTATCAATACACGAATAAGATAATTTCTTGTTACATCCAATTAAACATTTATTCTTAGAAGATGATTCCTTATTATATCTAATAGGTTTACAAGATGATCCCTTATTATAACAATCTAACTATTTATACTTATAAGATTATTCCTTATTATATCTAATAAATGCACTTATAAGATGATCACTTCTCACAACAAACTGAACACTTACAGTTAGTAGTTACTTTATTATGATAACAATTTTAGGACTAAAAACAGAGGATTGAGACCGAAGGGAGAAGGGAGAAAGGCGAAGATATGGATCGCTAGTCGAGAGAGAAGAAAGTGAAGGAGGTGAAGTTCACTAGATAATGGAGAGGCCTAGAGATCTGGAGAAGGGTGGAGGGGGCGGAGGAGACATAACCCTAGGTGGTGGGTCGAGAGGCGGGGGTGGGGGGGGGGCACACGTCGAGATTCGTGCGGAGGAGGTCGAGGAGGAGTCATACTAACGGCATTTGTCGGTCGCGACGGAGGAGCTGGAACTAGGGCTCGCAAGGAAGGAAAGGACGAAAGGGATCTGGTGCTGGATCTGAAACATGAGAGGAAGAGGGAGGGAAGAAGGGAGGAAAGGAGAAAGGATGAGACGAATGACACTATTTAGGATGATTTGACAATTTCTATTTTTGGGTTGATTGTTAGAAACTAAAAAATTTAGATATAATTGTGATTGACGAGATCATTCATCATCGCGATTGATTTTATCATATCTCAAAAGAAGAATAGAAGCAACATTAGCATATTTTTTTTATTAAAGAGACATGATAGTGACTGCCAAAGTGATAAGCAACATTTTCTTTACAATATATATAATTGCAAATTCGACTTAGATCTTATGGAATTTTTTTTATAAAATATCTTAGTAACATTGTGGCAAATTTTCATCCAGCGAGGCTCGATTTTGTTACTTGAAATTGCTTCTCTCACTCCTTAATTTTGGAGATTCACTCCAAAATTTTTTCATAAAGACATAACTAAGTAACTAACCTTGATTCATTGCATTTGGAAAAAAATATATTTATTAAAAATGAGGGTATTTCTGTCATTATTGGAGTGTATCTCCAAATTGAAAGTGAGCGGAACATTTCCCTTTGTTACTCTGTTGATAAAAATGTCCATTGTCTTCTAACGTTAAATGACGAAGATTCATTTGCCATAACTTTTTGGGGCTATCAAATATCATAGAGTTAATTTTTTTTTATTTATATATCAACTTTTAAATTTCAAAATCAAATCCAAAATGTAATCTTATTCAATTTTACGAGAAATGCATCAACGTACAAAATTTTGTAACTTTTTGAGTTTGTTTAGTAGAGGAGTAAGATGCAAAAAAAAAAAAAAAAAAAAAAAAAAAATCAAATCTCGTAGTCCAAAATGAAAACGGCAAAGAAATAAAAAGAAAAAAAAAAGTTTGCCCTCTTTTAGTCGGTTGTGGGCCGAAGGCGCGCGAAGCTTGACGCGACCTTTTCTTCTTCCAAAACCAAAACCCTCTTGAGATTACATTCCAAGAGCTCAGAAGCCTCAAATCACTCTTAGTCTTATCTTAGCACAAAACCCTAACCAATCGAATCGAATTCGAACCTCGTCGGAGATACAGCAATGGCGACGGAGCAAGCGGCCATGGCGGTGCTGAGAGCGTCGCGTCCCACCTTTCGTAACGCGCACGACAAGGTCGCTTTCGCGGTTCACTCCGCCTTTCTAGCCACTGGGTTCTCTCTCGTAGCTGTGGGTCCCGCCACCAACTCCGACGACCTCTCTTCACGTAAGCTTTTTTTCTCCAAATGGGTCTACAGTTCAATTTTCGTTGATTTCGTTTACAATTCATGTGAAATTACTGTCCTGGAATGAGCAATTTATTAGTGTTTGGTTTGAATATTTGGTATAGATGTGGATGAAGTTGGTATTGATGGGTGGAACGAGATGGAGGACAGATATGGGTTTTTGTATGTTAAGGAGGAGAAAGGTAGAAAAATGCGTATACTGGTGAAGGCACTAGTAATTGGTGATAAGCTTCCTATAGATGTTGTTGATCTTGATGAGCAAAAGGAGCTCTTGCACCTTGATTTCAGGTATGCCCTCGTCCATTGTAATTTCTTTTGTGCTAATTTTGTGGCTTTCGGAATAGTTCTACTATTTAATAAGATTTATCATATATTTGTATTAATAACAATTTTTAACTCATAACCAACAAGTTATACTGCGCTCATGTGCACTCTAGCAGATAGAAGCATAGTACCTGTTGAACAGTTTTGGGAAGCTTCAAAAATTGTAATAAAGAGTATGATGGATTAGTTATAACTAAAACATTATGGGAAGAAGTAGATTATAAAGTTCTTTGACCTCCTTGCAGTGTGGATGATCATGTGGCAGAAGGTGAGGCTCAGCCAAAGAATTATGGGGATATGTACAAAAATTTCAAAGGGCTTGTTGAATCTGTTAATTCTGCAATTATGAAGAAATTAGAGGGTGCAAATCCTGATAATATGGGTAATCACGGTTTAAGGGACATGAATGCTTCATCTTCTGAGAGGTAATTTAACTTTTTTTAATAATATGAAACATATTCACGAAATATGGAAATTTTCTAGTTCGATTTTTCAAATGTGCCAATAGTATGTCCCTCTGATATGCATATCATTTTGCCATCTTGGTACTGGATGCAAATACCAGCAGTGGATTTGAATTATTAGACTATACAGTTAGATTGAACTTTACTTGCTTGTATGTTGTCAGTTTGGTACTTATCAACTTGTTTCACACACTGTTCTCAAAACTCCTAGAATACTGTTTTTCACATCTTATTTGTATGTCAAATTTGTTTTATCTTTTGATGTTGTAGGCGTGGAAGGGCGGGTGGCAGTTCTCATTCTGAATGGTATGCATTTTTCATTAGTATTTTTTTTACATTACGAGATATTAAGATATCTTTTATATTTGACTGCCATATAAGATAGATATCATTGCATTCATCTGAAATTGTTGTGTGGCACTGGCTGTAAGTAGTAGCCAGAAAGATATAACTATACTTTGTGATGTTTTGGTTAAGTTCGTTCTTGTTTCCAAGAGCTTTTAATTTTAAGCATATGACAAAGAGTGCTGAATTACTGTCATGTGGTCATTTTGTTCTAATATAGTAGCACTTGGATGAAGGGGTACCTTAATTACATAGTGATAATGTAGCACTTTATTGTATATGTTTTTTTTTTTTTAAACTAGAGGAGTTGCAGGTCAATATTCAATTTAAGGAAAAGAGATAGCCATCCTGGGTTGTTATGTTTTTCGTTCTTTTGCCTTTTTGTCTTTTAGAAAAAATGATATGTTGTGTGTTTAGAAACTGAAATGGTTTTGTACTACTGCATATTTTGCCTCTCTTTTCAAAGTACTTTTGGCAAAATGCAAATAAGTCTTTGCATATTCCAAATTTGAAAGGGATTTGAACAGTTTCTTTTTATTTTTGCTCTTTAGAATTCCATAAGACTGTTTATTTTACACAGTATTTGTAACAGATTCTCCTAATCGTGCATTTTGATGGTTTGTGATTATTCTATTTTATTTATTCTTTGCTTGTAGCTGTTGTTTGAAGGACCAAAGTTCATGTGATTTGTTTCACTTCTGTTTATATTTTTTATTTGTTCATCTTGTTGTTCTAATAAATGAATTGTCAAAATTATTGCCACTTATGAGAGACATGTTTATTTTACATGAGTTTCTGATGTTCAAGTTTTCAGAGTTACATTGAACAATCTAGAAAGTAGATTTTACTCGAACAATCATAAATTAAATATATAGGTAGTACTGGAAGGGGAAACAGTATTTTAGTTAAGTTAAAGACATACTAAGTTTCATACTTGAATGTGTATACTAATTAATGATTGTCAATTATCTGAGACTTGATTATCAATGAGCAGTTACGGAATGGTGAACAGCCGAGGTGCTTTGGCATTTGTTTGTTATTGACTTGTTCAAGCTACTGTTGACAGAAATTTGAAGCGTGCTGCTTTAGCTTGATCTTCTTTTGTTTCTTTTTTTTGAATGTAGTTATGATCATCCAAGGGTCGGTTCCCATCCCCCTACATCCGAAGGGTATGTATTGTTTTCCATTTTCACATTATATTTAGTATAAATTGGTGCTCATAAGGGGATTGATTTCATGCTTTTTAAAGTATAGTCTATGTTACTAGCAGAGGAAGCCCTATGTTAAACTGTTAGTTTTAGAGAAAGATGAATTAGGTTAAACGTGGGATTAATGACCTTTGTTGCCAGAGGCTCCCTTATATATATATTAATCAAAACGTACTTTTACAAATAAGACCCTAGATTTCTACAAATAACATAATTTCTATAAATAACATAATAATTAATATAACTCAACACTCCCCCTCAAGATGGGCGATAGATACCAATCATCCCCATCTTGTTACAAGAACTCTCAAATTGCTTATAACCTAATCCCTTGGTTAGACAATCAGCCAACTGTTTTTCTGATTTCACATAGTTCAAGGTCAGCACTCCACTATTCAGTTGTTCTTTGATGAAGAAACGGTCAATCTCCACATGTTTAGTGCGATCATGCTGAACTGGATTGTTTGCAATATTGATTGCTGACTTGTTGCCACACCGATGTTGTAAGGACTCTCCTCGAAACACGCGCAACTCAGATAGGAGATCTCACCCACATCAACTCACATAGGCTGAGTGCCATAGCCCTGTACTCAGCCTCAGTTGTAGATCTGGCCACCACATCTTGCTTCTTGCTCCGTCAAGCCACAAGATTGCCTCCAACAAACACACAATATCCTGTGGTGGATCTACGATCATCCACGCAACCTGCCCAATCAGCATCACAATAGCCTTCAACTCTCAGATGCCCATGACTTCTGAACCAGAGTCCTTTTCCAGGACTCTCCTTGATATATCTGAGAATTCTGTGAACAACATTCAAATGTTGTTCTCTCGAATCATGCATATATCTACTCACCACACTCACTGCATGAGAAATATCAGGTCTTGTGTGACATAGATAAATGAGCTTACTAACTAGTCTTTGGTACTGCTCCTTGTCTACTGAGTCACCTCCCTCAGCACACAACTTCTAATTCGGCTCGATAGGAGTAGGGGCAACCCTACAGCCCAGCATCCCTGTCTCTGAAAGAAGATCCAGTGCATACTTTCGTTGAGAAAGCACTATACCCGTTCTCGACCTAGCAATTTCAATTCCAAGAAAATACTTCAATTGTTCAAAATCCTTGACCTCGAATTCCTTTTCGAAGTTTCCCTTTAGCCGCATGATCTCCTCAGCATCGTCTCCGGTGATCACAATATCATCAACATAAACAGTCAGGATAGTGATACAACATTTTAAGTGTCTGTAGAATACAGTATGATCTCCATTGCACTGCTTGTATCCCATGCCACAGACTGCAAGTCTGAATCTATCAAACCATGCTCTCGGAGACTTTTAGCCCATACAGCGACTTCTTGAGTTTGCATACTTTTCCAGTTGATTGTGGAGTAGGAAATCCAGGTGGAATCTCCATGTACACCTCTTCTTGAAAATCTCCATGCAAGAAAGCATTCTTGACATCCATCTGGTGTAGTGGCCAATTGAAATTGGCAGCACACGACACCAGCATCCTCACAGTGTTCATTTTTGCAACAGGAGCAAAAGTCTCATCATAGTCCATACCATAAGTTTGACTGTATCCTTTTGCAACCAGTCGGGTTTTGTACCTATCAATCTTGCCTTCTCGAGTTTGCTTGACAGTGTACACCCATTTGCATCCAACAGCACGCTTTCAAACTAGTAAAGGTACCAACTCTCATGTGTCATTCTTCTTCAATGCCTGAAGTTCTTCCTGCATGGCACTGAACCATCTGGGATCTTGCTTAGCTACCTGTCATGTGTTAGGTACAGGCACAGAATCTAGAGATGCAAGGAATGACTTATATGCTGGTGGAACAGATGCATATGAAATGTAATTTGCAATATCATTTTTCCAATTGCCATACTTAACAGGAGGTTTTCCAGCATTAACCCTAGATGTTCTACGAAGTGAAATTTGAGGAGATTTGTTACCTATCAACTCTGGGTGAGAATTTGAGGAAGGACTTAAGGAGGAGCTACTTGGAATATTGGCATTCAATGGAACTGGCGATTCAGACTGCTCAGGCTGCTTTGGTCTCCTTTTATACACTATCATCTCCCCCTGTTTTTCATTTTCACCACCACTCCTACTCAGGCTGCTATCACCATCATTTTCACCAATACTCCTACTCAGGTTGCTATCACCATCATTACCACCATCCTCATCATCATTCAGATTGATATCACCATTCAGTCCCGACAAAGGACATGGAAAGCCTTCAGCTATAATTCTATTCTCCTTCTCCCCCTCTCTACCAGCACTGGTAGAGTCATCTTTGAACAATGAGCTCAACTCTGTTTTTACTCCATAGTATGGTTCAGATTCCCGAAAAGTCACATCCATACTAACAAAAATTCTTTTTTCATTAAGGCACCAACACCTGTATCATTTCTAATTTGAGAGATAACCTATGAAAATGCATTTAACCGCTCGCGGGTCTAGCTTTCCTACTATCAATCTGTGATCTCTCACATAGCACACACATCCGAACACCCTGAGCGGAACAACAAAATCATTAGAGCCAAATAGTACCTCACGTGGTGTCTTCATACCTAACACTCTTGATGGCATTTTATTAATCAGATAGGTTGTTGTCAAAACTGCCTCACTCTACAGAAACTTCAGTACGTTCATCTTCAGCATTAATGAACGTGTCACCTCCAATAAATGTCTGTTCTTGCTCTCAACCACTCCATTTTGTGCTGGAATATCTGGGCAAGTAGTTTGATGGAGGACACCTTGCTCAGACACAAAATTGGCAAACTCTTTGTTGACATACTCAGTTCCATTATCTGTTCGAAGAACCTTCACCTGTACTCCAAATTGAGTTTTTACACAAGCACAAAAATCTTTAAAGTAATTGAGTACTTCAGATTTTTGTTTCATCATGTATATCCAAGCCATGCGTGAGTAGCAATCAATAAAAGTAACAAACTATCTAAAATCACTAACAGAAGTAGTAGGACATGGTCTCCAAACATCAGAATGAACAAGCGTAAAAGGCTCCAAACTTCTTAAACCAATCATTTTATAACTAGAACGAGTATGTTTTTCAAGTTCACAAGCATCACAAAATAGTTTATCCCTATCTACTTTATTCATCAAATTTGGCTCTAATTTATTCAAACTTTCAAAAGATAAATGCCCTAGTCTATTATGCTGTAGCATGGCCTCTGCTTCTGCCCCTTCTCCAATAGCAGCAACGAGCATAGCAGCCTCCTTATCCAAATACCAAAGTCCATCACGCCTATTGCCATTCCCAAATCTCATTCTCGTTTCCTTTTCCTGAATCAAACATGTATTTTGATAAAAAAGAACAGTGCAATTCAATTGATCAATTAGTGAGCTAACAGAGAGTAAATTAACAGGGAAAAAAGGAACATGCAACATTGATGGTAGGGTAATAGAGGAATTACAATAGACTGAACCAATACCCTTGACAGGTTGGGATGTACAATCAGCTGTTTGGACTGTATCTGGTTGTATTTGTTGACTAGGACAATATTCTACAAATTCATTGGATGATCCTGTTATATGACTAGATGCACATGAATCTATAATCCAATCTACATGAGATTTAGTGGATGCAAAAGTCTGTGCCTGAATACCTTTAGTCACATGTGCATAGTAACCAACATTACCAAAGTAGACATTGTCCTCACACTCATCCGAGACCTTTCCCTTGCCTCTAGAGCTCTCAACTTGGGACTTGAACAGTCGCAGTTTTTCTAGTTATGTCAGTTCTCCTCCAGTCACTTCTGTCGTAGCTTGGGACTCCTCCGTCGCGGCAAAATGAGCAACACCTCGACCTCCATGTCCTCGGGTTCCTCGCCCTCTGTATCCATTTCCACGTCCGCGACCACCATATCCACCTCTCTGTCCTCCACCTCCTCGGCCACCACCAGATTTGCGAGGCGTAGGACAATTGAAACTGAGGTGTCCTTTCAATCCACAAATGAAACAGTCTCTGTCATCTTTGATTTGGACTCCAGGAACTGCCATTGCTGAGCGAACAACAGGTGTGGTTTCAGATGCCATTATCTTCTGTCTGACCTCCTCTTCCTCTATCGAAGTGATAACCTCATTTAATGATGGGAGAGACGCCAAATGACATATCGCCACCCTTCTTGTCTCAAATTTCGAATTCAAACCCTTCAGAAAGCGAGCCACGCGTCTTCTCTCAAGGTACATTCCACAGAGAACATCTGTTAGATCCTTCAGTGACAAAGGGTCATAGTGATCCAAATCAGCCCACAAACGACGCAATTCTGCTGCATACTCAAGAACTGATTTCTCCCCCTGGACAGTAGCATCAATTCTGTCCTCCACGTCGAGCATCATCATCACACTCCCGGCTCCTGAGTACATCTTAGCCAGAGTCTTCCAGATATCTGTTGCACTTCTAATTGACTCCACCATTCCAGATATGGCTGGAGACACAGATGTCAACAACCAAAAAACAACCAGAGAATTCATATGACTCCATCTTGCCCACACAACACTTGTCTTGTCCACAAAATCCGATTTTTCAACGGGTTCACCGCACTCGCCATTCACATATCCTTCAAGTCCTTTCATCTGAAGGTTCAGCAATGCCTTTCGAGACCAACTCAGATAATTTCTCGTCCCCTCGAGCTTAACATCATTGGGTAACAACTCTTCTGTACTACCCGTGACTGTTCCAACACAGATCCGGAACCTTTACCGGACTCTTCAAACTTCACATTCAATAATTTGGCCATATTGTCCATAATGACCTGTAAATCCTTAATAGTCACAGGTTCACTCATCTTAACTATTAAATTTGTATCTCAAACACAGATACAACTAGAGGACAAGATCAATCACACCTTAACAACAAACCGTGCGGACGCACACGATCACGGTTTTATCATTTACTAAAAACAGATCAAGGAGAAAGAACACCTGATGATGACAGAACCCATAGCATGTCTGCACTGCTCTACTCTGCTGGTCCACGTGTGGTGCAGGAGTGCGTGAAGAGTCGTCCGGTCCACACGCGGTGCACAACTTCGGGTCGCACAGCTCCGGTCTACACGCGGTGCACAGCTCCAGCCACTCGGTCTTGTCGCGACTCATAGCAGAGGGAGCGTCTCTCGTGGGCATGGTCTTATCGCGGCTCACAGAGAGAGGAACAACTTCTCGTGGACCTGGTCTTATCGCAGCTCACAGAGAGATGTTTCGCAGCAGAGAGAGGGAAAAAAAGAGAGAGGGAGAGGAAGGAAGGAAGGAGGTAGTGCACGTGAGTAGGAGTGAAATTCAGGCGCCGCCACCAACGACGGGCTCTGATACCATGTTAGTTTTAGAGAAAGATGAATTAGGTTAAACGTGGGATTAATGACCTCTGTTGCCAGAGGCTCCTTTATATATTAATCAAAACGTACTTTTACAAATAAGACCCTAGACTTCTACAAATAACATAACTTCTATAAATAACATAATAACTAATATAACTCAACATAAGCGAATAAGGGTCAATTGAGCCCCATGAAATTTTTTTAATTTTATAAACTAAAAGCATTTGGACATATAGATTACGTGAAACAATTATATTCTTGAATTTGGCTTCAATTTTTCCAAACACGAAAAGGTCACTGATGATCCTTATTCGTCAAATACTGAGTCTTGCATTGGTACATGTATCACATCCCGTTTAGGCCAAAAGAAAACCTCAAATCTTCGAAAGTTACATTATCATTGAAGGACCAGATATGGTCCAGTCAAAATTTTCATTTCTACAGTCCTATATACTAGAGTTATTTTTTTTTTTTGTATTATAATTTTTTGACAAGCTGTAATGATATCCCTTTTTTACTTTTTTACTTCAAATATTAAACTAACATGGTTCTTATTTATTATGGTCACACTCTATGCTATGTCAGTGAATGGATGGCAACATAAATCTCCTTTCTGAAAAGATGCACATTCTTTCTCTAGTTCTAAAATAAATTCTGATAATCTGATGCTTAATATACTAGGAAGCTTTCAGCTGAAATGAAAAATTTCAGAACTCTCCTTTCTACAATTGCATCAATGGATTTTCATTAAATTTACAATTATTTTAAATGCCATGTATTATCTTACGATTTGAAATATTAGGCTACTGAATATTGATATTACACGATTAAATATGATATGGTGATAAATATTAAGATCATTAATTTTTCTAAGATCATGCATGAACTATTAGAAATTAAATTTATTGTAACCACTTTTTTCCAAGAGAAACTAGTAACGTAGGTGAAAATCTTCTGTTGATTTCAAGAAATGCATGTATAGTTGTGCATGTCCAGTGAGGTCTATGTTTCCACGAGAGGATTCAAGCTTGATTTTATTACATGTTAATATGTTCGTAATCTAGTTAAAAAGTTCGTGCTTTTAGTGGTGTGTGTCATGTGATGTATATGTTTCGGGGGAATGCTACTTTTGTGTAAAATTATGGCAGGTCATGCTTTCAACTCATGCTATAAAATTAATTATTGCTCTTTCCAGTGACATTTCTATTACTTCGTTTTGTTTCCGGAAACTAAATTTGCGGGATTTTTTGATAAATAAAAGTTGTAAGCATATATGAACCCAGATGGGTTCTTTGCTAAAACCCAAAGCCCAAGCATGTCTTTATCTTGTAAGTATCTATGCTAACCCAGAAACAGCTCTAGGGCACTCCTACCCATATCTGATATGTATCAGATAAAGAGATATGTACAATTTTTGTATATGATATGTATCCCGCACGGAAAGCTGTAATGAGGCAGCCTATAGGGAGGCTCTGGCCGGAGAGTAGCCTGGGTAAGGAAGTTCGTGCTATTTATAGAGAATGAAATGCTTCTTTCCTTTCGTCCATCCTCGTGGAATTAACCAGACAAACAAGAAGGATATCGCTTTGTTATATATCTTTTCTTAATATTATGGATTGTGTTCGATAATGGGCGCTTCCAGTCTTTGAAGAAGGCTTTTATAAAGCAAAACAGTACAGGCTGTTTTTGTTTGGCCCAGTATAGATCTCCCATTATTTTTATGGTTATTTTATGATCCAGAGTTCACCAGAGGTGTTCATTAAAAGGCTGTATATTGTTATTGTGTATGTATGAATTTATTATTAATTCATTAAGGGCCATATATCCACAAAAAAAAATAATACTTATTTTCATATTCTTAAGTATACGTTTAAAGTATATCATAATCTGAATTTTAGAAAAATGCTGTTTTGCTTTTGCCATATTGCATCAGACAGGATACTCATGTGTGTCTGTGCATCATCAGTTAGTTTTTGTCATTTACAGCACTTATTGAACTTTAGTCCAGGTGGAACCGACATAGCTATTAGTTCTTATGTATTAGACTAAAAGAAGCCCCAAACAGTAATAATTAAATTAAAGAAGAATCAAGGAAATGCAGAGGTTGATCTTTCAGTTTTTTCTAACTGGGGAGAACAACTCATGTGAAAAAAGGGATCATCTGAGCAATTAGCATGCACTGATTATGTGTATTATGCCAAATACAGTAATTGCTTAAATGTAAATTCATGTTATTTTTTGTTTATCTAGTGTGATATATCCTCCAATCGTACCTCCATCAGGCTACAGTGATGTCTTCCCCGGGCCTGGTGCTGGTTTCTATCCTGACAGGTTTCCATCCAAGCCCTCTATTGTGTTTCATTTCACAGTTCAATTATTAGATCTACAATTATTGAAACACTTTTTGGAATGACGAACTTATTTAATTTGAGTCACTCTTTTCCAGGGGCATCAGAGGTGATGGTAGCATGCTGATAGGTAATTACTCTTTACTATTGTTGGTATCATTTTGTATTTTTGAGTTGTACTAAAGGAAGGATTTAGGAGTCGGGAAATTGAACCGGAATTATAAAAAGCTGTGAAGTGGAAATTGAACCGAATTAAAATGATGTGGACTGAATTAAATGGTTGTGGTGAATTAAGAATTTTATACTTGTCAAGGCATGATTAAGATACATATTTTAACAATACTAGGGTAATTTGATCAGTTTGGTCAATTTGGTTTTCATTTATCGAAACTGGATAAAATAACTGAATTAAATATATTGTAGTATTGTACCATATGTAACAAAGTATCTTTGGGTAGAAAAACTTAACTGAACAGACTGGTAGTAGGTTTATAGTTTGAAAAAGGTTGGTTTTGTAAAATTTAATTTGTAAGATAGTTATGTCAAATATAAGGATGTTAACTAATTATTTAATAATGCAGGACCTAGTGACCCACGCTTTTTTCCTTCTGGTGGTCGGCCTGGTGTTCCTGGTGGTGTGCCGTGAGTATCTCTCTTCTGACTTAGTTTTTAAAATGAGAAATCTTTAGTCCTGCCTTTGTTGGAATTGGAACTTGTCACCTGTCCTTGATCTTTCTTTCTTCTCTCATAGATCTCATGCTCAATTTAACCTTCATTCTCCATTGTTTACTCAATGGCAATGTGATATATGAGGACTCTTTCAGCATTTTTTTTTAATGTAAATGAGAGGGTATGCATGGTATGTGTGATGTTTTTACATGATTAATGTTTTGACTTCCTGCATTGCCTTCGGGTAGGATTATATCTCACTATTTGTTGGTGCTGGTTTAACTTCTCTGTTTTCAGGGGTAATATATGTATCATTTTATATATATGTAGTTCCTTGGATGCACTAGGTACTTTTGCAAAGAAAGCACCATGTTTTTATTCTATTTGCATCGAGTCCTGACATTCTTGTAGGAGCATGAAATACCAATGTTGTTTGATATATTTGTGAATAGCACCTACAAAACATCCTGTCATAGGATGACATAAACAAATAAAAGTTTAAACTGATCTTTTATTGTAGTTTTGATTTAAATTACAAATAATCAGAAATGTTTGGGTTTCAAATGAAAATATGCAAAATGGCGAGGTTTAATTGCCACTTACTGTTTGTCTTGGTTAGTTAACTGAAAGATTGTTGAACTAAACATCTGTTACTTTCATTATTGACAAGCTTATATATGTGCTAATGTATGTTATGAAACAAACAGGGGTATTTTGCCAGGATCGCGGTATGATCCAATTGGCCCTCCTGATCTACCTGGTTTTGAGCCTTCACGCTTCAGGTGTTTTTCAAATAAAAGTTTGGAAATGAAACCTTCTTCCATTGGGAGAGCAATGTTGTAGTTAGTCTGATTATTTTGTTTGATGGAGGTGGAATAAATTTATGATGTGATGGTGCCAATTTCATATGGGGAACTTTATCCTGTTGTTTTCTACCTATCACTTCTGTTATGTTGAAAAATTGGTTCCTAATTATATCGAGAGGTACTTTGAAAAAGACTTATGCAAGAGTATAAATCTAATATGTCTGGATTGATAGGTCTTTTGACAAGACATGCCAGTAGGCTATTTTGCAAAGCAATCGAAAGAAAAATAAAAAAAAAATATGGAAACTCTGATAACGTAACCCAAAATTAAATTTTGCATGACAGGAGGCCTCGGAATCCAGGGGGAAGCACACATCCAGACTTGGAGTTCTTCCAACAAGGTCCTGACTTCATATGATCAATAAGTAACACCTATATACTGCTTGTTGTGTCTATCTTCTCTGCTCAGGAGCTCTTTTTTTTTTTCAAATAAAATAAAACATGTTTTTGGATAATGGAGATGAAGCTGTTGTAGTTACTAAGGTTTGCTGGAGGTTTATGTCATGTTGATGTTATGTTGTATCAGGCAGTTTGTCATGTAATTAAACTTTTTGGTTAATCTTAAGTTTGGAATGCTTTTAGTTAATTGCTGTTAATTTGCCATTTTTAATTGTACGTTTTTATGATTCATAGTTTGTAACACCAGATCCTAAGGTCTGTGGCTCTGTGCTGTTCTGGATGAACCTTCACTGGATCACTAGGCCAAGACAAATGGAATTTTGGGTTACTTGGTGCTTCAGTTTCAAATTAAAATGCCAATGTGAAAATCAATAACGTCACTTGAAATTTTTAAACAGTACATAACGTTACATGGGTCCTATCATGAATTGGAAACGTAGTAGTAATATAAAATGTTGACTCGCACATGGATAGGAAGAAGACATCTGACTTTATAGGACTTGAAAATCTCAATACGAAGTTGTCAACAATTTATAATGGGGCAGTGTAACTAGATAGCCACTATCTAGCAATCTCTAAAAAAAAAAAAAAAAACAATTTATAATGGGGCAATGTTACCGAGAGCTTGAAATCGAGTATCCAAATATATTTTTATTCGAAATTATTAGAAGAGTAAAATTTAAAATTAATAGAAAATACTAGAATTTCTTCTAGTGTAGTAATAAGATCTGCAAATATTCTGTGATGGACAAATTAATCAGATTTCCAAATCATTTGTGAATTTTGTGAACTATGATCTATTCATAATGAACTATCCTTAGAATTTTGTTTTTTTTTTCCCTTTTTTTAAAAAAAAATCGATATGTTTACAAACATTATAATTATGAAAACAATTTATTATAGAACTATACCTGCTTTATTTTGGAAGTCTGAATTTGTCACTATAATGTTGACTGAGTGGTAACAGTCAACAAAAAAAATATAGTTTTTAAATTATTATTGTTTCTAAATTCATAATCGGCATTTCTATCTTTAAATTCGTATTATTAGCCTCCACGTATAAAGAGCAACTGCTTGGTTCGAAGATTATCCACCTACTGCAATGAATTAATGATCCAAAAGAGAACAAAAAGGAAGCACCGATAATAAGCAATAAATGAGCCGTCAACAAACGAAACCGAGGAGCAAGGAGAGAACAAGAGCACATGTGAGAGCATCCCCATCTCTCCATGTGATTCCTTGTCTTTGTTCTATTTAGCCCATGGCTTTGCAGAGCTGGCACATGATATATGCACACCCTATTTTATATTTTATTACTCTACTAGACTAGACTAAGCATATATCCTGGTTTATTTTCAATAAGGGCTCAACAATAACTTAACAAATATTTCCAAATAAATATTTCTTGGTATTCACAAATGTTTCCAAATAAATAATAATAACTTTGTAAAGCATATATCCTCGATTTGTGCTAGTTTTGTAAAAATTAACTATCGCTAAGTCAAACGCTTAAAAGTTTTTTATGTTTTGAATTATTCAATATAGAAAGTTAAAAAAAAAAATGACCCAAAATAATTATATATGCACAGAGAGCTAGAGAAAAATTCCATCATTTTTTTTTTCTGCAATTCGTCCTGAATATTTCATTGTTATGGTTCATGCAATCTCTTATTTGAAGAGCAAATGAAAAAAAAAAAAAAATCTTCTTCCTCTATTCTCTTTTACTTATCTTTTTGTGAATTATTATACATTAATTCTTTTGACTACTGACTAATGATATTAAATTATTAATCAACGGTTCAATGTTAAACTGTTTGAAAAACATAGCTTTTACGGTTTTAGTTGAGATTCATTGCTATGGATAACCAATCATTTTTGTAAAAATATGATTCATCTTACTATGCATATTATTGATTGCAGTGATATAGCATGAGTCGCTGACACATAAGGCCAGCATATTTCTATTGTAAATTTGTAATTGTAGTACTGTACCGGGGTTGCATCAGTATACTACTATACTATACTCATTCCCAAGACCAATCATGCATGACGGGTTGTTAAACAAGTACAACATTACAGAATTGTCGTACATTATTTTGGCAAAAAATTGTGCCCATTAATACATGCTTGGACAAATATGACTGGTTGCTAGTCTCTTGTTGTCAAATTAACGATTAATCGAAAACAAAAGATGCAAAATAGATATATATAATAAACACACGTACAAAAGCCTTTTTTTTTTTCTTTGCTTTAGTTTTCTCCTTTTTTTTTTCTTTGATAAATACACGTACAATTTGACATATTTTTTTTTCCTTTTTTTCTGTTTTTTTTTTCCCTTTGATAAAATGTAATTTAAAGTCGCTGTAAATTTGGCATCTTTTTCATGTCATTTTGTGTTGAAAAACGAGCGTATCTTTTTCTACTGTTGGAGTGAAAGTTGAATAGTTTTATGATGTATGTTCACAATTATTAGTTTTGCTTTAGTTATTTATAATGAACAAGCTCATTTCTCGAAGTTGGTCGCACTTGTTATTATTCCTATCCTTTCAGGATTGATTGAATTCTATAATTTTCTCGTCTTGAACTTTGTGCCAACCGAATTATCTTGGGAAGAATGCCTTCCAGTCAGATTTTTCTTGGGTTTTTTTTTTATTATTAGCACAAGAATCAAATTTAGACCAATCCAAAGTATTAGAAGCCAAGAGAGATAGTGATGCAAAACTAAACTTCCTCATATTTCCTAAAGAGACATTCAAACTTAACATCACTCCGATCAAAAGCCCACTGAAACAAAAATTTTGAAGATTACAAACAACAGAGTTGAGAGAAGTCTCAACCCACAAAACTAGTCCAGGGGTACTTCTATAATTTAGTTTTGCAAATTATGACTTTTCTGCAAATTACAGACGCCTTTTTGTTCTACCTCTCTTCTTGAGGGCCTCCTCGTCTACCAAAAATATCTGAAAAATTTCAAACAACAGCAATATAAATCAGATAAAACATGAAATTATCTTTGTTATTCTGAAATTTTACAAAATATAGCAGGACTAATGATTCAAATAAAGAATATTTGGAGTTGTTAAAGCTAGACCAAACAATTGACAGTGGGACATTTAAATAAAAGAATTTGATGCTAATTCATTGAGGAACATGTTGCAAAACATTGCTTCATATTTCAGAAAATTCATTTTACATGTGGAAATCCCAAGTATTAAGGAAAATTGATATACTCTTTCATTTTAAAATTGGAATACATTGCATGAAATGTGCACTAGTACTAGTATTGAGTATGTGCTACGTTTCACATTTTATTTTTAAGAGGGGGCACAAATACAAAGATTCCTTTATGTTTTCTTTTATTAATTTTTTGAAAGAGAGAATGCTAGTAATTAATGACCACACCAAAAACAAACAGTACCACTAGTGGTATTAAAAGGCATTAAATGCCTCCATTTCAGCTGAAACCCAAAACCCTAAAATAGTTAAATTCCCAGCTTTTTCTAACTCCCCATGAAATACCTTCAGCGCCGCAAAAGAATAATTTATCTGATCTATTAAAATTCTGAGACCTATAGTAGTGTCATGTCACTATGTCAGACATAATTTTATACAAAAAGGAATCACGGGACAGTTTCATGCTTCCCTGCTAAACCAAGAAAATGAAATTTTGCACATGCGACTATTTGAATTTTTAATATTTCAAGATTAAATTCATTTTAATCTGTATTGACATGCATGATCATATACCAAAATTTCTATTTTATGAGGATATTGGAAGAATTTCATGGTTTATAGGGGTCGAAATGAAAGTAGGCCGAAAGAGATGAACTCGCTAAATTCCCCAACCGTTCTAATTAATGCCTTAAATAATTCAAAAAAACTTGGCAAGAGATTGCATGAAAAAAAAAAACCCATTTTCCTATCAACCAAAATGATAATTTTAAGGAATTAAGCTTGAATCATGCAAATTTCCTAAATTGATTTATTTTTGAAAATTTAACATTGTGGCCACACCTGAAGCTAAAATTCCCATTAGAAAAAAAAGAAATTCATCTAATATGACATCTCCCATCAAACTAATAATATTTTGATATTACCTCAAATAGAGGTAAAACAAGGCTACCTAATTTGGTGCATATGAACCCCTGTCATAAACGAAAAACAAAACAATAACAACATAAAAATAGTAATACTCTACATTAGTAACAAAAACAACACATGCAGCTAAAACAGAAGAAAGAGAAAAAAAAAAAGATGGAAACTATTCAAAATTTGAGACTTTTCTTACCTAGAACAGGATTTATGAGAGCCTCAGAGGCATGGCAATCTGGCGGATCCTCGAAAAGAGACCGGGACAACCGTTTGTGCGCCAACTCGATATCGAACAAGATAACACCCGATCCCGCCTCTTCGATTATTCCTTTAACGGGTAGCCACACAAAGAGCTCCTCTTGCTTCAAACCCTCCACCCCATTCAAAGCCCCAAAACTGAGGTTCCCGGCTATGAAATTGTCGAAGTAAGCGAGAATGCTATCGGCATAGCGGACATAGCATGGCTGGGTGAGGTTGACGGATAACAAGCCCGTGTCGGTGTCGAAAGAGTAGGAGGCGATGTATGCGGATTTGGGGACGAGGCCGCCAGGTAACCCGTTGTCCCGAAGAATGTCATGGATAGTACTGGTGGTATCTGTTGCGGTGGAGGAGGTGGTAGAGGAGAGGAGGAGGAGTAAGAGGAGAGGAAGAGAACGAATTATTTGGTCCATCTTGTTTAATTTTTTTGTTTTTTTGGGTTTAATATGGTTTTGAGTGGGTGGAGAGGAGAGGGGTTTTAAGAGAGAGAAAATGAGAGAGGGCCAATGGGGTTGGAATGAGGTAAGAGGAGAGAGGATTTGAACTGGCAAAAGAGAGAAGGTTTGGGTGGTGGCTGTGTGGAATGACTGAAATGCCCTTTCTTTTTTTGATTTTTGAGATGTTTTGTTCATTTTTAGAATCGGTAAGTACTTTTGGTTTTAGCTAAAACTGAATATTGTAAAATTTCCAGCTTTTGCATGTGTTAATATAGGGTTCATTTTTAAACCTATTTTGCATGATAGAAAATAGGCTACGCAATAACTAGTAAATGGTAGTGTATGTTTTTTAAAAAGAATTTGTAACTACGTGGAAAGATAATAATATAAGCACGTTGTATAATGTTTTTTTTTTCAGAATATGTTGTGAAATATTGTTACCAATTAAGTTTAATAAAAAATGTAGTTATTCATCTGAACTTAAAATCCAATTTATAATACTGAATGTTTATTTGGATCAACAAAGATCGTTATAATAGTTATACTAGTTAGTTGAAGCGTTTGTTGTTTTTTCTATTTTTAGTTTACGTAGTTTATCGAAAGAATTTATGACTATAAAAGTGTTAGGAAGTAGTTAGGATGCACAATTTTATTTTTATTACAATTAATAATCATAAAACAAGCAAACAACCACAAGAAAGGATCTTGTGAGCATGTAACACATCAATTAACTAAAAAAAAACGATTATGGATATATCTCTTCAAGAATCGTATCAAGAAGTAAAAATCCAAGGCATTAGAGTTGGTGGCGTGCTGCTGCGCCTCTCTTCCTTCTTCTCCAATGGATGACCTCGAGTTCACCAAAAGTTCTAACCAAATTCTAGAGGTTTGTGCTAGCAAACTCTAGAACGGGGCTAATTCCTTGTTGTCTTTTTTCACGAAATTAACAATTTAATTTGTGGCTAATATTCAACACATGAATTTCTATGGAAGATCAATAATATGAGAGCTTTTTGGAAGAGAAAAATCTGATATTTTTTCTGTAATTTTCGTCCATATTAATTAGGGAGAGAGGAAGAAGTTAACGCTAAATTTTGGTGTTGTTTCTTCAATTAACAATCTTATATTTAGGCATCCAAACCTCATCCTTCTTTCATCCAATATGGACAAAATTGCCCCCTATATGCTGGCCATGAGATGGCCTAATTTAGCCATTTCATTTTGTTATTTTGCTCTCATATTAACACATTAAATCAATCATTTAATGATCTAATTAAATTGCTTTCTTATTAAGCTGAATTTTCAATTCAACCAATTAAAATATGTTGAATAAAATTAATTATCAACTTATTGATAATTATTTTGAAATTAGCAAATACATTAATTTATTTGTATATGATCCATTTGATTTAATTAATTATAACGGTTCATAACGGTATATAATTAATTAATCAACTTATCATATTTTCATCGCACTTACTGCTGTGAATAAATAAATAATGCACTGTATGGTTAAAACTTTATTTGTGTGACCCTTTTGAGGATTTATGTTATGTTGGCCATGAAAATAAATCGTTATTTATTTCCAATAATCATAAGCGGTATCTAGCAACACGTTATGACTCCCAATTCACATAAATAATGTACTGATACAAATATTCAAATCCTGCATAAGAAATAAAAGTATTTCCTTGTCCGATTCTTATGTCACGTGATATAATCGTATAATCTAAGATAGGAATGTGTCATTTTTGCAGATTATATGTTTTTTGATCTAGAATTGATTGCACAAGTTGGCCAAACAATCCAACTCCATCAAGGGGCCCAAACAGATATAATCACTCACTAGGTATACTAATGAGGGACATACGATTTTCTTAATGAACAACTTTTTTCCGCACAATTCAAGAGAACATAAATAAAGTCTATATAGCAGCCCTTATCAGAAATCAACGGTAGATGATATTTATAGAATCTATCCTTATGTGGAAAAGTTGAACCATCTCAAACTTAGAATCAAACTCATATGAAATAAACAATGACACATAACACAATCCATATGTTTATTTCATTGGATCAAGTCCTATGCTATGTTCCAATAACATACACATATGCAATTAAGTTGGTAACTCTTTACCTATGATTTGTAAAATTTAATCATCACTTAACTTGCGTACTAATCTTATATGATAATTAATGTTCCTTGTTAATTATCAAGATTATGGACAGTTTAGATTTATTATTGTCATTCTAACGAATGATCCACAGAGATCCACAATTCAGATCCTCAACCTGAATAATCTGTCAATGATAAATCCTAGGAACAAATGATCAAATAACATCAATAACATAAACTAATATTTAAGTCATTAAATTATTGACTTTTAGGACATAACTCCAACAAAAAGTTATTCTTAACATCTATATAGTTATTGCATGAAAACAATTTAGTTGCGAGAAGCTTGGAGTTCATGAACGTGTATCGGAGACATCCATTTCGAAGATGCTTCAAACATCATTTAATATGTGATTGTCGCTTCTGTAAGACTACATTCGTGATATCTAATAGAACTTTTATTTATTTAATTAATTATCAACTATTTAATACACTTGAACTCGATAAAATTATTAAATGTGCAATGCTATAAATAATCAACGTGTCAAAATCTAACTTGATATTGAGTTTTTTAGTTGAAAGAAGCTCGAATTACACACACATTTTTTTTGAAAAATTTGCAGCATAGCTATCTTTTATATCATTAAATAAGTGATTGTCGATTTCGTATTGTCTTACATTCTTAATACAAAATGACATATACTTGCATATATTTAATAATAAATTTGTACTGGAGAAAATTATTGAATATAATAAATTTTGTGAGATCTTAATGAATATTTGAGTTCTTTTTTTAAATATTTTTATTGAACTTGGATATTCTTTATTAAAATATATGCAATAGGAAAAACAAACATATTATAAGATATAAATAAATATGTATCCTTGCATTTTTTTTATAATTTTATAGCTAAGCATACTCAGAAAGAAAATTAATTATACAATTTAAACAAACTTGACAACATCTAGTACACTCGTCATCTTATTATTTTTTAGTGTGTTTGATTGTCATCTTAATACAATAATATTCAATACTGTTGTTTAAGAAGTTATAGCTAAACGTTACATTACTTTTTCTTATTTATATAGGTTATTTATTTTTATTATATGAATATTGAAATACTAATTATTGTATAGCGCATTTGGAATGGCATAGAAGTCCCCTCGGGGCTAAAACGATTGAATTTCACTAGAATGAAATGAGAATGCGCTTGCAAATGCTTATTGGGTTCAATTTTGAAAAAAAAAAAATGAAATGGCATCTTAAGATTTGAAAATTGGAAGTATGCATAATTAGTCGAAATGAAACCTACAAATGTGATATAGAAAAGGGGTAATTTAGTCTTTTCAGAGTAAGAATCCCATTAGATGACTACAAATAAATAAATAAGAGGGGCAGTTTGGACTTTTGCGTAGCCTTCTATTTTGGCTTGAATGGCGTTTCATGTGGAAAGCTGTCAGTAGTAGCCCCCAAAAGCCAGAGTGTCCGGTTGTCGCCCCCAGTATTCTCTTCACTTGTTTTTCTTTATTAAAGCCCTTCATTTATATTATCAAATTATAAAGATTTAATTTCAAATTTTTTAAATATGTTTATTTAAACACCCACAAGTACCTCAATCGTTCGATATGAATTGGATGACTTTCGTGTTATAAAAATGTGAAATCAACTCCAAACAATCTACCAAGTATATATTTTCTTTCACTTGTTTGTGCTTATAACATCCCCCATCCGTATCCTCTGCTGCGCAACACGGGCATCACTTCTATCTGAGCCTTCCGATCTGATTTGGACGGTTAATTTTTTTCGGGCCTATCAATCCGGTATTATCTAGGAGCCGTCCACATTAGATCAGACGGCTCGGATAGAAGTATTACCCGTGCTGCGCGGGAGAGGATGTGAACCCCCCCCCCCCACCCCAACCCCAATCAATACACACACATTTTCACTATTTAGGCATGCGATGCTCACATCGTAAATTGTCTGATATTGATTGTGCAACTTATGTATTTGATGTAACTAAACTACAACAAACTCTTAAACAAATAAAACATTTTCTTGTATTATCTACATAATATTCTTTGTCATTTACCATATTATTATCTATTGTACGTTCGTCAAAAAATAATTTGTTTGTGTTAAAAATTTTTCTAAATGTAAGATCTTTATTAAAAATATTTCATTTTAAATATTAAACTTTTTTTAATAGATAATTTTCTTTTGGGCCAAAGGACGAAAACATCTCGTCTCGTTAATTAATTAATAATGTTATTCTTTGGAGCTTTCTAAATATAATTTTCATTTCCTAATAAACACAAACAGAACATATTGTAATTAAAATTTTAATTCTCTTTTATCATGTTCTATATTTATTATATATACAACGATAAAACATGCAAAATTGTTACTTTTGTCTCCGACTCCAATGCATACTTGGTGATAGAAATGGAGAAATCCAGCTTTTTAACTGGAGAAAACATAATCCTCTATTTGCCATGGAGTCAAAGGGATAAATAATCACTTTCCTGTTTAATTGGCTGGAAAAGAAGCAACAGTTCCTGCTGTGCGCAGAGCTCAGGTGGTGTCCGCCGCTCCTACTATCATCTCCAGTTTAAAATAACTGGAGATCTCCGTCATTGTCTAGGTTCATACTTCGACCGCAATTGCGCAACAGAAGTTAACCTCCGTAATCCGACGGATTAGATTTAGAAACGTATGATCTTATCTGTAAAGAGAGTCTGAGATAAATACCCAATTTTGCCGATACAACACATGGTATATAGTTATATACTGGCTAGCGTGCTTAAGCATAAAATTGGATCGGACCAGTATCATCCAATCAAATTCAATTCGACTAAGTTGATATAAATTAAAACAATATTTTAATATAATTTATATGACCTTAAGCGTATAGGAATAACCAACTGTTTTTTTCATTTCACATGCCCAATAATTTGAATTAAAATTAATAAGATGTTTAGTCTTCTTATATTGGGTGTAAAGAAGTAAATGACTGTACTATTATATTGTTTTAAATCGAAAAACAATTTTTGAGTAATAAGTTGATAATTATATATTTTTCTCTTTGATTATATATACAGAATTAACAGCATTGGATGTTTGCAAGGCAAAATTGCGAGAAAAAGCAATGATAACCTCCAGTACTAATTTTGTGTAATAATTGGAATTGACATAAATTTTCAAAAGGGTTTTTTAAATATGTTACAAATAAAACGACTCAAATCACGTGTCATATTTATGATTTTTATTAGAGAAATGCTAGAGTCCAATATATTGGACGGATGTGGTCCATTGAATACGATCGTTTTCACGTTTTTAAATTTTTAAATGACCGATCCGAACCATTTAATATATTCTACATATTGAAAACTTAAAACTAATTTACATTTTTTCGAAAATTTTTATTATTTTTTGGTATTTTAGAAAATTGTTGGTATTGGACGATCCATAATTTTTTATATCATGAATTTTCTTAAATACAAAAAAAAAATAGTAAAATTTTTTTAAAAAAATGTAAAAATTGATTTCTTATAAGTTTTCAATATAGAAAATATATTGAATGGTTTGGATCGGTCGTTTGGAATTTGAATCGTAAGAAGATCGTATTGGATGGACCCATCCGTCCAATATATTAGATATTAGCATTTCTCTTTTTATTATAATGATAATTATGCCAGTTGAACAAAAATCTCAATACTTAAACATTGTTAATGAGTGCATTGTTTCTCAATCAAAAACTGGATTTAGTAATTATATGTATACAAACCTAGAAGACTACGAAAATTTTGAATACATATCACGAACTCATCAAATAAGAAATGATTAAAAAAACACTAGTCAGCAATTAACAATGACTCAATGAGACATCAATGCACGCACTAGTGCAATTAATTTCTACCGACTAAAATTATAAGCATTAATTTTCTAGAAATTTCGAACGCCAAAAAAAGATAAAATTCTAAAAATTGAAGGAGAGCGCTTGAATTTGGTGATAGTATTGCCATAATTCATTACCTAACACAGTGACTTCGTACGTGATCAAAGAATGAGTGATATTAAAAGTGGTCCATAATTTATGCATTTTTATAATACTTTTTGTATATGATATTGCTTTAGAGTACATGGGAGTTGTTTAGAGTAGAAAGCAAGGGCACTTTCACGGAGGGAGATAGCTTTTTATATCTTTATTGGCTTGAACGCTTGCCTTAAAACATGAAAACTGCTTGCGGAAATCATTTTTGTGGATTTTTTTCAATATATAAATTCCCAACACCTATAATGACCCTAGAGTATCGCCTATTGTAATCATAACAATGGAGTAATATGCTATGGGGTAATTATTTTTTCTTCTAAAAGAAATTATTATCAAAGGACTCTCTCACTGTTTGTATAGTCATATAATTATATATTTTTTAATTTAATGTGTTGTTTAATGAAAATCAAAATGGTTTCATGTGATTTATTATATTCACAACAAAACTCATATAGTCATTATGACAGCTGGCTCAATACGTATTAAAATATAAAAAGAACTTGTGGATATTCATTACATTATTTGAAAGTGTGTGCATTTACATGTAATGTAAATATGTGATTAATTAGAATAATTAACGATCGATAATTGTTTGGAAATTTAATTTATGATTCAAACAATTAATAATTGATCAATCACTGATCAGATAATTTTCATGTTGAACTGAATTTAATATATAGTTTATGTGGTAAAAAAAACTAATATATGTTGAGGATTCCATTTTGAGTTTATGACGTCAATTTTCATAGTTGTAACTCCATTCGTATTCGTAAGTCACTAAAAAAAAGAACATTATTGCTCCCACAAAATAATTTCCTACATAAAAAATATAAAGACCCACATGTCAATTACGTATTCAATTAAAGACAAAGTGAGTATTTCACCAAATGCAAACACATCTTTTAATTAATAGAATGTATTGCAATTTTTAGGAGTTGTATTACATTAATTTTGTTTATGTTTGGTTGACAGCTCTAGGCATTAAAAGGAGAGGATGCTCGCCATGGAGTCTTGGACCCATATGTTGAAATAACAACATTTCATTTTTAATTAACTGTGTATATAATATAACCTACTATTTAAGTTAGCCCAGCTCTGCTAATGATACACTTAGGCACCAATCATTGAGCTTTTTGTAGTAAGGAAAATGATAGACATCTACAACTTATTGCTTACAAAATTTCACTCACTAATAGTTAATGGTAAGCGCCAATATGATTAATATATTTTAATCGCTTGGTAGTTTATTGATTGATTGAATTCTACTGTATACAATTATGCGCTTACAAGTTGTCTCCATAGCATATGTAGGGTCTACATGTAGTTTGGTGTCTACTGATATAGCGTCAAATAGATTGACAAATCTAGATCCGATTTTATTAATTAGACTAGATTAATGCTAGGATACTAAGCAATTAAGCATATTTAAGCGGGTCCGAATCAAGATTATTGGACCCGAGTGGAGGTTGAGTAGGGTCTGACCTGACCGCTTACGCTTGAGTTGCTGTTGAGGGATACTTGTAACGATAGTTCGATACAAATCTGTTCGTGAAATCGAAAAAATTAATTGATAGTTTATATGATCCTCATCTGAATTTTGTAAAAGGACCCTATTATAGTAGTATTAGTATTTGAATCTAAAAAAGAAAGAGGTAGACTAAAATCAGTCGCGATGACGGATGAGACCGTCAGCTACGATCAAATCTCAATTTTTGAGATTCTAACAGTCGATCCAAACCATTCAATGTGTTCTCCATATTAAAATCTCGTTGGAGACAAAATTTTATATTTTTCTGAAATTTTTTAGTATTTGAAAATTCTTAATCTAAACAATTCTGGACCTTTCAATAACTATGATTTTTAAAAATCTCAAAAAAATAGTAAATAAAATCAGAAAAATGTAATATTTGGTCTCTAATGAGATTTAAATATGGAGAACACATTGAACGATTGAGATTAGCCATTAGAACCTTAAAAGTTGAGATATAATCGCAGCTGACGGGTCCATCCGTCAGTCGTGGCTGATTTTAGCCTATCTCAAAAAGGAAAATATGAATTGAAAGACTCGTTAAAAAAATAAAATACTACAACAATTAAATTTTTTGTCCCAAATAAATCTGGGGAGGCTAAAAAAAAAAATCCAACACGATGAAGGTCCCAAAAAACTTTGCCTATATTGTTTCAACATATCGGTCTCAAATCCGAGTAAAAGAGGAGGGTTATAATAGGTGTGGCAAGCCAAAGTAAAAAACACAGCTATTTTTATGGAAATGAAATCCAAACATGTTTTGTTGGATAACCCTATTAGCGACTAGTTAAAAAAAGTATGAATAGTATTTATATAGATATAAATTCGAATGAGTTTTAACAGTACCTCCATCAAGCAAAATTTTTAATTTTCTTTTCTTTTTTTTACTGTTTATACTTTTATAGTAGTAAACAATAGTTCACCGCATTTATATAAAAAAAAGAAAATAATTAGTAAAACTCTCAATTATTTGTTGTTCTTATTTGTTTTTTTTTTAAAGAAAATAAGAGTCAAGTTCCATAACTTTGAATTGAATAAGTAAAGAGCTTACAAATTACAAATTTTGGTTCTGAAAAATAACCTAAAAAATTATAAAAAGTCAAAACATATAAAAGTAAAAAAGAAATATTTTCTCTCAATTATTTGTTGTTCTTATTCGTTTGGCATACTCAAAAATTCAACTCTCTATAATTAGTGAAACTCATTTACTCAAGTCCAGGTAGCAGGATATTTTGTGCTAATACTTTCTCAGCTTCGCTTAAAATGGCAAGTCAATTTGCAGTCAAAATGCACACTTAAGTAGTTAAGTTGAAAGAATGGGTAAGAATTTATATTGGTGCGTCAATAATTGGTGGCTACCATTTAATACTGATTCTAATGAAGGTTTTAAGCATGAAAGTAAGCTAATTGTATTGGTCAAGATGCATTTGCATGCACAACTATGCTAACCAATAATTTTGCTCATACGGTACAAGGAAGTTTGGCATTACATCTAATTACTAGTGGTGGCCCCCAGGAAGCAAGTTAATTTAAGTGGCAACAGATAATCAGAGAAAAGTTCAAGGAAAGAGGTTATCTTTTCTTTCTTTTAACTCACCGAAAAATTGTACTGCCTGCCTACTCCCTTGTTGGATTGGATGCCAAGACAGCTTTTCACAGAGAAAGACAAGAATGAAAACCATAGAGGTACAGACAGTTCAATCCATTGCCAAAAGAAAAGATATATATTTTTGTGATATTTAAAAGAAAGAATGATATTTTCATGGATAGCCCAGTCAACATTTTAAATCTTATACTTATTTTTTTTAACAATACATGTAGACGTTTTGACAGGTTTATATGGTGACATCAGTCCGTTGAACAAGTGTAATTTCCTAAACATATGACACGTATTTACAATTATAAACAGGCGAGGTAGATGTTGAAAGATAAGCATGGATAATAATTGTAGATGTTTAGGATAAATAATTGTAGATAATCATGGATAATAATTGTAGATGTTTAGGATAAATGTTCAATATGAAATTCAGCAGACTGTAGATATGAAAGAGTTGCCATGCACACTAATTCTCGTAATAAACATAAATTGGATTTATCTTTTTTTTTCTTTTCTTCTCTATCTTTTCCGTTTCTACTGCTTCTCCATTCTCCATCGTACATATACATAGTTTTATAAAATAATCCAATTAAAAATTCCAAAAACTCATCTATAATTAACTAATTTTGCTCTAAATTACCCACAAACCACAAATTATCTCCAACTTGTCATGATCCATCCAACAATGTCATGACAAAAGTACCGTTGGTGTGTGAAATAATATCTGGACAGGTGTCACCATTGCATTTGACATTTGACGGTATCATTCCACAAAGGACAAAAGAAGCTTATTCAATAGGGAGTACTAGTGGGTTTTAATTGAAAAATTGCATTTAAATTGAATGTTGGGTGAATAAAATACAACTGTATTGCCGAGAACTGATCTTCTAATCCTCTATTAGAGCTAATATACAATATACTTGTTTAATAGGCCCTGTAAGTTTCTATAATGGGCCAGGCCTTTTTTGCATGTGGAACAAGAATGCTTGGTTAAAATGCAAACCCGGCCTTCATTTGTAAATCACATAGAAAAGATTTTGAAAATTTTAACTGTCCCTGCCTACGGTACGGGCCTATTTTCCAAAATAAATAAATAAATAAATAAAAATTAACTGTCCCTCCTGGATCCGTATCCTCTGGAAATCCTATTAAGATTTCCAGAGTGGACATCTCGCGCTGAGAACCGTTCGATCTAAATGAATGGCTGGATGTAGAGCAGTCCATTTATCCCTTAAAAAAGAAAAAAAAAAAGAAATTTAAGCGCTAAAGAATACGAAATCCACGGAAGTACGAAGGCTTTCTGTTGTGGCGCGCAACCCTCATCTTCTTCTCCGTATTGCTATCGTGCCCCAATACCAATCGACGGAAGTAAGAGGAGGAGCTTCCTCTCTTACCTTCCGTAACAGACCTAGGCTACAATCGACAGAAGCCCTAGGCTCAAGATATGTTATTGCCTGAATTAAAATTACATATGTTACAGAAGCAATTCAAACTAAAAGGTACCAATCCACAATCATCAATTACGAGCCTGGCGCTTCAATTATTCAAGCAAATTTGGCTTTGCATGAAACATTGCATTTGTACGTAGGAAGGAGAAGAAGGAGAGGTACTATTTTATCTGAGTTCAAGGTATTTTGCCAGGCTGTGGGATGGGAAGTGTTCCAGTATAGCATGAAAATCTCACTTCACAAAATTATTATTCTTAATCAAGGGAAATATGCATTTGTCCTTCTAAGCACAACAGTTAGCTATCAGGTTTCTCCTTTGTATTCTTTACTTCAATTTGTGTAGAAGAGATCTTAAGCTTACTTACTTTTTACATCATTTTTAATGCTTTGTGAACTCCAATATTCTCTTAATATGCAGTTTGGACATCTTTTGATATTAGTTTATTGCAGAATTATGGTGCTTTGTTTGATTTATCAGGTGATGGTGTTACTGGTCCTGTAACATTAAGTGCCAACGGTGCAACATTTGATCCCTACTCACCTGCATGGACATACTGGGTACTTGATAACTGGCACTGAACTGTAAATAGATTTTCACAATACACGTAACTAGATAATTATTTTTTGTTACACACAATTGAAAAAAGCAAATCCAATGACACAGAACAGAACCAATTGGAATTTTTATTACACCCAATTTGCCCACAAATAAAAAAGTCTCTTTACTTCCACAAAAGCCAACTCTTTTTGCACTCAATTGCGTCTATATACTACCCACTGCCCATGGCTAGCCATCTGCTCTGAAGTTGCTGTAAGCTGGGATGTTCATCTTCTAATTAATGAACACATATCCACTTGCAGAAAGGGTCTTTGCATCAGAAAAGACTGGTTTGAAATGATTAAATTGAAATTAAACAAAACAAAGTGCATATAGGAACAAACTGTTTTTATTCAGCAAGTCTAAAATAAGCATAATGCCCCTTCCCTACCCAATTTAACTAAAAGGCACATAAAAAAAGAAAAAGAAAAAAAAAAACAAGGAGATGATTATGAACTGAAAGCTTCTCGCTATGATTCCGCATCTTTTATGTCGCAATTCATAATTTGCATTTGCATGCCGCTTGTAAAATCCCAACAGGTTGTGTGACGACTGGTAGGGCATAATTACGAGGTTCCATGAGGATCTATAAACACATTGCTTGATCCACCACATCCCAAGAGTTGCAATCTTTATTTATACTATGGCTGTTTCCACTTCCTTGCACTCCCGATGGCGCACCAGTCACCTGCGAGTTTTCTAGCAAGAAACTGTTCTACTTGTTGCGGAGGCGGGTTGTCGGATATGAATTTTTCCCAGCTTTCACACAAACTGTCTGAGGCACCGGTCAGCGGCTTTCCATATTATGGAGTGCTTCTATGTTGTCCTCGTTTGGGGCCTCCATGGGTAACTTACTGTCAGCGGCAGGCAAAGGTGAAAACGTTATCTCAGGTTCAGCTTCTTCTTGATCTTTCATTTCCAGTGGCTGCACCTTTCATTTCTAGGCAAAGGTGAAAACGCCATGTCTCCTTCTGCAAAGTAGTTCTTAGTTAGGCTACTGCTTGTATGCCATGATCATTAAGAATATCAAATCATTAAACATACTATAGTAACAAATTTGTGAATAGAAATATATATTCAACTCAGCACCTTTCATGAATAAAACTGTTTTTATCTCACAACTTAGGGAGTATCAAATAGAAAGCAAGAATTATAAGCCTTAATTGCATCAATTTTTTACAAGGATTACTGCAGTCATTAGCTAGAAAATGTAGATGTAGCTGGAATTAGGAATCTAATTCATACCATAATGAATTGGAGGCACAAAGTCAGAATGGTGAAGCTAAATTTATCGCAAACAAGCACATTCAACAAACACAAACACTAAGAACTATTCAGTATTGACATAAAGGGGAGAAGAAATAAAGGACACACAACTCGATGACAACACAAAATTTAAAACCACAACACATTATACTATTGCTGCTTTTCTGTTACATTTTGCAGGAATTTCCAGTTTAAGCACAGCTAGCCCCGATTCTTATTTTCAGCTTCAGCCCCTTTTTCTTTGCTTTTGCTGCTTAGTTAATTGATTATCGTATAGCTCAGTAATTCTCCAGCAATGCAACATATACAAAGTATCAAGGATGGAAAACAAAAAAAGCAACTAAAGAGAAGAAGTATGAGTAAAATAGCTGGAAAATTGCTGTTCCTAAGACTGTACAGTACTGGTATCATGTACCACAACCCTAGTTTCAACTCCTTAATCCGGAACAGAAAAAAAAGTAAGACTAAAGCCAACAAAAAAGGAGACAGTTACCTCTGAGAATTCAGATTGGCGACCAGTGTTATGCTGGGACTCAGGTCGGATCTCAATTATCTACCGATTCATCGACAATTTCTTGCATCGTGTTCTGTATAAACTCGACGAAAGAATCAAGCTGCTGGCGCTCTGGATTTTCTTCCTACCTCCGCTTCGCGTCTCCGACCTTCACCACAGGTGGCGCCGTCGGAACCATCGCAACCCCTTCGTTCTTTCTTTTCTCCCGTCGGCCATTGCCTAGGCGGTCGCTAGGGTTTCGCCCGCCGTCGGCGCCATTTCGAAAGAAGAGGAAGAAGGAAGAGGAGACGGAGAGGGAAAGCCCTTCGATCTCTGAAAATTTTCTTATTTTTTTAAGTGATAAAAGCTCCGGTCGCAATCCGGCCGTCTATTTCGACCGAAAGGATCATATTGAGAGGGAGTCGGATCCTCTGGTCGTTTTTAATAAACCACCACTGGTCGTTTCTAGATCCGAACTGTCTGATTTAATCTCAACGGTTAATTTTTTTCGGGCCTATCAATTCTGGTATCATGTACGGGACATCATTAATCGTTGAGATTAAATCAGACGGACATCATGTACCAGAGGATCTCATTCCATATTGAGAGATGTCCACTATGGACATCTCTATAAGATTTTCAGAGGATACGGATCCGTCTCTCCTACCCAACGAATCATACATGTTATTAGTGTATGAGACTCCCAATCCAATAGCAATAAACTTTCTGGTGTAGTGGTGTGTTTAGTGTTTACACTGTTTTATTGCAAATTTTGCAAATTGCGTCCCTTTCTCCGGTGAAACTGGAAAGTTAACAGAAATGAAATTTAAAAACAATTAAAAACTAGGTACCTCTACCAAAAACATGAATAGCGTGCTGTTGTTTTAATTGTCTTACCATTTTGACAGTTGGCATTGTTAATTAACACATCAAAAGCATGATACTAATGATCTTTGCGTTCTTCTTATAAGCAATGTATCTATCCATTTCAAATTTTAAAAAAATGACAACATGCATAATTCCCACGAAACATAGTAAATTAGTCATTTTGTCTATTATATTGGAGAAAACTAACAAGTGAATTATTTTGAGGCGTAATCATATTAACATTGACACCTCCTTGAATAATAATATTTATGTTCGTTTTAGCAGTGGGAGATTTAGAAATTTAATAAGCCTAGGCACAATAGACTTGTAGGTGCTTCATCGTTGGGCCTGAGGAGATACAAAGTGGAAAAAAACAACAAAGTCTAGGCATTGTAGCCTATTAAACCTAGGCACTGGACTTTAAATATATTGATCTCCACATAAAATTGCTTGGGCTCGCCTATAAGTGGATCCGCCCTCCCTTCTATAAATAAAAGAGTGACCTATATTCGTATTATTATTTTTTATAATTTAATGCATAATTATGTAATTTTTTTTCTCCCCTCCACCATTACTCAACAATAGACACATCTGATTAAAAAAAATTATCAAAGATAGTTTATTGAAAATAATAATTGAAATTTTCGTCGTCGTTCCAAAAATAGAATATCATTCTTTTAATTTTTTTATAATAAAATTGTCTTTTATTTAGTTAATTGGTGTCCATTTCTATTGTTCATCTACTTTAAATTTTAGTACTATGTTAATTTTTATTCCACTATTTTAGTATTTTATATTAATTATTAAATATTAACAGAAAGAACGTGAGAATCAAATATGGTTAGTTATTCCAATACTTTTCCAAACTTTTCGAAGATAAGATAAAATACTAGATTATTTTGGAGAGAAGACCTATTTGCAAAAGATATTATTATGTCATATCTCAAAAAATAAACACGAGTTTGCAACTTATAATCGGTAATTTAATTGCATCAGTCAAATAACATGATTAACTATGGAGAGCGGACTTAGTTTTATATTTTTCATATTTAAAGGGATACGGATGCAAACTCCATTTTATCTTCTCCGAGCAGGAAAAGGAAAGGCCAGAAAGACAAAGGCGCCAAAATATCTCAAAAATATCCGTTCGTTGCTCTTGCTCCAGTTATCCTCTCCTTCTCTACTCTCTACTCTCTACTCTCTACTACCACTCTCTCCAAATTATTCCAACAATGGCGCTCCTCTCCCCTTCCCCTCCCGCTCTCTTCCCTTCCACCTCCTCCACCTCTTCCTCCTCCTCTCGTTTCCTCTCCCCTCCCCTCCCTCCCTGGAAGTTACAACCCCTCCCTTCCCTCTCTCCACTCCACTCCGCCACCACCACCTCTTCCTCCCCTTCCCCTTCCCCTCCCGCTTCATCCGTAATCGAAGGTTACGACTTCTCCCCTCTCCTCACCTACCTCTCCTCCCATCCACCTCCTCTGCCTCAATCCCTCTCTCCATCCCCATCCCCTTCCCCTTCCCAATTAACCCCATCCGAACTCCAACTCGTCAACAATTACCGTTCTGTCCCTTCCGACGTATGGCTTTCTCTCCTCAACTCTCTCCTCTCTTCCGAATCTACCCTTCCTCTCGCTTCTCTTCTTGTACCTTTTCTCTCCCGCCATAACCTCTCCTTCCCTTTAGACCTCCTCTTCTCTTCTCTCATTCATTCGCTCTCTAAATCTGATGCCGACCTTCCTACTTCTCTTCTTCTCTCTCTCTCTAACCCCCATTCCCTTACCTCCCCTCCCTCTCCTCTCCTCCTCAATTCACTACTCTTTGCCTCTTCTCTCTCTTCCCGTCCAGCTCTTTCTCTCCACTTCCTCTCTCTACTTCTGTCCCATTCATACCTTCCTGATCTCACGTCTTTCTCTCAACTGCTTTCCTCTCTTATCCCTTCTCTCTCGCCTCATGACCACCCGCTACTATCCCTTCTTCTAAGCCGGTTATTCTCTCTTTCTCTACAACCTGATGCCCCGGTCCTCTCGCTTCTAATAACTGCCTTTTCACTTTCCTCTGATTCTGACACATCATTAAACCTTCTTTCTCTCACCCAATCGCTCGGCCTCACACCCCGTCTCTCTTGCATTGTGGCTCTCCTTTCCTGCCTTTCCAATGCCGGTCGGGTCATTGAAGCCGAATCTCTGTTCCTTGAATTCTTCCCGCCAAATGGACCGTTACGCCCCCGGGTTCGTGCTTACAATGCCCTACTAAAAGGTTATGTCAAAATCCGGTCTTTGAAAGATGCAGAGCAGGTGCTCGATGAAATGTCGCAGTGTGGAGTCAAACCAGATGAGGCCACATACAGTCTGTTGGTTGATGCATATACAGAAGCAGGTCGGTGGGAGAGTGCTAGAATACTATTGGAGGAGATGGAGGCTTGTGGGGTCCGCCCTGGAGCGTATGTCTTTAGTCGAATCCTGGCTCGATTTAGAGATAAAGGACAGTGGCAAAAATCCTTTGCGATTCTGAGAGAAATGAGAAAGAGTGGAATTAAGCCTGACCGGCACTTTTATAATGTCATGATTGATGCCTTTGGAAAACATAATGTATTGAAGCATGCCGTTGATACTTTCCAGAAGATGAGGGAGGATGGGGTGAAGCCTGATGTTGTCACTTGGAACACGTTTATAGATTCGCACAGAAGGTATGGACCACTTGCGTGAAACAATATAGATTTCTCCATTTTTAAGTTAAACAATTCGCAGGCATATGGAATATATTGACACTGGCGTTGTATTGATCAAACAACATTGATACCGGCATTCTAGGTATGTATCAGAACCTGTCTGGAACCAGCACAATAAATCAGCTGGGTACAATCAAGCTTTTGACCATCTACTAGTATATATACAGTAAGGGCAGTGTAAGGGCATTTCAGACTGTAAACCTTGCATTTTAAGGTAAGGGATTGATGATACCAACACCAGCCAGTATAATTCAGGACCTATGCAGAACTGGTCTTCCTGATAATAATGCCACTGATATATTTTCATCAATGACAATAAAAAATTAACATGAAATGATTCATTTATAGAAAAAAAACAGGAAGAAAGAAGAAAACTAATTGCTATGAATATATTAGGGCTGGGCAGTTTGATCGGGTGATGGAACTATTTGATGAAATGAAAGAGGCAGGTTGTGAGCCTTGTACGACCACATACAATATAATAATAACAGCACTTGGTGAGGAGCATCGGTTGGAGGAGATGGATAAAAAGCTTACTGAGATGAAGGAAGCTGGTTTATTACCTAATATAGTCACTTATACGACACTTGTGGATGCATATGGCAAAGCTGGGTATTATGGAGATGCTATTGGGTGCCTTGAAGCAATGAAGGCTGATGGATTGAGGCCGACCAGGAGCATGTACAATGCACTAGTGAATGCGTACGCACAAAGGGTAAAAAAAAAATTATCAGTGTCTATTATTCTTTTCTTTCTCCAACTTTTCTTTTCTGAAATTACTGAGATACATTTATTTTTCATGTTAAAACTGAGCTCTTAACCTTTAGGATATAACATCATATGTTGCTTGTGTTTGCAACTAGCAGGCATTTTTGTTTTGGAGAGGCATCTGTTGACAACCAATTTGCTTGATAATCACGACAACAGACAAAATGATTACTAAAATTGAGAAAGTAAAACTATAGAAATTGTTATTTATAGTTCAAAAATACTGTGTACTAAATTTGGTTCAATTTGAAATTTGTTTGGTTGCTGATCAAGCCCCAACAAAATTGAACAGTTAATTTTCAAACTGCTATGGGTGATCAATTAATTTTCAAATTACATCAAATCTGACACAAGTATTTAAACTGTAAAGAATATGTCTATAATTTTACCTTTTAACCTTTTATGACCATTTGGTCAGTTTCATGGTTGTCAAAGAGATTTGTTGTCAATATAATGTAACCATTTTTTCTTATTTACGAACACATCAAACAGTAAGAATCAAGCTAAGCCAGTTATTTGTGAATAACGCTACATCACTATGTAAAGTTTTATGTCTGCACAACAAATAGTCCAAAATTACCCTAACTTTTCATATGAAATCTACTAGGCGTTATTCGTCTTATTTCTGTGATTTTTGAAGTTAACACCACGATCTTCTTTGTTTTATTTACTTCAAATTACAGCAACTGTAAGAATAATGGTTAATTATTTTAGCCTACCCAACTTGTTTGGGACAAAAGGCTCTGGCTTTTTTCGTGGATCCTTTTTTCTTGCTGGGTTTCTTTTCTAGCCTACCCCAACTTGTTTGGGACAAAAGGCTTAGTTGTTGTTGTTGTTATTGTTGCACAACACCAGTCCGACACGGTTTTGTTTTACTATGCTAAGAATGCTGATGTATTGCCAAAATGACAATAATTGTTTGATTTTTTGAAAATGATGTAAGCTACTGGTTGTTATCTGCATAAGATACCGAAGTAAATGCATGTAGCTGATATTTCTATGGTTTATGTCACAAGTTTTTTTTTTTTTTTTGTTTCGGTTGTTTAGGGTTTATCTGATCAAGCAATTGAGGTGTTTAAGATGATGAAGGCGGATGGAATAAGCCCTAGTTTAATTGCACTGAATTCTTTAATCAATGCATTTGGTGAGGATAGAAGGGATATAGAGGCCTTTTCTGTTTTACAATTCATGAAGGATAATGTAAGCTGTTCATCTTTCTTTTTGAGCTTTCCTTCAACATAATTACTATGTTGGATTTCTTAAACTTCTTGTGCAATCCTTTGAAGGGTATTGTTTATATAATTATGTATATTTCTTAATCTTCTTTTGAACTGCTTTGAAAGTCATTATGCATCTTCTTGTGCACCATACTTATAAATAAACTAATAGTACATACATCAGAGGTAATTTTATGAAATAACTGGTCTTTGGCATTTGTTTCTTTGATTATAGCATGTGAAGCCTGATGTGGTGACATACACGACCCTAATGAAAGCCTTGATTCGTGTTGAGAAGTTTGATAAGGTATTGACATCTTATTTGTGCCAATAATTTTTTAGAACTTTTTTCTGTTTTTTGTTAGATTTTTCTGTTTGTTAACTACTTATTTAAACAGGTACCAGCTGTTTTTGAAGAAATGATTTCCTCTGGGTGTCAACCTGATAAGAAATCCAGAGAGATGCTTCGATCAGCTTTAAAGTACTTGCGCCAGATGAGCCGTCCCTAGGGTTTCATAATTTTACTGCAGCCCTGCCTATACTGCAAAGCAATTCTGATGCTTGATACTTACTGATTTATGAAAAAGGTTTGTCATTTATGACTTATGTTTTAGAATAACTTACCTGAGGTAGGCATCTTAATGTGGTGATATTGTAGTTTTGGCACATTCTGGTTGGCACCAGATCCTTAAGGATCTCACAATTGGTTTGCTTGGTAATTGTCTCATCACTAGTTTAACATCCCTCTCAATTATTACATTTTATTGCAGGGCCAAGGGAAAGACAGAAATTATTTGGATTATTTCACTAGGATAACAATTCACAGAGCTCCAGAAGGTAACAAGTACATGATGTGAAAACTTTACCCTATTAAATTCATTATGTGCATTAATTTGTCTTTTTAGCACATTGCTAATGTAAATGTACTTGTGTACATCAATGGCTCTTGGCCTTGTTAATAGAACAAGAATGAAACAGCATATTTTTTTTCTGGGTCAGCAATATAGTTTAGATTTGAGCTCAATTTCCTGATTTTATAGTAATTTGGTGGATAATTTTTGTTACAGTGGAAATAAGTATGAGAAAAGAACATTACAAATATATGAGAAATTAAACACAGCCCATTATATGTGTATATGAGAATCAATTCTCATCTTTTCTTTAACCCAACAAAAACCGAGCTGTTTTTGATGATATGGAAACCTATGCTGGTATGTTTGATATTATAGAAAGTCATGGCAACATGGGCATGGTTGCCTAAGAAATTACAGGAGAAGGCTTTGTAAGTAGGATTAAGTCAAAATATTGCATATGCTGCTTAAAATTGTTTTTCACATGAGATTCTTTGGGTAATTATTAGTTTTGTTTCTTCCTTTTTAAGCAAACTATTTCATTAGGGTATTACCGCTGCAAGCTCTGGTTTGTAGTGCCATTCCATTGGTTAAAAAATGCAGTAAGTTGTACAAACTGATATATGTGGGAACTTAATGTTATTTATATATTTTTTCTTTTCGAAAATGACTCAGATAGGCTGAAATGTATAGGTAATGTTGCTTTCTTTAATTGGTAACATATATGGAGTAAAACAAGTATTGCAACTGTTATGCTTGAACAAATGACTGTATCAATAACTCTCGTCTTTCTTGCATTAAAAAAATCTCTACGTGAGCATTGGTAGGCATTTACTCTTGTGGTAACTTCACCGTTGTTAATTCTCAAAAAAAAAAAAAAAAAAAAAAAAAAAACTTCACTGTTGTTCTCCTTTATCGTGAAACCTTCAGTTTTATTTAGCATTTATCTTTGTAGGAACTTCACTTATGTATTCTTGTATGGTGAGAGTTTGAATTTTATTTAGCATTAACTTTTGTGGTGAGATCTTGTATGGTGAGATCTTCTGTTCTATTTAGCAATTTATGTTCATTTTTCATGCACTGGAGATTGCATGTAACGCCACATTCTATAAGGATTACAAGAACAACAACTTGTAATTGAACTTGGAAGAGCTTTTGATGGAACTGTTCAAAATCTATTGCATTGTCTTGACTTGAGCAAACGTAAATCTGAAAGATGATCAATATACAATAGCAATACAGAACATACAAATTGAATAGTTACATAAATAGGGAGGCCTAAGACTAAGTGTTAACACAGACAAAAATCCGCCCAACAGGGACCAGGCCCAAGTCCCTCATTTTACTCTTCATATCTTCTATCTTTAATTTTCCTTTCAAATGGAGTTCCTATATGGTATGTCATTTGGTGAACTCTATTTCGGATATTCATGTACCAAGTATAATGTAAACTCATGCTCGACTCCCATGTACACAGGATTCGCGATTATTTGGTGTTAAAACAATGTGCATTAACATTCATTTTCCTTTCGTATGGTCTCTCTTGATAATTTGCAAACACCTTGTAGCCTACCATATTGTTAATTTTCTATACGGACTAGATTAGACTTGGTGTGTTTGGATGCATAGGAATAAGGGTGTGAATAAGAATAAGTTCCAAATTTCTTATTCACGTGAAACTCAAACAATACAAGAATAAAGAATTTAGACTTATTCGGATGCTTATTCATATTCTAACAAAATCTTGGAATATGAGTAGGTACGAATTTTAAATTTTTATTCTTATTTCTTATCCATGCAACATCAGATTAACCGTTCAACTAACCATAGAAGTAGTAATCGTTCAAGTGTTTATGCCTACTAGCTAAAAAAGATATGGCGCCATTTTTCCATCACTCTATCTGCACCGTTTGATCAAATACAACTTGATCCAAACTTTTTCACGTTATAATATATATATGTTTTACAGGATCATAGTATAGACGTTTTTAACTTTTAAGGGTGGGGATGCATTGAGATTTGAGAAGGATATTCAATTAGACGATTTCGAGGACCACTAAAAATAATGTAATAATTTGAAAAATTCTATTTGAAGCATGATTTGTACTATATACATATGAGACATGAAATATTAAAATGTAATGCAACTTTTACTGTTCATTAAATGACTTGAAAATTGAAATAGTACTTTATCTTAGCGTTCACTCATTTCATTTCTACTCTCTCACTTGCGTTGGCATTAATTTCTCTACTTCTATGGACAGTAGAACCTTAATTGCAGTCCTTACCAACTTGTCAATGAAAGCGTAGAAGTTTCCAAGTGTTTATTCTCAAAGAACAAGAAGGCAAGAAGATGATATGCTTGGTCTAAAAAAATCAGAAGAGCACGTTCAAAGCAATTTATTAGACCATGACCAAAATTGTGACACCACAACTACTTTTTGACAAACTGGTCCGCCACAGTCACATACAAGTATGTTGCCAGATGATTTAAATTTTTAATATAACCCTGCAAAAATTTTAATTAAATATGAGAACCACATCTAGCGTGGCTCATCAGAGATTACTTTTCCGCGTGTCCTGCTGCAAACTGGAACATGATAATTAATATCACTGTGTGAGGAGTGACAACTCAAGAAAATTGTACAGAAAAGATAAGTATGCATGATGACAGAAGTTGGTTTGTTGCAAGGAATTTTTGTACTTGGAACTTATAAAATTTTGCCATACATTCCTTTAGAACTTTACTATGATGACTTAAGTTCAGTTCAAGCCAAAAATGCTGTACATAATAAACTAATTAGATCCTAAAATCCTTTACAGACAGCAAAACAACTTAAATAGAGGTAGCCCATATAATATTATCGCGGCTCTACGGTTGTAATACTAGTGTCATGTACAGTATAACTTAATGAGGATTCCATGTGACCAGGAACCCTGTTGATAAAAGAACCGGGCTGTTTTGGTTGTGGTAAAAGAGCATGGGGGCTGTTTAGCATCAATATGACTTCTGACATGTGGGGTCTATCCTCTGGGCTGTCTTGAACACACAAAAGACCTACATGGATGCATCTCATGATCTCTGAATTATTGTTTGAATTCACCAAAATTGAGGTATGTAGCAAATCCAAGGCCTTCCCATTTTTCCATAATGCCCAGGCCTGAAAATATTGGTATTTATTTGAGGTTCATCAAGCTTAAAAGGGTACTATAATAAAAGAAAATTAGAAGGAATGTGTAAAGGATTACATAGCAGAGGAGGTTTATGGAGGGTTCTGCACCAAAAATACCACGACTTTTCCTTCCACTAATTATCTCGAGGACTAAGACACCAAAGCTGAACACGTCTGACTTCACTGAGAAAACACCATCCATGGCATACTCCGGAGACATATATCCACTGCATTATAGCCACTCATTACACAATTGTTTTCAAACTACCCCCACAATTTTGAAGCTATTTGAAGGTAGTTGAAGCTATTTGAAGCTATTTGAAGGTAGTTGAAGCTATTTTGAAACTATTTGAAGGTAGATACACAATGTTTTCGAATTCATATATAAGAAGCTTCACTCAATAATTTATCACTGCTATGTAATAAAAAAGGAAGTATAAATACACTTACTATGTACCAACAACCCGGCTTGTTTGCCATTTCTTTTCGTCTCCACAAAATATTCTGGCTAGACCAAAATCAGAAATTTTAGGATTCATATTTTTGTCAAGTAACACATTGCTGGCTTTCAAATCTCTATGAATAATTCTCAATCTGGAGTCTTGGTGGAGATAAAGGACCCCTCGAGCAATCCCCTTTATTATCTCAAATCGCTTTTGCCAATCCAACTGAGAAGACTTTGCTTTATCTGTTCAAGGTTATTATCTAATTGAGTAATAAAACCTAACTCCAAGATTATACTCAATATTTTTTCAACTTATTTTCTAAATTTATAGTCTCTATTATTATTAATCTAATTTGAATTTTGAAGGAGTAAACGAATATGCTGTTCCTTAAAAATGGCCTGCATCTCAGGAATAAACTGAGGCAGTAATAAATGGTGAAGTGGAAATGTGAATAAAGAAAATTAATTTCCTGTTATTTTCAATAATGATTTCATGTTGAGTGGACACCAGCGTAATAAGGATCACAGTTCCACACAGCCACACAATAGTAAAAGAATTGCAGTGGTACATAATATTGTGTCATTCGTGGTAATACTGTGACAAGAGTGGAATTCCAAAGAGTCACCAAAGAAGACACTCAATGAAAACAAAGAAAAGGAAGACAAAACCTGTTAAACCAGAGATATATCCAGTATTACTAGTGCAAGAATACTGATGTTTATAGATTTACTATATATATTTCTATTACTATGATCTCTGAACTCAATTTTCTAGGAGATAACTGGTAAAACACTAACCAAAGATGATGGTGTCCAAGCTTTTATTTTCCAAGTATTCATAAATGAGCATCCGCTCATCTCCTTCAACACAGCACCCCAACAAGCGTACCAAATTGACATGTTGAAGCTCCGCAATCAAATTGACTTCATTTTTGAATTCTCCAACCCCTTGTGTCGAAAAGTCTGCCAGCCTTTTCACGGCTATTTTCTCCCCTCTTCCCAGTTCCCCCTTTTTTGTTAAATTTAAAAGATTCAGAATCCTTGCAATTTTAATTATACAATATAAGAGAACTAGCTCTTGGTCTAGTGGCAAAGAGCAATGCATCTCAAGTGCGAGGTCGCAGGTTCGAAACCCGGTGGGGGGTGGGGGGGGGTCTTTATAGACATTTAATTTAAAAATAAGTTGGGAGGCTTGACCCCCAATTTATCTTCAAAAAAAATTATACAATATAATTATCTGATAAATAATTTCTACCAGAAACTGAATATAAATTTGGCAATGCAGATTGGTTCCATTCTTCAAGATGGTGGGTAGAAGTACCAATCGTAAGGGTAATGGTGCTGCAGTATTGGCGATATCTTACCAAAAATTCAAGGATTTGTTTCAATAATGCAATGCAGCATTTATGATTGACTTTCAGGCAGGCTTGTAAGCTATGAACTGTCAAAATAACATAATTTACTAGCCAAAAAGAAAGGACCACAAAATTACTTTGTAAACTGTGCCAAAGCCGCCTTCACCAAGCTTATTAGAAAGAGCAAAGTTCTTTGTGGCTGCCAATATAACACCCACATCGAATATTGGGAGACTCATAACATTTGTTTTACTGGAGCCCTCTTCGAGAACTTTATTCCCAGCTGTTGCAAATGGCTGTGCAAAATCTTGGGACATTTGTCTCTGTCTATGTGAATATGCAGAGGTTCCTATATAATAAAAGCTTCTAGTGAGTTCTGACATAGAAATAGTTAATACGACGAAGACCATAGTATGGGCACCAGTAAATAATCTTATATCTTGAAATTACATTAAATAGTTCATTGGGCATCTTTGTACTAAGTTCTGACTTAGCAATCTTTTGACTAAAGTTAATAAGCAATTGAACCAAAAGGTAATCCTCTAAAGCAGTGGGTGGCTTGCCTCACGATTGTACATAGTACTAAGCATTCAAAATTTCAAATGCCTGAATTCTTGTATTGTCTTGGTACATAACAGCACCAAGCTGGCTATGCGCCTAATTTTAGTTCAATTCAGTTAACTTCTACTGAAATTTGAATAATTGGATAAACATACCATGATTTTTTATCACCTTCCACTGAATAATGTATGAGACAAGCGCCAATATTAGCAGTCCTAAAGCTACACATGTCACAATTACAGCTGGATTCTTAGTATTCTGCTTCTTAATTGCTATGCTTGTAGCTGTGTCAGAAATAAACAATAATTGCTGTATCAGATAAAAAGAAAAGGCATTTTTTGGTCCCTTTTGCCCTAAAATAATGATAATTGCATTCTTTTGATTCCCACCAAAATAATGGTTTTTTTCTAGACATTATATTTCATTTTTTTCTATTTGGCTTACATTATAAGGTTTTTCAGACCAGAGAGAAAACAGCGAATGCGGATACTTACCAGGTACTTCAGAACCTGCAACCCGATAATAGAAAGTCCAACCACCCCCATTGAACGTTCTTATATCAACCAAATCACCCATCCACATAGCACACCCGCTGCCCCCATTTAATATGTTCAAATTTGAGTAGGCTGTACACGAGCAGTTCATCAAGCACCTTCTCCTGCATTCGCTCAGACCAATTGCACTATATACCGTCACATTTGTTGAGTCGGGCAATTTCACATCATTAATGGCTATAAACCCATCACTAGTGCAGTTCAACACAACCCTTCTAATGCACCCCTCTGTTCTGTCATGTAGCATCCATTCTTTCTCAGATTTCGGTTCAAAACCGGTCAAGCAAGTACAGTCTGGTGAATTTGAAGAATCCACATCACACACGCCATTTGGTCCACATTGTGCATAACTGTCACAATGGTCCCGAGGAAGTGACCAATACAGAGCCCAACCCGACCCAATTGACACATACCTTTGGAGAAGAGACTGGTTAAGCACAAGCCGTGTCATGAAAGATGTGTCATTTATATAAAATGTGAAGTATGTTTCATTTTGGTTTGAGACATATACAAAAGTGAACTGGCTATTTGATATCATTTGTGGTTCTCCAGTGAAATGGATCCCATTCCATGGCCCGGTTCGGTAAATCATTTTGGACCCATCGCAAATGAAGAATTCCGACCACCCAGCAAGAACCAATTTGGTTTGAAAAGTACTAGATGTAGGATCATTTGAGCTTGTCCAACTATTCAGTGAGTGATATTTCCCTTCTATCCACCCAGATTTCAAACCCGGTAACAAAGTATCAGTCGGGTAGTCGAAACTTTGCCATGTTACATTGCCTGTGTCTTCTTCCATCAACACAAAATTTCCTGTATCTATTATTTGTGCAATAGGAGTAACCATGGTGGATGGACTTACAGACCAAAAGACCTTGCCTGAGCTGGTTTGAAGTTGTAAAATCGACCCGTTAGTGTTGATAGATAGAACCCCAGATGAATCAGGCATTGGGTTATCTCGATTCGCAACCCACACGACAGTTTGTTGCGTAATTTGTGTGTACCAGATGCCCAAGTACCAGAGGTTTGATTTGCTAGTGTTGAACAAGCCAAGTGTGAATGTCCTGCCAGAAGAAACTATGGTATCTGGATATGCTAGAGGTGAATCTATGGTTATGGTATCTCTTGATAGCGTGAGTGAGAGGAAAGAGATGAAGGTTAAGAGGAGAAGAAGCAGTTGGTGGGCAAATGGCCATTTTTTCATGGCTATACAAAAGTGATTGTAAAATGTAAACTATAAAAGTGAACCTTCTAGTAATGCTACTGAACAGAATGTTGAGTGAAGCTTCTCTCGGTAATAATTTCATACTTTGTCATCTATTTTTGCATTTTGCGTATATGTCCTCGTTTCTCTACAGAGAACTGCATATTCTGATCATTGATCTTACTTCAGCAATAGTACATCAAAAGAAAAACTTTTTGTGATTCATGGTTAGTTAACTGATCACGTGAGAAAGTAACTCAGGTGTTTCGTCTTTTTGGGATCATTAAATTTGAAAACAATAATGATTAATTATGTATTTAACCCCTCTATACATTAATAAAAGTTGAGGGGGGGGGGGTTTAAATGAAAAATCTCACCACCCTTGATTTAGTGGAGTGAAAACATAAGGTGTGGTATTAACTGTAAATTTTTTATTTAAACTTGACTAATAACTTTCATTCTTTGCTCAGTCTATCTTCTAGAACAAATTTCATTACTGCCTACGGCCCGGCCTGAATACCCAAAAATAGAAATAATAATAATAATAATAATAATAATAATAATAATAATAATAATAATAATAACAAATAAAACAAAAAACAAAAACAAAAACCAAATATTACGACAATGAATAACTGAACTAAATGTGAGTGAAGCCCTTCGTACTTACTAATTTCACACTTTCTCATTAGTTTTGCATTTTGCGTGTATGATCCTGTTTCTTGCAGAAAGTTGCATACCCTCTTATGATATCTTACTTCAGCAATAGTACGCCAAATAAAAAACTTTTCGTGATTCATGGTCAGTTATCTGATCATGTGAAATTGTGAACTCAGGTGTTTCGCTTTTTCGGGTTCATTAAATTTAAAGCAGTAATGAATATGATGTATATGACCGGTGTTGATATTTATGGAAGTTGGAGTGTTTAAGTGCAAAATACGACTCTTATCTCTTTAGTAGAGTGATAACTGATGAGTGAAAACTGAAAACATGAGGGGGTGGTATGAATGTAATTTTTTATTTGAACTTGACCAGTCACTTTCTTTTCTTTGCTCAGTCGTTGCTTTTAAAAGTTGAAACAAAATTTAATTAATGTTGGATTTTTATATTCATACATTTCCACCTCTTATTTTTCCGCTAGTCTGAAATGTGGATAATTTGCGATCCTCTATGGCGCCTGGATACTGCCAGTCCGTGTCGCATTCAAAATTAGTACCTGCGACTTAAACATGCAAAGTGAACAAGCATAAAATCCTGCTAGAATAAAATTATAATGCGTTATACGTACGATATACAGGTTTTTGCAGACGGATATGCACTCTTTTCATAAATATTTTTAAACCTTCACATGCTCGGTTTTACGGAAAGTCCAACATAATAAAAAGAAAGAAAATCAAACGTTTACTACTCATTTTTGACAACGAGAAAAATATATCGAGTATACTATCTGATCTTGCTATATACGGTCGAGATTCATTTAGCTCACATATAATTTGTGTGGTTTATAATTCTATATTACTGTTATTATTATTATTAGTGTCGTTATAAAGTACCTCAGTTTATTATTTTTATAATATTATTCCTTATCAAACGTGTAGGGCAATAATTTCTCAAATTATGTCAAAATCGAATTTAGCGTACGTAGTTTGTGCTTTGCATATTTTAATCGATACTTGTTGATACATTATGGTGATACTTATATGGATAAAGAGTTCATGTTTGCGTGCTAATCATTAATATTTTAAATGTTAAAACAAATTTATAGTTCGTATTTAAAAAAAATTAGAACAATTTAACATTGGAGTATGACATGCACTCTCCTAAATTGATGTGATAGTTCAAATAAGCCAAACATTAAATTAAGTGCAAATTTATTATTTTTGCATAATTATTAGTTTTTTAAAACAAAGATAAGGATCGGATTCGCCTAATTTATTATTATTATTATTATTTTTACACATATAAGGTTTGAACTTTTGAGTATTGATTTATACGGTGCCAATTTAATGCTCTTACTATGTAAGGTGTTCTTTCTTATTATTTTCGTTTAATAAGATATTACAAAAAATCTTCTCACTGTTGACTCCTACGAACAAGAAATCACAAAATGTTAACTGACCTTTGTGTCTCTACAATTGAAAGAACCGGCTGAGCCACTAACAGGGACATTTCATTGGCACTACAAATTAGTTCTACTGGAATTTCCACAAGAGAGAACATTAATTATCAAATAGAAAAAAAGGAAGATATTACAAGATAAGGTGCAAAAATACTTGCTCTACAGCCAGGGATTAATGGCATAGTGCCTTACACCGTACTGGTACGCTACCAGCTTAGACAATTGGATCAGGTTGCTAGTCTGGCGCATAGTAAAATCACTAAAGAAGCGAGAACTGGGCTACTGAACTTGTACAATAGACAATAAAGATAAGAGAAATTGATTTCACCTTACTATTGTAGTCACTTGCACAAAATGCAGCATATCTGAAACTTAAAAAATCTTGCCATGTACTCTGATGCAATAGGTTGGTAAATATCAAGCTGAAATAAGTGCACACATGTGACATGTAATGCTTGTAATGCTTATAAAAATTAATTATGAAAACAGAAAACAGAGGTTATTTATCATCGCAGCTCTAAAGTTGTAATGCTTGTATCCATGGTTCTGAAACTCGGAATCGGACTCGGACTCGGACTGTTGGTCATAGGAGTCGAATCGGATGACTCGAAAAAACTCGGGTGACTCGGATCGAAAACTCGGATTTTTTACTAAACTTATTTTACACTTTAAATATTAGAAAAAAAAAATACGAACATGTTAGAAAAAATATATTCTTCACAATTTAGTTAAAAAACCTAAATATTAGAGTTTGAAATAAACAAAGATATGAAAATAATAAAATTATGGAACCTGAGTCAGTTACATTTCAACTTCTTTTGGGAAATACAATTTAAAAAACTATTAAATTGAGACTTTAAGACTTATAATAAAGCTTGTTTTGTAAAAAATATTTTTTTTATGAAGACATATTTGTTAAACCATTTTACTATACAAGTAAAAATATTAGAGTACGAAATTTTTAATTTTTCTATGTTGTTTGATTAATTTTTAAATCAACCGTTATTTTGTAAAATTTATTTTGCTCTAGAAAAATCTGGACCATTGAAAATTAATTGAAACGATCCAACTGGACATCTCCAGTTGATTCTCTTTCTTCCCCAACTCCCTTTTTTGCTCCCGTACTCTCCAACCCAGGAAAAAGGGTTCGAATCCCCTCATCAGGAGGTTCCACGGCGGCCCACGATACATTCTCCGGCCATCCCACGTAATTTCCCCACCCATAGCCACCTTGGACGGTGTTCTCCGCGCCTCACCACCTCTCTCCGTTGATATATTATAAACCATTAATGACGGTTTAAATTTCGTTTCCGTTCCAAATCGGGAAAACTCGGCTCGGTAAGCGCCGAGTCCGTTCCGACTCGCCCGAGTAGACTCGGAATCGGCCGAGTTTTCGAACCATGCTTGTATCATGTGACATGTAACTTGTTGATGATTCCATGTAATCCATAAACCTGTCACCGATGTAACCAGGCTGTTTAGGTAGTGGCAAAATCATGTTTTGACTGTTTAGCATCAGTATAACTTCTGACATGTGAGGCCGATCCTGTGGTCTGTCTTGCGCACACAGAAGTCCTACTTGGAGGCATCTTATGATCTTAGACTCGTCATATGAGTTCTTTGAAATAGAGGAATCTATCAGATTCAGAACGTTCCTGTCATTCCATAATGTCCATGCCTGCTAAATGGAAACATTGAAATATATTTCAAAACTCCTTTAACATACCAGTTTAAAGTAAAAATAAACTTCTTATTTCAAAAGAAAACAAATAAGAGTCCAATAATATTCAAAAGAGGAAGGATCTTACATAACTAAGGAGGTTTAACCTGGGTTCTACAGCAAAGATCTCGCTGCATTTTTTTCCACTAATGATCTCAAGTACTAACACACCAAAGCTGAAGACATCAGATTTAATAGAGAAAACACCATACATCGCATACTCTGGAGACATATATCCACTGTATAATGCAAATCAGTTAGCAAATTATCACAATGAATTAAACTGGTTTTTGTGTGGGGACATCAGTTAGCAAATTACTCTGGAGACATCAGATTTGAGGACATCTTTACTTGTTTTTGTGTGTGGCCATACTCTGCTATTAAAACATAACCAGAACGAAAATTAAACTGCACTTACTATGTACCAACAACTCTATTAGTTACTGAATCATTGTCGTGTCTACCGAATATTCTGGCAATCCCAAAATCAGAGATTTTAGGATTCATGTTCTCATCAAGCAATACATTGCTGGCTTTCAGATCTCTATGAATAATTCGCAATCTTGAATCCTGATGGAGATAAAGAATTCCACGAGCAATCCCCATAATTATCTCAAACCGCTTCGGCCAATCCAACTGAGAAGATTTTGATTTATCTGTTCACAATTATTATTAAAAAAAATAACAATCTGTGTGTTATGTACACCAAAAATTTCTAGGAAAAAAGAATAAAAAATAAGATTGAAATAACCAAAATTCCTTTTGACCATGGAATGAAGTTGATATAAACTTCTGGAGTGATAATATTCATCAATTTAAATTGACAAAAAGGAATTTACAAACTTCTTTTCCTTTTTTTGACAGTTCTTCCTGATGAGAAAAGTAAAAGATGCATAAGCATCTATGGCCTTTGTCAGAAATGTACGGTTGTCATAGTGTGAAACTTTAGGAGTAATATTTAGAGCGTATATGCTGAAATTTTTAAAGAACTTGTTTAATAAATGAGAATAAAAAGAACAGAAGACTTGTGAAATATATTTATCCATAATATACCTTTGGGTACTACTAAGTAATTAAGAATACTGAAATGCTGCTACCATCTGTAAAAGGAGCACAATCACTGGAAAATACATTAATCTGGACTTGTCTACATGTAAAACAAAAATCTTACCAAAGATAATCGTGTCCAAACTTTTGTTTTCCATGTATTCATATATTAGCATCCTTTCTTCTCCAGCGATACAGCACCCCAACAATTGTACCAGGTTGATGTGTTGAAGTTCCGCGATCAATATTACTTCATTTTTGAATTCACTAAGGCCTTGTGTTGAGGAATAGCTAAGCCTTTTTACTGCTATTCTCTCCCCTCCTTCCAGTCGACCCTGTTCTTACAACACAATAACCCTTTAGGACAAATAAATATAATGCCTCTACACCGAAGTCTTAACAATATAAATGATTTTTATATTAGCAATTACAGGTACAACCAATTTTAAATTTAAACTGACTGTCAGTGGTGGCCCTGCTTTTGCCATAGGTACTGATAAGAGTTGTCATTTCATTGCTAAAAAAAACTATGTTTGTGTATATTTTTTCACAGATTTTTTGCTTTCCAAAAACTTCACGAAAGGTGTTAAACCCAAAATTTATGAATTACAACGTAAGAAATCATGAATTGATAAACAAATTACCCTGAAAACTGTTCCAAAACCACCTTCACCAAGTTTGTTTTCAAGTGCAAAGTTTCCTGTAGCAGCTAATACAACATTTACATCAACTATTGGTAGATTGAAAGCATTTTCTTTTCGAGATCCCTCTTCTAGAATACCACTCCTTATCATTGACAATGTCTGTGATGATTCTTGTGAGGCTTGGCTGTGTCTTTCTGAATATGCCAAGAGTTCTTTACAAAAATAAAACTAATTATAAATTTTCAGAGGGAAATATTGTATTGAAAATCATAGTACACGCTGCCTAATTATATTTACCTCGTTTTGTTAATTTATTTTACTGCTTTACTAATTTTTTTTGTTTTGTCGTCATTTATAATTAGATTAACAAAGAAATAAAGCAGAGGAAATCCTACAAAGGTACTATACACAATCCCTGAATTTTTTGGGTGCTTTGTGGTTTATAATAGCACATAGAGTATACATTATTATCTAATGTGAAATTTTTTGCACGACACAAGAACAGATATGAGTCATTACTGAGAGTTGCTACTGAAAAATCAAACGTACCAGCTTTTTGTTTAAATTTTTTATAAACAAGGTATGCAACTGATGCAAGAAATAGCAACCCCAAGATTACACTCATTGCAATTACAACTGTCTTCTTCTTGGCATTTGGACCTGCATCATTACAACTATCTCATTTAACACAAGTAGTGTAGTAATGAAAGACATGCTTTATGAATATTGGCTCTCCAAGATTGACAAATGTACCAGTGTGGTAGTTTTCCTGGTACCAACGTCCTCTACTGATGACCTGTACCAGTCCATATAACAAATATCACGCCCTATATGGTGATGAAACAACAAATTTACCCTAATTCCTAACTAAAATTCTTCTGCAATTAAAAAATAGTGGTTATCGTGGAGAGGATATGCTAACCATGTAATTCAGAATGTGCAACCCGATAGTATAGAGTGAAACCACCCTGATCCAACTTTCTTATATCAGTAAAATCACCCATCCACATCGTGCAACCTCTGCTCCCATTCAGGATTGAGTAGGCATAGCATGAGCAATTTTTGGAGCACCTCTGCTCGCATTCGTTTTGTTCAATTGTTCTGTCTACTGTTGTATTGGTTGTGTCCGGCAACTTCACATTATGAATGTTTAGAAACCCATCATCACTGGTGCAGTTCAGTTCAACTTTCCTCTTACAGCCCTGTGTTGTCTCATCAACCTCCCAGTCCCTCAAATGTGTGGGTTCAAACCCCGTCAAGCATGTACAGTTGTTTGAAGAAGTCGAGTAACATATGCCGAATTGTCCACATCTTGCATATTTGTCACAAGGGTCAGTAAGATCAGGAGCTGACCAGTCCACATCCCACTCTTGTTCAGTTTCTGCATCGTCAAATCTATTCATTTGTAAGGTAGAATTATGATTTAGCACAAGCCTCAACTTGGAAGAGCTGGTGCTATAAGAAATGTATTCTGCAGTTTGGTTTGAAACATAATAAAACGTCCATTCTGTAGAATTCTTGAATTGGGGTGAACCGCTGAATTTGTTATTACCATCTAACGGCCCAGTTCGAAAGATTGGTTTTGACCCATTCCAAATAATGATTTCAGGCCATCCAGTTCGATGATCCAGCTTAACCGTGTAGTTGCTTGGTGCAGGGTTGTCTGAATCAGTCCAACTAGTCAGATTCAGATTTTGGCCAGCTATCCAACCAAATGGCATGCCCGGTAACAATGTATCAGTTGGATTGTCAAAACTTTGCCATGCTATTTTGCTTGTGTTTTTATCCTTAAGCACAAAATTTCCGGTATCTAATAATTGCGCAATAGGGTTATCCATGCTGGATGAACTTGCATGCCACAAAACATCGGAAGTGTTGGTTTTGAGTTGTAAATTTGATCTGTCACTACTGATATATAGACTACCATTTGGATCAGGCATCGGATTTTTTCTATTTGCAATCCAGACGACTATTTGTGATTCATTTGTGTACCAGATACCCAAGTACCAGCGACGTGAATTGCCAGTGTTGAAGAAGCCGAGTGCGAATGTGTTATCAGGACTATTTAAGGTATTTGGGTATGCGAGAGGAGATTCTATGGTTATGTTGTCTCTTGATGATAGAGATGGAGACAGGAGAGAAAAGATGGTTAGGAGAAGAAGAGGTAGTAGAGGGACGAGTTGCCATTTCTTCATGGTTACAAATTTTAAAAATGGTTCTAGTACTTGCTAGCTAGTGCTATATATATGGACTATGGGGTGCAACAAAATTGAAACACTTATTCTTCGGTTGAAGCTTCGATATACTATCTTGGTCAATATAGTCTTACTTTGTCTTTTTTTTTGAGGGCCAGGTGGCAACTGGCAAGTATATATATACCGTATAGGGGAGTCGATCGAACAGAGTTGGGAGGGAGAGGGGTCCGCACGAATTTCGGGTAAGGATACTTTGGTCAAAATAAAAAACTTGGAGTGACCGGATCAGGGGTACGTGCGCGGATCAATTCTCGGGATAGGGACGTAGTTTACAAATATGGTAGGAAGGTATATGCCAATTACAAATTTTAGGAACGAGTCCACGCTCGTAAATGTGGTTGGAAATATAAACTGAAAGTCTGGAAGACAATTTATTTCTTTATTGCTTTCTGTGGTTGGAAATATAATCTTGTGCAATATGTACTTGTAGAGTTCATGCCAACAAATAACGGAAGTAAGAAGTGGTAGGTTTATGCAAATCTTAGAAGTTATAATATGTCTAGATTTTTTTTTTTAGACAACTAAAATGTCTAGATTCATGGTGATGTTGAATTGTTTCTTTTTTTTCCTTGCGCTTTTGCGCACAGTTAAATCTATGATAACAAGAGTGGAGCAACGATTTTATATTATTATCTTTTTTTTTTCAGTGTAAACATAATAATCAGTCAAATCTTTTACATAATTAAGTATTACCTAGCTCTGAATTCATAAAATTGCTTTTACAAAAAATTCAAGTTGGTGTGGAAACATATATGTGTGTAAGAACTTGGAAAATCGAACCGTGTTGTTTTTGTCGTTATTCCAACAATTAAGAAAATTCACTCACTCGATATACTAAAAAATAAATCTGTTCCGCTGGATATCGGATAACAAGCAGGCCGGATTAAAAAAACTATGAAAACATTGGGTGTATACACCTCTAATCTCTCTAATTGGATATATACCCCTCCAATTTTTAAAATCGGATATATACCCTCATAATCATATTAATATAGTATATTTACCATTATTGAATATTTTAATGATGATTCAAATATAAAAAATCAAAATTTATGACGAAATTACACTTCTTCTTCTAGCGACACCTCTCCTTTTCGAATGATTTGAGAATCATCCGACAACAATGAGTTATTTTTTCGGTAATTGATTATCGCCATCGGGCGATTTACCATCACGTGCCATTGGTGAGGCGCTCTCCTCAGTGAGTGCTCGATGGTCCCCTCACCCAGCGCACTTATTTTTTTACCCAAATGTTCAGTTGGGTAAGTACAAATGTTATGTTAATTGAGTATAAATGTTCAGTTAGTTGCAATTAAAATATAAATGTTATAAGCAAAAATATTCATTTTATTAAGTATAAATGTTTAGTTTAGTAAGTACAAATGTTCAGTTGGGTAAGTACAAATGTTCTGTTAATTGAGTATAAATGTTCAGTTAGTTGCAATAAAAAAAATAAATGTTATAAGCAAAAATATTCATTTTATTAAGTATAAATATTTAGTTTAATAAGTACAAATGTTCAGTTTATTATATATAAATGTTCAATTTATTAAGTATTAATTTTCAGCTTTTTTTTAATATGTGCGATGGCAAGCGAAGGGGTCACGAACCGTACAAAAAATACATGAAAAAATTAGAAGGGGTCATGAACTGGTCCGGTTCAACTAAAAAATTTTCCGACTCTGCTCCTAGGTCCTAGTGGGTTCCTCTCCAAGACTGACACGTGATTGTATTTAATAAAATCATTAGTTGACACATTTAACTGAACACATTTGATTATTAAACTGAACACATTGGTTATTAAACTAAACATATATAACAAACACCCTGCTAGTCACGCGAGACTCACGCGTGTGCGCCCTTTGTTCAGCGATGGCAAATTTGCCGATGACACTTATAATTACCGTATTCTTTCTTCAAGGCTTTGGTGAATCTTGTAGTTGTAGAGCAATCAATATTTATTATTTTGGAGTTAATATAATAATTATAATCGTTGTACACAAGGTACAACAAATTAACAATCACCGCGAACATAAATTTAACTCGTTCAAATCTATACTTATGGCACCGTTGATGGAAATCAAGTAAATAAATCTAATAAAAAGGACTTAATTAAAGTAAAGAGATGTAATAACGAAGAAAATTGAATTGACCTATAACCGTCCTTAAAAAAATTTATGAACTTTGATTTTTTTTTTTTGAAATAAATAGACTTTGACTTTTAAGTTATGAACACAAGCTACTAAATTTAATTTGACAAACTTTTGTGTGTCCCAACTATCAGAGGAAGAAAATTGTAACATGAAAATTGATCTTTTCTACAGCTTATAATAGGAGGAAGCGAATTAATCAGGGTCATAAAGCAACATACGGAAACAAAAAAGAATTCTATCTTCCAGGCGAGAGGAGCCCGTTCAATGCACAAGGCGACATCAAGATCATTCCCGTACCAGCACGAGAGAGTTCGTGAATAAAAAGGTCAGAAATTCCATTTGAGAAAGAGAGGGGTCGCTAGAAGAAGGGTAATTTCATCATAAATTTTGATTTTTGATTTTTTATATTTGAATTATCATTAAAATATTCAATAAGGGTAAATATACTATATTAATGTGATTAGGAGGGTATATATCCGATTTTAAAGATTGAAGGAGTATATTTCCAATTAGACAAGATTAGAGAGGTATACACCCAATTTTCCCCAAAAAAAAAAAAAAAAACAAATTGTTCATCACTCAATTTCGAAAATTTGTCAAAATAGATATGGACTGAACTTCATCAACAGGTAAATTAATTTAATTATAACATGTTGAAAACATACATGATCCTGTTTGAAAGTATAACATGAAAAGCACATGGCTTAATCAAATGAATCTACCTGATTTTTAACAAATTTGTTTTAACAATTGGAATTGGTTGTAGTGTTGACTTGACTTCATCCATCAAACAAAAATTCATAGCTGGTTTAATTTATTTGGATGAAGGCAAGAGTTGTCAAAGGCAAATCGAAATAATATATATACACCTTAATGTGTTTTTATGTGTATTAATAGATTAAATTATTTGGATTCTGTGTGTTTTTATATGTATTAATAGATTAAATTATTTCGATCCATATTGTGTGTTGCCATAGATTAAAAAAGTATATATGGATATGTAACATTTGATGTAAAAATTTTAAATTGGGAGATTCTACCATGCGGTCTAATTAGGCCCGACTCCAGCCTGCTTTTCAGTCAAAGTTAATCACAGCCGTTCAAAATATGAAGGGTATTATTGGAATTTGACACCTCCGTTAATTTTCTCTCCGTTAATTTTTTTTTTCTCCTCCGACGAAACGGCGCCTCTCCGTTTTTTCTCTCTTTCTTTCTGCTGCTCCTCTTCGTTAGTTGACCTTCTCAAAAGAACTAACCAGACTAAATGTAATTTACCTGCTCATTTTCATTCTTGACTTCTTGAGCAAAGAGAGGGTTTGCGTGAGGTGGTGGAATATGGGAGGGGATCAGGGGAATAGAGGGGCAGTGCTTGGAACTAGAATTGGAGAGAGAGAGTGGCGGTTTTGGGGAGAGAGAGGGGCAGCCGAGAGAAGGAAGTGAGTAGGGTTTAGGTGAGAACGCCAGGTGACAGTCTAGAGAGAGGCGAGGTGCTAGCCATCTCTCGGTACTAATCTAGTGGAGGGAGGATTAGGACATAGAGACGGAGCTTAGGAGACAGAAAAATAGGAAACAGACGAGGTTGTTGTAAATGGACAATTTTATCCTTTTTCTAAAATATCCCGTTAAATTTTATGGACATCAATTTCACAAGCGAACCTTTTTCATGGTATATGAGCCGTTCGATTTCTAACAATTGGACGGTCAAGAATAATCAGCCCGCATGCCAGAATTTGCCAAATTTTAATAGTATTTTTAGCCTACGGATCTTTGCCTAAAAAAAAAAAATGCGGCGGAAAAAATAATTACGAATAGAACCCAGGCATAGATCATATATGTTTTACCCTACACAGTGGCGGATTCAGATCGATGGAATGGGTTGTGCAATGTCCCTCATTCAATTTGCTAACTACACATATTTGTTTTGTATTTTTAGTTACATATCAACAATTATCTTAATAAAAGTAGCAGTCGAACCCCATTTAATATGATAATAATTTTATTGTTGACCCCATAATTAGATTTTGTTGGTAAATATCATAATAATATATCAACATTAAAATTAACATAATACTTGAACCCATTAAATTTTTTTCTGGATCCGCCACTGACCCTACAATTCATTAACTGGGCCTCAATGTTTTGAAAATTCTCCCCTGGCACTTGCCTAGTGGTGCTTAACAATGGATCCGAACCTGATAAGTGATAAGAAGCACGTATGTATCATTTAACAGTATACAATTAAGACTAAGTTGGAATTCATGATTAAAAGTTGAAAGAAACGCTGGCGCAATTACTGTGCCATTATACTATGTATGCAGTAGGTATGGATTTGAAAATTATTATCTGTAATTAATTTCATTTGGAAATTAAGTCGCTAGTAGAAAGAGACTATCCTGTTTACTTAGACGAAATAAAAAAATGATGGATAAATAATCATGATATACTCCTTTCTATCAAAAGAAATTATGATATAGCCCGGAACAGAGAAGACAACAACGTATGCATTATAACGGCTTGCAAACAATGGAGAGATACTATGATTCGCCGGATCAAAACGTAATCTTCATTTAATGTAAAAAATAAATTAGATTACCACCATCCTTATTATTAAAATATTAATTCAAAGATCTAAATAATTAGACGAGGGGTGTAAATAATTCTAGATCACGACAGACAAATATATATGAACCATTGATTCTTAAAATCTGATTTGATCGGTAGTGTAGATGATAATTTCAAGAGCAAAATTAACTCCTCGTTCAGAGTAGAAAATAAAATTATAGATTTTATAGTATTTTTATTGTTTAATATTCTTTTTATTTCTTTATAGATTATAGATTTTATAGCACTTGGATATAATCCCCTACGGTCTTAAAAATTGGATATAACCCCTCTAATTTTGGTTATTAAGGATATAACCCCATTTTTTTAATTAAAATAAATGAACCACAAAATTATTATGATCAAACTACCCTCATCCTTTCTCAAAAAGATTACACCTCTCATCCTTTCTCAATATAATACAATATGTTCCAGCACCAAACTAGCAAGTTTTATCACCTTTCAATGACTCGTTGATTTTAACTAATTAATATTGGGTACATAGAGTATTAAACTAGAACAATGCTATTATAGGACCCTTGAATATGAATAAATAATTGACTTAACTATGATTTAGGATTATTAAACTGAAGCAAACTGGAATTGTATATTATAATCTTGAAAAGTTGTGTTGAACAATCAAGGATGGAAAAGGGTTCTTATTTGACTCCGATATCCTTCTTATTGGGAGCAAAGAAAGAATAGTTAGTATATCGTTAATTTAAAAAGAAAAGAAGATGGAAGTTTTTGGCAATGAATGTAGAAGAATCATAGAGATATTAGTGCTATCAGATCGTCTTAATTTTGTGCATTTTTTGAAATTACCATTGACCATCTCTCCACACGCCATCTCTTCCTATCGCGTTTGTATTTGTTCACTTTATTTATTTATATGTCTAGTTTGTTTATCTATGTGTTTACTTTATTCAATTATGAGTTAGATTTTATTTTTTTTATTGTTGTTCAGATTTTTATATGCATATTCAACTGATTTTTATTGAACTTATTTGTTTGTATATTTTCACTTTGATCATTTCAATGTTTATTTTGTCTATTTTATATGTCCATTTTGTTCAAGTGATAATAGTGATGGCAAAACTACATATTGTAATTATCCTTTCGGTTTCTTAGTTGCCTCTAGAGGGAAAGAAAAAAAAAATGTCAGAGAGGAAGGTGAAACTTCTATGGAAAGAGAGGATACTTTGGTCATAATTTTATGTGATTATTTATTTTAATTAAAAATTAATTAAAATCAATAGAAAGGGGTTATATTTTTAATAAACATGATTGGAGGAATTTATATCAGATTTTGAAGATTCTAGGAGTATTTCAAATTGGAAAAGATTGTAGTGGGTTATATTCTATTTTTTCTTATTTATTTTCCCCTACGTACTGGAGGCATCTTTTGCCATTACCAATTTATCATGAACAGCAAAAACACTTAGGTCTGATCGGAATGATTTTTTAAGAGAGTTCAATTCAATTCAATAGAATAGAGTTCAATAGAAATAATTTTCAAATGAAATCCAGCGATCAGAACAAATAGAAAAAGAATTGAATAGAAATGAATTTTGTGATCGGTATCTCATGAAAATAGAAAAGAAATGATTTCATCTCCTTCTATTTGACCATTTTACCCTTGCTTTCTTTAAAACGTCTAGCATCAATCTATTATTTATGTCTAGTATATATCTTGTGATTCCTTATTGGCATCGGTAAATTGGATCATGATCTTACTCCAGTAGAGCCCGTGTGCACAGCATATATCTTGAAATACGCATATTAATCAGCCAGTATATACTGGCACATGCCTTGACAACTTCAATTTTTTCCCAGTAGAGGCCGTGTGCACAGCCCCAAAATAGATTATCCCTGAAAATGCAAATAATTTTGAGTGCTTGAAAATGCAAGCATGGTGAAATTAAAAGGGCTGTGTGCACAAATATACTGGCTATGCCCATGCCAGTAGAGGCCTTGTGCACATGCCTAAGAAGGGACTAAAGGACTCATTTTGTATACAAACAAACAAAATTTTAATGGAGCTGATCGTGTGAACTAATAAAAGAACTGTGTTAAATTTTGGAAAAAGACAAATAAAATACAAAATAGTAGTTATGATTTAATATAGTTTGCTCAGTACATCCACAGAATCATATACCAATTATGATTTAACCACTGAAATTATACAGTAGTAGTTTAAAACAGTTAGCACTATGATGATATTTTTGGTCATAAACAATGTTTTGAATTAAATCACACATAGCCATATGCATGACTTCCTTTACCAGTAAACCTAGTTTGCCCAGTACATCATCACAAATACAACTGAGTATCTAGAAATTAAAGTAAAAAATTTCAAGTAAAAGACATAATAAAAAACAAACTAAACTAAAGAAAGAACTAAAATTATATGCCAATTCATTAAGCTTTTCAAGACTCTCATACGAAAAAAACAAAAAGAACTAATCGGAAAACATAAACCGGTAAAGACAAAAAAAAGTAAAGAGACCCTCGAACTAATCTCAGAAGGACAAAAAAAAAAGTTAAACGGAATGAAGAGGGGAGCTTCGCCGCGTGCTCTGCTCGCCTCCAAAATCAATGATCGCACGGAGAGGACTGACACCGGGTTGGATTTTTATCGCAAGAGAGAGCGCGGAAGGGTAGAAACGTCTAAAATTTTCCCGCCGCTTTTCACCCAGCGAAATCGTGGCAAATTCGTTTCACGCGATTTGGAAAGTCCTAATTTTTCCTTCCAAATCGCGCTAAATGAAGTGAAATCGCGTCGCAAGAACCATTCCGATCAAGAAAAACTAATTGCCGTGAATTCCAATTGACGTTTCCGCACTTAATTTTCCATTCCGATCAGGCCCTTATTGTCTTTTGTTTTTTGAGTCGTGACTGCTCAAATAAAACGAATTGAATGATGGCTTTCTGTAACTGCACATGAAGCACCCGTCAAAGCATGAAGTAAAGGATGATTATGGGATATTAATTCGTAAAATAAGATACCAAAAAATCAACTCACCGAAGTGAAAGAAAATGCGATTAATTTTATATTCAAGTTCGGTTTTCCGGTTTGCAACACATCAGTATATCAGAAATAAACCATATTTTCCTTAAAAAATGTGAAATATGATACATGAAAAAATAGAGGGTTTTATTTCTGACCTCTCTTGCGAAGTGTTAATTCGTTGATTTTGCTTCTATATTTAATTTTTGAATAAAACAGAGGCTAAACTAAATAGGGGAACAAACTGAAGAGCAGTTGCCAACATAAGTTGATAACAAGGCTTAGGTTCATGTTTCCCATTCAATAATAAAATGTCTGGATCACGAAAATTAATTTTTTTTATTTATTATAAAAATTAGAATTTCATGATCAACAAACGGTACGCTTATAACGTAGCCAACATTGAAAGTAGAAATATGGCATTGGATACCAAAATAGTTGGTAAATTTTATTAGGGTGATTTAGATTTATGCCATTTTAAAAATTAGAAATTAGAGATATGTCATCACTAAATGATAAATTATTTTTATGCCATCACTAAATAATAAAATTAGATTTATGCCATCGATCATTTAATGTGGTCATTCTGTCCTTTTAAATATGCCACTATAAAATATCAAAATTCAAGATATATGATAGCAATATAAACAATTAGTTTATGCCACTATAAATCAATAAAAACTAGTTTTATACCATTGTAAAAATAATAAAAATCAATCTTATGCCACCTGAACTCTTGGTTTAGTGACAAAGAGCAACACACTTTCAGAAGGTCGCGGGTTTTAAACCCGGCTAGAGTCCTTTGTGATATTTAGGGTGCGTTTGGCATTGTTGAGTTTAGTAGGGTTAGTCGCGTAAGGTTAGTACTTTTTGGGGTTAGAGAGGTAGAATGGTGAGGGTAGTGATTTGATGGGGTTAGTGCTAACTTAAGGTTAGTGAATGTTGTTTGGCGCGGTATGTTGAGGTTAGTATTTTAAGGTTAGTAACTATTAGTGTTGTAATTATTATTAACTATTATTAATTAGTAGTTATTAATAACTATTAATTTTAATAAAAATTATTATTATTAATTATTAACTATAAATTATAAAAAATAAACCATTATTAATTATTATTATCATTATTATAATAACTATTATTGAATATCGTTATAATTATAATTTTACATTAAGGATTATTTAAATTTATACAATTATTATTACTATAACTATTATCAATTATTAATTATTATAAACATTACCAAAATTACTAATATTATTTATTTTTAATTATTAATTACTTTAATTATTATTATATTAACTATTATTAATTATTAATTAATAATTATTATTAATCCTCATTAAATATTAATAAATAATGAATATTACAATAACTATTATTGATTATTATAAATATTACCATAATTATTAATTAATATTATTATTTATTTTGAATTTTGAATTATTAATATTAATTAGTTACTAGTTATTATTTATTTAATATTTATTGTTATTAATTTTTTATTTAAATATTTATTTTTAATGATTAATTACTATTAATTATTAAATAAATAATAATAATTATTACTTATTAAATATTATTATTAATTATTTTTATCATTATTATTGTAATTATTTTATTAATTTTTATTTTAAAATTTTATAATCATTATAAATTAGTACTTATTATTTATTATTAAATATTAATTACTATTTATTAATTGTTAATTAGTATTAATGATTAACTATTATTATTTTTTATATATTATTAATTATTAAATATTAATTAATATTAATTGTTATGAATTATTATTCGTTAATTATTAATTACATAATAAATTATTATTATTATTAATTATTATAATTAATATCAATTATCATTATTAATACCAAATTAACACTAACCTTGGAGTCGTTAACCCGACTAACTCACCCTTCCGTTAAGTTAGTGGGTTAGCGAAAGGTTAGCGCTAACCTCTAATAACCTATTTTCATTTGGCAAACTAACCTTGGAAAAGGTTAGTCACTAACCAAGGTTAGGACTAACCCCAACGTTGCCAAACGCACCCTTAATTTCGACCATCTCTCTATCTTATCTTCAAAAGTTGTCCTACAATTATTGCTGGTTAATAAAGCTACATGTTTATTAATGTAGCATCGATGTCATAATTATATTTAAAAAGATTTTTGTAAATATTATTAGAATTAGTTTATATATAATGATATGAACCTCAAATCTAACATCAATTGAATCTGAGTTTTTGGATAATAATATTATTTTCATAATAAATATATCTTTTTGTTGTAAGATTACACCAAAATTAGTTGCATGGCTTCATTACATAATGATAGATAAAATTATTATTTCTTTCCCAACAAAAGTATTAAAATGTGCCCAACTCGATACAAATTGAAAAATTCTCTCTTTCCCAATAAATGTCTTATTAGTTTCGCAATGGTTCAATCTCTTATTTTCTTGGCTTAAAAGTTAAAACCAGATCGAATAAATACCATTTTTCTCCTCCCAAATCAATGCAGTTATATGGCACGCAAAGACAAATTGGTCCAGCAATCATTCAATCCCTCTCAGTTTCTCTCAGTTGGGTAGATAATAAGTCCAGTCTCAAAAAGGCACAGAAAGTGTTCGATGAAATGCCTGAATGGAAACTGGACCAGATTAGCACCTTCAGTTTGCTCACTGATGTTCGGCAGCGGCTTGGAAAACACAATGGCCTTTATTGGAGGAGATGTTGAATGATAGGGTCTACCGATTGGCTTGGTTTTAGGAGATTAGAGACATTGATAGAACTATAGAAGCATTGTCTTTTGAGAAAGACACTAAAGAAGGGAGTGCCCAGTTTCAAATTGTGCTTGTAAACTTTGAGAATTTTGAATATTCCTAATTTGAGCAGTAGATAATGTAACACTGAGATTTGTATAGGGCTAAATACCAATTAGTGACCTTGCTTGTACCGGCATAATGTAGTACATGATGTCTGAGTGTCATGCTCTACTAGGAACAATGCTGGTACGATACAGAATTTGATAAGTTGGTTACAAGGGGCCAGGTTTAACTAGACGTGATGGATAAAATAATTAAGGCAGGTCCAGTTCTGCGTTTGTTTAATTTTGATGGATCTTGTAATGATGGTACTTTCTTCAAAATAAGCGTTCGTTTAGTCCAAGAAACAACAGAGGAGAATTTAAGTTAGAGCGACATATTTCAAGCCAGGGATGAACTTGACGAGAAATCAGGAACCCAAAAAGAAATTAACCAAGCCGTATGGTAAACTTGACGATAGAATTTCGTTATTTACTTTTTTTTCTTCTTTTTATCACTACTACAATTTTGGCCAAATCAACATATTGACCATCTCCCAAATTTCGTGTGCCGCATCATAATGATCATTCGATTATAAACAAATAAAATTTACATGATGGTGCACTCCAGTTTATTGAAGCTTTTACTGTCAAATTCGTCATCTCATGCCCCTCTTGAAGATGATATATAGTTCTGATCAATAGTTACTAGTTAGATGCCTATCTAGGAAAGTTCTACCTGGGGAGGATAGAGTGGTTGGCCCAGAAAGAAATAGTTTGCCAAAATTGCATGGACTTGATTTAAGTTTAACTTATCGATAAATTTGCTCAAAGTTCTATCAAAGATCTCTATGCTATTATCTTCTTTGTTCTGTGGAGAGAAAGATGTGCTAAAGTTTTTAGAAGCTCTGACAAATCTCCGTTTGATTTGGTTTCAGAAGTTCTTATAGACTGGCTGCCACTGAGAACTTTCAATTTTTAGCATTTTTTTTCCCTTCAAAGTCTTTAGCTACTGGCTAAAGCAACTTGTACTTAATTACTTTTTTTATTTTAATCAAAAGGTAGGGGCTAGACCTCTATTTTTATTCAAAAAAAATGTTTAACTTATCGATAAAATTATTAATAAGAGTAAATATATCTAATTAACAAGATTTGGGGGTCAAATTTCATTGCTTAAAATTAGAAGGGTATATTTATAAGGAGAAATTGGATATTACCCCCTAAAATCTTCTTCAATCAGAAATAAACCCCTCAAATCCTCATAATTGGAAATAAAGCCCTCAAATCCTCAAAATTGGATATAAACCCCTCAAACCTTAAAGTAATCCATAGCTGAATTTGCCAATCTTCTTCTATTTTTTTTAGATAAAATGGAGAATTGGAGATCAAACCTTTCAAATTATTTAAAAATTTAAACCCCATAACTGGGTTTCGAACCCACAACCAATATTCAAGATAATCTACACTTTGTCAAATAAACCAAGAACTGGTTTTGAACTCCGGTCTATTTAAATAATTAAAAGAAAGATTGGGGCTTGACCCCAATTTATCTTCAAAAAAAAAGAAAGATTGGGAGTGCTGGGGCAGGGATGATATTGTCAGCAATTGCAAATCTCAATTTGTGGCTGATGGTTGCATAGCTCCATATGCCACATCAGGATGTTAGAAATGATAGAGGACGCTAAAAGGAGTTTTTGTTTTCTATTTTTTGTTTAAATACAGGAATACATAAGAGGTTTGGATTAAAGAAAAGTTAGATGAACACAAGATCAAGAAGGAAATAGTATAGTGTCAAAATAACGTACGTTACAGTCCAATATAGGAAATTCAATGGGATTATTTATATAGTGGATGGAAATAACATTCATTAAAGCACATGAATTTCATAATTATTCGGCTAGAATATGTTGTCATTCCAACGGGAAAAATATTCAAAGGGAATCAAAGTATTCAATTATTGAGTTATAATGATTTTTAATCAGAGAAATAGCTCTTGGTCTAGTGGCAAATAACAATGCATCTTAAGTAAATGGTCACAGGTTTTAAACCCGGTTGGGGATCTTTCATAGACATTTAATTTAAAAATAAGTTGGGAGGCTTGATCCCGAATTTATCTTCAAAAAATAATAATAATAATAATAATGAGTTTTAACCAAATAGAAAACATTGAATTAAAGGTATTCGACTAACGCAAAAAAATACTAAAATTGATAGCAGAAAATTTTATTTGTGCAGAGCTGCAATAATATTTTATAAACAAATTGAAATTTCGACCTTTCTGATATATATCACTTTTTTAATATGTCACTTTCTCAGTATATCACATTAATGTTATAGTTGACATCAACTCATCTTTATTTATCCATGAAATGAACTTGGTCTAGTCTATTTAAAAAAATTATAATAAAAACCAACTTGGTCTTAATTTTTTTTCTTTTTTTATTAATAAGTATCCGTTCATTTGGAAACAGATATATCCATATTCAATTACTGTACTCCAATCATGTTTTAAAGGTTACATCATTGACACTTTCTTCGGTATGTTGCTTTCTAAGTACATCAATCCATACGCGTATAAATAATAGTTAAAAATAAGTAATCAATATGTAAGCCATACATATCTAGCTTCACTTAACTTTATGTTGTCATGATGACATATCTTCTCCCTTAAGTAGGAATTAATAACCAGTATTTGCCCGATTCTTTCGTTAACTGTGTAATCTTGGGCAAATATATATTTTTAGTCCCTTAAAATTAATGTTCGATGTCTGTCATTTGGGCTCGGGGACATTTTGTTTCGGTTTAAGTCAGGTGTCCGTTAGTGGATCCGTATCCTCTGCCGCGCGGCACGGGCATCACTTCTATCCGAGCCGTCCGATCTGATCTGGACGGTTAAATTTTTTCGGGTCTATCAATCCGGTATTATCTAGGGGCCGTCCAGATTAGATTGAACGGTTGTGATGAAAAGTACGGCCCGTGCCGCGCGGCAGAGGATGTGAATTTGTCCGTTAGTAGGACTTTGAAAAGAGAAGGAAAAAGAGGGATATTTGTTGCATATATGAACTTGATTTTAAATTTAATTTATCAATAAAATTTTTTTTTTCGATATCAATAAATAAAACTATTAATAATGACAAATATATCTAATTAACATGATTTGGGGGTCAAAAATTCATAGCTTAAAATTAGAAGGGTATATTTATAAGACGAAATTGGATATACCCCTCAAATCTTCTTCAATCGGAAATAAACCCCTCAAATCCTCAAAATTGGAAATGGACCTTACAAATCCTCAAAATTGAAGATTAACCCCTCAAATCCTTAAAGTAATACTTAGCTGAATTTGCCAATCTTTTTTTTTTTTTTTTTAGATAAAATGGAGATCAAACCTTTCAAATTATTTAAATTTAAACCCCGTAACCGAGTCCGAACCCGCAACCAATATTCAAGATACACTACACTTCGACAAATAAACCCAGAACTGGTTTTGAACTCCGGTCTATCTAAATAATTAAAAGAAAGATTGGGAGTGCTGGGGCGGCGCCAGGGATGATATTGTCAGCAATTGCAAATCTCAATTTGTGGCAGAGTGCTTGCATAGCTCGATATGCCATATCAGGATGTTAGAAATGATAGATGGCGCTAAGGAGTTTTTGTTTTCTATTTTTTGTTTAAATACAGGAATACATAAGAGGTTTGGATTAAAGAAAAAATAGATGAACTCACGATCAAGAAGGAAATAGTAGTGTCAAAATAACGTATATTACTGTCCAATATAGGAAATTCAATGGGATTGTTTATACAGTGGATCAAAATAACATTCATTAACCATGAATTTCTTAATTATTCGGCTAGAATATGTTGTCATACCAACGGGAAAAATATTCAAACGGAATCAAAGTATTCAATTATTGAGTTATAATGATTTTTAACAGAATAAAAAACATTAAATTAAAGGTATTCAACTAACGCGAAAAATATTAAAATTGATAATAAAAAATTTTATTTGTGCATAGCTGCAATAATAATATTTTATAAACAAATTTAACAAATTCAAATTTCGACCTTTCTAATATATATCACTTTTTAAATATGTCACTTTCTCTCTATATCACATGAATTGTTATAGTTGATATCAACTCTCATCTTTATTTATCCAAGAAATGAACTTGGTCTAGTCTACTATAAAAAATAAATAAAAAAAAACAACTTGGTCTGAATTTTTTATTTTTTTTAATAAGTTACCGTTCATTTGGAAACAGATATTCCATTCAATTACTGTTACTCCAATCATGTTGTAAAGGTTACATCATGGACACTTTCTTCGGTACGTTGCTTTCTAAGTACATCAATCCATACGTGTATATTAGTTAAAAATAAGTAATCAATATGTAAGCCATACATATCTAAGCTGTTCACTTAACTTTATCTTGTCATGATGACATATCTTCTCCCTTGAGGCTGTGCTCCAGAACAGCGCCATTAAAGGAAGGGAGAGTAGAGGAGAGGAAGGGTTGCCTAGTCTTGTTACTCTCCGAATCGGAGTGTACAAACAGTGAAGTAAATCCTTCTTCAAATCACTCTATCTCTCCCTTCCTCTTCTCTTCCTCTCCTTATTTTTCGGATCTGGAGCGAGTAATCAATCGGGCAGAATAAACTCATCCAATCGTTCCATTATTGTCATGTCCTCTCCCTCCGATTTAGTGTTCTAAAGCACATCCTAAGTTGAAATAACACTAGTTCTAATCTCGCGCGTTGTGCGATTCATCCCAATCCAAAAGTATTATGAAACAGTTTCCTAATGAGAACAAAGCCCTCGGGCAGCCACCAACAAAACATGTTTATAGCCTAATCAGAACTAAACAAAACAAAGAAAAAATAGAACTAAGTTCCTAATAAATCTTCATCTTCAAAGCCAAAAGTGCTGGGCACTCTACCTGAATCATCCTTATATCCTTGTGCAATATGCGGCTGAGCATCATTATGACCCGGGCCCATCTGATTTGCTGGTACCTGCTGTACCTAAGCAGTAGCAGGAATCACAATTAGTTGTGCGCGCCTTAGTTGCTCCGCAAAAGCTATTGGGGTCCCTGTCCAAAAGTGAAAAACTGTCATAACCCAAATTTAAGTGCTAATATGGGGCCTAATTGCATTATTTTGAAATATAACTCTATTCCGTTCATTCCACACAGTCCAAAGATATACCGCTAACATTGTAATAGTGTTAATCCTATCCTCCTCATTAGTTGCAGACAATGAGACCAGAATTAAGTCATAGAATCAATATGCAATTTAGTCCCTTTCGGTCTAATAGAATTCACAAAATTCCAAAAAGGGGAAACATAAGTACAATGCAAAAAAAAAAAAATATATATGGTTAATAGACTCAGGAAGACCACAAAAAATGCAAGCATCACTGCCATGCCAGCCTTTTAACAACAGATTCTCCTTTGTTAAGACCTTATTATTGACTACTAACCAATTAAAAAGCTTATTTTTGCAAGGTATCTTAATTAGCCTTATAGTGTCAAATTTTCTAATATGAACCCCCCCTAAAATCCAAAAATTTGTAAATAGAGTCAGTAGAGAAACCCTTGGAATAACACACATAATTAATGAGCAACATTCTTTGAATCGTCCTTTCAGTTTCAGAAATGTTAATCGAGAATTTTAAGCAATAGATGAATACCGTAGTGTGCATAGATTACAATTAAACAATAAATCATAGAACTATTCAGGAGCAACAGTATAACCATAGTTTATGTTAAAAGATAAAAATTAGAATAAATTAGCGAGACCAAGGAAATAAATAATTGGCCATGCATATGTAAAATTAGGCAATTTCATGGATCATGTGCATATGTAAATTAGGCAATTTCATGGATCTGCAATAGTTAATACCCATAATCTTCAATTCATCTGAGTGCCCATCAATCTTCAATAAACTATGATGCGAGCCCCTCGACTCGACAGTGCCAGTAACAGTATTGTTTTGTTCTATATTCATTTTAGAACATAATTCTGTACAGGATCACAACTAAAAAAGTTGAATTATAATCTCGAGGTCCATGAAGATCAATTTTACGAACACTATTAACACTGCAATAATTATTATACAAATTATTGACAAATGGGACCCGCCTAAACAATAGAGAAACAACTGAAATGAGTTTTTTAATCTAAATAAGGTTAAGCAGCAGCAATTTTCTACTGGTCATAAGCATGTTTCACGAAGAAAAATGCAAATAAACAAAGAATGAATTAGTAACTCTTATTAATTGTTTGCTCAATCTTTACTGTTGGCTGTTCAAAGTTAACTGTCAGTAGCTGATTGAAAAGGTACTTCTACTAATTGAACTCAGACATTATTATTTCAATACGTTATGCTCCCCTTTACAAAATAAAAAAAAATAAACATCTAATAAGCCACAAACATTTACCATGCATTTCATACTTCTTATTTCGTAAAACAAATCCTATTTAGTTGAGTGACTAAGCCACACAATTCCAGATAAAAAAAAAAACTAAATTCTAAACAGATCAAAATCAAGAGGCAGTACCTCTTTTGTCAGTTCAAAGGTCTTCATCTAATTCTTGTAATGGCTCTCGATGATGTGAAGGTCTCAACCTACTAACTAATGGCTCCCTCAATTAATTAAATTCACAGTTTCTACTTACATGACATCCTTCTCTGCATGTGCCACTCTTCTTGGCTGAACCTAGAAAAGATACAAATATTAAAAAAATTAATAGACAATATGAAGAGAAAAGCCAATATCAACACTAACGGATGAAAAAAAACTAAAATTGAATCTTCTTCATCAATGTCTTTTTCCTTTACTATCTCAATTAATTGATTACCAATAATAAGGCTAAATATATTGTGTTAATTCTTTGACACCTGAATGCTAACACTTTGACAGAAGTACTGTATTGACATTAGGAGCTACACAATGGGAAAATATCAGAGAGGTCGCATTGACACCATCACCGATTCATCATTCTATACAATTGTTTATAAACCAAAAATCTAAAGAAGGGAGGAAGAAAAATAGAGAGAAGTTAGTTACATGAGGAGCCAAGAGCTTCTTTGGTGATAACCTGAAACCACAATTTAAAACAGAATCTATTAATTGAGTTTTCAACCGTCACTAACTGAAAAACTTTTCTTGGAAATATCTAAGTGAAATATATAAACCTAATATAAAAGAAGGAAGTTTACCATAATGTATTTGGTCACAATCTTCGGTCTTGCTTGGATCTCCTGGCTCTACAATAAAGGCTAAATGTATGAGAATTGACTTGAATAAAGCAATAATGGCGCAAAGAACATTTTAGTCCAAACCCCAAAAGAAGAAGGCTGCACAATTAGATACCAGATATTTGAAAGAACAACAAAATTAGAACGAATGAACTGCAGATGAGAAAAAAAAAGAACCCAAATTAGTCACATAACAGAAATCACCATGAAAATAGAAAACAAAGAAAGCACATAAAGATTATTTCCTTAGCATTAGAAATATATCAAAAGAAAGAAAACCACCATCAATCTGGCCAGTCGTCACATAGCATCTGCGCCATCTAGACAACATCTCTCTTGGCATGCCTGAATTTAATGGCCTGCTCTACAAACAACTATTTTGTTTACTGTATTAGAATATAATTTTTTGTTATCGTTGTTTTGATTAGAACTATACAATATGCATCATTATAAACATGACAACACAATAAGTATATTCTTAATCTTTGCCTGCAATGAATCTCATGCTGCACCTTAACCATAAATGGATCAAGATATTTGACATGTAACTTTTGTTTGTTACTTAGCTGTTTGTTTGTTATCAGCTATCAAATGATAGAGACCTCACATGATGAGAACTTAAATTTTTAGTTTCAAAGGAATAATCAACACACATATGACCAACTAAAAATAATGCACAGAGATACTGAAATACCACATAATTTTTTTTTTAAAAAGAACGACAGAAATTAAATTTCTCGAAAAAAAAAGTACCATAAATCAATTGAGTTTTATGCAAGTAAATCAATTGAGTACAACGTTTGCTCCTCTATTGAACTTGCAATGAGCAAAAGAGACGTCTTACACTATGCAAAGGGGTGTGGTCGCCACAGGTTCAATCAATGGGCAGTCTCTACGCCTCAATTTATAATCGCTGCCACCTAATCCCCAACATTAATAATAAAAAAAATGAGAGTAAACAGTAGCATGTTCAAAATAAAAGGAGCAATTAGCCATTTAGCCATGTATACCTTCTTTACATAAAAGAATAATCATTGACATATCTTCTTAATTCGGGTTTGTTTTAGCAATAACAACTATAATAATTCTAATGACCCTCTGTATAAAGCATTCATGTCTATTAGAGCAGCAACATAGATTTTCTAACCTTGCAGAGAAAGATACATAGCAGCTACAGATCCAAGCTGCATATCTGTTTACTTTTTAAATCTCGTGGCTCCATCTCACTGAGATCAACCTCTTCTCCTGATAAAGAAGAAAACAACAAAGTAGATAAAAAAATACTGCTAAATTTTTTTTCTTCATTATCTGTTGATCATAGATAAACAAAGTAGATCACATGTTCAATTTCGGTGGCATATCAAATCAAATTGTATCATATATGCAGTCAACATCCAAAATGCTTGTGGTGCTAATTCATTCAATTTTCTGACATTTGAAAGGTATAATTACAGGTTTGATGACAAATTATCATTAGAAAGTTTAATATGCACCATAGTGCATAGGGAGTTATATGCACCGCAGACTTTTTCGGGGATATTTTTGTAAATTGACAAATCTAATTTAACCAATCTAATCTACATATTGAAATCTCATAGCAAACCAAATTTTACAATTTTTGAGATTTTATTTCTATTTTTTTCGAATTTTTTAAAACCTGCCATTTTTTGAAACAGACTACTATTTACAAATTCCAAAAATGGCAGGTTTTAAAAAAATAAAAAAATAGTAATAAAATCTCAAAAATTATAAAATTTGGTTTGCTATGAGATTTCAATATGTAGATTAGATTGGTTAAATTAGATTTGTCAATTTACAAAAATACTTCCAAAAAAGTCCGCGATGCATAGAATTCCCTATGCACTATAGCGCATATTAAACTTTTTCAATTATCATTGCATAGTTGACAATTACACAATTGATTAAAATCGATCCAATCATTTGTACTCTGCTCAAGCTTCATCAATCAATAATACAACACAACCTCAATAAAAGCACGAATTTAACTCATGCAACTATATAAAATAACATTGACCTCAACTTTAATGCACATCCATCAGCTAGAAAAAAAACGCATCAGACGATAAACATTCTAAAAGAGTGCACCTTTCATAAACAATCTTGACTGTCGCATCACATTATCAGATGTAGTGTTTGGAAACCTGAATTGAATTGAAAAATAAACAATCTTGCCTGTCGCATCACATTATCAAATGAGTATCCAATGAAACAGAAATGTGCTAACTATTATCCTTCCCAACACAATGAAAAATCATAAACACTTACTGGTATGATCCTTGCAGAATCCAATGCGTGTTAAGTTATCTACCCTGCTGCATCCATCATCACTGATCTGATGAACAAAAAGAAATCATGAAATTATTCTCTGCATTTGAATCCTCAAAAGTCGGTCACTGTATGGATAAAGGAAGGGGAAAAACCCATTGGCAGTGAAAAAAAAAAATTAAAGAATAAAAGATTAAAAAAATACTACCTTATTTTCCTGCCTACTCTCGCTCTCCCTTAAGAAAAAACACCATTGACAGCCAACCAAGCAAGCTGTAAAGAAGCGATAAAAAGAACAGATGAGTGAAATTTACCCTGAAGTAAACATTGTTAAAAGAATTAACCATACACCAATGACTCCTTTCTTTAATCAGAGTGCATATAAAGGGACTGGTGCTGCAGGAACAGGACAAACATCAATAAATTTCTCTAATTTTCAGAACCTCCCCTCCTTGTCTAATCGAACTAAGCAACACTAAATCCGAACAAAAGGAAAGATTCGAAATCTAAAGAAACAAATGAAAAGAAAAGAGTACAACAACGAAGACACTAATAAGGCTGAAGAGGAGAAACAACCTACCAAGGAAGAATCACCAAACAGAAGCAGAAAAAAAAAAAGAGAACAGACAGTGAGCAGCAAAAGGAAATAGGTAGCACAGTTCAGCAAGGCGTACATAAATTCCAAATGCAACACCAACAAAAGAGACTGGTCTACACTCGAATAAGACAGGACCAAAACACCAGAAGCAGGCGAGAGGGAAAAAAATACCTGAGGACCATAATTCGAGGAGCAGCGACAACATTGAGCCAGAGCAAGCGTCAGCAACCACGTCGTATCAACCACAGGCAACCAATCCCAAATAGACAGCGCAGAGGCAGGAAAGCGAGAGAGCAGGTAGCGAAAAGAGGAAGGAATGGGGGAAGGAATGGGCGATCACCTCTCCTGTTTTCTCCTCTTTTGACTGTACGAAAGACAGAGATGGCGAGAGAGAGAACTGCTCCCCATCGTAAATATCGATCTCTAACTGAACTGCCGAACCGCCCAATCCAAAATAGAAACCCAATGAACGAACACGATGAAGAGACGCTGAAGAAACGCACGCCATAACATCCAACGGCTCAGATCAAATTGCGGAAACGAAAGGCCAGGATGCGTTACTGTACTAACTACAGTAGCAGAAGCCTGGCACGTGCAGCTCACGCCAGACAAAATATATATACTTCTAATGTATTTGCCCGATTCTTCGTTAACTGTGTAATGTGGGATAAAAATATATTTTTAGTCCCTTAAATATTCGATGTCTGTCTCTTGGGCCCGAAGACATTTTATTTCGGTTTTAAGTTAGGTGTCCGTCAGTAGGACTTTGAAAAGAGAAGGAAAAAGAGGGATAATTGCTATATATATTTATATAATATCTATTGTGAACCATGATGCATAGAGGGTTCTGTGCACTATGACCGTTTGATCGGTGATTTTATAAATTGACAAATCTAAATTAACTAATCCAATCTATATATTGAAATCTCATAGCAAATAAAATTTTATAATTTTTGAAAATTTTACTATTTTTTTAAATTTTTTAAAACTTGTCATTTTTTACTACAAATTAGTGTATTTATAACAAAAAATGACAAGCTTTATTATTTTTTTTTTTTGCAAAAAAGCACCCTAACATAGGTGCCGGCATCCATTACGCCTGCAAAAAGTCTTACAAAAAGAGTCACACAGGATGTGACGACAACAAAGAAAAGCAAAGTACTACCAGAACTACCTAAAACTAGTTTAGACAATCTCCACAACAAGAAAACAACATTACAAACTAACAACTAGCAATACAACAGTTAGCCAAGGAGATCTTCATCTTCCAACTCCATAGGCTGGGCTGCTGTCTGTTGTTGCATATGTTGTTCCAGTACTGTCACACCCTCGCACCCTAAGGCCGCTAAGGCGTGACTTGAGTCAATTAACTAAGCCAGTTTTTTTTTTTTTTTTATCACAAACAGAACTCCACAGATCCCAAAAACATTTGTGCACAAGATACAAGCCAAAACATATTTCACATTATTTATTTTACAACTACTAAGCTGAGAATACTAACCCTTATTAGTATCTCGCTTCATCACAGTTATTATAATATTATACATATTATACAAATGTATTGTTTGTTTTTCAAGCCAATCACAGACAAGCCAAAAATATCACACAAACCAACACCCTAGTAGAAGTCTTCTCCCTTACGCTTGCGAGAAGGCTCCTGCTCTGGCATCATGCCATCGGTAGGGCTCGTCGGACCAGGAGTTTCAAAATACAAATACACAGACACTTCGGGCAGGGCTTCAAGACTGATGATGAGAGTGGCATCGGCATCTACACTAGGAACACGGATCCTAAACTTCAGAAACGTGCACTCGATCGTAGCGATCGCGGGCCTAGACAGGCTGCGCGTCTCCTAGAACCCCCAATTTAATGAGGCACAAGCAAAACAAACAAATGAGAAATAATTCTCAGTGTGGGTTTTAGTTCCAGTTACACGGTTCTTTATACGAATCCGAGTACAGGAATTAATCCCCATAATTAATAGAAATGCAATTCAAGTTTCATTCAAAACAAATCAAATTCATACCGAAGGCACCAGACAGATTGGGCCTATCACTGGCATGCTGCAATATGCAATATGCAACAGAGCAAAATCAAGCATAACCAAGCATATTATTTAACATAATAACATACACTCCAGTTCTCAAGGCCTACAGATTCAAGGAGAACCGTTCCCAAACCATTGGTTCCAAACCACATGGTACAAAACAGGCAGAGGGAATATCCAGTAGCAATAGCGTTAGTACCCTGGCTGGGTTGGTGGCCAAACCGAAATAACACCGGTTGAGTGAGTTATACAAATATATAGGATGTTATGTTGACTGAATTTCATATGGTTTCATTTCCAAGTCAAGTATGTCTATCATTAGATAGAATTATATATTAAATTCCTTGAAACCATTCCAGTCCTTTTTAAGTCTGAATTATTCCAATTTATAATGCAAGAAGATTATTCAAAATCAGACTTATTTAATTTCAAACTAACAAGCGGTATATACATTCAACATGCAATTTAATTCTTTTGGGGCAACTATTTGCTAAATGCGCAATAGAATGCATTTCCAAATGAATTCACAACATGCTATGCATGAAATTTAAAGTTACCGACTATCCAGATTCTAATAAAGAGTCTGTGTAAATCCACACCTTCGAAGTCGAGCTGGGGCGAAGCTCCGCTAGCGGGTCCTGTTCATAATTATAGATCAAGGTCCGTTAATACCTATTTAACGGTGTTCTATAATTCATTTAGTGGACTAAAGCTAAGCAAGTGCTGGTTCTTAACTAGCTAACCAATAAGTTGATTTCAAGTCCTTTACTCCATTATTTTAGTTACTTGCCCGATCGTTTTAATCATTATTAATACTGCAATTTAGTTGCTTGTCCAGAATAACAGAATTATAATTATTATCCAATAATAATTATATCGAAATCAGAATCAGTCTCATAGTACATAGTTACATATTTCCAAGCAACAATTAACAGTAAATCAGAAATCAAGAAATAAATAACTAAACTCAAAAATACAAATGAAGTATAATTTGCGGGATCAGAATAGTCTGTATTATTTTATTTGCCACAGTATTCGTTTGTTAAGCAGACTTAATCTCATCATCTCCCCAAAATTCGACTATCGAAATTAGACTAATATTAATGGGTCCAAGTCTTTTAGTCTAATGTTAATCAAGCTCAACATATTCGCAGTTAATTAGACTTTAATTAAATCCGAAAGTCTAATTTTCAAAAAGCCCACAAAAATCCGAAATGCAATTAATCTCGGCCTGTATAAAAAGTCCAACAGAAAATAAAGAGAGCTCAAAGGATAAAAATCCGACCCAACTTTAATTATCTAATTAATTCGGCCCAATTCCTTAAAATTTTTCTCGGCCCAACAACTTAGCCCAAAATACAGAATCCAGCGCAATCACTCGGCTGAACCCAGTCAGCCTGACCCAGCTGACTGAGTCAGTCCGTAATGGGTCTGACAGGGTCTATTGGATCCAAATCCGATCCGATAGGTCTCAAATAACATCCAATCCATTAACTCAGCCGAACTTTTTCTCTAATGCCCAGAAATTAATTCCAAGCCCTTAATTTTCACACAACAGCCCATACTTATTCATAAATCCATCATATGTCACAGTTAGGCCCTCAGAATTTTACACAAAGCCCTCAACTTATTTTTTTCCATTTGAAATCAATCCTCAAGCCAGCGATAGTGTACCAGATGGGTACCAGATACCTAACAAGTGTACCAGAGACTGGTACAAGAACCAAGTTAGCTTTTTCCTCGTGTAATTATGCATCCTAATCACAAAACAAAACTAAAATTAGTCATTGTTTCCATAGAAATGAGATGTTTATACTACACATGCATGAAATTGTATTATACTTAGCTGATAAGTATAAAAATGCAACAGAATACAAAATTTAAGCATCCAAATGCCTCTGAAATGCAACTGATCCTCTCACAACCTCTATTATGCATGACTTTGCACCTGAGACACACTGACAATGTACAAATAACTCTAAATTCACTACATATGCTCAATCCATGCACAATTGCAATACAAAATTCTAATATACCACTAAATCTGGCCTATACAAGCTTCCAATTCATTTCAAATACAAAATTAGATTTTTAAAAATATATTTAACACTAATTCAGATGCAACCTAAGCATAAAATTCATTTTTCAAATAACAGTGACCAATTCCAAATTGTTCATAGATTGAAAATCCTAAAAATTACAATTAACAGTCTTCACAAGTTTACATACAGAAACATAATGCAACTACCAGTCTACACTAACCTCTGACATGCTTATGCAACCACTGCCATGAGTGTATACTAAATAATTACTCAGATATCTAACAGTTGCATCAATTGTAACTAAGGTTCCAACAATTATATCAATTACTCATGAACTATGCAACCAACCTAATACTTATGACAGTAGCTTACTCTAATGTAAACACATATATTTCAAATGATTACATGCACATAAGAATACCAATTGAACACAGTGCATGAGTTCCTACTCAATATTACTGTCTAACACAAATATACACTGCATTTTCTTCAACAGTGCCTAACTCAAGCCCCTAACAGTTCACATAATGCCATCATCACTATCAATTTACAAAGTACAACCTCATAGCACCATTGTCCTTTAGATATTCAAATGCAATGATCCCCAGACTCACAAGCAATCATATAAAGGTATGCACAAGTATATTTACAGTCACATGTCACTATCCTTAATCTTAGTTAGCAACCCAAATCAACACAAGTCAATATTCAATTAGCACAAGCACATACGGATGTATACGATATGTATATAGATATCTATACTATAACTCAATCCTATAGTCTCAAAGAAGAATATGCACACAGTAAGATATACCTTGCTCTCGAGAGGGAGTTAATTTCCTCAAGCTTTCAAGTAAAACCAGGGCCAAGATCAACGCTAATCCAATCAGAAACAGGAACAAGTCCATACACCTATCACTACAAGAAATCATATAACATCAATGCAAATCCGGCAAGCTCAAGTAGCCAATAATGAAATTGAACCACAAATCAAATAGATGTTACCTTCCTGGCGTCCTATTTCCCTCTCTCTTCCTCAAATTCCAAATTGAAAGCAAGCACAAACCAAAAATCCTAACTAATTTATGTTAAATAAAATGTACCTCGAGATAGTGACAAAGAGGGAGAGGAAACAGAGAGAGAACAGGTGCCAAGGAAGGAAGGAGCCACGTCGCCTTCGCATTAATGGGCTTAACAGCTGCAATGAGCACAAGGAAGATGAGGAGCTTCCTTGTGACAGAGCTCAAGGCCAGAGGTGAGGTGTCATCCTCTGAGTGGGCTACTCAGAGACAGCCGTAAGCTCACCCAATCACATCGCAACACGAAAGAGAGCACCACACTCATGTGGGCTCAAGGCACAGAGGAGATACGGAGGAGCGAGAGCCAGATCAGAAAGAGATACAAGGCAGAAGGAGATGGAGACTCGTCTCCTCTCTCTCTCCATTATTTTATTAAAAATACTCTTGATCTTCTATGACCAAATCTCTGTGGCCTTTTGTGTTGCACAAGTCTGACAATTAGTTTTGTAAATTAGCTATTTCACTAATTAAATCAAATTGATCCATCCAGAAGTCAGATTGTCGTGGCAATTGTACAGAAAATATTCTTGATTTTTATAGAACATTTTCATGTTCTCAGATTACTGATCCCAACAAATTTTACTGTAAATAAATTAATTTATTTAATTTCTTGATCATATAATTCATGATTAATACTGATCATGATTAATCAGATAGAATTAGGACTTGAATACCAACTAATGATTACTTGTCTTACAAGGCCAGTATGTGTACCTGTCCAAATATAGAAGAGGCTTAAAATATTATTATAGAGACTGGATGTACTGATCCCATTGGAACCCCCATTGCCTTGAAAAATACATTTATTTCTATGATTCCAAACTGCCCATAAAAAAGCAGCATTGAGAGTAAGAAAGAAAATCCTATGCATTTTATGCACTTTACATCCATATCTCCAAATATCTCTAAGAGAATTAGCATTAACTAACAAGCCCCTAGTATTAAAATTATTAAAAACCCTCCAAAATTGAAAAACTATTGGACAGTGCAGAAATAAGTGATCAACAGACTCCTGTATCCCACAAAAGCAAAAGGAATTGATTCCTTGCAACCCTCTGCGTTGCAAACAGTCCATAGTCAAAATCTTACCTTCTAAAGCTAGCCACACAAATAATTTAACTTTTAAGAGAATTTTAAGGGGCCACACTGTGCCTTTTCTACTAAATTTAATTCCTCCTGAACTGAGGAAATTGTACATGGAGCTGACAGTATAACTTCCAGACCCATGCCAATGCCAACTAATCTTATCTTCCTCAGAAGTAAAAGGAAACCTCCTAAGATAGTTAGTTAATCTAGTTTTCTCTTCTCTCAAAGAATTGGTAGCACCCCTTCTCAAAAAGAAGTTTATCACACCATCCCTCCAAACTCTTTTAACAGAAATCTGTTATTTCTTAGTTTTAGCATACATCTCAGGAAATTCTTGAGCCAGCACCCCAAAAACTGTCCACTTATCTCCCCAGAAATTAGTGTTTGCCCCATTATTGACTTCTTTAGTGAATCCTATCCTCATATTATTATGGAGTCCCTTTACATGCTTCCAAAAAGGAGAAAATGATGAAGCGGCCTTGTTGTCATACTTAATATAAATCAGATCCTTCCAAATACCCTTACTGGCTAGATCAAAAAATTTCCAAAGCCACTTCCCTATTAAGGCTTTATTCATTAGTTTTAAATTAAGTATGCCCCAACCCAAAATGGCAAGCTTTATAATATCTATTGTGAACCATGATGCCTAGATGGCTCCGTGTACTATGACCGTTTGATCGATGATTTTGCAAATTGACAAATCAAAATTAACCAATCCAATCTAGATATTGAAATCTCATAGCAAACAAAATTTTATAATTTTTGAAATTTTTTTACTATTTTTTTGATTTTTTTAAAGCTTGCCATTTTTTGCTATAAATTCACTAATTTGTAGCAAACAATGGCAAGTTTTAAAAAATTCGAAAAAAAAGTAAAAAAAATTTAAAAATAAAAAAAAATTGTTTTCTATGAGATTTCAATATATAGATTGGCTTGGTTAATTTAGATTTGTCAATTTGCAAAATTACCGATCAAACGGTCATGGTGCACGAAGCCCTCTATAGATCATGGTTCACAATATATATATACATATAAATATATATATACATATATATATATACATATATATATACATATATATATATATACATATATATATACATATATATATACATATATATATATACATATATATATATACATATATATATATATATATACATATATATATATATACATATATATATATAGAGTTTTGCTATGGTGAGTCGCGACTCACCTGAGGTTTGTGAGTCGCGCTCAAAACTCCTAGATCTGGTTCAAAATGACCGATCCAAACCGTCCAATACGATCTCCCTATTGAAATCTCCATGCAGACCAAATTTTATATTTTTTCGAAATTATTAAGTATTTTTTTGAAATTTTAGAAAATCGTTAATCTAATTAATTCTAAACCGTTCAAAAATAGCAGGTTTTAAAAATTCGAAAAAAATACTTAAAATTTCGAAAAAATATAAAATTTGGTCTGCATGTAGATTTCAAAAGGGAGATCGTATTTGACGGTTTGGATCGGTTATTTTGAACCAGATCTAGGAGTTTTTGAGCGCGACTCACCATAGCAAAACTATATATATATATATATATATATATATATATATATGCTATGGTGCATCGTGATGTATTAAGGCTTTTGTACATCGCAACCATATTTGTCGATAGTTTTATAAATTGAAAATCTAACTAAACTAATCCAATTTATATATTGAAATCTCATTACAAACCAAATTTTATATTTTTTGAAAATTTTTTACTATTTTTTTCAAATTTTTTAAAACCTACCATTTTTGAAATTTCCTTATTATTAATTGGTACCCAAAAAGGAAAGTTTTAGAAAATTCGAAAAAAATAGTACAAAAATTTCAAAAAATATAAAATTTGGTTTGTAATGAGATTTCAATATGTAAATTGGATTGGTTTAATTAGATTTGTTAATTTATAAAATGGTTGACGGATAATGATCGCGATGTACAAAAGCCTCAATATATCGCGATGCACCATAGCATATATATATAGAGGGAGGATTCAATCAAAGCGCTTTGACCGGAGTCCCGGTTAAACCCTGTCAAATCTGAATTTTGAAAGTTCAAATGACCGATCCAAACCGTCAAAGATGATCTCCATATTGAAATCTCCTTGTCGACCAAATTTTTCATTTTTTTTGAAATTTTTAAGTATTTTTTTTGGATTTTTAAATACAACAGTTTTTGTAAGGTTCAGAACAAATTAGATTGACGATTTTCAAAAATCTGAAAAAAAAACTTAAAAATTTTAAAAAAAATGTAAAATTTGTTCGGCAAGGAGATTCCAATATGGAGATCATATTGAACGGTTTGGATCGGTTATTTGAAATTTTCAAATTGAGATATGACGGGGTTTAACCGGGACTCCGGTCAAAGCGCTTTGATTGAAGGCTTTCTATATGTATGTGTGTGTGTGTATATATATATATATATAATTTTGCTATGGTGAGTTGCAACTCACAGGGGCTGTGGTGAGTCGCAATCCAGGCCGTTATAAACTGTTCCAAGATTCGTGCAGATCTGTTCGCGTGATGGGTCGCTGGAGCGATTAATTTTCCGTTCCGTTTGGCTAAACTCTCCGTTTCCTCTCTCTCTCTTTTTACTTCCCCTATCGCTCTTTCTCTAAATCGAAACATATTTATGCCTCCTCTTTAAACCCTAGAAAGCTGATCGGAGCAGAGAGTTGGTCGGAGCTCCTCTCCTTCGATCCTTTTTGTTTCTCTTTTACTTCGTCTCTCACTCTCTTCGAAACAGCAACAGAAACCCTAGATCGAAGAAATTTTTTTCGCGCCTCCTCACGCTTGGATTGGAGAGCATCGGCTGGATCGGAGAGTCACGATAGAGCGCACAAGTTCTCTCTCTTTCTCTCCCTCTCCTTCTCTTTCTTTCTCTTTGGATTTGAGTCAGATTATTCTCAATTTCCCTCAAGTGCACAATTAATTTGTGTCAGATTGTTCTCCCTTCTGTACTGGTATTTTGTAGTTTCCCTCAAATGCAATCGAGTCGGCTAAAATTGAATGCAAGTAGCTCAAAAATTTTTTAACTCGACATTGTTCTGTTCAATGTAAGTACTGGAGCGATTTTGTTTATTTTGAACTCGACAAGTAGCTCCAGTGCTCATTAAAAATTTGATGAAAAATTAAGTAGCTCAAATTTTAGCTCATTAATTTTAGCTCCTTAGCTAAAATTCGACGAATTTTTAAGCTAATTGTTAATTGTTCTGTTATCTCCCTAGTTGTTCTTTAATTTCGTTACCATAAGAACTAAGAAAAAGTGTGACCAGGACAGCTCTGGTCCGTGTAAGTTCTATATAAACATACAAAACCAACAATCTCCACATAAACAGGCATAGCTTTATCATATTAAACCTCACAATACTGATTAGTTCATGCTAATAAAAAAGGAGTTCATCACATGAGTATGTTTATGTTGACAGAAATGACTGTACCATATCATCTTCTCCCTTTTAATTCTTATAAGTCTAGGCCTAATTAACAGAAATGACTTATGATGTAGGAATGAGCAGTCAAAGCAATTGGAATGAGCGACCAAACCCACCTTGTGTGCGATGTGATAACTACACAGTAGTCAAGTTATCCACCACTACGAAAAATCCCGATCGAGAATTTTTCTCATGTACTAATCGAGTTTGTCAACAATTCAATGGATGGTGCACTCCTTCTGAGAATCTAAAATTTATGAAAGAAGTAAAAGGTTCAATTCGTTGCCTTGTCAAAATTGGCATCATAATTGTTCTCTTACTAGTGATGATTTTGCTTAAATTGCAATGTGATGACTTAAGCAATTGGAATGTTTGATGCTTGTATTTTAATTTTTAGTGATGACAGTACTATGTTTAGCAAGGAGTTAGTTTTTTTTTTTTTTTTTCTTTTTGGTTCAACTAGGATAGAGGTTTGTTCTATCCAGGCCAAACTCTTTCAGTTGGTACTCTTGCTATTTTAATATGGTATGTAATGTAGTGCTTGAATTTTAATATATCATATTTGCGGTGTATGGTTAATTGAGGCTTAATTAGTAAAATAAAGGTTCTCTGTCAATCATCAATTGAATGTGTCTGATTTATGCATGCCTGATCTGTTACTGGTGCTGGTTGACACGATGTCCTTCCTTTGTATTAGGCCAACGCCAATCTATTTCAGCCATCTTATTTTTGGTTTATTCATTTATAGGTATAACACAATATCTGCATATGGGCAGTCGAAGCTTTCTAATATGTAAAGCAAAAACGGTTAAAATTTGTAAACGTTTTCACAACATAAAATTCATAGTTAGTTAGCATGCTACAGACTACATAGATGTCTAAACCATCAAACAGTAAACATTACAAAAGCAAATGTCTAAAGCATACTACAGAAAATGAAATTCACTTCTAGTAGCAATGCTGCTCAAAATTCACTTCAGTTCTAAAGCAGTGCATAAAAAGGAATTTGTCTCTCAATAACATATGTACGGAAGATGAATGACAACAGTAATGCTCCTACTTGGTTCTACAAGTAAACGGAACATGAAATTTAAATAACAACTAAACAATAAAATAAAAATTTGTCTCTCATACAACAACAGTACTAGGTTCTCATACAACATAACATGAAACATAAACAATTTGTCTCTACATTTCTTCGCTGCCGCTATGGGATTCTTCACTTATCTCCATTTCCAAGGGCCTAATTAAACAATAAAAACAGAAACAAACAGATTAAAATTCATACAGTAAATTCTATATAAATTCTATATAAATTAGTGTAGCAATTACCAATGGGCATGTTCTTGCATTGTGACCCGCTATCTTCGAACAAACTTTACATCTACGTCTTTTCTTCACCCCTACATCAGCAGCTGGTTTTAATCTAGTAGGCTTCTTTCTTTTTCCTTTGCATTGTGACACATATGGATCATGAACCTTCTTTGAAACCTCTTCTATACTTGCAATTTGATCTGAATCTGTATCTGTGGATATATGAACCTCTTGTGGATTTGTAATTTCTACAAACTCTCCTTTCAAATCATCTATCCTACACTTTCTCTTTGATAAATGGACTCTATTATATTTTCAGTCCTTTTCACAAATTGAAAAATAGAAGTGTGAGATCTGACCCAATTTTTGAAAATGGCATTCATACTCTCACTCCTTTGTGTAGTAGACATATCAGCAAAAACGGTACCTCGAAAGTAGGCGGGGACCCATTCGTGCCTAGTCCCAAACATATTCTTCAAGTGCTTCACATTACTCAATTGATGCCTATCAATCAATGCTGTCCATTGGTCATGAAAATCATCAACTGTCAAGCTACGGTTGATTACAGCAACCAACTCATCCTTCAAACTAGGGTTTTGACCATATAATACCCCTAAATGCTCTCTAGCTTTTCTCATGACATGCCATTGACAACATCTATGCAAAGTAGAAGGAAATACCTCTTGAATGGCCTTTCTCATGGCTGGATCCTGATCTGTGATGATAGAAGTTGGATGTTTTCCATGAATAGCAGCCAACCATGTTCTAAACAACCAAACAAAATTTTTAGATTCCTTACATCTAAGTAGATCCATACCAAATAAAATGGACTGCCTATGATGGATTACCCCAATAAATGGTGCAAATGGCATAGTATACTTATTTGTGTTATATGTTGTTTCAAATGTTACAACATCCCCAAATTCTTGGTAGGATCTTCTTCCCCTTCCATCCACCCAAAACAGATTTCTTACAACACCATCATCATCAACATCTAATTCATAAAAGAAATATTTATCTACTTCTTGTTTCTTTCTAAAATAAATAAGAGTAGTCTCAACATCACGCCCAACAAGTTTACGATTTTCTTGTGATATCTTATTACTAACATCCTTCTTCTTGAACCTTAAATTATGTTTCCCACCACTCTGAGATGCTATGTATTCTACTATTTTTGAAGGTTCCACATTTTGAGCACTTAAATCACAAATCATCTTTACTACCTCTTCACTTAAGCTCTTTTGGGAACAAAGACCGCGCATCTTGCTAGGTGAAGTAATCAACACATGATTGTGTTCCTCTACAAATACACTAACTTGCCAAATCCCATCTTTCAACCGTCTAACTCTTAGAGAAGCCTTGCATCCAACTCTAGTAATTGACTTTACCTTCTGTGGACTCTTGTCAAGGCTTACACTTCCAATTGGCATTTCAAAATTCTTTTGGTTCTTACAAAATCCTTCTTTACTACAAAGAAACCTTTGTGATGATGGTCCTGCCCTTGACCTTGTCTTACTTGATTTTCGGACACTAAAACCAACTCGTCCTGCATATGCATTATAAAAAATAAATGTCTATTCTGCTGAACTAAATTGCATACCGACGTATGGCTTAGTGGGTTCATCATGGCAATGCTCTTCTTCATCAGAGCCGAGCTCTTCTTCATCATAGCCAAACTCTTTTTCATCAGTACCAAGGTCTTCTAATTGGCAAAGCTCTTCTAACCGGCAAAGCTCTTCAACTCCGATGTAAGGATCGTTAACACCCAACTGTTCAACATAAATTGTAAATACTCAATAATTTTCAACACAATTAAAAAAAAAACGAACACTAGTATTAAAGATTCTTTCAAAACTGAAATACAAGAGATGGAAAATGATCTTGCACAAGGTACTTAATGCATATAATTGACATATATTAAGGCACGATGATAGACAAAAACTTGCATTATATTTACTTAACAAATTAAGCTTGAATTTGAACCCAAAGTATGGAGATCAACAGTATTTTTTTTAACTCAAAAAAAAGTATGGATATCAACAGTACAGACCATCGATCAGTAAATACTATGAAAACCAGTCATAACTAAACCTATAAAATCTTTTTTAAAAACCAAATTAAAAATCATCACATAAAAGAAACTATTATTTGGGCAAAAAATTAAAATATATAAATTGAACCTCATACAAATCCAGTACTGTGCTGAAAATGTTTTAGTGATAATTTAATAGTTTGATGTTTGAAGATTAGAGATAGAACTTTAGGTTATACGTGCCCGCAATTGAACTTGCTCGTCGTCCTCAACATAATTTCTTGACCTAGAAGTTGACCCACAAGTTGACATTTCCTAATAAACAGAAGCTAATTAGAGATAGAAAATTGCGCATGGTAATTAGGCCACCTAGGCGATTCGGAGAAAATTGCGCATAGGTAATTACAGATTCCATATTTTATTCTCCACTGTCAAAAATCAAAATTCTAATTTAACCTAGAAATGCAAAATCTGCTGAGCCAACCCACAAATGCAAAATCGAGAAAAAGAGAGAACCTGTAGGCTAAAAAATTATCGACAGAAAAAAAATCTGCTGAGCTAACCGTGAGGAGAGAGAGAGAGAGAGAGAAGGAGAGATAGAGAAAGAGAGAGAACTTGCTCAGTGAGGCGCGTGAGAGAACCGTGAAGAGCTCCGATCCAGGCGCGAGATGTCCACTCTCTTCGATCCAGCCGATGCTCTCCAATCCTGGCGTGAGGAGGCGCGAAAAAAATTCTTCGATCTAGGGTTTCTGTTGCCTGTTTCGAAGATAGTGTGAGAGAGAGAGAGACGAAGTAAAGAGGAGGCACAGATCTGTTTTTAGAGAAAGAGCGATAGGGGAGAGAGAGGAAACGGAGAGCTTTTCACAGACGGAACAAAAAATTAATCCACCAGTGACCCATCGCGCGAACAGATCTGCACGAATCTTGGAACCGATTGGAAGGCCTGGATTGCGACTCACCACGGTCCCTGTGAGTTGCAACTCACCAAAGGGTCAGTGAGTTGCGATCAAAACTCCTAAATCTAGTTCAAAATGACCGATCCAAACCGTCCAATATGATCTCCTTATTGAAATCTCTATGCAGATCAAAGTTTACATTTTTTCAAAATTTTTAAGTATTTTTTTTAAATTTTAGAAAATCGTTAATCTAATTAGTTCTGAACCGTTCAAAAACAGCAGTTTTTAAAAATCTGAAAAAAATACTTAAAAATTTTAAAAAAATATAAAATTTGTTATTCATGGAGATTTCAATAAATAGATCATATTTGACTATTTGGATCGGTCATTTTAAACTAGGTCTACGAGTTTTGATCGCAACTCACCCTAGCAAAACTCTATATATATATATAGAGTTTTGCTAGGATGAGTTGCAACTCACCAAAGGGTCGGTGAGTTGCGATCAAAACTCGTAGACATAGTTTAAAATGACCGATCTAAACCGTCAAATATGATCTATTTATTGAAATCTCCATGCAAACCAAAATTTATATTTTTTTGAAAATTTTAAGTATTTTTTTCGGATTTTTAAAAACTGCTGTTTTTGAACGGTTCAGAACTAATTAGATTAACGATTTTCTAAAATTTCAAAAAAATAATTAAAAATTTTGAAAAAAATGTCAAATTTGATCTTGTTGTCCCTAAAGGAGGCGGCTTAAACAAGGTTTAGCGGAAGCAATTAAGGTTTTAGACCGGTTTTGTATGAACTACCCTAACACAATTCAATTGGTACCCAACAATTAACAAACACACATAATCAATTCAAGTAGCAAGAAAATAAAGGGAGAAAGAGAGAGAGAAATTGAACACTTGATGTGATTACGGAGTTCCGACCCGCTAGGAAAGGCTAGCCTTAGTCGTACGTCTCCGGGAGTTTCGCTACCACGAAAAGGGCGCGCTCCGTTCAATTCCAATACGAACGGATCTACAACTTCGAACCGAATCACCTCGTCACAATGATACTCGAGACGGATCGGCCTAACTCGAATTACAAATAGCACAACGGCCTCCAATGAGATGAGCTCTCAACCTATTCCAACCTACACCTAGCGACAATGTCGGGGTGGTGGTGTTTGAGACTACTTTATCTCTCAAAAATAATCTAGCTATGAAAAGCTCAAGTGGGAGAGTATCCCTGTGCTCAAAGGCTCAATTCTGGTCTAATTTTGCAAGGCAAAGCTCTCTATAGAGAGAGAACAAAGGGTGGATATATATAGAGCTCGTCAAGAGCTGCAAACCAGTCAAATTCTGAACATAACGTTATATAACGCTCCGAAACGTTACACAACGTTTCAATATAGCCGTTATAAAAAGACAAAATCAAACTAGCCGTTGAAATTTGTCTGAAGCGTTACACAACGTTATCAAGCGTTACACAACGCTTTAGCAAGAAAGTCAAACAGACACTGAAAAAAGTCAAAGCGTTACACAACGTTATCAAGCGTTATACAACGCTTGAGCCAGAAGGTCAAACGGTCAAGACAAAAGTCAAAGCGTTATACAACACTATCAAGCGTTATGTAACTCTACAGAAAATAAGCGTTGTATGATGCTAGAGTAACGTTACACAACATACGCCAGAACGACCTTAAAAAGGTCAAAACTCAAGCGTTAAAAAAATCTGAAGAGGCGTTGTGTAACGTTTGACTGGTTCAAGCGTTATACAACGCTATGAAGCGTTACACGACGTTTTAGCAAGAAAAGTCAAACGGTCATCAACAAGAGTCAAAACGTTACACAACGTTATCAAGCGTTATGTAACGCTTGAACACAGAAAACTGATTTTTGCTAGTTTTTGAGCTTTTCTTCTATCTAGATCATTTCGAGGATAAGTAAAGACTAAATTAAACCTTCTATCCTAGTCTAAGCTAGCCTACAACCTCTCTAAAGACTTGATCTTGATCTTGCCCATAGCTCTTATCTAAGTTTTCATAATTTTGCATCTTCTTCCTATAAAACTCAAAGAGGATCGTTAAATGCCAAATGATATTGTTTTGTAATCGACAAACTTAGAGACGTTTAGTACAACAATCTCCCCCTTTTGACGATTTGCAAAACAATATCATTAGTAAAGCGATTAAATTTTGGCATTTCACAAGCTTTATTACAATTCTCCCCCTTTTTGTAAATCGACAAAAGGTGAAACAATTGTAACAAGCTCCCCCTAAATTTATGGCTCCCCCTTAAATATGGAGAAAATGAATTGGAGAACCAATTTAGGGCACTACAAGAAGTAGTGTGACCAATTTTTAACCTCTTAAAGAAATATGCAAAAAATAAAAGAGGCCCCCCCTAAAAGTTTGGCTTATAAGACCGGGGGTTAACTTGGTATTTATGCCACATTGGTTACCATACCATTAGTTGTACCACTAGAGGTGCAAGCTTTTGGAACCCATTTACCTTTGGACTCACTATTTGGTTTCCTAAGTTTGCATTCCAAAGAGATATGTCCATTTTGGCAACAATAGTTGCAAAATGCATTGGTTGGCTTAGGTATGGTAGAACCCTTGACAAAATGAGAATAGTAATGGGCTTTAAGGTATTCGACCTTCTTCTTAGGATCGGTGGATGAGACTTTGAAATTCTTGTTGCGATCCTTTTGGTAATGTTGGGAAACATTCTTTTGATGCTCATTAGATTGAGCCTTGTGGTTTTGAGAGTAGTGTTGCTCTTTAAATTCATAAAACCATCCATCGGGTCCTCTAAAATAAATTTTATTGGACGCCTTTGGAGCAAAAACCTCCTTGTTTTGATTATGCAAATTCTTTTTGTTTTGCACTCTAGTGTTTCTAGGCTTCCGTTGGTACATATGTGCATGACCACGAGAATTCCTAGGTTTTTGAAATTGTGTATTTTGTGCATTTTGTTTCCCATCATTTTGTGACAAGTTCTTTTTCTTGGTTTGATAAGGCTTTTGGTAACCAAGACCGGATTTGTCATGAGGTTTTTGACCTTTGAAAAGGTTTTTCAAATCCATTTTAGGGACTTGAGCTAAAATCGGTTTTTCAAGTTGTTTTTCAAGCTCCTTAATTTTAGCCTCATACTCACCCATCTTAGAAGTAAGCTCATCTACCTTGGTTCTTAGGATTTCTATGGTATCGGCTTTCCTAACCAAGGCATCATGGGTGGCATCAAGAATAGAATTCAACCTATCACAATCAACACATTTGGTTGAACTAGTTGGTTCATCACCACTCTCACTATCATCATCGCTAAAAGAATCATTGAGAGGGAGATATACCTTAGGAGAGCTCAATTTTGATGAAGTCGGTGGAGATGGAGGTGGTGGTGCCTTACGCGCTTGGATTAGTGGATGAACAAATCTTGTTCCTTGATTGAACTCGTTGAGGACGTCCTTCACGAAGTCATCTTCCACATCATCCGTTGAGAATACCACCTCTTCCACATTTGCCACCATAGCATACACCTCATGAGAATCCGAGTCGGACGAGCTTGTTTCGGATTCAACATCCCACAATGCATGCATGGCTTGAGCCTTCTTCTTTTCCTTCTTGTGCTTAGGTTTTAGCTTGTGGTTTTGCACTTGAGGGAAAAGCTTGTGACACTTGTGCATGAAATGTCCTTCTTTATTGCACACAAAGCACAACTCCCGTTCATCATGGACTATTCTCTCCTTGTTGAACTTCTCCTCATGCTTGAGCAACCCACGAAACATTTTCTCAATCACCACTTCTTGCCTTGCCTCATCAAGCTCGTAGAGGTTCAAGGGTGTTTGATGTGGGTATCGGCGATAGGAGGATTGAGAGTAGGATGTGGAGGTGGGATTACTCGTGGATGTCATGGCTAGGGTTCTTGGAGGATGCCCTAGTTTGGCGAGTTGTTTGAGTTTCTCCTCCACACATCGAAGTTCGGTGTACATTTGCTCCGGTGTGTACTCATGATCCATTCGGATAATGGTCTCAAGCGAAGTGATATGAGCATCCCATTCGTGCATTTCACTCATAGCCCGCATCATCTTTCCTACAATCTTGCCATTTGTTAGGGACTCTCCTCCTTCGGTGAATTCATTTTGGAGTTGTACAAGACGAGTGTACATATCCTCAATGGATTCCCCATCCCTTATGCGGAAATTCTCAAATTGAGAATACAACTCATACAATTTAGAATGTCTAATTTGAGAATTTCCCTCATAACGGGTGAGGAGAGCCAACCACATATCGTGTGCTGAATCATAACGACTAAGGGTTACACCAATTGATTCATGGACCGAGGCTAATATGGCATTAACCGCACAATCATTGTCCTTTCGGTCATCAAGGGACTTCTTAGTCAAATCGGTAGAATTTGGCCTAAATTGGGGGGTATACCGATTTTCTACCATGTGCCAATATCCTAAGATATTGAGGTAGTTCACCATGCATCTCTTCCAAAAAGAGAAATTTCTACAATTTTGGCCTAATTTATCCGGTCTCTCTACAAATCGAGCCGCCATGACCGAAAACCGAGATTAAGACTAACTTAATCGAGGTTCCCGCTCTGATACCACTTTGTTGTCCCTAAAGGAGGCGGCTTAAACAAGGTTTAGCGGAAGCAATTAAGGTTTTAGACCGGTTTTGTATGAACTACCCTAACACAATTCAATTGGTACCCAACAATTAACAAACACACATAATCAATTCAAGTAGCAAGAAAATAAAGGGAGAAAGAGAGAGAGAAATTGAACACTTGATGTGATTACGGAGTTCCGACCCGCTAGGAAAGGCTAGCCTTAGTCGTACGTCTCCGGGAGTTTCGCTACCACGAAAAGGGCGCGCTCCGTTCAATTCCAATACGAACGGATCTACAACTTCGAACCGAATCACCTCGTCACAATGATACTCGAGACGGATCGGCCTAACTCGAATTACAAATAGCACAACGGCCTCCAATGAGATGAGCTCTCAACCTATTCCAACCTACACCTAGCGACAATGTCGGGGTGGTGGTGTTTGAGGCTACTTTATCTCTCAAAAATAATCTAGCTATGAAAAGCTCAAGTGGGAGAGTATCCCTGTGCTCAAAGGCTCAATTCTGGTCTAATTTTGCAAGGCAAAGCTCTCTATAGAGAGAGAACAAAGGGTGGATATATATAGAGCTCGTCAAGAGCTGCAAACCAGTCAAATTCTGAACATAACGTTATATAACGCTCCGAAACGTTACACAACGTTTCAATATAGCCGTTATAAAAAGACAAAATCAAACTAGCCGTTGAAATTTGTCTGAAGCGTTACACAACGTTATCAAGCGTTACACAACGCTTTAGCAAGAAAGTCAAACAGACACTGAAAAAAGTCAAAGCGTTACACAACGTTATCAAGCGTTATACAACGCTTGAGCCAGAAGGTCAAACGGTCAAGACAAAAGTCAAAGCGTTATACAACACTATCAAGCGTTATGTAACTCTACAGAAAATAAGCGTTGTATGATGCTAGAGTAACGTTACACAACATACGCCAGAACGACCTTAAAAAGGTCAAAACTCAAGCGTTAAAAAAATCTGAAGAGGCGTTGTGTAACGTTTGACTGGTTCAAGCGTTATACAACGCTATGAAGCGTTACACGACGTTTTAGCAAGAAAAGTCAAACGGTCATCAACAAGAGTCAAAACGTTACACAACGTTATCAAGCGTTATGTAACGCTTGAACACAGAAAACTGATTTTTGCTAGTTTTTGAGCTTTTCTTCTATCTAGATCATTTCGAGGATAAGTAAAGACTAAATTAAACCTTCTATCCTAGTCTAAGCTAGCCTACAACCTCTCTAAAGACTTGATCTTGATCTTGCCCATAGCTCTTATCTAAGTTTTCATAATTTTGCATCTTCTTCCTATAAAACTCAAAGAGGATCGTTAAATGCCAAATGATATTGTTTTGTAATCGACAAACTTAGAGACGTTTAGTACAACAGATCTCCATGGAGATTTCAATAGAGAGATCATATTAGACAATTTGGATCGATCATTTTGAACTAGATTTAAGAGTTTTGATCGCAACTCATCGGCCCTTTGGTGAGTTGCAACTCACCATGACAAAACTCTATATATATATATATATGAGTTTTGCTATGGTGAGTTGCAACTCACCAAAGGGTCGGTGAGTCGCACTCAAAGTTCCTAAATCTAGTTCAAAATGACCGATTCAAACCGTCCAATATGATCTCTCTATTGAAATCTCCATGCAGACCAAATTTTATATTTTTTTGAAATTTTTAAGTATTTTTTTCGGATTTTTAAAAACTGCTGTTTTTGAACGGTTCAGAACTAATTAGATTAACGATTTTCTAAAATTTCAAAAAAATACTTAAAAATTTCGAAAAAATATAAAATTTGGTCTGCATGGAGATTTCAATAGGGGGATCGTATTAGATGGTTTGGATCGGTCATTTTGAACTAGATTTAAGAGTTTTGAGCGCAACTCACCGACCCTTTGGTGAGTTGCAACTCACCATAGCAAAACTCTATATATATATGAGAAAACATATGGTGCATACTAATGTATGGAAGTTTCGGTGCATACTGATCCAAACTCTTGGATCTGCTTCAAAATGACCGATCCAAACCGTTCAATATGATCTCCCTATTATAATCTCCTTGCCGACCAAATTTTATATTTTTTCAAAATTTTTAATTATTTTTTTTTATTTTAGAAAATCACTAATCTAATTTTTTCTGAACCGTTAAAAAATAGCAGTTTTTAAAAATCCGAAAGAAATACTTAAAAATTTCGAAAAAAATGTAAAATTTGGTCGGCAAGGAGATTTCAATAGGGAGATCATATTGGATGGTTTGGATCGGTCATTTTAAAGCAGATCCAAGAGTTTGGATCAGTATGCACCGAAGCTTCCGTACATTAGTATGCAGCATAGGTTTTCTCTATATATATATATATGGTGCCTTTTAGTCTTTTACGATTAATTGTGGAATGCTTCAAAATAAGCAGGCGAGATTATAGACTTTTCTTCATTAGAAAGTAAACAAATGACATTGTTCGACATTTAGCCATTTCCAAAGGTTTTCAAATTAATTACAATTGTGAGCTCATCTACACAAAATTTACACTGAAATATATAACAATTTTAGTTTCACATTTAGTATATTTTGTCAGATGCACACCTATTTGAAAATTTGACCGTATTCAACATTCATACTTTGTACAAGTTGTGCTGCTTAAAATCTGTTGGTGGAGCATCAATATTAAATTATTAATGAAATTACATTAGAATTTACTTTACAGAGATATTGTAGGAGACTAAATTTTATATTCTCATAAAAACATGCTCGATAATAGAAGTTATTATCTTTTGCCGCCTTATATAGTAATGTTGAAGCACCATCTCTATTTCACAAATACTGACATTTATATTAATAAATTGAGAAAATAGAATTTGTTTTTCTGCTTCCCACAAACTTTGGAGACGCTTTCGCTTTTTGTGACAAGTACACTATTAAAACCAGCCGAATATAAAACGTTAATTAAGTTTTGGAAGTCTTCAATTTATTGATATTACTACAAGGCAAATCAGATAGTTTTTTATACTATAAGTTAGCTAGATGATTCACAATTTTATTATTCAAAGAAGAACCAAATACAGATGAAAAATCAGGATTATTGACACTTAAACACTCAATTTAAACATATGTAATCACAATAAATTATATCCTTTTCAAACGAAGTACCGTATTTGAAAAAAAAAAAATACTAAAAAATCAATGTATCCTGCACTTTTCTAATCAACCCAGTTATTCTTTTGGATTCTTGAATCATGTCAGACATCGTGAAGGTCTAGCGGAGTCAAATAGCTGGCTTCTCAGTAATAATAATATAATAATTCAATTAAATGTTGAAACTTCTTACCGGACCGTCACATCAAACTCATTGTACGCACAGCAATTAATTAATTTATATTAAACTTCACTGATATAATTAATTAATTAATTCAATCTGCTTATGGGTTAGCCTCCAACTGCTGTATTTAAGCTATCCAGCGATCCATTCTTCGAACTAAGAAGTAAGAACTTTATTAGACAAATTGAGTTACCCAATAACTGTATACTCACTCAGGCGCTATGCAAGAAATAAAAAATGCCTCCTTCCATGCATACACTAGTACTGCGGTGGCATTAGCCCGCCTTCTTCTCTTTCTTCTTCTAGTAGTGGTTTCCCCGTCCAAAACAATAGCAGCCGAATCAGCAAAGAATATACCTCTGTCCAAGTGCCCAGACAGCTGTGGTGGAGTGCCCATCCCGTACCCTTTCGGCATCGGCCCCAATTGCTTTAGGTCAGGCTTCGAGGTCACTTGCAATGCAACTAATAATGGTACATCTGTTCCTTACCTAGGTGAAACAATTGTTATAAATGTCAGCCTCTCTTTGGGTCAGACACGGGTGAACATGCCTGTATCTAACCAGTGCTACAACAGCACGACCAAGTCAATCGACTATTTTCAATGGGGAAATAACCTTAATGATACACCATACAGGTTTAACCCCGAGAAAAATAAGTTCATAGTTATTGGTTGTGGTGCACTTGGATATCTCAATTTTACCAACAATCATAATTATAACTTCTTGGGCGGATGTATTTCCGGCTGCGATAGCTCAGAGAGCTTGGCTGATGGATCATGCTCTGGAATTGGCTGTTGCCAGACTTCTATACCCAAAGGAACATACACCATTGAATTTTCGTTCCATCAGAATTTCAGCGATTTCAAAGCTGGTCCATGCAACTATGCTATGTTAACGGAAGAAGATGGGTTCAATTTCAACACCAAGTACATCACCACTGACATGCTGTCAGGCCAATACAAGCCAGCTGTGTTTGATTGGGCCATAGCAAATACAACGTGTGCCACTGCACAGACCAACAGTTCCTCCTTCGCCTGCATCAGCGAAAACAGTGTTTGTGTGGACTCAAGCAGTGGTCTCGGTTACATCTGCAACTGCTCTATGGGTTATCAAGGCAATCCTTACCTACAAGGAGGCTGCAAAGGTCCCTCTCTCTTCCTCTCCATTTGTCCTTGTGAATAGCTTGTACTTTTTTAGTAAAGATTCAAAATCAAATCAAATTTTGTTCTGGTGGTATCAAAGCCAACATGAATTTATTATTCACATTACTAATTGACTTAATTTGCCTACTAATTAATTATCGGGAATGCATGGTTTTGCAGACATTGATGAATGTGCCAACCATAATCCTTGCTCTAACGGAGGGAAGTGTCACAATTTGCCAGGGAGCTACAGATGCTCTTGTCCTTTTGGCTGGCGCAATGGGCAAAACAATTTGCGAGAATGTGAACGCAACTGGGCACTAATTATAGGTAAGTTACTGTCTTGAGACAAGACAACTTTCTTGAATATATTCTGATGTTGTTAGAATAATGGAAACAGAGAGAGTTCGGATTACTTTCAGATGACAAAATAATGTGAAATATTGTAGAAACTATTGCATCAGACTGTTAGATAATACTTCAATTTTGGATTGTCTTGTGTCAAAACAAAACACCATATGGATGCTTTTCTCGGCTTTTGTCTTACATTTTGAATTTCAAGAACATCTTGGTAAAAATATTTTTCTTCAATGTAGAATTTGTATGTGTACCTTATTAATTTATTATTTACCAACAAATTGCTACTGCTCTTCAACAATGCACCCAAGAGCTTATGGAAGTATTGTTTCCAACATGCACCCTTCAGAAAAAAATAGAAATTGTCAAAAAGGAAAAAAAAAGAGATGTGAACCTCAATATGAGAACAGCTTTGCTTTTGAAGAATATAATATGGACAAATGACACTGTAATAATCAGGATTATTTAATGTGCAGGAATAAGCATTGCAATAGGAGCTTTTGGCATCAGTGCTGCGGTTCTACCTTTACTTCTTGCTTTTCTGTCCCTAAAAAGAAGGCTGGATATCAGAAGAAACAAAAAATTGAGACGAAAGTTTTTTGAGCAAAATTATGATCTTTTGCACCAACGGTTGATTTCATCAACAACAGAAGACACAACTGGTCGAATGAAGATTTTTAGCATAGGAGATCTTGAGAAAGCTACAAATAAATTCGATCAAGCTCGCATCCTTGGTTGTGGAGGTCATGGTACCGTATACAAAGGAATTCTGTCAGATCTACGTGTGGTAGCAATAAAAAGATCCAATATCATAATTCAAAGTGAAATAGATCAATTCATAAATGAAATTGTGATCTTATCCCAGGTAAATCACCGAAATGTGGTGAAGCTTTTGGGGTGTTGTTTGGAAACTGAGGTTCCTCTACTTGTTTATGAATTCGTTTCTAATGGAACACTATCTGATCATCTCCATGTTCAGGGAAGAAACTCTTTACCATGGAAAGATCGAATAAGAATTGCATTGGAAACTGCCAGAGCTATATCATACCTTCATTCGGCAGCTTCTATGTCAGTATTTCATAGAGATTTAAAGTGCACTAACATACTCCTCGATGATTGCCTGACAGCAAAGTTATCAGATTTTGGAGCTTCAAAATCTGTTAAGATAGATCAAACAGGTTTGACTACAGCAATTCAAGGAACATATGGATATTTAGACCCTGAGTACTACTACACAGGGCGTCTCACAGAGAAAAGTGATGTTTACAGCTTTGGAGTGATTCTCGCTGAGTTATTAACAAGAAAAAAGGCTTTTTCCTCAAGTACACCATCAGAAAGTGGTAACCTTATTGCACAATTTCTCACAGTTGTGGCAGAAAACCGCCTGCTTCATATCATTGATTCACAGATCCTGGAGGAGGGACCAGTAGAACAACTTGAAGAAGTGGCAATCCTTACTGAGAGATGTTTGAGGCTGAAAGGAGAAGAGCGTCCCGGAATGAAGGAAGTTGAGGTGAGACTTGAACTAATATGGGATTCAAAGAAGGGTTCTGCACATCCACCCATGCCGACATCACAATATTTGGTCGAGCAAATGAGCATTCCTAGAATTACAATGGTTGGAGACGATAGAAGTAGACAATATAGTTTGGAGGAAGAAATGCTGTTATCTGCCAAATTTGGTCGTTAATATATTTAGTTTGCTAGCTATATATATATATATATATATATATATATATATATAATTATTGTAATATATTGTTGGATGTTGCCACATTATGAATGACTGTAAGACTCGTTAATTATGATCATGTAAATTATAAGAAATAATTACCAAATTATATTTCTAATAACCACATTCTGAATGACCGTAAAAGTATATATAGTTATGATCAGTGAAAACAGGCTGCTTCAGTAGTGGAAAAATCATGTTCGGACTGTTTAGCATCAGTATATCTTTGAATTTTATGAAATCGTTTTCAGGAATTTTTTTTTAAGTTAGTGTGAAATCTATACGTATGTATAGGAAACTAGGAAATATCACATTTTTCTTCCTTAATTGTTTGTTGTTGTGCCAACATTTTATGTCAATAATCCCACTCTCCCGTTGGATACTAAATGTATTCGGATGAGATAAAAAGCATATACGTATATGTATGTATCATCTAACAAAATATACCTTTCCGACTAATTAAGTTGAATTTGCTCAAAAGTTTGTCATTGTATATGCAGTAGGTATGGATTTGAAATTATCACAAACTTTTTTTTTTCAGTTGGAAACTAAAAATGTTAATATAGTCGTCAAGTAGAAAGAGACGCTATCCTGTTAATTTGAACCAAAATAAAATGCTGGATAAAAAAGTTAATATGATACATATGATACAGGCCCGTACAGGACAGGTTAAAGAAGTCGTCAGGTAGAAAGAGACATTAATTGACTTGCAAACTGTATAGATTTGCTCTGTGAAAATAAACTTTATGTAAATGCAACTAGATTGCTAGTCTACGATAAACATAGAGAATACTGGTTGTGAGTGCTTTAATAAAACTTCACATTAATATTGAATGTTAGTTTTGTAGTTTCAAAGCCACATGGTGCACCGGGCAAATATTAATTGATAGATGACGTTAATTAGTTTATCAAAATAATTTACCCAAAAATCAAAATCAACTCTCCAATGAAAGGAAATATTTTTATTTTTAAGTTGAAGAGCCCATAGGCGGAAAGGAAATCTATAGTATTAATTAAATTCCATGAGTGTCGTGGACCGTTTTTTTTTCCCGTCAGAGACACGGCAATCTAAGCCATTGTTTCTTTTCGTTGAAATCTGATCGTCGAATTTTTCTTCCTTTTTAAACCTAGCAGCGTTTGTGTCTCTCTCTCGCGCTACTCAACTCGATCCTTTCCTTTCTCTATCTCTGCCTCCTCCGTCGATCTCGCGCACCACCTCTTTCTGAATCTGCACGTCCTCTTCTTTGTCGAATTCCCGCCGTCTCTCCGCCTCCTCCTCCTCTCTGCCAACCGAGGTCCACCTCCTCCCGCCGGTACCCCTCTTCTTCTGCGCCAAATTTACGGTACCTCAAAACCCTTGTATTAATTATATTCTGCTTTCCGGTTTACACGCAATAAAGGGGTCAACGATAAGAGATATTAATTCTTATCAACTCCAGTCGTCTTGGAAAAATAATAGACTAACGAAAGTGGTGCTGCGTGATGTAACTGAAACTGATTGTTTATTTTTTTTTTCTGTGACTGATGCAACTGATACTGATTGTTTTGTCCAATACATTGAAGCGGTAGTCATTCTACGCTACGCCACTTCGTAATTTCTACGCTACGTAGTTTAATTTATGATTTTTTTGGAACAATTTCTAAAATTAAATTTAAAAATTACATACAGATACCTGCAAATATGTTGCTCGTTCACTAACGTTCGCATATTAAGTAATGTACGATTTGTTTATTTTTATTTTTTATTATTATTTTATTTTATTATTATTATTATTATTATTTGCAGAATCGTAGGTTCAAAAAGTGCAATACGGTATACATATATATATTAACGTTTAGATGGAAACTAAAATTTTAAATATGTAAAGTTAAATAGTCTAATTTTCATCTTTAATTCAAAAGAATTTTATATTATCAAGACGAGATTTTTTATGTGTCTTTTTTATGTTCATTGTGTTAGAATATGAATTTAAAAATATCAAATTATGATTAAAAGTAAAATAAATAAAATGAAATAAGATTCAAATTGATTTTCTGAAACAATCTTGGCACGTAGCAAGAGAATCAAGAGATTGTCGAAAATAGGGGTGAAAACGGTGACCGTTTCGACCATCCTTTCATTTCGTTTCGAAACGATTCGAAACGGTTAAAGATTTTGGTTATGTTTCAAAAACGAAACGGTTAACGAAACTTTGAAACGGTTTCGTCCATGTGTATTTTCGTGGTAGTTTCGTGATTTCGACCATTTCGTCCAAAACGAAACGGTTAACGCAAATGATAGTCAATTTCGTATCCAAAACAAAACGGTTGAAACTGACCGTTTTCATGGTCGTTTTAGACGTTATGCAGCCCTAGTCGAAAATGTATTATTTGTGTTAACAACACTACATCAAGTTCCATGAAAAGGTGGCCGGCCCATAAAAATCCGTTAGCCCTTATGATTTCATAGGGATTATTGTCCGAAATAGAAAATTGATTACTGTCATCTGCAATTTTGTCATCCCTTGTCATCGCTAAATAGAAAATGAACACATAAAATAGACAAGGTGAACATATATAGTGATCAAAATGAACACTTACAAACAAATAAGTTCGATAAAAATAAGTTGAATATGCATATAGAAATTTGAACAAGAGATGACAATACTTATTTGTTTGTAAGTGTTCACTTTGATAATCTATATGTTTATCTTGTCTGTTTTATGTGTTCACTTTGTGTTTAACAATGGCAGGGGATGACAAAACTACAAATGACCGTTATCATTTATGCCCGAGATATCTTGATTGGTTCTGTCTGATAACTGATAAGTCGTCATTGTCTCATTGGTAAGTTATAAGTAATGTCGCTTATGAGTTGTTTTATGCGTGCTGTGACGTCATAATAATATTAACGAAGATTTATTCTAAACATGTTTTGATCTAGTTTATAATGATATGAACATCAAAGCTAATATAAACTGAATCTGAGTTTATGGATGATTATATTAATTTTCATACTATTTTGTTTGTGCAATTGCATGGCTTAAAAATTACATAATGATATATAGATGTAAACATTGTTTTTCTAATAAATGTTTATAAATTTTTGGATTAAAATAAGACTTGGAAAATTCTAAAAAGGTTCATAATTTCTAAATAGGATAATGTATGTAATTACTAAAAAAGGTTAAAATTTTCTTATTGGAAAACAAAATGACAAAATGACAAAATGATTAATCAAGCTGTGACTATTGAGTGTGGTACCTTAGTGCTCTCTGCTACGACTCGCATATTACACAAAACAAATTGGGTTTCCAATGTCTCAATCCTACATTCCTTCGCTTTAAAACTACATCGAATCACTCTTACTTTCTCCTCTCAAAACCAATGCAGAATCCCTTTCTCTATAACGGTTTTTTACTCTCGGTTTGGCATCTAAAGTTCATTCCCCAAAATGGCGCAGAGAAGGTGCTCGATGAAATGCCTGAATGGAAACCAAATCAGATGAGGCCAACTTCAGTTTGGTAGCTGATGTTTCCAAAATGGTGGAAAAGCACAGTGATCTCCATAGGAGGAATTGAGAATTATAAGGTCCGGTGCGTGTCAACTATTCTAATAGAACATGGGCCTAGTTTTAGGATATTAAAAGGGATTGCAAGAAGCATTGTGTATTTTGAGAGAGATGTGAAAGAAAGGGGGTGTCCAACTTCAAATTGGCTTGTGAATTTTAAGAATTTGAATGTACCTAATTTGCCGTAGATCATGTAGTACTGAGATAGGTTCCAGACTGGTACCGGTATAATGGAGAATTCTGCTACAAGTATGTCAGTCAGGGCTTGATGGCTGAGTACCAGGTTCTTCTGTTCACAGCCCTAGTGCATTACATGATTTGACAAGTGAGAAAGGTTAGAACCTTATACAACCGGATATGGCCAATATGGGAGAATAATAAATTCACTGAGCAAGGTGCCTTTAACTAGAAGATAATTTAAATGGATTAACTTGTCTTACATTATACTGTCACTGATTCACTTGTATTACATCTGTAGATGTGTTCAAATGTTATAGGTTGCTATTAGGTGCCTTGAAGCACTGGAGGCTGATGGTCTGTAAGCCTCAGGTATGTCAGAACTCACAAAGTAACAATTTTATATTGAATCGCTAGATAGTCACTATCTAGAGTTATCTAAAAAAACAATTTCATATTGAATTATATTAGTAACTTTTTCTGTTTATATTGCAAACTACACCATACTATTTGGCATTGTGAAAATAATGTTAAGCATTTCTTAACTTTACATTGGATCAGCAGAATATTTGGTTTTCTGTAATATAACAAACAAAATTATTTCTGCAATAAAAGAATGACAAAAATAACCCTGATTTTTATAGTAACTCACCGCTTACTCAGCAATCTCAAATCGAAAGTGTTGCTAATGTTTATGTATGCCATAAACATTTGTTTCAAAATAATACATTAAGGATAAACTTTATCAGTTTTTTATTGATATGGTTAAAGTGTTCCATTTGATCTAGGGTTTTATCAGAAAAAAAAAAAAATGATCCATGTTTTCCAAATGTGATGCCTATATTTATTTGGAGTCTGACATCTGGGTATAGAATGCTCAATGTCAATCCTTGGATATTGCAGTTTGAAACCAGGCATTGGTGCAGTTAGTCTTAATGGTGAGATCACTAATTTTATTATCTGATTTGGATTTATTGTTATGTTGGTTTTGTTATTTCGAGCCATTTTTCTTGATTAAACCAGGAGTGTTATCTGTTTGAATTGGTATGGTAATTTCGGAAGTACCAATTGTTATAGTGGTGTACCTGCTAAGGACTAAAGTCTGCTAGCCTTTATTGGGTCTTTTTTGTTATCTGTAAGATGGTACAAGTAGATACATTACTGGATAACATTTTTGTTTGTTAGAAAAAGTAAATGATGAATTAACAACATTTTCTTGATAAACAATGAGCCATATAGCAGTAAAACTAATTGTTACTTCTGCACAAGTACATATTGGGTCCACATAATTAGTATAGTGTAAAAATCTTAGCAGTGAATGCATGTTCTCGTTAAGATCTGCATACAATTGTTTAATAAATTGAATTAAAGCCTAATTATTATTGTCTAATCTGTTGGGTGCAGAATGTTGCTCAATGACTTCCCTACACTGGTTGGAAACATTGTACTCAGCATAGAGAATCCCAAATCTACTACATGAGCTTTTATTTTCCTGTCCCCATTAAGACAAGGGGACAACTTATCAGGTCAAAAGTAAGAGTACGCAACATTTGAAAACATGATACCATACAATAAGCAGACCTATCTCATCTTCTAAAAGCATCAACTTAGTAGAAAAAAGTCAAATTTGTCAGTCAAATGTTTCCATGTTGGATTTCAAAGTTTCATCTCATTTTGCACATTGGCACCTCAATCTGATTTTAATTTATATCATGTGCCCTGGAATTATCTTTATTTATATTATACTCCTAATAAAATCATATTTCTCATTTTTAAATATCAAGTTTACTATATGACTATGAAGCACAAATTCTTTTTAAGAGCCATGTAGCCAAGCATAATGGGGAGGAGAGATTATTAAGACAAGCACCATAATCTTCAGGGGCATATATGTCAAGTTCCATATTTGTGCTATAAACAATTCTTCTGGAGTAATAATTCAAGAGGAGCTTCAAGGCAACACTACCTAATATTTATAATTTCATATAATTCTAGGAACGCTTTAACTTTAACTGCCACAAGTGTATCTTTTTGGAGGCATGAAGAGATGGCCAACTTCCAATTCATCCTTCTTCTAAGCACTTTTTTTCTGTTCTCTCTCTGTACATCTAGGGACACTATAACCCTAGATGCTCCTCTGTCATATGGAGATACTTTATTATCATCTGGCGGGGTCTTTACTCTTGGGTTCTTCACCTCTAATAATATGAAATACTTAGGTATCTGGTACACTCAAATCATCCAACAAACGGTCGTGTGGGTTGCAAACCGAGATAACCCAATGCTTGATTCAACTGGCGTTCTATCCCTCAACACTAACGGGTCAATTTTACAACTCCAAAACGGCTCTGCTAAGGTCTTTTGGTCTACAAGTCCATTGAACAGGGTTACCGCTGTTGCACGTTTATTGGATACTGGGAATTTTGTGTTAATGGACAATAACACAAGTATAATCTCATGGCAAAGTTTCGACTACCCTACTGATACTCTATTACCAGGTTTGAAAGTTGGTTTGATAATGGGGCAACCTCGTTTCCTAACTAGCTGGACTAGCTCTGATAACCCTTCATCCAGTAACTACACGATTAAACTTGATTCAGCTGGTTTCCCAGAGTACTTCATTCTGGACAGGTCGAAACGAGTCTACCGAACTGGACCTTGGAATGGGCGTCAATTCAGTGGTGAACCTGAAATGGAAACAGATAGCAAGTTGACTTTTGTGTTTGTTTCAAACCCAAATGAAACGTATTACACATTTTATGTTAATGATACCTCATTAATATCACGGCTCGTGCTAAACCAGTCTTTTCTCCAGCGTTACGTGTCAGATGGGTCAGGTTGGACCTTGTATTGGTCGCTTCCTAGGGACCAATGTGACAATTATGCACAATGTGGGCCATATGGCGTGTGTAATTTAAATTCTTCAAATGTACCGGATTGTACTTGCCTTGCTGGATTTATACCTGAATCTGAGAAACAATGGGATCTGCGTGACACATCAGCTGGGTGCATTAGACGGACTGGTTTGAACTGCACAAGTGATGGGTTTATAAGAATTAGCGATGTGAAATTACCGGAAACAACAAATGCCACTGTTGATAGTACAGTTGGATTGGAGGACTGTAGGAACCGGTGTTTGAAAAATTGCTCGTGTACAGGCTATTCAAATTTGGATGTATCAAATGGGGAAAGTAGCTGTATGATGTGGTTCAGTGATTTGGTTGATATAAGACAATTTAATGGTGGTGGTCAGATTTTGTATTACCGTGTTGCTGGTTCTGATGTACCAGGTATTCAACGTATTTACCCTTCTTTATTTGTTAGAAAAGGATTTGATTGAAATTGTTAAACCTACCACAAAGAGTTACTTTTTCCTTTGGGTAAGTTTTAGGGACCAAACAAAAAGAAATACCATCTTATACATGTTATTCTGTATTTAGTTACATCTTTTCCTCTCTTGAAATAGCTGCAAGTAATGCAAGTGAGAAGAGGAAAACAACTAATGCAGCCATAATTGTGATTTCTATAATTTTGGGATTGGTAATTTTGGCTTCCTTTGGTTACCTTGTTCGAAGAATGAAGAGAAAAAAGAAAGGTATATTTTTTAAAAAATTAGAAATTCTGTGCTGGACCAATATACTACAGATACTGGTATTTACTTCCAAAAGGCCTGTCTCAAATTAAGGTACTGGCAGACAGTTTACCTGTATGTACTAATACAAGAAAACATGTATGCAGCATCATTACAAGTAGCCTACTATATAGTACATACCAAGATAAACTACCTTGTCCAGGCTGTCAAAGATCTTATCTTAGATTATATTTACCAGTCACCTGTTTGTACCAATATTAACCAAATGTTCAAGAACAGTATTCTAAATGTTTCAATTACATTACCAAATAAATCATGCTAGCCTCGCATACAGTATTCTCAGTTTCTGCTAGTTATATCATAATTTCCCTTAAAAATACAAATTTTCTTTTCTGAAGAAGCCATTACTATTTTTGGTTTTTGAAATTTTGCTATTCACCAGGACTAAGACAGACCTCATTTGAATTGGCATGGTCACTGGCGCATGAACATGATGGAGTTCTAGATGAGGGATCTAGGAGCCAAGGAAATCTTTCAAGTCTCCCACTGTATGATGTAAATGTCATTTTTTCTGCTACAAATAACTTTTCTCCATCAAATAAACTCGGTGAAGGTGGCTTTGGCACAGTTTTCATGGTAATTTTCTGGTTGTTTTGTTAAAGTTTATTTATTGATGTTTGCTTATCGTTATTTGTACAATTCCAGCAACCAAGTACATATCAGACTATTTCCTTTGTGTCAAAAAAAAAAAAAAAAGTTTTTCTTTATAAATTTTGGTGCAGGTCATATATTTGGGTGCCACTTGGCTAAAACTATAGATCAAGTTAAGGAAAAATATTTTCAGACATAATACCCTAAAATGCTATATTTTTCATAATAGGGGGAATTGGATGGAGGGAATAGAATAGCTGTAAAAAGGCTTGGGAATTTCTCAACACAAGGCCTCGATGAATTGAAAAATGAAGTTATTTTGATAGCAAAACTTCAACACATCAATTTAGTGAGCTTGTTGGGGTGTTGTATCAAAGGAGAAGAACTGATGCTCATCTACGAATACATGGAAAATAAAAGCATGGATACTATAATTTTTGGTATTTCTTCTTTTGATTACTCCTGTTTTGTTGTTAGAGGATATTTTATTGATTATGGCTGGTACCTGTAAGGTATTAGCATATATTTTACTTTACTTTATTACTGTCCTCCTGCTTGGAACAGATAAAGCAAAATCTTCTCAACTAAACTGGCAGAAGCGGTTTGAGATAATAAAGGGCATTGCTAGGGGAGTTCTTTATCTCCACCAAGACTCAAGATTACGAGTTATTCATAGAGATCTGAAAGCCAGCAATGTACTACTAGATAAACATATGAACCCAAAAATCTCCGATTTTGGCCTTGCCAGAATTTTTGGTACAGATGACACAAAATCACATACCAATAGAGTAGTTGGTACATAGTAAGTGAAATTATTTTCTCACTTAAGTCACATTTTTAGTGCTCTTAAGGAAGGATTTTGTAAAGTTGAAACATTATGGTGCAGTGGGTATATGGCTCCAGAATATGCGATGGATGGCATCTTTTCAGTGAAGTCAGATGTTTTCAGTTTTGGCGTTTTAGTCCTCGAAATTATTAGCGGAAAGAAAAATCGAAGGATATTTGATACAGAGCCTTCATCAAATCTCCTTAGTTATGTAAGTATTATTTACGAGCCAGCCCCCCCCCCCCCGGTAATCCCTCTTTTTTACATGATTTTCGTCTTGAAAGCGGTACATCATCCACCTATTTCTATTAATGTAAAACACCTTTTTCTTCATTTACTTGTATGTTGTAAAAGAGTTTGAAAATATTACTGATTTATGTGCTCAGGCTTGGACACTATGGAAAGACAACAAATCCTTGGAGTTACTGGATACATCCATTTCAAAAAACTCATTTCACAGGGAAGAGATCATGAGATGTATTCAAGTAGGCCTTCTATGTGTACAAGATAGGCCAGATGATAGGCCTGACATGTCCACGGTTGTGTTGATGCTAAATAGCCGGGATGCAATATTACCACAACCGAAACAGCCTGGTTATTTTAGTGATCGGGTTACAAGTGATGCAAAATCATTATCTTCTTGTACGGTCTATGATACAACGCTTACGATCATGGAGCCCCGATAAGCGATGACTAGGACATGTTAGTTTTCTTTCTATTACATGGGGTGTCAGTCGTGTGTATGTGTAATGTGTGTGAATGTATATGTTAAGACTTCTTGCGTTGGATTGCATTTTTGTTGTGCTCGGGACAGCTCCTCGGCTCATTATTGTGTCTTTTTTTTGTTCAAAGTAAAATCTCTTGACAGTGACTTCATTTGACAGTTTTGACATGCACTAGGATAGTATATATCTTAAATTGAAATGCATCACACATTCTCTAATAAAAAAAGAAGTCCGACACTGAAGATATTTGACCTGCATATTTTATGTGAGAGTCGTGTATAGGATTCACACTAAACCGTCTATATATCAAATAAGAGATATAAAAAAGGCTATATTTAATTGTATTTGATGGATTGTCAAACGGGGTGATAAGAATCACCCCAAAAAATTATTATCCCCAATTCCCCGTCATTCTCCTTAATGAAGCATTTTCCCTCTTTTATTTTCGGAATACAATTAAATAAGCACTAATTAATTTCCTATTTTTGCTGCTCATCCCTTGAATTTATCATCCAGATCAGATCTCCCCTCCTCCTTCCTTGTATTTCCCTTCCTCTCCATCTCAGGGCAAACATTTTTTTCTAGAATTTTTTTTTTCCAAAACATTTTGTATGGAAACTATGACAATAGTTTTCTTTTTAGGTGAAACATTTTTTCCAGAATAATTAGGATCTGAAATTAAGACAACTATTTTTTTTTCAAGAACAATTAGTCATTTTTTTCCAGGTGAAACAGCTTTTCTAGAATAATTAAGATCTGAAACTATGACAATTAGTTTTTTTCGAAAATAATTAGTATCTGAAACCAGGGCAATTATCTTTTTTTTTATAGGTGAAACAATTTTTCGAGAACAATTAGGAGCTGAAACTAGGACAATTAGCTTTTTTCAGGAAAATTAGCTATATTAACTAGAATAATTAGCTATATTAATACACGCTGGATGGTAGGGAGTTGGTTGGCAGGGGATGAGGATCAGAGGCAAAAACAAAAAAGATGCTGCACAGGATGTTAGGGGATGAGGATCGAAGGCAGAAAAAACAGATAGGGCGCTGGACAAGTATTCCGAAAATGAAAAAAAATATAATGACACTAAGGAGGGAATGATGGAGATGATGCTGAGGAAGGAATGATCTTGAGTAATTCGGGTTGTCAAATGTTACTCAAATATGATCAAAATTGTTTGGACATCTGTTTTATTTGTCAACCACTTCATTTAGGATGCCACAGAAGACCTTAGCTTTTGTACCTGCTGGCTGCTGCTACTTTTAGTTTCTGACTCTTGGTCAGCTAAATGAATTGAAAAAGAAAAACAAATCAACTACCGCGGTCAATAGGAAGGTGGAAAAGTTGAATGTCCAGAGACTTGAAATTCCAGTACTTTCAAATTTCAATACAGATTTGCACCCTTATAGCGTCGTTATTTCAAGAATTTGGGAACTTGTGTTTCAAAATAATAATAATTATTATTATAGTTATAATCATATATACTAACAAATAAAAGTGAAAAGCATATTACAAATTTCAAACTATGAAAGGTTTTTTGATAACATGACTTTAGAATTAAAACTGATCATCCGTCAATTGATGGCTCATATCTTGATTAATATAAACAAATATGGTATATGGACGGTCTTTACAGGACCGCTGGATGGGGTTGAACAGATGAAGGTCTCTTGATTAAGTTTTTCTTATCTGCTTTTTTATTGAAGTTTGTATTTGTATTAGGCTTGCTGTGTGAATGTTTTGTGGGAAAATGTCAATGTTTAGATTTTTTTTTTTTTTTTTGTTTTTGTGCGACTGTTAAGTCACAAACTCTGAATGACTTCATATTTTGTACATTGGCATTTTTTTCTATATGCAGGGTTTGGGAGACTGTTTTAAGTAAATAATAAAAAAAGGAAATTTTCTTCAATGATAATTTTTTTTTATATGAGCTGACTATATAGTCATTAAGAATAATGAACTATTTTTATTGATTATAGTTTTTTAAAAAATCATCAATAAAAATTTTTTCCTTAACTCATCCATGAATTCCCCAATAAAGAAATAGTGGTTTTATAGCCGAAAAATTAAAAATAATATTAAAATATTCCGGAATTTGAAAAATAATATTTAAATAATCAAAATTATATAAATGGTACTGCGAAATTGGGTTTTGGAAGTTCATTACTAGTATCGTTTTTTTTAAAACCCGATACTAGCCCAAGCCCACCTATATAAGAACGATCTCGTTCTTCTCTCCCACTGCCTTTCTTTTCCTCGCGACGCAGCACCAGCGCAGGTAATTTTTTTAATATTTATTTAAATTATTAAATTAATTTAGTTTAATTAGTTAAATAATAGAAAAAAATAGAATAATTATTCTAAAAATAATAAAAAATAGTAAAAAATGCAGAATAAATAGGAATAATTAGTACGAGTAGTGTTAAATTATTTGGAATTATTTTTACATTTAAAAATTCAGAATAAATTAATTAAAAATTAGAAAAATCTAGGAAAAATAAATAAAGTTAATAGATTTTTTTTAAATATAGTAAAAAATTGTGAAAATTATTTAGGGTAATTTGTGTCTATATAATTTAATTTAAGCACTATTGTTATAGTTAATCAAATATTTTCTATGTTATTATGTATCAAATTAGGGTAATAATTGTGAAATTTTTTAGTTTCTCCTTGATATGATATGCTTGTGTATGATGTATGGATGGAGATCAATTCAGGGGGGGCTATGTCTCGTTACTTGTCAGATTTTGTCGGAAACCTAACTTCAAATAGGGAAAAAAGGAAAAATCGAACAAAGTACCTAACAAATCAATTTTCAAAATTGTTCTTGTAATTTCTAAAAATCCAAAAACAATTCACGTTATCCAGAAAAAATTACGTTATGAGAAACCGATACTAGCTAGTATCATTTTTTGCAAAACCGACATTAGCAAAAACTGATATTGCAATAACATTTATATATTTTAGATTGTTTAAGTATTATTTTCGAAATTCGGAAATATTTTAATATTATTTTTAATTTTTCGGGGTTATATGGACTTACCCAGCCTAATGTACGAAACAAAAAGCAGGAACAATACCGGAAGCCCATAAGAGGCCTAGAGAGCCCACTAGAACAGGCCCACTACAAGAATGAAAGCCCGTACGTAGGAGAAGCTCCAGCCACCAGGAATTGAAAAAAAAAGCCTATGGAGAGAGTGGGACCCAGCAGCAGCAGTATGGAAAGGAGAAAACCTGAAAAAAGGCGAACCAGCAACTGTTTCCTCACCACTGTCAATGCTCCGACCGCCGGAGAACATCTTATTTCGCTCATTTCCTAAAATTTTGTCTCTCAATTCAATACCACTCCGCAAAGGCCAGTTGGTTACTTGGTTAGGTCTTCTCTACTCATTACTTCCCCTTGTTTTGGCCGAGAGTGATGGCGTAAGACACCCCATCCAACAAAGAATAGCATCATGCCATGATCTTCTGTATGGTTTGTTGTTTGTTGAAAGTCAGCATTCTTTTCTTAAGCCCCAGATTGGAATCACTTTTTTTTTTTTTAACAGGGATTTCATTTCATTTCATTAATTAGATTTTTTTTTTATCAAAATGAATTGATTTGATGTCATTTGTTGAATTTATATTTGTTTGTTCTACTTTTTTAACTTCACATTTAATTGAATGTGCTTTTATCAAATTATTGATTGTACAATGCCTTTTAATATTATTGAGAAGTAATAGTAATTTGTGAACCATAATCTTGTTTGAATAATATGGAAGCTGGCGACTTGAAAATTGGAAATTTCTGCTTGATCCCATGAAAATTAGAAATTTCTGCTTATGAAATAAGTGACAAGTTTACGTGATACATATTGGGAAGTATATAACAGAGCCGTACAAGAGTACGCAAAATCAGCAGAAAAGGATATCTCATTGGCTATACAATACAGCCATATAGGTCATAAACATTTTTTTAATCTCAAAAGTTGACCATACAGGCCATTCAAAGGCCGAGAAATGTTGAAAATCCGATCTAAGCTAAGATCATTTTTTCAAAATCCGATCTTAGCTTAGATAGTGATTTTAAAGTCCTATCTTAGTATCGGTTAATTAAAGAACGAGATCGCAATACCAATTTTATAAATCCGATTATTTAAGTATTATTTTCGTTGATTAATAATATTTTAGTAATATTCTTAATTTTTTCGGGACCTGATACAAAGCCAATTTTCAAACCTGGCAACACTGTATCAGTCGGGTGGTCGAATCTTTGCCATGCAATGCTCTCTGTGTTTTTCTCCTTGAAAACAAAATTTCCAGAATCTAATAGTTGTGCAACAGGATTAACCAAATTGACGGGTATACTTATAAACCAGAGTACGTAGTTGGAGGCTTGGAGCTTGATTTGAGCTGTAAATTTGACCCGTTAGAGCTGATAGATAGAACACCATTTCACTAAAATTCAATAAATTGAAACCCTTGCTGAGTGAATATATAATGGATATATATATAATTGTCAATTAATGTAAAGAAACATCAGCTTTCTTTTAAGTTTTAACATATATAATCTTCAGCCAAAACAAATATTTTGTGTCTAAACCTGCTTTATTATCATTATTTCAGACATTTATGAATAGCAAACTGAAAACCTAGCTAGGATGCTACAACGTGCCAATAAGTGGCAATAACGGTACTTCAGAAGTAAACCCCATAAATCCTCGAGTTAAGATACTTTTGAGTTTTCCTGATTTTAACTCCAATCAATCAGAAAACTCTACAAATATCCGGTAGACTGATCAGCGGTTTTTATGCATGCATTTTAACCCTAATTAGGTCTTAAATTTGGTTAAATATTGCATATTTTAATAATAATTTGATGCTTTTAGGGTAGAAGCTTGGTACTGCTATTGCTCCTTCATGTTTTCAGGTTCTCCATTCATTTCTGATGTTTTCTGCTGATTTTTGGCGATTTTGGACGAGATTTGGACTTGGATCCGCACAGTTTTCAGCCCAGCCCAGACTGCCGCCAGACGGACCGTCTGGATCTCCAGACGGACCGTTTGACTGTTCCGAAACCAGACTTTATTCAGGGCATCCTATTTCTGCTGAAGCCACAACCCCTACATACTTGGCACGATTTAGGCAGTTTTAGCACGACTTCAGACCGACCTTTTGGAAGAAGATGGCTATTTAAGAGAAGCCAAACCTCAGAAAGAGGGGAAGGCAGAGAGAGAGAGAGATCACGCAAACCCTAGCCAGCCAACCTTCCAGACGGATCGTCTGACACCTCAGACGGACCGTTTGATCTCGCCAGATTGCAGAAACTAGAAGTCAAGTTGAATTTCTGTTGTAATTTCTCTTTGATTTCTATGTTTTGGAGAAACCTTGATCTATTTGTTGTTTTTGCTACTATGTTAGAGTAATTTAGTTTTAAGGGGCAACGGTAGAGAACCAATTTTATGTAGTTGATATTGATATTATTTAGTTGGAGTTTATATTATTTCCTTGTGATTTCTATCTTTTGGTTTTGATTGATATGTGATTTCATGAATTGTTTTGATAGAATTGATTAAGCCAATTAGATTAAGGCCTTGTCTAACTTGGTAACAATAATCTATATCTTAGCTTGATTTGTGTTTGACCTAATTGAGGATGGTAGTAATTGATGAATGAAACCGAGATTAAGTAACCGATAGGTGAACCCTTCTTGCAACGATGGTTGCAAGATATCCTTTGTATGAAAGATAGGATTTAGAAACTCAAAGCCAATGGTGATGACCAAACTTAGGGTTTTTAATTGATGACTTGACCTAACTTTGAGAACTTGAACTGTAACGATAGTTAGTATCAGGTAATTGAAGTTAAGCCATAATTCTGCACTTGAAATAACATAAATTCTGCTAAGTAATTCATCATCTCGAGTTACAAACGGACCGTCTGAGATATCAGACGGGTCGTTTGGAACTGCTACATAAAAAAAAGGTTCTTAACCTGACCCCCTGTTTTAACATAGAATTGCGTGATTACCCTCTAGTTTAGTAATAATTTAGTTTTTTCCTATTGTTTTAATCTTAGTTAATTTAATATTATTGTTGTTTTTTAAATCAAAATCTTTATTTTAATCGATTTTCATAAAAGAGTCCCTTTGAACTAGAAGATTAGGGTTTAAGTATATCAACCGTCCCTGTGATCGATCCTTGTTTACTACAATAAGATTTAAATCAGGTAGACTAGGTATTTTGACTAGGTTTGCACCTGACCATAGACTGTAATAGACCAAAGCAATGAAAAAAGAGGGAAACAAAGAAAAAAAAATTAAGAAAAAGTGAACATGGAAATCAAGGTAGCTGCTGTTTGTATGCTTGTGATGTTGGCACTCTCCGCAGGTATATTTCACATTTCTACTATTTCACAAAATTTCATATGAAATTACTTGGGGAATATATGTTTGTGTATGGCATGATGTATATTACTTCATTGATCCCTCTCCAGTAAATAATCTGACATGCTTTTAGTCAACACGCTGTTTTTTAGAAGCTTTTTTTCTAAATCAGTTATGTCAGGTCAGTGCGAATTTGCATTCATAATACAAATAATAATAATAATAATAAATTTTGACAATATTTTGGTATTTATAGAAAGAATTTAGAACTATATATGTGGTAACACGCTCATTTTAATTGTATTTTCCATGATTTTAAATGATATTTAATTACTACTTGGTTTCTCACCAATGTATGTTAAAAAAAAATAACAAAAAATACGGTAAGGAACATATGAATGTTTATAAAGTGTCTGCTTCAGTTCTAAATTATGAAAGTTTTGAACGCAGATATGGCAGTTTCCATCTGTCCTAAAAGGGGCGTCCCATGGCCAGATTGTTGTGAAGCGAAGACATTCAATTTGTTTTTCTGTGTAAATATTCTTTGTCATTTATATTGTGTAGTAATGCATAAGGATAAGTACACAGCGGGACAATGCTACGGCTCTAATTGCATCTGCCAGGACAGGACATGCTTAAATGCTAATTAGGGTCCTGGATTCATAAATATCATGAATAATATCTGTAGCGATTTTTGAATGAGTACTATATATCAATTCTAATTAATTAACCAATCGGTTGTCAAATCTAATAAAGATATTTGTGTTGCAGTTTGTGACATAGTTGTGGTATGCTTATCCTGTAAATATGGATTAATTCTGATGAAATTTGTGATGTCCTCCTTTTAAAATGAAAGTTTTTCATGTTGAGTTTGTCTCATCCATACTATACATGTGTGAGGTGTAGTATGAACTATGATTACAGAGTTGTGAATTGCAGTTGTAGTTTATTGGAATGAAATTGTTAAATGTGGGTTTTCTTTTTGTTGGAATCAAGTAGATCTTTAATTTAATGTTCCACCATGCACTTTCATTAATAAAAGCTAAAAAGTTACAGATGATCTTATTACTATAATTTGATAATATAAAGAATAAAAGAAAATAATCTTAGTACACAATGGAAGCCGAAATTAAAATAATCCCAGTATTACAAATATCAATGATTGCTGCTCTCTTGTTCTTCTAATTTCTACATACTGACCACCTCCATTGAATTATCTGAGATCAACTGACAAGTCACCCATCCAAATCACACAACCACTGTCCCCCATTTAATTTAATACTTCATGATTTGCAATTGCATAAGCAGTACGTACAGGAGCAATTCATCATCAAACACATATTTCCGCAATCTTCTTGTTCAATCACAGAATCCACTATTACATAATTACATTTGTTGTATCAGGCAACTTTGCATTACTAGCTCCCAGTCTCTCATATTTGGGCTCGAACCTGGTCAAGCAATCACAATTCAGTATATCTGAAGTATTCCTACTGCAAAGGATATTGGGCCCGCATTGATCATAGTCGTCACATTGGTCTCGAGGAACTGACCAATACAGGGTCCAGCCTGAATTAGATGCATCTGCCACATATTTTGAAGAGTTGACTGGTTCAAAAAGCCGTGACACAATTGATGAAACATTGACATAAAATGTGTAGAACACAATTATGTAGTACTATGTTTTCATTTTCGATTGAGACGCAATCAAACGTAAAACTTCCATCCGATTTCATCTGGGGTTCACCACTAAAGTGAACTCCATTCGAAGGCCCATTTCTGAAGAAAAGTTTCAATCCATCCCAACCGCTGAATTCTGGGAGAAATGACCCAATGCTTTGATTTTCATTTAATCATTTATACGCTTGTTCTAGCAACTAGCAAGATATACTAGTTTAATTTCAAATAACACTTTACAATAAAATAGTTAATATTTCGATAGGGTGCATAAATATATACGTTACAAAATTTCTACTAAATGTTCTAGCTAGGTGCAAATAATTAGGAATAAGGACTAAGGAGGGGCCATTTTACAAAAGTTGAGCACGTGTTGGGCTATTAGCTAGCTCGGTCTGTTTCAGTGTGGAATTATTTGTCTTGATATATATATATATATATATATATATATTCCTTTTTGGTTCATATTGAAATCTGTAGGCAAGATTGACAATTAACTTTGATTCTTCACGACTTTACAGTGTCTCTTGTTCTAGACGAAGTAACGAAGCCATGATTTATTAGTTAAATCAAATGACTTCGTCAAAGCCTCAAATAGTCTATACTCTATAGTTCCACTATAATTCATTAAAGTGAAACCCTTGCTACGTGAATAGATGTATATAATTGTCAACTAAAAGAAACATCGGCCCTAAAAAAAAAAAAATGTAAAGAAACTGATCGGTGCTGAGGGTACTGGTCAAATTAAATCCTTAATTACCGATACTAATTCGTTTGCAGTTCAATTTAAGGGTCGAATCTCGGAGACGGACTATTCTGTTTCTAAGTTAAACAGTTCAAATTAAACTAAATCCTAAGGTAATAAACAATTCAAAGGTTCACACGAGTTAAACAGTAAGTAAAGTTCAAGATAGAAATCCTAATTAGCTAATTCCTAATTAATTCAAAGAGGTATAACAGTTGATGAAAGACTAGGGGTTTCAGGTTGTCAAACTTTTCTTGACTTGTCAGGGTTGGAACGGACTGTTCTATTCCTAGAACGGGCCGTTTCAAGCCCTGTCAACTGGCTGGAACAGGTCGTCTGGTCCAGGCGCCCCCTTCTGGGCGGTCCGTCCTGTTCCTGGAACGGTCCGTTCCAATCAGTTGATACTTGTTTTGCCATGTTACTTAATTATTAACTGAGTTTGATTAGAACCTAACCTACAGACTTGCGCTCTAACTTCCGTTTCTTGGTTTAGTTTGTTTAGACTACTTTCTAGGTCTTGGTAAACTCTCAATTTTGCAATTTCAAGTAAAACTCTAATCACTTAAAGCCTGGTTAAATCCTTTCGGATATCGCCTACCAAACAGATTCGAATGCTAAGTTATTACTGCGATTTGACTTTTATCCAACAATTAAACTAGGCATTTGTTTAACGAGGCAATTAAATCAAACAATAAAAAATTAAAGCAAACAAATAACAATAACAGAACGTAACTTAACTCAACTAATAATTAAGCATTCAAACAAAACAAGTAACTAAAATAAAAGTTATCAAACCATAGCCCCTAAACTACTCTACTCTAATAAATCCATGCAAGAAAAAACAGTTTTCATAAAATACAAACACATAAGAAAGAGAAAAATCAAGTTACAATAGATTGCGCTCGAAATCTCCACGATTATGTGCTCTGTCCTGTCTGGAGCGGTCCGGCCTGATCCTGGGGCGGGGCGTCTCAGGTGGGGCTGGTTGTCTCAACAGGCTATCTGTTAGAGTTATGTCCTAGGAGCCAATTATTAAATGGCCACTTCTATGGTTTATGTGATTGATGATATTTTATCATTTATTCCTTGATTTATTAATTGACAGATCATTCAGGTTGAGGATCTGAATTGTGGATCTCTGTAGTTCATTTATAATTAAATGACAATAATAAATCTAAAAGGTCCGTAATCTTGATAATTAACAAGGAATATTAATTATCGGATAAGATTAGTATGCAAGTTAAGTGATGATTAAGTTCTACAGATCATAGGTAAGGAGTTGCCAACTTAATTGCATATGTATATGTTATAGAACATAGTACAGGACGCGACCCAGTGAAATAAATATATGGATTGTGTTATGTGTCATTATTTATTTCATTTGAGTTTGATTCTAAGTTTGAGATGGTTCAGCTTTTCCACATGAGGATAGGTTCAATAAATATCGTCTACCGTTGATTCCTGATAAGGGCTGCTATACGGACTTTATTTATGTTCTCTTGAATTGTGCGGGGAAAAGTTGTTCATCAAGAAAACCGTATGTCCCTCATTAATTAACTTAGTGAGCGATGATATCTGTTTGGGCCCCTTGATGGAGATGGATTGTTTGCTAGCAACTGATACAGTCATCTCTAGATCAAGAAACGTATAATCTGCAAGAATGACACATTCCTATCTTGGATTATACGATGATATCATGTGACATAAGAATCAGACAAGGAAATACTATTATTTCTTATGCAGGATTAAAAAATATTGTAGCAGTACACTATTTATGCGAATTGGAAATCATAACGTGTTGCTAGATACCGCTTATGATTATTGGAAATAAATAGCGATTTATTTTCCATGTCCAACAGAGCATAAATCCTCAAAGGGTCACACAAATAGGTTTTGACCATGCGTGCATTATTTATTTGGTTGTATTAAGGAATGCAACAATATGATATGTTGACTGATTAATTATGTACTGTTGCGAACCGTCATAATTAATTAATTAAGTCAAACGGATTATATAGAAATAAATTAATGCATATTCTAATCCTTAAATAATTATCAAAGTGTTGATAATTAATTTGTTCAACATGAATTAATTAAAGTAATTAATTTGAGCTAACGGGCCTATATTTAAATTGTAAATTAAAGGTCCAACTTGAGAGCAATTAATTGGGCCACTAATTAATTGAATTAGAGGACCAATTAAATAATTAATGGAGCCCATTTAGGCCCATTTTATGGCTGCCCTAGTGATGGCATAGTTGTAAATTAGTTACAACTTTTTGGGAGAGTGGTTGGTCTATAAAAGGACCACTTTGGGAGCCAAAACCCTAGCCACCTTGCCTTTTTCTCTCTCCCTAATATTTTGGACGAAAATTAAAGGAAAAATTTCAGAATTTTTCCTCTCCACCATTGCTCTCTTAAGCTCATGTGTTGAGCACCTCTTGCCTCCATCCAATTAAATAGTTAATTAAGGCAAAGGGAAGGAAGGGATTAGGCTTAACCTCTCATCTACTAGCATAGATCGAGGTTTTGGTTAATACCTTGGTGGACTTGAGGCCGAGACACGCGTGGTGGTGCGCACAACCTCGACTCGACGGATTCGAGCCTTGCGATTACAAGTTCGCAAGAGGTAGCCATTTTTCCCTCTTTCTCTTGTGTGTTTGGATGGCTTTTGCACTAGATCTCCTTTGCACTTAGTTTAATTAGGATTAATTAAGAGTAATTAGTCTAAAAATTAAATTTGTGCACTTCCTAACAGTGGTATCAGAGCACATGGTCGTGCTTAAGTTATTTTGACACTTAATTAAGAGAAATTGGTTAATTAATGGATTAGTAGAGTTGATGCTATTGCTTGCTGTCTGGAAACAGCAATTTCTGTGTTGTTATGCGTTTTTCGCTATGAAATTTTCTCTGGAAATTTTTTCTGTCAACTAGAAAGTTGTAGATCTGTGGATTGTGGTTCTTTTGGCGTTGGATTCACATTTTTCTGAAATTGTATGGATTTACTGTGAATAAAATGGCAACGGTGCGCAGAACCAGTTTCTGCTTGCACTGTTCTGTTTGAATGGCTTAAAAGATTTATATTTTGAATATAAGTACCAGTGTTCTTTGGCTAGATTTAAAGAGGACTTGAAACACTTTCTGGACATGTATAGAATGTTGCATGGTTCAGATTAATTCGTGGTTTTTCAAGTATGAAAAGAAAGATCTCGTCAGATCTGGTTTATTGAGCAAACTGATTGTTCTAATAAACTGTACCAACTGAGAACTCTTTCTGGAAAATTGTTTGAATAGAGTTGTTTATTTTTAAGTTAGGATTCCAGGAAAATTAATTTCATAATTTTTCATGGAAGTTTGGTACCTCAACCAGGTCAAACCTTTTCGGTCGATAGTCTGTTCCTGTACAGGTCTAGTCGATTGTTAAGCTTGTAACTTGAATTTCTTAAACAGAACTTAGTGGTTTTCTTTTCATGAATAGTTAGCCAATAGATTAAACAAGTTTTTCTATGTATATTGTATGTATAAAAACTGGATGGAAGGTGATCTTTCAGACCGGATGGTTGAGAAGAAAAACAGAATATCTCAAAACGGTGCGTTCGCGCACTTGTTTCAGATTTGTCTTTTTTGATTCTCTCAGATGGTATATGATCTCTTCCTGAAATTTTGACTGGTATTTACAATCTAGACAAGGAGCTTATATAAATTATTTCATAATTTTTGGAGACCGAAAACTGTGGATTTTGTCGTGTCCCATTAGATACTTTTTTATCAAAGTATTATTTATCTAATTATTCAAACTAGTTGAAAAAGTAATTAGGATACTCCTTGTGCGATCTCCTTTCAGTTTTTTGATGATTGAAAAGTTTTCAAAAGGAATTTAAACAAGTTTGGTTGTTTGAAATTTGAGCATTTATACACGGAAATTGCGAATGGCAAATAATACGCAAAGACACTTGAAAGTCATTAATTATAAACAAAGTACACTAGTGGATAGACTTGTGCTAACTTTGTTTTGTAGGAGGATGTGGGTTTAGTATGGCTCATGATTCAATGCCTTGTGGTTTGTAAATTGAATGCATGTGTGATTGTGTGTAATTAGGCCTTTGGTGCCATTAATTAATTTTGATTAATTTTTGTGTAACTTGTGTGGCTTGCATGCCCCTAAGGTTAGGATGGGAATAGAAATTTACACATGTAATTTTGTTCCTTTATTTTATATAGGATTTAGATCCATATAGAATTTAGTGGGAGGGACAAAGGTTAGATTAGTTTTGCTACATGGAGATGCGGCGAAAACTAATGCAAGCGGGAGCCATACAAACCCACAACAATGCTTGAGATGCTTATTATGTGAATGTTTGTGAATGCTATGAATGTCATAGGATAGGTATGGGTGTATGCTTACACGACCACCAAACAAGAGTCACATAATTGTTTGTCCCAAACGATTGAGCCAAATCACTCTCCTTCTCTCTATCCCCTTCACGCCTTATGTTCGGCCATTGATGCATTCCGCCGACGCGGACATCGTGGTCCACCATAGGTAGTCGGGGTGTAAATCGGATTTGCAAGGAGCAAATAGAGAGGAGTTGCTTAAACAATGGACCCTAATCGGATTGGACATTGGAGTGAAGTTCGCGACGCGAACCAAGAGTCATAAAGTTGTATGATTGGTTAAGGAGAACCTACCTCATTATTAGTTGCTTTGATGTTGTGCCGACGCCGGCATCATCTCAACGAAAGTGGGGGTCTTGGAAATTCATTACTTTTAGGGACTTATATTAAAGTAGTGAAAGTTTTACTTTATTGGAAATTAAAACAAAACATAAACTAATTGACCTTTAATTTGAAAATTGTTGTAGATGTCTTCCTCGTCTTTTTCGCTACGTTCTCTTTTAGAGAAAGAGAAGCTCGCCTTCAACGGTGCCAACTTTCTGGATTGGCACCGGAACCTTAGGCTTGTCCTTAGGTTTGAAAAGAAGGAATATCTCTTGACCACTCCCGTCCCCGCGGCTCCCAAGTCGGATGCCCCTAAAGCGGATCAGGACAAACATGACAAGCACGTCACGGACGACATGGAGATGTCCGTCTTGATTGTCGCTGTCATGGAGTCGGAACTCCAAAAGGAGTTCATGGATAGTGGTTTAGGAGTGTTTGAAATGGTCTCTCGTCTCTCGAACATGTTCCAAACCAAGGCCCGCACCGAAAGGGCTCGTCTCATCAAGGCCGTCGCCAATACTCGATTGGCGGAGGGTCATGAAGTCGGGCCACACGTCATGAAGATGGCGGGGTTGTTTCGGCAGCTTGAAAGGCTTGATACGCCCTTCCCGTCAGGGGCGATTCAAGACTTTATTCTCAACTCTCTCCCTCACAGCTTCACCGGTTTTGTTGTGAACTACCGGATGAATGGCATGGACAAGAGCATGGATGATCTCCAAAACATGCTTGTCGAGACGGAGGAGAGTCTCAAGAAAGAGAAGGGCCCCAAAGATGTTCTTGCGGTGAGTGACAAGAGCAAGAAGAGCAAGAAAAGAAAGACCCGCAGAACTAGAAAGGGCAAAGGCACGGTGACGCCCCAAGGTTCGGCCAAGGGAGCTCCCGAGGGTTCCAAGAGAAAGAAGAACCCGGCCACTTCCGAGACCGTGTGCTACTACTGTAGCAACAAGGGCCATTGGAAGAGGAATTGCCCCAAGTACCTCGCTGACAAGAAAGCGGGAACTGTCCGGCCTTCTACTTCAGGTATATTTGTCATTGAAACCCTTCTCGCTACCTCTAGTACAGACTGGATATTTGATACTGGTTCATGTGCTCACATTTGTCGAAATGTGCAGGCACTAAAGAGTAGGAGGCAGCTCGAGAAAGGCGAAGTACAACTCCGCGTCGGTAACGGCACGTGTGTCTCCGCTATGGCCGTTGGGAATGTGGATGTAACTTTGCCTTCTGGTTTCATTTTGGAACTCAAAGATGTCTATGTAGTTCCTTGTATCACTCGGAACATTATCTCTATTTCTTGTTTAGACTTGGATGGATTTGGTGTTGTAATAAAGAACAAAAGTTGTACTTTGTTGCGTGATGATGTTTGTTATGGTGTTGCGCATTTATTGAATGGTCTTTATGTGCTTGATTCTAGCGAACATGTTTTGAGTGTTGAACGTGACAGTAGGAAACGTAAGATTTCACATGAAAGTACGACTCTAATGTGGCATTGCCGCTTAGGTCATATCAACGAGAAACGCATTAAGAGATTGCAAACCGTTGGTCTCTTAGATCAATTCGCTTTCGAGCCAATTGACACATGCGAATCATGTTTGATGGGAAAGATGACCAAAGCGCCTTTTCCTAACAAAGGGATTAGGACAAACGACTTGTTAGATCTCATACATACCGATGTGTGTGGACCTATGAGCATTTGTGCACGAGGAGGTTATTCATACTTCATCACTTTCACCGATGATCATAGTAGATACGGGTATATCTACTTGATGCGGCACAAGTCTGAATCCTTTGAAAAGTTCAAGGAGTTCAAGAATGAAGTTGAGAACCAACTCAATCGAAAGATCAAGGTCTTGCGTTCCGATCGAGGTGGAGAGTACTTGAGCCACGAATTTGGTGATTATCTAAAGGAGTATGGAATCGTTCCACAACTCACTCCACCGGGAACACCACAATGGAATGGTGTATCCGAGAGGAGGAATCGAACTTTGCTAGACATGGTTCGATCGATGATGAGCCAAACCGACTTGCCTAAATCGTTTTGGGGTTTTGCATTAGAAACCGCAGCTTTTACTTTAAACCGTGTTCCGTCAAAGTCCGTTGAGAAGACGCCTTATGAGCTTTGGTTTGGTAGGAAACCAAGCATGCTTTTTCTCAAGATTTGGGGTTGTGAAGCTTATGTGAAAAGGCTAATGAGCGATAAGCTTGGACCCAAATCGGACAAATGTTATTTCGTAGGATACCCTAAGGAAACAAAGGGTTACTACTTCTACAACCGTGTCGAGAACAAGATAGTTGTTGCACGACATGCGGAGTTCTTGGAGAAGGAGTTTCTCTCAAGAAGAAGTAGTGGGAGCAACGTGGTGATTGAAGAAATTCAAGAACCGCAGCAACAAGAGATGCCTCAAGTAGGCAATCTAGTTGTTCCCAATGTGGTGCCAAATGAGGTGGTAGTCGAACCCATTCCACAAGTAGTTGTAGAAGAAGAGGTTCAAGAGCAAGCTCCCTCAATTGAAGACTCAAACATATCGCGAGTCGATGATGTTGAAGTTGCACCCACACTTGAAGTTCAAGAACTAAGTCCGCAAACCGTTGTGGAACAAGTTCAAGAACCTCAAGCGTCTACCCTACGAAGATCGGCAAGGCCAAGTCGTCCACCTATAAGATACTTAGGTTTGCACGACGTTCTCGTCATTGCGAATGACGAACCCTTGACCATAAAGGACATGAAGGAAAAATCCGACTCAAAGGAATGGCTTAAAGCCATGGAATCCGAAATGCAATCCATGTATGAGAACAAGGTATGGACCTTAGTTGACCTTCCCGACGGAGTAAAACCCGTTGAGAACAAATGGATCTTTAAGAGAAAGGTCGACATGGATGGCAACTTGACCATTTACAAAGCACGACTAGTTGCGAAAGGTTACAAGCAAGTTCATGGTATTGACTATGAAGAAACCTTCTCGCCAGTCGTCATGTTCAAGTCAATTCGGATCTTGTTAGCAATTGCCGCATTCTACGACTATGAGATATGGCAAATGGATGTCAAAACTGCCTTCCTAAATGGCAACTTGGAAGAGGATGTGTATATGACACAACCCAAGTGTTTTGTGGATCCAAAGAATGCTAACAAGGTGTGCAAGCTTCAAAGGTCCATTTATGGATTGAAGCAAGCATCAAGGAGTTGGAACAAGCGCTTTGATGAAGAGGTCAAGAAGTTGAACTTCATTCAAAGCGAGAAGGAACCTTGTGTTTACAAGAGGATTAGTGGGAGCGTGGTTGTGTTTCTTGTTCTATATGTTGATGATATACTCTTGATCGGGAATGATATCCCCGAATTGAATGCAGTCAAGGATTCATTGAAGAAGGTGTTCTCAATGAAAGACTTGGGCGAAGCCGCCTACATCCTAGGAATCAAGATCTATCGAGATAGATCAAGAAGGTTGTTAGGCTTGAGCCAAGATGCATATATTGACAAAGTGTTGGAAAAACACAACATGGCTAGTTCCAAGAAGGGTTACTTGCCTATGTCACATGGCATATTCTTGAGCAAGACTCAATGTCCGACGACTGATACAGATAGAAAGTACATGAATCAGTTCAAGTATCCATCTGTGGTCGGTTCGATTATGTATGCCATGCTATGCACTCGCCCCGATGTGGCGCATCCGATTAGTGTGACTAGTCGATACCAAGCTAACCCTGGTATGCCACACTGGACCGCAGTCAAGAATATCCTCAAGTATCTCAAGAGAACAAAGGATAGCATCCTCGTGTATGGTGGAGACCATGAGCTCGTTGTAAGTGGTTACACCGATGCTAGTTTCCAAACCGATCGAGATGATGCGAAGTCACAGTCCGGCTTCGTATATCTGCTCAATGGTGGGGCCGTGAGTTGGAAGAGTTCCAAACAGGATACCACGGCCGATTCCGTCACCGAAGCAGAATACTTAGCGGCGGGTGAAGCAGCGAAAGAAGGCGTTTGGATCAAGGAATTCTTGACCGAGCTGGAGGTGGTTCCAAGCATCTCAGGTCCAGTGGATCTCTACTGCGACAACACGGGAGCCATAGCTCAGTCCAAGGAGCCTAGGTCTCACCAAAAGACCAAGCACATTCTACGACGATTCCATCTCATCCGTCAGTTTGTGAATGACGGGTGGATCAAGGTCAAGAAGGTGGACGGTGCCGCGAACACAGCGGACCCTCTGACAAAGCCTCTATCTCGAGCCGCACATGAGTTGCACGTTGCATCCATGGGGATTAGGCGTATGCCTGAGTGGCTTTGAGTTGTATCTTTTATCTTTTGAGGTTTTAGTATGAGACATGTATATTTTGGATATTACATTGAGTACTATGCACTGGCTAGAAGTCGCTGTTGATTGACTCTAGGCCAAGTGGGAGATTGTTAGAGTTATGTCCTAGGAGCCAATTATTAAATGGCCACTTCTATGGTTTATGTGATTGATGATATTTTATCATTTATTCCTTGATTTATTAATTGACAGATCATTCAGGTTGAGGATCTGAATTGTGGATCTCTGTAGTTCATTTATAATTAAATGACAATAATAAATCTAAAAGGTCCGTAATCTTGATAATTAACAAGGAATATTAATTATCGGATAAGATTAGTATGCAAGTTAAGTGATGATTAAGTTCTACAGATCATAGGTAAGGAGTTGCCAACTTAATTGCATATGTATATGTTATAGAACATAGTACAGGACGCGACCCAGTGAAATAAATATATGGATTGTGTTATGTGTCATTATTTATTTCATTTGAGTTTGATTCTAAGTTTGAGATGGTTCAGCTTTTCCACATGAGGATAGGTTCAATAAATATCGTCTACCGTTGATTCCTGATAAGGGCTGCTATACGGACTTTATTTATGTTCTCTTGAATTGTGCGGGGAAAAGTTGTTCATCAAGAAAACCGTATGTCCCTCATTAATTAACTTAGTGAGCGATGATATCTGTTTGGGCCCCTTGATGGAGATGGATTGTTTGCTAGCAACTGATACAGTCATCTCTAGATCAAGAAACGTATAATCTGCAAGAATGACACATTCCTATCTTGGATTATACGATGATATCATGTGACATAAGAATCAGACAAGGAAATACTATTATTTCTTATGCAGGATTAAAAAATATTGTAGCAGTACACTATTTATGCGAATTGGAAATCATAACGTGTTGCTAGATACCGCTTATGATTATTGGAAATAAATAGCGATTTATTTTCCATGTCCAACAGAGCATAAATCCTCAAAGGGTCACACAAATAGGTTTTGACCATGCGTGCATTATTTATTTGGTTGTATTAAGGAATGCAACAATATGATATGTTGACTGATTAATTATGTACTGTTGCGAACCGTCATAATTAATTAATTAAGTCAAACGGATTATATAGAAATAAATTAATGCATATTCTAATCCTTAAATAATTATCAAAGTGTTGATAATTAATTTGTTCAACATGAATTAATTAAAGTAATTAATTTGAGCTAACGGGCCTATATTTAAATTGTAAATTAAAGGTCCAACTTGAGAGCAATTAATTGGGCCACTAATTAATTGAATTAGAGGACCAATTAAATAATTAATGGAGCCCATTTAGGCCCATTTTATGGCTGCCCTAGTGATGGCATAGTTGTAAATTAGTTACAACTTTTTGGGAGAGTGGTTGGTCTATAAAAGGACCACTTTGGGAGCCAAAACCCTAGCCACCTTGCCTTTTTCTCTCTCCCTAATATTTTGGACGAAAATTAAAGGAAAAATTTCAGAATTTTTCCTCTCCACCATTGCTCTCTTAAGCTCATGTGTTGAGCACCTCTTGCCTCCATCCAATTAAATAGTTAATTAAGGCAAAGGGAAGGAAGGGATTAGGCTTAACCTCTCATCTACTAGCATAGATCGAGGTTTTGGTTAATACCTTGGTGGACTTGAGGCCGAGACACGCGTGGTGGTGCGCACAACCTCGACTCGACGGATTCGAGCCTTGCGATTACAAGTTCGCAAGAGGTAGCCCTTTTTCCCTCTTTCTCTTGTGTGTTTGGATGGCTTTTGCACTAGATCTCCTTTGCACTTAGTTTAATTAGGATTAATTAAGAGTAATTAGTCTAAAAATTAAATTTGTGCACTTCCTAACACTATCTCCTTGGTGAGTTAGTTAGAGGCTAAAACCTAGGGTTTCGAACTTAGCCTGGGTTGGGGACATGATAGAGCTTATATAGCAGTCTCTTGGCGGTTCCAATCGTGGCAGACAGGCTTCTAGAGGCGGTGGAAATAGAAGAAACCGTCATGACAAAACGGTTACTCTATTTTTAGAATTCCTGATTTGGCTGGAACGGCCCGTTCTGAGGTTGGGGTGGACCGTTCCAGACGGGTCTGGTTGAGTCCATCTGAAAGCCTTCTCCTCTGGTTGGCACGGTCCGTTCTGAGGTTGGGGTGGACCGTTCCAACTGCCTGAGCACTTCATCTTAGTTGTTTTTCTCTGTTTTTCGTGCCAAATAAGTGATGAACCTATAAAAAAACTTGTCGGGTTACGGCTGAACTTTCTTACATCCTAAATTAGCAAAATTAGAGTAAAAACACATGTATTTGAACATAATTTGGGGCTTATTTTAGTTGGAAATCAAGTATAAAAACCATACATCAGAAACATCAGCTTTCTTCAAACCTAGCTATATAATGTTTAGACCAAACCTGGGTTGTTTGGCCGAGTGGTTTCGTTATATTCTGCCAACCAAGTGGTCCTTGGTTCGATTCACATAGAAAGTATTTATTTTCAAATTTCTTATAACAAAATTGTTGGTTTCAAACCAAACTTCAAAAAAATCTTCAGCCCAAACAAATATTTTGTATCTAGGATTTTTTTTATTTTTTGTTTGTTTTCAATTTCTCTTTTTTTATAACTTAGCTTCTCGCTAAACTTTTAATAAAATATATAAAGATGGGCCATGACCCTCATTTTTGCTTCAAAAAGAAAATGTTTTGTATCGATCTAACCCTGCTTTATTATCACTATTATTTCAGTAATTTAAGGACCGCAAAAACTGAAAATCTATGATGCTACAACATGCCAACAAGTGGCAATAACGGTCTTTAAGAAGTTACCCTATAATAACTCGAGTTAAGATACTTTTTTAAGTTTTCCTGGTGCTAGTAACTCCAGTCCATCAAAAAGCTCTACAAATACCCGGTACACTGTGATAGAGTAAAGAAATTATAAAAATAACAAAGAGGGAGAAAAAGAAAAAACAAAAAACAAAAAGTGAACATGGAAATCAAAGTAGCTACTGTTTGTATCCTTGTGATGTTGGCTCTCTCCACAGGTATATTTCAAATTTCTACTGTTTTACAAAATTACATATGAAATTACTTGGGGAAGATATGTTTGTGTATTGCATGATGTATATTTACTTGATTGATATCCGGTCTCCTCCCGTCAATAATCTGGCATACTTTTAGTCAACATACTGTTTTTGAAAAAGCTTTGTGCAAAATCAGTTTAAGACAGGTAAGTGCGAAGTTGCATTCATAATACAAAGGGAATTGGTTAAGAACATCTCTAAGATTCTATCATCTCCATCATTCCTGGACTTCTATTAATGAGGACGCTAATTAATTAATGAGGATTCCAGGGGATGATGGGAATGATAGAATTCAGGGAATAACGCGTTTTCTATTTTTGGCAAGGATCATCCACGCGTTATCCCTTCTGCTTCGCTCCCCTTCCCCACCCTTGTGCTTCGCTCCTCCTTAATACGTAACTTCAACCGTTACATATTAACTTTAACAATTACATATCAACTTCAACCGTTAAATATTAAGGATCATTAATTATCCAACACCTCTATTAACTGTTGAAGTTAATATATATAATTGCTCTATTTATATATATTAAATGTTAATATATATAACTGTTGAGGTTAATATCGTAACTGTTGAAATTAATATTTATAATTGTTGAAATTAATATACATAACTGTTGAAGTTAATATATATAACTGTTCTAGTTAATATATATATAACTGTTGAAGTTAATAACGTAACTGTTGAAGTTAATATCGTAACTATTCTAGTTATATATATTAACTGTTGAAGTTAATATGTAACTGTTCAAGTTAATATGTAATTGTTGAAGCTAATGTCGCTCTGTGTCACTCCCTTCGTCCCCTCATCCCCTCATCCAAATAAGGAAAACGCGTTAATCATCCCCTCATCCTCACTCCCCTCTTTTCTTTTTTGGAATGCAATTAATCTAAGGATGGTGGGATGATGAATATTAGAGATGATCCTTGTCAGTCCCGATAATACAAATAATAATAATAAATTTTGACAATATTTCAGTATTTATAGAAAGCATTTTAGAACTTTGTTATAACACACTTATTTAATTGTATTTTACACGATTTTAAATAATCTTTAATTACTACTTGGTTTCTCACCAATGTATGTTAAAAAAATAAAAAAATACGGAAAGGAACATGTGAATTAATGTTTATAAAGTGTCTGCGTCAGTTCTAAAGTATGAAAGTTTTGAACGCAGATATTGCAGTTTCAATCTGTCCTAAAAGGGGCGTCCCATGGCCAGCTTGTTGTGAACATAAGACATTCCATTGGTTTTTCTGTGTAAATATTGTTTGTCGTGTTTATTGTGAAATACTCCGCGCTAATAAGTACAATCGAGGAAAATGCCACGGCTCTGGTTGCACCTGCAAGGACAATACATGCTTAACAGGGTCCTGAATTCTTAAATATCATAAATAATATCTGTAGCGATTTTTTTAATGATTAGTTATTTAGTTTAGACACAAAACAGTCCTATTTGGCTGATAATGTATAGCTGATGTTTCTTTAATCTTTATACTAACTATAGCAGATGGCGCCCCCCAATGTGTGGACATATTTTTATTTGAAAAAAATATTTGTTGTCTTTTGGATGAATGAAGATCAAGACATATGATCAGCGCTGCAAATTAGGCTTGTCGCTTAATTGTAAAATGGAAGCAAACTCTTACAAAAACAGCGTATGTGGTAAATTCGGTGCTAAATGGACTAAGTATACGCAAAGGGGATGCCATTTGAGTTGTCATTGGGTTAAGACAGCATTTGTCATGCATGCCCATTACTGAATTTTGCATATCCCTCCCCCCCCCCCCCCCCCCCCCCAAAAAAAAAAAAAAAAAAATCACATGTTCATGAAACCAAAACAAAATATTATTACTAATTAATCATCTCTTACATCTTTACATTTATAAAACGCAAGTGCCAATTCTTGAAAATGATGTTCACAAATAAGAAATGAGCAGCAGCATTTTATTTCCATTTCATTTAAGATTCCAAGTATTGATTTGTATACGATGTTTGAAATAGGAAAAAAAAATGAGCGTATATGTTAAAAATTCTGTACTTAAAAGAGAAATAGAAAGAATGACGTATTTCATCTTCTGATTCTGTGTCATCAAATTCCTAGATAGCTTTGGATATGATATCTTTTTCATACCATAGTATACATATACTTAAAGGGTAATTAATTGTAATTTCTCAATCATTCGACATCAGAATCCACAGTCAACTTGAGCCTCAAATCCTCATAGAAATATTACTATTAAGAAATATATCGAAAAGTAAATAGATTGTTATTCAATTTTGGGTTCAGTATAGTAAATCCTTCCTATAATTTATGAAATCTCTATATTTGCCTGATCACCAAAATGTTGTTATGGAAACAATAGGAAGTAATTGATTAATTTCCTATCCAAACGTTATCTCATGGAGTATGCTAGGCTGCACATAAATAGAAGAAGATAGAAAAATAAATATTTTAGAAATAGCAGCAGCAGTTACTATAAACAATGATAATAGAGGAAATATAACATTTATGAGTTGTTAAGGAATCAATAAATTTTAAATACAAAAAAAAAAGAAATAGCACAATTACGACAATGTAACAGCAAGTGGTAGAATTTTATAAACAACATAAAATGCTTACTTTTCGTTGACCTGTAAATTCCTTTTGTGGAACATGTTTTGGTCCTCTATGTGGACAAATTTAGATAAGAATCTGTGGAGCCAGAGGCGACTTTTCGGACCGAATTCGGAACTATTTCGGTCCGAAATCCGTCAGAAATTTGTAAATATTTTATTTTCTTATTTTGGTTTAAAACAAAATTAGAAAGAAAATAATTATGGCCACCTATGTTTCTATAAAGGTGCGCCTCCTTCCTTCTGGTTATTAGTTTTTCCTCTCTCTCTATCTCTCTTGTACTAAACTATTGAAAAGAAATAAAAAATAGTGGTGTGTGTGTGTCGTGGACGTAGGTACAACTTGTACTGAACCACGTAAAAATCCTTGTGTCTCTTGTTTACAGAATCAACAAATTATTTTCCCAACTCATCATAGTTCAACAAATTTAGATAAGAATCAACAAAATGACCTGTTGTATATGTGATCATCTTGACTTCTTAATTTTACATTTACTTGAAGATTATTTTGAAAGACCTATAATGTAAAATAGTGAGAAATGAAAGTGTACCTATAATGTAGAACCAGTCAATGAAAATGTAACAATTTGGATCTCAATACCTATTAACAGAAACATATTGAGGAAACTCATTATAATGTACAACAAATCCAACTTAATCCTAGCAATTTACAACCAGCAATGAAAGTCTAATTTAATCCTTTCTTTTCTTAATCTAGGCTAATTAGAATCCAGCTTTATTGAATAAAAATAAAATGCTTCTATCAGATTTACCAGTACTAAAAAGTGCCTGTATCATACCAAAATAGTACTATGATGCTTGCATCAGTTTTCAGTAAACTAAGAATAAGCTTTGATGAAAGCAAACAACACTTAATTTTGATGAAAGCAAACTCCTTAAAAAAATTTAAAAATTAACCACTGATCAAAGATCTAGCCAAGGACATTCAAAGCTGAAGATGCTGCTTTTTATACACAAAAGGAATTTTTAAATGATAATTTAGTAGTGTTTCACATAAAATTATTATCTAATAAAGATGAGGTGAAAAATTAAAACAAACTTACCTATCTTAAGGGACTCAGCTTGGGCAATAGCACAGAGACCCCTGTTGAAAACCTTCTCTGCATAGAGTTCCATGCCATTTTCAGGGAACTTGAACCTCTTCTAGATAACTGATGTCAGCTCCCTTATCCTCCTCCCTTTGTCACCTAAAAATTCACACATAAGAAAATTAAATCAACTTCAGCACATGCCAAACACAAACACATAATAACAACTGAATTACAGGGAAAAATTTAAATCAACTTCACCACATGTCAAACACAAGCACATGATTTCAAGTGAATTATAGGAACAGATAAAGGTCGAATTAGCGAGATTCAATGTTTCTACAATTGCAGTCAATATTTATTTTTTCTACACAAATAATCCCAAACTACAAACTAAGAACTCAACAATTGTAGATCATACAATTAAGCTTTCCAATAAGGATCAACTATAATTCAATTATTTCATACTGTCCTAAAAGTCCCTTTTTAAATTATAAAACTTTTTGCGAACTCTATTTCATTTGTCTATTCAGATTGGATAATCATGAAATTATGATATAATCAAGTAACAGCACTGTTCTAAATTATCTTCATAATCTAAAATTCACAATTCAGAGAACAAGACCACCTATTATAATTCTCATTGGTCTTCTAAAATCTAAAAAGAAAAATAATCTACAACACAGATTTTTTTTTATATATAAAAAAAGGCGGGCAACCACATAGGAAGCCAATTTTATATAACAAAAAGATAAATAAATTAGGACTCAAAAAATAGAGCAACGCACAAAGCACGATTACCTAAAGACCCAAAACATAATATATGAACAGAAATTTAAGTTAAATAAAAACTAAACAAACTACACCAAAGTGAAAAAAAAAAAAACTTCCAATTTAGCAAAACAATTATGGCGACGCCTATAAATGAGTAATGAATAACAATAGCTAATACCTGTACCAGTGAATGAAGGAACAAAGGATCCCAAGCTTTTCCTCTTTTATTTGAACCTATTTAGACGATATTAAAATAATAAAAAAAATCAGACCCATAGATCAAAAAAAGAGATAGATGGTTTTAGCTATTAATAAAGAGATAAATGGTTTTAGATAAATTTAACAAAAATAATTTTACACCTGAAATCGAGAAATGGTTTATATAGCAAAGGGAAAAATTTTGGCAAAACGAAAATGAAAATCGTCTCCAAAATCGAAATTCTTCCGAGCTCCTCTTTCTATTTGGGTGCGTGGAAGGGGATTTACTCTTCCAGTGGAGGTCGGCTAGGGTTACGGAAAGAAATAAAAGGGGCGAAAGAAATTGAACGCTAGATGAACAAAATGGAAGCAGATGCATTTTTAGGAAAGGAGGAAAGGAGAGCGGAGAGGAGATCATCGCTGGAGAAAACCTAGATAGAGCGGAGCAAAGGTTTAAACAGCGGATACCGGATTTGCAGCGGAGAGACTAATGTTACAGCGGACAGCAGATACCGGTTATTTTGCGACTGATATCGGACCACAGCGAATTTGCATGTATTTTGAAGGTCTAGTATAGTCTAAAATAAAAAATTAAAATATTTTCATGCAGTTAATTAATGCCAACTAAAATTATATTAATTGTCTATGCATATTTGACCATAAAATTTTTAGAATTTGAAAAAACTCAAAGCATAAAAGTTGTAGCTTATTTTATAACCTTTCCATAGAACTTTGAATCGCATCAATCGGAGTTCGTATGTGAAAGATATGCCCAAAATACTACTATTAAATCTGCAAATTATAAACTGCACCGCTATTTCCGCTAATTTTCCGCTATATCGCCGCTAATTTTCTGCTATATGCCCGCTAAATCCCGCTACGATGCGCGCTATCGGACAACCCGCTAAATCTGTCGTGCTGTAGCATTCCACCACCTTGATCCGCTATCTCACCACTATAGCGGCCGCTACGGCCGCTATTTAAACCTTTGGAGCGGAGAAAATTTCCATAAAAAAGGACGGTCCATATTACATTGGTAAACAATTGTTTGCTTTTTAGGTTCAAATTTTGGATAGATCTTTGGATTGGTGCTTTTATAAGTAAACAATTGTAGCAAGGTTTTCCATTTAATGAATTTTATGCATTACTCAAAGGTAGTGTTCTAAATACGTGCCGTGCCGTGTCGTGTCGTGTCAAACACGCCGTGTCCGGATCATCTCTCGTGCCATGTCGTGTCGTGTCGTGTCTCAATATTTCACGTGCCGTGCCGTGCCGTGTCTAAATTCTAAGAGATGGACACGACACGCCTAAGGACACGCCACGCCTCGTGTCCTCGTGCCGTGTCGTACCGTGTCTTCTTTAGACGTGTCGTGTCGTGACGTGTTCAGACACGTTTAACTTTTTGACATAAATATAATTTGTTTATTAAATTTAAAATTATGTTTACTACAATACGTCAAAAATTAAGAAAGTAGACCTACTTTACCATTGAATTAAAATATAGATTATTTTTTTATTTTGATTTGAAAAAATATTTTTAATTTTATAGTAACCCTCCTCTTTTTTCGGTCTTGGGACCAGCTATGTTTGAGAAAACATAGACTCAGTTACTACCTTAAAATTATATTAGTATATTTTTCAAACTAATAAAATTAAAATATGAAAATAAATTAAATTGAACTAAAATTAATTATGTTGGTTTAAACAATTAACTCTCGATTTGCCGATTTGCAAAACAACACCAAACCTATTAACTAACGCCTCAATTTAGTGGATTTTTAGCGTTTTAATCAAAGAATGGCTTGAAGCAGTAGAGCACAAGTTTGGGAGCATCAAGAGACTTCATTAGACTAGTTAAAGTCAGTAAGATTAGGTGTTTTTAATCCCTAAACTAATCTCAATCAGTTTGCTGTCTTTTTGCTGGTTTTCAGTACCAGTGCGTTGTATAACGCGTCAATTGCGTTAGAAAACGCACCAGTACTGTGCTGAACTTCAATTTCGCTTTGATTTCAGGAGACAGTGCGTTACACAACGCTCCTATACGTTGTGCAACGCACTGGAAAAGTTATACAACGTACCTCCTCCGTTGTGCAACGCAGTGCGTCACACAACGCTCTGTGCGTTGCACAACCCGCCTTTGATTATCCTCTGGAACTTTTCGACTCATTTTTGAGCCAAAATTCCATGTATTTAATGTCATTTAATGAGGCGTTGTATAACGGACCAAGGCGTCGTATAACGCGTTTTTGCTTCTTAATCCTTTGTGCAGATCTTTACGCGTCATGTAACGCGTTGCCACGTTACATGACACGTCTGACTTTTTTCTAGCCGTTGAGTTTGTTTTTGTTCATGCGTTGCATAACGGGTTCTTTGCGTTGTGTGACGCTCTGACAACTCAAACGGATACCTTATCCATTCTGTTGTATTATAACGGTCATCTGTGCGTTACAAAACGCTCTATTGCGTTGTGCAACGCACTGATAACGGGAAGTTCAGCTTTTTGGCCTGTTTATAACGGCTAGTTGTGCGTTGCACAACGCTCCTTTTACGTTGTGTAACGCACTGGATATTTCTGAGTTGATTTGGAGCTCTTGGCGCCCTCTATTTATATCAGCCCCCTTGGGACTGTTTAGATATTATTTTTGCAATCTTGCTAAATCACTCTTTCTGAGCTCCATTCAACCTGAATCAATAGCCTCTTGTCTTTGAGCATTTGAATAGCAAAACCATTTGAGATTAGAGTGTTTCTATACCAAACCCTAATCGTAATTGCGAGATTTTTGAGTGTTTTGGTTAGAGCCTCAATTCAATTGAGTGTTTGAGTTGTATTTTGGAGTTAGGCCGATCCACCTTGAGTGTCATTGTGACAAGGTGATTCGGTTCGAAGTTGTAGACACGTTCTTTGTGGAATTGAACGGAGCGCGCCCTTTCGTGGTTGCGAGACTCCCGGAGACGTACGACTAAGGCTAGCATTTTCTAGCGGGTCGGAACTCCGTAATACATCGCGTGTCAACTCTTTATCTCTTCTTTTTACTTGCTTGTATTGTGTGATTAGACCAAACTTGAATTGAACCAAAAATTGACCATAGCGGTTTAGGAAATTGAAATTGTGCCTATTCACCCCCCTCTAGGCCTTTAGTTAGGGACATCAAATTATATTTTTGGTCATCGAATATTGAAAATTTGAGAGTACAAGAGCCGTAAAAAATTATTTCAATTTTTTAAGACAATGAATAATTTATACTATCCTTATCAAAACAGTACAAGATATGATAAAAATTATTTCATTCTTTTTAAGACAAATCACAGATAAATTTGTATCTTTAATTTGCGAATGGCTCTAGACCCTTCTACTTTTGTTTGTGATTTATTTATTGAATCAACCTAATTGTATTGTAATATTTTTATTTTCAATTTAAACTATTTACATGTGCTTTCTTTGGAAATAAGTCTATTAATAATCATTGATTTTAATAGTATGTACATAATTGAGAAATCCATTATATTTCTATGACGCTTAATGTGCGTCTCATTTTCGTGTTTGGCATGTCTGTAATACGTGTCGTGTCTTTCGTGCCGTGCCGTGCCGTGTCTCGTGCCGTGTCGTGTCGTGTCGTGTCTATTTTATCAAAGTTGGACACGACACGCTTTAGGACACGACACGCGAAGTTCTCGTGTCGTGTCCGTGTCCGTGTCCGTGTCTTTCCGTGTCGTACCACCTCCGTGCCGTGCCGTGTCGTGGCGTGTTCGGACATGCCGTGTTTTTTTTAGAACACTACTCAAAGGGAGTCTGATTTGGATCTGTCAATTGGCAAATAAGCAGAGTAGCGACGTTATCATAATTCATGCACCTTGCCATTTTTTCCCCTTTTTAGTGTCCGTATTCAAATCTTATTTGCTCAACAGACAAATAGATATTAACCCAATACAGATATAGTTGGATTGGACACGAACACGGTTTAGATGTTATCTATATCTATATACTACTTATACCTGTCTAACGTGGTAAACAGTCACGGAATGGGGTGTTTTGTTTGCCGTGCCGTTAACGAAACGAAATTGATTTCGCTACCGTTTACCGTGCCACTTAATAAACGAAATGATTTCGCTAAACGGCATGTACAAAAACACGTTAAAACACGTTAAACCGTTTCATTTCATGTGCCGTTTACCGTTTCGTTAAGGAAACGAAACAGATATCCTTACCGTTTATCGTTCCGTTTCAGCAAAACAAAACGGCATAACGGTTTACGGTGTGCCGTTGGCAGGCCTAATACTACTTATAAAGCACCCATATAAAAAGAGTAAACTTGTCATATAAAAGGGTGTAAACAATTCTTATATCAATTATGGACCATTGATTTGTGTAATTTGATTTGATCAGTGGTCTAGATCAATGTTAGACTTTTCTTAAAAAAAATTAAGTTACTACCAAATTAGTTATTTATTTAAAAGGAAAGACTAAATTATTAATTTTACCATATCTTTATTGCCTAACATGTAACATTTTATATATAACAAAAAATAATATCAACATTTTATTTTTTTTATTTGCCCATGTATTGAGGGCATTTTTGCTAGTAGATATCATATATATATATATATATATAATGGATAAAATACACTCATGTGTACTGATCGTCCCTGTACACATGAGTCGTTTTTCAAGATCCAAAATTCAAATGGTCAATCCGAACCGTTCAAGTTGTTCTCCATATTGAAAAACCTATATAGACCAAATTTTACATTTTTTCGATTTTTTTTCTATTTATTTTGATGTTTTCAAATTGGAGGGCCTGAAATGCTCCAATTATAGTGTTTTTTGAAAATATCATAATAAATAGAAAAAAAAAATTGAAAAAATGTAAAATTTGGTCTATCTAGATTTTTCAATATAGAGAACAAATTGAACGGTTCGGATTGACCATTTGAATTTTAGATCTTGAAAAACGACTCATGTGTACGGAGACGATCCGTACACATGAGTGTTCTATATCCTCTCTCTCTCTATATATATATATATAATTTTGCATCAGATTAATGGCCCCAAAAAAAATGTTATCCGTTTGAGAGTCACATAAGTATATATGGACACAAATCAAACTCAACATAATTATACTAATCTTCGTCAAATGGATCCGTAAATTAATTATTAAACTTACGCTTGTTTCAACTATATAATTGTTTGACCCTATTTTATGGTGCTAATTTCATGAAAATAATGGGATAATTTCATGAATTATAAATACAAGGAGTTTGGAAAATTTATGCAAAATACCAAATGGATCCCAAAAATTATGGAAAAATACCTAAAAATCCAGGAGATGATGAAGAAAATTGTGGTGCCTTCAGAATATTCAAAGAAGTTACATAATTCCCATTTTATGCAAAAAGGCCCCCGATTTTGGAGAAAATAAATAAAATAGTAAAAGGGGTCATTTCAGAAAGTCCTTGGAACCAATGGATTCTACACATTTTTATGAGGTTGTGTATAAAATTTCATGGAGAAACTCAAAGAGAAAAGGGTTCAAATAATTTTCTTGGTTTCAACAGATTTGAAATATAAGGGAAATGAATAAATGGAGAGAATGAGTAGCAAGGTAAATGGAGAGCAATGAAAAGAAATAGAAAAGTTCAGGCAACAAAGGCTAAGTAGCGCACTCCATTGTTTTTAGAAACGAAGAGCAATCAGCACAGCTTCAAAAAAACCTTCCCTCCGTACACTTAGGCTATTTGGATGCTCCCATTTTGCAAAGACCACAACTGATGAGTTTGAAAAGCCATACACGGCTCACAAGATACTGGGTGCACACAAAAGATGAGAAGGAGTGTCGCTGAGCGCTTTGTTTCGATCAAATGCGACCCCTTCGTGAATGATAGCTGGATGCGCGTAGAGTTTGTGAAACAAAAGAAAGGAAAAGTGATAGGACCCACAGAATAGCCCCATGGCTCACCGTATTCCAAGTACAACCAAGAAGAGAAAATGATGGGGAGAAGAGAGGCGTAACAGAAGCTGTTGAGGCAAGTTGTTACGCTAACCGCCGGGCTGGCTCGACCAATCGGGGAAGAGGAGTATTGCCTATATAAGGAGGGTTCGAAGAAAGAGAAAAGGAGGGGACTTCAGAAATCACTTGGCTAGGTTTTAGATTGGTACTCACACACACCCCATTAGGAAGTAGAACTTTAGGCTAGACAAATTCACAAACAGTTAGCGTGCATAGGTAGAAGAAACGAATAGAGGAATAAGAAGACCTCTAAGCAACGATTTCTGTAAAGGTAAGAAGAGAGAAGGTATGATCTGAAGTCGAGATCTGGTTTTGTAAAGAATTTCGAAAGATTTGAATGAAATTTGAAGTTTCTTGTTGAATTTTGCGAATTAGCTTTTCCTTTCTGTGTATTGAGTCGGTTCTTGCTCTAATCTGAAGCATAGCATCAGTTAGAGCGTGTTTGATGTCAGATAACTTCGATCTTTGATAAACTTGATTAAGTTTCTCTTTATCTTGATTTACAATCGATTAGAATGAGATCGATCTTAGTTTGAAGCGTAGCATCAAGTAAGATCGGATCTTGCTAAACGATTCTCCCTTCTATAGGTCTGATTGTGTTCTTGTTCTAAGCATAGCATTAATTAGAGCTTAATTCTTCTTGAGAGGCTTTCTTAGTGAAGTCGCTTGATCTTTCTCTCTCTTTGATTGTTAATGACGGGTATAAGTCTTGATCTTGATCTAAAGCGTAGCATTAGTCAAGATCCGAAACTGTTTGTTAATTCTTTTCTTTTGTAGCATAATTACGTTCTTGTTTGAAGCATAGCATCAACTGGAATATAATTCACTGATCTTGATCCCTCTTACAGTAGGTTCGAGTTTTCTTCTTGATTGCAAAACGATGAATACAAGTCTCGATCTTGATCTGAAGCATAGCATCAGTCAAGATCAAGTCTTTCTGTTTGTTCTTGCTTCTCTAGTATAATTTGATCCTTGCTCTAGTTGTAGCTTCAGTTAAAGTTTCTCTCTGCTGGTCAAGTACAAATCGTTAAGTAAATTCTGTTTATTAGCTGATTTCTTTATCAGTTTGATCAAAATTGTTCTCTGTCGCTCCCTTTCTTCAAGATGCTTATTTAGATTGATAAACTCTTCACTTATCCCTTTGAAGCTGTGGTCTGAAGCATAGCATCAGCCATGGTTTCATAGGAGGTTTATTTAGAGCAATCTCATGAGAGTTTGAAGCATTGCATCAAGTCTCATGTGGTGGCTGCTTGCTGGTCACTCCAGAAAAGCAATTTCATGAAGGTCTGAAGCATAGCATCAGTCTTCATGGAAGAGCTGACAACTCAATTATACTTAAGTCAAGAGCCTAGCCCTGACTTAGCCTATGTTGAGAAACTGACCAGATTCATGGTCATGAGAACACACCAGCAGGCATGAATTCAAGTTTCACTTTCCCGTTGTTAGCTTACTGCAGTCAATTCCATCCATTTCTGGTGAATAAGTAATAAAAATAATAACAAAGTGACTTTCTGTAAAGATATGGTATGCATTGTAGGAGATATCTCACACCGCCTATGAATAAAAAAAAAAAAAAAACTGGATAATAGAAGTGTATTGCCAAGCAAAATATATTGATATTGTCTTATTGCAACATAACATGGTATGATGAAACTGTCAATTAGGTACAGTGTGAAGTGGCAATAATAAATGAAATTTCTTAGTAATTTGACTATTGGTACTCACTGAAGTTTGACTTGGTTTGTAAACTAAATCGTATAATTGTAAGAAGTATGTAGACCTGGTTGTAATTTAATGTTGCCTTATCTCTGTATGGTTTAGATATAAAAAATTTGAGGACTATAATAATATCATTATTATATAATGTTGTCCTGAAGTTGATAAACCTTGTAAATAGCTTTCTGTAATTAATCAAGACAAGTGGACTTATTTGCAAAGGTGAGTAATTGACTGTCAAGGCCCTGAATAATGAAATTGCATTCCTTGTTTGTATGACCAAGCACGGATAGTCGTTTGGGCAATGTACCAATGTAAGTGTTAATATTTATTGCTACCTCCCTTCTTGTCATTGAGAACAATTATATAAAACGGTATGCAGCGGTATGCATGGTCAGACACAGACACATCCGAGTACCTGTAAAATCCTGTGAATGATATGTGTATATAAGAGTCTAAGTTGTTAAATTATAGCATTGACACTCTTTAACACCACCAAGTCGTATAGGTACTAGCTCAAATTGTAAAAATAAAAAAATAGAACTGAAGATACACTTGGTCGTCGTATCAAAATGTGGGAGTTACATTTATTAGAAAATCACTTCTGAACATAAGCCCAACCAGTTATGTCTCCCAGTGCCATCCCTATATCACTGCCGTACCACTACATGGTCTCCTCACTAAATTAGGACAACGAAACCTCAATTGAACACACTTTCGTCTTCTTCCCTCCTTCACGATCCCAACAAGACCAGTCTTATTGACTGCGATGACGACGATCGCCGGAAAATGTAAAATGAAACTTGTAGGGACAAAACTGAAGAAACGACGATTACTTTCTAATGGAGACAACGCGTCAGAAATGGAGACAACCATCATCTTTGTATCAGTCCCACGATGCCAGGGGGCCTCTCCTCATCAGTTGCGACGGTCGGAGGAATTAACGGATCCAAACCCGTCACTGTGCGAACCTGATAGCAAGAAATACGCCCGTCTTCTTCAGTCGAATTCCAGCGCCGTGAACTCCTCGATCCTCTGTAGCAGTATAGTTGTAAAACCCATGTGTTTGACTCCTGTCAACCGACGGATGCAAAGTGAAGTGAAATTAGAAGGTGTTGGCCCAATAATCATTAAGGCCCAACCGCCCAAGAGAATGAAAATTAAGAAGAAGCCCAATAGCAGAAATTCAATTCTTTACGCCACCTCAACAAGTTCAGTCAACTGCCATCTCATCTCTGAAGCTGACGTGGACCGATCAGATAATTCTAGACCAACAGAAACTTTATAAGTTCATTAAAAATAGTATACAACTCAGAAAAATTCAAATAAACTATCAATAGAATTCTAAAAATCCAAATAAACTAAATTCATTGATACTTTGATTTGAAACTGTGTCAAAGTAGCGGCCTTTTGTATTTTCGAAGTATTTTCACTATAAGAAACAATGAATTTTATAAATACCATAAAGTTGTGCAATATTCTCTTTTAATAAAATCTCTAAAGCTAAGTACTTTCAAGATATAAAAGATTTCAAAGATGATATTTTCAAAAGTTAAGTATTTTCAAATACAAATATTCGTGAAACTGCAAAAGTCAAAGTAATAAACTCACTAAATACTTTTTAATGAAATTTTCAAAACTAAAAAAAAAACATAAATATCTTCAAATAACAAATAATTTCATGATTGATATTTTCAAAAAGTTAAATATCTTCAATAATAAGTATTTTCCAAACTATAAAAATGATTTCTAAAACTCAAAAGTATGAAAGGCCGAAGTGGATAAAAGCTATAAAATCACCAATATCCAAAGAGAAATGTCAGAAAATTAAAAAGTAAAAACGCGAACCCAAAGACGAAGCCGAAACCTCTTCGTTTGAGGAAGAGTCCCTCGCTGGGGTTGAGATCAATTTCAGATGACTTGAAATTGGATTTTTATCAAATGACCTCCCTGTTTGAATAATTTAATTTTGTTCTCATAAGAAGCCGCTAAAGGGCCCGAGAACCAACTCTTATTAAGAAGGCCGTCCAAGGGGTCCTAGGGTTGTAAAAGAACCAACTCTCCAGAAGAAGGTCATTGAAGGACCCCGAGAGTTGTAAAAGAACCAATTCTTATTAAGAAGGTCACCTAAGGACCCCTAGAATTGTATTGTTTTGTTCTTATAAGAAGCCGCTAACGGGCCCGAGAACCAACTCTTATTAAGAAGGCCGCCCAAGAGGCCCCCAGGGTTGTAAAAGAACCAACTCTCCTGAAGAAGGTCACTGAAGGATCCCGAGGGTTGTAAAAGAACCAATTCTTGTTAAGAAGACCGCTGAAAGGTCCCTAGAATTGTATCATTTTGTTCTCGCAAGAAGCCGCTAACGGGCCTGAGAACCAACTCTTATTAAGAAGGCCGCCTAAAAGGCCCCTAGGGTTGTAAAAGAACCAACTTTCACAAGAAGGCCGCCCAAGAGGCCCCGAAGGTTGTAAAACTCATCTCATTCCTACAAGAAGGCCAGCCGTTGCCCCAGGAACCCACTCTCACAAGAAGGCCAGCTGTTGTCCCGATAGCTATCCGATAACTTTAATCGATATCGAATAACCTTAAACGACTCTAAGACAATTTTGAACAAATATAAAGAATCTTAATCAACTTAAATCAACCCTAAGCAACTTTAATCAATTTCAGACAATTCTAAACGACTTTTAACAACTCTAAACAACTTCAAGACGACTCCAAATAAAGAAGACTCTCCCTTCAGGCGAAAATCGAAACCAACCCTCCTCCTAGAAGCTTTAGAATTTTAGAAGTTCCTTAATTGAGTCCCGTCAATTAGGTCTGGTACCATCAATTAAGTCATTTTAAGAGATGATTACTCCTAGCCTACTACGTATTTTCTTTAGACCCCTTAATCAGAGGTTCCCGTAAGCAACTACGGGGTAATTAACAATAGGGGCTTGCGCCTATTGGAAAGAAATGACCCGCAAAATTAAGAAACCCTCATAAGAAGCGACTCTTGTTCTGGTTCTCTTGTTGTCAAGAGATACTCGGCGCAGAGATCGAACCTTAAGGGGGGTGAATCTAAGACTTATTCCAATTTCTCGAGGAGACCCTTTCATTCTTCGAGGGATGACGAAAAAGTCCACCCAATAATATATTTGATCTTTAATGCATGACCCATTGCACATATTGTGGCAACGCAATTAATCTGGAGCAGTTGAACTTGGAGTTATTACGGCCTCTCAATCCCAATAAGTGCTGTATCATTTTTGTGGTGCATAATGGAAAAACCCACGAATCTGAGAAGGTTGAAAACTCCCAGTTTTTTTTTTTTTTTTGAATTTTGCCCAGTCCCAAGCATATCAAACGCGTCGTTTACTGTACCTAGGGCTGTCAAACGTGGTAAGTGGCAACGGAAATGGATGTTATCGTTAACGTTATGTTTAACTAAACAGCACGCATATTAATTCCGCTAACCAATTCGTTTAGAAAACGACAGAGAATTCAATGCCACAAATCGTTCCGTAAAAATTTAACGGCAAAACGATTTAACGTTTAAATTGTTTCACACACAGTACATCAAAATTTAATACATAAAAATTTGACACAATTACATGATTACAATGCACAAATTCCATACAATATTGTTTCACCCAGCAAAATATCAAATATGCATAAAATTCCATACAATATTGTTTCACCCAGCAAAATATCAAACATGCATAAAATTCCATACATCAAAATAACCCAAACATGCATAAAAACAAACCCAGTAGCAGCTACCGTACAACCAAATAATCAAAACATGCATAAATTTCATCTAAGCTCACCCAGATCTCAAACTCTCTTCTCAAACATACCAAATTACCAATCTCAGCCAATTGACTCAAAAAGAAAAACAGAAAGCATCATCATTGAAGGTCATGGCTTGAGATCTGAGGAGCCAAAGATGATAAATCCAAGCTCAAATATATCATAGTTTCATTGTGCAACATATAAAACATGCATGCATTTAATACATCAAAAAAACAAACAAAGCATCATCACTTAAGACCTGAGGAGCATACTGCATACCTCTGCCAAAGTCTCATTCCTCATTGCCATAATTTTCATCAGTGTTCCATAGAGGATCACCAAAATATTCACCAATTTCTGAAAAAGAAAAACATGAAACATGTAAGTAATATTTTTATAAAACTTCAATTGATTCTACTGTTGATAAAAAAATAAAAAAATATTCACCAGTAATTGATCCCCTCAACCAATCCTGAGCACAAAGCAGAGCTTCAATGCTCTCATCATTGAGAGAGCTCCTAATAGGACTTAGTACTCTACCACTTGTGCTAAAGGTAGCTTCATATGCTACTGTCGATATTGGGACAGCTAAGATGTCCCTGGCCATTTTAGACAATATTGGATACTTGGGAACTTTCAATTTCCACCAAGCTAGGATGTCAAACTCCTCATCCACAGCTGCTGCATCAAGCTCACCACCTATTTTTATAAAATACATAAAGATTAAATACTAATGATAAACAGATAAAATTTTTAATAATTGAGAAAAGATCATCACCTAGATAGTCCTCTAACTCTGATTTTGAGGGTTCAGAGTTTCTCTTTTCTTTTATATAATCTTTCAGTGCAGCCTTTCTAGTGTCAACACTACTTGATGCATCTGCATTCTTCTGCCTGTTTAGTATATGTTACAAGTTAAAAAGTATAAAAATAATACTTACAAAAGCTGAACCAAATAAAATTAAGTTCTTGTACCTCTTTGACATGTCAGTTAGGTTCTGTCCAGATGGAGCATTTGCATTTGCTTCCACATACTCTTTGAACAATGCTTTCATGCATTGTATCAACATGGCAATAAAGCTATCACAATCTTGAGGGGACACTTGTTTCATGTAGTACTCAACAACTACAAGCTTGCATCTAGGATCAAACACACAAGCTATTGCCAATAGAGAATTTCCAATTGCCCAATACTTATTAAACTTGATAAGCATGTCAGCCCCCATCTGGACAATAAAGGTGTATGGACTACTAGCCATGATTTTAATGGTAAGGTAAACATCACAGAACTCAGTGAAGAAGAGGTTTAATGTAGGATACTTGGTGCCACTCAACTTCAATGTGGCATCATAAAAAACCTTCAAGTGAACAGCTAAAACTTTCACTGCCTCCCATTGAAAATCAGTTGGGTTTAGGTTATACCTTTTATCAAGGCTAGCATACCTATATAAGGCTGGTTTGAGCTCCATGGCCAGCTCCAACATCAAATATGTGGAGTTCCATCTTGTAGGAACATCCCAAGCTGGTTTCTTGTATGGAACTTGGGTCTGAAATAAATAAAAATTAATTTGTTAGTTGGCTGCAAGATTAAAATATTAAGCGAATAGACAAATAAATGGCTAAATTAATGGGACCTGAGAGCAAGCTAGCTTGAATTTCTCCATTCTACTTTGGGAGTGACGAATATACTTCATCGTATCACGTATAGCTGTTATCTCATCTTTCAAAATATCCAGTCCATCTTGGACAATCAGATTTAAGATGTGACATCCACACCTCTAGTGGAAGATGTTATCATCAACCGGTAAGTCATCTTTCATGGATGTGTTTACCAAAAGATGATTAATGCAAGAGTCATTGGAAGAGGTATTATCAAGAACAAGACAAAATGCCCTTTTATCTAAGTTCCACAAGACCAATTTATCATAAATTGCTTCAGCTATGTGTTTACCGATATGTGGGCTTGGCAAAGGAACAAATAAGAGGATCTTTTTTCTCAAAATCCAACTTTCATCAATGAAATGACATGTAATTGCCATGAAACATCTATCTCTACCCTTGTTGGTCCACAAATCAGTAGTAAAACTGAATCTACAACTAATGTTGCCAAATTGTTCATACATGTTAACTTGTTTTTCTTCATATATCTTAATGCAGTCTGACCTTAGGGTGTTCCTTGATGGAACCTTGAAAGAAGGTTGCAAGTCACTAAGGAAGGCTTTAAAGAAGAAGTGGGTTACACAATTGAAGGAATATTCATGGGCAATTACCATCTTGGCCAAACCCTTTCTACACTTCATCTGATAAAAAATCCATGGAAGAATTTTTGCCCCTTCTATTTTAATTAAAAAAATTAAGTTAGTATATAAACAAATCAAGCAAGCATCTAAAGAAATAACACAAGGGTCAATACCTGCTGTTTTAGCAGCTTGCAACATTTTTTGCAAAGCATCATGGTTATTTCTAGGAAATTTTTTGCACTGTTTGTCGATGTGATTCTTCATGGAGCTTGTGCCCCTTTGTTGGCCTTGCAAATACTTGACACCACAGAATTTGCAAATGGCCTCATAGCTACCATCTTCTTGAGTGGGTCCTCTTGTGAAAAATTTCCAAACTTCAGATGTAGTTTTTCTACTTTTCCTCTTTTTAGGAATTTCTCTTTCATCATCACAAGCTGGTGTTTTACCACCATCTTGCTCAGGTTGTTCCTGAGGGGCATCAGGTTGTTCCTGTATTCTTTGAATTTCATCTGGGGTCTCAAAGTGCAACCCAAGACCCATGCTAATCAAACCAGATCAAGTGTAATGTCAGTCCTAATTGAAGCATGCAAATCAACTGATGGGGCTGATTTATGCATGCAAATCAATTCAAGTGTAATGTCAGTTCTAATTGAAGCATGCAAATCAACTGATGGGGGCTGATTTATGCATGCAAATCAATTCAAGTGTAATGTCAGTTCTAATTGAAGCATGCAAATCAACTGATGGGGACTGATTTATGCATGCAAATCAATTCAAGTGTAATGTCAGTTCTAATTGAAGCACATTTCAACTATATGCAAATCAAACCAGTTCAAGTATAGCATCAGATCACATTTCAACTATATGCATCAAAGCCAGTTCAAGTATAGCATCAAAGCACATTTCAACTATATGCAAATCAAGCCAATTCAAATATAGCATCAGAACAAATTTCAACTATATGCATCAAAGCCAGTTCAAGTATAGCATCAAAGCAAATTTCAACTATATGCATCAAAACCAGTTCAAGTATAGCATCACAGCACATTACAACTATATGCATCAAAGCCAGTTCAAGTATAGCATCACAGCACATTACAACTATATGCATCAAAGCCAGTTCAAGTATAGCATTAAAGAAAATTTCAACTATATGCATCAAAGCCAGTTCAAGTATAGCATCACAGCACATTACAACTATATGCATCAAAGCCAGTTCAAGTATAGCATCACAGCACATTACAACTATATGCATCAAAGCCAGTTCAAGTATAACATTAAAGAAAATTTCAACTATATGCATCAAAGCCAGTTCAAGTATAGCATCAAAGCAAATTTCAACTATATGCATCAAAGCCAGTTCAAGTATAGCATCACAGCACATTATAACTATATGCATCAAAGCCAGTTCAAGTATAGCATCACAGCACATTACAACTATATGCATCAAAGCCAGTTCAAGTATAGCATCACAGCACATTACAACTATATGCATCAAAGCCAGTTCAAATATAGCATCACAGCACATTACAACTATATGCATCAAAGAAAATTTCAACTATATGCATCAAAGCCAGTTCAAGTATAGCATCAAAGCAAATTTCAACTATATGCAAATCAAGCCAGTTATCACAACTTAGAATTTCCAAATTTTGCAACTGACAAAGTTATCACAAATTCAAAATAGGAAAGTTAGAAAACATACTCATCATCAGAAATATCGGGCTCTGATGGTTCATCTCCTCTGTCCATCGAAACCTTGCTTGATTGCTTCAACTCATGTATAGACAAGGAAAAAAAATCAGACACTAACAAAATAATACCACAACAGAAAGTAAAAAAAAAATAACAAAAATCAGATACTAAAAAAGATATACAATGTAGCACTTACAGTTTTTTTTCCCTTTTTCTTCTTTTTTTATGTTTTTCTTTCTCTCTGTCTGACTGTCTCTCTTCCTTTTTTCTCTTCTGTTCTCATCTGTTGTTTTCTTCCTCGTATTATACAAAATAGCCTGGAAAAGATCATCATTGCTGGTGGCAACATGGTTATGACAGTCGATCTCGTCGCCGTTCTCTCAGATCTCTCAAATACGAAATGATAACCCTTTCTCAGCCTCTTAAGCTACGGAATTTCTGAAAAACAGCAACGGATCGACAAATAATCATCACCCGTCACCTACCAGCTTGTCAGATCTGACTAGGTTTTAGGAAAAAAACAGCTAACCAAATCATCAATTTAGGGTTTCGAGAGAAAAAGAGAGAACAGATCTGAGATTGATTGATCAAGGGATTCAAGCGTGCAATGGTGCAAAGGAGAGAGGCAGAGCCAGAAAAAAGAGAGGTGACTAGGTGAGAATAAGGAAACAAACTCTGAGGTGACGGCGACACTTAGGGTTTCGACAGAGAGAGGGGGGGAACAAAGAGATGAAGGTGCGGCGCTACCCAGTAAATATCTGGGATAGCGACCCCGGCCCTCGACTCCTCCGCACTCTATCCTCTCTGTTATCTATAAAATTCTATACCCATAAAATTTTATACGAAAAAACGAGATAACGGAAACGAAATAGCCTATACCGTTTACCGTTCCACTTATAAACGTATTTACCAGTCTATTCTGTTTGCCGTTTCGTTTAATTAGCGAAACCAATTTCAGTATCATTTACCGTTCCATTTATTGGTAACGTTACGGCATAACGTTAATTCCTGCCGTTTTGACACCCAGTCTGTACCCCTTTGTGGATAGAAGTTATTGACTTTTCTTTGTTGACTCGGAGCTAGCTAGCCAAAAATTTTGTTCTAGATTTGTAGATGTTGGTTTGTTATTAAAAGAATCCTATCAATGTTTCGTTACTCGTTTTCAAATCTTGATTTGATCAGATTATTACATTAGAAATTCAGATTATGAATTTATGGTTCCGCACGTTCCTCTCGGAATGTATGCACACAATTGCTAAATGGTCATAGAAAAATTTTATTTTTTTTCTCTGCCAATCCTGATCTTACATATGAATATAACAATGATATTTCGAAATATCTTTGACAATTATTTGCTCATTTTTAAAGACAGGAACTTATAATGTCATCTAAACAAAGGGTATGTTTGGCACTCTTATTCGGTAGCCGAATAAGAGGAGAGAGGAGAGAGGGTGTACTTTCGACAGAGGAGAGAGGAGAGAGATTGCCCTATTCGGTCTTATTCAGCCTCCAATTCTTATTCGGCCAAAAGGTGGAATTAGCCGAATAAGAGAAAAGAGGAGAGAGGAGAGAGGACAACGTGGGGCCCACATGCCTTATTCAAAGGCTTATTCAGCTACCGAACCAAACACACCCAAAATCATCGACATTCTACTATACATCGAATTTTTTTTAAAATCTAAGTAGAAAACAAAAAGTTTCTGAAACTATACGTCCAGACTCATTTTTACATAAAGTTTTCAACACATCATTCAGACTGGTGCAAATTGTGATAAGAGTTGATTAATTTGAACAATTAATTTTAACCAATCTAACTTATTTATCGATGGTGGAACAGGAATGCTTTTGTCAGATTTTATGAATTGCATATGTTTTTGTTGTACTAAACGTCTCTAAATTTGTCGATTACAAAACAATATCATTTGACATTTAACAATCTTCTTTGAGTTTTATAGGAAGAAGTTGCAAATTATGAAAACTTGGATAAGAGCTATGAGCAAGATCAAGATCAAGTCTTTAGAGAGTTTGTAGACTAGATTAGACTAAGATAGAAGGTGTAATTTAGTCCTTACTTATCCTTGAAATGATCTAGATAGAAGAAAAGCTCAAGAAACTAGTAAAATCCAGTTTTCTGTGTTCAAGCGTTACATAACGCTTAATAGCGTTACATAACTCTTCATAGCGTTACACAGCTCTTCATAGCGTCACACAACGTTTTGATCAAGGCAACATTCTTTTAATACTTTTCTAACAAAACGTTGTGCAACGCTTTCTAACGTTGTGTAACGGTACAAAAATCAAACGTTTTAGAACGCTCAAAACTATTTATTTAACGCTTGATTTTTTGCCAAAATGAGGTCGCTCTGGTATACGTTGTGTAACGCTTCATAGCGTTGTGTAACGTTTTGACTCTTGTTAATGACCGTTTGACTTTTCCTGCTAAAGCGTCGTGTAACGCTTCAGACAAATTTCAACGGCTAGTTTGATTTTGTCTTTTTATAACGGCTATATTCAAGCGTTGTGTAACGCTATGTAGCGTTGTGTAACGCTATGTAGCGTTGTGTATCGCTTGACAGCTTTTTGACTGGGCTGAAGCTCTTGGCGCCCTCTATATATATCTACCCTTTGTTCTCTCTCTTGAGAGAGCTTTGCCTTGCAAAATTAGACCAGAATTGAGTCTTTGAGCACTAGGGTTACTCCCCACTTGAGCTTTTCTTAGCTAGATCATTTTGAGAGATAAAGTAGCCTCAAACACCACCGCCCCGACATTGTCGCTAGGTATAGGTTGGAATAGGTTGAGAGCTCATCTCCATTGGAGGCCTTGGTGCCATTTGTCTTTCGAGTTAGGCCGATCCGCCTCGAATGTCGTTGTGACGAGGTGATTCGGTTCGAAGTTGTAGTCCCGTTCTTATTGGAATTGAACGGAGCGTGCCCTTTCGTGGTAGTGGAACTCCCGGAGACGTACGACTAAGGCTAGCCTTTCCTAGCGGGTCGGAACTCCGTAATCACATCGAGTGTTCAATCTCTCTCTTTCTCTTTCTTACTTTATTTTTTTGCTACTTGAATTGCTTGTGTGCTTATCAATTGTTGGGTACCAATTAAATTATGTTAGGGTAGTTCATACCAAACCGGTCTAAAACCTTAATTGCTTCCGCTAAATCTTGTTTAAGCCGCCTCCTTTAAGGACAATAGTTTTATAAAAACTAGCAATATATGTAAACAATCTAATGGATTTGCAATGCAAATAGATAGGAGCCTAACCCTGGAAGTATTGGGGTTTGCAGGACCAACATGAATCTGATACAAGAGGAGATATATTAAATGCTTTATTTTACACGACAGATCACACATTTTTTTCTAGCTTAATTTTTAGCTAGTTAACTGTTGCAGTTTTGGAGTTAAATAGTACGAATTGATTTTACCTCTAATAATTTCGAAATCACCAATTTAGTTTAATGTATAAATCGATTATGTAATTCATGAAAATGGCATTGAAATGATGAACTTACACAGGAAATTTAATCTCTGTTTTGTTTTTGATTATCTGTTGAAAGGATAGTGTATGTAATTAAAATCAAAATTTCTATACAAAATCAAAGCAAAAGAAGAAAATACACACAAACAAATCTCCCAACAGCTATCTCGGCTCTATAACAGTAACCGTCATATCAGAAACCGTGCAACTCGATGATGATTCCATGTTGCTAGCATCTCTAACAGAAAAATAAACAGGCTGTTTGGGTTCTGTTAAACTAGTATTCAGACTGTTAAGCATCAATACAACCTCCGACATGTGAGGCCTGTCCTCTTGTCTGTCCTGGACACATAGAAGGCCTACTTGGATGCATCTCATGACCTGTAAATTGTTGTTTGAGTTTGACGATATGGAGCTGTCCAGTAATTCCAAGGCCTTGCCTTCTTTCCACAGCGTCCAAGCCTGGAGAATTATTTTAGAGTTATATTCCAAATAATTAGTAATAAAGTTAGCTTTAATTGTGGAAAAAAAGAGGTGTATATTGAAAAGAACACTTACATAACTAAGGAGGTTTAATGAGGGTTCAACGCTAAAAATTCCCCTGTTTTTCTTTCCACTAATAATCTCAAGGACTAAAACACCAAAGCTAAAAACATCGGACTTTACTGAAAAAACACCATCCATTGCATACTCTGGTGACATATACCCACTGCATTGTGAGCACTATATTAGAACATAATTTTCAAAATCTGTCAACCTTGTAAGTTGATGTATAGGTGAAAATATTTGAAAACTTTGATTTAAATCACTAACTTGTAGCAAATGAGCAAAAGAATAAGAAAAAAAAAGGTGCACTTACTATGTACCAACTACACGGTTGGTATGTGACTTTTTTTCATCTCCGCCAAATATCCTAGCAATACCAAAATCCGATATTTTTGGGTTCATATTATCGTCAAGTAACACATTGCTGGTTTTCAAATCTCTATGAATGATTCGAAATCTTGAGTCCTCGTGGAGATATAGAACACCTCGAGCAATCCCTTTTATTATCTCAAAACGCTTGTGCCAGTTCAAATGAGAAGATCTTGCTTTGTCTGTTTGAATTATTTGATTAAGAAAAAATGTATACACTCAGTAAAACATGCCAAACAATTATAACTCATTAACAAGACTTAGAATAGATAACCTGCAATATAACACAAATAATGCCATCACTTACAAGAAATTTTAAAATATCGGGCCTTACTATATGAGAAAAGGAAAAGATACATATATATATATACCAAAGGAACATCATGTAAATGTACCAGTACGGCAGTACCATAGCAGATCTGGAATATCTGTTGCATTCAATGAAGGTATTAAAAATCGATTATAAGCATGTCATATTTCTTGCTACCATCCAAGGCAATAATAACATGGTAGAATTAAAGCAAGTTTCTTTCTTCAAGGTAATATTTAAATATTTGAAAAAAAAATAAAGAAACTTACTGAAGATAATGGTATCCAAGCTTTTGTTCTCCATGTATTCATAAACTAACATCCTTTCCTCTCCTTCAATACTGCAACCCAACAATCTTACCAAATTGACATGTTGAAGTTTTGCGATTAGAATAACTTCGTTTTTGAACTCGCCAAGGCCTTGTGTCGAAAATTTTGCAAGTCTTTTGACTGCTATTCTCTGTTCTCCTTCCAACTCGCCCTGTTTCAGCAAATATCTTGTTTCTCATGACAAATTGCAAACATGTTTTTTGTTTTTTTTTTTTGATAAGTTGACATTTAGTTGTACAGTTATATTAAGGGTCAAACGAATATTGATGGTCCGTGCTGTTTTGTGCAGATTTAAAATGGAAGGAATTAAATGGTATCACTACCGTATCAGCATAGTCCAGTACTTCTGTTCCAGTATCATTATGTACTGACCATGAATATTGCTAGTGAATAGTGATAGCATTATAAAAAAAAAAATCCTGTATCAAGTATTCAAAATTAATTCCCATCATACACCAGCATGAGTTATTTCCCTTCGAGAGAGAGAGCAAAGATAGATGTTTTAAGAAGGATCTTTAATCTTAAACATTAATTGAATGCTCAGAAGGTTTTCCTGAGAAGACTTCAATAATACCTTAAAAACTGTGCCGAAACCACCTTCACCAAGTTTATTTGCGAGAGCAAAGTTATTTGTAGCGGCAGATATAACACTTGCATGAAATACTGGGAGAACTATATCATTTCCATCAGTACAAAAGCCCTCTTCTCGAGCTTTATCCCGTACCAGTGCCAGTGGCTGCTCCGATTCAAATGAGATTCGTCTTTGTCTTTGCATATAAGCCACGTTTTCTGAATCAATGAACAAACTATCTTTTATATTCTAGGGAAAAAAGAATCATTATTGTCTGTACAGGAAAAGGGAGAGATACATTGTGAAGAAAAAACCAGTACAATATGGTAGCTTATACCTATAATAACTAAAAACAAGGACTCCATAAGCCATCATTTTGTTTTGCTGTCTGTTATTTCATTTCTTAGTACATATTCAGTTAATTCTAATCGGTAGGACAATATGAGAATTATTTCAGATGGTTGTCTAGTTTTTACCGGGGCTAGTACTGAATTGAAGAGACCTTATTTCAGTTGTTTGGTTAGTCAAGTTATCTTTTCAAGGTTTTGCATTTAATTTCATCCTGTAATTGTATTAATTGACTAAAGTTGGACCCAATCAAGGTAAAAATTGGCAAACGTGTTTAATTTTGAACGTACACCCAACTTCATAAGGTTTTGTATTTCATATTTCCTTATGACGGGATGTTCAAAACATAAAATAAAATTCATGGATTTAAGGTCTCCGATACTTACCATGATTTTTCCTCAACTTTTTATGAATAAGGTACACAATCGAGGCTAAAAATAATAATCCCAGAACTACACATGTCACAATGATTCCTGCATTCCTATTCTTCTTTCTACTTGTAACTGTATCAGAAAGAAAAAAATAAAATAAGATCATAGTCAGGAAGCAACAATGTTTTTTGTAAATCTAACTTTTCTCAAACTATAATATTGTAAATAAATAGTAGCACCCCCTTAAAATGATCACTATCGGTACACAGCAGTACATGCTGGCCATTTAGGGGTTCAGGTCCACAATTTATGCCAAAAGCTAGCGTTTTGCAATTGATAAATGTGAATAGCAAGAAAAAGAATAGTACCCGGAACTTCAGAACCAGCAACCCGGTAATAGAAATCCTGACCACCCTCAATGAATTGTCTTAGATCAACCAGGTCACCCACCCAAGTCACACAACCACTGCCCCCATTCAATGTATTTGAATTTGCATACCCAGTACAGGAGCAATTCAACAAACACCTATTTCTACATTCTTCCAGCCCAATCGTAGTATCCACTGTTACATTTGTAGTATCAGGCAGCTTTGCATTATTGATGACTACAAACCCATCACTAGTACAATTCAACTCAACTTTCCTGATGCAACCAGCAGACGTGTCACGTAGCTTCCAGTCTTTCTCAGATTCTGGTCGAAACCCAGTCAGGCAAGTACAATCCGATACAGTTGAAGTATATGTATTACACAAGGCGTTCGACCCGCATTGACCATAGTTATCACATTGGTCACTAGGAAATGTCCAATACAGTGTCCAATTTAAACCTGAAGTGTCTGCCACATATCTTTGGATAGTTGACTGGTTCACCACGACCCGCGACATAATTGAGGGATTGTTCTCATAATATGTGTAGTATGTTTCATTGTCGTTTGAGACATACTCGGAAGTAAACGTGCCATTATTTACAAACTGTGGGACACTACTGAAGTGATCTCCAATCCAGGGCCCATTTCTGTAGACCCGTTTCAACCCGTCCAAAAGAAAAAATTCGGGAAAGCCAGATAGACTCAATACCTGTTTGTAATTACTCGATGATGGATCGTCTGAGCCAGACCAACTAACTAGATTTCTGTACTGACCTGATACGAAACCGACTTTCATACCTGGCAAAGCTGTATCGGTCGGGTGGTCAAAACTTTGCCATGCAATATTGTTTGTGTTATTTTCCTTCAAAACAAAATTTCCAGTATCTAATAGTTGGGCAACAGGATTAACCAAATTGGCTGAAATACTTGTAGACCAGAGCACGTTGTTGGAGCTTGATTGGAGTTGTAAATTCGACCCGTTCGAGCTGATGGTTAGAACAGTGGATGTGTCGTTTATCGGGCTGTCTCGGTTTGCAACCCAAACAATTGTCTGTTGTGATATCTTCGTGTACCAAATTCCTAAATATTTGTGCTTGTCGGTGGGGAAGAAGCCGAGGGTAAAAACTCCACCGGATGAAACTAATGTTTCTTGTGCAGAGAGAGAAGAATTGATGGTTATGGTGTCTCTACTTGTAGAGAAAGAGAAGAGAGAAAGGAAGGTTAGGAGAAAGGGAGGAAGTAGACGGAGAGGTGGCCATTTCTTCATGGCTCCAAAAATGGTGTGTGCTTGTAAATGTTGAGGAATGAAAAGAAAGTGAAACACAATTATAATACGACATTGTTCATTTTAAACCTTGAGGTGTAGTCTACGGGCTGTGGATTCTAAAAAAAAAACCTTGAGGTGTATAGTAAATTCCATGGCGCCGCCTACAAGTTGCCTTTTATACAATAGCCCTTTTAGAAGTTTGTAATTATTGCTCACCAATTATTTCGACACTTTCATAATATAGTAATAAAATTTTGATTGGTTACTGGTGAGAAAGGACCCAAAGCTTGACTATTTCATTTATTTGCTAATTCTGGCAAGTACATACTAGTTACTTTCATAAGCCTGAATTTTTATAATATTAATTTGTCCGTGTTTCAATTCATTCTTAATTCATTTAGTACGAGAAATTCAGAAAAAAAATAAAGCGGAAAAACGGTTATAATAAAGTGTATATATGTTTGAGGCCGCAGTGATTTAATCAGCTAATTTACCAACCAGCGATATTTAATATTATGTTTGGAATTAATGCTAAATACGTCTTTATCTAGTTTGGCCAATTTTCCATGTTGCGAAAATAAATGATGTGATCGATGTAAATAAAAACGCAAACAAAGTAAAGAAGATAAATAAGTATAATTGATAGGGTAAAAGAAATAAATACTGATGCCAGCGAATTGAATAAGAAAGTTATTAAAAATGAAAAATATAACAATAATCACATACCTCGAGCTCTAATTTTCAAAACTGAATAATAAAACATATGAACAAGGCATTGAAGTATTTAATATGAATAATAAAATTTTGAGTACAGACAATTAAACTGAATGATAAAACACATAAACTGTTAAACTCAACAATGAAATTCATATATTGTTACATTTATATATATGCTAAATACTAGAACGGATATGGGTACGGGTATAGAAAAATTTCCGTTAACTTATTGGGTACGGGTACGGGTACGGTAAGGCTATTTTGTACCTATTATCTAACGGGTAAAGTTTTACAAATATATGTATATATAATCATATTATTAACATATATCGTAAGATATGTTATTAGTTTTGATCTTCATCCAAATTTATTTATGTTAATGAAAAATTAATTTACACTCTATATGATATTATAATTTATAATTAGTTGTATTAATTTCTTGAATTCAATTGATATGAAAATAAATTTTATAATTGTTGTTATATCTAAAGTATTATCTAAATGGTGTACTTTATCCATATATTTTATTTGATATTATTTATTTAGCACATTATATATCTTTTATTAAATTAATAATAATATTATTACCTATTATGTACTGTTACCCTACTCTTATCGTTAATTCTTAAAGGGTACGGGTAAAGCCATTTTTTAACGGGTGCGGGTATAAAAATATCTTCTACCGTACTGTACCGTCTCCATTGACAGCCCTAGACGACGTTAGTCCAAGCTTGATTTGAAATCATTCAAATTTTATCGAATCGAAAGATCTAGTATTGAGTTTCATAACGAGCTCGTTGAGCTGAATTATAACAATATTTATATATATTTCAAACAAGTAATGTATAAATTATTTTATATTTATTATTTTTATATTATAGTTTATTTATAAACTGATGTTTTATTCATTTGGAAAAATGTAAAATTTAGTCTTTAAGAGTATTTCAATATTGTGATCAACTTGAATGGTTTGGATTGACCGTTTGAACTTTGGGTCTCGAAAAATGAGTCGATAGAAAATTGATGGCACGTGCCATCGATGGCGCGTTAGCCATGCTCTATAAATATATTATATATCAAATTAGATACTAAATATTATAAAATTAGTTAAAAAATTATATATCGAGCCAATTTCAAAAGCAGTTTCGAGCTGAGATCAAGTGAGCCAATTTTTTAATAAAATTAGAATCGATTTCGAACGAGCTACGAGCTATTTCGCAACCCTAACATAAATAGATGAAGGACCAAATTTACCTGTGTGCTACGTGCAAATAATTAATTGAATAGGGAGGGACCATTTTGCAATTGTTCAGCATGTGGTAGCATAAATAGATGAAGGACCAAATTTACCGTGATGAAATTTTTTTTCATTTTGTTCGCATTGGAATCTGTAAGGCAAGCTTGACCGTTAATTAACTTTGTAATTGTGTACCTAGCTGATCTCTTGTTTCACAAGATATTTTTTTTTTGTTTCGTTATGTTTTACATTGCACATGTTTCTTCCCCGTCCAATTTATTTTAGCCGGTTGGACTTCTCCATGGTCAATTGCACATGTTTTTTTCCCGTCCAATTTATTTTAGCCGGTTGGACTTCTCCATGGTCAATTGTGGCAGTTTTGTTATGTTTTCTTTCCCCTCTCCGTTTTTCAACAAATGATACACGTGGCAGTTAACATTGGAATCCACATCCTCTGCTTCTGTCCGTCCAAATTAGATCGGACGGTTTGGATCTAAAGTCAGCGCTCCGCTGAACTTTTAAGGTAAAGGTCAGCGGAGGATATTTCCCGTTGACATTGATATGGGAACCAAAGTAACAAAAACATTGGGATTCTGTATAATACACACTCCGGCCTTCTTAGAATAATTAGCTAACTGATGAACCTGCAAATTGTTCTCACTAGGGATGAAAGAGCAACTAAAACCTGGAAATCCTCTAAGCATGTGCAAAAGATCCAACACCTCGTGATAATTTTGCCATTAAACAGTATCAGGGAAAACTCTGAAAAGAACATTCGTAGACTAATTAAACCAATGAACGGGTGATTATTCACTGCTGGAAGCTTGAAATCCCATATTTTGCAGTCGGTCTTTGATTTGTTTAGTAGTTAGTACAGTATTAGTAAACAGAGGTGCTGAAAGGTGTTTTCAGCTAAATTTATGATCCAAATTTAGTTAGCTCTTATTTTGTTAATTTTAGTAAATTGAAGCAAACTTATTTATTCTAATTATAATTATAAAACATTCAATTCCAAGCTGAGATTTTACTATTCAATTAGAATCTGTCCCAGCCGTTCGAGTTTTTCTCTGGCTGGATCGATTCAATCTCCTCCCTCCGTCTCCATTATCGCTTTGCTCTGTTGCGTCGTTTGGTTTTTCTGCCTTCGTTCTCATGTGCCTTGTCGTGTCCCTGGCTCCCTGCTGTGTGCTTTCTCTCGCTCGCACTGGGATGGACTCGCTTTCTGCGTTTTTCTTTAGGCCGCGAGCACAAGATCTGAGATCTTCCTTTTATCCGCCCAGGCGTGCCCTTCTCTGTACTTTGCGGTCAATCAGCTGTGTACGGAGAGGCGTGGCCTAGTGGCCTACCTTATGGCTCCTCAGGAAGTCTCTCGATGGCACTGTTCTTCTGGGAAAGCATTTGGGTTGTCTTTGCTCTTCTCTTCCATTTCTTCTTCTCTCTGCGCTGCTCTCCTCAGTTCTCTCCGATTCCTTCTTGGTTTTGCTTTTTTCCGTCTGATTTTTTTCCCTGCCCTCTTACCTTTTTATGTTGTGGAAAGACTGTCCAGTGATCCCCATTTAGTTTTTTTTGCTTTTCTGTTTTTGTGTGTTCTATTTTGCAGGTGGTTCCTGCGCAGTTTGTTTGGTCTTCTTTCTTCCCTGTGTTGTCCCTGCTCTTGAGGTATCTTGTTCTTTCTTCTGCTATGGTTGTTTCTCCTCCATTATCATTTGCCTCTTTGTTTCTCTATCGACTGTTTTTTCTCTTGATGGATTTCCAGGTGGGGACGATACGTTAGCAAGGCTGAGTTTGGAACAGTTCGGTTGCTAGAGGGTGGGATAGATTCAAAGCTTTTGCTTTCTCTAGCTTTTGGTTTTGAGTATACATAATTTTCCTTTTTCTGATTTTCCTTCAATTTTCCTTGCCATTGTTAGTTTCCGCTGATCCTTTGGATAAAAAAAATGGATTAATCTCTAAATCTTAGTTATCTTACTGTTAGTTCCCATTAATTTTCTTGCATAGGATGATTAGCAGAGGTTAGAGGAACCGGCACCAGCTATTAGAGGAAAATGTCTAAGATCAGTGCTGAAAATTTTTGCTAAATATATTCAGTTCCTAATTTATCTAAGGTCAGCTATTGATGTTATCCTGTGACATAGATAGTCAGACCAAATCGAGATTCAGACAAATTGAGATTTCTCAAAATTAGCTTCGTCTGACTATGTGAAGCAAAATTGTGCCAAGCTGGTTCATTTAAAAAAAAAGCTTTTTTAACAGCCCTTTTCTCTCTCTCCTGGGGCACGTTTCCAGAGGAGCCCAAAAAACCCTTTCCCTTGAAAACCCTAGACGGGGAGGAGGAGGAGGGCGGCAGCTCTCTCGCCCCCTCCCCCTTCTCCTTCTTTCCTTTCTTCAATTTTTACTTTTCTTATTCTAGATCTAGCTTTTTCCTTCGTTTTTCTTCTCCGGCTGCGCGGTGACTGGTGGCCGACAAATGCGGTCGATGAGGACGGTAAGTCTGTTGTCACAGCGCAATCGACGTGTGCAGTGGGGTTCGTCCACCGTTTGGTGCGGCTGGCGTGCGTGGAGCAGTCGCGGTGCGTTCTGCGAGTGCAGTGGAGCTGTGGTGCGGTTCAACTGTCATTATGCTGCTGCTAGCAAGTTTGGTGCTGTCATGGGTGACCATTGTTGTGATGCAACTATCGAGGGCACTGTGGCATGCGCTGCCGCCATTATTACGGGGACGGCAGCAAGAGTAGTGTGGCTGTTGTACCAGTTTAGCCATGGTGCGGTGTCATTGGGGCTGGTACAGCGGAGGTGCAGTCGATCGTCTGATGTGGTACGACTTTGGGGATGAGGCTGTGGTGTGGAGTGATGCGACCATTATTGTGTTATGGTTGGCATGATTATGGCGGGGCCAACGACTGTGCTACGGTGTGGGAGTGGGTTTGATTGAGCCGGTGCTGGTTTGATACCAGTATTTACTGGGTATAAATTGTTTAGGAATTTATGCTGTTTTGGTTGTTGTTCATATCAGTTCTATTACTGGTATGAAATTTGAATTTTTCTCTTAATACTTTTGTAAACCTTTTCTTTTATTAATGAAAAATCGTCAGTATTTGCTGACCCTCAAAAAAATTGTGCCAAGCTCTAGGAGCAAAAGGAATTTCTACATAGGTTCAGGTACTAGTACGGAAAATCATAGCAAGTATAAATAGATCAATATTAGTTAAATATTGGTTCAATGACCAATCAGGTACAAATATTTATTGGCCATGAAAAAAATATTAGTTAAATATTGCCTTCAAATTGCGTTTTCAATGGTATTAAGAAACAATTTGTTTATAAATTGTATCAACAACAAAATTCTTATAATTTCTACTCCCACAGCATCATTTTCTTTCAAATTTGATATTAGTTTTCAAATATTAGCATATGTACCAACTTTCATTTACTGCCTCACGTGTTTCTTTTGTTCATCTCTTAAATACAGGTTTGTTCTGATTTTGTACCTGTTGTTGCTACCTTCAGCTGTGCATGAATTTGGAGATTTCGTTGACAGTTTACATTGTATAGTTGTTTATTATGTGACCTTTAAATAGAATGTTATTATCATGGATGTTCAAGTAGACCCAAAAAGAACATGTAGTGGCATGTTACCTTCCATTGATTGTTATTTTTCTGGTATACATGATACAATAGTAGAACAAACTGTCGCTCAACCTTTTGTATTTTTCTTTTTTCATTTCATAGACTAAATGCAATTCTTTGGATATTTTTCATTTCTCTTCAGTTAATTAACTGATTAGAGGATTATTGAGTTTGTTTCTGCATTTATCTAATCTTGAAGTTTGAGTTGTGTATCTCTTCAGAAATTAACTCATAAAAGGAATTTTCTTATAGCTTGAAGTTTGTTTCGATTTTCAGGCAAGATTGCCAACTATCAACACTGTTTGTTTGCTGCCAGTGAAGTAGTTTGTTGTATCAGTTAACCATCTCGACTCGAAACGTTAGTGCTACGGTTGAGTAGATCTGTTTCTTCACTTTCACATCAGTATTGATTGACTGTGCTTTCATTGGTTCTTTCTTTGCCTCTTCTAGGTCTGGTCTGCAATTTCTGTGTTTATTTTTAATTGAGGGGCAATTCAGTCCTTGCACAGCAATTTTAATTTGTGGATTTTAGTCAGGGACAGCTAGCTACTGTGGATCGTAAATTGGCCAAAGGCAATCTCTGTGCTACTACCATCTCTATTTGACGTGATTAGTTTGTTATCTTCATCTATTACTGAATTTTACGATTAAGAAGGACATTTAATGGTTTTAATATATTTGTTTAGTGGTGTCCTTGCTTTTAGAACTTTATATGGATGCCTCTGTATCTATAAAACCCTACAGTTTAAAAATGATAATACTGTCAGAAAAAATTACATACACATGACCTGTCAACATTTATGATTAAGCTTACTTTTGTTTTTAAATTTTGTACTATTCTGAAAATATTCACAATTGTTGGTGAGGTCAACGCTGCTGGATTTCTACAGATGGATCAAACAAAGAATTGCTTTGAGGTCATTATTAATGAAAATTTCAGGCATATTTTCCATTTTGTTGTCTGCTTACGTGGTGTGCATTTTATTGAAACTGGATGACTTAATTCAATTTTCTAATCCTATGTACTTTAAAAGCTCATTTTCTTCTCTTTTCACCATAGGTAGGATCTTATTAACTTGCAACATCTTAGTACTGCTGTTGCCTTTTTTGGCTTCCTCCTAGGCATCATACTGAAGCTGGGTGTGAATTAATTCATTTGAGTTATTTCTTTACTTGTATGTTTCTTTTTTTTTTTTGTCAAGTTAATTTATTTATATATTTCTTTTTGTTGATCCTAGCAATTTATTTAAATGAACAAATATTTTGCAGTAGAGCCATGAGTTATTTCAGTACACATGCGGATGATCATAGAATTAGGCCTGTCAAAACGGAAAATAGAAATGTGATGCCGTTCCGTTTTTAGAAACGAAACGGAATGTGGCACCAATTTTCTCTACCGTTTCAAAAAACGAAACGAAAATGGAACAGATAATTATACCGTTTTACCGAAATGGAACACGAAAATAAGGAATTATAGTGGAAAACAGAAACGAAACGGAATGTGGCTCCAATTTTCAGTGCTGTTTCAAAAACGAAACGGAAACGAAACAGTTATTTTGGTTCCGTTTTTGAAACGGAACGAAAACTGAATGTGGTATTCCGTGAGCGTTTGGCACGTTTGCCAGGCCTACATAGAATGAAATAGATAGCTATCTTGGTACTTTTCATAGACTATATAAGTTTATGTTTAAGCTCAACAGTCAACACACTAAATTTTGATGACAGAACTTGGTACGTTTGGAGTTCATTGTGGAGGCAGCCTCCAAGGCACAAAAGCAAGAAATAAATAGTTTTGGCATGTGGGTTATTCTAAAAAAAAGTATATTATTTTTAACTTATTCTGATTTTGAATTGTATTTTGCATTTTGTGCCTCTTATTTCACAAATCTCTGTAGTTAGCATCTGCAATTATATACCATTTGTTTTTTTATTGGCTCTTATATATTTTTCATTTTTGTGGTGCTTCTATCTCATTGTTGATCTCTATGTGGTTTTAGGACATGTGGGAATGATGCCATTTCATTCTTAAAAGACAAAATCAATGTAAAGTTTTAGATAGACTATGTATTTCTGTAAGTTTTTAATATCTTGAGAAATGGTTACTTTATGACAATGTAAATGTTTATCATATAATTCGTCTGTTATCGTGTTATTTTTTTCCCTTACATTTAAATTTTGTAAGCTTTTGTAAACATCATAAATTGTAGATCATCTTTGGCATTATATCCAAGTTCCTGCTTTTGAGCTGTACAAAACCACATGATTAGCAAGGCAATGATGATTGCAATGATAATTTTTGATCCTCATAGATCGTAGGCTTCACTAACCGTTTGGAATGATATCGCTTTTAAATATGATTGGTCTCCTTTTTATTTTTCAGCTTTAAGGATCTTCATTGGTTTAAAATTAGGCTTTTCAAACATTCTTAGATGATGGGCTCTTTTATTTTTTTCTTCTAAATTTCTTTCAAAATGCTTGATTGGTTATTTCGCCATTCACATCTCTCCTAATGTTACGTAAAAAACTATTGAAAAAAAATACGCACACTGCTGCTTTCAAGGAAAAAAACAAAAAAAAGCTTATAAGTTCATGCATTTTACAGATTCTAACTTATCTCTTTATATACATCCTTATAATAAAACCTACAAAATTGGATAATAACAAAGAAACAAAAAAAAAATTGAACCCTCAAATTATATATTTTGCTCATAATCTAAAAAGAAATTATTGATGTCTAAGACAAATACTATAATAATATTTTCATAAAAAAATATATATACATTTCTAGAGCATAAGAAACAAAAAAAAAAATGTCAGAGATTAGTATTCGACCTTTGAAAATTTTGTCAAAACAAAAAAAAATTGAAAAAAAGAATAAAAAAATACCATACATCGTGCGGAGCGCGATGCATTCACTAGTTCTAATAAAAACTAAAACTGCAACTAAGAATTCCAGTTATCCTGGTACACACTGCACCTCATACATATCTGTGTCAAAATTAAAATCAGAATTCATTAGGCAAACTTTAAATCACGATATATAATTTCCATTCTCATTAGAATTACTCCATTATTAAGTTGTGTAGGCATGTAGTGGTCTGATCCCAATTCACTTGCAAATCACACCAGACCAACGGCCCACAAAAATCGATCCATTAATAGTCCACCAATATATAGTTATATACAATAGGATCCACTTGGTGGAAGATGGAAGTAGTCGCTCAACTCGTCCATGCACCATGCTCCGCTCCCTCTAATCTCTATCCGCCTATCGATTGTGGATCGGTGTAGGAAAAGAAAAAGAAAAATGAAAATACGCTTCATCAGCTCTGAAGAACTAAGGCCACTCAAATATTCAGTCAGCATCAATCTACAAAATTAAAATTCCTGTACGGTACCATAGTGATTTTGAGATGCCAAATTCGTGCTCAAAATTAATTAATAATAAAACAAAGCAAATAATTATAAATATGAAATAAAGTACTACGCAAAATTAATATAGCCTATAATTGAATAACAAAGCCATCTAAGATGAAAATAAATAAATAAATAGATAAAACACCCACAAAATACAAACGCGCTCAAACCCTGAAATTGAATAATAAGATTTACCAAAGATATATTGAAGTCTTGGAACAAGTCCGGTAATCGTTAATCCTGTTAGGAACTATTTTCATGTGCAATTTTAATTTTTATTAACAATTTAACAAACGATTAACAAGCATGGTAAACGGATCTAGTTATTAAACCTAATTGACACTTTATGAGAAGATAGGAGGTTACCTCTTCCAAAATCGTATTTGGAAGGCTCGAATCCTTGCTCTAGGAATCGGTGGCGTGCTCGTCACCTTCACGACTGCCCTCCGGTTGCCTCGAGTTCACCAAGAAGATTAACCAAAGTCTCTAAACAAGTGCTAGCTTGTTTGAGACGACAACTAATTTTCCTTTAACTCTTTCGCGCGGTTAACTGTTTAACTGGAAGGAAAATCGCTCAACACATGAGCTAGAGAGAGGGAGGGAGACGCACGCAAGAGAGAAGAGCAAGTTCTGCTCTTGCTTGTGCCGTCGGCCAAAGAAGAAGAGAGGGAGAGAGATTAGGATTAGGTCTAGTCGTTTCCATAAACGACGTTGCCATATATGAAGCCTAGCTCTCTTCCAATTTTGTCGGGACAGATTTGCCCCTCTATGGCCGAAAATTAATGGGCTCAAGTGGGCTAATCCACATGATATAATAGCCCATTAATCCACTCCATTAATTGATCTCAAATCGGACTTTTAATTAACTAATTAAATAAAAGTCCAATTAGCTCAATATAATTAATATATGTTGAACGAATTTAATTATTAACATATTAATAATTAATTTGGATTTAGCATATGCATTATATTATTTCTATATGATCCTCTTGAGTTAATTAATTATAACGGTTCGCAATGGTATATAATTAATTAATCAACTTATCATATTTTCGCAGTACTCGCTACTGCGAATAAATAAATAACGCACGCATGGTTAAAGTCCTATTTGTGTGACCCTTTGAGGATTTATGTTATGTTTGCCATGGATAATAAATCACCATTTATTTCCAATAATCATAACAGTATCTAGCAACACGTTATGATTCCCAATTCGCATAAATAAATATTATACCAATACAGTAATTCAATCCTGTATAAGAAAAAATATCTTATTGTTTTGATTCATATGTCACATGATATCTGTGTATAATCCAAGATAGGAATGTGTCATTCTTGTAGATTATACATTTTTTGATCTAGAGTTGATCGCCTAGTTGCGCGCATACGATCCAACTCCATTAAGGGGCCCAGTAGATATCATCACTCACTAGGTGAACTAATGAGCCACATATGGTTGTCTTGATGAACAGTTTTTTCCCGCACAATTCAAGAGAACATAAATAAAGTCTATATAGCAGCCCTTATCAGGAATCAGCGTTAGACGATATTTATAGAACCTATCCTCATGTGAAGAAACTGAACCATCTCAAGCTCAGAATCAAATACGTATGAAATAAATAATGACACATAACACAATTTATATATTTATTTAATTGGGTCATGTCTTGTACTATGTACTAATTGGGTCTGTAACTTACACATATGCAATTAAGTCGGTAACTCCTTACCCATGATTTGTAGAACTTGATCATCACTTTATTTGCATACTAGTCTTATCTGATAATTAATGTTCCTTGTTAATTATCATGACTATGAACTCTTTAGAGATATTATTGTCATTCTAACGAATGATCCAAAGAGATCTACAATTGAGATCCTCATCCTAAATGATCTGTCAATATTAAACTCTAGGAATAAATGATCAAGTATCATCAATAACAGAAACTAATATAATAGTCATTAAACTATTGACTTCTAAGACATAACACTAACAAATCCGTCCTTTGGGTTCGACCCTAAGCTTAACTTGAATGACTAATGAGGTTAGATCTAGGTACAAATTTTATTTGGTACTAGGATTTAATTCCTTCATCAGTATTATTAGCTACACATCAACCTTTTTGACGTCGTTGCCGGAGACGGTGTTGATATTAAAACTTACTTGAGTAACTAGAGACTAGACTTTGTATCATTTTTTTTGTTTTTCTTCATAAAAAAGAAAAAAATTTCACTTACATCATCATGTTCCATTCTTTTCAGAGATTTGAACAAGAAACGGAGGATAATTAGAGTGATGAAGAAGATCTTTTGGCCCAACTCAATGAGAGAGTCGACCGCTTGATGAAACAAGCTCAAATTGAAGAAATGAAAAGAAGAGTGAGTCGATTAGAGAACCAATTCACAAACAAGGAAAGAATGAGAAAGGAAGGATTCAAGGAAGGATGGAGCTGACATCAAGATTCATACACCCACTACTCGAGTCATTCAACACACAACATGATAGTACCCAATTCAGGTATGGATCAAATATGGCATCAACTTAGTGTGTTGAACAACTTAACAAGAGAGACATGTGGGGAAAAATGTGGAGAAATTGAAGCAACAATCGCATGGGATGTACAACATGACACGCCATTCGGTGGTGCAGGCCAAATCTAGGCTGCGGTGTACCACGCATAAGCAGGAGTGTATCCCGCACAATCAAGAGTGCAGGCAAGAGTGCACCCAACAAAGAGCCCAGTGTACCCCGTACAGACAAGGGTGTACCCCGCACAGTCAACAGTGAAGGTAAGGGTTCACTCCACCTAAGGTCCAGTGCACCTCGCACACCCAAGAATGTACCCTGCACAGGCAGGTGTGTATCACACACAGACAAGGGTGCACTCCAAGGCTAAGTGTACCCCGTACAGTCAGAAGTGTACCCCGCACAACCACCAGTCTGGACTGCACAACCACCAATTTGGCACGAACATCAACAAGTTCAGTGCACCCAGGGCCTAATGTACCTCGCATAGGAAAGAGTGTACCCCGCACTGTACACCAACAGGGAAGAATTCGGTTATGGTTTGACCTATAACTCTTGTTTTTCTTTGGATAATGAAGGTTCAATGTCTCAATCAGACCCTAGATTTACTTTATTTCCTGAAACTTATGATTCTCAAGCACTTTTGTAAATGCGAAGTTATGAATCAATGTTTGAAGATTTCATGGCTTGTCAAAGAAAGAAACGTGAGGAAATTCTTGGAAGATTGGATTCTTTATCATCTATGTTTCATGCTTACACCCCGTTACTAGAAAAAATGGCAAAGACTATAATTTTCCAAGAAGTGTGTCCCTCACAAAGTCTACATGGTGAACAAAAAGCCAAAATGACATTGCAAAGTGGTGGAGAATTAGAAAGTTTTAGTTCTCCCATGTTAATTGGAGTTGTTATGAGACGGATAGTGATGAAACCACACAACTTGAAGCAAATAAAGAATAAGAGAAAATAAAAAAATCAAAGTTTGTTGCACCTCCACCCAATATCCTTCGAAATTTCATTCCAATTAGATTAACATGCATTGTCAAATCTAATGAAATGGAATTGAAGCATCCTCCAAACAGATTCTTGTTAGGAACTTAAGTCCAAGTTCAAATTTTAATTTTTTTTATTAACATTTAACAAGCAATTAACCATTTGCAAAACCGGATCTAGTAATTCAAGAGATTAACATGTAAAAGGAGAAGCGTAGGAGGTTACCTCTTCCGAAATCGTATCCGGAAGGCTCGAATCCAATCACTTGGAGTCGGTGGCGTGCTCGTCACCTCACGGTTGCCTCGAGTTCACCTAGGAGATTAACCAAAGTCTCAAGACAAGTGCTAGCTTGTCCGAGACGATCGCTAATTCCCTGTTTTTCCTTCGCGTGCGATTAACTGATTAATACGAGGAAGGAAGTGCTCAACGCATGAACTAGAGAGAGGAGAGGAGGCGCAGATACACAAGAGGAAAACCTATTTCTCTCTTGTGTAGCCGTCGGTCAAGAGAAGGGAGGAGGAGGCTAGGGTTTGTATTTGTGTTGTTTCCATAAACAACTCCTATATATAAATGAAACCTTTCCGTATTAACCTTTCCTCTTCCTATTTTTTTCTTGGACGAAAAAACCCCTCTAAATCCGAAATTTTTAGGTGGAATTATGGGCTATACAGCATATTATATTGGCTCATTAATCCACTCTTTCAATTCGTCTTATATCAGGCTTTCAGTTAATTGATTAATTAAAAGGCCAATTAGCTCAGTATAATAAAAATGCGTTGAACTAACTTAATTATTACATATTAATAATTAATTTGGAATTAACATATGCATTATATTATTTCTATATGATCCATTTGACTTAATTAATTATAACGGTTCATGACGGTATATAATTAATTAATCAACTTATCATATATTCGCAGTACTCGCTACTGCAAATAAACAAATTATTCATGTATGGTTAAAGTCCCATTTGTGTGACCCTTTGAGGATTTATGTTATGTTGGACATAGAAAATAAATCACCATTTATTTTCAATAATCATAAGTGGTATCTAGCAACACGTTATGATTTCCAATTCGCATAAATAAATACTGTACAAATATAGTACTTCAATCCTGCATAAGAAAAAGTATCTTATTGTTTTGATTTTTATGTCACATGATATCCTTGTATAATCCAAGATAGGAATGTGTCATTCTTGCAGATTATATGTTTCTTCATCTAGAGATGATTGCATAAGTTGCTAGCAAGCAATCTATCTCCATCAAGAGGCGCAGCAGATATCATCACTCATTAGGTGCACTAATGAGGGACATACAGTTCCCCGCACAATTCAAGAGAACATAAATAAATTCCGTATAGCAGCCCTTATCAGGAATCAACGTTAGACGATATTTATAGAACCTATCCACATGTGGAGAAACTGAACCATCTCAAACTCAGAATCAAATACGTATGAAATAAATAATGACACATAACACAATCCATATATTTATTTCATTGGCTCATGTCCTGTACTATGTTCTAGTGACATATACATATACAATTAAGTTAGTAACTCCTTACTTATGATTTGTAGAACTTAATCATCACTTAACTTGTATACTAGTCTTATCTGATAATTAATGTTCCTTGTTACTTATCAAGACTATGGACAGTTTCAATTTATTATTGTCATTTAATCATAAATGAACTACAGTGATCCACAATTCAGATCCTTAACCTGAATGAACTGTCAATAATAAAATCCAGGAACAAATGATCAAATATCATCAATAACATAAACTATAGAAGTAGGCATAAAATGATTAGTTTCTAGGACATATCTCAAACAATCTCCCACTTGGTTTAAAGTCAATCAATAGTGACTTCTAGCAAGTGCATAGAACTTAATGTAATATCTAAATATACATGTCTCATACTAAAACCTCAAATATAAAAGATACAAATTAATGCCATTCAGGCATGTGTCTGATCCTTATGGATGCAACATGCAACTCATGCGCGGCTCGAGACAGAGGCTTTGTAAGAAGGTCCGCTGTGTCCGCGGCACCATCTACCTTCTTGACCTTGATCCATCCGTCGTTCACAAGCTGGCGGATAAGATGGAATCGTCGTTGAATGTGCCTAATCTTCTGGTGAGACTTAGGCTCCTTGGACTGGGCTATGGCTCCTATATTGTCACAGTAGAGATCTACTGGACCTGAGATGCTTGGAACCACTCCTAACTTGGTCAATAATTTCTTGATCCAAACTCCTTCTTTCGCTGCTTCACCAGCCGCTAAGTATTCTGTTTCGGTAACGAAATCAGCTGTGGTATCATGTTTGGAATTCTTCCAACTCACAGCACCACCATTGAGTAGAAACACAAACCCAGACTGTGACTTTGAGTCATCTCGGTCGGTTTGGAAATTAGAATCGGTGTAATCACTTACAACGAGTTCTTGGTCTCCACCATACACGAGAATGCTATCATTCGTTCTCTTTAGATACTTGAGGATATTCTTGACTGTGGTCCAGTGTGATATGCCAGGATTGGTTTGGAATCGACTAGTCATATTAATCGGATATGCCACATCGGGGCGAGTGCATAGCATGGCGTACATGATCGACCCGACTACAGAAGGGTACTTGAATTTCTCCATGTACTTCCTATCTGTCTCGGTCGAGGGACACTGAGTCTTACTCAAGTATTTGCCATGTGACATAGGCAAGTAATCTTTCTTGGAACAAACCATATTGTGTTTTACCAACACCTTGTCAATATATGCATTTTGGCTCATGCCCAACATCCTTCTAGACCTATCTCGATAGATCTTGATTCCTAGGATGTAGGCGGACTCGCCCTAGTCTTTCATTGAGAATAACTTCTTCAATGAAGTCTTGACCGCATTCAATTCGGAAACATCAATCCCGATCAAGAGTATATCATCAATGTACAGAACAAGAAACACAACCACGCTCCCACTAAACCTCTTGTAAATATAAGGTTCCTTTTCGCTTTGGACGAAGTTCAACTTCTTGACCTCTTAATCGAAGCGCTTGTTCCAACTCCTTGATGCTTGCTTTAATTCATAAATGGACCTTTGAAACTTGCATATCTTATTAGCATTCTTTGGATCCACAAAACACCCGGGTTGTGTCATGTACACATTTTCTTCCAAATTTTCATTTAGGAAGGCGGTTTTGACATCCATTTGCCATATTTCATAGTAAAAAAAATGCGACAATTGCTAACAAGATTCGAATTTACTTGAACATGACAACGGGCGAGAAAGTTTCTTAATAGTCAATACCATGAACTTGTCGATAACCTTTTGCAACAAGCCGTGCCTTGTATACAGTCAAGTTGCCATCCATGTCGACCTTTCTCTTAAAGATCCATTTGTTCTCAACGGATTTTATCCCTTCACGAAGATCAACCAAGGTCTATACATTGTTGTCATACATGGATTATATTTCGGATTCCATGGCTTTAAGCCATTCCTTGGAGTCAGGTTCTTTCATATGTCCTTAATGGTAAAAGGCTCGCCATTTCCAATGACGAGGGCATCGTGCAAACCCAAATATCTTTCGGGTGGACGACTTTCCCTCGTTGACCTTCGTAGAATTGGTGCTTGAGGTTCTTGATCCTCTAATGTGGGAGTAACTTGAACACTTTCGACTCGCGAAATGTTCGAGTCCTCATTTGAGGGAGCATTCTCTTGAACTTCTTCAAACTCTTTCTCCAAGAATTCCGCATGTCGAGCAATAGCTATCTTGTTCTCGATACGGTTGTAGAAGTAGTAATCCTTCGTTTCCTTAGGGTATTCCACGAAATGACACTTGTCCGATTTGGGTCCAAGCTTATCGCTCATTAGCCTTTTCACATAAACTTCAGAATCTCAGATCTCGAGAAAAATCATGCTTGATTTCTGACCAAACCAAATTTCATAAGGCGTTTTTGTTGGAGTTATATCCTAGAAGTCAATAATTTAATGACTTAAATATTAGTTTGTGTTATGGATGATATTTAATCATTTGTTCCTAGGTTTATTATTGATAGATCATTCAAATTGAAGATCTGAATTTTGAATTTATGTATATCATTTATTAGAATGACAATAATAAATCTAAACTGTCCATAATCTTGATAATTAACAAGAAACATTAATTATCATATAAAATTAGTATGCAAGTTAAGTGATGATTAAGTTCTACAAATCATAGGTAAAAAGTTACCAACTTAATTGCATATGTGTATGTTATTGGAACATAGTACATGACTTGACCCAATAAAATAAACATATGGATTGTGTTATGTGTCATTGTTTATTTCATATGAGTTTGATTCTAAATTTGAAATGGTTCAATTTTTCCACATGAGGATAGGTACAATAAATATCGTGTACCGCTGATTCCTGATAAGGGCTGCTATACAGACTTTATTTATGTTCTATTGAATTGTGCGGAAAAAAATTGTTCATCAAGAAAATCGTATGTCCCTCATTAGTATACCTAGTGAGTGATGATATCTGTTTGGGCCCCTTGATGGAGTTGGATTGTTTGGCCAATTTGTACAATCAACTCTAGATCAATAAATGTATAATCTGTAAAATTAACACATTCCTATCTTGAATTATAAAGTGATTTCATGTGACATAAGAATCATACAAGGAAATACTTTTATTTCTTAAGCATGATTGAGATATTGTAGCAGTACATTATTTATGTGAATTGAGAATCATAGTGTGTTGCTAGATACCGCCTATGATTATTGGAAATAAATAGCGATTTATTTTCCATGTCCAACATAGCATAAATCCTCAAAGAGTCACACAAATATGACTTTAATTACACAGTGCATTATTTATTTATTCACAACAGTAAGTTCTATGGAAATATGATATGATTGATTAATTAATTATATACCGTTGCGAACCGTTATAGTTAATTAAGTCAATGGAATCATATAGAAATAAATTAATGCATTTACTAATCCCAATATGATTATCAAATAGTTGATAATTATTTTAGTTCAACACATATTAATATAAATGGTTATATTAATTAATTATGTCATTATTTAATAGTAAATGAATAACTCAATTAAAGAGCAAACTTGAGAGGTCTTAATTATATGAATTAAAGGCCCAAATGAAGAGGTTAGATGGCCTATAAAGGCCCATTTCGTGGCTGCCCTATATGGTGATAGGTGGGTGGCATGAGGTGTAATTTTGGGTATCTTATCCCTAAGGTTTGAGCTCTATATAAGGATCCCTTGATGGCTCCTTGAGCTAGCTTTTTCTCTCTCCTCTCTTGCCCCCTTTGAGGCCGCCACCCTCTCCCTCTCTTCCTCTCATGCTCATGTGTTGAGCTCTCTTTCTTCTCCATTAATTCAAGTAGTTGATTAGTAGAAGATGAGAGAAAACCATGAGGATTAGTTCCCTTCTCTTCCTTGTTAGCACAAGTAGAAGAGAAGGTAATTAACTTTCTTGGTGGACTCGAGGCGGTCGCCGGCGATAAGGTGGTGGTGGAGAAGGGACGCCATCGATTCTCATGTCGTGGATCGGGCCATCCAATTACAATATTGGATGAGGTACAATTCCTATAACTCATTCTCATGTCGTGTGTTAATTGCTTGACGAAATCATTGTGTTTGATGTTTAATTAAGGTTAATTAGTTGTAATTAACATCAGAACATATATTAATAGCCGTTCCACTCACTACAGTTGTTTCACTGTGTTCGCGGCACCGTCTACCTTCTTGACCTTGATCCATCCGTCGTTCATAAGTTGGCGGATAATATGGAATCGTCGTTGAATGTGCCTGGTCTTCTGGTGAGACTTAGGCTCCTTGGACTGGGCTATGGCTCCTATATTGTCACAGTAGAGATCTACTGGACCTGAGATTCTTGGAACCACCCCTAACTTGGTCAAGAATTTCTTGATCCAAACTCCTTCTTTCGCTGCTTCACCAGCCGCTAAGTATTCTGTTTCGGTGACGAAATCAGCTGTGGTATCATGTTTGGAACTCTTCCAACTCACAGCACCACCATTGAGTAGAAACACAAACCCAGACTGTGACTTTGAGTCATCTCGATCGGTTTGGAAATTACAATCGGTGTAATCACTTACAACGAGCTCTTGGTCTCCACCATACACGAGAATGCTATCATTCGTTCTCTTTAGATACTTGAGGATATTCTTGATTGTGGTCCAGTGTGATATGCCAGAATTGGTTTGGAATCGACTAGTCATATTAATCGGATATGCCACATCAGGGCGAGTGCATAGCATGGCGTACATGATCGACCCGACTACAGAAGGGTACTTGAATTTCTCCATGTACTTCCTATCTGTCTCGATCGAGGGACACTGAGTCTTACTCAAGTATTTGCCATGTGACATAGGCAAGTAACCTTTTTTGGAACAAGCCATATTGTGTTTTACCAACACCTTGTCAATATATGTATTTTGGCTCATGCCCAACATCCTTCTAGACCTATCTCGATAGATCTTGATTCCTAGGATGTAGGCGGACTCGTCCAAGTCTTTCATTGAAAACAACTTCTTCAATGAAGTCTTGACCGCATTCAATTCGGAAACATCAATCCCGATCAAGAGTATATCATCAATGTACAGAACAAGAAATACAACCACGCTCCCACTAAACCTCTTGTCAATACAAGATTCCTTTTCGCTTTGGACGAAGTTCAACTTCTTGACCTCTTAATCGAAGCGCTTGTTCCAACTCCTTAATGCTTGCTTTAATCCATAAATTGACCTTTGAAACTTGCATATCTTATTAGCATTCTTTGGATCCACAAAACACCCGGGTTGTGTCATGTACACATTTTCTTCCAAATTTTCATTTAGGAAGGCGGTTTTGACATCCATTTGCCATATTTCATAATAAAAAAATGCGACAATTGCTAACAAGATCCGAATTGACTTGAACATGACAACGGGCGAGAAGGTTTCTTAATAGTCAATACCATGAACTTGTCGATAACCTTTTGCAACAAGCCGTGCCTTGTATACAGTCAAGTTGCCATCCATGTCGACCTTTCTCTTAAAGATCCATTTGTTCTCAACGGATTTTACCCCTTCAGGAAGATCAACCAAGGTCTATACATTGTTGTCATACATGGATTACATTTCGGATTCCATGGCTTTAAGCCATTCCTTGAAGTCAGGTTCTTTCATCATGTCCTTAATGGTAAAAGGCTCGCCATTTCCAATGACGAGGACATCGTGCAAACCCAAATATCTTTCGGGTGGACGACTTTCCCTCGTTGACCTTCGTAGGATTGGTGCTTGAGGTTCTTGATCCTCCAATGTGGGAGTAACTTGAACACTTTCGGCTCGCGAAATGTTCGAGTCCTCATTTGAGGGAGCATTCTCTTGAACTTCTTCAAACTCTTTCTCCAAGAATTCCGCATGTCGAGCAACAGCTATCTTGTTCTCGACACGGTTGTAGAAGTAGTAATCCTTCGTTTCTTTAGGGTATCCCACGAAATGACACTTGTCCGATTTGAGTCCAAGCTTATCGCTCATTAGCCTTTTCACATAAACTTCATAATCCCAAATCTTGAGAAAAATCATGCTTGATTTCTGACCAAATCAAATTTCATAAGGCGTTTTTGTTGGAGTTATATCCTAGAAGTCAATAATTTAATGACTTAAATATTAGTTTGTGTTATGGATGATATTTAATCATTTGTTCCTAGGTTTATTATTGATAGATCATTCAAATTGAGGATCTGAATTTTGAATTTCTGTATATCATTTATTAGAATGACAATAATAAATCTAAACTGTCCATAATCTTGATAATTAACAAGAAACTTTAATTATCATATAAGATTAATATGCAAGTTAAGTGATGATTAAGTTCTACAAATCATAGGTAAAAAGTTACCAACTTAATTGCATATGTGTATGTTATTGGAACACAGTACATGACTTGACCCAATAAAATAAACATATGGATTGTGTTATGTGTCATTGTTTATTTCATATGAGTTTGATTCTAAATTTGAAATGGTTCAATTTTTCCACATGAGGATAGGTACAATAAATATCGTGTACCGCTGATTCCTGATAAGGGCTGCTATACAGACTTTATTTATGTTCTATTGAATTGTGCGGAAAAAAATTGTTCATCAAGAAAATCGTATGTCCCTCATTAGTATACCTAGTGAGTGATGATATCTGTTTGGGCCCCTTGATGGAGTTGGATTGTTTGGCCAATTTGTACAATCAACTCTAGATCAAGAAATGTATAATCTGTAAAATGAACACATTCCTATCTTGAATTATAAAGTGATTTCATGTGACATAAGAATCATACAAGGAAATACTTTTATTTCTTAAGCATGATTGAGATATTGTAGCAGTACATTATTTATGTGAATTGAGAATCATAGTGTGTTGCTAGATACCGCCTATGATTATTGGAAATAAATAGCGATTTATTTTCCTTGTCCAACATAGCATAAATTCTCAAAAAGTCACACAAATAGAACTTTAATTACACAGTGCATTATTTATTTATTCACAACAGTAAGTTCTATGGAAATATGATATGATTGATTAATTAATTATATACCGTTGCGAACCGTTATAGTTAATTAAGTCAATGGAATCATATAGAAATAAATTAATGCATTTACTAATCCCAATATGATTATCAAATAGTTGATAATTATTTTAGTTCAACACATATTAATATAAATGGTTATATTAATTAATTATGTCATTATTTAATAGTAAATGAATAACTCAATTAAAGAGCAAACTTGAGAGGTCTTAATTATATGAATTAAAGGTCCAAATGAAGAGGTTAGATGGCCTATAAAGGCCCATTTCGTGGCTGCCCTATATGGTGATAGGTGGGTGGCATGAGGTGTAATTTTGGGTATCTTATCCCTAAGGTTTGAGCTCTATATAAGGATCCCTTGATGGCTCCTTGAGCTAGCTTTTTCTCTCTCCTCTCTTGCCCCCTTTGAGGCCGCCACCCTCTCCCTCTCTTCCTCTCATGCTCATGTGTTGAGCTCTCTTTCTTCTCCATTAATTCAAGTAGTTGATTAGTAGAAGATGAGAGAAAACCATGAGGATTAGTTCTCTTCTCTTCCTTGTTAGCACAAGTAGAAGAGAAGGTAATTAACTTTCTTGGTGGACTCGAGGCGGTCGCCGGCGATAAGGTGGTGGTGGAGAAGGGACGCCATCGATTCTCATGTCGTGGATCGGGCCATCCAATTACAATATTGGATGAGGTACAATTCCTATAACTCATTCTCATGTCGTGTGTTAATTGCTTGACGAAATCATTGTGTTTGATGTTTAATTAAGGTTAATTAGTTGTAATTAACATCAGAACATATATTAATAGCCGTTCCACTCACTACAGTTGTTTCACTATGTTCGCGGCACCGTCTACCTTCTTGACCTTGATCCATCCGTCGTTCACAAGTTGGCGGATAATATGGAATCGTCGTTGAATGTGCCTAGTCTTCTGGTGAGACTTAGGCTCCTTGGACTGGGTTATGGCTCCTATATTGTCACAGTAGAGATCTACTGGACCTGAGATTCTTGGAACCACCCCTAACTTGGTCAAGAATTTCTTGATCCAAACTCCTTCTTTCGCTGCTTCACCAGCCGCTAAGTATTCTGTTTCGGTGACGAAATCAGCTGTGGTATCATGTTTGGAACTCTTCCAACTCACAGCACCACCATTGAGTAGAAACACAAACCCAGACTGTGACTTTGAGTCATCTCGATCGGTTTGGAAATTACAATCGGTGTAATCACTTACAACGAGCTCTTGGTCTCCACCATACACGAGAATGCTATCATTCGTTCTCTTTAGATACTTGAGGATATTCTTGATTGTGGTCCAGTGTGATATGCCAGGATTGGTTTGGAATCGACTAGTCATATTAATCGGATATGCCACATCAGGGCGAGTGCATAGCATGGCGTACATGATCGACCCGACTACAGAAGGGTACTTGAATTTCTCCATGTACTTCCTATCTGTCTCGATCGAGGGACACTGAGTCTTACTCAAGTATTTGCCATGTGACATAGGCAAGTAACCTTTTTTGGAACAAGCCATATTGTGTTTTACCAACACCTTGTCAATATATGTATTTTGGCTCATGCCCAACATCCTTCTAGACCTATCTCGATAGATCTTGATTCCTAGGATGTAGGCGGACTCGTCCAAGTCTTTCATTGAAAACAACTTCTTCAATGAAGTCTTGACCGCATTCAATTCAGAAACATCAATCCCGATCAAGAGTATATCATCAATGTACAGAACAAGAAATACAACCACGCTCCCACTAAACCTCTTGTAAATACAAGATTCCTTTTCGCTTTGGACGAAGTTCAACTTCTTGACCTCTTAATCGAAGCGCTTGTTCCAACTCCTTAATGCTTGCTTTAATCCATAAATTGACCTTTGAAACTTGCATATCTTATTAGCATTCTTTGGATCCACAAAACACCCGGGTTGTGTCATGTACACATTTTCTTCTAAATTTTCATTTAGGAAGGCGGTTTTGACATCCATTTGCCATATTTCATAATAAAAAAATGCGACAATTGCTAACAAGATCCGAATTGACTTGAACATGACAACGGGCGAGAAGGTTTCTTAATAGTCAATACCATGAACTTGTCGATAACCTTTTGCAACAAGCCGTGCCTTGTATACAATCAAGTTGCCATCCATGTCGACCTTTCTCTTAAAGATCCATTTGTTCTCAACGGATTTTACCCCTTCAGGAAGATCAACCAAGGTCTATACATTGTTGTCATACATGGATTACATTTCGGATTCCATGGCTTTAAGCCATTCCTTGAAGTCAGGTTCTTTCATCATGTCCTTAATGGTAAAAGGCTCGCCATTTCCAATGACGAGGACATCGTGCAAACCCAAATATCTTTCGGGTGGACGACTTTCCCTCGTTGACCTTCGTAGGATTGGTGCTTGAGGTTCTTGATCCTCCAATGTGGGAGTAACTTGAACACTTTCGGCTCGCGAAATGTTCGAGTCCTCATTTGAGGGAGCATTCTCTTGAACTTCTTCAAACTCTTTCTCCAAGAATTCCGCATGTCGAGCAACAGCTATCTTGTTCTCGACACGGTTGTAGAAGTAGTAATCCTTCGTTTCTTTAGGGTATCCCACGAAATGACACTTGTCCGATTTGAGTCCAAGCTTATCGCTCATTAGCCTTTTCACATAAACTTCATAATCCCAAATCTTGAGAAAAATCATGCTTGATTTCTGACCAAATCAAATTTCATAAGGCGTTTTTGTTGGAGTTATATCCTAGAAGTCAATAATTTAATGACTTAAATATTAGTTTGTGTTATGGATGATATTTAATCATTTGTTCCTAGGTTTATTATTGATAGATCATTCAAATTGAGGATCTGAATTTTGAATTTCTGTATATCATTTATTAGAATGACAATAATAAATCTAAACTGTCCATAATCTTGATAATTAACAAGAAACTTTAATTATCATATAAGATTAATATGCAAGTTAAGTGATGATTAAGTTCTACAAATCATAGGTAAAAAGTTACCAACTTAATTGCATATGTGTATGTTATTGGAACACAGTACATGACTTGACCCAATAAAATAAACATATGGATTGTGTTATGTGTCATTGTTTATTTCATATGAGTTTGATTCTAAATTTGAGATGGTTCAATTTTTCCACATGAGGATAGGTACAATAAATATCGTGTACCGCTGATTCCTGATAAGGGCTGCTATACAGACTTTATTTATGTTCTATTGAATTGTGCGGAAAAAAATTGTTCATCAAGAAAATCGTATGTCCCTCATTAATATACCTAGTGAGTGATGATATCTGTTTTGGGCCCCTTGATGGAGTTGGATTGTTTGGCCAATTTGTACAATCAACTCTAGATCAAGAAATGTATAATCTGTAAAATTAACACATTCCTATCTTGAATTATAAAGTGATTTCATGTGACATAAGAATCATACAAGGAAATACTTTTATTTCTTAAGCATGATTGAGATATTGTAGCAGTACATTATTTATGTGAATTGAGAATCATAGTGTGTTGCTAGATACCGCCTATGATTATTGGAAATAAATAGCGATTTATTTTCCATGTCCAACATAGCATAAATCCTCAAAGAGTCACACAAATAGGACTTTAATTACACAGTGCATTATTTATTTATTCACAACAGTAAGTTCTATGGAAATATAATATGATTGATTAATTAATTATATACTGTTGCGAACCGTTATAGTTAATTAAGTCAATGGAATCATATAGAAATAAATTAATGCATTTACTAATCCCAATATGATTATCAAATAGTTGATAATTATTTTAGTTCAACACATATTAATATAAATGGTTATATTAATTAATTAGGCCATCATTTAATAGTAAATGAATAATCCAATTAAAGAGCAAACTTGAGAGGCCTTAATTATATGAATTAAAGGCCCAAATGAAGAGGTTAGATGGCCTATAAAGGTCCATTTTGTGGCTGCCCTATATGGTGATATGTGGGTGGCATGAGGTGTAATTTTGGGGAACTTATCCCTAAAGTTTGAGCTCTATATAAGGACCCCTTGGTGGCTCATTGAGCTAGTTTTTTTTCTCTCCTCTCTTGCCCCCTTTGAGGCCGCCACCTTCTTCCTCTCTTCCTCTCATGCTCATGTGTTGAGCTCTCTTTCTTCTCCATTAATTCAAGTAGTTGATTAGTAGAAGAGGAGAGAAAACCATGAGGATTAGTTCTCTTCTCTTCCTTGTTAGCACAAGTAGAAGAGAAGGTAATTAACTTTCTTGGTGGACTCGAGGCGGTCGCCGGCGATAAGGTGGTGGTGGAGAAGGGACGCCATCGATTCTCATGTCGTGGATCGGGCCATCCAATTACAATATTGGATGAGGTACAATTCCTATAACTCATTCTCATGTCGTGTGTTAATTGCTTGACGAAATCATTGTGTTTGATGTTTAATTAAGGTTAATTAGTTGTAATTAACATCAGAACATATATTAATAGCCGTTCCACTCACTACAGTTGTTTCACTGTAGTTAGCACTATTGGTGTACAGTTAACACATCTAGACCGTCCATTATCTTTCTTCGATCCTCACTGTTAGATTGCGTCCTTCTCCTCCGTCCGATCGGTTTTGTTCTCGAGACTTCTTGCTCTCTCTCCTCCTCTCTCGCAGACGCTCTCTACGGACCGGATGGATGGGTGATTACTGTACGGAGCTCTTCCTTTCTTGGTTCTTTGCCTGCTCCCTATCATCTACTTTCTTTTCCTCTCAAAGGCCCTCTCTCCTCTCAATATTTTTCTGACAAACTCATCCCATCGATTCTCCTCTCTCTCTCTCTCTCTCTTTATTTTCAGAAAATAAAATGAGTTCTCCCTCCCACCTTTCATTTGAGAAAACTAAATTGAATCGATGACTTTCGTCTCCTCTGCCACTCTTGACCTTTCGTCTTCGCCTTCGCTGTTGGATCAAGGCGTGCTTCCTCCTTTCTCTGCTTTCTCTACAGTTAATAAAAAAGGATATTGAGGAATGGAAGACAAATTCCCTGATGTAAGTTTCAATTTTTATCAACGTACAGAGAGGGAAATGTAAATTTTAGTTTAGTTAGTTGTCTTTGATGATTGATTTGTTGATTAAATTTGGGAAAGAGAACTTCAAATTATCTTTTGATTTTATAATGGACCAATTGTCAGTGTTATCTATTTGTAAAAGTCGAAAGTTATTTGGGATTATAAATTTTGGTTTAGTTACCAAAATTTTATTCTCTTTGTTTACCTTCTGTTCTTTATATCACGATCAATTTGAGATTTTTATCAAGTTTCTTTTTATTTTTTTGTGGGTAGTCAATGAATTTGGAAAATCTTCAATAGAATTTCAGACTTCTGTTGTTTGCTACTGCTCTTCTTGCTTTGTTCATCAGAATGGAAGATATATCTTATTGCAACCCTATAGTGAAAAACTGGTTGCTACTTAAAAAGAATGGTTTGCAATTTCTGTCCTGGATTATTGATCAGGTGTCCAAGCCATTTTGTTGGTATGTTCCATCATTTTACTGCTAAGTTTTCTGATTGTTTGGTTTAGTTTTTTTCTTAAGACACATATGCAGGTCTCATTCTTCTTTTTACTTTTCTTTCAGGTATGCTGGGAAAGATGGATTAGTCTCGATAAAAAAAGGTCGTTGTTTGTCTCTCTGCTGCAAGGGAAATGAATGAAGATGAGGTGTAACTATGTAAGCACATAACTTTATATTTGACTTTGGTTGCAAGTTTATTTTCCAAATGATTTTTTTGTTTCTCATCAGTTTTGCATTTGGGTGTTTATCTTTATGTTTTTCCCACTGGGACATGACAATTGACAGCACAACTATCTCTATTTTTTTTTTGCTTAACTTTATGGTTTATTAAACCTAATTCATTTTATTTTTTCAAAAATTCTCTATTTGTAGAGGGTTGATTTCACAAACTCTTGATCTCAGGTATTATGTTTCATTTTTTTTTTTAGTTTGTTTTATGATGAGGAGATGTCATATTGCATGCAAAACTGATATGAGACTTATTTAGTTCTCAATTGTGCAATGTTTAATCTGTTCAGATTAATAGAAATGATAGTGAGAAAATTATAGTGGTGTTCTACAGATAAAATTATCCTAAAATGTGCAAAACTTTGCAGGGTGATGAAATTGGATTCCAAAATATTTACTGAAGAAAAATACTTCATTAGCTTTGCTTTCTGTGTTATGTACTCCAGCTTATAGGCAGGTAACTCCTTTTTTAGTTAATTTATTTATTATCTTATCTGGATTGATTGTGTAAGTTCTTTTGTGGGTTCCTTCTGCAGTTTGCCAGTAATTGACATTCTGGTAAAACAATTTTGGATGATAGCTCTTTCTGAAAACTCAGAATTAAGAAAATCCAACAATTGATTTGTTGCGTAAAATGCTTATCTTGAAACAAATAAAGCTTTTGCTTGGCAGCTTTAAAAAAAATTGGAACCAATTGTATGCCCAGAAAACCAAGATCTCTAAAAAGTAGTTTGAATATTTATGTTCAAAGTTCAATTCTTCTTATTACCTCTGTGTTAAATCAATACAAGTTATGGTTTTGAGTTGAACAATGCCCATGAGACAAAAGATTACATCTGCAGTTTATTTTCTTTGGTTAGCTTCTGTCTGGTAAGACAATAGATGATGAATTTCAAAATGACTGTGAAGAAATGGGTAAACGCAAGGCCGACTTCTCCTAAGCAAATTCTACGATTACAGTTGGATCGTTCTAAACTTTGTAATTTTCTTTCCCTTTCATTTCTCATTTATTTTTATTTCTATTTTGTCGAAAATGAGGTATGCAATGATACTACCCACTTAATTGACAACAATAATCAACCAACCGTAATATCCAATAACATTGAAAGTGTCTTTCTATGTGAAATCTTTAAATGTTTTTTGGTTGTCTCTGCTATCTTTGGTCTATAATTTATTTTCCCAATATTGTTTGGATATGAAAATGGAAGCTCTTGGCAACAAAATTGAAACCATGGAATTTTGAAAGTACAAAAATTGCTATAATTTTGTTTGTTTCCTCCTCTTGGCTTGCAAACTAAATGCGAGATTCAAAACTTAACGTGTTAGTATCCACAGAAGATTGCAAGCATTGTCTATTACTGGAATAGAAATACTCGAAGTCATTATTTTCTGGTTAAATTTAACATGTTTCTATCTACAGAAGGATCTTATATGGTTGATGATGGAATTTGTATATATGTTTATTGAGTTGTAAGAACGTCAACCTGAGATCATTGTCAAAAGTTGCAGTAGCAACGAGGGATTGAACGGCAGACTCAAATATATGAAATGTAAAATAAAAAAAAATGTTTTTCATCTTCATTTCCTCATTGATCAAGTGCAGATCAATTAATTATTCTCTTAATGACTAATTAACTGTACCTGCCTTCTAAAAATGAAAAAAATTTATTTCGAATGCATGTATATTTGCTGCTTTGTTTTTCCTTTTGATGTTATTTTATTCACCTTAGATGCAAGGTGTAAAAATTGAGTTAGTAGTAGAAGATTTGTTGTTCCACCTTCCTTGCTCACTCAAATTAAGAACTGGGAAGGTTGCATGCCGGTTAATTGTCAGTCAATTCAGATGTTACTTCTAGCGTTTTTGGTTTAATTTTTCAGGTTCTGTTTGCATATTTCTATTTCCATGTTACTTATTTCTCATTTGCAATTTTAAATTTACCTTACTGGGCACTCATCAGTGAGTTGTTGTAGGTCGTGACAAATTAGTAGATAGTCCTTGGTTTAGGTATTTATCATGGAGACGACAACTTCGTGTTACCAGTAAAACTTGCTATGCACAAATATGAGACATTGCACTAGAAATTGCCTGTACCAGTATTTGAGAGGACAAATAACTGTATTATGTTTGTTTATTTATTATTTGCAAACAGATTGGTATGTTGTGTGCCTTTTCATTTGATTGTTGTTGCTCGAAATGATATGATTAGTATGATTGCCCAATTAGAATATAATTCTGATTCTATTAGTGAATTTTCTATTTCTCATATTTATTTTCTTTTATGTTTGCATGCTGCTACGTTGATACAAAGGTGCCACCTTTTGCTTGGGACACATCTCCTTTCCTATCTTTGTGGCAATACAGAAAGGTAATTGTATGATTGAGATCTGGTACATTATTTTGCTTAGGACATCTCTCTTTTCCTATCTTTTTGGCAATACGAAAAGGTGATTCTATGATTGATTTCATCTCTTCTTATTATACGTATGATATTGTTAAGGCAACATTTGTCAATATTAATGAGTATTAGGAAAAATTAAAGTTGTACCAAACATATGCAGATAGAAAAACCAGGAAATGAAGCATGAAAATTAAAGTTGTACCAGTAGCTATCAATATGACAATATGTGTTTACCTCATCTGTTGCCTACAATATTATGTCAACGTAACTCTTCATTTTATTTGTTCTAAGAATTTCATCAATAATGCAGGTCTTGCAGGCAACAATAATACCTATATATTAGATGCTAGCTGATGAGATTTTGAAAGAGCTAAAAAAAATAAAGAAATAATTTTAAGTCTACCATATAGACAACCCATATACACTACCTATGAATATCATTTTAAGTCTATCATTTGTTTTTCAATAGAGAATAAAATTGATCGATTTTTGTCCATAGTGGAGTAAGAAATAAATCTTCCTGAGGTGACCAGTGAAAAACAAAATGCGTTGGGTGACATGGGTGTCGTTTTCAGAAATTATGTCTCGAATATAATAGAATGTCTGCAATCATATTAAATGATAATGCATATTGTATAAACCCCTCTATAATGGGTGCCTATGGGTATATTTATATTAGAAAAAATTGAAGGCGCGTGTGAATTTATTTTTTAGTAGGTTTTGTGTTGTAATTTGTAAATGAATTGATTGTATTGATTAAATTAATCTTTCATTCAAATATGTATTAATAGTTTGCTTATAGCCATATTAATATCTTCGTTAGAATAGATCTGTGATATATATGACTAACTTAAAGATATAATAGTTTTGTGTTTATTTTATGACGTTTTAATATCAGATACTTAGCTAATTCTCCTTTTCTTTTTGACAAAACACATATTAATAAATATTAATATCATCACGATAATATACATACATAATAGGAAATAAAATAAAAAGAAAACATGGTGCGGTCGAGGCTGCGAGTGCCCACCTATTTTATCAAATATTGATTGTGTAATTATTGATGACCAATGAAAATAAAAATAGGTCGCGCAACGCGCGAATACCCACTAGTAAAAAAATAAAACCGAGCACTTTCTAACAGTTCTCTTAACGGATTTTGACGGAACACGATTTAGTGTATAAGTTGCGGTTTCTAGTGTATATCCCCAAAACGATTTAGGCAAATCGACTTGGTTCATCATTGATCGAATCATGTCTAGCAAAGTTCGATTCCTCATCTCGAATACACCATTCCATTGTGGTGTTTCCGGTGGAGTGAGTTGTGCAACGATTTTACACTATTTTAGATAATCACCAAATTCATGGCTCAAGTATTCACCACCTCGATCAGAACGCAAGATCTTGATCTTTCGATTAAGTTGGTTCTCATCTTTATTCTTGAATTCCTTGAACTTTTCAAATGATTCGGACTTATGCCGCATCAAGTGGATATACTCATATCTACTATGATCGTTGATAAAAGTAATGAAATACGAGTAACCTCCACGCGCACAAATACTCACAGGTCCACATACATCGGTATGTATGAGATCTAGCAAGTCACTTGCCCTTGTACCTTTATTGGTAAAAGACGCTTTGGTCATCTTTTCCATCAAACATGATTCACATGTATCAATTGGCTCGAAAGCAAATTGATCCAAGAGACCAACAGTTTGTAATCTCTTGATTCGTTTCTCGTTGATATGACTTAAGCGGCAATGCCACATTAAGGTTGTATTTTCATGTGACATTTTACATTTTCTATTATCACGTTCAACACTCAAAACATGTTCATTAGAAGTATCAAGCACATAAAGACCATTCAATAAATACACAACACCATAACAAACATCATCACGAAACAAAGTACAACATTTGTTCTTTATTACAACATTAAATCCATCCATGTCCAAACAAGAAACATGGAAATAATATTCCGAGTGATAGAAGGAACTGCAAACACATCTTTGAGTTCTAAAACAAAAACAGAAGGTAAAGTTATTTCCACGTTCCCAACGGCCATAGCGGAGATGTACGTGCCGTTTCTGACGCGGAGTTGAACTTCACCTTTCTGAAGTCGCCTCCTACTCTTTAGGACCTAAATATTTCGAAAAATGTGAGCACATAAACCAGTATCAAATATCCAGTCAGTGCTAGAAGTAGCGAGAAAGGTTTCAATGACAAAAATACCTGAGGTTGAAGACTGGACAGTTCCAGCCTTCTTGTCAGCAAGGTACTTGGGGCAGTTTCTTCTCTAATGACCCTTGTTGCTACAGTATTAACACACGGTCTCGGAGGTAGTCGGGTTCTTCTTTTTCTTAGAACCTGCGGGAGCTCTCTTAACCGAACCTTGGGGCGTCATCGAGCCTTTGCCTTTCTTCGTTTTACGGGTCTTTTTCTTGCTCTTTTTGCTCTTATCATTTACCGCAAGAATATCCCTCGGCCCTTTCTCTTTCTTTAGACTTTCCTCAGTTTCAACAAACATGTTCTGGAGGTCATTCAAACTCTTGTTCATGCCATTCATGCGGTAGTTCACAATGAATCTCGTGAAACTTTGAGTAAGAGAATTGAGAATGAAGTCCTTAACCACCCCTGACGGAAAAGGTGTGTCAAGCCTATCAAGCTGCCGAAACAGTCCCGCCATCTTCATGACATGTGGCTCGACTTCATTACCTTCGGCCAATCGAGTATTGGCGATGGAATTGATGAGACGGGCCCTTTCGGTGCGAGCCTTTGTTTGAAACATGTTCGAGAAGCGAGAGATCATGTCAAACACTCCATAGCCACTATCCATGAACTCCTTTTGGAGCTTGGACTCCATGACAGCGACAATCAAGACAGACATCTCTATGTCATCCGAGATGTGCTTTTCATAAGAGTCCTTGTCCGCTTGAGGAGCATTAGTTTTGGGAGCTGAGGGTAATGGAGTGGAGAGGAGATACTCCTTTTTTTCAAACCGAAGGACTAGCCTAAGATTTCGGTGCCAATTCAAAAAATTAGCACTGTTGAAGGCGAGTTTCTCATTCTCTAAGAGAGAATGTAGCGAGAAAGAAGAATGAAAAAACATCTACAACAATTCCAAAATAAGGTCAATTAGTTTATGGGTTTGTTTTAATTTATTATAGAAACAAACTAAAACTTCCACTACACATTTTCAAGTCCCGAAATGTAATGGATTTTTAAGATCCCATTTTTATTGCAATGATGCAGGCGTCGACACAACACCAAGGCAACTAGATAGGGTATGTTCTTTTTAACCAATCACAACTACACTTGTGATTCTTGGTTTGTGTCGCGAACTTCGTCCCAATGTCCAATCCGAGTGGGTACAATGATAAGCAACCTCTCTCTATTTGCTCCTTGCAAATCTGATTTGCACCTCGACTTTCGTTGGTAGAACATGATGTCCGCGTTGGCGGAACCATCAACGAACGACCGAACGACGTGAAGAGGATAGAGAGAAGGAGGGCGGTCCACTTAATCAATTATTAATGGGACTTATACATTATATGACTTTGTTTGGTGGTCGTGTCAACATACACCCATACCTATCCTATGACATTTCATAGCATTCAAACAATCACATAATCATTAGCATCTCAAGCACAAACATAGTTGTGGGTTTGTATGGCTCCAGCTTGCATATTAGTCTACGCCGCATCTCCATGTAGCAAGACTAATCTAATTCAAGCCTTCCCACTAATTATATTGATCATATCCTATAATTAATGGAAATAAACACATGTGAAAAAATCCTAATTCCCTCCTAGGCCTTAGGAGCATGCAACCCTCACAAGTTAAATTAAATGTAATCAAAATTAATTAATGACACCAAAGGTCGTATTACACACATTCACACATGCATACATTTATAAACCATAAGGCATTGAAATCTTGAGCCATACTAAACCCACGATCCTCCTACAAAAATAACTTAGCACATATACAATATACATGTTTCACTTGTTCTTAATTAACTTCATCAATTAGAATCTTTGTGTATGCTTGTCGTTCGTTTTTCAAATGTAAATAGGTTTAACATTACAACTACTTGTTTAAATCTTTGAAATTTAATCAACAAATAATAAAACAGAAAGGAGGGTATTTAAGGAGTATTCTAATTAACATTTCAACTAATTTGATTAATTAGAATATATCTTAACTAATTAAAATAAGCAATTTGGGACCCGATAAAATTCGAAATTTTTCGGTCTCTAAAAAATTCGAAATAAATCCAGAGAGCTCCTTACTATGGATGTAACTACCAGTAAAAATTTCAAAGAGAGATCAGCTAAAATCAGTGAAAAAAAAAAGACAAAATTACAGACAACTCGCGAAGCGCCGTTAGGAAAAATTTTGTTTAGGCCTCAACCTTTTGGTCTGTGTGATCACCTTCTTGATATTTTACCAGAAAACAATTTATATAGAAAAATACTTATATACTAGGCTATCAATCTATGAAAAGAAAAATACCAAGGTCTATTTAAATTCATCGAGTTAAACGCCAAACAAACAAGAGGCCCTGTTCTGAAACAGACTGACGACTGAAATCATTTTACCCAGTTGAAGAATCAAACCTTAACGAAAAATTATGAAACTAATTTTTACAGATTTCTAACTCAAAATAGAACAATTCTATTTAAACACTTTTCTGTAAAAGTTTTCAATAATTACAGTTCATCAAAATAAACAGTATGTTTGGAAAAACAGATCTGACGACTTCGTCTATTTTCATATTTGAACATTCACAGAAAATCCGAAATATGCAACAATTTATATATATCTAGAAAGAGAATCAAATTTATAATAACCCTAGCCAAAAGTTACAGGTAGATATTTTCCAAAAATACGTTCTTTTTGCCATACAAACAGAACTGTGCAGCAGAACGGTAGATCTGCACCCCGTTACCGTTTAAATCATTAAAAATTCATAACTATTTATAAAATAGTGAAACTAGCTCGAAAAGAACCATGACTTAAAGATCTACAACTTCTAATAAGATAGAAAAAATTTCAGAAAGATGTACATCACGAAAAACATGCAACAAGACAGAAAAACAGATTTTTTCCAGACAGCAAGCACACACATCACTAATTAACTCCGTTAATTACTAATTTCTCAATTTAAAAGTGTTAAAAACTTGAATAACGACCAGCGTTCTGACACCACTGTTAGGAACTCAAGTCCAAGTACAAATTTTAATTTTTTTATTAACATTTAACAAGCAATTAACCATTTGCAAAACTGGATCTAGTTATTCAAGAGATTAACACGTAAAAGTAGAAAATCGTATCCGGAAGGCTCGAATCCAATCACTTGGAGTCGGTGGCGTGCTCGTCACCTCACGGTTTCCTCGAGTCCACCTAGGAGATTAACCAAAGTCTCAAGACAAGTGCAAGTTTGTCTGAGACGATCGCTAATTCCATGTTTTTCCTTCGCGTGCGATTAACTGATTAATACGAGGAAGGAAGTGCTCAACGCATGAACTAGAGAGAGGAGAGGAGGCGCAGATACACAAGAGGAAAACCTCTTTCTCTCTTGTGTAGCCGTCGGTCAAGAGAAGGGAGGAGGAGGCTAGGGTTTGTATTTGTGTTGTTTCCATAAACAACTCCTATATATAAATGAAACCTTTCCGTATTAACCTTTCCTCTTCCTATTTTTTTCTTGGACAAAAAAACCCCTCCAAATCCGAAATTTTTAGGTGGAATTATGGGCTATGCAGCATATTATATTGGCTCATTAATCCACTCTTTCAATTCGTCTCATATCGGGCTTTCAGTTAATTGATTAATTAAAAGGCCAATTAGCTCAGTATAATAAATATGCGTTAAACTAACTTAATTATTACATATTAATAATTAATTTGGAATTAACATATGCATTATATTATTTCTATATGATCCATTTGACTTAATTAATTATAACGGTTCATGACGGTATATAATTAATTAATCAACTTATCATATATTCGCAGTACTCGCTACTGCAAATAAACAAATTATTCACGTATGGTTAAAGTCCCATTTGTGTGACCCTTTGAGGATTTATGTTATGTTGGACATGGAAAATAAATCACCATTTATTTTCAATAATCATAAGTGGTATCTAGCAACACGTTATGATTTCCAATTCGCATAAATAAATACTGTACAAATACAGTACTTCAATCCTGCATAAGAAAAAATATCTTATTGTTTTAATTCTTATGTCACATGATATCCTTGTATAATTCAAGGTAGGAATGTGTCATTCTTGCAGATTATACGTTTTTTGATCTAAAGATGATTGCATAAGTTGCTAGCAAGCAATCCATCTCCATCAAGGGGCCCAGCAGATATCATCACTCATTAGGTGAACTAATGAGGGACATACGGTTGTCTTGATGACCAGTTTCTCTCCGCACAATTCAAGAGAACATAAATAAAGTCCGTATAGCAGCCCTTATCAGGAATCAGCGTTAGACGATATTTATAGAACCTATCCTCACGTGGAGAAACTGAACAATCTCAAACTCAGAATCAAATACGTATGAAATAAATAATGACACATAACACAATCCATATGTTTATTTAATTGAGTCATGTCTTGTACTATGTTCTAGTAACATATACATATACAATTAAGTTAGTAACTACTTACTTATGATTTGTAGAACTTAATCATCACTTAACTTGTATACTAGTCTTATCTGATAATTAATGTTCCTTGTTAATTATCAAGACTATGGACAATTTCGATTTATTATTATCATTTAATCATAAATGAACTACAGTGATCCACAATTCAGATCCTCAACCTGAATGAACTGTCAATAATAAAATCCAGGAACAAATGATCAAATATCATCAATAACATAAACTATAGAAGTAGCCATAAAATGATTTGCTTCTAGGACATATCTCTGACAATTCTATCATTGAAGAACTCGAGAAGAAAGAAGATGGTGGTATTATACTCAAAGTCGAGGCATCTGACACGAAAAATTGCAAGCTCACCTAAATCGACTTGAGCTTTCATGTTGAAGAATGCTTGGAGAGTCCCAGTGCGATGAAGGGTAGCAAACCGCACATCAAATATCGCATTGCAATCGAACCAACCATTAAGACAACCAAGAAGGAGCACACCAAGCATGTCTCAAGAGTTTTGCTCAACTATTTTTGGGTGAACTATGATGTATTGACAGAGCGTGCAGTGAAAATAAGATGAGGAGAAAGGTGATCAAGCTAGTGACCTAAAACAAGCGCTTCTTGGGAGGCAACCCAAGATTCTAAACTCTTCTCTTTACTTTTAATTTCTTATTTTAATTTTCAATTTTGAAAAATTTTAGAAAAATCAACAATAATCTTAAAATGAGAAAAGTACAAAAATATTTAGATTTGCCTTAATTTAATTTTTTTTTCTAAGAAAAAGAAAAGAAAAGAAAATCTTGAGCATAATCGAAAATATCAAATTTAACTTGTTTCTTGAATAGGGGAATTATTCATGACATTGGATTATTTTTGTGCGTAAATTTTAGGTTTGAATAATTGCGGATGTCCCCGAATGACTCATACTAGAGCACCATGAGGCAAATTATGACGGAAAATTGCCTCGGCACGACCTCACACGAGTTGTTCGCTGCAATTTATTCAACCTCCACGAGTTGTGTAGTGGATTGCGACATAAAACCAAGGAACTATCACTGTGCGGGTTACACAATCATCAATGTGCGGCTGACAACTTAGGCATGCCATGCACTATGCAGCTAACATCCTGCCTCTGTTGCCCGCACAACTTGCAAAAACCCACACCCGAGAGCAATTTTCACCCAGTGTACTCCGCACAAGCCAAAACTGTTGCTCGCACAGTGATCATTTTAACCCAACCCGAGAGCAACTCAGGCTAGTGCACTCCACACAACACACCTTGTAGCCCGCACAGGTCTCATTTTGACCCAATCCGAGGGCAATTCAGACCATTGTAGCCCGCACAATTGACCTTTGTACCCCGTGCACTGCCAACATCACCGCTCAACCAGCCGCTACTCCACCGAATCCTGAAAACTTACAGTGTCGATCATGTGCCGCACACTTCCAATTGTGCTCCAATTGCCGCAAGCCACTGCCGCTTAGTGTCTATCACCACACCGATAGCTAATTTGGTATGTTTTCAATTGCTTTCTCTTTATTTTCTCTGTGGTGATGTGCAGCATTGAGGACAATGCTTTGTTCAAGTTTGGGGAGGCTACAAATTTGTTTGTAAGAGTGCATCATGGCATATTTTTGAACTATCAAAGGGCTTGTGTGGGTAGCACATTGTCCCTGTGCGAAGTACATTACTCCTCTGGCAGCACTATGCTACTATACACCATTTTTCTCAGGTGTACCCCGCACAACAATCCAGAAAGTGGTTTTGCATCATATAGTTGTATGTAACCTCATATAAATTGCATGTCAATGGTTGGAAATCAATTTAATGTGCTTGCTAGTGCTTTGATTTTAAATACATGATAGAGAAGGTCTTATTTCACATGAATTTTAAAATGACAAGTGTTAGTCGACATGTTTCTTTTGTCAAGGTATTGAATGATTAAGTGGTTTTTTGATTAGTTTGTGTGCCAATGAACCGAATGGTATGGATTTTGAAATTGATAGGACTTGAAACTTGGTTGAAATTATTAAATGCTATTAGACAAGGTCATAAACTTTTGCCGAGTGAACGGATTTGCATTTTACATGGACTTGTACAAAAAGGGTATCATTAATGTGTGTAAACTTAAATTGAGTCTTGATTGATGTTGCTTTTAAAATACTTGGGACACCAACGAGCAAACTTAAAAGGACCAATCAAATAGTGTGAAAATGAGGATGATTTTGACATTAAGTGATAAAAATGAGCGGTTTAACCCAAATTATTATTGTTTATTTTTTGTTCTTATTTACCTTATGCAAAAACAAAAAAAAAAAAACAAAAAAATAATAAAAAAAAACCAAAACCCCTAAAAAAAAAAATCTATCTTAATCAAACCCCACCGCTCAGAAAGTCTTGGACCGATGTGAGAGCATCGGTAAAGGAATTCACTGGGATCTATGGCTCGATGATACCGGTGGTCTCTTGCATAAAACCCTAAGGTGAGTAATCACCCACACTCGACTTGCAATAAATTGGTGAAAACTTTGTTTTTGGAAGACTCTAAATTAGTTGACACTTAATGAAATTCTTTACAAGACCATGGAAGGTGTGTAAAAAAATGGGCAATCAAATTTGACTTTGCACGATGTTTAATGAAGGTGAGCTAGAGTCCTTAAGGTAGAAAATTGAAGTCTTTAGACCTAAGTGTTATACAAACTAATCTAAAGAATACTTAAGCCTTCGATACCTTTACAAAATAAATTGAGACAACCACTTGCAATCTTTTCAAAAATGTGAATTTCTTGCATGCACAATCAATTGGCGTTTCAACTTGTAGGAATTCGAGATGTTTTGGTTCATAGCTCAGTTGGTAAAAGCATTGGGCTCTCTTCTAAGAGGTTCATGGTTCAAACCCGCATGCTTGCGATAGACTTGGCGAGCCAGCGTAAAAACTCGGCCATATATACAAGAAATGACTAGGGTCGGGTGCCATTTCTATCATACCCAACTTGTTTGGGACAAAAGACTTTCGACTTTTTTCTTATATTTTTATAAAGGTGCTTTCCTTGTATCTATCATCTTCTTATCTATTGATGTATTAAAAATAATAAAAAAGAGTGGTACGTGGGAGTCGTAGTAATAGATATACGGGTACAGAATCACGTAAAAATTCATATGTTTTCTGTGTGTTTATCTTTCTTTGCAGAAATGATGAACTTAGCACGGGAAATTTAATCTCTGTTTTGTTTTTCACCATATGGTGATAGGATAATATATGCAATTAAAACCAAAATTTATATACAAAATCAAAGCAAAAGAAGAAAATACACACAAACAATTAAACCTCTCAACAGCTATCTAGGATCTATAACAGTAACCGTCATATCAGAAACCATGCAACTCGATGATGATTCCATGTCGCTAGCATCTCTAACAGAAAAATAAACAGGCCGTTTGGGTTCTGGTAAACTAGTATTCAGACTGTTAAGCATGAGTACAACCTCTGACATGTGAGGCCTGTCCTCTTGTCTGTCCTGGACACATAGAAGGCCTACTTGGATGCATCTCATGATTTCTAAATTGCTTCAAAAAAAAAATTCTAATCGTTAGGACAATATGAGAATTATTTCAGATGGTTGTCTACTTTTGACCAGTACTAGTACTGAATTGAAGAGACCTAATTTCAGTTGTTTGGTTAGTCAATTTATCTTTTCAAGGTTTTGCATTTAATTTCATCCTGTAATTGTAATGACTAAAGTTTGACCCAATCAAGGATAAAATTGGCTAACGTGTTAATATTTTGAACATACACCCAACTTCATAAGGTTTTGTATTTCATATTTCCTTATGACAGGATGTTCACAACACAAAATAAAACTCATGGATTTAAGGTCTTCGATACTTACACTACAGGAAACTCAATCAATAGCATCGACATTTTAGCATTCGCATTATACTTTTGTTGTTAGCATCAATAAATTTTCGATGCCTACTAAAAGAATTCTTTTACGCCACTTGCATCAATTCGACGAATGCCAATAATTACAATAGAATCGAAATAGTTGATGCCAATATATGTAAGTCTATTGAATCGGTTTTCTCGATGCAATTGATTTTCAGTTGCATCTAAGCAAATGATGCTAACAAATATATGTATATATATAATTATTTTTTTGTTTAAGTTGCGCCTAAATGCTGTCATTTGTTATGCTAATGAATAATATTTTTTAATTTCCTGTTAAATGGATCCTCTTTGTCGGAGGTGGTGCTAATAAGTATCATTTTTAATAATTATCATTTTTTAAGCTAATAAGTATCAGTTCCAGTTAAATGCTGGTGCCTTCATCTAATTAACTACTAAAAATATTGGGTATTGATAATTATAATTTCTGGAGATAAATTAAATGAAAGTTTGAATATTATAACTCCAAAATCTAATAAATCAAATTTTTGTTCATTTTGAACCATTGGATCTTGAGATCAATTCTTGGATTTATATGATCCATTGGATCAAAATTCGGACCCCTCTTCTCTGTTCTCATCTTTTTCTCCCCCAGCCCACATGTCATTTGCATCAACCGATCGACTTGGTTTTGCTCCTACTTCGACCCCAAAAACCCTCGTGCAAATCGACTAACCGAGCGGCTCCACTTGAATCGACTAACCAAGCGCCTCCGTGTTGGTCTGGCTACCATCGTCTCCTTCTTCTTCAAGGTACACCTCAAAGCAAATATTGTGGGTCCTTCAATTTGATCAATTTCGTGCTTAAATTGCTTACTTTTTCTAGCACTTTGTAAATTTAGGTCTATTCTTCCTTCTCTTCTGCTCAATTGTTTCAGTTGGTCAATTTGTCAATTTGTTAATCCCCTATTCTCTGCAAATTTGTTAATTAAGGAAGGGTTTGGGGGGATAGATTATAGAAATTTATATTTGGTTAGCTGTTTAATTACTGGTTTTAAGTTGAAAGTGTACTATTATTGTGGTTCTATAAATTGTATTTAACACAAGGCACTCTTTTGAGAATTTCTCTCTATCTTCTGTGGAGCCTACAACGTGACTAATAAAATGCAAAGAGTGATTGATCCCACTTCTAATTTTTTTATACCTTTTTATTAAACTTTTTGTGAAAGTAATTCAAGTGCAAAAATAAAAAAGCTGATTTCGCGATAAGGTTTGTAGTTCTGACCTATAATTAACTAATTATACTCATGCATGACAAGTAACTTTTATAATTTAAGTAGAATTGAATGGATAGAAAATGTACACTCTCTTGGATGACTCTCAGCTTGATTCATTCTTATATGATAACTGAGGGAATAAGATGAGTAAATTCAGGAATTAAGGTGCATTCAACTTTTAAGTGGCATGACACTGATGTTGTTTTTTGCTTTATTTTTTTTGCAGGGATCTGCAATCATACCTCTTGAGGCCGAGTATTTTCTTGACACCGAGCCTCCAGAAGTTGTAAAACCCCTACTTCTCCTTATCTTTTTCTACCGATCGACCTCTCTGTTCTGAGCCCTCTCCCTTGCCTCTTGCCTCAGCACAGTATTGCACTTGCGACTGCCCGCTTCCTCTCTCCCTCCACGCCGTCACACCAGGTCTGTTGTCTTCTACCATATCTCAATAACTCGATAATAGTAGGGGTTAGTTCCATTGATATGAATTTATTTGGGCGTAAACTAATGCTTAATTGATCAACTGAAGCTTGATGAGATGGAAATCTGTATTTGAGAGTTGACCGTACTTAGGTTTGGTAGAAAGCTTTGAGGTTTTACTCAATGAAAAATCTTAATGGAAATTATAAAAAAAAAAAAAATCTCAAAGTTTTGTACCAAATTGATCTATATATCTTGCATTGCCCTTCAGTTGACCTAAATCTGCCTCAAGTTTACTTTCACAGTAGTACCTATATCAGGTTTGATATATGCCATAGAGAAATGGAATAAGGATAGGAGGGAAATTGGATATTATGAAAGACCATGGTTGGTAAATATGAGCAAATGAAGTACCTAAAGTGAGATAAAGGCATGAAGGACTGTTTTTTACCAGACTTTTATGGTATTAGCTTTACTAGTTTGGCACATGTGGGGACTGTCTAACCTAATTAAGCACTGGGTTCTCATCATACTCCCATTGAGATTATTCTTTTTGGAATGCTGCAGGTTGAAAATGTCGAGGGATCGTAGCTGGATGTATCGGAGATATCTTGATGATAGAACCAGGAATCCTGAATTTTTGCGTGGAGTGAATCACTTTGTGGAAGAAGCTTTTAAGCATCCTTCTTGTGTAAAAGAAACAGATAATGGAGACATGATCCGTTGCCCTTGCAGAATTTGTGACAATACAAATCACCTAGTTGGTGATGAAGTTAGAAGTCATTTGTATCAGAAAGGATTTACTCTCTATTACGACCGTTGGCAGTATCATGGCGAGGCAGATACTTGCGATGACTCAGATGGAGGAGTAGGTAACGAAGGGGTAGAGGAGGTGGATAGGATGAATGAGATGGTGTTAGATGCTGCCGGTCCAGATTTCAATTGGGGTACAACAGAGGAAGTTCCAAATAGCATTGCAAAGGAGTTTTATGAAATGCTTGAAGCAGCAGATAAGCCTTTATGGGAGTTGGAAGCTAATGAGAAAAATTTGAAGTGCAAAGAAAAGAGCCATCAATCTCAGCCTAGAGTTTTGGAGGTGACAAGCAATGACTATTTTGTTGAGGATGATGTGGCTGAAGAGCCTCAAGGTCAAGAGGTTGCAGTCGGGGATCATTTTATTGAGGACAATGTATCTGAGGAGCATCGAGTTGAGGATGCTGCAGCCGAGGAGGCTGTGGTCGAGGAGGATTCGACTGAAGAGCCTCGAGTTGAGGATGCTGCAGTCGAGGAGGATGTGGTCGAGGAGGATGCTGTTAGGGAGGATGCAACCGACTACCCAATTTCCGAACCTGATTCGGACTCAGAACATTCTAGTTCCGAGTCTTCTTCTATCGGTTCTGACTCTTCTTCTGCTGATGAAGAACAAGAAGTTCAAGTACTGCCCTAAAAAAGAAAATGTAGGGGCAAAACCAAGATTCGTCAAAATGAGACTTTCAACAGACGTCCTGAAATCTTTGTCATTGGTGACAGAGCTTTTCGATCACAACCACATTGCACAAAAATTGTGCCTACAATTTCTCAGCTTGTGCTTCGAAATGTGAGAGGGCCCTACGTGACTTACAAAGAATTTCCAAAGGATGCAAAGGAGGAATGCCTGCGTGCTTTCTTAGTAAGTAGTTCCATTGATATTTTTAAGTTTGGTTCATGTTTATTTGATTAATTTGGTGGGGCTTATGTTGCTGCTTATGGGGGTAGAAATGTATATAGGGGACTGGTTTTAGAAAAAGATGTGTAAAACTGTTAATTTGGTGGGGCTTATGTTACTGTTAATTTCAGTTATTTTGTCCATGGTCTTGCTGCCTTGATTAATAAAAGAAAAAGTCCAATTGATCCCTGAATTTTCCTTAAGTTCAGTCTAGGCCTAAGTGATATTGAAACAAGTAATATCTAAGGCACTGGTTCTAGATGTTGAAGAAATGGGCATCATGACAAAGTGTTGCATTGCTTTGTAGTTTGAAATCAATTTTTATAAGGCCTGGTTCTAGTTTCTAACAAGTATGAGTTGGTGGTATTACCACTGCATTTGAAATAAATTTTTATAATTTTGATAACATTTTTCATTTCTTTCCTTGTAGTTGAAATATCGTTGGGGCAATAAACAGAAGGTCACGCACTGCTCGAAAGTCTTTCATCGCATAGCAAGCGTGCGCTACTCCAACATCTTGTCTAAGCTGAGGTCTGACATGGGAATAAAAATAGGGAGCAATGACCCAGCTAAGTGGAAGCAATTCCCACCAAATTGGTCGAGTCCTGAGCATTGGGAATCTATGTGTGACAAATTTAAATCGCCTCAATTTTGTAAAAAGGCAACTCGAAATGGACAGAACCGTCTCAAAGGTGGTATTAAAGTATACCATTGCCATGGTTCCTCTAGTACATATAACCTTGCTAGAAGCATGGTATGTGTTTTCTTTTAAAAAGTATCAGTTGTTCGTGATATATTAATTCTTCTTAATCAAGAATTTATTATGTTTATTAGGAAAAGAAATTGAAGAGGCCGGTCACTTTTGCAGAGGTGTTTGAGGAAACACACCTAAAGAAGGGCACCAGAGAATTTTATGACCCTAAAGCCAGTGAAATCCCTGTTAGTAAATAACTTCTATATATCTTTTCTTATTTAAGTACTAAATGTAGAGACAATTGTATCTAAAAATTGCACAGAGAATTCAAGCTAGGTCTTGAAATAATTGTCAATTTGTTTAAACCACTTGTTGATCAAAGTGACAACAGCTCCAATACCTGTAGGGAAATTATAAGAAATTGATGATTGAAGAGTATGGCCGAGACGAAAAAAAATGGCCGAGTTTTGACAATGCAATATGGGTTCAGGTTTGTTATTTATTTGAACTTCTAGATTTGATTCTTTCCTCATAGAATTTATCATATATCTAGCTATATAATATAGTGATATAAGGGTTTCAGAAACATAGTAATTCTATCAGACTAAGTTTTGCTGTACTATGTTGGAATACTGCCAAATAACTATGCCTTTAATTGACCTCAGAAGCAACTTTAAGTGAGTAATACTGTTTTAGGCATGTTGTCAAGTTACAGATCACTAGGATTTGAGGGTGCTCAATTATTTATTGTGTATGATAATGTGCTTGTATTAAAATTGCTTCTTGAAAAATGAGAGTAAAGCTCGTACATATCAACTCAATGTGCTGTAATACTATTGCAATAATTGCTTTATTGGTTTGTTCAGGCATCAGGAGGAAGAAAACGTGGCAGGATATATGGGGTTCCATCAGTAATTGATTCATCAAAATTACCAGGTGGCCACAAATCCAAGTTCCCAGTCTTGGATAATATCCATTCATCTATTCACAAAAATTCGGTGAGTAGACCTCCTAATTGAATTTTTTGTTTGAATTCTGTACAAGTGGTTTGACTGATGCATGTTTTTCTTTTTTTGCTTTCAACATAATTAGTTACAAGTAAATAGGTCTTAACTGGTACTAAATTCAAAAGTTCTGAAATTTTTGTTGCTTATTAGTCTTCTGTTAGATATCGAGTTTTTGTTGAAGTATAGTGATGGTTTGAATCCATGCTGCTGTAGTTGGATTATTTTGTTCTTCTTAGTATAAGTTTTGTTATTCCAGAACCAAATCACAAAGAATTTTTTTCATTTTAAAGCTACTGATTTTTGTTTTGGGTTCATAGTGTCAGACTGTCAGGATTAAAGAACACCACCATTCAAAAGCATTGGTCTTTCTAATCAGGTCAAAAACAACCAGAACTAAAGTGAAGGATTAGTTATTCTATAATCTATTATATTTCTTTAATTGATGTTTGATTCTCATTTGCAGGGTGTGGAGCAGCATTTGAGTAGTGATGACGACGATGACGATGATGCCCATTATGCACACAGGCTGATATATGATGATGATGATGAAGATGATGATTTTGATTATGTTCCACGTTCTGAAAGAGAGAAGGCACACAAGCTTAGGAAAATAAATGACTTTGACGAATCAGAATACGACGAGTCAGAGTTTGATTTTGAAGCACCAAAAAGTGACGAAAGTGATGATGAGGAAGATGAGCATTGTTACTGGTATGTTATTTTTATGCATCATCCTTTCTTTGAATCTGTTTGTGTAATATTTAGCTAATATAAAAAAGGAATCATCCTTAACTGCCTAGGTTTTGCAGCAGTATGTCATTGCTTGTAAAATTTTAAAAAATATATCTCTACCAAATTTGACAACATCATGAATACTCTTGCAAACATTTCAGAATATCCAACTGCCTTTCTGAAATTGTCTTTTCAATAAATATCTGGCTGTCTTTATCAAAGGGTTTTCATTTTGGGTATTCAAAAAAAAGGGGGGGGGTGTTCATTTGAAAAGGGCAGTCGAGATATTTTAAAAACCATTACTTGTGAACAAGAAGCTTGCTTATAGAGACAACACCATTACTTGTACAAGAAAGCAGCTTGGCTCGTTGAAACAACTGTTAGCAATGGAAAGTTCTAAAAGTGCAGTTGCAAACTGTCAGAAACTGTATCCATATATAGTTCTGGGCATGTAGTACTCATCTCTACCAATCTGTTAGTTTTGTGAATTTTTAGGATCCAGTCCTACTTCTGCAAAGGATATCAGTATTCTAAATTTCTCAAGGAAAGGTTGGATATAGTGATAATCTCTCTGAATGACATTAGTATTTCTATTTTGAGGAATTTGGGGAAAGAAATAGATTTTCTAGGAACCAACTTTAATGGTTGGATTGTAATATGGTGAAAAAAATGCTATAGAGAAACAGAGTTTGTATGTCACTTGATCAGACTCCTACCTGCAGGTGTCGTTCAATTACCAGCATGCCCATTTGATTATTAGTCCAAATTTACCAATTATAGTTAGTGATATATATAACCAAGTATTGTTGTTTTGTGTATTACTAGCCAATTACCCTGGATGGCAGACTGCTTTCTTGTACACTAAATAGAGAAAATACTAGAATGAGTTGTGTAGATAAAAGGCACAGACCTACCTCCACTACAAATTTAATTAATTTAAGAGGGAAAAAAAATCAGATAAACATATAATTTGACAATACTATTTGTTTTTGTAAATAGTACACAATCAGTACCCTATCTTTTTTTTATTCAAATTTATTGAAATGGTACAAATATGGTTAATTGTTTCTTCTTTTAGATCCCTTTTCTCTTCTTAATAATTGATTCTTTTGCTGTTCAAAATTTTGACAGGTACTGAAGGTTAGAAGTAGGTCGCAAGCTATTAATATTACTTTGGTTGTTAATTTTGGCTATTTAGAAGTATTTTGTTATTAGATTGGTTTGGTTGTTTAATTTGGTTACTTTGTTGCATCGTTGAGAGGTGGTAATAAAGACTTTGGTATACTTGTTTGGGTTAGGTTGGGTGTACAGAGAGATTCTCTTATATATCGGTTGGGATTGATACTGGTTGGTTTAGTTTTGAATCTATTTCCGATTGTAAATATATAGTCAACTATAGTATAAATGTTACTCTGGAGGAAGGGTCGACTAAAATAAGATGTTAGGTTGTTGGTTATGGGTTACAATACTGGCGATGTGATACTTTTGTTGCTTTATTTTTTTCCATCCCTTGTGACTTGGATCTGTTTACAAGGGTTTTTGGTTGCAGCTACCCCGTCTCTAATAAGGTATATATTTCTCTTTCCCTTCCCGCCTCTCTTTTCTCTCTGTTCTTTTTGGTGGCTGTTGTAGGTGATAGATAGGTAGTTTGTGTTCAGATCAATCAGTTTTGTATAGCCTGAAATTTATATGTTCTTATTTTTTTGGAAATGTTTGATCTATAGCAAATGATACTTGGATCTGAGCCGTAGTTGAAGTTTTCGTTTAATCTAGTTAAATTTTGTGTTTGCATCTTTGTAGTTTAAGAGAAAGGTGAAGGCAACAGAAGGCTGAGAGGATGGTGTTGAAGTAAGTTGCTTTCTTTTCTTAGATTTAATTTTGAGGGGCTAAACTGAAAATGTTGAGTTTTAACCCGTTAACCCTTGGGCTCTTTTTCCTTTATCTGTTGACAGGAACTGAAGGTTGGAAGTAGGTCGCAAGCTAGCAAGCCATTTTATTAGTTTGGTTATTAATTTGGATTATTATATTTGTTTAGTTGTTAATTTGGTCCACTAGAATAAGATGCTAGGATATTGGTTATAGGTGACAATACGGGTGATGTGATACCGATTAATTTGTTGTTTTATTTTTTCTATTTTGTTGTCTTTTATTATTGTACCGTTTCATTTTTTAATAGAATCGGATGGATGATAGACATTTCAATATAAATTTTGATGATCTTATAGTATATGTGCTTGAAAATTGGAGTATATTTCATTTAATTCGTATTTGTATAAAATTATTGTCGAATAATTGCATCCATTATATTGATATTAAATGTACACAATAACATGAATTTAATTGATGCTAAACCAAATATTATGGTGCCAAGCTATTCAAATACATTAGCAAGCTTGATGCTACTTGAAAAAATAGCATCCATTTACTTGATGCAAACAATATACATAACAACCAATTAACGCATCAGCATGGTTGATGCCGATGGAAACAATGACATTCGTTCACTTGATGCAAACAATATACATTGTCATTCGTTTAGTTGATGCTAATAGAAACAATGGCATTCGTTCACTTGATGCAAACAATATAAATTGCCATTCGTTTAGTTGATACTAATAAAGACAATGGCATTCGTTCACTTGATACAAACAATATACATTGTCATTCGTTTAGTTGATGCTAACAAAACCAATGGCATTCGTTCACTTGATGCAAATAATATAAATTGCCATTCGTTTAGTTGATACTAATAGAGACAATGGCATTCATTCACTTGATACAAAAAATATACATTGTCATTCGTTTAGTTGATGCTAACAAAACCAAGTGCATCTGCTTAGTGGATGCAATGAATAGACCTTAGCATCGACTTTAGCTGATGGTAACAGAAATAGTAGCATCCGCTCATTTGAGGCAAACAAGATATACTGCCATCGACTTTAGTTGATGGTAACAGAAATAGTAGCATCCGCTCATTTGAGGCAAACAAGATATACTGCCATCCACTTAATTGATGCTAGCAAAACCAATAGCATGCAATCTTCGGATGCAAAACAACAAGCAGTTGCATCCGGCATGCAGATGCACTAATGATTTTAGTTGCATCAATTTAATGTCGATGCAACTGAAATGCCGATGCCATTGAATCATCAGCATCGAAGCCAGCTACATCGGGAATTGGCCGATGCGACTGGTCTATAGCATCCGCGTGTTGATGCAACAAGCCCTCTCTAGCATGCGGGCGCCCGATGCAACTGAAACACTCTCCTGTAGTGTTACCATGATTTTTCCTCAACTTTTTATGAATAAGATACACAATCGAGGCTAAAAATAATAATCCCAGAACTACACATGTCACAATGATTCCTGTATTCCTATTCTTTTTTGTACTTGTAACTGTATGAGAAAGGAAAAAACAATAAAAATAAAATAAAATCTTAGTCAGGAAGAAACAATGTTTTTTGTAAATCAAACTTCTCTCAAACTATCATATTGTTAATAAATAGTAGCACCTCCTTAAAATGATCAGTATCAGTACACAGCAGTACATGTTGGCCATTTAGGGGTTCGGGTCCACAATTTATGCCAAAAGCTAGCGTTTTGCAATAGATAAATGTGAATAGCAAGAAAAATAATAGTACCTGGAACTTCAGAACCAGCAACCCGGTAATAGAAATCCTGTCCACCCCCAGTGAATTGTCTTAAATCAACCAGGTCACCCACCCAAGTCACACAACCACTGCCCCCATTCAATGTATTTGAATTTGCATACCCAGTACAGGAGCAATTCATCAAACACCTATTTCTACACTCCTCCAGCCCAATCGTAGTATCCAGTGTTGCATTCGTAGTATGAGGCAGCTTTGCATTATTGATGGCTATAAACACATCACTAGTACAATTCAACTCAACTTGTCTGATGCACCCAGCTGGCGTGTCACGTAGCTTCCAGTCGTTCTCAGATTCTGGTTGAAACCCTGTCAGGCAAGTACAATCCAGTACAGTTAAAGTATACGTATTACACAAGTAGTTCTACCCGCATTGGCCATAGTCATCACATTGTTCAGTAGGAAAAGTCCAATACAGTGTCCAATACGAACCTGACGTGTCTGGCACATATCTTTGGATAGTTGACTAGTTCACCATGACCCGTGACATAATTGAGGAATTGTTGATGTAAACAAAAGCAATCACAGAAAATAAAACACAGATTTTTACGTGGTTCAGTACAATGTGTACCTACGTCCACGACTCACACACACCACTCTTTTTATTTCTTTTCAATAATTTTGTTATGATACAATGCAATAAGAAAAAGTCTATATATAGAACAGATTTCTTTGACGACAAGTCAATTATGACTTGTATTTCAAGTCAAATATTTCTTGTGCTCCAAGTCTGACGTTTCTTCCTTGCCAAGTCAGATGTCACAGTAGATCTAAGTCAATATCTTCTGTGACATCATATTCCAACACTCCCCCTCAAGTTGGCATGTAGATATCTTGCATGCCCAACTTGCAAATTATTTCATGGAAGATGGTACTGGACATCTCTTTTTGTTAGTATATCTGCAAACTGTTTTTCAGTCCTTACATGAGGAATACTAATAACTTTTTCTTCAAGATTCTGTCTAATAAAGTGTCGATCCACTTCAATATGCTTGGTTCGATCATGTTGTACTGGATTCTGAGATATAGCAATAGCAGCCTTGTTGTCACAAAACAATCTCATCTCCTCGTTGCTATAGAAACCAATATCTTTCAGTACTCTTTTTATCCACAGTAATTCTTGTAAGCCCTTAGCAATTCCTCTGAATTCAACTTCAGCACTTGATAGAGCTACTACATTTTGCTTCTTGTTTCTCCAGGTGACCAAATTGCCCCCAACAAAGGTGAAGTATCCAGATGTAGACTTCCTGTCAGTCACATCTCCTGCCCAGTCAGAGTCTGTATAACTTTCAACTTGAAGATTTTTTATTTCTCTTGAAGAAGATATCTCGTCCAGGAGATCCTTTAAGATACCTTAAAATCCACATGGCAGCCTCCATATGTTGCTCACTAGGAGCGTGCATGAACTGACTCACTACAGACACGTCATAGGCAATATCAGGCCGAATGTGTGATAAGTAAATAAGTCTTCCTACCAATCTCTGATATTGTTCCTTGTTTGTTGGTACCTGATCAGGGAACATCCCAAGTTTATTATTCTGTTTGGTGGGTGTATCAACAGGCTTGCAATCTAACATCCATGTTTCAGCAAGCAAATCTAGTATATATTTCCTCTGTGATAAAGAAATACCTTCCTTACTGCGTGCTACTTCGATTCCCAGGAAGTACTTCAAATCTCCTAGATTCTTCATCTCAAATTCTTTGGACAATTTTTCTTTCAGATCTTGGATTCCTTCAGAGTCATCACCTGTGATTATCATGTCATCAACATAGATTATTAAAATCACAATTTTTCCTTTATTCTTACAAAAGAATAAAGTATGATCTGCATCACTCTGGGTGTATCCATATCCTTTCATTGCGTTGCAAAATCTTCCAAACCATGCCCTTGGTGATTGTTTGAGACCATACAGTGCTTTCTTCAATCTGCAAACCAGAGGTTGCTCACTCGAATGACCATATCCTGGTGGGATGTCCATGTAGATTTCTTCATCTATGTCACCATGTAGGAATGCATTTTTCACATCAAATTGATGCAGATGCCAATCTCGATTCGCTGCAATGGATAAAAGAATCCTGACAGTATTCAACTTGGCTACCGGTGAAAAAGTTTCTTGATAGTCCACTCCATAAGTCTGAGAGTAACCCTTTGCTACTAACCTCGCTTTGTACCTGTCAATTTCTCCAATGGGCCCATACTTGACTATGAATATTCATTTGCAGCCAACTGACTTTCTATCCTTTGGCCTTCTTACCAATTCCCAAGTATCATTCTTCTCCAATGCATCCATCTCGGTCTTCATTGCATCTACCCATTTTGGATCACTGAGAGCTTCATTCAGGCTTTTTGGAATCTGAACTGAGGCAAGAATCTTATCGAATTTTTTCACAGGCTCCGGCATGTGAGACATACTCATGAAGTTTGTCATTGCATACCTGCCTTCAGCATTTTCATCCTGTCTATATCTCTTCGGAGGTCTGCCTCTATTGAACCTGAAAGGCAACTGATAACTGGGATTAGCAGTAACAGGTTCAGAATTATTTACCTCTGACTTCGGAGTCTGGTCACGTGGTGAAGGAGGAGACTGTATCATTTCTTCATTGTCATTTTTCAAATTCTCTTCTGTTGAACCCGAATCATCAAGTGGGTCAATTTCTTAGTTTGATTTCTCACCTTCAGTCTCTGAATTCGGACCGAAATTTGCAGAATTCGGACCGAAAAGGTCTAAATTCGGTCCGAAATGTGTCTCCTGTTCTGTATCTCCTATTCTGTTCGGACCGAAATTTTCAGAATTCAGTCCAAAATGAGCATGTTCTGGTCCAAAAGTTTTATCCTTTGTTGTATTAAACCAGGACTCATTATCTATGACACTCTCCCCCTGAGAATGAGTCTGATTTTTCACAAAATATCCCTCATTTTCAATAAAAGTCACATTCATTGTAGTATAAATTTTTTTTGAGACCGAGTTCATACACCTATATCCCTTTTGACGTGGACCATACCCTATGAACACACATTTTTCAGCACAAGGATCCAACTTTGACCTCTGATGTTTCTGTATATGAACATAGGCAATACATCCAAATACCTTTGGTGGAATTGTAAGAACTGAGGGAATTAAGCAGTATTTTGAAAGGACTTGCAAGGGTGTTTGAAAGTCAAGTACCACAGAAGATAATCTATTCATCAAGTAAACTGCTGATGTAACTGCATTATCCTAATAAGAGTGGGGTACATTGTTTTCTAGCATAATTGCCCTGGTCATTTCTAGAATTTGTCTATTTTTTCGCTCTGCTATGCCATTTTGTTGAGGAGTACCCACACAACTTGTTTCATGTATAATCCCATTGGTATTAAAAAATTCTCCTAATATTTTGTTGACAAATTCTCTTCTATTATCACTTCTGAAAATTTTAACATTTCTGTCAAACTGGTTCTTTACCATGGTAATGAAAGATTTGACGGCAAGTGGTAAATCATTTTTATGCTTTACCACATTAATCCATGTCATTCAAGTACAATTGTCAACAAATAACACAAACCATCTATTACCAACTAGGAATTCAACCGGGGAAGGTCCCTATACATCAGAGTGAACCAGGTTAAAAGGAGATGTACTATCATTATCCAAGTTTTTAGCAAAATGAGCTCGATGGCTCTTAGATTTAATACATGCCTCACAATCAAAAGAATCATTTTCAAATCCAGAAAATAAATTTGGATAAAGTTTCTTAAGGTACCCGAATGAAGGATGGCCTAAACACCTGTGCTACATCCAAATTGAAGACTTCCTACTTGAACTTGAGCCAGCAGATAAGTGAGCTCTTCCAGTAGCCATGTCTTCCAAATGATACAGTCCTCCTCTCTTAGTACCACGACCAATAATCTCCTTTGTCATGAGATCTTGTAAAAGGCAAAATCTGGAATACATGAGTACAACACAGTTAAGTTCTTCACACAATTGACCTACAGACAATAGTCTTGATGAAAGAGAAGGAACCAATAAAGTATTTGAAAGAGTTAGAGAAGAGGAGAATTGAACATCTCCAGCCCCTGTGACTGGATAAACTTCTCCATTTGCATTGACGATCTCAGTGTTCCTTAGATGAGATTCTCTTATCAAGTCGTCCTTGTTGTAAGTCATATGGTCGGTTGCCCCTGAATCTATAATCCAACAGTCGTTTAGGTTTTGGATAAGGGTCATGGTCTCTGGTCAGATTTAGGAAAATTTCGGTCTGAAATTTGAGTTTTGGTCGATGTTCAGATAAGATCCGGTCGAGAATCGAAGGTCGAGATGATGTCTGGTCGAGAATAACAACCAACTACACAACTTCTTTGTGCAGGGATCAGGAAACCACTGTGCAGTAACTCGCACAGAGAAGGAACTAACTGTGCAGTAACTCGCACAGGAAGGATAACCGACTGTGCAGTAACTCGCACAAGAAAGTAAGGAGAAGAAGAAAAAAAACGCTCGTGTAGATCTCAGAACCTGGCTCTGATATATAGCGTTGGCCCCTCTCCCTCCCATTTCACCCCTCTCTCTTTCGCTCGATGGTCTCCGCTCCCATCAGAGGTAAGTTTTTTTTTCATATTTATTTTATTAATTTAATTAATTTAGTTTAATTAGTTAATTAATAGAAAAAATAGGAAAAATATTGTAAAAGTAATTAAAAAATAAGAATAAATATAAAATATTATAATATATAATATGAAATATTTTTGAAATTATTTTGTACATTTTATAATTATGGATAAGTTAATTAGAAATTAGAAAAATTAAAGAAAATAATAAAAATTTGATATAAAAATTTTATAATTGTAGGAAAATTTTCTAAAAAGAGATAAGCAGCGCTTCCAGTTTAGGTGAGTTTTTTTAAAACATTTATTCATTTAATTAATTTATTTTATTTAGGTAAATAAATGAAAAATTAGAAAAATTATTGTAAAAATTCTTATTTTCCTTTTTCTAGTTGTGCATTGCATAATTGAGGAATACTAGCTACTTCCAAGTTTGCCTATTCATATTCTTAACTTGCACAGTAAAAATACACCAAATTTTCTTTTCTTGTTAGCCAATTGGATAAACTTATGTTTGTTCAGGAATTGAGGCAAGTATAGGATGTCACGCCTTTACCATATTTGGGCTTTGCCATTTTTAATTTAATCTCAACTTGTAAAGTATGAGATTGGTATTGTGTTTGTTATTGTATTGGTGGAGATTTGGGTCTCTATTTATAGGGGATATTGGTCTGATTTTTTTCGGAAACACTCCCGGTACAAGGGAGATGCTGTCGAAATTTTATTAGATTTTTGACATTGAAAATTTTTATTGTAGTATAGTGAAAATGCCACCGAGAAGAAGAATACCAGAGTCATCAGTCCGTAGATCTATGAGGCTTCGCTCCGATGCTGGAGATGCTGGCACTTCTACATCTACTGCAGATGCTGGTTCTACATGTACTGGAGAAGCCGGCGCTTCTACATCAACTGGAGTTGCCAGTGTTGTTGTCCCCCCCGATCCTGTTGATGCATATCGTCTGTTGCATTTGCATGGAGAGCAGTGATATCATCATGATTTATTGGTATTTAGACCGTACTTGGCACTCAAAACATACTTAAACCAACAAATTATTTAATAAATTGCTATGTTTTTCCAGGATTTGGCTCTGCCGTCGTTTCTTTCTTCTTTGTACAGGTTTTTGATGATTTCTAGAGATATTGGAGCTTTTAGATGGATTCCTGGTGTTCCCTGCATGCTAGATGACTAATTCCTATCATTGGAGGCGATTTTCAGCACTTTATTCGGACCGAATGAAATCTTATTCGGTCCGAATGGCATTATAGCCGACAGACCTTGTCAGACCACCTTCTCTCTCCTCCGTTTGGTCCGAATGGATCCTGTTCGGTCCGAACAGACCACCGCCATGACTCATATGGAAGGTTTTTCTACATGGAAACTTGTGGTTTTTTGGCATGTTTTCTTACCTTGGCGACCAGGCAACCTCCGAAGACACCAGAATACTACTATATAAGCTCCCTCACGCCTGAAGGAAGGACATCGTACATACCATACCTTAATTCCACCTTTCCAAAGGCGTTTCTCTCTTTCTCACCATTAGAGATCATCAAGGCTTGATTCTTTGAGGCAATAGCAGCAATGAGACAGGCTAGACTACCATCCTGCGACACCCTACTGCCTAGAGATCATAGTTTGAAAGCATAAAGCAATATTTGGCTTTATTTCTCTATGTTTTTATCTTTTGCTCCCATGGGTTTGTATCTTCATTATTATTTGCTACTTGTTGTTTGTATTGCTACTATGTTAGGCTAAATTTAATGTTGTCTTAGGATTAGGAAAGTAACTTGATGTTTGGATGACGTTTATTTTATTTGCTATGCTATGCTATGCTTTGAGATTTGTTTATTGAGAATTATATCTTTTGCTTGTGTTAAAATACTTGTTAAATCTCTAATTACCTCCTAGTTGAACAGCTGCATCTAGTAAGTCTAAATTAGGATGAACAAGTCAAGTTAAATTCAAGTACTTGTAATAAATTGTAGATCCCAAAGGGGAGATTAGTTGACACCAAAAGTGTAACTTTTAGACCAGTCCAAAAGACCTCTAAATATCCTCATGAACTCCAATAAACAAGGTTAATTGATTGAATTCTATACCAAAAGTTGTGAACCAATCAAGTTAATTAGGTTAGGTTGTGATTAAACCAGTATTTGTACCAACAAGCGAAAGCTGAGGTGTAGAATATCTAGGTTTGACCAATAAATCCTGACTTAAAGCATTAGTTAGCATAACGGACCAAATCAACCCACTTTTGCCTTCTGTTCGGACCAAACAGACTCCTATTCGGACCGAACAGAGTTGCAACAGTAGCTAAAACGCGAAATTAAGTGCGAAAGTGCTTAGTTTCGAGTTTTAGCTTCCAAACACAAGTGAAACCTGAACCCCAAGACACTTTTATTCAATGTTAAAACCCCAAAACTCTTTCTTTACCTATTTTATATTATTTAGATTATTTTATCTTATTTTAATTACCAAAATCAACCAAAAATATTTACCTTAGTGCACTTTTAGTTTTTAATTATTCAAGACTCTCAAAAAAATATTTCCGTCTAGTTTTTAATCCATCCCTTGGGTTTGACTCTAAAGCTATATTCCGAACGACTAGTGAGGTTAGCTCTAGGTTATAAATTTATTTGATACCTAGGTTATAGGCCTTCATCAAGCAACTTTGTGGCACTAGCGTAAGTTATTATTTCTCGTTTAATTTTTAATTATATATTTTCATTATGTATGTATTTTTCAAAATAATAAAAATTTAAAGGATTGGAAGCCATTCCTGCACAAGGCTTTGATGTCACGGAGCGCTGAGGTGGACGAGAGTCTCACGACACTTAGTCTGATCCACTTTGTTCAGATGGGTCATATGCCGCTGGATCATTCGCTTTTATAGCGTCTGGCCATGTTCTAGAGGCCAGAGACCCACACCTTTCTTTTTCCTCACATTGATGACATGACTGTCACTCTAGAGGTAGAGATCAATAACTAAATTTCATATTATTTTCCTGGAGATTTGTACGTATAAAATTTGAACTACTTGCAGGACGTGACCTTCTTGTACGGTTTACCTACGGAAGGCATACCCATGAGCGGACGGACCGATTTCGACGCTGTAGAGTTACTCAGGGACTTGACGTTGCTGGCGAATACAGATATCGAGATAGTTGACAAGTGCTTTCGGGAAAAAGAGAGACAAGTAAGAAGTTCTTAAAACTAAAAACTTCAAAGTAAGAAGTTTTTAAATATATACAGTTCTTACAATCAAATTACATTACTAATGTAATGTAGAAAACATCATTTCATTAAGTTCACGAAGCTGCGTGAGGCTTGGACTCATGTTGGGGGGCCTGGCACGACTGATCCAAAGATGATCGATAGATACACACGTGTTTTCGTGCTAGAGCTTCTCAGGTGCAAGTTATTTCCGAACGGCACGAGTGACTCAGCTCCTGGTTTCTATCTTGAGTTATTGCAGATTAGTATTTCGAATAAATGAAATTTGCATTTAATTATGATTAGATGCATTAATTGTGTTCATATTGTAATGAAATTTATAAATATTTGCAGGATATTCATTCTAGTCAGTCGGTGAAGTACAACTGGGGTACTGCGACTCTTGCCATGCTATACCGAGACTTGGACATTGCCGTGATTAATAATAATGTCACTATTGGTGCTCCGCGGTTGCTATTGCAGTTATGGTCGTATATGAGATTGCTACTTTCTTGGCCGGAGATCACGAAGAATTTTGATGGTTGGGGTCTACCATCTATTGACTCATGTCCGCCTTACAGGAGGTACGTTCAATTAATAGAAATATTTAAAATATATTTCATTTCACTCTAATAAAGAACTAAATTGAAATTGCAGGTATTGGACAACTAGAAGGAGATCGAAGAAGGTGACCAGCCCTACTCGTAGAGGCTTAGACTATGCCAGGGACCTCTGCATGCAGACGATGCCCGAGCACATTGTGTGGAGGCCTTACGATCACATGACTCACCTCATGCCTCGTTGTGCCCAGGTTGATCAGAGGAAGTTCCTTCTACGCATCCCATGTATTCATTACTGGGTCGTGATGTGGCACCACGTTGATCGTGTCATGCATGAGTTTATGCTTTATCAGATAGTTCCCCCACCTTCACTTGTGGTATATTTTACTCTTGACATACTAATTTCATTATTTAATTATCGCAATTTCATTATGTTTATTAATCGTGATTTCAATAAAACAGCCTTAGTCCAGAATAGAGTAGTTGATGGCAATACCAGTATAGCACCTATTGAGGTAGAGACTAGAAATCATTATTCCAGAATGAGGTGGACATGTGGGCGAACACTGATTTGGTTACAGTGACAGAGGATTGGGCGTGGAGCAAATGTACATGGAGGTGCGCCTCTTATACAGATTCCTGAGGGGGCAGTGACTGGTCCGGTTTGCGACTTGTCATATATTCGCGAGACACCTGGTCACATGAAGTTGATAAGTTGCATTACGCAAAAGTTTGTGACTAACAAATAATTCTGTGGCTAACAAAAAATAAACAGGTCAAGCATTCTTTGAGGGAGGCGCTACGAGGATATGCATGGGTTGTCACGAAGAGATTTTGACGTGTTAGGAAGAAATTGCTAAAGGGTGCGGCACGACCTTAGATATTGCTGGCGAGCCTCATCGATTACCTCGACTCTTAGAGTCGAAGGGTCTTCAGTCAAACATCGACTCTATCCCTGATTTTGATGATGAGGATTATGCGACAGAGCCTGGTTTTGTGGAGCAGCAATTCATACGGGTAAAAGATTTTTTTCAATATCTTTTATTAATATTATTTTTCTTATCATGTTTAATATTCTAAAATTATTTAAAATATTATTATTGTTATTATTACTATTATCTGTAACAGGGTGATTTTAGTTTGCATGAGTGGAATACCTTTTTCGATGTTTCGCGACCCAGCCAGCCGATCATTCTGAGAAGACGATCACATTCCGGACCTAAAGGGCCTCAGTCCGGACACACAGGACTCCATCCTGAGACTATGGCGCCTCAGACCACAGAACCATAGTCTCCACCCCATTCCCAGCCCCAGACCACACAGCCGCAGCCTCTACCCCATTCCCAGCCCTACAACATATAGTACCCCACCTACGAGAGTCCTTATCCTCCAATCGAGACTCAAACTCAGTACGGAGGAGGGTACATACAGCCTCAAACTCTGACTCCATACGCGGGGTGGTACAGCTAGTCTCAGATTTGTTAGAAAGTCCTTGTTTTTAAAGTTTCTTGTTAATTAACCATTAATTAACCATCTAAATAACAAAGACCTCGGTGGATCTTGTTCAAGCATCAACACACAAGAGATAGAGAATAGGAAGGCTACCTCTCCTAGACTTGCAACTAGGAAGCTCGAATCCGATGCGTGGGAGTCGGTGGCGTGCTCTCCTTTACCACCAAGTCGCCGGCGGCCGTCTCGAGTCCACCTAAAAGTTTAATCACCTCCTCTTTCAACTTGTGCTAGCAAGGAAGAGGAGAGCAACTAATCTCCAAAGTTTTCTCTCTTCTACTTCTTTCAATTAACTAGTTTAATTAATGGAGAAGGGAGAAGGCTCAACACATGAGCATTTGAGGTGGATTAAGAGCAAGAGAAAGAGATGAAAATTCTAAAATTTTCTCTCTAATTTTCGTTCTAGGAGGAAGAGAGAGAAAAAATGCTATGGTGGCTAGGGTTTCTCTCTCCAAATGACCTCTTTTTATAGACCAACCACTCCACAAACTTTAGGGACCTTTTTACCCCTATTAGGACAGCCAATATATGGGCTATCAAGTCCATTATGTGATGTGTTAAATGTCCACTAATTCAATTAATTAATGGACCTTTCTCTTGTACTCAAACCGGGCCTTTAATTTACTAATTAAATAAAGGTCCATAAGCTCTATTTAATTCCTATAATTAAATTGTGTTAAACAAAATTAATTATTAACTTATTAATAATTACTTTGGAATTAGAAAATGCGTTAATTTATTTCTATATGATCTTCTTGACATAATTAATTATAACGGTTCGCAACGGTATATAATTAATTAATCAACTTATCATATTTTCGCAATACAATGCTGCGAATAAATAAATAATGCATCGTGTGATTAAAGTCCTATTTGTGTGACCCTTTGAGGATTTATGCTATGTTGGCCATGGAATTAAATCGCTATTTAATTCCAATAATCATAAGCGGCATCTAGCAACACGTTATGATTTCCAATTGGCATAAATAGTGCACTGCTACAATATCTCAATCCTGCATAAGAAATAATAGTATTTCCTTGTCTGATTCTTATGTCACATGATACCATCGTATAATCCAAGATAGGAATGTGTCATTCTTGCAGATTATACGTTTCTTGATCTAGAGATGATTGTACAAGTTGCCGGCAAACAATCCATCTCCATCAAGGGGCCCAAACAAATATCATCACTCACTAAGTGAATTAATGAGGGACATACGGTTTTCTTGATGAACAACTTTTCCCCGCACAATTCAAGAGAACAAAATAAAGTCCGTATAGCAGTCCTTATCAGGAATCAACGGTAGACGATATTTATTGAACCTATTCTCATGTGGAAAAGTTGAACCATCTCAAACTTAGAATCAAACTCAAAATAAAATAAACAATGACACATAACACAATCCATATGTTTATTTCATTGGGTCATGTCCTGTACTATGTTCTAATAACATACACATATGCAATTAAGTTGGTAACACCTTACCTATGATTTGTAGAACTTAATCATCACTTAACTTGCATACTAATCTTTTATGATATTAATGTTCCTTGTTAATTATCAAGATTACGGACGATTTAGATTTATTATTGTCATTCTAATGAATGATCCACAGAGATCTACAATTCAGATCCTCAACCTGAATGATCTGTCAGTAATAAACTCTAGGAACAAATGATTAAATATCATCAATAACATAAACTAATATTTAAGTTATTAAACTGTTGACTTCTAAGACATAACTCCAACAAGATTATGACACAGTATGTAGGGGGTTACAGCTAGCCCTTTACGCCTACCACCACACCTATCTCTCAGGCTAATGCTTATTACCAGGCATACGGTACTCTACTATCTGATCTATTCACGCCTATCTCTCATCATCCATTTGGCCATTCTGGGGCATCATCTAGTAGATCGCCTCGTCATCCCAATTCAGTTCCTACGACTCTTCCTCCCCCCTCCCCCCCCCCCTCCCCCCCTCCCCCCCCCAAGACTTGCTGATGACCGAGATCCCCGACACCCGCCTGGTGCTACATGGGATTTGTCTCCTACTGTTGGATGGTACCGTCGTAATGGACGGCAATAAGATAGTGTATTGCGATATTTATATTTCGTATGATATTTCTATTTAGGACTTGTACTGTATTGCGATATTTATATTTTCTATTGTCTTTCATTTCTTTAGTTTTCTAGATTGTAAAACTATGCAAAATAAATTTTCAAAAAATTCATAAAAAATCACGTTATGTAAACAAGACACTCCACTCTCTTACTTGTAAGTTTCATAACTTAACTCGAAACGCACAAAAAAAAAAAAAATCGTCAAAGTACCTAAGAAATCATTCTCGAGAAACTATACTTGTAATTTCTTCAGTTTTCTGGATTTCAAAACTACGCAGAAAAATTTTGAAAAAATTCATAAAAAATCACGTTATGTAAACAAGATACTTCACTCTCATACTTGTAAGTTTCATAACCTAACTCCAAACGCACAAAAAACAAAAAATTGCCTAAGTACCTAAAAAATCATTCCTGAGAAACCATACTTGTAATTTTTTCAATTTTCTGGATTGCAAAACTATGCAAAAAAATTTTAAAAAAAATTAATAAAAAATCACGTTATGTAAACAAGACACTCGACTCTCATACTTGTAAGTTTCGTAATCTAACTCGAAACGCACAAAAAATAAAAAATCACCAAAGTACCTAATAAATCATTCCCGAGAAACTAGTAATTTCTTCAGTTTTCTGAATTGCAAAACTACACAAAAATTATTACATAAATTCATTACATAAACTCGACTCTCATACTTTTAATTATTACATAAAATATTACATAAATTCAGTACATAAATTCATTACATAAACTCGACTCTCATACTTTTAATTATTACATAAATTCATTACATAAAATTATTACAAAACATAAAGATTATTACATAAAACTAATGCCTTCCTCCTCTTGGAAGGATGTTTATGAACCTTGACCCTAACCATAGAACCCCACCTCGTATGCCCCTTCTTTCACTGCTTGTGCTTTCAGATGGTCCCCTGCTACTTGATGCGCCATTACTACCCCTACTACTTGATGCTCCCTGACTTGTGGGAAGTCGGACCGAAATTGATCGTTTATCAACGCTAATGGAATTTCTACGTGGTTGAATACCTTCTATCCCAGGACTGACACGACTTTCAATGCGAGAATCAATAGTTATAGAATTCCGACTTGGTTGAACCGGCTCCCTAGAAGGTTCACCTCGGTTCCCTGTAGAAGATTGAGCTATGTTCCTTGCAGAAGGTCTTATAGTCCTCCGTATGTTGATACGACGACCAGATTGAAGGTCCTCCATCGACATAGTTTCCTGAGCATTGTTGTTTCTTCTAGTTCACCGTCTCTGGCTGGCCTAATTTTTCTTTCTCATTGCATCCATCCACATCCAATCATGATCCTTCTTTCGCCTGTCCCGACTAATCATTGTCTTATCCAGATAGATCATGGGCCCATCATAAACACGCCACTTATCTTCGTCTTCATAGCAGTGAAATTCACACGTTGACCATATTTTAACCATATTCTTTGTATTGTACCGTTCGTCTACAAAATCAGAGACATCACACCTACAATGACCACATACGGCAATAACATGAAAACATGATATTCCTATGAGTTGAGATTTTTTGAACTTACACCAAGCACGCATGCTCAGTAGTTGAGGATCTCTCGATTGATAATCTCGTTTGATGAGAACTTGGTACTTCCATGTTACCCCCGGATCATTTTTCCGAAGGGCACTTGAGCTTCAAATTCTCCACGTTCAATGTCAACGGTGATAATGTTGATTGTCACCGTAAATATGAATTTATATCATCATATAGTTTAAAGATGAGAAATAAATATGATTACATTGGAAATACATTTGTACCTGCTTTCAGAGTATGCTTCATCAGCTTATATTGGATTTCTTTTGGCCATTGTTCTCCCTCCGCCTGTCTCGCCAAAGCTATTTGCTTTCTATCATTAAATCATTTAACAGTTTTGTACCAATTGCCTTCCACAAGTCCAATAACAGGTAGTCTTTTCTTAGTCTTGTATCTGCTATTGAGACTTTCTAATCCATTACGTTTGTGCCCACCTTTCAGGTTTTCAAAGCTCGTTATCATCTGTTTCATTTTCTTTTCCACACTTTTTAAGGTAGTCGATCGTCTTTGGATTCGTTACTTTCAGTTCGTTCCACATTTTATTGAAGGGCCTTCTTTTTTTCTTGTTGGTCAACTTATTTCTGAATTTGTCTGGCAGAGCTGTGTCGTTTTCAGCTGCCTTGAACACATTTTCACATACATGTTGCATGCAATACCGATGCACGACATATGAAGGGTTCACATCCTCTTGCCAACCATATTGGGGTTGTTTGAAGGTGTTCATTATTTTCCAATGACGATCGGAAATAACACAGAATTTTTTTCCTTCCCCGATAACTTGTTGCATTAGAAAATTCAAGAACCAACCCCAACAAGTTCCGTTCTCAGTTCGCACTAGTGCAAATGCTAGTGGAAGCAACCGCTGCTCTGGGTCATAATCGCATGCCGCTAATAATTTTTCCTTGTAGCGATCCGAAAAGAACGACGCGTCGATGCTGATAACAGACCTTAAGTATGGTATCGCCGCGATACAAGGCCCACATGCCCATCCTACTGCGGTGAACATATCTCTGTTGGGATCCCCTACGCTCTCTGTCAACCATTTGATCTGTGTCCCTAGTGTCATCCTCTGTATAGCCAATAATACACTTAGAAGTTGTATGAGCCCTCCCATGATCTAAAAAGTTGTTCGATCGCTTTCTCTCTCCCATGCCATAGCTTGTTATAAGTTGGTTTTACATTTTGATATTCTTTCTCTAATATAGATTTTACGTCATTTATGAAAATACCAAGATTTCTCTTTACTGCATTCCTGATTCTGTTTGCGATTACCTCTATCGTCAGATTATCATGCGTGAATTCTCCGGCCATTCTCACGCATGTATGCTCTTCTTCATTCTTTATTATTTTTCAAAATTGACCTTCTCTTTCTGTACAGGCATACAAATACCACTTATAGGTATGCACCTTACAATCCAATACATACAATATTGGACTATTGGAACTGGTTTTATGCTGTACATTATTTTCTAGTGCGTATTTACTACAAGCATGTTTTAATTGTGTTTTTGACATAAAAATATTTCCTTGCGCTAAAGGCCCTGAAACTTGTGTTTGAGAAGGTTGTGGAATTGAATTTCTGTACTCAGAGATATCCAAAAATTGTTTAACGGGATGGTATTATCGGTCTTTCCGATAATGTAATTCTCGTGATTCGGGTTCACATTCGCGAAACCCTGCGCATACAAACTCTCTCCTTCCAAATCCTATGATGCCAAAAACTTTGCCTCTTCATCAGTGAAGTTCTCCACCGTTGCATAATTCGACTGATAACCCGAGCCACGATCATATGTCTCATCAAGTTCGTCTATATCTCCTTTTTCTTCTTCTTCTTCCTCTTCATGTCTTTCTTCTTCCTCTGCTTCTTGTCGAGCTGGTCTACTACTCTCAGGTTGTTCCCAAGGATCCCAACCACGTGCATTGGTATTGTACTCATTATTTGCTCTCTCTTGTCTTTGTTGTCGACTACTACTCTCGGGTTGTTCCTAAGAATCCCAATCCTGTACACTCGTATTGTATTCATTATTTATTTCTTCGTCTTCTTCGGTATTATTGACTTGTTGATTAAAATTATAATTATAATCATAATTATAATTTGTGTGTACTCCTAATATAAAAATTTATAATAAAGTATTATAAATAAATTATTATTTCATAATTCTTATAATGTGTAATATCGTAATTTTTTCTAAGCAAAATCTATAAATACGAGCAAGTGTAATGCCAAAAATGTTATGATTATACCAAAAATTTTAGGTTAGTGTAATGGAATGTGAAATTTACTTAAAGAATCCTAGTCAGGTTACTTTTTATGCGAGCAAGTGTATGTTGGTGTTTATTTTATAAAGAATCCTAGTCAGGTTACTTTTTTGCTTGACCCATTTTTGCTTTGTAAACTCGGATGTTATTTTCAATATACGAACAATGTCAAGTATTTTTTTCAATAAATGCGTAAAATTGGTAGTAATTATTTTTTCTAAATAAAATCTATAAATGCGTAAAATGTGTCGTAATTATTTTCTCCAAACAAAATCTATAATATTTTGTAATCATGGTTACAATCTGAAATGGATGAAGAATTATAATTAAAATTTTTAGTAATTTACCTTGTAGGCCACCACCAGTTGCTGGAAGCAAATCAACGTGCAATTCAAGACCATGTAGCCTTCTTGTTTGGAAGCACTCCTCCTGTACATACCGCCATTCATTTTCTTAGTTCATCGGCAACTTCATATGCTGGAACCTTCCTTCAATTATGGTATTAAAATACGAAACGGTTCTCAAATTGTAATGACTGCGATAAAATCTCAATGATGATAAAATTATTTCTTTAATTGATTCATAATCAGTTTGCAAAGGGTCATCGAAACTAAAATAATTTGCTGGATTATATGGAGATTGATTAACGAAAATCAGAATGGAAATTATATTTGTGATGGTATTCAGAGTTCAGTGTTTGATAATGATAGATGATTCTCAAATTCTGAGAGCGATCATCTATTTATAACCATTAGGATCGAATTCTTAGAATCTGATCCTAAACTTTCGGTGGCACTCAAATCACTGAAATATACTAAAAGTTGCTTTTGATAACATCAAATCACACAATTCATCACAGTAAATAAAAGCTACTTTTCATAATATCAAATCAAACAAATTAAATAAAAAAAATAGTAAACTGCACTCCAAAACATGGGAAAGAGCTAGGATCTGATTCCGGGAATCCAATCCTAGTTTGGATCGTTATCCGGGATGTTGATCCTAGCTCTTTCCGCCAATGAAATAAAGTGGGAAAGAACTAGGATCAACATTCCGGAATGCGATCCAAGGTAGGACCATATTCCTGGAATCCGATCCTAACTCTTTTCCTGTATAAATGCTATTTTAAATGCTGGGAGGTCTCCGAGCAACATCATTTTTTAATAGAATGGCGCTACTACCCTTCTCATCCCGACCAACATATATATATATATATATATTTTTTGGAATATACTATATCATATATATCTTTGCCTTTATTTGAACGTTTTCGTTAAATTCTAACTATATATCTGGTTCGCAATATGATTTATCATTTTTCGTCATTAAATTATTTGTTTAATTTATGTTCATTTTTTTTTTTGTTGCTAATGTTTATTGTTCACAGAAGTTTGTTTCTCTTTATGACACAGCTCTTTCCAACATAGATGGAATAATTAAGAAAATCATATAGTTAAGGAAAAAATATAAGAATAAATCTTGAAAGAATTATAAGGAAATCAGAATTAATACAGGGGCATTTTTATCCAAAAATGTTGTGCCACCAAATGTACTGTTGTCTGGATCATCTCCCATTTAAATAGTGTGATTTGATATTATCAAAAGTATCTTTTATTTACTGCAGACTCGTGCGTTGAATAGTTAGAAAAGTGTATTCATTGTCGACTCTGTCGTTTGTATAACGTGGGATGAATGTTTAAATAGTGTATTTATTGTTGACTTTGCCATTTATATAACGCTTGTAAGGAATCGCCAGATAGAGTAGAAAAAAAGAAAAAGAAAAAAAAAAGCGTGAAAAAAATTAGACTAAGCTAAATGCAGCTACAATAATTTTACCAAATACTTTAGATTTTGCAACTAGAATAGTTAGTTTAAGTAATGTATTTTTATTTTTTTAATTATGTGTTGTTTTTTTTATTTTTAGTCAATATTCAAAAAAAGTAAAATAAACAATCCAAACTCAGATAATTTTTTATAAAAAAAATCAAAACATGTAATAGTAATTAATTATACGAAATAAAATATATTATGTATTTTCACAATGCTTATTACCAGACCTAATAATTTTCTATACACAATGCTTATTACCAGACCTATTTTCTTATACTCGAATTTAAAAATTTTTGGACAAACCGTTTTGTCACAATAAATTTTACAAAACACCAAGATAGTGCATTTTCAAAAGGACAAGCGTGGTCTGATAAAGTTTGAAAAAGAATACTGATAGCCATCTGCTCTCTGCAAAAAGGACAGTCGTAGTCTGATTAAATCTGAAAAAGTATAATGATGGTCATTTGCCATCTGCAAAAGGATAGGCGTGGTCTGATAAAATCTAAAAAAGAATATTAATAGCCATCTGGCCTCTGCAAAAAAGGACATGCATGGTCTGATAAAATCTGAAAAAGTATAATGATGGTCATCTGCCATATGCAAAAGAACAGGCGTGGTCTCAAAAAGTCTGAAAAGATATACTGATGGTCATCTGCCCTTTGCAAAATGATAGGCGTAGTCTCAAAAAGTATCATGTGAACTTATTTTATTGTGTGATTCTAAGTCTAAAATTGTCTACAAAACTACTCTTCATCAACTAGAATATGCAACACCCACTCAATTATTTTTCCTAAAAAATTCACTATCATAGACAAAAGAAATAGCTCTCACTCCAATAGTGATGTCTCAAATTGGAGAACAGCTACCCGAGATGAGTACTGGCCAAATTACAAACATTCTCCTGTCAATAGAAATGAAATAGAAAAAGGAGATTATCGTGCAGGATGTCGCAAATATTTTCGCACTTTCAAATACAATATCTATGAAGAAGAAGGGCACGAGATCGAATTAAAAATACACTACCAGTGGCACATTAATAGTGGGAAAGAAAGAGACCACAAGGAGCACCTCTAAAGAATGCTGACGAAATCCGAACCTAAGAATTATGACTGGTGTAAAGATTACTACAAAGAACCTGAACCAATTCCCGAATAAATACCAAGAGAAAAGCTATATTCACCACCAAAAGCACACTAGATCGTTTATGAAAAAATCTACAATTTTCGAGAAACCACACAGTCACCTGTACATTGTGTGGTCAGGTTTTCAATTACAATGAGACCATTTTGCGTAACCACTACGATAACCACAAACGTCAAGCCGAGGAAGACGAACGACAAGCGAAATGGAAAGCGAAAAAGGAGGTAGATAAAAGGATGAAAATGGCTATAAGGACTAGCAAACAGAGGCAAAAGTTGAAGGAAGAAAAAATTGGAAAAAAAATCATGCAGTGCCTGATAGAGGAAAAGAAGAGAGATGAAGAAAGAAGAATTGCAGCAAGTCGAATGGCGGAGATAGAAAAACAAGAAGCTGATGCAGCTTTCTGGAATGAAGCCGCTCAATTCGCAGACAACGCTGGTGTGAGTCACCAATAACAAAAGGAAGAGGAAGATGAAGACCCATGGTCGGATGAAATTCTACAATATGCGGACAGTCAAAATATCTAAGTACTTTGTTTTTTAGGCAGTTTGTTTTTAAGTAGCAACTGAGTCGTTTGTTTTTTAAGTAGTTTTCTTTTAATTTCGTGTGTTACTTTATATTATGGTTATAAACTTAGTTGTTCTTCTAATGGTGTGCATTTTTTAATTATGAATTGCTTTGCATATTAATTTTGAATACAAATCTTAAAAAAATTTAATAAAAGTACATGGACAAAATAACATATTTCAGTAATATAAAGCAAACATTACAAGTGACGACTGTCACACTAACTTATTTTACTAATAATGACCATAATAAGATACCGATGACATAAGCATAATACTACTCCATTTAGCGAAGATGGATAATATTTTCAGCTGCGGGATGATTTTTAAAACCAGGTAGAACTGCTAGCTGGTGACCAAAGGTTTAAATAGCGGCCGTAGCGGCCGCTATAGCGACGAGATAGCGGATCAAGGTGGTGGAACGCTATAGCGCGATAGATTTAGCAGGTTGTCTGATAGCGTTCATCGTAGCGGGATTTAGTGGGCATATAGCGGGAAATTAGCGGCGATATAGCGGAAAATTAGCGAAAATAGCGGTGCAGTTTATAATTTGCAGATTTAACAGTAGTATTTTTGGGCATACCTTTCACATACGAACTCCGATTGATGCGATTCAAAGTTCTATGGAAAGGTTATAAAATAAGCTATAAATTTTATGCTTTGAGTTTTTTCAAATTCTAAAAATTTTGTGGTCAAATATGCATAGATAATTAATATAATTTTAGTTGGCATTAATTAGCTGCATGAAAATATTTCAATTTTTTATTTTAGGCTATACTAGACCTTCAAATACACTTGTGTGTGCAAATCCGCTATGGTCCAATATCGGCAGCGAAATAACCACTATCCGCTATGACATTAGCCTGTCCGCTACGAATCCGCTATCCTCTATTTAAACCTTTGCTGGTGACACAACCACGACCCTCCAAGATCAAAACCTCTGTTCCTCTCAACCAAATCTGTAAAAAATTTGGAACCCCTAACATGATATTCATTTTCTTCTAATTTTTTAACTTTAAATTTTTCTCCATGATATTGAAACATTAATGCAGAAAGCAATCGTCGTTCGCTCGTCTGCTCATCTCCGACCAAAATAACACCGGAAGAGACGCGGCTTGGTTTAGGACCTATTTGCTTAAAATTTCAAAATTAAAACTCCATTAGCAAATTAAATTAAATAAATTAATAATTAATTTAATATTATTACCTAAGAAGAAGTGATATTGCGAATAGAAAATGATGAGGAGAGAGTTTATGAATTTCAAACTACCGAGAAAAAATGAGTTTGAGAAGAATAAATGATGACAAGTAAGGTTATATAAAAGACTTAAGTAGAAAACAACAAAAAAATGAGTGGAAACAAAATTTAGTGGTGAGAAAACCAAATTAAGCGAACAGAAAGAGTCAAATGTCAGTGGACATGTGGGTGACTCTTGGATCGGGATCCCAGAACCCGATCCAAGCTTGGATCGGGTTCTGGGATTTTGATCCAAAAAATTTGTAGGATTGGATTCCAGGATACCGATCCTACAGCATTTTTAAAATTTTGAATTTTTTATAATTATTCTCGAAATTTGAGTGAACAGTAAAACTATTATTAATTTTTTTGCAAATCACACCAGACCAACGGCCCTTAAAAATGGATCCATTAATAGCCCAATATATACAATTTTAGGATCCTGGATCCACTTGGTGGAAGATCGATGGAAGTAGTCGCTCACGAATCGGAGTGCAACCGGATGATTTTATTATATGATGATGACTGATCAATTCACTTGGAAGATGGAAGTAGTCGGAACCATCGCAACTCCTTCCTTCTTCTTTTCTCCCGTCGGCCATTGCCTAGACTGTCGTTAGGGTTTCTCTAGCCGTCGATGCCATTTCGAAAGAAGAGGAGAGATCAAAGCACGGAGTGAGGAGAGAGGAATTTGGGAGATGAGTGCATGGGAGTGGAGAGGAAATAACAGAGGCAAATAACGGATCCAACCTGATAAGTTGTGGAAGCGAAGAGGAAAAAATGGAGCCGTCGGATTTGACGAGCGTTCCAGATCCTGTGTGCTGGTCGGTGCCGTGCGACACAGGATCTGGATTGCTCCCAAACTGACAATCCTAATACCCAATCAAAGCTGTATCTTTTTGTGGTGCATAACCCACTACACTGTCTACACATATTTCAGCACTACATGAGAACTTCCAAGCATATCTAACTATGCATCTTTTTTTGGCTTAAAGTAAAAAAGTTATTTTGGAAAGGCTTGGCAGACAAAGCTGTCAAACGTCGAAAATAAGCATGAAGCAATACTTTTTCGTTTTCATTCTGTCTAAGATAACGAAATAGAAATGGTGTTTCATTTTCATTCCGTTTCATTTCCATTCCGTATAAGTTTCGCTTCCATTTTACATTGAAATTTTCCATTTCAGCATACCATTTTCCAAAAACACAGTTCCTTTTCCGTTCCATTTTTTAAAATGAAATCCATATGTTATACCGTTTTCGCTCTATTTGAACAGAACGGAACAAAAACATACGAAACGGCACGGTATTGACAACCATATTGGCAGAGGCAACCAAGTTATGGACTTACAACTCGGAGCAAACCCAAAATTTTGTTCTAGATTTTGCTCTATTATAAAAAGAGTCATATTACTATTAGTGTTGTGTTACTCGTTCAAATCTATATTTTGATTAGATCGGATCATTAGAAACTGAGGTTTGAGATTGCGGTTCCGCTCCTCTCACAATGTATCCACATAATTTACTAAATGGTCATAGAAAATTTAATCTGTTTTCTGCCAATTCTGAACTTAGATATGAATAACAATACTATTTCGCAATATCTTTTTAAGATAAATTGGGGTCAAGCCTCCCAAATTATTTTTAAATTAAATGTCTATAAAGACCCTCCAGCCGGATTTCGAACCTGCGACCTCTCACTTGAGATGAATTGCTCTTTGCCACCAGACCAAGAGCTAGTTCTCTATTTCACAATATCTTTGACAATTATACACTCATTTAGTTATAAAAGCATGCACTTATAATGACATCTAAACACAATCATTCACATCTATACACTCAATCGACTTGTTATCCTTTTTTTAGTTTGTTTTGACTTTCTGGTTTTCTGTTCTGGTTTCCGTTCTTAGGAAAACCTCTTTTGGTCTTTTTGTTTTGTAACACTTCATTTCAATTCAATAAAAAAGTGCTGGGCTGGAGCCGCATTTTTTACTAAAAAAAAAATCATTCACATTCTATTATACGCCGAATATTTTATTATTATTATTATTATTTTTTATTATTATTATTATTATTATTATTATTATTATTATTATTTTAAGAAAAAAAAGAAGATTTTTGTCATCCAACTTTTTTTAAATAAAAAGTGCATGCTTCTTAACTTTTTTAAGACCAGCCTAGTACTCTTACATAGCCCCTATGCCATATGAACGTCGAATATTTTTAATTTTATCTAATTACAAAACTAAAAGTCTCTTGTGTCTCATGTTTAGATTATAGTTTTTGAACACATCATTCAGACTTATGCATTTAGAGCCATGGATTCAAACTGATTCATCGAGCCTCAAGCCTATACATATATTTTCAATATCGCACGTAGACGAACCGAATATATTTGGTGTATGAAAAAAAAGTATGCGCTCAAATATCACTCTAAACCCTTAATTAACGTATGCGCTCAAATATCACAATAATCTTTAACGTATTATATGTCAATAAACATCACTCTAAATCCATGAATTGGTGGAAAAATGCGTTAAGAGTTGATAATTCTTAACAATTAATTTAAACCAATTCTATATCTTATTAATAAAGTGGGCCGAATAGGAAAATTGTTTTGTCAGATTTAATGAATTGCATCTCTAATATATTTAAATAAGCGTAGATATTTATGCGAACAATCTAATGAATTTGTAGTGCAATTAGATAGTAGTCTAACTCTTAAACATGCTTTATTCATATTTACGCCAGATCACACATTATTTCTAGCTAAATTATAAATTTTTGAACTGTTGAAGTTTTGGATTTAAATAGCACGAAATATTTCCGCACTAATTTAAAAAACCCAAATGACTTTCTTTTATAACTTCATTATGTAATTCATCAAAAATGGTATTGAAAAGATGAACTTGACAAAAGAAATTTAGTCTCTGTTTTGTTTTTCACCATCTATTGAAAGCATTATACCTATTTAATTAATGACAAAATTTCTGTACAACATCAAAGAAAAAACCGAAAATACACACAAACAAACCTCTCGCCAGCTATCTAGGCTCTACAATAGTAACCGTGGTATCAAAAACCGTGCAACTTGATGACGATTCAACGTCACTGGCAACTCTATCGGCAAAATAAACAGGTTGTTTTGGTTCTGGTAAACTAGTATTGAGGCTGTTAAGCATCAATACAACCTCTGACATGTGGGGCCTGTCGTCTGGCTTGTCCTGGACACATAGAAGGCCTATTTGGATGCATCTCATGATCTGTAAATTGTCATTTGAGTTCGACGGAATTGAGCTGTCCAGTAGTTCTCGGGGCTTTCCATCTTTCCATAGCGTCCAAGCCTGGAAAATCATTTTAGAGGTATATGCCATATAATTAGTAATCAAGTTAGCTTTAATTGTGGGGGAAAATGTGGAGGTGCATATTGAAAAGAGCACTTACATAACTAAGGAGGTTTAATGAGGGTTCAACGCTAAAAATTCCCCTGTTTTTCTTTCCACTAATAATCTCAAGGATTATAACACCAAAGCTAAAAACATCGGACTTTACTGAAAAAACACCGTCCATAGCATACTCTGGTGACATATACCCACTGCATTACGAGCACTATATTAGAACATAATTTTCAAAATCTGTCAAACTTTTAAGTTGATGTACAGGTGAAAATATATTGAAACTTTAATTTAAATCACTAACTTGTAGCAAATGACTTGACCCCTGTTTTTTGTTCAAAAAAAAAAAAAACTTTCAGTAAATGAGCAAAAGAATAGGAAAAAAAGTAGTGCACTTACTATGTACCAACTACACGGTTGGTATATGACTTTTTTTCATGTCCGCCAAATATCCTGGCGATACCAAAATCTGATATTTTTGGGTTCATATTTTCGTCAAGTAACACATTGCTGGTTTTCAAATCTCTATGAATGATTCGAAATCTTGAGTCCTCGTGGAGATATAGAACACCTCGAGCAATCCCTTTTATTATCTCAAAACGCTTGTGCCAGTTCAGTTGAGAAGATCTTGCTTTGTCTGTTTGAATTATTTGATTAAGAAAAAATGTATACACTCATGTAAAACATGCCAAACAATTATAACTCATTAACAAGACTAAGAATAGATAACCTGCAATATTAACACAACTAATGCTGTCACTTACAAGAAATTTTAAAATAGTAGGCTTTACATTATGAGAAAAGGAAAAGATACATATATATCAAAGGAACATCCTGTAAATGTACCAGAGCAGATCAGGAATATCCGTTGCATACAATGAAGGTACTAAATAGCGATCATAAGCATGTCATATTTCTTGCTAACATATTGTTTACAAAAAAAAAAATAATAATAACATGGTAGAAAGGAAGTTTCTTTTTTCAAGGTAATATTTATTTGAAAAATAATAAAGAAACTTACAGAAGATAATGGTATCCAAGCTTTTGTTCTCCATGTATTCATAAACTAACATCCTTTCCTCTCCTTCAATACTGCAACCCAACAATCTTACCAAATTGACATGTTGAAGTTTTGCGATTAAAATAACTTCGTTTTTGAACTCGCCAAGGCCTTGTGTCGAAAATTTTGATAGTCTTTTTACTGCTATTTGCTGTCCTCCTTCTAACTCGCCCTGTTTGAGCAAATATCTTGTTCTGAAGACAACTTGCAAACATGCCTTTTGTTTTCTTGAGAAGTTGACATTTAGTTTTACAGTTATACTAAGGGTCAAATGAATATTGATGGTCCATGCTGTTTCTGCTGATTTAAAATCGAAGGAATTAAATGGTATAACTACCGAAAAAACATAGTCCAGTACTTCTGTTCCAGTACCATTCTGGTACTGACCATGAATATTGGTACAGTACTGATAGCATTATTAAAAAAAATTTATCCTGTATCAAGTATTCAAAATTAATTCCCATCATACACCAACATGAGTTATTTCTCTTCGAGAGCGAAAGCAAAGATAGACGTTTTAAGAAGGATCTTTAATCCTAAACATTGATTGAATGCTCAGAAGTTTTTCATGAGACGACTTCAATGATACCTTAAAAACTGTGCCGAAACCACCTTCACCAAGTTTATTTGCTAGAGCAAAGTTATTTGTAGCAGCAGATATAACACTTGCATGAAATACTCGGAGAACTATATCATTTCCATCAGTACTAAGGCCCTCTTCTCGAGCTTTATCCCGTACCAGTGCCAGTGGCCGTTCCGATTCAAAGGAGATTTGCCTTTGTCTTTGCATATAAGCCACGTTTTCTGAATCAAAGAACGAACAATCTTTTATATTCTAGGGAAAAAAAGAATCATTATTGTGAAATTAAGCAGAGATGTACAGAGTAACGGGGATTTAAAAAAAATATAAAAATAAAAACCAGTACAATATGGCAGCTTATACCTATAATAACTAAAAACAAGGACTCCAGAAGCCATCATTTTGTTTTGGTATCTGTTATTTCATTACTCAGTACATATTCAGTTAATTCTAATCGGTAGGACAATATGAGAATTATTTCAGATGGTTGTCTAGTTTTTACCAGTACTAGTACTGAATTGAGGAGACCTTATTTCAGTTGTTTGGTTAGTCAATTTATCTTTTCAAGATTTTGCAATTAATTTTATCCTGTAATTGTGGGTGTGTTTGGATGGAGGCCGAATAAGAATAAGAATAAGGAATTTTTAGAATCTCGTGCCAATCCTTATTCTTATTCTAATATCATAGTTTTGTTAGTATAAGAATAAAGACCAAAATTCCTTATTCCATGGTTGTTTGGGTTGCACTAGAATAAGGAATTTGGAGCTTATTCTTATCCGAATCCTTATTCTTGCGCATCCAAACACACCCTACTTAATGACTAGAGTTGAACCAGTCAAGGAAAAAATTGGCAAACGTGTTTAATTTTGAACTTACACCCAATTTCATAAGGTTTTGTATTTCATATTTCTTTATGACAAGATGTTCAAAACAGAAAATAAAATTCATGGGTTTATGGTCTTCGATACTTACCATGATTTTTCCTCAACTTTTTATGAATAAGGTACACAGTCGAGGCTAAAAATAATAGTCCCAGAACAACACATGTCACAATGATTCCTGTATTCCTATTCTTCTTTGTACTTGTAACTGTATCAGAAAGAAAAAAAAATCAAATCTTACTCAGGAAGAAACAAAGTTTTTTGTAAATCAAACTTTATTCAAACTATAATATTGTAAAGAAATAGTGGCACCTCTTTAAAATGATCATTATCGGTACACAGCAGTACATGCTGGCCATTTAGGGGTTCGGGTCCACAATTTATGCCAAAAGCTAGCGTTTTGCAGTAGATAAATGTGAATAGCAAGAAAAAGAATAGTACCCGGAACTTGAGAACCTGCAACCCGGTAATAGAAATCCTGAGCACCCCGAGTAAATTGTCTTAGATCAACCAGGTCACCCACCCAAGTCACACAACCACTGCCCCCATTCAATGTATCTGAATTTGCATACCCAGTACAGGAGCAATTCATCAAACACCTATTTCTACACTCCTCCAGCCCAATCGTAGTATCCACTGTCGCATTTGTAGTATCAGGCAACTTTGCATTATTGATGGTTATAAACCCATCACTAGTACAATTCAACTCAACTTGTCTGATGCACCCAGCTGATGTGTCACGTAGCTTCCAGTCTTTCTCAGATTCTGGTTGAAACCCTGTCAAGCAAGTACAATCCGGTACAGTTGAAGTATATGTATTACACAAGGCGTTCGACCCGCATTGACCATAGTTATCACATTGGTCACTAGGAAATGTCCAATACAGTGTCCAATTTGAACCTGACGTGTCTGCCACATATCTTTTGATAGTTGACTGGTTCACCACGACCCGCGACATAATTGAGGGATTGTTGACATAATATGTGTAGTATGTCTCATTGTCATTTGAGACATATTCGGAAGTAAATGTGCCATTATTTACAACCGCTGGTTCAGTACTGAAGTGATCTCCAACCCAGGGCCCATTTCTGCCGACCGGTTTCAACCCGTCCAAGAGAAAAAATTCAGGAAAGCCAGATAGCCTCAATGAAAATTTGTAATTACTTGATGATGGATCGTCTGAGCCAGACCAACTAACTAGATTTCTGTACTGACCTGATATGAAGCCAACTTTCATACCTGGCAAAGCTGTATCAGTCGGGTGGTCAAAACTTTGCCATACAATTTTGTCTGTGTTATTTTCCATCAAAACAAAATTCCCACTATCTAATAGTTGGGCAACAGGATTAACCAAATTGGCTGAAATACTTGTAGACCAGAGCACGTTGTTGGAGCTTGATTGGAGTAGTAAATTCGACCTGTTTGAGCTGATAGTTAGAACGCTGGATGTGTCGTTTATCGGGCTGTCTCGGTTTGCAACCCAAACAATTGTCTGTTTTGATATCTTCGTGTACCATATTCCTAAATATTTGTACTTGTTGGCAGGGAAGAAGCCGAGGGTAAAAACTCCACCGGATGAAACTAATGTTTCTTGTGCGGAGAGAGAAGAATTGATGGTTATGGTGTCTCTACATGTTGAGAAAGAGAAGAGTGAAAAGAAGGTTAGGAGAAGGGGAGGAAGTAGACGGAGAGGTGGCCATTTCTTCATGGCTCCAAAAATGGTGTGCGCTTGTAAATGTTTGAGGAATGAAAAGAAAGTGAAACTCTTTGTATGACATTGTTCATTTTAGACCTTGAGGTGTATGGTAAATTCCATGGCGCCGCCTACAGTTTGCGTTTTATACAATCCCACTTTAAAAAGTATATAATTATTGCTTACCAATTATTTGGACACTTTCATAATATAGTAAGAAAATTTTGATTGGTTACTGGTGAGAAAGGACCCAAAGCTTGACTATTTAATTTATTTGCTAATTCTGGCAAGTGCATACTAGCTACTTTCATAAGCCTAAAATTTTATTATATTAATTTGTCTGTGTTTCAATTCATTAATTCTTCATTCATTTAGTACGAGAAATTCAGAAAAATTAAAGTGGAAAAACAGTTATAAAAAACTGTATATATGTTTGAGACCACAGTGATTTAATCAGCTAACTTACCAACCAGCGATATTTCATATCATGTTTGGAATTAATGCTAAATACGTGTTTATCTAGTTTGGCCAATTTTCCTTGTTGTGAAAATAAATAATGAAGTGATCGATGTAAATAAAAACGCAAAAAAATAAAGAGAATAAATAAATATGAACGATGATAGGGTATAAGAAATAAATAATGAAGCCAACAAGTAGAATAAAAAAGTTATGAAAAATGAAAATAAAACAATAATCAGATACCCCCGAGCACTAATTTTCAAAACTGGATAATAAAACATATGAACAAGGCGTTGAAGTATTTAATCTGAAATTCTGAATAATAAAATTATGTGTACAGACAATTAAACTGAATGATAAAGCACATATAAACTGTTAAACTCGACAATGAAATTCACATATTGTTAATTGTTAAATTAATAAAGCTTGCACATAGAAAAATAAAAATACTTATGTTAAACGCTAGGACAGAGATTAAGTTATATTGAAATGTAGATTAAATGCTATTATAAATTGAATGATAAAAGTTCACAACATGAATGGCGAAGTATTATTCTACTTGCTCCAAGAATAGAGAAGAAGAAAGAGAAAAGAGAGAATAGAGAGTTTATTTTTTATTCTCCACTTTATCTCATGTTTGATTGTGCCTACTCCTTCTTCCTTCTTCCTTCTTTCTTCTTCTTTATTCCTTATTTTTGGTGCAAACAAACACACCTTAGTGTTCGATCTACATTAGTTTGCACGTGTACTTTATTATTTCTGTTTATAAAAGCACCAATTTATTATTAGTTCTTCCTCCAAGGCTAATTAAAAGTTCGCGAAAGCTCAGCCTAATAAGTTTGCTTGAAATAAGAGATTAGATTTTGAAAAAAATTCAGCCAAGAAGATTGTGGCCAGTAAAATACAACTAATTATTTTCTAGATAGTCCCTATCTAGGATTTCTAAAAAAAAATACAACTAATTATACATTGAGTGGTCCAACGAAAAGATCAATAATAATAATAATAGCATATCTCAGTCCGGTATACTTTCATATTTTATATTAGTAATGTTAAAAATTATAGTTCATACACTCATTATGGCATTTTACTTACCATGTAATTTATTGCACGTACGTAGTCCTTCCTCCTTTTGTAATTTTCAACTAATTTAATTTTTAAATAAAAAACTTCAATATGGTAACATTACAAACGGGCCATAAATTAGGACAGGCAACAAGTCATGCTTGAGTGAGCTGACTTTAGTCTAAGTTTGATTTGAAATTAATTTGCATTTTATCGAATCGAATGAGTTAGTATTGAGTTTCATAATGAGCTCGTTGAGCTGAATTATAGCAATATTTATATATTTTCAAACATGTAATGTATAAATTAATTAATATTTATTATTTTTATATTATTATTTTATTTATAAATTGATGTTTTATTCATTTTATAATAAAACTTTAAAGAAAATTAGTATTTATATATAAGATCTGAATATATATTATATATGAAATCAAGTACTAAATATTATAAATTAGTTAATAAAATTATACATTGAGCCAATTTTAAGTTAAATTCGAACAAGTTAAATTAGTTTTGAGCCGAAATCAAATGAGTCAATTTTTTTAATAAAATTCGAATCGATCTCGAGTGAGCTACAAGTTTTTTGCCACCCTAATATTTAAAGACCAATTTTACCTATGTGCCAGGTGGAAATAATTAATTGAATAGGGAGGGACCATTTTGCAATCGTTCAGCATGCGGTAGCTCGGACCGTTGAATGTGGAATTCCGTGATGAATTTTTATTTTGTTTTTTTGTACGCATTGAAATCTGTAAGGCAAGCTTGACCGTTAATTAACTTCGATATATTTTTTTATTATGTTTCAAGCTTGACTATTTTGTTTCACAAGATTTTTTTTTTTTTTTTTTGGTTTCGTTATGTTTTACATTGCACATTTTTTTCCCCTCCAATTTATTTTTGCCGGTTGGACTTCTCCATGGTCAATTGTGGCGGTTGTTATGTTTTTTTTTTTTTTTCTTTTTGATTGATGGCGGTTGTTATGTTTTCTTTCCCCTCTCCGTTCTTCAATAAAGGATAAAAGTGGCACTGGCAGTTGACATTGATATAAAAAAAATAAAAAATAAAAAACTGGGATTCTGTTTGATATACACTCCAGTCTTCCTTATGATGTTATTTTTTACTCGGATCCAATTTATTATGTCTAAAACGTGATATTTTTTACATCGGCGGCCTTTTGGTAAATTCAATAAAGAAGTATTATAGAGCATCCATACCAATCTCAACAGAGAGAGGGAGGGGAGGATAAGTAAAGCAGGCATAATATAAACATTATAAATATTAACTAGAATAATTAGCTAACTAATGAACCTGCAAATTGTTCACCCTAGAATAAAAGAGGAACTAAAACCTGAAAATCCTCTAAGCATGTACAAAAGATCAGGGGCGGAGCCAATAGGGAGGTTGTATGGGGCTATTGGCCTCCCTCTACTCCAAAAATAATAAAACTTTTATGTATATATTTTTTATTTTTTAGAAATTTTCTATAATTTGTCCCCCGTGCTCCAAAAAATATTCTTGTTCATAAATAAATTTCTATTTAATTGTGGTAGCTCTGACCATTGAATGTGGTAGCCCAATATATACAATTTTAGGATCACTTGGTGGAAGTAGTCGCTCACGGATTAAGTACTACACAAAAATAATAATTGAAATATATACAATATATATGAAATTAAGTACTACACAAAAATAATATAGCCAATAATTGAAAAACAAAGCCATCTAAGTTGAAAATAAATAAATAAATAAATAAAACACACACAAATACTAACGCGCTCAAATCTTGAAATTGAATAATAAGATTTATAAAAGAGATATTGAAGTCTTGGAACTATTATTCAGACAAACTGTTATGCTGAATAATAGATAACACATTGTTAGATTGAATAATAAAGCCCACGGGATGTCTAAACTAAATGGCAAAGGATAAAACATAAATAATAAAAGCATTTAGGATAAATTATAAATCACATAGGCTGTTAACAATAAAGAATAAATTCACTGATTTTTAATTAAATAATAAAGCTTCCAAATGAAATAATGAATTAAGTATATGTATTTTATTATTTAGTATTCAGTATGTTTCTTTTATTTAGTTAGAATGTTTTAGTATTTTGCTTGTGATTTTGATCGTTAATGCATGACCCGCTACAAATTATCGTACCGCAATAAATCTGGAGCAGTTGAACTTGGAATTATTAACGCCTCCCAGACTCCCAGTCAAAGCTGCATATTTTGATAAGATCAGATCATTAGCAACTCAGGTTTGAGAATGGGGTTCCGCTCCTCTCACAATGTATGCACATAATTTACGAAACGGTCATAGAAAAATTTAATTTGTTTTGTGCCAATTCTAATCTTAGATATTAATAACAATAATATTTCGCAATATCTTTGACAATTATACACTCATTTAGTTTTAAAAACTATGCACTTATAACGACATCTAATCACAATCATGCACATCTATACTCTCATTTGTCTTGTTATCCGTTTTTTTTTTTTTTTTTTTTTGACTTTCTGGTTTTTTTGTTCTGGTTTCCGTTCTCAGGAAACCCTTTTTGGTCTTTTTGTTTTGTAACACTTCATTTCAATTCAATGAAAAGGTGCTGGGTTGGACCCGCATTTTTTACTCAAAAAAATAATAATAATTCACATTCTATTATACGCCGAATATTTTTATTATTATTATTTTAAGAAAAAAAAGGTTTTTGTCATCCAACTTTTTTTTAAATAAAAAGTGCATGCTTCTTAACTTTTTAAAAACCAGCCTAGTACTCGCCGGGAGTTGCTTTTCACACGGTCTTAATTTGCAATACACGGTAATATTTAATAAATGACAAAAATATCCTGAGCTGATCTCGAAACCTCCGTCCTTCGTCTCTACACTTTACCGTCTTCAGTCCTAAATCCTAATGAAACTCCCCTTTTCTCTTTTTATTCATAGCCAGCTCCATTCCCCACCATCTCTTTTAAGGGTAGATCTGCTCACGTGAGAAATCGCATCCATCTTGATGTCTCCACGACCAAAGTATCAAGGTTAGGTATCTTTCTTTATGCTCACAAGCAAAATCGAAGAGAAGGACGAAAGCATGAAAAAATTTATCGTGGTCGTAATGTCAAAACCTCCTCATTGACAAGGTATACAAAATTAATATAGAATTCACTATTTTGATGTGCAAATTTTCATTGGTTGAGATGTTTGATCTTCTCTCTAATTTTTTACTTCGATGAAGAATGATAGGATTTTAGTTTTATTTTTATGGTGGCGGCTGCAAAAATGTAGGAAAGAACCGCCAAAAAGTCCCGCGGAAATAACTATTTCATCGTGCCAAAAAAAAAATGAAACAAATCTTTTTCGGAGATCTTCACAAAAGCAAAGCGTGTATAATGATACAAGGGTATTTTTGTCCTCATAGAAAATATTATCGTGTATTATAAATTTAGACCGTGTGAAAAGCAATTCCCGTACTCGCCCCTATGTCATATGCACTGCGCGTCAAATATTTTTAATTTATCTAAGTACAAAACTAAAAGTCTCTTGGGGTCTCATGTTTAGATATTAGTTTTTTATTACATCATTCAGACACATGCATTTAGAGTCATGGACTCATGGATTCAAACTGATTCATCCAGCCTCATGCCGGACCCAGTTCCTCTGGTCGTTTTTATAAGACGACCGGTGATTATTTTTCCATTCTAGCCATCCGATTTAATCTCAACGGTTAAATTTTTTCGGACCTATCAATCTGATATTATTCACGGAGCATCCATTAACCGTTAAGATTAAATCGGATGGCGAAAAACAACCATACGATCTCGTTCCGCCTCATGCCTATACATATTTTCAATATCACACTTAGACGAACCGAATATATTTGGTGTATGAAAAGAAATTAAGAAAATTTATGAGTAAATATATTGCTCTACGGGTTTAACGTATGCGCTCAAATTATAACATACTAATCCTAAAATCTGTCTTATTTCATTTCGCTTCGAATTTTGCAAAATGTAATTACACCATCGTTTTCCCATCACATGTAGCATATAGCACTGTGGAACCGCATCCTCTGACTGCTCCAAAAAAACGACCACTGCATGTTTTCGGACGGTTCATCGGATCTGAACAGATCAATTCTTCCGTCCAAAAAAAGAAAAAAAGAAAAACGCAGTATACAATCAAGCGTATAATCGTCTCTTTCTTTCCGTAGCGATATTGAAATCAAACCCTCTCACCCCTTTCCAAAATTGCTGTTGTTCTCTTCTATCAACGATTTTCCTCTCTTCTCATTCATTTTGTTGAAAGAGTTAGGCGCCGACTCATTCTCTCCTGTTCTTCCCACAGAGAGAGAGAGAGAGAGAGAGGTAATCGTGCGCAAACCCTCTCTTCTCACTCATTAGTACATCAATTGGATCACTAATTGTACAATTTCAAGATATGGTGCATCAATTGGGCAATTAGACTGATCTTAGCCGCTTTGTTAGGGATATTTGATGTACTAGTAGCAGTACCCACCCAATGTGTGGGCAGACTCAATATGTGAAAAATACTATTTGACATAGATATGTCCTTCATTTTTAATATTTAAAGTCAACATGATTGTAATTTATTATTAATTTTTATTGGACACTCCTGGTATGAATTTTTCTTAGTCATTTTGATATTTTTATACAATTTTTGAAATCAGAGTATTATATTGGTATTTATTTTCCTGGACAGCTAGGAATCGATTCAGATTTTTTTTTTTTTATTTTCACTCTTTTTTGAATTAGGATTAAGTTTCAGATTTGGAAATAGACATGCACATGTACTTGGTGTTTTAGAAAATTTTTTAGAAATTTATTTCAAAGGTTTCAAAGCATGAACTATCAGACACATTTGCTGTAAAGGTTTTCTGGTATTTGATTTCTATCCAATTTCAAAATTTTATTTGAATTAATCCATATGTCCAAAAATTATTAAAATTTTACACAAGCCGTGCTAGACCATTATATATCTAGAGTAAAACCTTCTACAATCTAGAGTTTCCTTATCTTGTTTATTAGACGTATACGTATCTTTAAACTTTACACAGAAGGGAGATATTTCTCTAGTTGGGTCCGAGTAAGTCTACAAACAGGTTTGTCAATAAGGCAGCACTTTAATAAAACAAAAATGCGTATCCCCCTCCTGTTATACTTTTTTAGACACTCTGCTTAAGGTTACTTCTTAGCTATCTTATGTAATTCTTGCACATAATCTTTTGCAAATAATGTGCTTTAATTTGCTCTTTTGAGAACATAGACTTCCTTGTTCTTTCACACTTTGTTTGCATTATCAACTCATCTAAGCCAATGAAAAATGGCATTGTCAAATCAACCCAACCTTCTCTAGGTGCTTTTCTTCCAACCTGACTAATTCTTACTTCAAATAGAGCAATCATCTTTATCCAAATACCACAAGAATCTATCCCCTATGTGTTAAAATTACCAGTGTTAGACATTTGCTATCTGGCACAGCATGTAAAGCAAAAAAAAAAAGTCCTATCCCATGCCCCCCCCCCCCCCAAAAAAAAAATGTCTACTACTCGAAGTCTCGAACCTTGAGCTTGAAAAGAGACTAAAAAAGAAAGACTTGGGGCCATGACCCAGTCTCCCAGATCTACCTGCTCCCCAACTCAGTACTTCCTCCTTCATCTAATCCAACAATTTAAAAAAAATACAGAGATTAACTATGTATTTGTTTGCTAACACAAAATTTCTCCTCTATCCTAAATCACAAATATAATGGGCCCCAAAAATGAAAAAGACACAAGTTGCCTAAAAAAAAAAAGTGCAATTATTATTTTTTTTCTTAGATATCTTGGGAGATGAAGGGGGGAGAGTATCCTCTGCCAACCTTTTAAGGTTGGTAGGGTGCCAACTTTTGATCCGAGCCGTTCGATCTAATCTCGATGGTTAAAAATTTTCCAGGCCTATCAATATGGTATCATGCATAGGGCTCCCATTAACCGTTAAAATTAGATCTAACGGTTCAGATCAAAGGTTGGCACATTACCAATCTTTTAAGGTTGGTACCCTTCCAATCTTTTAAAGTTGGCAGAAGATGTGATTCCAATGAAGGATAGTTTTCTTACATTTTGTAAAATGGTGGGGAACCACAAAAAATGTTTGGAGGGGACTAATTTAAAATTTTTATAGGAAAAATTGGATATAATCTCCTGTAATCTTCCCTATCCTACAATCTGTAAAACTGGATATAACACCCTCCAATCATGTTTATTAGGGATATAACCCCCTTTTATCAATTTTAGTCATTTTTCAATTAAAAAAAATCAGCAGCATAAAAATTGTGACCAAACTACCCTTCTGTTGGAGTTGTGTCCTAGAAGTCAATATTTAATGACTTAATTTCTTAGTTTATGTTATTGATGACATTTGATTATTTGTTCCTAGAGTTTATTACTGACAGATCATTCAGATTGAGGATCTGAATTGTAGATCTCTGTGGATCATTTATTAGAATGACAGTAATAAATCTAAATCGTCCGTAATCTTGATAATTAACAAGAAACATTAATTATCATAAAAGATTAGTATGCAAGTTAAGTGATGATTAAGTTTTACAAATCATAGGTAAGGAGTTACCAACTTAATTGCATATGTGTATGTTATTAGAACATAGTACAGGACATGACCCAATAAAATAAACATATGGATTGTGTTATGTGTCATTGTTTATTTCATATGAGTTTGATTCTAAGTTTGAGATGGTTCAACTTTTCCACATGAGAATAGGTTCAATAAATATCGTCTACCGTTGATTCCTGATAAGGGCTGCTATACGGACTTTATTTATGTTCTCTTGAATTGTGCGGGGAAAAGTTGTTCATTAAGAAAACCGTATGTCCCTCATTAGTATACCTAGTGAGTGATGATATTTGTTTGGGCCCCTTGATGGAGTTGGATTGTTTGGCCAACTTGTACAATCAACTCTAGATCAAGAAATGTATAATCTGCAAGAATGACACATTCCTATCTTGGATTATACAGTGATATCATGTGACATAAGAATCAGACAAGGAGATACTTTTATTTCTTATGCATGATTGAGATATTGTAGCTGTACATTATTTATGCGAATTGGGAATCATAACGTGTTGCTAGATACTACTTATGATTATTGGAATTAAATAGCGATTTAATTCCATGGCCAACGTAGCATAAATTCTCAAAGGGTCACACAAATAGGACTTTAATCACACAGTGCATTATTTATTTATTCCCAGCAGTGTATTGCGAAAATATGATAAGTTGATTAATTAATTATATACCGTTGCGAACCGTTATAATTAATTAAGTCAAGGAGATCATATAGAAATAAATTAATGCATTAACTAATCCCAAAATAATTATTAATAAGTTAATAATTAATTTTGTTCAACACAATTTAATTATAGGAATTAAATAGAGCTTATGGACCTTTATTTAATTAGTAAATTAAAGGTCCGATTTGAGTACAAGAGAAAGATCCATTAATTAATTAAATTAGTGGATATTTGACACACCACAAAATGGGCTTGATAGTCCATATAGTGGCTGCCGTAATAGGGGTAAAAAGGTCCCTAAAATTTGTGGAGTGGTTGGTCTATAAAAAGATGTCATTTGGAGAGAGAAACCCTAGCCACCATATCCTTTTTTCTCCCTCTTTCTCCTAGAACGAAAATTAGAGAGAAAATTTCAGAATTTTCATCTCTTTCTCTTGCTCTTTTCCACCTCATCTAGCTCATGTGTTGAGATTTCTCCCTTCTCCATTAATTAAACTAGTTAATTGACAAAGGTAGAAGAGAGAAAATCTTGAGAATTAGTTGCTCTCATCTTTCTTGCTAGCACAAATTGAAAGAGGAGGTGATTAAACTTCTTGGTGGACTCGAGGCGGCCGTCGATGGAGAAGAAGGCGAAGGAAAGCACGTCATCAACTCCCATGCATTGGTCGAGTCTCGCGGATACGATTCCGCGAGAGGTAATCGATTCCTGCCCTTTTCTTATGTATGTGTTGATTGCTTGACAAGATCCTTTGTGCTTGATAGTTAATTAAGTTAATTAATAACTAAAATTAAAAATTGAGCACTTTCTAACACCTTCTTCTTTCCAAAGATCATTTCACCTTCCTGTTTGATATATTGAGTACCAAAATTGTACGCAAGACATGCTAATACCAAACTACCCTTTGAACTCTTTCCGCCAGAGCTACACCTGATTCCCTCCACGATGGAAAATCTGCCCTATTCTCTGATATATTAACATGAAACTTTCCACACACTACTTGAAGAGAAATCCTTCCATACCTCATGTTCACGATTGAACAATTAATTGTGAGAGTTGAGATAACAAATAGTTACGATATACTGAGCAACTCTAGTTCAGACTATTATCCAGGAAGGGAGAATCGAAGTCAAAGGAGGAATAGTCAACATTGTGGAAGTATTGTTGCCGTCTCAGTCCATAATGTTCTTCTGCCATACTTTAATAGTACAAAAGTCGAGCGAGAAAAGAAAGATCTAGTACGTATTTGCAATGGTATAGTGCTTGTACTAAATTTAATTGCAAACTGATCCATTTAACCGATCCCATCTCACACAAGACATGCTAATACCAAGCACAGAGTGTACAATTTGGTACTCAATATATCAAACAGGAAGGTGAAACGATCTTTGGAAAGAAGAAGGGTAGTTTGGTCATAATTTTTATGCTGCTGATTTTTTTTAATTAATTAAAAAATAACTAAAATTGATAAGAGGGGGTTATATCCTTAATAAGCATGATTGGAGGGGGTTTTATCCGATTTTAGAGATTGCAGGGGGTTATATCCGGATAGGGAAGATTACGGGGAGTTATATCCAATTTTTCCATTTTTATATTTAGAAGGCACCATGTTAATTTATTTATTCTTTCTATATCAAAATTAACACATAAAATATATGAAACATCAAATATGTGGGAGGCGAGGCCCTCCATTCCCCCCTCCCACCCCGCCCGGCTCTGCATCTAAGGATGAAATTAATATATTTTCTTAGCTTAGAGTGGTATAAACTTAAATGATACTTTGACAATCAAGGGACATATACGAAACTATCTTATACTGAAACTAATAATAATTGAATTTTTTTTTAACCTGTGATAACAATGAAGTGTTCAGAACCAAGTGCAGCCATCCTTAGCTTGACATCAACCAAGCAATCAACCTTCGCAGGCTTCTCAACCTTCTTTTTTCCCTCTGTATGAAGACGTCTTACATAATTAAACTACACAGGAGACCACAAACTAAAAAAACAGTGGAATTTTCTAGCCAGCCATCTTAGTTGTAATTGTTAACAATGTTGTGGTTCAGCAAGTGATTTGAAATCCAGTTGCTTGGGGCTTCTAAAGAAGTAGCAAATATGATCTGTATGAAAAATAGGTAGGTGCAATGCAGATGTTCAATGTTTGGTTAGAAGTTGAAAGATAATGGAGTGATAGCCTTACTCTTTCCAAGACCAAGTTGGTCACTCAAGTTGTTTCCACAAACAAAAAGCATGTCATCCTCCGTAAAGAGATATCATAAATTCCTTGAGTAGCTAAAATAATTGTAGCACTCTTCACGTAATTATTTCTTTGATACAGGCATCGATCATCAGTAAGATCTATAACCATGGTAGTTATTTACTAAAGTAATGCATAACATCTACTGGTACATCTACGAAAACCCTAAATTAAAAATAACACTCAAACTGACTAATAAAGAAAGATAGATATCTCACGTGTTAGCTTCATTGCTCACCAGTAATACATAACATTAACAAGAAATGGCATGACATGCTCACACAGTGGTAGAATTTATAAAGGTAGATGGGATATGTGTGCTTTGACTTTACAGACTACTGATATGAATAACATGCCAACACAGTAACAGACTAAATGTAACAACCTATGTTTTGAAGGATCGCAATAGAACCCAAGATCAGAAAATTAAAAGTCCTAGTTGGTTAATTCATTCTGTACAAGTTCCCTGGTGTGCATATTTACATAGCAATTCTCAAGCTAGCTCCCTTCATTTGTATTATTCCAGCAATTTTTATTCTTTCATATGTAGATTACCAAGTGCATTTGAAAAAATGAACTTCAATCAGAATGCTCAATTAGTTTAATTATCATTTACTCTACATGCACTGGTATCACCATTATTTAGACTTTCACTTTTGCCACTACTCTGTCTCTTCTTCTTTCGAAATATTGCTATGGCATTGGTTCAAAGGAGTAAGCAGAACCAAACAAATGTAAAAATGGAAAAAATATAGATGAACTTTTAACGTTTTAAATAGTCAAAATTGTTTTATGCACAGACAGCTTTTCCAAAAGTACCCTTTTCCTATTTTTCTCATAAAATTTTCTTTAGAAAGTATTGTTAAAATAAGATCAATTATGATGTGCTTACTATGTCTGACAAGTTCTGTCATGACCTTTTTTCAAAGGAATCTTTTACTTTCCATTTTATAGCCAGATAATATCAAATATGCAAGAGATACACAATCTGCCAAACAATTGGAACAAGAAATTTTATTTAAATGTTACCATTTTTATTCAGAAAAAAGTCACGTAAAGATGTGACTTGTGAGCCTTGAATTGCATATTCTCTGTAGAACATTCAACCCTGACAAATAGATAAATAAATCAAGTTCATAAGCCACCTTACACGTCTACAAATAGATGACTAAAAAAATGTAACATGGCCTGTAGCCCCGAAGACCCAAAAAGAACACAAATTAAGTTGCTTCGTAATAAAATTGCTTACTTGTAATGGTTCAGCTTCTCAATGTGCCGCTCACTAAACAGCACGAGTCTACCTTACTGTGCCGTTCCAACACCAAACAATCTAACAATCTCTCATTTGGGCTATTATGCTAAGTGTTATCCAATGTCCTTAACTTAATGAGCTCATAATTTCATGGTAATAGATTTTGTCTTTAATTCCGTCCATCATTTACAATAATAGAAGACCAAGAAAGCATTCGTTACATTATAGCATTTACAGGTCTCTAATTCTATAAAGCCGTCGCAACTAAACTCACAATGATCACAATATCATTATAAAGAATGACATTGAATTAAGATGTGTATAAGTGGTGTGGAAAATACACGTAAGTGTGACTGTCACGTGTCTATTTCCAACTTTATTGGTCGCCCAAAAAAACTGAAGTGAGGTCAACTTAAATAAGGTGAGAATGAAAACTGAAACTGAAAAACCGAATCTTTATTCATTTCTGCAGAAATTCATTACATAATACACTGAATAACTGAATAAACTAAATCCATCATCTAATCTAGCACTCCCACTGAACAAAAACTCCCACTAAAGCCTAGAATTTTCAACTGAAATTACACTCATATTAGTTACATGTTTCAGAAACTGCTTGGGTATTAATGCTTTAGTGAGTGGATCTGCTATCATTGAGTTTGTTCCAATGTGCTTGATTGATAATTCGTCATTCTTAACTTTTTGCTTAATAGACAGAAACTTGATGTCGATGTGCTTCAAGTTGGCTGAGCTTCTGTTATTGTTAGCATACATGACCGCCGAGTTATTGTCACAGAAAATCCTTAGTGGAGTCTGGATGGAGTCCACTACACGCAGCCCAGTGACAAAATTTCGCAACTATGTCCCAAATAATGATGCCTCATAGCAAGCCACACATTTTCCTGCCATGGTTGAAGATGCCACTAGGGATTGTTTGGCACTTTTCCATGAAACAGCTCCACCTGCCATCATGAAGATGAACCTTGTGGTTGACTTTAAGCTATCTTGACATCCCGCAAAATCAGAATCAGAATATCCTATGACCTCCAGCCTATCTGATCTCCGATACGCTAGTGCAAAGTCTTTGGTTCTTTGAAGATATCTCAAAACTCGTTTGGCTGCCTTAATATGCTGAATTCCTGGATTATACAAATACCTGCCTAGCATACCTGTAATGAAAGCAATGTCTGGATGTGTACACACTTGGGCATACATTATGCTTCCAACTATGGAGGCATACTTATTGTCATTTACTTGCTTCTTTTCCAACTGTGTTTTGGAACATTGTTCTAGACTGAACTTGTCCCCTTTAGCAACAGGGGTCTCTGTTGGTTTGCAGTTTTCCAAATCATACTGCTTGAGTACTTGATCGATATAGGCCTTTTGTGATAAACCCAAAATACCTTGAGAACGATCTCTAACTATCTTAAGACCTAACACGTATGATGCATTACCAAGATCTTTCATTTCAAAATGTCTAGATAGAAATTTCTTAGTTTCATGCAACATATCATTATCGTTTGTGACAAGCAGTATATCATCCACATACAAAACCAAGAAAGAATATTTACTCCCACTGAACTTGTGATATATACAATCATCCGCCGGGTTACTCTCGAAACCAAATGAGAGAATCACTCGATGAAATTTGTAATACCATTGTCGAGATGCTTGTTTGAGGCCATAAATGGATTTCTTAAGTTTGCAAACCATTTTCTTTGGATCGTCCGATACAAAGTGGGGTGGCTGCACCATATAGATGGTTTCATCAATGTCTCCATTGAGAAACGCAGTCTTAACATCCATTTGATGAAGCTCAAGATCTAAATGTGCCACAAGTGCCATGATTACCCTAAAAGAGTCTTTCGATGAAACTGGAGAGCAAGTCTCTTTGTAATCAATACCTTCTTTTCTAGTAAAGCCCTTAGCGACAAGACGTGTCTTATACCTTTCCACATTACCCTTAGAATCTTTTTTGGTCTTAAAAAATCCATTTGCAACCAATAGGTTTCTTTCCTTCTGGTAATGGTACTAAGTCCCATACATCATTTTCATACATGGACTTTATTTCTTCATTCATGGCATCGATCCACTTTTGTGAGTTTGGACTATCCAAAGCTTGACGAATATCATGAGGATCTTCCATCATCCTAATGTCAAACTCATGTTTTTGGAGATAGACCACATAATCATTAGGTATTGCTGGTCTTTTCTCTCTAGTGGATCTTCTAGGCACAAGTTCATGAGGTGTTTGTAGTTGTTCAATGACATCATTATCTTCAACTTGATTATTTCCAAGATCCAAGTCCATAGGATCTGGAACATGATCCGTTCCAGTCCTAGAATGATCCGTTTCAATCCTGGACACTGTACCTATGATCAAGTTCCGTTTCAGCTTCAGACTGGTCCGTTCCAATCCTGGAACGGTCCGTTTTAGCCCTGTCATGGTTCGTTTGAAGATCAGTGCGCGTTTCCTCCTCGAAGATAATATCCTGATATGTCATATCTCCCTCCATAACCAAAACATCCTCAAAGAACTTAGCTATAATCGTCTCAAATATATTCCTATTAGTGGGATCGTAAAACTTGTAACCCCTAGAACGTTCGGCATATCCAATTGTTTACCCCTAAATTCTGCTGCATAAAATTCCGGAATAAATAAATATATTTTATTCCATAAATAAACCAAAACCCATGACAACAGCAACCAAACAAAATCGCTCTGACAAACAGTCATATGACATGAGACGAAAATATAGAAATTCCTAAAAATGGACGATATATTAATTAATTATGGGAAATGCCGTTATGCGCCTGTGATATCCTTATAATTAATTATCAAAAGAGTCCCAAAAAATGAAAATTTTGTAGCAGTCAAATTCTTCATATTTTTATGAGGAGCCATGCAAAATTTCATGTAAAACTGACCTACGGATGAGCATTAAACAATTTTATCAAATAAATACAGCACAATTATCCTCAAAATCCGAATGGGACTACATAAATTAATTACAAAACAAATCAAGGCCCATATAAATTCAAAGCCTATATAAATTATTTACAGCTTATGGCCCATTTACATTTCCGGCGGCCCACCCGGATTATACAAAGGCTCGATTACAAATAAATTAATGGGGCGGATTTCAATCTCAAACCCAATATCACATTCGGATCCCAATAGTCGGAAACAGACTTGACAGGTCGGGAATGGGCTCAGTCGGATGGGTCCGACAGCTGACACTCGACCGGACTCAACATAGGCCACATGGTTCGACTGAGTCAAGTCGGGGGACTACACACGTGTCGCCCTCCCATTGGTTGGGACCATTATCGTTAAAAATAAAAAAAAATAAAAGAGAGAGAGGGATGGAACAGTACAATCTTGTCAGAACTCGACACACCGGCGTAGGGATGACCTCTGTCGCCGCTTCAGACCACCTCAGCCCAAACCAAGTTCACCGTTGTGTAGGCGATGGCCTCACGATCCCAGCGACACTAGATTCGACGAGGTTCGAACAAGGAATGACGCCAATTGGGATTTGAAAACACTCACTGCCTGAAAATGAAACCGAATAATTGAGTTAAAAAATGGCAGAATTACGCAATTAAATGAGAATGTAGCTTCTGAAAGGGATAGTTTACATGCCTGAGGGAGCAATTTTAGAGTCGGAGACTTAGGGAGCCAAGTGAGTCACCACGGTTGCAACTAACAATGGCGAAAGCACACACATGGAAAAGGGAGGTCTCGAGTGTGGATTAAATGTCACACAGACGACTTCAATTAACACTGGGATGTTCTCAGAAGAAGAAATGAATACATGGGACTGACGAGTTCCGGTCTCCTTCTGGACTGGACATGTCCAGTGCACAACAAAGAAAAGACAGGCCAGAAAAGAAGAATGGAGAAAAGGAGCAATAGTTCGCCAGCCTACATTCTGAAAAGAATGTTCTAGCCCTGTGTAAAACGCAGGAGTCTTGATGACTCAATAGGAGGTGGTACCACATTCCCTTTTAATTGAGGCCATCTGATTAAAGTACAACATGAAGTAAAGGCCATGATGCAGTTGAGTCTCGTGTGCTAACAAATACTTCCCAAATTGGCAAGCCAAAGAAGCACACCCATGTAACCATCAACAACATCCAACCACCCATCCATACTGTTGACCATATGGAGGGTGCAGATGTTCACATCAAACAATCCACTCAAGGATGCATGTGCAATTGGAGCTGTATAGCATCTCAAACCACTCCAAGGCATCACAATGCACCTGAAAACGCCCATGTGTGTGTCATCCAGATGGGGACCATGGGCAAATCAGTCATCCCGAGGCAAGACAAAAGGGAAAAGCATTCAAAAGTAGTGCAAAGAAGAGCTACCAAACCCCAAATCCTAGTTTTGCCCCTCAAGGATCCCTTTTAAAATGCATCAGGATAGAAAGGAACAAGAAAACAATGATATGAGCCATCTGAAATGTATATCCTTCATAGGATTAACTATGCCAACAAATCAAAGAGCCTCTAGTACCAATACACAAGAAATATTGTGTATAAGTGGCCTCAGAACTAGGTACCTTGGTACCCAGATTAATTCCTCATAGGCCAGTAAAAAGGACTATAAATTGGGACTTAAGTGAGACCAAATCACTTAACAAATCAAGTGTGAGAACAAATTGTCAAAGTATAACAAATGCCAACTCAAACACATGGTTGCAAGTGCAAGCCACAGTCACTCATATAATGTGACTCATATTTATATAAGTTCAAATTGAGCTTCAATACCAACCAACCAGTCAGATCAAGTCAAGCAGCCAAGATAACCTAGTAGTTCAAATATGAGTACAACATGTCAAGCATATGACAAGTGATAATTCAAATAAAAGAAACTACAAGGCCACTAGCCACAGGAGATCAAGTATGCAACATAAGCCATCTACAAAGGCGCAACGAGCATCAAAGATATCTCAAGGCAACATAATTCAAGCACTGGAGAGGAATAAGTCTTTCTGAAACACCTACAGACCTCATCTGAGGCACAACAGCTAGCAGCTGGAGCAAAATAGCTCACAGCCAAGGCACAACAGCCAACATCTATGGCGAAGCCATTCAATAATGTGACACCTGCCCCAGTGCCACAAATTGATCATTCTCCAGACGCCAAAGGATAGCTATAGCAACTGTCAATGCCACAAGAGAACCCAAAGCCAACAGCCAACAGGCATTGCATCCAGTCATGTGATGCCTGACAAGCAACCACATGAAAGGAAGCTACCTCAAGCATCAATAAAACATCAGCCTCCATTCCCTGAAGGACAGGAATGGAAAATTACATCAAACCAAAGCCACTGGAAGCTAATTCAAGTGTCAAAACCAACTGGAGAGGCATGAGGCAGCCTCAAATACCTCAAGTACCCCTCTGACAAGCCACAGAAAGCAGCTGGTGCCCAAGTAAACCCCTCCCCCAAGTTTATCACTTGGTAAAGTGGAGTATACTACATCCATCACAACCACATAAGCTGAGTATTGTAAGCCCCATAGGCCACATCAGCCAACAAAGAGCCAGTGAAGGAAAGTAAATTTCAAATCCTCAAATATACTATCTCAAATGCAAATGCCACATGTCAAATGACCAATGGCCAGCCAGTGAGATAGTAAACCATAGTAAACCACATCAAGTGAAACAAACACCAAAATTGAGGCGGCAAGAGGCAAGATAGCATCTCAACCCTCCATCAGATACCACCAAGACTCAGAAATTCTGAGGAAATGCCAAGTGACAGATGCACTCCAAATGAAATCCTAGTCCCAGGCCTATAAAAGGAGCTGAAGACGATCGAAGAAGGGCCCCCAGTTTTTGAATTTTTTAGGCTAGAGCATTGAGTTTTCAAAGCTGTAAAAGAAAAAGAAAAGAAGTTTAAGTGTTAAATAAGGTAATTAGCATGTAATTCAAGTTTTATGTGAAATAAAGGGGGCCAAAATAGTTTAAATTACTTTGCCTTTCTTGTTCTCCTCTTCTTTTCCCTTTTTCTTTCCTTTTCTGGTTAAATAAGTCTGGTATTTGGCTTCTGTGCCCGGTATTTGGCACTGTTTTGGTTTAACAAGCCTGGTATTTGGCTTAAGTGTCTGGTATTTGACACTGGTGGTAAAATGCCTTGTATTTGGCATAATAAGGCCTGGTATTTGGCCATGAAATCAATCCAGCCCGGTATTTGGCTGTGTAATACCCTCTCATGAGGAGATAACTTAGAGATATACACAATAAGGCATGCAAGCTCTACGCCCATAGCTATTGTTTGCATGCCACCCCAAACTTAAAAGTGAATAAGGCGGCCTAGACTTTATGCCAAGTGCTATTGTCCAGCCTATGTTACGCGGATACGCTAATTTCGTAGCGTATCCCGTGTCGGACACGTATCCGACGCGGACACGCGTGCGATTCGTGTGCGATACGCACCGGATGCGCCACGTGGCGTATCTAAATATTTTAATTTATTTGACCACCGGATACGGTCAACAATACGGCCCGACACGCGTATCCACCACTCATATGGCGCCACGTGTCACATATGAGCGTACCCGCCGGCCTGAAAGGCTTGATCCCTTGCGCGCGCACGCGCACGCACAGACGCACAGAGCCATGCGCACAGCTTTTCCATAGGCCATTCAACCTAGTCTATATATATTGCCTTAAAAGTAGTTGATGTTTCATTGTGGGACTAGGGAGAACTCAAAAACCGGACTAACAAAGCAGCCCCCATTCTATTATTATCACCATTGCGCCTCAAAATGGACAAATCCATTTTCGATTATAGAAAATTATATTTTAGCGTTTTAATTATTTGAAAGCCTTCTTAAACTCATTTTGGCATAAAATTTTATATGCATGCTCATCAAAATATGAAGAATTTGGTCATGTAAATATTTCAATTTAAAAAATAATTTACATAATTTTTTAAATCACATAAAAATGTCATAGTTGGCATGTTAATAACATATATATTATTCACAATTAATAACATAATGCCTTAAACTATATGGCCAATAACATTATGTTAATTATATTATTAATTGTTAAATTTCTCAATATAAATTAAAAGATTATATAATGTTAATAACATTATATTAGTAATATATATAAATTATTTTTAAATTAAAAACATATTATTCTAATTATTCTAATTATTTTATATATACAGCCGTATCCGTGTTTTTTTAAAAATGCCGTATCCCCGCACCCGCATCGTATCCGATACGATACCCGCACCCGCACCCAAGTAACATAGTGTCCAGCTGACCACTTAAAAGTGTCAAAAGTTTTGAAAAACAATTGCATTTTTCATGTTTCCAAAACCAAAAAATCAATTTCTGTTCGAGTGCATGTGCATATAGAATAGTTGCATCTGTCATCTTTCAAAAATAGAAAACTGATTTCAAACTCATGCATGCTAGGGTCAGTTAGGAGCAAGCATAGTATCTGTCATGTTCAAAAAAGCAAAGGATTTCATTTCTTGTTCAAACTCATGCATAGTAGGGTTTAGTTGGTATCAAGTGTAGCATCTGTCATATGGTTACACCATGGTCAAACTTTACATGTTTACTTAACCATAGAGTTGCATAGTATTCAAGCCTTAATAAAACTCATTGCATTTGTATAATGTCAGGTATGGTCATATAGGCATTAAATTCGTCATTAGTGTTCATGTCATGAGTCACCCAAAAGATAAATAAAACTGAGTTCTCATGCATAGTAGTTTAGTTAGTCAGGCATAGTAAAGTATAGTGTCTAGCATAAATCCCTTAGGCATTTCCAATGATGAAAACAAAAATAATAAAAGTCTTAAGGTCTGGTAACAAAGTGTCCAAGTGCCAAACATGTAATAAGCCAGCCATAGGCCACAGAAATAAATGAGGTCTCACAGACTAATAAGAGTAAAAAAATGATAAAACTTTCCTATTTCCAAAAGTCAGTAGCTCACCCAAGCTCATCATGCCAACATAGTCCCTGAAAATAGAAATAAAAGTGATTAAAGTTTCATGTCGCATTAAAAACGATAAAGAGTGTTTCATTTCCCATCTAGCATAGGCCAAGTCAAGTGCATGTGCATACATTAGTCCTCAGGTTAGGAATAATGAGTTATCATGAAAGGTTTAGCTTAACTGCATAGTATCCAGCATGCATTAATTCTTGCATAGTTGAAAACAGAAATAGTTAAAGGTTTAAACAAGATAACATGGCATTTGCATAAGCACTTGTAATTCCATCACTCCTCATATGCATAGTTCAGTTCTTAAAAAAAAAGGGGGGGGAGGGATTCTGTGATTTCTTTGCATAAGAGTCATCATGAATAAACACAAGGTTTTAGTCCTAAGTCTCATCTTAAGCAAAGCATGGTCTAGGTTGCCTCAGGTGTTTGTGTTAAGCATCAAGCATCCAGTCTAGTCTCATTTTTTTTTTTCATATGCATAGCATCAATTTTAAATCCCTCCTCAGTTCTTGAAATAAAAAAATGATGTTCAAAACTGTATGACTCATTTTCTGAAATAAACAAATTTCCTTGCATGGATTTTATAAAAGCTTCCTTCAAGTATCGAAAATGCTTTGCATCACAGATCCAAAGTCCAAACTTTCAATAAATAAATACTACACATTAACAAAGAAGGGGTGTGTATATATCTAAGTTTATCTCATGAGGGGGTATTACCGGCTATAAACAGAGCCCATAACTGTGACCAGAGTGACACAAGTTGAGCCAAGTGAAACTGAACCAAATTCAGTTGAACCCAACCCAAAAATGAACCAAAATTGAAATGAAACAGACCAAGGTGATCAGTCGCCATCAGTCATAAGGTCAGGTTAAGCCAAAACCAAGGACCATTGAGTGTCAAAATTGAACCAAAGAGCAGGTCACCAAATATGACCAGTCCACAAAAAATAAAATTCAAAATCAAACAAAAGAAAGGGAATACCCGGATAATTGGTGTCTTCAGTGACCTCTCCTGGCCTCAAGAATCCCGTGGGACCTAACCAACAAACTCAATTCAACCTAGAGCACCCCAATCAAATCCGACAGTGTCGACCTCGGTAAAAGGGACAAATGAGTGCTCAAAATGGAATTGAGAAAATGCACTGGGCAGAAGGAAAGAATGACCTAAAACAAGTCAAAAAAATACCTTCAATTGGAAAATGGCGTAGACAATCGCCGTAATTTCTCCTCCGACTGAAACCTTCCCCTCGACGAGCTGTCGGAAGAAAAAAGGAGGAAGAAGGAAGAAAAGAAAAAAAAGAAAAAGAAAAAAGGTCCCCTGGCACGAATCTTGACTCCAGGTGGACGAATGGATCTGAGTCCCAACGGATCTGAAGGGAAATATGGATGCAATTGGTGCATGTGAGCCAAAACATAGGAAAGTGGATCCCACAAAAACGGATTTAAACCCGGCTCAAACCAAAACCTCAGCGCCATGAAAGATCCCCTATGGCGGCCGCTGTAGGGCGGGTCACTATAACCCAGTACAGCAAACAACAAGCCTCCAGCCGATCAGAATTTTCTAGCAGATTTAAATTTTCAAAAACACATTAAAAATCAAAGGAAAGTTAGAAAAATACAAATAAAATATGGAAGTGTCCAGAAAAATATGGAGAGTATTGTGGTAATATTTCTCAGGCCCAAATCCCAAAGTATAAAACATATGAAATACAAAATCCTCAAAATGATCATTTTTGTAAATTACAAAATGATAGAATCAAAATTAAAATTAAATTCCTGCATAAACACATGAACATTTATGTTCTGGACAGCAGGTACCTTTGAACATTTGACGTTCAAGACAGCAGATACTCTTCAGACATCCTTGGTCAAATCCAAATCCAAAGCCCGAATTTGAATTCAAAATTCAAATCCAAAACTAAAATACAGAAATTCCAAAACTAAAGTTCAAATCCAGGAATTCTAAACCCAAAACCCAAAACCAAAAATCCTAAATCCAAAATCCAAATCCCAAAATCTCAAACCAGAAACCCCAAATCCAAAACCCAAATCCAGAAATTCCAAAAATCCAAAACTCAAATCCCAATCCCAAAATTCAAATCAAAAAATTCCAAGATCCAACACAAATCTAGAGAATCAAATTCCAAGCCCGAACACCAGGAACCGAGAAGTAGAACTCTGGAACCCAATTCAGAAAGTCCAACTTGAAAATTAAAATTAAACTTAAAAGTCTAATTCAAAAGTTGAAAGGTCAAACTCAAAAGTCCAACTTAAAATTGGCATAAATGAGACTGAAATGATCTGATAGCCGGAATCTAAAAGTCTTAAAACATCCTAAGCCCCAAGAATTAAGTATTAAAACCCCAAATAGTTAAAGGCGCAAACGCTAACGTTTTAGAGCTTGGAACAAAGTCGATAACTAAAACTCAAAAATGACGTTAAAAACTTAAAAGTCCAACATCGTTTTCTCCTGAGACCGCATAACGCATTGCCGCAAGAGTTACGACTCGGTGTTCTTGTCTAGAGGAGGGCATAGCGCTTCTTTCTTCGCGATTCGAACGAAATCCCAAAACTCTCTAAATCCCAAACGATTGAGAATTGACCTAGATCGCCCATCTTTCTAGCGTCGAACTCAAAAATCCAAATCGTTCTTTCGAGGCCGCATAGCGCGTTGACTTGGAAGCACATACCTGAAGTTCCTGTCAAGATGAGGCATAGTGCATCTGTACTCAAGACTTGAACGAGAAATCTCCAAAACTCCTGAATCTTTAAATCGACTGAATACCAGACTAGGCCATATAACCCCTAGTATGGATTTCAGATATCAAAAGGTGGCCACAGACCCACTCCGGCAAATTAAATAACAAAATTGCTAAAATTGTGACATAGAAGTCAACCAAAGTCCTGTAACAAGTTTAAAGTTACACCATGATAATCAAAAGTCAAAACCCCCCTGCTTAAACTAATCTTTTAAGATTAAATTAGACCCTCAGCTATATGTTACGTTTGATTCGAATATTTTCGATCTAGAGGTACTCTTGTCTGGTTCTCAACTCAGGCCGGAGGTAATTAACAGCAGGGGCTTGCGCCTGCTGGAAGGAAATGACCTGCAAATAAAAACAATCAACCTTCGAGGTACTTACAACCGCGTTAGCGTCCGTCGCCCGTTTCTCGAACGGTCGGTAGCGTTCGGGTCGCAAGATGCTCGAGGGGTATCTGCTCCGTATTCTTTATCCCCATGGCGAGAGCTATCCTTTGATGGCTACCCGTGGAAAAGGTCAAAAAGGTGCGAGACACCAATGAAATAACAACTAACTGTCCTTTCATCCAATTTCTTCTCATTTGGCTTGTAAGGCCGAGTTTCAGCTGGACATCCCCAAATACGACAATGTTGTAGACTTGGTTTCCTACCAGTCCACATTTCATAGGGAGTTTTGTTGTTATTTGCCTTAGTTGGTACACGATTGAGTAAATAGGCTGCCGTTTTAAGCGCTTCACCCCAAAGAGATCTTGGCAAATTAGTATGACTGAACATACTCCTAACCATGTCTTTCAATGTCCTGTTTCGCCTTTCAGCTACTCCATTCATGCTAGGCGATCCTGGCATGGTATATTGAGGGACAATACCATTTTCCTCTAGGAACTTAACAAAAGGTCCTGGACGTTGTTCACCTGAACCGTCATATCTACCATAGTATTCACTACCACGGTTAGATTTGACTTGCTTAATTCTTTTGTTGAGTTGTAACTCAACTTCAGCCTTAAATGATTTGAACACGTCCAAAGCTTGCGCTTTTTCACTTAATAGATATAGATAACCAAATCTTGAATAATCGTCTATGAAACTGATAAAGTAAGTTTGACCATTCCTTGTAGGTGTAGGAAATGATCCACAAATATCCGTACGAATCAGTTCTAAGACATCACTCGTTCTATTGGCATCATATCTCCTTTTATTGGTTTGTTTTCCTTTAACACAACTTTTACATGGGCATAAATCAATCATGTCTAAAAGATCGAGTATTTCACTTTGCACAAGCCTTTCAATTCTCTTTGGAGAAATGTGATCTAAACGCTTATGCCAAAATGCACCTGAATTCTCATGAGTTAATTTACGCTTAACACTTCTAGTACTTGTATGTAAGTTTTCATTATATGAAGCAATAGTTTCCAAAGAATATAGATTGTCATAAACTAAAAGAAAACCAGATCCAACGCATTTAGAATTATGAGATAAACTGAATTTTTCATTTCCAAAAGAACAAGAGCAACCGAATTTGTCCAGTACAGAAATAGAAACTAAATTTCGTATAAAAGACGGTACAACAAAAGTCTCATATAAATCCAAATACAATCCAGTCTTAAGTAACAATCTAAAATGCCCAATAGCTTCAACTTGTGCCTTCTTGCCATCGCCCACATAGATGTATCTTTCACCATCATTTGGCTTGCGGCAGTTCAGGCAACCATGCATAGAGATACTTATGTGAGTTGTAGTACCCGAATCAATTCACCAAGTATCTTTTTGTACTGAAGTTAAATTAACTTCTGAACAAACCAAAGAGAGAGACATACCTTTCTTCTTGCGTCAAGCTATGTAGCCTGCACAATCAGTCTTCTTGTGTCCCTCTTTGCTACAGAAGAAGCACCTATTTGGATTCTTTGGCTTCTTGCCAGTCTTCCCCTTATTGGATTCTTTCTTTGGCTCTGAATTAGCAGCCTTTTTCTTATTTTGTTTCTTCTTCCCATTATTCTTGAAAGTGGAAGCAACGTTAGCACTGTGTGTCTTATCAAGTTTCAACCTTTCCTCTTCTTGAACAAGATGCGAAATCAGTTCATTCAGAGTCCACTTGTCCTTAGTGCAGTTATAAGTAACTTTGAAATGGTTATACTGACTAGGGAGAGAGTTAAGCACTAGACACACCTGAATTTCTTCAGATATGTCTAATATAAGGACTTGTAACTTTGAAGCAAGATTAGACACTTCCAAAACGTACTCACGAATGTTGCCTTTTCCATTATACTTCATAGAGATGAGTCTTGCCATGAATGTGCAAATTTTCAATTTCTCATTCTTGGCAAATATCTTCTCAATTTCTTTCAAGAATGCCTTAGCCTCATCGGAATCAGAAACAGTACCCCTGAATGCCTCTGGGATTGTCTTCTTTATGATCATAATGCCCATGCGATTTGAGCGATTCCACTGAGCCACACTTTGAATGTGTTGTTGATTGCTTTTAGCAGTAATCTCAGGTGGTTTATGTTGAGTTATATTAGTTATTATGTTATTTCTAGCATTTATGTTATTTGTAGAAGTATAGGATCTTATTTGTAAAAGTATGATTCTGGATTAATATAAATAGGGAGCCTCTGTACAGAGGCCATAATCCCTACTGTTTTAACCCTAATTATTGTCTAAAACAACATGGTATCAAGAGCCGGTTGACGGCTGCGCAGAAATTCGTCTCCGTGCTCCATCTCTTCTCCGTGCTTGACCTCTTTTTTTTTTCTCTTCTTCTGCATCTCTCGCAACTCATCTCCGCGCAGCACTTCTGGCTCACACGCAATGCACAACCTTTGCCTCGTGTCTCTCCCTCTGTGGACAGCGGTACACCGATCAGCAGGTCTCATCCTGTGGACCGCGTCAACACCAAAAATTCCTCTCTGTGGACCGCGACAACACCACAGACAACAATTCCTCTATGAGCCGCGCAAAGACCAACAGAAGATTTTGTGTGTTTCTGCTGTGTGGACCACGCATAGACCAACACAAGAGAGGATCATGTCAGTCAGGTGTTATTTCTCTTCCTCTTCAGATCTGTTTTTTTTGTTAGATGTTGAAACCGTGATCGTGTGCATCCGCACGGTTTGTGTTTGAAAAATTGTTGATCTCATCCTCTAGTTGTGCTTGTATTTGAGGTACAGTTTGGTAGTTAAGATGGGTGAACCTGTGACTACTAAGGATTTACAGGCCGTTATGGAAAATATGGCCAAATTGTTGAATGTGAAGTTTGAGGAGAATACGTCCGGTAAGACTTCCGGATCTGTGTCAGAGTCACAGATGGTACAGAAGATAGAGCTATTACCTAATGAGGTCAATCTTGAGGGGACGAGAAATTATTTGAGTTGGTCTCGAAGGGCGTTGCTGAACCTTCAGATGAAAGGACTTGAAGGATATGTGAATGGAGAGTGCAATGAACCCGCTAATAAGTCGGGTATTATGGACAAGACGAGTGCTGCGTAGGTGAGATGGAGTCATATGAATTCTTTAGTGGTTTCTTGGTTGTTGACATCTGTGTCACCAGCCATAGCTGGAATGGTGAAATCGATTAGAAGTGCTACAGATATCTGGAAGACTCTGGCTAAGATGTACTCAGGAGCTGGGAGTGTGATGATGATGCTCGACGTGAAGGACATAATTGATGCTACTGTCCAGGGAGAGAAATCAGTTCTTGAGTATGCGGCAGAGTTGCGTCGTTTATGGGCTGATTTAGATCACTATGATCCTTTGTCACTGAAGGATCCGACAGATGTTCTTTGTGGGATGCAATACCTTGAAAGAAGGCGTGTGGCTCGCTTTCTGAAGGGTCTGAACTCGAAATTTGAGGCAAGAAGGGCGACAATATGTCATTTGCCGTCTCTCCCATCGTTGAATGAGGTTATCGCTTCGATGGAGGAAGAGGAGGTCAGACAGAAGGTGATGGCATCTAAAATCTCACCTGTTGTTCGTTTGGCAATGGCAGTTCCTAGAGCCCAAATCAAAGATGACAGGGACTGTTTCAACTGTGGACATAAAGGATATCTCAGTTTCAATTGTCCTGAGCCTCGCAAATCTGGTGGTGGTCGAGAAGGTGGAGGACAGAGAGGTGGATATGGTAGTCGCGGACGTGGAAATGGATATAGGGGGCGAGAAACCCGAGGATGTGGAGGTCGAGGTGTTGCTTATTTTGCTATGACAGAGGAGCCCCAAGCCGCAACAGAGGTGACTAGAACAGAACTGACAGAGCTGGAGGAACTACGTTGGTTCAAGTCTCAAGTTGAGAGTTCTAAAGAGAAGGCAAAGTCGGATGAGTTTGATGAGAATGTCTACTTTGGTAATGTTGCTTGCTATGCTCATGTGACTAAAGGTATTCAGGCACAGACTTTTGCATCCACTAAATCACATGTAGATTGGATTATAGATTCAGGTGCATCTAGTCATATAATAGGGTCATCCAATGAATTTGTAGAATATTATCCTAGCCAACAAATACAACTAGATACAGTCCAAACAGCTGATGGTACATCCCAACCTGTCAAGGGTATTGGTTCAGTCTACTGTAATTCTTCTATATATTACCCTACCATCAGTGTTGCATGTTCCTTTTTTTCCTGTTAATTTACTCTCTGTTAGCTCACTAATTGATCAATTAAATTGCACTTTTCTTTTTTATCAAAAAACATGTTTGATTCAGGAAAAGGAAACGGGGAGGAGACTTGGGAATGGCAACAGACGTGATGGACTTTGGTATTTGGATAACGAGGCTGCTATGCTCGTTGCTGCTATTGAAAAAGGGGCAGAAGCAGAAGCTATGTTACAACATAAGAGATTAGGGCACTTATCTTTTGATAGTTTGAATAAATTGGATCCTAATATGATGAATAAAGTTAATAGGGAGAAATTATTTTGTAATGCTTGTGAATTTGGAAAACATACTCGTTCTAGTTATAAAATGATTGGTTTAAGAAGTTTGGAGCCTTTTGCACTTGTTCATTCTGATGTTTGGGGACCATGTCCTACTACTTCTGTTAGTGGATTTAGATGGTTTGTCACCTTTATTGATTGTTATTCACGTATGTCTTGGATTTACATGATGAAACATAAATCTGAAGTACAAAAATGCTTTAAAGATTTCTCAGCTTGTGTGAAAACTCAATTTGGAGTACAGGTGAAGACCCTTCGGTCAGACAATGGAACTGAGTATGTCAACAAGGAGTTTGCCACATTTGTGTCCGAGCAAGGAATTCTCCATCAAACTACTTGTCCGGATACTCCAGCCCAAAATGGAGTAGCCGAGCGAAAGAATAGGCACTTATTGAATGTGACACGTTCATTGATGCTTACAATAAATGTACCTAAGTTTCTGTAGAGTGAGGCAGTTTTGACTGCAACCTACCTAATCAATAGGATGCCATCTAGAGTGTTAGGAATGAAGACACCACGTGAGATGCTACTTGGCTCTAATAATTTTGTTGTTCCGCCTAGGGTGTTCGGATGTGTGTGTTATGTGAGAGATCACAGATTGACAGTAGGAAAGCTAGACCCGCGGGCGGTTAAATGCATCTTCATAGGTTATCCCTCAAATAAAAAATGATACAGGTGTTGGTGCCCTACTGAAAGAAAGATCTTTGTTAGTATGGATGTGACTTTTCGAGAATCTGAACCATACTATGGAGGAAAGACAGAGTTGGGCTCATTGTTCGAAGATGACTCTACCAGTGCTGGTAGAGAGGGGGAGAAGGAGAATGGAATCAAAATTGGTGTTTTTCCATGTCCTTTGTCGGGACCGAGTGGTGATAGTAATCTGAGTGATGATGAAGATGGTGGTAATGATGGTGATAGCAATCTGAGTGGTGAAAACAAAAAACAGGGGGAGCTGATAGTGTATAAAAGGAGACCAAAACAGCCTGAGAAGCATGAGCAGCCTGAATCGCCTGTCCCCTTGAATGCCAATGTCCCAAGCAGCTCTTCCCCAAGTCCTTCCTCAGATTCTCACTCAGAGTTGATAGGTAACAATTCTCCTCAAATTCCACTTCGTAGAACATCGAGGGTTAATGCTGGAAAACCTCCTGTTAATTATGGTAATTGGTGAAATGATATTGCAAATTACATTTCATATGCATCTGTTCTACCTGCATATAAGTCCTTCCTTGCATCTCTAGATTCTGTGCCTGTACCTAACACATGGCAGGTAGCTAAGCAAGATCCCAGATGGTTCAGTGCCATGTAGGAAGAACTTCAGGTGTTGAATAAGAATGACACATGGGAGTTAGTACCTTTACTAGTTGGAAAGCGCGCTGTTGGATGCAAATGGGTGTATACTGTCAAGCAAACTCCAGAAGGCAAAGTGGATAGATACAAAGCCCGACTGGTTGCAAAAGGATATAGTCAGACTTATGGTATTGACTATGATGAGACCTTTGCTCCTGTTGCAAAAATGAGCACTGTGAGGATGCTGGTGTCGTGTGCTGCCAACTTCAATTGGCCACTACACTAGTTGGATGTCAAGAATGCTTTCTTACATGGAGATCTCCAAGAAGAGGTGTACATGGGGGTTCCACCTGGATTTGCTAATCTACAATCAGCTAGGAAGATATGCAAGCTCAAGAAGACATTGTATGGGCTGAAACAGTCTCCGAGAGCATGGTTTGATAGGTTCAGAGTTGCAGTCTGTGGCATGGGATACAAGCAGTGCAATGGAGATCATACTGTATTCTATAAGCACTTGAAAGGTCGTATCACCATTCTGGCCATCTATATTGATGATATTGTGATTACTGGAGATCATGCTGAGGAGATCATGCAGCTAAAGGGAAACCTTGAAAAATAGTTCGAGGTCAAGGATTTGGGATAATTGAAATATTTCCTTGGGATTGAAATTGCTAGGTCAAATACGGGTATAGTGCTTTCTCAGTGAAAATATGCACTGGATCTTCTTTCAGAGACAGGGATGCTGGGCTGTAGGGTTGCTCCTACTCCTATTGAGCCAAATCAGAAGTTGTGTGCTGAGGGAGGTGACTTAGTGCACAAGGAGCAGTACCAAAGACTAGTTGGTAAGCTCATTTATCTGTGCCACACTAGACCTGATATTTCTCATGCAGTGAGTGTGGTGAGTAAATACATGCATGATCCGAGGGAACAACATTTGGATGCTGTTCACAGAATTCTCAGATATATCAAGGGGAGTCCCGGAAAAGGACTGTGGTTCAGAAGTCATGGGCATCTGAGAGTTGAAGGATATTGTGATGCTGATTGGGCAGGTTGCGTGGATGATCGTAGATCCACCACAGTATATTGTGTGTTTGTTGGAGGCAATCTTATGGCTTGGCGAAGCAAGAAGCAAGATGTGATGGCCAGATCTACAGCTGAGGCTGAGTACAGGGCTATGGCACTCAGTCTATGTGAGTTGATGTGGGTGAAAAATCTCCTATCTGAGTTGCGTGTGTTTCGAGGAGAATCCTTACAACTTCAGTGTGACAACAAGTCAGCAATCAATATTGCAAACAATCCAGTTCAGTATGATCGCACTAAACATGTGGAGATTGACCATTTCTTCATCAAAGAACAACTGAATAATGGAGTGCTGACATTGAACTATGTGAAATCAGCAGACCAGTTGGCTGATTGTCTAACTAAGGGTTTGGGTTGTAAGCAGTTTGAGAGTTCTTGTAACAAGATGGGGATGATTGATATCTATCGCCCATCTTGAGGGGGAGTGTTGAGTTATATTAGTTATTATGTTATTTCTAGCATTTATGTTATTTGTAGAAGTCTAGGGTCTTATTTGTAAAAGTATGATTCTGGATTAATATAAATAGGGAGCCTCTGTACAGAGGCCATAATCCTTACTGTTTGAACCCTAATTATTGTCTAAAACAACAGTTTATCCTCCCTAAATGCAAGGTCAAGATCTAGACAACCGAGAACTATCATTAAGTTCTTTTTCCATTCCTTAAAGTTGGAACCAGTCAGCATGAGTATGCTGTTAATGCTAGCTGGAATGTTTGCTAAAATAAACCAAAGATAAAAAAATACACTAATTTTAATAACCATAATGTATAAGTTAAATCATAAAATATAAAGGTCTAAATCTCATCTACTAGTCTTTATTCATTCGCAAGTGCTCTTTGGAGTCTCCAAGCAAACTTCAATCAACTAGGTGTAGTATCAAACGTAACGATTCATAACATATCAATTAATTAACCATTTGATTCTACCAAAATATTGTACATGTAGTCTTTTAAATTATGTCCTTCCTTTGGGCCGATCCATAATTTAAAGGTTACATGTACCTTAATACACTTTGTACCTGAGCCTTTGAAACAACCATTAATATGAGAGCCCACTTTGGCGAGATGATATTAATATTGGTTCAATTCTTAAAATACAACTCAAATTACCTTTATATTAGACTTAAAATATACCTAATCCTAGACTTTTCATTATGCATATCAATCCTAATATGAAAAGCCTAACTAAATACTGACCTATAATGATATAGACTTAGGACCCAGTTGCAAACTCTAAGGTATACATACATTGAATCGTATGAAAAACATACGAATCAACAAACCTGGAACGGACCGTTTTGGTGAGAGAACGGTCCGCCCTAAATAGACCAGAAGAGAACCAAAGAGATATATGACCATACAAACCAGTACGAGTCATATTGAGGTAAGAAAAGAAAGCGGTGGTCTCCCGTTCAGCCAGCATCCATTGAAATTACACCACATCCAGGCAAGATTTCCAGAAAAGGCCAGGGTCATATGGACACTTTAGGCGCCGACCTTATTTTCTGCTACAGAACTTGTCCTCATGACAACATGGTGTAACCCAACGCTAATAGCTCTTACTAATGAAAACCACGACAAAGAAGAGAAGAGGAGGGATGCATAAAGTGTCATTTGTACCTAACCAGTACAAGCAACCTGTATTTTGGCTTAAAACCTAACAATCTGGTTCTGGAACGGACCGCCCTGGTTGTGGAACGGACCGTCCTAAACTCTGGTCAATACCTAACAGTTTGCAACCAAAACTGAAGTGAAACGGGACGTCCCGGAGTGGAACGGACCACCTGAAAACCGCAGAGAATAGTAGAAAATATCGTCCTAATCTAGGTCGAAAAACCCTAAAGATTTCTCTCCTAACCTGACAAAAGATCTACTCTAAATTTAATTCATCCAATTAGGTCAGATTTTAACCGTTTTTGAATTTCAAAAAAAAAAACTTTAACTTAATTTTCAAAATCTCTTCAATCAATTGTAAATTCATAATCAATAATTCTGACACAAATCTCAATCAAATGAATCATAAACAATCCAAAGTTAATGGAACGGTCTGTTCGAGCCATTAAACGGACCGGAGCCATTAAACGGACCGTCTAAATGCCAGAAAATTCAGAAACAGTTCAAAAAACAGTCCAGAAAAATTTCCAGAAAAAATCTGAACGGGCAGTTCCACTCCTGGGACGGGCCGTTCCAGAACATACGTGCCAGAAATTTAAACAGTTCAGATCAGATCCACAATTCACCAAATCAATTCAAGCAGTTCAATTAGATCCAAACTTATGTGTCATGGTACTGGCTCATGACGAGTGGCTCTGATACCACTTGTTGGGTTTGCTTTTAAAGACAAAGGGAATAAACAATTCTGACAGGTCAAATAAGCAACCCAGAAAACATGAACTCGCAGAACCAGCAGTGGAAAGGTATGTTCCAGACCTGGACCGGTCCGTTCCAAAACACCGAAAACTAAATCAAGAGCGGAGGCTTACATAATTCCATTGCTATGGCATGAATCTTAGATCTCCTTGAGTTCTTGACGTGTGTGCACCTTCACCAAAACTATTCCACGCACCAAAGTCGGAAGAGATATCTTCCCAGAAAACAAGACACGCCTTGGTACCCTTAGCCTTAACTTAGGACACCTTCTCAAGCTATTTGATGGAAGAATAGAGAGATACAGAAGATGGCTGTTACCAATACATGTATACAGCCAGCAACGTGATTGTCTTGTCCCTTGGGGACCAACCCCATATATATAGAGAGCCAAAGGCTTCTTGGCCTCCAAACAATGTCTATTTTACCCATCAGAAAATAGCTAATGTTTCTAAATATAACCACCTATAAAAGACATCACATCCCTGCACAAAATCTTACTTTTCTTCACAGCCACGTTTAGCCTATTACCATATAACTTAATGACTTGGAAACTAAGCAGAATCAGCCCACCAAAAATAGATTGTTTCCTAATATGGTGCAGAGTCTGGAACGGACCACTCTAGAATTAAAACGGACCGCCCCAGAGCATTGGAACGGGCCGCCCCAGAATTGGGACGGACCGTTCCAACACCAAACAATCTAACAACCTAGATTTAGTATAAAAATTTTGCTTTTAAGGTTCTTTCATGTATAACTACTTTAAACTTTTAAACTTCCGTTAGTTGTCGTTAGTTATGGAAGTATGGTATTGGAGCCAAATGCAATTAGCAGCTCAAAGTTCTCCACTACTGATTATTTGATAGGAAAACATGAAAGGAGGATGCCTCGCCGGCTCGCCGTTTTGCAAAATACAAGCGATAAATGATAAATGAGGTACGATTATTTAGTGGAGCTAAATTTCTTTTTCGCCATTTTGAAAATACAAGTGATAAATGAGGTACGATTATTTAGTGGAGCTAAATTTCTTTTTCATGTCTACAATAATACAAATATTTTTTAATCTATATAAGTTATTGTAATTAATACTGGAACAAACAAAATATTTTTTTTCTTTGGCCTTTACTTTTTTTTTTATCTCAAATATAAATTGTGAAAGTTAACTATCGTAGGTACTGATTAGTTTCTTGGGAATATTTGGTCAGCTATAATGGTTCTTGGGAAGTTAACTTCCACAGTTGTCAAACTGTCAGGAAATACTCCAGGAGACTCGTTTCACGTACTGTAGTGATTTCTCTAGTTTTATACTATCGTAGGCACGGACTGTTACACCATTCCAAACCCATGTAAGCCTGTGTTATCAAAAATGTTGGCAAAGGCAGCAAGTGAAATGGAATAATTGCAGGATAATCACTAGAGGAGTCATTGGAGGGGTGATGATACCTCTGACGATGCATGCATTGCTCAAGTGTCCAATTCCATCTACCCTATGATTAATCAAGTTAGTGATTTTTTTTTTGACACTTTAATTTGGTTATACTATCTATTTCTGTAACTTTTATTTCCAAAAAAACAAACTTCAAGTTCAAGTTCAAGGGTCAATTTCTAAGCATTTCTTATCTTTTGGACTGATTGAAGGTGTTAGTGAAGCACATTAATTCCTTCACTTAGTGAACACAATTTCTTATTCTTCTTGAGGTTTTTGTCAGGATGAGGTTGCCACTTTCTCTCCTTTGTTAAATCCATTACTATGCAATATTCTAGGCTACAATGATAATCACTCATCAATGTTATGAAATTAAGAATTTTCTTTGGACAATTAATTGTTTTGCAATTGAATTCTTTTGAATTATTTTCACTTTCTGGCGCAAGAGAGGATTGGCTAAAAGGGACTAAAATATATTTGCTTATCTTGGTATGTTGATCACTTCAGTTGACTTTAATTTGGATTAAAAGTAAAAAAACTGAAAGAAAAAGAAACATAACTCTTTAGAGGTGCTTTGGACACACTGAAGATGCGGTCGTGTGACCAAGAGAAAGTAAAATAGTTTTTGAAGGTATACTAATTATCTCTTGGGAATGTTTAGGTTCCTACCCCTCTTAATTTGTTGTGTACTGTAGTACTTATGTATACTTCTTGATCAAAGAAAATACAAGAAAAATATAGAACTTCAAATATACATTTCCATATAAGCTGACATGGCTGATTATAGCTTCCTAGTGAGCATGGTAAAACTAGCATAAAAGTATATTGTTATATATTTATTAGCTTTTATGGACTGCAAAGCACGATAAATGCCTCTAAAATCCTTATTTTAAATGAGCTCTTAATTTGCAATTGACTTCTATATGTTTGTATCTTCCAGGTGTATAGTAAGCAGCCATTCAAGATTTTTTTCAACAATCATTGTATGGGACGGCCACAGCTTTGGGGCTGGATAGATCGAGTGCAGGAGTTCGGTTATGCAACATGAATTAGAGCAAAGTACTTTATTTTATTTGTCAGTATAATTTCTTTCCTTTCATTTTACATTTCTTTCACTGTTTGGCCAGAGTAAGCGAGTAGTTGTGGGTTTTTATGCAACAAGAATTAGAGCAAAATACTTTATTTTATTTGTCAGTATAATTTCTTTTCTTTCATTTTACATTTCTTTCACTGTTTGGTTAGCACTTTCTTTTGTTTCATTTTAATGATGAGGAAAATTGAGAAAATTTACAAATGATTATACTTACAAAGAATTACAATAACAAGAGTTTATGCATAAAAAATTTTGTTCTTAATTTCTTAGGATGTTTATTGACAAGAACAAGAGGAAAATCAGCATGGGTTCAGTCATGTACGACTTTGGCTAAGTTGATTTGCTGATGAGATTAACATACATAGGTTTAACAAGATTAGCGCTTGACATTTTAATTGAAGGCCGATCATAATTTCTCATTTTATTTGTTTGTTTGGTTTCATGTATTTTTTTATCACTAATTCACGATTATTTATTCACTCCTTTGATTTATTAATTTGTTTTTTTTTTTTTTTTTACTTGAGTGAACCTTTATTATTGTGTTTTTTTTTTTTTTGGTCTTTCCAATTGATTCAGTTCAGTCTGTTTGTGGTGCAAAAAACCAGACAAAATGTAGAGACAATCACAAACTCAATGAAAGAAGAATGCCCACTATCAGATCAACTTATCGACTTTGTGTCATAAGCTGGAGCATAACTGAGTTCTGGTATTGTTGACTGGGTATGTGGCATCACTGGCAAACGTCAAGGTGCTAGAATGCGTGAGACTTGATTTCATTTCTTAGTTAGTTGCTGAATTTACTGATAAGATTTTTTTTTTGAGGAATTATTTGCCTTATCGAGCAGTTGTAAAGATCATATGCTCTTATTTAAAAATTGAGCTTCTACAATCTTTTTTATTTTTTCTTTTTTCATGTTTCGATACTACAAACAAGCTCTACTAAGCAGGGAAACTTCGGGAACGGTTAGGCCACTATTCCTCTTTAATTAATTCGATATTCTACTTCTGATGCTTACAAACCGTGAGGTTAACTACAACGGACTGGCCTAACAGTAATCTTTCAGGTGATCGAACTGCTTATTTGTAGAAAAATATAAATTTGTCATCCTGTTAATTAATTGTCGTATGGAAGTTGCTAATTTGTTATAATTGTCATGTTAAGGATAAACATAGTAGATTTAAAGTCTTTGAAAATAGAATTACAATTATTGCTCTGGGATAGAGCGAATTCCTAGAGAAAAACAATAGAGTCATAGAGATATTCCATTTCTACTTTGCCTTCTTCTTTTATGATTTATAGATTTCATAGACGTGGCTCTGCCACGTCCGCAATCCATGCATTTTCTAGAATCTAGATCACATAATCAAGATAATTTTGAAGGAGCTATTAGCGAGTTATTCTAATTCAAGAATAAAGAAATGAATTTCAAAGCTTCCAAAGTAAAAAGTGGTTTACTTGATATTTAGATTTATTAACCCTCTCTCTAAGTCGTATTTTAGCTTCGACAACTACATTGAATTAATAAATTCATTTGCCATTATTGTACCCTTCTTTAAGTAAATTTAATTCACAAATATTAGTTAGCTATAGGATGTACTTAGAATGATCATTAGAGAATGATGGAAAGATCAAGGGAGGGAAAAAAATAAAAAAAATGAGCATCCGATCACTAAGGTTCGGGTTACTCAGAAAACAAATGTACTCAAATGCGGGCCAGAATTGGTAATTAGCAATAGAATATAAAATCAATTAAGGTTTTTCCTAAGAAATTGAGATTCCTTCTTTTGTCATGAAGTAACTTGGAAAATAAAATCAACTATGAGTGCTCAATATAATTTTTTTTAATGCCATCTTGACAAAATGTTAATTGTGCAAAATTTTGTGTAACTTGTTTATGCAGTTTTTTTTTATTTATTATTATTTTTTTGGTGGAGTGGGGATGATGCGCCAAACAATGCTGAGTTGTTTATTTTTTGTAATATTGCCATCATACAACTTCGTTATGGTTGCAGCTACAACTGAAGATATTTCAAACTTAATTAAGCTCAAGTAAAACATACATGTTTCGTTTTTGTCAAAATTAAACCAACGAAATCAAAGAATGATTAAATTAAATATGGCATAAACTAAATAGCACTTCTCCCAAGCAAGTTGAGCTATGAGATGGCAACAACGAAAAGTATTGAGGAAATAAAAAATCAATCAAATAAGATAATATATTAAGGCAATAAGTAGTCAAGTAAGATAATTTAAAATTTTGAAATCTTCCTGTACACCATGGCCCATAATATATTGCTGCCTTTTTCTTTTATGTAGTGTTTTTTTTCCTTATCTATTTAAGCTCAATTGTCGAGGCTTCGAACAATTTTCATGTTGATCAATTGAAAGCTTTTCCCTTCAGTTGATTGACCGACCACAGTAGCAAATCAATGCTGCACAACACTTGGTAAAGGAAAAAACAAGTCCAAGATACCAGCTGGAAAGCAGTACTCAAAGCAAGCCTAATCGGTGGAAGATGAAGGTTCAGAATTGTTATCATACACCATCAGTGTGATAGTGACACATAATCAGATAATAGCGAAGAATGCAAACCATCAAATGCAGCACCTGGAGGAGTAGAAAAAGTAAATCTAAACTAAGCATGACCACAGCTTTTTATGTAAGCAAAAGACAAATGGAGCAAACGATGAGACAAACTTAGCATAGACCAGGACACATCAAAAGAGAGAGGATGTGCAACAATATCTTGGACACGTCAAAAGGTAGAGAGAGAGAGAGAGAGTGAGGTGCAATACTGTTCATTTTGACATCCAGGATTGAGATTTATTAATAAAATAATTAGAGAATGAAATAAAGATGTTCATGGTAAATTTAATTGCAAAAATGATTGGCCAAATCATTAAAAAAAATAGTACAATTGACAACTAAGTCAATAAGATTAATTATAAAATTTAATCACAAAAATGATTGGCCAAATTATACATATACATGACCTATTTTTTCTTGTCTTTTTTTTTTTACCAGATTTTACTATTATAATTTTATATGTAGTTCATCTTATTACATCGATAACCAATAATGTAAACAAATAAAATATGCAAAAAAGAAAGAGCAAAGCATTAAGATGAAAGATATATGAATATAGTTTTCAGAGCTTGTTCTTGTTGTCTCTTGCTCTTGATATATCAGCAACAGGCCTAGTCTTGTAAACGGAGTACAACAAACATGCAATAATAAACCAGGAACCATAAGGAGACGCTACTCAGAGTATGGCTGGAAATAAATAGAGAAATGTAAAATAGAAGGGTTATTCTAGCAAGGACATATTGAAATGTAAATAACACCATGAAATCTGAAATAATGCACAAATCGAAAATTGTAACAAAAAAAAAATGAACAGGACCGCCTCAAAATTAGAAAGTCATATAAAAAAAAAGATGGCTCTGATAAGAAATTAAAAATTTTAATAAAAAATAATTAATAAGAAGCCTAATTTAATTAAGGCTGGAAATCTGACAATTGATGGTCATTTATTGAAAGATAACTCAAAGGAAATATTTTTGGACCCCATTTCATGAAAATAAGAATCAGAAAAAGTTAATTATGGAGGGAATTTTCATAAACAACAAAGATTACAAAGCAAAATTTTGGGGGTTTTGCATACAAATCCTAAGTATATCCTAATTCTGTCAAAATTACCCCATAAAACATAAAACCGCAGAAATTAATTATGCAATATGTGGAAATTGATCTAAAAACTTATTAGAATGCATAAACAATAAGGAAATCAGGCAAAAGTAAACCATGTGTGACAAAATATGTGTTACCTTTTTTGTTGTTCCTCGGATTGTCGTATCAGCCTGAGTAAAGAAAGAATGAAAAGTTCAATAATTAAGTGTATCAATTAACAGGAAAAATAAAATAAATCAATTCAGAAATAAACTTATTAGATATTTCCTTTAAGTGCAAAAGCGATATCTCATAAGAAATTAGAAAGAAAAGAAACCAATGCTATCAGCTCCAAATTTGGAAGATAGCAACCTGCAACTTTATATTTCAATTTAAAATATTCAAAATAGATTTGTAGTCTGACAATATTTGATCTCTTCATGGAATGATCAAAAGTGCTAAGCCAAAAGTTAAATTTAGCATATATTTTTCATAACCATATAATATAATATAGAAAATAGAAACCTTTATTTCATGCAAGGCCTCTTTTTTCCCTGGGCTTGTCTGCTCCTCTACTGGCATGGTACACAGCTGTAGAAAGGCGATAAAAATAAACAGAGAGTACCAAAGACAAAAAGGAAAAAAAGTAAGAAATTAGAAAAAAGAAAGGTTACAGTAGAAAAAACTCAAGCTCTTCTCGCTTAATCTCTTGCCCATGGTTGATATACTATTAAAATCTCTTGTGAGCTAATATAAATATCCAAAATCTCAACCAAAAAACCTGCAAGAGAGATGAAATTAAGCTGATCAGTCAAGGATTGAACTGAAATAGGAAATTATACCAAATTGAAGGAAAAAAGGTATAAAGGATCAGTACCAAATTGAAGAGTTTGAGAGACTCATAAACGAAATTGTCTTCATCCTCTCCTTCCAGCCTGGCGCTATCAAGTATCACCGTGGAGCTAGTTCAGAAAGAGAGGGGGCAAGGAAAAATGCATCCAACCGCCCTAAATGAAAATGAGCAATGACACACAAGTTGTATCATCCAAAGCAACAGAAGGTACAATCAGTCCAAGATCAAACAGAAATGCAAAATTGAAGAGGAAAATGAAAAGAACAGGAAGGAAAAACCTTTATCCGTGATCTGAATATCTCAAACAAAGAGATTCAGAAAATTTTGTTGACAGCCGTCCAACATCTAGCACAACCCTGAAATCCCTCGCATAGCCTCTACATGTACGCACTCGGTTGGTCCAAAGCTCTACCATTTCGTCGCTGGTTGTTGAGAGAGAAATAGAGAGAGAGGGAGCGTAAGAGGGGAGTACGGAGAGGAAAGAAAGAAGAGAAAGGAAGAGAGAGGAGATCAGATTCTCTCGAAAGATCGATGAATAAAAAAAAAGAGAAAGGAAGAGACCGGAAGAGAGGGCCGTATTTAACAGCAGAGGAAAAAACAGCCATAACCGATCAGATGCAGGCAGATGCATGGACACAACAGCGAATGTTTAATAAGGAGCAAACGATTTCAATCAGACGGACAGCAGTAAAAACAGCAGGCATTTTCTGACCCTAATCGGAACCTGAATCACAATGCAGCGTGAGACAAAATGGAGGAATGAAGTAGGCGCTGGAAGACCAAATTGAGCATAGACAATTCAAGCACTGTAGCTAGCACTGTTCATTTTGACATCCAGGATTGAGGTTTTTAAATTTGCTCTTCTCCAATTTGCTTGGGAGGAGCCTATCTGAACCTGTGGTTTTTGTCTAGAGTTGGGTATTTGCAGCTTCAAAATGAAGACCTTTGTGGTGTCGATATTTCTATTGGAGAAAGATTCTATTAAGATAAATTAGTTGTTTGAGTGTCAAGTTACAAATTCAATTAGTGCTTTGGATTAGGAATAAAACTGCTCTACTTGACTGTCAATATATAGTGTTCATGATTCTATAATTCTGTGAAATTTAAAAAAACTATTGTAAGATCCTTCTCTCTAATTCTGTGAAATTTAAAAACCACAAGTTGACATAGCTATTTTATTTTCCAGAGTATCATATGAGATTTTTTTTTTTTTTTTTTTTTTTTTTGAGAAAAAGCTACCCATTGGGGCAGCCGACATTCTTTACTGATGCCAAAAGATTACAAACTAGTTAAGATCACCAGGTGTGATCTTCAAAAGCCAGAAAAAAAGAAAAAAAACATTTTCTTTACTATGAGATCTAAACAAACATTTTCCTAATGATGTCTATATATAAGGGTGATGTAGGTAAGTATGTCGCTGCTCTTTACTAATTTATGCTGAAACAACAAACTTTTTATTATCTGTTTTAGTTTGAGGCATGATTCCATTTTTCTTTTCAGACAACTTTCGTCTCAATTTGCAGGTATTCTTTTATCTAACTCCAAAAATTATAGAATTTGATTATTTCTGATAGATCAATTCTAATGATTGATATTCACTATGTCATAGTTTCAATTCTGAATTTCAAGGTCATGTTTTTATGAATTTATGTTGTTATTGTAAATTTGAATTACTGCAATGTCGTGTTATTATTATAGGTGCTCAACTCCTTTTTAAGGACTACATTGAAATGCATTCTTTGTGGCTCAGAAATCTGAACTTTTCAGGTTAGTTGGGTCTAAAACATATTTATAGGCATACCGAGTCTAAAAAATAATAACATACTAATACAAAATTGTATGATAGCATAGTCGGCCAGATTAAAATTTTGTGCAATATTATTGTTTCAGTGCCCATATTTGTGACACCCCGTCGAATACTATAACTGGACGGTGCATGACGGAGTGCCCGCCGCGAATGCCTACTGCACCCGCAAGGCTTAACTAAGTCTAATTTATAAATTAAATCTAATTATATACAATTATTATTCATGAAAAATATAAGTTTATAAATATTTACTTTAATATAAGATATAAAATTAGTACTACAACAGTCTGGTTCATATACCACGGGTTGCTAACCACAAAGTCCAAAGGTCTGCTACTCGTCTCGCTGTCCAGCACTCGATCTGAAACCTGGAACCTACAACCGATAGTGGAAACAATGCAAAAGCAGAGAATGAGATAAATATAATTTATCTCAGTGCGGTTTTTAGTTCCAGTCACACGAATCTCAATGATACATGTTCAGGAACTAATCACCGTACAAAGTTAAACTAATAATAATAAAATATATAAGCAACACATAAACAAATCAGTTATCAAATGCAATCATTTATAAACAGATGCAATGCAGAGGAGCACGGCTACTTATTCAATTTTCATTTCAAATACAATTTAATATTTCAAAAGCCGACTCAAATCTGGACAACTATCTAATGCAAGTCTGGTATCACAGATCAATCGGTTCAGAGTCAGATACCGTGAGTCTCCTTTTTAGAGGGCTGTCAACGGCTAATCAATTCAATTTACAATTCAAACAATCAGATAATCAAAAGTACTACGAGCCGAGAACACTACCAGATCCGGAATATAAGCGCTTACTTCACGGTGTACAGCCAGGTCTAGGCGCGACCCAAACCCCCGTACAAAAGAAATGAGTGTCTATTCAATCGCACAAGCAGTATATATAACAATTTCAAATTACCAAGTGGAAACCATTCAATATGCATATAACAATAATAATAGTAAACAAATGATAAATGTGCAAATATGTCACATGGATATTCAACAATTTCAAATATGCAAATGCAAGCAGTTCAGTCCTGAAAATGCAAATTAAAATTCGTGTGAAATCCGCACCATAAAACAAGCAAATAGACCAAGCAATCAGCACACAAGAGATCCTACGTATGACGCCGTCGTTGTACCAATCGTCCTCATCTTCAACACATGACAAGTACAAATCCTAATTACTCCAATTCTCAATTCTAAAATAATCTATTTGGAAATGTTTTATAACAGCCTTTAAATTAAGCATTAATATTCTAATTCTAATTAATATTAATTCATTGATGCTGAAACGTAAAACTTGAAGTAAATCATTTTGTTATTCAAACATTTTTTAAAGAGAATAATATAGAGAAAATTTTACTAATAACGTTTATACATTTCAAGATTCATAATTACACAAAAAGTTTGACAATTTATAAAGACGAGAAATTAACTTACTTTATTTATGCTAAGAAATTGGAAACCATTTGATGTTCAATACTTCTTGAAATCGGTTCTGAAGCTCAATCTTGAAGGAGACGCCAGATATCCAACACTTTTCCACTACTATTTAATCTATTTAAATCAAAGTGAATATTTGTAGAATTTTACACTTTGGATTTTCTCTGAAGAAGCTCGGTCATGGAAAAGGAATAAGGGCAGGTGAAAATGTGTAAATGAGAATGGTGATGATTTCAAGAGGTGGCCGACCAAGGAGATATATAAACGGTGAACTAAACAAGAGCAGCTAAAGTTAATGGGTTCCAAGCTTTTAAAAAACGCCGTTTATTCCGAAATAACGGTATTTTGTAGCCAACCGCACGAACGTCACAGAAAAAACGATAAAATAATGTAACGCGTCATTTATGAAAAAACATAAAAAAAATTGCATTTTTTCGCCGATTAAACATGTACAATATCAAAAGACATATCGTGTATTGAGAACATAGTATATTTGGTACATATCGTTAATAAAATGCTTAGAGATGTTCAATATCGTGTACCACTGCCTCTGTAAGTACAATATTGTATACCAATCGTCCATACAAATGTAATATTGTACACAAAAATACATATGAGTTTGACACAGATGTTCGCATATATACACCGTTTTTTCGCCGTTTTTTTACCGAAAAAACGCCGCACCGTTAAATCAACTCCGGACCGTCATACCGAAAAAAACGCATTTTAAAAGCTTGATGGGTTCACATATTTGATTTGATCTTGGTGCGGCATTTAATATTTGTCTATGACATGTGGACCCTTTGTATCATAGTCACATTTAATATGCACCTAGCATGCAATAATTAACTTAAAATAAAATTGAGAATTTCATCTTCAAAATCGGCCATAACATGAAATTCATATTCTTTAACATTTCTAACAATAAACCAAAGACACAATAAGACACGTGGGTGCTAAAGGGCATGCAACAAAAATAATAAATCAAGAGCACAAAAATCATAAAATTTGCAAATGAATTAATTCTTTCTAAAATTATATAATAAAATAGCAATAATAATGGTACAAAATAAACTATAAGCAACACAATCCGACCAAAATATTTCAACTAAAATTCTGAAAATATTTCTAAAATATTTAAATTAAATTAACATGTATTTTTATCAATTTATTCATAGTCATATCTATATGTAGTGTGACAATATTTAACTTATTGACACCGTGCTTTGTTATACTTTCAACAATAACAACCACCATTGTAGTACACAAAAAACGTGCCATTGTGTTCTCACCTTGCTTCACTTTCCTTTGGAGCATATATATCATGCTAGCATCTTATGAAGATAACTTTATAATTACTTGAAACGTTTTAATTGTCATTATTAATTGTGGTTCTACTACAACAATTCAACAAAAGCTGTTTTACCAAGAGCCCAATAAAAGGAAAGTTTCAGCGGGGTACCAAAGTTGCTTTCTTTTGTTTGTATTCCGTTTTGTCATAAGTGTCATATGTTGGAGAAACTTTTGTCAAGTGTTCATACTGGATAGAGCTTAAAAAAGTTTTATGCAGCTATTAGAGAAACTTTTCTTAGAATTGTGTGAAAACATGGGCTTACAATTTGTGGAAGTATGGTTGCTCGGCGGGGGCGGAGGGACAGGGGGTGCCAGTATGGGCATTGTCCCCCCCGTAAAATGGAATTTTCTTGACTAGTATATGAAATTTATACTTGATTCTATCCTTTGAAAATTTTAGCACCCCCCGTCAAACAGGCCTTGACCCCCAGGCCCATCAAGATATTAATTGAAAGCCCTATATTATATCTCTCTCTCTCTCGTCTCTATCTTAGAAAAAAAAATTTAGGTGCTGAAAAATTTTATTTCTCAAAACAAAATATAAGCTAACGAAAGTATCTCTCCGACTCTCTGACGCGATTCAATTCCGGCTTGAGGCTTCCGCCAACGCCACCTGTGACTGTGACTGAGTCGCCTCTGTTGGCTACTAGGCTGCAAGCTGCAGCATGTAGCCTTCGCTTCATTCACGCCTGACGGCTGATGCCTCGGCCAGTCGGCCTCGCCTCTTACTACTTGGCACTTAGCAGGTCAGCATTAGCAAATGCTATACATTTGACTCTAAAATTGAGTATCGATCAACTCTATTAGTCTAAAATTTGTTCAATATTGTAACCTTGGAACTTCTTCCCTGTAATTTCATCACAAATTAGCTGATTGTCTGATTAGTGATTACAATGGTCAATCGATGATGGCTGTAATTAGGGACTACATCTATTTTTTTTAGAAAAAGAAAGTATTACTTTATTCTTGTAATTAAATGAATTTTGAGACCTAAAACACCATCAATTTTCTAGGTAATCTAATAATTTGTTGATATTCATGAAATTAAATGTTGTTATATACCTTTCTATAATTCTATCCTGTGATTCTTGAAATGCTAAAATCTAGATGTTCTGAAATTGTATAAATTTTGTGAAATGCCTTCATATGAATATTGAATTATGATATTCTTGCACACTGTAGGTTGTAATCATGAAGAGAAAAACCCTTGAAAGTTTTTTCAAGAAAGTCGAAAGAGGTTCTAGCTCTAGAGGACCATCACAAGAGCAAGCAACTGAGCAAGAGCCTCTGATGCCAACTGAAATGCCAACACAAGAACCACAACAACCATGTCAACCAAGAAATGGATCTGTTACATATGAGAGAGACCCGGGTAAGCGGCTGCAAATTGATGAATACCCTCCTAATCAAAGAGATGAAGTTCGAAGATTTTACATAAGCGAGGGACCATTTCAACCTTATATGGATAACTATCCATATGGTGAAGGTGCAAATCGACATCGACGTTTTCACCATAAATGGTTCAAAATGTTTCCTTGGTTAGAATTTTCACCTACCACAGAACGTGGCTATTGTTTTCCTTGTTTTCTTTTCTCAACAAAGCCACGAGGAAAATGCGGTTCAGACACATTCACGGTGAAGGGGTTTCAAAATTGGAAGAAGGTCAATGATGGAAAAGAATGTGCTTTTCTGAAACACATGGGCCATGATACAAACTCGGCTCATAATTTTGCAGTTCGACATTATGATAATCTTAAGAATACATTAGGTCATATTGAGAATGTGATAGCAAAGAGAAATGAGAAAGAAGTGGTAGATGCTAGATTACGACTTAAGACATCAATTGATGCTGTTAGGTGGTTGACATTTCAAGCATGCTCACTTAGAGGCCATGATGAGTCTCCAGAGTCCATAAATCAAGGAAATTTTCTTCAAATGGTCAAGATCTTGGCATCTTACAATAAAGGAGTGAAAGAAGTTGTGTTAGAGAATGCTCCAAGAAATGCAAAGTATACCTCAGCAACGGTTCAGAAGGAAATTCTCAACACTTTTTCTCGGAAAGTGCAGAAAGCAATCCGAGAAGAAATCGGAGACAGCAAGTTTTGCATACTTGTTGATGAATCTCGAGATATATCAAAAAAGGAGCAAATGGCAATAGTTGTTCGATTTGTTGATAAGGATGGATTCATAAGGGAGCGGTTTCTTGACCTTGTTCATGTGAAAGATACCGCTGCATTAACTCTTAAGAATTCAATTTGCACTGTCTTATTAGATAATAATTTGAGTGTGCAAGATATTAGAGGTCAAGGATATGACGGGGCAAGTAACATGCGTGGTGAGTGGAATGGATTGCAAGCTCTTATTTTGAGAGAGTGTCCTTATGCATACTATGTGCATTGCATGGCTCATCGACTACAATTAGCTCTTGTTGCAGCATCAAGAGAGGTATTTTACTGCTACAAATTGCATAAAATTCTAACATTATGGTTTTTTTATAATCTATAACAATGGTTTTTTTTTTTTTTTTATTCCAACAGGTTGCTGATGTTCATAACTTCATTCAAGAGGCAATTTTTGCTATAAATGTTGTAAGTTCATCCAGTAAGCGAAATGATGAGCTATTAGACGCACAAGCTGAAGAAATTGCACGCGAAATTGATTTGGGAGAGCTCGATACTGGAAGAGGAGCAAATCAGCTTGGCACATTGCAAAGACCGGTTGACACTAGATGGAGTTCTCACTACAAATCAATTAGAAGCTTAGCAAGGATGTTTGGTGCTACAATTTCTGTTTTGCAAAGTTTAGCAAAAGATCGTTCACTCTCATATCATGCTCGAGGAGATGCTAGTGGTTCCATTAAGAAGTTGTGCTCATTTGATTTTGTGTTTGTTATGCATCTAATGAAAGCAATTATGCAGATTACTCATGTGTTGTGCCGAGCTTTACAAGAGAAGGCTTTGGATATTCTAAATGCCTTGCATCTTATTTCAATGACAAAAGAGTTACTTCAAAAGCTGCGTGATGATGGGTGGGAGCCTCTTTTGGAGGAGGTGAATTCATTTTGTCATAAACATAGAATAGAGCTTCCTGATATGAGTCGTAGGTATGTCGACTTCATTAATTCTCGGAATAAGCATGACAATACAACAATAGAGCACCATTATCGATTTGATATATTTACAACTGCAATAGATCAACAATTGCAAGAATTAAATGATCGATTCAGTGAGCAATCAATGGATCTTTTGACCTTTGCTGCTGTTTTGGATCCTAGAGATTGTAAATCCTTTAGCATTGAAAAGATATGCACATTAGTGGGAAGATTTTATCCTGCTGATTTTACTGATCAAGAGAAGGCTCAATTGGAATGTCAATTGCCATATTACCAGCTTGATGTATGCAACCATCCAGATCTACAAAAGTCATCATCACTTGCTGATTTGATCCATCAGCTAGTTGTAACCAACAAATTCACTTTTTATCCAATGGTGGACAGATTACTACGATTAATTGTAACTCTTCCTGTCTCAACTGCCACAACTGAGCGTGCCTTTTCAGCAATGAATTTGATAAAGACTGGACTTCGAAGCAGAATGGGAGATGATTATCTTCGAGACTACATGATTGTTTATATTGAGAAGGAAATTGCAATGAAATTTACCTCTGATGAAATTATAGACTTGTATGACCTTTTAGGAAGGCGTAGAGCTAAACTGAAATTAATAGAGAGCTAACTTTTATACAGTGTAATAGATTTCTAATGTAACTTTTTGTTGAACTATGCTTATGACGATAGAAAGATGTATATTTTGGTTGGACTATGCTAATATAATAGAAATCTGATATGTATTTTGGTTGAGTAACGTGTATCTTTATCTTGTGTAATTTTTCTTGTTAGCAGCAAATTATTATTTAATTAATTCATCACATTATTTTTGTTGTCAATTTGTGATATAGCAACCATGCCCCCCCAGTCCCCAAATCCTGCCTCCGCCCCTGTTGCTCGGTGTGGTACAGTCAAGAGCATGTAAGTTTATGGGGTTCAATATATGCAGATTTAGCTTGGTGGGTTTGGATGTAATATATGTTTTAGCCTAAGTATAGACTCTGTTGTTGTTCAGCAAATGCCCCCAGTATAAACTCAATTTTTTTTTTGTCCTGCCCATTATACCAGCATATGCCCCTCACCTGATATAGTTTTCATTTGGGTCTTCTTATATTGATTTCCAGTTGTGACCTATTATTTTTCTAGAATTAAGGGAATTCATTTGTGTTTTCGAAAACTAACTAGGTGATATATTTCTTTGTATAGGTCAATAGCGATCTTAATAGCTAACTTATACAACCTCCTAATTGAAGGGGCCGACTTGACTTCTTACTTCTTTTGGACAGAAGCAAGCTTCCTGTAAACAAATTTAATTATTCTTAATTTAAGAAATAAAAAACTTTGGAAGATTTTCATTTTTAATGTTCTTTTCCTCTCATTACAAGTAATTATTGATGCAAAGGAGTTGAATTTCACCGTGAGGTACACTATTACTGCGCACTTTCTTTTATTTTTTTGATTCAGTAAGCAAAAGCTTTTCTTCTTGCTTAACAAGCATTGACAAAAATAAGTTTCAACTTTTTTATAGGGCCTTAAAATCTGAAATGGCTGAAGATGTATTATAATTGAACAAAAGTTTCAACTTTTCTCATTTCGACTCTTTTTTTAATTTGACCTTTGGTTATGGGGTTGGGAGGAATTATTTGAATTTTGCAACATGAAACTCTCGATAGCTCTATTTTTTCTTATTAATGGGCACCAGTGCCCAAATTATCTTTCTCAACATTGCTGGACGCAACCAGTAGACAGTAAAAAGCTCCAAAGAGTTTAATTATCTTCTAACCTAACTTTTGTTTTTGAATGTAGTGAACAAATCAATTTTGGTGAATATATGTATGTGGTGACAAAAATAATTGTTATCTTGCCAGATTTTAGGGAACATTATGGATGTGAGGATGCATGTTTTGCTAACGTGGATAAGTGATTGATTCTTTACGAGTTTTACAGAGCTAGTTCAAGTTTTCCTTCTTATGTGTTCTCATTTTTGTGATTATACTCCCTTTTAGAAAAAATCAACTTAAATATTTAAAATTGCTTGGTGATCTTTTGTTTCTTCCACTACGCCACTTTTGATTTTTAAGACCTGTTATTTAAGGGCCTTTAAGACCGGTTTGTATATGGTGCTAATAATATGTGGTGTTAAAAATATATAAAAAACCGGTGTTAAAAAGGCGGTGCTAAAAACCAGACGGAATCCGATCAAAAAAAGAATGCGCAACTTTAAGACCGGTTTTTGTAAAAAACCGGTCTTAAAAAACAAAACATTAAGACCGGTTTTTTGTTAAAAACCGGTCTAAATATTATTTGATTTTTTTCCGAATTTTTTTATAATTAAGACTAAGACCGGTTTTGTACAAAAAAACCGGTCTTAATAATATTTTTTTTTCCGAATTTTTTTATTATTAAGACCGGTTTTTAACTTAAAAACCGGTCTTAATAATTAATAATTAAAAAAAAAAAATTTATTTCGTGCTAGCCCCATTTTTGCTAGCCATAATATTCATGCAATATTCAAATTCACAGCAATCATGCATTTATATATCACATATCACATAATCATCAAAACAAAAAACAGCAATTATAAATATATCAATATTCATAAAAATTATAATTATCTAACAAGATACAATTTTTCGTAGATATACATAAAACTCATCTAAACTTTCATTAATTTCTTCATCTTTATAAGGCAGACCCTCCCCCTCCAAATTCTGCATTCAATTAAACTAATTCAATTAGTAAAACCTAAGCAAATTGATTTCAAACTAAATTAGTTAATGATAATCAGGTATTGTTTGACTAAACCCTAATCAGGTATATATCGTTTTAAAATCTAATCAGGTGTATATCGTTTTAAAACCTAATCAGGTATTGATTTTAAAACCTAATCAGGTATTGTTTGGCTAAACTCTAAACTTTAAGTAGTAAGCCCTAAACACTAATTAAAAACTATACTCTAAATTGTCATTCTAAACCCTAAACCTTAATTAAGTAGTAATCCATACCCCTGGCAACTGCTCATAGTTTGAGTAATACATCAGTAGCATCTGCAAGTTTCTCATCGCATAAAACCCGCAATCGGTACTGTTCGGCTGATGTGGACCCTACAAATACGAAGTAATTTTTCTAAAAATTAATATTAAATTTATTAAATTAATTAGAAATGAAATGAAACTATTAGTCCGAGCTATGTACCGGAATGATGTCAATATTGAATCTACGACCTAACTTCATTCTGGATAAAGCACTGCAATATTAAAATATGAAGTTAGAAGAATTAATTTGCAGATATTGCCTATTAGATAATGCATGTTTTGACTAAAATCCTAAAATTACCTGTTGTATGACTCTAAAATTGGAGAATAATAACTATCTGGATTTAGCGAATCCACAATCCAAATCGTTTTTGTCGAGGGTTGTGCGATAATAATCACAAAATGAAAATTGCAGTTAAATATTAAACCTTGTTAGTAAAATTAGAATTAAACCGCAATTTATAAAAAATAAAGTCAAAACAAGATATTTTCTAACTAACGCATGCTGATGTATCAAAACATGATAAGCGGCATTCTTTCTGGCAAAATTTTGAATCAAGTAGGATGTTGTGCCTGGCACATCCTTAATGGCATCAGTTCCCGAGCATCTTTCTGGATCCAAAAACCTGAAAGCCTTGATTGCAAAATCATGACAATAGTTTCTAGCCCACCTGCATGTTATATTTATCAATTTATAGTCATATATCATATAATAATAATCATCAATAAATTATTGTTAAGTTCGAAAAATACTTACATGGTCCAGAGTTTCATGACTTGAACAAATGACAATTCCCTATAGAACAAATGGCCGATGTCTTCAAAATTGAGCATGAAAGAATCCAGTACTATGTGGTCGAACTTGGCCGGAATATCGAAATACTTCATATCTGGATCCAACGCCATGATGTAGTTATGCAGTTCTTGTGCGGTAGGCCCAAGCTTTTGCAATCTCTCATGTGTGCAGAGCGGCTCCAGTGTCTTTAATTGTCCTCCCTCCGCAAAAAATGCATCTGCATCGAAATCATCGTCGTCGTCATTTTGCTGCACCTGCTGCTTTCCTTTCTTTTTCTCTGGAGATTTCGCAGGTGGCGGAGGCCGTTTCGTTATTGGTGTCCTCAGATGCTCCTTGAAAATCATATATTAGTCGTAAAACAATATTTTTCAATTTAATTAATACCAAATTTAGAAAAGTTTGTAAGATTTACCAATTTCGACATATCAAAATCCACAAGATTACGCGGCCACCTTAGAAATGAACCTTGGAGAATACCGAGCTGGTCATCTGCGTTGGGAGGTGGAAAAAGTACTGTCACTTGTTTCGCATGATCGAACACTTCTAGAACTTGTACCTTAACCTCCTCCGGACCCAATGGTACTCCATGGACCGTGTCAGGTATGGGACAACGCGCAAACACCATAGCTCTTGCGACATACACCAAATTGAACCCATCTGGGAGGAGCAGCAAGGCTTCTGTGGATCCCTGCAATTATAAGCAAATACAAAACATAATTAATTAGGTATTAGGCTAAATTCTATATAAACTTGCAAGTAATATTCTATATACCTCAATATGAGGGCCAGGAATTGGATTCGGTTGATTGTTGCTACCCTGTGATAGCAAAATCATAGCTTGATTCATTATTGGATCGAGGTTATGCGATGTTTGCCCTTGCGCAAACAACCGCGAGAAGCTTTGTAGAATGCCTTGATTCATTACTGAATCTGCGTTATGTGGTGTTTGCCCTAGCGAGAACAACCGCGATAAACTTTCCTCAACTTGTCTAGCTACTTCTTTGCTCACTTCCTCCAGCAATCGCCGTTTTATTCCCTCGTCGACTCTTTTGTCGATTTCTTCTTGGCTAAACTGCTTGGATTTCCTCGTACCCTTTCCAAACACCTGCTTCACGCCGGAAAATATCGGATATCCTCTCAACCGTCCTGAGTGCTCTGGAGTTCCAAGTGCAGATGTCAAGACATCATTCTGACGAATCGACTGAATCTCACCTGACTTGGCTAGAGCAACCTGTCACAAAAGAAATACATGTGCATATAAGTTGAATTTGTTGAATACATAATTTATAAATTTATTTGAGTTACAATACGTACCGCTTTGTCAAGGACCTCACAAGCCTTAGGATTTGTAACCCTAAGTTCACCCGTCACCGGATCCTCTGTGGCACGTGCCCTGCACCATCTGTAAGACCTGTCATCAACACCAATGGTAATGGTCGAGGTCGAACCATCGACCACGTCGTCTTTTTTCCATGTCTTCTCTGCACTTATGTAACCGCCCGATCCGAGTGTGTGGGGCATGTCCTTCTTGGCGGCATTTTCTTTTCCTATTTTACTCTTTTTCTATTATCAAATTCAAAAGACTTGTAAGTATATGAAAAATAAAAGTTAGGATATTAGTATTGGTGAATAATTCTATATATGAAATTTATTTATATACCTCAAACTCAAGGCTTTTATGATATTCATCGAATTGTTCCCATTTTTCCTACGATATGTTAAAAACATCCCATGGCTTCTGTCCACCTTCTTTTGCATTTTCCCTGTATTTCTTATTCTACAATGAAAGAATATATATTATAATTTTAATTAATCCAGCAATAATAAGTAGAATTGATGTTATAAGCATAATCTCTTACCAAGTTGGTTTTCCAGGCCCTCCATCTATTGCAACATGCTGTAAGAATTTTCCGCTTGATTAAAATCGGAATGTCATCCGGAATATTCCATGTCTTGGCTATAGTGTTGTACAAATCAAGTTTCAACTCTTTTGGCACTGACGGCCAAGTCTTATAACTGCGTTAAATCCAATTAATACCATGATCAATTCACATTCAAATTTATAGAATATCACATTCAAATTTATAGAAATATCACCATGTTAATTCACATGATCAATTCAAATTTATAGAAATATCACATTAATCAAATTTATAAAAATATCGCCATTAATCAAATTTATAGAAATATCACATTAATCAAATTTATAGAAATATCACCATTAATCAAATTTATAGAAATGCTAATTCACATTCAAATTCCCCCGTACCTGATTTTAACCATATCTCTCGTTTTCTGTGCCAAAAATCGATTAAATTCAATTGCATTTTCACCGCTAGGCTGGCCTTTTTCGTTGAAGGTGATCTCCAACGGAACTTGAGCAGCTATCTTCTTTGCCGTCTTTAGGCATTTTGCCGTTGATCTTTTCCCCCTTCTGCTAACAGGTTGAGTTTCCTGATTTGCCATCAAATCCTCATCCTCATTGAACTCGTGATCATCATCCACATTCGACGAAAAATTCTCATCCGGATTCGACATGGCTATAATTAACACAATTACAATTAATTTCACAAAAATATTTAGACGATTACAACATCAATTAAAACATCGATTTAATTAATATATCAATTAAACAACTCTAAATTAGACAATTAGAACATCAATTAAAACATCAATTCATAATTATAACAATTAAAACATCAAGTCATATAATAATTGAAACATCGATTCATAATTAAACAACTCTAAATTAATCAAACCTAAACAAAACATAACCATAAGCAAACCCTAAACTAATTCTAAAAAAAACCCTAAATTAATCTACATTAATTTGCAATTTAACTCATTTATAAAAAAATTTGACATAACCTCCCCTGTATATGGGGCATTTTATCCAAAAATTACACAACTACTTACGAGTTACATGCAAGCAACAACTCATAATACAAATCTATTACATTTTACATGCATTTTATCCAACTAATTGCAACTAATTGCATTTTAATATTTTATCTACCTAATTGCAACTAATTACATTTTATCAAACTATTTGAAACTAAATTTCAGATTAATTTCACAACCAATTACCTTAAATTTCAGATTAAATTAAAAATTTAAATAGAAATTACCTTAGTTTGGAGAGAGGGGCAGTGGTGGTCGGAGGTGCTCTCGGAGGTAGAGAGGGGCAGTGGTGCTGTCGGCAGAGAGGCGGAGAGGCGGAGAAAGGGGCTCGGGTTTAGAGAGTGTAGAGTAGAGAAAGGGGTTTGGAGAGGAGGCAGAGAGGAGGAGAGGCGGCAGAGAGGCGGAGAGAGGCGGCGAGAGGCGGAGAGGCGGAGAGAGGCGGCGAGTTGCTGAGGTGGCAGAGGGAGAGAGGGCAGAGCTAGGGTCGGTTTTTTTCTAAGTTTCGGAACTTAGAAAAAAATGAAGCGAGCAGAGGAGGGAAGAGAAAAGAGCGAGATCCGAAATATTTGAAAATTTTTAAGACCGGTTTTTACGTAAAAAACCGGTCTTAATTATAAAACACAAAAATTTTTAATGATAATTAAGACCGGTTTTTTACTTAAAAACCGGTCTTAATAAAAAACCGAAATATATTTTTTTTTATTTTCCTTTATGTTTTATTCGTACTATTTTAAAAACTTTAAAATTTATTAGTAAATAAAATATGTTTGTAAATTTATTTTAAAAACATTAAAATTTATGTATCAATTTTTTAAAAGATTACTTTAATTTTATTTTTTTATAGAATTTTTTTAATTTATTACTAAATACTTTTAAAGTTATATGTATATTTTGGATTATATTTTTTTAATTTTATTTTTTATAGATTTGTTTTTAAATTTATTATCCAAAACTTTATAAAATTTATGTTTTTTTTTTTAGAAATCGCACAAAAAAAACAGAAAAGGCAAAAATTTAAAAAAAATTCTGATTGATTTTTAAGACCAGTTTTTAAAGTAAAAACCGGTCTTAAGAAAAAACTGAATTTTTTTATTTTTTTCCTTTATGTTTTTTTGGTACTATTTTAAAAATTTTAAAATTTATTAGTAAATAAAATATATTAGTAAATTTATTTTAAAAACTTTAAAATTTATGTATCAGTTTTTTCAATAGATTTCTTGAATATTATTTTTGTATAGATTTTTTTAAAAATTTATTACTAAATACTTTTAAATGTATATGTATATTTTGGATTATATTTTTTTAATTTTATTTTTTATAGATTTTTTTTTAAATTTATTATCAAAAACGTTATAAAATTTATGTTTTTTTTTTAGAAATTGCACAAAAAAAAAGAAAAGGAAAAAATTAAAAAAAAATTCTGATTGATTTTTAAGACCGGTTTTTAAAGTAAAAACCGGTCTTAAGAAAAAACTGAATTTTTTTATTTTTTTTCTTTATGTTTTTTTGGTACTATTTTAAAAACTTTAAAATTTATTAGTAAATCAAATATATTAGTAAATTTATTTTAAAAACTTTAAAATTTATGTATCAGTTTTTTCAATAGATTTCTTGAATATTATTTTTGTACAGATTTTTTTTAAAATTTATTACTAAATACTTTTAAAGTTATATGTATATTTTAGATTATATTTTTTTTATTTTATTTTTTATAGATTTTTTTTTTAATTTATTATCAAAAACTTTATAAAATTTATGTTTTTTTTTAGAAATCACAAAAAAAAACAGAAAAGAAAAAATTAAAAAAAAATTCTGATTGATTTTTAAGACCGGTTTTTATGTTTTTAAAGTAAAAACCAGTCTTAAGAAAAAACTGAATTTTTTTATTTTTTTCCTTTATGTTTTTTTGGTACTATTTTCAAAATTTTAAAATTTATTAGTAAATAAAATATTTTAGTAAATTTATTTTAAAAACTTTAAAATTTATGTATCAGTTTTTTCAATAGATTTCTTGAATATTATTTTTGTATAGATTTTTTTAAAAATTTATTACTAAATACTTTTAAAGTTATATGTATATTTTGGATTATATTTTTTTAATTTTATTTTTTATAGATTTTTTTTTAAATTTATTATCAAAAACTTTATAAAATTTATGTTTTTTTTTTAGAAATCGGACAAAAAAAACAGAAAAGGAAAAATTAAAAAAAATTTCTGATTGATTTTTAAGACCGGTTTTTAAAGTAAAAACCGGTCTTAAGAAAAAACGGAATTTTTTTATTTTTTTCCTTCATGTTTTTTTGGTACTATTTTAAAAACTTTAAAATTTATTAGTAAATACAATATATTTGTAAATTTATTTTAAAAACTTTAAAATTTATGTATCAGTTTTTTAATAGATTTCTTGAATATTATTTTTGTATAGATTTTTTTTAAAATTTATTACTAAATATTTTAATAGTTATGTATATTTTTTAGTATATTCCTTTAATTTATTTTTTTTATATATTTTTTTAAATTTATTACTAAAAACTTTTTAAAATTTATGTTTTTTCTCTTTTTTTAGAAATCGCACAAAAAAAACAGAAAAGGATAAAATTATAAAAATATCTGATTAATTTTTAAGACCGGTTTTTTACTTAAAAACCGGTCTTAATAAAAAAACGAAATTTTTAATTTTTTTCGTTTTTTCCTTTATGTTTTTTTGTGCTATTTTTAAAAATACAAAATATATCATAAAATTAAAAATTTTAACTTTGTTGGAAAAACTAAATAAAAGAAGTAAAAAAATCCTACAAAATAGTACTTAAAAAATATTAAGAATTATATTACAGTTGAAATGTAGTACTACTACATGTATATATATAACTTAATTTCCTTTATTCCTTGGTGATTTTGGTCGGGCTACCCACACGCCTGCTTCTTGGCGATCCACACGCAAATTAGTTGCTAATTCTTCAACTGGTAGCGGCGTTCCATCGATTCCTGTGAATATAATATAATAGTGTAGGTACCAAATTAATTTAATAATTAATAGAATTTCATGCAATTAATTGAGATTAATTATATTATATTATATTATACCTGTGGAGAATGATGTTATTTCATCGAATTGGTCATATTCTTTTTCATCTACGACATCTTCAACGCCGACAATGCGCCTTTTTCCCGGAAGAACCACATGTCGTGAGATGTCGGCTGGATCAACAATATAAAAAACTTGCATTGCTTGTTTGTTTGCAAGTATGAAAGGGTCGTATGCATATCCTAACTTTTTGAAATGAACGGTTGTTATTCCAGAATTTTTCTCCTTTTTGACTCCACCTTTGAGGATCCATTTACATTCAAACACAGGTATCTTGAATGCATTATAATCAAGTTCCCAGATTTCTTCGATCCACCCATAATACGGCTCTGATGACTTGCCATCACTTGATATGGCTTCTATTGTGACTCCGCTATTTTGTACTGTGCTTTTTCCATCTTGTTTTTTAGTATACCAGGTGAATCCATTCAAGTCGTATCCTTGATAGGTGTACACATTTGCATTGGGACCATTCGCAAGATATTTCACAGTTTCATTGTCGGACGGAGATAATTGTACTTTTTTTCTGAACCAATTTACAAACAGTTTGTTGTGCTCATTAGTGATCCAATTTTCACCTTTCTGAGGATTTTGCTCTCGCAACTCTGCTATATGTTGATCCACGTAAGGAGCCACAACAGCGACTTGTTGCAAAATTTTAAGATGTGCTTTTTCTCTCTTTTCAAGGTCCACTGTAATTATTTTCAAACCAATTATACCTTTCCCAAGAAGTCTACCTTCGTGCCGATTCTTGGGCAGGCCAATAGATTTTAGTCCATCTACATAATCAGTATAGAAATCAATAACCTCTTCGGCCACATATCCTTCGACTATGCTTCCTTCGGGTCGAGATCTATTTCGGACTAACCTTTTCAATTGTCCCATTGCTCTTTCAAAAGGGTACATGTACCGTAAAAATATCGGACCGCACCACTTGATCTCCCTGACTAAATGAATGGTCAAATGCACCATTATAACAAAGAATGATGGGGGAAAGTGCATCTCCAGCTCGCATATGGTCTGATAAGCATCAGTTTCTAAATTAGTCAATTTTTCAGGATCAATCACTTTGGAGCAAATTTCATTAAAGAAAAAACACAACTTAGTGATGGAGTTCCGAACTTTTTCCTTAAAACATCTTCGAATTGCAATCGGAAGCAACTGGGTCAACAGCACGTGATAATCGTGCGATTTCATTCCAATCAATTTCATATCCTTGATTGATACCTTCCTTGAGATATTTGAGGCATAACCGGTCGGAACCTTAATTGACTTCAAGCACTCCAACAAACTGAGTTTCTCTTTTCTTGTCAAAATGTAAACTGCATCGGGTAACCAATCCCGTTTCTTACTAGTATCTGGCTTTGCGGCTAGGTCCAGTCGTATTTCCATTTCGACCATATCTTTCCTCACATTAGCATTGTCTACTTTCCCTTGAGCATTTAAAATCAAAGCAATCAAAGATTCACAGATATTCTTAATGATGTGCATCGTATCCAGACAATGCCTAACATCCAAATACGTCCAGTATTCAAGGTTCCAAAATATAGACTTCTTCTTCCAATTGTCATCCGGAATTTTCTTTGCCAATGGTTTGCCTAATTTGATTTTAAGATCCTTCACCTCCTCATATACCTGTCTTCCGCTTCTTGGTATTGGTGCCCGTCGGATTTCGGTGTTCCCATCAAATTTCGTTTTATAATCCATCCGGTGGTAGGGGTGATGACGGTTAAGGAATCTACGATGTCCCAAGTAGACATTCTTCCTACAATTAGATAACCATACAGAATGTGTTTCATCCTCGCAAATAGGACATGCCTTATCTCCTTTGTTCCTATAACCTGACAAGTTCCCGTATGCGGGAAAATCATTAATCGTGCAAAATATCATCGCACGTAGGGTGAAATAACTTTTGGAATAAGCATCGAATATCTCCACCCCGTCCTTCCACAACTTATCAAGGTCTTCTATTAACGGGACCAAGTACACATCTATATCATTTCCTGGTTGTTTTGGACCGGAAATGAGCAATGGCATCATCAGATATCTTCTTTTCATGCACAACCAGGAAGGAAGGTTGTAAATAACCAATAAAACTGGCCATACGCTGCGATTACTGCTCATGAGACCGTAAGGATTCATCCCATCTGTGCATAGTCCCAATCTCAAATTTCTAGATTCACTACCGAAATTTTTGAAATTACTGTCTATGTTCATCCACTGGGGCGAGTCCGCAGGATGTCTGATCATTTTATCTCTCTTTCTGCCTTCTGCGTGCCACCTCAGTAGTTGAGCATCTTTTGAATTATTGAAGAGACGCTCGAACCTTGGTATTATCGGCAGATACCACAATATTTTTGCAGCTGGTCTATTTTTACAACTATCTTCATCATCTTCAATATCATCGTCCCTTAGTTTGTACCGTGATGCATTACACATTGGACATTTATTAAGATTCTCGTACTCATTCCGAAACAGTATGCAATCATTCGGACATGCTGAAATCTTCACTACTGCCATATTTAAAGGACATAGTAATTTTTTTGCCTTATAACATGTATCCGGTAATGTATTTTCTGCTGGAAGCATTTCTCGTAAAAGACCGAGTAAAGATGTGAAACTTTTATCACTCCAATTATTCTTGGCTTTCAGATTATAAAGTTTAAAAACAGTTTTAATTTTTGAGAATTTATCCTCATTACAACCGGGATATAACGGTATATGAGAGTTTTCATCCAATTTTTTAAAAATATCAGGAACTCCATCAATAAAACCATCTGGTATTTCGTTCATCATTTCATCTAAATCATTTTCTCTATTATCATTTTCACAATATTGTTCTTCACTTACATTTTCATCCACAAATACCTCATCCCTTACATCAGCCCCCCAATCATTTTGTACACTATTTTCTGAATCAGATCTATTAATATTGCTAGTCGCAATATTTAAATGATCTTCCAACCTTTCCCCATGCAAAACCCACCGGATGTATTTAGGTGTTGTCATCCATCCACGCTCAATCAAATGTGATCTAATCTTTATACTATCATGTCTCTGTAAGTTAACACAACGTTTACAAGGACATAGAATTCTGGGCTTTCCAGTCAACTTTCTATTTTCTTCTACACATTTTATGAACTCTTCAACAACTCCAACAAATTCACCTGATATCCTCGAATATTCATACATGTACTCCTCCCTCTGATCCATCTGTATAGATAGAAATATATATCCAAAAGTCAGGGTATGAAATTTATAGGTTCAATGCATTACATTAGGTTTTTGGGCCGGTTACCAGCCTAGCCCACTCTTTGGATACTCTTGTCTCATTAGCGAGCGTACGTTAGATGCAATTTGTTGTCTGAAAAAAATTCGGCAACATTTCCCCTTATGTTCCCTGAATACGCCAACACACGATTGCTCGTGTGTACGTATCCGTGGGAAACATAAAGAGAAATGCCGTCGAATTTTTCTCAGACAACAAATTGCATCTAACGTACAACTCGCTGTCCTAAATGAGACAAGAATATCCAAAAAGCAGTACTCTCGACCGGGAGTACTATCCGAGATTAATCCCTAATGGATTAATTTCGGACGGACACGACCTAAAATAGTTCAAATTCCGACAATTTGGTCCTATATGACAATACAACTAATATATGCAAATGCCAAATGATATATATATGCACATACAAATTAGTAAATTAACGAATTGAAATCATTGAGGGTTAAAATAGAAAATTACCGAAATTGTCTTCTCTTTTTCTTCCTCTTCAATAGAATAATCTTCTCTTCCTCTTCCTCTTTCTATTTTATCAAATAAAAATGAAAAAACTCAATTAAAAAAACAAAAAATTGCATAATTAATAAATAATAAATAAAATACTGAATAATTAAAGAATATACCTCAAAAATGAATTTTTTTAGCTTGTGGTTGATCTCCTTTGCCTTCTCTCTTGATTTTTCAATTTTTCAAAATTTTTCGAGATTTTTAGCTATTTTTTTTTGTTTGGTTTTAGAGAGAGAATAAGACTCGGTTTTTAGAGAAAAGAAACGGCCATGAATTGAATGTGTGGACAGAACAATCAATGAGGGATGAAGATAAGAGAAAAATCTGCTAATTTTTATGACCGATTTTTTATATAAAAAATCGGTCTTAAAAAGTCAACCGAAAAAAGAAAAATTGCTGTTTTTTTTTAGACCGGTTTTTATAAAAAACCGGTCATAAAAATTTTGTTTTTAAAACCGGTTTTTAATAAAAAGCCGGTCTTAATAAAAACTGATTTTTCGATTTATTTTTGATCTCTTTAGGACCGGTTGTTTATGAAAAACCAGTCTTAAAAACAAACCTTTTAAGACCGGTTTTTTATAAAAATCGGTCTTAAAAAAAAACAGCAATTTCGGATTATTTTTGAGAACTCAATAGGACCGGTTTTTTTAAAAAACCGGTCTTAAAAAAAATTCAGACAATATCGAAATTGCCATTGAATATATTTAGAACCGGAATTATTAAAAACCGGTCTTATTGTGGCGGTGCTAAAAATATTTTCTGGTGTAGTGTTCCCTCTTTTTGCACTCTCAATATAGCTGGCTAGTGTTCTAAATACGTGACGTGTCGTGCCATGTCATGTTTAAATATTTCATGTGCCGTGTTGTGTAGTGTCTAAATTCTAAAAGAAGGACACGACATGTCTAAGGAAACGACACGCCTCGTGTCCTCGTGCTGTGTCGTGTCGTGTTTTCTTTAAACGTGTTGTGACGTGTCTTGTTTGAACACATTTGAATTTTATAAAATATAATAATATATTTATACTTATGGATGAACTGAACATTCAAAACTATAAAATTATCCTTACAAAATAGACTATATAAGAATTTTTCTTATTATTTTGTAACATTTACTAACTTTGATCCTGATTATAAACTTGTTATGTTTCTTGAGATATGTCGTGTCATGCCGTGCCGTGCCGTATTTTATGTCGTGTCGTGTCGTGCTGTGTCTAGACAATTCGTGTGTCGTGCCATGCCATGTCTATGTCATCAAAGTTGGACACGACACGCCTAAAGACACGGCACACTTAAGTTCTCGTGTCGTGCTGTGTCCGTGTTTTACCGTGTCGTGTTACCTTCGTACCGTGTCGTGTCGTGCCATGTTCAGACACGCCGTGTTTTTTTAGAACACTATACCTGACTACTTTGTAGCTCTCTAAGATCAAGTTTTACCCAAAAAAAAAGTAGGCTTAATTAATTCTTCTAAAATATAAAATATGAGGGTGGTCACGGAGAGCCGCGACAACAAAGTTCTCTAATTTATATTACAAAAATATACAAAAAATTTCATTTAGAGGAGCAGAAATTCCCTGACTTCCTCAAGTTGTCTTACAACATCCTTAATATTCATTCGTTCTCTTGGTCGTACCTTTGCACAAGAAAGGCCGGTTTTGAGAATCAATTGTAGGCATTTTTCTAACATCTCACCCAAGTCGAGTAATTCGTTTGAAAGAAATACTGCATCGACAATCTGAGTAGCCCTGGATCCGTTCGACAGTTGGTTCTCTACAAACTTCTGAAGAGTAAGGCCGTCCTTAAACATGGTGTCAGTTGGCCGTTTTCCAATGAACAACTCTATTAGCAGTACTCCATAGCTGTATACATCACCTTGCGGTGAGACGTGGTTTCCTACACCGTACTCTGTAATTAACAAAAATATTATAAAATCAATAATGTTTGCAGCCAGGTTAATTTAGACAGAGGACGTGCAGTCAGGTGGAATCAGGAAACTCTACTTTCAACACATTTAAACAATTAAAAAAACTTATATTAACATGTATAGTTGGTTGCGATGAAAAAATTTGACAGAGTGAGAGAGAGATAATTACCTGGAGGAACATATCCGATGGATCCCAAAGCAGCAACTGAGGTAGAAGGAGCTCTGTTCCTCTTCCCATTTATGTTTTGAAGGAATCTCGCAAGACCGAAATCTGCGATGTGAGCAGTCATGTTTTCATCAAGAAGGACATTACTTGGCTTCAGATCACAATGCACGACTGGAGTTGCACAAAAATTGTGCAGGTAGTTGAGCGCTGTTGCCACATCAACTGCTATATTTACTCTTTCAGCAAGAGTCAAGCTCCTAGACCCAACTTTCTGATCCACTTTTGGATGCACCCACATATCAAGGTTTCCATTGGGCATGAACTCAAACACCATAGCCTTGAATTCGCTCCCAGAAGCGTCGACACTAGAGCATACCGTCAGTATCTTAAGTAGATTGCGGTGTCGGATGTTTCTCAGGGCCTCACACTCTGCCATAAAACTCTTGGAAGCTCCCTGCTGCTGAAGATCAAGCACCTTCACCGCAATAAGCTCGCCGCTGCCTAAATTCCCTTTAAACACGGATCCATAGGTCCCCACTCCAATCAGATTGTCAAGTGAGAAGTTATCAGTTGCCTTCCCCAATTCTGCATAAGAAAGATTCAAAAACTGACTCTCTAATGGTTCCCTGGATGAGTTCCTTTTGCTCGTCGAGTTCCTCTTAGAGATGCAGGCAACGTACAAGCCAGGCACCAAGATTATTAAGAGGATTCCACAACCAACAGGGACAACTATGTGTAACACCAGGTGCTTTTTCTTCTTTGGTGCTTCCTCTAGGCAAGCAGGAAGATCCAAGCTCGATATTCCCCCACAAACTTTGCTGTTTCCGACCACTGAAACTGCAGTGCGGTTTGCAAAGACACCGGATGTTGGGACTTTGCCGATGAGATCATTGAAAGAAAGGTCTACATGTTCCAAGTAGGGGAAATCAGCTAGATAATCAGGGAAGTCACCCCATAGGTTGTTATGGGAGAGGTCGAGATCCTTTAAGCCTCTTAGATTTTTGAAAGAAACGGGAATCGATCCATTGAACAAGTTGTTGCTCATAATAAGGTTCTCCAATACGAGACACTGACCAAGGCTGCTAGGGATTCGATCTGATAGCTTATTGTAAGAGAGATCGAGATTACTAAGGCTCTGAAGCTGAACCACCTCAGGTGGCAATGGCCCACTTAACAAGTTATGAGACAAGCTGAGGTAATATGACAGAGAAGAGAGGCTGAGGAGCTCCTTAGGAATGGATCCGCTCAGGCGATTGTGGGAAAGGTCCAAGGCATTTAAATTTTGGCATTTACCAATGCTAGACGGTATCTCACCCTGCAATTGATTGTGAGCAAGGTAAAACTCATTCAACCTTGTAAGGTTTCCAATCGAAGATGGTATGCCTCCTGACAATTGATTGCCAAACAACATGAGAGCCTCCAAGTTGCTAAGTTGGCCAATAGAGTTGGGAATTTTGCCGCTAAATTGGTTGTCCTTGAGGCCCAGAGTGTTCAGGTTCACCAAATTTGCAATCTCTAGAGGAATTTCTCCGGTTATTTGGTTACCCCACAAGCTCAGCCAACTAAGCCCTGTCGAAAGATTCCCCACTGAGCTGGGTAAGTTTCCGGTGAGATTGTTTGCGTCTAAGCTCAGGTGATCTAGCAGGCTACAGTTGGCAAGAGATTGGATGAAGTCCCAATCACTTGCTTCCCTGGCTTCGAGTTGGTTATATTCGAGAGCAAGCCAAGAGAGGTTTTTCAGCATACCAAAATTTGAAGGGATTTTGCCGGAGAAGTGATTCTGAGACAAGTCGATCTCTTCGAGAGCAGAGGAGTTGGCCAGAGAATTAGGAACAAGGCCCGACAGCTGGTTGTTAAACATGCTGAGCACACGAAGGTTCGGGAGAGAGGCACCAATTTGAGAGGGAAGTTCTCCTGAGAGTAGGTTGTTGTAGAGAACAAGGTAATTTAGAGCAGATAAGTTATAGATGGAAGATGGGATAGGGCCGGAGAGCATATTATCTGATACTTTGAAGAAGACGAGGGTGGTGAGATTGCCGAGGTGCGGCGGAAGCTCTCCTTGGAGGCTGTTCTTGCTGAGATCAAGAATGGACAGGCGTGACAAATTTCCGAGAGATGGGGGGATGGTACCGTCGAGAGCATTGCTGGAGAGCTGGAGCCTGATAAGGGAGGCGAGACCGCCTAGCTGCGGGGGTATTTGACCGGTGAGATTGTTTGAGGACAGGTCAAGAAGAGCGAGCTGGGACTGGGAGGGGATGGGTCCGATGGCTCCGAGGGAGGAGGGTATCTGTCCGGTGAGCATGTTGCCGGAGAGGCGCAGGGTGGCGAGGTGCGTGAGGTTTGCCAGAGAAGGAGAGAGGGTGCCGGCGAGGCTCAAGTGCTCGAGGACGAGGCCGGAGACTCTGGAGCTGGAGTTGGAGGTAGTTGTAGTATTGCAGGTGACCCCGGCCCATTGGCATACTGGAACGCTGGTGTTCCAGGAGGTGAGGGTGCCGGAAGGGTCGTTGCTGATGGCGGCCTTGAAGGAGAGCAGCGCCGACTGATCATCATCCAATTCATCCACCTGGGACTGGGACCAGATCAGCTGCAGCTGCTGCACGAATAATAATAATAATAATAAGACAACTAGATGAGACGGTGGTGGTCGCTCCATCTTAATTAATAGTTCGATCACTGGCTCCTCCCTCCTCCCTCCTCCCTCCTCCCTCCTGCTTGCCGGTGGACTCCTGGCCTGGTGGGTGGGATGGGATGAAATGGATGATCACTAGCAACTAGCAAGTAGCAACGGCAACCAAGGCTTTAATTTTAATATAAAATAAATAAATTAAAGCAAGTCGAGACTCAAGTCATCAGTTAGCCAACGCAGAAAATTCAACTTTGGATTGAACATTACAAGTCAACAGTTAAAGCCTTCTCTTCTCTTGTCAGCTTGCAAAGTTTCAAGTTTCAACTGCATGCGCACTTCATTTTCCACAGCCCACGGCGACTTCATATTCAATTTTCTCACAATAATTAATGATACCTGATTGTTGTCTCCCCCCAGGACCACACATTCATTAATTACCAGAACCACTCATTTCATCGTAAATTTCTCAACCACGGTTATATTAATATAATGCTTTTATATTTTAAATCACTCGGTAACTTTTCAACCGATAATTTTTGTTGTTAAAGCTGTAAGTTGTCAAATCCTAAATTCATATTCATAAACATATATACATTGAAAAAAATAAAATAAAAAGTTGCTTTCCCACTCTTTGATATTTCATATGCGACAATATCTAACAATAAAAAAAAATGGAAGGTAAAGTTCCGATGTTTACTCATTAGACAATTCGATCGTATCGCCAACTTACGTGCAGGATGATCGAAATAACAGTATATTATTATTTCAATGTTTGGTTGAAGTATACAAATAACAATTAATTTTTTAGTTTTGTTCAGAAACTCAAACTTTATCTCATACATATTCAAAATGGATTGTTGGAATTTATGAGAACTTGAAATGATGAATATTGTTATATCCTGATCTCCTTACAAATAATGGATATTCAAGTTTTTTTTAGGTAGAACTGTTAGGAAACATCGATAAATCATACCGAACGTGTTAGGATCTCATCTTTATTTGAGTTTTCTCAGCACCAAGCCATCGTCGCGTGCTCTCATCTTTATTTGAGTCTTCAACTATCGCTAGTAGAGATTGGCAACAATCTCGCACTATTCACAATACATAAGTGTTAGACTTGACTTCTTCTCATAATCGGAATCCTCAATCCGACTAGATAAGAAGATCTCTCTCTAATGGTGTTTGATCCTCAAGGAGAGGAACAAACTATGGAGCCTTTCTATGGTCTCTTATGGTCCCTCTCATGTTCAGATATCTTCTCAAATGACTAGGGACCAGTCCCTTTTAAGAGCTACGGGCATCTACTCATCAAGAGATGCAAATAAAAGGTGTCATTCTGTAAGCAAATCTGACTCGCTACCCATTCTGCTATCGACAACATAATCTTTGTAGTTCCCAGAACTCTTAAACGGTCCATAGCAGCGTCTCCACAATCCAATTTCCAACAATGTCCCTCTTGGAGACGACGTTCAACATATGGTCAAGTCTTCATACTGACAAATAGACCATGCGACTAGCGATACATACAAACATGTATCCTAGAGAAGCTAGTTAAAGCTATCTAGAACATTTAACAAACTTGTATAACAATAATTTTTAACGTATTATATGTGAATAAATATCACTCAAACATCACCCTAAATCCATATAACGTTGGAAAAATGCGTTAAGAGTTGATAACTCTTAACAATTAATTTAAACCAATTCTACATCTTATTAACAAAATGGGAACAATAGGAAAATTGTTTTGTCAGATTTAATGAATTGCATCTCTTATGTATTTAAAATAAGCGTGGATATTTATGTGAACCATCTAATGAATTTGTAGTGCAATTAGATAGTAGTCTAACTCTTAAATATGCTTTATTCATACGTCAGATCACACATTATTTCTAGCTTGCTTATTAATTTTTAACTGTTGAAGTTTTGGATTTAAATAGCACGAAATATTTTCACACTAATTTGGAAACCCCAAATGACTTTCTTTATAACTTGATTACGTAATTCAAGAAAAATGGTACTGAAAAGATGAACTTAACACAAGAAATTTAGTCTCTGTTTTGTTTTTCACCATCTATTGAAAGCATTATACCTATTTAATTAATGACAAAATTTCTGTACAAAATCAAAGAAAAAGCCGAAAATACAAACAAACAAACCTCTCACCAGCTATCTGGGCTCCACAATCGTAACCGTGGTATCAAAAACCGTGCAACTTGATGACGATTCCATATCGCTAGCAACTCTATCAGCAAAATAACCAGGTTGTTTTGGTTCTGGTAAACTAGTATTGAGGCTGTTAAGCATCAAAATAACCTCTGACATGTGGGGCCTGTCGTCTGGCCTGTCCTGGACACATAGGAGGCCTACTTGGATGCATCTCATGATCTGTAAATTGTCATTTGAGTTTGACGGAATTGAGCTGTCTAGTAATTCTAGGGGCTTTCCTTCTTTCCATAGCGTCCAAGCCTGGAGAATCATAAAATACATATTCAAAATAAGTAACATAGTTTTATAATTGAAAAAAAAAAAAAAGAGGAGTTATGAAAATAATACTTACATAACTAAGAAGATTTAACAAGGGCTCGACGCTAAAAATTCCCCGGTTTTTCTTTCCACTAATAATCTCAAGGACTAAAACGCCAAAGCTAAAAACATCGGACTTTACTGAAAAAACGCCATCCATTGCATACTCTGGCGACATATACCCACTGCATTATGAGCACTATATTAGAAACTAATTTTAAAACTGACAAACCTTCAAGTTGATATATAGGTGAAAACGTTTGAAAATTTGATTTAAACATTAACTTGTACTTACTATGTACCAACTACACGGTTGGTATATGATTTTTTTTCATCTCCACCGAATATCCTGGCGACACCAAAATCTGATATTTTTGGATTCATATTTTCGTCAAGTAACACATTACTGGTTTTCAAATCTCTATGAATAATTCGAAATCTCGAGTCCTCGTGGAGATATAGAACGCCTCGAGCAATCCCTTTTATTATCTCAAACCGCTTGTGCCAATTCAATTGAGAAGATCTTGCTTTGTCTGTTTGAATTATTTGATCAAGAAAAAAATGTATACACTCAGTAAAAATGCCAAATAATTATTAACTCATTAACAAGAATAAGAATAGGAAGCCTGCGATATGACATTTGTAATGCACCTCACCAACAAGAAATTTTTGAATAATGGACTTTATTATCAGAAATGAAAGGTAAATATATAGCTTCTACACCAAATTAAGGAACATCATGTAACCGTACCAGTACCAGAGCAAATCTGTTACTGTTTGTCACACTCACATGTATGCATGTACCAAAAACTGTTTACTAAAATGTCGCATTTGTTGCTACCATTTAGCAAAAGAAACTGCATTTTTGCAAGCAAGTTCCGTTCTTAAATGATATACATAGTTACAGAAAAAAGAACTTACTGAAGATGATGGTATCCAAGCTTTTGTTCTCCATGTATTCATAAACTAACATCCTTTCTTCTCCTTCAATACAACAACCCAACAATCGTACCAAATTGACATGTTGAAGTTTTGCAATTAGAATTACTTCATTTTTGAACTCGTCAAGGCCTTGTGTCGAGAATTTTGCTAGTCTTTTTACTGCTACTGTCTCCCCTCCTTCCAACTCACCCTGTTGTAGCAAATATATAGTTTCAGAGGACAAATTGCACACAAGCCCCGTTTATTTCTTTTTTTATAATGTCATTTAGTTATACCGTGAGGGTCAGCAGAATGATTCCACGTGCTGTTTTGAGCAGAGTTAAAGTCCAATGAATTAAATGGTACCAGCATGATCCAGGTACTGACCATGATTGGCACAATTGATCCAAGACATTAATTGTCAGATGGTTTTCATGAAAAGACTTCAACAATACCTTAAAAACTGTGCCAAAACCACCTTCGCCAAGTTTGTTTGCCAGAGCAAAGTTATTTGTAGCGGCAGATATAACACTTGCATGAAATAGTGGAAGACTTATATCATTTCCATGAGTACTAGTTCCTTCTTCTAGAGCTTTATCCCGTGCCGGTGCCAATGGCCGTACCGATTCAAATGAAATTTGTCTTTGTCTTTGCATATAAGACACATTTTCTGAATCAAAGAAAGAACATTAAATTCTAGGGGAAAAAAAATCAATGGTGTCTTGACAGGAAAGGAGAGCAATATCCATTGTTAAGAAATTAGGCAGAGTAACCAGGATTTCAGGAAAACTAGACAGTACAGGCAGCTTATACCAGTGAGAACTAGGGCTGTATACGAGCCGAGTTCGAGCGAGTTGAGCATAACTCGAACTCGAACTCGTTACAACTCGAGTCAACTCGTGACTCGTTCGGGAGGCAGTTCCGAGCTATCCGAGCTAACTCGAACTCGTCATTTTGTAACTCGAGTCAACTCGTGACTCGGTATTCAACTCGTGAATATAGTGAATAAATGCAATAATTATTTATGAGTATTACAATAATATAAAAAAAATACAATTTATTATCAATTTTATTCTTTTCTATTGATTTGAAGCAAAATATGTCTTGAAACTCAATATTAATACTCATAGATCATGTTGATGACCTCCAAAAAATTAAAATTTATTACGTCACGAGTCAGCTCACGAGTCAACGAGCCGAGTTGAGCCTAACTCAAACTCGACTCGTTTATTAACCGAGTTAGTTCAACTCGAGTTATGCCAGCTCGAGTTCTTTTAGCTCGAGTTATAATCGAGCTTTTCACGAGTCGAGTTCGAGTAACTCACGAGTTACGAGCTTTTTGCTCACCCCTAGTGAGAACCCAAAACACGGAAGTCAAAAACCATCGTTTACTTTGGTATCAATCATTTTACTTTAGTTTTTACCAGTACTAGTACTAAATTGAAGAGGCACTTATTTCAATTCTTTGGTTAGTCTATTCACCTTTTCAGCGTTTTGTATAATTTTCATCCTGTAATTGTAATGACTAAAGTTCAGCTCAATCAGGGGAACAAATTGACAAACATGTTTAATAACCTATAACTACTTTATAAGGTTTTTGTATTTCTACAACAGAAATTATTTTTAACGGCACCATATTAACAGCAGGTTTACGAAAAACTGCTGTAAAAAAGATTAGATGGCATTTTTGATATTTTCACGAACTTAATTAACGGCGGTTTTCTAAAAAAACAGCCGTCGATATCCAACAAATAAAAAGAAGAAAAAAAAAAAAAAAGGCCATCTTTCCAAACTACCGTCGTTAAAACTCATATTTATTCTTTGTTTTTAATTTCTTTCCGATCTCCTCTCACAGCGCCTCTTCACTCACTCTCTCTCTCTCTCTCTCTCTCTCTCTGCTAGGGTTTTCAGTTACGCCGTGCTCGCTCTCCTCTCCACCTCTCCGTCTCTCTCACATGACACCTGCAGCCTCTGCACTCCGACAACCACCCCTCTCTACGGCCGGACCCAAGCCCCTTCCTCTATCAAACAGTCCTCCGCTCTGTCGCCTCCTCTGACAACGCTACAAATTCTATTGCCGATTGCTTTGGCTTGCCCACGCCTTCGTCCTTTATTTTTGAATGTAACTAATAACCCTTTTGCCAGAGCTAGACAAGTGTTTGTAAAAATGCCCCTGAGAGGTTATCCCTCCGACCACTAGCTTCCAGCAGCGACATGGTATGTGTTCTACCCTAAATTTCAGCACTTTGATGGATTTTGATGATTTCTTTTTTCCTTTCCTCAATTTATGTCTTGTATTATGTACTCTACGTGTACAATTTGGGAATTCCTAACTTTGCATGCTTTCACAAATGACCCAAATAGAATTACAAACTGGAATTCGACCTTGTTGCTTTGTTTACTTAAATAGTTCGATTAGAGCCAAAATTAGTGCAAGAAGAAGCTAAATGCCACATGGTTTATACTTAGTTTCTAGTTGGCTGGTCAATTACTCGTGAATCTGAATTTTTAGGATGGCAATTAGGGTTTTAGGTTATGAAACAATAACCAAATAAGGAACTGGCTGTTAACACCATATGCATTCATTGTATTTTCCTAGTTTAGATTTGTAAGGTCAATTTTTAAACTCTGAGTTGTTCTTGTTTACAACTCTGATTTGTAATGTATTCATTCATTACCTGGGACCATTAATTAGGCTGCGTGTGTTACAATGTTTGTTTCTAATTTGTTAGAGGCATCAGCTTTAGCCTGTATTTGAACGTTTATTTGTAAATAGGAGGGGCATCAGCTTTATTAACTGATTACTTTTGAGCTTAAGGTGTTCGTCCAATATTATTTAATATCATTTTGGTACTTAGGATTGCGATCGGTTGATGTCAGGTTTATCGAGTATAACTTTGTACTCAGTATTCAAAGATTTAATTGAAGGTCCAGCAAGAATTTGTACAAGCACCACCGCCACCAGTGGCGGTGACAGAGGCAGAAATAAGCAATAAATTGAGGCAGCCAAATATATGATTAAAGATGTCATAAATCAGGTACTTATTATTATCCATACCAGTTTTGATATGTTTTAATATCAGATTAAAATATACTCAAATTAGACCCAAGTTAACCTTAGTTACCAAAATTCGGCCCTATTTTTCTATATAACCATTTTTTTGTGGAATGTCATATTATTATCTCAATTTTTTTTTCCTTGTCCCTAGACTAAAATTTGTATCCTGCCTTTTACGAGAGATTGGATTACAGGGAGTTCATCAGTATAAGAAGAGTAAATGAATAACAATTTTTCATTTTTCTTGTGATTTACATGTATGCCTGAATAATTAAAGGAGCTGAATGTTGTTTCGGAGGAATATGATTTTTAGTGAGTATTATATACGTGCAGGATTATTATCTGTACTAATGTAAAAGAAAACAACATAGGAATAATGAAAATTTCAAGGTGGAAACAAGTTAACAAAATCATGATCTTAATTGCTGGCAATTCTTAGCTTTATCTTCAACAATTATATTCTTAGTTTATTTAGATGCTATCTCTGGTATTCTTAATATTTATTAATGGTGAATATGATGTTTATATTGATTTTTTTTCCAGATAATTTCTTAATCTGTATGTACTTGGTATGGGATGAAGGTTGGAGCAAAGACGACAGCATTAGTGCTAATTCTTCTTGTGATCATATTTCCATTAGCCTTTTCTATTAGTGAGGTACTTTTTTGTTACTTATCATGATAATTGAACATTGGCTTGTAAATCAGATTTTGTAATAACTTTTAAAATATATCATTTTGTTTAAACTTTAGTTAAGATGGTAGGTAAACTTGTCTACTGACATAAGGCCCCTCCAATGAAGTCCTATTAGACAATCTAGCATATTTTTCTTCACTGATGAAAAATGATGCAAACAAAAAAGGGAAGGAAGTAAAAGAGGTATGAAAATGAGGTTTACTCTCTCTTCTCAGCAAGAATAAACAAATTATGTAATTGTACTTATTTTAACTTTTTTCAAGGAATATTGAATCCTTAAGAGTTGTTAATTGATAACTTGTCTATGAAATTTTATTCTGATAAAAGGAGACAATGACTTGTTTACAATATTGTTTTCTAATTTTACTCTCATGAGGATAAATATCTTTACATTCTTCAATGTATGTCCATATCTACTTAATTGACCCATTATGAAACTACAATTATTTTAGGAGCTTTGGATCGACTCAGATGACACCAAGCAAATCATGAAGATATGAGAAGATATTAGGTTTAGCATTTTTTTTCCAATACAAATCATGTGTTTTTATTTTCTATAACTTGAATGTACATAGTTCTAGAAAGTTAGAAACTTGGTTATATGGTTACTCAAATCATGAATCTGTGTTTGATGTGATTAATTATCGCCAGCTAAAATAATGGAATTTTATTATTTATGGCAACCTAGAAATAATGGGCTTTTATGAATTGTGGCTAGCTCGAAATTTTTTTTTAACTAAATTAATATTTTCTGCAGCGGTCTTTTAATGATGGCCGTTGTTAAAAGTTGATTGTTTTACGGCAGTTATTTATAAAAAATCGCTGCAAAAGACCAGAAAGGTATTTTAAACAAAATCGAATTGTTTCTCAACGACAGGGCAATTACGGCGGGTTTTAAAAACCTTTTACGCCCCCACCCCGCCCCCCCCCCCCCCCCCTATTTACAGCGCCCCAAGACCGCTGTTAAAAAATCCCATTTTAACTGCCGTTAAAAATAAATTTTGTAGTGGCTGTATAAAACCTTAAATAGAATTCTTGGATTAAAAAGCCTTGGATACTTACCATGATTTTTTCTCAACATTTTTCGAATAAGGTACACAATGGAGGCCGAAATTAGTAAACCCAATATTACACATGTCACAATGATTCCTGCATCCTTATTCTTCTTTGTACTTGTACTGCTTGTAACTGTGCCAGAAAGAAAATATATATATATTTCTTAGTCAGGAAGCAACAATATGTTCATTATTAAATCAAACTTTTCTCAAAAGATAGTATTGTAAAATAGTACCACCTCCTTGTAATGACCGGTACCAGTACAAAACAGTATGCTGGTCACTTTTGTCAATCTAATGTATTCTAATTTGACTTCCTGCTAAGTGATCTCATTTTAGGGGTTCAGGTCAACAATTTCTGCCAAAAGCGTTTTCCAATAAACAAAACTGAAATAGCAAGGAAAAAATAATAGTACCAGGTACTTCAGAACCTGCAACCCGGTAATAGAAATCCTGACCACCCGCACTAAATTGTCTTATATCAACCAAGTCACCTACCCAAATCACACAGCCATTGCCCCCATTGGAAATATCAGAATTTGCATAACCAGTACAGGAGCAACTCATCAAACACCTGTTTCTACACTCCTCCAGCCCTATTGTAGTATCCACCGTCACATTTGTAGTATCAGGCAACTTTGCATTGCTGATGGTTATAAACCCATCACTAGTACAATTCAACTCAACTTGTCTGACACACCCAGCCGACGTGTCACGTAGCTCCCAGTCTTTCTCAGATTCAGGCTGAAACCCTGTCAAGCAAGTGCAATCCGGTATATTTGAACTATATGTACTACACAAGGCGTTTGGTCCACATTGATCATAGTTGTCACATTGGTCCCTCGGAAATGTCCAATACAGTGTCCAGCCCGAACCTGACGTGTCTGCCACATACCTTTGCAGAGTTGACTGGTTCACCACAAGCCGCGACACAATTGAGGAATCGTTGACATAATATGTGTAGTATGTTTCATTTTCGTTTGAGACATATTCAAAAGTAAAAGTGCCATTGTTTTCCATCTCAGGTTCTCCACTGAAGTGAACTCCATTCCAGGGTCCGTTTCGGTAGACTCGTTTCAACCCATCCAAAAGGAAGAATTCAGGAAACCCAGATAGATCCAATTTAAATGAGTAATTGCTCGATGAAGGATCGTCTGAGCCAGACCAACTAACTAAATTTCTGTATTGACCTGATATGAAACCAATTTTTAAACCTGGCAAGACTGTATCGGTTGGGTGGTCGAAACTTTGCCATGCAATGCTGCCAGTGTTATTCTCCTTCAAAACAAAATTTCCGGTATCTAATAGTTGTGCAACAGGATTAACCAAATTGGCTGAGATACTTGTAGACCAGAGCACGTTGTTAGAGCTTGATTGGAGTTGTAAATTCGACCCGTTAGAACTGATGGATAGAACACTGAATGTGTCAGTTATCGGGCTGTTTCGGTTTGCAACCCAAACAATTGTCTGTTGCACTATCTCTGTGTACCATATTCCTAAATATTGGTACTTGCCGGCAGAAAAGAAGCCGAGGGTGAAAACTCCGCCGGATGAAACTAATGTTTCTTGTGCAGTGAGAGAAGAATTGATGGTTATGGTGTCTCTACATGTAGAATAAGAGAAGAGATAAAAGAGGGTTAGGAGAAGGGAAATTAGTAGACGGAGAGGTGGCCATTTCTTCATGGCTCCAAAAATGGTGTGTGGTTGTAAATGTTGATGGAATGAAAAGAAAGTGAAACTCATTATGTTTTAGGCTATTATATGTCATTCTTCATTTCAAATCTTGATGTGTATGGTTAATCTCATGGCCCCACTACAAGTCGCCTTTTTTTTATACAATCCCACCCTAAAAAGTAAGTAATTATTACGTACCTATGTTTTCACTTTCTTAATCTAATGAGAAAATTTGGATTGGTGAGTGGTGAGAAACCGAAATTTTTTAATATAGGAATTATCTAAAATAAATGTACGAACATAGGAATACATATTGTAGAGTTACGAAAATAGGAACCAATTTTAGCGACAGCAGAGCCTTATTTCTTCTCTCTCCCTCGATTCGCGTGCACGGAGAAAGTTTAGACTTTAGAGTATTTCTGATTGTTTATCTCAAAGAAAAAATAGACAGTTCCGTTTACCTGTTATATTATTCTTTTTTTCAATATAGGTGATTATTTTTGTTGTTCGAGTGAAATTCTGAAGTCATCTCTCTATAAAAATTTGTGAGAATTCACATAAAATATGAAGAATTCTGTGATGTAAGAATTTTAAATTATAAATAACTAGAATAATTCTAATTTTTTTAAATATATTGAACATTATTTGATTTATAGAACTGTAAAACATTCGTCATATTGCAAAATTTATTCATGTTTATGGAAAAGTTGGGACATTAAACATAGTGTAGGATTTTTTTTTAGTGCGAAACTCAACGAGTTTAAAAAATTTCGTAGATTTTTGTCTTTATAGAAATATTATTTTGTAGAAATTTCAAGAAATATAATAGGATTTATGTGGAATTACTTCAATTTTTTACTTTTACGAGATTTGTAAAAAATATCATAAGATTATAAAGCCTATGAAATTTCTTCAATGAGATTAATAGAATTTTGAGAATGATGTGGAACTTTTATTTTAGTGTCATTTTACATTTTTATTGATGTTTCTATTATAGTTATTTTAGTGCAAAATTTAAAAAAAAATATTGATGTGCGTCACTAAAAGTTTTGTGAAAAGTTTTGCAAAACTTTATGCTTTTCAAGTTTTCTACGGCATCTAATCATCTATCAAACATTCCAATTTGATATTTTTCAAATTTTCTCAAAAATGCTTATGACAAAAAATTAAAAAAAGCAATAATCCTAGATAAAACCAAATTAAATTCCACATTATTCTAAAATAAAATAAAATTCTAATAGAATCTATCAAAATAATTCTATGGGATTTATAATTTTATGAGTTGTCATATAAATCTCATAAAATTATTAATTTAAATGTTGAATGATATTTTAACAAAATAGTTTTATGAATAATTCTATAAATCAATTAATGTCATAATTTAAATTTCTATAGCCTATATTCATATCCTTCTATGACAATAATCATTATATTTCATTGGAAAATGATTTCGAAAATGTCTTTAAGCAATTAAAAATGAAACGGAACCTCAGTAAAAATATAAATGGAGCTCTCGTGAACAAGGGTAAAAGGACAAAAGTAGGCGCAGTGGTGCCGTACATTGGTTCCTATTTCCGTAAATTCCTAGTACATATTCCTACTTTCATATATTTCTTTTATATGATTCTTATCTTAAAAAATTTCGGGTGAGAAAGGACCCAATAACCCAAAGATTGACTATATCATCTATTTGCATAGTTTAGTAAGTAGATACTAGTTACCTTCACAAACCTAAATTTTTATTATATTAATTTGTCCGTGTTTCAGTTGAGTCTTATTTCATTCAGTACGAGGATACTTAAAGAAAGTAAATAATAGGTCCTAGTGGAAAAACGGTTATAAATAAATGTCTATATATATGTTTGCCACCATAGTGATTTAATCAGCTAACGTATATCAACCAGCAATCTTTCCTATAATATTTGCAATGCCAAAGAAGTCCTTATCTAATTTGGCCAATTTTTGGCAGGGGTGGAGCCCAAAAAAGGGGGGGGGGCAAATTGCTTAATTTTTATACAATATTACAAAAATTAGTAGTACTAGTATATTAAAATCTGAAATCACAGGAGGTGCAACAGCCCTTGCCCGCACCCCCACTGCCTCCGCCCCTGATTTTTGGGTGTTGTGAAACTAAATGGATAAAGTGATCAATGTAAATAAGAAAGCAAAATAATAATAATAAATAACTCAATATAAATAAAAAATAAAGAAAATAAATAAAAATAATTGATACAGCATACAAATTAAATAAAGAAGCTAGTAATTATTAAGCGATTAGGTTTGTATTAGTTAGGCATGAAAGATTGCTGACCAGCTAAATGCAACTAATTAAACATTAAGTGGTCCACCGAATTATGGTAAAATAGAGGCATTAATATAATATCATCAAGAGTCGTATCTCAGCACCGTATGTATATTAATAATGTTAAAAATTTCATACGCTGAATATGGCATTTATTTACCATGTAAATTAAATTATTGCGCGTGCGTACGTAGTGCTTCCTCCTTACTTTTGTAGTTTCAGTTGAGTGATTAATTTTCAAATAAAAGTTTCTATACACTAACATAGTAACATTACAGATCTTCTGCCTATCTGCTAGGTGCAAACAATTAGGCAAATATTAGTTTATAGTTCAGCATGCGGTAGCTTGGAGTGTTTAATGCGGAATTCTTCAATGTTGAAACTTTTTTTTTTTTCATTTCTGTCGCTTTGAAATTTGTAGGCAAGCTTGACCCCTAGTTACTTTGATATTCTTTAGGGTTTGTTTGGATGAGCCTTGAATAAGGAATAAGAATAAGGAATTTCGGTATGCGTGCTTGTCCATATTCCTTATTCTTATACCATGGTTTTGTTAGCATAAGAATAAGGGCCCAAATTCTTTATTCTTGTGTTGTTTGGATTGCACAAGAATAAGAATAAGTACGCATACCGAAATTTCTTATTCTTATTCCTTATTCAAGGCTCATCCAAACACACCCTAATTAGTGTTTACCCAGTCTCTTGTTCCAGAAGATATCTTTTTGTTTTGTTATGTTTTTACATTCCACATGTTTTTTTTCCTCCTATCTTATTTTAGCCGGTTGGACTTATTCATGGGTCAATTGTGGCAGTTTCTTGTTTTTCTCTTTCCATTGTTTTTCTTTAATGGTAAAAGTGGCAGTTGATATTGATATGTGAACCGAAGTAAAAAAATTTTTAAAAAAAAACAATGGTATTCTCTAGCTATGATATAAACTCCGGCCTTCCTTCCGCTGTTATTTTGAGATAAACAAAATCTTTTATATCAATAATCAATAATACTTTTTAATTATGATTCATTATTATAATTATTAAGCGTTCTGATCCAGTATGCTTTTAATTGTAACCATTCCAATTTGCCCGCCAGAAAAGACAAGAAAAACGGTGCTATTCAACTTAGGTTTGGCAAGCCTAAGCGGTCAAAATTGAGATAAAATCCAAGGTTGAATTGAAGGCAAACTATATATTTTTTTTCCCCTGAAAGATACACCCAGATCCAGATCATGCAGTAAGAAGCTTCCTCTACGGTAAAAGTTGTTACTATGTAGGGTAGTAAATACATGGGATATGAAATTCAAAAAAAAAAAAAAACTACATGGGATATAGCAAGAAAGTGACAATACATGTCTAGAGCACCCAACAAATTGTTTCATGTTATTTAACTTTATTATTATTTTGAAGATATCCTGTTTAGCTTATGTGCATGCTTGTGAATTTTTTTTTTTAGCTGGTTGCTCGTGTAAAACTATTGTTTTGACACAGAAGATATTTTAATAATTTTCAAAATGTTTGTTAAATCCAGTTAAAAAAAGTTGGAAAAAAAAAACATTTAGGTACATTGTTAGACCATACATGTAGAATGTCTTTCAAACTTATAAAGTTCAAGTACTATTTGATAATAATATTCAACGATTGTCTAGATTTAAGCAATTGAGAGAATATCTTTTATTCATTAATGGTAACATCGATTAAATCTCACTTTATTCAATAAGTAGAAGATTTGCACTGCATACGTCATAGATACAGTATAAGATTTCTTAATAGCATTGTCTTTAATTTTTGTAAAAATTATCATGTAAAATGATTGTTAATAAATTGAAAGTCATAAGGTAAAATATTTATTTATATCAAATAAGTTATGACGATATAAGTTCAAAATTAGTTGCATTTTATATGGTATATCAGTCATACAGTTGTAATTTTCTATATATATATATATATATATATAAAATTTTACAAGTGGGCACTAAATTTGATTCATTATAAACTTCGATTTTGCCTTTCTTTTTTGATTCGTCGGATGTATATCACTGAAATTTAGTTTGATATTTTATATTGCGATATATTTTTTTTACGATGAATTAAGTTGTAATTCTTGCTTAAGTTCAATTGATATAGAAAAAGTAATCTAAATCTAAATAAATATAAACAAAAAGTTAGCGAGTAAAATATGAAAAATTAGAATTAAAAATTTTTAAACTATAAATTGATAGTATATGGACACTAAAATAGAGTGAACTTCCATAATATTAATAATAACTTTCAGAAAAGCGCAGATCTTTTGGTTTCTAGCTAGCTAGGTATGATAATGCTTTGGCAATCAATTTTCTAGAAATTGAGAAAACTACATCCTTCCAAATATCACAATTCACAAAGATGACTTATGATGCTACCGACGAGTCAACAAGATGTTTTAATTTGATTGAGATTTGAGAGTGACTCCTCTCTATGATTCTTTACGGTTTACTATAAAAAAAAAAAAAAAATTGTATAATAAGACTCCCAACAAATCGTAGGATTGAGGCAGTGGCCCTGTATAATTTTTTGAAATTTAATACCCAGCTAAGAATCGATAAGATTTTTTTATTGAATTTTTTCTTTATGAGATTTTTTTTTTTTTGAAGATATTCTTTATGAGAAAATTATTGTGTCAACATTGTTATATAAGTGATTGTAATTGTCAGATATATGTAAAAGTGGACGTTAGATGACACTTGAATGGACTAATGAACTTTATCCAACTTGTAAATATTTTGTATCTATATATATGATTAATGTCTGAAACAGAAAGGTTCAATTTTTTTGTTAGGTACTTACTTTGAAAAAACTTTTTTAAGTTTTATCCTTAAAATATTGCGAGTAAATGATCAGAGACCAATCTTTTGGAAAAGGTACACAAGACTAAAACTTTGCTCACCGTAGTAGTGTTAGTGTATTCCAATCTTATATTATTCTAATGATTATTAGTATTACATAATAATAATAACTTTAATATTATTATTCTTAGTAATAATTTTATTATAATATTATAATATTAATTATTTCTATAATATTATTATAATGTTCTTCTAATTATTATTACTTATTTTATTATTCTTATTATTAGTATTAAATAATAATTACTTTATTTTGTAATATTAAATAAATAAATAATTGGTTAGAAAAATAATAAATGTTTATTTCAGTTATGAAATTTAATAAATATGTGGATTGTTCATCTTCATATTCCCCACAACTCATTTATCTCCATTATCTTCACTACACATTTATATTCATGATAAATGAATTCCATGTCACTTGTTTAGGGGAAGGAAAACAAAAACTAGATAAACAAGTGACTTGGAATTCATCATTATCTTATTTTGATCCCGAAGTGGTCAATGTGAACTTGAAGTTTAAAAGATTATAAATTTGTAAAGAATTGCAAATGAATTTCCTGACGCATTCGCAAATATAAATAGAGTCACTAAATCACATATTCCAGCTATAAATGCATTTGCTCAAATAGATATTACAAAAATATCAAATGAATCTATATCCCAGAAGAGATTTATAAGATTCCAGAAGAAACTAAATCTCCAGAAGAAATTAATAAAATTTCAGACAAAAACTAAATCTCCAGAAGAGATTAATAAAGTTCCGGAAGAAACTAAAATCCCAGAAGAGGTTGATGAAGTTCCAGAAGAAACTGAAGTACCAAATGATTATGAGATTTCTATAAATTATATAAAAACTGGTACAATATTGAATAGAAATGAAATTCATATGGATGAAATTTTTGCATTCGCTATAGCTAGTGATGTTATAAGCGAAGAGAATAATGTGCCAAAAACCATAGAAGAATGTAGGCACAAAAATGATTGATCTAAATGAAAAGATGCCATACAAACTGAATTAAATTCACTTGACAAACAACAAGTATTTGGACCAGTTGTCCAAACGCCCAAAAATGTTAACCTGTAGGTTAAACATATGTATTTGCCACTGAAAGAAATTAGAAAAATGTGAGTGAGATATAAAACAGGCTAGTGGCACAAAGACTCTACACAAATATATGGAGTTTATTATGAAGAAACGTATTCACCTGTAGTGGATGCGATAACTCTCAAATTTTTAATAGATCTACATCGACTGAAGGATATCCGACAATATCAAGATGAGGGGAAACATTATACATACTATACTTTTTTTTCTCTTATCTAAGTTTTTATTCCAAATAAATTTTTCTTGATAAGATTTTTAATGAGACAGATAAATTGATACATAAGTACCATATTAATTTTGATCCTGAAGTATCATATTAATAGTGTATGATGAAATATGAACATCCAAAGTGAAGTGTTATGGAATTTAATAAATATGTGGATTGTTCATCTTCATATTCCCCACTACTCATTTATCTCCATTATCTGCCCTACACATTTATATCCATGATTTTCACTACCTATTTATTGATCATTATGTGAGGTTCGTTTGTAGCTTATAAAGAGAGTCATTGTAAACTTGTGTAGATGATGTATGAAAGAATGAATGGTTGAAAAAACATAATAAAATTCTGAAAATTTAGATTGAAAATATTGTCTTACTTACTCTTGATACATTGTTCTTTATTTCTTTCTTGCACTTTATTTTACAATAATTTCATTCTTTTTTTTTCATTTTCATTTCAACTCACCATCCAAACAATATTTCTTCTTTCCGGAACAATACTATTCTCACTCTTCTCAGAATAACAATCTTATTTCCATAAAATTCTTCCTTGTTTATTCTCAAACCATCCAAACACAACCATATGAACAAAAGTTTTTGAGTTACCAAGTGGGCCTTCCTCACCTAATAATAATTCTTCCATGTTAATTCATTCAGAAATTTAAAAATTAATGGTTTCACATTATCAGCTATCTGGTTCATAACCAAATAAATTTGATACGAAGGAAAATGATAAAAATATAAATTTGGAATTTTATTCTCCCAATTATTCTTATCAGCTATCAATATTCAATCATGGTTCCGAAAGGAAATTAATTATCACTGTGCTCCTTGTGAGGAAAAAAGTTTCACCCTTTTGACTTTTGAGCACTCGAAATTCCAAACAGCAATAACACCATGAATTGTTACATTGGAAGAATCATAGGGGTCGTTTGGATGTGTCCGGAATTTGGGGATTTTCCAATTCCGAACATAAATTTTAATATAAACAATTCATCTCTCTCACAAAGTTACACACTTTTCAACGAAAATTCTTATTCCTTCCTAGGAATTGGCTATTCCTAACCCATCCAAACGACCCCATAGAAAATCCAAGTTTCCTTTGAGTGAGGAATAGCGTTACCTGAGTCTACTCTGGACAAAGCTACGGTTTGTTGACCTACAAAAACAAAAGGTAATTATTAAATTAATAGAGAAAAAGACATCTAGGTTAGGTCGCTAGGGAGGGGGTAAGCCTAGCAGATTTGACACGTTTAAGTTCTAGAAAATTAATTTTGTGAAGTTCAAATTTCACCTTGTTGTCAAATTGATCCTTCATTTATTGGGCATTTAATTGGGAATTCCTATCGAGTGGGTTGGGTAGGTGATTTTTAAAAACTGTCTTAGTCAGCTATTTATGACAGCGATCAAGCGATGCTTGTTATTGCCATTAAATGTTGCCACAATGTGGTAGTCACATAATTAGATAGATATAATATTATAGAATAAAACAAGCCAAGGATTTCAAATCGGATAATTTTTTTTTTTTTTTTTTTTTTTTTTTGAAAACAGCCACCTAAAACAATGCAGCCAGCATACTTTACTGATGCTAAAATTCATAACAAAAGAAGATCAAACAATGAACTTAAAAAAAAGAGAAAAAAGAAAAAAGAAACGAAAAAAAAGTAAAAGTAAAAGTCGAGGCAAGTAAGAATTTTGCTATCCTATTACATCCAAAAGAGCCATCTGAAGATCTCAGAGCTCAACTACCCAGTCAATCAAAAAAGAAAGAACAAAAAAATAGACCCAGTTTCCAATTTCCAGAATCATTCTTCAGTCATCAGTAAATAGAAATTGTGGAAAGTAAAGCAGATTGACAATTCATATTTCAGACCAAAAAAGTCTGTTAGGTGAGCGACCATTTTAAGTTCAATGTTTTTATATGCAAATCAGACCAAAAAATTGAAAGTTTTATATGTCGATAATTACATGCAATTTAGTTGTAATTATATTGCCCATAAAAAAAAGTAGTAATTATATTTTATGAAATTTAACATTAATGCTTTTTTTTTATTATTATCTTCTTTAGCTTCTTCCCACTTATGAGTCTTCTTATAGAAAAATCCGAAATTTTTGTTCTGAGTTTGCAGATGTACAATTTATTCGGAGAGACATTTTTGTTTATTAAACTCGTGCAACTAATGATTTTTCAAAATTAGGAAATAATTTTAAAAAAAAGTTTTCTCTCCACATTAAAAAATTGTAACTAAATTCTCTAACTCTACAATGTTATTTTGTCTCATAAGTCTCACTAAATTGGGTAGTAAACTGCAAAAAATAATAATAATAATAATCATAATAATAATAATAATAATAATGATGATGATGATGATGATGATGGAGCAAGACGGGTCATGGCTGCTTTTGTGGGGTTCTCATGTATTTTTATACGGATTTATAGAATTATATATATATACTTACTAGCTTTATTATTCCATGCAATTCTTTGAACACTCAATATGCATTTTGTATGTATAAAATAAGGAAATTAGAAGACGATCAATCATGCACTTGGCCAAGATTCGTGCATCGCGTGCTCATGTTGTGTCAACTGTCAAGGTTTCATCTGATCCATTGACATAATCAAACGGCTGAAATTAGTACTGCTCCTCTCCAGCTGAACAAATTTCTTTGCAGAGTCCGGACAAATTTAAATCGGACAGTCCGGATAAATGTCAAATATGTCACGGACATACCAAACAAAATAAATGTTGATACACAGTAACACAGTCAGGATTAATCTAGGGCCTAGGCTGTTTGAGATAGGATCAACGGCCCACATCTAGAAGGAACTTTCCATTGAAGTCGGTTAAATTGGACTGGAACCAAACAATATTCCCTTGATTGTTGTACTGCTATGCACATTTTACTATATTGCTATATTTTTTATGATTATGATTTATGAACCCTCTCCCCAACAATATCGCCAAAGAAAATAATAAAAGAAGAATACTAATATATACCGAAAAAATTAAAACTAACGTTACTGTTCACACGAATTTCGAGAATAACAGTTAAAAATTCCGAATTTTAAAAATAACGTTGTTGGATCGGCGTTCCAATCGCCGATCCAAGGGTCTGAGCTCCTATATAAGCGAGACAGCGACACCTCATCCCCACCCATTCTCTCATTCTCTCTCGCGCGCGGGACAGAAGCTCTTCTGAGGTTAGTTTTTTTTTTATATTTATTTTATTTATTTAATTTAATTAATTTAATTAGGTAAGTAATTAAAAAAATAGATTAAATATTGAAAAAATAATGAAAAAATAAGTAAAAAATCAGAATAAATATAAATAATTATAATATGTAATTTGGGAATTTTTTTATTGAATTTAATTAGTTTATTTATTTAATTTAAGTAGTTTAATTAGATAAGTAATTAAAAAAATATATTAAATATTGAAAAAATAATGAATAAATTAGTAAAAAATCAGAATAAATATAAATAATTTTAAGGTTTTCACTGCTCGTTGCCATCTGTTTCATTTTCTTTCCCACACTTTTCAAGGTAGTCGATCGCCTTTGGATTCGTTTTCTTCAATTCGTTCCACATTTTGTAGAAGGGCCTCCTTTTTTTCTTGTTGGCCAACTTATTTCTGAATTTGTCTGGTAGAGCTGCGTCTTTTCCAGATGCCTTGAATACGTTTTCACATACATATTGCATGCATTACCGGTGCACGGCATATGAAGGGTTCGCATCCTCTTGCCAACCATATTGGGGTTGTTTGAACGCGTTCCTTATTCCCCAATGGCGATCCGAAACAACACAGAATTTTCTTCCTTCCCCGATAACTTGCCGCCTTAGAAAATTCATGAACCAACCCCAACATTGTTCGTTCTCAGTTCGCACTAGTGCAAATGCTAGTGGAAGCAACCGCTGCTCTGGGTCATAACCGCATGCCGCTAACAATCTTCCCTTGTAGCGACCCGATAAGAACGACGCGTCGATGCTGATAACAGGCCTTAGGTATGGTACTGCCGCGATACAAGGCCCATATGTCCATGCTGCTGCGGTGAACATAGCTATGTTGGGATCCCCTACGCTCTCTGTCAACCATTTGATCTGTGTCCCTGTGGTCGTTCTCTGTATAGTCAATAATAAACTCGGAAGTTTGTTGTATGATCTCTCCCACGATCCAAAAAGTTATTCGATCGCTTTTTCTCTCCTACACCATAACTTGTTATAGGTTGGTTTTACATTTGGATATTATTTCTCCAATATAGATTTTACGTCATTTATAGAAATACCAAGATCTCTCTTCACTGCATTCCTGATTATGTTTGCGATTACCTCTGCCGTCAGATTTTCATGCGTGAAATCTCCGGCCCTTCTCACGCAAGTATGTTCTTCTTCATTCTTTATTATTCTCCAAAATTCACCTTCCCTTTCTGTACGGGCATACAAATGCCACTTACAGGTAGGCACCTTACAATCCAATACATACAATTCTGGAGTACTTCTAGTGGTTTTATGCTGTACATTATTATTTATGGCGTATTTATTACAAGCTTGTTTTAATTGTGGTTTTGACATAAAAATGTTTCCTTGCGCTAAAGGCCCAGAAATTTCTGTTTGAGACGGTTGTGGAATCGAATTTCTATACTCAGAGATATCCAGAAATTGGCTAACGGGATGGTAATTATAGGTCCTTCCGGTAATGTAATACTCGTGATTCGCGAAACCCTGCGCATACAGACTCTCTCCCTCCATATCCTGTGACGCCCAAAACTCTTCCTCTTCATCAGTGAAATCCTCCCCCGTTGCATAATTCGACTGATAACCCGGGCCATGGTCGTATGTCTCGTCAAGTTCGTCTATATCCCCTTCTTCTTCTTCATCTTCCTCTGCTTCTTCTCTAACTGGTCTACTACTCTCAGGTTGATCCCATGGATCCCAATCATGTGCATTGGTGTTGTACTCATTATTTGTTCCATCTTGTCTTTCTCGTCCGCTACTACTCTCAGGTTGGTCCCAAGGATCCGAATCCCACGCACTCATATTTGTTCGCTCTTGTCTTTGTTGTCGACTACTACTCTCAGGTTGTTCCCAAGAATTCCAACCCTGTGCACTCGTATTGTATTGATTATTTCTTTTTTCGTCTTCTTCGGTATTATTGACTTGTTGATTCAAATTATAATTATAATCATAATTATAATTATAATTTGTGTGTCCCCCTAATTTAAAAATTTATAATAAAAAATTATATAATTTCTGTGTCATCGTAATCAAAATTATTGATTTGTTTTTATTTTAAAAAGCTTAATTTAAAATTTTATTATTCAAGAGTAAAGGCAAGAGCAAATTAATTATAAATGCGTACAATTAATAGCAAGAGTAAATTAATTACTTTAAAAAACTAATTTTATCAATTCTATAATGACAGAAATTTAATTAGTAATTATGTCCAATTATGCAAAAGATTTTTTAACCAAAAGTTTCTTAATAAGCCAATTATGTTTAGTAAAGAATTATAATCCTAATTTAAGCAAACTATATATTGCATATGCTCATGACTATTGTAATCCTAATTCAAAAATAAATAATAAAGTAATTTTACTAATAAAATTTGTCGTAAGTTACCTTGTAGGCCACCACCAGTAGCTGGAAGCAAATCAACGTGAAGTTAAAAGCCGTGTAGCCTTCTTGCTTGGAAGCACTCACGTCGTACATACCGCAATTCATTTTCAGAGTTCACCGACAACTGTATCTGCTGGAACCTCCTTTCAATTATGGTATTAAAATGGAAAACAATTCTCAAATTATAATGACCTTGATAAAATCCCAATGCTGATAAAATTATTTCTTTAATTGATTCATATTCAGTTTGCGAAGTTGCATGCAAACTGAAATAATTTAATGGATTATATGGAGATTGATAAACGAAAACCGGAATGGAAATCATATTTTTGACAGTATAGAGAGTCGAGTATTTGAAAATGATAGGTGATTTTCGAATTCGGAACGGCATGTTCTATTTATAACCAAATGAGAGTCGAAATAATTATGAGCAATCAAATCAAATCGCACTAAAACGCACTGTTAAATCGCACTTAAATTCAATTTACACCTTGGATCGGCATTTGGAACGCCGATCCAATTCTTTTAATGATAAAAATCACTAAAAATGAATGATTAAAACCATTAAAAACAGTAAAAACATTAAAAAAGTCAGAAACCAGTTGGATCGGCGTTCTAATCGCTGATCCAAGCTAAAAATTAATGATTAAAAGTATAAAACAGTAAAAGCATTAAAAAAAGTAACTTTTAGCGGGAAACCAATTGGATCGGAATTCGGACTGCCGATCCAAACTTGGATCGGCGTTTGAAACGCCGATCCAATTGCTTTCCCGCTAAAAGTTACTTTTTTAATGATACCCATCTGCCCCCTGCAAAAGGATATGCGTGGTCTGATAAAGTCTGAAAAAGTATATTGATGCCTATCTGCCCCCTGCAAAAGGACAGACGTGGTCTGATAAAGTCTGAAAAAGTATACTGATCCCCATCTGCCATCTGCAAAAGGACATGCGTGGTCTGAAAAAGAATCACGTCAAATTAATTTTTTATTGTGTGATTCTAAGTCTAAAATTGTCTATAAAACCACCTTTCATCAACCAGATTATACAACACACACTCAATTCTTTTTCCTGAAAAATTCACTGTCATGGACAAAGAAAATAGCTCTCACTCCAATAGTGATGTCCCAAATTGGCGAACAGCTACCCGAGATGAATACTGACCAAATTACCAACATTCCCCTGTCAATACAAATAAAATAGAAAAAAGAGATTATCATGCAACATGTCGCACATGTTTTCGCACTTTCAAATACAATATCTACGAAGATGACGGGATAGAGTTCGATTTAAAAATACACTACCAGTGGCACATTAATGGTGGGAAAGAAAGAGATCGCAAGGAGCACCTCCAAAGAATGCTGAGCAAACCCAAACATAAGAATTGTGACTGGTATGAAGATTACTACAAAAAATCGCAACCAATTCCCCAACAAACACCAACATAAAAACCATATTCAGCACCAAAAACACACTGCACCGTTTATGAAAGAATTTACAACTTTCGTGGAGACCACACAGTGACCTGTACAAAGTGTGGTCAGGTTTTCAATTACAAAGATACTATCTTGCGTGATCACTACGATGACCACGAAAAACAAGCTTGGTGGGATCAACAAGAAAAGAAATGGAAAGACAGAGATGAGGCGGAAAAAAAAAAAAAATTGCACAAAAGGCTGCCGAAGAGAGACAAAAATTGAAAGAAAAAGATATTGGAGAAAAAAATCAGGGAGCGCCTGAGATGGCAAAAGGAGAGAGATGAACAAAAAAGTATTGCAGCAGCTAGAATGACAGAGATAGAACAACAAGAAGCCGATGCAGATTTCTGGAACGAAGTCGCTCAATTCGCTGATAATTCTGGTGTGAGTAACCAACAACAAAAGGAAGACGAAGAAGAAGACCAATGGTGGAATGAAATTCTACAATATGCGGACACCCAAAATATCTAAATATTTTGTTTTCTTAGGTAGTTTGTTTTTAAGTAGCAACTGAATGGTTTGTTTTTTAAGTAGTTTTTTTTATTTTTTTATTTTGGTGTGTTACTTTATATTATGGTTATAAAATTTAACTTTTCTTCTAATGGTGTGCATTTTTTTATTCTGAATTTCTTTGCATATTAATTTTCAATAAATATTATAAAAAAATTAATAAAAGTAAATAGACAAAACAACATATTTCAGTAATATAAGGCAAACATTACAAGTGACGACTGTCACACAAACTTATTTCACTAATCATGACCATAATAAGATACCGATAACAGAAACATAATACTATTCCATTTAGCGGAGATGGACAAAATTTGAAGTTGTGGGATGATTTTCAAAACCAGGTGGAACTGCTGGCAGGTGAGTCAACCACGACCCTCCAAGATCAAAACCTCCATTCTTCTCAACCAAATCTGTAAAAAATTTGGGGCCCCTAACATGATATTGATTTTCTTCTAATTTCTTAACTACAAATTTTTCCCATGATATTGTAACATCAATGTAGAAAATAATCGTTGTTCGCTAGTCCGCTGATCTCCTATCAAAATAACAGCAGAAGAGACGCAGCTTGGTTTAGGATCCATTTGCTTAAAATTTCAAAATTAAAACTCTATTAGCAAATCAAATAAAATAAATTTAATAATTAATTTAAAATTATTACCTACGAAGAAGTGATATTGCGAATATGAAATGACGAGGAGAAAGTTTATCAATTTCAGACTAACGAGAAAAACTTAGTTTGTGAATAATAAATGATGACAATTGAATAGACAATTTTAAGAGGGAAAACGACAAAAAAAATTATTGCAAACCAACTTTGAGTGTTTAAAAATCAAATTGCGCACTAAAAAAAAGCAAATTCAGCGGACTCAAATGGTCAGACCCTTGGATCGGCGATTGAAACGCCGATTCAAGCTTGGATCGGCGATTGGAATGCCGATCCAAGGGTTCTGTGATTTCGGCAATTGAAACGCCGATCCAACAACGTTATTTTTAAAATTCGGAGTTTTTAACTGTTATTCTCGAAATTCGTGTGAACAGTAACGTTAGTTTTAATTTTTACGGTAATATATATACCTTCATTGCTTCTGATCGGGTAGAAATAGGAAGTAATTGTTGATTGGATCCAGTGAGCCCAATAAAAAAGGGTATAGGCCATTGGGATATAAATGGGCTGCAATTGGGTTATTTAACCTAAACAGTGTATACTAACAACATTTTTTCACATCTCGAATCTGATATGAAATATGAGTATTTGGAAATCATCTAAACATGAAACTATTGAAATTTTCTCATGTTATTTTACAAGAAAACATATGCATGGTTACACATTTAATATGGTTAGTTGGGGAGTTTATAAAGTCAAGATGTAACACATTTTGAAAAAAAATATTTATATTTATATTAAAATTATATTAAAATTAATTTCCTGTCGGTAGAATTAGAATAAAATGACATACTTGATTTTTTTTTTTGTAAACATTATTATGGAAATTATTTTTTATTAAAACTTAGCTAATTCAAAAGTTCGAATGTGATATATTTTTTAGATTAGAATATTTATAAATAGAAGTTATTCAAATTCTAAACTTATTCTATTTGATTTTTCTGGAAAGTATTTAATTATGGAAATCTAATATTCAGCATGAACTATATTTATGGAAATCTAATATTCAGCATCATTTGAAATCTAATCTAAAAATATGAAATTTCTTAAAACTATATTTTAAATTTTTTCATGGCACATTTTTAATATTAATAAACATACTCATATCAGATAAAATGGAACAAAATCTCAGCTATCATATGAAACACATTCAGAGACTTGCTATGAACATACTTATTACCCTCCACATGTGACCTAATCATGACATAATGGAGATATGCTCGGCATTAAACTTAGTGGGCACAACTTGAAACTAATGTAAGTGTCATAATTGCAAAGTTTTAAAATAATGCATACCTGCATATATTTCTTTTAAATTTTTTTAAAAGTTCGCAATTTTAATACTTTTAATAGTTTCAAGTCTTCCACAATAAGAAGCATGGCTAGCACCAATATTTTACCTCTTTCATATCATTACCAGGCCGCATGTGAAGGATGACAAGATTGATCATAGCGAGTCCTTGGATGAATTTCTCAAGATACATGAAACTGAGGCTAAATTCTCTTGTTATCTAATATGAGTCTCATATTTATTAATAATAAAAATATGCCATGAAAAAAATATATAAGTATATTTTTAGAAATTCTAGATTTCAAAATAATCCGACGTTAATGCTAATGATAAGATTTTCATAATTAAATACCTACCAAAAAAGTCGGTACAAAAAGCTTAGAATAACTTCTATGTATAAATATATATTGTTTTAAAAAATTTTATGCACTGTAATCTAACGAAAACGTCACATGCAGTTATGATATTCTAATTCTCGTATACGTATAAGCTTTTTCCAACCAATGTGCTAAATTTTAATTTAAAAATTTAAAAATTTCCATAATATAATAATGTTTTCAAAATCAAGTATGTTACTTTTAGGATTAAATAAAAATTCTAATTCTACGAAACCTATTTTAATATTAATATTTTCCAAAAGATATATATATATATATACCACACGTGGGCTTTATAAAGTTCCAAATTAACCATATTCAAATGTATAAATTCATATATATGTTTTATTATGAAAAATATCAACATTATCTTGTTAGATAATTTCCAAATACTCATTTTGCAAATCAGATTCAAGATGTGTGCAAAAAGATAAGATAATAATTCAAATTAAATTTTCAGGAAAATATGCATGTTGCTGCTTTAGGTAAAGTCAATAATAAAAATACAACTGATCACTAAACCTCTGTTTATAGGTCGAGTTTAAAATAAGCACATACACAGCTTTTTTTTCATGGTTTAAAACCAAATGAATATCAGGTGAAACACTATGAACAATTGAATATATCAACTAGAAAAACCCGCACACTAACTTGAGAAAACACAAATTATGATTTGAAAGAAAAGTTGCGTTGATTCTTACACACGAGCCTAGTCTTTATGTCACGCCTATTCGTCAACACCATGTCTCACAACAGGAAGAGAAGGGAAGAGTTATGGGTTCGGTTAGGTGGGGAAGTAGGGTAGATGGCTGTGCTTCGGGTTTGGATCCAAGAGGAAGGATGAGTCGGGTAGGAGGTGTTCAGGCAGGGAGAAGAGCAGTGGAGAGTGTATTCTGGGGGTGGAGAGATGAGTGAGGCGCCGACAGTGTTGCGACCAGTGAGAGAGGAGTGGAGGCAGAGAAGAAGCGTTTTACCTCTTGAAGTTGCTTTTTGTTTGTGTGTTGTGTAGGAGGTAGCTAGTAGCTAGCGTAATACCCCTTTTTATACTAGTATACAAGATCTTTTACCAAATCAATCACATATTGTGATTGCTAGTTAGTATACATCAGAAGAGAATTAGGGCATTTCTTTGGGGTGAAGGAAACAATACAAGGAAACATCAGCTAGTAAATATTCTGCAAATTTGGAAATGCGATATGAGATTGATCCTAGCTTGGAGGTTAAGCCATCTGTACAGAAGGAAAGGCGCCAGGAGGGTAAAGGAGAGGCCCGGCCGCCCTGGCCCCAGAGAGGTGTGCACAATGTGGGCTCCATGTAATGGGTCAGGTTGGTTTGGGCACAATTCGATTCGACAAAAGTTTTAATTCTCTGCGCGAAAACTATGCATTAATTGGCTAAACGGTAATGAAATTTAAACTTTACTAACCTTAATTTTTATAGTGTTACACTGCACCTGTGCCGGATGAAGGTAAATCGGTGCATCCAATTAAATAGATGCATCTCTATTTCCAGTGCACATGTTGGCGTGTATTGGATGATAGGCTTTGGCTGAGTTAATCTAGTAATATTACTTGTTATTGTTAATTTGTTATCCACATCTCTCTTGTTATCATCTCGTTTACCCCCTTTGTTATACTATCTTTTATGGTATTATTGTGTCTCACCAGAAAAGTATTATAATTTAAATAAATGTGAAAGACAAGGAAAATTATTGGGACAACATGTTGACTCTTTAAGTACGAACCATGAACAAATCATTTCGCACCATTGTGTGTTTGTCACTGAATTAACAAATCTATGCTTCTAAATTCACTACCTACAAAAAGAAAGAAAACAAGAGAACAAAGAATTTGTAATAATGATAAATCCCAATAAACAAAGAATTATTGAAAATAGACATAATGAACAAAAATGGAAAGAAGAACATAAATTTCTCTATAATTATCACAGCAACAAAATGTACGGCCAGAACAAGTCAACACTTATCAAACAAAATAAAAAAGTTGTCAATTACTGGAGTTGCGATCAAACACAATCACAGCTTTACTCGATAACCTCGAAAAACTTGCTAGCTTCATCACAAATGCCAAGCTATCCTCTAAACCACTGACATCATCCTCATCTATAACCAACTTCTCTAGCTCAGGAGCAGTGCTTAAAATAAACTTAGCAAACCCTAGCATTGACACAACATCATTAAAGCCAAGTATTTTAACTCCCTGCAGGTGCTTAAACAATGAAATAGTTCTGATCCTTTGCTCTTCCCAGATATTTTGACTAGGTAACCTTAAATAGAGTGTTCTCACGTTAGGGGCATTTCGGAAAATGCAAAGAGCAACCTCAACCTCCTCCTTGGTTCTACCATACAAGTGAATTACAATCTTTTTTAAGTGATGGAATATTACTGGAAGCTTCTTTGGTATATGTCCTGAGGCTAAATACTGAAACAATCCAAATTAGAAATTGTCAGAGTTTAAGCTATCACATTCCACAAACAAGATCAATAAGCATGGTGAAAAGGAGCATTTAAATGGTATTGACTAAATAACCAGAAATAAGAGGAAAACAAAAGGACATGAAAGAGTTTTTTAAGACAGTTTTGAATTTGAGCGAGTTTCCTGTTAATTGACCAAACAATCCCTTGTTCAGTTGTCTCAACTCTCAACCAAATCAAATTGTCTTTTCAACTTGGTACTTTAGTTGAGAAGCCAACTTAGTCCGGTGCCGCTTTGCATGTTTCGAATCAGGACACATAATCTAGATACCAAAAAAATCCTTACTTCTACCATCATTCTTAACCAACTCTTCACCAATGGGTGGATCAAGTTACAGTGCCTAAAAAAAACTGAAGCCATGTTAATTTGCTCCTTGAACAAGTAGTGTATGAGTCACGCGACTCCCATATGACAACAATATGGGCATAACAGTATGGCACCAGAGATAGATAAGTTAATATCAGGTTTTGTTTTTTCTCTAGTTTGCAGAATTATTTTGCTTATCATGATTTCACACAGAGCTCAACAATTGAACAAAAAACACTTTCAAGCAAGTAGCTCTTACTGCACAAAACATGGAGCCAATCTCGAGGTCTTCAATATTTGAAAGCTGACCAAGGGCACACAAAATTTTGCTTTTAGATCCATCATTCACTAGGCCAAAAGGTTGATAACCAAAGAGTGGTATGCAATCGCGAAAGATGCTTGCAGAAATCAGTTTAGGTGCTTCCAGAGATAAGTGGGTAAATCTTCCCAGAATATTCAATCGTCTCAGGTTAGGCCCATGGATTACAATGTCATCATGCTCAAAGATATAAGACAGTGTCAAGTTCTCGAGCAGAGGACAACTTGAAACCAATTTCTCAATGGTAATCCCCCATAAATAACAATTAGAAACACTAAGGTTGCGTAGAAGTTTAAGACCTTGGAAACACTCAGGTGCATCTATACAACACTCTGAAATATCTAGCTGTTCCAATTTGTGACATGAGAAGATGCTGGAAGGAATTTTGCAATCTTCAAATATATCGAACCTGAGATGAAGATTCTTAACTGCATTTTGGGACAAAATGGCCACCCATCTATTGATTGCCTCCTCAGATGCATACTCACCATCTAGTTCAAAAGTTGTGATTGGACCCTTATGTGCCAATAATACCATATCCACAATTCTTGTAAGTTGCGACGGTGTGCAGTCTTCTTTGAACACCAAATCTGGTATCTCAGCCCAGGAGTAGTTCCATTTGCTTGAAAGGATGGAATTTCTGGCTGCTTCTTTTATTGGCAGTTTGCCTAGAATTTTTTGAAGTAACTCTGCCGGCAAGCCACTAATGAAATCTAAATTTATATCGAAATCATCTTTCTTCTTTGGGTGCAGATGATCCCCCATTGCAAGAGCTTAGGTTTCTACGTAACATGCAAGGCAAAATATTTAATTAATTCTTGTTGGGTATGAAGAACCCGTATTATATAAACTCCGGCTTTCTCTTTTATATAGCAGAGGGGTAGATTCTGCCATGAAACTGAACAATTAATCGAAGGTTTGGAATGATTCTAAGGTGGCAAGAACATAATACAATAATAACAAATTAAGAATGATTATTAACTGACCCTAAAAATTTAGTAATAAATGAAAACCAACTTCAAGGATTAACACCAAGTCCTTAACACAACTTTCGACAAAGGTAGAACTACTGTGCCATCTGGTTAGACCATCAAAGCTAATTGGGTTAGAGTTCTACTCCCCTCCTCAGTTGACCCGTCCCTCCCTAATTCCACGATGCCGACACCAACCCGGCAATTCAAAAGAACGAATTAAGGGTTCCCAATATATACAGTAACGGCCCATCAATTCAGGAACAGTCAAATCAATTATGTTTAGAAATTTATAGATTTACATTTTCTAGTGTAAAATCATTTATCTTTAGACTTGCATGGCAAATTCTTTCAAAAGGAAATAATCTGTGATCTGATAATACTCTCAATCTCTCAATTTGAAGGATCAAGCACAAAATAGCGCTTCTTTTTATTCCCAAAACCCCAAACAAAAACAAGTGAAATCATCCCAAAAAAAGCAACAAATTATCAAATTAATATGAGAGAGAAAAAGAGAAAGTCAGGAGTTACCTCAAACCCAAAGCGAAGGCAAGAGCACGGCAGCCAGCTGGAATCTTTCCGACCAAATTAAAATAAGGAAGAAGCCGAGAGAGCAAGAGGGCTAAAAACCGGGGGAGGAAAGAAGGGTTTGCTAGAGGACATTGATGTAATTTTAATTGAGAAACTATGTTTCGGCCCATGAACTATTGGACTAGGGTCATTTGAGCCGATTACTTTTTTTTATATAATTAACCCCCTAAAAATTTAATTTTTAGTTTAATTTAGCCTTCTATCACTTGGGTCAATTGAGCCGGTAATTTATTTTTGGTTTGATTAGCCCCTTTATAATTGATTTTGGTTCAATTAACCCCTCTATCAACTCCCATTAAACCTTTTCTCTCTATCTCTTCTTCTCTTATCATCTCCATTAAAGGCACAACAAGAGAGGGTTAGAAATAAGGCAACTTACTGAACTTCACCTAACTACTGCATTGCTCTCTCTCTCTCTCTGGAATACAAAGATCCACATTGTCGATGAACTCTTCTCATATCTCTACCCTCTATTAATTGATAGATTACCATATTATCTTCATCTTCTCTCAGATAAGCATGCTCGGTTGACTTCCATAAACAAGCAAAGGCCAACATCAAAATCTCTTCCCATGGTTTTCCTAATGTTGACATCATGGTTTAGCTGTCAACAAAGATGGAAACTAAGTTTAGACGAATATGTCAAATTCAATTGATCCATCATGTGGAAACAAGGCTAATGCAGTGTTTGTTATTATTTTTTGAATTACTGTACCTAATCTGTATATAACATTAGGGTGATTAGTCAAATTGAAATCATTCTCAGTTCGCACAGGATCTGCTGTATATATGACAGACATAGTGCTCAGAAAAGGCAGCTACCAGTGTATAATTACTTATTAGTTTGATTCTTTAATTTGATTATATAAAATTGATTTCAGTTTGTTCCAGAAATCTTTAATTTTTTGTCCCCCAACACAATCTTGTAGTTCCTAAAATAGAATTACATAATACAAATTTAATAGAAATTAGTTGAATTTATACTTTGGTTAAGTAAAAGCTTTATCAGATCTAAAATAATCAAGTCAATTTCAGAGCTTAACATGTTCTCAGTCCAGTTGGAAAGCTAATTCTGATTTAACTGGTATGAGAACTATACTGGCCATCATTGGGACAAAATGCCAACTAGTACAACCAAGAGTGAAGTTCCCATGATACTATAATTCCTTATTTCCAAAGATGAATTACTGTGCATAACAACACACTAAACATAAACATTCTTATATAGGTAAAAAAAAATCAGGTATATAAAGAGGAGACTAACAAAATAACCTCTTTGGAGGAACAAGAGAAGCTCAGGTAACATAAGATGAGAGAAAAGGATCGAGATGAAGATGTAGTACTTGGCGTGGTCCCATAAGATGCCTCGTCTAACTGTTTCGTTTGCGCCTCCATTAGTGGAGGAAAGACCGAAAGAGCACGAGAGAGATAGAGAAGGGATTACGTTGAGTTTAACAACAAACAGAAGGGGTTGATTGTAAAAGTAGCAAAGAGATCAAATCAGCAAAACCTACAACTTAGCACGTAAGTTTAATTAATGAAAAATGGAGGGCTGGAATGGATATTTCATAAGACAAGATTTTGTAAACTATCAGATTGCGCAAGGAGTAGGTCTTCTATTTACGGCCCATTATAAGCCCATGACATTATCTGTCGTGTAGACGAATTGTGCGTGCCGTTCAAATGTAATTAAAGAAATATTTTCGTTGTTTTGCAGAAAATTAAATTCTAACACTGTTTTATACGATAATATGACATGGCATGACATGGACAAAAGCATTTTGCCAGTTCAATTCTCCTCACGAATAATTAATTTTTTGGTGAGTTCATCATTACATACGAAATCTCTGCATAATTTTGTACGATTAGTCATGGTAGGAAAAGCAGCAAGTCATTAATTGAATACCTCTACGGCTCTACTATATGCAAATTACTGCACATGATTGCTTTTACAATTATCCAACGAAAGGCTATATTACTAGGAAAGAAAAGATCAATCAGTCTTTATATGACAAAGTGAATTATCAAAGGTTTATAGTCACGACCTTACAAGCTGAAGGGAAAATAAAAAATTGTCTGCTCATGTAAATGCCTAGCTGATTGATCCATCACGTACACGTACGTATAGGGTCATATTAATTATTATATAACACTTTCAATTATAAGCTATCCATCATATTATTTTTGTTGCTTTCCTACTGTCAGTGATGATAATAGTTTGTTCCACAATTGGCAGACAAACTAATCATACAACCAAGAAAGGAAATGAAATGAAATGTGCCACTTATGAATACATATATTAATATTAATATATATCATAAGGAAGATAATATTCACTCCGCACCCACTTATGAAATAGCCTTAATTTATTGTTCTGCTTTGGCTTTACATTTTAGCGAACAAAGGAACAAAATTTACTGCAGTGATTTTACATTCACATCCCCCCCAAAATAATAAAACAATGTGAGAACCCAGAATTTTTGCAACAAAACAGAACCCAATGAACACAGATTAAACCAAAATGAACAAATTTTATCTTAAATAGAGAGCAAGAATTAATTTATAATCAAGATTCATTACAGCTGAAAAATGATGCTGCCAAAAACAAATCAAAATTCTATTTCAAAAAAAAAAAAAGGAAAGTCAATAGCTGGAACTTTCATCAACTAAGATCACAGCTTTACTCGACAGCCTCGGAAGGCTTAGTAGCTTCATCATAAATCCCACGCCATCAACTAACTCATTAAAGCGCCATCTATCTATCACCAACTTCTCTAGCTGAGGAGCAGTACTCAGAATAAATTTAGCAAACACTAACATCGACTCACCGTCTTCGAAGCCGAATATCATCACTTCCTCTAGCCGCTGAAGGAAGGAAATGGTTGTAATCCTTTGCTCCTCCCAGATATTTTGACTTGGTATCGTTAAACATAGTGTTTTCAAGCTAGGGGCGCTCTGGAAAATGCAAAGAGCAGTGTCAACCACCTTCCTTCTGCCATCTAAGTGAAGTGATATCTTTTTCAAATGGGGGAATGTTACTGGAAGCTTCTCTGGTATAGGCCCTGTGGCCAAATACTGAAACAAGTGCCAAATTTGAATTCATTAGACTATATTACAAGACCCAAACAAGATCAGTCATTTTATGCATGGTGAATTAAATTATTGTATAGCTCCTAACAAAACATTACTTAAAAAATTAAGCAAGGCAAAAGGCCATCAACAAAACGGTGGTGAAGATGGACTGAGTTGTCATTAGTCGACCAATTACACCCTAATTCAGTTGTTTCAACTACATTAAATGATCTTCAACTTGCAGTACATTACTCATGACTTCTGATTGAGTCCACCACAAGAAATTCTTTGCATGTTAAAAATTAAGCCCATTCAGGATTCATGAGATGTAGTTGCAAAACTGACTTTATGCCCTCATGATTTCATGCAGAGGTACAGTAAATGAATGAAACACTTTCAAACAAGTAGCGCTCACCTCACAAAATTGTGAGTCAATATTCAGTTCTTCAATATTTGGAAGTGCACCAATGGTGCGCAGAATTTTGCTATCACATCCAACATTTACCAGGCCAAAACCCTGGATATCACGAGGCATGTTATCGACAAAGATACTTGCCGAAATTAACTTTGGTGTTTCCAAGAACAAGTCAGCAAAATCTTCAAGAACATAGAGTTGTTTGAGGTTAGGTGCACAGATTACGAGGCAACCATGCTTCACTACTTCAAATAGTGTCAAGCTCTCCAACAAGGGACAGCCCAGAACAAACTTCTCAGCAGTAATCTCTGCTAACTCACAAGCACTTAGACATAGGTTGCGTAGGAGCTTAAGGCCATGGAATCACTGAGGTGCATATATAGTGCAACCTGAAATTTCCAAGTGTTCCAATTTGTAACATGAGAAAAGGCTTGAAGGCACCTTGCATCCTTGATGAATATCAAAACTGAGACGAAGATCCTTTAGTCCAGCTTTGGACAAAACGAGCAGCCATCTATTGATTGCCTCCTCACTTACATGACGACCACTGCCTAGTTCTAGTTCAAATTTCAGAATCGGACCCCGGTGCACCAGTAACACCTTATCCACTGATTCTATCAGCTTAGACTCTGTGGTGTATTGATTAAATACCAATTCAGGTATTGAAGCCCAGGAGGACTTCCATTTGGTAGAAAGGATACTAGTTCTGACCGCCTCTTTTATTGAAAGTTTGACTAAAATTTTTTCAATGATCTCTGAGGGCATGCAGCTTAGAAAATCTTTGTTTAGTTCATAATTAGCCCTCCCCTTTTGCCTTCCACGACCATCCATTGTAAGAGCTCAGTTGATTTCTGCTAACATGCAATTATTTATTGGTTCATTGTTACACAGGTACTTCAAAATATTTTATTAGTCATGTTAATCCTAACTAAGCTTTTCATTTTATAAAGAGACAAAACTTTAGCAAAGGAACCATAAAATTGAAGTAATAAGAACCATGTAAGGATTTTAGCAACCTAATTCTGTACCAATTATGATCCAATAATTCCAGTACCAAGAGGGATGGCATATATATAATCGTGAAGCAGTTCTGACCCAATAAGAATACCATCATATATACAACTCTCCAATCTCCATCCTCCGCCAACCCATTTAATCAAATTCAATTGAAGTGAAGACCATTCAATTCCACTTATAAATTTACAGGTGTAAAGAAAACCCTTTTCAAGAGAAACAATTAATGTGTTACCAGAGCATGTTGTGGATTTGTCAAATTATTATAAGATGGAAGGATAATAGAGAGCTTGTTTCCATTGTCCAAATACCCAACTGGAAATCAACGAGATCAGTTCAATTTTACAAGAAATAAACAAAAAAGATCGATTGATCGATCGAGAGAGAGAGAGAGAGAGAGAGCCCTTTACCTTAAACCCGACAATTGATTCTTGGAAAGAAAGATGGCGAGAGAGGGAGAGACGGAGGCAACAATGAATGGAAAGGGTTTGGTCGAAGGCGCCGATCTCTCTAATTTCAATTATGACGAATGGAGACTAGAGAAGAGTGACAGTGTGATACTAGGGCTTTTCTTATTCACGAATTAACTAATTTAGAAAGGTTTCCTTAGCAAGCTTTTCTTCATGGTGAAAGATATTGTGCTGCTTCGGCCTATTTTATTGGATTATTATTATTATTATTATTATTAAATTTAAAATATATATTCAGTAAAAGTTTTTGACAAATTCGGCTTCAGGCTATATGTAGGGCTACACAGCTTCACTAGAGATCCCATATTCGTACTCCATTTCTATAAAATACTGTATAAATATTAACGCTTTTACCATTTTGTTAACTTACTTTTTAATTTATAAATTTTATTTGTTAAGCCTAAATAGTAAGTATAATGGTATCTGTGCGCAAATAAATAATCCTTCAATTAATATTCGGCCCTGATCAAAATTTCATTTTTTTTAACATAGGATTTCATTTCGTTGAAAAATTCTTGATCAAATTGAACATATTTGGTGTCATTTGATTGTAATTCTCATATAATTAGATCCAACGAAATCATGTGAAATCAATTCAAATGAAATGAAATGAAATCCCGCGTAAAAAGCATTTTGATCCGGCCATTTCCGTCAAATTGTGGCTAAGCATTTTGATCAGAGCCATTCCTGAGAAATTGTGACTTTCTACCACAACATTTGATCAGGGCCATTTATGTAGGACAATGATAGATTTTGTACTGAGTCCATCAACTTTTTCATTATTGCCAATTGCCAAATGATTAAAAAATATATCTATCAATACGGCACTAGATAATATTTTCTTCAGGTTGTGATGGTCCTCATAGATTATGGCTATGTTTGGTAAGGAGCCGAACTAGCTAGTTCGTGAACTAGGTTAGTTCGGCGTTACCAAACATGAGCCGAACTAGAATAAGGCCTAGTTCGCCTTAGTTCGCCTTCTAGTTTTAGTTCTACCAAAATCATAGAATTAGAAGCCGAAATAGAACAAACCTTGTTCTAGTTCTTATTCTAGTTCGGCCCATTTGCCAAACATAGCCTATAAGAATTAACTACTAGTAACTAATTCACTCGAATGATTAAGTAGTATTTTATCAAAGTGATCTTTTTTTTTTCTTTTTTTTTGTGATTTTCTTAGAGGCTTATGCCAAAGGTCCCGTTTGGATAGGTTGGGAATAAGGGGGAATAAGGTATTCCGGGCGGAAAAGTGGAAAATTTTATTATAAACAATCCAAACTCTTCACAAAGTTACACACTTTCCAATACTTTCCGCCTAGGAATAAGCTATTCCCCTTATTCCCAATGCATCCAAACGACCCCAAAAATATGCTATTATAGCCTTACTCTTAAAATATGATCTTCCCTAGTAATTTAAACTGTCGAATTAGTAACTACAAACAAATTTTGCATGGGAACAATAGTAAACACGGAAAATATCATCAACTTTAGGACTTCACTTCGTCCTTGTAGTGTACAAATTTATCTTTTCATATTTTTCAACTTTATCGACCCTACCATAAGTTCCAACATTAGAGAACATAAATAATAAAGAGTGCCAAAATTGACAAATAAATATGTGCATACATATTTTCTTTCCGAGCTTACAATTCTTGTGATGCAGAGTCAGTCTGCATTTGAATTCTCTTACTTGTTAATTGGCTAGGTTGTTCACCTCACGTGCATAGTATTTTGTTTTAAATTTTCTTAATAAAAAAATATTGGATTCAAACCAATTTTTTCTTTAAAAAAAATATTCTCTGAATTGTACAAGTGCTCACACATTTGTCCTACAAAGTAATGAAGGCTTAAGGAACGATTAATTCGGATTATCTCTCCTTATTTTTTTTTTAAAATTACTTTTCATTTTCTGTTCTTAGCTTAAATTTGTTTTATTTTTGTCTTTGATTTCATTTTCCTTTTTTTTTTTAATCAAATGTATAGTTTCTTGCTAAATTTTTATTACCTTCCATTATTGTCTTTTTATTATTCAACACAAAAGATAAGGGCTGGATCCTTATTTTTTTAATAGAGAAAACTTGAACCCCCAATTTAATAGCAAACATATTTAGTTAAAAACAAGTCGTGAGCTCGTTAAAAACATTTATTCTTTTTCAACAAAACCAAATAATCTCAATTTAATACCAAAAACCCACTATTTCTGCGCTGCTACAACTTTCCCCGCATGAAATAAATAGTAATTAGGAGACAATAAAAAAAAGAGGATCATATTAGATCTAACCAATAGAAAGAAAAGGGATAATGGGTTCAGGACACACAGCGTATATAATGTTTCCATTGACTTTTTCTAATTTTCTTTTTCCATTTTATTTTTCATACACCCTCGTCAAACCCCATCTATACCAGCATCGGTACATGTACCTACTGGTACTCTGGCAGCTTTATTCTAATTTTCTCCTCGCATCTAATTGTTACGTGGTGCAACTCTTTAAATTAACACCTCTAATATGTGTACATTATTAATGCACAATTGATCATATTTATTTTTTCCCTTCCCTACTGTCAGTAATTGTTTTTCAAATTAATACTCTTTATTGTTTTTCAAAGTTGGCATGCATACAGAGTAATTGTCAATCGATTAGAACATTACAAACGACAAAAAGATTGGTCACGTTTCGTAAAAGTCGTCACTGAGATCGTGCATCAACACAGAAATTTACCCCATAATCAATTAATACATATAAATATAAAAATAATATTCACTCCAAGCAACTTAGGCAATAGCCTTAATTTATTGTACTGCATACTTTTCCATTTGAGTGAACAAAGGATCAGGATTACTACAGTTGTTTCGTTGTTTAATATCAAGTCACTCAAAAATAATGAAACAAAGTGAGAACCCAGATATTCACACAAATTGCAGGAATATTTTTTTTTAATAATTATAGTATCACAAGGTGAGTATCACATGCTAGTAACATTTGCAACGATCCAGAACCCAATGAACAAAGGATCAACAAACTAAATAAATTTATTGTAAAATAAAGATCAAGAAATATTTATTGTTTTACAATCATTACAGCATAAAAAAATAATGCTGCTAAGAACAAATCAAATATATTCCCATTAAAGCAAAAGTAAAATTCAATAACTGAAACTTCTATCAAATACGATGACAGCTTTACTCGACAGCCTCGGAAGGCTTGCTAGATTCATCCGAAATCCCATTCCATCATCTAATTTATTAATATCCCATTCATCTATGACCAACTTCTCCAACTGAGGAGCAGCACTAAGAATAAACTTAGCAAACCCAAGCATTGACACAGTCTCTTCGAAGCTGAGTATCACCACAACCTCCAGTCGCTCAAGGAAAGAAATGCTTGTTATCCTTTGCTCCTCCCAGATAATTTGCCTTGGTACTGTTAAACAGAGTGTATTCAAGTTCGGCACCTTTTGGAAAATGCAAAGAGCAGTATCAACCCCCTCGCTGCAGCCATCTAGGTAAATTGATATCTTCTTCAAGTGGTAGAATGTTACAGGAAGCTTCTCTGGTATAAGCCCTGATGCCAAATACTGAAACAAGTGCCAAATTTGAATTCATCAGACTATAAGATTATTACAAGACACAAACAAGATCAATCATTTTATCCATGGCCAAATGAATTATTGGACCGCTCTTACTAATTTTTTTTTTAAAATATTGATCTTTCAAATAGGCAGTACATTACCCCTGATTTCGTACCTAGTCAAGCATCCTGAAATTCATTGCATAGTTCAAATTAAGCCCAATCAGGACTCAAGGGATCTAGTTGCAAAATTGACCATATTATGCCCACATGATTTCATGCAGAGGTACAGTAATTGAATGAGACGCTGTCAAACCAGTATCTCTTACCGTAAAAAACTTTGATCCTATATCCAGTTCTTCAATATTAGAAAGTGCACCAATGGAGCGCAGAAGTTTTCCGTGACATCCATCACTCGCCAGGCCAAAATTCAGAAAACCATGAGGCATGTAATCAAAATGGATGCTTACATAAGTTAATTTTGGTGTTTCCAATAATAAGTCGGTACATGTGATTCCCAAAAGATCCAAATGTGTGAGGTTACGTGCACGGATTGCAAGGCAGCCATGCTCGACAAACTCAAACAGTGTCAAGCTCTCAAGCAATGGACAGCCCGAAACAAACTTCTCTATCGTAATCCCCACCAGATGACAATTACCTAAGTTTAGATTCCGTAGAAGATTAAGGCCTTGAAAACACTGAGGTGCATTTATAGTGCAAGCTGAAATTTCAAGCCGTTCTAGTTTGTTACATGAGAAAAGGCTCGAAGGAACCTTGCAATCTTTATAAATATTAAAACTGAGACGGAGATCCTTCAGTCCATTTTTGGACAAAAAGAGCAGCCATCTGTTGATCATCTCCTCACATGTAAGTTCATAGTTGTCTAGTTCAAATTTCAGAATTGAACCCTGGTGCAACAGCAATACATTATCTACTGATCTTATGAGCTCAGATTCTGAGATTTTTTCTGTGAACACCAAGTCAGATATTGAGGCCCACAAGGACTTCCATTTGCTGCAAAGGATGCTAGTTCTCACCGCCTCTTTTATTGGGAGTCTGACTAAAATATTTTCGATTATCTCTGCTGGCATACTGCTTATAAAATCCGAGTTTAATTCAAAATCAGCTCCCCTCTTTTGTCGCTGACGACCATCCATTGGAAAAGCTCAGTTGTTTTCTTTAAAAATTGTAACGATTTATTAGTTAATATATTGCAGACGTACTTCAAAATATGATTAAGGATCCTTACAATATATCACAAAGACAGAAGATTTTGCTAGGATACTGAAATAATAGTGGATGGTTATGGAACAAAATAATTATAAAAGGATAAAAGTAAACAACTCTAATAATGATGAAGTAAAGCATGACAAGGATTAGTAACCTACTTTCATACCAATTCAGACCCAAATAATTCAAGTATCAGCAGGAATGGCATCTAATTGGTATGTGTGGCACCTCTGACCCAATAATTCTGTCAAAAACCAGAATTATAAAGGCTGATTTGGAATAATAGTTTGGTTGTTTTAACTGGGTCAAATGAGTGAGGAAGGGTAAAAGGGTCCAAACAGGCTATATTGTTGGCTGGATTGGAATAAAGAGAAGTTGAATCAGTCAAAGAGACTGACAAATAGAATGGGCCAATTGTCAGAACCAACATGGAAGAAGAGCAACAGGGGGCATTTGTCAGGATCCATAGGAGTTATTTGATAGATTACCAGACAATCTTATTTTATATTTTACTACAGTTAATTTGAGTGATTGCACTTACTGTTAGGTTTCATATAAAAGGATAGTATGTTGTATTTGGGGATATGGGATATCTCTAATCTGAAAAACGCTCATAATCTTATTTTCTCATAGTTTTCTATCTATTTTTCCAGTTTTATTAGATGATTACTGTTGGCTTTATTGTCTTATCATTTCAAGCTTCAATTTCTTTCAATGTCCATTAATTGAGCTTGATTAAATCAAACCCTCTTAGTTTGGTCTGGTAAAGGTTGTGTTTCTGATTTTTCATTGATCAGGAAGGTGACAAATTCCTGTACCAAAAGAGAAAGTATACAGGAAGGAACTAACTTAAGAGAAATCCATTCAACTTTTCTTTATGAAATTATACAGGAAGGAAACTCACTCCATTGAGGAAAAAGAGAAAGTTTAATATGCACCATAGTGCATAGAGAGTTTTATGCACAGCGGACTTTTTCGGGAATATTTTTGTAAATTGACAAATCTAATTTAACCAATCTAATCTACATATTGAAATCTCATAGCAAATCAAATTTTACAATTTTTGAGATTTTATTACTATTTTTTTCGAATTTTTTAAAACCTGCCATTTTTGGAAACAAACTACTATTTACAAATTCCAAAAATGGCAGGTTTTAAAAAAATCGAAAAAAATAGTAATAAAATCTAAAAAATTATAAAATTTGGTTTGCTATGAGATTTCAATATGTAGATTAAATTGGTTAAATTAGATTTGTCAATTTACAAAAATATCTCCGAAAAAATCCGCGGTGCATAAAACTCCCTATGCATTATAGTGCATATTAAACTTTCTCGAGGAAAAATATGTAATTAGACGAACAATAAAACATAACTTGTTTCTATTGCCCAAATCCTCGACAAAAGAAAAGAAAAATCTTTCGATACAAACAAACAGTAAACATATTAAATCAAATAATCAATAGAGACAGAGAGAGAACTTACTTAGAATTCCAAAAATCCCCAAAAATCTTTCCCAACGATTCTTCCAAAATAAAAGCGAGAGAGAAATCAGAAAGAGACGGAGGCAAGAATGGAATGCAAAGGGTTTTGTGAAAGGTTTTTTTTTTTTTTTTTGATCAAAGCCCGTAGGCACCCCACCCCAATTAATCTTGCCCCAGCGAGAATCGAACCCAGATCTTTCCGTAGAAAGCTTACCAACTGGACTAGCCAGCGGAGACTTTGTCAAAGGTTAAGACTTAAGATTTGACCGACATTAAATAAAATGATGTCATTAATTAAGGAAAGATTTGACCGACATTAAATAAAATAATCTCATTAATTAAGGAAAGATTTGACCGACATTAAGTTTGTTCAACGCTTAAAATATCATGTTACGGCCCATTACCAGCCCATCAACTCTTTCTTTTCATCTACGATTTCACGTTAGGATACATGTAAGGTTACACGGGACTACGTTTCAGGAGAACCTACATTCGTATGAAATTTAGTCCTTGAAGAGGGCTCTATTACAAATATTTTAAAAAGTTACCAATTAAAAAGCTAATTTTCGTCCGGATTAAAGAATTAAAATCTATAATCTATAACTATTTAAACGCATAATTTCGTCAGAGATTAAATCTACGGAAGAAAATAAACCTACTAGTCTACTACCTTCATTTTTAATCATAATAAAATATGCTCTAACTCAAAGGGAAAGACAAAAACAACTAATCGATCTTAACATAATATGCTGTGTTAAGATTCATCCATATAATTAACTATATAGATGATAAACAGATTACATATATAATAATAAGAAAATTTTATTTGATACACTTCTTTTTACGAAGGAAGATCACAAATTCCTTCAAACAAAAGTATAATAAATTCATAACTAATATGAATTTATTGTATGATACACAGTTGGGTCTGATGTTATTCCGAAATTTTATCACAATCCACAGAAATATAATTATAGACGGAAATCAAAATTTCATCCACTAATTTACAGATTTGGCCAATCAGGTTGAGCTTGTTATATATATTTTTTCTATTCTTTTATATAAATTTATTTTAGTTTCATAATAATTTTTATGTTTCTTTTATACCACCAATTGATCTTTTTTTTTTCCATGAAAATTCCATTGCTCTATCATAAAATTACAGCAACAAAGGACAAAAGAAAGAAGAAAAGAGGTCCCATGAGCCGACCGACACGATGAATTCACAATTATAAATTCAAATAGTAAAATGTCAAACCTTTCATTGCATATTTTTCGAGCTCTTAATCTACTGTAAAATACTAAAATGAATTGGCTTCGTAATTCTAAATTAAACTACTTAAAATATAACGCAAATAGAGATTGCAATAGTTCATGGCAGTGAAATTGTGGCATTGAATCCCTCGTTAACTACAGAGCAACAATACAATGACAACTGAGCACATGCCATCAATTTTACGTTTCTCTCGTTGATTTCAACTATCGATTTTAAATTTAACGTCTTAATTCAAAATTATTTTGAAATAATGTATAAAAGATCGGTAAAATAAAAAAAAACTAAAATCAAGTAAATAAAAAATCACAAGAAATTAAAAAAATTCTTAATTTTTATTTATAGTTAATATTCCAGAATTTTGAACATTTTTGCTATTTTTTTTACTTTTCATATGATCTTTAGCAATCGCAAATCAGGACCTTACAAGCTGAAGAAAAAAATAAAATTGGCAACTTATTTTTCCTCACATCTAAGTGCCTAGCTTGTGGATCCATCACTACATGCTAAATTTCTGCATAATTTTATACGATTTGTCCTGGTCGTTACAACATCAACTCTTTAAATCGATTCCTCTATTAAGTACAAATTGGTACACGTATAGGGTACGTAGTAAGTTTTGTTGCTTTCCTACTGTCAGTGATGGTATTATTGTGTTCCACAATTGGAGTTTTGGAAGACAAATATCGATAATACATACAGAATAATAGTCATAGTCGAAAAATGAAAAATGACAAACGAAAAAAAAAAAAATGCTAATGTTCCATAACTATCCCCGCACAAATATCTCACATGATCAATCGATACATATATGGCAGAACAAAGATTATGTTCACTTGATTGATTGTGCTGCTTACTTTCCATTTAAGTGAACAAAGGATCGTAAATATAGCATTTAAATCCCTTAAAAATAAGGAAACAATATGTGAACCCAAGTAAATAATAGCTTCCTCTCTAATAATTGAATCACAGGTAAATAATATATACTGCAATTCTTTTTCAATGTAACTATAAAATTAAGATTAGTTATTCGGAGGAAGAAATATTATTCCTAAACGATCAAGAATAAATTTTTTTTTGGATATGGAGTGTTATTTTTAAGTGGTACAACATCCGGATTAAATTTTTATTCCTAGGATGTTCGGATCATCTTTTTAATTCGGATTAAAAAGTGGTCCCAACCAATTCTTAATCCACATTAAGAAAATGATCCAAACACCTTAACAATAAAAATTTAATCTAAATGTTAGACCACTTAAAAAATAACACTCTAAATTCCAAAAAACTTATTCTTGATCGTTTAAGAATTATATTTTTTAGTCCGAATAACTAATCCTAATTTTATTCTTAGATGATACAAACGCACCCATAGTAAGTTGATATGCAATAATTAAACTAACGTACTGAACATATAGCCTGTAGGAAAAGAATCCACATTAAAAGAAATTGAAATTAGGCAAGGAAAATGTTTGGGTCAACATGTTGACCTCAAATAAATTATATCACAAATAGAGAACAAGAAATATTCAATGTTCTATAATCATTACATCAGAAAATGATGCCTTCCTAGAACAATCAATCTATATATTCCACAAAAAATCAAAAGCAGAAGGGAAGTCGATGTCTGGAACTTCACCAAATAGTATCACAGCTTTACTTGACAGCATGGGAAGGCTTGCTAGCTTCATTTGGAATCCCACACCATCGTCTAATTCATAAAGGTCCTCATCATACATGATCAACTTCTCTAGCTTAGGAGCAGTACCTAGAATGAACTTAGCAAATGCTAACAGGGACCCAACATCTTCAACATCGAGTATCTCAACCACCTCCAGTTGCTCTAGGAAGGAAAAGGTTGCTATCCTTTGCTCCTCCCAGATATTTTGACATGGCAACTTTAAACGGAGTGTTTTCAAGTTAGGTACATTTCGTAAAATGCAAAGAGCAGTATCAACCACCTTGCTGCTGCCATCTAGGCGAATTGAAATCTTCTTTAAGTGGTGGAATGTTTCTGGAAGCTTCTCAGGTATAGGCCCTGAGCCCAGATACTAAAACAGTGCATTGAATTTATCAGACTATAGGCTATATTACAAGACAAAGAATATCAATTGGTTAACCTACAGAAAAATAAGTTACTGGACTGCTCTTAACTATACATTTTTAATAAAAAAACAGGGCGAATAGTTCTTATAAAATGGCAATGACATTTCTCGTTACTTCCAACATAGTCCAATAAGGACTCAAGGGATCTAGTTGCAAAACTGACCATCTTATACCATCATGTTTATCTAACCTTCATCAAGGTATAAATCACATTATTGTGCCTAAGTAACACTCAACCTATGTTTGCTTCTTTAATAAGTACTGACTAGTCAGGTATCGCACCAGTATGGGCATAACTAGAACACAACTGTGTGGCACCTGGGGAAAGCACAAGTCATTTCTCTTTGCATATTAAAAATTAAAGCATAAGGTTTGCTTTAATCATGATTTCATGCAGTGGTACAGTAATTGAATGAAACACTATCAAACAAGCGTCTCTTACCTCACAAAACTCTGAGTTAATATCCAATTCTTCAATACTAGAAAGTGCACCAATGGCGCGCAGAATTTTGCCTTTACATCCATCATTTGCAGGGCTGAAATCCTGAAAACCATGAGGCAGGCTATAGGCAAAGATGATTGCAGAAATTAAATTAGGTGTTTCCAACAGTAAGTCGCTAAATCTCTCATCAAGAATTAGTTGTTTGAGGTTTGGTGATCGGATTACAAGAGAATCATGATTATTAACGCAAATCAGTGTCAAGCTCTCAAGCAAGGGACAGCCCGAAACAAACTTCTCTATGGTAATCCTCTCTAAATAGCAAGCTCTTAGTGTTAGTTTTCTTAGAAGCTTAAGGCCTCTGAAGCACCGAGGTGCATTTATAGTGCATCCTGAAATTTCAAGATGTTGTAGTTCGTGACATGAGAAAAGACTGGAAGGAACCGTGCAACCATTATAGACATAAAACATGAGACGAAGATCCTTCAGTCCATTTTTTGATAAAACGAGCAGCCATCTGTTGATTGCCTTCCTATTTGCAAGCTGATCACTATCTAGTTCAAATTTCAAAACTGGACCCTGGTGCACTCGTAACACCTTATCTACTGATTCTATTAGCTCAGATTCTGGCAGGCATTTTTCTGCAAACACCAAATTAGGTATTGAGGCCCACAATGACTTCCATTTGCTAGAGAGGACGCTGGTTCTCGCCGCCTCTTTTATTGGTAGTTTGACTAAAATATTTTCTATTATTTCTGAGGGCAGGCTGCTTAGATAATCTTTGTTTAATTCAATATCAGTCATCTTTTGCCGCTGACGACCAGCCATTGTAAGAGCTCAGTTGTCTTCTTTTAACATGAAATTATTTAGTTGTTAATTATTAGAGAGGTAATTTGAAACAGTTTACTAATCACCTGAATCCTAACTAAAAATTTTATGTTACAAAAGAGGCAATTTTGTAAATAAAGCATGCAAGGATTAGCAACCCTTTTTTTCAGTACCAATTCTGACCCAAAAATTCCAATACCCAACAATTTCAATTGGTACGTGAAGCAGTTCTGACCCAGTAAAAATACAGCATAGTCAGGATTAACAACCCATTTATTTTTTTAAAAAAAGACGAAATAGCAAGTTTCCCATGTATTAACACTGTACTGATAACTATTGAATAAGAATTACAATCAAGTTCTCTTATAAAATTCACGTGTAGGGAGGTTGAACCCTTTGAAGAGAAACAATAATTCTGCCAGAATACCCAATAGTTCCTTACAAAAATGGAGCAAAAAAATATGATAGAACCATTTTTCTTATGACATTCGCATATTTTGTGTTTTGTCAGTGCCCAATTCTTTTCTTTATGAAATTATACAGGAAACTCATTCCATGGAGCAAAAATTTGTAATTAGTCTAACAACAACAACACATAACTTGTTTCTATTGCCCAAATCCTCGACAAAAGAAAAGAAAAATCATTCAATACAACACTGTAAACAGATTTAAATCGATCGAGAGACAGAGAGAGAACTTACTTAAAATTCCAAGTGAAGGAGAGAGCGAGAGTACCAACTGGAGTCTTCTTTCCCAACGATTCTTCAAAAAAAAGGCGAGATCAGAGAGAGACGGGAGGCAACAATTTCGGAAAGTTTGGAGAAGAGAATTAGGGCTTAAAGAGTTGAGAGACGTTTGTCTTTAAATAAAGCGATTTCATTAATTATGGAAAGTTTTGACCGACATTAAGTTTGTTCAACGCTTAAAATATCATATTACGGCCCATTACCAGCCCATCAACGATTTTCTATTTATTGTCTATTATTTCCCTTCAAAGTTCAAAATAAAACACTTTATTAGAACACATAGATTGGATCTGATCCAGCGGTTTTGCTATCCATGTCGTATCTCCAACGTTTATTTTTTTTTTCCATCACGAAAGATCCTCTTTATTTTGCAATATTCTTGTTAATCATCTTCCTTAAAAAAATTAATTTTTTTCCAAAAATGTATTCGCTGAAAGTTGTGGGCAAAACTCAGCTTCAGACTAAGGAAACATGTAAGGTTACACAGGACTAGGTTGCAGGAGATTCTACATTCGTAGAGATTCCAATAAAAGAGATGGCAATAGACATGGTTCTTTTACTAAATTTGCATGTTTTAACTATATGCGAAGAACTATAAATTGTTACCGTTAGAACGCTAATTTTCGTCGGGATATAGAATTATAATCTACAATAAAATTAGAATTAATTTATCGGAAAATAATTATTCCTAAATGGATGAGAATTGGATTAATTGTATTATATTTAAGTGGTTCTCTATCCAGAATAAATTCATAATCCAAATATATTTGAATCATTTTTATTTTGGATTAAAATTTCATTCCAACTATCTTTTAAATCTAGGTTATAAAATTATCCAAACGGACTCGGATAAAAAATTTTATTCAATCCACTACTTAGAAATAACACTGGTAATCCACAAAATTTTATCCTCAATCATCAAAGAATAATATTTTTTATTTCGAATAACTAATTCTAATTTTTATTCTCATATGATTCAAACGCATCGTTACTATTTAAACACATAATTTCGTCAGGGATTAATGTCTCTGGGAGGAAGTAAACACTACTAGTGTACTACACTATTTAAATTTTTATTTGTAACATTATTCTATAATTAAGCTGGGTTATTTGAACTAGTGGTTTGGCTCTATTCCATCAACCAAGTGGTGCTTGGTTCAAATCACGGAGAGATCAATTTATTTTCAAATTTCTTAGAATAAAATAGTTGGTTTCAAACCGACCTTCAAAAAACATTATTCTATAATTCAATTAAAATTTCGTCAAACTGATCATATGTCAGTAAGGGAAATTTAAGTGAGACCGAACATATTTAATTTTTTTTTTTAGTTCTAACATATTAAGAGTTCTTTTCTCTGGCTAAAATCATTCGGAAACGACATATTAATATGAGAGTTATTGTTTAATTAGTTGTTTACTTTCAATCTGATTGTTAACTCCTAATCTGCCTCACACTCTGCAAAAATCTGGTGCACAGTGCTCCAATAGTGGCAAGTTCAATCAAATCAAATTATTAAGTTAACCACAGCAGAAAATTAAGAGAAGACAAAGGAAAACACCAACCCATATCGACACTGACAAACAAGAATCATTAATTTTTTTTTCAGATCTTTTAGAAAATTCTTTGACAAAATTAATGATGGAACTCCAATAATAGCACTTTTTAAAAATACGCAAAAACATAAATTTTAATTGGCTAACTAGGAGAGCACGACGACGATGAAGATCACGAGCGGTCGATGGCGAGCACCAAAGAGGAGAAGCGAGGGTTTTGTTTTGTTTTGTTTTTGTTTTTTTTGGTTCATTTTTCTTTTGTTCCCTACAGGCTACAAGCAGTCCATTAGAATTAAATGTTATCTGGACCGTTGATCAAATTTGGATTTAACGGCTCACGATCCATGGCATTTGAGGCAGCGAAAAAATGGAGGCACCGGAACGGGGAACGTGCTGTGTATCTTTGATCTCTGACCGTCCGATCAATGATAGATGTCCCGTGATTAATATCAGGTCCATCGAGATTCGTACGGGCCATGAAAATCTATTCAGTCGAGATTAATCGTCATTATTTTTCTTCTTCCCCGATATTGATCACCTTTTATGTGATAAGTTTATATCAAAATGTTTGACAAAGAATTCAAAATGTTTGAGAACTTCATTACTGAGTGTGGGGACAATAACGCTGCTAAGAACTCAGGCGAAGAACCTTTGCACTTCCTCTTCTTTCAAGTTTCAACAATCAGGACTTCATTCAGAATCCAGGCAAAGTACATTTGCACTTTCTTTTTTTCTCAGTTCCTTTTATAACTTAAATTCTGTTGTTTGCACTTTCTTTTTTTCTCACAGTTCCTTTTATAACTTAAATTCTGTTGTGAGATATCCACTTTGCATAAAAGAAATCCGGATCCTGTATTGCGTATTCCCTGCAATAACCATGTTACATGTTACTGCCAAAAGCCTCCTGCCTGCGCTTTCAAGCAATAAGCAAACAGGGGCTACCCTCCAGTAATTGTAATAAAAGAAGTTCCAGAGACTCCGCAACAGAGAATCCGGACAAACATAAAGAGAGAGAAATCCTGGATCGGCTGGGCCAGCCATACACCAAGCACACCGATCTCTCGGATATCTCAGAAATGAGTAAAAAAATAAAATAAAAGGTAAAAGAAATTAAGTTCTCAATTCTCTTTGCCAGGAAGAAGGTGAGCGCGGCACATAGGACACGTCGCATGCCGATACTCCATCCACGTTTCCAAACAACTCTTGTGCAACAAGTGGCCACAGTTGAGCCAGCTCACCACCGATTCGGGCTCGAACCGGTTCAAGCACACACAACAATCGGAACATCTTTGAGCCGAGCCAAACGTGACGGGCTCGAACCGGTCAAAGAATCGATCTTTGAAGCTCGATTCGGCATCGATTGCATCGGGCTGCGAGGAACCGAGGCGGGAGGTGAAGATGCAGAGGAAAGAGAGGATCAGATCTCTGAGGAGAGAGACTGAGAAGGCAGTGTTGGCTACTACGAGGATCAAGATGCCATCAGATGGTGCCACGTGGTTTGAAAGCCCCATCTGCAACGTCCAATCTGGTAACTGAGCTTCGGTGAATGGATGAATGAATGGATTGAAAATTTTTTATAAGCGATGTTATATGAATTGAGAATTTGTAGAAGAAGAAATGGGAGAGAGAGAGAGCGCTTCAAGGGACTCATGGAGTCATGGAGATGCCAAGGAGCTTTAAATAGCGGCTGGGACTACATGATTTGGTTTTATGTGAAGAACGGGATGCTGAGGCATGTGGTGTCATTATTTTTGCCTAATTAAGCGACTAGGATTATGGTATAATAACTTAAGAGGCAACCAACAGGTTATAGATTCTATAATTGCCTGACTAAGAGGTCATCTTAAAAGTAATCAAGTACTTTTAGTAGAAAAAAAAGTGTTTTATAATTATTATGATTTTTGTACATAAAAAACATTAAATTATGAATTGTGATTAGGTACGTACAAAATTAATACGGCTTATATCAACGGAGCTAATAAGGATCATCCCCTAGATTCATCATCCCCATCATCCTCCAGCAGTTAGATTAATTGCATTCCGAAAAAGGAAAAAGGAGATGAGGATGATGGGGATGATTCCATTCCGAAAAAGAAAAGAGGGGATGAGGATGATGGGGATGATTCCGAAAAAGAAAAGAGGCGCTCCATTCCCTCCATCCTCTCTGTTTCGCTTCTTCTTCCCTTCCCTGGCACATTTTTTTTTTCTGATAACTGTTCTAACTGTGATTCTAACCGTTCTAGTTAAATAAATAACTGTTCTAACTGTGAATTTAAACAGAACAGTTATTATAACTGTTTTAGTTATTATAAGTAAATGTTCTAGTTAAAAAAATAACTGTTCTAACTGTAAATTCTAACTGTTCTAGTTAAATAAATAACTGTTCTAACTGTGAATACTAACTGTTCTAGAATAATTTTTTTTCCAGCAGCTAATACAGCAACTATTCCAGCACAATTTTTTTTTCCGAATAATTAGAACAGTTAGAACAACTAGAACATTTATTTTTTTTCTAGAACATTTATTTTTTTTTAAAGAACAGTTAGTAATATTAACTAGAACAGTTAGTTTTTTTTAGCATATTTATTTTTTTCCAGCACAATTTTTTTTTAGAACAACTAGAACAGTTAGTAATATTAACTAGAACAGTTAGTTTTTTTTAGAACAGTTAACAATATTAACTAGAACAGATAGTTTCAGAGTTAAAACAATTACTTATTTAATTAGAACAGTTAAGGGTGAGGGGTGGGATAGGGGTTAATGACAGAAAATGTATAGGAGATGAGGATGAGGTTACGGAATAGGGGATGGGGCCAGAAAAGGAAATAGGGGATGAGGAGGAGGGGGCCAGAAAAGGAAAGAGCTGATGAGAATGAGGGGATGAGAAATCATCATCTGGACTTTCTATTAGTGAAGAAGTTAGATAATTAATGAAAATCTGGGAGATGATAGGGATGATAGAATCTTAGAGATGATCCTAAACAATTCCGTTATATCAAGCTATCCAAAGTTGATATGATATCATATATGTCACCTCTCAATCAACGATTATTTAGGTATATCTCACTTTTTTTTTTTGTTTGAAACAAAAGCTTCCAAGAAGGGAAACCGGGCAAGTAAGTATATCTCACTTTTTAGAACATAAATTATTATACCCAATGATTTCAGAAATTCTTTATAAGTTCAGTTTATTTTCTTCAATAAGAAGTAAATAAACAAATAAAAAAAATTTAAAGTCGATTGCATAAAAGCTTCCAAGATGTTTTGGACAATAAAATAAAATTTATGTTTAGCACCGTCAAGAAGATGTATAGCCATAATCTATGTAGATTACAAACTAGATTAATTAATATCAATATGCCATTTCAGATGTCACATCAAGAAAATGTAGTTTTACCTTTTTGTCGATCTTCACGCGGTATGTATGATAATTTATCCAAATTAATTGGTAAAAATATTTTAGTGTGCGTATATGGGACAGTGTGATATAAGCAAAACACAGGTCAGATTTTGGTCGGTATGTAATCCAATAATAAACTTATTTCAAAGTTTTACTGATATGAAACTCTGGCAAGGCAACAACAGAGCAGTCAGAATCTATCATTGTCAAGAAAGCGATGCCATAGAAAACCGGCGCAAAGAAGGCACCAACACATCCCCAAAATGAATGGGCAATGCCACACTCTGCTTCTGACAGGTGTCCCCCTCAATTCCTCATTTTTTAACCCTACCTTGGTTACGTGCTCCTCTTCTGTTAAAAAGTGCGTTCACAAATTCTGGAAAAGGTATGGTCTCTATCCACCTTGTGGGTCTCATGCCACTCGAACACTCTAGTTGTGGCTAGGGCTGTATACGAGCTGAGTTTGAGCGAGTTGATGACAACTCAAACTCAGCTCGGCTATAACTCGAGTTGAGTTGAGCCGAGTTAGAAATACTTTCGAGCTTTTTAAATTGGCTCAAACTCGGCTCGTCCTCAACTCGAGCTAGCTCGTGGGCTCACGAGCTAACTTGAAATAAACATATATCCTTCAAATTTTTATTTATTTACTTCATATGTTATTCTAGTATTAAAATTTATTGACATATACAATATTGTAAACAATAAAATTATTGTCTTTTATATTCTTTCTATTGATTTGAAACAAAATATGTCTTCAAACTCAATCTATCATATGTAATATTATTTAAAATAAAAATAAATAAGTAGAAAAATATTATAATTAATTTATAAATTTTTAATACTCATAAATTATGTTGATAATACATATCTAAAATATAAATTTATTATCTCACGAGTTGGCTCACGAGTTGCGAGCTGAGTTGACCTCAACTCAAACTCGACTTGTCAGCTAACCGAGTTAGTTCAGCTCGAGTCATGTCAACTCGAGTTCCATTGGCTCGAGTCACAACTGAGTTTTTTTTAGTCGAGTTCGAGTTAGCTCACGAGTTGCGAGTTTTTTTCTCACCCCTAGTTGTGGCAAGTCAAATTTCATACCCATTTTAATATGTGAAAACGTTTTATGCACCTATGCCGTTTTATTCTTCCCAAGTTAATTGCGCTATTTATCCCACCATCAATCAGAAGTTCAGAAAATTTTCAATTATAAATAATTTTATATCAAAATTAATAGAATTATCATGTAAAAATGTGAATTTAATTATGAGATCAATATTACAATTAAAGTCGAAATTTCATACAAGTCAAATGTAGATTGTTTAAAAAATTTTAACCAATATAATTATATAAAATATAAAAAGAATATCTAATAAGGGGAAAAAATATGAAGAATTAATGTTGTATCCGATATGTTACATAATGAAGCGTTTGCACAATTTCTTTCTTTTTCTAAATGATGATCTATATATAAGTCCTACCTACAAGCGCTGCTTGTGTTGCATCAGAATTTACATAATTTTTAGAAGTATGATCATATACTTTTTTTTTTTTTTTGAAAAGAACACCAGTTGCCTAATTAAAAAAATTCAATGGATTTAATAAGAGTAAATAAATAAATATAACGACAGTCAATGAATAATCATATTCAATTCCACAGTGACTTCTAGGCTATACTGAAAGCAACAATTTGTCAAAAAATGAAAATAAATAAATAAAATACCGAAAGCAACATACATAATAAGCGTTTTTATTTAGAGCCGTACTCAAATCGGTATCAAGACTAAATATACAGTACCAAAAATTTTTAATTAATGGAAAGAGTTTGAAGGGTCATAAGATCGTTACTATACAATCCGTATGGTATAACTATATATATATAGAGAGAGAGAGAGAGAGTTTTGGTATGGTGAGTTGCAACTCACCAAAAGGTCGGTGAGTCGCGCTCAAATCTCCTAAATCTAGTCCAAAATGACCGACCCAAACCATCCAATACGATCTTCCTATTGAAATCTCCATGCAGACTAAATTTTACATTTTTTCAAAATTTTTAAGTATTTTTTTGAAATTTTAGAAAATCGTTAATCTAATTAGTTCTGAACCGTTCAAAAACAGCAGTTTTTAAAAATCCGAAAAAAATACTTAAAAATTTCAAAAAAATATAAAATTTGGTCTGCATGGAGATTTTAATAGAGAGATCATATTGGACAGTTTGGATCGGTCATTTCGAACTAGATTTAGGAGCTTTGAGCGCGACTCACCGCCCCTTTGGTGAGTTGTAACTCACCATAGCAAAACTCTATATATATATATATATAGAGAGAGAGAGAGAGAGAATGGCTAAAGAGCCATAGATGGCACGTGCCATCGATTTTCTATTGACTCGTTTTTCGAGATTCAAAATTCAAACGGTCGATCCAAACCATTCAAGTTGATCACAATATTGAAATATCCTTAGAGACAAAATTTTACATTTTTTCAATTTTTTTTGCTATTTATTATGATATTTTCAAATTAGAGGGCCTGAAATATTCTCATCATAATGTTTTTAAAATATCATAATAAATAGCAAAAAAATTCGAAAAAATATAAAATTTGGTCTCCAAGGATATTTCAATATGGAGAACAACTTGAACGGTTTGGATTGACCATTTGAATTTTGGATCTCGAAAAATAACTTGATGGCACGGGACCCTCCGTGCCATCGATGCCACGTTAGCCATTCTCTCTCTCTCTCTCTCTCTCTATATATATACATATATGGAATTTGACAAATGGATTAGGATTTAACTATCCTTCATTAATTGCAGTTATTATTGATATGAACATAGGCTACCGTGAACAAATGTTATTCTTCCATCTACACCAGAATACCAAACACCACATAGGCTACCATGAACAAAATTAAACTAATACAAGTTGCGCATAAAAATTAGCTAAATAATAAATGTATCAATCCATGCAGATCTTCATTTTCAACAACCAAATATTCATACTTATAAACAAACCTTTTAATTTGTGGTTTGAACGGCCGGGTGTTTACAGCCAAGGGAACAATTGAGAAAAAGATGATCAGAAAAAGGAGAGAAGAAACCAGAAGAGGGAGGAAATGCATGTGAGCGTGTTGGTTGCAAACTAACTTTGTGGTACTGATTTTTCATTTATTTCATGAAAATTCTGGTGCAACCCCACGTTCCCTTGTTGTTTTTGTGCCCCCACTTGCAGCATAGGAATCTATGTTGAAAATTTTAATATAATGGAGAGGATATATATTGACAATTACAGTAAAGAAAAGGGTAATTTTTTCTAAAATAATAAAATAAATTTACATAGTTAAGTTAAAGACAAATATATCAAATTAATATGAGTTTTTTTGAAGTTCTAATCTATAAAGAATATATGTACAGTTATTATTATTCATTTTATTTTTAAGAAGGTTTTTGTCTATCGATTTTATATTCATAATTTAATTACGTCGTCATGAAAAAAATCCTTAGTTGGTAGCAGTAACAGGAAAAAAAAAAAATCGTTGGTGGTGGGTGTCTTTTGCTTCGACATGAAAACCAAAATGTTGACCGCTTCACTGTTACCAAAAAGCTATTATTTCTGCGGTGCTACAATATAACAGGACAAGCAGCCAATAGGCCAACATACTGTTTCCGTTAAATTGTGGTGATAATTGGTTGCTCAATCCGAACAAGTTGCGTTCTTACTACACTCTCAAAGCACGTTAGACAGTAAAGGGGATTGTCTCTAGTATAGAAATCGATTACTATTCTTTTCCTTTTTTCCATACAGCCTCGCCAAACCCCATCTATACCAGAATTGGTATAGGTGAGTTCTTTGTCAGAACCTCATAAATGAGTTCTTTGTCACCAAATGATTCACACTTTAAGCTCAACATCTGAATTTACTTCGCACAGAGAGAAGAGAATTATATATATATATATATATATATATATATGTAACAATCCAGAACCCAATGAATAAAAAATAACAGAAATGACCAAATTTTATCATAAATAGAGACCAAGAAATATTCAATGTTCTATAAGCATTACAACAGAAAACTCATGCTGCATAGAACAATCAAACTATATATTCCCACAAAAAGCAAAAGCAAATTCAATATTTGGAACTTTCATCTAATACAATCTCAGCTTTACTTGACAGCCTTGGAAGGCTTACTACCTCCATCAGAGATTCCATCCGATCATCTAAATTTAATGTGTTAATGTCCTCTCTATCTATAACCAACTTTTCTAGCCGAGGAGTAGTACTGAAAATAAATTTAGAAAATGCTAGCAGGGACGCAGTATCTGCAAAGCCGAGTATCACCACAACCTCCAGCTTTTTAAGAAAGGGGATGCTTGTTATCCTTTGCTCCTCCCAGACAATTTGACTTGGTACAAATACACCCAGTGTTTTCAAGTTCGGAGCATTTCGGAAAATGCAAAGAGCAGTTTCAACCACCTTGGTTCTGCCATTTAGGTGAATTGATAGCTTTTTCAAGTGGTGGAATGTTACTGGAAGCTTCTCTGGTATAGGACCTGAGGCCAAATACTGAAACAAGTGCCAAATTAGAATTCATCAGACAATAGGCAATATTACAAAACACAAACAAGATCAAATAGTTTATCCATACCAAAATAAATTATTGGACTGCTCTTAACTAAATCTTTTATTTCATTAAAAAAAAGTTCCTATAAATGGTAACAAAATGGACCAATAAAACCCAAATTCAGTTGTTTCAACAACATTTAATGATCTTTCAAATTGGTGGTACATTACTCGTGACGTCTGGCTTAGTCCACCACCCAAAAATTTTGTGCATGTTACATATTAAGTCCAATCAGGACATACGGGATCTAGTTGCAAATCTGACCATATTTTATACCCTCATGTTAAACTAACCTTCATCAATGGGTAAATCACATAACTGTGCCTAACATTCAAAACATGTTTGCTTCTCGAAAAGGTACGGACTTGTCAGGTATGGCACTAGTAAATGGTATGGGCATATATTTCCAGAACACAACTAAGTGGCACCTGGGCAAGCATAGTTCATTGTTTTTTTCTATAATTTCCAGAATTTATTTTGCTTTGATCATGATTTCACATATGCAGAGTCACAGTAATTGAATGAAACACTTTCAAACAAGTAGCTCTTACCTTACAAAACTGTGAGTCTATCCTCAGTTCTTCAATATTAGAAAGTGCACCAATGGTGTGCAGCAGTTTGCTTTTACATCCATCATCCTGAAAATCACGAGAAAAGGCAAAGATGGTTGCAGAACTTAGTTTTGGTGTTTCCAACATTAAGTCATTAAATGACTCAGCAAGATTCAGTTGTTTGAGGTTTGGTGCACGGATGACGAGGTGATCATGCTTGACGACACCAAACAGTGCCAAGCTCTCCAGCAAGGGACAGCTGGAAACAAACTTCTCTACGGTGATCCCCTCAAAAAAATATGTGCCTAACGTTAGGTGCCGTAGAAGCTTAAGGCCTTCGAAATACTGAGGTGCATTTATAGTGCAACCTGAAATTTCTAGACGTTCTAGTTTGTGGCATGAGAAAAGGATCGAAGGAACCTTGCAATCTTTATAGATATCAAAAGTGAGACTAAGATCCTTCAGTCCTTTTTTGGACAGAACAAGCAGCCATCTATTGATTGCCTCATCACATGCAAGCTGCATACTGTCTAGTTCAAATTTCAGAATTGAACCCTGGTGCAACAGTAATACATTATCTATTGATCTTATCAGCTCAGATTCTGAGATTTTTCCTGTGAACACCAAGTCGGGTATTGACGCCCACAAGGACTTCCATTTGCTCGAAAGGACGCTAGTTCTGACCGCCTCTTTTATAGGGAGTTTGACTAAAATGTTTTCGATTATCTCTTGTGGCATGCTGCTTAATAAATCGGAGTTTAATTGAAAATCAAAGCTCTTCTTTCGTCGCTGACGACCGTCCATTGCAAGAGCTCAGTTGTTTTCTTTTAACATGCAATGATTTTTCAGTTAATTATTAGAGTCGTATTTAAACATAGTTAATAAGTGTTTTCATTTTATATAGAGACAAAGTTTTATAAATTAATCCTAAAATTAAATAAGTGAATCCCAAAAATGACGTCTAAGAACCGTGCAAGGAATAGCAAGTTCTGTACCAATTAATTCTGACTCGATTATTCAATAATTCCAGTACCAAGAGGAATGGCGTCTGGTTGACACGTGTAGCAACTCTCAGTTCTAAGTTCTAACCCAATAACTACACAGCAAACTATTCGAAAATAAAGAAGAATCAGTAATTTCCCGTTGGTTCAGTACAGAGATTGAGGAGACGTCTATTCAATTTCTCTAATAAAATCCACAAAATTTGTGTTTTTCCAATGCTCGCTTTCTTCAAAACCAACAATACGCAATCTGAGAATACGCTGAACTCTCAATTAACTTGCGAGAAATCGAACAACTAAACAAATTAGATCGAGAGAGAGAGCAATTTACCACAAACACAGAGAGAAGGCGAGAGAGGCGAGTCTTCTTTTGCAACGATTCTAGTCGGAAAGAAAAGCGAGAGAGAGAGAGGCAACAAAGAAAGGGGTTTTGACGAAGGGAGCGATCTAATCTTATTTGAGACTTGAGACGTTAATCGAGCTTCTTAATAAAGGCAAATTCTCGTATGAGATTTTTGGACCGTCCATTTGTTGTGAATCGGACGTCTCAGATATCATAAAAAAGTTTCGCCGCCTCAAATGTTCTCCGTTAACAAAATAAAACAACGGTTCATTACTTTAATTTAGGAAAGATTTCAAAATTCGGCTATGCTGAAATGTCTTGTTACGAGCCCATTATCAGCCCATTAACTCTTTCATTGGGCTTCAGACTATGTGAATATGTTGGACTATACAGACTTCATGCGGATGACACACTGCAGTACTTCGTGCAGCGGCTTATTTATACTATATTTTGACCATATATCTAGACCCGCTACATTTAAACATTACGTCACAAAGATCGGAAGAAAATGCTCCTGTACTACAGTAACATTTTTTTGTACATGAAACTCTATAAATCCTAGCATATAGTTTGCCAACTGGTGCGATCCAAATTGTTCTCCTTTGGGATGTAATATAAGAGCAAATGAATCCTGGATTCAGCCTAAAAGCATTTATGAGGTCTAACGTATCATGGTAATTTTGCCATGGCACATTTATGAGGTCTACAGTAACATCTCTACACAGCGTCATTCATGGTATATTTTCAATGACAAAAAAAAAAAAAAGAAAAGAAAAATCATGATAGATTTGTGTTTCAAAATTGGCAAACAAATAAATAAAGCATACAAACAAGAGAAAGAGTCTGAAATATTCAGGATTCAGGATACAGAAATTAAAAATTATAACCAATGACAAAAAAGATTGGTACGCTTTCATAAATTAAAAATCATCCCACATATAATATTTGCCCCAGAATCAATTGATAAATCTATAATAGCAAAATAAAGATAATTTAGTAATGACAAAAGAAAAAAGATAATCAATTTTAGTGTACAGCTTTTCCTTCGGCCATGAAGATACAATTTTAGTGACCAACTTTTATAGCAAGGGTTGCAAAACCTGTTCATTTGGCTTCTAGGTAGTCACTACCTAGCATGTCAAAAAAAAAAAAAACCTGTTCATTTGGAGTTATTGAGAGGATGCTAAGCATTTTCTGGTGTAGGATATATAGTAGTCCTATCAATTTCTTGATTTACTTTAATAACTACGTTCAATTAGTTCAAGCAACCTACATATAATATATGCTCTGATCGTAATTATTAGAATCTACAGTATCATATAGTCCCGAAACCTCGATAATTTAATTCAATCTAATTAAAGATCTTGTAACATTTTTCAGATCAACCTGAGATCTAAATTTAACAGATTTAAACTTGTCATTTGAAACTTCTTGGATATAAATAAATATATAAATCTAGGTCCAATAGTCCCTAGCTAGTAATCAAGCATGGATTGTGTATTTTGGTGTTGGCTTGATTTAAGATCTAAATAAAGAGGGAACAATTATTCAAAACTGCCTGATGCCCGGATTTTTACGTAAAATATTGGTTGCATAAATATTGCTAGTGGAGCAAAAATTGGGCCGACTGATAGTAAACTGAGGTTTAATACATGGAAAAATTATTCATTAAATACCCTATTCAGCATTTTTGCACGTATAATTACTCAAAAAGGTATACGAATTATAAAAACCTCGTCTATACCATAAAATATTAAGCATAAGGAAGTTAATTAAGGCTCAAATTAATAATTGTTAAATTTTAAATTATAGTAAATATAATAATAATAATAATAATAATAATAATTTTAAAATATAATAATTAGGAAAATGCACATTTTCTTTATGTTTAATAAAAAATCTAATAATTAGGAATTTTATATCAAAAAGATAGAAAAAAATATTATAATACAAGCTATATATTTTTTCTTGAATTATGTACTAGACAATTCCACTCTTTTGTAAGTTAACCATGCAAATACATTTGGGTAGAACAAAATTTGCACGCGAGATCTCATCCATCATCCCTGTGAGTGCTATTTTATTGTATATTTTTTCTGCCTCTAAGTTGGATCTATGTTATGTAGCCTATATGATGTTAATTCTTTTTACCCAACTATATGACCCGCTACACCAATTTCTCACAATGACATTGATGTGTTCATACTCCTACAAAATAAGAAATTGAATCACACGCATTTTCAAACAACAAGCATGGGCAATCTTAAGAATAGAGCTGTCAACGACAAAAAAACACGTTATTCCGTTTCGGTTAAGCGAAACGGAACGAATAACAATACCAATTCTTATTTCGCTTCAATAACGAAACGGATAACGAAATACCAGATTGTACCGTTTCGATCGTTTCAGCCTCATTTCAAACCGTTTTATGTGTATTTTCTGAAGTGGAACGAATAACGAAACGGAATTCTGTACCGTTTAAAAAATGAAACGGTTAACGAAATGATATTTTGTACTGTGTTTCTTAACGAAACGGCAAACAGAACGATCTGTTCCGTGCATTTCGGCCACGTTTGACAGCCCTACTTAAGAATCATGCCTAGCTAGGCACAATCTCCTAAGACCATACGGTCTTTTTTTATTTTTTATTTTTTAGACATACTGGCCAGCGACTGGCAAGTAAGTGACATATGTTAGAGTTATGTCCTAGAAGCCAATCATTATATGGCTACTTCTATGGTTTATGTTATTGATGATATTTGATCATTTATTCCTTGATTTATTAATTGACAGATCATTCAGGTTGAGGATCTGAATTGTAGATCTCTGTAGTTCATTTATAATTAAATGACAATAATAGATCTAAAAGGTCCGTAATCTTGATAATTAATAAGGAATATTAATTATCGGATAAGATTAGTATGCAAGTTAAGTGATGATTAAGTTCTACAGATTATAGGTAAGGAGTTGCCAACTTAATTGCATATGTATATGTTATAGAACATAGTACAGGACACGACCCAATGAAATAAATATATGGATTGTGTTATGTGTCGTTATTTATTTCATTTGAGTTTGATTCTAAGTTTGAGATGGTTCAACTTTTCCACATGAGAATAGGTTCAATAAATATCGTCTACCGTTGATTCCTCATAAGGGCTGCTATACGGACTTTATTTATGTTCTCTTGAATTGTGCGGGGAAAAGTTGTTCATCAAGAAAACCGTATGTCCCTCATTAATTTACTTAGTGAGCGATGATATCTGTTTGGGCCCCTTGATGGAGATGGATCGTATGCGCGCAACTAGGCGATCAACTCTAAATCAAGAAACGTATAATCTGCAAGAATGACACATTCCTATCTTGGATTATACGATGATATCATGTGACATAAGAATCAAAACAAGAAAATACTTATATTTCTTATGCAGGATTAAAATATTGTAGCAGTACAATATTTATGTTAATTGGGAATCATAACGTGTTGCTAGATACCGCTTATGATTATTGAAAATAAATAACGATTTATTTTCATCGCCAACATAACATAAATCCTCAAAGGGTCACACAAATAAAGTTTTAACCATATAGTGCATTATTTATTTATTCACAGCAGTAAGTGCGTGAAAATATGATAAGTTGATTAATTAATTATATACCGTTAAGAACCGTTATAATTAATTAAATCAAAGGGATCATATAGAAATAAATTAATGTATTTGCTAATTCCAAAATAATTATCAATGAGTTGATAATTAATTTTATTCAACATATTTTAATTGGTTGAATTGAAAATTCAGCTTAATAAGAAAGCAATTTAATTAGACCATTAAATGATTGATTTAATGTGCTAATATGAGAGAAAAATAACAAAATGAAATGGCTAAATTAGTCCATTTCGTGGCCAGCATATAGGGGGCAATTTTGTCCATATTGGGTGAAAGAAGGATGAGGTTTGGATGCCGAAATATAGGGCTGTTAATTAAGGAAACAGTACCGCTAAATTTAGCGTTAACCTCTTCCTCTCTCCCTAATTAATATGGACGAAAATTACAGAAAAAATATGAGATTTTTCTCTTCCATTGCTCTCTCAAATTATTGCTCTTCCATAGAAATTCATGTGTTGAATATTAGCCACAAATTAAATAGTTAATTTTGTGAAGAAAAGCAACAAGGAATTAGCCCCGTTCTAGGGTTTGCTAGCACAAACCTCTAGAATTTGGTTAGAGCTTTTGGTGGACTCGATGCCAGCGTGGTTGTGGTGATTGGAGGCACGCCATCGACTTCTATACCATGGATCGAGCCTTCCAATTGCGAGTTTGGAAGAGGTACGAAACTCCTCTCCGTTTCTCATTAGTGCTTGATGCTTAATACTAGATCCTTTTTGTTGTGCATAGTTAATTAATTATTAATTAGTAATAAAAAATTAAAATTGCACAAGGACTAGAGTTTCTAACAATTAAATTTTTTGTAACGGGGGCTACTGTAACGTTAGCATAACCGTTATTAAAGGCTTATATTAACCGTTACAGGAGTCTTTTTTTCGTGTAGTGATATGTGAAGGGTGATGAGGTGTGCTTCTCTGACCTAAAAAAATTGAAGAAAGAAGTCAAGGATGATATCAGTGACTTAATCGCAAAAGTGTGGGTGTTTCTAGTGGATGATTATGAGTTATTGGCTGATGATAAGGTAAAAAAATTGACATAAGTTTCTTATTTAATTATGCTATTTCATTTCACCAGATTTGAACAAAAGATTCGAGTACAATGATTTATTTTTGATAAAGCATTAAACATGCAAATTTTGCTTCATTCTTTATATATTGAATATTTCACCAGACATATTCTTGTTCATTCTTTAGCTGTTGGAAACACGTTTAGTTAGCATATTGATTGGATTGTACTATAGTTTCATAATATATCGTGTCTGTTTAATTACAGGAGGGGCCATATGTTGTTAACCCCACTGGGTTTGAAAGTCCGATTCTCCCGCCTAAATTTCAGATGAGCAAGGAGCCCTTTAGCGATCAACCCTTGCTTGACGATGCCATCAGTCATGCTCTGCATGACTCGGCCAAGAACATGGTGCTTTAAAGAATGAGAGAAGATGTTAGAACTAAGCTAATCAGGCTTGCTTTAACATTACTATTTGAATCTCAAATAGACCTTTTAGTTGTAATAGTTAAACAAATGAATGAAATAATTATGTTAAACAAAGAAAGAAAAGATCATTTCTTTTTGTTTATTTCATTGGTAATAGTTACAAGAGACATATTTTAAGTTGCTTAATTGACATATTAAGTTTTTTTTTATTATTGAGGTAGTATATTATATTCGCTAGATATTGCAAGTATTTGTGTTGATTGGCCTCAAAATCAGTTATTAATAAAAATAAACTTATAATTATTCCACCTAAAATTGATAAATTATATAAAAAGTAAATTATTTATTTTGGGACCCCGCCTTTCTGAAAACGTGCAACTGTATTGATTAATACTATATATGCTGGCTGATCAATGTGGGTCTTTAATATCGTTTGCACGTGGTAGTATATATTGGACAGCATTCTGATAACAACACACAAGAACCCAAGAATCCCTCATTACTCGAGTGTTAATCTACTGGTACACACTAACCATTGTGAACCAGGTTTAGGCGAGGAATTAGTTTGTAATTAGGCACTTAATCCTATGTATGTACTGTTCTTCTTATGGCTTCCTATTTGTCTATAAATATTGGTGCTCACCTCTGTAACAGACACAATACAATCAATAACATTTTACATTTACAATAAATTCTGTTTGTTAGTTATTCTTTCCCATTTGTTATGGGCGCTTCAACTTGTAAAACCATCTAGTATTCTCGTTCTCACTTCTCAGCTCCCTCTGCTAACAAACAGATCAAAGCATTTCTCGCTGTATCATTTTGGTTCTCGCTTTCCTCAGCCTCAAGCATGATCACTCCCTCACACTCCCCCTTTCTCGCTAAATCATCTGCGCCCCAACTGTTTGACGAAATGCCTGAAAGAAGTATAGGCCCCAGTTTTTGTCACTTAATTTGTTTGATCTGTCCCTTCTTTTGAGTAATGCGTAATTGAAATAAAAAATTACTCACTTCTGTATTCCGAGTCCACTCCACAACTGCGAGTTTTGCTTTCACTCGGACTCTACGAATCATGAATGACAAGCTAGCCAGATATTTCACCCGCCCACTGCCACTACCACTGGAGAGATTTGTAATAGAGATATATGTCTCTTTAATCGGCTGGAACCGTGGTGTCTATCCTGACTTTTGGTTTTCTTATTGATTGCTGCTGTTGCATGCGCTGAGTGGATCTTGGATTCTGTGTGCTTGGCCATTCCTTGCGAGAAGGATGTGGTGCAAATACCATCATGTTTAATTCCCTTATCAAGGGAAAGAAGATTCGGGATGCAGCTAAGCTGCTTGCTAAAATGCCTCTAATGGGATGCGCTCCTTCTTTGTTCACTTACAACACTCTTATAGGTTGATTATGTAGCAATGGCAACAGTAGGCTCGGGCTTGAGCTGTGTCGTCATGACAAAAGAAGGGAGTTACTGTAAGCCTGATGTTGTAACTTACAACACTCTCATCCTGTCATCCATGGATTTGGAAGAGAGGGTGATATTGCAGTGGCTAGGAAGATGCTTGATGAAATGGTTTCTGAAGAAGGGATGCCTGATGTGTTCTCTTTTAACATTCTAATTGATGGCCTTTCCAAGAATGGGGATATTATTGGTGCATAAAGAATGTTTGAAGAAATGTCTGACCGTGGAATTGTTGCCGATTTGTTTACCTACAACAGTCTTATTCACGGTCTCTGCAGACAGGGTGACTCACATGGTGCTTCATGGATGTTTGATGGAATGATTGCTAAGGGAGTCGTTCCCGATGTCTGTACCTACAGCATTCTCATTGATAATCTGGACCTACAGTCTTTTTTTTTTTTAAGGTTAGTTGGCAAGAGCCAACCTGGACCTACAGTCTTATTCATGGTCTCTGGCTCTCTGCAGACAGGGTAACTTCCATAGTGCTCAGAAGATGTTTGATGAAGTGATTGCTAAAGGAGTAGGTCCAAATGTCTATACCTACAATAGCCTCATTCTTGGTTTTTTCGGAGTCGGCGACACTCACAAGGCATTTTCTGGTTTAATGTGCTGCTTATTTGCTCAACTTTATGTAAATTTGTAATTTTTCCCCCATGACAAAACGTATAGTGTCATATACAATGTATATTAATCATGAAACAAAAAAGTTTTTTTTCGTTATGCACCTTGTATATATGTATTTTCCGTGTTGGATTTTCTCCATATTGTAAATAATTTATATATACAGCAATTTTTCTTAGGTCGCATAATGTTTGAACTAGTGGTATTGTGATAAGATATTGGTATCTCGTGTTCTAATACACATTGCCCAATTTGCACCTGATTTCAGGCATCTATATAGTAATGATAGCCTTAAAGTTCTGTTTTTGACAGATTTTAAATTAGGTATATGTTGTTCTTTAGTCATAAAGGTGTTAATTTACCCAAATTTTGTCCATGCAATGCAGGTTTGATTTGAAATTGTTTTTGGAAATAAGCTAAAATCTGTTCTTTTATTTGACATTCTATAATACAGGGTGTTATTTGGTACAACCTGTATAGACGTATTAATTATCTGCTGTTTCCTCGCTTTATAGTTATTGACCACTTGTAATGTTATTTTGTAGGTCATGTGTGTTAGTGGGACCATATTTAGCACTTAGACTTCCATTGTATTTTTACTTGTTATTTATGCTTTTTTATTTAAAATCTATATTACCCTTTTCCTGCTTTATTCCATATTCGTGTGTTTGAATGAGGGGTTGAATAAGAAATAAGAATTAGGATCTCGAAATGAGTGTTTGTCCAAATTCCTTATTCTAATTCCATGATTTTATTAGAATATGAATAAGGGCCCAAATTCTTTATTCTTGTGTTGTTTGGGTTGCACAAAAATAAGAAATTTGGAGCTTATTCTTATCTGAATCCTTATTCTTGCATATCCAAACACACTTGTTTGTCCATGAAAAACTTGGGATCTGGATGTATTAACATTTTTTATTTAAAATTTGTTTGTGGATTTTATTTGAAATTAACTTGTTACAACTTTGGTATTGGAAATTACTATCTGCCATCTCTCCACGCATCATCCCGTGCCATCTCATTTGTATCTGTTCACTTTATTCATTGATATATCCAGTTTGTTTATGTATGTGTTCACTTTATATAATTATGAGTTAGATTTTATTTTTTTTTATTGTTGTTCAGATTTTTATATGCATATTCAACTCATTTTTATTAAACTTATTTGTTTGTATGTGTTCATGTTGATTATTTAAGTGTTTACTTTGTCTATTTTATATGTTTATTTTGTTCAAATGATGACAAGCGATGACAAAACTACATATTTGCAGACGTTTTTTTTTTTTTATTGGTGATTCATTATATAAGGCCTGGGCTTGTGCTTTGCTGACATTTCAGATGATGATGTAAGGCCCCCACTTTTTTAAGTAATAATAAAAAAATGTTAAATATTAATAATAATATCGAAATAATTCAAATGATTTAAATAATAACGCAATTACGGAATTTGGGATTCCGACGGTAATTATGGAATCCCAGTTTCCGTAACAAGCAAATTACGGAATCCTGGATTCCGTAACAAGCTTATTACAGAATTTAGGATTCCGTAATTACACTTTACTCCGATATCTGTTTTTGTTTTTTGTTTCTTGTTTTTGTTTTTGTTTTTTTTTGTTGTTAATTTTTTTTAATTTCATATAATTTTTAGCTTAAAATTTTATATTCTAAAAATATTTTATATAATTTTTTATTATAAAAATATTTGTCATTATAGTATCAAATTTTATATTATAGTTTGTATTTAATTAAATTTTAATTATATTTTGTATTATAGTTTTAAATTTATCATTTTTATTTTGCGGTATTTAAATAAAATTTAATTATATTTATGTAATATATTAGATAATTTCAATGGTTTGAAACACCTAAAATTTTTATTAATTATATTTCTGTAAATTTTTATTATATGTTAGGAATTCAAACATATATATTTTTTAATTTTTGTAATTTAAATTTCTACACTTATGAGCGAAAGACTAGTTTCCGTAGTGAAATTAATACGCAAAGCAATTCATAATACGAAATATAAATCTAAAAGTCACAATACGAAATATAAATATATCATAACCATGTCATACATAAATAAGTCACAATACGAATATATACATAAATAAAAAATATAAATAAGTCCTAATAATGTCCAGTACGATGGATCCACCTCCCCTCAGTCGGGGACCAAATAAGCGGAGGACCTGGTGGCTGTCGGGGATCTCGTCCGCGAGCAAGTCCGACTAGGGGTTGACAAGGAGGCATCTCAGGAGTGGGATGACGAGGCGGTGCACTAGAAGAAGAGGCTCCGCCGTAGGTCTGACCAAATGATGGCTGAGCTGGAGGCGTGAATGGATCGTCCACATGTACACCAATGGAGGAGAAAAATGCGTCATCCGATGTAGGCTCGGCCTGAGAATAGGGTGGTGGGCCAGGTGGATATTGAGTCTGATAATACGGGAACTGCGTCTGATACTGTGTCCCGTACTCATAATATGGTGGTGGGCGTGGGGGTGGGCCTGGGGGTGTAGGTAGACTGACTGGGTCTCGGCTGATCGAAATATGCGTCCCAGTCGTGCAGAGTATAGTCAGATGGTTGTTACATATAATAATATTAGAAATATTATTAATATTATAGATGACAAAATAATGAAATAATAATATTATAAATATTATTATACCCTCATGAACTGCTGCTCCTCGTATCCAGGCTCTGCCATGTGATCCTCATCTGACGAATCTGGTATAGAGTCGATGTCCGTCGGTAGACCCTTCACCTCTAAGAGGTGAGGTAATCGATGAAGCTCGCCAACGAGGTCCAACTGCGTGCTGCAGCTCTTCAGCAAATGCTTCGCAGCACGTCTGCATCCCTTCTTCACCGCCCACGCACATCCCCGCAGAGTTTTGGTCAATATATGTTTCATCTGTTGATTTGTTATTAGCAACTAAATTACAAAATAATTTATTTTTATTTGCTTAAAATAAAAATTATTTCAAATAAAATAACTTACCAAACTGTTGCGAACGGGAGCCTCCTGAAGGTAGGTCAGCTCTCGAGCCTGCATCTGCTCTGCTGCTCCCGGAATAGGGACAAGATGAGCACCTCCATGTACCCTCATCCATCGGTCGTAGGAGGGCAAAATACCGTCGCTCCATGGCCCCATCTCTGCCACCTCGACCTGAGTCGTGTCGGTCCACATGGCCACCTCAGCAGAGAAAAGGTCCCGCCAATTCCTCCCCCGAAATGTAGTATGCGTATACTGTAACAGGTGCTCCATCCTCCTCCAACCCTGCTTATTTTAGATCAGATTTAGTGCATATATTGTAAATGTTGCATTTTAAATCACGAATGTCAAAAGATTGACGCACCGTAGATATAGGAGGTGGAATTGTCTGGTACAGCATGAACTGATGCATGACCCGATCGACATGGTGCCACGCTACGACCCAGTAATGGATGCATGGCACGCGGAGACAGTACATCCTCATCGGAAGGCGGGCATACGGAGGCATGACCACCTGGTTGACCTCATCGTATGGCCTCCACACCACGTGCCCATGATCCATCTTCAAGAGTACGTCCCGAGCGTACTCAATGCCGTTGCCATATGGACCTTTAATTTTTTTCGACCTAAGTCGTGTCGTCCATTGCCTGCACAATTATTACGATTCCATTGTACTTGTGTTTTTTCGAAACAAAATGAAACACTGGTAAATGTATTTTTTATTTGAAAATATAACAAAAAAATACCTCTCGTATGGCGGACATCTATCGGCTGATGGTAGGCCCCAGCCCTTGAAAGTTTTCGTGACAGATGGCCGGCAAACTAATAGACGAGCATACGACCACAACTGCAGCAATACCCACGGAGCTGCAATTTTTTTACCGCCTTTTCCCATGGCGGCATTATCCAAACCGCGGTACAACATGGCTAGTGTGGCCGCACCCCAATTATATTTCACCGAATGTCCCGAGGAAACATCCTATAAATATTTATAAATATTACGTAAGCGTTTCGAGATTTTTACTCAAATATATGTGTTTCGAAATATAATATTTATAAATACTTACCCGAACTAACTCCAGATAAAAACATGGAACGGAATCTCCCGTGGCATCTGGAAACAACTCGCAACCGATCAACTCCAGTACCAGGGCCCGTGTGTATCTGTCGATCCTGTCGACATCCTGTGTCCCAAGCCCATCTCTCCACATATCACGCAGTTTTACAAACGTCACCGCGTGATTTTTCCTGCGTTAAATATACAATTTAAATATATATAACAGCATAAATCATAATTATAATTAAGTTTGAAAAGAGTTCTTACTTCTTAAGACGTCCTTCTTTCGTCTTTTCTCTGAAGCAATCTAGGACGTCATTCATAGGAGTGTCCCGCGGCAATGCAAGATCGACTAGTAAGAGCACATCGTCATAATCTGTATGACCGGTGACCGGTAGGCCAGTCGTAGGTAAGCCTAAAATAAAGACGACGTCCTGCATGATAATTTTAAATTTTTACTTATAAAACTAAAAAAAACAATAAATAAATATGTATCAATAAAATTTTGAAAAATCAATACCTCTAGGTCCACCGTCATCTTGCCTACGCGGAGAAAATGAAAGGTATGGGTCTCTGGCCTCCAGAACATGGCCAGACCCTGTATCAGGGATCGATCCAATTGCATGTGACCTAACTCAGTGAAATGAATCAAGCCCAATGTCACGAGGCGCTGGTCCACCTCTTCGCTTCGTCTCATCTTTGCCTTGTGCACTTCAGGCTTCCAAGCCTTAATAATTAAAAATAATTAAAAATAATTATTATTTTTATTTATATTATTTAGAATAAAATTAGATATATACATAAAAAAAACTTACCGAAACGCATCGAAGCTCCGACTCAAATAGGTGCAGGAGCTGATCAGCAGGGGGAGGATCGGGGGGGGCAGATGAAGAAGCTCCGGCATCAGCACCAGATGTAGAAGCGCCGGGGTCTCCTGCCGATGTAGAAGCAGCTGGATCAGCCCGAGGCCTCGTGGATCGACGTGGATCCTGTGGTACTCTTCTTCGCGGTGGCATTTCGACTTTACTGCAATTAAAAAATAATAAATTAAAAAATCTACAAAAAATTCGGCAGCATCTCTCCTGTACCGAGAAAGTTTTCAAAAAATTTAAACCCTCATCCCACCCTATAATTATCCCCGAACAATCAGTCAATCATTCACAGAAACAATCATTCAATTATTCACAATAAACAAATGATCCACATACAATCATTTACTATTTTTCCTTTGAATTAACTATTTACAATTAATAAAATAAATAAATATACATATAGAAAAACTAACCTCCGGTAGAAGCGGTTCAAGTCTCTTTTCAATAATTTTTCCTACATTTAAAATTAATCCTATCAATCTTTAACAATTTTCTTTAATTTTTATAATATTTAATTATCAAAATATTTATTATTAAATGCAAAAAAAATTTCAAAATATATTTGAATTACATATTAAATTTATTCCTATTATTTATGATTTTTTTCACATTTTTAAATTATTTTTACAATATATTATCTATTTTTCTAATTAATTAACTAAATAAATTAAAAAAATTAAAAAAAACTTACCGAGAGTCGCTGTCGAGAGAGAGCGGAAATGGGGTGCGAAGGAGAGAGGCTGAGTTCGGAACCGAGATATTGTTTTTATCCTAGTTACGGAATCCCAGTTTCCGTAACAAGCTAAGTACGGAATCCGGGATTCCGTAACTAGCTTGTTACGGAAACTGGGATTCCGTAACTACAATCGGAATCCCGGATTCCGTAATTGCGTTATTATTTAAATAATTTCGATTAATTAGATATTATTATTAATATTTAATAATTTTTTATTATTATTTAAAAAGAGAGGGGATGTAAGCCGAACCGTGTATTCGTTATATGGCCTGGGCCTGGTATTTTGTTTCCCATCCCATACACGTGGAACATTCAAATAAATGCTAGCAAGTAGGCCCGGCAAACGTGCCAAACGCACACGAAATACCACATTCCGTTTTCATTCCGTTTCAAAAACAGAATCAAAATAACTATTTCGTTTCAGTTTCGTTTTTGAAACGATAGTGAAAATTGGTGCCACATTCCGTTTCGTTTCTATTTTCCATTATAATTCCTTATTTCCTTGTTCTATTTTGGTAAAATAGTATAATTATCTGTTCTGTTTTCGTTCCGTTTTTTTAAACGGCAGAGAAAATTGGTGCCACATTCCATTTTGTTTCTGAAAATGGAACGGCAGCACCGTTTAATTTTCTGTTTTGACAGGCCTACTAGCAAGAGACGAATACACGGTTCGGCTTATTTGATAGAGTAAAGAAATTAAAAATAACAAAGAGGGAGAAAAAGGAAAAAAAACAAAAACAAAAAGTGAACATGGAAATCAAAGTAGCTGCTGTTTGTATCCTTGTGATGTTGGCTCTTTCTACTATTTTACAAAATTACATATGGAAATACTTGGGGAAGATATGTTTGTGTATTGCATATGAAATTACTTGATTGATCCTCCTCCAGTCAATAATCTGACATACTTTTAGTCAACACACTGTTTTTGAAAAAGCTTTGAGCAAAATCAGTTTAAGACAAGTGCGAAGTTGCATTCATAATATATAATAATAATAAATTTTGACAATATTTCGGTATTTATAGAAAGCATTTTAGAACTTTGTTATAACACACTTATTTATTTGTATTTTACATGATGGTAAATGATCTTTAACTACTACTTGATTTCTCACCAATGTATGTTAAAAAAATAAAAAATACGGAAAGGAACATATGAATGTTTATAAAGTGTCTGCGTCAGTTCTAAATTATGAAAGTTTTGAACGCAGATATTGCAGTTTCAATCTGTCCTAAAAGGGGCGTCCCATGGCCAGATTGTTGTGAAGATAAGACATTCAATTGGTATTTCTGTTTCAATATTGTTTGTCGTTTTTATTGTGAAGTACTCCGTGCTAATAAGTACAAATGAGGAAAATGCCACGACTCTGGTTGCACCTGCACGGACAATACATGCTAAGGGGGTCCTGGATTCTTAAATATCATGGTTCCGCGCGTTCCTTTAGGAATGTATGCACATAATTTGCTAAATGGTCATAGAAAATTTTAATTTTTTTTTCTTCTGCCTATTCTGATCTTAGATATGCATATAACAATGATATTTCGAAATATCTTTGACAATTATATGCTCATTTTTAATGACAGGAACTTATAACTGCATCTAAACAAAATCATTGACATTCTACTATACATCGAATTTTTTTTTTAATCTTAGTAGAAAACTATAAGTTTCTAAAACTATGCTTCCAGACTCATTTTTACATAAAGTTTTCAACACATCATTCAGACTGAAGCAAAATGTGACAAAAGTTGATTAATTTGAACCAATCTAACTTATTTATTGATGGTGGAACAGGAATGCTTTTGTCAGATTTTATGAATTGCATATGTCTCTTAAAAATGAGCAATATAAGTAAACCATCTAATGGATTTGCATTGCAAATAGATAGGAGCCTAACCCTGGAGGTAGTTGGGTTTGCATGACCAACATGAATCTGATACAAGAGGAGATATATTAAACGCTTTATTTTACACGACAGATCACACATTTTTTCTAGCTAGCTTAATTTTAGCTAGTTAACTGTTGCAGTTTTGGAGTTAAATAGTACGAAATGATTTTACCTCTAATAATTTCAAAATCACCAATTTAGTTTCATGTATAACTCGATTATGTAATTCATGAAAATGGCATTGAAATGATGAACTTACACGGGAAAATTAATCTCTGTTTTGCTTTTCATTATCTGTTGAAAGGATAATATATGTAATTAAAACCAAAATTTCTATACAAAATCAAAGAAAAAGAAGAAAATACACAAAAACAAATCTCCCAACAGCTATCTCGGCTCTATAACAGTAACCGTCATATTGATAACCGTGCAACTCGATGATGATTCCATGTTGCTAGCATCTCTAACAGCAAAATAACCAGGCTGTTTGGGTTCTGGTAAACTTGTATACAGACTGTTAAGCATCAGTACAACCTCTGACATGTGAGGCCTGTCCTCTTGTCTGTCCTGGACACATAGAAGGCCTACATGGATGCATCTCATGATCTGTAAATTGTTGTTTGAGTTTGACAATATGGAGCTGTCCAGTAATTCCAAGACCTTGCCATCTTTCCACAACGTCCAAGCCTGGAGAATTATTTTAGAGGTATATTCCAAATAATTAGTAATAAAGTTAGCTTTAATTGTGGGAAAAAAAAAAAGGTGTATATTGAAAAGAACACTTACATAACTAAGGAGGTTTGATGAGGGTTCAGCACTAAAAATTCCCCTGTTTTTCTTTCCACTAATAATCTCAAGGACTAAAACACCAAAGCTAAAAACATCGGACTTTACTGAAAAAACACCATCCATTGCATACTCTGGCGACATATACCCACTGCATTATGAGTACCATATTAGAACATAATTTTCAAAATCTGTCAAACTTTTAAGTTGATGTATAGATGAAAATATTTGAAAACTTTGATTTAAATCACTAACTTATAGCAGAATGAGCATAAGAATAAGAAAAGAAGAAGTGCACATACTATGTTCCAACTACATGGTTGGTATATGACTTTTTTTCATCTCCACCAAATATCCTGGCGATACCAAAATCCGATATTTTTGGGTTCATATTTTCGTCAAGTAACACATTGCTGGTTTTCAAATCTCTATGAATGATTCGAAATCTTGAGTCCTCATGGAGATATAGAACACCTCGAGCAATCCCTTTTATTATCTCAAAACGCTTGTGCCAGTTCAATTGAGAAGATCTTGCCTTGTCTGTTTGAATTATTTGATTAAGAAAAAATGTATACACTCAGTAAAACATGCCAAACAATTATAACTCATTAACAAGACTAATAATAGATAACCTGCAATATTAACACAAGTAATGCCGTCACTTACAACAAATTTTAAAATATTGGGCTTTACTATATGAGAAGAAGAAAAGATGCATATATACTGAAGGAACATCCTGTAAATGTACCAGTACCAGAGCAGATCTGGAATATCTGTTGCATACAATGAAGGTATTATTTAGCATTTATAAGCATGTCATATTTCTTGCTACCATCTAGTATACAAAAAATAATAATAACATGGTAGAAAGCAAGTTTCATTCTTCAAGGTAATAGTTATTTGAAAAAAAAAAAAAAAGAAACTTACTGAAGATAAAGGTATCCAAGCTTTTGTTCTCCATGTATTCATAAACTAACATCCTTTCCTCTCCTTCAATACTGCAACCCAACAATCTTACCAAATTGACATGTTGAAGTTTTGCGATTAGAATAACTTCGTTTTTGAACTCGCCAAGGCCTTGTGTTGAAAATTTTGATAGTCTTTTTACTGCTATTCGCTGTCCTCCTTCCAACTCGCCCTGTTTCAGCAAATATGTTGTTTCTCACGACAAATTGCAACCATTCCTTTTGTTTTTTTGATAAGTTGGCATTTAGTTGTACAGTTATATTAAGGGTCAAACGAATATTAATGGTCCGTTCTGTTTTGTGCAGATTTAAAATCGAAGGAATTAAATGGTATTATGGTATCACTACCGTATCAGCATAGTCCAGTACTTCTGTTCCAGTATCATTAATTCATTATGTACTGACCATGAATATTGGTACAGTAGTGATAGCATTATTAAAAAAAATTTATCATGTATCAAGTATTCAAAATTAATCCCCATCATACAACAGCATGAGTTATTTCCCTTCGAGAGCGAAAGCAAAGATAGATGTTTTAAGAAGGATCTTTAATCCTAAACATTAATTGAATGCTCAGAAGGTTTTCATGAGAAGACTTCAATAATACCTTAAAAACTGTGCCGAAACCACCTTCACCAAGTTTATTTGCTAGAGCAAAGTTATTTGTAGCAGCAGATATAACACTTGCATGAAATACTGGGAGAACTATATCATTTCGATCAGTACTAAGGCCCTCTTCAAATGAAATTTGTCTTTGTCTTTGCATATAAGCCACGTTTTCTGAATCAAAGAACCAACAATCTTTTATATTCTAGGGAAAAAAAGAATCATTATTGTCTGCACAGGAAAGGGGAGAGAGACATTGTGAAGAAATTAAGCAGAGATGTACAGAGTAACGAGGATTTAAAAAAAAAAAAAAAACCAGTACAATATGGCAGCTTATACCTATAATAACTCAAAACAAGGACTCCAGAAGCCATCATTTTGTTTTGGTGTCTGTTATTTCATTACTCAGTACATATTCAGTAAATTCTAATCGGTAGGACAATATGAGAATTATTTCAGATGGTTGTCTAGTTTTTACCTTATTTCAGTTGTTTGGTTAGTCAATTTATCTTTTCAAGGTTTTGCATTTAATTTCATCCTTTTATTGTAATGACTAACGTTGGACCCAATCAAGGAAAAAATCGGCAAACGTGTTTAATTTTGAACCTACACCCAACTTCATAAAGTTTTATATTTCATATTTCCTTATGACAGGATGTTCAAAACATAAAATAAAATTCATGGATTTAAGGTCTTCGATACTTACCATGATTTTTCCTCAACTTTTTATGAATAAGGTACACGATCGAGGCTAAAACTAATAATCCCAGAACTACACATGTCACAATGATTCCGGCATTCCTATTCTTTTTTGTACTTCTAACTGTATCAGAAAGAAAAAAATAAAAATAAAATAAAATCTTAGTCAGGAAGAAACAATGTTTTTTGTAAATCAAACTTTCCTCAAACTATAATATTGTAAATAAATAGTAGCACCCCCTAAAATGATCAGTATCAGTACACAGCAGTACATGCAACCTGGTAAATGTAGAAAACAAGAAAAGGAATAGTACCCTGAACTTCAGAACCTGCAACCCGGTAATAGAAATCCTGACCACCCCCAGTGAATTGTCTTAGATCAATTAGGTCACCCACCCAAGTCACACAACCACTGTCCCCATTCAATGTATCGGAATTTGCATACCCAGTACAAGAGCAATTCATCAAACACCTATTTCTACACTCCTCCAGCCCAATCGTAGTATCCACCGTTGCATTTGTAGTATCAGGCAACTTTGCATTACTGATGGTTATAAACCCATCACTAGTACAATTCAACTCAACTTGTCTGATGCACCCAGCTGACGTGTCACGTAGCTTCCAATCTTTCTCAGATTCTGGTTGAAACCCTGTCAAGCAAGTACAATCCGGTACAGTTGAAGTATATGTATTACACAAAGCGTTCGACCCGCATTGACCATAGTTATCACATTGGTCACTAGGAAATGTCCAATACAGTGTCCAATTTGAACCTGACGTGTCTGCCACATATCTTTTGATAGTTGACTGGTTCACCACGACCCGCGACATAATTGAAGAATTGTTGACATAATATGTATAGTATGTTTCATCGTCGTTTGAGACATATTCTGAAGTAAACGTGACATTATTTACAACCTCTGGTACAGTACTGAAGTGATCTCCAATCCAGGGCCCATTTCTGTAGACCCGTTTCAACCCGTCCAAAAGAAAAAATTCGGGAAAGCCAGATAGACTCAATACCTGTTTGTAATTACTCGATGATGGATTGTCTGAGCTGGACCAACTAACTAGATTTCTGTACTGACCTGATATGAAGCCGATTTTCATACCTGGCAAAGCTGTATCGGTCGGGTGGTCAAAACTTTGCCATGCAATGTTGTTTGTGTTATTTTCCTTCAAAACAAAATTTCCAGTATCTAATAGTTGGGCAACAGGATTAACCAAATTGGCTGAAATACCTGTAGACCAGAGCACGTTGTTGGAGCTTGATTGGAGTTGTAAATTCGACCCATTCGAGCTGATGGTTAGAATGCTGGATGTGTCGTTTATCGGGCTGTCTCGGTTTGCAACCCAAACAATTGTCTGTTGTGATATCTTCGTGTACCATATTCCTAAATATTTGTACTTGTCGGCAGGGAAGAAGCCGAGGGTAAAAACTCCACCGGATGAAACTAATGTTTCTTGTGCAGTGAGAGAAGAATTGATGGTTATGGTGTCTCTGCATGTAGAGAAAGAGAAGAGAGAAAAGAAGGTTAGGAGAAGGGGAGGAAGTAGACGGAGTGGTGGCCATTTCTTCATGGCTCCAAAAATGGTGTGTGCCTGTAAATGTGTTGAGGAATGAAAATAAAGTGAAACTCTTTATATGACGTTGTTCATTTCAAACCTTGAGATGTATATTAAATGACTTAAATCCCATGGCCGCCTACAATTTGCCTTTTATACAATCCCACCTTAAAAAGTATATATAATTATTGCTTACCAATTATTTCGACACTTTCGTAATCTAGCAAGAAAAATTTGATTGGTTACTGGTGAGAAAGGACCCATTAAAGCTTGACTATTCATTTGTTTGCTAATTCTGGCAAGTAGATACTAGTTACTTTCATAAGCCTAAATTTATATTATATTAATTTGTCCGTGTTTCAATTCATTCTTCATTCATTCAGTACGAGAAATTCAGAAAAAAAATAAAGTGGAAAAACGGTTAAAATAAATTGGAAAGTCCGTGTTTCAATTCATTCTTCATTAATTCAGTACTCATTATGGCATTTTACTTACCGTTTAATTTTACCTACTTCCTCCTTACTTTTGTAATTTTTAACTGATTTAATTTTTAAATAAAAACTTCAATGTGGTAACATTACAAATGGGGCCATAAATTAGGACCGGCAACAAGTCAAGATTGAGTGAGCTGACGTTAGTCCAAGCATGATTTGAAATTATGCGAGTTTTATCGAATCGAATGAGCTAGTATCTAGTTTCATAACGAGCTCGTTGATATGAATTCTAGCAATATTTATATATATTTCAAACAAGTAATGTATAAATTAATTTATATTTATTATTTTTATATTATTGTTTATTTATAAACTGATGCTTTATTCATTTTATAATAAGACTTTAAAGAAAATTAGTATTTATATATTAGATATAAATATATTATATATCAAATTAGGTACTAAATATTATATATTAGTTAAAAAATTATATATCGAACTAATTTCAAGTTAAATTCGAGCAAGTCAAATTAGTTTCGAGCTGAAATCAAGTGAGTCAATTTTTGAATAAAATTCCAATCGATCTCAAGCGAGTTAGGAGATACGAGCTACGAGTGTTTTTTGCAACCCTAGCATAAATAGATGGAGAACCCATTTTACCTTTGTGCTAGTTGCAAAAAATTAATTGAATTGGGCGGGACCATTTTGCAATCGTTCAGCATGTAGGGACTGTTTAATGTTGAATTCCGTGATGAAATTTTTTTCATTTTGTTCACATTGAAATCTGTAAGGCAAGCTTGACCGTTAATTAACTTTGAAATTGTGTACCTAGCTAATCTCTTGCTTCACAAGATATTTTTTTGGTTTCGTTATGTTTTATATTGCACATGTTTTTTATCCCCTCCAATTTATTTTAGCCGGTTGGACTTCTCCATGGTCAATTGTGGCAGTTTTGTTATTTTTTCTTTCCCCTCTCCGTTTTGTCAATAAATGATCAAAGTGGCAGTTGACAACTTGACATTTTAGTGGTCGGATCCCAATTCACTTGCAAATCACACCAGACCAACGGCCCACAAAAATGGATCCATTAATAGCCCAATATATACAATTTTTGGATCCACTTGGTGCAAGATCGATGGAAGTATCAAGTAGTCGCTCACGGATCGGATATTAAAATTCTAACCCATACATTGCATTATATTATTTATTATCCTTCTCTATTATATCATCATCTCGTTCTCGGCTCCCTCCAATCAACAGAGACCAAAAGCCTTTCTCTGTTTAATTTCAGTTGTTGCTCTCCTCAGCCCAATCATGGACACTCCTCTTTCCAGCATTTCTATGGAGGTGTAAAATCCTCTGCACCCCAACTGTTTGACGAAATGTCTGAGAGAAGTATAGGCCCCAGTTTTAGCAATTATGGTTGTTTCATGCATTAATTTGTAAAAAGGAGTCCTGTTAGTTGTTCTCAGCGGTTCTGCGGCGACATGAGGTGGAGTTGATAAGCATGTGCCTTACGAGCGGCGCAGGAGAGATGTTCAAGGGATTGTTTATGCAGTGTCTTCTCTACAATTGTACTTGTATGGTAAGTTCTTGTTTTTTTCCTATTCCTTTTCTACCAAATGTTCTCGCTTAATTTTGTTCTCCAAAATGAGATAGTGTTTTCTATAGTAAAAAATGTTCATGTTGGCAGGTCCATTTTTCAAATCCACAGACTTTAATGTTGTGCCAACTCCATGAGCCTAAACAACAACATTTACAGAAAATAAAATGGATTTTGAAGAAGCTATCAGGATGGTTTATTCAAAGCTCATCTTTATAATTATATGAGGGTGATGGGGCTGAATTAGATGAGTTATGTTGTGGTCTTTTTATCCTAAGACAAATGCAACTAATGCTGTTTGTTGTTGATTTTGGTTGTGTTATTTGTTGTATCAAACTTTAATTATTTTAGTACTTTCTTATGCAATGTAATGATTAAACAATAGAGACTGATTTGTAAAGTTATTATATTTATCATGTTGTTAGCATAATTTGACTATAAAAATAGTAAGAAATTTTTATTTTACAAATCATGCTTGATTCAAAATTTATCAGCCATGTACCACATTGTCTTCAAGTTCTTGAGAACTAATATAAATACATCTTTGTTTATTTTGTTATTGTCAGAGCAACTAAGATGGCAAAAATGTTAATTGTCTTTAAACAATAAACGACCCGTTAAATATTGCTATGTATGACCAATCACTAATAAGAGATCTTGTTTATATCAAGATCATGTACTACCAATTCTACGGCTGAGATGTGCGGATTATATAATTGCGTCCTCCGAACAAAGTATACCAACTTATTTTTTTCCTGACACTTGCATACTTCCTTTCTCTTCCTATTAAATTTGTATTCCGAAGCTTTAAGGAATTAAACCCTAGACAATTTGGGGCTAAATTTCCCCTCCCCTGCCCCGCCGCCAAGAAGAACAAGGCTTATAAAAGATCCCCTTTCCACCTTATACTGTTTTCGCACTTAGGCCTCTCTTTCTTCAACAATAGAATATTTTGCAAGATTAATTTCAAAATTCAGGTAATTTTTCAATTTTGCTTTTAAATTTATGTAATTTAGATATAGAAATTGTGTATAACTGTTCTCTTAGGTATTTTCGATGAACTTTAATGATCTTTATTTTTGGTTTTCCCTATTTTCATAATTTATAATTCTTGCAGGATTTATTTTGTTTACAGCATGCCATATTTGATTTCTGGTTTAATTGTGTGGCCTATTTCATTTTAGATCTAAGCGATGTTTGGCCAAAATGTTAAAACATAATTTGGTTGTCTTTTTGGGTTGAATTCACCAATCCAGTGGACTAGTCTTACTGGTTAATATCGTTGACCTCATAAATTTGTCAACCTTATAGTTTAACAGCCTTAACTCAATATTTGAGTTCATTTTCATCACTCCCATCAATCTGATGGACTTATTTTAGTTCTTAGGTTGTTTTCCTAATTAGTCTGATCGATTTTGATGGCTGTATGTTAATTTCAAATTTATTTTTCCTCAATTCTTTGGATCTGGTTTAATTGCCCTAATACTTACCTGCGTTGATCATATACTATAGACCATAAGTATTTCGATCAGAAGTTCTCAGTTTCCGATAATTCTGTCGAAGTTCTATTCCTATTTGTTTTTTTATTTGATGGAGCCTTATAATTGAGTTACTTTGGCGCATAGAACAACAGATTGTGGATGGTGGATGAGAACATCTCTTAAAGTTTTTTCTATTTCTTTAGTGATTTCACCGAGCTGTGGTGGGTTTCTGTTGTTTTAGATCTGGAAATGTTTATTATTGGTATAAAATTTTCTTCTTTTTTTCCTGTGAAGTTTAGGTATTGTAGCTGATGTTTGATTATTTTTTTTTGTAAGTTAATTTTTTTCTAAAATCGTTCCACTCAATCTTATCCCTCCAATTATCAGCCCACATTATTTAAAAGATTTATTCTGTTTCTATAAGAAAACTAGGATGCAGGACATTCCAACAAAAGGATCGCCAATTAATAGTATCAAGAGTCCAAGAAGGAGTCCTCGTCTTGCTGCCAGAGATATGAAGAAGGGAAAAGAGAATGTTCATGCAAAAGTTGACATTACTCCAATATCCAGAAAAGAAAAGCAGTTGAATTCAACTTCCAGTGACAAGGAAGAGAGTTTAATTACAAAAAAACCAAGAAAACTAATGCATGTACGAGATTACAGAGCTCTTTTCAAGCTTCCTGTCAAAAAGATGAGAGACACTCCAGAAGAAGAACCGAGTGTTAATGGTCCAAGAAAGAGTGCTTGTCTTGCATCCGAAGACTCAGAAGAACCAAGTGTAAACAGTTATCCAAGGAGTGTTGCTCCTGAAGATATCTAAATTCCTTAATGTCGTCTTCATTTGTGGAAAAACTGTTGTGTTATTTATGTATGCATCTTGGTAACAGAAGTGGTATTGGTATGTATTTTGTTAACTGTTTGTTTAACTTTAATATGCTTGACAATTTGATTGGTTTAGTTGGTTGTTTCATTTCTTGTGTTTGCAGTGTTGTAGAACAGATATCCTTCTAGTGGGTGTTAGCATTAACAATAAGTGGCTATAAATCAAGCAGTCGTGTCTTTACCTTTTGAAGCCATACCATTTGTAATAGCTTTCAGTTTGACAAGTATATAGGTTCCTTCTGAAATCTTCCCTTCTTTAATTCTCGGTTGATGTCTTTCCTTCTTAAACCTTGCAATTCAATCGAGAGGAGATTGTGGAAAGTTTTTATTTTACAAAAAGAAAGAGCAAGACATGGGATTCCGGAAAGCTATGGGGTTGGGCCATTTTTCGGTCTATTTTATTTGAGTAGTCTTGTTTTTATGATGTTTTTGTTGTTTGTCAGTCTAATTACCTGAATGATGACTCGTTTGTGTGTACCAGTTCTATAGTTTAGTTAAATTCTTATTTCTTAATAATAAATCTAAGATGGCGTGCAACTGTGCAAGAGGTTCTCATGCGGCAAATTCAATTAGATGACAACTATCAAAATATGTCTGGATCGATTACGACACTTGTGGGCCTCTGGGTTACTCTAGCTTAGTTTTTTTCACTTGTATAGTTGTATTATTGCAAGGTAATATTATCATACTGCTAAGAGATTCATGTTTGCTTGGATGATGGAAATGTGGCTACCTTATGAAGATAAAATGTGTTTGCTTCCACCAAATTTGCAAAGAAAAACCCTACTTCTTACAAGACAACTTCATTGTTAATTCACTTCGATCGGCATCCATTATTCATCTTATCAGACAAGGCATGGGATTTGTAATATTATTAATTTATTATCTTGTTCTTTTTGAACCCTTATAATTGAAATGAAACATGTTTACACATTCTATTGAAGAAGACCCAAAAAAAAAAAAAAAAAAAAAATCGATTGCATGATAAACCCTAGGAGCGCTTGATCTCAGCAGCACATACAAACATCCTGAACTAGACACTTCATTCTACCTATCTCATTGTGTCATCAATTGAACATATTTTAGCATGAGAAGGACCAACATATTCAGTGCCAAAATCAGGTGGCTCTCATGTCCGTAAATAGTACTCTCGACATCTTCACAGGCCTTGATGTTGACCAGATCAGCAGCTGGATCATATTGCACTGCATTGCACAACCACAATCATGGACCAGGACCACCAAATCGTTTTGGGACAAAAGAGTTTTCATAGTTATGCTTTTTGTTTGTGAAATCGTCAGTTTATTTTACCAGCTTTTTTAATGGACTTATTATTGGCCCGAAGAATCTGTGCTGTATTATACCTTGTTTGTTCCCTAGTCAGACATCGTTAAGATGTTGAAGTGGATGCTATGCATTATGGTTGGATTTTAATATTATAGGGAAGAATTTGTTTGAGTGGCTTGTGGGTTCAGTTATAATTATTAAATGCTAGTTCTGTAGTTCAGTTAATTTTTTGACAATAAGTGTAAGAGGGAAAGAGGTTCTCCTTATGCTTGAGAGGCGGTGATCATAAAAATTTAGTTCAGTAGACACCTATCAATTAGGGATACAGCTGCTGTTGGTGATGCATTTCTGTTGGTTTTGAGTTCCTGATGATACGACGCATTTTCTTGCTTAGTATAATAGAGTCCGACCATATTCTTTAACTTGTCGTTTTGCTTTGAAACAAAGTTTCCTTCAAACAACATGTGTCATGGAAAATTTAACCAGACAAGATATATGCGGCTGATTTTTCTCCTAGGACCTCATTCCATTTTAGAATAAATCAGCCTCAGGCCTAGAATTTAACAAATTACAAATCGTCAATTTAAGTTAAAATTAGGAAAAATATAGAACCTATTGAGCTAAGCAAGTTATATGCAACAAGTTCCCACCAACAAAACATGAAACAAGAAAGAACCCCATGCCTACAAAAATAGAAAATCCCATGCCATCGTGTAATTATTCTTTATGCTGTCAAGAACAAATAAAAGTATTTTCGGGAAAAAAGAAGCAGCCAAAGGAACGTCAATATAATCTGGAACTTGAAGAAAATACGATCGCAGCTTTACTTGACAGCCTCGGAAGGCTTGCTAGCTTCATCAGAAACCACATGCCATCATCTAACTTGTTGATATCATCTTTATGTATAACCAACTTCCGTAGCTGAGGAGCAGTACTTAGAATGAACTTAGCAAAACCAAGCATGGACACAACATTTTCAAAGCCAAGTACCTTAACTACCTCCAGTTTCTCAAGGAAGGGAAAGCTTGTTATCCTCTGCTCCTCCCAGATAACTTGACTTGGAACCGTTAAACAGAGCTTCTTCAAATTTGGGGAATTTCTGAAGATGCAAAGACCAGCATCAACTGCATCAACCTCCTTGCTTGTACCATCTAGGTAAACTAAAATCTTTTTCAAGTGGTGAAATGTTACTGGAAGCTTCTTTGGTATATACCCTGATGCCAAATACTGAAACAAGTGCAAAATTTAAATCATCAGACTAAAGGGTATATCACAAGACACTGACAATATCAATCAGTTTATGCACGGTAAAAATGAATTTTTGTAATGTTCTTAACTAAATATTTAAAAAAATAAAGCAAGACAAGAAGTTTCTATAAAATGGTAATGAAATTAACTGAATTGTTGTTGGTTGACCAAAAATAATTCAGTTGTTTCAACTACGTCAAATGATCTTTCATATTGGAATTATATTACACCAGAATTTCAAACTTAGTCCAGCACCTGAAATTGTTTTGCATATTTCAAATTAAGCCCAATCATGACTCACACGATCTAGTTGTGAAACAGACCATATAATATTCCATCATGTTCATCTAACCTTAATCAATGAAATAATCAAGTAATTGTGTCCTAGTATTACTCAAGCCATGTTAGCTTCTTGTAAAGGTACTTCTTAGGCAGAACACAAGTTGGTGGGGACTTAGAAAGCTTAGTTAATTAATTTTTCTACATTTTCCAGAATTCTTTCTGCTTTAAACCATGATTTCATGCAGAAGGGCAGTAATTGATACTTGAAAGAAATACTTTCAAAGAAGTAGGCTCTTACCTCACAAAATAAAGCGCCAATCCAGTTCTTCAATACGAGGAAGTGCACTGATGGTGCACAGAAATTTACTTTTACATCCATCATCTGTGGGGCCAAAATCCAGACCACGATGAGGCAATTCAAAGAGAAAGATGCATAAAGAAATTAATTTTTGTGTTTCCAATAGTAAGTTGGTAAATGTTCCCTCAAGATGCAGTTGTATGAGGTTAGGCGCATGGATTACAAGGCAACCATGCTCCACAAAGTCAGACAATGTCAGACTCTCAAGCAATGGACAGCCCGAAACAATCTTCTCTATGGTAATCCCCAGTAACTCATAACCACATAGATCTAGGTAGCGTAGAAACTTAAAGCCTTGGAAACACTGAGGTGCATTTATAACACCACATGAAATATCTAGATGTTCTAGTTTGTGACATGAGAATAGGCTCGAAGGAACCATGCAATAGAAACCAGAACTACTGAAACGAAGATGCTTCAGCCCGAATTTCGACAAAACTAGCACCCATCTGTGAATTGCTACCAAATCTACATGCTGACAACTGTTTAGTCCAAATTTCAGAATCGGACCCTGGTGCACCAGTAACACCTTATCTACTATTCTTATTAGCTCAGACTCTGCGATGTCCCATTTAAACACCAAGTCAGGTATCAAGGTCCATGAATACTTCCATTTGCTGGAAAGTATGCTAGTTCTGACCGCCTCTTTAATTGGAAGTTTGACTAAAATTTGTGCAAGTATCTCTGAGGGCAGGCTACTTAGAAAATCTGGGTTTAATTTAAAATCAGTCCTACTGTTTTGTGACTGATTACCATCCATTGTAAGAGCTTAGTTGATTTTGTTTTCTACCTGCAATGATTTATTAGTTAATTGCTGCAGAGATACCCCAAGCATTCCATAGTAAAGAAACCTTACTATAAAACATAGAATATAAAAGGAGAATCTGACAGTATCCTTAACAAACATTCCATAGTTTTGGAACCAAATATATTAATTAACTCTAAAATTGAAGTAACAAGAATCATGTCGAGGATAAGCACCTAATCCCTTGACACTTCTGACCCATTAATACTCTCTACAAGGAGCTAATTTAAAGAGAAGTGCAACAATATGTAATCAGTCGAAGAACATTCAAAAATTGTTTGGGATGCCCAAATCCCCAACAGGAAAAATAATAATAACAATGAGTTAATTTTCTACAAAGAGTAAACAGATTAGATCGATATAGAGAGAGAGAGAGAACACTTTACTTTAAACCCGGAGTGAAGGCAAGAGCGAGACTACACTATCCCACCAATTCGATTCTTTGAAAGAAGGCGACAACGCGAAAGAAAGGGCGGGAAGAAAAATAGGGTTTGGTCGAAGGCGCAAACATTTTCTTTTATTTAATTTGTAGAGGAAAGGAAGCGAATGTTTCTTGATTTTTTTTAAGCGACATGTATAAAAAAAAAAAAAAAATGTACTTTGTTACACGAGAATACGAGATCCCATGTACCCTGACCAGCATCCTCAGCAACCTAATAATCGGCTGTACCAAACAGCCATACCAATTTTTTTTTTTAAATTTAAAAATTAAAAAATTCAAATACTAAATCTAAACCGTTGATCTTGTTCAATTTTACGAGCGATGCATTTTCATATAAGTTTTATAAACTTTGAAGTTTATTTGATATTAGATCAAGTGGTCAATAAATGAACGAATTTGGTTAACTATCACTGATTAATTCTAATACGTTCATATTTTGGTCATCTAATCAAGTATCAAATTGACTCCAATTTTTATAAAATTTATATGAAAACGATTTGGATTCAGCATTTATATTTTCAAATTTTTAAATTTTTAAATTTAAAAAAAAATTATTACAGCGGTTGAGGATGTCGTTCATAGCAGGAGACTTTAGAGGAAAGGTTTTATTGCAGTAAAGTAACTAGAAGTCATTATATTCCTTCATAAAAAAAATAAAAATGAGTCATTATTCCTGCTCCAAAAAAAAATGGTTTGAAATTCATGATCAATAGATGTAAATAGTCATCTAATTAAAGTACATGACTTCCTATTGAAAATTGAAAATAAATATAAGACCACAAATACCATGTTCTTCACAACAATAGCATTGTAAGTTTACAACTAATATATAACGATATCTATACTTTATTATACGTATTTGAGTCAAATTTTATCCGAATATTTTTATGGGAATTCATACTCACAAATAAGAACATGTCTAAGTAATAATAACAAGAAGAGGGTTCTAGTGTTAATACTTTAGATGCCCCAATTGCCAGCATTTTATTATTTAATAATTTTTTTAAAACTTTAAAAATTCAAACTTCCAATCTAAACTTAGTTCAGTTGATATCTGTCATTTAAGGATACAGCTTCTAATTATTAGAGTTACTGACAGTGTGATGCATTATTATTTATTAGAGTTAAAATAAACAACGGTTCGAATCACATGAGTAAATTTTAAATTTTGATATTTAAAATTAAAAAATAAAGTGTGACATTTGTGACATCATAAAAATGTGGCACGGAATCTTGCTCTTGAAAATATAAGACCACAATTACCATATTCTTCATAACAATGGCATTGTAAGTTTATAACTAATATATAACAATATCTATACAATATTGTTGGAGTTGTGTCCTAGAAGTCAATATTTAATGACTTAATTTATTAGTTTATGTTATTGATGATATTTAATCATTTGTTCCTAAAATTTATTACTGACAGATCATTCAGGTTGAGGATCTGAATTATAGATCTCTGTGGATCATTCATTAGAATGACAGTAATAAATCTAAATCGTCTGTAATCTTGATAATTAACAAGGAATATTAATTATCATAAAAAGATTAGTATGCAAGTTAAGTGATGATTAAGTTCTACAAATCATATATAAGGTGTTACCAACTTAATTGCATATGTGTATGTTATTAGAACATAGTACAGGATATGACCCAATGAAATAAATATATGGATTGTGTTATGTGTCATTGTTTATTTCATATGAGTTTGATTCTAAATTTGAGATGGTTCAACTTTTCCACATGAGGATAGGTTCAATAAACATCGTCTACCGTTGATTCCTGATAAGGGCTGTTATACGGACTTTATTTATGTTCTCTTGAATTGTGCGGGAAAAAGTTGTTCATCAAGAAAATCGTATGTCCCTCATTAATTCATTTAGTGAGTGATGATATCTGTTTGGGCCCCTTGATGGAGTTGGATTGTTTGGCCAACTTGTACAATCAACTCTAGATCAAGAAATGTATAATCTGCAAGAATGACACATTCCTATCTTGGATTATACAGTGGTATCATGTGACATAAGAATCAGACAAGGAAATACTATTATTTCTTATGCAGGATTAAGATACTGTAGTAGTACATTATTTATGCGAATTGGAAATCATAACGTGTTGCTAGATACCGCTTATGATTATTGGAATTAAATAGCGATTTAATTCCATGGCCAACGTAGCATAAATCCTCAAAGGGTCACACAAATAGGACTTTAATCACACAGTGCATTATTTATTTATTCGCAGCAGTGAATTGCGAAAATATGATAAGTTGATTAATTAATTATATACCGTTGCGAACTTTTATAATTAATTAAATCAAGAAGATCATATAGAAATAAATTAATGCATTAACTAATCCCAAAATAATTATTAATAAGTTAATAATTATTTTTAGTTCAACACATTTTTAATATAAAGGTTATATTAATTAATTGGGTCATCATTTAATAGTAAATGGATAGTCCAATTAAAGAGCAAATATGAGAGGCCTTAATTAAATGAATTAAGGACTAAATTAAAGAAGTGAGGTGGCCTATAAAATCCTTTTATATGGCCGGCCCATAATGGTGGTAGATAGGAGTGGCATAGTTGTAATTATGGAAGAGGTCAATTAGATTTTGTGCTCTATATAAGGACCACTTATGAGAGCTTCCACCTAGCTTTCTCTTTCCTCTCTTCCCTTCCTTTGAGGCCGCCACTTTCTCCCTCTCTTCCTCTCATTTGCTCATGAGTTGAGCTCTTTTCTCTCCACTAAATCAAGGTTGTTGATTGATTCAGGAGAGAAAATCAAGAGGATTAGGTTTGTTCTTTGGTGTATTAGCATATGCCATTAAGAACGTGATTAATCTTCTTGGTGGACTCGAGGCGGCCATCGACTTAGAGGAGACGGTGGAGAAGGCACGCCATCGACTCCCATGCATCGGATTCGAATCTCCTAGTTGCGAGTCTAGGAGAGATACCTTCCTATTCTTTTCTCATGATGTGTTAAATGCTTTCTAGCAAGATCTTCTTTGTTGCTTGAGTATAATTGAGATTAATTAAGTGTAATTAGCTTAAAAAAATTAAAATTGAGCATTTTTTAACAAATATTACGTACTTGAGTCAACTTTTTATCCGAATATTGTATGGCAATTCATACTAACAAATTAGGACATGTCTAAGTAATAAATAACAAGAGGAGGGTTATGCTAATATTTTTGGATGCTCCAAATATCAGCATTTCATTATCTAATATTTTTTAATTTAAAATTAAAATTCCGAATCTAAACTGTTAAACTTACTCAATTTTATCGAGCGATGTTTTTTTTTTTATAAGTTTTATAAATTTTAAAGTTTATTTGGTACACGGTCAAATGTTAAAATATCAACATATTAGAATGGAAGTATCATAATTAGTTAGGTTTTTGTTCATTTTTGCACATCTTAATCGGATATTAAATGAACTTTAAAAATTACAAAAAATATATGGAAACTCATTGCTTAATTAGATGATTAAGATCAATGGTTTAAATTCAAAATTTTTATTTTAAATTTTGAAAAAAATAATTAAACAGGGAAATGTTGATATTCTAGGGGAATCTCATTCGGATTCTCCTCTGCAAACAAAATACGTCAATCTTCTATCTTCTTTAATTCACGAGTCTGGAATTGGAATAATATGACCATTTTACCCTTTGTTCTCCCATACTCGATGATGTGGCACTATCTATTTTAACTTTCCAGCGAATTTATAGAATTTCACTATGACAATTTGACATTTTAGTGCAACTGCACATCTAATTACTAATGTTTTGCTTCAAATTATCCAGTCTGATGTCAAATCTGTTAAAAACAGCGGCCAAATCGATTTGACTGATGAAGTCACTCGTCAACTGAAAAAAAAATTAGTTAATTAGTTTCTGGTAAATTTTATCGTGTGTTTATTTTATACAAGTTATAAAGATGTTAAGAGATATAACAAAAACCCACAATAATTTTGTGACCGTTTTTTCATACCAAATTTGAAAAATCATTGCATCCAAATTCCAAAAGCAATGCCCGAGGTTGCCCGATGCAAATAATTATAAGTCTTTATAGATTTTTGTAAAAAAAAAAATTGAAGGGTTCGTTCTGATACAGAGTGATTTTAATAAAAATTGAAAAGACTCGTTGTGATAAAGTGTCCTATAAACTTTAATAAAAAACTAGCAATCGTGCACATTGGGACAAACTTTTATTTAAAAATATTATTAATATTTATTTTCTCAACCGATAACTTATAAAGAATGATAACGATACAAAAAAAAAAAAGAAAATGAGTGACAAACGATATGCTTTGCTAAAAAATATATTAAAAACAAATTATTTTGTCTCAAATAGAGTATATTGATTAGTTAGTAGTGTTTTCCAAAATGACACAACACGATGTTGGAGATATGTCCAAGAAATCAATCTTTATCTAGCTACTTCTATAGTTTATATTATTGATGATATTTGATCATTTGTTCCTTGATTTATTTATTGACAGTTCATTCAGGTTGAGGATCTGAATTGTGGATCACTGTGTTTCATTTATGACTAAATAACAATAATAAATCAAAAGTTGTCCATAGTCTTGATAATTAATGTTGATAATTAATAAGGAACATTAATTATCATATAAAACTAGTATGCAAGTTAAGTGATGATTAAGTTCTACAAATCATAAGTAAGGAGTTACTAACTTAATTGCATATGTATATGTTACTGGAACATAGTACAGGACATGACCCAATGAAATAAATATATAGATTGTGTTATGTGTTATGTGTTATTATTTATTTCATATGTGTTTGATTCTAAGTTTGAGATGGTTCAGTTTTTCCACATGAGGATAGGTTCTATAAATATCGTCTAACGCTGATTCCTGATAAAAGTTGCTATACGGACTTTATTTATGTTCTCTTGAATTGTGCGGGGAGAAACTGTTCATCAAGACAACCGTATGTCCCTCATTAGTTCATCTAGTGAGCGATGATATCTACTGGGCCCTTTGATGGAGATGGATTGCTTGCTAGCAACTTGTGCAATCATCTCTAAATCAAGAAACGTATAATCTGCAAGAATGACACACTCCTATCTTGGATTATACAAGGATATCATGTGACATAAGAATCAAAACAATAAGATACTTATTTCTTATACAAGATTGAAATGCTGTAATAGTACAGTATTTATTTATGCGAATTGGGAATCATAACGTGTTGCTAGATACCGCTTATGATTATTGGAAATAAATAACGATTTATTTTCCATGACCAACATAGCATAAATCCTTAAAGGGTCACACAAATAGATTTTGACCATACATGCATTATTTATTTGATTGCATTATTGAATGCAATAATATGATATGTTGATTGATTAATTATATACCGCTGCGAACCGTTATAATTAATTAAGTCAAACGGATCATATAGAAATAAATAAATGCATATTCTAATCCTTAAATAATTATCAAGGAGTTGATAATTAATTTTGTTCAACATAAATTAATTAAGGTAATTAATTTTGAGCTAACGGGCTTATATTTAATTGGAAAATTAAAGGTCCAACTTGAGAGCAATTAATTGGGCCATTAACTAATTGAATTAGAGGACCAATTAAATAATTGATAGAGCCCATTTAGGCCTATTTTATGGCTGTCCAAAAAGGGTGGCATAGTTGTAAATTAGTTGCAACTTTTTATTGGATAGTTAGTATATAAAAGGTGGTGTGTTGGAGAGAGAAAAAAAAAGCCTCCATTTTTTCTTCTTTCTCCTTCCACCTTGGCTGAAATTTAGAGGGAAAATTTCAGAATTTCTCTCTTCATTTCTTACTCTATTTCATCTCATTAAGCTAATGTGTTGAGCATCTCTTGCCTCCATACAATTAATTAGTTAATTAAGGCAATGAAGGAAATGATTAGGCTTAATCACTTGTCTACTAGCATAGACTCGTGATTTTGGTTAATACCTTGGTGGACTCGAGGCCAAGCAAGGTGGTGGTGCCGGTGAACTCGTCATCGTCTCCAAGAGAAATGATTCAAGCCTCGCGGTTACGATTTCGCGAGAGATAAACCTCATATGCCCTCACATAGTATTAAATTACTCAAATAGCTAGATCCGTTTTTGCATGCTCGTTTTAGAGTTATTAATAAGTAATAAAATTAAAATTGAGCGTTGCATGTCTTCCTAACACACGAGTGTGTTGATACAACATGCATATGTATTGACACAACACAACTCAACATGTTTAAGGAATCAGCACAACACGTGCATTTAATATTCATTGTGACTGTTTAATATTCATTAAACAAATAATTTTGTGACCGTCTTTTCATACTAAATTTTAACACGACACGAGTTGACACGTGACACGATAAAAATTAATATTGTTTAGAATATATTAAATTCTATTGAGTTTATAACGTAAATTTAATAACTTTGATTCATAATTTTTTTTATATATGAAATTTTAGCAATTTACTATATTTTTCTATTTTGAAAATTATTTAAATACTTTTCAATGAATTTTTAGAAAAAAATTGAACTAAATTATAATTTGGCTTGACACGTCGTGTCAACACGACACGACATGTCGTATTAGACGTGTCATGTCATAATGCATGTTGTATTAACCAATTTCTTCATTTAACATGACATGTTGAAAATATTAACTCGTGTCAACACGACATGACATGAACTCTAACATGGGCACGTGTTTGGCACGACACGACATGTTTACAATACTTTATTATTGATTAGTATATTAATGAATTACTTTATTAATGAATATCTTCTGTGACCGTACTTGTCTTGTATAGTTGTATCTCACGTTCTCACTTTGATATCTAATAATTTATTATGGAAAAGATATTGCAATTAAATAACAAATTTATTTCCATTTGGAATGAAGTGCCCATCCAATTTTGCATTTATTTACAATTAATTTCTAGCAAGCGACTTTTGCCTTTTTCAAGTCAAAAGGCTATCATTTTATCTGATATTTAAGCCTAAACCACATTTCGTATCAAATTAACAAAATCAATGACTCATATTAAATTAACAAAATCAATGATTCATATTCGTTGTTAAGGATTGGATACATCCTTTATTAGTTTGTTTAATACTTTAATGGGTCGTTTTATAAATAGCAGAGATTCAAAGGGCTCGTCAATTATGACATAAAGTCTTTAGAGATTTTTTTTAAAATTTCAAAGGACTCTTTATGATATCTGTTAGAAATTTTGATAAAATTTTAAAGCGCTCATTTTCATATAGAGTCCTTTGAAATTTGGTAAAAATAAAAAAATCTCACTTTCATACTGAGTCCTTGCAAAGTTTTTACAAATTAAAGGGGCTGGTTCTGAAACAGCGCCTTGGTAAAGAAAAGAATAGCAGAGAAAACTCTAGTTAAGCTAACCCATCTTTAGAGTTTTACAAGAAAGGTCACACAGAGTGTGACCAACAAAGTATCTAACGCTACACCTAAATTCCAGGCCAAACACCTAAAATTCTAACCCATCGTAGAAGAGAGAATAAGATTCCCAGTCTAACTGGCTATTAATTTTCTTCCCTTTTCATTTATGAGCGCTTCAATACCACCATCTAATTCTCAGATGCCTCCGACCAACAGTGATCAAATCATTTCTTACTGAATCATTTTGGTTCTCACTCTACTCATACAACCCCTTGCCAACATTTTTTATGGAGGTGTAAAATCCTATGCACCCCAACTGTTCGACGAAATGCCAAAGAGAAGTAATGTAAAAAAGGGGTCCTTTTAATTGGCCTCAGCGGTTCTGTAGTGACATAAGGTGGAGTTGGTAAGCATGTGCATATGAGCGGTGAAGTTGTTTGTGCAGTTTTATATGTATTGTAAGTTATTAACAGGGATGCTCATCACATGATGTTCTGGCTTCTCTACAGTTTTGTATGTATAGTAAGTTCTTATTTTATCATATCCCTTTTCTACTAAATATTCTCTGTTAATATGACCTAAATTATGCATACGTGTCCTTTGAGCAAAAGTCCTTGTAACTTGTAGAGCTCTGGAGAATGTCATAAATCCTATTTCTGGTGCATATGTTGTTATGTTGGAAGACAGTTGATATTTTACATGAATTAGATGATCACATGTGTAATATGTATAGTGAGTAAAACAGTTCCCAGGAAAATAGTAAAAGTCCTGTCCTTAATGATTTCAATGGAAGGAACTATGCAGTTGAACTTAAAATGCTAGTATAACAAAAGATTGCATATTTGCATTTTACAGTTTTTACTACTATGGAGAATTTTGGGAAGCTTGTGTAAACACCTTGTGACTGAAACCATCGGATGTCAAAACATACATTTCTTAACATTGCCGCTCGACTTTGAATAGGGATTATATGGTGGTGTGAGCGCAACTAGCTAATAAAAACTTCAGTTTTAGTTTCTGAGTACAATTGATTACATCTATAGATGGTAACCTCAAAAAGGAACTGAAATAACATCAGGTGATCTGGTACCATTTTCTTCTAGAAGTAATAGTAATCATGCCAATAAGATTTCTAATACAAGCGATTCAATGGTGCTTTGGCACTATGTTAAGTATTAATACTCTCAGTCCATATTTCAATAGTGTTTTAGCATCATACTGATAGTGTTTTATATAGTAAAAAAATTCTCTTGTTGGCAGGTCCATATTTCAAATCCACAGACTTTACATTTGTGCCAAGGCCATGACCCTAAACAATAATATTTATAGAAAATTAAATGGGATCGCTTATTCAGGAGCTCATCTTTGCAATTATATGAGGATAATGTGGCTAAATTGATGAGTTATGTTGTGATTTTGTTTTAAGAAAATTGCGACTAATCTGTTTGATGTTGATTTTGGTTGTGTTATTTGTTGATGATTTAATAATCTTACTACTTGCTTATATACTGTAATTATTAAACAAATAACTGCAAATGATAAAAAGTGTAGTAGAGTGTGATTTGTAATGTTATTATATTTAGCATTTTCTAAGCATAATGTTGATATTTAAAAATTAAGAAATTTTATTTTACAAGCATGCTTGATTCAAAATTCATCAGCCGTATATCACACTAACTTCAAGTTCTTGAGAACAAATATTGAGTCCATTTTTGTTTATTTTTTTGTTATCGAAGTGTTTGAGCTGGGAATATGATGTCTTGAAACAACAAACTACCGTTAATAACTACTATGTTTGACCAATCACTAGTAAGAGATCTTGTTATATCAATATCATGCGCTATCAATTCTATGGCTGAGATGTGCGGGTTATATAATTGCGTCCTTCAAGCAAAGTATACCAACTTATTTTTTCTGACACTTGTATTTGTATACTTCTTCTTGTCTTCTTCCTATTCAAGTTGCCTTTCCGAATCTTGAAGCAATTAAACCCTAGACAATGTTGGGGCTCACTCACCCCCACCCTAATTGGCCGCCAAGAGGAAAACCTATAAAAGAGTTCCCTCTTCCTTATCACCTTTTCTAACACTTGGGCCTTTTTTTCTTCAGCAACATCAAAGAGTCTGAAACATAGCCTAAGAAGGCAAGACGTTCTCCTTTGAATAGGTATGCTTCAGGAAAGGTGGTGATCAGAAAAATTTGAGTTACTGACAATGTGATGCATTTTCCGTTGGTTTGGAGTGAGAGGATGCGATGCATGTTCTGGTTGAGTACAATAGTCCTATCAAATTCTTGTTATCTTTTAAAAAACTACGTTTCATGCCAGCAACATGTGCCATCATTAAACCACATTTTTCAAGAAAAGAGCCCAATGTTCGATCCTTGCTCAATATCACATTGAAGCAGAATATCATTGCTAAATTTAGGGCCACTATAGAATCTATTGAACTACTCAAGTTACATGCAGCAAGTTCCCACCAAAACATCAGAGGATAAAAAATCCCTTGCATTCAAGTTTTTTCTTGTTGCTGCCAAGAACATATCAAAACACTTTCCCAAAGTAAAACAAAAGCAAAGTCAATATCTGGAACTTCAATTAAATACGATCTCAGCATTACTCGACAGCCTCGGAAACCTTGTTAGCTTCATCAGAAATCCCACGGCATCATCTATATTACCAATGAGCACTTTATATATAACCAACTTCTTTAGCTGAGGAGTAGCATTTAGAATAAACTTAGCAAACCCGAGGATGGACACAACATCTTCAAAGGCGAGTATCTCAACTATCTCCAGTTTCAGGAAAGAAATGCTTGTTATCCTCTGCTGCTCCCAGATAATTTGACTTGGTACCCTTAAAGAGAGTGTGTTCAGGTTAGGGGCATTTCTGAAAATGCAAAGGGCAGTATCAACCACCTTGCTTCTGCCAACTAGATAAATTGAAATCTTTTTCAAATGATGGAATGTTACTGGAAGCTTCTCTGGTAAAGGAACCGAGGACAAATACTGAAACAAGTGCCAAATTTGAATTACATGAGATCAATCAGTTTATGCATGGAAAAATGAGCTATTGGACTTTTCTTAACTAAAAATTTACAAGAAAGCAATGCAAAAAAGATCCTACAAAATAGTAATTAAATTGATTGAGTTGTCACTAGTTGACCAATCAAACCCTAATTCAGTTATTTCAAATATATAAAATGATCTTTCATATTGGCAGTACATTCCTTCTGAATTCTTTGCATGCTCCAAATTACACCAACCATGACTCACAAAATCTAGTTGTTAAATGGACAATTTTATGCCCTCATGTTTATCTAATGTTCGTCAACAGGTGGATCAAGTAACTGTGACTGAGTAACACTCAAGCCATGTTGGCTTCTTGGAAAGGTACTGTCTAGTTAGTTATGGTGTCAGTATGGAAATCTTCGTTCATTCTTTTTTCTATAGTTTCCAGAATATTTTTTGTTTTAAATCATGATTTCATGCAGAGGGGCAGTAATTGAAAGAAACAGTTTCAAACAAGTAGGCTCTTACCTCACAAAACTGTGAGCCTATCTTCAGTTCTTCAATATTAGAAAGTGCACTAATGGTGCGCAAGAGTTTGCTTTTACATCCATCATTTGCTGGGACAGAATCCGGATAACCATGAGGCATGTTATTGAGAAAGATGCTAGCAGAAATTAATTTTGGTGTTTCCAACAATAAGTCAGTAAATGTTCCATTAAAACCCAATCTTTTTAGGTTAGGTGCACGGATTGTGAGGCAGCCACACTCACCAAAGTGAAACAGCTCCAAGGTCTCAAGTAATGGACAGCCCAAAACAAACTTCTCTATGGTAATTCCTACCAAATCACAAGAACATAGCTTTAGGGTTTGGAGAAGTTTAAGGCCTTGGAAATACTGAGGTGCATATATTGAGCAAACATAAAGTTCCAGATGTTCCAATTTGTGACATGAGAAAAGGCTCATAGGAACCTTGCAACGTGTAGGGCTATCAAAACAGAGAGAAAGGTCCTTCAGGTCATTGTGGGACAAAATGAGCAGCCATCTGTTGATTGCCTTCTTGCTTGCATGCGGACAGTCTAGTTCAAATTTCAGAATTGGGCCCTGGTGCACCAGTAACACCTTATCTACTGTCGACTCTGTGATCACTCCTCTAAACACCAAATCGGGTATCAAAATCCATGAGTACTTCCATTTGCTGGAAAGGATGCTAGTTCTGACCGCCTCATCAATTGGCAGTTTGACTAGAATTTTTGTGATTATCTCTGAGGGCATGTTGCTTAGGAAATCTGAATTTAATTCAAAATCACCACTCCTATTTTGCCGCTGACAACTATCCATTGTAAGGGCTCAGTCAATTTCATTTAACCTGCAATGACTTATTGGTTAACTGCTGCAAAGGTGCCGAAAACAACTAAAGAAACCTTATTATATAGCATAGCACATGGAAAGAGAATCAGGCAGTATCCTTAACAAACATTCCATAGTTTTGGAACCAAATATTATTATTTAAACCTAAAATTGAAGTAATAAGAATCATGTCAAGGACCAAATAATTCAAGTACCAACATGAATTCTATCCTCTTCATCTACATTACAGAATTCTTATTAGTAAGTTCACCATTAATACTCTCTTCAAGGAACTATTTAAAGAGAAGTGCAACAATATGTAATCAGTCGAGAAAAATCAGAGGTTGTTTGGATTTCCGAAATCCCCAACAGGAATAATAAAAATAATAAATAATTTCATTCACTCTCTACAAAGAGTAACAAATTAGATCGATAGAGAGAGAACACTTTACTTTAAACCCAGAGTGAAGGTGAGAGCAAGACTACTCTTGCCCACTGATTCGATTCTTCGAAAGAAAGCGACAAGAGAGCGAGAGAAAGGGCGGGAAGAAAACTAGGGTTTGGTCGAAGGCGCAAAACATTTTCTTTTAGGCAAACTTGTATTTAATTTGTGTGTAGAGGAAAGGAAGCGAATGTTTCTTGATATTTTAGGCGAAGAGAACTAAGGGCTTTTACACATGTAAAAAAGGTACTTTGTTTTTTTTTTTATTTGGAAAAAGGTACTTTGTTACACGAGATCCCATATACGCAGGAGACTTCCTAAAAATGAGTCATTATATTGCAGTAAAGTAATTAACTAGAGTCATTATATTCCTTCATAAAAATGAGTCATTATTCCTGCTCCCAAAAAAAAAAATGGTTTGAAATTCATGATCAATATTTGTAAATACTCATCTATTAAAGTACATGACTTCCTATTGAAAATAAATATGAGACCACAAATACCATATTCTTCATAACAATAGCATTGTAAGTTGATAACTAATATATAACAATATCTATACTTTATTATACGTACTTGAGTCAAATTTTATCCGAATATTTTATGACAATTCATACTCACAAATTAGAACATGTCTAAGTGTTAACAAGAGAGGATTCTAGTGTTAACATTTTAGATGCCCCAAATGCCAACATTTTATTATTTAATATTTTCTTTAAAACTTTAAATATTCAAACTTCCAATCGAAACTTAGTTCAGTTGTGATATCTGTCAATTACGGATACAGCTTCTATTTATTAGAGTTACTGACAATGTGATGTATTTTTTGTTGAGTTGGAGTGAGAGGAGATGCATTTTCTGGTTGAGTATAATGGGGTACTATCAATTTCTTCTCGTCTTTGAAAAACGACGTGCTACACCAGCAACATATGTCATAGCTAAACCACATTTTTCAGGATATCTATCATGTAGTCTCCATAAAGGTCTTGTTACAATTTCAGAAACAATTATCAAATTTACAGGATATAAAGGTCTTGTTGCATCCTATGCTTGTGGCAATAAAATTTGACCAGAAAAGATGGATGCGGCTGACTGTGCCAACCAGAACTCCATTTCAGTTTAGAACCTACTGAACTAATCAAGTTACATGCAGCAAGTTCCCACAGAAATATGACAGGATACAAAAAAACCCATACCATCAGGTTTTTGTTCTTTTGCTGCCAAGAACAAACAAAAATAGTTTCCCAAAAAGTAAAGCAAAAGCAAAGTAAATATCTGGAACTTCAATTAAATACGATCTCAGCATTACTCGACAGTCTTGGAAACCTTGCTAGCTTCATCAGAAATTCCATGCTATCATCTATATAGTTAATGTCTTTTTTCTCTATAACCAACTTCTTTAGCAGAGGAGTAATACTTAGAATAAACTTAGCAAACGCAAGGACAGATACAACATCTTCAAAGGTAAGTATCTCAACTACCTCCAGTTTTTTAAGTAAAGAAATGCCTATTATCCTCTGCTCCTCCCAGTTAATTTGACTCGGTACCCTTAATGAGAGTGTTTTCAGGTTTGGGGCATTTCTGAAAATGCAAAAAACAATATCAACCACCTTGCTTCTGCCATCTAGATTAATTAAAATCTTTCTCAAATAGTGGAATGTTACTGGAAGCTTCTCTGGTAAAGGCCCCGAGGAAAAATACTGAAACAAGTGCCAAATTTAAAATCATCAGATGAGATAAATCATTTATGCATGGTGAACTGAGTTATTGGACTTAACTAAAAATTTATAAGAAGAAAGCAATGAAAAAAAGATCCTGCAAAATGGTAATTAAATCGATTGAGTTGTCACTAGTTGACCAATCACCCTAATTCAGTTAATTCAACTATATAAAATGATCTTTCATATTGACAGTATAATCCTTCTGAATTCTTTGCATCCTTCAAATTATGCCAACCATGACTCACAAAATCTAGTTATGAAATGGACAATATTATGTCCTCATGTTTATATATAACATAAAGAAGAATCAGCCGGAATCCTGAACTAACAATCCATAGTTTTGAAAGCAAATAATTATTAAGAAACCCTAAAAGTGTTGGTAATAAGACCATGTCAAGGAATATCACCCAATTATTGAAGTACCAAGATGTATGACATCTTGCTGGATCTAACAATACTGCATACTACCCTCTCATTCTTTCCAACGAACCATAAATAATAAAGAATGACTAGTAAATTTCCCATTATTGTTGTTCAGTCAACTAATTAAGGAGAAGTCCAATCAATTTCTGAAATACAATTGGCAAATTTTGTGCTTTCTCAATGCCTGAACTTTGCTTTTCAAATTACAAAGAAAAACCCTTTTGAAGAGTAATAGATAATTTAATTATTACCAAATAGTAAACGAGAAATGCTAGTGTCCAATATATTGGACGGATGGGTCCGTCCAATATGATCGTTTTCGTGTTTTTAAATTTCAAATGACCAATCCGAACCGTTCAATATGTTCTTCATATTAAAAACTTACAAGAAACCAAATTTTGCATTTTTTTCGAAATTTTTTACTATTCTTTTTGTTATTTTTGAAAATTCATGATATGAATATTATGGATCGTCCAATAACAATGAGTTTCTAAAATACCAAAAAAAGGTAAAAAAATTCAGAAAAATGTAAAAATTAGTTTCTTATAAGTTTTTAATATGAAAAACATATTAAACGGTTCGGATCGGTTATTTGAAATTTAAAAACGTGAAAATGATCATATTTGACGGACTCCATCCGTCCAATATATTGGTCTCTAGCATTTCTCATAGTAAACAGATCAAATCAATAGAACGAGAGAGAGAGAGAGAGAGACTCACTTCAAACCCAAAATGAAAAGTCTTTTTAAGGAATCTTTAAACAGAAAGCGACAGGAGCCGAGTATGCAAGAGAGCAAGAGAAAGGTGGAGGCAACAATGGAAGGTTTGTTTGGTCAAAAGCGCCGTCTTCTAATATCAATTTGGGAAAGGGAACGGGGTCAACGATTCTTTGAATATGAGAATAGAATTGAGGCATTTACGGATTGTAGCTCAATAGCCCATCTTTTATTTCTTCAGGTTTTTCTTTTCTTTTCTTTTTTTGTCCTAGATAATTCCATTTTTTTTAATGCGAGATTTTGTTTCATAAGAAATTCTTTTATCAAAATAAACGGATTTTAAATTCATTTGATGGAATTTTTTATGCTATTAGATTCAATAAAATCTTGAATAAATAGTGCAATTAGCCATAAATTTAAGAGTTTTGATTTAGAGCCTCAATCCCTTGAGTGATTTGTTGATTAGATTAGAGGTTAGACCGATCCACCTCGAGTTTTTTGTGACGAGGCGATTCGGTTCGAAGTTATAGACATGTTCATTGTGGAATTGAATAGAGTGCACCCTTTCGTGGTAGCGAAAATTCTGAAAACGTACGACTAAGGCTAGCTCTTCATAGCGGGTCGGAACTCCGTAATCATATCGCGTGTCACTTCTTTCTCTCTTCTCTATTTATATTTGATTTGAATTGTTTGTGTGATTGCTTGTATTTTATAAATTGTTGATTAAGTCAAAAATTGACCATACCGGTTTAGAAAACCAAAATTGTGACTATTCACCCCCTCTATGCCTTTAATTAGGGTTCCAATAAATAAATAGGTCTGGTGAACCTCAGTGAGTGACTTGTCGGTGTATAAATGTACTATCGGGTATTTGTTTTATAGTCCGGTTAATTTCATAATAATAAGTCTAGGGTAAGAGGTTCTCCCGTGTAAATTTAATTTAGTTGACAACTATCAAAATATACCTCTACCATAATTAGAATCAGCAATATCAAATAGTCTGAAACTTAAATTTGGCATGCTTCAGGAAAGGCGGTGATCAGAAAAATGTTCAGTTGATAAGAAATATGGATACAGCTTCTATTGATTTGAGTTACTTGACAATGTGATGCATTTTCTGTAGGTTTGGAGTAGAGGATGCGATACGTTCCATGCAAGCAACATATGTCATCGCTAAGTTAGTCTTTTTCAGCTAGAAAAGCCCAAGATTTGACACTTGATCGATATCACACTGAAGCAGAATATTATATTAGCTAAGGTCATTGCTACAATTTTCAGAGTAAAATAAAATTTTACCGATTATAACGGTCTTGTTACAATCTATGCTTGTCATAACTAGTAAATTTAACTAGTCAAGATGATGCGGCTGACTGTGCCAACAAGAATTTAAGAAATTATAACTGGTCAATTTTAGGCCCTGTATTGTTTAAAGATGTTAAATAAAGGACAAATATATAACATATCGAACTAATCAAGTTATATGCAGCATGTTCCCACCAAACAAACCTGATACAAAGAAATCCCATGCCAACAGAAATCAAAACACAACAGAGGACTTAACCTCATAAAAAATCCCATGCCATCAAGTTTATTATTCTTTTTTCTGCCAAGAACAAATAAAAATATCTTGACAATAAAAGGAGCAAAATGAAAGTCAATTTCCGGAACTACAATAGAATTCAATCACAGCTTTACTCGACAGCCTCGGAAGGCTAGCTAGATTCATCACAAATCCCATACCATCATCTAACTCGTTGATGTCATCTTTATCTATAACCAACTTTTGTAGCTGAGGGGCAGTACCTAGAATAAACTTAGCAAATGCTAGTATGGATACAGCATCTTCAAAGGCGCATACCTCAACTACCTCCAGTTGTTTAAGAAAGGAAATGCTTGTTATCCTCTCCTCCTCCCAGATAATTTGACTTGGTACCGTTAAACAGAGTTTTTTCAAATTAGGGGCATTTCTGAAAATGCAAAGAGCAGTGTTAACCTCCTTGCTTCCACCATCTAGGTGAATTAAAAGCTTTTTCAAGTGGTGAAATGTTACTGGAAGCTTCTCTGGTATAGTTCCTGAGGCCAAATACTGAAACAATGCAAAATTTGAAATCATCAGATTACAAGCTATATCACAAGGCACTGACAAGATCAATCAGTTATGCATGGCGAAATAAACTATTGTACTGTTCTTAACTTAATAGTTTGAAGAAAAAAGCAAGGCAAAAAGTTCCTATAAAATGGCAATGAAATTGATTGAGTGGTCGTTGGTTGACCAATCAAACAATTCAGTTGTTTAAACTACATCAAATGATCTTTAATATTAGCAGTACATTAGTCCTCAATTCCAACTAGTCAGGTGTGGTACCAGTATGGACATAGTTAGGACAACAACAGGATGGCACCTGACAAAGCTTACTTCATTCTTTTTTTTCCTATAGTTTCCAGAATATTTTTTTGTTTTAAATCATGATTTCATGCAGAGGGGCAGTAATTGAAAGAAACAGTTTCAAACAAGTAGGCTCTTACCTCACAAAACTGTGAGCCTATCTTCAGTTCTTCAATATTAGAAAGTGCACTAATGGTGCGCAAGAGTTTGCTTTCACATCCATCATTTGCTGGGATGGAATCCGGATAACCAGGAGGCATGTTATTGAGAAAGATGCTAGCAGAAATTAATTTTGGTGTTTCCAACAATAAGTCAGTAAATGTTCCAGTAAAAACCAATCTTTTTAGGTTAGGTGCACGGATTGTGAGGCAGCCACGCTCACCAAAGTGAAACAGCTCCAAGGTCTCAAGTAATGGACAGCCCAAAACAAACTTCTCTATGGTAATTCCTACCAAATCACAAGAACATAGCTTTAGGGTTTGGAGAAGCTTAAGGCCTTGGAAATACTGAGGTGCATATATTGAGCAAACGTAAAGTTCCAGATGTTCCAATTTGTGACATGAGAAAAGGCTCATAGGAACCTTGCAACGTGTAGGGCTATCAAAACAGAGAGAAAGGTCCTTCAGGTCATTTTGGGACAAATTGAGCAGCCATCTGTTGATTGCCTTCTTGCTTGCATGCGGACAGTCTAGTTCAAATTTCAGAATTGGACCCTGGTGCACCAGTAACACCTTATCTACTGTCGACTCTGTGATCACTCCTCTAAACACCAAATCGGGTATCAAAATCCATGAGTACTTCCATTTGCTGGAAAGGATGCTAGTTCTAACCGCCTCATCAATTGGCAGTTTGACTAGAATTTTTGTGATTATCTCTGAGGGCATGTTGCTTAGGAAATCTGAATTTAATTCAAAATCACCACACCTATTTTGCCGCTGACAACTATCCATTGTAAGGGCTCAGTCAATTTCATTTAACCTGCAATGACTTATTGGTTAACTGCTGCAAAGGTGCTGAAAACAACTAAAGAAACCTTACTATATAGCATAGCATATGGAAAGAGAATCAGGCAGTATCCTTAACAAACATTCCATAGTTTTGGAACCAAATATTGTTATTTAAACCTAAAATTGAAGTAATAAGAATCATGTCAAGGACCAAATAATTCAAGTACCAACATGAATTCTATCCTTTTCATCTACATTACAGAATTCTTATTAGTAAGTTCACCATTAATACTCTCTTCAAGGAACTAATTTAAAGAGAAGTGCAACAATATGTAATCAGTCGAAGAAAATCAGAGGTTGGGATTTCCCAAATCCCCATCAGGAATAATAACAATAAGAAATCCATTCATTCTTTAGAAACAGTAAACTAAAATTAGATCGATAGAGAGAGAACACTTTACTTTAAACCCAGAGTAGTGAAGGTGAGAGCGAGACTACTGCCCACTGATTCGATTCTTCGAAAGCAAGCGACAAGCCAGCGAGAGAGGCGGGAAGAAAACTAGGGTTTGGTCAAAGGCGCAAAACCTAATTTCAATTTAATCTGTAGAGGAAAGCAAGCTAATGTTGATGCGAAGAGAACAAAACGCTTTTTGCACATTTATAAAAAGGGTACTGAGATCCCATATATTGCACTTGTGAATAGGCCTGTCAGTATTAACGTTTCACCACGTGTTCCGTTCCGTTCCGTTCAAACAGAACGTTAATCGAAAGAGAAAACCAGTTTCGTTTCTGAAAACGGAACGGAAACGGAAATGAAGAAAATGAACGGAACGTTAAACGGAACATAAATCTATTTCGTTTGACGAAACAGAACAAAAACGAAACAAGAATTTCGTTCCGTTACCGAAACGGAACATAAACGGAAATCTCTGTTTCCGCTTCCGTAATATACGTTTGACAGGTCTACTTGTGAATAAGGATTAAGGATGCATAGGATTAAGGATGTGAATAAGAATAAGTTTCAAATTTTTTATTTCCGTAAAACTCAAACAACATATGAATAAAAATTTAGAATTATTTGGATGCTTATTCGTATTCTAACAAAACTTTAGAATTTGAATAAGGAATATAAATAGACACGAATTTCTAAATTTTTATTCTTATTTCTTATTCATGCAACACCCAAACACACTAGCTAGATGGGTATCGAGTTTTGCTCGATACATGAGTTTTTATTAAATTAAATTTTATTATATTTTCATAATTAAATTGGTACATTTTTTTAGTTCTCTAATTTAAATCAATCATCACTTGCAGAATCGAAAAATCTAACTGCAAAAAAAAATTGCCATGGCATTGACTTCTGCGGTTCTCGTAAATTAGTCGATATTTTCCAAAAAGTAATTTCCATATTAAAAAGTTCTCTATTTCGGCGTTTCTTCTTATTGATTTTGGGCCGAAAGCCTGATTTTTTTCATATATGAATATGGGTCATTAAACAGAAGTATAGTCCCGAAAAAGTTAAATATGGTTTTATTGTCCACTCGAATTTCGATAATAATTATAAAAAATTTGAAATTTTAAAAATAGTAGCGTAGGATCGGTATCCCGGATGCCGATCCTACAAATTGCTTGGATAGGCATCCCGGATGCCGATCCAAGCTTGGATAGTCATCCCGAATGCCTATCTAAGCTTGGATCGGCATCCCGAATGCCGATCCAAGTGATTCCCTCTGTATATATTTTATTAATTTAATTAATTTAGTTTAAGTAGTTAATTAACAGAAAAAATAGGAAAAATATTGTAAAAATAATTAAAAATTAGTCAAAAATCAGAATAAATATAAAATATTATAATATGTAATATGAAATATTTTTGGAATTATTTTGTACATTTTATAATTATGGATAAGTTAATTATAAATTAGAAAAATAAAAAAAATAAAAAATTGATATAAAAATTTTTTAATTGTAGGAAAATTTTCTAATAAAAGATAAGCAGCTCCGGTTTAGGTGAGTTTTTTTTAACATTTATTCATTTAATTAATTTATTTTATTTAGGTAAATAAATGAAAAATTAGAAAAATTATTGTAAAAGAGAATGATCCAGCAGCGTATGACCCATCTGAACAAAGTGGATCAGGCCAAGTGTCGTGAGACGCTCGTCCACCTCAGCGCACCGTGACATCATCGCCTTGTGTAAGAATGGCTTCCAATCCTTTATATTTTTATATTTTTATTATTTTGAAAAATACATACATAATGAAAATATATAATTAAAAATTAAACGAGGAATAATAACTTACGCCAGTACCACGAAGCTGCTCTCCATGCAAATGCAACAGACGATCTGCATTAACAGGACCGAGGGGGACAATATCTCCAGTAGATGTAGAAGCGCCGGCATCTCCAGTAAATGTAGAACCAATATCTGCAGTAGATGTAGAAGTGCCAGTATCTCCAGCATCGGAGCGAAGCCTCGTAGATCTACGGACTGATGACTCTGGTACTCTTCTTCTGGTGGCATTTCACTATACTAAAATAAAAAATTTCAATGTCAAAAATCTAATAAAATTTCAACAGCATCTCCCCTGTACCGGGAGTGTTTCCGAAAAAAATCAGACCAAATTCCCCATAAATAGAGACCCAAATCCCCACCAATACAATAACAAACACAACACCAATCTCATATGACCACATTTTCTATTTTGTATTTTTTACCTATTTTAAAATTATTTTTACAATAATTTTTCTAATTTTTCATTTATTTACCTAAATAAAATAAATAGATTAAATGAATAAATGTTAAAAAAAACTCACCTAAACTGGAAGTGCTGCTTATTTCTTTTTAGAAATTTTTCCTACAATTAAAAAATTTTTATATCAATTTTTTTTTAATTTTTCTAATTTCTAATTAACTTATCCATAATTATAAAATGTACAAAATAATTCCAAAAATATTTCATATTACATATTATAATATATTTATATTTATTCTGATTTTTTACTAATTTTTTAATTATTTTTACAATATTTTTCCTATTTTTTCTATTAATTAACTAATTAAACTAAATTAATTAAATGAATAAAATATATATAGATGGAATCACTTGGATCGGCATCCGGGATGCCTATCCAAGCAATTTGTAGGATCGGCATCCGGGATACCGATCCTACACTACTATTTTTAAAATTTCGAATTTTTTATAATTATTTTCGAAATTCGAGTGAATAGTAAAATCATATTTAATTTTTTCAGAGTATAGTCTAGGTTGCCAGATACAAATAATTATAGCCTTAGGGATTAGTAGGAGGACGGGCTCTAACGGATGCTAGTTCTACCCAAGTTACTTCAGCATGAGTCCAAAGGCAGCCGTTTAGAATCTCCAAGGGCTAAGGCCTGTTTATCGAGTACTATAGGCATTTGTCAGCTTAGTTGTTGTTAGTGGATTCACATGAAAACTTGAAAAGGTTATTAAAGGGGAACAAAATTTCAACATTCTTTTAGGCATTTCAACAAATACTTCTCAAGCATAATAAAAGTGAGGAAACAACCAGTAATACTAAGGAAGGATGGTAGAACATATGTACATTGCAAATTCTTAAGTGTTAGAACAGTGTGTAGAACCGCAACCAGCCTTAAAGCACATGTCGTAACTACAGCGAGCTTTCCTCACTCCCTCAATTGGAGATACACTCTCATTTTTTTGAATAATGACCAAAATACTTTTAATTTATTTACATTTGCAAAAATATGATTGAAGAAATTTGAGGGTATTTTGGTCATTAATATAGATTTTAGAGTGTATTTCCGTATCAAGGAGTGAGGAACAAAGCAATTCCCGCGGGTTGGCCTCGACTTGTACTGCTGCCGAGTATGGTAGTTGGTTTCCTGAGAAAGCGCATATTTTAATATAATAAAAACTAGTTGGATTTTGATTCTTTTGCATAAAGTTGAATTATTCCTTTACTGAATGTCTCTATAATCTATTAAATCGTTTCTCTGTTTTGATATCTCGCTTGTCAATATGCTTCTAGAGGTTGGATCGTTGGACAATGAGATTGCTCTGAGTGAGTTAAAAATTATATCTCATCCTCCAGTACGTAGTAAGATGTTTGCTATTAGTTAGAACCGCATGCAAGGTGATTTAGAAGCTTTTTAAATTTTTAATTACAAGCAGTTTAAGGTTAATTATTGGAAATTTTGTTTCCATGAATGATCAATGCATGTTTTAGTACATGTTTGGCAGCAAGAATTTGAATGTGTACGGTCAGCAGGAAGAATTTGAGTGTTTTAGTACATGTTTCGTATTATAATAATAAAACAAAGTCAAAGCTCAGACGTTCACACAAATTACAGTAATAGTTTCTTATTAATCTTAGAATCCAAGGTAAATACCACATACTGCAAGTGCAAGAAGTTCCTAATCACAGCAGCGAAACCAGAAACAAAATCATATTTTCAACGGAGCCCATTTATATAGCAAGTTGATTTGCAATAATTAGACTCACGCACCAAGCATATTACCTCTAGGAAAAGAACCAAACTGAAAAAAAAAAAATGGAAAGATCAAAGGGAAATGTATCGGTTAACAAACAAAAAATTCCAAAGACGAGTTGCTTAGTGCCATTCCTTGTTTGCCACTAAATCACACGTTCAGCTCTGCATCAGAATTTAGTTTCCGCAGGGTTAAAATATATTGCTACAATTCAAAACCTAATGAATAAATCACTGATCATCACTTCAGAAAAATCATGCTGCGAAGAACAAGTCAAAATATATTACCCAAAAAAACTGAGGGAAAAAAATAAAAGTCAACATCTGGAACTTCACTAGAATAAGATCACAGCGCCTTGGAAGGCTTGCCAGCATTAGTACATGTACCTACTGGTACCTGATCTTTAGGAGATCCAGGTCTGGACATATACAAGTTGGCAGAGGAAAATCAAGTTGACAGTTCATTTGTTATACTAAATCTCTTCCATAAATTCACAACCCAAATTGCAATCATATAAGATCACAGCTTTACTTGACAACTTCGGAAAGCTTTCCAGCTTCATCAGAAATGCCTCATCATCATTTAAATTACAGATGGAATCGTCATCAATAACCAACTTCTCTAGATGAGGAGCAGTACTTAGGATAAATTTAGCAAAAGCAAGCATTGACACATCATCTGTGAAGCTGATTACCTCAACCACCTCCAGCTGCTTAAACAAGGAACTGGTTGTTATCCTTTGCTCCCCCCAGATATTTTCACTAGGTACATTTAAATAGAGAGTTTTCAAGATAGGAGCATTCCGGAGAATACAAAGAGCAGCCTCAAGCTCCTCGCTTTTGTCATTCAGTTCAATTGAAATCTTTTTCAAGTGGTGGAATGTGACTGGAAGCTTCACTGGTATAGGACCCGATGCCAAATACTGAAAAAAGTCCCAAATTTAAAATCATCAAATTATAGGCTATATTACAAGATAGGAAAATATCAATTAACTTATGCATGGGGAAATCGATCATTAGAGTACACTTTACTAAATATTTTAAAAAACGCAAGAATAAATTAGTATAAATTGGGTGAAATTTTGATCAATTTGTTCTTAATTTACCAATCAAATCCTCATTCAGTTGCTTCAAAAAATTAATAGATCTTTCAAATTGGTAGTGCATTACTCGTAAATTCCAATTAGTGCATTTGCTAAAATTGTTTGCATGTTTCAAATTAAGCAAAAAAATATTGGCTCGTGATCTAGTCCTTAAATTAACACTTTAAGCAAGTAGCCTTACCGCACCAACGTTTAAGCCAAGTTCTTCAATATTAGAAAGTCGACCAATGGTGCCCAAAAGTTTTCTTTTGCATCCAAAATTTTCCCTGCCGAAATTCTGATAGCTATAACTGAAAAAGATGCTTGCAGAAATTAACTTTGGTGTTTCCAACAATAAGTCGGCAAATGATGTCAGAAGTTTTAGCTGTTTTAGGTGAGGCGCACGGATTGTGAGGCATCCGTACTCAACAAAGACAAACAGACCCAAGCTCTCAAGCAATGGACAGCTTGAAATAAACTTCTCTAGAGTAATTCCCACTAAATTACATTCGGTTAACTTTAGCCTCCGTAGAAGCTTAAGGCCTTGGAAACATTGAGGTGCATTTATAGTGCAACCTGAAATTGCAAGATTTTCTAGTATGTGACAGGAGAATAAGCTTGAAGGAACCTTGCATTCTCTAAGAAAACTGAGACGAAGATCCTTCAGTCCATTTTGGGATAAAATGAGCAGCCATCTGCCCATTGCCTCCTCTCATGCATGCATACAGTGTAGTTCAAATTTCAGAATTGGACCACGGTGCACTAGTAACATCTTATCCAGTGATCTCATTAGCTTAGATTTTGTGGTGTTTTCATTAAACACCAAATCAGGTATTGAGCCCCAAAAGTACTTCCATTTGCTGGAGAGGATGCTCGTTCGGACTGCCTCTCTTGTTGGTAGTTTGACTAAAATTTTTTCAATGATCTCTCTCGGGCAGGCTGCTAACAAAATCCAAGTTAAATTCAAAATCATCCCTGCTGTTTTGCCTCTGATGACCATCCATTGTAAACTCTCATTTTTTTTTAACCTGCAATGAGTTATTGGTTAATTAGAGATACTCCTAAGTAATTAAGAAATCGTATTATATATAACATAAAGAAGAATCTGCCAGGATCCTGAACTAACAATCCATAGTTTTGAAAGCAAATAATTATTAAGCAACCCTGAAAATGCTGGTAATAAGACCATGTCAAGGAATATCACCCAATAATTGAAGTACCAAGAGGTATGACATCTTGCTGGATTTAACAATACTGCATACTACCCTCTCCATTCTTTTCCAAAGAACCATAAAAAATAAAGAATGACTAGTAAATTTCCCATTATTGTTTTTTTTTTTTTTTGAAGATAAATTGGGGGTCAAGCTTCCCAACTTATTTTTATATTAAATTAAATGTCTATAAAGACCCTCGAGTCGGGTATCGAACCTGCGACTTCTCATTTGAGATGCATTGCTCTTTGCCACTCGACCAAGAGCTGATTTAATGTTGTTCAGTGAACTAATTACGGAGAAGCCCAATCAATTTCTCAAATACAATTGGCAAATTTTGTGCTTTCTCAATGCCTGACCTTTGCTTTTCAAATTACAAGGAAAAACCCTTTTGAAGAGCAATAGATAATTTAATTACTACCAAATAGTAAACAGATCAAATCAATATAGAGCGAGAGAGAGAGAGAGAGAGAGAGAGAGAGAGAGAGAGAGGACTCACTTCAAACCCAAAATGAAAAGTCTTTTTAAGGAATCTTCAAAGCGAAAGCGATAGGAGCCGAGTATGCAAGAGAGCAAGAGAAAGGTGGAGGCAACAATGGAAAGGTTTGTTTGGTCGAAAGCGCCGTCTTCTAATTTCAATTTGGGAAAGGGAACGACGAGTCTTTGAATATGAGAATAGAATTGAGGCATTTACGGATTTTGTAGCTCAAGACTTCTTTTGATCTGAGCCGTCCAATCACTGATGGATGATCGTGATTAATATCTGGCCCCTAGAGTGTCGTGCAGTCTGTAAAAATCAGTCCGTTCAGATTAAATCGAACGGCTCAGATCAAAAGAAGTCCCGAAGATACTGGTCTTGTTTCATTAGACATTATTTTATCAAAATAAACGGATTTTAAATTCATTTGATGGGAATTTCTATGTTATTAGATGCAATAAAATCTGGAATAAATAATTTTAATGAAATAAAATAAAATAAAATTGTAAGTCAAAATCATTTTGATCAAACCAATAGATTTGTCAGAAAAATTCTCACTCAGTTGAAACCATAGGACTATAAAATAAAAGTCAATTTTTGCACAATATTGGTATATTTTTATCAGCAGTTCCAAAAACACAGTTTGTACTTAAACATTACGTGCAAGTATCTTTCTATACATATTCTTTTCATCTCAATGATAAACTGCATAACAATGAAATATTAATTGATACTGCAGAATTAATTATGTATCGAAATTAGTCAGTGCTTTTATAGTGAATTTGAACCATAAGTTTGAGAAAGTATTTGAAATTGTTCAGAATAACGTCAAAACGGGTCAATTTGTTTGGGTTTTACATAAGTTACATAAGTAACTTATTCGATTCATTTTTATTGGTATATGAATATTTTCGACCAATCACCATTTTATGTATTCATTATAGGCTTTTTTCAATTAATTTATCGTTCACAAAAAGAAAAGTAATTAAAATTTTTGTATTTATTTACTATGTTTAAGATTTAAGAAAAGGAAAATTCATTTATATATGGACTAAATTTTATAACTAAGCTTAAATTCCTCGTTCATCTAAAATTATTTATAATAGATCTTTCATCTAAAAATTATTTAAATTTATAAACAGAGAAGAATGATTGGAATTCAAGTGCGATTTAAAATTTAAGCCCACCGTTGAATTACCTTAAGAAAAACCATCCCTTTAACTTTCACAAAAAACAATATGGGTCGTCTCAATTAGGTAGGGCTGATTGACCGCTTCAGTTAGCAATTTCCTCAACTTCTATGAGCGCTTCAACTCCGAAAAAATTAATAATGACGTTACTGTTCACACGAATTACGATAATAACGGTTAAAAATTCGGAATTTTAAAAATAACGTTGTTGGATCGGCGTTTGGATTGCCGAAAATACAGAACGCTTGGATCGGCAATTGGAATGCCGATCCAATTAATTCCCCTTAAGTGCCGTTTCCAACATGTTTTACCTTTTTTTTTTTATTTGCAATTTTGCTTTTTAGCCCTCAACTTTTTATTATTACAAAACATATAATTAGTGATTAGTAATTAAACATAATTGAAACTTCTATAATGAATTATAAGTATATAATTAAATTATTTATGTTAAATACATAATATTGTATATGTGTATACTACTAATTTATACATATATATATTATGTATTATATATTTTATATATTAAATACATATTATTGTATATAATTAAAATATATGATACATATTATTATATGTACATAAAATGTACATATATTTCTATGTATATTTATTTATACATTAAAAAAATTTATATATTAATATCTACATTTAATGTGTAACAAAATTTTTTTATTGGACTATTTTGTAAAAATAATAATATTAGGGTCATCGGCGAATAAATTCAGTAAAAATATATTCAATTTTTTCACCGATGACCCTAAAATTATAATTTTTACAATACAGTCCAATAAAATTTTTTGTTGTACATTAAATATAAATCGAAATATATAAAAGATTTTTTATATACATTAAATATACATACATTAAATATATAAAAGATCTTTTATATCTTAAATTGTGCATGTTGAATAGCTTTATACATATATATTATATATCATATATTTAAATTATATACAATAATATGTATTCAATATATAAAATATATGATACATAATATATATGTATAAATAAGTATTATAAACATATACAATATTATGTATTTAACATGCATAATTTAATTATATACTTATATTTTAATTATGTTTAATTTCTAATCACAAATTATATATTTTGTAATAATAAAAATTTTGGGGGCTAAAAATAAATTTTGCATTAAAATAATAAGTCACAAAAAGTTGCCGAAATTTTTTGTTTGGATCGGCAAATGGATTGCCGATCCAAACAAAAAAATTCAGCAACTTTTCATTTTTACTTTATTTTTTTAATGCAAAATTTGCTTTTTAGCCCCCAAAATTTTTATTATTACAAAATATATAATTTGTGATTAGAAATTAAACATAATTAAAACATATATTATAAAAATATAAGTATATAATTAAATTATGCATGTTAAATACATAATATTGTATATGTTTATAATACTTATTTATACATATATATTATGTATCATATATTTTATATATTAAATACATATTATTGTATATAATTAAATTATGCATGTTGAATAGTTGTACATATTATTGTATATAATTAAAATATATGATATATAATATATATGTATAAAGCTATTCAACATGCACAATTTAAGATATAAAAGATCTTTTATATATTTAATGTATGTATATTCAACATGTATGTATATTTAATGTATATAAAAAATCTTTTATATATATTGATTTATATTTAATGTATAACAAAAAATTTATTGGACTATATTGTAAAAATTATAATTTTAGGGTCATCGGCGAAAAAATTGAATATATTTTTGTTGAATTTATTCGCCGATGACCCTAATATTATTATTTTTGCAAAATCGTCCAATAAAAAAAATTTGTTATACATTAAATGTAGATATTAATATATAAATTTTTTTAATGTATAAATAAATATACATAGAAATATCACGGTGGCTCGGAGTTTGGCTTTTGACATAACTTTAAAATAGTGTTATTCGTATATTTTTAATAAATTGCAGAGAAGAATAAATTTAGGTCTATTTACTTTGTTTGATCCCTACAGTATTTGCATTTAAAGTGCACACATGTATACAAGAAATTTCAGTAATATTAATTAGTATACTTGGAGAGTTCATTTTTTCTTGTTAGGTTAAAACATTCTAGTGTGGATTATTTTTTTTTTCAGCTCAATTTCAACCATGACCAATTACAATCGTTTATAATAATTTTATTAATTAGCAAAGTTCCGCTGCCACTATTTTTGGGTGCCACAAGCTGCCACAACTTCATATTTTATCAATATTTAAATTTTTTTAAATTCAAATTCTTAATCTAAACCATTGATCTTGTTTAATTTAATGAACGATGTGTTTCTATATAAGTTTTATAAAATTTGGAGTCAGTTTGATACTCGATCATGTGGTCAACAAATGAACGAATCTAGTTAATTATGACAGATTAATTCTAATATGTTCATCATTTGGTCAGCGGAACCTTGCTCTTAATTAATCACACAATCTATTTTTTAGTCCATATAAAAGTATTAATATGCTGTAAATTTTGCCTTTAGTTTTATTGACTACCTAGTACCTAGCCTAAGAAGGGAAAACAAATAATAACGTCCTTGAAAGGTTTAATACGATATATTTATGAATTCAATTCATTGTTGCAATTGCAGCCGCCCAATTTATTTTTGTTACTGTAATAATAGGAAACATTATAATTGCTGCGAACAATTTTACTTGTGTATTTAGTGTATAAATATACATGTATAAGTTATTTTTAATGTATAAATAAATATACATATAAATATATAAAAAAATTATATATATTAAATATACATACAAATACGTATGTATATTAAATACGAATGAAAGTATTACACATGTCGTAATATAAATTATATTTAATTTTATACATGTATATTATATTTATAATTATATATATTAAATATACATACAATACGTATGTATAAAATTAAATACGAATGAAAGTATTACACATGTCGTAATATAAATTATATTTAATTTTATACATGTATATTATATTTATAATTATATATATTTGTATGTATATTTAATGCATATAATTTTTTTTATATATTTATATGTATATTTATTTATACATTAAAAAAAATTTATATGTTTTTATTTACATTTAATGTACAACAAAAAATTTTATTGGATTATATTGTAAAAATAATAATTTTAGGGTTGTCGGCGAAAAAGTTGAATATAATTTTGTTGAATTTATTCGCCGATGACCCTAAAATTATTATTTTTGCAAAACAGTCCAATAAAAAATTTTGTTATACATTAAATGTAGATATTAATATATAAAAAATTTTAATGTTTAAATAAATATACATAGAAATATATGTACATATAATAATATTTATCATATATTTTAATTATATACAATAATATGTATTTAATATATAAAATATATGATGCATAATATATATATGTATAAATAAGTATTATACACATATACAATATTATGTATTTAACTTAAATAATTTAATTATATAATTATATTTCATTATAAAAGTTTCAATTATGTTTAATATATGTTTTGTAATAATAAAAAAGTTGGGGGCTAAAAGTGAAATGTGACAAAACATTTTTTAATGTGACAAAGCACTTTTTAATGTGACAAGACGTAAACAATTTGACAAAACCGGAATGAATTTTGGATCGGCAATTGGAATGCCAATCCAAGCAATTTTCAATTTCGGCAATCCGAATGCCGATCTAATAACGTTAGTTTTAAAATTTCAAATTTTTAACAGTTATTCTCGAAATTCGTGTGCACAGTAACGTTAGTTTTAATTTTTTCGGGCTTCAACTTGCACCATCCCAGGCTGTTCATCTAGTAAAACCCTCTGCACCCCAACCGTTCGACGAAATGTCTGACAGAAATATCGGCCCTACTATTGTCTGTTCTCCACTTGGACTGTTTCCTGCATTGGGTTTCAAAAAGGCAACCTTTAGTTAGGCCAGCCTGGTGGTTCTGCAGGCATATGAGATGGAGGTGGTTCTTAACAAAAGCTCATCATATATGGCGTCCTGGCTGCTCCATTGTTCTTATTTGTACAGTATGTTCCTGTTTTATCCTTTTCCTTTTTACTAGATGTTCTTGGTCAGTTTGAATTAACCCAGACGGAAATGTTAATTGAGCAAAACCTTGCATTCATAGATCTCATGTTCATAACTATGTGAGGTCTATGAGGCTGAATTGGATGAGTTATGCAGTGAACTTTTTATTCATAGATAATTGCGACTTGATATGTGATTCCTGTTATTGTCTTTGTGTTAATTGTTTTGTCGAACTTCAATTAATTATTTTAGTAGTTTCCTTCTTTTTCTGCATTATAATATTCTTAAAATTACTTGGATTGTTTAATGACATCTTTTTAATTAGGATAATTTAAAAAATAAATAATATCATATATTTTAACTAATAACTTTAAATTTATGTGATATTATTATATTTATCATGTGCTACTAAAAATTTGAACTCTGTAATTTTAAGGTAATTTTATTCTATATAACATGCTGCTGGTTACAAAATTTTTCAGCCGATATGTATCACCTGGCTTTCATTTTCTCCGAGCAAAGATGAAAGTTCATCTTTTGCTGTGTCCATTATTATTCATTGCAAGTTTGAAACTGGGCTAGAAAAAAGTTATTCTTCTAAAATAATAGTAAATTACAAATTAATCATTTCTATATTTGACAAAGCACTAGTAAGAGATCTTGTTTCTATTAAGATCGTGTGATATCACTTCTACGGCTAAGATGAGAGGATTATGTAATTGCGTCCTCCATTCAAAGTATTCTATATTACTTTACTCTGAAACTAGTAGATTTATTCTTCCTACTCAACTTGTCCTTCCGAATCTTGATGCAATAAATCCCTAGACCACTTTGTGACTAGATAGCCTCCACCCTAACCCCGCCGCCTTGAAAAGAAGCAGGGGCGGATCTAGCACTGGGGCGGGTGGGGCTAGAGCCCCACCTAACGCCGTCGAGCCCATGGAGCCCCCCTTTAGCTCCAGCTAATTTTTTCTGCCATTGGAGCACTCAAAGGTGGGGTTGAAGATGTTGAACGGAGGTTGAAGAGTGCTTGCTTTCCGTAATCCCGTGTCCTCTCTCTCTTTCCGGTTACGATGGCCCCATAAATCAATAGCCCACCAGTCCACCATAGACCCACAGCCCCACCTAAATATTTTTCCTACATCCGCCACTGGAAAGAAGGCCTATAAAAGAAATCGACACCACCCCCCCAACCCCCTATCAGCCACCCCATGTCACGTCCCGCACCGACGGATCGCAGAGCGCGAGTCGAAACGGTATCTTCTGCATCCATCCGACGGCCCATCAACCTACGTCGCAAGCACAAAGAAATAAACAGATGTCAGCTACAAAGCTCAGTAACCGGTTATTTAACGACGCAGTTTCTCTATATTAGTTGATAAAGAAAATTAAATATGACTGGATTAATCCACATAACAAATCATACATTTCACGGCGATAATCAGATCTAGATTAATCATATCATATCATAATCATAACATAAAGTCCTCCCTAGTCACAGGGATCAGAACCAACAACTCCCTAGTCACAGGGTGCATATCCACATACACAAGCAAATTTAAAATCCAGGTTCTAAACCCGATATCCCGCAAAACATACCACATACGAGCGAACACACACTACACCAGAAAACATTTTTAGCACCGCCACAATAAGACCGGTTTTTAAAAAATCCGATTCTAAAAATATTTAGTGGCAATTTCGAAATTGTCAGAATTTTTTTTAAGACCGGTTTTTTAAAAAAAATCGGTCCTATTGAATTCTCAAAAATCAACCGAAATTGCTATTTTTTTTAGGACCAATTTTTATAAAAAACCGGTCTTAAAAACATACTTTGTAAGACCAATTTTTTATAAAAACCGGTCCTAATGAGATTACAAAATAAATCGAAAATTCAGTTGTTATTAGGACCGGTTTTTTATAAAAAACCGGTCTTAAAAATTGACAGAGTTTTCTTTTTAACTCCTTCCCTCCTCTCCTTTGTTCTTCTCTAAGTCCGAAAATCTCCTCTCTCTACTCTCTCTACTGCCCCTTTTGGCCTAACCGAGCCTCTCCACCTCTCTGCCGCCGGAGTCGTCTTTTGCCCCGTCCGACACCCCTCTCCTCCTCTCACACCTCCTCTCTAAGTCCGAATCCGAAACCCCTCTCCTCCTCTCTATGCCTCCTCTCTATGTCCGAAACCCCTCCTCCTCCTCCCTCGACTGCGCCTCTCTCTTAACTGCCGCCTCTCTCCGCTGTCTCCTTTGAGGTAATTTTTATTAAAATGGTTAGTATGAAATTGTGAAATTGTGAAAATTGAAATGTGACATGTAAAATGAGAAAATTGAAATTGTGATTGCAAGTACAGTAGGTACAGTAGTGTATTGCTATGAAATTGAGAAAATTGAAATTGTGATATGCGAGGATAAGATGAGCCTCTTATAGCGGAATGAATTGTGTATATATTTTTGGATAAATTGTGCATATATTTGTGTTGGAGAAATTTTTTGATAAATTGTGAAATTAGTTGTGAACTTTTTGGATAAATTGTGCATATAATTATCTTATTAGTAATTATAATTTTTATGAATATTGATATATTTATAATTGATGTTTTTTGTTTTGATGATTATGTGATATGTGATATATAAATCCATGATTGCTGTGAATTTGAATATTGCATGAATATTATGGCTATCAAAAATGGAGCTAGCCCAAAAATAAATTTTTTTTAATTATTAATTATTAAGACCGGTTTTTAACTAAAAACAGGTCTTAAAAATAGTATTAAGACCGGTTTTTAACTTAAAAACCGGTCTTAATAATAAAAAAATTCGGAAAAAAAAAATAATATTTAGACCGGTTTGTTATAAAAAACCGGTCTTAATGTTTTATTTTTTAAGACCGATTTTTTTAAAAAAAAACCTTCCTCTCTCACGCGAAAAATCGCCTAGAGTGCGTTCCTTCCTCAATCTCGTGCAAATCTGCCGCCACCTCCTCGATTAGCTTTCCCTAATTCTCCTCTTCCTCCTCTTTCAAGGTATGATTCGCCAATTTCTCTTTACTTATTTTATAAACCCCTGTTATGATTCGGATCGGTTTGCATTGTGAATTTCTTAGAATCCTTCGTTGGCAATGCAATTTTGTATAATAAAAGGAACTGGTTAATTTATGCATGAAGTTAGCAAGATGAAATTTGGGAACGGATCCTATGCCATGGATGGTTCTGTCTCTAGTGCTGGTTTACTCATAGGAAACTTCCTGCGTGATATGCTTTTTTTTTTTTTGAGAAACTAGGTAGCGACTACCAAGAGACTGCGTGATATGCTTGGTCACATATATCACAGAATTTGTGATTATACTTGATTTTTACTCCAAATATACCATTATATTACCTATGTTACTGTAAATATGTTTTGGGGATGTTGATGTTCATGATTGGTATAAGAATATTTATGTGTTTCTGCAATTTAAGCTGTTGTTGATTTGTACCACTTTCTGAAAAGAAATAACAAAAGAAAAATCAAATCCAGATCAGGACTGTTATAAAGCCAGTAGTCATGTACCATGTCAGTGTCTGTACCGGTACCAGTATGCATTAACATAGTTATGGTTTATGCTCTGGTCCTTATCTTCTTTGTGGTTCAATTTCAACGGAACACTCTTTTTGTTCACTGTATTTTTTTTTTTTTGTCTTCAATTACTTGTACAGAATAATACTATGTAATCACATTTCTTCTCTTGCACGCTTATCCTGTTTTTATATCGGTGGGAAAAATCTGAGAAAAAAAAAAGACAAAGAAAGGGAAAAGAGAGGCAGAGGAGACGAGTAGAAATCGAGGTAATTTACTATTCTTTTGATTCAATTTGGAAGCTAATTCTTGTACTAATGCAGAATTTTGGTCATTGATATTATTATATAGTTAGACGATCTTGTTGTGCTTGATATATATTGAGAGAGTATTACACAGGAGAGTCTCAGAGGCATCAGTGCTAATTACACAATGAGTACTCTTGTTCTCTCACTTAATTATTAATTGTCATTAATTATATAAATTATTACTTTAGGAAGGAAAAAAGATAAGTACATTTCTTTTTCTTGTTTATTTTTACTTGATTTCAATGCAGGATTATTCTAGTTTATTTATGATTATGTCTTCTTCTTATAATTGACACAGGTGAAGGAACTAAATTTCCAAAGATGTAGAGAGGTAGAGAGAACAACCATAGATCAAGCAACAAACAATGCAATTTTGGATAGATTAGGAAAGGTCAGCTCAAAATTATAAATATTGTTGTAGTCGTCAGGGAAGCTTATGTTGATTGGTTAATAATCTTTTTCCTGTACTATTAGTCTATTATGGATGGTATATGACTCATGCTGGTCTTTCTATACGTCAGGGTTTGATAAAAACTCACTTTAGAAAATGTTAATTGAGCACTGAATCAACAAAATTTTCTAATTAAAAGCCTAAATTATTATATAATATAATGTATTAAAATCATTAAAATGATTAAAATATACCGGAGCCATTAATTCTAAGTTTTCAACTATGAGCCTGTGTTAGACCCCAGTGTCGCAGTCTTCGATAAGGCCTAATTTTTTTTTTCTTTACATTTTTTTTTATTTGAAACTTGATTGTTTCTGTTCGGATTTCAATCTTTTATTTAAAAAAAATTCATAAGGAATTTCTAACAAATCTTTATTTTTTTACTAAATTGAATTTTGACAGAGAAACAGGAGCAAGAGAACTAGAACAGAGATTGGCAGCTGAGAAAAACATCATAGTCCCTGATACCACATCACATGATAATGCATCAGATAATGTTTGAGTCTTCTTTTCTTATGGATGACTGAATGAATGCATAATCTTTCTAGAAATATCCTTGTTTTCATGCCCCGCTTAATTAACTTAGATCTATTTTTTTATTTTGTGATGATTTTACATTATCTGTGATATATGCATATATATGTAATAAATTATGGTTAGCAAAATGGGCTAGCAATAGAATTAGTAATTTTTTTTAAAAAAATATTGATCTTTAACGTTATTAATAAAAAACGGGTGTTAAAGATGATTTTTAGCACTAGTTTTTAATAAATAATCAGTGTTAAAGATGAACTTTAGCATCGGTTTTTAATAAATAACCGGTGTTGAAGATGATCTTTAGCACTGGTTATTTATTAAAGACAGGTGCTAAAAATTAAATAAATTAATAAAAAAATGCGGATTGGTTTTTAGCACCAAATATTTGGCACTAGTTTTTAATGATTTTTAACACCCTTCCTCTTTAGCACCGGTGCCTAACCGGTGCTAAAAAGCTCTATTTAATCGATTCTAAAAATATTATATGGCCTAGTGCCCATTAAAAATTTAACTCGTGCAACCAAATTTACATGACTGAAAGAGCACCAATTCATGGTATTAATTAGCTAAAAATACAAGCAGTTACTTCACAAAAAAATATTTGTTTCAAGCTACAACAACATAACTATGCAGATAGAATCAAGATCTGCGAACTGTTACTGTAAAATCCACCACAAATCCATTTTAACTTGGATTGGTGTATTTCCAGTGGAAAAAACAATCCTAACTTGAAGGTACTACTATCTCTTTTTTAAGGTATAATTTATTTGAAAGATTTACACAAAGATAATCACATGTTTTTCACAAAAAAAAACTAGATTTCCAAGAGAAACAACCAAGTGCATGAACTAATTAACTTTCTTATTATCATTAACTCCACTAATTATGCACAAAAAATGTCAAATTCACAGCCTAGTCTCTGATACCATTTGAAGAAATCTTTGTTTTAGCAATTATATGCATTTAAATCCTATTTAATAGCAAGCAAATCACATAAACAAAGAAAAACTAGTGAATTTAACAAATAATGGCGCAAGAGTAGGAAATAATGATTTTACCTCCTTTCGGCTTGTAACGAAAGGGCTCGACCTTTACTTTGGAGGCGATGGTGTGCTTCTCCTTCATTCATCTTTCTCCTTTTTGCAATGTTAAAAGGTTCACAAATATTAATTAACTTCTTGAAAAGTTATGTTAGTAACTTAACAAGAGAAAGCATAATCCAAGTCTCCTTTCAATTAATTCTAGCAATCAATTGAAAGTAGCTATACTCAACACATGAGCCCTATGTGCATGAAAGAGAGACAAATTATGGTGGTCAAAACACCAATGAAAAAAGAGTCAAAATGGAGAAAGAAGGAGATGGAAATTGTCTAATCATTTCTTTCTAAAGAATGGTATATTTATAAACTATCTATGACCCATTCTACAAGCCATTTTGACTAGTCAATTAAATTCCTCCACAAGCCACTTAGGACTTGAGAAAAGAGTCAAAATACTCCTCCTAATTCGTCCAAAATATGAGCAAAAAAACCCAAGTGTCATATCTCATTGTTCTCTCTGATTTATGCATTCAAATAAGACTCATATAGCATATATTATCATATAGTACATTTATATTAATATAATTCTCATAATTATTTAATTTGTGTTGAGATAAAATATCGTGAACAACTTGACTAATATTTAATGGATTAGACATAGCATTAATTTAGTTCCATATGAATATATGATCCCTTGAATAATTAATTATAACTATATTTATAATTAATCATTCAACATATTATATATGTATCCTCCAATACAATAAACTAAACTAAATGCAGTGTTAATTAAGAGTTTCGTACTGTGTGACCCATGGAGAATTTATGCCATGTTGGTCATGGAAAATAAATCACCATTTATTTTCAATAATCATAAGCAGTATCTAACAACACGTTATGATTTCCAATTAACATAAATAAATACTATATTTTTATAGTATTTCAATCATGCATAAGAAATATATAATTTCCTTGTTTTGATTCGTATATCTCGTGATATCACTATATAATCCAAGATAAAAATGTGTCTTTCTTGCAGATTATACATTTTTTTTATCTAGAGTTAATTGTATAAAGTTGCTAGCAAACAATCCAACTCTATCAAGGGGCCCAATAGATATCATCACTCGTTAGGTCTACTAGTAAGAGACATATGGTTGTCTTGATGAACAATTTTTTCCCGCACAATTCAAGAGAACTTAAATAGAGTCTATGTAGCAACTTTTATCAGGAATCAGCGTTAGACAATATTTATCGAACCTATCCTCATGTGGAAAAGCTGAACCATCTCTAACTTAGAATCAAACTCATATGAAATAAATAATGACACATAATAAAATCCATTTATTTATTTCATTGGGTCAAGTATTGTGTTATGTCCTAGTAATATACACATATGCAATTAAGTTGGTAACTCCTTACCTATAATTTGTGAAACTTAATCATCACTTAACTTGCATAGTAGTATTTATTATAATTAATGTTCCTTGTTAATTATCAAGATTATGGACAGTTTAGATTTATTACTGTCATTTAACAAAAATGAAACACAGAGATTCACAATTGAGATCCTCAACCTGAATGATCTGTCATTAATAAACTCAAGGAACAAATGATCAAATATCATCAATAATATAAACTAAATTAAGTCATTAAAATATTAATTTCTAGAACATAACTCCAACATGAAGAGTACTGTATGGTCTCAAACAAGTCCCTCAAGCCTGTTTTGGAAAGTTTAGATCCACTATCACTAGATTTAACTTTCGACATAGTCATCATAACATTGTCATGTTCATACTATCAACTTCTGCTGCTATCGTCATACTTCTAATCTATGTGGATGATATGGTTCTCACGGGTGATGATGTGATGGGAAATGCTAAGACCAAGCATAGTCTACAGACTTGTTTTGAGATGAAAGATCTTGGACAACTAAGGTATTTCATGGAAATTGAGATCATTAGCTATTCAGAAGGTATGTCTCTGTCTCAAACCAAGTATGTCTCTAATATCCTGGCTCGAGCATGAATTATTGACACCAAAATTTTAGAAACACCTCTTGAAACCAACTATAAGCTCACTCCGACTGATAAACAACATCTTTCCAATCTTGAACTTTACCAACAATTTGTTGGTAGTCTAAATTATCTGACAATTACTAGTCCAAAATATTAGCCATGCAGTACACGTAGTGAGTTAGTTCATATAAGCACTGCACACTGTGCACTTTGCAGCAGTTCCTCGTATCCTATGATATATTAAGGGTACATAGTCCCTCTGATTAAGCTCTACGTGCATATGCTGATGTCAATTGGACAGGTGATATCACTGACAGACAATCTACGATAGATTTTTGTGTCTTTCTTGGTGATTCTCTAATTGTATGGAAAAGAAAGAAACAAACTGTGGTGTCAAGATCCAGTGCTGAAGCTGAGTACAGAGCCCTCTCTCCTGGCATTTCTGAAATTGCTTTGCTTCGGTCGCTTCTCGAAGATTTAAGTGTTAAATTCTCACATCCAACACTTCTACATTGTGACAGTAAGAGTGCGATTCAGATTACACACAATGATGTTTTTCACGATGGACCAAGCACATTAAAATTGATTGTTATTTTACTCAGTATCATCTTTAGGAGAATACAATTACTTTACCTCATCTCTCACATGCAATCCTCTCAGGCATGTTTAGTTTGAGAGGGCTGTTAGTGTATATATATTTAGATACTGTAATTAGGACTAGATTAGGATAAGATTTGTTTCCTTCTATTACTATTTCTTTTTATCAATTATCATTGTATTTTAAAGATGTACATTTCTGATTCCATAATCGATCTATTAAAAATCCAGTAGCTCTGTTATCTCTATTATCAGCAATAAACTAGTTTCATTCACAAAATTAACTAATTTGGTAAATGAAGCAGAAAGAATTAATTAAGAACTAATTTGAAGATCTTTGGAAATATCCACTGATAAGGAGGAAACAGAACAACATGTCAACACGAGAATACAACTAGAGACGAAATTTCAAGGGAAAAGAAAAAAATAAACATAGATGTATGCATTTATTTAACAGGCTCAAGCAATAATAAGATAACTTGATTCTTGGTTTCTCGATCTGGCGTCCCATATCCATCACCGTGTTGATAAAGGCATTGTCCCATGCGTAATATATTCAAAGCAACATTTTTTATGTACTTGTGAAAAGCAGAATTCCCGAAAACTACACCGTTGATCAATGTCCAGTATTTCCAAATCAAATCCTTAATTTTTTCGCGAGCAACTGATTCCGTGACTTTTTGGTGCTGCATATAGCATTGAATGGATTTGTTTGTATCGCCCCACTTTAGCTCAGCCTAAATTTTGAAAAGAAATGAAACAAAAAAATCCCGTCCTCACTTTGTTTGAATGTTCTATTATTAATTGAAGAATGCTAGTGTCCAATATATTGGACGGATGGGTACGTCCAATACGATTGTTCTCATTTCAAAGTTCAAACGACCGATCCAAACCGTTCAATATATTCTCCATATTAAAAACTTATAAGAAATTAAATTTTACATTTTTTTAAAATTTTTTTTACTATTTTTTTTATATTTTAGAAAATTCATGATATAAAAATTATGGATCGTACAATAACAACGATTTTCTAAAATACCAAAAAATAGTAAAAAAATTTCAAAAAAATACAAAATTTGTTTCTTATAAGTTTTCACTATGGAGAACATATTGAACGGTTTGGATCAGTCATTTGAAATTTAAAAATGTGAAAACAATCGTATTAGACGGATCCAATCCGTACAATATATTGAATTCTAGCATTTCTCTTATTGATTAATACCTTACTTAGTAAACATTTTTTTTTTCAGATATTTGGGTTGTCTGAAGTTGAACCTGGCATGGCTCCCATTTTTCCGAAAAGGAAAATTGGAAATAATTCATCTTACAGTTGGCACGTCCATGTTTACATCAGCAATGATTATGACATTTTTGACCGTTACGTACCTTTTATATATCCATATATTAATTAATGTACTTACATTGGATGTTCCCAAGTCATTGCCAAGCCGAGAAATCATAGATGTATATCGAACAATGTCAGGATATCCATTTGAAAACTGCTCCAAATTTTGTGCAGTAACAAGATCATTGATGCAATAAGCATAGGAAAGCACTAAATGTCCTCCAATGGAGACGCACCCATTATTGAGATATTCCTCCATTGCACATATCCCTTGTGGTGCCACCTTGCTTCAACTAGGTATGCTTTGCATAAATCTTTCCACTGCCAAAACAATGGAAAAGCATGAGTAATTAATTTAAATGATTAGTTGGCATCGCAGATGGTATAATTATTATAATTGTCTTGTCTTTTTACATGCGCCAGCATGATCTCTTGTTAATTTCAATAAATTAAAGACGTACATGTTTCACCTGTGATATATATAAGGATTAAATTTTAAACTCATGGCCTCTTATTTTTTATCTTAGCACCTTAATTATCACCACATCAGAATCTTATTAAATCACTTGGCACATCCTTAATTTGCTTACACGAGCTCTGATTCGCATTTAATTCATATTTATTGTTAGTTTATCATTTCCATTTTACATGTACATTTCTTGAAGTCGATTGATTCCTGTGTAGGGATCAGTAATTGACAATTTTAGTTTTGACTTTTGAAGCCTTAGATATTATACTATTCCTAAATCTGAATGTATATATATGCTACTATAGAAAGTGGCAGCAACAGAAACAATGACAATAATAAATATGAATAAATAATAATAATACTAATAATATTGTTGTTATAGGGATTCACATCCTCTACAGCCGAACAAATCGGCTTTACCGTCCAGCCAACACAAATTTTTTTAATATTTAAAATTTTTTAAATTCAAATGTAAATTCAAACCGTTGATCTTGTTTAATTTTACGGGCGATGCATTTTCATATAAGTTTTATGAAATTTAGAGTCAATTTGATACTTGATTAAGTGACCAAATTATGGATGTATTAGAATTAATCAGTGATAGTTAACCATAAATTCGTTCATTTGTTGACCACTTGATCTAGTATCAAATCAACTTCAAATTTTATAAAACTTATATGAAAATGCATCGTCCGTAAAATTGAACAAGATCAACGGTTTGGATTTAACATTTAAATTTTAAAATTTTTAAATATTAAAAAAATTTGTGTTGGCTGTACCGTCCAGCCATTTAATCCGGCTTTAGAGGATTCTGTTCCGTTGTTATAGTGATAGTTTAATATAAAATACTAATAACAGTACTATAGTGATGGTGATAGTGATAAAAATAAAAAAAAAAAAAATTAAAGAAAACATGATAAAATGTACTGGATGATACATGGAGTACGTATAAAAACAGAGGTTCAAAAATTATGGAAATTACCGCTCTCCTTAGAATTGGAGTAATATTAAGTCCTTTCTTTTCCAAAACTTCATAAGCTTGGCTTTCAACAGTATCAAAGAGAGCTAAACAGCACCTCTTCATGCAGTCGGGAAGTGCCTCGGTGGTAGGGATATCCCACCTTCAAAAGGCCAAAAACAGAAATTTGACTGGGAAATTGACGTGTAATGTATTGCAAATTATCAATTAATTCAAAGCTAAAAGCTTACTTCTCAATGGCATGAGTAAAGAGCTCAAGCTCATCTAATGAACCATAAACATCGTAGATATCATCAATTGTGGTAACGAGGCAGTTTGCCTGTGTTTGTGCTATTCTAAAACTTGCATGTTCTGGCTCAAAAGCCATGCCTACACATATAAGGTAATTCTCAACAAGCCTATCTCGAATGAATGGAAGATTCTCATAAAGCTGTAAACCAGTCCACCATCTGCATATAAGATATCAAAAATAATAATAATAATAATAATAACAAAATAAATTGAAAAATGAAAAGGAGAGGCATCTTAATTTAGGAAACTTTTCTTGAGCGAATCTATTTTTATCGAAAAAATAGAGCATTTTAGAATAGTGCATGTTGACCAAGCTTTTCAACAGTAAAGAGCGCAAATCCCGATTAATTGTAAAAAAAAATGGCTGATTTAACCTAGTTATGAACAGCTCCAAAAACAAATAGCAAGAACTAATTTAAATATTTGATTGATAAATGTGTTCGCCTGTTGATTCATAATTGATGTTCACCTTGACACATGTTTTAGTTCCTTCTTATACGAGTTTTGAATTAAGTTAAAATCCAAAACAGCCAGTTCCCACAGTGCATATCTGATATGGTCGCCTGCCTTGTGTTGGTCTATAAACCACCGAGTATGCAGTCTTTCCATCCTCCAATGTATTGGGAACTCCAGTGCATGGGAAACATGCTTTTTCATCCTTGAGTCATGATTATACTTTGAACTATCCAAGTAATTTGCCAAAAGTTTGGTTGTGCTGCTTGTGCAGTTCCTTGCCACTTCCAACATGTCTTCCCCTTCTTTTGCGAGATAAGAAGCCTCGTACAAACTCAACACCCATTTAATGTTGCCTGATAGCTTTGCATTCAACTCTCCTTTGTCGTCGAAGTAATTTTTGAGTATATCTGTTTAGAACGTTTAATTAGTACTTGTGAGATTAAATTAACTAGCCTCATGTTTTCTATATATATATATTATATACAAGTATGACATTTTAAGAATACTAGAATTATGAAATTACATTACTAAATTCCTCTAAGATAGATCCAACGTTTCAGAAATATAAACTTTATTTTTTTTAGATAAAGATGTGAATCAGATGTACTTTAAACTCGAAACCTTTATTTAAGAATCAATATACATTGATTTCAGCCAATAGAGTACAAAAAGGGCAAAATATTGTTAGGAGTTCATTATTTTTTTTGCTAACTCAAATATGCTTTCTATGGAAATGGCATTATGACTTTATATTTTTACATGATATATATAGTACCTCCAGTTCCTGTAGCTTCAAAAAAAGCTAGGAACCATAAATTAATACGGTTTGTATGATGTAATAAAAAAATTAAACAATTATAATATTGTTATAGTAAAAGCATCCTTAATTTAAAAACAACAATACTATGAGCTATACTGAATCTAAATGAAAAGGTTCCTCAGAAAAAAGAAAAATTCTATACTAAAACAGGACAACCAGATCAGAAAAGGTACACGCTCCACATGAAGAGAATTCTCATATAATTAAGGATATACTTTTATGTAAACAAAATATACTATTTTTGACGAATATTTATTTTTTGTAACACAAATTAAGATACCATAACTAACCTTCCGGTGCACTAAATCCATTTGTCCTGAGAAGTCTGAAAAGTAATGAAACCAGATAGAGGTCGTCATTAAGTGTAGCCAACAAATATTGAAGCTTAGACTTATGGATGTTAGTAAGCATGCAATTTATCTCCTCCTCAAAGTGATATGCCACTCCAAGTTGTTGCAAGGCATCAACAAGCTCGAGTTTATCCCTGAGCAACTCTTCGTTGTATAACATTTGACTCACATCTTTCTTGAGCTCGCAAACTCTTTGAGCATTCCAAATCTCCTTCATACATTTATATACATAAGATCTTTAAAGAATTATGGATATTCAGAAGTTACTGTGATAATAGCTAATTACCAAGCTACATTTTAGAAGCATTAATCTGACGCCCCATGACACTATTGCGCTCACAATAATGGTTACGAAATTTACATAATAATAACAGGTAAATTAATTAAGAATAGTAATTCTAGAAAGGAAATAGGAATAAAAGGAGGTTTAAACAAACGAAGTGTACCAAATAATATTGATTCCTATTTGCATACATGTATTTCCCAGTAACAGAAAAGTTAAAAATGCCTGATCTAAAAAAAAAAAAAAGCGTGTGAACAAATAATTTGTTGACTTATTAATACGTGTATGGCCAACGGAAACCTAATTAACTCCAATCCACACAAAGTTATAGTCTTTTCCAATGGTTGTCCAAGCTTAGCTTTGTCTGGACAAAACAGAGAAGCCTATTCAGAAAATTGTAAAGAGAAACATACGCGTAAATTTTAGGCCATTCTCAGATTATATATCAGCCACGTACTACCCCGTAACTAAATTCAGCACAGCAGTCATATAGCGGTTGCTTACCGGTTTGTCTGCACCACTTATTGACTGTATGAAGTTATCATGCCATATGGTCTGTTTAAAGTTTGCAGACCTTCGCTCAAACTGTGGAAACTGTGCATAGATAGGAGACCTACGAGAAATCACTCTCAAGTTTGTTGGGAAAACTTGGATGCAGGATGGGAGTCCAAACATCAAGACCATCCCTGAAACAGCAAATGGCATTGGTGTAGATCAATGGTCTTTGCCTTTCCCAAAGTAAGGCTATACTTTTATTTTTTGAAACAAAAAGTAAGTCTACTTATCATTTATAGAGATCCAATTACCTACTGTCTTTACCTTGGCCTGACTGCCCTGACATGGCACGTGAAAGATAATGAGAAAATCATCCATATACCTTCCTAATTTTATGTAATTACAAATATAATTTTACTATTCTTGGATATTGGATATTTAATTTCAAACAATTAAAAGTTTAAATTTTATATAGTGAGTTCATAGCGGACAAGCACGTGCCATATAGCATATAGCGATCATTTAGCAGCCACTATGACATAAATATACTTGTTTATTATGACAAACATACTTTAATTCAAATTAAATATAATATTATATCAAATGCATTTTTTAATAGTTGAATATTCAATACGTACAATTTAACAATCCACTATTTTAGTAGACAAATCTCATTGTACTTAATATTGAATCAATTCAATAGATGTTCATATATGATATGTCAAAGATATGTTCGAAATATTAATTCTATAATAGTAAATTACAATCTAAGCCACTGTATTCCATTAAAATACAATTATAGTACGACAACTAGCCACTATTTCCTTTTTACTATTTTGGCGGACATCAGAAAAAAATGCTAAAAAGAAATATATTTTTTTAGTTGTATTGTAGTATAACAACTAGATCTAGCACCGCTGTAACAACAATTTTTATTTAACATCATAGTAGTCTATCATGTAGAACCACTATAGTGACACTTTAATAATCATAGCGGTCACTATTTTCGAAGTGGTGGTTCTCAGTACTATGCACATTCTGTCTCAAGAGGACAAGTCTGACCTTGTCCCGTGGGTAATGAACAACAATCCACTTTGGAGGTCGACTCCCACAACCAGAAAGAGAAGATGGCGCCAACCCCTTTTTCTCCGAGAATAAGGTCTAATTATGTCAGATTCCAAAAAAAAAAAAATTTCAATAAAAAATTAATCATATTATTTTATTATTAATACGACTTAATTTAACTTATATTATCTATAAAAAAAATTTTCTGGTTTTTTCTCAACGGCTTTTTTCTGATTTATTTTTTATTATTTTTTTTTGCGGGTGAGTGAGGAGAGGAGAGGAGAGGGTTTGAGTGAGGAGAGAGCTGCAGGATGCATAAATAGGCCAGGAATCACCATTGACAATGGCGAGTACTCCTGCCAAGAATCGCCGTTGCCAATGGTGACCAGACTTTATTAGTCTTATTAAAATTTTTCTCGATTTATTAAATTAGTTTATTTAATTATAATATTTATTAATACTACAAAATGCGGGCCAAACTGACAACCGACCCAACAGTTCAACATGCTGAGTTGCACCGACCCAACAGTTCAGCATGCTGAGTTGCACGGAAATGGAATCTTACACATGCATGCTAGATTACTTATACCATTGTATCTGATATGCTTTTCACTTATATTTAGGTATCGAGGAGCATCACGAGTAATAGAATATTAAATAGTACATCCATACTCTAAATTATGGTAAATATTGTAGTAAGTCAGAAAATCCAGACGGACACCAATCAAAGCTCGCTATTTTTCCTCTCTTTAATGCGCTTCTCATATTTAAACTATCCATGCTTGAGCCACCAACAACAGCAACAACAATAACAACTAAGTCTTTTGTCCCAAACAAATTAGAATAGATTAGAAAAAAAATTCCAGCAGGAAAATAATCAAAAAATAAAATAACATATAAAAGTACTACTAATAATGATGATGATGATGATACGTATTTGGATGTGGAGTGAATAAGGAATATAAATAAGGAATAAAAAATTTGGGCTTACTCATATTCCTTATTCATATTCGGACTCACATCCTCTACAGTCGAATTAAACGGTTGTACCATCCAGCCACACAATTTTTTTAATATTTAAAAATTTTAAAATTTAAATATTAAATTCAAATCGTTGATCTTGTTCAATTTTACGGGCGAAGAATTTTCATATAAGTTTTATAAAATTTGGAGTTGATTTGATACTAGATCAAGTGGTCAACAAATGAACAAATATGGTTAACTATCACTGATTAATTCTAATACGTTAATAATTTGGTCACTTAATCGAGTATCATATCAACTCCAAATTTTATAAAAGTTATATGAAAATGCATCACCTGTAAAATTGAACAAGATCAACGATTTGGATTCAACATTTGAATTTTAAAATTTTTAAATATTAAAAAATTTGTGTTGGCTGGACAGTACAGCCGTTTAATTTGGCTGTAGAGGAAGTGAGTCCATTCATTAGAGTACATTTTACTTAACATTTATAAACGCAGGAATAAATTACTATAAATTGGTTGAACTTTTGACCAATTCATTAATTCTTAATTGACCAATCAAATCCCAATTCAGTTGCTTCAACAAATTAATAGATCTTTCAAATTGACAGTACATGACGCAATACAAGAAAGGTTTTCACCAAGGGTATCTCTGTTGGAGATATGTCCTAAAAGCCAATCAGTTGATAGCTATTATATTAGTTTATATTATTGATGATATTTGATCATTTGTTCCTCGATTTATTTATTGATAGTTCATTCAGATTGAGGATCTGAATTGTGGATCACTGTGGTTCATTTATGAGTAAATGACAATAATAAATCGAAACTGTCCATAGTCTTGATAATTAACAAGGCACATTAATTATCAGATAAGACTAGTATACAAGTTAAGTGATGATTAAGTTTTACAAATCATAAGTAAGGAGTTGCTAACTTAATTGTATATGTATATGTTACTGAAACATAGTACAGGACATGACCTAATGAAATAAATATATGGATTGTGTTATGTGTCATTATTTATTTCATACGTGTTTGATTTTGAGTTTGAGATGATTCAGTTTTTCCACATGAGGATAGGTTCTATAAATATCGTCTAACGTTGATTCCTGATAAGGGCTGCTATACAAACTTTATTTATGTTCTCTTGAATTGTGGGGGGAAAAACTGTTCATCAAGACAACCGTATTTCCCTCATTAGTTCACCTAGTGAGTGATGATATCTACTGGGCCCCTTGATGGAGATGGATTGCTTGCTAGAAACTTGTGCAATCATCTCTAGATCAAGAAACGTATAATCTGCAAGAATGACACACTCCTATCTTAGATTATACAAGTAAATCATGTGACATAAGAATAAAAAACAATAAGATACTCATTTCTTATGAAGGATTGAAGTGCTGTAGTTGTACAGTATTTATTTATGCGAATTAAGAATCATAACGTGTTGCTAGATACCGCTTATGATTATTGAAAATAAATGACGATTTATTTTCCATGACTAACATAGCATAAATCCTCAAAGGGTCACATAAATAGGACTTTGACCACACATGCATTATTTATTTATTCGCAGCAGTTGGTACTGTGGAAAAATAATGGGTTGATTAATTAATTATATACCGTTGCGAACCGTTATAATTAATTAAATCAAATGGATCATATAAAAATAAATTAATGCATTAGCTAATCCCAAAAATAATTATTAATAAGTTAATAATTAATTTTCTTCAACGTGAATTAATTAAAATAATTAATTTGAGCTAACGGACTTTTATTTAATTGGTAAATTAAAGGTCCAACTTGAGAGCAATTAATTGAGCCACTAATTAATTGAATTAGAGGACCAATTAAACAATTGATGGAGCCCATTTAGGGCCATTTTATGGGCAGCCATATGGGTGGCATAGTTGTAATTTGTTACAACTTATTAGGAGAATTGTTGGTCTATAAAAGAAAACATTTTTGGAGAAAGAAAAACTCTAATTTTCCACCTTCTCTCTCTTCCCTCCTTGGCCGTCACTGTTCACGGTACTATTCACAGTGGAAAAAATTTGTTTCTCCATTTTTAAGCTCTTAATTACTCTCTTAGCTCATGCGTTGAGCGATTTTCCTTCAAGTTAAACAGTTAATCGTGCGAAGGAATTCAAACGGAATTAGCTATCGTCTCAAAACAAGCTAGCACTTGTTTATAGACTTTGGTTAATTTTCTAGGTGGACTCGAGGCGACCGGAGGACGTAGCGAAGTTAGAGAACACGCCACCGATTCTAAAAGATAAGGATTAACCTTCTAATTACGAGATTAGAAAAGGTAATCAATTCCTCCTTTCTCGTGAAGTGAAAATTGCTTAAATGACTAGATCTATAATTGTGCTTGTTAATTACTTGTTAATTAGTAATAAAAAAATTTTAAATGGCACATGGAATTAGTTCCTAACAATCTCGGGGTCCTTCACCCGAAGTACCTCGTGCTAGTTCACCAGTGCATGACGCGGGTAATTCACCCAAGGTCCCTTGGATTGTCCAATCTGAGCATAATGTGAGTCATTCTCCCGAAGTACGTTGGGACGCTCCATACTTCCCGAGGTACCTTGGGGTTCCGAGTATAACGCGAACCCGACCCTAGAGAGTACCTCACCCGAAGGTACCTCACCCGAAGGTACCTCACCTGAGAGTCTCTCACCCGAGGATACTTCACCCGAGACCTCACCCGAAGATACCTTCCGGAGGTTACCTAGGGAAATTGCATTCGAGCATGACGAGAGCCGAATCTCATCCGAGCCTAACTCAAAATCTGATGAGGACTATCTTTAGTCTAGGACATTAACATATTTGTAATTTTATATTTTCTCTCTCTTTCTACAAATTTCTTTTTTAGAGTATTATTTCTGAAAATATATTGACTTGTAGTCCAAGGCGCTGCCTCCCTATATAAAGGGGTGTTTGTCATTGTAAAAGGTAGTTGATCAATTAATGAAATTTCTCTTTGGGCTCTTTGAGTTCATCTTCGCTATTTAGCATTTATTTGTGATTTCTAATTCCACTAAACCAGTTATCGCCGCCCTTCACTAACGGAGTGGTGATTTGGGATGAGAGCGTCGTCAAGTGGTATCAGAGCACAGGTTCCGACAACTCACCTTCGCGCTTACATGAAACTGTATCTCCACCGTCCGCCGTCCGACAATCCACCTTCGCGCTTGCATGAAGTTGTATCTCCATTGACAGCCGCCGCCGATTGAAGCAATCCACCCATTTCTACTACCCTCACCTTCCATTTTTCTCGCCGGAATCCATGGCCAACCCTAGTATTATCGCCGCCCTTGAATGGATGCAGAAGAGACAAGAGGCTCTACTCCAACGCTTGGATGGTGAGACTGCACGACGTGCAGAGTCACTGACGGCTCTCATGGGGCGCCTAAACCCTAATGATAATCGAGGTAGGGCCTACAACTCTAATCCCAACTCCTATAACCCTGACACCCGAAGTCGAGACAACATCCGAGATCGTAACTGGAAAGGAGGTCTGCAAGTTGAGATTCCTGACTTCTCTGGGAGGCTCAAACCTGAGGAGTTCCTCGATTGGACACACACTGTAGAAGATATTTTCGAGTTGAAAGAAGTTCCTCCTGAGAAGCGTGTGCCCCTAGTTATTATTCGGTTTCGAGAGCAAGCAACTACTTGGTGGCAAAATTTTAAGTATCGCCGCTAACTCGACAACCTTCCACCTTTCAATGACTGAGACGAACTTAAACGCGAGATGAACCGTGAATTCCAACCATTAAACTATCAACAGACACTGTTTCGACAGTTTCAGTCGCTTAGACAAGGTCCGAGGAGTGTGGACGAGTATACTTGCGAATTCTATCAGTTGGAGGCTCGCAATCAGCTGAATGAGACCGAGGGTCAACGAGTTGCTCGATTCCTCCATGGACTTCATGGCTCGATCCGAGACGCACTTGTTGTGCAAACCTTCTATAACCTCTCTGAGGCCCAAGCCAAGGCGAAGGCAGTAGAGCAACAACAAGCTCAAAGTCGCAGCTTGCCTCCGAGGAATGTACCCAATGCGAGCCGAGCCCAATCCGAGGCCATAAAGAATGTCATTCTGCCAGTCAATCTGAGCACAATCCATCGTGAATCTCGCAGCTCGATTTACAGCTCGACTGCGATGTCAGTGCATGAATTCCATAAAGTTTTCGAGGTTCACCCCGAGGTTCAACCCGAGGTGAAAGTAATAGTGGAACAAGGGGCCCGAGGCCATAGCTTGCTTTCGAGCAATGTGCCAATACAGAGCCAAGCTCAAACTGTGGTCACGAGACTTGCATCCAGACAGATTCGAGACTACATCGAGACTTCGAAGCACATCAACCAACCAAAAGACACCAAAAGCATCAACCCGTCTATCTCTTATCACACACCGACCTCGACTAACCTGAGCAACACCACGGACACTCACGAGGTTATCTCTGAGGTTGCCCCGGATGAAGAAAAGGGCCATAAGGCAGACCCCGACATTAGTGAAGAAAGTCAGGTCACTCGCGAGGTCATCTGCGAGGTTACTCCGAACGAAAAAAAGGTCCACGAGGTTGACCCCGACGTCGGCAAAGAAAGTCTGGTCGCAATGAGCGAGCTGGACACCTTCTGAGGTGACATCATCTGCGAGGCTAGTCCAGACGAAGGGAAAATCTGCGAGACTGATTCTGAAGTCGTTCAAAAGTGTTTGGTTGTAAAAGGCAATCAAGATGTATCCCGAGGTAACATCATTGCCGAGGCTGACATTACCTCGACGACTACTCTTTTCAAGGCCGAAATTTTACACATAGGTCTCAACATCACTTTGAAATCTGAGTACATGGATCCATTCCTGCAACCAAGCCCAGAAGCAATGAAGCGTGATCTCTCGAACATGCTGCGAGCTCAAGTGACCGCGCTCGGGATAGGTGACACGTCGAGGGATGAACTCGTTCGCAACCACACGGCCAATGGCTCCTTGCTAATTGCTTCTCTCTTTGTGAACTGCGAGCACATCACCCGAGGTCCTCTCGTGCGAGCTCATTTGATCTCGCGAACATGCTGCGAACACATCACCCAAGGTCCCCTCGACCCACCTCCAACGGAAGACACGAGCTCTAGTCCGAAAGACACTTCTACATATCCTAGTCTCCAACAAGATATCCAAGCTCAAGTGCACCAGAACCCGAAGATCCTCGAGCTCTAGTGGGTCTTCGCGAGTAAAGATCATGACCCAAGGTGTGATTACAATAAGTTTACTCGTAGCGAGTCCCGACCAAACTCGAGCCTAGAAAAGTTCGACAAGAGCGCCCGCAGATTCAAGCACATCTCAAGCGTGTTCGATGTTCGCCATCTCCATAAACATTTCGACGAAAATGCAAGCTTGAGGTCAAGCTTTGCTTAACCCCGGGAGCTTGACGCAATACAAGAAAGGTTTTTACTGAGGGTATCACGGGGTCCTTCACCCGAAGTACCTCGTGCTAGTTCACCGGTGCATGACGCGAGTAATTCACCAAAGGTCCCTTGGATTGTTCAATCTGAGCATAATACGAGTCATTCTCCCGAAGTACGTTGGGACGCTCCATACTTCCTGGGGTACCTTGGGGTTCTAAGTATAACGCGAACTTGACTCGAGAGAGTACCTCACCCGAAGGTACCTCACCTGAGGGTCTCTCACCCGAGGGTACTTCACCTGAGACCTCACCCGAAGATACCTCCTCGAGATTACCTAGGGAAATTGCATCCGGGCATGACGAGAGCCGAATCTCATCCGAGCCTAACTCAAAATCTGACGAGGACTATCTTTAGTCTAGGACATTACCATATTTGTAATTTTATATTTTCTCTTTTTCTGCAAATTTCCTTTTTAAGGTATTATTTCTGAAAATATACTGACTTGTAGTCCAAGACGCCGCCTCCATATATAAAGAGGTGTTTGTCATTGTAAAAGGTAGTTGATCAATTAATGAAATTTTCTTTTGGGCTCTTTGAATTCCTCTTTGCTATTTAGCATTTCTTTGTGATTTCTAATTCCACTAAACCAGTTATCGCCGCCCGCCACTAACGGAGCGGTGATTTGGGATGAGAGCGTCGTCAGTACATTACTCGTAAATTCCAACTAGTGCATTTGCTGGAATTGTTTGCATGTTTCAAATTAAGCAAAACTTATCAACTCGCAATCTAGCTTTGAAACTGATACTAAAGTATAAAGGTACTTTGCAGATGGGTGGATAAAGTTACTGTGTAAATAACAGCATTAGCATATTGAGAACACAATTTGGTGGCACTAGAGAAAGTTCAGTTCATAATTTTCTATAGTTTCCAGAATTATTTTGCTTTAACCATGATTTCATGAAGAGACCAGTCATTAAATGAAAACACTTTAAGCAAGTAGCCCTTACTGCACCAAACTCTAAGCCTATCTTTAGTTCCTCAATATTAGAAAGTTGACCAAAGGTGCCCAAAAGTTTGCTTTTGCATCCAAATTTCGCCTGGCTGAAATTCCGACAATTATAATACAAAAAGATGCTTGCAGAAACCAACTTTGGTGTTTCCAACGATAAGTTGTCAAATGATGCTAGAAGTTTCAGTTGTTTTAGGTTAGGTGCACGGATATAATATAATGTGAGGCATCTTACCTCACCAAAGTCAAACAGACCCAAACTCTCAAGCAATGGCAGCTTGAAACAAACTTCTCTATAGTAATCCCCACTAAATTACAATCGGTTAACTTTAGCCTCTATAAAGGCTTAAGGCCTTGGAAATATTGAGGTGCATTTATAGTGCAACCTGAAATTTCAAGATTTTCCAGTATATGACAAGAGAATAGGCTTGAAGGAATCTTGCATTCTCTAAGAAAACTAAGACGAAGATCCTCCATTTTGGGATAAAATGAGCAGCCATCTTCCCATTGCCTCCTCGCATGCATGTATACGGTCTAGTTCAAATTTTAGAATTGGACCACGGTGCACCAGTAACATCTTAATCTCATTAAAAAGGAACTTTGTCGAAGCGATTTGGGAGCAACACAAGGAGGCGATTTCAAGGCGATTCCCGATGGAAGCTCAAGGATGGCAAATGGTCTGTTCAAGGAAGAGACGCCCGGCGCCCGGCTTTGTTGCGCCTCAGTCACCCACATAAACTATACCTCTGGTGGTGTACGGTGGCAGAGCCTCCTATGCTAGCATTGTCAGAGACAACCCACCTCGCACCAACCAGATCTCCCGGCCAACCACCACTCAAGTCAGGCGCCCGGTCGCTCCCACCTCCCAAGTCAGACAACGGGGCACCTACTACTGGCCCAGGCAGCCAAAGCTCATCACCTCGCCGGATAGTCCTACCACGCTCAAGTTCTCTCCTCATCCAGATGACCCAGACTGGAACAACCGCTGCTTTAAGTGTTTCAGGCTTGGCCACCCGGCGGCACGGTGCCCAAACCCTAGGAGATGCGCCTCTTGCTGGGATACAGACCATGACTACCGTGACTGTCCCGGCCCCCGTCGTACCATCCACTTCCATACCCGCACCACCCACAACCGCCGGCCATCAAACAACCGTCCATACCCACCACGCCCCTCCATTAACAACCAGCAGCCACCTCGTCCCTCATCTACCAACCCCATCCCCAACCCCCGTCTTGAACCCCAAGTTAACCAAAAGCAGGCGCATACTTCACCGAGGGTTTTTGTGGCAGAGCCAGATTTTCAAGACCTCCTTGACCACAAATCCACTGCCAGTCTCATCTTGCCACAAGACCTGGGCAGGGCTGAGAAAGTCCGTTGCTTTTAGATGCATCGTCTGATGAAGACCTCTCCAACTAGCTTAGCCTGGTTGCGTGTTCTTAAGAACTTTTTGTGGTTGTATTTTTTTGATGAATTGTAAACCTTTAAATATGATGTCTTGGAATGTAAGGGGCCTTGGTGACCCATCCAAGAGAAGGGTTGTTGCTGACTTTATTAGGACCTCAAGATATGATTTTGTTTGTCTTCAAGAGACCAAACTATCTTCGTTAGATCCGGTTTTAACACGATCTTTTTTGCCAACCTTTTTTTATTCTAATGTGCTAGCTTTAGATGCCTTTCATTCTCGTGGTGGTTGTTTAGTTGCTTGGAAAAAGTTCTACTCTTTAATTAGCTCTTCGGTTAATCAATTCTCCTACACTGCTCTGTTGCTTGACTCATGTACGGCCCAACAGTTACTAGTTACCTCTGTGTATGGGCCCTCAGACCCGGCCTCTAGAACTATTTTTTTCGATGAATTGCGTAGTTTGAGAAGCATGTCTGAAACTTCTTGGTTAATCGCTGGAGATTTCAATGTTGTAAGATGGACTCATGAACGATCAACCCTTTGCCTTGACTTTCACGCTATGCAGCAATTCAATGACCTAATTGCTGACCTGTCACTCTTCGACACACCTCTTTCAAACAAGACTTTTACTTGGTCTAACAAACAACCAACTCCTATTATGTCGAGGCTTGATCGTGTTTTCTTATCTACAGAGTGGAATGTCTCCTACCCACTCATCAATCTTACTGCCTTGCCAGTTATTGTGTCAGACCATACCTCGATACTTCTAAAATGCAGGCAATTAGCTCCTCAGCCGAAACCTTTTCGAATTGAGAAGTTTTGGCTAACAAATAGCCAGTGTTCATTGATTACACGTGCTGTGTGGGAGGCAGCTCCTGAAGGGGGCGATGCTCTGAGGGTTTTCCAAAATAAATCTACAATACTTCATAAAGCACTCAGAACATGACATCAAAATACCATTCCTTATCCTAATATCTACCTTTTGAATGCAAAAACTTTTGTGCAATGCCTGGATAAAATTGAGGAAGTGAGACCCTTGACAAATTTAGAGTTCATGGTTCGCATTTGCTTGGGTGAGAGGGCTTATTATCTAGCAAACATTATTGAGCAACGATGGCATCAGAGAGCACGCACGAAATGGCTGCAATGTATGGACAGCAACACATGCTACTTTCATGCCGTGGCAACTACGAAATTGAGAAATAAATCAATAAACAGTTTGCTAGTAGATGGGACAGCGGTTATGGGTACAGATAATATAATCTCAAAGTTTACTGACTATTTCAAGTCTATCATGGGTGAGGATATTATCACTTCAAGTTTCAACCCTGCATCTTTGTTCCCAGATCTTCCTTTGCCGCTGCACCAATTAGACTACCCTTTCTCAGAACATGAAATTAGAATGGCTGTAATGGGTCTTGCGAATAACAAGTCTTGTGGGTCAGACGGCTTTCCAAATGAGTTCTTCAAGTTTAATTGGAATTTGGTTAAAGAAGATTTACTTCAAATCTTTGATTCCCTTCATGCTGGTAACTTGCATCTTGCAAATTCTAATGTGGCACATTTAATTCTCCTACCTAAGGAAGAAAACGCACAGCTCCTCACCTCCTTCAGGCCCGTTAGTATAATCAACTATGTTCCAAAATTGATTTCAAAGGTCCTGTCGAACCGACTATCCCAGTTCCTTCCCTCCTTCATCTCCAAATCACAAACCGGTTTTATAAAAGGCAGACTAATCTCTGAGAACTTCAACACAGCGAGTGAATTGATTTCTAATATTGATGCAAGCTTCCAGCCTTCCGCCATGATTAAACTTGACTTTCACAAGGCGTTTGATTCAGTCTCTTGGCCCTTCTTATTTCAAGTTTTGCATCATAGGGATTTCCCTCCAAGATTTATCTCATGGATTAAACTTTTACTCAATACTGCAACTTCATCGATTCTGCTGAATGGTCAGGTGGGTCATACTTTCCAACACAAAAGGGGATTACGCCAAGGAGACCCTATATCTCCAGCCTTATTCATATTGGCATCAGATGTTCTTAGCAAGATGGTGCAAGCGTTAGCCACTTCGATCCCTTTCAGCATTTCTAGCAGGTTGACTGACCCTTACTACTTGCTACAGTATGCCGACGACACACTAATTTTCTCAACTCTGAAGGGGCAGGCAATTAAGTCACTATTGTTTACTCTCCAAGCGTTCTGTCGGGTTTCAGGAATTGCTATAAATTGGAACAAGACCTCCTTCATCCCCTTCAACGTTTCACAACAACAGATTTTGCTTTTACAGCAAATCTTATCTTGTGCCACTACTTCCTTGCCTGTTTCGTACTTAGGTCTGCCACTGACACACAAACAACCTGACAAATCTTGCTTCCAAACTCTTATAGAAAAAATCAGAAAGAAATTACTTTGTTGGCAGAAGGGACTGATTTCTAGAGCAGGTAGAACCATACTTGCTGCCTCCGTTCTCTCTACAATGCCTACCTTCTTCATGTCTGTTTTTTTATTACCAACTTGGGTAATTAAAGAAATAGATAAAATCAGACGTGACTTCATTTGGAATAATAATGCAAATGGTAATGCCAGAATACATCTTCTGGCTTGGGACAAAATTATTTTACCAAAATCACACGGGGATCTAGGCTTGATAGATTTGAGACTGCATAACCAATCTTTGTTGTTACGTTGGATATGGAGACTGTACAATCATCCAGACTCTCAATGGTCAACCATGGCCAAGTCTCTTTATGGTAAATCCAACAGTAACCTCCCTCCTCTAGCTTGGAACCGTCGAGGCTCTTTTTTCTGGAAACAAATACAGTCCCTGCGAATGCTTTTTCAAATGTCAGTAAGAACAGAAGTGGCTGATGGATCAAACACACTTTTTTGGTATGATAAATGGGGTGATCATGACCTGGTGTTCTTTGGTTTCGAGACAAATTCACATACAAAACTCTTCTCACGCAACCTGACTCTATCCCGTGCCATTGCAAACTGGTACAGGTATTTCCCTGCTCCTTTAACTAAGTGCCAGACAAATCTACATGCAGCTGTGTCAAATGTGACATTAACACAGGGTTGTGATGTTGTTCATTGGAGATGGACTTCAGATGGAAATTATTTAGCAGCTTCTGTCTACAAACTCCTTAAAACTGCTGGAAAAATGAATTTCAGTTTCAACAAGCTGTGGAAAATCAAAGCTCCTGCGACAGTCAAATAGTTCCTTTTCTTCCTCGCCCATGGGAGGATACTCACTCAAGATCAGCTTATTAGAAGGAACATCGTTTTAGATGGCCACTGTCATTTATGCCAGAGGGATATTGTAGAAACAGCACAACATATTTTCTGCGATTGCTCGTTTGCAAAAGAAGTTTGGTCTTTACTCCGCCTTAACCATCTTAATCTCAGCAATATGTTCAATGTGTTGCAGGCTATTTGCTACCACATCAAGCAGTCTGGCAACTCCACGGCAACTAAGCTAGCCACTGCTCTATGGGGACTTTGGCTCGAGAGGAACAATAGATTTTGCAGAAATATTACTAGAGCATCCCGACCAGTTCATGATTGGATTGTCCAAGAAGCGTCCTTATTTTTTATGTTTTGTTAGCAGTTTTTGTTTTTCTTCTTTTTAGTTTCATGTTTCTTTTCTTTATCTTTTCCTGTTTAGTTTTTGTTTTGTAACTAGGTAGCCTCTACCTAGCTTCTCTAAAAAAAAAAAACATCTTAATCTCATTAGCTTAGATTATGTGATGTTTTCATTAAACACCAAATCAGGTATTGAGGCCCAAGAGTACTTCCATTTGTTGGATATGATGCTCGTTCGGACCGCCTCTCTTGTTGGTAGTTTGACTAAAATTTTTTCAATGATCTCTCTCGGCAGGCTACTAACAAAATCCAAGTTAAATTCAGAATCAGCCCTGCTGTTTGCCTTAAATGACCATCCATTGTAAACTCTCACTTTTTTTTAACCTGAAATGAGTTATTGGTTAATTAGAGATACTCCAAAATAATTAAGAAATCGTATTATATATAACATAAAGAAGAATCTGCCAAGATCCTGAACTAACAATCCATAGTTTTGAAAGCAAATAATTATTAAGCAACCCTAAAAGTGCTGGTAATAAAACCATGCCAAGGAATATCACCCAATAATTGATGTACCAAGAGGTATGACTTCTTGCTGGATCTAACAATACTGCATACTACCCTCTCCATTCTTTCAAACGAACCATAATAATAAAAAATAAAGAATGACTAGTAAATTTCCCATTATTTTTGTTCAGTGAACTAATTAAGGAGAAGTCCAATCAATTTCTCAAATACAATTGGCAAATTTTGTGCTTTCTCAATGCCTGACCTTTGCTTTTCAAATTACAAGGAAAAACCCTTTTGAAAAGCAATAGATAATTTAATTATTACCAAATAGTAAACAGATCAAATCAATAGAGCGAGAGAGAAAGAGAGAGAGAGAAAGAGAGATAGAGGACTCACTTCAAAGTTCAAACCCAAAATGAAAAGTTTTTTTAAGGAATCTTCAAGGAGAGAGCGACAGAAGCCGAGTATGCAAGAGAGCAAGAGAAAGGTGGAGGCAACAATGGAAAGGTTTGTTTGGTCGAAAACGCCGTCTTCTAATTTCAATTTGGAAAGGGAACGACGATTCTTTGAAGAGAATATGAGAATAGAATTGAGGCATTTACGGATTGTAGCTCAATAGCCTATCTTCTATTTCTTTAGGTTTTTCTTTTTCTTTTTTTTGTTCTAGATAATTCCATTTTTTTTAATGCGAGATTTTGTTTCATTAGAAATTCTTTTATCAAAATAAACAGATTTTAAATTCATTTGATTGAAATTTTTATGCTATTAGATCCAATAAGATCTCGAATAAATAATTTTAATGAAATAAAATAAAATGAAACCGTAAGTCAAAATCATTTTTGATCAAACCAATAGATTTGTCTGAAAAATTCTCACTCAGTTGAAATCATAGGACTAAATTTGACAATTGACACTAACACTTCACTCAGTTGAACATTACAACGCCCATTTTTGCACAATATTGGTATATTTTTGTTAGCAGTTCCAAAAACACAGTTTGTACTTAAACATTACGGGCAAGTATCTTTCTATACATATTCTTTTCATCTCAATGATAAACTGCATAATATTGAAATATTATTTGATACTGCAGAATTAATTATGTACCGAAATTAGTCAGTGCTTTTACAGTGAATTTCAACCATAAGTTTCAAAAAATATTTGAAATTATTCAGAATAACGTCAAAGCAGGTCATTTTGTTTGGGTTTTACATAAGTTACATAAGTAACTAATTCGATTCATTTTTATTGGTATATAAATATTTTCGACCAATCACCATTTTATGTATTCATTATAGGCTTTTCAATTAATTTATCGTTCACAAAAAGAAAAGTAATTAAAAATTTTGTATTTATTTACTGAGTTTAAGATAAGATTTAGGAAAAACGAAAATTCAGTTATATATGGACTAATAAATTTTATGCTTAATTATCATTATAAGATAACCATAGTTTAATTCAAAATTAATTTTCAATTTTCTTATAATATAACCATAGTTTATTATGTGTGGCTAAGTTGAAGGGTAAATAAGAAATCATCTAGACGAGTTTAGTGGCAACTAAGAAATACACAAGAGTGGAGGGAGAAATAAACAAATAGAAAAGAGTTGGAGGGCATAAAAAATTAAGCCTAAATTTTATAACCAAGCTTAAATTCAGCTCGTTCATCTAAAATTTTATAATAGATCTTTCATCTAAAAACTATTTAAAATTATAAAGAGATGAATGATTGGAATTCAAGTGCGATTTAAAATTTAAGTCCACCGTTGAATTACCTTAAGAAAAACCATTGCTTTGAACTTCCACGATCTGTCGTCTCAAGGGGGTAGGGCTGATTGACCGCTTCAGTTAGCAATTTTTCCTCATTTGTTATGAGCGCTTCAACTTGCATCATCCTAGGTGCTTCATTTTGTACCCACTGTTCTTAGCCTCAAGCCCCAACACTCCCTCACAGATCCGCCTTGTTGCAATATTGTCTATGGAGGTGTAAAATCCTCTACACACCAACTGTTCGACGAAATGTCTGACAGAAATATTGGCCCTACTATTGCGGCCAGTTCTCCACTTGTACAGTTTCCTGCATTGGGTTTCAAAAAGGCCACCTAATTTAGTTAGGCCAGCCTGGTGGTTCTGCACTCTGCAGGCATATGAGATGGAGGTGGTAAACATGTGGCATAGAAGTAGAGCAGGGGAGATCCATGTATAAGAAGCTGTTCATGCAGTGTCCAAATTCTTACCAAAAGCTCATCATATATGGCGTCCTGGCTGCTCCATTGTTCTTATTTGTACAGTATGTTCCTGTTTTATCCTTTTCCTTGTTACTAGATGTTCTTGGTCAGTTTGAATTAACCCACACGGAAATGTTAATTGAGCAAAACTTTGCATTGGATTCCTGATTCATAGATCTCATGTTCATAACTATATGAGGTCTATGAGCCTAAATTAGATGAGTTATGCAGTGAATTTTTTTATTCATAAATAATTGCGACTTGATATGTGGTTCCTGTTATTGTCTTTGTGTTAATTGTTTTGTCGAACTTCAATTAATTATTTTAGTAGTGTCCTTCTTTATCTGCATTATAATATTCTTAAAATTACTTGGATTGTTTAATGATATCTTTTTAATTAGGATAATTTAAAAGATAAATAATATCATATATTTTAACTAATAACTTTAAATTTATGTGATATTATTATATTTAGCATGTGCTGCTAAAAATTTGAACTCTGTAATTTTAAGGTAGTTTTATTCTATATAACATGCTGCTGGTTACAAAATTTTTCAGCCGATATGTATTTTTACTTGTCATATGTTGAAATAAATTAATAGCAGTTTTGATTATAATGGTACAAATTTTTTTCTACTGAATTGCTATGGCCTTGCTGTAATGAAGTTTCAATATAAATGTGGGCTATTGGGCTAATCTGTTATTCATGTTGGAAATATTTGTTTCATATAAGTTTTTTGAAAATGCTAGATCCTTCACTACTAATCTAAAATGTTAATGATACTTTTTGAATTAGGCAACTTAAATTAAACTTGACGGATGCAATACTTTGTGCAACCAGAAGTATCTGTGGGCTTCGTGCAGCCGTGCAGGAGTAGAATGATGGATGCTGAGTCTCTTGACGGATGCTTGTTCGGCACAACAGTGGCCCAATTGGCGCAAAAACTTCGGGTGTGATATACACCATCCAACAAAAAAACATTCAAGCATCCACCTCTCACCAACAACTTCCTAATGGGCTTCTGGGCGCCCAGGCTCAATTTTTTTCGTGCGCTGACGTCATTATTTTCGCGTGATGACGTCATCGAAATTTTTCCGAAAAAAAAATTTTCAATTTTTTTTTGCACGCTGACGTCATCAAATGGACATTTTTTTGTTCAGTTAGATGTGTCAAGGGATGAGTTAAACTAATTAAGTGTTCAGTTTGATATATTTATAAAATGACATAGTAATGATTTTATATCCTTTTTTTCGCGCATTCAGCCAACAAATTTGAGAACACTACATCGATTTAAGATTCATTTTGTTAACACAAGAGATGATTTAACATGTATTATATGTTCGATTTGTTAGCTTTGTAATATAACGAAAAAAAACACAACAATTAGTAGTAAAAAAACATTAATACGATCTGTAAAAAAGAACAATAATATGATCCCTAATACATCATGATCAGTTTTAACAATCCAAAGCAATACAAATTTTAATCAATCCAGAAGATAATAACAACACAATTCATACAAATATTAGAACACGTGTTCGGTTTGCTAAAAATCTGAATGTTGGTAGAGAACGAACATACAACGCCACACTAACTTGATTGAACCATAGCCCAAACCTGCGTAATATGAAGACCGATACATATGTAAAGTGTTAACAATATGATCCCTTAATTTGACAAATAAATCACAATTTATACTAAATAATCATTTCAGGCAACTTTATGCAGAAACAGTTTCTGACAATGGAACATAAGATGATCCCTTTTGTCATTCAACTTAACATTTACAATATCTAATAGATCCTTTGTACAATTGCAGAAACATTTCTGACAATGGAACATAAGATGATCCCTTATGTCATTTAACTTAACATTTGCAGTATCTAATATATCATTTGTGCAAAATTTGAAATAAGTAAACATTTGCACAAGTAATCCTTAAATGCATGTAATATAACAAATGATGCAACTAACTGAACACTTGTATAAATACACATGAATTAGTGTGAGAACAATACTAAACCGGTCCAATTAATATAATCTCATCCATATATGCATTTAATATAGCATATAAAGAAACTAACTGAACACTTGTAAAAATACACATGAATAACAGTGTGCCAGTAAAAAGACAATAATTTAATCCCTAGATGCATGTAATATAACATGTAAAAGCAACTAACTGAACACTTTAAGGCATCTAATATAACATTTCCAATATCTAACACATCTTTGTACAATTTTTAAAGTAAGTTAACAACATGATCTTTTAATCTAAAAAATAAATCGGACTGTACCTGTACCTGTGTGGCTTCTTGACTCCTCTGATGGTCGGAACGCGACGATTTGGTTGAACGCGACTAGGATTTCAGGCGATCTGGTCAGAGAGGAGAGGAGAGGAAGCGATCTGGTTAGAGGCGACTAGGGTTTGATCTGATCGGAGGTGGGAGAGGACAAGAGAGGAGACGACGGATCTGATCTGGTTGGTGACGACGGAGGCGATCTGATCTGATCTGATCTGGTTGGTGACGACAGAGACGGGAGAGGAGAGGAGGCGGTCTGGATCAGAGACCATGGAGAGGAGAGGAGATGAGAGGAGGCGGTCCATGAAGAGGCGAAGCCATGGATGGAGAGGAGAAGCCACGGCGATCTGGTCGGAGCCTCGGAGGCGATCTGGAGCAACGCGAGAGGAAGAGAAGAGAGAGGAGGAGAGAGATCGGAATCCAGATCTAGATTTTCGAGTGGGAAATGAAAGAGAAGAGAGAGAAATCAAAGGTTGCCTCTAGATATCACACGTGACCATCATGTGCTGGATGGTATGGATGCTAATTGGTTGGATGTTACATACCAATTACCCAAAAACTTGCTCCTTTATGGTTGCTTCTTTTATGTTGCTTGTGGGAGGAGAAATAGTGGGTTCAGTTATAGCCCCTTTTGTTCACTAAATCATTCAAACTTGCCAGTTATTACTTGTTGATTCAATTGGCTATAGGTGGAAAACATTCCAATTCGCAAACATGCTCTTAACTTTTTGGCAACCAATATAAAAGTTTTATAAATCAATGGATGATGTTCTAAAGATTCCAGTTAATGTTTCTAGTTAACTTTGGTACTTCAATTTTGTGATTATATCGGATTATTATGAAGACTTATATGGGATTTTGGATAATTGATAAAGAAAATTTTCTTTTGACCCAGTTACGGATTCTTAAATAAGATGAAGTTATTATGTAGCAAATTATTATTTTAATCTTGGTTTTACTGGCTTACTAGGTGGGGAAATCGAGCTTCGCTTGATATATGCGGTACATATAACTAATGAAGAGGACAAAGAAATACGTTATTTTGTTAATGTACGTAATAATATAATTACTTAGGAGCATGTCTTATTACGGAAATATAAAAAAAATATTTAAAAAAAATGTGAACGGTTAATTTGAAGAAAAAAATAATGGCAAAATGTACAATTAAATTGAACATGAGTAAATAGGACAATAAAAAAAACAGAATTAGAAAATTATAGAGAATAAGATAACGGAGATATTACTGGGCAAGAAAGTTTAAAAATAAAAATTATATTTGTAGTTATTCAAAGCAATGAATGGGCGCATCGTCAGAGAAGTTGTCCTCGTCATCTCCAAAATAGCCGTCGTCTTCGATATCTACGTTGGATGTAATCATTGAAATGTTGTTGGATGGAGGAAGAAGTGAAAGATTATAACGCCTGCAAATGTGGTGTATAGAAAAAGGTAAGAGAATTGGAAGAAAAAGAAACATGGCTAATAAGGAGGAAACGTAATTACCATGTAAGAAAACCAAAAATAGGTTGTAAACGCAATAGCCCAATTAAAAGGAGAAGATCAACATATATTCGAACAAACATAGTGGATGTAAAATGCATTTGTAGGATGAGAATTATGTATGCAATACTTGATGTAAGAAGAAATTAAAAAACAGATGATTGGATTGTGAAATGAGTTTTATATATATTATATTGTCGGCGTGGTGATTGCCATCTGACCCTCAAAAAAAAAAATGAGTTTTATATATAAATAAGAGTTCAAATTTTGCAAAAAAGAAACAACGGAGTTAGTAAGCGTAATTACACAGTATGCATGTCTCATGGCCCGAAATATGCCAAACATGTAGCCGATATACGGTATAATTAAATATCATGGTAATTACACAGTATGTATAGATTTGATAAAGCTGGAGTACATGAACGTTATTATTAAAAAAAAATGGAAGGAAACGGTCAGTATTATTTATGTTTTTAAAATCTTATCTTTCTATTTTGACCGTGTACTGAGCATTCACCTGTATAAAATTCTACCCTACAAGTACATAAATTTGACAATTAATATGAAGAAGAAAAACGTACAAAATTCCACATGAAAGATATTGAATTTAAATGTAATTATAATTAGTAATTATTGTGGAGATATGTAACGGTAAAGTTATGTACCATGAATATCATTGTAAAGGTAAAAAATCATAAATGAAGAATCCATTAAAATAAAATTTCTAATTTCAATTAAAATAGATCTTGATAAAGAATGCAATGATTATAGTAAAATTAAGATCGATAATTATAAATGAAAGTGTACCGGTACAGGCCCAATTAAGATCGATAATTATAATAATGGAGACTGCTATTTAGAATGCCTTGTGATTAAATCTAACAAAATATTTTGTCATGAAATACGCCAACAGTTGTCGTTTATTAAGTAATACAATAGTGTTGCAGTGATTTGTAAGTAATAAATATAAATGAAAGTGTAGTAATTGATTGGAAATAGTGAAAGGGAGTTTTATATGAACTAAATAAAAAAATGTATTTCAAGGATATTTCAATATAAAAAATTTGAAAAAAATATAAAATTTGGTCTCCAAAGATATTTCAATATGGAGAACAACTTAAACGGTTCGGATTGAATGTTTAAATTTTGGATCTCGAAAAATGACTTGATGGCACGGGACCCTCTGTGCCATCGATGGCGCGTTAGCCATTCTCTCTCTCTCTCTCTCTCTATATATATATATATATATATATATATATATATATATATATATATATAGTTTTGCTATGGTGAGTTGCAACTCACCAAAGGGTCGGTGAGTCGCGCTCAAAACTCTTAGATCTAGTTCAAAATGACCGATCCAAACTGTAAAATATGATCTTTCTATTGAAATCTCCATGCAAACCAAATTTTACATTTTTTCGAAATGTTTAAGTATTTTTTTGAAATTTTAGAAAATTGTTAATCTAATTAGTTCTGAACCGTTCAAAAATAGCAATTTTTTAAAATCCGAAAAAAAATACTTAAAAATTTCGAAAAAATGTAAAATTTGATCTGCATGGAGATTTCAATAGAAAGATCATATTAAACGGTTTGGATCGGTCATTTTGAACTAAATCTAGGAGTTTTGAGCGCGACTCACCGACCCTTTGGTGAGTTGCAACTCACCATAGCAAAACTCTATATATATAGAGAGAGAGAGAGTTTAGCTATGTATATATAGAGAGAGAGAGAGTTTAGCTATGGTGAAATGCATCACAAAAAACCTTTCGTGTGATGCGATCAAAACTCATGAATCTGGTTCAAAATGACCGATCCAAACCGTCTAATATGATCTCTCTATTGAAATCTCCCTGCAGATTAAATTTTACATTTTTTCGAAATTTTTAAGTATTTTTTTAAAATTTTAGAAAATCGTTAATCTAATTAGTTCTGAACCGTTAAAAAACTGTCATTTTTAAAAATCCGAAAAAAAATACTTAAAAATTTTGAAAAAATATAAAATTTGGTCTGCAAGAAAATTTCAATAGCGAGATCATATTGAACGGTTTAGATCGATCATTTTGAACCAGATTCATGAGTTTTGGTCGCATCTCACAGAAGATTTTTTGTGATGCATCTCACCATAGCTAAACTCTATATATATATATATATATATATATATATATATATATATATATATATATATGTCAATTCTCTTAATTAAAGTTTACTATGTTCAGTTCTTATGAACGGCTCTCTATTATTTTCGGGTACTATTACTGGTAAAAAATAACGTTCAACATTAAAATTCACACTCAGCATTTACTTAACAAAAAATTAAGAGACGATAAAAAGGAGATAATGTTTATTGAGAAATTAAATAGGCGCTAGAATGGAGGAAAATTGAATCCTTCTGAATTTACTACATATATAAATGGTAAATTAAGATTTTATTTTTCATACTAATATTAGTATCCCACGAAAGAGGCTACATATAAAAACGAAAAAGTCATTTTAAGCATACTAATTATGGGACTAAATTTATAAAATTAATTACATATCTGCAAAACAAATTAGAATTTAAACTTTAAATTTTAAATTTTAGATTTGAGATAAAGGTACGCTCCAAACAGTGTACTTTTTTCTTCATATTTCTCCAATGTTTCCACAAATAATATGAACGCAGCTTGTGATTATACCAGCTCTGTAATTGTACCAGACCCTGTTCCTGTTCGTCATTTTGAGCAGCAGCTAACCGTAAAGTATGCAGTAGGTGTCCTTCAATTTCAGCACCTATAGTTAACAACAGTCATTATTGATTCATGTAACGACGAAATACTAACATGTAATATCTAATGTAGGTCAATATAAGAACAGTAAACCATTTATCTATTATATTGTCATTTAGAACTTGTATTAGATTGACCAGATAAATTGGAAATGTTATCATACATGTAATAACTGGTAATGAACGTCATGCGTGCCGGTACCCATAAATATGTAGCCACGTGGTTCATGTTGGCCTCTAATTATCAGAACACAGAAAAAGGGAATTTTTGGCAATTTTCTTAAAATTTAATATATCAGTAAAGGTTATACATACATAATTGCAAAAATTTTACAATTTTTGGACTTAAATATTTTTTCTCTTTTGCATTTTACATATGCACAATGGTCATGCTGGCGATAATATTTCTCAATTGGGTCTCGTGTCAAAATTAAGTATTACATGAAAATAGGTTATTTGTACCAGTATAAAAGGAGGTAGAAATTCATTTTTAATATATTGATTGGGCAGATATCAATTAACGAATGAAAAAAAAAAAACCAGCTTTATTCATATTAACTCATAATCAGAGACTATAATGTGAAACTATTTAAAAATGTAAAAATCTGGAGCAAGATGATATATGTTAAAAGTATGTAGCTGGTCATAAGATGAATTTGATGTAATAAACTTACTTGATTTTTGGAGTGTGTTTTGATTTTCAAATAGGTTTATGCGCCTCCTACATCAACCGTATTATCGTAAGAATCATCTGCATAATTTAGAGTAATTATATCAAAAGATTATGGATAGTTAAAAAAATAAAATAGTTGATGTAAGTAAAAAATAAAACGCTCTTGTTCTGTTAGAGAGACCTTTTGGTTGGTCAATGTTTAAAGCATCTCAACAAATTAAAAATAGCTAGAATTTCAAAACTATAAACAACACGAAAGCTTATCATCAAGATAAAAATAAAATAAAATAGTAAATGAAGAGCATCTTAAAAATTAAAATATTTACAAAAACAAACTTAATAAATGGTTCAGAAATGCTAGGAAAAAAAATGCAAAATAGAAAAAGTACAGATAGAGAAACCTAAGTACAATAAGTCAATTTGATAAAAAAAAAATACAAAAATCTCTTAAAAATGAGAGCTAACTGTTTTCAAATGGTAAAAAAAATGAAATGATGTTAAAAATGATAAATATGACAACCAAAAAATAAAACAAAAAGCAAGATAACAGAAAACTTAGTAATCTCCTTCTTTAGTCCACGTAATTTGTATCAAAATAAAACAATAAAAACGAATAATAAGAAAATACCTTAGTAATTCTCAAAAAAAAGAAAATACCTTAGTAACATTCTGAAATGGTGTATGGGGAGTTAGGGGCTGGATCTCTCCTTCAATTCCTTACTGACGTAGCCAATTAAAAGCGAATAATAAGAAAATACCTTAGGGGCCGTTTGGATGGGGCTAGGAATAGCCAATTTCTAGGAATTTGCTATTCCTAGACATAAATCTCTCTCACAAAGTTACACATTTTCCAATATTTTCCGTCTAGGAATAGAAATAAGAGGAATAGTCTATTCCTAGGCAAAAAATATTGGGAAGTGTGTAACTTTGTGAGAGAGATTTATGTCTAGGAATAGCAAATTCCTAGGAATTGGCTATTCCTAGCCCCATCCAAACGGCCCCTAGTAACATGCTGAAATGCTTCCTCATATGGTATGGGGCAAATTGAACTTTCAGACAAACTATCCATTTCTGCATGTAACTTAGGTCCTGTCAAATTTCCTATGAATAGCCAATTAAAAGCGACAGAAAACTATCATAAAGCTTCATTCAACTGAATAAAACCAAAACTGTTGCCATCGAGCAATTAGATCCATTATATTCTAACATATGTTCTTTTCCTAAATTATTTATGATTTCATTAGCTTTACCAATACTTGGCGAGACGATGACGAAGAGGATCAGCGCAATAGGCAGCGTGAGGAGAAGGCATGACGATAAAAGTAGATATGACTGCCAGTTGTGTCCTTTTTGTAGGGTATAAGAAATTAATAATTAGAAAAGCAAAGTACATCAACTAATTGAGAAAGGAAAATTGAAAAGCATTGAGGAAAAAGGAGGTATGACCATATAATTGAGAAAATTGACGAATGGAAACGGGTCTAGGCAGAGTGTTTCAGTAGATGAGTCGTGCCTTTCGTCTTGCTTGTCACCTCGCGCCGTTGTTGCACACTCTTTCACCGCTCTCGCTGCTCTTTTGTTTTCTGCTAAAGAAGAGGGAAGGAAGGAATTGAGAAGAAGCGTTCACTATAACGTAGTTAAAATATCTATTTCTTACAAAGACGAAGGGGTCGCAAAAATGAAAGCAAAAAAGTTGCGCTGCCTAATATTTATCAATCGCTGAATCGGGTCAGTTCCATACCGATATTACTGGTCACACGAACATTCACACAGTTCAACGTTGCAGAATAATTTAATCCCACAATCCCACGAAATGGAAAATAATTGCCGTGTCGGACCAGATTTAACAACATAATCGCGGACTCCCACGGATTTTTATTTATAAAATACTGATGCCTATGTCAGGGGTGTCAATATTGTGGCGTTTCACATGTTACCAAAGATCCGAAATGGAAAACGAAAGACAAATAAGGAATTACAATGGAAAATGGAACACGGAACCGAAATGGAACAGAAATTCCATTCCGTTACCAAAGAGCATTTTTGTTTTGTTATGGAAACGGAACAGAAACAAAACAGTCTGTTCTGTGGCCGTGTGAGTGTCCCACGTTTGAGATCCCTGCGTTACTGCGTAGAGTTCGTTAACATGGTCCCCACATTCAACTTTCCTATAACTTCTTCCCCAATATTGGCTTGGAAATGAATATTTCCAACTTTGAATAAATGATCCTTCAAATTAGGTGGGCCTCTCTTCCCTACATATTTTGCACCTCCAATTTTTGTATGGATTTCAATGTTGATGTTAGCATATTTAGATTAAATGATTTAAAACAAGATATAATGTCTTTTAATTTTTTTTTAATACATTGTACATTATGTATTATATTTTACATGCTACATATATAATATATTATTTGAGTAATGCTAGAGTCAAACGTGTTTGACACTTAAGCTGTCAAACCCGATGGGATCTCAATTTTTTAGACTACGACGGCTAATCCGAACCGCACAATATGTTCTCCAAAATGAAATCTCCATGGAAATCAAATTTTATATTTTTTTAATTTTTTTTACTATTTATTTTGAATTTTAAAAAATTCTCATTCTAATTAGTTTTGGACCATTCAAATAAAAAAATCTGAAAAAATAGTTTAAAAAATATAAAATTTCTTCTCCAAGAATATTTTAATATTGAGATCATATTGAGTGGTTTGAATCGGTCATTTTAAAGTTTAATAGTTGAGCTTAGGATCGCGTTTGATTCTAGCATTAATCATATTATTTTTAAAAAATCCAATATATCAGATTCATAGAATAATATGTAGGTTGTTTCATTATTGATCATCATTTGTTATATTTATTTGCATGATTGATGACCCAATCTAAAAATTGTCTCTTCTATTTTTTTTTTTTTCTTTTTGCGGGATGGAACAAACCCGATAGATAATTCGCGTTGTGTTTAATCTAAATCAAACAGTTAGAATTTTCTAAACTTTTGGACATTTTTTTTTCAATTTAGGAGCAAATGCCAAAACACAAAATTCATTAGCTCCAAAATGAAACAAAAAATTTGGAATCGTCAGTCCAGATTCCCTGTGACTAATATGAGAATACAGATATCATGCGGATCAATATACTCTTATTGAAACCTCATGCGTTTGTCATGTCCGTACCAGCACACACAAAATCTAGATCCCTTATCACTACTACCCTGACTGAAGTGTGATTCGGAGATTTGACTCGTGTCTCACTCACGCAATTGGCATATTCATGTTTAATTGTTTATGTATAGATCACAAAAACAAAAGGCAAACAAAATTCATCAACCCAACAACCGCATGAGAGATAAAACCATTCCCTTTTTAAAGCCCCCACCAACCTGTCCATAACTGTCCACTCTCTTCCGTGAAAAGCAATTGTTCTCTATAACTTCCCTTACTCAGATCTTCTGTGGCATGTATTGAGTTGACTTAAAGTATTATGTTCTGATATACATATTGTACATTAAGGAGTATGTTGTTTTCTAAATCTATATAGCATGTAAAATATCTAATTTTCAAACTATAAAATATTAAATCAAGAAAACTAATTATATTTTTCATGAACAATAGTTTTTTGCCACACTGAAACGGTAATAGAAAAACCCATCTTGTAGTTGTCTGCAATTTTTTTTTTTTATTTACTTTTATGTGGAATTGAATTTAACTAACTTCTTTTTGTCTCAAGTACAAAACCCTACGAAAAAGCTGCAACCTGTCAGACTGAAAGATAATACTTTCTCTCATTCTCTGTCGACCCTTTCATTCTCTCTTTCCATAGAATCCATGAAAGATATCGATCATAAAACGCTTTTGTGTGATGAAGATCTCTTTCTCTCTACCCCAACTCCTCCAAAACAAGCGCAAAGGCTCTCATTTGGTTATTCCTCTCCTGATACTAATGGAAACCTTCAAGAACAAGGAGTAGAAAGGGAGGCATTGTTCATGGATTATCTTAGAAGAGAGAAGGATTACACCCCATGCCATGGATACTTGAACCAACTCGAGGTTTCGACTAATTTACGTGCTGCCAGATTAAAAGCCATGCAATATATAATTCATGTATGTTATGTCTTTCACTAAATTCTCTTGTGTTTTACATCTAAGTTTTTACCATTAGAGGCAACTACAAGGAAAAATATTTTTTTTATGTATATGTTTTCTCATTATTTGGTTCTTTATTCATTTAAGGGGGTAAATTTTTGTCAGTAATGTTATGCTATAATTTTCTAGATTTTTAGTGTTAGTGTAGTTACTGCTAAAAGAAAAAAAAATCATATATATAACAATTAAAAGTTATTAAATTTCTTGTGATTTTGAATAATTTCAATTATTTGACCTCACGGCAAAGATTCTCTCTTGATTTAAAAATTCATTAATTATTGCTGTACTAAATGGAAACTTATCTGATTTTATTTATTTACTAAAGTGTAATTTTGTTTCCGCATTTTTATTTCCGAACACCCGTAATATACATGTATTTTACTTAATTTGAAAATGAAGGTTTGTAAGAGACATGGAGTAGACAATTCAACAGTATTTAATGCAGCCAACTACCTTGATAGGTTCTTATCCTTGAATTTTTGCGTGGTAAGTAATTATTCTACCTTTTTTAAAATTGTGTTTTGCGTTGAATGTGAAGTAAGGTTTGTTGTTTCTGTGATGGCAGAAATGGGAGATTTGGATGGTGGAGTTGCTTAGCATTACATGTGTATCTCTTGCTTGCAAATTTTATGAGACAAACATTCCTTCATTGCATGATCTCCAGGTTAGGCATATATACTTAGTCTCTTTCGATTATTTTACTTCTTATGGTTGATTAAAATTTTGGGGGTTTAAGGATTGGATTGCAATTTCCTATAAAAAAGTTCATGTAATTTTGGAAATTAAATACTAAAATATTATACTTCTGTGGAAGAAACATGCATTTGCATTAATAATAGATGACAGAAAAATTAGAAGAAAATACTTTGTATGACTGAAACATTCCATATATTGTCTTACAGATGGAAGATCAAGAGCACACATTCAAGCCTAGTACTATCCAAGAAATGGAATTAATGGTTCTAAAAGCACTAGATTGGCGCCTCTCATGCATTAACGTGTTCTCTTTTGTGAGCCTGATGCTTGGACCCAACAGAAGTGGACCCTTGAATGATAAACTGACGCTTCTTCTCCTGCACTACCTTTTAGGTATCTGACCCACAACATTTTTTTCTTTTTTCTTCAGTTTTTAGTAAAAATTTTAAATGCCCCATACTTCTCTGATTTGTCTTGAGACATGAATGGATTATTTTAGGATACCATAAAGAATATGGAAAGTAATGTTTCTTTTTGTTATCACATTTGTAAAAATATTTGATGATAAAAATGAATATACAATGGTGCTGTGCAGATCCCTTGATCATCAAGTTTAAAGCCTCTATAGTCGCCTCATCAGCAATAAAATGTGCTACAATGGGAGAGGCCGCTGACATGACAATGCTTAATAAGATTCCGGTTGATGAAATGGTAATTTTACAATTTGAAAAATACATTGGTAATGTTATAACTATGGCTGCCTTATCATATATATTCTCTGCTCAATCCATATATATACAGGATCATGTGAACAGTTGTACAAAGCTTTTGGAGACTCATCTTCTTGCCATAAACACTGAAGGTGGTGTCAAACAGTGTAGCCCAGTGTCAGTGATTCCAACAAAAGATGATTGTCTAATATAGTTTATTGGTTGACTTTATCAATTTACAGGCAAGGAATTTAATGGCTGGACATGTAGATAATGTTCAACAAAAAAATATATAGGAAAATTCATATTGTGTATTTTGTAACTTCTATTTCATTGTATTTTAAAGAAAGGACCGAAAAACTTGTGCCAGTGCTTTCTTTGCTTTATATCTTCCTGATAATGACAGATGTATGTTTCATATAATTAGTGTTGACAAATAGGACAATTACCGAATGTTCTAGTACAACAATTCCCGACATTTTGTCTCGTGTAATTTGTTTTTTTTAGAAATTCTTGGTAGCGCGGCTACCAAGTGAGAGTCTTGTGTAATTTGTTGATAACTACATAATTAAGAAGGTCAAACATCTTTTTTCTACTTGTTCATTCACATCTTGCAATGAAGAAAATTATATTATGAGGCGTATAATATGTTAGAATTAGAAATTACCGTACAAATATGATACGACTATGTATCCATCAACCTAGCTAGTTTTCTAGAAATACGAAAGTTAAATTGAAGTATAGATTAATCAGAACTGATAACCGTCATCCAGCGAAAAATCATCCACGTCATTCAAACCCTCTTCCCTCCCTCGCGATCCCTTCCCTCTGTCTCCCTTGCGCTCATGTCTTCCTGGTGCTCCCATCTCTCTTTCTCTCGCGCTCCCTTCCCTCCCTCACGCTCTCCCTTTCATCCATTCATTGTCTCACTCTTCCTTTTCTCAGCCTCACCTCCTTCCCTCTCATCTCCTTCATTCCATCACGCTTCCTTTTCTCTACCTCATCTCCTCTCTCCTCCTTTCCGTCAGATTTCTTTTGTGCATAAACTCCACCTCTGTTCCATGAACTCCACATTTTAAATGAACATATACAGCAATAAATTGAACAGATACAAAGATAATATGAACATATAATCAAAGAGTATATATACAAGAACAAAAATGAACATACATAATAAATAAACTGAATAGATATAACAACTAATTGAACATAAATAGCAAATAAACTAAACAGAAATGACAAATAAATTGAACAATTATAAGAAATAAATTGAATAGATATAACAAACATGTTGACTCATAAAAAAATAAACAGTGAACATAAATTGAACAGATATAACAAATAAATTGAACATATATAACAAATAAAATGAACAGATATATTAAACAAATTGAACATATATAACAAACAATTTGGACTCATACAAAAGATAAAAAGTGAACATAAATTGAACAGATATAACAAATAAATTGAATAGATTTTACGAATAAATTGAACAGATTTAACAAATAAAAGTAAACTTATATAAAATAGATATAACAAAATAAAATTAACAAATATGACATATAAAATGAATAGATATAACAAATAAAATAAACAGATATAACAAATAAATTGAACATATATACAACAAAATTGAAAAGAATAAATGAGTAGAGAATGGAAGGGCAGAGGAGAGAGAAGGAAGGAAGAGGAGGGGTAGCCGCGAAAAAAAAAAAAAAGAAGAGAGGGGAGTGGAGGGAGGACGTGCGGAAGCAAAAAAGAAAGAGAGGAGAGGGGAAGGGAGACGCGATGGAGAAATCATCGGATCGCTGGTTGGGTGCGGAAAATTGACGGATGAGATATGTTGGATGACTTGGATGGCTTTGAGTCGGATGATAAGTAATAATTACCTAGATTAATAGATATGCCATCTCTCATGGCCCATTAGGAAACGAGTTGAATAAAACAGTTCCTTGCCCATATGGCCATATAGTGTAACAAAAGTAATGGGCCGCGAAAATGTTGAACTGGCCCACTATTGTATTCAATTTTAAGCCCGAATCTAAATTATTCATAGATGGGAAAAAATAAAGGCCTAAAGGAAACCATTTACATTAGTCTTTAGCCGGGTTAAAGAGTCGCTAAAAGAAGCAGCATGAGCACTATAATCAAGTCAAAATGTTTATTAGTGACCAAGTAATCATTGGTAAGCAAGGAAATAATTAAGAACTATTTCGATCATGTGTTGGAGTAGAGTATAAACCAATCACAATTAACATATGATAGCGTTTATATACTAATATAAAGGGGGCAAGCCCACCAGAAAGTCATATTGTCCACTTGACAGAAACGAAGTTCAAAATTTAAACCGAATTATTATGTAGTATGCAAGTAGTAACTGAACCCACTTGACCAACAGTTGTAAGTACAAAAAGAGACGTTCCCTGGTCGCACCCTTTCTCTCACTCTCTCTCTCTCCCCTCCACAATTTGTGTATGCTATATTATTAATTAATCTCCTCTTTCAAATTTAACTCTCTTACGAGTGTATTACTCATAAAACGCAAGTCATGGCTTCTAATTGTGAATACCAATTATCCATTCTCTACTTTTTTCTCTCCATGACATTCTCACGTGAGTATTCATTCCTTTTATATATTAAATTTTACTTTATCGCTGTGCGGGCTTCTTTTTTTATTTATTTCTGTCTTTGTAGAGTATGCAGAAAATAATCGGTTCGATCTTTTTTTTCTTAACATCAAGTTCAAATTTATTTTTGTCTCAGCGCAAGTTTCAAAATTTATAAAAGCGGAATTTTAATTCCCAAGAAAATACTTTTAGGATTTGAGGCATTTGAGTTCTGCACATTGTACCAAAATACAAGAAAAATGTAGTGATCTTTCTTCTCAGTTCTCACAGTCTAATGATCAACGTAGGTGGAATTCAAGTAGTACTAGTGAATCACTGTGCACAAAGCATTTGGCCTGGTGTGCAAGGCACAGGGGGGCAGCCAACACCAAACCTTGGAGGATTTCATTTGGGTCCCATGAAGGAGGCCTTTTTTGATGTGCCATTTGGATGGTCAGGTCGTGTGTGGGCTCGCCAGGGTTGTTTCTTCGACACATATGGAAATGGTACGTGTCAAACCGGTGACTGTGGTGGTCAACTCCGCTGTAACGGCCTTGGCGCAACACCACCTGCCACCATGGTAATGTTGATTTGTAATTCATATTTTATTAGTATTTATGCTATGAATGTTTTGTTGTTTTCATAATCATGTTCCTATTACTATTATCATTATCATCATCATTTTGTTGCTACTGTTATATTGTTGCTATATTATATATTAAACTAGACGGACTCACAAGTATTGCTATTAATTCAAGACTTTATTGAGATTTATAACAGAAAATAATGTTAAGTTTTAGCCCTTATCTTTTATTTTTTGAACGATTTCTTAGTAAATAAAGAAAATAATAATTTAATCATGATCTCTAACAACATTTGCAACACTGGCCAAATTGCTCTCCCTCACAAACTGTAAAAGAAAGGAAGGATGGTTATTTGGGGTGCGCTTATGCAGAATTGCAGATTGTTCCCCTACATGTAGTTTTTTTTTACTGACTTTACCTATAATTGAGGACACTTCTCCTAGTACACAAGTTTTATTTTGCCTAAATTAACTTGAAAGGAATTGATCGTTTACTCTGATCAGGTGGAGATGGCATTTGGAACCCAAAACTCATCCTTAAACTACTACGATGTGAGCCTGGTAGATGGTTTCAATATTGCAGTCTTGATGTCTCCAATTGGTGGTCAGCTTGGATGCCGTGTGGCTGGTTGTGAAGCGGACTTGAATGTATGTTGCCCATCTAGGTTTGAGGTCAAGTCAAGTGATGGGAAGGTGGTAGGTTGCATGAGTGCCTGCTTGGCTCTGCGAACTGACAAGTACTGTTGTACTGGACAATATGGCTCCCCTGAAAAGTGCAAACCAACCCTTTTCTCGCACTTGTTCAAGTCGATTTGTCCCCTTGCTTATAGTTTTGCATTTGATGACAGAACTAGTCTTAATATGTGCAAGGCAACCAGATACTTGATCACATTTTGTCCACCAACAAGGTGAAAAATGTACGTATATTGGGTATAATTGGGGCTACTGGAGATTAATAGCTACTTTATCAGCAAGAATTATAGTTTGGGTTACAAACTTGCAGTCTATATTATAGTGCATGTACCAAATTAGTTAATTACAACTATGTACTTAAACAGATGTAATTTTAAATTCTTGTAGATTATTTGATTTTCTTTGCATAATTCATATTAATTACTAGTTGATTATGACATTGCAGGAGGAATAAACAAATCCCTTTAATCACCTGTTGAACTAGCAGTTGATACATAAACGGTATATATTGCAAAAGCATCCAACATGTTTTAAATAAACAACTAGAAGAAAATCTTGGTTCATAGTCATTCACTCTTAACAAAACACACTATTTTTCCTCGTCCTACTTTAGTCTATTATGCCTTTAAAGAAGCTTGCGAGATCCTCTGTTTAATTATCTTCTCTGAAATATGAAAAGCTTTTAAGAGTTAGTGGACATTGTTAAAAATGGGAAATTATGAAAACAATAGGCAAGTATACCAGAGAATTTCTGTGATATATTTTCAATTTAATTTTCCTAGCTAGCTAGTTAAATTAGTTGATGTTAGTCATCTCATGAATAATTAGTCAATTACCAAACAACAGGGTACTAATAGGTATCAATAGTAGTGTATAATTTGTGCCTGCTGGTATCATCATCAAAAAATAAATGTTAGTTTGTACATTGTAACTGAAAGAGACAAATTAATCAAGAAAGCATGAATACTAACCTCCGGTTTGGATAAGCTTCTCAATCATTGAGATGAAACTCGGCTCATAAGTAAACCTTTTAGCAACATTAAGATAGTGATTTATTCTGGATATCATGTTCACTAACTGCTCGGTGTTTGACACCTCGAGTGCCGTCTGGACCAAATAATTTCCATACTGGTCATACACCATCATCTGCGAAACCAATAATATATAAGTAACTTGGGCAGTAATCAATATCTAATGAACTCATTGCATATGTAGTTTCAGATGCAAAAGAAACTATACAGAGAAATTTTAAACCTGGAGAGAGTCGCATTCATTTGTAAATGTCAGGATCTCGTCAACCATATGGCATTGTTCTTGGGGTGTCCCAAGGCGCAAGCCTTTTTCAATCACATTTGATGCAAATTTATGCTTACTCATCTTCAGCACATTCCCAGACAAGATTTGAATAATCGCTGAACGCTCTTGCGGCTTACCATTCTCAAGGATATGCTGTGGAAAACATTTGACAATGTCATAGTTTTCACTGTGTGTGAATTCTTTTTTAGTATGAGCTGGCTTGATGCATGAGTTTTTGGATACCTGGTTTACAATAAATAGTTTGTTTTTATGACCGGTTTTTAATCTTTATTCTTTATAGAATTGTTAAATACTGTTGGAAAGAAGTACCTGGATTATGTAATTCCCGTATTGATCATGAGATAGGGCAAACAAATCTTGCAAAATATGACGTACCATCACTAGCCTATCACTTGCTTCATCACAGCATTCCAGCAATGTCTGAATTTTAAAATATATATAATATGGACTTCTATTCCTTTTTCTCTTATTTTGAAAAAAAAAAAAGAAAGGGTGGTTAAGGTAAAATAAAAAACCTGAATGACATGGTGACCGTATGGATGTGCAGATATAAAAGTGATCTCAGCAGAGAGAGATGAGATGATGAAATCAATTAGTTCTTGAGGAACGCATTCTATAATTTTAGAGACAACATGGTTTCCATGTTGATCGCATGAACATTGAATCACATGGCCATCCAGCTCTTTTGCCATACTCACCCTTTTATCCATGTCAACAACCTCTAGTGCCTACGTATAAGATTGTACCCACAATCCCACATATGTTGTAGTTATACACATGTTAATCGACATGTTTCAGAAGAAAATTCAATGTTTATGTAATATTAACTAAGGAAAAAGATATTCACCGTTTGAATAACACGGCATCCATATTTATGAAGCGTGAGGTTCACTACATTTCCAAGAAGGAAGTCGGCAAGTTCCCTTATTTGCTCCAGACTACCATAGTCAAAGTACTACATGAGGAAGAATTTAAAGAATGAAAACAAATCAATTCTGAGTTTATGACATATAACTTGCAGTTTTTACTTTAGGAGCAATGAAAATTATGAAATACTTTGGCCATCTGGAAATTTATCACGCTTAACATAACTTCAGAAAAATGACCTATTTTTTTTTTTGCTATTTCTGCCTTGGTATAGACTATAGAGATGTGTTTTTAGCATAATATCATGTGTGCTCTTGCACCATTATGATTAACAAAAGCCTTCTGATTCTTGAAATGTTGAATCTAGCTATTATTATTTCTGATCAGTTAGTGAGTTCAGATCCTTGCTTAGTTTTATTTCAAGAATAAGCACAAATATAAAATCCAGCTAAATAGATAGCAAAAACCTTCTGGATCACGAAATTGCCAAACATGTCAATTATGAGGTTCATAACAACTGGTCTAATCTCCTGAAAGATAATGTCCTTCTCCCCATTTGTTGCCGTCTCAAGCTTCTCCTGTATGAATCGGCTCCCTTTTTGATCAAAGCTGCAACCAATTTATATATCAATTACCAAATGAGCACAATTAATAATATAATACACCGGCATACATAATAATTCAGTCCGATCTCCTCCTTGCCAAATGGAAGTTTGTTGGATAAAAAAATCAATCTGAACAAGAAAAAATGTATACAATTTATATTACCTGAACTCTTCTGCATGACCAATAACCTCACATAGTTTAAGAGCAGTGTCACCACTCTTACATCGATCCAAAGGCTGACAAAGTTCTAGTTGGATTCCAGTCTGAGGTTGACTTGATGACAAAGGCATGGCTATTAAGCATGCCAGTTGAGGTGCTATAACATCTACAATAGAATCTTCCAGAAGATTGTTTTTACTTTTCAGAGTCTCTGCTGCTTGGCTAGTTAGCTTTTGGAGGTTTTCTCGCTCCTCTTGTGACAACATCGGAGGTGCGAAAGCTGTATTGCTAAATATTGACTCCCATGTTGAGTCCAATTGAGAAACTTCTTCTTCCATGTGCTTGCCGTCTGAAGTATAGGACATGGTTGCCTTCTTGATCTGATAATCGTGAAATATTGGTTATGGAATTATGACACTCATTGTTAAAGTTTCAAATATTAATTGCAACATGATTTATAAGGAAATACATTGGAGTAGATCAATTTGTTTGATTTCATAAATGGCTATGATGTCACATTAATTAAACTTTCCCAAAGGAGAATTCTACCACAAGAAATAAGAACAAACCGAAGAACAAAAACATTAACATACTAGGATGCAATGTAAAATAAAAATATTTCTTAGGTATAATCAGTAAATGTAAAGGCTATGCCAAATTACCTTTGATGATTATATATCCTTGATGGAAAAACCTTAACCTCAGTTTGTAGGAGAAATTAAGCCAAATTTATTAAAAGGAATTGTAAGATCTGCTAATTTGGTCGATAACTTACGATCGAGTTTTTCTTCAAAAAACTTACTATCGAGTTGGTCGAAATCACTGGAGATTTAAATATAAAATAGAGGAAAGGATGAATGAAGAATTGGAGAAAGAGTCGATACGACACAAAAAGAAAAAAAACATAAAATGAAATGCAACTCCCAGAGTAGGAAGCTTTATTCACATGTTTGTACTCTGTTATATATTATACTTTAATCCTCTGCAGTGTTACATTTGTGTAGCATTATGTTTTCCTTCAACCTAATAAATTTATTGGCCTATTGCTTACTCTTAATAGAGCAACCAATTATGTTTTATATGATTCAACAAATGTCACGTTCACATAAGATCAACAGTACTACATTAATTCATTTGCTGCAGCAACGTAAATTAGTAACGTCACTCAATCATTTCAAAGAGATAAGAATGACTCATAAATGGATATGCTAACAAAGTAAAATTAATTTATAATTCAATAACATCAAATAAAATTGTTTAATTGGATACAACTATGAAATATATTTGTAGTCTAATGGAGACCTTAATCTTCCTTTCAAAAATTAATTCGGTTTTTTATTTTATCAAAACAATTTTTTTTTAGGGCCGACAAGTGCCGGCAATTTTCCATTAATAATAAAAAAGTTTACAAAAGTTGTATAACAAAATAAAATTCAATACCCAGCATCAAACGACGCTTCTGGCTGAACTAGTAACCAACTGTTACTAGTCTTTCAATCCAGCCAAAGACCTCATGCCAGAGACCAACAGTGTGCCATACAATCACAAGTCGCCAATTTTAAAGTGCACATAGATTTATTTTTCCAATTTTATTCAATCATTTCTTCAAAAGCCAAACCACTAGATTGTTTGATGCAGTGATTTGACTCTATTCCGTCAACTAAATGGTCCTTGGTTCAAATCACAGAGAGCAATTTATTTTATCTTATAATAAAATTATCGGTTTCAAAAACCGACCTTCAAAAAAATGAATAAACTTAATGATAACTGATCATGACGTCCGCCTTACCCTTACCGGCACATCATGAGAGTCATGGAATTACCAAACGTGATTTATACCATTAACAATTATCTACCCTACTCTGCCATTCACGTGAATTTTTTTTATTTTTTTTATTTATTTATTTTATTTTATTTTTTTGTCCGCATGAGCCAAAGTCATGAAGTGTTTAACGTTCTTTTTTTATTTTATATACTTAATAAATCCATTCTGGGCCTAACTTTGGTGAATGCATGTTTGACTGAAAAAATAAAATGATAATTTTATTATGCTTCCGAATTCTACATCACATATCTATTTTGACGGGGGTTATGGTGCCACACTTCTAGAATGCGATAAATTTCACACTTCTCTTTTTATTTTTTATTTTAAATTTTAAAACTAAAATGTCCGATTCGAAATGTTGATTTTGTAAATATTAACAACGAATACATTATCATACAATTTTATAATTTTTGAAGTCTAATACTTGACCCATAGGGTCGAAAATAAACAAATCTAGTTAATTAAGATAGATTAATTCTAATTTGTTGATTGTTCGATCTATGGTTCAAGTATCGAATGCATTTCAAAATTTATAAAGTTTTATGACAACACATCCGTAATTAATATGAACAAGATCAATTGTTTGGATTGAACGTTTCAATTTTAAAATTTAAAATAAAAAAAAGTGTGGCATTTGTTACTCTGTTAAGTGTTGCTCTAGACCTCTGCTCCACTATTTTAGCATGCATCTAATGTTACAATCAAAAGAAAAAAAAAATATTATATTCTTAAAATTAAAATTTTAAATACTGAATGTAAATTAATATATGTGATCCCTCAAAACTAATTTAAATGCACATCAAAATCACCCTAAAATAATATGTTATCCTCAATTATGCTCGCCCTAAATTTTCATTCCCCCCCCCCCCCCCCCAAAAAAATGTTATTTAATAATCTTTACCACAGTACAACCTCTTCCTGCAAATCTGACAAAAAATAACAGAATGACACATAAATAAAGTCTGACAAGAGAGATTCAGATACAAAAAAAAAAAAAAGGAAAACAGAGAGAAGACTGATGTCGAGGGTACTCTCTTCAATCTTCTTCCTTCAAAAACAGAGAACACTATTAAAAGCACACTTTGGTGATAAACAAAATTGAATTCATTGATATCTGGCCAAATCTAAGTCGTATGCAATTGGGTCAGATTTATAGGAGCTTAACAAATCCCTCACTAGATAGCCGCTATCTAGTTTATCCAAAAAAACAAATCCCTGATAACATCTCTTTAATTTATGGATCCCTTATCGCTGAGTGTGGCGATAGATGGAGAATGAAGTTTAGGATGATTTATAGGACCATTTTTCCAACGGAAATACACCACATATAATCATCAATTTGAAAACACACATTGCTGCAAACAGCAAAGCCAAAATGTTGTAGCTTGTTACCCATGCCTCAATGACATGTGGGATGAGCTTAGTAGTTGCTCTCGAGTGCGATAGCACGTTTGATAGATTTTTTTTTTTTTTTTTTGACAAAGAGGCATAACCTACTTTTGGTAGTAGTACTTGGGAATTTCGTCTAGCTTATTTTGTATTTTGCAATAGTACGGTCAAACAATTTGGTAACGTGTATTCATGGCAGTTCTGTTGAGAATTGATTCAAAACTGCTTTTAGAAGATTATGACATGTTTAATTTAGGCCAATTTTTAAGTCTCAGGCAACTGCCGGATTGTTTTAGTAACGGACTGTTTTTCAAGTCTTTAACCGTAGAAAATAATTGTAATTTTTCCAGTATTTGCTATTTTTAGTAACATTAGTGGGTTTATTTCAGTAATTAGTTGTTTTTTAAAGATATTTAAGAGTTTTAACTCTTTGTAAAAGATAATTAACAGATAAAAGAATTGCGTTTACCCTCTAAATAAAAAAGGAAAAGAAGAACTCCTCTGTTTTTCTGTATGCTAGCACAACACAGTGTTATACTTTTTTTATTTCGACCTGATTGGGGTATGATACTATGATGAATGAAACTGGAGGCAGCACAGTCAATATTACTCGAGCGGCAGTTCCACTCTTCAAAGGTATCCTTAACATTGATCCTAATTCACAAGCTAATCATAAAAGTTTCTTACTGAATCAAATAATTTAGATTCCACACATCAAAAGAGTAGGAATGGTTTAGTCATAAATGTTTGTAATGATGTAACAGTTCAACAATATTCAATATCAAAAGTAGTTGAATTGAAGGCAGCAACTATTTACATGCATCAGTATTATCTGTAAGGAATTCAGCATGTTGTATTTCATAAATTTTAACTAAAAAAATGTTGAGATCCAATGCAAATGTTACATGTAGAATCTCAATTGGAGGTGACCGTTGGAAAGTTTGAACCAGTCAAACAGCGCAAAAGAGAGAGGAAGAAAGAGGTGCCGGAAAAGGATAAGACCCAGATGATAAGAACTAATAGAACCATTAACTATAAACGCTACAATGCAACAGATCTATATTGGGCTTCAACAATGTACGGCGCAGATCTCATTCTTCATTTTGACAATTAAATATGTAATGGAGATCCTTTCATCAATGAATACATTGAACCTAACTAATCTGAGTACGATATAAATAGGTCTTCTTTTGTACAGACGGGACATGTTGAGAGATTAAATAAAAGTTTGACCTTGCAAAGTTGCAATTTCATTTCCTTCATTTTCAGTTATCCCCATTCTGCCCTTTACCAGAATACTACTGAATCCTACATTATCAGACATAATACTTCATTTGAAATTAATTATGTAATCAAACATTGCTGTATATGTACAAAAATTGTAATAGCCAAGTAACCAATTCAGAACAACAGAAGAAAACACATGGAATAGAAGGTAATAGTTGAATCATGCATTTCTATTATTTCTTAATAGGAATATACCATAACTATTTCTATTATTATTTACTTTCTATTGTCAGGTTGAAGCAAAGAGTTATTGAACAATTCTAACCTAACACCGTGATCTTGTGTCCAAATTGGTTTAGTGAGTGAAATGTACAAGATTCGCATTTGACAGAGAGGAGAACATGACAAGATTATAATCAAACTAAAGCAACATTACCTCAAGATGTATCTAAATAATCTACCTAGATTGAATTGGCTAAAGCTCACAAAATATGAGATAACTCGCAATGATTATGATATCAAGTGAACAACAGAAGTACGCCTCAATAATTCATCTGGGCACCAAAAGCAACTCACATAAAATATTACAATTGTCAAATCAATTATGCGTCAGATCATCCATTCTAGCATTTGATAGTACCAGAATAACATATACTTGTTACGACAACACATGTTCTCTAAGCCAAACAACCAAAAAAGCCAGTAAAAACCTAAAATACTTGAGATATAAATGCAAACACCAAGCAGCTACTCAGTAAAGTACACGGACAAACAACAAACATGCAACTCGTTACATTAAGGCCCATAGTACTTATATAAAGCAACTAACAATAGCCAACAGCTCACCAGAATTTATGTCTAACAATTGCTCCTCTTTCAAAGCTATTTTGATGATGAACTACGCCTGATCCTCTTGGTAGCTGGATGGCATGATGGTCCTGCATCATTGTCGTGCACCTGACTCACAACTGGCTGTTCAATAAGGTTCTTATCGAAAGCAGCAAATATTTCTTCATCGCCAACAGACTCGAGGATATCTTCAATAGAGGCCCTCGCCTCATTCAACGTTGTACTCAAAAACTCCCTTGTTTTTTGGTTGGTGGTATCTCTAAATGTTTCAACAAGACCAATTGCGATCTTCCGCCACCTTTCAGCCTACCATGAAAAAATTTAATAAAAGATAATAAAAATGAAAAAATCTGATAAAGTTAAGAGTAAGATAATTTAGGCACTTACTGCTCTGTAGGTATCTGGCAGACCTCTAGGATGATTGAGATACAAGATCAATGCATTAGAAAACCATCTCTTGTATTCATCATTCTTGGATATGTCATACGGTCGTTCGTCGGCCAAGCAACTTTTCGTTCGATTTTCCCATTTTTCCAGATGGACATGATGCACTTTAACCCAATCCTTCCCTGAACGATTCTTTAAATTGTGAAGTTCATCCATTGTATCACAAAGTGGTGGTGGAATTACCTGGTAACGGTTAAATTGTCGTGCAACTCTTCCAGGATTGTACATTTCTACTATCCAGAAGTGAATTAATGGTGCAGTTGTTCTCCACAAGTCGGAGTTTTTGCTGCAGATGGGTGGTAGCAAATCCATCTGGTTTTCGTAAGGGTTCCATTTAACATTTCCATCATTCAAATGATCAATTTCTTTCCGGTACTGTGAGAAGGTACAAGTGTGCACGTCGAGATACATCAGAGGAGGCGCTAGGAATCAAGAACAATTGACATCTTGAGAATTATATGTATAGGTTTGTTTCCTTTTGTAAAAAGATGTGATTGGTTTCAGTATAAGGCAATAACAGAAGGTAGCAAAGATAGGTTTTCTGATATGTTGCCATAACTAGCGTGATTGTTTCTTCTTCTTTATAATAGGAGACTCCTGTATCAATGTGGTTGTAATTTTCAATTCTGATAAATAAAAAAAGGGTGGGAAGGGCAGATTCCCGGGAGTGCTGTGTTCCTATTTTTCATTATTTATTTCATGGTATCAGAGCGGTAAGAAACCTGAGGAGATGAACGACACAGGGCCTAAGAAACCTGAAGAAACGGTGGACATGGCAGCCGTGTTGGAACAACTCACCAAGTTGGTAGCTCTTCAGCAGCAGCAGATAACAACAATCTCAACGACCCCTCCTATCCAGAATACACCAGCACCAGATATCTAGTACCTTGCGTGAAACCAAACCTGAAAAATTGCGATCCTTACACCAACGGTAACCAAGTGGTGGTCTTTTTTCCCCGTCCTCACCACCGAGATGGGTTTCTTCAGTGATTGTGCAGATTGACGGGCGCCCCATGGGAAGCCTTTCCCATGACCAAAGCTGTAACAACAATACCGGGCCTCCAAACTGTTTGCGTTTTGGTTTGATTGCTAAACACAACCCCCGATATAAATATGCCAGCGCGCCACTTCCCCAGCTAAAATTACCGGCTTCTTCAAAATCTGCAATGAGGGGCAGATATATGGCGGGGATGGCATCCCCAGAATGGTCAGTAAATAATACCGAACCGATCAGCATGAGCAGATATGCCCGTGCATACGCTGCACCGTTTTCTCATCTGCCTTTTCGGGACAGCAAGAAAAGTTAGCATTTAACCATGAAATATTTATGGCCACATTACTTTTCTTGCGGAATGTTCGAGGGGTAACCTCCTTTCCGAGTAACTCCACCACAGCAGCTGACCAATCAAGATCTGTCCTTGAAGAAAGTGCCTTTCCATCAATTGGCAATCCTAACAGAACTGCAACATCTTGCAGTGTAACAGTCATCTCGCCAACAGGAAAATGGAAGGTGTGCGTCTCTTGATGCCACCTTTCGACTAGAGCACTGATTAGTGCATGGTCAGTGGGGATGTGCCCAATTTTGTGGAGGCCATAAAGACCAGTCTTTCTTACATATTTTTCATATCGACTGTCCCATTGAATCTCCAATTTGTGCTGGCGAGCAGTGAGTTCTTCAACCGACTCTCCTTGAAGGACGCACTGAGACCTATGGCCACCCTGTAGATGGCATAGGGCTGGATACGAATGGCCAGGTGCTGTGTTGCCAATCCGTGAGACTTGTGCACCTCTAGTGTTCTTCATTTTCTACGATTCTCCTAGAAATGATATGAGGAAAAAATAATAGTCAGTACAAGAAAAAATTCTCGAAGAAATAATTAATGCAAAACTAGCTGTAAATTTGAACTACTTATTTATCAACCGTAGTCGAAAACAAATATTACGAAACTACGTCGATCTATTTCGCAATATTTGTTTTCGGCAATGATAAAATAAACTAATTAAAAAACTCTTCTCCAGAATTTAGTTCAAATTACTGTCACATTTTCTAGGCAACAGCTCTTATGAAAATATTTTCCCATCTACTCTATATGTACAACTTCTACTCTTTACAATTTTTCCAATCAACAATTGTTGTACATGAACTGCTTTCCAGTTGGACTACTATATATGTGTGCAAACCTCTACTAATGCATGTGTACGTATTTAATCCACATATTCATTCATTAATTCAGAGCATAAAGCTGTTAGTATAGTACCCCCAGAAAGACTGTGTGGATCTCTTAACAATATCTGTAATTAACATATAGGAGTACAACATCAATGAAAAAAGCGTTAATCTACTTAAAATTAATTTCGGTTCAGGCATCTGATAGCAACAAAAGTATTGGAAGTATTAACTCATTCCATGAGATCAATATATTAAGGAAGAATTATAGAATTAAAAATCAAATAGGGACTATGATCAGCCAAATTGAGGAAAAGAAACTTGCAGATTAAAAGAGAATCAGACCATGGGATCGTGAAACAGAAAAAGACATTAAATTTATACACCTCGATGAGATAAACAGCGGGGCAAAAAAAACTTTACAAAGGTTTATACTTCGCAATTAAATCTTGACAAAATTTTTGCCGGTGTGTACTTTGCCATCCGACCCTCAAAAAAATTAAATCTTGACAAAATCTAGACGGAAAATTATAGATCTAGAGAAAAAGTAAACAAAGGTTAAAGGAAATTAGTCAAAATATATATATAAGGAAAACAAAATTTTGAACTCCCTAGATTGGAAATATAACCTAAGAAATTTAATAAGGTCAAATAATACCTTTGATGATTTTTGGATCGATATATTAATTGAAAACTCACCGATCCTTAAACACACGACAGAAAGCAAAAGATATAAGCCGATTTGAATAAAAAAAAATTAGAAATTTTCAATTTGCATAGATCACTTACTCTTCGAAATAAGCTGAGTAGAAAATCACCAGGGATTACGAAATGATTGAGCAGCAAACCGGAGATAATCCTTTCAAAAAAAAAAAAAAAAAAGCAAACCGAAGATAAACAAGAGATTAAATAAAAACGATGTTTATCAAGAGACTGAGCAAAAAAATTAATGTGAACAATAGAATTGGCAAGAGTACATATATACACGAGACAGTAGGAAGGTGCTTCAAATTTTGTGCTAACTACCTTGTGTTGCAACATGTTGTCACTCACCCTAGTAGTTTTTATCCGTCCGATAGTGCTGATGCAACAGAAATATATAACCACTTCTGTTTTTCAATAAATGATACGTTCACATAAAATCTAGGCTACCTCAATTTAATTTTTTCTGTAATGTGGATTAATGAAGTTCATTGTAACTATGCAAGAGGAAATATTGACACGTATAGGAAACAATGACACCTGGGTTACCAAATTAGTTTTGCGTCTTTTGGAGTTCCGTTACTTCTTTTCGAGTTATGGCGGAGAAATATACACTTAGGGTACAAAAGTAACATATATCAAATATGTAAGACGCTGGCCCAAATATTCGTTAATTAATCAAGCCATGTTTGGCAGTCGGGTGAACATGGCAAGAACAAATAATTAGAACAACCTCGATTTTCGCACCCCAATTCTTGTCCCTAGTTCTTGTTCTGCCAAAAAGAGAGAATTGAGAACTAGACTGTAGTTCGCTGTTGGCAAAAATATTTTTTCCGTTTGGTTTGCGCGAACAAGGCTACTTCGCGAACTAGCTGTTCGCCAATCTTGCCAAACACAGCCGAAATAAAAGAAGTTTAATCGACGCAAGCCGCAAGCGTATTAGCAAAGTGCTAACGGTCTACATATGTGAGCCCAAGTGTAATTTAGACGACTTTCAGACCTATGGGCTATGACTCGGCGACAGTTTATCGAAGTCGATATTTGATTTGTGGCAGTTCAATATTTGCTTTATCTATATTTTTTTCGTCTTTATTTGCTTTTATTCAGAAATGGAAAAATAGCCCGAAGTCATCACTTACTAAACAAAGGTAAAGAATTGTAGTTGCTTAGTTAAGGTCGGTCACCTTTTGCAATCATTAATTAGGAGTTGCCATATATTACTCGTCAAGTAAACAGTGCAGAATGAACTAAAATAAATTCCCGCAATATATTATCCTTGCACAAGGAAAGAAGTAACATAAAAGTGGATCATGTCTTTGCATTTATAACTTCCTACCAGTAGTGAATTGGAGATGATTTTAGAAGCAAAACAAAAGTATTATTAAAAAAATAATATAATATACAGCTTGACGATGATTTTATATCCCAAAGAGGCTTAAGTTTTGAGGTGAAAATGGTGTTCAAATTTAATACTGAAAGAACAGAGAAGTTCGAAAGTGGAACGAACAAAGATAAAGGTATAGTTATTTCAGAGCGCTTAAATTTTCATGGTGACTCTTTCTTTTCGGGTTGCTCATTTCTTCCTGTCCTGACCAAATTAGTTTCCGCTAGGACAAGCATTACTATATGACATCTAGATATATGAGCGAGGGAAAAATGTGAAAAAAGAGAAAAAGCAATAAACAACAGATAGTACCATGGCACTTCAAGCCTCTTGCACCAATTCAGAAAAGGGCTCAACGGTCAATAAAATATGCGTACATCCACAAGAAAAGTTAAATTAGTCGTCAGATAAAAAAAATAAAAAATACATGAGGAAAACCAAAATCTGTACAAACATTTCCAAAGTTTTCATCCTGCATCCCTATAGATCCGTCATCGAGCTGAGACATTAGACCAGAAATTGGGTTGCATACTTGCATGCATGTATTTTTCACCAATGCACAGCATTTGTCAGCTTCAGTATAGGTGAGACCCGCTTTTGCCTAAGGGCTCAACTAGAGAAGAATTCTCCAACTCGTCAACCTTTTGCAGAAATCTATCAATGTCGTTCTTGTCATTGTAGTCAAACTGTAAGAGCAAGAGAGAGGTAAGTAGGTATGTATGAAGCACACAATGAATACCAGTATGCAAAACACTGGTTTTCATCAAATGGGGAACCCTTATCCAAGCTCAAAATTTTTGAATAATAAGTACGCAATAATGAACTAATTAGACGTACCGCTTGAACAATTTTTTCACCTTTGGTGAGTAGTTGCTGCTGCATAGCAATTCCTGACTGTCGTACAGACTCAGCCTCTTGAAGTAGTCTTCCACCCTTTGAAAGGAAACAGAAAAAAAAAAAAAAAAAATTATGATAGCATTAGTGTCAGATTACAAGGTAAAATATAACTTGGAGAGCTCTCAAAACACGACAAAACAAATAATAGGATACCGCAAAAGATTGATTTATTCTGTATTGCCTGATATAGTTAAAACAGGCAAACCAGTTTAGCACAAAACAGCAAAATTCCACTCAATACTGTAACATTTTGGCAATAGAACCAAAATTCCAATCCATCTTTGGTCTCCACTGACATTATGGTATTGTTCTAAAGTTTGAAACATAACCATTTGGTTGAGTTAGCGGAAGCTGAAAACAGCACATGGATAACAAATAGTTTATATTGTTGTCTTAATATTAGTGGACTTCTTCCCCTGAACTCAAAACTAATAACATGTATTGAAACAGAATCATATGCTAAACTTCTAGTTTTATAGCAGTAGATCTAAAGATTCAATTCGATGACAGTAAAAAAATCAGGGGCAATTCAGTATATTTTCTCACCTGAAATTTATGTTGTGCTTTCGTATTCTATTTGTAATAAGAACAACAAATTAGGATGCCAATTGCAGCCCTGAGAAAATTTCAGGTCCCATTTGCAAATCAAGTAAAAAAAAAGTGGATTTCGTAAAAGAGAAAACAATAAAATTAAGCATTCCATCTAGAATTAGTACCTCGGAAACCATTGCTTCTGCCTCTTTCTCAATTAGTACGAGAAGCTTTAATTTCTTTTCATACTGGGACTTTAAATCATTAAGTTTTTTATTTTCCTCTATTAATGTTTCATCTCTTTCTTTTTCAGCCATCTTCAGCATCTCCTCAGCTTGTTGTACTGAAAAATTCAGGAAAAATAGTACAAGATCAAACAAAGCCTATAAGAACAGAAGTAAAACAAACCACTTGATAGTGATAATATGAAATTTCCATTCTGTAATTTCTTTTCCTTTTCATTTATTCTTGTTTTGCAGTTCTTTTAAGCAATAGACACCATTTCCAAAAAAAGACAAATCACCAACACAAACCTTTTCCTTGCTTCTCCACTAGCTTAGCTTCAAGTGTCATAACAGATACATTCTCATCACTCAGTTTTACCTTTATTGTCTTTACTTCCTTCTCCAAGGCTTTGTTTTTGTTCACCTAAAATTTAAAAGTTAAATTAAAAATAAGCAAATAAAATAGAACACTCTAAAATAATAAGGAACCTAACTAGTAAACCATACAGCATGCTCTATATTTCCAATGATCACACATAACAATAAGACTTATAATTAAAACCATACTTGCTCCTGCAAGGCTTGCATCTTCTCCAAGTGCTTACACAATTTCTCATGTGCCTACAATAAAAATAGTGCAACATTTAATTAACAGCACTGTCCTATTTAAGAAAGCAAAACTAAGATAATAAGTCTAAATAATTCAGGCATCTTTGTACCCACATAAGTGAAAGGTAAAATTAAGCTGAAATGAGGTCCTAGCAAAACTGACTTCCACAAACATAGCTTCACAATGCACATTAAGAGTAATTATACCCAAAAACATACCTTAGTGTAAAGCTCAAGGGCAGCAATTTTCTCTAGAACCTTTTGTGTTGTCAATTTCTCTAGATTCTTCGCGTCAGCTTTAGCAGATTTCTTCTCCTCTAGTGCCATCTTTTAGGCCAAATAACAGAGAAACATGTGCTTGTAATTACAAAACTGCAGTACAACTAAAGTGGATAGGAATTTCAAGAAAGAAAGAACTGACAGAACATATTCATTTGCTAATTTCTCATGGGTCAATGATTAATTTCTTGTCTGACCAAAAAAAAATTTCTTAAAATAATGTGCTTACCACTGTAAAGGCTAAAAATGTATCTATATTCTTCCCTTTTCTTTTGTTCCATGAAACTTCCTAATTTCTCATATTTTCTTATTTCTATCTAATTTGCTCATAACCTCAACACCTTTTTGTTAAATGTCTTGTGGGATCTAGGGCTATGAGGTTCGCCTTGCCTGCTGGGATATACGTGATATTTGTATTTTAAAAATATACACCTCAAGTTATGATCTGTTCAAGGGACTGAGTTGCTAGTGATTTCTGAATGATTGTAGCCAACCAATCATTTGGTATTCTTAAGTATTTTCTTTTGTTTTGTGTTTCACAAGAGAACCATTTAATGTTACATAAATATTCATGACCAAATATGTTATGGTAACTACCTGTAGCTTATCAGGAGACTGAACAACTTGAGCAGATAATTTTGAAATTTCTTGTGCTTCATTCATCAACTTAAAGTCAGCTTGGGATATCTGACCAAAAGAATACAAAAAACAAAAAACATTATAGTAACCTCTATTGAGCAATCGAGTGAATTTTCCCCTCTAGTAATCTTGCTCGATGTAACAAAACTAACTAAAAGTAACTGACCAGAAAAGGAGAGCAATTAAGACTAAATAAAGTCCTGATAGGTACCCAATATACTTTAAAATTGTTTGTGATTTTTATTGCAAAATTCAAGCTTCTGAAGGTCAATTAAGATCCATCTAACATAATGGAGGCTTAATTAGGAACTTAGATGAAAGAAAAAAAAAAAAAAACCCATCAGATAAACCACCTGATAAGCTGAAACAACAATGGGTTGGAAACTTATTATATAATAAAGATAAAAAAGATAATTAACAAAATTTGAAAACCTGATTGTTGATTGCATCAATCATTTCTTTGAGCTCCTTGGCATGAGTTTTAAGAGACATCTGTTGCTTGTTGTAATTTTGGATTGTTTGTTCCAAATCCCTCACCTCTGCATCTAGTTGCAGTACCACTGGCTCCTCCATTCTCGCCTCCATTTCATGATCTTGTATTGCAGTTTGGAGCTGTGTTTCAGAAAAAAAATAAAATAAAATAAAAAATAAAAAAATAAAAAGCCGAAGGTCAATGCCACTTTGGTCTAGAAAATGCAATTTTAATTTTCAAAACTTCTATTCGACGAAATCAAATGGAAACATTTCGCCGAGGCCACAACAGGCATGGACCAACCACTACTGGAACAAATACTTAAATTTCATCTTAACCAGCTTTTAACCTCTATAGTTTCATATTCTTTTTCTCAACTTGCAGTTGTCCATTTCAATAATGGGGTTAACTGATGCTAAACTGAGCAAACTTCAAAGAAATTCCAAACTAGTTTCTATAGTTCGAAGTGAAATGAGGTATAATTGGGATAAATCCATGCTTAAATGCATATTTAACACCACTAATTAGGCCTTCAGGCATATAGTGAGGATTATCAATTTCTCAGATCTTTATTAGCAAAAAGGAAAGGAACCTACAGCTCAATCACCTAGCCCCAAAATTTTCATATATTTGCACCAAAGTACCTTTTTCCAACTTTTTACTTAAAAAAAGCTGTTCTAAAACAGGCACTTAGCTTAGTTTTTCTGTGTGGGAGAGTTGTCACCTAACATCAATTATTTTTGGAAAAGAGAAAGCAGTACCTCTGATATCCTTGAAGTGAGCTCAATTTTTCTATCCTCCGAACTAGGCACTTCATCCAATATTGGTTTCAGCAGTTGAAGCTTCTCATTTCTGCAGAATTAAAGCATATCATTGATATCAAAATTTTGCAATTGCAATCTTGGACAAAATCAAGATACTTTAGACCATGCATTATAAATACATTGTGATACACTGATACTCTTTAACGTTCTAACTTAAGTTACTACTCATCTCTTTTAAGTATACAACATAAATTGAGTCATTAAAGTTATGTCAAGAAAAATAAACTAATGAGGTCAACTGGTATAGGAGAACCAGAGTCATATCATAGAAGGAAGCAGGAGGTCATGTCACCTGTAATAGATAAAATTGACAACGGCACTGAGATGTTGCAATGTACGTTTGGGCTTCGGATCAGGCCGCAACAGATCCCGAAGTATGAATCCATGGTACTGGATGGAGGCAAAAAATTCCTTAATTTTTTGGTATAGATTCAGTACCCGAATGGAGTCGGCATGCTGAGATGGATCTTCAAGTACTGTCAGAGCCTCAAATCCAATTTGCGAATCAGGGTCATTTCTGGTACAATGAAAAAGGGACTCATATCAGGAAGCAATTACAACCATTATCTATTGTATTTGCAAAGAATGCACATCTTTTCTGGGATTGTTTTTTTTGCAAATGAGAACAGCAAGGTTGAGGTGAATTCTAACAAAAATCCCCTACACTTAAATGGACAACAAACAATATTACAAGGAATCTATTGTAGCTGAAGGAAATAGGATAGAATTTCTACATATTTTATTTACTAACAACTGAAAAGAGAAAAAGTAAAGCTTCATAGTTCATAGGACAGATCTACCAGTGGACTCTTATAACTCTAACTCCAAGTATAATCAAATCATGAGTTAAATAATCTTTATTAAGTGAAGATTTTACATCACAATTTTTAATGAGTTCTTATCAATCTATTCTTATCTAATTAAGAGACCAATTGTATTGATAAAAGAGAAATCCTTTAAAAATTAAGGTCGAACTGCAGTAATTATTTCATAACAAAGGGTTGCAGTCCATTTAGTATCATTTTGACCTCCAACAATTTTCCCATTAAATTAATTAGTTAAATACTCTTGAAGGCTCTTTCTAGCATGAATGTGACATTGCAATTTCTCCAAAACCCTTCAATTGATAGGATTTTGGCTGTTTAGACCTTACAAATATACAAAATTACACAAAGAACCTCAAAATAAGATTCGAACAGATTCTCTTCATAGCACCCCTTCTCTAATTAAGAGAAAAACCAATGGCGATTCGTACCTGAACGGATCGAAGTAGGCAAACAAGTTGGAGAAGATGCCGAAGAGGAGCTCGGCGGAGGGCTTGGCCAGATCGGCGGCGCTCACGTTCGCGATGCCTTCCTCCTGAAGTGCTCCGGCTATCTCCGCCGCCGACAGCTCCGGGAACGAGAAATTCGCCATCTGTCTCTCTCTATTCTCTCTCTCAGTGGAGAGTGGCTAGTGGTTTTGATTTCGAAAAATTCTTCGGCGATTCGAGATGGGTTGGGATCTTCTCAATAAAGGATGGAGGTGATTGATTTTGTTAGGAAGATCTGGACAGTTCATTTTGTATCTAAGGGTTTGTAGCGAGTATGGACGAATGAATAGCTGTCCAAACTTTCCCGCTTCGGCAGATTTCAATGGTTACGGATGAGTGGCCCAACATGAACCTCTTCGGAAATTTGATCTCGGCCTGCTAACGGATCGGAGTGGATCGGGCTTGAACAGGATCGAAACTAAGGAGACCTGATGGTCCATTTATCATTTTTCAATTACAAGTTTGGTTGGTCCGATTCCGATGCACGGCACACATCAATTTAACTTATTTAAACTTCTTATGTTGATCTGTGTATTTAAATGAAGTTGTAATCGGTACTATTGCATTTTCTATTAGATGATTTTATCAATTTTAGTAGTATTTCAAGATCAAAAGAAAATACCATTGAACAGTATCTTTCAAATATAAATTAAAGCAAGTATAAAATATTATTTGTATAAATCTTAAGGAATACATGTATTTTTGTGAAAATAAAACTGCTAGCATGCCTTAACACACTCAAGTGCCTTTACTGAAATATATAATTAATTTAACATAATTACAAGTGATACTTCTACTTTTTGTGGGGAAAAATGTATTTGCAGATCATAAAATACAATAGAAAAATTAAAGATATAATTCCAATATAATGTGCTGAAAAGTTTTTTTTCAAATATGAACTGCGAAAATGGATTTACAACGTATTTGTCCTTTATCTATGATATTATTAATAAAATTTTAGCCTCGTTAAGTTTGTAAAATCACATAAACTCGAAATAAGCCAAAAAAAAAAAATGCGCAGAGAAACTTTGGCTGTGCAAATTCAAAGTGATAAATCAATATTTGCCAACAAAATTATTGGATTATGTTACAACATATATTTTTATATATCAATTGATATATCTTTTTATTCAATTTATGACACAATATCAGGTTATAAATTTTAGCGTCACTTTTCAAATTATTTTTGCATATATCAAGTTCATGCCTTGACCGGTAAGACACGCTATATACAGGAACTAACAGACGAAAAGGAACTATAGCATCAGAGATTTTAAGATGCATTAAATATTGCTTCAAGTAACAGACTAATTAGTGGGAAACATAAACATGCATGCATTATTGAGGGACACGTGATTAATTGTTTGTACGAGCTACTACCTCATTTGTAAATTATAAGGTACACATTTTAGCATCATTCATTTATTGAAGTCTGAAGACCGTAAGAGCCATCCAGTGAAAATTTTATCTGTCCATCCAGCATTTTTTGGAAAAAAAAAATTCACCAACATTAATATTTTGACTTTCAAAAATTGCACATTCATATTATAAAATTGATCGCATCGCATGCACCTAGCATATTTTTATCTATCCAGCAGTTTCTGAACAAAGAATAATAATAAAAAAACAACATTAATATTTTGAGCTGTAAAATTTGACAAGACTATATTTATACTGAACGCATCCAATTAGCATATGTAGTTAAAAACGTATTTAGGCTGATTTTCTAAAAGTACAACATTAATATCTAAATACATGATCTTTTCGCTCAAATCTGAGTATCATTTGAGCATTTCAATCGTTTATGGATTCATTTTAAGTCATTTCATCACAATAATCTACATTTAAACAGTTAAAACTGTCTAAAATATGATTCATGTGTCATTTATTCAAAAAGATTAGATTATACAAAATAATTACGCATATAAAAGGAAATTATGCAATTCTGAGTATCATTTGAGCATTTCAATCGTTTCTGGATTCATTTTAAGTCATTTCATCACAATACTATGCATTTAAACACTTAAAACTATCTAGAATATGATTCATGTGTCTTTTATTAAAAAAAAATCGATTATACAAGGTAATTACGCATATAAAGTGCAAATAATGCAATTATGAGTATCATTTGAGCATTTCAATGGTTTCTGGATTCATTCTAAGTTATTCCATCACAATAATTTACATTTAAACACTTAAAACTATCTAGAATATGATTAATGTGTCATTTATTCAAAAATATTGGATTATACAAGGTAATGACGCATATAAAGTGCAAATAATGCAATTCTGAGTATCATTTGAGCATTTCAATAGTTTCTTGATTCATTCTAAGTATTTTCATCACAATAATCTACATTTAAACACTTAATACTGTCTAGAATATGATACATGTGTCATTTGTTCAAAAAGATTTAATTATAAAAGGCAACCTTTTAAAAAACTCCGTTTTTTTTTTCGTTTTATCGCCGTTTTATCTTAGTTTTTGTTCAAAACGCACTACCGTTTTATCCGTTTTATCACTGCATAAACCGTTTTTTACCGTTTTATCACCGATAAACGCTAAATCACCATCCAACCGTCAAACCGCATAAATCGCATTTTAAAACCTTGATACAAGGTAATTACGTATATAAAGTGCAAATAATGCAATTCTGAGTATCATTTTAGAATTTCAATCATTTCTGGATTCATTCGAAGTCATTTCATCACAATAATCTAAATTTAAACACTTAAAACTGTCTAAAATATGATTCATATGTAATTTATTCAAAAAGATTAGATTATACAAGGTAATTACGCATATAAACTGCAAATAATGCAATTTTGAATATCATTTGAGCATTTCCATCGTTTATGGATTCATTCTAAGTCATTACATCACAATAATCTATATTTAAACACTTAAAACTGTCTAGAATATGATTCATGTGTCATTTATTCAAAAAGATTGGATTATACAAAGTAATTATACATATAAAGTGCAAATAATGCAATTTTGAGTATCATTTGAGCATTTCAATCATTTCTGGATTCATTCTAAGTCATTTCATCACAATAATATACAGTAAAACACTTAAAACAGTCTAGAAAATGATTCTTATGAAATTCTGAGTATCATTTGAGCATTTCAATCGTTTCTGGATTCATTTTAAGACATTTCATCACAATACTCTGCATTTAAACACTTAAAACTGTCTATAATATGATTGATGTGTCTTTTATACAAAAAGATTGGATTATACAAGGTAATTACGCATATAAAGTGCAAATAATGCAATTCTGAGTATCATTTCAGCATTTCAATCGTTTCTGGATTCATTCTTAGTCTTTCAATCACAATAATCTCTATTTAAACACTTAAAACTGTCCAAAATATGATTAATGTGTCATTTATTTAAAAATATTGGATTATACAAGGTAATTACGCATATAAAATGCAAATAATGGAATTCTGAGTCTCATTTGAGCATTTCAATCGTTTCTGGATTCATTCTAAGTCATTTCATCTCAATAATCTACATTTAAACACTTAAAACGGTCTAGAATATGATTAAAATACTCTTTATTCAAAAATATTAGATTATACAAGTTAATTACGCATATAAAGTGCAAATAATGCAATTCACAGTATCATTTGAGCATTTTAATCGTTTCTGGATTCATTCCAACTCATTACATCACAATAATCTTCATGTAAACAGTTAAAACTGTCTAGAATATGATTCTTATGTCATTTATTCAAAAAGATTAGATTATACAAGATAATTACGAATATAAAGTACAAATAATGCAATTCTGAGTATCATTTGAGTAATTCAATCGTTTCTGGATTCATTCTAACACATTTCATCACAATAATCTATATTTAAACACTTAAAAATGTGTAGAATATGATTCATGTGTCATTTATTTAAAAAGATTGGCATATACAAGGTATTTACGCATATAAAATGCAAATAAGGCAATTCTGAGTATCATTTGAGCATTTTAATCGTTTCTGGATTTATTCTAAGTCATTTCATCACAATACTCTGCATTTAAACAATTAAAACTGTCTATTATATGATTCATGTGTCTTTTATTCAAAAAGATTGCATTATATATGGTAATTATGCATATAAAATGCAAATAATGCAATTCTGAGTATTATTTGAGCATTTCAATCGTTTCTGGATTCATTCTAAGTCATTTCATCACAATAATCTACATTTAAACACTTAAAATTGTGTAGAATATGATTCATGTGTCATTCATTTAAAAAGATTGGCTTATACAAGATATTTACGCATATAAATTGCAAATAATGCAATTCTGAGTATCATTTGAACATTTCAATCGTTTTTGGATTCATTCTAAGTCATTTCATCACAATACTCTGCTTTTAAACGCTTAAAACAGTCTAGAATATGATTCATGTATTATTTATTCAAAAAGATTGGATTTTAAAAGATGATTACGCATATAAAGAGCAAATAAAGCAATTATGAGTATCATTTGAGCATTTCAATCGTTTCTGGATTCATTCTAAGTCATTTCATCACAATACTCGGCATTTAAATATTTAAAACTGTCTAAAATATGATTCCTGTGTCATTTATTCGTAAATATTGGATTATACAAGGTAATTACGTATATAAAGTGCAAATAATGTAATTCTGAGTATCATTTGAGCATTTCAATCGTTTCTGGATTCATTCTAAGTTATTTCATCACAATCATCTACATTTGAACATTTAAAACTGTCTAGAATTTGATTCATATGTCATTTATTCAAAAAAATTGGATTTTTAAAGGTAATTACGCATATAAAGTGCAAATAATGCAATTCAGAGTATCATTTGAGCATTTCAATCATTTCTGGTTTCATTTTAAGTCATTTCATCACAATACTATGCATTTAAACACTTAAAATTGTCTAGAATATGATTCATGTGTCATTTATTAAAAAAGATTGGATTATACAAGGTAATTACGCATATAAAATGCAAATAATGCAATTTTGAGTATCATTTGAGCATTTCAATCGTTTCTGGATTCATTCTAAGTCATTTCATCACAATAATCTATATTTAAATATTTAAAACTGTCTAGAGTATGATTGCTGTATCATTTATAAGAAAATATTGGATTATACATGGTAATTACGTATATAAAGTGCAAATAATGCAATTCTGAGTATCATTTGAGCATTTCAATCATTTCTGGAGTCATTCTAAGTTATTTCATCACAATAAACTACATTTAAACATTTTAAACTGTCTAGAATGTGATTCATCTGTCATTTATTCAAAAGTATTGGATTATACATGGTAATTACACATATAAAATGCAAATAATGCAATTCTGAGTATCATTTGAGCCTTTCAATCGTTTCTGGATTCAATCTAAGTCATTCCATCACAATAATCTATATTTAAACACTGAAAACTGTGTAGAATATGATTCATGAGTTATTTATTTAAAAATAGTTCATAATACATGGTAATTATGCATATAAAGTTCAAATAATGCAATTCAGAGTATCATTTGAGAATTTCAATCGTTTTGGAATTCATTTTAAGTCATTTCATCACAATACTCTGCATTTCAACACTTAAAACTGTCTAGAATATTATTCATGTGTCATTTATTCAAAAATATTGGATTATACAAGGTAATTACGCATGTAAAGTGTAAATAATGCAATTCTGAGTATCATTTGAGCATTTCAATCGTTTCTGGATTCATTGTAAGTTATTTCATCACAATAATCTATATTTAAACACTGAACACTGTCTAGAAAATGATTCATATGTCATTTATTCAAAAAGATTGGGTTATATACAAGATAATTACGAATATATAAACAGCAAATAATGCAATTCTAAGTGTTATTTGAGCATTTCAATCGATTCTGAATTTATTTTATGTCAATGCATCACAATACCGTGCATTTAAAAACTCAAAACTGTCTAGAATATGATTCATGTGACTTTTATTCAAAAATATTGGATTATAAATGGTAACTACACATATAAAATGCAAATAATGCAATTCTAAGTATCATTTGAGCATTTCAATCTTTTCTGGATTCATTCTAACTCATTTCATCACAATAATCTACATTTAAACACTTAAAACTGTCTAGAATATGATTCATGTGACATTTATTCAAAAAGATTGGATTATACAACGTATTTACGCATATAAAGAACAAATAATGCAATTCTGACTATCATTTGAGTATTTCAATCGTTTCTGGATCCATTCTAAGAAATTTCATCACAATAATCTAGATTTAAACACTTAAAACTGTCTAGAATATGATTCATGTGTCATTTATTCAAAAAAATTGGATTAAACAAGGTAATTACGCATATAAATTGCAAATAATGCAATTCTGAGTATCATTTGAGCATTTCAATCATTTGTGGATTCATTCTAAGTCATTTCATCACAATAATCTACATTTAAATATTTTAAACTGTGTAGAATTTGATTCCCGTGTCATTTATTCGAAAATATTGGATTATACAAGGTAATTACGCATATAAAGTGCAAATAATACAATTCTGATTATCATTTGAGAATTTCAATCGTTTCTGGATTCATTCTAAGTCATTCCATCACAATAATCTACATTTAAACACTTAAAACTGTCTAGAATATGATTCATTTGTCATTTACACAAAAAGATTATATTATACAAGGTAATGATGCATATAAAATGCAAATAATGCAATTCTGAGTATCATTTGAGCATTTGAATCGTTTCAGAATTCATTCTATGTCATTTCATCACAATAATCATCATTTAAACACTTAAAACTGTCTAGAATAAGATTCTTATGTCATTTATTCAAAAAGATTAAATTATACAAGGTAATAACGTATATAAAGTTGAAATAATGCAATTCTGAGTATCATTTGAGCATTTCAATCGTTTCTGAATTCATTCTAAGTCATTTAATCACGATAATCTCCATTTAAACACTTAAAACTGTCTAGAATAATATTCCTATTTCATTTATTCAAAAAGATTAAATTATACAAGATAATAACACATAGAAAGTGAAAATAATGCAATTATGAGTGTTATTTGAGCATTTCAATCGTTTCTGAATTTATTTCAAGTCATATATTAACAATACTGTGCATTTAAAAACTTAAAACTGTGTAGAATATGATTCATATGTCTTTTATTCAAAAAGAATAGATTGTAGATGGTAATTACGCATATAAAATGCAAATAATGCAATTCTGAATATCATTTGAGCCTTTCAATTGTTTCTGGATTCATTCTAAGTAATTCCATCACAATACTCTGCATTTAAACACCTAAAACGGTCTAGAATATGATTCATGTGTCTTTTATTCAAAAATAATTCATAATACAAGGTAATTACGCATATAAAGTGCAAATAATGCAATTCGGAGTATCATTTGAGCATTTCAATCGTTTCGGGATTAATTTTAAGTCATTTCATCACAATACTCTGCATTTAAACACTTAAAACTGTCTATAATATGATTTTTATGTCATTTATTCAAAAAGATTGGATTATACAAGGTAATTACACATATAAAGTGCAAATAATGCAATTCTGAGTATCCTTTGAGCATTTCAATCGTTTCTGGATTCATTTTAAGTCATTTCATCACAATATTCCTCATTTAAACTATTAAAACTGTCTTGAATATGATTCATGTGTCATTTATTCGAAAACATTTGATTAAACAAGGTAATTACGCATATAAAGTGCAAATAATGCAATTCTGATTATCATTTGAGAATTTCAATCGTTTCTGGATTCATTCTAAGTCATTTCAGCACAATACTCTGTTTTTAAACGCTTAAAACAGTCTAGAATATGATTCATGTATCATTTATTCAAAAAAAATTTGATTAAACATGGTAATTACGCATATAAATTGCAAATAATGCAATTCTGAGTATCATTTGAGCATTTCAATAGCTTCAGGATTCATTCTAAGTCATTTCAGCACAATAATCTACATTTAAATGTTTTAAACTGTGTAGAATATGATTCCCGTGTCATTTATTCGAAAATATTGGATAATACAAGGTAATTACGCATATAAAGTGCAAATAATGCAATTCTGATTATCATTTGAGAATTTCAATCATTTCTGGATTCATTCTAAGTCATTCCATCACAATAATCTACATTTAAACACTTAAAACTCTCTAGAATATGATTCATTTGTCATTTACTCAAAAAGATTAGATTATACAAGGTAATTACGCATATAAAATGCTAATAATGCAATTCTGAGTATCATTTTAGCATTTGAATCGTTTCTGAATTCATTCTATGTCATTTCATCACAATAATCATCATTTAAACACTTAAAACTGTCTAGAATAAGATTCTTATGTTATTTATTCAAAAAGATTAAATTATACAAGGTAATAACGCATATAAAGTTGAAATAATGCAATTCTGAGTATCATTTGAGCATTTCAATCGTTTCTGAATTCATTCTAAGTCATTTAATCACGATAATCTCCATTTAAACACTTAAAACTGTCTAGAATAATATTCCTATGTCATTTATTCAAAAAGATTAAATTATACAAGGTAATAACACATAGAAAGTGAAAATAATGCAATTCTGAGTGTTATTTGAGCATTTCAATCGTTTCTGAATTTATTTCAAGTCATATATTCACAATACTGTGCATTTAAAAACTTAAAACTGTGTAGAATATGATTCATATGTCTTTTATTCAAAAAGATTGGATTATAGATGGTAATTACGCATATAAAATGCAAATAATGCAATTCTGAGTATCATTTGAGCCCTTCAATTGTTTCTGGATTCATTCTAAGTCATTCCATCACAATACTCTGCATTTAAACACCTAAAACGGTCTAGAATATGATTCATGTGTCTTTTATTCAAAAATAATTCATAATACAAGGTAATTACGCATATAAAATGCAAATAATGCAATTCGGAATATCATTTGAGCATTTCAATCGTTTCGGGATTAATTTTAAGTCATTTCATCACAATACTCTGCATTTAAACACTTAAAACTGTCTATAATATGATTCTTATGTCATTTATTCAAAAAGATTGGATTATACAAGGTAATTACACATATAAAGTGCAAATAATGCAATTCTGAGTATCCTTTGAGCATTTCAATCGTTTCTGGATTCATTTTAAGTCATTTCATCACAATATTCCTCATTTAAACTCTTAAAACTGTCTTGAATATGATTCATGTGTCATTTATTCGAAAACATTTGATTAAACAAGGTAATTACGCATATAAAGTACAAATAATGCAATTCTGATTATCATTTGAGAATTTCAATCGTTTCTGGATTCATTCTAAGTCATTTCAGTACAATACTCTGCTTTCAAACGCTTAAAACAGTCTAGAATATGATTCTTGAACCAATTCTTCAAAAAGATTGGATTATGCAACGTAATAACTCTTATAAAATGCACATAATGCAATTCTGAGTATCATTTAAGTCTTTCAATCGTTTCTGGATTCATTCTAAGTCATTCCTTCACAATAATCTACATTTAAACACTTAAAACTGTCTAGAATATGATTCACGAGTCATTTATTCAAAATTATTTCATAATACAAATAATTACGCCTATAAAGTTCAAATAATGCAATTCTGAGTATCATTTGAGCCTTTCAATTGTTTTTGGATCAATTTGATGAAGGCTTTAAATCCGGTATCAAATAAATTTATATACCTTGTTTTACCTCACTAGTCGTTCTGGTAAAGCTAAGGGTCGAACCCAAGGGACGGTACAATTGATTACTAGACTTTACTTTCTCACAAAAGCTAGACAAGACAATTTTTATGGGATTTTGGATGATTAAATCTAAAGATGCAAGTAACTAAATTATTTTTGGTGTTTTCTGGACTCTAAATAAATGCAAGAGATGTCCTAGGGTTTAGGGTTCATTTAGTTTAGCTTTGAAGCTCTTAGTACACGTGTTTTCACACGGGCAGCAAGGATTTCGGACCGAAATGTATAGATTTCGGACCGAAATCTATATAAGTCGTTCCGAAATATGCTCCAAACTCTCTGTTCTGACTTGATAATTTAATACCACCTTTTGTGAAGGTTACTTGTCGACCAGACCTAAATCCTAGCCTCAGCCGTCGCAATTTTGGTTTTAATTTTCTAATTCTTCATTACCTCGCAATGTCATTTTATCATTTTGTGATCTATATGAGGAACTAGGTTCTTGAACAATTGTGGTCTCAAATATCTTTTCTTGTTGTGTGGCAAAAGCTTTGAACTTAGACGATAGAGAATTCAATTTTTCAAGAAGTTCCTCATTTTGTTTCTTTTGGTTCTCAATGAAATCTTTATACATTAGTTCATCATTTGACATTTGCGAAAGTAATTGGGAATTAGAAATTTCAGCCATGAAATTTAATCTAGATTCATCTTGAGACATTGAACATGAATTATTCCAAGAAAAACAAGAGTTATTAGTCAAACCAGAGTCGTATGCATCATGTACGGATTTTGCATCAAGTTGTCTTCCCTCACATTAAGCTTAGGATATTGTTTGAGGACAAACAAAGATTTAAGTTTGGGGGGATTTGATATCTCTTATTTATATATACATTTTGACCATACTTAGCACCGAAATAACACTCAAACCAATGATATTCACTGTTCTTTTGTGCTATATTTGTCAAGATTGGGTACTGCCGTAGAATTTGACTTGTCTTGTAGGAATTTGGTGGATTGGACATAAGAATTCTAAGTCATTCCATCACAATACTCTGCATTTAAACACCTAAAACGGTCTAGAATATGATTCATGTGTCTTTTATTCAAAAATAATTCATAATACAAGGTAATTACGCATATAAAATGCAAATAATGCAATTCGGAATATCATTTGAGCATTTCAATCGTTTCGGGATTAATTTTAAGTCATTTCATCACAATACTCTGCATTTAAACACTTAAAACTGTCTATAATATGATTCTTATGTCATTTATTCAAAAAGATTGGATTATACAAGGTAATTACACATATAAAGTGCAAATAATGCAATTCTGAGTATCCTTTGAGCATTTCAATCGTTTCTGGATTCATTTTAAGTCATTTCATCACAATATTCCTCATTTAAACTCTTAAAACTGTCTTGAATATGATTCATGTGTCATTTATTCGAAAACATTTGATTAAACAAGGTAATTACGCATATAAAGTACAAATAATGCAATTCTGATTATCATTTGAGAATTTCAATCGTTTCTGGATTCATTCTAAGTCATTTCAGTACAATACTCTGCTTTCAAACGCTTAAAACAGTCTAGAATATGATTCTTGAACCAATTCTTCAAAAAGATTGGATTATGCAACGTAATAACTCTTATAAAATGCACATAATGCAATTCTGAGTATCATTTAAGTCTTTCAATCGTTTCTGGATTCATTCTAAGTCATTCCTTCACAATAATCTACATTTAAACACTTAAAACTGTCTAGAATATGATTCACGAGTCATTTATTCAAAATTATTTCATAATACAAATAATTACGCCTATAAAGTTCAAATAATGCAATTCTGAGTATCACTTGAGAATTTCAATCGTTTCTGGATTCATTCTAAGTCATTCCATCACAATAATCAAAATTTAAACACTTAAAACTCTCTAGAATATTATTCATTTGTTATTTACTCAAAAAGAGTAGATTATAGATGGTAATTGCGCATATAAAATACAAATAATGCAATTCTGAGTATCATTTGAGCATTTCAATCATTTCTGAATTCATTCTAAGTCAAATCATCACAATAATCTCCATGTAAACACTTAAAACTGTCTAAAATAAGATTCTTATGCCATTTATACAAAAAGATTAAATTATACAAGGTAATAACGCATATAAAGTGCAAATAATGCAATTCTGAGTGTTATTTGAGCGTTTCAATCTTTTCTGAATTTATTTTTAGTCATTTCTTCATAATACTGTGCATTTAAAAACTTAAAACTGTCTAGAATATGATTCATGTTTCTTTTATTCAAAAAGATTGGATTATTTATGGTAATTACGCATATAAAATGCAAATAATGAGATTTTGAGTATCATGTGAACATTTCAATCGTTTCTGGATTCATTCTAACTCATTTCATCACAATAATCTACATTTAAACACATAAAACTGTCTAAAATTTGATTCATGTGACATTTTTTCAAAAAGATTGGATTATACAAGGTATTTACGCATATAAAGAGCAAATAATGCAATTCTGAGTATTATTTGAGTATTTGAATTTTTTCTGGATTCATTTTAAAGTCATTTCATCACAATAATCTGCATTTAAACACTTAAAACTGTCTAGAATATGATTCATGTTTCATTTATTCAAAAAAATAGGATTAAACAAGGTAATTACGCATATAAATTGCAAATAATGTAATTCTGAGTATCATTTGAGCATTTCAATAGTTTCAGGATTTATTCTAAGTCATTTCATCACAATAATGTACATTTAAATATTTTAAATTGTCTAGAATATGATTCCCGTATCATTTATTCGAAAATATTGGATTATACAAGGTAATTACGCATCTAAAGTGCAAATAATGCAATTCTGAGTATCATTTGAGCATTTGAATCATTTTTGGATTTATTTTAAATCATTTCATCACAATACTCTTCATTTAAACACATAAAAGTGTCTAGAATAATATTCATGTGTCATTTATTCAAAAATATTGGATTATACAAGGTAATTACGCATATAAAGTTCAAATAATGCAATTCTGAGTATCATTTGAGCATTTCAATCGTTTCTGGATTCGTTCTAACTCATTTCTTCACAATAGTCTACATTTAAACACTTAAAACTGTCTAGAATATGATTCATGTGCCAATTATTTAAAATGATTGGATTATGCAAGGTAATAACGCATATAAAATGCAAATAATGCAATTCTGAGTATCATTTGAACCTTTCAATCGTTTCTGGATTCATTCTAAGTCATTCCATCACAATACTCTGCATTTAAACACTTAAAACTGTCTAGAATATGATTCATGTGTCTTCTAGAAAAAAATATTTCATAATACAAGGTAATTATGCATATAAAGTGCAAATAATGCAGTTCTGAGTATAATTTGAGCATTTCAATCGTTTCTGGATTCATTATAAGTTATTTCATCATAATATTCTAAATTTAAACACTTAAAACTATCTATAATATGATTCATGTGTCATTTATTCAAAAAGATTGGATTATAGAAGGTAATTACGCATATAAAGTGCAAATAATACAATTCTGGGTATCATTTGTACATTTTTATCGTTTCTGGACTCATTCTAGGTCATTCCATCACAATAATCTAAATTTAAACACTTAAAACTGTCTAGAATATGATTCTTGTGCCAATTATTAAAAAAGATTGGATTATGCAAGGTCATAACGCTTATAAAATGCAAATAATGCAATTCTGAGTATCATTTGAGTCTTTCAATCATTTCTGGATTCATTCTAAGTCATTCCATCACAATGAACTACATTTAAACACTTAAAACTGTCTAGAATATGATTCATGAGTTATTTATTCAAAAATATTTCATAATACAAGGTAATTATGCATATAAAGTTCAAATAATGCAATTCTGTGTATCATTTGAGAATTTCAATAGTTTAAGGATTCATTCTAAGTCATTTAATCACAATAATCTACATTTAAACACTGAAAACAGTCTAGAAGATGATTCTTATGTCATTTATTCGAAAAGATTAGATTATACAAGATAAGTATGCAAATAAAGTGTTTTTGATTGCAATTCTGAGTATCATTTGAGCATTTCAATTATTTCTGGATTCATTGTAAGTCATTCCAACACAATAATCTACATTTCAATATTTAAAACTGTCTAGAATATGATTCATGTGTCATTTATTCAAAAAGATTAAATTATAGAAGGTAATAACGCATATAAAGCACAAATAATACAATTCTGAGTATAATTTGTGTATTTGAATCGTTTCTGGACTCATTCCAAATCATTCCATCACAATAATCTATATTTAAACACTTAAAACTTTCTAGAATATGATTCTTGTGCCAATTATTCAAAACGATTGGATTATGCAAGGTAATAACTCTTATAAAATGCAAATAATGCAATTCTGAGTATCATTTGTGCATTTGAATCGTTTCTGGACTCATTCCAAATCATTCCATCACAGTAATCTACATTTAAACACTTAAAACTGTCTAGAATATGACTTTTGTGCCAATTATTCAAAAAGATTGGATTATGCAAGGTAATAACTCTTATAAAATGCAAATAATGCAATTCTGAGTATCATTTGAGCATTTCAATCGTTTCTGGATTCATTTTAAATCATTTCATCACAGTAATCTGCATTCAAATACTTAAAACTTTCTAGAATATGATTCATGTGTCATTTATTTAAAAAAATTGGGTTAAACATGGTAATTACGCATATAAAGTGCAAATAATGCAATTCTGAGTATCATTTGAGCATTTCAATACTTTCGGAATTCATTCTAAGTCATTTCATCAGAATAATCTACATTTAAATATTTAAAACTGTCTAGAATATGATTCCTGTGTCATTTATTAGAAAATATTAGATTATACAAGGTAATTACGCATATAAAGTGCAAATAATGTAATTCTGAGTATCATTTGAGCATTTCAATAGTTTTTGGATTTATTTTAAGTCATTTCATCACAATACAACTGTTAAACACATAAAAATGTCTATAATATTATTCATGTGTCATTTATTCAAAAATATTGGATTACACAAGGTAATTACGCATATAAAGTGCAAATAATGCAATTCTGAGGATAATATGAGCATTTCAATCATTTGTGGATTCATTTTAAGTCAATCCATCACAATAATCTACATTTAAACACTTAAAACTGTCTAGAACATGATTCATTTCTCATTTACTCAAAAAGATTAGATTATACAAGGTAATTACGCATGTAAAATGCAAATAATGCAATTCTGAGTATCATCTGAGCATTTCAATCGTTTCTGAATTCATTCTAGCATTTCAATCGTTTCTGAATTCATTCTATGTCATTTCATCACAATAATCTCCATTTAAACACTTAAAACTGAATAGAATAAGATTCTTATGTCATTTATACAAAAATATTAAATTATACAAGGTAATAACGCATATAAAGTGCAAATAATTCAATTCTGAGTGTTATTTGAGCAGTTCAATCGTTTCAGAATTTATTTCAAGTCATTTCATCACAATACTCTGCATTTAAAAACTTAAAACTGTCTAGAATATGATTCATGTGTCTTTTATTCAAAAAGATTGGATTATACATGGTAATTACGCATATAAAATGCAAATAATGCAATTCTTTGTATCATTTGAGCATTTCAATCGTTTCTGGATTCATTCTAGCTCATTTCATCACAATAATCTACATTTAAACACTTAAAACTGTCTAGAATAAGATTCATGTGTCATTTATTCAAAAACATTGGATTATACAAGGTATTTAGGCATATAAAGAGCAAATAATGCAATTCTCAGTATCATTTGAGCATTTTAATCGTTTCTGGATTTATTTTATGTCATTTCATCACAATAATCTGCATTTAAACACTTAAAACTGTCTACAATATGATTGATGTGTCATTTATTCAAAAAATTGGATTAAACAAGGTAATTACACATATATAGTGCATATAATGCAATTCTGAGTATCATTTGACCATTTCAATAGTTTCAGGATTCATTCTAAGTCATTTCATCACAATAATATACATTTAAATATTTTGAACTGTCTAGAATATGATTCCCGTGTCATTTATTCGAAAATATTGGATTATACAAGGTAATTACGCATATAAAGTGCAAATAATGCAATTCTTATTGTCATTTGAGAATTTCATTCGTTTCTGGATTCATTCTAAGTCATTCCATCACAATAATCTACATTTAAACACTTAAAACTGTCTAGAATATGATTCATTTGTCATTTACTCAAAAAGATTATATTATACAAGGTAATTACGCATATAAAATGCAAATAATGAAATTCTGAGTATCATTTGAGCATTTGAATCGTTTCTGCATTCATTCTATGTCATTTCGTCACAATAATCTTCATTTAAACACTTAAAACTGTCTAGAACAATATTCCTATGTCATTTATTCAAAAAGATTAAATTATACAAGGTAATAACTCATATAAAGTGAAAATAACGCAATTCTGAGTGTTATTTGAGCATTTCAATCGTTTCTGAATTTATTTCAAGTCATATATTCACAATACTGTGCATTTAAAAACTTAAAACTGTCTAGAATAATTCATGTGTCTTTTATTCAAAAAGATTGGATTATAGATGGTAATTACACATATAAAAGGCAAATAATGCAATTCTGAGTATCATTTGAGCCTTTCAATTGTTTCTGGATTCATTCTAAGTCATTCAATCACAATACTATGCATTTAAACACCTAAAATGGTCTAGAATATGATTCATGGGTCTTTTAGTCGAAAATATTTCATAATACAAGGTAATTACGCATATAAAGTGCAAATAATGCAATTCGGAGTATAATTTGAGCATTTCAATCGTTTCGGAATTAATTTTAAGTCGTTTCATCACAATACTCTGCATTTAAACACTTAAAACTGCCTATAATAAGACTCTTATGTCATTTATTCAAAAAGATTGGATTATACAAGGTAATTACACATATAAAATGCAAATAATGAAATTCTGAGTATCCTTTGAGCATTTCAATCGTTTCTGGATTCATTTTAAGTCATTTCATCACAATATTCCTTATTTAAACTCCTAAAACTGTCTAGAATATCATTCATGTGTCATTTATTCAAAAACATTTGATTAAACAAGGTAATTTCGCATATAAAGTGCAAATAATGCAATTCTGATTATCATTTGAGAATTTCAATCGTTTCTGGATTCATTCTAAGTCATTTCAGCACAATACTCTGAATTTAAACACTTAAAAGAGTCTAGAATATGATTCCTGTATCATTTATTCAAAAAGATTGGATTTTAAAAGATAATTACGCATATAAAGTGCAAATAATGCAATTCAGAGTATCATTTGAGAATTTCAATCGTTTCGGGATTCATTTTAAGTCATTTCATTACACTACTCTGCATTTAAACAATTAAAACTGTCTTGAATGTGATTCATGCGTCTTTTATTTGAAAAAGATTGGATTATACAAGGTAATTACGCATATAAAGTGCAAATAATGCAAATCTGAGTATCATTTGAACCATTCAATCATTTCTGGATTCATTCAAAGTTATTTCATCACAATAATCTAAATTTAAACACTTAAAACTGTCTAGAATATGATTCATGTGTCATTTATTCAAAAAGATTGGATTATACAAGGTAATTACACATATAAAATGCAAATAATGAAATTCTGAGTATCATTTGAGCATTTTATTCGTTTCTGGATTCATTCTAAGTCATTCCATCACAATAATCTACATTTAAACACTTTAAACTGTCTAGAATATGATTCTGGAGCCAATTATTCAAAAATATTGGATTATGCAACGTAATAACTCTTATAAAATGCAAATAATGCAATTCTGAGTATCATTTGAGTCTTTCAATCATTTCTGGATTCATTATTAGTCATTCCAACACAATAATCTACGTTTAAACACTTAAAACTGTCTAGAATTTGATTCACGAGTCATTTATTCAAAAATATTTCATAATACAAGGTAATTACGCCTCTAAAGTTACAAATAATGAGATTCTGAGTATCATTTGAACATTTCAATCGTTTCTGGATTCCTTCTAACTCATTTCATCACAATAATCTACATTTAAATATATAGAACTGTCTAGAATATGATTCATGTGACATTTATTCGAAAAGATTGGATTATACAAGGTAGTTACGCATATAAAGAGCAAATAATGCAATTCTGAGTATCATTTGAGTATTTCAGTCCTTTCTGGATTCATTTTAAGTCATTTCATCACAATAATCTGCATTTAAACACTTAAAACTGTCTAGAATATGATTCATGTGTCATTTATTCAAAAAAATTGGATTAAACAAAGAAATTACGCATATAAATTGCAAATAATATAATTCTGAGTATCATTTGAGCATTTCAATAGTTTCAGAATTCATTCTAAGTCATTTCATCACAATAATGTACATTTAAATATTTTAAACTGTCTAAAATATGATTCCCGTGTCATTTTTTCGAAAATATTGGATTATACAAGGTAATTACGCATATAAAGTGCAAATAATGCAATTCTGAGTATCATTTGAGCATTTGAATCGTTTTTGGATTTAATTTAAATAATTTCATCACAATACTCTTCATTTGAACTCATAAAAGTGTCTAGCATATTATTCATGTGTCATTTATTCAAAAATATTGGATTATACAAGGTAATTACGCATATAAAGTGCAAATAATGCAATTCTGAGTATCATTTGAGCATTTCAATCGTTTCTGGATTCGTTCTAGCTCATTTCTTCACAATAGTCTACATTTAAACACTTAAAACTGTCTAGAATATTGTTCATGTGCCAATTATTCAAAATGATTGGACTATGCAAGGTAATAACGCATATTAAATGCAAATAATGCAATTCTGAGTATCATTTGAACCTTTCAATCATTTCTGGATTCATTCTAAGTCATTCCATCACAATACTCAGCATTTAAACACTTAAAACTCTCTAGAATATGATTCATGTGTCTTTTATTCAAAAATATTTCATAATACATGGTTATTACGCATATAAAGTGCAAATAATGCAATTCTGAGTATCAATTGAGAATTTCAATCGTTTCTGGATTCATTCTAAGTCATTTCATCACAATACTCTGCATTTATACGCTTAAAACTGTCTAGAATATGATTCATGTATCATTTATTCAAAAAGATTGGATTTGAAAAGGTAATTACGCATATAAAGTTCAAATAATGCAATTCTGTGTATCATTTGAGTATTTCAATAGTGTCAGGATTCATTCTAAGTCATTTCATCACAATAATCTACATTTAAACACTGAAAACTGTCTAGAAGATGATTCTTTTGTCATTTATTCGAAAAGATTAGATTGTACAAGATAATTACGCATATAAAGTGCAAAGATTGCAATTCTGAGTATCATTTGAGCATTTCAATCGTTTCTGGATTTATTCTAAGTCATTCCATCTCAATAATCTACATTTAAATATTTAAAATTGTCTAGAATATGATTCCTGTGTCATTTATTCAAAAAGATTAAATTATAGAAGGTAATAACGCATATAAAGTGCAAATAATGTAAGTCTGATTATCATTTGTGCATTTGAATCGTTTCTGGACTCATTCCAAATCATTCCATCACAATAATCTACATTTAAACACTTAAAACTGTCTAGAATATGATTCTTGTGCCAATTATTCAAAAAGATTGGATTATGCAAGGTAATAACTCTTATAAAATGCAAATAATGTAATTCTGAGTATCATTTGTGCATTTGAATCATTTCTGGACTCATTCCAAATCATTCCATCACAATAATCTACATTTAAACACTTAAAACTGTCTAGAATATGATTCTTGTGCCAATTATTTAAAAAGATTGGATTATGCAAGGTAATAACTCTTATAAAACGAAAATAATTCAAATCTGAGTATCATTTGAGCATTTCAATCGTTTCTGGATTCATTTCAAGTCATTTCATCACAATAATCTGCATTCAAACACTCAAAAACATTCTAGAATATGATTCATGTGTCATTTATTTAAAAAATTTGGATTAAACAAGGTAATTACGCATATAAATTGCAAATAATGCAATTCTGAGTATCATTTGAGCATTTCAATACTTTCGAGATTCATTCTAAGTCATTTCATCACAATAATCTACATTTAAATATTTGAAACTGTCTAGAATGTGATTCCTGTGTCATTTATTCGAAAATATTAGATTATACAAGGTAATTAGGCATATAAAATGCAAATAATGTAATTCTGAGTATCATTTGAGCATTTCAAAAGTTTTTGGATTTATTTTAAGTCATTTCATCATAATACTCCAGTTAAACACATAAAACTGTCTAAAATATAATTCATGTGTCATTTATTCAATAATATTGGATTATACAAGGTAATTACGCATATAAAGTGCATGCAATTCTGAGTATTATTTGAGCATTTTAATCGTTTCTGGGTTCATTCTTACTCATTTCTTCACAATAATCTACATTTAAACACTTTAGACTGTCTAGAATATGATTCATGTGCCAATTATTCAAAAAGATTGGATTATGCAAGGTAATGACGCATATAAAATGCAAATAATGCAATTCTGAGTATCATTTGAGCCTTTCAATCGTTTCTGGATTCATTATAAGTAATTTTATCACAATACTCTACATTAAAACACTTAAAACTGTCTAGAATATGATTCATGTGTCTTTTATTCAAAAATATTTCATAATACATGCTAATTACGCATATAAAGTGCAAATAATGCAATTCTGAGTATAATTTGAGCATTTCAGTCATTTCTGGATTCATTTTAAGTGATTTCGTCACAATAATCTAAAGTTAAACACTTAAAACTGTCTAGAATATGATTCATGTGTCATTTATTCCAAAAGATTGGATTATACAAGGTAAATACGCGTATAAAGTACAAATAATGCAATTCTGAGTATCATTTGTGCATTTTAATCGTTTCTGGATTCATTCTAAGTCATTCTATCACAATAATCTATATTTCAACACTTAAAACTGTCTAGAATATGATTCTTGTGCCAATTATTCAAAAAGATTGGATTATGCAAGGTAATAAAGCTTATAAAATACAAATAATGCAATTCTGAGTATCATTTGTGTCTTTCTATCGTTTCTGGATTCATTCTTAGTCATTCCATCACAATAATCTGCATTTAAAAAATTAAAACTGTCTAGAATATGATTCACATGTCTTTTATTAAAAAAGATTGGATTATGCATGGTAATTATGCATATAAAATGCAAATAATGCAATTCTGAGTATCATTTGAGCATTTCAATCGATTCTGGATTCATTCTAACTCACTTTATCATGATAATCTACATTTAAACACTTAAAACTTTCTAGAATATGATTCATGTGTCATTTATTCAAAAAGATCGGATTATGGTATTTTTGTATATAAAAAGGAAATAATGCAATTCTGAATATCATTTGAGCATTTCAATTGTTTCGAGATTCATTTTAAGTCATTTCATTACAATAATCAGCATTTAAGCACTTAAAACTGTTAAGAATATGATTCATATGTCATTTATTCAAAAAAATTGGATTAAACAAGGTAATTACGCATATAAAGTGTAAATAATGCAATTCTGATTATCATTTGAGCATTTCAATAGTTTCAGGATTAATTCTATGTCATTTCATCACAGTAATCTATATTTAAATATTTAAAACTGTCTAGAATATGATTCCTGTGCTATTTATTCGTAAATATTGGATTATAAAAGGTAATTAAGCATATATAGTGTTCATAATGCAATTATGAGTATCATTTGAGACTTTCAATCATTTCTGGATTCATTCTAAGTCATTCCATCACAATACTCTGCATTTAAACACTTAAAACTGTCTAGAATATGATTCCTGTGTCATTTATTCAAAAATATTGGATTATACAAGGTAATTACGCATATAAAGTGCAAATAATGCATTTCTGAGTATTATTTGAGCATTTCAATCGTTTCAGGATGCATTCTAACTCCTTTATTCACAATAATCTATATTTAAACACTTAAAACTGTCTGTAATGTTATTGATGTGCCAATTATTCAAAAAGATTGCATTATGCAAGGCAATAACGCATATAAAACTCAAATAGTGCAATTCTGAGTATCATTTGAGCCTTTCAATCGTTTTTGGATTCATTCTAAGTCATTCCATCACAATACTCTGTATTTAAACACTTAAAACTGTCTAGAATATGATTCATGTGTCTTTTATTCAAAAATATTTCATAATACATGGTAATTACGCATATAAAGTGCAAATAATGCAATTCTGAGTATAATTTGAGCATTTCAATCGTTTCTGTATTCATTCTAAGTCATTCCATCACAATAATCTACATTTAAACACTTAAAACTGTCTAGAGTATGATCCATGTGCCAATTATTCAAAATGATTGGATTATGCAAGGTAATAAAGCATATAAAATGCAAATAATGCAATTTTGAGTATCATTTGAACCTTTCAATCGTTTCTGGATTCATTCTAAGTCATTCCATCACAATACTCTGCATTTAAACACTTAAAACTGTTTAGAATATGATTCATGTGTCTTCTAACAAAAAATATTTCATAATACAAGGTAATTATGCATATAAAGTGCAAATAATGCAATTCTGAGTATAATTTGAGCATTTCAATCGTTTCTGGATTCATTCTAAGTTATTTCATCACAATATTCTAAATTTAAACACTTAAAACTGTCTAAAATATGATTCATGTGTCATTTATCCAAAAAGATTGGATTATACAAGGTAATTACGCATATAAAGTGCAAATAATACAATTCTGAGTATCATTTGAGTATTTCAATCGTTTTTGGATTTATTGTAATTCATTTCATCACAATACTCTTCATTTCAACACATAAAAGTGTTTAGAATATTATTCATGTGTCATTTATTAAAAAATATTGGATTATACAAGGTAGTTACGCGTATAAAGTTCAAATAATGCAATTTTGAGTATCATTTGAGCATTTCAGTCATTTTTTGATTTATTTTAATTCAGTTCATCACAATACTCTTCATTTAAACACATAAAACTGTCTAGAATTTGATTCATGTGTCATATATTAAAAAATATTGGATTATACAAGTTAATTACGCTTATAAAGTGCAAATAATGCAATTCTGAGTATTATTTGAGCATTTCAATCATTTCTGAATTCATTCTTACTCATTTCTTCACAATAATCTACATTTAAACACTTAAAACTGTCTAGAATGTTATTCATGTGCCAATTATTCAAAAAGATTGGATTATGCATGGCAATAACGCACACAAAATGCAAATAATGCAATTCTGAGTATCATTTGAGCCTTTCAAACGTTTCTGGATTCATTAAAAGTCATTCCATCACAATACTCTGCATTTAAACACTTAAAACTGTCTAGAATACGATTCATGTGTCTTTTTTTGAAAATATTTTATAATACAAGGTAATTACGCATATAAAGTGCAAATAATGCAATTCTGAGTATAATTTGAGTATTTCAATCATTTCTGTACTCATTCTAAGTCATTCCATCACAATAATCTACATTTAAACACTTCAAACTGTCTAGAATATGATTCATGTGTCACTTAATAAAAAAAGAATTGATTATACAGGGTAATAACGCATATAAAGTGCAATTATTGCAATTCTGAGTATCATTTGAGCATTTCAATCGTTTCTGGATACATTTTAAGTCATTTCATCACAATACTCTGCATTTAAATACTTAAAACTGACTAGAATTTGATTCACGTATCATTTATTCAAAAATATTGGATTTGACAAGGTAATTACGCATATAAAGTTCAAATAATGCAATTCTGAGTAGCATTTGAGAATTTTAATCATTTCTGGATTCATTCTATGTCATTCCATCACAATACTCTGCATTTAAACACTTAAAACTATCTAGAATATGATTCATGTGTCTTTTATTCAAAAATATTTCATAATACAAGGTAATTACGGATATAAAATGCAAATAATGCAATTCTGAGTATAATTTGAGCATTTCAATCGTTTCTGGATTCATTCTAAGTGATTTCATCACAATAATCTAAATTTTAGCACTTAAAACTGTCTAGAATATGATTCTTGTGCCAATTATTCAAAAAGATTGGATTATGCAAGGTAATAATGCTTATAAAATGCAAATAATGCAATTCTGAGTATGATTTGTGTCTTTCTATCGTTTCTGGATTCATTCTAAGTCATTCCATCACAATAATCTACATTTAAATACTTAAAACTGTCTAGAATATGATTCAGGAGTCATTTATTCAAAAATATTTCATAATACAAGGTAATTACGCATATAAAGTTCAAATAATGCAATTCTGAGTATCATTTGAGTATTTCCATAGTTTCAGGATTCGTTCTAAGTCATTTCATCACAATAATCTACATTTAAACAATGAAAACTGTCTAGAAGATGATTCTTATGTCATTTATTCGAAAAGATTATATTATACAAGATAATTACGCATATAAAGTGTAAAGATTGCAATTCTGAGTATCATTTGAGCATTTTAATCGTTTTTGGATTCATTCTAAGTCATTCCATGACAATACTATGCATTTAAACACTTAAAACTATCAGGAATATCATTCATTTGTCATTTATTCAAAAAGATTGGATTATGCAACGTAATTACGCATATAAAATGCAAATAATGCAATTCTTAGTATCATTTGAGCATTTCAACCATTTCTGGATTCATTCTGACTCATTTCATCACAATAATCTACATTTAAATACATAAAACTGTCTAGAATATGATTCTTATCTCATTTATTCAAAAAGATAAGATTATACAAGGTAATAACGCATATAAAGCGCAAATAATGCAATTCTGAGTATCATTTGAGCATTTCAATCATTTCTGGATTTATTTTAAGTCATTTCATCACTATACTGTGCATTTAAACACTTAAAATTGTCTAGAATATGATTCATGTGTCATTTATTAAAAAAGATTGCATTATACAAGGTAATGACGCATATAAACTGCAAATAATGCATTTCTGAATATCATTTGAGCATTTCAATTATTTCTAGATTCATTCTGACTCATTTTATTACAATAATCTACATTTAAACACTTAAAACTGTCTAGAATATGATTCATGTGTCATTTATTCAAAAGGATTGGATTATACAAGGTAATTACGCATATAAAGTGCATATAATGTAATTCTGAGTATCATTTGAGCATTTGAATCGTTTCTGGATACATTTTAAGTCATTTCATCTCAATAATCTGCATTTAAACACTTAAAACTGTCTATAATATGATTCATGTGTCATTTATTCTAGAAAGATTGGATTAAACAGGGTAATTACGCATATAAAGTGCAAATAATGCAATTCTGAGTATCAGTTGAGCATTTCAATCGTTTCTGAATTCATTGTAAGTCATTTTGTCACAATAATCTACATTTAAACACTTAAAACTGTCTAGAATATGATTCTTATATCATGTATTCAAAAATATGAAATTATACAAGGTAACAACGCATATAAAGTGTAAATAATGCAATTCTGAGTTTTATTTGAGAATTTCAATCGTTTTTGAATTTATTTTAAGTCATTTCATTACAATAATCTGCATTTAAAAACTTAAAACTGTCTAGAATATGATTCACGTGTCTTTTATTCAAAAAGATTGGATTATGCATGGTAATTACGCATATAAAATGCAAATAATGCAATTCTGAGTATCATTTGAGCATTTCAATCGATTCTGGATTCATTCTAACTAACTTTATCATGATAATCTACATTTAAACACTTAAAACTTTCTAGAATATGATTCATGTGTTATTTATTCAAAAAGATTGGATTATACAAGGTATTTATGTATATAAAAAGGAAATAATGCAATTCTGAGTATCATTTGAGCATTTCAATCGTTTCGGGATTCATTTTAAGTCATTTCATCACAATAATCTGCATTTAAGCACTCAAAACTGTTAAGAATATGATTCATATGTCATTTATTCAAAAAAATTGGATTAAACAAGGTAATTACGCATATAAAGTGTAAATAATGCAATTCTGATTATCATTTGAGCATTTCAATAGTTTCAGGATTAATTCTATGTCATTTCATCACAGTAATCTACATTTAAATATTTAAAACTATCTAGAATATGATTCCTGTGTCATTTATTCGTAAATATTGGATTATAAAAGGTAATTAAGCATATATAGTGCTCATAATGCAATTATGAGTATCATTTTAGACTTTCAATCGTTTCTGCATTCATTCTAAGTCATTCCATCACAATACTCTGCATTTAAACACTTAAAACTGTCTAGAATATGATTCATGTGTCATTTATTCAAAAATATTGGATTATTCAAGGTAATTACGCATATAAAGTGCAAATAATGCATTTCTGAGTATTATTTGAGCATTTCAATCGTTTCAGGATGCATTGTAACTCATTTCTTCACAATAATCTATATTTAAACACTTAAAACTGTCTGGAATGTTATTGATGTGCCAATTATTCAAAAAGATTGCATTATGCAAGGCAATAACGAATATAAAACTCAAATAGTGCAATTCTGAGTATCATTTGAGCCTTTCAATCGTTTCTGGATTCATTCTAAGTCATTTCATCACAATACTCTGCATTTAAACACTTAAAACTGTCTAGAATATGATTCATGTGTCTTTTATTCAAAAATATTTCATAATACAAGGTAATTACGCATATAAAGTGCAAATAACGCAATTCTGAGTATAATTTGAGCATTTCAATCATTTCTGTCTTCATTCTAAGCCGAATCCATCACAATAATCTACATTTAAACACTTAAACTGTCTAGAATATGATTCATGTTTCACATAATAAAAAAGAATTGATTATACAGGGTAATAACACATATAAAGTGCAAATATTGCATTTCTGATTATCATTTGAGCATTTCAATTGTTTCTGGATTCATTCTAAGTCATTCAATCACAATACTATGCATTTAAACACCTAAAATGGTCTAGAATATGATTCATGGGTCTTTTAGTCGAAAATATTTCATAATACAAGGTAATTACGCATATAAAGTGCAAATAATTCAATTCTGCGTATCATTTGAGCATTTCAATCATTTCTGGATGCATTTTAAGTCATTTCATCACAATAATCTGCATTTAAACTATTAAAACTGTCTAGAATATGTTTCATGTGTCCAAAACATTTGATTAAACAAGGTAATTACGCATATAAAGTGCAAAAAATGCAATTCGGAGTATAATTTGAGCATTTCAATCGTTTCTGGGTTCATTCTAAGTCATTTCATCACAATACTCTATATTTAAACACTTAAAACTGTCTGGAATTTGATTCTTATGTCATTTAATCAAAAAGATTGGATTATACAAAGTACTTACGCATATAAAGTGCGAATAATTCAATTCTGAGTATCATTTGAACATTTCAATTATTTCTGGATGCATTTTAAGTCATTTCATCACAATATTCTGCATTTAAACTCTTAAAACTGTCTAGAATATGTTTCATGTGTCATTTATTCCAAAACATTTGATTAAACAAGGTAATTATGCATATAAAATGCAAATAATGCAATTCTGAGTATCATATGAGCATTTCAATCATTTCTGGATTCATTCTAAGTTATTTCATCACAATAATCTACATTTAAACACTGAAAACTGTCTAGAAGATTATTAATGTGTCATTTATTCAAAAAGATTGGATTATACATGGTAATTACGCATATAAAGTGCATATAATGCAATTCTGAGTATCATTTGACCATTTCAATAGTTTCAGGATTCATTCTTAGTCATTTCATCACAATAATATACATTTAAATATTTTGAACTGTCTAGAATATGATTCCCGTGTCATTTATTCGAAAATATTGGATTATACAAGGTAATTACGCATATAAAGTGTAAATAATGCAATTCTGATTGTCATTTGAGAATTTCATTCGTTTCTGGATTCATTCTAAGTCATTCCATCACAATAGTCTACATTTAAACACTTAAAACTGTCTAGAATATGATTTCCGTTTTATTTATTCGAAAATATTAGATTATACAAGGTAATTACGCATATAAAGTGCAAATAATGCAATTATGAGTATCATTTGAGCATTTCAATCGTTTCCGGATTCATACTAAGTCATTCCATCACAATAATCTATATTTAAAAAAATGAAAACTATCTAGAAGATGATTCTTATGTCATTTATTCTAAAAGATTAGATTATACAAGATAATTACGCATATAAAGTGCAAAGAATGCAATTCTGAATATCATTTGAGCATTTCAATCGTTTCAGGATTCATTCTAAGTCATTCCATCACAATACTATGCATTTAAAAACTTAAAACTATCGAGAATATTATTCATGTGTCATTTATTCAAACAGATTGGATTTGACAAGGTAATTACGCATATAAAGTTCAAATAATGCAATTCTGAGTATCATTTGAGAATTTTAATCATTTCTGGATTCATTCTATGTCATTCCATCACAATACTCTGCATTAAAACACTTAAAACTGTCTAGAATATGATTTATGTGTCATTTATTAAAAAATATTGGATTATGCAAGGTAATTACGCATATAAAATGCAAATAATGCAATTCTGAGTATCATTTGAGCATTTCAATCATTTCTGGATTCATTCTAACTTACTTAATTACAATAATCTACATTTAAACAATTAAAACTGTCTAGAAAATGATTCATCTGTCATTTATTCAAAACGATTGGATTATACATGGTAATTACGCATATAAAAAAATAAATAATGCAATTCTGAGTATCATTTGAGGATTTCAATCGTTTCCGGATTCATTTTAAGTCATTTCATCACAGTAATCTGCATTTAAACTATTAAAACTGTCTAGAATATGATTATTGTGCCAATTAATAAAAAAGATTGGATTATGCAAGGTAATAACGCATATAAAGTGCAAATAATGCAATTCTGAGTATCATTTGAGCCTTATAATCGTTTATGGACTCATTCTAAGTCATTCCATCACAATAATTTATGTTTAAACAGTTTATAACTGTCTAGAATATGATTCATGTGTCATTTATTTTAAAATATTTCATTATACAAGGTAATGACGCATATCGATTGCAAATAATGCAATTCTAAGTATCATTTGAGCATTTCAATCGTTTCTGGAGTCATTCTAAGTTATTTCATCACAATAATCTACATTTAAACACTGAAAACTGTCTAGAAGATGATTCATGTGTCAATTATTCAAAAAGATTACATTATACATGGTAATTACGCATATAAAGTGCAAAAAAATGCAATTCTGAGTATCATTTGTGCATTTTAATCGTTTCTGGATTCATTTTAGGTCATTTCATGAGAATAATCTACATTTGAACACTTAAAACTGTCCAGAATCTGATTCTTGAGCCAATTATTCAAAAAGATTGGATTATGAAAGGTAATAACGCATATAAAGTGCAAATAATACAATTCCGAGTGTCATTTGAGCCTTTCAATCATTTCTGGATTTATTCTAAGTCATTCCATCACAATAATCTACATTTAAACACTTAAAACTGTCTAAAATATGATTCATGTGTCATTTATTCAAAAATATTTCATAATACAAGGTAATTACGCATATAAAGTGCAAATAATGCAATTCTGAGTATTATTTGAGCATTTCAATCGTTTCTAGATTCTTTTTAAGTCATTTCATCACAATAATCTACATTTAAATACTGAAAACTTTCTAGAAGATGATTCTTATGTCATTTATTCGAAAAGATTAGATTACACAAGATATTACGCATATAAAGTGCAAAGAATGCAATTCTGAGTATCATTTGAGTATTTCAATCGTTTCTGGATTCATTCTAAGTCATTTCATCACAATACTATGCATTTAAACACTTAAAACTATCTAAAATATGATTCATTTGTCATTTATTCAAAAATATTGGATTGTGCATGGTAATGATGCATATAAAATACAAATAATGCAATTCTGAGTATCATTTGAGCATTTCAATCATTTCTGGATTCATTCTGACTCATTTCATCACAATAATCTACATTTAAACACTTAAAACTGTCTAGAATATGATTCTTATGTCATTTATTCTAAAGATAAGATTATACAATGTAATAACGCATATAAAGTGTAAATAATGCAATTCTGAGTATCATTTGAGCATTTAATCATTTCTGGATTAATTTTAAGTCATTTCATCACAATACTATGCATTTAAACACTTAAAATTGTCTAGAATATGATTAATGTGTCATTTATTAAAAAAATTGGATTATACAAGGTAATTACGCATATAAAATGCAAATAATACAATTTTGAGTATCATTTGAGCATTTCAATCGTTTCTGGATTCATTCTGACTCATTTCATTACAATAATCTACATTTAATCACTTAAAACTGTCTAGAATATGATTCATGTGTCATTTATTCAAAACGATTGGATTATACAAGGTAATTACGCATATAAAGAGCATATAATGCAATTCTGAGTATCATTTGAGCATTTCAATCGTTTCTGGATACATTTTAAGTCATTTCATCACAATAATCTGCATTTAAACACTTAAGACTGTCTAGAATTTGATTCATGTGTCATTTATTAAAAAAAAATTGGATTAAACATGGTAATTACGCATATAAAGTGCAAATAATGCAATTCTGAGTATCATTTGAGTATTTCAATCGTTTCTGGATTCATTCTAATTAGTCATTTCATCACAATACTATGCATTTAAACACTTAAAACTATCTAGAATATGATTCATTTGTCATTTATTCAAAAATATTGGATTATGCACGGTAATGATGCATATAAAATACAAATAATGCAATTCTGAGTATTATTTGAGCATTTCAATCATTTCTGGATTCATTCTGACTCATTTCATCACAATAATCTACATTTAAACACTTAAAACTGTCTAGAATATGATTCTTATGTCATTTATTCTAAAAGATAAGATTATACAATGTAATAACGCATATAAAGTGCAAATAATGCAATTCTGAGTATCATTTGAGCATTTCATCATTTCTGGATTAATTTTAAGTCATTTCATCACAATACTATGCATTTAAACACTTAAAATTGTTTAGAATATGATTAATGTGTCATTTATTAAAAAAATTGGATTATACAAGGTAATTACGCATATAAAATGCAAATAATACAATTTTGAGTATCATTTGAGCATTTCAATCGTTTCTGGATTCATTCTGACTCATTTCATTACAATAATCTACATTTAATCACTTAAAACTGTCTAGAATATGATTCATGTGTCATTTATTCAAAACGATTGGATTATACAAGGTAATTACGTATATAAAGAGCATATAATGCAATTCTGAGTATCATTTGAGCATTTCAATCGTTTCTGGATACATTTTAAGTAATTTCATCACAATAATCTGCATTTAAACACTTAAAAGTGTCTAGAATTTGATTCATGTGTCATTTATTAAAAAAAAATTTGATTAAACATGGTAATTACGCATATAAAGTGCAAATAATGCAATTCTGAGTATCATTTGAGTATTTCAATCGTTTCTGGATTCATTCTATGTTATTTCAGCAAAATAATCTACATTTAAACTCTTAAAACTATCTAGAATTTGATTGATGTGTCATTTATTCCAAAAGATTGGATTATACAATGTAATTACGCATATAAAGTTTAAATAATGCAATTTTGATTATCATTTGAGCATTTCAATCGTTTCTGTATTCATTCTATGTTATTTCATCACAATAATCTATATTTAAATACTTATTATTGTTTACAATATGATTCATGTGTCATTTATTCAAAATGATTGGATTATACAAGGTAATTACGCTTATAAATTGCAAATAATGCAATTTTGATTATCATTTGAGCATTTCAATCTTTTCTGGATTTATCCTAAGTAATTTCATCACAATAATCTACAATTAAACACTTGAAACTGTCTAGAATATGATTCATGTGTCATTTATTCAAAATGATTAGATTATACAAGGTAATTACGCATATAAATTGCAAATAATGTAATTTACAATATTTGTATATAAAAATCAAATAATATTGTCAAATGTTTAGAATTCAAAATAGTAGTATTATTCTTTATGAAATGAATAAAAGACATAACTTTATAATTGTAATGGTAAGAGAACTAAATTCACATCTAAGATGTTAAAAAAAATGAACTCTTGGGTACACAGAAATCTTTTACCCTGCTTTGGCTTAAAAGGAAGCTTGATGGAGAAATAAGAAATTCGATCCAGTGAATTCCGAATCTATAGGTTATGATTCCTATATTTAATTTGAGAAAATTATCCACCTGTTCCTTGAATGAATGCATCACAGGAGGACACGAATACATTATTTTTTCTGTCGGTGATTAAAAAATAATAGTTCTGCTTAATTTATCCGTTGCTGATATGCAACAAATTAGCACATAAATCATAATTATCCAAGCTATAGAGAATATATTAATAATTTCATTTTCATATTAATAATTTTAATATTGATCATCATAAATATGTGAGCTAATTCGTCATCAAAATATCTTTCCGTTGGAGAAATTAATAACATCTGATCCCAACACAGACATCAGAGCCAACAATTGTAGAATTTTTCTTCAGATAAAAACAACTATTCTCATTCTGCACTAAAATAAAGAGAAATAAATGCCAGCAACCTACCAGTCGCTGTTGTGCATTGAAGACTTCTGAATAGTCCATTCATACATTGTACTCATCTCAACCTCCAAATTGCCTCTTGTGACTGCCTTTATTTATTTGGACTATTATTTTGTTTTACAAGTGCATTTATTTCATCCATTTCTCAATGTAATGGAAGCCTCAGTGCCCGTCTTATTTAGATACCACTCCACACCACTATTGCATTAATGTGGGGATTACACATGCCACCAATCATTGATGGCTGTGTTATGTACTTATGTATACAGAAATAAAATATCTGGATAATGACCAAAATATGTTGAGTTCATATGGTACAATTTTGCATATCGTACTTGTTAGAAGGTAGATATTTCAAAGGATATAGTACAGGTCGAGTAGAAACGTTTATGATGTTTAAAAGAAAGCATATGAAATTAAGAATTATTAAATAAAATGTGCATAACATCACAATATATCATAAATTAAAAATTGCAGATTCGTCAGTTTCATTATTAAAAAAAAATGAGAATTAAAAGTTAATCTTTTACTTTAGTCTCATTATAGTACCGTCGCCAGTTTTATGGTTGGATATTCCTTTGTTTTTGTTTAAAATGGAGAGGAACAAAATCCCATCATTTCCCAAGGAATTCCTAATAAACGAACCAGCTTAGTCATATCGAACCACATAATATTATTTACATTTTAACTAACATTTGACTACCGGCATGATGATGAAATCTCTAATCATTTAACTCCTTTAAAAAAAAAATTCTAATAATTTTCCTTTAAAATATGAAACGAATCAATTTGTGTCCAATATGTGTTCCCGTGCATCCAGGTAGATATTGACATTCGCACAGGCAATTCCTATTATTTTCACATTTCAACTACCTTTGTCTTCAATTTAGAATAAACTACGATAAATGAAAATTCGGTTGCAGAAGACTTTTATTTGTTTGGGACGTTTCTTTTCTCGAAACAATATATTTAAGATGGCTACGTATTGAGTATATATATTCAACTATTAATTTTATATAAATTTTTATTAGGTATAAATATAAGTAAAATTTGAATTTATGAAAAATAGATAAAATAAATAAAAATTTAAAAGATATGGTGCATTCTGATTAATGCACGATTTAAATAAAACAAATGTACAATATAACCATATCATATCTTATTCATAGAATCAAACAAATTTAGACAGACGAGTCAAGTTAGGCATCATGACTAACCGTTTGACAAGTATTTAAAGTTAAAACTGAACATACACGTTGCTAATTAATGCCGTATTAAATCAAATTCAATCCCAAAATTTCATCCAATCATCAACGCCAGCAAAATATCCGAAGGTCAATAATTTCTTTTAAAAAAAAATAGGTGCGCCGCTTTGAAGTCCTAATTCACCTGAAAATAATCGACACCGTTTATTTTATGCCGACTTTGCAGATCAAACGGATTCAATCAAATCCAATTGTTTGTGACGTCCTAAACCATCCGTATCTAATCTGGGCCGTCTAGAAGAAAAAGAAACGGTCAAAATCATTCCAAGGAATTTTCCGCAATTGTAGTCTTGCAGATGAGCGGCACCTTAAAAATCTTTTTTGTAGTGATCTTGTATACATAATTACATATTGAGTGTTATTCGTACACAGACAGCATCCTACTATATAAATCTACGCCACTTATTGGGAAACGGACGGACAGATGCCTCTCTAGATCATTAATGGTACTTTTATAACAACTAATCTTGACTGTATTATTAAATCCAACGGATGAGATTAGAATTTCAATGTCCTACTATACAAACTAAAAAGCAGCAGGAAAATAGGAAATTGGCTGTTTGACATTAACTCGGTGCTAAATCGTTCCCACTTCCAGTTTGCTCGTGCCTAGTCAAATCTATCTTTTCCTTGCACACAAAGCACGACCAAGCGTGGAAAGGAAACATTAAACCACACCATTGTCAAGTACTCTATCCCTCTCTCTCTCTCTCTCACACACACACACACGCACACACACACTATGGCCTCCTTGAGAGGGAACCCCTTGCTTTCTTCTAGTTCTATCTTGTTTCTATGCCTCCTCTCTCTCCTCTCCTCCGGTACCTCAACTGACACCATCACCTCCAATTCCTCTCTCTCAGGCACCAGCCAAAAGCTCACCTCTGCTCAAGGCAAGTTTGCACTCGGCTTCTACCAGCCTACCAATTCTTCTTACTGGTACATAGCCATCTGGTACAACACCATCTCTGTGCGAACACCTGTCTTCATTGCCAATCGAAATGCGCCGGTCACCGACCCGGCCACGTCCCAGCTGACCATCGGTACCGACGGTAACATGGTCTTGATTAACGGGTCCAAAACCGAAGTATGGTCTACTAATGTTACTGGTATTAACCCGTCGAACAAAACCCAAGCTGTGTTGGATGACAATGGAAACCTTGTGTTGAGCTATGTGTCAAATACCTCTAATGTTTTGTGGCAAAGTATAGACAATCCAACTGATACGTGGTTGCCGGGCGGTAAATTGGGTCTGAATAAAACAACTGGTATGAGCCAAAGGTTGATTTCGTGGAAGAGTTCAGCCGACCCAGCTGAAGGTATTTACTCTCTGATATTAGATCCAAATGGTACCAGTCAATATTTCATTCAGTGGAACAAGACTGAAGGTTACTGGACCAGTGGCACCTGGAGCGAAACACAGAGAATCTTCACTTTGGTCCCTGAAATGACTGAGAATTTCGTATATAATTTCACTTATGTGAGCAACAGCCAGGAGAATTATTTCACTTACTCTATAAAATCAGGAACTAATGTGACATCAAGGTTTATAATGGATCATAATGGCCAAATCAAACAACAGACTTGGGTAGATACGACACAACAGTGGATTTTGTTCTGGTCTCAACCCAGGCAGACTTGTCAGGTGTACGCCCTTTGTGGGCCCTATGGTAGTTGCAATGAGAATGGATTGCCTTATTGTAATTGTCTACAGGGGTTTACTCAAAAATCACAGAGTGATTACAGTATGGAGGATTATAGTGGTGGGTGTGTGAGAAAAACCAAATTACAATGTGAAAGCAGTGACCCGACTAAGGTACCACAAGATAAGTTCTATGTCTTGTATAACATGAAGTTGCCTAACAATTCACAAAGTATGCAAGTTAACAGTGCAGAAGAGTGTGAGTCGGCTTGTTTGAAAAACTGTTCCTGCTCTGCTTATTCATACAAAAGTAGGTGCAATTTATGGTACGGTGGTTTGCTTAATCTCCAAGATGGATATACTTCAAGTGATGGAGGTACACTCTATCTCAGATTGGCAGCATCAGAATTTTCAGCGAGTAAAAGTAACAAGGGGTTAATTATTGGTATAATTGTAGGCAGTATAGTTGTTATCCTTTTTTTCATTATACTTGTTATGTTTGTGATGAAGAGGAGGAGAGATCAGAGGGAAGCTCGATTGTTAAAGGAGTCTCGAGGTACCTTAATTGCATTTAGGTATGATGATTTGCAATATGTAACGAAGAACTTCTCTGTGAAGCTGGGAGGAGGTGCTTTCGGGTCAGTTTACAAGGGACTTTTACCCGATTCAACTGCTATTGCTGTTAAAAGGCTAGATGGATTTCATCAAGGGGAGAAACAATTTAGGGCTGAGGTCAGCACCATTGGCACAATCCAACATGTTAACCTTGTTCGTCTTATTGGGTTTTGTTCTGAAGCTTCTTGTAGGCTACTGGTTTACGAGTACATGCCGAATAGCTCTCTTGACACAAAATTATTCAATACCAGAGATGCATTACTAAATTGGACCACTCGCTACCAAATTGCACTTGGAACAGCAAGAGGATTGGCATACCTCCATGAAAAATGTCGGGATTGTATCATCCATTGTGACATTAAACCTGAAAACATTCTCTTGGATGATAATCTTGTACCAAAAGTTGCTGATTTTGGTTTATCCAAGCTTTTAGGGCGTGATTTTAGTCGGGTTTTGACTACCATGAGAGGAACCAGAGGTTACCTAGCACCAGAGTGGATAACAGGCGTACCAATTACTCCTAAAGCAGATGTTTTTAGCTATGGTATGATGCTATTTGAGATAATATCTGGCCATAGAAACAACTCTGATCAAGGAGATGGCAAGTTATCAGGTTCGGGTTTCTTCCCCACCTTTGCTGCTCGGAAGCTAATTGAAGGGGATGTTCAAACACTCTTGGATCAAAAATTGAATGGAGAAGCACCAATTGAAGAGCTTGAAAGTGCGTGTAAAGTGGCATGTTGGTGCATACAAGATGATGAGACCACTAGGCCGACAATGGGACAGGTTGTGCAAATTTTAGAAGGCATTTTGGAGGTTAACACACCACCAATGCCGATGTCACTTAGAGTTATGGGGGAGAGCCCTGATTATATCAATTTCTTCTCTGATATGTCTTCGAGTGCATCTTCGAAGACACGGAGTACCAGTGCAGCTAGTTCACTAGTTAAAAACTCAAGCTAGGTCTAATTTCACATTTGATGCGCAGTTTAGGGAGGTTCTTATGATTGTTTGCGTTATGTGTATATGTGTTTGAGGACAGGTTATATATCTATTTGCTTAGTGTAAATATTTAATAAATAATTGAATTTTAGATAGTCCATAAGCGGATTATGCTTAAATTGTAATATTGGCTGCAGACCGAGAAATATGTTTTTCATAATTTTTATTTTCTTAATTGCCAGTGATTTACCCGTTATCTAAGATATATATATATATATATATATACATACATATATATATATATATACATACATATATAGAGAATGGCTAACGCGCCATCGATGGCACGGAGGGTCCCGTGCCATCAAGTCATTTTTCGAGATCCAAAATTCAAACGGTTAATCCGAACCGTTCAAGTTGTTCTCCATATTGAAATATTCTTGGAGACCAAATTTTATATTTTTTCGAATTATTTTGCTATTTATTATGATATTTTTAAAAACATTATGATTAGAGTATTTCAGCCCCTCTAATTTGAAAATATCATAATAAATAGCAAAAAAATTTGAAAAAATGTAAAATTTGGTCTCCAAGGGTATTTCAATATTGTGATCAACTTGAACGGTTTGGATCGACCATTTGAATTTTGGATCTCGAAAATCAAGTCGATAGAAAATTGATGGCACGTGCCATCGATGGCGCGTTAGCCATCCTCTACATATATATATATATACATACATATATATATATAGAGGATGGCTAACGTGCCATCGATGGCACGGAGGGTCCCGTGCCATCAAGTCATTTTTCGAGATCCAAAATTCAAATGGTCAATCCAAACCGTTCAAGTTGTTCTCCATATTGAAATATCCTTGGAGGCAAAATTTTATAATTTTTCGAATTTTTTTGCTATTTATTATTATACTTTTAAAAATATTATGATTAGAGTATTTCGGGCCCTCCAATTTGAAAATATCATAATAAATAGCAAAAAAATTTGAAAAAATGTAAAATTTGGTCTCCAAGGGTATTTCAATATTTTGATCAACTTGAACGGTTTGGATCGACCGTTTGAATTTTGGATCTCGAAAAACGAGTAGATAGAAAATTGATGGCACGTGCCATCGATGGCGCGTTAGCCATTCTCTGTATGTATATATATATATATATATGTATGTATATATATATATATATGTATGTATATATATATAGAGAATGGCTAAAGTGCCATAGATGGCACGGAGGGTCCCGTGCCATAGAGTCGTTTTTCGAGATTTAAAATTCAAATGATAAATCCGAACAGTTCAAGTTATTCACCATATTAAATTACCCTTGGAGACCAAATTTTACATTTTTTCGAATTTTTCTGATATTTATTATGATATTTTTAAAAAACGTTATAATTGGAGTATTTCAGACCCTCCAATTTGAACATATCAAAATAAATAGCAAAAAAATTCAAAAAAATATAAAATTTGGTCTCCAATGGTATTTCAATATGGTGATCAATTTGAACGGTTTGGATTGACAGATAGAATTTCAGATCTTAAAAAAATGACTTAAAAAGGACATCTATGGCATTGCCATAGATGGCACTTTAGCCCACCTCTATATATATATATATATATATATATATATATATATATATATATATATATATATATATATATATAGAGAATGGCTAACGCGCCATCGATGGCACGTGCCATCAATTTTCTATCTACTCGTTTTTCGAGATCTAAAATTCAAACGGTCGATCCAAACCGTTCAAGTTGATCAAAATATTGAAATATCCTTGGAGACCAAATTTTACATTTTTTCAAATTTTTTTGCTATTTATTATGATATTTTCAAATTGGAGGGCCCGAAATACTCTAATCATAATATTTTTAAAAGTATAATAATAAATAGCAAAAAAATTCGAAAAATTATAAAATTTTTCCTCCAAGGATATTTCAATATGGAGAACAACTTGAACGGTTTGGATTGACCATTTGAATTTTGGATCTCGAAAAATGACTTGATGGCACGGGACCCTCCGTGCCATCGATGGCACGTTAGCCATCCTCTATATATATATATATAAATTAAAACCCGTGGCCGCTTTTTAAATTTTAAAATGCGGTAAAAAATAGAGTCAATTTTTTTATGCTGTTATTTATATAAATTAAAAATAGTTTAAAAATTAAATATATTTGGAAATCTAGGTAGATATATTTGGAAGTCTAAAGTAGTTCATGCCTAATTTATAGAAAAAAAAATTATCCTATCATACGACATGCAATCTGAGCCATCTAATTTATCGTTAATCGATCAATCTGAATATATGCTAGAAGTTTACCATTCTTAATTAAAAGCTGTGATTGCATTGGCTTTTAATTAAAAATATTTTTTTGGTTAAATATATTAAAAATAGTTCTACCAATCATTATTTAATTTAAAAATTAAATATAATTTGGAAATCTAAGGTAGATATATTTGGAAGTCTAAGGTAATTCATGCCTAATTTATAGAAAAAAAAAATTATCCCCTCATACGACATGCAATCTGAGCCCTCCAATTTTCGTTGATCGATCACTATTCTAGAAGTTTACCCTTCTTAATTAAAAGCCGTGACTGCATTGGCTTTTAATTAAAAATATTTTTTTATTAAATATATTAAAAATAGTTGTATCAATCATCTAAGATAGTTCTTTATATATATTGAAAATATATTGAAAATATATATATTTTTATATATTGATAGATTTAGCCATCAAAGTTTATCAAATGGCGGCGAAGCCGCCTCCCCCTCATCTAGTGGGAATAGAGTTGAATATGAAGTCTACATTCCGATCTTGTATTGACATTTGCACAAAATTACTATCGTTTTCCCGTTTCAAGTACCTTTTTTTTGTGTTCGATTTAGGATAAAACTACGATAATGGAAAATTGGGTTGGGCAAGACATTCGTTTGAGACTTTTCTTTCCCTCGAAACATTTTTTATCTAAGATGGTTACTTTTCTTCTGCAATTGTGTTGATTATTTAGTATTAATTCTACTTTTTGTAAGTATAAATTCAACTGTTAATTCTATATAAATTTAAATTTATATATAATTAAGAAACGGGGTACATCCTGATTAATGAACGATTTAAAATTAATAAAAAAAAGAAAATGTAAATGTATTTGAGGACCCATAACACATCTTATATACAGAACCAAACAAATTTAGACTAAGTCAAGTCAAGTTAGGCATCATGACTACTAACCGTTTGAGAAGTATTACTTTTGATCAAACACGTTGCTTATAGTAATGCCGTAGTAAAACAAATTCAACCCCAAAATTACATCCAATCATCAACTCCAACAAACACATACATCCAAGGTCATTTTTTCTTTAAAAAAAAAATCCAACGTTCCAAATTCACTTGAAAATAATCAACACCTTTTATTTCATGTCGACTTCACAGATCGAACGGTTTCAGTGAAATCCGATTGGCTGACTTATTTGGTTAAACCATCCGGATTTAATCTGGACTGTGTAGAGGAAAAGGAACGGTACAAATCGTTCCCGGAAATTTTCAACAATTGCAGAAGAGCGGCACCTTATTAACTTTTTTTTTTTTTTTTTTTTTTTCTATTTGCACATTGACTGTTATTACACCCGGATCCTCAGCAGCCATAAAAAGAACTGCTCCAAGCAGGTGGAGCAATCCTTTTTTTTTTAATATTTAAAAATTTTAAAATTCAAATGGAGAATCCAAACTATTGATCTTGTTAAATTTTACTAGTGATGCGTTTTCATATAAGTTTTATAAAATTTAAGGTCGATTTGATACTTGATTAAGTGACCAAATTATGAACGTATTAGAATTAATCTAACCAGATTCGTTCATTTGTTGACCACTTGATCTAGTATCAAATCAAATTAAATTTTTATAAAACTTATACGCATCACCGGTAAAATTTAACAAGGTCAACGGTTTGAATTCTCGATTTGAATTTTAAAATTTTTAAATATTAAAAAAAAAGAAAAGACTGCTTGGAGCAGTCCTTTTTATGGCTGCTGAGGATGCGAGTGCGACTGTTATTCTATCCTTTTAGCCAGATCTAGGCCACTAAATGTACAACGGACGGACAGATACCACTCTAATTAGTGTATCATTAATAAATTGGACTCCATGTAACAATTAATCATAACCGTATCCGTACTATCAAATCTAACGGGCGAGATTTGAATGTCAGTTTTTTTACTATACAAACACAAAACTGCAGGAAAATGAGAAATTCGCTGTTACACATTCAAATCTCTCTCTCTCTAGTCTCAGTTCTTGCACACAAATCACGACCAATCATGGGAAAAAAACCAAAGTTTCAAACCATTACCAAGTACTCTCCAACCTCTCTCTCTCTCTCTCTCTCTCTCTCCCCCAACCCCACTCTATGGCCTCCATGAGAGGAAACCTCTTACCCTCTTCTATCTTGTCTCTATGCCTCCTCTCTCTCCTCTCCGTCTGCAAATCAACAGACACCATCACCTCCATCTCCTCTCTCTCAGGCACCAACCAAAAGCTGACCTCCGCTCAAGGAAAGTTTGCACTCGGCTTCTACCAGCCTCCTAATTCCTCCTACTGGTACATCGCCATCTGGTTCAACACCATCTCCCTGCAAACACCTGTCTTCATAGCCAATCGAAATGCACCGCTCACTGACCCGGCCACCTCCCAGCTGACCATCAGTTCTGACGGTAACTTGGTATTGCTTAACGGGTTCAAAACCGAAGTGTGGTCTACTAATGTTACTGGTATAAACCTGTCGAACAAAACCCAAGCCGTTTTGGAAGACAATGGGAACCTGGTGTTGAGCTATGTATCAAATACTTCTGATGTTTTGTGGCAAAGTATTGACAATCCAACGGATACGTTGTTGCCGGGCAGTAAGTTGGGTCTGAATAAAACAACTGGTATAAGCCAAAGATTGATTGCTTGGAAAAGTTTGGCCGATCCGGCTGAAGGTATTTTCTCTCTGGAATTAGACCCAAATGGTAGCAGTCAATATTTTATACAGTGGAACAAGACTGAAGGTTACTGGACCAGTGGCCCCTGGAGCGAAACACAAAAAATCTTCAGTTTAATCCCTGAAATGACAGAGGAGTACGTATATAATTACAAGTATGTGAGCAACAGCCAGGAGAATTATTTCACTTACTCTATAAAACCAGGTATTAATCTGACATCAAGGTTTATAATAAATCATAATGGCCAAATTAATCAACAGACTTGGGTAGATACGATACAACAATGGGTTTTGTTCTGGTCTCAACCAAGGCAGACTTGCGAGGTGTACGGCCTTTGTGGGCCCTATGGTAGTTGCAATGTTAATAAATTGCCTTATTGCAATTGTCTACAGGGATTTACTCAACAATCAAAGAATGATTACAGTTTGGAGGATTATAGTGGTGGGTGTGTGAGGAAAACCAAATTACAATGTGAAAGCAGTGACCCGACTAAGGTACAACAAGATAAGTTCTATGTCTTGTACAACATGAGGTTCCCTGACAATTCAAAAAGTATGCAAGTTAACAGTGCAGAAGAGTGTGAGTCAGCTTGTTTGAATAATTGTTCCTGCTCTGCTTATTCATACAAAAGTGTCTGCAATTTGTGGCATGGTGGTTTGATGAATCTCCAAGATGGATATACCTCAAGTAATGGAGGTACGCTTTATCTCAGATTGGCAGCATCAGAATTTTCAGCTAGTAAACGTAACAAGCGGTTAATTATTGGTCTAGTTGCAGGTGGTATAGTAGCCATCCTTTTTTGTATCATAGTTATTTTGGTTGTGATGAAGAGAAAGAGAGATCTGAGGTCAGCTCGAATGTTAAAGGTGTCTCAAGGTACCTTAATTGCATTTAGGTATGATGATTTGCAATTTGTAACGAAGAACTTCTCTGAAAAATTGGGTGCAGGTGCATTCGGGTCAGTTTACAAGGGACTTTTACCTGATTCAACTGCTATTGCTGTTAAAAAGCTAGATGGATTTCACCAAGGGGAGAAGCAATTTAGGGCTGAGGTCAGCACCATTGGCACAATCCAACATGTTAACCTTGTTCGTCTTATTGGGTTTTGTTCTGAAGCCTCCTATAGGATACTGGTTTATGAGTACATGCCTAATAGCTCTCTTGAAACACAATTATTTAATTCCAGAGATGCAGTACTAAATTGGAGCACTCGGTACCAAATTGCACTTGGTACAGCAAGAGGGTTGGCATACCTCCATGAGAAATGTGTGGATTGTATCATCCATTGTGACATTAAACCTGAGAACATTCTCTTGGATGATAATTTCGTACCAAAAGTGTCCGATTTTGGATTCTCAAAACTTTTAGGTTGTGATTTTAGTCGTGTTTTGACCACCATGAGAGGAGCCAGAGGTTACCTAGCTCCAGAGTGGATAACAGGCGCACCGATTACTCCCAAAGCAGATGTTTTTAACTATGGTGTGATGCTTTTTGAGCTAATATCTGGCCATAGAAACAACTCTGATCAAGGGTATAGCAAGATATCAGGTTCAGGTTTCTTCCCTACCTTTGCTGCTACGAAGTTAATTGAAGGGGATGTTCAAACACTTTTGGATCATAATTTGAATGGAGAAGCGCCAATTGAAGAGCTTGAAAGAGTGTGTAAGGTGGCATGTTGGTGCATACAAGATGATGAGACCACAAGGCCGACAATGGGACAGGTTGTGCAAATTTTAGAAGGCATTTTGGAGGTTAACACACCACCAATGCCGGTGTTACTTTAGAGTTATGGGGGAGAGCCCTGATTATATCAATTTCTTCTCTGATATGTCTTTGGATACATCTTCAAAGACCCGAAGTACCAGTGCAGTTAATTCACTAGTTAAAAACTCAAGCTAAGCTTATCTAATTTCACATTTGATGTAGTTTAAGGTGATATTATCATTGCTTGCATTATATGTTAATATATTTGAGGATGGTTTATATACTTATAATTTTTATGCCTAGTTGCTTAGTGTAAATATTTAATGAATAAATTAATTGTAGAGAGTCCATAAATTGGCAAATTATATACTTAATTTAAATACTCAGATGTATGTTTGTTTGTTTTTTTTTTTTTTTTTCAAATTTTAAGCTAGTTATGAAGTTCTTGAATAGTACACTAACACATGGCCAATCAGTGATGTTTTGTCAAATGTTCAGAAATCCTTTTCTCATTTGTGACATATTTAGTAACACTAGATAGTGATTATGTAAGAAATAAGCATTAATTCCTTGTATTCTGTAATGAAGTCAATTACATAAAACTGAGCTTCATTCTCTATTTTGTTACCAGTGACACTGGTTGCTTATACCAGTAGGCAGTATCTTTATAACAATTGTAAAAATGAGGGCCTGCAGAGGATATAGTGGGATAAATAATAATTGAAATTTGAAAAGCTCAATTGCATATCTAACTTGTGGTACTGATGCTAAATGAAATCAAAGTAATATATGCACAACTTCAGAAAGTGGCAGAGTAGAGTAGTAACTAAGTTGATTGATGCGTTAAAACAAAAACTACTACTACCTTAAATACAGGGTTGCAGGGTTGGCCATCCTCCTACTCACACTCGCCATCAATTCATTGAGAATTTGAGATCCATCTTCATCTCGTCGTTATGAACAGCAGCTAATTTCAGAGGCTGATAGAAATTAGAAGCGCCTCGTAATGAGAATAGTACGACGCAGCTAATTTCATCGAAAATCGGTGAAAGGAGAGGAGGGAGCCGAAAAAATTAAAACTAACGTTACTGTTCACACGAATATCGAAAAAAACGTTTAAAAATTCAAAATTTTAAAACTAACGTTGTTAGATCGGCAATCGGAATGCCGATATTGGAAATTGCTTAGATCGGCAATTAGAATGCCGATCTAAGCTTAGATCGGCATTCCAATTGCCGATCTAAGCCAAAAGCCGCCAGCGACCCTCCCCCCCTCACGCTCCAGGTGTGTGTGTTTTTTTTATATAATTTAATTAGTTTATTTATTTAATTTAATTAGTTTAATTAGGTAATTAATAGAAAAAATAATTAAAAAATTACTAAAAAATCAGAATAAATATAAATAATTATAATATGTAATTTGAAATTTTTTATATAATTTAATTAGTTTATTTATTTTATTTAATTAGTTTAATTAGGTAATTAATAGAAAAAATAGAATAAATATTAAAAAATAATTAAAAAATTACTAAAAAATCAGAATAAATATAAATAATTATAATATGTAATTTGAAATTTTTTTATATAATTAATTTTAATTACTAATTAATTATTAATTGATAGTTATCATTGATTATATTAATGTAAATTTATAAAATTAATTATTAATTATTAATTGATAGTTATTAATTTATATTAATCTAATTAATTATTAATTGATAGTTATTAATTGATTATTTTTGTCGTTTTTTTAAATGTTTCGTTGAAAAGTCTTTCTGAAAGTGCGAAAAAGTTACATCGTTAAAGGATAAATTTAGAGGCGAAATTATATTTAATACGATATTCAGCCTTAATTTCCAATATGAGAAATACTTTTCTGGAATTTTATTTAATACTCAATCAATAGATCATATGATTTTTTATGAATTTTCTTGAACTTTTTTATGCAAAATAGAAATAAAAACTCAAGAAGTCCGAAATATCATAACACAAAATAGAAATATAGCAATAGAAGTCCGAAATAAAATCATAAGACTCTCATACAAAAATATAAATATCACAATAAATATCACACTATCCTACTGACGTCCATCACGACGGTACCATCCCTGAGAAGGAGATAAATCCCATGGAGCACCAGGCAAGTTTCGAGGCTCTCGGCCTGGAGCAAGTCCTGGGGGAGGAGGGGGGGGAGGCAATGGAGTGCGATGACGAGGCGGTCTGCTAGATGAGGCTCCAGAATCGCTCCAGAATCGCTGCCCCTTCAGGAATCTGCACAAGATGCGCACCTCCATGTACCCTCAACCAGCGTCGGTAGTCGGTCCAAATATCCTCGCTCCACGGCCGCTCCTCTACCACCCTAGCCTCATTAGTGTTCGTCCACATGTTGACCTCAGACCGAAAGAGTTCTTGCCAATCAATGCCTCGATAGGTATTATGGTGATATCCCATCAATTGCTCCATTCTCGACCAAGCCTGTTTTATTCAAATGACAGTTAATCAACAAAATGTAATTGCGAGAATTAAATAATGAAATAGTATATGAAGAGTTAAATATACCTGAGGTGGCGGTGGGGGAACTGTCTGATAGAGCTCAAACTGATGCATAACACGATCTACGTGGTGCCACATCACAGCCCAATAATGAATGCATGGGATGCGTAGAAGGAACATCCTCTGCTCAACCTGGGCACAACGAGGCATGCGGGCCCTGATGTGATCATAAGGCCTCCACACGACGTGCTCAGGCTTCATTTTCATGCAGACATCCCTTGCATACTCTATCCCACCGCGAGTAGGGCCGGTCACCTTCTTCGATTTCTGTCTCGTCGTCCACTTCCTGCATTTCCATTTTGTTGTTTGTTAAAATCAAGTAAAACATATTTTTAAAATTTCAATTAAAATGAAATTAACATACCTCCCATAAGGCGGACACGAGTCAATATTGGGTAGACCCCAACCATCAAAATCCTGAATGATCTTCGGCCGACTAAGTAGCAGTCTTGCATACGACCACAATTGCAAGAGCACCCAAGGAGCAGCAACATGTATATTATTATTAATGAAGGCAGTGTCCAAGCCTCGGTATAGCAAGGCAAGAGTGGCCCCACCCCAATTGTACTGCACCGAGTTACTAGAATGAAGATCCTGCAAATATTAATTTTTTTTTACGAATAAATGTGAGATATTTACGAATATCATAAGCGTGATTTTTTTTCATTATTTGTTGGCTAACCTGCAATAATTGCAGATAGAAACATGGAACCGAGTCACCCGTGCCGTCAGGAAATAACTCGCACCCAAAAATCTCCAGCACGCAAGCGCGTGTGTATCTATCGATTCTCGCTGCATCATTTGTGCCAGGTCCCCCAATCTGATCCCAAACCTTACGCAGCTTCGTGAATCTAACGGAATAAGATTTCCTGCATTACATTATAATGTAATTTGATTGTAAGAATTATATATATTTAAAATTAACATAAATTTTTTTTTAAAAAAACCTTCTTACGTCTGTTCTTTTTCTCTGAAACATTTCTGAATTATCTCCGTGTCTGTATCCTCCGGCAACGCAAAATCCTGAAGTAACTGTATGGCGTCATAATCGGTCCGTCCAGTAACGGTTCTACCACTCGTAGGTAAACCGTACAAAAAGGCCACATCCTGCAAATAGTTCAAATTTTATACATATATATAGTTCCAAAAAAATAAAATTACAAATAGGTATTGATACGAACCTCTAGAGTGACCCTCATCTCGCCAACGTGCGGAAAAAAGAAAGTGTGGGTCTCTGGCCTCCAGAACATGGCCAGACCCTGCAAAAGCGAATGATCGAGCTGCATATGACCCAACTGAACGAAATGTATCAGTCCAAGTCTCATCAGACGCTCGTCCACCTCAGCAGTACGTGACATCTGAGCCTTATGTACTACTGCCCTCCAATTCTGTATATATTTATTTTTTCATTATTTTAAAAAATAATACCAACATAGAAATATATAAGTAAAAAAATAAAAGAACAATAATAACTTACACCAGTGCCACGAACTTTGAACCCATCTAAATGCAAAAGACGATCTGCATTAACAGGACCGGGAGGAACAACAGGACCGGGGGGAACAACAGGATCGGCTGATGTAGAAGCCTCGGCATCGGTAGATGTAGAAGCGCCCACATCTCCACGAAGCCTCGTAGATCTACGAGGTGGTGCCTCTGATGTCTCTGGTACTCTTCTTCTCGGTGGCATTTTTATTACACTGCAATAAAAATTAAAAATGTAAAAAATCTAATAAAATTTCGGCAGCATCTCCCCTATACCTAGAGTGTTTCCGAAAAAAAAACACCCAAATCCCCCCTAATTACAAACCCAAATCTCATACAACAACATTTTCAATCCAATCTCATACAATAACATTTTCAATCTCATACAACAACATTTTGTATTTTCTCATACAACAACATTTCCTATTTTCTCAATAAAATAAATTAATTAAATGTATAAATATTAAAAAAAACTCACCTCGACTAGAAGCGCTGCTTGTCTCTTTTTAAAAAATTTTTCTACATTTAAAAAATTATTCTATCAATTTTTCAATATTTATTCTATTTTTTTATCTTAATTACCTAATTAAATTAAATAAATAAACTAATTAAATTATATAAAAATTTTTTAAATTACATATTATAATTATTTATATTTATTCTGATTTTTTAGTAATTTTTTAATTATTTTTTCAATATTAATTCTATTTTTTTCTATTAATTACCTAATTAAACTAATTAAATTAAATAAATAAATTAAATATAAAAAAGAAAAAAAAAACCATACCTGTGGAGAGGAGAGTGGTCTCGCGCGAGAGAAAGTGAGAGGGGTGGGAAGGGGTCGCTGTCGCCTTATATAGGGGGGGAGTCTTAGATCGGCAATTGGAATGCCGATCTAAGCTTAGATCGGCATTCTAATTACCGATCTAAGCAATTTCCAATATCGGCATTCCGATTGCCGATCTAACAACGTTAGTTTTAAAATTTTGAATTTTTAAACGTTTTTTCGATATTCGTATGAACAGTAACGTTAGTTTTAATTTTTTCGGAGGAGGGAGATGGTCGACTGGGAATCGGAACAAAAAAGCCCGTAATAGCCCGCAAGATGAAAGGAACAGGAACAGAAAAGCCTGCAATAGCTTGCAAGACAAAAACCCGCGATAGCCCGCTTGTGTTCCCATTTCTGAACGCTGAACGCTGAGATCTGAATGTTATCTTGCAAGACAAAGGGTGGATCTGAACGCAGACTTTCAACATTTTCTTGCGTTCAGTCTTTGAACCGCATTGGACTGGCTAATTCAACCGGTTCGACCGTGAGCAGAACGTAAATCAGACCCAAACCAAAGGCCAATCTAACTAATTTCTTCCTGTTACCATAGCTCATATCTTCTATCGTTGATAAAAAGAGTGACACAGTAGTATACATTGCGCTTCAGATGGGTGGGCTCTCTCCGTGACCGTGAGGATCGTTAACACTAGGCCTACAACCTCACCTAGTCTAATTTGGACTAAATTCATTAACTCCTCGGCGGAAAAAATACTCAGAATCACATCCGGAATCCGAATCCGACTCCAACTAGAAATGTTGGTCAGAGGAGTCGAATTGAATGACTCAGAACAAATTGGAAGACTCGGATCGGAAACTCGAATATTCTTAAATAATGGAACTTTTAATTTGAAGAACAAAAAATGAACTGTAATATTAAATAATGTAACTTTTAATTTTTTTTGAAATAAAATTTTTAAAAACAATTAAGTTGAGGTTTTATATTTAATATAATATGCTTTTTAAAATTAATATTTTAATGAATATAATTTCTTTAAAAATCTTAAAATATTAGTTGGAATCGTAGAGAACAAAATTAGAATTTTTTTGCGCCCTTGGATTAATTTTTGGATCAAGAATCAATTTGTTTTTGGAATTATTTCACTTAATCTGAACAGTCTAATCATATTTAAATGAAAAGATAAAAAAAAAAATGCAGAAATGGATCTGTTGCTGTCCGGAATGAAATCCTCTACAGTCCTTTTTTTGACTGCTCCAAGCAGTCCTTTCTTTTTTTTTTAATATTTCAAAATTTAAAAATTCAAATGGAAAATCCAAACCATTGATCTTGTTAAATTTTACGGGCGATGCGTTTTCATATAAATTTTATAAAATTTAAAGTCGATTTGATACTAGATCAAGAGGTTAACAAATGAACGAATCTGGTTAGATTAATTCTAATACGTTCATAATTATGTCACTTAATCAAGTATCAAATCGACTTTAAATTTTATAAAATTTATATGAAAACGCATCGCGCGTAAAATTTAACAAGATCAACGGTTTGGATTTTCCATTTGAATTTTTAAATTTTGAAATATTAAAAAAAAAAAAGACTGCTTGGAGCAGTCAAAAAAAGGACTGTAGAGGATTTCATTCCGTTGCTGTCCCCTCTCCTTCATTGTCTTTCCTGTTCCCAATTCCCAAATCGCCTCCTTCCATCATTTCTAATAGAGCGCTAGAGAAGGCCTAAATTCGAGAATTGCTTTCTACACTCCCTTTGGACGAAAATGCCCCTTACATTTTCAACTGGATGTGAATTGAGAGATGTTTCGAGGGGTATTTTCGTCCAAAATAGAGTGGATCTAAAAAATCGAGAGTGTAAAAAGCAATTCCCCCTAATCCCATCGTGAGGAGCAGCCATGGTGTTTTTCCACCCTAGCAACATTTTTTAGTGTTACCTGCACCTCTCTCCATGGATGAACACCACCATAAATGGTGATCTCAACCCGAATCCGCTCCAACTCACAAGAAATCGGATCATTGGCCGTCGAGTCCGAGTCAACTCAGGTTGTTTCCGATTTGAATCGCCGAGTTTGAGAACTAAAATGCCCAAAGAAAATGCACGTTTTATTTTTCGAAAAAAAATGTAAATTTTGACATTGAAAAAAGTACGTTTCGCGTTCAGTTGTTATATAATTATTAAAAGTAAATGTGAAAGGTTTAGATTTTGAAAATTTTAATTATATTTTAAAATGACAAAATGTTGATAATTGTTGGACCCGGACATTATTTGGGCTGGTTTTGAACCATTAAGAAATAAGAGAGGTCTCAGGGTAAAGAAGAAATACAGGGACCCTGTGACATTATCATGGGCTTAATTAGAAGCTTATACTTGTGATTATTTCAGCTAAATTTAAAAGTCAAATGTAGAATAGCAGTCAAAATATATAGCACTATGTATTTCTCTAACTCAACGAAAAATTAGATCGATAATTGATAAGTTACCATTATTCTCGTTATTTTGATTTCTTCATCAAACGCATAAGCAGGGGCGAAGCTACATGAAATTTGGTGGGTCCATGGACCCACCTCAAAAAAAAAAAAGTTGATATTGTACATGTTTGTAATTAAAAAAAAAAATCACATGAAATTAGGGACCCATCTCAAATATTTGGAGGACCCAGCTGGACATGTCGTGTTTGATTTGAATTGCATAACGACGTCTAAAAAATCGCATAGGGACCCTGGTAGCATTTGTTTCTAACTAATTATCTTCTTCCTTCCTGCCCAATGAATTCTATTAAGACAAAATATATAATAGAATGGAATATTTAGTTGAATAATTATTTGTAGCATATATATACCAGCGCGAATCTCACAAATTGTGTGATTCATCTATATGATGTTATGTAAACTTTAGGATATTATAAACAAAAGATACCATAGAAGATAAAAAATATAATTCAGATATTATATAAAAAATGTCACTAAAAATCCTAAATATTGTTCTTGTCAAAAAAATTCCAAACGCCACAAAAAGATCAGAAATATTGTGGTTTGAATAGTGGTCGAACTCTCTTTGTATGTCTCTCATCTTTATATATCTATAATATAGAAAAATAAGTGTTCAATGAGATTTCTAATGAACCTATTTTGCAAAATTATGAGAAAAATGAAAATTCATATATAAATATATTATTTTAGATTTTCTTTCGAATTATTATTTTTTATATAACATTTTGAATTTCGTAAAAAAATTATATGAATAAATCACACAATGAGATTCGCTCTAGTCATACATATATTTTCAGCAAAAAAAATTTACGGACCCTGCTGACACGAAATCCTAGCTTCGCCACTGCGCATAAGGATTAGTATATTATCCATGCTCAGTGGTGTTAGCCTCGTCAATGCTCGGTATTCGATATATATAGATGAATGTCAACAAAAATAATTAGACGAATGAATGAAATGATAATATGAACTATGACTTTTGTGTCATGCCTTTAATATGACAAATTTGGCAATGAACCTTGAACATTATTTGCATGTTTTTCATGTGTAGCCTCTAGTTCTTAATATATAAAGTTCAATCACAATCAAGCGTAATTTCAGGAAAAAGGATAGCGACCATCTACCAAATTCTTTCTTTTTTCTACAGTCGTAATATTCAACATTATTTCTCTCGTGAAAAATATTTTTTACCGTATAAGCATATTGATATGAGGATTGGACCTACTATTAGGCATAAACAATCAAAATAGTTTATGAAGGGACGTAAATCAAACCACTGTTGTAGCTAGTGTTAAAAAAAAAAAAAAAAAAAAAAAAAAAACACGGTGTCACACAACATGGCACGGAAGTGGTACGACATGGAAAAGCACGGACACGACACATCACGAGAACTTAAGCGTGCCGTATTTTTAGATGTGCCGTGTCCGACTTTGATGACATAGACACGGCACACAAATTGTTCATACACGACACGACACGACACGACATGACCTAGGAGAAAAGATTTATAACGAGGGTTAAAGGCAGTGAATTTTATGAAATAACAAGAAAAATCCTTATATTTTCTATTTTTAATGATAATTTTATAATTTGAATGGGCAAATTCATCCATAAAATATAAAATATATAACTGTTGGAGTTATGTCCTAGAAGTCAATAATTTAATGACTTAAATATTAGTTTATGTTATTGATGATATTTGATCATTTGTTCCTAGGATTTATTATTGACAGATCATTCAGGTTAAGGATCTGAATTATGGATCTCTGTGGATCATTCGTTAGAATGACAATAATAAATCTAAATTGTCCATAATCTTGATAATTAACAAGGAACATTAATTATCATATGAGATTAGTACGCAAGTTAAGTGATGATTAAGTTCTACAAATCATAGGTAAAGAGTTACCAACTTAATTGCATATGTGTATGTTATTGGAACATAGGACATGATTTGACCCAATGAAATAAACATATGGATTGTGTTATGTGTCATTGTTTATTTCATATGAGTTTGATTCTAAGTTTGAGATGGTTCAACTTTTCCACATGAGAATAGGTTCTATAAATATCGTCTACCGTTGATTCCTGATAAGGGCTGCTATACGGACTTTATTTATGTTCTCTTGAATTGTGCGGGGAAAAGTTGTTCATCAAGAAAACCGTATGTCCCTCATTAGTATACCTAGTGAGTGATGATATCTGTTTGGGCCCCTTGATGGAGTTGGATTGTTTGGCCAACTTATGCAATCAACTCTAGATCAAGAAACGTATAATCTACAAGAATGACACATTCCTATCTTGGATTATACGATGATATCATGTGACATAAGAATCGGACAAGGAAATACTTTTATTTCTTATGCAGGATTTGAATATTTGTATCAGTACATTATTTATGTGAATTGGAAGTCATAACGTGTTGCTAGATACCGCTTATGATTATTGAAAATAAATAACGATTTATTTTCACGGCCAACATAACATAAATCCTCAAAGGGTCACATAAATAAAGTTTTAACCATACAGTGCATTATTTATTTATTCATAGCAGTAAGTGCGATGAAAATATGATAAGTTGATTAATTAATTATATACCGTTATGAACCGTTATAATTAATTAAATCAAAGGGATCATATAGAAATAAATTAATGCATTTGCTAATTCCAAAATAATTATCAATAAGTTGATAATTAATTTTATTCAACATATTTTAATTGGTTGAATTGAAAATTCAGCTTAATAAGAAAGTAATTTAATTAGACCATTAAATGATTGATTTAATGTGTTAATATGGGAGCAAAATAATAAAATAAAATGGTTAAATAAGGCCATCTCGTGGCCAGCATATAAGGGGCAATTTTGTCCATATTGGGTGAAAGAAGGATGAGATTTGGATGCCTAAATATAGGGCTGTTAATTAAGGAAACAGCACCGCTAAATTTAGCGTTAACCTCTTCCTCTCTCCCTAATTAATATGGACGAAAATTACAGAAAAATATCAGATTTTTCTCTTCCATTGCTCTCTCATATTATTGCTCTTCCATAGGAATTCATGTATTGAATATTAGCCATAAATTAAATAGTTAATTTTGTGAAGAAATGCAACAAGGAATTAGCTCCGTTCTAGAGTTTGCTAGCACAAACCTCTAGAATTTGGTTAGAGTTTTTGGTGGACTCGAGGTCATCCATTGGAGAAGAAGGAAGAGAGGCGCAGTACGCCACCAACTCCTACGCTTTGGATTTTTCCTTCTTGATACGATTCTTGAAGAGGTATATCCATAATCATTTTTCTCTTGATTAATTGATGTGTTACATGCTCGCAAGATCTTTTCTTGTGGTCGTTTGCTTGTTTTATGATTATTAATTGTAATAAAAATTAAAATTGTGCATCCTAACTACTTCCTAACAATAACTATGTTTTATAAAATTTAAACATGTTTAAAGAAGACATGACATGATATGACACGAGGCGTGGTGTGTCCTTGAGCGTGTCGTGTCCACCCCTACAATTTAGATACGGTACGATGCATCACGTGAAACATTTAGACATGACACGACACGACACGACACGACACGACACGACACGACACGACACGACAAATGATCCGAACACGACGTATTTGACACTGTACGACATGACACGGCACATATTTAGAACACTAGTTATAGCCCATGTAAAACCACCTATTATTTTTTTTCCCCTTGCCTGGAAAACCTTATATATAAAGCCCTTCCTATTTGATGAACAAAGTCAATAATGTATAACCTTCGATAAAGAAAACAAAGTTAATAATGTATCGCATCGAAACAATAGCATTAGTTCTACCTTTTAATTCAACATCACTAACAACTAATAGAAAAAGAAGATTGCCTTATTTTTTATTAAGTTTTGTAGTTCTACGACAACCGGTTCTTAATCTAATGGTAAAGGGCAACACATTTTTATTGAAGGCCGCATGTTCAAAATTCAGTTGGCAGTTTTTTTTTATGATGTTTAATTTTAAAATAAGTTGGAGGATTTGACCTATCTTATTTTCAAAAAATTTTATAGGTCTACAAGCTTGAATGATGATATTGTATTGAATCGTGCATTTGTAAGATAAACCACACCCGGTAGTTAATTTTCTAATTAAAATAACTCAAGTAATAAGAATAACAAAATTCATAGAAATAGTCAAAAGGATACAACTTAGCCAGATACATAGAAAAATACAATTGGCAATGTGGGTGGTTGTATGTGCGTTGTATTCATGTTTTATTTAAAAAGCTTGGATCAATCTTCAACTCTTTTTTTCTTGGTTCAATTAGGGCTGGATTGCTGCTCAACTCAGGTCACTTCAGTTGTATTTTATTCGATTGGATCTTACTATTAATATTCATGTTACGTTCACGTCGACTTTTGTTTTGTTTTTAATATAGAACTGCAGTTGCCATTCTCGAGCAATTAGTACAGTATCGATAAATTAGGGATAAATAAGGTCATATGTCTCGCAGGAAAGGGTCTATCAATCTCATTGCACGAAAACTATAATTCATCCAGATCGCTGAGACCAACAAAATTTAGTGTTTAATAGATTGTTAACAAAAAAAAAAAAAAATGGGGTTCCAGGTAGGCCTGTCAACCCCCGCTGTTTATCGTTTGGCCGTTCTGTATAGCTGAAATGGAACGGTTGACAAAACAGCAAATGAAACACCAAAATGTACGAAATGGTTAACGAAACGGAATTCTGTATCGTTTCGAAAACGAAACGGTTAACGAAATGGATTGTTGTTTCATTTTTTCTAACGAAACACAAACAAAATGGGTGCTTTCCGTGGTATTTTGACACGTTTGACAGGCCTAGTTCCAGGTTGTATGGAGAGTAAAAATGGTTTTGTTTGTCAAAGAGTTGAATTAGTGCAACAATCATTAACAAGAAATGAAGCGAAATGAAGCAACAAGCGCAGATTATCTGGCCCTATTTCCATGAAAATTGACTTACACTGCAAGTGCTAATTAACCGGACATCAGGAGCTTATATATTAAAATATTAAAATAACTTTAATGAAAGGAACAAAAATTTGTTCACATTCCCTGAAAATCTGAAATAATGACCGCTGATCGCTCATGTGGACTTTGTCATCGTTCCCCACGAGGTTGTGTTTTAGATTAGTGGCACAAACTGCTGAAGCAAACGCAGTTTACATGGCTTTGCGTGTTGCCTGTTCTCTTCAGAATTTTTATGATCAAATACATATCTTCTCTGACTCACAATATATTGTAAATGCCATTAATAATAGAAATTTACAGGATATTCCATCTTGGAGTGCTGAACAGCTCTTGCAGGTATGTGTGGATAAGTTCGCAGAGATGACTCAAATCAGGGTTAGGCATGCATGGAGGGAAGCAGTTCAAGGTGCACATCTTCTGGCAAACAATGCAAGAAAGGGAATTTCTTTGACGCACGGTATTGGTCAATATCTCCGCCGACCTCCTAGTTGCTTTGTTTGGTCTTTAGCATAGCTTGTTTGTTGTCTTATATTTTGTATGTTTAGGGTTTTTTTTTGTTTTTAACGTTTGGTGGTGTTAAATCTGGACCATGTAAATGGTTTATTCTGGTTTGTCATGTAGTTACCATGGGGGAGCTTTTTGGCTATTACTTATTCTAATCTCGTCAAGCTATGATGTTTCACTGTATGAACTATGTTTATTAATGTTTAAATGGAATGCCTACGGGCTTCAAATGTCAAAAAAAAAAAAAAAAAAAGATTAGTGGCACAAAAAGCAACATAGGAAACTAGGAATATCATATTTTAAGTTTTGGGAAACTAATTGCAAATTTAAAGATGACGACACCAATATTGTCCTTGATATTTATTTTATTATTATCAAGTCTCTAAAAATACACGTATAGCTTACATGTGACCCAACTGAAAGTCTGAAATTGAAGGAGAGATGCCACCTTGGCTGGCCCCCACTGGCCCTGGCCCTTCTTATACACGTGTAATTTTTTAAGGGTCCAACCTTATTATGTACAAAATTTAGGATTTGTGTAATTTTCTTTTTTGGACAGACTAGATCACTAGATAGAGGCTATCTAGTTAAGGATTTGTGTAATTTTGAAGGGCCCAATCGTATATGTAGAAACTTCAGAGATTTGGTTGCTTTAAGAAAATTTTCCCCCTAGTATTGCCATTTGCCATCAATATGGGTTCTCTCCATCTAAACAGTATCAGTGGAGACTAAGAATAAATAATTAGACAGTCTAGTAATAATTCAATAGTATTATTATTCCATGCGACTCCCATAATCAAGCTGCCTCTTTTACTAACCATTTTAATTTCCATTTCAATTTCTTCGCAAATTAAGTTCTTCTTCTTCTCTCTCTCTCTCTCTAAAGCTAATAAGTCATAACACAACAATGCACCCTTTTTCTTTTTCTTCTTCTTTCGCGTTTTTTCTCTCTCTGATATACTCTCTCTGTTTTCTCTCTCTTGGAGCCACTACAGACACTCTAAACCCGGGGCAATCTATCTCCACCATTGATGGATCGACGCTTGTCTCAGAAAATGGCGTATTTGAGTTGGGTTTTTTCACTCCTGGAAATTCCTCAAACCGGTATGTTGCTATTTGGTACCATGACATCTCCCCAAAAGCGACTATATGGATTGGGAATCGAGAGAACCCAATTCCTCCCAACTCTTCAGCTTCTTTGACACTCACCAATTCTGGAAATCTGGAATTAGTTGCTGGAGGTGCAAATGGAAATGGCATTATTTTAGTTCTTTCAAATGGTACTTCATAATTTGAAATTGGGTTGTTACATTTTTCAATTAAGTTTTTGGAAAGGACTATTATATGTTATTTGGTCTTTTGCATTTGAATTGGTCATTTTGTCATTACAATAGAACTTCGATGTTGCTCTTCTAATTGTAATGTTCGGTATCCAAAGTCAAACTAGCTCATTGTGCAGTTGCCAACTTAATCATTTTTTTTCTTTCAAAACAGTGACTTACAGTTGCAACTACTGAGTTTTTAATTTCGCTCTCTAGCCTCTTTATCACTCAGCTGAGAGCCTGAACAAAATTTATTAAATTGTCAGTGAACTAAATACTATAAATACATTTCTTAAAAATAGTATATATATAGTAGTCTTCCTGTAAGCGTTCAATATTTTAATGGTTAGAATTCTTAGAGCACTCTTCAGATGAAGAAATGAAATTCATTTTCTTTAGTATAAATTTACTGGTAGACTCAAACTTAACTGGCCCCAATCAGCCAGCTGATCCAACAATGGTAGACTAAATAATCTTGTTTGCAGGTCCAAATTTCAAATTGAAACTTACATTACTTTGAATAGACCGTCATAATAAGCTGGGTGTTTGGCCCAGTGGTTTCGCTCTATTCTGCCAACCAAGTGGTCCTTGGTTCGATTCACGGAGAGCATTTATTTTCCAATTTCTTATTTCTTATAACAAAATCATTGGTTTCAAAAGAATAGACCGTCATAAACAATTGTACTTCGGTTCATGACAGTTACAATATGGGCAACCAACACATCATCACTAAAGTCTACGACTTTAACATTATCGGATGAAGGAAACCTCATCCTCAATGCCACAAACTCAGATGCAAGTGGTGACAACAAAGTTCTCTGGCAAAGCTTTGATCACATGATCGATACATTCATCCAGGGAATGCATGTAGGAATCAATACCAAAACTGGAGAACGCCAACTTCTCACATCCTGGCGTAGCCCTGATGATCCTGCCCCAGGTAATACAACTATTATATCTCATGACACTTAAGAGGCACCAATTATATAAAGCTACTGAGCTTGAAATGTTTGGGGTGTTACTAGTTTTATACTATTTAATAACATTCATCGAAATTACTGAGAGATGTGTAAGAACTAATAAGTTATTTAATTTAATTTTTTTTTTTTTATAGAGCATAGATATTATTTATCTCAACGACTTGCTTATATGCGTGAAATTGTTGTTTATTGCTTGGTTCTGTGCATGAACTTGTTTATTGCTTGGTTCTGTGCATGAACTTGTTGCTTCTCATTAGATAGAAAATAGTAATTTTTTTTTTCATGCATGATACAGGCAACTTTACAATGGGTTTGGATCCAAATGGATCCACCCAACTGTTTATCTGGAAGAATGGTACAATCCCGTATTGGCGCTCCGGCGAATGGAATGGTGCATCCAACTTCATTGGCATACCGTGGCGGCCTCTGTACTCAAAGGGCTTCTATTTGGTAACAGAAGGCAATGAAAAATACTACACATATACTGCAGCTAACAATTCTTTGTCACGGTTTGTGCTGCACTGGAATGGTGTTGAGTCAATATACTTGTACAAGGACCAATGGGATGAATTTTGGCATGAGCCAGTCAAGCAGTGTGAGGTATATGCTGCGTGTGGACCCAACGGGTTGTGTAAAAATAGTGGTGTTTTGGCATCATGTAGTTGTTTGGATGGGTTTGAACCCAAGTCTGACAAAGAATGGAAAGCTGGGATTTGGTCCAGTGGATGTGTGAGGTGGGCAGCCTTAGAATGCCAACAGAATAAAAGTGGGGATGGATACAAAACGATTCCGGGTACAATCAATAAATTTCTTTTGACATGATTAACTTTGGCAACACCTTTAAAGAGAGATACTAGATACTAGAGTGACTAGACCTTCTGCAATGGTATATACATGTATGGAATGTGGATTGTACCATTAGTTTTCCTCCAATTATTAGGTGTGAACCCGAAATGTTATTCAGAAAGTCTACGTTGGTGATGCCAGATTAAAAGGTCTTAGATATATATAACAACTCAACTCTAACTTACTGCTGCATTGATCCTTTTGATGGAAGAAAAAATTCTTCCTCCGGGTCTTGCCTTGCCAGCATAAAACAAGGTTGAAGACAATAATTCTTCCATGCTAGGATAAAAAGTTACAACAAGATAACATACAAATCTGCATCCCCCTGTATTAAATCTAACAGATTTTGTCCACTTCAGCATATGGCAATAGCTACTGTAATTCTTTCTTTGTTCTGGTTTCTTCCAGATCAGTAGCAATTCATTAATCTTTTACAAATAAAACAAATCAAATTGGTAATCACATTAAAGATGTGAAATAGAAGGCAAAAATAGGAATAATTACTATAGTCCTAAGCATATTATGATGCCTGCATCTGTCTATTGACTTCCTTTTGGTCTTGTTCTAGGGACAAAGCTGCCAGACCATGCGGTGCGAGTCCAGAATATTGGAACTTCTGACACATGTAGGAGTTATTGCTCAAATAATTGCTCATGTAATGCTTATGCATTTGTACAAACAGTTGGTTGCATGCTGTGGAATGGAGATCTCATAGATCTGTACCATTTTGATGCAGATGGTTACTATCTCTTTGTCAAGGTGCCTGCCTCTCTACTGGGTGAGTCTGGTAAAGTTATGACCATATATACTAGAACTGATTTCTTTTAATCATGCTATGAGTGATCTGATTGTATATTAATTATTTCAGATTCAAACCTCCATCCTGCTATAATTGCTGGGACTGTGTCAGCAGCCTTGGTATTCATTTTGGTGGCTTGTACCTTCTTATGGTGGAAGTTCATCCACCGTTCAAAGGTCAAAGGTAATTCATATCTATCTGTCTGTCTGTTTATCTATCTTTTCATTGCTAATGGGTGTTGTAGGACCTTCATTTTTAATTTAAGGAACTGAATAAAATAGTGTGCTGATGAGCTTACTGAGTTCAGGGTCACAAGTCACAACACTATATAGTATTGGAGCGCCAGTACGTAGATTGAGAGTAAGTACTGGCGCAGGTTGAATAATGTTTGGTTAATTGTGTTGTACTGGGTTACTTTTCCTTAATAAAGAAGAAAGTGGTGGAGTTCCCTCCACTTATTTCAAAAAAAAAAAAAAAAAGTCACAACACTATATATTTGTCCTCATGCAAACAAGAGGTCAACATATCCCCTAATTGACACCAGGGAGGAAAATCCAACCAGAGGCAGGTTGAATCCACACTGAAAATTGAAGTAACCGGTACATTTCCCAAAGGGTGTCCTAAGGATCGTTCACCAAATTGAAGTTTGGAGTCATCTCCAAAGGTTTTGTTTGGTCAAAGAAGGCATATGCCAAACATAGATAAAGATATCCATAGTGAGTACTTGTGGAAATTTTCCATATGGAGAATCTTTGAATTTAACATAAATATTGTTCAATCTTACACAGATAGCTTAAATATTGGCGCAAAATCACAGCAATTAAGTCAAGATTTTCTGAGAAGTAGACAAGATTTCTCAAGCCCAAGCCATTTTGCATACGAATCAGAAGAAGGGCAGAAATTTGAACTGCCACTCTTTACTTTCGATTGCTTGGCTATAGCTACAAATAATTTTGACAGCTCAAATAAGCTGGGAGAAGGTGGATTTGGGCTTGTCTACAAGGTAAGCTTCTCATTTATTTATTAATCTGGTGAACTCACTCAAAGCAATGGCAGTTCTCAGTATGCATCCAAAGACAACATGTAAATAAAAATATTAAAGCAAAAGTAGCCGAGCTTTATAAGTGGATATTTCTCATTTTTCCATTCTCATTTGAATTTTTCTGCAGTTGATTGGTTATTGAGTCGTTTGATTTGGAATTTCTTGTTAAAATTTCATCAAGAAATGTATTTTCTCTACAATTTTGACAGTCTATTTAGCACTGTATTAGTTTCCATCTTGCTTGAGATGTGCATAACATTTTTGGGATTATCTTTTTCCGAGTACAGGGAAAGTTGCCAAGCGGAGAAGAAATAGCAGTTAAAAGGTTATCAACTACATCAGGACAAGGAATAGAAGAGTTCAAAACTGAAGTCATACTTATTGCAAAGCTACAGCACCGCAACCTTGTCAAACTTTTAGGTTGCTGCATACAAGGAGGGGAAAAACTATTGGTCTATGAATACTTACCTAACAAGAGCTTGGATGCATTTCTCTTTGGTAAGCCATATTGTGTTTCTTTTTATTATTTAGGAAATCACAATCAATTATATTCCTGTCTACTTTGTAATATGTAAAACAAATAGTTAAAAAAATACTCATTCAAGAAACAGTAACTCAAAACACAATTAAAAAATTCTGGGAAAAATCACCTCATTTCAAGACAATATCAATTGGAAAAATCATTATCTTTGCAAATTACTCACTGATCACAACAGAAATTGTTGTGTATTGCAAATTCATGCTTATTTAAGGAAATGAATTTTCGAGGTTCCTTACAATAGAAACTTACTGTTGAGTACGTGAAGAATGTCTAATGATTTATGATATTCTTGTGTGTTATACCAAACTGGTAAAAATAAAAAACTCAAGGGATTCTCCTTTATATAACATAAAGAATCTCGTACTTAAAATGAAATAGTAATTTTTTCTATCTTTTTGTAGATCCTTTGAAGAGGGGCTTATTAAATTGGAAAACAAGATTTAATATAATAGAAGGGATTGCTAGAGGGATCCTATACCTTCACCGTGATTCAAGGCTTCGTGTAGTGCACCGTGATTTGAAGGCCAGCAACATTTTGTTAGATAAGGATATGGAACCAAAAATATCTGACTTTGGCATGGCACGCATTTTTGGTGGAGACCAAAATCAAGAGAACACTAATCGTGTTGTTGGCACATTGTAAGTGAAATCTTCTACAACCACATGGATTCAGCTTTTATTTCAAATTTCATTGCCAATTTTGATCATGTCCTATATAAGTATGCACAGAGAGAAGTTTAGGTTGAAGATGTTTGAGGCTTTTGTGGCATCTCTATATACTAACCCCTCTGGTACAGTGAAGTCAGGCTAGCAGAAATTGATCTCTTTTAATTAACTTACATGCGGAAGTTTTTATCCTACTTAATCGAACCTCCAAATGTAATAAGTGTTTCTTCTGGATGGGCAGGGGGTACATGTCGCCTGAGTATGCTATGGAAGGCATCTTCTCAGTGAAATCAGATGTCTATAGCTTTGGGATTCTTCTTTTGGAGATAATAACTGGCGAGAGGAATAGCAGCTTCCATAATAAGGATGATTTTTTAAATATTGTTGGATATGTAAGCTTTCTTTTCAATTTTTATTTTCATTTTGCACAGAAGAATAATTTTAAACTAGTTGGAAGTATGGTAGCACTTCAAATTGTGATGAGAATATATGAAACATTTTGAACTGCTTGGATTACCACCATGGAATTTCCTTATCACCACTTTTCTGTTCCAAAGCCAAACATAGTTCTAAATCATTTTCTTAACTCAGGCGTATAAATTGTGGTATGAAGACACAGCTTCTGAACTAATTGATCCAACAATAAAAGAAACATGTTCGATTCCTGAGGTACTCCGATGCATCCAAGTGGCGCTATTGTGCGTGCAGGATCTTGCATATGATCGACCTGAGATCCCGTTGGTGACAAAAATGATAACAAGTGACAACCCTAGGTTGCCAGTACCAAGATGGCCTACGTTTACACTCCAAGGTTATTCTTCTCAGGAGAGTGCCATGAAGGGCAGAGATGAGCTACATTCAGTATGTGATGTCACTGTCACAAGGCTTCAAGGAAGGTAACCAGGGATATAATGGTGAAATTGGAATAATTTTTGGCTAACATAGCAGCTCCTGTGTCTGTAACTTCTAGAAAATGCAACTTGCAAGTATACCAAGTTACAAAAGGGAGATGCATATATTTGTATAAAGAAGGGTGTACAATTCAATTGGTGGGGCGTAAAGAAATTTTGTAACATACCTAGACTTTTATTACACATGTACATGAAAGCAAATCATTTGATTTTTTTTTTTTTTTTATCGATATTGTTTGTCATTGTTTTGGTATTTTAAAAACTTGGTTTTTTTTTGTTTGTTCTCTATCGAAGATTAGTACTTGTAAGCCATTTTAAACTAGTTCGAGCATTCATAGTAGCTCAATTAGCTGACTTGTGCCAGAAATAAAGTACTTAATTGCATCATGCGTACTATTAAAAAGAAAATCTTTACGATAAGATGTCCGCTTACCTAAATTGCCGTATTTATCTGCTTATTAAAATTCAGATTAATTCAGAATAACATTTTGGGTGATCTAGAAGATGATCCATATCTAGGAAAACTACAACATAAATTATAAATGGGTTTCTGCAGCCAACAGTGATGTAGATATACCTACCATTTGTGTTGTATTTATGATAACAACGCCCAGATTTCCTTTTGTACATTATAAGTTTTGGTACTTAATGATATATGCAATGGAAAACAAAATTATATGTTGGGCCTTTGCAGCAACGTTAGAAAAAATTAGACTACCAAATGTTGAAATTGCTGCAGTAAAGATCATGGGAAAACACAATGACACTTGCTTAGATATTTTTTATGATAAAACTGAAAACCATAATTTAATCACGCAAGAAAGTAATGAATACATGGAAAATAATAAAATAAATATTCAGATAAAAACAATGAATACATGGAAAAGTAGGAGCTATGTCATCTAGTAGGTGTTACCGTATCCTTACAACAAAATGTCAAAATCTTAACCCAGCGTATAGTCTTTTTGAAAATATTTATAGAGGATGTGACATGACTAAACGCCAGAACAGGAACTACAGGAGTAATGTTGGGAACCCTTGATGCAATCCACATGGCAACAATCTAAACCATCCAGTTTTATAAGTACTTGAAGTCGAGGGTTTTATGATTCATGCAAGTACTAAGAAATAGAAATAGTCCTTGGTAGGAAGGAACAGCGAAACCTTTTGCATTTCCCATTTGGGCATACATACAAATGATCAAAACGAAAATAATAATAATAATAAAGTAGTTGATTAATTGAATGTGCTTTAATTGTGTTCCTGGTATCCTATCGTATCCATTCATTTTTTTTTACCTTGGCAATTTATTGCGCTTCAAATGGGCTTTATCCCAGTAAACTCTAGTGACCGGCCTATAGTCTGGCCTTGCCTATTTTGGACTAAAAACCAGTAATTCCTTAGCGAATATTTCAAACTAGAGAAAACGGACACCTTTTACATTAAAAAAAGATGTTCCGTGTTCAGTCGTTACATAATTAATAATATGTTAAGGTCCAGATTTTTAAATTAGTTATATTTTAAAATGACAACTTGTTCGAGTAATTGTTTTTGACCCGGATATCGTTACGCTGTTTTTGAACGGTCAAGAAAGAAAGAAGAGGCCGGGTTTAGGTAAACAAAGAAATTTGTTACATTATGCCCTGATCAAAATTCCTTTATTTCAATATGGATTTCATTTCATTAGAAATTTCTCTGATCAAAATGAACGGATTTGGTGTTATTTGATTGGAATTTTTATGTTATTAGATCCAACGAAATTCTGATAAATCAATTTAGATGAAATGAAATCTCGTGTCAAAAAACATTTTAATCAAGGCTTGTCATTGGCTACATGAATTTTTATAAGAATATGTGTGGATGGCTGCCGAATAGTACTATTTCGTGATTCGGTCGTCTGATAGCTATATTCACTATTTCACCTCTTAAATCTGCAAATACTCCTAAAATAGCATTACCAATTTCTTGTATTAATTTACATGAATGTTGACAAACACACCAAAAAAAAAAAGTTGATCAATGGATAAAATGATGTACAACTATGACTCTTGCGCCATGCCAAGTTAATGGGACAAATTTGACAACAAACTCCATCTTTAAAAATTATTTGCATGCTTCATGCATAGCCCCAAAACCCTTGATTTATTACATGATTTATTACACTCAGTCACATTCAATGAGTAATTTCAAGAAAAGATAGCGACCATGTACCTAACCCCTGCTTTTATCATTCGTACATTTCTGTGGCATTAATTTTTCTATATATCAACATTGATATGATAATAGCCTATTCTATTGCCTACGGGCTTTTTTTTTTTTAAAAAAAAATAGCCTATTCTATTTAGGTATGAATAACAAATATATTTATGATGGAGCTGTTAATCATAGCACTGTTGTATTCCGCCTTAAACCAAAAATCTTTTTGTTTTTTGGGTCTTCATGGAAACATGCTAATGCGTTGTTTTATTGGTTAAAAAAATTAATTGTATATGGTACAGAAAACCAATGTTTTACTAACGAGATTCGACCGGTCGATCCAACCAGCCAGTTTAATTTTTAATAAAATTTCAAAGATTAGTGGTTTGTGGGGTTTTATCCAATGTTTTTAATACCGTACCGGACATCAAACCGGCCGATCAAAGGGTAAGGATTTTACCGGTTTACCGATTGTACCGGTTTCAAAAACCGGATGAAGTCATATTATTAATTAATTAATTATCTAAAATATAAGAAAATATATTAAACATACAAACATATATACAAAGATCAAACAAAAGATGTGCAATTGTAGATTCCTAAACAATAATGGTGTTCAAATTGAAAGTACAATATTCTTACATTACCAAAAGTGCAAATAATATTCAAATATGATCATACAACAGAAACCCAAAACAAATAATAATCTAGTTCAATATTGAACTTATTTGCATGTCAGTAATTTAGTTTATAACTTGAACAAAATATTGTGGAGGTGATATAATAAAAATTGTAATTCTTATAAGACAAGTAAGGCCTGGTAAAATTGACAAGTGACAACAAATGTATTCGATAATCATGCAAACTGACCAACAAACTTTTAACAATCATGAATTGTGTCATTCATAGAATATTGGATCCTTAAAAAAATAAATTTCACATTGTAAAATCCTTCTAGTAATTTTCACTAAATTTCCCAAGATGGATTTGTTTGCGTTCAGTACAACCCTCTTTTTTTTTTGACAAAAAGTTCTGTGGAACCCTTGAAATTTACAAATTCCATTTTTAATTACCAGTCAGGATGGCCGAAATTTATCAAAATGATTATCATTTATTCTGATTGCTACAGATTTTCACTCTAATGCATTCCTATTTTTTATTAATTTAGTAGGTAAATGCTTTATTTCTAGTTTTTGGTTTATTCCATTATCAATCATTTCCCTTGCTTATTCCCCCTTTATCACCAGATTAATTGATTGGCAATAAGAAAAAAGAACCACAACTGTAAAAGAAAAAGGAAAATTGAAAAGGAGAAGGAAACGTTCCAGATTGAGGCAATAGAGGAGGGAGGGTGGAGGCGGAAGGAAAAATTGCTAGGGCTATATTCTGCATCCCGAGGTTTTTTGCCTTCTACTCCCAACGAATTTGGAGAGAAAACAAAATAAATTTTTTTCTTGAGAAGACGGAAAGCAAGAAGCCTAGCGAAAAGGGAAATGAAGAAGACAACCGGTCAGAGCGGATACAGCGATTTTTCCGGTTTTTGACTAACGGGTTTTATGGATCTTACCCTATCAGAGTCTGACCCGATACCCGATTTTACCGGAAATTTCCGGTACCCGGTGGGTATTAAAAACATTGGTTTTATCTAGTTTCTTCGATATGGATAGCAAGACCTTTATCACCAGATTAATTATTAGTTCAATTTTTTGTTTAGAAAAAAATATTCAATAAATATATCCAAAACGTTTTTAATTCGGTCTGTGTATGTCGTAGATCTACGGTGTTGAACTTCAATTGAAGGTTCCATAGGTTTGATGGTCGGCTTCGTTTTCAAAGCTTTGCAAAAAATAATTGGATTGTTCTTTCAAAACAACAACGCTAATAATGTTTGCATGACAGGAATAATGTTGTTTTCAATTGTGAATTTGATGATGCATACAAAAATTTAAAATAATCATTGGATAAAACATATATATAGCCACGTTATAAAGAAAATTAATTGCTAATTATAAAGGGGGTTGTTTTACATGGTATTGATCAGGTCTACTAGCTAGGGTTTAAGGTTGTGTAATTGTTCACCTCAGATCAATCTGCTACTCTCATCTTATTTGGTCATTTGTGAGCCTGGATTATTGTTCAATTTAGGTCAATTTAGGTCAACTGAAGTTGTATTTTATTTTGAAATTAACTATTAATATCTAGATTACGAATCACGTCAACTTTGGTCTTCGAATTTGAAAAACATAATTGTCACAATCTATTACTACTTAACCAATATAGATTTGTCATTTAGTTTTGTTTTAATAATAAATTAGGTCATATGTCTATTGTAGGACACGTTCTATCCAATTTAATTGTTGAAAGACAGGATCCATCAAAACCGGATCATACCAATCAAATAAAGTGGTTAGATCATTTATTTTTAAATGGTGTTTAGGTGGATATAAATCGTTTAAACAATATCGAATTTAGTATCAATACCATTCAATATTACTAAACCTACGCCTTTATAAGCTCATTGGTCGGTGATAAATTCGTTAAGGTCAATTAAAATGATTTTGTTTGTCAAACGCAAACAAAAAATAAAAGGCGAAAAGAAGCACGGAGCGCGAATAATCCGCCCTATCTGCATGTAACTTTACTTACACTGCAAGTGACTAAGCACACGAGGAACTTGCTTATATATTAAAAAATAAAAATGACATTAATAAATAGGGAAATTTTAATGGTATCCCGTAAAATAATGTACTGCGGGTCTCACGCCCCATGTGGTTGTGTGTTCAAGCTCCAACAACAATGGAACGCATAGAGAATCTTTTCAAATATATTTTTCTCAAATTTCAATTAATAGAATGAATTTTTCTCTTTTTACCTTAAAAAAAAAGCGATCCAAATTAATGCGAATCAATCCAATGAGGTTCACAATACTTCATTATAGAAGTTCAGATCATATTTCGATATGAAAAATCCAAATTTAAATTAACATCAAATTATATATATACCTGTCTAGAATCATCCAATAAGCTTAAAACAATAAGAGTTGGATTCTAAGTTCCATCATGTGAATCCTATGTTTCATATCCTCCATCGCATAAATTTACGTAAGTTATATCGCTGATATAATTAAGATTGATGACACAATTGATTCACTTGTCAATTGCCATAAATCAAGTATATTTTGGACTCGACGATTGTTATTCATATCCTCTATAATATAATTCAGAGCCCTATGTGTTTTATAAATATGTCTGTAATTTTAGTTAAACAGACGGTACAATTATATGAACTAACGATCAAGAGGTTTCATGATGACATTTCAACTCTTTTAGACTCTAATTTCAATCAAATATCTGTGTTTTTAGTTAAATTTTACTGCATTTTTAGTTTAGAAACAAGTTACTACTATTGCCTTTGTCATTTTGTAGGTTCATCGACGATTTTGTGCAATTTTGGAGATCAGACAGCATCCAAGCGGACCAGATTGAAGTCAAGTGGGCATAACAGAAGAGACTGAAAGTTGATGAAGACACTAGTTCAAACGGGCCCGTCTGAATCTAGGTGGATCCACCTGAACTGGGACCAACAGTGCTGATTAGGAAATCCTAAAATTGGCAATCGGTTCCTCGCCTATTCTAGACCTTCCAAAGATGATTCTCCACGAATTGTAACCGACTACAAGGCTATTTAAGCATGATCAAACCCAAAAGAGTGATTTCAAATTTTAGGGCGAGTTTTGTAGAGAGAACAGAGTAGCCATCCTAGCCGAGACGTCTGAACAGATCCGCGTGAAGCCAAACGGACTCGCCTGGACACAATCTGAGAGGAAAAGCGATTGGTTATTGCTATAATCTTTCTTTAGCTTATTTGTCTTGATGTTTGATACTATGAAACATCTATTTTGTATATATTAGATGATTAGTAGTGAATAGTTAGTTTATTAGGGGCAATTGTAAGGAACATTTTACTTGGTAGTTAATTGATGTTTATTTAATTTTATATTTTATCTATTTATTTTATCTTTTCTTAATTGAATTGATTACTTGTTAATTACGAATTGCTTGACTTGACGGTTTTAACCTAATAGACAAAGGCCTTGTCTGATTGATAAGTAATTAGAGCCCCAAAATTCAAGTTGATTTGTAATTGCATGCCATAAGATAGATATTAACCGAAAGGCCAACCAAGGATTTAACCGAAAGGTGTATCTCTACCTAGCATCGAAAGATATAAGATATTATTAAGATTAGAAAGGCAAATCTAGAAAACCTAAGCCAAGAAACAAGAGCTGAAACTTAGAAATTTTAGGAGGTTTAAAGGTTGAAATTTAGGAATTGAACCATGAACAAAAGTAGGATTTGAAACCAGATTAAAACCAACAACTTGCACTTAGGTAGAATATAAAATTAACTAAACTGATTTAACGATGTATTCAAACGGATCCTCCGAAAAAGGAACGAATCCGAATATAAAATTAACTAAACTGATTTAATGATGTATTCAAACGGATCCTCCGAAAAAAGAACGAATCCGTCTGAAAACAGCCAGCCATGTATAGGAAGCCGAGCAACTAACCCTAATCCAAGTCCATAAAATTAAATTTCTCATCCTTAGTTAATTCTTAGATTAATTAGGAATATTTACATTTAATTTAGATTTAAAACAAAAACCTAAAAATAATTCTAAAACTTAATTTTCAACTTTTCCATTAAGTCAAATTAATTGGAAATAGACTAAGTCCTAGAAAAAGAATAGTCCATTCCTATGATTCGACTCTCGAGCCGTACCACAAACGATTATATCGATATACGAGATTATTTTGATTTAGATTTTGCCTCGATCAACTAATCATTTATAAAAAAAAAAAAAAATGACTCAGTCCAAACATGGAAGCTTATGATGAAGAGTTGAAGGCTTGGACAGCATCTGATAAAAAGAAAATCTGATAGCTATATCTGCATGTCTGCTTAATTGCTTAAGTATATATAACACACTCTGCGGAAAATACTATTCAACAAAAAGACAAAAGAAAAGGAAAAACAAAAAAAAGACAAATGCAACACTATGTACCTGAAAATGGCAGGAACAACATAGCCATCACGACGATATGTCCACACCCAATCAAAACTTAAGAACAAGACAGCTTTTGAAAACATTTTGGAACCACACTGTTTTTTTTGTTTTTTTTTGGGGGGGGGGGGTCAAAAGTACCATAGTGAAGATTAAGATTATAAAATAGTTCAACAAGATTTAAAACTTATTATTTGATTAAAAAAACAAATATACTCGAAAGGTAATCTATTATATTACAATATAAAAACTATATATAATATTAAAATTTCTATTGATAAATTAAAGATTAATTTCACAATTCTCTTTGATATTACAGGATAAATAGCAAGTATTTGAATAACTAAAACATTTCTAAATAATTTGAAAGTTTAAAAATTATACGAACATTATTATTCATATTCAAGCATTTTATTAGCCATTACTATGGTCAAAGACTCAAATCTAGGAACATTGAGAATGAAACTTTTGAGAGCGAATGTTCCGTCCCAATGCTGCGCAGTAGAGAGGAAACATCCTCCTACACGTGTAAAAATATTTGGAGAAAAGTACCCACCAGGGGCTCAGTCACTTTGAAGTTTGAAGCCATCAGTTTTAACTTTTTACTTTCAAATACCCGGATTATTTACCTTCACAATTTTTCTCTGGGCCCCTTTGAAAATTTTGATGTTGAGACTTGAGAGTCAAAGGAGAGGAAATGCGGCTGCGTTAAAAGAATTTGATTTAATTGTGGTTGAAAATAGCACATGGTCTCTGTGAATTTTTGTGGTCACAATTGCTATTTAATGTCTGACAAAATTGATGTACCACACAGTCGTGCCTTTTGAGTTGATGCCTACGGGCTTCTAATGCCCAAAAAAAAAAAAAAAAAAAAAAAAAAAAAAAATTCCAACAAGTAATTTGTACAGAAGAATGGACGGAATGGAACGAGAAATATCTATCCGCGTGTTTTAAGAACTATGAAAATGAAATAAAAGTGGAGTTAGACAAAAATGAATCTTTTTCTCTATTCTATTATCTTATTTTTGTATGAAACATCGGAAGTTAAAAACACTGGAAAAGTTTTATTTTACCATTCTGAGAAATAAGCATTTTTATTTGAATTTCGTGTGTAATTACATATCTATGTGAAATATTATAAATTAGAGAATTCTCAAGCTACCTATTTAAATTAAGTTGATTATAATATTTTTCCTTTGTATTTATTAGGATGATACTCAAGCTACCTCTTTAAATTAAGTTTTATTCTGTGTTTTTGCTTTGTATTTACAACAAGAATAAACATTTCCAAAGTCATTATTATAAGAGAATTTAAATTTAATTTAATTAAAACATAAAAGCCTAATAAGAATATATATTAAATTTCTGAGAAGAAATGTTATTCTTACTAGGGATGAGGTGTGATTTTCGCATTTGATTTGAACACAATACGTGGATGGTAAATTGCTGCATGTTGTAAGTTATGTTATATGTACAAAATAAATAAATAAATAAAACACTATTTAGTGTGAAAGAACAAAAATTTTCATTGAAACAAATATAAAGGATAGAGATTATGAAACACCAACAAAATAGAAATCGGACGAATTTGTCCATATGCAGAAAAAAAAAAAGCAGTACTTTAGATAGTAATTTGTCGTTTGTAAGTTACTCTTTGAAGGGACTGAGCCGTCATTATTTGTACTTACTAGTGTCACTAATTATTTATATCCCACTTTCTCTTATATAAATGACGGACAGTTCAGCAATAAACCACACTATTGAACTAACACTAAAATAAAGTTAAAAACCTCATCTAGAAGACTGCTTATTGTAATATCGATCAACTGCTGACGTATTTACATAATCCTATTTTAGTTGTCGTTTACTATTTCCTCTGGTCAGCTTGACTTTCAAGATCAATAAAGTCTATATACTACGTAGAAACTTGTTCATAAGATTGATATCAAAACCTATCCTAATTATCTTATGCACATAAATCATACTTTAAATACTTTTCAATGATCTTTGTATGACGCGTTTACATTCTAAGTCAAATAAAAAAATTACAAGAATGCTTGTCGGACCTTTTTTTTTTTTTTTTGTTCGTTTCTCGATACTACTTTTGTTAAGTCAACTTTATTTCTCTTTCAAGAGCTGACATTTGTATAATTCAAAAAGGTTTCTAAAGTGCTTTCCTTATATTATCAATATCTCAAAGCAAAAAAAAAAAAATGTATCTTTAAATAATATCATGGGGTAAATAAAAAATATTAGATCAAAGGACATACACTATATAAAAGAGTATTCACGAGAAAAAAAATAAATATATCGGCAAATATGCTGATGGCATAAATTATAATTTATAAAAAATAATACCAATGGCAACTTATATTATTTGCTAGTCTTAAAGCAGTTTGAGGTTCCAATCATATGACCGTCTCAGGTTACTAATAAATCTTTGAACGCTTTTAACCTAACAAGCATTTGTAGATTTTCTTATTGACGTCTCTCTACCAATTTTGATTAAGCTTATCTTATGATAAGTCAAAAAATCTATTTGGAACACAATTTACAAAAGGAACAACCAAATCTTTCGTTTGGTCGGTTCTTTGTGGCAAGAACTTATAATGCATATAAAAACTTAGCCGATTGAATAGTAAAATATTTTTAAATTTGATAATTAATATGTATGCTGTACCCTTCCTAATAGTAATTTTCTCAGTAAAAAAAATTCAAATATGTATTAATTAGTATGCCACAAAGAATTCCACAAAGATAAGCGATACATTAAATCAGACTCAGACCAACAATTTTTAGTTTTTATGGAATTTTTGAAGTTGTCTCTTATCCCTGTACAAATTTGTTACGTTCATTTTCTAATCGGACGATTAGATGAAATTTGACCTCATACCTGACCAATTTGGGGTATTAATTTAGGATCTATCTGAACCGTTTAATTTCAATTAATTGGTTTTAGATCTGTAGGTGAGGTCCCAATAAATCATTAATTACTGGCGAGGGAGCCGAACCAGTATTTAAGGCATAGAGAGAAAGCACGTGCTCTCTTCCCACATAGGAAGAGAAAAAAAAAAAATAAACAAAAATAAAAAGAGAAGGACTTCTCTTTACACTTTACAGGGAAGAAGCCAACTCCAGCGTAAGGCAACCAGGCAAGCGCAGAAAGTGACCATTTGGTTGGTTCCATATCTAAAATTCCTAATCAGCATATCCTCATACAATCCTTTTTTAAGATTGAAACATTTCTTTGTTTCTAATTTGTACGCCAGAAGTAAGGGATTATTACGAATGAATCCATATCCCATCCCAACCGATATGATCTTGATGGTTAAATTTTTTCGGGCCTATCAATCTGGTATTATGCACGGGACATCCATATCAGATCGGACGGCTGGGATGGTGCGTTGCACCATCCCGCCCGGGACCAGATCCTATTTGATTATGATTTGTGTATTTATTGACTATTATTTTTTGAATTTCAGAATTAAAGATTTAGTTTTAACTTCCTTCCTATCTACGAAATTACAATTGGTAACTTATTAAGACGATTGGTTTGAACATTTGAAACAGAAAAAAATATCAACTTTATGTAATTTTTTTTAGAGATACTTGAATGTGGCAATCAAGGAAAAAGAGAAAAAACAACAAAAGAAGCCGAAAAAGAAAGTAACTAGCTGCCTTAACAGAACTTGAGAAAAGCTAAAGCTTCTGACACGACCCAATCTGCCAAGATGAAGGTGGTCCTTTGTCGGTGTCTGAAGATTATGTTGTTTGCATTCGAGCCAAATTCCCCATAAAGCAGTTGCCAAATTAATAACCAGCAGCTTGTAGCTTGTGTATATATATATTTTTAAAGCCACTGAATGGAAGATGAGAGTCTAGGCTTTGTATGATGCAAACAAAAAAAAAAAAAGGAAAAAAAAACTTTTTATGTATTTTTTTTTCATTTAAACTAAAACGATAATCTGTCCCAAATATTTTTTATTGAGAAATTTGTTTCAAGTTATAACTATGTTTCATTGTAAAATTAATTTACCAAATTTGTATTTTTTCCTCATTCTTTTTAATTAATTTGTATTTTTTATTTGTTTCATTCTAACAGAATTTTCAGTCTTAGTAAATTAATTTTTAGCTTCATCTCTGATCAAGAATGTATGAAAAATTAGGAAGTTCATGAAATATCATACAATCAAAGATTTGTAAAAAGAATTCTTAAAATTGAGATTGTAGACGAGACACCATCACGCTTAGTTCATTTTGTCTATCGAAATATTGCCCAAATGCGGCCACACTGTAAAACCTATCCATCAAAACACATGTAAAATGCAAATAACCTAATCTCACAAATCACATGCCACAAGACTCTTGTCGGAAGCCTGCTGGGTCCCTTTAGGATTCTCTGTGGCTATCTTTTGAAGAATTTTATGCAACCTCAAAGTGAAGCCTACTAACAAATGATAACAATGGCAATTAAAGTATTTGTTATGGAGATAACAATTGCTATTTTGTCGTCCAGTGTGATATTAACAACCAACGAAACAAGTCAGATGGTTGCCATTTAAAACAAGAGAATATAATGTGCTTGTAGATATTAATTTTATTATTTTAATTATATTTATTACAAATGTAAAAAGAAAATTTAATATTAGTACAAATTGTTCGCTCTTATATTAGCAATGACGTTTTACAAAATTTGAAGAAATACATAATCTAACTTCATTTTATTACTTCCATAAAACTTTCAAAATCCTTAATTATTAACGTAGTACTGAAAAAAATCAAATTAACATGTAGAAAAATGTCAATAATAATAATTGTACAATAAAACCACAAAAAGTCCAAATTCAAATGCACGAGTGTATTTGAAAGGTACAATATACTCCCCTGTGGTGAGGCAGGAATTACCTCCAAAGCGCCACCCACAGTCAAACCCTACCCCACTTGTACCTCTCTCACGCTCCAGTCTCAAGCACTGGAGGCTTCTCCTTGAAAGTTTAAACAACTCCACTACTAACATGTCTGATTCTCTCCAACTGAACGAAATCGCTGTAAATTTCCAGTCAGACAATCACCCGTTAATTTACGATCGAACGAGATATATTGAGCCGACCTCTCAATTTTAATTTGCGGATCTGTTCCAGTTATGTAATTACATCCCGTCCGATTTAAATTTAACGGTTAGATCTATCTAAAAGTGTCCTTTAATTTGAGGAGCTTACTGTCGAAATTGAGGCCTCCAGAGAAGACCATCAGACTATTTTAGTAGTATTTTTATTCCATTCGACCACCATAATCAAGCCACCCTCTTCTACTACTTTTCCACTTCCATTTCTATTTCTTCACAAATTGTACCTCTCTCTCTCTCTCTCTCTACCTCACTACACCACCCAAACCCAACAATGCTCTCTTTCTCTTCTTCTTTTTCTTTACCTCTCGTTCTCTCTCTAATCTCCTCTCTTTGCTTTCTCTCTCATGGCGCCGCTACAGACACTCTAAACCCGGGGCAATCTATCTCCACCATTAATGGATCGACGCTCGTCTCAGAAGAAGGCGTATTTGAGTTGGGTTTTTTCAGTCCTGAGAATTCCTCGAGCCGGTACGTTGCCATTTGGTACCATGGAATCTCCCCAATAGCGACTATATGGATTGGTAATCGTGAGAACCCAATTCCTCCTTCCTCTTCAGCTTATTTCACCCACACCAATTCTGGAAATCTGGAATTAGTTGCTGGAACTGCAAATGGAAATGGTAATATTTTAGTTTTTTTCAACTGTTGCATAATAATTTCAAATTGGGTTGATCAACGAATTGAAGTTTTGGAAAGGACTATATTACTTGTGTTGTATAGTTTTTTGTATTTGAATTGGCCAATTGGGGTGGTTTGGTTACAATAGAACTTAGATATCGCTCCAAGTTCTGGTTGTAATTTTTGGCAATGTAAAGTTTCGTTAACTAGTTCTTCATGAAGTTGCCAACTTTTCTTTCTTTCCTTTAAAAACAGTGACCTACAGTTGCAAACTTCAAGTTTTCAATTTCACCCTCAGGCCTCCTTTATAACTCAGCTGAGACAAGATTCATGAAGTTCAAAATTGTTTGGAGGTCAAATTTCCAAATTGAAATATTTATTAGTTTGAATATGCTAACATGAACAATTGCATTTTGGGTCCAATGACAGTTACAATATGGTCAACCAACATGACATCACAAAATTCGACAACTTTGAAATTATCGGATGATGGAAACCTCGTCCTAAGTGCGGCAAATCCAGATGCTAGTGGAGGCACCAAAGTTCTCTGGGAGAGCTTTGATACCATGTCCGATACATTCATCCAGGGAATGCGTATGGGGATAAATACCAAAACTGGAGAACGCCAGGTCGTCACTTCCTGGCGTAGCCCCAATGATCCCGCCCCAGGTAATACAACTATCATGTGTTGCTACAGTTTTAGCCATACAAAAGAGGCACAATTTTATAATATTACTGAGCTTGAAAAGTTTGGGGTCTCATTAATTTTGTACCATTTAATGACATTTATGGAAATAATAGAGAGATGCACGAAGGTTTGTTATTTTGTCCTGGTCATAGAGCATAAGACATTATTTTAACAACTACCATGATGTTAAATCTGCTGTTGCTTGCTTCCATACATGAAGAGGCACTGATACTGAGCTTGAAAAGTTTGGTATTAATTTTAAACTATTGAATGACATTTATGGAAATAACAGAGAGGTGTAAGGTACTTTCTGGTTATAGAGCATAAGACATTATTTCAACAACTGCCATGGTGTTAAATCTGCTATTGCTTGCTTCTGTACGTGAAATTGCTGTCTGTTGTTTAGTCGTGTACATGATATTATTATTGTTGTTTTTTTGTTTTTGGATTATAAAATCATTTTTCTTTGATGCATGGTACAGGTAATTTTATAATGGGTTTGGATCCAAATGGGTCCACCCAAGTGTTTATCTGGAAGAATGGAACCATCCCGTACTGGCGTTCTGGTGAATGGAATGGTGCGTCCAACTTCATAGGCATTCCTTGGCGGCCTCTGTACTCAAAGGGCTTCAATTTGCAAACAGAAGGCAATGAAAGATATTACACGTACACAGCAGCTAACAATTCATTGCAACGGTTTGTGTTGCAGTGGAATGGTGTTGAGACAATATACTTGTATAAACAGCAACAAAACGTATGGGAAGATTTTTGGGACCAGCCAGTCAAGCAGTGTGAGTTGTACAGTGCATGCGGACCCAATGGGTTGTGTAAAAATAATGGTGATCTGGCATCATGTAGTTGTTTGGATGGGTTCGAACCTAAGTCAGACAAAGAAACGAAAGCTGGGAATTGGTCAGGTGGGTGTGTGAGGCGGGTTGCCTTGGATTGCCAACAGAATAGAAGTGGAGACAGATACAAAACGATTCCAGGTACAGATCCCCAAACTTCTTTCACATGATTTATTTTTGCAACACCAGTGAGGATAGGTACTAGAGTTACTAGACCTGCTGCATAGGTATCTACATATATTGAATGTTGATGATTTCACTCTTTTTGCTCCAAAATTGTGGTACGAGATTTATTTACTTTTAGTTCACTTTGATGTGAACCCCAAACATTTTCTAGTAATTCTTCACTGGTGATCCCCAAATTAAAAGGTGTTACATATAGACGAAACAACTCATGCTATATTACTGCTGCATTGATTCTTATGATAGAAAAACTTCTTACTCTATTCCTGCCTATTCAGCACAAACATGTTTGAAGACTATAATTGTACCATGCTGGTGTGGAAGTTATAACAAGATATACAATATACAAGCCTGCAAACTGAAGTATTAGGGGTGCATAACGTCTAAAATGACCATGAAAATGGTCAGTTGCGTTAACCGTTTCGTTTTGGACACGGAACTGACTATCAACTTCGTTAACCATTTCGTTTTGGACAAAACGATCGAAATCACGAAAATACCACGAAAATACACATGGACGAAACCGTTTCAAGCTTTCATTAACCGTTTCGTTTTGGACGAAATGAAACGAAAGAACGATTAAAACAGTCGCTGTTTTCACCCCTATGAAGTATGAATCTGAGTATGTGACAGCTTTTTTATTGTGGGTTCTGCCAAATCAGTAGAAACTCTTTTTCTTCCACAAATAGAATAATTTAAAGTGGTAAATACATAGGAAATGTGAGATAAAACAACAAAAACCAGGAATATTCAGTCAAGCAGATTATGATGCCTGCATCTGTCAGTTCACTTCCTTTTGGTCTTGTTCTAGGGATGAAGCTGCCAGATCACGCAATACGGTTCCAGAATATTGGGGATTCTGACTCGTGTAAGAGCTATTGTTCAAATAATTGCTCGTGCATTGCTTACGCTTTTGTGCAAACAGTTGGTTGCATGGTATGGAGTGGAGATCTCGTTGATCTGTACCATTTTGATGTAGATGGATACGATCTCTTTGTCAAGGAGCCCCACTCTCTATTGGGTTAGTCTTGTTAATTTATGACCTTAAATACTAAAAGCTTTCTTCTTTTCTTTATGCTATGGTTGATCTGATTACATATTAAATTATTTATCTGATTCAGATTCAAATCACCATGTTGCTATAATAGCCGGGACTGTGTCAGCAGCCTTGGTATTCCTTTTGGTGGCTTGTAGCTTCTTATGGTGGAAGGTCATCCACCGTTCAAAGGACAAAGGTAAATCATCTATCTTTTCATTACTAAGTTTGGAGATACTTTCGTAAAACCTGTATTCCTAATTTAAGGAACTACATATAAACAACAAGCTGATTACCTTACTCAGTTTATGCCTATGGTAACATTTATTTTGTTATATATTTGTCCTTACCAGAATTTTGGAAGCTATTTATAGTGAGCACTTACTTTATCTTTCCCTTTTATGATATTAATATTTGAATTTAACGAAAATTTTCTTTAACCTCTCACAGGTAGTTTAAATATTAGCCGTATATCACAGCAATCAAGCCTAGGTTTTCTGAGGAGTAGAGAAGATTTTTCAGGCCCTAGCCAGTTTGCAGATGAATCAGAAGAAGGAAAGAAATTTGAACTGCCTCTCTTTACTTTTGATTGCTTGGCTATAGCTACAAATAAGTTTGGTAGCTTAAATAAGCTCGGAGAAGGTGGATTTGGGCTTGTCTACAAGGTCAGTCTCTCATTTATATATATATTCTGTGATCTTACTCAAAATGGTGGTAGTCCTTAGGATGTATCCAAAAGACAACATGAAAACAAATATCAAATCTTTTCCCATGTAGCCTGCTTGATAAGTGGATATTTCTCTCTTTTCCATGCATATATGGGTTTTGTGTAGCTGATCGCTTATTAAGTCTTTTTATTTGGGGTTGCTTGTTAAAACTTCATTTTTTTCAGAAAGGTATCACCCATAGAATTCGGATAAGCCTATCTAGCACTTTCCTAATTTCAATCTTAGTTAGATATGTAACATAGGTTTTTTGTTTGATTATATTTTGCCGAGTACAGGGGATGTTGCCAGGTGGAGAAGAAATAGCAGTTAAAAGGTTATCGGCTACGTCAGGACAAGGGGTAGAAGAGTTCAAAAATGAAGTCATACTTATTGCAAAACTTCAGCACCGCAACCTTGTCAGACTTCTAGGCTGTTGCATACATGGAGAGGAAAGGCTATTGGTCTATGAATACTTACCTAACAAGAGCTTGGATGCATTTCTATTTGGTAAGCCATCTATTTTGCATTTCTTTTTACTATTTATGAAAATCGTTATCAATTATTGTTCCTACGAACTTTATCAAATATTATACAAAAAATTAAATACACTTCTAACAAGAAAGAGTGAATGATTAGGTTAAAAAAAAAAAATCTGGGAAAAGCACCTCACTTCAAGACAATATCAATTGCAAACGAAAAGGTCTTTGCATATCACTCGGTTGATAAAAAGAGAAAAAACTAGTTTATTATTGCAATTACTTGCTGGTGTTTATTTGAGGGTACATATATTCTAGGTTACATGCAATAGAAATTTACTGTACTGGTTGAGTAGTGATTTCTGGAGTTTTTCTGTGTGGTGCCAAACCAGTAACAATCAAAGCTTTAGGGGTTCTTCCTTTCTGTAACATAAAGAATCTTGTAGTCAAGACTAAAAACGTAATTTATTCCATTTTCTTGTAGATCCTTCGAAGAGGGGATTATTAGATTGGAAAACAAGATTCAATATAATAGAAGGGATTGCTAGAGGCCTCCTATACCTCCACCGTGATTCAAGGTTACGTGTAGTACATCGTGATTTGAAGGTCAGCAACATTTTGTTAGATAGGGATATGGAACCAAAAATATCCGATTTTGGCATGGCACGCATCTTTGGTGGAGACCAAAATCAAGAGAACACTAATCGTGTTGTTGGCACATTGTAAGTGGATTGTTTTACATCAAATATATGGATTCAGCATTTTCAATTTAACATTTTAGCACCAATTTTGCTCGACTCCGGTACTGTTATGTATAGAGCAAAGTTTGGGTTAAAGATGCTCGAGGCTCTTGTAGCATCACTATATACTGTACCTGTGTTAGAAGTTAGGCTAGTGGAAACTGAACTCTTTTTATTATTTACATTCAGTAGCTTTCTATTCAGTTTGTTCTAAGCTCCAAATCTAACTAGTTATTTTTTTTCTTTCAATTTTATTTTTTTTATTTCCTTTCTTGGATGGGCAGGGGTTACATGTCACCTGAGTATGCTATGGAAGGTATATTCTCAGTGAAATCAGATGTCTATAGCTTTGGAATTCTACTTTTGGAAATAATTACTGGGGAGAGGAATAGCAGCTTCCATTATAAGGATGATTCTCTAAATATTGTTGGATATGTAAGCTTCTTATCAATCAAAATTTTTCTTTTTTTGCAAAGAAAGATGGCTTAAACAAATGTGGAGTATGTAATCATTTGAAATTGGAATGAAAAAACTTAAAACAGTTTGGAACTACCATTGATTACTGCCGTGGAATTACCAGATCACCACTTCTTACTTGTGAATTTAATTTTTTGTTTCCTTAATATATTTCTAAATATTTTTTTCAGGCATATAAATTGTGGTATGAAGAAAGAGCGTCTGACCTAATTGACCCAACTATGAAAGAAACATGTTCCATTCCTGAGGTACTCCGATGCATCCAGGTGGCACTGTTGTGTGTGCAGGATCTTGCATATGATCGGCCCGAGATCCCATTGGTGATAAAAATGATAACAAATGACAACCCTAGCATGCCAGTACCAAGACGGCCCACCTTTACGCTCCAAGGTTATTCTTCCGAGACCAGTGCCATGAAGAGTACTGATGAGTTAATGACAGCATGTGATGTCACTATCACAAGGCTTCAAGGAAGGTAACCTGGGGTATAATGGTAAAAATGGGAATACTTTTGGGCTAGCACAGCAGCTTCTGTAAAGTGCACCTTGCAAGCATACAAACTTACAATGGAAAATCCATATTATGCAGTTTTGTGGAAGATATTTGTACAGAGAAGGATGTATAATTCAATTGGTGGGCGTTAAAGAATTTTGGGACAACCTTGGTTTTATTATACATGTATAGAAGGCAAATCATTTGATTTTCTACTTACTAGTGTTTGTCATTGTTTTGATATATAAAAATGCGTGTTTTTTCCTTTCTTCTGTATGCAAGAATAGTACATGTAAGCCCTTTCAACTTGATTCAGAATTGAACTTGTAGGTCATTAAGCTGAACTGTGTCAGGAAAAACAACGGAGTTAATTGCATCTTGTGTACAGTTAATTAAAAAGCACTTTCACTGTAAGATTTATGCTTACCTAAATTGTAGTGCATATTTCTATATCCGCTGATGCACCCAAATTCAGATTACTTCAGAATAATTTTTGGGTGATCTAGATAAGGATGCATATCTAGGATAACTACCTCCATAAGTCATAATTTGGGTATCGATCTGTAGTCACAAGTTATGTAGAAGTATCTACCATTTGTATTTCATGATCACATCAGCCAGTGTTTTTCCCCTTAAAATTATAAATTTCTATGTTTTTTTTTTCCTTTTAATTTTGGTATTTACTTTGAGAAGGAGAAGATATTTCGGCCTTTTAAGTGACGTTGTTTAAAATCATACTACCAAAAGTCATTGGCCCAAAAAGTCGCTTCAGCAGGATCTTTGGAAATCACCATGCTACATTCTTATGAAAATAAAACTGAAAATCTTTAAGTAATCACTAGGCCATTTTTTAAAATAAGAGCTACATTTCTAAACCAATACAATTATTTTTTTGCTTAATTGTGTAGATCACGCTAAATTGCGAATGAACTAAGACTATTGCCATATATATCCAATTATATTGCCGTAAGTTGTCGCTGGATGCATTGTTCCATACGTAGCCTTTTCGTTTAGAGTTCTATTACAGTTTAAAAAAACTGAAAAAGAAAGGAAATAATTACATTTCCACAGCTACACGTCACATGCCATAGAGCAACCATAATCAACATCCTACCATTATTTGAAATGAACTTTCCAAAGAAGACAATCAACTTAGCAATGTTCCATTTGCCTTCAATTTAACAACAGTTGGGCATTCTGTTCATTATTCAGTAATTTGCATCACCTCTCTCTCTCTCTCTCTCACACACACACACACACACACAGACACACACACCAGGAGTTTAAAGCACAGCAATGACTTTTTATCCAATCTTCTCTCTCGTTTTTTGTCTGGTATCCTTTATGAACATCCTCTCTCATGCCACCACAAACAGACACACTAAAACAGGGTCAATCTATCTCTACCATTGACGGGTCAACGCTGGTTTCAGAAAATTCTTTATTTGAATTAGGCTTTTTCACTCCAGGAAATTCTTCAAACCAGTATGTTGCTATATGGTACCATATCATCTCCAAACAAGACACTATATGGGTGGCTAACCGTGAAACTCCAATTCCACCTTTGTCATCAGCCCTCCTGATGCTCACCAGTGCTGGAAATCTGGAATTAATTGCTGAAATTGAAAATAAAAACGGTAATTATCTTTTTGATATTATTTCTAATTCAAACTTTTTTTGAGGGTCTTTTCTAATTCAAACTTATCTAGTGTTATTTGATTGAGATTTTGTTTCACATGTAAGCAAACTGAAGAGTCTTGATTTTAGATGGTATGAGTCAGCTTGTTGTGTTGTTTTGATTTCTGGCTTCTCCATCAGGCTTGCGTTTTTGAAGTTAAAATCTAATCTCAAATGTCAAAATAAACTGTTTGATTTGATCTCTATCACTTCATTTATCTGCATAGAAAATTATGGTCTTCCAATTTTGTTTGATAGGTATAAAAATTGGAGGATCTTGTATCCACCTCTAGTTCCTTTGAATTTTGATTCTCTACTAACTTAAGTACTTAACCTTCTAGTTTTTGCAATAGTATGTTTGCACAATTTTTACTTGAGGTCCCTGACAGTTACAGTATGGTCCACCTGTTGGAACATTTGTAGAAAACTCAAAATTCATTTTTTTAATTATCCTTTTGATAATATAATTAATTATTATTTCCTGTTTATTTCCCCACCGATTTGTCATTTTGATTAAATCAATTAATCTATGTCATGATTCTTTACTTTACTGTTTTACCGAATTTGTAAATGAATATAAGTCGGTACAAACCATTGCATCCTTTCGGCATATACAGTTGGCATTAACCGACACCAAATTTTATTGGCAACTTTTCATTACTTGACTATTCCTTTATGTCTATATATTGTGGCCCTTTGTTCATTCGGGTATGGGACAGAAATTAAAAAGGTTCCTTTATACACTCCTTATTACTCGCAACAAATTACTCTGCCAATTAGTAATTTGTTGCATGCCGATTAGTTGATACAAATATTTTCTTATTAATTTTCATTCAATCCATTTCCAATTTCTTCCACTAAATATCGCTGGGTATTGAAGGAGTGATCCATCTCTTCTCTCATGGATGTATCCCTAAAGAGAAGAACAACCCGTGGTATCTTGGGGTGTTTCCGAAGACCTCGTACGTGAGGGGAATACACGTTAGGACAGAGTTCACTCGCCCGGTAAACTTGTTTCAATCTATTTTACTTTATTTATTATTCTGATTAATTTAATATTAATTTATTTGATTTAATTCTTAATCACAATTTGGTATTTTGAAGCATTTGATCCAACAATCTAAGGTGTAATTTCCCACCAGTTGTGATTAAGTTTTGCCTAATATTCTAATTTGATAATTTTGTAAAATCGGTAGAATAAAACAAATCGCCATCAAAACAGTTAGTATTGATTTAATTATTTGAATTGAATTAGGACGCATAAGGTCTTTGAAAATTATTTGATTAAGTTCAATAAATTGATTTGAAGAGACGCCTATGTACTCTGAATTTGATGAATTTCAATTTTGTGTAAAATATCATTCACCTTATTGAATTCTTTTTCTGAAGGATTTTGTAAATCCTCAATATTCTGTTTTGTAGAAAAATAGACCAATATTCGATTGTTAAGTAATTACTTATTGGATTAAGATTTAAAATAATTATTAATGATATTTCTCTTCTACTAATATTTCGTTGGTAAAGTGATGTTGATTAGTACAGATCTGAAATTTCCGAAGTAGATCAGTAAAATAAAATAGATAGAACTCTAAATCGGTAAATAGAGTTTTGTTGCATCTAATACAAATATATCTTTGAATTTTGTTCCTACTAGTTCGGTAATTAATCTCCGAACTGCAACGGAAAGATGACATAAATTCTAATTGGAAGTACTGGAGTTAATTTGCCATGATTTCTTCTTTATTCAAATGGGATTTGGATAATATCCATTATTTAAATTAAATATTAAATAAAATTTTAATGGATCTGGAATTATTAAATGACAAGAACAAATCAAAGCTTGGTCAATTGGCTAGTGTACATTTAATGTGAGTATCTAGTTAGGTACTTGTAATTTTTGAGAATTAAAATCAGCATATGAAATACTGCATATATATAAGGAATAGGAAGAAATGTTAAATCCTGTTAATTAACTTTATTTTATCAATGAATTTGAGTCTGATAAAAGTTTAGAACTATTGTTGACATGTAAGTACGAGAATACAATTTCATTTTCGAAATTCATCTTCGTATCTTAAACTATATATATAAAGGGATCAAATATAATATTTCATTTTAATGAGCATTATTGTATTTCCCTTTCCTAAGATTAAGTCTTAGTGAATTGTACACAAGATTAATCCTTGTTTTGCACCCAATAAAGAAAGAAATAAATTGAATAATAACTATGACAATCTGATGGTATGTATCCTTACATGTTTAGTTATGTAGTCTTATCGCTATTGGCACAGTTTCAATCATACATTTATTTATTGGTGACAAATATAAGTTGCCATAACTTAACCATGTGATAGTGAGAAGTATTTCTCATTGGTTATCTCCAACCTTATGCAAAGATATTAAGTTATTATCGTAATTAATTTTGTGGAGGTATAAATTAAAAAAAAGGAATTATATATTTATGTAAATATTTAGTGATCAATTTCGGTGATTGAATTTTAGTTAATTAGCTGATCCTAATAAGCAAATTCGGATGCATTAAAATGCATGATACTAGTGCTCCACTGATAATAAAATATACTTGGGAAATGTGGGGGCTCACATCTTTATATAATTAAAGAAGAATTATCAAAGGAATATACATATTATACTCAACGTCAGGTTAATGAAGAGATGATAAAATATAAGCTTTCTGTTGGCTAATGATATAAACTATCTTTTTAATACGGAGTAAAATTACTCATTGCCATTGTTAAAAAAAAAAAATTTTGATTGGATATAAAACATAATTGAGGAACTTCAATTCTTGAAAGCTCTACCTTCTTGGCATTTTGTGAATTATTAATTCAAATGCGGCAGCATAATTATAAAAAAAAAAAAAAAATCAGATTTCATGATCCAATCTTGTTGATTCACTTCAATAAACTTGACAGATTATGATAACTATTAATATGTTGAGTGCTAAAAAATACGGAATGTAAATTATGACCAATTTTATTTATTTGAGTTCCATATTTTACTAGGTCATAATAACTCATATAAATTCATATCCGTGCTCGTGCATGAGGTTAACACTCCTTGTGAAAATAAACAATTTATATACACATAAATTGTGGGGGTTATAGTTCACTGAATTATGACCAACTCCATTTCACATCAAATACGTGACATAAAATAAAATAAAAAATGCATAATGAAATATGCAAATTATTTTTCTGTGGCATAATGTTCTGGCCAATTGTTCATAAATATTTTATAAATTTTATATGGAGGCTTATTGCTAATAGAAAAGTTCAAGAATTTGTTTTTGCAAGTTTCTTTGACAGGTAAAAGTAACTACTTGAGCTCAAGCGTCGAAGCAACTACTTAACATGAAGAAATCTCTTCTGGACTTTTAAGTCCTCATTCATCGAGGGGGATGGGATAATGCCCAAAATATGCTTTCTTGTAGTGGTTATCCAACCTCTGATAGGCGATCCCTTGAAAGAGGTTCAATGGGTAATAACAAGCTAATAAGTTAGCAACGAGATCACGCAATTTATAGAGCTCGATTCTAAACCCATCCCTATGGTGAGTGTGATCATTGCAGAGGTCAGGATGAGCATCATAGCTCTTAATGAGTACCGAGGCGATAATTGTCGCGAGATGTGACTCTACACACATCCCTGGTAGGAACTCACCTATATGAGAGTGTCTGTATACGGCTGCAGTGCTGGGCATGGGTAAGCCCGTAAGACTCCCATGAAAAATTCAAGATACATTGCGCATGGCCGTTAATGTGCAACCCGTGATGGTAATCTCCATATTACGTGTGTGATGATAAAATTTGGATCAAAGGAACGAGTTCAAGACTTAGTTCACTCAGTCTCCTCCAAATTTGATACATCAACACTAGATGAAGTTCAAGGTTTGTAAACTACTTCATCGATGCGTGGTATAAATATCCAGCAATTTGTTATTCACCATTTGCCTATAAAATATCCTCCATAATATATTTCGATTGATTATTCGATTATATAAATTCATAATTTGCTTTGATGAAAGTCAATATTTGATATTCATAAATTTTGAGTTTTGTGGGGGATTGTTGGAACATTTGTAGAAAACCCAAAATTCATTTTTTTAATTATCCTTTTGATAATATAATTAATTATTATTTCCTGTTTATTTCCCCACCGATTTGTCATTTTGATTAAATCAATTAATCTATGTCATGATTCTTTACTTTACTGTTTTACCGAATTTGTAAATGAATATAAGTCGGTACAAACCATTGCATCTTTTCGGCATATACAGTTGGCATTAACCGACACCAAATTTTATTGGCAACTTTTCATTACTTGACTATTCCTTTATGTCTATATATTGTGGCCCTTTGTTCATTCGGGTATAGGACAGAAATTAAAAAGGTTCCTTTATACACTCCTTATTACTCGCAACAAATTACTCTGCCAATTAGTAATTTGTTGCATGCCGATTAGTTGATACAAATATTTTCTTATTAATTTTCATTCAATCCATTTCCAATTTCTTCCACTAAATATCGCTGGGTATTGAAGGAGTGATCCATCTCTTCTCTCATGGACGTATCCCTAAAGAGAAGAACAACCCGTGGTATCTTGGGGTGTTTCCGAAGACCTCGTACGTGAGGGGAATACACCTTAGGACAGAGTTCACTCGCCCGGTAAACTTGTTTCAATCTATTTTACTTTATTTATTATTCTGATTAATTTAATATTAATTTATTTGATTTAATTCTTAATCACAATTTGGTATTTTGAAGCATTTGATCCAACACCACCAATACTACATCCCTGAACACTACAGCCTTACAATTGTCCAACGAAGGAAATCTCATACTTCAAGCTAGTCAAAGTACAATTCTTTGGCAGAGCTTTGACCACCCTGGCGACACATTCCTCCCTGGGATGCATTTGGGAATCAATATGAAAACCGGTGCATGTCAGATATGTATTAGCTGGCGCAGCCCGGATGACCCTGCCCCAGGTAAGAAATCATATGTCATAAATTCATTATACATAATGTCTAATGCACTGTAGAATATTATACAGACAATGAGCCTGACTGGTTTCGGTACCGACCTTTTTCTTCTTATTATTAACATTATTTGTTTGAAATTGAATATGTAGAATCCAAGTTTGTGAAAATCCTTAGGATATTATGTAAATCAGTGATGATACTTATGGCTACCCCTAGCACTTATGCAAAGATTTTCTTCCATGATAATCACCATTTGGTGTTCTCTAACCTGGAATTTTGTTCTCTCCTGTAACAATAACAGTATGTAACTTGTAGGTGCCTGGTTACACAACACACACACACACACACACACACACGCATGTAGGCACATATCACTGCCTAGAGCACTAAATGGTTACTTCACATTATGAAATACATAGGTAATTTTTTATTGGGCTTGGACCCTAATGGATCAACCCAGGTGTTCATTTGGAAGGACAGTATGATACCATTCTGGAGGTCGGGTGAATGGAATGGTGCATCCAATTTCATTGGAGACCCTTTTCCGCCTCTCTACTCGACAGGTTTTTATTGTAACACTAGCCAAAAGTACTGCACATACACGGCTTTCAATGATTCCCTGGAACGGTTTGTGTTGCACTGGAATGGTACTGATTCCATCTACATGTATAACGGTGACAGTGCATCAAAGGACAATGGGTGGGTAAATTTCTGGCAACAGCCCGTGAAGCAATGTGAGATTTATGGTTCTTGCAGGCCCAACAGAGTCTGTAGGAATAATGGCAAGTTTGCATCATGTAGTTGTTTGGCTGGCTACACGCCTAAGTCAAGCCATGATTGGAAGACCGGCAAATGGTCTGATGGATGTGTGAGGCTGGCAGCCTTGGATTGCCAAGATAATAGAAAGAATGGATACAAAAGGTTGCCAGGTACAATTAAAGTACAATCAATTATTCAATTACATTATATTTTTGTTTATGTATCCACAAACGGGGTACACAAGAGGTTTGGCTGCAGATTTGCACAGTACACAATCCGGGACTGTTTCTTTGTACTTGTATGAATCAGAAACGATTGATATTACTGTAACAGCCAGTATGTTTTAATATTCTGCACTATTAGGGTACATTTTCTCTCTCTCTCTCTTGAAATGATTCAACTATTGATGGGAATACAAATTATAAATGAGTGAAAACATACATAAAAATTAGGCAGTGTTTAAACTTAAAAACCTTGCTTGCAAGGATTTTTTCCTCCAGATACTGATAAACTCCAATAAATGCTAATATGGTTTGGGTATATATATGATCATGAATTTATATGTATGCATGATCGAATATGGAGTAGAATGCCAATGGTTTTAGGATATCTATACAGATTGCATGTTAAATAGAAGCAATTTGTTGCCAGCAATGCAAACAAAAAGAAATATAAATATGTTGTAAAGTCAGCATTGAATCAATTGTCATATCTTCTGTCTTGCAGGAATGAAGCTGCCAGATCACACAGAGCGGGTCCCATCTATATTAGATCCTGATTCATGCCAGAGTTATTGTTCAAGCAATTGCTCATGCAATGCATACGCATATGTTGGCACAGTCGGGTGCATGACGTGGAGTGGTGACCTATTAGTTCTTTATCAATTTGATAATGGTGGTTATGATTTTTATGTTAAGACACCAGGGGGTAAGTTCGACAAAATTAGTGCATTATAAGTAAAATTTTTTTTGCCACACATATTGATCTAGTTAGCTATATATATGAGTATTATTCAGGTTCTAATAATCACAAAATTGCGATCATAACTGGGATGGTGTCTGCCATTATAGTGTTTATGTTGGTAGCGCTTATCTTCCTATTGCGGCAGTTTCTGCTCCGTTCAAAACCTAGAGGTTATTTCTCTCGCTTTTAATATTTGTTCTGATACTTTTCATATACACTTTCTGGGTATTGTTTCTTTTTTGTTAGTTCATTCGTCATTGAGTAATTATTTTCAATTTGCCTCATTAGAAACCTAGTAACATCAGGATTGTTGAACCTTGCACAGGTAGCTCAGATAGTACCAACAGATTAAATGAAGCTCCTCGAGCATTTCATAGGAGCAAAGAAGATTCCGCACAGCAGATCAAATTTACAGATGAAGCAGAACATGAAAAAAGCTTTGGACTGCCATTATTTACATTTGATTACATTGTCGCAGCTACACACAATTTTGGCAGATCAAACAAACTTGGAGAAGGTGGATTTGGAATAGTATACAAGGTTTAATATATTCATTTTTAACATTCTTCAAATAATGTTGGTTAAGAGCATATTTTTCGTACTGTCCCTTTTCCAAGCTAGGATAACAAATAAATAAACTGAAGGTTTAACTAGAGTATAAACCTATATGCATATCTAACCTATAAAAGACTTAGAGGATTAGATATACTGCAGCGGAAATGATCGAACGCCTAGACTCTCTTGTTGGAGTTCGAATCTGCAGCCTTGTCTCTCTCCGTACGCAACCGGTACACCACCGCCTTAAGTTAGGGCTTGACGTCACCTTCCACGCTTCCACTTGCCGGTCTCGACTCGTGTGTGTGACCCGATTGCTCCAAGCAGTCGGATGGCTTCCTCCCTCTCAGAAACTCTCCTAACAACAGAGACGTTTCTGTTTAGAGGGGTATATATAGGAGTCTGTCTGAACCGATCACGTCTGTTCAGATCCTAGTCCCAGCGGTCCGCTGGCCCTGCCAGCGACCCGCTAGGTCATTCAATGGCAGCGGCCCACTAGCCCAGCTAGCGGCTCCACACACTTTTTCCAACATAAACAGATGAAAACAATAAATACATGGTCAAATAGGACCTAATATTCGGAGATATATTATAAGTATTGAACATATAGAAACGTAAGGTTCGTACTTTTTTCTTTGACAGTTTTCATAAAATTTACTTCGAAGTGCTTCAAGATATATGTAATCTAGTAGGTGGACCAACTCAAGTCTGATCATCCTAACCACAAAATATTAACAGCATATAATCGATAAATAAGAACATAAAGCAAAACAGGCAGTGCTCGGTACAAAAATATGGCCCACAAGATTGTGTAAATGATGGGAGCTAGAGGAACCCATGGGCATGGGCATAGATAGAGAAAGAACTAGGTCTAGATAGAGGAATCGGGGCATGGGGTATGGGCAGAATGTCAAAAGAACTAGAACATGAGTAATGGAGAATTTGGTGCAATCCACATGGCAAGATCTGAGACTTCCATTTTTATAACTAATGGGAATCATTATAGGTGATTATTCTTTTGAAAAGCTTTTAGAGTCTTTTTGGTCTATATAAATGTTCAGCGCACCTAAACTATATAGATAATTAGCCCATTAAACCCAGAGTGATCTCTGCAAATATCAATTTGCACCATTCAATAAACCCGAGAAACTGCAAAAGAAAAAAAGAAAAGAAAAGAGATGTGTTTACAAAAATGCATCAGGCACTAGAGATCAATGGAGTTTTGAATTATTGAACTTTTGCTCAAATTATCGCTTGCAAGGGATCATCTGCTGGATGATTGAGAGGTAAGAAGGGTATGGTTGTGTTAAAAAGATATGTGGGGAACTAATAATATATTGACCAGTTTTCAGGTACAGTTGATATTCAGGACAGGTAGGACAATAACATACTTGTTACTAGAAGTCTAGAACAAATATTTTCTAGTCATAGCAAATAAGATTTCTTTCTTCTCATTTATTCATGGATATATTCTGAGTATAGGGCATATTGCCTGATGGGGAAGAAATAGCTGTAAAAAGGCTGTCTGCTAATTCGAGGCAAGGAATTGATGAGTTAAAAAATGAAGTCATACTCATTGCAAAGCTACAGCACCGCAACCTAGTGAGACTTTTAGGCTATTGCATCGAAGGAGAGGAAAAATTGTTGGTCTATGAGTACCTACCTAACAAGAGCTTGGATGCCATTCTTTTTGGTAACATTTTCCATTAATTGGTTATACTTTTTATGTGTAGAGCAACTATATTCAGTTCATACATACAGAACTCATACAAGAAAGTAAAAGATGAGTATAATAGACATTCAAATAGATTAAAAAAGAACAAAATCAGGCAAAACAACACACGATATTCAAGATGAGATCACCAATTATAAAACAAACAGGACATAGAAATCGGACAAATTAAAGAACAAGAAATAAGAAATGAGGCAAATAGCTAGTAAACCATCATAGAACATGTTCTTTTGTTTGTTCAAGTAATACTTTGATTTGATTACTTCAAACAAAATCATACTATACCAAAAATATTGCATCTTACTTACATTTTCAAATTGTTTACTGTTTGTTTTCGGATTTTCTTTTGTCATCAACCCATAATATTTTGGTGCCTATTCGTAAAAAGCAGCTTTAACTAGTTTTGTGTGTTTACCTATGTAGATTCTCTAACTAGAGGACTTCTAGATTGGAGAAAAAGATTTGACATAATAGAAGGGGTTGCTAGAGGACTCCTGTACCTTCACCGTGATTCAAGGCTACGTGTAGTGCACCGTGATTTGAAGGCTAGCAATATTTTGTTAGACAAGGATATGGAACCAAAAATATCTGATTTTGGCATGGCAAGGATTTTTGGTGGAGAAGAAAATCAAGAGAGTACTAATCGTGTTGTTGGTACATTGTAAGCTTCTTGCTTTGATAGAACATTATTTTCATCCAATTATTGGACCCCCATTGAAATACATAAATCAGAACCTTAATGACTAAAATTTGAAGGTATTTAATGCTTATTGTGAAATGTAAAGCATATTCATATCTGTGACCCTGGCCATTTTCTATATGGCCTCTAGAATCTCAACAAGATAATAAAGGTTTGTGCTGGATTGATAGGGGTTACATGGCACCTGAGTATGCTACGGAAGGTATCTTCTCTGTGAAATCAGATGTCTATAGCTTTGGAATTCTACTTTTGGAGATAATAACAGGGGAGAGGAATAGTAGCTTCCATAATAAAGATGATTCTCTAAATATCGTTGGATATGTAAGACATTTTCTCAATCACCTTTAATCTTGCTAATAAAACTTGTTTTAGTTGCTTCGGTAATAAGGAAGTGTAATTAAAATTACTTATATTTGGACAAGTTGGACTACAACCATGGGATTATATAAAAAAATTAGCTTCAAATGAACCCTGATGCCACTACGTCAAAAAAAAGCTTTAGTACTGCAACATTAATATCTGTTTTTAAGAAAATCGGTATAAAAAATAGTCGGTGGCAATTTCGTAATTGTCAGACTTTATCTTTAGTACCGGTTTTTCTAAAAAACCGATACAAAAATATTGGCCAAAAAAATAAAAAAAAGGTTTATCTTTAGTATCGGTTTTTTAAAAAACCGGTACTAAAGAGTTGTCAAAAAAATCAAAATTCTGTCTATCTTTAGTATGGTATTAAAGATCAATTTAATTTTTTTAAAACAAAATACCGCCAAAACCAATATTTCTAAGTATTAAGCTGCTGTCTCCTCTCTCTGCGTGAGATTTTTTAAGTCCAAAACTTAGCTGCTGCCTCCTCTCTCTCTCTCGACTCTCTTCCTCTCCACTGCCTCTCCCTCTCGATCTACTCTCTACTGCCTCTATCTCTCGATCCACTGCCTCTCCTCTTTCTCCACACTGCCTCTCTGATCCCTCTCAATCCACTACCTCTTCCTCTCCACTGCCTCTCGCTCCCTCTTCACCGCCTCTCTCTCTCTGTCACTCGACTCGACTGTGTCATTCTCTCACTGCTCTCTCTCCCTCGATGCAACTGCGCCACTTCTACGCCGAGTAAGGTACACCATTCTCTCACTGCTAATGGATTTTGGTTAAATATTTGTGTTAAATGGTTAATCCGACAAATTAAGGTTAATTTTTGTTAATGAATTTTGGAATTGGATTTAAATCCAAATTTTTTTATAATTGAAATTGGGTTAAAATCCGAAAATTGTATAATTTATTAATTTTTGTTAATATGCAATTGGGTCAAAATCTGAAATTTGTATTAATTATGTTAATTATTATTTAAGTTATTCTATATGAATTATTATTTATTTCATTGTGTATGAATTTATTATGAATTTGTGTATATAAATTATTTGTATAATATATAGATTTTGAATTGTGTTATATCGGTACATCGGTATTAATTGATGGCTAGCAAAAAAAGGAGCTAGCCTCAGAAATAAATTATTTTTTTACAATGATCTTTAGTACCGGTTATTAGCCTAAAAACCGGTACTAAAGATAGTTAATATAAAAAAAAAGCGAAAATCTTTAGTACCGGTTTATAATTAATAACCGGTACTAAAGATGACATCTTTAGTACCGGTTATTAGTTAAAAACCGGTACTAAAGATTCCCGTCTTTTTTTTTCGCTAATTCCAGTGCGTTTTTAGTACCGACTTTTTAGTACCGGTTTTTTATTATCTTTAGCACCCCTATTATTAGTACCGCTTGACAACCGGTACTAGTAATTTATATTTAACCGGTACTAATAACAAAAAATAGCGTAGTGTGCCAAGGGAAATATAACTCCAGTTATGTATCTTAATTTTTCATATTCCAGGCACACAAGATGAGGCATGAAGGCAAAGCTAATGACTTAATCGATCCAACAATAAGAGAAACATGCTGTAAACCAGAGGCGGCCCGATGCATACAAGTGGCACTATTGTGTGTGCAGGACCTCGCTCATGATCGGCCAGAGATGCCACTAGTGATAAGAATGATCATTAGTGAAAATATTGATTTGCCAATACCTAGACAACCCACTTTTACGGTTAAAGGATATTCTCTCGACAGCACTGAAAATAAGAGCAGTGACGCATTGTTGTATAAGTATGGGTTACCATTACAGACAGTGGCGAAGCTAGAATTTTATGTCAGCAGGGTCTATAAATTTTTTTTCTAAAATCATATGTACAGCAAAACGTCTAATATAGATATAGTATAATAATATTGTTCATTCTAAAACAATATAACAAAAAAATCATGAAAAATCAAATATATCTATAATAACGACACAATATCTAAAATAATATATCCCATACAGTGGCGGATTTAAATGGATGGAATGGGGTGCAATGTTCCCCATTCAATTTGCTAACTACACATATTTGTTTTGTATTTTTAAGTTACATATCAACAATTATCTTAATAAAAGTAACATTTGAACCCCATTTAATATGATAATAGTTTTATTGTTGACCCCCATAATTAGATTTTGTTGGTAAATATCATAATAATATATCAACATTAAGATTAACATAATACTTGAATCCCATTAAATTTTTTTCTGGCTCCGCCACTGATCCCATATCCAAAATAATAATTCAAGACAATACAAAAAAGTTAAAATTGCAACAATTCTCTACGAGTTTTCATTTTTTTGATAATTTTGCATAAATAGGTTAATTAGAAATCTCAAAAAAGGTACCACAACAAAAACTTGAGATTATTTGTACACGTTTTTTAAAATATTTCTAAGAGAGCAATCTAACCAACATCTCATTAATTTTTTCGAAAAATATAAATCAGTAATAGAAGGAAACAAAAAAATATCAGAATGTCAAAAACTGAATTCAACAATTTAATTTTGTAGCTGAATCAACCTGGACCGCAAAAGTAAAAATAAAAAATCAACAATAAAAAACAAGCACAAAACAATCTAAAACGTTCTATAGAAATCATGACGACCAGAACTCGTGTTAGCTTGTCAGCTCAGTAACGCCGGCATCGCAACTGCCAGTTTAAGCCTGCAACGCCAATAATGCAAAACCAATACCTTGCATTAAATGTGAAAAATGCTTCACACACAATCCATTTCCGATTTCACAGAGGTCTTTAACTTAAAATTAATGCCTGTAGTGCCTAAATACCTTTCTTCTTTACAATTACTTCTCCTTACATCTTTTTCTTATCTCTAATTAATCAATTGATCAAGATAGAGAAGAAATCTTTTATGGATGAAAAATAGACAGATTCAATTTAACTAAATTGCAAAATAGAGATGACAAGAGTGCTACCTAGAGGCGAGACTGAGAGAGATCCGTTCGCGAGGCAATGTGAGGGGCGAGACTGCGAGAGCCGAGGGGAAATTTTAGATGGGTCGCCGATTCTGTATTTGATCACAAGTTGAGACTTGCGAGAAGCTTCGTGAGGAAGGACCAGGGTCCAAGGAGGAAAGCCAAGAGGCGATTAATTTGTTCAGATGGGTCCTCTCAAAATTTCAGATGGGTCCCTGTATATTTTTCTATTTAAACATGAATACTAGTCCATATAATTTTTATTTTTCAGGTGGATCCCTGGACCCAGCAAGATGTACATAGCTTCGCCTATGATTACAGAGCTCTAGGAAGATAAACCATTGGAATATATATATTTGCAGGTTTATCCTCAAATTATATCACATATAACCACAAAAAACAGTGGACACTTAATTTGCAAGATTGTTTATTTCAGTGATCATTTTATTTTTTGTTGCTCTATTAAATATTAATTTTATAATATCTGTTATTATCTTACTACTACTTTTGTTTCATTTTAATATCTGCTATTGTTAATTTATAATTACCACAAAAAATTACAACTACTGTTATTAATTATTAATTCCATTTGTGGACATCTATACTGGCCCACTAATGGCTACCATGTTTCATTTCATTCAAAATGTAACGGTAAGTTTTTCAATGGTCCTTGACCTATATCTACATCTAACCTATCATACATGCATAGTGTTTGGATGTACCGCAGCGGAAGTTGATCGATTGTCTAGATTCTTCTCAAAACTTTGCCGTAACCCCTCCTATACGCCTAGTCTTCTTCCGTATGCAGTCGGTACACCACAACCTCAAGCAAAGGCTTGGTGTCGCCTTTCACGAATCCAAGTGCCGGTCGACTCGTGCGTGTGCTTTCTATTGCCCTCCAAGCAATAGGATTGCTCCTCCATCTCTTAACCCTAGTTCTGGTCTCTCTCAAATGGTGGTTATCTCAAAAGACACGGATTCCAATCTTAGAGACGCAGTTAATTAGAGGGGTATAAATAGTAGATCTGGGAACCGACTTTCCAGATCTGTAACTGCCATCTGGAACGGTCCGCCCCAACTCCAATGGAACAGTCCGGTTGCCCAGCAAATCGGTCCGTTCGGAACATGGCTCCACACACTTTTTCTAACAAAAACACTATTACTGTTGCTATTGTTATTATTATTATTATGGAGAATCAGTGGAAACCAGATTTGACTTAAAGAAAGAACAAAATTTATATTCTCAAACCAGATTCTTAAATCGCACCAACATGCTAAATGACGTTATAAATTCATTAATAGGAAGCAAATACAAGTCCACACAAAATAATACAAAGGACTTAAATACAAATCTCTAGGACAAGGACAACAAAATGACCAAAATGCAAATCCGTTATAGAAACAAACTTAAGAGAGAATTTTAAGAAAAAAAAACTAATACAAAGTTCACTCCCTATAGCTAAAATGATATCTAGTTCTAAAATACAAACCCTGACAAACTTAGAAATTTTTTTTTTGAAAAAAAGCTACCCCGAAAGGTGTAGCCTGCATGCTTACTGATGCAAGAAGAGTTTACAAAGTAACAAGATAGATAACCAGATGTGATAACCAAAAGGAAAAGAAAGTCAGAAATGAAAAAAACGCATACAAAGCAGTTCCCTCCCTACTACAAGGTACTAAAGAGGAAAAACAGAAAAAAGAGAGAAAACCCAACCCAGAGTTCCTGAGTGTGTAAGCCAACTATCCATTCATGTTCTGACAAACTTAGAAGTTAGAAATTAATTCACAAATTTGACGACAGTATGTTTTAATTCCTGCAAATAATCAAAAGTAATGTTAAACACAAATATAAAATTCAAATTCAATTTCAAAAGCTTTAGGTAAAAGAGAATATGAATAACCTTGTGCATTTCCGAATATGTCCTTGTTTGGCCGCATTGATGACAAGTATTATGCGTTTCGATGATGATTGATTACATCCATGTCATTTCTAATTCTGGTTGTTTGCCAGCAATCATTCTTCACCTTATACATGCAAATTTAGATATAATACCAATCTTGGTCCTGAGTACGAAGGTCAGGTGTTTGGAATGCCATATGGATTGAAATTATGCAACTGTGTTTGGAACAGTGCAACAATGCTATAGAAATCAGATACACACTGATTACTTTCTATGTTTTGGCTTGAACAAACCGCGAGGTCATGGGAGCATGGATTTCCCCTTAGTTCAGGCTTTCAATACGTATAAGTTTTGTCTTCAGTTTGGAGATTTAGATTCGGTGTTTAATGTTTGGAGAAAGAAGATTGAGAGTGAGGGACTGGAGTCAGAAATGAAAGTAAGAAAGAAACGAAGAATGAATTTGTGAAGCAGAAAAAAAAAAAATAACACCATGCAAAACACTATGAAAAATCATAAAACAAGCCCGGGGACAGAAAATTTAAAGGCCCACCAAAATCCAGGCCTAACACTAAAACACATTTTGCGCCTGTTGGTTTGGATTTTATAACCGAGAAGATTCCTCCTCTAAAGAATATTAAGAGTGAAAACGGTCACCGTTTCGACCATCCTTTCATTTTGTTTCATCCAAAACGAAACGGTTAACGCAACGGTTAAAGATTTTTTGTTGCGTTTCAAAAACGAAACGGTTAACGAAAGCTTGAAACGGTTTCGTCTATATGTATTTTCGTAGTTTCGACCGTTTCATCCAAAACGAAACGGTTAACGCAAATGGATAGTCAATTTCGTTTTCAAAACGAAACGGTTAACGAAATCGACCGTTTTCGTGGTCGTTTTAGACGTTATGCAGAAACCACAAGCCCCTGAATAGAAAATATGAAGTCATACTAAAATTCTAGGCCTAATACTAGAACTTATGTTGGGCCTTTGGTTTGGGATTTGAGCACGTCTGGAACACTAGCCTAGTTTGATCCGGACAACATCAAATCCGGACAACATCAATTTGGACCGAACAATATTTATGATATGTTAGGATAAAACACTTTTCCCTTTTGTATCTTTAAACAAGATGTTTTTTCCTCTTCAAATTTGTAAGGTTAATTTTGTCCCAAACATATTATAAATGTTGCTGAGAACATTTTTTATATTGTGCGGATCATTTAGCGATAAGTTCAAAACTCCGCGAATAATGTTGGATACCTGTTTTCAATTCAAGATATGGAAGATAGTAAAGGGAAAACATATCCGGTACAACCGTACAACTAATTCTGACCATCTTACTTGAGATCATAACATAATTATTAGTCAAAATCAAAGACCTAACCAACGATTAGCAAATTTCGATTTTTTTAAATTTTTTATTTTGTGTTGATCGACTTTCAATCTACTCAAGCGCTCTCTGCAGACAAAGACCTCCAAATGATGAATTCCGACTTTACAAAGGAAAGCTGCCTTTCTAGACTTCACTAGAGACCTCCAAATGGATACTTTACAACGTTTGCTCCGTCAAACGTTTAAAATTGTCCCCCACCAATCACCATCAGCCAGAAAGTAGTTGAGTTTTAATCACATCATGTCGCTTCGTGGCAATTTACAGAACTCAAAAAGGAGCACAGAAGACAAAAGTTGATAGGTCGTCTTTGAATTAAAATTGATAGGTCAAATATTAGACTTGGTGGATTTATTATGCTGACGTGTTGGTTCTGACCTAAATCGAAGTCATATTCGATTAATGAATTTTCTCCCTCTATCAGTCCTACTTAGGCCGGTCAAACGTCGAAAAAAAACATGGAACACCCCTGCCGTTTACCGTTTCGTTTAGGTAAACGGTATGAGATGCCATTCCGTTAACCGTTTCGTTTTCATAACGGCACAAACTTTCATTTCGTTATTCGTTCCGTTTCATATTTTACACTGATTTTGGTTGAAAACAAGACGAAACGGTTTGAAACGTCACAAACTTCCATTTCGTTTGCCGTTTCGTTATTGGAACGAAACAAAAAAGGATACCGTTATTCGTTCCGTTTCTTATAAACGAAACGGCACCACGTGTTATTCTCTGCCGTTGACAGGCCTAGTCCTACTTGCTTATTAAGCTCAATTCCTCCATTCTATGCCAAGACTGAAAAATATCAGAGTGAAAGGAAAAGTACCTATGCAAATTTGATCAAACTTGTCCTGTTATCTAGCCCTCACATACCCAAATCACATAATAAACTCTGCGTGAGACCATGGAGATGGACCCAATCCTTTCCTTGTAAGGTAGTAATTTTAACTTTTTGATTTCTATTAGCAATTTTTTTTTCTAATTGGAATAATATTGACTGATATTATGTCATTTTACTTTAGTTTTCTTACATATATAAAAAGTCAAGAATAAATCCCTAGCAAAAACATATTTCTTTACATTTGATAAATGAAAATGTCATCTTAAAAACAAAATTGAACAAGATTGTGCTTGGAATTAATAATATATATTACTTTTCGTAACTACATCTTGTGAAACTTCATTTGATAATAATGTCTCCCTTGAGAGGTGCAGGAAGTCAGGTAGACGTAGTAAATTGATTTGAGGTCAGCAGAGTTCTTTGCACCCCAATTCACCTGTCTTGAAGATACTCAGAACCAATTAAAATACTGACAGACAAAAAAGTTACATTGAAACTTAACAATAGTTTCCAATGTTCTGGTTAATGTTCATACTTCATGTAATCCTCGCTCGATATGCTGCTCCGGAAGGCCTAGCAATGGGAAAGCCAGGCTGCAGAACAAAATGTGGGACTGTGGACGTACCATTCCCATTTGGTATTGACCCTGGTTGTTTCCGAGAAGGATTTAACCTCACCTGTCAGCACAATGCAACAGATGGCACATACAAGCTTCTCGGTGGAAATGTCGATGTGCGGGAAATTTTGTTGCCCGCTAGTCAAGTAAGAATGAGCAGCCATATCTCCTGGCAGTGCTATGACAGCATAACAAGAAATATCAGAAACTCATCAACGGAATTGAACTTCACATCGACACGGTTCACAATTTCCCATATTTATAATAAGTTTGTTTCAATTGGATGTGATACACTTACCTACAATACTATGATGGATTACAATAATTACAAATACCGAACAGGGTGTGTGTCAGTATGTTATTCACGAGAGAGCTTACAAAATGGTACCTGCTCGGGAATTGGTTGTTGCGTAACTCCTATTCCACCAGGTCTCAATTTCTGCAGCATCTCATTTGATAGAAATTTCAATGGTTCAACTGTGTCAGTGAGTGATTTTAGGCGCTGCAGTTTTGCTGCATTAATGGAGGAAGACAGCTTCTTTTTCAAGACGCATTATGTTACTGATGCCTATGATCACTCGTTTTTTAGCAATGCCCGGGTGCCCATTTTGTTGGATTGGTCCATAAGTAATGAGACATGTGAAGTAGCTCGAAGAATGGAAAATTATGCTTGTGTTAGCAGTGATAGTGTTTGCAACGACCAGACAGCTGGCCTTGGATATTCATGTAACTGTTCAGAAGGGTACCATGGCAATCCTTATCTAGAAGATGGGTGCCAAGGTCTGTACTTTCTCTCCTTATTTTCTCTGATTGAAGACGATATATTAGTTGCATAACTAATAAGTAAAGAAAGAATACTACATTCTAACTTCTTTCTTAAAAAAAAAAAAAAAAAACTATCTTTCTTTAGTTCCAACTTCCAAGTTGCTCTATAATTCACTTGCAAGAATATAAAAAGAACATTTTATTTTAGCGTTTGCATGGATAATGGTCTGTTTCAATTTTTTTTTTATTTTCTTCTAAAAAGTACTTGACGATGCAGTATGGCTAAATGTTTTTACACATATGTCGATTATTTCACTTGAGATAATGTATGATATGTTTGCAGATATTAATGAGTGTGCGGATAGCAGTGTATGCTCAGGATCAATTTGTGTTAACAAACGAGGTGGATACCAATGCTTGTGCCCACCAGGAACCCTTGGAGACCCAAGTCATGGAGTAGCTTGTTATCCCAGAGACCATAAGATGCATATCGGTATGAAAATATTCTTTTTACCATTCACACACATATATACATATGTTATCTTTTGGACTTTGGAAAAAGAGGAATACAAATTGACAAAAACGCTCTGAACTTCAACAATATGCAAAGATCTCTTATACTATATAAGAAAATTAAAAAATGAATTTTTTAGAATATTAGACAGAGTGCCAACCAATTACAGAAGTGCAGCCACTACAAAATTATTACAGGAGTAAATATGGTATACCTGCGCTGTCTGCTTTTGAAAAACAAAACTGGAACAATGGAACTATAACAATAACAACTATTAATCAAATAACCTACAGGAATCACTATTGCCATTGGAGCTGGTGCTGGCGCTGCACTTCTAATTTTAGTCCTTGCCATTTGGATTCTAATAAAAAGATTGAAGTTAAGCAGAAATAAAAAATTGAAACAAAAGTTTTTCAAGCAAAATCATGGACTCTTGATGCAACGGTTAATTTCACCGACTAAAGATGCATCTGGTAGAATGAAGATCTATAGCTTGGAAGAACTTGAGAAAGCTACAAATAAGTTTGACCAAGCTCGTATCCTTGGTTATGGTGGTCATGGCACTGTATACAAAGGTATTCTATCAGACCTACATGTGGTAGCTATAAAGAAGTCCAAAATCATAAAGCAAAGTGAAATTAATCAATTCATGAATGAAGTTGTGATCCTATCTCAGATTAATCACCGAAATGTGGTTAAGCTTTTTGGATGTTGTCTGGAAACTGAAGTTCCATTGCTTGTCAATGAATTCATTTCAAATGGAACACTATCTGATCATTTGCATGTACAAGGGCGGAGATCTTTACCGTGGAAAGATCGTTTAAGAATTGCATTGGAAACTGCTAGAGCTATATCATACCTTCATTCAGCAGCTTCAATGTCAATATTCCACAGAGATTTAAAGTGCAGTAACATACTCCTGGATGATTGTCTGACGGCAAAGCTATCAGATTTCGGAGCTTCAAAATCTATTGAGATAGATCAAACTGGTATAATCACTGCAGTTCAGGGAACATACGGATATTTTGACCCTGAGTACTACCACACAGGGCGTCTCACAGAGAAAAGTGATGTTTATAGCTTTGGTGTTATTCTCGCAGAGTTATTAACGCGAAAAAAACCATACTCCATAGGTATGTCATTGGAAGGTGGCGGCCTTATTGCACGATTTATCACGGTCATAAGAGAAAACCATCTTTTTGATATTCTTGATTCTCAAATTGTGGAGGAGGGACCACGAGAACAACTTGAAGAAGTGGCAATACTTACTGAGAGATGCTTGAGGCTGAAAGGAGTGGAGCGTCCCGGGATGAAGGAAGTTGAAGTGAGACTTGAAGTGATAAGCTGTTCAACTAAGGGTTTGGAGCATCCACCACAGTCTAGATCACAAAGTTTATGGGGCCACACCAGAGTTGCTAGCAATAGGAAGAGTAAAGGAGAAATCAGTAGGCAGTATAGTTTCGAGGAAGAAGTATTGTTATCTACCGAATTTGCACGTTAATTTCAAACTTCAATGTATGTGAACTAGTTAAATATTTTTGGATGTCACTATATATTAGTTGTTTTCTCTTTGATGCTTGTCATGTTATAAATGAAAGTAAGGTTAGTTTATGGTTACTTACTGATCCGAAATAATAATCAAATGACCTAATAATTCTCATTACTGATCCGAAATTTACATATTTAGGACCGAAATTTCTACTGTCACACTGACAGCGTTCCAGAGCCAAATTAAATGAACTCAAAATTTTAGAACATTTTTTTTTAATCTGTTTGAGTCCAGAAAAATATAAAAATATGAACCCACGAATATTTTATTATTTATTTTCTTAAATTTTAAATTGTTATTTAATATTTTTTTAAAACCAAAACTTCATAAAAATTATTTTGTCTAGCTTTTAAGAACGATTAATTCCGGTAATCATATTCAATGTCCCTTTGGATTGACCCTTAGCTTTGTCCAACGACTAGTAGGGTAGAAATGAAGGTTATAAATTTATTTGACCTAGACTTTGAAACCTCTATCAAACTAGTCTACCTCTGAAACGGATCGCCCGAGATGGGACATTCCAGAGTAGAACGGGCTATTCCAAAGGTTAACCTGAGTCAGACCGGGTTGTTTCATAGCTAGAACGGACCGTTCGACTCTTGACAGAAATAAAAGTGATTGATACCTTTGCCCTAATTTATTTGAATTGATATTAATTTTTGAGTTTAGTTTGGATTTACTAGTCTCTGGAATTTGTGTTGCAACTGTATCTTTATCTTTCACCACTGAATTAACCAAAAATACCAAAAACCTTGTCCAAATTGTTATTGTTACCCTTAGGTTTTAATTGAATTGTTTAAAGTAACCTTAGAAAAGAATAGTTTCGTTGTTGTGATTCGACCCTTAATTAAGTCATACTGCAAATGGATTAGTATCGATATTTAAGGTATTAATTTTGACCCAGCAATGCAGCACATTTGGAACCGATCAATTATATATGAATTCTGTAATATAGTAAACGAAATTCATATTAAAATAAGAATTAGTTATATCATAATAAATCCTATGGGATTTTGAAAATAGAAATAATGTGAAGGGTTAAGAAAATAAAAAAATAAATATAACTTTTTTCCCCACGTATACTTTGCCGTATTTAGAGAGTATATTAAAGTAGCAAAGAACTTACTGTAATCTAAGTGGGACCAGTGATTAAGGAAACGTGTACAGAGGGAACATAACAAGTGCGCTATCAATTTGGGACAAGATTTTGTGCAATTTGCATATTTAACTATTCGTCCTTTCTAATTATAAACCATCTAAGCGAATTAAAGGCCTTGATGATGGTTGGATTATAAATTTGTTTACAAGTTTTATATTAGATCTAGACAATGAACAAAACTTGCTTACAGTGCACATGACCATCTCTTTTTGTCTCTCTTTATGCGTACAAAATAGATGATACAAACTATTAAATATTGAGAATTTGTTCACATCTCCAGAAAACGCACACAGAGAAACAAACATAAGAAATTAGATAAGGAAATTTTTTTCAAAAAAATTATAGTAAAATACGAAATTACTATAAATTGTATTTTATAAAAAAATGCATACTCCTGTGATACCAAAATGTAAGGTGTAAAATATGAATTCATCATAATATTTAATTAACAATGCAAAATTATGTATTTCATTTAAGATTAACAAATCATAAGTTAGAACTTACAGCTTTGAAGTGCTGACATGACGTTAGGCGGAAATTTCTGATATTCTTCAATATTCCTTAGTTCAAAAATTCAAAATGATAATTTCTTGGAGACGTTTTTACTCTCTTCTATCACTTTTCTTAATGGAAGAAATTAGAAAAAAAATATGCTCTTCTTAATGACAGAATTAAGTATATAAAACTAAAGTTATTAAAGGATAAAAAAATAAATGAATCTGGTCCATTAATTTTCCATCAAAATCAATGCACCTTTAATTAAAATTGATAAATAGACTTGGTTCACTTGTTTTAATAAAGGCCACATTAATTATAATCTTAATTACAACAAAGATAATAGACACCAACAAATACTATTACATTGTAGAGGTAAAGTTTCCCGGAAAATATCGAGGTAATTTGTTGTGAAGGTGTTTCTGTGAGTTAAGAACCTCAAACCATGGCGTTTATCATGAAGAGGTATCCTTGGAATTTCGTCGAACATCTTATAGGCATATTGCATATAGCAAAAATGAATGAAAGAAGAGGTGTCCTTGGAATTTCGTCGAACATATTAAAGGCATATTTCATATAGTAAAAAGGAATGAAACGAGGTAGTCTAAAGAGGATCTGAGCATTTGAACATGTTAGCTAGCATTGGCAATGGCAGATGCCATCGCAAAAATAGTGCAGAAGTTCCGGATTGGAGCTCAAGAGAAGTAGGAGGGGAACGGTACGTTAGAGCCTTCTTAGAGGTATGGTTTTTGGTTGAGATCGAGATGTGAGGTTAGACTGTTCAAAGGATTCAATTCTTCTCCAATTCCATTGATGCAGTAGGATGGGACAGGGATGGGCATAAAGGATTGGAAGATACCAGCTTCATTTGTCTTGCTTTTTCGCACGTTCATTATCAACGAGACAACTGATGAAGATCTCTGTTATAATATATATATTTTTTTATTTATGATGTATCAAAATGTATAATTCCATTGAATAATTTTCTTTCTTTGTAATATACATAGAAAAAAATAGTATTTTAGTCTTGTATATTGTATAAAACGCAAGGTAATTTAACTTGAATCTGATCCAATAGTTTTTGAAGGTTGATTGGCAAGTAGCCAATGCCAACAACAATTATATAAAATAAAAAAAAGATAAAAAGGTTTTAAATTACAAGATTAAAAGAAGAAAGTAAAAGTTACAAATTGAAATTATATAATACCCAATTAACGAATCTAATCCAATAGTTAGAACCGTCAAAAAATATTGCTTGTATAAAACTATGTAAGAATAATGCTCTCATAAGTAATAGAAATCAAATGAGATAATCTTACTTCATGAGTGTTACTTATTGTCTCAAATTTCTCTTTCAGTGTCTCTCTCTAGTATTTACTCGCACATAATTGAACGATTCCATTCCGTTCCATCCAAACGGAACGAAAACGGAATGGCATATGATTTTTCGTTTTTCGAAACGAAACTATGTTTTTAATCTGCGGATGCCGAAATGAAAAATTTTAATGTAAAGTGGACGCGGAACTGATATGGAACTAAAATTCCCTTCCATTCCGTTTAATGAAACAGAATGAAAATGAAACACCATTTCTGTTTCGTTATCTGAAACGGAATGAAACTGAACGAAATGAAACAGCACTGTTCCGTGCCCGTTCTGAACGTTGACAGCGCTATCCATTCGGATGTTAACGACAAGCCCGTGAATAGAAAAATATCAAGGCGTAATAAAATTCACGGCCTATTGCCAGAACTTTTATTGGGCCTGATTAATTGGGATTTGAGCTCCTATCTGGGCACGTCTGGTCTGGATAGTCGAATACGATCCAAAATATGTTGGATGCTTTCAATTCAAGATCTGGAAGACAGAAGTCGACTCTTAAAATATTTAAAAAAATAAATTATATACTGCAATTGAATTATGCTGTTAAAGGATGATGAAAATAATGGAAGGACAAAAATTATAGTCAAAATCAGAGACCTAACCAACGATTGACAAATTTCTACCTTTTTTTTAAAATTGAATGTTGATTAATTTTAGTCTACTCAACTACTCAAGAGATAGTCCCCACACGTCAGTCACAAAAGCTGTACAGTCTATAGAAATTAGAAATACATTCCAACTTTACAAAGAAAAGCTGCCTTTCTTGACTTCATTAGAGAGTAGAGAAGAGAGTCGACCTCCTTATGGATATTGGATACTTTAAAACGTCTGCTCCGTTAAAACGTCAAAAGATAGTCCCTACACGTCAGTCAGAAAGTAGCTGAGTGTAAGTTGACTTTACAAAATCTCTATCTTCTCTCTCCCGGATAACAAATCACATCATTACATCAAGTCGCTACGCGGCAACTTACAAAAAAAAAGGAACAAAGAAGACAAAAGTTAGTAGAATGGTAGGTCCTTGCCTTTGAATTAAACTGATACACGTCCAATATTAGACTTTGTTGGATTTATTGTGTTGACACGTTGGTCCTGCCTTACATCGAAGTCATAATCGATTAATGAATTCTCTCTCTATCGGTCCTTGTTGGTAATTAAGCTGACTGACCTTCCTATGCCAAGAGAGGAAAAAAAAAAATCAGACGAAAGGAAAGGTGCCACTAAGAAAATTTGATCTAGCTAGTTCAGCCCTCGCGCGCGAGAATCACACAATAAACTCTGCGTGAGATCATGCAGTTGGGAGGGACCCAATGTTTTCCTTGTAAGTTGGTAATTTTAACTTTTGATTACTATTAGCAATTTTCTAATTGGAATTATTTTTATAATCGTGTTGTAACAGATCCCTTTTAAATCGTATCGTCTTGTGGTATACTGAGTGGCGGTTAAATCAGCATATTGGAATCTATGTTAGTAATAGAGATTATGATATTTTACTTTTAATTTTCCTATTTGAGAAATGTCACAAAGAAATCCCTTGTAAAAACATAACTGTCTACATTATATAAATCAAATGACCTCTTCATGACAAACTTCAAATAGATTGTGCATGAAATTCGTAATATTACTTTCGTAACTACACCTAGTGAAACTTCATTCCATAATGACTTAATAAGGCATCGCGACACAATGCTTTTCACATATAAAGTAGTATAAATTTATAATTTCTCCCATGCGCAGGTTCAGGAAGTCGTAGTCAGTAGATGCAGTTTATTGACTTGAATCCACCAGAATTCTTTGCACCCGGATTCACCTGTCTTAAAGCTACTCAAGTTATTTAAAACATCGGCAGACAAGAAAATTACATACAAACTTGAAAAAGGTTTCCAATGTTCTGGTTAATGTTCCTACTTCATATTGTCCTGGTTCGGTATACTGCTCCAGAAGGCCTAGCAATAGGAAAGCCAGGCTGCAGAACAAAATGTGGGACTGTGGACGTACCATTCCCGTTTGGTATTGACCCTGGTTGTTTCCGAGAAGGATTTAACCTCACCTGTCAGCACAATGCAACAGATGGCACATACAAGCTTCTCAGTGGAAATGTCGAGGTGTTGGAAATCTTATTGCCCGCTAGTCAAGTAAGAATGAACAACAGTATCTCCTGGCAGTGCTACGACAACATAACAAGAAATATCAGCTATTCATCAAGGGAATTGAACTTCACATCAACCCGGTTCACTATTTCCCACATTCATAATAAGTTTGTTTCAATTGGATGTGATACACTTACCTACAATACCATGATGGATTACAAACATTATAAGTACCGAACAGGGTGTGTGTCAGTGTGTTATTCACGAGAGAGCTTACAGAATGGTACCTGCTCTGGAATTGGTTGTTGCATAACTCCTATTCCACCTGGTCTTAATTTCTTCAACATCTCATTTGATAGAAGTTTCAATAGTTCAACTGTGTCTGTGAGTGACTTTAGGCGCTGCAGTTATGCTGCAGTACTGGAGGCAGACGATTTCTTTTTCAAGACACATTATGTTACTAATGCCTATGATTACTCGTATTATAGCAGTGTCCGGGTGCCAATTTTGTTGGATTGGTCCATAAGTAATGAGACATGTGAAGTAGCTCGAAGGATGGGAAATTATGCATGTGTTAGCAGTGATAGTGTTTGCATCGACCAGATGACTGGCCTTGGATATTCATGTAACTGTTCAGAAGGGTACCATGGCAATCCTTACCTAGAAGATGGGTGCCAAGGTCTGCACTCTCTCCTTATTTTAATCTGATCAAGACAATATATTGCATGCATAATTAAAGAAAGAATAATGCATTCTAACTTTTTTTCCTTTATATAAAAAAAAAAAACCTGTCTTTCTTTAGTTCCAAGGTTTTCTATAATTCACTCGCAAGAATATAAAAATAACATTTTATTTTAGCAGTTGAATGGATAATGGTCCGTTTAAATTTTTTTGTGATTTTCTTCTAAAAATGTACTTCAGGATGCAGTATGGCTAAATGTGTTTTACACATATGTTTACTATTTCATCTGAGATAATGTATGATATGTTGCAGATATTAATGAGTGTGCGGATAGCAGTGTATGCTCAGGATCAATTTGTCTAAACGAACCAGGTGGATACCAATGTTTGTGCCCACCAGGAACCCTTGGAGACCCAAGCCATGGAGTAGCTTGTTATCCCAAGGACCATAAGATGCATATCGGTACGAAAATATTCTTTTTACCCTTCACACACATGTATAAATATGTTATCTTTTGTACTTTGAAATAAGAGGAATAAAAATTGACAAAAACACTCTGAACTTTAACAATATGCAAAGATCTCTTATACTATATACGGAAATTAGTTCTATTAAGTATATTAGACAGAGTGCCAACCAATTACAGAAGTACAGCCACTACAAAATTATTAAAGGAATAAATATGGTACATCTGCGTTGTCTACTTTTGAAAAACAAAACTGGAACAATGGAACTATAACAATAACAACCATTAATTAAATAAACTACAGGAAAAACTATCGCCATTGGAGCTGGTGCTGGCGCTGCACTTCTAATTTTAGTCCTTGCCATTTGGGTTCTACTAAGGAGATTGAAGTTAAGAACAAATAAGAAATTGAAACAAAAGTTTTTCAAGCAAAATCATGGACTCTTGATGCAACGGTTAATTTCACCGACTGAAGATGCATCTGGTAGAATGAAGATCTATGGCTTGGAAGAACTTGAGAAAGCTACAAATAAGTTCGACCAAACTCGTATCCTTGGTTGTGGTGGTCATGGAACTGTATACAAAGGTATTCTATCAGACCTACGTGTGGTAGCTATAAAGAAGTCCAAAATCATAAAACAAAGTGAAATTAATCAATACATGAATGAAGTTGTGATCCTATCTCAGATTAATCACCGAAATGTGGTTAAGCTTTTTGGATGTTGCTTGGAAGCTGAAGTTCCATTACTTGTCAATGAATTCATTTCAAATGGAACACTATCTGATCATTTGCATGTACAAGGAAGGAGATCTTTACAGTGGAAAGATCGTTTAAGAATTGCATTGGAAACTGCTAGAGCTATATCATACCTTCATTCAGCAGCTTCAATGTCAATATTCCACAGAGATATAAAGTGCAGTAACATACTCCTTGATGATTGTCTGACCGCAAAGCTATCAGACTTTGGAGCTTCAAAATCTATAGAGATAGATCAAACCGGTATAATCACTGCAGTTCAGGGAACATACGGATATTTTGACCCCGAGTACTACCACACAGGGCATCTCACAGAGAAAAGCGATGTTTATAGCTTTGGTGTTATTCTCGCAGAGTTATTAACGAGAAAAAAACCATACTCCATATGTACGTCATTGGAAGGTGGCGGCCTTATTGCACATTTTATCACGGTCATGAGAGAAAACCATCTTTTTGATATTCTCGATTCTCAAATAGTGGAGGAGGGACCACGAGAACAACTTGAAGAAGTGGCAGTACTTACTGAGGAATGCTTGAGGCTGAGAGGAGTGGAGCGTCCGGGGATGAAGGAAGTTGAGGTGAGACTTGAAGTGATAAGCGGTTCAACTAAGGGTTTGGAGCATCCACCACAGTCTGGATCACAAAGCTCATGGGCCCACACCAGAGTTGCTAACAATAGGAAGAGTAAAGGAGAAATCAGTAGGCAGTATAGTTTGGAGGAAGAAATATTATTATCCACCGAATTTGCACGTTAAATACAAACATCAATGTATGTAAATTATTTAACTATTGTTGGATGTCACTATATTAGCTTGGTTTCCTGTTTGATGCTTGTCATGTTATAGATGAATGTAAGGTTAGTTTATGGTTATTTACTGATCTGAAATAATAATCAAAGGACCTAATAATTCTCATTGCTCTCATGATAGCTAAAGAATTTAGAAAAGTCTTTGTTTGACCCAGTGCTTAATTGAGACTCGACCTAATATGTACTTGTGGAAATTTTTTTTTTACCGGTAACTCACTGTGTAAACAAACAAGAAGCACTGTGTAAAGTTGCATATGGAAATTTTTATTTTTACCAGCAACTCACCGTGTAAACAAATAAGAAGCACATGAAACCTTGAATATTACTCATCGTCAAGAGAAATGTTATCCAGTATATGGTCTAATGGAACATTAAATTTTCTATATAATTAGGCCAAGATCGTAGGAATTACAAAACTAATTGACAAATCAACCCAATAACTCAGAAATATGAATTGAAAGTGGAATCCACGAGGCTGAAATGTGGTTGAAGTAGAACACAATATATGCCTCCCTGCAACCTCCAATGGCACAAATTACAGCAAATAAAATTCAAACAGATCACCATAAGAGCAAATTGAACCTAATATTGCAGTCTTAATTTGGGACAGATTAGAAAATCAAAAGACCTTGTTTTAACTTAAACTAGATTGGACAAATTGAATGCCAAATTGGGACCAAATTACAATCTGGCCTACCGAAGAAGACTATTTGGGCAAACTTAAAATTATACAAATTAAGACCAATCAAACAATTATGGATTAGCTAGAAATTTAGAGGAACTAGTTGAAAGCTAATAAACATGACATTAACACCAAAGATAAGTCAATCAGAAGAAATATTAATATAAAGAAACAAAAAATGTCATCAATACCTTGTGAAACTATTTCGAATGAACGCATTGATACAAGCCTTAGTTAGAACTTAAAACACACAAGGGAGGTCTCGACGACTGTTGGTGGTGATATCTGACGAGAGACTCGGTTTCAGCAAGGAAGGAGGAACGGATTGGATATATTGAGGCGGCACCGGCGACTCACGGCAGTGAAGAGGTGCGTGGCCATAGAGCAGTGACGTCAGTCTGAGGTGACTAGGCCGATTCATTGGTTGACCACTGGTCTGACGCTTCAATCTAACCTTTATTTGCTCGTATTTCCATCCAACGTTTCACAGGTTGTCTAACTTGAACTTCTAGGGCCCGCTCCACAAGGGATGAACCAGAGCAAAGAAAAGGTAGTGTAACCGAGATATTCTGCTCCCGTCGTCGGTGCTGGATGAATCGACGGAGACTCTATTAAACTACGGCCCCTGAACAATCCATTTTCGGAGAAGACCGATTAACCAAGACACCAATAAATTTAATTTTTTACCTAAAATGTCCTTCGTTTTTGTTTCTCTAACTGTGGGCTCCAACAATTCATCTTTCTCTTTGTATTAAACTAAAAAGAGTAATATCGTCCAAGAAGAATATTACCGCTTTTATCTTTGATGCATGATTTTAAAGATATGGAGTACGGTACTTTCATTTTTCTAAGCTTCCTTAAAAATTAAAAGATATTGAATTGTTCATCCAGATATCAATCTAAGAACATTAAAAATTTGATAATTTCTTTCCTACGATTCTAACTGATGTATTAATGTGTTTTAACAAAAGTATCTTCGCTTAAAAATTGTTTTCCTAATTTTTTCATATTTTTCTGAGTTTTAAGACATAAAAACAATTGTCGGTTCAAAATGTTCCTTCAAAGCGAACGTTTAAAAAATAACCTAAGAACATTTTCTATTGTTTTAAGAGGTAATTAAACTAAGGAAATATTACGTGATATATGTAAACGGTAAAATTTATTGCAAGCTTTCCTTGATTTTACATGGGTAAATTTGTCCAAGAAAAAATAACGGAATGTCCCCAGTGTATTTTTGGGTGTCCAAAGCACCGCCCAGTATGGTACTTTCTAAGCTTCCTTCGTCTTATTTCCTCTTCCGTTCCTTTCCTTACCTTCTGGAGCAAGCCCTAACACGGAGGGATCTGGAAGAACTACGAATTGCAGGCTGAATAATTCTTGGGCTCATCTGGGTCTTTCTGGGTTGGGTTTTACTTCCAGCACTCCGAAAAAATTCCGAAAAAATTAAAACTAACGTTACTGTTCACACGAATATCGAAAAAAACGTTTAAAAATTCGAAATTTTAAAACTAACGTTGTTAGATCGGCAATCGGAATGCCGATGTTGGAAATTGCTTAGATCGGCAATTGGAATGCCGATCTAAGCTTAGATCGGCATTCCAATTGCCGATCTAAGCCAAAAGCCGCCAGCGACCCTCCTCCCCCTCACGCTCCAGGTGTGTGTGTTTTTTTTATATAATTTAATTAGTTTATTTATTTAATTTAATTAGTTTAATTAGGTAATTAATAGAAAAAATAATTAAAAAATTACTAAAAAATCAGAATAAATATAAATAATTATAATATGTAATTTGAAATTTTTTATATAATTTAATTAGTTTATTTATTTTATTTAATTAGTTTAATTAGGTAATTAATAGAAAAAATATAATAAATATTAAAAAATAATTAAAAAATTACTAAAAAATCAGAATAAATATAAATAATTATAATATGTAATTTGAAATTTTTTTATATAATTAATTTTAATTACTAATTAATTATTAATTGATAGTTATCATTGATTATATTAATGTAAATTTATACAATTAATTATTAATTATTAATTGATAGTTATTAATTTATATTAATCTAATTAATTATTAATTGATAGTTATTAATTGATTATTTTTGTCGTTTTTTTAAATGTTTCGTTGAAAAGTCTTTCTGAAAGTGCGAAAAAGTTACATCGTTAAAGGATAAATTTAGAGGCGAAATTATATTTAATACGATATTCAGCCTTAATTTCCAATATGAGAAATACTTTTCTGGAATTTTATTTAATACTCAATCAATAGATCATATGATTTTTTATGAATTTTCTTGAACTTTTTTATGCAAAATAGAAATAAAAACTCAAGAAGTCCGAAATATCATAACACAAAATAGAAATATAGCAATAGAAGTCCGAAATAAAATCATAAGACTCTCATACAAAAATATAAATATCACAATAAATATCACACTATCCTACTGACGTCCATCACGACGGTACCATCCCTGAGAAGGAGATAAATCAAATGGAGCACCAGGCAAGTTTCGAGGCTCTCGGCCTGGAGCAAGTCCTGGGGGAGGAGGGGGGGGAGGCAATGGAGTGCGATGACGAGGCGGTCTGCTAGATGAGGCTCCAGAATCGCCGACTGGATGGTGAGACATAGGTGTGAATGGGTCCTGTAGTGGAGTACCGTATGCCTGGTAATAAGCATCCGCCTGAGAGATAGGTGTGGGGCTAGACGTAAATGGCTGACTGTACCCTCCTCCGTACTGAGTCTGAGTATATGGTGGAGGTGGAGGATACTGAGCCTGAGTATATGGTGGAGGTGGAGGATACTGAGACTGAGTATATGGTGGAGGTGGAGGATACTGAGTCTGAGTAAACTGCGGCTCTGTGGTCTGGGGCTGGGAATGGGATGGAGGCTGCGGCTCTGTGGTCTGCGGCTGGGAATGGGGTGGAGGGTGCGGCTCTGTGGTCTGCGGCTGGGAATGGGGTGGAGGGTGCGGCTCTGTGGTCTGAGACTGGGAATGTGACCGTCTGCTCCGAATAAGAGGCTGACTGGGTCGTGGAACATCGAAAAATGTATCCCAATCATGCAGACTGAAATCATGCTGTTACAGATAATAATAATAAAAAATAATTATAGAATATTAAGCATAAAAATAACAATAATATTAATAAAAGTGATTAAAAAATGTATTATACCTGCATAAACTGCTGCTCCTCAACAGATCCCGGCTCTGGTGCATAATCCTCATCATCCGTATCAGGGATAGACTCGATGTCTGAATGAATACCCTTCGACTCTAAGAGTCGAGGCAATCGATGAGGCTCGCCAACAATATCCAAAGACGTGCTGCACCCCCTCAGCAATTTCTTCCCAGCGCGACGAAATCCCTTCGTGACAGCCCATGCACATCCTCGCAACGCCTCCCGCAAAGTATGCTTGACCTGTTCAATTTTTGTTAGCTACTGAATTATTTGTTAGGCACAAAATTTTGCTTAATATAACTTACCAAATTCATGTGACCAGGCGTCTCGCGAAGGTACGACAGGTCGTGAGCCGGACCAGACGCTGCCCCTTCAGGAATCTGCACAAGATGCGCACCTCCATGTACCCTCAACCAGCGTCGGTAGTCGGTCCAAATATCCTCGCTCCACGGCCGCTCCTCTACCACCCTAGCCTCATTAGTGTTCGTCCACATGTTGACCTCAGACCGAAAGAGTTCTTGCCAATCAATGCCTCGATAGGTATTATGGTGATATCCCATCAATTGCTCCATTCTCGACCAAGCCTGTTTTATTCAAATGACAGTTAATCAACAAAATGTAATTGCGAGAATTAAATAATGAAATAGTATATGAAGAGTTAAATATACCTGAGGTGGCGGTGGGGGAACTGTCTGATAGAGCTCAAACTGATGCATAACACGATCTACGTGGTGCCACATCACAGCCCAATAATGAATGCATGGGATGCGTAGAAGGAACATCCTCTGCTCAACCTGGGCACAACGAGGCATGCGGGCCCTGATGTGATCATAAGGCCTCCACACGACGTGCTCAGGCTTCATTTTCATGCAGACATCCCTTGCATACTCTATCCCACCGCGAGTAGGGCCGGTCACCTTCTTCGATTTCTGTCTCGTCGTCCACTTCCTGCATTTCCATTTTGTTGTTTGTTAAAATCAAGTAAAACATATTTTTAAAATTTCAATTAAAATGAAATTAACATACCTCCCATAAGGCGGACACGAGTCAATATTGGGTAGACCCCAACCATCAAAATCCTGAATGATTTTCGGCCGACTAAGTAGCAGTCTTGCATACGACCACAATTGCAAGAGCACCCAAGGAGCAGCAACATGTATATTATTATTAATGAAGGCAGTGTCCAAGCCTCGGTATAGCATGGCAAGAGTGGCCCCACCCCAATTGTACTGCACCGAGTGGATGTAGAAGCCTCGGCATCGGTAGATGTAGAAGCGCCCACATCTCCACGAAGCCTCGTAGATCTACGAGGTGGTGCCTCTGATGTTTCTGGTACTCTTCTTCTCGGTGGCATTTTTATTACACTGCAATAAAAATTAAAAATGTAAAAAATCTAATAAAATTTCGGCAGTACAATTGGGGTGGGGCCACTCTTGCCATGCTATACCGAGGCTTGGACACTGCCTTCATTAATAATAATATACATGTTGCTGCTCCTTGGGTGCTCTTGCAATTGTGGTCGTATGCAAGACTGCTACTTAGTCGGCCGAAAATCATTCAGGATTTTGATGGTTGGGGTCTACCCAATATTGACTCGTGTCCGCCTTATGGGAGGTATGTTAATTTCATTTTAATTGAAATTTTAAAAATATGTTTTACTTGATTTTAACAAACAACAAAATGGAAATGCAGGAAGTGGACGACGAGACAGAAATCGAAGAAGGTGACCGGCCCTACTCGCGGTGGGATAGAGTATGCAAGGGATGTCTGCATGAAAATGAAGCCTGAGCACGTCGTGTGGAGGCCTTATGATCACATCAGGGCCCGCATGCCTCGTTGTGCCCAGGTTGAGCAGAGGATGTTCCTTCTACGCATCCCATGCATTCATTATTGGGCTGTGATGTGGCACCACGTAGATCGTGTTATGCATCAGTTTGAGCTCTATCAGACAGTTCCCCCACCGCCACCTCAGGTATATTTAACTCTTCATATACTATTTCATTATTTAATTCTCGCAATTACATTTTGTTGATTAACTGTCATTTGAATAAAACAGGCTTGGTCGAGAATGGAGCAATTGATGGGATATCACCATAATACCTATCGAGGCATTGATTGGCAAGAACTCTTTCGGTCTGAGGTCAACATGTGGACGAACACTAATGAGGCTAGGGTGGTAGAGGAGCGGCCGTGGAGCGAGGATATTTGGACCGACTACCGACGCTGGTTGAGGGTACATGGAGGTGCGCATCTTGTGCAGATTCCTGAAGGGGCAGCGTCTGGTCCGGCTCACGACCTGTCGTACCTTCGCGAGACGCCTGGTCACATGAATTTGGTAAGTTATATTAAGCAAAATTTTGTGCCTAACAAATAATTCAGTAGCTAACAAAAATTGAACAGGTCAAGCATACTTTGCGGGAGGCGTTGCGAGGATGTGCATGGGCTGTCACGAAGGGATTTCGTCGCGCTGGGAAGAAATTGCTGAGGGGGTGCAGCACGTCTTTGGATATTGTTGGCGAGCCTCATCGATTGCCTCGACTCTTAGAGTCGAAGGGTATTCATTCAGACATCGAGTCTATCCCTGATACGGATGATGAGGATTATGCACCAGAGCCGGGATCTGTTGAGGAGCAGCAGTTTATGCAGGTATAATACATTTTTTAATCACTTTTATTAATATTATTGTTATTTTTATGCTTAATATTCTATAATTATTTTTTATTATTATTATCTGTAACAGCATGATTTCAGTCTGCATGATTGGGATACATTTTTCGATGTTCCACGACCCAGTCAGCCTCTTATTCGGAGCAGACGGTCACATTCCCAGTCTCAGACCACAGAGCCGCACCCTCCACCCCATTCCCAGCCGCAGACCACAGAGCCGCAGCCTCCATCCCATTCCCTGCCCCAGACCACAGAGCCGCAGTTTACTCAGACTCAGTATCCTCCACCTCCACCATATACTCAGTCTCAGTATCCTCCACCTCCACCATATACTCAGGCTCAGTATCCTCCACCTCCACCATATACTCAGACTCAGTACGGAGGAGGGTACAGTCAGCCATTTACGTCTAGCCCCACACCTATCTCTCAGGCGGATGCTTATTACCAGGCATACGGTACTCCACTACAGGACCCATTCACACCTATGTCTCACCATCCTGTCGGCGATTCTGGAGCCTCATCTAGCAGACCGCCTCGTCATCGCACTCCATTGCCTCCCCCCCCTCCTCCCCCAGGACTTGCTCCAGGCCGAGAGCCTCGAAACTTGCCTGGTGCTCCATTTGATTTATCTCCTTCTCAGGGATGGTACCGTCGTGATGGACGTCAGTAGGATAGTGTGATATTTATTGTGATATTTATATTTTTGTATGAGAGTCTTATGATTTTATTTCGGACTTCTATTGCTATATTTATATTTTGTGTTATGATATTTCGGACTTCTTGAGTTTTTATTTCTATTTTGCATAAAAAAGTTCAAGAAAATTCATAAAAAATCATATGATCTATTGATTGAGTATTAAATAAAATTCCAGAAAAGTATTTCTCATATTGGAAATTAAGGCTGAATATCGTATTAAATATAATTTCGCCTCTAAATTTATCCTTTAACGATGTAACTTTTTCGCACTTTCAGAAAGACTTTTCAACGAAACATTTAAAAAAACGACAAAAATAATCAATTAATAACTATCAATTAATAATTAATTAGATTAATATAAATTAATAACTATCAATTAATAATTAATAATTAATTGTATAAATTTACATTAATATAATCAATGATAACTATCAATTAATAATTAATTAGTAATTAAAATTAATTATATAAAAAAATTTCAAATTACATATTATAATTATTTATATTTATTCTGATTTTTTAGTAATTTTTTAATTATTTTTTAATATTTATTATATTTTTTCTATTAATTACCTAATTAAACTAATTAAATAAAATAAATAAACTAATTAAATTATATAAAAAATTTCAAATTACATATTATAATTATTTATATTTATTCTGATTTTTTAGTAATTTTTTAATTATTTTTTCTATTAATTACCTAATTAAACTAATTAAATTAAATAAATAAACTAATTAAATTATATAAAAAAAACACACACACCTGGAGCGTGAGGGGGAGGAGGGTCGCTGGCGGCTTTTGGCTTAGATCGGCAATTGGAATGCCGATCTAAGCTTAGATCGGCATTCCAATTGCCGATCTAAGCAATTTCCAACATCGGCATTCCGATTGCCGATCTAACAACGTTAGTTTTAAAATTTCGAATTTTTAAACGTTTTTTTCGATATTCGTGTGAACAGTAACGTTAGTTTTAATTTTTTCGGTAATCCTATCCTCAAGTTTTGATCTTTTTTTCATTTTGGTTTCCTCCATTCCACTATTTTACGCTCTCCTCAATTCTGAGTACTCTGCGCCGGGAAGTTGATTTGGACACCCTAAAAATGATAAAAATATTCAATGATTAAAATGCCCTATTTACACTCCCAACTCATTCATCTTGGTTAGACAACCTGTGAAACGTTGTTACAGCCTCAGACATTTTAACTTTTTTACACCATTTAAAAATAAATAACGAGGGTAGAGACGAATTGTTAAGTTCAGAAAAACACGAATTAAAAAAAATTAAAAGAATTAAAAATCGCAAAAAAAATCAAAAAGAGAGAACTAAAAAGAACTACTCTGAAGGGAACATTGCGAGAGGCTACATAATAGAGTGGAGAAAAAATATTTCACCATTCAAAATGTGCCTCTCACTTAACTTATCCAATATTTATTTCGTGCCCTGTAACAATCCTTAGAAATTTTCTTGACACTGCTGTCAGGGATTTCGAAAAAAAAAAAAAATTTCCTTAGAAATTAGGCCTAGCCTATTACATATATCTTCTGGCAAAAATCGATGCATTTTTAGAAACTGAAGAAAGAAGTCGGACACGCCTCGGTTAGCACTTAGCAGGTAATTGGAATATTTGGGAAGCATAAGGTTTTTAGGCTGGATGTGCTTTAGAGCCTTCGGCGACTTAAAAGTTTAGACAATCATCTCTAAAATAAAAATAAAAAGGAACAAAAAGCTTTAAGAATGGCTCTTCAACCGTTGCTTCTTTTATGAAATATTAACTTAGATTTTGTGATTACCGAATTTAAGTATATCATGAATTAACGACAGCGTGTTCGATGACAAATCAGCTTTAGAAAGACATAACTATGGTTGTTTCTTCTTCTCCAGTTAATTCTGAGTGGTTCCTTCGTTTCTAACTAAGAAGACCACACCGTGTTGATTTTCAACACAGATTATATTTCAACGGCTCCTTCCATTTGCTTCGTTAAACGTTCTGTACCACTACCAGTCCGTTATTAGTAAATTAATCTTATTACTTTATTAGTGAAAGCCGTCAGCTTCAAGCCTTCAATCCTCGCAGTGGGACGAGCATTATTTGAGGCCCTACATTGAAATTGCAAGCTACTAAAGAGTCCATCTTAGCAATTTCCGTTTTGCGTCTGAACTCGAAGTGTCATTTCTTGCAGGTAATTTAGGATGTACATGAATGACAGAATGAAATCCTATTTTTTTCTGACCAACGGGAGCGGAACACACGGACATAGAGAAAAAATAACTAGGCCTAGATAGAGGCATTTGGGCATGGGGGCACACAAAGAACAACAGAATATAGAGTGCATTTGGATCGGATGAAAATGAAATTAGAACTAGAGTGTAAGTGGTTTCAAATCTGGAATATTTTTTTGCTTATGATATGATTGGATTATTTTTTTTATCCGAATTAAAAAAAATTGTCGGGATTATTTTGAATATGAAGTAAAAATTATCCAAACACAATAGGTGTTAATTAAAAGACAACTTAAAAATAACAATATCAATTCAAAAAAGTTTATTCTTGACCATATAAGTATAATATTTTTTTATTACGCGATCGATCCAAACGCACACATAGAGATATGATTAATATTGCCCAAATTTAGGAACAATCCACATATTTGTCAGTAATATCTAAATAGTTGTTAATCCTAAATTAGTTATTCATATTTTTTTTACTTCTCTAAAAAAAAACATGTGGAAATTTTGTTGAATGGTAGCTGAATGTAGCATTGCAACAATTCTTGAATAGACAAGTGATATTTTCCTTTCCTGTCGAGTAATTGGTGCTATGTAAATCTACAACTGGAATTTTCCAACTAACATAATAAAAGAAAAACTACAATTGTGATCCAGATTTGTGGAGATAGACCGTATAATCCTATGCATGATGGCTACAGGCAATCTCAAAGGAAAGAAAAAAAATAAAACATTGTTTTATCAATTACTTACACAACATATCAGCTCGCTACTGCTGTTCGATCTATTAAGGCTAGTGTTTTTAAAATTGTACCGACCAAGTGGCCGAAATCCGGTATTTTTTGGTATTTTCTGAAATTGACCGGTATTTTCACTTACAAATCACAATATCAAATACAACCGTTTCGATCACTGTTTCAATTTCCGCTATTATCAGAATTTTTCCCATATCTGTTATAGTTTTGAAAACACTGATTAAGGCTACATAAAACGTAGTATGGTAGGACCGTCCTTTCAATCAAAATTGATGATCTATCTATGGACGCTGCTTGGCACTAATAAAAAAAATAACATGTACAAATCTAAATTTACTGGAAAAATAATCGTAAATCAGGGCAAGGGTATAGTCGTAATTAACTAAAAATATTAATGATGAAGACGTTTCCAAATCTCTAATCCTTTTCCTTATAAATGCACAGATCCAAGAGGTGTTACACGCTAGATCTAGTATGTAAACATATATTTCTGTCGTTCGATCGATTTGATATGTGGTTAGAGGTCAATTGCCTGGCAGATCAACAAGATATATTGATTATCCATCTAATAAGTAAATAAATAGAGCAACATATCTACTTATATAGTTGGTAACATCTCTTTATTGTCTAATATTATTTTGATTATTTATTTGCCCACTTGTGATGACAACTTTTGTAGTATTAATTAAAAAAAAAGTATCTGAAGCAGATTCCATCCACTAGACTGGTTTGTCTAATATTATTTTGATTATTTATTTGCCCACTTGTGATGACAACTTTTGTAGTATTAATAAAAAAAGAAAAGTATCTGAACCAAGATTCCATCCACTAGACTTGGTTGACCGCTCCGTTGACATTACCTATTTAATATGTTGTACTCCTAAAATATACCAAAATTTTCTTTGTCGATCACTCTGCTACTCCCTATTTCTTATCGCGCCTTCCTCCCTCCAACATTAGGGGGAAAAAAAAAGAGGAAACAAGTACTATCAAATCTTAATTTCTACTAGCAAAAGCGTTCCGTTATTTGTGTCCTACCCAAAAATTCGAATGGTGCATGCGGACGTCTACTTGATTTTTGAGAGCATAAGCCGTTTTTAAGGTAATGTCATTTCTATCTCTATTACATGCTAGATCTACCGTGTATCTATCTGTTTGTACCGTTCGATCGATTTGATCTGTGCTTGGATATCAATCGCTGGACGAAATAACAAAATGTTTTGGTTTTTCATCTAATAAAAAAATAAATTGAGCAACGTATTTATTTATATCGATGATTGATTAAGCAACATATCTTTATTGTCTAAAATTATTTTTTCTTTATTTATCCACGTATGAAGGCATCTTTTGCTAGTCATCTTAAAATTGTACACAAACATTGTCGGGATTATTTTGCTTATGATATGATTGGATTATTTTTTTTATCCGAATTAAAAAAAATTGTCGGGATTATTTTGAATATGAAGTAAAAATTATCCAAACACAATAGGTGTTAAAAGACAACTTAAAAATAACAATATCAATTCAAAAAAGTTTATTCTTGACCGTATAAGTATAATATTTTTTTATTACGCGATCGATCCAAACGCACACATAGAGATATGATTAATATTGCCCAAATTTAGGAACAATCCACATATTTGTCAGTAATATCTAAATAGTTGTTAATCCTAAATTAGTTATTCATATTTTTTTTACTTCTCTAAAAAAAAACATGTGGAAATTTTGTTGAATGGTAGCTGAATGTAGCATTGCAACAATTCTTGAATAGACAAGTGATATTTTCCTTTCCTGTCGAGTAATTGGTGCTATGTAAATCTACAACTGGAATTTTCCAACTAACATAATAAAAGAAAAACTACAATTGTGATCCAGATTTGTGGAGATAGACCGTATAATCCTATGCATGATGGCTACAGGCAATCTCAAAGGAAAGAAAAAAAATAAAACATTGTTTTATCAATTACTTACACAACATATCAGCTCGCTACTGCTGTTCGATCTATTAAGGCTAGTGTTTTTAAAATTGTACCGACCAAGTGGCCGAAATCCGGTATTTTTTGGTATTTTCTGAAATTGACCGGTATTTTCACTTACAAATCACAATATCAAATACAACCGTTTCGATCACTGTTTCAATTTCCGCTATTATCAGAATTTTTCCCATATCTGTTATAGTTTTGAAAACACTGATTAAGGCTACATAAAACGTAGTATGGTAGGACCGTCCTTTCAATCAAAATTGATGATCTATCTATGGACGCTGCTTGGCACTAATAAAAAAAATAACATGTACAAATCTAAATTTACTGGAAAAATAATCGTAAATCAGGGCAAGGGTATAGTCGTAATTAACTAAAAATATTAATGATGAAGACGTTTCCAAATCTCTAATCCTTTTCCTTATAAATGCACAGATCCAAGAGGTGTTACACGCTAGATCTAGTATGTAAACATATATTTCTGTCGTTCGATCGATTTGATATGTGGTTAGAGGTCAATTGCCTGGCAGATCAAAAAGATATATTGATTATCCATCTAATAAGTAAATAAATAGAGCAACATATCTACTTATATAGTTGGTAACATCTCTTTATTGTCTAATATTATTTTGATTATTTATTTGCCCACTTGTGATGACAACTTTTGTAGTATTAATTAAAAAAAAAGTATCTGAAGCAGATTCCATCCACTAGACTGGTTTGTCTAATATTATTTTGATTATTTATTTGCCCACTTGTGATGACAACTTTTGTAGTATTAATAAAAAAAAAAAAGTATCTGAAGCAAGATTCCATCCACTAGACTTGGTTGACCGCTCCGTTGACATTACCTATTTAATATGTTGTACTCCTAAAATATACCAAAATTTTCTTTGTCGATCACTCTGCTACTCCCTATTTCTTATCGCGCCTTCCTCCCTCCAACATTAGGGGGAAAAAAAAAGAGGAAACAAGTACTATCAAATCTTAATTTCTACTAGCAAAAGCGTTCCGTTATTTGTGTCCTACCCAAAAATTCGAATGGTGCATGCGGACGTCTACTTGATTTTTGAGAGCATAAGCCGTTTTTAAGGTAATGTCATTTCTATCTCTACTAGGTGGGGAAGCGCGACTTCGCCGCGCCTTAGTGAATTTTTTATATTTCAATTTTAAGAACCACTAATAATTTGTCATTAAGTTTAAATTATGTGTGACAGGCATATAAGTGCAAAGACAAAATGCCATAATTTTTCTTTAAAATTATCGCTATGTAATATAAGATATCTTTTCAATAATAGATGACTGTACGGAAGTTATTAATGAACATCTATTTTTTTAAACTGAGATTCAAAAAGTTATTAATCAATAGCTATGCACTTATTGAAACTGGTGGATCGAACCCAATTTACAAAATGTGTGATGCACGTCTGAATATATATATAGTTTTAGCACCAAAAAAAAAGGGTTTATTACATCTTCTTGTACCAATACATTCAATTTGCTAAAATCCCGTACCAGTACATTCCTCTATTAATAATCAACCTTCCTTTTTGGCATTGAAACCGTAAATTTTATGGTTTGTTGCAAATATGCCCCTAGAATCCGAGATTCGTACCAGATACGGTATCAGTCTCACCATAGCAGTACCAAGGACTGGTACCAAGCATGTACCCTAAATATAAGGTCTTATAAAACTCATCCCAAGTATCTATACATCAAACACACAACACAAAATCTAGTATATGCATGAAAATGATAAAAAGACTTGAGCACAGGTTTCATTATTTTGTTGGCTTTTTTATATTTTTTTTTCTATTTCAATTGACTGGATTAACTTACTTCTAGCTGCATTGCAATTGGATAGAACGATCCATCACATCCTCTCAACAATTAATTATAAGTCAATAATAATAACCTGGAAAAAGAAAAAAAAAATAGAGAACCTGAGGGTCGAGGTCACCAACATAGACACTGGTGTCTTTAATACCCTCTACCGAATGCTTTCATACCTTAATTATACCAGTACCTTGATTACCTCATCCATAGTAGTGCACCAGTGTAACAAACCGTGTGATAATAATAGAAATTGAGTTTATATTCCAATCAAAAGTAACATCCCATATAATTTATGATAATTCAGTTTAATACAAAGCAATCACTATTGATTAGGTATATGCGACATATTGAGAGGTGAGCATTTTTGATACATGTTGTCACTTAAAGATCAAATATAATAACAATAATTTTCTTCTCTTATCAGTAATAGTTCCATAGCCATTAACTAATTATCTAAGTGTTAGGTGTGTATGTGTTTTTAGGAAGGAATCTAGTTGAAAAAGGGAAGCATGTTAACAACAATAACTCATTAACATTTGCATTGAGGATTTGTGAATGATGCTTGTATTTAGTTATTTTTTTTATCACTTCCCACTCTTCTTCTGAAGGGTGTGATGGGAATATTTTTGTTAAAAAAAAGTGTGGTAGGTTTTGGGGTAGAACTTGCACATATTTCTTCCTGCTAGTATAGTTGTATTTCAAACTCGCATTGTAAAAATGTTACCTTCTAGGATAGACCATTTGACCTCAAAATAACATGCTAGAAAAACTTTGCTTACCTGTAATATTGATTTAATCAAATATTTGCTAACGCTCATCTAATCTCTGCAAGCAATCAATATTTTCACAGGAAATCAACTAATCCCGCTAAAAAAAAAAGTAGGATGAAATCTTCAATCGCAGCTATTTACTGCCTTACTCTCTCTTTGCATAAATCTGATATATTCCATTATTATAAGCTATGAGAAGGAGAGAGAAAGGGATTAGCAAAAGTTTCTTCAATATTAAAATTTGATACCTTTGTTTTCAGTTATAACTCTAGCACAATCATTGATTTCTCTTCTTTGCTGAAAAATTTGGGTCCAAAATTGAATCGTAGGTGCTATGAAAGAACTCCAGCATGAGAATTGATTGAGGCGGTAGCAAGAGGGGAGGCACTCATAACCAACAGGAGTTGCAAAGATGGAAGAGGAAAAAGAAGAAAGGGAAGAGGAGAGGAAGTACGGTGAAAAAAAACCTAGCAAGTGTTGGCTGAGGTGAAGAGGGGCATGGCGTATGGCACTGGTCGGAGATGGCATGGAGGAGGGAGGAATGGTTGGCTAAGGTTGGGCTAGGGGTGAGGTGAGGTCGGCGTAGGAGGCGGAGGCGTTTGTGCGAAGGAGAAACTGGAGGGGTGGAGGAGGGTCGCGATTGGCAGGCCAAGAGGTGCAGAGCAGAGGCGAGGAAAGAGGAGGGATTTGGCCAACGAATGAAAGAAGAGAGAAATTGAATCGCTGATCAACGCATCAGATCGATTGATCTCCTAATAAAAAAATTGGACGGCTCAGATTAATTTCGGAGGGGCTAATGCGGTCACGGTAATGCGGCCACGGGATTTAATTAATACTATAGATTACATGCTAGATCTACCGTGTATCTATCTGTTTGTACCGTTCGATCGATTTGATCTGTGCTTGGATATCAATCGCTGGACGAAATAACAAAATGTTTTGGTTTTTCATCTAATAAAAAAATAAATTGAGCAACGTATTTATTTATATCGATGATTGATTAAGCAACATATCTTTATTGTCTAAAATTATTTTTTCTTTATTTATCCACGTATGAAGGCATCTTTTGCTAGTCATCTTAAAATTGTACACAAACATCTTCTATGATTTACCAGAATCATTTGACGAAGTGTTCTAAACGAATTGTAATATCTGACGCTAAGACACTACTAAAATCAATATATATACCTTAATTTATTAATTAGTCATTCCAAATTGACAATCCTCTAGTGGACTTTATTTTTCATGGATCAGTTCGCTTTGGTCGAATGCTTAGGATGTGGGAAGGAGGTGCCTAGGCCGATTTTATAGGAAGAGATTTGGACACTCCTCTCATTAGTCCAATTACCCCTAAAAAGAGTAATTTAGGTTTATGTGACTAAAAAAATTTAAAATTAGAGATATATTATCACTAAATGACAAATTATTCTTATGCCACTACAAAATAATATGAATTAGGTTTATACCATTAAAATGACCATCTAGCTCTTTTGAATATGACATTCTAAAATATTAAAATTCAAAATATGTCATCGTAAAAGAAATAATAAGATTTATGCCACTACAAAATAATAAAAATTAGTTTTATACCCCTGTAAAATAGTAAAAAAATTGTCTTATACCACTAATGCATAATTACAATAGTATAAAATTAATTTTTATAATATTGAAGTAGCATTCAAACTATTCATCTGAAAAGGACATAAATCTAATTATTTTTTTCAATAAATTATGCAAATAATTGCGTTAAAAATTAATTTGTACAGAAATTACTCATAAATGGCATATTTGGTTTAATTTACACGTAATTATGCTAATATGCTTGCTAAAGTTGAAGACTTGAAGCTCGTATCTTTCCAAATAGGATATTATATTCTTTCTTCCTCCATTTCTTTATTCTATTTTGTGCATAGCGAAATTTAGATTTCATTCGATTTGTAAACCGCATACAGAGGAATGCGTTGGCAATGTCGTTGTGGAATATTGATCACACGATTAAGGTTTGTTAAACTTTTTATTATGCCGAACATTACCTCCATTTCATGGTGACACGTTAGAAGAATATAAAAGCAATGCACATAACACACAGCTAGCAAATATTTATGAAAACTAATACGAGGGACATGGTCGGCAGCGGGCAGATTTTTTTTGTATAGGGTTTATGCAACGAGGGTAATTTGGAAAATTTTAGAAATAATGTTAGATTTTATGATGACATTTTTAGAATTTATTATGTTTTTAGAAAAAATAATGGCATAAAACTAATTTTGATAATTTTGATTCTTACTCAGAATCTTTGTATGCCTTCTTGAAAATGTCCCGAGTCTCCTTTGAGTTTCACACTCTGGCTACTTCTCAAAGTCGGACTATCAACTGTTTGATAAATTATGTAGAGTTTGGTTTTATCTTTCTTGCGCGACTCTTTCAAAACCTTCAATACATCTTTCGTGAAACCGTCTATTTTTCTCATGCTCCTTATAGTCTTCATTGACTATCTCTTATACATCTTGCGCACCGAATAAAGTCTTAATTTGTATACTTCATTTGTTATAGTTGGTTTTCAAGTATTGGACATAAGAATTGTCCAACATTGTTAAACATTGACTTTCCATCCGTGATACTATTATGCAAGAAATGACTTCTAATCTTTCATTCAAATATTTGGTGGAGGAAGAGAGAAATTTTTAATACTCAACAACATAATTTTTCATTCAAATACTCATTTTTTGTCTCTTTGCATTATCAAATGACACCACTAAACATTTATATTGACTCAACATGACTATCAAACTCTCTAAAATAGCATGAGCTAGATTTTAAACACACTTTTCTGCAATTCCTTACATAGAAATATGAATTAAAAGATCAATGCATCTTGAGTGAAAGGTCGCAAGTTCGAAATTAGTTGGAGGTCTTTCATAGACATTTAATTTAAAAATAAGTTAGGAGGCTTGACCCCCAATTTATCTTAAAAAAAAATGAATTAACTATTTTTTACACAATTAATTCTCAAAACTACTCTAGAACTTTGAATATTTGACCAAATTAAAATGTTACCACCATATATTAGCGAAAATAAATGTAAAATAATAGAAAAATAATTATGCCTTATTTAAAAAAAGCAGGATATTTATACTTTATTTCTCTTTTTTTCTTTTTTTTTCCTTTTTTTTTTTTTTTTTTTTTTTTTTTTTTTGTCAATGAAAGCTCGTAGGCTGAACTTTATTTCTCTCATGTGCAGGTAGAAACAGTTATTGACATGAGTCCACCAGAGTTCTTTGCTCTAGCTCGTCACTCATTCCTGTCTTGACCCCTAAATTATTTGAACTTCCTTATTTGCATTTTGAAGCAATTGAAGCCAATTAAAGTACTGGTACACAATCCAATTAAATATACATTACAACATAAAGGTTTTCCAATGTTCTGGTTAGTGTTCCTACTTCCTATTGTCCTTGTTGCTCCAGAAGGCCTACCAGGCTGCAGAACAAAATGTGGTGATGTCGACGTACCATTCCCATTTGGTATCGACCCTGGCTGTTTCTTAGAAGGATTTAACCTCACTTGCCAGTACAATTCCGAATTAGGCTACCAACTTTTTAGTGGTAATTTCGAGGTGTTAGAAGTCTTTCTGCCGAGAAGTCAACTAAGAATGAACAACCCAATATCCTGGGGATTCTACACCAACACAACAGACAATGACCCAAATTATGAATCAACATGGGAATTTAACGTCACGTCAACACGGTTCAGGGTTTCCCACATTCACAACAAATTAGTTGCAGTTGGATGTGACACTTATATCTACAATATAATGGTTGATTACAAAAATGTGAGTTACCAATCATCATGTCGCTTATTCTGTTATAGTCGAGAGAGCCTAATTAATGGTTCATGCTTTGGCATTGGATGTTGTGAAAGTGCTATTCCACCAGGTATTAAGCTGTACACGGTCAGCTTCGACTGGGACTTTCCTTATGAATATGACTCCGAAACCCATACACGTCCTGCCACCAGATTTACTCCTTGCAGTTATGCTGTGTTAATGGAGGCAGACAATTTCTCATTCAGCACATCATATGTTACTAGCAACGATTTCTGGGAATCAAGGAAAGGTCAGGCGACGATTCTGATGGATTGGTCCATAAGTGATGAGACATGCGAAGCAGCTCAAAGAAATAAGACAAATTACGCATGTGTTAGCAGTAACAGTGTTTGTAGAGAGTTGACAATTCGCCTTGGATATTCATGTACCTGCTCACAAGGGTACGAAGGCAATCCATATCTAATAGATGGGTGCCAAGGTCTCAACTTCCTCTTCCTCTATTTTTATTTGATTGAAGAAAATATATATATACACACTTCATGCACAATTAACGAAGGAACGATTCTTTTAATACAAACGGACTATCTTTCCTAAATTCCAAGGTAATCTACCGTTGCATCCAGTCGCAATAAGCCTATTACAAAAAAGAAATCTTTCGTTTAGCGAATGGATGCATCATGGTCCTTAATCTTTCTTTTGTCATTAGTTATTTCCATTTTCGAAATATAGTCCATAATGCATTGTTAGTTTTACTAAATGTGCTTTCTTTCAACTGAGGTCAATTAGTTTACTTAAGATGCATGATATGATTGCAGATATTGATGAGTGCGCAGATAGCAGTGTATGCTCAGGAATTTGCACCAATACACAAGGTGGATACAGATGTTATCAAAATAAGATGTCAATTGGTAATAAACTCTCTTTTTTTTTTCTCTCTCTTCACAGACATACATAGAGATATGTCGACTTGCATGTTGAGAGAGTACTGCCATATTAGCTCACAAATACATATATGTATGTTTGTATGTCTGTCCATCACTGTATCCAACTTGCTTCGACTTTTGATTGACACTGTAAAATTCATATGGTACATTGTGACAAAGAAAAAAAAAACAAATAAAAAGATCCAATGTTATAGTCATAACTCTCAGAAAATGTTATTTCTTTTTTCTTTTATATTTTTAGCTAATTATATACGTTCTCTTTTGCGAGCTAACTTTGAAATGAGAGAACTTCAAAATATCAAAAGGAACAAAAATCGACAAAGGCCCTCGGAGTTTTAAAATATGCAATTAACTACAAAAAAGGATATTTTTTTTTCTTTTTTTGGTTTAAGTGCAGAAGACAGATTGCCTATCAACGGCTCATTAAATAAAACTCAATTACGAAAAGTACAACTGGTTATGGGTAACAAAAGTTACAATATATTGGTTACCTGTGTTGTGCATCCTGCTTTTGAAGACTAGATTTGGAACATGGAAATACAACAATAACAACTATTAAATAATGTACAGGAATAACCATCGCCATTGGAGCAGGTGCTGGTGCTGCGCTTCTAATTTTAGTTCTTGCCATTTTGGTTCTAATAAGAAAACTGAAGTTCAGAAGAAATAAAAAAATGAAACAAAAGTTTTTCAAGCAAAATCATGGACTCTTGTTGCAACGGTTTATTTCACCAACTGAAGATGTATCTGCTAGAATGAAGATCTATAGCTTGGAAGAACTTGAAAAAGCTACAAATAAGTTTGACCAAGCTCGTATCCTTGGTTGTGGAGGTCATGGTACTGTGTACAAAGGTATTCTATCAGACCTACGTGTGGTAGCTATAAAGAAGTCCAAAATCATAAAAGAACGTGAAATTAATGAATTTATGAACGAAGTTGTGATCCTATCTCAGATTAATCATCGCAATGTGGTTAAACTTTTGGGGTGTTGCTTGGAAGCTGAAGTTCCTTTGCTTGTCAATGAATTCATTTCAAATGGAACATTATCTGATCATTTGCATGTACAAGGAAGGAGCTCTTTATCATGGAAAGATCGATTAAGAATTGCGTTGGAAGCTGCCAGAGCTATATCATACCTTCATTCGGCAGCTTCCATGTCAATATTCCATAGAGATATAAAGTGCAGTAACATACTCCTCGATGACTGTCTCACGGCAAAGCTATCAGATTTCGGAGCTTCAAAGTCTGTCGAGATAGATCAAACAGGTATAACCACTGCAGTTCAGGGAACTTATGGATATTTTGACCCCGAGTACTACCACACAGGGCGTCTCACAGAGAAAAGCGATGTTTACAGCTTTGGTGTTATTCTCGCAGAGTTATTAACGAGGAAAAAGCCATATTCCATATGTACCTCATTGGAAGGTGGTAGCCTTATTGCACGTTTCATCACGGTTATGAGAGAAAACCGTCTTTTTGATATTCTTGATTCTCAAATAGTGGAGGAGGGACCAAGAAAACAAATCGAGGATGTGGCAGTACTTACTGAGAAATGCTTAAGGCTGAGAGGAGTGGAGCGTCCGGGGATGAAGGAAGTTGAGGTGAGACTTGAAGTGATATGCGGTTCAACGAAGGTTTTGGAGCATCCATCACACTCCGGATCACAAAGCTTGTTTGAACTTAGGAGAGTTGCTAGTGACACAAAGAGTAAAGGAGAAATCAATACGCAATATAGTTTGGTGGAAGAAACAACACTGTTATCTACCGAAATTGCTCGTTAAATACAAACTACGATATATGTGTTTAAATATTGTTGCTTGTCACTATATTAATTTGGTTTCCACTGTTTGACGCTTGTCATGTTATATATGAATGTAAGACTACTTTATGATTATTTAGTTGATTTGAAATAATAATCAAATAACCTAATAATTCTTATTGCTGTCATGATATGGTACACGGATGGGCTCACCTACTTTACTTAAACAGAAAAGATGTGTAAAGAATTTAGAAAAGCCTTGTTATGACCCGTGCTTAATCGGAACTCCAACTATGTTCCCAATACTTACTTCTGTCACCAATTTAAAAACCTGTATGATGCCAAAAAAAAAAACCAAAGTGAAAATAAATAAAAAGTAAGTAATGACATTGACCGCACAACTTCAACTAGTAAACACTATACAGATCAAGTTCACATACTGTCAACTCAAACTAAGGAATTTTGACTAAGATATCAATTCTAACTCAAAAATCAACTTACAAACCAACATTTATCAACCTAATTTTCCATCTGGTATGTGATAACACTAATTGGAAGACAGAAATTTGTCTCTCTGGCTTTTTTAAAGGCTGAAGGCAGCACTCTGTAAGATAAAGATATGGAATTTGGAATAGGATTGATTCTAAAATCTGAAGAGAAAATTTGAAAGATCTAGACATATATAGTTTCTTCATGATGCACATATTCCTGTCTAGCCACGTGCTTCATTTTTTTTCCTTGTCATATCCACCACAGTAAAGAGCATACAGAACTGTTAGAAACCAAATGATATCACAATATAAATTAGAATATTAAGTTTTAATTTCTAGAGCACTGTAGAATGCTTACGTAAGTAGACTGCATTTTTGTGTGGACTTTTTCGTCATCCCTCGAAGAGTGAATGTGTTTCCTCGAGAAATTGGAATAAGTCTTAGATTCACTCCCCTTAAGGTTCGATCTCTGCGCCGAGTATCTCTTAACAACAAGAGAACCAGAACAAGAGTCGCTTCTTACGAGGGTTTCTTAATTTCGCGGGTCCTTTCTTTCCAATAGGCGCAAGCCCCTATTGTTAATTACCTCATAGTTGCCTACGAGAATCTCTAATTAAGGGGTTTAAAGAAAATACGTAATGGGTTAGGAAGAATCATCTCTTAAAGTGACTTAATTGATAGTACCAGACCTAATTGACAAGACTCAATTAAGGAATTTCTAAAATTCTAAAGGATCTAAGAAGAGAGTTAGTTTTGGTTTTCGCTTGAAAGAAAGAACTTCTCTATTTAGAGTCGTCTTGAAGTCATTTAGGATTGTTTAAGAGTTGTTTAATGCTGTTCGAGATCGATTGAAGTTGTTTGACAGTTCTCGGGGTAACGACTGACCTTCTTGTGAGAGTGAGTTCCTGGGGTAACGGCTGGCCTTCTTGTAGGAATGAAGGGAGTTTTACAACCTTCGGGGTCTCTTGGGCGGCCTTCTTATGAAAGTTGGTTCTTTTACAATCCTAGGGACCTCTTGGGCGGTTTTCTTAATAAGAGTTGGTTTTCGACCCCGTTAGCGGCTTCTTAGGAGAACAAAAGGAGTTTTACAACCTTCGGGGCCTCTTAGGCGGCCTTCTTGTGAAAGTTGATTCTTTTACAACCCTAGGGACCTCTTGGACGGTCTTCTTAATAAGAATTGGTTCTTTTACAACCCTAGGGACCTTTTGGGCGGCATTCTTAATAAGAGTTGGTTCTCGGGCTCGTTAGCGACTTCTTATGAGAACAAATGGAGTTTTACAACCTTCGGGGCCTCTTAGGCGGCTTTTTGTGAGAACAAAATCGAATTCTTCAGACGGGAGATTGTTTAATAAGAATTCAATTTCAAGTCATCTGAGGTTGATCTCAGCCTCAGCAAGAGACTTTTTCTCTAACGAAGAGGTTTCGGCTTTGTCTTTGGGTTTCGTGTCTTGATTTTTTATTTTCTGACATTCCTCTTTGGATATTGGTGATTTTAAAAAAATTTTATTCACTTTGGCCTTTTATACTTTTGAGTTTTAGAAATTCCTTTTCTTTTTAAGTTTGAAATACTTATTTTTGAAGATATTTAATTTTTGAAAATATTAGTTATGGAATCATTTGATATTTGAAGGTATTAACGTTTTGGTTTTGAAAATCTCATTAAAAGGGAATTTAGCGAATTTATTATTTTGACCTTTGCAGTTTCGCAAATATTTGTATTTAAAAATACTTGACTTTTGAAAATATCGTCTTTGAAATCTTTTATATCTTGAAAGTACTTAGCTTGAGGTTTAGAAATTTGGTTGAAAGAGAGTATTAAATGATTTATATTTCTAAAATTCATGAAATTCATTTTTATAATGAAAGTACTTCAAAAATACAAAAGGCCATTACTTTGACATAATTCCATATCAAAGTATCAGTGGATTTGGTTTATTTAGATTTTTAGAATTTTGTTAATATTTTGTTTATATTTTTCTGAGTTGTACACTATTTTTAACGAATTTTTAAAATTTTTGGTTAATTGGAATTATATGATTGGTCCACGCATGCAATCTGGGCTGAGGTGGCATCTGGATTAGTTCCTGGTAAATTTCGCTGGGCTTCAATCAATTTCCATTTTTGGGCCTCCTCCTCTAATTGGGCTGTGACCAGTTTGTCACGGAAGATTAAACAGTAGATGGCGCTGAAGTTTTTGAAGAAGGCGAGTTCGACAGCTAACGGGTCCGAATCCGGTAACGCCTCCGGCCATCGCATCTAACAAGGAAGGTACTCACGGAATCGTGGGGTCGAGAGGAAGGTTATGGTGGTCCCCATTTCTGCCGCGTCGTCTTTAGTAATTTACAATCAGTGATTATTCAATTCAGCCCTTATAAGTTTTATTTTTATATTCTCCAGCGATCGTCGCCACCAAACTCGGTGAGGCCAGCTTCGTTAATTTCAGAACAGGGAGGTGAGTACGAGAGTATGCTTGACTTAGGTTGCGTCGCTTCAATTTGGTGAGAAGACCAAACAGTGGTACGGCATGGTTGAAGAATGAGATTGGTACTGAGATTCTAAAGAGATTAGCTAAGTTTGTCTGGGATTTCACTCATTTTAATTGACTTAAATCTCACGTACATGCATATCCCTTGTTATTGGTTCACTTAATTGACATTTCTATTGATGATTTGGGGATAAAGCAGCACCTTGCAGCCTTATCTTTGCGTTATATGTGGTCAGGTATAAGAGATGTACCATTCACAGCTCAAATTGGTAAGATGATTTAGCATAGGTCTTGGTACAGGCATTAGTACACGGTACCACTTTACATATTTTTTATCACATTTGTACATTAGGGAGTGTCGGTCAACTATTAAAGCGTTGATCACTAGAGCTCACCTATTTTGTACATGGTCTTGCAATATTTATCAAACAAAATATCTTATACTTTCAGGAAAACATATAATAATTACCCTAAACCGAATGAGACCTAATTATTCCAAGATCCTGTGGTACATATCCAAAGTTTGACACTGGCCCTTTTTGTATGGATTTTACCAAACAGTCCTCTTAACTCTTAATTTCTCACTAAATTTTTAAGACTGCATGTGACTCTGGCTTATGAACATCAATTAGTAAGGTCTACTAACATGAACATGATAATTTTACTACCTGGCTCTTGCATCATATGTTGCTAAAAGTCATGTTTTAACTGAAATTACTGGAATTCTACACTGTATCTGAGAGGGAAGAACAATAACACCATTAATTGTAACTTTTTAAGACTTCATTAAGGTCCAGCAAACTTTGAATATTGCACTCTACTATTATCATTTATAGAACTATAATCTAAGAACAGTCCTCACGTTAACATCCTTGTAAACATTACAATTATGTGTTATAGTCCAGCAACTTTTAATTATCACGTTTCAAAGATATCAGTGCACTATCCTATCAACCTGTTGAGTAATTCTCATGTCCATGTCCGCTGTAGTCATCTCAACTATGCACTTTAGTCCAGAAATTCTGAATAATTATATGTCATACTATTATTTCTTGCTGTTCATGTCAAGATTCAACCAAATTGTTTTATTCCTTCTCTACGTGCTCAATTAAGTTCAGATTCATATTAAACTAAACCAATCAGTCACGAATTTGGCAGCACCTCCCCTCTTCCTTGTACAATTAGCAAGATCCCTTCTACCATGGCCATGGCCATTGGAAGAGGAGGGTGCTACCAGAACTATGGAATCCATAGCCATGGTAAAGAGCTAGAGCTAAGGAGACCTTAGCCAAAGCTTAGAGAGAGAGAGCTCAAATCTGAGGAGACCTCAGACGGAGCCAGTGGCGTAACCAAATGAAGTATGAGGAAGAGGAAAGGAGAAAAAGAGAGAATGCAATTACAATCAACCAAATCAGTTCTTGATGTTTAGATAATTTTGAACTTATTTCAGAAAAAGACAAACTATCACTAAGCTTTTAAAGTACTTCTAGCAAGATGAAAGCATTTCAATTAAAACTGGAGACGGGATCAGGATCTGAAGAAGACTTCAGTTGAGATCAGAAATGAAGTAACAAATCAAGTAATTCCATCACACACATCAAGAACATCTTAATTAGACTTACAAACATTCCATCACTGAATCGTAATAAAGAAAATAAAAAACAGCAACCACACATTACTTTAATCTAATTGGATCAATTGTTGTAATTTCGCACTTGTTTTTGTTTTAATCAAAGAGAAAAAAAAGGGATCGTTAGATTCTCAAGAAACTTTACATGAGAACATGGATTCAATTAATGCGAAATTAGCTTGATTAAAAGATGCATTGGCTGATCAAGATTTGAAGAAACTTCAATCGAGATCAAAGAAAGAACACGGGAAGGTGAGGAGAGATCAACAATTGACTAAACTAAGAAAAGACAGATGTAATCGAATCAAACAAGAACTTCGATCGAACAAGGAAATTCCATTCAAACTTCGCAAATCAAGTTACAAAGCCAGCCTTACACTTACCTTCAACTTACTATTCGATTACAACTGCTTCAGAGCTTCAGATTTCAGTTAACTCCTACGCCTACCACCTGTTTGTGATAATGCTTCGATCAATCTACCTAGCCTTTTACAATGTATTTAACCTATAGTGTGCGTGTGTGTGTGTACAGCTCAGAGGTCTCTGAAGAAGATCTACAGAGGCTCTGAAAGCGTGTAAAGTTGAAGTGAAAAGGAAGACCAAGAGAAGCCCCGATTTCTTGGAGGAGTGAGGTATATATAGGCCGTGGGAGCTTGTTCCTGCCTCTAGAAGCTTGCGTCTTCGTTTGATCGCCACCCTTGATTTCGGGGCACACGGATCGACCCCTCATCCGAGGGCTCAGAGGCAGTCTATTTGTGTTTGTTTTGGGGCGGTCAACAGAAGAGAATGGGAGGGTTGACCAGCGGCGGTTGAGGTTTGTTGCTACGCTAATCGATCTCAGCCTTCGATTAGCGTATCTCAGCCTTCGATTCCTTGATTTACCAATCTGACGGGTGAGATTTCATCACGCTGGGGTCCATTCGGGTGGTCAAACGAGAGAGGGGCATCATTGACCCAGACAGTTGCAACGGCCACGCCATCATTCTCTTTTTCTTCGAATTCTCCTCTTATTTCTGTTTGAAGGAGACGAGCTCTTCGCGTAGGACCCATTAGTCAGTTTTAATGAGGCACATCCTCAATGCCCTTTTCACTATGAGATCACGTGAACTCGGCTTATAGTGAGCCAATTGAATTTCTCTCATTTCTGGTGCATGGTGTACAGAGAAACGAGTCCATTCGAGGCTCATTTTATACAGAGGGAAATTCAAATTCACTTCACTTTCCCTGTTCTCCATTTCAGTTGGCCCGAAACCCCTCCATTTTTATCATAAAAACAATTTCCTATAGACAGCTGATCCAAAATAATTTGTTTGGGACACTTTCCTTTCGAATTTTCTCATGAAATTTTGTATAGGGCCTCATAAAAGTATGCAGAATATGATAGAATCAAGAATTTTCCAAAAATACACTTCCACATATTTTATTTATTTTCTCCCAAGTTGATGACCCTTTTTTCATAAAACAAGGTTTCTATCATTTCCTTGAGCGTTTTTTTTTCTCTCTTTGATAATTTTATTCAAAACTTTCTAGGCTTCCAGGCAATTTTCATGGATTTTGGAGCATAGTTGGTATTTTCCCATGAATTTTCTTATCTCCTTGGATTTATTTAACACTCAATCCTATTATTCATTTCACGCTTTTGTCACCGAAAATTATGGTCGAACAATTTTATACACATTAATTTAAAGAACACAATATTTGTGAGTGCACAGTTAAGCAACAAAACAATTAATTTAAGACTCAGCATTAATATATTAGACATGTTAACTATAAATTATACCTTGTCTTCCGTTGCGCTTTTGACCTTTCCTTCTACAGCTATCATCCCAACAAATGGGCCTCATATCTTCCTGTCAAATTAGAAATGAAGCTTTATAGTGACTGCTAATTACCAAGAAAAATAAAATAGTTATATCTTTTTACCACAAGATTAATTTTGAAATGAAAACTTTCTTGAACTTCATATATGAACATAATGTTATCAAGTCACTGTATACTATGAAGCAAACAAGAAGCACTGTGAAAACTTTCTTATGGAAATTTTTACTTTTACCAGTAACTCACTGCGTAAACAAATAAGAAGCACATGAAACCTTGAAGATTACTCACTGTCCAGAGAAATATTATCCAGACAAATATTCTAATGGAACGATAAATTCTATAAAAATGGACCAAACATTACATTCTAATTAAATTTGGCACCAATTAGAAATACAAAGACCTTGTTTTAACATAAACTAGAATGGACAAATTGGAACAAAATTTAAATTTGGCTGAAGAAGACTATTTGGGTAAACTTAAAATTATTGAGAAAAGAAAAAATCATGGCTTACTTGGGAATCTAGAGGAACAAATTGGAAACTAATCACACATGATATTAACACCACAGACAAATTAACAGGGACCAAAAAAACGAAACAAAAAATGGGATCAATACCTTGTGAACCTGTGAACACCTTGATACAAGCCTTAGTTAAAAGCAAGGTCTCAACAACTATTGGCGGTCATATCCTACGAAAGGCACAGTTTCAGCAAGGAAGCAGGAAAGCTAGAGGTAGGGTTTGGGGAGAAGAGAGAGAGAGAGAAAAGGAGAATTGGCCATGTGAAGGCAAGGCCGTGCCCAGGAACGAGTTCGAGGCGACTCACGGCAATAATATTTCCAACATTTCCATCTGAATGTGTTCACAGGTTGGCTAGCTTCTGACTTAAAAATTTGGGCCCTTTCGGCTTTTGGGCCTTTACTGGTTTGGGTTTTACCCTCAGCACTTTCGTTTTCTCGATATTTTTTTTATCATATTTTTAATTTTGGTTTCCTCCATTCCACCATTTTACGGTCTCCATTCAATCTTGAGAACTCTATGAGTATTTGGACACTTGGTTTTAAGTTTAATTGTGGCTGCATTTTTCTTTTTTGTATATATGGTTAAATGGTGACTGCGTGATATATTGAAACTTGAAATTCACTGAAGATTTATTGACAATTGTGAATTGATAATTTTAATGTTGTAAATCTAGGTAAAAGCAATTTCATAAATAGAAACAAATTATAGAACTATCATTGCTCTTATTTATGTTCTGTAACAAGTTTAATGTAATTCAAACACCATTTTTGGTTAAAATTAACTATGGACCATTTTGCACTTTAGTCCAGAAACGAAATATTGCTGGATTTTACTTTTATTTCTCCTACATGTATCAGCAGCTCCAGTTTTTACCAGCATCGGTACTAGCATATCAGTATTGAAGGCATTTGAATTCTAGTATAACTCTATCCAATATTTCAGCACGCAGCACCAGTAATTCAAAATTTACAATTTTGGCGTTCAGAACTACAAAGAATTCATTACTAGAAAAAAACAAAAAAACAATTCACATTTCCAGTTTTTGACCCTTGAAAGGTACATTTAGCATATTGGCTGCATTATGCATTCTCAGCTGAGTGGCAGGCTTCCACTTTTTGCATATTAAATTAACACGCCAGAACGCCAGATCTTCCTTAATACATTCATTAAACTGTTAATAACTGGTATGGTTGTATAAACTCAGGGGCGAAGCTACATGAAATTTGGTGGGTCCATGGACCCACCTCAAAAAAAAAAAAAGTTGATATTGTACATGTTTGTAATTAAAAAAAAAAATCACATGAAATTAGGGACCCATCTCAAATATTTGGAGGACCCAGCTGGACATGTCGTGTTTGATTTGAATTGCATAACGACGTCTAAAAAATCGCATAGGGACCCTGGTAGCATTTGTTTCTAACTAATTATCTTCTTCCTTCCTGCCCAATGAATTCTATTAAGACAAAATATATAATAGAATGGAATATTTAGTTGAATAATTATTTGTAGCATATATATACCAGCGCGAATCTCACAAATTGTGTGATTCATCTATATGATGTTATGTAAACTTTAGGATATTATAAACAAAAGATACCATAGAAGATAAAAAATATAATTCAGATATTATATAAAAAATGTCACTAAAAATCCTAAATATTGTTCTTGTCAAAAAAATTCCAAACGCCACAAAAAGATCAGAAATATTGTGGTTTGAATAGTGGTCGAACTCTCTTTGTATGTCTCTCATCTTTATATATCTATAATATAGAAAAATAAGTGTTCAATGAGATTTCTAATGAACCTATTTTGCAAAATTATGAGAAAAATGAAAATTCATATATAAATATATTATTTTAGATTTTCTTTCGAATTATTATTTTTTATATAACATTTTGAATTTCGTAAAAAAATTATATGAATAAATCACACAATGAGATTCGCTCTAGTCATACATATATTTTCAGCAAAAAAAATTTACGGACCCTGCTGACACGAAATCCTAGCTTCGCCACTGTTTATATAAGCTCTTTTAACATAAAAAATAGATGTTTCTTTCAGATTCAATCAAACCCATATATATATAGCCAATAATAGAACTAGAATAGATATACAATGCAATAGAAACACTCATGCCTTTTCATGCATGTTTAACGGACAGTAGCTGCAGTGAAGTGATGATCTTTCCATAATGTTCGACTCTGGTACCGGGTGATGAAAAATGGTTGGAATGACGAGAAAGCACGAATAGTTCAGGGGTCATTTTGATTTTCTGTACTGCAGTAAAAAAATAAATAAAAAGTTTGATTTTCTGAGTTGAGTAAATGTAACAGGTCATTCTGAGTCGATTTCTTTTTGAATAAATAATATTCGCTACACGAAAGTCCATACTATTAAATACAGAACATCGATACGCTCTCCAATATCGTTGATTACCTGTCTCATGAATGTGCTACATTACGTGTGTGATTCTGTGCTAAAATAGCTTTCGAGTGGAAGCAGTAGCACCTTATTATAGTTGTGACGACGCACGGCACAGTAAGCACACCTCATGACTCATGAGTCAAGGCGTCAAGCAGGTGACGAAATTAGATACTGTTGCGAAATTCGTCTGAAAATCGAAAAAATAAATTTTCATGAACAATTACCATAGGCGAGTCTACATTCATACGGTGGTTGTCAATGTCACTTTATTTAAAAAATAATATTATTAGATATTAATATTTGTAGTTATAAAATATAATTTTATCATAAGTCATATTTTTTTTTCTTTTTTTCTTTTTTTTGGCAACTCAAGCTCTTAGCATTATCACATTACGCAAAATTACAATGTTTGTTACATTACATCGTTTTAAAATTAAACAGAGGGAATGTGAAACCAGTAAATGTGTAAAAGAAATACAACTATATTTAGGATATAATTGTTTGCAGGACTTGGATAAGCTTATGGTAAAGTCTCCAATCTGCATTTTCAGGCGGCATATGACCAGAGATAACCTGTTGGATAACTAAACAGTCATAAGTCATATCTATTGGAACCCCATATGTATTTGTGTGAATTTCATTATCGAATCCCATATATAACATATTTTTCTTTTCTGTGGTAAAACTATCATGATACTATTTTTATTTCTTGATAGCGTGAGCCTTATCAATTAATTAAAGGTCCAAAACACTAATAGTCCGAACAACCAAAATGGCAAGATTATGAAACAACCTCATTTGAATTGTCTTTGCCTAATCCCATCATCGTTTCAGAATCCAAAAGGACAACAAAAGAAGGTCGCAAACCTAATAAAGAAAGGGATGCTCTCCAACGAAGTACTTTTCCTTTTCTAATTTTACTTCCATTTTATCTGTTACGCTTAGAAAATAAAAAGAAAAGTTATAGATGCGAGTATGCGACTAGCTCTCGATTGAGTTTCTCCTCTTTTGCGAATTTGTAAATTCAATTAGAATTTATTTTGTTGTTTTTTTAAATTTTGAAAATTAAAAAATATTAGTGTAATGGATGTATGTCAACTATTTATATTAAGATAATTTAAATATTATAAATTTAGTGAAATCCATTATCAAAATTTCTAGCCACGCCACTGACAATTACATATGAAAATTTTCTGGAATTGTTTTTTTTTTTTTCAGGCAAAGTAGCAAAAAAAAAAAAAAGTATTAAAAGTAAAAAAAAATAAACAAAATTGAACCAAACTATTCAACCAAAAGAAAAAAAAAAAGAATGATCCGAAAGAAGAGTCAACAATAGGTTTTATTGGCATATATTCCTATTTGTTATAAATGGATACAAATCATTTATAGATTGTTCATTTTTATTAATTTCATTTATTACATTAGATACATATCGGATATACATATTCTTTTCATTTATTAAAATTTTTTTTTCTTGCTTATAAATAGAGGCTTGTAAATTGTATGTGAGATTCAAAAATATTGAGAATAAGAAATATTGTTGCCTCTCTTTTGCTCTTTCTTTCTTCCTCCACTTTAATTTTACAACACGACTTGCTCGGGCGGAATCACAAAGAAATTGTGTCATAACTTCAAGTTGGAAAACGTAATTCCGTAAGTAAAAAATAAAAAAAGGGTTTGATATGATATAATATAATATATATATTTTTTTCTTAATTTCGCCTTTTTTTTTTGGAAGATAATTAAATCCGAATTTTTTTTTTTGCTATTTTTTTGTTTAAATTTATGAGAATCATTCCCCGAAGTGAATGGTGATAAAAATAATTATTTAATGATATTAAAACTTAAAAGTTTATTAAGAACCCGAAGTTCTTATTACATGAAGAACCTGAAGTTCATATTTCAATTTAAAGTTATTTAGAACTTGAAGTTCTTAATCATTAAAATAATTTGTTTAGAACCTGAAGTTCTTAATACTTGAATTTATTTGTTTAAAATCTGAAATTTTATTTCTAAGTTATTGAATGAAAAATAACCTGAAGTTATTTTCAATTAAATTCTTTTAATTGAGTAGTAAAATTTTTTTAATAATTAGAAGTTATTAAGTATTATAACCTGAAGTTATAATCATATGAATTATATTTTATTTTATTTTTTATTTATTATGTTGCAGTTTTTTTCATTTATTTTATTCATCATAACCTGAAGTTATGACATCAATAACCTGAAGTTTATATTTCGATTAAAATTATTTAGAACCTGAAGTTCTTGATGCTTGAAGTAATTTGTTTAGAACTTGAAGTTCTTAATTTTTTTTTTGAATTTATTTGTTTAGAACATGAAGTTCTATTATAAATTTAAAATAACCAGAAGTTATGGAATGCCACTGAATATTATTATATAAATAACCTGTAGTTATTTTTCAAAGCTGAAATTTTTTTTTAGAACCTGAAGTTCTATTCTTAATAACTAGAAGTTATTATTGGACACTGGATGAAAAAATAATATGAAGTTATTCCCAATTTAATATATTAACAGTTATTATTAGTCATTAGATAAGAAAATAACCTGAAGTTATTTCATTTAAATTTTTGTGCAGTCAAACGATTTAATAATCAGAAGTTATTAAATAAAATTTTCTATAACCTGAAGTTATAATTAAGTTATTGTATGTTATTTTATTTACTTTATTCATTCTTTTTATTTATTTATTTGGTTATTTATTTATCTCCATTTATTTATCGTAGCCTGAAGTTACGATACTAATAACCTGAAGTTATGATGAAAGCATATTAGTACTAGAGTTTTTTCAAAGAAAAATGAGACCATCAAAATAAAATAAAAATTAAAAAAATTTGTTATAATTTTGTTAGTATGATTCTCCATATTTTATGTCTCAAATTTGCTCCTGTAGTGGCAAAAGATTTCAAACGAGTTTTTAATAAATTATTCAATAAGTATGACTCACATGAAAATTCATTCCCCAAGGCGAATATGATTTTATATGAATAGATGACATGGTCGCATTAATTTTTGCAATGAAAAAAGAAATACATCCTGAAGATGTTTGTGACATATGCGAACAAAATAAAGTTGGTTTAATTTGTTCTTTTTATTATTATTCATGTACGGGAATAAAAAAGGAATAAAATTTAATGAATAAATTAAGTTTAATTTTGTTTACGGGAATGAATAAAGTAGTTTTTAATTTCCATTTAAGTTTCATGTACTTAAATAAATGAATAAAGCAAATTTTATTTCATTTATTTTATTTTAAGGAACATGACTGACGCATTGTTAAGAAAATGAGATCCATGTGTGGTTGATAGCGGAACTACAAATACCATATTGAAAAGTAAGAAATATTTTTTGTAATTGCATCTCGATGAGATTAATATCCAAACTATATCTGGCTCAAGTAATATAATTGAAGGCTCCGGAAGAGCTTGCATTTTGTTACTTGAAGGAATAAAATTAATAATAGATGATGCATTATATTCAAGTAGATCCAGAAGAAATCTACTAAGTTTTAAAGATATTCGAAAAAATGGTTATCATATTGAAACTATGAACGAGAGAAATTATGAATATCTTCATATCATATCTATTAAAAATGGCCAGAAAAATATTATGGAGAAAATGCAAGCATTGTCTAATGGACTATATGGTACATATATAAGTACAATAGAATCAAATATGGTGAATAACCAGAAGTTAGTTGATCCAAAATTATTTACATTATGGCATGATAGATTGGGTCATCCAGGAAATATAATGATGAGGAGAATAATTGAAAGTGCAAATGGGCATCCCCTAAAGGACCTGAAGATCTTGTTATCAAAAGAATTCACATGCCAAGCATGCTCTCTTGGAAAGCTAATTACTAGACCATCTCCAAATAAAATTGGACCTGAAGCTCCATCGTTTTTAGAAAGAATTCAAGGAGATATATGTGGACCAATTACACCACCATGTGGACCATTTAGATATTTTATAGTTTTAATTGATGCATCAACACGTTGGTCACATGTGTGTTTGTTATCAACAAGAAATGTTGCATTTGCTAGATTATTAGCACAAATTATCCAATTGAGAGCTAACTTTTCAGATTATCAAATTAAAAGAATCCGACTTGATAATGCAGGAGAATTTACATCCCAAACTTTTAATGATTATTGCATGTCTATTGGAATTACTGTAGAATATTCAGTGGCACATGTTCATACACAAAACGGTCTAACAGAATCGTTTATTAAAAGATTACAATTAATAGCTAGACCATTACTTATGAAATCTAGTTTACCATCTTCTGCATGGGGACATGCAATATTACATACTGCTGCACTAATTAGATTAAAACCAATTGCTGATCATAAGTATTCCCCCTTACAATTGGTCTCCGGAAGAGAACCAAATTTGTCTCATTTAAAAGTATTTGGTTGTGCAATATATATTCCAATTTCTCCTCCACAACGCACAAAAATGGGACCTCAAAGAAGATTGAGAATTTATATTGGTTTCAACTCTCCTTCTATTATTAAATATTTAGAACCATTAACATAAGATGTTTTTACAGCAAGATTTGTTGATTGTCACTTTGATGAATCAATATTTTCAAATTTAGGAGAAGAAAAACAAAAACTGGATAGACAAGTGATTTGGAATTCATCAATATCTTATCTTGATCCCGGAAGTGGTCAATGTGAACTCGAAGTTCAAAAGATTATAAATTTGCAAAGAATTGCAAATTAATTGCCTGATGCATTCACAGATATAAATAGAGTCACTAAATCACATATTCCAGCTATAAATGCACATGTTCGAATAGATATTACAAAAATATCAAATGAATCTAATAAACGTAGAAAACGTGGAAGACCAATTAGTTCTAAAAATATAAATCCACGTAAAAGAAAAGAGCAGAATAAAGCAGTTGGTACAATCTCAGAAGAGATTTATAAGGTTTCAGAAGAAACTAAATCTCCAGAAGAGATTAACAAAATTCCAGAAGAAACTGAAACCTCAGAAGAGGTTGATGAAGTTCTAGATGAAACTGAAGTACCAAATGATTATGAAATTTCTATAAATTATGTGAAAAATGGTACAACATTGAATAGGAATAAAACTCAAGTTGATGAAGTTTTTGCATTCGCTATGGCTTGTGATGTTTTAAACGAAGAGGATAATGTGCCAAAAACTATAGATGAATGTAGACAAAGAAATGATTGGCCTAAATGGAAAGATGCTATACAAGCTAAATTAAATTCACTTGATAAACGATAAGTATTTGGACCAGTAGTCCAGATGCCCAAAGATGTTAACCCTGTAGGTTACAAATGGATATTTGTCTTTAAAAGAAATGAGAAAAATGAGATTGTGAGATACAAAGCAAGGCTAGTGGCGCAAGGCTTTACACAAATATATGGAGTTGATTATGAAGAAACATATTCACCTTTAGTGGATGCGACAATTCTTAGATTTTTAATAGATCTCACTGTCACAGAAAATCTAAAAATGTAACTTATGGATATTGTCACAGCATATCTATATGGTTCACTTGATAGTGACATATATATGAAGATCCCTGAAGGATTAAAAATGCCTGAAGCATATAAATTAAAGCCTAGAGAAATGTACCCTATAAAATTAGAAAAATCTTTATACGGACTAAAACAATATGGTCGAATGTGGTATAATAGACTTAGTGAATATCTTTTAAAAGAAAGATATAAAAATAATACAGTTAGTTCGTGTGTTTTTATTAAAAAATCAAATTTTAGTTTTGCAATCGTTGCAGTGTATGTTGATGATTTAAAAATTATAGGATCTCCTGAAGAGATTGAAAATACTGCAAATTTGTTGAAAACTGAGTTTGAAATGAAAGACTTTGATGTAACTAAATTTTGCCTCGGCCTGCAGATCGAGCATTTAAAGAATGAAATATTTGTTAATCAGTCAAATTATATTGAAAAATTACTAAAATGATTTAATATGGATAAAACTCATCCTTTGAAAATACCAATGGACGTACGATAATTAAATATAAAAAATGATTATTTTCGTCCCAAAAAAAATGATGAAGAAGTACTTGGTCATGATGTACCATACTTAAGTGCAATTGGAGCATTATTATATCTTGCAAATAATACAAAACCAGATATCGCATTTGCTGTAAATTTATTGTCAAGATATAGTTCCAAACCAACCCGAAGACATTGGAATGGAATTAAAGATATTTTTCGTTATCTTTCTGGAACCCGAGATATGGGGCTATACTATCAAAATGATATAAAATCCAATTTAGTTGGATATGCAGATGTAGGATATTTGTCAGACCTACATAAACCACGATCTCAATAAGGATACATATTTACTTATAGTGGAGCTGCAATTTCATGGCGATCAACAAAACAAACACTAACTGCCACATCATCAAATCATGCCGAATTAATTGCTTTATATGAAACAAGTCGAGAATGTGTTTCATTAAGGTCAATAATTCAAAATATTCAAGAAGAATGTGGGCTTCAAAACATTAAGGAAAATCCTACTCTAATATATGAAGATAATGCAGCTTTCATAACATAAATTAGAGAATGATATATCAAAGGAGACCGAACTAAACACATCGCGCCGAAGTTCTTCTCAGCACATGACCTACAAAATGATGGAGTAATAGATGTTCAAAAAATTCAATCATGCGACAACTTAGCTGATCTATTTATAAAATCTTTGCCAACAAGAATTTTTGAACAGCTCAGAAAGAAGATAGGTCTACATCGACTGAAGGATGTCCAATAATATCAAAATGAGGGAAATCATTATACACGCTGTACTCTTTTTTCCTTATCCAAGTTTTTATTCCAATAGATTTTTCTTGGTAAGATTTTTAATGAGGCAGTATAAATGATCCAGAAGTATCATATTAATATTGATCCTGAAGTATTATATTAATAGTGTATAATGAAAGATGAACAAAGGGGAAGTGTTATAAATGGATACAAATCATTTATAGATTGTTCATCTTTATTAATTTTATTTATTACATTAGATACATATCGGATATACATATTCTTTTCATTTATTAAAATTTTTTTTTTCTTGCTTATAAATAGAGGCTTGTAAATTATATGTGAGATCCAAAAATATTGAGAATAAGAAATATTGTTGCCTTTCTTTCTTCCTCCACTTTAATTTTACAACACTATTTTGATTTTCTTTTGAACGTTCTTTTTTTTTTTAGAAAACTTGGTAGAGGCTACCAAGTGTACAGAAAGAAATAGAAAAAAAAAAGAAGCAACTAAACTAAGCTAGCAGTGCTTTCTGAAACAGTCTTGTTGGAATAAAACCCAGTGCAGCAAGGAGGTGACACTCCTTCTCTCTGATCTGAAAATACGGTTGTTCCTCTCTAACTAAGTTGCCTACAAAACCGTGAAAGTAAGTATTGCTTGAAAATCACCCCTATCTTGATTTACATTCTCTAAGGCTATAAGGATAAGGGGCTGCACTTCAGTGTGATTGAAATGTGTGACAGCAGGGAAAAGAGCCTTAATTCTTTGCCATAAATCCTTAACAAAAGTGCAATCACAGAAAATGTGAGAGGCTGTTTCAAGGATGGGGTTGTCGCAGAGAACACAGCCTTGTTGAAACATAATTTTTCTTTTGAGCAAATCTTCTTGAGTCAGAAACCTGTTGTGATAGAGCAGCAAGGGAAAGATTTGAACAGAAGGTGGAAGTCTTGCTTTCCATAACATAAAAGCCGGGAAGGAAACCTTGTCTGCCGTGATTAAAGTAGTGTAAGCTGATTGCACAGTGAAGGAGCCACATTGTTTCCATTTCCAAACAAAATTATTAGATTCACTAGAAGTTGTTGATTGTAGTGACAAGAGAGCATTGTGGACTGGTAGCGGCCATGGTGCAGGCAGGGCTTGTGCAGGACAAAGCAAAACTTTATTTGCTGTGAGGTTAGGTTTGATTGGTTTAATATTGTCGTCAAAATAATGCAGATGACCAGAACCCCAGTTTGAATACCAGAAAAGTGTATCTTTGCCATTTTCCAACTTTACTGTCGTGGCTAAGGAGAAGATATGCCTTAAATGCATCAAGTCTTTTCCAGAAAAAAGATCCCCTTGCAGACCAAGTGAGAGGTGTTATATGGGTTCTAGTTACTAGAAGGTTTCTAGTGATAACTGCCCATTGTGAAGTCGGTTGATCAAACAAGCACCAGAGCCATTTGAGAAGAAGGGATATGTTAAGAATTTTCAAATTTAAGATCCCCATCTCTCGAGAACCAGCTCTTGGTCTAGTGGCAAAAAGCAATGCATCTCAAGTGAGAGGTCGCAGGTTTGAAATCCGGCTGAAGAATTTTTTATAGACATTTAATGTCACACCCCAAACCAAGCCATAATCTGGGGAGGACAGCCCCGCCACGCATGCATACTTTACTGTACACACGTAAGGCTAAAATAAACAGTGTCACAAAACAAAATAATCCACAAACAACATCACATAATAAAGGAGTTATTGTTCATACACAAAAGGACTGGTTATAATATACATAACAAAATCACCAGTCAAAAGATAAACAACACTCTAAAATAATAATATAAATGACTACTCCAGCTGGGTTTGGTCTTCTAAAACAACTTCTTCCACTGTGTCTACCAAACCTGAACCTGCACCACAAGCAATTATGTGGGCTGAGTACGCGAATACTCAGTGGTGGTAAAAGTAAGCCAACAAGGTCTTGGTTAACATCTAGTTAGAACTGAACCATACTTAAGTTAATCACTTTTAATTCCTACTTGCAATTCTATGTGTATTTCTGTACATGGTAGAATACTATTTTACATGTGATGATATGCCAAGAAATCTGAAAAAAATATCGGGAGAAGTAGAGGAGATATAATAGCATACTAATATACGGATATATATAAATATAATGTGATACGAGAATCAAGCACCCACACTCAATGGTCCAATCAAAGTCACATAAAATCCAGAATCAATCTCACAAATCCCAAAATGTCATAGCTATGCCTACAGAACATCAGGAGCCCGAAGCCAGCTCGTCTTGTCCCTAAAGGAAGCTCCTACCTCAAACCCGAGCCAAAGGGAATGAGCAGTAATACGCGGTACCCGTAAACTGACGCATGGAGAGACGAGAAGATGTCTGATTATAATGGCATACATCCATAGTCCAAGTCAAGTTCAAAAAGGAGATATAATACTATAGTGCAAAACAAATAACCATTGAGTGACCGCAGTACCGCCTGACGGTCAGTCTGCTGAGTGATCATCAGAAACGCGTTACCCGTGATTGATATCTCATATTTATATCGATATTTTGACCAGACTTTACATCGAAATTTGGACTAAAACTGCTATTTTTCCTTGTCTTTATCTTTGTTCGCCAGATTTGGCACTGCCGTTGCGCTTTTGTTTTATATTTGCAGGAACTCAAAAGAAATAGCAAGGAAACAATAGAATAGACGGCTAGACGACTCATTCCTAGCCAAAGATCAAATCCCGACTCGACCCGGTGCATTGTCCAGACATAAGGCCACGCGAATTACAACTCAGCCAAGTCAACTCCATTAATTCGGACCGAATTCACATGCGCAGAAATTCCAGCAGCATCAATTCGGTCCGAATTGCTTAACAGGGAAGGTTTTCTGGTTGAATTCTGAGGCGTTTTCTCTTATGGAAAGGCCTCAATTTCGGCCTAGATGGAGGGAGAGCGTGCACCAGCTGTCTAGGGGCCAGAGGAGAGTTTATTAGGCGCCTTTCATCTTGGGAGGGGGCCATCTTTGATTCCACATTCACCTTTCTCTCTCCAGCAGATCTGGATCTGGTCTTTTCTCCCATTTTCTGGACGGCTAGGGCAGAAGGGAAGGCATTTTGGAGCTGTTTCTGGCTGTAGCAACGAGTTCTAAAGGATCTAAGGTGCTCTCTAGTGCGACGGCAGCAGTTGATAACCTAAGAAACTTGGATATTTGTTGTATCTTTCATATTTCTCTCTAAATTCTGATTTTATGGCTAGTTTGAATTTATCTACTGTTATTTGCATGGATTTAAGTAGTATGCTAGGCTAATCTCTTGTTGCTTTAGGGGTAGATGTAGCCTAGGATTTGGTTTGCTTAATTTACTCATTTTGTTGATGGACGAAGTCAATTACTACTTGGAAATTTTAATGACCTGCTTGTGTTTTTGAGTTGATTATTCTTTGCATTGCTTGACATTTGTTCGGCCGCACTTGTTAGGACTACAATCCCAATTTATAACCAAGACTTGCACAAGAATTCGAGGTAGGTCAAGGACGAAAGTCGACCAGTTAGTAACCAAAAGTAAACCCTTCTAATTAGGCGACGACCTAATTTAGATATCTCGTAGAAAATCAATTAGTAATCTCGAATAAGTCCACCGACAAACGAAAGTTGAGGTGCAATGCATTCGATGAAGGTTAACACTAGTTCCCGTACCAAATACCGTACCCAATAGGCGAAAGCAGAGGGTTAGGGAGTTTAAGTATGGCCAGATGGATCTTTGGCTTGAACAGATCAACAATCGAGTAAATTCCAGCATTTACACAGTGGAATTCGGACCGAATTGGCCACAATTCGGACCGAATTGGTGGGACAGAATTGCGACAGTGGTATGTTTCGCGACCCTGTGACCAATCCTAAGTGAAATCGAACCCTAAGGAATGTTTCTCATCATACAGTAAACTGTTAAAAACCTCCAAAAATATTTATTTGAATTGTTTTGCATTACTTTCTACTTTAGTACTTGCATTCTTTATTTCACCTCTATTTATTTGATTCGAGAACTTTTCCAAAAATTCTATTGTCTAGATTTAGCGAACCAATAAGAATAGTATTCATATCCATCTCTGTGGGATCGACACCTTTACTTTGCTATAAACGACTAGTCGAGTAAAATGTTTATTTGTTTGACCTTGGTTTATACCTCGATCAAAATGGCGCCGTTGCCGGAGATGGCGTTATGATATTATTTCTTATTGTAGTAGTTAGAGACTAGATTTGTTTTTATCTTTTACTCACTTGTGTGTTTGTTTTTCCTTTCTTGTGTGTAGGGCAACGCTGGCTCGTGGATCGAAGAATTCTCAATCCAAGGAGCCTCACGACTATTGGCTCAGAGGAAAGGGAGACAATTCTAACGAAACTTCGAGTTCCAACCCAATCGAACCAGCAAGGACACGCACAAAGAAGCAAGCGAACACACCAATGGCTGAATTGACTGATGAGGCTCGACGACTTGAGGCCTTGCGCCTCGAGTTAGTGGCGGAGCAGCAGAGGATCGTGCAAGACCGACTCAACCTCGAGAATGAAAGACTGATCTTCGAGTAAAAGCGTCTAGCAAACCACAACGACGATCATAGCATTCACAACCCAGTGACACCAAACAACGAAGCTCAAGGGCCCAACAAGTCGCTTCGCGAACACTCGGCCCCTCGAGTCGAAGATGTGGATGGACCGATCGTTGTTAGAGGGATCGCGGCCAACAACATGCAGATCAATCCCGCGCACGTTGCACTTGTGCAACAAAACCCATATTATGGGCTTGACCAAGAGGACCCACATGCTCATCTCCAAGCTTTTCTTGATTGCACTAAACTTTTGAAATTTAATGGGGTTTCTCAGGATTCGATTAGGCTCCTCTTATTTCACTTTTCCCTTAAGGACAGGGCAAAGAAATGGTATAACAAACTGAAAAAAGGATCAATCGATAGTTGGACAACAATGGCACAAATTTTCCTTGAGCGATACTTTCCTGCAAAAAGGGCTTTTGAAATTTGAAGGGAAATCACAAATTTCAAACAAAGAGGGGATGAATCGTTTAGGGAAGCGTGGGAGCGGTTTAGAGACTTAGAAAACTCTTGTCGATTCACTCATTTTTCAATGGTCTCTATGATAGTATTAAAGTGATTGTTGATGCTCTTTCAGGTGGGAGCTTTACACAGCTCGACGCCGAGCAAGCACGTGCGGCCATTGAGAGGTGCGCCTTGCAATACAATTGGCCAGCACCGAACCCATCGAGGGGCAACCTGGTGAAACACGAGGTGAAGGAGATCAAGGACACTCGAGACAGGATTGCATAGCTAGAAGCCGAACTCGCTAAGATACAATCGATCAATGGCACGCACTTGCAGTCCAAGGAATGCGGAGTGTGTGGAGAAGAAGGGCATAAGTCTCCGGATTGCCCACTCCAATATGGTGATGGAGAGCCCGAGCAAGTCAACTCTTTCGAGGAGGTCCACAATTGGTACCAAGGTGCGATGGAGGACTATGGAGCGGGTAGTAGTCAAAACAACAACCAAACCCGCACATTTGTTTCAAGAAAAATATACACGAACCGCACAGGAAACCCGCCGCAACCTGCTCAAAACAGAGGTCTCCCATTCAACAATGACCGAGGGCAGAACTTTCAGCGGAAGCCTTATATTGCTCCTCAAGTCGAGCAATTCATGGAGACTCAAAAAGCCCTGAATGAGACAATTCTTGAAGGGATGGCCAAGCTCGAGAAGGAATCTGGAGCTGCCTCGCGAGTAGAAAAGATGATAGAGGGGTTCTTTGCCTCTCAAAACACCCGCCAACAAGGAAAACTCCCAAGTCAACCCGAACCAAACCCTCGGGCAGAGATTAAGGTGGTGCATGTACTCAGGAGCGGTACCCAGTACAAGGACCCGCCAATGCCTGAAGAAACTGGACCGAACGGTGCTCCAGCAGCCAAATCTGCACCCAATTCAGACCGAATTACGGCTAATTCGGACCGAATTGCAACTCAGGAAATTCCAGAGGACTCAATTTGGACCGAATTGACAACAATTCGGACCGAATTGGAGGGCGACAAGATCGCATCTCCTCCGAACTCGCTGCAGATGGCTCCTAATCAATCTGTAAGGGCCCCGTTTCCTCAAAGATTGGCCAAGGCAAAGGTAAACGCTCAGTTCCGGAGTTTTTATGAGGTAATCAAGGATTTACAAATCACTATTTCCTTTACTGATGCGATTACTCACATTCCATCTTATGCAAAATTCTTGAAAGACCTCATTACTCACAAATTTCTTTTGGAGGAACTCAAAAGCGTAGAATTAACCGAGCAATGCAGCATGGCGCTTCAGCACAAGATGCCTCCCAAGATGGACGACCCAGGCAAATTCACCATACCTTGCACCATTGGAAGGGCGAAGATCGGGAGAGCCTTGTATGACAACGGAGCAAGCGTGAGTCTCATGCCCAAATCCGTTTTCGATCGGATCGGCATTGGAATGTTGAGACCGTCCATTATGACCGTGAGACTTGCAGACTCGTCAGTTCGACTACCTCTCGGTGAGATCGATGACATTCCGGTTAAGCTCGATAAATTCTTTATCCCTTGTGATTTTGTGATAATGAACATGGAGGAAGACGAGGACGTTCCCATCATTTTGGGGCGCTCCTTCCTTAGAACTGCAGGAATCATGATGGACGTAAAGGACGGGACTGTTCTGGTGAGATTCGGCGGCAAACAGTGGGAATACTTGATCAACCAAGCAATGAAGTGCCCAAACTAGCTCGACTCGTGCTACAAAATCGAGGCCGAGGAGACACCGATCGAACAACCGCTTGAGGACCAATACTCGGACGCTCTCAGGTCCTATCACGAGTTTCCTTTTGATATACAGGAAGCAATCGCAGTAGAGGAATCAATCCAGGAGGTTACGGACGAGGAAATCATTGAAATCAGTACCAATTCGGACCGAATTCAGATCTCTGGATTGTCAGAAATTTTCTCAGCCCATAATTCGGACCGAATTCCATGCAATTCGGACCGAATTGAAGTCCTTGGAATTTCAAAAATTTCTGCGTATGACAATTCGAACCGAATTGACCCCAATTCGGACCGAATTCCAAGCTCTGAAAAGCCTCCTCAAGTTGAACTCAAGCCTTTACCAGCCACATTAAGGTATGAATTCCTCGGACCAAATCAAACCTACCCTGTTATTATTAACGCTGCTTTGAATGATAAGCAAACAGGAAAACTTTTGGAGGAACTTAAGGCGCACAGGAAGGCGATTGGGTATTCGATAAGCGACTTGAAAGGGATTCATCCCTCATTCTGTACTCATCGCATCCTGATGGAAGACGACCACAAGCCCTCCATCGAAACTCAAAGGAGGCTCAACCCCAATCTGAAGGAAGTTGTCAAGAAGGAGATACTCAAACTCCTTGATGCGGGTGTTATCTACTCGATCTCAGACAGCAAATGGGTGAGCCCAGTCCATGTGGTTCCGAAAAAAGGTGGCACGACGGTGGTGATGAATGAGAAGAACGAGTTGATCCAAACTCGTGTGGTTACCGGTTGGCGCATGTGTATCGACTATCGGAAACTCAACGCGGCAACCCGCAAGGACCATTTTTCATTGCCGTTTGTTGATCAACTTCTCGAGAGACTCGCTTCTCATTCTCACTTTTGTTATCTTGATGGTTATTCTGGGTTCTTTCAAATTCCAATTCACCCGGACGATCAAAGAAAGACCACATTTACATGCCCCTATGGTACCTTTGCTTATAGGAGAATGCCTTTCGGGTTGTGTAACGCACCAGCAACCTTCCAACGTGCCATGATGGCTATATTTTCTGATTTGATTGAGAATGTGATGGAAGTTTTTATGGACGACTTTTCTGTTTATGGCACCTCATTTGAGACTTGTTTGACTAATCTTTCTAAGGTTTTGCAGCATTGCGAAGAAGTCAACCTGGTCTTAAACTGGAGAAATGTCACTTCATGATGCAAACAGGAGTGGTCCTAGGACATGTGGTCACAACGAATGGCATCGAAGTCGATCGAGCGAAGATGCAAGTAATTGAGAAACTCGAGATGCCATCAAATGTCAAGGACGTGCGGAGTTTCTTGGGACATGCAGGCTTCTATCATCGATTTATCAAAGATTTTTCAAAAATTACTAAATCTCTCACTAATCTTTTGATAAAAGATATTGATTTTGTTGTTAACGACGATTGTCTTTTCGCTTTTCAGGCACTAAAGAAAGCCCTTGTCACCGCACCAATTCTGCAACCGCCGGACTGGTCCATGCCATTTGAACTCATGTGCGACGCTAGTGACTACGCGGTGGGAGCCGTACTCGGTCAACGGCGAGATAAGAAGCCCGTGGCTATCTATTATGCAAGCAGGGTCATCGACCCTGCCCAGATGAACTATACAACCACGGAGAAAGAGCTACTCGCCATCGTTTTCGCCCTCGACAAGTTCAGATCCTATCTTGTGGGGTCCAAGGTCATCGTGTTCACCGATCACGCGCCCATCCGATATCTCTTGAGCAAAAAGGATGCCAAACCAAGGTTGATAAGATGGATTCTGCTTCTTCAGGAGTTCGACCTTGAAATTAAGGACAAGAAAGGCTCAGAAAACTTGATGGCCGACCATTTATCATGGCTACACAATGAAGAAAGCGAAGGGGATGGCATACCAATCAACGAGTCGTTCCCAGACGAACAGTTGATGGCAGTGGCTGTCAATTCGGACCGAATTCCATCCAATTCGGACCAAATTGAGGCTGCTGGAATTGATGGACAGCACAAACAGGGAGCAATTCGGTCCGAATTCCAGGCAATTCGGTCCGAATTGGGAGCACCCTGGTACGCAGACTTGGCAAATTACTTGGCGAGCGGTGCGTTACCTCCCGAAATGACCTACTAACAAAGAAAGAAGCTCAAGTTGGACGCCAAGTACTATTTCTGGGAGGAGCCCTACTTGTTTAGACTCGGCATTGATGATATCTATCGACGACGCATTCCTTATGAAGAAATTCGACCCGTTCTCTCCCATTGCCATTCCTCAGCTTATGGCGGACACGCGTCATTCTCCAAGACGGCTAAAGTATTGCAATCTGGTTTTTATTGGCCTACCTTGTTTAAAGATGCTCGTTCTTTTATTTTGTCTTGTGATCAGTGTCAGAGGACCGAAAACATATCCAAGCGCAGCAAGATGCCCCTTAACCCGATCCTCGAAGTGGAAATCTTTGATGTTTGGGGCGTCGACTTCATGGGTCAATTCCCATCCTCCTATGGAAACGAGTACATCTTGGTGGCGGTCGATTACGTGTCTAAGTGGGTCGAGGCAATCGCGTGCAAGGCAGCCGATGCGAACTCGGTCATCAAGCTCTTCTCTAAGATAATCTTTTTTCGTTTTGGTGTCCCCAGGGCAGTGATAAGCGATGGAGGCAAGCACTTCATCAATCGCCAATTCGACAATCTCTTGAAGAAACACGGTGTTACGCACAAGGTGGCGACTCCCTACCACCCTCAAACAAGTGGTCAGGTTGAAGTTTTGAATAGAGAAATCAAGAGTATTCTCGAAAAGACGGTGGCGATGACACGCAAGGACTGGGCCATGAAACTGGACGACGCGCTTTGGGCGTACAGGACCGCTTTCAAGACACCGATCAGCATGAGTCCTTTCAAGTTGGTGTATGGCAAGCCTTGTCACTTGCCAGTTGAGATTGAACACAAGACGCTTTGGGCAATTCGTACGCTCAACATGGACTTGCATGCGGCAGGTAAAAAGAGGATTCTGAATTTGCATGAAATGGATGAGGTACGTTTCCATTCCTATGAAAATGCGAAATTATATAAAGAAAAGACGAAGTTGTTGCATGACAGGAATATCTCGAGGCCAGAGTTCAAGGAAGGCGACTTGGTATTGCTATTCAACTCTAGGCTCAAGCTCTTTCCAGGGAAGCTCAAGTCACGGTGGTCCGGTCCGTTTTGAGTAGTCAAGGCCTACCCATTTGGAGCGGTGGACATTTGCGATAAGAATTCTGAACCTTTCAAGGTCAACGGGCAGTGCCTCAAGCGTTACATCGCCGATCATGACAATGGAGAAGTGATAGTTGTTTCGCTTCTCGACCCGCCCGCCACGACTTGAGACAATTGGTGGTCAAGCTAACGACCTAAAACAAGCGCTTCTTGGAAGGCAACCCAAGAATTCTTCTCTCTTTTATTTTATTTTAATTTTATCGTATTTTACTTTATTTTATTTACTATTAAAAAAAAAACCCAAGAAAACAACAAAAACACAAGAAAAACTGCGAAAAAATAATAATAATAAAAAAAAAATTTTATTTCGAGTTTTAGTTGTTTAATTTCCTCTTCCTTTGTTTATTTTTAGCTAAACATATGTTTATTTTTCTCAATTTTGCTGGAGGAATTTAATTCCGAATTTATTCTGCATTGCAGTGCGAAATTCCAGAGGAGCAATTCTGAGGCCCGAAATCGAATTGTGATTTTATTTCTGTCGGCCCAAAAAGCAAATCCAAAATGAATTGAGGAGAGGTGGATGTTAAAGCCCATTGAAGCCCACAGCAATAAATTAAGTTTGGGGTCCTTATTGGATTGGATGCAAAACCAACCAACCCAAAACCCAAAACCCACTTTTCATCCCACCCCTCTCTTCCACCCCTCTCTCTTGCACAGCCGACACAACACAAAATCGAAAAAAAAAACTCCTTTCTCGGCCACCATTTCTCCTTCTAGGCGCCACCACCCTCCTCCACCTTTCCACGAGATCGATACACCAAAAGAAAGCTCTCTCCACTCTCTCTCACGTGGTGCCCTTGAACCAACTCATCTCTCTCTGTCTCGACCTAGGGAAATCAACAAAAATCGACAGCCGTCACCACCAACTCGACTTTTGGAGCGTCTCTTCACTGCCATAGGCTTCTACCCGACTTCTCAACCTCGTTTTGACTTCGAGTTGCCTCTCATCCGGCCGAGCCTTGAGCACATTTCGGTTTGAACGCTTTCCCTTCCTTCTCACAATTTCTCTTTCAATTTGGGGGTTTATGTGAATGAATGCCGGTGGGAAATGGATTCCTTGATGAGTGTTTGCAGTTAATTCATTGTTTGGATTGATTTGGTCATGACCCGTGTGACCCATTTCAACAAAACCCACCAAAACCCGCACAAAACCCCTCGAGGACCCTCAATTCGGTCCGAATAGGACGTAATTCGGTCCGAATTCTGCACCAGAAATTTGACAGAACTATCAATTCGGTCCGAATTGACTCCTATTCGGTCCGAATTCCAGCCTTGACACCATGTTTAACCGCCCAACCCGAGCCAGGTCTGGAAAAGAGAAAGACCAAGGGAAAAGGAAGAAAGATCAAGGTGAAACCTCGCGCCGTGCTCCAGCTAAGCAAGCAAAACCCAAACCCCATGGAGAAATTAATTATGACTCGGACCCCGAGAGTGAGAACAGCCGATACGACCCGGCAACCAAGCCGCTTGAGACCGAGTTGGGATTCTCCATCCCCTCTCGCCGGATGTTTCTCCATCTACAGAACCTCTTGGAACGATCGATCGAAAACACCCGGCTAGTTTGCATGAACTCTCTGGATGCATTTGGGGTGGCGGATGATTTTGTGCACCTGACTGCTTCAATAGGTTTCCAACTGAAATTCTGGAACCACCGCAAACCTATCGCTTGCCAACCTTGGAGTTCTTGTCATCACTGCGGCTAAAGCACAACAAAGAAGAGAACTACTACTACATCAAGTTCCGCCTCTCCAATGCAACTCATCGAGTGACATACCATGATTTGGCGCAAATGATGGATTTTGATGATGACTTTATAGATGAGCTACCCAATTACCGGGATGATTGGACCAAACTTGACCTATGGAAGAGACTCACTGGCCAAGAGGAACCGAAGCAATACAAGACCAGGTTCATCCATCATCCCTTGATTCGCATCACACAGCGGATCCTTGCCCAGACCATCTTTGCCCGCGGCGAGTCCGTCAATCAGTTAAACGATGACGAGAGGCAATTGCTCGATTTTATGCTACGTGTGACCCCGTTCAAGCCCAACCTGACTAGGCTCATTACCCACCACTGGTTTGAGACGCGCGCAAAGGGAAGGAGTGGAGGCAATGTGACCATGGGAGCTTATGTCACGCTAATTGCACGGATGCGTGACATTCAACTCGACATTAGCGAGTCTTGCAATGGTCCCAAAATCATGAATTTCAAGTGGTTCGCCGGAGTCCACTTTATTAAAATTGTGAAAGAGAATGGTGTAATCCGGTACAAGCTCCACATGGAGGGTCGCAATGACCTATACTTGCCATATGCCGCCGCGGTCGACTATCGACTAAACACTTGGCTTGTGCACGAATACGAGCCAGCGGCACCGGCCGACGCTCATGAGGAGGCCCAGGATGAAGGCGGACCGGTCCACATGGACGAGGAACCACAAATGCCCACCCCACATGGCATTCCACAAGAGCAAACCCGCATGGTTCACTCAGTTCTACAACCTCTCACTCTCCACTAGCGAGAACGCTCGCGAGGCAAGGCGCTTGGGGAGTCAAAATACGGAAGAAATCGCTCGTCTCAACGAGCGTGTGGATGTCATAGAGCACAACCAAGAAGATTGGGCATTCCGCTATGACCATGGATATTGGCAAGGCGGTGAAGAGCCACAACCGTACTACTCACAGCAGGACATCGATCCATTCAGCATCTTCACCGACCTCGCTAGACTTTCCGGTGATGAGCTCGCACGCCTCTCGGGCGGGCATGACTTCTCCACCTTCTGATCCGGTTAGTTTCCTCTTTCCTCCTCTTTATTTTTCTCTGTGATGCATTGAGGACAATGCAGTGCTTTAAGTTTGGAGGGATTGGGGAGAGAAGGAAAAACGAAACAAGCACGAAACTTATCGAAAAATCCTGAAATCGCTTGTTTCTGAAATTTTTTTGCAAAACAGAACCTTCAATTCGGACCGAATTAGGTCTAATTCGGACCGAATTGAGCATTTAACACTTGACAGACCCTACAATTCGAACCGAATTAGGCCCAATTCGGACCGAATTGTGCATCTCAATTTTGACAGAACCTCGAATTCGGTCCGAATTGCACATCATTTTTCTGAATTTAGTCGCAACTGTTCTCAAACTGTTTCTAAAGTGTTGGAGAGTTAATTTAATGCATTGTTAGATTGTTTTTGCTGAAAATTTACGTTAAAAACCCTGTGGTTTTTATTTTTCACAAAATGTTCTTTTGAATTTCAAAAACTCTTGATTGTTGAGATGTTTTAAACCAACTCGTGTACTAATAGACCAAAGAGCTTTAAAATTGTGTTTGATTGGATCCAAAATTCGGTTGCTTAAAATTGTTTAAACTTGAGTTAGTCAAAACTGAAACTTTTCGCCGAGTGAACTGATTTGTGAATCGTAAACTTTTGTTCAAAAAGGAGTTTTGTCAATTAAGAAAATTATAAGGTGAACTTTTTCTGGCTTGAATTTGCTTTTAACGCTTGAATCACCAACGAGCAAATTTAAAGTGACAAAAATCCAAATAGTTGTGAAAACGAGGACGCGTCGAGACCTTTTTCCACCAACTCAACCACAAATTTCGGAGGCTTAAGGTACTTCACAGAAACAAAAATCTGCTTGAAGTCTGTAGTGGTCCGTAGTGGTCCGTAGCGAAAAATGCGTAAAAACCGGACCGACCTCCCTGGTGCGACATGTACCAGTAGCAATTTCACAAGGTCAATGACTCGCATCAAATCCTCTAGGGTGCAAAGCCTCACGACTCGACTTGCACAATTCGAAATTGGTGAATAACGAAAATTGAGTTTAGAAGAGTTCACTATAGGATTTTTGACTTTGACAAAATTCTTTTACAAATTTTTGTGAATCGTGAAAACGAACGGGCGAATAAACTTGGGTTTGCATTATGGTTAAACGAAGAAAAGCTAGGGTCCGTGATTCTCAATCTAAATTTTCTAAGGGCCAAGAGCTGCACGAATCGGAATGAAATAAACTTAACCCTTGTTTGAAAAATTCAATTTGAACAACTATCGAAAACGTGAACCAAAACTGATTTGAACTGCGCACTTGATTAATTCTCCAACTCCATTCTTAATTTCGATTGAGTCTAAAGTCCTGTCAATTCTTCTAGATTTAGATTTTTGCTTGGGGACAAGCAAGCTTTAAGTTTGAGGAGATTTGATATCTCATATTTATATCGATATTTTGACCAGACTTTACATCGAAATTTTGACTAAAACTGCTATTTTTCCTTGTTTTTATCTTTGTTCGCCAGATTTGGCACTGCCGTTGCGCTTTTGTTTTATATTTGCAGGAACTCGAAAGAAATAGCAAGGAAACAGTAGAATAGACGGCTAGACGACTCATTCCTAGCCAAAGATCAAATCCCGACTCGACCCGGTGCATTGCCCAGACACAAGGCCACGCGAATTACAACTCAGCCAAGTCAGCTCCATCAATTCGGACCGAATTCCTCTCAATTCGGACCAAATTCACATGTGCAGAAATTCCAGCAGCATCAATTCGGTCCGAATTGCTTAACAGGGAAGGTTTTCTGGTTGAATTCTGAGGCATTTTCTCTTATGGAAAGGCCTCAATTTCGGCCTAGATGGAGGGAGAGCGTGCACAAGCTGTCTAGGGGCCAGAGGAGAGTTTATTAGGCGCCTTCCATCCTGGGAGGGGGCCATCTTTGATTCCACATTCACCTTTCTCTCTCCAGCAGATCTGGATCTGGTCTTTTCTCCCATTTTCTAGACGGCTAGGGCAGAAGGGAAGGCATTTTGGAGCTGTTTCCGGCTGTAGCAACGAGTTCTAAAGGATCTAAGGTGCTCTCTAGTGCGACGGCAGCAGTTGATAACCTAAGAAACTTAGATATTTGTTGTATCTTTCATATTTCTCTCTAAATTCTGATTTTATGGCTAGTTTGAATTTATCTACTGTTATTTGCATGGATTTAAGTAGTATGCTAGGCTAATCTCTTGTTGCTTTAGGGGTAGATGTAGCCTAGGATTTGGTTTGCTTAATTTACTCATTTTGTTGATGGACGAAGTCAATTACTACTTGGAAATTTTAATGACCTGCTTGTGTTTTTGAGTTGATTATTCTTTGCATTGCTTGACATTTATTCGGCCGCACTTGTTAGGACTACAATCCCAATTTATAACCAAGACTTGCACAAGAATTCGAGGTAGGTCAAGGACGAAAGTCGACCAGTTAGTAACCAAAAGTAAACCCTTCTAATTAGGCGACGGCCTAATTTAGATATCTCGTAGAAAACAAATTAGTAATCTCAAATAAGTCCACTGACAAACGAAAGTTGAGGTGCAATGCATTCGATGAAGGTTAACACTAGTTCCCGTACCAAATACCGTACCCAATAGGCGAAAGCAGAGGGTTAGGGAGTTTAGGTATGGCCAGATGGATCTTTGGCTTGAACAGATCAACAATCGAGTAAATTCCAGCATTTACACAGTGGAATTCGGACCGAATTGGTGGGACAGAACCGCGACAGCGGTATGTTTCGCGACCCTGCGACCAATCCTAAGTGAAATCGAACCCTAAGGCACGTTTCTCATCATACATTAAACTGTTAAAAAAACCCCCAAAAATATTTATTTGAATTTTTTTGCATTACTTTCTACTTTAGCACTTGCATTCTTTATTTCACCTCTATTTATTTGATTCGAGAACTTTTCCAAAAATTCTATTGTCTAGATTTAGCGAACCAATAAGAATAGTATTCATATCCATCTCTGTGGGATCGACACCTTTACTTTGCTATAAACGACTAGTCGAGTAAAAAGTTTATTTGTTTGACCTTGGTTTATACCTCGATCAGTGATCGCCATCGTAAGAAGACCACCGACAATGGCTGGGGTGCAATCTCCCGATAATGGAGACCGCAAGTAAAACGCTCTTATCTCACTCGGTCTCGCTATCCTGATCCATAACAGATGCAAGTGTTGTTTTAAGCACTTTTAAGTTTATTAATCACATTATTAATATGAATGCATCTCCTATATATGCAATACTAATCTTTAATTAATGACATGCGCTTAACTGTTTACTTAATATTAATGACATGATATGCACACAATTAATAAATGATCTAGTCACTAAACTAAAGATTAAACAAAACCTAAGGCAACCATATAAGTCATAAAAAGACTGCCACACCTGGAAAAGTTAAAGGTGAAGCGACTACTCCTCCGGATGGTCGGTGAAATCCTGACCAGCCTTTACTGCCTCAAACTCGGGGTAGTAGTCGTCTGCAGGTCCTGAGTACTCCTGCTGCTCACCTGAGCGAAAGACTAACTAATTAGAACGGCACCTACTCGAAAACACTCAACTAACGATCACTAAGTTAACCCTCTGTTTGGATTAGGTTCTGGTTTACTGATAAGGGATTCTGTTTTAAAATATATTAATTTAAGTAGTTAATTTCTAGAAACAAATTGACAAAATTCCACCTGAAACTGGTTGAGAAGAAATGCTAACCTAAGAGACATTTTTAGAATTATTTTGCTATAGTTTGTTTTATAAAAGTTAGAGAGTAGGAAAGTTTGGTAATATAATACATACATTTGTAATTTAATTTGTTAAGATTTTGTTTATAAAATCAATGTGTAAATAGACGTATGTGACGAATCCTACAAGTCTTAGCTACACGATAAATAGACGCGTCACATTTATTTGGTTTGGAAAAATATTTAACAAGTTTAATCAGTTTTCTAACAGTGTTTTAATCAAGTATGAAATTATTCTAATTTAAACTCTTAAACTAAAACAACTATAATAATAAAACTTAAATTAGAATATAAGATAAATAAACTCAATTTAAATGATTTGGTTTTGGGATCATATATTGTCCGATTATATATCATAGTATCTGTAAAGTTTGTTTTGCGGACATTTTAATCATCTCCCATTTAAAAGCCAACAAATCTAATTTCGAATCCGACATAAATATTTCTCGGCCAAAATCTCATATTTTGATATTCCAACTATTTAATCAAGCAATCAATTAGTTCTAGTTTTATTTCTCAAAATCCAAACTTAATTAAATCCATAACTAAGCTTAAATAACAGAAACCGAATTTGGGTCACGCAAAAACAATATAACAGGGCCCAAAGAAATCCACACGGTTTAAAACCGAGAAGCAAGCCCAAAGAGAGAACAGGCCAGACGGGCCCAGAGGAGAAACACACAAGCCCACACGGAAACAAGGATCCAATCGGATCCGGATACAAATGGGTTACGGGGATCAAATCCGAAACCCAAACCAGCAATTACAATCCGACACAACAAGCACAGAAATTTTACACTAAAGACCTCAAATCAATTTTATTTGTTTAAAATTTACCTAACAGACCCTAATAATAGTTTTTATACTTTAAAGACCCATATGCAGTTCAAAGTAATTTACAATTTAGTCCCTGGTAGATAAATTACTTCATGGAATGGTCCCTATCCTAAAGAAACTCGTACCAGACTGGTACAAGGGCTTGAACCAGCCCTGTACCACGTACCAGAGGCAACAAACAACACCACGAAGCCTCAGAAAGGCCTCACATCTCAAATCCTAAGCTTTAGCAACCAACATTCACATCCAAACAGATTTTTAAGTGCTCTGAATTACCAAACAGACAAACAACAAGTATAAACAATTCATTTGACACATCAGGTACGTAACAGAGCATACATTAGCCTCTACAAACCTTTCTAAAAGATATCCAAGCCAACATTAACAAGCACACAACAATTTTGAGGCGTCCAAAACATAACAGATCAGAGACAGCATCAAACACAGAATCACTTTGATATGCCTAACAAACAGATCAGGCATTCACAACAACACACATTCAAATTGAGGCTTCAAACATTATCACAAATCAATCAACACAGTGCCTCAATCAAACCTAGAAGCAAGTTACAGAATCAAAGGATGAAGGGGAGAGAGAGGTTACCAAACCGAGAGAAGAAGGGGAAGCAAAAAAAAAAAGTTCAGCACAGCACATCACCTCGCCTCACTGTCAGCGCCACCACCATCTAGCCTCGTCGATCGCCGCCGTCTCCACTCCAGTCGCTAGCCTCCACCTCTCTCTCTCTTGCTCTTTTTCCTTTCTTGGTATCTGTTCTGTGTTGGGTCTGAGCAGAGAGAGAGGAGAGGGGTGACACTTAATGGAATGGGAATGGAGAGGAGGGGTCGAGCTGCTGAGGTGGCAGAGGGAGACAGGGCAGGAGATGCGGTGCTAGGGTTTAGGTCAAAGGCATGGGGGTTTTCTCGGTTTGGGAGAAACCAGAGGAGGTGGCATGGGGCTGTGGGTCTCTTCTGACAGATCGAGAGGGGAAAAAGGGAGGAAGCCACTCCAATCGATGAGAGGAGGCGAGATTGTGGTTGGATTAGAGAAGACAAACAGAGGAGAGGAGGTGGGGTCGATGGCTGGGATAGGTGGGAGGGGAAAGTGTACTACTTGGAGGGAGAGCCAGGGGAGTGGGGTCGGGCACTCTGTCAGTGACATCGCCATTGGCGAAACGCGAGAGAAGGGAGGAAAATAAGGAGGTGGGGCGGTTCTGTCGGAGGAAGAGAGAAGAGGAGAAGAGATAAAGGAGAGAAACAGGAGATGGATCGGACGGCTGAGGAAAATCAAAATTTTCTAAACTCAATCCAAAGGTCCAGATCAAAGGGATTTTAAGAAAGGATTAAATCAAGCAGTGAAAATCAGGTTCTAATACAAATTCAACTCATAATAATTTTGTAAAATAGATATATGAAATTTTTATAGTATAAACTAGTCATTCGATTAAATAGTTTTTCATAGAATTTTGTACATGGCCGAAATTTAATTTTCATATCAGATTCGAAACGAAATCAGCTTCTAAATTAATGGGAGTTGATAATCTGCTAATTAATCTGAGTGTGATTATTAATAATATTTATTTATATTTATTTGTTTGCTTGAAGATCTTTATTTAATTAATTTCATTAACTCATAAATTATAATTTCTGGGTTTTTACATTTAATTTAAAAATAAGTTGGGAGGCTTGACCCCCAATTTATCTTCAAAAAAAGATCCCTATCCCTCCTAATCGTTTAGTAGACAAACTATGTCCCATGCCAACAGATTCTTTTAAACGTTCTTCATCGGAATATTTTGATTTCCTTTTTCTTATGAAATAATTCTCCATGAAACTGGAATTTTGTACTGGTACAACTAATATGGCGCAATCATCATAGCTATAGCCATCGTGATCATTGTTATTAATTTTATGAGTTTTGCTATGGTGAGTCGTGCTAAAAAAACTCGTAGATCTGGTTAAAAATGATCGATCCAAACCGTCTAATACGATCTCCCTATTGAAATCTTCACGCAGATCAAAATTTATATATTTTTTTTAATTTTTAAATATTTTTTCAGATTTTTAAAATTTTTGAACGGTTCATAACTAATTAGATTAACAATTTTCTAAAATTTCAAAAAAATACTTAAGCATTTCGAAAAAAATATAAAATTTGATCTGCATGGAGATTTCAATAGGAAGATCGTATTGGACGGTTTGGATTGGTCATTTTGAACCAGATCTAGGAGTTTTGAGCACGACTCACAGACCCCTCGTAAGTCACGACTCACCATAGCAAAACTCTTAATTTTATTATAATTTATTATTATTACTACTTTAACTATTTGATATTTCTAATAATAATGACTTTAATGAATTGACACAATTTTCAATTTATATTGTCCATACAATTGCAAACAAAATATAAAAACATTGATTACAACAATTACAAATATATCAATATTTATAAATTTACGTAATATGAAATCACCAATAAATAATTGATACTCTCTTAGCATTATTATGAAAAACAATTTTTTTGCATAAACAATAATTATATGTGCAAACAACAGATGGTTCATCAGCAATAAAAAAAAAATTGACCGGAGCTTGAAGAATCCATTAGTTCCATTTCCGGGACGTCATTTCAGATACAATGAAATTCCATTTTTTGTCCGAACGATGTGAGAGGAACTCACGGGCATTGTTGAGAGCCATAGAGGCAGTGGAGCATTTGGGCACGGCACAAGAACGCCATAATATTAAAAACAAGGGTATTATTGGCAAAAGTTTGGACCTATCCACATGGCAAGAATCTAAGAATTCCATCTTTATAACTAATGAAAATGATTTTTATAACACTCATTGAAACTTCGAGCTGAACTTACATTCCTCAAATTATGAAATATTGATTTTTTTTCAGTAATTTTAATTAGTAAAGTTAATTTTTAATTAATTATTTTAACAAGTACATTTTTTTTCTTTAATTATTTTAATTTTTTCCCTGTACTATTCATGCAAATACCTTTGTTTTTAATAAATTATTTGTCGGCATGGTGATTGCCATCTGACCATAAAAAAAAAAGATATCATCTGTTTTTTTTTTAATAATACTTTTTATCCAACAGGAAACAAAAGGATATCACAAAGTTTTGGCATCCAGTATCAGTTGCTATGTATGCCTGAATTGAGATTGTGAGTTCGACTTGTCATTTTTGGAGTTCTATGGTCGTATAGGCGGTATAGCTGAGTTATCGGCACTCTAAAAGAGAAAAAACGAAAATAAATTGAACGCAATTTCTATTTTTTCGTCTTGTTCTGCCCCTACTTGGAACTTGGAAGGTAAAATTACTAAAGTTTCTCTCCCAATATATAGTGCTGCATTCTAACTCCTATCCCTTCTCCACCCAACAAAGAGAGGAAAAAAAACAAGGAAAAAGGTGTCACCAGCTTTTAATTTCTATCAGCAAAACCTTTCTTCTATTTTTGGGTCCTGCCGGAAAAACTCGAATGGGATGAGAACTTGTACTAAACTTTTAAGAGAAATTTTTTTTTCCCCATTTCGTCAAACTGTTTAAGGTACTTTCTACTTTCTATCTCTCTTCTTGGAGTTCAACACACTTGGTTTACCAAAACCATCATTAACCATGTGACGAAGTGTTCACAAAGTAATATCTTAGTAGTTCATGTTATGATATTCTACCAAAAAGTAATTAGTCACTCCAAAATCCACAACTTCGCTTTGTATATTTAATTGTTTATTGATCGGTTTATTTTGCATGAAGGCTTGTCCGCCATGAATCAGATGATAAACTCAGCACCTCTTCCAGATTGTCAAAATCTAATATGGGCCTAATCCTTTTCTTGTAAGTCTTTATTCCATCTTGTCTTACTATTATCAATTTTTAACATACCTAAATACTTCACATAGGTTCATTAATTGAAATGAATTCCTAACTTTAATGAGAAAAATCTGATTAAATTATTGAATAGTCCTCTGTCTTCTGGTTCGATATTCAATGGAGACTTCTGTGCTTCTTAATCTTCCTACAATTAGAACTTTTTATTTGTTCGCATTTCACAATAAAGCATTGCTTTTGAATTTACCGAAATTATTGTGGTTTTTCTACATCAACTGTTAGACGTGATTTTCTTTTTGTTTTTTTTGTCTTAATAAAAGCACCCAAAAATTTTAGGATGCCCGCTTGCAATTAAGCCCAAAAGGCTTACTAAAAAGGAATCGCAAACAATAACTCAGGATACCGAAATTATTATATTATAAAGAATTTAAGCATCCAAAATTTTAATAGGAACAAAGATTTATTATTTTTTTTAATAAGGACCAAGTAATTATCCACTTATAAAACGTGTTATTCTCTCTCATCTAATAACCCGTTCATAAAACGCGTTAAAAGAAATAACTCTATTATAAAACGCATTATTAGCCCATTAATGTGTTTTATGAACGCGTTATTATCTAAAGTGCAGATGCAACTATTAGTGCACCTTGGATACCCCGCCAAATGTATAAATAAATTTAATGGAAGGCTTGGATACTACGCCAAATGTTTCAACCATGTCTCGGGAATGTATGACCAATGTAAATACTTAATTTAGTAATTTGTTCATGAAGGATATTATATACCATTTAACCGCCGAGTATGACGTTCTCACTGATGTTTATTGTTTAGTTTGGTATACGCATGTTTTGGTTTGTTGAGGATTTTGTTCCGATATATTACTTCTTTCAATCCTTTGATTAATTTCTTGATCCAATGGTTCTAGATGAATCTTTATAATCCATATAATTAATCACTATATCTTACTGTGTATGATCTCATTTTCCCATATATCTTAATTTCTTTTCTCAACAATTAAACTTTAGCTCACTTGACAGCTGCTAAGATCTCGAAAAAAAACAATTAAACTTTAGCTTCATGCATGAACTAATTTTAGCTTGCCAATTGGCGCAATGTTGGGATGTGAAAACTTTTATCTCTAAAATTAAATTGACTATCTCACCTTAATTCAGAGTAGCACACAAGAAAATGCCAACAAATTGAAATTTTATTATTTTCTTTAAAAAAAATTGAAGTCTTGGCAAGATTACGAATAATGTACTAAATTAATTGAATGGTAAAAAAAAAAATATTATTGACATTGAAAATTATACGTGGCAGGACCTTAGACCTGCCGCTTCATAGACGAGTCATAAGAATCTAATTGGAGTGAAATAAAGACATGCATTTAGAATGTGAAATGAAAAAAAAAAAAAAAAGATCATGAATTTTCAATAGTTTCCTTGTGTGCATATGGTGCTTCGAGAAAATATGCATGCATTGGCTTGTAAGTTATAACGCTTAAATTTTGAATTTCGAAATTAAATGACTGATTTGAATGACTCAATGTGATTGGCATATTTTAAGTATTGTAGGAAACTAAATGGTTGACCATTGGTTGGTTCTTATTTTTACTATGGCGATTAACCATTGGTTGGTTCTTATTTTTAAATAATACTGATGGGTAATCGCCATATTATTTTAAAATAATACTGACGGTTTTTATTTACATTCCCGAGACATGGTTGAAACATTTGGCGTATCCAAACCCTCCATTAAGTTTATTTAAACATTTGGCGGGTATCTAAGGTGCACTAATAGTTGCATCTGCACTTTAGATAATAGTGCGTTCATAAAACGTATTAATGGACTAATAACGCGTTTTATAATGGAGTTATTCCTTTTAACGCGTTTATGAACGAGTTATTAGATGAGAGAGAATAACGCGCTTTATGAGTGGGTAATTGCTTGGTTCTTATTAAAAAAATAATAAATCTTTGTTCCTATTAAAATTTTGGATGTTTAAATTCTTTATAATAGTAATTTCGGCTCAGGATAAGAGTAACAAAACGTTTAATTACCAATAACCAAAAAAAAAAAAAAAAAAAATCTCAGTAGCATTAGTCGCTCTATCAGGGTACCCTGTTTAATAGAAAACCAAGTACCAAATTGAAAATTGAAATAAACCAAAGAAGAATTCAGGCATTCAGGGTGATTGCAACTCTGAAGGTCTACTCTATTGTTCTCTTCTTTCCACGCATACACCAAAAAAGGCGCTAGTCTTTCCGCACACAGTTACTATTTTTATATAAAGAATTCAAATTAACATGGCAATTCTTCTAATTAATATAATATATTATCTCTAAACCAAAAAAATTCTAATAAAACCGCAGTCAACAAATAAGTGGTCAGCGGAATTACATGTGACCTTTCCAGTTTCCACCCTCGTTTGAAGTACCAGACAAAACAGCTAAGAGAAGACCGTATGATACGACTATACCAGCGCCGAGGCACATAGAAGATTGGTCCCTGTGACTTGTCAATAAATACCAAAAGTAGATATTGGTGGCGAATATGAATTCCACGAAAACGACAAAAGAATAATTGATTGATAATAACAGAGAAGCCGATTTTTTTTAATAACAATAATTTTATATTAAAATTTTTTTAAAGAATTATTATAATTTTTTTTTAATAAGGACCATGCTACAGGTATCAGATCCTATAGGGATACTACGGATCAGATTCTAGCTATAGAGATATCGTGGGTCAAATCCGCGACATAGGCCCTATAGCGCGGGTCAAAAACGCACTATAAGGTTCAACTAAAAAAAAAAAAAACAGGTGGATGTATAAACTCAAATCCTATGTTGCGCGACACAGAATATAGCGTAGATAAAGACAAAAAACTGCGTGCTACAGTGTTTACATTTCTGAAGAGAGGGGCCGTCTATTTTTTTCTTTATCCGCGCTATATCTTGTGTCGCGCGACACATGATTTGGATTCGTGGATGCATTGGTCGCTCCTTCATCTGTTAGGATTCTATGTAGCTATAGTGCTTGAGTTTGATTCACACCCAACATAAATATATATTTTTTTTAATTCTGAAATTTTCTTTGCTTTCCATATCCATTTTGAAATATCATAACTCTTTGATAAACTTTGACAACCAACCCACCCACCTATCTTTTTGTGTAGTTGAACCTTATAGCGTGCTTTTTGACCGTGCTTTTGACCTATAACGGGGATTTGAACCGCACTATACCTGTAGCTGGGATCTAATCCGCGCTATAAGGAGAGAGGGTATAGCACGAATTTGATCCATGCTATAGCATGATTCTTATTAAAAAATAAATAAATTATTGTTCTTTTTAAAATTTTTTAATATAAAAGTGTTCTTATTAAAAATAAACGGGAAGAATATGACCTCTGAGCTATGTTGCACGGGTGCGGGTGCGGGTATCGTATCGGATACGGTGCGGGTGCGAGGATACGTTATTTTTAAAAAAACTAGAATACGACAGTATATATAAAATAATTAAAATAATATATTTTCTAATTTATATATTTTGTAATTAAAAAACTAATTATTTATTTTATTAAATATATATTTTATAATTTGTAACTAATTTATGTAGTAAATAATTTGTACTGATTAAAAACTAATTATGATAGTTGTTTTATAATTTTTAGATTTGAATACTTTCAAAGTGGATTTTAGAGGTTTAGACAACGTTTTTTGGTCCTGAAAATGGTCGATATGGGTTTAACCTCCGTAGATAAACCCATGTAAAACTTGTAGATCTTGTTGCGAGCTTTCCGGATTGTGGTCATTCGTCCAAAACGGACATTCCTATAAGAAATTATAGCAGTTTGAAGTTCTAATATTCAAAAACGTATCCCAGGCGTATCCTGGCCGTATCCCAGCCGTATCCAAGGCGTATCCTGACCGAATCCGCAGGTCAAACACATTAAAATAATAGGATTCGCCACGTGGCGAATCCGGTGCGTATCGCATGCGAATCCGCGTCGGATACGCGTCGGATACGGGATACGGCTATTATTTGAAGTATCCGGGTAACATAGCCTCTGAGAAATGATACAAGAAAGCTTTATGTTGGTAGTGAGTCACGCATTCTAAGCATAATGGGATTCAATTAGCGAATAGCCGAATAATGACGGCTTTTTAAGCATACATATAAAATATTTATGCTTAAATAATTTTTCGTTAAGAATGAATAAACAAGCTAGAACTAGGAATTACAATTTGGGAAGGGAACTCTCACACTATTGAAAAAATATTTTACACGTCGAAATGATATTAATTTACTCTTTTTAAAATAGTACTTTTCTCAACTATTTAAAAAATAGTAGTTTTTCGAATCTCTATTCCTAGAAGAGCTTTTTCTAGTATAATTCTCAAAAGATTTACTTATATACATAGTTAATACTCTACTCTCGATCTCTCAAAAAATAGAAAGTTTTATGCTACAAATTTTGTTAATCTAAAAATTTATTTTTTTGCTCATTAGTTTTATGACATTAATTTCTCTGAAAACGTAGCTAATTAAAGATATAACAATCTAAAATCTGTCATAATTTTTTAAATTACTCATATTATCTATATGGGATTAAATCATTAAGAAAAGAAATAGAGAATATTAAATCAGGACATACCAAAATTCTAAAATATGGAAAAAAATTAAAATTTGAAATGTTTAAAAAATTGAGAATTGAAAATTCTAAAATTGTTAATTTTTATAAATTTTGAAAATTTTAAAATTTTCGCAGTACAAAAATAATTGTTTCTTTAACACATTTCTAATTTAATATTTCATAGTAGTATATTTAAAAAGAATGATCATATTAATTGGTCGATGGTATAAAACTATTTTTTATTATTTTATAACAGTATAAAAATAAATTATTATTTAGTGATGTAATTTGAACGGTGGCATATGCGGTATACTTAAATCCACCTAAAAAAGCATGTTTACAAAAATGAAAACATCCTTAGTGCTTTCTTTTCCATGCCTTCAATCTCCCTTGGTGCTTTCTTTGCTTTGCCTTTACCTTTGTGGCTTTGTGCTGATCTAAATTGGTGGGACCCCTTTTTGCTTTCAGAAACATATAAATTAGCTCATTATCAGACTACCTGATGCAAAAGTCTTTGTTCAAGAATTTTTTAGTTTTTGCGTTTATTCAAACTAGGTGGGCACATCGAGTCGCTCGATACATGATTCTTTATTATACTATTTTTTATTATATTTTCATAATTAACTTTTGTATAATTGAGTTTTGTATATTTTTTTTATTCTGTATTTAATTTTATTTATTTAGAAAAGACTACAAAATTTTGGCTATTTGATGCTTGTTAACCATGACCAAAGACATGATGCTTGAATAGCTATAACCTAAGTTAGGTTTAAAATTGTTTTGCCCAAAGACTAATCATTTACTACCTATATATATATATCAATATGTATAGATTGTTGTCTCTTTGTTTTCTACATCCATTAAAAATGAAATTATAAAAAATTTTGCATTAATGTCGTATCCACTTGATTTTCTATAATCAGATCAGAATAAAAAATTACTGAAATGAAATCCTTGGTTTGCAAAACCAACAAAACCACAAAGGAGAGGTGGGATGTAACAATTTTTTTTATTTAAGATAAAAGTTCTTCCGAAATAAATCACAAATTTATTACAAAAGAACCCTGTATCATTCCAAAAGCTAAAAAAAAAAAAAAGAATTAGAGTATTTAATGCATCAATTAAGGCAGCTTAAAGCTTGCTGATTTGTGCTTGAAGCTTTCATAACATGTTACCTTCCATCGGTCATTAAATAAAATATTTGACCGGGTACGTACCGCCAAACTTTTAATAACGTTTAAAATGGTAATTTATAGTAGGAATGATAAGTGTCATTTCTAAAAAAAAACTATCGCACACTGTGACTAGCAGGTGTCTGTTACAAATGTTCAGTTTAATAATCAAATGTGTTCAGTTTAATAATCAAAAGTGTTCAATTAAATGCGTCAACTAATGATTTTATTATATAGAGTCGCGTGTCAGTCGCGTTAGTCTTGGAGAGAGGCGTGTCAGGGGCAGAGTCAGAAAAAATTTAATCTGAACCGGACCGGTTTATGACCCCTTATAATTTTTTCATGTGTTTTTTGTCCGGTTCATGATCCCTTCACTTGACATTGCACCTATTAAAAAAAACTGAAAGTAATACTTAATAAACTGAACATTTATATGTAATAACCTGAACATTTGTACTTACGAATCTGAACATTTATTCTTACTAAACTAAACACTTATACTTATATTTTTTATTGCAACTAACTGAACATTTATAGTCAATTAACAGAACATTTGTACTTGCCCAACTAAACATTTGTACTTACTAAACTAAAAATTTATATTTAATAAAATAAACATTTTTGTTTATAACATTTATATTTTTTATTGCAACTAACTGAACATTTATACTCAAATAACATAATATTTGTACTTATCCAACTGAACATTTACGTACGAAATAAAGTGCGCTGGATGAAGAAATGATGCGCTGCGTGAGGGGGTCGCTGGTTCAACAATGACAGTGATGGCATTCCGAAGAATGACAGTAATCAATTTTCAATTCATAAGATAGAATTAGACTTTTTTCACATACATTGGTTTTTTTTTTTTCAATTTCGGATTTTAATTCGAAATAGACTATTAATTTAAACAATCCATTTCTATTTTATAAATTTATTTCAAAATAGATTATTAATTTCAAACAGCCCACTTTGTCAAATTGAATGAACGGAAAAGTTAGCTCTGTGAATTAAATTTGAGTTGGTTGGCGCAATTGAAATGACGATCGACTCATTTTATATTTCTTTAAATTATTAAATGAATAGGCGTTTAGTGGAAGGCTTAGATTCCCAAGTTTCCATTCAAACGTTTAGTTTCTATTTTTACGCATTACTGTATTATATTAAATAATAATAATTCACTTGATATGAATTTTCCTTAACTTTAACGCCCCGCCATTAGGAATTGCTTCAAGCAATTCTTATTTTTCTTATCCATCCTTTATCATCCCCTTCCCCTTCCCCTTCCCCTTTCCTTCCTCTTCCTCTCCTCTTCAAATCAATATGATTCTTTTCTCCCTCTCTCTCTCCTTCTCTTTTCAGATCTATCTGATCTCTCTCTCCTCTTCAGATTTAGCCTCGGCCATGTCTCCGCCACCTCCGCCTCCTCCTCTCTCGCACGAACCCAAGGCCATGCCTCCACCACCTCCGCCTCCTCCACTTCTCCGCGCAACGCGCCACCTTCTCTTCCCCTTCCCTTCGTCGGGCCTCCTCAATGTCCTCTACATGACACGTACCGTCTTCTCCTTCCTCATTTTCATTTTGATCTCATACTTCACGATTCTCCTTTGTTTTTCTAGTCCTAAAGTGTTATAATAATTGATCAACTAATAAGCGTAAATGATCAGATTGTCGCACAAAAGATCATTTTATAGATACATATATTGAATACGATAGGAGATCATCTTATAAATATGAATGATCGGATTGTTATAATAAAAGATCGTCTTATATAGGAAAGTTGTTATAATAAGTGATGAACTAATAATAATAAATGATCAGTTTGTCGTAACAAAGGATCATCTTATAAGTGCATATATTAGATACGATAATAGATCATATTATCATATTATCTTATAAATATAAATAATAAAAAATCGGATCGTTATAATAAAAATCATCCTGTAAAGTTTATCAGATATAATAAGTGATCATCTTACAAGTGTAAATGTTCAATTAGGTGTAACAATGGATTATCTTATTAGTGCATATATGAGATATAATAAATAATCAACTTGTAAGCGCAAATGTTCAGTTAGTTGTAATAAGTGATAATCTTATTAGAGTGCAAACGAGAGTTGAGGAACAAAGAAAAAGGAGAGAGGGAACGCGCTTGAAATGGAAAAGTGCACCCAATTCGGCGCAAAAATGAAAATTAGGGGGAGGGATGCGCGTGAGACAGAGGAGATGAGGGGAGGGAGAGGAAGTAAAAGGGGAATTAATGATGATGTCAAAAAAAAAGAGAAAGATCTCATGGAATCACATTAATGCACTTTCTTTTTTTGAATTAGATGATACAAAATGATACATTTTGGGATTGGACTTATCACTCCCGCCGCCCATTTATTTACACATGTACCGGAACTAATCACCATCACCAACTGTATAAAGAACAAATCTAATTTATCCAGCACAACCTTCCGCATCTACAATACCCAAACAAAATTATTCCTAATACATTGATTTATTCCTCAAAACAAAATTCAACCAATATAAAAATAGTTCTTAACATAAAGTGCATCAACGTGGGTCAATTAGATAAATATTGCCAAAAGGGACGCCTCTGCACTTCCTACTGCATATAAACATTTTTTGCCCAGGTTGCAGCTCAGGTAAATAGCCCTCTACGCTCTCCTTTTTCTGTCAGTCCTCGCACAGTAGATTTCTCTACCATTTTAATTCAATTGAACCTAATTCGCTCAATACGAATATTTTTATAGATTATTCTACAATTCCTTTCTCTTCTGGATAAACTTTCCTTGATAAAAGACATTCATTTTGCACATCTAATTGCTTTAAGACATTAGAGCTGATCTACAAAAAAAAATATTTAAATTCCTGTAAATATGGGATATATTTGGTATAATCTTCAAATGCAACAAAAATATGCCCAATTTGCAACTTAAAATTACTTGATAGCATATCTATTGCCCAACACAATAGTTAATGAATTAACAGTTTTCACTAAACTATATTTGCTATTACAATAGTACTATAAATATAATTATAATCTAATCAGGAGACCATGGGATCATCTACATCCATGCAAGTTCCTAGAAATTGAAACTCCTGTAAAAGAAAATTTTTAACATCAATAAAAAATTTTTAATATATATGTCTAGTCAATATTTTTATTATAATGAACCTAAGATGTAGCAACACTAACAGATATCTTAATTCTTTCAACCAAACCAAAACAAATCAATTAGATGTGCAGGGGGTCACTGGAGAAAATAAAAATGAATTGATGTTGCACTAAATAGATTAATAGAATCACATATCATATGAATGAATAGTGTGTATCAAATTAGAACTGGTGGTAGCTATCCAGTAGAGCAATAAGATTTAGGAATAATTAGATATATGTCACTATGAAAAATTGATAATTAGAGATATGCCACTATTAAATTGTAAGTTAGTTTTATACCATCATAAAATGGTTAAAATTAGTTTTATGCCATTATTTTCGGTGAAAATTAGAGAAATACCACTAAAATCAGAGAAATGCCACTGTAACTTTTTAAAAATGTCCAAAATACCCTCTCATTAAGAAATGACAAAGAAATTTATTGAAATGACTTAAATTTTAAATTTCAGATTTATAAATTTTCAATTTTCGAAATTTGGATTTTAAAAATTAAAAAATTTCGAACTTTCAAATTCAAAATTTATAAAATTTTGAATTTTAAATTTCAAATTTTCGAATTTTTAAATTTTTAAATTTCAATATTTGAAATTTTAAATTTTTAAATTTTGAATTTTGAAATTTTATTTCTTTTGTTGATGGCGTAAAATCACTTATTTACTTAAGTGTGACATATTTCTACTTTTTATGTTTTACAGTGGCATATTTTTAATTTTATTATTTTATAGGGACAATTAGATTGATGCCACCTCAAAACTTCAAAATTAGAAGAATGCCACTCTAAAATGAACTCTTAGAAAAATGCCACTCTAAATGTATTATACTTAGAAATTTGCCACAATAATACAATTACTGTACAGTTTTAATACAAAAAAGTTGTATCTTCAGATATACTTTTGTAATACCCAATATGTCCTTTGTCCTCAACTATCCTCTCTCCTCTGTGTACAGTGGCTGTCGATCCCCATCTAGTATCCCCTGAACCTAAACTTATCTCCCCATCTTGTAAGTACATGCATATACTCATTTAATTACTTCTTCCTTTCTTTTCTATATACTGCCAATCCCCATCTGATCTCCCCTGAAAATTGATTTTGTTTCTTAATATTTTTGTGAATCCTTTTATTTGAATTTTAGTACAACCACTAAATCACTAATAGTGTTCTAAACTTCTAATATATAATTCAATGTGCGTGCCTTCTTGAAGATGCTTAGGATAGTAATGAAAAAATAAACGAAGGAGAAGGAAGCAGTTCTGTATAATTTAAGCTATTTACGGACAAAGGTCTACTACGCAGTTGTTACTTCCATGAATTTCATGTCTAAATTGAAGCTATTTGCTTGAATTTACCTTCTCGATTACATCTGATATGATAGATTTAGTGGGTTGTGACAGACTGCGAAAGAAGGTTTGTTAGAGATTGAGAGATATCGCGATAGGAAGAGGGAGAGAGGAGAAAGCATCTGAATTCAGGGAATATCAGTATTTATTTGAGAAAATTAAGGGAATATCAGATGGGGATGGACGATATAGAGAGAAGGGAGAAATAAGAGTCGGGGATGGAGGGCATATTTGGTATTATAAAAATACATGTCAGAATATAACTTTTTTTAATTAAAACTGTATAGTGACTGTATTAATGTGGCAAATTTCTGAGTATAATAGATTTAGAGTGGCATTTTTCTAATTTTTAAGTTTTGAGGTGGCATCAATCTAATTTTCTCTATTTTATAATGGCATATTTAAAAGGGTATAATGGTCAAATTAATTATTCGGTGGCATAAATCTAATTTTATCATTTAGTGATGGCATAAAAATATTTTTTTATTTAGTGATGTCATTTCTCTAATTTCGGATTTTTTACAGTGGCATAAACCTAATTAACCCTAAGATTTAAATCAGTGAATAGAAAAAAACAAAAATAGTGCTAACTAAATAAGAACATATATCTTGTTTCTTACAAAAGATAAGATAATGATTTCAGAATTCTAAATTTTTTACATACCAAACCGTACTTGTATGGCATTATGTCTCAAACAAAAGGGAACCTTCTACTTGCCCAGGAATTTTGCTAAGTTCACACTCTGGGTTGACTTAATGATTTTGACTCAGTTGACTGGAGGTTTTCTCGAACACACTTAGGCCCTGATCGGAATGGAAGAAGAGAGGCGAGGGATTTGATTTCAGCGGAGTTGATTGGAGCGGATTTGATTTTTCAAATTTTCTCTTCTGATCAGAAAGGAAGAAGGGGCGAAATTGTTTTGGGGTGATTCAAATGACAACATTTCTATATAGAGTTCACCTCCTTTTCCATTATAAATTTTTCATTTTGGAGCATGTTCAGTTCTTGGGCAGGTGCATGGTCAGTCCCATTCCATTCCATTACCCTCTCGTACCCCTTTCTGGAGCAGACCCTTAAGGTCATGGGATTTCCTGCTAAGTTTCTGAAATGGCTTCTACTTTGTAGACTCCTGAATTGTCTCTGGCATTGATCTAGTAGAAATATAAATACATGAATAAATTCAGTTCTCATATATATAAACCTGACTATGATAGTAAAAAAAAAAAATTCAGCTTAATTAAAGCCTAATTATTATAATTATTACCATAATTAATTATTATTAATTAGTAATTGTTAGTTATTATTGATTATTAATTACAATCAATTATTATTAATTATTATTATTACTTATTAAATAGTATTAAATATTATTAATTTATAATAATTAATTATTGATTATTAAATATTAATAATTAGTATTTATTAATTACTCATAAGTATTAATTATCATTAATAAAAAATTAATGCTAATCCCTTCGTGGTGAAATCGCTAACCCACCTCTTGAGTGAGTTAGACCTTGTGCTAACCTCAATTCATTTGGTAAGTTGAGGTTAGTTGGTCAGTTTCACTAATTTTATGTTAGTACTAACTCTTTGTTCACCAAATGCATCCTTAATGGGTACGAGTATGAAAATATCTTATACTATACTGTACCATATCCATTGACAGTCCTAACAAAAAGTAAACGTTTAGAGATAAGCAATCAAATTTATTTTGCAATGTAATATTCCAATAGTATCAACTACGAAGCTAAACAAAATGTCTTGCAATGAAAATCTTTCTATTGATCACCAATTTTCTTGTATTGATATATCAATTTTTTTTTTTTTTTTGTAAGCAAACGAGAAAGAGAAAAAATATTTTGACGCAGTGCATTTCATAGATACAGCATGATATTCAGATATATTGCATCTCACCCGTGCAGGTACAGGCAGTCATTGATCTGAGTCCACCAGATTTCTTTAATTGCACTGACGACTTGTCCCTGTTTTGACTCTCCAGCATTAATTGTAACTTTATTATTTGTATTTTGAAGCTTCTCAAGCCAGTCACAGTACTCGAAGACAACCTAATAATTGCATGCAATGTTCTGGTTATTAATGTTCCTACTTCATGTTGTCCTGGCTCGATTTTCTGCTGCAGAAAGCCTAGCTGTGGGAAAGCCAGGTTGTAGAACAAAATGTGGGAATGTGGAGGTACCATTCCCATTTGGTATTGACCCTGGTTGTTCCCTAGAAGGATTTAATCTCACCTGCAGGCAGAATGCAGAAGGCAACACGCTTTTTTTTAATGGTAAGTTTGAGGTGCTTGAAATATTGCTCCGGAGTAGTCAAGTAAGAATGAACAACCCGATCTCCTTCCAGTGCTACCAATTGGAAAATAGCGCATACAACCTAACATCGGAATTGAACTTGACATCCACACGGTTCAGGATTTCCCATGTACACAATAGGTTAGTAGCAGTTGGATGTAATGTACTTATCTACAATACCATGGTCGATTACAAAAATGAGGAGTACCGAACAGTGTGTGTCTTAGTCTGTTATAGCGAAGAGAGCCTAGTTAATGTTTCATGCTTTGGCATCGGTTGTTGTGAAAGTGCTATTCCACCTGGTGTAAATTACCACACGGTGTCATTTGGTTCTATTTCAGATAATGACGAGAGGGGCGGTTGTTTTTTTGCCAGTAATTTCGATAGTTGGACTGTCACCAATTTTAGTCCATGCAGCTATGCCGTATTAATGGAGGCAGAGAATTTCTCATTCACCACATCTTATGTTACTACCAATGATTTCTGGCAATCAAGGAATGGCAAGGCACCAATTTTGATGGATTGGTCCATTAGTGATGAGACATGCAAAGCAGCTCAAAGAAATAAGAAAAACTATGCATGTGTTAGCCGTAACAGTGTTTGCAGAGAGCAGACAATTGGGCCCGGATATTCATGTAACTGCTCAGAAGGCTACAAAGGCAATCCTTACCTAGTGGATGGGTGCCAAGGTTTGAAACTTTCTCCCCTCTTGTCATGGGATTATTTAAGACAATATATTTCACAAATGATTACGGAAAAATAATACTTTCTTTGATAAAAAAAAAACAATATATATAATTCTTTAAATCCAAGCTTTTGTGCCATTAATTTCACTCACAATAATATATAGAAAAACTTTTGTCCTAGTGTCTGCTTAGTGCGTTTTGCGGTGATTATTTTACTTGAGATGCATGTGTGATATGATTGCAGATATTGATGAGTGTGCTGATGGAAGCAATATATGCTCAGGAATTTGCGTCAACATACCAGGTTCATACATTTGTTCATGTCCACCTGGAAGCCATAACGACCCTAACCATCCAGGAGCATGTTATCGACCTGACCATAAGATGTCTATCGGTAACAACAAAATTAAACTCTCTCTTCACAGATCCATAACAATATGTAGAGTTCTATTTTGAGAGTACTAGTATATATATACGTTTGTATGCATGCATGCATATATATTTGGATAGATAAAAGGAGTAAATATATATATGGTGTATCTGTGTTGTCGATCTTGCTTTTGAAAAATAGAAATTTAAGAATTAACGAAACTACAACATTAATTAACTAATATTATTCAATATGCAGGAATAACCATCGCCATAGGAGTAAGTGCAGGTGCTACACTTCTAAGTCTAGTTCTTTTCATTTTGGTCCTAATAAGAAGACTGCAGATCAGAAGAAATGAAAAACTGAAACAAAAGTTTTTCAAGCAAAATCATGGACTTTTGCTACAACGATTAATTTCATCTACTGAAGAGACAGGTAATCGAATGAAGATATTTAGCTTGGAAGAGCTTGAGAAAGCTACAAATAAATTTGACGAAGCTCGTATCCTTGGTAGTGGAGGTCATGGCACCGTATATAAAGGTATTTTATCAGACTTGCGTGTGGTAGCCATTAAAAGGGCCAAAACTATGGAACAAAGCGAAATTGATCAATTCATAAACGAAGTAGTGATATTATCCCAGATTAATCATCGAAATGTGGTAAAGCTTTATGGGTGTTGCTTGGAAACTGAAGTTCCTTTGCTTGTTAATGAGTTCATTTCAAATGGTACATTATCCGATCATCTCCATGTACAAGGAAAGAACTCTTTACCATGGACAGATCGTTTAAGAATTGCACTAGAAACTGCCAGAGCTATATCGTATCTTCATTCTGCAGCTTCCATGTCAATATTCCATAGAGATATAAAGTGCAGCAACATATTGCTTGATGATTATCTCACAGCGAAGTTATCGGATTTTGGAGCTTCAAAGTCTGTTGAGATAGATCAAACAGGGATAACCACTGTAATTCAAGGAACATATGGATATTTGGACCCTGAGTACTACTACACAGGGCGTCTTACAGAAAAAAGCGATGTTTACAGTTTTGGTGTAATTCTAACGGAGTTATTAACTAGAGAAAAAGTATATCTGACTCGTACGTCTTTGGAAACAGGCAGCCTTATTGCACGTTTTGTCAAGGTTATAGTAGAAAATCGTCCTTTTGAAATCCTTGATTCCCAAATAGTGGAGGAGGCACCAAAAGAACAACTTGAAGAAGTGGCAATACTTACTGAGAGGTGCCTTAGGTTGAGAGGAGAAGAGCGTCCAGGAATGAAGGAGGTTGAGGTAAGACTTGAAGTGATATGGGGTACAATGAAGGATTTTGTACATCAGCCATCCCGGAGATCACAAGAATTGTAGGAGAAAATTAAAATTTATCATAATTTAGAAAGCTAAAGGCGAACACTGCAATCAATATAGTTTGAGGAAAGAGATGTGCTCTACAATTGGTCGTAAATACATATTTTCATGAATTTGCTCATTCAACTCATATTATATACTAGGGATGGTTGTCGCGCGTTGCGCGACCTATGTCTTTCCTCTCATTTTAGCAGAATTGTACTATTGTAATAATTTTATTTTTGTTTCATTTTATGACATCTATGTAATATAGTTGTAATCGAAAAACTAAACTTGATATAAGGTAAAATGTAATATATATAAAACTATTTTTTATTTAATCCTCAAAAAAAAATCACGGCATAATAAGTTATACTGGGCTTTTTTTAGGCGCTATGTGGTCATGTGGAGTGGTCTATATGAATTTCTCAGAAACTTTTACCGGATTTTTTTTTTTGCCTACAGTTAGTATAAAATTGATATATTTTTTTTTTTACCCATTTATTGTGTTGTTTTCCTATCTAGTTAAGTGGTTAACTGGTTATAAAAGTTAGGTTATGGATGAATTTCTGAATAATAATCAAAATTATATACATCTTTTTTTTTAATGTGCAATGTATTTTTTTTATTTTTGTTTTTATTAAATAACAAATTGTAATTTTTTTATGATAAAAAGATAAAAAAAATTTGTTTTTTTTTCCCAATATGTAAGTGAAATACGATTAATGCATATTATAAAAAATTAATAAATGAAAATTGATGTCATATATTAATATTACATAAAAAAAAACTGTCGAACTAATTTACAATAAATTGTATAACAACTATACACAAAATAAGGTATTGACGTCAGTTTGTCCGTATGATTAACTGTAGTACCAACTGTGTATATGAGTAAAAAAGAAGGCATTATTTGGGACAAAAGATATCCATAACTGGGCATAAAACATGTTTTGAAGCATGTATGTACAAAATAATCAGATAGAACATGCCTCTATCTTAGCAAAATGCTAGCTTAACATATCACAAATTTTGTTTTGTAAATCATAATAATCTCAGCACCTTTCCGTCATGATGCAAAAAATTATAAATTATATCACCTCGTAATTGAGCGGCTGTTTAATTAGAAAAATTGGAATTTAACTAAAGGATAAGCGAAATTAAATTCTGTTCCCATATATCATATATATAAATATATACCATACAAAAATACTCACAGGTACAAAAATAGCAAATGATAAATATAATATAACTTGAAATCAAAATGTATTAATCAATTTTGTTGCTCATTTCATTCCTGACATCAGAAGGAAAATGTTTCAAATATGAAATTGCTAAATACTACAATCAATTAATACATTCTGACACAAAATGATTTTAAGAATCAGGTTCCCGAATAAAAGATATTGGTAGATGCATCAGTACCTTTGAGCAATAAAAATAAAAAATATGGGGTGGCTGCAATGGAGAATCGGATTTGGACTGGCGCTCTTGGTCGCTCATTCAACTGGTACGAATGGAGAAGAGGTGTTGGTGCTGACCTCAAATAGAAATCGCCTAAGCAGGTATTATATACCAAATAACTACCTGAATTCAAGAGAAAATATGCCCAAATGATATGATGTTAGAAATAATCATAAAGCATCCCCAAAATTTTGTCCTAAATTAACAGTAGATATTGTATCGAGGAAGCCATTTTGGTGTATTTTATAATAAGCATGAAGAGAAAAGGGTGGGAAAAATAGATCTCTCTTAGAAAATATTGCATGTTCCATTGACAGTATAATCCAGAAACTTTCATTTGAAATGCCAAAATTTCTCCATTTTTTTTTGGGTCACTAAGAATCTCAGGGCAGTTTGGTGCCCTCATTGGGAACTTTTGGTCCTAAAATGTGATCCTGAAACTAACACATTACATGAAACACCAAACGAATTGGCTGTCGGGGGGGGGGGGGGGGGGGGGGGGAAAGAAACAACATCCTTTAATCCTTTTCTAAAATTGTTAGGGGGGAAACGAATTGCAGAAACCACTACTAAAATCCATAATTTAGTTTTAAAACATAAATGACTCAACCCTACAATCTGGTTATTCAAAGGAAAGCACACAACTGTGGCCTTTAATCCTTTTCTAACATAAAATAAATAAATAAATAGAAGCAAACTAATAACGCGCTCCGAATGCATACCCCTGATTTCGAGTAAATTACCATCGGTGACTGAAGGACCGGACAGAGAATCCGACATGATCGTTTCCTTGTTTATCTCAGAGGTTAGGAGCATAGGCGAGAGCGCTGTCTTCTTCTTCCCTTCTTCCCTTTCTTTCTCTCTCTAATCAGGCTACAGATCTCCATTTTTCACCCCTTCCAAACCAAATCCAAGAGAAGGATCAGAGGCGATGGAGACAGAGATTTTGCAGGGGCTATCTTGCGGTTGAAGTTCGATGAAGGTGGCACGGTCATTGTTGCGGCGAAAGCGGCCTATGGTGCCGCTGTGGATGTGACCTGTGGTGAGAAGCTCGAAGCTCGAAGGAGAAGAGGATGCTAAGCGAGTGCGAGGTGGAGGCGGACGGGAGGAAGTCGGCGAAGGAGAGACGAAAAAAGGTGGATCTAGGTTTTGTGTTCTCAGGATTTAGAGGAGGAGAAAAAGCCAGAAGCCCAGAAGGAATTTGGAGGAGAAAAGGAAGAGGCGGAGGGCTACATACCAATAAAAAGAATATAGTCATAATGTAACGGATCACTTGCACATCTATCTCAATCATTTTGTTTCGGCACATAATAGGTTACAGACTTATTCTAAATACAAAATGAATATAAATCGCTAAAAGCAGAAGAATTGAACGGGGCTCAAGATGCCGTGTCGAGTTCTCTTAAAAAATTTGTATGCGGACTCCCACGGGTTTTTATTTATAAATACTGATGTGATACATGTGAGTTATTGTAGCATTGATCTATATTGCCACACCAATTTAATTTGCTGTTTGATGCTTGTCATATGATAGCTAAGTGTAGTTATGAATGTGTACTTTGCTAGAAATAATTATCAATTATATGTAATAACTTTTATTGTTATGATCATGATATGGTGTATTGATGGGCTCACGTACGTACTTTATTTTCGTTAATTAAATAGATACAAATTGAACAAGGAAGTCGTCCTTTTATGCAGGACTCAATCTAAGGAAGTAGCTGTATATATATAGTAGTACAAGTTATCTTGCCAAAAACAAATATTCAGTTGCAATTGTATATATATAAAGAAGACCGGTAGGCGGTAGCAGTGACGGAGTTAAAATCTAATCGAATCACTAATTATCTAAGATAGTAGCAAGTTGATATATAATTGCATCCTGTAGATGAAACATAACTAGCTTTCTGCTCCAAATTATCTGCTCATCAACAGCAACAGGCATTTTGATCTCTGGACTAGTGAGAAACTGGGATGAATTCTGAAATGGTCACAATTTGAGTTTCTATATATGCCTTGGATTTTACCTCCGAGCATATTGCTCCTTCTCCTCTGGCTTCTCAAAATTAATATGCTTTTCTTTCCGTTTCCTCCATTTCCTTATTTTACGGTCTATTTCTGTTTAATTAGAACCATCTCCTCTCTGGACAAGCCCGTAGAAGTCATAAACGATCCAAACTGTCATGTAAAATTAGATTTTTTAGCAATTATAATTGCATCCTGTTCGTGAATTGCTAGTACCACTGTCATGTAAAATTGGATTTTTTTTTGGAGATGGACCATTTATCTGGAAGAACGTACGTTTCTTCCCATAATAAACGTTTTCTTAGCAATTATGTCACACCCCGACACATAGGGCATGACAATCCCGCCGCGAATACACAATCTCTGTGTACCCGCAAGGCGTTTTCCTACCAATTACAAGGTTTAAGTGTAAGCTTACCATGATTTACCGAGTTAGACTTCTGTGACTCATTGAGTTATCATGGCAAGATATTTTGGCTTAATCTTCGTTTGATTTGATCGTGTCCGTTTCTGCAACCTGGAACCCACAACCAATGTGGAAAACATGCAAAAAAAAGCACGGAATGAAAATTTAATTCTCAGTGCGGATTTTAGTTCCAGTACGTGGATTTAAGCTAAAATCCAAGCTCTAAAAATAATACCCATAAATATAATAATTTATTATTAAAACGAGACATGTTGAAACATTATCTTTATTTAAACATAAAATAAAGTGTGCATATGTCAACTTAAAACGAAATCAAATGCAATCTCCATTTAAATTTTGTCATGATTAAAGCAATAAAATCTGACTATGGCAGAAACTAAGCATAGCATAAGTCTGGGCATATCACATATCATTCACATAATTCCATAATCATAATCACTCAGGCATCCTAACCCAACCGGTTGGGCAGGCAGAAGGAGACATTTTCCTAACCCGAGGGCAGGCAGAAGAGACTCATCTCTAACCCTGGGCAGGCAGAAGGGAATTTCCATATCCGCATAGCGCTACCGAACTGACCGAAGCCGGGGGCCAACCGACTCCGAAGAGTGTTATAAATCATATCATATCACACATATCAATCACATCATGTCATGCCTCAGTTATTACTTCATATTATTTCAGCCAGATAACTCATAAGTCGGATTCATCAACAACAATGGCATATCCAAATATCTGACTGTATTTCTTTCAAATTTCTCAAGACGGAGATCATGCATTTCAAAATGCAGTTTTGATAATATTTGGGCACTACCATTTAAAAATGCTTGAATACGATCATGCAGGTAAACGGATTTCCAATATGATGCATAGAAACATATTTATTTTAGTAAAGCACGAGACCACATAAATTATCAAGCATTCAAGCAGAGTTTAATAATTACTTAAACTTTAACAAAAATCCAACGTAAATCCGCACCTGAATCGTAAGCTTAAGCATAGCTCCTCGATCTCTTTACGATGGTTCGAGTGCTTGACGACCATCATATTTGAGGTTTGTCTTCTTGTCGGTCCTTAAACTCAATAATCTTATAGTTAAACGATCCTAGATCGGTTTCCTGGTAAGAAGGGGCGACTGTCTTAATGACCGTTTAATGGTGGCATAGAATACTTAAGTTAAAACCTAGACAACCTAATTTTGGGCGGGTCTTGGATTACCATACTGACGGACTAGGTTAACCATACTGGTTGGGATTTATATGGTTAAGTTCAGTTTCTTTATTAAGGGGATTATATTTTAAAATATTTTATTAAGTATTTTATTTTATTATTGAACAATTGGTTTTGACTTTCCAATCATTAAGTTTTGATTAAATTCTGTCTGTTGCTATCATACGAGTCATCAATTTGTATTAATTATTTATTATTATAGTAATTGCTTGTGTTTTCATTAAGTCTTATGTTTATTTAATTTTATAGTATTTTCTTTATATTTTACTTTATTTGTGTTGTTGTTTCATTATTAGTTGATCAAATCTTTTATTCACCTTTAAATTATTCAAGTGAGTTGTTATTTAATTGTTTAAGTGTTTATTTATTTGTTAATTAAATATTTAATCTTTACTACTTATAAAAGCACCCATAAAAAAGAGTAAACATTTCAGATAAAAAGAGTAAACATGCCAGATAAAAGGTGTATCCAACTTTTAATATTAAATATGGATCATTGATTTTGTTAATATGATATGATCTATGGTTCAGATTTAAATATCAGATAAAAAGCTGGCTTTTAGACTGAAAGAGGCAATGTCGCTGGATGGAATGTCTATCGCCTCGTGCGCTTAGGCATAGGGGTTCGATTCTGGCTGTTCGCGTTTATTTCTCCTGCGCTAACTGATTTTTATTTTCTTTTAATTTTTAATTCATGCACCGACCCTTCCCCACTATCTCCTCTCTCTCATCTATCGGAAAAGGAAATATCTTTTTTACACTACTCTAATCCTCTCCCACATCCATTCCGATTACAAAAAAAGAAAAAAAGGAAAGCTCGGCGCCTCCACAATCCACACCCCCCTAATTCTCCGCCTCTTTCTCTTTCTTGTTTCCTTGCATGCGCGGCACCTCTAAATTAGAAAGATTTTTCAATCGCAGCTGTCAGCTAGGGTTTCCTCTCCCCCGAATTTTTGAAATATAATTGGAAGATTTTGTCAGCGCCGCTGTCAGCTAGGGTTTCATGTCCTCTTAATTTCCGCTAGGGTTTCCGCTCCCCCTCACCCTCACACGATTTTGTTCTCTCGCCTTCCTTATTCACCGCGTTAAGGATTGCCACCTTTTCTCCCGAGCATTCAAGAGCTAATTCTCTCTACAAATTGAAAAAAAAAACCCCCTCATTTCTTCAACGCCATTAAGGAGAAAATGACTTTGCTTCTCAAGTTCGTGTTCCTCCTATTTTTCAATTTTTTTTCTCTTTTATTCATCATTAATCTTCTTCCTATTCCTATTTCAAATCAGCTTAATTTCTAGAGTTTAATGGCTTAACAGGTGCAAGAGATTTAATGGCTTGGCCATGGATACAACTGATCTCTTAGTGGCATCTGAGAAATTTCTCAAACTTCATGCACAAAATGGTGCGATCCAGCACAATGATTTCTATTGATTAATATTTTATTTGTATAAAACTATTTTGCAATTCTTAGATGATAAAGAAGACGAGAAAGAGAAGACTGGACAGTAGTAATTACCATCAAGAAGGGCATTGCTGTGCTAGACCAGTACATTCCTCAATAGATCAAATCCAGTTACAATGTATTGCAAGTGGTACGTTTTATCTATGGAGATGTTGGTTTTACAAATTTCTAACAGTGTTGTTGTCAGTTGAGCGTGAACTCTCACAAATTTTCTTTACTCAGCTGGGGTGCGTCGTTTTTTGCTCTTCCTGTTCAATCTGTGAGGTTAGTTTCTTTTTTTTTCTCTCTTTTTTCTTCCAATTTCATTGTCTATTCTTTGATTTCCTTCACCTTATATTGAATTTGACTTTTGTTGCTTATTTTGAAAATTTAAATCCATATTTTACTGCACATAATCTAATAATTTGTTACCTTTCCTATGTTGTATTGCACTATTGTCCATGTAACTTATTATGTGCATCACAGCTTCAAATTACTACTATTTCGGCTGTTAGATTAAAGAAGTTTTGTATTGCACAATTGCCCATCTAATAATTTAGTTGATTGTCATGTTTTGTTAGATTAAAAATGTTTCTTATCCTTCTTTTCCATACATATTTCTCTTTAAAATTTTGATTCAGTGATTTCTTTTCTTCTTGGTCAGATGATGATGGCTCATTTCCACACTATGAAAATACTTGGAATTAGAGGAAGTTTTGGTAATTACTAAAGTAAATTCATTCTGAACTTGATTGCTTGATCATTTTCTTAATATGATACTATCTCACTTGATATTCTTTTATATTGTTTAGTCCATAGGTTATCAGTTTGATGTTAAATAACCAGAAGTGGGATCTATAATCATACACTTTGCAAAATTCCCATTTCGCCCTCCCGACTCTTCAGCTACTATTGGATAGAGGCAGAGAAGGCCCGTAGAATGCTAAGAAAATTGAGCGGAAAGTTTGTATATGTTGGCTGTTAGAATGGTAGTTTCAAGAGAGAGAAGAAAACATTATAGACTGTAAGTTGGTTTTTGTTTGGCATGGTTTTAGAATATTAAATGTGCCATCTTATATTCAAGTTGTAAATAAAGGTTCTTGCAAGGTCCCTTTTGTAAAAAGAATGTGAATTCAGGTTCTTTGTTACTTAAACTGGAGTCTTAACTCATGTGTTGATAAAAAAAAAAAAATCAGATTTTATAAAATTCTAGGTCCCATTGTGCAAATATGATCATGCTTCTTTCCCTCTGTGGAGTGACATAACAGATTTCAATTAGAGCTATTGAAATAAATGGTGAGGCTGTCCTTAATAAAAATAACTTAACAAAGGGTTTCTTTGCAATATACCACATTAGTATTGTCAGTGCTCGTCAGATAGAGGAACATTATTATACTTGAAATTTTATAAACTGCCGAGACCTTCTCTGAAAGATAATAAATATGGATCTTCATAGATATATAATTGTTGTTAGTTCTCATATGACGCTAAAGGATGTCGGGCGGTTTGACTTCTGTAATTAACAGTGACCATGTTTAAATTGTATGAGAGAGTTATCCTACTGACATGAAATCAAAAGACTAATAAAAATTTGAAAACCTGAGCAGTAAAATGTACGATGCCACAATTGAAATTGTGCTCCAAGTATTATAATTATTTCAATGCAATTGTGAAAGAAAGTAAAAACCGAGCAGTGAAATGTACGATGCCACAATTAAAATTCGATCTTTCTTAATTAATCAAGCATGGGTATACATTCAGCCAAAAGCTGTGACATCTGGTTCTAAGTATACGATAATTTGTAAAAATCCAATTGAAATAACATAGTACAGTAAACTTGCATAACCATGATAAAACACTAGCACCCAGAGCCTATGCGTACCTCACTAGCACCAACCTTTGAAACTTTCCTTGACCCATATTTAACTCAATTTAAACTTGAACCTATATGGCGCTGCCACCTCATCCTTCCTCATCCACGTGGACGAACAGAAAATTGCCAAGTCAACAGAAACTTTAAAAATTCATTAAAAATAGTAGGATAGGAAGTTTAGAAAAATTGAAATAAAATAGCTCTATTTATTTTATTGATTGATTCTATTTATTTAAACTAATGAATATTGCTATTACCTTCAGCGGTTTAGCGCCGATCAAGATAACGCTGACCTTAAATATTAAAAATGGACAATATATATGTGTTAAATAGTATTTTTATTTTCACACATCACATATTAAAGTCCGCCCACACATTGAGTGGGCTCTGCTGCTAGTATTTACTAAAATAAGAATCAATAATTTAAAAATAGAAATTAAAAATTTTAAATAAGAAAATATGGAAAACATATGTGAAAATCACAAATTTGATTGGTTATTTGTTTGGGATCAGACAGTCGGTGAAAATGCGTCATCGTATCTGTTCTTTGACTTCACTCGGACTATTCTCATCATCTCCCGAAAAATCGAATCCGACTTAACTAAAGGGATACCCAATTATTGCTAATGGCCTCTCCTTTAATTAATTATTTTATTATAAAGCCCACAAATTAATTAACTTAATCTTTGATTAAGTTTATGTTTTATTAAATTTAGGTCCATAATTAGAGTCCATAATTCTGTGCTGGGCCAAATTAAATCTTGCACTGGGCCAAATTAATTTCCTTCACTTTAGGCCAAAGCCCAAAATGATTCCGGCCTACAAGGCCCAGATAAGTAATCGGCTGAGCCAGGTCAACCTGACCCAGTTGACCTGAGCCAACCGTAACGGTTCCGACAAGATCCATTAAAGATGGGTATGGATCCGACCCAAATTGTCTGTAATTTCATCCAGAGGCCCCTGAATTCATTTTATTCACAACCAAGTCCTTTTCTTACAAAGAGGTCCCCAGAAAATTACAAATAGGCCCTTGAACAAAACTTTTCCTCACAGAACGGTGCCTGAGCCACTCCACAGCGTACCAGTAAGGTACCAGAGGTACAATCACCTTACCAGAGGCTGGTACCAAGTCTAAAACCACATCGCAAGGCCTCACCTTGGTCTCCTTTGTGCCCAGATAGCAAAATAAACCTTTAAATCGCAAGATTTTGGCTTAACATTCATAACAGAGCAACAACCAGTTCTCAAACCCTAATAGTCCAAGGTTCTTACACATCTAACACCACAATCAAGGTATAACTAATCAATTAGGTTACTTAAAGCCTATTACAACATCCAACATCAACAGAATAACCAATTTCTCGAATTCAATCCAAACCCTAAGAGTTAACAGTCAAGTAAATCACAAAAATTAGGCTTAATCAAATTATAACACAGAGGGGTATAACTGTACCTTGGATCTTCAATGTTTAGCTTCCTCTCTCTTTCTCAAATTCCTCTCTATTTATGTATTTTTCTGGAATTTTCTTTAACCGAAAAAAAAACCAAAAATCCAACCAACTGGAGGTATTTATAGACAGCCATGGTGAGGAGTAGAGGAGAGAGGAGCCAACGGTGAAGATCTTAGACTCGAATCCCACAGTTTGGGTCAAAATTTCAAACCCTATCCACAACGCCTCTCGGATCAGATCGAAGGGGGCAAAGCGGTGCCGCCATGGATGGTGGCAAAGCTGGGTTGGCTAGCCACATCGCACCCACCTCGAATATCGAGTTGCGATAAGCATCACAGAAGAGAAACGAGAGAGAGAGATCTGACGGATCGCGAGAAAGAAGAGAAAAGAGGAGGAAGAAGGAGATGGTGACAGCGAGATTTCGGATTTTTAATAAAAATTACTCTTTGGGATTTTCTGTAGCAAAGACTATGCAGCCAAGGGTGCTGCATCTCAAATAATTAAATAGTTAAATTTCTTTTTGAAAAATCTGATCTGATTTGAGCCCAATTAACCTAGTAATTTGAGCTTTGATTTTGCTAGAATCATGTAGATTAATTTTAGATACTACACAAATTAAAAGATTTTGATTTCGAATAAATTTTATTGTTACTAATTAGTTAATTGTTTAGGGATTACTAGTTATAAAATTTTATTTATCCTAACACTATTTTTAAAATTAATCTAATTAACTCAATTGTACTTGGTCTGGTATTTCTATGGTGTCACAAATTATCAACAATCCAAATACACCTTCAAGTCAATATAACAAACAGAACCAAGAAAATATATTGAAATATTGTTAGATTTATATATTACGTTTGTATCGAAATATTGAAATATTGTTAGATTTATGCAATTTAAGTGCCATTTATACTTTACCGAAAATGAAGAAATGTTTTTTTTTTACGATTGTTTATATTATCGAAGTAAATCATTGCCAAAAAATTCCCACCCTATTATGAATTAAAAAAAAAACAAATGATAGAATTTTAATTTTTTAAACTTGGTTAAAATCCTGTATCCCAACTAATTGGAATTGCGGACTTATAGTATTTACTGCTACCATCGCTTCCAACTTCCAAGACAACAAAATCCCCAAAAGGATACAACGTGCTTTGAATAACTTTTGGATAAAATCGTAAGGATTTTACAATCTAGCCAGCTAATAATAAACAAACAGTCCACCTCCCTTCACGAAGAACCATTAATTGACAAATATGTAAAGATCTTAGACCGATTTCCCCTATACATTGTTTCATACGAGATTATATCTAAAATCCCATCAAAACAGTCTCAAACTTCATTGACCAGATCTCAATTAAAGGCAAGGCAAGAAGTGAGATTTGAAGCTGAAAAGACCTGAGTTTGTTATTTATTATTATATATAAAAGAGGAAGGTTCCGCTACCAACATTTTAGTTGCCCCCAAATGCCAACATTTGACTATTTAGTTAATTTTTAAAATTTTAAAATCGAAACGTTAAATCCAAACCGTTGATCTTATTTAATTTAATGAGCGATGTGTTTTCATATAAGTTTTGTAAATTTTAGAGTTTATTTGATACTCGATCAAAGGCTAAAACATGAACGTATTAGAACGAATCTATCATAGTTAACAAGGTTCGTTTGTTTTTCTATCTCTTGATCGAGTATCAAATAAACTCCAAAAATTACAAAACTTGCATGAAAACGCATCGCTTGTTAAACTAAATAAGGTCAACGGTTTGGATTGAACTTTTGAATTTTAAAATTTGAAAAAATAATTTAATAGCAAAATGTTGGCATTTGGGGGCAACCAAAATGTTGGTAGTGGAACCTTCCTCTATATAAAATTATAAAACTAAATAGTCAATTTCAGATTTATTTGCCTAGGCCAAGGGAAAGGAGATATAGGAGCTAAAAGAGTTTTCTAGGCCAGGGCTAAGACTGGGACAACTCCTGGTTCTTTGCGACGGACAATCAGGCCCTGGTTTGTTATCGCCACAGATTGGGTTGCCAGATAGCGTCAGCTGTCTGTTGTAAAGCGCTTCTAGTAGTACACCGGACGAAGTGATCTAGTCCGACTGGTGCACTGTGCGAAGTGCGATTATTGTCTCAATTTGCGAAGTGCGATGTGCGCTGTGCGCGCTGTCAAGATTTTTCACCAAAAATACTGCAATAAAATTGCTAATTACTCGCAAAATTGCTTATTTTTCCTCTGTGCCCATTCATATTTTGAGTCAATCCAAGCCCAACGGGACAATAAATTAACTCGCTAGACCAGGATTGAGGGGGAGTCGGTCAGTCAAAAGAATAAGATGGTTGAATGATTAGAACTAATTTTTACTAATTCGAATTTTACAGCCTGGTTGCCTACGGGCTTATTATAAAAATAATAAAAGCAAAAAAGAATTATAAACTGGCATTAATTAAAAAGAGGATGGATCGACTATGAACGGGGTTAGGGGCAGATGGTACTTTTTTCATTTTTGTGGAAGCATTGACCACATGTATGAAGACTATGAGTCAACAACAAAAAGCAAAAACTATGCCGGCCAGCTTTGCAATTAAGCCAATAAATCATGCTTCGAAGAAAAAACAAAGGCCAATGATTGAATCAAAACTTATTACTTTGTTCTGAGCGCTGTTGGATAGAATATATTCATCAAAGGGCATATATATTTAATCATTACAATGGGCAGTTAAATATGAATTGTAATTATTGAAATAATGTGAAACAATTTTCTAATCGTTGAGTAAAGTATACCTGTCAATAATATTATAGTTTAAAATAATAATTTGAAATAATAATTCTATATTAATTAGGGAAATCGAGTTGTTAAGAACAACTAGTTAAGAATGGCCGAAACTACACTATACTGATTGTATGAATTAATATTATATTATTAAGAGAAGTATAATTAATGGTAAATAAGATTATTAACAAAAATTGTTGTATAGTTATTATTAACAATTTTTATTATATTATGATCATCATTAGAATTGCAATAGTAATAAGATTATTAATTATTATAATTATCGATAAGTTTTAGTAAAAATGATTATTACTCTTAAATGGAGTGAACAAAAGGAAGACCCACTGGAGAACAGAGACACGGAGACAGTGAAAACGCGTCTCCAAAAGCACGTCCCTCTCTCCTCTTTTTACTTTTCGGTTCTTGTGGGGTTTTTCTCGTGCGGACCTACGTCAGGGTGCAAAAAAATTTGTACAATTCGGGGGTTAATATGGATAGATTCATCCACAGAAAATCTAAAAAATTTAGAAAAAGCATGTAGCATAATCCGTTAGCCACTTAGATTTGTTTGCTCATTTTGTTGACCCATTGACTTAACTTATTTAAAAAAAATATTTTGTCGTCTTGTTCGGATCCTCCTTTCAAGACGCCAAAACGATAAATAAATTCTTGTTCTCCATCTCCCATGCTTGCTTATTTTCATCCTTACTTTCTGCACCCATCTATAATTCGGTAATTCCTCCTTTCTGTATCCGCTCTTAGTTTCTTCTATGAGCTAATCAGCAGTAGCATTTTTCTTGTGTCCAACCTAAAATACAAATGGGAGCATGCTACTTGGGTTTTGAGACTACAATTTCTTAATTTCGCCAAACGGGTCTGACAGGTAAATTCTTTTCCTCTTTTTAAACTTCCAGTCTTCCACACAAATAATATATTCTACAATCTGCCAAAATCATTTACAAAATGTTCACAAGTAAGTATTATTTTATTAGTTATAGCTATATATAATTAATTAGCCTTTCCAGAAATCCTCAACTGTTATTTATACATGGATCAATTCACTGAACTCGAAGGCCCTCGAAGTAGGAAGCTATCTAGGTGGACGAGAATCCTCATAATAATAATAATCAGTTCACTAAAGAAGAATAATTAACAATAATAATAATAATTGTTAAGAAAAATCGTAATTCTTAACAATTTTTTAATACCCAAAGTGAATACTTTCTTATTTAAAGAAGTTCATGGATTTTTGTTCAAACATCTTCTAAGAACAAGAATAAGACCTCCATGAATTGCTTGTTCAGTCTATTTCTAGTGTAGTTTGGTTGACCTTTCATCTAGTTCATGAATAAACTTGAAGGATCCAAACAAAAGGTTAAATTCGTTTTCAAGCAAAAGTTTAAATAGCGGATAACAAGTTCATAGCGAACAATCTCAAGTCATAACAGATAGTAGATAGCGACCATTTAGCGGATGCTATGGAATACTTTATTATTTAGTCAAAAATTAAATATCTTATTACATTATATACATATTTTAATAGTTTAATTTAATATATATATAATTCGTATCTACAGACATATATGTAGTTTATATATGCAAATATTATATATAAAAAATATATTCGTAATACTAATTATATATCAGCAAATTGGAAATTGTATAGTTATATTTCACTAAATATCATTAAATGCATTTATATGTTATTAATTTTTACTGATTTAGACACTATAAGAAATAAAACGTTAAAAATAAAATATTTTTTGACTCGCGGGTATTAGTGGAGCAAAAATCATATTTTTGCCATGTACATTGTTTCTTCTCCGTAAAGCAGGATATTCATAATTTGCTCCCATGTGCAGGTAGACGCAGTTATTGACTCAAGTAACCCACTACCAGAGTTCTATGCACTTTTTGCATTTTTGGAGTCATCCCCTGTTTCAAAGCTACTCGATCCGATTAAAATACTGGCAGACGACCCAATTACATACAAACTTAAAATTAAAAGGGTATATTTCTAATCATGTTGTGGTTAATGTTCCTACTTCATGTTGTCCTGGCATCATCTGCTGAAGCAGATGGCCTAGCAGTGACAAAGCCAGGCTGCAGATCAAAATGTGGGAATGTCACCGTACCATTCCCATTTGGTATTGATGATGGTTGTTTCCGAGAAGGGTTTAACCTCACCTGTCATAAGAATACAACAGATGGCACCTACACACTTCTTGCTAACGGTTTCGAGGTGCTGGGAATCTTGTTGCCCACAAGTCAAGTAAGAATGAAGAACAGTATTTCATAGCAATGCTACGATAACGAAACAAGAAGTATCCAATACACCCCTGGGTACTTGAACTTTACATCGACACGGTTCACGATTTCCCACATACACAATAAGTTTGTTGCAATTGGATGTGACACACTTACCTACAATACCATGGTTGATTACAAAAATAACCAGTACCAAACAGGGTGTGTGTCAGTCTGTTATTCACGAGCGAGCCTAACGAATGGTGCATGCTCTGGCATCAGTTGTTGCGCCAATCCCAATCCCGTGTCGAGCGACACCCACGTGTAGTGCACCTACGAGCCGTCCGATCTGATCCGGACGGTTCACTTTTTTCGGGCCTTACAATCTGGTTACATGCACGGGGCTCCCATCATCCATCCGATCTTGATCAGACGGCCAAGATCTACGCGACACCAGACGTCGCGCGACACCTGATTTCAATTCGTTGTTGCGCAACTCCTATTCCACTAGGCATTATGTCATCCGATATCTCATTTGATGTAAATTTCAATCGCTCAACTGTCAGCGACTATAGCCCTTGCAGTTATGCCATAATAATTGAGGCTGACAATTTTTTTTTTCCAGACATCTTATAATATGGATACGATTTCTTGAATAAGATGATTGGTAGGGTGCCAATTTTGATGGATTGGTCTATAAGTGATGAGACGTGTGAAGTAGCTCAAAGAAATGAGAGTAATTATGCATGTGTTAGCAGTAACAGTGTTTGCATCAACCAAATAACTGGCCATGGATATTCATGTAACTGTTCGGCAGGGTACCATGGCAATCCTTCACTACGGGAAAAAAGACCTTCTGTAACGGATCATCTGTAACGGTTTTTAAAATAACCGTTAAAGAATAGTAGGAAATATGACGGAAAAAATGACGCCAGTCATCAGTAACGGTTTTTATAAAAAAAGCGTAATAAGTTTTCCGTCATTGCTTAAAGAAAAAATAGCTAACTAATCTGTAACGGTTTTTATATAAAAACCGTTACAGAAGATTTTAAAATCTGTAACTGTTTTTTATATAAGAACCGTTACAGATAAGTTAAAAAAAAAAATTGTACAACGGCTAACTAATCTGTAACGGTTTTCATGTAAAAACCGTTACAGAAGATTTTAAAATCTGTAACAGTTTTTACATAAGAACCGTTACAGATTAGTTAAAAAGAAAAAAAAATGTTTATCTTCTATAACGGTTTTTATATAAAAACCGTTACAGAAGCTAATGAAATCTATAACGGTTTTTATGTTAAAACCGTTACAAAAGGCTTCTGATATATTTAATGCTTTCTCCTTCTCTCCTTCTCTCTTCCATTATTGCTCATCAATAATAGCTAGCCGCCACACCTCTCTCTCTTCCGTAATATAAATTTCCAAATTTCATATCCAATTTCACTCCAAAAAAATAGCAAAAAATTTCTAAAAAATCTGAAAAAATAATAATTAGAAAGAGAAATAGAAGGAGAGCATGTTCAAGGTAAAAAAAAATTAAATTTGATCAGTATTTCATATTTTATTATTTTTTCTTTATTTATTTCGGTTTTTTTTAATTTATGGTTAATTTATGTTTTTTATATATAATTTCAGATCTTATTGGATAGGAGAAGAATTGCATCGGCCGGGTTCAAGTCATACAAGTGTAACAGGTTCAAGTCACACGATTAAAGGTATATTTTAATAAATTTTTCTATTTATTTTATTTTTATGTATGCATTAATAATTTGCATATGCATTTAATTAGTTAATCGTATTGTCATACATGACCAAAATACCGGAACACAACCGAATTTAGGTCATTGCCCGTTCGAGATTAATCCATTAGGGATTAATCTTGGATAGCACTTCCGGTCGGGAGTACTGCTCTTTGGATACTATCTGTCTCATTTAGGACAGCGAGTTGTACGTTGGATGCAATGTGTTGTCTGAGAAAAATTTGACGGCATTTTCCCTTATGTTCCCACGAATACGTACGCACGAGCAATTAATCATGTGTTGGCGTATTCAGGGAACATAAGGGGAAATGCTGTCGAATTTTTCTCAGACAACACATTGCATCTAACGTACGTTCGCTAATGAGACAGAGTATCCAAAGAGTAAGCTAGGATGGTAACCGGGCCAAAAACCTAATATGACAAATTGACCCATGCCTAATCCGAAACCCTAACATTTTGCATACATTTTATTGTTCAGATGGATCGGACGTGGATGTACTTAAGTAATCGATTCCCGTCTACATTTTTGAGAGGGCTTGAATAATTTATGGTTTGTGCTAAAGGGGCCGTTTGGATTGCTTAGGAATAAGGAAGAATAACTCTTCCTAGGCGGAAATTTATTCCTAAGCATCCAAACGTGTTAGGCGTAAGGTGGGACTAGTTCCGCTCGAAATAGTACTCTTCCTAATACATTTCTTATTTTACCACACATTCATTCCTTATTCCTAACACATCATCGAAACAACATTTTTTCCGCCCGGAATAGTTTCTTCCCACTCTTCCCAAAGTTACACACTTTCTAATATTTTCTTCCTAAAATTCTTATTTCTTCCATATTCCCATACCATCCAAATGGCCCCAAAGAGAATTTGAAAATAAAGAAAGATGATAAAATGTATTGTCCTTGTCGTATTTGTCAGAATTTGTTGAAATTGTCTAATTTTGAAGAAGTGAAAGCTCATTTGATTATAAATGGATTTCAACCGGATTATACTCGGTGGACACTCTATGGAGAGACTGGGGGGGAATCTTGTAGAACTAGTACTAGTACAAATGTATTGGATTAACAGTATGAGAAAAAAAATGTATTATTGGATGATGAAATTGATGATGTCAATGTATTTGATGATAAAAATATAGATGATGATAGAAATGTAGATAACTCAGAATTAAATACTATTTAGAAGAAATTGTGAACAATGTGGATAAAAATTTTGTTGATAATGTTGAAATTTTTGGTATGTTACGTGAAGAAGATAAGATAGCTTTATATCCTGGTTGTGCACTGTCAAAACTTAATGTTGTTTTCAAACTGTTCAATCTTAAAGCCAAAAATGGATGGAATGATACCAATTTCACATCTTTGCTCAAACTTTTGCGTATAGATTTTCTTCCAAAAGATAACCAGTTGCCGGATTCAATTTATAAGGCTAAAAAGATGTTGTGTCCTTTAAAAATTGGAGTTGAGAGAATTCATGCTTGTCCAAATGAGTGTATATTGTTCCGGAATGAGTACAGAGATTTGCATAAATGTCCAAAATGTAATGCGTCACGGTATAGACCGAAAGACGATCAGATTGATGAAGGTAATAAGGGACCAGCTGCGAAGGTGTTGTTTTATCTCTCAATAATACCAAGATTTCAGCGGCATTTTTCTAATGCAAAAGATGCCAAATTGTTAAGATGGCACGCAGATTGTAGGAAAAAAGGCGATGGCATGTTCAGGCACCCAGCAGACTCTCTGGATTGGATGAATATAGACAGAGAATTTGAAGATTTCGGCAGTGAACCTAGAAATTTGAGATTGGGTTTATGCACGGACGGGATGAATTCTTACGGTAACATGAGTAGCCGTCAGACTACGTGGCCGGTCTTATTGTGTATTTACAACCTTCCTCCATGGTTATACATGAAAATGAGATACATGATGATGTCCTTATTGATTTCAGGTCCTAAACAATCAGGTAATGACATTGATGTGTATTTGTCTCCATTAATAGATGACCTTGGTGAATTGTGGCGTAAGAGAGTGACAATATTTGATGCACACTCTAAAACTGAGTTCAACCTCCGTGCCATGATATTTTGCACAATCAACGATTTTCCTGCGTATGGTAATCTGTCGGGGTATAGAAATAAAGGAGCGAAAGTTTGTCCTATTTACATGGAAGACATCCATTCTGTTTACTTGAAAAGTTGTAGGAAAAATATTTACTTAGGACACCGGAGGTTTCTTAAGAACCGCAATTACCCTTACCGGCGAGACAAGAAAATGTTTGATGGTAATGTGGAAAAAGGTAAGGTCCAAATACCGTTATCCGGTTTAGGAGTGTATCGACAGGTTAAGGACATAAATGTAAAATTTAATAAGAATTTTACAAATGAGATTCCGAAGGGGATATGGAAGAAGAAGTCTATATTTTGGGATTTTGAATATTGGCAGAATTTGAAGATTAGGCATTACTTAGATGCGATGCACATAATCAAGAACATATGTGAAGTTTTAATTGGTTGTATGTTGAAAATTCAAAAAAAAACTAAATATGGCGTGAATGCGAGGAAGGACATGGCTCAAATTGGGATCCAGAAAGATCTAGCGGCACAAGATAAAGGTAAAAGTCGAGCTTGGCTATCTGCAGCACAATTCAATTTATCAAAGGAAGAGAAAAAAAACTTGTTGGGATGCCTGAAGTCTATTAGGGTTTCTTCCGGTTATTCCTCGAATATATCAAGAAAGTTTTTTGTTAAGGACAACAAATTACTTTGTATGAAGTCACATGATTATCACGTCTTGCTGATCCAATTACTTCCGGTTGCAATTCGAGAAATTCACAAGGAAGAAGTGAGGAAAACCATCACTAAGTTGTGTTTTTTCTTTAATTCCATTTGCTTTAAGGTTATTGATCCGAATAGTTTGAACAAGTTACAGGAAGATGTTGTACTGACCCTTTGTGAGCTCGAGATGTATTTTCCGCCGTCATTTTTTGACTCCATGGTGCATTTGACCATTCATTTAGTTAGGGAAATAAAAATGTGTGGTCCTGTATTTCTACGGTACATATATTCTTTTGAAAGAGCAATAGGTCAATTGAAGGTGCTTGTTCGTAGCCGCTCTAAGCCCAAAGGAAGCATAGTGGAAGGATATGTTGCCGAGGAGATTATTGAGTACTACACTAATTATTTGGAAGATGTACAACCAATCGGCCTTCCAAAGTCTCGGCATGAGGGTAGACTTGAAGGAAAAGGTACAATTGGAGCTAATACTTATATACCGGATCTTGAAATATGAAAGTTCTCCAACACCTTGCTGTTATGACGCCTTACATCAACGAACATCTGACCGAGTTACATGAACAATACCCTTCTTACACTGAAAACTTGATTACCATAGAGTATGAAATAAAATTTGTCCAATGACTTTAAGAAAAAATAGTCCCAGTTGAAAGAAGGGATAAAAGTCGATGAAACCGTGAAATGGTTATCAAGACGTTCTGATGCGGTGTTCGAGACGTACCAAGGGTATGATTTGAATGGATTTACTTTGTACACAAATAAACAAAATGGTAAGAGTGCTGTGCAAAAATAGTGGAGTCACAGTTGTAGCTTTATCCAGTGATAATGGAAGGTCAGGTACTTATTACGGGTGGATCGAGGAGATTTGAGAACTACATTACCTTAAATTCAAGATACCATTATTTAAGTGTGCATGAATCGACAACGGTCACGGTAGAGTCAAAAAAGACAAAAATTGGATTAATAATTGTTGACTTCAATAAAATGGCTTATCGAGACGACTCTTTTATACTTGAAAATAAGTAAGCAATGAAAGTTTTCTACATTCAAGATCCAGCGGATAAGAAAAGACATGTTGTGCTTTAAGGTAAATGTTCACTTTAGTAAGTACATATGTTAACTTAAAACATTATAAATGTTCACATTATTAAGTACAAATGTTAACTTAAAATAGTATAAATGTTCACTTTATTAAGTACAAATGTTAACTTAATTAAGTACAAATGTTCACATTATTAAGTACAAATATTAACTTAATTAAGTACAAATGTTAACTTAATTAAGTACAAATGTTCACAATATTAAGTACAAATGTTCACTTAATTAAGTACAAATATTCACTTAAAATAATATAAATGTTCACTTTCAGGAAAAAGACGAATTGTCGGTGTTGGAGATGTCGTGGTTGAAAAAGCATACGACCACTTCGAAGAAATACCTCCATTTTCCACCGGTATCGACGATACATCACAGCCAGTATCGATCAGTTACCGACGTACAGATAATACCGAAAGCGTGTGGGTCGATACGCGAGGGAAAAAAAAGAAAGCAGCTACATGATCCCACGTCAGTTAAAATGTGTTAATTTAATTTTAACATATTTTCAAAATGTGCTCATTTCTAATATTAATATTTATATTTTTTTACTTTGCAGGTCGTTGGTCAATTTTATTTTAATTAATATTTGAAAATGTAATTTTATTTGAAATTGTAGTTTTATTTAATTTAATTTCATTTCAGTTTATTTTGATTAATATTTAAAATTGTAGTTTTATTTAATTTTATTTGAAATTGTATTTCAAATTGGAACGAAATACTAAAAGAAAAGGTTTAATCTGTAAATAAGATGTACTAAAAACGAAATAATAAAAGAAAAGGAAAAAATTGACATAACCCTTCTGTAACGGTTAATAGCTATTAACCGTTACAGAAGGGTTCTGTTATTTTTTTTTTGTGATATTGTCGAATTCAACTAAGTCCTGAGCAACCGTTCTCTCTGCCTCTCTATTCTCTCTGCCTCTCGATAAAACCCTATCAAACTCGACGGCAACTCTCTCTCCCTCTCACTCTCCACAGATCCGGCGACAGCCTCACTCACTCTCTCTCTCAACAGTCGCCTCTCTCACTCTCTCGAAAGTACTGCCTCACTCACTCTCACTCTCTCTCTTTTATTCTCTCAATTTCTCTGCCTCTGACTCTCTCTCTCTCTCTTATTCTCTCGACAGCCGACAATCGGTAACTATCTCTCTCAGTTTCAATTTCAGAGGCTATTGTGTAAAATTTCAGAGGCTTTTGTGTAAAATTTCAGGGACTGTTTTACAAATTTTAGGGACTGTTTTATAAAATTTCAGGGGCTTTTTTATAAAATTTAAGGGACTATTTTATAAATTTAAGAGGCTGTTGGGTTATAGATGAATTGAAATTGCCATGCACTTGTATGTGTTATTGATTGAATTGGTATGCAATTGATTAGAATTAATTAGTTTATTGAATTGGCATGCAATTGATTAGAATAGATTAGTTTATTGAATTGCCATGCACTTGTACGTGTTTAATTGATTGAATTGGCATGCAATTGATTATATATGAATTGAATTGGTCATATGTGTGATTAGAATTGATCAGTTAATTGAATTGCCATGCAATTGGTTAGAATTAATTAGTTAATTGAATTGTCATGCAATTGATTATGGATAATGGGTTAAAGAAATAAAATTGCTATTGAAATTAGATGGAGAAGATATTAGATTATCTAAATTAACAAAAATCATGATGAGATTTTCAGATTGACAAAATATTAGATTATCTATGCTGATTTAATGGTATTGCATGCAGGATATATAAGCGATATCTAATGGAAACCGGAAAAATATAGTCCAAAGATGAAAACGGGATTTGACTGGTACTGAATTAAGGTACGGAACTTACGAATATGGGTCTAAAATATTTATTAAGGTTGGTGAAATTAGCAACAATTTTAACTGTTTGTTTTGTTGGAATATCTTAATTAGGGGCCAATACAAAAGGGCGGCAAAGAATGTGGATATTTCACAATGCTCAACATGAGGGTCTTTATAAATAGTTGGAGAATGCTCGGAGAAATACCATAGGTGATTTTTTATTTCAATTATAAGGTTTAAGGTTTAGGATACCAACTATTTATGATTAATTTATAGGATATAGGTTATGTAGGGTTTCGAATACCGACAAAATATGATTTAGAGTATAAAACTTGAAGATTTAAAATCAACCTATATATTAAGATTTAGGCGGATTTATGTTTTAGGATATCATATTAACTAATAAAATTATTTGACTTAGTTTATGATCAAATGCAGATAATCGAGCCGGTTGGACTACCATATGCAAAAGAAGAAATTGACTCAGTCGTCACGGAGGTTATAGATTTCATGCATGGGGTATTATTTTAGAATAACTTCATGTAATTACTTGTTAACTCTATGTATTAATTATAGTTACTTGTTAATTTTACTACATATGACTTGTTTGATATATATGTGTTAATTACTTTGATATGTTTGATATATATACATGATATATGTGTTGTGTGTTATATGTTTGAGATTGGTACTAGTTGGTACCAATTGGTACAGCTAGCAAAATGGGCTAGCCAATGAAACAGGCAAAATAAAAAAAAAAAAGAATTTGTAACAGTTATTACATAATAACCGTTACAGATGAACAATAATTAATTTTTTTTAAAAAAAAGCAATCTGTAACGGTTATTAAGTAATAACCGTTACAGATTGAATTTTAAAAATACCGTAATTTTTTTCCATTTAACTGTAACAGTTATTACTTAATAACCCTTGCGTGTGCCCCCTCTCCCCTCACGCGCGATCTACCTCCTCACACCACCTCTGATCTCCTCATCCCTTCCCCTTACCCGTGAGATCTCTCCCCTCTAGATCTCATGCACTATTTCCATTCTCCTCTATCTCCTCACCCCCTCCTCTGATTTGCACACTTCTCCCTATCTCCCCATCCCTTCTCTTTTCTTCTTCATTTGTTCCTTCTCACTATTTCTTTCTTCTTGATTTTATGTGCAGATTGGGAATTATTAGCATTTGACTGCTAATTCAGGTCAAACTTCAAATTCACTGCTAATTCTTCATCTTCTTTCTTGTTAATGCTAATCTCCATTATTAATCTCCTTCTGATCTGTAAGAAAGTAAATTAAAAAGTACAAAGGTGTATTTTATTAAACATAATGGAGTAACTAATAAATTTTATATGCACATACTATAGGGAGTAACTAATAAATATAATGACATTCCTAATAACTGCAAACACATATAAGGGAGTAAATAATTAGTATAATGGAGTATCTCATACATATAAGGGAGTAAATAACATTCATATCTGATTTTGCTATTGTTTGGGAGTAACTAAATAACTATAAGAGAGTAAATAATTAGTATAAGGGAGTATTTAATACATGTAAGGGAGTAAATAACATTCATATATGATTCTGCTATTGTTTGGAGGTAACTAAATAACTATAAAGGAGTAAATAATATATTCAAGGGAAGTATTTTAATTAGACTCAGAGAGTATATATATTTCATGAGTGAGTATTGTATAAAATCACATAGTTGTATATCAGAAGGAAGTATTTTATTTCCATTAAGGGAGTATTTACTTTTGATAAGGGAGTATCTTTCTAAGGGTGTGAAGATGGACTGAGGCACGTGGGTGAAAGAGAAGTGAGTCATAGATGAGGAGATAAAGGAGAAAAGTGAGGGGTAGAGAAGATGGAGAGAGGTGAGGCACGTGGGTGAGAAGGGGCGCGTGGGGGAGATGAGACGGAGACAGGAGGCGAGTGGAGGAGAAGGGACGGAGACAAGGGGACGCATGAGGAGAAGAGGCGGAGCCAGGAAGGCGCGTGGGTGAGAGGGAGCGGGCGCATAAATGAGGGGGTGAGAGAGGGTGAGGGGATGGGTGAGAGAGTGTTTTCCATTTTCAGAAAGAAGAAGTTGAGCACAATTACTCAAAATGGATTTTGATTGCGTGATTGCCTGATGCTCTGATTGCAGTTATCAGCTCTGTTGTTTTATAGGGCTAACAATAACTACTATTAATTATTACGCAGGTATAACCATCGCAATAGGTGTTGGTGCCGGTGCTATGCTTTTAATTTTAGTTTTTTCCATTTTGGTCCTAATAAGAAGATTGGAGGTCAGTAGAAGCAAACAATTGAAAGAGAAGTTTTTTAAGCAAAATCATGGACTCTTGCTGGAACGGTTAATTTCATCAACAGAAGATACAACTGGTCGAATGAAGATCTTCAGTTCTGAACAGTGGCGGATCCAATGCATTGGGTGCCACGGCAGGTGCCCAGGGCAAAAAATGAAAAATTAAAGACCAGATATACATACTTTTATCCGGTGCCTGGGTTAAAGAAAAGATAGTGCCCAGGCTCTGGCTGTGACTTGTGCATTTGTGCCTGTGTTTTGGGCTTTGGGCCTTAAAAATTTTCACAATCTGTGCATTTGGATTTTGCGCTAAATTGGATCCGCATCCGAAATCTATTATCGCTGAATAACGCTGATTCGAAAGCTTTTCTGATAGGTTAAGGTTAGGTTAATTTATTTCTCGCTGATTCATCCCACCACATCTCCCCGATCGACTCCCATTTGATCTGGCCATCTCTGAAATTCTCTGCGCTCTCTAATCTCCACCGACTGTCCGACTCCACCAAGTACACCAGGACAACACACATCTTGATTTCTAATTTCTTCATTCTCGTCTCATGCGATCTGACACATGGTGCTTTTCTCTTTCAAATTTTTCATTTTGATTATTCAATTTCAATTAGTGTTTTGGCGTTTTGCAATACAGATAAGAGATAAATTTCAAATTTTCAATCCTTGTAATTGTATGTCAGTATGTGTACTAGTACTGTTGCTACTCGCTTGTAATTTTGTAAAAGGCGAAATTAAGGCTGCTGTTCAACTATAAACTATTCATCAATTATTTCATGTACCCTCCTTATGACTTAGTTTATTTTACTCTCTTGTTTTGTCTGTGTACTTGAGGTATATTTCATCTATATAATATATTCATAATTGGATTATCATATGGTGCCTTACTGCCTTAATTTCGCCTTTTAAAAAAAATTGAAAATTATGTTATAGTCCCATAGATCTTTGTGGTTAATTAGACATAACATTGTAGTTGTATTGCTGCTTGTAAATCAAATTAATCACTTATTGCTTTTATATCTTAAAAACCAGTACGCCTCCTCTTTAATTTTTAAAAAATATTTTTTGCAATCTGTCATGTAATCTCATTTGATGCTTGATGTATAATATGTTGAGAATTGTTTTTCCATGGAGTAATTTAGTTTAAATTTATTATTGTAGATATGGAGAGGTTTTTCAAAAAAGCAAATTCATCATCAATTGGAACTCAAGAGCAGGAACCCAATTGGAAGCGAACACGTTTGGATCCTAACTCAAACTTTGAAGTCCCTCCCGATTCGGGCCTTCGACCACCAATTAGCTACTATGATCCAAATGATCATGACTTTGTAAGAAGACAATATCTATAAGCCGGTCCAAATCAACCCATCTTACAAGATTTTCCACAAACACTATTTGGTGACAAACAAAGAAGATTCAACAAGGAATGGTACACTCAATATCCTTATTGGTTGGAGTATAGCATACAAAAAGATGCCGCATATTGTTTATGTTGTTACCTTTTCAAACCGGAAAATCGAGGGAGCGGGAGAGATGCTTTTACGAGCACCGGGTTTAGAAATTGGAAGAGTAAGAAAAGTCTTGATGAGCATGTTGGTGGAGTAAAGAGTGCTCACAATCTTGCCGTAAGAAAATACCAAGACCTCATGAAGCAAGAACAACACATCCAAACCATTTTAGAAGGGCAAAGCAAGCGTTCTCAAAATGCATACCGACTTAGATTGACTACTACGGTTGATTGTATTCGGTATCTCTTGAAGCAAGGTATGGCTTTCCGTGGACATGATGAATCAGAGGATTCAGAAAATCGAGGCAATTTTATGGAGTTACTTAGCTTTTTAGCCGACCATAATGCACTAATTGAAGGTGTTGTGTTACAAAATGCTCCTGGAAATTGTAAGTTAATAGCACCTCCAATCCAAAAGGATATTATTAAAGCGGCTGCAATTGAGACTACCAACAAAATCATGGAAGAACTAGGAGATGGATTATTCTCTGTATTGGTCGACGAGTCTCGTGATATTTCTTGCAAGCAACAAATGGCCGTTCTTTTGAGATATGTTAGCGAGCAAGGAAGCATTGTTGAGAGATTCATAGCAGTTGTGCATGTCAAGGAGACAACATCAATTTCACTTAAAGAATCACTTGAGGAGCTCTTTTGTAGGCACAAGCTGAGTTTTTCTCGTCTTCGCGGGCAAGGTTATGATGGGGCTAGTAATATGCGAGGCGAGTTTAATGGGTTGAAGGCTTTGATTTTGAATGAGAATAGCTCAGTATATTATGTTCATTGCTTTGCACATCAACTTCAGCTAGTTGTAGTGGCGGTTGCAAAAAAGCATAAGCTCATAGCTACTCTTTTCGAAGATATTTCAAATGCTCAAAATACAGTTGGAGCTTCATGCAAAAGACGTGATGAGTTACGTGAGACGCGTGCTGCTGAGGTACAAAAGGCTCTTGGAAACAATGAACTTTCAACTGGGACGGGTTTAAATCAAGAGATTGGTCTTGCACGATCAGGTGACACAAGGTGGAGTTCACATTACAAGTCTCTAACTAACTTAATCATTCTCTTTGGTTCTGTGATGGCTGTACTTGATGATATCATGGAGAATGCAGATGATGACTGCCAAGTGGGTAAAGCTTCAAAGTTGTTAGATTCTTTTTCAGTTTTGAATTTGTTTTTAGTTGTATCTTTATAAAGAATGTATTGAGCATAACTCATAAACTATCACAGGCCTTGCAAAAAAGTGAGCAAGAGATCATAAATGCTGTTAAATTGGTTGGAGTTACTAAAAGTCGTTTGCAAAACATGAGAGATAATGGTTGGAACTCCTTGTTGGATGAAGTTCACTCTTTTTGTTTAAAGCACAAAATTGATGTGTTGAATATGGCAGACAAAAAAGTTACTAAACGGTCCGAGCGGCGATCGGATGGAATGACAAATCAACATTACTATCGTGTTGAGTTATTTTATTCTGTGATTGACTTGATACTTCGAGAGCTTAATGATCGATTCTCAGAAGCAAACATCGAGTTACTTCGATGTATGTCATGTTTACATCCCCGTAGTAACTTTTGTGCATTTGATAAGGTGAAATTGATTGACTTGGCTCGTTTTTATCCAAATGATTTCTCAATGAGTGAGCTTTCTTTCTTGGAGACACAACTTGATTGTTACATAAAAGATTTGCGTACCAATTAAGACTTTCAACAATTGGATGGAATGAGTGCTCTTTCTCAAAAGTTGGTTGAAAAAAGAAAAGATGTTGTTTATCCTTTGGTGTATAAATTGATCAAGTTGTCTTTACTTTTGCCGGTTGCAACGGCGAGTGTTGAAAGAGCATTTTTTGCCATGAAACTTATTAAAACTAGTTTGAGAAGCCGAATGGGAGATGATTTTTTGAATGATAATTTAGTTACCTACATAGAAAGAGATGTATTCAAAAAGGTTCCAAGGGAAGCAATTATGCAAAGATTTCAAACTATGAAATCGCGCAAAGGACTGTTACTTGCATTAGAAAATTAGAATTAGATTTTTTTTTGTTATTTTTTAGTGATTGATAAAGAAGTAAAGATCATGAAAAAGTGATTAAAAAGATGATGTATTTTGTAATATTCCAATTATATATGTTTGGAATGACTTTTTTTGTTAAAATTATCATTTATTTCATTTTTAAAATTTTTTTTATTTTATTATATTATAATTGTGCCTAGGCTAAAAAAATTCCTGGATCCGCCACTGGTTCTGAAGAGCTTGAGAAAGCTACAAATAACTTTGACCAAACACGTATTCTTGGTTGTGGAGGACATGGCACCGTATACAAAGGAATTCTATCAGACCTGCGTGTTGTAGCTATAAAACGATCCAAACTATTAGATCAAAGTGAAATTGATCAGTTCATAAACGAAGTGGTAATTTTATCCCAAATTAATCACCGGAATGTGGTGAAGCTTTTCGGATGTTGCTTGGAAACTGAAGTTCCATTGCTGGTAAATGAGTTCATTTCAAATGGTACACTATCTGATCATCTGCACGTACAAGGAAGGAACTCATTACCATGGAAAGATAGATTAAGAATTGCATTGGAAGTTGCACGAGCTATATCATACCTTCATTCGGCTGCTTCCATGTCAATATTTCATAGAGATATAAAGTGCAGTAATATACTCCTCGATGATTGCCTAACGACAAAGTTATCAGATTTTGGAGCTTCAAAATCTGTTGACCTAGATCAAACGGGTATAACCACTGCAATTCAAGGAACATATGGATATCTGGATCCAGAGTACTACCACACAGGGCGTCTGACAGAGAAAAGCGATGTCTAAAGTTTTGGCGTTATTCTCGCTGAGCTATTAACTAGAGAAAAAGCATATCCAACTCGTACGTCATTGGAAAACGGTAGCCTTATTGCACGTTTTATCACGATTATGGCTGAAAACCGTCTTTTTGATATTCTTGATTCTCAAATAGTAGCGGAGGGACCAACAGAACAACTGAAAGAAGTGGCAGTGCTTACTGAGAGGTGCTTGAGACTGAGAGGAGAAGAGCGTCCAGCTATGAAGGAAGTTGAGGTGAGACTTGAAGTGATATGGGGCTCAAAGACGGGATTTGTACATTCACAGATGCAAACTGCACAAAGTTTGCACGAGCGAAGGACCATTCCTAAAATTACAAATGCTGCAGGGGATACCAGTAGGCAGTATAGTTTGGTGGAAGAAATGTTATTATCTTCCAAATTTGGTCGCTGAATATTTATTTTGATATGTATGCAATTTCTTGTAATATTGTTTTAATATTTTTACCGTACTTTAATTGGTTTTGCTGTGTGATGATTGCAGGGGCGAAGCTAGAAATTTATATCAGTAGGGTCTATAAAATTTTTTTTTGCTAAAATATATGTACGACATAACGTGTAATATAGATATAGTATAATAAAAATGGCTTAGAATTAGACTTCTAGTTGAATTTTGTTTTTAACTTTTGCTTTTGTTTGGTTTTCCTTCTTTTGTTTTCTTTCTTTCTTTCTTTTCTTTTCTTTCTCTTCCTTGTACTCTGTAATTTCTTTTCTTTAATGAATTTGCTGGCGTGGCAATCGCCATCTAGCCTTCAAAAAAATTTTCAAATAAACTATTCTAAAACAATATAACATATAAAATGTATGAAAAAATAAATATATCTATAATAACAACAAAAAATCCAAAATAATAATTCAAGATAATAACAAAAATAAAATAATACAATAATTCTTCTCTATGAATTTTCATTGTCTGACAATTTTGCATAATAAATTCATTAGGAACCTCTTTGAACACATCTCTTTCTATATGTATATATATGCTACAAGACAATCATTTATCCAAGCATTTTCTATTATGTTATAAGTTTCATTGCGGAGAAATAGAGGAGGCCATTCACCGAGAACTAATATGATTTGGATCCCTATACAATTTTTGAGGATTCACTATGCCATTCAAAGCAAACATAATCTGTCCACCTGAATCCTTCAATTTTTTGAGATGGATCCCTACCTCATTGTGCATTATTTTTATTTACAAATTATTGTTATCTTATGTAAAAAATTTTTTGAGGTGGGTCCTTGGACCCACCAAAACACATGTGGCTTCGCCCCTGGATGATTGTCATTTTATAACTGATTGTACTAGCTAGTTATGATTATGTACTTGTTCGGTATAACATGTTATATATTTTATAATTTTTAATGCTGCGATGATATGGTGTATGGATGGACTCAAAATATTTTATATTTTTATTTTATCTTATAAAAAGAATTCAAGTTAACAAAACAAAACCCTCAATTTTCCCGGTGCTTGATCCATGAAAGCAATGTTTAAACAAAACGAAGTTGAACTTTGTCTTGACAAAAACAGAGTACTCGGAGGTATATAAGTATATAAAACGGCTAACGCAATTATTGACGATGAGCTTAGGAAAATTACTATTATCCAGGACAGTAGCAACTCGATCAAGTTGCACACTTAGTGTTTACCACTTACCCAGCGGGTCAGACCCGACCCGGGATAAACCCGGTCCTTTTTCCGGACTGACCCGGACCGTACATGGACCGGGATGGACCGAGGGGGTGGTGCGGGTCGGGTTTATCAAGGGTTTAGGCCGCACTTTCTAGTATAGACCCGTGTTAATCCGTCCCGTCTTAACCCGTGGACCGGACCAGACAGACCCTTAAACCCTCCCTAAACCCGTAAAAACCCTCGATAAACCCTTAAACTACAAAATTAAATTTAAAATAGACTACAAAATTATTTTATTATTAATTATATTTGAATTTGTTCAATTAATTATTTATTCCATATATTATTAAACATAATATATTTTAACTAATTTTTATAACTTATATTTTACAATTTTTTGTCATGCAGACCATCAACAATTTAAAAAAAAAACATAAAAAAATTACAAATCAAATTTAAAATAATATAATTCAAAATAGACTACAAAATTATACTTAATTATTTGATCTATAAATATAATATATTTTTGTAAATTTTTGAGATGAAAACAATGAAAAAAGAAAAAAATTAAAATCTGGAAAAAAACCACCCTTGGACCGACCTTGGACTGGATCAGCCCGTCTTAACCCGCCCGGTTCACCTAGGGTCGGGTCTATCAAGGGTTTGGGCCAAGATTTGGGAGGTGGACCGTGATAACCCGTCCCGTCTTAACCCGTGAACCCATGCTAGACAGGCCCGGGATAATGATAGAGGTTTCAGAACCTGGGTACCAAATAAATTTATACCTCGTTTCTACCCTACTAGTTGTTGGGCAAAGCTAAGGGTCGATCCACAGAGACAGTACAAATGAATATTGGACTTAGTTTTTCTTAAAAGCTAGACAGAAAGGTTTTTGTGGGATTTTGAATTAAAAGATAAATCTAAATAACAATTAAAATAGAAGAAAGAAATAATGAAATATTTTTGGATTGGTTTTTATATTTTTCTGGACTCAAACAGATGCAAGTAATGTCCTAGGGTTACGTGTTCAATTAGTTTAGCTCTAAAGCACCTCTGTCTACAATTTTCATCGAGACAAAGGCATATTTCGGATCGAAATGTATGGATTTCGGACCGAAATCCATACTGATCGTTTCTAAACTCGCTTTAGACCTCTTGTTCTGACTTGATATTTTTACACAATACTATGTGAAGGTTACTAAAAAATCAGACCTAAGTCCTAACCTCAACTTTCGCGATTTTAGTTCTAACTTGGTTTGGATCTTGGTTTTCACCAAGTAAACAACTAAGCCTAAACTTTCGTGTCGGATTTTAGTTATTTAAGAATGTTTAGTTGGATTTCTAGAGGTATTTAAAGTCATGTCGGATCAGTAAAAGTTTCACCTTTCGGTTGTAAACTAACTTCCTCTTTCGAGCGATTGACTTACCTCAAGTAAGGAGATAGAGACAAGGAGGGCGGTCGGCTTAATCAAATTAATGGAACAAATATTATGTGACTTTGTTTGGTGGTCGTGTCAACATACACCCATACCTATCCTATGACATTTCATATCATACACAAACATTCACATAATATGCATCTCAAGCATTACTGTGGGTTGTATGGCCTCCGCTTGCATTAGCTTCGCCGCATCTCCATGTAGCACGACTAATCTAATAAGCCCTCACATTAATCATATGGATCTAATCCTATATAATTAAAAGGAATAAAATACATGTGAAAAATCCCTAATCCCTCCTAACCTTAGGGGCATGCAAGCCTCACAAGTTACATTAAAATTAATTCACATTAATTAACAATGGCACCAAAGGCCGCATTACAAACATTCAATCACATGCATTCATACAACCACAAGGCATTGAAATCTTTGGCCATACTAAACCACGCTCCTTCTATAAAAACAAATTAGCACAAGTACTCCTACGTGTGTGTTTTGTTTCTAATTAACAAACTTTTAAGTATCTTTGCACATCGCTTGCCGTTTGCAATTTTCGCGTAAAGAAATGTTCAACTTTAACAACTAACTTGTTTAAACCTTTTGAAATTTAATTCAACAATCTAAAACTGAAAGGAGGTTATTTAAGGAGTGTTCTAATTAACTTTTCAACCAGTTTAATTAATTAGAAAAATATTTTAACTAATTAAAATACGAAACGGAACCCGATAAAATCTAAAAAATTTCGGTCTCCAAAAAGTATGAAATATATCATGGAAACTCCTTATAATGAGTGTAACTACCAGTAAAAATTTCAGGAAGAGATCACTTACCATCAGGGAGAATAAAAAAAGACAAATCTGACTTTGTGCACGAAACACCGTTATCAGATTTCCTGTTTTTCACCTCAATCTTTTGGTCTGTAGGATCATCTTCCATATAGTTTTCATGCAAACAATTTACACAATAAATCTAGTATATGCAGTTGGCTAACTACCCACGAAAAGAAAACTAACAAGGTCTATTCAAAAACATCAAGTTAAGAGTCAAACAAGTAACTACCCATGTTCTTTAACTGATTGACGATTAAAATCTTTTGACCCGCTTGAAATATCAAATCTCCACGAAAAATTATGAAACTAATTTTCAAAGAATCCTAACTTAAAATAGAACAATTCTATTTAAATACTTTTCCATAAAATTTTCGCAATAGGTACAGTTTATCAAAACAATCAGTTTGTTTGGAAAAACCAGATCTGACGACTTCTTCCCCTTTCAAACTTGAGTGCCCACATAAAAACCAAAACATGCAACAAATTATATATATTCAGAAAGAGCAACAAGTATAGATTAATGCTAGCCAAAAAGTTATAGGTACTTTTTGTACAAACTTCTTTGATACAAGCCTCAACAACAAAACTGTGCAACAGAATACCAGATCTGCGCACCGTTACCGTTTAATTCACCAAAAATTAATAACTATTTATAAAAATGTGAAATCCATGCCAAAAGTACCACAACGCATAGATCTACAACTTTCAGTAAAATACCAAAAATTTCATAAGGCTTTACATCACGAAAAACAAGCAACTAAACAGAAAAACAGTTTTTCCAGAACAGCAAGCAAGTGCATCAACTTAATGAGTTCATTAATCATAAATTTCTCAATTAATTAAGTGCTAAAACGCTTAAATACGACCAAAGCTCTGATACCGCTGTTAGGAACTCAAGTCCTTGTGCAATTTTAATTTTTATTACTAATTAATATCTAATTAAACATGCAGAACAAAAAGGATCTAGTATTTAAGCATCAAGCACACATGAGAAACGGGGAAGAGTTTCGTACATCTTCCAAACTCGCAATTGGAAGGCTCGATCCATGGTATAGAAGTCGATGGCGTGCCTCCAATCACCATAACCACGCTGGCCTCGAGTCCACCAAAAGTCTTAACCAAATTCTAGAAGTTTGTGCTAGCAAACCCTAGAACGGGGCTAATTACTTGTTGCATTTCTTCACAAAATTAACTATTTAATTTGTGGTTAATATTCAACACATGAATTCCTATGGAAGAGCAATAATATGAGAGAGCAATGGAAGAGAAAAATCTGATATTTTTTCTGTAATTTTCGTCCATATTAATTAGGGAGACAGGAAGAGGTTAACGCTAAATTTAGCGGTGTTGTTTCCTTAATTAACAGCCCTATATTTAGACATCCAAACCTCATCTTTCTTTTACCCAATATGGACAAAATTGCCCTCTATATGCTGGCCGCGAAATGGTCTAATTTAGCCATTTCATTTTGTTATTTTGCTCTCATATTAACACATTAAATAATTCATTTAATGGTCCAATTAAATTGCCCTTTTAATTAAGTTGAATTTTCAATTTAACCAATTAAAATATGTTGAATAAAATTAATTATCAATTCATTGATAATTATTTTGGAATTAGCAAATGCATTAATTTATTTCTATATGATCCCTTTGATTTAATTAATTATAACGGTTCATAACGATATATAATTAATTAATCAACTTATCATATTTTCACGCACTTATTGCCGTGAATAAATAAATAATGCACTGTATGATTAAAACTTTATTTGTGTGACCCTTTGAGGATTTATGCTATGTTGGCCATGGAATTAAATCGCTATTTAATTCCAATAATCATACCCGGTATCACTACAGGAAACTGCAATATCTGCATCGGGATTTATGATTTTCCAGCAAAAAATATCTATTGCATCAGCCAACAAAATTTATTTGCATCCACACTTAACTTTTAAGCATTTTGCATCGACCTGTATTTTTCTGCATCGGCTTGTTGATGTACATAATAGCCAGTTGTATGGAAAACGCTGATGCAACTATTTTCGTTTATCTGCATGGGATTTACTGATGTAACTAATTGAATATTTGCTTCTGTCCAGCAGATGCAGTTAACGTATATGCTCTTGCATCAACTGTGACAATGAAAATAATAGATCTAATTGCATGAGATAAATTGATGCAACCATTCTCATTCGACTGCATCGGTATGACTGGATGCAACCAATAGATTCTTGCATCTATCCAGCAGATGCAACAAATATGTAGCTTATGCATCGGCTATGTCGATGTAAATACTATAACTTATTGCATGGAAAACACCAATTTAACTAATATGTGCTACAACATAGGATTCACTGATATAACTGGACTAATTACCGCATCTGTCTAGAGGTTGCAAGAAATATGCAGCTTGTGCATCAGTTATGTCGATGCAAAAAAACATAACTAATTGCATGGAAAATACTGTTTTAACTAATCCGTACTATTGCATAGGATTCGTTGTTATAACTAGACTAATTATTGCATTTGTCTAGTGGATGCAGGAAATGTCTCTTATATCGACTACCTGGATGTAAATTTTATAATTAACTGCATGGAATAAACTGATTTAACTATTTCACATTATCGCATCAGGCCTGCTGATGTGGCTAATGGATTATTGCATCCATTTAGCGGATGAAATTGGTGCATCTAATTTGCATCTGATAAGTTAATATAAATAATATAACTAACTAATTTCATGAATTCAATGATGCAACTATGTATTCAAATCTATTTTAAACAATATTTAATCCACTTCAGATTTTTATAAGTTTATCAATTTTAATAACATATTAATTTCTCTAAGATAGAAATACATATGTTAATTAATAAATTAATTTGCTCAAACTTTCTTAGAGTGGATTTTTTTTAAATCCACCGTCACATAAGTTAATTCAATCATCATATAATTTTCTTAAATTTATTTATAAATATTAAACCATTGAAAAATGTTTATTATATTATTTATTTTTTTATTAGTTTCTTTGATGCATAGATATTTATGTTAATATTCGGACTATATTGATCTATATTCGTATTTGATAATATCCGAACTGTATCTGTATCCACCTAAAAAACTTAGGAATGAGAGCTTTTGATATCTCATATTTATATCGATATTTTGACCAAACTTTACATTGAAATTTGGACTAAAACTGCTATTTTTTCTTGTTTTTATCTTTGTTCGCCAGATTTGGCACTGCCGTTGCGCTTTTGTTTTATATTTGCAGGAACTCGAAAGAAATGGCAAGGAAACAGCAGAATAGACGGCTAGACGACTCATTCCTAGCCAAAGATCAAATCCCGACTCGACCCGGTGCATTGCCCAGACACAAGACCACGCGAATTACAACTCAGCCAAGTCAGCTCCATCAATTCGGACCGAATTCACATGCGCAGAAATTCCAGCAGCATCAATTCGGTCAGAATTTCAGTCAATTCGGTCCGAATTGCTTAACAGGGAAAGTTTTCTGGTTGAATTCTGAGGCGTTTTCTCTTATGGAAAGACCTCAATTTCGGCCTGGATGGAGGGAGAGCGTGCACCAGCTGTCTAGGGGCCAGAGGAGAGTTTATTAGCCGCCTTCCATCTTGGGAAAGGGCCATCTTTCATTCCACATTCACCTGTCTCTCTCCAGCAGATCTGGATCTGGTCTTTTCTCCCATTTTCTGGACGGCTAGGGCAGAAGGGAAGGCATTTGGAGCTGTTTCCGGCTGCAGCAACGAGTTCTAAAGGATCTTAAGGTGTTCTCTAGCGCGACGGCGGCAGTTTACAACTTTAAACCTTGGATATTTGTTGTATCTCTCATACTTTTTCTCTAAATTCTGATTTTATGGCTTGTTTGAATTTATCTATTGTTATTTGCATGATTTGTAGTAGTATGTTAGGCTAAACCTTTAATGCTTTAGGGATAGATGTAGCCTAGGATTTGATTTGTTTGTTTTACTCGTTTTGTTGATGGACGAAGCCAATTGCTACTTGGAACTTTTAACGAATTGCTTGTGTCTTTGAGTTGATTGTTATTTGAATTGCTTGACATTTGTTCGGCCGCACTTGTTAGGACTACAATCTCAAATAATAGCTAAGTCTTGCACAAGAATTCGAGATAGGTCAAGGACGGAAGTCGACCAGTTAGTAACCAAAAGTAAACACTTCTAATTAGGCGACGGTCTAAGTTAGATATCTCGTAGAAAACCAATTGGTAAACTCGAATAGGTCCACCGACAACGAAAGTTGAGGTGCAATGCATTCGATGAAGGTTAACACTAGTTCCCGTACCAAGTACCGTACCCAATAGGCGAAAGCAGAGGGTTAGGGAGTTTAGGTATGGCTAGATGGACCTTTGGCTTGAACAGATCAACAATCGAGTAAATTCCAGCATTTACACAGTGGAATTCGGACCGAATTGGTGGGACAGAAACACGACAGCGCTATGTTTCGTCACTCTGTGACCAATCCTAAGCGAAATCGAACCCTAAGGCATATTTCTCATCATATATTAAACTGTTAAAAACCCCCAAAAATATTTATTTGAATTGTTTTGCATTACTTTTCATATTATCAATTGCACTCTTTATTTCTCCTTCATTTATTCAACTTGTGATTCGAGAACTCTTCCAATAATTTTATTGTCTAGATTTAGCGAACCGATAAGAATAGTAATCATATCCATCTCTGTGGGATCGACACATTTACTTTGCTATAAACGACTAGTCGAGTAAAAGGTTTATTTGTTTGACCTTGGTTTATACCTCAATCAGCTTTATAAATTAATATTAGAAACCTACAGTTCTAATTATTATAGTAATTATTATAAGTTTAAAACTTGCGTTCAACTATACAATTCATATAGTTAAAATTTTTCAAGGGCGCCATTGCTTAGGCCAAGTATAAAATTGTATTCAACTATAAAGGCACCATTGCTTTTACAGCTATTTTGTAATAAATGATTTAAATGTACAATATTCAAATTTGGTATTAAATATGAGGTGTAATCAAAATACAACCATGAGAAATCGGAAATGTTGCCAGTATTTAATGCACAATTATTGAAGGAATTGCCTACGCACATAGCCTGAATATAAAAATTGTTGCTGGTAATTATTGACATAATTTCCTATAAAGACTACATTAATGACGTATTGTAAAAAAAAAAAGAGATGGACATATACGGAAATTTAATTTCTTAACTGATTAAAAATAAATTGATTCCTAAATTGATCGTACATATATATTTTTTTATTATGCATTGAAGTTTATCGTTGTTTATTTGATTAAGTGTATAAGATATTTATTTCAAATAAGTATGGTACCGTAAATATATTGATTTATGAATTTGAGTAATTATTAATATATTATTACAACGTATTGATATGTTCTGGATTATCATTTATGTTTGAACTTTGAATATAAGATTTTAACATATTAACTATATAATTTTATTACATTAACATAAGAAATATACTAATATTAATGAATTTCTTTAGATAACTATATTTCTAATTTTTATAATACTGACATTCTTAAATTATGGTATATTAATATAAAAAATTAAAATATAAATACACTAATATGAAAATGTACTAATGCAATGATACGTTAATTTTCAATATTCTAGCATTTATATTTTACTGATATATTGACTTCATTAGTGAAGTGAGGATATCTTAGGATATTGGTCTTTAAAAAATGTACACATTTAAACTATGATGATTGGTCCACCTTACCAAAAAAAAATACAATAATAAAAAAAAGGGATAAGTCGCTCATAGTGATTGATCTATATAATGACATTGGTGTAAATTTATTTATTAATTTGACTCGAGATACTTCTGAATAAGATAATGGTAATACATATATCATTTATTATTATGTCAATGTATTTTGTTAACATAAATTTATAACGGAATTTATAAATGAGAAATGCACCATTCCAAACAATATAGATGGGGAGTTAGTGAAATCCAACAATATCTCAATATAAAAGTTTTAAACGACCGATCCGAACTATGCAATGTGATTTTTTTATTGAACTCTAATTACTGACAAAATTTATATTATTTTGAATTATTTCAGTATTTTTTTTCAGATTTTACTATTGTAATTGAAGGGTCCATAACCAGTTAAATTGGTGATTTTCAAAAATAAAAAAAAGCTGTAAAAAAAATCAAAATATATATATAATTTGGTTGACAAGGGGAATTCAATATAAAAATCATACTGGATGGTTTAAATCATTTGTTTGAAGTTCATATTGAGATAAGATTGGACTTGACGGAGCCCCCTGTTAATTAACATTTTCTTTATATATAATATTATTAATTTTGAATGGAAATATTTCTAATATTAAATTTACTGTATTTTAGATAATTAACATGAATATTTTAGCACTATATATAAGTTGAGGAGGATTCCAATGCCTTAACTTTTTTTTTTCCCCCCAATGCCACAATTTCACTTTTTTTATTAACTTTTTCAAAATTAAAATTCAAATGTCAAATTTAAATGTTAATCTTGTATAATTCATGACTAAAGCATTGCTATAATTTTTTATAAATTGTAGAGTTTATATGGTGTTAGATCCCGTGATAAAAAAATAAATATATTATAATACACTAGATTTTCATTCATTTTACCATTTGATCTAGTATGAAATAAATTGTAAAAAAAAAAACTAAAATTTGTGGTAATGCATCTCTTGAAAATTAAAGAATACTAATATTTTTTATTTAAAAATTTAATTTAATTTAAATAAAAAATTTAAATATTTAATAATAATGGTGGACTTGTGGTATATGTGACACAAAAAAAATTGAAACTAGAATTATGCTAATATAAATTATATTAGAAACCTTCAATTTTATTTTTTACAATGAAAAAATTTATTCAACTCAAAAATTGTTATAGTTAGATTATAAAAGCATTAAACCAAAGATCTATCCGATCTTTCGTCATTTATTATAATGAAAAATTTTATTCAACTTAAAAATTATTACATTTAAATTATAAAAGCATCAAACCAAAGGTCTATCCAATCTAGACCAAAAGACTAATCAATTTTGAGTCCCAAAGTATATCCAATCCTTGGTTACAAACAATATGGTTCATTGATTATTATAATATAATTTGATCTAGGTATAGATTTAATATAAGAATGAAAAGGTTAAACTCTTCGCTTAGACTAAATGTTAGAATGGAAATAACATAACAGTAATGCAAAATTATTTTCATCCCATTAAATCAATTTTAACAACAAACATTATCTAAATAAATATTTTTACACGAGTAACATATATTTTTTTTGCGCATAAGTACTTTTTAAGTTGTTACAAAAATCAATTTGAATTATTATTTTGTAAGAAAAATGAATAAGCCAAATATGGAAATAAATATATGAAACGTGTGCCAATTCAATTGCTAATAGTTAAATTTTGAAAAAAGAATAATCAATAAAATTAATATGAATAATGGGAACAATACTGGTTGCGCTAAATATGAACGATCAATCTAAACCGCTCAATTCGTTATCTATATTAAAAACTCATAAAATATAAATTATATGTATTTTAAAATATTTTACTATTTTTTACCAACCCTCCAATAACAATGGTATTGAAAAATACCAATATATATAATATTAACAAAATATAAAATTTTATTTTCTATAAGTTTTCAATATGGAGAACAAATTGAACGGTTGGATCGGTTATTTGAAATTTGATATGTGAGAACGATCGTATTGGACAGACCTCATTCGTCCCATATATTGGACTAGCATTTGTCTTGTCCAATTCAAAATGTGATAGTTTTCAATTTGGGTTTGTTAATATTTTTTTTTTGTATGTGAAATATGAAAACAAATTATACATGAAATTTGATAAAAAAAAATGTTAACATGCTATGAATTAAGATGATAAATTAAACACAAACTTATGCAACGTTTTAAGAGAGATAATCATGGATGATTGAAATCCCTCATTTTTGGAATGCTTAGTGACAATTAAATTTAATATTTATCTTGGTAAATTATCCAAATAATGTACACTATAATTATACTTATTTATTTTAATAAAATCTCCAGCCAATTCTCTTCGAATCCTTGATATTGATTGGGCGTTAAAAAGGAAAAATATTGATGCCCCTATAATTTCTTTCCCATGTGCGTGTAACTTGCCTTTGATACATTATTATTTTGTTTTTTTTTTAAAAAAAAAACCCAGCGTGCATGCTTCTTATAGAAAGTCATTGATAGAATTTATTAGTATAGGATTTATAAGATAACGTTAATTTCAGTACATTTTTACATTGCGTATATGTATAATATCCTCCATATACTCTCTTTTTCTATCCATCTGTTCATTCTTCCCGGCGCTAATAACCACCTCTCTTTCTTTCAATATTGTGGGTTACTTAAGTTTGAGTGTTAAGAAGAAAAAACTTTCGACTGGAAATTTGAACATCTTTCTGGTACTTAATTTCCTTATTTTTTTTTCGTTGCAAATTTGTCACTATTATTCTCCTCCACGCCTGGTTGGTATTCATGACTAAACATGATTCTAAACAAGATGCATAATTATAAGTTATTTTTCATTTCCAAAGAAAAAAGATATTGCATTTCATTGTGTTATTTGAGTTCTAATGGTGCTTACATGTGTTAACTAAATTTCTGTTTTTTGCTAGTTTTATGATTAGAACTGAGCTAAGATGCTTAATTGTACGCAAAGATCATGATTACCAGAACCAAATTGGTTCATATAGGTAAACACGCAAATTGCTTGCTTTATTTTACTATGGAAAAGTAATTAGACTATCTAATCTTTATTTTTTATTTTCTATTCTTTTGTTAATTCTGGTTTCGTTTGTATAACATTCAGGTTTCAAAAAAAATTGTCTTTTGCTATGCATGCTTGCTGGAAAAGTCTAGATTCATTCAATGGCATTAAACAACTCCGAACGTTGAACTTGGATTTTGAAGAAGAAATGGTGTGAAATTTTATAGTTGAGAGAACTACATGTTAGTTATAAAATAGTTGAACTTGAGTTGTATTTGAGAAAAAATAAAAAATTCAAATGATATAAAATAGTTGAATGAAATTTGAGTTGTAAATTAATTTGAAATTGATATTTTTTATTGTTTTTATTGTCATATTAATTTTTTAATTTAAATATTAAATATTAATGTAGTTAGTGCTACGGATTAATACTAAATATTGCAAGGATTAAAAAAATCAATAATATAATACCTATTGGCTTAAAAAAATTCAATCCAACAAGACATTTGCATTAGTAAAGTCAAGGATATAAAATAAATTTATTTGCATCACCAAATCACATGCGTCGAGAACTTTCATGCAGAATAGTACAAATTGCATCGGCTTGTCGACACAGTTGATTAGTTATCTTCCACGAGAAAATTGATGCAACTACAAATCACATGCATCAGGAATTTCCATGCGGAAGAGTATAAGCTGCTTTGGCACGCGGATGTAGTTTATTGTTTATCTTGCATGTGTAAGTTGATGTAACTACAAATCACATGCATCAGGATTTTTCCATGCAGAAGAGTATATGTTGCATCGACATCCAGATGCAGTTTATCGTTTATCTTGCATGCGTAAGTTAATGCAACTATAAATCACATGCATCAGGAATTTCCATGCGGAAGAGTATAAGTTTCATTGGCTTATTGATGCAGTTTATTGTTAATTTTGCATGTGTAAGCCGATGCTATGGTAATTAAATTCATCGGGACTGCCAATGCAAAAGGTACGAAGTTGCATCAGCATGATGATGCAGTAGATAATTTATTCTTCATCCGAACATTGATGCATTTGATAATTTATTTTTAGCATCAATTATCTGATGAAACTGAGTGAGTCGATGCGTTTGATATCATCACCATCGCCACTTTCTGCATCACCTTTGTTGCATCAGTAAGCCGATGCAGATCACTTACTTCATCGGTTTTGCGGATGTAGAAAGGCGATGCAGATAGTGTCTTTTCCTGTAGTGTATTTAGCAACACGTTATGACTCCCAATTCACATAAATAATGTACTGATACAAATATTCAAATCCTGCATAAGAAATAAAAGTATTTTCTTGTCTGATTCTTATGTCACATGATATCATTGCATAATCCAAGATAGGAATGTGTCATTCTTGTAGATTATACGTTTCTTGATCTAGAGAAAATTGTATCAAGTTGCTAGCAAACAATCTATCTCCATCAAGGGGCCCAAACAAATATCATCACTCACTAAGTAAATTAGTGAGGGACATACGGTTTTCTTGATGAACAGTTTTTCCCCGCACAATTCAAGAGAACATAAATAAAATCCGTATAGCAGCCCTTATCAGGAATCAGCGGTAGACGATATTTATAGAACTTATCCTCATGTGGAAAAACTGAACCATCTCAAACTTAGAATCAAACTCAAATGAAATAAATAATGACACATAACACAATCCATATATTTATTTCATTGGGTCATGTCCTGTACTATGTTCTACAACATATACATATGCAATTAAGTTGATAACTCTTTACCTATGATTTGTAGAACTTAATCATCACTTAACTTGCATACTAATCTTTTAATATAATTAATGTTCGTTGTTAATTATCAAGATTATGGACAATTTAGATTTATTATTGTCATTCTAACGAATGATCCACCGAGATCTACAATTCAAATCCTCAACCTGAATGATCTGTCAATAATAAACTCTAGGAACAAATGATCAAATATCATCAATAACATAAACTAATATTATAGCCATCAAATGATTGGCTTCTAGGATATAACTCCAACAAATCCCTCCAAACTTAAATCTTTGTTTGTCCTCAAACAAAATCCTAAGCTTAAAAAAATTAACTATACTTAGACCTACAATCAATCCATCTCAAACCAATTAATGAAAGATTAATTTTTCAAGTTTACTCAAGATTTCACACAAATTTGAAAAAGTAAAGCAAGTTCAAAAATTCAATTCAAGGACAAGGGTTTAATTTTTGGATTGAAATTATGCATCTCTTAGCCCTAATGAATTTCGCTTTTGAAATGCAAGAACCTTAGCTTATCTTCATCAAAGCAATTGCAAATTCAAATTCATTTGTCCGTTCTTTTTCATGTCTCACAAAAATTTGTGAAGTAATTTTATCAAAGTCGAAAATTTTATAATGAACCATTCTCAAAATCAATTTCATTTTCATCAATTTTTATTGTGCAAGTCGAGTCGTGGAGTTTTGCACCCTAGAGAATTTGATGCGAGTCATTGACCTTGTAAAAACTACTGGCACATGTCGCACCAGGGAGGTCGGTCCGGTTTTTACGTATTTTTTTCGCTACAGACCACTACGGACTCAAGCATTTTGCTATGTACCTTAAGCCTCCGATTTTTATGGTTGAGTTGGTGGAAAAAGGTCTCGACGCATCCTCGTTTTCACAACTATTTAGATTTAAATCACTTTAGAAATTTCGCTCGTTGGTGATTCAAGCATTCAAAAACACATCCAGGTTCATCTTATAATTTTCAAAATTTATAAAATTCCTTTTTAACAAAAGTTTTCAAGACACAAAATCGTTCACTCGACAAAAACTTGTGAGAATCGAATTAAACCATTTTGACAATTTTTCAAGTATCCAAATTCAGAGTCTTTTATCTTCAAACTAATTTTTAATTCGGTCTATTGCTGCACAATTCAATTTAAAGTATTTAAACAAGTAAGAGTCCTTGAGAAAAAAAATTTCAAAATGCTTTAAAATTTCAAACAGTGTGAAGCAGTGAGTAACTCAATCAATTTAGTCAAAACAGAGATCAAGTATGCATCAAAAATTAATTTCCAAAATTTTCAAACAGTTTTGTACAAAATTTCACATTCCAGAGAGTCATTTCGGACCGTAATGGCCAGATTTTTGCATCAAAATTTTTCAATAAGTTCAGAATTTCCTTTTCTTCCTGTCCCCCCCCCCCCCCCAAACTTGAATTAAGCACTGTCCATTGTGTTATACATTCATCACATGAAAAATAAATATGGAGGGAAAGGAAACTATACCAAATCAGAAGGGCGGAGGATCGAGGCCGTCGAATGGCCCGCTAGGTGGCTGCTGTCCGAGGAAGAAGTCTTCCATCTTCTTGTTCCATTGGCGTTGTTCCTCTCGAAAGTGTGTCGCCTCGGCTCATTCCAAAGCTTGTTGGCCTTCAATCCTCGAGTATCGGTCAAGTAGGATGCCAATGTCCTCCTCGATGAGCTCTTGATGATCCCGAACCTCTAGGAGGAGCTTGTAGGTCGCGGAGTGCTCCTCGTGTTCTTGCGGCCTTGGTTGGAAGTTTCTCCCGTCTTGTCTTCCTCACCAACGGAGGATGTGCTTGGCTTAGCGTGGGGTCTCTTGCATACTGCCCATTTGACCCTTCGCGGGGTCTCTTGAGAAGGAGAAGAAGTTGTCTCACCCCTCGCTTTTGCACGAGTCGTCCTTCTTGAATCAATATCTGAATTGCGAAATGCGAGCCAACCCGAGAAGGAGGACAATCAGGGTAGCAACTAGAAGAACGTTGAGTCCGAGTTGAGTGCCACGGAGGTCCTACGAGTCGATTTCGCCCCAAACTAGCCCCAAAATCGCCACAAAAATCTTAAAAATTTGTCCCCACGGAGCCGCCTCACTCGAAATCAACGTGGTCAGTGCAGAAAGGATGGAGAGGCGGTTCTATTGGTGCTTCGATTCGTGCAAATGGTGGAAGGAAGAGAGTTACGGGGGTGGTGGTGTTTGGTTTCGGGTAGAAGGGAGAGGTCGAAGGAGGGTTTCTGGTTTTTTCGAATGGGGAAAAGAGAGGAGACGAAGAAGTGGGTTTTTAGGTTAGCGGGTCTAATATTGGGTAGTGGTTTTCATATTTTAAATGAAGGGAAATCCACATCCAACAAGAAAAAGGTCTTCATTTCGGGTTGGGCCTGCAACAAAAAGGAATGAGACGAATTAAATAGGCCCAGTAAACAATGAAAATAAGGAGGAGCCCACAAAACAATTAACTTCAGTCCAAAAGTTCTTGAACCAGCCATGATTTCGGACCGAAATGCAAGGATTTCGGACCGAAATCGTAGCTCAGATGCAATATAGTAAGGCTCTGTTGCTCCTTTTTCTATGAAATTTTTACAATAAATGCAGGGAGAGATAATTGAATTTTTTATGCAAAGAAAATTTCGAATTTGTCTCTGGAATTTCAGAATCTTCCAAAAAGGCCTTATTTTCCCTTGTTTTCCAAGGCTTAAGGCGGTGCAACTCGCATGAGGTCGTGCGTAAGGCATTGCTTGCTGGCCAGTGGTGCTCTAGCACGAGTAGCTGCCCTGTTTGACTCCCATCGACTCCTTTTCACCTACATAAAAACAAAAGAAAAGAATTAAACTAATTTTTTTTTTGTATTTTCTAATTTTTTTATTTTCTTGGTTTTCTGATTTTTTTTTTATATTTTCTAATTTTATGATAAATTAAAATTAATTAAAAATATTAAAAATTTAAAAGAGAGAGAGTGTGTCTTGGGTTGCCTCCCAAGAATCGCTCGTTTAAGGTCACTAGCTTGACCACTTTTGGCAACGTTTCTTTTGGAGATTCGGAGAAGTAAACGCTTGCCACTTTTTCCACATCCTTGTCGGCGATGTAATGCTTCAATTTTTGTCCATTTACTTTGAAAGGCTCCGAATTCTTGTCACAAATGTCAATAGCATTAAAAGGATAGACTTTCACCATGCGAAACGATCCAAACCACCGCGATCTCAACTTGCCAGGAAAAAGCCTCAATCTTGAGTTGAACAAAAGTACTAGGTCGCCTTCTTTGAATTCTCTTCTTGAAATTCTCCTATCATGCAAAAGCTTTATTTTTTCTATATAAAATTTAGCATTTTCATAGGAGTTTAGACGTACCTTATCCAATTCGTGCAAGTCTAGAATTTGCTTTTCACCAGCTTTGAGCAAATCTATGTTGATGGCACGAGTCGCCCAATATGCCTTGTGCTCGAGTTCGACTAGCAAATGACACGGCTTGCCATAAACTAGCTTAAAAGGGCTCATACCAATGGGTATCTTGAAGGCTGTGCGATAGGTCCAAAGCACATCACCGAGTTTGCTTGCCCAATTCTTGCGCGAGCGAGCCACCGTCTTTTCCAAGATGCTTTTGATCTCCCTATTGGACACTTCAACTTGTCTACTGGTTTGAGGGTGATATGCTGTGGCCACTTTGTGAATGACAATGTGTTTCTTTAAAAGGCCATCAAAGTGTCGATTGATGAAGTGTTTGCCACCATCGCTTATCACCGCCCTTGGCACGCCAAATCGAGGAAAGATAATCTTGGAGAAAAGACGAATGATTGAGTTTGAATCCGCCGCCTTGCATGTAATTACTTCCACCCATTTTGAGACATAGTCAACAGCTACCAAAATGTACTCAAATCCATGTGAACTTGGAAACGGCCCCATGAAATCCACTCCCCATATATCAAAAATTTCAACTTCAAGAATAAGATTAAGAGGCATTTCATTCTTTTTGGATATGTTGTCCGTTCTTTGACATTGATCACAAGAAGAAACAAAAGAATGAGCATCTTTGAAAAGATTAGGCCAATAAAAACCTAATTGGAGTACTTTGGCTGCTATTTTTGAAAAGGATGCATTGCCACCATAGGTAGATGAGTGACAACTAGCGAGTATGGCTATAACTTCTTCATAGGGCACACACCTTCTAAAAATATTGTCAATTCCAAGATTTAAAAGGTATGGCTTCTCCCAAAAGTAGTAATTCGAGTCTGATTTCAGCTTTTTCCTCTGTTGGGTAGTCATGCCAGAAGGTAAATAGCCACTTGCCAAAAAATTAGCCAGATCCGCATACTAAGGCTCCTCTGTTCTGTATTTTTCTCCACCATTTCGGTCCGAAATGGGTGGATTTCGTTCCGAAATGTCAGATGTCGCCATAATTTCTGCTGCCATATCATCGAATTTCGGTCCGAAATGGTCAGGTTTCGGTCCGAAATGAGCCTGCACAGAGAATAACTTTTTATCAGGAAAGAAATCATTGATAGGAATTTCATTACCTTGTTCCTCTTTCCAATGCAAACGAGATAGGTGGTCTGCCACTAAATTTTCAGAGCCCTTTTTGTCCTTGGTCTCAAGGTCAAACTCTTGGAGAAGCAAAACCCATCGGAGCAATCTAGGCTTGGCATCCTTCTTGTTTAGGAGATATCGGATCGCTGCGTGGTCAGTGTACACAATCACTTTGGAGCCTACAAGATACGACCTAAACTTATCAAGAGCGAAGACTATGGCGAGAAGTTCTTTCTCCGTGGTTGTGTAATTGACTTGGGCGGGATCTAGCACCTTGCTAGCATAGTATATAGCCACTGGCTTCTTGTCCCTTCGTTGCCCTAGGACCGCTCCAACTGCAAAATCACTCGCATCGCACATAAGCTCAAATGGTTGGCTCCAATCTGGTGGTTGTAGGATAGGGGCTGAGATGAGAGCCTCCTTCAACCTACAAAAACCATCAAGACATTCATCATTAACAATAAATTCATTGTCTTTATTCAAAAGATTTGTTAGAGGTTTGACAATTTTAGAAAAATCTTTAATAAATCGACGATAGAATCCAGCGTGTCCCAAAAAACTTCTAACATCCTTGACACTTTTTGGCATATCAAACTTCTCTATCACCTCGATCTTTGTCTTGTCAACCTCTATGCCTTTTGAAGTCACCACATGTCCAAGCACGACTCCTTGTTGCACCATAAAATGACACTTTTCTCAATTCAATACTAGATTAATCTACTCGCATCTCTACAAAATTTTAGAAAGATTAGCTAGACATGAATCAAAGCAAGTGTCATAAACAGAAAAATCATCCATAAACACTTCCATTTCTTTTTCAATAAAATCCAAGAAAATAGCCATCATAGCTCTTTGGAAGGTTGTTGGTGCATTACAAAAATCAAAAGGCATGTGTCTATATACATAGGTACCATAAGGACATGTAAAAGTGGTCTTTTCTTTGTCATTTGAATGGATGTGTATTTGAAAGAAACCAGAGTAACCATCTAAATAACAAAAATAAGAATGATTAGCAAGTCTTTCAAGCAATTGGTCCACAAATGAAAGTGGGAAGTGATCCTTTCGAGTCACGGTGTTGAGCTTGCGATAATCGATACACATCCGCCATTCATTCACCATTCTTGTCTGAATCATCTCATTCTTTTGGTTCTTAATCACTGTTGTACCTCTTTTCTTGGGCACCACATGCACCGGGCTCACCCATTTGCTGTCAGAGATTTGATAGATGATGCCCGCATCGAGAAGTTTGAGAATTGCCTTCTTGACCACCTCCTTAAGATTGGGGTTGAGTCGCCTCTGTCCTTCTATGGATGGTTTGTAGCTCTCCTCCAAGAGATTCCTATGAGTGCAAATCGAGGGATTGATACCCTTCAAATCGTCAATGGAATAGCCAATTGCACCCTTGTGAGCTCGAAGTTTCACCAAAAGTCTCTCTGTTTGATCTGCATCCAACCCAGCATTAATAATAACATGAAAGGTTTGATCTGTACCGAGAAATTCATACCTGAGAGTCGCTGGAAGGGGCTTTAATTCGACCTAAGGTCCTTCATTTCTGACCGAAATGTAGAATTTCGGACCGAAATCCTCTACTGTTGCTGCTCTGGCCTCCTCCAAAGCCAGATTTCGGTCCGAAATTTGTGGATTTCGGTCCGAAATCTCCTCTGGCAGGGGTGTTTCATCGCTGTTTTGGTCTTATTTCAGCTCCTCCATTGTCTCCTCGACTCCTATGGCTTCCTGCACATCAGAGAGAAAATTTTGATAAGAATTTAGAGCGATTTCATATTGATTTTTGAGCGATTCTTCAACTGTGGCTCGACTTCTTCGATCATGAAACATGAATTGTTGCTGTTAGGACACTTCATTGCATGCTCAATGGAAAAACACAGTGTCTCCCCTCTCTCTCTGACCAAGATCGTGCCGTCACTGGCATCCATCATGACTCCTGCGGTCCTAAGGAAGGGACGCCCCAAAATGATTTGAACCTCCCTGTCTTCTTCCATGTCCATCACAACAAAGTCACCCGGCACTAAAAATTTTCCAACTTGCACTGGGACATCTTTAAGAACACCCATGGGCAGCTGCTTTGTGGAGTCAGCAAGTTGTATTGTTATGCTGGTGGGTCTCAATTCTCCAAATCCTTTCTTTTCAAAGATTGTCTTGGGCATGAGGCTCACGCTTACTCCCATGTCACACAGTGCTTGTTTGATAATAGCTTTTCCAATTACACAGGGCAAAGCAAACCTTTCTGGATCTTCCAACTTTGGTGGCATCTTGCTTTTTAGGGCCTCACTGCTCCGATTTGTCAAGGCCACCGTTTTCAATTCTTCCAAATATCTCTTTCCAGTGCACAGTTACTTAAGAAACTTGGCATAAATAGGCACCTTAGTGAACACATCAGCGAAAGGAATAGTGATATTAACTTCCCTTAATAACTCCCAAAAGCGCTTAAACTGTGTATTCTCCTTCTCTTTGGTCAACCTTCTAGGAAAAGGGACAGGGGATTGGTAGGGAACCTCTGGAACTGACTTTTCCTTTTTCTTTTTCTCTGGAGTCACTTTTTCGCCTTCTGGACCTGGCATTTCGGACCGAAATGTGGGGATTTCGAATCGAAATCCAGGCTCTGTCTGCGTCTTTTCTGCTGTTGGTGCATCGGATTGAGGCCCTGTCGCATCTACTGCGCCCTGGAGAGGTGGGAAAGGTAGCACTTGCTCCAGAACTGGCTCTTCTTGCTCGCTGGTCCCCTCACTCTTGTTGCTTGCATGCGTCTCGGATCCAGATGGCATTGGTGGGTCATTGTATTGCGTGCCACTTCACAAGGTGTGCAAGGCTTTACACTAAGCATTCGGGTTCACCTCCGGTTGGCTTGGTAGCTTCTCTTGTTGCATTGAAAACTGCGATTCCATCATTTCTCCAACCTGGTCAAAGTTTCTGCATTAGCTTTAAGTTCTTCTAAGCCTTCAACCAACATTTGATTAAATTTGTCTTGTTCATGCATAAAGTCTTGGACAACAGTTGGTATACCATCTCTATTGTAAACAGATTTTTTTGAAAAAAGTTGGTCACGACCGTTGTTGTTGAATTGTGCATTTTTAAACAAAGTTGGTGGGTTGGAGTTTTTGTACTGGTTCCTTGACATATATGGTCTATTTATCACATTATTATGGTAATTTGGGTGGTTCATATTTTTCCAATTTGTTTGTTCCCCATCACTCAATGAATAGTTTCGACTGAATATGCGTCTTGAAAAATATGAGGGGTCGTTGTTGATCGAGTTGACTTATGGCCCACCGTTGTCTGTTTTAGCGAGCGGGCAATCAATTGAGGTGTGCCCTTCTTCTCCGCACGCGTCACACTTGTTGGAATTGAGGTGGGTGTCCTGGAGTGACTAGTACGCCGCTAATTTTCCCTCGAGCTCGGCTATCCTTGCATCCTTTGTTGTGATCTCATCCACTTGGTGCTTAGGGTTGCCAGAACGCCTGTGAGTTGGAATAGAATACCATGTATAGTTTCTTGCACAATGGTCAAGCAAATCTCGTCCTCGTGCCGCGTCGAGTCGCTTGAATGCACCACCTGAAAGAGAATCAATGTTAATTTTAATGTTATCATAAAGGCCACCATAGAAAGATTTAATAAGCATTCATTCTTGAATCCCATGATGTGGATATGAGTTCTCTAAATCCCTAAATCTTTCCCATGCATCTCTCATTGATTCTTCCTCCTTTTGGGCAAAATTATTCAATTCACTTCTAATCGCATCAGATCTGTCCGCGGAAAAATATATATCCAAGAAAGTTTGTGTCATTTGATCCCAAGACCGCATTGACCCCCCTTTTTAGAGTTTTATACTATTTTTGGGGCTCTATCCTCAAGGAAAAAATGTAACAATAATAGCCTAATTGTTTGTTAAGGAACACCATTAATCTTAATCAATTTAGTACAATCAACAAAAGTTTGTAAGTGAGCATAGGGATCCTTTTTGTCATCTCCATAGAACGGGTTCTGTTGCACAAGTGTGACTTAGTTGGGGGCGATTTGCATGTTGTTGGCCTCAATGCCTGAAATCACCACTGGTCCGCCCTTATCTTTGGCATTTGGATCTCCGAACTCTCCGAGTGTCCTATTCTGATCATCATCTTCCTCGTCCTCGGAGTTGTGGTTGCTTGTATCGTCCTCATGTGTCCATCTACGTCGCTCAGCCTCGAAATCTCTCCTTTGGTTCACAAGAGTGTTCCGATCGGCTGTGAGACGGGCTTCTCTTTGCTCCAATTGGAGTTTTAGAGCCTCCAATCACTGGGTCTCTGTCTCCAAGTTGAGAGGCCCTTCGTTTCCTGTCATTTTGCTCGCTGTTTCCTCACTTTCGTCAGGATTTCGGACCGAAATGAGTGGATATCGGACCAAAATGGGTTCTGGTCGAAATAGGTTATGGTCGAAGCGCTGGTTGATATACGAAGTGGCTAGAGCTCGGGTTCGCTTGGTAGTTGAGCTCTGGATCTGTGTCAAGCCATCTAGTAAAGTATTTGCGCCAAATCTAAGGCTTTTACTTGTTCTTCTTAGTCTTTCCAGCCAGTTCTCAACCTGTAATGTGAAAAGGAAACAATGAAAATGAAATAAAAAGAAAAATCTAGCCTATTAATACTAAAATAAGTACTCGATTTCGGTTCTAACTTGATTTGGAACTTGGTTTTCACCACGTAAACAACTAAGCCTAAACTTTCGTGTCGAATTTTAGTTATTTAAGAATGTTTTGTTGGATTTCTAGATTTATTTAAAGTCATGTCGGATCAGTAAAAGCTTCACCTTTCGGTTCTAAACTGACTTCCTCTTTCGAGCGATTGGCTTACCTCAAATACTTAATTACCTAACTATTTGTTCTAGTTTAATGTCCTAATGGTGCTGCAGTTCATCAATAGGTAAACGGTCAAACAAACAATTAAATTAACCAAGCAAGACATAATTCTCAACTAAACACATCACATAGCACAATATAAAGTGTCAAGTCATCAAAAAATACTAAACTAATCTACTAACTGCCCTAAGACATCATAAAAATCTAGCCTAACATGTTCATAATAAAAACTACGATTTTCATGCAAATAATAAAGATACAAGCCATAAAATAATAAAATATAAGCATAAAAGAGTAAATCAAAGGATCCTTATGCTAATACTCGCTGTTCACGGCTAAGGAATCGATGTAGAGACTCAAGGTTGCTGCCGTCGCACACAAACACTGCTGCTCCTCAAAGAAAACCGTGAAAGAGCCAAAAACGAAGCCAAAACAATGGAGAAAAATCGTGTCAAAAGGTAGAATAAAGTGGGATCCTTTTCTGGACGAAAATACATGCCTAAATACCCCTGTGGAAGGTCAGGGAGGCGACTAAGGCAAGGAATTCCCTTTCTTTTCTCGAAACTTTCCAAAATCCACTTTTCATACTTGGATTTCGGACCGAAATGGGGGCATTTCGGACCGAAATCAGGTGCTGACGAGGTGAATTAGGTTGGGACCAGGGCCTTCGCGCGATATCTGATCTATCTCGGCCCAAGAAAGTCTTCTCTGGTCCGAGGCACGTGTGTGTGGGCCATGAATGAGTCGTCCGGCTGAGAATTAGGCTCCGTTCGTCTTGTTTGGCGTGTTTCGTCTTCAATTTCCATGAGAATTCTACAAAACAAAGATAGAAGCGGCGGCAGTACCAAAATCCTGGAAAACACAGTTAATCATTAGCAATTGTATTGGTTTGAGTACCATTTTGGTGCTAAGTATGGTCAAAATATGTATATAAATAATAGACATCAGATAACCCGTGGACCATGGGGGTTTGGACTGACCTGGACCGGACTGGACCGTTTGGTAAACACTATGCATACTTGAGGTAATTACTATATACCATCCAACAATATAGCATCCAAACATCCACTGAACTGAGCGCATGCCTTAAGTAGACCTTAGGTCCGGTCCATCCCTTTAAAGATAAATTCAGATCTAGATCAACCAAAAATCAACGGCTGAGATTAGCGCTGTCAACCATATATACATCGCCATTTGTATCCCTTCACTTCCGACCAAAAAACCCTAGCCGCTGTTCGCCATTGGCTTCTGACCAGATCCAACCTCCATCCATGCCTCCTCTCCTCTGTAGCCTCCGTCATCACCGACCCGTCGCCGTCCTCTTTCTCTCTCTCTCTCTCAAGAGGGATGGTAGATACTAATTACCCTCTTTCTACCTTCTCTCTATTTCTCGCACGAAGAAACCGAGAAAGAGAAATCAACTTCGGAGAATTTGGAAGGTAAGTTTTCGCACCAATGGGTAGAAATCCCTCTTGATTTACTAAAACCCTGATAGATCGATTTAAGACCTCGGAAGGGAAATTCGCTTTGGGTCTAGTTGATTTCACGCATTCAAGTCTTTCACTTTTCAAGTTCACATTTACTATTGAAATTGTTAATTTTCAAGTTATGTCTCAATCTCTGATCATGTTTCTGATTTTTGTAGTACTAAGATAGACTTGGGATGCTTATATGTCTCAGGTGAGCTTTTGTTAAACCAAATCTCTCCTCTTTTTTTGTTCTCTCTTTTTCCCTCTCAACTTTATGATCCTTTCTATCTCACTGCTTGTAACACCATATATCAACATCTGAGTCCGAACACATAACTTCGTAAAGATAATCTTATTTTTTCCGTAGCAATGCAGTTAATTTGGAGTGAATATTAGTAACAACTTCATTTTTCCATTGTACCGTGTCCATTTGTAGCAAAAGATTCAAAGTACTTTTCAAGCTAGATGAGTAGACAGAGTGAATGCAGATTGGATATTGGTCTAGTCATATGTTTAATTGAACATAAATACAGGGGTGCAGACATGTATGAATGTGGATAAGGTTCACATATAAAACAGATGCAAATGTGAATCGAAAGGAATTGGAGAATTAAAGAAGGGAATGATAAGGAATCAATTAATCCAGATATGTGTTAAATTAAGGAATCAATTAATCTAGATATGATAAGGGAATGATATTTAAGAACATATTTTGGAATTTTTTGAATTTTTTTGAATCTGATCCAGATATACAAATTAATTGTTTAGTTTTCCTAATGGATTAGTTAGTCATCATATGTATTAAGTTAGTATATCTAAGGGGCCGTTTGGATGGGGCTAGGAATAGCCAATTCCTAGGAATTTGCTATTCCTAGACATAAATCTCTCTCACAAAGTTACACACTTTCCAATATTTTCCGCCTAGGAATAGACTATTCATCTTATTTCTATTCCTAGGCGGAAAATATTGGAAAATGTGTAACTTTGTGAGAGAGATTTATGTCTAGGAATAGCAAATTCCTAGGAATTGGCTATTCCTAGCCCCATCCAAACGGCCCCTAAAGGATTATCTTGTTTCATTATGTATTTTTTTAAAACTTCACATGATCTGAAAGGATTAAATATTATTTGAGCACTTAATTAGTAATTGGTTTTAATTGTATTTTGTTTTGTTTGTGTAGGAATTACAGGACAGGACGAGAACAGTTGTGCGGAAGAAATCGAAGGAGTTGATGAATTGTGTTAGCTTGTAATGGTTAAAACTGTGTAGGATTTGTGTTATTATTAATGGATGTTATTATTAATAGAATTGTTTAGTTTGTTGAAATAATGGATATTATTCTTAATAAATGATCAGTGTTCAAATTACATATGCATCTAACTGAACACATAAATAATTTTAATTGATCCCTTAACCAGTTTAATTGGACACAAAAACTACGAAATCAATTTTCTGCTGCAACTAACTGAACACATAAACACTTTAAATTCATCCCTTAACGTGTTAAAATGAGCACAAAAAACTACAAAATGAAATTTCTATTGCAACTAACTGAACACATAAACACTTTAAATTTATCCCTTAACGTGTTTTACTGAACACAAAATACGAAAATTCAATTTTTAGATGCATCTAATTGAACACATAATTAATGTAATTAATCCCTTGAGATGTTTAACTGAACACAAAAACCTAAAATTTATATTATCACTGCATCTAATTGAACACTTAATTAGTTTAACTCATCCCTTAAAGCATCTAATTGAACACAAAAATCCGTTCATTTGATGACGTCAGCGCGGAAAAAAAAATTGAAAAAATTTTTTTTTCTAAAAAATTTTGATGACGTCAGCGAGCGAAAAATCAGGCTCTGGGCTCCCATAAAGTCCATTTTGTTGTCTCTGGTGATGGTGAATGTTTTGGATGTTTTTTTATTGGATGGTGCATATCACACCCGCTTGCTTGATACTTGCATCCTGTAAATGCAGAAGAGCAGCTACTGTCCCAGCAGAAAGTTTGGTCCTCTAAAATATCTGCTCAACCAAACAGCAGGCCTAAATAAGAAAACGGCGGAATAGAACAATTTTAAAATGGTGGGGGTGAAGGGAACAAGATTTGGGCTGCCATGCTTGTTATTGTTCCATATGAAAGGAAACTGTGAAGCCCGTTAATATTTTTACTGGTGCTTTTTCGTACAGGGAAAGGAAAGAAGGGACATGGTGAAAGGAGGATATCTGGATATGTGAAAATTTGGAAATGTTAAATGTTGAAGCAATCTGTGGCCGGAACTGAGCGATGGCCATTACGCCATCTCCAGCAATAAGGCAAACAGAAAGCAGTACGTAGCTCTCTTTCCAGGATCAAGAGAAGGAGAGGTGCATTAGAGAGAGAGAGAGGAGGGGTAAGCGAGTGAGGGGAAAAATAATGTACGGACAGAAATGAATTTTTTTCTAAGTGTTTTTTTTTTTTTTTTCGTATTTTTCTTTTCTGTGAAAGGTCAGATTTTAACTCTCTGATGGTAACTGCTTTCAGCTCTTTTGATATCTTGATGTTTGACCAACGCACCTCATTTATATAATGAATAAAACATAATATTAGAACAGAAAAATTTAATAGAGTTGAGTTGTGGATGTATGATAGAAATATAAAATAGTAATAACATATACAAACTTCCATAAATAAATAATGTTTGACTTATTATGAGTGCATTACACCTATGTTTGCTAAAATATGATTGCTGTTATTGGACGGCAACTTCAAAATTTTTAAAAATTTGAGCTAGAACAGAAAACAGACGACGAATGCTTCTAAGAGTGGATTACAGCAGGAAACAATTGTACGAAACATGAGGTATACATTCAAGGAAAAAACTATTTCATGACAAATTATAGAAATTTGAAACTAATTGACATTCTTTGACTATTAATAAATTTTTAGAAAAGGTTATTCATTTTAACTTGTCAAATATTTAATAGATAACTAATTAAACATTTCCACAAAGAAACATGCAGGTTAAACATATATTTTTTTCTGCAAGCATTTGATAAATTAGCATGACTGTCTTATAAACTAAATTTATTGCCATTACTATGGTCTCTTGAAATATACTAACGTAACTAATCCAATTGAAAAATAATCACTTGACCAAGTCTACCATAGTGATGGGATTCTCTCGGAATATATATAAATACTTAAGAATCAATTTACAAAAAATCAAGGCCGGGAATGGAAATGGGAATGTGCAAAAAAGAGTAAAAATTTGGTTGGTTGGCCTGCGGAAAAAAGCGAGGAAAACCTTAATTATATATGTTCCTTATGTTATTTAAAAAATATATATTCGTCAAAAATGCAAAATTTCTATTCTTTTGTGAAATGTTCAAAACATTTATTATATTGAATGAAAACAACAATTATATATTACACTTTATGAATCTGTCTTCCTCACTTTTGAAATAGAATTTTTCATAGTGCTTTTGTGGGAAAAAAAAAAGTCCCCAACGGAAAGGAAGATAACGTCAACAAAACCAGAATAAATTTACCCCTGGACCATATTTTTCAATTATATCTAAGAGTAAATCTCCAGCCGAACGGAACCTTAGAGATTATTTATGTATTCACAGTTGTGAAGTTATGTCCCAGAAAAAAAAAAAAAAAAAAAAAAAAGTCACTCATGGAAAACAGTTATTACAATTTGTACTTCGAACGTCGAAATGATAGAGATATATATAGGTAAAAACAAGGTCAAAATGACCATTGTCAAATATATTTTATTGCAAAACACAGCTAACACCCAAATAAAACTTGCTACAGTTGTTTTCCATTTAACAAATTTCTGTAACTTTTTTCTGAAAATTTTATTTTAACTAACCCTGTACGTGTGGAATTGGTTCATGTTAACACGTCTGCAAGAACTTTTCAAGTAGTAAGCTTTTCTTCAAAGAAACATATGATTCTTTCATATAAACCCAGAAATAAATCAATATCATTTATAAGTAAAACAAAAGCTGGGGCTCATTTTCATTAACCCCACAGCTAATGCTGACCTTATGATCTCCCCCATACAGAAATTATTACTTTATCCAATTGTACTACATAACTGCGCTAATTCTTTGAAGCATGCATCATTCTCTTAAAATTATTAAATATTATTAAGCCAAATCAAACTGCAAAGAGGCAATTTTAATTGGATTTTTCAATATTTTCTTCAGTGCAAGCATGGCCTCATAATTTTAATTTCTTCCAAAATCTTTAACCGCTCAATTATTAGCTAGTAATTAGTATAATGAAAATAATGAGCTCTTGAGAAAATGTATAAAATGCAACGTACGTATAATATATTATATATATTATCGACAAATGGCTTAATTAATGGCTCAACTGGTAATATGACAAAATGAATTCCTGTAGATCATTTACGTTGCAATAAATATAGCTGTGGCACTTTCTAGCCTCAATTATTTCACAAAAGAAAAAGAGTTTGGGATATGAAATATTCAAGGGTTGTTTATGTAAAACTATATGCACTAATCTGACCTCGTGTAGAAACTATTGGCCAATATATAACTACCAGCGTCAAAATGTACTGGGTAGTTTTGAATACGACAACAAACATTATATAATAAGATCTTATAGTTTTACATCCATTGAAATGTTCTGTAATAAGAGAACAATGGCAAAGCTTCTGTTCTTCTATTTGCTGATGGTTTTTCCTTCTTTCATGTTGCTTGCCAATTGCCAACAAGGTACAATTCATCTCTTCCCCTTACACTTGGTTCAATATAGATACATTCTTTAGTATGTTTTGGCTCTTTTGTGGGGAAAATAAATTTTGTACAACTGAACTTCACAATGCGTATACCTTGTGATGGGTTTTGAACTCGATGGTCTTTCCGTTGCAGAGAGTACTTTACTTTATATGTTGCACAACTATTGTCAGATCAAAGCCTTCGTAGTTCATAGAAAGATAATCCATGCATTGTCTATTATTTTTTTTTTTTTTTTTTTTTTGTGACCAAAGTCTAATCGTATGTTTTGTTACTCTGTAAAACGTCTCCCAATACACGCATGCGCGCACAATTCTTTCTATTTTATGACTAATTATGATTTGAGAAGTGTTCAAAACCTCACATTACTGACAGAGTAATATAAATTTAAAACATGATTTCAAAATATGTACGTGAGAGCAATATAAATTTAAAGCATGATTTCAAATTTTTGAAATTTATTTTTAACTTGCACTTTTGCTATTAGCCCCTGGCTATTAGTATCGTTTTATTGTATAAACCTTTTCATTTAATATATTAATAATAAAGGAAGATAGGGGACGACTCCTATTTTTTTACTGTCAATTTTTTTTTTTTTTTTTTTTTTTGTAATGTATTGGATGTCGCTCAATACTTTGCGCAGCTAGAGCAAAATAAAAATTTATTGAAGCAGGCAATGCAAATTTTTTCAATTCCTAAATCAAAATATTTTGACATATTTTCGATCCCATTGATAGCTTCCCAAAAGAAACAAAATAATGCCCGCTGGAGGCCATTGAGAGACTAACAATGGGAATATGGGATCCATTGAAATTAAAATAACGGTCCCCACCCACCACATGTAAGTATCATCCAGCCTGTTAAAACTCAATCGGACTGTTCAGATTCTATGTCCGAAGGCTGACATAGAAAAACTATGGTACACATCAAATGGCTACACATTCTTTTGATTTTATTTTTACATAATGTTGTATCAATTTATATGATTATGCTTTACATCTGAATCCGCAGGTAACAACACATTAGGGGCGGACCAATTCCTCAACGAAACCCAAACACTTGTGTCACTCAATAAAATATTTGAATTGGGCTTCTTCAACCTTTCTGATTCCAACAACCAATACTTGGGGATTTGGTACACAGCTCCAAAAAAAACTGTTGTTTGGGTTGCCAATGGAGACAACCCAATTAGTGGAGGCAATGGCAGCCTCCACCTCACTCCTGAAGGAGTCCTTTCACTTCAAAATGGCAGTGGGTATATAGTTTGGTCGACAAACAAACGATCTTTCAAAGGGGCCCCGGAAGCTGTCTTGCTTGATTCGGGAACACTTATCGTAAGGGATACTATGACAGGTGATGTTTCATGGCAAAGTAGCTACGACTTATCCAACACCTTGTTGCCAGGAATGTATCTTGGGTATATTACCCTGCCAAATCTCAATCAAAAAATGCAACTCACTTCTTGGAAGAACGATACAGATCCATCCCCAGGGAGTTATGTGTACATGTTAGATCATACTCGACTGTATGAACTTGTTATAGTAAATGGATCAACTGTCACTTATCGCACGGGCCCTTGGACTGGTTCTCACTGGAACGGCATGCCTCAATTAGGGGAAGCCGGTTTAGTGGCATTCCAGCTCAACCAAACTGATGTTGCTGCCTATTTTTCTTATAATTCACTTAATCCTGCTTATATATTTCGCTTGGTTATGAACCAAAATGGGATCTTAAGTTTCTTGCGCAGCAACCTATCCAGTGACTGGGAAGAATTTGAACGAATTCCACCAGCAAACAGTGGACAATTCGCATTATGTGGGCCCAATGCAATTTCTCAAGGTACTAATTGTACATGCCTAGGTGCATTCAGCCCGAAATCTTTAAATGACTGGAAGAACGGTAGTTTTTCAGATGGTTGTGTGAGATCTGAACCTTTCAACTGCATGAACGCTGCAGGAGTCATGAATATATCAAATGTCAAGTTGCCAGACACCATAAATGCAAAAGCAAATAGCAGTATACCCAATTTTGAAGGTTGTCAAATGTGGTGCACAGCAACTTGCAACTGCACAGCTTTTGCTGTTTTGGGTTCGCAAGGTTGTGTGGGTTGGTTTGGTGACCTAATAGATACAGTAAACCTTGCAAATGATCAAGGTGACAATTTATACATTCGCGTTGCTGCTCCATCCCCTCCACCACCACCACCACCATCTGCTCCAGGTACTGGGTGCGGCCAACTAGCTTTATTTATTAATAGTTTGTTGTTAATTTGTTATTATTCTATTTTACTTTTGAAGAAGAAATTCTAAAAAAACTGGTTTAGCACTGTTCGTCAAAACTTCAATTACCATAGATCATTAAAGCCAAAAGGCCCAGAAAGTTGAAGTGAAAATAGGACTAATTCACAATGCGTACCATTTTTAATAGAAGAACTGATATGCATTAGATTATCAATAACAGTTCCTCCAACGTAAAATCAAAGGAACAGAGTACCTAACAAGTTTTGTTAAGAAAGTGGACTCCAAACAACCGTATTTGTTTGGCTTGCCAATTTTATTATTATATTCTTTTTTATTTTGTTTTCCAGAGTCAGCAAAAAAGAAAGTTACAAGGATAATTTCTTATGTGGCAATGCCAGCAGCCATTCTTGCTACATTGGCATTTGGACTACTTTTCATTCAGTGCACTAGATGGAAAAGAGAGAGAGAAATCAAATATCCACTACCAAATACCAGTAAGTTTTGTTCTTGGCATCAAAATAATCCAGGAACTTCTTTCAAACAAATTTTACACATGTATAACAATATTTAAGGAACAATTTTCTTTGATAATCATGCAGACATGAATGTTAGGAAAGACGAATTGATGACATTAGAGTTTAATGCCTTAAGATATGCCACTAATAACTTCAATCCAGCAAACAAGCTTGGTGAAGGTCAGTTTGGGTTGGTTTACAAGGTATGATGAAATATTTTTTAGCAACATTTCTCTCTGGTTCCAAATTTTCTGTCCTATAGAGGATTCTTATAGCATTTTTGGTCATGTATTACATAGATGTAGCAATAGAATTATAAAACTGCAGAGCTGAGTTTATCTTATAATTTGCTTTAATCCAAAACCAAATGTTTGTTTCTTTGCACAATTCAGGGTGTACTAAACGATGGAGAAGAGGTTGCAGTAAAGCGACTTGCAAGAAATTCAAGGGAAGGAATTGAAAATTCAAAGAAAGAGGTGACCATACTTGGAAAGCTTAGACACCCAAACCTTGTAAAGCTGCTTGGATTTTGTGTTCGAGAAGAGGAGATGCTACTTTGTTATGAATATATACCTAATCGAAGCCTTGAACAACTACTGTTTGGTACCTCATTTGTCTCTGTTTTCTGTTCTTTTGTAAATAATTGATTTTTTTTTGTTATTTTGTTGAAATAAACTTCCACTGCATATAATGCACATGCATTTTTTTAATTTGGATATTCTGCATTGATCTTTAACTAGGAAACCTCGAAAATCAAGATTCACCACTAAATTGGGGAATGAGGTACAGCATATTAGAAGGGATTAGCGCTGGTCTACTATATCTACATGAGGATAGTGGACATGCAATAATTCATCGTGAAATAAAGCCGAGCAATATACTTCTTGACCAAAATATGGTGCCCAAAATCTCTGATTTTGGTCTCTCACAGCTGTTTGATCAAGATAACTTCTTTAAGAAGCTTTGCAGGGTTGCTAGCTGGCAAGTTCAAATTAACTCCAATTTATTTTCTTTCTGAAAAACAGCTTAACATGTTCAATTTATTAATCTTCTTGTATGTTGCTTCTTGCAACTTTTGCATCTGCAGCGGGCACATGGCACCTGAACTGCAAAAGAAGATTATTTCAACTAACGCTGATGTATACAGCTTTGGGGTCTTAATTTTGGAGATTGTTACCGGCCAAAGGAATAGCTCTTTTGCTTCTGGACTAGTTGCTCATGTAATGATTCTTTTGATATCCAAAATGATCAAATGCAAAACAATACAATAAATTAGTAAATGTCTCGTTCTAAGTATATGGTACCAATATATCTGCAATGCATCAGCTTGGTGCTGATATCCAAATAATTTAAATTTCTATAAAACTAACATGTGCATGAATCTATCTCAGGTGTTGCAGTGCTGGAGTGAAGGAAAAGTGCGAGAACTAATAGACCCAAAGCTGAAGAAACCTTACCCTGTTAATGAAATACAAAGATGCATCCACATTGCACTCGCATGCTTGATAGAGGAACCCCGAATGCGTCCCAAAATACGTCAAGTAAACGACATGCTGATAAACAAGCAGGCATCACTTCCAAAACTTCCTCACAATTGTTCTTATTGGGAATTGGTGGTGTCTGACTCCTCAAGAAACTTTGAAGATGTCAGTCTTGTATAATTGCTGTTCCTGCATATGAACATTTTTTTTTCTTAAAAGGCCAGTACATTTCAATTTTATACAGTTAATTTTTTTTTTTTATCGACAATACTTTGCTAATTATTTGTTTGCTGAGGGTTAAGTATTTCAATTCTTAGATAATATCTTTCTAGTTAGTTGAAGAAATGTAAACAATTCAAGTCCTGTTTGCTCTTCATTGGACTCTCATGTTAATTGACCAGTTTCATTCTTTATACTTTTGACATAATGGTTTAAGTCGAAAGAAGCTAGAGTTGGTAACCTGAACCAGAGAAAAAGCTAAGCTAGAACTAGTAGAAACTGGTACAAAGGTTTTAGTTTACCAGTTTGGGAAGCAGGAAATTCCACAAAATCTCTCTCAAGACCAAGGGAAGGACGCAACCCAGCCATCAATGGCTGATTGCTAAGGAATGAAGTAAATTCCCACAAATAAATGGCTATCAGACACAGAAGGAGGGTACCTGTCAACAGTGGCGAAGCCACGTTTATTTTGGTGGGTCCAGGGACCCACCTGAAAATAAAAAATTTAGATAACACTTAGTATGTTTGTAATAAATAAAAAATATATATATAAGAAGTCAGGGACCCATCTCAAAAATTTGAAAGACCCAGCTGGACATGTCGTGTTTGATTTGAATCGCGTAAGGACTTCTAAAATATCACACAGGACCTATGTCGTATTCGTTCTAATGAATCGCCTTCTTCCTCCCTCCACAATAAATTTTATTAAGATAAAACTTATAATAGAATAAGAGATTCTTGGATGAGTGATTTCTTCACTCTTGAATTATTATTTTTTATATTGGATAATTATTCTAGATCTTCAGTTATTTATCATAATGGATGTTTGATTTCTCATGTTTCTTTATGCGACATTAATTTAGAGTTGTTTATTTAAAATTTATTATACTATGTCTATATTAGATGCAAGATTTTAAAATGTTATTTGTGTGGTTTAGCGGTTGGGTGGTGATTTAGCGTTTACTAGTGATAAAACGATGATAAAACGGTTGTAGAACGATAAAACAGATAAAACAATTGTGCGATATAAACGAAAATCTAAATATAGTGAATAAAACAGAGTTTTTTAAAATCTTGATTATACATTATGTCATTGTCGTACATATATTTTTTCAGCAAAAAAAAAACAATTTATGGACCCTGCTAATCTGAAATTCTATCTTCGCCCCTGCATGTCAATCAAGACAACCTTACTTTAAGCCATAAATTGCATATTGGCATAGAGTACGAGAGTTAGGACGGCCTCTAGATATCCTCCAATTTCTTCACCACCAAATTTGCTGGATAGCAAATTAACTTCTTTTTTTTTTTCCCCTTCCATTTTCTTTCTTTTTCGTTGAATTTTCTTGAGCAAAGTGTAAAAACTAAAAAGACGGGGAAAGAGAGCAGGGAGAAAAGGAAGAAAGAGGGCTGACAAAAGGGTCCCACGTTCCATTGGCTCTTTGTTGGAATAAAATAATAATTCTTTATAAGTAGCCTAAAAATATGTTTACTTATGATTAATAAATTCCTAATTCTAAGTTTCAAAGAGTCTGCTCCAGAAATTACGGTGGAATGGGATAGAAAGGGATGGGAAAGAGGAGGGGTGGTGTTTTGGACACGCAAATATTCACTGGGGACATTCTCCTCAATTTTTTTTGACACATATACCCCTGTTTAATTAAAGCAAGAAGCCCCGTAGATTTTATCATTTATTCTCTGTAATTATATCATATAAAACTTCCTTAACAAAATTCCCTCAACAATAGTATCAAAAACGTTTTTATGTAATTACGTCAATTTCTCAGCTCTCGAATCGAAGAGCCAATTCGTGAGAATTCATTTGTACTCCCAAACTTTTTTTACAAGTTAGCAATCTTCGTTCTATGTTCCACTTTAGAGACTCATACTCTCTTTTATTTCATTCTTATAATTTTCTTGTTAACCTTCTTTAATTTAATAGAACAACAACTTCAATAATAGTTATTTGTGTATATGGGCTACCAAACTTTTATCTACCAATGACAACCACAATACTTCAATAATAGTAGTATATGGGCTACTTGGGTTCTAATTGGGTGTAACAGTGTTTGTTTGATGTTGTTTTTTGAATTGCGTGTTAGTTGTGTATTTTGGTTGATATTAGATGGTGCTTAGCTAATAAGAGTTGCACCGGTATCATTAGATTGGCGATACCAGTAAAGTTTGAGGGTTAGTTAGACACTGAGTGTTTTATTTTCTAGATGACTGGTCGTATAGTGTAATGCTTTTCTCATGGTATTAATGGAAAAGTGGTGGAAACTACCCACTTGTTTAAAAAATAAAATAAAATAAAAAAAAACTTCAATAATAGTACCAATTACAAACCAGCCATAACACCATTGATATCTACCATGAAGCAATAGTATCCAAATAAACAAAAATTTAAATGTACCAATTACATAATTCTTACCAACAGACAAAAATAAAAAATAACATAAATAAAGCATCAAGTTTCAAGACTACGCAACCATCAAATTCCCAACAAGACACGTAACTTCCAGCAATTCTTCGATACATGTAATCCTTCATCAATTCTTCAATCAGCTCCTATCACCCAAGTGAACTACAAAGGATTGTTTATTTTTTTTAAGTAGCCATCTAATTTGCATGCAATTCTGTTTGTTGTTAAGTAAACAACTAAACATGTATATAAAGATCCCCAACAATTCTTTGATATATGCAATTCTACAATCAGCTCCTATCACCTAATTGGCTGCAAAGGCAAAGCTTCCATGATAGGCATTAAATTGTTGATCTGCATCTTTAATTCGAACTAACAATTCTATTTTACACTAGTTTACACCAGTTTTCATACTAAGCACCTCGAAAAATATGTTGAACACCATTAACTTTTAAAGTTAATAAATGACATGCAAGAAAAAAAAAATTTCATTTGCGTACCTTTGTATCCCTAAAATACATGCCACTGTATTTTAAGAACCAGAGAAGATTTATTATCATCATTAGGAGCAATTATCTTCAAGTAGCTACACTTGCTTTATTCTCCTCCCACTGGACAAAATCAAACACCCAGTTGTATCGTCAGTGGCTTCGGTTTCTTGTGCAAAGATATATCCAAATGAACAATACGAACAAGTGAGTACTATCAGATTCCAACAGACTCACAATCACAATTTGCTTATCCTGACAACATACCAAACAACGACCATATCAAAACTGACATTAATGTAAAGCATTTAGACTTGTGTTAGCGAAATTGGACTTAAAATCATAAATTAGTTGCATCAAAGCTCAAATTCGAGCTGAAGACTACAATAACAAAACTCAGAGTGATTAATTCCATAGATTTCAGTAATATCAAAATCAAGATAGTTAGAAAATAATTGAACGAGCTAACTGTTGAGTAGCTCGTGAGATCGAGAGAAAGGGAGAGACCTAAAAATAACTTGTCTGGAGGCAACTTTCATCAAGTTGTACAATGGTTTGAAGGAGATGAGAGCTCCAACTATCTTCAACAGAGGCATCTCTCCCGACCATTGGGCCGTTTCAGTCTTTCCTCCTCCGCCGCCAGACCTTCATCTCCAGAGATAACAAAAATGGTGAGAGGCTGGATAGCAAGAGAAGGGAGATGGATCGTGAAGTTAATTAAGAGAAGGGGCTAGGTTTTTTTGTTTCCTTGGAAGGCAAATGTCCGGCGAAGGTGCGTGACTTCTGATTGTTTCCAAATATAATTTTTTTTAAAAAATAAATGTTTCCAAATATAATTGGAACTTTCGGAGGGTGTTTGTCAGGGAGGGTATATGTGTCAAAAAAAAATTGAGGAGAATGTCCCCAGTTGAAAATTTTGTGTCCAAAGCACTCCCCACCCCAGTTGTATCGTCAGTGGCTTCGGTTGGAAACTTATAATTACCAGCCTAATCTAGCTTCTCCCTTCTTCTTTTTTTTGGAAAAATAAATAAAATTCCACATTCCTCTAATGTGTTTATCCATATATAGTTGTGTGTTTTTAATTCTGTTGGATTTTTCGGGGCAATCAAACCGTAATAATTTCAGGCCACGATAATCTATTGACATCAAGAAATGGATATTGTTTGTTTACACATCACATCGTTCTTTAAAAATAAAAAATCAGAAAGACATGAATCAGAGACTCATAAATCTTTGAAACTTATAAGAAACAATAGGACACGTTATATTTAATTAGTTCTTCCAATTGAAATTTGTATTCAATTAATTTTTCTGTTCTTCGACCTTCGAAAAAAAAATATTTATGTTCTTCGATATGTCATGTGCGTTTGAAAATCTACAGTCATATATTATAATTATTTGCAATGTAAAATCTAATCGGGACTGATAATAATCATCTTCAATATTCTCCGTCCCCATCACCTCCCTTTTCTATTTACTCAGAAAACATCTCTTATTCTCTGAATTTTCTATTTTTGTCCTCTCATCGTCCCTTCCCATTGCTTCTTACGTTTTTGCAATTTCCTAAAGACCCCCACACAACAAAAAACTATAACAATTAGTTTACAAAACTAGCACAATTAGAAAAATTGTGCTAGTTAGTAAATATGATTGTGCTAGTTAGTAAACATAATTATGCTAGTTCATATATCTAATTATTTTACTTAATATACATAATTGTTCTAGTTAATAAACTTAATTGTTTTAGTTGCTAAATCTAATTGTGCTGATTAATAAACTTAATTGTACTAGTTCATATACATAATTGTTCTACTTAGTAAACCTAATTATTCTAGTTGATAAACTTAATTGTGTTAGTTAGTAAATCTAATTATTCTAGTTGGGGGAGAGGCAGCAATAGAGAGATAGGAATGAACGTTGAATTTGGTGGGTATATACTGGGAAACACATGGAAGAAAAGAGGAAGACAAACATAGTGAAGAGATGAGAGGAAACACAAAAATGGAATGAGAGAATAGGAATGAGTGTTAGATTAATTACATTAGTGAGGCGTTGTTGGAAATGAAAAATGAGAGAAATACGTGGGATTATCGTAAGCAATTCCCAAATCTAATCGAGTGGGGACTGGGGAGACCTTTAGCCCCTTTTAAGGCTTTAACAACTGACGTCGGCAGTCTGAGCAGAATAAAGGAGGGAGAAATGTTTTCTCTGTCAAAATGATAAGTTACTTTCCCTATTTTTACTTTAGTCCATATACATACTGTAAATAAGATACAAGCCTATTAAGCCTGATTGCAATTCGGGTCAATAATTTAAGCAGAAACATTGTTCTCGCCCTGTTGGAATGGCAGTAAACATGGGACCGGATTTGTCATATTAATTCAGCAGTAATTTGCTCATTGAAGTGACTAATTGTGGTATCTCATTTATTTAGTTATGCTTGGAAATGTTATTATTAACAGCTGTGTATATGTTACATATCGTGTGTCGTTTTGTGCAGATTTTAAAGGCCAAATGGAAGAGGAAATGGGAAAAAACTAAAAAAAAGTACTGTACTGTACTGTACTTATGTTCTCATTCCGTTACCATGTAGTCGTAGCGGTCCATAACTTAAGTTATACATTCTTAAGTCACCAAAAACTTGTTACATAAGACGCCTTAAGGGTACATAACTTATGCAACCTAAATATATAAATTAATTAATAATTAATAAAAAAAAATATTAATAATAATTAATAATTTAAAAATATTACTAATAATTAGTAAATAATAATATTTAATAAGTAAAATAATTATTAAAAAATTATAATTAATAATAATGATTAATTATTATAATTAATAATTAATAATATTTAACAAGTAATATTAATTATTAATAAGTAATGATTTAACAATAATAATTAATTAATAATAATTTTTTATTATTAAATAATTAATAATATTTATAATACTTAATTAAAAGTAATTATTAATATTTTCAAATAATAAAAATGATTTATCATCATCATTAATAATTAATACTAATTCAAATTTAAGGACATTTTAGTCTTTTGACATAAATATATACATGCATTAAGTTACTTATCCTTACTACACAACCAAATATCCATTACATAACACTACATAAACACTTAGACATCCTTAACTTATGCAACCCCTTACTACACAACCAAACACCCCCTAAATTTAAATTAAGACCGTGTCAAACTGTCAATGCCATGCCCATAAATTTAAATTGTTAATGTGGATAGGCACGAACCAAATAGTTGGACTTTGCTTCTTAAAATATACTATTTAAGTACATTTTTTATAAGCAGATAGGAAATCCGCAACAGAAGATCGAAATTTTTTTTTTTTTTTTTTTGAAGGCTAGGTGGCGAGAGCCACACTAGCAATTTCATTGATAAAAGAAAAGGTTACAAGTTACACCGAAATTATTATAATCAACAAATTGTACCCCTAAAATTTTAATAGAAACCAAGATTTTTTTTTTATTTTAATAAGAACCAAGCAATTACTCGTTTATAAAACGTGTTATTCTCTCTCATCTAATTATCCGTTCATAAAAGGGGTAAAAAGCCTTTTTACCCATTTTATGAACGCGTTATTCTCTCTCACCTAATTATCCGTTCATAAAACAGGTAAAAAGACTTTTTACCCCTTTTATGAACGGGTAATTAGATGAGAGAGAACAGCCGTATTCAAAACTGAATAAACTAATCCCAGTTCGCAGTTTCGTTGTCGGACAGAAACTATAAATATAAATATGTACAAGTAGGGAAGGTTGACCGTCTCCTACTCTCTCACCCCCCAACAAAATTGATTCATATTTACTGACATACGCCGCCAATTTGAACAATTCGCTTCCCAAAAAGACATTAATTCCCATTGGTGCATCGGTGGGAGGCATTCAGGCTTCTCTGCATGAGAATTGAAGAGTTTTGATGTTGAATTTACTTTGTTTGAATAAATATGAGAAATGCTAGAGTCTAATATATTGGACGGATGGGGTCCGTCCAATACGATTATTTTTACGTTTTTAAATTTCAAATAATCGTCTGAATCGTTCAATATGTTCTCCATATTGAAAACTCATAAGAAACCATTTTTTATATTTTTTCGAAATTTTGTACTATTTTTTTGGTATTTTAAAAAATCGTTGTTATTGGACGATCCATAATGTTTATATCATGAATTTTCAAAAATATCAAAAAAAATAGTAAAGAATTTCGAAAAAATGTAAAAATTGATTTCTTGTAAGTTTTCAGTATGGAGAATATTTTGAACGGTTTGGATCGGTCATTTGAAATTTAAAAACGTGAAAACGATTGTATTGGACGGACCTATCCGTCCAATATATTGGACACTAGCATTTCTCAATAAAAATTGTTTTTTTTTTCCGAAATGGTTCTTTGAACAAATATTTCAATAACAATTGCTGAATAATACTGACGAAGAAAGCACTTTATTTAATAAATAGCATGCACCCTACCCGCCAAAATGGAAATTATGGGTTATATATAAGATCTGATTCAATGTACATAAGATAAGAAATGAAATATTTTATGCATTTTAGTAAATATTTCAGTATGCTAACATTTTTTTCAGAAAAAAAATTGATTAACTCTTGTTAAAATTGATTTTTACATTGTTGATGCTTCCCAAACAAAATTGGATTTATTAACATTCATGTTGACAGTCTCTATCAAGTTTTTCAAAAAAATATCTCCCCTGTTAACACGACCCCTTAATAAATTCTTACTGTAATTATTGATTACATTTAAATCTCCTTGGAGTATGGAAAGAGTAGAGGACTAGAAGTAAAAAAAATTTCATGGTCAAATCTCAAACTGCACTCGCTGTCTCGCTTGCTATAATTTCTAGTCCAGGACAAAAGTAGTGGAAATGTGTAGTTTTTGACTGTTTGGTTGATAGCTATCCTCCTGTTGGCGCCTCATATTGGGTTTTAGACTTTTGTTTTAGGTTGTTGCTACTTGCTATAATTGTAATGGGAATTAATGTCTTTTTGGGAAGCGAACTGTTCGAATTAGCGCGTATATCAGTAAATACGAATCAATTTTCTTGGGGTGAGAGAGTAGGAGACGGTCAACCTTCCCTACTTGTACATATTTATATTTATAGTTTCTGTCCGACAACAAAACTGCGAATTGGGATTAGTTTATTCAGTTTTGAATACGGCTGTTCCCTCTCATCTAATTATCCGTTCATAAAAGGGGTAAAAAGTTTTTTTACCCGTTTTATGAACGGGTCATTAGATGAGAGAGAATAACGCGTTCATAAAACGGGTAAAAAGGTTTTTTACCTCTTTTATGAACAGGTAATTAGGTGAGAGAGAATAACGTGTTTTATAAACGGATAATTGTTTAGTTCTTATTAAAATAAAAAAAATCTTGGTTTCTATTAAAATTTTAGGGGTACAATTTGTTGATTATAATAATCTCGGCAAGTTACAAGTTACAAGTTAAGAACAGCAAAAGCAAATTAAAGTTCCAAAAGAAAACAAGCTAAAGGGAAACCGTACAATTTTCCCCCAACTCCTAACTCCCTTTGAAGCTAAGCCAACAGAAGTTCGAATGTTAATTATATCACAGTCGTCTTGTATGATTGAATTGTATTGACTAATTCAAAGGCATTAAAAACTATTGCAATAATTCTTATAGGGACATTTAAAACTACATGAATTACTTTTGTATTGTTCAATATTTGACCACATGCTTGGTTAATATTTGTTTGACCAAGTCTTATATTCCGTAATGCTATAATTAGAGATCTATTGATCATAACAAGGAAAGTAACAGAGAGTAGCCCTGAAGAAAATGGCTAGAAGAGAGTTCTTCATTGCAACTTTTCTATTGAATTTCATCATTATTAATGGAAGCGGTAAGTTTCTATTCTTGATTCTTTCTTTTTTCCCACTTGTTAGTTTCAATGTGAAGCACGTTGAGCACGTCCTTAGAGTTCAGGTATACGGTACTCAGGGTCCAGGGAGCACATGGTTTAGTTTACCTGATACATCTGTATTTAAGATATATACATCATATCACCTATTATTAGAGTTTGAAATAAAGGAGGCCACAACAGTTAAAATTCAAATTAGTTAAAGATATACCAGGATAGAGTCCGGCACAGATGATCATCAATAACTACACTTTTTTGAGAGGAGCTGTTATTTATTATTATTATTTTATTTTATTTTTTTTTGGGTTGGTCAAAAGAAATTTTTTATGTGCAAAATGAATTTGAAGCAATTGATTGGATGTAATGTCTGAAGTGTTGGGCCCAATTCGAGTTTATTGTCCCAAATCCCAATAGGCATTTTATAGTTGAACGTCAGCGGTTCAACATATATTTGGTCAGTTTTTTTTTTATTTTATTTTTTATAGCAATATCTATTTGCTCAGTTGCAACCTAGTTTTGGTCGACGCTTCTTTTTCCTCTTCAGAACTATAAATTTTAGGTTGCATGTTAGAGAAGATGATAAGCAACTATAACCGGCCGTTTGTTAAGGACTAACAGTTTATTTATTTATTTATTCGACAAATATTAAAAAGAAAGGCAACATTTCTAACAAACATTTCATTATATATATTTATTTATTGTACATGTACTGTAAGCAATTCGTACAGAGTACAAAATTTTGTTTACAAAAAAGAATTAGCAGCGGGCCCTAAAAAAAAAAAGAATTAGCAGCGGGAACACTAATACCAAAAGAAAAACTAAGTGCATTTGTACATACTGATGAGGTCTTATCTGTTTACATATTTCACATGTTTGGACACGTAGATCGAAAAGGTAATCCGTTGAGAAATTAAGAGAATAAATTTCAACACTGACGGGTCTTCAAGAGGTCCAGTGCATTTTTAATTTCAGAAAAAATTGAATGGCAAAGAACTTCTTTCTTATAAAAAAAAAAAAAAAAAAAAAAAAAAAACAAAAGAGAGAAATTAAGAGAATATTGATTGATATCAAGATTTCAACACCTTAATATAGGAGACATCGTCCTTGGCTAGCTAGGTTGCATGATTTCGAAACAAAGCATTTATATCCGGGTAGTTTTTGGATCCAACACGACCTGTTATATCGTTGAACGCACAAAAAGTGAAGGTCGGGTGAGGCATCATGATATCCGCGGGACAAAAATCAGACAATTTTGAAGGAAGTACATGAGCACTGTTCATTCGCCTATGTCACCTGACGTTACAACAAACTCAAAATTATATATAGCATAATATATATATAGAACAGGCCAAGCTCTATGGGATGCAAAAAATGAAATTTAGTACTGTTAAAGACACTGATTATACCTCTGTAAATAATACCAACTTATAAAAGTAGGGCTGCATAACGTTAGAAACGGAGGCGAAACAAGGGTGTTTCGTTGACCGTTTCGTTTCGGTGACGAAACTGATTTCTGTTTCGGTAATCGTTTCGCAGGGCTGAAACGGTCAAGATTTACGTAAATTACACTACGATGAAACTGTTCGTTGTTTCGTTGATCGTTTCGCTATACTGAACGAAGCCATTTTTCCTTTCGTTGATCGTTTCGCAGGGGCCAAAACGAAACGAAATTACGTATTTCTTTTTCCGTTTGCAGCCCTATATAAAAGGCAGACCTTTTCTGATTTTCTTAATTAGTGCGTTACAGTGGGCATTATAAACTACAGCTGTCAGTTCCACAAACTTGGTGCACACTTGTAATTCAATTTTTTTTTTCTTTTTTCCCTATTTTGTATTGAAGATCCAACAGCAGGGAATATACTAAAAGCAGATGAAATGCTGCTAGATAACCAGGTCCTAAATTCGACTAATGGGATTTTTCAATTGGGTTTCTTCAATATCAAAAATTCCAAGAACCGATATCTTGGGATCTGGTACACTAACCCATATAAAACAATGGTCTGGATTGCCAACAGCGACCATCCAATCATCGGTGGCACTGGCATGCTTTATCTATCCCCAGATGGAACCCTTTCCATCCAAAATAACACAGGCCAAAATATATGGTCTATTGGCAGTCAGCAAAGCAGAGGAGTACCTCAAGCATGTCTCCTTGATTCTGGACTTCTTGTTATTAATGACACCAAAACAGGAAAAATTTTGTGGCAAAGTTTATACCAACTCTCTGACACCCTATTGCCACACGTACCACTGGGATATACAAAATTTTTGGACTCAATGCTTGAAATTCAAATCTCCTCTTGGAATATTACTGGAATCGATCCTTCTCCTGGACAATATGTACGGAAATTGGACCCTTCCAGATTATACGAATTGGTTACATTCAGGGGATCTGACATAATATATCGAACTGGTCCATGGGATGGCGAGAGATGGAATGGATTCCCCAAAATGAACCAAGATATGGTGAAGTTTGTCGTCACAGCTGGCGAAAATGGAGCATACTTTTGGTACGAGCCACAAGATCCATCCATCCTTTGGCGTTGGGTCTTGAAGTCAAATGGCACAACATATCGCTATTATTTGAATGGAAGTGACTGGGTCGAGTACTGGAAAGCGCCCGATGAATCGACCCCTTCATATGCTGTGTGCGGACCATATGGGATTAATTTTGATGGTGATTGTAAATGTTGCATGGATGATCCATTTCACCCCAAGAATGGAAAAGATTGGAAGAATCGCATTTTTTCTGAGGGTTGTGAAAGAAATGTACCTCTAAATGGCACAAATCATGGTTTTGTTACTCTAAGACATGTGAAACTGCCCGACACCATCAATGCAGTTTCTGATGGAGAAAAAAGTAGAAGTGAATGTGAGCGTTGGTGCCAGAAGAACTTGTCTTGCATGGCTTACGCATACATTAGATGGCAAGGATGTCTGGCTTGGTTGGGAGAAATTATCGACATGGAACAATTCCTTGATGGAGGGGATACACTATATATTCGTGTTGCTTCCAAGAGACGTACGTCATTATTTGCAATGATTTAGAACAAATTCAACAATGTTGGGATGTGGACTTATTTTTTACTAATTGGAACATTTTTCTTACCAGATAATCGAAAATTAGTTCTTATCATTGTGCCTCTCAGTATCGTTGTAGTCTTAATTCTGGTGGTGATTCTGGTAAGGAAAAAAATATGGTGGCTGTTTAGAAAATATCGACCAGCAGGTACATATTATTAATTAGATTAAGAATAATTCTCATTCTTAAGTTCGTTCTTGTACATAATCACGTATTGTGTAACATACTTCACATTCCCTTACATGAAGCTGTAGAACAAGAAACTTATGCAACAAATGGACAAGAAGATATTCGATTTTTTGAATTTTTCGACTTTGATACCATAAAAGTTGCCACGAACAATTTTAGTGCAACTAACATCATTGGCGAAGGGCAATTAGGACCAGTGTATAAGGTAATATTCTGTTGAAATTTTCATTTGATCGAGTAGAAGTTCGAAATAGATCTCTAGTAGTATAAGTGTATAACAAATATTTTTGAGAAATAGCTTTTATTTTCTGCCCATACTGAGTCTTAATTTACTTTTAGGACACAAATAGCACATAATCAAGGAAAAAGAACTAGAAAACAAAATGGTATATGATCCTATGATCTTCTACAACTAGGAGCTACATAAGTAAATAATGGGTTTTCGTGGATTTAATTTGAAAGTAAGTTTTTAGTTGTTCGGTTTTGTTGGAATTTTCTATTATCAATATGGAAGCCGCTAGCCACTCATGAACAGTAATAATGAAGATTTGTCTCTCGCCAAATAACTTTAAAAAAAGTATTTATAAAGATAATGATAAAATGAGCTAGTCTAGTTTTATATGGATTTTATTTCTCTGTTATTATTACTTATTACTAATGTTAATCTTACAATGAATTGCTTTGAATATTGGGTTAATTACCAGATCCCAAATTAGTAACACTTAACTTGTGAATTGCTATAGGGAGTTCTCCAAAACGGTGAAACAATTGCAGTTAAAAAACTTTCAAGAAGTGCACCTAACGGAAATAAACAACTTAGAAATGAGCTGCAGCTGCTTGCAAGGCTCAAGCACAGAAATCTTGTTAAATTGACGGGATTTTGCATACAGCAACAAGAAATAATCCTCTGTTTCGAACTTATGCAGAATAGCCTCGATCAATTGCTGTTTGGTATGTTAAACATCTTTCTTTTTCCTTAAAATTGTTAAATAGAAAAAAAATGATAATAATAAGATTTAATGCCCCATGCATCCTTTAAGAAAGGCTGATTTTCGCACTTGTTGTTAAACTAATAAAATTCTCATATTAATATTTATTTAATCCCTTTCAGCTTATTCAGGACTTTGTTGACTATAATTAAAATGTCTGAAACCTAGCTTGTCGCACAAATTTCTTTTTCTTTAGAATGCCTCCTCACATCCACGTTCCCTGTACATAGGGCTGTCAAAAGTGTGCCGTTTCGCACGTTTCCGTTCCGTTCCGTCTGAACGGAACAGCTAACGGAATGGTAAATGAGTTGAGTTTTCAGAAACGGAACGGAAACGGAACATGTTATTCTACACGTTAGTGTTCCGTTTTACCGAAAAATGACTGAAATCAATGGAAAATAGGTTGAAATCAGTGGAAAATGAGGAACGGAACAGCTAACGAAACGGAAAACTGTTTCGTTTTATGAAACGGAACAGAAAAGGAATGGCATTTTGTTACGTTACCAGAAACGGAACACCCCTGTTCCGCTTCCGTTTCACATGTTTGACACCCTACCTGTACAAATGCCTTTTTCTCCAAACATTGTCTTTTTTTTTCTTTTTTTTTTTTGTGGGTGGGTGGGGGCAGAAAAACAGACAGCTACTGTCTAGAAGCTCTTTCCAAACATTATTTTTCTCCTCACATGGTCTCTATCTCTCTTCTATTTCACTATTTCCACAGAAGAATGGCTTTGGTACTCTTTTTGATTAACGGCTGCACAAGGCTTGCATCAAAAATTAAAAAGAAAATCAAAGAACGACAGAAATGTTACTGAAGTCTCTAAATAGTTTCAAACTGCTTGGGTAAGACATCGATGTGTGCAGAACATGAAATGAAAGTTTGTTTAGTCTAAATGACAAGTGTCATTTGTTTAACATAGGCACTCGTCACCGAGAAGAGGTATTAGAACTAAATTGGGAACAGAGATCTCGATTAATACAAGGAACCGCCTCAGGTCTTCTTTACCTACATGAGGAGAATGGTGATACAATAATTCACCGTGATGTGAAGGCATCAAATATTTTACTCGATCAAAAGATGAACCCGAAGATAGCTGATTTGGGAATTTCGAAACTCTTTCAAGAAGATCGCTCCGTCTTCACAGTTAGCACTTTTGGCGGAACACGGTTAGTGGAATACTTTCTGCCTGCAAATTATTTTCTGTAATCTTTTACAGGATAAACGAAATAAGAATGACCTACCAAAATTCACGTATTAAATTTGAAACTTATTTATTAGTTTTAAGTTTCCAACAGCAATAAAATTTTTTTTTTTTTTTGGATAAACTAGATAGTGACTATCTAGACAACAGCAATAAAGTTGTCCTCCGACTTTTCAAAAAAAAAAACACGTCTGTTCTTTAACTTTTATTTTCATTATTTCAGATATTTTGAATCTTTCAAAACTGATTTGGTGCAAATTTAGAATCAATTTAATTTGTTTTTCTCAAAATTTATGGATTGTCAAAATCCTATTTGAAAGTTCATGAAGTAATTTGTTCCTGATGAAAATTTACGAACCAAATTTTGGAAAATGTAAAGGATGAAGAAGTGAATTGTTTCAGAAATAGAAGTAACGTTTTTGGTCATACCAATTAAAATGATCTTTTACTGATGGAACTTGCAGTCATGTAAAATGCAAAGATAATGATGAGTAGATAAAAGTGGTCGTCAATCATCACCAATTAAAACGATCTTTACTGATGGAACTTGCAGACATGTAAAATGCAAAGATAATGATTAGTAGATAAAAGTGGTCATCAATCAGCACCAATCAAATATGGAATAATATATTCACCTCAATTACTGGTCCTATTTTCAGAGGTTACATAGCGCCAGAACAGCAGCATGGAATGATGTCAACTAAATCAGATGTTTACAGTTTTGGTATGGTTATTCTCGAAATAATCCGCGGTAAAAGAAACACATCCTATCCTTCTGGGCTTGTTAGTCTTGTAAGATCCTCTCTCCCTCTCACACACACACACACACACAAACACACAGAAACTCAAGTTTTTTATTTTATAAAAATCATATATGTAGGTACTTCGATACTTAAATGAAGGCAGAATACTGGAACTCAAAGATACAAGACTAAGGGGACCATGGTCAGATGGAGAACTAAAAAGGTGCATACACATAGCATTACTATGCCTTCTAGAAGAACCTCATATGAGGCCGAGCATGCGGCAAATCAATCTTTGGCTAACTTGCCAATCAATTGAACTACCTCCCTTGCCTGATCAGGCTTCATCATGGGGCAATATTGTCATGGACCCCTTGACATCAGTTTATAGTTCAGCACTCTTGTAACTCAAAATGTTGGTTCAGTTATGTCTCTACTGATGGATTGTACTGCTATTTTGATTGTTCAATACAATTCCATCTGACTCGTGATTGCGTACCAGGTTCCTATTGACCCTGGAATGAAAACCGGTAAATTATATAAGGCCATGATGCCATTTTCGTGCTATTACTGTGCTTGCCCTTTTTTTATTTCAAACACGTGCCCAGAACTACACTAATGTGTTATAACTGCAGTTAATTTACCATAAATGATCATTTTGAGTTAGTTCATTCCGCTATAATTATTATTCTATGTAGTTCTCAATAATATAATTACGTAGAAGTAATAAGCTTATTTCCTTCATATTCTATTACTATTTTTTGATTTCGCAGGTACAAACCAGGTGCCTCAGATTTAAATAAAAATCATAAAACATTACATTACAAGTCTTCAAAAGATCAATGAAAATAGCAAAGTAGCCTACCTAACAACCCTTTAAATAACGAAAGAGCATATCATCCTCTTCCAAAAGCACCACCACAAAGAGAATAACAGCTGGAGAGAAATGCAGCAAACATGAAACATCTTCATCTGCTAGACCCCCAGTTTTAAGAATAATAATAAAATAATATTAAATATTAATAATAATATATATTTAATCGAAATTATTTAAATAATAACGCAAGTACGGAATTCCAGATTCCGAACTGAATTACGGAATTTCAGATTCCGTAACAGACTAGTTACGGAATTCCGGATTCCGTAACTAGCCTGTTACGGAATTCCGGATTCCGTAACTAGCGTTCCACCCTATTTTGGCTTCCGATCTCACCATAATTTATTAGTTTATTAGTTAATTAATTACAAAAATAGATAATATATTGTAAAAATAATTTAAAAAATATGAAAAAATCAGAAAAAATAGGATAAATTTTTATATGCAATTAAAATTTATTTTGAAATTTTGTTTGCATTTAATAATTAAGAATTTGATAATTAAATATTAAAAAATTAAAGAAAATTGTTAAAATTTGATAGGATTAATTTTAAATGTAGGAAAAAATTGTTGAAAGAGTTGAACCGTTTCTACTCGAGGTTAGTTTTTCTATATGTATATTTTTTTATTGTTTGAATAGATTGTATATTGTTTGAATAGAAATGTTTAGTTATTAAAAAAATCGATGTTTTTAAAGATTAGAACTTCAAATAGGCATAACTTTTGATAGGAATGTCCGTTTCGGATAAATGACCACAATCCGGAAAGCTGGTAACGAGATCTACATGGTTTACCAAGAGGTAAACCCCATAACGACCATTTTCGGAGCCAAAAAACGCTCTCTGAACCTCCAAAATCCACTTTGAAAGTTTGCAAACCTAAAAATCACTCAAAACTACTACAAAATTTTTTAAAATCATAAATTAATCATTCTCCATCTTAGTGAAACATGAACCTCGTGTCATTCATTCCTTTCTAATATTAATCATTCTCCATCTTAGTGCTTGTATATTAATATATCTCCATGACAATATATATACATATATCTCCATGTGTGGGTATGCATACCTCCAACCATTTATTAATATAATATAAAGCAACTTAAACAAAAATATATATTGTGTGACTAAATATTTGAATAGTCGGTGGACTTTCGTCATACCTCCAACCATCCCCACTTATTTATTTAATAAAAAAATAAATTATTCAATCATATATATTTGGTTTCTTATTGAATAATTTATTTTTTTAAAGTATATAACAAATTATTTTAAAGTATCTATCATTGATAGTAGAAAGAAATTAAATACAAAAAATATAAAAGATATAGTAACTTTATTAAAAGTAGACCTTTTTATTTGTTAAACGGTAGGTGGGGGAAGTTCATCTATGCAGAAATACACAAGACATATACCATGGTCAAAGAAATCTACCATGGTCAAAGCAAAAATGCACCAAAATTGGACTTTGATTTAATTACGGAATCTGAAATTTCTTAACAAGCTAGTTATGGAATCCGAATTTCCGTAACTAGTCTGTTACAGAATCTCAGATTCCGTAATTCAGTTCGGAATCTGAGATTCCATACTTGCGTTATTATTTAAATAATTTTGATTATATTGATATTATTATTAATATTTTATATTATTTTAGTATTATTTTTAAACAGTACGGTCTACTAGAGCAAGCAAACTTGAATTCATTTTTAATGGGCCTTGTGTCAACTCGGATCGATAGGATTTTGGGCCTTAATGAAATTTGGGTAACCCTACTTTGTAATATCGAAAAAATTAAAACTAAGTTTATTGTTTACACGAATTTCGACAATAAATAAAAAAATTTTAAATTTTAAAACTAATATTGTAGAATCGGATTCCTGGAATCCAAGCTTGATCCTATATGTACCATAAATTTTGCTTGAAAGAATTTATAAAAATATTAATTAAAATAATAAAAAATAATAGAAAATATTAATATTTATTTAAAAGTAATATTTATTTAATATGTATTAATAAAAAATATTAATATTTATTTAAAAGCCTGACTAAATAAGGGGGAGGAAGAATCGTAGGAACTGGAGTGGGATGACGAGGCAGTCTACTAGATGAGATCCTAGAATGACCGAATGCATAGTGAGAGATAAGTGTGAATGGATCATCTAGTGGGGTACCGTATACTTGGTAATATGCATCAGCCTGACTAAGAATAGAAGGTGTGGGGCATGCGTAAGGGGCTGGCTCCCCATGTGTGGATGAAGATGGCTGTACCTCGTACGTATTAAGTCTGAGTATGAGGTTGGTTATACCCACCTAAAAATTGAGTCTGAATCTGACTGTACCCCCTCCGTACTGAGTCTGAGTCTGGTATGGAGGATAAGGAGTCTGACTCTACTCTCATATATATTTGTAAGTTTCATAGCCTAAACTCCAAATGCATAAAAAATAGAAAATTGCCAAAAGTACCTAAGAAATCATCTCCGAGAAAACTATATTTGTAATTTCTTCAGTTTTCTTGATTGCAAAACTACGCGAAAAAAAGTTCAAAAAAATTTTGAAAAAATCACATTATGTAAACAAGACACTATACTCTCATATCTGTAAGTTTCATAACCTAACTCCAAACTCACAAAAAACAGAAAATAGCCAAAGTACCTAAGAAATCATTTCTAAGAAACTATATTTCTAAATTAAAATATATTTTTATATTATTTTTTCAAACATAAATAAATTTAATTTTTAATAATGATTATTTTTTTATTTTATTAATTTTAAATAAATATTAATATTTTCTATTAATAAATATTACTTTTAAATAAATATTAATATTTTCTCTTATTTTAATTAATATTTTTATTATTTTTTTCAAGCAATTTTTTTTTTGTGTTTGGAGTTAGGTTATGAAACTTATAGATATGATAGTAGAGCCAGACTACTTATCCTCCATACCAGACTCATACTCAGTACGGAGGGAGGTACAGCCAGATTCAGATTCAGTTTTTAGGTGGGTACAGCCAGCCTCATACTCAGACTCAGTGCGTACGAGGTACAGCCATCCTCATCCGCACATGGGGAGCCAGCCTCTTATGCCTACCCCACACCTTCTATACTTAGTCAGACTGATACTTATTACCAGGTATACGATACCCTACTAGATGACCCATTCACATCTATCTCTCACCATGCATTCGGTCATTCTGGGGCCTCATCTAGTAGACCGCATCGTCATCCCACTCCAGTTCCTACGACTCTTCCTCCCCCCTCATCTAGTCCGGCTTTTAAATAAATATTAATATTTTTTATTATTTTTTTATTTTAATTAATATTTTTATTATTTTTTTCAAGCAAAATTTATGGTAGATCTTAGATCGGATTCTCTGGATCGGATTTTGGGAATCTGATTCAAGCTTAGAAGAGGTACACGAGCAGGGTAGAGGTGAAGTAGAGGGAAAGGAAATGAAGCGTTTTCGTTATTAATAGAAATAGATTAGCCAAATTTTCTATTTTTTGAAATTGAATGGCTGGAATGACATTTTCGGTGATTGCACTTATAGTGTTAGAATAAGATATGATCATTGCATCACCAAGTTCAACAACGCAATCTAAATATAAATTATTACAGAAGCATAAATTATCTTACTAAAAGCACCACTAGAATACCAAATGACACGAAAAATTAAATAACGTCAACAAGTCAAAGTTATCCAGGATATAGAACACAAGCAGTATCTGCAAAGGACATCTCTAATGCGCCATTTATTATTATTATTATTATATACTTAAAATAAATGTTAATTGTCTTGTTTAAATACAAAACGAAATATATCTCTTGGTGGAATGATATCCGCAATATGGATCTACAACTGTAGTTTTGTACAATATCAAGACATTCACTTTTATTATTATTTAATATTTTTCCCCCTTCTGTTTTGTTTAAAAATAAAAATAAAAACAGAGTGGCAAACCCATCATTTCCGTTATCACGTTTGCGTCGCGGGCTGACAGGCTCATCTAATTTCCCCCTTCTTTTTTTTTTAAAAAAAAAAAAATCCACATTCCTCTCATGTGTCTATCCATTGTTGTATTTTTTTAATTCCTTTGCTGGATTTTTCCGGGCAATCAATGCAGTATTGGTTTCAAGCCACAACAATAATCTATCGACATGAAGAAATGGAGATTGTCTGTTGATATTGCACTCCGTTCTTATTTAAAAACAAATTTCTGGAAATGATGAATCAAATATTCACAAATCTTTGAAACTTATAAGAAACAATAGGACTCATTAATATTTAATTAGTTTTTTCCAATTCAAAATTGTATTCGATTAATAAAATCTGTTCTTCGAAATATCATTCGTTGAAAATGTACAGTCAATTTTCATAATTATACGTTAAATACCCTGTAATTGCACGGTTCATCACTAAGCAGCCGACCTCAGTGATTTTTTACCATTTTGTGTCCCCACCAATGAAAAAGAGTGGTCGACGCAGCGGCTCGCCCACCAAAACAATTTCCATACACCAAGCTCATATGCTTCTTACATACACCGGTACTATTCATGGAGATATAATATGCAGGGTTCATGTCTGAAGATGCTATTATATAATTTCTAAACTTTATTTAATAATTCTTTTAGATAATTTTAAAAAATTAAATATATCTTACTATATATTTGTTTAAAGTATATGCATAAGAAATAAACAATAGTTTAAGAAAAATAAAGTATATCAGCTACCTTATATAACTCATTTGATTTAGAAAGCTCATACAAGATATATGGTGCAAAAATAAAAACTTCTTATATTCATATCCTAGTTTAATGTAGCAGAAAGTGTTGTTCTAAATCATTTTAGGTGGGATGAGTATATTTTATTAATGCAAGACTATGAAAGGCAACATAATTAGTTTTCTTTTAATGAGAATTGGATCAGTTTGTCTTATTTTGAGGTAAATTAGTAGAAGTAATTTTTCCTCTTTTTTTTTCTTATTTTATTATATGTAGTAGTTTTAACAAGTGCTGTTATTTTGCTAATTAGAACATATTACGAACAGAAGTATCTGTCTTTCATGTATTTTTAAATACCGCTAAATATTTCTAAAAATTAAAATACGAATTTAAATTAAAAAAATCGGTCTATAATGTCCTAATTTTGTACACCAAGCCCAAACAGCTGATTCCATTCAATTAGTGCGCCAACAGCCGTCCTCTATCCTCCAAACGGCTATGCTGTCGGCACTTAAACTAAACTTACCAATATTAATTTACAGATAAACACACGCATCGCCTTGTTCAAATTTAACCACCCAACTGTTTCCACTTAATCAATGTAAAACCGTCGTAGACATTCCACGTTGTCTTTGTTTCTCGTGCACTCATCCCGCCAGCCCAACTTGCTCTCTTCCCAATCCACTTATTATCAAATTTTGATCTCTTGTATTTTCTTCTTTATAGAATTATATGTACCGGGTTATTGGTTGCTCACTAAAATTTCCAAATTGACCTGCTACATGGAAAGAAACATGAATTTCGCAATAGTGAATTTGAAGCCAGGAGATAACTAGCAAGAGGAAGGTTTACCAAATCGAAATTAATCAAAGAGGAGCAATAAAAAAAAAAAAGCGAAATAAAATAACCTCAGAGTATTGGATTCGTGTTGCTTCCTGGTTCATGCATTGAACCAATTTAACTAGTTACGCCTCTTCTCCTCCAGAAACGCAAGGTATTCTATTCTCACTCCATAAGGAAACACAAAAATGCTATAAAATTTGCAAAGCTAAGCTTATTACTTTCAGAGAAGAGAAGATGGCGGAGAGAGAAGGAGAGGCGGAGGTCAGAGAAACGGGAGAGAAAGGAGAGGTGACCGTGGCGGTGATTGATTTCGACATGCTGTGCGCGGCCGTGGCGGCGGCGGCGCCGACGAAGGTGGCGGAGGAGGAGGCGGACGAGAGGTGGGGGTTTGGTCACGTGCAGCGCATGTGGGAAGGAGAGTTGCTTGCGGATTATTTTGACGACCGTCGGATTGCCATGGAAGCCACCTGGTATTGTTTTTTTGTTTTCGAGCTTTCTCATGTTTGTTTGGTTTCACTGGAAGCTTTTCATTTTGGGTTCTTTTGTATATTGCCCCTTCTAATTTGGTATATTTTGTGTTTAGTGGGTTTGAAGTTACATGGGTAGGGCCGTTGGCAGCTTTCTTTGTGGGATACCAAATTTGAATTTTATGTTTAGATTAAAATCCGCTTGTTTCTTTGTTACTTTTCCATTTTAATTTCATGTTGCACTTCCTATTCTTGTCTAATTACTGAAAAAGTACTAAAATTTAGATGTAAACTTAATTGCACAATTATTAAGTTACAAATTATGGATAAATATAGAAGATATCAAAAGTTAGATAGAAGGCCATTTACTGGTGCTGAACAGATACCTGTTTTGGCAGGGGGGAAAAAATATTAGAACTGCTATATATATGCACAGAACTAAGAATTGAGCTTACCAAATTTGCTGCAAACTTAACCTTTTGATCATGTTACCAATTTTATCCCTGTTTTCTTTTTTTTTTTCTTTTTTTTTTGTAGAAAAATGTAACCTTTTAATATCATCATGGTACCAAAACAGGTACTGGGCAGTTACCTGTTTTGTAGGAAAAAAATTTAGAAGTGCTAAGCATATGCAAAACAGAACACTGAGCCTACTACATTTGGTCCTGTTGTCAATTCCAGCTCTGCTTTTCTATTTATTAGAATTAATTTTCCTTTCTTCTGTTTCTTTATGTTACTGCAGTTGTCCATGTTATAGCTTTGGGAAGAACATACAAAGGGCTAATTTAGGTTCTTGCTTTTTTCAGGTGATCATCTCAATAATAAGATATAAATAGGTTATATTTCAAACCTCATTTTCATCATAGTCATCCATATGCCATGTGGATAGGTAATATAAAATTAACATGATATTAGAAAAAAGTGTAATAATGTTGAACCATTGACTTTTATTTGCTAAATCATGTGCTTATCAATTGTCATTATTGATTATTACTGTATGACAGTCTCCCTGGAAGTGATGTTTCTCATAATACTATTCTTGAAGCTATTTATATATAGAGTCCTTATAATAACCAGAAATTTCAAAGTAAAATCATGAAATTTATATTCACCAGTCATTGTGTTATATGACTAGTATAGTGACCATTTTTTTTTTTAAGTCTCCAACAAATTTTTGTAGTAACAATTGGTATTCTTCTTGATTACTCATTGATGTAGAGCTTTATTTCACTATCTCTTTTATTAATTAATTTTTTCTTTGTAACTAGGGAGCTATTTATTTGATATTGAGACTGTTGGCATTAATAAGCCTAGTAGCATTCTTTCTCACGAAAAATAATGCGTATGTATACTTTGGAGTTGGTTCGGCTCTTTTGGTTGGAGTTTACTTGGGTTATTTTCGTACCAGGATCAGACGACAATTCAACATTAGAGTAAGTTTGTTTCCAAGCTCTCAGTTAAATCATTTCCCTATAGTTTAATTCACTTTTTTTGCTTCAAAGGTACCAAACCTGTACCAGTTGAATTTATAGGATTTTTGTTCTTTTAATCTATTTGAAGCTCCGACAAATGATTTATGACACTTCTAAACAGATAATTCCTTGTTTGTAGGGAAATAATAGCTCCATAGATGATTGTGCCAGCCATCTTGTGCTTCCTTGTTGCACATTATCCCAGGTACATAATCACACTTTTGGATATGTTGAACTTCTGTTGTAATTTTCATATGTTTGGAAATGAATTTAACAGATGTTATTGAATTGACCAGGAATCAAGAACACTAGAAATGAACAATGTACAATGTGGTGTTTGGCATGGGAGAGGTGAAACAACATGTTTAGTTGGTAACAGTAGAATCGAGGGAATTACAGATCTCCCAAAATTATTACCTGTAAAGTCTCCTGAGCTCTGTAGTATGGATCGGAAAGGGAACGGTGGTGACCAGTTAATGGGTCCACATGTCAGTCAGTTGGGTCCTTTAGACCCTTAGGTTCAACTCAGCAGAATGTAACATAATGCATGAAATTAGCACGATCCATTTATTTAAATTGTATCATAAGAAAATTAAGTTCTGGTTTGCAATTCAATTTGATTGTCTGCCGGTCTCTCTCATATCTATTTTAATTTATTTCATGGACATCTCAGAGTTGCTCGGTCATGCCAATATTATATGCAGGCTGTTTAAATTATTGTATTTCTTTCGTAGAAAATGTGCATGGGTATTCTAGTCCACTAAAATAAAACAAAGAGGCAGGAGTCCTGCATTTATCTATGTTTAAATATTCAATTTAAATACACCAAACGGATCCTGCGTTGGCATATTATGGATAGTTGAAATAATACATCAGTTCAACATGATTGATTTTGGGAATTTGTTATGAATAAAAAAAAAAAATACAATGTGCTTCAATGTGGACTCCGTAATGTGTTAAACTGCTGGAAGAATAATTATTTATTTTTTTGTAATAAAGGTTAACTATCATTAACGACTCGTGTTGAAAATAATCACTGTTACCGTTGGTTTCTACCTAGTTCCAGTATATATTATACTAGCGGGCATTCGAGCGTTGTGCGATCTACCGTTTTTATAAAATAACATAAAATATTTTGAAAGTCGGGAAAAAAATCTGTATCGTATATTTGTTCTAATTTTGTGATTATGTCGGTAAAATTCCATGCAGAAATATATTTTGGAATGTCCAAAATAATAAAAAAAGTAAAGATCAAACCATAGAAATCAAATATGATGAGATTTGAAAATTTATTTTAATTATTTTAAAAGTATATAATGGAAAAATCATTACATCTATTAATTATATATATTATTTGAGCATGCAGAGTTTGATGGAGAAAACAAAATTCTAAGGGCTTCAAATAATTGAAAAAAGCAATATATATTCTTCTCAAATACTGAAAATGGAGACGACCATTTAAAATAAATGGAGAGCAAAACAATGTGGCCATAAATGTGTATGGGTCGGCATCAAAAAAAAAAAAACATGTGATTCGGACGTGAAAACTATTTTTAGTTGCAATTGAGTTTTACTTTGACCGCCATAGAAAATTCTGGTAACCCACCATCACCAAAGGGCGTGGACCCGCCTACACGGCTGGATTTGCAGACCCGATTTTCTGTGGCAAGTACTCTTTAGCTGTGTTCGAATTTTGTTCAGACCACCATAGAAAATCCGGACAAACTATCCATGCTGAATTTTAAATTTTTTTGTGCTGAGTGGGCCCCACCTATCAGCCACACTGTTCGCCAACAGTGCTAAATACAGTAACAGATCCGGATCTAATTGGCCAGGAATATAGTATTGTCTGATATACAAAGTTTGTTCAATGAGACTGAATATATTATAAAGAAATTTCAAATAAGACAACTTCTATCTAAATTCTTATATCCATCAAAACTTTAAATTATACTTTTTCGAAATATTAAGACATCTATAATTATTAAAGAAAATTATAATTAAGTTGGTTTAAGAATTATAATTAAGTTGGTTTAAGAATTATATTACATCTTAGATATATCTTGCTTATATCATTTTTCAAATCTGAAGAAAGAAACCTGACATGAACATCTTAACAATACAAATTAAGAGGAGAGAGATAAAATTAAATGACGTCTGAAAGTATAAATAACATGGTATGGCTAAAACATTATGAAATTTTAATTTTTTTTATAGGTCGTATTTGTTGGCAGGAGGACATTACTTCTACATGTAAAGGACTATATGTGTTTCGTCTACGTACATGATTAAATTAAAATTGAATTAAAAACTGTTTGACAGTGACGTTGATTCCTCTAGATAACTCAAATCTATATTGTTGGAGATATGTCTTAGAAGCCAATCAGTTGATGGCTATTATATTAGTTTATGTTATTGATGATATTTGATCATTTGTTCCTCAATTTATTTATTGACAATTCATTCAGATTGAGGATCTAAATTGTGGATCACTGTGGTTCATTTATGAGTAAATGACAATAATAAATCGAAACTGTCCATAGTCTTGATAATTAACAAGGAACATTAATTATCAGATAAAACTAGTATACAAGTTAAGTGATAATTAAGTTCTACAAATCATAAGTAATGAGTTGCTAACTTAATTGTATATGTATATGTTACTGGAACATAGTACAGGACATGATCCAATAAAATAAATATATGGATTGTGTTATGTGTCATTATTTATTTCATACGTGTTTGATTCTGAATTTGAGATGGTTCAGTTTTTTCACATGAGAATAGGTTCTATAAATATCGTCTAACGTTAATTCTTGATAAGGACTGCTATATGGACTTTATTTATGCTCTCTTAAATTGTGCGGGGAAAAACTATTCATCAAGACAACTGTATGTCCCTCATTAGTTCACCTAGTAAGTAATGATATCTACTGGGCCCCTTGATGGAGATGGATTGCTTGCGAGCAACTTGTGCAATCATCTCTAGATCAAGAAACGTATAATCTGCAACAATGACACACTCCTATCTTGGATTATACAAGGATATCATGTGACGTAAGAATAAAAAATAATAAGATACTCATTTCTTATGCAGGATTGAAGTACTGTAGTTGTACAGTATTTATTTATGCGAATTGAGAATCATAACGTGTTGCTAGATACCGCTTATGATTATTGGAAATAAATGACGATTTATTTTCCATGATTAACATAGCATAAATCCTCAAAGGGTCACACAAATAGGACGATGACCACACGTGCATTATTTATTTATTCGCAGCAGTTGGTACTGTGGAAATATGATGGGTTGATTAATTAATTATATACCGTTGCAAACCGTTATAATTAATTAAATCAAATGGATCATATAGAAATAAATTAATACATTAGCTAATCTCAAAAATAATTATTAATAAGTTAATAATTAATTTTGTTCACCACTAATTAATTAAAATAATTAATTTGAGCTAACAGGCCTTTATTTATTTGGTAAATTAAAGGTCCAACTTGAGAGCACTTAATTGGGCCACTAATTAATTGAATTAGAGGACCAATTAAACAATTGATGGAGCCCATTTAGGCCCATTTTATGGGCAGCCATATGGATGGCATAGTTGTAATTTGTTACAACTTGTTAAGAGAATTGTTGATTTATAAAAAGAAAGATTTTGGAGAAAGAAAAACCCTAATTTTCTATCTTCTCTCTCTTCCCTCCTTGACTGCTAATTACCTGTTTTATGAACAGGTAATTAGGTGAGAGAGAAAAATAGTCTGCGCTTTGAATTATAAAATGTGTAAGTAGTAATAGTGCGTTTTATAAACAGATAAAAATGCTACTTATCCGTTTTATGAACAAGTAATTAGGTGAGAGAGAACAACAGACTGCTCTTTGAATTATAAATATTTTATTCCTGATAATATTTAGTATATTTATTAAATATATTTATTGCAAAAAGTATTAAAAATAAAAAACCAAACGCGTTTTAGTTTTATAATTACAAAAAATATTAAATAAAACCAAACGTGTTTATTTAATATTTTTTATTTAACAAAAAGGACAAAATTGAAATTTTTTGTTCTTTTTGAATAAAAAATATTAAATAAATGCGTTTGATTTTTTAATATTATTTGCGATTTAGTCCTTACATGTTTTATAATTACAAATCATGTAAATATTGTTAGAAACTCATTCCATGTGCAATTTAAATTTTTATTACTTATTAACAAACAATTTACGATTGCTAATATACGGATCTAGATAATTATGCAAGTTGACACTTTAAGAGAACGGTAGAAGGATTTACCTCTTCTAGTCTCGTAACTAGAAGGCTCGACCTTTGCTTAGAAGTCGGTGGCTTGCTCGTCACCTTCACCACGTCGCCGGCCTCGAGTCCACCTAAAGTCTTAACCAAGTTCTAGGCTCTTGTGCTAGCAAGAGCAAGAACAAGACTAATCCCTTGTGTAGCCTTCTCCAAATTAACTATTTAATTTGTGGCTAATATTCAACACATGAATACCTAGCAATAAGCACTAAAGAGATGGAAAAATCAGATCTGAAATTTTTCTCCTTTTCTTCTCTAAAATGGCGGCCAAAAATTGGAGGAGAGAGATAATGAAAACCTACCCTAATTACCATTTAATGAGGGTTTATATAAAGATATAAACTTTACCTAATCCTCTTCTTTGGCCGGCCACAAAAAAAAAAAAGGCTTAAAAGCCCAAATTGTCATATACAATTTAGTCCTTTAATTAACTCTTTAATGATTATTTAAAGCTAGGTCCAAATTGACTAACCAAATGGAAGCCCATATATTAATATAATTCATACAATTATATTAAATCATGTTGAATAAAATTAATTATCAACTTATTGATAATTATTTTAGGATTAGCCTAAGCATTAATTTATTTCTATATGACCCCTTTGATTTAATTAATTATAATGGTTCGCAACGGTATATAATTAATTAATCAAACTATCATATTTTTATTGCATTCACTGCTGCAAGTAAATAAACAATGCACTGTTGGTTAAAACTTTATTTGTGTGACCCTTTGAGGATTTATGTTATGTTGGCCATGAAAATAAATCGTTATTTATTTCCAATAATCATAAGCGGTATCTAGCAACACGTTATGATTCCCAATTCGCATAAATAAACACTGTACCAATACACTGCTTCAATCCTGCATAAAAAATGGTATCTTATTGTTTTGATTCTTATGCCACATGATATCCTTGTATAATCTAAGATAGAAATGCGTCATTCTTGCAGATTATACGTTTCTTGATCTAGAGATGATTGCATAAGTTGCTAGCAAGCAATCCATCTCCATCAAGGGGCCCAGTGGATATCATCACTCGTTAGGTGAACTAACGAGGGATATACGGTTGTCTTGATGACCAGTTTCTCCCCGCACAATTCAAGAGAACATAAATAAAGTCCGTATAGCAGCCCTTATCAGGAATCAGCGTTAGACGATATTTATAGAACCTATCCTCATGTGGAGAAACTGAACCATCTCAAACTCAGAATCAAACACGTATGAAATAAATAATGACACATAACACAATCCATATATTTATTTCATTGGGTCATGTCCTGTACTATGTTCCAGTAACATATACATATACAATTAAGTTGGTAACTTCTTACTTATGATTTGTATAACGTAATGCCCACGAGGCCTTTTCATAAAAAAAAAAGAGAAAAAGACTGTTTTATTGTAGTTTCTAGAAAATTGAGGACTAAATGATAAAAATGTTAACAATTGTCAGAACTTAAAGTTACTTGTATTAATTTGACCGTACTAATATCACATAGTTTCGACTTTTGAGAAGGGTGAGATCGTAGCTGCCCTTTGTTTGATTTAAAATGCTCCCAACTTGAAATAGTTGTCCTTAGAGGTTCGTTCTCTAACCTTATATTATTTCTTTATTACCTTTTTCCATAGTAAGTTTTGTATTTCTTCATTTAGGAATCTAAATTTTTGTCGTATTGCTTGGAGTAAGAATCTGACATCACATGTTAGAACTCTCTTCAAGCGAACATTTTTTGTTAAAGTGTCTCAAGGCTGAAAATATTGTGTCTTGAAGATTCAGTGCCTGATTTGTTAAAACTAATGCTTATTACTGCACCTAGAGAAGTTGGTTGTAAAAGAGAAAATCAATGGTTTACTTAGCACTTCAAATGTATTGATGAAGGCTAACAATTTTGTATGTTAAATGTTAATAGGCACCAGGTAACCTGTGTTACTGTTGGTTACATATAGCCGGAAAATTGCAGAAAAAGATTTTGCTTATTTTTCCTCTCCGTGCTGGATTCATGTACCAAGATGGAATGTTAGATTCTAGGGGAGACGAAATATATGTTTTGACTGCACGGTCGACATTTGGAATTGTAATTCTCGATTTTTGCTTGGTACAATAATACCACTCGCTAGGAATTTTATGTCTCTTTGTCTCGATTTGAAATTGTTATGAGGCTCTAATTATATTTGTTATGATTTTTCTTGGATTTGAGATGGAATTTGAGAAGCAAGAGGGAAACGTAGAGAGAGTCAAAGAGCAACCAGAGAGAGATGATCAGTAAAAGGTCTAGAAAATTCTATTCAAGCAATATTCTTTATATTACATTAGAGCAAAAGAAATACACGGAGCCCATTGGGCCTAGCAATTTGGGTCACGACTATAACAATCTCCACCTTGAGCCAAATTGCATAAAAAACAAACTAACCATAACTCAAAATACAAATTAACCTACACTAGTAATGAACTAGTGTCATACTAAAAACAAACCGAAATTGCCCTTGAGCAAAACTTGAACTTAGCAATTGGAAGAGGCTTAGTGAGCATATCAGCCGGATTCGATTCGGTGCCTATCTTCTTCACAACAACCTTCCCTTCCGAAATCACATCCCGCACAAAGTGGTACCGGATGTCAATATGCTTGGTCCTCTCATGAAACATACGATCCTTTGTCAAATGAACGGCACTTTGATTGTCACAAAACACCGTTATAGGACCATCAAGAGAAGAGATCTCACCAACAAATGCCTTAAGCCAAATAGCCTCCTTGATAGCCTCCGTAATTGTCATGTATTCGGCTTTGGTACTAGAGAGTGCAACGGTGGATTGAAGTGTTGACTTCCAACTAATTGCACATCCACCAAGGATAAAAGTGTACCCCGTCAAAGACCTCATCTTATCCAAATCACCCGCAAAGTCCGCATCTACATAACCTGTTAGTGCCATATTTCCATTTTCAAATTCCAAATGAGAATTAATGGTACCTTTCAAATAGCGGAAGATCCACTTCACCGCTTTCCAATGCCCTTTTTCGGGACAAGAGAGATACCTACTTACCACACTAACGGCTTGAGCTATGTCAGGTCGAGTACACACCATCAAGTACATGAGACTCCCAACCGCACTTGAATATGTAACTTTTTTCATATAGCTCTTCTCACGATCGGATTTCGGGCTCAAAGCAGCCGAAAGCTTGAAATACGCCGCAAGAGGAGTTGAAACAACCTTCGCTTTCACCATGCCAAACCGGCAAATAACTTTTCCGGCAAATTCTTTTTGAGAAAGAAAGAGCTTCCGATTGGACCGATCCCTTATAATCTCCATTCCATGGATCCTTTTGGCGGCCCCTAAATCTTTCATCTCAAATGCTGAACCAAGTTGCTCTTTTAACCTCATAATTTCATCCATATTGGAGGCCGCAATTAACATATCATCAACATAGAGCAACAAATATATAAATTTTCCGCTATCCAACTTCTTGAAATAAACACAACTATCATAATTAGAGCGGGAGAAATTTATAATAACCATGAAAGAGTCAAATTTCTTGTACCATTGCCGAGGTGATTGCTTGAGGCCATAAAGAGACTTCTTCAACAAACACACATGGTTTTCATTTCCCGTAACCTCAAAACCCTCCGGTTGCTTCATATAAATTTGCTCTTCCAAATCACCATACAAGAAGGCTGTTTTCACATCTAATTACTCCAACTCCATATCCTTCATTACCACTAAAGAGAGCAAAATCCGAATGGAGGTATGCTTCACCACGGGAGAGAAAACCTCATTGAAGTCCACACCTTGAACTTGGCTATAACCCTTAGCCACAAGCCTCGCCTTATACCGGAAACTTTTCGAACTTGAGCCATCCATCTTTTTCTTAAAAATTCACGTGCAACCGACAATTTTCTTACCACTATGTGGCTTCACAAGAGTCCAAGTGTGATTTCTTTCTAATGAACAAAGCTCTTCCTTCATGACGGAAATTCAATCCGCCGCATTCTTGAAAGAAATAGCTTTCTTGAAGGATGACGACTCACTATACTCCACCTCTTCGGCAATTGCAAGACAATAAGCAAAATCGGCATACCTTGCCGGTTGACGAATTTCTCTTCTTTCTCGATCCCTTGCTAACAAATATGGTCGCTCATCATCTTCTTGATGTTCTTCCAAATGAGCACCATCATGTGACATAGATTCTTCTTCATCACTTTGTTGGACCGGCACCTCAAACTCCACCTTCTTTCCAACCTTCTCATTATCCTTAATAGCCGGCTTATGTGCAACATCATTTGCCTTCAACATAGCCGACTCGTCAAAAGTGATATCTCTTGAGATAAGAAATTTAGAAATTGCGAGACACCACACTTTATACCCCTTCATATTCATGGGATATCCAACAAAAACACACTTCTTTGCTCTTGGCTCCAACTTTCCTTCATTCACATACACATAAGCGAGACAACCAAACACCCTCAAATTTGCATAATCGGCCGGCTTACCCGACCACATTTCTTCGGGTGTCTTGCACTCAATGGAAGTGGTAGGAGACCGATTCACCAAATAGCAAGCCATGCTAATGGCCTCTGCCCAAAACTCCTTACCCAAGCCCGCATTGGAAAGCATGCAACGAGTCCTTTCAAGTAATGTTCTATTCATCATTTCTATAATTTTATTTTGTTGTGGAGTATTAACCACCGTCTTATGCCTCACAATCCCTTCGGCCTTGCAAAATTCATCAAATTGGTGGTTACAAAATTCTAAACCATTATTGGTTCTCAATCTTTTCACTTTCTTTCCGGTTTGATTTTCTAAAAGAGTTTCCCATTCTTTAAACACCTTAAAGACCTCACTTTTCTCTTTCAAGAAATAAACCCAAACCTTTCTAGAACAGTCATCAATGAAAGTAAGCAAATAACGAGAACCGTTATCTTTTGATGGCTCACGAGATGGCCCCCAAAAATCCGAATGAATGTAATCCAATATTCCTTTGGTCGAGTGAATGGCCGTCGAGAAACTCAATCTCTTTTGCTTGTCAAATACACAATGCTCACAAAATTTCAAGCTACTAGTGCATTGGCCACACCACAAGCCTCTCTTACTCAAGATGGTCATTCCTCGCTCGCTCATATGCCCTAACCTCATATGTCACAATTTTGTAGTATCCGCATCCGAGGTAGGACTCGAACCCGTAATAGCGGTCGAGCCCGTGACCGTGGAACCTTGCAAGAAATAGAGAGTTCCAACTCTCTTTTCCTTCATGATAGTGAGAGCCCCTTTGGAAACACGAAAGACTCAACTTTCACTTTGGAACTTGCAACCCTTCTCTTCAAGAGAGCCCAAAGATATCAAATTCTTGCTCAAACCGTGTATATGCCTCACACCCGTCAATCTTCAGATCTTGCCATCATGGAACTTAATTTTCACCGAGCCAATTCCGGCAACTTTGCACAAATGATTGTTGCCCATGAGAACCTTACCATTTGAAGGTTCATATGTCTCAAACCAATCTCTATTTGGAGTCATGTGTTGAGAAGCATCCGAGTCCATAATTCAAGAATTCTCATCATTGACACAATTATCAACAACACAAAGCGTGTCATATGTGTCATCACTACTAGCCACATTGGCATCTTCCGAAGAAACACCTTTCTCTGCCTTTAATTTATTTTTCAACTTATAACATTCGGCCTTTACATGTCCCTTCATTTTATAATAGTAACAAGTGAGATTATTGTGCTTCGACTTTGATCGGGTTCTACCTCTTTTCGAGATCATTTCCTTTGACCTACCTCGATCGGCAACCAAACCAACATCTTGAGTCCCTTTTACTTTCTCAACATTGGTCATCTCATTATCTGAATGCAACTTTGCTTGCAAAGTGCTCTTGACATCCTCAAGAGAAATTTTCTCTCTACTATAAACCATCATATCCCTAAATGACTTATATGAAGCGGGCAAAGAACACAACAACAACAAAGTTTGGTCCTCATCCTCTACCTTAATACCTAATCTATCCAAATCATTCAAGATGGAGGTAAACTCCGCAATATGATTAAAAATAGATGTACCTTCGTCCATACGAAGAGTATAGAGGCGCAACTTTAACCGCAACCGGTTAGTTAGAGACTTCTTCATGAAAATATCCTCTAACTTATCCCACAAACCTTTAGCGATTTTTTCCGAAAGGACCTCTTGAAGTGTTGCATTACTCAAACACAATTGGATAGTGAAAAGCGCCTTGTCATCCATATCCTTCCACTTCTTATCTGTCACCGCTTCAATCAACTTGTCATGGCCATAAATGACGCCCTTAATTTCAAGACTACACAATATGGCAGCCATACGCACTTGCCATAGTGCGAAACTCGTCTTCCCATCATACTTCTCAATATCAAATTTTGTTGACATCTCCATCTCCACAATTTCCTAATTACAAATTTCTCCGATTCACCGAAATTCCGAATTAACCAAATCCAATCACCAATTTAATTAAGCCACCAATTAAAATAATTAAACTAATTTGGCCAATTCTAACTTCACTGAAGCACTTAAAGTGGTGTTGGATAAATACAAAGTTTTGGTGCGCACTAAACACGGAGTAAACTCCAACCTCCAATAAAATAAGTTGTACTAAGTCAAAGTGCTCACCAATAAACAAATCGGAGAAGATTGCACCAACAAAATCGGAAGCCTGCACGAAACCCATAAACACGAGGTCTCTTCTCGCGACTCAGTGGATGCACTGGTTTGAACCTTGAGAACACCTTCGACCTTACGGCAACGATAATCTTGCTCCTGATACCAGTTTGTTATGATTTTTCTTGGATTTGAGATGGAATTTGAGAAGCAAGAGGGAAACGTAGAGAGAGTCAAAGAGCAACCAGAGAGAGATGATCAGTAAAAGGTCTAGAAAATTCTATTCAAGCAATATTCTTTATATTACATTAGAGCAAAAGAAATACACGGAGCCCATTGGACCTAGCAATTTGGGTCACGACTATAACAATATTACTTTTCGTTACAAAGATTAGCCAGTTCATGAGAATTTGTATCTTACCCGCTCAATGTATGTACCATTGTAATTTTAAGATAATTACTCGAGTTAAAATTGCTTTTGAACTTGGATCCCAAAAGTGTAGAAGTAAAATGTTATCATTCGGTGAGTTTATCAATAGCTGCGTTTTCTTTTCTTCTTTTTATCCTTCAGGGATCTAATAATGTAGGTGCCTGAATTACAGAAGGATAGAAGCATTGAAAAGCACATTATTTTACTGATAATTTCAAGTTTTCCACACGATTTGATTGGCTCCTTTCGTTATGATAAAGCGTTAATAATTTAGCTAGCATTGTTACATCACATGATATTCTCAATTAAATGTTTCTTTTGAGAGAGAGAGAGAGAGAGAGATAGAGAGAGAGCCAAAGAGACAGACAACTGAGACAAGAAAGGTTACAAAGTGAACAAAATTTGATCAGACCGCACGAATCTTAAAGAACATCCAACGGTTTAAAAATGCAAAGTAAAGCAATTTGATTTCTTTGCTAAAATAGCTAAGCACAACTCTATTATATAAATGTCAAAAAAAAATTAAAGGTGTCTTAATTATTTGTGTTTCAACAGTTTATCAATGAGTAATGAGAATTGTTGCTTTATTATAAAAGGCAACATATTAAAAAAAAAAAAAAATCAAAGGCAACATATTGTTTTATAGGAATATTAAAGGTAATTAGACACCTAAGACCAATAATACATAATTCAGAGTTTTGATTGAACCCCAGCGATACCTCATAATAGAATTTGAGAGAAAATACAAAAAAAGGAAAATTTCTTTGCTGCCTAACTTCCTCGAAATAGAATTTTGTTCCCTTAAAAAGAAAAACAGCTGTCACAATGTGTGAACATTAGAACATAGTTCTTCTTTTTCTTTCAACATTTATTTCGATTTTGATCTCCCAATGCTCTCATGGTCATAATATTTCGACTTTCCAACTAAGTTGATATACACATATCAAACCTAAACTAGTTCGATAAATTACAAATTTAAGCTCCAAGCAAGAGGATAGGGGATATATATATGTATATATATATATATATATATGAGTTTTGCTATGGTGAGTTGCAACTCACCAAATAGTCGGTGAGTCGCGCTCAAAACTCCTAAATCTAGTTCAAAATGACCGATCCAAACCGTCCAATATGATCTCTCTATTGAAATCTCCATGCAGACCAAATTTTATATTTTTTTTGAAATTTTTAAGTATTTTTTTCGGATTTTTAAAAACTGTTGTTTTTGAACGGTTCAGAACTAATTAGATTAACGATTTTCTAAAATTTCAAAAAAATACTTAAAAATTTCGAAAAAATTTAAAATTTGGTCTGCATAGAGATTTCAATAAGGAGATCGTATTAGACGGTTTGGATCGATCATTTTGAACTAGATTTAGGAGCTTTGAGCGCGACTCACCAACTCTTTGGTGAGTTGCAACTCACCATAGCAAAACTCTATATATATATATATATATATATAGAGAGAGATATATATATACTAAAATCGAAATCAAAGAATTTGAGAGAGATGGTGTGAATTTTTTTTTTTTTAAAAAAAAGGGTAAATCTAACTAGGTGCACATATCATGCACCATCAACATTAACATTGTTGTGTAGGAATATATAGTATAGCAAAGTGTAATAAATGGAGATCGCTTTAACTAGAATCATGTTGTGGGATAAATAAAAAAATGTATTTGGTATTCTCCGGATAATTACGTTGCATATGCGGCTCCTTTAGGAATGTCATGCACTATTAAAAGAGAAAAAGAGGAAATTTCAAACAAATACCCATTATATTTTTTCATCAATGTTTAGTATAAATCATTGAGGACTCCGAATCCCCTGGGAAACCAGGGAGACCTTGACCGTTTTGCTAACCCGGGAATAAGGACGGTACGATCTACAACTGGACTGACAGGAGTAGAGATTTGTACTATTACAGTAGTAGGCTATATATAGAACACCCCCACCACTAGGGAAGGGGTCGTCACTTTGCTAAATAAAGTATGTAACTTGTACTAGTGATAATCGAATAAAATACCTTTTACCTCTCTCATTACTATTTCTATGTTGAACCCTTTACAAAAATTTGAAGAAAAGAGTAAACAGGCTTACTCTCTCGTTAGTGGTGTATCCTCATTCTCTTCCCATTCCTTTCTTTTCCTTTTCCTAATGAATTCTAGAGCAAAACCTAAGTATTGATAAATGATAATTTTGACAACTAGCATTTATAAATTTTTTTGCGTAGTCTAACAAATTACATTCTTACAAACTCATTGGATCGCATAATAACCATTTAAGCAATCAAGGGTCGGATAACCATTGAGAGCTCGTTTGGATCGTATGGGAATAAGGAAGGAATAAGGATTTTAGGAAGAAAACATTAGAAAGTGTGTAACTTTGAGAATAAAATGTTGTCTAGGAATAAACTATTTATAGGAAGAAGCTATTCCTAAGCAATCCAAACGAACCCTGAAATACGATAAACTAGAGCCTAGTGATAAACCCTAACTTCCCTCCTTTTTCCGCATTCCCTGTTGCTGCTCTCTCATTTGGATCCGTGAATTGGCGCCACTAGAGGGAAATCGACTAAACTCCGGTTGCCTTCGCTTCTTGTGGTAATCTCTCTCCACCGTATGTTTTGCTTCCGAGTTTAATTTTAAGAGATTAGTTCCAGTGATTGAGGTCAAGAAAATAAAGCGATCCTCTCTGAAATGTAATAAGAAAGTAAATCTCTTCTCATGACCTCCCCTTCCCCTTCAAACTCAGGACGGTTCAGCATCTAAAGTGGCGTCTGATTGTTTTTTTTTTTTTTTTTTTTTTTTTTGCATTAAAAGCATAAACTGTGGCTTTCGTGTCACGAGAAATTGTGAAGCACAGTTTTCAAAACACAGTGAGGACGTAATGTTGCCCTTTTCTAGAGAAATCTGGACCACTTTGTCCACCAAGGTTGCCTCCATATCATTTCATCAAGCCTCAGACATCTGAGAATTTTGGGTGTACTTCATGACCTCTGTTTAGAAACTCCAAAATTGGTAACCGGAACCATTTTCCTCATCACTGGTAATGGTGGTCATCAAAATTTCAGCTTAGCAAAAGCAGGACAAGAAAGCAATATTACACGAGCCCTTGGATGCCTTTTAAGTATTTTATATTGATATTGAAACCTACAGTCTAATAATACTACTAATTGGTTTGTGTGAACTTTTGGTAGTAAGTTGAATGCTTGATTAGTTAAGCCTCAAAACTCTACTAAACCTTTAGCTAATGACAAATAAACCAAGGAGATGCTAACAAAAAGGAAAAAAAAAGGAAAGAAAAGAAAAATTATGTAACCAATGACTGTGAGTCGAATCTCTCATGGTATATGTAGGTTCTGTGTTGTCAATTCATCTGGCTGGTACAGAAGTTTTTTTTGCTGAAATAAGAGCTTATCATTTAGATATATGCTAATGGATTTTACTACTCTCTTTGATAGTATTTAACCATGGGGCGTATACCAGAGAATCTTCCAACAATCTTCAATCGCTTGACAAAAATTTTTGTGGACACATGTAATTCGGACCAGAATAATATTGCAACTGCTCTTTGTTTGTTTCAAAATGCCCCAAGCTTAAAAGTACTTGATATACAGGTCTGCAACTTTTCTACAATTTTATGTACGACTTTATTCATGCTCATTTTATTTTATGTTACTATCTAAATTTCTGAGTAAAGATCGATGATAAATTCATTGCAAAAATTTTTTAGTCCAGGACTATAAAAATTTATTGTGCTGGTAATGATTTTAATGATAAACTGGGTCCAGTACCAACCTGTATAAAGTTGGTAGTTGGTGCTTGGACTTGACCACCATAATTACATGTTAGCTGCAAATTTGTTACAAATCTCTGTACCTAATACCATATCAACTCATTTACTCCCCCCTCCCCATTTGGGGTATGAGAGTGAAGATCAACCACAAGGTCAAAATTTCTGGAAATTAAAAGTAACATAGAATAAAGTTACTGAGTCGCCCATGAGAACAGCTGAGTCTATGCTACAATTTATAGAACTCGTGCTAAGTTCTGCACCAGTGTTAGAGAAACTAAATATCATTGATTTAAGGGATGACACAGTATTTGTTACAAAGGTTCAGTGCTTCCCCAAATTATCAAAAAAGGCTGAAATTTTGCTGAAAGATCACTACCATACATATGTATACAAGGGATATCAGCACAGTGTGACATAACATGATTGCTTAGATTCTCAAGCCTGTCCATGAACATAAGATGGTCATAATACTTAAATAAAACGATTTACTGAGATGATAATTGATTTATGCATATACTTGCATTTTCCTTCCTGGAGACATGCAATAACTTTTAACTGATTAACGTTGTACTCTTCTGTCTCAACAAAAATAGTTGTTTTATTTTTTTCTGTACATCAGAATATATATTTCTTAGGTCGAAATATTTTATAATTCAATGAACATTTCTTAAGTTCCAATATTTTAAAAATCCTCATTTTTAAGAGTCTCGTGCCTTGTGTTATTTTGCTTACCTCTCCTCTAAATAGCTTAATACGAAATGCAGTGCCTCTGAGATGAGGATGTATAGCTGTCCATTTGAGGCAAATATGGCCCTGCAATTGCATTCGGATATTAAATGATATACCAACAGAAGAAAGAGAGCTAATTAATGGAGGATTTTAAAAATACTAACTTAAAATGATTTACCAGCATAGTCATAATTAATTTATGCATGTAATTGTATTTTAAATTCATACATATGTAAATACTTTCTTCATATCTGGACTGACAATACCATTCTAATTAGTGAATGGGCTCTGACGTGAAAAAGACCTACCAATCGTAGAATGAAAGTTCGAGACCAATGCAAGGCAAAACAAAAAATCAGCATACGTATTTGCATGTTGCATCTCATGAGGTAGATATTTTCTAGAACTTGTTACACTAGCAATGATCAGTGGGTCTTAAGACCAGGATATATCGCTTAAGCCAGCGGTAATGCATTAACTTGTGTGTGTATTTTAAAGGAAAATACAGTGCGTTCTTTTTTAATCTATGATGTATTTATTACCTATAAATCAATATATAGAGAAACTATGCTATTGCAAAACAACAAAATAACTTATCTGAATTTTTTGCAATGTGTAAACATAGTTCTGCATCGTGTCCATTAAACAAAGCATCAAAAGGCCCAAACCAGTAGGTGCACACTAATGCCTTCGTTAATCAGCAGCCTAAACAAAACATGAAACAAACCAGAACATGGTTAAAACAAAAAATAGTTAATTAAACTAAATTGTGATTCATGGAAATTGAAGCATACTTAATATGGAATGTCATGCCTCTGAGATGAGGACATATAACAGTCCATCCGAGCCAATTTATGGAAGATCTTAATCGTGCTACCATACATGTATACCAGGGATATCGGCACAGTGTGACATAACATGATTGCTTAGCTTCTCAATCCTGTGCATGAACATAAGATGGTCAAAATACTTAAATAAAACAATTTACCGTGGTGATAATTAATTTATGCATGTACTTGCGTTTAAATATCTGTAAAGACTTTCTTCATATCAGAACTGACAATCACATTCTAAATAGAAAACGGGCTATCATCTGGAAAAAAACCTACCAATTGTAGAATGAAAGTTTAAGACCAACGCAAGGCAAAAAATAAATAAATAAATAAAATAAGCTTGTTTGCATTTGCAGGTTAAATCAAATTAGGTAGACATTATCATCAACTTGTTCACATATTCTTTTTTAAGAAGTCCAATAAAAAAAAATTTTCATCAAGAATACTATCCAACAATTGAAGCAAATGTTTGCAAAAGTACTCTTGTTCGTCAAGCATACCTTAGTACCTGATCAATCAGCTCTTGCATTCTACTCTTGCTACTCGTGTCACTCACCACTGTGCGAACGCTAGATGGTCCCTGAAAAGAGATTTATAGAGGATTAGACGATGCAGACCACATTTTTATTTTTTTAATTAAAAATCAGTGCAAAGGTATACCACCTTTGGTCATCAAAAGTGTTCCAGAATTTATGGACGCAATTTTTTGAGAACAGCTGAAATAGATGAAAAAATTGCAGTTACCACCAACACAAGGCAATATAAAATAAGAGGTAATTTCAAATGATCAAAAGTTCTTAACTACATCCGGTGTCGTGCGAAAGGAATAAAGAAGCAAAAATTTGCTGGATGTACCCGCACAACAAGACAGCTATGGCTAAGAGGTTTCTAAAACCACAGCCAGATGCACACCTGAGAAAACATTTATCACCAACCGTGAGAATCAAAGTTTAATGCAAGTAAAACTAAAAAAATGATATAGATAAGCACATAAGGTTACAACAAATAATATATCTATCCATAGTACATGTATGCTTAAAAATTATTGTTATACTGAACATGAACATATACTAATAATTATTGTTTGAATAAATAATAATTATGTCCATAGTACAAGAATACGAAACCGATAACATTACATTGTACAAGGACAGATACAAACATTTACACTAGCAAGGATTAGTGGATCTTAGGGCCAATATATCATCGCTTAAGCCAACAGTTAATGCATTTGCATGTGTTTGTGTAATTTAAAGGAGAAAACAGTGGGTGTTCACTTCTCATCTATTATTTATTCTCTATAAATCAATACATATTGAAACTATGCAAGTGCAAAACAACAAAATAATTGCCCCATTTTAACGGTCCCAAAGTTTCTAAGAGAATACATACCATAAAGCCATTGACCTGACCGAGCTGACTAAATTGATTGAGGTTCAGGTCGCATATTGTCATGGATTCAGGTTCACATGTCATGATCCAACGCAACCTGCTTAGCTGGTGCTTATATTGACTGGATCAATGACAAGTACGCCCAACTATAACAGGAATGTAAACTAAAAAAAGATGTTATATGTCAAGGTCATGCATGACATTCTAAGTAGCTCACCAAGATGTTATATGTTTACGTCATCAATAGCTTTCTAGTACATCTCACATACTAAATTCAGACATGTTTCCTGGATTGCATACAAACAGCTGGTTGAGAATTTTTTTAAGGTAACTTTTTCAAAACTAATTTATGAATTAAATAAACACACCTAACTATACAAGGGCATAACAGCCCTATATTCTTTCTTCTTGAACGAATCTGCTCCCTTCAATTTATCTCAGCTAAGTACTTGTTCAAAGTTTCTTCAGTCTAAAGCAACACAAACACAATTTGGATAAACGTACTCATGTGAATTACAAACTATCCAAAACTAGCACAATGTTTTGTAATAAGAAGTTCAAATATTTGTATCGGTGGGTAAATGTATTTGTCTTTCACAGTGCTGTTTTAAATATTGAAAACCCAGAGCCAGATTATCTTCAATTCAGGAAAGAAAATCATGAAGCACAAACCTTTTCTTTAAAAGCATTGCTTTGGACATACTGTGAGTATCCCTTGCACACACCAGTCATGCACTTCTGGGACAGGAGAGGTCAGTGGAAATATCAACTCAACAACATCCAAATTTTCGTGCATCGCTGCTATTTCTATGGGCAACCATCCAAACTACAACATGTGAAAGAGAAATTGGATGATTAAAAAGAAAAACAAAAAAGTACCACAAAAGCTATCGAGCATTCAAAGAACAAGAAAAAAAAAATGTTTATTCTTACATCATTGCAAAGATTGGGATCAGCCCCAGCTTCCAGCAAACACATCATTATCCCAATCACTCCTGTGGGAACTTGCAAATGGACATTTGAAGTTCACATCAGAGCCTGCCTGGTAAGAGAGAAACACATAAACAAGGCTGTTTGATTAAACAAGTATACTGAAAAGAAGAGTCACAGTACTACAAGCAACTTCAGTAAAGGCCCTTGATGAGGAGCTTGGTGCATTCCAAAGAACCAGCAGAAACCGACATTAATAGAAGAGTATTGTCATCTTAAGACCAGGATATATCGCTTAAGCCAGCGGTTAATGCATTAACTTGTGTGTGTATTTTAATGGAAAATACAGTGGGTTTTTTTTTTTTTTATCTATGATGTATTTATTACCTATAAATCAATACATAGAGAAACTATGCTATTACAAAACAACAAAATAACTTATCTGAATTTTTTGCAATGTGTAAACATAGTTCTGTATCGTGTCCATTAAACAAAGCATCAAAAGGCAAAAACCAGTAGGTGCACACTAATGCCTTCATTAATCAGAAACCTAAACAAAGCATGAAACAAACCAGAACATGGTTAAAACAAAAAATAGTTAATTAAACTAAATTATGATTCATGGAAATGGAAGAATACTTAACTTAATACGGGATGTGGTGCTGCTGAGATGAGGACGTATACCAGTCCATCCGAGGTAAAAAGGCCCCTGGAATTGCATTCAGATATTTAATGATTTAACAAAAGGTGTAAGACAGCTAATTTATGGAAGAACTTAATAGCGCTACCATACATATGTATACCAGGGATATCGGCACAGTGTGACATAACATGATTGCTTAGCTTCTCAATCCTGTGCATGAACATAAGATGGTCAAAATACTTAAATAAAACAATTTACCGAGGTGATAATTAATTTATGCATGTACTTGCGTTTAAATATCTGTAAAGACTTTCTTCATATCAGAACTGACAATCACATTCTCATAGAAGTTGGAATCGTACGATTCGTTACGATGCGTTACAATATATACGCTCAGCGATGCATATCGTTAGTTTATATCGCAAGCCTACTGAATCGTCTGAATCGAACGATTTGACAGTGCGATATGCGTATCGTATCGAATCGCAACGATTCCTCCGATTCACTAACAACCAATCAGAACGAGATTTTCCTAGCGACGATTCAATTTCCTAAATAAAATATTCGTTGTCCCTTTTGTTTGCGCCACGGAGAGAGGAAAGTAGTACTGGGTCGAGTAAAAAAGGGTAATGGAAGAGACGATACAGACACGTGGGTCCCAAAGATTAATTAAAGAGAGGCACAATTGCACAAACCGCATGCAGTAGACAAAGTTACATTTTCTCTGACATTTAAAATCCGATTTATTTTTTATATTTTATTTTTATACAAAGTATTGAACTTAAGAGACCATAGTTATGGGGACTCCTAAATTTTTTTTATATTGCACATTAAAGTCTCTTTTGTTAAAATTAATTAAATAATTAATTAATATTTGAAAACATATTTAAATAATAATATTAATAATAATTAATAATAAATTCAATAATAAAATATCTGGATAATACAACATAATGATGATTTATACATATTAATAATAATTATAATTTATACAGTTTATAATAAAATATCAGTAAATAATAACAACAATAATAATTTATACAGATTATGCAAATTATGCATTATATATTATAAACTATAAATTATTGATATTAATAATTTATACATGAATAAATAGATTATACATTATAATGATTAAAATGAGTATAATTTATACAGATTATGCAGTATAATATTATAAGATCTAATTATAAATAATAAGTAAATATATTATACATTATAATATTAAGTAATAGCGAATATTCGTACACTACATTATTAGATGCCTAAATTGCTGAATGATTATCATAATAGGGTGTCATATTATAATTTTCTTCTAATGAAAAAAATTCAATATATAATCTAACTAGTTAATTTAATTGATTTTAAGGGTAGTTTACCATACGATACACGACACGATTCTAAATACTACGATACACGATACACTTTACGATTCAACTTCTATGCACATTCTAAATAGAAAACGGGCTATCGTCTGGAAAAGACCTACCAATCTAGAATGAAAGTTCAAAACCAATGCAAGGCAAAAAAAAAAAAAAAAAAAAAAAAAAAAATCAGCATATGCATTTGCAGGTTGCATCTAATGAGGTAGACATTGTCATGAACTTGTTTACACTATCAAGGACCAGGGGATCTTAGTTCCAAAATATCATCTCTTTAGATAACTGTTAATGCATTAACTTGTGTTAGTGTATTTTAAACAACGGGTCTTCATTAAGTATTACTCATCTATCATGTATTTACTCCCAATAAATCAATACAAATTGAAACAATGCAGGTGCAAAACAACAAAATAACTTATCTGGATATTTGCAGCATCGTGTCCATCACACAAAACATCAAAAGGCCCAAACCATTAGGTGCACAATAGAACTTTCATTAATCTGAAGCCCAAACAAACCAAGAAACAAAAACATGATTAAAACAAAACATATAAGTAATTTAACTAAATTGTGATTCAAGAAAAAAAAAAAAAAACTCATCTTAATACGGAGTTTGGCGGAATTTGGTGCCTCTGAGATAAGGACGTATAGCAGTATATTCGAGATAAAAATGGCTCTGTTATTGCATTCAGATATTAAAAGGATTTAACAACAAGAGAAAAGACAACTAATTTATGGAGGATTATAAAAGTGGTACCAAATGTATACAAGGGAAATACATATATTTAAATTCAAAGATATGTAAATACATTCTTCATATCTCAACTGACAATACAATTCTAATTAGTGAATGGGATGTGATGTGAAAAAGACCTGCCAATCGTAGAATGAAAGTTCGAAACCAATTCAAGACAACAAAAAATCAGCATATGTATTTCCATGTTACACTAGCAATGATCAGTGGGTCCTAAGGCAAGGATATATCGCTTAAGCCAACGGTTAATGCATTAACTTGTGTGTGTATTTTAAAGGTGACCACAGTGGGTTTTTTTAATCTATGATCTATTTATTACCTATAAATCAATACATAGAAAAACTATGCAATTGCAAAACAACAAAATAACTTATCTGGATTGGTTGTAATGAGTAAACGTAGTTCAGTATCGTGTCCAATAAACAAAGCATCAAAAGGCCCAAACCAGTAGGTGCACGCCTTCATTAATCAGCAGCCTAAAGAAACCATGAAACAAACCAGAACATGGTTAAAACAAATCATGAAGCACAAACCTTTTCTTTAAAAGCATTGCTTTGGACATACTGTGAGTATCCCTTGCACACTCCAGTTGTGCACTTCTGGGACTGGAGAGGTCAGTGGAAATAACAACTCAACAACATCCAAATTTCCGTGCATTGCTGCTATTTCTATGGGCAGCCATCCAAACTACAACATGTGAAAGAGAAACTAGATGATTAAAAAGAAAAAACAAAAAAGTACCACAAAAGCTATCGAGCATTAAAAGAACAGGGAAAAAAATGTTTATTCTTACATCATTGCGAAGACTGGGATCAGACCCAGCTTCCAGCAAACACTTCATTATCTGAATCACTCCGGGGGAACTGAACTTGCAAATGGACATTTGAAGTTCACATCAGCGCCTGCCTGGTAAGAAAGAAACACATAAAGAAGGCTGTCTGATTGAACAAGTATACTGAAAAGAAGAGTCATACTACAAGCAACTTGAGTTAAGGACCTTGATGAGGAGCTTGATGCATTCCAAAGAACCAGCAGAAACCGACATTAATAGAAGAGTATTGTCATTGCCTCGAGCAACATTCAACTTAAAAGAAAAATATAATACATGCTCCATTAACAAGGATGGTCCTCCAATTAACAAGTCAAAAAAATTTGCTAATCAATGACTAAAACAAATATAAAAGAAAAAATACATCTGCATGGTGCTTCAATAAAACCCCCGCAGTACGTGCTTGCCCATGAAATGCAGCCATAGTGAGACGGGTACCAGTCACACAGTCAAATTCAATGTCCACTGGAACATCCAAAGAGATCATGAACTCCACTAGCTCAGGCCGCCCTACAGTCGAGCAAGTCAAATTATTTTATGCCAACTCAGAAATTATGAAAATTTAACAAAAATTTGTTGTCCACTGTAATGCATAATTACTATTAATGACAACTAACTTCTTTTCGTGACTAATGTAGGCACAATTATCTACTGTTCTGTTTCTAATAGGCGAACTGCATTGAATCAATACATATTGAAACAATGCAGGTGCAAAACAACAAAATAACTTATCTGGATATTTGCAGCATCGTGTCCATCACACAAAACATCAAAAGGTCCAAACCATTAGGTGCACAATAGAACTTTCTTAATCTGCAGCCTAAACAAACCAAGAAACAAAAACATAATTAAAACAAAACATACAAGTAATTTAACTAAATTGTGATTCATGAAAAATAAAGAAAACTCATCTTAATACGGAGTTTGGAGGAATTTGGTGCCTCTGAGATAAGGACGTATAGCAGTATATCCAAGATAAAAATGGCTCTGTTATTGCATTCAGATATTAAAATGATTTAACAACAAGAGAAAAGACAACTAATTTATGGAGGATTATAAAAGTGGTACCAAATGTATACAAGGGAAATTGCCACTGTGTGACGCATAACATGATTGCTTAGCTCCTCAAGCCTATGCATAAACATGAGGTTTTCAGAATACTCAACTTAAATGATTTATCAACATGGTGATAATTAATTTCTGCTTGTACATGTTCCTTAAATTCTTCCTTAAATTCTAATATCTGTAAAGACTTTCTTCATATCTGAACTGACAATCACACTCTAATTGGTGCACAGGCTATGATGTCAAAACGACCTACCAATTGTAGAATGGAAGTTTAAGATCAATGCAAGGAAAAAAAAAAAAAAAAAATCAGCATATGCATTTGCAGGTTGCATCAAATTATCATTAATGACATTTAATTACATCTCGTGACTAATGTAGGCACAATTATCTACTGTTCTGTTTCTAATAGGCGAACTATATTGATGCTTGAACCCAAAAGAATCTAAACTAGAGAGAGAGAGAGAGAGAGAGGATTCAAGCCTTCCTTGCCCAATACAACAAGTTTTGCTCCATGGCTAATCAGGTACCTTGCTGTTGCTTCATGGCCATCCATTGCTGCATCGAGTAACGACGTCTCACCTGTGTAATCGGACTAGCAAAATAAAGACACAGCCAATAACACATAAATGAAATTGATTGGTTGTGTGGGTCTGAGAGAGAGAGAGAGAAAGAGGGACAGATTGCATGTATACCAAACTGTATGCAATGATCACAACTAGTATTTTTTTTTTCCTTTTTTTGCCATTTAGGAATGAAATCTTGAAAGCTCAACTATTTGAGAATTGTGAAAACATTTGTTGTTTTGTATTTAACATTTAGCATTTGACGTTCTTAGAGACAATATGCCAAATTACCAGAAATGAAGAGGTCGATTGGAAAAAGAAAAATTACCAGAAGACGTGTTTCCTCCAGTTGAATAGTGACTTGAAACTTTCTTCCTGAGATCATACCGTTTTGGTGTGCCTCCCATTCCTCTCAATTAGCCTTAATTTATGTTTTAGCAATGATATCTGATCGTTTATTCTACGGCATCTCTGTACCAAATAAAATTCCATTAGCTTATGTCTCATCTATACTACCACATCTTTGGAGCAAATTGGGATTATTTGCTCTTTAATTGCTTATTACCAGGGTAGTTTTTTATTAGAAAAAGATATATTATTATATTTGGAAATAACACAGAAAAAGATGGAAACATATGGATCTGGCTCTAATTAAAATAGTCATGATTCAGGTACCAACAAAGCATGCACTGCTACAGACTACAACCAATTTTCACCACTCAATTACCAATCTTTGTGAAATCTTGAGTTGAATGATGTTATCATAGAGACCGGCAAGAATCCAGATTAGTGTCAAGAAATGAATTACCTTGTATAGATCCAACAGGATGTTGTGCAGTGAGGGATTTGATGGCAATTCACCAGTCCTTAGATAATAATCAAAAAGTTCAAAGCATATCATTGAGGTCAGATTAATATTCAAGAGTTGAAATTTCTAACATACTAAAATTTAGCTAATCCCAAATACATTGCATTGCATTGCAGTTCACAAGAAAGAAAAAAAAAAAGTATTGCACCAGTTGTAAATCCATAAGCATGCTAATCCTAAATAATAGTCCAGTTTTGTCTCAGTCAGTCAACCCCTGACATTTAATTTATCCACAGTTTAACACCTTTTAGACAATGAAACACCAATAATTCCACACAAATGCCCAAAGGAGAAAAGAGGTGCTATAACAGAAATGACTGAAAAGGTAGCACCACCCCTAAATTTTATGTTTGAAAAGGTAGCACCCCTAAATTTTATGCAACAAAATTACTATACCAATATAAAAATCTTCTTCTCAGAAACCAATGAAATTAAATTCTCCGAGGCTTTTGAAAATTTAACGATGGTGCATTGTGCAGGGTGGAAGTACACGGAAGTAAATGAAAAGGAAGAAACAGTCTAAATGCTATCCATTTACTATTTAGTATTTTAAAAGCCAACCAGCCAGTACCATTTATATTGCATGTGCCCTCTGGTGAACTCACACCAATTTATCATGCCTTATTGGCTTTTCAACCCTTCAAAAGCCAGAATTGAACGAACACTAACCTTTTCTAGAAAAACATTGCTTTTGACGTACTGATGTATCCCACCCACACTACATTCATGCACTTCTGGAACTGGAGAGGTTGATGGAAATAACATCTCACCAATATGCTGTCTTCCATATGCAACTGCTATTTCAATTGGCAACCATCCATACTACAATATGTTATAGATAACTTTCATTACAACAAATAAAAAAAAAAAAAACTACCACAAAAGATAATGAGCATTAAGAAAGAAAGGATAAAAAGTGTTTTATTCTTACTTCATTACGAACATTGGGGTCAAGCCCAGCTTCCAGCAAACACTTTATTATCTCAGTCAATCCCCTGTGAACTGCTATAGCTAATGGACATTTCAAGTTCAAATCAGCACCCGCCTGGAATAAAAAAAGAAACAGATAAATAAGTCCGAGATTGAACAAGTACTAGTGGAAAAAAGTATTTAACTACAAGGAATTTCAGTTAAGGACCTTGATGAGAAGCTTGGTGCTTTCCAAAGAACCAGCAAAAATCGAGGAGAATTGTGGAGTATAGTCAGTGCTTGTAGCACTATTAACCTACAAGGAAGAAACATTCTCCATCAAACAAGGACATTCATCCAAAAACTGCAAGTATACAAGTCCAACAAATTACAAAAGAAGAACTACATCTGCATGGTGTTGCAAAAGAACTTCCACAGTGCTTGTTTGCCCACAGAGTGAAGCTATAATGAGAGGGCCACCAACTGAATGGCTAAATGTGACGTCCACTGGTACTCCTGAACAGAGCAAATACTTCACTAGATTTTCCTGCCCTATAGTCGAGCACGTCAAATAATTTATGTCAACTCTGGAATTTTGAAATTATACAATCATTTGTTGTCCTCTGTAATACAATGACCAAAATAAAAACAACTAATTCTCCCCTTCTCACAACTAATATGGCACAAGTACCTAACTCCTCTGTTTCTAATAAATTAAACTTATCAGTTGTTGAGGGTGTTGTGATCAATTCCAGAATGCTGAAAGATTCACAATTGGTAAGGGGAAAAGAGACAACGTTTAGCAGCATAATGGAGAGGAGTATAGCCTAATTCATTCGATACGACATGATTAGCTCCGTGGTTGATCAGGTAACTTGTTATTTCTTCATGGTCACCAATTACTGCAAGGAATAACACCGTCTCACCTTTATAACCAAAACATCAAAATAAACATGTAGTCAGCAACACGTAAATAAAATTGATTGTTTGTGCTGGTTAGAGAGAGTGAGAATGATTACATCGTGTGTATACCAAACTATGTACCTCAAGTTACAATTCTTGAACAAGACTATTTTTCACAAGGTAAGTTTCTATTTTTGCTATTTTTGGATAAATTAAACACAGCCTTCTTGAATAATATCTTTTCTTCATTTAATATTGTACTCCTGTTCACAGAACAATGTTTCTAATTTGAATATTTTTCAAATTAATTTTCCTATTTTCTTTTAGTGCTTTAATTAGTAAACAAATTACCAATTTATGCATGTACTTGTATTTTAACTTCAAATATATGTAAATACATTCTTCATATCTGAACTGACAATACCATTCTAATTAGTAAATGGGCTGTGATGTGAAAAAGACCTGCCAATCGTAGAATGAAAGTTCGAAACCAATGCAACGCAAAACAAAAAATCAGCATATGTATTTCCATGTTGCATCTCATTAGGTAGATATTTTCAAGAACATGTTACACTAGCAATGATCAGTTGGTCTTAAGGCAAGGATATATCGCTTAAGCCAACGGTTAATGCATTAACTTGTGTGTATATTTTAAAGAACACAGTGGATTTTTTTAATCTATGCTGTATTTATTACCTATAAAGCAATACATAGAGAAACTATGCTATTGAAAAACAACAAAATAACTTATCTGGAATTGATGCAATGTGTAAACATAGTTCTGTATCGTGTCTATTAAACAAAGCATCAGAAGGCCCTAACCAGTAGGTGCACACTAATGCCTCCATTAATCAGCAGCCTAAACAAACCAGAACATGGTTAAAACAAAAAATAGGTAATTAAACTAAATTGTGATTCATAGAAATTGAAGAATACTTAAATTAATACGGGATATGGTGGGATATGGTGCCTCTGAGATAAGGACATATAGCAGTCCATCCGAGGTAAAAAGGCCCCTGCAATTGCATTTAGATATTTAATGATTTAACAACAGGAGTAAGACAACTAATTTATGGAAGATTTTAATAGTGCTACCATACATATGTATACCTGGGATATGGGCACAGTGTGACATAACATGATTGCTTAGCTTCTCAAGCCTGTGGATGAACATAAGATGGTCGAAATACTTAAATAAAACGATTTACCAAGTTGATAACTAATTTATGCATGTACTTGAGTTTTAAATTCAAATATCTGCAAAGACTTTCTTCATATCTGAACTGACAATCACATTCTAAATAAAAAACGACTATCATCTGAAAAAGACCTACCAATTGTAGAATGAAAGTTCAAGACCAATGCAAGGCAAAAAAAAAAAAAAAAAAAAAAGAAAAAGAATCAGCATATGCTTTTGCAGGTTGCATCTAATGAGGTAGACATTTTCATGAACTTGTTTACACTAGCAAGGACCAGAGGATCTTAGTTTCAAAATATCATCGCTTAAGACAACAGTTAATGCATTAACTTGTGTTAGTACATTTTAAACAAGAAAACAATGGGTCTTTATTAATTATTACTCATCTATCATGTATTTACTCCCAATAAATCAATACATATTGAAACAATGCAGGTGCAAAACAACAAAAATACTTATCTGGATATTTGCAGTGTGTAACTTTAATTCTGCATCCTGTCCATCACACAAAACATCAAAAGGCCCAAACCATTAGGTGCGCAATTAAACTTTCATTAATCTGCAGCCCAAACAAACCAAGATACAAGAACATGATTAAAACAAATCATATATGCAATTTAACTAAATTGTTATTCGTGAAAAATTAAGAAAACTCAACTTATTACGGAGTTTGGCGGAATTTGGTGCCTCTGAGATAAGGAAATATAGCAGTCCAGCCGAGGTAAAAAAAGGCCCTGTTATTGCATTTAGATATTAAAATGATTTAACAACAAGAGAAAGATAACTAACTTATGGAGGATTATAAAAAAGTGGTACCAAATGTATAGTAGGGAAATCGCCTCTGTGTGACATACGATGATTGCTCAGCTTCTCAAGCCTATGCATCGAGTAACAGCGTCACACTTGTGTAATCGGACTAGCAAAATGAACACAGCTAATAACACATAAATGAAATTGATTGGTTGTGTGGGTCTGAGCGAGAGAAAGAGAGGGACTGAAAACTATGAACAAAATAACAAAGATATCTATGCATGTCAGTGCCTCGCCACATGAAACAAAGATATCTATGCATCTTACAACCATGTAGATCAAGAACCAAAGTAACTAAAAACTAGAATAGGCAGATGTATCATTTGATCTGCAAAACATAACACCTAGTCAACACAGACCACAAGAAGCATCGAACAATTCCACACATCATATCATATCACTCAAAAAAGGTTCAAAAGACCAACTCACTAGTTTATTTGCTGTATTCACCAAAGCAAGATCTCCTCAAGCAATCCAAAGCTTCCCTACAAATAGGTCAAGTTCAAAAAAGATACAATTTATGCTGTCATAGACCAAGGGCAGAGCATTCCCCATATTAGAAAAAATAAATCTGAAGTGACGCCCTTGATATTAATTCCAGAAGACATTAAGTTGAGGGACATATTACTATCATGCACAATCCAATATGGACCAATACCAATAGTGATGGTCATAGTCTACCTTAATACACTTATCAATCTAGAAACCATGATAACTATCAGCACAATTAAAAAGGCTTTAAAAACAACAGAACAAAATAATAGCATGCAATATAACAGCAATATCAAGATTTGAAGCACCACAAGGAACCCAAATCTTTTTCTTCTGCTTTATATCTCGAATTTTCTTTTTGAAATTTTACTTATTTTCAGCTTGTCTCTGGCATCAGTTACATAAAAATACTAGTTTCAAATAGAAAGTAATTACCTTCAGTAACATCATTGCAGCACCAATACGATTGTGTGCTTTGGGCTAATTCATGCCTCAACTTTTGCACCATAAAAGCATCCTTCAAAGACATAACTCCACCTATTTGATGCCACACAAGCATCTGTTAGAAAAGAGAACTGCATCACCCGAGCCTATCTCTGAGTTTATTTGTATTGCCTATTTTACGAAGTAAAAGATGAATACTAAAAAAATTAACCCAATCACTAGAACTGAAATGAACCACAAAATCGAAAAGACAGATATTAGAGTTACTAGGATTACAATTCATGGAATAATTGTCCCATTTTAATGGTCTCCAAGTTTCTAAGAGAATATATACCATAAAGCTATTGACCTGACTGAGCCTGCATCACCGAATATATTAAGGTTCAGATCAGATATAGTCATGGGTATAGAATTTCTGTCCCAGTACTGGTAGGATTCAGGCAGACATGTCATGATCCAAAGCAACCTGCTTAACTGGTGCTTATATTGACTGGATCAAAGATAAGTGCGCCAAACTGTGTTAGTGCATTTTAAAGAATAAAACAACGGGTCCTCATTAATTATTACTCATCAATCATGTATCTACTCCCAATAAATCAATACATATTGATACAATGCAGGTGCGAAACAACAAAATAACTTATCTGGATATTTGCAGTGTGTAACCTTAATTCTGCATCGTGTCCATCAGACAAAACATCAAAAGGCCCAAACCATTAGGAGCACAGTAAAACATTCAATAATCTCCAGCCCAAACAAACCAAGAAACAGTAATTTACCTAAATGGTGATCAATGAAAAATAAAGAAAACTCATCTTAATACGGAGTTTGGCGGAATTTGGTGCCTCTGAGATAAGGACGTAGAGCAGTATATTCGAGATAAAAATGGCTCTGTTATTGCATTCAGATTTTAAAAGGATTTAACAACAAGAGAAAAGACAACTAATTTATGGAGGATTATAAAAGTGGTACCAAATGTATACAAGGGAAATACATATATTTAAATTCAAAGATATGTAAATACATTCTTCATATCTGAACTGACAATACAATTCTAATTAGTGAATGGACTGTGATGTGAAAAAGACCTGCCAATCGTACAATGAAAGTTCGAAACCAATTCAAGGCAAAACAAAAAATCAGCATATGTATTTCCATGTTACACTAGCAATGATCAGTGGGTCCTAAGGCAAGGATATATCACTTAAGCCAACGGTTAATGCATTAACTTGTGTGTGTATTTTAAAGGAGACCACAGTGGGTTTTTTTAATCTATGATCTATTTATTACCTATAAATCAATACATAGAAAAACTATGCTATTGCAAAACAACAAAATAACTTATCTGGATTTGTTGTAATGAGTAAACGTAGTTCAGTATCGTGTCCAATAAACAAAGCATCAAAAGGCCCAAACCAGTAGGTGCACACTAATGCCTTCATTAATCAGCATCCTAAAGAAACCATGAAACAAACCAGAACATGGTTAAAAAAAAAAATAGGTAAAACAAATCATGAAGCACAAACCTTTTCTTTAAAAGCATTGCTTTGGACATACTGTGAGTATCCCTTGCACACTCCAGTCGTGCACTTCTGGGACAGGAGAGGTCAGTGGAAATAACAACTCAACAACATCCAAATTTTCGTGCATCGCTGCTATTTCTATGGGCAGCCATCCAAACTACAACATGTGAAAGAGAAACTGGATGATTAAAAAGAAAAAACAAAAAAGTACCACAAAAGCTATAGAGCATTAAAAGAACAGGAAAAAAATTTGTTTATTCTTACATCATTGCGAAGATTGGGATCAGCCCCAGCTTCCAGCAAACACTTCATTATCTGAATCACTCCGGGGGAACTGAACTTGCAAATGGACATTTGAAGTTCACATCAGCGCCTGCCTGGTAAGAAAGAAACACATAAAGAAGGCTGTCTGATTGAACAAGTATACTGAAAAGAAGAGTCATACTACAAGCAACTTGAGTTAAGGACCTTAATGAGGAGCTTGATGCATTCCAAATAACCAGCAGAAACCGACATTAATAGAAGAGTATTGTCATTGCCTCGAGCAACATTCAACTTAAAAGAAAAATATAATACATGCTCCATTAACAAGGATGGTCCTCCAATTAACAAGTCAAAAAAAATTGCTAATCAATGACTAAAACAAATATAAAAGAAAAAATACATCTGCATGGTGCTTCAATGTCCACTGAAACATCCAAAGAGATCATGAACTCCACTAGCTCAGGCCGCCCTGCGGTCGAGCAAGTCAAATTATTTTATGCCAACTCAGAAATTATGAAAATTTAACAATAATTTGTTGTCCACTGTAATGCATAATTACCATTAATGACAAGTAACTTCTTCTCGTGACTAATGTAGGCACAATTATCTACTGTTCTGTTTCTAATAGGCGAACTGCATTGATGGTGTTTTTGGTCAAGTCTGGAACACAAAAGAATCAAAATTGGAGTGAGAGAGAGATAGAGAGAGACCATCTTTAGTAGCACAATGGAGAGGAGTCGAGCCTTCCTTGCCCGATACAACAGGATTAGCTCCACGGCTAATCAGGTACCTCGCTGTCGCTTTATGGCCATCCATTGCTGCATCGATTAAAGGCGTCTCACCTGTATAATAAGACTAGCCAAATGAACACAAGGCCAATAACACATAATATAAAATTGATTGTTTGTGTGGGTCTGAGTGAGAGAAAGAAAGCGACTGATTGCATATATACCGAACTATTTATGCAATGATCACAACTAGTATTTTTTTCTTGATAAAACAAACAAGGCCCTTCTTTGAGAAATGCAATAACTTTTAACTGATTAACGTTGTACTCTTCTGTCTCAACAAAATTAGTTGTTTTATTTTTTTCTGTACATCAGAATATATATTTCTTAGGTCGAAATATTTTATAATTCAACGAACATTTCTTAAGTTCCAATATTATAAAAATCCTCATTTTTCAGAGTCTCGTGCCTTGTGTTATTTTGCTTTAATTAGTAGACAAATTAGTGACTAACACGCAGGAAAACAAACATACAGAAATGACTTGAACCTCTCCTCTAAATAGCATAATACGAAATGCAGTGCCTCTGAGACGAGGATGTATAGCTGTCCATTTGAGGCAAATATGGCCCTGCAATTGCATTCAGATATTAAATGATATACCAACAGGAGAATGAGAGCTAATTAATGGAGGATTTTAAAAATACTAACTTAAAATGATTTACCAGCATAGTCATAATTAATTTACGCATGTGCTTGTATTTTAAATTCATATATATGTAAATACTTTCTTCATATCTGAACTAACAATACCATTCTAATTAGTGAATGGGCTGTGATATGAAAAAGACCTACCAATCGTAGAATGAAAGTTCGAGATCAATGCAAGGCAAAACAAAAAATCAGCATACGTATTTGCATGTTGCATCTCATTAGGTAGATATATTTTCTAGAACTTGTTACACTAGCAATGATCAGTGGGTCTTAAGCCCAGGATATATCGCTTAAGCCAGCGGTAATGCATTAACTTGTGTGTGTATTTTAAAGGAAAATACAGTGGTTTTTTTTAATCTATGATGTATTTATTACCTATAAATCACTACATAGAGAAACTATGCTATTGCAAAACAACAAAATAACTTATCTGGATTTGTTGCAATGTGTAAACATAGTTCTGTATCGTGTCCATTAAACAAAGCATCAGAAGGCCCAAACCAGTAGGTGCACGTTAATGCCTTCATTAATCAGCAGCCTAAGGAAACCATGAAACAAACCAGAACATGGTTAAAACAAAAAATAGGTGATTCATAGAAATTGAAGAATACTTAACTTAATACGGGATATGGTGCCTCTGAGATGAGGACGTATAGCAGTCCATCCGAGGTAAAAAGGCCCCTGCAATTGCATTCAGATATTTAATGATTTAACAACATGAGTAAGACAGCTAATTTATGGAAGATTTTAATAGTGCTACCATACGTATGTATACCAGGGATATCGGCACAGTGTGACATAACATGATTGCTTGGCTTCTCAAGCCTGTGCATGAACATAAGATGGTCAAAAGACTTAAATAAAACGATTTACCAAGGTGATAATAATTAATAGCATGTGCTTGCGTTTTAAATTCAAATATCTATAAAGACTATCTTCATATCCGAACACATTGTCAATTAGCCTTAATTTATGTTCTAGCAATGCTATATGATCGTTTATTCTACGACATCTCTGTACCAAATAAAATTCCATTAGCTTATGGTCTCATCTATACTACCACATCTTTAAACGAAATTAGGATTATTTGCTCCTTAATTGCTTATTTCCAGGGTAGTTTTCTATTAGAAAAAGATATATTATTATATTTGGAAATAACACAACAAAAGATGGAAACATATGGATCTAGCATTCTGGCTGTAATTAAAATAGTCATGATTAAGGTACCAACAAGCATGCACTGCTACAGACAACAGCCAATTTTCACCACTCAATTACAAATCTTTGTGAAATCTTCAATTGAATGATGTTCTCATATAGACCGGTAAAAATCCAGATTAGTGTCAAGAAATGAATAACCTTGTATAGATCCAACAGGATGTTGTGTAGGGATTCTTGGGCCTGATCAGAGCAGCAACTTTCTCAGGGATTTGATGGCAATTCACCAGTCCTTAGATAATAATCAAAAGTTCAAAGCATATCATTGTGGTCAGATTAATATTCAAGAGTTGAGATTTCTAACATACTAAAATTTAGCTAATCCTAAATACATTGCATTGCATTGCATTGCAGTTCACAAGAAAGAAAAAAAAAAAAAAAGTATTGCACCAGTTGTAAATTCATACGACTGACAATTCTGAAGCCTGTGTTCACAGCAAAAATAGAAGTGTAAAATAGCTAGATAGATGAGGCGGAGATTAATTATGTTGTCTAAAAAAAATAGAGCACTGACTGACAATTCTGAAAGTTTATGAGGTAAACAAGTAACTCAGCCAAAAAACAAACAGCTTTGTTTACCTAGGAAAAAACTGAGCGTAAAGATCTCTACTGATATTGAAAGAGGATCCATAAGTCATAACGAACCCCACATTTTTCTTGCCTTCCCAGAATGTATCTTTGGTGAATTGGATCAAAACAAAAATCCAGGGTATTTTTCTATTAAATACTTGTATGATTTTCTCACAGCCCATTTCTTTTCATTTCTTGCGCTAAAATTGCATAAGTATGGTACAAACTAATTTAGAACCTTTAGCATCACCTCTGGTATATCTTGTTCTCCCCTCTTCTTTCGTATATCGTGTTTGTTTGCCTTTTCCTCAGCTGAATGAACTACAAAAAAAAAAAATTGTCCATAACTTGTGAGAAGATGAATCAGTGCAGCAAAGAAGAAACCACCATTCCAAAACAGTAATACTTCAGTTGTTAATAAAAAAAATCACAGTAAAACTAAAGAGAAACTCAACGATTAAACAAACCTAGAGAGTTCTTCATCCTCTCGTTGCTCCTTTTTCTTTGCCTACAGATTGCCATGGCATAAAAGAAAATCTGTGAAAACATATCCAAGCAATAGACAGAAAACTGAGAACAACAAAAAGAATAGAGGACCAACTGTGCTCCAATAGACAAAAATCTGTGAAAACTGTTTTTTCCCTAAATTTTAGTTCACCTGACATAGTTGTACGACGCTTGAACGTCTTTGACCTGCAACAAAAATCCAGTATGAAACAATAGGTGTCTATTTCTACAATCTTAAAACTGATAGCAGAAAAAGGCACAGATAGGGGAAAAAGTAAAGGGAGCGATTTATCATTACTCGTTAACGATGACACCTGAGAACTCAGAAAATAGATGCCTACTTGCATGGCTGTCTAGCAAAAAAAAAAATAGCGGCTTTGAAAAATTAGGGAGAAAAAAAACAGAATATAAAGCTCTGAACTATATAAAAAAATGAGAATTAATGACAGTTAATATGATCACAAAATTTAGGATCAACAAAGCAACGATATAAAAAAAGTTAACTAATACATAGCTTACTTTTTGCTTTTGAGAATTCTTTTCCAAAGTAGCTGGCACCCATGCATTGACACTTGAAAGAGCATCCTCATCCTGCCAAAATAGAGCAAAAGAATTCTCTTACGAAGTTGCAATCCAAAGGAAATGAAACTGTAAAGTTTAATACTTAGAAATCAAATAATTGTCACCTATCACTAAATGATAAAAATGGCAGAAAACTAAAAACTGTTATCTCGATAGATATGAAATGCGTAAACAACTTGATACCTTGTTTTTCTTGTCGTGATTTTTTTTCTTGTTCACATAGCACCAGCATTGCATCCTTTTCCTGTATCAAACAAAAAAATAAAGAACAGAGTAAAGTTTGCTACGAAGGCCAGCATTCAGAGCACAATAAAGCTCCAATCATTAATGAGATTAACATTGAGATCAACATGCAGCAAATTATCTAGATTGCGGGGTCATAAACTGATTACAAAAATACTAACAATCTCAAAGTAAATCGAATAAACAGAAATATAACACAAAAATAAAGAAAGAGAAAAGTTTGGGGAGGTTAGAGAAGCGTACTGTCAGTGGCATCTCTAGCAGCCCACCAACAAAGATCTTGCTACAATAAAAAAGTAGAATTCTTTTAAGAGAAATCACTGAAGAAATGTAAGAAATTATAGTTGAAAGAAGAGAAACGATCTCTCACCCAGCAGGTTCAGATCTAAGCGGCTAGGTCCGGTGGATCTGCGCCTGAGGTAAAGCCAGTGTGAGTAGACTGCAACACTCTCATAAATATACCAGTACGGAGAAAAAAAGAATAAAAAAAAGAAGAATGATAAAGCTATACATGTGCAGGATTCTATCCTATAATCATAGAAAATGCATAATAGCATACTCATAATAAAGAAAAGAAGTACTTTCCTCTCTAGCCATCTTTAATCTCTCGCAGTACACACTGCAACCTGTAAAAATAAAATGTTTTCAGTTCTAGAAAATATTGATCGGGTAAAGGTAACATAACACTGTCTGAAACTATATACCAACTGGCTAGATAAGCAGCTGAGCCTTAACAAGAGAACTAATAAAAGTCGATAAAGGTACTTTGAACTAATTTCTGCAGTTTTAAGGTCCTTAGTTCTGATTCGGCTCTCATCCTCTGATAAAAATTTATTGCTGCACCAGCGATAACTTGCAAATAAAACTTTAACCTTTATCTCTAAATGTTCCAGTAAGGAGACTACATGCTTTTTTAATTGCAACATGAAGATCAAATTCAAGCTAGAGTTCCCTTTTCCTTGTGGTAACAAATTTTGAAAATCAATAACCAAAGAAACAAAAGGGTACGACCTGAAAGCAGAAGAGGAAACAGGAGGATGAAATTGAAGAACAGGCCCTGAAAAGCACAAAAGCAAAGACAGCAAGATTAGAAAATTTTCTGTGCTGAAAAGCATGAGAAAAAAACAGAAGTGGCAAAAAAACACATCACCAACTCTCTGAGAACCTAACAAAGCTTGCCAAGCAAAGATAATCGAACCCAACAGCACACTCCACTGGCCACCATAGCGCATTTTTTTTTTTTTTTTTGAGATGGTATGGGTCTGTTTTTTTTCCGATTTTGTACATCTGATCCCAATAACCCATGAACATACAGCACATTCCTGCACATTTCGCTGCCTTGCAAGAACGAAACCAGAAAAAAAAAAAAAAAGCAAAATAAAATCGCAGGCATATCTGGAAAGGCAAAGAAATCCCATTAGGTGCCACCACAGACAACCTGAAAAAGCAAACATCAGTTGCATCAGGGAAAAAAAAGAAAGGCAACCTAGATAAACTGTTGAGCTCAGTATTCACCTAGATGAAGGCAAGATCATTCAGAAAACGAAAAGGATAGCAAGCTGACAACAGCACAACCGTGCAGATTTTACCATGAAGAAAGGATGAAACCCCCAAAAATGGCAGAATAAAATGAAACATATACCCGAAAAAGGAGTAAAATCGCACCACAGCAACCTAAAAAAGCAAACAGCAATAACATCAACAACAAAAGGAATCTGAGAGAGAGGGGAAGAAGCGAAAGAGAGAGGCAGCAGAAGATGCGCTAAGACAGCCACGGTCGAAAGTAAATCATTCAGCTATAGCTTTACCCCTCCATCGCCGCCGTCCGCTCTCCCTCCCAATTGCTCAAGGCCAGTAGGGTTTTTTTTTTTTGTTTGCTTCGTTGGGGAAAGTGAAAGAGAAGAAGAGAAGAAGTGTCCGGAATGCTGAGTGGAAGCTAACACACGGGATGTGCTGCGAGGAGAAACCCTAGACCTAAGAGAGAGGGAACAATCGAGATGCATATGTGGAAGAAGCTTCGTGGAAGCAAGGAAAAAGGCAGCGGCAACGTTAGTGGAGACGAAGGGCTCAGATTCATTCCAGAACAGTAAAGAGAACCGTTGCGATTTGAGCTTTCTCTACAGTTCTTTTCAGGTTTGAAATTGAAATACTAATATACACTAAGTACATAGCAATATTTCAAACTAAAAGATGTTCCACAAAATTGATTCATGCTGCTGTGAAATTATCTTAATCAAGAAAGGAAGTTTAACTATAAAGTCTCCACAAAAATATCTTACCTATGAAATATGAAGCCAAATCAGAAAAAAAAATAAGCTTCAATTGCAATAGCCGATGTGCTCAGAGTATTCAACCTGTAGAAAAATTGAACAAATGAGGAAAAACAAAGATTAGAAGGAAATGAAAATAAACTACGAAACACATAAGGACATATTCTTCTGAATTTCCCATGGCCTGGATGCACCTTATGCAGTTTGTGACCTGCCAGAAATCCAACATGCTTGGTTTACAATCCTTTTCCTCGAGCTAATCTTTCCCCATGGTTTTCAGACTGAATAAAGCTAATGTTGGCATTAGCATTTGTATGTTATTGCAAACAATCAAAGAAAATACTGGGCTAGCATGAGAACTCTGAGATTAATTGCCAAGCTGAAAATGTTCAGTATTGCACCAATGTAAATGATTGGGCACCATCCACATATGCAGTAAATTAGGGTGTAATTTATAAAAAGGTACCTGAATACTGATCAATTCTTTGACACCATACATAACCTCCAAACCGCACAAAATCTCTCTTATGACTGTGTTAGGTCTAGGGCAGAGGCCACCACATGTTGCTATGCTTGCTTTAACCTCATCTGAATCGAAATACACCTACAATTTGAAAAATGCTTTCCAATTTCCAATCAAGAAACTCAAAGGAAAGATGCACCTGATTTTTGGTTCAGAAAACCAAATACAAGAAGTTTAACAACTTTAAATCCATTTCCTTTCATGAATATGTAGGCTGTCTCTTATGGACTTGTATCTTACCTAGAAGCATAACAAAAAGGTTTTTCTGCACAAGCTTGCCAATTAATAAAGATTAGAAAGCCTAAATCTATATGAAAAACTCCAACAAAACCTACGCTAGCAGCATTTGGAATTGGGTTAGATGAGCTTTTTCTCTTGGCCATAAACTTAAGAGCTGCAAAAAAAAAAAAAGAATAAAAACCTAATAATTCATTTTAATAAAATATTTTGATTTCGTAATTATAAACAAACAAGCGCATATGAAATCAAAAACTCCAAAACAAAAAGAAACGGGGAAATACATAGACAGAAAATGAGAGATTACTGCTTCATCTCTTGCTTGTCCCAAATTGCAGATTTCAGATTCCCAAAAGATGCCATAGCTGAGCTCCTTTGTTCTACACTCAATAAGCACAGAATTAACCAATTATTTGGAGAAGAAAACTAAAATGAGAAAGTACTGACAAATCTAAACGCACCGTCCCCGTATATCTTTGATTCCTTTGATTTCATCTGCAATTCTGTTCCCTTTGTTCAACTCCTTTGCCACCTGTACAGAAATTATCAAATTAAAACACAACAACCAAAAAAATCAATGAATGTGTTGGTTTCTATATGTTTGTGTTGGTTTTGTGGTGCACGGTATGAGGTGTGAATCAATGATATTAAGTACTATGGGGAACAATGAATTTACTTATTCCATGAAGAAGGAACACAATAGTAGTTTTTCATTAGATAAGTAAGGCATTATAGAGGTTCAGCTGTGCACAGTAGCAGCAAACGACATTTTTATCAGGCCTATCTGATGCAGCTGAACCTTTATAAGGCAATGAAAAAGCAAGCCTACTGGCTCTAAAACTATCTAAGCTACAGGATCTGTTTTTGTACCGTTCTTATAAAGCTGGCATACTATATGACAGTATAATAGATGAAATAGTGGCTTAGTTCCTAATCAGTACAACAGTAGAGCTGATTGATCCAAAAAGGCTCTCTCTCAGTACTCCTTGCTCCAAAATAGCTTTTCCTTGTTGAATATCTTGAGCGTTCAACCAAGATTGCTGAAACCAATTCATAAGAAGATCATTTGTATTAACTGTATGCGTAAAGAAATGCATGGCTATCAGAATTTTACACACAGAACTGAATTGCTTTGTTCGAACAATCTATGTAGACCGTGATAATGTATGTACGAAGAAAGCTGGTATCGAATCTTATTCTTTTTTGGGTTGTACTTGATATAGTTCAATCTATAAGGATAGCGATGAAATAAATAGGAAATTCAGCATTTGTTCTTGTTTTTCATTGAGGATATCGGTACAGAAATGGTGTGTTGTTCGATGATTGGTTTTGCATCAGCAAAGTAGATAACCAATTTTATTAATACCTGGATAGGTTCACGTCCCCAGCAGTCTTGTCAGCCAAGCCCGATAATTTCCCCTTTTCTCCTTTGCTCGTTAGAGCAAGAAACAAATCTTTTTCTTTAGCAGTTTCGTGCTTGCCAAGCTCAGCACTGAACAATGATAATATGATGAACAATCGTTTATTTATATATCTTTTTGTGTAATAGGACACGAATAGTGAAAGGGCAGCAGAGAAAAAAGCACATACTCTTTGTGTTCCAATGGATCTCAATCTGCAGAGAGCTTTCTTCTGGTGGTGGTGTTTGCTGAATGACTGACTTCTTTTGCTGGCCGTTTGCTGTGTTGCAAATAATGAGTTTTGAATCAGTTTGATAGGATAGTTCTAGCCGATAATGAAATAGGGACAACATGGTTCGCTCTTTGCTATTTACATAGTTTTTTTGTCCTGTGAATTTTCTTTTATGTGCATTGTTTTTGGAAAGCATAGGCAAGATCACAATTGGTGCTTTGTTTTTTGTTGTGATATGCACAATCAAAAAATGCTAAATATCATTCAAACGCTATTGTTTTATTGCGAGACATGAGCCCGCCTATCTTATTAGGTTAGCAAAGGCATGATTGTCTCATTTCGAGAAACAGTTTTTCATAACAGATAAGTTGAGAGAAAAATAACCCTTTTTGGTCTGGAGATGCTGTGGTCTTATCTGCAGATGGTGTGCCAGTCGGTGTGATTTGTGGCAGTGCAAAGACAGATGATTGAAGTAGAGAGCTCTGAACGATCGTGTTCGTGAGAGAGAGATTCTTTTGACATGTCTCTGCTGTACTGCGAATGCCAAATTACAGAATGAACATAGATAGTGGATAGACAGTGAAATATTTGATACAATGAGTACAGATAAAAATTATATAGGCAATATATTTTTTTTTTGGTTCGGTTATGCATATGACTCTGTACCTTTCTGACCCTGCTCTGCTAACCTCGATACTCGCTGGTAGTGTTCTTTTGGTATCCTGGCTTCTATGACACTGCCCTGGACAAATTGAAGCAGAACTTAATTAGTACAGATAAAAGGAATATTATTGAAATATATAAAATGTTAACTCGATAAAATTGATTATAGAAAAACGACTGTACAAATTAGATACAGCAATGCATGAGACGGTTTGTGCAGAGAGGCAGGGATTTACAATCTGTTAAAAAATAAGGTACCAATATCATTGCTTAAATTCAATATTCAATTGTACTCAATGAAGAAAATACTTGATAAATGACTCTAACACTTTGTTTGGAATAAAGATTTTCTTGAAGTGCTTTAGCTTGATAAGAGTACCTGGTTTGCTAATGCATAACATGTTCGACAGCGAGGAAGGCCTGAAATCAAATGCGTCACTTTGTAGTTTCTTAAGAAAGATCTAATTAGCAAAAAAAAAAAATGGAGGTTAATAGAAGTCCAGGATCAATTAGCAGTTCAAATATTAAGCAACATAAAACCATATGTATTGTTATGGACGAAAATGGATGATTTTTTTATTAGCAGGAATATTCAAATGTCAAAAGTAAAAGCCGCAATTACAGACAATCGTAGTAATTTTATACAACAATATAAATATAAACCAATCCGATATTAAGCCATAAAATTTGAAAACAAAAATCAGACCATGTACATAATGTATAGATTACACATGAATGGATAGAGGAAAAAGAAGAGCAACGACAACAAAATAATAAGTCTGGTAGGTTCAAATTAATAGTAGCATTTGAATGTGCTGACACAAAAAAGCAGTAAGCATATATAGTACCTCAATCAAAATATAGACTCACATCTAGCAGGTAATAATTCATATTTCTTGTAAAGAGCCCTATCTAGAAAAATAACAGGTAGGGATTACTGTTTTGGTAATGGCTAGTCCCTTAGCATAAGCAAAATAGCAGGCTAAAAGGTCTCTTAAAAAACACCCAAACCTGAGCTCTGGCCTAAAAAAGGAATCCAGCAAAGATAACCAAATTCAAGAAATATTTTAAGTAAACTAACTTCAAATTTGGATATTAATAGTGAAGGCATTGTCACGATATGTTAATATTTTCAAAGCAAATATTTATTTAATGAAATGTCTCTTAAATGTATAATCTATTGTTTTAATATACTCCAGTCTATATAATAAGAAAAATATTTAGAAAAAAATACCCTTGCATAAGGTAATGAAGTTGTGCCATTGCTCAGTGTGGTATTGGCTTACTGGCTTGAGGGCTGCAGTAAGACCCAAAGCATGTTTGTTGTGGTCAAATAGCTTATGAATTTTTCATGGTCAAATAGGGCACTTTACTGTTGTGTGACGTCGTACCTGAAATACGAACAAATAATATCCATGGTGAAAACTGCATAAGATTCCTTATCGGCAATTACATGCATATGCCGAAGCAATCCTTGAATTTCATTGTGAAACAACTGATGCAAAGTAGATAGGATAAAAAATCAGAACCAAAATATACTGTCACAGTGAAAGTTGAGATGAACCAATAAAAGAAGTAATGACACAGATAAGAGACAGAGAGCTTGAAGAGGAGAGGCTGGAGAGAGACCAATCTGGGTGAAGCAAAAAAAATTAACAGATAAAGGAACACTTTTTTGGCATTCCAGTTTGCGTGCTATTATATGAGGTAGCATAACCACAGTCAGTTCAAAGAACATACCTTTCCTTTTCTGGTTGGCCTTCATCAGAAAAAAGCTTTCTTTTTGCACTGATAATTACTGGATGATCTGTTCCATGCTAACCAGGTTGTTCACTGCAGAGAAATCGAGGAATTTCAATAAGATCAATAGTATGCACAACTGCCAGCAGACTAATTTTGCCATGGCCTGATTAAACAATATTTTTTTTATGTACTATGCATGGAGAGGTGCAATTATGGTCTTTTTTGGCCTTGTTATTTATATAATTAGTAAATGTTGGCTATCACTGAAGCGATGTTGTTTTGCTATGATAGGTTAACTCCCTGGTGCAAAAAGGGCAGTACAGATGTTAACGCTCCAGTTTGCTAAATTACTTTTCTTTGTCAGAATGAGCAGCAGAGAAATTACCTCTTTTGGCTTGTGCAGATTGCTTCCTTGTCAGGACCTGGTGTACCGTCTGATATGGCGGGCCGTGGTGTAGAAAGAGCCGATGGTGGTGTGGACTGTTCTACCTGATCCTGCATTGGCAAGATTGGTTTGGTGGTGTCCCTTTCCTGCATGAGAAACATAGAATTTGGGCCTGCAGAAAATCAGAAGCGAAGCAAAAGTATTACTGTTTGGGCTTGTCACTATAAAATATATATATATACACACACACACACACACACACACACACACACACATGTGAAATGGCTTGTTCAACACTAAGAAGATAGAGAATATCTCACCTCTGGACCGTTGCAGCCTTTTGGCTACTCCTGGAAGGTTCATTTGCTGGTGCCATAGTCAGCAGGAGTAGAGCGGATAGAGGTACTGGGTCTACACGCACAACGGTATCCATCCTGATTCCATGATACTTTGGTGATTCTTTTGGGAGAATAGCGAATTGATATGCTTTCCCAATTACCGTTAGCAACTCCTGCGGTGCATCAACCTTTGTTGCTTCCTGCACTTTGACCATGGCAGCTGTATCTGCACCAATGAGTGTCCTGATGTTGCAATCTGCTAGAACACTTCCTGTATGCTTGGTAGCACCAAGCATACCTATTCTTTAGATCAACAATATGTGTATGCAGTATTCTGCAAAGAAACATCACAGTTAATTATGCGTTAAAATTAATGGATAGTCATTCTTCATCCTTTTCTTAATCCAGGCAAGTAATGTATTCTTACGTAGTATGCATCAAGCGGTATAGCGAGGAATTCCGAGATCGACAATGCCCGTGGCTTGCCCTGGTCAATCTGTGCTGCCGGATTAGCTACCAGTGTCCCATCATATGGCAGGCCTTCAGGTGTTCAGGAAAATCGGTGGCAGATCCTGTGGTAAACTGGAAAATACGATCCCTTCATAACTATAATCACTGACTATTCTCAGCCTTTGGATGTATATCATATGGAAGAGCATTGCATACCTTGCAGAAACTGTGTAATCTCTGAAATGGCCTTGTCAAAGTAGAACTTTGTGCCGCTAAATGCCTTCACACCATAGAGACCTGCAGAAGAATGAAGCACACATAGCTGAACTGATTGACAGTACAATAAATTATTTTTTTGTTGTGAAAACACATTCAGAATACTAATTCTATTTGATGAGAGAAAGTTGTGCTGTAGGACTGACGCTGCCATTGATTGATCTGAACTACACTGCAGATAATACCTATTGGCCCATTTTTTTATTCTTCATGCAGGGTGACAGTGTGAAACAGATGTAGAAACTGACTCGATAGCGTAACTTGAAGCATGTACCCCTGGTCATGAAAAGATGACAACACAATATGATAGCTGATTGCGACGATAGTTATTTTTTATAGCTGAAAAAAGACGGAAAAAATGGGCAAAAAAAAAAAGAAAAAAATCACCAAATGCAAAAGCACCTATCATCTGCTAGGTACATGATCTGTGTAGGCTTAGCTGGCTTGTTTTGTTGGTTTCCTTAACAGGGCTGAAGCCCGCAATTCTCCCAGCGACATCTGCCAGGACAGAGGAAAAACAAATAGATCAGCACAGTCAGATATTCTTAACAGGGATGAAGCTTAATCCTGTCAGTGTATGTGCATCATAAGTAAGCCTACATTGTTACATTTTTTGTTGAATCAAAGCTCAATCAGAATCACTTGGCTGTGATATTTTTAAGATGGTTTTAATAGCAACGCCCTGCATAATCTCTAGAAAGAACAAAAAAACGATCTTAGAAGGAAAATTATGATTGAATTGATGCCGATGCCAGGCTTTACATCTGGAAATTGCTTGAAGGGGTTAAATTACAGCCTACAAGCTAAAGCTAATCACGTGCAGTCTTATATTGCTTCTCTTTCAAATTGCAATTAGAGATTCTGAGATAAAACTACGCGCACCTGAAAATTCGAGAGAATCGTAAGCTGCTTAGATGCATGAGACTGAGGGTTCAGTGGATAAGTAGAAAAATTTTGTAAGATAGCACCATGTTGCTTCTAAAGAAGAAAATAAAAGTTTTTGTTCATCAAACATTTCCAGCCAAATGGTAATATATCTTCACACTGTAAGAGGAAATTATTACTGTCCGACACTTCTTATAACAACTGCTAACAAATGAACCAAACATAATGTTCATTTTAATGAAATAGGGAAGTAAAATTCAAGACACTTACCTCTTCTCATTCTCCAGATATTCCACAAATCCTATATGCCGACGTCCCTAAATTCAAAAAAAATCAGAGCCATAATTTCTTCAAAACCAAAAAACAAACCACACTAATAGCAAAAAACTACAAACCTTGTTTGGAAATAACAAAAATTCAGAGCAAAAACCTACGCTAGCAGCATTTGGAATTGGGTTAGATGAGCTTTTTCTCTTGGGCATAAACTTAAGAGCTGCAAAAAAAAAAAAGAATAAAAACCTAATAATTCATTTTAATAAAATATTTTGATTTCGTAACCATAAACAAAGAAGCGCATATGAAATCGAAACTCCAAAACAAAAAGAAACGGGGAAATACATAGACAGAAAAAGAGAGAGAGATTACCGCTGAGCTGACTGAATTGATTGAGGTTCAGGTCGCATATTGTCATGGGTTTAGCATTTCTGACCCAGTACAGGTAGGATTTAGGTTCACATGTCATGATCCAACGCAACCTGCTTAGCTGGTGCTTATATTGACTGGATCAATGACAGGATACGACAGGATTATCCCCGTGGTTGATCAGGTAACTTGTTGTTTCTTCATGGCCACCAATTACTGCAAGGAATAACACCGTCTCACCTTTATTACCAAAACATCAAAATAAACATGTAGTCAGCATATGTATTTGCATGTTGCATGTTGTATCTCATTAGGTAGATATTTTCAAGAACATGTTACACTAGCAATGATCAGTGGGTCTTAAGGCAAGGATATATCGCTTAAGCCAACAGTTAATGCATTAACTTGTGTGTGTATTTTAAAGGAGAAACTACGCTATTAACCTATAAATCAATACATAGAGAAACTATACCATTGAAAAATAACAAAATAACTTATCTGGAATTGTTGCAATGTGTAAACATAGTTCTGTATAGTGTCCATTAAACAAAGCATCAAAAGGCCCTAACCAGTAGGTGCACACTAATGCCTCCATTAATCAGCAGCCTAAACAAACCAGATCATGGTTAAAACCAAAAATAGGTCAAAGTCAGAGCCTTTTGTCCCAAACAAGTTGGGGTAGGCTAGAAATGACACCCCAACCCTGGTCATTTCTTGTATATATGGCTGAGTTTTTACGCTGGCTCGCCAAGCCTATCGCAAGCATGCGGGCTTGAACCCTGGACCTCTTAGAAGAATACTTAACTTAAATACAGGGGATGTGGTGCCTCTGAGATGAGGACTTAACCACTCCATCCGAGGTAAAAAAGCCACTGCAATTGCATTCAGATATTTAATGATTTAACAACAGGAGTAAGACAGCTAATTTATGCAAGATATTAGTAGTGCTACCAAACATATGCAAGATATTTAAGAAAACAATTATCAGCAACCCTGAGAACCAAAGATTAATACACGTAAGATTAACAAAGTGATATAATTAAACACAGAAGGTTACAACATATAATATATTTATCCATAGTACTTGTATCCTTAAAAATTGTCGTCGCATTGAACATGTACAGATATTAAAAACTATTGTTCGAATAGATCATAAATCTGTTCACAGTACAAGAATACCAAACCAATGTTATTAAATTGTACAAGGACAGATACTAGCATTTACACTAGTAAGGATCAGTGGATCTTAGGGCAAGTATATCATCATTAACCCAACAGTTCATGAATTAACTTGTGTTTCTGTATTTTAAAGGACAAAACAGTGGGTGTTTCTGTTTTTTCCTCATCTATGATGTATTTATTCCCTATAATTTAATAAATATTGAAGATATGCTGGTGCAAAGCAACAAAATAACTTATCTGGATTTTTTTTTGCAGTGAGCAACAAGCTTAAATCTGCATCGTGTCCATCACACAAACCATCGAAAGGCCCAAAGCAGTAGGTGAACACTAATTCTTTCATTAATCTGCAGCCCAAACAAACAAAGAAACAAACCAGAACATGATTAAAACAAAAAATAGGTAATTGAACTAAATTGTGATCTCACGAAAGCAGAAGAGAACTTAACTTTATAAGGGATGTGAGTCCTCCTAGGTAAAGAGGTATAGCAGTCCATCCGAGGTACCTGCGATTGCATTCAGATATTAAATGATTAACCAACAGGAGTATCAGAACTACAAGACGGCACAATTTAAATATCCCGTTCCAAAAAAAAAAAAAAAAAACTTAACTCTCGTCCATGAAAAAAAATCAATAGATGCACAATGAATGTTTCGCTGACCTGCAGTCTCAACAAACAAAAACAAACCAATTACCGTCTCGGAGAAATGCTCGATATTTAATAATTAAATTGCAACTAAGTTCCTCCAAAAATTCCAAGAACGACGATGGTTCGTTCTGATAATACAGACCAATTACCATCTCGGACAAAACCCAAGGATCTTTTTTCATGTTTAACAATCATTTCAGTGAGAACAAAAATAAGAAGTCGTCAGTAATTAAGCACACAGAATATAGCAACGACAAACTACCAACTACTGCTGCCATAGTCATTGCATAAATTAAGCTCGGTTCCCACTAGGGACCACAACAAAACAATACCACAGCACCCTTCATCATAAACAACATAAGTTATTTGCAAACAATCAAAGAAAATACTGGGCTAGCATGAGAACTCTGAGATTAATTGCCAAGCTGAAAATGTTCAGTATTGCACCAATGTAAATGATTGGGCACCATCCACATATGCAGTAAATTAGGGTGCAATTTATAAAAAGGTACCTGAATACTGATCAATTCTTTGACACCGTACATAACCTCCAAACCGCACACAATCTCTCTTATGACTGTGTTAGGTCTAGGGCAGAGGCCACCACATGTTGCTATGCTTGCTTTAACCTCATCTGACTCGAAATACACCTACAATTTGAAAAATTCTTTCCAATTTCCAATCAAGAAATTCAAAGGCAAGATGCACCTGATTTTTAGTTCAGAAAACCAAATACAAGAAGTTTAACAACTTTCAATCCATTTCCTTTCATGAATATGTAGGCTGTCTCTTATGGACTTGTATCTTACCTAGAAGCATAACAAAAAGGTTTTTCTGCACAAGCTTGCCAATTAATAAAGATTACAAAGCCTAAATCTATATAAAAACTCCAGCAAAACCTACGCTAGCAGCATTTGGAATTGGGTTAGATGAGCTTTTTCTCTTGGCCAAAAACTTAAGAGCTGCAAAAAAAAAAAAGAATAAAAACCTAATAATTCATTTTAATAAAATATTTTGATTTCGTAACCATAAACAAAGAAGCGCATATGAAATCGAAACTCCAAAACAAAAAGAAACGGGGAAATACATAGACAGAAAAAGAGAGAGAGATTACCGCTTCATCTCTTGCTTGTCCCAAATTGCAGATTTGAGATTCCCAAAAGATGCCATAGCTGAGCTCCTTTGTTCTACGCTCAATAAGCACGGAATTAACCAATTATTTAGAGAAGAAAAGGAAAATGAGAAAGTAGTGACAAATCTAAACGCAGTGTCCCCGTTTGCATCTTTGATTCCTTTGATTTCATCTGCCATTTCGTTCCCTTTGTTCAACTCCTTTGCCACCTGTACAGAAATGATCAAATTAAAACACAACGACGGAAAAGATCAATAAAAACTGTTGATTACAAACTGTTGCTCGAGATTAAAGTATAACCTTTGAGAAGACGGAGGTTTCCAGTCTAGAAGTTTCTTCTGCTTCTTCTTATGTGTAAGAGTAACGCGTGAAGTTAGAGAGAGAGAGAGAGAAATTGAAGTGCCTTCGCAAATTGAAGTGAGAGAGAGAGGAATTGAAGTGCCTTCGCGTGAGACGAAGCCATGGCTAGGTTTGCACTTCACTTCACTTCACGACGGATCGAGCGATCGAGGCGGATCGAGAAAGCGTCGGCTCTCGGCTCCGATCAAGAGAGCCGACGCTTGGAGAGAGATGGGGAGAGATGGGGAGATGGAGAGGGTCCGATGAGAGGAGAGGCGAACACTCGAGATTTCTTGGTTCTTGTGCGTTGTGCGTGCGTTTTAGGGTTTATTTGAGAGAGTAGAGACTAGACTGGTTCGGTTCGGTGGTTCCTTCCTCATAAAGTTGTCCGAACCGACAGACAGAGCGAGCGAAAGCCGAAAGCCGAAAGCCCGAAAGGTCACTTTCCTTCTTAACGGTCATTAATTATGTAGATTAAGGAAATATTTTATTTATGGAAATTACTTTTTGCTTCCTGGATTCCGTTCCCACTGAGTACAGACTAGGAAAGTTCTCGGAAAGTTCAAGAGGTCAACTTCCTTCTTAACGGTCATTAATTAAGTAGATTAAGGAAAGATTTTATTACTTTATTTATGCAAATTACTTCACACATTCTTAACATTCCCACTGACGTTAGCTATACATGTGGATATTCAACTGATTTCAAAAAAATTGTAAACTTTCATGTTGTATGTCGTATATATAAATATAAACGAACTTTTTCTAAAAAATTATATTATATTTATATATTTATAATATGAATCTGGACGGAATTTTCTGAAAGGGCAAAGCTATGCCCCTAATGCTCAATGTCTTCTCAATAATCATCTTTTAATTTTTTTTATTCAATGCAACATTAACTACCAAAATGTATTCAAATGAAAAATTATTGGGCTTATGTAAAACGTGAACATGATAAAATTTAATTATACACGAGAAAAAATCGAAACTCGTCCGCAACGCTTGAATCTGTCCATTGAGTCTCAATTTCGACAATTATGTGTCCGAAAACAAAATGTGACATTTTTTTTTTTTGGAGATTCTTTTTTTCCTTACGAACTGAATTTTCTTCGAGTTCTATCTCTTAACTAAAAACTAGATGCACAACTATAACCTAGGCATCATTATTTTTTTTAAAAAAATATTGGTAGTATTTTTTTTATTTGTATTGTTTATAATATTTTATGATAGTTCCCATGACATATTAAAACTCAATAAATTTGATTATAATCAATTTTAGTAAATTAGAGATATGAAATATATGTCTCGCACTTGTCGTCGTCTCTCAAAGGATCGATAATTCCCCTATGGCAGAAAAAAGAATATGTATCAGATACCCCTCGAAAATCTTAGGACCCGAACATTACTATCCGTCTGGAAATGATGAAGGGTACTATTGCGGTTCCAAGTCCCTATTGTTAATTACCCCTGAATCTGTCAAGAGCACCTCTAGATCGGGATAGTCAACGGATTAGGCATTACAAGTAGTTGGAGTCAATTCTTTATTTAGTAAACAATGGGGGGCTAATCGAGCTTCGCTCGATATATGAATTTTTAATAGATTAATTTTTAATTTAATTTCATAGTATGTTATGTATAATTCAATCATCTATTCAATTTAGTTGTATAATATAATTTTATTTTGCTGGAACATACTACAAAATTTTGGATTGATTCGGATGCATGTAAAACTATAAGCAACGAAACGATTCTTTAATAATGATAATCTAATTTTGGTCGAAATTACTCTTCTAAATTATAGTAGAATATTATTAACAGGATTTTGATTTCTTTAAAATAATATTAAGTTATGAACCGTTAATAAGAAGCTTGATCAAGCAAATAGACAATATAAGGAAATAATTTCAAAGACATTGTAAAATCACGAGTAATTAGTTTAAATATAAATTGCATTTTATAGGTTACATTCTTTGTTTATTACTTCGTTTGTTTGTAAGTTTCTCTCTTTCTTCGATATAAAGTTATAATAAAATGACAGAAAACTTAGTGATGATAAAACGAAATAAATTAGCGATGAACTAAGCATCACGGGCATAATACTTCAACTTTTCCAACTTACTTTATGTACGCATACCAAATCCAAATTAGTTGGAACAAATTACTAAGTTGTAAGCCAGAGAATCGGGTTAAACAAAATGAAATCAAAATAAAATAATTCGGAATTGCTTAAGATCATCTCTGAGATCCTATCATTCCATCATCTCCGAGATCCTATCATTCCGTCATCTCCATGTGAACGCGTTAATAACAGACGCGCCAATTCCATTTTTAGAAAACACGTTAATTCTATTTTTTGAAGTACAGAGGATAAGAGGATGAGCGCTGGGAGGATGAGTGACGCAAATTAGAGGGGAGGGAAGGGGGGAGGGAGTGAAACAGAGAGGGAGGGAGGGATATCAAACAGAACAATTATTATAACTGTTATAGTTATTATAATTAAATATTCTAGTTAAATAAATAGCTGTTCTAACTGTTCTAGTTAAATAAATAATTGTTCTAACTGTGAATTTAAACAAAACATTTATTATAACTGCTATAGTAATTATAAGTATATGTTCTAGTTAAAAAAATAACTGTTCTAACTGTGAATTCTAACTCTTCTAGTTAAATAAATAACTGTTCTAACTGTGAATACTAACTGTTCTAGTTAATACATATAACTATTCCAGTTAATATAGCAACTATTCCAGCACAATTTTTTTCCGAACAATTAGAACAGTTAGTAACATTAACTAAAACAGTTAGTAATATTAACTAGAACATGTAGTTTCAGAACTTGAACAATTATTTATTTAATATTTTAATTAGAACAGTTAAGAGGGAGGGGTGGGGCAGAAGTTAATGACAAAAAAGAAAAGATGAGGTCAACGCTGGATGGAATAGGGGAGGGGATCAGAAAAGGAAAGAGATGGAGAGAGGGGATGAGTTCCAGGAATTCACATTCTAAAAAAAAGAAAACGCGTTAATAACTGTCAGGGGATGATGGGATGATTAATTAATCACATTTCTAATTGCTTGGGGGGATGATGGGGATGATGAATCTTGGAGATGATCCTTATCAGCCTCGAAAATATCAAATTTTAAAAGTTTAGAAATTTTCACTAATTCCAAATTTTCAAAAGAGAGTAGTATTTGGTCAATATGAACAAATGGTATGAAGATGGAGATATACGTGACCAATTTCTCACTTAAATTACTTTTAAGGTGGTCTATTTTGGAAAACGCAATACTATGATGATATTTCTTAAATTTTAAATCTTTAAGTGACATAAATCTAATTTCTCCTTTAAAAAAAATAAAAAAATGCTAAAATAATATCAAGACTTCATATTATGAGAAATGCGGAAATTGCTCACGACACTCTTTTTTTTATTATTATTTTTTTTGGAAAACACTCTCAACTTTAAAGTGAAAAAGACATTATCCTCAGTAGGTTAAGTAATTCTCGAGAATTCTCGAGAAATGTCCACAATGTCTTTAATTTTCTGTTAGAAAAGGTAAAAGAAGTATAGTAAAAAAAAAAAAAAATCGTACTACTATAGAATCTAGCCCTATTATGCAAAGTATGCAACAACTAGTATACTGCAAACGTGTTGTGTCATATTATGTAGTGTCAAACACGTACGCGTTAGAGCTCGTGCCGTGTCGTGTTGACACGAGTTAATATTTTCAAAGTGTCGTGTCGTGGAGTGTTAAATGATAACACGCATTATGATAGGACATGTCGGACACGACGTGTTAAACGTGTAAAATTAAATTATAATTTATTTTATTTTTTCAAAAAAATTATTAAAAATTACTTAAATAATTTATAAAATTGAAAAAATATTATAAATTGATGAAATTCATTTCAACTTCATATATTAAAATAAAAATTAATGATTGAATAAAAAAATATTATAAATAAAAATTATTAAATTTATAATATAAACTCAATATAATTTAATAAATTCTAAATAATATTATTTTTTCGTGTCACGTGTCAACTTGTGTCATGTTAAGACGGGTCAATATCTAGAAGTCTCGAACACGACATGACTTCGACACGACACGCAGACACACATGTGTCATGTTAATTTCATAAATGTGTTGTGTCGTATCGTATCAACACGCATGCGTGTTGTACTAACACGCTCGTGTCATGTCATTTTGAAAAACACTAGCAACTGCATAATAATTTTCTTTAGAATTTTTTTTTAATTCTATTTAAAAAAAATTTCTGCGCACGGTCTCGCCGGACACTCGATAACAAAGATCCTCTGTACAGTGACATCAGGTACGCTCTACTTGTGTGGAACAGAAAATCCGGCCTCCTCTGAGAAGAGGAGCGTTCCTTTCGTTAATGGAGAAACTCATCTCCCAAATTGTCCTAATTGTAAATTTTTTTGAGGGTCGTCCTAATTGTAAATTTATAATGCTACTTTCCGAAAGTCAAAACTCAAAAGCGAAAATTAATAAACCAATCATCTTCCTGTTCACTTCCTTTCGGTAATTCCTCTTTCTCTCTCTCTTGCAAAATAGTAAGTCGATTGAATTTGTTACTTTTTCCTGTGAATCAAATCTTCGTTGTTTCATTTTGTTGCATCAGTGGCATAAATCAAGTTTCGAGAAGCAATTACTCATGAACATTTTCCAATTCATGTTTTATTAGAGTAGACAATTGGAGGTGAAATTGCAATAAGCCTTGTTAACTGTCTATTAATTATATACACAAATTCCCATTTAAATCATTTTGGGGTTGTGATCCAGGTTGGTATAACCTCTCCTTTTATAAAATTCAGTTACCAGTAACAATGAATTCCACCTAAAGGCACCAAAGAAAACAAAAAACCAATAAAATTATGCGCGTAACAGAATTTGTAGGTATCATAATATGTCGAGACTGAATTTACACCTTGTTTATAGATTGCCTTGTCCAGACTGTAAAAATATCTTATATGATTAATATTTTTCAGGAGAATAAAGTCGGTGAATGTAACATTTTAGGGTGTGTTTGTTTGCTTTTGAATAAGCCTTATTCCGAATAAGGCTTATTCGGAATGATAACAAACGTGTTTTGAATAAGCTTTATTCCGAATAAGGACTTATTCAAAATCTTATTCTTATTTGACTCCATAGATGGAATTAGTCCTTATTCCGAATAAGAGGAGAGAGGAGAGATGAGAGAGAAAAGTTTATTTCAAATATTGAATAAGCTATTCGGATGTGTTGCCAAACACACCCTTAATCTCTAGAAATCTCCATAACTTTTTTTTCTCTCTCCAAACTAGCGAGTAATGAGGCAACAAAATATGACACAGTAGTAACTAGCACGCGAGAAGCCACGATGCTTAGAAACATGACCAACTATTTTACTCAACGAAAAAGCAACTTTATTTTACTAATGACAAAATAAATTTCGGACTAACTTCAAAGAAAGTCCAAACATTGATTTCATGGGTTGTGTTTCTCAAACCAAGAGCATCGGTCTCTTTTTAAAGTTTAACTGCTAGTATGAAGACAGAGAGAAGAATCACGATAAAAAAAAATCTTGGGTTGAAAGAATAAAAACAAAAATATTATACAGTGTCAAACCAGCTGTGAGTTTTGATTTCATGGTCACTGGAACAGGGTGTCATTTTGGCTATTTTTTTTTTTAACAAAAGGATTATACAACTTTGCTCATTTTTTTTCCTTAAACCTCGTATTTTGTACTAATGGTTCACATCTTTAAAAGGATTCTCATAAATTCTTTTTTTTCGGCTCCAAATTGTGACTCAAAATTGGAATGAGGCTCGTTAAAACTCCCGTTAATAATCCCAAACTGCTGCCGTACAGTAACCTAACCCTGGCCCATAATTGTTTAATTGTTAATATAGACCATTTGATATGAATCGGAAGGTGAAAATCGCAAGCTACCTAGTGTTTACCAAAAACCCGCCGGGTCAGACCCTACCCGCTCCATGGACCGGACCGCCCCGGACCGTCCATGGACCTCGATGGACTGAAGGGTTAGACCGGGGCGGGTCTACGGCGGATTTGGGCCGCCCTTTCTAAAAAAACCCGCGTTAACCCGTCCCATCTTAATCCGTGGACCGGACCGCCCCACCCCGTCAACCCGTTTTAAACCGTGCTAAACCCGTCCAAAATCCGTGCTAATTATATTTGAATTTTTTCATTTAATAAAAAATTACAACTCAAATATAAGAAAACAAAAAAGAAAAAAAAAATGAAAAACAGAAAAGATAAGTAAAAAAATAATTAACGAAAAATAAAAAATAGAAAAAAATATTGAAAAAACAGAAAAACGCAAAAAAAAAAAACAACAACAAAAAAAAGTATTGAAAAAACAAAAAAAAACACACACACAAAAGAAAAACGCAAAAGTAAAACAGCAAAAAAAAAGTTATAGTGATTACTATATAATATATAATATATATGTCGTTTATATAGATATATATATTTATCTTTACTACTTATAAAAGCACCCATTAAAAAGAGTAAACATGTCAGATAAAAAGAGTAAACATGTCAGATTAAAAGGTGTAAACAATCTCTAAAATTAAATATGGAACATTGATTTTGTTAATCTGATATGATGGATGGTTCAGATCTAAATATCAGATAAAAAGCTGGCTCTTAGACTGAAAGAGACAATGTCGCTGGTGGAAATAGTTAACGCATCGTTCATTAGAGTATACGGGTTCGATTCTTGTTCCTTGATTTTTTTTTTTATTATTATGCAGTCTATTCTCCCATCTTCCCCTCCGTACCCTTTCTATTCTCCCATCTTTCTGTTAGAGTTATGTCATAGAAATCAATATTAATGACTTAATTTTTTAGTTTATGTTATTGATGATATTTAATCATTTATTCCTAGAGTTTATTACTGACAGATCATTCAGGTTGAGGATCTGAATTGTGGATCTCTGTGGATCATTCATTAGAATGACAGTAATAAATCTAAATCGTCCGTAATCTTGATAATTAACAAGGAACATTAATTATCATAAAAAATTAGTATGCAAGTTAAGTGATGATTAAGTTCTACAAATTATAGGTAAGGTGTTACCAACTTAATTGCATATGTGTATGTTATTAGAACATAGTACATGACATGACCCAATGAAATAAACATATGGATTGTGTTATGTGTCATTGTTTATTTCATATGAGTTTGATTCTAAGTTTGAGATGGTTCAACTTTTCCACATGATGATAGGTTCAATAAATATCGTCTACCGTTGATTCCTGATAAGGGCTGCTATACGGACTTTATTTATGTTCTCTTGAATTGTGCGGGGAAAAGTTGTTCATCAAAAAAACCGTATGTCCCTCATTAGTATACCTAGTGAGTGATGATATCTGTTTGGGCCCCTTGATGGAGTTAGATTGTTTGGCTAACTTGTACAATCAACTCTAGATCAAGAAATGTATAATCTGCAAGAATGGCACATTTCTATCTTGGATTATACAGTGATATCATGTGACATAAGAATCAGACAAGGAGATACTTTTATTTCTTATGCAGGATTGAGATATTGTAGTAGTACATTATTTATGCGAATTGGGAATCATAACGTGTTGCTAGATACCGCTTATGATTATTGAAATTAAATAGCGATTTAATTCCATGGCCAACATAGCGTAAATCCTCAAAGGGTCACACAAATAGGACTTTACTCGCACAGTGCATTATTTATTTATTCGTAGCAGTGTATTGCGAAAATATGATAAGTTGATTAATTAATTATATACCGTTGCGAACCGTTATAATTAATTAAGTCAAAAAAATCATATAGAAATGAATTAATGTATTAACTAATCCTAAAATAATTATTAATAAGTTAATAATTAATTTTGTTCAACACAATTTAATTATAGAAATTAAATAGAGCTTATGGACCTTTACTTAATTAGTAAATTAAAGACCCGATTTGAGTACAAGAGAAAGGTCCATTAATTAATTGAATTAGTGGACATTTAACACACCACAAAATGGGCTTGATAGCCTATATAATGGCTGCCCTAATAGGGGTAAAAAGGTCCCTAAAGTTGGTGGAGTGGTTGGTCTATAAAAGGAGGTCATTTGGAGAGAGAAACCCTAGCCACCATAGCCTTTTCTCTCCCTCTTCCTCCTTGAACGAAAATTAGAGAGAAAATTTCAGAATTTTCATCTCTTACTCTTGCTCTTTTCCACCTCATCTAGCTCATGTGTTAAGATTTCTCCCTTCTCCATTAATTAAACTAGTTAATTGACAAAGGTAGAAGAGAGAAAATCTCGGGGATTAGTTGCTCTCCTCTTCCTTGCTAGCACAAGTTGAAAGAGGAGGTGATTAAACTTCTTGGTGGACTCGAGGCGGCCGTCGACGGAGGAGAAGGCGAAGGAGAGCACGCCATCAACTCCCATGCATTGGTCGAGCCTCGCGGATACGATTCCGCGAGAGGTAATCGATTCCTTCCCTTTTCTCATGTGTATGTTGATTGCTTAGCAAGATCCTTTGTGTGATGTTTAATTAAATTAATTAGTAACTAAAATTGAAAATTGAACACTTTCTAACACTTTCCCTTCCCCTCGCATGCATTCGAAAAAGGAAAATTTTAATGCGGCACCTCCAAATTTCACAACAAATCAGACTATGATTGTGCCTTCTCTCCTCCAAACGTTGTCTCACCTTCGCTCCCTCCTTCTCACTCCCCCCATCGCGTCCAGATATGGAAATTCCACAACAAATCAAGGCTGCGCCTCAATTTAGGGTTAGTATATCTCTCCCCTCTCTCCGTTTCTTTCCTTTCCGATTCCATCATCAGACCTTCTGAAAGAATTCATTCTGAACCATACCAAAATCGTCGCCTAACAAAATCCCCTCAGATTTTCTTTCTCCCTCTTTCGTTAACCCTAACAGAATAGCCGCCTATTCCAATCTGATTCGGAAAGAAATCACCTCCATGGATTTCTGAAATTTGAGAGACCCTATTTAAACAAGCGATTGGTGCCCACAACACACAACCTATCTCATTGATTCCAGGTGAGCAATAAGAGACGCGATTAGGTTTTCTTTTTTAATCTCTTTTCCATTTATCTCTATTATGATTGTTCTGATGTTCTGAATACTTTTCATTTTCATTTTTTTCAAAATTTTAAATTTCTCATCAATTGCTCTATATTTGAAGAAAAGTAATGGCTTAATCCTATTAACTAATAACTAAATCAAATAGTTGGTCTGCATTTGAAGAAGGGCATCGCTTAATCTTATTAACTAATAACTAAATCAAATACTGGTATAGGCACGGTGAATGGCTTAATCTTTACTTTCGATGTAATGAGATGTTTTCTTCTGATATTCTGATAGTTGCGAGATTTTGTTTGTTTTGATGTTTTGGTTATTAGAAATAAATCCTGGAAATAGAGGAGGCATCAAAAGGGCTTGGCGTGGAGGAAATATGGTGGCGTGAGATTGTGCCCAATCTTGATACCAATCATCAGCCAACTGTCACATGACCTAATAATCGGTCAGATACTCAAGTGGTACTTGGCGTGATACACAATCTGATTTTATTTTAAATTTTTGACTAATTATAAAGTAGATTTGTTGGTAAAAAGATGAAGTATAACTTAATAAACTTTCATACTGAGATATGGTAATGTATGTGCAAATATGATAGTTAGCAAGGTATTACAAGATGATCATATGAAGATTTTAAAGGATTTGTTTCTGAAATCAAGATGCTATTATCATTTTCTTAGTATATCTCTCTGCTAGAAAGTATTTTTATTCATACTTTATTAATCATTTTCCAGCTCTATATTCTATTATTCTTCTTATTTTCTTATTTTAGATTATATGCTGGCGATGAGGCATCAGGAGCTTAGAGCTTAGCTGAGGAAGATGGTCATTTTTAGAGGTACTTGCCACTCTTTTAAGGTAATCTTAATTATGTATTTTTTTTGACTTGTTAGTGTGGTTATGAGAAAGTAGGATGATCCAGAGCATTAAGAGATCAGGCAAAGGATATTGCAAGAGCTCATGGTACATCGTGGCATGGTATTGATTTGGTCTTCTTTTTTCTCTTTAACTTAGAATCGTTGGTACGAATCAATAAATGTTTTTTCTGGCAACATAATTGGGAATTTTTACTATAAATCATTTTCTTTTTGTTTTTCCTTATTAAATTTGACTATTTCCCATTTATAATTGTGTATTTATATAAAATTTTTATTGGAACTCTGAGTTGGAGTTGTTGTGCTCTATTTTGTATGTAGGAATTGTTTGATGCGTTAGATATCTAGAGATATAGCAGTTGGCAGTTTACTTAGTCTTTTAGTGGGTTCATAATATTGGCGCCAGGGAATGGATTTCCCTTGGTTTACTTTTTTTGAGGTTCATGAACAATTAGTTTGTAAGTGATGTTTGTTCTTTAGTTTAAATCTTGGATGCTCTTCCTTTGGAAATGATTTTTTCAATAAATTTTTAAATCTTAGTTTCCTGAACATTTTTTGGGGTTCAGAATGTTTTTATCTAGCAATAACTGTTTTTTGGGGTTCCTGAGCATTCATTTTTTTTTACCAATTTTTTCCTTGATTTTTTTTAAGTATGATCGTTTCAATTCTGACAAGAACTCTCCGACCCCACAAATCAGTTTCATTTCATCTCTCTTGACTCCTTTGAAAGCTATGTGTGGCTCGGGACTTGTGATCATGTAAGAATAGACTTGCTATACTATGTTTAATATGCCCCACTAACTTAGGGTTTTACTGGATGATCAGTATGTGGCCATTCTCTGCTTATTAATTTGTTAAGTGAGTTTATGAGTTGCCTTTGTAGTTGGTGTGGTGGGTTACATCAAAACACAACGGGAGTTGCGCACTCTGAACACCGTCTAGGCCTAACATTTGAGTGAGGAGGTGAAGTGGCGGTTCTACAAGAACTGGTACAAATCCAAGAAGAGATCTTTTCTCAAGTATTCTCAGAAGTATGAGACTGAAACTGGAAAACTAGAGATCACTGCTCAACTCGAGAAGATGAAAAAATATGCATCAGTTGTTCATATTTTGGCTTACACTCAGGTAGATTTTGTAAATTTTGCATGTGTTGTTAGTTTTGTTTATTTCTCTAACTTTGTTCAGAGATCAGCTAAGTGCAAAAGGGTCTCAGGTACTCAATTGATCTCTGAGCTCGATAGTCAATACTGTTATCCAGGAATAGAGTAGTTTCTTGGACTTGATGAGTCATTGCTTGGCCTTCAATTTGGACATTTAATGCCCGAGTTATTTGACTGTCATTCTGGGTGAACAATGGTATATTCAAAAAGAAAGGGAAAAGTTTGAGTGATTTCAGGTAATTTTTGAGAGTCAGTGTGGGCAACTTATAAATTTTTTGAAAATAGCAAACTGATTTTTACTAATTCATTCAAAGTAAATAGTTGATTTAAAAGTGAATCTTTGTGCAACAGTGCATTACTGAGCAAGCTTGGCTAAGGAAAAGCGGCAAGAATGTATCAGCCATTGGCTGCCAAGTGACTGGGATCAGATCCCTCTGCAGACAGCTCCTCATCTTCCAATGGTTTGCAGCAGTGAAGAAGGAGATAATTTAAACAGCTTCAGGTCTGCTCTGATGGCGGCTGGATGAGCAGTCGCCAGGAAAAAAAAGGATTAGACAAGCTTTAAAAAAAAAACAGAGAGCATTAGCAAATTTGGCCAAAACTTTCTTTTATGTGCTTTTCATACTTTTGTCTTTACATGTGCATAACAATCAAACTTGAGCTCTGTTTTGTTTACAACAAGTTTCTGTTTTAGAATTAGTGATGGTACAAGTTTTTATATGGTACAGAGGGTCGTATGAGTTTTAGAATGTAGAGATTAGTCTGGAGGAAAGGGTTGTTGTGTTTGAATACAATCTATTTATTTTCCAATTTATCTTTTAATGGTAATATTTTTCAAGTTGACTGTGGATTTCTATCATTCTGATATCGAATCATCTTAGTTTTTTTAGCTATTCACATGTGTTACTTTTATTTATTCTATTTGTTAATCGGTGAATACTGCTGCTATCTTTAGCGTTAATTAAGATAACATTGATTTTAAATATCGAAAATGGACAACATTTCCATGTCAGATAATATTTTCACATATTAAAGTCCGCCCACACATCGGGTGGGCATTGCTGCTAGTATACCATAATGAAAAAATAACAAACGAAAAATAAAAAAAAACAGCAATAAAATAAATAAAAAAACCGGCGGAGGGACCGGACCGGACCGTCATAACCCGTGCGGGTTACATAGGGCGGGTTTAGAAAGGATTAGGGCCAAAATTTTTAGGATGGACCGTTCTATCCGCCCCGTCTTAACCCGTGGACCGTCATAACCCGCCCTGTCCCGACCCGTTTGCTACCCCATTCCCCATCCCAGGCCATAACTTAAAAAGATAAGACATCTATGATCTATCTCCGTAAAAACCTAGAATAGAAATTAGGGGAGAGTGAGGGACTGTTGGCTGTTTACAGTTTGCGAGTGCGAATGGGGAGCGAGAAAGAGCATCGCGACGGCACAAAGCGAAGGGATTTGACCATTGGAAAGGAGAGTTGGCACTTCCGTTCTCAACGGGTTGTGCAGAAAGTTTTAAAAACCTGAATTCTATTGCCTTCCGTTCTCGACAGATTTTCATCCGCTCTCAAACGGATCCCACTAGAGTTCAATTCCGTTCTCACCGGATTGAGTCCGTTTTCAACGGATTGTGCAGAGCTTTTAAAAGCCTGAATTCTATTGACTTCTGTCCTCGACGTATTTGCATCCATTCTCAAACGGATCCCACTGGAGTTCATTTCCGTTCTCAAACGGATTGGGGTCTGTTCTCAACGGATTTGCATCCCTTCTCAAACCGTTGGAATGAAATTAGGGGAGAAATTAAGACAGTGAGGCAGAGATTGATTTTATTTAGCAAATTAAATGTACAAAATCGCTATACCAGGTTGGTGGAGCTGGAATTAGGTGGAGATGCTTTGATGAATACATTATATCAGGTTAATTAATGTGATCAATTTAGGTTGCTTCTAATGCCATGTTAGGCTCGACTGCTGTTTATTTTTTTTTTTATAACTTACTATTTTATTTTCATTATGGCATGGTTGTAGGTCATTTTGTTATGAAAACATATGAGTGAGGTAGTGCAAAAATTAGTCTGTTATTGAGTGTGCATGCGCTTTTTTTCTAATCTGAATTCCACATTGTCATTGTTCTGCCTTTTCATCTTTTAGGGCTTTACACCAGAAGGGGTTACCAGTTGATTTGCCTTTTTTTTCTTTTTCTGATTTGTTAAATAAGTTTCTCCAATTGAAGCCACGCACCTCACTCAGCCGAGTAAGAGCAAGGTGTTAGAAAGTGCTCAATTTTTAATTTTAGTTACTAATTAACTATCATTAACAAGTCTAAACACATGGATCTAGTCCAAAGCATCAAAACACATCCATATGAGAAAAGAGAAGGCGATTTTTATCTCTTCTTGTATCGCAATAAGAAGGCTCGATCCGAATCAATAGGAATCAGTGGCGTGCTCGTCTCCACCACCGCCGTCTTGTCGCCGGCCTCGAGTCTACCAAGGAATTAACCAAAAACCTCAAGGCCTATGCTAGTAAGCAAAATGTAATAGCTAATTCCCTTTTAATCCTTCTATTTAATCTACTATTTAATGAAAGGGTTTGATTGCTCAACACATGAGCTAAAAGAGGTGGAATAAGAGCAAGAAAAAAGAAAGAAAATCTGAATTTTCTTCTCTAATTTTCAGCCAAGGAGAAAGAGGGAAGATGGAGGCTAAGGTGGCTAGGATTTCTCTTTCCAAATGATCCCCTTTTTATAGCCAATCACTCATCGTGATAAGTTGCAATTATTTACAATCTTGCCACTTGCCCTATCTGAAATTTTAATGGGCTCAAGAGCCCATTTTATCATATGTCAAATGATCCATTAATTCATTAATTAATAATCCATATAATTGCTCTCTTGTTGGACTTTTAGTTCACCATTTAAATAAAGGCCAGTTAGCTCAATTTAATTCCATTAATTAAATTATGTTGAACGAAATTAATTATCAACTATTTGATAATTATTTTAGGATTAGCAAATGCATTAATTTATTTCTATACGATCTCTTTGACTTAATTAATTATAATGGTTCGCAACGGTATATAATTAATTAATCAACTTATCATATTTTCGCAATACTCACTACTGCGAATAAATAAATAATGCACTATATGGTCAAGTCCTATTTGTGTAACCCTTTGAGGATTTATGCTGTGTTGGTCATGGAAATAAATCGCTATTTATTTTCAATAATCATAGGTGGTATCTAACAACACACTATGACTCCCAATTCACATAAATAATGTACTGCTACAATATTTCAATCCTGCATAAGAAATAAAAGTATTCCCTTGTCTGATTCTTATGTCACATGATATCATTGTATAATCCAAGATAGGAATGTGTCATTCTTACAGATTATACATTTCTTGATCTAAAGTTGATTGTACAAGTTGACCAAACAATCCAACTCCATCAAGGGGCCCAAACAGATATCATCACTCACTAGGTATACTAATGAGGGACATACGATTTTCTTGATAAACAACCTTTCCCCGCATAATTCAAGATAACATAAATAAAGTCCGTATAGCAGCTCTTATCAGGAATCAACGGTAGACGATATTTATTGAATCTATTCTCATGTGAAAAAATTGAACTATCTCAAACATAATATCAAACTCATATGAAATAAACAATGACACATAACACAATTGATATGTTTATTTCATTAGGTCATGTCCTGTACTATGTTCAAATAACATACGCATATGCAATTAAGTTGGTAACTCCTTACCTATGATTTGTAGAACTTAATCATCACTTAACTTGCATACTAATCTTTTATGATAATTAATGTTCCTTGTTAATTATCAAGATTATGGACAATTTAGATTTATTACTGTCATTCTAATGAATGATCCACAGAAATCTACAATTCAGATCCTCAACCTGAATGATCTGTCAGTAATAAACTCCAGAAACAAATGATCAAATATCATCAATAACATAAACTAAGAAATTAAGTCATTAAATATTGACTTCTAGGACACAACTCCAACACAAGGAACACACAAACTCAACTCCATTCCTCTCTCTATCTTCTCTTTCATGTTAATTATTTTTTTTTCGATTAGTTTCTTTAATTGAGGTTAGTTATCTTGATCAAGTATTCTCTTTTCTCTGTGCTTTTAATCTTTTGCACAGTAGGCTAGGCCCCTCTTCGTGTTATTATTATTATTATTATTATTTGACATGTTTTGTTATGTTCATTTTCTATTTTCTAGTAAAGAAAATGCGAACAAAATGAAATCAAATATAGAAAATACAATAAACTAGTAAGCCTTCGCGCTATAAAATCACCATGATTCCTGATTTGATTTTTAGAGAGTTTTACCTTTTCAGCACTTGGTAGGCTTAATTGGATACTTTGCTGGTACATGATTTTTACAAATGGAGGAGCCAGCAGTCAGCAGACGCACTTTCACATGGAAATGGAATTATGGCAATGCCTCTCCTCTCCTGAAGAAAGCTTCCAGTTCCATTGAATTGAATTCATCGCTCCTCCTAAGCTTCCAGTGCTATTGAAAGATGCTTAATGCTCAAGGCTGTTGGAAATGTCCATCAATTGCACATTGGAGTTGGCGATAATCGCTTTAGTGATGCTGACTGGGATACCCTTCTCAAGAGTATTAGGTACTTCCTTTTTCTTTACTTGTTGTATATTTCTTTTTGCGTGTAATGTTTGTTATATTGAGTTGTATATTTCCCAGATTGCACTAAGAAAATCGCTATTAATAAAGATGAACTATTTCTCTTTCAATGAAAATGATAGGTTATTCCTTTGTACTGTGAACATAGAAAGGAAACAATGATAGGTTATTTTTTTCAAAATATCAAATTTAAACTTTGAATCCAAACCATTAATCTTATTTGATGTAACGAGTGATGCATTTTCATATAAATTTTATAAATTTTGAAATTTATTTGATACTTGACCAAAAGACTAAAATATAAACAGATTATAATTAATCTATCATATTTAACTAGATTCGTTCAATATTCAATCTCTTGATCAAGTATCAAATAAAGTTCAAAATTTATAAAACATATATAAAAATGCATTACTAGTTGTATCGAATCAGATCAACGATTTTGATTTGAAATTTGAATTTTATATTTTGTAAAATTAGTCAAAAAGTGTGTTTTGAGATATTTGGTGGCATTCAAATTGTGGGCACTGAAAACGTCCTAATATTGAGGTATATATACAAATAAGACAACTTCTATAAAAATTCTTATAACCAACAAAACTTTAAATTATACTTTTACGAAATACTAAGACATCTATGATTATTAAAGAAAAAAGATTGCGCATTATTTTCGCGAAAGATACAAATTATAATTAAGTTGGTTTAAGAATTATATTGCATCTTAGATATATCTTGCTTATATCATTTTTCAAATCAGAAGAAAGAAACCTGACATGAACAACTTAACAATACAAATTAAGAGTGAGAAATAAAATTAAATGACGTCTGAAAGTATATATAAATAACATGGTATGGCTAAAACATTATGAAAATTTAATTTTTTTTATAGGTCGTATTCGTTGGCAGGAGGACATTACTTCTACATGTAAAGGACTATATGTGTTTCGTCTACGTACATGATTAAATTAAAATTGAATTAAATACTGTTTGACAGTGACGTTGATTCCTCCAGATAACTCAAATCTATATCTGGAGAAAGTCCATGTAATTTCTTTTTCTTTTGAGACCCAAAAATATAATATTGCTTGTAAACTCAACCACCTTACGTACCTAATTGTAACCACCGTAGTCCAAGAAAGACGCTCTTTTCCAATAGTAATTTAAAAATGAAAAGCAATCAGCAGCACGTTAATCTATGAACTATTTATTACCTATAAATCAATACATAGAAAAACTATGCTATTGCAAAACAACAAAATAACTTATCTGGATTTGTTGCAATGAGTAAACATAGTTCAGTATTGTGTCCAATAAACAAAGCATCAAAAGGCCCAAACCAGTAGGTGCACACATTAGCCTTCATTAATCAGCAGCCTAAAGAAACCATGAAACAAACCAGAACATGGTTAAAACAAAAAAAATAGGTAATTAAACAAATCATGAAGCACAAACCTTTTCTTTGAAAGCATTGCTTTGGACATACTGTGAGTATCCCTTGCACACTCCAGTAGTGCACTTCTGGGACAGGAGAGGTCAGTGGAAATAACAACTCAACAACATCCAAATTTTCGTGCATCGCTGCTATTTCTATGGGCAGCCATCCAAACTACAACATGTGATAGAGAAATTGGATGATTAAAAAGAAAAAAACAAAAAAGTACCACAAAAGCTATCGAGCATTAAAAGAACAAGCAAAAAAAAATGTTTATTCTTACATCATTGCGAAGATTGGGATCAGCCCCAGCTTCCAGCAAACACTTCATTATCTCAATCACTCCTGGGGAACTGAACTTGCAAATGGGCAATTGAAGTTCACATCAGCGCCTGCTTAGTAAGAAAGAAACACATAAACAAGGCTGTTTGATTGAACAAGTATACTGAAAAGAAGAGTCATACTACAAGCAACTTCAGTTAAGGACCTTGATGAGGAGCTTGATGCATTCCAAAGAACCAGCAGAAACCGACATTAATAGAAGAGTATTGTCATTGCCTCGAGCAGCATTCAACTTAAAAGAAAAATATAATACATGCTCCATTAACAAGGAAGGTCCTCCAATTAACAACTAAAAAAAATTTGCTAATCTATGACTAAGACAAATATAAAAGACAAAATACATCTGCATGGTGCTTCAATAAAGCCCCCACAGTACGTGCTTGCCCATGAAATGCAGCCATAGTGAGACGGGTACCAGTCACACAGTCAAATTCAATGTCCACTGGAACATCCAAAGAGAGCATGAACTCCACTAGCTCAGGCCGCCCTGCGGTCGAGCAAGTCAAATTATTTTATGCCAACTCAGAAATTATGAAAATTTAACAATAATTTGTTGTCCCCTGTAATGCATAATTACCATTAATGACAACTAACTTCTTCTCGTGACTAATGTAGGCACAATTATCTACTGTTCTGTTTCTAATAGGAGAACTGCATTGATGGTGTTTTTGGTCAAGTCTGGAACCCAAAAGAATCTAAATTGGAGTGAGAGAGAGAGAGAGAGAGAGAGAGAGAGAGAGACCATCTTTAGCAGCACAATGGAGAGGAGTCAAGCCTTCCTTGCACGATACAACAGGATTAGCTCCGTGGCTACTCAGGTACCTTGCTGTCGCTTCATGGCCATCCATTGCTGCATCGAGTAAAGTCGTCTCACCTGTATAATAAGACTAGCCAAATGAACACAAGGCCAATAACCCATAAATAAAATTGATTGTTTGTGTGGGTCTGAGAAAGAGAGAAAGAAAGCAACTGATTGCATATATACCGCACTATTTATGCAATGATCACAACTAGTATTTTTTTTTTCTTGATAAAAACAAACAAGGCCCTTCTTGGAGAAATGCAATAACTTTTAACTGATTAACGTTGTACTCTTCTGTCTCAACAAAAATAGTTGTTCTATTTTTTTCTGTACATCAGAATATATATTTCTTAGGTCGAAATATTTTATAATTCAATGAACATTTCTTAAGTTCCAATATTTTAAAAATCCTCATTTTTCAGAGTCTCGTGCATTGTGTTATTTTGCTTTAATTAGTAGACAAATTAGTGACTAACACGCAGGAAAAAAAACATACAGAAATTACTTGAACCTCTCCACTAAATAGCTTAATACGAAATGCGGTGCCTCTGAAATGAGGATGTATAGCTGTCAATTTGAGGCAAATATGGCCCTGCAATTGCATTCAGATATTAAATGATATACCAACAGGAGAAAGAGAGCTAATTAATGGAGGATTTTAAAAATACTAACTTAAAATGATTTACCAGTATAGTCATAATTAATTTATGCATATGCTTGTATTTTAAATTCATATATATGTAAATACTTTCTTCATATCTGAACTGACAATATCATTCTAATTAGTGAATAGGCTGTGATGTGGAAAAGACCTACCAATCGTAGAATGAAAGTTCAAGACCAATGCAAGGCAAAAAAAAAAAAATCAGCATACGTACTTGCAAGTTGCATCTCAGTAGGTAGATATTTTCTAGAACTTGTTACACTAGCAATGATCAGCGGGTCTTAAGACCAGGATATATCGCTTAAGCCAGCGGTAAATGCATTAACTTGTGTGCGTATTTTCAAGGAAAATACAGTGGGTTTTTTTTAATCTATGATGTATTTATTACCTATAAAGCAATACATAGAGAAACTATGCTATTGCAAAACAACAAAATAACTTATCTGAATTTTTTGCAATGTGTAAACATAGTTCTGTATCGTGTTCATCAAACAAAGCATCAAAAGGCCCAAACCAGTAGGTGCACACTAATTGTTGTTGAGTTATTTATAGTATTACGTTATTTATAGAAGTGTAGGGGCTATTTTGTAAAAGAGTTTTTATTGATTAATATAAAAAGGGGCCTCTGACAAGAGAGATTATCATCCCTAATTTTCTCTAAATCTATATGGTATCAGAGCTGCTTCGGCGGCGCTCAACTTTTCCGAACATTTTTTTTTTTCCTTCTCCAAACTTTTTCTCTTCCGAATATTTTTCCTCTTCCGTCACTACTCCAAACTTTTTTTCTCTTGGCCACGTGTAGCAATTCACCTCTGTGTGCACCACGTGTAGACCACCCATCTCTTCACGTTGCCTCTTGTGGTGAGCCGCAATAGTAGACCAGTGAAAGGGGGGTCTGGTGCGCTGCGACAATAGACCACATCGCCAGCTCCTCTTTCCTGATCTTCTGTGCGCTGCGCCAATGCCATGTATTTTTTCATGGCTTCTATCATCAGATCTGTTTTTTGCTAATTACTAAAACCGTGATCGTGGGAGTCCGCACGGTTTGTATTAAAGAAGATAAGGTGTGGCTGGGAGATCAAGCACGGTATTAGAACATGGATAAACTTCTTACAAAGTTGGATCCAGAGGATGTGAAGACCTTGCTCGAGCTTGTGAAGGTGTCGCACGGAGCCGAGACACATCAACCGTCAATAAAGCTAGATCTCCCACCGGTGGAGTTGAAACTTGATGGACCAGCCACATATCTGAGTTGGTCACGTAGGATTCAGGGTGCTCTGGCAGGAAGGAATCTAGAGGGCTTCCTGACAGAAGAAAGGACAGAACCTGAAAAGAACACTGATGCTTGGAATGAGTGGAAGACCACACACATGTTGCTGTATACATGGCTTCTCAACTCGATGGTTCCTTCGATTGCTGTGACGGTGGATGACATTCAGAATGTGAAGGATATGTGGGCGAAGTTGAAAAAGATCTATGCAGGAACTGAGAACAACATGCGGGTGTTCCAGATCGAACGTAAGATGGAAGCAGTGGTCCAGGGAGATAGGTCAATCCAAGAGTATGCCACAGATCTAGAGCGATTGTGGGCGGATTATGACTACTTCTCGCCGATGGCATGCTGCAAAGACCCTGACTGTAGGAGGGGGGAGAAAGATGCTCAGAGAAGGACTATGTATTTTCTGAGAAGGTTGAACCCGGCCTTTGAGCACAGAACTGCAGTACTACTGGCTCAGACGAGAATTCCGTCACTTGATGAGGCCATTGCAGCTATGATGCAGGAAGAGAGTCGCATTAAGCTGCTCTCAGAAGCTAATGGTGTGGGTGTGCGCTCGGCATTGACAGTCTCAAACTCTAATATGACAGGAGTTCAGGGGGAGACTCGCAAGTGCTATAATTGTGGTGAGGTGGGCCATTTGAGGCTTGCTTGTCCTAAGCCACTCAAGGAGAGAGATTTTGGTAGACGTGGACAGTCTGGAGGTCGTGGCCGTGGCGGCCGAAGAGGTGGAAGAGGAGGCTACCGGGCAAATCTGATGGTAGCAGAGGAAGAAGAAGACACCAGGGTGGTCTTCACTGAGGAGGACCAAGCGCTCTTGGAGGTACTTAGTCGGAAGCATAGAGCAGCAAATAATGGAGACAAGAAGAGTGTGACCGAGGATGCATCCACTTCATTCTTGCCTAGGGGTAACATTGCTACTTATGCTCATTCGACCCAAGGTACTAGTAACACACATGCTCTTGCCTCTATATCCACCACTAGATCATCAGAATTGATAGTGGATTCTGGTGCATCTCGACATGTGATAGGTAATGCTAGTGAGTTCTCTTCCTATACTCACTTAGCAGTGCCTGAGAGCATCCAAACTGCTGATGGTACAACACAACCAGTGGTCGGTAAGGGTACTGTGAATTGTACTGGTTCTATGACTTTGTCTAATGTTTTGCATGCTCCCTCATTTCCAGTAAATCTTTTATCCATTAGTGCTATCATACTCCAACTAAAATGTGTTGTTTCTTTTGATATTCCAAAGGTGATATTTCAAGAGAAAAGGACAAGTCGGAGACTTAGGACTGGCACTTGGCGTAGTGGTTTATGGTACTTGGATCGTGAAGGGCTAGATTCAACATTAATATCCATGGTAGAGGGGACAGAAAAAATAGGATCTGAGATGAGTACTGAGGATGTGTTGATGCTTCATCACCAACGCATGGGACATTCCTCTTTTAATGTTTTGAGTCGTTTGTATCCAGTTTATTTGAAAAGGCTAATAAATTAAAACTTGTTTGTGATGCATGTGAGTTTGGCAAGCTTACTAGAAGCTCTTATGTTAGTTCTGGTCATAGGAGTTCTTGTGTTTTTGACCTGATACATTCTGATGTTTGGGGGCCTTATCCCACAAGTTCTATGAATGATTATAGATATTTTGTGACTTTCATTGATTGTTTTTCTCGTGTTACTTGGTTGTATTTGATGAAAAATAAAAATGAGGTGTTGGCTTGCTTTAAAGATTTTCATAGGTCTGTTCAGACTCAATATGGGACCGTAGTGAAAGTATTGAGGTCTGATAATGGGATAGAGTATACCAACAGAGCATTCGCGGAATACTTGTCAACTCAGGGGATACAACATCAAACAACGTGTCCATACACACCAGCTCAAAATGGAGTAGCAGAAAGAAAGAACATACATCTTCTAGAGGTGGCTAGAAGTATGATCTCCATGAATGTCCCAAAACATTTGTGGGGACAGGCAATTTTGACAGCTGCAGCATTGATTAACAGGATGCCCTCAAGGGTATTGGAATGGAAGTCTCCATGTGAGATGTTGAAAGGCGATAATGCTGGGATTCTTCCATTGAAGGTGTTTGGATGTGTGTGTTTTGTGAAGGACAACAGACCTTCTGTAGGGAAACTTGATCCTAGAGCTGTGAAATGTATATTTGTGGGATATTCTGCTACACAAAAGGGTTATGTTTGCTGGAGCCCAGTGGAAAAGAGGCTGTTTGTGAGTATGGATGTGCATTTTCGAGAATTCGAACCATATTATACATTGGAGGTGACTTCACCTTTTGGTGACTCGTCTGATTCTGAAAGTATGAGACGAGAGGGGGAGAATGGTGATAAGATGGGAAAAGTGAAACCAATTCCTTTGTTGATTCCTACATTGGTTGAAGAACATGGGAATGGAGGAGAAGAAGAGGAGGAGGATGAGCAAGAAGAGGAAGATCATCATGCAAATGTCAGGACTCAAGCACAACGTGAACTGCAAGTGTATACTAGGAGGCCGAAAGAGGGTCCCGTGAATGCACCAATAATACCACTTGTGCCATCGAGTCCTTCGTCCCGGTCTACCCCGACTCTTGAGACACCTACAGAATCCTCAGACTCAGAATTCACAGGTGATATGAATCCTCCATCTTCTCCAATAACATTAAGGAGGACCTCTCGCAGTAATGCGGGACTTCCCCTCGATCGTTATGGTTTTCCACATGATATTGCTCAATTTGTCTCATATTCAAACATATCACCTGTACATGGAGCATTTATTGCATCATTAGACTCTGTTACTTTACTTAAGTGCTGGCAGGTTGCTAAGAAGGATCCAAAGTGGAAAGCAGCTATGCAAGAGGAATTCGGGGCTCTAGATAAGAATAAAACCTGGGAGATTGTATCACTACCACCCGGCAAGAAGGCAATCAGATGTAGGTGGGTGTTCACAGTGAAGCAGACCCCAGAAGGAAAAATTGATTGCTACAAGACACGACTGGTGGCAAAGGGGTATAGTCAGACATATGACATCGATTATGATGAGACATTTGCACCAGTGGCAAAGATGAGCACTGTCAGGACACTTGTCTCCCTTGCAGCAAATGGAGGTTGGAAGCTACACCAGTTGGATGTGAAGAATGCATTCTTCATGGGGATTTACTGGAAGAGGTGTACATGGAAATTCCCCCGGGATTTGGCACAGTTCAAACAATAGGCAAGGTATGTAGATTGAAGAAGTCACTTTATGGTCTGAAACAGTCTCCTCGAGCTTGGTTTGATAGGTTCAGGAAGGCTATGGTAGGCATGGGATATCGCCAGATAAATGCCGATCACACTGTATTCATTCGACAGCATAAAGGACATTACAATGCTTGCTATGTATGTGGATGACATAATTATCACGGGTGATAATGAGAAGGAGATTGCTCAACTAAAAGTGCAATTGGGTAAAGAATTTGAGGTGAAGGATCTAGGCTTGCTACGATACTTCCTTGAAATTGAGGTGGCTCGTGGAGCAGAGGGAATCGTTCTTTCTCAGCGAAAATATGCACTTGATCTTCTTAAGGAGACTGGCATGCTGGGGTGTAAGCCTGCAGTAACTCCAGTTGATTCGAAGCTCAAGCTAAGTGCAGAGGCAGGAGAGTCAGTTGATCGTGAAAGGTACCAAAGATTGGTGGGACGGTTGATCTATCTGAATCACATTCGACCGACATCTCCTTCGCCGTAAGCGTAGTAAGTCGTTACATGCATGATCCAAGAAAAGGTCATATGGATGCAGTGTATCGAATTCTAAGGTATCTCAAAAGTACACCAGGAAAGGGGTTAATCTTTAGAAGGAATGATCATTTAAACATTGAGGGTTATTGCGACTCTGACTGGGCTAGCTGTGTCGATGATAGAAGATCCACATCAGGATATTGTGTGTTTGTAGGGGGCAACTTGGTTTCTTGGAGGAGCAAGAAGCAGCCGGTAGTAGCAAGATCGACAGCAGAGGCAGAGTACAGGGCCATGGCTTCAAGAGTTGCTGAGTTGTTGTGGCTGAGAGCTCTTCTGAGAGAGCTAAAGATGGGTCAAGGAGACCAGATGAGATTATGGTGCGATAATAAATCAGCAATCAGCATTGCCAACAACTCAGTACAACATGACAGGACCAAACATATTGAAATTGATAGGTTCTTTATCAAAGAGAAGTTGGATAGTGGACTACTCAAGCTAGGTTATGTACCAACAAGAGATCAAGTAGCAGATTGTCTTACCAAGGGACTTAGCTCCGAGGACGTATCAAAATTATGTTATAAGATGGGCTTAGCTGATATTTTTCGCCCATCTTGAGGGGGTGTTGTTGAGTTATTTATAGTATTATGTTTATCTATAATATTATGTTGTTTATGGTATTTTTTGTTATTTATAGAAGTGTAGGGGCTATCTTGTAAAAGAACAATTAGTGATTAATATAAACAGGAACCTCTGACAAGAGAGGTGATGATCCCTAATTTTCTACCTAAATTTCTTTTAATTGATTGGTTGTGTAGGTCCGAGAGAGAGAAAGAGAGGGACTGATTGCATGTATACCATACTATGTATGCAATAATCACAACTAGTATTTTTTTTTTCTTTTTTGCCATTTAGAAATGAAATCTTGAAAGCTCAACTATTTGAGAATTGTTTAAACATTTGTTGTTTTGTATTTAACATTTAGCATTTGACGTTCTTAGAGACGATATGCCAAATTACTAGAAATGAAAAGGTGGATTGGAAAAAGAAAAATTACCAGAAGACGTGTTTCCTCCTGTTGAATAGTGACTTGGAACTTTCTCTCCTGAGATCATACCGTTTTGGTGTGCCTCCCATTCTTCTCAATTAGCCTTAATTTATGTTTTAGGAATGATATCTGATCGTTTATTCTATGACCTCTCTGTACCAAATAAAATTCCATTAGCTTATGTCTCCTCTGTACTACCACATCTTTGGACCAAATTGGGATTATTTGCTCTTTAATTGCTTATTTCGAGGGTAGTTTTTTATTAGAAAAAGATATATTATTATATTTGGAAATAACACAGCAAAAGATGGAAACATATGGATCTGGCTCTAATTAAAATAGTCATGATTCAGGTACCAACAAAGCATGCACTGCTACAGACTACAACCAATTTTCACCACTCAATTACCGATCTTTGTGAAATCTTCAGTTGAATGATGTTCTCATTAGAGACCGGTAAGAATCCAGATTAGTGTCAAGAAATGAATTACCTTGTATAGATCCAACAGGATGTTGTGCAGCGAGGGATTTGATGGCAATTCACCAGTCCTTAGATAATAATCAAAAGTTCAAAGCATATCATTGTGGTCAGATTAATATTCAAGAGTTGAGATTTCTAACATACTAAAATTTAGCAAATCCTAAATCCATTGCATTGCGTTGCAGTTCACAAGAAAGAAAAAAAAAGTATTGCATCAGTTGTAAATTCATACGCATACTAATCCTAAATAATAGTCCAGTTTTGTCTCAGTCAGTCAACCCCGGACATTTAATTTATCCTCAGTTTAACACCTTTTAGACAATGAAACACCAATAATTGCACACAGAATATATATGAAGCAAAAACAAATGCCCAAAGTAGAAAAGAGGTGCTATAACAGCAATGACTGAAAAGGTAGCACCACCCCTATATTTTATGTTTGAAAAGGTAGCACCCCTAAATTTTATGCAACAAAATTACTAGACCAATATAAAAATCTTCTTCTCAGAAACCAATGAAATTAAATTCCCTGAGGGTTTTGACAATTTAACGATGGTGCAATGTACACGGAAATAAATGAAAAGGAAGAAACAATCTAAATGCTATCCATTTACTATTTAGCATTTTAAAAACCAACCTGCCAGTACCATTTATATTTCATGTGCCCTCTGGTGAACTCACACCAATTTATCATGGCTTATTGGCTTCAACCGTTCAAAAGCCAGAGTTGAACGAACACTAACCTTTTCTAGAGAAAAACATTGCTTTTGACATACTGATGTATCCCACCCACACTCCATTCATGCACTTCAAACACTGGAGAGGTTGATGGAGATAACATCTCAACAATATGCTGTCTTCCATATGCAACTGCTATTTCAATTGGCAGCCATCCATACTACAATATGTTATAGATAACTTTCATTATAACAAGTAAAAAAAAACTACCACAAAAGATAGTGAGCATTAATTAAGAAAGAGAGCATAAAAAGTGTTTTATTCTTACTTCATTACGAACATTGGGGTCAGCCCCAGCTTCCAGCAAACACTTTATTATCTCAGTCAATCCTCTGTGAACTGCTATAGCTAATGGACATTTCAAGTTCAAATCAGCACCCGCCTGGAATAAAAAAAGAAACAGATAAATAAGTCCGAGATTGAACAAGTACTAGTGGAAAAAAGTATTTGACTACAAGGAATTTCAGTTAAGGACCTTGATGAGAAGCTTGGTGCATTCCAAAGAACCAGCAAAAATTGAGGAGAATTGTGGAGTATAGTCAGTGCTTGTAGCACTATTAACCTACAAGGAAGAAACATTCTCCATCAAACAAGGACATTCATCCAAAATGTGCAAGTATACAAGTCCAACAAATGACAAAAGAAGAACTACATCTGCATGGTGTTGCAAAAGAACTTCCACAGTACTTGTTTGCCCACAGAGTGAAGTTATAATGAAAGGGCCACCAACTGAATGGCTAAATGTGATGTCCACTGGTACTCCTGAACAGAGCAAATACTTCACTAGACTTTTCTGCCCTAGAGTCGAGCACGTCGAATAATTTATGTCAACTCTGGAATTTTGAAATTATACAATCATTTGTTGTCCTCTGTAACACATTGACCAAAATAAAAACAATTAATTCTCCCCTTCTCACAACTAATATGGCACAAGTACCGAACTCCTCTGTTTCTAATAAATTAAACTTATCAGTTGTTGAGGGTGTTCTGATCAATTCTAGAATGCTGAAAGATTCACAATTGATGAGGGGAAAAGAGACCACGTTTAGCAGCATAATGGAGAGGAGTATAGCCTAATTCATTCGATACGACAGGATTAGCTCCGTGGTTGATCAGGTAACTTGCAATTTCTTCATGGCCACCAATTACTGCAAGGAATAACACTGTCTCACCTTTATAACCAAAACATTAAAAATAAACATGTAGTCAGCAACATGTAAATGAAATTGATTGTTTGTGCTGGTTAGAGAGAGAGAGAGAGAGAATGATTACATCGCGTGTATACCAAACTATGTACCTCAACTTACAATTCTTGAACAAGACTATTTTTCACAAGGTAAGTTTCTATTTTTGCTATTTTTGGATAAATTAAACACAGCCTTCTTGAATATATCTTTTCTTTGTTTAACATTGTACTCCTGTTCACTGAACAATGCTTCTAATTTGAATTTTTTTTTTTTCAAATTAATGTTCCCATTTTCTTTTAGTGCTTTAATTAGTAAACAAATTACCAATTTATGCATGTACTTGTATTTTAAATTCAAATATATGAAAATACATTCTGCATATCTGAACTGACAATACCATTCTAATTAGTGAATGGGCTGTGATGTGAAAAAGACCTGCCAATCGTAGAATGAAAGTTCGAAAATATCTCATTAGGTAGATATTTTCAAGACCATGTTACACTAGCAATGATCAGTGGGTCCTAAGGCAAGGATGTATCTTAAGCCAACGGTTAATGCATTAACTTGTGTGTGTATTTTACAGGAGACCACAGTGGGTTTTTTTAATCTATGAACTATTTATTACCTATAAATCAATACATAGAAAAACTATGCTATTGCAAAACAACAAAATAACTTATCTGGATTTGTTGCAATGAGTAAACATAGTTCAATATTGTGTCCAACAAACAAAGCATCAAAAGGCCCAAACCAGTAGGTGCACACTAATGCCTTCATTAATCAGCAGCCTAAAAAGAAACCATGAAACAAACCAGAACATGGTTAAAACAAAAAATAGGTAAAACAAATCACGAAGCACAAACCTTTTCTTTGAAAGCATTGCTTTGGACATACTGTGAGTATCCCTTGCACACTCCAGTCATGCACTTCTGGGACAGGAGAGGTCAGTGGAAATAACAACTCAACAACATCCAAATTTTTGTGCATCGCTGCTATTTCAATGGGCAGCCATCCAAACTACAACATGTGAAAGAGAAATTGGATGATTAAAAAGAAAAAAAAACAAAAAAGTACCACAAAAGCTATCGAGCATTAAAAGAACAGGAAAAAAAATTGTTTATTCTTACATCATTGCGAAGATTGGGATCAGCTCCAGCTTCCAGCAAACACTTCAGATAATCAAGCCATTGTTGGAGGAGTTCAGTGAGGTTATCCCTGAGGATTTGCCTGATGGACTACCTCCTATGCGAGACATTCAACACCACATTGACTTGATACCTGGAGCTAGCCTACCTAATCCGCCACATTACAGAATGAGCCCAAAGGAGAGTGAAATATTACAAGAAAAGGTGGAGTTGTTGAATAAAAGCTATGTCAGGGACAGCATGAGCCCTTGTGCTGTACCTTCATTATTGACACCTAAGAAGGACGGTAGTTGGAGGATGTGTGTTGACAGCCGTGCAATCAACAAGATCACCATTGGTTACAAGTTTCCCGAGGCTTGATGGCATGCTGGACCAATTAAGCGGGTCGGTGGTGTTCTCAAAAATTGATTTGAGAAGTGGGTACCATCAGATCCGAATTAGGCCAGGAGATGAATGGAAGACGGCATTCAAGACAAAGGAGGGATTATATGAATGACTGGTCATGCCTTTTGGATTGTCAAATGCACCAAGTACATTCATGAGGGTGATGAATCAGGTATTGAAGCCTTTCATTGGAAAGTTTGTAGTGGTGTATTTTGATGACATTCTCACACATAGCAAGTCAGATGAGGAACACCTCAAACACTTGAGAGAAGTGCTGATGGTTTTGCAAGAGAACAAACTTTATGCCAATTTAAAGAAATGCAGTTTTATGGCTAAAAGATTGCTGTTCCTTGGCTTTGTTGTTGGATCAGAAGGTATACAAGTAGATGAGGAGAAAGTGAAAACTATTAGAGAATGGCCAGCACCAAAAACAGTGAGTGAGTTAAGAAGCTTTTTAGGGCTGGCAAGTTTCTATAGGCGTTTTATTAGAAACTTCAGCACTATAGCAGCTCCAATGACAGAATGTTTGAAGAAAGGAAAGTTTTATTGGAGTGAAGAGGTTGAGTCAAGCTTTGCTGTGTTGAAAGAGAAGTTATGCTCAGCTCCAGTCCTAGCCTTACCAGATTTTGATAAGCTATTTGAGGTAGATTGTGATGCAAGTGGAGTTGGAGTAGGAGCAGTTCTGTCTCAAGAAAAACAGCCAGTAGCATTTTTCAGTGAGAAACTAGCAGATGCTAGAAGGAATTGGTCCACCTATGATAAAGAGTTCTACTCGGTGGTGCGAGCTCTAAAGACATGGGAACATTATTTGATCAGGCGTGAGTTTGTTTTATATTCAGATTGTGATGCACTAAAACATCTGAATAATTAAAACATTTGAATAATCAGACCCGAATCGGCAAGGATATGCATGCAAGGTGGGTACAATTCCTACAGAAGTTCCCATTTAAGTTAAAGCACAAGGCTGGAGTGCAAAACAAAGTGGCAGATGCCTTGAGTCGCAGGGCCAATTTGCTTGTCACTTCGAGCCATGAGGTAGTAGGTTTTGAGGAATTGAAGGACTTGTACAGGACTGATGAAGACTTCAAAGAAATTTGGAGAAAATGTGACACAAACCAGCCATGTGATGATTTTCACATTCATGATGGGTACTTAATGAAGGGCAATCAGTTATGCATCCCTTGTTCCTCATTAAGGGAGAAACTGATTCGAGACCTGCATGGTGGTGGATTGGCGGGTCATTTGGGCAGAGACAAGACAATCGCTGCTATTCAAGAGAGGTTTCACTGGCCTCACTTGAGGAGGGATGTGAGTAAAATTGTGCAGCGATGTTATGTGTGCCAAACATCGAAGGGACAGTCACAAAAGACTGGACTGTACCTGCCACTTCCCTAACAACATTTGGGAGGATCTGTCCATGGACTTTGAGCTAGGGTTGCCACGCACTCAGCGAGGTATGGATTCTGTTTTTGTGGTTGTTGACAGGTTCTCAAAGATGGCACACTTCATTCCATGCCGAAAGGTGGCTGATGCACAAGGTATTGCCAAGCTGTTTTTCAAGGAAGTGGTGCGTTTGCATGGGGTACCCAAGTCAATCACATCTGATAGGGACAGCAAATTCCTTAGCCATTTTTGGAGGACCCTATGGCAGATGTTTGACTCCTCCCTTAACTACAGCACCACTGCTCATCCACAAACTGACGGACAAATGGAGGCCACCAACAGAACCTTAGGCAATTTGATTCGCAATATTTGTGGAGACAAACCGAAGCAATGGGATGCGACACTAGCACAAGCCGAGTTTGCATACAACGCGGCAAAACACAGGACCACGGGCAAGTCACCATTCTCAATTGTGCACACTAAGCCACCAGATCATGCTGTTGACTTAGTGAAGTTGCCACGAGCCCCTTATTCCAGTGTTGCCGCAAGACATATGGCTGAACAATGGCGCACAGTGACGGCAGAAATAAAGAAGAAAATTGAAGAATCTAATGCTAAGTACAAAGCAGGAGCCGATAAGCATCGGAGGGAGAAGGTGTTTGCTGTTGGCGATCAAGTGATGGTGTTTTTGAGGAAAGAGAGATTTCCAGTTGGAAAATACAACAAATTGCAACCTAAGAAGTGTGGACCCTATCAGATTGAGAAGAAGATTAATGATAATGCCTATGTGGTGAAGCTACTAGCTGAAATGGGAATATCTAAAACATTTAATGTGGCAGATATTTACCCATTCTTTCCAGATGATAAGCCATTGTACCCAGAAAACTCGAGGTCGAGTTTTTCTGTGGTGGGAGAGACTGATGTAGAACAGATCAGTAATAAATATATGGTCCAGACGGACCATCACAAGAGAGAAAGAAAGACTTATTAAGCAGCAGCAGCAGTTATTTTAATTTCTAGCAATTATTTTATTTTCTAGCAGTTATTTTATTTCCTAGCAGTTATTTCCTATGTTATTGTAAACAGAACCTCTTAATAGAGGATGTATCTTTCAGTTTTAATCAGAACTTAAAAAAACTCTAAATTGTGTCTAACGTGTTTTCTTCTCTGTTGAGAGAAAAGAACTAACTCGCGCTACTCACTGCGTCATGCATGGTGCTTCAATAAAACCCCCACAGTACGTGCTTGCCCATGAAATGCAGCCATAGTGAGACGGGTACCAGTCACACAGTCAAATTCAATGTCCACTGGAACATCCAAAGAGAGCATGAACTCCACTAGCTCAGGCCGCCCCTGCGGTCGAGCAAGTCAAATTATTTTATGCCAACTCAGAAATTATGAAAATTTAACAATAATTTGTTGTCCGCTGTAATTCATAATTACCATTAATGACAACTAACTTCTTCTCGTTACTAATGTAGGCACAATTATCTACTGTTCTGTTTCTAATAGGCGAACTGCATTGATGGTGTTTTTGGTCAAGTCTGGAACCCAAAAGAATCTAAATTGGAGAGAGAGAGAGAGAGAGAGAGAGACCATCTTTATCAGCATAATGGAGAGGAGTCGAGCCTTCCTTGCATGATACAACAGGATTAGCTCCATGGCTAATCAGGTACCTTGCTGTCGCTTCATGGCCATCCATTGCTGCATCGAGTAAAGGCGTCTCACCTGTATAATAAGACTAGCCAAATGAACACAAGGCCAATAACCCATAAATAAAATTGATTGTTTGTGTGGGTCTGAGAAAGAGAGAAAGAAAGCAACTGATTGCATATATACCGCACTATTTATGCAATGATCACAACTAGTATTTTTTTTTTCTTGATAAAAACAAACAAGGCCCTTCTTGGAGAAATGCAATAACTTTTAACTGATTAACGTTGTACTCTTCTGTCTCAACAAAAATAGTTGTTTTATTTTTTTCTGTACATCAGAATATATATTTCTTAGGTCGAAATATTTTATAATTCAATGAACATTTCTTAAGTTCCAATATTTTAAAAATCCTCATTTTTCAGAGTCTCGTGCATTGTGTTATTTTGCTTTAATTAGTAGACAAATTAGTGACTAACACGCAGGAAAAAAAACATACAGAAATTACTTGAACCTCTCCACTAAATAGCTTAATACGAAATGCGGTGCCTCTGAGATAAGGATGTATAGCTGTCTATTTGAGGCAAATATGGCCCTGCAATTGCATTCAGATATTAAATGATATACCAACAGGAGAAAGAGAGTTAATTAATGGAGGATTTTAAAAATACTAACTTAAAATGATTTACCAGCATAGTCATAATTAATTTATGCACGTGCTTGTATTTTAAATTCATATATAAGTAAATACTTTCTTCATATCGGAACTGACAATACCATTCTAATTAGTGAATGGGCTGTGATGTGAAAAAGACCTACCAATCGTAGAATGAAAGTTTGAGACCAATACAAGGCAAAAAAAAAAAAAAAAAATCAGCATACGTATTTGCAAGTTGCATCTCATTAGGTAGATATTTTTCTAGAACTTGTTACACTAGCAATGATCAGTGGGTCTTAAGACCAGGATATATTGCTTAAGCCAGCGGTAAATGCATTAACTTGTGTGCGTATTTTAAAGGAAAATACAGTGGGTTTTTGTTAATCTATGATGTATTTATTACCTATAAATCAATAGAGAAACTATGCTATTGCAAACAACAAAATAACTTATCTGAATTTTTTGCAATGTTTAAACATAGTTCTGTATCGTGTTCATCAAACAAAGCATCAAAAGGCCCAAACCAGTAGGTGCACACTAATGCCTTCGTTAACCAGCAGCCTAAACAAAGCATGAAACAAACCAGAACATGGTTAAAACAAAAAATAGTTAATTAAACTAAATTGTGATTCATGGAAATTGAAGAATACTTAACATAATACGGGATGTGGTGCCTCTGAGATGAGGACGAATACCAGTCCATCCGAGGTAAAAAGGCCCCTGCAATTGCATTCAGATATTTAATGATTTAACAACAGGTGTAAGACAGCTAATTTATGGAAGATTTTAATAGTGCTACCATACATACGTATAAGAGGGATATCAGCACAGTGTGACATAACATGATTGCTTAGATTCTCAAGCCTGTGCATGAACATAAGATGGTTGAAATACTTAAATAAAACGATTTACCGAGGTAATAATTAATTTATGCATGTACTTGCGTTTTAAATTAAAATACTTTCTTCATATCAGAACTGAAAATCACATTCTAAATAGAAAACGGGCTATCGTTTGGAAAAGACCTACCAATCGTACAATGAAAGTTCAAAACCAATGCAAGGCAGAACAAAAAAAAAGAAAAGAAAAGAAATCAGCATATGCATTTGCAGGTTGCATCTAATGAGGTAGACATTTACATGAACTTGTTTACACTATCAAGGACCAGAGGATCTTAGTTCCAAAATATCATCTCTTAAGATAACTGTTAATGCATTAACTTGTGTTAGTGTATTTTAAAGAAGAAAACAACGGGTCTTTATTAATTATTACTCATCTATCATGTATTTACTCCCAATAAATCAATACATATTGAAACAATGCAGGTGCAAAACAACAAAATAACTTATCTGGATATTTGCAGCATCGTGTCCATCACACAAAACATCAAAAGGCCCAAACCATTAGGTGCACAATAGAACTTTCATTAATCTGCAGCCGAAACAAACCAAGAAACAAAAACATTATTAAAACAAAACATATAAGTAATTTAACCAAATTGTGATTCATGAAAAATAAAGAAAACTCATCTTCATACGGAATTTGTTGCCTCTGAGATAAGGACGTATAGCAGTATATCGGAGATAAAAATGACCCTGTTATTGCATTCAGATATTAAAATGATTTAACAACAATTGAAGCAAATGTTTGCAAAAGTACTCTTGTTCGTCAAGCATACCTTAGTACCTGATCAATCAGCTCTCGCATTCTACTCTTGCTACTCTCCCATTTTAACAGTCCCAAAGTTTCTAAGAGAATACATACCATAAAGCCATTGACCTGACTGAGCTGACTGAATTGATTGAGGTTCAGGTCGCATATTGTCATGGGTTTAGCATTTCTGACCCAGTACAGGTAGGATTTAGGTTCACATGTCATGATCCAACGCAACCTGCTTAGCTGGTGCTTATATTGACTGGATCAATGACAGGATACGACAGGATTATCCCCGTGGTTGATCAGGTAACTCGTTGTTTCTTCATGGCCACCAATTACTGCAAGGAATAACACCGTCTCACCTTTATTACCAAAACATTAAAATAAACATGTAGTCAGCATATGTATTTGCATGTTGCATGTTGCATCTCATTAGGTAAAACAAAAAATCAGCATATGTATTTGCATGTTGCATCTCATTAGGTAGATATTTTCAAGAACATGTTACACTAGCAATGATCAGTGGGTCTTAAGGCAAGGATATATCGCTTAAGCCAACAGTTAATGCATTAACTTGTGTGTGTATTTTAAAGGAGAAACTACGCTATTACCTATAAATCAATACATAGAGAAACTATGCTATTGAAAAACAACAAAATAACTTATCTGGAATTGTTGCAATGTGTAAACATAGTTCTGTATCGTGTCCATTAAACAAAGCATCAAAAGGCCCTAACCAGTAGGTGCACACTAATGCCTCCATTAATCAGCAGCCTAAACAAACCAGATCATGGTTAAAACCAAAAATAGGTCAAAGTCAGAGCCTTTTGTCCCAAACAAGTTGGGGTAGGCTAGAAATGACACCCCAACCCTGGTCATTTCTTGTATATATGGCTGAGTTTTTACGCTGGCTCGCCAAGCCTATCGCAAGCATTCGGGCTTGAACCCTGGACCTCTTAGAAGAATACTTAACTTAAATACAGGGGATGTGGTGCCTCTGAGATGAGGACTTAACCACTCCATCCGAGGTAAAAAAGCCACAGCAATTGCATTCAGATATTTAATGATTTAACAACAGGAGTAAGACAGCTAATTTATGCAAGATTTTAGTAGTGCTACCAAACATATGTATACCTGGGATATCGACACAGTGTGACATAACATGAATGCTTAGCTTCTCAATCCTGTGGATGAACATAAGATGGTCGAAATACTTAAATAAAACGATTTACCAAGGTGATAATTAATTTATGCATGTACTTTCGTTTTAAATTCAAATATCTGCAAAGACTTTCTTCATATCTGAACTGACAATCACATTCTAAATAGAAAATAGGCTATCATCTGAAAAAGACCTACCAATCGTAGAATGTAAGTTTAAGACCAATGCAAGGCAAAAAAAAAAAAAACAAAAGAAAAAAAAGAATCAGCATATGCTTTTGCAGGTTGCATCTAATGAGGTAGACATTTTCATGAACTTGTTTACACTAGCAAGGACCAGAGGATCTTAGTTCCAAAATATCATCGCTTAAGACAACAGTTAATGCATTAACTTGTGTTAGTGTATTTTAAAGAAGAAAACAAAGGGTCTTTATTAATTATTACTCATCTATCATGTATTTACTCCCAATAAATCAATACATATTGAAACAATGCAGGTGCAAAACAACAAAATAACTTATCTGGATATTTGCAGTGTGTAACTTTAAATCTGCATCGTGTCCATCACACAAAACATCAAAAGGTCCAAACCATTAGGTGCGCAATAAAACATTCATTAATCTGCAGCCCAAACAAACCAAGATACAAGAACATGATTAAAACAAATCATATATGTAATTTAACTAAATTGTTATTCATGAAAAATTAAGAAAACTCAACTTAATATGGAGTTTGGCGGAATTTGGTGCCTCTGAGATAAGGAGGTATAGCAGTCCAGCCGAGGTAAAAAAGGCCCTATTATTGCATTTAGATATTACAATGATTTAACAACAAGAGAAAGACAACTAATTTATGGAGGATTATAAAAAAGTGGTACCAAATGTATAGTAGGGAAATCGCCACTGTGTGACATAAGATGATTGCTCAGCTTCTCAAGCCTATGCATAAACATGAGGTTTTCAGAATACTCAACTTAAATGATTTATCAACATGGTGATAATTAATTTATGCTTGTACATGTTCCTTAAATTCTAATATCTGTAAAGACTTTCTTCATATCTGAACTTACAATCACATTCTAATTGGTGCACGAGCTATGATGTCAAAACAACCTACCAATTGTTGAATGAAAGTTTAAGACCAATGCAAGGCAAAAAAAATAAATAAACAAAATCAGCATATGCATTTGGCAGGTTGCATCAAATTACCATTAATGACAACTAACTTCTTCTTGTGACTAATGTAAGCACAATTATGTACTGTTCTGTTTCTAATAGGCGAACTCTATTGATGGTGCTTTCGGTCAAGTCTGGAACCCAAAAGAATCTAAACTGGAGTGAGAGAGAGAGAGACCATCTTTAGCAGCACAATGGAGAGGAGCCAAGCCTTCCTTGCCCGATACAACAGGAATTCCTCCATGGAAAATTAGGTACCTTGCCCGATACAACACAACACAAGAAGCATCGAGCAATTTCTACACATCATATCATATCACTCAAAAAAGGTTCAAAAGACCCAACTCACTAGTTTATTTGCTGTCTTCACCAAAGGAAGATCTCCTCAAGCAATCCACAGCTTCCCTACAAATAGGTGGAGTTCAAAAGAGAGACAATTTATGCTGTCATACACCAAGGGCAGAGCATTCCCCATATTAGAAAAAATAAATCTGAAGTGAAGCCCATATTAATTCCAGAAGACATTAAGGTAAGGGACATATTAGTGTCATGCACCATCCAATATAGTAATGGTCATAATCTACCTTAATACACTTATCTATCTAGAACTTATAAACAACAGTAAATACCTATGAGCTTTCTTGATCACCATGTTGGTCAGGTCCAACAGTAAACCAGCCTTAAATGCTTTGAGAAGCTTGCTCATATTACTTTCACAATCAAACAAGAAACCATGATAACTATCAGCACAATTAAAAAGGCTTTAAAAACAACAGAACAAAATAATTGCATGCAATCTAACAGCAATATCAAGATTTGAAGCACCACAAGGAACCCAAATCTTTTTCTTCTGCTTTTTATCTCCTTTTTTTATCTTTTTGAAATTTTACTTATTTTCAGCTTGTCTCTGGTATCAGTAACATAAAAATCCTAATTTCAAATAGAACGAGTAACTACCTTCACTAACATCATTGCAGCACCAATACGATAGTGTGCTTTGGGCTATTCAGGCCTCAACTTTTGCGCCATAAAAGCATCATTCAAAGACACAACTCCTTCACCTATTTGATGCCAACACAAGCTTCAGTTAGAAAAGAGAGCTGCATCACCCGAGCCTATCTCTGAGTTTATTTGTATTGCCTATTTTACAAAGTAAAAGAGGAATACTAAAAAAATTAACCCAATCACTAGAACTGAAATTAACCACAAAATCGAAAAGACAGATATTAGAGGTACTAGCATTACAATTCATGGAATAATTGTCCCATTTTAATGGTCCCAAAGTTTCTAAGAGAACTTATAAACAACTGCAAAATACCTATGAGCTTTCTTGATCACCATGTTGGTCAGGTTCAACAGTAAACCAGCCTTAAATGCTTTGAGAAGCTTGCTCATATTCCTTTCACAATCAAACCAAGAAACCATGATAACTATCAGCACAATGAAAAAGGGTTTAAAAACAACAGAACAAAATAATTGCATGCAATCTAAGAGCAATATCAAGATTTGAAGCACCACAAGGAACCCAAATATTTTTCTTTTGCTTTTTTATCTTGAAATTTCATTTTGAAATTTTACATATTTTCAGGTTGTCTCTGGTATCAGCAAAAACAAATGCCCAAAGAAGAAAAGAGGTGGTATAACAGCAATGGCTGCAAAGGTAAGCACTCCTAAATTTTATGTTTGAAAAGGTAGCACCCAAAATTTGATGCAACAAAATTATAAAAGTTTCAAGATCATGTCTGTTCAAATAACATTTCATCGTGCCTCGCATGTTACGCCACTCTTCAAATGCAATAAAAGGATCATCAATTTTCTGCACACAAAACAGAATACGCTGTATCAATATAAAAAGAGAAGGACCAAAATATTTACCATGCGGTAGACAGGAACGAAACTAACCACGCCCTTCCTGTTTCCACATCTGATGAGGTCCCCAATGAGCCTCGCATGTTACGCCCCCCTTTAAATGCATTAAAAGGATCATCAATTTTCAGCACACAAAACAAAATACACTGTATCAATATAAAAAGAGAAGGACCAAAAAATTTACCATGCGGTAGACAGGAACGAAACTAACCACGCCCTTCGTGTTTCCACATCTGATGAGGTCCCCAATGAGGCTCCTCACATCACACCATGATGAGAAGTTGACAACAGCCCATTTTTCAACATGGCAAGGCCGAATCAGGGTCTGCATGAGGCAGTAAAATAAAGAATGCATTAGGAAAATAAAAAATACAAAGGGGATCAGTATGCAGTGCAAGGAACATATAGACTTTGGTAGAGTTGGAACTTGATATAAAAATGCTACATAAAAAATGCAACAAGCCTACTGTCTACAGCAACAAAAATAAAGGTTCATCAGACTTGGAGCAACTTATGGTGCCATCAACTCAAAATACCAGAAACTGTGCATAAGTGAACCGTCAAAACTAAACAGTGGTATACCAAGCAGCAGTAAAGAAAATATTGACGACTAAAATAAAAAGTAATTTCAAATGAGCACAAGTTCTTAACTACATCTGTTGGATGTACCCACACAACAAGACAGCCAAGGCTAAGAGGTTTCTAAAACCACAGCCAGATTCACACTTAAGAAAGCAATTATCAGCAACCCTGAGAACCAAAGATTAATACACATAAGATTAACAAAGTGATATAATTAAACACAGAAGGTTACAACATATAATATATCTATCCATAGTTCTTGTATCCTTAAAAATTGTGGTCGCATTGAACATGTACAGATATTAAAAACTATTGTTCGAATAGATCATAAATCTGTTCACAGTACAAGAATACCAAACCAATGTTATTAAACTGTACAAGGACAGATACTAGCATTTACACTAGCAAGGATCAGTGGATCTTAGGGCAACTATATCATCATTAACCCAACAGTTCATGAATTAACTTGTGTTTCTGTATTTTAAAGGACAAAACAGTGGGTGTTTCTGTTTTTTACTCATCTATGATGTATTTATTCCCTATAATTTAATAAATATTGAAGATATGCTGGTGCAAAGCAACAAAATAACTTATCAGGATTTTTTTTTTTTTTTTGCAGGGAGCAACAAGCTTAAATCTGCATCGTGTCCATCACACAAACCATCGAAAGGCCCAAAGCAGTAGGTGAACACTAATTCTTTCATTAATATGCAGCCCAAACAAACAAAGAAACAAACCAGAACATGATTAAAACAAAAAATAGGTAATTGAACTAAATTGTGATCTCACGAAAGCATAACTTAACTTTATAAGGGATGTGAGTCCTCCTAGGTAAAGAGGTATAGCAGTCCATCCGAGGTACCTGCGATTGCATTCAGATATTAAATGATTAACCAACAGGAGTATCAGAACTACAAGACGGCACAATTTAAATATCCCGTTCCAAAAAAAAAAAAAAAAAACTTAACTCTCGTCCATGAAAAAAAATCAATAGATGCACAATGAAGGTTCCGCTGACCTGCTGTCTCAACAAACAAAAACAAACCAATTACCGTCTCGGAGAAATGCTCGATATTTAATAATTAAATTGCAAGTAAGTTCCTCCAAAAATTCCAAGAACGACGATGGTTCGTTCTGATAATACAAACCAATTACCATCTCGGACAAAACCCAAGGATCTTTTTTCATGTTTAACAATCAATCAGTGAGAACAAAAATAAGAAGTCGTCAGTAATTAAGCACACAGAATATAGCAACAACAAACTACCAACTACTGCTGCCATAGTCATTGCATAAATTAAGCTCGGTTCCCACTAGGGACCACAACAAAACAATACCACAGCACCCTTCATCATAAACAACATAAGTTATCCTGGCTCCAAGAGCCTTAATTAATGCAACAGACAACCCTAAGTGCCACAACTGACACATATATACGCACAAAAAGTCAAACAGGCCCCATGCAAACAACAGCACACAGAAAGTCAGATCACCAAAATTAAGCTCATCGCCACCCAAAAGACAGGCTACCATCTAAAGCAACAGACCTATGTCAGGAAAAGAACATGGAACTCCTGACCTTCTCATGGAGGCGAGGCAGCTCCGGCACTAGAGGAAGTATCAGATTGGTAGTAATTGCATCAATTGACCCACCTGGGTTGCAGCCAGATGGGCAAAGCAGATTGGTGCAACTACAAGAAATCTAATGTTGGCATTAGCATTTGTATGTTATTTGCAAACAATCAAAGAAAATACTGGGCTAGCATGAGAACTCTGAGATTAATTGCCAAGCTGAAAATGTTCAGTATTGCACCAATGTAAATGATTGGGCACCATCCACATATGCAGTACATTAGGGTGCAATTTATAAAAAGGTACCTGAATACTGATCAATTCTTTGACACCATACATAACCTCCAAACCGCACACAATCTCTCTTATGACTGTGTTAGGTCTAGGGCAGAGGCCACCACATGTTGCTATGCTTGCTTTAACCTCATCTGACTCGAAATACACCTACAATTTGAAAAATGCTTTCCAATTTCCAATCAAGAAATTCAAAGGCAAGATGCACCTGATTTTTAGTTCAGAAAACCAAATACAAGAAGTTTAACAACTTTAAATCCATTTCCTTTCAAGAATATGTAGGCTGTCTCTTATGGACTTGTATCTTACCTAGAAGCATAACAAAAAGGTTTTTCTGCACAAGCTTGCCAATTAATAAAGATTACAAAGCCTAAATCTATATAAAAACTCCAACAAAACCTACCTAGCAGCATTTGGAATTGGGTTAGATGAGCTTTTTCTCTTGGCCAAAAACTTAAGAGCTGCAAAAAAAAATAAAAAAGAATAAAAACCTAATAATTCATTTTAATAAAATATTTTGATTTCGTAACCATAAACAAACAAGCGCGTATGAAATCGAAACTCCAAAACAAAAAGAAACGGGGAAATGCATAGACAGAAAAATAGAAAGAGATTACCGCTTCATCTCTTGCTTGTCCCAAATTGCAGATTTCAGATTCCCAAAAGATGCCATAGCTGAGCTCCTTTGTTCTGCGCTCAATAAGCACGGAATTAACCAATTATTTAGAGAAGAAAACTAAAATGAGAAAGTAGTGACAAATCTAAACGCACAGTCCCCGTTTGCATCTTTGATTCCTTTGATTTCATCTGCCATTTCGTTCCCTTTGTCCAACTCCTTTGCGACCTGTACAGAAATGATCAAATTAAAACACAACGACCAAAAAGATCAATAAAAACTGTTGATTACAAACTGTTGCTCGAGATTAAAGTATAACCTTTGAGAAGACGGAGGTTTCCAGTCTAGAAGTTTCTTCTGCTTCTTCTTATGTGTGAGAGTAACGCGTGAAGTTAGAGAGAGAGAGAGAGAGAGATTGAAGTGCCTTCGCAAATTGAAGTGAGAGAGACCCGTTTGCATCTTTGATTCCTTTGATTTCATCTGCCATTTCGTTCCCTTTGTCCAACTCCTTTGCGACCTGTACAGAAATGATCAAATTAAAACACAACGACCAAAAAGATCAATAAAAACTGTTGATTACAAACTGTTGCTCGAGATTAAAGTATAACCTTTGAGAAGACGGAGGTTTCCAGTCTAGAAGTTTCTTCTGCTTCTTCTTATGTGTGAGAGTAACGCGTGAAGTTAGAGAGAGAGAGAGAGAGAGATTGAAGTGCCTTCGCAAATTGAAGTGAGAGAGAGAGGAATTGAAGTGCCTTCGCGTGAGACGAAGCCATGGCTAGGTTTGCACTTCACTTCACTTCACGACGGATCGAGCGATCGAGGCGGATCGAGAAAGCGTCGGCTCTCGGCTCCGATCAAGAGAGCCGACGCTTGGAGAGAGATGGGGAGATGGAGAGGGTCTGATGAGAGGAGAGGCGATTACTCGAGATTTCTTGGTTCTTGTGCGTTGTGCGTGCGTTTTAGGCTGTGCTCCAGAATTTTTTTTAGTAAAGGAACGGAAGGGAGGGAAAAGGTTGGGAGAGTAGAGTAAACTCTTACACTCCAATTTGGAGGGTATAAATTTCTGTGAAAATAGAGTAAACTCTTTCCATTATTTTGTTTCCATTGCTATCGTGGTTCGTGGAGCAAGTAATTAGGGTTTATTTGAGAGAGCAGAGACTGGACTGGTTCGGTTCGGTGGTTCCTTCTCCATAAAGTTCTCCGAACCGACAGAGCGAGCGAAAGCCGAAAGCCCGAAAGGTCACTTTCCTTCTTAACGGTCATTCATTATGTACATTAAGGAAAGATTTTAATTACTTTTTGCTTCTTGGATTCCTTTCCCACCGAGTACAGACCAGACTACTAGAGTAGAGTGAATCCGAATTTGCTGTTGCGCGACAAATGGTGTAGCGCACGTACGAGCCGTCTGATCTTGATCGGACGGTTAATTTTTTACGGGCCTATCAATCTAGGTTACATGCACGGGGCTCCCTTGTCCATTGGATCTTGATCAGACGGCCAGCATGCCGCGCTACACCATGTGTCGCGCGGCAGCGGATCTGAATTTGAGTAGAGTGATTCCTTCCCCAGAAAGTTCCCCGAAAGTTCAAGAGGTCCGTATGACCGACAGACACTAACGGTCATTAATTAAGTAGATTAAGGAAAGCTTTTATTACTTTATTTATGCAAATTACTTCACACATTCTTAACAACGCCTGCAATTTTGCTTCCTGGATTCCTTTCCCACTGACGTTAGCTATACATGTGAAATTAAACTGATTTCAAAAAAATTGTAAACTTTCATGTTGTATGTCATAAAAATATAAACGAACTTTTTTCTAAAAAAATATATTAAATGTATATATTATATGAATCTGGACGGAATTTTCTGAAAGGGCAAAGCTACACTTTGATTGCTGGGTTCACAGACCCACTTTGAAAAACATAATTACAAAGAGGACCCATCTCAAAAAATAAAAAATTGATTTATAGATATACTTCTTTCCTCATGATTTTTTTTATGTTACATTGTTTTAGAATTGTTTGTTTGAAAAATATTGTTATCTATATCTATTTTTGACGTTATGTTGTACTTACATTTTCACAAAAAAAAAAAATTTATGGACATGAATCCCTAGCTATGCCCCTAATGCACAATGTCTTCTCGATAATCATCTTTTTAAATTTTTTTTATTCAATGCAACATTAACTACAAAAATGTATTCAAATGAAAAATTATTGGGCTTATGTAAAACGTGAACATGATCAAATTTAATTATACGCGAGAAAAAATCGAAACTCGTCCGCAACACTTGAATCTGTCTATTGAGTCTCAATTTCGATAATTATGCGTCGGAAAACGAAATGTGACATTTTTTTGGAGATTGTTTTTTTCCTTACGAACTGAATTTTCTTCAAGTTTTATCTCCTAACTAAAAACTAGATGCACAACTATAACCTAGGCATCAGTATTTTTTTTAAAAAAATATTGGTAGTATTTTTTTTATTTGTATTGTTTATAATATTTTCTGGATAGTTCCCATGACATATTAAAACTAAATAAATTTGATTATAATCAATTTTAGTAAATTAGAGATATCAAATATATGTCTCGCACTTTTTGTCGACTCTCAAAGGATCGATAATTCCACTATGGCAAAAAAAATAATACGTATCAGATACCCCTCGAGCATCTTAGGACCCGAACATTATTATCCGTCTGGAAAGGATGAAGGGTACTAATGCGGTTCCAAGTCCCTATTGTTAATTACCTCTGAATCAGTCAAGAGCACCTCTAGATCAGGATAGTCAACGGATTAGACATTACAAGTAGTTGGGGTCAATTTTTTATCTAATAAACAATGGGGGGGGGGCTAATCAAGCTTCGCTTGATATATGATTTTTTGTTAGATTAATTTTTAATTTAATTTCATGATATGTTATGTATAATTCAATCATCTATTCAATTTAGTTGTATAATATAATTTTATTTGGCTGGAACATACTACAAAATTTTGGATTGATTCGGATGCATGTAAAACTATAAGCAACGAAACGATTCTTTAATAATGATAATCTAATTTTGGTCGAAATTACTCTTCTAAATTATAGTAGAATATTATTAACAGGATTTTAATTTCTTTAAAATAATATTAAGTTATGAACCGTTAATAAGAAGCTTGATCAAGCAAATAGACAATATGCTCCACTTTGATTTTATTCTCATATTCAATTATTTAAGGAAATAATTTCAAAGACATTGTAAAATCACGAGTAATTAGTTTAAATATAAATTGCATTTTATAGGTTACATTCTTTGTTTATTACTTCGTTTGTTTGTAAGTTTCTTTCTTTCTTCGATATAAAGTTATAATAAAATGACAGAAAACTTAGCGATGATAAAACGAAATAAATTAGCGATGAACAAATTACTTTCACTTTTCCAACTTAGCGCTAATTTCTTTCATCACGGGCATAATACTTCAACTTTTCCAACTTACTTTATGTACGCATACCAAATCCAAATTAGTTGGAACAAATTACTAAGTTGTAAGCCAGAGAATCGGGCTAAACAAAATGAAATCAAAATAAAATAATTCGGAATTGCTTAAGATCATCTCTAAAATTCTGTCATTCCGTCATCTCCATGTGAATGCGTTAATAACAGACGCGCCAATTCTATTTTTAGAAAACACGTTAATTCTATTTTTGGAAGTACAGAGGATGAGAGGATGAGCGCTAGGAGGATGAGCGACGCGAATCAGAGGGGAGGGAAGGGGGGAGGGGAGAGGGGGAGGGAGTGAAACAGAGAGGGAGGGAGGGATATCAAACAGAACAATTATTATAACTGTTATAGTTATTATAATTAAATATTCTAGTTAAATAAATAGATGTTCTAACTGTTCTAGTTAAATAAATAATTGTTCTAACTGTGAATTTAAACAAAACATTTATTATAACTGCTATAGTTATTATAAGTATATGTTCTAGTTAAAAAAATAAATGTTCTAACTGTGAATTTTAACTCTTCTAGTTAAATAAATAACTGTTCTAACTATGAATACTAACTGTTCTAGTTAATACATATAACTATTCCAGTTAATATAGCAACTATTCCAGCACAATTTTTTTCCGAACAATTAAAACAGTTAGTAACATTAACTAGAACAGTTAGTAATATTAACTAGAACATGTAGTTTCAGAGCTTGAACAATTATTTATTTAATATTTTAATTAGAACAGTTAAGAGGGAGAGGTGGAGCAGGGGTTAATGAAAAAAAAGGAAAAATGAGGTCAACGCTGGATAGAATAGGGGAGGGGACCAGAAAAGAAAAGAGATGGAGAGAGGGGATGAGTTCCAGGGATTCACATTCTAAAAAAAGAAAACGCGTTAATAACTGTCAGGGGATGATGGGATAATTAATTAATCACATTCCTAATTGCTTGGGGGGATGATGGGGATGATCCTTATCAGTCCCGAAAATATCAAATTTTAAAAGTTTAGAAATTTTCACTAATTCCAAATTTTCAAAAGAGAGTAGTATTTGGTCAATATGAACAAATGGTATGAAGATGGAGATATACGTGACCAGTTTCTCACTTAAATTACTTTTAAGGTGGTCTATTTTGGAAAACGCAATACTATGATGATATTTCTTAAATTTTAAATCTTTTAAGTGACATAAATCTAATTTCTCCTTTAAAAAAAATGCTAAAATAATATCAAGACTTCATATTATGAGAAATGCGGAAATTGCTCACGACACTCTTTTTTTTATTATTATTATTTTTTTTTTTGGAAAACACTCTCAACTTTAAAGTGAAAAAGACATTATCCTCAGTAGGTTAAGTAATTCTCGAGAATTCTCGAGAAATGTCCACAATGTCTTTAATTTTCTGTTAGAAAAGGTAAAAGAGGTATAGTAAAAAAAAAAAAATCGTACTACTATAGAATCTAGCCCTATTATGCAAAGTATGCAACAACTAGTATACTGCAAACGTGTTGTGTTATATTATGTAGTGTCAAACACTTACGCGTTAGAGCTCGTGTCGTGTCATGTTGACACGAGTTAATATTTTCAAAGTGTCGTGTCGTGGTGTGTTAAATGATAACACGCATTATGATAGGACATGTAGGACACGACGTGTTAAACGTGTAAAATCAAATTATAATTTATTTTATTTTTTCAAAAAAATTATTAAAAATTACTTAAATAATTTATAAAATTGAAAAAATATTATAAATTGTTGAAATTCATTTCAACTTCATATATTAAAATAAAAATTAATGATTGAATAAAAAAATATTATAAATAAAAATTATTAAATTTATAATATAAACTCAATATAATTTAATAAATTCTAAATAATATTATTTTTTCGTGTCACGTGTCAACTTGTGTCATGTTAAGACGGGTCAATATCTAGAAGTCTCGAACACGACATGACTTTGACACGACACGCAGACACACGTGTCATGTTAATTTCATAAATGTGTTGTGTCGTATCGTATCAACACGCATGCGTGTCGTACTAACACGCTCGTGTCATGTCATTTTGAAAAACACTAGCAACTGCATAATAATTTTCTTTAGAATTTTTTTTTTAATTCTATTTTAAAAAAATTTCTGCGCACGGTCTCGCCGGACAGTCGATAACAAAGATCCTCTGTACAGTGACATCAGGTACGCTCTACTTGTGTGGAACAGAAAATCCGGCCTCCTCCGAGAAGAGGAGCGTTCCTTTCGCTAATGGAGAAACTCATCTCCCAAATTGTCCTAATTGTAAATTTTTTTGAGGGTCGTCCTAATTGTAAATTTATAATGCTACTTTCCGAAAGTCAAAACTCAAAAGCGAAAATTAATAAATCAATCTTCCTTCCCGTTCACTTCCTTTCGGTAATTCCTCTCTCTTCCTCTCTCTTTCTCTCTCTCTTGCAAAATAGTAAGTCGATTGAATTTGTTACTTTTTCCTGTGAATCAAATCTTCGTTGTTTCATTTTGTTGCATCAGTGGCATAAATCAAGTTTCGAGAAGCAATTACTCATGAACATTTTCCAATTCATGTTTTATTAGAGTAGACAATTGGATGTGAAATTGCAATAAGCCTTATTAACTGTCTGTTAATTTTATACACAAATTCCCATTTAAATCATTTTGGGGTTGTGATCCAGGTTGGTATAACCTCTCCTTTTATAAAATTCAGTTACCAGTAACAATTGAATTCCACCTAAAGGCACCAAAGAAAACAAAGAACCAATAAAATTATGCGCGTAACAGAATATGCCGAGACTGAATTTGTAGGTACCAGAATTATTTGATTAACAGTGATTGAAGCTGAGTGCTCAATTACCTGATACCAGCATTTCTTAGAGTTCTAAAATAATGCATTTAAACCTTCTTTTTTGTTTCCAACTTTAGGATTTTGATTTTCCCAATGCACTTATTTGAACAAAACCTACCACTATAAAGTTATATATACTGTATTGTTGTTTAATAAAATTGCAAATGTACCATTGCCGTGAACCATCTAGAATTATACTATGGTATCTGCATTTTTGCTTTGCTTGTGGAGTAATTTTTGTCAGGTCATCATAATTACTTATCCTACTTCAGGCCTTCTGCCCTATGGCTTTTTAAATTAAAAAATTATAACAAATTTTCTAGGCAAAATCAGCCATATACCCCTCAAATCTTCACCAATCAGCCATATGCCCTTCTATCTTTTAATATTAGTCATTTACCCCTCAAATCATCCTTATTATAGAGATTTACCCTTTCTATTAATTTAAATAATATATATTTTCTAGAAAAATTCAATTTTTAAATTTAAGACTAAAATAATCTTGTCTTTTTCTCTCTCAACTTTTCCCTTCACTGGAGATAAATTTTTGTGGTGAAGATAAAAGAATGCGTCAGTTGAAAATAGAAATGGTACCTTCTTAAGTATAATTGCTATGAGTTGAATTCTGTAAGAACAAAAACGTATTTTAATTTACTACTTAGCAATACTATTTGATTAGCCTTAAACTGCATATATTCATGGAAAACAAACAAATCTCTCTGGTGATTCGAAAGGAAAGATGAGAAATAAGAAGACGTGGGCATTTTGGTCTTAAATTAAAAAAAATGAATTTCAAGAATTAAGGGGTAAATGACTAATATTAAAGCATACGAGGGTATATAGCTGATTGGAGAAGATTTGAGGGGTATATGGCTAATTTTGCCTTTATTAAAAAAGATCGGATTATACAAGGTAATTATGCATACAATTGCAAATAATGCAATTCCAAGTATCATTTGAGCATTTCAATCGTTTCTGGATTCATTCTAAGTCATTCTATCATAATATTCTACATTTAAACTTGTAAAACTATCTAGAATATGATTCATGTGTCATTTATTCAAAAAGATTGGATTATACAAGGTAATTACGCATATAAAGTGCAAATAATACTTATTAAGTATCATTTGAGAATTTCAATTGTTTCTGGATTCATGCTAAGTTATTTCGTCACAATAATCTACATTTAAATACTTAAAACTATCTAAAAAATGATTCATATGTAACTTATTCAAAAAGATTGGATTATACAAGGTAATTACGCATATACAGTGCAAGTAATGCAATTATGAGTATCATTTGTCCATTTTAATCGTTTCTAGATTCATTCTAAGTCATTTCATCACAATACTCTGCATTTAAACACTTAAAACTGTCAAGAATATCATTCTTATGTCATTTATTCAAAAATATTAGATTATACAAGGTAATTACGCATATAAAGTGCAAATGCAATTCTGAGTATCATTTGAGCATTTCAACAGTTTCTTGAATAATTCTAAGTCATTTCATCACAATAATCTCCATTTGAACACTTAAAACTGTCTAGAATATGATTATTATGTCATTTATTAAAAAAGATTCGATTATACAAGGTAATTACGCATATAAAGTGCAAATAATACAATTCTGAGTATCATTTGAGCATTTCAATCGTTTCTGGATTCATTTTAAGTCATTTCATCACAATACTCTGCATTTAAACACTTAAAACTGTCATGAATATCATTCTTATGTCATTTATTCAAAAAAATTGGATTATTCAAGGTAATTACGCATATAAAGTGCAAATAATGCAATTCCAGGTATTCTTTGAGCATTTCAATCGTTTCTTGATTCATTTTAAGTCATTTCATCACAATAATCTGCATTTAAATGCTTAAAACTGTTTAGAATATGATTCATGTGTCATTTATTCGAAAATATTTCATAATACAAGGTAATTACGCATCTAAAGTGCAAATAATGCAATTCTGAGTATCATTTGAGCATTTCAATCCTTTCTGGACACATTCTAAGTCATTTCATCACAATAATCTACATTTAAACACATAAAATTGTCTAGAAGATAATTCATATGTCATTTATTCAAAAATATTAGATTATACAAGGTAATTACGCATATAAATTATAAAAAATACAATTCTGAGTATGATTTGAGCATTTCAATTGTTTCTGGATTCATTTTAAGTCATTTCATCCCAATAATCTACATTTAAACAAGTAAAACTATCTAAAATATGATTCATTTGTCATTTATTCAAAAAGAGTGGATTATACAAGGTAATTACGCATGTAAAATGCAAATAATGCAATTCTGAGTATCATTTGAGCATTTTAATGGTTTCTGAATTCATTCTAAGTTATTTCATCACAATAATCTATATTTAAACACTTAAAACTGTCTAGAATATGATTCTTATGTCATTTATTAAAAAAGATTAGATTATACAAGGTAATAACGCATATAAATTGTAAATAATGCAATTCTGAGTATCATTTGTGCATTAGAATCGTTTCTGGATTCATTCTAAGTCATTTCATTACAATAATTTATATTTAAATACTTAAAACTGTCTAGAATATGATTCATGTTTTATTTATTCAAAAAGATTTAATTTTAAAAGGTAATTACATATATAAAGTGCAAATAATGCAATTCAGAGTATCATTTGAGTATTTCAATCGTTTCAGGATTCATTTTAAGTCATTTCAACAGAATGATCTTTATTTAAACCCTTAAAACTCTCTAGAATATCATTCATGTATCTTTTATTAAAAAAGATTGGATTATACAAGATAATTACGCATATAAAGTGCAAATAATGCAATTCTGAGAATCATTTTAGCATTTCAATCGTTTCTGACATTCTAAGTCATTTCATCATAATAATATACATTTAAACACTTAAAACTATCTAGAATATGATTCATGTATCATTTATTCAAAAATATTGAATTATACAAGGAAATTATGCATATAATAAAGTGCAAATACTGCAATTCTAAGTATCATTTGAGCATTTCAAACGTTTCTGGATTCATTCTAAGTCATTCTATCTTGATATTCTATATTTAAACGTGTTATTTATTAAAAAAGATTGGATTATACAGGGTAATTACGCATACAAAGTGCAAGTAATGCAATTCTGAGTATCATTTGTGCATTTTAATCGTTTCTGGATTCATTCTATGTCATTTCATCACAATAATCTACATTTAAATACTTAAAACTACCTAGAATATGATTCATGTGTTATTTATTCAAAAAGATTGGATTTTAAAAGGTAATTACGAATATAAAGTGTAAATAATGTAATTCTGAGTATCATTTGAGCATTTCAATCGTTTTCGGATTCATTCTAAATCATTTCATCACAATAATATGCATTTAAACAATAAAAACTGTCTAGAATATTATTCATGTGTCATTTTTCAAAAAGATTAGATTATACAAGATAATTACGCATATAAAGTGCAAATAATGCAATTCTGACTATCATTTTAGCATTTCAATCGTTTCTGAATTCAATCTAAGTCATTTCATCATAATAATCTACATTTAAAGACTTAAAACTGTCTAGAACATGATTCATGTGTCATTTATTCAAAAATATTGGATTATGCAAGGTAATTATGCATATAAAGCTCAAATAGTGCAATTCTAATTTTCAGTAGAGTATTTCAATCGTTTCTGGATTCATTCTAAGTCATTCTATCACAATAATCTATATTTAAACTCGTAAAACAATCTAGAATATGATTTATGTGTCATTTATTAAAAAAGATTGGATTATACAGGATAATTACGCACATAAAGTGCAAGTAATGCAATTCTGAGTGTAATTTGTGCATTTTAATCGTTTCTGGATTCATTCTAAATTATTTCATCATAATAATCTACATTTAAACACTTAAAATTGTCTAGAATATGATTCTTATGTCATTTATTCAAAAAGATTAGATTTTGCAAGGTAATTACACATATAAATTGCAAATAATGCAATTCTGAGTATCATTTTAGCATTTCAATAGTTTATAGATTCATTCTAAGTCATTTCGTCACAATAATCTACATTTAAGCACTTAAAACTGTCTAGAATATGATTCCTATGTCTTTTATTTAACAAGATTAGATTATACAAGGTAATTACACATATAAAGTGCAAATAATACAATTCTAAATATCATTTGAGCATTTCAATCGTTTGTGGATTTATTTTCAGTCATTTCATCACAATACTCTGCATTTAAACACTTAAAACTGTCTAGAATATCATTCTTATGTCATTTATTAAAAAAGATTGGATTATACAAGGTAATTAAGCATATAAGTGCAAATAAAACAATTCCGGGTATCCTTTAGGCATTTCAATTGTTTCTGGATTCATTTTAAGTCATTTTATCACAACAATCTGCATTTAAACTCTTAAAACTATGTAGGATATGATTCATGTGTCTCTTATTCAAAAATATTTCATAATACATGGTAATTACGCATCTAAAGTGCAAATAATGCAATTCTGGGTATGATTTGAGGATATCAATCGTTTCTGGATTCATTCTAAGTCATTTCATCACAATAATCTACATTTAAACACGTAAAATTGTCTAGAAGATAATTCGTGTGTCATTTATTCGAAAAGATTTGATTATACAAGGTAATTACGCATATAAATTGCAAAGAATATAATTCTGAGTATCATTTGAGCATTTCAATCGTTTCTGGATTCATTTTAAGTCATTCCATCGCAATAATCTACATTTAAACACGTAAAACTATCTAGAATATGATTTATTTGTCATTTATTCAAAAAGAGTGGATTATACAAGGTAATTACGCATGTAAAATGCAAATAATGCAATTCTGAGTATCATTTGAGCATTTTAATCATTTTTGAATTCAATCTAAGTAATTTCATCACAATAATCTACATTTTAACACTTAAAACTGTCTAGAATTTGATTCTTATGTCATTTATTCAAAAAGGTTGGATTATAAAAGGTAATTACGCATATAAGTGCAAATAATGTAATTCCGGGTATCCTTTGAGCATTTCAATCATTTCTGAATTTATTTTAAGTCATTTCATCACAATAATCTACATTTAAACTTTTAAAACTGTCTAGAATATGATTCAAGTGTCATTTATTCAAAAATATTTCGTAATACATGGTGATTACGCATGTAAAATGCAAATAAAGCAATTCTGAGTATCATTTGAGCATTTCAATCGTTTCTGGATTCATTCTAAGTCATTTCATAACAATAATCTACATTTAAATACTTAAAAATTGTCTAGAAGATAATTCGTATGTCATTCATTCGAAAATATTTTATTATACAAGGTAATTACGCATATAAATTGCCAACAATACAATTCTAAGTATCATTTGAGCATTTAAATCATTTCTGGATTAATTCTAAGTCAGTCTATCCCAATAATCTATATTTAAACACATAAAACTATCTAGAATCTAATTCATTTGTCATTTATTCAAAAAGAGTGGATTATACAAGGTAATTACGCATGTAAAATGCAAATAATGCAATTCTGAGTATCATTTGAGCATTTTAATCGTTTATGAATTCATTCTAAGTCATTTCATCACAATAATCTACATTTAAACACTTAAAACTGTCTAGAATATGATTCTTATGGTATTTATTAAAAAAGATTAGATTATCCAAGGTAATTACGCATATAAAGTGTAAATAATGCAATACTGAGTATCATTTGAGCATTTCAACCGTTTTTGGATTTATTTTAAGTCATTGCATCACAATACTCTGCATTTAAACACTTAAAACTGTCTAGAATATGATTCATGTGTCTTTTATTCAAAAAGATTGGATTATAAAAGACAATTATGCATATAAAGTGCAAATAATGCAATTCTGAGTATCATTTAAGCATTTCAATCGTTTCTAGATTCATTCAAAGTTATTTCATCACAAAAATCTACATTTAAACACTTAAAACTATCTAGAAAATGATTCTTGTGTCATTTATTCAAAAAGATTGCATTCTATATGGTAATTAAGCATTGAAAGTGCAAATAATTCAATTCTGAGTATCATTTAAGAATGTCAATCGTTTCTAGATTCATTCTAAGTTATTTCATCACAATAATCTACATTTAAACACTTACAACTGTCCAGAAAATGATTCTTGTGTCATTTATTGAAAAAGATTGGATTATACATGGTTATTATGCATATAAAGTGCAAGTAATGCAATTCAGAGTATTATTTGTGCATTTTAATTGTTTCTGGATTCATTCTAAGTCATTTCATCACATTAATCTACATTTAAATACTTAAATCTGCCTAGTATATGATTCATGTGTTATTTCTTCAAAAAGATTGGATTTTAAAAGATAATTGCGCATATAAATTGCAAATAATGCAATACTGAGTATCATTTGAGCATTTCAACCATTTTTTGATTAATTTTAAGTCATTTCATCACAATACTCTGCATTTAAACACTTAAAACTGTCTAGAATATGATTCACGTGTCTTTTATTCAAAAAGATTGGATTATAAAAGACAATTACTCATATAAAGTGCAAATAATTCAATTATGAGTATCATTTGAGCATTTCAATCGTTTCTGAATACATTCTAAGTTATTTCATACCAATAATCTATATTTAAACACTTAAAACTGTCTAGAAAATGATTCAAGTGTCATTTATTCAAAAAGATTGGATTATACATGGTAATTACGCATATAAAGTGCAAGTAATGCAATTCTGAGTATCATTTGTGCATTTTAATCGTTCCTGGATTCATTCTAAGTTATTTCATCACATTAGTTTACATTTAAATACTTAAAACTGCCTAGAATATTATTCATGTGTTATTTTGTTCAAAAAGATTGGATTTTAAAAGGTAATTACGCATATAAATTGTAAATAATGCAATTCTGAGTATCATTTGTGCATTTCAATCGTTTCGGGATTCATTTTAATCCATTTCGTCACAATGGTCTTAATTTAAACACTCGAAACTGTCTAGAATATGATTCATGTGTCTTTTATTAAAAAAGATTGGATTATACATGGTGGTTACGCATATAAACAGAAAATAATGCAATTCTGAGTATCATTTGAGCATTTCAATCGTTTCTGGATTCATTCTAAGCTATTTCATCATTATAATCGACATTTAAACACTTGAAACTGTCTCGAATATAATTCATGTGTCATTTATTCAAAAAGATTTGATTATACAAGGTAATTACGCATATAAAGTGCAAATAATGCAATTCCGAGTATCATTTGAGCATTTTAATTGTTTCTGGATTAATTCTAAGTCATTCCATAACAATAATCTACATTTAAACACTTAAAACTGTCTAGAATATGGTTCATGAGTAATTTATTCAAAAAGATTAGATTATACATGGTAATGACGCATATAAAGTGCAAATAATGCAATTCTGAGTATCATTTGAACATTTCAATTGTTTCTGGATTTATTTTAAGTCTTTTAATCATAATACTCTGCATTTAAACACTTAAAACTGTATAGAATATAGTTCATGTGTCTTTTATTCAAAAAGATTCTATTATACAAAGTAATTACGTATATAAAATGCAAATAATGCAATTCTGAGTATCATTTGAGCATTTCAATCGTTTCTGGATTCATTCTATGTCATTTTATCACAATAATCTACATTTTAACACTTAAAACTGTCTAGAATGTGATTCTTATGTCATTTATTCAAAAAGATTGGATTATACAAGGTAATTACGCGTATAAGGTGCAAATAATGCAATTTCGGGTATCCTTTGAGCATTTCAATCGTTTCTGGAATCATTTTCAGTCATTTCATCACAATAATCTTCATTTAAACTCTTAAAACTGTCTAGAATATGATTCAAGTGTCATTTATTCAAAAATATTTCGTAATACATGGTAATTACGTATCCAAATTGCAAATAATTCAATTCTGAGTATCATTTGAGCATTTCAATCATTTCTTGATTCATTCTAAGTCATTTTCATCACAATAATCTACATTTAAACACTTCAAATTGTCTAGAATGTGATTCATGAGTAATTTATTCAAAAAGATTGGATTATAAAAGGTAATAACGCATATAAATTGCAAATAATGAAATATTGAGTATCATTTGAGCATTTCAACCTCTTTTGGATTCATTGTAAGTCATTTCATCACAATACTCTGCATTTAAACACTTAAAACTGTCTAGAATATGATTCATGTGTCTTTTATTCAAAAATATTGGATTATAAAAGACAATTACGCATATAAAGTGCAAATAATTCAGTTCTGAGTATCATTTGAGCATTTCAATCGTTTCAGGATACATTCTAAGTTAGTTCATCACAATGATCTACATTTAAACTCGTAAAACTGTCTAGAAAATGATTCATGTGTCATTTATTCAAAAAGATTGGATTATACATGGTAATTACGCATATAAAGTGCAAGTAATGCAATTCTGAGTATCATTTGTGCATTTTCATCGTTATTGGATTCATTCTAAGTTATTTCATCACATTAGTCTACATTTAAATACTTAAAACTGCCTAGAATATGATTCATGTGTTATTTTGTTCAAAAAGATTAGATTTTAAAAGGTAATTACGCATATAAATTGCAAATAATGTAATTCTGAGTATCATTTGTGCATTTCAATCGTTTCGGGATTCATTCTAATCCATTTCGTCACAATGGTCTTAATTTAAACACTTGAAACTGTCTAGAATATGATTTATGTGTCTTTTATTGAAAAAGATTGGATTATACATGGTGATTACGCATATAAACAGCAAATAATGCAATTCTGAGTATCATTTGAGCATTTCAATCGTTTCTGGATTCATTCTAAGTTATTTCATCACAATAATCGACATTTAAGCACTTCAAACTGTCTAGAATATAATTCATTTGTCTATATTCAAAAAGATTTTATTATACAAGGTAATTATGCATGTAAATTGCAAATAATGCAATTCCGAGTATCATTTGTACATTTTGATCATTTCTGGATTAATTCTAAGTCATTCCATAACAATAATCTACATTTAAACACTTAAAACTGTCTAGAATATGGTTCATGAGTAATTTATTCAAAAAGATTAGATTATACATGGTAATGACGCATATAAAGTGCAAATAATTCAATTCTGAGTATCATTTGAACATTTCAATTGTTTCTGGATTTATTTTAAGTCTTTTAATCACAATACTCTGCATTTAAACACTTAAAACTGTATAGAATATAGTTCATGTGTCTTTTATTCAAAAAGATTCTATTATACAAAGTAATTACGTATATAAAATGGAAATAATGCAATTCTGAGTATCATTTGAGCATTTCAATCGTTTCTGGATTCATTCTATGTCATTTTATCACAATAATCTACATTTTAACACTTAAAACTGTCTAGAATGTGATTCTTATGTCATTTATTCAAAAAGATTGGATTATACAAGGTAATTACGCATATAAGGTGCAAATAATGCAATTTCGAGTATCCTTTGAGCATTTCAATCGTTTCTGGAATCATTTTCAGTCATTTCATCACAATAATCTTCATTTAAACTCTTAAAACTGTCTAGAATATGATTCAAGTGTCATTTATTCAAAAATATTTCGTAATACATGGTAATTACGTATCCAAATTGCAAATAATGCAATTCTGAGTATCATTTGAGCATTTCAATCATTTCTTGATTCATTCTAAGTCATTTCATCACAATAATCTACATTTAAACACTTAAAATTGTCTAGAATGTGATTCATTAGTAATTTATTCAAAAAGATTGGATTATAAAAGGTAATAACGCATATAAAGTGCAAATAATGATATACAGAGTATCATTTGAGCATTTCAACCTCTTTTGGATTCATTGTAAGTCATTTCATCACAATACTCTGCATTTAAACACTTAAAACTCTAGAACATGATTCATGTGTCTTTTATTCAAAAATATTGGATTATAAAAGACAATTATGCCTATAAAGTGCAAATAATTCAGTTCTGAGTATCATTTGAGCATTTCAATCGTTTCGGGATACATTCTAAGTTATTTCATCACAATAATCTACATTTAAACACGTAAAACTGTCTAGAAAATGATTCATGTGTCATTTATTCAAAAAGATTGGATTATACATGGTAATAACGCATATAAAGTGCAAGTAATGCAATTCTGAGTATCATTTGTGCATTTTCATCGTTATTGGATTCATTCTAAGTTATTTCATCACATTAGTCTACATTTAAATACTTAAAACTGCCTAGAATATGATTCATGTGTTATTTTGTTCAAAAAGATTGGATTTTAAAAGGTAATTACGCATATAAATTGCAAATAATGCAATTCTGAGTATCATTTGTGTATTTCAATCGTTTCGGGATTTATTTTAAGTCATTTCGTCACAATGGTCTTAATTTAAACACTTAAAATCGTCTAGAATATGATTCATGTGTCTTTTATTGAAAAAGATTGGATTATACATGGTGATTACGCATATAAACAGCAAATAATGCAATTCTGAGTATCATTTGAGCATTTCAATCTTTTCCGGATTCATTCTAAGCTATTTCATCATTATAATCGACATTTAAACACTTCAAACTGTCTAGAATATATTGTTCATTTGTCATTTATTCAAAAAGATTTGATTATACAAGGTAATTACGCATATATAGTGCAAATAATGCAATTCCGAGTATCATTTGTGCATTTTAATCGTTTCTGGATTAATTCTAAGTCATTCCATAACAATAATCCTCATTTAAACACTTAAAACTGTCTAGAATATTGTTCATGAGTAATTTATTTAGAAAGATTAGATCATACAAGGTAATGACGCATATAAATTGCAAATAATGCCATTCTGAGTATCATTTGAACATTTCAATCGTTTCTGAAATTATTTTAAGTCTTTTGATCACAATACTCCGCATTTAGACACTTAAAACTGTCTAGAATATAATTCATGTGTCTTTTATTCAAAAAGATTCGATAATACAAAGTAATTACGCATATAAAATGCAAATAATGCAATTCTGAGCATCATTTGAGCATTTCGATCGTTTCTAGATTCATTCTAAGTCATTTCATTACAATAATCTACATTTTAACACTTAAAAACTATCTAGAATGTGATTCTTATGTCATTTATTCTAAAAGATTGGATTATATAAGGTAATTACGCATATAAGTGGAAATAATGCAATTCCGGGTATGCTTTGAGCATTTCAATCGTTTCTGTATTCATTTTAAGTCATTTCATCACAATAATCTGCATTTAAATTCTTAAAACTGTCTAGTATCTGATTCAGGTGTCATTTATTCAAAAATATTTCATAATACATAGTAATTACGCATCTAAAGTGCAAATAATGCAATTCTGAGTATCATTTGAGCATTTCAGTCGTTTCTTGATTCATTCTAAGTCATTTCATCACAATAATCTATATTTAAACACTTTAAATTGTCTAGAAGATAATTCGTATGCCATTTATTCGAAAAGATTTTATTGTACAAGGTAATTAAGCATATAAATTGCCAAGAATACAACTCTGGGTATCATTTGAGCATTTCAATAGTTTCTGGATTCATTCTAAGTCATTCCATCAAAATAATCTACATTTAAACACTTAAAACTGTCTAGAATATACATTTGTCATTTATTCAAAAAGTGTAGATTATACAAGGTAATAACGCATATAAAGTGCAAATAATGCAATTCTGAGTATCATTTTAACATTTCAATAGTTTAAGGATTCATTCTAAGTCATTTCATCACAACAATCAACATTTAAACACTTGAAATTGTCTAGAAGATAATTCGTATGTCATTTATTCGAAAAAAATTGATTATACAAGGTAATTATGCATATAAATTGCAAAGAATACAATTCTGAGTATCATTAGAGCATTTCAATAGTTTCTGGATTTATTCTAAGTCATTCCATCACAATGAAATAATTTTCCAGACAGTATTAAGTGATGAAATGACTTAGAATGATTCCAGAAATGATTGAAATGCTCAAATGTTACTCAGAATTTCGTTATTTGTATTTTATATGCGTAATTACTTTGTATAATCCAATCTTTTTGAATAAAAGACATATGAAATATATTCTAGACAGTTTTAAGTGTTTAAATGCAGAATATTGTGATGAAATGACTTAAAATAAATACAGAAACGATTTAAATGCTCAAATGATACTCAGAATTGTATTATTTGCATTTTATATGCGTCATTACCTTGTATAATCTAATCTTTTTGAATAAATTACTCATTATTCATATTCTATACAGTGTTAAGTGTTTAAATGTAGATTATTGTGATGGAATGACTTTGTATTAATCCAGAAACAATTAAAATGCACAAATGATACTCTGAATTGTATTATTTGCACTTTATATGCATAATTACCTTGTATAATCCAATTGTTTGACCCTATTTTATGGTGCCAATTCGCGAAATGATTGAATAATTTCAGGGCAAATAAAATCAAGGAGTTTGAAAAATTTATGAAAAATACCAAATGGATCCCATAAATCATGGAAAAATACCTAAAAATCCAGAAAATGATGAAGAAAATTATGGTGCCTTCAAAATACTCAAAGAAATTACAGAAGCTCCATTTTATGCAAAGAGACCCTGAATTTTAGAGAAATTAAATAAAATAATTGGGAGAGTATTTTTGGAAAATTATTACTTCCATCATATTCTACATATTTTTATGAAGCTGTGTACAAAATTTCATAGAGAAACTCAAAGAGGAAAGGGTTCAAATAATTTTCTTGGTTTCAGCAGACTGGAAATGTAAGGGAAATGAATAAATGGAGAAGGCCAGTAATCAAGAAATGGAGAAGAGATGAGCGGCCAATTCAAAACCCTCCTCTGTACAGAACATAGTATTAGATACGCCAGTTTCTCTGTGAACCGTGTGTGATAATTGAAGGGATAGCATGCGGTTCATTAAAGGCCGAGTGCAGCGAAGACAAGCAAAGGAGGGAGCGTAACAGAAATTGGTTGGAGTGATTCTGTTACACGGACGGCCGGGCTAGCTCGACCAATCAGAGACGAAGACGATGCCTATAAGAAGGGGCTCGAAGGAGAGAGAAAGGGACCGGACGGGGGATCCCAGTTCTTCACTTCCATTTTTTTCGATCTTCTTCCCAGAATTAGGATTACATCACACACACACACACAAAGGAATAGGTAGACAATTTCACAAGCACTTGTTGTGCATAGCTAGGAACTGTAGTATAAGAAGAATTGCAAGCGAAATTGTAAGGATAAAGCCATACTGAGGTAAGATAGGTAAGGAAGAAGGTAAGTTGTGTTTGAATCACATGTAATTGTTTGGTTCTTGAATGAAATTTGCTAAATCGTGCTTTGATGAACGCCTGAACCTTTTAATTCTGTCTTTTAAGTCGCAATTAGGCAATGTTTGATGAAATCGCCTTTCTTCTTGTCTTTCTTGATCGGATGTTGAGATCTGAGAGTCTAAGCCATGGGTTCCATGACCTTAGACGATCAATGAATGGGAATCGATGGTAATCTTGTATGTAGCCATGGTGTTTCTGTAGTTCAATTCATTTCTTCTCTTCTTGATCTTTTCTCGATTGCTTCCTTCTTTTCCCCAACATCTGATCTATTCTCCTTGCCTGCCTCCACTAACGCTTATGCTAAGGGTTCCTTAGACTTAAGCTGGAGAAAGGCGACTTAATCATGGGGGTTCCTCATGATTAGGCATGGCTAACGGTCTAAGCTGAGGGTTCCTCAGCTTCAGGCCATGGTTCTTTAATGAGAGCTTACATAGTTCGAATTAGAGAACCTTTGTGTAATTTCTTAGATAATTAAGCCGAAATGCTGCTGAAATTTAGTCTCATTTTATTTCCTTTAAATTCTGGACTATTATGCACAAATGTGACTTCTCAAGAGTACTTTGACCTGATTGAATAGTTCTTGAATCGTAGATTAGTGAGACGGTGTGATAAAATTATCAAGATGTATACGATACTGATGAAATAGGATATCAAAACTTTTCTGGACTTTAGTGAAAACATTCTCTGTACCTGATTCTTTTTAGTTACTGCACACTTTAGCTGTAATTTTCATTAAAGAAGTGATCAGTTGTGATTTTGTAATTAAAGGTAGCCTTACGTTTCCTAAAATTCAGAGTGACATATGAACTGTCAGTACCTTTGGGTTTGTCTCATGATAAATCAGCAGATGTTGTAAATTCAGTAATTTATTTCAGTAAATTTTTTTTCTTGAATAGTGATAGGATAGCATTCCCTTTGACTGGCAAGTTTGGTAATCGACTAAGAAAGCATGTATTTCAAATGTATCATGTTTGATTAGTTGTTTCTTTTTTGTTTAATTATCACTTGTGGTTACTTCTTTGCTGATCGAGCTTTGGTATGATAAAATATTCCTTCTTGCCTCCTTTCATTAAACAATATCATAAGCCTTCTCATAGAAATGATTGAATCCTCCTCTTATTACAGTAGCATTAAGTACCTTTGATCGTGCATTTTAATATCTCCAGTAGCATATGTATGTTAAGCCATGTCAAATTAATAAGCCTATGGTAAATGGTAATTGACAGTGAAGGATAACCGACTCGGCACCATGTATAAAGGTCATTACCAAATGTATGTTGAACTTATGGGAATTGTGCATAGCATGGTATACCTTAAGCCTGACTACACGTTACCATAAGGATGAAATTCAAGAGACAATGAGTTGTCTAAGCCCACCACGGTCTTAATAAATCAATTGTCAATTAGTGAGTCTCAATGGCAATTAGCACTTAAACATGATGAGATTAGAACGAATAATTGAAAAAGCAACGAAAAAGCAACTCTCCACGATACCAATTGGTACCAATTCCTGTACCACCGTACCAAACTCAAGGTGGTCCCACTAAATTCGATTGACACAGCACAAACCAAGACTACTCTCTCGTTCCCCTCTCTGTCACGGTCCTAACGGAGCTAACCTCATCAACAATGGTGGCGGCGATCACCGGGAAACTAAAATTTAAAAACATAAGGGCTAAATTGAATAAAAAGTTTGAAACTGAAGATGTTAATTCTCGATTTCCTGACCAATGCAAGACGACGCGACGAAAACCGACACCACTGTGATGCTCTCCTCCTCTTTACGATTCCGACGAGATCAATCAGATCGTCGATAGCGGCCTAGATCGTCTAAGTTCTGTCAATAGGATTTGGTTTAAAAATAGAATTAGTGTAGGGACCTTCCTGTAAAAATCTTCTTCTCCCTCTTCAGAACCTCAGCGCCAAAACCGTTCGGATCTCCTGTGGTTAACGGGTCACTTGTTTCGTCAGAACTCATTACACTAAACCGAATTCAACTTATTAAATTGGGCTCGGCCCATTATCAAAGAAGAACCCAAATAAAAATTATAAAACAAAGAAAAGGGTAAGAGGCCCAACGTTATTTCTCTTCAGCTATATCGACAGTGCCAGTCAGCACCCACCTCAGCCCGATTTGATGACGTGGGCCAATCAGATAATTCTAAATTGACAGGAACTTTGAAAATTCATTAAAAATAGTATACAACTCATAAAAATACAAATAAAATATCCATAAAAACCTAAAAATCTGAATAAACCAAATTCACTGATACTTTGATATGAAATTGTGTCAAAGTGGCGGTCTTTTGTATTTTTGAATTATTTTTACTATAAAAATGAATTTTATAAATCCTAGAAATATAATAAATCATCTAATATTCTCCTTTAACAAAATTTCTAAAACCAAAGTTAAGTATTTTCAAAATACAGAAGATTTCAAATATAATATTTTCAAAAGCTAAGTATTTTCAAATCAAAATATCCTCAAAATTACAAAATCAAAATATTAAACTCACTAAATAACTTTTAATAAAATTTTCAAAACTGAAACCTAAGTACCTTCAAATAGCAAACGATTTCATAAATGATATTTTCAAAAGTCAAATATCTTCAAGAATAAGTATTTTTCAAACTATGGAAAATGAATTTCTAAAACTCAAAAGTATGAAAGGCCAAAGTGAATAAAAACTACAAAATCACCAATATCCAAAGAGAAACGTCAGAAAATTTAAAGTTAAAACGTGAAGCCCAAAACCAAAGCCGAAATCTCTTCGTTTGAGAAAAAGTCCCTCGCTGGGGTTGAGATCAACCTCAGATGACTTGAAATTGGATGTTTATCAAATGACCCCCTTGTCTGAATAATTCAATTTTGTTTTTATAAGAAGCCGCTAACGGGCCTGAGAACCAACTCTTATTAAGAAGGCCGCCTAAGAGGCCCCTAGGGTTGTAAAAGAACCAACTCTCATTTAAGAAGGTCATCGAAGTACCCCGAGAGTTGTAAAAGAACCAATTCTTGTTAAGAAGGTCATCTAAAGACCCCTAGAATTGTATTGTCGTTCTTATAAGAAGCCGCTAACGGGCCCAAGAACCATTCTTATTAAGAAGGCCGCCTAAGAGGCCCCTAGGGTTGTAAAAGAACCAATTATCATTTAAGAAGGTCACTGAAGGACCCCGAGGGTTATAAAAGAACTAATTCTTATTAAGAAGACCGCTGAAAGGTCCCCAGAATTGTATCCTCTTGTTCTCGCAAGAAGCCGCTAACGGGCCTGAGAACCAACTCTTATTAAGAAGGCCGCCCAAGAGGCCTCCCTAGGGTTGTAAAAGAACCAACTTTCACAAGAAGGCCGCCTAAGAGGCCCCGAAAGTTGTAAAACTCCTCTCATTCCTACAAGAAGGCCAGCCGTTGCCCCAGGAACGCACTCTCACAAGAAGGCCAGCCGTTGCCCCGAGAGCTATCAGTTAATTTCGATCGATTTTAATCAATCTTGACCGACTATAAAACAATTTTAAAGAACATAAAGAATCTTAAAGAATTTTAATCAACTTTAATCAATTTTAAACAACTATAAACAGCTTTTGACAACTTTAGACTACCTTAAAGCGACTGCAAGACGACCCCAAGTGAAGAAGCTCTTCCTTTCAAGCGAATACCAAAACTGACCCTTTCTTTAGAGTCTTTAGATTTTTTAGAAGTTCCTTAATTGAGTCCCGTCAATTAGGTCTGGTACCATCAATTAAGTCACTTTAAGAAGCGATTCTTCCTAGCCCATTACGTATTTTCTCTAAACCCCTTAATCAGAGGTACCTGTAGACAACTACGGGATAATTAACAATAGGGGCTTGCGCCTATTGGAAAGAAAGGACCCGCAAAATTAAGAAACCCTCGTAAGAAGGGACTTTTGATCTGGTTCGCTTGTTGTTAAGAGATACTCGGCCCAGAGATCGAATCTTATGGAGGGTGAATCTAAGGCTTATTCTAATTTCTCGAGGAAACCCTTTTATTCTTCGAGGGATGACGAAAAAGTCCACACAGATTCTCTGGCATGCCCAGTGGGACCTCTTTCTCATCTCATCTTTGGGGTTAAACGTAAAGGCTAGGAAATTTAAATGGACATTCCTAATGGTAACATTGAGATTGTGTCATTGTAGGTTGAAATGGCGTCTACCACAATTGACATGACCAAGCCGACGGGAGTCCTCACTATTGGAGGAGTGCCGATCTGTTATCAGCATGACTTTATGATCGGTGCTATGCCGTACGGGTATTCCTACGTACCCATAGTTCAAGTTAAGGACGGGACTTACCAATTGGCTCGGGTGGTCGAAGAAGAGCCTCGGCTAGAGATACCAATGCCCACTCCGCAGGTTATTGAGGTCCCTGTTGAGACCAAGGTCGAAGAGGAGGAGTGGTCACTCGTTCCTCAGAAGCAGGCTCTCCCAAGCTTAGTTCCATCTCCTAAGGCACACTCATCTCACCGCCGTCCAGCTCAGAAGAGAACTGCTGTGAAGAAGATGTACGTGCCGGTCTCCCAAGGCACGAGGACTTCTTTCAAGAAGGTCCAAAGAGCTTATAAGAATGAGCTGGAAGTGAGACCCAACTTACCTGTCAGCAATCCATTTTCCTCGCTACGTCTAGTGCGGAAGAACTCTCCCACAGCTGTATTGAAAACAATGGAGGAATTTCCTCCTGAATATCAGGTCCAATTCCGGGGCAGGAATCCCCAAACTAGACGATCGGTGAAGGAAAGACTCACATTTTCTCGGACACCGATTCATGAAAGGTTGGGACCAAATAGACAAAAGAGGCAATCAACCCCGGTACACGAGAGACTGGGGCAAAAAATGGTAAGAGGTTCCAAGAAAGCTTGGGTCCCCAAAGAATGGCGTAGGAAGGAGCCCGCAGCGCATGTCTATGTCAACATGGTTTGAATTGATGAAGTGCACGAGATGCACGCGTTTGTAAACATGATAAGCGATGAAGATATTCCTCTTAATAAGAAGGATAGTAAGGGTAAACGAGGTCTTGCATCCGCGAGTTATGGTGGCCCTTGTGAAGGGATAGAGGATGAAGAATAGCCTCTTGAAAACGGCCAAGAGAATACTCGTAATAAGGATCGATGGGGTGAAGGTGAAAACGCCCGATTGATGAGTATCTTAGAGAGAAACGAGATAAAAATGTCTCAATTGATGGACGAAAGGGAGAAAGAAAAAGAAATGGTCAAAATGATGTACAAGTACTTAGAGAAGAAAAACTTACTTAAGGAATTGGATAAAGAATATCCCTCTTCATCAGAGGAAGAAGATAGACCCAAAGAAAGATTCCTTAAAGAAAAGAAAAATAAAAGTAGATATGAGATCTCTGACGAAGAAGAAGAGAGAGATAAAAGGAGAATCATTAGAGAAAGGAGGAGCAAAAGCAAATATGGTTCTTCAGACGAAGAAGAGGTGAAAATTAAAAGGCGACCTTCTAAGGAAAAGAAAAACAAACATAGATATGAGTTTTCAGAAGAAGAAGGAGAAAGGATGTACAAGCGGCATTCTAAAGAAATGAGAAGTAAAAGGTACGGGTCAGACGAGGAAGTGACCTTTTATACAAGACCGCGAACTGGGGCAGGAAGGCGAGAGCCGACAAAGTAAATCATCCAAGATATGATTAACTTGCAGCTCCAAGCATCGGGAGCGGGGCGATTGATGAATCTCCGCAAGAGGTGTGGAATGCCATACCCAAAGGAATATGAGCAAATTCCTTACCCAAATGGGTACCAAGTTCCCAAATTCAACTTGTTCGATGGGAGGGAAGGGAAAGCATTACGCCCGACCAACATCTCGTCCAATTCAAGAATGCTTGTGCCAATACCGCCCATGATGAAGCTCTTTTATTGAAGCAATTCTCTCAGAGTCTCACTGGGGCAGCCTTTGAGTGGTACTCTTCTCTAGAAAATGATTCCATCGAGACATGGGACGAGATGGAAGACCTTTTTCATGCGAAATTCGCAATGGTGACTCAAAGGCTTACCATGGCCGATGTGACGTGTGAAAAGCCAAGGCCGGGTGAAGCACCTCTCGATTACATCAATCGATGGAGAAACATGAATATAAGGTGCACCCACCAGATGCCTGAAAGAGAGGCGGTGGAGTTCTTAATCAGAAACCTTGATGATTGGATACACCGGCCTCTATCAGGAAGTGACATTTACACATATGAGGATCTAGTCACAAGAGTTGCAAGAGTTGTGCACATTGGGCCGCCTAAAGAAACATCAAACAATAGAAGTGAGCCTAGAAATAGAGTACAGATGCCTATTAAGGTGGCGGGAGCCAATGAGACTTCGACAAGTCAGGGCGGTGGTCAAAGGAACAACCGCAACAATGGCAACAATAACAACAATAATAACAATGGAAATGGTCGCCCAGCCACCCTTGCTGAACGTTTGAGTAGACCATACTCATTTAAGAAGGAAAAAACATGGGCACTTCTTAAGCAACTCCTAGAAGGAAAGGCCATAGAACTACCTGTGTGCAAAAGACTAGAAGAACAGCACAAAACAAATGATCCAACATACTGTGCCTTTCATCGGGTTCTAGGTCACCCCACGGGCGATTGCTACGTGTTTAAGAATATCGCCGAAAAGATGATTAAGCAAGGAGATTTGATTCTACCAGAAAGTTTCAAGCAGGCACCTGCTCCACATGCTCAGACGAACGCGGTGGCGCACAGGGGCAATCCAAGGCACAATGCAGAATGTAATGTTATCGTAATAGTGGATGAAGAAGAATGTAATGTACAAAAAGTGTTGAAAACAAGTGAAAAGAAAAATGAAAGTGAAGAAAAAGAAAAAGAAAAAGGAAAAGAAAATGAAAAAGAAAAAGAAATGATTGAAAAGAAAGAGGAAACAAAGAAAGAAAATGAAGATTTTACTATCCACTATTATGATGATACTGAAGATGAGAATGAAGCGCCATATGAAGGCCTCTTCGCCAAAGATATGTTTAAAGAAAAGGAGTGTCACGTGAATTTGCGTTCAGGTACCAATATCCATGAAAGGCAAGCGTCCAAGGAGAATGAAAGAGTGAAAGGAAAGAATAAGCCTCAAGAAGCAGAAGATGAATCGGGACCAAGTCAAAAGGTGAAAGAAACAAGAGGAGGTTACAACATTCTGGCTCATCTAAGGCGCACGCCAGCACTCATAAGCGTATTCGAAGCGCTAATGATGTCTAGAGAGTTAAGAGAAACAATGATGGAAGCTTTTCAAGATCCCGAAAGATTCCAAGCATATTTAGCCGAGAAACACATGACTGAGGCCCTTTATATAGAACCTCGAGGTCAGATTACTCTCACAGGTGAGGACTTAATGATGGGAACGGCTCATCATGACAAGCCTCTATACATCACGGGTAAGACTAATGAAAGTCAGTTGAGTATAATGTTAGTGGAAGCAGGGTCATCCATTAACATCCTACCACTCCAGTCATTGAATCAACTTGCTTTAGGAGGAAGGCGGCTCTCTGATGAGAATGTTTTCATACACGGATTTAACCAAAATTCAGAACGAGCTTTAGGAGCCATCACGCTTCCTATGCAATTTGGAGAGTTAGAGACTTTGGTGAAATTCTACGTGATCGACGCAGACACTTCCTATAGAGCTTTATTAGGAAAGCCTTGGCTGCACGAGAATGGTCTCATACCTTCAACACTCCACCAGTGTGTGAAATACCTACAAGATGGTGAACAAAAGGTGATAAAGGGCGACGTTCAACACTATGGGGTACATGAGGTAGAATTGGAGGAGATAGATCGATTCTACGCTCCAGCATCACAAAGGAGCACTTCCCCGATCCATAGATTGAGAGATGTGGGTCGCGAGGATACCAGTGAGAAGCTAAGGCTGAAAGAAAGACCGAAAACCTCATGCGTGGTAAAAACTCCCATCTACATTAGATCCTCTGATGAGGAGGATGAGAAAGAGAGCCAAAATGAGGGATTATGCATAAAGAGTGAATCTGAAGATGAGTTTCGAAGGTCGAGAAACGTAATCCATGTGTACGACACTGACCTAGATGAAGAGCTTTACAGTGAAGAAGACACAATGGCCATTGAGCAAGTTTCCATGGGATATTACAAGGAACTCACGCCAAGAGAAGTGTACCAAATTAAAGAAATAGAAACTTTCTATGTTCCCTCAAAGGTAGAGAACGTAAATGGAAGATTGGTGTTCTACAAAGGGATTTTATTCTATAAAGTCGAAAATGTAGACGCGTCGGGTAATCCTCTCGACTCAAATGATTGGGCAAGATGGTTGAAAGAGGAAGAAGAATAATATGAGCGGGTATAAGTGATGGGCTATTACAATCGAGGATTGATAAACCTCTTCCAAAAGGCTAAGTGTTTAGAGCCAATCTCAAAAAGAAGGGCTAAGACTTTTCAAGACCTGTGGAATGGAAAGTCTCGGCGAATCATGGGCCTAGATGGAAAACTAAAGAATACCAAGGGTTTGGGCTTCCAAAAGCCTCAAGGAGAGATCCTATTTGTTGAATGTCATACTACAGAAATTGGAATTGAAAGACCCAAGATAGATGAGCCTAATGAAGAGATGAAATGTGAAGAAAGAGAGATTCCCACACGAGAGATAGATGTAGACGATCTGTCTCTACTAGAGTTGTTAAAGAAACGATTCCAGATGGCAAGACAATGTCAGCAAAACGCGAGACGTGAAACGGCTCTTCTTTTTGTAGATAACGTTGCTCTACGCCACGAGTTGGATACAAGAAAGGGTGAAAATGAAGCCATTAAACAAAGAGAGGTAGAACTCTAGCAAGAAGTCATGAAGAATGAAGAGGAAATAAAAATTCTGAAGCAAGAAAGGGAAAAATATAAACGAATGTTCAATGGTCTCCTGAATGCAGAAAGGGAAGCCAGACAGATTATAGGCCAGTTGCTAAAGGAGAAAGAGGGAGATAAGAATGATTGGCAGCGAAAGCTTGAGGAAATCAGACAAAAGGTTCTTGCTCTTCAACAAGAAAACAAGAAGAACAAGCAAGAAATAGTCGAACTTACAACACTATGGAAAGATAGTTGGCAGAGAATGTACAAGCTACATTTGGAAAATACAAACAAGGTCAAAGAGCTACAAGAGAAGAAGAAAAGCGATGAGCGGGTCATAGCTTGCTCAAGCAGTAGAAGAGTTTAAACATAAATTGGATAATAGTCGTGAAGAATTACAAAAGGAACAACAATTAAGAGGAGACTTGCAAAAGAAGTATAGGAAGAATGAGCGAGTGAGCTTTCGTAAAAAGATTGAAGAGATGCAAGGCGAAAAGATTTCGCTACAACAAGAGAAAGAGAAGAATGAGCAAGAGATGGCCATGCTCTTGCAAAAAGGCATAGAATACCAAAAAGAGATAATCTCCCTCCGAAGGAAATTAAAAGAGCAAAAAGGGTCGCCTGCACCACCCCAAGAAAGGAAACCGTACCCTGTCGAGTATGATAATGTGCCATATCCAAGAGGGTACCAAGTCCCAGAGTTTAAATTGTTTACAGGAGAGGACAATCAATGGGATTCAGAAACACATTTGGTACACTTCATGGTATATTGCGAGGAGACATCAACAAACGACTGCTACCTGCTAAAACAATTCCCAATGACCCTCGATGGTGCGGCCCGTGAATGGTACTTGTCTTTGGAAGATGATAGTGTCCTAACGTGGTATGACATGATAACAGCATTTCAGACTAAGTTCACTCGAAAAGAGATTGTGAAGACCGTAAATGCATTCAACGCTATGGAGCGACAAAAGAGAAAAGAATGGACCGAAATGATGAAGAGGAAGGAAATTGGCCCGAATAAGAAGTCCAAAGCGAGCAACTCGTTCTAGAAGAAGATTTTGCAAGCTCGTAGACAAGAAAGGAGAAAGTCCAATTTTACCCGCCAATGAGTGATATTTCAAGAAGTATTACACCTGAAACCTATCCCTTCCAAAACTTTCTAGTAAAACCCAAAAATCCACGTGTTTTATTTCTATCAAAATTCAAAACTTGACCAAAACCTAAAACTCAAATAAATCACAACAACAAAACCTAAAACCTTATCCAATAAGCCTAAACTCCAATAATCCATAAATAATCAAAACCCCATTAAAACTTAGATTTTTAATAAACCATGGCAACAAAAGCTTATTCAACCTAGAAACATGTAAATGTGTCAATAAAACCTTAGAATAAAACCAATAAAGTCGTTACATCAATACAAATAACCAAAATCCAAAATCCTATACTCATTCATAACCCAAAACCCAAAACCTTAGCCAATAAAGGGGCAAGTTTTTGAAAAGAGACCTGCCCCGCTATGTGATAATTACCCTACGCATAATCTGAGGTCAATGATGGGACTCTCGAATTCCGGAGAACGCGAAGCCGTGTCAAGGAGAGCCTTTGTGGTTTTTCAAGACACCTATGCCTAATGAAGATTAAGCCTTTGTGGCGTCTGAAGGCATTAAGGCACCGCCCTATGAAGGTATCTGAGGGCTCCAATCACCCCCAACCATCACGTCCATGCCGTGTCAATGCCGCCAATGCCGATATTGAGTGCCATTACAACGAGTGCCTATGCCCAATGAGAGGACGAGTGATGTTAGGAGTGAGAGGGTGAGGAGTGACGTGAAGAACTAGAGGAGGAGTGATGTGAGGATAAGTGAGATATTCCTAACTTCACAAAATCCACCAGCCAAAATGTAGCATAGGAACTTTATTTTGCGACCGATGACGGATTCTTAGGATTCTCGAGGAAGCAAAATTATTCATGTTACTGATACTGTTTGCACCACTGAGGCCGTCACAAAAGAAGGGCCAACAACAACTAAGCTGGGCAAGAGCCAATGATCGACCACTCAGAACAAAAGCGGATAATCAACCATGCTGGGGCAAGGCAATAATCAGAGTGACAGACCGATACAGGAACAAGTTGATGGTTAAGGCGATGGTCAATCGCTCTGGGGCAAGAGCCAACAAAAAAACCGTGCTGGGGCATAGACTGGTGATCGATCATGCTGGGGCATCCATAAAATGCACAAGGCAAACAATAAGAATAACAGAGTAAAGAAAGATGCAATGAAAAAGAAGAATGAGATATAGAGTTGCATTCATTAGGAGGAGACATGCCAGTACAACCATCATATAGGAGAGCCTAATACAAGAGGAGCTTAAGCAACAATTACAACAAGAGAGTAAGTCTAGTACAAACTAAGAGTGCAGATTAGAGAAAACATGAAATAGACCCTAAGGTGATACAGGGGCAAAGAAAACAAGCTAACTCCCACTTATTCTGGGGCAGCTACTGCCATAGCTCCACCGCCAGCCAGATTGTTAAGAGTGACAGTGATAGCTTGAAGCATTTCTTCTAAAGCCTCCAGGCGGGCATTCAACTCCCCAAACCGCTGGTCGATAAGAGCCCTAATTGAAGCAGAGGCAGGGGCCTCAAGAGCTGGTGCAATAGAGTCGTCGTCCGGCGGAAGACCTGCCCCTAGAGGACCGTATGGGTTAGGAGCGGCGTTGGAAAGTAAGATATAGTCATTCACGGGTTGATTTGGATCAGGCACCCACATGTCCATCGAAGACTCAACCCATCCAATAAGTGGCAGTGAGAAGAGAAGATTGAAAGGATGCGCCACATCAGCATCAGAAACGCGATTGCCCCACAGCATTTCAGGCACTCGAATGCGAGCCCTAAGCATCAAAGCCTCAATGAAATGGCCATAAGGAAGTGGCTCTCAGTCAGATATAGCCACTTGATGCATGTGAAAAAGAATCATGTGGGCCAAATTGATTGGCCGTTGCTTCTGAATCTGGTTGCGCAGGTAGAACAAAGTGCCAGGACTTGCAAGATGAGTCATAACCCCTTGAGGGAAGATGATGTCATTAATCACTAAGAAGAGAAACCTGAAAAAAAGCAACCAGGAATTTGTAATGAGGGAAAAGAAGGAAATGGGATTGAGAATGACAGTTAGAAACATGAAATACCTGTGAAGGGCGGGCAAATGCTCAGTAGTCGCCAACTCACCCTCAGGCGCAGCAGCCCTAAACCATTGATGACACTCTTGATAACTGCCAAAATCTTGAGGCCAACGCTGATAAGCATAAACAGTGGAGCCATTCAGAGTACCAGTAGCCTGCAAGAAATTCGCTAAGTCTCCTGTGGTGATGTACAGATGGCGGCCAAACAAATAAGAAGTGGCAGAAGGAACTCCAAAGTGATTGAAAAAGAGCCTAAGATTGGCATAGAAAAGTCGAGTGATTCGGGGATGATAAGGCTGATCACAATCTGCTAGGCCACCAAGGCTCCACGCATCGAACCAACCCTTGATAAGATTCACCTGCTCTGTTGGAATCTGCCTCATAGGTCGGAAATAATAGCAATCAGCCACAGGGCGCTCATTGCTGCCCATGTCGTTATAATAAGAAAGAAAGGCAGTCTCATCTCGGAAGAGATAGTGGTTATCAGGGCTGAAAGTCCAATCTGGAACTGTGGTGGGACCCTGACGCACAGCAGAAGTACCAACGGTTCCCCTAGAGCGTTTGGAAGAAGAAGGAGAAGACATGGTTAAGGATCAAGCAAGAGACAAGGAAAGATTGCAGTGAATTGAATAAAGAGATGGGATAGCAAGCCGCGTTTATATAGGCATTGGAATAAGAAGAAACGTGGCTTGGAGTTAAGAGCATGCGTGGGAACATGTGAGAAAGTGAAGGCCGTAGTGGCAAGAAGTGGGAAATAAAACCGTTCATACCGACGTGTAAAGGAAGACGGTACGGTGTCAAGAATGCGTGGAAGAAGCTGAAAGGCTCGAGGCTAATTTCGAGAGAAAGGAAACAAATCGGGTCAAGGCCCATGTAAGTTCAAGTCCAAAGAAATACAGGAGCGGGCCAAAATACCCTAACCTAAATTGCGGAATGGATCTATGTGTGTGTTTGAGATCCTAAAAAAGAAGAAGAAAATATGTAGGCCTAAAGTACCCATATTCCTCAAAGTGAAATGTAGGCGAAAGTAAGATTACTTAAGCCTCGCAAGCCAAGCATGAAGAAGCCTTGAGCGTGAAAGTCCAATCAGGCGCAAGAATGACAAAGTATTCGTCATAACAGGAAGAGATAAAAAAGAAAAAAAAAAACCTTGACCGCGAGAGCTCGATCAGATTTGTTTGAAAAGACGAGTTTAAAGAGAAATTGAGATTGCTTATTGCTCCGCAAATAAGCCCATAAGGAAGCCTTGAACGTGGAGGCTCAATCAGGCACAAGATCGATCAAGTGTCATATGAAACAAGTCCAAAATGGCTACCATCAAGAATGGAAGGAAAGATACAAGGCTAGAACTAAGCCCCACAAATGTCTAGCCATATCACTGTAAGAGCAAATATCCCGGCGTCCCACATCAGAATGGCTGAAGGGGGAAGAGCAGGAAATGCGACAAGCCGCTACCCATGCAGTGATAGAGTAGATAGAATGCTCACAAAGGCAATGGTACTCAGAGTTAACCTCTGCAAGGGTCTTGGAAGTGTCCTTCAAATTCTGAAGGCAAGAAGTAAGGAAAAGTCCCCTAACAGCGTATCCATGATCCAGATAAGACCACTTAAGAAAGCCCGATCAGGCACAAGATTGACAGAGTACGCGTGGTATTCTAAGCAAGTAAAAAAAAAGAGAGAAAGAAACCTTGAGTGAAGGCCCAATCCGGTTTTGTTTAAGGAGACATGGTTAAGACGAAGACAAGATTAACATTGTTTTCATGGTCATAATATATGTATACTTCAGTTTGATTGTGATAAAATTACCGTTGACTTTGGATTGAGATGCTTTAAACTTAATAGAATAGATGATACCTCATGATTTTAATTTCAAAAGCTAACTGCTATTGATAATATCTTTAAAACTAACGAGTGAAAACTTCTTTTCACAGTGGCTCTGGTAATATTTTAATCAAATTGTTATTATAAATTTTATCTGATCTAATTTGAGCTGTTGCTCTGTTGTATGTGTAAAGGTATTTATGAGGCTTTGGAGTTGAGAGATGGTGGATCTGACTACCTTGGCAAGGGTGTTAACAAGGTGTGTTTCATTTTATCCCCTTTCTATGTTTGCATGTTCTTTTACTTTTATAATATAGACCTGTATGAACTTGCTTACTTATTATGTAATGCCCACGAGGCCTTTTCATCAAAAAAAAAAAGAAACAAAAAGATTGTTTTATTGTAGTTTCTAGAAAATTGAGGACTAAAAGATAAAAATGTTAACAATTGTCAGAACTTAAAGTTACTTGTATTTGACCGTATTAATATCACGTAGTTTCAACTTTTGAGAAGGGTGAGATCGTAACTGCCCATTGTTTGATTTAAAATGCTCCCAACTTGAAATAGTTGTCCTTAGAGGTTCGTTCCCTAACCTTATATTATTTCTTTATTACCTTTTTCCATAGTAAGTTTTGTATTTCTTCATTTAGGAATCTAAATTTTTGTCGTATTGCTTGGAGGAGTAAGAATCTGACATCACATGTTAGAACTCTCTTCAAGCGAACATTTTTTGTTAAAGTGTCTCAAGACTGAAAATATCGTGTCTTGAAGATTCAGTGCTTGATTTGTTAAAACTATTGCTTATTACTGCACCTAGAGAAGTTGGTTGTAAAAGAAAAAATCAATGGTAAACTTAGCATTTCAAAAGTATTGATGAAGGCTAACAATTTTGTATGCTAAATGTTAATAGGCACCAGGTAACCTGTGTTACTTTTGGTTACATATAGCCGAAATATTGCAGAAAAAGATTTTGCTTATTTTTCCTCTCTGTGCTGGATTCCTGTACCAAGATGGAATGTTAGATTCTAGGGGAGACGAAATAGATGTTTTGACTGCACAGTCGACATTTGGAATTGTAATTCTCGATCTTTGCTTGGTACAATAATACCACTCTCTAGGAATTTTATGTCTCTTTGTCTCGATTTGAAATTGTTATGAGGCTCTAATTATATTACTTTTCGTTACAAAGATTAGCCAGTCCATGAGAATTTGTATCTTACCCGCTCAATGTTTGTACCATTGTAATTTTAAGATAATTACTCGAGTTAAAATTGCTTTTGAACTTGGATCCCAAAAGTGTAGAAGTAAAATGTTATCATTTGGTGAGTTTATCAATAGCTACGTTTTCTAATAATGTGGAGTGCCTGAATTACAAAAGGATAGAAGCATTGAAAAGCACATTATTTTACTGATAATTTCCAGTTTTCCACACGATTTGATTGGTTCCTTTCGTTATGATAAAGCGTTAATAGTTTAGCTACCATTGTTACATCACATGATATTCTTAATTAAATGTTTCTTTTGAGAGAGAGAGAGAGAGCAAAAGAGAGACAACTGAGACAAGAAAGGTTACCAAGCGAACAAAATTTGATCAGACCGCACGAATCTGAAAGAACATCCAAGGGTTTAAAAATGCAAAGTAAAGCAATTTGATTTCTTTGCTAAAGTAGCTAAGCACAACTCTATTATATAAATGTCAAAAAAAATTAAAGGTGTCTTAATTATTTGTGTTTCAACAGTTTATCAATGAGTAATGAGAATTGTTGCTTTATTATCAAAGGCAACATATTAAAAAAAAAAATCAAAGGCAACATATTGTTTTGTGGGAGTATTAAAGGAAATTAGACACCTAAGACCAATAATAAATAATTCAGAGTTTTGATTGAACCCCAGCGATCCCTCATAATAGAATTTGAGAGAAAATACAAAAAAAAAGGAAAATTTCTTTTCTGCCCAACCTCCTCGTAATAGAATTTTTTTTCTTAAAAAAAAAACAGCTATCACAATGTGTGTGAACGTTAGAACATAGTTCTTCTTTTTCTTTCAACATTTATTTCGATTTTGATCTCCCAATGCTCTCATGGTCATAATATTTCGACTTTCCAACTAAGTTGATATACACATATCAAACCTAAACTAGTTCGATAAATTACAAATTTAAGCTCCAAGCAAGAGGATAGGGGATAAAATATATATATATACTAAAATCGAAATCAAAGAATTTGAGAGAGATGGCGCGAATTTTTTTTTTAAAAAAAGGGTAAATCCAACTAGGTGCACATATCATGCACCATCAACAGTAACATTGTTGTGTAGGAATATATATAGTATAGCAAAGCGTAATTCACTCGCACTCTATATATGTATCCAAGTATCCTTGTGAGGCACTTATCCCACGTCAGGCTCCATTTATAAATGGAGATCGCTTTAACTAGAATCATATTGTGGGATAAATAAAAAAATGTATTCGGTATTCTCCGGATAATTATGTTGCATATGCAGCTCCTTTACGAATGTCATGCACTGTTAAAAGAGAAAAGAGGAAATTTCAAACAAATACCCATTATATTTTTTCATCAATGTTTAGTATAAATTATTGAAATTTCAATTCGACTACAATGACAGAATTTCATTATAGTTTTATAAAATATCATTATGTATATCTATCTTGGAAAATTAGTTTACGATTTTTATGAGGACATAAGTATTGTATCTTTTTGATGACATGAGTATTGTAATTAAGCAACAATTTTAAGTGTTCCCTCTTTTAGAGTTTCAAAAGAATCCATCATAATGTATATCCTAGTTTTCTTTGAGAATTTCTACTGTTCTATGCTAGAGATTTCTTTTACTGCAGCGCCTTTAACTCATTTTTACAGAAGGAATAATTAGATTATTCAGGGATTTAATATAACAATCATAATTATTTCTGAGGAAATTCTTTATAAAAATTATGCGACCGACCCTCAGTAACAAATACCTATGGGGTCTTTCCACAGTGACATCAGATACAATCTTCTTTAGCAAGTGTGAAACAGGAAATCCGGTGGGCTCCCCTGAAAGAGCATTATGCCATTACCGACAGGTGTCCGTCTCTCGCATCCATGTTTAGTTATTTCTCTTTCCCTCGCAAAATCATAAGTCAATAAGTTCCGTTACTTTTTTTTTTTTTTTGTTGCATTTGTGGCATAAATTCAGTTTCTACGAGCTATTACACATAAAAGTTACTTCAATTCATCGTAGATTACAGATTTGGCATGAATTTTTTTTACTGTTTATCAATTTTCTACCAAATTTTACTGTCTATTAATTTTTTTGCCAATTTTTTTTTAATACAATGTATTGTATCCCAAATTCCCATTTAGATAATTTTGTTGGGGTTTTGATCCAGGTCGATGTCTCCTCGGCTTTCATTGATATCATTAGATAAAGAGAGTGTAGTGTAGTGTTATCCCCCCCCCCCCCCCTATAAAATTCAATTACATGTAACAACTCGAATCCACCTAAAGGCACCAGCCGAAAAAAAAAAAAACACACTCCTAACAGAATATGTAAATACCGAATTTGCACGTGCTAGAATTATTTTGATTAGCAGTGTTCAATCACATGATATAAGCATTTTTCCGAGTTGTTAACTAATTTATTATTTTTTGTTAACTTTTCCCGATGAGCTAAATTTAATGAAACATTCGACTGTAAAGTTCAATATCCCTACTACTTAAAAACATCATAACAATTGAGACTAGAGGGTGTAAACAATTTTTTATTAACTATGAACCATTGATTTGTGTGATGTGATCTGATATGTGGTCTAAATGTTGATTTCAGATAAAAAGTCAGACTCTTTAATAGAAAATAATTAAGCGATATTTAAACAATTATTTTTAAAAAGATAATTACCTGAATCCTTGATAGAATAAGCCACATTTTTTTTATTGTCTAACTTGTATTGTTTTATATCAAACAAAAATAATATCCATTGTTTTATTTTTTATTTGCCCATCATTTTTGCTAGTAATAGATAATGAATTTTGTGCAATAAGATGCTCGCAAATGTACCATTGCTACGAGCCATCTAAAATTAACTATTGTATACGATTCATCACAAAAATACACGAGACGCAGATAACTATAGTATACAAGTTTCAAGATCATGTCTGTTCAAATAAAATTAAGGGCTTGCTCCAGAAAGTAATGAAGGTTAACTGACCAAACCTGTCTAAGGCGGTTAGCCTGCTCTAGAACTTAAAAATTTGAGAGTGAACCAAGGAGAATGGAGAGTGATAGGGCCCGAGCCTCATCGGCCCCTTAAAGACCGGGTCAATCAAGTGACAGCAAGCCCCGACCCATAAAAGCCCCGGCCTTTCAGAACGGTTAAGAGCCCGAGCATTCTCCCAGCCCCCAGGAATAGGAGAAATCTTGGGAGGACTCTGAATCCCCTGGGAAACCAAGGGGACCTTGACCGTTCTGCTAACCCCGAGAATAAGGACGGTACGATCTACAGCTGGACTGACAGGAGCAGAGATTTGTACTATTATAGTAGTAGGCTATATATAGAACACCCCCACCACTAAGGAGGGGGTCGTCACTTTGCAAAATACAGTATGTAACTTGTACTAGTGATGATTGAATAAAATACCTTTTACCTCTCTCATTACTATTTCTATCTTGAATTACTGTGTAAAACACCATTGAAATGTAAACCTCTACCCAAGACGGTGACAGGGAGGATTAGAGATGAACCCTTTATAAAAATTTGAAGAAAAGAGTAAGCAGGCTTTCTCATTAATAGTGTATCCCCATTCTCTTCCCATTCCTTTTTTTTTTCCTTTTCCTAATGAATTCTGGAGCAAAGTCTAAGTATTGATAAATGATAATTTTGACAACTAGCATTTATATATTTTTTTGCATAGTCTAACAAATTACATTTTTACAAACTCATTGGATCGCATGATAACCATTTAAGCAAACAAGGGTCGGATAACCATTGAAATACGATAAACTGGAACCTAGTGATAAACCCTAACTTCCCTCCTTTTTCCGCCTTCCTCGTTGTTGCTCTCTCATTTGGATCCGAGAATTGGCACCACTAGGGGGAAATCGACTAAACTCCGGTTGCCTTCGCTTCTTGTGGTAATCTCTCTCTCTCCCACTGACCACCGTATGTTTTGTTTCCGAGTTTAATTTTAAGAGATTAGTTCCAGCGATTGAGGTTAAGAAAATAAAGAGAACCTCTCTGAAATGTAATAAGAAAGTAAATATCTTCTCATGACCTTCCCTTCCCCTTCAAACTCAGGACGGTTCAGCATCTAAAGTGGCGTCTGATTTTTTTTTTCTTTTGCATTAAAAGCATAAACCGTGACTTTCGTGTCACGAGAAATTGTGAAGCACAATTTTCAAAACACAGTGAGGATGTAATGTTGCCCTCTTCTAGAGAACTTAAATCTGGACCACTTTGTCCACCAAGGTTGCCTCCATATCATCTCATCATGCCTCAGACATCTGAGAATTTTGGGTGAACTTCATGACCTCTGTTTAGAAACTCCAAAATTGGTATCGGGAACCATTTTCCTCACTACTGGTAATGGTGGACATCAAAATTTCAGCTTAGCAAAAGCAGGACAAGAAAGCAATATTACACGAGCCCTTGGATGCCTTTATGGCATTCAAAAGCTACATTTATCTTGTGGATTCATGGATGTAATATTTCTATATGCGTTTTAAGTATTTTATATTGATATTGAAACCTACAGTCTAATAATACTACAGATTGGCTTGTGTGAACTTTAGGTAGTAAGTTGAATGCTTGATTAGTTAAGCCTCAAAATCTACTAAACCTTTAGCTAATGACAAATAAGCCAAGGAGATGCTAACAAAAAGAAAAAAAAAGAAAAGAAAAGTGATGTAACCAATGACTGTGAGTCGAATCTCTCATGGTATATGTAGGTACTGTGTTGTCAATTCATCTGGCTGGTACAGAAGTTTTTATGCTGAAATATGAGCTTATTATTTAGATATATGCTAATGGATTTTTCTACTTTCTTTGATAGTATTTAGCCATGGGACGTATACCAGAGAATCTTCCAACAATCTTCAATCGCTTGACAAAAATTTTTGTGGACACATGTAATTCAGACCAGAATAATATTGCAACTGCTCTTTGTTTGTTTCAAAATGCCCCAAGCTTAAAAGTACTTAATATACAGGTCTGCAACTTTTCTACAATTTTATGTATGACTTTATCCATGCTCATTTTATTCTATGTTACTACCTAAATTTCTGGATAAAGATCTATGATAAATTCATTGCAAACATTTTTAAGTAGTCCAGGACTATAAAAATTTAATGTGCTGGTAATGATTTTATTGATAAACTGGTCCAGTACCAACCTGTGTAAAGTTGGTAGTTGGTGCTTGGACTTGACCACCATAATTATATGTTAGCTGCAAATTTGTTACAAATCTCTGTATCTAATACAATATCAACTCATTTACTCCCCCCCCCCCCCCCCTCAATTTACAGTTCATGGGGTATGAGAGTGAAGATCAACCACGAGGTCAAAATTTCAGGAAATTAAAAGTTACTGAGTTGCCCAAGAGAACAGCTGAGTCTATGCTACAATTTATAGAACTCGTGCTAAGTTCTGCACCAGTGTTAGAGAAACTAAATATCATTGATTTAGGGGATGACACAATATTTGTTACAAAGGTTCAGTGCTTCCCCAAATTATCAAAAAAGGCTGAAATTGTGCTGAAAGATCGCTACCATACATATGTATACCAGGGATATCAGCACAGTGTGACATAACATGATTGCTTAGATTCTCAAACCTGTGCATGAACATAAGATGGTCATAATACTTAAATAAAACGATTTACCGAGATCATAATTGATTTATGCATATACTTGCATTTTCCTTCTTGGAGAAAATAACTTTTAACTGATTAACGTTGCACTCTTCTGTCTCAACAAAAATAGTTGTTTTATTTTTTTCTGTACATCAGAATATATATTTCTTAGGTCGAAATATTTTATAATTCAATGAACATTTCTTAAGTTCCAATATTTTAAAAATCCTCATTTTTCAGAGTCTCGTGCATTGTGTTACTTTGCTTTAATTAGTAGACAAATTAGTGACTAACACGCAGGGAAAAAAACATACAGAAATTACTTGAACCTCTCCACTAAATAGCTTAATACGAAATGCGGTGCCTCCGAAATGACGATGTATAGCTGTCTATTTCAGGCAAATATGGCCCTGCAATTGCATTCAGATATTAAATGATATACCAACAAGAGAAAGAGAGCTAATTAATGGAGGATTTTAAAAATACTAACTTAAAATGATTTACCAGCATAGTCATAATTAATTTATGCATGTGCTTCTATTTTAAATTCATATATATGTAAATACTTTCTTCATATCTGAACTGACAATACCATTCTAATTAGTGAGTGGTGTGAAAAAGGCCTACCAATCGTAGAATGACAGTTCGAGACCAATGCAAGGCAAAACAAAAAATCAGCATACGTATTTGCATGTTGCATCTCATTAGGTAGATATTTTCTAGAACTTGTTACACTAGCAATGATCAGTGGGTCTTTGAGACCCGGATATATCGCTTAAGCCAGCGGTAATGCATTAACTTGTGTGTGTATTTTAAAGGAAAATACAGTGGGTTCTTTTTTAATCTATGATGTATTTATTACCTATAAATCAATACATAGAGAAACTATGCTATTGCAAAACAACAAAATAACTTATCTGAATTTTTTGCAATGTGTAAACATAGTTCTGTATCGTGTCCATTAAACAAAGCATCAAAAGGCCCAAACCAGTAGGTGCACACTAATGCTTTCGTTAATCAGCAGCCTAAACAAAGCATGAAACAAACCAGAACATGGTTAAAACAAAAAATAGTTAATTAAACTAAATTGTGATTCATGGAAATTGAAGAAAACTTAATACGGAATGTCGTGCCTCTGAGATGAGGACGTATACCAGTCCATCCAAGGTAAAAAGGCCCCTGCAATTGAATTCAGATATTTAATGATTTAACAACAGGTGTAAGACAGCTAATTTATGGAAGATTTTAATAGTACTACCATACATATGTATACCAGGGATATCGGCACTGTGTGACATAACATGATTGCTTAGCTTCTCAAGCCTGTGCATGAACATAAGATGGTCAAAATACTTACATAAAACAATTTACCGAGGTGATAATTAATTTATGCATGTACTTGCGTTTTAAATTCAAATATCTGTAAAGACTTTCTTTATATCAGAACTGACAATCACATTCTAAATAGAAAACGGGCTATCGTCTGGAAAAGACCTACCAATTGTAGAATGAAAGTTTAAGACCAACACAAGGCAAAAATAAATAAATAAATAAATAAGCATATATGCATTTGCAGGTTAGGTAGACAATATCATCAACTTGTTTACCTATTCTTTTTTAAGAAGAAGTCCAATAAAATAAACATTTCATCAAGAATACTATCCAACAATTGAAGCAAATGTTTGCAAAAATACTCTTGTTCGTCAAGCATACCTTAGTACCTGATCAATCAGCTCTCGCATTCTACTCTAGCTACTCGTGTCACCCACCACTGTGCGAACACTAGATGGTCCCTGAAAAGAGATTTATAGAGGATTAGACGATGCAGACCACATTTTTATTTTTTTAATTAAAAATCAGTGCAAAGGTATACCACCTTTGGTCATCAAAAGTGTTCCAGAATTTATGAATGCAATTTTTTGAGAGCAGCTGAAATAAATGAAAAAATTGCAGTTGCCACCAACACAAGGCAATATAAAATAAGAGGTAATTTCAAATGATCAAAAGTTCTTAACTACATCCGGTGTCGTGCGAAAGGAATAAAGAAACAAAAATTTGCTGGATGTACCCGCACAACAAGACAGCCATGGCTAAGAGGTTTCTAAAACCACAGCCAGATGCACACCTAAGAAAACAATTATCATCAACCGTGACAATCAAAGTTTAATGCAAGTAAAACTAAAAAAATGATATAGATAAGCACAATAGGTTACAACAAATAATATATCTATCCATAGTACATGTATGCTTAAAAATTATTGTTATACTGAACATGAACATATACTAATAATTATTGTTCGAATAAATAATAAATCTGTCCATAGTACAAGAATACGAAACCGATAACATTACATTTTACAAGGACAGAAAAAAAACATTTACACTAGCAAGGATTAGTGGATCATAGGGCCAATCTATCATTGCTTAAGCCAACAGTTAATGCATTTGCATGTGTTTCTGTAATTTAAAGGAGAAAACAGTGGGTGTTCTCTACTCATCTATGATGTATTTATTCTCTATAAATCAATACGTATTGAAACTATGCAAGTGCAAAACAACAAAATAATTGCCCCATTTTAACAGTCCCAAAGTTTCTAAGAGAATACATACCATAAAGCCATTGACCTGACTGAGCTGACTGAATGATTGAGGTTGAGGTCGCATATTGTCATGGGTTTAGCATTTCTGACCTAGTACAGGTAGGATTCAAGTTCGCATGTCATGATCCAACGCAACCTGCTTAGCTGGTGCTTATATTGACTGGATCAATGACAAGTGCGCCCAACTATAACAGGATGTAAACTAAAAAAAGATATTATATGTCAAGGGCATTCATGACATTCTATGTAGCTCACCAAGATGTTATATGTTTACGTCATCAATAGCTTTCTAGTACATCTCACATCCTAAATTCGGACATGTTTCCTGGATTGCTGCTATTTCTATGGGCAGCCATCCAAACTACAACATGTGAAAGAGAAATTGGATGATTAAAAAGAAAAAAACAAAAAAGTACCAAAATGCTATCGAGCATTAAAAGAACAAGAAAAAAAAATTGTTTATTCTCACATCATTGCGAAGATTGGGATCAGCCCCAGCTTCCAGCAAACACTTCATTATCTCAATCACTCCTGGGGAACTGAACTTGCAAATGGACATTTGAAGTTCACATCAGCGCCTGCCTAGTAAGAAAGAAACACATAAACAAGGCTGTCTGATTGAACAAGTATACTGAAAAGAAGAGTCATACTACAAGCAACTTCAGTTAAGGACCTTGATGACGAGCTTGATGCATTCCAAAGAACCAGCAGAAACCGACATTAATAGAAGAGAAAAATATATTACATGCTCTATTAACAAGGATGGTCCTCCAATTAACAACTCAAAAAAATTTGCTAATCTATGACTAAGACAAATATAAAAGAAAAAATACATCTGCATGGTGCTTCAATAAAACCCCCACAGTACGTGCTTGCCCATGAAATGCAGCCATAGTGAGACTGGTACCAGTCACACAGTCAAATTCAGGGTGTGTTTGGCAAAGATTGAATAAGCCTTATTCGGGATGACACAATATTTGTTACAAAGGTTCAGTGCTTCCCCAAATTATCAAAAAAGGCTGAAATTGTGCTGAAAGATCGCTACCATACATATGTATACCAGGGATATCAGCACAGTGTGACATAACATGATTGCTTAGATTCTCAAACCTGTGCATGAACATAAGATGGTCATAATACTTAAATAAAACGATTTACCGAGATCATAATTGATTTATGCATATACTTGCATTTTCCTTCTTGGAGAAAATAACTTTTAACTGATTAACATTGTACTCTTCTGTCTCAACAAAAATAGTTGTTTTATTTTTTTCTGTACATCAGAATATATATTTCTTAGGTCGAAATATTTTATAATTCAATGAACATTTCTTAAGTTCCAATATTTTAAAAATCCTCATTTTTCAGAGTCTCGTGCATTGTGTTACTTTGCTTTAATTAGTAGACAAATTAGTGACCAACACGCAGGAAAAAAAACATACAGAAATTACTTGAACCTCTCCACTAAATAGCTTAATACAAAATGCGGTGCCTCTGAAATGACGATGTATAGCTGTCTATTTCAGGCAAATATGGCCCTGCAATTGCATTCAGATATTAAATGATATACCAACAAGAGAAAGAGAGCTAATTAATGGAGGATTTTAAAAATACTAACTTAAAATGATTTACCAGCATAGTCATAATTAATTTATGCATGTGCTTGTATTTTAAATTCATATATATGTAAATACTTTCTTCATATCTGAACTGACAATACCATTCTAATTAGTGAATGGGCTGTGATGTGAAAAAAACCTACCAATCGTAGAATGAAAGTTCGAGACCAATGCAAGGCAAAAAAAAAATCAGCATACGTATTTGCATGTTGCATCTCAGTAGGTAGATATTTTCTAGAACTTGTTACACTAGCAATGATCAGTGGGTCTTAAGACCCGGATATATCGCTCAAACCAGCGGTAAATGCATTAACTTGTGTGCGTATTTTAAAGGAAAATACAGTGGGTTTTTTTTAATCTATGATGTATTTATTACCTATAAATCAATACATAGAGAAACTATGCTATTGCAAAACAACAAAATAACTTATCTGAATTGTTTGCAATGTGTAAACATAGTTCTGTATCGTATTCATCAAACAAAGCATCAAAAGGCCCAAACCAGTAGGTGCACACTAATGCCTTTGTTAATCAGCAGCCTAAACAAAGCATGAAACAAACCAGAACATGGTTAAAACAAAAAATAGTTAATTAAACTAAATTGTGATTCATGGAAATTGAAGAATACTTAACATAATACGGGATGTGGTGCCTCTGAGATGAGGACGTATACCAGTCCATCCGAGGTAAAAAGGCCCTTGCAATTGCATTCAGATATTTAATGATTTAACAACAGGTGTAAGACAGCTAATCTATGGAAGATTTTAATAGTGCTACAATACATATGTATACCAGGGATATCAGCACAGTGTGACATAACATGATTGCTTAGATGCTCAAGCCTGTGCATGAACATAAGATGGTCATAATACTTAAATAGAACGATTTACCGAGATGATAATTGATTTATGCATATACTTGCATTTTCAATTCAAATATCTGTAAAGACTTTCTACAGAACTGACGATCACATTCTAAATAGAAAACGGGCTATCGTCTAGAAAAGACCTACCAATCGTAGAATGAAAGTTCAAAACCAATGCAAGGCAAAAAAAAAAAAAAATCAGCATATGTATTTGCAGGTTGCATCTAATGAGGTAGACATTTTCATGAACTTGTTTACACTATCAAGGACAAGAGGATCTTAGTTCCAAAATATCATCTCTTAAGATAACTGTTAATGCATTTACTTGTGTTAGTGTATTTTAAAGAAGAAAACAACGGGTCTTTATTAATTATTACTCATCTATCATGTATTTACTCCCAATAAATCAATACATATTGAAACAATGCAGGTGCAAAATAACAAAATAACTTATCTGGATATTTGCAGCATCGTGTCCATCACACAAAACGTAAAAAGGCCCAAACCATTAGGTGCACAATAGAACTTTCATTAATCTGCAGCCCAAACAAACCAAGAAACAAAAACGTGATTAAAACAAAACATACAAGTAATTTAACTAAATTGTGATTCATGAAAAATAAAGAAAACTCATCTTAATACGGAGCTTGGCGGAAATTTGGTGCCTCTGAGATAAGGACGTATAGCAGTATATCCGAGATAAAAATGGCCCTGTTATTGCATTCAGATATTAAAATGATTTAACAACAAGAGAAAAGACAACTAATTTATGGAGGATTATAAAAGTGGTACCAAATGTATACAAGGGAAATCGCCACTGTGTGACACATAACATGATTGCTTAGCTCCTCAAACCTATGCATAAACATGAGGTTTTCAGAATACTCAACTTAAAATGATTTATCAACATGGTGATAATTAATTTCTGCTAGCACATGTTCCTTAAATTCTAATCTCTGTAAAGAGTTTCTTCATATCTGAACTGACAATCACACTCTAATTCGTGCACGGGCTATGATGTCAAAATGACCTACCAATTGTAGAATGAATTTTTAAGATCAATGCAAGGCAATAAAAAAAAATAATAATAATAATAAATAAATAAATAATAAAAAAAATCAGCATATGCATTTGCAGGTTGCATCAAATTATCATTAATGACATTTAATTACTTCTCGTGACTAATGTAGGCACAATTATCTACTGTTCTGTTTCTAATAGGTGAACTCTATTGATGGTGGTTTTGGTCAAGTCTGGAACCCAAAAGAATCTAAACTGGAGTGAGACAGAGACAGAGACAGAGAGAGGATTCAAGCCTTCCTTGCCCCATACAACAGGATTTGCTCCATGGCTAATCAGATACCTTGCTGTCGTTTCATGGCCATCCATTGCTGCATCGAGTAACGGCGTCTCACCTGTGTGATCGGACTAGCAAAATAAACACACAGCTAATAACACATAAATGAAATTGATTGGTTGTGTAGGTCTGAGAGAGAGAAAGAGAGGGACTGATTGCATGTATACCAAACTATGTATGCAATAATCACAAGCTGTATTTTTATTTTTTTTTGCCATTTAGAAATGAAATCTTGAAAGCTCAACTATTTGAGAATTGTTTAAACATTTGTTGTTTTGTATTTAACATTTAGCATTTGACGTTCCAAGAGAATATGCCAAATTACTAGAAATGAAAAGGTGGATTGGAAAAAGAAAAATTACCAGAAGACGTGTTTCCTCCTGTTGAATAGTGACTTGGAACTTTCTCTCCTGAGATCATACCGTTTTGGTGTGCCTCCCATTCTTCTCAATTAGCCTTAATTTATGTTTTAGCAATGATATCTGATCGTTTATTCTACGACCTTTCTGTACCAAATAAAAATCCATTAGCTTATGTCTCCCCTGTACTACCACATCTTTGGACCAAATTGGGATTATTTGCTCTTTAATTGCTTATTTCCAGGGTAGTTTTTTATTAGAAAAAGATATATTATTATATTTGGAAATAACACAGCAAAAGATGGAAACATATGGATCTAGCTCTAATTAAAATAGTCATGATTCAGGTACCAACAAAGCATGCACTGCTACAGACTACAACCAATTTTCACCACTCAATTACCGATCTTTGTGAAATCTTCAGTTGAATGATGTTCTCATAGAGACCGGTAAGAATCCAGATTAGTGTCAAGAAATGAATTACCTTGTATAGATGCAACAGGATGTTGCGCAGCGAGGGATTTGATGGCAATTCACCAGTCCTTAGATAATAATCAAAAGTTCAAAGCATATCATTGTGGTCAGATTAATATTCAAGAGTTGAGATTTCTAACATACTAAAATTTAGCAAATCCTAAATGCATTGCATTGCGTTGTAGTTCACAAGAAAGAGAAAAAAAAAGTATTGCACCAGTTGTAAATTCATACGCATGCTATTCCTAAATAATAGTCCAGTTTTGTCTCAGTCAGTCAACCCCTGACATTTAATTTATCCTCAGTTTAACACCTTTTAGACAATGAAACACCAATAATTGCACACAGAATATATATGAAGCAAAAACAAATGCCCAAAGTAGAAAAGAGGTGCTATAACAGCAATGACTGAAAAGGTAGCACCACCCCTATATTTTATGTTTGAAAAGGTAGCACCCCTAAATTTTATGCAACAAAATTACTACACCAATATAAAAATCTTCTTCTCAGAGACCAATGAAATTAAATTCTCTGAGGGTTTTGAAAATTTAACGATGGTGCAATGTACACGGAAATAAATGAAAAGGAAGAAACAATCTAAATGCTATCCATTTACTATTTAGCATTTTAAAAACCAACCTGCCAGTACCATTTATATTTCATGTGCCCTCTGGTGAACTCACACGAACTTATCATGGCTTATTGGCTTTTCAACCCTTCAAAAGCCAGAATTGAACGAACACTAACCTTTTCTAGAGAAAAACATTGCTTTTGACATACTGATGTATCCCACCCACACTCCATTCATGCACTTCAAACACTGGAGAGGTTGATGGAAATAACATCTCAACAAAATGCTGTCTTCCATATGCAACTGCTATTTCAATTGGCAGCCATCCATACTACAATATGTTATAGATAACTTTCATTATAACAAATAAAAAAAAAACTACCACAAAAGATAGTGAGCATTAAGAAAGAGAGCATAAAAAGTGTTTTATTCTTACTTCATTACGAACATTGGGGTCAGCCCCAGCTTCCAGCAAACACTTTATTATCTCAGTCAATCCTCGGTGAACTGCTATAGCTAATGGACATTTCAAGTTCAAATCAGCACCCGCCTGGAATAAAAAAAGAAACAGATAAATAAGTCCGAGATTTGAACAAGTACTAGTGGAAAAAAGTATTTAACTACAAGGAATTTCAGTTAAGGACCTTGATGAGAAGCTTGGTGCATTCCAAAGAACCAGCAAAAATTGAGGAGAATTGTGGAGTATAGTCAGTGCTTGTAGCACTATTAACCTACAAGGAAGAAACATTCTCCATCAAACAAGGACATTCATCCAAAATGTGCAAGTATACAAGTCCAACAAATTACAAAAGAAGAACTACATCTGCATGGTGTTGCAAAAGAACTTCCACAATACTTGTTTGCCCACAGAGTGAAGTTATAATGAAAGGGCCACCAACTGAATGGCTAAATGTGACGTCCACTGGTACTCCTCAACAGAGCAAATACTTCACTAGATTTTCCTGCCCTAGAGTCGAGCACGTCGAATAATTTTTGTCAACTCTGGAATTTTGAAATTATACAATCATTGACCAAAATAAAAACAACTAATTCTCCCCTTCTCACCCTCTGTAACACATTGACCAAAATAAAAACAACTAATTCTCCCCTTCTCACAACTAATATGGCACAAGTACCGAACTCCTCTGTTTCTAATAGATTAAACTTATCAGTTGTTGAGGGTGTTCTGATCAATTCTAGAATGCTGAAAGATTCACAATTGATGAGGGGAAAAGAGACCACGTTTAGCAGCATAATGGAGAGGAGTATAGCCTAATTCATTCGATACGACAGGATTAGCTCCGTGGTTGATCAGGTAACTTGCTATTTCTTCATGGCCACCAATTACTGCAAGGAATAACACCGTCTCACCTTTATAACCAAAACATGAAAATAAACATGTAGTCAGAAACACGTAAATGAAATTGATTATTTGTGCTGGTTAGAGAGAGAGAGAGAGAGTGATTACATCGCGTGTATACCAAACTATGTACCTCAACTTACAATTCTTGAACAAGACTATTTTTCACAAGGTAAGTTTCTATTTTTGCTATTCTTGGATAAATTAAACACAGCCATCTTGAATATATCTTCTCTTTGTTTAACATTGTACTCCTCCTGTTCACTGAACAATGTTTCTAATTTGAATTTTTTCTTTTCAAATTAATGTTCCTATTATCTTTTAGTGCTTTAATTAGTAAACAAATTACCAATTTATGCATGTACTTGTATTTTAAATTCAAATATATGTAAATACATTCTGCATATCTGAACTGACAATACCATTCTAATTAGTGAACCATTCTAATTAGTGAATGGGCTGTGATGTGAAAAAGACCTGCCAATCGTAGAATGAAAGTTCGAAAATATCTCATTAGGTAGATATTATCAAGAACATGTTACACTAGCAATGATCAGTGGGTCCTAAGGCAAGGATATATCACTTAAGCCAACGGTTAATGCATTAACTTGTGTGTGTATTTTACAGGAGACCACAGTGGGTTTTTTTAATCTATGAACTATTTATTACCTATAAATCAATACATAGAAAAACTATGCTATTGCAAAACAACAAAATAACTTATCTGGATTTGTTGCAATGAGTAAACATAGTTCAGTATTGTGTCCAATAAACAAAGCATCAAAAGGCCCAAACCATTAGGTGCACACTAATGCCTTCATTAATCAGCAGCCTAAAGAAACCATGAAACAAACCAGAACATGGTTAAAACAAAAAATAGGTAAAACAAATCATGAAGCACAAACCTTTTCTTTGAAAGCATTGCTTTGGACATACTGTGAGTATCCCTTGCACACTCCAGTCATGCACTTCTGGGACAGGAGAGGTCAGTGGAAATAACAACTCAACAACATCCAAATTTTCGTGCATCGCTGCTATTTCAATGGGCAGCCATCCAAACTACAACATGTGAAAGAGAAATTGGATGATTAAAAAGAAAAAAAAAACAAAAAAGTACCACAAAAGCTATCGAGCATTAAAAGAACAGGAAAAAAAAATTGTTTATTCTTACATCATTGCGAAGATTGGGATCAGCCCCAGCTTCCAGCAAACACTTCATTATCTCAATCACTCCTGGGGAACTGAACTTGCAAATGGACATTTGAAGTTCACATCAGCGCCTGCCTGGTAAGAAAGAAACACATAAACAAGGCTGTCTGATTGAACAAGTATACTGAAAAGAAGAGTCATACTACTAGCAACTTCAGTTAAGGACCTTGATGAGGAGCTTGATGCATTCCAAAGAACCAGCAGAAACCGACATTAATAGAAGAGTATTGTCATTGCCTCGAGCAGCATTCAACTTAAAAGAAAAATATAATACATGCTCCATTAACAAGGATGGTCCTCCAATTAACAACTCAAAAAAATTTGCTAATCTATGACTAAGACAAATATAAAAGAAAAAATACATCTGCATGGTGCTTCAATAAAACCCCCACAGTACGTGCTTGCCCATGAAATGCAGCCATAGTGAGACGGGTACCAGTCACACAGTAAAATTCAATGTCCACTAGAACATCCAAAGAGAGCATGAACTCCACTAGCTCAGGCCGCCCTGCGGTCGAGCAAGTCAAATTATTTTATGCCAACTCAGAAATTATGAAAATTTAACAATAATTTGTTGTCCACTGTAATGCATAATTACCATTAATGACAACTAACTTCTTCTCGTAACTACTGTAGGAACAATTATCTACTGTTCTGTTTCTAATAGGTGAACTGCATTGATGGTGTTTTTGGTCAAGTCTGGAACCCAAAAGAATCTAAATTGGAGTGAGAGAGAGAGAGAGAGAGAGACCATCTTTAGCAGCACAATGGAGAGGAGTCAAGACTTCCTTGCACGATACAACAGGATTAGCTCCATGGCTACTCAGGTACCTTGCTGTCGCTTCATGGCCATCCATTGCTGCATCGAGTAAAGGCGTCTCACCTGTATAATAAGACTAGCCAAATGAACACAAGACCAATAACCCATAAATAAAATTGATTGTTTGTGTGGGTCTGAGAGAGAGAGAGAGAAAGCAACTGATTGCATATATACCGAACTATTTATGCAATGATCACAACTAGTATTTTTTTAATTAGTAGACAAATTAGTGACTAACACGCAGGAAAAAAAAAGATACAGAAATTACTTGAACCTCTCCACTAAATAGCTTAATACGAAATGCGGTGCCTCTGAAATGAGGATGTATAGCTGTCTATTTCAGGTAAATATGGCCCTGCAATTGCATTCAGATATTAAATGATATACCAACAGGAGAAAGAGAGCTAATTAATGGAGGATTTTAAAAATACTAACTTAAAATGATTTACCAGCATAGTCATAATTAATTTATACATGTGCTTCTATTTTAAATTCATATATATGTAAATACTTTCTTCATATCTGAACTGACAATACCATTCTAATTAGTGAATGGGCTATGATGTGAAAAAGACCTACCAATCGTAGAATGAAAGTTCAAGACCAATGCAAGCCAAAAAAAAAATCAGCATACGTATTTTGCAAGTTGCATCTCAGTAGGTAGATATTTTCTAGAACTTGTTACACTAGCAATGATCAGTGGGTCTTAAGACCAGGATATATCGCTTAAGCCAGCGGTAAATGCATTAACTTGTGTGCGTATTTTAAAGGAAAATACAGTGGGTTTTTTTAATCTATGATGTATTTATTACCTATAAATCAATACATAGAGAAACTATGCTATTGCAAAACAACAAAATAACTTATCTGAATTTTTTGCAATGTGTAAACATAGTTCTGTATCGTGTTCATCAAACAAAGCATCAAAAGGCCCAAACCAGTAGGTGCAAACTAATGCCTTTGTTAATCAGCAGCCTAAACAAAGCATGAAACAAACCAGAACATGGTTAAAACAAAAAATAGTTAATTAAACTAAATTGTGATTCATGGAAATTGAAGAATACTTAACATAATACGGGATGTGGTGCCTCTGAGATGAGGACGAATACCAGTCCATCCGAGGTAAAAAGGCCCCTGCAATTGCATTCAGATATTTAATGATTTAACAACAGGTGTAAGACAGATAATTTATGGAAGATTTTAATAGTGCTACCATACATATGTATACCAGGGATATCAGCACAGTGTGACATAACATGATTGCTTAGATTCTCAAGCCTGTGGATGAACATAAGATGGTCGAAATACTTAAATAAAACGATTTACCATGGTGATAATTAATTTATGCATGTACTTTCGTTTAAATTCAAATATCTGCAAAGACTTTCTTCATATCTGAACTGACAATCACATTCTAAATATAGAAAATAGGATATCATCTGAAAAAGACCTACCAATCGTAGAATGAAAGTTCAAGACCAATGCAAGGCAAAAAAAAACAAAAAAAGAAAAAGAATCAGCATATGCTTTTGCAGGTTGCATCTAATGAGGTAGACATTTTCATGAACTTGTTTACACTAGCAAGGACCAGAGGATCTTAGTTCCAAAATATCATCTCTTAAGACAACAGTTAATGCATTAACTTGTGTTAGTGTATTTTAAAGAAGAAAACAATGAGTCTTTATTAATTATTACTCATCTATCATGTATTTACTCCCAATAAATCAATACATATTGAAACAATGCAGGTGCAAAACAACTAAAAAACTTATCTGGATATTTGCAGTGTGTAACTTTAATTCTGCATCGTGTCCATCACACAAAACATCAAAAGGTTCAAACCATTAGGGGCGCAATAAAACTTTCATTAATCTGCAGCCCAAACAAACCAAGATACAAGAACATGATTAAAACAAATCATATATGTAATTTAACTAAATTGTTATTCATGAAAAATTAAGAAAACTCAACTTAATACGGAGTTTGGCGGAATTTGGTGCCTCTGAGGTAAGGATGTATAGCAGTCCAGCCGAGGTAAAAAAGGCCATGTTATTGCATTTAGATATTAAAATGATTTAACAACAAGAGAAAGACAACTAATTTATGGAGGATTATAAAAAAGTGGTACCAAATGTATAGTAGGGAAATCGCCGCTGTGTGACATAAGATGATTGCTCAGCTTCTCAAGCCTATGCATAAACATGAGGTTTTCAGAATACTCAACTTAAATGATTTATCAACATGATGATAATTAATTTATGCTTGTATATGTTCCTTAAATTCTAATATCTGTAAAGACTTTCTTCATATCTGAACTTACAATCACATTCTAATTGGTGCACAAGCTATGATGTCAAAACAACCTACCAATTGTTGAATGAAAGTTTAAGACCAATGCAAGGCAAAAAAAATAAATAAATAAAATCAGCATATGCATTTGGCAGGTTGCATCAAATTACCATTAATGACAACTAACTTCTTCTAGTGACTAATGTAGGCACAATTATGTACTGTTCTGTTTCTAATAGGCGAACTCTATTGATGGTGCTTTCGGTCAAGTCTGGAACCCAAAAGAATCTAAACTGGAGTGAGTGAGAGAGAGAGAGACCATCTTTAGCAGCACAATGGAGAGGAGTCAAGCCTTCCTTGCCCGATACAACAGGAATTCCTCCATGGCAAATCAGGTACCTTGCTTTCGCTTCATGGCCATCCATTGCTGCATCGAGTAACAGAGTCTCACTTGTGTAATCGGACTAGCAAAATGAACACACAGCCAATAACACATAAATGAAATTTATTAGTTGTGTGGGTCTGAGAGAGAAATGGAGGGACTGGAAACTATGAACAAAATAACAAAGATATCTATGCAAGCCAGGGCCTCGCCACATGAAACAAAGATATCTATTCATCTTAATACCATGTAGATCAAGAACCAAAGTAACTAAAAACTAGAATAGGCGGATGTATCATTTGATCTGCAAACATAACACCCAGTCAACACAGAACACAAGAAGCATCGAGCAATTTCTACACATCATATCATATCACTCAAAAAAGGTTCAAAAGACCAACTCACTAGTTTATTTGCTGTCTTCACCAAAGCAAGATCTCCTCAAGCAATCCACAGCTTCCCTACAAATAGGTGGAGTTCAAAAGAGAGAATTTATTCTGTCATACACCAAGGGCAGAGCATTCCCCATATTAGAAAAAACCAATCTGAAGTGAAGCCCATATTAATTCCAGAAGACATTAAGGTAAGGGACATATTAGTGTCATGCACCATCCAATATAGTAATGGTCATAATCTACCTTAATACACTTATCTATCTAGAACTTATAAACAACAGTAAATACCTATGAGCTTTCTTGATCACCATGTTGGTCAGGTCCAACAGTAAACCAGCCTCAGATGCTTTGAGAAGCTTGCTCATATTACTTTCACAATCAAACAAGAAACCATGATAACTATCAGCACAATTAAAAAGGCTTTAAAAACAACAGACAGAACAAAATAATTGCATGCAATCTAGCAGCAATATCAAGATTTGAAGCACCACAAGGAACCCAAATCTTTTTCTGCTGCTTTTTATCTCCTTTTTTATCATTTTAAAATTTTACTTATTTTCAGCTTGTCTCTGGTATCAGTAACATAAAAATCCTAATTTCAAATAGAACGAGTAATTACCTTCACTAACATCATTGCAGCACCAATACGATAGTGTGCTTTGGGCTATTCAGGCCTCAACTTTTGCGCCATAAAAGCATCATTCAAAGTTATAACTCCTTCACCTATTTGATGCCAACACAAGCTTCTGTTAGAAAAGAGAGCTGCATCACCCGAGCCTATCTCTGAGTTTATTTGTATTGCCTATTTTACAAAGTAAAAGATGAATACTAAAAAAATTAACCCGATCACTAGAACTGAAATGAACCACAAAATCGAAAAGACAGATATTAGAGGTACTAGCATTACAATTCATGGAATAATTGTCCCATTTTAATGGTCCCAAAGTTTCTAAGAGAACTAATAAACAACTGCAAAATACCTATGACCTTTCTTGATCACCATGTTGGTCTGGTCCAACAGTAAACCAGCCTTAAATGCTTTGAGAAGCTTGCTCATATTCCTTTCACAATCAAACAAGAAACCATGATAACTATCAGCACAATTAAAAAGGCTTTAAAAACAACAGAACAAAATAATTGCATGCAATCTAAGAGCAATATCAAGATTTGAAGCACCACAAGGAACCCAAATCTTTTTCTTTTGCTTTTTTATCTTGAAATTTCATTTTGAAATTTTACTTATTTTCAGGTTGTCTCTGGTATCAGCAAAAACAAATGCCCAAAGGAGAGAAGAGGTGGTATAACAGCAATGGCTGAAAAGGTAAGCACTCCTAAATTTTATGTTTGAAAAGGTAGCACCGCAAAATTTGATGCAACAAAATTACTACACCAATATGAAAATCTTCTTCTCAGAAAGAAATGAAAAGTGGAAGTACACGGGGAAATACATAGACAGAGAATGAGAGATTACCGCTTCATCTCTTGCTCGTCCCAAATTGCAGATTTGAGATTCCCAAAAGATGCCATAGCTGAGCTCCTTTGTTCTATGCTCAATAAGCACGGAATCAACCAATTATTTGGAGAAGAAAACTAAAATGAGAAAGTACTGACAAATCTAAACGCACGGAATTAAGTACATACAGCTAAGAAGAAATACACAATTAATATTTTTCCTATTCTAGGAAGTATACCTGAATATGATCACGTGATCAGGCTTTCTTTTCCCAGAGCTGCTATAGAAAGTCTACAAGGAGCTCTCTGGAAAAATAACAAAGTTTGCAGACAAGGAATGAAAATGCTGAAAGTGAATCCTAACTATACATGACAACAAAGATACCAAACAGGAAGCAACTTACTTAATGATCCCTTCATCAACTGGGCCATCAGCTGTGACCTTAGCCTTGAAAAGGGAATCGATCATCTCAAACTTTGCTGACTGACTGAGCATCCTCAACTTTGAAATCAATGGCCACTGCTGGGAACTAACAACCTATGAAATCCAATTTAAAATTAGGAAACGTATAGTATAAACCAAATAAATCTATAACATGTATGATATAAACCAAATTAAAACACACAGAAAAGTTCAAGCAAAAATGTACAGCTGCAATAGATTGGCGATCTGCTTGCCCCGGTGAGCCGTGTGAAACATCCATGCCCAATATAATCGTTGGAACCCTAGAAATCAGAGGAATCGAAGGAGCATCCTCAACTTGGAGCAGAGAATTCATCCCATCGAGCTGTTTTAAACCCAAGAAAAAATACAAGTGAACTTGACAGATACCTCATTATAGTCATAAAAAGCAAAATAATCCTAGCATCTAAAACATGGCTATCAGAATGCTTACCTTCGCATTAATCTTAAGAATGCAAGTTTGCCAAATATTGGTCATTTACCCTACTTGGAGCAAGGCACTTGCACCTCCATGGGCCTAACAAGGTAGTCACCATCAAGTGCAACAGAAGAAAACACACAAAACAAGAATGCTTGTATAAATCAAGTGCCAAGGAAGAAACAAAGAACAAACCATAGATATCAGAATTCTTCCTCACAGGGAGGAGGCAGAGAAGGAAGCGAGGAGTACTAGGAAGTTTAGTCCTGACTTGCTCAAACATTTCATCGTGCCTCGCATGTTACGCCCCTCTTCAAATGCATTAAAAGGATCATCAATTTTCTGCACACAAAACAGAATACACTGTATCAATATAAAAAGAGAAGGACCAAAAAATTTACAATGTGGTAGACAGGAACGAAACTAACCACGCCCTTCGTGTTTCCACATCTGATGAGGTCCCCAATGAGGCTCCTCACATCACACCGTGATGAGAAGTTGACAACAGCCCATTTTTCAACATGGCAAGGTCGAATCAGGGTCTGCATGAGACAGTAAAATAAAGAATGCATTAGGCAAATAAAAAATACAAAGGGGATCAGTATGCAGTGCAAGGAACATATAGCCTCTTGTAGAGTTGGAACTTGATATAAAAATGCTACATAAAAAATGCAACAAGCCTACTGCCTACAGCAACAAAAATAAAGGTTCATCAGACTTGGAGCAACTTATGGTGCCATCAACTCAAAATACCAGAAACTGTGCATAAGTGAACCGTCAAAACTAAACAGTGGTATACCAAGCAGCAGTAGAGAAAAGATTGACGACTAAAATAAAAAGTAATTTCAAATGAGCACAAGTTCTTAACTACATCTGTTGGATGTACCCGCACAACAAGACAGCCAAGGCTACGAGGTTTCTAAAACCACAGCCAGATTCACACTTAAGAAAACAATTATCAGCAACCCTGAGAACCAAAGATTAATACACGTAAGATTAACAAAGTGATATAATTAAACACAGAAGGTTACAACATATAATATATCTATCCATCGTACTTGTATCCTTAAAAAGTGTGGTCGCATTGAACAGGTACAGATATTAAAAACTATTGTTCGAATAGATCATAAATCTGTTCACAGTACAAGAATACCAAACCAATGTTATTAAATTGTACAAGGACAGATACTAACATTTACACTAGCAAGGATCAGTGGATCTTAGGGCAACTATATCATCATTAACCCAACAGTTCATGAATTAACTTGTGTTTCTGTATTTTAAAGGACAAAACAGTGGGTGTTTCTGTTTTTTACTCATCTATGATGTATTTATTTCCTATAATTTAATAAATATTGAAGATATGCTGGTGCAAAGCAACAAAATAATTTATCTGGATTTTTTTTTTGCAGCGAGCAACAAAGCTTAAATCTGCATCGTGTCCATCACACAAACCATCGAAAGGCCCAAAGCAGTAGGTGAACACTAATTCTTTCATTAATCTGCAGCCCAAAGAAACAAAGAAACAAACCAGAACATGATTAAAACAAAAAATAGGTAATTGAACTAAATTGTGATCTCACGAAAGCAGAAGAAAACTTAACTTTATAAGGGATGCGAGTCCTCTTAGGTAAAGAGGTATAACAGTCCATCCGAGGTACCTGCGATTGCATTCAGATATTAAATGATTTACCAACAGGAGTATCAGAACTACAAGACGGCACAATTTAAATATCCCGTTCAAAAAAAAAAAAAAAAAAAAAAACATTAACTCTCGTCCATTTAAAAAATCAATAGATGCACAATGAAGGTTTCACTGACCTGCATTCTCAACAAACAAAAACAAACCAATTACCATCTCAGAGAATTGCTCGATATTTAATAATTAAATTGCAACAAAATTCCTCCAAAAATTCCAAGAACGACGATGGTTTGTTCAGATAATACAAACCAATTACCATCTCGGACAAAACCCAAGGATCTTTTTTCATGTTTAACAATCATTTCAGTGAGAACAAAAATAAGAAGTCGTCAGTAATTAAGCACACAGAATATAGCAACGACAAACTACCAACTACTGCTGCCATAGTCATTGCATAAATTAAGCTCGGTTCCCACTAGGGACCACAACAAAACAATACCACAGCACCCTTCATCATAAACAACATAAGTTATTTGCAAACAATCAAAGAAAATACTGGGCTAGCATGAGAACTCTGAGATTAATTGCCAAGCTGAAAATGTTCAGTATTGCACCAATGTAAATGATTGGGCACCATCCACATATGCAGTAAATTAGGGTGCAATTTATAAAAAGGTACCTGAATACTGATCAATTCTTTGACACCGTACATAACCTCCAAACCGCACACAATCTCTCTTATGACTGTGTTAGGTCTAGGGCAGAGGCCACCACATGTTGCTATGCTTGCTTTAACCTCATCTGACTCGAAATACACCTACAATTTGAAAAATTCTTCCCAATTTCCAATCAAGAAATTCAAAGGCAAGATGCACCTGATTTTTAGTTCAGAAAACCAAATACAAGAAGTTTAACAACTTTCAATCCATTTCCTTTCATGAATATGAAGGCTGTCTCTTATGGACTTGTATCTTACCTAGAAGCATAACAAAAAGGTTTTTCTGCACAAGCTTGCCAATTAATAAAGATTACAAAGCCTAAATCTATATAAAAACTCCAACAAAACCTACGCTAGCAGCATTTGGAATTGGGTTAGATGAGCTTTTTCTCTTGGCCAAAAACTTAAGAGCTGCAAAAAAAAAAAAGAATAAAAACCTAATAATTCATTTTAATAAAATATTTTGATTTCGTAACCATAAACAAAGAAGCGCATATGAAATCGAAACTCCAAAACAAAAAGAAACGGGGAAATACATAGACAGAAAAAGAGAGAGAGATTACCGCTTCATCTCTTGCTTGTCCCAAATTGCAGATTTGAGATTCCCAAAAGATGCCATAGCTGAGCTCCTTTGTTCTACGCTCAATAAGCACGGAATTAACCAATTATTTAGAGAAGAAAAGGAAAATGAGAAAGTAGTGACAAATCTAAACGCAGTGTCCCCGTTTGCATCTTTGATTCCTTTGATTTCATCTGCCATTTCGTTCCCTTTGTTCAACTCCTTTGCCACCTGTACAGAAATGATCAAATTAAAACACAACGACGGAAAAGATCAATAAAAACTGTTGATTACAAACTGTTGCTCGAGATTAAAGTATAACCTTTGAGAAGACGGAGGTTTCCAGTCTAGAAGTTTCTTCTGCTTCTTCTTATGTGTAAGAGTAACGCGTGAAGTTAGAGAGAGAGAGAGAGAAATTGAAGTGCCTTCGCAAATTGAAGTGAGAGAGAGAGGAATTGAAGTGCCTTCGCGTGAGACGAAGCCATGGCTAGGTTTGCACTTCACTTCACTTCACGACGGATCGAGCGATCGAGGCGGATCGAGAAAGCGTCGGCTCTCGGCTCCGATCAAGAGAGCCGACGCTTGGAGAGAGATGGGGAGAGATGGGGAGATGGAGAGGGTCCGATGAGAGGAGAGGCGAACACTCGAGATTTCTTGGTTCTTGTGCGTTGTGCGTGCGTTTTAGGGTTTATTTGAGAGAGTAGAGACTAGACTGGTTCGGTTCGGTGGTTCCTTCCTCATAAAGTTGTCCGAACCGACAGACAGAGCGAGCGAAAGCCGAAAGCCGAAAGCCCGAAAGGTCACTTTCCTTCTTAACGGTCATTAATTATGTAGATTAAGGAAATATTTTATTTATGGAAATTACTTTTTGCTTCCTGGATTCCGTTCCCACTGAGTACAGACTAGGAAAGTTCTCGGAAAGTTCAAGAGGTCAACTTCCTTCTTAACGGTCATTAATTAAGTAGATTAAGGAAAGATTTTATTACTTTATTTATGCAAATTACTTCACACATTCTTAACATTCCCACTGACGTTAGCTATACATGTGGATATTCAACTGATTTCAAAAAAATTGTAAACTTTCATGTTGTATGTCGTATATATAAATATAAACGAACTTTTTCTAAAAAATTATATTATATTTATATATTTATAATATGAATCTGGACGGAATTTTCTGAAAGGGCAAAGCTATGCCCCTAATGCTCAATGTCTTCTCAATAATCATCTTTTAATTTTTTTTATTCAATGCAACATTAACTACCAAAATGTATTCAAATGAAAAATTATTGGGCTTATGTAAAACGTGAACATGATAAAATTTAATTATACACGAGAAAAAATCGAAACTCGTCCGCAACGCTTGAATCTGTCCATTGAGTCTCAATTTCGACAATTATGTGTCCGAAAACAAAATGTGACATTTTTTTTTTTTGGAGATTCTTTTTTTCCTTACGAACTGAATTTTCTTCGAGTTCTATCTCTTAACTAAAAACTAGATGCACAACTATAACCTAGGCATCATTATTTTTTTTTAAAAAATATTGGTAGTATTTTTTTTATTTGTATTGTTTATAATATTTTATGATAGTTCCCATGACATATTAAAACTCAATAAATTTGATTATAATCAATTTTAGTAAATTAGAGATATGAAATATATGTCTCGCACTTGTCGTCGTCTCTCAAAGGATCGATAATTCCCCTATGGCAGAAAAAAGAATATGTATCAGATACCCCTCGAAAATCTTAGAACCCGAACATTACTATCCGTCTGGAAATGATGAAGGGTACTATTGCGGTTCCAAGTCCCTATTGTTAATTACCCCTGAATCTGTCAAGAGCACCTCTAGATCGGGATAGTCAACGGATTAGGCATTACAAGTAGTTGGAGTCAATTCTTTATTTAGTAAACAATGGGGGGCTAATCGAGCTTCGCTCGATATATGAATTTTTAATAGATTAATTTTTAATTTAATTTCATAGTATGTTATGTATAATTCAATCATCTATTCAATTTAGTTGTATAATATAATTTTATTTTGCTGGAACATACTACAAAATTTTGGATTGATTCGGATGCATGTAAAACTATAAGCAACGAAACGATTCTTTAATAATGATAATCTAATTTTGGTCGAAATTACTCTTCTAAATTATAGTAGAATATTATTAACAGGATTTTGATTTCTTTAAAATAATAAGTTATGAACCGTTAATAAGAAGCTTGATCAAGCAAATAGAGTAAACTCTTACACTCTAATTTGGAGGGTATAAATTTCTGTGAAAATAGAGTAAACTCTTTCCATTATTTTGTTTCCATTGCTATCGTGGTTCGTGGAGCAAGTAATTAGGGTTTATTTGAGAGAGCAGAGACTGGACTGGTTCGGTTCGGTGGTTCCTTCTCCATAAAGTTCTCCGAACCGACAGAGCGAGCGAAAGCCGAAAGCCCGAAAGGTCACTTTCCTTCTTAACGGTCATTCATTATGTACATTAAGGAAATATTTTATTTATGGAAATTACTTTTTGCTTCCTGGATTCCGTTCCCACTGAGTACAGACTAGGAAAGTTCTCGGAAAGTTCAAGAGGTCACTTTCCTTCTTAACGGTCATTAATTAAGTAGATTAAGGAAAGATTTTATTACTTTATTTATGCAAATTACTTCACACATTCTTAACATTCCCACTGACGTTAGCTATACATGTGGATATTCAACTGATTTCAAAAAAATTGTAAACTTTCATGTTGTATGTCGTATAAATATATATAAACGAACTTTTTCTAAAAAAATATATTAAATTTATATATTATGGCTATGTTTGGCAAGGAGCCGAACTAGCTAGTTCGCGAACTAGACTAGTTCGGCGTTACCAAACTTGAGCCGAACTAGAACAAGGCCTAGTTCGTCTCCTAGCTCTAGTTCTGTCAAAACCATAAAATTAGAAGCCAAACTAGAACAAGTCTTGTTCTAGTTCTTGTTCTAGTTCGGCCCATTTGCCAAACATAGCCTATATGAATCTGGACGGAATTTTCTTAAAGGGCAAAGCTACACTTTTATTGCTGGGTTTACAGACCCACTTTGAAAAAAAAAAAATTACTTAAAATAGGACCTATTTAAATAAAAATAATTACAAAGAGGACCCATCTCAAAAAATAAAAAATTGATTTATAGATATATTTCTTGTTGGGTTTTGAGTGCTTCCTGCACTAATCCTTTTCCAAACTTGGCTCTTTCAGCCAAACTAATTTCTCTTATGAGTTTAACTTGAACACTGCACAATTGGAAGATGTTTACATCTCGAAGTCGCGAATGGGATGATATAAACTGCCGTAGAAATGGCAGTAACAATTCGAGTGTCAGCAATACATTGCCTCTTGTTGACTCGAGCTTTTCTAGGACTATTGAGTAAGTTTTCAAAAGATGAGGCCACTTATCAATTCGTTAGTTATATCTAATAATTAATTGCACGCTGCTCCCTGTTTTGCCAAATTGATGGCCATATATAATACTGTAAACAAGAGAAATATCCAGATTACTCTTGTGGTGTCCTCCAATAATTTTGTAAGACCATTTGTGCAATAAGATTTAATTTTACAAATTTTATATGTATGTCAGAAAACATTTAGATGCCTTTAATAGTTGTGTTTGTACAGACGTACGTATCAATGAGTAATGAAAACGTACTGTTGCTTTATTATCAAAGGCAATATATGAGTAATGAAAACTTAGTGATGATAAAACGAAATATATTAGTGATGAACTAAACATCACTAATTTCTTTCATCATGGGCATAATACTTCAACTTTTCCAACTTACTTTATGTACGCATACCAAATCCAAATTAGTTGGAATAAATTACTAAGTTCTAAGCCAGAGAATCGGGTTAAACAAAATGAAATCAAAATAAAATAATTTGAGAGAGATGATGTTAATAGGAAAAAAAAAAACAGAGAAAATATAGCTAGGTGCACATATCATTCACCATCAACATTAACATTGTTGTTTAGATGTTTAGATATATTATTTTATTGCAAAGTGTAATTGACTTCCACTCCATGCCTCCAAGTTTCTTTGTAAGGCAATTAGCCGACGTCTAGCAACATTTATAAATGGACATTCGCTTAAATTGAATCATGTTGTGGGATAAATAAAAATGTATTCAGCAATCTCCGGATAATTACATTACGCATGCGACTTCTTTTAGCAATGCCATGTACATTTTGTTAAAAATAGAAAAGAAATCATTCTTTTTTCGAGAAAGCTTGATACAAGCCGTCAAGAAACCAAGCTTTTAAATTTCGCCGTTTAAACACCGTTATATCGGAAATATCGCTTTTTTTTTAGCTGAACGCACGAACGTTATGGTTCCAATTAAGAAAATGACGTAACGCAAAAATTTCCGAATTTTCGGCGAAAAATCGAAAGTTATATTGCGTTTGACGGAGTAAAAGTGGAAATGTTGTCAAGTTATTAACTATTTAATTTTTTTTTTCACCCGACTGAAACCAAATCATAATCCCCCCCAAATCTTTCTCTATACCCCCGCCATTATCAGAGTTGCTCCTCTTCCGATGGAGAGCCTGGCCATAACCCTAACTCCTCCTCCGCTACTCGATCTTCTCCTCCGCCACTTCGTCCCTCTCTACTAGCAGCAAGCTATGAAAGGAACACGTGTGCTATCCACGACAGAAGAGGAAGAGGTGGTGCATGTCACGGCTGATTTTGGTACTTCCTTTTCTTCTCTCCCTTCTCCTTTCCTTCTTTTTTTTTGGGATTTTGCTCCATTGCTGCCATCGTTCTCTCCCTTCAAGATCCCTCTTTTTTTTTTTATTCATTCAGATTTGACTAGGTTTTATACTGGTAAATTTAGCTGATGTTAGCCGATCTACTTTACATCCCTCTTTTTATTCTGTTGTTAAAAAAATTTATGCTATATTGCTATATTGAATTGAGATTTAGAGAAACGACTATAATTGTTGTGCACCTACTGTGACCACACCTGAATGCAATGATTGCAATCTAAATATCAACTTAGCTCATTCATTAAATTGTTTGCATAACCAAGCAATTATAAAGAATCCTTCTTTCAGTATAATTGTATAATCTAAATTACGGTGGTAGCATAAATGTTTAATCTTGATGCATGTATGTCAAACTTTGATGGTTATAGAACAACTTTGTAATTTTTTTGCATGCCTAGTGTAGGGAATTGATTGTTATAGAACTAAACCGTTATATCGTCGAAATAACACCGCACCGTTATATCAATCCCGGACCGTCATACCGAAAAAACCGAAATTTAAAAGCTTGCAAGAAACAAAAAAAAAGGAAAATTTATTAGCACGACTTCGAGAAAAACGCCTTCTTTTAAAATGACTCTTACAGCACCTGAGCTGGTCTTCCTTCTAAAATTTCTACAAGATGGGAGCTGGGGATAAAAACACCAGCTCAGGAAATTTCAGGAATAAAGGAAGACCAGTTCAGGTGGTTCTATTCTATACATTTTCTTATAAAGGATTTTTAAGACATAATAACAACGTAGATTTTCCCATTTGACGATTAAAAGAAAATAATGAAATACTTTTTATTTTATATGACGGTAGTTCTTGTGGAAAATATTTTAGTTTATAAAGATCCAGATAATCAATAGCGGCACCAATAAAATATTCAAATTATTCACTACTGTCAAATAATTCAGTCTACTAATTTTCCTTCTCCCATCAAGTATAATTATTATTAGTTTTTAATCGAACTATGGGAACTAAGCCACTATCTTGAAAAACTAGTAAACATCTTCAATTTTTTTTATGATGATGTCATAAGTGCAATTTATCCTCCAATACGATCGTTCTCACGATTCGAATTCTAAACTACTGATCCAATCCGTTCAATATGTTTTCCATATTGAAAACTTATAAGAAATCCATTTTTACAATTTTTTTAAAATTTTTAACTATTTTTTTGGTATTTTATAAAATTCATTATATAAAAATTATGAATCGTCCAATAACAAAGATTTTCTAAAATATAAAAAAAATAGTAAAAAAATTAGAAAAAATGTAAAAAATTGGTTTCTTATATGTTTTCAATATGAAGACACATATTGAACGTTTCAGATCGATTATTTGAAATTTAAAAACATGAAAACGATTATATTGGACATATCAAATTCTTCCAATATATTGGACTCTAGCATTTCTCAACTATTGTTTTAGTTCAATTTTTAAAAATTTCTGCGCCTATCTTGCGGACGCTCGATGTCAAAGATCCATTCAGCAAGTGTGGAATAGAAAATCCGGCCTCCTCTTCGCAAAGAGCATTCCTTTCGTTAATGGCGAGGGCTCATCTCCCAAATTGTCCCAATTGTAATGCTACTACTTCGAATTCAACAGAAGAGAGACAAAACAACTGGCAAGAAAGGTAACGAAGAGAACAAAATTTGATCAGACCCGCTACGGATCTTAAAGAGCATCCGGCGGTTTAAAAGTGCAAAGTAAAGCAATTCGATTATACTTTGCTAAAGTAGCTAAGCCCAAATCTATTATATATAATATGTCACCAAAAAATTAAAGGTGTTTAAGTATTTGTGTTTCCGCAGTTTATAAATGAATAATGAGAATTGTTGCTTCATTATTATCAAGGGCAACATATTGTTTTAGAAGGAAATTAGACACATAATTAGATCAATAAATAATTCAGAGCTTTAATTGAGCTCCAGCGATCCCTCGTAATCTCCGGTAGAGAAAGAGCTTTCTTTATTAATGACCGGTACAGTAATCAGAAAATACTAAAAAAAATGAAAAATTTCTTTTCTGCCCAACCTCCTCATAATAGCAATTTTAAAAAAAAAAAAAAAAAAAAAAACAGCTATCAAAGAAAATACTTTCGACTTTCCAACTAAGTTGATATATACACATAAAATTGAAATCAAAGAATTTGAGAGAGATTGTGCGAATTAAAAAAAGGTAAATCTAGCTAGGTGCACATATCATGCACCACCAACATTATCATTGTTGTGTAGAAATATATGTTATAGCAAAGTGTAATTCACTCACACTATATATATATGCCTCCAAGTTTCCTTGTGAGACACTTAACCGACGTCAAGCAACAGTTATAAAGGGAGATCGCTTTAACTAGAATCATGTTGTGGGATAAATTAAAAAATGTATTCGGCAGTCTCCGGACAATTACGTCTATGTTTAGTATAAATTATTGAAATTTCAGTTCGACTGTGTATTACAAAGACATAATTTCATTATAGTTTTAATTATAAGATATCAACATTATGTATATCTATCTTGGAAAATTAGTTTACGATTTTTATGACGACATAAGTATTGTAATTAAGCAGCAATGTTAAGTGTTCCTCTTTTAGAGTTTCAAAAGAATCCATCATAATATCCTAGTTTTCTTTGAGAATTTCTACTGTTCTATGCTACGGATTTCTTTTACTACAGTGCCTTTAACTCATTTCTACGGAAGGAAAATAATTAGATTATTCAAGGATTTAATATAATAGTTATAATTAGTTTCTGAGGAAATTCTTTATAAAAAATCTGCGACGACCCTCGGTAATAAATATCTATGGGGTCTTTCTACGGTGACATCCAACACGATCTTCTTCAACAAGTGTGGAACAGAAAATCCGGTGGGCTCCTCTGAAAGAGAATTACCGACATGTCTCCTCTTTGGCATCCATGTTTAGTTATTTCTCTCTCGCGCAAAATCACGAGTCGATAGGTTCTGTTACATTTTTTTTTTTTTTTTGAATCGGATCTTTTTTGTTTCTTTTTGTTGCATTTGTGGCATAAATTAAGTTTCTACAAGCAATTTCACATAGAAGTTAGATCAAAATGGCACGACTTGGGATTTCAATTCATTTCATTAGATTGGAATTGATTGGAAGTGATTTCCGATTGAAATTCCGTGATCAAAATTAATAATGAAAGAATTGACAAGAAATGAAATCCCATGATAAAAAATCATATAAATATAAGAAAGGAAATGATTTGAATTCCAAAAATTGACCATTTTGTCTTATTATTTAAAAAGAATATTAACGGCTAATGTGTCCTGGGTAACGCTCATTTCAACGGCTAAGATTGAGATAAACTTGTTATGAAAATTCTCTACCATTCGCAAGGTCAAAAACAAAAGAAATTAGATTTGTGGGGGAAGTTATTGGCTTATTGAACCGTATTTCTAAAGGATAATATCTAAGGGGCCGTTTGGATCACTTAGGAATTTGAGGAATAGCCTATTCCTAGGCGGAAAATATTGGAAAGTGTGTAACTTTGTGAAGAGTTTGGATGGTTAGGAATAAATTTTCGTCTAGAAATAGACTATTTCTCAAATTCCTAAGCGATCCAAACGGCTGAGAATATATCCTGGATATTTAGGTAGAAATACCCACTTTAATTTACACATCCACTAAACGCTTTTTCTTTCTTCTCCTATTTGTTGCGTCTCTTTACTTTATTGTAAAAAACCACACCAGCAACACTAATACTATAACCCAATATAGACAATCACTAGGTTTCATAACCGATGTACAAGTCATTTTGTGCTAGAAAATTTAATCCCTTGCCTTTGAATATTGTGTACCAGTTGAGCTACAAAAAAAGTTGATTTCGATCAGGGCCTTACTTCAATTCATCGTAGATTTGGCATGAAATTACTTTTGTACCGACTTTTTTTTATTGTTTATCAATTTTCTACCAAAACTTAATGTCTACTAGATATGTATGTCGAGCTTTGCTCGACGATATTGAAATTTATTGTAAACAATATATAAAAAATTGTATCGTTAATTTTTTTAAGTTGATAGATGATTTTGAATAAATGATTTTAATGAAAGGATCTTATTTTTAAAGTATATTTGTTATATAGGACATTTTGTAAACTGATATTTTTATCAAGAAAGAAAAGTAATCATTATAAAATTGTAGATTCAATAGTAAAAAGTGAATCAGTAAATGAAAATAATATTCCATTGAATAGTAGTCCATTATATATTTTCAAACTATATTGCTCATTTTTTTGTATAATTTTAAAAATTCTTTAAATGTAAAAATAAAATTCATAAAAAATCAACTTATTGTTTAATTGAAGAAAAATAGAAAATTCATGCCTCATGTATTTTCTGTCTTCGAATCTATTGTAGGCCAAATTTTCATCACATGCACACGTATAACGCCTAAATTTCTATTTGAAAGTGATGCGGTATCTATTATGTTTGCCATTTCGAAAATAAAAAAAAAACGATTGATGAAAACTTGAATAAGGGAGATACCATAGATAGATAATATGTTGGCACCCTTTGATGGAGGAAGCATTCTCTCGATTGCATCATTTGTCGATACATCTCTTAAATGAAACCCTATGAAATATATGTTAAAAATATGAACCTTTTTAATTACACCATCTGAGGCATCTACTCGATTGCATTCTTTTGCGAGGCATCTCTTAAATGGAACCCTATGGAATATATGTTAAAATAGCACCTTTTCAATCACACCTTTTGAGTTTATCCACACATTTTTATTATATGCAAGGTAATTATAAAATTGTCAATTCTAATCGATTAAAGTGAAAAATAAATCAGTAAAATAGAAACAATAATACATTGAATATTAGTTCCATTACATATTTTACACACTATATTGTTCATTTTTTGGTACAATTTTAAAAAATTCTTTAAATGTAAAAATGAAATTCATAACAGATTTACCTTACTATGTAATAGAACAAAATTCATGCCCCATATATTTTATGTCTTCGAATTTGTTGCAGGACAAATTTTGTGATCTGCACTCGTATCACGTCTAGATTTCTATATGACACTAATGTGATATCTATTATGTTTCTCATTTTGTAAATGAAAAATTGAATAAGGGAGGTATTATATATAGATAATATGCTGGCACCCTTTGGCGGGACATCTCTTAAATAATAACCTATGAAATATATTGTCACATCCCGAGTCACTTTTAGGTAACTCGTGGGTGCATTTTGACAACCCGCCGCGTATTTCTACGTAAGGCGAAAGTACATCACATACACTACCAATAATCACACAATTAAAATGCCACAAAACTTTATATATTCATTTATAATAGAATTCAACAAACGACAAAGACTGACATGGTGAGTTTAACACACGACTCCCATGCTAGTTCGATGTATCAATACAAACATAACAAAAAAAAAACAAAACAAACAGTGGCATTTATTTGACCCGCTTGTTCAACTCGCTATTCTTGTAGAAGGTCTGTAGTGTCATCCTTAATACCCGGAACTCACATAAAAAGTGAAACGGGTGAGAGATCAGACAGTCTCTCAGTGCGGTATTCAGTTCCAGCCCGGATATTATAAAATCCTCCTAGTGGAATTCTTCAAATACCAACATTGAAAGAATAAAGTATACTAATACAATTATATTGCCATGCAAGTATTGATGCAATGCATTTATTCAATTATCGTTTATCCCATTATCATTTTTCACTTCCACTTTATCACTTATCACATTTCCGAATTCACTAATCACAATCACTTATAAATAGATAACACGTCCACATACCAAGCCACATAGGTCAGCCTCACATCTCTTAACCCCTTACCCGTTGCAATCGGGCCACATAGGGGGGTAGCATGCTAGTACTAGAACACCCCATAGGTCTGCCTTACTTGATAATACGGTTACTATTTCACACTTAACGATCATTCATATGTACAATTCATTCAACCTCATTATATTCAAATGAGATGCATCAAGTCAATTTAAATGAACAATTAGAAATCCTAGCATTCATTTTTCAATTCCCTTGAAGGAATATGAACCAAAGTCAAATTAGGATGTCGGATGCAACATGTCATTTCCGCAATTAAGTATAAATGCAAAATGCACAATAGAATAGGCAATAGATTTAACAATGTCCAGGAACCCGCACCTGACAAGAAAATAAACTCATTGGCGTTCGTCGTCCAAACCAACTCACGAGCCGCTACGATTCTCAAATGCCGGAGCCTTTACTCCGAGTATCAATAATTAAGTAATATTTAATTTATTAATAATTAATCCTTCAACTCAAGTCACTAACTTAAATTACGAACTAAAAAATTAAAGATCAAACTAAACCTCAATAAAAATTCCCAATTTAATAAGAGTTCAGAAATATAACAAATAATAATGTGATTATGAAAATATAGTTCTAACAATAAACTTACAGAAAGGTTAAGAGGAACTTGTAAATAAAATAAATTAAGAATCTTAATAGATGCGCCAAATTCACTTTTAGTTTTTCGTCAAAGAAGAAATAAAGGACCGGAATATAAGAAATAATATATATTTAAAATAAAGTAGTATAATATTAACAAAAACAATTAGAAAATCTATCTTCACCGTACCATTGGTTTGACCGAATATTATACTCAACAAATTCTAAAAAGGATACATGTCTCCACAACTATTTTTTTTTATAAAAAAAACAGTCAATCTCTAACAATAAAATGCTATATGTATATTTCAAAACGAGATACTTAGTAAATTACAAATGAAATTAATAAACAATTACAGAAGGGTTTATACGGTTATAGAGCCTGATAAAATTTTAAAAAGGAAAACATGAGAATTTTACCATTAGTATTTTATTAAGGACATAAGCAATGGAAACATTTTAGATGATCAAAATTTGATGTTACCAAGTAACCAATACAAGAAACGTGTAAAAGAAAAATAAATGGAAAGTACCACAAAAACTGGGCTAGAGTTCTGCTTCACAAATTTTCTCAACGCGTAGAAGGAAACAGAGTAGACAGAGTACTGAGATTGGAGCGGTGTAATAAAATTTGGAAACGAAACATAGAGAACATATATAATAGATGAAAGGGTGTATCCATTAGCGTTGTTGTTTGGATCATAACCGATTTAGTCGGTTATTTGTTGGACCAACAGAGATCAAGAACTGAAATTGAATATAGTATACGAGTCATATATATGAAATTTGTATTTTTATGTGCTAATTATTATTATAGATATATTTGGCATGGCTAATAGACAACTCAGTAACCAATAAGCAAATGAAACTGCACGTGTGGCGGTTAGGACTTTGGAAATAAGAGAATTAATAGAATTAGAATATGATATGGGAAATATAAATAAATGGTTATTGGTTTCCGCTCACAAACATTTTTAATTCGGCTAACACAAATTCAATGAAATGGTCAACAAGTGAACTATGGAATATACCACCCCTTCAATTCGACCATCACAAAAGATTATTAATGATACTAATTGGAAGTTAAATATCATGGTTCAAAGGATACGGCAAGTACACCACACTTGAACTTCTCAATTATATAATTAATGTCAAAGGTCAAAATGATATCTTTAATGCAACATATAAAACACTCATAAAATTTTAAATAAAATAAGGAGCATTATAATAATAAATTAATACTTTGAATAAAAATATAGTTTTACATTTGGGTAAAAGTCTAAGTTGTTACATATATGTTAAAATAAACACTTTTTCAATTGCATCTTTTGGGTCCCTCCACGCATCTTTATTGAATAATGGAGATACTATAGATAGACAATATGTTGGCACCCTTTGGTTGAGGAGGTATTCTTATGATTGTATCATTTGTCGATACATCTCTTAAATATGAAATTCCAATAAAAATTTTCTAGAGCGAGGACTTGTAAAAAACAATACACAACAGACAAATATAAGCATAAATAAAATACGCAAAAGCATTTAGTCAGTAACACATTAGAAGATTCTTATGGTCATATTTTAAAAATAGGAACTATTTTTGTCATTTTTTGAAAAAAATAAATATTTATATAATTAACTGAGAACTTTTCCTCAAAAGTTGTTGTATTCTTATGGCATAAATAGAAATTTGTTTGAAGCCAAAACTTATTAGAGCAGTATATGAAATCTAAAAAAAACTTAGGCCGCTAGCCTGCCAATGAAGCTTAAAGTTAAAATATCCATAAACATTGTCACCGAGAAATTATTAATTTATTATACTTACTGATAATGCAAGTCAACTCATCCTGAAGATGAAATTTTATGGAAACACATCCATAAATATTGGCTCTAAGAGATTAATTAATGTGTTTCCTAATATATGCAAATTAAATCATAAACTCATATATTAACCAATGTAGAGGAATAAATTAATTATTATCTTTGTAATGCATGTATATTAGTTTGAATCGTCTCTTTCGTTGTCCAATACAACAGAGGCACAATTTAAAATTTCTAAAATCCTACTGGAACTGTTCAAAGAATAGAAAGAAAGATAAACTGTAATAAATTAATAACATAATCAATTGATCGTCATATTTTTATATAAAGCACTTTTTTAAACATCAAATGATATGTTGTCCATAACAATAGCAATATCGCATAAAAATATATATTTAACACAAGTAAAATAAAATTTTCAAGCAAAATCTCAAATTATATAGTATATTTAATTCGGCAATTAGTATACTCACAATATTAAACAAGCTATTTGAAAACAAAATTCCGACTATAAAACCCATAATTTTTTTTGTTATCTGAACATATAAGACTATTGATTATTTTGTAAAAAAAAAAATACAACCATAAAAATATTAATAAGGCATCTCATGATAATTAACTCATTTTGTTTTATAACAAAATAACAAACATTATTTGAAAAAAGATGATTGGACTCAAATTCATAACGATGAAAAGAAAACATTATAGCAAAAAATTATCTCATTGGAAAGTACACACAAATAGATACACATATTAAAACTGAGATTAGCATTTACAACAAAATTTGCAAGTGAAATAATGTTTAGGGGGCTATTAAAAAATGTAAATGAATATTCATTAATACCTTTGGCAGTATCACCATCTCTCTCACGAAAAATAATGCGTATGTATACTTTGGAGTTTGTTCGGCTCTTTTGGTTGGAGTTTACTTGGGTTATTTCCGTACCAGGATCAGACGACAATTCAACATCAGAGTAAGTTTGTTCCAAGCTCTCAGTTAAATCATTTCCCTATAGTTTAATTCACTTTTTTTTTTGCTTCGAAGTTACCAAACCTGTACCAGTTCAATTTATAGGATTTCTGTTCTTTTAATCTATTCGAAGCTCCGACAAATGATTTATGACACTTCTAAACAGATAATTCCTTGTTTGTAGGGAAATAATAGCTCCATAGATGATTGTGCCAGCCATCTTGTGCTTCCTTGTTGCACATTATCCCAGGTACATAATCACACTTTTGGATATGTTGAACTTCTGTTGTAATTTTCATATGTTTAGAAATGAGTTTAACAGATGTTAGTGAATTGACCAGGAATCAAGAACACTAGAAATGAACAATGTACAATGTGGCGTTTGGCATGGGAGAGGTGAAACAACATGTTTAGTTGGTAACAGTAGAATCGAGGGAATTACAGATCTCCCAAAATTATTACCTGTAAAGTCTCCTGAGCTCTGTAGCATGGATCGGAAAGGGAACGGTGGTGACCAGTTAATGGGTCCACATATCAGTCAGTTGGGTCCTTTAGACCCTTAGGGTATGCTCCAGAACCCCATTATTAAAGGAGAGGAATGGAGAAGAGAGTAAGGTTGACCGGAATTTGTTACCCTTCAAATCGGGGTGTAGAAATTTACTCTAAAACTTCTGAAATTTCAGCGTGTCTCTTCCATCTTCTTCTCTTCCCTTCCGTCGTCTTCTCTTCTGCGTGGAGCGAGTAAACAATCGGGCAGAGTAAAGTCTTCCGATCGTTCCGTTACTCTCCTCTCCTCTCCCTCCGATTTGGTGTTCTGGAGCACAGCCTTAGGTAGAACTCAGCAGAATGTAACATAATGCATGAAATTAGCACGATCCATTTATTTAAATTGTATCATAAGCAAATTAAGTTATGGTTTGCAATTCAATTTGATTGTCTGCCTGTCTCTCTCATATCTATTTTAATATATTTCATGGACATCTCAGAGTTGCTCGGTCACGCCAATATTATATGCAAGCTGTTGAAATTATTGTATTTCTTTCGTAGAAAATGTTCATGGGTATTCTGTCTATTAAAATATAACAAAGAGGCAGGAGTCCTGCAGTTATCTATGATTAAATATTAAATTTAACTACACCAAACTGATCCTGCGTTGGCATATTATTGATAGTTAAATAATACATCAGTTCAACATGATTATTGATAGTTAAATAATACATCAGTTCAACGTGATGGTTTTTGGGAATTTGTTATGAATTAAAAAAAAAAATACAATGTGCTTCAATGTGGACTCCATAATGTGTTATACTGCTGGAAGAAGTTGGTTATGCAATTAAGACTTATTTAATCCACTTTTACTCCAAACATAATTTAAATTTGATGGAGTAGTGTGGAGTAAGGAGTACATTACCATTTTATGTGAAATAAAGTTACTCCACATGAATCAAGAAATTATTATCATTATCTAGTTACTCTTATTCTATATTTACTCTATCTTTTCATATCAAACATGATATAAAATTGGAGTAAAGTGAATTAACTATTTAATCCTCTTAAGCTACTCCAGAATAAGTATATTAAAGAAGAGTAGAGTAGAGAAGAGGAAAGTTGCCCATATTTTGTTACCCTCCAAATCGGAGTGTACAAACAGTAAAGTAAACTTTCTCCAAATCACTTTATCTCTCACCTCTTCTTCTCTTTCTCTCCATTACTCTCCAACTGATATAGAACGAGTAAACCCTTCGGTTTTTGTTACTCTCCTTTCTTCTCCTCTCACTCCGATTTAGGTTTCTGGAGCAGACACTAAATTCAAAAAGTTACAACTTTTAACGACGAAAGCAGGAATCACAAGATCACGTGCCTAAGTAAAACCAACCAGCTTCCAGTAAAATTGCTGCTGTGAAAATAATACATAATTCTCACCAATGCAATAAGTAAAACGTTATAAAATCTATTCACGGTATTTAATTGAAAATTTTGAGATTGTTAATAGTTGAATTTAATATTAGATTTAAGTTTTATAACTATAACACGTACTTTTTTTGTTATCAAGTACTTCGTATTTTAAGTATGTGATTTAACTTTTAATGCATCGTCAAATGTTATTTAAAAACTGAATATAAGCTTAACGTGAGGGTATATATTTCACCAACCGTCATGTATGATTCTCTTTCAAACATTTTAGATTGATTTAATATATGCCTAATTAATAGTCACATAATTATAATGTTTAATGATCAGTTATCTTAAAAAAAAATTGTTTAATGATCAGATTTTAAATATAGCACTTGATATTATTAGTTGTTGGGGCTTCGCAAAAGTGAAGCTAGCTTGCCTTCCAAAAGCTAAAGAAATCGAAGCGATATTCTCAGTATCTAGTTTCGTACTGATGATCTTTAATTATGTTACTCTTTTCTTTTAATTAATTATTTATGTTTTTGTAATAAAGGTTAACTATCATTATCGACTCTTGAAAACAATCACTGTTACCGTTGGTTTCTTCATAGTATATATTATATGAGGAGGGTTCTAGTACCCACAATTTGAATGCCCCCAAATACCCCAAAACTCATTTTAGTTATTTTTTCAAAATATAAACTTTAAACTTTGAATCCAAACCGTTGATCCTATTTGATATAACGAGCGATGCATTTTCATATAAGTTCTATAAATTTTGAAATTTATTTGATACTTGATCAAGAGACTAAAATATGAACAGATTAGAATTAATCTATCATATTTAACCATAGTCGTTCAATATTCAATCTCTTGATAAAGTATCAAATAAACTTTAAATTTTATAAAACTTATATGAAAATACATCACTAGTTGTATCGAATAAAATCAACGGTTTGGATTTGAAGTTTGGATTTTATATTTTGTAAAAGTCGTCAAAAATGTGTTTTAGAGCATTTGGGGGCATTCAAATTATGGGCACCGGAACCCTCATATTGAGGTATATATACAAAGTTTGTTCACCGGAATCCTCTTCAATTTTTTGCAATGTGTAAACATAGTTCTGTATCGTGTTCATCAAACAAAGCATCAAAAGGCCCAAACCAGTAGGTGCACACTAATGCCTCTGTTAACCAGCAGCCTAAACAAAGCATGAAACAAACCAGAACATGGTTAAAACAAAAAAATAGTTAATCAAACTAAATTGTGATTCATGGAAATTGAAGAATACTTAACATAATACGGGATGTGGTGCCTCTGAGGTGAGGACGTATACCAGTCCATCCGAGGTAAAAAGGCCCCTGCAATTGCATTCAGATATTTAATGATTTAACAACAGGTGTAAGACAGCTAATTTATGGAAGATTTTAATAGTGCCACCATACATACGTATAAGAGGGATATCAGCACAGTGTGACATAACATGATTGCTTAGATTCTCAAGCCTGTGCATTAACATAAGATGGTCATAATACTTAAATAGAACGATTTACCGAGATGATAATTGATTTATGCATATACTTGCATTTTCAATTCAAATATCAGTAAAAACTTTCTTCATATCAGAACTGACAATCACATTCTAAATAGAAAACGGGCTATCGTCTGGAAAAGACCTACCAATCGTAGAATGAAGGCAAAATTGGATATAACCCCCCACAATCTTGTCCATTTGGAAATAACCCCCTATAATCATCAAAATCGGATATAACCCCCTCTAATCTCTTCTATCACGGATATAAACCCCTTTGATTAAATTTAATCATATTTTAATTGAGAAAATTCGTTTTTCACGTATTATGACTAAAATGTCCCTCTTTCTCTTCCGACCTCTGATCTCACGTACATATATAGTTTACGCTTTAGTAACTGGATGGATGGATTTGAATAAGTTGTGCTAAGGTAGTTCTTGAATCCTTCAGATTGGTAAGTGTTATTATTTTCTTTTGTTTTCCCTATTTGAAAATATGATCCTTTTAGCATTGTATAGTCGATATTTTTAATTTCCTTGAAGTGCTTATTACTGATGTGTTTCCTTCAGAATGGTGTTGTGAAAAGAGTGTGCTTGCTTGCTTTTTCTTGGCATTTGCTTCGATTATAAATGTGATCGATGGTTCATATATACATCGACTACCATCTTGTACCACTGCACTACATGACTTTCTCGTCCAGTATATTCATTTCCAAAATCCTTTACCAGCAACAAAGGTTTTGAATTGGTCTACAAAATTGATGCATTAGGGAGGACAAAAAAAAAGTAAAAAAGACATGCTCGTAGCAAATTGGAAAGAAATCGAACATCAATTTTATCTTCTTATTTTTGTGCTTGATGTTGCTGGAGGAAGACGGGTATAAGGGTATTTTAGTCATAATATGTCAAAAACAATTTTTCTCAATTAAAATATGATTAAATTTAATCAAAAGGGTTTATATCCGTTATAGAGGAGATTAGAGGGGGTTATATCCAATTTTGAAGATTATAAGGGGTTATTTCCAAATGGACAAGATTGTGGGGGTTTATATCCAACTTTGCCTAGAATGAAAGTTCAAAACCAATGCAAGGCCAAAAAAAAAAAGAAAAGAAAAGAAATCAGCATATGCATTTGCAGGTTGCATCTAATGAGGTAGACATTTTCATGAACTTGTTTACACTATCAAGGACAAGAGGATCTTAGTTCCAAAATATCATCTCTTAAGATAACTGTTAATGCATTAACTTGTGTTAGTGTATTTTAATGAAGAAAACAATGGGTCTTTATTAATTATTACTCATCTATCATGTATTTACTCCCAATAAATCAATACATATTGAAACAATGCAGGTGCAAAATAACAAAATAACTTATCTGGATATTTGCAGTGTGTCCATCACACAAAACATCAAAAGGCCCAAACCATTAGGTGCACAATAGAACTTTCATTAATCTGCAGCACAAACAAACCAAGAAACAAAAACATGATTAAAACAAAACATACAAGTAATTTAACTAAATTGTGATTCATGAAAAATCAAGAAAAATCATCTTAATATGGAGTTTGGCGGAATTTGGTGCCTCTGAGGTAAGGACGTATAGCAGTATATCCGAGATAAAAATGGCCCTGTAATTGCATTCAAATATTAAAATGATTTAATAACAAGCGAAAAGACAACTAATTTATGGAGGATTATAAAAGTGGTACCAAATGTATACAAGGGAAATCGCACTGTGTGACACATAACATGACTGCTCGGCTCCTCAAACCTATGCATAAGCATGAGGTTTTCAGAATACACAACTTAAAATGATTTATCAACATGGTGATAATTAATTTCTGCTAGTACATGTTCCTTAAATTGTAATCTCTGTAAAGACTCTCTTCATATCTGAACTGACAATCACACTCCAATTCGTGCACGGGCTATGATGTCAAAAATAACCTACCAATTGTAGAATGAAAGTTTAAGACCAACGCAAGGCAAAAAAAAAAAAAAAAAAAAAAAAAAAATCAGCATATATGCATTTGCAGGTTGCATCAAATTAGTTAGACTTAGACATTATCATCAACTTGTTTACATATTCTTTTTTAAGAAAAAGTCCAATAAAATAAACATTTCATCAAGAATACTATCCAACAATTGAAGCAAATGTTTGCAAAAGTACTCTTCTTCGTCAAGCATACCTTAGTACCTGATCAATCAGCTCTCATATTCTACTCTTGCTACTCGTGTCACTCACCACTGTGCGAACGCTAGATGGTCCCTGAAAAGAGATTTATAGAGGATTAGACGAAGCAGACCACATTTTTTATTTTTGTAATCAAAATTCAGTGCAAAGGTATACCACTTTTGGTCATCAAAGGTGTTCCAGAATTTATGGATGCAATTTTTTGAGAGCAGCTGAAATAGATGAAAAAATTGCAGTTACCACCAACCCAAGGCAATATAAAATAAGAGGTAATTTCAAATGATCAAAAGTTCTTAACTACATCAGGTGTCGTGCCAAAGGAATAAAGAAGAAAAAATTTGCTGGATGTACCCGCACAACAAGACAGCCATGGCTAAGAGGTTTCTAAAACCAGAGCCAGATGCACACCTGAGAAAACAATTATCATCAACCGTGAGAATCAAAGTTTAATGCAAGTAAAACTAAAAAAATGATATAGATAAGCACATAAGGTTACAACAAATAATATATCTATCCATAGTACATGTATGCTTAAAAATATTGTTATACTGAACAAGAACATATACTAATAATTATTGTTCGAATACATAATAAATCTGTCCATAGTACAAGAATACGAAACTGATAACATTACATTGTACAAGGACAGAAACAAACATTTACACTAGCAAGGATTAGTGGATCATAGGGCCACTATATCATCGGTTAACCCAACAGTTAATGCATTTGCATGTGTTTGTGTAATTTAAACGAGAAAACAGTGGGTGTTCTCTACTCATCTATGATGTATTTATTCTCTATAAATCAATACATATTGAAACTATGCAAGTGCAAAACAACAAAATAATTGCCCCATTTTAACGGTCCCAAAGTTTCTAAGAGAATACATACCATAAAGCCATTGACCTGACTGAGCTGACTGAATGATTGAGGTTCAGGTCGCATATTGTCATGGGTTTAGCATTTCTGACCCAGTATAGGTAGGATTCAAGTTCACATGTCATGATCCAACGCAAGCTGCTTAGCTGGTGCTTATATTGACTGGATCAATGACAAGTGCGCCCAACTATAACAGGATGTAAACTAAAAAAAGATATTATATGTCAAGGGCATTCATGACCTTCTATGTAGCTCACCAAGATGTTATATGTTTACGTCATCAATAGCTTTCTAGTACATCTCACATGCTAATTTCGGACATGTTTCCTGGATTGCTGCTATTTCTATGGGCAGCCATCCGAACTACAACATGTGAAAGAGAAATTGGATGATTAAAAAGAAAAAAACAAAAAAGTACCACAAAAGCTATCGAGCATTAAAAGAACAAGAAAAAAAAAATTGTTTATTCTTACATCATTGCGAAGATTGGGATCAGCCCCAGCTTCCAGCAAACACTTCATTATCTCAATCACTCCTGGGGAACTGAACTTGCAAATGGACATTTGAAGTTCACATCAGCGCCTGCCTGGTAAGAACGAAACACATAAACAAGGCTGCCTGATTGAACAAGTATACTGAAAAGAAGAGTCATACTACAAGCAACTTCAGTTAAGGACCTTGATGAGGAGCTTGATGCATGCCAAAGAACCAGCAGAAACCGACATTAATAGAAGAGTATTGTCATTGCCTCGAGCAGCAACTTAAAAGAAAAATATAATGCATGCTCCATTAACAAGGATGGTCCTCCAATTAACAACAACTATAAAAGAAAAAATACATCTGCATGGTGCTTCAATAAAACCCCCACAGTACGTGCTTGCCCATGAAATGCAGCCATAGTGAGACGGGTACCAGTCACACAGTAAAATTCAATGTCCACTGGAACATCCAAAGAGAGCATGAACTCCACTAGCTCAGGCCGCCCTGCGGTCGAGCAAGTCAAATTATTTTATGCCAACTCAGAAATTATGAAAATTTAACAATAATTTGTTGTCCGCCGTAATTCATAATTACCATTAATGACAACTAACTTCTTCTCGTTACTAATGTAGGCACAATTATCTACTGTTCTGTTTCTAATAGGCGAACTGCATTGATGGTGTTTTTGGTCAAGTCTGGAACCCAAAAGAATCTAAATTGGAGTGTGTGTGTGTGTGAGAGAGAGAGAGAGAGAGAGAGAGAGAGAGAGAGAGACCATCTTTAGCAGCACAATGGAGAGGAGTCAAGACTTCCTTGCACGATACAACAGGATTAGCTCCATGGCTACTCAGGTACCTTGCTGTCGCTTCATGGCCATCCATTGCTGCATCGAGTAAAGGCGTCTCACCAGTATAATAAGACTAGCCAAATGAACACAAGGCCAATAACCCATAAATAAAATTGATTGTTTGTGTGGGTCTGAGAGAGAGAAAGAAAGCAACTGATTGCATATATACCGAACTATTTATGCAATGATCACAACTAGTATTTTTTTTTTCTTGATAAAAACAAACAAGGCCCTTCTTGGAGAAATGCAATAACTTTTATCTGATTAACGTTGTACTCTTCTGTCTCAACAAAAATAGTTGTTTTATTTTTTTCTGTACATCAGAATATATATTTCTTAGGTCGAAATATTTTATAATTCAATGAACATTTCTTAAGTTCCAATATTTTAAAAATCCTCATTTTTCAAAGTCTCGTGCATTGTGTTATTTTGCTTTAATTAGTAGACAAATTAGTGACTAACACGCAGGAAAAAATACATACAGAAATTACTTGAACCTCTCCACTAAATAGCTTAATACGAAATGTGGTGCCTCTGAGATAAGGATGTATAGCTGTCTATTTGAGGCAAATATGGCCCTGCAATTGCATTCAGATATTAAATGATATACCAACAGGAGAAAGGGAGCTAATTAATGGAGGATTTTAAAAATACTAACTAAAAATGATTTACCAGCATAGTCATAATTAATTTATGCATGTGCTTGTATTTTAAATTCATATATAAGTAAATACTTTCGTCATATCGAAACTGACAATACCATTCTAATTAGTGAATGGGCTGTGATGTGAAAAAGACCTACCAATCGTAGAATGAAAGTTCGAGACCAATACAAGGCAAAAAAAAAAAAAAAAAAAAAAATCAGCATACGTATTTGCAAGTTGCATCTCATTAGGTAGATAATTTCTAGAACTTGTTACACTAGCAATGATCAGTGGGTCTTAAGACCAGGATATATTGCTTAAGCCAGCGGTAATTGCATTAACTTGTGTGCGTATTTTAAAGGAAAATACAGTGGGTTTTTGTTAATCTATGATGTATTTATTACCTATAAATCAATAGAGAAACTATGCTATTGCAAACAACAAAATAACTTCTCTGAATTTTTTGCAATGTGTAAACATAGTTCTGTATCGTGTTTCATCAAACAAAGCATCAAAAGGCCCAAACCAGTAGGTGCACACTAATGCCTTTGTTAACCAGCAGCCTAAACAAAGCATGAAACAAACCAGAACATGGTTAAAACAAAAAATAGTTAATTAAACTAAATTGTGATTCATGGAAATTGAAGAATACTTGACATAATACGGGATGTGGTGCCTCTGAGATGAGGACGAATACCAGTCCATCCGAGGTAAAAAGGCCCCTGCAATTGCATTCAGATATTTAATGATTTAACAACAGGTGTAAGACAGCTAATTTATGGAAGATTTTAATAGTGCAACCATACATACGTATAAGAGGGATATCAGCACAGTGTGACATAACATGATTGCTTAGATTCTCAAGCCTGTGCATGAACATAAGATGGTCAAAATACTTAAATAAAACGATTTACCGAGGTGATAATTAATTTATGCATGTACTTGTGTTTTAAATTAAAATACTTTCTTCATATCAGAACTGAAAATCACATTCTAAATAGAAAACGGGCTATCGTTTGGAAAAGACCTACCAATCGTAGAATGAAAGTTCAAAACCAATGCAAGGCAGAACAAAAAAAAAGAAAAGAAAAGAAATCAGCATATGCATTTGCAGGTTGCATCTAATGAGGTAGACATTTACATGAACTTGTTTACACTATCAAGGACCAGAGGATCTTAGTTCCAAAATATCATCTCTTAAGATAACTGTTAATGCATTAACTTGTGTTAGTGTATTTTAAAGAAGAAAACAACGGGTCTTTATTAATTTTTACCCATCTATCATGTATTTACTCCCAATAAATCAATACATATTGAAACAATGCAGGTGCAAAACAACAAAATAACTTATCTGGATATTTGCAGTATCGTGTCCATCACACAAAACATCAAAAGGCCCAAACCATTAGGTGCACAATAGAACTTTCATTAATCTGCAGCCGAAACAAACCAAGAAACAAAAACATTATTAAAACAAAACATATAAGTAATTTAACTAAATTGTGATTCATGAAAAATAAAGAAAACTCATCTTAATACGGAATTTGGTGCCTCTGAGATAAGGACGTATAGCAGTATATCCGAGATAAAAATGGCCTGTTATTGCATTCAGATATTAAAATGATTTAACAACAAGAGAAAAGACAACTAATTTATGGAGGATTATAAAAGTGGTACCAAATGTATACAACGGAAATCGCCACTGTGTGACACATAACATGATTGCTTAGCTCCTCAAGCCTATGCATAAACATGAGGTTTTCAGAATACTCAACTTAGTTCCTTAAATTCTAATATCTGTAAAGACTTTCTTCATATCTGAACTGACAATTACACTCTAATTGGTGCACGGACTATGATGTCAAAATGACCTACCAATTGTAGAATGAAAGTTTTAGACCAATGCGAGGCAAAAAAAAAAAAAAAAAAAAAAAAACAGCATATGCATTTGCAGGTTGCATCAAATTAGTTAGACATTATCATCAAATTGTTTGCATTTTTTTTTTGAAGAAGTCCAAGAAAATAAACATTTCATCAAGAATACTATCCAACAATTGAAGCAAATGTTTGCAAAAGTACTCTTGTTCGTCAAGCATACCTTAGTACCTGATCAATCAGCTCTCGCATTCTACTCTTGCTATTCTCCCATTTTAACAGTTCCAAAGTTTCTAAGAGAATACATACCATAAAGCCATTGACCTGACTGAGCTGACTGAATTGATTGAGGTTCAGGTCGCATATTGTCATGGGTTTAGCATTTCTGACCCAGTACAGGTAGGATTTAGGTTCACATGTCATGATCCAACGCAACCTGCTTAGCTGGTGCTTATATTGACTGGATCAATGACAGGATACGACAGGATTATCCCCGTGGTTGATCAGGTAACTTGTTGTTTCTTCATGGCCACCAATTACTGCAAGGAATAACACCGTCTCACCTTTATTACCAAAACATCAAAATAAACATGTAGTCAGCATATGTATTTGCATGTTGCATCTCATTAGGTAGATATTTTCAAGAACATGTTACACTAGCAATGATCAGTGGGTCTTAAGGCAAGGATATATCGCTTAAGCCAACAGTTAATGCATAAACTTGTGTGTGTATTTTAAAGGAGAAACTACGCTATTACCTATAAATCAATACATAGAGAAACTATGCCATTGAAAAACAACAAAATAACTTATCTGGAATTGTTGCAATGTGTAAACATAGTTCTGTATCGTGTCCATTAAACAAAGCATCAAAAGGCCCTAACCAGTAGGTGCACACTAATGCCTCCATTAATCAGCAGCCTAAACAAACCAGATCATGGTTAAAACCAAAAATAGGTCAAAGTCAGAGCCTTTTGTCCCAAACAAGTTGGGGTAGGCTAGAAATGACACCCCAACCCTGGTCATTTCTTGTATATATGGCTGAGTTTTTACGCTGGCTCGCCAAGCCTATCGCAAGCATGCGGGCTTGAACCCTGGACCTCTTAGAAGAATACTTAACTTAAATACAGGGGATGTGGTGCCTCTGAGATGAGGACTTAACCACTCCATCCGAGGTAAAAAAGCCACTGCAATTGCATTCAGATATTTAATGATTTAACAACAGGAGTAAGACAGCTAATTTATGCAAGATTTTAGTATTAGCATTACAATTCATGGAATAATTCATGGAATAATTGTCCCATTTTAATGGTCCCAAAGTTTCTAAGAGAACTTATAAACAACTGCAAAATACCTATGAGCTTTCTTGATCACCATGTTGGTCAGGTTCAACAGTAAACCAGCCTTAAATGCTTTGAGAAGCTTGCTCATATTCCTTTCACAATCAAACCAAGAAACCATGATAACTATCAGCACAATGAAAAAGGGTTTAAAAACAACAGAACAAAATAATTGCATGCAATCTAAGAGCAATATCAAGATTTGAAGCACCACAAGGAACCCAAATATTTTTCTTTTGCTTTTTTATCTTGAAATTTCATTTTGAAATTTTACATATTTTCAGGTTGTCTCTGGTATCAGCAAAAACAAATGCCCAAAGAAGAAAAGAGGTGGTATAACAGCAATGGCTGCAAAGGTAAGCACTCCTAAATTTTATGTTTGAAAAGGTAGCACCCAAAATTTGATGCAACAAAATTATAAAAGTTTCAAGATCATGTCTGTTCAAATAACATTTCATCGTGCCTCGCATGTTACGCCACTCTTCAAATGCAATAAAAGGATCATCAATTTTCTGCACACAAAACAGAATACGCTGTATCAATATAAAAAGAGAAGGACCAAAATATTTACCATGCGGTAGACAGGAACGAAACTAACCACGCCCTTCGTGTTTCCACATCTGATGAGGTCCCCAATGAGGCTCCTCACATCACACCGTGATGAGAAGTTGACAACAGCCCATTTTTCAACATGGCAAGGCTGAATCAGGGTCTGCATGAGACAGTAAAATAAAGAATGCATTAGGAAAATAAAAAATACAAAGGGGATCAGTATGCAGTGCAAGGAACATATAGACTTTGGTAGAGTTGGAACTTGATATAAAAATGCTACATAAAAAATGCAACAAGCCTACTGTCTACAGCAACAAAAATAAAGGTTCATCAGACTTGGAGCAACTTATGGTGCCATCAACTCAAAATACCAGAAACTGTGCATAAGTGAACCGTCAAAACTAAACAGTGGTATAGCAAGCAGCAGTAAAGAAAAGATTGACGACTAAAATAAAAAGTAATTTCAAATGAGCACAAGTTCTTAACTACATCTGTTGGATGTACCCACACAACAAGACAGCCAAGGCTAAGAGGTTTCTAAAACCACAGCCAGATTCACACTTAAGAAAACAATTATCAGCAACCCTGAGAACCAAAGATTAATACACGTAAGATTAGCAAAGTGATATAATTAAACACAGAAGGTTACAACATATAATATATCTATCCATAGTACTTGTATCCTTAAAAATTGTGGTCGCATTGAACATGTACAGATATTAAAAACTATTGTTCGAATAGATCATAAATCTGTTCACAGTACAAGAATACCAAACCAATGTTATTAAATTGTACAAGGACAGATACTAGCATTTACACAAGCAAGGATCAGTGGATCTTAGGGCAAGTATATCATCATTAACCCAACAGTTCATGAATTAACTTGTGTTTCTGTATTTTAAAGGACAAAACAATGGGTGTTTCTGTTTTTTACTCATCTATGATGTATTTATTCCCTATAATTTAATAAATATTGAAGATATGCTGGTGCAAAGCAACAAAATAACTTATCTGGATTTTTTTTTGCAGTGAGCAACAAGCTTAAATCTGCAACGTGTCCATCACACAAACCATCGAAAGGCCCAAAGCAGTAGGTGAACACTAATTCTTTCACTAATCTGCAGCCCAAACAAACAAAGAAACAAACCAGAACATGATTAAAACAAAAAATAGGTAATTGAACTAAATTGTGATCTCACGAAAGCAGAAGAGAACTTAACTTTATAAGGGATGCGAGTCCTCCTAGGTAAAGAGGTATAGCAGTCCATCCGAGGTACCTGCGATTGCATTCAGATATTAAATGATTAACCAACAGGAGTATCAGAACTACAAGACGGCACAATTTAAATATCCCGTTCAAAAAAAAAAAAAAAAAAAAACTTAACTCTCGTCCATGAAAAAAAATCAATAGATGCACAATGAATGTTTCGCTGACCTGCAGTCTCAACAAACAAAAACAAACCAATTACCGTCTCGGAGAAATGCTCGATATTTAATAATTAAATTGCAACTAAGTTCCTCCAAAAATTCCAAGAACGACGATGGTTCGTTCTGATAATACAGACCAATTACCATCTCGGACAAAACCCAAGGATCTTTTTTCATGTTTAACAATCATTTCAGTGAGAACAAAAATAAGAAGTCGTCAGTAATTAAGCACACAGAATATAGCAACGACAAACTACCAACTACTGCTGCCATAGTCATTGCATAAATTAAGCTCGGTTCCCACTAGGGACCACAACAAAACAATACCACAGCACCCTTCATCATAAACAACATAAGTTATCCTGGCTCCAAGAGCCTTAATTAATGCAACAGAAAACCCTGAGTGCCACAACTGACACATATATACGAACAAAAAGTCAAACAGGCCCCATGCAAACAACAGCACACAGAAAGTCAGATCACCAAAATTAAGCTCATCGCCACCCAAAAGACAGGCTACCATCTAAAGCAACAGACCTAAGTCAGGAAAAGAACATGGAGCTCCTGACCTTCTCATGGAGGCGAGGCAGCTCCGGCACTAGAGGAAGTATCAGATTGGTAGTAATTGCATCAATTGACCCACCTGGGTTGCAGCCAGATGGGCAAAGCAGATTGGTGCAACTACAAGAAAGCTAATGTTGGCATTAGCATTTGTATGTTATTTGCAAACAATCAAAGAAAATACTGGGCTAGCATGAGAACTCTGAGATTAATTGCCAAGCTGAAAATGTTCAGTATTGCACCAATGTAAATGATTGGGCACCATCCACATATGCAGTAAATTAGGGTGCAAGTTATAAAAAGGTACCTGAATACTGATCAATTCTTTGACACCGTACATAACCTCCAAACCGCACACAATCTCTCTTATGACTGTGTTAGGTCTAGGGCAGAGGCCACCACATGTTGCTATGCTTGCTTTAACCTCATCTGACTCGAAATGCACCTACAATTTGAAAAATTCTTTCCAATTTCCAATCAAGAAATTCAAAGGCAAGATGCACCTGATTTTTAGTGTTCAGGAAAAGCCACCAGTGTTCCATCATATGGCAGGCCTCCGGTGTTCAGGAAAATCGGTGGCAGATCCTGTGGTAAACTGGAAAATATGATCCTTTTATAACTATAATTACTGACTATTCTCAGCCTTTGGATGTATATCATACGGAAGAGCATTGCATACCTTGCAGAAACTGTGTAATCTCTGAAATGGCTTTGTCAAAGTAGAACTTTGTGCCGCTAAATGCCTTCACACCATAGAGACCTGCAGAAGAATGAAGCACACATAGCTGAACTGATTGACAGTACAATAAATTATTTTTTTGTTGTGAAAACACATTCAGAATATTAATTCTATTTGATGAGAGAAAGCTGTGCTGTAGGACTGACGCTGCCATTGATTGATCTGAACTACACTGCAGATAATATCTATTGGCCCATTTTTTTATTCTTCATGCAGGGTGACAGTGTGAAACAGATGTAGAAACTGACTCGATAGCGTAACTTGAAGCATGTACCCCTGGTCATGAAAAGATGACAACACAATATGATAGCTGATTGCGACAATAGTTATTTTTTATAGCTGAAAAAAGAGGGAAAAAATGGGCAAAAAAAAACAAAAAGAAAAATCACCGAATGCAAAAGCACCTATCATCTGCTAGGTACATGATCTGTGTAGGCTTAGGCTGGCTTGTTTTGTTGGTTTCCTTAACAGGGCTGAAGCCCACAATACTCCCAGCGACATCTGCCGGGACAGAGGAAAAACAAATAGATCAGCACAGTCAGATATTCTTAACAGGGCTGAAGCTTAATCCTGTCAGTGTATGTGCATCATAAGTAAGCCTACATTGTTACGTTTTTTGTTGAATCAAAGCTCAATCAGAATCACTTGACTGTGATATTTTTAAGATGGTTTTAATAGCAACACCCTGCATAATCTCTAGAAAGAACAAAAAAACGATCTTAGAAGGAAAATTATGACTGAATTGATGCCGATGCCAGGCTTTACATCTGGAAATTGCTTGAAGGGGTTAAATTACAGCCTACGAGCTAAAGCTAATCACGTGCAGTCTTATATTGCTTCTCTTTCAAATTGCAATTAGAGATTCTGAGATAAAACTACGCGCACCTGAAAATTCGAGAGAATCATAAGCTGCTTAGATGCAAGAGACTGAGGGTTCAGTGGATAAGTAGAAAAATTTTGTAAGATAGCACCATGTTTCTCCTAAAGAAGAAAATAAAAGTTTTTGCTCATCAAACATTTCCAGCCAAATGGTAATATATCTTCACACTGTAAGAGGAAATTATTACTGTCCGACACTTCTTATAATAACTGCTAACAACTGAACCAAACATAATGTTCATTTTAATGAAATAAGTAAAATTCAAGACACTTACCTCTTCCCATTCTCCAGATATTCCACAAATCCTATATGCTAACGTCCCTGAATTCAAAAAAAATCAGAGCCATAATTTCTTCAAAACCAAAAAACAAACCACACTAATAGCAAAAAACTACAAACCTTGTTTGGAAATAACAAAAATTCAGAGCAAAAACCTACGCTAGCAACATTTGGAATTGTGTTAGATGAGCTTTTTCTCTTGGCCATAAACTTAAGAGCTGCAAAAAAAAAAACAAGAATAAAAACCTAATAATTCATTTTAATAAAATATTTTGATTTCGTAACCATAAACAAAGAAGCGCATATGAAATCGAAACTCCAAAACAAAAAGAAACGGGGAAATGCATAGACAGAAAAAGAGAGAGAGAGATTACCGCTTCATCTCTTGCTTGTCCCAAATTGCAGATTTGAGATTCCCAAAAGATGCCATAGCTGAGCTCCTTTGTTCTACGCTCAATAAGCACGGAATTAACCAATTATTTAGAGAAGAAAAGGAAAATGAGAAAGTAGTGACAAATCTAAACGCAGTGTCCCCGTTTGCATCTTTGATTCCTTTGATTTCATCTGCCATTTCGTTCCCTTTGTTCAACTCCTTTGCCACCTGTACAGAAATGATCAAATTAAAACACAACGACGGAAAAGATCAATAAAAACTGTTGATTACAAACTGTTGCTCGAGATTAAAGTATAACCTTTGAGAAGACGGAGGTTTCCAGTCTAGAAGTTTCTTCTGCTTCTTCTTATGTGTAAGAGTAACGCGTGAAGTTAGAGAGAGAGAGAGAGAAATTGAAGTGCCTTCGCAAATTGAAGTGAGAGAGAGAGGAATTGAAGTGCCTTCGCGTGAGACGAAGCCATGGCTAGGTTTGCACTTCACTTCACTTCACGACGGATCGAGCGATCGAGGCGGATCGAGAAAGCGTCGGCTCTCGGCTCCGATCAAGAGAGCCGACGCTTGGAGAGAGATGGGGAGAGATGGGGAGATGGAGAGGGTCCGATGAGAGGAGAGGCGAACACTCGAGATTTCTTGGTTCTTGTGCGTTGTGCGTGCGTTTTAGGGTTTATTTGAGAGAGTAGAGACTAGACTGGTTCGGTTCGGTGGTTCCTTCCTCATAAAGTTGTCCGAACCGACAGACAGAGCGAGCGAAAGCCGAAAGCCGAAAGCCCGAAAGGTCACTTTCCTTCTTAACGGTCATTAATTATGTAGATTAAGGAAATATTTTATTTATGGAAATTACTTTTTGCTTCCTGGATTCCGTTCCCACTGAGTACAGACTAGGAAAGTTCTCGGAAAGTTCAAGAGGTCAACTTCCTTCTTAACGGTCATTAATTAAGTAGATTAAGGAAAGATTTTATTACTTTATTTATGCAAATTACTTCACACATTCTTAACATTCCCACTGACGTTAGCTATACATGTGGATATTCAACTGATTTCAAAAAAATTGTAAACTTTCATGTTGTATGTCGTATAAATATATATAAACGAACTTTTTCTAAAAAAATATATTAAATTTATATATTTATAATATGAATCTGGACGGAATTTTCTGAAAGGGCAAAGCTATGCCCCTAATGCTCGATGTCTTCTCAATAATCATCTTTTAATTTTTTTTATTCAATGCAACATTAACTACCAAAATGTATTCAAATGAAAAATTATTGGGCTTATTTAAAACGTGAACATGATAAAATTTAATTATACACGAGAAAAAATCGAAACTCGTCCGCAACGCTTGAATCTGTCCATTGAGTCTCAATTTTGACAATTATGTGTCCGAAAACAAAATGTGACATTTTTTTTTGGAGATTCTTTTTTTCCTTACGAACTGAATTTTCTTCGAGTTCTATCTCTTAACTAAAAACTAGATGCACAACTATAACCTAGGCATCATTATTTTTTTTTAAAAAATATTGGTAGTATTTTTTTTATTTGTATTGTTTATAATATTTTATGATAGTTCCCATGACATATTAAAACTCAATAAATTTGATTATAATCAATTTTAGTAAATTAGAGATATGAAATATATGTCTCGCACTTGTTGTCGTCTCTCAAAGGATCGATAATTCCCCTATGGCAGAAAAAAGAATACGTATCAGATACCCCTCGAACATCTTAGGACCCGAACATTACTATCCGTCTGGAAATGATGAAGGGTACTATTGCGGTTCCAAGTCCCTATTGTTAATTACCCCTGAATCTGTCAAGAGCACCTCTAGATCGGGATAGTCAACGGATTAGGCATTACAAGTAGTTGGAGTCAATTCTTTATTTAGTAAACAATGGGGGGCTAATCGAGCTTCGCTCGATATATGAATTTTTAATAGATTAATTTTTAATTTAATTTCATAGTATGTTATGTATAATTCAATCATCTATTCAATTTAGTTGTATAATATAATTTTATTTTGCTGGAACATACTACAAAATTTTGGATTGATTCGGATGCATGTAAAACTATAAGCAACGAAACGATTCTTTAATAATGATAATCTAATTTTGGTCGAAATTACTCTTCTAAATTATAGTAGAATATTATTAACAGGATTTTGATTTCTTTAAAATAATATTAAGTTATGAACCGTTAATAAGAAGCTTGATCAAGCAAATAGACAATATAAGGAAATAATTTCAAAGACATTGTAAAATCACGAGTAATTAGTTTAAATATAAATTGCATTTTATAGGTTACATTCTTTGTTTATTACTTCGTTTGTTTGTAAGTTTCTTTCTTTCTTCGATATAAAGTTATAATAAAATGACAGAAAACTTAGTGATGATAAAACGAAATAAATTAGCGATGAACTAAGCATCACTAATTTCTTTCATCACGGGCATAATACTTCAACTTTTCCAACTTACTTTATGTACGCATACCAAATCCAAATTAGTTGGAACAAATTACTAAGTTGTAAGCCAGAGAATCGGGTTAAACAAAATGAAATCAAAATAAAATAATTCGGAATTGCTTAAGATCATCTCTGAGATCCTATCATTCCGTCATCTCCATGTGAACGCGTTAATAACAGACGCGCCAATTTCATTTTTAGAAAACACGTTAATTCTATTTTTTTAAGTACAGAGGATGAGAGGATGAGCGCTGGGAGGATTAGTGACGCGAATCAGAGGGGAGGGAAGGGGGGAGGGAGTGAAACAGAGAGGGAGGGAGGGATATCAAACAGAACAATTATTATAACTGTTATAGTTATTATAATTAAATATTCTAGTTAAATAAATAGCTGTTCTAACTGTTCTAGTTAAATAAATAATTGTTCTAACTGTAAATTTAAACAAAACATTTATTATAACTGCTATAGTTATTATAAGTATATGTTCTAGTTAAAAAAATAACTGTTCTAACTGTGAATTCTAACTCTTCTAGTTAAATAAATAACTATTCTAACTGTGAATACTAACTGTTCTAGTTAATACATATAACTATTCCAGTTAATATAGCAACTATTCCAGCACAATTTTTTTCCGAACAATTAGAACAGTTAGTAACATTAACTAGAACAGTTAGTAATATTAACTAGAACATGTAGTTTCAGAGCTTGAACAATTATTTATTTAATATTTTAATTAGAACAGTTAAGAGGGAGGGGTGGGGCAGGGGTTAATGACAAAAAAGGAAAGATGAGGTCAACGCTGGATGGAATAGGGGAGGGGATCAGAAAAGGAAAGAGATGGAGAGAGGGGATGAGTTACAGGAATTCACATTCTAAAAAAAGAAAACGCGTTAATAACTGTCAGGGGATGATGGGATGATTAATTAATCACATTCCTAATTGCTTGGGGGGATGATGGGGATGATGAATCTTGGGGATGATCCTTATCAGCTCCGAAAATATCAAATTTTAAAAGTTTAGAAATTTTCACTAATTCCAAATTTTCAAAAGAGAGTAGTATTTGGTCAATATGAACAAATGGTATGAAGATGGAGATATACGTGACCAGTTTCTCACTTAAATTACTTTTAAGGTGGTCTATTTTGGAAAACGCAATACTATGATGATATTTCTTAAATTTTAAATCTTTAAGTGACATAAATCTAATTTCTCCTTTAAAAAAAATAAAAAAATGCTAAAATAATATCAAGACTTCATATTATGAGAAATGCGGAAATTGCTCACGACACTCTTTTTTTTATTATTATTATTTTTTTTTTGGAAAGCACTCTCAACTTTAAAGTGAAAAAGACATTATCCTCAGTAGGTTAAGTAATTCTCGAGAAATGTCCACAATGTCTTTAATTTTCTGTTAGAAAAGGTAAAAGAAGTATAGTAAAAAAAAAAAAAATCGTACTACTATAGAATCTAGCCCTATTATGCAAAGTATGCAACAACTAGTATACTGCAAACGTGTTGTGTCATATTATGTAGTGTCAAACACGTACGCGTTAGAGCTCGTGTCGTGTCGTGTTGATACGAGTTAATATTTTCAAAGTGTCTCGTCGTGGAGTGTTAAATGATAACACGCATTATGATAGGACATGTCGGACACGACGTGTTAAACGTGTAAAATCAAATTATAATTTATTTTATTTTTTCAAAAAAATTATTAAAAATTACTTAAATAATTTATAAAATTGAAAAAATATTATAAATTGTTGAAATTCATTTCAACTTCATATATTAAAATAAAAATTAATGATTGAATAAAAAAATATTATAAATAAAAATTATTAAATTTATAATATAAACTCAATATAATTTAATAAATTCTAAATAATATTATTTTTTCGTGTCACGTGTCAACTTGTGTCATGTTAAGACGGGTCAATATCTAGAAGTCTCGAACACGACATGACTTTGACACGACACGCAGACACACATGTGTCATGTTAATTTCATAAATGTGTTGTGTCGTATCGTGTCAACACGCATGCGTGTCGTACTAACACGCTCGTGTCATGTCATTTTGGAAAACACTAGCAACTGCATAATAATTTTCTTTAGAAATTTTTTTTTAATTCTATTTTAAAAAAATTTCTGCGCACGGTCTCGCCGGACACTCGATAACAAAGATCCTCTGTACAGTGACATCAGGTACGCTCTACTTGTGTGGAACAGAAAATCCGGCCTCCTCTGAGAAGAGGAGCGTTCCTTTCGCTAATGGAGAAACTCATCTCCCAAATTGTCCTAATTGTAAATTTTTTTGAGGGTCGTCCTAATTGTAAATTTATAATGCTACTTTCCGAAAGTCAAAACTCAAAAGCGAAAATTAATAAACCAATCTTCCTTCCTGTTCACTTCCTTTCGGTAATTCCTCTTTCTCTCTCTCTTGCAAAATAGTAAGTCGATTGAATTTGTTACTTTTTCCTGTGAATCAAATCTTCGTTGTTTCATTTTGTTGCATCAGTGGCATAAATCAAGTTTCGAGAAGCAATTACTCATGAACATTTTCCAATTCATTAACTAGATAGTCGCTATCTAGTATGTCTAAAAAAAAAAAACATTTTCCAATTCATGTTATATTAGAGTAGACAATTGGACGTGAAATTGCAATAAGCCTTGTTAACTGTCTATTAATTTTATACACAAATTCCCATTTAAATCATTTTGGGGTTGTGATCCAGGTTGGTATAACCTCTCCTTTTATAAAATTCAGTTACCAGTAACAATTGAATTCCACCTAAAGGCACCAAAGAAAACAAAGAACCAATAAAATTATGCGCGTAACAGAATATGCCGAGACTGAATTTGTAGGTACCAGAATTATTTGATTAACAGTGATTGAAGCTGAGTGCTCAATTACCTGATACCAGCATTTCTTAGAGTTCTAAAATAATGCATTTAAACCTTCTTTTTTGTTTCCAACTTTAGGATTTTGATTTTCCCAATGCACTTATTTGAACAAAACCTACCACTATAAAGTTATATACTGTATTGTTGTTTAATAAAATTGCAAATGTACCATTGCCGTGAACCATCTAGAATTATACTATGGTATCTGCATTTTTGCTTTGCTTGTGGAGTAATTTTTGTCAGGTCATCATAATTACTTATCCTACTTCAGGCCTTCAGCCCTATGGCTTTTTAAATAAAAAAATTATAACAAATTTTCTAGGCAAAATCAGCCATATACCCCTCAAATCTTCACCAATCAGCCATATGCCCTTCTATCTTTTAATATTAGTCATTTACCCCTCAAATCATCCTTATTATAGAGATTTACCCTTTCTATTAATTTAAATAATATATATTTTCTAGAAATTCAATTTTTAAATTTAAGACTAAAATAATCTTGTCTTTTTCTCTCTCAACTTTTCCCTTCACTGGAGGTAAATTTTTGTGGTGAAGATAAAAGAATGCGTCAGTTGAAAATAGAAATGGTACCTTCTTAAGTATAATTGCTATGAGTTGAATTCTGTAAGAACAAAAACGTATTTTAATTTACTACTTATTAATACTATTTAATTAGCCTTAAACTGCATATATTCATGGAAAACAAACAAATCTCTCTGGTGATTCGAAAGGAAAGATTAGAAATAAGAAGACGTGGGCATTTTGGTCTTAAATTATAAAAAATGAATTTCAAGAATTGAGGGGTAAATGACTAATATTAAAGCATACGAGGGTATATAGCTGATTGGAGAAGATTTGAGGGGTATATGGCTAATTTTGCCTTTATTCAAAAAGATTGGATTATACGAGGTAATTATGCATATAATTGCAAATAATGCAATTCCAAGTATCATTTGAGCATTTCAATCGTTTCTGGATTCATTCGAAGTCATTCTATCATAATAATCTACATTTAAACTTGTAAAACTATCTAGAATATGATTCATGTGTCATTTATTCAAAAAAATTGGATTATACAAGGTAATTACGCATATAAAGTGCAAATAATATAATTTTAAGTATCATTTGAGAATTTCAATTGTTTCTGGATTCATGCTAAGTAATTTCGTCACAATAATCTACATTTAAACACTTAAAACTATCTAAAAAATGATTCATATGTAACTTATACAAAAAAATTGGATTATACAAGGTAATTACACATATACAGTGCAAGTAATGCAATTATGAGTATCATTTGTCCATTTTAATCGTTTCTAGATTCATTCTAAGTCATTTCATCACAATAATCTACATTTAAACACTTAAAACTGTCTAGAATATGATTCTTATGTCATTTATTCAAAAATATTAGATTATACAAGGTAATTACGCATATAAAGTGCAAATAATGCAATTCTAAGTATCATTTGAGCATTTCAACAGTTTCTTGATTAATTCTAAGTCATTTCGTCACAATAATCTACATTGAAACACTTAAAACTGTCTAGTATATGATTCTTATGTCATTTATTAAAAAAGATTAGATTATACAAGGTAATTACGCATATAAAGTGCAAATAATGCAATTCTGAGTATCATTTGAACATTTCAATCGTTTCTGGATTTATTTCAAGTCTTTTCATCACAATACTCTACATTTAAACACTTAAAACTGTCTATAATATAGTTCATGTGTCTTTTATTCAAAAAGATTCTACTATACAAAGTAATTACGCATATAAAATACAAATAATGCAATTCTGAGTATCATTTGAACATTTCAATCGTTTCTGGATTCATTCTAAGTCATTTCATCACAATAATCTACATTTTAACACGTAAAACTGTCTAGAAAATGATTCATATGTCATTTATTCAAAGAGATTGGATTATACACGGTACTTACGCATATAAAGTGCAAGTAATGCAATTCTGAGTATCATTTGTGCATTTTAATCATTCCTGGATTCATTCTAAGTCATTTCATCACATTAATCTACATTTAAATACTTAAAACTGCCTAGAATATGATTCATGTGCTATTTTTTCAAAATGATTGGATTTTAAAAGGTAATTACGCATATAAATTGCAAATAATGCAATTCTGAGTATCATTTGTGCATTTCAATCGTTTCGGGATTCATTTTAAGTCATTTCTGCACAATGGTCTTAATTTAAACACACAAAACTGTCTAGAATATGATTCATGTGTCATTTATTGAAAAAGATTGGATTATACATGGTGATTACGCATATAAACAGCAAATAATGCAATTCTGAGTATTATTTTAGCATTTCAATCGTTTCTGGATTCATTCTAAGTTATTTCATCACAATAATCTACATTTAAACACTTCAAACTGTCTTGAATATAATTCATTTGTCATTTATTCAAAAAAAATTGGATTAAATAAGGTAATTATGCATATAAAGCGCTAATAATGCAATTCTGAGTATCATTTGTGCATTTTAATCGTTTCTGGATTAATTCTAAGTCATTCCATAACAATAATCCACATTTAAACACTTAAAACTGTCTAGAATATTGTTCATGAGTAATTTATTTAGGTAATGACGCATATAAAGTGCAAATAATACAATTCTGAGTTTCCTTTGAACATTTCAATCGTTTCTGGATTTATTTCAAGTCTTTTCATCACAATACTCTGCATTTAAACACTTAAAACTGTCTAGAATAGAATTCATGTGTCTTTTATTCAAAAAGATTCGATTACACAAATAAATTACGCATATAAAATGCAAATAATGCAATTCTGAGTATCATTTGAACATTTCAATCGTTTCTGGATACATTCTAAGTCATTTCATCACAATAATCTACATTTTAACACGTAAAACTGTCTAGAAAATGATTCATGTGTCATTTATTCAAAGAGATTGGATTATACACGGTACTTAAGCATGTAAAGTGCAAGTAATGCAATTCTGAGTATCATTTGTGCATTTTAATCATTTCTGGATTCATTCTAAGTCATTTCATCACATTAATCTACATTTAAATACTTAAAACTGCCTAGAATATGATTCATGTGCTATTTATTCAAAATGATTGGATTTTAAAAGGTAATTACGCATATAAATTGCAAATAATGCAATTCTGAGTATCATTTGTGCATTTCAATCGTTTCGGAATTCATTTTAAGTCATTTCATCACAATGGTCTTAATTTAAACACTTAAAACTGTCTAGAATATGATTCATGTTTCTTTTATTGAAAGAGATTGGATTATACATGGTGATTACGCATATAAACAACAAATAATGCATTTCTGAGTATCATTTGAGCATTTCAATCGTTTATGGATTCATTCTAAGTTATTTCATCACAATAATCTACATTTCAACACTTCGAACTGTCTAGAATATAATTCATTTGTCATTTATTCAAAAAGATTTGATTATACAAGGTAATTACGCATATAGAGTGGAAAGAATGCAATTCTGAGTATCATTTGTGCATTTTAATCGTTTCTGGATTAATTTTAAGTCATTTCATCACAATAATCTGCATTTAAACACTTAAAACTGTCTAGAATATAGTTCATGAGTAATTTATTCAAAAAGATTAGATTATACATGGTAATGACGCATATAAAGTGCAAATAATGCAATTCTGAGTATCATTTGAACATTTCAATCGTTTCTGGATTTATTTCAAGTCTTTTCATCACAATACTCTGCATTTAAACACTTAAAACTGTCTATAATATAGTTCATGTGTCTTTTATTCAAAAAGATTCTATTATACAAAGTAATTACGCATATTAAATACAAATAATGCAATTCTGAGTATCATTTGAACATTTCAATCGTTTCTGGATTCATTCTAAGTCATTTCATCACAATAATCTACATTTTAACACGTAAAACTGTCTAGAAAATGATTCATATGTCATTTATTCAAAGAGATTGGATTATACACGGTACTTACGCATATAAAGTGCAAGTAATGCAATTCTGAGTATCATTTGTGCATTTTAATCATTCCTGGATTCATTCTAAGTCATTTCATCACATTAATCTACATTTAAATACTTAAAACTGCCTAGAATATGATTCATGTGCTATTTTTTCAAAATGATTGGATTTTAAAAGGTAATTACGCATATAAATTGCAAATAATGCAATTCTGAGTATCATTTGTGCATTTCAATCGTTTCGGGATTCATTTTAAGTCATTTCTGCACAATGGTCTTAATTTAAACACACAAAACTGTCTAGAATATGATTCATGTGTCATTTATTGAAAAAGATTGGATTATACATGGTGATTACGCATATAAACAGCAAATAATGCAATTCTGAGTATTATTTTAGCATTTCAATCGTTTCTGGATTCATTCTAAGTTATTTCATCACAATAATCTACATTTAAACACTTCAAACTGTCTTGAATATAATTCATTTGTCATTTATTCAAAAAAAATTGGATTAAATAAGGTAATTATGCATATAAAGCGCTAATAATGCAATTCTGAGTATCATTTGTGCATTTTAATCGTTTCTGGATTAATTCTAAGTCATTCCATAACAATAATCCACATTTAAACACTTAAAACTGTCTAGAATATTGTTCATGAGTAATTTATTTAGGTAATGACGCATATAAAGTGCAAATAATACAATTCTGAGTTTCCTTTGAACATTTCAATCGTTTCTGGATTTATTTCAAGTCTTTTCATCACAATACTCTGCATTTAAACACTTAAAACTGTCTAGAATAGAATTCATGTGTCTTTTATTCAAAAAGATTCGATTACACAAATAAATTACGCATATAAAATGCAAATAATGCAATTCTGAGTATCATTTGAACATTTCAATCGTTTCTGGATACATTCTAAGTCATTTCATCACAATAATCTACATTTTAACACGTAAAACTGTCTAGAAAATGATTCATGTGTCATTTATTCAAAGAGATTGGATTATACACGGTACTTAAGCATGTAAAGTGCAAGTAATGCAATTCTGAGTATCATTTGTGCATTTTAATCATTTCTGGATTCATTCTAAGTCATTTCATCACATTAATCTACATTTAAATACTTAAAACTGCCTAGAATATGATTCATGTGCTATTTATTCAAAATGATTGGATTTTAAAAGGTAATTACGCATATAAATTGCAAATAATGCAATTCTGAGTATCATTTGTGCATTTCAATCGTTTCGGAATTCATTTTAAGTCATTTCATCACAATGGTCTTAATTTAAACACTTAAAACTGTCTAGAATATGATTCATGTTTCTTTTATTGAAAGAGATTGGATTATACATGGTGATTACGCATATAAACAACAAATAATGCATTTCTGAGTATCATTTGAGCATTTCAATCGTTTATGGATTCATTCTAAGTTATTTCATCACAATAATCTACATTTCAACACTTCGAACTGTCTAGAATATAATTCATTTGTCATTTATTCAAAACGATTTGATTATACAAGGTAATTACGCATATAAAGTGCAAATAATGCAATTCTGAGTACCATTTGTACGTTTTGATTATTTCTGGATTAATTCTAAGTCATCCCATAACAATAATCTACATTTAAACACTTAAAACTGTCTAGAATATGGTTCATGAGTGATTTATTCAAAAAGATTAGATTATACATGGTAATGACGCATATAAAGTGCAAATAATGCAATTCTGAGTATCATTTGAACATTTCAATCGTTTCTGGATTTATTTCAAGTCTTTTCATCACAATACTCTGCATTTAAACACTTAAAACTGTCTATAATATAGTTCATGTGTCTTTTATTCAAAAAGATTCTACTATACAAAGTAATTACGCATATAAAATACAAATAATGCAATTCTGAGTATCATTTGAACATTTCAATCGTTTCTGGATTCATTCTAAGTCATTTCATCACAATAATCTACATTTTAACACGTAAAACTGTCTAGAAAATGATTCATATGTCATTTATTCAAAGAGATTGGATTATACACGGTACTTACGCATATAAAGTGCAAGTAATGCAATTCTGAGTATCATTTGTGCATTTTAATCATTCCTGGATTCATTCTAAGTCATTTCATCACATTAATCTACATTTAAATACTTAAAACTGCCTAGAATATGATTCATGTGCTATTTTTTCAAAATGATTGGATTTTAAAAGGTAATTACGCATATAAATTGCAAATAATGCAATTCTGAGTATCATTTGTGCATTTCAATCGTTTCGGGATTCATTTTAAGTCATTTCTGCACAATGGTCTTAATTTAAACACACAAAACTGTCTAGAATATGATTCATGTGTCATTTATTGAAAAAGATTGGATTATACATGGTGATTACGCATATAAACAGCAAATAATGCAATTCTGAGTATTATTTTAGCATTTCAATCGTTTCTGGATTCATTCTAAGTTATTTCATCACAATAATCGACATTTAAACACTTCAAACTGTCTTGAATATAATTCATTTGTCATTTATTCAAAAAAAATTGGATTAAATAAGGTAATTATGCATATAAAGCGCTAATAATGCAATTCTGAGTATCATTTGTGCATTTTAATCGTTTCTGGATTAATTCTAAGTCATTCCATAACAATAATCCACATTTAAACACTTAAAACTGTCTAGAATATTGTTCATGAGTAATTTATTTAGGTAATGACGCATATAAATTGCAAATAATACAATTCTGAGTTTCCTTTGAACATTTCAATCGTTTCTGGATTTATTTCAAGTCTTTTCATCACAATACTCTGCATTTAAACACTTAAAACTGTCTAGAATAGAGTTCATGTGTCTTTTATTCAAAAAGATTCGATTACACAAATAAATTACGCATATAAAATGCAAATAATGCAATTCTGAGTATCATTTGAACATTTCAATCGTTTCTGGATTCATTCTAAGTCATTTCATCACAATAATCTACATTTTAACACGTAAAACTGTCTAGAAAATGATTCATGTGTTATTTATTCAAAGAGATTGGATTATACACGGTACTTAAGCATGTAAAGTGCAAGTAATGCAATTCTGAGTATCATTTGTGCATTTTAATCATTTCTGGATTCATTCTAAGTCATTTCATCACATTAATCTACATTTAAATACTTAAAACTGCCTAGAATATGATTCATGTGCTATTTATTCAAAATGATTGGATTTTAAAAGGTAATTACGCATATAAATTGCAAATAATGCAATTCTGAGTATCATTTGTGCATTTCAATCGTTTCGGGATTCATTTTAAGCCATTTTGTCACAATGGTCTTAATTTAAACACTTAAAACTGTCTAGAATATGATTCATGTCTCTATTGTTGAAAAATATTGGATTATACATGGTGATTACGCATATAAACTGCCAATAATGCAATTCTGAGTATCATTTGAGCATTTCAATCGTTTCTGGATTCATTCTAAGTTATTTCATCATAATAATCGACATTTAAACACTTCAAACTGTCTAGAATATAATTCATTTGTCATTTATTCAAAACGATTTGATTATACAAGGTAATTACGCATATAAAGTGCAAATAATGCAATTCTGAGTACCATTTGTACGTTTTGATTATTTCTGGATTAATTCTAAGTCATCCCATAACAATAATCTACATTTAAACACTTAAAACTGTCTAGAATATGGTTCATGAGTGATTTATTCAAAAAGATTAGATTATACATGGTAATGACGCATATAAAGTGCAAATAATGCAATTCTGAGTATCATTTGAACATTTCAATCGTTTCTGGATTTATTTCAAGTCCTTTCATCACAATACTCTGCATTTAAACACTTAAAACTGTCTATAATATAGTTCATGTGTCTTTTATTCAAAAAGATTCTACTATACAAAGTAATTACGCATATAAAATACAAATAATGCAATTCTGAGTATCATTTGAACATTTCAATCGTTTCTGGATTCATTCTAAGTCATTTCATCACAATAATCTACATTTTAACACGTAAAACTGTCTAGAAAATGATTCATATGTCATTTATTCAAAGAGATTGGATTATACACGGTACTTACGCATATAAAGTGCAAGTAATGCAATTCTGAGTATCATTTGTGCATTTTAATCATTCCTGGATTCATTCTAAGTCATTTCATCACATTAATCTACATTTAAATACTTAAAACTGCCTAGAATATGATTCATGTGCTATTTTTTCAAAATGATTGGATTTTAAAAGGTAATTACGCATATAAATTGCAAATAATGCAATTCTGAGTATCATTTGTGCATTTCAATCGTTTCGGGATTCATTTTAAGTCATTTCTCCACAATGGTCTTAATTTAAACACACAAAACTGTCTAGAATATGATTCATGTGTCATTTATTGAAAAAGATTGGATTATACATGGTGATTACGCATATAAACAGCAAATAATGCAATTCTGAGTATTATTTTAGCATTTCAATCGTTTCAGGATTCATTCTAAGTTATTTCATCACAATAATCGACATTTAAACACTTCAAACTGTCTTGAATATAATTCATTTGTCATTTATTCAAAAAAAATTGGATTAAATAAGGTAATTATGCATATAAAGCGCTAATAATGCAATTCTGAGTATCATTTGTGCATTTTAATCGTTTCTGGATTAATTCTAAGTCATTCCATAACAATAATCCACATTTAAACACTTAAAACTGTCTAGAATATTGTTCATGAGTAATTTATTTAGGTAATGACGCATATAAAGTGCAAATAATACAATTCTGAGTTTCCTTTGAACATTTCAATCGTTTCTGGATTTATTTCAAGTCTTTTCATCACAATACTCTGCATTTAAACACTTAAAACTGTCTAGAATAGAGTTCATGTGTCTTTTATTCAAAAAGATTCGATTACACAAATAAATTACGCATATAAAATGCAAATAATGCAATTCTGAGTATCATTTGAACATTTCAATCGTTTCTGGATTCATTCTAAGTCATTTCATCACAATAATCTACATTTTAACACGTAAAACTGTCTAGAAAATGATTCATGTGTCATTTATTCAAAGAGATTGGATTATACACGGTACTTAAGCATGTAAAGTGCAAGTAATGCAATTCTGAGTATCATTTGTGCATTTTAATCATTTCTGGATTCATTCTAAGTCATTTCATCACATTAATCTACATTTAAATACTTAAAACTGCCTAGAATATGATTCATGTGCTATTTATTCAAAATGATTGGATTTTAAAAGGTAATTACGCATATAAATTGCAAATAATGCAATTCTGAGTATCATTTGTGCATTTCAATCGTTTCGGGATTCATTTTAAGCCATTTTGTCACAATGGTCTTAATTTAAACACTTAAAACTGTCTAGAATATGATTCATGTCTCTATTGTTGAAAAATATTGGATTATACATGGTGATTACGCATATAAACTGCCAATAATGCAATTCTGAGTATCATTTGAGCATTTCAATCGTTTCTGGATTCATTCTAAGTTATTTCATCATAATAATCGACATTTAAACACTTCAAACTGTCTAGAATATAATTCATTTGTCATTTATTCAAAACGATTTGATTATACAAGGTAATTACGCATATAAAGTGCAAATAATGCAATTCTGAGTACCATTTGTGCGTTTTGATTATTTCTGGATTAATTCTAAGTCATCCCATAACAATAATCTACATTTAAACACTTAAAACTGTCTAGAATATGGTTCATGAGTGATTTATTCAAAAAGATTAGATTATACATGGTAATGACGCATATAAAGTGCAAATAATGCAATTCTGAGTATCATTTGAACATTTCAATCGTTTCTGGATTTATTTCAAGTCTTTTCATCACAATACTCTGCATTTAAACACTTAAAACTGTCTATAATATAGTTCATGTGTCTTTTATTCAAAAAGATTCTACTATACAAAGTAATTACGCATATAAAATACAAATAATGCAATTCTGAGTATCATTTGAACATTTCAATCGTTTCTGGATTCATTCTAAGTCATTTCATCACAATAATCTACATTTTAACACGTAAAACTGTCTAGAAAATGATTCATATGTCATTTATTCAAAGAGATTGGATTATACACGGTACTTACGCATATAAAGTGCAAGTAATGCAATTCTGAGTATCATTTGTGCATTTTAATCATTCCTGGATTCATTCTAAGTCATTTCATCACATTAATCTACATTTAAATACTTAAAACTGCCTAGAATATGATTCATGTGCTATTTTTTCAAAATGATTGGATTTTAAAAGGTAATTACGCATATAAATTGCAAATAATGCAATTCTGAGTATCATTTGTGCATTTCAATCGTTTCGGGATTCATTTTAAGTCATTTCTGCACAATGGTCTTAATTTAAACACACAAAACTGTCTAGAATATGATTCATGTGTCATTTATTGAAAAAGATTGGATTATACATGGTGATTACGCATATAAACAGCAAATAATGCAATTCTGAGTATTATTTTAGCATTTCAATCGTTTCTGGATTCATTCTAAGTTATTTCATCACAATAATCGACATTTAAACACTTCAAACTGTCTTGAATATAATTCATTTGTCATTTATTCAAAAAAAATTGGATTAAATAAGGTAATTATGCATATAAAGCGCTAATAATGCAATTCTGAGTATCATTTGTGCATTTTAATCGTTTCTGGATTAATTCTAAGTCATTCCATAACAATAATCCACATTTAAACACTTAAAACTGTCTAGAATATTGTTCATGAGTAATTTATTTAGGTAATGACGCATATAAAGTGCAAATAATACAATTCTGAGTTTCCTTTGAACATTTCAATCGTTTCTGGATTTATTTCAAGTCTTTTCATCACAATACTCTGCATTTAAACACTTAAAACTGTCTAGAATAGAGTTCATGTGTCTTTATTCAAAAAGATTCGATTACACAAATAAATTACGCATATAAAATGCAAATAATGCAATTCTGAGTATCATTTGAACATTTCAATCGTTTCTGGATTCATTCTAAGTCATTTCATCACAATAATCTACATTTTAACACGTAAAACTGTCTAGAAAATGATTCATGTGTCATTTATTCAAAGAGATTGGATTATACACGGTACTTAAGCATGTAAAGTGCAAGTAATGCAATTCTGAGTATCATTTGTGCATTTTAATCATTTCTGGATTCATTCTAAGTCATTTCATCACATTAATCTACATTTAAATACTTAAAACTGCCTAGAATATGATTCATGTGCTATTTATTCAAAATGATTGGATTTTAAAAGGTAATTACGCATATAAATTGCAAATAATGCAATTCTGAGTATCATTTGTGCATTTCAATCGTTTCGGGATTCATTTTAAGCCATTTTGTCACAATGGTCTTAATTTAAACACTTAAAACTGTCTAGAATATGATTCATGTCTCTATTGTTGAAAAATATTGGATTATACATGGTGATTACGCATATAAACTGCCAATAATGCAATTCTGAGTATCATTTGAGCATTTCAATCGTTTCTGGATTCATTCTAAGTTATTTCATCATAATAATCGACATTTAAACACTTCAAACTGTCTAGAATATAATTCATTTGTCATTTATTCAAAACGATTTGATTATACAAGGTAATTACGCATATAAAGTGCAAATAATGCAATTCTGAGTACCATTTGTGCGTTTTGATTATTTCTGGATTAATTCTAAGTCATCCCATAACAATAATCTACATTTAAACACTTAAAACTGTCTAGAATATGGTTCATGAGTGATTTATTCAAAAAGATTAGATTATACATGGTAATGACGCATATAAAGTGCAAATAATGCAATTCTGAGTATCATTTGAACATTTCAATCGTTTCTGGATTTATTTCAAGTCTTTTCATCACAATACTCTGCATTTAAACACTTAAAACTGTCTATAATATAGTTCATGTGTCTTTTATTCAAAAAGATTCTACTATACAAAGTAATTACGCATATAAAATACAAATAATGCAATTCTGAGTATCATTTGAACATTTCAATCGTTTCTGGATTCATTCTAAGTCATTTCATCACAATAATCTACATTTTAACACGTAAAACTGTCTAGAAAATGATTCATATGTCATTTATTCAAAGAGATTGGATTATACACGGTACTTACGCATATAAAGTGCAAGTAATGCAATTCTGAGTATCATTTGTGCATTTTAATCATTCCTGGATTCATTCTAAGTCATTTCATCACATTAATCTACATTTAAATACTTAAAACTGCCTAGAATATGATTCATGTGCTATTTTTTCAAAATGATTGGATTTTAAAAGGTAATTACGCATATAAATTGCAAATAATGCAATTCTGAGTATCATTTGTGCATTTCAATCGTTTCGGGATTCATTTTAAGTCATTTCTGCACAATGGTCTTAATTTAAACACACAAAACTGTCTAGAATATGATTCATGTGTCATTTATTGAAAAAGATTGGATTATACATGGTGATTACGCATATAAACAGCAAATAATGCAATTCTGAGTATTATTTTAGCATTTCAATCGTTTCTGGATTCATTCTAAGTTATTTCATCACAATAATCGACATTTAAACACTTCAAACTGTCTTGAATATAATTCATTTGTCATTTATTCAAAAAAAATTGGATTAAATAAGGTAATTATGCATATAAAGCGCTAATAATGCAATTCTGAGTATCATTTGTGCATTTTAATCGTTTCTGGATTAATTCTAAGTCATTCCATAACAATAATCCACATTTAAACACTTAAAACTGTCTAGAATATTGTTCGTGAGTAATTTATTTAGGTAATGACGCATATAAAGTGCAAATAATACAATTCTGAGTTTCCTTTGAACATTTCAATCGTTTCTGGATTTATTTCAAGTCTTTTCATCACAATACTCTGCATTTAAACACTTAAAACTGTCTAGAATAGAGTTCATGTGTCTTTTATTCAAAAAGATTCGATTACACAAATAAATTACGCATATAAAATGCAAATAATGCAATTCTGAGTATCATTTGAACATTTCAATCGTTTCTGGATTCATTCTAAGTCATTTCATCACAATAATCTACATTTTAACACGTAAAACTGTCTAGAAAATGATTCATGTGTCATTTATTCAAAGAGATTGGATTATACACGGTACTTAAGCATGTAAAGTGCAAGTAATGCAATTCTGAGTATCATTTGTGCATTTTAATCATTTCTGGATTCATTCTAAGTCATTTCATCACATTAATCTACATTTAAATACTTAAAACTGCCTAGAATATGATTCATGTGCTATTTATTCAAAATGATTGGATTTTAAAAGGTAATTACGCATATAAATTGCAAATAATGCAATTCTGAGTATCATTTGTGCATTTCAATCGTTTCGGGATTCATTTTAAGCCATTTTGTCACAATGGTCTTAATTTAAACACTTAAAACTGTCTAGAATATGATTCATGTGTCTATTGTTAAAAAATATTGGATTATACATGGTGATTACGCATATAAACTGCCAATAATGCAATTCTGAGTATCATTTGAGCATTTCAATCGTTTCTGGATTCATTCTAAGTTATTTCATCATAATAATCGACATTTAAACACTTCAAACTGTCTAGAATATAATTCATTTGTCATTTATTCAAAACGATTTGATTATACAAGGTAATTACGCATATAAAGTGCAAATAATGCAATTCTGAGTACCATTTGTACGTTTTGATTGTTTCTGGATTAATTCTAAGTCATTCCATAACAATAATCTACGTTTAAACATTTAAAACTGTCTAGAATATGATTCATGAGTGATTTATTCAAAAAGATTAGATTATACATGGTAATGACGCATATAAAGTGCAAATAATGCAATTCTGAGTATAATTTGAACATTTCAATCGTTTCTGGATTTATTTCAAGTCTTTTCATCACAATACTCTGCATTTAAACACTTAAAACTGTCTATAATATAGTTCATGTGTCTTTTATTAAAAAAGATTCTATTATACAAAGTAATTACGCATATAAAATGCAAATAATGCAATTCTGAGTATCATTTGAGCATTTCAATCGTTTCTGGATTCATTCTAAGTCATTTCATCAAAATAATCTACATTTTAACACTTAGAACTGTCTAGAATGTGATTCTTATGTCATTTATTTAAAAAGATTGGATTATACAAGGTAACTACGCATATAAGTGAAAATAATTGAATTCCGGGTATCCTTTGAGCATTTCAATCGTTTCTGGATTCATTTTGAGTCATTTCATCACAATAATCTGCTTTTAAACTCTTAAAACTGTCTAGAATATGATTCATGTGTCATTTATTCAAAAATATTTCGTAATACATGGTAATTACGCATCTTAATTGCAAGTAATGCAATTCTGAGTATCATTTGAGCATTTCACTCATTTCTTGATTCATTCTAAGTCATTTCATCACAATAATCTACATTTAAACACTTAAAATTGTCTAGAATGTGATTCATGAGTAAATTATTCAAAAAGATTGGATTATAAATGGTAATAACGCATATAAAGTGCAAATAATGAAATACTGAGTATCATTTGAGCATTTCAACCTCTTTTGGATTCATTGTAAGTCATTTCATCACAATACTCTGCATTTAAACACTTAAAACTGTCTAGAATATGATTCATGTGTCTTTTATTAAAAAATATTGGATTATAAAAGACAATTACGCATATAAAGAGCAAATAATTCAGTTCTGAGTATCATTTGAGAATTTCAATCGTTTCTGGATACATTATAAGTTAGTTAATCACAATAATCTACATTTAAACATGTAAAACTGTCTAGAAAATGATTCATGTGTCATTTATTCAAAGAGATTGGATTATACACGGTACTTACGCATATAAAGTTCAAGTAATGCAATTCTGAGTATTATTTGTGCATTTTAATCGTTCCTGGATTCATTCTAAGTTATTTCATCACATTAATCTACATTTAAATACTTAAAACTTCCTAGAATATGATTCATGTGTTATTTATTCAAAAAGATTGGATTTTGAATGGTAATTACGCATATAAAATGCAAATAATGCAATTCTGAGTATCATTTGTGCATTTCAATCGTTTCGGGATTCATTTTAAGTCATTTCGTCACAATGGTCTTAATTTAAACATTTAAAACTGTCTAGAATATGATTCATGTGTCATTTATTCAAAGAGATTGGATTATACACGGTACTTACGCATATAAAGTGCAAGTAATGTAATTCTGAGTATCATTTGTGCATTTTAATCATTCCTGGATTCATTCTAAGTCATTTCATCACATTAATCTACATTTAAATACTTAAAACTGCCTAGAATATGATTCATGTGCTATTTTTTCAAAATGATTGGATTTTAAAAGGTAATTACGCATATAAATTGCAAATAATGCAATTCTGAGTATCATTTGTGCATTTCAATCGTTTCGGGATTCATTTTAAGTCATTTCTGCACAATGGTCTTAATTTAAACACACAAAACTGTCTAGAATATGATTCATGTGTCATTTATTGAAAAAGATTGGATTATACATGGTGATTACGCATATAAACAGCAAATAATGCAATTCTGAGTATTATTTTAGCATTTCAATCGTTTCTGGATTCATTCTAAGTTATTTCATCACAATAATCTACATTTAAACACTTCAAACTGTCTAGAATATAATTAATTTGTCATTTATTCAAAAAAGATGGATTAAAAAAGGTAATTACGCATATAAAGTGCTAATAATGCAATTCTGAGTATCATTTGTGCATTTTAATCGTTTCTGGATTAATTCTAAGTCATTCCATAACAATAATCCACATTTAAACACTTAAAACTGTCTAGAATATTGTTCATGAGTAGATTATTTAGGTAATGACGCATATAAAGTGCAAATAATGCAATTCTGAGTATCATTTGAACATTTCAATCGTTTCTGGATTTATTTCAAGTCTTTTCATCACAATACTCTGCATTTAAACACTTAAAACTGTCTATAATATAGTTCATGTGTCTTTTATTCAAAAAGATTCGATTATACAACGTAATTACGCATATAAATGCAAATAATACAATTCTGAGTATCATTTGAGCATTTCAATCGTTTCTGGATTCATTCTAAGTCATTTCATCACAATAATCTACATTTTAACACTTAAAACTGTCTAGAATGTGATTCTTATGTCATTTATTCAAAAAGATTAGATTATACAAGGTAATTTCGCATATAAGTGCAAATAATGCAATTCCGGGTATCCTTTGAGCATTTCAATCGTTTCTGGATTCATTTTGAGTCATTTCATCACAATAATCTGCATTTAAACTCTTAAAACTGTCTAGAATATGATTCAAGTGTCATTTAATCAAAAATATTTCGTAATACATGGTAATTACGCATCTAAATTGCAAATAATGCAATTCTGAGTATCATTTAAGCATTTCAATTATTTCTTGATTCATTCTAAGTCATTTCGTCACAATAATCTGCATTTAAACACTTAAAACTGTCTAGAATGTGATTCTTATGTCATTTATTCAAAAAGATTAGATTATACAAGGTAATTTCGCATATAAGTGCAAATAATCGAATTCCGGGTATCATTTGAGCATTTCAATCGTTTCTTGATACATTCTAAGTTAGCTAATCACAATAATCTACATTTAAACACGTAAAACTGTCTAGAAAATGATTCATGTGTCATTTATTCAAAGAGATTGGATTATACACGGTACTTACGCATATAAAGTGCAAGTAATGCAATTCTGAGTATCATTTGTGTATTTTAATCGTTCCTGGATTCATTTATAAGTTATTTCATCACATTAATCTACATTTAAATACTTAAAAGTGCCTAGAATATGATTCTTGTGCTATTTATTCAAAAGGATTGGATTATACATGGTGATTACGCATATAAACTGCCAATAATGCAATTCTGAGTATCATTTGAGCATTTCAATCGTTTCTGGATTCATTCTAAGTTATTTCATCACAATAATCGACATTTAAACACTTCAATCTTTCTAGAATATAATCCATTTGTCATTTATTCAAAAAGATTTGATTATACATGGTAATTACGCATATAAAGTGCAAATGATGCAATTCTGAGTATCATTTGTGCCATTTGATCGTTTCTGGATTAATTCTAAGTCATCCCATAACAATAATCTACATTTAAACACTTAAAATTGTCTAGAATATGGTTCATGAGTAATTTATTCAAAAAAATTAGATTATACACGGTAATGACGCATATAAAGTGCAAATAATGCAATTCTGAGTATCATTTGAACATTTCAATCGTTTCTGGATCTATTTCAAGTCTTTTCATCACAATACTCTGCATTTAAACACTTAAAACTGTCTATAATAAAGTTCATGTGTCTTTTATTCAAAAATATTCGATTATACAAAGTAATTACGCATATAAAATGCAAATATTGCAATTCTGAGTATCATTTGAGCATTTCAATCGTTTCTGAATTCATTCTAATTCATTTCATCACAATAATCTACATTTTTACACTTAAAACTGTCTAGAATGTGATTCTTATGTCATTTATTCAAAAAGATTGAATTATACAAGGTTATTACGCATATAAATTGCAAATAATGCAATTCTGAGTATCATTTGAGCATTTCAATCAATTCTTGATTCATTCTAAGTCATTTCATCACAATAATCTACATTTAAACACTTAAAATTGTCTAGAATGTGATTCATGAGTAATTTATTCAAAAATATTGGATTATAAATGGTAATAACGCATATAAAGTGCAAATAATGAAATACTGAGTATCACTTGAGCATTTCAACCTCTTTTGGATTCATTGTAAGTCATTTAATCACAATACTCTTCATTTAAACACTTAAAACTGTCTAGAATATGATTCATGTGTCTTTTATTCAAAAATATTGGATTATAAAAGACAATTACGCATATAAAATGCAAATAATTCAGTTCCGAGTATCATTTGAGCATTTCAATCATTTCTGGATACATTCTAAGTTATTTCATCACAATAATCTACATTTAAACACGTAAAACTGTCTAGAAAATGATTCATGTGTCATTTATTCAAAGAGATTGGATTATACACGGTACTTACGTATATAAAGTGCAAGTAATGCAATTCTCAGTATCATTTGTGCATTTTAATCGTTCCTGGATTCATTTTAAGTTATTTCATCACATTAATCTACATTTAAATACTTAAAACTGCCTAGAATATGATTCATGTGCTATTTATTCAAAAGGATTCGATTTTAAAAGGTAATTACGCATATAAATTGCAAATAATGCAATTCTGAGTATCATTTGTGCATTTCCATCGTTTCGGGATTCATTTTAAGCCATTTCGTCCAAAGGTCTTAATTTAAACACTTAAAACTGTCTAGAATATGATTTATGTGTCTATTGTTGAAAAAGATTGGATTATACATGGTGATTACGCATATAAACTGCCAATAATGCAATTCTGAGTATCATTTGAGCATTTCAATCGTTTCTGGATTCATTCTAAGTTATTTGATCACAATAATCTACATTTTAACACTTAAAAACTGTCTAGAATATAATTCATGTGTCATTTATTCAAAAAGATTAGATTATACACGGTACTTACGCATATAAAGTGCAAATAATGCAATTCTGAGTATCATTTGTGCATTTTGATCGTTTCTTGATTAATTCTAAGTCATCCCATAACAATAATCTACATTTAAACACTAAAAACTGTCTAGAATATGGTTCATGAGTAATTTATTAAAAAAGATTAGATTATACGCGGAAATGACGCATATAAAGTGCAAATAATGCAATTCTGAGTATCATTTGAACATTGCAATCGTTTCTGGATTTATTTCAAGTCTTTTCGTCACAATACTCTGCATTTAAACACTTAAAACTATCTATAATACAGTTCATGTTTCTTTTATTCAAAAAGATTCGATTATACAAAGTAATTACGCATATAAAATGCAAATAATGCAGTTCTGAGTATCAATTGAGCATTTCAATCGTTTCTGGATTCATTCTAAGTCATTTCATTGCAATAATCTACATTTAAACACTTAAAACTGTCAAGAATGTGATTCTTATGTCATTTATTCAAAAAGATTTGATTATACAAGGTAATTACGAATATAAGTGCAAATAATGGAATTCCGGGTATCCTTTGAGCATTTCAATCATTTCTGGATTCATTTTGAGTCATTTCATGACAATAATCTGCATTTAAACTCTTAAAACTGTCTAGAATATGATTCAAGTGTCATTTATTCAAAAATATTTCATAATACATGGTAATTACGCATCTAAATTGCAAATAATGCAATTCTGAGTATCATTTGTGCATTTTGATCGTTTCTGGATTAATTCTAAGTCATCCCATAACAGTAATCTACATTTAAACACTTAAAACTGTCTAGATTATGGTTCATGAGTAATTTATTCAAAAAGATTAGATTATACATGGTAATGACGCATATAAAGTGTAAATAATGCAATTCTGAGTATCATTTGAACATTTCAATCGTTTCTGGAGTCATTCTAAGTTATTTCATCACAATACTCTGCATTTCAACACTTAAAACTGTCTAGAATATAATTCATGTGTCTTTTATTCAAAAATATTGGATTATAAAAGACAATTACGCATATAAAGGGCAAATAATTCAGTTTTGAGTATCATTTGAGCATTTCAATCGGTTCTGGATTCATTCTAAGTTATTTCATAACAAGAATCTACATTTAAACACTTAAAACTTCTAGAATATGATTCTTCTGTCATTTACTAAAAAAGATTAGACAGTTTTACATGCAGAGTTTGTGTTGAAATGACTTAAAATGAATCCAAAAACGGTTGAAATGCTCAAATGATACTCTGAATTGCATTATTTACACTTTATATGCGTCATTACCTTGTATAATCTAATCTTTTTTAGTAAATGACAGAAGAATCATATTCTAGAAGTTTTAAGTGTTTAAATGTAGATTATTGTGATGAAATTACTTAGAATAAATTCAGAAATGATAAAAATGCTTAAATGATACTCAGAATTGCATTATTTGCATTTTACATGCGTAATTACCTTCTATAATCCACTCTTTTTGAATAAATGCAAAAGAATCATATTCTAGATAGTTTTACGTGTTTAAATGTAGATTACTGTAATGGAATGAATTAGAATGAATCCAGAAACGATTGAAATGCTCAAATGATACTCAGAATTATATTCTTGGCAATTTATATGCGTAATTACCTTGTATAATAAAATCTTTTCGAATAAATGACATATGAATTATTTTCTAGACAATTTTAAGTTTTTAAATATAGATTATTGTGACGAAATGACTTAGAATGATTCCAGAAACTATTGAAATGCTCAAATGATACTCAGAATTGCATTATTTGCACTTTATATCCGTCATTACCTTGTATAATCTAATCTTTTTGAATAAATTACTCATGAATCATATTTTAGACAGTTTTAAGTATTCAAATGTAGATTATTGTGATGGAATGACTTAGAATTAATCCAGAAACGATTAAAATGCACAAATGATACTCAGAATTCCATTATTTGCACTTTATATGCGTAATTACATTGTATAATCCAATTTTTTTGAATAAATGACAATTGAATTATATTCTAGACAGTTTGAAGTGTTTAAATGTAGATTATTGTGATGAGATAACTTAGAATGAATCCATAAACGATTGAAATGCTGAAATGATACTCAGAATTGCATTATGTGGAGTTTATATGCGTAATCACCATGTATGATCCAAAGTTTTTGAATAAAAGACACATGAATCATATTCTAGACAGTTTTAAGTGTTTAAATTAAGACCATTGTGATGAAATGACTTAAAATGAATCCCGAACGATTGAAATGCTCAAATGATACTCAGAATTGTATTATTTGCACTTTATATGCGATATTACCTTGTATAATCTAATCTTTTTCAATAAATGACATAAGAATCATATTCTAGACAGTTTTAAGTGTTTAAATGTAGATTATTGTGATGAAATGACTTAAAATGAATCCAGAAACAATTAAAATGCACAAATGATACTCAGAATTGCATTACTTGCACTTTATATGTGTAATTACCCTGTATAATCCAATCTTTTTGAATAAATGAAACATGAATCATTTTCTAGACAGTTTTAAGTGTTTAAATGTCGATTATTGTGATGAAATAACTTAGAATGAATCCAGAAACGATTGAAATGCTCAAATGATACTCAGAATTGAATTATTTGCACTTTATATGCGTAATTATCTTTTATAATCCAATCTTTTTGAATAAAAGACACATAAATCATATTATAGACAGGTTTAAGTGTTTAAATGCAGAGTCTTGTGATGAAATGACTTAAAATGAATCCAAAAACGGTTGAAATGCTCAAATGATACTCAGTATTGCATTATTTGCACTTTATATGCGATATTACCTTGTATAATCTAATCTTTTTCAATAAATGACATAAGAATCATATTCTAGACAGTTTTAAGTGTTTAAATGTAGATTATTGTGATGAAATGACTTAGAATGAATTCAGAAATCATTAAAATGCTCAAATGATACTCAGAATTGCATTATTTGCATTTTACATGCGTAATTACATTGTATAATCCACTCTTTTTGAATAAATGACAAATGAATCATATTCTAGACTATTTTACATGTTTATATGTAGATTATTGTGATGGAATGACTTAAAATGAATCCAGAAACGATTGAAATGCTCAAATGATACTCAGAATTGTATTCTTTACAATTTATATGCGTAATTACCTTGTATAATCAAATCTTTTCGAATAAATGACATACGGATTATCTTCTAGACAATTTTAAGTGTTTTAATGTAGATTATTGTGATGAAATGACTTAGAATGAATCCAGAAACGATTGATATGCTCAAATGATACTCATAATTGCATTATTTGCACTTTAGATGCGCAATTACCATATATTATGAAATATTTTTGAATAAATGACACATGAATCATATTCTAGACAGTTTTAAGAGTTTAAATGCAGATTATTGTGATGAAATGACTTGAAATGAATCCAGATACGATTGAAATGCTCAAAGGATACCCGGAATTGCATTATTTGCACTTATATGCGTAATTGCCTTGTATAATCCATTCTTTTTGAATAAATGACATAAGAATGATATTCTAGACAGTTTTAAGTGTTTAAATGCAGAGTATTATGATGAAATGACTTAAAATAAATCCAGAAACGATTGAAATGCTCAAATCATACAGTTTTAGTTTGTGCGAATAGAATTAATTTGTTCTAGTTTTCATTTGGGAAATAACGAATGGTCTAGCACACTTGCCTTTTTTGTGATTTTATGACGTGAAGGATTGCAACAATTTATTGTTAAATACAGTGGACGCGCACTTGTGTATATAAATTGAAGATTATACAATGTTTGCGAAAAAATTAATGTAACATTTATTTATAATTAGATTTGGAGTCACTGCCAACATTCTAAGGAGGGAAAAATTCATAATTAGCTCAAATAATTATCTTAACGTACTTGATATTATTATGAAAATAAACATTGACACGAAAAAAATTTATAACTTCATATGACACTTCAATTGGCCGAATACATCATGAGATATACAATAAGTTGTTCTCTTAATCTCATTGTTGGTTAAAATGAATTTCGAAGGTAAACGTCAGTATAGTAAATTTACGATTAAATAACATTTTTTTCGTACAATTTAGTAAGTTTAGTAATATTTGAAAAGTTGTTTAAGAAGTATTTTGAATATAATATGAATATCATCTGACAACCTAATTACTCGTGGAATTTGATTGCAGGCCGGTCAGTAAATTAGAATTAGAAATATATACATTTTGTCCATCGTGAGCTGCACGTGCTGGTCTCTCTGCACTGTAGATAGCACAGTAACAAATCTGAGCCATCCATTCTGTATTACTTGATCCAGTCCGTTAGCTTGATTTAGCGTCTATTTGGCTTTGATTGGTCTTTGCGTTTCTTTACTCTCTCTCCACATTTCTGTATTCTCTCTCCCATTTGAGTCTTTGAGCTACACAACTACCGAGGCAAAAAGGGTATGGATGGATAGATCGGCGGCTATCGCTGTTTTTGTTCAAATCATGGCGACTTTCGATCTCATCTCGCGATTCCGGTGGTATGGATGGATAGATCGTCTCATTCTCTTTCATACGAGTACCGATTGAGTATGAATCTCTGTTTGTTTCCTTCTTTCTCTGTTTTTCTTTCAGTTGCTAATGCATTTGGACGATTTCCTTTCTCTCTGAATCATTATTTATCATTTTAATTTAATCTTCTCATTTTTCAAGTTGATGGTTGAAGAGGCCAACGAAGAGCAGCTACGTTTAGAGCTGGTAAGAATTCTCTCCATAACTTAGTCAAATTAAGTTTTTTCCCCCATAAAAAAATTTTCTCCTCATATACTACGTTGTAAATATCTGGATTTATCTTTGTGATTTTATTTTTTTTTCCTCAAAAGGCTTAACCTGAAAACGTGATGCTATGAGTGAGATTGTTTATGGAAGTGGCTGTCTTTTACAAGTTTTAATTAGATCAATGTATTATTGTCTTCTAGCTGATGGATGTATATAAATTTTGAGGTCAGCTTATCTGATAAAGTTGTATGAGTTAGTTAAATTTGTGCTTTTATTGAGTTTGTGCTTTTATTGAGTTTGTACTCTATTGATTGATGAAGCTTAGGTCGAAAACAAATAATTGGACCGTTTTGAATCAATTGTGTAAATGGTCAGCTCTTTAGCTCAAATAATTTAATTGTTGCTATGCAATTAATCGTCAATTGTGTAAATGGCCATCACTTTAGCTCAAATAACTATGCAATTTGTCATCAAGCGTGTAGTTAGACCTTCAGATGTCTGAAACTTGAACAAATTAGTACCATAAGCATTCTAGATGGTAACTGCATATGATATAACTTGATTTAATATGACACTGAAATTGAAGATGCGATCTACTTTATTTGTTTTTGGTCAATAGACAGAAGAAAAAGCTTATAGCTATATTTTTCTAATTAGTTATGGTTTCTTCCTTATCAGGTGGAGAGGTTGATCTGAGTACGATGAAGGCACGAGATTTAAAGAGTAAAGAGGTATTAGCTTCATAGCTTGGGTCTGTAATGGTATGTATCTTTCTGTGCTAGGGTATAAAATCTGTATTGCTACTCAAATAAGCAGGGATGTTTTACAAAGAGGCCATTAGAATTATTGTTGTTGTTTTATCAAACAAATCCGAATTAAAAAAGAAACAAGGACCATATGTCAGTGGCGATGGTGCTGGGTTCATCTGAACAGTTGCTGGCTGGTATATCTTTGGTTACAAATGGACCATTTAAGTCACTATTATACCCAGTTGACCTAAATTAAGAATAATTTTTTTAGAGAATTTGACAACGACTGTCAAATAGAAATTAAGAATAAATTAAGAAGGATTTCTTGCATTGTAAGTACAAACCAGATAATCTTTATTATTGCTGCCTTTATTTTTTGTCCTTAACTAAATTAGTAAATTACAATATAATTGAAGAGCTATATTATAGGTGCTCGGCTGCTTCCAGGTTCCATCTATATCCGGAGAACAAAATAATTTATGATCTTATACCTACATTTCTCAAGGTACGCAAATTGTTTGTTAAGCTATCATTGAAAGGTTATCAAACTTCTGTTTATAATAATGGGGCATGTATGCATTTGTTTCTTCAGACTATGTATTCAATAATTCATATATTCATTTTCTCTCTTTGTTTGTTTATTCTGAGTATGTATGCATTCTGTCATCAGAGTTCTCTTTTTTTTTTTAACACATTCAACATTTTTAGTAAAATTATTTACATGGTGCCTGAATGAAGAAAAAAGATTGGGTTTTCTTGGGAAAATATCCACCACAATTTGTAATTGTTCTGTCAATTGAGATTTTGGCTTGGATAGTCGTGCATAGAAATGTATTAAATTGAGATTTTGTCAAATTGCATTAGATTTTTTTATTTTCCCTTGCATACGTTCTGATATTTTCTTTTTTATGAATTTAGGTACAACTGAGTCGTACTTCCATGGTGTTTGTCCTCAATGTAGAGTGAGGATAAGCAGGAAAATTAGGTAGTCTTTATATATATATATTTTTTCTTCTTTGATTTTTCCTCCACTGTTGATGGGGTTTTTTCCCCCTTCCTTTCTTCTTACAGTAGCCAACTGGCAAGAATTTTAAATGTCGAGAATAATTTCATGGTTTGTTTTTTTTTTGAATCAAATCAACTGATCGATGGATGCAACAGTGTAGATAACTTCACAAGTGTTTGATTCTGCGAGGATCATACCAGTAAGTGATTATGATTATAAATTATACTGGGAAGGATAATTATAATAGTTAGCACGTTTGTTCTTCATTAGATCCTCATTTTTGTCATAATGAAATAGAAATTATTATTGACTGTAATCAAAGTCCAATAGTCTAGAATAAAATTGCCAATATTATATCTCATTATTCGGTGTTCGTTCATCACCAAATATTATATATCTTACTTTAATCAAATTATTTATAAACCATGGCTTGAATAGCCTGAGTGTCTTGCTCTTCTGTTTTGATTTTTTAATTCCATTTTTTTATATTTAGATTAGCAATAAAATTTCAATAGGTGAGAGGGGAAGATGTTCTGTTGTGTTCTTTCTTTAGCGTAGGCTATTGATATGTTGCAAAGATATTCTATTAGTCTAGCTGGTGTTGAGGTGCTGAAAATCAAGTTTCTTGAATTCGAGGAGAGACTACCTATAAGTGAACTTACCATATGAGATTTAAATTATGGTTTAATAGTGCAAACTGTAAACATTATGAAAAGCTTGCTGAAGACCAAGATCCAAAGGTTAATCACTGTGCTTTTTTCCCCCTTACTATTTCTTTCTCGAATCAATCCTAATGTTTTTTTTAATATAAATTGCTTTTTGTTTCAGCTACATGTAATGTCAGTGAATAAGCTAAACTAAGATTTCAATCAATTGCACATTTTGAAGATTTGTTTTGTTGTATTCTTCTACTGACATATCAATATAACTTACTCTTTAGTCTTTGCATATTTTCTTTAAACAATTTAGTTTTTTATTAATATTTAGCTCAACAGTAGTTTTAAATAATTTTGTTCTTTTGCTGATATTTTTCTGATGTCGTAACAAGTGTTTTTGGGGCTTTTTGTCCAACAAAAGTCTTGTATATCCTGGTTATTTAGTGGGTATATAATTGTATATATTTAGAAATGCTATAAGGTTTGCAAAATTTAAATAGTGAAGACTAAAGCCTCTTGGCATAAAAAAGTCTACATTTTTTTCTGTCATTTATGTTACAGTAAATTTATATTGATTTTATTACTATTGATGGAATTTTTACAGCGATGGCTTTATTCATACTATCAAATTATTTAACTGTTCTTAATAATACCCGTACCCTTTAGTTAAATGTGGTTGTTATAGTGATAACATGCTATTAGCAATCAACATAAATAAAGAGCTACCCATTTCCTTTTGCTGCTCACTGTCTGTTCTCTTTTTTTTCTTCTTCTTCTGTTTGGTGATTTTTCCTTGGTAGATTGTTTCTCCTCTTCAGCCTTATTAGTGTCTTTGTTGTTCTACTATTTTCTTTTCATTTCTTTCTTTAGATTTCAAATCTTTCCTTTTGTTCGGATTTAGTGCTGCTTAATTCGATTGGACAAGGAGGTTCTGAAAATTAGAGGAATTTATTGATGTTTGTCCTGTTCATGCAGCACCAGTCCCTTTATATGCACTCTGATTAAAGAAAGGAGTCATTGGTGTATGGTTATTTCTAATAACAATGTTTACTTCAGGGTAAATTTCACTCATCTGATCTTTTTATTGCTCTGTACATCTTGCTTGGTTGGCTGTCAATGGTGTTTTTTTTAAGGGAGAGTGAGAATAGGTAGGAAAATAAGGTAGTATTTTTTTTTATATCTTTTATTCTTTAATTTTTTTTTCACTGTCAATGGGTTTTTTTCCCATTCTTTCTCCATACAGTAACCGACTTGCGAGGATTTCAAATGCAAACAATAATTTCATGATTTGTTTTTGTTCATTAGATTAGTGATGATGGATGCAGCAGGATAGATAACTTAACACGTATTGGATTCTGCGAGGATTATACCAGTAAGTGTTTATGATTATTCATTGTGTTGGGAAGGATAATAGTTAGCACGTTTCTGTTTCATTGGATACTCATTTGTGTTACAATGAAAATAATACTTAGCTCAATGAAAATCATTTTATTATGCAAATGGTACAATAATTAAAGAGGTAGCATTTTTTTTTTTTGTAATTTGTTTGTGTTAATTTATGTACTTACAAAACTCAAGCATGCGTATCTGGATAGTTGATATCAAAATCATTTCTTTTGGCATCAACGTAGGGTTTCTTTTGCATTATAATAATTTATTGTCAGTTTGGACTACTGACTCATTTTTATTGAATGTGTCATGCTCTGTACACCTACTATATGGATGGTATACAATATGGCTAATGTTAATCTCTCTATTTGTAGGCTTGCAATGATCGTGGGATATTTTTGACTCCCAGATGTGATGCAATTAATTTGGTTATCTTCCTCCGATCTAAATTTATTGCCAATAATTTCTGTGTAGTTTGTTATTTATATGGAATTTTACATGGGCAATATATATTTTTTTTCAAAACTTGAAATAGATACATGGCAATTGAAAGTGATACTATGGTACTGTTAAACCATTATTTGTCTGGAGATGACCATGGCTCTTACTGGGTGCACCTCTCCGAAGGATACAACCCATGATCATGGGCTGCCTCAATAGGATAACATTCCATAGAAATATTTTACACCACTGTTTGCAAACCAACAACCACAACGCAAAATTTCACGAACAGCCTATGATCATGGTCATTTTAGTGTAAACAATGACAATCAACTCTTTACAAATTCGCAATTAATGATGATTGTCCATTGTAACAATGATCGTAAATCTTACGCATCTGTTTGCAAAAATTTCCATAACGTATCCGCACTCATTAGGAAACTGTTTCATAACACTTTCGGATTGGGATGCATGAATCGCGCAACGCGCGAGATTAGAACTAGTTAATAATTCATACAGACGTGAGTAAGCCAGATGGTGAATTTCCTTTTTTATTATGTCGGTCTTACTACATCTGGCATCTGTCAAATTATTTTCCTTAATTGTTTTTTCATAATTATCTGTCAAATTAATGTCTAGAATCCGGACCACCGTCAACAAATGTTTCCACATGAATCTTTTTTTCTTTTTCATAGAACAGACCACTAAACCCAAGACGGCTGTGGCACCGCTTGGTGGAAATTGACTAAACCCTCCAACTTTCTCCACCGCCTTTTATCTCCGTCTCTCTTTCTCCCTTTTCGCTCCTCGTGGTAAATCTCTCTCTCTCTCACACACACACAACCCAAGATGTCATCTTTTTTCTTTTATTCACCTTACGTTTTGAAAATCGATTGATGTTCTTTGGAGCGAAGTATTTGATCAGCTTAAAATTTTATTAGAAAAAAATGAGTAGGCAGAAAACGGGAAGACATCTTGTCAGTTTTGCTATATATTTTCTCAAAAATTTGGGCATCAATATCACTGCAGGTAGATAATTTGGGGGTTCAGATGTTGTGTTTCACCTCCTCAACTGTCTTTGATTCGATTTAATACACAATGAGGATGTAATGTTACAATGAAAAAATAGCAATTAGGATTCATGACCCTAATCTCAAAACGATTTCAACCCATGCTAGAGAGACAATAGTCACTCTATATTTATATGTTGTCAAGAGCATATGAAACAAAAGCTAGTCATACACTTATTAACTAGCTGTGACAAAGACTATGTTAAGCGCTTTCCAGCTATTTTATTTAGTACAAAAAATGTTATTTCAAATAAGAAAGTCGAGAGCTACAATGACGACATATATTCACAATACATTTTCAAATCAATCTAAAAATATTTAAAGATTAAAGGGAAAAAAATTTGTAGAGTGGTTGTGTATCTAATTTCATGCACTTATATGATTTTATAACTTGCAACAAAGTCTACTTCGATTAAGAACACAGATAAGTTCCTGAAGTATAATCATGCGTAAAATTGATGTACCAATAAGTTGTTTCCATTAAGTAATTGATAATATTTAAAGATTCAAACAAGAATTAGTGATTTTATGAAGGGATGCAACAGTTATCAATTATAAATACATAAGACGCACACAACAACATGCTGTATACAAATTCAAAGATTATACATCAGCTATTCGATGTAACATATATAATTAGTTAATAAAATTGCATAGTAAATTACTTGATTACATCTAGAAAAATAACTGGTGACTTGAAAAAATTTAAAACTTGTAATGACTAAATGGTTCAAAATGTCAAGTACGTACATCATGAGATGTACCCAGTTTACTCCAATATTATAAGTTTATAGCATTAATTGCACATAGATAATTTTGAATAGCACCAATAAGTCGTTCTAACTTCTAATTTAATGGATATGATGATTTTTTTCGTACAATTTAGTAGCATGTTAAAAAGTTGTTCAAAAGATAAGAATAAGAATGATTAAGCCAGATGGTGGATTTTTGTCATATAGTCTTGCTACTTCATCTAACAAATTATTTTTCTTATTACTTGTTTACTAAATATAAAGGTCAGACACATAGTCAAGATAAATGTTTCCAGATGATTTTTATTTAAATAAAAAGGAAAAAAAAAAACACAATACTATTATACTAAATCCAAGATAGGTTTGAGGTGGTGGCACCTTTTGGGGAATTGCTTAATGCACGCTCTCATTTTAGAGATTCATCCATTTTTTTGTTAAAATGACTGAAATATTCTTGATCGAGATACAGTTCATTTGTCCAAGAGAAACAATGGAGTGAGAAGGGCATTTTAGTCCAAATGGGATGACTATACTACCTGTAAAATATTAGGCACCGCAGAATAAGCCCCTCATTTACAATGATATTCCCCACTTCTGGTGGAAATTGACTAATAAACCCCTCAAATTTCCCTGATTCCATTCCAAGATAGGTTTTTTTTTTAAGCACTGCAAAAAAAATGCTGGTTCCATAGACTGACTATACTGCCTGTTACTGTTAGCTCTTCCCAATTCTCATTTTCCTTCACTGCCTCTCTCCCTTTATCTCCCTCCAGTTGCGTTCGCTTCTTCTGGTAATTATTTTTTTCTCTCTCTTTCTTTCTTCTTGTTAGTTTTGGGTTTTGTACGGAACTAAGGATGTGCTCGGATATCTATAAAGAACTTTCCCCCTTCAAACTCAGCATCGTAAGTGGCGTCCGATTGATTTATTAACTTTCGTGGAGCAAAAATTTTGCTTAAACAGTATTAGGAGTAAATGATTAGACAGAAAACTGGAAGACATCTTGTTTACTTTTTTCTATGTTCTAGAAGATATGGACATTTTCTAGACAATTTTGGGGTTGGAATCTAGGGTTTGGCCTCCTTGGCTGCCTTAATTTGATTTGATTTAATACACACTGAGGATGTAATGTTTCAAAGAAAAACATTGCATGTAGGGTGTACCCTGATCTCAAAACAGTTTTAATTCATGCTCCTGAAATTACCAAGCAAAGGAAGAGCGGATGAAAAACATAATTGCTTAGGATCATCTCTGAGATTCTATCATCCTCATCATCCCTAAGATTCTATCACGCATCGTACGTTTATTCTATCATCCCTCCATCATCCGCATCCCTCCAATTTATCATTTGTTTGGCAGGTTGACATGAAGATTGAAAGATATATTCTGATGCACAATATTTTGGAAGATCCCTACAACCAAATTTCTAGGATGACTTACATGATGAACTGAATTTTTGTTACTTTTTTCTCATTAAGTTGTGGAACTTGTAAATAGATAATACAATCATTGTTGTGCTTGTAAATTGTTTTGAATGCTTTAACGTCTACATGAGAATTATACTAACAGTGTAGTAATTGTTCTTAACTGTTCTAGTTAATTTGCATAGTTGTTCCGATTGTTGTTGTTCTAAGATTTTTCACAATTTTTCATAGAATAATTATTGTTTTATTAAACTGTTTCACAATTTCCAATTGTTGTTCTAAACTGTTGCACATAGAACAGTTAGTATATTAACAACCAAAATTAATAATTTTTTATCAGAAAAATTAATTATTCTGTTATTATGTTATTCATTCAAAATTGAGTATTGAAAGAATTTTTATGAAAAAACTGTACTAAACTAGAACAATAAAATAATTTAGTTAGAACAATTAGTATATTTCCAGAAAAAAGAACTACACGGTCATCATCCTAAAGATATATAAAATGTCGCTCCAAGATTCGCAAGATTACTAAAGAAAAGTCATTCATATTTTCTTCCTCCCGTCGTTTCTTCTCCTCTCTCCACAAACCACATTTCTAAATCTACGGTTTCTCCTTCTTCGTCGACTCTGTCTTGTTCCTTGAGCAAACCGATGGCCACTACTCTGCCTAATCAGGCGTTGGTCACCATTAAGGAAGATGAAGAGGTGACGGAGCGCATGCAAGAACAAAACTGCAACAACTATGCAAATTAAACATAACTGCAGTTACACATTTTAAATATAACAGGTACACATTTGATTTTTCACGATATCATGTAAGAACAAAACTGCAACAACTATGCAAATTAAATAGAATAGTCACACTATTAACTAGAACAGTTACACATTTTAAGTAGAATAGTTACACATTGTAAATTTTCAGCTTATCATGTAAGAACAAAACTGCAACAACTAGGAAAATTAATTAGAACAGTCATACTATTAAGTAGAACAGTTACACATTTTAAGTATAACAGTTATATATATTTTAGATGATGATTACAATGTTATTTTTTTATATGTTTTGACAGATACAATTTTCGTGGAGCCAGCCATTCTCCAAACAATTAGTAATTTTTATCAGTAAAATTAATTATTCTGCTATTCTGTTATTCATTCAAATGTGAGTTTTCAAAATTTTATTCATTCAAATGTGAGTTTTCAAAATTTTTTTTTGGAAAAACTAAGTATACGAAACTACAACAATTTATTTATTAAGTAGAACAATTAGCTATGTTATGTTGAACAATTATCTAGGACAATTGTTCTAGTTACTGATAAAAATAACTAATTGTTCTACTTAATATTACTAACTGTCCTAAAAAAAGAACAAATTGTTCTAGTTAATGTTAGTAACAGTCTTAGTTAATGTTACTAACTGTTTTAAAAAAATAACTAACTGTTCTAGTTAATATTACTAACAATTCTAAAAAATAAGTAACTGTTCTAATTGTTCTCGAAAAAAAATAAATGCGTTGTCCTAGTAACATTAAGTAGAACAGTTAAGTGGAGAGGGCGGACGGACCGAAATAGAGAGGGAAAGTGGGGATGAGTTCCAGGGGATGATTTGAAAAACTTTCCAAAATTGGAAAGCAGCTATTAACTCGTTTCTAAAAATGGAAAACACGTCTATGGAGATGCTGGGGCAGATGATCAGGATGACAAAACACGTGATTTTAGTGGATTATCGTTTTCAGAGGGGATGATGGGATGATCGTTTACCTTAATTAGAAGGGATGATGCGGATGATGATTTTAGTGGAAACACGTTAGTTAGAGAGGATGATGGGATGGTGAATCTAGGGGATGATCCTTATCGGCCTCGATTGTTTTAAAAACCTGTTTTAAAAATACAGAGTGGCATTTTAGTAAATAGATGGAAACTTATTTATGGCGCTTAATAAATTCGCTGATTTTTTATGGATGGTATTAAAAGAACTGGCCGTTTCAGTAAAAAAAAAATTAACCGCCGTAAATAAATTGATTCCAAAAATAAATAGATTAATTAATCCGGTCCCGCTGCCTTAGTATGGCCAGTTCTTCATTGCTATTATTTTCTTTTGGTAAGTACGTCTCTTATGTTTATCTGCTTTGATAAATAAAAGGCTAAAAGCAAGGCAGCATTTGATTTATTTAGAAGGCTTCGTAAAACTATATCATGATTATATTACTTGTACAGTTGAATGCATCTAGTGTTCTAAAAAAAACACGACGTGTCCGAACACGCCACGACACGGCACGGTACGGAGATGGTACGACACGGCAAGACACAGACACGGACACGACACGAGAACTTCGCGTGTCGTGTCCTAAAGCGTGTCGTGTCCAACTTTGATAAAATAGACACGACACGACACGGCACGAGACACGGCACGGCACGACACGAAAGACACGACACGTATTACAGACATGCCAAACACGAAAAGGAGACGCACATTAAGCGTCATAGAAATATAATGGATTTCTCAATTATGTACATACTATTAAAATCAATGATTATTAATAGACTTATTTCCAAAGAAAGCACATGTAAATAGTTTAAATTGAAAATAAAAATATTACAATACAATTAGGTTGATTCAATAAATAAATCACAAACAAAAGTAGAAGGGTCTAGAGCCATTCGCAAATGAAAGATACAAATTTATCTGTGATTTGTCTTAAAAAGAATGAAATATTTTTTGTCATATCTTGTACTATTTTGATAAGGATAGTATAAATTATTCATTGTCTTAAAAAATTGAAATAATTTTTTACGGCTCTTGTACTCTCAAATTTCCAATATTCGATGACCAAAAGTATAATTAATTTTAGTTCAATTTAATTTATTTTCATATTTTAATTTTATTAGTTTGAAAAAATATACTAATATAATTTTAAGGTAGTAACTCCGTCTATGTTTTCTCAAACATAGCTGGTCCCAAGACCGAAAAAAGAGGAGGGTTACTATAAAATTAAAAATATTTTTTCAAATCAAAATAAAAAAATAATCTATATTTTAATTCAATGGTAAAGTAGGTCTACTTTCTTAATTTTTGACATATTGTAGTAAACATAATTTTAAATTTAATATACAAATATATTTATGTCAAAAAGTTAAACGTGTCTGAACACGTCACGGCACGACACGTCTAAAGAAGACACGGTACGACACGGCACGAGGACACGAGGCGTGGCGTGTCCTTAGGCGTGTCGTGTCCATCTCTTAGGATTTAGACACGGCACGGCACGGCACGTGAAATATTGAGACACGACACGACACGGCACGAAAGATGATCCGGACACGGCGTGTTTGACACGACACGACACGGCACGGCACGTATTTAGAACACTAAATGCATCCATGTAATTAAAGATTAAAGCATAATATTACCAATTTTTTGAACAAGACAAATTATTTTTCTTAGAAATTTGAGAACATTTATAAAATATGAGATTGGTTACGGAAATTTTTTTTGAAAATCAACTGATATAAGAATTGTATAACTATGAATAAGAATATATATTTTAAAGTAGTAAAAGAATTTGAAAAAGAATGTAGAAATTTGGATGCATGTTAATTATATATTCGTATATATATGGCGCAGGTGTTATAATTATTGCGTGCAAATTAATATATACTAGTGTTATTTTCGCGCGTTGCGCGATCTAGTTGTGCTTGTGCTGAGTATGAAACAACCATAAGAGCTTGGCTGTAAGAGCGTAACGAATTGTCCGATTGACAGTAATGAATAAGGATGTTACCATGTTGATGTATGGAATTATGTATGCTCGCATTATAGTATGTTATAATACGATAATTAATTTATAATTTTTTGAGGAATCTATTGTGTTTTCCTGCCTAATGTTGGTTTGTTTTGCTGTGCTGGTATACATTATTATGATATTATCCTATTAAACATTAGTACAGCAATTTTTTTCATAAGGTAAGAAGTACGGCATTTATTTTTGCCATCATATAAAATGATCCTATTAATTATTAGCACACCAAGCTGTTTTGGTAGTGTAGGAAGCGCAACATTTATTTTTGTTATGCTGTTGTTGTCGTTTGGTGGTCAAAGGCTAACTAAGCATGTATGTACCATTGTTTCTTCCCTGTACCAGACAGCACGGGTTTTCTGCATAAGTGTTGTAAAAAGGAAAAGTAGGTACATGGATTAATAGGTTTAAGACACACATCTGGAAACAAATTGAGTCAGACACACCAGGATTAATACATGGATTTTTACTAATAAGAACATAACATGTATAGTCAGACATGCTACATTAATTATACAAACAATCTGAGTAGAAACTGCAACAGACTGATTACACAGAGAAATATTCATACGCCCACAATGATTAAGTATAGATAACAACCCACCAAACAAAATATAGCAGTATCTACCAACAACACTACTAATATCTACCAGCATTACAAACCAAAAGGTGACTCACCAATCACTGTGGGGCTTCAAAATACGAACTTTCACAATGGTCTCCAGCTACGTTGATGGTGATCAGGCCACGCTCTAATCATCAGTCGGAGCTGCCGTGGTTGTTGTATGGCTACGTGTGGAAAGACATTTTTATTGATACATATAAAGGTTGGATTAAATTGATTGTGATACTGTGTGTCCGCAAAAACATTGTTCAATAAACTTTTATATACAGTGCAAAATCACCTTTGTGTCTTATCTGAGAGAGGCTCCTCAAATTTCAGTTTTCTTCTCATTTCGTTGGAAGCTCAGCTACATTTTCTTCCTCCAACAAAGGCCTGTCCATTGGGAGAATAAGAAGCATTTAGGTGCCAATGTAAGAAGTGAGAACTGAAAAATAAGATGATTGATATGTCAACATTAGGCAGGTTTTGTCATGTGTTAAAAGGAATAACCTTTTTCCTCGTGTGAAAGTATCTGTGAATGTTGTCTGTGTGTGTGTTGACGGTTGATAAGTTAAGAGATTTTTAGCCAGTGTCTCAGGAGATGGTTGTGTCTCTGTAGATGGATGTGATGGTGTGTGTGGTTGGTTCTGTTCGGCTGCTGTGACTAATCCTGATGCAAGGGTAGCCACGTTAATGTCGAGGATTGGTTGTGGCAGAAGAGGCAGCATATCGACTGGGACTTCATCAAGATTGACAACAATTTAGCTATGGTACTCTTGGTGAGGTGTGCGTTGTTTTCCGGCAACAGTAAAGAGGAGCTTTTTTCCGACTATTGCTGCCAGTGAATCCGGTGTCTTGTTGCTATCCTGTCCCTGGAGTGCTATTACCGCCTACGCACTCATGCCGATGGCTAGTTCACCCAATCTTCTGAGCAGAACAAACTGTGTGGTTGCTGTGTGGCCCACAATTTGCACTCTAATTTTATACCTGCCATCAAATAGTGTAGTTAATTTTCATCGAGTTTATCATTATTAAAAACAGACTGACTGACCACAGTAAATCATAAAAGAGAGGTTCTGACCTGCACAAACAGCAGTCCACACACAGCAATGTTAGCTCCTGACACTGGCAGTAAGATGGAGACCTCAGTAAACAAAAAACAAAGAAAGAACAATTAAGAAAAATAAAGAAGAAATTGACGGTGAACAACAAAAAAAAGGCGAGCAATAAAAAAAATCCCACAAAAAGAGAGGGCACAGAACCATAATCTATTACCACATTGGATAATCAGCCCACTGTAAATCTAAAATGATCACTATAATTTGCGATGATTGCGTCAGTACAGCCTAAAACTATCCTAAAAAACAGAATATTTGTAATAGAGCAAAAAAATTGTAATTCCTAACGAAAAGGCTCTAACCTCATGATTGTTTGACCATAGACTAAAATCGTTGCACAAAGGGAAAAAAAAAATCTGGAATGAACTATGAAAATTGTAATTTTTAATTAGGAGCCCTGAAATACATAATCTGTAATTTGCAATGAAGAGGCTAACAACCATGAACAGAAGAACAAAAATCAGACACAAAAATCATACCAAACCACACCTAAAATTGTCATGCACAAAAAAAAAAAAAATCTGTAATAGAGCACAAAAGCTGAAATTCCTAACTAAGAGCCCCTGATTTCATGATTGGTTGACCCCAAGTGAAAACTATTATAGAAACGGACCTAATGAAGGCCGCACAAACCTACTAACAGCCTAGGAATACATAACACAGAGAAAAAAGAAATGCAAAATAGCAGAGACAGTACCTTGTGAGCAGAAAACAAAGACATGAAGAAAGCAGTGTGCCACCTAAGGCAAGGTGTTGAGGGAAAAACATCACACACCTCTTTTTTCTGTCCACACTTAACATATCAGAAAATCAGTGAGGATAGAGCAAACTGCTACTCATTCAAAAGTTTTAAATTGACTCTATAACCATGCTGCAGCCTATGAACACAAACTATTGTCAAGAGGCAAGAAAAAAGTACGACCAAAACATGAGACGCTTATTAAATGATGCAAAACACACGTATAATACTCCTGAAACATACAACAACAGATATGAAAATAACCAAAACAAAACAAATTGATAAATACTAACCTGTGTAGACAGGAATCCACACAGAACAATGGTCGCTCCATGATGCTGAGAGGAAAGCAACCACCTCGACAAATAAAAAATAAACAGGTTCAGTAATCACCTTCATTATTACTACAAATTTAAAATAAAGCAGCAACTACAATATTGGTACCGATTGCATTATAAGAAATAGAAAAGACAAAAAAAAAATTGGCCATGCTTAATTTTCACAACAAATCGCCTCTCTTTGAATCATATGCAAATATCAACATAAATTATTAAAACAATTAAAAAAATGAAGAAAGTGCCATACCTGGTTTGGGGGCTTAGCAACAACATATTCCATAAAAAAGAACCTTATTTCAACAAACTGTCAAAGCAAACAAAGAATTCGAATTATTCCAAGATGAAATGATATTGTTTATTACTTAAAAGAGTACAGCATAAATAAGAATAAAAACACTGAGGAAGAAACGGTACATTATTAAGGTTAATCAGGAGATAGAAAGATAAATAGGTACAGTTCAAACAAAATAAATAAATAAATAAATAACACCTAATCAAGCTTTTGTTTGAGCTTGTAATCGAGATTTTACCATTAGCTGCACTTAAGGCAAAATAAAATGAGAAAGTCTCTGTACCCATTTACCTTCTCTTCTAGCAGCACCTGAAGAGATTTTAGAGGGAGGTAACCCTGATCGAACAACCAAATCTGCAACCTAAAATTTGTAATGAGAAGCTTCGACAGAAGGCTGCAGTAAAGGGGCTGATATGATGGCTGCAAAAGTAAACAAACGTAAAAACAAAAAAGAGGGGAAAGCGAAGACCAGTACTGTAAAGCAAACATAGGAGAGAAGAGCGAGGCATTCGATGATCGACAACACACCAAAACTCTGCGACAGATTAGACTGATTAGTTGGCCGTAACAGTCAAGCGTACGGAGATGGCGAGGGAGAAAGCGAGAGGAAAGTGAATGACCTTGATTCCATCCCAGACGAACTTAGCGAGGAGGAGAGATATCGAACGGATGAGATCGATCAACCAAAATAATCGACGGCCACGATGAGGGAACTGTTCTATCTACAGTAAAATTCACCTCTCACGTGCGGCTCACGCAGGCCCACAGACTTATATTTCTACCTAATGTATACTACTTATAAAAGCACCTTACAAAGATTGTAAGAAAAATCAGATAAAAATTGTAACATATCCTTAATATCAATTATAGGTCATTGATTTTATTGATCTAATGTGATCTATGGTCTGGATTTGTATATCAGATAAAAAGACAGCAATTTGTCTGAAACTGGCCAGGCGGTGGAATGGTTTTTACGCGATCTCGTTCGATGCACTTCAGCAGTTCGATTCTCCGCTTGCTGCGCACCATACTTCTTTTTTTTCATTTCACGCACCCACGCAGCCCCCTCTATTTCCTTCCGCTCCTGGCCCATCCATCGAAGGAAGTTTCTCTCTCCTCCAAAATTTCCCAGAAAGACAGCCTGTACGCTCCCTTTACGCACCGTCATCCTTTATTGTGATAGGGTTTTGCTCTCATCCTAAATCAGCCGCCTCAACTCATTTCTCTCTCGCGAAGCTTCTGGCCTTCTCTCTCGCGAAGCTCTCCTCTGTCGCGCTCCTCCGCCCCCCTGATGATTCTCTCGCCGAGATGCGCATTTAACCCCAGCAAGGTCTACTATTCTCCACCTCCCGCCTCTACGCCATCCGCCAAGGTGAAGGTACCATCCTCATTTCAATTTCTATTATTATGTTATGTAATCCGCATTATTGTTTGTCTCACGTTTTGCTTTTCAATTGAATCTACCAACGAACTGACATTTCAATTATTATATTCGTTAAAGTAAGTTTAATCTACTTGAAATCTTACAATTTTGTTTGATCTTGCTTAACTTTGATTCCCTTAGTGTCCTGCCCAAGAGTTGGGGCGCAAAATCGATTATTGAAGGTTAGCAACTATCCTCAATATATTCTCTTTGTTCCTATAAACTGGTGAGATGCAGCAGGACTTTTTAAATTTCTAGCGTATAATTCCTTTTGGGGTTTTTCTTTTTACAATGTTTTTTGGTTTCTTGGTTTTTAAAAATTGGGTTCACTCAGCTTTCTTTCTGAATTTTGTTGTTTCAGTAAGATGATTTCTTTCTGAATACTAATTTGAACTTTCTTTGTTTCCTTCTCTTATTGGAGTTTTACAGAAGTTTACATAATAATCCCTCAAAAAAATTTGTCTTAATATGGACCTATAAGCTTAACTGGTATGTGAGCATCAATTTTTTCTTTAAAATGTGCTGTTAAAAGTGTTGTACAGTTTATTTATCCTATGTAACTAACATCTTTGGTGGCATCGTTTGCATGAATACATGTACAAAGTGATTTAAGCACCACTTCATAAAATGCACGATTATAGCAAAAGCACATTTGAATTGGAGAGGACAACTCGACAGGATTTGGTGGGAATAGGAGGGGCTCGACTCAGATTATGGTGATTTTGATTTATGGTATGCATAGCTACTATTTCTTGCTTAAATCAAGTTTAATTTCTTCTTTGTTCATATTGTAAAAATGAAGTAGATAAATTTAGTTGCTGACTGACAAATTTGAATTGTCGCAAGTCATGAGTTCTTTGATGCAGGCATCCTTTCAATTTTTTTATTAAATTTTCTTTCGCAATTAGTTACAAAGAGATAATGTGCAAGGGTAAATCTGGAACATAAGCTGGAATTCTTAAATATTATGAAAGAAATCATATGGCAATTTGATATGTATATAATATTTCATTATTAAATATTAGTTCTATTCTTTATTTAAATTCATTTCTTTTAATAGGTCATGCCTTTTTTCATAGGTTGTTTCCTTCTGACCAATAGCATGCAAACTGTGTACGTTATACGTCAGAATCACGAGATTAGTGATCGTCAGTAACATCTTTCTTATTGAATGGTGTATAAAATGTATGTATCAGGTTAAGTGTCAAACTGTCAATAATGATTGGAAGAAAATGAAGCTTGAAAAAAATATCTTGGTTCCAACTTATGTGACAGAAATTCCAAATTGCTTGGGCAATGTGATAAAAACATCTTGAAAAAAACATCATGGATAGGTGTGTCATTTCGAGGTACATGTATATTGTTTTTTTTTCCTTTCCTTCTTATTAGACAATGATTTCTGTTATCAGTGCTAATATATATTGCTTGGGCAAAAGCAAGTCATGAATCAATATAGACTATCAACTGGTGGCAGCACTGACACCACATACTGCTTTGGTTTTTTACTACGTGTGGGTTTTTTAGAACTTGAAATTGTAAACAAGTAAATAACAAAATTGGCACAGTTTCTTATGAAATTAGGACCTTTTGTAGTGTGTGTCCACAAACATCTAGCTATTATATTTGTTCATAAGATCTGTGTAAAATTTTCAATTATTTTTGTATTTTCCATTTTTAATTATGTATGCAACAACAGTGAAGCCTCCTAAAATATTAATGCTTTGTTCCTAATTTGGATAAAATGGAAAACCGGATACTGTCATGATATTCCACAAGTTGCCTTCTTTGAATTGACAATAAGAAATCCAAAAATATACTGAGTTATTTTAATTCTTATTCTCCAGAAATTAAGCAGAACAAAAGCTTATGAATAAGTTATCTATGGAAGGCTTAGATCAATACCGTGGACCTGCTTAGACTACAAAGCGGCTTTTTAATTAAAATTTTCTTTTTTAGTGTAAATTATTTTAAACAGGAATCAGCTGCAGATGCTTTCACTGCTGAGGCTAAAGCTTTATGGCATGCAATTATCTTTATTGAACGTAATCTTACCCTTTTTCTGCAGGTGCATATTTTTTTCTGATTCTTTAGTACTGGTCAACATTGTTAATGCTTATACTTTGCAGGATATCTCATCATGGCATGCTTCATCAATTGTTCAAAATTGTATGCTAAAGCTCTCTCTTAGGCCACAAATCAAGATCAGATATGATAGAAAAGGAAGGATATAGTATGTGCACATCTTTTAGCAGATGATGCAAGACGTGAAGGTGGTGCACAAAATCATTTTTCTCAGAATTGGTGCACAAATTTGCACCCAGTTGTTTTGTTTGGAGTGGAGAGAATGTAACATAATAACTCGAATGTTTCTTTTCAAGTATGTTATCCCCTTATTTTGGAGCTGGACATGGGGTTTTAGTTTACTCTTTAAATTAGGTAGGGGTTTTAATTTTGCATTGCTGGAAGTAAGTTTGTACTGGTATTCAGGTATGAACCTTATTATATAGTTAAACAAAGGCCTACGAACTTATATTTGCTAAAAAAAAAAAAATGAGGCGCAACACTTCTAAAAAAATTATGTTTAATGTTAATCAGATTTATTTCCTCTATTATTTTATTTTTATCGTAGTATTACTTAATGCTAACTATAGGTCTTCCATACAATGTTTAGGGCAAAATGGTCAAAGCAAGTGGCGAAATCATTTCCTTAATATTTTCATAAGTTTTCATTCACCGTAATTCAATTTTCGCCAATTCTCATTATATTGTTTTCGATCTCTGAAGTTTAATTGGAAATCGACTCCAATCAGTTCTATTTTAGTGAAATCAAATCAATTTTTATTAGTGCATCATTTCAACCAGGCCTTAGTTTGTTAGAAATTGTCCACACGTTGGGTGGGCGTTTATGCTAGTAATAAAAACAGGCAGAAAGGATGAGTGTGAGAGGGGAATACAGTCAAGCGGATTTTTCTTTTTTTCTTTTTGGTTGGGACTTTTGATCCGCTTGAGATCTGACCATTCGTTTAGTTCGGACGGTTCAGATTATAAGACACGCACTCTGCGCGTTTAAAAGAAACACGCAGAGGATACGACTTCCATTGAGGCTAGGGTTTGTTTTCTTTTGTTTCGATCGAGTGCGATACAGGTGAAGAGAGATGAGAAACGGAGGGGAGATTAACAGAGAGAAACGGAAAAAACTAAGGTGAAGAAGGAGATCAGCGCCTCTATCTCAGCCTTTCCTTAACATCTCTACACGAATCTTGAGGAGATCCAACAGTCCAAAAAACTAGCCTACAATAGCAGTTTACATACCGATAGTAGTATAGCCAAAACGTGTTATATTACTCATATAAATTTATAGTAAAATTTATATCTGTACTATGCTAAATATATTCGTTAATTATTTCGTCGCTAATTATACAAAGTTTTGATGATGTCAATCAATGAAAACTATATAAAGGGTTGGTCCTCAGGTGACAATTGACATCCATGAGTTTTGTGCTGCATACATGATTCACTCGAGTTGGATCCTACTATAGTTAAGTTATAATTCCATTAAATCCAACCCCTCACTTTCTTTCATCCAGTCTAATCCTTCAATTTTGAATTATAAACAACTATAATTTTTAAGATAAGCACTAATATGTCTTGAAATAGTTTCCTACTTAAAAATTTGTGTGTTATGTCATTTTTAATTTTCAAGACTAGAATTGTAATAAAATGTTCTTAGAGATTTTTAAAATATTTTCAGAATTTTCAGGAATTTTTAAAATTTTTTATGAATTTTAAGGATTTATTATATTTGTTAAAGATTTTTTTTATAATTTTTTGTTTTTTTAACAAAAATATAGCATAAATAAAAAAACCCGAACCAAAAATATAAAAATGACAAAATATAATTTATTGAATTCCAAAAAAAAAAAGAACCTTGAACCAAAAAAAAAAACTCAAAAAAAACGATAGGCGCTTGCAAACGTGCCGTGTCGTGTTGACTCGAGTTAATATTTTCAGCGTGTCGTGTCAAATGAAGAAATTGGTTAACACGACACGTCTAACACGACGTGTTAAACGTGTCAAGCCATATTATAATTCATTTCAATTTATTCATAAAAATCATTAAAAAGTATATAAATAATTTTTAAATTAGATAAATATAATAAATTGTTGAAATTTCATATATTAAAATAAAAATAATGATTGAATAAAAATATTATGAATCAAAGTTATTAAATTTATAATATAAACTCAATATAATTTCATAAATTCTAAATGATATTAATTTTTTGTCGTGTCAACTCGTGTCACATGTTAACTTGTGTCTGAATTTCATAAAAATTGAATCTCTGTAATTTTATAAATGTCGTTAGGTTTTTAATTATTGAAAGGAATTTACAATTTTATTAGCGCATGAAATTTTACATAAATGATCGCAAAATTATAACAAATCCAATCATGTCCTAGAGCTATTTTTTATCTGATCATACAATTTTGTGAAATATGGAATAAGTGGTATTTTTTAAAATTATTTGAGGACATTTGTTAATTCAATTGGCCATAAAATTTTATATCCTTCATCACAAATATGTGAAATACCCAATAATATAAAATTGTATATCCTTCAATGCGATTATAAAGTGATATTTATTGATAATCGAAATTCAGCTCTTTTTAAACATGTAATTTATCGATGAGAATTAATAACATTTGATGGTATAGTTTTATCGTATTAACAACCAAACATATCGTTAGAAATATAAATGGATGTTTCTCTGTTTTAAAAATACATTTATGTCAGTGTTGTACCTATCCTTAACTAAATGCTATGTCAGAATGGTGATTGTTGCCTCTAACTGTAGAAAACTATTCATGAAAAATATATTAATGGTACCTTCTAATCTGACTTTAATTCCACTAAAAAATATTAGTTGCCGATTGATATATTTTTCCTATTTTTTATTTTTTATAAATATGGAAAGTAAAATCTAATCGCACAAAGCAAGTAACCATGGCTAGTTACAATAAATTTTGATTACTATTGTTTTTTACGATTTGTATTCAGATATATAAATTTATTTTGCTTGTATTGTTTATACAATAAATATACATCTATAAATCGCACGGATTAAATCAAAGTATATTTATACATTCTTTGTCGGTCAAAATCCTAATGTCTTTTAAACTATAACTATATATCAGTATTATAAATAAAAACCGTGGGAGTCCGTTTGGTTTTTTATATTTTTTTCCCGACACGCGATCTCATTGCTGAATTGATTTTAGCGATTTTTCCATTTTACGACGCAACAGTCTGCAGGCCATCGTGTATCGAATTAAATTATTCAAATAAGCGTGACAATGACCTGTTACATAGTTAGCTGTTGAGTCATCATCTCTGTCTCTTCGACTCTTGCTTTCTCCTCCAAACCCAGATGGCTCAAGAGCTTCGTTCCGTCCATTCGCTTTCGATTTCTTCTCTTTTCCCCTAATTTTCTCCCATCTCTCTCACAATCTGACCGCCTCTACGCCTCCTGGTCTGCCAATCCCTCCTCTGCAGGTTCATTAACTTTCGTCTTCCTTTATTAATTAATAAATTCTTTAACTTTCCTTTACCATCGATCTTTCTTCTTACTCCGGACATGTATTCCGATCCCAAATGACAACCATCTCTTCTGCCTTCGACTCCATCGATCGATTACCCATCCTTCTCTCTTTTGACGCCCCCTCCCACCTTCACCTCCTTCCAGGGCCTCCCTCTTCTTAGCTACCCATGAAAAAAACCCTTGCTCTGTTTGAGGTGTATAGTGTCAACTGGCTCAGCCTCCTTCGACGCTATCTTACATCCGTTGATTGCCACGACTTGGCCGAGATCGTGGCCATGAGATGTTCTTATGCCATCACTTCAGAAACCTCCGTTCACTAACTATACAAAGGTAAACCTCATATTATACAATGCCTTCGACTCCATTTGGAAATTGCATAATGCAGTTATCTTTGAAGACAGAAGGGCAAATATTCAAGAAACTTTGCGCAAGACCTTCCAAGATATAAGAGCTTGGATTGACAATTGTTAATACCCTTTGCTACTGTAGTTTGCTGTAATTAGGTTAACAATGCATATAGTGATTGTAGCTCTTTACTTTTTTCCTTTTTAATTTTCTTTTTGTTTGTACGAATATTCTTTCGTTCAATATAATTATAGGAGAGATTTTGTCTCCCTACCTTCAAAAAAAAAAAAAAAAAAAACTAATTACAATGCACGATATTAGTTTATTTTAACATTTATTGTGTAGTGTTGCCTTATCTCATCTATACGATGCATTTCAAACTTCTATTTGACCCAAATCAGCTTCAGTTTACCTTTGTATAATTTTCTTTTCTTACAGTTGGACGCTGGATCTGCAGTACCAAAATTTGGGGATTGTAATACGGACCCTTCCTCAGCTAAGGGATACACATACTGGCATTTTCGAGAACGTCAGAAAGGAGAAACAGACAGTCGCTTCCAAGTCACCTATGATAACTGATGATTCTATTTATCTCCAATCATCTGATAATAGCGCCAATTACAAATCTTTGGTATGGAACTCAAATCAATTTTATATAATTACATGATGAATTGACAGGTATGGTACCATACAAACAAAAGATACCTGTAAGGTGCTAACAATGGTTGATTTGGGTTTAATTTGTACTGTTAAGACCTGCTGTGTTAAGTACTTGATGGTGCTTCTTTGCATTTTTTTTACATAATTTGCACAAAATGGAAAATCTCCATTTAAAATATTGACAATTGAATCATCCAGTAATACAGCTCTGCATGGCAGATTCAATTGAGATGTTTCTTTTAATATTTTCTAAAATTGACTAATCACAATTCTATTATCTCTTCTTGCAGGGTTGGTCATGCTTTGGTTGGTGCACGTAGATATGCATATGTTCTATTATTTCTTCTTGAAAGTAGATATGCATATCTCTTCTTTCAAGTTACTAATGCATGTGGCTTTAACCTTGGTTCTACCAGGGTGAAGTGGCGATTGTTCAAGAGGCAACAAGCACTTGAAAGGCTTAAATTTTTCAAAAGAAGTCAATCTCTCGAGCTCTTAAAGAGAATAGGTAATTGAGGGAGTTCAATCATCCATACTTGAATTATAGTTTTTATGAATATTTCAATAATTTTACAATTTAATTTTGTTTCTTAATATGCTAAAGTTAAATTTAAAATTTGTGTAGAGAAACTATGGCTTAATTTAGCTTATCTGGCCAGAAGCAACAAGGGTATCTACATAATCGGCAAGAACAACTAAACCAAAATCATGATCGCCAAATTCAAGTTTAAAGCAATATTAGCTGCTCAGGTATATATCAAGTTCTTTTGGTTTATAAGTATATCGAGTCATTATCATACAAGGAACCTATCACGTCTTTATATCAATGCCGGTTTAGCTACCTTAATTCTTTTCAAAATCTTATGTGCTTTTTTTTTTTTTGTGTTCTTTGCTTCAATCTGTATATGGGTCAAATTGTGGCTTATTTGTGTGATTAATTTTTTTAAAAAACAAGCCTTTTTTAGGTGGAAATTGGTAATATATTGGTGAACCATAGTAGGATATTTCAAAATCAATTTCTTCTTACATGTCAATAGTGAAAATATTTAAACAATTAGCTATTTCTTGCAGGAAGAATTTGGATGGAACCAAGCAATAAGTTTCTCAGAGCTAGATAAATTATATAAGGTGTTCAACGCTGCCTTTGTGGGGTATTAGTTCATGAAATCATTTTTCTACTATTCCTGCATCATTTATTTTCTCTACATGCTAATAAGTGCAAATCAAACTTATGCAATTTGAGGTCAACTTTATTTTGATAAGTTATTGGTACTTGATACGGACAATCAAAATTGATCTTTATTGTGCAATTTCTTATAAAAAAAATTTTGAATCAACAAAATATATTTTGAGATTTTAGTGTTATGTCAATACAATGTGGTACATTCCATAATGCAAAGCTAATAAATGATGCAGGAAATGAAAATAACATTAAGCAAATGAAAATTTTGAGAGGACTTGGTAGCAGGAAGAAGGATCTGATGCAAGTAAACAACAGATTGACGAGATGGAAACGATAAGTATTTTCCTAATGATCATTAACTGTTTTTGTTTTTTATTTCATTCTTTTCCGACATCGTTAGGTCAATTTCAAGTTGCCTCATCTCAAGTTTTATTTTTTTTTATGATTTCTTTTAACTTCATCCAATGTAAGCATTCCAAAATATACCGGTACCAATCGAAGTGATACAAGTATTAATCTCTCTATTATTTTGGGTATTATTTCCATTTTACCCTCTATTGTATTGTTGTATTTTGGTGTCTTGGCTTGGCAGTTCCAAGTTACAACATAAGCCAACACATATATTATAGGAGAAGTGTGTCAGCCGCTCTAAGGCTGGTCTCTTTCCATGGTGTCTTGCTATTTATTTTATTAAATTAGTGACAGTTTGTTTTACTTTTCATTAAATTGTGTTTGCCATTAAAACATTTATGGTGAATTGATTCATTAACAGTACTATCTTTGTCACTTCGTTCTCATCATGATTGTTTATGTTCTTCGTTACTTTTTTTTTTAAATTTATTTTTTACATTAGTTCATACTTTTCTTCCTTTTGACGTACATATAGCTGCTTTGTCCATCCTTATTGCAGGTTTGTAATCAATTGATAATTTTATTATATTCGGATTTATAAAATATTTTGAATATTTATGAAGAAAATAAATTAAGTTCGTTTGTCCGCGTTACCCATAGAATATATATAAGATGACATTTATGAATAGTAATCATACTTCCATATTTTTATAAAGGCCAAGGCCCACATATATTAAGCATGTATTCATTATCATTAATAAAATTAACTAATTGTCAATAAGAATGATGTTATTTATTTTATTTACATTTTATATAAAATTTGTTTTTTCATACAATATAAATACATATATTATGAAAACAAAATCAATTATACCAAAAATTAAGAAATTAAATATAAAATAAAAATAACAAAATTTTAAAAATATATTTATAAAAAATCATATATCGAGCGAAGCTCGATGACCCCACCTAGTATATATAGAGAGAGAGAGAGAGAGTGTTGCTATGGTTAATTGTAACTCACCAGAGGGTTTGTGAGTTGCGATCATAACTCCTAGATTTAGTTCAAAATGACCGATCCAAACCGTCTAATATGATCTCCCTATTGAAATCTCCATGGAGACCAAATTTTTTTTTTTTTGAAATTATTAAGTAGTTTTTTGAATTTTTAAAAACTGCTATTTTTGAACAGTTCAGAACTAATTAGATTAATAATTTTCTAAAATATCAAAAAAATACTTAAAAAATTAGAAAAAATGTAAAATTTGGTCTACCTCCCGTGTTAAAAGATTTTTTTCCAGCTAAATGCATTTCTTTTTTTTTTTTTGGCCTTTTCTGATCCTCTGCGGCCCTTCCTACGGCTACATGATTCACCGTACGAGAGCAAAAACTTTTATTTATAAAGCACACATGTGAGAGACACATAAGCTATCTCACAAAAGATCAAATGTTCTTGTGAATGGTATGCAGATTATTGGTACATCCCCTTGTGCTTCGGATAAATAGAGAAGTTATTTCCTGGAATCGTATCCTCTGCTCACCTTTAAAAGGTGAGCAGGGTGCCTACCTTTCTCCTGGACGGTTGGATTAGATCCAACGGCAAGCACAGAGAGTTTAGAGTTGTCGCTGAAATTCTTGCCTGCCCGCTTGCCCTCTTCTCCTCTCCGATTCATTTTTTTTAAAAAAAAATATATATTCGTAACATATCGCTGAAATCCATCCCTTTTCACTCGGATTCCCGCCAAAATCTCGTCCTCCTCGTCCTTTCATCTCCCTCTTCTACTTTTCATCTCCTCCTCCTTTGAGTACTGTCGCTCCATGGTACTTCATCATAGTGACCAGCCTCCCCCACAGAGTCCTTCATCATGCATACCAGATCCTGGAACTCCAATTGTGCCTCCTGTGCAGGTATTGCTAATTTTAAATTTTCTTTATACAGTATGTTTATTCGCAAAGAGTATGAAATATTCATTTGATCTCTAATTTTTGTAGTATGTGTTCCATGAATTTTTCTGCCTTGATAATAAAATTTGAAAAGTTAATATTTTCATTCTCCACCTCTTGTAAATTAGTTCAACTGCCATGTCAAATCGGGTAATTTACCTGAAATTTGATGGTGAAAAAACACCGATAAAATCATCCATGTCAAATCGGGTACTTTAACAGAATGTCTTTTTTGAGGGTCATAAACCATGGAATTCTGTAAAATTAATTCCTCACCAAATAGGTGCTGTAACATATGCAAATGAACTCTTATAGACAAATATGCTTGTAACTGTTTGTGAAAAACAACTGATTCTCATTATGCAACTAATACCTGATGAGGTAAATGCAAATGGTTTTTTGTAACAGTATACAGATTACTTACTTGCTGTTGTTGTTTCCATCTATAAAGTGGGCTGTTATCTTAAGCCAAGTTAAGCTATAATAGCACAAAAATATGGATGGCACCTATTGTCTGCAATTGTCTGAATTCATATCAAGGGTTTGAGCTAGGAATGGTTGGTAAAGTAATTAACTGTACATGGCATCTATTTCTATTATATCTTTTTACTAATTTTTTTGTGCTAAAAAATATTGCATTTATGTAGGATATGGAGGCCAGCAGAGTTTTGTTGGCACCTCATTTGGGTATGGAATTTGCAACCCTAGATGAAGCATGGTTGTATTGGAGAAATTATGGTGGAAGTGTTGGTTTTGGAGTTAGAAAACATGCTGGAAAAAAGGGAAAAGATCAAGTATACACTTCATACAAGTATGTGTGCCAATCAGAAGGCCTAAGAGAAAAGGATAAGCGAGATCATTTGACAAAGATCCCTCGAGCTGAGACCCGAACAAATTGCCAAGTTTTTTTGAAGGTTAAATTACATAGAGATTGCAAACAATACAAAGTTGTTAGTTATGAAACCAATCACAACCACCAACTCCAAAAACCCGAAGCTTGCCATCTAATACCTAGCCAACGTGAAGTCTCTGAAATAGCCCGCATTGACATTCTCTTAGCCGAAAGTTCGGGAATCCGGCCAAGAGAAACACATGAGTTACTAAGTAGACAAGCGGGTGGAGTTAGAAGCATTGGTTACACCAGTGATGACCTTAATAATTGCTTAAGGGACAAGCGAAGGGAAGCAATGCAATATGGAGCAGCTGTTGCTATAACAAAGTATTTTGCAAAGCGGGCTTCGGAGAATTCTTTTTTTCAACATTTTGAGGATATCACTGAAAATCAAGAAATTGCCAATATTCTTTGGATGGATGGTAAAATGATTGCGGCTTATGCCCGGTTTGGTGATGTAGTTATCTTTGATACTACTTTTGGAACTAATAAGGAAAAATGGGGCTTTGGCACCTTTGTTGGCTTTAATCACTTTAGAGAGATTGTGATTTTTGGTGCGGCTCTCATATGTGACCAAAGTACCAATTCCTTTGAATGGGTGTTCACAAAATTTCTAAAAGCACATGGTGGCAAGAGACCCATAACCATATTTACAGATCAAGAGACAGCAATAGGGAATGCTTTAGAGCAAGTAATGCCGGATACAAAGCATGGGTTATGTGTGTGGCATATATACCAAAATTGTCAAAAAAGATTTATGGCCTTAAAAAAAAGAGGGATTGACATTAGCGGAGAGTTCTCTAAATGTATGTTCAACTACGAGGATGGAGATGATTTTGAGGAAGCCATTAAAGAACTTGTTGCAAAGTTAGAGGATGAGGAGGACTTGAGATGGATTAAGTTCATATATGGTTGTAAAGAAAAGTGGGCATATTGTTTTATGAAGAATGTCTACACTCTAGGGATCCGTAGCACACAAGCTAGTGAGAGCTTTAACTCGACTTTGAAGAGATACTTAAATTGTAAGTTGGATGTAAACCGGTTTGTAGAGCAATTTGAGAGGGTTGTTGATGAAAAAAGTGAAAAAGAGATCAAATCTGAGTATGATATGAGAAGAAAGACACCTCGAATGGGGCTAAATGTTCCAATTCTTTGTGAAACCGGAAAGTTGTATACACCCAAAATATTTGAGTTATTTCAAAGGGAGTATGAGTTATCCGGTTCGGCCTACATAGAAGCCATCGATGGTAATACATTCTTGGTTGGTATGTGTGACATTAGTAGTAAAGAATGCTCCGGTAAGAGTAGACAAGTTGTTTGGAATCGGGATGACCAAAGCATTGCATGTTCTTGTAAGAAGTTTGAAAGAGTGGGAATTTTGTGTTGCCATGCACTAAAAGTGTTGGATAGAGAAGACATTAAGATTATACCACCAAGATACATCCTTAAACGTTGGACACAAGATGCAAAAGATGAATCCATTGTGGATAGAGAAGGAAGAGTGGTCATTGAGGATGCTATGTTGGATGCTAGAAATCGGCATGCACAAATGATGCGTGAGCTAGCACCAACATGCGATATGGTTTGCCATGATGAAGGTCAAAGCCAATTTGTGATCAATGCATTGCGTTCCATTCGAGAGAAAGTGGAAGAGATATATGGAAATCCCTCCTCAAGAACCTATGATGGCGGTGAAGACAAAGAGAATAGGCAACCCGAAAATTCACTCCGCCTAAAGAAGAAAGATGGTGACAAGCGTTCAAAACGAAAAAAAGCTTGGAATGAGAACTTGTCAAGAAGAAAGAAGAGCAATGGACGATGTATCTCAAGTAGCCAACCTTTGATAAGGTAAATTATTTGAACAATAATTTGTATGGTATTTGAGATTAAATGGCATTTGTAAAAAACAATGCATGAAACTTTGTTACAGTACCCTTCATGACAATTTTCTCATTCAATTTTTATGATTTAATTATAGACCTAGTACTACTAATTTGTTACAAGATATGCCAGAAGTGAATATAGGGTGCTTTGGCAACCTTGAAGACATACAGTAAGTCCCTTCCTTTGTTTCTTTTTTTATATATTAAAATTTGGAATTATATTAAGTTTTGGAATTTCTTTTTTTCTTTTTTGCAGCCATCTACATATTTCTCAAGACTAGACAACTTTAAGAGGAGTTATTTTATTTTGTGAACATTTTGTGAATGAAAGAAAATAGTTGGAAGTATAGATGGAAGTATTTGACACCATTTTGTAAATGGAAAAAATAGTTGGAAGTTTAGTTGCAAGTATTTGTCACCATTTTGTAATGAAACTATTAAAGGTAATGAAACTATTAGCAATTTCCCTTTTTTTTGGGTTTATTTGCAAAAAAATCTGGTAACTTGAAATCTCTATCACAACTTGATCTGTATTGCTTGTTGGTGACAACTGATACATTTTTCATGTGTTTTTTTTAAGAGGTACCAATAGAAGAAAGCATAATTATGTCAGGTATATACACTTGAGTCAATTTTCAGTAAGCAACAAAGCTCGTTTGGTGTTCTTGTTAAAGTTCTTTGCACTGACAATGGTTGATTAAAAATAAGTTAGAACTACTAAGTAATTCGCTTAATTATCTGCAGCAAGAATAATTTAAATAACAAAGGGGTTCTTTGTAAAACGCCATGTAAAGGTAATGTCAATCTTTAGAAATTCCAGGACCTTGGAAATGTATTATATGTGTGTAAATTACTGCTTGTTCCTGTGTAATTAACAGTGACTCAATTCAAAGGAGTTACCATCTTAATAAATGAAAATCAGTAGCTTGTTAAAATGTATTGATATGCAAATAGCTAGTTAGTTCATGAACGTTCTTGATTTGATAAGTTGAATATTCATAATACAAAATTGGCTCTGGCATGATTGGTGAGCGCAGGTACATAATGGCAATACTAGTTGGTCTATAGATGAATGAATTCATCTTCAGACCAAGTCAAACCAGGCCAACATATAACCAGCACTTTAAAATTTTTAACGCACAATGCCCTTGAGTAATAATGAACTCAGCAAAAAGAAACATGGTTGCTGGATATATATGTGACAAGCTAAGGCAATGATACTTAAGTGATAAATTAAGTCCAGTTCAATGCCAGCACCAATACCACCAATCCTACGCCTTGATCATGTAAATCATTTCGTAAATTCACCAAGTTAAACACACCCAAGACAAGTTAGACTTGAAATTACCCTTTTCCCACTATCTTGACGCCAAATAACATATCACTGGTATACCATGAGTTTTAAAAATGCCGTTGGTACCAGCTCTTGGTTTCACCGTACCAGTCAAATGGGACTTCCACCAAATCAGAGCAACGCAAGACAAAATAAGGATACCTCCATGGTCTCCTCTCTACCGTGACTTCAACGGATCTAGCCGCACGGTTTGCGACGACGGCGATCACGAGAAAAATGTGAAAATAAACTTGTAGGGACTAAAGCGAATAATCGCTTGAAACAGATAATCTAAGCCGACGCGACAGAAATAAAGACCATAGTCGTTCTCCACTCGCCTCTACGATTCCATAGACCCTTGTCATAGGAGCTACAATGGCCGGAATGATTATCGGAGCCAAATCCGTTATTGAACGAATCCGCTAACCAGAGAAAAAAAAACATCCGTCTCCTTCAAAGATGAATCGGAGAAGAGAGGGCAGATCGGGCAGGGAAGGATTTCAGAGATTTATCTCTATTTGTGACCGCACCGTTAGATTAGGATCTAAGGGCCCAGGAGAAAGGTAGGCACCCTGCTCACCTTTGAAAGGTGAGCAGAGGATACGATTCCGTTATTTCCTACCCATTACACAATTGATGCAGAATAGACGGCTTCACTCTTTCGCTCTTTACCTAAGACAAAACCCTACAACTCTCCGCCTGCTTCATCCAGATTCCTTTTCCGACAGGAGATAGACAGCTCCGGCAGCCAACAGGTCCTGCTTGGTCTCTCTACTTGCCGAAAACTGTTGGGTCTGTTGCCACAACCACCGCGCCTCTTTTGTGGCGTTCTAACCCTTATAACCTCACCAACTACCTGTTAGTGCCTCCAAAACCGTCCCAAACCCTAGCCTCACTTCAAATCCGACCCGCTATGGTACAGGCCAGCCAGAATGGTAGCAATTTCGCTATGATTGCTGTCGAGGTGTGAGCCCTGCTCTCTCTCATTTAGTGAGAAAAGAATGCGTGCGATAAAGAGGTTCTTCCTTTCTATTTTGTTTACTTGTTGTGATATTTTTTCTGCTTCATAAAATCAGCAATTATTTGTATGTATCTATAGATCGGCCTTGGCAAAGTTCAAAAAAGACAAATTAACATATTTTTTCCCGATATGGTGGATGAATTGGAAGAAGTTGTTATTTGATTAAATCAGAATTAAAACATTCTTTTTAATATTTGAAAAAAAAATTCTAAAATTTTCCCTGCATTTTGGCACTTAGCAGTTTCTGTGTTACTTAGATGGGCATACAAGCAACCTTAATATTTGATCATTGAAAACTAAACTGTAATGAAAAGGGTTATTTGATCATTTAACATTTGTTCTTTAGTTGTTCAAGAATGAAATAATGGATCATGCATGCTCAGCTTATTCTTACCTCTCTGTACCACTATATGATCTCTTGGTAGGATTTGCATGAAGTTGGGGGTTGTTTTTAAATACAGTAGATTGGGTATTATTCATCAAGTTGAAACAAGAATGAAAAGGAAAGCCATCTGTAGTTAGGAATTTAGTGATTGAGATCTGACCAGTATTTTTTTGAGTAAAAAACAGGAATATGGTCCCTATCTTTCCTTTAAATAAAAGTATTTATTTAATCTGATCAGTCAGATTAAATAAATATAGGAGGTGTTGTGATGAAGCTCTGCTCATGAGAGCATATGGTGACGCAGACCCACGTTTAAAAAAAGAGGTGATGCGAAGAACTGTTCCTCTTGCAAGGAAACATGATACTCAAGTATTACCCTTCCCTTCTTAAATAATGATAATGAATTAAGTTACTTATAATTCCTTGTATTTTCCCAGAATATGTTGATTAATCTGGACCTACTTGTGACACGATAAACATTTAGTTTTAGTTTTCACTTTTCAGTGAAATAATTGTTTTAATTTTGTTTAACAGATGAGATGAGAATCTGGGAGAAGCTCATGTTTTACTGCATCGTAATCCGTTAGAATATTTTCAATTTTGACATTAAGATTTAGAGTTTTAAGATTATTATTTTCACTAAAAAGATTTAATATGCAATTGTAGGAATTATTATGTGATTATTAGCTCTCAGGTCTCGACACGCAAGATTTGGATCATGGATTCTCTCAATCCTGACAAAGTTGATTTCAAAATTATTGGGGCGTACAAAATGTAAGTTTCATTTTAGCTCAATACATGCAATTTTAGCTGCCGTTAAAAATGCAGTGCTTGCATTGAACCTTCTGTTGGCCTCTTTATTGCAACTAGTTGTTTATCTAGAAGCATTCTTCTATATACTTGCTTAGTGTAGTAGGATGCATTGTTAGTAACTCAAGTTCTTGTATAATTTTAATTTTTATTACTAATTAATACTTAATTAAACATGCACAACATATAGGATCTAGTATTAAGCATCAAAACACACATGAGAAAAGAGGAGGAATTTTCTACCTCTTCCAAGCTTGTAATTGGAAGGCTCGATCCAAGGTATTGAAATCGATGGCGTGCCTCCAATCACCACAATCACACTGGCCTCGAGTCCACCTAAAGTATTAACCAACTTCTAGAAGTTTGCGCTAGCAAAATCTAGAACGAGGCTAATTCCTTGTTGTCTTTCTTCACCAAATTAACTATTTAATTTGTGGCTAATATTCAACACATGAATTTCCTATAGAAGAGCAAGATATGAGAGCAATGGTGGAGAGAAAAATTGAACTTTTTCCTCTGAAATTTTCGGCCAAAATACAGGAGAAAGAGGCAAGAGGTTGATGTTATAATGGACGGTTCTGTTTTCCTAATTAACAACCTATAAATAGTAACCCCAACATCTTCCTCTCTTTTATCTCGTATGGACAAAATTACCCCCTTGGGGCCGGCCTCATCATGGTCAAAATTAGGTCATTTTATTTTGTCATTTTGCTCTCATATTAACACATTAAATCAATCATTTAATGGTCCAATTAAATTGCTTTCTAATTGGGCTGAATTAGATAATTTAATTAATTCAACCAATTAAAATATGTTGAATAAAATTAATTATCAACTTATTGATATTTATTTTGGAATTAGCAAATGCATTAATTTATTTATATATGATTCTTTTGATTTAATTAATTATAACAGTTCGCAACGGTATATAATTAATTAATCAACCTATCATATTTTTATTGCAAATAAATAAATAATAATGTACTGTATGGTTAAAACTTTATTTGTGTGATCCTTTGAAGATTTATATTATGTTGACATGAAAAATAAATCGCTATTTATTCCCAATAATCATAAGCGGTATCTAGCAACACGTTATGATTCTCAATTAACATAAATAAATAATTACTGTTACAGCATTTCAATCCTGCATAAGAAATAAAGTATTTTTTTTGTTTTGATTCTTATATCACATGATATCATTGTATAATCCAAGATAGAAATGTGTCATTCTTACAGATTATACATTTCTTGATTTAGAGATGATCGTACAAATTGCTAGCAAACAATCAATCTCCATCAAGTGGCCCAAACAGATATCATCATTCATTAAGTAAATTAACGAGGGACATACGATTTTTTTGATGAACAATTTTTCCCTGTACAATTCAAGAGAATATAAATAAAGTCCGTATAGCAGTCCTTATCAGGAATCAACGTTATACGATATTTATTGAACATATTCTTGTGTAGAAAAGTTGAATCATCTTAAACTTAGAATCAAACTCATAAAAAATAAATAATGACACATAACATAATTCATATATTTATTTCATTGGATCATTTCTTGTTACTATGTTCTATAATATATACATATTTAATTAAGTTGATAACTCCTTATGATTTGTAAAACTTAATCATCACTTAACTTGTATATTAATTTTTTATGATAATTAATGTTTCTTGTTAATTATCAAGATTATGGACAGTTTAGATTCATTTTAATTATAATGATCCACAGAGATCCTCAACCTGATTAATCTGTCAATAAATAAATCAAGGAACAAATGATCAAACATCATCAATAACATAAACTAATATCGTAGCCATCAAATGATTGGTTTTTAGGACATATCGCTAACATGAATATGTTTAGTGTTGACTCGACAATAAATGAATATAACAAAGAATCTGTTATATTAAATTTCAAGTTGATTTACCTTTCTCATTTCAAAAAAAAAAAAGTTGATTTACCTTTCCATAACCCCCACACCCAACGGCATTTGATTTTTCGAATTAGTTGGTATACGTTTTGATTTCCAACATAACTGAAAGCTTTAGCTCCACTTATTTTTGGTGCTTCCCACTATCTTACCCATGGATCCCAAATGCTCCAAAAAAAAAAAACATAAATAAAATTAAGCTACTTATCTTTTAGTGAGCCATCAATTTTAACATTTAGAAATTAATTCTTTTAAGTTCATATTTTAATGTTGCAGAGCATTATGCAAATTTCAGAAGAGTAAGGTCAATGTGGTGAATGTTCCGGTAAACACAACTTGCACTCATTTAATTTAATTGGTCAATGTTCGGATTTATCTTGAAAAGTAAAAATTTCATTCTTACTTGTATGATGGTGATGCATGTCAAGGACTTGCATTATCTGCATATATATATATAGGATTAAAGAAACTTAGGGAAAATGAATGCACCATGTATCTGCCGCAATTGTCTAAAAAAAAGCTGGAAAACTAAAGTATATATATTATATCATATTGTTCATTATCTGTTACTGTTCATCTTTTAAACAAAGTCATATGCTCTTACTTAATTAGTTGGTTTAATATTAGAGTTTAGGGTTTAATATCATGCTTAATTAGTTAGTTAATTTCATGCCAATTGGTTTAGGGTTAGGGTTTTGTTAATATGAAGTGTTAACATGCAGGTTTTGGAACCGCAAGGTGCACCATATCCTGAAGATAGGGTTGTTTTTTGAATTTCTAAGTCCATTGATAATTAATTGCTATAATGATTAATAGTTGTATTTTTGGATTAATTTTCAATTTGCATGTGTATTTGAATATTGTATGTGAATTTCTGTGAATTAATGTGTTTTTTTGTGAATTTATGCGATTTGAATTTTCTGTATATAAATTGTTATATATTATGTATTAATAATTATGGCCAGCAAATATGGTTGGGCTAGGCACCGAAATGAAAAAAAAAATTATTATGTCTTCTACGGAGGTTTTTTTTATATATATATAGAAAACAAGGCCGTAAAACAAAGGTTTTTAATTAGTAACTGCCGTAAAAATTGATGATGTCACTAGTTTTTTTTACTGCGGTTATTTGTTACAAACCTCTGTAAAAAACCAAATAAACAAAGGCGCTGCTATTAAAAAAAAAATTTGACAATTACGGCAGTGCCCCCCCCCCCCCCCCCTCCCCCCCCCCTCCGGCCCCTTCCCCATTTACAGCACCTGACACCGCTGTTAACTGCCGTTAATAATGAAATCCATAGCAGTGATTGTATATATACATCTCTCTCGGACAAAAACATACGGAGCAAGCACACAGATACACTTTTAGTTTGCAAAGAACAGGATGTCTATCGAGAAGAGGAAAAACACCAATGTTTCACTATGGCATTACAATTTTTCTTGCCGCTATTCTATTTGTGTTTGTGTTTTCTCCAGATAGAATCCCTTAGACAGACTTAGACGGGATTGGCTTGGCGCGAAAGGACCAGGCAACACGACTGAAGAAATGGAGAAACTTTGCACCAAGAATTTGGTTCCTCCACAAGTACCTCGAATTACTACCAACATTCTTTTTTAATGTTTTCCATTTTGTTCTCAAAAAATGTATATAAATAACATAGACTAATGCTGATTTTTTAGTGCGTTCTCAATATTATGGTTTATATATTTTTAAATTCTAAACCTGTTTAACTTGGTCATGTTACCTACTACTACTGGTTTGAGTTAAAATTTTTAATTTCACTTAATAGGAGTCGCATGATGACAGTTTTGTCATGATGATACAAAAAGCAGCCATGGATGATAAGACAGTAATTTTAACCGATGTCAATGAGGCATTTTCTGCTCCAAATTCGATGCTTGATCTCTTCCTCGAAAGTTTCCACAATGGAGAAGATAACATCACCCATCTTCTTGATCATCTAGTAATCGTGGCAATGGATCAAAATGCATTTGAGAAATGCAAGTCGGTGCACCACTACTGCTATTTGCACGAAGATATCGGCAGTGACTTGAGCTCAGAGAATGTGTACATGAGTAAAGCCTATGTAGATCTTGTGTGGACCAAGGTCAGGCTGTGGCAACTTACACTGGAGCAGGGATACAGTTTTCTTTTTACGGTATGGAGACAACTTTATTTCTCATGATTAAGCATAATATGTTGTGAGAACTTTAACTGGAAATGAGTCGTATATAGTTAACAGAAAGGGCAAAAATACTGTTGAAAATGGTTGGTTTATTTCTATTAATAGATGCAGAGATCTATATATTGTACTAAATTTCAAATCGGTCTGAATTCCCTCATATCTGATCAAAACATGCAAAAGAGAATGGCCTGGTAAAACAGGCGAAATGTGTGTAAAGGTTTTGTGAATGTTTTACATCGGCATATATGTTGATATGAGGATTTGTATTAATTGGAGTTTGGGGTTAAAAGTTAAAACTCCACACGTGCTAATTTGTTGTGTCTTGTAAGTTTTGAATATTTTAACTTTATTTTTTACAAAAATTTTTTTGCACAGGATATCGATGTAATGTGGTTCCGTGATCCCTTCCGCCACATCAGTGTCTACGCTGACTTAACAATAGCGAGTGACAGATTCTTTGGAAACCCTGAGGATCACAGTAACAATCCAAACACAGGTTTGGTGTATGCGAAACCAACCAGAAAGAATATTGAGGTGCTCAAGTATTAGCTTGAAGCTAGACAGAGATTTCCCGCAGAGCATGAACAAACAGTTTATCACGAGATCAAGTATGAACTGGCTTCCAAGTTTGATTTGAAGGTACAATATGTAAGTACAGAGTACTGGGGCAACTTTTGCCAACTTCACAAGAATTTCACTAAGCTTTCGACTTTTCATCCCTGCTGCCTTGTTGGACTTGCAAATAAGATTGCTCAAATCAAGATTATAACCGAGGAGTGGAAAACGTATAAATCAAACAATCTTAAGAGTTAAGTTCTTTTTCTATGCAGAAAGATATCTATATGTAGCTTTAACTTAAGCATTGTAATGTGTTCCCTGCAACGAAAAAAAAAATAAGAGATGAGGATTTAATTTGCTGGCCTAGTATGGACGTACATACAGTCATACACTACAACAGAAAAGTTTTTTTACGGCATCTTATTTACTGTTGTTAAAAATACAGAGTGGCATTTTAGTAAATAAAATGAAACTTATATATGGCGCTTAATAAATTCGCTGATTTATTACGGATGATATCAAAAGAACTGCCGTAATTAATCAATTTATTACAGTGGTTTTGTTTAATGACCGCCGTTTCAGTAAAAAAAAAAAATTAACCGCCGTAAATAAATTGATTCCAAAAATAAATAGATTAATTAATCCGCCCCCGCTGCCTTAATATGGCCAGTTCTTCATTAATTGCTATTATTTTCTTTTGGTAAGTATGTCTCTTATGTTTATCTGCTTTGATAAATAAAAGGCTAAAAGCAAGGCAGCATTTGATTTATTTAGAAGGCTTCGTAAAACTATATCATGATTATATTACTTGTTCAGTTGAATGCATCCATGTAATTAAAGATTAAAGCATAATATTACCAATTTTTTGAACAAGACAAATTATTTTTCTTAGAAATTTAAGGACAATTATAAAATATGAGATTGGTTACTGAAATTTTTTTTTTGAAAATCAGCTGATATAAGAATTGTATAACTATGAATAAGAATATATATTTTAAAGGAGTAAAAGAATTTGAAAAAGAATGTAAAAATTTGAATGCATGTTAATTATATATTCGTATATATATGGCGCAGGTGTTATAATTATTGCGTGCAAATTAATATATATATATTCTTAAACGTGTGTCACACCCTGGCACATAGGGTATGACAATCCTGCCGCGAATACACAATCCCTGTGTACCCGCAAGGCGTTTTTCTACCAATAACAAGGTTTAAATTCAAACTTACTATAATTTACCATGCTATATTTCTATGACTCATTTAGTCATCATAGCAAGACATTTTTGGCTTAATATTCGCTTGACTGGATCAAGCCCGTCTCTGCAACCTAGAACCCACAACCATCGTAAAAACATGCAAAAAAATACGGAATGAGCATTAAATTTCTTAGTGCGGGTTTCAGTTCCAGACGTGAATTTCTGGTCGAAATCTTAATCAGGAATTAATACTCGTAATAATAAACATGAATGACAATTAACGATAAATGAAAACTCATTAGCAAGTACAAACTTGGAGTATAAAAGCAATGCAATGCAAATCTCCAACTAACCGCATACGGAGCAACGGAGCAAGAAAGAGCTTATCATAGCCATTTTGCTGAGATGACCATACGGTCTAAGCACAAACAAGTCATAACGGCATATAGGACATGTCAATTCACACAAGCATATTATCAAAACTCACTCAGGTCCCCTATCCCAACCAGGGCACACAAGGAGACCTTTCCCTTACCCGAGGGCACACAAGAGATGTATCTCTATCTCTTGGTGGCAAGAGAGAATTCCATACCCGCATAGCACTACCGAGCTGGCCGAAGCCGGGAGCCGACCGACTCCGGAGAGTGGTACTGACTTTCATGCATAATCATAATTCATATTGTCCTTGCACAATCATAACTCAAAAATTCCTTGACACAATCATAAATCAAAATTACTAGGTAAGACTAAGTTGAACTGAGGCAATCCAGTTCATTCATATCAAGAGAAGGTGCAAACTTACCTGGTTACTCATAGCAACTTGCACAAATGAGATCGACTTAACATGAATTGTAATATTTTTCCTCAATTCTAGCATGATGAATTGGCAATGCATTCAACGAGAGTTACCAACATGCATATGTATAATTTAAAGTTACTAGAATTAGATTTCTATAAAAATTCACGTAGAATTGTAAGTTTAAGCATAGTTCCTCGATATTTTATGATGATTCGGATGCTTGACAACCATCCTATCTGGAACTCTTTTGCTTGATGGTCCTTAGGCTCGTTAGTCTTGTATTTAAATGATTCTAGATCAATTCCCTGATAAGAAGGGACGACTGTCTTTAACGACCGTTTAACGATTGTGTAGAATACTTAAGGTAAAACCTAAACAACCTAATTTTAGGCGGTTCTTGGGTTACCATACTGACGGTCTAGGTCAACCAGACTGGTTGGAATTTGGATGGTCAAGTTCAGATTCTTGATTAAGGGAATTCTATTTTGAAATATATTATTAGATAATTAAATCTAACTTGTCATTAACTGCTTTTATTTTTCTTATTAGATTAACGTTACAAAATTCACCCATCTCGTGAAATTGAAACTCTTTCTTTATTTTATTTTAATTTGGATTAAGATAGTCTTAATTAATATCGTAGTATCTGTTTATACAATTTATTGGACAATTTCGTCGTTTCCCGAAAACCAATAGTTTAATTAAAGAAACTCCTACTTGGTAGATTAACTTTTCTTTAATAAAGTCAACCATTATTATTATTATTATTATAAAATATGATGATTAAAACTGACAACATTACTCAATTTCGATATTATTTATTTCTTAGTCTCAAGAGCTTTTGTAAATATAATTTAGCTAAGTAAACCATTAAGCGATTAGTAACACTATTATATCATTGACTCAATTCTAGTTTTACTTTCATGAATGGCAATGATTAATCTCGGTCTTTTAGCCGTCAAATAATTAAAGGCATAGTTAATCTGACTAAGTCCTTTTTACACACTTTTAATTTTATTTGATATAAAGGCCAACTATTACTTATATTAAGCTACGAAATGATACCGTCAAGCAATTACTTAAAGCTAAACATTACCTCAATAAATTATTACCTAAGTGCAACCCAAAACACAATATAGCCTATTTTGGTTATTTATATGAGTCCATTATAATTTTACTGTTCGATGATTCATATTCTAATTCTATTTTATTGATGTGCCAACTATTGGTCTTTGTTCAGCCAAAAATGAAGGTAGCCGAGTAATTGATGTTACCATTATATAAAAGCAAACTTAATTCTAGTTACGTTCACAATTTAGCTTCGGCCTTTGTTTTATTTCAAAATCTTATAATTAAATTCAATTCTCAAATACACCAACGGGAAGACTAGAAGGGTACAGACGGGCAATGTGTAGGAGCGATCAAGGCACAACCAATGAGCACATACTCGAACAGAGAGAAGAAAACTGAAAGGGTACACGACTAATTCCAGTAAGAAGCTAACACAGCAGGGTACGGGTTCAGGTTTACACCCCATAAATGAACGACCCGATTCAGTAACAGATTTAGATCCGAAACCCACTAAAGAAATCAAGGTATTCACTTCGGTCCCATGAACTTTTGCTGGTAGTTCACACAACTCCTTACCTTTACAAATCAGCCCCTAGAAAATGACAGGTCAGTCCCTTGGCCATACAAATCAGTCCCTAGACCTAAAGTTCCCATATCAGTGCCCAACTTTCCTATGGTACCAACTGGTACAGAGAGCTCGTACCATCTTTCCACGTTCACATGTGGACCAACATAGATACCAGAACGATTCTAAAATACACAAATGGATTGGGCACCAATTTATCACATTAATTCGGATCAACACAAAGATGTTAGATTATTTCTAGTCCTGAAAGGCTGATGAGCCTATACTGGGACGGACCGTTCCAAGACTGGGACGGACTGGTTCCGTATTAGGACGGGACTAGAACAGACCGTTCCAATTCTGGAGCGACCCGTTCCAGATTCTGTGCCAGATTTAGAAATAATCTATTTTAAGTGGGCTAACTCTGCTTATAAGTTTCCAAGTCATTAAGATATATATGGTAATAGACTAAACGTGGCTATAAAGAAAAGTAATATTTTTTGCAAAAGATGATATACCTATATAGGTGGTTATATTTAGGAACATTGTCTGATTAAGATGGTTAATTACGGCATTATTTGGAGGCTAAGAAGTTTTTGGCTCTCGTCCCCAAGGGACAAGACAACCATGAGTTTCTGGCTGTATACATGTATTGACAACATCCATACTCTGCCTCTCTCTATTCTTCCATCAACAAATAGATTGAGAAGGTACCCTAGTTCAGGCGAAAGGGTACCAAGACGTGTCTTGTTCTCTTGGAAGATCTCTCTCCCAACTTTCGTGCGCGTGAAAGTGTTGCTGAGGTACTCAGGTGTCCAGAAGATCAAGACATTTAAGATCATTGAGATCCGATGGAATTAGGTACGCTTCCGCTCTAGATTTAAGTTTTTTGTGTGTTGGAAAGGACCGTCTCAGGTCTGGAATGGCCCGTTCCACTGTTGGTTCTGCGAGTTCATATTTTCTGGATTGCTTATTTGACTTGTTATAATTGTTTATTCCCAGGGACGGATCTAGGTGCATCAAAAAGTGGACAATTGTCCCCCATGATTTCAAAATAAACTCTTAAAAATGTAAAAATTATATGTAGTTGAGTTAGAATTATTCAATTTGTCCCCCTAAAAATTTTAAACATTTCAACATGGCTATTCTTTGCCTCCTTTATTTTGAAATCCTGGCTCTCCCCTGTTAATTCTCTTTGGTTTAAAGCAAACCCAACAAAAGAAAGAAGTGGGAAATTGAGAAAATACCTCAAATAATAGGAATGGCTAAAAATCGTGACCACTCTTGATTTCGTTGCCCTTTTTTCAACCTTCCCTGCCTTACATCTCTTTACTAATCACCAATGATTAAACTCAATTTAGAGAAAAGTAGGAACTTATGAAATAATCAAAAAGACTGGAAGAATAGGAAGGAGAGTGCATATTTATAGGCGAGATAACCATAGAGATTGATCAACGTGGCACATACCCATCGCCCACAGTCGATACACGTGGTCAGGAGATAAGTTTGGACGAGTGGGGCCCTTTGTCAGGTTGGCTACAAGAGACAAGGAGAGTCCTCAAAAGGAATTCGTACGATCTCAATCAAACGGGGGGGGGGGGGGGGTTTCTTCTTAACAAGCTCAGTCCAATCAGAGAGAATGGAAACGGATGAGGTCGGGAAAAGAGATGAGAACGAAGGAAAGATGATGAACTTCGGTCTCGAACGAGGATAGAGAAGAAAGTCTTAAAGGAAAAATGAATTTTGTTTGGAATCCAGGCTTGATCAATCGGTGGAGATAAATCAAGAAGTTAATTCCAAGATCGGACGGTCCAAGTCAAACAGAAATTTAAAAAGATGAATTTAGAGACTAAGACTGAGGAAACCTATTATTTCATGTAATTCAAATTGAGAGTTCATAGACTTCAATTTATTTTTTTGGTTAATTGGTAAGATTTTAGGCAGTTAGTTTGTTCGTATCCTTGGTTTAGGATTTCAATTGCAATTAACAAGATTATCTCTTTAATTTAATTTGTTATTTGTTTATATTTAGCAAATGACAAAATTCATGAATTTTTTTATATGACAAGATTTTATTGCTAATTTCCTACAATGATTCAAATTATTTGTTTTGGTCGTTAATAAAAATTCATAGTGTTACAGTTATATTACTCACATAAATTTATTGTAAAATTTATATTCGTATTGTGCTAAATATATTCGTTAATTATTTCGTCACCAATTATACAAAAGTTTTGATGATGTCAATCATTGAAAACTATATAAAGGGTTGGTCCTCATGTGACAATTGACATCCATGAGTTTGTGCTGCATACATGATTCACTCGAGTTGGATTCTAATATAATTAAGTTGTAATTCCATTAAATCCAACCCCTCACCTTCTTTTGTCCAGTTTAATCCTTCAATTTTGAATTATAAACAATTATAATTTTTAAGATACACACTAATCTGTCTTGGAATAGTTTCCTACTTAAAAAATTGTGTGTTATGTCATTTTTAATCATTTGTTGCAGCTCTCGATGTCTATCCCAACTCGTCTCGAACAAAAGACTTGGTTGTTATTAGTGTTCTATCTGTCGCATCGCAGCTCTTGGTGCAGTTGAAGAAGAGACGAACAAACAACAGACTTGGACCCTTGGGAAATTTTTAAATCCAACTATATACGACTTGGACACTAAAATTCACGCTAATTTGGCTAAAATTTTAATTATAATTAGTTTAGAAAAAAAAGATAATTAGTGCCTCCATAGTTTATTTATAGATAAGGAGTTTTAATTTTAATGAAAACGAAAAAAATATTGAATATTGAGCTATGTTTTTCTAAATAAATAGTCTTTTTTCTTAATTTATTGCAAAAACATATTTATAAAGAAAAATTCAACAAATTGTCGACTTAATTTTCTCCTCTCCAAATATAGAGCTTGTGGGATCGAAATCCTCTACTGTCGTTTAAACGACAGTAGAGTGCTGTCCAGGCACATTTTTATCAATATTTAAAAGTTTTAAACTTCAAATGCTCAATCTAAAATGTTGTTCTTGTTCAATTTAACGAGCGATGTATTTTTATGTAAGTTTTATAAATTTTAGAGTTAATTTTATACTAGATCGAGTGGTCAACAAATGAACGAATCTAGTTAACTATCTCTGATTAATTCTAATGCATTCATAGTTTGGTAATTTAATCGAGTATCAAATCAATTCCAAATTTTATGAAACTTACATAAAAACGCATTGCCTGTTAAATTTAACAAGATCAACGGTTTGAATTAAACATATAAATTTTTAAATTTTTAAATATTAATTAAATTTTTATTGGACAGCACTCTACTGTCGTTTATTTTAAACGACAGTAGAGGATTTCGATCCAGAGCTTGTGGGTGTGGCGCTGTTCGATGGAAATTAACTAAACCCTTAAATTTCTCTCCTATCTATTACCTCTCCATTTCTCTACGGTTGCCTTCGATTCTTGGGTTCTCTCTCTCTTAAAGACAAATTTGTTAGATTTCTTTTATTTTTATTTTATTTTTATGGGTTCTGGGTCTTAGCCTCTTAGGATGTGCGACATGGACTCAAGGAGGCGAATGAGAGAATCTCTGAAATGTGGGAAATGATTCGGACAACATAAAATTGATCCGCACAACTTTTGTCAATCATTATGGACAAGAATACCTTGATACCAATTAGATATCTGTAATAATTTGTTCGGAGGAAGAAGGGTAGTATCGCCATTTTTCTAAATATAATGTTTGTTTGAATTATTTTTCCTTAGAGCAACAACAATAACTAAGTCTTTTGTCCCAAACGAGTTGGAATATGCTAGAATTTATCTGAAAATGTAAGAAAATTATTTTCCTCTTTAAAATTCAAACTTCTAACTCAGGGAAGACCATACGGTTCAACATCTTAAGTGCCATCCGATTGAAGTTATCTTTTATTATTCTTTTCTTGCCCATTAGATGTATAAACTGGGCATCTTCGGTCACGATAAATTATGGAGTGCAAACCTTCATGGCTAAAATTTTATTAGGAGTAAATAATTATAGAAGGAGAAAGAAAAATGAAAAACACACAGTAATCAGTCTATGCTTATTTTCAAGGCCATATATAAAATTAAAGCTGGTAATACAATTCTTTACCTAGATGTGACATAGATTGGTGTTAGATGGCTTGATATGCGCATTTCTACAGTTGAAATATTGTGATATTAAATGATTTTCTTTGAAATAGCTTTATCCTTGCTCTGTCTTTAGTGCATTAATTTTCTTTTACAGGCTCTATTTTTTTCAGTGAAATGCATTGTGATCTGAATCAATTCATTTTACTTGCTGGTTGACTATCGCTGTGTTGTAGTACCTAATTATCTTTTTATTTGTAATCATAAAATAAATTTCCTTGTGCTGAGGAGCAGGTTGAAATTGACTAACATTTATCAATGGATGGTGATTATATCAGCGACTTACCAGCAGAACCGAAAGAGAAAATCTTAGTGAAACTCCCAATCAAAGAAGTGGTTAGAACAAGCATCCTCTCAAGCAAGTGGAAGGATTTTTGGACTTCGATTCCAATTTTAACATTTAGAGAAGGATCAACAGAGTCTAAGCTTACTAAGTTGGTTGACAAGGTGTTACTTGTTCACCAGGGTTCGATTTTAAAGTTCAAGCTTGACAGTGAGCATCCTTGCACTGAGGCAATCGGTCCATGGGTGCTTAACTTGTCTAGAAATGGAATCAGGGATCTAGAGCTAAGGTTTTCGGGTGGCGAAAGAAGCAAGATTTCTTCCCGCCACTTCTCTTGCCTTGCATTAGAACGTGTGGATTTGTCAGGTTGCATAATCAACATTCCGCCCCAGGATTTTCAGGGCTTTAAGCTGCTCCACACTTTCTCTAGATAATTTTGATTTAACAGGGATAAGTATAAATAACTTGGTCTCAAGTTGCCGGCTTGCCGCTTGCTAGAGCGCTTGGAGCTGGTCCACTTGTTCCATGAAGGTTGCCTCCGTATCCTTGCACCAAACCTCAAACATCTGGTGATTTTTGGTGAATTTCTTGATCTCTGTTTACAGACTCCAAAATTGGTATTTGCATGCATTTATCTCTCAGGTGATGAAGATTATAAAAAATTCAATGCAACAAAAGCAGGAGAAGTAAGCAACATTACACAAGTTCTTGGTTGCCTTCATAACATAGAAGAGCTGAATATGGGTGGTTATAATAAAACCACTAATAGGTCTTCTTTTGAACTATCGGCAGAAACTTTAATGTTTAGTTAATCAAGCATCAAACTCAATCAAACCTAGAAAATAAATAGGCCAAGGAGAGGCTAACAGAAGAGAGAAGAAAACGATAAGGAAAGTGATAAAAATTGAAACAAAGGTCTGTGTTGCATTTTTCCTAGTATATGCAGGGTCATGTATTGTTGACTTATCTGGCCGGTACAAAATTGTGTTATACTGAAATATGAGCTTATTATTTAGCTCGTTGTTAATGATCTTTACTTCTTCTGTTGCAAGTATTTAGTCACAGGACCTATACCAGAGAATCTTCCGACAATTCTCAATCACTTGACAGAGATGAGGCTGGATGTATTTAGTTATGACCGAGATCAAATTGCCATTGCTCATTGTTTGTTTCAAAATGCCCCAAACTTCAAAGCACTTGATATACAGGTCCACTATTCATCTAAAATTTAATATATGATTTAAACAGTGTTCATTTAATTTTCTAGTACTATTTATCTTTCTGGGTAAAACTTAGTGCTGAATTCATTTCAAATATTTTAGCGATCCAGTAAGTAAGAGAACCAGAGAGACCTATGAAGCTGGCAATGATTTAATTGATAAGCTGTTCCAATAACAACCTGTATGAAGTTGGTGTTAGTTAACTGGATCACCATAATCTATTTTAACTGCAAATTGGTTACAAATCTTTGAATGAAATGCAATATCCTCTCATTCATCTTATTCTTTCCCTCGGAATTTACAGTTTTGGGACTATGATGATGATGGTGAAGATCAACCACAAGGTCAAACTTTCTGGAAATCAAAAGCAGCAGAAGACCGCTTGTTTAAGTGCCTCAAGATTTTGAACATTTCGTACATACAAATGACCGAGTTGTCCTACAGAAGAGACAGTTGATGCTAGAATTTGCAGAACTCGTGCTAAGTACTGCACCTGTGCTAGAGAAAATGAATATCATTGATTACGAGGATCCAACAGTATATTCTACAAAGGTTAATTACTTGCCGAAGTTATCAAAAAGGGTTGACATTTTATTTGTCAAGAAATTTTGGTACTGACGATGAACAATATTGACTTAGTGCTCCACCGTTTGATTTTTTATTTAATTTTTTTTTTTAGTGATTTAGTGTGTTCACGGTCAATAACTATGCATTATATACCCTGTTAGGTTTCTATATTTGAGTGCTATATAGATCTTTGTACGTTGTCTCAATGACTTGTTCCTGGTATATTGGATCCGTGGCAGTTAGTTTTCTTCGGAACGGAAAGACATAATTTCCCACTCCGTAAACAGACGACTTTGTTTGAAGTAAGCACTAAAAAATTTTAAATAGAAAAGAACGAAGCATAGTGTTTAAGAAATTTCTAATTTCAATATAGTCTATGTGACACAAATAAGCCATAAATTTGGGAGCATTTCGCTTTTATTTTGATGAGTAACCAGGGGTTTGCAAATACTAATTGGTAGGAAAGATTATTCAACTGTTGTTAATTTATGCTTTTAGAAAGCGACCTTATATCGAAGTAATCTTTTTTTTTTTTAATGCTTTCCCAATTATGTTTTCCTAAAAACGTAACATGTTTCTATATTACTTGCACAAAAATAAATTAATTTGCACTTATTTATTAGATTTCTGTAATATGATAGAGCATTAACGTTTTACTGATTACTGGTTATACCAGTACTGGTGATGGGTTTCTACATGAATAGAACACCTGGCATAGCGACAGAATTTGAACTGACTTTCCGGAAGGAAAGCGTGTGCCGTGTGACATCAACCTTTTAGAACGGTGCCAATTTGGTAACAAATTAACACAAAAAATTTATGAAAAGAAATCTCTTTTAAAATTGAAAAAGATCAACGGTTTATATGCTTGAACATAAAATTGTTAAAGATTAATTAAAAAGAAAAGTTGTGGTATTTTGTGGCACAAGAACCTTGACAATAAACTCTATTTCAATGTAGTCAATGATTCAAAGAAAACCCAACATGTTAATACGAATTTATATTATTGGTCCAAATTTCTACACCAGTACAGACATTACAAATGGTGGCAGAGAACATTGCCTAAACAAGATACATAGATGTTCTATACAAAATTAAAATTAAACCACGAACACGGGTTCCAGTTGTGACACCACATTGCTTTTAAATCGTTGTTTTTTCAAAGAAAAAAGTAATCAACCTTCTACCGCTGTCTTTTCGGCCGCCTCAGATAGGTAATCTTGCCTAAAAAAACGAATGATACACAAAATTAATAACCATTAACGAATAAGCATTCAAAATCTTAAAAATTAGAAAGAGAATGCCCTTGAATGAGCAGCTCTGAAATATAATAAAAAGTAATGACAACACTTAATTGAAATTACCGAATCTTCCTACTGAGTTGGTAAAAGCCAGTACATGACATAGCAAAGTTAACACTGGCAAGGTTCCAGTTAACCTGCAAAAGAAGTAAAATAAGCAAATTGCAGCTAAAAGAACACCACGCTAATACTCAAACTTTTAGAGGGTCATTTGTTTAGTTGCATTGCACAAAAAAACTGCATGCATTATTATATTGGTAAAATATTAGTACAGTCATAGCAAACTGGTACCATGCAGGCTATAATCAAATCTGTTATTTCAGTTCTGAAATGAAATTGCAAACTTCATTTTCGTTTACTATAACCTCAATTGGTCTCCAACTGCCCTCCTTTTTTCAGAATTAAACTCGACAGTCCACGGAAATAGGAAACTCAAAATGAAGTAGGATCATCAGCATCATTGTGAATTTTTATGATGGTTAAGAGGGGATATGTGATGTTACGCAAAAAATTCTTCCAAGAATACACCTTTTCCGTATGTTTGTTCTCATGGTTGGATCATAAATTATTTAAAGGAAGCAGGTCAGGAAAATTTTGGTGTTCTTGCAAATATCTAAAATTGCAGGTGCTCTGGGTGAATTGCAAAATACAAGAGGTGAAATATGAAGAACAATAGGCTGATCATAGTACATACCGGAGTAATGACCATGCCATAACGAGTCCAGATCAGTCCTGAGAAACCAACAACTGCACACCAAATACAAGTCATTACATAATTCGGACATATAGACAAACAGGAAAAATAACCTCCAATAAACATCAAACCAGGTTGCATCTTCTAGTCAGTCTAGTCTACAAAATAACTTAATTTTCTTCCTTTCTCCTTTTGAATCACTATGCACATATGCAAGTACCTCTACCAAAAGATAAACGGTGTACAATTTCCTTTATTTACTATGTACTGGTAGAACCTGCCATTACTAAATGATAGCATTTGGAAGGTCTGTATCAGACTATATGTTGAACTTAGAAAAGGTAATGGGTATAGAAAACTATATCAAGCATTTGCATTCAGCACTCAATATTGTTGATAGAGATACATGAGACGAAACTGAACAACTACTTCCTCGTGAATAAAACAGTATTAGTTAAACTATACAGATTGCCCCAGGTTAAAAAAACCAAGAGTACTTTCTCATAATGATATAAATAGGTTCAATTATTATCAATCCTCATTCTAATACAACTGTATATATATTTTTTTAGAAGTAGTAAGTCATAACACGAGAACTGTTAATTTGTCCTTACATCAAGAGTGACAAGAAACAATAAATCAATTTTTGTTCAGTGCAAATGAATATAGTAGGAAAAGATTAATAATTTTATTTGGGAAAAGTAATAAACATACCAATTTGCTGAGGATAAGAGATCTTCTCTGGAGGTTTGGAGAAGTCAGCAACGTTAGCAATACTGATTCCCCATTTGAATGTAGGGGCCCAAAAATGAACTAGAATCAAATAATAACAATATATAAGTATACCAAATACCAAAAGTACTAACAAATTAACTGAGTAGGAGAGTGATTAATAAGATAACAATAGGAATTATTCACCATTCTATATCCACTAGTCACAGCAACAAGACCTTAGAAACCTTACCATTGTGTGTGTGTGTGTTGTGTTTAGAGAGAGAGAAAAAGAAAGGGAAATAGAAAGAGAACTAGTTTTTGGTCCTGCAGGGTGATTCCATAGGGCTTGAAGCTTGGAAGCTGCCATCTCAACCTTTTCCTTCTTTTCCTCTCTACGCATGAACAAAATTAAAATTAAAATTGCAAAAAAAGTTCACATATTGAATTGAAAAACACAGCAATATGAAGGAAAATGAGCAACACAAGTACACACAACAGTCTATAGATGTTAGTATAGTGCGATTGGAGAATCGCTTGGATGGTTCCGATACGAGAAGTTTGTGAGAAATTGTTCCATGTCTAGCGCTACTTGAATTGATATATAATTCGTTTTCGTCTTTTATTCTCTTATAAACAGAACTGAGAGAAAAATATATTGAAAGAGGAGAAATTTAGCCTTTTGGGGAAGATGGGGATTGAAGTTTAGGATTGTCTGTGGCAGGTGAGTAGTACGCAGTGTGTGTGGCATGACCAAAAAAGAGGGATCAGCTGTGATAGGAATTTTGAGGTTTACTCAAAAGTTTTTGTTGGTTAGGATCAAAGGAACTAAATTCTTAAAATTTCTGTTTATTTTAAGAAATTTTTTTCAAGAAATTCAACCAAATTTTTATAAAGTTTCTTAGCGTATATTAGTTTAATTTCCATCTATTTTTTTATAGATATTTCCGTCTAATATTTAGATTATAACAACCCATGTTAGTTTAAATTATTTTTAATACTAAACATTTATTTTGCAACGATGCAAGCTCTGCTGTACGCACATTAATGGTATCCTCCAGTTGAGTCCTAAACAGAATCCCTCGGCAACTGATTACCAGCTCTCATGACTCTCTCCACCAGTTGTTTCTGTAATTAGCTACTTACAAACGGCTTAAATTTACCTTAGGTAGAAGTAGATAATTAGTTAGTTACAGTGTATTAAAGTTTGTTTTGGATATATAGCAAGGATCATCTCTATCTGGATACACTGAAATTAATGAAATAGTAAATTCAAAAACGCAACTAATTTATTAAGCAATCTCTGTATGATCGAGACTCTAATTTCAGTTTCTACTATTTAATCAAGCTTATGATCACTTCTCCAAAGAGAAAATTGAAGGAAGAAAGAAAGGGATAGATAGAGGTACCTGAGAGAATCGATCAATGGAGAGCGAGAGGAGAACAAATGAACAATGAATGAATCAATTCTATCTTCCAACTCAGACTGACTAAAGTCTTCCAAGAGTATGGTAAGCCAAAAAAATAAAAACCACATCAATATTTTTACGACTTTTTACATATGTACTTCCCATCCCATGAGGATGTGCGCAGTGGGAACTAGCTGTGTCAACTAAAACCTCGCCAGGTGGCATGTAGACGGTGATGGTAGAAAAAGTTTGGTAGAAAATGTTGGGGACCGAGAAGAGGAACAGGTGAATCGATACTCGAATAATAATAATAATGTATAGGTATTATAGGATTGTAATTATATCTACCAATCAGATCCCAAGCATGACACAATGGGTTCAGACTTAATTGGTCAAAGAAGCTAACGTTAGTGACTTAGCGGCGGCTAATTTAGTTGACCAAATACAACAAAACAGATGAGGTTAAAATTTGAATGAAATAAATATAAGGACGTAGCATCAATGTTAAAAGTATTACTTATTTCAGTAAAGTTAAAGACACACAGATACCTTATTCGTAGAATTTTTGCTGTTATTTTGATCGGCAACAAGGGATGTTATATCTGTTTGTGCTTACCAAAACGAAGCTGAAAACATCGAAAAAACTGCATCAGATTTAACAATTTTATTTTGTAATGTTTGATTATAATTTTATTATTACAATTTTTTTAAAAAGAAGACCTAATGAAATCATTAGAAATACTATTAATCTTTTTAAGCTCTCCAAGACTCTAACTCTTCGTCAATTGTTTTCATTTCCCTAAAATACTTAAAATGTTATATATGCCTCTAAATTTCTCAAATAACTTTTTTGCTTTTGTGTAGTAACGGCCCATTTCATGAAATGAAGATAGACGTGCTTCTTGTGTCCTTACCTTGCTAGCAAGGATTTGATCAAAATATTTTTTACGCAGAATTTTATTTCATTTCAGCTTTGATCAAAATAATTTTTATGCGGGATTTTATTTCATTCGGATTGATTTCTCTAGGTTTTATTTGGATCTAATAACGTAGAAATTCTTACCAAATGATATCAAATCCATCCATTTTGATCAAATTTTTTTTAATGAAATGAAATCCCATATTAAAAAATTAGGGTTAATTAGGTTTATGTCACTGTAAAAAATTAAAATTAGTAAAATGTCATCACTAAATGATAACTTATTTTAATGGCACTACAAAATAGTAAAAATTAGTTTTATGCCATCAGCCTATTGATATGACAATTTTAACCTTTTAAATATGCCACTACAAAAATTTGAAATTAGAAAAATATCATCACTAAATGAAAAATTAGTTTATGCAATTACAAAATAGGGTGATTTAGATTTATGTCATTGCAAATGTTTGAAATTAGATATATATCATCACTAAATGATAAATTATTTTTTATCCCACTTTAAAATTATAAAATTAGTTTTATACCATTGGTTAATTAATATGACAATTCTATCTTTTAAACATTTTTCTCTTTCTATGCGCATACATATATCCTTTCTCTTTACTGCCTTTGTCCAAGATTTAGACCCCTCAAATTCTTTGAAATCTCGTCTCTTTACTGATGTAAACGATGAAAAAGAAAGAATATCACATATTAAGAACAAAGAGATATGCACAAAAAATAATTGTACAATTCTTTTTATCCCACAAATTACGTGCAAATTTCTTAACCTTATATATGTGTTAATAAGTTTGATTATTTACTAATAGGGAGCAATTCCCGGTTTGGGGTGGCATGAGATTCTTATACAAAATTCTTAATTTTCTACAAAAAGGAAGAGTGCATTGTTTTAATATTATTTTTTTTTCCCTTTCGCCATTGGAGACCACGGGAGGAGGGAGGAAGAAGTGCATATATTAACAAGCATAATTTGGGAAATTTGAAAAATAATGACAGAGTTTAGGATGGCATTTTTAGAATTTATCATATTTTTGGAGAAAATAATGGTCTCAAACTAATTTTAGTAGTTTTGTAGTATCATAAATCTAATTACCAATTTAACAATGGCATTTTTTAAATTGACAGCTTTTTATAATGACATTAATCTAATTATTATTCCAAAAAAAATATCATTCTGATCAGGACATTCGTCTGAATTGATTTTTCAGGATTTCATTAGATCTAATAACATGGAAATTCCAACTAAAGGACACTAAATCTGTTCATTTTGATTAAACATGAAGCATCTTCATAAAATGAAATGGAATGGAATCCCGTGCTAAAAAAAAAGGATTTTAATCAGGATCTAAATGTTTAATCAAGATAAACTTATAGGGAAGTTCATTGACAATAGTTAACTTGGAAATTTTAACAATACTAATTTTTTTCTATTTAAGTCAAAAATAGAAATAATTTGATACTCGTATTGTTAGTTTATAGAATTATTGTATCACATTGAATATAATTCAAATATCATGTCGTACTTGATTAAAAAATATTAAATCCAAACTACTACAAAAAATTCAATCATTTCAAAATCAGATATGCATTGATACATACGGAGTATAAAACAACATTTTAACATCGGCTATAAAAACTAGAAATTATTTTTGATGAACGTCAAAATTGTCACATTAATATTTTGTATTTTTTGACTTTTTTTTTTATTTATGTGAAATGAAATATGCTTGGTCGTATATTATATATTGTCAGTTTTCCATACGAAATTGCTCTAGTGGGGCTAAATTCTCAACTAACATAGTTAAACAAGGTTTATTTATGGAGTGGTGGTCGTATATTATTCTCAGTTTTCTGTAGTGTGCCTCCAGTGCTCCCGGAACGAGATCCAGTCTACCGGATCCGGACTCAAATCCTCTACTGTCCTTTATGACAGCCCTTACAATTTTATTTATATTTAAAAAATTTAAAATTTAAATACTGAATCCAAATAGTTGATTTTGTTCAATTTTATGAGCGATGCGTTTTCATATAAATTTTATAAAATTTAGAGTTGATTTAATACTCGATTAAGTGACCAAATTATGAACGTATTAGAATTAATCAGTGATAGTAACCAGATTCGTTTATTTGTTGATCATTTGATCTAGTATCAAATCAACTCCAAAATTTATAAAATTTATATGAAAATACATCGCTAGTAAAATTGAACAAGTTCAACAGTTTGAATTCAGCATTTGAATTTTAAAATTTTTTAATATTAATACAATTTTGAGGGCTGTAGAACTCTACTGTCGTTTAACGACGGTAGAGGATTTGAGTCCCTACCGGATCCTCTGGACGTCTTTAATCTGTGTTCGTCCGTTCAATAATAGAGGCTCGTGATTAATACTAGATTGATAGCCTGAAAATATTAAATCGGACGGTCCAAACCCTTGTGCCTTCTCCCAAAATAGGGTTTATGGAGTGGTGGCGCTTGATGGAAACCGACTAAACCCTCAAATTTCCCTCTCCTCCTCTCCCTCTCTGTGTGTCTCTCTCTCTCAATTCCATCTCTTCCCATTTGCCTTCCCTGCCTCTCCATCACTCTTCGGTTGCTTTCGCTTCTTGTGGTACTACACACTCTCTCTCTCTCTCTCTCACACACACTTTTTTTTTTTTTTTGTGGGTGTTGGGTAAGGCACTTCGGATGTGTTTATGAGGAGGTGAATGGAGATTTGGGTTGCTTCTGAGTTTCCATTTTTAAGAGATGAATGAAACTAGAAGGGGGAAATAGATGGAGAAATGCTTCTATTTATTTTTTATTTATATATTATTTCCTTTCAATTTGAGATGTAAAGCATTTAACTTTCCCTTGTATTCTGTGGTATTTTCTTTTAAAATTGGTGGCATGGCATAATGTTTGTTGCATTAATTGCATAATCCGAGCTGACAAGAAATTTTAGGAGTACATGGTTAGAGGGGGAACTGAAAGACACATTTTGGTTTTCCTATTTTTCTAAAAGAGATTTGCACATAATGTTCCAGCTAGACAAGTTTGGGGTTGAGATGGAGTGAATTAGCCTCCTTGGCTTTCTTTGATTTGATTATATAGAGGTTGAGGAGGAAATATTGCAATTAGGACCCTCATCCCAAAATAGTTTTAGGCCATGTTCTAAAAAAAAAAACCAAGTAAAACAGATACAGAAATACTGCTCGGCCTTGTGAAGAGCATATGAAAGTAAAGCTGGTCATACAATTTTTTATTTAGCTGTGGCATGGACTGGTGTTAATTCCAAAAAGGAGGACCTAAGGCTAGGTGTTAAATTAGATGTGTACTTTCTGTAGTTGATAATTTAATGTTATTACAAATTATAGTATTATTCTAGTGGACATAGTTTCTACTTTATTCTTGTTGCCTTATCTTTATGTATCAATTTCATTTCTTTCATATCATTGACTATAGATTCCCTTTTTTTTTTTAAATGAGATGCATTGTGTCCTGAATTGATTCATATTTTAATAAATATCTTTCTTTATGTAATAATAAAGTAAATCTCCTTATGCCTCTTGCAGGTTGAAATTGACTAATTTTTCAATGGATGGTCCTGAGCCTCAACGAGTTAGCCGCAATTTAAATCTTGATTATATCAGCAACTTGCCAGCAGATCTGAAAGAGAAAATCTTAGTGAAACTCCCTATCAAAGAGGCAGTCAAAACAAGCATTCTCTCAAGCAAGTGGAAGGATGCATGAACTTGTATTCCAAGTTTGGTATTTGAAGAAATTTCTCCAGAATACATGACTATTAGGTTGGTTGACAACGTATTAATCTTTCACGATGGTCCCATTCTAGAATTCAAGCTTGTAAGTGAGCATGCTTGCAATGAGGCAATCAGTCGATGGATGCTTATCTTGTCTAGAAATAGAATAAGATATCTAGATTTAAGATTTAATGGTCGTGAAAGATGCGAGATCCCTTCCCGCCTCTTCTGTTGCCTTGCATTAGAACGTGTGATTCTGTCAGATTGTATAATCAATGTTGCTCAGAGTTTCCAAGGCTTTAAGCTACTCCACACCCTTTCATTATTATCCTTTAATTTATCGGGGATTGCTACTATAGCAAACTTGGTCTCAGGATGTCCTTTGCTAGAGAGATTGAGACTGTACAACTTTGTCCAGCAAGGTTGCCTCCATATCATTGCACCAAACCTCAGAGATTTGGATATTTGGGGTGAATGTCATGACCTTTGCTTAGAAACTCCAAAATTGATATCAGGACGCATTTATCTCAATATTAGTAATGGAGATCATAAAAAATTCCTTATAGCAAATTCAGGAAAGGAAAGCAACATCAAAAAAGCTCTTGGTTGTCTTCCTAACATTCAAGAGCTACATATAGATGCTGAATTCGGTGATGTAAGATTTTATACGCTTAAAATATTTTATAATGGTATTTTCGTACCTATAATGCCTAATATTACCAATAATAGGCTTCTTTTGAACTTTTGACTGAAAGTATAATGTTTTGGTTAATTAAGTTAAACTCTACTAATTAATGACAAAAAAGTCAAGGAGAGACTTACAAGGAAACACAGAGTAAAGAAAAGTGATTAAACCAATGACTGTAAGTCGAATTCTTTAGTATATATATGTACCTATATGTTAATGATCTCTATAACTTTCTTTGCAAGTATTTAGCTATGGGACCTATACCAGAGAATCCTCCAACAATCTTCAATTGCTTGACCGAGATATCTCTGGCTGCATATTGTTCAGACCGGGAGGAGATTGCAGTTGCTCTTTGTTTGTTTAAAAGTGCCCCAATCTTAAATGTACTCAATATAGAGGTCCACTTCTTACCTACAATTTATACATGATTTAATCAATGTTCATTTTATTTTATTACTATTCAACCTTTATGTTTAACTCAATGCTCAATTCATTACAAAATTTATTTAATAATTTAGCCAAAAAGAAATATGAAGCTGGCAATGATTTGATTGTCAAGCTGGTCCAGTACCTACCTGTATTAAAATTGGTACTTGGTTGGGATCAACATAATCACATCTTATCAGCAAATTAGTTGCAAATCTTTTTATCCAATCTAATATCCACTCTTTCGTTATTTTTTCATTCCTCCCCAATTTTTACAGTTTTTGGACTGGAGGGGTGAAGATCAACTGCAAGGCCAACCTTTCTGGAGATTAAAAGCAAGTGTCTTCAGACTCTGAACATCATGTACTTACAAGACAATGATTTGTCCGCCAGAAGAGATGAGTCGATGCTAGAATTTGCGGAACTTGTGCTAGGTATTGCACCAGTGTTAGAGAAATTAAAAATCATTGATTATGAGGATCCCACAGTATATCGTACGAAGCTCGAGTGTTTCCGTAAGTTATCAGAAAAGGCTGAATTTGTATTTGTCCAAAAATCTGAAGATGGTGAGTTGGTGTGAGTTTTGTGTTTGAAGACGATCATCATGCATTTACTTGTTTAGAATTTTATTTTGAAGTATGATAGATCTCTGTACATTTTACTGGTTATTATATTGGATCAGGGGGTTGTATGTTATATTTTTTAGACATGAATGGATCACGTAGTTTAGAAAGATATAAGATCGGAACTGACTGACATAGTTTATTTGTCCGTAAACTTCTGTTGAAAATGTGGGCTAATGAATTCAAAGCACTAATGACTATTAATATTTCTGAGCTCTCCAACTCTTTCTCAATTTTAATTCCTCTAAATAGATTGCACTTCTGTCATGTTTCTTTAGTATATGATAAATCCTTGTACGTTTTATGAGTAGAACATTATATCTTCATCCTCTGTTGTTCTACTTCTATCTAGCGATCTATCTTTCAGAAGCATCCTGTGTACTAAAATAAGAGCTGATCTTCCATGTCATTACATATTTTTATCTTTATATTAGCGGGATTATTAAATAATTATAGTGGCAACAGCATTTTTACTGTTAATTTTGATCCTATAATGTCGGAATTCTTAAATTGGTCATTCATGTCGAGTTTGTGTACCGTTTCATACTTTCTCCAGCCACACTAGCTGAATTATCTTGCCAATCGTGTTTTTAGACAACTTGTTTATTAATTTTTTCGCCTATTTGATTTTGTCGATATATATAATTATAAAAATGTAGTGGTCAATTAAAGAGATGAATGTATATATAAAATAACTAACTGAATCACTTTAAAGGGTAGATAAAGTAGTCCAGCGGTATCTATTATTGGAATCAAGGATGGGTGTTAAATAAGAGCCGGCACATATATACTCGTGGGTATACACTAATTATTCTATAAATCTCTTGCTCTTGATCTGCTTCAGCCTTGAGGGTTTTATTCTCGTTGACATAGTTTATACTTTATCCTTGTTGTTTGTCTTTAATGTATCAATTTCATTTCTTTCATATCTTTGACCGTTAAAATATAGACTATAGACCTTTTTTTTGTTTTATATGAGATGCATTGTGTTCTGAATTAATTGCTTCTTTAGTTGATATCTTTCTTTATGTAATAATAAAGTAAATCTCCTTATGCTTCTTTGCAGTTTGAAATTGATTTATTTTCAATGGATGGTCCTGAGCCTCAACAAGTTAGCCGCAATTTAAATTTCTTTGTGTTGGTTGCAGGTTGAAATTGACTAAAATTTTCAATGGATATTGATTATATCAGTGAATTACCAGCAGATCTGAAAGACAAAATCTTAGTGAAACTCCCTATCAAAGAGGTAGTCAAAACAAGCATTCTCTCAAGCAAGTGGAAGGATGCATGGACTTCTATTCCAGATTTGGTATTTGAAGAAAATTCTCCTGAGTTCATGACTATTAGGTTGGTTGACAACGTATTAATCTTTCATCATGGTCCCATTCTAAAATTCAAGCTTGTTAGTGTGCATGCTTGCAATGAGGCAATCAGTCGATGGATGATTATCTTGTCCAGAAATAGAATAAGAGACCTAGAACTAAGATTTAATGGTCGTGAAAGATGCAAGATCCCTTCCCGCCTCTTCTTTTGCCTTGCATTAGAACGTTTGATTCTGTCAGAATGTATAATCAATGTTCCTCAGAATTTCCAAGGCTTTAAGCTACTCCACATCCTTTCATTATTCCCTTTTAAGTTATCAGGGATAACTACTATAGAAAACTTGGTCTCAGGTTGTCCTTTGCTAGAGAGATTGACACTGTTCGACTTTGTCCAGCAAGGTTGCCTACATATCCTTGCACCAAACCTCCGAGATTTGGATATATTGGGTGAATATCAGGATCTCTGTTTAGAAACTCCAAAATTGGTATCGGGATGAATTCATCTGAATGGAGATCATAAAGAATTCCTTATAGCAAAAGCGGGAAAGGAAAGCAACATAAAAAAAGATCTTGGCTGTCTTCATAACATTCAATTGCTACAAATAGGTGCTGAATTCATTGATGTAAGAGTTTATATGCTTTAAACATTTTACACAGATAGTTTCATACCTATAATGCCAAATATTACCAATAATGGGGTTACTTTTGAAATTTTGACTGAAAGTATAATGTTTGGTTAATTAGGTTAACTTTACTAAACCTTTGTTAAAGACAAAAAGTGGAGAGGCTAAAAAGAAAAAAAATGAAGAAAAGTGATAGAACCAATGACTTCTATTAGTCAAATTTATTCTAGTATATGTACCTATTTGTTAATGATCTCTACTACTTTCTTTGCAAGTATTTAGCCATGGCACATATACCAGAGAATCCTCTGACAATCTTCAACTGCTTGACTAAGATATCTGTGACCGTATATTGTTTGGACCAGGATGAGATTGCAGTTGCTCTTTGTTTGTTTAAAAGTGCTCCAATCTTAAAAGTACTCAATATACAGGTCCACTTCTTACCTGCAATTTATACATGATTTAATCAATGTCCAATTTACTTTTGTTACTATTCAACTTTTTATGTTGAACTTGGTGCTTAATTCATTGTAAAATTTATTAAATAATTCAGCCAAAAAGAATTATAAAGTTGGCAATTATTTAATTGTTAAGCTTGTCCAGTACCTACCTGTATTAAAATTGGTGCTTTGTCGGGATCAACATAATCACATGTTATCAGCAAATTATTTGCAAATCTTTGTATCCAATCCAATATCCAGTCATTCGTTCTTTTTCCTCCCCAAATTTTGCAGTTTTTGGACTGTGGTGGTGTTGATCAACTCCAAGGACAATCTTTCTGGAAAGTAAAAGCAACAGAACATTACTGCTTGTTCAAGTGTCTCGAGACTCTGAACATCACATACACACAAGACATTCAGTTGTCCTCCAGAAATTTCGAGTCAATGCTAGAATTTGCTGAACTTGTGCTGAGTATTGCACCAGTGTTAGAGAAATTATATATCATTGATTATAAGGATCCCATGGTATATCGTACGAAGCTCGAGGACTTCCACAAGTTATCAGAAAAGGCTGAATTTAAATTTGTCTAGATATCTGAAGATGGTGGCTTGGTGTGAATTTTGTGTTTGAGGACAACCATTATGCATTTACTTGTTTAGAAATTTATCAAGTATGATAGATCTCTGTACATTTTACTGGTTATATTGGATCAGGGGGTAGTACTTTTTTTTTTTTGAGACATGAATGGATCACCTAGTTTAGAACTGAATGACATTATTTCTTTGTCCCTAAACTTTTGTTGATTTTGTGGGCTAATAAATACAAAATATATATATATATATAGAGTTTTGCTAGGGTGAGTTGCAACTCACCAAAGGGTCGGTGAGTTGCGATCAAAACTGCTAGATATACTTCAAAATGACCGATCCAAACCGTCCATCATGATTTTCCTATTGAAATCTCCATGCAAACCAAATTTTACAATTTTTTAAAATTTTTAAGTATTTTTTTGAAATTTTAGAAAATTGTTAATCTAATTAGTTCTGGACCATTAAAAACAGCAGTTTTTAAAAATCCGAAAAAAATACTTAAAAATCTAAAAAAAATATAAAATTTTGTTAGCATAGAGATTTTAATAGGGAGATCATATTGGACGATTTGGATCGGTCATTTTGAACTATATCTAGCAGTTTTGATTGCAACTCACCAATTCTTTGGTGAGTTGCAACTCACCATAGCAAAACTCTATATATATATATGCAAAACAGAGGAAGCATCAGTTCTTTACAGCATGCTTATTTCAAGATTGTCTGAAGGACACAAAGCTGCCTTTAAATGTTGCAGCATTTTGCTCTCAACTCTTTCTAAATTTTATTTCTGCCAAAAAGATTGCACTTCTCTTAGGTTTCTTTAGTATGATAAATCCTTGTACGGTTTATTGACTGCTGGCTATGCCAAAAGGTGTTTGGTTTTCTTTACATGCATTGTAGATCTTATGCGTATTATATATTTTACTAACAAAAATGTGAAACATTTGCAATATAGAGAGGAAGGAAGAAGCAAATACCTGATTAAAGTTCACAGTTTATCTCACTTTACAGGCCGAATTTACCGTTGTAGCAAACAATTTCACATTGAATCACGCAGACATGAAAATTGTTCCGGATTCCAGGTTTCTTAGTCCCACAATAATTAGCCAGACAACGTAAAGCTCTTTATATAGTACTTTATCCCCAGTTCCATTGCTGAGCTCAGTCGTGTGAACTTGTAAAATCATTTTACGGCATATAATAATAATATAATATTTGTCTTCTTATAAGATATAAGATATGAATATATGATAAATGTTAGAGCTCCTTCGAATTTTCATTAATTCAAAATTATGCATAAATTCAAGGCCTATATACTTAAGAATTTGCTCTATACATAAATTACAATTACAATATACAATATAAAAAAAATTGAGCAATCCTTTTAAAATAATTTCGACTAAAATACAAGTACATATTTCCAAAAAAATTGTAATAAAACATTAAATTTTAGTGTTTGTATGCCTTAAGCTAAGTTAAAGTCTAAATTTTACATTTTATCGTAGTTCAACAACAATAACAATTGCTTGTCCCAAACAAGTTGGGGGTAGACTAGAAAATAACCCAGCAAGATGAAAGTCACATTCTATTGTAGTTCACTTTTATTTGTTTGTTACATTGTCATCATGTTGTTTGCTTATATAAAAAATGTATCATAAAAATTAAAAATACTCGAAACCGCATATAGTGAATTACAAAATGTGGCGTGTTAGGTGTGTTAACACGGTACATATCCGTGTTTCCACAACACGACACGCCACATGTACAGATTCAACACGACACGGGTGTGTTGGTGTGTCGTGTTTAAAACTGTGTTTTTAGTTGGCATTTTTAGAAAATTGATAAGGTTTAACACGACACGATTCAACACGGTACGATTTGACACAACACGACACAACACGGTTTTATTTTATTTTAAAATTTAAAATTTAAAAAAAATATTATAAAAATGTTAATATATTATAAAAACGGATGATTTGAAATTTTAAGAAAAAACCATATCATATAGAAACTATAACTAGAAATTTCCAACTAATTAATATTATGTAATTCATATTTTATTATCTAATTACTATATTTTATCATCATGAAATATTATCAGATTATTTTTTGTTAACTATATAACGGATTTATAAAATTTAATACAATTTTTTCTCATTTTTTCTCTAATTTTAAACAATTTTAAAATATAGTTAACTATTTTTAGGGAAAAAAGAAAAATAAAATGTTGACACGGTTCGACACGATTGACATAGGTGTGTTGTATCGTGTCAACACGGCGTGTCAACCGTGGCGTGTCAATTTCCGTGACGCATTGACCTTTTCCTCTATTTAACACGACACAACACAACACGGTTTCAAATCCAACCCTTGTCAACACGACTCGACACGGTGCCAAACATGACTGTGTTTACCATGACACACAATGATACGTCAAGATTGCAATTCACTGACCGCATATATAATTATGGAGGTGACTTCAACGGTAAAAATCAATTAAAAATTGAATGATGTGCATATAGTTTCCGAGAAGCTAGAGAATAATAAATATAAAACGAATGCAAACCATGTTTAAGAAGTACATTATGAAATGCTAGGAAGAGAAAACTAGTCTCAAACGCACGTTTTGTATAACAAAACACCAGTAGCGCCACAAAGATCACACATGTTTTAACCCAAGAGAATCTTTGCATAATATTATTCTGCAAAACTATGTACTATGAATGTAAAGCACAAGAATAAAATGTCAACAAAGAAAACTAATAATCAAAAGTGTTACTGCCTTATTTGGTGTTAATATTCTTCTAGTGCAAACTGGAAGGAAGCAGTTTTGAATGGGAAATACAAACAAAATAAAAATAGCAGAGTACTTTGCCTAAATAACGTAAATAGTTATTCTTTACAAAATCAAAATTAAAGAACGAACATGGTTCCCAGTTGTGATGCCACATTGCTTTTAAATCATTTTTTTTTTCTTTTCTTTTTAAATCAACCTTCTACTGGTGTCTTTTCTACCTCCTCAGATAGGTAATCTTGCCTAAAAAATAAATAAAATTTTATACAATTAATTACCAATTAAGGATTCAGAATCTTAAAATTAGAAACAGAGTGCTCATGAATAAACAGCTGAAATATAATAATAGTAATAACAACACATAATTGAACTTACTGTAATTTCCTACTGAGTTGATAAAGGCCGGTACATGCCATAGCAACGTTAACACTCAAAAGGTTCCAGTTTTTCTGCAAAAGATGTACAAGAAATGAAATACTAAACTAAAGTATATCATTTTTATCCTCCAACTTTTCGAGGGTCATTCTATTTAGTTGCAGTACACAAACAACTCAAGCTTTGCAGCATAACCAAATTGAAAGCTTTATTGGTAAAATATCATATTGTCATAGCAAATGCTGGTATCATGCAGGATAAAATTAAATTTCTATGTGTTAAAATACAATTGCAAACTTCGATTTTATTTTACGATAACCACAGGTGGAAGCATTTAAAAAATTAAACTAAGGTGATGGTAAATCACATTCAATAATTAACTTCTGTGAATAATGATAAGCATTTGCATTTATAAGCATCTCACCCTCAAAACCGACAGCTCCGTGGAATTGAACAATAGATTTGTGGTTATAAATATGGATATATACATCTATATGAAAAATGGACTCAATATTTAGGGTTTTATCTTGCATAGGAAAACAAGCAATTCCATGTGGTAGCCCAAATAATATTCAAAAGTGCCCAATATTTAGGGTTTTATCTTGCATAGGAAAACAAGCAATTCCATGTGGTAGACTAATTAATATTCAAAAGTGCCCTATATAGTCCATCTCTTCCCCCTTCATTTCAAAAATGTCTCCAACTGCCTTCATTTATCATTGTTAACCTTTATAGCCAGTGGAAATAGGAAATTCAAAATGAAAGTATGATTATGAGTATCAAGGTGAATTCTATGATGGTTTAGAGGAAATATGTAATCATACCTACGAAATTATTTAAAGGGAATACCCCTTCTATAAATTTGCACTAGTGGTTGGATCATTAAATATTATTTCAAGGATGTTTAGCAAGTCCAAGAAAATTTTGGTGTTCTTGCAAATATGTAAATTACAGGTGCTCTTTGCCAATTGAAAAATGCAAGGACAGAAATACAACAATAAGCATAGTATAGATCATATTACATACCGGAGTAATGACCATGCTATAACGAGACCAGATGAGTCCAGTACAACTAACAGCTGCACACCAAATACAATCCATTACAAATATTCAAACCTTCATACATAATAGGAAAAAATACCACCAGCAAAAATCAAACCAGGTTGTATCTCGGAGTCAGTCCAGTTACAAGACAAAATAATTTAATTTTCTTCCTTTGTCCATTTGAAACAAGTATGCACCTAATGCTGTACCTCTACCTAACAATATAAATGGTATGCATTCCTTTAAGTGTCTTTTATTTAATTTGTAGCATTCGAACCTGTTATTACTGAATGAGAGAATTCTATAACTCTGCATCAGACTGTATGTAGAACTTAACAAAGAAAATGGTTTTACAAACTACAAGAACCATTTTTTGATGCTTAGGAATATAGACCCTATGTCTCTCGCATTTGCATCCAGCGTTCAATATTGTTGATAGAGACGGATGAGATAAAGTTGCATAATTACTCCTCATAAATAAAAGAGTATTAGGTAACTACCCAGGTTTGCCCCATGTGAAACCAAATTAAAAGAATATTCATATATTTATAATATATAATAAATTCAATTTATCATTAATCCTCATTCTAACTTGGTATGTGTTCTAACACAAGAATTGTTTGTTGTTACATCAGGAAAGGAGTATTCTGTTCATCAAAATGAATAAAGCAGCTGGGTTTATTTGGGAAAAGTAATAAACATACCAATTTGCTGAGGATAAGAGATCTTCTCCGGAGGTTTGGCGAAGTCAGCAATGTTGGCAATACTGATTCCCCATTTGAATGTAGGGGCCCAAAAGTGAACTGTAATCATATATGACAATATTTAAATATCAAACACCAACAAATTAAGTACTTACAAATATAATTACTGGTTTAAGGTGCTAATAGATGAGTCAAGAGAGTAGTGAGATAGCAACAGGAACTACTCAGCCTTATTCAGAGGTTACAGCAAGAAAACCTTAGAAACCACACCAAAAATGTTGGGTAACTTTTTCATATATGTGTGTGTTTGTGTGGGTATGTGTGCTGAATTTTGAGAGAGAGAAAAAGGGAGATGGAAAGAGAACTAGTTTTTGGGCCAGCAGGGTGATTCCATAGGGCTTGAATCTTGGAAGCTGCCATCTCAATCTTTTCCTCCTTTCCTCTATACACAGGACCAAAATTAAAATTACAGGAAATTATATATTGAATTGAAGAACACAAAGAAGGATGAAATTAGAAGCAGATAACATTAGCATTTGCATTCTGGTTGTGAATAATTGTGCATAGAATTATGGGAATATGGATGGAGGAACTAAAATCTAATTACAAAATAAACAAACTCTAGAGCCTAGCTTAGAAATTATATCTAACAAATTAACCAAAAATATAACATGACCTCAGCTGAACTTGTACACAATTGAGTTTTAAGATGTCAAATCTCTATCAATTTGGTTGGAAAAAGGCAAAAACGAAGAGAGAATCTTCCAAATTGCAAGACTCATAGATAGCATTTTACTCCCAATCGGATCAATCAAACCAACCTTTTGACTAAATCTTATCTCTCCATTAACTCTCAACTACTAATTTAAGCTACCTTACACCAAATTAAGATCAGAAAAACGCAATCTAGACTCTTGCTCAGATGCTAAACGCAAGAACTCGAGATTTTAACGATTTTATCAACCTCACGATCACTTATCTAAAGAGAAAATTGAAGGAGAATCTAAAAGGGTTAGAAACAGGTACCTGAGAGAATCGATCGACAGCGCGAGAGAGAGAGAGAGAGAGAGAGAGAGAGAGAGAGCGAGCAATGAATCAATTGCCTCTGAAACTAAAGTCTCAGCTGAGTCTGGTAAGCTGAATGATAACAGTCACGTCAAACTTTCACGACTTCTTACATGAGTCTATTTTTTTCAGTTTCATCCAATTAAACTATGCCAGGTGGTGGTAGAAAGAAAGGTAGAAAATGTTCGTGACCGAGTAGCACAGCAGGACTGCAGGGGAGTCGTATCCTCTGGATGGTTAATAAAAACCATCCAGTGGACGTTTCGTAAGATGAATCGTCCGATCTAAACGGACGGTTAGATGTCAAGAGAAACAATTCATCCGTCGAAAATAAAAAAAAATGCAGTTTATACGCTTCTTTTCGTATACGGATCCCAGAATCGGAGAAGAAATGGAGAATCCCCTTCTCACTCGTTCTCACTCGAGCACGAGAGCGACGAGATAGATCGGAAAACCGGTTCAGCCCCTGCTCACTCGAGCACGAGAGCCACGAGAGCTTAGCACTAGCGAGGATCTCCGACGATCAGGTTTCTTGCGACCGCCAGAATCTTCTCTCCTTCTTCTTCGAGGTTCTGTCTCTCTCCACACCGTTATTTTGAACTTAGCTCAAGTAAAAATTGTACTAAAATTGTTGGATTTTTTTTTGTCGGCCTATAGTTTGAAGCAGTCCTTTTTACTGCTTTGAGTCCCTTTTTACTGTGTGACTGTGCTGAGTTCAATTGGCAATTTTAAATTGCCCTCTTAAATAAATCACTAATTGAAATGTACTCTGTCGAATTCATTTTTTGGATATGCCAATTTCCAATTAAATGTATTTATTCACTTTTTACTGTGACTGTACTAAAATGTACCGTGTTTGTCTATTTTCTTACTTCTTCATGTATCTATTCAATTTTTATATGCATATATAGGCACAAAAGGAGAAAGCAGTTGGCCCTCCCTGAAAGCACCGCTGTCACCGGTGAATCTGAATTTTCTAAGCTGGGGGCTGACTCCCTTGATAGATACTGTTGTTGACTTATAAATTTTATGGTTAACCAATACACGGCTTCTTGAGAAGGTGAAGGCGATGATCAGACTATTAGCAGTGCTTCAAAATAGCCTTGATGTTCTAAACCACAGAAAGCCCGGTGAACTAGGCAAGTGGTTCTGGTGTAATGGGAAGTTAAACTTGACACTAATATATAGCTTGGTAAATGTGCTAATTGGAGAATATAAAATACCAGGTCTACATAAATAGATCAAAATGAAATCGGTCATAGACATTACATGTGTAATAGTAGAAGGTTATTATTCGGAAATTGCATGGGAGTTAAATTGCGCAAGAAAGCAAAATAGATTTGGCCATGAGATGCAAATAATAACATAAATTGAAATTGGTTATTTGAGTTCTGCCATGCAAATGAAGTTTCAATTAGCTGGAACTGAGGCTTACTGACCACTAACCTGAAATTTCATACATATTATTTACTAATTACTAATCAATAAGGAAATTGAAAAAGACATGTTTGGTATCAGCCAGTATGGCCAAATTGCTACACCTTAATAATGACCCATCCTGACCTTAATAATGACCCATCCTGTTTGTTAAGGGAATACAAGCTACAAGACTTTTTGGAGATCAGAACAGATGCTCAAAAAAGAACCAACATTCATTTGTAATAATATCATTATCTACGACTATATACAGCTGAGTAGGCATTCTACTACTTCTTTCTGGTAATCTGCAATATGATATCTCTCTTGATTGTCATTATTTAGGTAATCAAGGGATTAACTGATGACGAATTGGTTATACTGGATGACTTTGAAGACGTGTAGTATGTTAGGAGATCAGTTGAGATATCTTTGCTTGTAAGGTGCCGTAAGCTTGTTAGGAGATCAGCTAAAGCAGCAAGGCGCCATAAGCTAAGAACCAAATTGGTTTTAGGCACTTGTGGAATTAGAAATTTTATTGAATTTGTAAAGTTGGTGTTTGTAAAATTCATGATTGTGTTATTCTTAAAGAGTTAAAAGTCGATGAATGTGTTATATTCTGGTATAGAAATATTTTGCTATTAAGAGATTGTATTTTTTGTTTGTAAAGATCCATACTTTCTGACTTCTAAGAATATACTTTCTAAATGATCAATGCTACTTGTGCTATATTACTGAGATTATACTTTCTTTATGTTTCATTGTAACTATATCTGTGCATTTATGTTTTAATTGAGCTTGTTCTATTAACATTCATATTATATTTAATTATCTTATTACATGTGTTGTATGCGCCGAAAAAATACTCTTAATCTGTTGAAAATGAAAGCCTGATTTGCAAATGAAATTGGTAAAAGTAGAAATAAGTAAAGATCATTTTGGTGTTAAAATAAGCTTAATCATAGTGCTATAAAGCAAAACTCAACAAGTCATAAGTGGATTTCTCTGTCAGAGGTTGATAATTATGTAAGACAGAAGTTGATAATTAAATGACTAATTAACCCTAGCAGGTTCAAGCTGGTAACTTTCTCCTTCTCTCTCCTTCTATTCAATTTCTGTGTTTTTGTATGATTGAATTCTGTTACTTTACAAATTGAATAGCAATTAAGGGATATAAAAGTGTTTCATGTGTAAAGTCCCTATACCTGACAGCCTCTTTGCTTTGTTATCAAATATGGTTTTGTATCCTTGTATATTTTAATTATACATATAGAATTGTATCATAGTAGGTTCTTTTGAGTAAAGGTTTTGTTTCTTTTACTTGCTAGTGACTTTAGGTATTAAATTACAGGAGGGACTTATGTGGTGAAAAAGTCAAAAGGGTACAAATATGACTCCCTCCCTCATTTTATTCTTGATTGGTGTATGCATTGTTAAATCGAGACATTACGGTTAGTGCAATTGTGCTTATTAGAATATGAGATAAGATTATTACTGAACGAATTTTATGCATAAAGATTGGCTTTTAATATTGGAATATTAAGTGCCTCGGTTCCATTCATGCTCCATTCTATAATGTCCAGAATATATGAATTCAAATACAAGAAGTACAAGAGATAAAATGGAAGCAACGAAAATAATGAATATTATTAATAACCAGCTTTTTTAAAACCTCCATATCCAACTAATTTTATTTTTTTATGTCTTGGTCTATACTGGTATCCAATCTCAGGCTTCACTGTGCAATGTGAAGCTTAGCTAGGTTGGCTGCACATTTAGTTATTAATGATCGAGTGGTTTTAGTCTTTGTTATTAAATTAAAATATTAAAATGGGGTTCCATGTTTTCACACTGATCCTGTCATCTTCTCATACTGATTGTAATATTAATACATCTTAAGATGCTTACTAATAAATCAATAACAGGTGGCAGCAGATGAAATGATTCTTAGTTTCAGAGGAAGCAGGAAATAAGAAGTACAATGTGAGGCTTCACTGTGATTGGTGCTGAAAATAAGAAATATCTTGGAGTGGATATTGATAGCACTTTGTTGCATTTTCAGAGTAAGCAGGAAGTTGATTCTGAGTTTTTTTGGGGTGATTTTGTAAAGATGACTAAGTATTGCATTTGTGATTAGGAAAAGATGAGTAAATGTAAAATTTTATTTATATGATAGATAGTTGTATGCAAATGGCAATTTCGGTGGAAAACTAGCAAATGGTAAAAGATGTTTGTTTTCAGTTATTGGCTGACATGTTAAAAGATGTTTGTTTTCATGGATGCTGACATGTATCAACAAAGTGTAGCGCTATTGGATGATTGTACAGGGCGCGGTGCATGAATGGTTCTGGATGAACGTTAGATTGGATATCCCAACCCCAATGATTTTCAATTTTTTTTTATTTTCTAGTTTAGCCTTTTCTTTAATGTTTTCTGGTTTGCTGGTATATTAGCGCTAGCTGTAGGTGTTTCTTAAATCAGTTATGTTTTTTTTCTTTTCATTTGGATGTATATGTTGTTGACAAGCACTGAAAAACATCCAAATGAAAAAGGAAAAAGGAAAAAGAGAGAAAAGAGAGGAATAAATCTATACAAGCATTTCCAATTAGACCACCATCTTAAACAACAGCTAAAATAACAAAAAAGGAAAAAAAAAAAAAAAGAGAGAGAAAAGAGATTGTACACCCAAATTAAAAACATCAAGCATAACCAAATCTATACAAGCATTTCACCAAATCTATACAAGCATTTTACTAGACGGTCCGGAGTCTCTACGGTCATCTGGTATCAGTTTGACTGAACTTGCTTTCAACTCTATTTCTTGCCATATGGGCCCCCTTCTCCTCCGATCCTTCAATTCAAACAATAAAAAGTCAAAATAATAGATGATTAAGCTTCAATGCTCAACTAAAAGCAAAAATTTCAATCTGTCTCAGATTCTTAATAGATACATACAACACTCCTGTCAACTAATATCGGCAATTACGAACCTAAAATCAGGTTTTCCTGTTTGAGATCAAAACTAAAAGAATAACATAAAGATGATATACCAGATACAATGGACTTCACATTTTACGTTATTGAAATTAATTGTACAGGACACACAATCACAAGCTTCAACTTTTGATAGCTAAAATTCGTTCAAATTTCATAACTCATGAACAAAAAATGGATAATAGAATTAGGCCAATAAGCAACCTAATGTAGGCTACCAATAAGCAACCTTGTCGACCGATACTAGAATGCCACTGCTTTCAGCTTCGAAAGACAAGGCTACCAATGCAGGTGCATGTTCTCCACTGTGCCGTCAAACACCCATCTCCTGCCTGATGCAGCTCATATTTAGTATATTATGGCTACTTTGTAATTATATTTGGCACAATTGAACACCCCTTTCAAGCTTGAAGTCAACTTTCAATAAAAATTCAGAGCAATTACTAAATTAACGCCTAAAAAAATTAATTTCAAGCTTTAAAAAAAATATGAGACAATTTGAAACCTTTTTGAAGCAAATAGCACGACCCGAGACCTCTGCTTGAAATAACGCGTCTTCTCCTGGTGGATCGGCCTGGCCTGGCCTCCACGTGAGAGAGAGAGCGCGCGCGATCGGATCTAGGGTTCTTCTGGCGCCTACGATACACTTTATTTGTTTTGTTATTAGAAGAGAAATGGGAGCGCTGGAAATCCAGCCGTCGATTTTGATCGAACGGCTTCAGAACGAGAGATGGGCACTCTGGACATCTTAATTAAGATGTCCAGAGGATACAGATCTGTATATGACCTGCGTTTTTCTTTTTTCTTTTTTTTTTGATGGATTTGAGATCCAACCGTCCGTTTGGATCGGGTGGCTGAGGTTGCGAGACGTCCACTGGATGGTATTTATTAACCATCCAGAGGATACGGCTCCGGACTGCAGGAGCATCACTATTTTTATATAGGATTTATACTATTGTTCTTCCACAGCGAATCCACGGTACTGTCGTCTGAAGCGTACATACAGCCTAAAAAGGCCCAATATTGTCTTTATAGGCCTTGCAGATTGACAGCCCAGAAGTCCTGAATAAAGAAGTCTTATCTTAGTTCTGGATCTAAATTTTATGTCCCGGAGAATTATTATTTGATTAAGGGTTTTAAAGCCCAATAATTTTCAGGTTTGTTTCTGTTATTAACTTATTAGGAAATTGATTATTACCATCTCTCTCAACGCCATCGCTTGCCATCACAATTCAGCGTCCCTTCTTAGCAGTAGGTCCCTTCATCCAGTGCGCTATCTCTTTTCTCTTCTTTTCTCTGCCTTCCGCACGACCCTCACCCAGTGTGTTATTCCTCTCAATCCCCTCCTCTCTGACATCGATGGCACTGAGCACCTTTCCTCCCTCCTTTTCCTCTCTTCTATGTTTTTCCCCTCTTTTTTTTGCTGGTTTTTTCTTCCATCTTTCTCCTTCGTGTTCCTGCTTTCTTTCCTCTCTTTCTGTCTTTCTCCTCAACTATTGTTTTTGTTCACTTTATTCATTCATAATTCCAGTTTGTTTATATATGTGTTCACTTTATTCCATTATAAAGTTGATTTTGTTTTTTTATTTTATTTAGTTTTATATATGTATGTTCGACTTATTTTTATTCAACTTATCTGCTAGTTTTATCGTAATAAATGTTCACTTTGTTTATTATGTCAGTTCACTCTAGCATTATAAGTGTTCACTTTATTTATATCAGTTCATTTTATGATGTTTTATATGTTCATTTATTGTATATGTTCAATTCTGTTGCTATAAGCGTTCACTTTTTTTTTGTTATATCAGTTTATGATATTATATGTGTTCACTTTGTTTCTTGTATATGTACAATTTCATTATTATAAGTGTTTACTTTATTTTGTTTCTACTGTTCATTTTATTTTTGTATTTATTATTCAACTTTATCTTTTATAAGGGTTCATTTTGTTGTCTTTTATACGTTCGGTTTGTTTTATTTCCGATCCATAGGGAAGAGATAGGAGAGATGAGAGGTACAAAAAAGCATAAAGAAAAAAAACGAAAAGAAAGAAAGAGGAGAGGGAATAGAGAGGGAGGAGAGGGCGTCAGAGGAGAGCTGAGACAAATAAAAGCGAGCGCGTAGGGGAGGGGAGGGGATTTATGTTCAGCAATGGCGCACGATGGTAAATCGCGCAATGGCACTTATAATATCTGAACTTATTGTGTGGCTGATCAATTTTTTTAATGGACTATTTTCTCACAAAAAAAGGGGAAAATTGTGCCTTCAAAATGTGAATTTTTTAACAAAACATGGTTGAAAAAAATGTCTCTTTTAAATTTTTTTTTATAAATTTGTCTGAACAAAGGGATATCGTGGATAATATTCTTTTCTCTTTTTACATAGCAAGAAAAGTGGCCCAATAGGAATGAAAATAAAAAAAATTGTTGTTTCGAAACATCACATTATACCGGGGTTAATTATCAAATATTAAAATCTGAAAGTGTGACTGTTATTCTAGTAATATACAATCACCGAAGCATCATTGTTACACATAGCTATAAAGAAGCTTCATTAATTTTCCATGTCTGGACCCAAAAGTTGTTAGCTGAAGACATTTGTCACACCTTGAAAACACAAATGAGTAACATTAGTACATACACAAAGGACAAAAATGAAGTGATTGTAGAGACTAATTAACATGTCTCGAAATGCATTAACTAATATTAAGGGGTGACTTATGAGATGAGTACAAATATATGTTGCCATTGCATCTCTAACACGTACCTTCTGTTCAACGAAGTGAAGACGATGATATTTGTCGTATGCCATTAATTTAGTACTTTCTATCACATCTTATAATGTCAACTCCCAACTCACTTATATATATTTATAGTTTTTATTTTGGGCTTGCAATTCTTTTTTTTCGATTTTATTTTTAGAAATGAATTTTATCATTCGTAAAATAAAAATGCGAGTTCTTTATGAAAATTGATGGGATGTTAAATTTTGGCAAAGAAAATATTGTAAATTTCATAATTGATTTATGCATCATTGAAAAATATTGGTCGTAGACTTGCAATTTTCATTTTTTTTTCCCCCCTTTCTACCTTGCTCGAAGCTTAAATCAAAAGAACCTTACTTTGAAGCAAGTGACGCCACAGCAGCTTTGTCTGATTTGTGTAGTTGGTTGGCACAGTACTTTCTTGGGAAAGTATACAAGTTCGTAGTGAAAAAATTTAAATTAAAAAGGAAATAACAAAAAGAGAAAAATTATTAATTTTGTATGAATCGAAACTATCACAAAGCCTGCGTTATAAGAGGACAAGTAGGGTAAATAATTGCGTGCAAGTAGTAGCCAATCTCGATTTTAGAGAAAGGAATCCAAGACAGCAAGTTAATTGTGTGCAAGTAGAGGCAAAGCTAGGATTTACAGATGGATTAAACCATGTCATTTTCGAATCACAATTAAATTTGATGATTTTGTTAGAAATTCGGTACTTAATTTTTTGTACAAATGAGATGTCGAATTGAATTTATTGCAGCTTCTGTTGATTTCATTGATGTCAATCTTCTGATTTTTCTATACATGTTTTTAAATCACCATCATCCAGGCGTGTTTGGATCGTTGAGAATAACGCTTGGAAAAACTATTCCGTATTCCGGAAAGAAAAATGATCTATAATGAATTGTCGAAGTATCTTTGTAATAACTTATAATGAAATCACTAAAGAATGCGATAACGGCAATCACTTATCTTTTGATCAAAATAACAAGATTATGCTATTTTGATTTTTTTTTTCTTTGTGTGTTTGGATGCAAATTTTAATTGAAAAGCAGTTGGTAATCTCAAGTTAATGATTGTTCCACATCCATCGAAATTCAAAACATGTTGGAATTGCTAATTCTAGAGGTTGCCAAACACATTTTAGAATAAGCGGAATAGCTTAATCAGATCATTGTTCTTGTTCCAACAAAATATTGGAACTAAATTGAAACAAACTAACCATCCAACAACAAATTATTATTTTATATTTTTTTTCTTGTTCTTATTCTTAACTAACCACCCAAACAACATCTCTTAATTTATGAATAAGCAATTCTTCACCATTTCTTATTCACCACCCTTGTCCTTGAACAAGCTATTCTATTTTTATTTACCACACTTCCAAACACAAGATAATTTTTTTTTCTCAAAAGGTATTATGTTATGTGACTAAGAATGGCTTGATAAAATATATCACTTTTTGAGCTTAAATAGTGACTTGCGTGTGTTGGATGCATGATGAATAAGGAATAAGCTCCAATTTTTTTATTCATGTAAAATCAAACAATTATGGAATAAAAAATTTAGAATTATCCGGGTGCTTATTCATATTCTAACAAAATCCTAGAATATAAATAAGGAATATGAATAACCCCTTCCTTATTCAAATTCCTTATTCACCATGCATCCAAACACGCAAATATTTTAATGCACAACATTGCTTCCCTATAATGACAAAAAAATTACCATACCAAGTCTCATATGCTTTCCTTCTATTATTATTGATGTACAAACGATAGAGAATGATAATGGAAAAGTACGAAAAACTGAGAGGTTTTTTGTTCTAAGGTCACACAGATTCTCAATTTTTTGATAAAATTTAATTCTCAAACATAACTGATTGTCAAAAGACACGACGGCTGCCTTAAATAAGCAAATACAAAATGCTAAAGGACAAAATACATAAAAATTGCTAAAACAACTCTAAAACTCTCTAATTTGTAAGGAAGGCCCAAAAGGTCATGAAGGAAGACTCGAATCGCGAATATGAGCCCACGATTTGGCAAAACCAAGAATAACTTGATTTTGGGTCATGCTTTGGGTCAAGGAGCTCCTGTCAAAATTTCACCCCGATCCGATGGTCAGATCAAAAGTTATGTCCTTTTTGTGAAGTGTGCGCAGAACCACATTGCATCAATTATAGTTTTAATATCATTATTTATAACTGTTATCATCACTGATTATTATTACTAGTTGTATTGACAATACAATCATTAAACAATAAACTCAGCGGTTTTCAAAATAAAATTAAAATTAAAATTAGTATGATTTGAAAGTTTATTGATAATTTATGAATTAATGCATAAAAATACTATGCAGTTTAATATGCATTTGATTAGTGCTCAAATATTGTGTGAAAGGTCTTAATCTAGTGGCAAAGAGCAATGCATTTTGAGTGAAATAAAAGGTCGCATGTTTGAAAATTCGGCTGGAGGATTTTTCATAGATATTTAATTTAAAAATAAGTTGGGAGGCTTTGACCCCAATTTATCTTAAAAAAAAAGATTAGTGCTCAACTATTCTTTAGAATATTTCAACTTTAATTTACAATTTATTTAATTCATAAGAACACACCTCTATTGTAATCTTTTTATTTGATAAATTTCAATATTAATTTTTATAGTCGTGAAATATTTATTTGTAAAACTATTCCCATTATTGCTAGTACTATATCACAATGGAGGAGCTCAGCTCACAGGATCTTGTACTGTGCTGATGTCCTGCGCAAGCCTTTATGGGACTCACAAAAAGGTTCTTAATCTTCTGAAACCCTTGTTGTGTTGCAAAACAGTGCATTCCAGATCTAATATAGTATATTTATTTTATATAAATAAATAACCCTTTTGTAGTACACACTCTCTGATTAATTTATTTAGTGTAACTGTGTAAGACTTTAAAATAAAAATTTCTGACTAATTTTATTCAAATTACCAACCAAGCGCATCCTCAACAGTCTCCGATTGAAGGAACAATAAAGAGTCCAAAGGATTCAAGCCAAGAGTAGATGTGCTGCATCAGACAAAGAGGCAGGAAGTAAATATTGGTAGGTCAAGATTTCTTATTTGAGGATATTTATCCATTAATGATATCCAAACTTGCATGAGATGAGGCCAACTAGACAAGACATATCTAGAAAATAAGTTTAAAAAGATTAGTATGGCTGCATACATGGCAATCCACAGTTGTGACCACAATTTAATAACTCTAGCTATGCCACTGCATAGTTATAAAATTGGAAGAATAATGTGATTAACAAAATATTAGTCAAATTGTTCACATTAATTCATATTCTGACAATGTTTGACTAAAGATTTTCAAAAGTGTTTATATTTGTACATGAGCGACGTATGAATTTTTTCAACATACATATCATTAAAAAAACATATCATATAAACTAACAGAACTGCTTCTAAAGTCAATTTCTTATAACATACGAATAAGAAAATTGTGGTTGGTTTTCTTCAACTTTAGATTTCTAGATAATAACAAAGTGAGGAAAGAATAAGGTAATTCTAGCATGTTTAACTTTATGGAACATTACATAAACTAAAAGTTTTAAAAAAAAATTATAGAGTGTGTCTCCATAATTTTATAGAGTGTGTATTGATTTGGACCATGGAAATTTTGATAATCAATTTTGAAATTTTAATAGTTCAGTTTTAGTGCTTTTGTGATGCATGACCAATCAAATTTTAATTTGATTCAAATTTAATACTTATCCTATGTAATTGACGAGAAACACTTAAAAAATTTAATAGTTGTATACTTGTATAGTAAAAACTAGATGTATGATATACAAAAAAAAAAAAAAATGACAAAAGTTCTTCTTTGTATGCTATGTGTGGAGTCATATAGCAAATGGGTGTTATTTATTATTCTATTGGCGTACTAATTTAAAAAAAAAAAAATACTGTTTGGGTTGTGGGGAAGCAAATAGTACATGTCATTAACATATTACGGTTGGCATATATTTGTCTTAGGAGAAGAAAGCATAAAAAGGACAAGGTTAGTTGAAAACTACTAGCTAGAAAGGAAAAGAGAAGGGAGAGTGAAAGGGACAAATTGCTCACGTGACAAGAGATGAAAATGGGACAAGAGAGTGGGCATGTTGGAATCCTCTAAGCCTCTCTTTCTTCTTCTATGCTTTGGGTAATTAAAACAAGAGCTAAAGTCTGAGGGGTTTAGGTGGGGTTTATATTACCCAAAATCATTGTGTGTGGAGTCAAAATAAAAAAGTTAAATAAGATAAAAAGATAGATAGGAAATAAGAAAGATTAAAAAACTAGTTCATGTTTGAAAATAAAAATTATAGTTTATAATTATGATAAAAACATCTTGAGTCGAACAAAAAAAAAGAAAAGAATGCGGAGTTCATAAAAAAAAAAAAGAATAGTAAAAGAATATTGTAGCCAGCTAATAAAATATATTTGAGAGAAAATATTATAACAAAATTAAAACACGGAGATGCAAAGAACGATAATAGTTATCTCAATTTCCAAAGCATAAAACCATCACTACTAGCGATTTTTTTTGCATGTATTATGGTCATGTGCATCCCAAAACAAATCATATTCTGTTTTTTGACTTTTATTGTAATCTAAAAATAAATTCAGAATATTTTATGTTCATATAAATATTATGCAACACTTAAGGTAAAGGTCAATTCCCAAAATTAATAATTCTAAACATTATTTTTTTTTTTTGCAGAAGACAGGTTTAAAACTCAATTTTTGCTAAGGTTTATGTAAAAAGGAACATGTGTCCCGCTGTAAAAAAATTATATATACACATTATTTATTTAAAATGACTGTTTCAATTTCAGAAGTTTGTAAAACAAATGCGCAAAGAGAACTTTTGATGGCCATAGCATAAAAATAATCCTTGCAACCGGAATCTGCCGATTTGTTGGAATAAATTTCAATAAATTTTTATTAATTTTATCTTTTTTCAGATAAGGTACCTTTAATTAAGAGAAAATCTGACATACGAGGGGATGACATAGGCGGCTGTTTGGTTGGTTTACAAAGGTCTTAATATAATTCAGTGCTTCGGTGAGAAATGTAGAAAAAGGGAGCATACAACTTGTTGGAACTGAAGGTCTCCAATGCTTTTTATATAGTCTGATTTTTAATGATATACTATCTAATGTCTTTTTCTTTTTAAACGATATATGAACAGCTCTTTTTGACAAATAGATCAATGCAAAAAAAGCAACTATGACCATTGCACGCACCAGGTAATAATATTCATTCAATTGGTTACAGTTAAAATATATATACCTGTGGCTGGTATTTAATTTATTTATATTCTCCTTATTCTCCTTATACTTAATATGAGATTAAGTATCCAACATTTAATATTCTACAAATGATCTTCCAGTTTCGAACCCACAACTATTATTTATTTACAAAATGAATATTTTTTTTTCAGTGCACCTAACAATATGCTCAAAAGGTCTCATCTCCTCGAACCTTTTTGACTACTTGGCGTAGGTACACTAACTAATACGAAGATATAGTATTTTTATATCGTCTAATTGTTGTTGTCAATTGAGAACAATTTTTAATGTCACAAAAGTCTCGTAGGAGTCGTACTACGAGTCAATTGAAGCGTTGATTTTGGACTTTATGCAAGAGTCTCTTCCTCCTGTTCTTCTGTGGCATTACATATATAAATATATGCAAATTTCCTTCTTATAATTACTATTTAGCCAACTAAGAATGCTACTGCTCTTTGACAGCCACTGTCAAATGTTTGTTTTTTTTTTAAAAAAAAACAAAGAATGCTACTGCAATATTATGTACCTTTTAAAGTTATACACATGCATCTGCTGGATTTTGGAATAAGAACAATGAGCGCAACAATTTAAAGAGTCCGGACCAGCCAAACATTTAGATTCTTCTTGCTTTATCTCTTGTAAATGATATCAATAGCTAAATAATTACTATATGTTTACTAAATATTTTTATCAGTCATTAAGAACCATTAAAAAATCGATTAAGTACAACTGTACAAGAACTTTGCATAATTTCTAACAAAACGACCAATACATACAAAGCATTACATGTTACATATTTATTTTTTTCTACAAGCATCTTGCGTATATAATTTATTACCAAATAATAATTAATGAGAACAATTACTGAAATAATTCAAACATAATACCGCCGAAAGGCAGAATTGGACAAAACTTGAATTGACAGTAACAGGAAAAATAACACAATCTAACATATGATATGGTCACTAATTGTGGTAGGCAGGTAGGGGTCAGCTCTCATTTGGTAGGTTCTTTGCTGATTTCAGAGAATCTGCATTTTGTGCATAGGTTTATGATATTTCTATAGTTGCTTGTAATATATAGTTGCACATATCAAAGTGCATTAATGGCCACCTAAAAAATTATATCTGAGTGCATTATGTCCGACATTCGTCTTAACCCGTAAGAAAGTACTACTTATTCTGATAGTATTTTAGATAAAAAAAAAAAAATTAGGTAGGTGTTGTGCAAATGGGTATTTTAATTTTCTGGTCAGTTTCTCCTCGAAAAAAAATAAATACAAACTATTGTAGACTTTTATTGAAATTGTAGCAGTATTTTGGTTGGCATGTGGTTGCGTAGTATTTAGATAATTAATGACATTATACCACAAAATTTTCTTATATTAGAAAAAAAAAACCCCGAAGAAATAATTTTTTAAAATTAATTAAATTAAATGTAATTAAATTCAGAGTCAGAAACAGTTATTTTCTTTTTCAATAGTATAAGTTCATGAAGGCATAGTAATTGCGCAAAAAGCCACCAAAGTACATTAAATTTGTCTCTATTCTTTCACCAATTTAACCAGAGTGAAACGCTGGCTACAGAAAAGAACTAAACTTACATGTTCTTGCAACGTGCAATGCAGTTGCGTTGAAAAAAGAGACACTAAAAAAGAAAGTGGGCCCAGATGGCAGTGATAAAGGAGGGTCCAATGGACAGTGTACACTATTATTTAGTATCGGACAACTAAAGGCCAGATCTACCAGCGTGGCACAGTATATCATTTGTTACATTTGCTTTCACTTTTCATCCTTTAATTTGTCATATTCTCTCAAAATACTTATGACATGTCATGACAATATAAAATTGAACAATTTATGTCATATTTTGAAATATTTTTCTCTACAATTGTAATGTGATCTAAAGCTTTCAATTTATTGTTGGACATTTAACATGATAAGCCATGGTTGTCACTTGTTCTGTCATTATAATTGTTAAATGTGGCAGAAAATGCTATATTGCTTTGGTCTTATAATTCCGTCTTTGTTCTCCTAATTTTTTCTTCTGTAATTATAAAAAAAATATATTATAGGAAGTATGCTCCCATAATAGTAGGAAATCATGGGCTCTGCAAATATTTCAAATTAAAACCAAATTAAAATTACTAAAGAAGAATTTTTTGTTTTAGGGAAAACGTGGAATCTAAGCCTCTCAATTTAAATTAATCATAAAGATATCTATAATCGAATTGTGTGTTTGTGTCCTCCGATAAGGATTGCCCTTTTTAGCAACTATACCTAAGAGGCTAAGATTGATTCTCTCGTAAATATATATTTTTTGAAGGTTTATTAAGAAGAAGTTAAAATGAGTAAATAGAATCTCTATAGATTAATTGCTTTTGTCATTTCTTGTATTAAATGTTGTCACTGGAAGATTAGTTTAATTTTGACTAGCTAACTAGTCTCATTAACATAATGTGATTTAATTTGTGGTTTTCTTAACTTTGTAAAATGCACAATATTTTGTCACAGAACCCATAAAAAAGCATAATTAAGAAGAAAATCCTGAAAATTATCCAGACATGGGAACCAAATTACTGATTCTTACATCAGAAGCTTACCAGGCAATCTCTTGACAGTCTTATTTTTATTTTGTCTTCTTTGGGAAATTCTCCAGATTGTCCCCTCAAAATAGTGATGGATCATAACTTGATGGAGCCACTAAACACTGGTGATGTCTCCTGTTTATGCTCATAAATTTGTATACATTTTGTACCAGTAATGAGGTTAGAAACTGCATTTATTACTTGAACCAGTATAACAGTCACTTCCTATTATGTGGTTTGGATTGGTAGGAAATTATTGCTATTTAGAATGTTCTTAATTAATGTTATCCTTTGTATAGAAGAAGAAATCTACCAGAATTCAATGACCACATTTCCATGTTTACCCCTAGGTCCCTTGCAATTTTTTTTTTAAAAAAAATAGTAGATAGTTGTAGACACCATGTTGTAAAGTTAATATTTTCGGCAAATTCTTTCAGAGGAACTTGGAATTTCAGAGTTTACTGACTTTATACTCTACAAATTAATATATCACGAGGTTATCTATGGAAATACGATCCATTTAGAACTGGTATTGAAGGCTCATTTACGTTGGTCTGAGCTAGAACAGATTTAAGTTGCCTTGGGATATTAATGCCATGAATATCTGATTTTTTTGTGCCAAGAAATCAATATCAGCTGCGGATCACCTGTAGAAAATGCTTAGAGATAATACTTTTAGGATTTTATGTGCAATTCTATTTTTGATGATTTTCAACCTAACTATTACAAGTTCTTTCATGGATATCTTATAGAAAAAATGAAACAAATTTAATTAGAAATTAATGTTAGTATTTGAGGCTAATATTTTAAATGATAACGGTTCAAAATTATTGATGTGTTTGTTTCGCTTTTAAATTTATACCCTAATCTATCTAAATTTAGCCGCAAGCGTACGACAATCGTCTAAGTATTTCAGGGTCGAACCACAAAAACAGTTTTGCAATAATTAAGTTCTAATTCAATTTAATTAACTAAATTTGGAATGATTTATAAGAAAAGTAAATGGTAATATTTCAAAACAGTTTTCAATTGCAAATAAATAAAATTCTAAATTAACAGTACAGAAAATTGAAGGATTAAATCAGCTAATTAAAACTTAGGGATTTTGGTAAGTTACTACTTTAGTTTACTCCAGTTCCAGCAGTCTGTTGACTATCGTAGTGGCCCACTAAACAGAACTCAGATCACTGACTGGATAGTCCCACTCTCGTTTAAGGCCAGATTGCCATTAATTAACTCAAATTCTCTCGTATAGAACATAGATTTCAACTCTCATTTCTTGGTCTAGTTTCTAATAAGTGTATGCCTTACGACTTATGATTTCCTAGACTCTTGCCATTGGAAAGGACTTCAACTTGTGTTTCTTGATCCTTGTTGAACCTCTCGGTATTAACCCTCATGTTGGTAATAGTTATGTTAATTATTATAAGTTGGATTTGGACTTAACCACCTAACAATCAAGCAAGACCTATACTTAACGGGTGCAAACAAACATAACTTAGACAATTCATGCACAATAATGCTAAGCAATTCAATCAAGGCATAAAACACAACATATAATAAAAAATTAACTAAAAAGTATATTATCACTCATAAACTTAAAGGTTCACTATAATGGTCCATAATAAAGATAACTACTCACAAGTATACATTACAAAACAATCACAGGTATTTAAGCAAACAGAAAACATAAGATAGAAATAAAGATTACAGTAGATTGTAACTCAATCTCTAGACTTCTGCTCTCTGCTTCTCTTCCGACGGTCCGCTGATGCTCTTGCCCGCCCACTGGAATGCCCTTGGCCGGCTCTCTCTCTCACTTAGCAGATTAACCCTCAATTTGTGAACCCCTCTTCAATCAAGCTCAGGTGTTTATATAGATGGCATTGGAAGTTCTCTAAAGGTGGAGGTCATGCAATTAAGGACCTGGAAATAATTGAAGACGTGTAGAGATGGTTGCAAAATTGGTTGCGCTATATCTGGCAGTCGGTTTCTTCCTTTCTAGCGGCCCGCTGTCGAATCTAGCAGTTCCTTGAAATCTTCTGTGTCGCCAATCCAATCTGCTACCCACTATGCTCTCCGTGGTTCGCCAATCATGATCAGAATTTGATTTTTCGCCGTGTCGAGTAGCCACATCGCATAGATCCCGTATAAAATGAAGGAAATCATAGCAGTACCTAGTTTCTATCCTAAATTAACATACTAACGTAAAAAATCACATATAAATCAATGAAATTAAGTCCTAAACCCAGTTGGAATATGCCTATGAAAACCGTTTATCAATTATCATATCAAGTTTGATAAAAAAAAATTAAATTCATGTCTCCAGTTACTCTCTCATAAACTTGAAAATTTTCAAAGTGCATTTTGATATCACAGAAGAACGTGCATAACTTTTTGAATGTCATCGTTACATATTTTCCTCGCAAGTTTCAACATTTAGATCATAGAAGATCAATGTACTCACATTTGGTGTCCACAGGCAACGAATCAAATAAAAAAGAAAGAACAGATGGATAGGGCAATAAATACGGAATAGAGATACAAAAGAATTGTCTGTGGAAGTCGGAACCTTTTATATATATGTTTTAACCTTAGTTAACTCGTCCCATCAAGTAAAGTTATCTTTAGACATGTTAAATGTGGTAAGTGGCAACGGAACAGGGTGTTTCGTTTGTCGTGCCGTTAATGAAACAGTATGATTTCGCCATTTCGTTAATCGTTCCACATACTGAAATGCTGAACTGCATGTACAAAATATGCGATTTCGATAAACTGCATGTGTTATTTCATTCCAACACCTGTTCCGTTTGCCGTGTCATTTACTTAACGAAATCACTTTTGTGTTCTGTTAACTGTTCCACATACTGGTAACATGACGGCATAACGTTATTTTTTCCCATTTTGACAGGCCTAGTTACCTTACCTCATTTACTCCTTTAATTAGCATTAGAGTCCAAAATTTTCACACTCATCCTTAAAATTTTTTCTAAATTATTCTAATATCAGGGACCATCTTGTAATTTTACCTAACATCACCCAACCCAAGTCCCTTTCTCAAACCGTAAAATTTTGATAGTAGCTCATGATTAATGCGAAAATTATATATCTGAAATTCTGCACACCAAGGATCAGCATCTAATATAATCACGTCCAAAATAATTTCAATCATACTAATCACTTTTATTGAGCATAAAATTAACATTATACAATACATAATTATTTTACATATAAGCCTAATGTTAGATTATTAATTCAATATTAATTTGTCTCAAGTAATTACTTTTTTATGTAGAAGCGATGAGTTCAAATGTCTCAAGTAATACCTTATGACAGTTTAAACAATAATTTGAATGCACTCAATGCAGTTATTATTTTGAATACGAATGTATTTCTTCAATTTTTTTTTTTTTGCATGCAAAGTTTTCACTTGAATATGTGGAAAAATTTTATTAATGATGTTCTTTTAATACACTTGAATTATGATATGTTTGACTGTGATGCTTCTTTAAATGTTTTAATTCACTTGAAACAAGGAAGGCATATAGCTGTACAATCAGAATTAAAATGGAGAAGGATAAAGCCATGCCTACGCCGGCTTCTCCTTTCCACTCTACAAAACACATGACGTGGTACTGTTAAAACAACATAAAGCTGACGTTTACATAGGCGTGCCTGTCACGTGATCTCAGCTTAGCTGATCAGTAAGGAGATCCTCTCCAGTTAGTGCACTTTGGAGTACATGTCCAGAGCACCAGCTAAGCTAGTCTAGCACTGTAGAAAGCAGAGCAGTCTGTTCTCTGGTAAGCGCAGTACAGTTTGGTTTGGTGGCAAGTTGCTTTTTCCTATATGTTGTGTATTAATTATTGGATGGGTGCATAAGACAAATATTTTATCTTATCAATGCTTGAGAGTTAAATTTGGTCAGGATAAGCTGATCAATCAGAAATTATGGGACATTTTCTTTTTTTTAGCTTCGGCTATTAAAAAAGTCAAACTTTAATTTGGTGATTCATTGTAAAAATGGTAAATTTTTGGCTCAACTTTTGCAATAAGAATAAGTAAATGTAACTACCACAAGTTCAAATAAATAAATAAATATATCATTTTCGCAATATGCTCCAAATTTTATGAGAGGATAGAGTGCGACTTTTGTTTTAACGTGCAGAGAATTATAGAGAATGAAAAATGAATGCGCAACAACTTACGTACTATAATATAACATTATTATTAAATTGTTATCACGAGAGTTTCTCTATATAAGTCATAGCCTCATAGGTCTATATTGTCATTTGAAAAAAAGTTAAATTGCAAATGCCTAACAAGCTCAGACCGTGATCAAAATATCATTTTAAATGGGAACGAATAAATAGCCCCTAACTATAAATATGTATATTTGCAATAATTTATCTAGCTTTCAATACCAAAAAAAAAAAAGGATCAAATCATAAATTATTTTATCAAAAGGGAGAAGGTTGACTAGATTTATGGATTAAAAAAGGTACGTGGGAAAAGAAGTATGGACAATAAAAAATTTCATATAAAAAACAAAAAAAAAACAAATTTGACAGTACTAAACTCATCCAAATTTGCACAATCTAATTGAACCATTGAAATTTTATTTTAGATATAAAATTATATCCAAATTACGGAAAATTCATTGAAAAAAATTCAAAAATAATCCCACAAAACATGTTCACTTGATCAATTGAATCTGCACATTTAACTGGAGAACATAACAGACGGTAGTGCTCTAAGAAGTCCCATCAATCCAAAACTGCGTGACATATAATTTCCACTTCACCCTTTCTCCATTTCGCCATTTCCCAAAGTCATAATAAAACAAACCAACCATCTTCAATTACGTATCACAAACAACACAAAAAAGAGAAAACCAACGGCTTGTTATTAATTATTAATTAATAATTAACCAACCAGTCGCAACTCGCAACCTCATGTAGTCATGTCCCGTCCTATACACTTACATACGTACGCTTACGAGAATAGAAAAAGAAAAAGAAAAAAAAAAAAACAGAGAGAGAACAGAACAGTCCCATGCATGAATCATGCATGATACTCCAAAATCTGCTAAGTACGTACGCCTTTTCGCACAAGACCATCAGTGGCCTCGCCAGAACCGACACGTGTCATTATGGCACCGGTCGGGAACCCGAAGAAGGAAACGGCGCGACCGGATTGACGCTGGTACGAGTCACAGTGAGACTTCCCCAACCGACACGTAGCCCTATCCGTACGAACCTCGTTGACTGCACCGTGCTTTTGCAGAAGGTGTGGTGGTGTTTATTAAATAACGAATTCTTTATTTTGTGATCATTATTTATGGCGGTATTAAATAACAAACTACACCCTCGGCTTTTTATTTTTAGTTCGCTTTAGAAAGCGAAATGTGTCATTAATTGGAGTAAATTCTTTGGATGGTACATTATCAGTATTTCATTTTGGTCCTTAATTTTTTACAGATGTGTTTCTAGGTCCTTAAAATTGTCAACTTTTACCAGATTGGTACGAATCCTTATCCCGTGCCGCGCGGCACCGTGCCGCTCAGCAATCCGAGCCGTTTGATCTGATCTCGACGGTTAGATTTTTTCGGGCCTTACAATCTGGTTACATGCACGGGGCACCCATCATCATTGGATTTAATCTGGACGGCTCAGATTGCGCGCTGCACGGTGCCGCGCGGCACTAGATTTGATTTCGATTGGTACTACTATGACGAAATTTCTTAAATTTAAATAAATGATTGAGGGGAATTCATGATGATGTAGATATTTTAAAATCAATGCTAATACCACAAGTGTACTATGATGTTTGATTATGTCATTTATGTCCATGCTATTCTTATATGATACGAAGTTATTACATTGAGGATGAAAACACGTGGATTGGATTTATAATTTTTTAAAGAAAATTTAAATTAATGAATATCAAACTGAAACAAATGCTAGTTTAAGACAAAAAAAAAACACAGGACCAATTTTTTTATAACTTTAAGACTAATTTGTATAATTACTCTCTTGAATAAGTACGATCTCTTTTTCCTCGTTGTTATGATAATTTAATATGAAAACTGTTTACTTTTGCAGACGTCCACCATGTGTTTTCCTCGGCTCTTCCAATACAACCATTTTCTTTTTTCTTAGAGATGAGCATAACTTACCATCTCTACCAAGAATACTCAAAATGGAATGCTGGATCCGTAATAATTTTGTGCTTTCCGTTTTACCACAGTTTTGGGAAATAATGTTCTTACTGTTAGTCAGCTTTTGGATGTTTTACATCTATATTGTTGGGATTTAATTACAGTCGATCATAAAATCGAACGGTCTTAGACGACTCAGGAGCAGGTCCGTGTGCCTATTTGGACAACTGAAAGTACAGTTCAGCAAATTACAAAATATTCATCTTTTTTTTTTATTTTTACTAATATTACGATATTGCAATTATATTAGCATACTGACATAAAAAACTACCATCAAAAGAGACAAAAAAAAAGATATCTCCAAACATTGAGAAATTTTCTTTTCTCAATTTTCAACCTCATTTCCTGACTGAAGACTATTTAGCTACTGATAATACGGATCTCTCGACTGGGGAACCGACACGTAGAAAGGCGAGGCCGAGATACGCCTCTTCTTACGATCGAGCCCGTCAGATGATGATCCAACGGTCCTCTCGCTCTCGGATGATGTGTAAATAGCTCCCTCAAGTACAGTCACCGGTGTGTCAGCAATGGAATCAGCTGCCACGTCACACAAAGCTGACTCAGCATCACTAATTTCGGCCATCACAGCACAGCACTCCCACAACCTCTCCTGCAGATAAAACAAAAGTTACAGAATGTAATATTTGATATTTCAGGGGTTTATCTGATGTAACGAGAAAAATGACAAAATTGTAATAATATCTCACAAGGTGACAAAATAAAACGACACCAAGTAGATCCCAACAATAATCTTTTTGAGGAAAGGATCCCAACAATAATCAGATAATACAAATACATTTAACCAAATCCGTATTTCCGTTTCACGTACTACCTTAACTCGCTCCATAAATGGAGGAAACAGAGTCTAACATGTGAAAGAAATTTGAAAGTATTTGAATATTTTCATTATGGTGCTCACCTTATTTACATATTTGCAAGCTGAGATTGCTAACTCAAAAGCTGGGAAATGCGCTGGGAAGAGCTCATGCGTTGCAGAGAGCAATGCGGCCCCACTGATCAGAGATGGTTTGAACTCCAGCATCTTCGTCTCTGAAACATTTACGAATTAACCCTATAAGATTTTGTATTCACACAATGTTCTAAGTTTTCAGACTTTTTTTTGCATCTTAGAAGCACATTTAAGAAAAATGATTTCATGAAAATACGAACCGTTTTGTGCTCTGAAGAGGATCTGAGAAGCGCGAGACTTGAGCGGGAGGAGAAATGTAGGCTGTTTAGGCGAGAAATAGCTGAGAAAAAATCGAAGGAACGAGAAAGGCGTAATGGATCGCATTCTCCAGTCTAGTGTGCTGAGCACTAACAGCTCCATGCGATGGATCGTGCTCGAATCGAAAATGAAACCTTCTTCTTTCTGAAATGCAACAAATTAGAGTTTTTTTTTTTTTTTTAAAAAAAGGATGAATTGGTAAAACAGTTATGCTAAGAGTGGAGAAGTGTAAATGTTACCTGGAGATGAGAAAGAGACAAATCAGAGCGCTTCATTTTGGAAGCGAGAGAGAGACAAGCGATCGCCAGTAGTCGTACGACCCATGGCCTCCTCTCTCTCTGTTTCAAAAATCAGATCGCGGCGCTATTAGTAATCTCGTTCAAATTTTATAAATTCGAATCTTTACTTAAACGAAATTTCTCCTTCTACTTATCCATACCGGGATCTCGCGCTTGGAGAGGAATCGATCGACATAATTAATCGCTAGATACGCAATGTGCTGATCGAATTCAGAGCTATATTGTGCCTAAATACATCACAAGAGAACAGAGATTCATCAGAAATCTTCACATTTGAAGTTTTACATAACAAGATCAGTAGATCATCCATCCAAGCTTCGATCTAAAGCAGCAATACCTGAAGAATGAAAGAAACAGCCGAGCGACGAGCAGAGAGATCTCCTGCGATCGGCGAGTGATCGGATTCCGCCGCGAAGAGGGACTCGACGGAGGCGGAGGTGGCGGCGCCGTACGCATCCTCCGATGGCGATTCTTCCTCGTCGGAGCAAGTGAAGGGATTCTCTAGATCAAACTCCATTTCTGATGTTACTAGAGAGAGAGAGAGAGAGGTGAAGAGTGAAGAGTGAAGAGGAAAGGGAATGGATTGGGTTTAAAAGGAAGAGAAAGAGAGAGAGGAGAGACTTCAACTTCACTCCACTTCTCTCTCTCTCTCTTAATTCGTTAGTACCTCTTATGAAGTTATGATCAGAGGAGTGTGGCTTTCGTTCGACAAAGCACAGAGCTCTTTTTGTAACAAATCGTTAAGGGAAGTGATCAAATCTTCTCCTGCACCTGGATCAACCATGGTTCAGGGATTTTGTTCTGTTAATGGTTCTATTGGACAATACTGTCAGTGTAATAGGTTTTCGTTTTAAGAGTGGACGAGGTGTAGATGGAGATTGCTATGGCTAGGTTGGACTTCGAATGAGATTTTCTATTAGTACTGAAAGCATGATTACGGGAGGTACCCTACGTAGTAATGATAATTATTTATTGCTGCGTTACGACGTGGAAATGGTGCATGGTGAACGGCGATTTTAATTTTTAGGTACACGAACTTTTGGAGCTTTTGTGAGTTAGTGTCATTATGGTGTTTTCAATACGGATATACGCTGAGTGCATATAGAACCTGAAAAAAGAAGTAAGTATGTCGGAGAGGAAACACCAGGAGTCGCTGTCATGGTCCACATCTGCTGTTATTGAAGGTAAAGAACAGGTAACTGCTATTCCAATTCTAGCCGTTAGATCTGAAACCAACGTGTCAGATATAATCAACCTATGTTAATCATGAATATCTTTGATGTAAATTAACTGTTCGATTTGGATCGGACAGTTATATGCAGTATATAGAATCCTGCATTTCTTTCGAATTGAATAACAGCGGAGGTGGATTCTCACTGTCATATGGAGGCGAGAATCTCTGCGAGTGTTCCGCTCATTTATTCTGAATCTTGGACGAGAATTGAAAAAGTATAAAAAAGAAAAGGTCGATATAGGACTCCAACTTCTCTCCAGTTTTTCTCCTGCCAGGTAGATTTATTTTTAAGGCATTTTTTTTTAATGTGCAATTTTTATTTGCTCGTTAATATAATGTCTGAAGTAAATAATGAGCTTCTGCTTCATACAAATTATAATGTGACATTAATTGTTTTGCTAACAATTGTTATCTAATTTTCTGAAAAACGTAATAAAAGACTTTGATTTGATCTAAAATCATTATTATTGCTTCCTCATGAAAGAAAATAACATTATTAATTAAGGGTTTTGTTAAAAATTAATATTTCTTACTAAAGAATGTGAAATTTTCACATAGTACGGTCATATGATAACAACTCCACATTCATAAACTAATAAAAAAATTTGTTTAATATTAATTTGTAATCTGCTCATAGTATATACTACGATCATATAATGACAACTCCACATTCATAAAATAATAAAAAAATATTTAATATTATTTTTTAATTTGCACATAGTATCCAATCGGGACTGATAAGGATCATCTCCAAGATCCATCATCCCCATCATTCCTAATGATGCATTTTTCATTTTTAGAGAACGCGTAATTAATTATTTTTCATTTTCGGAATGTAATTAAATTTCGTCATCCCCATCTATCATCCTCCTCTCTGTTTCGCTCCCTCCCCTCTGATTCACTCTCTCCTTCTCTGTTTCACATGTAATTATATATTAACCGTTCTAGTTAATATATATAAATGTTTTGGTAATATATATAACTGTTCTGGTTAATAAATCAATTCCTGAGATCTCAACCCCTTTATCCCTCTCTGTTTCGCTCTTTCCCCCTCTCCCCTTCCCTCTTTCCTCCCCTCTGATTCGCTATGTCCTCATTCTTTGACGTTCATCCTCTCATCCTCTGAATTCTATCATCTTCATCATCTCCTGAACTTCTATTAATGAGGACGCTGGATAATTAATGAGAATTCTATAAATGATGAGGATGATAGAATCCAGATGATGATCTTAAGCAATTCCAGTACCCAATTGCTAATATTCTCTGCCCCCCTAATAATGGAGTTTTGAAAAGTGAAATGCAATCGGCTTTCTTTGTTTTATTTATTTGATTGGCTTCATAATTTGTATCGACAACCTTGGTAGATCGGTATCAATAATCCATTGAATAATTCGTCATCTCGTCTCGTAGACGAAATATTTTCATAAAGTCGAATTACTCGCGAGAAATTAGACTCCGTTATTTGAAAGCAACACATTCCGTTTTGACTTCGCAGCGATGTCCTAATTTTTCATGGACCCAGTCCCAGACAGCGGTCAACAGTCCCATTCAAACCGCATTTACTAAAGTAACCCGGACAAAACTTCATATTATCATCCAAGATACTTGCTTAATGACCAGTGTGCCCCTGCTAGAAAAAATTCGATATTTATGCCTGATTTATAAAAAATAATTAAATAAAGTATTTTATTTTTAAAATAAAATATCTATTTTTAAATTAAAGTAAGAGTTTATTTAATTCTTATGTTTATATATCAGCGTGGTTTTAAAAATTCTAAAACTCTAAATATATGCCAGCACGATAGAGTCATTTGTGTGTTTAGATTATAGACATATGTTTATTAATAGTTATAATTATAATGCAGAGCTGAAGTTATAATTACTTATAAAATCCAGGATAAACATAAGTTTTCCTTCACTCTTTCTTCAAGTGGACAGTGCACGGTCCCTGTGGTCCCCACCTAAAAAAGCCCCTGCCGCACAGCTAGGAGGCATATTTAGGGATCTCTTTTTGGAGAAAAAGAAAATTGTGGACTTATAGGCACTATTTTTGTTTTTGCAATGTAAAATTCATTAGTCAAAATTAACTCTGTTTGTTATATTATATTTTATTGACATATTTTATTATTAAGTCGGTCCAAGTGAAATGTGAAATATGGAACATAGAAGTTTGTTACATTATACAGCCCATAACTTGCCTTCTGATCAATTTTTTTTTTTAACAAAAAAGAAACATGAATACTAAAATTTTATGTTAGCAAATTGGGAGATGTGTAAGGTAACATTGAAGAAACACAACAAATCAATGGACCATTAATGCACCTCTTTTGTTAGATAATATAAGGCTACAGAAGGTATATTAGGGTAGTACCGTAGTTTATGTTTTACAAAACCTTGGTCTTGTAACATTGGCATTAGTCTTTGTGCACCTTTTTAACTAACGCGGGTAACTGCTGGAGTACGTTATGTTCATTTTACTCAATTTTAATCGCATCTCCATGAATGCTCCATAATAGTACCAACCAAGTTGGTAGCAATATATTGAGGAAAATACTTGAGTAATGCAAATTCAAAAGGGGGAAAAAAAAGGAAAAAAACGTATGTGTATCAACTAGCCTAGTTAAGTCCTCTCGTATTCGTTAAAATTGCTTTATACCATGTTTCATGCTTTCATTCATCCCCAATTTAAGCTTTTCTTTCAATATTAAGTTTATCGAGTTTGGTTACTCCGAGAAATAACACATAATGGCTGATTATGTAATAAATCTATCTTTTTACACTAATAATTTTACTAATTTAATTCATACGTTGAAGTTAAAATTTGACAATCTTGACAATAATTTTCAAATCAATCCGAAAAAACTAAAAGGTATAAATATTTAAACAAGTGTTCTTAAACTCTTATGAACTGGCTGTTTATTATAATTGACGCAATTTTAGTATATTTGATTTTATTAATTAATGCCCATTAAATATGAAAGAATGTAAATTTCATGTATATTGTATACAAATGCTACTTCGTTAGGGGTTGAAATATTGTATCAATTTTTTATTTATTTATTCATGTATATTGTATACAAATGCTACTTCACATTTGAAATCTACAACTTATTTTATGACAGTGAATATTGTTATATTAATTACTTTTGAATTTTTGATGGATCCACACCCTTAATTATATTTCAATCCTCTACGAGATAGCATGAGGTATCTTTTTGGATATAATAACAAGTAGGGGTGGAAGTTTGGAGTTGCAAATCAAACAATTGCAAATTATCCACTTCTAAAAGGGTTGAACCACCTCGTGTACTCTCTCCGACCAGTGTGCTAATGTTTTGCGTGCTAACTTCGAGCTCATTTTTAGCACAAAACGAAAATAACAAATGCGAGTCTCTCACAACTTAGGTCAAAATAACTAGCAAATTGCATGTTTGTTTAGGCAGGTTTCATGGGCCAATGTTATTTATATGCATGCTTTCTCACAAGAAAGAAGGAAAAATTATTGTATGAATGATTCTACCAACCTTGGTTCGATCGAGGTGATTAATTAAAAAAAGTACATAGTGAAATTACATTGCGGATACAAATTCTTAATGTCAATGATAAATTTTTTACTTAGCGGTGGGGATTATTGTTGGGAAGCCAGATTGATGTCAATAAAAACATTATTTACTTAGCTATTTTTTCGGTGCAAACTAAATATTAATTAACCTCACATATGATAAAAGCGAGCTATATATGCACTAAATATTTCATTCCTTTTTGCGAATATGGTGATATGGACTTATGGTGCCACTGTAATCAGTGTTGATGAACAAGCGCAACATGTAATTTTGTTTAAGAATAATTATTTATGATTAAGAATGTTATTCCTAAATGATTAAGAATTATTTTGTTTAAATTATTATTTTTATGGCCTCCAATTCGAAATAAATTTTTAATCTGAATTTATTTTTAATAGTTTACATAATTTGAACTAATATCAATTCACAATAACCTTTTTATTCTCGTGCATCCAAACATGCCATTTACCCTTGACTTTTTCTTTGTTTTTTCCTACACATATATATAGACTTTGATCATAATGTTTTTTACGGGGATTTTATTTCATTTGAATTGATTTTTCGGGATTTCGTTGGATCTAAATATTGTAAATTCTCACCAAATGAGATCAAACTTGTGCATTTTGATAAATTTTTTTTTAGCAACTTATCACTATTTACAAACATGATTATTAATTTGACTTAATATATGTTGTCTATATGATGAATTAGTTACAATAAAATTTCACACAGATCAACCCCCAATAGTTGAACTTGACGGTCTGAGAATAAACTTGCAGCGATTAGACAACACAATAACCATTTTAATTGGCAAGGACCATAGAAACGCTCAATGGCACATGGAATGGCACAGAACATTAACAGTGTTATGGAGAGATGCAGATGGAAGAGTTGGAACTGATACATATGCAAATGTATCAAGTTACCAATGAATTGTAGCTGCACCATTTGTTTTGTTTCCTTGTTACTGAATCCACTCACTCACTGCACCCAGTCTGCCATGGATCACTGCTCTCTCTGGTTCCTTGTAAAAGAGAGAGAAAGAGAGGTGTTGATGATTTATGAATAGAGATGGAAGCAAGCACTGGCGCACTGCCATGTCACACTAGAAGACACTTTCCTTTGTCATGATCCTTTCCTCTACCTCCGCTTTGCCTTTCATGTCTCCTTTGCTTTTCTTTTTAATTAATTATTTTTGTTGACTTGGTACCTTTTCTTTTGCATTGTACTCTCATGTCAAATTACATCAGAAACGTATCCTTCTTTTTTTTTTTTTTTTATCAGAGTACGACCGTTAATTTATATTGTAAATTATATGGTTACAATAATATATAAATAAAACATTAATCCGGTTAGAATAAAAAAATATAAAAATAGCAAACGAATTTATTGATATTATTTTAGGAATTAAACTATCATTAAACGTGATTATCAGCTCAGCAATTTCACCTCTTATGTATATATGATTTTTGAACCGATTAATTGATCTTACTTAATTTTTCTATAATTAATAACTTTTGACAGTATACTAGTTGGACTTAATGGTTTTTTAATAGGTTTAAGGGGCTGACTAATCGATCTTAAAAGTTTGTTAAGTGTTGGAACATATCATAACCTATAGAGTATCTGTGATTCTTGGATATGAGACATATAATCTTTGGTTTGTATTCGTGTTAGTGTCAAATGAGTCCCAATGCAAATTAATGCCTTGCCTACTATACTAACAAGAAGGAACATGAGGGACCTCAATTCCATCTGAAATAGATCCAGATATTAGTATGGCTAGTCAAATTATCTTCTGAGCTATATGTAAATTAAATAAAGAGGAGGGTTTCAAAGTCCATAATTTGGTTGCCCCAAATGCCCCAAAAACTTGTCATTTGATCGCAATGATTGATAATAAAATATCCGGTTCCTATTATAATTGGTATTATAGAAAATCGAAGGGACAAACCTGTAAAATCGCAGAAATACGGTCACTGATTCCAGGAAAGATATCCTTATAAAATGGTACGACAAAGAAAGTAATTGCACTGGCTTTGCCACTTCTGATAGCCAACAAAGATGAAAATGTTGGCATTTAGTCTAAGGCACGGGGTGAACATTGAACAATGGATAATAATTTGTACCAAATGACAATAAATTTGGTACAAATGAACTACAAAAGAAGACAAGAGCCAAAGGCCTTACTCTTGTGAAAATTGCGCACACACACATAAACACACACACACACACACACACACCCAAACGCAAAAATGAGTGTTGGGTACCTAATTTAATTGTGACCAATTAAGGTTGAGATCTGCTATCACAGTAATAGTATCAAATGAGTTGTTCTGATCATATGACTAAATAATTGATTTGGTAATCATTTTACACAAAATTAAATTGCGGACTAACATGTTTTGGTCAGAATGAATGTAGGTTGCATAGCTGTGTTTTCCCATTTATGCACTGTGAGATCTGATACTTCAGCTTAATTAATTTCTTGTTAATTATTTGGTAATCAAATGAACACAAAAATAAGTAGATAACATGTTTTGGTCAAACAATGCACAATATTCATGACATGAGATATCCAACTTTGTTCTTTCTTCCTTTTTCTTTATTATTATTATTATTTTTAACATCAGAAATCATTTGTAAAACAATAAAGCCTAATCAGCAGTCCTTGTTATGATGCGCTGCCAAAACTCTGATTAAGTTCTTTTCTACCTCAAACCCTTGATAAAAGCTTTTTATAACTTTTAAGTGCTATTGATTCCGAATAATTAACCTCTAATGTTAAGTACAGGTATTATTAGCTAAAGTCCCAAAGGGCCAATACGAAAGGCCCATAGAATCTTCCAAAGGCCTTTTTGTTCTACTTTTTGGATTTGTTCTTGGGTTAAGTCACATGGGTTCTGACTTTGCTACTTCTGCTTTTACAAAGCAAAAGATGCAAATTGTTGCTAAACAAACCCAATTGATGGATAATGTGAAGGAGAACTTCTTTTAATATAACAATGAATTTAATAAATTTTTTTGACCCAAAAATAAGGGTCTTGCCCTTATCTTTTCAGAATTTAATAATTTTTGTCTCGCTTTTTTATTGGATCCTGAATCAGTTGATATGTACACTGTCATAATTCGTTTAACAAGTCATGAATGTGGTTCTGTGATGGTCCCTTTGAAAGTTGTAATCATCATTCTTATAGCATGTCATATTTATTCCAAAAAAAATTCCCAAATGAGAGTGATAATTTACAGTAACTCAACATGAAAGTTTTTTTTCACTAAAATTATGGATTTTGAATATCGATCAGTAGACTAGAAGTATTAAGTTTTCAATTCAAAAATTAGAGTACAAGGAAGATTAAAAAGGGAATATAGATGCGGCGCACGATCTTCAACTTCCTTGATTTTGTATCCAAAAAAGGGTTCAGGGCTTGAGGCCAACTTACATGTAATTCGTTCTTGTTTTTATTTATTATTTTTTTAAAACAATCAAAGACGTATAAATTTTCTAAAAAAAGGAGAAATAACAAAGGGTGAAAAGAGTAAAAAACAGAAAAAGAAAATTCAGCTTTTTTTTAATGAATTTTTCTCTCTCTGCATGCATTTATATATGCATAGATGCAAGAGAAAGGTTTAAAGGCAAAGCCGAATGTGGCCTCTAAGACAAAATAAAAAAAAGCCTGGCTATGCTAATGCATTCTTCTAGTTTCCCATCTCCTCTCATTGGGATGCCCACAACTAGTGCTCCTTTAGGCTTTTCTCTCTGTCCCTCCCTTCATTTTTAATAAATTTATGTCTTTTATTTATTGGGCAATAACATAATTGGTTTGGTCCCTAGTAGTAGTCCCTAACAATACAGCTTCCCTCAAATTAGAAATTATTTTGTTGATTGAGAGAGGGAAAAGAAATTAAAGTATATCCAGTACAAAGGAAACATGCTTATAATTTCATTTCATGGACAGAAATTATGTGATTTTGGTGATGGCAGTGTTTCTGGTACAATATCTTAATTATTAATTTTTTTTTCTGAATACTAGGAATTTTTAGGTGAAAATTTAGAAAAATTTGAAAGCCAATTCACTATTTTGATATGTAAATTCATGGTAAACTTCACGGTAATTAAATAAACAAAACAGAATAGTTTTTACAACTGTACGAGACAGATATGATCTGCACCATGTGGATCTTAAACTATTTTAACAAGTAATGGCATGGCAGAGTAAAAATCTGGCAGACAGGTTAGATCAGTCAAAAGTTGAAAAAAGTTTACTTCTGCACGCTGAGAATAATACATGACGATTGGAGAGAGAGAGAGAGAGTAGCACTGGCAATTAATTATTATTGTTGAATGTAGATGTAGGGAATTTTGAAGCTGTGTAGTCAATTTAATGCACAGTTAATTTAGAGGAGATGGCATATGATATGAGTGCAAGATGTTGTATGCTCTCCACGCCTTTCTCCCATGCAGATAACACCATTATTATTCTATGCTACCCTTTTCAGTGCCACATCACATTTTGTCCCCCTCATCTCTATTCATACTTCCTTTCCTTTTGGCATAAAATTCTTGACATCATTTGTTATTTTTTTTAGATAAATCTTCGGCACAAATTATGCACACACTTGTCCTCCCAAAGATGTTTTCACTTTTAACAAAAATAATTGTAAAATATTCAGGAAAATCTCTACACCGCACCTGATTGAGTGGGAAGAGGAGAGACCAACCAACCTACTATGAAAATTGATTACTGCCATCTTCAGTTTTACCATCCCTGCCATCGCTAAATATAAAATGAACACATAGAATAGACAAGGTGAACATATATAGTGATCAAAGTGAACACATACAAACAAGTAAGTTTAATAAAAATAAGTTCAATATACATATAAAAATCTGAACAAAAGATGACAATACTTATTTGTTTGTAAGTGTTCACTTTGTTAGCCTATATGTTTCTCTTGTTTGTTGTATGTGTTCACTTTGTATTTAGCGATGGCTCGCGATGGTTTATTTGCCGATGGTGGTTATAATTCCTGACCTACTATCGTTAATCCATGGTCATGGGTGAAAGGAGGCCATACATTTATTTATTTTTATTACTTTTATTAAAGATTAGGCCCAATAATTGATCCTGGGCCCATTGACCAAGCCCATTTTGTAGCAGCGTACGGATTATAGAGTTTGTATTTTAAAATAATTCTAGCTGCTGCAAATCACACCAAAGTATAAATACCCAAAAGGAGAGAAGAAACATGAGACATGGCAGGGATTATTCAATTAAGGCATTGTTCTACGTCTTCTCTGACAAAACCAAACCATCCCAATTACTACCTCAGTTATACTCTCCTTCCTTCAATTCTTCAAAACTATATTGATTCAAATTCCCCGAAATCAGCACAAACCATCCATTCTCAGATTGTTAAATCCGGATTGAAACCCACCACCACTATATTTATCAAGCTGTTGCTTCTTCACATAAAATCGGGTTCCTTGTACAATGCCCATAAGGTGCTCGATAAAATGCCGGAGCCAACTATTGCAGCTTTCAGTTATCTAATTTCTGGATATTTAAAGCATGGTCTAATTAAAGAACCGTTAGAACTTGTCAGGAGGCTTACATTTGCTAACCATAGGCCAGACAAGTTCACATTATCGATGGTTTTGAAAATATCAAGTACACTGTCTTTGTTAAATTTCACACGACAAGTACATGCACACATGGTAAAATTTCATTTTGAGCCAGACGATGTACTTCTATCAGCATTAATCGACTCCTATGTGAAGCTTGGTAAGATAAATTATGCACAGTTTCTGTTCAATACAATGTCTAACAGGACTGTAGTGTTTGCTACTTCACTGATTGTGGGGTATTTCAATGAAGGGTTGTATGAACATGCACAAGTGGTTTTTGATGAAATAACAGAGAAAGATATAGTTGCTTATAATGCCATGATTGAAGGGTGTAGCAAGGCCACAGAAACAGCTGTTAGTTCACTCAAAACTTACAAACGCATGCAAAAGCTAGGTTTCCGACCTAATATTTCAAGTTTTGTTAGTGTTTTAGGAGCTTGTTCTCTCTTGTCAGATTTGGATTTTGGATCCCAAGTGCATTGCCATATTATTAAGGAAAAATTATTTTCCCAGGTGAAAGCTGCAAGTGCACTCATAGATTTCTACTCCAAGTGTGGGTGTATAGAGGAAGCAAGGAAAATATTTGATGAAATGAGGCACAAAAATGTAATTTCGTGGACTTCAATGATAGATGGATATGGCCGGAATGGGCTTCCATATGATGCCCTTAAACTGTTTGATGAAATGACTAGAGTTGTGCACGTGCAGCCAAACCATGCTACATTGTTAACTGTTTTATCTACTTGTAGTCACAACGGTCTAGTATCAGAAGGCCGCAAAATTTTTCAAAACATGGAGAGAATATATTTGCTAAAGCCCCAAATGGAGCATTATGCATGCATGGTAGACATGTTAGGTAGAAGGGGGTTACTAGAGGAAGCTTACGAGCTCATTAAAGGGATGGAAATGAAGCCTAGTGTTGATGTATGGGCATCCTTACTTAGTGCATGTAGGATGCATGGTAATGTGGAGATGGCGGAATTAGCTGCTGGAGAGGTTTTCGAGTTGAGTAAAAAAAGGCCGGGGGCATATATGGCATTTTCTCATAGTCTTGCAGATGCTGGTAAATGGGATGGAGCTTATGAGGTGCGCGAGTTGATGAACCAGAGAGGTGTGGCAAAAGGTGCAGCGAGCAGTGAAGTTTGCTCTTGAAATTTTGGATTGTTAATGTTCTTTACTTTTATTTTTGTTTTTGATTGAAGACCTTGTATGTATGTATGTATTCTTTTATTGTTTCTAATAATTAGTACTTGTTATTTGTATTTGAAATCTTATTGGAATTTACCAATGTTGCTAACTGATGAACAGAAATTGGAAGGTTTGATGAGGCTAGCTTGGGACCTGTTAACCTGTTAATTGTGGGGATTATTAAATTGACCAAGTTAGTAGTATTATTGATTATTCTGTAAACTGGGGAGAAATGTATAAATTTCGATATAAGCATTCATACTTTATGACAATATGCACTTATTTGTAGTCGATATAGGCAACATTTACATGTAAATTAATGTAATCATGGGAACAAAATGTTCAAGTTAGGTGAGTAAATAAAGATACTGTGTGACTGCATTAATATTTTCTTTTAATTTGTTTCTAACAATGCTTCTTAAGGAATTGTGGGTTATATATGGATACATGAATCCGAATAATTTATTTATAAATAAATAGGTCCCGCTGTTATTTGAGTTTTGTAGACGCTAATAAGTGGGGTAATACAGATCACATAAAATCAAATCTGTCTCTATTTAGTAGAACATTAGAGGAAACTAAATGTTTGAGTGGTCTTCACACAATGCTCTGAGAAAATTGCTCAGTGAACAAGCGGTCCAAGCGGGAACTTTCCTTGCAATTAAAACAAGGAAATGTTGGTCATGGGAATTGCTCAGGACACCCCACTTATTCATTCACTCCCCCATTTTTTTTTTAAAAATGACTAAAATATCCTACCATCCAGCGCAAGTATGATAAATCAAGGGGTTAGAGGAGATGGCAATTTGATCATTTAAAAAAAAAAAATGGGAGTGAATGAGTAATGTGGGCCTGTCCTTAGCAATTCCCGTTGGTCATGTGCGGAAATGTAAAGCAACGACCACTGCAATGTCAAAAATGTCATTCGGCTTAGATAAGCATAAACTCATCATGTGCTTACTCTTGCTAAGAAGACTATTTGGGTGGACACTGGACAAACAAGTAATATTTAAACATAGATTAATTTGTAGCCTCTAAATAAAATGTATATTATGTTTCAATTTTCATGATAAAACAAGGATTGTGCCAATTAATGATGTTTGATCAAACTTTAAATCTAGCTTTGGATTAAGTTTCCATTCTGGTGGATATATAGTCAATTTCGTTTTTCTGCCAGATAATGTAATTTTGTCTCAGTATTAATTGTACAATATAGTTTGACAAAGTTATAAATTATGTAGGGTTTGTGTTCGGCCAACTCACAACAACGCTTAAGAAATAGAACGGTATGGCATTAAAACTAAAAATTTGAGAGGCGTGAGGGAAGCCGGAAGCTACGTACATACTTGAGAGAGAGATCTACAAATAAGCCTGTTTAACTTGATCCCAATTAGGCCTATACAAAGCCTATATTTTTACATCCATATATACGCATCGCTTGTTAAACTAAATAAGATGAACAGTTTGAATTAAACGTTTTGAATTTTAAAATTTGAAAAAAAAAATTAATAGTCACATGTTGACATTTGAGGATAACCAAAATATTAGTAACGAACCTTTCTCATTCTTTAATTATCAGATATAAGACCTATGGACATCGGTAATTTCTCCAAACTATGTTGTACAATTAATACTTGATCATTAATAAAAATTACCGATCTCCAAACTATGTTTATCAACTATTTTTATCACCAATGAAACAATAAATGCTAAATCACGATGCATACGCTAAACTCATTTTAAAACCTTGATTGGAACCAAAAATATTTGCAATTTATTGTAATTCACTGTAATTCAGATTAAAATACGTATCATTACGAAACTCGTTAATTTCAATAAACATGACATGATCCAAATCATGTATTTATTCAAATTTGAAAATGTTCGGAATGTGAATCAAATCAATTAATTGTTCTGACCATCCAACTTAAGCAAACAAGTCTGAAATCGTCCTAAACCCAATAAAAATAATTAAATATGACTTCCTCGGACCAAACCGCAACCTAACCTATTCCGATTTTGCAGAGCTAGTCAAAAGGAGTGAAATTTTTGGTGGGTTATTTATTACATCATCATCAATTTTCCTCCTAACAACTCTCGGTCATGTTTGATACGGAAGTAATAGTAATATCTAATCCATCTTAAACCCTTACTATAAAGTCTAAACATGAGTTAAATACTTAAATTTGATAGAGTAGTGTGGAGTAAGAAAGAGTTAATTACTTTTCTATTTTAGATGTGTTGGATTAAATAATTAACTCTTAATTTGCCGAATTGCAAAATAACATCAAACCTTTCATCTAATGGTTTCAATTTAGTGTTTTATTTGAAGAATGACTTGGAGCAAGTCAAGTACAGTTACAGAAGACTGCTGGAGATTAGTTAGATGGTCAGAATTGTTTTAGGTTGTAATTCTAAACTAATCTCCTCAAATTTCTAAGTTTAAATGCTCAAATTTCAGTTATAGCGTTATACAACGCTTCATAGCGTTATACAACGTTACAGAACTCCTTCTGACTTATCTCGTTGCAAAAACAGTTCTCATGCATTACACAACACTTTATTACGTTGTGTAACATTAGGTTAAACGATGTGTAATGTTTGCATGCGTTGCACAACGGATTGACCAAGTCAGAAATTGTTACACAGCACTTTAACAGTGCGTTGTGTAACGCTTCCTAGCGTTACACAACGGATCAAAAATCAAGCGTTACAAAACGTTCGTTTAGAAAATTCTAACGCTTTGAAGTTTTTGGTCATTTTGAGAGAGTTCTGGCCTACGTTGTGTAATGTTATAATCCGTCACACAAAGTTTTATTTTTCAAACGTTGCATAACGCTTCCTAGCGTTGTGTAACGTCTCTGACAACTTTTTGAACGTTGGAGTCTACTGTTCAGTGCATTGTAAAACGTTTCAGAAACGTTATACAACGTTTCTGATATCCTCCAACGTTATTGTCGGAATTTGTTTTATTTAACGGCTATTTCAAAACGTTGTGTAATGTTTCGGAGCATTATATAACGTTTTGTTCAGAATTTGACTGGTTTAGAGCTCTTGACGCCCTCTATATATATCAGACCTTTCTGAGCTGATAGAACTGATTGAAAACCTTACTATATATCTGCTATTGAGCTCTAAACCCCTGAGATCATTCTTCTCTCCTATTTGAGCATTTTCTTAGACAATTTATAGAGATTTGAGTGCATCAACCAAACCCATAATTTGATTAGCTAGATTATTGAGCGATTTAGTTAAGAGCCTTGATCATTTGTGCTTTTTGGTGATTAGCTAGAGGTTAGGCAAATTCGCTTCGAGTTTCTTGTGACGAAGTGATTCGGTTCGCATTTGTAGACCCGTTGGGTTGGAATAGAATGGAGCGCATCCGATTTGTGGTCGCGAAACTCCCGGAGACGTACGACTAAGGCTAGCTTCATCTAGCGGGTCGGAACTCCGTAATCAATCACGTGTCATCTCCCTCTCTCTATTTACTTTATATTTGACTTGTGTGCTTGATTGTTTGTGTTGAGCCAAACTTGAATTGAATTGAATTGAATTGTAATTTCTACAAAATTGTCCAAACCGGTTTATAAATTGAATTGAGCCTATTCACCCCCCCTCTAGGCCCTTATTTAGGGACATCAAGATGGATTATGAGTTACACTATTTGGATCAAAATATGGTAATAATAATTATTATCATCATTATTAATATTTATTATCTTTATAACAACAATATTATCGTTAGTTTATTACTAATATTTTTTTAAATTATAATTAGATTATTAGTTTATTATATTATATTATATTATATTTTATTTTATAATATTATCATTATTTTTATATCATTTTTACTTTATTATTCTATAAGAATTATTATATAATTATAATAATATTATTATTATGTTAATTTAAAGATTTTAAAATACGGTTTGTGCGGTTTACAATTAAATTATTGTTGTGGAGTTTTATCAGTGATAAAACGACGATAATACGGTAAGTATCCGATAATTAAACACTCAAAATTATAATTATTTATTTTAATATATCTTTCTCTCCTTATTTTACTAGATCTTTCCATATCAAACTTGACGTAATTTTTTAAAAATAGAGTGGCTGAACAATATACTTCTCCTTAAATTAATCCACCACTTTTATTTACTTTTCTTTCTACGTAAGGATTGTCCTTCGGAGAAGGAATATATGATTATTAATCTCGTGATCAACTTTTTGTCAAATCGAAAGGGCGTAAAATACTCTTTTTTTTTTTTTTTTGATATGAAACCCGTAGGTAAGGCGTAAAATACTAAAATGTTTGACTTATCTGCTAGCTTGATCTGGCGGAGTTAGGTAAGTTGTCATATATGCTAGATTATTATGTATTAGCATATACTTAAAATAAGACTGCCAACTGATCAGTTCTTACGCTACGGTCCCACAGACAGAAGAAAAAAAAATATAAACAAAGAAAAGAAAAATAAAAAAGTACATACGTCATCTTAATTATTGCCCGCTTACTTCCAATGTATATATCATATGAGGATTATCTCTTCAAGTTTAATTTATTGAGTAATGCTAGAGTGAAATACGTTTGACACTTGAACCGTCAAACGCGATTGGATCTCAATTTTCGAGATTACCACGGCCGATCCAAACCGCTCAATTTGTTTTCCATAATAAAATATTCTTGGAGATCAAATTTTATAATTTTTCGATTTTTTTTACTATTTTTTATTTTAGAAAATCTTCAATGTAATTAATTTTAGACACTTCAATTTTAAAAAAATCTGAAAAAATAGTTAAAAATAAAAAAAAATATAAAATTTGGTCTATAAGAATATTTCAATATGATGATCATATTGAGCGGTTCGGATCGGTAATTTGAAATTTCAATAGTTGAGTCTAGAATCGTGTTTGACGTCAAACACGTTTGATCGATTATAGCATTATTTTAATTTATTTATTCATTTATTTTCGAAAAAGTTAGTAGCAGCTACACTCTTCTTGTTTGTTGTTGTTGCAAATTTTAACTTACAGAAGAGTTCCTTAAATCTCTACTTGTTCGAACATTTTATCAGAAATAATTTGTTGGGATATTTTATATGTGATTTAATTAATTGGACCAGCAACCAATGAAGCACTTGTAATCTCTCTCTAGTAACGGCAGTTATCGGGTAATATTAGTTGGTTCTTTGGTTTCCAGTTACTGGTTAGAACTTGTGAGTCATATATGTTAAGATAACACAAAAGAAGTATTTAAAATTTTTATTAATAATGACTGGTGCGCTTAAAACCGTTATACGATAAGAATTGTGCATTTCTTACATCTAAGATATGGGCGACTAGATACAACACTAACGCAATACACGTAGAGGAGGGTTCCAATGCTAATATTTTGGTTGCTCCAAATGTCAACATTCCATTAATTAGTTTCTTTTTAAAAATTTAAAATTGCAACATCAAATCCAAACCGTTCATATTATTTAACGACTGATTCGTTTTCATATAAGTTTTATAAATTTTAGAGTTTATTTGGTACTCCATCAAGAGGTAGAAAAATAAACAAACCTTATTAATTATGATAGATTCATTCTAATACGTTTATGTTTTAGTTTTTAATGGACTATCAAATAAACTCTAAAATTTATAGAATTTATATGAAAACACATTGGTCGTTAAATTAAATAAGATGAGCGGTTTGGATTTGAGTTGCTATTTTAAATTTTGAAAAAGTAACTAAATAGTGGAATGTTGGTATTTGAAGGCAACCAAAATGTTGGCATTGAAACCCTCCTCATACACGCATGGATATGAAGTACGCTGCATTCCAATTGACATTAAAAAAAAATTATGTAACTAATTATAAATTATATTAGAACAGAGTGCAAATTAATTTTCTCATCAATATAGATAAATTTTGATGAAGATTGAAACTAATACTATATCTTTCAAAATAAACTAATAAGATGTTTATATATACATATATATTTGTAAATTTTACCCTTTAGGTAATAGATACGAAACTCATACTCGTACCCAATAAGTTAATAAAAATTATTCTTTACCTATATTTATGCCCAATAGTCTAACTAAAAAGTAAAATCTTATCCATATCCGTCTTATCGAAAAGTTGCGGGTTAATTAAATGGCCAAAACAGAGAACCGGCTCTTGGTCTAGTGGCAAAGAGTAATGCATCTTGAGTGATAGGTCGCAGGTTCGAAATCCGGCTGGGAGTCTTTCATAGACATTTAATTTAAAAATAAGTTGGGAAGCTTGACCCAATTTATCTTAAAAAAAGTTTTCCAGTAAGATGAGCTGTTATGTCGAAATTTTAGTTGACTAATTTGCAGTTCATTTCTCTTTAAAAATAGACTGTTGTTAAGATTGTCTTTTCTCCAATTATATAAATCTTCTTTCTTGAAGGGCAATTCAGACCCAACCAATTTTGTGAAGAGTAGTTGAAATACCAAGTGATATTACAGTTCTCTCGACGAGATCATATCAGTCATCATGGAAGCACCAAAGTACCCAGAAAAGGAACCGAAGCCGTTGGCGGTTCGACGAAGGGATCGACATCGACCACGAGGATATAACACAGAAAGCATAGGACCAAAATACCTAGAAAAGGAACCAAAGCCGTATACTGAACATAGTTCTGGCGCCCCTGCGGTGAGAATCCGGCTGGTTGTTGATGAGTCTTCTGCATCTGATGAATCCTCATATCCAATAGGTGATATTAATTAATCTATTTGTCCGCAGTTATATAAATAGGCTTGTTAAATTCAGGCAGTATTTACTTAGACCCAACTAACGAACTAACTAATTAAGCATATTTTAGTGCATAAGCAGTGGAAAACCAAGTAACATTTCTACACAATCTGAACGAAGCAATCTCATTTCGCTTATGGTCTTCCTGCTAAAGATAGTAATAAAAATGTCATCTCAATTAATGTGGCTGATCAGTTAGATGAATCTTATCATGAAGATCAGTTAGGTGCATCTCATCACTCAAATTCTGGTTACAATCCACCAATGGACTGGCTGCTACTGAAGGCATGCAGCACAGGCAATCTCGACCAGTTGGAGCAATTGATCCTCCATGACTCCAATATTGTATTCTCCGTAACTCCTCACTGGAACAACTGTCTTCATATAGCTGCCATGCTTGGCCATGACAAGTTTGCAATGGAGGTGTGGTCAAGATTCCCTTTGCTCTTCTCCTCAACCAACAAAGATGGGGAGACCCCATTGATGGCAGCTCTCATGGCAGTTAATCAAGCATTGGCCTATGACATGCTCAATGCTGCATCGGAGCTTTTACAACGTGACATAGAGGCAGGACAGCAGTTCAATAATATGCTGTTGCAGACTGACAAGCGTGGAGACAATGCTCTGCATCATGCTATAAGAAATGGCTTTGAGGATTTGGCACTTCAGCTCTTAGGAAAAAATCCGCAGCTTTCATTAACACCTAATAAGCTTGCAGAGTCGCCCATGTGTATATATGGCAGCTCGAAAAGGCTACTCCAAAGTTGTGGAGAGATTGCTCAAAATCCCTTCTGCAGCAACAACGGGCCCCAGAAACTACTCAGCACTCCATACTGCTGTGTATGCTGGCCACACAGGTTAGTTATAACTTATAAGCTCAATTCTATCTATGCAAAGAACTTTTCTATTCAATTGGAAATTTGGAACCTTATATCAGATTGTACCGTAGGCCGGGTGTAGTATTGTACGTTTAGTCATGGTTCTGAAACTTGAAAGCAAACTCGAACTTGGACTCAAGACTGTTGGTCTAAGGAGTTGAATCGGAAAAAAATTGAGTGAATCGGATCATAAATTCAAATTTATCAAAAATATCATTTCTAATGTATTTAAAATCAGAAAAAATCAGAAAAAATGGAAAAAAAAATTAGGGAAATACTTTTTTAAAAATAACTTAATAAATAAATTATTGGAATAGTAAAATAAAATAATCAATAAAATAATATAATTGTTGAGGCGGCTATGAAATGTTAAATTTTTTGAAATAATAATTTTGAACACATTAAGTTGGGATTTCATATATAGACAGTGACTTAAATAGCGGAATTTAGCGGCGCAATAGCAGCGCTTTAGCGGTGCAATTTGATAAACGCTATGGTGCTAAATTAAAATTGTCTATTTAGCGTTTTATCTGATAGCGGCAATTTAGCGGACTTTAGCGGGTGTTTAGCGGTTATTTAGCGGACTTTTGCGGATTTTAGCGGGTCTTTAGCAGAAATTAAAAACCAATATCAGTATTTTGAGCGTAACTTTCACATACGGACTCCGATTGACGTGATTTAAAATTCTCTGAAAAAATTAGAAAATAAGCTACAATATTTGAATTTGAGTTATTCTAAATTTTAAACATTTCATTGTAAAATAACATATGATGGGAACATTGTATGATTAACATTAATTAATTATTTTAGAAGTATTTAAATTATTTGATAGTTAAGTACTTTTTATTTATTTAATAGTGAAGTAGCACTTTAGAAGACCTATTAAGTGTACCATTTAGAGAATCTAAAGTATATAGGCAAGTATTTAATGTAATATGATGGTCAATTTTAATTAAAATATGTATTTCATGAAATATCTAGTATATTTAATAGCGTTCGCTATGATCCGATAGCGTCCGCTAAATAACCGCTATCCGCTATCCGCTATGACAAAAGCACGTCCGCTATGAACCCGCTATCCGCTATTTAAACCCTTGTATATAGAGAATGAAATTTGCAATTTTTTTGTGTTCTTGGATCTATTTTTCGATAAAAAATCACTTGTTTTTCATAATTACTTCACTTCTTTAATAATCTAGACCGTTCTATTTTAATGTAAAATGGAAAAAAAAATGTATAAATGAAGCTGTCAAGCATGGTTGGAAGAATCGGGGAGTTGCATCGGAATTGGCCCGATTTAGAACAGACTCAGTCAACACCAATACGACTCTTAGCAATTTGGGTCGGAATTACACAATACGGTCTGTTAGTTATTTTATTCCCAAAATAGGTCAAAATAGAGATGAATCAGTCTTATATTATTCCCTTCTCTGTCGGTCCCGGCCGGGATGGCATCCCTTATATGATTTAAAGTTTAAAGTATACCATCTTATATGAAAGAAATAAAAGCAATCAACGATTTGTTTCAGTCCAAGAGAACTGATTTAGACAGCATATTTTTTGCTACAAGCAACACATTTTTTTTACCCAATGATCAAATTACCTTTAATCAGTCCTTCAGTTAATTGTTTAGCAAATTTTACCAGTTGATTGAAGAGTAATTTTGTCAAACATATATTGCACATGTAAAAATCACGTTAGATTAGCAATTCCTTCAGTCCATATGCAAAACCCTGAATTGATTGCAATTGGGAAACGAATTGAAATTCGGCCCAAGTTTAACTGTTTAAGATTGTTTGTCATGAGTATACATTACACAGACAAAAGATCTTTTTAATTTCTTTTTTCCTTTTTTCTGCTGACATGCATGCACTGTCAGATATAATTGAGAAACTGTTAAATGGACGCCCGGAGCTAGCCAAATCTGTGGCCGGTGATGGATACACTCCTCTGGCATGTGCTATATCCAACAACAATCTCGAGATTGTGAAGATATTGTTAAAACACGATCCTAGTCTAGCTTATGTTAAGAATAGTACAGGCGAAACTAGATTCCATGTCGCAGCATTGAACGGTTTTGTGCCAATTGCAGAAGAGATCATTAGCACTTGTCCTGATTCTGCATATATTACCCACGAAAAATACTCGACAAATGCTCTTCATATAGCTATTAATAATGAGAAACCAAAATTTGCGGATTTCATCCTAAAAACTCCCCAGCTTCATAGGCTTATTAACTGAGACGACAAGGATGGTGATCTTTCCTTACATTATGCTGCTAGAAAGTGCAATTCAGAGATTCTTCGTTCTCTGCTATCCTATAAAGGACAGGATTATACTGCTAATAACGCCAGCAACAACAATGCAGTTGACGAGGTCATGGCAATGAAGAAATTATTGAAGACTCTAAAATGGGTAATTTTAATTTCTATTGATCTGCAAAACGTCACTTAATTTAATACAGAATACAAACTTAAAAAAATTCTCATCATGAATATAGTTGTGTTAGATAAGTTCAAGAGCATGCAATATTTTATGCTATCAACAGAATGAATCGTTCACTTTGGTGTCAAGTGTAATTCCCTCTGCTTGGAGGAACGCAGCGGGAGATAAGGCAAAGAAGGAGATCAAGAAACAAGCAATTCAGAAGGTTGCGTCGCTTACAGCAAGGTACACTTCCAACACCTCTCTAGTCGCTGCTCTAATTGCTACTATCACCTTCACTGCAGCCTTCACCTTGCCAGGAGGATTTAGTAGTGATCCATCCGATGCCGGCCTACCTATTTTTGCAAGGAAGGTTGCGTTCCAGGCTTTCTTGATATTTGACACCATAGCCATGTGTTCGTCCCTTGCTGTTGCATTTCTCTGCATTTTGGCGACATGGGAGGACTTGGATTACCTACTCAACTATAGGAAAACAACAAGGGCACTCATGTGGTGTGCCTACTCAGCTACAACAGTGGCATTTGGCACCGGTTTGTTTACAGTGCTGGCACCCGAGAGATTGTGGCTTGCAATTTTCATACTGGTACTCTCCTGCATTCTTCCATTCATATCCAAGATTATTGGTGATTGGCCCAAGATAATGGTTCGCCTCAGGGTCGGTCGCCAATTTCGCTCGGACCTTGTTCCAAATATCTGAAAAGACAAGGTTAAGGAATATATGACATATATATACTATGTGAGCTCCGCTTTGCTTTGCTTTCTTTTTATTTTTTTATGAATAAACCATGGACAACATGCTTGCACTCTACAACTAGCTAGGGTGAATGAATGATAATATTTTTGCATTTCCGTGAACGGTTTACTTTATTCAATCATCAAATATTTTAAATTTAGTTTGATTGAAAATTATAGTGGACGTTAATTTAGATTTAAGTTTAAAATTTATTTGGTCATTTATGTATACACCATTACTAGAATTGATTGGAACTCAACGGATCCCGAATCAGATTTTTCAGTTTGTGTCCAAATTGGTTGTCAACGAGAAGATTTCCATCAGATTTTCTTGCTCGGTATTTCTTTAGCATGAAAATCCTTAACGTAGTTAAATCTCTGAGATCAAAATTACATTCATTGGTAATCTATCGAATGAATTTTGAACTCATTTTTTTGTGGGCTAGTATAAATGACCGATTCTGATCGAATTAGCAGATTTCAATTGTATCCATGCACAATGGCAGATTCTGATTATTTTTTTGAGAAAAAAAAAACAGGGGTCAAAGCCCCTGCCTTTTAATTAATTTCAAATTAAAAGGCAGTACAAGTACGAATTGGATCCAATTCTGATTCTAATTCTGACTTTCACCAACATCGAGGATACCAATTCCATTCAATCATGAATCCTCTTAATTTATTTTTACTAATATATCATTCATCATACTATGGCCACCAAAAAGAAATTAAGAGGAATTAACATCAGTTCTAGTTACTTAGTACCAAATACGTCGTAGACCCCAGGCAGGCAGGGATATGTATGAATATGTAGACTCAACGGCCAGCAGTTAAGACCAACTTTACCACTAAATCTATCAAAAGCTTAAATTTATTCAGTACAGATGCCTAGTTCTATCAAAACCAAAAAATTGTGAGTGTTTCAACGTTTTTGGGTCGGGGCTGATGAACAGTAGAAATCACAATGCATTCAATACTCTGTAGTGACTAGTGAACCCCTGTCTCTCAGAGAGGTCGTTGACCATGAGCCCCTGCCTCTCAGCATTTGCTGCTTTCTGTAAAAAAATAAAATTCATGTAATTGGACTAATCACGGCCCAGTTAACCAGGCCAACACCAGAAAGAAAATTAAAATAATTTAATTATAAATGACTATTGTACCTTTGACCACTTCAAATTTTGTTGCTGTAATGAAGTCCAAAGATTTTATGCTGTCATGCCTTTTGCCCCAATTGTTTAAAGGAATGAATGAAGAATTAGTTTTTCGGAAAATACGGAGTTCACAGGATTAGATTACAGAGTGTATAATATTGGGCTGTGAGGTGCTCGACTTGATGAAACAGAGAGGTATGGCAAGAGATGCAGCCAGCAGTGAAGTTTGGTTAGGAAATTTAATTTGAGGGGTTATTATTCTTTATTTTTGTCTCCTACCAAATTTTTTGATTGAAAACCCTTTGTGTGTAGATTCTTTAATGCGCTACACTGTAGTGGGTATTCAAAATCACTATAAATTAGCACTATTATTCTGTAAAGTGGGGAGGAAATACGTTAATTTTGGTATAACCATTACTTCGTAAGATGTATATGCACACTGTTTGTGGTTGATATTGACACAAAATTTACATGTAAATTAATGTAGTCATGGGAACTAAATGTTCCAAGTTAGGTGAAAATAAAGAAACCATGTGACAGCATTCCGTTTTGATTTTGTTTCTAATAATGCTTCTTGACGAATAGTGGGTCTTGTCGTCATACATGAAACAAAGTAACTTGTATATAAGTAGGTATCGCTGACATTTGAGTTTCAGAGGCGCTTATGAGTGGATGATAATTAATATCACATCAAATTTGTTTTCATTTATTAGGATATTAGAAGAAATCAAAAGTTTAAGTGGTTGCCACACCATGGTTTGGAAATACTGCTCAGTCGAAGGTGCTGAATAGAGTTGCCAAGTCGGGTACTTTCTATGCAATGCAAACAAGCTAATTATGTTGATGACCATAAATGCAAATTCGATCATGAGTAACAAAAATAATGACAAGTACAATTTCCAAGATGCCATGCTTGATATACATCCATAAAAAATCATGTGTTGACACTGCTAAATAAACCTTGTCTGAATGGACAAAAAAGAATATAATTTTGCTATGAACAAACTACTGTGTGTCCTGCTATCTTAATAGGCAAGATATATTCAGGAGTCAAACAAATATTCAATAGAAGATTAATTTATGATGTCTCAAACTGTATCCGAAAGTATATCTGTAGTGGACTGTACACTTTAAAAAATGTTAGTTTGTTTTAAATTTTCATGATAAGAGAAGAATTACGCTAACAAAGGATTGAACTTGTAATGCATTTGCATCAAGATTTATTCTGGTAGGAAATTCAATTTTTTTTTCCCAGTTAGACAATGTATTGTCAGCACTAATTGTACACTATAACTTTTTTTTGAAGGCTAGGTGGCGATTGCCACATCAGCAATTTATTTTTTTTTGAAGATAAATTGGGGGTCAAGCCTCCTAACTTATTTTTTAAATTAAATGTCTATAAAGACATCCAGTCGGGTTTCGAACCTGCGACCTCTCACTTGAGATGTATTGCCCTTTGCCACTAGACCAAGAGCCACCAGCAATTTATTGAAACAAATAAAAGGAGTACATCAAGATTTAAATAAAACAAAACTACAAGAAAAGAAAAAGGAAAAAAAAGGAGAAAATAAAATAAAAGAAAAGAAAGAAAAAGCTATACTAAGTACTGAAAGAGTACAAAAAGTCAAAAGGAAAGAGAAAAGAACAAGCCTAAAAGAGGGGCTGTAGTAGGCTTCATGCTACGCCAAATTTTTTCAAGCTTGTACACTATAACTTGGTAAATTATCGATTATGCATGGTCTTTGTTTGGTCCAATTAATATCGAAGTCTAGTATAGATGTCTCACTGACTGAAACATCAGAAAGGCCGCTTGCATAATTATATTCCCGGATTTGTGCCTGAAAAACATGAGGAGCATTGCCGAATGCCCAACGCGACTTTATTTTCGAATTCTCTTCCGAATGTAAAAGTATAGGGAGGCAAGAAACATATTGAACAAAATAAAAAATAATCTAATCCCACCAGCTCTAATCATAGAATTAATCGACTTTAGACAAACCAGGCATACTGCTACTCACTGAGAGGTATTAGTTCGGTCATAACCTTGAGATGGGTCTACAGTACCGTACTGTTTAAAAATAATAATAAAAAAATATAAAATATTAATAATAATATCGAAATAATCAAAATTATTTAAATAATAACGCAATTACGGAATCTGAAATTCTGATGGTAATTACGGAATCCCAGTTTCCGTAACAGACTAATTACGGAATCCCGGATTCCGTACTTAGCTTGTTACGAAAACTGGAATTTCGTAATTAAACTACAGTCCGAAAAAAGAGAATTCTGTTTATGAATTCTGTTTTTGTTTTTTTTACGAATTCTGTTTTTGTTTTTTGTTTTTTGTTTTGTTTGTTGTTAATTTTTTTAAATTTCATATAATTTTTAGTTTAAAATTTTGTATTCTAAAAATATTTGTCATTATAGTTTGAAATTTATCATTTTGTATTTTGCGTTATTTAAATAAAATTTAATTATATTTATGTAATATATTGGATAATTTGAATGGCTTAGAACACCTAAAACTTAATAAGTCGCAAACTAAAATAAAAAATATTTAAATATTATATGTTGGGAATTCAAACATATATTTTTTTAATTTTTATAATTTAAATTTCTGCACTCATGAGCGACAGACAACTAGTTTCCGTAGTAAAATTAATACGCAAAGCAATTCATAATACGGAATATAAATCTGAAAGTCACAATACGAAATATAAATATATCATAACTATGTCATGCATAAATAAGTCACAATACAAATATATACATAAATAAAAAATATAAATAAGTCCTAATAATGTCCAGTACGGTGGATCCACCTCCCCTCAGTCGGGGACCAAATAAGCGGAGGACCTGGTGGCTGTTGGAGATCTCGTCCGCGAGCAAGTCCGACTGGGGGTGGACGAAGAGGCATCTCAGGAGTGGGATGACGAGGCGGTGCACTAGAAGAAGAGGCTCCGCCGTAGGTCTGACCAAATGATGGCTGAGCTGGAGGCGTGAACGGATCATCCAGATGTACACCAATCGACGAGAAAAATGCGTCATCCGATGTAGGCTCGGCCTGAGAATATGGTGATGGGCCAGGTGAATACTGGGTCTGGTATGACGGGAACTGCTTCTGATACTGTGGATACTGTGTCCCGTACTCATAATATGGTGGTAGGCGTGGGGGTGGGCCTGGGGGTGTGGGTAGACCCTCACTGGCTGGGTCTCCCCGTTTGCTCCTGACAATAGGCTAGCTGGGTCTCGGCTGATCGAAATATGTGTCCCAGTCGTGCAGACTATAGTCAGATGGCTGTTACATATAATGATATTAGAAATATTATAGATAACAGAATAACGAAATAATAATATTATAAATATTATTATACCCTCATGAACTGCTGCTCCTCGAATCCAGGTTCTAGCACGTGATCCTCCTCCGACGAATCTGGTATAGAGTCGATGTCCGTCGGTAGACCCTTCACCTCTAAGAGATGAGGTAATCGATGAGGCTCGCCAACGAGGTCCAACTGCGTGCTGCAGCTCTTCAGCAATTGCTTCCCAGCACGTCTGCATCCCTTCTTCACCGCCCACGCACATGCTCGTAGAGCTTCGGTCAATATATGTTTCACCTGTTAATTTGTTGTTAGCAACCAAATTACAAAATAATTCATTTTCATTTGCTTAAAATAAAAATTATTTCAAATAAAATAACTTATCATATTGACGCGATGGGACGCCTCCTGAAGGTAGGTCAGCTCTCGAGCCGGAATCTGCTCTGCTGCTCTCAGAATGGGGACAAGATGAGCACCTCCATGTACCCTCATCAATCGTTCGTAGGAGGGCAAAACCCCGTCGCTCCATGCCCGCATCTCTGCCACCTCGACCTAAGTCGTGTCGATCCACATGGCCACCTCAGCAGAGAAAAGGTCCCGCCAATCCCTCTCCCGAAATGTAGTATGCGTATACTGTAACAGCTGCTCCATTCTCCTCCAACCCTGCTTATTTTAGATCAGATTTAGTGCATATATTGTAAATGTTGCATTTTAAATCACGAATGTCAAAAGATTGACGCACCGTAGGTATAGGAGGCGGAACTGTCTGGTACAGCATGAACTGATGCATGACCCGATCGGCATGGTGCCACGCCATGACCCAGTAATGGATGAATGGCACGCGGAGACAGTACATTCTCATCGGAAGGCGGGCATACGGAGGCATGACCACCTGGCTGACCTCATCGTATGGCCTCCACACCACGTGCCCATGATCCATCTTCAAGAGTACGTCCCGAGCGTACTCAATACCTCTGCGATATGGACCTTTAATTTTTTTCGACCTAAATCGTGTCGTCCATTGCCTGTATAATCATTACGATTTCATTATACTTGTGTTTTTTTGAAACAAAATGAAACACTGTTAAATGTATTTTTTATTTGAAAATATAACAAAAAAATATACCTCCCATATGGCGGACATCTATTGGCTGATGGTAGGCCCCAGCCCTTGAAAGTTTTCGTGACGGATGGCCGGCAAACTAACAGACGAGTGTACGACCACAACTGCAGCAATACCCACGGAGCTGCAATTTTTTAATCGTATTTTTCCATGGCGGCATTGTCCAAACCGCGGTACAACATGGCTAGTGTGGCCGCACCCCAATTATATTTCACTGAATGTCCCGAGAAAACATCCTGTAAATATTTACAAATATTTCGTAAGCGTTTCGAGATTTTTACTGAAGTTTGCAGTGGTTTAAGGTTTAGGGTGTACAATTTAAATATAATATTTATAAATACTTACCCGAACTAACTCTAGATAAAAACATGGAACGCAATCTCCCGTGGCATCTGGAAACAACTCGCAACCGATCAACTCCAGCACCAGGGCCCGTGTGTATCTGTCGATTCTATCGACATCATGTATCCCAGGCCCATCTCTCCACATATCACGCAGTTTTACAAACGTCACCGCGTGATTTTTCCTGCGTTAAATATACAATTTAAATATATATAACAGCATAAATCATAATTATAATTAAGTTTTAAAAGAGTTCTTACTTCTTAGGTCGTCCTTCTTTCGTCTTTTCTCTGAAGCAATCTAGGACGTCATCCATAGGAGTGTCCCATGGCAATGCAAGATCGGCTAGTAAGAGCAAATCGTCGTAATCTGTACGACCGGTGACCGGTAGGTTAGTCGTAGGTAAGCCTAAAATAAAGGCGACGTCCTGCATGATAATTTTAAATTTTTACTTATAAAACTAAATAAAAAATAATAAATAAATATGTATCAACAAAATTTTGAAAAATCAATACATCTAAATCCACCGTCATCTCTCCTACGCGGGAAAAGTGAAAGATATGGGTCTCTGGCCTCCAGAACATGGCCAGACCCTGTATCAGGGATCGATCTAATGGCATGTGACCTAACTCAGTGAAATGAATCAGACCCAATGTCACGAGGCGCCGGTCCACCTCTTCGCTCCGTCCCATCTTTGCCTTGTGCACTTCAGGCTTCCAAGCCTTAATAATTAAAAATAATAATTATTTTTATTTATATTATTTCGAATAAAATTAGATATATACATACAAAAAACTTGTACGCCTCGAAACTCCGACTCACGTAGGTGCAGGAGCTGATCAGCAGGGGGATGACCGGGAGGGGGGGCAGATGAAGAAGCTCCGGCATCAGCACCAGATGTAGAAGCGCCGGGGTCTCCTGCCGATGTAGAAGCGGCTGGATCAGCTCGATGCTTCGTGGATCGACGTGGATCCTGTGGTACTCTTCTTCGCGGTGCCATTTCGACTTTACTGCAATTAAAAATCAATCAATAAATTCAAAAATCTACAAAAAATTCGACAGCATCTCCCCTGTACCGAGAGAGTTTTCCAAAAATTTAAACCCTCATCCCACCCTACAATTATCTCCGAACAATCAATCAATCATTCGCAGAAACAATCATTCAATCATTCACAAGCATTTCTATTCATTCACTATTTTTTCTTTGAATTAACTATTTACAATTAATAAAATAAATAAATATACATATAGAAAAACTAACCTCCGGTAGAAGCGGTTCAAATCTCTTTTCAACAATTTTTCCTACATTTAAAATTAATCCTATCAATTTTTAACAATTTTTTTAATTTTTGTAATATTTAATTATCAAAATCTTTATTATTAAATGTAAAAAAAATTAAAAATAAATTTGAATTGCATATTAAAATTATTTGTATTATTTATGATTTTTTCATATGTTTTAAATTATTTTTACAATATATTATCTATTTTTTTAATTAATTAACTAAATAAATTAATAAATTAAATAAATTAAATAAAAAAAACTTACCTGAGGAAGAAGTTGCTATCGAGAGAGAGAAATGGAGTGCGAGGGAGAGAGGCTGAGTTTGGAATCGAGATATCGTTCTTTATTCTAGTTACGGAATCCCAATTTCTGTAACAAGCTAAGTACGGAATCCGGAATTCCGTAACTAGCTTGTTACGGAAACGGAAATTCCGTAACTACAATCGGAATCCCGGATTCCGTAATTGTGTTATTATTTAAATAATTTCGATTCATTAGATATTATTATTAATATTTAACATTATTTTATTATTATTTTACAAACTGGGGGTCTACAATACAATTTGGGTCTAGTTGTTATCTGGTTGCAATTAGGCCCATTTAGTGAATTCTTTCTTTTTTCTGTAGGCAGTGTGAACAAAATCCCCTGCAGCGCTGCAGAGGGCAGCGCCTTTCTGTCGTTACACTATGAGTGTCCAGGAATTGCTTCCTTCACTCCTTAAACTTAGAGATCCACTTATCTTGGACGAAAATATCCTTATTATTTTCAAATATTTTCAAACTGAGGTGAATTAAAGGACGTAAATTGAAGGAGTGAGAAGGGCATTTTCGTTCAAGTAGGAGTGAATCTCAAATTTTGAAGAGTGTATAAAACAATTCCCTGAGTGTCCGTGATTAATGTCGGATCCGTATGGTCCGTAAATCTTAACCGTCAAAATTAGATTGGATGTTTGTAATGAAACCATTACCCTCTGCATAGAATGGTGCCCGTGTGAATGCTAATCCGAGGGAAGATTGAAAGGTGGGCACTCAATATTCATGGTCAAGGAGAAACATGTAGCTTTCCAATTGTTATATAACATCGGGCATCATGTCATTGCAAGGCATCGATCGACATCCCCTTCTTCTTGATGCTTCTAAATTCATTACAAATAAAACTAATCAAGACCCAATTAATTACGGTCTGGTTTCATGGAGCATGATCTCTCTTTTATTTATTTTTTTTATTTTTTTTCCACCCAATTGTGTTTTATAATGAACAATGAAGTCATCGGCCCACTTTGGAACCTATGACCTGAGGTCCACTCACTGACGGTTCTACATATAGCAAAGGGGTGTCAATGTCAGCCGTTTTTATTTTAATAATACATGTATTTATAATATTTTTGTTATTATAGTTATACATTTTTAATAATATATATAGTATGTGAACCCCATTCAAAAAATTCCTGCCTCCGTCTCTAGGTCCAGTAGCTCAGTTCTTTCTATCCATGTCGCAGTTTTAAATTTTAATTAGATTTTGTAAAAAATACAGCAGTAGTTTATCGATTTATAACGTTCTTGTATGTCACGAGAAGGTGTATAAATAAACATGGGTAAATGGGTAGCAACGAACACATGTTCTTACCCCCGTCGTCATCGACCACATTGCTGGTTACTCAACTTCAATTAATCACTTGAAGGAAAATTTAATCATATATTAATTATCATACAAATGACACAAAATATTCATCGTGATTCGTGAAGAACCAAAAAAAATAAGGCTACACAATATCAGGACAAAGTGCTTTATTACCAAAACAAGTATGCAATGATAGTTTTGTCATTGTCAATTTTCAGGTGGTATGCTCTCTATATGGTTTAATCAAGTACTGTATGTTGCATCCCGTATTGTTAGTTTATCTGTAATTGTAATTCTGAAACATAGTTAAGAGTAATAAACCCTGTAATTTTTTTTAAAGATCATTCGAGAAATTTTTAAAAATACATTTCCCAAAATTTGTCATTGATTTAATAGTGCAGAATTTTTGTTGTGACCATAGTTTTCCGGTTTATGTTTATTTTAATTTTGATCCTATGTGGCATGATTTTCTATTAATGAAAGTCGGCGACATGACACTTTTTTTGGTTGAAAATAAGATAGGGATCTAACTGCAAAATTATACTTTATTATAAAGTAACTTCACAACTTGCAACATATAATAAGAGAAAATCTCGTAGCTCAGCCTCAATGAGATAACTTCATTAATCACAACGAACTCTATTACACAAATGAAGCTACATGCAGCACTCATTAGTTACATGGAAATCATAAAACAAAAATGTTAATTACATATTCAAAAATCAGGACTTAACAGCAGTCCACACAAACAAAAATATTGATTCATTCTTAAAACAGTCAATATTCGGAACAATTAATAATCAAAGAACCATAATCTACTCGAATAAATTAAGTACGGACTGCTATTGGGCTGCGAACAGAGAACTTCGGTGAGACCCACTTCAACTCACCAGTCATCATCTTGGGAACCGGTACTCCTAGCCTTTTAACGATGATCTTAAAACTTTGCTTCTCATTTAAAGTTTTGAACGTCAAAATTGGTGGCACAACCTCAATTGAAATCCCTTTTGGCACAGTCAACTCAGCCTTGTAGGAAGCACTTGCCTCTCCGACATTTGTCACAGTACGCAAAATGGTCTTAATAGGGCTTATGAGAGACACTGCAATTGATGGATAGTTCAATTGCTCTTCAGGGATCGCCTTCACTTTTGCACATTCAACTGGTGGTGCAGGATAAATGATAGCGTTGACATCCTTGTCTTTGTAGCCGATACCGCACAAATAATTGATATAATCTTCTGGGGCAAGATCATATATCAACCCTGGGTCCATGGCTTTATTTGGATTCACCTGACCTGCACCCATAGCATAGACATCAGCTGGGAGACCTGTCTGATCGATGATTGGTTTTCCTCCCCTGTTGGTCGTATCGGCCGTTGTCATCATGGCGGACCTAATTGCTGCCGGAGACCAATCAGGATGTTCTTTTTTAATTAGTGCAGCAATTCCGGAAAGGTGTGGGGTTGCCATGGAGGTGCCAGACAAGAAGTTAAATTGTACCGTCGTATTCTGTACGGGTAGTGTCATGGGTGGCACCCCAGCCAATATCGAAACTCCAGGGCCGGTGATATCAGGCTTGATAATCAATGGGCTTATAACACTTGGCCCACGAGATGAAAATGCAGCGATTGATGGAGCATCGGGAGCATTATATTGCACTCCCCTGAAGAGGAACGTGGCGGTGGATTGTCTTGTGGATCTAATATAATCTTTTATCTTATTTCCATCGGCATATGAAACGTGTGAGGCCGGGAGGACATGGAAATCGGCGTTAGTGCTAGATGCATCCTCTGCTAGATTTACAAGGATCATACCAACACCACCAGCTTCTAGAACAACCTTACCTTTCTCCACCCGTCCATTTACACCTCGATCACACACAACGATCTTCCCACGGACTTGAGTACTATCTAGAGTACCATTTACACATTTGCTGGCAGAACCTAACAGGTACACCAGTGGTAGCATCGTACTTGTCCAATTCTTAGGTTGATTCAATGACTCTCCATCAAAGACAAGTCCATTGCCCAGCTTAACTGAAGATGGGATCTTTCTGTCAGTGGTGCTGGCAGCCACTGTAAGGAGCCAAGGAGCATAGTTGGAGACTGTGGTTGCATTAGGTCCTGAATTTCCTGCGGCAGTGGTAACGAAGACTCCTTTCAAGATAGCATAAAAGCCACCCAAAGCGACTGGATCCATGTAAAATGGATTTGCTCCGTCAATTCCCAAGGAGAGCGAGATCACATCACAGCCATCATTCACAGCCTCTTCAATTGCTTTAAAAATATCAGGAGATTCACAAGCTGATGCGGCACATACCCTGTAAACTGCCAGGTGAGCACGCGGTGCCACCCCAGATGCCTCGCCCATGGCAATTCCAAGCATATCTATATTCTTTACAGCTGCTCCAACGGCAGTAGTTGCTGTATGGGTGCCGTGCTCATTGGTATCAATTGGTGGTAGGTGTTTTAGTTCTTCAGCACCTGCTTTAAGGAAGGACTTGGCACCGATTAACTTATTGTTGCAAGCAGTTTCATTGAAGTCGCAGTGGCCTTTCCACTTTTTAGGTGGGGGTGGCATGCCCGTGTCATCGAAGGACGGATGGCCAGGTGTGGCTCCAGTGTCTAAGACCCCAACGATAATACCCTCGCCCATGTTTTTGGCTCTTTGCCAGAGGCCATTGGTACCACGCAATTGAAGAAACTCTGGGGTATGCGTTGTCAACAATTTGTATGGTTTATCGGCTGGGATAGCACGGACAAACAATGGGTGACTTCTCATAGCTTGTACTTCATCATCAGATAGCTTAGCAGCGAAACCATTGACAACTTTGTTGTAAGAGTAGACAAGACGCGAGTCTGCATCTTTTGCTACCGTTGATATCATGGCCTTGTGCGTGGCGGTGGCTTTTTCATCATCCGATGTATCAACATCATCATCTGCTGCATGGTTAAGAATTATGTAGTTTTTTTGGCCGTTTTTTTGGTCATTGTTTGCAATTGTATAGCAAACTAAGGTGCAAAAGAGGAATAATACAAAAGACGCTTTATAGGAATTCATTGGGATAGAATGGGGTAGCCCAAGGAATTTGCGACATAACAAGTCCTTATATACGTCTCGCGGGAAACAGAGGTTGCTTTGGTCACCGCTAACTATAATTGGAATATACACGGTCTAAATTTTGACCTCTCCAGGATGGAACAGAATGTATTGTGTGGCTCCCCTACACGGTTATCAGAAGATAATATTAAAGCTTTTATAGCTGCATTCATTTTGAAAATACACCAATGATTGTCAAATATATGTATGCAGCTAGCAATGACAAAGCATAAAACAAAAAAAAAAATAATAATAAATTTCAGCAAAGTCAGGATAGAGCTAATTTCGTTTCTTATATATATATATATATATATATAGAGAGAGAGAGAGAGAGAGAGAGAGAGACAGATATGTTTTAAAGGTTTCTGTGTTCTTGAAGTCATCTAAATTGTACTTGGGCGAATATATAGGCCATTAATACTTCTGCATAGTTTAATTGTTTGGTTATATATTATATGATGTGAACTTGAGAAATCTACCATTGCGCATAACAATAGATTGTCTTATTAATTAAATTGTAAAAGACAGGTGATGCATCACTAGCCAGCCACCATTTGCGATATTGATACTTAGTTTTGTTCGGATTGCTGTTTCCTCTTTGAATGGCTATCAAACAAAAGACACATTTTCAATTACAGGGCGTAGAATTTCATATACCTAATTTAAGCTATTAGCATTATTGAACAATTATAGTTGGTCATGTGATGAGTTAAGATTGTCACAATAATTATCTTATGTACCCCTTCAAGTCGACTCGCCTCTCTTCTCCTGCGACTCGCGCCTGTTTCCTCACAAGCTTGCCCACTCCGCTCTTCCCAGTCACCTCAACCTTAGAATCTGCCTTCTCTCGCTCATTGTCCCTTCTCACCCTTGACCCCGATGATTCAAGTCGCCTCCATTCCTCCATTCCATCTTCAACCCTATTTCTGAAAACGCGAGACTCGAGGAAATCCTAGGAAACCCTGATATACTGACGCTTACTGATTATTTCCTCATGTATTAACACTTGTTTATTATTCTCTCTCCCTTTGTTAACTGGGTTTGACTCAAAACTTTTGAGCTTGATCTCATGTCCTGACGTGTGAATAGTCCTTGGCGTGTAACAGTATTTTGAAATTGCTAATTATTTGTTTCTTTAACTTCACATAAAGGGGGAAAAAAAAAAACCAATGACCCTATTTACTTTAACAGATGAATGATATCGACTGTAAAAATGCTCTTGAAGATTTATGGGCTGCGGAAGATGTCGATCAACCTGTAGAGGAAACAGTATAACCAAATAAGATGTAGTTATAATCCATTGATATTGAAAGCTGTAATTAATAATACCTATCTGGATACAGTGGTATTATGGTAAAATGATTTAGGGAAAATCAGTTATATATCCCTCAAATCTTATCTAATTGGAAATATCCCCTTCTAATCTTTAAATTTGGAAATATCCCCCTCTAATCATGATTAGTATAGAAATTTATCCTTTTGATAATATTTAGTGATTTCTTCAATCTGAAAAACCAATTTCCATAATGTTAGACAAAAATACCCCCATTTCTTTCCTTGAACAATAATCTAGTCGTTATATTCTGTTATTTACAAAGAATATCCCTTCTACCAAATCATTTGGGAAATCTTCAAACTGCTGAACATTACCCAAAGAAAAAAAGTGCACCTCTTATTCTTTGTAAGCTTAAATCGCTGCGAGCAAGCAATCTTGCTAGGAAGAAATGATGTTGTCGGTTCTGGTATGAACTGATAATTAAACAACTGGGTATTATTTTATTTTATTTATTTTTACTAATACATTGATCGGAATTAAGCAATGTCTATTAATTCATAAAAGTAAAAGTCGATACAAGATGAATTTTTAGGCTTTCAGCAGCCCATCAAAAACTGAAAGCCGAAATAAAAAATATATATATAAGATGGTTCAAGCTAAACATTTTTTTAATGTGCATTTCCAGATCGATTATTGTTTGAAGTGTTATTGTCAACCGAAAAAATCCAACGGCCTATCAATAATCAATTCCTTTATCCTTACATGCGACATATATCTTGATTTATCAAGTTTTGCACTTTAATATCACCGATTCCTCCTCCACTTCTAATTAGAAATGGGATGAAATCAGCGATTTATCTTGGGGAGCATGTTCCATTGATATGATGAATAAAAAGAACAACGGGAGAGCAAGAAACAGAGATTGGTTGAACTTGAATGTCATGTCCTATATCAGTATCTCTTTCTGATATTACAAACCAGAAAATAAAGAAAAAGATGAATCGTCAAAAGGGCTATGGGCATTTTTGTCTGAAATATTTTAAATCGATTTGCCAGAACAACAAAATTATTAAATATAATTAAAAGGACAAATTTCTATATTAAACATGATTAGAGGGGGATATTTCCAAATTTAAAGATTTGAGGAGGATATTTCCAATTAGATAAAATTTGAGGGGTAAAATGCTCTTGAAGATTTATGGGCTGCGGAAGATGTTGATCAACCTGTAGAGGAAACAGTATAACCAAATAAGATGTAGTTATAATCCATTGATATTGAAAGTTGTAATTAATAATACCTATCTAGATACAGTGGTATTACATGGTAAAAATGATTTAATACTGGCAATCTAAAAAGCTATATTAAAACCATAATAAAAAGAAAAGCTACAGTACAAACCAATTGAATGCATCTAGTTCAAATGGGGGAGATAAGTACCATGTAACTTTGGCCAGCATTTACCAGTATCATTTTATCAGTGTTTATACAAGTTCATTTATGCAAAAAGATTCCGAAAAAATATAGGACAAGTTCTAATATTAACACCTTTGTTCTATTGACAGCATTGGCAAGTTCGTTTGAAGCTAACTTGACAAGCTGGTTCCATTAGAGCTCAAGGCAATAACCCATCACTGTTCAACAATTAAAGTGACTCTAAATTGACAGCGTTGGCAAGTTGGTTTTTTTCCCTTCATATGATGTTAAATCAATATCAATTCAAGTGACTCTAAACAGAACCATAGTTGGGTAAATATGGAATACAAAGTGACTCCAATTTCAATTAAAATGACTCTAGACATATTAAGTTAAACCAATTTCAATTTACGGTTATGTTGGGATTAGGGTGCATACGTACTGACATCTTCAAATATCTATTACAAGTGGCCAAGCATGCAAAATTTTAACTTTTTTTTTTTTTTTTTTTTTTTTGGACAGGATAGATAGAGGCTATCTAGTTAATGCAAAATTTTAGCTTTAAGAGCTTATTTTGTTCACTGTTCAACAATTTGTTCATCTTACATAAAAACAAAAATTATTTAAAGCCTATTTGTTCGTACCCATAAATTCATAGCCATAAATGCCCTAGAGATTTTAATGTACGAACAATTAACAAGCCCGACCTATAAGAAATTAATTGTTCCTAATTTTTAACAGCAATTGTAATATTCAACGATCAGTAAGTAAAATCAACAATGATATTTCTTAGTTATGCAGTGGGAATCAAAATTCAAAAGTCAATATTGAATCTACAGACTCGTAAGTGAGTGAACAATGATAATCAACAAGTTCGAGTAAAAAAATTTCATTCAGACCTGATTTGGTTCACGCTACAGGTGAGAGAGAGAGCTATAGAAAGAGATAGAGAGAGAAAGAGAGCGAGAGACAGGCTTGCCTAGGTTTTATCGAAGTCCAGCTGCAATAGGATTGAAGCATGAGAGCAACTGAGCAAGTGAGAGATCCAATAGTTCCTCTATCATCGCTCATCGCAAGACAGGGCTGAGAGAGAGAGAGGAGAATGAGCGAAAAAGCTTAGAAGGTAAGAGGCAAAAATGAGGGGAATGGGAGCAGACGGAAGGAGATGAAAATTAACGGAGAGAAAAAAAAAAAGGCGAAATTGGATGTAACCCCTTGCAATCTTGCTCATCTGGATATAACCCCCTATAATCTCTAAAATTGAATATAAACCCCCGTAATCTTGCTTTTCATAGATAAAACACCTTTTGATTAAATTTAATTATTTTTTAATTAAAAGATATCAAGTATTACAAACTATGACCAAAATACCCTTGCTGCCTACCTTCAACCCACAACCCTTTTATATTCTCGTATTCCAGGGAGGAAAAAAAGACAAACTCAATGCCTAATCTTTTTTTTTTTCCAGATCGTTATTCACTGCCCTGAGCCTATGTGCAACTTAGAAGCAGACTCTTGACATTTTGAATTTCCATTTTCTATATCCCTTGAATAAATTACAATTGTGTTATTTTGACTTTGTGAATGACTTTGCTTGGGCCGCCATGTCATTACTTCAAATCCTTTACAACCCAGCAAAATAGCGAGGAACAAACAACCAAATTAAAAACACAATCTTCTACAACCATCGTCATTTCTTTTGCAACTGTTGTGAAAGAACAGAAGTTACATATTGGAAAGAACCACACATCCAATAATCTTCGCTTGACATATTAAGTTAGGATCGATATTTTGAACTAGGAAAAACGGGAAACATAATATTCATATGGAGAACATGTGATGACCAAACTCACAGGTTTAAGAAGGAACTTAGCATAACTATCTCCATTCAGTGGCTAAAAGCTCAAACTGTATCGAGAAAGAGAGAGAAAGAGAGGGTATTTCGGTCATTTAATTAAAAAGTTGATTTTTTTATTGAAAAAATGGTTAAAGTAATATAAAGGGTTTATATCCTTGTTAAACAAGATTGAAAGGGGTTATATCCAATTTAGAAGATTACAGGGGTTTATTTCCGGATGAGTAAGATTATAGGGGGTTATATCCAATTTTCCCAAAAAAAAAAAATGGATATAACCCTGCAACCTTCTCAATCTGGATATAACCCTGCAATCTTCAAAATTGAAAATAACTCCCTCCAATCATGTTTCTTTAAGGACATAACTCCTTTTCATTATTTTTTAATTAAAAAAAATAGCAGAATAAAATTATGTCTAAAATACCCTCTCTTTTCAAAAGAACGACGTTTCACTTTCCTTTCTTATATTCATGATACCAAATATCTAAGACTCCGAAATATCTTCTAAATTTTCCACCAGAAACGTTCCATCTTTGTTCTATCTGAAATAAATGATGCCAAATTCTTTCTAAATTATTGTTCTTTCTTTGTGCAGTCGAATAAGAATAGAGACGAGACAATCAAATTTTTTTTTCTTTTTGACGGCTCCATGTCAATTGTCAAGCACCAAAAAATAATTTTATTAACTAAAAAAGTCATTTACAAGGACAAATCACAAATGTTGTATTAGCAAAAGCAAATACGAAACACAATTAAGAAGATATGCACTTAAATTTTCCTCTCATGTGTGCTAAATCTATAAGAAGATATGCACTTGAACAAACACAAAAGACAATATTTGAGACCAGCTAGATTTTGGATGTTGAGACTTGAGATCAATTAACCTACACTCGATTGGGATTTCATATACTTAAAATTATTATCGGCAAACAAAGATGGAGGGAGAGAGATTGAGTCCGACGTTGAAGGAATTTGGGGAACATCAGGGAGGAAGGAGAAGAGAAGAGTAGTTTGGTCATAATTTATTTTGTTGAATTTTTTAAATTAAAAAAGTAACTGAAATTAATAATAGGGGTTATATCCTTAATAAACATGATTGTAGGGGGTTATCTCTGGTTTTGAAGATTGTAGGGGATTATATCCCGATGAACAAGATAAAAAGGGTTATATCCAATTTTTCCAAAAAAAAAAAAAAGAAAGTTTGTTTTATGCCACTGTCAAACTTGTCTATTTCTAATATGCCATCCTTAGATGACTAATTAAAATATGCCATCAGAAAATTATCAAAATTAATTTTATGCCACTAATTCTTTCCAAATTATATTAAATTCTATATTTGTCATTCTAAAAGCTGTAGCATATTTTAAAAATCTCGAACTACCCATCTTAATAAGTTATTTAATTAGGTTATGAAAATTACATAAAAAGGAAAAAATCCATGCCTTTCACCCACGTAGGAAATATTTCCATAAAATGTTTGTGTTCCCTTCTTGCTTTTATATTAAGTTAGTATAGTTTGTTATTCTATCGCAAATGTAATATTTTTTTTTTTGGTATATAAGCGAGTGACTTTTGATGGTGCCTCGATTGTGTTTCAAATATATATATTATACGCAGAATACAAAAATTATCCCATATAGTATCATTCCATTTAAATATTGACATATTTCGAAATTTAAATATTTAAAATGACTTATTCAAAAGTGCATGATGGTCATTTAATTGACAGATGACATAAAACTAATTTCTAATGTTTTACATGGCATAAAAAAAAATAGTCATTTAGTGATGGCATATTTCAAATTTTAAATTTTCGCAGTGGCATAAACAAAAATTGGCCAAAAAAACAAAATGACCTGAATCAGCGACGTGATCTGGCACCAATCTTAGCGCGGATGGAAGGGTCAGATGTGATTTGACTGAAGAGGCTATCAAAGAAGTTTGACTGAATCCTTTTTATATATATATATAGAGAGAGAGAGAATGGCTAAAGCGCCATCGATGGCACGTGCCATCAATTTTCTATCGACTCGTTTTTCGAGATCCAAAATTCAAACGGTCGATCAAAACCGTTCAAATTGATCACAATATTGAAATACTCTTGGAGACAAAATTTTACATTTTTTCAAATTTTTTTGCTATTTATTATGATATTTTCAAATTGGAGGGCCTGAAATACTCTAACCATAATGTTTTTAAAAATATCATAATAAATAGCAAAAAAATTCGAAAAAATATTAAATTTGGTCTCCAAGGATATTTCAATATGGGGAACAACTTGAACAGTTCGGATTAACCATTTGAATTTTGGATCTCGAAAAATGACTCGATGGCACGGGACCCTCCGGGCCATTGATGGCATGTTAGCCATTCTATATAAATATGATTCTATATATGAGAATTGCTAACGTGCCATCGATTTTCTATCGACTCGTTTTTCGAGATACGAAATTCAAACGGTCGATCCAAACCGTTCAAGTCAATCATCATATTGAAATATTCTTGGTGACCAAAATTTACATTTTTTTAATTTTTTTTGCTATTTATTATGATATTTTTCAAATTTGACTGCCTGAAATATAATATTTTTTTGAAAATATCATAATAAATAGCAAAAAAAATTAAAAAAAATATAAAATTTGATCTCCAAGGTATTTCAATATGATGATCAATTTGAACGGTTTGGATCGACCATTTTGAGTTTTGTATCTCAAAAAATGAGTCGATAGAAAATCAATGGAACATGCCATGGATGTCATGTTAGCAATTACTAGCAGCAGTGCTCGCTCAATGTGCGGACAATTCTTTATTTGATATATTTCAAAAGTTAAAAGATTTTTAATATGTATTTTTTTATGTGAATTTTTTTGTTCTTAAAAAATGCTTGCGATGAGTTCTAATAGGTTTTGTGAACGGGCCTGCATTTTTATATTTAATTATGCAAATAGTACGTGTTAATGTCATTTTATTTGCAAATGTGTAGAAGAAAATAATCCACGTTTGTTAAAACAACCAAATAGATATGTCCGCAATATTGCGGTGAAACGCCCCAAATAGACATGTCCTGTTATTGGGTTGACCGATTTGAAGTTTCTATTTTGCAAAAGAACTAGTTATTGCAACATTGTACATTAAAACTTCAAATTGGTCAAATGATTCGTAAAAATGTCCATTTGGGGCGTATGACCACAATCCAAAATGTCCCAAACAAACATTTTTATCAAAAGTTTGTCTAGTTAAAGTTTTAAGGTACAGTACCAGATCAAATTTTAAGGTACATCATAATCATAAACAAACAAATCTGCTAAGGTTACACAATTGAACTAACAAGTGACAGCCTAAATGGACAAAATTTGGGTTTTCCTTTGCACATTACACAATTTTTACAGAAGCTAAATTCCATCTCCTAATCACTGCTTAATGACCAACAACATCAATACATGTACATCCAACTTCAGTGAATGTCCAGACAACTTATAAGAACCCCAAATGACCATCATGTGTAGCTAATAATCACTTTATTTCTTCCTCTTACAGTGAAATTCACTGGGAAAAAAAATTAACAAAAATGAATCAAATTAATTGAGCAAGAAATTAAGAAAATAATGAAAAGGAAGTCAATCGTTTTATAAATTGACAAATCTAATTATTAAACCAATTCAATATCTACATATAAAAATCTCATTACAAACCAAATATAATATTTTTTGAATTTTTTTTACTATTTTTTTCAAATTTTCTAAAACTTTCCTTTTTGATACCAAATAATAACAAAAAATTTCAAAAGTGGAAGGTTTTAAAAAATTTGAAAAAAATAGCAAAAAAATAAAAAAATAAAAAATTTGGTTTCTTAAGAGATTTCATTATATAGATTAGATTTATCAATTTGTAAAATTATCAACAAATATGATCGCGATGTAAGAAATCTCAATACATCGCGATGCAGCATATATAGCATTTCTGACATGCTTTCAATATTATGCATATAATGCTTGAATAAAAAAAATATTAATTTCATTTAAGATCCTAATAACATAAATAGATGCATAGAAATAAATATACTAAGTGATTCCAAAAACAATTCATTTTTGGAGAACAATATTAATCAAAGAACCACAATATTATCGATTAATTTAAGTACTGATTGCAATTGGGCTGCGGACAACATGCTTGCTTGAGACCCACTTCAACTCTCCCATTGTCAGCTTGGGACCTTCACCCAACCGTTTAAAAATAACCATAAAAGTTTGCTTCTCATTTAGACTTTTGAATATCAAAGTCGATGGCACGACCTCCATTGATGTCCCTTTAGGAACACTCATTACAGCTTCGTACTTAGCATGTGCCTCACCAACATATGTCACAGTACGATTAATAGTTACAGTATCATTTTTTTGGAGAGAAGCTGCAATTGATGGATAATTCAATTGTTCCTCAGGAATTGCCTTCACTTTTGCACATTGAACTGGTGGTGCAGGATAGATGATAGCATTAACATCGATGTCCTTGTAGCCTAAACCACATAAGTAAGGGATATAATCTTCAGGAGTAAGGTCATACACCAACCCAGGGTTCAAGGCTTTATGTGGATTCACATGGCCAGCACCCATGGCAAAAAACATCAGCTGGAATACCTGTATAATCAACAATTTGTTTTCCGTCAATGCCCGTTGTATCGGCTGTTGTCATGATAGCGGACCTTATTGCTGCAGGAGACCAATTGGGATGTTCTTTTTTTATTATTGCAGCAATCCCAGATAGGTGTGGTGTTGCCATGGATGTGCCCGAGAAGAAGTTAAATATTATGGGTAGCTTTAGGGCTGGCACGCCAGCCAATATTGAAACTCCAGGGCCAGCGATATCAGGCTTTATAATCAAGGCGCTTTCATTACCAGGACCACGAGAAGAAAATGCTGCGATTGCCGGAGAAGAAGTGTTAAACACGAGTCCCTTGAAGATGAGCGTGGCAGCCGGTTGTTTTGTGGAGCGAATGTAATCCTTTATCTTAACACCATCTGCATAAGTAATGTGTGAAGCCGGGAGAGGAAGGATATTATCATTAGTGCTACCTGGATTGTCTTCTTGAGTTACGAGGATTATGCCTGCTGCTCCAGCTTCAGAAACAACCATAACTTTCTCAAGTGGGTGATTGACACCAAGATCACACAGAACAATCTTTCCACCGACCTGTTTGTTATCCAGGGTACCATTTACACATTTACTGGCATTTGCTTTAGGGCCTGAACCTGCCGGGTAGACTAGGGGTAGCATCGTACTATTCCAAGTCTTAGGTTGATACAATGTCTGTCCATTGAATTCAAGTTCATTGCCCAGCTTAACTGTGGATCTAATTTGTCTGTCGGTGGTGCTAGCAGCTACTGTAAGGAGCCACGGTGCATCGTTTAGAATTGTGGATGGATTAGGTCCTTCGTTTCCGGCACAAGTGCTAATGAAGACACCTTTTAGGATAGCATAGAAACCTCCCAAAGCAATTGGATCATTGTAATATCCCGTAAATGCTCCTGAAAGTCCCAAGGATATTGAGATCACGTCACAACCATCATTCACAGCCGCTTCAATCCCTTTAACAACATCTGGAACTTCACAACTTATATCGCTACATACTTTGTAAACTGCTAGGTGCGCACGTGGTGCTATCCCAGATGCCTCCCCCATGGGAATTCCAAGAAAACTTACATTCTTTACTGATGCTCCAACAGCAGTACTTGCTGTATGGGTGCCGTGACCCAAAACATCATTCGGTGGTACATGTTTTAATTCTTCTGCTCCGGCTTTAAGGAAAGACTTCGCCCCAATTAATTTATTGTTGCAAACAGTTTTATTGAAGTCGCAGTGGCCTTTCCACTTTTTAGGTGGAGGTGGCATGCCTGTGTCATGGAAAGATGGGTGGCCGGGTGTGACGCCGGTATCTAAGATGCCAACAATAATACCCTCACCCATGTTTTTGGTTTTTTTCCAAAGGCCATTGGAGCCACGCAAATGAAGGAAATCTGGTGAATGCGTTGTCGTCAATTTGTATGGTTTATCGGCCGGAATAGCACGAATAAACAATGGATGCTTTTCCATAGCTTGTACTTCATCGTCAGATAACTTCGCAGCAAAACCATTGACAACTTTGTTGTAAGAGTAGACAAGACGCGAGTCTGCATCTTCTGCTACCGTTGATATCATGGCCTTGTGCGTAGCGGTGGCTTTTTCATCATCCGATGTATCAACATCATCATCTGCTGCATGGTTAAGAATTATGTAGTTTTTTTGCCCTTTTTTTTGTCATTGTTTGCAATTGTATAGCAAACTAAGGTGCAAAAGAGGAATAATACAAAGGAAGCTTTATATGTATTCATTGGGATAGAATGGGGTAGCCCAAGGAATTTGCGACATAACAAGTCCTTATATACGTCTCGCGGGAAACAGCAGTTGGTTTAGTCACTGCTGACTATAATTGGAATATACACGGTCTAAATTTTGACCTCTCCGGGATGGAAGGGAATGCATTGTGTGGCTCCCCTGTACGTTTACCATAATGTAGTACGAACACTTTTTTTTTTTTTTATCAGCGTCATTCATTTTGAAAACGGAGGAATTATTGTCAAACTAGTGGGAATCTCACGTGTTGCGCGACCTAATTTTTCCATCTTTTTTGTTGAATTTTGCTATTGTAGTCTTTATTTGTAGTTCATCTTATTATATTGATCACTGAAAGTGCAAACATATAGAATATGCAATTATTGCGCATTGCACAATTTCTTTTTAATTTTTTATTTGTTGTGAATGTTTACTTCAGATTTTGAAACGTGTACATGAATGAAGCAAATACATTAGTAAAATGTGAGCTGGTTTCGATCTCCCCGTTCTTCTCCATGTCTTTGCTTCATATCAAAAGATGTTACCAGCTGACAATTTGAAAAATAACGGTATATTAGATGAGTCCTATAGCTATCCTAAAATATACTTATGAAAGAATATAAAAAAGTAAAATTCAGTTTAATTTTAAGAAGAAATTAGTCTTTTCTGACAAAACTGCATGGATCAAATTAGTGGGAAAAAAAAAGCAGAAAATGAATAGTAAAGATTAAAAAATCAAATCGGGAACTTTATGGAGACAACAAAGACTTTAATACAGATAGGATTACAAATTTATTATTTTTTTATCGCTATAAGCCTGTTTTCAATTTGCACAATTGAATTTAATGAAATGCACACGTCTGATGATAATTGAATCTGATAAATAAGGTAGATAACATAGCTCCATGTGGTGGTCAAACTAATTGTAAAACTGACTCTAATCAAGCAAAGCTAATGCATGATGAGATAGCATGGAAAAAGATATTCCTCAACTGTGTAAAGTAAATGAAGGTACTTGTATGCTTTTATAAAAACGAAATTGTCAGTTTACCATTCTATTTGAAAGTAAAAGCACCTCTTTTATGAAACCTACATATATGGCTACATCTACAAATATTACCAACCTTGTAGAAGTGATGGCACAATATGGGTTCTCCACATCAGAAAGCACAGAAAACTCATCTGAATACAATATCTTTCAATGCATCTGATTATCTAATTGAAGCTTACAAAGGCTGAAACAGAAGTAAAATATAGAAATATATAATTATCTGATATTGAACTGAACCTATAATCTAGAAATTAGAAATATTTTCTAATCGAGGACAATAGATTCTAAAGGGACAGAATTTCTAACTGTCTCTCCTAATTACAGATTCTAAACTGAACTAATAATGAAGAAATATAGAAATATGTAATTACAGTAGGGCAGTGTCTGAGAAAGAAAAGAGAACCTTCAATATTATTAATGAACGAAAAGAGAAAACAATTTCAAGGAAAAATCTATCTATCTATCCTGTGTGTGCACGCGCTTTGTGTGTGCCTGTGTACATACATGGATTATTAGTTGGAGTCAGTGATACACAACACACAAATATGTTGGATTTTTACATATCACCAGTGTACTGATGACCAAAAAGGTAGCAATTAACGATTATTAATTATTGAGATGGCAAGAAATGACATGAAAATCGGATAAAAGTAAAATGCAATCCTTTTTACTATAATCAGTTTTATTAATCCGTCATTTTTTAAAGATTTGTGCAGGTGGTATGTCCTGCCTCACCTTCCTTTACTCTTTTGCTTGGTAACCGTTCGCTTGAGTGAACAATCACAATGCAGAGGAATCAAGTCAAAAACACATTGAATTATTGGATTATACATTTCTAGATTCATTCTAAGTCATTTCATCACAATAATCTATATTTTAACTCTTAATACTGTCTAAAATATATTCATATATTAATTATTAAAAAAATTGGATTATACATGGTAATTACGCACATAAAGCGCAAATAATACAATTCTGAGTATTATTTGAGCAATTCAATCATTTCTGAATTAATTCTAAATCATTTCTTCACAATAATCTATATATAAACTCTTTATACTGTCCATAATATGATTCATATCTTATTTATTAAAAAAGAATGGATTATACATGGTAATTACGCATATAAATTGCAAATAATGTAATTCTGAATATCATTTGAGCATTTAAATCATTTCTGGATTCATTCTAAATCATTTCATCAAAATAATCTAAATTTAAACACATTATACGGTCTAGAATATGATTCATATCTTATTTGTTGAAAAAGATTAGATTATACAAGGTAATTACGCATATAAAGTGCAATTAATGCAATTCTGAGTATTATTTGAGAATTTCAATTATTTTTGTATTTATTCTAAGTCATTTCATCACAATAATCTACATTTAAATTCTTTATACTGTTCAAACTAGGATTCATATCTTGTTTATTCTAAAAGACTGGATTATACATGGTAATGACGCATATAAAATGCAAATAATGCACTTCTGAGTATCATTATAGCATTTCAATCGTTTCTGGAATCATTCTAAGTCATTTTAACACAATAATCTATATGTAAATTCTTTATGCACACTAGAATATGATTCATATCTTATTTATTAAAAAAGATTGGATTATACATGGCAATTACGCATATAAAGTGCAAATAATGCAATTCTGAGTGTCATTTGAGCATTTTAATCGTTTCTGTATTCATTCTAAGTCATTTCATCACAATAATCTATATTTTAACTGTTTATACTGTCTAAAATATATTCATATCTCACTTAATAAAAAAAATTGGATTATACATGGTAATTACAAACATAAAGTGCAAATAATGCAATTCTGAATATCATTTGAGCATTTCAATCATTTCTAGATTTACTCTAAGTTATTTCTTCACAATAATCTACATTTAAATTCTTTATATTGTCCAGAATATGACACAAATCTTATTTATTTAAAAAAATTGGATTATCCATGGTAAATACGCATATAAATTGTAAATAATGCAATTCTGCGTATCATTTGAGCATTTCAATCGTTTCAGAATTCATTCTAAGTCATTTCATCACAATAATCAAAATTTAAACTCTTTCTACTATCTAGAATATGATTCATATCTTATTTATTTAGAAAGATTGGATTCTACATGGTAATTACGCATATAAAATACAAATAATGCTCTGATTATAATTTGAGTATTTCAATCGTTTCTGGATTCATTCAAGTCATTTCATCACAATAATCTAAATTTATACTCTTTATACTGTCTACAATATGATTCATACCATATTTATTTAAAAAGATTGCATTATACATAGTAATTACGTATATAAAATACAAATAATGCAATTTTGTGTATAATTTGAGCATTTCAATCATTTCTGGATTCATTCTAAGTTATTTCGTCACAACAATCAACATCTAAACTCATAATTTTTAAAATATATTCATATCTTATTTATTCAAAAGATTGGATTATACATGGTAATTAAGCATATAAAGTGCAAATAATGTAATTCTGAATATCATTTGAGCATTTCAATCATTTGTGGATTCATTGTAAATCAATTCATCATAATAATCTACATTTAAACTCTTTATACTGTCTAAAATATATTTATATTTTATGTATTTAAAAAGATTGGATTATACATGGTAATTACGCATATAAAGTGCAAATAATGCAATTATGTGTATCATTTGAGCTTTTCATTCGTTTCTGGATTAATTCTAAGTCATTTCGTGAAATTAATGTGCATTTAAAATCTTTATACTGTTCAGAATATGATTCATATTTTATTTATTCAAAAATATTGAATTATACATGGTAATTACTCATATAAATTGCAAATATTGCAATTCTTAATAAAATTTGAGCATTTCAATCATTTCAGGATTCATTCTAAGTCATTTCATCACAATAATCTACATTTGAACTCTTTATACTGTCTAAAATATATTCATATCTTACGTATTAAAAAAGATTGGATTATACATGATAATTACGAATATAAAGTGCAAATAATGCAATTCTGAATATCATTTGAGCATTTCAATCATTTCTAGATTAATTCTAAGTTATTTCTTCACAATAATCTACAATTAAACTCTCTTTACTGTCCAGAATATGATTCATATCTTATGTTTTCAAAAAGATTGGATTATACATGGTAATTACACATATAACTTGCAAATAATACAATTCTGAGTATAATTTAAGCATTTCAATCGTTTCTGGATTCATTCTTAGTTATTTCATCACAATAATCTTCATTTAAAATCTTTATATTGTCTGAAATATGATTCATATCATATTTATTCAAAAAGATTAGATTATACATGGTAATTACGCATATAAAGTGCTAATAATGCAATTCTGAGTATTATTTGAACATTTCAATCTTTTCTCCATTTATTCTAAGTTATTTCATCGCAATAATCTATGCTTAAATTCTTTACACTGTCTAGAATATGATTCGTATCTTATTTATTGAAAAAAATTAGATTATACATGGTCATTAGGCATACAAAATGCAAATAATGCAATTCTTAGTATCATTTTTGCACTTCAATCGTTTCTGCATTCATTCTAAGTCGTTTTATCACAATAATCTACATTTAAACTCTTTATACTTTCTATAATATGATTCATATCTTATTTATTGAAAAAGATTGGATTATACATGGTAATTACGCGTATAAAGTGCAAATAATGCAATTCTGAGTGTCATATGATCATTTCATTTGTTTCTGGAGTCATTTTAAGTCATTTCTTCACAATAATATAGATTTAAACCATATATACTGTCCAGAATATGATTCATATTTTACGTATTCAAAAATATTTGATTAAACAAGGGAATTACGCATAAAAACAGCAAAGAATGCAATTTTCAGTAGCATTTGAGCATTTCAATTGTTTCTTGATTCATTCTATGTCATTTCATCACAATAATCTATATTTAAAATCTCTACACTATGTAGAATATGATTCATGTTTTATTTATTTGAAAAGATTGGATTATACATGGGAATTACGCATATAAAATGCAAATAATTCAATTCTGAGTATGATTTTAGCATTTCAATCTTTTCTACATTCATTCTATGTCGTTACGTCACAATAATCTACATTTAAACTCTTTATACTATCAAGAATACAATTCATACCTTAATTATTGAAAAAGATTGGATTATACATGGTAATTACGTATATAAAGTGCAAATAATGTAACTCTGAGTGTCATTTGATCATTTCATTCTTTTCTAGATTCATTTTAAGTCTTTTCATGACAATAATCATCATTTAAACTTTATATACCTTCTAGAATATGATTCATATCTTATTTATTGAAAAAGATTGGATTATACATGGTAATTACGCATATAAAGTGTTTTCTGGGTATCATTTGGGCATTTCAATCGTTTTTTGATTCATTCTAAGTCATTTCATCACAATAATCTACATTTGAACTCATTATACTGTCTAGAATATGATTCATATCTTATTTATTGAAATAAATTGGATTATACTTGGTAATTTGGCATATAAAATGCAAATAATGCAATTCTGAGTATCATTTGAGCATTTCAATCGTTTCTGCATTGATTCTAAGTCATTTCGCTACAATAATCTTTATTTAAACACTTTATACTGTCTATAATATGATTCATGTCTTATTTATTGAATAAGATTGGATTATACATGGTAATTACGCGTATAAAGTACAAATAATGCAATTCTCAGTGTCATTTGATCATTTCATTCATTTTGGGATTCATTTTAAGTCATTTCTTCACAATAATCTACATTTAAACTTTATATACTATCCAGAATATGATTCATATCTTATTTATTAAAAAAAAATTGCATTAAACATAATAATTACGCATATAAAGTGAAAATATTGCAATGCAAAGTATCATTTGAGCATTTCAATCGTTTCTTAATTCATTCGAAGTCATTTCATCACAATAATCTATATTTAAATTCTTTACTCTGTGTAGTATATGATTCATATCTAACTTATTTTAACAAATTGTATTATACATGGGAATTACGCAAATAATATGCAAATAAGGTAATTCTGAGTATCATTAGAGCATTTCAATCATTTCTACATTCATTCTAAATCGTTACGTCACAATAATCAACATTTAAACTCTTTATACTGTCTAGAATATGATTCATATCTTAATTATTGAAAAAAATTGGACTATACATGGTAATTACGCACATAAAGTGTAAATAATGTAATTCTGAGTGTGGTTTGATCATTTCATTCATTTCTAGGGGCTCGTTTGGATGCATTGGGAATAAGGGGAATAAGCAATTCCGGGCGGAAATTTTATTATAAACAATCCAAACTCTTCACAAAGTTACACACTTCCCAATACTTTCCGCCTAGGAATAGGCTATTCCTCTTATTCCCAAGCGATCCAAACGAGCCCTAGATTCATTTGAAGTCATTTCATGAAATTAATCTACATTAAAACTCTATATTCCATCTAGAATATGATTCATATCTTATTGTTTGAAAAAAATTGGATTATACATGGTAATTACGCATATAAAGTGCAAATAATGCAATTCTCGGTGTCATTTGATCATTTAATTCATTTCTGGATTCATTTTAAGTTATTTTTCATAATAATCGATATTTAAACTTTATATACTATCTAAAATATGATTCATATTTTATTTATTCAAAAAGATTAGATTAAACATAATAATTACGCATATAAATTGCAAATATTGCAATTCTGAGTATCATTTGAGCATTTCAATCGTTTCTTGATTCAATCTATGTCATTTCATCCCAATATTCTACATTTGAACTCATTATACTGTCTAAAATATGATTCATATCTTACTTATTCAAAAAAATTGGATTATACAGGGTAATTACTTATATAAAGTGCCAATAATGCAATTCTGAGTATGATTTGATCATTTCAATCTTTTCTGCATTCATTTTAAGTCATTTTATCACAAAAATCTATATTTAAATTCTTTACACTGTCTAGAATATGATTCACATCTTATTTATTGAAAAAATTGGATTATATATGGTAATTAGGCATATAAATGCAAATAATACAATTCTGAGTATCATTTGAGCATTTCAATCATTTCTGCATTCATTCTAAGTCGTTTCGTCACAATAATCTACATTTAAACTCTTTATACTGTCTATAATATAATCATATCTTATTTATTGAAAAAGATTGGATTATACATGGTAATTACGTGTATAAAGTGCAAATAATGTAATTCTCCATGTCTTTTGATCATTTCATTCGTTTCTGGTTTAATTTTAAGCCATTTCTACAAATTAATCTACTAGTAAAATCTTTACATTGCCCAGAATATGATTCATATATTATTTATTTAAAAAGATTGAATTATGCAAGGTAAATACGCATATAAATTGCAAATAATGCAATTCTGAGTATCATTTGAGCATTTCCATTGTTTCTGGATTCATTCTAAATCATTTCATCACAATAATCAAAATTTAAACTCTTTCCAATGTCTAGAATATGATTCATATCTTATTTATTGAAAAAGATTGGATTATACATGGTAATTACGCATATACAGTGCAAATAATGCTCCGATTATAATTTGCGTATTTCAATCGTTTCTGGAGTCATTCTAAGTCATTTCATCACAATAATATAAATTTATACTCTTTATACTGTCTAGAATATGATTCATATCATATTTATTGAAAAATATTGGATCACACATGGTAATTACGCAAAGAAAATGCAAATAATGCAATTCTGAGTATAATTTGAGCATTTCAATCGTTTCTGGATTCAGTCTAAGTTATTTCATCACAACAATCTACATTTAAACACATTATAATGTCTAAAATATATTCATATCTTATTTATTCAAAAAGATTGGATTATACATGGTAATTACAAATATAAAGTGCAAATATGCAATTCTGAGTATCATTTGAGCATTTCAATCGTTTCTTGATTCATTCTAAGTTATTTCATCACAATATTGTACATTTAAACTCTTTATATTTTCTAAAATATATTCATATCTTATTTAATCAAAAAGATTAGATTATACATGGTAATTACGCATATAAAGTTCAAATAATGCATTTCTGAGTATCATTTGAGCATTTCAATCGTTTCTGGATTAATTTTAAGTCATTTTGTGAAAATAATCTACCTTTAAACTCTTTATGCTGTCCATAATATGATTCATATCTTATTTTTTCAAAAAGAAGGGATTATATATGGTAATTAAGCATATAAATTGCAAATAATACAATTCTGAGTATAATATAAGCATTTCAATCGTTTCTGGATTCATTCTAAGTCATGTCTTCACAATAATCTATATTTAAATTCTTTATACTGTCCATAATATGATTCGTATCTTATTTATTCAAAAAGAATGGATTATACATGGTAATTAAGCATATAAAGTGTAAACAAGGTAATTCTGAATATCATTTGAGCATTTCAATCATTTCTGGATTCATTCTAGGTCATTTCATCAAAATAATCTAAATTTAAACACTTTATACCCTCTAGAATATGATTTATATCTTATTTGTTGAAAAAGATTGGATTATACATGGTAATTACGCCTATAAAGGCATTTAATTCAATTCTTAGTATCATTTTAGAATTTCAATCATTTTTGTATTCATTCTAAGTCATTTCATCACAGTAATCTACATTTAAATTCTTTATACTGTTCAAACTAAGATTCATATCTTGTTTATTCTAAAAGACAGGAGCACGGTAATTACGCATATAAATTGCAAATAATGCAATTCTGAGTATCATTTTACATTTCAATCGTTTCTGAATTCATTCTAAGTCATCGCAACACAATAATAAATATGTAAATTCTTTATGCACACTAGAATATGATTCATAAGTTATTTATTCAAAATGATTCGATTATACATGGCAATTACGCATATGAAGTGCAAATAATGCAATTCTTAATGTCATTTGAGCATTTTAAACTTTTCTGGATTCATTCTAAGTCATTTCATCACAATAATCTAAAATTTAACTCTTTATACTGTCTAAAATATATTCATATCTTACTTATTCAAAAAGATTAGATTATACATGGTAATTACGAACATAAAGTTCAAATAATACAATTCTGAGTATAATTTAAGCATTTCAATCGTTTCTCGATTCATTCTAAGTCGTCACAACAATCAACATCTAAACTCTTTGTACTGTCTAAAATAGAATTCATATCTTATTTATTCAAAAAGATTGGATTATACATGGTAATTAAGCATATAAAGTGCAAATAATGCAATTTTGAGTATCATTTGAGCATTTCAATTGTTTCTGCATTCATTTTAAGTCGTTTCCTCACAATAATCTATATTTAAACTCTTCATACTGTCTATAATATTGTTCATATCTTATTTTTTGAAATAGATTGGATTATACATTGTAATTATGTGTATAAAGTGCAAATAATGCAATTCTGAGTGCCATTTGATCATTTCATTCGTTTCTGGATTCATTGTATGTCATTTCTTCACAATAATCTACATTTAAACTATATAGACTGTCCAGAATATGATTCATATTATATTTATTCAAAAAGATTGGATTAAATATGGTAATTACGCATATAAACTGGAAATAATACAATTCTGAGTATCATTTGAGCATTTCAATCGTTTCTTGATTCATTCTAAGTCATTTCATCAAAATAATCTTTATTTAAAATGCAAATAATGCATAGGAATTAGGCATATCAAAATATTTAATTTCTTTATACATGGGAATTACGCATATCAAAATGCAAATAATGCAATTCTGAGTATCGTTTGAGCATTTCAATCTTTTCTACATTCATTCTAAGTCGTTATGTCACAATAATCTACATTTAAACTCTTTATACTATCTAGAATAAGATTCATATCTTAATTAATGAAAAAGATTGGATTATACATGGTGATTACGCATATAAAGAACAAATAATGTAATTCTTAGTGTCATTTGATCATTTCATTCGTTTCTAGATTTATTTTAAGTCATTTCATGACAATAATCTACATTTAAACTCTATATACCGTCTAGAATATGATTCATATCTTATTTATTGCAAAAGATTGAATTATACATGGTAATTACACATATAAAGTGCAAATAATGCAATTCTGAGTATCGTTTGAGCATTTAAATTGTTTGTTGATTCATTCTAAGTCATTTCATCATAATAATTTATATTTGAACTCATTATACTATCTATAATATGATTCATATGTTATTTATTCAAAGAGATTGGTTAATATATGGTAATTAAGCATATAAACTGCAAATAAAGCAATTCTGAGTATCATTTGAGCATTTCAATCGTTTCTGGATTCATTCTAAGTCATTTCGTGAAAATTATCTAGATTTAAACTCTTTATACTGTCCAGAATATGATTCATATCTTATTTTTTAAAAAAAATAGTTTATACATGGTAATTACGCATATAAATTGCAAATTATACAATTCCGAATATAATTTAAGCATTTCAATCGTTTCTGGATTCATTCTATGTCATTTCATCACAATAATCTATATTTAAATTCTATATACTGTCTAGAATATGATTCATATCTTATTTATTGAAAAAGATAGGATTATACATTGTAATTACGCATATAAAGTGGCAATAATGTAATTCTGAGTATCATTTGAGCATTTCAATCTTTTCTGCAATCGTTCTAAGTCATTTCGTCACAATAATCTACTTTTAATCTCTTTATACAGTCTAGAATATGATTCATATCTTATTTATTCAAAAAAAATTGATTATACATGGTAATTACGCAAATAAATTACAAACAATGCATTTCTGAGTATCATTTGAACATTTCAATCATTTCTATATTAATTCTAAGTCATTTCATCAAAATAAATTACATTTAAACTCTTTATACTGTCCAAACAAAGAATAATATCTTGCTAATTCACAAAGATTGGATTATACATGATAATTACGCATATAAAGTGCAAATAATGCAATGCTGAGTATCATTTGAGCATTTCAATCGTTTCTGGATACATTCTAAATCATTTCATCACTATAATCTACATTTGAACTCATTATACTGTCTAGAATATGATTCAAATTTTATTTATTCAAAAAGATTGGATAATACATGGTAATTACGCATATAAATTACAAATAATGCAATTCTGAGTTTCATTTGAGCATTTCAATCGTTTCTTGATTCATTCTAAGTCATTTCATCGCAATAATAGATATTTAAACTCTGTATACTGTCTAGAATATCATTCATATCTTATTTATTCTAAAAAAATGGATTATACTTGGTAATTACGCATATAAAGTGCAAATAAGCAATTTTTAACATCATTTGAGCATTTTAATCGTTTCTGGATTCATTCTTAGTCCTTTCCTCACAATAATCAACATTTGAACCCTTTATACTGTCTAAAATATGATTCATATCTTATTTATTAAAAAATATTGGATTATTCATGGTAATTACTCTTTTTAAGTGGAAAGAATGCAATTCTGAGTATCATTTGAGCATTTCAATCATTTTTGGATTCATTCTAAGTCATTTAATCACAATAATCTACATTTAAACTCTTTATACTATCCATACTAAGATTCATATCTTGTTTATTCAAAAATATCAGATTATACAGGGTAATTACGTATATAAAATGCAAATAATGCAATTCTTAGTTTCATTTGACCATTTCGATCGTTTCTGGATTTATTATAGGTAATTTTATCAAAATAACCTATATTCAAACTCTTTATACTCTCTTGAGTATGATTCATATCTTATTTATTCAAAAAGATTGGATTACACATGGTAATTACGCATATAATGTGCAAATAATGCAATTCTGAGTATCATTTGAGACTTTAAATCATTTCTGGATTTATTTTGAGTCATTTCATAACAATAATCTGTAATTAAATTCTTTATACTGTCTAGAATTTGATTCATATCTTATTTATTCAAAAAGATTAAATTATACATGATAATTACACATATAAATTGTAAATAATACAATTCTGAGTATCGTTTGAGTATTTCAATCGTTTCTTGATTCATTCTAAGTCATTTCATCTCAATAATCTACAGTTACACTCTTTATACTGTGTAGAATATAATTCATATCTTATTTGTTAAAAAATATTGGATAATACATGGTAATTATGCATATAAAATGCAAATAATGCTATTTTGAGTATCATTTGAGCATTTCAATCATTTTTGGATTCATTATAAGTCATTTCATCACAACAATCTATATTAAACTCTTTATACTGTCTAGAATATGATTTATATCTTATTTATTCAAAAAGATTGGATTATTCATGGTAATTACACATATAAATTACAAATAATGTAATTCTGAGTATCATTTGAGCATTTCAATTGTTTTCTTGATTGATTCTAAATCATTTCATCACACAAGGCACAAAAAACCACATTCCCTGGAAAAGTGAGGAAGAAAAATAGTCTCTTTAATCAAGAATACATACGTTTACATAAAAATATGTTGTATTATTTTGGGTACTTATTATTGTTTAGAAAGAGCCGGTTGAGATCAAATAATGAGTTGAAAATTATACTATAATTTAAATTTAGAAACTCGAAAATCTCCCCAACATTACTTTTTTTAGTTTTTATTTTCATTTATTTATTTATTTTGCAAGAGGAAGTCCAAGTATTAGCTTGACATCAAATTTCAAACTCTTAACAAATGAATTGAATCATACATTTGTAATGAATTTAAATAATAATTAGGGAGATGTTCTAGGAGCACACATTTTGTAGAAGAGTGGGCTGTATTGTTTAGCTCGTGAGGGACAACCATATTAATTTATCATGATAATTAATGAAATAAATTATGATACACTGGCCGGGGATAATTATATTTTCTTTTAATTTTGGTGCAATTATAGTGCAAATACCAATTGAATAGATCTACTCTTTTTTTTTTGAAGATAAATTGGGGTCTAAGCCACCCAACTTATTTTTAAATTAAATGTCTATGAAAGACCCCCAGCCGGATTTCAAGCCTGCGATCTTTCACTCAAGATGAATTGCTCCTTACCACTAGGCCAAGAGCTGGTTTTCCTCGAATAGCTCTATTCTTAAGACGAAAATATCATGTCAAGTCTTTTAAATATAAATATTCACAATTGTTGTATTTAATTGCTAAGCTGAATAGCTAGTTTTTTTTTCTTTCTCGCATGTTTGGATATTGTCAAACATGTTTGGGAAGTCGCATATTGGGCTTTCCTAGTGAGACACAGACGAGTTTAGTGTCATTTTTTTATTAATAAATATAATTATATTTTTATTTTAAAAAATAAATATTATAATAATTAAATTTTATAAATAGCATTACAATTTCGGGGTTCAAAACCCAGAAGTGACCCGGTGACCCATTTCTGGATTTGAAACTCCGAAATTATGACGTGACAATTTTTTAATATTTTAATTTAATTTATTATTAAATAAATAAAAAAATAGATAAACTTTGTGAAAAATTCAGAAAAATAATTAAAATTAGAAAATTAAATTGATTAAATTTATTATTATTAGATAAATAATTTAATTTAATTATTATTATTATAAATAATTTAATTTTAGTTATTATTATTAGATAATAAAAAAATAGATATACTATGAAAAAAATATAATAAAAGCATATTAAAAATTCAAAAAGTATATTAAAGTTTTATGTATTTTTCTAGATTTTTTTTTAACATAGTTTATCTATTTTTATTTATATATTATAAGTTAAATTTTAATATTAGAAAATAAATCAAATAATAAAAAAATTAATCAAACTCTTTTACATCTTTATTATATTTTTCTAAATTTTTTGGTATAATTTATATATTTTTTCTATTTATCTAATAATAAATTAAATTTAAATACTAAAAAATAATAAAAAATTGCCAAGTCATAACTTCGGAGTTTCAAACCTTGAAATGGGTCACCGGGTCACTTCGGAGTTTTGAACCCCGAAGTTACAATATTATTTATAAAATTTATTTAATATAATATTTATTTTTAAAATAAAAATTCAGAAAGTAATGATTAATTAAAAAACGGGAGTTTAAGTTTGTTATAAATGACAGAAAGCCCAGCAAATAAGCACTTAGAAACAGAGATTCAATTCAATGGCGGTCTTCCGTTCCCCTCTCTATTTATAGGCCTCCACTAAAATTTGAATTATCAAACTCTCTTTTTCCCTCAAAAACGACCTATGAATATGCACAATACACACATAGGGATTTCAAGAGAATATAATCATATACCTATTTATAGCGTACTAATTTAAAACAATCGAGATAAATTCAACATTCGTAGGAATTAATTGCAGGGAAGACCAGATTCAGTGCCCCAAAAAACAGTACCAAAATTGTGGATAATTTCAGTGCTATTTCTACCTTAAAAAAGGTACAGGGCACTATATATATTTTATGAATTTTGAATCTGTAATATGAGGTTTAACGTTGGTAAGGTTGTAAATGGACAAGGCTAAACCTAACTAGTTCGATTCGCCAATTGATATGTAGATAACCATTTAGTTATTACTTGGAAACTTAGAAAAAGGTATCCAAGTGAGAATTAAGCAAGTGAAAGATTTAAATATGATTGGAGAATAAAATTACAATGTAGGAACAAGTGCTATTTTACTTTTTTTTTTTCATATTTGCATATCCCTTTCCTTAATTAGGTTTGACAGATAAGGGCAGTCTAAGTTTGCATTGATTAAGTGAAAGATTTAAAATAAACTACTGATTGGAGAATAAAAAATCACTCTATGATCTTTAGTGATTTTCTGTTAGTTGCATATTTCAGAGTCTTTTGTACAACCCTTTTGGGCAAGTTTATTATTTCATTTCATATTTCAGTGCGGATCCCTTGTTTTTATGATTTCCCATGACGGATGGACTTATTATTATGATAAATTTTCTTCATTTCCACAGGTAACTTCATATATATTATACATCCTATCCCAACACAAATTAAGGTAGCAGGCTAATGACATATGAAAGGCAACCACGAAATTTGAACATTTTATTGGGATTATAATTGTTTACTAAACTTTCTGTAAGGTGATTCTTTCAATAAAAATAGATGAGAAAAAAAGAAGAACGTGAATTGAAGAAGACATCAGCAACAGCCCCAGTATATTACCACTGAAAATCTAAAATATCAAAGATCAGTATCAATGAGTTGCGCAACATCCCTCTGCTTTTACTAATCATTAGTTCATTACTTACCAAAAAAACTCCTTTATTAAACTATTCCAGTAGTACTGTGTATATACATTATTATTTTGATTCACAAGCACAAAATATAAGTGCTGGCAAACAAAAAAGAATTCAATGTAATAAATCTTTTTCATCCATATAATCAATGTTTGAATTTTACTGCATCATTTTTGCAATTAGTGAGTAAAAACATATCATTCGTGTTATCATTAGTACCAGAATGTGCATATGATATGATGTGCTCATCAATGAAAATTTTTGGTTCATGCTCCTGGCTTTGACTGTTAATACCATTATATATAGGAAGTCATAATAACCTTCTCGTAGGCAAAAGAAAATAAATTATTAAGTTTTACAGACAACTGTACCATTTTGAAATTCAGCGGCGGAGGACGCCCAAGTAGAAAAATTGTGTTTGCAGATAAATATTAACATTTACATGTCAATGGCAATATTTTTTTCCATCAAAAATAGTTGTCAAGTCAAACCATATAATAAATACTACATTAATCGTCATTTCATCCTCTTGGCCTATAAATGCTTCCATTGCTTGTCGTTTTTTTCCCACCGTAAAGTCCTAATCTATCTTTTACATCTTTGTTTACTTGAAACTTTTCCAAAAGAAAATTCCATTATCAACTCATGGCTGACGGGGAGCCAAGCAGGGCACGAAGGGTTCGCCGAAGACGTCAAGAGCTAAGGAGGGTAGAGAATGATGACGCACGCCATGTGACCTTCTCTAAGCGCCGCAAAGGTTTGTTCAAAAAAGCTTCTGAGCTTGCCACTCTTTGTGGAGCTGAAGTGGGAATCCTTGTCAATTCGCCTGCAGGAAGACCATACACATTCGGTAGTCCGGCCATAGAACCAATTATCAACCGATTTCTCTCCAACAAACCAAATCAAGCAATCCAAAATCCTAATGAAAATATGTTCCAACTTGCACTGAATCATATGAATAAGCAGTACACTGACCTTGAAAGTCACTTAGATGCTGCAAAATTCCGACATGTCCTGCTCAATGACCGCCTAAACCGGGCTGCAAATGCAGTACCAGAATGTCAGTGGTCTGAGAACATTGATGTTCTCCAAATGGACGAGTTGAGACGCCTTTTTGATACTCTGTGTCAAACCAAGGCTCGTCTTTTGGTAAGGCAAAATGAGTTGATTCAAGCTGGAGGTATATCTTCATCCAATGTGAATGTTGCCAATTATCAAGGCCCACCACAGGGCTTGATCATAGGTAATAATCCCTTTGCAGAAAAATCTCGTAGTTCTGATTCCCATTTGGTCCAAATTAATCAAACAATAGTGGCTCCTCCAGAATCAACAGTGACAAATTTGATATCACCTAGCCTCAATGTTCGTTCTGGAGCTGGGTTAGAATTCAGCTTGGTTCCTTCCACAAGACCAATTGCTGGTTTTTATCCAAGATTTGGTGAGGTAAGCAGTCCCACATTGATGAAATGCACAGGAGAAGGTGTCCCAAGTATGATGTATGGATTTAGATTTGGCTATAGCAGTAGCAATCAGAACACTGATGCTGGTAATAGCAGAAATACTGAATTTTTCGTGAACCCCATTGGATATGGTCAAAGTTTTGGCACAAAGAATCCCTATATTCATTTCAATTTCAACCTAAACAGTTCCCTGCCTAATCCTCTTGAAAGAACAAACAATAGATCAAACCACATCGAGTCTGATTCATTGGCAGGCCTTTTTGGGCCATATTGTTCTAGCTTAGTGAGCCAGCTTTGGGCAGCTGGCAGTTTGGGAGAGAATCTTCTCGGAGATCTTGATTCGGGTGCACATGTCTGTGCTGGAGAAAGCATTAGTAGCATTGGCATGAACAATTTAATTTTTCATCCTGGCCAGGATTCGGTGGGTGTTGTTGATTCAGGTGTACAGTACCGTTCTGGAGCTAGTACGGATAACACTGGCATGAACCATTTTGTGCTTGGTTCAGGCCAGAATTTGGTGGGTGGTATTAATTCAAGTGCACAAGACCAAGCTGGTGAAAGACCAACCAACACGGGCAAGAATTGTATAGTTCTTGGTCTTAGTGTCAGTGACACTGATCCAAAGGAGGTAGACTCCGAGCCAACTAGCTCCAAGCAGGGTTCCATGTAGGGTGTAAGATGTAAACTGTTGTGTCGGTATCCAGACAGAATTGAGGCTGTTATGTTAGTGTATGGACACTTTAATTGTTTTTGGTATCTGATTGCTGAATTTAGATTATTTGTTTAAGAGATCAATTTGTTATTTCTGTTTCTTTATTAGACAAGTAGAAAATAGGAAACTACTTGTTATTTTAGTTAAATCTGTATTAGGGTAATAGATTACTATATTTTGTAATGTATGCTTTGAATAAATGTGAGAAGAAAATCAGAAAACGGTGCTGTTGTTTTTGCACCACAAAAATAATCTCGTGTCTCTTTGATTTGCACATTTGTTTTGAAAGCTTTTCTATCATTTGGCATCAGAGCCCTGAGGTTTGAAGCATGGCAAACGACACTAAAGATGGAGATAAAATACTACCTAACCCACCTACGAGAATAACCGTACCAATTCAGTATCCAATTCTGAACGATGCAAACTACGGTTTGTGGGCAGTAAAGATGAAGATCATCCTAGAAAATCTTGGTGTATGGGATGCAGTGGATAGCAAGGAGCAGGCTGCAAAAGAAAAGGACCAGGCTGCTTTGGCTGCAATTTCCCAGTCAATACCAGACGCCGTGATCATGGCGATTGCTGAAAAGGAAACAACAAAGGAGGCTTGGGAGACCATCAAGCAGATGAGTATAGGAGAAGATCGCGTCAGAAAAGCAAGGGCGCAGGTATTAAAAAGGCAATTTGATAGATTAAATATGTCAGAGATGACAAGTATTGGTGATTTTTCTCAAGACCTGATGAGCATAATAGGTGAAATTAGGTCTCTGGGTGTGGAGTTGAAGGAGAGTGTTGTTGTGGAAAGGCTATTTAGTGCTGTACCAGATAAATTTTTGCCAATCATCGGAACCATAGAACAATGGGGTGATACATCTGTGATGCCTGTAGCAGAAGTGGTTGGAAGATTGAGAGTATTTGAAGAAAGCTTGAAGGGTAGGCAACCTCAAAAGGAAGAGAATGAAAAACTGATGCTAACAAGATCACAGTGAGAGGCTCGTGAAGGTGAGAATGTTTTACTAACAAGATCACAATGGGAGGCACTATCACTTAAAGAGAAAGGAAGTGGTGAATTTTTTGACAAGAAAAAAGAATCAGAAAAAAAACCATTCAGAAAGTTTGATAAATCAAAAATTAAGTGTTTCAATTGTTCAATCTATGGTCATTTTGCATTAGAGTGCAGGAAACCAAAGAAAGAAAAGATAAATTTAGTAGAGAAAGAGGAAGAAGAGCCAGCACTATTGATGCATGAGGTGATTAAAATTCAAAGAACAGACGGTGCAAGAGTTAATGACATTAAGAAGACTGAAAATTTATACATGGGAACCATTGCAGAAACAGGAGAAAAAATTTGGTATTTGGATTCTGGAGCGAGTAACCATATGACTGGCTGTAAAGAACATCTCATGAATCTTGACATAACTGTTCAAGGAAAGGTGAAGCTTGGAGATGGGTCAGAGGTGCCGATAGGAGGACGTGGCACAATTGTCATAAAGGGACGTACCGGGGAGCAGAGGGCAATACCCGACGTGTACTACATTCCAAAGCTGACTAGTAATATTATCAGCTTGGGTCAACTCGAAGAGAGAGGTTGCAAAGTGAAAATTGAGGATGGAAATCTAAAGGTGTTTGACAAGAATGGAAGGCTGATCATTCAAGTTCAAAGAACAAAAAATAGGTTATACACTCTCAAGTTTGATTTGGTAAAATCAATTTGTTTAAAAACAAGTGTTGAGACTACTTCACAGAGGTGGCATGCAAGATATGGTCATATCAACTTCCAGTCTTTAAGAAAGCTGAGTCAAGAAAATATGGTGGAAGGATTACCAGAAATTGAATGCAAAGAAGGTGTGTGCAGAGGGTGGATGGTGGGTAAGCAACGAAGGTTATCATTCCCTGGAGAAGCAACTTTCAGAGCAAATGAAGTGTTGAAACTGATCCATGGAGACTTGTGTGGCCTATCATTCCTTCAACTCCAGGAGGTAACAACTATTTTCTTCTTTTGGTGGATGATTTTAGTAGATATATGTGGGTTCAGCTGATCAAAACTAAAGACAAAGCTTTTCCTGCATTTAAGGAAATAAAAGAGGTTATTGAAATTGAGAAAAATGCAAAGGTAAAGGCTTTTAGAACTGATCGGGGAGGGGAGTTTAGATCAGCTGAGTTTGATGCATACTGCAAATTGAAAGGAATTAAGAGGTATTTGACTGCACCATACTCTCCACAGCAAAATGGGGTGGTTGAAAGAAGAAATCAGACAATTTTGGGAATGGCCCGAAGTATGATGAAAAGTAAGGAAATTCCTTCAGAATTTTGGGGAGAGGCAGTGACCACGGCAGTTTACATATTGAATCGTGCACCAACAAAGAGCTTGGAGGGAGTTACACCATATGAGGCATGGAGTAATCGAAAGCCTAAAGTTGATCATTTTAGAGTATTTGGAAGTTTGGTGCATGTGAAAGTAGGAAATCCTCAGAAATCAAAACTTGAAGATAGGAGTGCACAAATGGTATTGTTTGGATATGAAAAGGGGACTAAGGCCTATCGGGTGTATAATCCTAACACAAGGAAAATTCACATAACTAGAGATGTGATTTTTTAGGAAGATAAAAAGTGGGATTGGAAGAAAGAAGAAGGTGAACACAGTGTTCCCAATGGTACCAGTTTTAGTGTGAATCAAGAAAAGTATAACACACAAAGTGAGCTGGAACCTGAATACCATTTTGGAGGCGATGAAGAAGAGCAGATAGGTTTTGAGTCATCAACTGCAGCAACAGATCTTGGTGAAAATAGACGTCATAATGAGTATGAGGATTTTGATGAAGAATTACACGGAACACCAGTGAGATTAAGAAGTTTAGAAGACATATACAATGAAACAGAACCAATTGAGTTGAATTAAATGGATGTTTGTATGATTGGAATGGAAGAACCAAGAAGTTTTGTTGATGCAATTGAAGATGAGAATTAGGAGAGAGCAATGGTGGATGAAATTAAAGCAATTCAAGAAAACAAAACCTGGAGCTTAGTTGAACCAGTCTTTGGTCAAAAGGTTATAGGACTGAAGTGGGTTTTCAAGCTAAAGAAAGATGCTGAGGGTAAATTAGTAAAATACAAAGCACGACTTGCAGCAAAGGGGTATGTACAACCGTAAGGAATTGATTTTGAAGAAGTTTTTGCTCCAGTAGCAAGAATGGAAACTGTGCGGTTGATTGCAGCAGTTGCAGTGCAGCAAGGGTGGCTAATGCATCACATGGACGTGAAATCAGCATTTCTAAATGGAGAATTGAGTGAAGATGTGTATGTATCACAGCCGCCAGGATTTGAAGAAAGTGGCAAAGAGCATCAAGTGCTGAAACTACACAAGGCATTATACGGTTTGAAACAGGCTCCACGAGCTTGGAATTCAAAACTTGATAATACCTTGAAGTCTATGAATTTTAAAAGAAGGCAGCTAGAACATGCAGTGTACAGAAGAAAGAGAGGGGAGGAAATTATTTTGGTGGGAATATATGTGGATGATTTATTGATTACAGGCACCAGTGAGATAGAGATTGCAAAGTTTAAGCTGGATATGATGGCAAAATTCAAAATGAGTGATTTGGGTCTATTAACTTACTATCTCGGCATAGAGGTGACCCAAACTGCTGGTATGATAACTTTGTGCCAAGAAAATTTTGCTCAGAAAATTTTGAAGGAATGTGGAATGGAGGAATGCAATCCAGTACTTGTTTCCATGGAAGCTAAATTGAAACCGAGTAAGAATAGTAAATCGGAACCAGTGGATCAAAAGAAGTACAGAAGCATAGTAGGAAGTCTTCGATATTTGCTACACACAAGGCCTGACTTAGCATACTCGGTGGGAATTGTCAGTCGGTTCATGGAGTCACCTAAGATTGAGCATATGACTGCAGTAAAGCACATCTTGAGATACATAAAAGGGACTATCAATTTGGGATGCTGTTATGTGAAGAATTTCAAGGAAAATCAGCATTTGGTAGGCTACTCTGATAGCGATATGGCCGGTGATTTGGATGACAAAAAGAGTACTACAGGAGTGGTTTATTTCCTTGGAGACAACTTAATCAGCTGGTTCTCAAGAAAGCAAAAGGTGGTTGCTTTATCATCATGTGAAGCTGAATACATAGCTGCTGCATCAGCAGCGTGTCAAGGAGTATGGTTAGAGTCACTGCGTGCAGATTTCTTGAATCATTTACATCAGAAGATAAAGCTCAAAATTGATAACAAATCTGCAATTTCACTATGTAAAAATCCTGTGTTTCATGATCAAAGTAAACATATTGACACTCGGTTCCATTTCATAAGAGAATGTGTAGAGGAAGGGAAAGTAGAGGTTGAACATATTGGGACAAATAATCAGCTCGCTGATATATTAACCAAGTCACTAGGGAGAGTCAGATTCTTAGAGCTGAGGGAAAAGATAGGTGTGCAGATCATCAAGAAGACACAACAAGCTTAAGGGGGAGAATGTAAGATGTAAGCTGTTGTGTCGGTATCCAGACAGAATTGAGGCTGTTATGTTAGTGTATGGACACTTTAATTGTTTTTGGTATCTGATTGCTGAATTTAGATTATTTGTTTAAGAGATCAATTTGTTATTTCTGTTTCTTTATTAGACAAGTAGAAAATAGGAAATTACTTGTTATTTTAGTTAAATTTGTATTAGGGTAATAGATTACTATATTTTGTAATATATGCTTTGAATAAATGTGAGAAGAAAACCAGAAAACGGTGCTGTTGTTTTTGCACCACAAAAATAATCTCGTGTCTCTTTGATTTGCACATTTGTTTTGAAAGCTTTTCTAAAATAGGGTACTTGCTAGAATTATATCTGTGAAGTTCTTTATAATAAGCCTTGTGGTAATCTCTAAGGTTGCAGTTCTCCTCAGTGTCCTTAATTTCGTTGTTGGTCCTTATTATTATCTTACCATGTTTCTAATCTCTAAGGTTGCAGTTCTCCTCAGTGTCCTTAATTTCGTTGTTGGTCCTTATTATTATCTTACCATGTTTCTAGGACTTGATTGCTTTGATGTTGGGTTGAATACTTAGTACTGGTATGTGTAATGTTTATTATTTTAGTGAGACAGTGGATTTAGAGTCCACTTATATAGTCTTTTCTTGGTGTTACGTATTATATAGTGTCCTTTACTTTCATTTTAAGTCACTATGATGGATATTTTATTTATTTATTATTTTTTTTTTCAAGGTAGGGTGGCGATTGCCATCTATGATGGACATTTAAGTTTTGGATTTTTATTATTTATTGTGGTTATATTGTGCTCTTTTTTCTTTTTTCCTTATTGTTCCATCCATTTACCAACCCAATGATTCAGCATTAGTTGATATGTGTTGGAACTTGGAAGACATTATTACAAAACGAAAAATAGGTTACACAACCATTTTATGCTAACTTTCTATTCTTAAAAGAAACTGTTTTGGAATTCCAGTTCCTAATTATTTTATACAGCTACAGAGTTTACAGGTAATTCATCGAAAGTTTCAATCACAGCAAAACTCTACAGAACAGAGGCATAAAAGTATAAAACAAATTCTCTGGAGAACCTGGAAAAGTATGTTAATAATTTCAAGAAAAATTACCCTGCACGGCAAAAAAAGAATATAACAAAAAAAAAAAAGATGCTTTGTTGGATGACATACATGAACCATATGTTGAATTGGTTTCTTCAATATTATTCTGGAACTTACAACACACTTTTGTTGGCAGTCGAAATGAACGGTGATATTATAGACACGTCTATGGATTTTATATAGTTGTGCCATCAGCAAGGCTGAGGGTGGCTTAGCTCTGTTGCACGGAAGAGGTTTACTATTAGCTGCATTCCATTTATAATTTGCTCCGAATGGTTGCTGGTTTCTATATATCTCCCTATATTTTAACTTAACAATTATACTATAACGTTGATTAATTAATTTTCCTTCAATGTGGAAACATGCTCTATCACCAATTAATGGACAAATATGGTTGCTGGAGACACTACATTTTTAATCCCTCGGTATACCTGTAGTGGATCTCAACTAGAGAAATGACCTTAGTTTGGTAATGTTAGCAGAAGCTTTGATCAATTTATTGTTTCACGAGCACGATATTGAGCTAGTTCTGTACATGGTGTCTCATGGCTTTTTTTCTCATTATCTCGATTCAGATACTGAATGTTAGGATTTGGCTTAAATATTAAACTATGACCAATTTAATGTTATACTAGCGGGGTCTCGCGCGTTGCGCGATCTATTTTTTTATGATTCGGATCAATAAAATAGTATATTGTTGGAATAAATATGCAAAATATTTAAAGGATAGGAAAAAATATTTGATGAAAAAAATATTGCAGAAAATGTTTTAAAAATTATAAAGGGAAAATGAAATTATTTTGATCTTTCTAAAAGTATGAAAATTATATCAGACATTGTAAATATTTGAAAAAAAATATAATTTTAACTGTATTTGAATGCTTTGTGCCTAATTGAAGATGTACAAACACATTTAAAATTAGAATTACATCTTGGCCTAATATATTTTGAATGCATGTTTATTTTTTTGCGGTTAGAATACGATGTTTAATCCACAATATACAATATGACCAACAATAATATATTATAAATTATAAATTAATACATGATTCATTTATGATTTATGGAGAACAAAACAAACATGAAGAAACCTAGTTATATTTAATGGTATCTTTTTGAAATGTCTGATAGAACCAAGCTTTTTTATTATCCGTCAGAAGATGCACATATCGACAATTGAAATTCAATAAAAATTGTAGATCACCTGCAAACTGCAAGAAGTATTGATAATCAAGCTTCAATTTATAGAATTCGAGACCAACAAAAAGGAAAGAAAAGAAGTGCGAGCAACAATAAGAGAAATTATGACAAAACAACAAAAATATTATAATCACAAAATCCTATGGCTGTTATGATCATTTCATCAAGTCACCACACCCTAATAAAATCTGATCCCTTTAATGACCTGGTTTGGTTTTTATTTTTACCTCTGATTGTCATTCGTTCAAATTCCACTTTCAAATATAACTTCATGTCAATATGTCTAAAGATACATTTGCCATATAAATTAGCATAGAGTACCTGTGTTTATTTAGATTTCAGATTACAAAAAAAAAAAAAAAAATTCATAATCAGCCATAAATAGAAATTAAAAGCTACTTGTCTCATTGTTTCCACTTACATCCAATAAAAAAATGGCTAGCCACAGAGCCAAGGAAAAAATATATGAAATCAAAACATAAATATCAATCAAATAGAAGGGAAAAAAAGAAGTGAATCCCATTTAGAAGACACACCTGTTAATTGTTATTGGAAGATGGTCCTCGCTCAGCCCTGGTCTTGACAGCATTCATTTTATCGAATATCAAAAATGCTCTTTGCATGACTACAGAAGAAACTCTATTAGTCGTAAAAAGTAACTATTCCAGCAATCCTTAGATTTATTATTTGTTTATTTTTTGACCTGAGCCTTTTTAGTTTTTAAGGCGCATAAGAAGTTTAGATAAATACCTGACCAGAAGAGGCTACACCAGAAGCAAGCAAGCAACGCATTAACCAAAAATGATCGGTAGATATTCCAATTGCCAAGCATTGAAGCTGCATATCAGGCATGAAAAGAATTGAATGAGTAAACAATAAAATTAGCACTCGCACTCTAATATACGGGTCCTTTGGAAGTATCATATTCTAACCAAATCAATAATTTAAAAATAAAATATCAAAACCAAAGTAAAACTTTGTTCGGATTTTTTCCATTTGAACAGGTTACGCACACAACACACTCAAATGAGTTAGTGATCAAAACTCGATCAATAAAGTAATTTGCTTCAATTAAGATTTGAAGTTTCACATTTCGATCCAACAGATTTCAATGTGAAAATTTTGGTGAACCATTTATTAAAATATTCCATCCAAATCTTGTTAGAATTTATCCAAACCATCGATCGTTTATTTGAGAGATGAAGTAAAATAGAAATCAGAAAATAAAGGCCCATGAGTTGTACAAATGTCAGGACCATTTGTGTAATCAACTCAAAAGTAGCGATATTTCAGTGACCATTTCTATTTGCTCAAAAGGAGGAGACAAATGAAAAAACATTTACCACAGTTAGATCTAAATAATGGTTCTTCATGTAAGAGTGAATGAAAATAAGAGAGAGTTTAATATGCACCATAGTGCATAGGGAGTTATATACACCGCGAACTTTTTCAGGGGTATTTTTGTAAATTGACAAATCTAATTTAACCAATCTAATTTACATATTGAAATCTCATAGCAAACCAAATTTTACAATTTTTGAGATTTTATTACTATTTGTTTCGAATTTTTTAAAACCTGCCATTTTTGGAAACAAACTACTATTTACAAATTCAAAAAATGACAGGTTTTAAAAAAATCGAAAAAAATAGTAATAAAATCTCAAAAATTATAAAATTTGGTTTGCTATGAGATTTAAATATGTAGATTAGATTGGTTAAATTAGATTTGAAAATTTACAAAAATATCTCTAAAAAAATCCGCTGTGTATAGAACTCCCTATGCACTATAGTGCATATTAAACTTTCTCATGACAATAATTGTTGAAATACTCTTGCTCAGAGAAATCTAACTTATTTTGAATTTTTTTAAGGACTCGCCTCATATTCCATCTGTAAGTTCGAATTACTTCAGCTCTGTTACCTTCATCAAGTGCAAGACAAAACTCAGATCTAGCTATAAATGAAATGAGATGATAATTGTGAGACAAAATACAAACCTGATTTACCTTATCAGGGATTGAAACAGCCTACTATGTTGTTCACATTCTCTTATTACTTGATCACAATAGTAAAGAAAGCAACACTAATAATGAAAAATAAAATCGAATGCAACCAAATGAAACCTGAAGGGTGGCCTGAAATTCCTCTCTCAAGACCTAATTGCAATGAGCAGCCTCGAAAATCTTCAAATTTCTGACTGTTGAAGGTCTAAGCAGCATTTCTTGTCCTAAAATGCAATACTAAACAATTGTATTTTTAGTAACTGACAGTTATTTAAATAAATCTTCGAATTTCTGACAGTTATTCATTAACTGAAATGCAACACTGAACAATAAACTGAAGTGGGAAGGTCTAAGCAGCATTTCTTATCCTAAATTGACAAAAGACCACAAACTGCCAACTATTTTCTTACTGTCAAAAGCTACAATAAACCAAACTGAAAAATTAACAGGACATAAGGTGATTGAGAACTTCATAACCAGAAGATGAACAAGGAGCATATTGAAATTGAAAAGATAAATGTCAAATTCCGGATGATCGACTTAAGCCAAATATGCAACTAACTCATCCAATTTGGATGCTTCCATTGTTCTATAAGAAAGAAAGAGGCACACTATATTTTGTACTCACCAGGGATAAAATATCAGCAGAGAGGCACCAAAGAGGATTTAAGAAGGTAACACATTGAAACTCAAATTGCATGTAAAAACGAAACCTTTTACATTGAAGTTGAAAATTGGGTTGCAATAAAAACCTCCTTCCATTGTTCGAATGCCCACCGTGCATCATTGTCCATCTGCTTCCCTTAATTTCTGGCAAGGCAATCCTGCAACAATCACATATAGTTACAATTTCATTTTTAACATGAGCTGATTGTCAAAGTGTACATATTAAAACCCTGCAGCATATAAAGAAATGCATTCATGAATATTCTGACAGAAATTCGAAAAATAGTCACACAATAAAAAATAGATAGAATCAGACACTAATTTACAATAGAAGAAGCACTCAGTTGTGCAAAATAAAAAAAAGAAATCAGAATTTGTACTAAGGAACAACAAATTCAATCTCACAGATTTCCAATTATCAATATGCATACTTTACATTCGATCAATGTGTTTTTATTGATCATAAAAAAATTAACTACAATAATGTAAATGGCCTGAGTTAGAATTGTCGTGCCTGATGAATGAGTTTAATTAGCCTATATTATATTAGATAGATGAGAACTAAAAATTGACCAATGAATTGATGAGACAACATTTTCAAAAAAAGAAAATTTGACCTCCTTTTGATGATACTATTGAGGAACCTATTTAATACTCTAAATGGCACAAATTTGGATAGACACATAAGAACATTCATGGCATTACTCACCTTTTGAGCAATTTTGTTTCAGAACACATATTTATTTTTCCCAGAGGTGTAAAATATAAAAATTGCCCAAAAAAATTAGCAATTTTCAGATACATGGAAATCAAGAAAGGACACAACACTTACTGATAATTTTGCCAAACACTTGATAAGCACAGATTGTAACACAAATGGTATCCTCACCTGATCAATGGCCCTCCTCATAAACGTGATTTTTTATCGTACATAAGCTGAAAAGCAACAAAATTATTTTAGCTAGGAACCTGTTAGCATGTCCAGAAATTTTAGGGAATTTAAAGAATTTAAATGTAGCATGCTAAATCGATCAAACTTGCAATCCAGGTGAATGTGCTTACTATTCCTCAACGGTGCTAAATCGATCAAACTTGCAAACCAGGTGAAGGTGCTTACCTTGAAATCTAACTTCTAAACACAGTTCCATCGCCACTAATAGAGCTGTCCTAAACAAATGCGCAACAATTCCAAAATCTCGAAATCTCTGACTGTGGAAACTGCAAAGGAGGCAAAAGGAAAAACACAATTAGAGAGGAGAAATTCTGAGAAAAAGAAAAAGAAGAGCAACATATGATGGGAAGGAACTCAGAGGAGAAGAAATAAAGAAGAAAATGAAATGTGAACATCTGCAAACTCAAACGAAAAATAAGAAAATAAAACAAAAGAAACACCCAAAACTGACTGATACAACTGTGATTTAAGAGGTTTCCAGTAATCAATTCCTAATCGGTTTATATTAGGCAACATAAATATTAAATTGCACGGCTATTAGCCTCAACCAAACATACCAAGAAAGGCAAGTATTGTATCGGATTTGGCAACCCAATAGCTAGTCCTCCCTAACAGATCAATTCAGTTTCTTATTTCGTAAGCTTTAACAGATTAATAAACCAATAACTAATCTACCTATTGATTACTTCTAAAGCAAAGGAATGAAAGGTAAAACGGAGAACAAAAGTCAAAAAGGTAGAAAAAGAAATATAAGAGAAGCATAACAAAATAACAAATGGGGAATTACAGAAAGGAAAAGAAAATGAAGGAGAAACACAAACCGAAATGAGAGTGTCAGATCCTAACATTAATGAGTTGATAACCGTTGAAGAAGCAGACTTAGTCAATAAACTCAAAGAACTGAAGGGTATTAATGCTGAGAAAATAGAAATCCAACCAACTCCAGTTGTTAGTCTGATGGGTGGAGTCAAAGGAAAGCAGATGGAAACGGAAGGAGAAAACTCTGTTAGGTGTTATGAGACTGAAGTAGGAGGGCTCACTGTTACATAAGAGCTGGATTGACGGAGAGAATTGCCGTTAGTGAAGGGACCAGTTAAATTGTGGGGCCCATCGTATTGCATTGCTGGTGAAGACAAAAGAGGAAGAAATTACTGGCATCCAAGGAGAATTGTTACATTTAACTGTTTTACCTAGAACAATTGAGCACCATATAAAAGATAGAATGCTGTAATTAGGGTCAGGCGTTGATTTCAGATCTAAACTCATGTCATTTCCATTTTTCTCTATTTTTTGATAGTTTATCCAGTTTGTGAATTAAAGCTTTATCTTACTTTCCAGTTGAAATTGTTACTCGAGTTTTACTCAAATATCATCGTTTCTTATCCTTATTCTTATTATTTCCATTAATTAGCTTCAATTGAGTGTAATTAGTTCGAATTTGGGGAAAACCTATCTTTTGGTCTGACAACTGAGTCAGCCTGTTTCCGTAACAGCTCCATTTTCATAAAATTACTGTTACAATTGGTATCAGACCACCGGTTACAAAAAGGGGCCAGTGTGTAGTGATTGTTGATGAAACAAGGAGTGAGAATGACTAAGAATAACAGTGTAGAAGATTTAAGAGAGAAAAATGCACAACTTGAATCAGATCTGAAGAAGCTTGCTGAAGAAGTGAGAGAAGCCAGTAAGAAACAGGAGGAGAACTGTATCAGGCAAGAGGAAGGATTGAAAAGAGCAGAAGAGAGATTGGCTGCTGTGGTGTCAAATCAAGTGAAGCAAGTTAGTAGAGGTATGGAAGATAAAATTGCTAATCTAACCATGTTATTAGAAAGGTCTCTGAAAGAAAGAAACAGTAATATAGAAGTGGGAGATAATAGCAATCATTGGAAAACTAGGGAAAATGAAGAAACAGATGATCAAAAGGAAAAAAGGTGATAGTAGTTGGTACTGAAGGAAATAAAAATGGTAAAACAGATGAAACCATAGGCAGTATGAATCTGAATGAAGAAGAATATGAATGGGGATTAGAGTATATTAAGCAGAGAGAGGGCAATAAAAATGAATACAATAGAGGAGGCAACATAAATTCACTACCAAAGATTGAATTCCCATCCTTTGATGGAGAAGACCCAGTCAATTGGGTAATGGACTGCAATTATTATTTTGGGATGTATCAGGTGGCTGAACAATATAAAACAAGGATGGCAGTGTTGCATTTTAACAATGAATTGAAGGATTGGTATAGAGGAGTTCAACATGGTAACCATATCATGCCTTGGGAGATACTGGTTGAGGAAGTATTCAAAAAATTCAAAGGAGGAAAAAGGCAACATCCTATTGAGGAATTTAAAAGGTACCATCAAACTGCAAAAGTGGAGGACTATATTAAACAGTTTGAAAGAGTAAAATCCAGGGTTAAGCAAGTCACAAATGCTTTTTCAGAAGATGATTTCCTAATAGAATTCATCAGTGGGCTGAGAGAAGAAATCAAAGGAATGGTTAAGCTGTTTAGACCACAAACTCTTATGGATGCATATGAGTATGCACAGCAATATGAAGAAACTCAAGATAATGCACAAAAGAGAGTGAAAGTGTTGAGCAAACTGCCAGCAACCTATAATCCACAAACTTTCAGAAGGAAACCAATAGAAAACACACCACTTCAATCCAATAACAAGAACTGGCCAGCAAACATTCCAAATAAAACAACCACATATGAAGAAAGAAAAGCTTTAGGATTGTGCTATAAATGCAATGAGATGTACTATCCTGGGCATCAATGTGCGGGAAGAAGAGTAAACATGATGTATGAAGAAGAAGAAAAACCAGAAGAAAGAGAATTCAAAGAAGAAGAACATGAGGAAGTAGAAGAAACAGAAGATAATGAGATTGAAGAGGCAGTAATTTCCATGTATGCTACTAAAGATAAAAAGAGAATTAATTCAACGAAATTCAAAGGGCACATTGGTAACATTCCAATTTATGCCTTACTAGACAGTGGAAGCACACATTCTTTTGTCAATCCTGAGGTGATAAGAGGATTAAACCTACCAGTTCAGCAAACTAACCCTATGGTAGTGGTTGTTGCAAATGGAGAAAGAATGGTTACTGACACTAAGTGTGATTCTCTCAAATTTGAGATACAAGGCAACACCTTTGAGAAAGATGTAAGACTGTTGGCTGTGCAGGGCTATGATGTCATTCTGGGAGTTGATTGGTTGGTGAAGTTAGGGCCAATGAGGATTGATTGGAGTATGGGAAAGCTAGAGTTTGAACAAGAAGGCAAAACCATATCATTGCAAGTAAAAGAAGAAAAGGCTGAGCTGAGACTCATCAAAGGAGAAATTGATATTAATAAAGAACTGAGAAAAGGGAGTGAAGTGATAATTGCTCAATTATTTCATGTCACATCTGAAGAGAGAGATCAATTGAGCATTGACCTAGAAATTGAGATGGTTTTAAAGGAGTATCAAGAATTATTTGAAGAACCAAAGACATTACCTCCAAAAAGAGAGGTAGATCATAGGATACCCCTCCTGCCAGACTCAAAACCAATCAATTTGAGACCCTATAGATTTTCATACTTCCAGAAGTTGGAACTGGAAAAGATCATTGAAGAATTACTTAAGGGTTCATTCATACAAGCTTCAACTAGCCCTTTTGCATCTCCAGTTCTTCTAGTAAAAAAGAAGGATGGAGGGTGGAGAATGTGTGTTGATTATAGACAGTTGAATGCAAACACAGTGAAGAACAAGTTCCCCATTCCCATCATTGAAGACTTGTTAGATGAGCTGAAAGACTCCATGATCTATTCTAAAATTGATTTGAGATCAGGATATTACCAGATAAGAATGAATGAAGATGACATTCCAAAAACTGCCTTTAGAACACATGAAGGCAATTATGAGTTCCTGGTAATGCCATTTGGGTTGACTAATGCACCAGCTACCTTCCAGTCATTGATGAATCAGGTTTTCAAACCCTACCTCAGAAAATTTATTTTAGTTTTCTTTGATGATATACTTGTGTACAGCAGAAGTAAGGAAGAGCACAAGGGACACTTGAAAATGACTATGGAATTGTTGAGGAAGCATCAGCTTTTTGCAAAAGCTAGCAAATGTGATTTTGCCACATCTAAATTGGAGTACCTGGGGCATATCATCTCTTCTGAAGGAGTTTCAACAGATCCAAAGAAGATTGAAGCAATGGAGAAATGGCCAACACCTAAAACCATCAAGGAGCTCAGGGGTTTTTTAGGCCTCACTGGATACTATAGGAGGTTTGTAAAGCACTATGGGATCATAGCAAAGCCTCTAATAGACCAATTAAAGAAGAATGCTTTTAATTGGGAAAGAGAAGCTGACAAAGCATTCAACCAGCTGAAAGAAGCAATGATCACTGCACCACTGCTTGCCATGCCAGATTTTCACCAACCCTTTGTCTTGGAAGTGGATGCAAGTGGTACTGGAATTGAGGCTGTATTAATGCAGAACAAGAAACCCATAGCATACCTAAGCAAAAGTTTAAGTGTCAAGAATCAAGGACTGTCCACTTATGAGAAAGAGTTTCTAGCACTCTTGACTGCAGTGAAGAAGTGGAGGCACTATTTGATTGGAGCTCCATTTGTGATCAAGACAGATCAAATCAGTCTTAAATATTTACTTGACCAGAGAGTAAACCATGTGATGCAACATAAGGGACTCTGCAAATTATTGGGGCTTGATTACACAATTGAGTATAAAAGAGGGGTTGAGAATAAAGTAGCAGACGCATTATCAAGAAGATGTGCCCCAATTAACACTGAAAATCATGAAGAAGAGAAGCTGATGGTGATATCTGAATTGATACCAACTTGGCTAGAGGAGCTTAAGTCAAGTTATGCAGGAGATGGGTGGATTGAAGAATTGAAGAATAAGATGACAAAAGGAGGAACTGATAATACCAGATGGACAAAATACCAAGGGCTGATAAGATACAAGGGAAGGGTATGTGTGGGCAATACAGGAAATTGGAGGGTTAAACTGCTTTCTAGAGGTACATAATTCACACATTGGGGGACATTCTGGAATTCTTGGTACTTACAAAAGGCTTAAAACAATGTTTCACTGGCCAAAAATGAAGGAAGATGTGCATTCTTTTGTTCAAGTTTGTGAAGTGTGTCAGTTAAACAAAGGTGAACATGTAGGAAGCCCAGGGCTATTGCAACCCCTTCCTGTTCCACATGAAGCATGGACCAGTGTTAGTATGGATTTTATCATGGGGCTACCTAAATCTGAGGGTAAGGAAGTTATTTGGGTAGTGGTTGACAGGTTTACTAAATATGCTCATTTTGTAGCTTTGTCACACCCATACAGTGCACCAACTGTAGCACAAGCTTTCATAGAAAATGTGTACAAGTTACATGGACTACCACAGAACATTGTGAGTGACAGGGATCCCATATTCACTAGCTTGTTTTGGAAAGAAATTATGGAAAAGCTAGGGGTTAAATTGAACATGGGGACTGCTTACCATCCTCAAACTGGTGGCCAGACAGAAAGAGTTTAACCAATGCCTTGAAAATTACTTGAGGTGTATGATACAAAACCAACCGAGGAGATGGAGTAAATGGTTGGCTCTAGCTGAGTGATGGTATAATACAAATTATCACACTTCCATAAAAACTTCACCATTTGAAGCATTATATGGATATACCCCTCCTCAGTTACCATTGGGAACCCCTCCAAAAAGTAGAGTGGAAGCAGTAGATAAGTGGATGAAAGAGAGGCATTTGGTGATTACAAAATTGAATGATAGTTTGAGAAAGGCTCAAGAGAGGATGAAACGATATGCTGATGAGAATAGAGTGGAGAGGCAGTTCAGTGTGGGTGATTGGGTGTATGTCAAACTACAACCATACAGGCAGGTGACGGTTCAAGGTAAGAACAATCAGAAATTGTCTCCCAAGTATTGTGGACCATTTGAAATTACTAAAAAATTTGGGAATGTGGCATATGAACTCAATTTAGCAATTGGGTCCCAAATACACCCAGTGATGCATGTCTCCCAATTAAAGAAAAGAATAGGCCAGGATCAAGTTGTAGCCCCCAACTTGCCCATATTGAACCCAGAGACAAATACAATAGTGAAGCCAGTGGTAATTTTGGATAGAAAATTAGCAAGGAAGGGAAGTCAGCCAGTTGTCAAAATTCTGGTTAAGTGGTCAGGCCAAACTGATGATGAGGCCACTTGGGAAGAGTATGAAGCTATTGAAAGGAGCTTTCCACATTTCATCCTTGAGGACAAGGATAATTTCAAAGGGAAGAGATTGTCAGATCCTAACATTAATGAGTTGATAACCGTTGAAGAAGCAGACTTAGTCAATAAACTCAAAGAACTGAAGGGTATTAATGCTGAGAAAACAGAAATCCAACCAACTCCAGTTGTTAGTCTGACGGGTGGAGTCAAAGGAAAGCAGATGGAAACGGAAGGAGAAAACTCTGTTAGGTGTTATGAGACTGAAGTAGGAGGGCTCACTGTTACATAAGAGCTGGATTGACGGAGAGAATTGTCGTTAGTGAAGGGACCAGTTAAATTGTGGGGCTCATCGTATTGCATTGCTGGCGAAGACAAAATAGGAAGAAATTACTGGCATCCAAGGAGAATTGTTACATTTAACTGTTTTACCTAGAATAATTGAGCACCATATAAAAGACAGAATGCTGTAATTAGGGTCAGGCGTTGATTTCAGATCTAAACTCATGTCATTTCCATTTTTCTCTATTTTTTGATAGTTTATCCAGTTTGTGAATTAAAGCTTTATCTTACTTTCCAGTTGAAATTGTTACTCGAGTTTTACTCAAATATCATCGTTTCTTATCCTTATTCTTATTATTTCCATTAATTAGCTTCAATTGAGTGTAATTAGTTCGAATTTGGGGAAAACCTATCTTTTGGTCTGACAACTGAGTCAGCCTGTTTTCGTAACAGCTCCATTTTCATAAAATTACTGTTATAGAGAGGGAGAGAGAATCCAGGAACAAAAAATTATAATAAGAGATGAGGCACGACGCTTCAGAATTCGAGGAGGCACAGAAGCGAGTGCGCACTACGCAGAGAGGAAAAGCGAAGGAGCAGCCCACAGAACAGAAAAATGGTAGGCCGAGAGAGAAACACCAAAGAAGGCCGGAAACGGGGAATCACAGACGGTCTGGGGTACCAGGTCTAGGAAAGAGAGCAACCTCCGTACGCGAACCACATGGGGTCGCCCATGTGCCCGGTCCGTCGAGTGCTTCTGCGAGAGAAGAGGAGAGAGAGGAAGAGAGAGAGCGGAGACGAAATATCTCGAAGGAGAAGTGATCAAGCGACAGAGGTCAATCACATCAGACGGCCACGATGGAAGCAACGGAATGGACGGTCCAGATCCGGTTACTATTCCTCAACAGTGCTTTTGAATAGTAACGGATACGGATCTAAATACTGGGGATTAATATATGTTTCGATTCTAATCGAAAAATTATACTCTCGCTACCACAAAAAAGGGAATCTGCAACAGGGGATCTATAACACATTTTGATAAAAACAGTTACAAAGAGAGTAATGGCAGCTGTGTAATGGGTCATACCCTTTACAATTTGAGTTTAAAAACAGTTACAGCTTGCTTAATTTCGGGTAGTGTTTAGTTCAACTGTCTTAATTTATCTATAGCATGGTCGCCTTGATTTTTTTTTTTTTTTTTTTTTGAGAAGAGGTGGGAGTACCATCAATTTCATTTTGTAAAAATGAAACAGAAATACAAAGAAAATAAAACCCACTACTTTACCTTCCTAAACCGTACCACTCCACTTTCAAATTCGTTATTCTAACCCACTTGCATTTAGGGCTGTCAATAAACCGTCGTTTCGCACGTTCTGTTTCGTTCCGTACATGTTCAAGATAGCTTCGTTGGAAACGATGGAAGGCTCATGAGTTTCTTTCAATTATGATGCTACTGAAAATTGAAGCATTCTGGTATGCTACAATGATTGATTATCAATTTGTTAATATATATCACTAGGCTGTTCATCTACAAGTTTACGATAGGAAAAAAAAAATCATTGATCAATAAGGAGTTAATTCCAACATTATTGTTGATTTCCTTTCCTAAATATGTCATATCACATTAAGAGATGATGTTCCTAAGAATTAAATCCTTGCTTACTAGAACACGAAAACATACTCTAGAATTTTTTGTTGGCTGGTCTTTAACTTGGAGATGCTAGCTACTTGATACTGTGGTCGGCTTGTAAGTACCATCAGTTAAACTAACATGGTTGGGTACGATAGTACAGAGTATGGTATCTAATGAATAAATGGATGCTTCTTTCTGAATTTTCTCCAGCTTCAACATTGTAGAAAGTTCCTCTATCATCAAAAGTGATGTTAAATCCAACTCCTACAATAATAACCAAGTTTGTATGAAGAGATCAGAGGAAATAATTTTTAGTATGCTTGATTGGAGGAACACACACATACTGCGTAGGACAATCACAGCTCATAATAGAAGATGCATGTTGCTTTTTTTTTTTTTTACTTTTATTTCTTTTCATTTATTTTCTTTCGTTTCAATTTTTAGTTTTATTTAATTGGCTCATGTAAACAAAAGCAATCATATGAAGAACACATGAATTTTTACGTGGTTCAGTACAATGTGTACCTACGTCCACGACTCACACACGTCACAGTTTTTTTATTTCTTTTTTAATAAATTGAGTACAAGAGAGAGAGAGACAGAGGAAGAAGATGAATTTCAGAAGGAAGGAGGCACCCTTTATAGAAACACATGCGTTCATTTTATTTTCTTTCTATTTTTTTTAAATCAAATAAGGAAACAAAATTATTTTCAAAATCCCTACGCATTTCGGACTGAAATGGCTTCGAAATCGGTCCGAAATTTCGCCTCTGGCTCATACTCCCCTTCAAGTTGGCATGTAGATATCTTGCATGTCCAACTTGCCAATCACTCCATAGAAGACAGTGCTAGATACTCCTTTCGTCAGTATGTCTGCCAATTGTTCTTCAGTTCTCACGTGAGGAATGCTAATGATTTTCTCTTCTAAATTCTGCCGAATAAAGTGCCTATCAACTTCAATGTGCTTGGTCCTATCATGTTGCACCAGGTTCTGAGATATTGCAATAGCTGCCTTGTTATCACAAAATAACTTCATCTCCATGTTATCATAGAGGCCAAGATCATTGAGTACTCTCTTTATCCACAGTAATTCTTGCAAACTTTTAGTAATTCCTCTAAATTCTGCCTCAGCACTTGACAGAGTTACTACATTTTGTTTCTTACTTCTTCAGGTGACCAAATTACCCCCAACAAATGTGAAATATCCAGATGTGAATTTCCTGTCAGTCACATCTATAGCCCAGTCAGAATCTATATATCCTTCAACCTGAAGATGACCATTCCTCCTGAAAAAGATATCTCGTCCTGGGGATCTCTTGAGATACCTTAAAATTCACAAAACAGCTTCCATGTGTTGCTCGCTGGAAGCATGCATGAACTGACTCACCACAGACATGGCATAAACAATATCAGGCCGAGTATGTGACAAGTAAATAAGTCTTCCTACCAATCTCTGGTACTGATCTTTATTTGTAGGTACCTGGTCAGAGAACACGCCCAACTTGGTATTCTTTTTGGTCGGTGTGTCAACAGATTTGTAATCCAACATACATGTTTCAGCAAGCAAGTCAAGACATACTTTCTCTGAGATAAAGAAATACCTTCCTTATTGCGTGCTACTTCAATCCCAAGAAAGTATTTCAAGCCTCCTAGATTCTTCATTTCAAATTCCTTAGACAGTTTTTCTTCCAGATCTCGGATTCCTTCAGAGTCATTACCTGTGATTATCATATCATCAACATAGATTATTAAGATTACAATTTTTCCTTTATTCTTAAAGAAGAACAAAGTGTGGTCAGTATCACTCTGGGTGTATCCATATCCCTTCATAGCACTGCAAAATCTTTCGAACCAGGCCATAGGAGACTGTTTCAGACCATACAACGTCTTTTTCAATCTGCACACAAGAGGTTGGTTGCTTGAATAACCATATCCTAGTGGGATGTCCATGTAGATTTCTTCATCTATGTCCCCATGTAAGAATGCATTATTCACATCAAACTGATGTAGTGGTCAGTCTTTATTTGTTGCAATGGACAACAGTATTCTAACAGTATTAAGCTTAGCTACAAGTGAGAATGTCTCCTGATAATCTACCCCATATGTCTGGGAGTATCCCTTTACAACTAGCCTAGCTTTATACCTGTCAATCGCTCCAGTGGGTCCATATTTAACTGTAAATATCCACCTGCAACCTACTGTCTTTCTATCTCTTGGCCTACTCACCAGTTTTCAAGTCTCATTCTTTTCCAGTGCATCAATTTCTGTCTTCATTGCATCCACCCATTTGGGGTCACTGAGTGCTTCATTCAGATTATTTGAAATTTGAACTGACGCAAGGGTTCTGTCAAATTCCTTCACAGGGTCTGGCATGTGAGACATAGTCATAAAGTTCGTCATCGCATACCTGCCCTCACCAACCTCTTCTGGTCTGTACCTCTTAGGAGGTCTGCCTCTGTTAAACCTGAAAGGTAACTGATAACCAGGATTAGTAGTAACAGGTTCAGAATTACTTACCTCTGACTCCAGAGTTTGGTCATGTGGTGATGGAGGAGACTGTATCATTTCTTCACCTTCACTTTCCAAAGTCCCTTCTGTTGGACTCGAACTATCAAGTGGGTCCAAATCTAGATCTGAGTCGTGAGAATTCTCATCTGCAGTCCCTGAATTCGGACTGAAATTTCTAGAATTCGGTCCGAAATCCGTCTCTGGTGTCATTGTTTCCTCTCTGTTCGGACCGAAATTTTCAGAATTCGGTCTGAAATCTGTCTATGGTGTCATGGTTTCCTCTCTGTTTGGTCCGAAATTTACATCTTCTGTTACATCAAACCGAGACTCATTATCTATGACACTCTCCTCCTGAGAATGAGCTTGATCTTTCACAAAATATCCCTCATTTTCAATGAAAGTCGCGTCCATTGTAGTATACATTTTTTTGAGACCGGGTTCATACACCTATATCCCTTTTGACGTGGACTATACCCTATGAACACACATTTTTCAGCACAAGGATCCAACTTTGACCTTTGATGTTTCTGTATATGAACATAGGCAGTACATCCAAATACTTTTGGTGGAATTGTAAGAACAGAGGGAATTAAGCAGTATTTTGAAAGTGCTTGCAAGGGTGTTTGAAAGTCAAGTACCACAGAAGGCAATCTATTCATCAAGTAAACTGCTGATGTAACTGCATTATCCCAATAAGAATGAGGTATATTATTTTCTAGCATCATTGCCCTGGTCATTTCTAGAATTTGCCTATTTTTTCTCTCTGCTATGCCATTTTGTTGAGGAGTTCCCACACAACTTGTTTCATGTATAATTCTATTGGTGTTAAAAAAAATTTCTACTGTTTTGTTGACAAATTCCCTTCCATTATCACTTCTGAAAATTTTAATATTTCTATCAAACTGGTTCTTTACCATGGCAATGAAAGATTTGATGGCAAGTGGTACTTCACTTTTATGCTTTACCAAATTAATCAATGTCATTCTGGTACAATTGTCAACAAATAACACAAACCATCTGTTACCTACCAGAGATTCAATCGGGGAAGGCCCCCATATATCAGAGTGAACTAGGTCAAAAGGAGTGGTGTTGTCATTATCCAAGTTCTTAGCAAAATGGACTCGATGGTTCTTAGATTTGATACATACCTCACAATCAAAAGATTAATTTACAAATCCAGAAAATAAACTTGGATAAAGTTTCTTAAGGTACCCGAATGAAGGATGGCCTAAACGCCTATGTCATATCCAAATCGAAGACTTTCTACTTGAACTTGAGCCAGCAGATAAGTGAGCTCTTCCAGCAGCTATGTCTTCCAAATGATACAGTTATCCCCTCTTAGTACCACGACCAATAATCTCTTTTGTAATGAGATCCTAAAAAAGACAAAATCTGGAATACATGAGTACAACACAGTTAAGTTCTTCACACAATTGTCCTACAGACAATAGTCTCGATGAAAGAGAATGAACCAATAAAGTGTTTGAAAGAGTTAAAGAAGAGAATAATTAAACATCTCCAGTCCCTGTGACTGGATAAACTTCTCCATTTGCATTGACGATCTTAGTCTTCCTTGGATGAGATTGCTTATCAAGTCGTCCTTGTTGTAAGTTATATGGTCAGTTGTGTTAGAAAGTGCTCACTTTTCAATTTTAGTTACTATTAACTTAATTAACCATCAAGCACGAAGGATCTTGCCAAGCAATCAACACATACATGAAAAAATAGAAGGAATCGATTACCTCTCGCGGAATCGTATCCGCGAGGCTCGACCAATGCATGGGAGTTGATGGCGTGCTCTCCTTCGCCTTCTCCTCCGTCGACGGCCGCCTCGAGTCCACCAAGAAGTTTAATCACCTACTCTTTCAATTTGTGCTAGCAAGGAAGAGGAGAGCAACTAATCCCCAAGGTTTTCTCTCTTCTACCTTTGTCAATTAACTAGTTTAATTAATGGAGAAGGGAGAAATCTCAACATATGAGCTAGATGAGGTGGGAAAGAGCAAGAGAAAGAGATGAAAATTCTGAAATTTTCTCTCTAATTTTCGTTTTAGGAGGAAGAGGGAGAGAAAAGACTATGGTGGCTAGGGTTTCTCTCTCCAAATGACCTCCTTTTATAGACCAACCACTCCACAAACTTTAGAGACCTTTTTACCCCTATTAGGGCAGCCACTATATAGGCTATGAAGCCCATTTTGTGGTGTGTTAAATGTCCACTAATTCAATTAATTAATGGACCTTTCTCTTGTACTCAAATCGGGTCTTTAATTTACTAATTAAATAAAGGTCCATAAGCTCTATTTAATTCCTATAATTAAATTGTGTTGAACAAAATTAATTATTAACTTATTAATAATTATTTTGGGATTAGTTAATGCATTAATTTATTTCTATATGATCTCCTTGACTTAATTAATTATAACGGTTCGCAACGGTATATAATTAATTAATCAACTTATCATATTTTCGCAATGCACTGCTGCGAATAAATAAATAATGCACTGTGTGATTAAAGTCCTATTTGTATGACCCTTTGAGGATTTATGCTACATTGGCCATGGAATTAAATCGCTATTTAATTTCAATAATTATAAGCGGTATCTAGCAACACGTTATGATTTCCAATTCGAATAAATAATGTACTGCTACAATATCTCAATCATGCATAAGAAATAAAAGTATCTCCTTGTCTGATTCTTATGTCACATGATATCATCGTATAATCCAAGATAGGAATGTGTCATTCTTGCAGATTATACGTTTCTTGATCTAGAGTTGATTGTACAAGTTGGCCAAACAATCCAACTCCATCAAGGGGCCCAAACAGATATCATCACTCACTAGGTATACTAATGAGGGATATACGGTTTTCTTGATGAACAACTTTTCCCCGCACAATTCAAGAGAGCATAAATAAAGTCCGTATAGCAGCCCTTATCAGGAATCAACGGTAGACGATATTTATTGAACCTATCCTCATGTGGAAAAGTTGAACCATCTCAAACTTAGAATCAAACTCATATGAAATAAATAATGACACATAACACAATCCATATGTTTATTTCATTGGGTCAAGTCCTGTACTATGTTCTAATAACATACACATATGCAATTAAGCTGGTAACTCCTTACCTATGATTTGTAGAACTTAATCATCACTTAACTTGCATACTAATCTTTTATGATAATTAATGTTCCTTGTTAATTATCAAGATTACGGACGATTTAGATTTATTACTGTCATTCTAATGAATGATCCACAGAGATCTACAATTCAGATCCTAAACCTGAATGATCTGTCAGTAATAAACTCTAGGAACAAATGATCAAATATCATCAATAACATAAACTAAGATATTAAGTCATTAAATATTGACTTCTAGGACACAACTCCAACAAGTTGCCCCTGAATCTATAATCCAACAATCGTTTAGACTTTGGATAAGGGTCATGGTCTCTAGTATATTGATTACTAGAGATTTTAAGGTCGGTTTCGGATTTGTAATTCAAGGTTTAGGTCAGATTCAGAAAAAATTTCGGTCCAAAATTATGGGTTTTCGGTTCGAAATTTGGGTTCTGGTCGAAGTCAAAGTCTTGGTAGAAAATTTCGGTCCGAAATAGCTCCGAATTCGGTCCGAAATTTGGATTCTGGTTGAAGATAGAAGGTCGAGAAGAAGAGCCAACTTCACAAACTCCTTGTTCAAGGAAGAAGGATCAACTGCGCAGTAACTCGCGCAGAGAATAAACTCACACAGTAACACGGTGAGATCCGGTCGAGAAGAACGGGTCCGATTGTGCAGCAATTCACACAAAGAGAAGCCGACTGTGCAGTAACTCGCACAGGGAAGAAGAACCAGCTGTGCAGTAACTCGCACAGGGGTAGAAATACACAAGTCTCGGAACCTAATGCTCTGATACCATGTAAACAAAAGCAATCACACGAAGAACACAGGAATATTTACGTGGTTCAGTACAATGTGTACCTACGTCCACGACTCACAAATGCCACACTTTTTTTATTTCTTTTTTAATAAATTGAGTACAAAAGAGAGAGATAAAGGAAAAAGATGAATTTCAGAAGGAATGAGGCACCTTTATAGAAACACAGGCGTCCTTTTTATTTTCTTTCTATTTTTTTTCTTTAAATCAAATAAGAAAATAAAATTATTTTCAAAATTCCTACGCATTTCGGACCGAAATGGCTCTGAAATCGGTCCGAAATTTCGCCTCTGGCTCACAGCTCAGAAAACAAAAAGATTTTCAACATAAACTCAGGATAAGTAAAATGCAAGTCGGTTACCCTGCGGGATCCGAGAGCACTGCAACCCTGCAGGAGAAGTTGGATCTCCTGAACAAGGAACTGTGATTCAGCCAAATCATTAGTCAAATGAATGGTTCTTAAGAATTTGTAGAAGGGACTGCAGATCTCGTTGACTTTGTTCCTCAGGAAGAGAATAGCATTGTAGTGGCAGGCAAAGTAGTTGAATATCTTTTTGGGGCAAGTAATTCCAAGATTACAAGGGTTAAGTAATGAACGTATGTTTCAATTAATTTCTTAAGATTGCATTGTATCTAGATAAATAAATCTGTAGTTTTCTCCAAATTGATAGATTTAGGCACTCTGAATCCTGGTTCAAATACCTAACATAGCCTTTATCTCTGAGAAAAGTTCAACTTTACAAGTTTCTGCTGGTACACTATTTTACTAGCTGCACATACCAGTACTACGAAAGAAGACCACAAAGAAATAGTCTCCATTCATCACCAATGCCATCTTTCAAATAATGCATACTATATTTTTTTTCACTAATAAACCAATGTTTTACCATAAAATAACTCCTCATAAGCGTTATTTTCCATTTACATTTTTCTCAGTAAAAATGAATCTGTGTTGCTCTAGAAATATAATTCTGAAACAAATATTTTCGTACAATTTATGTTTCTAATTTATTTTTTTAATTGTGAAGTTTTTGCCTCTCATAGCAGGACGATGCCATGTTGGGAAGTTATCTGTTAGTTTTTTTGCTCATTAGCGGTAGTTCAGCTCGACTTTAAATATGTCATCCACTGCTAGTGAGTTAAAAGCTCACTCGATCAAATATACATGTATCGTGGTCGTGCTCCATCAAAACAAGCTATTAAATGTAATGTCTATAAATAAATACAGAACAAACCCACTAGCAATTTGCGTAAACTACGCCATGCCATTGTAATAGAAACAAATTCTCAATATAATTAAAATTCAAAAAAGACAATAGCAAAAGAGATCATATAACAAAACAATATATCTTATTTGGCCACACGCGGCTCAACAATATACAAAAATAAACAGAACAGACAGAGTAATAGCAGCAGCATTTCTTCTGAAAATTATTTTTCGGAATAGACAATGGGAGAGGACGGGAACACAATATCTTGTAACCCATATTAAACAAATTGGATATGTGAAATTCCATCGCATTCTTTAATTGGAGTTCTTTTAAGAGTGGGAACAACATCCCTGCAAAAACATTTAAAAAAAAAATAGGTCCAAGTCAAACTTTTGAATTTGAGTATTAGGGAAAAAAACATTGTATAAACATTATAGATTCTTCACAGGAAAAATTAAATATACATATGCGAGGACAAACTACTTTTGTTATTACTTTACAGTATATATTTGCCAGTAAAAATCACTTGATTAGTTCTCCATAGGTGAATACAGAGATATAAACAATTCTTGCTTTTCAATTTGGAGCCTTATAGAGAAAGTACTCCACAAAATTATATAAAGAACTTGACTAAGAAGTACTGGTACAGGATTGTTGCAGGGATTTTTTTAAAACAGACAACAGTTTTCTTTTCCCTCTATGAAAGCAAAATAAGATTGGAGAAAAAAGGGTCAAAAAGAAAAAAGAAAAAATGTAAATTTGAATCATACCAAATAGGAATAAATTAAAAAGAAATAAACCCTGAACCATTTTTATTTCACACAATCAAACAAATATTATATGAAAAAAATATTTGAAATGTAAAGTTAAAGTTGAATAAATATCAATCCATCAAAAAGTAAGGGTTTAAATAAATATCTATATCCAGATAATCCCACGAACATCAATATGAATGATTCTCTGTATGGATTCGATTGCTTTTTAAACTCATAAATCAATCTGGAAGAGGACCTTTATTTGATAAAGTGAATTCGAAAATAGCAAGATCTGAATCAAGAATCCATAATGCATTTAGAGTCTTCTTTATGTTTAAGAAACCATATAATATTCTGAATATATTATTCTCAACTTTTAGAGCTTGATAACAAAATTTTTTTTAAGTAATTTAACTAAAATTAGTCATGTAATAAGTTTGTTACAATAAAATTGCTCTTATTCATTTATTATTATTTTAATGCATATCGTTCTGTCATAATGTGGGATCAATATATACAATATAAATATAATCTAATTCAAATTCCACCAAGTAATAAAACGAAATATTCACATTACATCATCAGATTGGAAATTCAGTATGAATCCCTTTTAAGATAATATAAATGGTAAGTGGATTCAAATTTTGATCAATGCAATCCGAATCCAAATATGACTACCATAATTCAAACAACTGATATGTCCAATCTCATTGTTTAAAAAATGAGTGAAAAAGCAGGGGAACAGACATGAGTACAAGAAAAAATTAGCCAAAGTCAAAGAATAAGCGTGGAATTAGTCATTACCTTGTCTTCCTTCTCCTCCTTGGCGCAGCACTCCAGCTCTTCCCCAATCAAATTCTTGCAAGTGCAACTGTGTGGCCATGGGTCATGGCATCCCTTTCCCTTTACCTCTTTGATCAACTTCACCTTACCAGCACCTCCACACTTGCTGTCAAACCCATGTCGCCGAGGTCCCTCAGTTGTGGTCTTATACTTGATGGATCTCTTACCATCAGATTTCACCTCAGCAACCCACTTGTACTTGCGGTCTACCTTGGCCTCATGATGGCATGCCCGATGGAATGCAGGGCAGCCGTGGTGGAAGGGACTCTGCTCGACCACATCGTGAGACAGGGAGTTGCAGTGGGTGGCATGACGGGAGAAGAGGCGATGGTTTGAATGGCATGGAGAAGGAGGGAAGAGGAATGGAGGTGGAAGGAGAGATGAATGATGGTGGAAACAGTGCGAGGGTGACGAGGCCGGGTGACAGGGGAAAGCAAAGAAGGGGTCGAAGGGGTTGGAGTGGTGGTGATAGAAACTCATGGTGAGTTGGAAATACAGAGAGGTTTAAGGTTTTATTGATTATATTGTCTGTAGGTGTAGATGAACAGACAGGAGGAGAAGTGGGTGTGTTTTATAGAGGGAAAGACGAAGTCGGCATTGACCGAGAAAGTTATTTAGGCCTGAAGTAATTAAAAAGATTGATGAAGTAATATAAATCGTTAACTCAATCGTGATTGGATTTTTTTTTTGTATTTTTTTTGTTTTTGTTTTTGTTTTTTGTTTTGTTTTGGTGGTGGATGTTTTAATTTTCTTCGGCCGTGTCATCATTTTGTTGTGGCAAATTAAATTAATCTGAAATTTTTGGGGGAATTTTTTACGAAATTAACCTTCGGAAAAGTGAAAAAAAATAAATTAGTGTTACATTAAATTGTCTTAATTAAATAGTTGTGTTATCCTGTTTACTCTTTTCTCTCCACCCCTTTCCTTTTCCTTCATGTTCATTTTTCATTTTTTTTTAGAAAAGTGACCTTGTCGCGAATTTGAATTATTAAAAAGAAAGTATAAGAATATTGGGGGCGTTTGGATTATCTAAAAATAAAATTAGAATTAGTTATTCGGAATGAAAAAAATATTATTACTAAACAATCATGAATAAGTATTTTAGAGATCTAGATGCGTTTGGATCATCTAAGAATAAAATTAAAATTAGTTATTCGGAGTAAAAAATATTATTCTTAAACGATCAAGAACAAGTTTTTTAGGATCTAGAGTGTTATTTTTAAGTGGTCCAACATCTAGATTAAATTTTTATTCCTAGGATGTTTGGATCATCTCCCAAAAAAGCTCGTAGCTCGTGGCTCGCTTGTGTTTGACTCGATAAAAGCTTGTATTAGCTCGACTCGTTACAACTTGAGTTATTAACAAGCTAGCTTGTCTTGTCTCGTTAAGGCTCGATAAGGTAGTGAGACGAGTTAAATATATATATAATTTTATTATATAATTTATTATATTTAGTACTCAATTTGATAGAAATATACTTATTTCTTAGGTATAAATATTAATGTTCAGTAAAACTTATGAAATAAACAATATAAATAAATAATTATTAATTAATTTACAATTTACTTACTTAAAACTTACGAAATATATATAAAAAATTATAATAATTAAGCTCGTTTATGTCTCGATAGTGGTTCGTGTTCGATAAGGCTCGGTTCGACTAGCTCGAGCTCGACTAATATCAAACTAGAGCTAGGGTCAGCTCGCTCGAGTTTGACTCGTTTGCAGCCCTACTTGAGAACGAAAAATTGTTCACAAGAAGCAAAATTTAGGAAAAACTAAAATACATATCAACGACAACATTCAAAGTGACGGACATGAGAGGCAGAGCTTTGAACTCGTTGGAGAAGATTGGGGGCGAGCTCAATGATGAGAAGACAAAGGGATCGAGAGGGGTTGAGTGAGAGGAGAAGAACTAGAGAGATCAACAAAGAAAGAGGAGTCGACTGGGAGGGGTGGAACAGTAGAGAAGAGAGATGAAAGCGGAGGGCATTTTGATCTATACGAAATATGGAGTATGAAATAAATTGATTAATACAATATAAGTGACAATTTTATGAATAAGTTGGATATAAGGTGGCATTTTTCAGAAGTTTAGCTTTAGGATAGCATTCTTCTTATTTTGGAGTTTGGAGGTGGCATAGGTCCAATTTCTCCTAGATTAAAAAGGTTGCTACCACATTAATTGCTGAAAAATTGTACCAATCATTAATACCCCATTTAAATCCTAACATTTCCAGCATAAGCTTATACTCAACTACTTAAGCAGGACTTATATATAGTAAACCCTCACAACAACAAGGTTATTTGTGCATTCACCAAGTCATATTACAAACATCTGAATTGGGAACACAACAATGGCTGCTCTTGGTACATTGCCACTATTATAAGGAAAAATGTCACCGCATTGTGAAACACTAATTGCCTGAAATAAAAAACAGTGTTCTGTTTTTGTCAATTTTGGGAAGTCTTTAAAACTAAACATATTTTACATGTTTTCTTAAATTAGTTACCAACAGGAAACAATCAATTACTCTGTAGTTGTGCGTCTCGTCTCTTATTGGAGACATTTAGGAACGGACATAATTTTGCACTTCTTTAGGTCTTATATCCCTGATTTCAAATTGTCAATAGCTTACAACTTGCAAAGTCCTGAAATATTTAAAAATGAACAATTCTCAATATGAATTCATCTAAATGCACGTTATGCACGACGATCATATCCTTACGATAGGGAGAACAGATAAAATGAGATCAATTAATAACTAATTAAAAGTGGTTTGATAATTAAATGATAAGCTAATTAAACTCATTACAGTAAAGCTATTAAAAAAGAATAAATAAATTTTTTCTTCATTAAGATTACAATATGTAGATCACATGAACTTGCATTTCAGTCATATATGTGAATTCAAAAACATTCATGATTTTAGTATTAAGTGAATTTTCTTCTTATTTTTTATTTAGTAATTTACCATAACTTAAACAATCTTGTATAGTATGAACAAGTAGCGCGGACAATGGCACTACAATCCGCTACGAAAATGCTTGCCCCATAAGATCTGATCCGTGTATATCTGTTATTTAAACATATAATCCTTTTCTCATTTTGATGAAATGAAACATATAATCTTTGTAAAAATTGTACATGTGTTCATTTTGCAATCAAAAGCTTGTATGTTGAGCAAAATGGAAAACTTATTATAGACCATAACAATATTGAGCAAACTTAAACAATTCTGAACACAATTTGCCCAACAATGTTGAGTTAATGTTTCAGATCTAGCCGGCCATTAATGGCAGATGAGAGGTGATAAGAAACTGATAGAAAATTAGAAACGCATGGAGATGCGACGATTATTAATTTCCCACATTTTAAATATATGGTGGACGCTGGAAGAAATATATTCATTCCATGCTTTAAAAAACCACTACGTGGAACCCATGAACATAACCTTCCTTTTTTTTAAAAAAAAAAAAGTTATATATTTAGCCAAATCATAGATAAGTTAAAATATTCCTGTTAAAATATGAAATTAAATAAATGTAAATAAGTCAATAATAATCCCATCGTGAATTATGGGTTGCTGAATGACATGCAAGGTTTTGAAATCTAGACGTCAATGAAATTAGAGAACTGCAGGTACCACTACGACCCGGTATATTCAGCGGTTCGCACCAGTTGAAGAGACATGTTAGTGGTGGTTTATAGTTATTGCCGTTCACCTAGCAAGTTCGATTCCCACAGCTGCCACCCGCAACATTAAATTTTCTTTAATTTAGCCATTTTTTCTTAATTTCTGTTTGTAACAATTGTATTTGTCACTTTTTTAAAAAATAATTAGAGTTGTTATTATTTACTACTAGATGGCACACTAATACTATTTAGGTAATTGATTACTGTTAGTGTCATTGCTTGCCATCACTTGAACAAAATGAACACATAAAATAAATAAGGTGAAGAAATAAATAATCAAAGTGAACACATATGAACAAATAAGTTAAAAAAAAATAAATCGAATATGCATATAAAAATCTGAACAAAGATGATAAAACTTATTTTTTTTATGTATTCACTTTGATCATTTATATGTTCCCTTTGTCTGTTTTATGTGTTCACTTTGTTCATGCGATGGCAAGTGATGCCAAAACCATAAATTATAATCTACCAATCAGTCGCTCTCTAATAAATTGTATCTTCCTATATGTGATGTGCAATCCGATGCAGGATGAAAACAAAAAGGAAACTATTTGTAGAGAAGGAGAAAGACAAAAGAAATAAAACACCATTATAAATTCCAAAATAATTACAACAAATAGAATTTAAAGGAAGGGCTTTCATAAAAAATAAAAATAAAAAAGAATAGCACGCAGTAATAAACTAATAATACATTTAGCTGGTTAGAGACCAGTCTCCAGCAAAAGAGGCACAACTTAAACAACCGTAAAAGCCTTACATACACAACACTCAAAAGTTGAAATGAAAGTTTGTAAAGTAAAAGCGAATTAAAGCATGAAGCATAATGCATTATTGACAATTTGACATTACTGCACGTTATAAATTTATCCTCCTTGTAAACCTGGGATTTCATTCCAGATGTGTCCTTATTCCACCAAACTGACTTCTGCTGCATTCCCGAGAGTCACTTTAGTGAATTCACTACAAATTCCTCCAGCTCTGATAAACGGATCATAAATAAAATGATTAATGACAAGGGATCCTGAATTCCTACTCTACAGAGATAGATAGCACGCCCACTCATATAACCATACATACCACAAGAGAATACAAAACGAACCCATTTACAAAACCAATAGTATGAAAAATGAATATGCTACAAAAAAATTTTGATCAGTCGTTGACTTGTTGTCAAGAATTGAGGAGTTTACTAGTTCACCATAGCAAATTATTTCTCAAAAACAATAATGCATATGGACTTTGTATAAAATAATTTGGAATGTTCTCAGAATTATAAAACTTACTCAGCTTGTTCTTCTTGCACAGTAACTAATTTTGTGACTGAAGAAGATACTTGAGTGGATTTAACAGTACTGTCAGCTGTTATGCTGACGTGGCTGGACTCAGCTTTGTTCAGCATGGCACAGGCTGGTGTTTGAACTTCTATGAACTCAGCTTTGCAGAGATTGATGGATGATTTATGTGTTTCCACCTTCTCCAGCATGTCACTGAGCTCCTCTATCATGGGACGTACTAATAATTCAGCCCCCTACAATTATAATGAATAATGTTTAAAATGAAAAAAATTATTCAAGTTTGGATTTATATATGGAGACAACATAATGAACCCTTATCTTAAGTAAAGTTACACATAAAATTGTCAATTTTATCAGGAAAACGTTTCTGTATGCTTAATTAACTAAAAGAGGAATACAAAAGTACCTGAAGGTCTTCGATAGCATGGCACTCTTGTATGAGTAGTTTGAAATCTTCAGAAAAACTCTGGCCCTCAAGCAAATCACAGCCATTGTGTCTGTAGTTCAAATATTCGTAGAAGCGTTTGCGTATCTCTTTGATTTTCAACTTGACCGCATCAATATCTCTAAGACAAGGAACTACATGACACGGGCAGGCCAAATAGTCCCATGGGCAGTATCTCGTAGGGAACAATGCTCTCTCTTGTCGGATGAGCTCCTTTTCCTTTCCCTTTTCGCATGTTGTGTGGAATGACTGAGATCACAAGGTTCCGTAAACATAGGTTAAAGTTTAATAGCAAATTGTATACTTTCAGGAAGTTCTAATCTCAATTGGGCCTGTCTTGTTCTTGTTGCTTCCTCTTAAATTGTTTAAAACAATTCCCTTCGTGTTGCATTTCAACAAACAAGTTTCCAGGTTATATACAGGATAAATAATATTTTGCCCCCTATTTGACCCTGTTTTTTTCAGACATAAACAAAAAAAGATGCATGGCTCACTTCAAATTATACATTCAATTAAACAATACTTATAATTTAGTTTCCTTGAATTGATATTATATAAATGAAGTTATTAATGATAATTTAAATGTAAAAAGTTAACAGTAACTAGATTACAAAAAATTAAATTCTACCTTTTCTTCTTTCTCTTGTTTCTCTTCTTCGTTGCAGCACAACATCCAGCCATCAGCAGATAATTCGTCACAGGTGTAACTCTGCACGACTCCATCATGGTCATGGAACTCTTTCCCCTTTATCTCCGTACTCACCTTTACCCTGTCATCACTCCCATCCTTCCATTTGTTTCTGTGCAACCCATCCTTCTCGAGGCATTCAATCTCTGCCTCATGCTCACAGCATGTTTTGCTGTTTGATTTCAGCTTGGCAGCACATTTGCACTTACAGTCTCCCTTGATCTCGCTCTCCCATCCACACTTCTTCCCTTGAGAGAAGCCCGGGCAGCTGTGGCAGGCACCGAGCTGCAGGAGGTCAAGAGTGGCAGAAGAGTTCCAATATGGACTGAAGGAAAGCAGGAAAGGGTCGTGATGGAGTGAAGAAAAGGGAAGTGGAGGAGAGAAGGGCGATGACTCACGGTGGACGTAGACGCCGGGGTATGGGCAGGCAAAGAAAGGGTTGAAAGGATCAAACCGGTGGTGAAAGAAACTCATGGTTGTATGTTCTGTTGAGAACTAATTTTGTATTGATATGAAAAAATGAGTTTTGATGTGGAGAACAAAGGAGAAAGTGTAAGCGTGGAATGAAGATGAAAGATATCGCGTTCCTCATTAATTATCTCAAAATTTGCTGGTCAAGGGGACAATTTGTTACGAATTAAAAACAATTTATATTTTAATCTAATCATAAAACTGTTTTCATGACATGTCGGTGTACATAGTCGAAAAGTTAATTAATTTGGATGATTTAAGCTGACAAAATAAAATTCAAATCACCTTGGAAGATATATGAGCTGGAAGGTAGAGAGAACAATAGGGTATTTAAAATTTGTAATTATTTATATATATATAGAGCTTTGCTACGGTGAGTCGACTCACCAGAGTTCTATGAGTCGTGCTCAAAACTCTTAGATCTGGTTCAAAATGACCAATCCAAACTGCCAAAAATATATTTTGTATTTTATAAGTTTTTACTTGATTTAATTGATTTGGAATAGTCGTCAAATTTATCAAGTTAATTTATTATTAGTTAAATTGTAGTAAAATAAATGAGTGTATTATATAGAGGTACACGTCTTGCTACCCAAAAAGGAAATGATCATTAAAAAAAAAAAACAAAACAAAAAGAAAAAACTCATATAGTGTGTAGATTAGTAAAAGGGAACATCAACTTCAGCTAGTTTTAATTGATCTCTAATTATCTCATAAAAAAATATAGATCCTTTTTTAATTAATTAAGAAAGGATTGACGACTTAGCTCGAAAGAAAAATGAAAATATGTGGGCCTCACGTGTGAAAGTGATCAATCAATACTACTCTCTCTATTCAGCTTCACAAAGAGATCTTATATATTGATAATGCGAGCCCTTCTGAAAACACAAAATGCATTTTTGACTATCATACGTACCTTTCTTTGATGATGATGATGATGATGAATGCATGCAGATTTGTTGAAACCATGTATAACACAGTTGAATGTGATCACAGTTTTGCGGCAGCATGTGATTATGAATGGATGAGAAGTTCAGAAAATGCTTTGAAATTAAGCATTACTTTATTTTTGTGTTCTTTTATATCTTTTAATTAAACAGGGTTTTTACAACATTTTCTACAGATATTTCCCTAATTTCAACCTCTGTCAATATGGCTAGGAGTATGGAACATAATAAGTAAATATTAATTGTAGGGATTTCTTTTTTTCACTAGGTGCTACAGCCCTTGAGAGTTGATTCTATATAGTGTTCTTCCTTTACCAAGACCGTTCATCTAAATTTGCACAGCTCAGATTTAATGTTAGTTTCAATAATATCGCAATCCCTGTTACTTTTATTTGTGTATACAAAACATTTTAAAAAGAGATAAAGTCCTCTTGCGTGCTAGCACATACAAGCATATGCATATATGGCATGCCAAGAAGATCATCCTCCTTTGAAGGACCAATCTGTGAGGAACATGACTAATGAATGAAGTAAAATAATAATAATAATAATAATAATAATCGTTCATATTTAAATTTCAGATCGAAAATTAAATCCATGATGAATTCGAATATACTAAAACATAATTTATATGTTCTTCATATTCTTGTTTATAATTTAATCAATTACTATAAGTAAATATCCTTATGAATATTGCACAACTACATAAGTGTATTCCAAAAAAAAAAAAAATCTTCAATTTATAGTAAAAAGGTCAGGAATGGATTTTCTCCTAATTAATTTCTAGTAATTTCCAGGACTTAAGATATATATGCGGCGTGTTTTTTTTTTTTTTTTTTTTTTTGAAAAAACCTCAAGTATATCACGTATACATCATGAGTGCTTGCAATATTTGATAAGTTAAAAAGATTTTCTGATATGTGATATGTTAAAGCAATAATTTCTTCAAAATTGAAAGACATTAACACCCTGATCGGAAGAGAACAAACAGGACAAGAAAGGATTCGAAAGGAGCTGAGCGGAGAAGAAAGGATTAGATAAATTCCGGTTCATGATCGGAAAGAACATAGAGGAGAGGGATTTGATTTGAGCGGAGACGCGATCTGTTCTATCCGTCGCCTAATCGAACGGTGGCGCTGAGAATCCCACCAAATTTCTTCATTTTTGAAAGAATTTGAAAATGGAATTTGAGCTCGCCAAATTCCCTTCGACTCTGATTCCAAATCCCTTTCTCCAACCTTCCGATCACTGGATTCTATAAATCCGAATTCCCGATTCCCTTCGTAAAAAAAAAATTTCCGATCAGGGTGTAATACTTTTTCAAGAACAAATGGGATGCCGCTTGGAGTGGACCCATTCGACCACTGATTTACTATCTTTTTTTTCAAAAATAAGGGTCAATGCCCAATTTGATTAATTAGACCTTTCCTTTTTAAAAAAAAAAAATGTTTATAGAGGTGCGGATCACCATAAATAACTCTTGGCCGCTAGCTTTGAAAAGAGAATTAATTAATTAATTCTTCTGACGATAATTGGATTTGTTAAATCAATTTTTATATTCATATAACATGAGGTCTGACAAATATTCTGATTAAAATTAAATAATGCAACACGAGATAATAATTATGATCCTGAACCAATAAATACTAGGTCATATAGTTATAATAATGCACATAGAAAATTAAATATTTGACCAGGGAGAGCTTATCTGCTCCATGGATGAGTAAAACGTGACCACCTCCATAGATAAACAGACAAAAAAAATAATAAATTGTAATAGACTATCAAATAATAAAATAAATATAATGTTGGAATTGCATCTATGGGTGTTTGCATTCCTTGACGTCCGTCTATTCAAAATTTAATGACAGAGTAAAACAACATTATCCTTGTCTTTTAAAAAAGTGATAAATGCGTTCAGCATGGATATGATTTCATGATGGAGGAAAGCTTTTTAAGACTTGACTGGCCATAAATGTTCTATGAAGATTCGTTTTAAATATCCATGCTCATAATAATAAAAAAAAGTGATTACAAATTTATTTACTGTAACAATCAGAAAATTAGTTAAATTTTTTTATAAAAAAACTTCAATTGTATTGAAAATTTCACAATTCAATTTTATCATACTTGATTAGTGATCAAATATCTAAAATATTGTACTTAATTTGATACGCACTGTTTGTAAATCTTAAATATGTTTGATATTACCTATTTATTAATTTGACTTGATAACTGTCACAATTATATGCTAGTATTGATCATCAATATATCTCTTCCCATAAAAGTTCCATTTTAGGTATGCTGAACAGAAAATTATCTACTTTATTTGAGATACATCTGTGGTCATCTGCCATCATCTCAAAATGAGAATATATATATTGAAAATTTAATTTACAAATATCATAAGATCAATCATGATTCATGTTGCTGGTGTTGGAAATTCTAAATATACTTTGCGATTGCGATCGCGATCGAAATTAGAGAATATATATAATTTGTTATTTTCTGCATCGAGGCTCCTAGAGATAAAAAATATATTTATCGTATTGAAACGGTAATTAATATAGAAAAAAAATAAAAAAATAATAATTTGTTCAGGTTCAGGATAGCAGATAAGATTCTCAAATTAATTCACCAGGCTAATGAGTAACGCCTATATGCCGGATTTTTTTTTTAATAAATATATTAATCTTTTTTATTTTAAAGATAAATATTATATTAATTAAGTTTTAAAACTAACGTTGCAACTACCGACTTCAAAAGGCCGGAGCTAACTTCGGACTTTGAAACATCGGAGTAACCTTTTTTTTAATTTCCCACCGTCCACTTTTGTTTTCTTTAGTTTTTTGTTTCTTTATGAAACTAACTCCGGACTTCTAAAGTCCGAAGTGATTCTTTTTATATTTTTGCACCGATTAAAGCCGTATTATATATTTTTTTCCTTCAACCTTTCTTCTGGCTTTATCTCACGAGCCAAATCACATATAAAAAAGGAAAAAAATATAAAATAAATTAAAAAGGGAAATTTTTGAGTTTTGAAAAAATTAATTTTGAGTTTTGAAGTCAGTAGTTAGCTAGTTTCGTGGTTTTGAAATCCGGAGTACGTTTTTTTTTTAATAGAGAATGAAGATTCCTTAATTTTTTTAAATTGCAGTATTTACTCAGCAGTGGCCTCGTAGTTTATTTGATGGAAATTTTTGTTTTTTTTCTCTATAAGATGCAATATTTATAAGATGTAGTATTTACTCAGCAGTGGCCTAATTTTTGTCCAAATATTTTATAAGATGCAATATTTATAAGATGCAGTATTTACTCAGCAGTGGCCTAATTTTTGTCCAAATATTTTATAAGATGCAATATTTATAAGATGCAGTATTTACTCAGCAGTGGCCTAATTTTTGTCCAAATATTTTATAAGATGCAATATTTGTCCAAATATAAAACATAGTCCAAACAAACAAACATACAATAAGTAAATAATAATACATGACAAAATAAAAGACTACTCCGCATCCTGCTGCTGCTGACCATCACGTGAAACTCCGTAGTAATGACCGTAACGGATCCCATATGGTGTCTGTGGTGTAAACCTCTCCGGAGGTTGAACACCTTCCCGTCGACTACGGTTACGAGCTAGACCTTCAGTAGTCGGAATATCCCGTCGCTGAGGCATAACTGCTGCACTGGATGAAGCCTCGGCATAATGTGTCACAGAAGCAGATCCAAATCCTGGCATGTAACTCTCACCGAAGCGAGAAAATCCCATAGGTGTCTGTGGTGTATGGGGAACAGGTGTAGGAGTGAACGGTGGCTGAGAGTAGTATAGAGGAGGGGGTGACGGATACGGCATAAAAATGCCCTGAGAATGGGGATAAAATGGATTATACATGTCAGGAGGCGGAGTGTGCTGGGTTTGGGTCTGAGGGTATGTAGATGGTATCTCTGTCTGTGATTGGGACTCTACACGAGGCAGACAACCTATCATAGATCGCGGGCTTTGCCTTAATCTGAGGCCTGTGAATACTTGGCTTTCATTTCTACAAATAATAATTATTTTAAAATTATTTATTGAAATTTAATTGAGTGGGTATACATTTGGAATTTAATTTTAAAAAAAAATTCATACCTCATTGCCGCGAAATTGCTCGCGTGGTAAGGGCAACAGTTTCGGCTCTGAAGCCTCACTGGCATCAGAACGTGATGTCGTCCGACGTCGCCGCTGTCTACCATGATCCTGTGGTGCAGGTCGGGGTGGCATCTTTTTACGTTTTTAGTGCACCTAAAATTAACAAATATAATAAATATTGCATTTGTGCTAATTTTGAATTATTAATGACTAAGTTTGATTAATAATGGCTAATATCAATTAATTTGGATAAAATTTAATCAATCGGTTGAATTATTATACTAAATAGACTTAATAACGATTAATCAATAATAATTAATGATTAATCACCAGTAATACCAGTAATTTCGACTTAGTTACACACATTATGCATTACCTAAATTAACAAAATTTTACAAATTTGCATGAGCATAGTCTAATTACATGTTATAAATTAATTTAGTCTACTTACAATTATTAAATTAATTTATAAACAATTAACAATTAACTTCCTAATAATAACTAAAATTGGACTAATCATCACTAATTTAAGATTAATAATGTCTAATATGAACTAATTTAGACACAATTAGATCATTCGGCTTAATTAAAATGATAATATTATATTAATTAACACTAATCAAAATTTGTTAATAATTAATTACGGACTATATTATTAATCTTGACTTAATTACACATAATATGCAGTAATTTAGTTCCACAATTTTTTTCTAACACTATGATAATTAATCTGAAAATATTTTTATTTTGTTACATTTTTCTTTAATTTTTTCGACATAATTTCTCTATTTTTTCTATTAAAAAATTAAATATAAATTTTAAATAAATTAAATATTAAAATAAATTACCTGAAGCCGCTGAAGCTCTTCAGCTCTCCTCCTCTTCTTCTGGCTTCGGAGTCCGAAATGAGAGAGAAAGAGACACTTGCATTTTATCCGGTTATATATAGATATTGATGGCACAATTGTAATAATATTAAACGCTGCTCCTGACTTCAAAAGGCCGGAACGGGTCACCCGGACAACCCGTTCAAATTTCCGACAGATTCAAACAAAAGTTGGAATGAACACGTGGCTACTTCGGGCTTTAAAAGGCGGAAGTTAACTCCGGCCTTTTGAAGTCGGTAGTTGTACCGTTAGTTTTAAAATTTAATTAATATAATATTTATCTTTAAAATAAAAAATATTAATATATTTATTTAAAAAAAAATCCGCCTATATGCAGAGTCCTATCGGCCCAGTGAATCACCATGCTTGACATTACACACAGCCCAACACTTGTTAGTTCTTTCAATTGATACCTACAAAGTAGAAGGGGTGTGATCTGCCCTAGGACAGGAAAAACAGAGTGTGTGTGACATTTAATATTGCTCTGCATTAGGTTGCTAAATTGTCAATTGAAGTGATCTGCCAGAGAAGTTGAAAGAATTTGAAGTACAAATAATTTACGACTGACCATTGTTATTTCTTCAGCTGTGTCTTAGAATTCACAAAGGCTCTTATCGGAAAAAAAAAAAAATTGAAGTTGATTTGGGTGGAGTTGATTTTAGAGGAATAGAAATGATTTGATTCCAAAATGAAATTTACTGATTGGAAGAGTAATAGGAAGAATTGATGGAAATTAATCGATAGCGGTAGAAAGGGAAGATAAAACAATTCTCACCAAATTTCTTCCTTTTAGATGAGATTTCAAGATAAAATTTGAGAGGAGTGAACTCCTATCAATTGAACTCCCACGATTACATTTTTTCGCTTGTGATCAATAAATTTGGATGGAATCGATGTTTCCATGTAATAACTTGAGTCATGCGACTAGACGTTTCAATTTAGTTAGGTGAAACCCAGACATTATGTGACTGCACTCATTTCTCATTTGTTTGTCATTATAATTGTCCCTGAATGAATAATGGGTTTTAATCATACACTTTTTTTTTAAGACAAACTAGATAGAGGCTATGTAGTGAGTTTTAATCATATACTTGGTTGAGCAAAAAAAAAAAAAGCTAATTACAGAGTGAAGAAAATAACAAAAAATAAGTAAAATTACATTTGTCTGCAATAAATACAATCTTGTTTAATAAGATATTTGAGGAAACCTAATATTAGAGTTATGGTTTGGAAATTATATATAGCAGATGGAAATATGATTTCTATATATCAAACTAATACAGTGGAGGTGCTTGTCCCAATCTAAATAACCAGTGCCAATCTGGGTAGCTCAATTGAACAATTTGGAGATTTAAAAACGTCTCCGCTTGATTTTCCATCTAGCAATTCTAATAGCCGATATTTATTCATATATAGCTTTCTTGATTATAGAAGCTGAAAAATGCCCTTCCTTGACATTTCAGCTAGCAAATGTAAATGACAAATTCGTCCCTCTCCTCTTTTTTAAGGCTAGATGGCGACGGCTATGCTAGCATTTCATCGATAAAAAAATTGTTACTAGAAGAGAGAGTGTCACACAATGAAGGGATGTCTCATGAATTGGCTTATGGATGATGCTGATTCAATTGTTTGCAATTTGACATGGCGTTTGTGCATTTCATGGGATTTACTTTTGAACATGTGTGTAATAAAAGCCTGGACTTCTGGCTAGCTATCAGGGGTCAGGAACTCATAACTAGGACATTATTTGAACTGCAACCTCTTGGAACATCTGGAAAGCACGTAACAATGAATCTTCTCGAATTCGATTACTACAGCGGATTTATTGTTCAAGAAAATCTGCGAGGATATCAAAGCCTAGACTAGATATGCTTAGGATCATTGAGGACCTTAGTTTTGGCTTTCTTTTGTTTTTTTGTTTCTTGTATATCTTTTTTCTTTTTTAAAATCTCCTGTAAATATCATCAATTTTTTAATATAATTCTGTCGGCGTGGTAATTGCCATCTGACTCTCAAAAAAAGAACATCTGTGTAGGAACGAGTTGACATTAGTTGCACCACTATCATAGGATACCCCGTACTTGTGCACTATTAGGAGTATAAGATTTAGAAACAGATATTTTTTTTTAAGATAAATTAGGGGTCAAGTCTCCTAACTTATTTTTTTTAAATTAAATAAATTAAATTTCTATGAAAGACCTCCAATCGGATTTCGAACCTACGACCTTTCACATAATATGCATTGCTTTTTGCCATTAGACCTAGAGTTGGTTCTCAGAAAAAAAAGAATTTACTTTCTGTTTTTAAGAAACACCTATCTTGTATAATTGCTTTACTAAATAGAAAAGTGGTAGACAGGATCTCTACTTAATTAAAAAAAAAAAAAAAATGTTGCAGAATTTTCAATTCGTTCTTCTCTTCACTGACTTCAATTTTCTAAGTCGACTTATCAAGACAGTTTTTGCTTCAGTGCCTAATATTCCTGTCTCGGAATTTGATAAGCAATTCTTTTCACTATCCCTCATTTAGTGGGGTACAATCCGTCATTAAAATTTTTATGGTGTACCTAATGTAATTAAGTTGACTACTTGACTTTCAATAAAATATTTCTTTTTCATAAAAATAAAGGACGTACGATATCCTTTTAACAAAATATCATAAAATAGTATTTTTAAGTGTATAATTAAAATGAAATTAAGATGTTATGATGAGGCATCACGGTTAAATCTTACTCAAGTTGATTAAAAAAATACTAGTTCCATTTTTCTTTCTAATTGTTGATTTTCTTTATTTTTTGCGCTCTTAAAAAACTACTTCTGTTCACCCCAATTATGCATTGGGCATTTATATTTTATCCCTATGCACTTCTACAAAACACCAGATGAGCATACAATATTAGAAGCCATTTCCCGTTTCTACTAAAGAAGTATATCAAAGTGCGGGGCTTAGATTCTTTAAATAAGCTAGGCCTCAACTTTTCGAACAAAAGGCAAAACACCCAAATAACAACCCGAGATCAAATTTACATGCTTCGATTAATTCTGGGAAGCTATATCAAATGTGCACAAATCACCTATTCGAAATTTGGACTGAAAACCTCAACTATTGTACGGACGAATCTTCTCATTATGCACATCAAACCGGGATCCTTATACAATGTCCGTAAGTTGTTTGATGAAATGCTCGTACATACAATTGGAACGAGAGTCATCTACCGTCTGAATATTTCAAGCAAAGTATCGTAAGGCATGTAAAGAGGCTCACATTTTTCAGCTGTAATTTGTTATATATAGCCAAACTTTGTTTTTGGTGTACTGCCTAACGAGAGTGTGACGTGTCCTACTTCAATTTTCATTATCTGAATGAAAGTGTTGTATTGACACGCGCAAAAGGGTGTTGATATAAAATGACAGAGCAGAACATAGTTTCTGTTTTCTTTTTTTTCACTTTTTTTTTTCTGAAAGGAAAAGTGGAGGTCATGCCCCAATGTTTCATTAACTAACTGCATGTGTTTTGCAATGAGCTCAAATACAATGTACAAATTACCAAAAGAAACAAAACTGAAAAAAAAAAAATATTAAATAAAGCTGATGCTTAAAGATAACTAGAGAAGATCAAAATACAGCATCAAGCAATTAGATTATTAGAATAAGGCTAGCTAGACTTCTATAAGCATGGTATTCCATTCAATAGCACTTGAGACTAGTTCATGCTCTGGCTATGTGCTGCCTTTGAATATACTTGAACATCTTTACCTTCAGAAAGCAAAAATGAAGATACCATTACATCTCTCTGAGATTTATCATTTATCAACATGAGGATCCAAGATGAATTCCACTGAGTTTCTAGGTTGAATCGACTCCTTTTATGATTTACTCATGAATCAGCGATTGGGAAGCTGCCATTTGTCAACCCCTCTTTTTCAGATTGTCTATTTTGGTCAATCTGTTCTGTGCAAGCTGCCAAATGAAGATCCTCATTCTCAGTGGGATCTTAAACCAATCAGGAATCCACTCTTGGATATTCTTTTATTAGTTTGTAAAAGGAGCAGATTGAGAAAGAGCCGTTACAATTCAATTTCCATTTCTAATTATCGTGGTCTCGTGGACATTTTGTAAAATGTAAACAAATGTTACCTCATGCAACAAGTACCTATTAAAACATGACATTAATATTTGTACAATCTAACAATTAACAAACTTGTAGATAAAAAGTATATGCTTTAAAAGAAGCCTATAGAAATTTAATTTCCCACTTGTAGTATTTTCTTTTTGGTCTTTCATTTTAAATGTATAGATTTTATATACATTTTTTACCATTTTTTCCTTTATAACCTCTGGCTAATACAATTATTTTATTTTTTATTATTAACACAAGTTATAGGCTTGATCTAATTTGTATTTCTTCCAAGAGCAAGGTTCTAGTGCCACCACTTTTGATTGTCACAAGTTGTCACAACTTCATATTTTACTAATATTTCAAAATTTTAAAATTCAAATGCTGAATCCAAGCCATTGATCTTGTTAAATCTAATGAGCGATGTATTTTCATATAAAATTTATAAAATTTAGAGTTGATTTGTTACTCGATCAAGTGGTCAACAAATGAACGAATCTGGTTAACTAGGACTGATTAATTCTAACACGTTCATCGTTTAATCACTTAATTGAGTATCAAACCAACTCCAAATTTTAAAAAACTTATATGAAAATGCATTTCTCGCTAGATTGAACAAGATCAACGGCTTGGATTCAATATTTGAATTTTAAAATTTTGATAAAATATGAAGTTGTGGCAACCAAAAGTGGTGGCACTAAAACCTTATTCTTCTTACAAAAAAACTATATTAATTATTGTAAATAATTAATTATAGAGAACTAGTTTTTGATCTAATGACAAAGAACAATGCACTTCTACCGGAGTCTGTAGGTTCGATATCCAGTATAGGATTCTTTTTGTGACATTTATTTTTGAATTAAATCGAAAATCTTGACCCATCTTATATATCTTAAAAAAATAATAATTCTAGTTGTACTCTCAAGTCTCAACCGATCCGAGCATACCCATGTACATAATCTCTGTCTGTTTGCTCGTAATATATTCTGACCAGTGACCACTATAATCTGAAATACGCCATTCTCTCCAAATTCCACTTACCGTGCCAAGCTCTATGCTCGTTTTTATTTGGGAATGAATATTATTTTTAAGCAGATTACAACCGAAATGCAATTTGGAATTTAGTAGGGACTAACTGATATTTTAAAATTTAAAAACAACGAAGTCCTCTTGCAGAGATGTCAGGCAATTTTCTGCCTTATATAGTTTGTAGCCATTCGTGTAGCGACTACCAATTCTATGGTAAATTAAACCCAAATGACATTTGCTGCGCGACACAAATTAAGCAAGACCGCTAGTTTTATTTTAATTGAAGACCGCCTTCTACTTGACCGTTCAGTCCATTTATAGTGGTGAAATCTGAAAAGTCAAATTTGACTTTGCCCATCCAAACACATACAGAACTCACACATACCTTATTATCTACATCAACAAAACAGAAAAACGAAGCATTAGTAAGATTGAATCATGTTATTAATGAACTAGAATGATTGAAAAGAAGAAAAAACACTTTCGGATATCAATTACGTACAGTAGTATACTCACCGTGGGGCCGAACAGAAATTATCTGTAGGGGACAAATTTGTTATTTCCATTTAATTAGGGGGGGGGGGGGCAAATTACATAATTTTTTTCTAAATATAAAAAATACACATGTAAATTAAACAATTTGTGTGGCATAAGGGGGATAATGCCCCCTTCAGCCCCCCATGTAGCTCCGCACGACTCATGGAAACTTCTAATTTGTTAGGTGAAAATTTAGTTTAGTCATGCAAATTTTCAATTTGTTAGGTGAAAAATTAATATAATGTATCACATTCATTCCTTTTTTATTACTTCTTCGTCTAACTTTTTTCAAGAGAAAAAAATGATTCGTATATATGCCAAGCATTTAACAGCACCCTATTTTTAGAAACTAATATGTATGTCCAATAGTTCATTACTTTTGCATATATATATATATATATATATATATATATATCCCTAGGCCCAAAAATTTTAGTACACACTGATCAACATTTTCCAATTGTTAAGATATTTGAGAAAACCAAATATTTGAAATTTGTCGTCTTGGACCAGCTTGTAGGTTCTCTCTACTGGGGCTAGTGCTCTTTCAGGAAGAGAAAAATAATGCATGGCTAGGATAATAGGAATTATGAGAAAGGACACATGTAATCAGCTTGGGCTTCTATTGACCTTAAGACCAGCAAATAAACTGAGAATATTGATATTCATATTCAAATATGTTTTTCCATCTTCGGAAACAAAATCAAACTACTCAAAATCAACAGCTCAGCAGTATCACTTTGCTTGCTATGATTGTTTGCAAGTTAAAACTACAGGGGTTCAAACTGACATTCACCTAATTAGTAGAATCCATACATTCAAACACCAACTGTGAAATGCATTAATAATGAGCTCCACAATACTTGTTCCAAGCGATTGGGTGCTAGATGGAATGCTTCAGTCAGCTACTGATTAATTGCTGCTTGTACAGTTCTATAATTTTTTGTTATTGTAAGCAAAGTCTTCTCATTAAATATTAGTAAATTAGCATTTCTATTATTTGTTTTTTCTGGATAAATTAGACAGTGACTATCTAGTGAAGCATTTCTATTATTTGTTGTAAATAGAATTTTTCACCAAAATTAACCGAATTGTAAACATGCATAAGTCTGTACTTATACCAAACTCCGACAGAAAGAAAACCTTTTTCATAGTTTAAAATTAAAACGAATGCGTTAGATCAATTGGTTGATGTCATCTACAAATTGATCTGGATGCTCAGATTAAATCACAAGTGCGAGCAGAAAAAGAATTCTTGGATCCGGTCCAAAAATAAAACCATTAGAATGACCGACAATCATTATTAATTGGGATCCTCTCCAATAAAACAAAATTCATTTGGGTCCGTACAAAACCTAATCATTCATTTCATATTCAATAGGCTAGATTATGTATGGTTTTAATACTTAATAAAGTTTGTCAGAATAGAAAAGAGGCAAATTTACAGTCAAAATAAGTTCGATCCTTTCGATCCTAAATGAACGGCTGAGATCTCGCTCCATAACTCTGCAACAAAATTCCAACAATTACAAACAAAATCAACTTTATAAAGAGCAACTCTCACATCCTTTTTTCTTCTCTCTCTCTTCTGGTTGGGATGTACCATGTACGTAGAGGTAGAAATGGCAAATTTAGTCGCTAGGGAGGTTAATTTTGCTGTTGAGTACAGATAAGTGGCTGGGGGATTATATTATATTTTTAAAATTCTTGCCATAAACAAAAAAGGGATGTTATTCTTTATTTTTACCAAATACTATTACATTTTGCCCTTTTAACTCATTTGGACCTTCTATTATTATTAATAATAAAGCGGTATATTCTGCAAATTTCTTTACTGGTCCAACTAAGAATATTGCATCTATTTTTGGTCCAACTAAGAACTTTTTACTGTTCATTTCTTTAGTCACGAAGAACTCAACAATTAATTTTTGTGAAGTCATCATTTGAACTTCTTTTATGAGTGCACGATTCGAGGCTTCACCATTTTTTTTTATATAGCAATTTTCAGACGCCATTACTCATAAAACATTTTTCAGGCTGTATCTGGCATTTAATATTAACTACACCTCAAATAAGATCAAAGGTTCAAAAAGTTATTTATTTCTTTTAATTTAGTTATTACTCACATAATTTGATATCCCCGGTTTCGGAAAATTTTCCTATCCTATTATGATAATGGAGGAAAAAATCGAAAATTTGAATGGTTTTGGTACATATTTTAATTTTAATAACAACTTGAGTACAGTCACGATGTAATTTTCTTTTCCTTTTTTTTTTTTTTTTTTTTTGAGTGGGACATGCAACACATTCTGTTAGAATTAATTCACAACCTTTGCCATGTAATAACTTGTGTTATGCGACTAGACTTCCCAATTAAGGTTAGGTGAAGAACCAAGACAGTGTGCGACTGCATTCCTTCCTCATTTGTTTGTCATTATTTTTGTCCCTGGTATGGGTTTCAAATACAATATACTTGCACTTGAGCAACTTATTTAGTTACGGCTTTTTCAACATAGGTCACATACCCACATAATATACGAATACATTATCATAATTTACAAGTTGATATTCGTCCTTTTGTGTGCGCGTGTGTGTGTCAACCGCGAATAATATGCATTATTGAAAAAATATATAAGTTACAAAACTACAGTTAAATAGACAGAGAGAAGCTCAACACATACAATATTGTTTGTTAAGATATTTGAGGAAATCAAACATTACAGTAATTGTTATCACATTAATTTTATATTATATACAGCAATTGGAAATAAGTCATATATATGTCGGACAAATAGAGTTGAGCAGCTTCAACTAATCTAAATGACCAGCATGAAGGTATGCAGCTCAATTGAACATAGAGATCCAAAAGCCCCTCCCCTTGATTTTCCATCTAGCAATTTCAATAATCATTGCCTATCTATGTGTACCACAATTGAACAAAGAGGTTCAAAATAGCATTTTCTTGATCTTTGATCTAGCAAATCTGAATAACAATTCCTTAGTTATTTCCACGGCTGCAATTTACTAGACATGCAGACTCATGAAGATCACAGACGAAGAAAGCTAATAGTTATTGCTACTCTAATTATTTTGTACAAATTTTTGTAGAAAATTTTCTTTGATTGCTCAGTTTAAATGTGTCATGTCGACAATATATGATAGAACCATGACTCTAATTTTCCAGGCATTTCCAGATGATTAAAGATATATAGAGCCCTTTTTCTCACTACCTTCAAACGCAGAGGTTGTCTTATCGACTATATACAACAGGGACATAAAACCTTATGTACTTTGTTATGTTGTACCTAATGTTAGTAAGTAGACTTTTAATAAAATGATATTTTTGTTAATAAAAATTGAGGAGAACAATTTTTTAATTATATATGGAACGATATACATAGTGCATGAAAATAAAACAAGGATGTTAGCGACATTTTTCACCCTTTTCATCATTGATATAATTATTTCATTGGACCAATTGCTTTTATTAGACACATTATTTCGTTATTAATTTATTTCACCGCTGTCAATTTAGTTGGACATTGTTGGTTAATATTATTCATATCAACTTTTACTTTTAGTTTATTTGAGTTGGTTGGATATTAAAATTAAGATAGTTTATTTTCGTCATTTTATTATTTTTCATGTATTAAAACAAAAAACTAAACAAGTTGAAATGTTTGTAATATTACACATATTACTACATAAAGTATAGTAAATTATATTCATATTCTTTGTTGCAAATTAAATTTTTATATAAAATGTTTAATTGAATTAACCGAATTATAATCATGTCTGTACTTAGTGTGAAACCAAACACGGACAACCATTTATTAAAAAAAAAAAAGAATGACGGACAACCATTTATTGGGATCCTCTCCAATAAAACAACATTAATTTGTGTCCCTAATAGAAAATTAAGAAGCAGATTTACAGTCAAAAAAAGTTCGAACCTTCCGATCCTAAATGAACGGCTGAGATCTGCTCCACAACTCTGCAACAAAATTCCAACAATTACAAAGAAAATCAAGTTTATAAACAGCAACTCTCAGTCTCTCTCATTCGTTTTTATCTCAGTCACTTTTTAAGAAAATCATGAAGATAAGGAGAGCATGGAGTCCACAAGCGAGAATTTGTGGTTACCCAACACCACTCGCTCTTCCCATCCAATCATCTCTTCCCCATCTCTACCTCTCATCTTTTATCTCCACCCATTTCAAAACACCTTTTACATCAAAACCAAAAGAGAAGGAAGCTCCATTTTAGGTACCCATGGCTTCCACCGCTCTCTCCACCACTGTAAATCCAACCAAGGTATAAGAAGTGCATGACTAATAATATTATCAAATTTCATTCCTTACCATGTACAATATGAAAGGTCATTAATGTCTCTTTGCATTATATTGCAGATTTGCACAGGGAAGAATGGTGTCGTGGCACCGGCCCGTATGCTCAAGTCGGTTAAAGGACTGAGCTCTAAGCCGTGCAGGAGTGTCGTGTGCCAGGCGACAAGCGGTGTCTTGCCAGACGATGTTCCCGACATGGAAAAGAGACAGCTGATGAATCTGCTCCTACTAGGTGCTATTTCCCTTCCCACTGTCGCCATGCTCGGTCCTTATACCTACTTCTTTGTGCCACCAAGGTACATGGCTTCTATCTCAGCTGTTGTATTCTCCCTTTTTCTAGTGTTATGTTAATTTGGGGTGTAAGGTTTTGACTTGAGCACTTATTCGTACCAAGCTATGTTGATATTGAACTTTGTAGTTGATGACTTCATGATCTGTTCCAATATCCCCCGCACATGCTGGTACCAGATATACCATTTACTGGTAATCAACATTAGGTGATAGGCTTTTTCTCATAAACATATATCAATATGCTGTTTAGCATGCTATAATTGTAAGGCTTTGAATACAGTTATGTAATACTGTACTTAGAAAAACAAGTTTTGGGGGAATGTTCATGTCTAACATGGTTTTATTTTTTAAATATGAAATCATAAAATTTTATTTCTATTTTACAGCACAGGAGGTTCCGGGGGTGGACTGGTCGCAAAAGACAAGATTGGAAATGACGTTATCTTAACAGATTGGCTTAAGACCCATGGTCCCAATGACAGAACTCTCGTACAAGGGTTGAGGGTATACTCTATTTTCTGTTCGATGTTTATTGCCTGCAACATTTTTTTCTTTTTTGTTATCCTAATTTTCTTCCTGACTTTCAACTTGGTTGCAGGGAGATCCAACATATCTAGTTGTAGAGGCTGATAAACAATTGGCAACCTATGGAATTAATGCGGTGTGCACTCACTTGGGCTGTGTTGTGCCGTGGAATTCCTCAGAGAACAAATTCATCTGCCCCTGCCATGGTTCTCAATACAACAACCAAGGCCGTGTCGTCAGAGGCCCTGCTCCTCTGGTATGCCTTTTCAATTTTTATACTTCTTTATATAATTCAATTCATGAATGTATAGAGCCAATGACCAAGAACAAACATTAAGAATTACTATTCTTGTTATTGACATGTTGCTAGTTAGTACTGAGAACAGTATTCTGGCTTTAACAATATTGTTGTCTTCTGCTAAAGAACAATAACTGATGGTAGAACAAGTGAATACATATTTACAAAAGAGAAGTGGAGAGCCTCCGGTGAGCACCAAATCAGAGATATTAATATCACCAATAGGTAGATTTAGTGCAATTAAAGTGCTGTACATTTCTGGTGAGTTAGTAGTGACTGGTAAATAATTTGAAATTATTCTGACTTAATTAACACAGTCTTGAAGTACAACAATTTCATAAATCAATGCTTCCTTTCCAATTGATAATTTGGTTAATTTTGCATAAAATTAAAGTGAAATTATTATGATCATACCTATGTAAGCATATAATGCATTTTCTAATCCCTCTCTCCTTGTTGTTTTGTTTTTTTTTTTCATTTTATTAAACACCTGCTGCCGTTTCCAAATACTGAATTGCTCTGTCTTTCACTTTCCATAACAGTCATTGGCTTTAGTTCATGCTGACGTGGACGATGGCAAGGTGGTACTTGTACCATGGGTAGAGACTGATTTCAGAACTGGTGAAGACCCCTGGTGGGCTTAATTTTACTGGCATGCGACCAGCTCAAAACTAAATACACTCTATGTGGACATTTCTATTTGACAATACCTTTGTACCAAAGAACAGATTGTTTTGAATTAATGCGTATATATGTCACAGTTTCGATTTTGGATTCTACATGAGTTTCAAATGCAAGCACTAAATCTGGATTCCTTTATGTAAAGAAATGATTGTTACCAAGTCAGGAAATTCACTGCTCTTAAATAAATAATTGCTAAAAGAGAGATATTTCAAAAATAGATTTACTGATGCTTTATTTTTGGAATTAATCAAGGCAACGTTTTTTTTTTATTATTATTATTTCGACAGAAATCTAGACTACATTGGTGATACAATAGTCAATAGATAACTGTCATCTTTGGTCGTAATTTCTCTTTCTATGGGTTTAGTTTCTGTTTCAGTTAAAGGAAACTGGGCTTTGTCACCTTTTCGTCAACCATGCTTTTCATCAAAACAGAATAATCCTAGAGAGAGGTGGTGTTTGTCACTTCAATCATATTGTTCTATTCTACAGTCTACACACAATCAAAATTTACTGTCAAGAGATCACAGAAAACATCTCTTACAATTGGAACTGCAGAAAACAAACACATCATAAATAAATAGATTCTAACACTCAATTAGATAGCCGAAATTAAGCAAAGCGACGAAAAGAGTAACTGGAAGCCGATAACAGAAAACATATATATACATATGTATGAAGAATAGACAAATTTCAATTTCATGTAATATTTAGAACATGAAGAATAGACAAATCCAACAAAATGCCATGATAATCAGAGCACAGATAACAGAAACAACAAGAGCGTCGAGTTACTACCAATTTACAAGCTTTCCAGATAGGAGAAAAGAATTAAGAAGAATTCACAGACACATTTATTACAGACAGCAAGCAAATACCAAATAATGAAAAAAGAATATATCTATACTTTATACTGACACCATTTACCAAATTCTACCAAATCTTAAAGGGATTATAACAGCTCATCACTGGGATTTATATTTTGCATTCAATGGACTTTGACAATGATTTATTATCCAAATTTGAATTGCCTTAATTTGGAACTAGACATAACAAAACCAACCAGACACTGGACCAAACTTAAAATCACTATACTGATTTCAGCAATTAAGCTGTAATAATCCCAACTCAACCACATTTACACTAAGAAAGCTTTGTTTTGACTAAGAACCAAGACCTCTGACATCTTGGCCAGGTACAGTGGGTGGTTTCCCGCTTGCATCTGCTTGAGGTGGGTATAGTGCAGCTGGAGGATAACTCAGCGGAGCCCGCACATAAGTGCCAGCTGCCGCTTGTTCATACGCAAAACTACCAGGACCCATCCCAACAAACTGCTCATTCTCCTTACTGAAATAAATTGGCCTAGAAATGGGCATCGGCATGGGGACAAACCCACGAACCGGCATGTTCCCTTGCCCTTCCAGTGAGGGTTGCATGTATGGGACAGGCGTTGGCACATAGTACACTGGCATTGGCTGAGGCACATAGTAGACTGGAGGTGCCGGTGCTGGCTGGGTAGGCGGCTCTTGCAGCTGCACCGGGACAACTGGTTCAGCTGGCTCAATTGTTTCTGTTGGGTCTGAGTCAGCATTCACAGGGGACCTGTCATGCAATGAAGGGCTGTTGATATTGTTACATTTGACATTGTTAAACAGCCATGCTCGATTGTTTCTATTTGGTACGGTATCTGGTGGTACAAGTACAGAATAACAGAAAGGAAGTCTTCTGTGCTTTCCTCTTTCAAACTTTACCAAAGGGACATAACAATTGACAGCAAGCAGATGCAAGCGGGAATCATTCTAGGATCTAAAAATATGCCCTATGTCACTATTACTGCCTTGTTCATCTATCCTTCAACACATTCACTTTTAACCAAACACAACAGTGAACTCAAAAACTTAATTTCTAATAACAAAGGGACTCTGCATAACTTTACCAATTTAAAATTGAGCGAAGTAATCCAGTAAATTGTCAGAGGGTTATCTATATACTCGGCAATCATTCAATTAAGGGCTGTCCCTGTGAAAAGAATTTTCATGTTTTTTTTTCTATTTTCAATGTAGTACAACAAAAGCTAAAATTGTAATCAAGGTAGTCGAGCCAGTTAGTCTGCTGGCTGGTAGAACTAGAACAAAGATATATAGGCTGGAATAATAATAATAATATCCACTAAAATCTGAAAATAGCAAATTTATACAATATAAGGGGAAAACCAATATGCACTATCCTGGTTTATGATGTAATTTTTTTTATACACCTGGTCTAATTTAGACATTAATGAAAGGTCATATGCTTTTTGACCAGTTCAATTTCTTTTAAACCCAAAAAATTGACCAAATTTGGGAATAAAGCAAAGCCCAGAATACCTGTCAGAGCCGGTGTCAATTCCAGTGAGATAATCTGGCGGATCTGACACCATAGACGAGGAAGCCTCCGACCGGCGCCGCTCCAATGCCCCACCAACTGCAGCTGGCGATGCTGAGTTGAGTGCATCAACAAACCACTGGTTTGAGTCCCCAGTTGAAAGCACCGAACCAAATCCACCGCTCGGAGAGGAAGGAAAGAGAAATAACCTCAATCTCGGCGACTTTGATGCAGGGTTCAGCCGATCCAATTCATCAAGCATGTTGATCAGATCCTCATCAGAGCAAACAGAGATGAGCGAGTCGAGATCTTCATGAGGGAGTTGATACTTGATGATGGGAGGCGATTTAGGGTTGAAGTGAGAAGGAGAAATGGAGGAAAGGAGAGAAACAAGAGTAGAGAAGGAGGCGGAGCGAGGGAAGGAGACTATGCGTGTCTCGCCGCCGACATACCGGAGGAGGTGATCCCCGGGCCGGGGGAGGATGCTACCGCCATAGCTGCACATGAGGCGAACATGCTGGATCTGAGCGTTGTTGGTCGGAGCAGAAGCGAGGTTGGCATGTGGAGTTGCGTGACTTGGATGATTGGTTGTAGTTGTTGTGATCGGATTCGATGGAGGCGAGATGGAGCTCGTTGTGGTAGCGCCGCCGCCGCCGCCGCCGGAGGAAGAGGAAGAGGTGGTGTTAGATAGAGAGGCGTCGTGGTGGTGGGTAGTGGGATGGGGGTGAGGATGGGGGTGTGGAGGAGCGTGAGAGGCCATCGACCTCTTGGGTTCTCCGGCGAAGTAGGTGGCGGAGGGATGGGGAATGACGAAAATGCCCCTGTCGGATAAGAGCTGTGGCGATGGCGTTGGCGGAGGAAGATTGTTGTATTTGTATTTGTATGTAAATTGTTGTAATTGTTGTAACTGGGGTTTAAAGGAGCTTCGGTTGCGCCGATTGTAGTTGACAGCGACGTGCGCAGCAGCCATGGTTTTGGTTTGGTTGATTATTATTTACTTTCTACTTAGTTTTTTCTTTTTTTTTTCAGATTGGTGTTAGAAAGTTGTTAATTTATATGAGAGAGGAAGGTGAAAATGTTTATTCGGTTATTATGTGAATATTTAGTTGTATTTTATAAAGAGAAATTATAAGTTTGTAAGTACTGAAAATATTTTTTTATTTTTTGCTTTTTACAAAATGATTATCTTCCTTACTGCTTTGTTCCTGGGGTCGTTTGGATGTGTCCGGAATTTGGGGATTTTCCAATTCCGGGCATAAATTTTAATATAAACAATTCATCTCTCTCACAAAGTTACACACTTCCCAACGAAAATCCTTATTCCTTCCTAGGAATTGGCTATTCCTAACCCATCCAAACGACCCCTAAAAAAAGATGTTTATTTTGAGCTTGTTCCAGAAATTCCCCACTAACTTTTATAAATTCTGAATATTTAAAGGGTCAATTTCTATAAATGAACTTATGTTCTATTAAGGAATGATTATATTTTAAAACAATACTTATTGATGATGAAAATAATTACTACAATAAGGTTTAAATAAAATATTGACATATTTATTACTGATTTATTCGATATACATAAATTTAAATGCTGAAATTTAAAAAGAACGAATTAAATTGGTCATTGGTTGGATGTGAATGGTTCAAATTGCACAAGTGAAACCAATAAATCATACCTCTCGATCTTAATAATGGATTTATATAAATTGTGAATTATGCTAAACAATTTCATCGTTGAAAATAACTCTTTTGATTTCATGCTGCTTAATAATTTTGTCAAAATAACCAAATCCGAAATCTTTGTCAAAAAATAGATTGTACCGGATGTACTATTATACAAGTAATTTATACAATAAAATTATAAATAATAAATATAAATTACATTCAATTTAAGTTGTATACTTTAAATATTAACAAATATAATTCTATGTGAATTATTTGATTTTTCAAACAATCTTACATCTAATTAGTAAATATCTTCATATGCTTGATATATCACTAGACATGGCAGTCGTAGCTTCGCTGCGCTATGTTTTTTTAGATGAAAATAATTCAGCATGAACTATCTTAGATTTCCAAATATTTTTAATTCCTAAATGAAATGATGATTGGTATGACTATTTTTTATATATTTAACCAAAAAACTATTTTAATTATAGAATATACAAAAATAAAAAACTATTTTAAATTATACAAAATAAAAAACTATTTTTTATTATATAAAATAACGGTAAAAAATTAGAAAAATTATCGCAACTTAATTAATATTATAGATTATAGATTTTACTTGACACAGAGTATGTAAATTAAATTTTAATAGGGCCATGTGCGCATTTTTCTTCGCTGAATATTTTCTATTGTTGTGGACAAAAAAGGATAAGACGCTTCCAACTTCGAATAGAATAAACAAGGACCAGGTCAGAGTGGGATTGACACGCAACTTGAGTATCCAACTTAAATCCTCTCCAGTTAACTTTTAAGCAGAGGAATCGTCGAAGGACTGGGGCAACATTATTATGCTCATTCTTTTAACTTCTATCTAAAAAAGTGATACTCCAGTCTTTATAAACGGAGACCGAGATCATTCGACTAATAACGGAACAGACACAGCTGGAGACACGATATATACTGCTGGAATATGAACGGTTATTTTGAAAACCACCCTCGGATACTAAACAATTTTGACTTGGCCCCACCACTGTGGGTCCAGGTCCTTTACAGCTTCCACTTTCCCTATCTAACTTTCTTATTCAAGAGAATTTTATTCCCATTTTATTTAAATTTTAACTTCGAATAGAATGCATTGAACTGCAAGTTGATCAAGTTTGGAAGTGGAATGATTTCCTTTTCTTAGATAATCTTTTTGTAGTTGCTGTCAGTAAATGTAAAATCGACATCACTTTGCGATATTTTCTTTGGAAATTTTCGCTTTTAAGATAAGTCAAATTGAACAACACTACTTTTAAATTTTGAAAATTAAGTCTTATGGGACAGACGGACAGTATTTTTTTATTCAGATAATTCAATTATTTTTGGGGAAAAAATGTGGGCCATATAGAAGGGATTAACTTAATTAATTAATGATCAATCACGTAATGATATTTTGACTTGACGCCTAATTTATTTCTGAAATAAAATTATGAGAAAGTTTAATATACACCATAGTGCATAGGGCTTTCTATGCACCGCAGAATTTTTCGGAGGTATTTTTGTAAATTGACAAATCTAATTTAACTAATCTAATCTAAATATTGAAATCTCATAGCAAACCAAATTTTAAAATTTTTGAGATTTTATTACTATTTTTTTATTTTTTAAAACATGCTATTATTGGAAACAAACTACTATTTACAACATTCCAAAAATGACAGGTTTTAAAAAATTCGAAAAAAATAATAATAAAATCTCAAAAATTGTAAAATTTGATTTGCTATGATATTTCAATATGTAGGTTAGATTGGTTAAATTAGATTTTTCAATTTATAAAAATACCTCAAAAAAATCCGCGGTGCATAGAAAGTCATATGCACTATAGTGCAAATTAAACTTTCTCTAAAATTATAGAGCCAAAGAATATAGTGAATTTTTCGAAAGTGTAACAATCTGATTATAAACAATTTTCTCGTATTTAAAAATTGTAACAAGTGTGAACAAAATATGGGTAAAACGTAATAAGTACAATCAATTTAGATAAAAATTTCTATGGCAAAAAAATATGAAATAATTTTAAAGGCTTCCTAATTTTTCATTTAGTTATAATCATTAGTCGGCAAATTATTTTGACAGAAAGAAAAAAAAAAAAAAAAAAAAAAAGTAGCAAGTTCAAGATTGAAGTTCCCAAAATGATTGTGCAACATGATTTTTATAACAAAACTCTTAAAACTGTACCTCAATGACTATATTCAGTTATGAAACAAAAAGGGATTTTCATTAGAGATACAGTTAGTGTAAGCAACAAGTTGATAGTCCGTTTCTTTTTTTTTTTTTTTTTTTTTTTCCTTTTGCTAGTTTTTGACGCAATAACTTCTAAAAAAAACTACTAGATATCAATGAAGGAGCCAATATATCATTTTAGTAAATTTAAACTTTAGAGAAATTCTAAGAGAATATTTTAGAGGTCATCGCTTTTAATTCTAATTTAATAAACAAAATTGCTTTCCGTCATCCTCTTATTTGCATCATCCTCATCATTCCCTACAGACACGTAAATTTTTTTCCATTTTTAGAAAACGCGTTAATAACTTCTCTTCTATTTTCGGAAGTCCAGGGAATGAGAGGATGATTGCTGGGACGATGAGCGCCAGGGGATGAGGACAAAGCGAATAAAAGGGGGAGAGGGCGGAGGGGGGAGGGAGCGAAACAGAGAGGGATAGAGGGGATGAGTCTAGTGAATTACAATCTTAGCATGTTGTGGTGTGTCGTGTCAAACACGGGTGTGTTTAGCACCGTGTCGTGTCGTGTTGACACGGGTTATATTTGCAACCGTATCATGTTGAGTGGAGGAAAACGCCAACACAACACGGAAACTGACACGACACAGTTGGTAACCGTGTTAACACGCCACGACACAGTTGTGTCAACCGTGTCAAACCGTCTTAGAAGCTTATTATTTTTTTTTCATAAAAATTGCCAAAAATTATTAAAAAATATTTAAAAACTGAAAAAAAAATCTAAAAAAATTCGAATTAAAATTTTGGGATTCATTTTCTACTTGAGAATTATTCTTTTTTATATTTCATGATAAAATGTATTATTAAAAAATTATAAAAATCAGATGATGCTAATTGGTAATATCTTGGTTGAAAAATTATATGTGCTATGTTAAAATTTTGAATTTAAAAATCATAAAAAATACGTGAAATTTCAAATCAAACTTAGTTTTTTTATAATGCATTAATATTTCTATACTATTCATTTAATTTTGAATTTAAAAATTTAAAAAAACATATGGAATCGTGTTGTGTCGTGTTGTAACTGTGTCGTGTCAAATCGTACCGTGTTGAACCGTGTCGTATTAAACCTTGTCACTTTACTAAAAATGCCAACACAACACAGTTTTAACACGCCACACCAACACACCCGTGTCGTGTTAAATCCGTATATGTGGCGTGTCGTGTCGTGGTAACACGGGTCTGTACCATGTCAACACACCTAACACGCCACATTTTGTAATTCACTAGATGAGTCCCAGGGGATTATTTATTAACTAAAACAGTTAATATATTAACTAGAACAATTATATGTATTAACCAGAACAATTAGTATATTAAATATAACTGTTATATATATATTAAGTAGAATAATTATATATATTAACTAGAACAGATGCTATATTAACTAGAACAGTTATATATATTAACTAGAATAGTTACTATATTAACTAGAACAGTTATATGTATTAACTAGAACAATTACTATATTAACTAGAACTATTATATATATTAACTGGAACAATTAGGGAGGGAGGGGTGGAAGGGGTGGGACAGGAGGTAAGTGTGACGTTCAGGGAAGAGAGGAGAAGCGAATTAGAAGGGAGGGGGAGGGAGAAAAATAAAGGGGAGGAGGGATGAGCGCTGAATTAAATTCCAGAAATGGAAATCTGAGGGGATGAGCGCTGGATTTTTCAGAAATGGAAAAAAATAAAACACGTCCCTGGGTGGATGAATGGGATGATGGATTTTGGGATGATCCTTATCAGCCCGATAAACTGATTTTTATTTCTTTATTTATTACTTTTGCTAATGCCGCTGCTGTCAGATATAAAAATCCTTAATAATATTTTCTGAGTGAAAAATAGTTTGTGCCTTAAAAACTGGGTTAGATTCCTTAATTTAGCTTTGGCATGATCCTTTGCCAAGCTTTATTTTTTGCTAGGTTTTTACAATGCCATATTAGAATTAGGTAAAATTTTCTTGTGCGTATAGAAATGCTATGAAGAAAGTTAGGTATGGAATAACGATTGTTCTTTTGTTTGTTCTCTTTTGTTTTTAACTATAGAAAGTTAGCTATAATTGACTACTAGATGGAGCAAAAGAAATAAAACTATAAAAGTAAGGGGACATTTATAGATTCACCCTAAACTTCACGTTAATATTAGTTCTTTATTTTACTCTTTTTTTCTAAAAAAAAATGACTTCGTCTGAAACATTTTTTTTTTCTTGCCACTCCTGTGAACATAATTAGAGGTTGAAAAAAGATTAGTATAATACTCCTTATTGTATTACATGTGCAATTCAAACTAATTCAAAAAAAATTATTGTGCGCTGTATTATCTTATCAAAGGTTATCCATCATACCATACTTTTTTCTCGGTTGTTTTACTTCGCTTTTTTTTGTTTTTTATAATGCGAGTTCATAAAAGAATTCAGGCTCTTTTGTTTTTAATATCTGGTCAAAACTATTTGGTCAATATATGTAATTTAAGAATATTTGATTACAGTTTAACAATATATATTCAGGATTGTAAGAATCCAATGGTTGAATAATTTTATATTTGATGGATAGTAAACTACTCATAAAGGTTCATTCTAATCCTTTTAATATGCATAATAAATTTAGATATCACACAATATAGCCTAAAAATATAAATTTATTTTTAATTTTATTTGTTGTAATTGCTAAAGAAATTGCGGAACTATTTTTTATTGACGATGGTCTAAAGCACAATGGACGTCTTTCCTTGCAAATTCAGTTTTTCTTCTTGACTACGAAAAGTTTTATTCTTCATACTTTTAATCTTTACTATTGCATTTATTAACATTAGTAATTACATGATGACATTTTTTTCTTAGTGTTATTTATACACTTCACTACTATAAAAAACAAGTTCATTCAAATTAAGAGGAAGGTTCCACTACCAACATTTTGGTTGCCTCCAATTGCCAACATTTTGCTATTAAGTTATTTTTTTTCAAATTTTTAAATTCAAACATTAGATCCAAACCATTGATCTTATTTAATTAGTTTAACAAGCGATGCGTTTTCATATAAGTTTTGTAAATTTTGGAGTTTATTTGATACTCGATCATGAGATAGATAGAAAAAACAAACGAACCTTGTTAACTATGATAGATTCATTCTAATACGTTCATGTGTTATCCTTTGATCGAGTATCAAATAAACTCTAAAATTTTCAAAACTTATATGAGAACATGTCGCTCATTAAATTAAATAAGATCAACGGTTTGGATTTAATGTTTGAATTTTAAAATTTAAAAACAACTAAATAGCAAAATGTTGGTATTTGGAGGCGACCCAAATGTTAGTAACAGAACCTTCTTATACATATATTTAATTTGCTTGACTTTTCGAAAAAAATTTTGTATGCAGTTCATGGAGAGTATTTTCACTACAACAACAAAGGTCTTTAGCAATGTAGCTCTCAAAGTCCCATTTGAAGCTTTGTTTCCGATTTTGAAGCTTTTCTTTTACTCCCACAAGCAAAGTACAATAGCCTATATATATATATATATAGAATGGCTATACTACTATTCATATGTAAACTGGGTTTGTAGGCTAGTTTTTTTAACCGTTAGATCTCCTCAAGATTCGTGCAATGATCTTATGTAACGGCACAAATTTTTACGCTGATCTCCTCTGATATATTATAATTTTCCGTTTTCTCCTTTAAATTCTCCGTCTCATCTGATCGTTGATCCCCTTTATTTTCCTTTCGTCTTCTCTCTCCGCTTGCCCCCCTTTACTTCGTCGTTCTTTCGAAACCCTAACATCGATCTCTCCGCCTCCGCCTCTCTCTTAGAACAGCTCGATCAACACCTATCACATCCATCGGCACCGTTTGGAGTTTGGACGAACGAGTACAACCTAGGGTTAGCAACTCGATCGGCACCTATCAAAACCATTGATCGGCACCTACCAGAATAGTGCAAATCGAAGATCAATCAGCATCTTGTTCTTCTTTTAGCGAAAATTCAAAGGTAACCGTGGCTCTCACTTGCTCTCTCATTGAAATTCTCCAAAAAATTGTTTTTTCTACTTACAAAATGCGAAATTTGTTTTAATTTGACTGTGAATATAATACAGTACTACTAGAGAGTATTAGAAAGTATCTTTGTTCTAATAACTGTCTGAAGAATTTATCGATCGTCTTATCCCAGGCGAAACTTTTTTTTTTCAGGGATCAAGCGACCAAGCCAGTCGCGCAGAGAAGATCAAGCGACAGACGGAAAATTTTAGCTGAGAGAGACGGAAAATTTTAATCTATCGTTGTATTTGAGCGCCTCTATCTCAGTCTTTGCCTATGATCATTGCACGAATCTTGAGGAGATCTAACGGTTAAAAAAACTAGCCTACAAACCCAGTTTACATATGAATAGTAGTATAGCCATTCTCTCTCTCTCTCTCTATATATATATAGTTTTGCTATGGTGAGTTGCGACTCACCAGGGGTCTATGAGTCGTGCTCAAAACTCCTAGATCGGGTTCAAAATGACCGATCCAAACAGTTCAATACGATCTCTCTATTGAAATCTCCATGCAGACTAAATTTTACATTTTTTTCAAAATTTTTAAGTATTTTTTTTTAAATTTTAGAAAATCGTTAATTTAATTAGCTCTGAACCGTTCAAAAATAGCAGTTTTTAAAAATCCGAAAAAATTATTTACAATTTAAAAAAAATATAAAATTTGGTATGCATGGAGATTTCAATAGAGAGATTATATTTGACGGTTTGGATCGATCATTTTGAATCAGATCTAGGAGTTTTTTAGCGCGACTCACCATAGCAAAACTCTCTCTCTCTCTCTCTCTCTATATATATATATGCTACCTGGGAAGATGTAGTAAATAGACTTTGAAATGATGGTTGTGATCCATAAATGGATTACGACATTGATGCATAAATGTGGATTCTCTGTACCTACACCCATATATATGCTACTACCTAACAAACAAGTCAATTTGTGCAATGTATAAATGGATTACGAACCGTGTAAACATATCTGGACCTAATCGGAAAGGAATCTGGACTGAACCGCACCACACGAGACCGAACCGGAGACCGTATCGGCATAGTCAAATATGTTAAAATAATTATGTGCGACACGGGTGCAATTGGGTGCACCACGTGGCACATCCGGTTCGCACCGGAGCCGGAACCCGCACCCGGTTCGATTCGCTGGCATAAATGTCGAACCACTGTAACATAGATTTTCTATGAATATGCTTTAAAAACTCTAGCAAATTTTCTTTGCTAGACTCATTTGAATCAATCTATATGTAGCGTAGTAAGACTATTCATAGATTTTCTTACTATGTTGGTGAATGTAAAAAAAATCTAGCAAATACCAATTTCTTACTGCATCTTTGATTTAACAATTGCATGATTAAAAAAAAAATTTAGTAAACACCAATTTCTAGCTTACACCTTTCATTTGCATGATAAAAAAAAATCTTCCAAGGAAATTTCTTGGCAACAACATTTTTCCCATATTAACACTATTTTAATTCTAGACTAGATAAAATTTTGTATTTATTCTCATGTCGTATTTATTCTAATAGTTAATTATAGCGGTATCACATTCGTTGCTATAATTAAGTTGGGCTGCGCATATAGTTTGCCACTACAAACAGAGTCGCATCGACGAGGCCTGTGTCATAATTTTAATATATCACTTAAGGCCTATAAACTCTATAGTAAAAAAGTACAATATTTAAACAAACCCTTTTATGAAAAAAAAAAATCGAACAAAATTAAAATGCATTGATAGCATTGATACATATATAACATTTCCTCTATTTTTAATTCATTCCAATTAATTAAAATTATTTCAAATTATTATTTCAAAATGAAAGTAGAATTGATCAGGTGAACCCATAGTAAAATTCCAGACCGTTTCTTTTCCACGCTTCTTGTAAAAAGGTTGCAGACTTGCAGTACACTGATTCTCCCTCTCAAAATAATTTGACGAAAGTTGGGAGTTTATTTCTTCAGGCTTTCTATTTGACTAAGACATTGCCCTGTATCTTTTGAAGCTGTTCCTGGCCCGAGCCCTTTCTTTCTTTTACATTTGTATAAATCAATAAATATTTAGGCTTAATTTTTAATACCTTTCTGGTAGGCCTGCTTACGAAGGCTCAAAACTATAAATGTTCTTCGGCCCAATGATGGCTTGCTTATTGGGTCTAAAATTCATAAAGCCTTCTGTAGATCATTAGGAATTTAGGATTTAGGACATGAGAGAGGGATTTTACAGGAAGATACATCATATAATAAGTGTATTATCATCACCAATTGTGATAATCTGACTACAAATATATTTTAATACTTAAAAAATGTAATCAGTGTGAATAAAATTTGTGTAAATTGTCAGCTCTTATATATATTTTTTGAACGAAATTCTGTCTCCAATATTTGAGATAATTTCAATGGAAATCTATAAAAATCGATATGAAAAATTTCAGAATATAAATGTACAATAACTCAATAAGTCCCTACAAGTTTTAAAAAAATTAAACACTTTTAACTTTAAGAATAATTCTCGCATGGACCAACTTCGTGATTCTTTTTTATGCCAGCAATTGAGGTTATAACTAAGAGCACCAGATATTATCATATATATAACAGAGATAATACTTTTAAACTGCGAGTAAAGATTTATCGACATAAGCCATTCTAAAGTATTTACTTTTATTTACAATTTTAAATGTTAAACTGAAAGGTTAACAATGCTCGACAGTGAAAAATGTAGGAAGCAATACTACCATTCAAGGAAGAACAGAACAAATATAACAAGTAAAAGAAAAACATATATAGATACTAATACCATAATATGAGCTCCTCAAACATAATTATTAGTTAGTTAAAAGTGAGTTCTCTATTTAATTTTCAAGTTTAATGAAAGAAACAACAGAAACTAAGAAATAAAATTACATTGCTTTTGAGTTCCTAATTAATTAAAGCATAACAAGCTAAAACTGAAGATTTTCTAGTTCCATCTCTATATATATTTTTTTCTATGAAGACACCACATTAACCACTATTGCACTTCTAACGTGATGTTTGCCATCGGTCCACATCAATCTCCCAAATTTATATCCCTCCTGACTCTCCTCTTTGATCCGAGAAGTCATTGTAACACTATATTTCTTCTCCTCTCCAACCTTGGAAAAGACAAGTACCTTGGGCTTCACTACAACTTCGACCCTCGGAGGAGCATCCACTCGAACATAATATGTACCAGGTGGGCCTACGTTCTTCAGAGTCCGAGTTACAACAATAGTTGTGTTAAGCGCGCCAACAGAAATTGAAGGATAGTTGAGATTCTCAAGCATCATGGGCTTTGATGGGCAATCAAAATGCTTATCATGAGTAAAGCCGCGAAGGTAAGTTGAGTTGAAACCCAACGTGCATAGAAATTTGAGATAGTCTTCAACTATCGTGTCATAGACTAGGCCCGGCTCAGCTGCACGGGTAGGCCTCATGTGGCCGTTGCCATATGCAAATGGGGTGGCTTCATTGCCTGTTGCAAGATCTCTCATTGGCATATGCTTGTTGTCCCTTGTTCTTGCTAAAAATGACACAAACTTTTTTTATCAGTTTTGACTAAACAATAGATTTAATGTATGTATTATTTGATAAGCCTGTTGTCCAATGTTCGGATTATATAGGAAACAACATTTCAACGAATAAGTAGTTCCGATATGTGTTCTGTATCCCAGATTAGACGAGAAATATGCAAAAGGAAAATTTCTGGTGGGTCTGCCCTGTTATTTTGTGGTCTTATTAAATATTTTCTGGATTCAAGTTGACAAAAATATGACAGTCATATAGTGAAAAAAAAAAACTGTGCTACTAGTACATGAACAAAAATGTAACTAAATCGATGTAGTATTCGTACCAGTAGTCATGATAGCTGATTTGATAGCTGCAGCACTCCAATCAGGGTGTGCTGCCTTCAGGAGGCCTGCGACACCAGAAACATGGGGGCATGACATGGATGTCCCAGACAGAAAGGCATATGGGGTGCGGCGTTTGTCCTCATCAAATCCTGTTGGGCTAACAACCTCAGTAAATGCAGCTAATATATTCACTCCTGGTGCCGTCACATCCGGCTGAAAATATATATAGACCCAACATAATAAGAATGTGAAATAGATCCAAGTAAAGTTCACAGTGATTCATACTGAAACGTATGTAATTAGCGAAATAAAAAAAAAAAAAAACAGAGCACAAAAAAAAAATGAAAAAAAATTAAAACAACATCATCAGTTGTTACCTTTAAGATTTGTGGAGTAACATAACTGGGTCCTCGAGATGAGAATTCAGCCATGGCAGGTGCTTGTTGGGCCCCAATTCTCGTGTCTTTTGGTGAAATATTACCCTTAGGATTCCTTCATCAAAGTAAGAGAGATATATTATATAAGCTGGAAGTTGAAAACTTATGGACTCATGCTGCTCCAATTTTAGAAACGACTATGCGCTGGAAAGATTGTAGCAAAAGCTCGTTTTCCTTTGTGTCCTGTTTTTAATTATATATATTTTCACATTGATCTTTTTGCTGAGTGTAATATATGAACTCTTTGAAAATGACTTTACTTGGTATCTTTCATGTATGAGAAAAGCGTGAAGCTATCATTGTAAGTAATCATGGTAGCCGGGAGCACATGAGGGTCAGCGATTATCAAATCTCCCCAGTATTCATTGTTGACTAAGACCATTCCTGCACCACCGGCATCTTTAACGGTCATCCCTTTCAGTAGTCTTGCTATTTCCAAGTCACGCATGCAGACTACAATCTTTCCCTTCACCTTTTCTGGGTCGAGTGAACTTGTGTTGCAAAGTTTACTGCCAAAAAAAAATACAAACAACTTCATATATGCAATTTACGTTGTTGTTTATATCATGGAAACTCTAGGTCAATACCAAACAAGTCGTGAAACTTGAATTTGTTATACTATTTAATCAGTACCCATATATTCTTACTTTTACAGTCACCACCCACCACCACCACCATCATCGATTCATCATCATCTTCACTAATTACTTAAACCAACCAATTCTATATTTACACAATTGTTATTGACCATTTCTAATCAACTTGTATAAAAAAATAAAAAAATTACAGTGCTGTAAATTGATATTAATAGACGTACCAAAGAAAATGTGAATCTCCGCTACTTTTCGTATGTAAAAAAGTTCCAGTAGTAAACACTAAGGCTCTGTTTGGATCATATAAGATTAAGGGTAGGATTAATTATTCGGGATTAAAATTTTTAATCCTAAACGATCAAGAATAAGTTTTTTGTGATATAGAGTGTTATTTTTAAGTGGTCCAATATCCGGATTAAATTTTTATTCCTAGGATGTTTGGATTATCTTTTTAATCCAGATTAAAAAATGGTCCTAACTATTTCTTAATCCACATTAAGAAGATAATCCAAACATCCTAGGAATAAGAATTTAATCTAGACGTTGGACCACTTAAAATAACACTCTAGATTCAAAAAGCTTATTCTTGATTGTTTACGAATAATATTTGTTAGTCCGAATAACTAATCCTAATTTTATTCTTACATGATCCAAACGGAGCCTAAAAGAAAATGAAAACTAGGATTACTTAATACTTACGCCTCAGTTACATTGACTAGTCCAGGGGCTGCAGCATCTGAGCCATTGATAAATGGATACAGCTTGTTCTGAGGTAGAGATTCTGATTCTTGACTTGCTCCCTACATTTGAAACAATTAAAATAATTGGATAGTATCACATTATTAGTTTACTACATAGAGTCACAACTAGTCGAGGCAATTCGTGCCATGTAATCTCAAACAAGTTGAGGATATGATAAGTTCATCAATGCTTCTCAGGGAACACAAGCAAATTTGAAAACAAACAGCGGTCAACGCGATAGGTGTACTTCATACCATTTAAAGAAAGCAAATGATAATTTAAAAGTCATTTTTTTACTACATAGAAATAAAAAAATAAAAAGTAGATTTAGAACACTTTTATGTATGATTTTTGTAGAAAGAAATGAAATACCAATCATATTCAGATTAATATATTAGAAATACTCAAATAGAAAATTATTGGAACATATAAGAACTGATAAACATGCCTTTATTATATGCTGGTTACCAAGTTTAAGGAAACTAGGGTAGTCTCGATCAATCGTGCTCGCTGCAACAGTAACTATCCATGGTGCTGCATTATTAATTGACATATCATCCGGGCCCCCATTTCCAGCTGAACAAACAACTGTAGCACCCCTAGAAACCGCATGCAATGATCCAAGGGCAATTGGGTCATTCAAAAAGTCTGTCCCTCCGGAGAATGATGCGCCCGATCCAAGCGAAAGTGATAATATGTCGACATTGTCGTGCAGTGCAGCATCAAAGGCGGCCAAGATATCAGCATTGCTGCAGCCTGTCGTACAGAGCATCATGCTTAATTTTGTTCAAATCATTTTCCATAAAAAAAACGATAGCTTATATCAAATATGTGTGTTTTCCTACATACCGGCTGCCCAACACACTTTGTAGGCAGCCACATGCGCATCAGGAGCCCCACCGTGTGCAGTGCCATTGGCATATCCAAAGAAATTAGCACCTGGTACAAATGAGCCAGCTGCTGTTGAGAGGGTGTGTGTGCCGTGCCCCAGATCATCACGTGCAGAGTCGGTAACATTTTCATTTGGGCTTAATTCAAGAATGCCTTTGTAGAAGTATTTTGCACCGATAAGCTTTCTGTAATGCACAATTTGGAATTTATGTCTGATATAGTAATATATTACCTATCAGGAGCAAAATTGATCTACAATTTTATATGGAATTAATGTTTTATACGGAGGTGCTATATTTTAGATGATAGAAATTCTCAAGGATTAATTAAATTGATGCTCCAAAGAAAGAAAATTTAGTTAGCTACGCATGGAACCTCGATAGAGTTGAACAAAACACAGTTTCATCTTTAATTTAGCATGCTTTTTGTGTTTAACCTAAATGTTGAGGTTTGTAATCTATGAAGTCAGAATCACGGCAGCGTGATAAAAGACTTCATTACCTGTTGCAATGAACCTTGTTTTTGGTGTTGTCCTCACAACTTCCTCTCCATTTGGATGGAATTGGACCCATTCCTTCATCACTAAAGCTCTTTGATTCCGGCCACACACCTTAAAAGTCATTTGATAGGAAGCCAATTTGTTAGCAAAAATAATACAAAAAAAGTGCCACACACACACACACAACCAATTTCGAAATCTTGCAATAGACCTCTCAACAAAATTTCATTCATTATGATTTGTAATGTTTTTGTTTCAGGAAATTCTGTTTTCCAGCTAAAATTTCATTAATTTGTTTAACATAATTACCGGTGTCAAGTGTTGCAATGATAACGTTGTGACCAAGGTTAGCTTTATTTGATCCTCTATGGCTAGGCATGTTGTTCATCATGTCCATAAAACTCCATGATCGGGTCGTATGCAATTTGTATATCTTGTTTGGAAATACCGATACTACATCTGGATGCTCTGTACATCAACACAGAAAACACAATATAATGTTTCTAAATTTTATCAATTAAATTGGTGTCCTTTCTATACTATCAGGAACATTGTAATTATACATACAATTTATTTTAAATATCTTGCAAGCTATTTGTATTGTAGCTGTATTCTTCACAATATTTTTTACATTAAACTAATATTTAAACAAATATTCAATCTTACTTGTAAGTTCTTCGGCTTCTTTCTCTTCCATGCTGGCAGCGAAGCCGTTTATGTGGTTCGTGTAGGAATAAAAAATCGCATCACGTGCCTGCTCCTCACTGCTTATTTACAGTCATAAGTCATTTGAACAAACTTAGCACATACGAAACAATAAGGACAAGTACTATATAATTATTTTTTTGGTGACACATGGTAAGCATGAATTTCAATCGTAGCTGATGTACATAGTACTTTATATTTTGATAATATCATAATAATTATATATTTTTTCATGGGATTGATGCTCTTCAATTTTAATTGAAACAATATATAATTCGTTCATTATCTTGGTTTGAGATATATATACCCCATTCTAGCTGTGTTGAATTAAACTAATTGCATATATCCTTCTGAGATTTTAACACTGCATATTTTATATGCGTAAGTGACAATGAGGTAAAAAAAAAAAAGAAATACCTCCCAAGATATGATGCTAGGAGATCGTAGTGTGAAGCTTTTGCCCGTTCATGATCTTCAATAGTCGCATCGCTACCGTGCGGGTGATGTCCAAGGTACACAATATATGACTACAATTTCATAGACGAAAGTATCATTTTTTACTTTTTTATAGAGGCATTGCCATTTAATTTCTCATATCGACATATGTAGAACATAAGCATATTGCTTAAACAATATTATTACTTAATATAATTAGTATTTGGTATTTAATTAATTATCAAAACAGTGTATATATAGTAGTAAATGTAGTTATAGATACTGTAAAGTCATGTTTGAAGTTACAGAAAAAAGTTTGATAATCCGACCACATTATTTATGTGTCTGCTAGGATCGAACTTTTTTTTTTTTTGTAACTCTGATTTTACGTTTAGGAAATAAACAAATTAAATTAATAAAGAAACTAACAAATAATATATACAATAATTTGTAGCAGAATTAAATCTAACCTTCTTTTGAGCAAAAGCTTGTGTAATTGTGACAATCAAAATGAACGAAAGAAGAGTCAGGCTTCTTCCGTCCATCTTGGTATGTGCGTAGGTGTGTTTGTGGCGGCTGTATATTTGTTTGTGTTCTAGTCCTTCTCCCAACTTCCTTTGATTTTATATGCTACATAAATCCATTTATAGTACTATGCACGGTATAAAAAAAGTATGTCAATCTCATGCTATAATTTAAGAGAAGAGGTCACAAATAAATACAATTCTAATATGAAATACTAAAAGCGTTTAATATATATTTCATAATTTGCTTTTTATAGTTCCTAGTTGTAAACTAGTGCCGAAGTTTCCTCGGCTTTTTATTTAGTTATTTTGTAATGGTGTTTTAATTGTTATTGATGTGTTATAGCTAGAGCTTCATGTCTAGTATAATTGTAAACTTTACATTTTCCTACTTCCAAGAGTCTAAGGTCTACGGTCTACCTACATGTTGTTGTAATTAAACTAACAAAGCTATTTTTTTTATATACATTGCTATAAGCCTATAACAGAATTGAATTTTTATAGAACAGATAATTACAAATAACTAAAAAAGGGCAGAGGTAACAGACTTAGGCATTAGTTTACAACTATATAATTAACAGAAAAAAAAAACTATTTTGAAATATTAGACAGTTCTAGGATTATATATTTGAGGTAGAGTTGTATTTTATTTTATTTATTTATTTATTTTAGGTCTTCTCCTGACAATTAAAGCAAATTAAACATATGAAATGATTCTCGTGTCATGACCGAGTTCAACAGGATCCACATCCTCAGCAGCCAAAGTTTGGCTGTTTTAAACAGCCATACTTTTTTTTTTTTTGATATTTCAACATTTTAAATTTCAAATGTTGAATCCAAACCGTTGATCTTGTTTAATTTTATGGACGATGCATTTTCATATAAGTTTTATGAAATTTGGAGTTGATTTGATACTAGATCAAGTGGTTAACAAATGAACGAATCTGGTTAACTATCACTGATTAATTCTAATACGTTCATAATTTGGTCACATAATCAAGTATCAAATCGATTCCAAATTTTATAAAACTTATATGAAAACGCATCGCACATAAAATTGAACAAGATCAACGGTTTAGATTCAACATTTGAATTTTAAAATATTGAAATATTAAAAAAAAAAGAGTTTGGCTGTTTGAAACAGTCAAATCTCTGGCTGCTGACGATGTGGTTCCGAGTTCAACATATATATTTTCTTGTCTACATGTAAACTAGTCCATACGGTTTCAATTAATATGTTTGTTCCGTGCGTTTTTAGTTAATGTGGCTATGTATATCACGAAATATAACGTGTAATTAATCAAGTATTGTTTTTAGTGGTGCAATTTAACCAGCATCTTAAAAAAATATTGGTACATGAAGGCATAAAAAATGTGCATAAAATTGCCAAACATGACTAGTATTATAATTTTAAGCTTTTTATTATGAACGTAATTTTCTAGAGAACTGATGGAAGTTCATATTATATAGATCTTTTTGTGTATCATGGTAATATCTATTGGATTTTTTCTCAATTAACACATTGAATTTAACAAATTCAATCTATAAATTAAAATCAAGGTTTTAAAATGCAATTTTTGCGGTACAACGGTACATAATTGATTTAGCGATTCGGTGTTATATCGGTGATATAACGGAGAAAAAACGGTGTGTATAAAAAAATAATTATACAACTAGCCTATCTTATCAATTACTTGAAAAATTAACAAGTAAAAAAAAATAGACAAAATCAAAGTTTTAAAACCTAAACAAATTAGGGCTTGGTATGGATTTGTATTCGGCAAACAAAGAAAAAATTGTAAGTTGAATGACCCATCTGTTTTTACGCCGCCAAATGAAAGAATTTTAAGTTATATCACCAATTTTTCAGAAATATAACGCTACTGTTATTTCGTGCTTGGTTGTTGTAATGTTGATGCGTTTTGATCTAAAAATCCGTTATTTAAGTCATAAAATTAAATTTTTCTCATTTTTCGTATCAGCTTACAATGAGTGGATAATATAAATTATTAGGCTCTCCATATGAATTACCCCCCTTCTCGATATGACTCCACTTGTAGTGATAAACTATGCAGCCCAAATCAGCAATAAATACGATAATTATATAAATTAACTTCGGAAATTAAAGCATAACCTTTTGACTAAATGATTCACCAGTGTTCTTATTTTTATTATATTTATTGTTAATTTGGCTTTATTTAATAATTTATTAACATTGTAAAATTAATATGTTGGCAAAAAAAAAAAATTAGTGGCAAAAAGCCTTTGGAAAATTCTTCTGGCTATAGACTTATAGTGAAGGAAATTTTATTTTTAAGTTTCCTGCCCCAACTAATATTTTTCTCTCTTCCTCCAACATAAAACTTCTCTTCATATTAAATTATTCTTTCCCTTTTTCTACGTGGCTTTTATTAATTTTAAATTGGATAAGAAAATTTCCACACTATATTTTATAATTTTTGGAGGAAGCTAAAGTACGAAAATATGAGTCTTTTTATGTTTACACTGTAAATATACCATAGATTGTTCAATTTGGTCGATTGTGCAGATTACTCCCAACGGCTGAACAAGAAAAATAATGTTTACTGATTTGGATGATGGTTTTATTTGCCTCGTGTATATCCATTAATTGAATTAAGAAAATTTGACAAAAATTTAAATATTAGCCCAAACTAAACATCATTATAATATTTGATATATAACCAAAGGTCCAAAGTCTAGATTATATATAGCTCTGGATGAACCAAAGTTCTGATTGCTATCTGAAGGTATAATTTAAGAAAATAATACTCTGAAGTAAAATGACCAAAATGGTAATATTGAATGGCTATAAATATAAATTTGCAACGAAAAGAATGCATATTTTATAATTAGATTCTGAATTCTTTAATTAACAATGGAAAATACTATTTATGGGCGCTCCTTGGATTACAAAATCAAAAGAAATTTGAGGGGACAGTAAGCACACACACAAGCACATATACGCGCACGCATTGATAGACAAAAATATGAAGGGAAGAAGACTGACTTCCCTTGTGTGGATTTTGATTTTCACGATTATACAAGTTTCAGCCGCAAAGAAGGCAAGAATACTTTTTGCTTAGACTGATATTAAAAATCCTAGTTTCTGCATTTGTTTATGTACAAAAAAATCCACCACATTTTAGTGACGTTTGATCATAGTTGTCATAAAAAATATGACTCCTACTTCTATCTTATTTCTTGGTTTCCCAGTACTGTGAGTCTGTGATGAAGCCCCTCTTTTTTTTCTTTTGTCAAATGAAAGCTCGTAGGCATGATGGAACCCATTTTGCCTGCTGTACACCCCATGGATTACATGGCGTCACACATTTCAATTATCAAAAGAAAAATTAAAAGAAGTGGAAATGCTTTCCTTATTTTGTATTCAATGTCCATATATATATGTTGCCAATTCACAGTTAGCTTGTCATGATTTTTCTTAAACAAAGTTAGCTTTAGTTGCTCTATATTGGCAGAGTCAAAATAAATTACGAAATGAGAATTAGTTATCCTCAAGAACCTCAATAAGAATTTACATTTTTTTAATACATAAAGTATAAATCTAAGATATAAATTAAAACCCGTGCCCGCATTTTAAAGTTTAAAATGCGGTAAAAAATAGGGTCATTTTTTTTACACTGTTATTTATATAAATTAAAAATAGTTTAAAAATTAAATATATTTGGAAATCTAAGGTAGATATATTTGGAAGTCTAAGGTAGTTTATGTCTAATCTATAGAAAAAAAATTATCCCCTCATATGACATGCAATCTGAGCCGTTCAATTTTCGTTGATCGATCAATCTGAATATATTCTAGAAGTTTACCCTTCTTAATTAAAAGCCGTGACTGCATTGGCTTTTAATTAAAAATATTTTTTTGGTTAAATATATTAAAAATAGTTGTACCAATCATCTAAGATAGTTCTTTATATATAAAGTAGATATAAAATAGATATATTGGAAATATATATTTCTTTATATATTGATAGATTTAGCCATCAAAGTTTATCAAATGACGGCGAAGCCGCCTCCCCCTCATCTAGTAATCTTTAATTTTTGTACAAACGTTCTTCTTATTTTTATTTTTCTTTCTTTTTATTTAGTGCTCGTTTTCGAATGCAAACATTATTTATTTTAGGCTGTTATGACTAGGGTAGTCTAATGTAGCTGTATATGTATGTCTTTAATTCGATCTGACCGCTGTTAGTTTTATTGGCGCATTATTGTAGTCATATATTGTATATCTTGGATCACATCAACACGGCAGTGATGCAACCTCTGAAGACTATGTACGTGCAAAGAATTCACACTACAAGTTCCTCGAATCATATGTTGGGAGGTATCAATTTTTCCATTACTTTCATTAATTGTGTCACCAAGCACGCAACAGTAGTCAAACTCTTGCATTTTATTGTCAATGTATAGGTAGTGGATTTGTAAGTTGCGCATGTATCCTAATATCGAGTCAGTCACTTATTTTAGAATGCCAACGAGCTTAATTATACAATAAAAAGTAAACAATTGTAAAACATAACCCGGAGGAAAAACTATTCAGTAGGTAAAGAATTAGTAAATGATCATAAAGAGAATTTCCATGTTGGCTGAATAGAAATTACCATGCGACACAAAAAATAAAAAATAAAATAATTATACTTAAATAGATTTTTCCATTCATTCTTTTCAAAATATAAGTATATTCAAGATATGAATTCTTGTAAACAAGCAGTGAGGGGAAAGCACGTGATGCAATAATTTATTCCTACACAAAGAGCATAAATGGTTTTGCTGCCACCTTAGAAGAGAAAGAAGCTGAAGACATAGCAAGTAAGATTCAAAAGTTCCTTTACCTACAATGCTTCCGATAATATAAAGAAAGTTATATATATACCTTTGTATTCTTTCATAAATTCATTTATTTATCTTTCCGTGTTGATGCAGAGCATCCAGCTGTGGTATCGGTTTTTCCAGAAACGATATACAAGTTGCAAACGACCCGATCGTGGAGTTTTCTTGACATGGATGTGCCGGAAAACAGAGGATCCATTCTGACACAAGCTAATATCGGCCGCAATGTCATCATTGCAACTCTTGATACTGGTAATTCAGCTAAACCAATTAATGGTTTCGTATCCAATCAGAAAGTTTAAGCGCAATATATGTAGTCAAGGTATTGACTTTCTAAGAGGTCGTCTTAATCATGAAATACGAAAATGTCGTGTTTTTCACAGAACTGAAAGATTAGATGGAATTTGTTGACAACATAATTTATATAATTTACTGTCTCTCAAATGACTTATAAGGTGTGTGGCCGGAATCAAAGAGTTTTAGTGATGAAGGAATGGGTCCAATTCCATCAAAATGGAGAGGATTCTGTGATAACAGCACCAAATTCGGAGTTCCATGTAACAAGTATGTATTTCATCATGTAGCACATTCACAACCCAACAATTAAAAAATTATTAAGTTTCCACAGACTTGCTCATGTCCAAGAGTACCAATTGCAGACTGTCCAATAGGGAAACATCGGACAGTTAAAATTACCTTTATATCAAACCAGCAAAAGTTATCATGTTCAGGTCGGAACTTTCTATAAAGGAAAAATATTATTTGAGCTATATTCCATTTCCCAAAATAAATGAAGTTTTATCTTGGCATAGAAATATTATATCTAATAAATATAATACTATATATTGTATATATCAAAATTATAAACAGAGAATATAATGGCTTTCGCGAAGCAATATATAGGTGATTGGTACTTCGGACTTGTATCTGGACCTCCAAGGTTCAAATAACTAATCTAAATGGCTCAATGTTATATACATTTTGAATTTAAAAAAAAAAACGTTTTTTTTTAAAAAATACTATATTAATTTTTGAGGGTTTGTATCTCATATTAACCGATTTTGTAAATATAAAAAATAATAAAACAATTTATATAAATATAAAATTTTATTTAAAACTAAATCTCAATATGGAAATCAGGTCGGTAGATTATATGCTTTTTAGTTTTTAGATTTTACTAATAAGAAACAGTGTAAACCACAATGCCTTTCCGTTTTTGTGCATGACAGCAAGTTAATCGGTGCACAATACTTCAACAAAGGCTTACTTGCATCAAACCCAGAAGAAGACGATGTCAACTCAGCACGTGATACTGAGGGACATGGCACACACACCCTCTCGACTGCAGCCGGAGCATTTGTGCCTGGAGCTACCAGCTTTGGATATGCCAATGGCACTGCTAGAGGTGGAGCCCCTGGTGCACATGTGGCTGCGTACAAAGTTTGCCAGTCTAGAGGTAGGGAAATTGTATGTAAATTCTAATTTTTATTATGGCAAAGGCTTTCAAAGAAGTATAATCATCAGTTCATCACATAACTTGCCGTTTACATTTTCTGGTGACTGAAGCTGTCATCCTATCTGTAAACTCAAGAACTGACTGAATACAATAAAACTCTTCTTTCTTAAAATTTTTCAATTGCAGGTTGCAGTGGTGTTGATATCCTCGCAGGCTTTGATACTGCACTACATGACAATGTCGACATAATATCAGTGTCTCTTTCAGCAGGCCCAGCATACTATGGAGGGACCAATTTTTTGGATAATGAAATAGCACTTGGGTCTCTGCATGCGGCTGCTATGGGAATCACAGTGGTTTGTTCTGCTGGAAATGATGGGCCAGATACTATGACAGTTGGGAATGTGGCTCCATGGGTGATTACGGTTGGGGCAAGCACAATTGATCGAGATTTCCCGAGCTACGTTAAACTCGGTAACGAGAAGCTAATTAAGGTATGCTCCATTGCTCTTCTCTGAGTTCTTCCATTGATTTTTTTTTATCAAATTAAAATTTGCATGTTAGTTGTCAAGAGAATTTTTTTTACTCTAATTATATAATGCATTAAGAAGAGCTTCCCATCTTTTTAATGTTTTCATGTTTTTTTTTTTATATTTTAAACAAAAGTAAGTTTATTTTATAAACCAATTCAGTCATTTGAAATTGCTGGGTTTCAGGCACGATCATTACACGAAACTTAGCTGAGACATGCCACAATTACAAGTGATATTTTTTCTTTGCTTTTTTAAAATGTAGGGAGCAAGTCAAGCGACAACATCTCTACCTCAGAACCAGATGTATACAGTGATTAATGGCTCGGATGCTGCAGCCCCTGGAGTCAATACAGATCTGGCGTAATTTCACTCTCCTTTCTATCTCTTATTTGTGTTTCTTTCAAGTTTCAACATCACTTTTACAATGACATGCTTTCTGAGATTGGAATATAAATTTCAATCTGAATTGGTATGTAAATGCAAGTTGTAATTTATTTTTGAAGTTCCAACCTCATGTGTGCAAGCAATACTATACTTTAAAAAAATTATAGAGTTCTTAAACAAACATATTATATAAATGTGCAGTTGGATGATTCGATCTATGTATATAGTTACTATGTGAAAAAATTGTATGCAATAATTTTACAAAATGATGATGGTGATGGTGATGATGATGATAGTAAAATAATTACTAAAGCCTTGAAAAATCTTGGTTCCGACCACTTGATTCAAGGATTCAACCAGGGGGTTAACTAAACGTATATATATATGAACCATATGTACTTGATCTATTTTGTTAGTGCATCTTGCAATACAAGTTCACTCGACCCAGAAAAGGTGAAAGGAAAGATAGTAGTCTGCCTAGACAACATGGAAATGCCCAGAATACTGATGGGGATGACTGTTAAAGATGCTGGTGGTGCTGGCATGGTCTTGATCAACAATGCATATTGGGGGGATTCCATTGTTTCTGATCCTCACGTTCTCCCCGCCACCATGATTCCTTACAGGGATGGCGCCACGCTTTACTCCTACATGAAATCTACCAAGTAAAGCAATTTTTTCAACATTTCATATTCCACCAAACAAATAAGAAGAAAAACAAAGTAAATGAGATGTATACTTTTGCAAATTAGCATATGGTTTGGCAGAAGGTTATCTTCAAATTAATTCATGTATTTATTCGTGCAAATGTACTTCTTTACCTAGAATGTTGATAGAAAAAAATGTAGCTGATTATAACTTTATAAGTTGTTTTTCTTTTCTTCATTCTTTCTCCCCTCCTATTACTGCAGGAATCCTCTCGCTAACATTTCACCTAAAACAACAAAAATTGGCGTCCAAGCTCCTGCAATGGCTGATTTCTCATCTCGAGGACCTAGTTACCCAACGCCAGAAATCTTAAAGGTCTTATATGTGAAGATCTTTACTTTTATTTCCGTTCTTTAATTGGTTCCCAATAAGTGCAAAAAATGATGATATAATAATCCAGTAATTTTTCTGAAAAATTGTTAAAATTTTACTACACCTGAAGAAACATTATTAATTTATTAATTACGAAACTATCTCATAATTTAATAATATGATACTTTCAACTTATGAATATCCTTTATCATGTTGTAACTTGTAAATATATATATCAGCCCGATGTAACGGCTCCAGGAGTGGACATATTAGCTGCATTTACTGAGTTTATTAGCCCAACGGGTATTGTTGAGGATGAACGGCGTACCCCTTTTTATCTTTTGAGTGGCACATCCATGTCATGCCCACATGTTTCTGGCTTAGCAGGCCAGCTGAAGTCGGTGCACCCTGACTGGAGTTTTTCAGCCATTAAATCAGCTCTCATGACTTCTGGTACGAACAATTATACATTAAAAATACAGGCTTGTTTCTGGATTTCTACTTGTATGCCGATTATGTTGACATGTCATTTTCAACTACTTGAGTCCTAAAATATTAGTTGAACCAAAAGTATTCACAATGTACACAAAGAAATATTATTTATATATTTGTTCTTTCTCCGTTTGTTGGTACACAATTACATAATTACCAACAGCATGGTATATAATTAAAGGTAATTTTTATTGTTTTCCTCAACAGTTCCTTATATACTATACACAATTACTTAATAGCAGTATATACTATAAATTGATGCGACTTTGACTACTCTTTTAACTTGCTAAACTAGAAGGAATTACTTTGTGGCTGTTGCGTTCTATTAAACTAACAATTTGCAACGATCTTTTGTTTAGCAACAATAAAGGACAACAGGTACATGCCAATGAGAGACCACTCAGGCGCCAAAGCCACCCCATTAGCCTATGGAAATGGCCACATAAGACCCAACCGTGCAGCTCACCCCGGGCTAGTCTATGACAATACAATAGAAAATTATCTCAGTTTTCTATGCACTTTAGGTTACAATTCGACTAACCTAAGCGGCTTGATAAATAAACCCTTTGTCTGCCCATCAAAACCCATAAAGCTTGAGAACCTTAACTATCCTTCAATTTCTGTTCGTGCACTTAATAAATCTACTGTTGTAACTCGAACCCTGAAGAATGTGGGCCCACCTGGTACATATAAGGTTCGAGTGAAAGCTCCTTCAGGGGTTGGTGTTTCAGTGAGGCCTTCCTCACTTTCTTTTTCCAAAGTTGGAGATGAAAGGATTTTTACTGTTGCATTGACGTCTCAGATCAAAAATGAAAATGAGAGGGGTTTTAAGTTTGGGAGATTGGTGTGGACCAATGAAATCCATCAGGTCAGCAGCTCGATAGCTGTTAATGTGGTTGCTTGATAGAAGTACACATGAAAATCAAAATAGGAAGATTTAGTTTTAGCTAGATTTTTAGTTTTTTAGCTAGATTATATTTCTGTCGTTCTTTTTTATCAGCCTTGAAGGGTGGAACTGCTTTTCCTGATTATTTTGGCATCTGCCTTTTTCCTCCATTGAGCAGCACAAGCCTTTTTAATCAAGATTTTACTTACTGATTAGTTTTAATTTTATTAACGACAGAGAAAACTTTAATACCTTAATGTATATTTATGTATATATGATATGCTCTCTATTTGAGTTTAAAAGGCTGAAGAATGCAAGGCACCAACTAATTTACTATTTTAGTTTAATAACTTCAGATCATATTTTCAAATAAAGTTAAAAATATCGAAAAGAAAGAAATTTTAATAGACATTGTTACTCCCATATTCGTTCATTGTGGATTAAACTAAATCTGAAAAAAATATGTGCATGAAACATGAAAAACTTAGAGCAAAAAAAGGAGAAGGAAAAAAAAAAAGGGCGCTTCATGGTTATTAACTTTGTCTTTGTGAAAATTTTTTTCTTTATCTTCAAGAGCACCAAACCAAACTAGGTAGCTGTACATGTCTTTTGAGGTCAAAGGCCCACCTAGTCCAGCTAGAAAAGCATATGTACAAGCTTAAATGAGTCAAATCTCTTTCCTTTAGCCAACTACGTACAAGCAGTTGATCAATTTCATTGTGCATATTTTCATTAATAAAAAATGATCTATTATTAATCACCTCTCGCTCAGCGACTCGACTATTATTCATGCAATAAACAATCCATAAATGCTTCCACCGTTGATGATATTTCTGCATTTTTTTTTCCTTTACAAATAAACAATATACTTTATTTTCCTTTAATATATCTTTATTTTTTTTTGTGTTTCGGATTTTCGAACCTCGGCCCCTTTTAAACTATAAAATACTGGCTCCACCACTGAAGGTAGTCCATTTCCAAGTTGGCAGCTAGGAAAGAGGCAGAGTAGTTTAGTGAGAGCATGAAGAAGGGAGATTGTTGTTGTGTATCTTTGAGGCCATTGGAGATCCTGACATCAAGTGCTAGAACCTGATGCTGGGCTGTACCATGAAGTAACCTGATTGAAGGGGCCCATATAGATTCTGGTTTTGATTGAAGTTTCACAACCATTTCCAAAAACAGAGCTTGGTTTTGCTTTGTCAGATCTATCAACCACAATTCCAACTAGACATTTATCATTTCCTTTCAAGAGGAATCTCCTTCTAAATTTAGGAATGCAAATAGCAATCAAGAGAAAATTAGCCTATCAATAGGATTTTAAAGGTTGCAATGAAAAATCGATAAAATTAAACAATTCATCATTTTATTCGCTCCTAACTAATTTAGAACAAATTATCTCCGGAGGGGTACAGGAATAAAAATGCAGCCTACACTACCATTAAAAATAAAAAAAAGAAAAAAAACAATTTCCTTTTCAATGCAAATTAAATTGTCTTCTCCCAAGCAGGGTAAATATACATCTTAGCTTGTATCAATTCACTGCATGATCGGTATGCAACATCATAACCAGCATGACGGAAATTGGTCTCGTTTACCTCCTGATCTACTTCGACTCATTTGCAAGAATATTCTAGACAACTCTGATTTTGTTCATTTTCGAGCTGTATGCAAAGATTGGCGCATGGCCATCCAGCTATCAGACTACTCTCAACAACCTTACCTTTTTAATGAAGACAAGAATGTCAATTTTTACATATTATATAGAAGAAATTCGACGAACGAAGGAGAACTTGTCAGTCCGGTTTCAGATGAAGGAGCTTGGAGAACTTAAACACTTTCTTGGACTCGAAGTTGAGAAGACAAAAGAAGATATGTTCCTTTGCCAACATAAATATACAAAGGATCTTCTAGAGACATTTGGAATGTCAGAGTGTAAGCCATTGTCAACACCGATGGAGCCAAACCTCAAGCTTCGTGCTGGAGAAGGGAAGGATCTTGAAGACACTCGAATGTATCGACAATTAGTTGGTAGCCTCATCTATTTGACGCTTACTCGACCTGACATAGCCTATGCAGTCGGAGTAGCAAGTCGTCACATGCAGAACCCAAAGAAGCCACATCTAGAAGCAGTCAAGAGAATACTACGATATGTTAAAGGTACTTTAGACTATGGCATCCTATATCGTAGAGGAGAATGTCAAGTGATGGGATATTGCGATGCCGACTATGCTGGAGACTGCGATACAAAGCGATCAACAACCGGGTATGTTTTCAATCTAGGATCTGGTGCAGTGTCTTGGTGCAGCAAAAGACAACCTACGTTATCTCTCTCCACGACAAAAGCAGAGTATAGAGCAGCAGCTATGGCAGCACAAGAGAGCACATGGCTAGTGCGACTACTAAATGATCTTCGTCAACCAGTAGATCAAGTGACTCTTCGATGTGATAACAGGTCAGCCGTATGTTTAGCAGAAAATCCGGTGTTTCATGCAAGGACCAAGCACATTGAAGTGCATTACCACTTCATAAGAGAGAAAGTCCTACAAAGCGAAATTCACATGGAGTTAACACCGACTGAAGAACAAGTTGCTGACATCTTCACAAAGGCTCTCAATGCGAGGAAGTTCGAGGAGATGCGTGAACAACTTGGGATCGTTAGAAGGCCGGAAGTCAAAGGGCTCAATGTTGAGGGGGAGTGTTAAGTGAGCAACATTGGCCCAAAAGCTCATAAAGAAAAATCTAGAATTTTCTTGAGAGTTCTTCACCGACCTTGATGGCTAGTATATTCTAGAAATCATTAGTATAATCTATGAAGAATGTAGAAAACTAAATGTATAATCTAGAACTTACACTAACCGACTTTGTTAGGGTATAAATATGGCATGGCTCATTTGTATGAGTGCATTGGTTGAGAGTAAGAAACAAAGCTTATAAAAGCTCTCTTGTACTTCTCAAGATAGTTAATAATATAAAAGTTAGTTTTTTTTGTATAGAGTGTCTGTACTCAACATGCACCTTTTTCAAATCCTTGATTTATATCACCTCCATATATGATGTTAAAGTTATTGATCCAAAACCCGGTATTGCTTTGCGTAGAATGAGTCCTCCCACAAACACGAATTCCTTTTGGCAATGCAGGCCCTGTGGCATTGCAAGTGGTTTGCTTTTGCTAGAAAAGAATACAGGAAGCCCTGAATGTTTGTTTGAAATCTATCGCCTTGATGATGAAAACGGAGCTACTCGATGGATTAAGACAAATAACATTGGGGACCAAGTTGTGTTTTGGACCTGGACGAGTTGCATCTGTTAGGGGACCAATAGCTCAAGTTTGTATAAAAGGAACAGTGTCTACTACAGAACTTGGAAAGGGGTTGGTAGGTTTGACATAGAGAATGCTACTGCCGAAATATTGCAAAGCCCAGCACCTATGGTGCACAGCTGGTTTTTGCCAAGCTTAGTTTAAGAAATATTAAAATTAGGTCTTCGAATGTTCTATCTAAAGGATAATATGTTATTTTCTTGTTTTTTTATGGATGTTTACAAGTTAGTTCTTTTTTAAGTTTGTTAACATATGGGTACTTTATATTTCATACAATTACTGCAATTACTTGGTAATTTGTCTTTATGATATGAAAATGAATGCTTTGTGTAACTGATCAGGTTTAATTTAATGTAAGATTTAGCTTTTTTAAATCAGAGAGATGTATTAATTTAAATCTGCAATTGATCAGTCTCCACTGCAAGTTATTTCTCCTGTGTGTTAATTTAAATTATTTTTCTATTGACCTGAGTAAAAGATAATATAGCATTTCTATTTTATTTGAGGGTACAGTCCTATTTCTCTTGAACAGAGATCAAGGAGCGAACAGAGTTGGCCTATAGATTTTGCAAATTGGACCTCTGTTTTCTTATAGAAAAATATAAAAATCTTCCAAATTAAATGTTTAATTAGACTAGTAGTTATTAGTGATGCAGTGAAGTTAATGGTGGATATGTTTTATTATATTTTTATTTTTCTATTACTCGATTAGTCTCTGGCCTCTTATGTGTTAAAGTCCTAGTTCCACTAATGTTGAACAAAGAACTACTAATTGAATCTTGACAGAGCCAAAATTAAAGAAACATATGTCAGATTTGTTATGAAAATTGAGAAATGAAAAGTAAGAAATTAAAAGCCAAAATTAACAAGTTAGAAACTCGTTTGTAGGGCTGTCAATGGGTACGGTACGGTACGGTAGAAGGTATTTTCATATCCGCACCCGTTAAATTTTTCTTTACCCGTACCCGTTAAAAAGGACTTTACTCGTACCCTACCCGTACCCGTTAAGAATTAACGGTACGGGTAGGATAACGGTACATAATGAGTAATAATAATATTATTAATTTAATAAAAAAATGTATAATGTGCTAAATAAATAGTATCGAATAAATATATAGATAAAGTAAAATATTTAAATAATATTTTAGATATAACAAAAATCATGAAATTTATTCTCATATCAATTGAATTCGAAAAATCTATATAACTAATTATAAATTATAATATAATATAGAGTGTAAATTAATTTTTTCATCATCATAAATAAATTTGGATGATTTGGATGAAGATCGAAATGAATAACATATCTTACGAAATATACTAAAAACATGATTATATATACATATATGTTTGTAAAATATTACCCGTTAGATAATGGGTACGAAATAGCCCTTACCCGTACCCGTACCCGTACCCGATAAGTTAACGAAATTTTTTCTTTACCCGTACCCATACCCGTTAGTCTAACGAAAATAAAACCTTACCCATACCCGCCTTATTAAATATGGTACGGGTAGGGTAAACGGGTTTCATTGACAGCCCTACTCGTTTGGACCCCCCCCCCCCCCGAAAGGAAAAAAAACTCTAGCCGCCGTCACCTAAAAAATCCGACCTTTTAGGGGGGGAGTTCGCCACCGGCCTCCCCCGCCGCCTCTCTCCTCTCTCCTCTCTCCTCTCTCCCTCACCCCTCTTTTCCTTTCTTCCTCTTTATTTTTGTTGTTTTGTTGAACGACCCTTTTTCTTTGCTTTTGACCTGACTATCCCCTTTCTCGGTTTTGATGGCTGCTTTGTTGTCGAAACTAACCCGTTGTTGAGACTTTCAACCAAATCAGCGAGAATGAGAAGACCGAGGCTTGCTCGTGTCCTGGCACCTCCTCAGTATTTGTGCTCTGTCGCCTGTATGCACCTTTTTGTCAGGATTGAGCAAATCCGGTTTCGATGAAGGAGTGGTAAGCGAGTAGAGATCCGACCAGAGAATTTTAGTTCTCTGGTGGTGGCTGCATGGACACTCAAGGAGATGGTGCAGTCTGCAGCCGTTGATGTTGTTGCGACAGTTTTACTTCGACAATTGTTGAGAGGAAGGCCGTTGAGGCGAAGATCAGCCAATGTCGACTTGAGTGGTGCAGAAAATGAACTTGTGTGTTCTCAGGGGCGGGTAGCCGGTAGGCGCCGATTAGGTTGCAAGTTGAACTTGATTAAAGTCTTGCTGGTACAATGTAGTATTGTTCTGCATCATTTCGAGGGGGGTTTTAAGTGTGGGTTAGGTTACGGACTGGGTATGTGCAAGTCTGATATGGTTACTGATATGGACCATATCATATGGTACTGCTGTATTGGAGCATAAACTTTGTTAACATTTTATGTTGTTTTTTTATTGTTTGTACCAGGATAGATGCTGGTATTACTATTAACTTTTTTCTTATTAATGAAAATTTGCCGGTACTTTGCTGGCCCTCAAAAAAAAGAAATTAAAAACCAGAGAAGATCGTGCTGGAAATACCTTGTGATATTTGCACACGACTTTTGCACCTACACAGGAGGGAGATCAATCTCAACAGGAATAGAGCAGTGAAGAGAGCCAAGGTCATCACGAGGCGATAGCTGTTTGTTCAGAAGAGAGCAGCACCTTGTTAGTATGACAGCGGGAAAAGGATAAAGCGACTGTGAACTCGACTGAGGAGAGCAAGGGAGAACAGAGACACGGGAGAGACAAGGAGCTGAGATTGACAGAAGAAAAAAAACGGAATTGATAAATTCACTCATCAAGTGCACTCTCTTAATCCGCACGAATCTTGATGCGAGTTCAAATGGTCTAGACAATAACTGACAACTTTAAAATATTTTGTTAACTTTAAAATATATAAGAAATATTTTCTAATTTTATATGTTGTCATTAAATAGGAGGACAAATTAAAACATCTTGATTGGAATTATGTTCAAGAAAAAGGAAACAGATCTCAGAAATTGATCATCATTGATATATATTGCCTATCTCTTATCTTTTAAACTGGCATCAAACCTATTTAGGAAAAAACAAAGGAACTTCTTCAAAGTTTCGCGGCCAGCATATTTAGGAAATACATTAATTAAAAAGATTTTCCTCACTTCGATATAGGAATATAAATAACAGTCAAAAGGAAATTAGCCTTTAAATAGAATTTAATAACTATCAACAAAATTAAACAATTCGTCATTCTAAGTTTCTAAATATTATGTCCCAGGGGTACACGAATAAAAATTCAGCATACATTACCATAAAAAGGAATCAATATCCTTTTTCAATGCAACAAATTTTATTGTCTTTCTCTTGTATCGTCCTTCTCCAGCTGGAAAAGAGTAAAATATACTTCTTGGATTGTATTAATTCACTGCATGGCCGGTATGCCGTATCATAACCGGCATGATAGTAATTGGTCTCAATTACCTCCTGATCTACTTCGAATCATTTGTAAGAATATTCTAGACATCTCTGATTTTGTTCATTTTCGAGCTGTATGCAAAGATTGGCGCATGGCCATTCACCTATCAGACTACTCTCAACAACCTTGCCTTTTTAATGCAGACAAGAATGTCAATTTTTACATATTAAACTCAACACAATTGACCAAATTTGAATTCCTGACAAATTTCAAGGAAAAATATGTCGTGGGTTCCTCACAAGGCTATATGCTCATAAGAGATGTGACAACGTCGGCTCATTATCTTCTCAATCCTATCACTGGCAAAGAGATCCACCTTCCTCCTTTAGATGACTATCTCTATAAACTTCTTGATGTTGAACTTGAGGAAAGAGTTCCAAAATATGTTGCTGTGTTAACGTGTGAGGTGAAACAATTAACCGCTTTTTTAAAAATTTGTCGAATCGAGGATGAAAAGTGGACAATGGTGTATCAGGAGTGCATGGCACGGGCACCTGACGTGATGGGCACCTTATACAAATCTTCAATTTATATCACATTCAGATTTGATGGTAAAGTTATTGATCTAAAACCCGGTATTGCTATGCGTAGAATGTGTCCTCCCACAAACACGAATCCTTTTTGGCTATGCAGACCCTGTGGCATTGCAAGTGGTTTGCTTTTGCTAGAAAAGACTACAAGAAGCTTTGAAATCTATCGCCTCGATGATGAAAACGGAAGTACTCGATGGATTAAGACAAATAACATTGGGGACCATGTTGTGTTTTGGACCTGGACGAGTTGCATATGTTGGGAGACCAATAACTCTAGTTTGTATAAAAGGAACAGTGTCTACTACAAAAATCCAAATGGGTTCGGTAGGTTTGACATAGAAGCTGCTACTGCCGAAATATTGCAAAACCCACCACCTATCGGGTACTACAACTGGTTTTTGCCAAGCTTAGTTTAAGAAATATATTTTTATTAAATTGAGAATTAAAATTAGGTCTTCTGTCTTAAGGAACAGTGTTATTTTACTTTTTTTTATAAGATGTTTACACGTTAATTCAAATTTAAGTTTGTCTAGGTATGGGTACTTTTATATTTCACATAATTACTGCTATTACTCTCTCTCTCTCTCTTTTTTTTTTTTTTTGAAACTAGTGGAAATTTTTCCACCTCTTTTCATTTACTAAAAGACAACCAAAGTATAGTAAAAAAAAAAAAAAAAAAACAATAATACGATGCAACAGGATGCTCAGTAAACTAATCTAATCACCAGCACTACCCATGTACTACTCTATTTGTCTTTGTAATATGAAAATGAATGATTTGCTCAACTTGATCAGGTTTAATTTAATGTAACATATAGCTTTTTAAATCGGAGAGATGTATTAATTTAGATCAGAGAAGTGCAAATTTAAATAGTTTTTCTATTGACCTGAATAAAAGATAATATAGCATTTCTATTTTATTTGAGGACACAGTCTTTTTTCTCTTATAAACAGATATCAAGGAGCAAACAGAGTTGGCCTATAGATTTTGCAAATTGTACCTCTATTTTCTTATAAATTGCAGCCTAGCAGTATTTTCATAGAAAATATGTATGCACAGCAATTAAATTAAACGAGAAAAAACAAACTTAACTATGCATACGGTATGATTTACTAAAATTATAAAATTGATTTGGAAAACTTTTTTAATGAAGTTATTCATGTTCTTAGAATTTCTTTGTTATCACAATATTAATGATTTTTTTTTGTTGTAAGGGCAAAATTATTATGATTTTGTCTGGTTAAATCGGTAAAATCTCGTATTCTTTGTGTCACTGTTCAATCTTTGATATGGTGTTTAATATACGTTCTATATTTAAAATTTGTCATTAAATAGGACGACAATTGAAACCACTGGATTGGGAATTTCGGATTATATTGAAAAAAAAAATGATAGAGATCTCAAAAATAGATCCTCATTGATCTGCCCTATCTCAGCTGTTCAAAATGGCATCAGATCTATCTCCTTCATGATAGATCGTATTCTTTGTGTCAGCTGTTCAAAATTTTTATGATTTTATCTGGTTAAATCGGTAAAATCTCGTATTCTTTGTGTCAGCTGTTCAAAATGGCATCAGTTACTTCTAGCTTCCCATTAGATCGTGAATGCATGTTGTTCGAAATCTCTCCCCTTCAATGGATTAATAACATTGGAGACAATGTTGTGCCAATGTTGTGTTTTGGAGCCCGAGGAATTGCATATGTTGGAAGACCGACGACTATTAGTGTGTACAAAAGGAACAGTGTCTACTTCAGAACCTTAAAAGGCTTTGGTAGATTTGACATAGAAAATGCTAGTGTATGTCGAAACATTGCAATGCCCACAACTTAATTATATATTGGGGACTTGTGGTTTTTGACAAGTCTAGTTTTAGAAATAACTCTTTATTAATTTGAGAAATAAATTAGGTTTTCCAAGAGAATCAGCTGGGAGGTTTTTATGACATTTAATTTCGAAATAATTTTAAGGGTTTGACTCCCAACTTATTTTTTTTTAAAAAAAAAAAATAGCCTTTCCAAGACCAATAGGATGGCGTGTTTCTTTTCTTCATTGTGTTTTCTTTGGTGGTTTCCTATGGAGTACTTTCCAAACATAATTATTGCTATTTACTTGGTCTGCGTTTATGATATGAAAACGAATATATATGTTGTGTATCTGAGCAATTTCAATTTCATATAGGACTTATCTGACTTAACTAGGTCCCAACTCCCAAATAGATAGTGTTCGACCTCCAATCATCTGTAAAAAACTGATAGACATCTTTCGTTTTGTTATTTCGTGCATACAACAATGTTGATATTTTCAATTTCGTGAAGTATCTGTGTTAAGGCTTCGTCCTGCTAGCTTCAGATTTTGTTATATTTTGATGCCTAAAATATAGAAATTTCCAATTTTTGGTTTATAAACTTTTCAATTCATATCAAATTATCCTTCAATTAACACTCATTGAAAATTTATATGTTGAAAATCGAAATAATAGTAACAAAGAAAAACATTTTGCCAAGTTTAATTTTTAAAATAGGAACACAACGACATTCTATTTTTACATGTTGTCAATAGATAAGTCAATAGGAAATTAGCCTTTAATTAGGATTCTAAATTTCTAAGTTAAATTAATCAATTCATCGTTTCTATTTAGAACAGATTATGGGTTGAATAAAAATACAGCTTACATTACATAAAAAGAAATGAACTTCCTTCGTCATTGCAAATTAACCCCTCTTTCTCTTGACTGGGGTAAAAGTTTTGAAAGATACATTGGTATGCATCTTCGTTACCAGCATGAAAGGGATTGGTCCAAATTATATCCTGAACTACTTCAACTCATCAGTAAGCATCTTCTGGACATCTTTGATTTTGTTCATTTTCGAGCCGTATGTAAAGGTTGGCGCACTGCCACCCTCGCTGCGGACTACTCTCAACAACCTTGGCTCTTTTGGCAACACGGAAAGGAGGAGGGTACCAACTTTTACATGTTAACTTCAACATCTCAATGGACCAAATTTAAAGTCCCTATAATTTCTACGAAAAAATGGATCCGAGGTTCTTCACAAGGATATATGCTTATAATGGATTGGAAGAAATGGGCTTATTATCTTCTCAATCCTATCACCGGCAAAGAGATCCACCTTCCTCCTTTAGATAAGATGTTCTATGACCTTATTGATGTCAAACTTGACGAAGGAGTTCAAAAATTTGTTGCAGTGTGCGAATCTGTGTTGGAACAATGTTTGCCTATTCTAAGAATTTGTCAGATCGGGGATGAGAAGTGGACGAAAGTGTATCGCATGTACAATTATGCATGCGCTTGATGACCTTCTACAAATCTTCAGTTTTGATCATTTCTGAATTTGGTAGTAAAGTTATTGATGAAAAACCCGGTGTTCCTGTGTCTATAATAGCTCCTCTCGAAACAAGGAGTCGCTTGAGGCTCTGCAACCCATGCGGCAATGCAAGCAAATTGGTAGGAATTACTGTTAACGATCAGCTAGAGTTTGAATTCATGTTGTTCGAAATCTATCTCCTCATCAATGAAAACAGCAACACTTGATGGATTAAGACAAATAACATTGGAGACCAAGTTGTGTTTTGGAACTGGAAATCTGTTGGAAGACCGATGACTCTAGTGTGTATAAAAGGAACAGTGTCTACTACAGAACTTCAAAAGGGTTGGGTAGGTTTGACATAGAAAATGCTACTGCCGAAATATTGCAACGCGAACCACCTGATGGGCACGAGTGGTTTACTCCAAACCTAGTTTAAGATTATTTTTTTTACTATTTGAGTAAAATTAGGTCTTCCAGCAATCTATAGATAGGCTAATGAATCATTTTTTATTAATTAAAGTTGTTCTTGTGAAGCTATGTTAGTTTGTTTTCAAGTTGGACCTAATAATTTATCAATTTTCCCTTATTTATCTATTAAAGCTGCTTCTATGAAGCTATGTTAGTTCGTTTTCAAGTCGGTTCTATATACGGCATACTTTCGTTCATATAAGTGTTGTTTCTTTACTTTGTCTTTTATGTTATGAAATTTTAAGCCTTGTGATTTATCAGGTTTACTTAATTTAATTTAATTCAATTTAAGACAGCTTATGAGCTATGACAATGCTCCTGCTTAAATATACATCACAAACAAGTGTCATTCAACTCCATCGGAAGACTTTTGGGTCTCTCGTCTCTCTCACACAATGTGGTAGATCCCAACTCCCAAGATCGCCAGAAATCAAAGCAAACAAACATCTTACAAAATTGACGAACATCATTTATCATTTGGGGCAGGATTAATTGAATCCCCTCCATTACCCAACAAATTAAGGTCAGAGGAAACGACTTAGAAAGTACAAAAAAAAAAAAAACAAACAAACAAAAAAACAAAAGAGAAAACAAAACAAATCCAAATAACATACATATCAACTAATCTACAAACAATAGCAAAAAGTTAAGATTATGAAAGTTCCTTAGATGTTGTCAAGACTTGTTTTAGTACATCTGCTATTCGGTCAGCCATATGGTGCTCCATGAAGCGCTCTTTAACCCTCTCATACCCTTTTCGACCCATTCTTACTCTTCTCTCCACATGGGTTGCTAAGTCAACCATGTTTCTTGCCAAAGGCATGATACCTTCCTTCCCAGGTGGGTGCAACAGACCCGTCGTACCATTCACAACTATCTCAGTCGTACCTCCAGCCGCAGTACCCTAATACAAGTGATTCAAGTATAAACGTAAGCACACCTGTGTTTATATTTTAATTCATTTTCTTTACTTGATTGTTGTATATAGTGGAGACATGGGATAGTCGTGCACTGATCTCACCAACACAGGAAGATGGAAGGCCATAGCTTCGATAGTAATGCGCCCAAAACACTCTCCACGTGCCTACCAGATAAAAGGAAATTAACAACCAATTTTTCTACAGATGCAATTTAGGACCTGAGTCATTTTTATGATCCAAAAATGAAAATTAAAGCCTTTTTCTATCAAGGCATGTATGATCAGGGTAGCATACCAAGTACCGAGTTTGGGTAAGAGAACTGTCTCAATCTCAAGTCCTTCATTTTATCTTCATACAGTGTAAACCATGAAATGTGTTATCGATGCATGACCAAACCCAACCATCTAATATTGACCTGGACCACTTTTAACTCCATCAGTTCCTAACCTATCTTAAAATACACCATCAGTTCCAGGTTAATTTTTTTTTAACCCACTGCAAATCAGGTCAGGTACAGGTTACTCAGTTTGCTAGGGTTTAGATTATTTGGTTGGTTCAAATGAAAATTCCAGAAAACAAAATAAGCAGTCAACTGAGATTTAAACCAAAAATTTTTACTACAAAACCAACCATTTCAACCAACCAACTCACTTCTCTGAAACTCTGCTAAAAAAGAGACAGTAAATAAAGTCCTCTTAATGATTGCATTAATATCACTGGGCACTGGTAAGAAGAATATCTTTGCCAGGTGGTAATATCATTGGTCACTTGTATTAACAATTAATTTTTTCCTTAAATTTGCTGCTGTCAACATCACCAATAAAATCCACCTTTCAAACTTTCACATATTGGGTTTCATTGGTTCAACCAGACCATATCAGCCAGATGTTGGTTAGGTCTGACACAGAAAACAAAATTAATTATACAATGTCGACCCAACTCATTATGAAGGTCAGACAAAAAAGGTAAATATAAAGATACATACTTGAGAGTTCTGAACAAGCACATCAATGGCAGCAAGGTAAGGTGTAACATTCATTGTTTTATTTACAAAATGGACCTTGTCTTGAATTCCCTTTCTTGAGACAAAGTTGCGTAATTCCAATTCAAATTTGGTCTGTGCATTCATATCACTTCCTACTATGACAGCATGCAGTGGTGGCACCTTTATCTTCTGAGACTTTATGATTTGAAGCATCTGGTAGAAGGCTTGCAGAAATAGATCTTGGCCTTTTCCCCTTGACACACCTGCATAGTTTCAATATATGTTTAAAGAGGTAATGAGACACAAATATGTAAGAGCTAACCAAACAGCAACAATTGTTTGTAAGATACAACAACAACAACAACAACAACTAAGCCTTTTGTCCCAAACAAGTTGGGGTAGGCTAGAAAAGAAACCCAACAAGAAAATTGTTTGTAAGATATAATACCAAAAATCAAAAGGATATACTGTAACAACAAAGGGCTTACTGTTAATTAAAGCAAAGAGAATGTCTTCCTTGCCAACATGAAGGTCTTGATGGCGCACATGTTCTCTCAAAGCAGAGATCTCTCCTTCAGCTACCTTCATCAACTCTTTGCTATTTCCAAGGTGTACCACGTATGTCTTTGGCATCTCTATTCTTCAGTCCTCACATTACATATATAACCAATGATTTTATAAAATTAGTACAGCCAAACATAAAAGTTGGAACAATTCCACAAATGACTTAGTTTATGTTGCAAGCCATAAGATAAGTATATAACATGCACATAGTGGCAGCCTTAATACAAACTGGTACACACTGCTACCAGACCTACCCAACATCAAATATTTTGCATTGCCAAGGAAGACAAAATTCAACCCCAAAATCTGTGAAAAAAGTGATATGGTAAAATGCCCCTTAATTGTATAATCACCTGAGTCCCCATAATCTTCAAGAATCCATACTATCAAAAGTTAAGATGGAAATAGTACGCAGAAGCTTAGAGTTTATGGTAACAAAAACACTTGCTATCATATAGTCTAAGCATAAGAAAATGACAACCAAATACAGCCAAACCCAAGTTCCATAAATTAACTATAAAAAAGCCTATCTAGTTGATATGAGATACTGCTTATAGCAATTTAACCAAAAAATATGCAAAATTTGCAGAAACTATACATACTTAAGACGTTCACTGGTGCGATTCTTCCAATAGGCAGCAGTTACATAAGAATCAATCATGGCGCCGGCAACATATGGAAGGTGCTTCACATAGTCTAACTTAAAATAATGACCTCTCATTTCATGAATCCACCACAGCACCTTTGGCAACACCTTGTGAACCTTTTCTTTCAATACACCATCCAGCCATTTACCAGCAACAGCTGTGTTTAAAACTACCAGATCACTTTTCAGTGCCACATCGATTGCTTCTTGGCTCTTAGCATTTAGAAGCTGTCAGAAAGAGAAAGCAACCGACAGACAGACACCAAAGAGTCACTGAATATGTTAACTAATTTAAAGTAAGCATGATAGGAGTGTAAGAAAAGGAATAGTTTGGAGAGAAAAGGTTCACCTCAACTCCATGGTTGAGCATCTTATGCTCCAGCCGGTTTGTGACATCATTTTCCTCGTCAGTTTTGGGGTAGGCGATCCATACCACTTTGGAATTGACTCCTCTTAGCAAAAAGGCGAGTTCCATCAGTAAAAGGGGCCCACCTACAACAAATGACAAGAATTTACTTGAACCAGAACTCAATAATAAATACTGATATACTATATTGCATAAATTACAACCTAAATTACAAATGTAAAATGCACATTTTAATGTAATGTATACATCCCAGGTTAACTAACCGGTGGTAGTGGTACAACTAAAAAATTTTATTTCAAAATGTAAACATCCAAAGAAAATATTACTAAATAACGATAATGATAGTAATAAATAGCATCAACAATTAGAATTTCACTCTTAAAAAGCGAATTAATAATTACCAGACAGTGAGAGCTCGTGAGAGACGAGAAGAACCAGCTTGTTCCGCATGAACTGGAGAGGGTTTCCGCTCCGATCGTGAACTGTCGGCACCAGAACAAGCTTGGGAACGGTCTCGTGTTGGATGGAGGCATCCGACGTGGCAGTGGGGTTGCAAGAGGCGGCGGAGCGACAGAGGAAGAAGCCGAGAGAAAGCGAGACGGCGATGACGAAGGCTAGGAGGACGAAGCGGCGCGTGAGGAGCGGGATGCGAGCGTGGGAGAGGGATGAAGGAGGAGGTTTCGCCATTGGCAATTTGGCATGGGGTTTGATAAGAAGAGATTTTGCATCGATTTGTTTTGTTTCTTATTTGGGGAAAGAAAGAGAGGAGAAGAGAAGAGAGAGTGTCAGTGGCAGCCGGACTGCGGAGATCTAGGCGAACCGCCAATTTTATGAGTATATATTTATTTCTTTATTATTATTTTTTGGTCAAGGTTTTATTTATGGCTTAATTTTTTGTATGACCTCCAACTCTTCCCTAATTGATTATTTTTCCTTGTACTGTTATGTATTTCTTATTTGTCACTAAATTCTTCTAAATGATTTCTTATTTGCCCTTCAAGTTAACCATACAATATTAACTATGGTTATCTTGTAAGAAAACTAAAAATTAAAGAGAAATAAATTAGAAAGACAGAAATATCCCTGACCATTCTTATTTTCTCTCGTTTGTCCCTTCATATGCAGAGCAATTTATTTGGCAGAGTATGCGTATGATTGTAAAATTTGACAATGGTTACATACTTAGCAGAAAGTTTGCCGTTAACCCATTTCTCATTACAGGGAAAATGATTAAAAAGCTCCAAACTAGCACCACGTTTTTACAAAACCCATCGAGAACAGTTAGCCATCCTATTCTTTGTCATATGGAGGGGAAGATGCTCTCGCATTTTTAGAGACACAAAAGCTAATGCAGGATGAATTAGTCACTCAAGCAATATTTGAGTGGAAAGCTTTTCTGGCTAGCTCTGCTAAATTTCCTGCTGTTCAGGCTGTTGCTTTTTCGGCTCATTACTTTTCATTTTACTTCGTATTTTTTATACTGTAATTTTACTGCTTTGTGCTTTTAGCATCTTGCTAAAAACTTTTTTTATTAATACAAAAGATGGAGGCTTGACCTCTATTTTTGCCTTAAAAAAAAGAAATTGTATTTTGTAATCTTTATTAATTTACTTTTGTATCTCTCAAAGGTTCACTTTTAATACAAAAATGACGGCTGTGTGCAATTTCGAAATTGTGCCATGAAGATTGTAGCAAAGTTTATATTTCCAATTTATCATTACATGCCCTTTTAATTCTATATATAATCACGGTTATGAGTGAGAGACAAAAAGCAAATCGGATCAAGGAGGGAGCTTAAGGGTCATGTATTAGCGGGAAATCAAGCTATTTTCAAGTAACATTAGATAGATAAATATAATCTACCTCGGATTGTTGTCTCACACGGATTCATCCTTTCACTCAAATAATTTACATCTAATATATTAATTTCATGGTAATTGACATTCAAACAATATGAAATATCATAACATCTTGCGGACAACTATTCAGTTTTCACTTTTCACAAAACTTACTGATATAAAATCCGAACCCGGTCAAAGGTCAAAACAGTTACAGACCCCACTCCCCAGCGCGAGAAACGAGTTACCAATTTACCATAAATTCTCCACAGTAATACTAATACTAAACTAAACCCACTCTTTTTCACTATTCACATTTTAGTATTTTATTATTCTCTCAAGCTGAGATGGTACGAAAAGAATCAATGGCGACTGATGCAGAGCTCCCAATGTCAGACGAGCTCCGGTGCTACGGGAACAACGGAAAGGGGTGGCGATGCCGCTTCCAAGCCGAGCCCGGGGCCCGATTCTGCTCTCACCACCTCTACAAGTCTCTTTCTCACGCCAAGTCCAAGGCAGTGCGCACTAATGGCGTTGCCTCAGACGATCCTGGCATCAGAGATTTGATGGAGCAAAAGGAGAAGGAGAAGAGAGAGAAGGTGGTGAAGGCTTCGTCTTCTCTGGTCGTGGCTGCTCTCCGTGGAGTGGCCAAGAAGAATCAAGGTTCGTTTTTAAAATGCTTTTCCTTTCTTTTTATTTTCCTATCTTGTGCTAAAATATGTCTATTTTGCATTGAAATCCTCTCTGAAGAACTGGAATAACGAATTTTGGTGGATTATGACTCAGAGTTGATTCAGTTGAAGAATAGTAGGTGACAAACATGTAATAGATTGAAAAATTGGGATTAACCTCACAATCTCAGGAATCTTCATAAATAATTTGTACTTCTGACATCTCATATTTGAAATCTGATCTATACTATTATATGTATAACATGAATGTGAAAAATGATGAAATTTGATCCAATTAGCCATTCTTGGCAAAAATAAATAAATAAATAAATGGTTTAACATGATTGTGGATAAAGGTTGCACCTGCTCGCGTGAAGTCTAAAATTCATTTTATCGGTTTATCCTGATATAATTTTTTTATTTCTCTAGCTTATTTAAAAGAAATTGTCTTTAGCATTTGCCCCTAAGGTTGGTATTCAAGACCAAAAAGGTGACATCCTTAAATTTACGAAAATAATGCATTTGGAAGCATTCTTGATGTTTTCCATTTCAATCAAATAATTTAATGCCACTATATTTTCATGCCTCAATATCACAATCTTAGAAATCGTCATAAATAATTTGTAGTTCTGGCATCTGGTATTTAGAATCTGATTCCTTCTATATGTATATCATAGATGTAAAAAATGATAAATATTTGATGCAAATCAGTCATTCTTAGGAAAGCTGGAGTCACATGATTTTTTTATAAAGGTGCATATAAAAATCATTTTATCCTGATATAATATTTTCCTCTCTGGTTTATATAAAAAGAAAATTGTCTTAGTATTTATTCCTTGAGATTAAGGTTCAAAATAAAAAAGGTGACAACCTTAAAAGTAAGAAAAGAATGCATTTGGAAGCATTCTTGATACTTCCCATTTCAACCAATTCACTTCCATCCAAGTTTTCATTTGTGCATTTTACTATTCAGTACTCCATCTGCTTATCTCTTTGTTACAAAAATGTAGGAATTGGTAAAGTAAACTTCACTCCTAAAGGTATTCTTCTGGGACTAACCAAGAATATGTGTCTTATGGATCCCATCTACATTCTACAGCAGACAAAAGTGACAGTTGAAATTGGGGTTTGCAACAGCAAAAAGGCTAATTCCTCTGAAGTCTACAAGTTCTATGGGCAAACAGAGAATGAGGCTGCTTTGGCTGCCATAAAGTTTCTTCAAAGTGTGTTGTTCGAAATTAGTGATATTAACCGGGCTAAAAAGGAAAAATGTCATGGTGAACTTGAGGAAGTTAAGGTTGCAACTGCTGAGTCTTCAGCTGATGGGAAAAAAGTTGACAAACTTCTTGACAGAGAAGAGGCCCTTTTGAAGAAGTGCAAAGGCATAATTGATTCTGCAATTGAAGAGATAGAGGCTCGCCAAAGAGAATTTAACTGAAAGTGATTACTACTTGGTCTGTCTACTGGTATCAGTCATGTGCTTGTTGACTGTTCAGACTTTAGATGCCATTTGTTATGGCTTTTTTAATATAATTAGAGATAGTGTTTCTGAGTACAGAAGTTGCAATGAAGAATAGATGCCATTTTATGGCCTTTTTTAATATGATTGCAGATAGTGGTACTGACTATAAAAGTTACAAAAAAGAATAGATGTTTGTAATTTTGAGAAACACTTTGATGCTTATGTGCTTGTGGATTTGTGAAGGATTCTCTTTGTTTGGGTTCAGGGTCTCTGGTTAATATCACTGAACAATTTCTAGCTCGACCTTAGATGAAAAGTGCATGATGCGTACTTCAAATACAAAACAAAACTTCTGCGTTATTAACCACATGTTCAATAAATAAATAATTTCCAGTCAACAAATTTTGTTCAAAAATACATTCCAGTCGATTTGTGCAAATGCTACGCAGCTGCTGAGTTGGTTGTTTTCAGAAAGTATTCTTGGGCTGTTCCATTAGTGGGTTTTGCATTTGTCACTGCCTGGGAAGTTTACTTTTCTAACCAAACTTAAAATGGTCCGTAAGCCAATGCATTTATTTTTTAGCTCCAATCTAATAAATGCTTCTTGTCACTGTCACAGTTTGAGGTGAAACCAGCATAAATTTCTTCCAAATAATGTTCTTACCATATCCAAAAAGTCACACTATTATCTCAAAACAGAAGCATCTCCTTCCCAAACCCTATTAAAAATAAAATGCCTCTCACTTCATAACCGTACGCACCAGCCTAAAGAATTTGTAATTTCCTATTGGTTGGAAATAAATCGGATCCTCCAGGCAAAGTAGCAACTCATAATAACAAAGAAGCTCATTCAAGGGAGGAATCTGAAAGAGTAAAAATGATCCTAATATAGCTAATGGTTTATAGCAAATTAATCAGACCTAAATCATCATTTGATAGCGAGTACGAGTGACATATGACCTGGAAGGTTATCCCATTCTCCAGGGGATTGCAAACACAAATTAAATTAAAAACAAAAAATGATAATAACAAAAAGCCACATTTACTGATCAGTCCAACATAGTTTCAATAAGTACAACAAGGGTCGATCAACTAGAAAGCCACTCAAACCCATAACTTGCGAGTAAGAATAAAGCCTCAAATGATAAAAAAAAAAAAAAAAAAATCTAAATAAAGACAACACTAGTATACAGGCGAGGCATGTCCACACGGATCGTGCACCAAAATCTCCTCCAAAAAGGAAATCAACAAAAAATCAAATTATTTTTCGCATGATCCCTCCCCAAACACTTCTTCAATAACATTACAAGTTGGCAACAACTCGTCAATTTTTGCCTTGTCAAACCCAATATCCCAAGCCAATTGATTATGTTGCACATCAAAAGAAGTGCATGAATCATCCTGTACGTCGAACCCTAACCCTATTTCTACCCCGGTCCCTAGTCCTCTTGACCCATCAATCTTTTCCGAGAACACATCCTCTTTCCCATCCCGAGTCTCATGTGACTCTTCAACCACATCTGAACCTAAGTCTAGATCATCTCCCTGACATGTGTGGTTGTTAGAGTGATCAATGGGTGACTCCAAACCTGATCCGCCTTCTTCTTCCAGTTCATCATCTTCATCACCTTCTTCTTCTTCTTCTTCTCTTTCTTCACCATCCTCTCCTTCTTCCTCGTCCATCTCAATTGCATCGTCATATTCATACCTGTCTTCTGAGCCTTCCCACTCATCATCATCACTGTCAATATACAAAGGGTCTGATCGATTCTGTCCTGCCCGTTTCCTTAACATATACACATTGAAATAGTAGCTCACAAAGTCACGCTTGCATTTATCTGGAAATGCAAGAGGCAGAATGTCCCAAAAATTTTTCGTAAAAGAAGATGGGTTAGATCGTACCACTTCAGCAAACAGTTTTTCATCCTGCGGATCCCACGTTACAGCTACTTCCTCCCCCATATCACCAAACCCCAACTGCATGAACTTCTCCATTCCTAGTTTGTTCTTCAGGTTTTCCCTCTTCTCAGTTATATGCTGCCTGATGCATCTGACAGACCGCATATCCACACAATCACATTCTTCATTATCTGCTACTGAGTCCATATCAGGATTTGGTAAAATAAAGGTCTGGATCCATTTGTCAGAATCATCTTCTATCGAGTCTGGAGCATTCAACTCTGGAATGTCAGCTTGGTGGTTCAGGCCTACTGGGACAGCCTTGCGAGGGACATATCCGTAAATAGGAAAGAAATTCTGTTCTCTTGAGTTAAATTGTGATGATTTTTCACAATTATCAAAATGTACAGGTAGGGAGTCCGGTATCACTTCCGTAGATGGTTTGCTTGTGAACCAAGGCGAGCTGGAATCCAAGTCACCGGAAGCACAAACAAATGCATTGGGGTTAACTGAAAAAAGAGAGAGAGATTTTTTCACAAATACAAACTTAACAAAATTGGCAATGTGATATGTCACTGGTAACATGCCTAAAGTTGTTCAGGGCAGGCAGAGGAGTTTTGGTACAGTTTTAAACCAGAAAAGAAATTATTGAAATATTGTAATATACATTGATTATATGGTAACAGATTTCTCCTGTGTATCAGCCCAGAGGAACCTGCATAATAGGGACTGTCTTACAGCCAAATCAGTACAAACACTGGCTCAATTTGTGTCAGTGTATTACTGAACTATGCTTCTGGTATAAACTGGCACTTAAATTTTCTAATAAGGCTGCAAGATAAAACACACATCGCCCAATTCTATACATACCAACTACTGACCAGAAATGACCAACATAAGCTATGCACTTCAAATTAGATAACAAAGAGAGACAAAAACCTGAGAAGAAAGGGCCATCAGAAGGAACAAAGTCTTGTTTCGGCCGCTTGTTTGCATCGTCAAATGAAAAGTTCTCAGAACTAAGTCTCTTATTGCACTCTATACAAAGAGAAGAAATACGCTTTAAATCTTTTTTCTCCTAGACTTTAACATATAATATTCATTGTACTCTTTGATTACCTGATTCAGGCTTGTCAGTAAATGTTTCAAATGACATAATCCTGTGTCCCATTTCTCACCTATTAACAAAACAAAAGAAACATTCATACGACGAACATAACAATTAGAGTGATAAAATGCATAGTTCAGCTGTACCCATAGGAGTTTATTAGGAATAACACAAGGTGATAAAACTTGGTTGTCAATAGTTAGTACTAAATTCAAACCAGAGACGCAGCATATCAATCACTTCAGTTAGTGCTTACAAATGATAACACAGAGTCACATTTGTCTAGCTAGCAGCAGGTCATGCCACACCAACACCAACACCCATCCACCCACACACACACGCACGCACGCACGCACGCACACGCACACACACACAAAATAGTTTGTTCACAAACAATCATACCTTAAAAATCGGGACCTGAGGTCGGTCCGATTTTGGCGCGACTTTTCTCGACCCGACACGCCGAGATCGGTGCAGGCGACGACACGCTTGATTGATCGGGTGGGGACCCACCAGAGGGAGGGTGTTGATTGAATGATTGGTCGGAGGTACGGCGATTGGTGTGGAAATTTGACGGATTAGGATGATCGGAATTGGGAGGAGAGATTTGGGGGCAGCCTGGCGACGACACGAGATGGGTTTTGTCGGAAACAGAGGCCGCTCATGGTTGCTTGGTTAATACGTGGCCTGTTCAGGAACAGACATTTTATTGGGCCGTATGGAAATGTGAAAGGAAACTATTGGGCTATCAGCCGTTAGACATGTAGTAGTAGTTGTATTAAATTTGTCTTCTCTGAAATCAGTATTTTATAAATAAAAACCCGTGGAGTCAGACTTGATTTTTTTAATTGGGAAGCGACACGGCAATATTAGTTGATTTGTGTGTATATATTTTTCTCGGTTTTGAAATTGGCAGTCTGTGTAAATTATTATGTTGTCGACTCATTTCTTCATTGTTTTGACCCGTTTCAGCAGTTAAAAGAGTAATTGGCTGCGCACCAATTCTTTCCTTACCATCCCTTCTTTAATTTTTTTTTATTTTGTCTCAGAAAAAAGGCCCGTTGCCCCCCTTCCTTCCCTATGGATGCGGTTCCTTCCTTCCCTGTCTAATTTCTCGCCACCGGTTCACATTTTTCTCTCTTCTCTTCCACCTCATGACTCTCTTCAAAAATCGATGGCGAACTCTACTATCTCCGCCTAGTGCCGAAACTCGCCTCATTCTTTTCCCGCCGCAGCTTCTCCCAGCAACTCTGCTCACTTCTGAAAGAAGAGGCAAGCGAACCCAAAATCCTAGATTCATTAATTGAGTATGGAGCTGTTGAGGCCAAATTTGGCAATTGTGATGGTTAATTTTGTGCATTTTTGCTTCCTAATTATTGTCTGGAGGATCTTTGTGCAATCCACTGCTTTTGTCTTTCTTTCTTTACTTAACCAGTAAATATTTGTTCTAGGTACTGAATATGTTTAATAGAAATTGATTTCATTAACCAGTATGGTCTATCATGGGGTCATCGCTCCATTGCTGCTTCTTGATTGTGTACTGGTAATTCATTGGTTTAATTTGGTTAATTTTTGCTATTTTGGTTTAATTTGTGATTTTAATTGTAAGCCTGATGTAGAGGGGTAATTTGTGTATAACCAGGTTGCATTATTTGTGTATATGTTATTTATTTATATCGATATTAATGATTTGATTGAAATTTATGTGAAATTTCTAAGGGCATTAAATTTTGTGAGATGTGGTTTACAGGTTGTGCACGGCCTAAGGGCATTAAAATCGTTTTAACAACATTTAAAATTGTAATTACTGCAGAATGAATGCAGTTATTTTGGGTTCTGTTATTATTTCTTCTCTATATATGATGGTATGTGAGAAACTTTTTTTTGTACCTTTCCAATTGAGGTTTTCTTATCCATCTTCTTTATTAGTAGTGCTGCTCTTTTATAATGCAAATATTTCTAATAAAAATTAAGATAGTTCAGCTAAAATTATTGTTTATTTTTTTATGTATAAGTGACAATGTCTACCGTTATACCGCAGCAGGAGTCACAATGCAAGGCCTCCAAAAAGCTATATGGCAATCCTCAAAGCACCACATCTGTGAGTTTTTCCTACCTTTGTTCGAATTTTGCAGTGTTAAGGTAATTAATTTTTGAAAGAATTTTATATATGATCCAGTGACGGGCATTTAGGCACTCAACGCGACACTAACGATTGCACATGAAGTGGCAGAGGAGGATGGAGAGCTTATGATACAATAGAGTACCTACTGGAGACATTTGAGGCAGTGGAGTTTGCTGCTTAGACGCTATGCATCAGAGGCTGATCGTTGCTTTCACCTGATTATTATGATGCCATGAAGGTATTTGAAGAAATGCTCGGGTTAGAACATTGTAAGAAACTTTCTCCATGTTTTACTAGATGGTACCTATTTCTTATTCGTAGCTTTTCAATTTGCTAGAATATATAAACTGCGAATTTTGTTTACCAGTCTTAACTATTAGTGGCTGAAAAGATGCTCGACTTTCATAGCAATGCAGTATAGGATATGTTTGAGAGGCAAGCTGAACAGGGATATGGATATTGATGAACATAAGATTTGGTGTACTGCTGCCACTTTGACCCTTAAAGTGGGTCCCATTTCAACATGCTCCGCATAACCTATAACCGCTAACAACAAGCATATACAATTAGCAGAATATAACCAAAGAATAGGAACCGTACAATAAAGAGAAACTATGATGACAACAATAACAATTGATTGAACTTTTCTTTTTTGCACAAGATCCTGAACTGTTGTATTTATTGACCAAGTATTACATGGATCAATAGTCCCAGTGCAAGCACCTATTGAGTGGTTCATTTCACCTAAGCCTATTCATGGTGAAACTATATGAATAAATTATTAGAAAATTAAGAGTACAAAGCTTAAGTACTGGCTCAGGGGCTCATGACTGTTACATTTGTTGAAAAAAAACGTAGGTTTTCATAAAACACTTCTTATGGAATAGCATGTGTAGTCTTAAATGTATGTATACATAATGCACTATATGTTATCTGAAAAGTTTAAGAATTTACAAGTTCATTGGAATAGCATGTGCAGTCTGAATTTGTGGATTTTTGCTCATATCCAAATTTGAGTTCAAAATTTTGCTCATGACTGATTTTTATATCATGGCATTCAGAATCCATCAAGTAATTTCACTTTTTAAGGATTGACTTTCTTTTTGGTTTATAGGCAAGGTCCTCATTATTGTGTGCTTTTCTGTTATGCGAGAGTTGCCACATAGATAGTCAATTAAGGGGCTGGTGCAGCATAGAGTGGTCGCATATATTCATGGAACCAAAGGTAGCGGTACAAGCACAAGTATTGGTACTAATAGCTAGATAACTATCTCTGTACTTGGTTCGGTTTGTGGTGAGGTTTCAAACCCATTTTCAAGTACTAATATGAAAAAGATTGGGGTTATTGATTGGGATTTGGGAGAGGTGATTTTTTTCAAAAACACTCTTTTATTGAATGAAATCGAATTCTTGATATAAATAGTTAATAGTAGAAATTGTAGTATTATCTTAGACCGTGATTATGCAATGAAAGGTAATGTAAATCTTACTACTATCATAATTTTTTTTTTGGTAATTAGATAGTGCAAACTATTAGAGTAAATATTAAGTTGCATTTAAAGCTTCATGGTATAGTATAAAAACTAGTGGAAAAAAAATTATAATTTTCTGAGGTCATTTGAAAATTTGAAAGTAACTATCCAATTGTCATCACCTCAGGTCCTCAGCAAGAGTCATGGAAATTGACAGGGACTTTTCTTTTAATTTTGTTGAGTAGATCAGGGTACATATTTAGGGTGCGTTTGGCAAAACATAGGTTAGTACGGTTAGTGGTGTAAGGTTAGTATTTTTTGGGGTTAGAGGGGTAAAATGGTGAGGGTAGTGATTTGATGGAATTAGTGCTAACTTAAGGTAAGTGAATGTTGTTTGACGCGGTATGTTGAGGTTAGTATTTTAAGGTAAGCAACTATTAGTGGTGTAATTATTATTAACTATTATTATTTATTTTAAATTATTAATTACTTTAATTATTATTATATTAATTGTTAACTATTATTAATTATTAATTACTAATTATTATTAAACCTAATTAATTAATAATAAATAATTAATATTACAATAACTATTATTAATTATTATAAATATTACCATAATTATTAATTATTATTATTATTTATTTTGAATTATTAATTATTAATTAATTTAATTATTATTATATTAACTATTATTAATTATTAATTACTAATTATTATTAATCCTTATTAATTATTAATAAATAATTAATAATACAGTAACTATTATTAATTATTATAAATATTACCATAATTATTAATTAATATTATTTATTTTGAATTTTGAATTATTAATATTAATCAGTTACTAATTATTATTTATTTAATTATTTATTGTTATTAATTATTATTTATTTAAATATTTATTATTAATGATTAATGTTGTCCCTAAAGGAGGCGGCTTAATCAAGGTTTAGCGGAAGCAATTAAGATTTTAGACCGGTTTGGTATGAACTACCCTAACACAATTCAATTGGTACCCAACACAAGCAAGCACACAAGCAATTCAAGTATAGCAAGATAATAAAGAGAGAGAGAGAGAGAGAAATTGAACACTTGGTATGATTACGGAGTTCCGACCCGCTAGGAAAGGCTAGCCTTAGTCGTACGTCTCCGGGAGTTTCGCTACCACGAAAGGGCGCGCTCCGTTCAATTCCAATAAGAACGGGTCTACAACTTCGAACCGAATCACCTCGTCACAAGGACACTCGAGGTGGATCGGCCTAACTCAAATGGCACAACGGCCTCAAAGGAGAAGAGCTCTCAACCTATTCCAACCTACACCTAGCGACAATGTCGGGGCGGTGGTGTTTGAGGCTACTAAATCTCTCAAAATGGTCTAGCTATGAAAAGCTCAAGTGGGAGAGTATCCCTGTGCTCAAAAGGCTCTATTCTGGTCAATTTTTGCAAAGCAAAGCTCTCTCAGGAGAGAGAACAAGGGGTGGATATAAATAGAACTCATCAAAAGCTGTAAAACAACTCAGTTTACTGTTGTGCGTTACACAACGCAATATTGCGTTACACGACCCACAGATAGCCGTTATAATAAAACAAACAAAACGAGCTATCCGTTGCTAGTGCGTTACACGACCCAATATTGCGTTGTACGACGCACTGGAAGACCGTTATAATAAAACAAAATGGATAAACTATCCGTTGAGTTGTCATGTACGTTATACGACGCGGACCATCCGTTGTGCAACGCAACATTAAATGATATTAAATGATCAGGAAAAGTGAGTGAAAAAGGCCAGGGAAAAACCAAAGAAAGGTTGTACAACGTTTCAGTGCGTTATACAACGTTCTGGCTTGACTTGAGGATATTGCGTTGCACGACGCATAAATTGCGTTGTATGATGCAGCTAGTGCGTTACACGACCTTCTGTTGCGTTGTGTAACGCACTGTTTCTGCTAAAGGAAAAAATCTGCACAAACAGGTGCGTTATATAACCCAATATTGCGTTACACAACTCACTGGTGCGTTGTGTAACCCAATATTGCGTTACACGACGCACTGGGTCTGAAACTGAGAAAGATGCTGAGTTCTTGAGCTTTTCTGCTATCTAGACTATTTCAAGGATAAAAGGACTAAAGTAAACCTTCTATTAAAGTCTAAACTAGCCTATAAGCTCTCTAAATACTTGATCTTGATTTTGCACATAGTTTTTATCCAAGTCTTCAAACTTTGCATCTTCTTCCTATAAAACTCAAAGAAGATCGTTAAATGCCAAATGATATTGTTTTGTAATCGACAAACTTAGAGACGTTTAGTACAACAATCTCCCCCTTTTGACGATTTGCAAAACAATATCATTAGTAAAGCGATTAAATTTTGGCATTTCACAAGCTTTATTACAATTCTCCCCCTTTTTGTAAATCGACAAAAGGTGAAACAATTGTAACAAGCTCCCCCTAAATTTATGGCTCCCCCTTAAATATGGAGAAAATGAATTGGAGAACCAATTTAGGGCACTACATGAAGTAGTGTGACCAATTTTTAACCTCTTAAAGAAATATGCAAAAAATAAAAGAGGCTCCCCCTAAATGTTTGGCTTATAAGACCGGGGGTAAACTTGGTATTTATGCCACATTGGTTACCATACCATTAGTTGTACCACTAGAGGTGCAAGCTTTTGGAACCCATTTACCTTTGGACTCACTATTTGGTTTCCTAAGTTTGCATTCCAAAGAGATATGTCCATTTTGGCAACAATAGTTGCAAAATGCATTGGTTGGCTTAGGTATGGTAGAACCCTTGACAAAATGAGAATAGTAATGGGCTCTAAGGTATTCGGCCTTCTTCTTAGGATCGGTGGATGAGACTTTGAAATTCTTGTTGCGATCATTTTGGTAATGTTGGGAAACATTCTTTTGATGCTCATTAGATTGAGCCTTGTGGTTTTGAGAGTAGTGTTGCTCTTTAAATTCATAAAACCATCCATCGGGTCCTCTAAAATAAATTTTATTGGACGCCTTTGGAGCAAAAACCTCCTTGTTTTGATTATGCAAATTCTTTTTGTTTTGCACTCTAGTGTTTCTAGGCTTCCATTGGTACATATGTGCATGACCACGAGAATTCCTAGGTTTTTGAAATTGTGTGTTTTGTGCATTTTGTTTCCCATCATTTTGTGACAAGTTCTTTTTCTTGGTTTGATAAGACTTTTGGTAACCAAGACCGGACTTGTCATGAGGCTTTTGGCCCTTGAGAAGGTTTTTCAACTCAATTTTGGGAGCTTGAGCTAAAATCGGTTTTTCAAGTTGTTTTTCAAGTTCCTTTATTTTAGTCTCATACTCACCCATCTTAGAAGTAAGCTCATCTACCTTAGCTTTTAGGATGTCTATGGTATCGGCTTTCCTAACCAAGGCATCATGGGTGGCATCAAGAATAGAATTCAACCTATCACAATCAACACATTTGGTTGAACTAGTTGGTTCATCACCACTCTCACTATCATCATCGCTAAAAGAATCATTGAGAGGGAGATATACCTTAGGAGAGCTCAATTTTGGTGAAGTCGGTGGAGATGGAGGTGGTGGTGCCTTACGCGCTTGGATTAGTGGATGAACAAATCTTGTCCCTTGATTGAACTCGTTGAGGACGTCCTTCACGAAGTCATCTTCCACATCATCCGTTGAGAATACCACATCTTCCACATTTGCCACCATAGCATACACCTCATGAGAATCCGAGTCGGACGAGCTTGTTTCGGATTCAACATCCCACAATGCATGCATGGCTTGAGCCTTCTTCTTTTCCTTCTTGTGCTTAGGTTTTAGCTTGTGGTTTTGCACTTGAGGGAAAAGCTTGTGACACTTGTGCATGGAATGTCCTTCTTTATTGCACACAAAGCACAACTCCCGTTCATCATGGGCTATTCTCTCCTTGTTGAACTTCTCCTCATGCTTGAGCAACCCACGAAACATTTTCTCAATCACCACTTCTTGCCTTGCCTCATCAAGCTCGTAGAGGTTCAAGGGTGTTTGATGTGGGTATCGGCGATGGGAGGATTGAGAGTAGGATGTGGAGGTGGGATTGCTCGTGGATGTCATGGCTAGGGTTCTTGGAGGATACCCTAGTTTGGCGAGTTGTTTGAGTTTCTCCTCCACACATCGAAGTTCGGTGTACATTTGCTCCGGTGTGTACTCATGATCCATTCGGATAATGGTCTCAAGCGAAGTGATATGAGCATCCCATTCGTGCATTCCACTCATAGCCCGTATCATCTTTCCTACAATCTTGCCATTTGTTAGGGGCTCACCTCCTTCGGTGAATTCATTTTGGAGTTGTACAAGACGAGTGTACATATCCTCAATGGATTCACCATCCTTTATGTGGAAATTCTCAAATTGAGAGTACAACTCATACAATTTAGAGTGTCTAATTTGAGAATTTCCCTCATAACGGGTGAGGAGAGCCATCCACATATCGTGTGCTAGATCAAAACGACTAAGGGTTACACCAATTGATTCATGGACCGAGGCTAATATGGCATTAACCGCACAATCATTGTCCTTTCGGTCATCAAGGGACTTCTTAGTCAAATCGGTAGAATTTGGCCTAAATTGGGGGGTATACCGATTTTCTACCATGTGCCAATATCCTAAGATATTGAGGTAGTTCACCATGCATCTCTTCCAAAAAGAGAAATTTCTACAATTTTGGCCTAATTTATCCGGTCTCTCTACAAATCGAGCCGCCGTGACCGAAAACCGAGATTAAGACTAACTTAATCGAGGTTCCCGCTCTGATACCAATTTGTTGTCCCTAAAGGAGGCGGCTTAATCAAGGTTTAGCGGAAGCAATTAAGATTTTAGACCGGTTTGGTATGAACTACCCTAACACAATTCAATTGGTACCCAACACAAGCAAGCACACAAGCAATTCAAGTATAGCAAGATAATAAAGAGAGAGAGAGAGAGAGAAATTGAACACTTGGTATGATTACGGAGTTCCGACCCGCTAGGAAAGGCTAGCCTTAGTCGTACGTCTCCGGGAGTTTCGCTACCACGAAAGGGCGCGCTCCGTTCAATTCCAATAAGAACGGGTCTACAACTTCGAACCGAATCACCTCGTCACAAGGACACTCGAGGTGGATCGGCCTAACTCAAATGGCACAACGGCCTCAAAGGAGAAGAGCTCTCAACCTATTCCAACCTACACCTAGCGACAATGTCGGGGCGGTGGTGTTTGAGGCTACTAAATCTCTCAAAATGGTCTAGCTATGAAAAGCTCAAGTGGGAGAGTATCCCTGTGCTCAAAAGGCTCTATTCTGGTCAATTTTTGCAAAGCAAAGCTCTCTCAGGAGAGAGAACAAGGGGTGGATATAAATAGAGCTCATCAAAAGCTGTAAAACAACTCAGTTTACTGTTGTGCGTTACACAACGCAATATTGCGTTACACGACCCACAGATAGCCGTTATAATAAAACAAACAAAACGAGCTATCCGTTGCTAGTGCGTTACACGACCCAATATTGCGTTGTACGACGCACTGGACGACCGTTATAATAAAACAAAATGGATAAACTATCCGTTGAGTTGTCATGTACGTTATACGACGCGGACCATCCGTTGTGCAACGCAACATTAAATGATATTAAATGATCAGGAAAAGTGAGTGAAAAAGGCCAGGGAAAAACCAAAGAAAGGTTGTACAACGTTTCAGTGCGTTATACAACGTTCTGGCTTGACTTGAGGATATTGCGTTGCACGACGCATAAATTGCGTTGTATGATGCAGCTAGTGCGTTACACGACCTTCTGTTGCGTTGTGTAACGCACTGTTTCTGCTAAAGGAAAAAATCTGCACAAACAGGTGCGTTATATAACCCAATATTGCGTTACACAACTCACTGGTGCGTTGTGTAACCCAATATTGCGTTACACGACGCACTGGGTCTGAAACTGAGAAAGATGCTGAGTTCTTGAGCTTTTCTGCTATCTAGACTATTTCAAGGATAAAAGGACTAAAGTAAACCTTCTATTAAAGTCTAAACTAGCCTATAAGCTCTCTAAATACTTGATCTTGATTTTGCACATAGTTTTTATCCAAGTCTTCAAACTTTGCATCTTCTTTCTATAAAACTCAAAGAAGATCGTTAAATGCCAAATGATATTGTTTTGTAATCGACAAACTTAGAGACGTTTAGTACAACAATTAATTACTATTAATTTTTAAATAAATAATAATAATAATAATTACTTATTAAATATTATTATTATTACTTATTATCATCATTATTATTGTAATTATTATATTAATTTTTATTTTAAAATTTTATAATCATTATTAATTAGTACTTATTATATGTTATTAAATATTAATTACTATTTATTAATTGTTAATTAGTATTAATGATTAACTATTATTAATTATTAAATATTAATTAATATTAATTGTTATGAATTATGAATTATTATTCATTAATTAGTAATTACATAATAAATCATTATTATCTATTATTAACTAATTAATAATTAATTAATTAATTATTACATATTAAATTATTATTATTAATTATTATAATTAATATCAATTATCATTATTAATACCAAATTAACACTAACCTTCGAGTCGCTAAACCGACTAACTCACCCTTCCGTTGAGTTAGTGGGTTAGCAAAAGGTTAGTGCTAACCTCAACTAACCCATTTTCATTTGGTAAACTAACCTTGAGAAAGATTAGTCACTAACCAAGGTTAGGACTAACCCCAACGGTGCCAAACGCACCCTTAAATGTTAGGAGCTCCAACATGGAAATTTTCTTTTTCTTTTTTGGTTCCTAAGTTTTTGTAATGTTATCTAATTGGTCATTAATTATAAAAAATTTATGCCATCATATTTCATAAATTATGAAAAAATACTAAAAAAATATATTTATAAAAACTCATAGATCGAGCGAAGCTACCCCACCTAGTAAAAGGATAAAGATATTAGATAGTTTTTACAACAAAATAATATGTGTATAAACTAATCTAATACTACAAAATTATTGGAAACAAAACATGCGACGATTTTCATCGTTTTAATTTTAAAAATTTTAAATTTTAAATAATTAGAATCACACTTTTAAGCCATATCATAATTATAAAAGTTGACAGATATATCTAAATATTATCATGTATTTGCACATAAATTTATTTTGTGTGAAAATATAAGTTATATTATATATTGATCAAACAAATCAATCTGAATTTAATATCACATTGTTGTCAAAATTGAGGGACATGCACTTGCATGCAAATTTATTTGAGCTAAATCAAAAAGATAGTATCAAAAAACTATTAATGCAAACGAATTTGCTAAGCAACCAAGTTGTTAATTAACCCAAAGCAATTGAGAAATAAAAAAAATCACAAAAATGATAAATGTCATTGGTTGTCATCATTTGAACAAAATAAACACATAAAATAGACAAGATGAATATATAGATGATCATTTTTGTTCAGTTTATTTGCTCACTTTTATCTTTTTTTTATGAGTCCACATTATTTGTTATATCTGTTCAGATTATTTGTTATAACTGTTCAATTTATTTGTCATTTCTATTCAGTTTATTTGCTCACTTTTATCTTTTTTTATGAGTCCACATTATTTATTACATCTGTTCAGTTTATGTGTTATAACTGTTCAATTTATTTGTCATTTATGTTCAAAGTATTTGCTCACTTTTACTTTTTTTTATGAGTACGCATTATCTGTTACATATGTTCAGTTTATTTGCTATTTATGTTCAATTAGTTGTTATATCTGTTCAGTTTAAGAAGGCAGGATAAAGTGTGAGGGAGGGAAAAGAGAAATAGAACGCTAAGGAGGAAGGAGGGACAGAAAGGAGGGCTGGCAAGGAAGTAAAGCGTGTTAGGGAGGAAGGGGCACGGGGGAGGAAAGGCATGTGAGGGAGAGAGGGTGCGTGAGGGAGGGAGAGGCGTCTCCAGAGGCGTCGAAAAAAAAAATCGGAAGTTGGAGGGGAGAGAGGGAGCGCGAGTGCGAGGGGGAGGGAGGGTGCGGAAAAAAAGTACTGTGGATGGCGTGGATGATTTTTTCGTGGATGACGCTTATCATCCCTGAAAATTCACAACTCTTTAAACATTTTATGATCTTTGGGTTAAACTAGCCAGCCCGATAATAAAAAAAAGGCCATTTAAGCTTTTGTTTTCTCTCGAATAATTCGCTCTAACGAACACATTTCCTGATTAGACTTTTTCAGTTTTTCTTGACTCGCACTAAAAACTCATAACACAAAAAGACAAAACCTCTCTCTCTCTCTCTCTCCCTCTCTCTCTCACTCCGGCGATGCACCGGCGATCTACTCCGGCGGATGGGCCGCCTATTCCAGACGACCTCCGTTGTCGGAGATCCAACGGAAAGGACTGGCGTTGCTCCGAACAAGCACTTCCCGACCTCTCCTACTGCGCCTACCATCACCGCCTCAACTACCACCGACCTTCTCCCTCCTCCGCCTCCTCCGGTCGCCGACCTTCTCGGAGAAAGGTCGCTGGTAGCCCTTGTCTGAGTCGCGATGGCATTGACAAGGCCGATCTCGTGGGAGATTGCGCTGCTGGTTTGTTTGGAGACGATGGTTCTCTGGTGAAGAGGCGAAGGAGACGGAGGAAGGAGGATTTGATGGGCATTCATGGTTAGAAATTTAGAATTGTGCGAATTTTGAGAATTATGAAATAATTAATGTGCTATTATGTTTGCTAAGAGATGAGTTACTATAGTGTGAATTAGGATAAGCCTTTTTTGTAAATTAGGATCATTCTTCGAAATATGTTATTCAGGCCTAATTAATTTCACTGTGCGCAAGAAACCATTAGTGTAAATTAAGGTCATTCTTTCAGATTTTTTTTTTTTTTTCAGTTCTATTACAAAGCTGTAATTTTAAGCGCATGCATGTTGTTAGTACCAATCACCAATGGAAATCTGAATTAGCAAAAGTACTGATATGGTACTGATAGTATGGCTTACAAAGGCTTTTTTTTTTCAACCTGCTTGATATTATCATGTACAGTCTTATGTTTCTCCCTTGTTAATTGTGCTGTTTCTTTCATTGTGCAGAGATGGGTTCACCAAATATTCATGCCAACAAGGACATAGCATTACTGAATGTTACCGGAGATGAATCCTGCCTCTCAGACCCGATATATGATGCGGTACCGGTGCGTTGCCGGCCAATTAATGGTAGGTTCTCTAAATGTCTTTTAAGGAAATGTATTGACTGCCATCTGTTGTTGCATTAACTCGAGTAAATTTGTCTGATACCCAGTTGGTACAATGTTGAAACATTATGCATTTGTATCAGAAACAAAGCGTAAATCCACCAATGCATTACGTTGTATTACTTGTTAATGATCTTCTCTGTCTGTCTAGATCTTGTATGTCTCTATATTCTTGATTTAGTTGGCATAACTCTCTTTGGTGGATTTAAGCTAAGACTTGGCTAAGTATTTGGAATTCAGATTAATTTTGAAAAAATTGAATAGATTTCTTTTGTTTTGTATTTGGAATAGACATACATGTATTTTTTAGGCCAGTTTGTTTTAGTTTGTATACATTTACTGCCTGGCTTGATTCGCTTGAGATTGAAATTGAGGAAAATGGTCCCCTTGTAGGGCCAAGAATGTTAAAATTTAACTTGTTAGTTTCCTTTGCTACATAATCTAACAGTAGCAACTATTTCGATTATTTTATGTTAGTTGCAAATATGATATTGATGTAATTTGCAAAAGTTACTTGTTCTTATTATCTAAATGCTTAATTTTCAACATTTCAGAGTCAAGCATCACAGATCTGTTATCAAGCAATGGCATAGTATCAGAAATGAATACAGATGAACTCAGTATCTCAGACACAGTTTTTGGTGCACTGCCAGTACCAGACGAGTACAGATGTAAACGATCCAATGGTAAGGAGTGGCGGTGCACTGAGCAAGCTCTTCCTGGTCTCTCCTACTGCCCCTATCACCACCACCTCAACTATAACCGACCACCTTCTAAGACAAAAAGTACACCTCGTGCCAGTCGTACAAAGACCATACAACAGCCAGACCCTAGCAAGATTCTCTGCCGACGTACCAATGGTAAGGGATGGCAGTGCCCAAATCCGGCAGTTGAAGGGCTCTCCTATTGTCCATACCACCACCAACTCAACTACCGTGGCAGTACTTCTGGCTTAGCTCCAAAAGATGCTTCCCGTATAAGCCATATCAATATCAAAAGCCAGAAAGTAGAACCAGAGGAAGCACAGCAAAGGCACAATTTATTGCTAGATGGGTTGGAGTATACATTTTGACTTCCTTTACTTTTTAATCTTTTTTAGTCTCTCTCCTCTTGCTCCCTCCCTTCCTCTCTAGTAATTGCTGTGACATAGTTAGTGTTGATTGTAGAGTGATTTCCATGTATGATTAGTATTATTGTAGAGCCATTTCCTCTTGTCGAAAAATTGGTGGGATGCAAACAATGTTGAAATAAGAAATTAATATAGTCTGTGCTCTGTAATTAGGTGCTGATTTTGCAGCTAGGTTTTAGTCAAGTCTACCATCGTGCTTCCAAAGTTGTAAATAAAGCATTTTTCATTTTTTTTTTATTGAATTATTATGTTTGAGGGGTGATATGATTAATTTGTTGCTAATAAGAAATTACGAATTCTTTAGGCTGGAGAGTTTACGGAAATGAAGTTAAAGAGGCATTTTATTTTTAATGGAATGAGATGCTGCTGTCTTGAGATAATAACGTGAGGTTTGGATGTGCGAAGAAAACTAAGAAACATTTTTGTGGTTTTACCTCAAATTTTTAACCAGAAGCATGTGTATGTGTTAACCTTAACAATTGGAGCAAATTTATAAGTACTTGCTAAAGATCAAATTGTACACAGGGTTATAATATTTACTGAACTTAATTATAAGACACAGTTGCATCAGTTATAAACCTATATAAACACATTTGTAATCAAGATAAACTTCTACTAACAATGCAAATGTCAGTTATAAACCTATATAAACACATTTGTAATCAAGATAAACTTCTACTAACAATGCAAATGTAAAAGGAGGGTTTCACTGAACATTATTGTATTAGACAGTTGCATCTGTTGCGATCGAAAAGAAACACATTGCAACAAAATTTATTTCTATACAAGGCAGATTTAATACAGGAGTAGGATTTTTGACCGAAACTGTCAAGTGCAGTTTCATCAGTTGTGAAGAAAACATGTTAATTGCATTAGGCACTGTTTTTTAGTTTGATCAGAAAAGCAAACTTGCCCAGCCAGCCACAAATGCAAAACCACCGAATGGAGCTGACAAAGAGTACTTTTTGTTCTCAAAATAGGCAGCTGTATAACATCTGCACAAATTGACAAGAATGCATTTACGAGCAAAACTTGTTAGCCTGAAGTAGTCTATTTGTTCTACGTTTGGAAAACAAGGGTTGACTTGTCAGGGTGAAGTGTAAAGTACATATCATGCAATCTTAACCTAAGATCAAGGTAGAATTTTCAGATTGACTGGACATAAGAAACAAAAATATTATCTGTGACCAAGATTTCATATAAAGATTTCACAGACCTGTTCTTTCTAAATTAATACAGGTGTTGTTTTCAATTCTGAGCAGTCTTCGTGCTAAAAGCTTAGATATATGTAGAAACAAATCAATTGACAGAACAGAAAAAATTCAAACCTACCCTCCAGAAAAAAGCAATATCCCAATGGCCAGAAGCACTCCAAACTGCAACAAGAAATGGCACAAATTTAGTAGGCTTGAAACTAAGAGTAAGAGAAATTAGAGAAAAGATTTAAAAAGGAGACTAACAATATGAGGTCGTCTGGTCAACGGAGCTCCGACTAAGGCTGCCGTGTGTGTCAGATGGTACAAATTTGCAATTTGCCACACCTGCAATGGTTTCCAAATATATGTTAACAAGACATAAAATTGAAGAGAGAGAGCCAACTTACACATATTTTTTTTCTTTCATTATTTCTTATGGATAAATATAAAGGCAGGCATAAAGAGAGAGACTGACAATATAATACCTGTTTAAAAGAAGTATCTTGAGGGTGGTACATGTGGAAGCCATATGTCCCAAGGCCAAGTCCAGCAATACCTATTTCATTTATATTTCACTTGAGCTTATTTTGCAGCAATTGACCAATGAAAAATTACAATCTTTTGTAGGTAAATGAAGCTTAGAAAGATAATTGAAGAAATAAATTAGAAAATAGAGAAGAGCAATACCAAAAATGGCAGCAACCTTATGCCATAGCAAGGGATCCATTCTTGTTCTAGTCTTCATTTTAGAGGAATTAATGAGAGACTCCTCAATTGATGATGAGTAAACTGCTGTTGGTTCCCCCATCTTTTCCTTTTTATGTTGCTTTTTCTTTTTATTGTCTTTCTTTTGCTCAAATCTCCTCTTCACTTCCCCTTTTCTTCTCTTTCTCCACGGATACAAGCAACTGCCCCTCGGTTATGACTCTTTGCATCTACATGTTTGATCTTCTGTGGCAGATTCGAAATCATCACTTAGTAGGCGGGTTAATGAGACTTCACAAAATGTACATTCTGTTACAATCTGCTTTAGTGTATCTCAATTTTTGCAGTGGTGGCGTATTGACATGAAAGCAAAATCTACGTAAATGTCAGAAACTAGGTTCTAGCCCTGCTGTTGATTAGTTGAGCCAGATTATGCCACATCCTGTTGTTTAGTTATTAGCCTCTTTTTTTCTTAAAAAGTTGCTTTTTTCAAGTAAAAATAACTACAATTGAGTACAAAAAGAAGTGCACATGGGAAGGTTGACTTTTTTATGTTCCAATTTTTATTTGAGAGAGTGGCACAAAAAAAGCTGCAAGTTTCAATTTCATTACTAAAAAAAAAGGTAGTAAAAATACACACCAAACCAAAGAGAAAGGAAAAAAAAAATTTAAAACTAATCCGTATACCTAGCTGCCAGTGCCAAGATAAAATCCTTGTGTCTCAGTAAAAGGCAGGAGAGCCAGACAGTATGTACCAGTATGAAGCAAACTTGTAATCAGGATCCACAACTAATTAGGCAACATATGCAACCCAAACTTTATCAACACTATTTACTTAGGCAAAATATACAACCCTCACAACATCAAAACATAATCCAAAATCAACAGTTTACAGACAATAGACCATCATTCAAACTACAATTCTACAAATCACACATTTATTTCAACATCTTATCCAGAAATGCCCTTGCTCTTTCTTCTCTCAGCGAACCTTCAATTAGATATCAAAAGCCTGCATATCCTAAGTTTTTCATTAATTGGAGGTGCCATTACTACTGTCAGCCAGAAAGCCTTCAATTAGGTACCAAAAGCCTGTATATCCTAAGTTTTTCATTAATTGGAGGTGCCATTACTACTGTCAGCAAAAGCTCCTCATGACAGTAAAGAACTATAGAATGATAAAATTGCTAACCCTCTACAGGTGTTAGAAGATTCATTTAGAAACAAATATATTTTTCAAACCAAGTGGACTAAACCAAAGAAACAACAACAGAATAGTCCAAATTTTTTTCTCTTTAATTCTTTAATTCCCTTAAAACAATTAACAATAGCATCTGTATCCCCAAAAGATTGCAAGGGTAACAACTTATTGAAAGTTCCACAATCAACTCCAAACAGTTATCTATTCAGTAATTGGTATAGGTGATCAACACTTTTATCACCATCATCAAGATAAAAACAGTGTAATTCCTAGCATGCTGCATACAACACACCTGCACATGAGCCCGCACAAGGCTGTGACAGAAAATAACCATGCAGATTGATACCAAAAGCAATTCAAACAATAGCTACCACTATGTTTGTGTAAGGGGGTTCATTTGAAGGAGCTTCTTTTCACTATGGCTAAATTTACATTACTCAGTTAAAAAAAAAAAAGCAACATTATAGCATCAATATACCTCTTTCTAGTGTGATATTACCAACAACAGAGAAACATAATAGAGTATAACATTAAATTAAATGAAAAAAAATTGCTGTGTCACCATCCCTTGCCAATAAGCCACAACCAATCAAGCACAACTCCAGAGGAAATACCTGCTAACAGGCACAGTGCCAGGATATTACCTAGTGCATTTTGCTCCGGTGCCTACAAAATCAAATAATCACCATCATTTATTCAATTTACTTAAGTTCGTATCAAATGCTGATTTCAGTACCCATTGTAAAGATAGGATGAAGTATACCACAATTAACTTTAAGCTGTATCCATTATAAATAATTAGAGAAGGCAAAATCTGACTTGACACTATTACTTACTGGCAAGTTCTGAAATCATTAAGCTCAACCCAGAACAACACATGACCAGGCTAATCCCGAATAATATCTTACAGTAATCAATTTTCCAGAAAACAAAGGAACTACTTAAACCAGGCTGAAGATCGATTCAAATTGACCTGATAAATAAATTGATAACTTCAGGAAAATCAACCAATTCCAAATCAAATTTTGAGGTTATGAACTCTGAAAAAAAAAATAACCATAAAACAAGTGATCCGATCAAAACCAAAATGACTGAAATATCTGAACTGGCCTTCAACCTAACTTGAGTTAGCTGAGACTCAAAAGCAACATGATCCAAAACTGAATTGACCTAATCCACCAGAAAACCTGATTGGACCTCACATGATTGTGACCTGACCAATCTTATACCTCTCTATACGAAATATGACGATATCTGTACTATGATATAGCAATCATGTCTACACTGCCACATACTTCATAGCGCCACCACCAGACAGTCAAGTTTTTGTAATTCAAAAGTTTAAGTTGACCGTATGCTACAGTGTTTTCTAATGTGAACTTGTGCTACTTGGCTACATAGAAAACTGGATTAAAAATGACTGTTTTACAATTATGAGAACCAACCTTGTATCCTTTAGGTGCCTCTGTAAAAATGCATACAGTGAGATAGCCATTTGTCAACCCGAGAAAAGAAGTAAGAAAGATCATCCAGCCTTGGCTGCCATATTTTGCAGTAAAATAAAATGCAGGAATTAGGAGGAAGCGGGAGAGAGTTGCAGCCATAATTCCTTTTCTGGAAGTTAACTTGATAATCATAGGCAGATATCTACCAATTAGATCCAGCACATTGTACATTGCAATCAGTAGAATTGCATACCTGAGAGGTGTAAGAAAAATATAAAAATTAAGAAATTTCTCCACAAGAAAAAAACAGCCAAAATAAAACAAGGAAATTATTTAATGATAAGTCAAAAAATTATGCTAGAAGATTGATCCCAAAATGAGAAGAGGTATATGAAAGAAACAAGAACTGACCATGAACCAAGGCTGTGGGACCCAGTATCTTCTGACAAGAATCCAGGAAAGATAGACAGTGTTAACACGTAAATAAGATAAAGTGATATTGCATGGTCTATATTTTGAAGAAGTAGATCTTTGGTTGATAAACGTCCTGGAGACCCTAGGCCCTCCTCATCCTATAAAATTTCAACAGAAAATTTTAATAATCATTGAAGTATAAATCTAGTTTATTAAGGACGTCTGCGCAGAAACCAGTACTTGGTATAAAAGATCAATTTCAAAGTATGTAATGTCAATATAAAAATTTATCCATAACCTTGCTAAGGAGAAGAAAATAAGTTCTTCTTTTGAATGTAACAAGTATATAAAAACAGTTAGAAGGATTATAAAATGACCAAATACCCTCTATTAATTGAATATAAAATGTAATTAATTAAATAATGTACTCAATTAACAAGGTATTTGGTCAGATTGGGGGTGTTTTGTCAATTCAAGAGGTGCCTAAGTTAGTTCCCTTAATTTGGCCAACAACATCTCATAATTTCTTTGGTAATACCAAATACACTCTCCTTTCTATATTTGTGCAGGGATAGAAAGCAAAGGATTTTGTGAAATAACTTGCCAAATGGTACAGAAAAGATCTTCAATTCTTCTTACAGACCAAGTATATCACACCTATGTGTCACTGAGGTAGCATGATATTAAGGGTTCTGGGGATATTTTGACATTCTGCAGAGTGTTTCTGGCAGTGCCCTTCATTAAAAGTAAAATGAAATATGAGTGAGAGTCAACCGCAATCTGAGACCGATGCTTGATGCCACCTGCAGCCAGATCAGCAGCTACAGTTAGAGATCCTTCAGATGCAGCCTTCATGCGGTAGTTCTTCACAATGGGTATTTTGGGAAATACATAGGCATACAGAAAGAAACATAGTAGCTCGAAGAAACATGTAATGGCAAAGAACAAAACTGAAAAAGGAAAAAAAAAAAGTTAAAAGAATAAAGCTAGCTAAAACCATCATTTTCTTAATAATTGTAATTGATTAAGGGTAAATCCACAGAAAATTAAATTAAATTGATGCTTAGCTGCAAACAAATTTTATGAACATTGGAATGTGAAAATTGCAATGACAAAATTAACAATATTTTGGTTCACATACGGGCACCCTTTCGAAGGCCATCATGAGAATCTTCAAAAGCTCCTTTTGTCATGCACCTTAGTGCTGATGTCAGAACTCCTGATGCGGCCAGACCCGCCATAAATGACTACAAAATAATCACATAATTACAGTAAGATCCAACTAACTAATGGAAAAACCATAAGACTACTGATAGTAAGACAAATCATAAAATTTATGAAAAAATACCTGTATAAATTCAGGACACATTAAGGAGAGGTCGCCAACCATTCCACCTTCTACAAAACCATCAGCGACGCCAAAGATTGCACTGGACACGCATACACCAATAAAGATACCAATTCCACCTTTCCCTCCAGTGGCAACATCCAGCTATTCAGCATATTTTCAATATATTTGGCATCAGATCAAATTCATATCTTACAAAAATCAAAATAATTAGGAAATATGTATAAGCATCTCTACTTCTTGGAGATATTGCTGACACTTCCATTGCCAAAAAGGCCTAATATTTGTTAAGCAATTAAAAGTTGAATAATATAAAGGAAATCAAGCCCTTTTAGTATTCTGAACTATCCACATTATTCTAAGGATGAGAAAAAAACTAGCTAGCAATCTTCTGAAAAAAGGAAATTGAAGATAATCTTCCAAAACACCGTTGACTAAATGAATGTGGTACTAATAAACTCGCCAAGCTCGGTTTGGTCTAAGACGGGGATATCCTTATATGGAACACTTCCAATGGAACAACTTATAACTAACCCGCTAGCTCACACTCACCACTTGGATATCCTTGCTACACGTACTAGCCTGAGTGGCCTCCACTTTCCTAAGAACAAGGTGACTCAAATATTAGATGGAAGTGGATCACAGATGGCAAGTCTTCCGTCTCCTCAGCCTACAGTATCATGTCCAATACAGGTGTCATTTCACCTTTCCATAGTCTCCAGTGGAAGGTCCAGGCACCTCCCAAGCTCAAACTTTTCATGTGGATCTTATTCCAAGACAGGCTACTAACCCAGGAGAATCTGCTCAATTGGGGGTGACCCAGTACTAACTCATGTGTCCTTTGTGCACACAACTCGTTATAATTGGCCTCTACCATTGTTGCTTGCCCCTTTGCCACAATGTATGGACAATCACTAGCTCTCCAGTTTAGCCTCATTATTAACTCAGTAACTTATACAGCCACTTCAGTTCTGGCTTCCAAATAGGTCAATGATGCCAACCAACCACAGAGAGGTTTGGACTATCCTTCGGTGTGCTGCTGCCTGCTGGAGTAGTTCTAAGCAGCATTGTAAGGCAATCTTCGACAACCATAGGCCAGTTTTACAACCAATACTATTGGAAGTGTGAGAGCTCGTCCTGGATGCCTTCAGCACCGACCTAATTAGTAATTACCGACTGAACTACCAACCTTAGTTTGTAATGTGTTTTATGTTACTTTCAACAAATTTCATCCTGTAATTGTGTAATCCGCAATCTGTAACTTACTTTCATTTTAATGAAATTATGTCATTGGCAATTTGTCAACCGGCCTTCAAAAAGTATAAAGATAGTCTTCCCAATTTATCTAACAAGTTCATATTCAAATATGAAACACACAATTTATATTCTCAGTAAAGTATGGAAACCTTTTTCTAATGCTATATACAAAAAGGCTTTCAGCAATTTGCAGATAAGTAGGGTTTTTTTTTTTTTTACAATATTCCCATCAAAAATGAAAATATATGATTAGAGAAAGCCTTACAATGATTAGTCCTAGACTGCTCAAGAAGAATAGGGCAAAACCAACTAGATTACGCATACGAGTGTTGCCTTTCGCTTCCCGGTAGGTTAGAATTGAAATGGTAATCAAGGCACAAGGTTGGTACACTAAGGTGAGTACTCTGGTAGGATGAAATTTCTGCAATATTACAAAATCCAATGTTTTATAAATATTCACACAGACAGAAATAGGGAGAAAACAAACCATAAGAAATCATAAGTTTAAAAAGGCATAAGATGTATTAAAAAAATAATAGCTAAGATATAATCTTACAAGTCAGACTATAATAATTGTAGAGAATTTATCAAATCCTCCTAATAAAGTTTGCAATTTTGCAGAAGAGAAATAACAGTTGCAATTTTGTATTTGAAATTACCTAGTTTGTCCAAAAAAATTTTGTATTTGAAATTAACGCATACCGGAAAGAGAGCTGCATAGTAATCTTCAATGGTTAGCATACTGTTCCAGGCTAGAAGGGATCCATTTCCTAGAAGCCAGCATACAAGCATTGCAAAATGCTTTCCCTGAAAACAAAAATGAAGTGAATAAATGAGTAACAAAATTCAGACAGATTGAAAAAAAAATGAGACAGCTTCAGAAAAAAAAGAGAAAATTAAACTTAATTAAACAACATTTATACCGGTTCTTTCACGCGTACCGCCACCATCACCTTAACATCCATGCTTTTTTCCTTCACCATTGCAGCCATGCTCTCTTATCTCAAGAACCTTATTTAAAGTTAAAAAAAAAGGGCTAAATACATCAGTTATTAGTTATTACACTACAAGGAAATAGAAAGTTAGACGCAAAATGCAGTAATTGACATGTACCGACTCCATTATAACAGTCATAATTCAGTAAATTACAGTAAAAGAACATCTACATTTCAGCAATTCAGATCAAATTCAAAAAACCCAACAATGAACTTGCTCAAGCGCAAGACCAAACCTTTGAAAGAGAACTAAAGAGCATGAATTAGTAATTCTTAAGTCTTAATTAAAAAAAAATTACAAAAAGGCTTAGAGAGAAATGTAGCGAGAGAGCACCTGCGTAAGAAAGAGCTAGGCGAAGAAGAATGTAATAATGTGAGAAGAGAATCTAATTTTCTTTTTCCCTTTTTTTAGTTTGTGGCATTCAAAGATGAGCATCTTTTAAAAGAAGAAGGCAATAGTGTGAAACGAGAGAATCAATTTATTTCTGAGAGAATCTAATTTTCTATCATCCCTTTTTTTAACTCGTGGCATTTAAAGCCGAGTATATTTGATAGAGAGAGAGAGAGATCAGTTGAGCACAAGAAATAGACTATTCGCTTTTTTAGTGTTTGAATTCACATATGCAAATTAAATTTAGCGTCTCATTAGCATCTTATGCGGTGTGCCTCTATTTCACTCGTAATTTTATTTTTTTTTTGGAGAAGGAATAATGGTGTAATTTTTTTATTTTAGCATAAATTTAAAAATTTAAACTATTAGATATATTTTATATTATTTTAACTACAAGCATATAAAAAATTATAAGTTTTTAATCCTTTTATATAATCATAAGAAATATAACAATTTAATCTTATTTTAATATTACTTTGATAGTTATCAATACTATAAATAAAACTAATTTACAGTGTAAATTAGTATTTTTCTTATATATATATATATATAGAAACAAGACCATTATTTATAGAGGTATAGCTCACTCTTTTAAATAGAGTTTATCTCTCTTTCGCATCAACTGGAATTGAACACGTTACCTTTATGATAATAGCGGAGTTACTGACCATTTGTGCTAAACTTCCACGTTACCTTATATTGTAAAAATGTTGTTAATTTTTGTATACAAATGAAGTATTTTTTTTTTTAAAACCTTGTTTCATCAAATTTAAACCTCTTTAAATTATGCTTTTTCACTTTTCAGCGCCAGCTGGGCTCCTGACGCAATTATAACATTAGTTTTATTTATTTTTATTAGTAGGGAGTGTGAAAGTAAAGGATTTGGGTTTGCTGATATGGCAGGAAGTATTGAATAGAAATTCGGCTTCTATTTGTAGATAGGTGGGTCAAAGACTCAAAAATATATAGCTGTCTGTTATGGTGTTGGTTGTGGTTGCTGAGCTGTCTCTGTCTACAGCGCCACGCGTGGTTTATTTTTGTTGACAAAAATTGACCGACATGTAGGATCGTCAAAAATATCTGACTATATACACACACAGTTGCATTGGTTGCATTTAGGATCATCGAAAATATTTTTAACATTTATAATAGTTTTGACAATGTTAAAATTAAAATAGTGTGAACGATTCGTGAGTATCTAAGCACCCAATGCTATAAAAATGCTTAAAGTTAAAATTGTCATATGTTTAAACTTATACTGTCAAATATTTATATTAAGCATCATAATATTCATAGCTACTGTGATCTATTAATATTCAATTTTATACAGTCCATTGTTGAAAGTTACATAGTTAGATATTTATCATTAGTATCGTGATGTTAAAATAATATCTTGTAAATATATTTAAATATGTAGTATGTACTATTAATTATTTATAAATAATAAATATATATTATATTATTATAAGATATTCATATATAGGTGTATATATCTAACATTTTGTTTAAAAATTTAAATTTATAGCGTTCAATATATAAACTTTTATATCAAGAAAACTTTTAAGCGCGTATAAATTTAAAGCCATTTCATTTGGAAATTGGATGTTTTGATTCATAAATATATATATATTCCTACCGCAACCGTATATCTGAATTATAGTTGTTGAGAAAGTCCAAGGAGCTTTTGGACAATATTTTGAAAACCGGACCGGCAATCGAACCGGCCACCGGGTCGACCGGTTTTCCAGTTTAGCCGTGGTCGGACCGGATTTTTCCGGTTAAACCAGAAACAGAGAGCACCGGTTCGCTGTTCAACCGATCCGGTCCGGTTTTCAAAACACTGCTTTTGGAAAAAAAATATATATATATTATAGATAGAAAGAAAATAATGCTCGTTGACAGATACTCTTAACTTGGTAATTTGACCCAAACTGTAACTTGTCTTGTCTTTTTTATTCCGATACGTTGTAATTTTTTATTTATTTTTTCAAAGAAAATTATCTGAGTTCACATTTGAAAATGAAACCTAGTTAAAAACGGATAAGATTTCATAAGATTCACAGTGGATATTCCTATTACTGCTAAGATAAGATTTTTTTCTAGGGATTCATCTAATTTATCCACTATTTAATGGTAAGATAAGATTCTTTTCTAGGGATTCATCTAATTGATGGGATACATTGAATTCACAACTAATCACTAGGGGTGAGCAAAAAACTCGTAATTCATGAGCTAACTCGAACTCGACTCAGAAAAAGCTCGGTTGTAACTCGAGCCAATAGAACTCGAGTTGGCATAACTCGAGCTGAACTAACTCGGTTAGCTGATGAGTCGAGTTTGAGTTGAGGTCAACTCAGCTCGCAACTCGTGAGCCGACTCGCGAGATAATAAGTTTATATTTCAGTTATGTATTATCAACATAATTTATGAGTATTAAAAATTTCTAAATTAATTATAAAAATTTTCTACTTACATATTTTTATTTTAAATAATATTATATATGATAGATTGAGTTTCAAGACATATTTTGTTTCAAATCAATAGAAAGAATATAAAAGACAATAATTTTATAATTTACAATCTTGTATATGTCAATAAATTTTAATACTAAAATAGCATATGAATTAAATAAATAAAAATTTGAAAGATATATGTTAATTTCAAGCTGGCTCGTGAGCCCACGAGCTAGCTCGAGTTGGGGACGAGTCGAGTTTGAGCCAGTTTAAAAAGCTCGAAAGTATTTATAACTCGGCTCAACTCAACTCGAGTTACAACTGAGCTGAGTTTGAGTTGTCCCCAACTCGCTCAAACTCAGCTCGTATACAGCCCTACTAATCACTGATAGATGGGTCAAGATTCATCTCTGATTCATCTAATTAAAATTTCAAAGCAGATTGAATTTGGCTTAAAAAAAAATTGAGAGGAGAAGAGGTAGAGCACCCAAAAGATTATAATTAGGAAATTACTTATGTATACTGTTTTCTAGTCATTTGGACATTGAGACAAAAGTTCTGATTACAAATAAAAGTTGAGAACTTTTATTAGTTAATCACCTCTCTGTATGTGAAATATTCGATCTAATTGCCATAATAATTCGCCTTAGGTTATGTCCGCTCAGCAACAAATTTTTGACAGGGAATTAATCGAAACTTTGTACAAACATTTTTGAACCAACCTAAAAAAATTTTAAAATCTGAAACAAAAAGTATTTTGGAAATATGGATAAGCATGTTTTATATTTCATATAATTTGAATGTATTTAATGAAGAATAAAAAGTTGTTAAATTTAAATAATAACGAAATTTCGAAACATTTAGTAAAGATTTGTAGCATTGGCATCAATTCAAATAATTTATTAAGCATTTTGACAAATTTTGTAAAATATAAAAGGCTTGGTTTGAAAAGAAAGATAAAATAAAGTATTGCTTGACAAGTCACGTAAATGTGAAGTCTTTATTCCATCCTTTAATGCATCCAAGAGTGATCTAAAAAAACTAAGGCCCTGATCAAAATCTTTTTTTTTTTTTAACATGGGATTTCATTCATTTCATTTCATTAAAAAAAATTTTATCAAAATGAACAAATGCGGTGTCATTTGGTTCGAATTTCTATATTATTAGATTTAGCGAAATCAAAAGAAATTCATTCAAATGTAATGAAATTTCACGTCAAAAATATTTTGATCAAAGCCTAAGATTGACTAAATTTAAAGGCATTTACGCAAGTGAACTGACACTTTTTACTCTTATTGCTTACCAGCTAATATAATACATAATGGGGACATTTTGATTTTGTTTTTATCCAATATTACTCCTTATAATTATTTTACTAATCTCAAGTACCAGGGCAGCTACCTAAAATTTTTAATACGTTCATATGATGAACCTCTGAGTCATTGACGTGTGACTCTCAACTGAATTTTGACTTCTTATTATTTGGATCCCTACTTGGGGCTTTTTTGATAAAAAAAGATCAATATATATCAAGTACCAATACTTTAAAATAATTAGAATATAACCTACTTCAACTTTATTTCAATTACAATTGGTAGCTATATATGCCAATATTTCGAAAAAGCTTTATTTCATATGTCAAACACCCTCCAAATTTTGTATATGTCATTGGACGCATAAATAATGTGCTTATCAAATTGCATATGGGAAACCGCCATAAACCTTACATTATAACCACATTTTATAAAAATATCTTCTGTAATAAATAATAAAAGTTGGAACTCATTTTATTTGTTTAATTAAAACATTGTTCTAATCATCTAATGTAACTAAGATTCTAAATAAATATATATGCATACATTAAAATATCCTCTCTTATTTTTAATTTGTCTCCTTCTCAAAAATGTGAAACTTTTGAAAAATTTAGACATTTTAAACAACAAATCTAGAAATAGGTGACCATTTGTATTATCAAATAAAAACTGAGAGTAATCGGCTCATTATGAAATTATTCCATGAACTATATCAATTAAAAAGCAAAAAAAAAAAAAAAAAAAATCATCGGAAAGAAGAAAATCATTTCGAGTCCTCTTTTCCCACCCGCACAACCCTCCATTCTCCCATATTGAATAAAAAAAAAAAAGCCACAAAAAATAAAAACAAAAAAAAAACCACTCAAAATCAGAAACATAGAGACTAGCTACTATGATTTCTTAATAGTTTGTTCAAGGAAGCTTTGTTGTCTACTAATCTCTATTATCATCAGGACTTACTTTAGATGAAAGCTGCCACTTTTGAATGAATCAAGAACAACAGAAAAGTTACAACAGACACAGAAAGGGGCTGATAAGTAGCCCATTTGAGTGAGCTTATATGAATCAGTGAATCACCAGCCTTTGCCAATAAGCCACAACCAATCGAGGGTGACTCCAGAGAAAATACCAGCTAGTAGGCACAGCACCATCAAATTACCTAGTGCATTTTGCTCCGGCCCCTAAAACAGAAAATCATAATATTGCATCGATTACATTGTTATGAAAATAAGGTCAGCCTCTAAAGATTGTCACGTATACTTCCTAAACTTGTGAAAGAATTTTTTTCAGAAAGTAAAACTACAACTTATAAAATCTGACTAGACCTCAACTGTCCCAAATGGAATGTACTACTGGGTCATATATATATATATATGCAGGAAATTTAAGGCCAGCAAACAATTCATAAAATGGGAAATGACAATTTTACTATTGCTAGTCTTAAATTAGAAATTAGTCACCAACCTACCTTGTAACCTTTTGGTGCTTCGGTAAGAATGCACACGGTGAGATAACCGTTTGTCAATCCGAGAAAGGATGTGAGCATGATCATATAACCCTGGTCTCCGTATTTTGCAGTAAAATAAAATGCAGGGATAAGCACAAATCGGGAAAGAGTTGCAGCCAAAATCCACTTCCTTGAAGTCAGCTTGAGGCGTGGAATAAGAGGGACATACCTCCCAATCAAATCCCACACATTGTACATTGCAATCAATACCAGTGCATACCTAAGTGATATAACAAAGTCAAAAGAATGTGAAGGCAGTTCTTTTCAAAAGAAAAACAAGACAGAAAAGATCTTTTATATAAAAGAGGCTATACTATTTAGCATCAAGAATAATACTTCGAAAAAGCACGAATAACTCACCATGAACCAAGGCTGTGGGACCCAGTGTCTTCTGACAAAAATCCAGGGAAGATAGACAGTGTTAGCACATAGACAAGATAAAGTGACACGGCATAGTCAATGTTTTGAAGAAATAGCTCTTTGTTAGATAATCGTTCAAAACGCTTTGGATCCTCTTCAACCTGCAATTTTTAAAAAAAAATAAATAAGCACAAAAAAGACAATCCATGCTTACGTTCATATTCAATAGAAAATAACACTTAGTTCTCAAAAGACATGATTAATTCCAAACATGCTGGCAAAATGACATGCTGAGAAGAAGACCCTTTAAGAACCAAAAGTGTCATTTGTACTCCATCTGTTCTAGTACTTAACAATGTTTCTGCTCCATTCTTCATCCCTTGTATCAAGACCAACATGTGCTAGTGCTATGCTTATAATTTTTCTTTTTTAAGTTTATAATTGTCATGTTGACAAACTTTTAGTATCATATGTGAAATTTACATATAAGAAGGACACAAGAAACTTCCATAAAAGAATACCGCTTTGTCAGAGTTGTTCTGGATGCCGGCAGCAACTAGGTCAGCTCCAACAGTTAGGGACCCTTCAGAGGCGGCCTTTATGCGGTAGTGTTTCACAATGGGTATTTTGGGAAATACAAATGCATATAAAAAGACGCATACCAGCTCGAAGAAGCATGTTATAGCAAAGAATAGCACTGAAAAATTAAATAGATAGCAGCTCAATTTTCCATTTCATGTATTAAATTATTCATTTTTTAAGATTCAATTTGCTGCAAGATTAAATTGAAGGTAATAAGGAGCAGTTCAGGGAAAAAAAAAAAATAAGTCCAATTTGAACAGAGAGGACGAATTACAAAGCAAAGTAGGTGTAATTTAAACAGTTAAAGCAGGCATCATTTTGCACTTGACATTAATGGCCTTATTTAATGAAGGCAACAAATTACAACTGTAGAAGTAAATGAATTTCTATTTGCAGAAAAGAAATGTAAAAAGGGATTTCATTGCACATACTAGCTCCTTTACGGAGGCCATCCTGAGAATTCTCAAAAGCTGCTTTTGTAATTAGTCTCAATGCAGATGTCATCACGCCTGATGCTGCCAGACCCGCCAAAAATGACTATAATCACAACACAGAAAGACATGGGAAATTAATCAATGCCCCAAAAGCAAAGAAATAGATAATAGGTTCCACTAATTCAAGTATTCAACAAGAAACTGTACCTGAATGAATTCGGGACACATCAATGAGAGATCACCAACCATGCCACCTTGTACATGGGCATCAGCAACACCAAACAACGCGCTGGTGATGCACACACCGATAAAAGGGCCAATGCCACCTTTACCTCCAGTTGCCACATCCAACTATTACATAAAAGGCCAAAACACATCATGACGTCCAATTAAAAATTAAGAATAAGTTATATCAACTTCCCATGGTTTCATAGTTGCCTTTCTGTTCATTGCTAAAGAATTTGTACTTTGTTGAAAATGAAACAGTAGGTATTGATATCAGTTAATTATTTCATGTGGTTATTTTTATCTTGACTCTTGACCACTTGAGAAACTGTCAACTATTAACCCTATGATATTTAAACTTAAGCCTTTTTTATCTCCTACCTTAAAACATTATGTTAAATTCAGTTGTTTTAATATTTCTTCAAATGAGCACCCAAAATACAGTAGCATTTTGGTAATTTGCTAAATAATTAATGTTAGATGAGAAGAGATGAGACGAGATGAGGTCTTACAATGACCAGCGCAAGTGTGCTCAAGAAAAATAGAATGAAACCAAACAGGTTGCGAACACGGGTATTGCTTTTTGCTTCATTGTACGCAAGAAATGCAATTGTACCAACTGCAAAGGGTTGGTACACTACTGTCAGCACTCTTGTTGGATGGTAGTTCTGCAATTTTAATTTTTTAAATTATTGTCAGAATTATATAAATAGAGAAAGAGAAGTAGACAGGTTTGACATATGTTCTTGGTTAACCTTCAAAAATAAAAGAAACATGTTCTTGATAAGATGAAAACCAAGCAATAACAAACTCTTGAACATCCAGATCTTAGGCATTCTTTCTGGACATCAAACTCTAGTCAGGGGTATTTTTGGTAATTTTCATTTACAGTACTAATGATCAAGTTACCCAATTGGAGTTAGTCTGATAATTGTAACATAGTTGGCATTGCTCGTGGGCATCAACCACTGCCTACAGGTAGTTTCAATTTCACTTTCAGGAATGATAAATAAGTTATCCAAAAGTTACCTTGACTGGTCATACTGTGAAACAACTTTCTTTAGATAATTTATTTCTCAATTTTATAGGGTTATATAAGAAAAATGTGAATATTGAAAATGAAAATGAGAAACTTTAAAACCAAAAAAGTAACACATACAGGAAAGAGGTACACGTAGTAATCTTCAATGGTTAGCATACTGTTCCAAGCAAAAAGAGATCCATTTCCTAGTAACCAGCAAATCCACACTCCAAGAAGTTTACCCTGTCAAAAAAATAAATAAATTAATAAACAAGTCAAACAAACAGTCAAAATTTCAAAAGAGAAGTCAGAAATTTTCAAAAGGAGAATATATAATTATTTCATCTTACCCTTTGTTTTGCAGCTTCAGTTAAACCAGTCTCATAACTCATGGTGTATTTATGTCAAAATCTCTACAAACGAAAAAGAGAAACATGTCTGAATTATAAGAAGAAATAGAAAGGCAAATTCAGAACAAGACAGCCTGAGATTTATTTCTTGATAAAGAAGCGCATCAATTTGTGTGTGAAACTTAAAAACAGAGCAAAAATCAAATAATTGAAGTTCACTTTCAACCAAATTGAGAAGGTAGTTGAATAAAAAAGGATAGAAATCTTTTCAGGCATTACATATTTGCATGCTAAGACACAAAACAAGCAAATACACAACTGGCGCGAACCTAGCAAAGAAAGAAAGAAAGAAGTATCCAATCTCTCTACCTCGCCAAAAGGGAATTGCTCAAAAGCAAATGCAAAAGCTTTTTAAGGAGATATATAGATGATATAAAGATAGAAATTGCGAGAGAATCAATCAGTAATCAGTGAACCAACCAAATTGGAATGGAAAAAGAGAGAAAAGCGCGCACCTTTTATAAGGAGAGGAGGAGAGAAGGAGATTCCCTTTCGTAGTGAGAAAAGAGGAATTTATTAATAATAGTGTGCCAAGTGAGAGAATCTCTCTCTTCGCCATTTTCTTTTCGTCTCCTTTGACTTCTCTCCTTTGATGAGGGATCAATAAATTTGAAAAAACAATTCTTTGATGATGGTGATTGGTGCAAGAAAAGGAAAAGAGTAAACGGCGATGTTTGGATTTAATATTCTCTGGTTTAGTGTGGTGGGACAAATAAAGTTGGTCTAAGTCTAAAGTCTAAACTCCGGATTGAAAATTCGGACAGATAGAAATGGTTTGATGCTTTGGATTACGTTTGTGGGACCCAGTATCAGTGACTGAGGTCTTTTGTGGCGCTTCCGTGCACGCCCCAGTGAATAAGACTCCATACTATAATATTAATTTTTTTTTGTTTTTTGTTATTAATTTAAAGGGACGTAGCCACGTAGGCAACCAGTGAGGAAGTGAATAAGACTTTTTTTTTTTTTGAGGATCTGTGAATAAGACTTGGGTTTATAGAAAGACTGAGATGGGTAACGATTGAGGATCTTCTGTCACAGAGTCCTGTATAATTCTTGTTGTAAGAGACTGAAACGGCTAGTTGGACCTGTTTACATAAGAGGTTTACACGGATTGCGCCATTGAAGCTGACACCAGTAAGAGTTAGGTGCGGAACCAGAGGTCCGAAATTAAAGGATTGTGGCATTGTGCTTATGCTCGGAAGTTATACATTATTGTCAAAAAAGTAAGTGAAATTTTGAAATTTATTGAAGGTATTTTATGACAAATAGTCTAATAATGGTGTAATATGGCATGTTGTCTTTTAAGTATGTGCGTTTTGATGACAGTATAGATGAAATTGATGAATAGTAAGTTAAAGACGCTCTTTGGAACTTTGTGTTTTATTTTCTTTATTTTTTTTCCCCAAAACTATATGTCATAAAGGATTTTGAACTTATATGTGTAATATTAAATGCGGCTTGTTTATAATGCCTTTGTTAGATCATTTGTAAAATTATTAAAACTCTCAAACCATCTCAATTATTTCGTTTATTTTTTGGACAACCATACAAAATTTTGTCAAGTGTAAACCATTTTTATAATTTTTATTCAAGCAACATCAACTTAAAAAGAATCTTAGCACGGAATTGCTTGTATTTCTTTTTTTTTTTTTCAAATCTGACGGTGCTATTACATTATTTTAGTGCATCTAGTTTAGTAAAATAATATCAGATCCTTGCTTATTAGTCTCCGCCAGGTATTGGAATTTCAAAGAAGTTAATGATTCTTGTACTGAAGTATAATGAGTCCAAAAAATAACTAATATAAAAAATTCGAAAGTACATCAGTACAAAGAATAATTATATTAAATAAAAAGAACATTTCAATAAACAAATTTCAGAAAACTTGATATGGGCCATATTCATCAATGTCAACTTTTAAAGGTGCTGAAAATGCGCCTTTCAACTTATAATTAATCTTAAAAATAGATATATATTTCAACTCAAGTATCTTAATTTGCACAGCCCATTCGAAACTTGCAAGAATTCTTGCAAATTAAGTCAACTTGTGGTCAATTTCAAGTTTCAAATATTGGATTACATCCTGCCATTACATTCTGCAAAATCGGGGAGAATTAAAAATACAATAAAATCATAATGGCTAAAAGAATGAAAAACTTGTTGCTATATTTATTTTATTTTTTATTTTATCATGGAAGTCAAAAAAGCACGGAGTCAATTATAAAAAGGTGTTGCTAGTTGGATGCTGCCACTATTATCTTATCCATATTCCATACCAATCTTTATCTGACAGTGGGTCCCATAATATACAAAGAAAAGATAGCGGACAAAAATTAGCAATTTTCTTTTATGCTACTATATATGATGTACGTTTGATTGAGCATTAACATTTTTTTTTGTCGCACTTGTAATTAGGCCTGCCAACGGAACAAAAAATCACGTTATGCCGTTCCGTTTAGAAAAACGGAACGAATAACGGAACTGAAATCAATATCGTTACCGAAATGAAACGATAAACGATATAGGCCGAAAAATCAGACTAATTAACGAACAGTAAACGGAACAAGGTGTTTCGTTATCGTTATCTCGTATACTATTTTAGGTGTTTAGAATTATTTGGATTACAGAGCGGAGATAGCGAAGAGTCGCGAGAGACTCTTAAAAGTAAACCCTAGCGCCGCTGCGCGTCTCTCATCTCTCTCTCTCTCTCTGTACTGAACTTTATCCTCGATCTCTTCTCCTCCTTTTTCCTTCTTTCTCTTCTCGGAGCGGCTGAGCGTCAGAGCGTGCCTGCGTGCGTGCGAGACTTCGATGCGACTCATGTGACTGTTAGTCTTCTGCTGTCCCCCTTTTCCTTTCTTTCGCTTTGCATTCTACACATACAGGTTCTCTCTGTCTCTCTCTTTCTTCCTTTTCTCAATCAATCTTAGTTTTCGGATTTGTTTTGACTCTCGAGAAGAGGTAACTCATCATTTTGTTTGTTGTTTTTTTACTAAAACCTAGAGTGATTTGGTAGGCTGGTAGGTGTATAGGGCTGATTATTTGACGATCTGTTGCTAGTTTAATAGGCTGAGATAGGTTATGATTTCTTATCTGAGATTTCTGTGAGATAGATGACTAGATCGTCTGTCAGGATCATGTTGCCACCAGCAATTATGAATTTTCTCTTGCTATATTGTATATATGAGGAACTAAACAACATATCAGAAGAAAGAAAAAAAAGAAGAGAAGCAGAGAGGAATATAGATAAGCAGAAAGAGAAAAAGAGGGAAGCTCACAGCAAATTGATTTTCCTTAAGGTGAAATTTCAATTTTATTCAATATCTTATTATTTTTATTCAATATTATTTTTTATTTTTACTTTCTTTTTCTGACCTAATTTTCATTTCTTTATATTACAAGAAAGATAGCATGGTTGGTTCAGAGAGACTGGCTGATATACCTGAGGAAGATATTTCAGATGATGAGTACGTTTAATGACTTGTTAATTTTTTTTATTAACTGATATTGCACTTGATGTGCATATTGAGTATGTTTGAACTGATACTGCACTTGATGTGCTTACTGAGTTTGTTTGAACTGTGTCTGATTTGAACTGATGCTGCACTTGATGTGCTTACTGAGTTTGTTTGAACTGTGTCTGATTTGAACTGATACTGCACTTGATGTCCTTACTGAGTTAGTTTGAACTGTGTCTGATTTGAACTGATACTGCACTTGATGTGCTTACTGAGTTTGTTTCAACTGTGTCTGATTTGAACTGATACTGCACTTGATGTCCTTATTGAGTATGTTTGAACTGTGTCTGATTTGAACTGATACTGCACTTGATGTGCTTACTGAGTTAGTTTGAACTGTATCTGATTTGAACTGATACTACACTTGATGTCCTTACTGAGTTTGTTTGAACTGTGTCTGATTTGAACTGATACTGCACTTGATGTGCTTACTGAGTTAGTTTGAACTGTATCTGATTTGAACTGATACTGCACTTGATGTGCTTACTGAGTTAGTTTGAACTGTGTCTGATTTGAACTGATACTGCACTTGATGTGCTTACTGAGTTAGTTTGAACTGTGTCTGATTTGAACTGATACTGCACTTGATGTGCTTACTGAGTTAGTTTGAACTGTATCTGATTTGAACTGATACTGCACTTGATGTGCTTACTGAGTTAGTTTGAACTGTGTCTGATTTGAACTGATACTGCACTTGATGTGCTTACTGAGTATGTTTGATCTGTGTCTGATTTGAACTGATACTTCACTTGATGTGCTTACTGAGTATGTTTGAACTGTGTCTGCACTTGATGTGCTTACTGAGTATGTTTGAACTGTGTCTGCACTTGATGTGCTTACTGAGTATGTTTGAACTGTGTCTGCACTTGATGTGCTTACTGAGTATGTTTGAACTGTGTCTGATTTGAACTGATACTGCACTTGAATCTGAATTTATATGCATGCATCAATGAACTGTATGAACTAACACTTGTTTGGTATAGCATGGGTGTTGGGTTGCACTTTGAGACCCAAGAAGAAATTGAAAAAATACAGGCTGATGCCCCTAATGACCCTAATAACACTGGTCAAGATGGTGAGAAAGAACTTGCTGGTGAAGAGGAAGGAGGAAACCCTAAAAAGAGGAAAACAAGGAAGGTCACTGCTGAAGTTTGGAAGTATTTCACAAGAGGGCCCATTGATGAAGATGGCAGCTATTATGCCATTTGCAAATACTGTGGTGACAAGTATTTACAAGGGCAACAAAGAGGCACAAGTTCTATGAAGAATCACATTAACAAAGGGTGTAAAAAATTCCCAAGAAATAGGCGTGATGCTTTGCAAAAATTGTTGCAAGCTGCCAAAGCAGCAGGTATAATTAGTTTTGATTCATTTTTTATAACTTATTTTCATTCATTTTATTTTATTTTGATTCATTTCTAATATATTATTTTTCTTTCTTGTTAAAACAGAAGGGACAGAAATTATTCCTTGGATATTTGATCAGATGAAATGTAGAAAGATGTTGGCAATGATGGTAATAGCCCATGAATATCCCTTTAATTGTGTGAACCACTATTACTTAAGACTGTTCCTTAATGAAATGCAACCTTTATTCAAAATTCCATCAAGAACCACCCTTAGAGCTGATTGCCTTAAGTTTTATGAAGAGGAACATCTTAAGCTTTATGAACAGTTGGGGCAACTTAGTTGTAGGTTTAGTTTTACCAGTGATTTGTGGACCAACAAGGGTAGAGATAGAGGCTTTATGGCAATTTCATGTCACTACATTGATGATAAATGGATTTTGAGAAAAAGGATTATCACATTTGTGCCATTGCCAAGCCCACATACTGGTAAACACTTAGCTGAGGCATTTTATGATAAATTGGTATTATGGAACTTGGATAAAAGGGCATTCTCTCTTGTTCTTGACAATGCCTCTTCCAATGATGCTTGCATCACTGAACTGTTTGCCAAGACACCTATTCTAGATGACTTACCAGTGGATGGTAAGGTCTTTCATCAGAGATGTGGCTGTCACATCCTAAATTTGATTGTACAAGATGGATTAAGTACTCTGAAAGATGAGATAAGAGATATACGTGACACAATGAAGTACATTAAACACTCTCAAGCAAGGATGGAGAAATTCAAGTTGGCTTGTTCTCAGGTTATGTTTACTTAACCAAACCAACATCCTTAATTGTTTTGTTTAGCATGAAATTAATATATTTTTTTATTGTCTTTCATTGCAGACCCAAATTCCATTTAAGAAGCCAGCTTGGGATGTTCCAACAAGATGGAACTCCACATATTTGATGTTGGTGCTGGCCTTGGAGTTGAAACCAGCCATTTGTAGGTATATTAACCTTGATAAGAGGTACTTTCTGATTCCAAATGAATTTAAATGGGAGGCAGTGGAATGTTTAGTTAGTCATTTGAAGGTTTTTTATGAAGCCACATTAAAATTGAGTGGCACTAAGTACCCAACCTTAAATCTATTTTTCCCTGAGTTTGCTGAGGTTTATCTGAGCATTAAAAGGATGTCCACTAGTCCATATCCATTCATTGTGCAAATGGGAACTGAAATGATTGCCAAGTTTGACAAGTATTGGTCCATTGGTAATTCTCTGTTGGCAATAGCTTGTGTACTTGATCCTAGATGTAAGCTTTATGTTGTTGAGTACTACATGAAAGAATTAAGTCCTCAAGATTGTAGCCACTTCATTCAAAATTTGAGAGAGTGCATGAAAGCATTGTTCAATGAGTATGTGGAAGAAAATGCAAGTGATCAGAACCAAGCTAGCATGTCAAAGAGGTATAAACATTTCAGTATTTATATAAATTTAATTTTATACAATAGGAAATATTTCAGTGTTTATATAAACATGTCAAAGAGGTATTAACTTGATAATTATATACAATAGGAAACATACAAGTGTTGTTGCTGGTGCTAGTGGTAGTGCAAGTGCAACCAACACAAGGGCTGCATTGAAAGACTATATAAAAGAAAGAAAGAACAGTGAACCTCCAAAATCAGAGCTAGAGGACTATCTAGGTGATGAACAGCTCACTCTTTTTTTTATTTTGATCTTTTTAAGTTTCCAACTTTTGTATTTATATTTAATCTTTAGGTTATTTTTATTTTTAAATAGCTGCTGAACTTGATGAAGCAAGTATGGATGAGGAGTTTGATATCCTAGCTTGGTGGAGATTGAAGTCTCCTAAGTATCCAATACTGTCTCAATTAACCAAGGACATCTTGGCCGTCCCAATTTCAACAGTGGCATCTGAATCTGCCTTTAGTACAAGTGGTAGAATACTGAGTCCAGCTAGGAGCTCTCTCAATGATGAGAGCATTGAAGCTTTACTCTGTGGTCAGGATTGGTTACGGGCATCGATTAATGGCGAGCATGGCTTGACTCTATAAAATTACTGCATTTAGAATTTACTTTCTTCAATCTTAATTTACAAATAATTAACATGTTTCATTGTTTGTGTTGATACAGAAAAAGGTGAAAATATTGGTGAGCATCTATGGAACATTGATGAAGGAGGTGACGTTGAGGAATGATGCTGTGTACTTGTGTATGTGTTGGCTCTCCTCTGTGTCAGTAAGCCTATCATTTTGTTTCTTGTTTTGGTGGCTTCTTACAAAGTTGAAGCCTGGATTGCATGTCTTTGGCTCCTTATTTTGTTTCTTGTTTTGGTTCAGTCATTGGCTGAGATTGGTGATTCTCTGTGTTGGTTATCATTTAGTACCCTAAAACCAAGTTGAAGCCTGGACAACATTAGCATGTCTTTGGCTCCTTAGATCTCAATAGTGATCTTCAATGATGATGTCTTTTTTTTTTTGGTTTAGTCATATTGGCTGAGATAGGTATATACTGAGAAGGGAGTTGAGATCTGGGTTGAAGCTATACATTCTGATGACTTTTTTTTTTTTGGTTTAGTCATATTGGCATGAACTTGGCATATTTTGTTGGTGTTTGTGGCAAGAATGTAATGAAATGAAACTTGGCATATTTTCTTTATATAAATTTGTGGCAACTTGACTTTTTTACTGATATGTTGTTGACTTGTTCTGTGATTTTTTTTAATATATTATGTGTGATTTTTTTACATTTTTTCATGATTTTTTTTTTAATTAAATGTTGTAATCCTTCAAAAGGGCACAAATAAATACGGTATAAACGTTAAATCGTTATGCTGTTTACTTAAACGAAAACGATAAACGGTTATGCATTTTGAATCGTTTGATAAACGAACTGATTAACAGCAACGCCATATGTGCCGTTCAGTTACACAAAACGTTAACGGGAAACAGTAGTTCTGTGGTCGTTAGCCACGTTAGACAGGCCTACTTGTAATGATGCATTTTCTTTCAACCTATGGATGCATATTTGATGGATCATCCCTGTTTCTTTTTGTCCCACTAATAATGAATGTTGCATTTTTTTTTTTTAATAAAAGCGTGCCAGAGACGAGTTGACTAATGACTGATTTAGTTTGCAGCAGGTGGCCAGTATTATTACGCGGTCATGATCGCATGTTGAACATTAAAATATGATAACAATGTTTAACACACAAACTATAAAATAAAGAAAATACCAAACTTCTATCATAGTCCTCTAAATTTTTAAAATCACCGCAGAACCTAGTACATGCACTTCAATATATGATAAAACGCACAAAGAACCAAGGTCTTATATGCCCCTGAGATAAAACTAACCTAAAAATACAAGAGAGCTCAATAAAACTACTGAGAAAAGAATAATCAACAAGGTCTTAAATGCTCCTGAGATAGCTAAAACCCCAATATAGACCAGGAAAAACCGGATAAGAATGCTATGGCTGGCCAGTGACTGGTTGTAGAAATAAAGGCTCGCCTTTATGCGCTGCGACCCAATGTACCGAGTCAGTAGGCCTAAAGCCAGAGCATATCTCATTGCCGCAATGATCCATATAAGAACCTACAAAATAGAACAAAAATAGTTATAAGTAGGGATTTTAAATGGATAAAAAAAATTTCCTAAAAATAAATATAAAATTATACCACATCAACGGGTCCATTTGGCTTGTCAAAGCCAAAACAGCCAAAACAGACAATTGAACACCCCTAAAAACGAAGATACACAGTCGATACGGCTGTATCGCCATCCTTTGCCAATGATAAGACCTATCAGTAGTATCACACAGGCCAGTTATGAAATTAACCCAATACATCGAAAGAAAAAGAGTGAAGTGACAGACAGCATATGAAATCCCAATCTGAAATAAAAAAAAAATACAACAATTAATTACAAAACACACAAAGCTCCATCGGCTAATGTACTAAATAATAAAAATGCAATACATACCGCATAAGGATTGTACTGTCGCCTGTTAATGGACCAATCAACACACATTACCAACACCGAAACAATCGTGCCGATCAGAGCTGCTATCAAATCGAATCCTAAGGTACCACCAAAGTTGGTGAACCACAGAGACGAAAAGGATTCTGCAAGAAGCGCAGCCGCTCCAAAGCGGGCTTGAAACGAATCCGTATCCCATCCCGCGCGGGATGGTGCAGCGCACCCATCTGCACCGTCCGATCTGATCTGAACGGTTCGGGCCTATCAATCTGGTATTATGCACGGGGCTCCCTTAACCGTGGAGATCAGATCGGACGGTTCAGATGGGTGCGCTGCACCGTCCCGCGCAGGACCAGATCTCATTTGGCTTGAAACTTGTTTTCAACTGGAGATTTTATTAGAACCCAACTATAAAAGAAAACAAGATGGTTTAGTAACATAACATTAATACAAAATGAGAACCGAATAGAAAAAAATTTCTAATTAAAAACGTTACCAATTCAATAATGAAGTGCAAGTGGCTAACGCAAATCCGACTATTGATAAGAATAGACCCATAGTTACTCAAGTCCGATATCTGAGGAAGAAAATTAAAATGCACCTAGAATCAATAAATGCACAGAGTAGTAAACACTACTGAATCTATCATAGACTCACAGTAAAGAGTTTGAAACAAACCTGGGGGTGGGGTATTGTCAGAATAAGAAAACAGAGCTTGCCCGAAGTTCCCACAACTGCAATAAAATCAAACAGAGAAAGAGTTTAGTAACGATCTGAAACACCTCAATTTTATAGGAACACAATACATGCAGCAAGACTCGAACAAACATCCTTTTATGATCGCTAGTTACAACGCACAAAATGTGCACAAACTTAATCATCACAGATTCACAGTATCACTAATGTAGAATTCTTTCATTTGCATAAATAAGGAACAGAGTACCTCAACCAAACAGGACCAAACTAAATAGCAAATTACAACGCACAAATTGTGTACAAACTTCATCATGAAAGCAAATAGATTTGAAACAACCCTGGGGGTGGGGTCAGTGACTGTCAGAATAAGAAAACAGAGCTTGCCTGAAGTTCCCACAACTGCAATAAAATCAAACAGAGAAAGAGTTTAGTAATGATCTGAAACACCTCCAGTGGCGAGGCCAGTAGTAGGCAAGTGTGGGCACTTGCCCAGGCTTAATTTTCAGAAATAAGGGACCTGGTATATGCATATGTGTAGATGCCTACCCTTAAAAAAATACAGTGCCCACTCTTGATTTCAAAATTGGGCTTTTACTTGTGCATAGGCGCATAGCCCACTTTGCAATATTTTATTTGATGTTTGACTAGTCCATTCTCTTTGACCTCTTGGCTCTCGGGATCACAAAGTCACAAAAAAAAAGTAAACAGAAAAGTTAGTTTTATTATTCTCTATTCATGTGTGCCCATGCTTAAAAATTGGCTGGCCTCGCCACTGAACACCTCAATTGTATAGGAACACAATACATGCAGCAAGACTTGAACAAACATCCTTTTATGATCGCAAGTTACAATGCACAAAATGTGCACAAACTTAATCATCAAAGCAAAATTTGGAACAAACCTAATGGTGGGATCAAAGAGTGCTTGTAATTCTCACTACTGCAATAACATTAAACAGAAACGAGTTTACAAATTGTGCACAACTTAATGGACAAATCAAAGAGTTTTGAAATTAAAATTCTCAAATTGCTGCACAGTTGCTTAATGTTCCATACACTTCCAAACATCTAAACTTACTGACGAAACTACTAACTTTGTTCAATATGAAAGGGACTAAGTGATTCGAGCAAAACTACTATCTTTGTTCTATATTAATCTCTATACAACAAAAGAATACGAAAAGGGTTACACAACCGATTTTAGTAAAAAAAAAATACTGGCGAGACATGCAAAGCCCAGATCCGTTAATACAAGGCAGCACAAATTAAATGGATAGAATAAGAGATAACCTTTAAAATAAAAGGGTTAGTCTTCTAGAGTTCGTATTCTTCGTTATCTGACCTGTCTTCAATGTAAGATGCAAATTGAACTTATTAAGTGTTCAAGAAATAAGTGAAATTAAGGTAAAATTGCACATCAAGAGTTCAAGAAAGCATGAATGTACGCTTCAGGAAATCAGATACATGACAAATACGAAGAAAAGTCTAATACCTGAACTCGAGGAAAGCTCGGATCTCTTAATCAGACATAGAAAAAGCACGACTCCATTTCTCAGATCTGAAAAGAAAGGGATTCAAAAACATGAAGATAAGCCATGGATAATAAGTTGGAGATACAGAAACGAGAGATTATCCAATGAGAAACGAAAGAAGGAGAGAGAGAAGAAGAGAAAAGAGATAACTCGAACAGAAGAGAAGACGAGAGTGAATGCAGTGAGGAAATAAAGAAAAGGAGGATCGGCGTTTAAAACTTAAAAGGGAGTTTCCCCTAGCGTGTAAGCGCACGTGCCCTGGTTGTAGGCCCCATAAGTAAACGAAATGGGGCTACGATCCCAAACGGTGTGCACCCACTAAAAAATCCAGCTTTAACATACTCCATCTGTATTCTGTACAGTAACACAACTTTTGGAAACGGGTGTGCATCCACTAAAAAATAAACCGATCCGCGGAGAAAGGTCCGAAAGGCTTAACATACTCCAACTCTATACCAGTGTTTTCAATAGCATACCGGCACCTCTACCGGCTTGATAACCGAATCAGGTATTTCCGATAGTTTCTGGTATTTTCTCCCCCCCCCCTCCGTTTCGGTCACAGTTCCGGTATGCGGTATTACAGGAATTTTCCGGTAACCGGTAGCTTATTGAAACAGTGACTGACACGAGCCAATAGGAGAGCGACGTGTGCTGTGTCCAGAAGGCAAATAAAGACGAAATTCGTTGTCATATTTAATGGACCTGCACCAAGAGCCGGAAAAGGAGAGAAATACATAGAGAAACAAATAATACACCAGGTCTACGCAAACTGTCGTCCAGTGTACGGCCCCAATTTGAAGATTCCCGTTCTATGCGAAGACTGGTCAACGAAAAACCGGCGCCAAAATGTATATTGCTGGGATGAGAAGTGAAAAAGGAACAGTGGCACAGTACGTGGCATAAGAAACGTCAATACCCAAATCCAATGTATATTGATTCTCATTTCTCAGTTACATTTTTGTTACGAAATATATATATTATTTGCTTTTATAACGACCTTAATTAATTTTTCTCTAGTGTGATCATATGTCCAATAAAATATTTATTAATTCTAACGTGAATATTTGTGACTAATAATCTTTCAATGTATCATACCCAAATCCAAATGACGTTAATTGTACGATTATATTTACTTTTGCGGCGAAAAATATATTTTCGTTCATAATTTGGAGACAACTCGTGACTAAAATAGTTTAGAATGCAATTAAAGATTTTTAATTTGATCGTGCCAAGCTCGAATTCAAGCTCCACCTTATTCCATCACTCTTTTTTATTACAATGACCATATACTGGATGTCAGAAACAGACACAAACGTTAAAAATCCAATTATTACAAAACGAAGTTTCATAATAGCAACAAAAAAATGTTTTTCTTCCTTCATGTGCCAAACCATGTAGTAGAAGCATCTTCAAGACTTTCGTCTTCAGTTTAACATATATGGCCAAGATAAAAAAAAAAAAAAAATTATCTTTGAATATATCCAATGCTTTAATGGTGTTAATCTTTTTTTTTTTTTAAACATTAATGGTGTTAATCTTACTATATATTAGCTATAAACAAATCTCGATCATTTCTATATTATCCGTATAGATGGAAAAAAAAAAAAAGCAGAACAAATTATCTTGAAAGCCGAACTCAGAAATTTGAACATAAGATTATTATTATATTATCTTAAAAGCTGGTCTCAGAAAATAGCAGCACGAGTTTTCTTTCATTTTGAAATTTGAACATAAGATTATTATTTTTTTAAATTGAAGTTTCATTTTACTTTACAAAGAAAATTTTTGCTGTTGGGAAGTATTTTTTGATCATATGATTTCAATACTACGGTTCATGTACACTATAGGGAACTAAAATAGTTCGTGAACTACCACTCACAAAATATTATCGAGAGGGAATTTCGTGTGCCAAAAACTCGATCCAAAGTTTTTCAAAATCCTGCATCCTACAGATTTAATTAAGATACTAGAAGTTTTCACCAAAAGGAAAAGTAAGATTCATGTAGAGTGTGAAATTTGTTGTTTTAATTAAAAATTTGGAAGAAGATGATGACAGAGTGATGGACTGACTCCCAATAAAGAATTTTTTTTTTTTAATTTCATCCATAGGAAAAAAAAAGGCTATATGCAGTGGGCTTATAAAATGCTAGTTGCCTATTATGAGGTTGGTCATTGGTGGGTCTATTGAGGCGCAGTCGCGCAGATCAATGTTCCGGACTTGTCTTTTCAAAAATCTTTTGTTTCTTTGTTTTGAGTTCGCGTACAATCGTGTCAAGCGTACATAGACAACCCATTTAACACAGAGCATGCGCGCATCAGATACCGTCGTACCGATTAGCGATGGATGGGGAATTGGGGATGCGTGATGGCTCGGAGAGAGAGTATTACGGCGCGTTGTGAGTTGTGACTAGTGTATACAGACCAGACCGTTGGCCATTTGACTTCGGAGCTGCGTCCCGAGACCGTTAAAATCTGTAACACCCTAATGTTGAATTTTTACATTTGCTAAACTAGTCAATCGCTGATCTATTCTAAAAGTAACTTATATTAACTAGGCGGCTAATCAAACTTAGCTCCATAATCGAAATACTAACAAAAATTTTGCTATGTTATAATTAAAAAAAAATGCATTTAGAATTTGAATATTTTTATATAATATATGTTTTTTTATTTGAAATGTAGATGCATAAATTAAATTGTTAAATATGGTAATTTAGAGAAAAAAAGAGTATCTATAAATATGGTAATATTGATTGATGAATGTAACAATTAAATTAATAGACATTTCTAGTAGCGGACATATGTTATATGTGTAATATAGTTATGTTAATTGTAATGTGATTATAATAATGCTGATATAGTTTAATATTATATGTAGAATAGGAGCTCGAATTTAGGAAAAAAGTTTATATATATTTTTTGAGTTGTATGTTCTCTATTTTCTTTTCTTTGTTGTTGTATTTCTAAGCAAAGTGCGAGAATTTGTTATATCATACTTGGTATATATAACGTGCGTAAATATTAAACGTAGCTCAGTCTTTGATTATGAAAAAAATAGTCCATTTATTTGGTGTTTTTTCTCCATTTGTAGATTCAAATTCAGACCATGATGTATGTAAATTCGGAGTTCATGTTCCAATTCGGCAATTCCTATTTAATTACTTGCGGTCCTTAAGATTATATCATTTTTTATAGTTTATTCTGAAATAAATTATGGCCCATACTCTCCCAGCTTCTTTACTTTCTTTTTCTTTTCCTTTCCTTATTTATTATTATTTATTTTTTTTAACAATTTATATTTATACCAGCTTTAAATTGGTTAAGACGCTCGGCCACAAGACTCGCACTCATTGTAATATCCAACAAGACTTGTTTGGTAACTACTTACACTACCAATTCTACATGGAATTGTAAATCTCTCCAGATCTCGCAACTTCTTGGGCATTTGGTTGAGGATCAAGATGTTGCATTCACCGGTAAGAGATACTGTATCCAGGGGCGAAGCTACATGGATTTTGGTGGGTCCATGGACCCACTTCAAAAAAAAAATTTACTTTATATTATATTTGTTTGTAATTAAAAAAAATACACAAGAAGTTAGGGACCCATCTGAAAAATTTAAAGGACCCAGCTGGACATGTCGTGTTTGATTTGAATTGCATAACGGCACCTAAAAATTCGTATAGGGACCCAGGTAGCATTTGTTCCTGACTAATCGTATTCTTCCCTCCTACCCAATGAATCTTATTAAGACAAAACTTAGAATAAAATGAAATATTTGGATGAAAAATTATTTGTAGCATATATATACTAGCGCGAATCTTGCGCATTACGTGATTCGTCTATATAATATTTTTCTGAACTTTAGGACATTATAAATAAAAGCTGCCACAAATAATCAAAAATACAACTCGAATATTATATAAAAACTACCACTAAAAATAAAAAAAACAAGTGCTCAATGAGATTTCTAAAAAACTTATTATGCAAAATTATGAAAAAAATGAAAATTCATAAGAAATTGTTGTGCCTTTTTTTGTTGTCATGACTTTTGAATTGTTATCTTGTATATTAAATATATTATTTTAGATTTTCTATTGTTATTATAATATATATTTGATTTCTCGTGACTTTTTTATCTAACATTATTTTAGAATTGTTTATTTAAGAATTATTATTATACTATTGTCTATATTAGATGTTACATGATACATATATTTTCAGCAAAAAAATTTTTACGGACCCTGCTGACATGAAATCCTAACTTCGCCACTGACCGTACCAATTTCTTTAAGTATATATCGGTGAGGAGTACATGCATACCAAAATCACTATCTGATTTAAGAAAGTACAAGTTTACTACTTGGATGGCTACTCTGGATTCTTCCAAATTCTAATCCATTCAAGTGATCAAAAGAAAATAACTTTCACATGCCCCTATGAGACCTATGCTTATCGATGGATGCTCTTTGGACTTTGCAATGCCCTCGTCACCTTCCAACGAGCTATGATGGACACTTTCTCTGATTTTATCGAAAAGTATATAGAGATTTTTATGAATGATTTTTCGATTTAAGGTACATCTTTTAATCATTGTTTGACTAACTTGTCAAGAGTTTTGCAGCGATGTGAAGATGTCAACCTCGTGCTTAATTGTGAGAAGTACTATTTCACGGTGCAAGAGAGAGTTGTGTTGGGACATGTGGTGTCATCCAAAGGAATTGTAATGGATAAGACTAAGGTGGAGGTGATTGAGAGATGGAGCATCCAAAATGCGTAAAGGACATTCAGAGCTTTCTTGGCCATGCGGGGTTTTATAGGCATTTTATCAAAAATTTATCTAAAATCGCAAAACCATTAACCAATCTCACAATAAAAGATGTTGATTTTAACTTTGATGAAAATTGTGTTAATACATTTTGTAGGTTGAAAGAAGCGCTTGTCTCCGCACCGATCCTTCGACCACCGGATTGGGGTTTATCTTTTCGAATTAATGTGTGATGCGAGCGATGTTGCGATAAGGACGATCCTTGGACAAATGAAAGAGAAGAAACCATACGCCATCTACTACGCAAGCAAGGTGTTGGATGAAGCCCAAGTAAACTACACCACAATCGAAAAAGAGTTGCTCGCGGTGGTCTACGCCCTTGACAAGTTTAGATCTTACCTTGGATCAAGGGTGATAGTTTACACGAACCATTCCATCCTCAAATACTTGATAAGAAAAAAGGATTCTAAATTGCGGCTTATTAGGTGGATTCTTCTCTTGCAAGAGTTCGACCTAGAAATTCGCGACAAAAGAGGGACGAAAAACCTTGTGGAAGATCACCTATCACGACTCAAGGTGTTAATACACGAGCCACTGCCCATTCATGACTTAATCCCAGACAATCAGCTGATGCATGCCAGTCAGGTTACCCAAACGGACCGTCTGGACCCCAGACAGACCGTTTGGACAGAGCCATGGTTCGCAGACATTACTAACTACTTTGCAAGTAGAATCCTACCATATGCAGCTACTTACCAATATAAGAAGAAGTTCCTAAGCAATGTGAAGTACTACTACTATTGAAAGGACCTGTTTCTATAGAAGAGAGGAGTCGATGGTGTGTTCTAAAGGTGCATTACTTATGATGAGGCGGAGCCAATCTTTCAGCATTGTCATTCATCCGCTTATGGAAGGCATGCATCAACATCAAAGACGGTAGCGAAGGTGTTACAATCTGGATTCTTTTGGCCATCCATTTTCAAAGATGCAAGGGAGTTTGTGTTGAAGTGCGATCAATGTCAAAGGGCGGGGAACATTTCGAGTAGACAACAAATGCCACAAAATCTTTTTATTATCGTTGAGATGTTTGATGTTTGGAGAATAGACTTCATGGGACTATTTCCATCCTCGTATGATAATGAATACATGCTTGTTGCGGTGGATTATATTTCCAAATGGGTCGAAACAATTCCAAGTAGACAAGCCGATTTGGCCACAGTGAGGAAAATTTGGGGTCCCTGAGATTGTCATTAGTGATGGAGGGAAACACTTTGTAAATCGACAATTTGACAATCTTTTGGGAAAGTATGGCGTGACCCACAAAGTTGCAACATCTTATCATCCACAAATAAGTGGTCAAATTGAGGTGTCAAATCGAGATATGAAATACATCTTGCAAAAGACCGTGGGGAGTACAAGAAAGGATTGGACATTGAGATTTGATGATGCACTTTGTGTTGGAGTTATGTCCTAGAAGTCAATAGTTTAATGGCTATTATATTAGTTTATGTTATTGATGATACTTGATCATTTGTTCCTAGAGTTTATTATTGACAAATCATTCAGGTTGAGGATCTGAATTGTAGATCTCTGTGGATCATTCGTAAGAATGACAATAATATCTCTAAAAGAGTCCATAGTCTTGATAATTAACAAGGAACATTAATTATCGTATAAGACTAGTATGCAAGTTAAGTGATGATTAAGTTCTACAAATCATGGGTAAGGAGTTACCAACTTAATTGCATATGTGTATGTTATTGGAACATAGTTCAGGACATGACCCAATGAAATAAATATATGGATTGTGTTATGTGTCATTATTTATTTCATACGTGTTTGATTCCGAGTTTGAGATGGTTTAGTTGCTCCACATGATGATAGGTTCTATAAATATCGTCTAATGTTGATTCTTGATAAGGGCTGTTATACGGACTTTATTTATGTTCTCTTAAATTGTGCGGGGAGATACTGGTCATCAAGACAACCGTATGTCCCTTATTAGTTCACTTAGTGAGTGATGATATCTACTAGACCCCTTGATGGAGTTGGATCGTATGCGTGCAACTAGGCGATTAACTATAGATCAAGAAACGTATAACCTGCAAGAATGACACATTCCTATATTGGATTATACACGGATATCATGTGACATAGGAATCAAAACAATAAAATACTTTTCTTATGCAGGATTGAAGTACTGTATTGGTACAGTATTTATTTATGCGAATTGGGAATCATAACGTGTTGCTAGATACCGCTTATGATTAATGAAAATAAATGGTGATTTATTTTCCATAGCCAACATAGCATAAATCCTCAAAGGGTCACACAAATAGGACTTTAACCATACGTGCATTATTTGTTTATTTACAGTAGCGAGTACTGTGAATATATGATAAGTTGATTAATTAATTATATACCGTTACGAACCGTTATAATTAATTAACTCAAGTGGATCATATAGAAATAATATAATGCATATGCTAATTCCAAATTAATTATTAATATGTTAATAATTAAGTTCGTTCAACGTATATTTATTATACTGAGCTGATCGGTCTTTTGTTTAATTAGTTAATTAAAAGTCCAATTTGAGATTAATTAATGGAGTAGATTAATGGGCCATTATATCATATGGATTAGCCCATAATTACCCATTAATTTTCGAGCATAGAGGGACAAATCTGTCCAGACAAAATTAGAAGAGAGATAGGCTTCATATATAGCAACGTCGTTTATGGAAACGTGGTGGCTTGACCTAATTTTCTCTCTCCCTCTCTCCCTGGCCGACAGCTCAAGCAAGAGGGCAGAATTTGTTCTCCTCTTGCATGCGCCTCCATCTCCCTCTCTAGCTCATGTGTTGAGCGATTTTCCTTCCAGTTAAATAGTAATCGCGCGAAGGAGTTAAACAGGGAATTAGCTATCGTCTCGGACAAGCTAGCACTTGTCTTGAGACTTTGGTTAATCTTCTAGGTGGACTCGAGGCAACCGGAGGTAGTCACGAGGATGACGAGCACGCCACCGACTACAAGAGATTAGATTCGAGCCTTCTGAATACGATTTTGGAAGATGTAACCTCCTACGCTTCTCCTTTTGCGATGTTAATCTCTTGAATAACTAGATCTGTTTTTCGTACGTAATTATTGCTTGTTAAATATTAATAAAAATTAAAATTGCACATGGACTTGAGTTCCTAACACTTTGGACATATTGAACGGCTTTAAGAACACCAATTGGAAAGAGTGCCTTCAAGTTGATATATGGTAAGTTTGTTGGAGTTATGTCCTGGAAGTCAATATTAATGACTTAATTTCTTAGTTTATGTTATTGATGATATTTAATCATTTGTTCCTAGAGTTTATTACTGACAGATCATTCAGGTTGAGGATCTGAATTGTGGATCTCTGTGGATCATTCATTAGAATGACAGTAATAAATCTAAATCGTCCGTAATCTTGATAATTAACAAGGAACATTAATTATCATAAAAGATTAGTATGCAAGTTAAGTGATGATTAAGTTCTACAAATCATAGGTAAGGTGTTACCAACTTAATTGCATATGTGTATGTTATTAGAACATAGTACAGGACATGACCCAATGAAATAAACATATGGATTGTGTTATGTGTCATTGTTTATTTCATATGAGTTTGATTCTAAGTTTGAGATGGTTTAACTTTTTCACATGAGGATAGGTTCAATAAATATCGTCTACCGTTGATTCCTGATAAGGGCTGCTATACGGACTTTATTTATGTTCTCTTGAATTGTGCGGGAAAAAGTTGTTCATCAAGAAAACCGTATGTCCCTCATTAGTATACCTAGTGAGTGATGATATATGTTTGGGCCCCTTGATGGAGTTGGATTGTTTGGCCAACTTGTACAATCAACTCTAGATCAAGAAATGTATAATCTGCAAGAATGACACATTCCTATCTTGGATTATACAATGACATCATGTGACATAAGAATCAGACAAGGAGATACTTTTATTTCTTATGTAGGATTGAGATATTGTAGTAGTACATTATTTATGCGAATTGGGAATCATAACGTGTTGCTAGATACCGCTTATGATTATTGAAATTAAATAGCGATTTAATTCCATGACCAACGTAGCGTAAATCCTCAAAGGGTCACACAAATAGGACTTTAATCACACAGTGCATTATTTATTTATTCGCAGCAGTGTATTGCGAAAATATGATAAGTTGATTAATTAATTAGTAACTAAAATTTAAAAATTGAGCACTTTCTAACAAAGTTATGCTATTTGCTCGTGGAGATTGAACACAACACCTATTAGGCGGTGAGACAAAACTATTGGGATCTTCATGCCGCGGGTGAAAGAAGAATTTTGGACCTTTATGAACTTGAGAAAATTCTTAATGACTCTTATGAGAATGCACAAATTTATAAGGAGAAGACAAAGAAGTGACATGACATGCACATCCAAAGAAGGGCATTTAAGGAATGAGATTTGGTGTTGTTGTTCAACTCAAGATTGAAGTTGTTCCCAGACAAGCTTCGTTGAAGATGGTCGGGGCCATTTGAGGTGAAGAAGCTTGTCCGGGAACGATCATAGGAGGGTCGCCTGTTCTACCAGACGGCCCGTCTGAAGAAATTTTGTGCAAAAAAAAGAAGCCTAGGGAGAGATCTGAAGCCCAAAACCAACCTTAAACCCAGTTCCAGTCGGACCATTTGGGAAACCAGACAGATAATTTGAACTAAAACCCATAGAAAAAAATTATGTCGGCCCGAAACCTAAAATTAGAAAAAACCAAGACTCATAAACCCACCCAGCCGACCCCTAAACTGAGCTTAAACCCTACCATCGCCACCTCATTTCCACTACCAATTCCGGCGAACCAAGCGACATTATGGCGATCAACCACCACAAAGAATTTTTATGTATTGTAATTATGATTATGTGTTTGTTTTGATGGGCTGTAATTTGGATTGTTTGATGGACTTTAATTTGTATTAATATTTTGAATTGTGTGTTTTAATTTAATTATGTGTTCATAGATTATATCAGTATAATTTGGATTGTGTGCTTTAATGAAATTTTTAAGTTTCCTGATATCAATTATTACAAGTTTACAAAATAAATAGTGTTGATAAATATAAAACACATATTATACAATACAATCATACAACACATATTCATAAATATAAAACACATATTATACAATACTATCACAAAACATATAATTATAAAATAACCAATAAAACACATAATTATAAAACACATAATATAATAAAACACCTAATAATTACTGAATGTGATATATGTCATTTCCATTTAAAGGATGATTTTGAAAGCCGGGCGGACAAGCTTAGACAACCATACAACTCGATCTATACGGAGGACACAATAATCTTCGTCCCTCTTAACCAGGTCTGTCCAATGCTTTAGGCCTCTCACATGAAATACATCTCCTTCAAAAACCTTCAAGTAAAATTTATCACTAGGTATTGACAGTATACTTGCATAAGTACATCTCGATTAGTCGTATGTCCATCTTCTTGGAGAAGCACACCGCTACAAAAATGACAAGATTTAGTAGCCATTGAAGCAAACTTCTTTCTTCTTCTCTTTTCTTTTTTTTCTTTTTTTTTCTCTTCTCTTCTCTGCCTCTTTGTTTCTTTTTTGCGCGGTGGAGAAGAAGGAAGAACAAGCACATGTATATATCGAACCTATTTATCCATTTATAAAACACGTTATTGGGTTATTAACACGTTTTTATAAATGGATAATTAGACTTTGAAAAAAGTTCCCGTCCTGCCAAACTGAGAATTCAATTAAATTCCATTAAAAGAGCAAAAACTTAAGCCTACTTACTCATTTATAAAACGCGTTGTTACCCTATTTACCAGTTCATAAAACGTGCTATTCCGTCTCTACCGCGCCGAAAAAAGAGAAGATAAGATTGCATCGATACTCCAAACTATAAGGCCTAATGAAAATATTTTACGCAAGACATTAGCAGCGACGGCACAACGCGTTTAGAAAAATGTAGGTTTTGTATTTATGGAATTATGTGGGAATTTGAGGAAATTATTGATATTTGGGAACATGAGGAAATTATTGATATTTGGGAACTTGAGGAAATTATTGATATTTGGGAACTTGAGAAAATTATTATTGTGCATATTACTGTTTATAAATATTATGTGTTACATTTTTCACAATTATATTTTTTTAGTTAGATTTTTAAGAGTTATTTTCTTAACAGTCACATTTTTTAGAGTTACATTTTTTGCAAATTAGTTGTTTTTCGAGAGTTACATTTATTTAAAATTTTTAGAGTTAATTTTAAGTTAGAACAAATCAACAATATAGAAAATAACAATAATTCTCATTAATGATAATCATACATTATAATTGAAAAAAAAATTACAACTTTTTTCATTACAATAATACAAGTTACAATATTCAACTTGGGTAAAACACCATCTGTGCGCCTATTTAGACAAACACCACCCATATTTAAACTTGGGCAAAACACTGTAGCGATGAAACTTCCCACTTGATCGCCTTCTTTTTGCAATTAATTTAACCAAAGAGCAAAGGTGATAGGTGCTATATTTGTAGAGGAACCAACTTTTCATCTGAAAACAACAGTTTTGGATATTTCTTTGACCGTCATTGAGTTTTTCCCCATCTTGGGATAGCAGAATTTGGTAGTGGAGGATCCAAAACCGTTGGCTGCGGAATGTTGGTTTGACTCAACCTCGGGCTGTCCATCTGAGCCGTCCTCTGCACATAATAACAATTTTCACGACGAAATTTGTTATTTATAGTTGGTGGAATATCATTAGCCATAAGGATTGTGTGCGACCCTGTATCCCTAAATAGTTGTACCGCACACAACCCTTATGGCTATTATTTCGCACCAACTAACATTTTTAGTGGATTCTATTTTGTACTGTGTTTGAGAGAGAGAGAGAGAGAGAGGAGGGGTGAGTTCTACGAGAAGGGAGAGGGGTGTTTTATAACTTATAATAACGCATTTATAAATTCACAAATTGATCGACATATTTAATTGAAATGACAAAAGTCTGATTGAAGCGATGTAAATTCCCTAATTACCTATTTATAAAACGCGTTAGTAAGCTAGTAAGCAAATAACACATTTTATAAACGCGTTAATAGAGCATTTAAAGTGAAGTGGAGCAAAAGGTCTGACTGATTTGGAACGACCTTTTTCAGCCTATTTACCAGTTTATAAAACGCGTTATTGAGCTACTTACCCGTTTATAAAATGCGCAATTCCATGTAACGTATTTTATAAACATGTAATTAGGGGAGATAGACTAACACGTTCTATAAACGGGTAATTGCTTGCTTTTTATTAAAATAAAAAAAATCTTAGTTCCTTTTAAAATTTTTGAATAAAATATTCAAATTTACGGATCAAATTTCTCATAACTACTTGAGGCACATCTTTTATTTCTAAACAAGTCATAAGTTAGAGAGGAATAGAGGATAGTGCCTATAATTGTCCTTTGCAAATTGAATCCGTTGTACCACTGGAATCGCATAAGACGTTCAAAGCAATTATACATTTCAAGTAAAAGCCAAGGCTGCTTTTTAATTTTCAAATATTCAAAGAAGACACATAATGAAGTAGCCAGGGGTACAATAGTTAATTTTTTCTAATTAGATTTGTTCTACCTTGATTTAATTATATCATCCAAACATGAAAAAAGTGATGGAAGTAAAGAAAATAATTTCCTTTTCCATTCCATCTCATCCCATTTCCTCCTATATTTTTCTTTCCTTTCTATTCCTCTCTAGTTATCCAAACATAATGTTGCATTAGTTAGATAAAAAAAAATTTCTTTTTCATGCTTCAAAGTTCAAATTGCATTCTACTTGTCTCTTTAAGACCGTATAATTCCGGTTTGCTAAGGGGCCAATAATACACTGAGGTGAAACAGAGGCAGAATCGGTATTCAATGCCTTGTGCTATTAAACATATATTAAAGCTAGCAATTTTTAAATGGAGAAAATAACAGTGGCGTGTAAAAATGGGATTCAAAAGAAAAATAGGCCGTTGGATTGATTAAGTCTGAGCCATATAATTTTTTGTTTTTGATGTATGGACGTGTTCTGCAGTACTCCATATGTTTTAATTATGGAAATTATGTATTGGTGCATGAGATCGAGATGTAATCAATTCTAGGTTTAGGCAATTGTTGTGTGTGAAATTGTTACAATCATATTTGTTTTGATATGTGCATGGTCCATAATAAACCAATTACAATTAATAAATCTTTTTCCTTTTTAAAAGAACTGTTCTTTAATAAATATGCATGGCCGATGTTCATTTACACATTAATATAGCTTAAGAATTGTAAATTAAATGGAGACAATCCAAGTTAATGCACCGTCCATATATAGCCGACCATTATCTTTTAATTCAGGAAATCATTTTCCCTTTTTCCTCTAAACCGATATTATTTTGTATGGCTATTTGAACCGCCATACACTAATATATATAGGCAATTTGTGTTGTAACAAATTGGCGCACTTGCTGTTCATACAAATGGTGGTACGTTATTGAGATAGACAGGGTGACAGTATTGCTTATCCCCTCTTTTTGAGACTCTGGCGCTTGGGTCCGTAGACTGGGTTTGGAGAAGAAATGGTGGTACGTTATTGAGATAGAGGGTAGTGTGTACCTTCTTTCTGTTTTTCAGTGTCTAACCTGGTCGAAATCGTTGATTGTTGAAGGAGCAAAGGGTTCATATATATTGTATATCGACTCTTCTCTCCGTGAACCAATTAATTACTATCAATTAACATTCAACAGATCCATCTCTCAACTTTTACATAAATATTCCTTACTGCCACTTTATTAAATACTATGCAATTAATTACTCCACTACTCTTTCAATCTTTCAAAACAAATACATCCAGCTCATGGGTGCGGCGGAGCCGCAACTATGCATCTAGTTAGTGAGTATAATAGAGTTATGTAAGAACAATTTTCTACATATAGTTATATTATATCATGCATGTCACCATGAATTATTTTTGTTTGGTTGGATCGAACAAGTGAGAGAATGAGGAAAAAAATAACATTAATGTTGTGTTGTTGGGCGAATAATGACAACAATAATGATGAAAATAATGGGGCCGTTTGGATGAAGCCGGAATTTGCAAGAATTGCAAATTCCGGGCATAAAATATGCCAAATTTAATATAAATAATTCAACCTCTTCACAAAGTTACACACTTCCCAATAAATTTATGCCTAGGAATAGGTTATTCCCCAAATTCCTAACCCATCCAAACGGCCCCATTAATGATAACAACTACAATAAAAATCAAAATAATAGCCAATACAAATAGAAAATAACAATAACAGGAAAGATAAAAACGAAAAAATCAATAATAACAACAATAGTAATAATCATGATAACAAAACAACGATAACATTATTATAATGGTAATTATGACGATTGTATTGACACGATACTGATGATGATAATATTTGCGCACTCCACTCACATATCCTCTCTGTACTTCCGTCAAATTAATAATTAAGTATGGACTAATCAGTAATATACAAGTGTAGCAATATGACAAAATACATCGATATCATATGTACATGACGTAGTTAGTAAATTAGTAAAATTATACTAATTTAAACATCAAACCTGTATACTGTTGAAACCCACAAAAGTCAAAACAAATCTTGAGGGGAGAAGAATTGGCGACAAATATAATAATAATAATAATAATAATAATAATAATAATAATAATAATATGCTAATTATTAAGCAATACCAATCTTTATTTTTATTTTTTGAAAGTGACAGTATCAATCTTTAGTAAGTACGAAAAAAGAAAATTTATTATTTCAAACCTGTATACTGTTGAAACCCACAAAAGTCAAAACAAATCTTGAGGGGAGAAGAATTGGCGACAAATATAATAATAATAATAATAATAATAATAATAATAATAATATGCTAATTATTAAGCAATACCAATCTTTATTTTTATTTTTTGAAAGTGACAGTATCAATCTTTAGTAAGTACGAAAAAAGAAAATTTATTTTTTTCGTTGCTGGGGTAGTGGGGTTGCTTGTTCGACAGTGGAAAGGATAGAAATTAGAAAAGCGGAAGAGACATATATAAACTATAAAGAGCAAAATAAAGATATTAGGTTGAGGAGCAGTTTTTGAATGCACCAAGCGCACATTCAATATAAATAGACAAAGGGTCTGCAACAAGCTTTCTACAACTCTGCAGCGCCATGGTTTACTATAATAGACATACACCAAGCTTCCAGAAATAATTGTTGAATGTCGCTCTTTTGTGTTGGTTCTCATCGTGCGGATATAAACCCTGTGGAACTTGGAAGTTACCGGATACCGGCTGAACGCAGATGAAAAAAATGTTTTGACTCTGCGGTCAGACCCCCCTCTGAAGTCTGAACGCAGAGATTTTATCAGCGTTCAGATTTCATTTCAGAACCCCCCATGAATGCAAGGGCTTGTTGCGGGCTATTCCGGGCTTTTTCGGGCTTTGGAGCGTGGCTAATCCGATCCGATACTATCGAACCACCAGAACAATGATTGCGACTCGGATCCAAACAAGAAAAAGCAAGCAGATCCTTACCACCACTCTCGAGTCTCAACTCGGATCCGGCTGGTCTCAACCGCTTCCTCTCGAATATCGATCAGCCACATGTTTTGTTTGACTCTTCCTCTCTCTTTCGGTGACCGTAAATAAAGAGAGAAATGGAGGCTATGTTCGGCTATGCGCTCTCTCTCTCTCTCTGTCTCCTCTTCTCCCAACCAGACTAACTTTCTAGAGGCTATGATCAGAGAAGACTGATTCTCACAAAGGGAAAGGAGACAATGGATCAGAGAAGACTGATTCTTCTAAGAAATCTGTCCGCGGTGGGGTAATTAATTTTTCTATATATAATTTACTGCAATGAAATTAGTTAGTTAAATATTGTTTTGTCATCTATTCATGTAGCATTTGACAATGTGTACCATGAGTTACTTGCATGGTACTGGTATGTAGTGGCTGTTTACCTAATATGGTACCATTTCTGGTCCTTGTTCTCTCCTTTTTATTCAATCGTCCTGTATGTCAAATTTGAATATTTTCTGCCTCTGTGCTCTCTGCATGCAGGGTGTGTGTGTGTGTGTGCGCGCGCGCGCGCGTGCGCGCGAAGGGGTTCAAGATTGAGGGTTATGGTTTGCACTAAAATTTAACATGTTCATTAAGCCCTGAGCAGTGTGTGAAACATGAGCAAACTTACTTTATCCCATCACTATTACAAGATCTCTACAAAATAAATTAATTGGCATGGATGCATAATTTGTAACCATTATTTTGAATGGCATTTGTAGCCAGTGTCATCTTTGAGGCTCATTTTGCTGTTAATAACTGGAGGAGGAATCGTCATTTACTATGACAAGGAGAAAAAGCTGCATATTAAAGGTACTTTGGTAAGCTCAAGCTTCTGATTTTCTTTGGAAAAGATTTTGCCCTGGAGATATCAAAGTAACTCTACAGTACATGTTTTTGTTACTTTGGTCCTTGTAAATAGTTAAATTTTATTTTTTTCCATTTTGATTCTTAAATATTTGATTTCTGCCAGTTTGTCCACTTTGGTATCTCATCCAAAGAATTGCTTTGAATTTTATGTTGCCAAACATACTCCATCATTGGAGGAATAATTTATGAAAGGTAATTCCATATTACCCATGGATGTAGGCTTTTCATCTCAAAGTTACCCGGGAATTAACACAGACATCTCAATAACCAGATTGGTAACATTTATAATTTGGGAATCCTATGTAAATTGCTGCATTCTTCTTTAGGCCATGTTGTCTAATTTGAATTCTCACCTTAGGCGGATTTACCTTTAGCACAATGATACACAGGACATTGATTATAAATTCCTGTCAATGCCTTCTTAGAATTCCAGATGATTTAACTTGTAAGAATTCTTCATAATCTTACTTTCTGTTGCTGTCAAAGCAGAATTGAAATCGAGATCGAGTTCAGTGAATCCAGGACCATCTGTTGGTACTGCTGCCATGGGGGGCCCATTCAAGATGGTGGACCATAACGGGAATATAAAATCTGAGAAGAATTTTTTGGGAAAATGGATGTTGATATACTTTGGGTTCACTCACTGCCCTCATAAACTCCAAAAAATGGTCGATGCTATAAGTGTGTATATAAGACTTCTTCTTCTACCTTTGAATTAATATGTGCTGATTTGAGGACAATCTTTGCATTGTTTTTGTTTTATTTTGTTAGTTCATGATTTGACCCATTAATTGAACATTTGAGGTTGACTTGAAGCTTAGCTGAGGCATTTTTCTGCAGTCAATGTTAGATCTTGATGATTCAATTAGGCTTAGTTATGCAAATGAGCATCAGCTCGATCAATATTAGCCAAACTATCCTCAACTGCAATTATAAGGTTTATAATATACTAGCTGCACAACTGTTAAGGCTTAACTGGTTCTCTACTAACAGAGCTTGGTTTATCTTGTTCTCTTTTGTCTAGAGGAGAAAAGGAAGATGGAATTGTTCCCGTTTTTATCAGTCCACCCTGAGAGAGATGCTGTGGAGCAAATTCATGATTATGTTCAAGGTTTGCTTTCTTTTGAAAGAACTGAAATACTTTTACTTTGTCACAGCTAGGCATGCAATTTTTTTAATGTTGTTCTATTCTGATAACATACTACTACAAAAATCAACCTCACAATTGTGTCAGAGTAGCAACTTAGCTCAAGTGGCCTAAAGGACATTTTAGTTTCGTAAACCAAATAGTACCATACTAGCCGGACCTAGGGTGTTACTAATAATGAGATCTCGTATGGTAATATTTTAGTATATGCTAGTGTTATATGAGTTGGCATCTTGCTTTTACAGAGTTTCATTCAGCATTGATAGGGTTTCCTGACACTCCGGATGAGATAAGGCAAGTTGCACGTGCATTCCAAGTTGATTATATGAAGACTGATAATAAGCAAGATTCTGATTACCTGCCACTCCGGATGAGATAAGGCAAGTTGCATGTGCACTCCGAGTTGATTATATGAAGGCTGATGAGCAAGATTCTGATTACCTCATCGACCATTCTATTGTCATGTAACTGCTTTACCTCTAAACTATTTACAGTCTGTCAGTGATAAGGTGAACAAACTACTGGCAGTTGGGTTCAGGTTGGTTAGGTTTGGATTTGCTTGGTTAAGTCAAGTTTAGGCCATTTAACAGTTCTCTTCCAGTAAATTTCAGCCGTCCAATGCTTTCTTGTCCCAGTCACAACCTCTCTGCATGAAACTGAGGTGTTCAGTTTTCTGTTAGGATCTTATGCCCTAGGTCCTTTCTGGTAGGATCAAATTTGAGTAGGCCAGCCATTTTGTTTTTTTTTTATTTGGTCCAATCAGGTTCAGTGACATTTTGTTATATTTATATCTTGTTTTCCAATCAGGTTAAATGCACCTTCTATTAGTTTTGTCCATTTTGAGTGCTTTGAGTTATGGGTTAGTACTTAGTACAATTTTGTAATCGTTTGATTGATGATGCAAAATCGTCAATTCAGGTTTATGTCGATTGTTCTGGACTCTTGCACCGGTCATCATGTTACATCAGGCGAAGGAACCCATTATGCCAGTCAAACGAATCATTTTGTTGTTCCCCTCATGTGATTGGCTTTTGTGCAGTTCAGGATCAATTGAGTTTAATATATGATATTCTGGATTCAAAAAAGTGAATCATCAGAATTATAAATAGGTACGTTAGAATGGTGTACACCTTGCTCTGGTAGTATAACCCTCAGTTGCCTTAAGCCAATGCAGTTTGTATAGGTTTCCATTAAGTATGTTTGATAGTTCGAATTTTGCACTTACACGTTCAGTTTGGTATTGTTGCAAGCAGGAGTATTGGTAACATTAGAAAGGGATACATGACTCTTGCTTGGTGTTTCTTATAAATAGGAGTGTTGGTTACCAGGTCAGTTCTTCATACCTCCCTCCTTCTTCATCCACAGAGGCCTCGATAAACGAAGAATATTTTACTCCTTGGAAGAGTGATGTTTGGACCATTCTCATCTTCTTTTCAATCTTCTACAGTGAAAGCTACTGGCTGTTTGAAGTTATAATGCTGAGTTGATCCAATATAAGGCTTCTTTTATCTACTGTCACAGTACATGAAAAACCTATTGAATATTATTGTAATTATAAAAACGTTAATATGCTTTGTCCCAAGTATTTATTGACTTGCGATATTATTGTACGGGGTACATACAAAATCATCAATGGCAACAGCAATCCCTTCGTGGAAGAAGATGTTACTCCCTTGGCAGTAAGTACCATGCCTTTTCATCTCATTCTCTCTTCTTGGATCTGATAGGAAGGTATATCTGAAACCGTTGAGTTTGATCTTCTCTGTTGTTTAGTCTTACTGAGATCTGAATAGTTGAGGTGTCGGATGACCAGACTTTGGATTTACCAAGGAGGTGTTTTTTTATAAATCAGATATCTCTTGAATGTTTCGTACTGATACTATCGATTAGATCTTTATTAACTGGCTGTCAATCAAAGTTTATTAAGCTAATTCACAAATCCTGCAATAAAGCATTTTGATGATACCCTTTTTTCTAATGTGAATTATACTGTGACATAATTTCTTTCTGGTAATGAAAATTTTTACCATTTAGAGGGTACAGATCGCAGGATTAGTTAAAATTGCATTTTTTTTTTCCTGAAACAACATACAGGGTCAGATTTCTTACATAATTTGTTGGATCCAAATGTCAAAGATAAACTGTTGTCTTTGTGTGCTGAGGGGAATGGTGTTCTAATTGTAGTATACAGTATACTAATCATCAGTATTAGTCTGGTTAAAGTATCGGAAGCTCTATACACGAAGGAAAAAATCACATAGGCACTATAATCAGAATAATACCTTTCAATTAGCAAGAATTTTCTAACATAATGAAATGGAGTAACTGGTAAGATTCTTGGAATACTGCCATTACCTCACTATTTAATACTAATGATGGACTGATTTTAGTCACAATCTAGTTGTTCTTAATTTTTTTTTGCTAATATTCTTCTTTGATTTAATAATGTTGTACATACCCCTTAAATAGAAGAATTGTACGCATGCCCTTCATACATATCACCTACATCCCTATTTAAATCTCCCCTCATTTTTCTTTACACAGACTAACCTTGTTGTCGGAGGGTCAGCTTGGGTATAGTTTGGAGTAGACCATATTTTAATTTGTTGTTGACTAATCTTGTTTGAAATTCATGGCTGTCTTTCTTCTCCTCTCTCTTTTGTTTAATGTGTCGGTTCTTGGCTCTAGTCTGAAGCATAGCACCGATTAGGGTTTGTTTCTTGTTTCATAAGTTCAATCTTTTGCTTGAATTACTCATTCCCCGCCTTTTCGATTCTCAATCAGTTAGTATAAGTCTGATCTCATTCTATAAATATCTATAATCTCTCTGTCACGACCCTTTCTGGTTTTCAAAGATTTTGTAGTATTTGTAAATCGTAAAGAACAAAGTGAAGAAAATGCAAGAAAGAAACTAATTGTAAATTAAGCAATTGTATTAATTTTCTCATGATTCCTTACAATAGAGTTGTTTCTTATATATATCTGATCATCGACTCTGTATCAGATTTGCTTGAATACAAAATAGAAATATTAAATTATTGCCATAATAATACTTGAAGAAAGGAAATACGTATCCTATATATTTCTCTTAATAACATTTCTAAAACTGACAAAGCAAGGTCCACTATTTCGGCCCAGAAGCAACGCAACTTTCATTTATTATTTCTAGCCCATATAAGTCTTCTTCTCTGACTCTGTCGTTCACGGCACTCTCATTCTCTTTCCTAGAAATTGAGCAATCCAATCGCCTAATTTTCATATGAATATCTATAATTTCTCATTCTCTTTCCCTCTCTCACACGCTCCTCTGTAGTGTCTCCACAGGACAAAACACTACCTCGTCTCCTTTCTTCGTTCAAATGGCAAGAAGAAAGCCTCGTCATAATAAAAAACAGAGATCTCAGCCGACCCCCGCCGCTCCGACTCAGCCGACCCCCGCCACTCCGACCAATGTTAGTGACAGATGCTCTCTCTCTCTCTCTCTCTCTCTCTGCTTCTTTGCCTTTATCAAGAAAGAAAGATTAGATCATGTATTGTAGATTTCAAGATCTTCTCACTTCCATTTGATCTTTTTTATTAGACATGTTTTGATCATTTCTGTTTTAAGACCTTGGACTGATTATGTTTGTTTTTAGAGATTTGATAGTGCGAAAAAGATGGTCTCTGTTATTGAAAAGTATCTTTGCAATGCCTGTTGAATTTTGGATCGACCGTTTGATGTTTCGATTTCAAAAACGACTGTGGTGTACGGGAGACGATCCGTACACCAGAGTGTATTTTATCCATCCACTATATATATATATATATATATATATATATAGAATGGATAAAATACACTGATGTGTACGGATCGTCCCCGTACACATCAGTCGTTTTTCAAGATCCGAAATTCAAACGGTCAATCCGAACCGTTCAACTTGTTCTTTATAATGAAAAACTCTTGCAGACCAAATTTTACATTTTTTCGAATTTTTTTGCTATATATTATGATATTTTCAAATTGGAGGGCCTGAAATACTCCAATTATAGTGTTTTTTGAAAATATCATAATAAATAGCAAAAAAATTCGAAAAAATGTAAAATTTGGTCTATCTAGGTTTTTCAATATAGCGAACAACTTGAACGGTTCGGATTGACCGTTTGAATTTCGGACCTTGAAAAACGACTCATGTGTACGGGGACGATCCGTACACATCAGTGTATTTTATCCATTCTCTATATATATATATATATATATATATATATATATGTGATAACAACATTTTACACACAGAACATTAAAAGTGAAAGATAATAGGTTCTACAAAACATCCAATATTTTAATGCTCCAAAAAGAAAACAAATAAAACACAGAATATCCACTTCAAACTTCTACAAAACAACTAATCCTTAGGAATTCTCAAGTACTCCTTAACTAAATGTTATTCCTAAATCTATAAAATTCGTAGTCAAGATATTATATGGATAAAAGAAAATAAATTGTTCTAAATATAAAATTAACTTCTTACCACGTCAGTAGGATCGTTCGGTAGGTCCAACCAAAACATACAATTAACAATTGCTAAGAACGAAGAAATATAATAATGACTATATTTCCAACTTTTGCTAATCATTATTCCACCTATTAGTATAGCAGTTCCTATCAAACTAAATACCCGCGGTATTAAAAGTAGATAAATCGAAGGACTATTTAATCCAATACATAGACACCAGAAGGGTCATATGACACGCCACGTAATCAAGCCTAATCAGAAATTGAAAAAGTACAATGTTAAATATTTTTTTATAGGTGCTCCAAGGGCAAGAGTAAATAATATATAAAAATGCATTTACTTACATCATAATGATTGTATGGCGCTTATTGATCCACTAAAATTATTATATTATCGTCAATGAAATTTTACTATTTTATAATTTTGCAAAATGTCTTTTTTTTTTAGAGATGCTTGGCATTCTTTAATTTTGCAAAATGTCATTCTTTAATTTTCTCTAGTATCTGATGCAATGAACATGTATAAGTCTGTTTATAATAGATAGTATAGAAGAGAGGTTCAAAAGATTTAATTTTTTAGTATTACTTAAAAATCGTTTTGATAAATATAAGAAAAGATGGTTCACACCTCGTTCATTTTCGTTGTCACAAGTTATTCAATCAGTGACATGAGTTTGTTATTGTCCTGTAGACTTCGTAATTAATGTAATCTACCGCAATTTTGTTTAGTTTATTTTATTACCTGATTGGTTCATAAAAAATAAGAAAAAAATTATAACCAGTTCAAACAATTTTCTAGTGATATACGTCCTATCGCGACAACGGACGTTAATGTCAAGTATTTAGCCATTGTCAGTTTGAGCATTTTATATCAGGCTGATGTAACTTATTTTTTCGAATTCAATGAAAATGGTTATTTATGACTAATTGTTGCGTATATTTCAAAAAAAGCATGACATTGTGACAAGAGCTATAGTTGACGACATGCAGGAGAACGGAAGCTTAATATTTTATCCTTCTTTGAATATGTAAAAGTAAAATATTATTGTTAAAAGTAAATATCGAACATTTACATTAATTCTATATTTAATTCACTTCTAGTTACGATGACAATATTTATTCTAAAATATTGGATTATACAAAGAAATTACGCATATAAAGTGCAAATAAGACAATTTTGAGTATTATTTTAGCATTTCAATCGTTTCTTAATTCATTCTAAGTCATTTCATCATAATAATTTACATTTAAATACTTAAAACTGTCTAGAATATGATTCATGTGTCATTTATTCAAAAAAATTGGATTATACAAGGTAATTACGCATATAAAATGCAAATAATGCAATTATATGTATCATTTGATTATTTCAATCGTTTTTGGATTCATTCTAAGTCATTTCATCACAATAATCTACATTTAAACACTTAAAACTGTCTAGAATATATTTCATGTGTCATTTATTCAAAAAGATTGGATTATACAAGATAATTACACATATAAAGCGCAAATAATTCAATTCTGAGTATCATTTTAGCATTTCAATCGTTTTTGGATTCATTCTAAGTCATTTCATCACAATAATCTACACTTAAACACTTAGAACTATCTATAATATAATTAATGTGTCATTTATACTAAAAGATTAGATTATATAAGGTAATTACATACATAAAATGCAAATATTGCAATTCTGAGTATTATTTGAGCATTTCAATCGTTTCTAGATTCATTCTAAGTCATTTATTCACAAGAATCTACAATTAAATACTTAAAACGGTCTAGAATATGATTTATGTGTAATTTAATAAAAAAAAGATTGGATTATACAAGATAATTACGCATATAAAATACAAATAATGCAATTCTGAATATCATTTGAGCATTTCAATAATTTCTTAATTCATTCTAAGTCATTTCCTCACAATAATCTATATTTAAACTCTTAAAACTGTCTAGAATATGATTAATGTGTCAAAAATATTGGATGATACAAGATAATTATGCATATAAAATGCAAATAATGCAATTTTGAGTATTATTTGAGTATTTCAATAATTTCTTGATTCTTTCTAAGTCATTTCATCACAATAATCTACATTTAAGTGCTTAAAACTGTCTAGAATATTATTCATATGTCATTTATTCCAAAAGATTGGATTATACAAGGTAATTACTCATATAAAATGCAAATAATGCAATTCTGAGTATCATTTGAGTATTTCAATCATTTCTTGATTCTTTTTAAGTCATTTCATCACAATAATCTACATTTAAACGCTTAAAACTGTCTAGAATATTATTCATGTGTCATTTATTCAAAAAGATTGGATTATACAAGGTAATTACGCATATAAAATACAAATAATGAAATTTGGTGTATCATTTGAGCATTATAATCGTTTCTGAATTCATTCTAAGTAATTTCATCACAATAATCTATATTTAAATACGTAAAACTGTCTAGAATATGATTCAAGAGTCAGTTATTAAAAAAGATTGGATTATACAAGTTAATTTCGCATATAAAATGCAAATAATACAATTTTGTGTATCATTTGAGTATTTCAATCGTCTCTAGATTCATTCTAAGTCAATTCATCATAATAATCTTCATTTAAAAACTTAAAACTGTCCAGAATGTTATTCATATGTCATTTAATAAAAAAGATTGGGTTATAAAAGGTAATTACTCATATAAATTGCAAATAATGCAATTCTGTGTATCATTTGTGCATTTCAATCGTTTTTGGATTCATTTGAAGTCATTTCATCACGATAATCTATATTTAATCTCTCAAAACTGTCTAGAATATGATTCATGTGTGATTTATTCAAAAATATTGGATTATACAAGGTAATTACGCATATAAAATGCAAATAATGCAATTCTGAGTATTATTTGAGCATTTCCATCGTTTCAGGATTAAATCTAAATCATTTCATCACAATAATCTATATTTAAACACTTAAAATTGTCTAGAATATGATTCATGAGACAGTTATTCAAAAAGAATGGATTATACAAGTTAATTACGCATATAAAATGCAAATAATGTAATTCTGTATATTATTTTGTACATTTCAATCGTTTCTGGATTTAAACTCTTAAAACTATCTAGAATATGATTGATGTGTCATTTATTCAAAAAGATTGGATTATACAAGGTAGTTACGCATATAAAATGCAAATAATACAATTCTGATTATTATTTGAGCATTTCAATTGTTTCTGGGTACATTCTACGTCATTACATCACAATAATCTATATTTCAACACTTAATACTATCTAGAATATGATTCATGTGTTATTTATTCTAAAAGATTGGATTATACAAGGTAATTACACATATAAAATGCAAATAATGCAATTCTGAGTTTCATTTGAGCATTTCAATCTTATCTGGATTCATTATAAGTCATTTCATCACAATAATCTACATATAAATACTTAAAACTTTCTAGAATATGATTCAAGTGTCATTTATACAAAAAGATCGGATTATGCAAGTTAATTACGCATATAAAATGCAAATAATGCAATTCTGTGTATCATTTGTACATTTCAATCGTTTCTAGATTCATTGTAAATCATTTCACCACAATAATCTATATTTAAACTCTTAAAACTGTCTAGAATATGATTAATGTGTCATTTATTCAAAAAATATTGAATGATACAAGGTAATTACGCTTATAAAATGCAAATAATACAATTATGATTATCATTTGAGCATTTCAATCGTTGCTGAATTCATTCTAAGTCATTTCAACACAATAATCTACAATGAAACACTTAAAACTATCTAGAATATGATTCATGTGTTATTTATTCAAAAAGATTGGATTATACAAGTTAATCACCAATATAAAATATAAATAATGCAATTCTGAGTATCATTTGAGTATTTCAAATTTTCAATCATTTCTGGATTCTTTCTAAGTCATTTCATCACAATAATCTATATTTATACATTTAAAACTGTCTAGAATATTATTCATGTATCATTTATTCAAAAAGATTGGACTATACAAGGTAATTACTCATATAAAATGCAAATAATGAAATTTGGTGTATCATTTGTGCATTTTAATCGTTTTTGGATTCATTCTAAGTTATTTCATCACAATAATATATATTTAAACACTTAAAACTGTCTAGAATATGATTCATGAGTCAGTTATTCAAACAAATTGGATTATACAAGTTAATTACGCAAATAAAATGCAAATTATGCAATTCTGTGTATTATTTGAGCATTTCAATTGTTTCTAGATTCATTCTAAGTCATTTCATCACAATAATCTACATTTAAAAACTTAAAACTGTCCGGAATGTTATTCATGTGTCATTTAATAAAAAATATTGGGTTATACAAGGTAATTACGTATATGAAATGCAAATAATACAATTCTTAGTATTATTTGAGCATTTCAATCGTTTCTGGATTCATTCTAAGTTATTAGATCACAATAATCTACATATAAACACTTAAAACTGTCTTGAATATGATTGATGTGTCATTTAATCAAAAAGATTGGATTATACAAGGTAATTACGCATATAAAATGCAAATAATGCAATTCTGTGTATCAGTTGAGCATTTCAATCGTTTCTGGATTCATAATAAGTCATTTCATCACAATAATCTACATTCGAACAATTAAAATAGAATAGAATATGATTTATTTATCATTTATTGAAAAAGATTGGATTATACAAGGTATTTACGCATATGAAGTGCAAATAATGCAATTCTTAGTATCATTTGAGCATTTCAATCGTTTCCAGATTCATTCTATGTCATTTCTTCACAATAATATACATTTAAACACTTTATACTATCAATAATAAGATTCATATGTAATTTACTTAAAAAGATTGAATTATACAAGGTAATTACGCATATAAAATGCAAATAATGCAATTCTGAGATTTATTTGAGCATTTCAATCGTTTCTGAATTCATTATAAGTCATTTCATCACAATAATCTACATATAAACACTTAAAACTGTCTAGAATATGATAAATGTGTCATTTATTCAAAAAGATTGGATTATATATGGTAATTACGCATATAAAGTGCAAATAATTCAATTCTGAGTATCATTTGAGAATTTCAATTGTTTCATGATTCATTCTAAGTCATTTCATCATAATAATCTACATTTAAATACTTAAAACTGTCTAGAATATGATTCATGTGTTATTTATTCAAAAGTATTGGATTATACAAGATAATTACGCATATATAATGCAAATAATGCAATTCTGAGTATCATTTGAGCATTTCAATCGTTTCTGGATTCATTCTAAATCATTTCATCACAATAATCTACATTTAAATACTTAAAACTGTCTAGAATATGATTCATGTGTTATTTATTCAGAAAGATTGGATTATACAAGGTAATTATACATATAAAATGCATACCATACAATTCTGAGTATCATTTGAGCATTTCAATCGTTTCTGGATTGATTCTATGTCATTTCGTCACAATAATCTACATTTAAATACTTAAAACTATTTAGAATGTTATTCATGTGTCATTTATACAAAAAGATTGGATTATACAAGTTAATTACGCATTTTAAATGCAAATAAGGCAATTTTGTGTATCATTTGTGTATTTCAATCATTTCTGGATCCATTCTAAATCATTTCATCACAATAATCTAAATTTAAACTCTTAAAACTTTCTAGAATATGATTCATGTGTCATTTATTCAAAAAGATTGGATTATACAAGGTAATTACTCATTTAAAATGCAAATAATACAATTCTGAGTACCATTTGAGCATTTCAATCGTTTTTGAATTCATTCTAAGTCATTTCAACAGAATAATCTACATTTAAATACTTAACACTGTCTATAATATGATTCATGTGTTATTTATTTAAAAAGATAGGATTATACTTCGCAATTACGCACATAAAGTGCAAATAATACAATTTTCAGTATCATTTGAGCATTTCAATCGTTTCTGGATTTATTTTAAGTCATTTCATCACAATAATTTACATTTAAACGCTTAAAACAGTCTAGAATATGATTCATGTGTCATTTATTCAAAAAGATTGGATTATATTAGGTAATTACGCATATAAAATGCAAATAATGCAATTCTGTTTTATCATTTGTGCTTTTCAATCGTTTCTGGATTCATTCTAAGTCATTTCATCACAATAATCTACATTTAAATACTTAAAAGTGACTAGAATATTATTCATGTGTCATTTATTCAAAAAGATTGGATTATACAAGGTAATTACGCTTATAAAATGAAAATAATGCAATTCTGTGCATCATTTGTTCATTTTAATCGTTTCTGGATTCATTCAATGTTATTTCAACCCAACAATCTATATTTAAACACTTAAAACTGTCTAGAATATGATTCATGTGTCATTTATTCAAAAAGATTGGATTATACAAGGTAATTATACAAATAAAATGCATACAATACAATTCTGAGTATCATTTGAGCATTTCAATCGTTTCTGGATTGATTCTATGTCATTTCGTCACAAAAATCTACATTTAAATACTTAAAACTATTTAGAATGTTATTTATGTGTCATTTATACAAAACGATTGGATTATACAAGTTAATTACGCATTTAAAATGCAAATAAGGCAATTTTGTGTATCATTTGTGTATTTCAATCGTTTCTGGATCCATTCTAAATCATTTCATCACAATAATCTAAATTTAAAGTCTTAAAACTTTCTAGAATATGATTCATGTGTCATTTATTCAAAAAGATTGGATTATACAAGGTAATTACTCATTTAAAATGCAAATAATACAATTCTGAGTACCATTTGAGCATTTCAATCGTTTTTGAATTCATTCTAAGTCATTTCAACAGAATAATCTACATTTAAACACTTAAAACTGTCTATAATATGATTCATGTGTTATTTATTTAAAAAGATAGGATTATACTTCGCAATTACGCACATAAAGTGCAAATGATACAATTTTCAGTATCATTTGAGCATTTCAATCGTTTCTGGATTTATTTTAAGTCATTTCATCACAATAATTTACATTTAAACGCTTAAAACAGTCTAGAATATGATTCATGTGTCATTTATTCAAAAAGATTGGATTATACTAGGTAATTACGCATATAAAATGAAAATAATGCAATTATGTTTATCATTTGTGCTTTTCAATTGTTTCTGGATTCATTCTAAGTCATTTCATCACAATAATCTACATTTAAATACTTAAAAGTGTCTAGAATATTATTCATGTGTCATTTATTCAAAAAGATTGGATTATACAAGGTAATTATGCATATAAAATGCAAATAATGCAATTCTGAGAATCATTTGAGCATTTCAATCGTTTCTGGATTCATTTTACGTCATTTCATCACAATAATCTACATTTAAACAGTTAAACTGTCTAGAATAATAATTCATGTGTTATTTATTAAAAAAGATTGGATTATTCAAGGTAATTACGCATATAAATTGCAAATAATACAATTCTGAGTTTCATTTGAGCATTTTAATCGTTTCTGGATTCATTCTAAGTCATTTCTTTACAATAATATACATTTAAACGCTTAAAACTGTCTAGAATATAATTAATGTGTCATTTATTCAAAAACAATGGATTATACAAGGTAATTAAGCATATAAGAGGCAAATAATGTAATTCTAAGTATCATTTGTGCATTACAATTATTTCTGGATTCATTCTAAATCATTTCATCACAATAATCTACATTTAAACACTTAAAACTGTCTAGAATATTATTCATGTGTTATTTATTAAAAAAGATGGGATTATACATGGTAATTACACATATAAAATGCAAATAATGCAATTCTGAGTATCATTTGAGCATTTCAATCGTTTCTGGATTCATTCTAAGTAATTTCATCACAATAATCTACATTTCAACGCTTAAAACTGTCTATAATATAGTTCATGTGTCATTTATTCAAAAACATTGGATTATACAAGGTAATTCCGTATATAAGATGCAAATAATGCAATTCTGAATCTCATTTGAGCGTTACAATCAATTCTAGATTCATTCTAAGTCATTTCATGACTATATCTATATTTGAACACTTAATACTGTATAGAATATGATTCATGTATCATTTATTCAAAAAGATTAGATTGTACAAGGTATTAACGCATATAAAGTGCAAATAATGCAATTCTGAATATCATTTGAGCATTTCAATCGTTTCTGGATTCATTCTAAGTCATTTCATCACAGTAATTGACATTTAAATACTTAAATCTGTCAAGAATATAATTCATGTGTCATTTTTTTCAAAAAGACTGGATTATACAAGTTAATTACGCTTATAAGATGCAAATAATGCAATTCTGAGTATTATTTAAGCATGTCAATCGTTTCTTGATTCATTGTACCTCATTTCATCAAAATAATTTACATTTAAAAACTTAAAACTGTCTAGAATATTATTCATGTGTCATTTATTCAAAAAGATTGGACTACACTTGAAAATTACGTATATAAAATGCAAATAATGCAATTCTTTTTATCATTTGTGCTTTTCAATCGTTTCTGGATTCATTCTAAGTCATTTCTTTACAAAATCTACATTTCAACGCTTAAAACTGTCTAGAATATAATTCATGTGTCATTTATTCAAACATTGGATTATAAAAGGTAATTACGCATATAAGATATAAATAATGCAATTCTGAGTATCACTTGAGCATTACAATCGATTCTGGATTAATTATAAGTTAATTCATCACAATAATCTACATTTGAACACTTAATACTGTATAGAATATGATTCATGTATCATTTATTCAAAAAGATTGGATTATACAGGGTATTAACGCTTATAAAATGCAAATAATACAATTCTGAGTTTCATTTGAGCTTTTCAATCGTTTCTGGATTCATTCTAAGTCATTTCATCACAATAATCAACATTTAAATACTTAAAACTGCGTAGAATATGATTCATGTGTTATTTATCCAAAAAAATTGGATTATACAAGGTAATTACGCATATAAATTGCAAAAAATGTAATTCTGAGTATCATTTGAGCATTTCAATCATTTCTGGATTTATTCTAAGTCATTTCTTTACAAAATCTACATTTCAACGCTTAAAACTGTCTAGAATATAATTCATGTGTCATTTATTCAAAAACATTGAATTATAAAAGGTAATTACGCATATAAGATGCAAATAATACAATTTTTGAGTATCATTTGAGCATTACAATCGATTCTGGATTAATTCAAAGTTATTTCATCACAATAATCTACATTTGAATACTTAATACTGTATAGAATATGATTCATGTATCATTTATTCAAAAAGATTGGATTATAGAAGGTATTAACGCATATAAAGTGCAAATAAAGCAATTCTGAGTATCATTTGACCATTATAATCGTTTCTGGATTCATTCTAAGTTATTTCATCACAATAATCTACATTTGAACACATAATATTGTATAGAATATGATTCATGTATCATTCATTCAAAAAGATTGGATTATACAAGGTATTAACACATATAAAGTGCAAATAATGCAATTCTGAATATCATTTGAGCATTTCAATCGTTTCTGGATTCATTCTAAGTCATTTCATCACAGTAATTGACATTTAAATACTTAAATCTGTCAAGAATATAATTCATGTGTCATTTTTTTCAAAAAGACTGGATTATAATTGGAAATTCCGAATATAAATGTAAATAATACAATTATGAGTATCATTTGAGTATTTCAATCGTTTCTGGATTCATTCTAAGTCATTTCATCACAATAATCTACATTGGAACACTTAAAACTGTCTAGAATATGATTCATGTGTCATTCATTCAAAAATATTGGGTTATACAAGGTAATTACGCATATAAAGTGCAAATAATGCAATTCTGACTATCATTTGTGCATTTCAATTGTTTCTGGATTCATTCTAGGTCATTTCATCACAATAATTTACATTTAAATACTTAAACTGTTTAGAATATTATTCATGTATTATTTATTAAAACAGATTGGATTATTCATGGTAATTACACATATAAAATGCAAACAATGCAATTCTGAGTATGAATTGAGCATTTTAATCATTTCTGAATTCATTCTAAGTCATTTCATCACAATAATATACATTTAAACACTTAAAACTGTCTAGAATTTAATTCATTTGTCATTCATTCAAAAAATTGGGGTTATACAAGGTAATTATGCATATAAAATGCAAATAATACAATTCTGATTATTATTTGAACATTTCAATAGTTTCTGGATTCATTCTAAGTTAGTTCATTATAGTCAGCCACATTTAAATATTTAAAACTGTCTAGAATATGATTCATGGGTTATTTATTCAAAAAGATTGGATTATACAAGGTATTTACGCATATAAAAGGCAAATAATGCAATTCTGAGTATCATTTGAGCATTTTAATTGTTTCTGGATTCATTCTACGTCATTTCATCGCAATAATCTACATTTAAACACTTAAAACTGTCTAGAATATTATTCATGTGTTATTTATTAAAACAGATTGGATTATTCAAGGTAATTACGCATATAAAATGGAAATAATGCAATTCTGAGTGTCATTTGAGCATTTTAATCGTTTCTGGATTCATTCTAAGTCATTTCTTTACAATAATCTACATTTAAACTCTTAAAACTGTCTAGAATAAAATTCATGTGTCATTTATTCAAAAACAATGGATTATACAAGGTAATTACATATATAAGATTCAAATAATGCAATTCTGAGTATCATTTGACCATTACAATTATTTCTGGATTCATTCTAAGTCATTCCATCACAATAATATACATTTAAACACTTAAAACTGTCTAGAATTTGATTCATGTGTCATTTATTCAAAAAGCCTGGGGTTATGCAAGGTAATTACGCACATAAAATGCAAATAATGCAATTCTGATTATCATTTGAACATTTCAATAGTTTCTGGATTTATTCAAAGTTAGTTCATTATGGTAATCTAAATTTCAATATTTAAAACTGTCTAGAATTTGATTCATGGGATATTTATTCAAAAGGATTGGATTATACAAGGTAATTACGTATATAAAATGCAAATAATGCAATTCTTTGTATTATTTGAGCATTTCAATCGTTTTCGGATTCATTCTACGTCATTTCATCACAATAATCTAAATTTAAACACTTAAAACTGTCTAGAATATTATTCATGTGTTATTTATTAAAAAGATTGGATTATACATGGTAATTACGCATATAAAATGCAACTAATGTAATTCTGAGTATCATTTGAGAATTTCAATCGTTTCTGGATTCATTCCAAGTCATTTCTTTACAAAATCTACATTTCAACGCTTAAAACTGTCTAGAATATAATTCATGTGTCATTTATTCAAAAACATTGGATTGTATAAGGTAATTACGCATATAAGATGCAAATAATAGAATTCTGAGTATCATTGGAGCATTACAATCGATTCTGGATTCATTCTAAGTTATTTCATCACAATAATCTACATTTGAACACTTAATACTGTATAGAATATGATTCATGTATAATTTATTCAAAAAGATTGGATTATACAAAGTATTAACGCATATAAATTGCAAATAATGTAATTCTGAGTATCATTTGAGCTTTTCAATCGTTTCTGGATTCATTCTAAGTCATTTCTTTACAAAATCTACATTTCAACGCTTAAAACTGACTAGAATATAATTCATGTGTCATTTATTCAAAAAGATTGGATTATATAAGGAAAATTACACATATAAGATACAAATAATGGAATTCTTAGTATCATTTGAGCATTACAATCGATTCTGGATTCATTATAAGTCATTTCATCACAATAATCTACATTTCAACTCTCAATACTGTATAAAATATGATTCATGTATCATTTATTCAAAAAGACTGGATTATACAAGGTATTAACGCATATAAAGTGCAAATAATGCAATTCTGAGTATCATTTGAGCTTTTCAATCGTTTCTGGATTCATTCTAAGTCATTTCATCACCATAATCTACATTTAAATACTTAATACTGTCTAGAATAAGATTCATGTCTTATTTATTCAAAAAGATTGGATTATACAAGTAATTACGCATATAAAATGTAAATAATACAATTCTGAGTATCATTTGAGCATTTCAATCGTTTCTGGATTCATTCTAAGTCATTTCATCATAATAATACACATTTAAACACTTAAAACTGTCTAGAATATGATTCATGTTGCATTTATTTAAAAAGATTGGATTATAAAAGGTAATTACACATATAAAATGTAAATAATGCAATTCTGAGTATTATTTGTGCATTTCAATTGTTTCTTGATTCATTCTAAATCATTTCTTTACAATAAACTACATTTAAATGCATAAAACTGTATAGAATATGATTGATGTGTCGTTTATTCAAAATGATTGGATTATACAAGTTAATTACGCAAATAAAATAAAAATAATGCAATTCTGTGTATCATTTGTGAATTTCAATTGTTTCTGGATATATTCTAGGTCATTTCATCATAATAATCTATATTCAAACACTTAAAACTGTCTAGAATATGATTAATGTGTCATTTATTTATAAAGATTGGATTATACATGGTAATTACGCATATGAAGTGAAAATAATGCAATTCTGAGTATCATTTGAGCATTTCAATCGATTCTGGATTCATTCTAAGTCATTTCATCACAATAATCTACATTTAAACACTTACAACTGTCTAAAATATGATTCATGTATCATTTATTCAAAAATATTGGATTATACAAGGTAATTATACATACAAAATGCAAATAATACAATTCTGAGTATCATTTGAGCATTTCAATCGTTTCTGGATTCATTCTAAGTCATTTCATCACAATAATCTATATTTAAACACTTACAACTGTCTAGAATATGATTCATGTATCACTCATTCAAAAAGATTGGGTTATACAATTTAATTACACATATAAAATGCAAACAATGCAATTCTGAGTGTCATTTGAAAATTTCAATAATTTCTGGATTCATTCTAAGTTATTTCATCTACATTTAAATACTTAAAACTGTCTTAAATATGACTCTTGTGTTATTTATTCAAAAAGATTGGATCATACAAGGTAATTACACATATAAAATGCGAATATTGCAATTCTGAGTATCATTTGAGCATTTCAATCGTTTCTGGATTCATTCTACGTCATTTCATCACAATAATCTACATTTAAACACTTAAAACTGTTTAGAATATTATTCATGCGTTATTTATTAAAAATGATGGGATTATAATTGGAAATTCCGTATATAAATTGCAAATAATACAATTCTGAGTATCATTTGAGCATTTCAATCGTTTCTTGATTTATTCAAAGTTATTTTATTACAGTAATCTACATTTAAATACTTTAAACTGTCTAAAATATAATTCATGTATTATTTATTCAAAAAGATTGGATCATACAAGGTAATTACACATATAAAATGCAAATAATGCAATTCTGAGTATCATTTGAGCATTTCAATCATTTTTGAATTCATTATAAGTCATTTCTTTACAATAATCTACATTAAAATGCTTAAAACTGTCTAGAATATAATTCATGTGTCATTTATACAAAAACAATGGATTATAAAAGGTAATTAAGCATATAAGATGCAAATAATACAATTCTGAGTATCATTTGAGTATTACAATCATTTCTGGATTCATTCTAAGTCATTTCATCAGAATAATCTACATTTAAAAACTTAATACTGTATAGAAAATGATTCATGTATCATTTATTCAAAAAGAGTGGATTATACAAGGTATTAACACATATAAAGTGCAAATAATACAATTCTGAGTATCATTTGAGCATTTGAATCGTTTTTGGATTCATTCTAAGTCATTTGATCACAATAATCTACATTTAAACACTTAAAACTATCTAGAATATGATTCATGTGTCATTTATACAAAAGATTGGATTATACTTGGCAATTACGCATATAAATTGCAAATAATACAATTCTAAGTATCATTTGAGCATTTCAATCGTTTCTGGATTCATTCTAAGTCATTTCATCACAATAATCTACATTTAAACACTTAAAGCTGCCTAGAATATGATTCATATGTCATTCATTCAAAAAATTGGGTTATAGAATTCACATATAAAATGCAAATAATATAATTCTGAGTATCATTTGAATATTTCAATAGTTTCTGGATTCATTCTAAGTAATTTCATTATAGTAATCTACATTTAAATACTTAAAACTGTCTAGAATATGATTCATGTGTTATTTATTCAAAAAGATTGGATTATACAAGGTAATTACGCATATAAAATGAAAATTATGCAATTCTGAGTATCATTTGAGCGTTTCAATCGTTTCTGGATTCTTTCTAAATCATTTCATCACAATAATCTACATTTAAATACTTAAAACTGTCTAGAATATGATTCATGTGTTATTTATTCAGAAAGATTGGATTATACAACGTAATTACGCATATAAAATGCAAATAATGCAATTCTGAGTATCATTTGAGCATTTCAATCATTTTTGGATTCATTCTAAGTCATTTCATCATAATAATCTACATTTAAACACTTAAAACTGTCTAGAATATGATTCATGTGTCATTTATTAAAAAAGATTGGATTATAAAAGGAAATTACGCATATAAAATGTAAATAATACAATTCTAAGTATCATTTGTGCATTTCAATCGTTTCTGGATCCATTTCAAGTCATTTCTTCGCAATAATCTATATTTAAATTCTTAAAACTGTATAGAATATGATTCATGTGTCATTTATTCAAAAAGATTGGATTATACAAGTTAATTACGCATATAAAATGCAAATAATGCAATTATGTGTATCATTTGTGCATTTCAATCGTTTCTGGATTTATTCTAAATCATTTCATCATAATAATCTATATTTAACACTTAAAACTGTCTAGAATTTGATTAATGTGTCATTTATTCAAAAAGATTGGATTATACAAGGTAATTACGCATATGAAGTGCAAATAATGTAATTCTGAGTATCATTTGAGCATTTCAATCGTTTCTGGATTCATTCTAAGTCATTTTATCATAATAATCCACATTTAAACACTTAAAACTATCTGGAATATGATTCTTGTTTCATTTATTCAAAAAGATTGGATTATGAAAGGTAATTATGCATATAAAATGCAAATAATGTAATTCTTAGTATCATTTGAGTATTTCAATTGTTTCTAGATTCGTTCTATGTCATTTCTTCACAATAATCTACATTTAAATGCTTAAAACTGTCTAAAATTTGATTCATATGTCATTTATTCAAAAACATTGGATTATACAAGGTAATTACGCGTATAAAATGCAAATAATGCAATTCTGAGTATCATTTGAGCATTTCAATTGTTTATGGAGTCATTCTAAGTCGTTTCATCGTAGTAATCTACATTTAGACACTTAAAACTATCTAGAATATGATTCATGTGTCATTTATTTAAAAAGATTGGGTTATATTTGGTAATTACGAGTATAAAATGCAAATAATGTAATTCTGAGTATAATTTGATCATTTCAATTGTTTCTGGATTCATTGTAAGTTATTTCGTCATAATAATGTACATTTAAACTCTTTATACTGTCAACACTAAGATTCACATCTTTTTTATTCAAAAATATTGGATTATACTTGGTAATTACGCGTATAAACTTCAAATAATGCAATTCTAAGTATCATTTCATCATTTCAATTGTTTCCGGATTCATTCTAAGTCATGTGATCACAATAATAAACATTTAAACTCTTTTTATTGTTTTGAATTTGATTCATATCTGTTTTATTTAATAAGATTGGATTATGCATGGTAATTACACATATAAGGTGCAAATAATGCAAGTCTGATTATCATTTCAGCATGTCAATCGTTTCTGGATTAATTTTAAGTCATTTCGTTACACTAATCTACATTTAAACTCTAACTACTGTCAATACTAAGATTCATATCTTCTTTATTCAAATATATTGGATTATACATGGTAATTTTGTATATAAGTACAAATAATGCAATTCTATGTATCATTTGAGCATTTCAATTCTTTATGGATTCATTTTAAGTTATTTCATCACAATAATCTATACTTAAACTATTTATGCTGTCTAGAATATGATTCAATCTTATTTATTCGAAAAGATTGTATTATACATAGTAATTACGTATATAAAATACAAATAATGCAAATTATGAGTATCATTTGAGCATTTCAACCGTTTATGGATTCATTCTAAATCATTTCATTACAATAATCTACATTTAAACTCTTTATACTGTCTATACTAAGATTCGTATCTTATTTATTCAAAAAGATTGAATTATACGTAGTAATTACGCATAAAGTGCAAATAATGCAATTCTGAGTATTATTTGAGAATTTCAATCGTTTCTGGATTCATTCTAAGTTATTTCATCACAACAACTTATATTTAAACTCTTTATACTGTCTATAATATGATTCATATCTTATTTATTTAAAAAGATTGGATTATACATGGTAATTACGCATATAAAAGTACAAATAATGCAATTCTGATTTTCATTTGAGCATTTCAATTGTTTCTTAATTTATTCTAAGTTATTTCATCACAATAATCTATATTTAAACTCTTTATACTGTCCAGACTAAGATTCATATCTTATTTATTCAAAAAGATTGGATTATACATGTTAATTACACCTATAAAGTACAAATAATAATTTCTGAGTATCATTTGAGCATTTCAATCGTTTCTGGATTCATTCTAAGTCATTTCATCACAATAATCTATACTTAAACTCTTTATACTGTCTAGAATATGATTCATATATTTTTTATTCAAAAAGATTAGATTATATGTGGTAATTACGCATATAAATTGCAAATAATGCAATTGTGATTATCATTTGAGCATTTCAATCGTTTCTGGATTCATTCTAAGTCATTTCATCACAATAATCTACATTTAAACTCTTTATACTGTCTTGAATATGATTCATATCCTATTTATTCAAAAATATTGGATTATATATTCAAAATTAGATGTGGATGAGATACAAGGAGAAGAGATATGGAGCGGAAGAAGAGAAAAAGGGTTCAGAGCCAGGGAAGGAGAAATGGGAAGAGATGCGCGGTGAGAAAGCGGAAGGAGGAACAAAGAAGTTAGACGAAATGAAAAGGAAAGAGATGGAGTGGGATGAGAGATGCAATTTGTGAGTGGGCAAGAGGGATACGTGTGAGGGTGAGGAAAGATGAATCGTGCAAGGAGACAGAGCGGGAGGTAAGGTGCGCGTGAGGGTGAGAGGAGGGATCACGCGTGAGGGGAGGGAGTCATGCGTCTGAATTGAGCAGTACGAGGGGAGAGGGAGGGAGCGACCAAATGGTAATTAGTATCTACCATCCACCTAAATATCATCCAACCACCCAACAGGTTCCTTCTTTTAATATGGGCCCAGAACTAGTCCAGCCTTCCTCAATGTCTATATATACCCCCTTTCTCGCTCAAAACCCTAGCCGCATCCAAAGAGAGAGAGAGAGAGAGAGAGAGAGAGAGAGAGAGGCGAAAATCCATAAAGCCACCTCAACCGCCGCCTCTTCACAGAAGCCCGTCTCCTTCTCCTCCCGTTGTCGCTTGTCCGCCGCCACCTCAGCAGCCGCCTATTCACAGAAGCTCGTTTCCATCTCCAACCTCGACCTCTCCTCCTCTTGTCGTGAAGTCACCGATCTTACCTCCTCAGCTTCAAAAGCTTCCTTATATGCGCCGTACCTCTCTCCCCTCTTCTCCTCTCCTTTTTTCGACTTTCGTTTTGTTTTTTTTCTTACCTCTTTTTCTTTCGATTTGTTCAAGGCTTGATCTAATTGAAACGATGTGGTTTTGATATAGATCCTCGGGAGCATGTGATCGGAATGGGGTTGGGAGCAGTGTTCGTCAACAGCCTCGTCAAGCGGGATGAGCAGCTCAAAGTGGATCTAGACAAGATGCTTGACAAGGCCAAGGCTGCTAACGAGCGCCGCTACTTTGCTACAATTCTATCATTGATAGTCGATGCTATTATTAATAGAATTGTTTAGTTTGTTGTAATAATGGATATTATTCTTAACAACTGATCAATTTGTTGCAATAATTTGATCCGATCACCTAAAACTTTATATTATGACTGCATCTAACTGAACAAATAATTCATTTAATTAATCCCTTGAGATGTTTAATTGAACACAAAAATCTAAAACCCCATATAACGACTGCATCTAACTGAAGTACTGAACACATAATTCATGTAACTAATCCCTTGAGATGTTTAACTGAACACAAAACCTAAAACTACATATTATGAATGTGCTTGTTGGTTTATTTGTGTCTTTAGAAACATTTGGTATCTCAGAGATCACTAAAAAGTAAAATCTTTACTTCTAGTAAACGCACGAGAAATGTTACACGTTAGATCTACCGTGTAAATACATGTCTGTACCGTTCGGTCGATTTGATCTGTGGTTGGATATCAATCGCTAGACGAAAAAATAATATATTTTGGTTTTTCGTTTAATAAAGAAACAAATTGAAACATTATCTACCTATAATGCTGATAGATTGAATAACATATTTTTATTACCTAATATTTTTTTATTTTTTTATTTGCCCGCATATGAGGGTATCTTATGTTAGTAAAATAAAAAGGAGAAAGAAGAGTCAAATGTAATTTTTTTTTTTTTTTTTTTGTAGGAACAGCGGTCAACAACTATATATTGATCAAGGTTTGTTCAGTAATCATATAGATACGATATCTTTATTGGATTTTGGTTGGAGTTAATAGAAAAGTGAAAATGGTATAGGTGAACAGACTTAAATAATTTATATTGTGTGGTTATTGAATTTAATCGGAGGTGAAAGATGCATGAGGTATAAACTAACCACACGTAATTAAACTTCTTTCCCTCACAAATACGAATGTAATGGATGGAAAAAAAGTATGGTTACAGATTTTGTTAATGAAAAAAACACAAAATTTTTTATTATAAAATGCAAAAAGTCCCATCTATTTCCTTGATAAAAATAGATCGGTGGAAAAAAAAAATATCGAAATTTTTTTTAAATTCATAAAATTTACTACTCAAACCTAAGGTATGCATTCTCAAAAAGGAAATAGAGGAGGTAAGGTAAGTTAGAAACCAAACAGGAAGATTCTTGTAAGTTGTAATCTTGTTACTTGTTACTTGTTAGAGCATTGTCAATTTGTCACAGCCATATTCCATATGTGCAGCTTTCCTTGTCGAGTTATATGATAAGCAAGAAGGAAGAGGATATTGGTGTATTAGCACTTCTTCAAGTTCACTCTCTCCTCGTAATTTTAGTAGCTTCATTAGAATTTGAGAGCTTTATTTTTCTTTTGTCAAATCTAGTCAATTTTTCTATTCTTGTGAAATGAACTGTTAGCTCTCTTTCAAACTCAAATTAATATGACTTACATTGATAAAAGAGGGGAGACATTTAGTCTATAAAAAAAAGTGTTGTTTTATTTTATATAAGAAAACGTACAAGGATACATGGTTAATTTCATCTAAGCATAAAAAAAAATTACATCCATACAAAATAAATATCATAGGAAATTTCTAACGGTCTCTTTTTTATTATTGTTATTTAATTTTGAGTCTTTCTACTTCAAACTTTTCACAAGTTGAGGCATGGCATTTTAAAGAAAAACGACCCTCCTGTAAAAGGGTCTTGTGTAAAATACAATAAAATAAAATGACACGTCAAAAAGAAATTGTTATGGTTATTATGTAACTAATAATTATTAGTACCTAAGTAACCAAATCATTGTGTCAAAAAAAAAAAAAAAGTAACCAAATCAACACTAATGTTACGATCCGTATATAAAATAAATGGAAATGATACGGTCGCTCAAACTCAGGAATCTCCGATCCAATCCAATACGCAGCTATACACGCGAGATATTTGGGGTCTCCGTAAAAACTTGTGTAAACTTCACGCGTACACAAAGCCACACTTGTCCAAACGAAAAACACCCACAGCAGCGTCGGTCCGTGGACCCTACTCACTAACTCCCCGGTGCAAAAGATATCGTAACCCCAGCTGTCAGAGAAACCTTAATGTAAAAGACCAGGACCATAGTACGATTCACCAGTCAGTTTATAGACTCGGTGCCTCTACGTACAGTTCAACGAATCGAGTAATAAAAATAAAAAAAAAGGAAGGAAAAATTTCTCCGACAAACGACAGCTCATTTCCACTTTAACCTACTGTTACCTCAATCAAACCCTCTTCTCTCTCTCTCTCTTTTGCTTTCTCTTCTCCGGCGATTTGCTATGGGTCGACGCCGATTCTCCGACACTCCGCCGCCGCCGGACGATCTACGCTGTCGTCGCTCCGACGGGAGGGATTGGCGTTGTCCTCAGCCTTCTCTCCCTGGTCTCTCTCTCTGCGTTTACCACCACCGCCGCAGTTACAAAAACCCTAACCCTGGCTCCAGCCCCAGTCCAGGTCCTAGCTCTAACCCTCCTCCGGCGACTCCTCCTACTAGCGCCGACGAGAAGAAGCCCTGGAAGCTCCGGATTAGAAACCCTAAGCGACCTGCTTCGCCTTCTGAGGAAGGAGGTGCAATGGAGACGCCCAAATCTGAGCGTACTGAGGATCAGAAATCGAGCCAGCGTAGGAAGCCAAACCCCGATCCGCCGACTTCCCCTCCATCAGGTAGTTGCTTATTCTGAGTTCTAAGAGAGAATTTGTGTAAATTCACCTAGATCAGAGGGTTTAGGGTAAAGGATTTATGTGGGAAAAGGAGAATCTGAGTTTAATTTATGAACTAGTGGGAATTACAGCAGTGAAGTTTTTAATCTTTGAAATGTACTAGCTGTGTTCTTGCAAGAAAATTGAGTTCACACTCTTTCATGAGCCCAAATAAGTGTAAAATTGTGACACAATCTATAACAATTCCTCAGAAGAAACTGCAAATGGAAACACTAAAATGACGCCTATTGTGCTAGCTCTGGTGAACTCAAAGGGAACCAAGGACAAGGACGAGGACGAGCCAGAAGAAATGCAAAGTGAAGGCACAGAACGAAGGAGGCGGCGGGCCCCAAGATCAAGTCAGACAGAGACACCAACTCCTGTTCCTGTTGATTCAGAACGATGCAAGAGATCCGATGGAAGAGGCTGGCAGTGCAAGGCCAAAGCTTCCCCTGGTGTGGGCTATTGTGAACACCACTACAAGAGGGTATTTTCTTTGTTGCTTTTATTATAATTTCAGAGATATGTTCTTGGTTTGTTCAGGCTCTAGAATTCTGGATTTCTTGGTCATCCATTGGCATTGTAGTTGATGCTCTAATTAAATTTCTTTGTTCTCATTCATTGGTGTGAGATCAGAGATTTTCTACTGCATAAATATGTTTGTAATATTTAGTATCCATCATCCGGCGACAATTGATTTATTATTACCTGAATCAGAAAAAATATCTAGAGAACAGCTTACATACATGTCCAATTACGGAGGTTATCAAAATATAGCTTGTCCAGTTAGTATTTTGAAACATCATTTAATACTTGGTACTATTACACAAGTGTTCTAATCTTCTATAGATGTTAACTTCATAGCAAAATGATGAATAATATGTGCTTTAGGCATCTTTATTGTGTATTATTTTCTGAAGGAAACAATTATGTGCTCTTCTAATTTAGGTCAAGCTCCTGAAAGATTTGAGAATGAAGAAGAATGCACTAGGCGGTTCTCAGGGGAGGAAGAAGTTGTCAGCAGCAGCTGTAGCCGCAGCTGTCAAGCGGCATGCCGAGAAGCAGCAGCAAGTGGTGACGCATGCATCACCGGAAAACACTCAGGAGGAAACAATGCTGCTACCCAAAGGGTTAATGACGATTTCTCCCATGGTTGGCAGTGCAGTGACAGTGAGGGGTTCGGTTGAAGATAAGAAGGTCGGTGTTGATTCTGCTCCTATTATGGTGCGGCCAATTCGGTCTAAGAACTGCCCGCCTGAGCCTGTGGGGCCTGTGAAGGTTAGACCCTTTCGATTATAACTATTCTACATGACATTTTAAAAATTGTACAATATTAGTTCATTGTCTTGGTAGTAAATGAACTGTTATCTTGAATCCCCTGCCCCACCCCGCACACGGTTTCCCTTGGATTATTTCATGTTGAGTTGAGGTTTTATGCAGGGTTTTATATAATTTGTGCTGGTTATAGTTTGGTGGTATATGTTTGACAGGTGAGGCTCACTCGATAGCTGCAAGCTGTTCTAGAGGAATGGGGAAAGTGTAATTTGTATAATCTATCTATAGTTTTCTTTGCATGGTTTAAACTTGTCATCAAAGCTATCGCCAAGAAGGATCTGGTTACCATTTTCTTTTTGTTTAATACCAAATTATAAGCTCAAATGTTCTCTTTCTTTTGGTATTGCAGGTGTTACCTCTTGGTGGTAAAGGTATAAAGAAGGATAGGAAAAGGACATGCCACAGATGTGGGGAGGCCAAAGCAGGGGTGATTGTCAGGTGCTTGACTTGTAGGAAGTATTACTTCTGCTTCAAGTGCATAAAGAAATGGTCAGTTTACAATATTTACCTTTGCTATTTTTTTTTTTTTATAAAATGACTTGCTGCTTTTCCTTATTTTATTGACTGTCAATTTGTGTTCAAAACAGGTATTATGGGATGTCAAAAGCTGATATCAAAACTAAATGCCCAGTCTGTCGGGGCTGTTGCACTTGCAAAACATGCACAGTTGGACAAAAAAATGCCAATGCTCATGATGCAGCTCAGGTGCAACTTTTTGTAGGAATCATTTTTGAAAAATCTTCAATTGAACACATATCCTAAGAGGAAACTTGCAATATATTCCTGTATTTATTGGTAATTTTGACAAAAAACTTGTATGACGTATGAAATATAATGGCAACACTATTTGTTATAAACTAACTAGACCGTAGCGTAAGACTAACTCAATGCTAAAATAATAATAACTTAATAATAAAATTTACATTTTAAAATCCAATGATGCAAATGTAAATTTTAAAAATCCAATGATGCCTTCTAGGTAGCTGCTACCTAGTATATCAAAAAAAAAAAAAAAAAAAATCCAATGATGCCATCTCTTTATTTCATTGTTATTAGTTAGTAAAGCACAACTAATTCTGAGAACCTTTATTTCCTTTAAGCATCAATTACAATAATGTTTTATTTGTAATCTTTATGCTGAAAAAATTTTAGTGCTCTTTTGCAATTATTGGATAATATATGATCTTGAAATTTTAAGTGTAGTACACCTTAGCTAGAATTGGGTTACCAAGGAACTTGAGTCTTATGTCATGCTGTTACTTTTTTTCATACTTCTTATTTATTGTCTGTTTTGTGGCATAAAATAGAATGAAGATGAAAATGGGCAGCCAAAGGATGTCACTGTAAAATACGCAACTTCTCCATTTTCCCAGCTGCTACCTGCTATAAATAAGTTCAACGTTGACCAGCTTGATGAATTGGAAATAGAAGCTAAGAAACAAAGTATCATCATTTTTAAGCCACTTACATTCCTGAACTAGAATTATAGCATTTAGATGATTGACACTTTTCTTTCTAATTATATTTTACTTTTTGATTAGAGAAAAGAGTGTCATGTGTTCATGTTCAGATGCTAGAAAGGGGCCGTGAGGAAGAGCTTAACTGGTAATCTCTTTGATTCTCTGTTGAAGTGAATGTTTGAATTTGAAATTTAATTAAAAATAGTGTACACCATCAAGTCAAAAAACTGCTTTTTAATTTACAAAGCAATAAAAAAAGGGTAGTAAAAAGCTGTAGAATTATTGATTGAAACCGGTTCTGATCTTTATTTAAGTTCATAAACTAAGGTACAAAAAAGGTGTCTGGCGACACACACTTGTGAACTCGTTGGCCTTTCCCATATTCACCATCTTTCTTACTTATTTGGGCTTGTCCATTTTGAATTGAAACAGCAATAATTGCGGGGACTTGATTCTGGATTTCTCGAGGATCTGCCCAAAGTGCTCCTACAAACTCTGCATCACCTGTTGCCAAAAGCTACGCAAAGAAGAGACAACTGATAAACTGAAGGCAAGTGACTTAACAAACTGCAAGTCTGGTTCATGCAAGTCTACTCCTCTTTTCCACGAGTGTGGCCTCACGTGTCCATCTAAAGAACTTGGTGGCTGTGACAACTCTTCTTTAGGTCTAGTTTATTTGTTTCCTGCTGGTTGGTCGGAGGCACTAACTATTAGTCAAGAAAAGAGACAGGTAAATGCATCCAACAGCACTCACACTGAAAGTAGAGATGCTGTTTCCTCACATTGCCCCTCTCGTGCCAATGGCAAGGTTAGCCAGTTATCTAGCAAGCCCCAAGAGGCCTTGTCTGGTTTCCTATAGGGTGAGGTGCAACTCTCCAAATTCAAGGTAAACAGCATGTCTGAGATGGTAGAGTCGTTTGTGCTGTGGATGTAAAAATGATATTGGGAGCTGAGTGGTGGTGTGAAATTGTCTAGATCTCAGAATACTGATTATTAACTGTCATTTTCATTGTAGTGAGGTTAGTGAATTGCTTTGTTGTGTATTGTTATTTGAGATTGGTTAAATCCATGATTGTAGAAAGCTTATGTTGGTTTTAGTTAGATTGCAGGACTATGTTTAAAAGTTTTTAACTTATCTTAGTTCATAAAGCGGTAAATTAGGATTTGGATTGGTGCTATGAGTGAATTGTGCAATTTCTGATTTCCAAATAATCCTTGATATGAGGTCAACTTTGTAATTGTTATTATGGTAAAGTTGGAATATAAAGGCAACGTTCTTCTGTTTTCTGGTTGTCATGTTTGTCTGATAATCAATTGAGAAAGATATGGAAATATCTAAGAAACATGCAATATAAACAGTTCTGTAGGGCCCAAATTTATTCTGTTTATCACTCGAAGTCTAACTTTTCTTGCCAACTTTCTTAAGTTCAAAATTTATTACGATCGTTGCCACCAAACGGCCATCCTTGACAAGCAATGTCAATGTCTCATATCTGTGGATCTGTATACAAACAGTAAAACCAAAGAGGTGTAAGCTTAACCTATCAGCAACCTCAATAAGCGCATCCTACACCAAAAACCAAAGAGGTAAGTCCTATTAAATTCAAATCATGCTCACAGATAACGAGGAAATAGTGTAATAAAATAATTGTTTTTTCTTGCTAGTGATTTAAATTACAACTCAGTACTCACTGTTTCACATACTTTTGGAGGATGATTGTAGAGCTGATAATACCGGAACAGTGGGCTATTCGTTTTTGAAGCAGTATAGGAGAATGTGAAGTTTAATATGGATGATCAATGATTTTTGTACATAAAACGAATTTAAGCCCCCAAGGCTTCTTATTATTATTTTCTCTTAATACGTAAACCTCCTTTCACAAGGTAAAGGCCTGGTACGAGGAAACGACGACACAAACCAACCATTTTGTGCTGGACACCGTGTTAAAATTCGGATTGTAATTTGTAAGTCCAAAAGTATCATAGATAATAAATTGATAATTTTAGGAAAACACAATGAAATACACCCATTTTAGTGGGCCATGATGTAGCAACTCATTGGACATGAAGAGAAATCGAGGGTTTTATAGAGATCAACCAAGCTTTCATTGGCATGAATTATTTTATCTATAATATGATACAATGCCTAAAAATTCTTATAGAGCTGTACTTCTGAGAAATACAAACGCTCACACTATCACTGTAATCTGGGAAATATATCTATATCATCCTCAGTTTTTCCGAACATCAAATTCAAATTACCTCGTTTTGATTTTTCATTTGTTCAGAGAAACAATTATAGGAGAGAAGGGTTTCCTATGTTTTGCAAGAAACTGGCAAACTAACCATACAGTGTTTGGTACCAGGACATCCATGACAGAATCAATAACAGATTAATCTTTGGGAATGCTATATATGATATTGCGAACTTTTGCATAACTTTCAAGAAACAAAAATAATAATTCAACAAAACAATTGTCACTCATCCTAGACACCCGAACTACACTCAACAAACTTCATCGGGGCTCTCCTCTGAAATCTGATGAAGCCCCTTCTCCAAGTCATCTAAAGTAATAGTCATCATAACCTCAGTATCCTCGACATCAAAATCTAACCGTTCGTCCAAATTATCCCGAGCATTCTTCAACCAGGGAATAATCAAGCCCCCATTCCTCTCTGTCCTCATTTTTTCTGTCGTCTCTCTCTCAATAAGCGAGGCAATAGTCGGAATAGTACAGCAGGGATGCATCTTGTATCCCTTCAGATAAGGCATTTTCAGGTATAAAATCTCAGCAAGCTCTACAGAGGTGAAATCATCAAAGTGGAAGAACTTCTCAATCCGTCTGCGAAAACCTTCATTTGCGTCAATCACACGCTTCATAGGTTTGGGGTACCCAGCAAAAATGATGACAGTTTTGCCTTCGTCCATGACAGACATGATTTCCTCAAGCGCCTCTAACCCATAGTCCTTGCTACCAGACTTTTGTGGCATCAGCCTGTATGCCTCGTCCACAAAGAGTATCCCTCCCTCTGCTTTTGCTATCTGTGGATACACAGGTGGTTTGATTATAGTGTACTCTGGCAATTGCATGCATTAACGCTTTAAATTTTGCACATGTTCCTTGTCTAGTGATTCTGGTATGTTTCTATTTGGCAATGCAAGTAATGCTTCTCTAGCGGAATATAGCTATTTGGATGAAATGATAGACACAAAAATTTAAAAGAGGGCAGCTAAGTTACCTTTCTTCTCGTCTTTGGTCCTGTATGACCCACATATCGACCAACAAGGTCTGTCCTTTGCACAACAGTTACTCCGTCGGTAGGTAAAATTCCTACACGGTGTAGAAGCTTGCCAAGGATATTAGCAACCATTGTTTTACCTGACACAGAAATATTAATGCACTAGCCTGATTGAAGCTTTGTTTACCCATGTAAGAGAAGAGAAAACTAAAGCAAGAGGTAACTATTAATATTATTAAAAACGTAATGCAGAATTGCGAATGGTAGTCTCAAGCAGTTTTACCTGTCCCGGGATTACCCAAGAAAGCCATATGTGGCACTTTTCTTTTCTCAATATCCATGCCCATGGCGCGCCGCTTCTCATCCAAAAGCATCCCACGGGCCCACTTGCGCATTTGCATCTTCATCTTTTGTAGTCCAACAATACGAGAAATAGATTCTTCAAACTCAGCCAAAGCCTCTGCCTCTTGACATGATTCAAGTGCTTTTCTCTTTCTGTCCATTATTTGATACCGAATAAGAATATTTCTCAATTCCTCATAACTGGGACCTGCCAGCAGATGGTCTGTTGGAGCCTTCCCTTCCTATTATGAGCAATGAAAAATTAAAAATAGAATGGAACTAAGCAAAAATACAAAGCATTATATTTAAAATTTGAAAATATATACAGGCTAATAGGGGCGTGATAGATGACAGATTTGCTCCATTATGGAATATAAAGACACCTAAAAAAAAAATGGGAGAAGTGTATTTATCGGTTGAATTAAGCCATTCTCATTCAATAAGAGGGCTAAATTATAGAATTTTTTTTTAAATTAGAAGAATTTGTACATCCAATGTAAATAGCATTTTTTTTTAGGAGAAATAATCTTTTTCCTTTCAAGAGAAGTAAATTCTAAATAGCAGTTTCACATACTTTTTTTTAGACACTATTGGGAGGGAATCGCATCCTCGGATATTCTAAGTGACATCCCATCTACAGGATGTCGCTGCCATCCCCTCTCTCTCCCTTCAGATCCAGCCCAAGCCCAACAAGCGCGCACAGTCCCTCTTCTCTCTTCCGATTCCTCCCTTCGTCTTCTCTCCCTCTATCTCGTACCTTCTTCCCCTTCCGCACCAGCGCACCCTCTTCTCTCTTCCTCTTCCCTTCACCTCTCCTCTCATCAATCTCCTCTACTCTATTTTCTTCCACTCTCCCTAGCGCATCTCCTCATATTTTCTTTTTATCTTCTCTTATTTTTTTTTTTATAAGCATTGTATCTCCTAATAAAAATCATGGAGTATATATTATATACAAAGCAGTATGTGAGATTCAATAAGAGTATGTAAGATTCACTAAGGATGTGTTTGGATGGAGGCTGGATAAGAATAAGAATAAGAAATTTTTAGAATCTCGTGCCAATTCTTATTCTTATCCAAATTCCATGGTTTTGTTAGTATAAGAATAATGGTCCAAATTCTTTATTCTTGTGTTGTTTGGGTTGCACAAGAATAAGGAATTTGGAGCTTATTCTTATTCAAGCCTTATTCTACTCCATCCAAACACACCCTAAGAGAGTTTCAAATATGTTTTCATTTACTTTTTGTTACGGAAGTACATAATTTGTGATAATGAAGTATCTAAATATTATTAAGAGAGTATGTAAGATTCATTAAGGAAGTGTCAAATTAATATATTTTTATTTATTTTTTATTATGGAAGTACGTAATTTGTAATAAGGGTGTAACTAATTATTTTAAGAAAGTATGTAAAATTTATTAAGGAAGTGTCAAATATGTTTTCATTTATCTTTTATTATAGAAGTACGTAATTTGTGATAAGAGAGTAACTAATTACTTTTAAGGGAGTATGTAAGATTCATTAAGAGAGTGTTAAAAATATTTGCATTTATCTTTTATTATAGAAGTACGTAATTTGTATTAAGAGAGTAACTAATTATATTTAAAAGAGTATGTAAGATTTATTAAAAGAGTGTCAAATATGTTTTCAATTATGAATTTACTTTAAAGAAGTATTTAATTTGTCTCATGAGAGTAATTATATTTGTGTAAGGGAGTACCTTATTATATTATAACATAAGAGAGTATATTTTTTGACTAAAGAAAGTATCTATTTAACTTAAAGGGAGTATTTATTACGAATCAAGGGATACATTAAATTATTATGCGCGGTTGTATAGAAAAAAAAATAAAAAATGAGAAGAAGTAATGGAAGAAGAGAGGGCGGTGAGAAGATGGTGAGGTTGGAGGAAGATCGAAAGGAAGGAGAACAGAAGGGAGATCGAAAGGGGGTGAGAGCGACAGAGAGGAGAGCGGAAGATGAAGGGGATGAAGAGGAGTGAGAGTAGAGGAGGGAGAGTAGAAGATGAAGGGGATGAAGGGGAGAGCGAGAGTAAAGGAGGGAGTACGGAAGATGAAGGAGAGAGTGCGTGCAGTCCAAAATTGAGGCCCAACATCGCTAGATCCAATAGGATGGCACGGGATGGCAAAATGGTGGGATGCCGCAAATCAGTTCCGTCACATCCTCTGCCAACCTCTGATATAAACCGTTAGATCTAATCTCAACGGTTATTGGATGTCCTGTGCATAATACCAGATTGATAGGCCCGAAAAATTTTAACCGTCGAAATTAGATCGAAAGGTTGGCAGAGTATACTGGCCCCTATTGGCAGTGGCTGCCATGTAAATAAAGGCGAAAAAAGAAAATGTAAAAAATACAACAATCTTCCTAAAAATACACGAACCTGGGCTCAGATAAACCAAGGCCTCAAAAAAAGAAGAAAAACAATCATACTAAAAGTTCAATCCTCTGAGAATGATTAAAAAAGATAAATGCATCCTTAGCAGCAAGCGATACCAACGATTTCATTGGGAATGAATGTAGAACTGATTATGTATCAGTTCATTGGACTTTAATAAGGGTCTGATTAAAATTAGTTTTTTTTGTGCGGGATTCCATTTGATTAGAATTTCTTTGATCAAAATTAACATATCTGATTTCATTTGACCATAATTTCTATGTTATTAAACACAAAGAAATCTTGAGAAGTGAATTCTAATAAAATGAAATCAAGTAAAATCCCGCATGAAAAATATTTTGACCAAAGCCTTAGAGAAATCGAGGGTGATATTATGCAGATAAACCAAGCTTTTGTTATTGGCATGGGATTTCATTTGATTAGGGTTTCCTTGATCATAATATATATATTTTATCTAGAATTTCATTTGATTCAGAAAGGAAAACTCCATTTAGAAACTCCTCTGAGAAATACAAACGGTCAGATTATCACTGTAATATGGGAAATACATCTGTACCCATTCTCAATTTCTTTGAAAATCAAATTGAACTATATCCTATTGAGTTGCATATTATAAGTACATGTAATACGGGACATCTGTTATTATTGTTGGAAACTACAAATATAAATTGCATAAATGTTATAATTGTCATATTGATCAAGATTAAAATGGTCGGTGTCATATTGATCAAGAACTCGACTTAAAATGGCCAGTTGAAAAATAGCATTACTTTGTATGTATTTTGAGGGTAAAGTCAAAATTAGCATTATGGAAACATTGAGAATGCTAAATAAACTTGACTTGAATTAAACCGTAAAATCAAAATTCATGCATCGAACATTTTTGGAAAAACTTTATATATCTATAATCTAATGTTACGAAAAAAAAAATTAATAACTATAATATATAAGGTCATTTACAGTTAACAGCGCATTCTTATCTGGCAAATATATCATGCATGTAAAATCATGTATAGGTGGTCAAGTTGAGAGACAAAGCATAGTTTGAAAGTGTGATTATGTATTTTGCAGATTCTTGTCATTTGTTCAATTTCAAGACATAAAAAATAATAAAGAAATTAAGTATAATCCTACAACCTTATATCCTGAAAATCTTGACAACTTAAACTTAAGCAATACTGTGATAACTTTTAAGAATCGATCTAAGAACATGGTTAAATTGCACATTTCGTGCTCTATGATTCTAACAGTTATATTATAACCTTTTGACAAATGTATCTTTCAATACAATTTGTTTATATAAGACATGTTTTATTTCATATCATATCATAATGAATTTTAAATTGATAATTTAATTAAGAATACATATATATATATATAGAGAGTTGATATAGAACACTGATGTGTACGGATCGTCCCCGTACACATGAGTCGTTTTTCAAGGTTCGAAATTCAAACGGTCAATCCGAACCGTTCAAGTTGTTCGCTATATTGAAAAACCTAGATAGACCAAATTTTACATTTTTTCGAATTTTTTTGCTATTTATTATGATATTTTCAAAAAACACTATAATTGGAGTATTTCAGGCCCTCCAATTTGAAAATATCATAATATATAGCAAAAAAATTCGAAAAAATGTAAAATTTGGTCTGCAAGAGTTTTTCAATATAAAGAACAAGTTGAACGGTTCGGATTTACCGTTTGAATTTCGGATCTTGAAAAACGACTGATGTGTACGGGGACGATCCGTACACATCAGTGTATTTTATCTATTCTCTCTATATATATATATATATATAGAGTTGATATAGAACACTGATGTGTACGGATCGTCCCCGTACACATGAGTCGTTTTTCAAGGTCCGAAATTCAAACGGTCAATCCGAACAGTTCAAGTTGTTCGCTATATTGAAAAACCTAGATAGACCAAATTTTACATTTTTTCGAATTTTTTTGCTATTTATTATGATATTTTCAAAAAACACTATAATTGGAGTATTTCAGGCCCTCCAATTTGAAAATATCATAATATATAGCAAAAAAATTCGAAAAAATGTAAAATTTGGTCTGCAAGAGTTTTTCAATATAAAGAACAAGTTGAACGGTTCGGATTGACCGTTTGAATTTCGAATATTGAAAAACGACTGATGTGTACGGGGACGATCCGTACACATCAGTGTATTTTATCCATTCTCTCTCTCTCTCTCTCTCTCTCTATATATATATATATATAGAGAATGGATAAAATACACTGATGTGTACGGATCGTCGCCGTACACATCAGTCGTTTTTCAAGATCCGAAATTCAAACGGTCAATCCGAACCGTTCAACTTGTTCTTTATATTGAAAAACTCTTGCAGACCAAATTTTACATTTTTTCGAATTTTTTTGCTATATATTATGATATTTTCAAATTGGAGGGCCTGAAATACTCCAATTATAGTGTTTTTTGAAAATATCATAATAAATAGCAAAAAAATTCGAAAAAATGTAAAATTTGGTCTATTTAGGTTTTTCAATATAGCGAACAACTTGAACGGTTCGGATTGACCGTTTGAATTTCGGACCTTGAAAAACGACTGATGTGTACGGGGACGATCCGTACACATCAGTGTTCTATATCAACTCTCTCTCTCTCTCTCTCTCTCTCTCTATATATATATATATAGTTTTGCTATGGTGAGTTGCAACTCACGAGAAGGTCCGTGAGTTGCGATCAAAACTCCTAGATCTAGTTCAAAATTATCGATCAAAACCATCCAATATGATTTTCCTATTGAAATCTTCATGCAAACCAAATTTTATATTTTTTTGAAATTTTTAAGTATTTTTTTGAAATTTTAGAAAATCATTAATCTAATTAGTTCCGAACCGTTCAAAAACAACAGTTTTTAAAAATCCGAAAAAAATACTAAAAAAATTCAAAAAATTATAAAATTTGGTCTACATGGAGATTTTAATAGGGAGATCATATTGGATGGTTTGGATCGGTAATTTTAAACTAGATCTAGGAGTTTTGATTGCAATTCACGGACCTTCTCGTGAGTTGCAACTCACCATAGCAAAACTATATATATATATATATATATGTACGTACGTATATGTATGTATGTATTCTTAATTAAATTATCAATTTAAAATTCATTATGATATGATATGAAATAAAACATGTCTTATATAAACAAATTGTATTGAAAGATCATATTGGATGGTTTGGATCGGTAATTTTAAACTGTCGAATAAAATATTGATCCACCTCAATGTACTTGGTGCTATCATGTTATACCGGATTCTGAGAGTTAGCAATTGCAGCCTTATTGTCACAAAACAACCTCATTTCTTCACAACCTCTTTGAGTACCCTTTTTATCGACAACAACTCCTGTAGTCCTTAGTAATTCCTCTGAACTCAGTTTCAGCACTTGACAAGATCACTACCTTCTGTTTCTTGCTCCTCTATGTGACCAAATTGCCACCAACAAATGTGAAGTACCCAGATGTAGACTTCCTATCAATCACATCTCATGTCCAATTAGAGTCTGTATAACTAGACTTTTATATCTAAAATGAACATAATTGAATTATAATAACAAAACCATAGTTGTATTTAATTTATGTATAAATGTATAAATTAACAAGCCTTTTACAGTTAGTGAAATCTGTGTATCGAGCAAATTTACTATATATTGCGCGAAGCTCGATGTCCAACCTAGTTGGTAAATATAAACTTAGTGCGGTGGAATGCTAGATCTTATATTTTTAATTTTTTATTAACATATCGAGTTTTCAAATTGTATTCTTTTCTTTTATCAAACAATTTTTCATACGGGAGGCCAGGCCGAGCCGCCTTCCAGACTTGGCTCAAGTGTGCACTCTATCTGACGTCCAGAGAGCTACCCTGAACTCTACTTTTATGCTAAAGGTTCTCACTTTTATCTGCTCGGAGGAGCCACTTAAAACTACATCATGGTCGGTGTGCGCACCACAAACTAACCCCACCATTGAACTCCTCCCATGCACTCTCGTGATGCTAAAGAGTCCAAGCCGGTGCTTTCCGGTGAACGGAGTTACGGAAATGGTCGGAGGCCCTTAACGGGTTCGTAACCCGATTAGGCGAAGGGTTGGTTTCAATTGCATTTTCATTTTTTTTTTATTTTGAACGGAAGCTGGGGACTCGGGCAGGGAGAGGGATCAGTATCCTCTGCCCAGCTGGGCACTCTGCCCATCTCCGATCAATTATGGATGCCCCGTGATTAATATCAGATTGATAGGCCTGAAAAAAGTTAACCGTCAAGATTAGATCGGACAGTCGTGATGAGATGGGCAGAGTGCCCAGCTGAGCAGAGGATGTGATTCCGCAGGGAGAGGCATAGCGGAAAGAGAGAAGGGATGATCGTTCTCTTGCGCGCCTTTCGATCAAGATCCGACGGTTCGTATCGCACAATAGTCAATAGCGCTCTATGTCGATTTAATCGCAGCAGAGGATTCGGTTCCCTTCTTTCATACTTATCAAAAAGAGTACGCTCCATTATACAGATTCTAAGATCACGGAATCATATACATAAAATTATGTACGAGATCATTCTATTTAAATTCCAGTGTTTGAAAACCTTTTCTGACTATGATACGTAAATTATTCATATATAACTAATGCATTAAAACTAACTCCTAAGACTATTGTAATAACAAGATTCTGTATGAAATGAGAATCAGCTCTTGGTCTAGTGGCAAAGAGCAATGCATCTCAAGTGAGAGGTCGTAGGTTCGAAATCCGGCTGGGGATCTTTTATAGACATTTAATTTAAAAATAATTGGACGGCTTGATTCCAATTTATCTTAAAAAAAAAAGATTCTGTATGAAATATGTTGAAAATCCTTACAACTTAACATGCAAACAGTCACAAAACAAATAAGTGGCATTGTTGTAAAATAAGAGTAAAAATTTACAACTGTTTTGAAAATAAACGGTAGCTATTTTTCAAGAAATGAAAAAAAAAATTCGAGTCCGAAATGGCATAATATATGCCATGGTGTTCTTAAAAGGAAATGATGTGTGTGATTACTGATTATTGTATAGGCAGGGTTAACAAAATATGACGGAAGCAAATCCGATCGTCGTGTAGCGCGGCAATTCAGATATTTCAAAATCAATCCAATGGTTCTTTTTTGTTTCTCCCATTTTTTCTATAACAAATGCAGATCGGTGGATTGGTTTTGAAGGATCTGAATTGTTGTGCTACTCTGTGTGTAGGGGCGGAACCAGGATTGAGAAATAGTGGGGGGGGGGGGGCGAAAGTAGGACTAACGCAGCCGTAGAGCCGCATCGGTGCACAAGTGCACAGGAGGAAAGAAACTAACGAGTCCATATAATCATATATTATTATTAGCTAAAACAACTATATATATTTTAATAAATTATATTTGGGATGTTTTGGATTTTATAACACAAGTACAAATTTCGCTTGTTGCACGATCAATTTTTTTTTCATCGATTGCAAACGATATAAAAATTAATATCTACCTTAATACATGTATTTCGTGCAGTGCGCAATTTTTTTTCATATAAAAATTTAAATTGTACGTTTTTTAATATTATCATCTAATATAATATTTTTTTCCAATACTATTGCACACGTGAATTATAATATAATAACAATTTTTTTTGGATTGTTTAAATCGTAGACAACATATTATAGAAACCAACAGATTAACCTATTTAATATCATCAATATTATTATTTATAGTGTTGGCCGTAAACTTATTACTTATATTATATTAATTTATAATATAAAGATAGTCATGAACATATAATAATATGATATGCAAATGAAATTTGGACTAGATCATAAATTGATAAATTTATAGGGGTCTAAATATAAAAGTTTTAAAAGACAAAAAAAAGAAAGAAGGACGGCACTTGTGGAGCCCACCCCCAAGACTTAAGCAGCTGAACCTATCTTTTCCATGCGAATCGGATTGAAACAAGTTGAATTTGTGACTTTGAGTCTAATAGTTGGGCCAAGTAACTAGGTTTTTAATTTCTTAGGGGAGGCTGAACTGTTAATCTAAATTAAACTTTCTGATTTTGGCGTATGTTTCGCCTACTCTCGCCCCCCCTGGTTCCGCCCCTGGCTGTGTAGCGCAACACCAGATTTGAGTTGAAATATGACGCATTCTTGAGTGGCATAATGACATTCACCATTTGGTTTTATTAATTATTCTCATACTATCAAAAGATGCCTCAATATGCGGGCAAATAAAGAAATAAAATAATGTTAGGCAGTAAAAATATTTGGTTGAATCTTCTAGTGATAGAGGTGGATATCGTTCCGAAAAATAATTTGTTTAAACACCACCTGACTTTTTCTGTCAAATGGTCCGATATTTTGTCTGATATCAATATCTAAACCACATATCAGATCATATCACACAAAATTAATAGTCCATAATTAATATAACAATTGTTTTCACTCCTCTAGTAAAATTATTTCGATTTTTTTATGGGTGCTTTTAGTAATTAGTATATAGATAAGACATGAGACATGTTCTCAAGTCAAACTTGTTTGATATTAGCTTCTTTATTACTCTGCAGTCTGCACCCCATGGTGATTTCAGTATTTAATATTTATCTCTGCAACAATTTTTTTTTTCCTTCGTTTTTTACTATATTTCGCGTGCGCCACTTTATTAATTTATCAATCTCACAGCCGAGAAGGTGCCAAGAAGTTTCCTAAAGTCATATAAAACGATTGAATGCGCTTTCTAAGCTAGGTAGATTCCTTTTTCTTCTGGATAATATGACATATATATCAGAATTAGTTAGGATTAAAGTCAAACTAAAGATTGATTGATTTTATAATCAGAATTTTTCTTCGGTACAATATGCGACATTAAATATACATATGGAGGAATAGCAAAGAAGTTTAGTAACGTCTAAATGTCTAAGTAACGGTTGATTAATTTTATATGATGATGGAGGAACAGGATAGTGAGTTCTACAGTGGATCTTAATTACACCATATATATCAATACCAAATTCTAAAACAAATTGTCAGCCTAGCTATACCAGTTCTCCCTAACTATAAACACTCTGCATCCAAACCAAGCTTTAAGGTATCCGCTCATAACACTCGCACTCAATCATATAGATAAGCCAAACTAAAAAAAGCACACAATAAAAGATGGCATCAGGGTCAAACGAGTATGAGGTCATAATCAGATTTGTCGAGAAAGTGGTTCCTATGGTATTGGTTCAGAAGCACAGGTTGCCTCTGTCGAACTTTGATCTCCTCCTCCCTCCTGCTCTCGCCCGTTATTATTTCTGCTTCCAGAAACCTACACTGACAACTGTCACCGAAGATGCCTCTGCAGGATTCACTACCTTCCCAGCCATGCAGGTTGCAGCCCTCAAAGAGGCTCTTTCAAAGGTCATATTTACATTATAATTTGTATCTTTAAGCTATTTAAAAAAGTGAAGTTAACATGATTTTCCAAAAATATTAGTTGAAATAGGAGTTTGGTCAAAGAATTAAGTGTATGTACAATAATTTGTTGCTTAAGACAGTTCAATTTAGAATAATAATTCTGAAGTTCCAAGTAAGAACTATCTGAAGGAGTAGATTAAGATTTCCCTTTATAAACAACTTATCTGGAAACACACCGAGTACTTGTAACGTTAGATTTGACATACATAGTGAGGAAAGCAGAATATCACTAAATAATGCCACATCTCTCAACAATTAATTAGTACTCATGAGATAACAAATATTTCAGTTTTCAAAATTGACCGAAAATATTCTTTTACCAGAAATTAATATATTATCTTCAGTGTTCAAACAAGTACTAGACCAATATGCTGCTGAAATTGATGGTTTTCTATATAACTAGCAGGTCCTGGTCATATACTACCCCCTGGCTGGTGAGATTGTGACTAACTCTGCTGGTGAACCAGAAATACTATGCAACAACAGAGGTGTCGATCTGATAGAAGCATATGCTGATGTCGAGCTGAGGAAGCTCAATTTGTACAACCCAGATGACAGTGTGGAGGCTAAACTCCTGCCCAAGGACACAAATGACACTCTCTGCATTCAGGTTTGTTACTTGAGCGTACATTAAACTTGCTACAAAAATTATCAGTACCTGGTAATCTGTTAGTTTTTGCTTCTATTTGTGCATTAGTAGTTTTGAGTACCAAGCTCTGAACTCCTACTTCTGCAGCTTTGTTCATGTATGTTGAAAAATTAGCAAGTACTCTATTAATTAAATAGAACACTTACCATCTATTACTGAAATTTCTATACATAGAAATAACTAAATTTTCTACTCTTGTCAGCATTTGAACTGTTTGAGCAGTTGGTGTGCTAAGAGGTACATACAATATGATAATGTATATAACAATGGCCACCAAAAAATTAATCAGATTGTACAAAATTTCAACACAATCAACTTATGGGGAAAACAAACTTTAACTTAAAAATTCTGTGTAGTGTATCCTTGAATTTGGTATTATAGTATTCTACATAGGTTACTGAGCATTAGGATTAGGCATTTGAAAAATATGCTCCACTACAAAATGCAGGTTACTGAGCTAAGATGTGGTGCTATGGTGATTGGATGTGCATTTGATCACCGTGTAGCAGATGGTTACTCATTCTTCATGTTTATGTCAGCATGGGCAAATATTGCTCTCAACAAGCCTATCAACCAAATGCCTTCCTTTTGCAGGTTTCTCCTCTATTCTCGGAACGTCTCTTCTTACTCATCTGATCCCATTTACGACCAAATATTTGCTCCTCTTTCACTTCAGCCACCACCAAATCCTAAAATATCCTCAGAAACCCGAGTCAATCACATTTATTACATTTCTGCTGTTGACATTGCGAGACTCCAAGAATTATCTGGCCATAGTCATAGCAAGTTAGTTTGCTTTATTGCCTATTTCTGGAAGATTTTGGCAAGAACAGCCCGCCAAGGTGAAAAATTATGTTCCATGGGAGCAGTCGTGGATGGTCGATCATTCATGAAAACAGTTCACGGTGATAATTTCATGGAGAATTATTTTGGCAATGTCTTATCTGTTCCATTTGGAAAGTTACAAGCAAAAACCTTGATTGATATGACACTTGCTGAGGTGGCAGAGGAAGTAAATAAATGGCTATCACCAGCCACAAAAGAGGACCATTTCTTGGGTCTACTTGAATGGGTGGAGGTCCACAAGCCTAAGCCAATACTATCAACAGCATACCTCGGAGATTGCAATGAAGAGGATGAATCGATTTCTTGTGTGGTGTCGTCCGGAAGAAGATTTCCTGAAATTAATTTTGGTTGGGGCAATGCTTCATTTTCTTCATGCCATTTTCCTGTGGGAGAAAAGGGCGGTTACTTGTTCCCCATTCCACAGTCCAATACCGGTGATTGGGTAGTTTACACACAAGTGGCACCAAGAATTGTTGTAGCTATGGAGCAAGAGCCGACAATCTTCCGTCCATTGAGGACTTTGGATGTATACAAGTCGAGATCGAGTAGGGCTAGGCTGTAATAGTGACAACACAATTCTCAGCCATGAGGAGCGGTAAATGTTAATGTTGTTTCTTAAAAAAAATAAGTAAAATAGACCAGTTATTTACGACCTTACTTTTCTTGGGTGCTTGATCTTACAAGATTACGACGAGACACGGTTGTATGATGTTAAGTTATTTTATTTTGAGAGAAGTAGTCCGAGATGTGCTTCCATTAAAGCATAAAAAAGGTACAAGTGAGTTCGTCCTAAGCGAACAAAATAAAAACTTCAAAGAATCAAGGCAGGCATTTCTCTGAAGGAGAAAAAACCATACTATGATTGTCTAATCAGTAATAAAAAGTAGAGCTAATTAGCAAAACACCCATACTGTTCTCTGAACCAGAAAATACATCAAAGATTCAAAAACCCAACACCAAAACACAGGTATAACTGGAGACAGCACAAACAACACAAGGAACATATAGTAGGCAGTATAAAAGGCCAATGAAAATTCTGAAGAAAAGCTCCTAGTCTAAGAGGTTTTCATCATCAGTCAAATGCCCATCCACCATGTTCTTATGCAAGTTTGCTAAATTCCTGTAGCTTGTCTCCATTTGTGAAGAAAAATCTGTCCAAAAATTAAACAAACACAAAGTATTAAAGTAGACTGAGTGAGAGATGGATCCTTTAACATCATCAAAGATTCTCTTATTTCTCTCAGTCCAAATATTCCAAATTAAGGCAGCCATAATAGTTTTTGCAAAAGTCCTTCTTTCTCTAAATTATTTATACTATCCCAGAGGGAGTAAATGCTTGAACTGTAGTGTTCTGTGTTCTGTTCGGACAGGATGGATCGGACCGTCTTGTGTCCGGGCGGACCGTTCCAGTCAGAGTTGGCTCATACGGATGGAAACGGACCGCTCTGACTGGTTCACTGTATGGTCTGTGCTCCAGCATATTGGAGCGGACCGTTCCATGGCTGGAACGGGCCGTTCCAGTCGGGGCGAAACAGTGTATACTGTACACAGTGTGAACAGAACAGTGTGAACACAGTGAACTGCACCCTTTGTGAATCGATGCATATGCACCCTCTGAGTGTTTTTGGACCCTCTATATATATCTTCTCTATGATGGAGAGAAGGGATATGAGAGAGAAATTCTCTTCAATTTCTGAGATTCAATTTTCAGAGAGAAACTGAGAGATCAAGGCTATTTTTTCTGAGGGAACTTGTCAAGACCAAAAGGTCCCTGAAAACACCATCCAGTTGGGACAGAGACTTTGGTTTTGTGGTGATTCCTTCATCTGCAGGGATAAGGCGTTGCTGGTGCTGTTGTCTTCCTCTACTCCACACTTCAGTCAATCGTCCGTTGCTATCATGGCAGGAGGTAAACGATCCGTTTCAATTCTGTTTCCGTGTTTATAGAATTGAATAAAATACCCACAGTTGGTATCAGAGCGGTAACCTCTGTTATGCCATTAAAACTGAGTTTTGTTCTTAAAACAGTAAAGGAAATTCAGTAGTAAGTTTAGGCGGATGAGTGTATTGACTGAAAGTTAATAAAATAACTTAGTTGTGGATAAACAGCGGTAAATACCAGTATATCAAAGTTCAGACGCGACTTAGGGCGGACCGTTCCGGTTTAAGACGGGCCGTTCCAGAATAAGTTGCATAATGGATAATCTGCAGGAAGACAGATTTGAACTTTGCGCAATTTAGGGTGGACCGTTTCCGGTTAAAGGACGGGCCGTTCCGGGACTAATTGCATGAAGATTGTGTCTGAGTAGAGACAGATTCGAACTTGAACGGATCGTTCAATCATACTAAGAATTCAGACCCAGTTGGGCGGACCATTCTGGATTTTAGGACGGACCGTCCGGTTGTCTGAAAGGATTCGAATGCATATCTGTCTTGTTGAACGGACCGTTCCAGTCCTTGGACGGGCCGTTTCAATGTTGAAAAAGTTCAGTGATTATTATACTTTAATTAACCGAAGAATAACCACAGCATCTTTAGTAGTAATTAAGTAAAAGTATAAATAATAGATTAAGGAATCACATGAAGATTTAAAAGAACATTGGTTGTGATAAGTTATGTAGATATAAGTTAATATTGCTCCACAGAGCTGTTAACTTAATCAAAGTAACTTACTAGAATATAATAGTTAATTATAATACTTAATTTACCCACAGGGATTAAGCATAAGAAAATAATTAACTAGTTATATTATAAGGAATTAAAGCAGAATTAACATGATGTTTAGCACACATGTAACATTATGAGGAATTAATTCGTAAAGTATAACTTAATTTACGTTTGGTAAATTATAGCATAAAGCTTAGCCTTAATATAAAGAATAAGCATGTATTAATTAATTCTCTTGTCTTACAGCTCAATCCCCTTTTGATTCCAAAGTTTCGGATATTCCAGAACTTAAAAGTGATAACTATAAGGCATGGAAGGAAGCAATTTTGCTTCACCTGGGATGCAAAGACATTGATTTGGCCATAAGGGAACCTCAGCCACCTGAACTTGACTTAGAGACATCGGAGCTCATGGAGATTGATTACCATGAGCAATGGACTAGGTCCAACCGTCTCTGTGTCATGTTCATTAAGAGCAGGCTTCCACCTGCTATTAGGGGGTCGGTTGATGGCCAAAGCATCGCCAGGGAGTTACTTAAGGCGTTAGATGAGCAGTTTGCCTCTTCGGATAAGGCAAATGCAATGACGCTCATCATGAAGTTGACGTCCTTAAGGTTAACTTCTGTTACCGGTGTTCGGGATCATATAATGAAGATGAGGGACATTGTGGCTCAGCTCAAGAGCCTAGAAGTTGAAATTTCTGAGTCATTTCTGGTTTACTTCATATTGAACACATTACCGGTTCAGTATGGTCCATTCAAGATCTCTTACAACACACATAAGGACAAATGGTCAATAAATGAACTCATGGCCATGTGTGTTCAAGAAGAGAACAGGTTGTCGATGGACCATGCTGAGAGTGTTTATATGGCTGAAGTTAGGTACCAGAAGGAAAGTGACAAGAAGGGCAAGCAATCCAACAATTGGAAACAGAAGGGAAAGATACAGATCCCTCCTGTTGCTGACATTACCAAGGTCAAGTGTTTCTTCTATAAAAGGAAGGGACACATGAAGGTTGACTGCCCTAAGCGTAAGGCCAAGCTGGAAAAGGGAGGTATGTCATTAGCACTTGTCTGTTTTGAATCTAATACTGTTGATGTACATCTTGATTCTTGGTGGATTGATTCTGGTTCAACAATCCATGTTTGTAATTCATTGCAGGTCCTTCAGGAATGAAGGGTACCGATGGGAAATGAGCGATTCATCTATACAGGCAACAGGATGAAGTCGCGTGTGGAAGCTATTGGGACATACAGGCTTGTTCTTGATAGTGGACATGTAATAATGTTAGAAAAGACTTTCTATATTCCAAGTTTCGCGAGAAACCTGATAAGTGTATCTAGACTTGTGCCATTAGGATACTCGTTTGTATTTGGAGATTTGTGTGTTAACATACTGTATAAATCTCATAAAGTTGGTACTTGTTTGATAGATAATGGTCTTTATAAAGTAGCATTAAAATCTGATTCTCAAACTGCTTTGAATGTTGGATTGAAAAGATGTATTGTGAATGATAAATCGTCTATGTTATGGCATCGGAGATTAGGTCATATCTCCATTAAGCGTATTGAACGATTAGTTAAAGAAGGTGTACTTGGTGCACTGAACTTTAATGACTTTGACACGTGTGTAGATTGCATAAAGGGTAAGCAAACTAACATGTCAAAGAAAAGTGCCAGACGAAGTTCAGAGTTATTAGAGATAATTCATACAGACATTTGTTGCCCCGATATGGATGCCCATGGTCAGAAATATTTCATTACCTTTATTGATGATTACTCACGTTTTATGTATCTCTATATGCTCAGTCATAAGTATGAAGCTTTAAATGCCTTTAAAGTTTTCAAGGCTGAGGTAGAGAAACAGTGTGGAAAACAAATTAAGATAGTGAGATCAGATAGAGGTGGTGAATATTATGGTAGATATACAGAGGATGGACAAGCTCCGGGTCCATTTGCAAAGTTCCTAGAGGAAAACGGCATTGTTGCCCAGTACACTATGCCTGGATCTCCGGATCAGAATGGCATAGCTGAACGCAGGAATAGGACTTTGTTGGATATGGTAAGAAGCATGATGGGAAATGCTAAACTTCCCAAGTTTCTTTGGGTGGATGCTCTTAAGACAGCTGCGTACATATTGAATCGAGTTCCAACTAAGGCGGTTGTCAAAACGCCTTTTGAGTTGTTCAAAGGTTGGAAACCGAGTCTGAATCATGTGCGTGTTTGGGGCTGTCATTCGGAAATAAGAGTGTATAATCCTCAGGAAAAGAAACTTGATCCTAGGACTATAAGCGGATATTTTATCGGATATACTGAGAAGTCCAAGGGTTATAGGTTTTATTGTCCAAATAACTCAATAAGAATAGTGGAATCCAGAAATGCCAAGTTTCTGGAATATGATACCTCAGTTTCGACCATTTCGGGCGGACCGTCTGAAATCGGAACGGACCGTTCCATAAGTGCAGGTCTGTCACCAGGAAATGAAACGGACCGGTCGAAGGCAACTGATATCACCTTGAATGGGATTCCGGCTGACTGGAACAGACTGTCCCAGTCAGGAACGGATCGCCCCAGAGAAGGTCAAAGTGATATTAGTGGTGTTTCTCGAATGAATAAGGATCAAGTTGAGCCTGAAAGCTCGACATTAAGGCGATCTAATAGAGAAAAGAGGTCAGCTATTCCCAGAGATTATCATGTATACTCTACTGAGGATCTTGAAAACATAGATAATGATCCCGTCTCATTTTCAGATGCTATGAAAAGTGATCAGTCCGTTATGTGGAAAAATGCCATGTTAGATGAAATGAATTCAATGGCACATAATGATGTCTGGGACTTAGTGCCTTTACCAGAAGGGTGTAGAACTATTGGTTGTAAATGGATTTACAAGACCAAAAGGGATTCATTCGGTAATATAGAAAAGTACAAAGCTAGACTTGTTGCTAAGGGATTCACTCAGAAAGAAGGAATCGATTATACGGAGACTTTTTCTCCTGTATCAAGGAAAGATTCTCTTCGAGTCATTTTGGCATTGGTAGCTCATTTTGATTTAGAGCTACATCAAATGGACGTAAAGACAGCATTTCTGAACGGTAACTTAGAGGAGAATGTTTTTATGAAACAACCTGAAGGTTTCTTCTCTAAGAGTAAAGAAGAGTTAGTTTGCAGGTTAAAGAAATCAATATACGGTTTGAAACAAGCCTCACGACAATGGTATTTAAAGTTCCATGAAGTGATTTCTTCATATGGTTTTGAAGAAAACATCAAGGATCAGTGTATATACCAGAAGATCAGTGGGAGTCGTGTTTGTTTCTTGGTACTGTATGTGGATGATATTCTTTTAGCAACTAACAATAAAGATTTCTTGCGAGAAGTGAAGCAATTTCTTTCTCAGAAATTTGATATGAAAGATATGGGTGAAGCTTCATATGTTATAGGCATAAAGATTCATAGAGACAGGAATAAAGGAATTCTCGGTTTGTCTCAAGAAGCCTATATCAATAAAATTTCTGAGAAATTTAAGATATTAAATTGCTCACCAATCGCAGTGCCTATACAGAAAGGTGATCAACTTAATGGAAGTCAGTGTCCGAAGACTAAATTGGAAAAGGACCTAATGGAAAATATTGAGTATGCCTCGGCAGTCGGAAGCATGATGTATACTCAGGTTTGTACTCGACCTGATATTGCTTTTGTCGTGGGGATGTTAGGCCGTTTCCAAAGTAATCCGGGGATAGACCACTGGAAAGCTGCTAAGAAGGTCTTGAAATATCTTCAAGGAACAAGAGAATATATGCTTATGTACCGACGCTCTGCTGAATTAGAAGTGTATGGTTACTCTGATGCTGATTATGCTGGCTGTGTTGATTCTCGGAAGTCAACAACATGATTCATTTTTATGATGGCTGGCGGTGCAGTGTCATGGAAAAGTGCCAAGCAAACACTTGTGGCTAATTCTACTATGGAAGCAGAGTTCATCGCGTGTTTTGAGGCTTCTTCCCATGGTGTTTGGCTAAAGAGTTTTATTGAGCAGCTTAGAATAGTTAATTCTATTCCTAAGCCGATGAAGATCATGTGTGATAATGCTGCCGCGGTCTTTGTAGCAAAGAATAATAAAGTAAGTGGTCGATCGAAACATATCGACATAAAGTATTTTTCTTTGAGAGAGCGGATTGAGAAAGGAATAGTGGTTGTTCAGCATATTCACACAGAGGAAATGTTAGCTGATCCTTTGACTAAAGGCATGCCACCAAGGAAGTTTAAGGATCATGTAGCTAATATGGGTCTTGGTACCCTGATGTAATGCAATGAATCATGTAATATGATGTTGTAAAAACTCTTTAATAAAGTTATGTTATTCTTGGTTGAAATGTGCGCAATTTATTTGTATTGATTAATCATTAAGGTTAAGAATAACATTGATAAAGATTGACTTGGAATAGACGTTGGGTTTATTCATACAGGAATTCAAAACACATAAAGGGCTAAATTATTAGTTATACAATACATTGTAATTGTAGATGGTAATATTCGCATTTACTAGTAGTTTATAACTCTAGTAACGATAATGAAGACTTACAGCTACAGTTCATGTGATGTATTGCTAATATTTAACATAAGGAAAACAGAAGGTATAATGATATGCTAGGATGCAAGTTCAAGTGGGAGAATGTAGTGTTCTGTGTTCTGTTCGGACAGGATGGATCGGACCGTCTTGTGTCCGGGCGGACCGTTCCAGTCAGAGTTGGCTCATACGGATGGAAACGGACCGCTCTGACTGGTTCACTGTATGGTCTGTGCTCCAACATATTGGAGCGGACCGTTCCATGGCTGGAACGGGCCGTTCCAGTCGGGGCGAAACAGTGTATACTGTACACAGTGTGAACAGAACAGTGTGAACACAGTGAACTGCACCCTTTGTGAATCGATGCATATGCACCCTCTGAGTGTTTTTGGACCCTCTATATATATCTTCTCTATGATGGAGAGAAGGGATATGAGAGAGAAATTCTCTTCAATTTCTGAGATTCAATTTTCAGAGAGAAACTGAGAGATCAAGGCTATTTTTTCTGAGGGAACTTGTCAAGACCAAAAGGTCCCTGAAAACACCATCCAGTTGGGACAGAGACTTTGGTTTTGTGGTGATTCCTTCATCTGCAGGGATAAGGCGTTGCTGGTGCTGTTGTCTTCCTCTACTCCACACTTCAGTCAATCGTCCGTTGCTATCATGGCAGGAGGTAAACGATCCGTTTCAATTCTGTTTCCGTGTTTATAGAATTGAATAAAATACCCACATGAACTATTAAATAGTATGCCTTTGGTATTAAACATATTAAAACTAATCCAAAAAGGTCTAACATATGGACAATTAACAAAGAGGTGGTCGACTGTCTCTTCATTTCTACAAAACTGACACTTATTTGGACCAAAATGACCTCTCTTTATTAAATTGTCTTAAGTCAAAATCTTATTATGAATTACTAACCAAAGAAAATATTTATATTTGAGGGGTATTTTCAACTCCAAACAGACTGCTTAATGTTAAAAGTCATCCCACATTTATTAAGAAAAGAATAAAGGGACCTAACAGAAAAAATGCCAGAAACAAAAGCCAAAATACACTATCATCTTCTTCGGTGAAACTTAGACTATTTATAATCTGAAGGAGATTGTTTTTTTCTACTCTTAATTCATTTAGATATATCCCTAGTTAGAAAAAAGTTGATGTTGCCCTTATTCCAGACTTGAGCTAGAGAGACATGATCTTTATTCTTAGATTTCTTAAAAACCTTAAGAAATTGCTTTTCTACTGGCAGATTTTCATGCCAAATATCATGCCAAAAATCAATGCATTTTCCATTTCCTATTAGTTTCTTACACCCTATTCTTAGAATTGGAAATAAGTATTCAATACTTCTCAAGAAGTGAGAGAGAAACCATCCATACCATATTTTTCATAATGTTTAGCAAAATAATATCCTTCCAAATACCCTTATGTTCCTTATACGTATAATTCCATACCCACTTTTCCAGAATGGCAGAATTCATATGATAAAGGTTGAGTACCCCCAACCTCCAAATTCTTTTTTTTCTACAAATTTGATTCCAATTAACTAGATTATACTTTCTTTTCTCATTTTCTTGAAAAGAATGTTGGAGTTGTGTCATAGAAGTCAATATTTTAATGACTTAATTTTAGTTTATATTATTGATGATATTTGATCATTTGTTTCTTGAGTTTATTATTGACAGATCATTCAGGTTGAGGATCTGAATTGTGGATCTCTGTGTTTCATTTTTGATTAAATGACAATAATAAATCTATATCATCCATAATCTTGATAATTAACAAGGAACATTAATTATCATAAAAGATTAGTATGCAAGTTAAGTGATGATTAAGTTCTACAAATCATGGGTAATGTGTTACCAACTTAATTGCATATGTGTATGTTACTAGAACATAGTACAAGACTTGACCCAATGAAATAAATATATGGATTATGTTATGTGTCATTATTTATTTCAAATGTGTTTGATTCTAAGTTTGAGATAGTTCAGTTTTTCCACATGAGGATTGATTCAATAAATATCGTCTAACGTTGATTCCTGATAAGGACTGCTATACAGACTTTATTTATTTTCTCTTAAATTGTGCGGAGAAAAATTGTTCATCAAGACAACCGTATGTCTCTCATTAGTAAACCTAATGAGTGATGATATCTATTGGGCCCCTTGGTAGAGTTGGATTGTTTGCTAGTAACTTATGCAATAAACTCTAGATCAAGAAATGTATAATCTGCAAGAATGACACATTTCTATCTTGGATTATACAATGATATCATGTTACGAGGAGCGTTCCGTTGCCCCGGGTTTAAAATGCCTCCAAATGCCACCAATTTGTTGCCGTTGAATCAAAGATTGATGAGCGGTTGTGATTCAATGGTTGTTGACAGCGCAATGAAAGACGGAAAAACTAAATTAATATCATCTCTCTCCCAAGCTCTCTCCCGAAGTCCCTAACCTGACTCACCAACGCAGCAAAGCTTCTCCTCTGATGCTTCGCCTCTCATTTGTGACCTTACCTCTTATCATCAAGACGCGACCTGTCGTTCTCTCCAACACTAGACGTATTTTTGTTTATTTTAGTAGAAAAGCTCAGATTTGAAATCTTCTCCTTTGATTCGTGAAGTACAGTATTTGTTTTCTTTTTTTCATTAAAATCTATTATGGCTAATATGGGTAAATTTTATTTGATTTATCCTGCTTGTCGTTGAATGATGGATTTTTCCCCCTCTTCTGGTTTGGTTTTAGATCAGGTAGCTTTCGAGGAGCTTGGATGGATTGACCCAAGTGGTCAAGTTCAATTCCTCTAATTATTTGACAAAGTTTATTAGTATTAGTGTATTACAGTTTATTAGAATAAAACTACGGGAGTTTGATAATTTTTCAAGATCAAATAATTTTCATTCCTTTTGCATAAACTGAAATTATGGAAAGTGGATTCATAACAATTCTAATTTTAATTGATATGTTTGAATTAATTTGATTGGTGAATACTTATATAGCGGAAATTCATTTTTCTTGCATGCTTGTGAAATTGGTTCTTCCGACATTCTTTTAGAAATAGAAAATGAACAAGCGCTGATTAGAAACTTAACTTATTTGCTTTTTCTGCTTGGGTCTTTCTAATTTGTGGAATGTTTTGTGTTGCTATTGTGATTACGTATAACGCTGAGTTAGCAAAATTTCAATACATTAATGAAATACTTTTTTTTTTAAGTCTTTTAGTTTGAGTAAATTTATTTGTTGTATGTATACTTTCATTTTACTTTATGGACAGAGAGAAATTGATGCAGTAAGTTGAGACGGAATAAAGTATTGAAAGATAGCTTATTAGTATTCGGCAATGACGATTGACGAGAAGCGTTGGTGTGAGTCAGGTCGGGAGAGAGATGATATTAATTTATTAGTTTTTGTGTCTTTTTGTGCCGTCAACAATTATTGAATTACAGCCACTCATCAATTTTGAATCCAACGGTAGCAGATTGGTGACATTTGGGAGCATTTTAAACCAGGGGCAGCGGAACCCTCCTCTCATGTGACATAAGAATCATCAAAACACATAAATTATATATTTCTTATGCATGATTGAAATACTATAAATGTATAGTATTTATTTATGTTAATTGGGATTCATAACGTGTTATTAGATACCGCTTTTGATTATTGAAAATAAATAATAATTTAATTTTCATAGCCAACTAACATAAATCCTCGAGGGTCACACGAATAAAAGGCTCTTAATCAACATTGCATTGATATTAGTTTATTTGCATTGGAGAATGCAATATATGATAAGTTGATTAATTAATTATATATCGTTGCGAACTGTTATAATGAATTATATCAAAGGGATCATATGAAACTAATTAATACAAAGTCTAATTCTATAATAATTAATTTTGTTCAACACAATTAATATAATTATAGGAATTATATTAATTAAATATGCTATCTTTAATTAGTCAATTTGAGCCATAAAAGAAAGCAAGTTTAATGGGCTATTAATTATAGAATTAATAGGAGCTAATGGAGAGGATTGTGTGGCCCAAATAGGCCCTCTTTAAGGCTGTCCCTAGAGAGTTAGTTTGGTCATCATAATTTATTTGGGGAGATCTATATAAGGAGGCTTTATGTGAGACTTAGGGTAACCCTTGTGCCTCTTTTCTCTCTCATCTCTTCCCAGTCGCCACCCACCTCCTTTGGGAGAAAATTTTCTGAAATTTTTCTCTCCATTTTCTCTCGCTTTAGCTGCTCATGTGTTGAGCTCTAGATATATCTACTAAATATTGATTTAGATGAACAAGGAGAAGTATCAAATTAGGCGATTTCATGTGTTTCGCTAGTACGAAACAAAGTGAAGTTGATTAATCCTTTTGTGGACCTAAGAAAGGAGAAGAAGAAAGTGGAGAGCACGCCACCGATTCTAAACGAGTTGGTCGAGCATCCTTGTTGCGATACAAGGATAGGTATAAGCCCTTTTCTTTATCTCTTGTGCTAAAATTGTCATTCCACTAGATCCCTTGATGTGCTTATTAGTTAATTGTGTTAAATATGATTTAAAATTAAAATAAGTACATAACTATGTTTCTTCAAAGAACCCAAAGAAGCCTTCTTGTAATCCTGTCAAGTTGGGCTATAATCTATTTTGGACACTTAAAGAAGGAAAGATAGTACAAAGAAAGTGCAAAGAGAACATAATTAAGTATAGCTACTCTGCCACTAAGGGACAACATATTGGCTTTCCATTTGGCAAGTTTGGTCCTAAATTTATTTATTAGTTTTTTCCACTCTTGCTTGCTTGGTTTTTTTCAATGCAGTGGAAGACCAAGATAGTTTATAGGGAGGGAGCCAAACTTACATTTGAAAGTATTAATGGCTATCTCAATCTCCCTAGAAGATAAATTAAGGGGAATTAATTGTCATAGCTAGATTTATTTTGAGACCAAATTTTTTTTTCAAAAGCTCTTAAAGCACACGCTACCTTTTGTAACATTACTGGGTCATAGTTAAGAAAAAGTAAGGTGTCATCAGCATACTGAAGATGTTAGAAAGTGTTGTTTATGCCCAATTTTAATTTTTATTACAATTAATACTAATTAATCAAGCATACAATAACATAACAGATCTTGCACAAGCATCCAACACATCATCCAAAGAGAGAAAAGGGGTAGAAAGTTGTACCTCTCACGAAATCGTATCTGTGAGGCTCGACCACGGCATAGGAGGCGGTGGCGTGCTGGTCTCTTCCTCTTCTTCTCCTTTCTAAGGTCCACTAAAGGATTAATCAACTTCACAAGGTTTCGTGCTAGTGAAACGTGTGAAATCGCCTAATCCAATGGTTCGCCTTTCTCTTCTAAATTGATATCTAAGAGAGGTGGTTATTGCTCAACTCATGAGGACCTACAAAATTCAATTAAAAGAGCTCTCCATGGCAGCAACTAATTGCTCCATGGGAGAGGAGAAGGTGGTGGCTAGAGAGGAGAAAGAGAGAGAAGAAAAAACTAGGTTTTGCTTCTTCCAAATTGTGGTCCTTATATAGCCATCAAAACCTAATCCTTGGGGACCACTCCATGTTAGAACGTGGTAGGCCTTAATATGGACTTCCAAGCCCATATTAGTTGGTCTTTAATTTCCTTTAATACTCTCCTTTAATTGCATTTAAATTGGGCTCATATCGGGTAATCAAAAGATAGCCCATTTATTTAATATAATTCTTATAATCATATTAAATTTGTTGAACAAAATTAATTATCAACTATTTGATAATTATTATAGAATTAGACTTTGCATTAATTAGTTTCATATGATCCACTTGAAATAATTAATTATAATGGTTCACAACGGTATATAATTAATTAATCAACATATCATATATTGCATTCTCCAATGCAAGTAAACTAATATTAATGCACTGTTGATTAAGAGGCTTTAATTCGTGTGACCCTCGAGGATTTATGTCATGTTGGCCATGGTAATTAAATCGCTATTTATTTCCAATAATCATAAGCGGTATCTAGCAACACGTTATGATTCCCAATTAACATAAATAAACACTGTACAACTACAGTATTTCAATCCTGCATAAGAAATAAAATATTTCCTTGTTTTGATTCTTATGTCACATGATATCACTGTATAGTCCAAGATAGGAATGTGTCATTCTTGCAGATTATACATTTCTTGATCTAGAGATGATCGTCTAGTTTGCATGCATACGATCCAACTCCATCAAGATGCCCAAATAGATATCATCATTCACTAAGTGAATTAATGAGAGACATACGGTTTTCTTGATGAACAATTTTTCCCCGCACAATTCAAGAGAACATAAATAAAGTCCGTATAGCAGCCCTTATCAGGAATCAACATTAGACGATATTTATTGAACCTATCCTCATGTGGAAAAGTTGAACCATCTCAAACTTAGAATCAAACTCATATGAAATAAATAATGACACTTAACACAATCCATATATTTATTTCATTGGATCATGTCCTGTACTATATTCCATAACATACACATATGCAATTAAGTTGGTAACTCCTTACCTATGATTTGTAGAACTTAATCATCACTTAAATTGCATACTAATCTTATACGATAATTAATGTTCATTATTAATTATCAAGATTATGGACGATTCAGATTTATTATTGATATTTAATTACAAATGAAACACAGAAGTCCACAATTCAGATCCTCAACCTGAATGATCTGTCAATAATAAATCCTAGGAACAAATGATCAAATATCATCAATAACATAAACTAAAATAAGTCATTAAACTATTGACTTCTTGGACATAACTCCAACAAAAGATGCATTACTTTCTTTCCATTAGAAAGAGTGGGACCTAAACCTTAGAAATGATTGGAGGCAACTCCATTGTCAAATAATTTAGTCATACCTTTAGAAGATAAAATGAATAAGTAAGAAGAGAGAGGATCACCTTGTCTCAACCCTTTCTTACTCTCAAAATAATTACCAGTGATTTCATTAATGATTACTGCAGCTTGTCCTCTAATTAGTATCTTTTTAATCCAGTTTATCCAAGTGGAAGCAAAACCTTTTTGGCTGAGAGTATCAAAAAGATAATTCGAACTTACCTTGTCAAAAGCTTTTTCAAAGTCTAATTTAAGGAGAAGGCCTTTTTCCTTATGAGAGTGTACAAAATGTAGCAACTCATGTGCAGCTACAAGTCCATCCAAAATGAATCTTTCTTTTAGAAAAGCACTTTGGTTGGATTTTATTATTCTATAAAGAACATGAATTAATCTATTGGCAAGTACTTTGATAAAAAAACTTGTAATTGCAATTAAGTAGCCCAATGGGTCTATAATCAGAGATCTTGGAAGCATCACTTGTCTTGAAAATGAGACAAATGTTTGCTTTGTTCATATGAGAAAATCTCTAATCTGCCTATATGAAAATCTAAAAAAGGGCCATATATATCATCCTTCAAAATATTCCAGAAAGATTAATAAAAGAGGGGGAGATGGTCCATAAAAATTGATAAAAGAGGGGGAGAGACCATCTGGTCCTAGAGTTTTGTTAGGATTCATTTGATCTAAAGCCTCTTTAATTTCATCTATGCTAAAAGGAAGACAAAGTTTAGTTCTTCCTCCTGAGAGACTAATTCATGATCCATCCAAATGTTATTACCAAGGTTGCCTTGAGACTCACTATAAAAAACAAAGTCTTGAATGATATGGAGATCTCCCTTCGTTACCACAAATAATAAGATTTTATTTTTGTGTTTCTCAATTGAAGCAGCCTTATGAAAAAACTTAGTGTTAGCATCTCCTTCAAAAAATCAATTGACTTTGGATATTTGTCCCCAATGGATTTCTTTAGTTTGATAGATTTTGTAAAGCTCATTTTTAGCATCTATAAACTTTATTGAAATCCACATTGTTTAATATTCTATCCTCTAAGATATCCTCTCATTTTTTAGAGTCAGAAATGAGGGATTTTTTTTCTCTAATTGTTTTACCTATATTTTTACTCCAACCTTTTAATTTGTTGGAGATATAAGCTAATTTGAAACTCCAATCATAAGCCTTGCTAAACCCTAAATCTTGAGGAGGCCACCAATTTTGCATGTTGCTAGTAAGCTCAGCATGTTGCAGCCAATTTCTTTCAAATTTAAACTTGCTTTTAGGAAAGTCCTCAGAAGTAATAGTGTCTAAGATCAAGGGATTGTGATCAGAGAAAGTCTTAGCCATACTATAGGAGTAAGTAAGTGGGAAGAGATCAATTGCCTCTTGATTGACAAAGAATCTATATAGACATGAAAATTGTCTACTATTCGCACCTCTTGTCCAAGTGTATTTCTATCCAGAACTGTAATATCTATTAAATAAAAAGAGTCATTCTAATAATCAAATTTATTGGTATTTCTAACCTCTAAGGTAATGCTTTGTCTTTCACTTTTTTTTTTCTAATGGCATTAAAATTCCCACAAACCATCAAAGCATCCATAATAGAGTTGTCTAGATTAGTGATTTCATTCCAAAAGATAGATTTTTGATCTAAATGCACTGGATCATAAGTATTAGTAAAATAAATACACTTATTATCCATAATACTAAAAATTTTAATAGTGATGGAAAATTTTCAATTTTCATCTATCTATCCTATAAGAGGAAGTATTGACTCCCATCAGAATCCCACTAGAAGTTCCAGTTGCAAGTTTGAACTTCCAGCTAAAATTTTTACCTGAGACAATCAAAGTTCTTCCATGAAAATGATCTAACTTGGTCTCCTGAATACCTGCTAGATCAATATTTTCATGTAAGAGCAATTTAGCCACAATTTTTTTTTAGAACAACTACCTAATCCTCTAGCATTCTAAGTAAGACTCTTCATTTAACAACCAATTTACTACCCAAAGACTGAGAGTCTTTCACACTATTGAAGTTATCAATTGCTTCTTGAAGAAATCTAATTACAGTATTAGAGTTATAGTTCCTAACATCTTTAATAAAGCTAACTCTATTATTAGAATCAGAACCTAGAGAAATTTCTAAATCCTCAAAGAGGTCCACTAATTGGCTATCAGTTAAGTTAACATAAGGAAGAAAGCTAGAAACAAAATTACCTGAAGGCACCTGAGGGGCCGGAGCTTGGAGTTGTCACAATCTGTTGCGCACATCAGGAGTTGCTGTTACAGTTGGTGTCTTCTCCACCTCAGCTGTCTCATCGATCTCTTTTGTTGCTTTCCTAGAGTTTGATTTCACTGTCCCTTCACTATTTCCACCAGTCCCCACATTGCTCATAACACCAGATTTGCTAGGAACAAGGACCTTGGCTTTCTTCATGGGAGTTGAAACTCTAACTTCATAATCCTGATTTGAAGGAATAATTTACTTTTTCTCAGAGGTACTATTTCTTTCCTATTAAGCTGAGCTTGTAAAGACCTTTTCCTAGCTTCCATAACTTCCAATCCGGACAATAATTCTTGCTGAAAGAGCTCCTTGTTTGGATCAAGGGAATCCTTATGCATCATTTCTGCCTGGTAGGAATAAGGATAGGGTCGGCATGAATTTTCTGCATCACATTATTGTTAGAATCTTCAATCACCATGTTTTTAAGTAAACCCTTCTCAACTAGCTTATTGATGAACCATGGCATTTAAGAGACTTCATAGACATAAGTCTTTCCTAGCTCAAAACCAATTCAGAACTATTGATACCATCCTCATCCATTACAATCACTTTAGCTGAGTTAGCATTGAGATTTTCTATGATTTGAATACTGGAGCTTCTATTGGCAACAAGGTTTCTTACTTTACTATGTTGTCCCTTTCTTTCCAACTCCATTTGATCCTCCAGTTTCTTTAAAATCGTACTCTCCTTAGTTGTCTTCTTTAGCTAAGCCATTTCTAGTTCCTTTGAGTAGTCCATCCCTTCTTTTCTTTTCTTAGATAGGAAGTTAACTTCCCGGTTCCTATCTCCTCCAATTGCAATGTCAATTCTATTAGCATTCTTTTTGGACTGAGCTCTTGTCACCACCCCAAGGATGACATCAACAGGGTTTGTCAAAGGCACAGAGGTATTGACTGCAACAGGAGTAGGCTGAGAAGGTGGAGGATTGGTCTGTGGCACTGAATTATTGGCATTGGCTGGCTTATGTGGAGAGGATGGAAGTGCAGGAATGAGAGTGTGCTATTGCTATTCCTCTTCCACTTTTTGCTTCTTTTCTTTTGAGAATTGGTTTTTTTGGTTGGATTGGTACTAATCATAGGGATGAGGAAAAATGGCATGCAATCTTGCTTCTTCTTGAGGAGTCCATTCAAAAAGTGGAAGGCTTTTGATATGCTCATGAAAATCAGAGACAATGGCTTCCTCCTCTACCACAAAATGTAAAGTATCACATCACCATTTTTCTTAAGGATTTCAAACCTATGATAGAGAAGAATGAGATCTCTTTCTCCAACCTCAGCTAAAATTCTATAGAACCTTCCATCCAGCTCCATCTGAGAAAACAAATCTGCTCTCAAAATCCTACCAAATCTGAAGAGTTATCTAACTTCATTCCAAGAGCGCCAGCCATACGACAGATCTGCAATTCTAACCTAAACCTGGATGGTGTCTGGTTTCTCCTCAAATTCAGGTACATGTTTGAGAATCTGAAAAGGTCTACGTACCCTATTACTATCAGTAATGTCAATAGCACCATTTTTGAACATTTTCTAACACCATTGCATAGACGGACCGACTATCTTAAACCTCTGATTTGTCATTACTATCACTCTGTGCTGATCAGGCAAACTTGATCGTTGCATCTCCATGATTACATTAAGAAGCGAAAGTCGTGAGTCGGTTTGAATGAATATGCTTCTTGCCACCTCTGCCTCCAATTCAAGTTTCTCGTCTTCTTCTTCAATCCGGAGTTCTTGCGTAACCATGGTTAGATCCGATCTAGGGTTTATTGGAGAAGAGAAGACATGAACTTGAGAGAGAAGTAGATAAGTCGAGGTTGGCAAAGAGGATTTTGTAGAGGAAGAAGAAGCTGAATCGATTCTTTCTATGACCGATTCAACTTTTTCTACAGTTTTCTGAGCATCACGTTTAGGGCTGTCAAACGTGGCCCAATAGCATGGAATGGTCCCAAACTGTTGGCGTTTTGTATAAGGAAACGGAACACCAATCTATTTCGTTAACCGTTTCGTTTATGAAACGGCATAAAATTTCGTTTCGTTAACCGTTGCACTTCAGAAATAACACATAAAACGGTTTGAAATGAGGCTGAAATAGTCGAAACGGTAGAATTTGGTATTTCGTTTGCCGTTTTGTTATTGGAACGAAACAAAAATGGTTTCTGTTATTCATTTTGTTTCGCTTAACCGAAACGGAATCACGTGTTTTTTTCTGCCGTTGACAACCCTAGTCACATTCTTTCGAGATGTGATGTGTTCTGTTGCACTTGAAGGATATCGTCACCTCACAGCAGGTATTGGTAGGGTGCCCCTTACCACCGCATCAGAGACAATAGCTATGCATCTGACGGATCAGATCATTTTTCTTTAGCGCTTTAGGATTCGTGCTAACCTTCTTAAAGTGTATCGACGGGACACTAGAATTCCACTTTGGCAAATTCTTTCTTTTGCAGAGGGTTATGCACTGCATCAGCGAACGACGCTGGAACGCTGCAGTGTGAGACATGAACATCTACCGTGGAACACACTACTGGAGAGCATCTTTTTCGGGGACAGCTTTTTTAGGAATTTTTTCTTAATAATCCTAAAAATAAATCTGAAATTCATGATAGTACTAGCGGCACTTAAAAATTACTGAAGTGTCATAAATCAGGCCGCCACTTCAGATGGCGGCCTGCTTCTGCCACGCAGGACGCCAGCTGGATTCAGTAATCGACTGGGCCGGGCCGACGCTTCAAGTGGCGGCTTGTAGTGAAATCTCTACTTGACTTGACTAAACTAATTCGCCATTGAGTCGGTCGCCTCTACATTTAACCCTACTCTCTCTCTTTCTCTACCTTATCTCCTTCCTGCGGTCCCCAAAAAGGGAAAAACCTAACCTTACCTCTCTCAATCCAGCCCCTCCAACCCCACCATCCGGCCCCACGAGAACCTATAACTATCCGGTCACTACTTTGAACGTCGACCAGGCTAGAACGTCTTCTGATTTTGTTGACCTCCACGAGGTAAAAAATTGATATTTTGTATATTTTTTTTTCTATATTGAGTGATTGTTGACATTTATTTTGATAAAATTACATTTATAGTGGGTGTCTAACGATGCACTCACGAACTTTTGCAAATTTTAATTTAGCGTTTTGCCTATTATGCAAGTGAAGATTTTTCAAATGAAGACAGATTTATGGTGACCGAAAAAAAATTTCAGACAAATTTTTGCTTTGTACACATTTATGGCAGTGTGTTTTTTTGGAAATTTTCACAATCTATTTTTTGGACCCATTTATGTCATTCTCTGAAAATCTTCAGCTGTTAAACTTATCACTCACAATATTTGTATTTTTTTCAAGTTTGATTTTGAAATGTGACTATTTTGCAAAAATCTAAATGGCACATTTTTTTCAAGTTTGCCTAATCTCTTTTGCATGTAGTTTGAAATCTGCCTATTAAGTATAGTATTGTATCAAAATTCTATTAGATGTGGTTGTAAACCATTCCAAATTCTGGTCACTTAATCTGCTTGTTGCATGAAAAAACTTAATATTGCTAACCGCAATTTAATTTTAGAGAATCCAAACAGTGTAATATTGCGGTCCGCAAAGTGAATACTTTGCAAAAAATATAGATGGCAGGTTGGTTTTAAAATCCTTAATCTCAGAAATTTACAATATTAAGTTAGTTATTCTAATATTATGTTTGATGTAGTTGGGCAGAAATATTAACACTATTATTGTAATTTTGTGTTTATTATTTGTGTGGAATACTCATGGATTTTGAAATGTGTTTGTTGCTAACAATGGATTTTGAAATGTGTTTGTAGCTTACAATGAATCTGAACCTGCGACCACTCCGCACACGCCATGTAATGACCGGTTTGTTAGTTCAAGGCGAATCACTAACAGACGAGGATGACATTCTCAGATCATTACGGATGAGGTATCCCACGGATTACTTCACTGCTGTAGAGTTAGATGATGAATATGATGTTTTTCATGTTCGCCGTCCAGAGCACTGGACGGATCATGTGAAGAAGGTCGGAGGTTTTTATGTTGTGCGTTTCAATGAACTCGGCTGGATGCATCTCAAGCGAGTTGTCCCACCGGGGTTTGAGAAACATCCTTCCGCTTGCTCTGATGTGTATCGGTTTTCTTAATTATGTATGTATATGTTGTATTAGTAAGGGTTGTGCTAACTGGTTTATGTGGTTGTGTTTTGTGACGATGTTTTTTTTTTGGTTGCGTATGAACTTTATGATTTTCGTAGTTTAAGTATGTTATAACTACGATGTTTAAATTGACAATGTGAACTTATTGTTGTATGGTTATATGGTAGTTTATATTGGATGGACTATTAGTTTTTCCCAATTTGTTTTCTTCAATTTGTTGTTGTTTGATTCAATTTATGGTTGTTTGATTGAATATGTTTATTTTTGGTACAAAATAAAACTTTATATTTCGTAGTGTGACACGTTACAAATGGTTATTTCAGTATTAAATTGATACGATAAAAAATTTATGAACATGTTGTATACGTTCGTGCTCCCCTAAAACAATAACATTACGAACCGGAATTATAATTTGTACATTTTAATTGAAGATGAATATACGGACCGCAAAGATTATGTCAATCATTTTAATAAATTTGTATGATATTTATTATTTTAAGTATTATTGAATTCGAGCATTATGATGTTATTAGCCACAATAATCTACTTAAACCCTTGAGTTTCTCCACAAATTGAAGGACAAATACCCTCTTTCCTTACCACGATTGTGTTTCTTACTAAGAAACCTCTGACATTCTATGATTATCATGTTGTCATTCAATACACAATTTATTTTGTTACGGACCGCAAAGACTGCATGATGTAGTGTTACGGACCGCAACCCAGGCCAACATTGCAAGTGGCGGTCTGGGTGCAATCGAAGTTGTATGATAAACAATATACGGACCGCAAAGACTGCGTGATGTAGCGTTACGGACCACAACTCAGGCCGACATTGGAAGTGGCGGTCTGGGTGCAATCGAAGTTGTATAATGAAGTAGGCCGCCATTACAAATGATGGCCTATTTTCTGACTTACGATTACACGTTTCACGTGTAAAAAAGTGTCGGCCTATTTTATGCTACGATTACACGTGTAATAAAAGTGGCGGTCTGCGTTAAATTTGAATTTTGTTCTATATTTAGGCCGACACTAGAAGTGACGGTCTGGGTTAACGGTATAATGAAGTTGGCCACCATTACAAATGGCGGTCTGTTTTTTGACTTACGATTAGACGTTTCATGTAGGGTTTAGGGCTAGGAGTACACGTGTCATGTGGCCAGTAAAAAAGTGTAGGCCGACAGTACAAGTGGCAGTCTGTGTACATTGTAAATTTGAATTTGAATAGACGTGTCACGTTAATCTCTGAGCACTTTTGATCACCAGGCCGCCATGTGAATTGGCGGCCTATTCCATAACTGTTATGTTATATTGACCTGTGCGGTGTGTCTCAAACTGCAGAAATCATAAAACAGAAAAGAGAAGAGAGAAACCAAAAAAAGAAACAATTGGTCGCACAACTAAAAAAAATAGTAGTTGCTGCGAAATTAATAGCCATAAGGGTTGTGTGCGGCACAACTATTCAGCGATACAGGATCGCACACAATCCTCATGGCTATTAGTATTCCACCAACTCTAAATAAGAAATTTCCTTGTGGAATTCATTATTATGTGTAGAGGACGGGACTGATGGTTCAACTTACAGCTGCCACAAAATGAGGTCCAGCCATAATTTAGCAGCCAACCTCCTTGGATGAGAATCTATCATGCATGCAATCATTTTCGTCTAAAGGAGGTTAGTAGTTGAAATATTAGTCCTTTACAACTCTGCCCCGGGATGTCTATACTCTGTTCTCGACTGATCCGACTCTTAGCTTGAGGCACCCTTAGCAATGGATCCTCTACAAAGTTTTGTTATGTGGTTCAAAATTTTAATGTAATGTAATTTTGTTTATGTTTTATTTGTTTGTGTGGTTCAAAATTTTAATGTATTGTAATTTTGAAAATGTATTTGTTTTAATACAATGCAATTTAGATTGTGTGATGGACTTTAAGTTATACTAATTGCTTGGATTGTGTGCCTTTATTTATTTGTTGATACATATAATTTGGATTGTTTATTGAAATACTTATATTAAAAAGAGCAAATCTAATTTTAACCTTGCCGGTGTGCATGACTATTTCGTCCGGTTCACAACATATAATGTGGTCCGCAAAAAAACCCTACCATGCAAGTCAAGATGTTGCATAAAGTAAACAAATTTTTACAAACATTCACCAAAAATCTAATTTCGAGAAATGTTCTTTCCATAAAACAAAGTACCAACCACAAAATAAAGAAACAAATAAAATTAACAAAAACCCTAACATTCAAAAAGAACTTAAACTTTCATTAAAACCAATTTTTTCAGAATAATAACTTCAATAAAAAACAAGTTAAAAATCATGACTTTCACTAAATAAACAAATTTTAGGTACATCTTCCAAAATTATCTCCTGTCAAGACGTTTCAGAAAAGGGTGGTTCTTTCCAAGACCGCCGCTTCAGGTGGCGGTTCACTACTGCTTGCGATCGTACTCTTGAGGTGTGCCTGGCTTAGGTCACAGTGAGAGCGGTGGACCACGAGATGGAGTTAGAGGAGATGGGATCAGAGGCAGCGAGGAAAGTTTTGTTTCTTTCTTTTTTTTTTAGTTTGGGTTCGAGTGTGGGGCTTGGGAGACAAAGGGTCGCTTATATAGCGAAAAGGTGTTAAGTGTCGTCTAAGTCGACATGCCGCCACTTGAAACGCTGGCCCGGCCCAGTCGATTATTGAGTCCAGCTGGCGTCCTGTGTGGCAAGTCCAGGTGGTAGAAGCAGACCGCCATATGAAGTGGCTGCCTGGTTTAGGACACTTCAATAAATTTTAGGTGCCGCTAGGACTGTTGTGGATTTCCGATTTATTTTTAGGATTATTAAGAAAAAATTCCGCTTTTTTAAGTCTATTATTTTCCTTACCCAAAGTCAATAGCGATGAATCTAATAATAATAACGATTCACGCCATGACCTCTCCACTTGTCTAACCAAATCCTCTAATGCACTTCAGAGATGATCGCCGGAGATGTGATGAGAGATCGACGAACGACTGAGGAAAAACACCACACACCACACACTCACACACCGCACAATCTTGGAGCTTTTGGTTGGCAGTTATTTAATTAGTTAAGTACGGTCCTTTCCAAATTTGTTACTGTAACGGAGGTTAAGCTGTTAACCAGCAAAAAATTGTCAGGTGGGTCTGTGACATTATGCCATTTTGTATATTTATATTTTGTTGTAAGGAAATAATTTAATAAAATAAAATTTTCTTTTATACAATTCTTTATGCCAAGGGAAGTAAGAATGCTGCCCAAGGTGGCTAGTGGCGAGGAAACAGCGTGGGAAGGTCAAGGGACGCACTACAGAGGCGTCATGGCACCTCTTCACAGGGAGGGTTTAGACTTCCTTTTTCTCATACGTTACAGGACCAGTAATAATAATAAAATAGAAAAAAAAGAAGAAGGGTCCCAAGACATCTCTAATTTCGGAATTTTCTTTTATTAATTTGAACGTTTCAGATTTTGTATAGAATGAAATAAATTCGAATATAAAGTGATGATACTTGACCAAAAATCGATCTAAGAACATGGTTAATTTGCACATTTCGTGCTTTATGATTATAATTGTTACATTATGGCCTTTTGACAAATGTGTCTTTAATAAAATTTGTTTTATATAAAACATGTTTTATTTCATAATAAATTTAGAATTGATAATTTAATTAAGAATATATATACATTTTTTTTTGAAAGTTTAAAATGTCACAGAAAGGAAAACTCCATTCAGAAAGACCAAAATTAAAGAATGCACTAAGCTATACCTCTAATAAATACAAACGCTCACATTATCACAGTAATATGGGAAATGCATTTGTACCCATCCTCAATTTCTTTGAAAATATAAATATAAATTTCAACTCGTGGTGAAAACCCTCATTTGCATCAATCACACGCTTCATAGGTTCATGGTACCCAGAAAAAATGATGACTATTTTGCCTTCGTCCATGACCGACATGATCTCCTCAAGAGGGGAAGTGCTTTGGGCAACATAATTTTTTCTAGGAGCAACATAATTTTTTTTGAAATGACTAAATTGTCCTTCTTAAATTTAGTAAATTAGCTGATATCTCTATGACTAAGCCACGTCTATCATGTCCTCCCCTTTCCACTGAATTTTGAAATTTTTTTCTCATATTTTTATGTATATACGTGCAGTTACCGTCTTTATCAAATTTGTAATACATGCTTTGAATATCAGTACTTTATTCAAACTTTTCGTTATTTATACTGATAATTAATTGATTATGAATACAAATTGCGTTCAATTTCTTTTGGAAAATAAGAAGAAAGGAAAGAGGTGCAAAATGAATTTGTACCCATGGACGAAGGCAAAGTAGTCATAAATACATTTGTACCCATCCTCAATTTCAACTATTCAACTATATATAAATATAAATTTCTTTACAAAATGAATAAGACATAGTGCAGTTTAAATAGTGCTATTAGGATGGAAGATATGTTATGGCACCTTCCTTTCTATATTATAAGGTCAGATACATTATAGGATGAAATTTTGACATAATTAGTTAAATATTAATGTTTAGTTAAATATTAGTCTGATTGAAGCTTCAATTTAAGCTTTTTACAAAAGTAATGGATAAGAGAAAATTAACACAAAAGGAGGTGTTATATTTAAAAATAAGGGTTAATTAAGTTTATGCCACTGTAAAAATTATAAATTAAAGAAATATCACTACTAAATGACAAATTATTTTTATGCCATCACTAAATGATAAAATTAGATTTATATCACGGATAATTAATTTGACCATTATATTCTTTTAAATATGTCATTATAAGATAATAAAATTAGAAATATGCCACCGTTAAGTAAATAAGTGATTTTACATCATCAACAAAAGAAATAAAATTTCAAATTTCAAATTTTAAAATTTTAAAATTTAAAATCTCAAAAGTTAAAATTTTAATATTTTAAATTCAAATTTTCCAATTTTAAAATTCGAAATTTTTTATATTAAAAAATTTTAAAAATTTTGAAAATTTTAATTTTGAAAGTTCGAAGTGAAAATCTAAAATTCGAAAATTGAAAAATTGTAAATCTGAAATTTTAAAATTTAATTCATGCCTTTAAATTTCTTTTTCACTTATTAATGAGAGGGAATTTTGGACATTTTTTAAAAGTTAGAGTGGCACCTCTCTAATGTGAGTGGCATATATCTAATTTTATCCGAAAATAATGACATAAAACTAATTTAAATCATTTTACGATGGCATAAAACTATTTTACAATTTAAGAATGACGTATCTCTAATTATCAATTTTTCATCATAATGGCATATATCTATTCCTAAAAAAAAGTATGCTGAATTGCAAATGGTACAGCCTCAAGCAGTCGTACCTATCCGAGGGTTACCCAAGAAAGCCATATGTGGGACTTTTCTTTTCTCAATATGGTTGGAAGAGCCACTTAATCATAGTTGAGCCAAAAGCCCCAGAGGCGCATTAAAACTCAATCACAATTTATTCTGAAATTTCTTGTCGGATCACTTCTTTCATACTATTTCAAAACGAATGCGCTCCATTACACAGATCCTAACTCCTAAGTGTCATAAAATCATATACACGAAATTATATACTAGATCAATCTATTTAAATTCCAGTGTTTGAAAACCTTTACTGACTATTTAATTATTCATGTATAGTTAATTCTAAATAAATACACTCAAATGGAAAGGAATCAGTCCCACACACAAGGCCTAACAATCTCAAAATCTAAAACAGCTAATAGCAATTAAAGCTGACTCCTAAGAATATTGTAATAATAAGGTTCTGTATGAAAAAATTGAAAATTCTTAAAACTTAAAAGTTAATAACTTGCAAAAACTACCACAGAAAAGGGCTTCTGCAACTTTTATTAACAAGAACACTCACAAAACAAATCATGGTATTGTTGTAAAATAAGAATAAAAATTTACCTCCCTCTTTCTTCAAAAAAAAAAAAAAGAGTAAAAATTTACAACTGTTTGGAAATTAAACAGTTACTATTTTTCTAAATAAAAAAAACTGTCCGAAATGGCATATGGTATGGTGTTCTAAAAAGGAAATGATGTGTGATTATTGTATAGGCAGGGTTAACAAAACATGACGCATGCTGAGTGGCATACTGACATGAGACATGTTCTCAAGTCAAACTTGTTTGATATTAGCTTCGTTATTACTCTGCACCCCATGATGATTTCAGCATTTGATATTTATCTCTGCAACAATTTTTTTTCCTTTGTTTTTTACCGTATTTCGCGTACTCATCTTTATTAATTTATCGATCTCAGCACCGAGAAGATGCCAAGAAGTTTCCTAAAGTCATATAATTGAATGCGCTTTCTAAGCTAGGTAGATTCCTTTTCCTGGGGATATATGATATATAAATCATTATTAATCAGGTCTAAAGTCAAACTAAAAATTGGTTGATTTTATAATCCAAATTCGAAAATAAATTGTCAGCCTAGCTATACCAGTTATCCCTAGTCCCCAACTATATATAAACACTTTGCTTCCAGATCTAGCTTTAAGGTATCCGTTCATAACACAAAAAAAGCACACAATATATAAAAGATGGCATCAGGTTCAAATGAGTATGAGGTCATGATCAGGTCGGTCGAGACAGTGGTTCCTACGGTACTGGTTCAGAAGCACAGGCTACCTCTGTCAAACTTCGATCTCCTCCAACCTCCTGTTCCCGCCTGTTATTATTTCTGCTTCCAGAGACCTACACCAACAACTGTCACCGAAGATGCCTCTGTGGGGTTCATTACCTTCCTAACCATGGTTGCAGCCCTCAAAGCGGCACTTTCAAAGGTCACATTTACATTATAATTTGTCTCTTTAAGCTATTTAAAAAATTGAAGAAGTTAACACGATTTTCCAAAAATATTAGTCCGTTAGAATTGGCATACATAGTGAGGAAAGCAGAATATCACTAAATAATGTTACATCTCTCAACAATTAATTAGTACTCATGAGATAATGAATATTTCAGTTTTCAAAATTGACCCAAAATATTCTTTTACAGCAATTAATATATTATCTTAAGAGTTCAAATAATTACTAGACGGATATGCTGCTGAAGTTGATGGTTTTCTATATAACTAGTAGGTTCTAGTCATATACTACCCCCTGGCCGGTGAGATTGTGACAAACTCTGATGGCGAACCAGAAATACTATGCAACAACAGTGGTGTCGATCTGATAGAAGCATATGCTGATGTCGAGCTGAGGAATCTCAATTTGTACAACCCAGATGACAGTGTGGAGGCTAAACTCCTGCCCAAGGACACAAATGACACTCTCTGCATTCAGGTTTGTTATTTGAGCGTACATTACACCTGCTACAAAAATTTTCAATACCTGGTACGTACTCCGGTAGTTTTTGCTTCTATTTCTGCATGAGTACCTATCTCTGAAGTCTGAAATCCTACTTCTGCAGCCTTGTTCATGTATGTTGAAAACATAGTAGTAATTCTATTAATTAAACAGAACTCTTACCATCTATTACTGAAATTTCTATACATAAAAATAATTAAATTTCTACTCTTGTCAGCATTTGAACGGTTTGAACAGTTGGAGTGCTAAGAGGTACATACAACATGATATTGTAAATAACAACGTCCACCAAAAGTTTAATCGGCTTGCACAAAATTTCAACATGATCAGCATATGGGAAAAACAAAGTTAACTTCAAAATTCTGTGTAATGTTTCCTTGAATTTGGTACTATAGTAGTCTACATAGGTTACTGAGCAATTGAGCATTAGAAATTTGACAAAAATGCTCCACTACAAAATGCAGGTTACTGAGCTTAGATGTGGTGCTATGGTGATTGGATGTGTATTTGACCACCGCGCAGCGGATGCTTACTCATTCTTCATGTTTATGTCAGCATGGGCAAATATTGCTCTCAACAAGCCTATCAACCAAATGCCTTCCTTTTGCAGGTTTCTCCTCTCTTCTGGGAACATCTCTTCTTCAAACTCATCTGATCCCATTTACGACCAAATTTTTATTCCTCTTTCACTTCAGCCACCACAAAATCCTGAAATATCCTCAGAAACCCGAGTCAATCACATTTATTACATTTCTGCTATTGACATTGCAAGACTCCAAGAATTATCTGGCCATAGTCATAGCAAGATAGTTTGCTTTATTGCCTATTTCTGGAAAATTTTGGCAAGAACAGCTCGACGAGGTGAAAAATTATGTTCCATGGGAGCAGTCGTGGATGGTCGATCATTCATGAAAACAGTTCACGGTGATAATTTCATGAAGAATTATTTTGGCAATGTTTTATCTGTTCCATTTGGAAAGTTACAAGCGAAAACCTTGATTGATATGACACTTGCTGAGGTGGCAGAGGAAGTAAATAAATGGCTATCACCAGCCAAAAAAGAGGATCATTTCTTTGGTCTACTCAAATGGGTGGAAGCCCACAAGCCTAAGCCAATACTACCAACAACCTACGTCGGAGATTGCAAGGAAGAGGATGAATGGATTTCATGTGCGGTGTCATCCGGAAGAAGGTATCCTGAAATTAATTTTGGGTGGGGAAATGCTATATTTTCGTCTACCCATTTTCCCGTGGGAGATAAGGGCGGGTTATTGGTCCCGGTTCCACAGTCCAATACTGGGGATTGGGTGGTTTACGCGCAGGTGGCACCAAGACTTGTTGCAGCAATGGAGCAAGAGCCGACAATTTTCCATCCATTGAGGACTTTGCATGAATACAATTCGAAATCGAGTCGGGCTAGATTGTAATAGTGACAACACAATTCTCAGCCATGAGGAGAGGCAAATGTAACGTTGTTTCTTAAAAACAAATAAAATAAAATAAAGTAAACCAGTTATTTTTATTTATTTTTTTTGAGAAAAAACTCCCAAGAAAGAAAGCCTGCATATGCATTACACAACATGCCAAAATACAGAGTTTGAGAGTCACGTACATGACTGTCTGAAATCAGCGCTCCTTAAGACTGTGCTCCAGAGCAGCGTTTGTAAAGGAATGAAAGGGAGAGGAACGGAAAACCGACCTGCCCGTGAGTTTACTCGCTCCACGCACGATGGAAGGGAAGAAAAAGCGATGGAAGCGACAGACTGAAATTAGACAAATTTTAGAGTAAACTTGTACACCCCAAATCGGAGAGTAACAAAAATCGGGCACATTTCCTCTCCTCTACTCTCCGTTCCTTTAAGAAGCGTTTCCTGGAGCACAGCCTAAAAGAGACTTCTACCAACATTTTCAAAACACAACAATACTAAGAACCAAAATAGCTGTATAGTTACTTAACCATAAGCAAAACAACCAAACTAATAAACTAAACATTATGATCGCCTGCTGCTGAGTCTGCACCTCCAGATCCAGCCAACAAGAAATCCTGCTCCATGCCAGTGGTAGTGCCTGTCCAAAATAGATAGAGACTAAAAATTGAAGCACATAAATTGACTGCTCTGGCCCCTACAGTGTCCGTTAAAAGCCTACTATTTTTTTCCTTCCAAATTACCCACATAAAAGTAGCACAAAAGCAAAATCCTTTTTCTCTATGTTCTTTTGGTGCTCAAAGAAAACCTCCCAAATACCACTTAGAGAATTGGCTGTAACTATAATCCCATTTATTATACTGATTAAATAAAATCCAAAAATTTCTAATAAAAGACCAGTTAACGAAAAGATGATCTATAGATTCATGCTCATCACAGTATACACAAGTAGGATCCACCTGAAAGCCTCTACTCAAAAGTATGTCCTTAGAGAGAATTCTATACTTGAAAGCTAACCAACAAAACAACTTAATTTTAAGAGGCACTTTTAATTTCCAAAAATACTTTGATGTCCTATCTAATTCCCCTCCATGCATTCTAAACATATAGAAAGATTTGACCTTATAGCTTCCTGACTTATCCTAGTGCACGTGCACTTTGTTAGGAATGCTAGTGAAGTTGAGGCCTCTTAAAATATTGATGATCTGCCCCTTCTCTATTCTAAAATCAACTGAAGCATCTCTCTTCAAAAAAAGTCTAATATTAGCATTATTCCACACCTGGTTGAGAGCATAGGTGAAGTTATATAGAATTTGGTGGGTCCATGGACCCACCTCAAAAAAAAAAATTTACTTGATATTGTATTTGTTTGTAATTAAAAAAAAAAGCCATAAGAAGTTAGGGACTCATCTCAAAATTTTGAAGGACCCAGCTGGACATATTGTGTTTGATTTGAATTGCATAACGACACTTAAAAATCGCATAGGGACCCATGTAGCATTTGTTTCTGGCTAATCGTCTTCTTCCCTCTTACCCAATGAATCTTATCAAGACAAAACTTAGAATAGAATGAAATATTTGGATGAAAAATTATTTGTAGCATATATAGACTAGCGCTAATCTCGCGTATTACATGATTCGTCTATATAATGTTTTGTGAATTTTAAGACATTATAAATAAAAGCTACTAGAAAAGATAAAAAATACAACTCAAATATTATATAAAAACTACCACTAAAAATAAGAAAAATAAGTGTTCAATGAGATTTCTAAAGAACTTATTATGCAAAATTATGAAAAAAAAATGAAAATTCATAGGAAATTGTTGTACTTTTTTGTTATCTTGACTTTTGAATTATTATCTTGTGTATTAAATATATTATTTTAGATTTTCTATTGTTATTATAATATATATTTGATTTTTCATGACTTTTTTATCTAACATTATTTTAGAGTTATTTATTTAAGAATTATTATTATACTATGTCTATATTAGACGTTACATCATACATATATTTTCAGTAAAAAAAAAATTTACTGCTGACACGAAATCCTAACTTCGCCACTAGTTGAGAGTAACCCTTTCTTTCTTAGTTTTTTTGAAAACCAAAGGAAACCTGTCCTTAAAAATCCCCCTGTAAACCAATTATTTATGACCTTACTTTTCTTGGGTGCTTGATCTTACAAGATTACCAAGAGACACGTACGGTTTTATGATGTTAAGTTGCTAACCAGCAAAAAATTGTTAGGTGGGTCTGTGTCTGTGACATTATGTCATTTTGTATATTTATATTTTGTTGTATGGGAATAATTTAATAAATAAAATTTTCTTTTATATAATTCTTTATGCCAAGGGAAGTGAGGATGTGCCCAAGGTGCTAGTGGCAAGGAAACAGCGTGCGAAGGTCAGGGGACGCACTATATATAGGCGTCATGGACTCATGACTCCTCTTCGCGAAGAGGGTTTAGACTCTTCCTTTTTCTCATATGTTACAGAGCCAGTAATAAATAAAATAGAAAAAAAAAAAAAACAAGAAGAAGGGTCCCAAGACATCTCCAATTTCGGAATTTTCTTTTATTAATTTGAACGGTTCAGATTTTGTATAGAATGAAATAAATTCGAATATACAGTGCTACTAGACCAAAAATCGATCTAAGATCATGCATGGTTAAATTGCACATTTCGTGCTTTATGATTCTAATTGTTACATTATGGCCTTTTGACAAATGTGTCTTTCAATAAAATTTGTTTTATATTAAACATGTTTTATTTTATAATAAATTTAGAATTGATAATTTAATTAAGAATATATATACATTTTCTTATTTCTGAAAGGTTAAAATGTCACAGAAAGGAAAACTCCATTCAGAAATACCAAAATTAAAGAATGCACTAAGCTATACCTGTGATGTATACAAACGCTCACATTATCAGTTCATCACTGTAATGTGGGAAATACATCTGTGCCCATCCTCAATTTCTTTGAAAATCAAATTCAACTGTTCAAGTTACCTCAGTTACAGTCTCTATTTGTGCAAAGAAACAATTATAAAAGAGGACGTTTCCTACGTCTTACAGTAAACTGGTAGAAGGGGAAAAGAAGCCATATTGCGTTTTGTACCAGGAATTCATGACAGAGCAAATAACAAATTAATCATTGGGAATACATCTATCTATACATGATATTCTGAACTTTTGCGATTAGACTAATGAACTTTCCAAAAATAAAAATAATTAAGTAATCAAAACAATTTCGCTCAACCTAGACACCAGACTACACCCTCCAAACTTCATCGGGGCTCTCCTCTGAAATCTGGTGAAGCCCCTTCTTCAAGTCATCTAAAGTAATAGTCACTATCACCTCAACATCCTCAACATCAAAATCTAACCGTTCGTCCAAGTTATCCCTAGCATTCTTCAGCCAGGGAATAATCAAACCCCCATTTCTCTCCTTCCTTAATTTTTCAGTCGTTTCCCTCTCGATAAGTGAGGCAACAGTCTGGATAGTACAGCAGGGGTGCAATTTGTACCCCTTCAGGCAAGGCATTTTCAGATGTAAAATCTCAGCAAGTTCTATGGGGGTGAAATCATCAAAGAAGAAGAACTTCTCGACTCGTCGGCGAAAACCCTCATTTGCATCAATCACACGCTTCATAGGCTCGCGGTAACCAGCAAAAATGATGACAATTTTGCCTTCATCCATGACCGACATGATCTCCTCAAGAGCCTCTAACCCATAGTCCTTGTCGTCAGATTTCTGCATTGGTATAAGCCTGTATGCCTCGTCCACAAATAATATTCCTCCCTCTGCTTCTTTTATCTGTGGATGGATGGGTTGGTTTGATTCAATTTGATATAACAAACTTTGGACTCAGGTAATTGAATGCATTAACACTACAGTCAATTGGTCCTTGTTCCTTGTCCATTGATACAGGTGGGTTTTATTTATTTATTTTGCAACTTGAATAAGATTTAACTAGTACAGTATAAATAGTGCTATTTGGATGAAATATATGTTATGGCACCTTCCTTTCTATATTCTGAGGTCAGATACATTCTAGGATGAAATTTTGACTTAATTAGCAAAATATTAATGTTTAGGAGAAAGGGCAGACCAGAAAATTGTAAAGGAGGGCATCTAGTATACCTTTCGTCTTGTCTTTGGTCCTGTGTGCCCCACAAATTCACCAACAAGGTCAGTCCTTTGCACAACAGTGACTCTGTCCGTAGGCAAAATCCCTACACGGTGTAGAAGCTTGCCAAGGATATGAGCAACCATGGTTTTACCTGACTCAAAAAGAAATGAAGGCATCAGTCTGATTGAAGCTGCAATTTAAGCTATTTACACAAGTAGTGGATAAGAGAAAATTAACACAAAAGGAGGTAATGTATTAAAAAAAGGGTATGCAGAATTGCAAATGGTAGAGTCTCAAGCAGTCATACCTGTCCCAGGGTTACCCAAGAAAGCCATATGTGGGACTTTTCTTTCCTCAATATCCAAACCCATGGCCCGTCGCTTTTCATCTAAAAGCATCCCCCTGGCCCACTTGCGCATTTGCATCTTCATCTTTTTTAATCCAACAACATGAGAAATAGATTCGTCAAACTCAGCCATCACTTTCCCCTCTCTACATGATTCAAGTGCCTTTCTCTTTCTCTGCATCACTTGATGCTGGATGAGAATGTTTCTCAATTCCTCATAAGTGGGACCTGCAGGCAGATGGTCTATCGGAGTCTTCCCTTCCTGATTATGGGCAATGAAATTAGAATGAGCCTAAGAAAAATTACCAAGCATGATGACATAACTTTTTTGCATCAATTTAAAGAAATTAAACTCGTACATTGTCTTTTATGCTACAGTCAGCATTATGGCTAATTAACATGCTGACAATGGTGCAGTTGCCTGAAGGGATTGCATGCCAAACTGCAAGATGCAATGGTGTCATGCCATTCTGCAATATGTAAAACAACGCAAGGAAGAAAAAGAATACACCAACAGTCAAACCTTGAATGTTACATATAAATACAAGTCTGCCATTTTCAGATATACTAAACAATTTCTTAAACTGACAAAGATCAAGACCCTCAAAGCTAAGTACATTTTGAATTCATTAATAAATTAAGAGTGCTAAATTACATTCACAAATAAGTAGTACTGTAGTAGAGTAAAAAATATATATATATTTACATTGGTTTTGGCTTCAAGAGCAGCTCCATGTTGAAGAAGCAACTCAGCAGATTTGCAAGAACTGTTTTTTATTGCAAGGTGAAGGGGTGTTTCTCCATACTGTCAAAGAAACTATCATAGTTAAACATATATGATAAATTATATAATGCACATGCATGCCCCATATTATATTATGGGTGATCTAAGTGAATTACCGTGTTCCTGGCCTCCAGTTCTATCATTTCAGGACCCGTCCAGTCAAGCAGAAACTTGACAATCACAGAATCATTTTTGGCTGAAGCAATGTGAAGAGGTGTTTCACGCATCTAAACAGGAAACATCAACAAGAAACAACACAATTCAATTATAATTTCCTAATATCATAGCTTAATTGAATGAATTCAAAGAAAAGAATAACTGTTCTACCTAGAGCAGCATCTGTTAAGAATTTCATTTTCAGACAAAATTAAATTTTGGGATGTGAATCAACAACCAACAGAAATGGTTGAAATGGCCAAGTGGAAATCCAACGGGTACCAAATAAAATTACCACAGAATCTCTTGCATTGAGAAGCGAAGGGTTCTCCTGGAGCATTCTCTCGAGGCCATGGAGAAATCCATTTCGCGCGCAGCCATGGATGGTCTCTGGTTTAATAGTTCTCATTTCATTCCGAGATCCTCCATTCTGACTACCTGGCATCTCGCAATTCTTCAATTCCTTCTCTTTGTCCTTGTGACTGTGAGTTGAGAAGGAGAGAGGGAGATTGCAATCGCTACCTCAAAGGCACCACGAATGGCTTCGAAAGAGATCTCAATCGACTCCTTGTTAAGGCTAGAAGACAGAGGTGAAGTTCATTTCACCATTTTTGGTGCGTAAATCTGGAGATCTGCGCACTAATGGAGGTGCCGATTTGTGCCTTTCTTTGAGAAGAGAGATTGGAAATGGAGTATGGAGGTAACGGTTGGGAGGAAGAGATGGAGGAATGAATCAAATTCCTTCTAACTTTTTTTGTTTCGGTGGCATTTAGTGAAATGCACTGTGTTGGGCCCCACAAGCTTAACTGGATACGATACAATCACGGCAAACGAGATCTCCTCCTGGCAGGACGGTGCGGCGCACCATCTCCCACCGTCCGATCTAATCTGGACGGCCCCTAGAAAATACCGGATTGTAAGGTCCGAAAAAAGGTAACCGTCCAGATCAGATCGGACGGTGAGGATTGTGCGCTGCACCGTCCCGCGAGGGACGGGATAAGAATTGCAATCACGAACGCGCATCCTCATGCAGTAAAAAAAAAAAGGACTACTTGGAGCAGTCCTTTCTCTTTTTTTTTTTAATATTTAAAAATTTTAAAATTCAAATGGAGAATTCTTAAATTTTACCGGCGATGCATTTTCATATAAATTTTATAAATTTTGCAGTTGATTTGATACTAGATCAATGTGAGGAAGTCTAAGTTTTCAAATTTTTTTGTGCTAATTAACCATTTAATAAGCAATCCAAACGACTTAGACCTCGAAGGATCTAGTCCAAGCATTCACACACAAGAGAGAGAGGTTAGGAAGGCTACCTCTCCTTGTATCGCAACAAGGAGGCTCGAATCCGGCGATGTCGAGGTTGTGCGCACCACCACGCGTGTCTCGGCCTCAAGTCCACCAAGGTATTAACCAAAACCTCGATCTATGCTAGTAGATGAGAGGTTAAGCCTAATCCCTTCCTTCCCTTTGCCTTAATTAACTATTTAATTGGATGGAGGTAAGAGGTGCTCAACACATGAGCTTAAGAGAGCAATGGTGGAGAGGAAAAATTCTGAAATTTTTCCTTTAATTTTCGTCCAAAATATTAGGGAGAGAGAAAAAGGCAAGGTGGCTAGGGTTTTGGCTCCCAAAGTGGTCCTTTTATAGACCAACCACTCTCCCAAAAAGTTGTAACTAATTTACAACTATGCCATCACTAGGGCAGCCATAAAATGGGCCTAAATGGGCTCTATCAATTATTTAATTGGTCCTCTAATTCAATTAATTAGTGGCCCAATTAATTGCTCTCAATTTGGACCTTTAATTTACCATTTAAATATAGGCCCGTTAGCTCAAATTAATTACTTTAATTAATTCATGTTGAACAAATTAATTATCAACACTTTGATAATTATTTAAGGATTAGAATATGCATTAATTTATTTCTATATAATCCGTTTGACTTAATTAATTAATTATGACGGTTCGCAACAGTACATAATTAATCAGTCAACATATCATATTGTTGCATTCCTTAATACAACCAAATAAATAATGCACGCATGGTCAAAACCTATTTGTGTGACCCTTTGAGGATTTATGCTCTGTTGGACATGGAAAATAAATCGCTATTTATTTCCAATAATCATAAGCGGTATCTAGCAACACGTTATGATTCCCAATTCGCATAAATAGTGTACTGCTACAATATTTTAATCTTGCATAAGAAATAATAGTATATCCTTGTCTGATTCTTATGTCACATGATATCATCGTATAATCTAAGATAGGAATGTGTCATTCTTGCAGATTATACGTTTCTTGATCTAGAGATGACTGTATCAGTTGCTAGCAAACAATCCATCTCCATCAAGGGGCCCAAACAGATATCATCGCTCACTAAGTAAATTAATGAGGGACATACGATTTTCTTGATGAACAACTTTTCCCCGCACATTTCAAGAGAACATAAATAAAGTCCGTATAGCAGCCCTTATCAGGAATCAACGGTAGACGATATTTATTGAACCTATCCTCATGTGGAAAAGTTGAACCATCTCAAACTTAGAATCAAACTCAAATGAAATAAATAATGACACATAACACAATCCATATATTTATTTCATTGGGTCGTGTCCTGTACTATGTTCCATAACATACACATATGCAATTAAGTTGGCAACTCCTTACCTATGATTTGTAGAACTTAATCATCACTTAACTTGCATACTAATCTTATCCGATAATTAATATTCCTTGTTAATTATCAAGATTACGGACCTTCTAGATTTATTATTGTCATTTATTATAAATGAAACACAGAGATCTACAATTCAGATCCTCAACCTGAATGATCTGTCAATAAATAAATCAAGGAATAAATGATCAAATATCATCAATAACATAAACCATAGAAGTAGCCATATAATGATTGACTTCTAGGACATAACTCTAACAATCAAGTGGTTAACAAATGAACGAATTAGACTAGATTAATTCTAATACGTTCATAATTTGATCACTTAATCAAGTATCAAATCGACTTCAAATTTTATAAAACTTATATGAAAACACATCGCCGGTAAAATTTACCAAGATCAACGGTTTGAATTCTCCATTTAAATTTTAAAATTTTTAAATATTAAAAAAAAAAAAAAGAACTACTTGGAGCAGTATTTTTTTGACTGCTGAGGATGCGCGAGGATACAATCACATTCTTTTCTAAAAATTTTCTTTTTGGTTTTGTTCAGCTGTGGCGATTACTATAATGGTTATAGTGTATCGAGTCATTATGACGAAGTATTTTTAATTAAAAAAGGTTACACTAGTCTGTCGGCAATTTTTTTGTTCACATTCTCAAACGACGACGCAAAAATTAGGACTCTACTATTTACTGTATTTTTTCAGTTATTTTAATGCAATAATAATTCGTAGAATTCCTCAAGAACTCTGAAGTTTAACAACATACCTTTTTTTTTTTTTTTTTTTTGAGATGTAGTTTAACAACACACTTCTACATGGGTTTGTCCATAATTAGGCTTAGTAGATGATAAAAATATAAAATTTCAATTACCTCCCGTTTCTAATAAATGAAGTTTATATTTCTTTATATAATGTTCAAGTAATTAGCCGTTTTATGTTTTGTTTGGCCCTTTATTTTAAAAGAACATCTAATAATCTTATTTTCTAACACTCATTTAATTGGGATAATTATTTGAAACTTAGCAAGAATCAACTTCTAGTCTCCTACTGTTACATTCCAAAAATTTTATAATTTATTTGTATTAAGCTTGTAATTAAATTTCGGCTATTAAAATTTTAAATTTTAATTTAATTCATTTTCATTCAACTTTAACATATTGATTAGCTCGTAAACTAAACCATGCATCATATTTTTAATATTTTGACCGAATTTGACCTCTATGTTTGACTCTTTGACCGGATATATATGCATTTAATTAGCCTTATTATTATTCCAAACCGCCTTCGATTTTATCCGATTGTACACTCATCCCTTTCCTATTGGACCAAACTTTAAAATATATAAAAAAAAGTGCACCATGCTTAGGGACCAAGTATTCCATCCGTATAAATACCAAGCCATCCCTTATTGCCATAGGTTCAAATAGCCGCTATAGCGGCGCTATAGCTGGCCTATTTGATACACCGCTACACCGCTACAAATTTAGCGGCATATCCGATAGCGCGACTCATAGCGGGTTATAGCGGCGGGAAAATAGCGGCGATATAGCGGCGTATTAGCTGAAATAGCGGTTCAGTTTATAATTTGCTGATATAGTATTAGTATTTTGGGTACAACTTTCACATACAAACTCCGATTGACGTGATTCAAAGCTCTATGGAAAGCTTATAAAATAAGCTACAACTTTTATGTTTTGAGTTTTTTCAAATTCTAAATATTTAATGGTCAAATATGCATAAATAATGAATAAAATTTTAGTTGGCATTAATTATATATTTGCATAAAAATATTCTAATTTTTTTATTTTAGACTAAACTAGACTTTCAAAATATACTTGTGTGTGCATATCCGCTATGGTCCGATAGTGTCCGCTAAATGACCGTTATCCGCTATGATATTAGCTTGTCCGCTACGAATCCGATATCCGCTATTTAAATCTTTGCTCATTGCGCATCAGACTTTTATCCAAATTCACTCAAAAAGTTTGGCTAAATAAAAGAAATTAGGAAAGGCTTAGAAGTTAGTTAGAGGCAGCATGCAAAAGATTAAGTTAATCGAGAAGCCGCTTGTCGGAGTCAGGAGTGGCCGTATTGAGGATATATAGATTGTTAGCTTGCTTGATTTTCTGGTGCGGATCCCACACAAATTGATTACATGCTAGAAATTATTTACGCATAAATGCATTGCATACTTTGAACTGATAATTGCACGCATATTTGGATTGTATCATATGACTTATATTATTCAATATTATTATTGCATGTTGAAATGGTTCCGAATTGAATGGATCGTGATAATTGTTGGTACTCTTGTACGGTGAAATGACACTGGTTGGGTTGGGCGTTGGGGTCGCTCCCTGACATGCCAGTCTCCGTGAGTAAGTGCTTATATCCGTGGTTTGACAGTGTTCACGTAATTAGTACCGTTTGCTTATCTATTTGTCTGAATTAATGATAATTGTATGGTAACGTATACAATATATGTTCTATTGTATACTCGGTCTCCTCTAATCAAGGAGTGATGGATCCTTCAGGATAATTCAGTTTTGTTTTGATTGATCGATATTGAACCAGCCTCAGCATTAGGTAGTTGACCAAGCTGAATCGACACTTTTGTGTTACCATTTGAATATGACAGTTCAAATTGATTAATGTGTCGGGTTATTTGCATTGCATCTTCATATTGCCATCTTATAATGTATTACAAAATTGATATTTGACTTATACAATTTGTGTGTTTTTCTACCTCAGTCGGTAAATAGTTCCGAAGCATATAAGCTCGTTCGTGTGGCTGGAACTGAATACCGCACTGAGATATATTTATCTCATTCTTTGCTTTTTGCATTGTTTCCATGGTGGTTGTGGGTTCCATATTACAGTTCGAGCACTAGACAAGAAGACGACTAGTAAACCGTTGGACTGTATGGTTAGCAACCTAAAGCATGTGAACCAGACTCTTATAGCGCATGTCTTATTTTTTTTAAAGTTAATAATTTTCTTTTAAATTTATATTTGTCTTGTAGCTTAATTTTTTTAATGGATTTTAATTAGTTATTTATATTTTGAATTGACAATTAGAGTTAATTTAGTCTTGGTAAGCCTTGCGGGTGCGGAGGCATCCGCAGCGGGCACGCCGTCGTGCACCGTCCAGTCACGGGACGCTGCGGGGTGTCACACCTACTCTCCAAACTTAATTTAACGCTCTTTGAGTGGATCGCAAATACAAAATTATTTTTTACAATTATTTTAAATTGAAAACTAAAATTCATCTTATTTCTTCTTTTAAGAAATTAAAGAAAACACATAGAAGTTCAAAATTCAAACTCCCTTTATAAAGCATTGAAAGAATTATGCGGTATCTTCATGCAAGTCACTCTAGATAAATATCTTATTCGATGCAGAAGCTACTAAGGTTCCACCTGACACAAGATAAAATATGAATGTATTCGCGTGTTTGGTTTGGGCTTTGAATAAGGAATAATTCTTATTCCAGCAAGTTCTTATTCGGTTTTTTTTTTTTAAAGATAAATTGGAGGTCTAAGCCACCCAACTTATTTTTAAATTAAATGTCTATGAAAGACCTCCAGCCGGATTTCGAACCTGCGACTTTTATATTCATTTTTTTTTTTAGAAAATGGCGGAACAAGAATAAGGAGTCGAATTGCCACTTATTCGAATAAGCACTTATTTATCGATCGTATGGTTGGCACGAATAAGACCTATTCACGAATAGACTTAGTCGCAGCCAAACTAAACACGCCCCTGAACTTTCAATTTCGAGCTCTTTACACAAGAGAAAAGCAAAAGAAAAAGATAAATAATGTACGAAAAAAGAGCATAAGAAATTGCAAATGGTACCGTATAGATCAATTCTACATGTCGGAGGATTATCCAAGAAAGCCTCATGTGGGACAACTTTTTTCTCAAAAATTTAAGCCTAAAAGTAACTCCGGGCCCATTTGTTCACATTTGCATTTTTCATATTAAAGGTCTAGTTCAATATAATTGAGAAGGTAAAAGCCATTTAGAGAGATTGGACAGATACTATTTAAATTTATTTATATCAGAATTTAATTGGTAATTTGAAATTAAAAATAACAATCTTCTCCAGAAATAAATAAATCAGAAAAATGGGGAATAAATAACATAATGAAATTTGGGGAGGCAAACTAACGAAATAAGAAGCATAATAAATTTATAAAATAATGACAAGTCCAAAACCATTAAATTATAATATAAAAGAGTGTTGTAACATAAATAAGAATGCAAAATATGAGCTACGAAAATATTAATGTATTAATATGAGAAATGTGACGGCCAAAACGATATGGACGGAGGGCATCAAAACCCGACCTTATCTCAAAGTCGAAAGTTCAAATGATCGATATGAACCATTCAATGTGGTCATCATATTAAAGTTTTCTTTTCCAACCAAATTTTATATATTTTTTAAATTTGAAAATTTCTCAATCTAATTAGTTCAGAATCCTCCAATATATAACAACAATTTTTAAAAATCTGAAAAAAAAATAAAAAAGTTCAGGAAAAATGTAAATTTTTTTATCGGCAAGGAGATTTCAATATGAAGAACATACTGAGCAGTTTGGATCGGCAATTTAAACTTTTGAATTTTGACCGTAGTGTTTCTCTTATCACAATACTGTTAAGCATGTTACATTCGTACAACCCTTGGACATATCTCGTAATAATTATAATTTTATATCATACTGTAAATATTAATACTAAGTAACTAATTAATGTATTGGAAGGACCTAGTTAAGTGCTCCACTATTAATGAGCTAAAATATTCATATGAACGCAGTAAGTACTGTTGTAATCAAAACAACATACGTAAAACAAAAGTGAACTTTTGTTTATATGATAACTAGATAATCATTATTCGTTATTAAGCACGTGTGTGTTTTAACAATTATTAGATATGCTATGAGAATTGCAAGCAACCATCTAAATTCTGCCACCAACTTAACGGAGTGTTTAGAACAATTATCCGGGAAAACTTGTTTTAGTTTGCAAATTAAAGTTTTCACTACGTGTAGGTGCCCACAATTTCTAAAATTCAATCGAAAACCTTATAAATAGACCGAGTGGTTTTGTGTGAACAAACATTAATTGTTGGTTCAGATGGAAATATTTTATTAGGTAAGCAGTTAATATGAAGAATTTATTTTCCCAATACGAAATTTCTTTGTCCCACAATTTTCAAATGTTTTCCTTCAACTAGAGTGCTGGAGCAACAGTTGATTATTGTGATATGGTCACATACTTTTGGAAACCTTTCATTGTAGTATCAATTGGAACGAAGAAGTCACAAAAAAAAAAAAAAAAAAACCCTGACTATTGAATTCATGCAATACCAATGCAACGCATGAGCAATTTAGACAAGGCATGAGAAATGAGTGAAAAGTTTGGAGGATGGCTTCTTCAAAATTGGAACTTGGAAATGACAACAAACATAAAATTCTTCGTTATATCTTAACATTTGTGCTTTATGCGCAAACTAGAGCTACAGACACGTGCTTATATTTGCTTCATCACAAAAAGAGATATTAGAAGAATATCAAGAAAAGTAAGTTTAGTACTAAGGACTACTCATAAGAGAATTTGATAAACAAGAGATTAAATGATAATTCTTATTCTAACTTTCATGTTGATATCATTGATCATCATATAGTTATTAATTATAAATTAAGGTAATTTAAAAATATTTTATTTAAATTTTACAATCTCTTTTCTTCAAGTTAATAGTGTGCATTATTTGGGCTACAGTAAATAAACATGTTGGAAAAAAAATTTATTATATATTGATTGGCGTTGTGACTTGAGTTATTGAATTAGAACAACATGAAAAATCCTTTTTCTAGCATTGTGATAATAAAAACGATTGTTTCAAAACTCTAATTATTTTATCATATTTATTTATATTATTTTTGCCAAGTGAGACTACAACATTATTTATTTTTTTGAAGGTTTATTGCATGATATTAAAAATTGTTTTATGCAGCATTATGGTAAACAAGGGAGTTGTTCATTTAGCATAGGTGTAGAAACAAAGAGAATTTATGCATGTTAGCATTATTTGGATCTGGTAGTGAATTTGAGAGAACTAATGGGAGATTTAAAAGGTGAATTTGAGAGAACTTTTTTTTGCTTAAGAATGCATGTTATTTTGAACAAAAGGAATTTCGAGCAGAAAAATGCATTTGACTATTTACAAAAGATCTTATTCGTTACTCTCATTGTTTGCTTTTTTTTTTTCCCATTAGATTGTGTATGTATTAGATTAATAAAGGGCATTAGTGGTACAATAAGTGGCAATGATTAACAAATTAGTGATATTTAGATGAACTGTAACAAAGTTAGTTATACTCTCCTATGAGAGTTAACCAACATTCTTAGAAACACTGTGTTCTCTGCTCATGCAGACGTTTTTACTTGGAAATGGGATAACACTGGTTTTTCTGTTGCTTCTATTTACAAGTTCTTGAACTTTAGAGGGATTTTTGGCCTTTAAAAGTTCCTTTAAAAGTGAAACTCTTTATCTAGTTGGCTATTCATAACATAATCCTCACCAAAGACAATCTTTTGCATCATAAAGGTTGGCAAGGGAATTCTCATTGCATTTTCTGTGGTTCTCAGGAAACTGTAGACCATCTTTTTTTCACTGTACTTAAATTTCTGGTTTCTGGAATTTTTTCAATTCTAGCCGATCTTGTCAGATTAATTTGGACTCCGTACCTTCTGTTTGGGAGTCTCTCTTCAAGGATTAGATAAAATTAATGCATGTACTATTTTAGTTATTGTTCTTTGGATTATTTGGAATGAGAGAAATAGATTAATTTTTCAAGGTACAACTGTGAAACCACCTCTAAGTACTTATGTTTCTATTTTGGCTATTTTTCAATTTTGGACAGGAGACCAACTGCTTTTGTTGAGCAGCTCAGACATGCTCAGGTTAATTGTAGTTCCAGCTATTGATGGCACTGTTTTTCAGGGGCAGTAGGTTGACAACTAGAGTCTCTGCACTTGAAAAACAGTGCCATCAATAGCTGGAATTATTATTTTTCAAGGTACTAGAGTCTCTATATATACCCTGAAGAGACTGAGTTTGAGGCACAAGTTGATGGAAATACAATTGATGAGGTGGCCAACACGTTTGGAAACAATGAGGATTTACAAAGTCCTTGTTGAGCTATTTTTTTTTCTTTGTTTTGTTTCAAATGATGTTGTTTTCTACTGTATTAGTTCTGGTTTTGTTTTATTTTGTCTGGATGTTGTAAATAATTTTATTCTTGTTTTCAATAATATCCTCTTTAGAATTCCTTGCTTGGGAATCTGTTCTTTCAAAAAAAAAAAAAATACGCTCCTATGAGAAATGGTCCAAAGCTGAGCCCACCGAACAATGAAGTCAAAATTTTTATAGATATCTTCTAACTAGGTCGGGTCTGAGTCTAGATTGGAGTTTCATGACGAATATATCTATCAAATATTGTGTTAGGTTGCACCAAGAATAAGAAAAAAGAAAGAAGAAAGAGGGAATAGACAACCAAATATGAGATAAAGTGGAGAATAAGATCTCTTCTTTCTTTCCATAAAAAAGCAAGAATAAAAAATAAGCTTCTTGCTCCCTCTTCTCTTTTCCTTCTTCTTTATTTTTGGAGCAACCAAACACATGAGTTTTAGTATTTGAAAAGATGTCTACGATTAGACGTTCGGTAGACAAGCCGTTACAACCTCGGGACGAGACACTTGTAGTATACTCACCATTTTCACATTAACTTTGGTAATCTCCAGATTTTAGTTTAGCTAATTTTTTTTTTTGTTTTAAATTTTATCAATGTTTGGTTGCCCTCGATGTTTTTCAGAGACAAAATAATACACTCATTCTTAGATTTTTGTGCCACAAATGAGTGATTCCAATCGTTAAATGTAATTTTAAAAAAAGTACAAAACTGATTTTTTTTATGAATTTTTAAAATATTTTTTCAGATTTTAAAATCTATTTTTTTAAATGGTTCACAAATTTTTGTAGATGGATGATTTTCTAAAAATTTAAAAAATAATAAAAAAGATATGAAGATGAGACTGAACCGTTTGAAACTTTGAATCGATCGTTTGACGCTTAAAAATTAAAGAACCAGCACAATGGACATCTGTCTAATATATTAGACTTTAACTTTGTTCATAAAAAAAAAAAATCTCTAAATAAAAATCCTGATATTTGTACCCTCCGAAACTTTAAAACCCTAACCCTTGCCCTTTTGCTTTCGGCTCTTCTGTTTCCGCACAAAAGGGTAAATTTGGAAGTCGCTTTTCTTATCTTCCGCTCGAAATTCCTTGTCGCAATCTAACTCCGACTGTCGACTCGACGATTTATCAGAAAACGAAACACAAGCAGCAGCTTCTGTGTTCCGGACAGCACCAGCGCCAGCGAGGGTACCTACGTTTTCCTCTTTCTTACAATATACGAAATTTACCTTGCTAAATTTCATGACCTAATTCAACAATCCACACAGCTTTTTCTTATTTGCGTTTATCTATACCAAATTGGGTCAGTATTTTTAGTCTCAGCGTGATTGTTGGTATTTGGTACTGGTAAATATGGATTAGTCTGCTCATTTCACTAGACTCTGATTCTGATGCTACTCTCTCTCTCTCTCTCTCTCTCTCTCACACACACACACACACAGAGAGAAGCTGCAATTGTCTAGTATCAACTTTTTTTCCTGCATTGTTGAATTTCCAATTCTTCTTAGGTCTATTTGTTATTATATATGAACTGTATTTAAGTGATCTTTGATTATTAGTAAATATGGAATACAAGTTTCCTGATCTGTTGTTATTGCAAAAATCCAGATACTGATTGCAAAATCATTGACCTGTAGTTGCTATTGCAATCTAAATTCTATTTGTGAGACTAAGATTGTTATGGTAGGAGTTTTGTGCTTCTTTTACTAATATATCTGTATTTTTCCAATACTTGTTGGTGGCATCAGCATCAGAAAAATGTTTCCAATCAGTATATACACTGGGGGTGCTATTGAAAATGGAGCAATGGGTGTTACCTACAACAAGCCACCATCGGCTTCCTACCCTGCGGAAGACGACATCACCTTTGATGAGTTGAGAAGGAAAATATTCGAACTAACTGGGTTAAATGAGGATAAAAACAGCATAAATGTGAATGCTCGGTGGAATGCTGGGGCTGATGAGTCCCACTGTTTTGTGCTACTTCCTATATGTGAGAACAGCATGTGGCGAATGCTGGTGGAAAGGACGCTGTCAGGTTCGACGGGGTGGAGCATTGTTGAGTTGTTTGTCGAGACAGTTGCAAACTCGGGTTGCACACAGAATGATCCTGTGGAGAAGTCTCAATCAAATGTGGAATGTGGAGAAAATACACATATTGTGGGGGAAGAGGATCAGGAAGATTCTCAGGAGCTGACAGATGAGGAATCCTTTGAGTTTAAGCCGCACGACAAATCAGCTCTGTATGTGGGTAGATCATTTAGCAAAGATGATCTCAAACGGGCTGTCATCGAATATCATATCAAACAAAACAGGGAATTTGAGACAGTAACATCTAGCAACAGTACATACGCTGTGAAATGTGTGGCCCCTAAGTGTGGATGGAGACTGTATGCAACGCCAATAGAGGGAAACTACTTCCAGATAAAAAAAATTAAAGGTAAGCATGTGTGTTCTAACGGAGGAGGAGATGGGAAGGACCATATAAACTTGTCGGCTGATTTCATATCTGAATTGATACTAGACCTGATTAAAAAGAGAGGTGATGCGTGCACACCAAAAGAAATCCAGGACTTTGTGCATGAGCTGTACGGGCGTGTGCCATCTTACAACAAGGCTTGGAGGGCAAAAGAGTTTGCGGTCGCTCACTTATTTGGTGAGTGGAAAGAGTCGTATGTGAAGCTAGCCCCTTATCTCAATGCTATTCAGGTTGCGAACCCTGGAACTAAAGTGGAGTGGTGGTCAGATAATTCCACAGATGGCCCGAATGTGAAACTTTTTAGAGGGGTGGCGTGGGCATTCGCTCCATCCATTGAGGGTTTCAAGCAATGTCGACCGGTGATCAGCGTTGACAGAACGATTTTGTGTGGTAAATATGGCGGTACTATGCTTATTGCAGTTGCTTATGACGCAGAAGATCAGATACTTCCTTTGGCCTTTGCCGTGATAAAGGACGAAGAAGATGAATCATGGAGTTGGTTCATGCGCTGGATGCGGCTGGAAGTGGCGGGCCCACGGCCACTCTGTGTTATTTCAGATCAACACGACTCTCTCTTGAAACTTTTCAACCAGCCAGACAGTGGCTGGTGCACTGGTACTGGGCAGGCCTGCTACCGGTACTGCTCCCGTCACCTTTGTGAGAAAATTCGTTCTTCTTTTAAGAAAGATCACCTGGCCAAATTGATCAAGTGGGTTTCGAGGCAAAACCAGCCAAGCAAATTTCGTCTGGGGATGTTGCGAATTCTAGAAACCAATCGTAAGGCACACAATTGGTTAGCCAAATTAGGTGCAAGACCTGACGACAAGAGTGCACACCATTTATGGTCGCTGTGTGAGGATGGTGGTTGCCGGTATGGAATTGTGGCAGTAAATGGGAATGAGTCTGTATTTAACTTATTTCCCCAAATTCAGAAATTACCCATCAAGGCTCTTGTAGAGCTGACATTCACCATGACAGCTGAAACGTTTGCAAGAAGCAGACAAGCTGCTAGTAAAATTGAAGCTGAAAATCAGTTGTGGTCAAACAAAGTGACGGCCAGTTTGGAAACAAGAAAGGCAAAGATGAGCGAACACAAAGTTGTAAGCATTTCAGACGATGAGTTTGAGGTTGAAACCAGATCCAAGGTCAAGCAGACTGTCAGACTTGGCCGTGACCAGAGAGGCTGCAGCTGTCAGAAACCCCAGCTCACTGGCATCCCTTGTTCCCATCTGCTTGCTGTTTGCGCATTCCTTTCCTTGAATGCAGACGACTTGGTAGATGAAGCTTACAGTGCTCGTCAGCTCTTGGCAACATGGGCCCCACAGTTCCATCCTCCTGGCAGTCCAGAGGAATGGCCGGACTATGCAGGTGTTTCTTACTCGCCCGACTGTAACAGCATAAATCGAGGGAGGAGGAAGAAGGTTGTTTCAAGTCCTAGTGTTCCTGCAAAGCGAAAAAGGTCTAGTTAAAGACGAGTGCTCGATAAATCAATGCACTTCAGGTAGCTCCCCAGAAAATTGTGCTGGTACAGACTATTATGATTTTAGTTATTCCCTTTTCTTTTTCCGAAAATTTCCATACAATCGGATTCTGGTGTTCACTGACCCAGTTAATTTTAGTGCCTTGAAGGCATAGAAAGCACTATTGAGAGTATAGCTGATGAATTTTGTTTCAGACAGTGTTGTCTGGAGCAACATATTTGTTAGGACCTAGGAACAATTCAAAAAGGGTTTTCTCATTATTTAATGTCAATATAGCAATTTCAATTTAGTGAACAGAAAAGGGAATACAGTAGAATATACAGATTGCACCGCTACACTATTCTTTATTCTTAAAGTTGGGTTCGGAAAAGGCCTTTTCATAATTCCTGTGGTGCTATTACTCTTTCCTTCTTATTAGTTTTCTTCTTTTATGTTTTGACCTTGTTAATCTCTTTTGTGGCAGGGCATACTCTTTGACTGTACCAGCTGTGTAGTTGGCATTGACTATTTAGAAACTTAATTGTCAGAAAATGACCTAATATTATGCGTAGTGTAATGTAATCAGAGCTGACTTTTATGTTTTCTTCTCCTTGTGTGGAGTTGTAGACTTGTAGCCTTTTTTAAGACGAGGTAAACTTTTTTGTATAATCTATAATGTTAGTGGTAGATTTCATTGCTTCCTGCATGAACTTTGCTAACCTTGGCTTTGCTTGAATTATATTAATTTCTGAAATTTGATTGTTGCATTGGTGATCACAAATTGTTGTTTGTGCTTGAGATTTCATGTAAAAATGTCATAAATAATATTAATATAATATTTTTATCGGTATTCCCATTTATTATGTTTGTGTGGTTCGTTCGTCTTTTAAAAATCAAGTCATAAACCGACAACTGAACTGCCACAATTTTTAAACAAAATATAATAAACTAAATTGAACTGAATGAACAGTTTTGATGAAAAAAAATATATATGGTCTGTTTAGTTAAGTTGAAAATATCTTGTCTGACAACAGTGACAAGTGTTCCCCGTATTTGTTTGAGTACTAGTGTATTACGCTTAGCTTAAAAATGCTGCACCAATTTTGTGTACCTTCGAACAAAGCCAATCACTCATAAAAAAAAAAACAAAGCCAATGAGCTGATTTTCAGTTTTAAATTTAACTCTTTAACAAAGAAGAGATCTAGTGGGAACTTCGGTCCTATATATCATTTAGGCCATTAAAATTCACAATATTTTTTTTTAAAAAAATAAAAGAGGTTGGAGCGCCACCCATTTCATTTCTTTGAGAAAATGAAAAAAAAAAAGAAGAGTAAATAGAAGGGAAGAAAAAAAAAAAAAAAAACTTGGTCCCAAAGCTACCAGTGATAATTTCCCGACAAACCCTCCAAACACCTACTCAAATCTTTCTCAAGGGAAAAAATTAATAAATAAATAAAACCTCCAAAGTTTTATCTAATGCTAACTCTACAAAATTTAGCCAATTCTGTGTACCACACAAGACGAAACAGGAAATTGAAAGAATAAAATGCGAGTTCTTTTTTTTTTAATCCTAAAATCCAACAGTCCTGTTGATTGCATATATGTAGGTGATAGGACCATTTCCCCGCTTGTCCTAGTCACCTATCATCTCTCTCTCCATTTTTTTATTCACAATATAAATTAGACGCACATTACTCTTTGTTAATTTAATTAGATGAACACAGAACGGTTGTTTTGCAAAGCCTGTCTAGTTGAGTCAACCTCTACTTTACTGAGTGCTGCAAAATGGTTTCTCAATCATGACATGTTAATCAGCACCTTTTTTTTTAACACATAGAGGTGAATTTTTTACCAGTGCTGGAAATTAAAACAAGAACATTCATTGATCACCGTTTCTATGTTTATTTTTATTGTCATGTTTGTTTGTTTGATGCAAAAAGTTTAACTGATCGAAGAACTTGTGTTAATTAGTCCTTAGACATTCCATTTCATTTCAAAATGAAATGGATATTTCATCATTGTTTTCAACAATGCTACGACACACCCTTATCCGTAATCAAACTACATTCAATGACATAAGCTAGTGGAATCATACCGTTCAACAACACTTACGAACTCCAAATAGCAATTAGAACAAGCAAAGCCAGCATAACCATAGAAGCTCATTTAAGTCATATTGATCATAACTCAGGACGTTCAGCGTTACACACTGTCACTATGCCGAGAAAGCTACTCAAAATAAATAACGAGGAAGAAAAAAAGTATTGCATAAATACATCCTTTAATAAAGCGCCAAAAAAAAATCAACATGACATCAAAAGATAACTATTACCAAAAATAGCTACATACAAATATTTCTATCTAGGATTCACAAATCAGTACTAGCGGTGGGACTGGTATGGGTCGATTCGGATATCCGGCCCAGCCCTCTACACATGGATTTAAAGACTGGATCGTGCCCGGCCCTTTTTTTTCCCCGCGAATGCTCGGCCCACTTCACAAATTTAGATCCTAAACAGTCAAGCCCTCGAGCCGGAGTCGTATCCTCTAGATGGTTAATAAAAACCATCCAGTGGACGTCTCGCAACCTCAACCATCCGATCCAAACGGACGGTTGGATCTCAAATCCATCCAAAAAAAGAAAAAAGAAAAACGTGTATACGCTTTGTATATGTCTCTTCCATTTCCGTATATGTCTCTTCGTTTCTGAAATCCAAAATCAAATTTGCGCGCAAACCCTCTCAGAGATTCATTCATTCTCTTCTCTTCTCTCCGCCCACACACAAAGATTGATTCTCGTGTCTTTTTCTTACAATCTGTTGCTTGCTCCGACGAGTCAGTCCGGCTCTTTCGCCATTCCCAAACTATTTCCAAATTGCAAGTTCTTTGTCTTTTCCCTCTATCTCTGACTGAATTCGTTTCTGTGCTTTCAGTATTAGAATTCGTTCGGAAGCAATAGTGATCATGAAATTGATATATAAAGTTGTGGTTTGGTCAAAATAACACCAATAACCCACCAAACAATTGTCAGCTACTGGCATCATATCTTGGGTTGCAAAACCCTTTTTAGGATAGTTTTAATCTTTGTATTTCAATTTAATTCTTATTCTTCACCAATATTACTGAATTATAGCTTTTACATACAATATTTTTTTTGGGACAAAAGTTTTAGCCACTGACCTGGAATTTTGTTCACCATACCATGTGCCTTCTCTGCACGCTTGAGGGAAAGATGAGCCCCTCTACCAGAATTATAACGATTTTCATCCTATCATAAAAGCATATGTTTTACGAAATGTTAAGTGCTATTGTAATTGTAAAAAGGTACTCGTTAACATGTGTAGGTCGTTCTGGTCAGTATTTAGGTCGTTTTGGATTCAAATGCCTATCCTGAGAGGGCTCCTGCAGATTTTAAGTCTAATCGATTTATTTCTCAAATATTAGGTTAGACTAGGAATATGAAACATACAGAAAGCAACTGCTATTTGATTGTGGATTGGGAGATTTAAGGGTTAAATCAGGTGCAGGCCAGATCATGCTCACAAAAAAATCTGATCTGGTTGTGTTTAGGCTGAATTTTGCAGCTAGGTGCAATAGTACAAATCTTTTCGTGGTGTTTAATTACATGGATTTATTCGGCCTAGCAGTACTTTTCAAACAAAGAATCCAAAAGTTCCATAAATTGTGTTGTGAAGTATATGTATTCTTAAAACATTTAGAATCGGAGCTGATAATCATCATCCTCAAGATTCATCATCCCCATCATCCCCATTAGTTGGATTAATTGCATTCTAAAAAAGGAAAGAGGATGATGGGATGATAGGGATGAGCATTAATAACTGCTTTTCATTTTTGGAATGCTTTCCCCATCATCCTAGGACTCATCCCCTCTCTCCCTCTCTATTTCCATTAATAACTGCCATATGCACAACTAGAACAATTAGTTTTTTTTCGAGAATACTTAATAACATTAACTAGAACAATTAGTATTTTTTTTTTCAGCACAATTATTTTTTTTTCAGAACAACTAGAACAATTAGCATTTTTTTTTCCAGCACAATTATTTTTTTCCAAAATAACTAGAACAATTAGTATTCTTTCTAGCATAATTATTTTTTTCCATAACAACTAGAACAATTAGCATTTTTCTCCAACACAATTATTTTTTTTCCATAATAACTAGAACAATTAGCTTACCAACTAGAACAATTATTTTACCAACTAGAACAATTAGTATTTTTTTTCTAGCACAATTTTTTTTTTCCAGAACAACTAGAATAATTAGCTAACTGCTCTAGTTAATATATATAATTGTTCTAGTAATTATTTTTACCAACTGGAATGCAATTAATAGGAAAGTTCCAGAATAAACGTTGGCTAGTATATTTTTCCAACACACTGGATTAATTGCATTCCAAAAAAGAAAAGAGGGAATGAGGATGAAGGGGATGATGGAATCATCCCTTGGATTTTTCTATTAATAAAGACATGTTAGATAATTAATAAAGACTTGGAGATGATGGGATGATGGAATCTATAGGATGATGGAAAGCAATTCCCCATTTAGAATACATAATACTTCACAAAACATATAAAAAATGGTAAAGAGAAGTAGCAAACCTTACTGTACTCCTCCCGCCAATTTTCCTCTTCACATGCATTCAACTATTTTTCAACCTTTTCAAGGATATCCTTCCTGTGTTTAAAGTTTCCTCCTTAACTAATGTAATTTGGCTGTAGAATGGGGAATACGCAGGTGCAGAATGCGCAAGCTGGAGATAAGAAGGTTTACAACAAAATCTGGCATGCTAAGGGTATTTTACCAAGAGCAAGATTTTTTCTCTGGAAAGCGGTTAACAGCACCTTCGATATAACACGTAAAAGTGAATACTTTACAAGTACCCAAAATTAAAGCAAAAACATTAATTGATCGTCGTTTCCATGTTTATTATATTTTTACGTTTGTTTGCTTGATGCAAAAGTTCAATTGATCCATCGAAGAACTTGTTACTTGTGTTAATTAATTCTTATTAACATACGATTTCATTTCAAAATGAAATGAATATTAATTTCCTTACTAGTGTTTTTTTAATAATGCTACATGACGTCGTTATGCATAATCCAACTATATTCAATGACATAAGCTGGTGGAAATCATACGGTCAACAACACTTACGAACTCCAAATAGCAATTAGAAGAAGCAAAGCCAACAAATCTAACCATAATTATAGCTCGATTAAGGAAGCAGTCATAATGATTATAACTCAGGACTTTCAGCGCACATACTATTCAGAGAAAGCTACTCAAAATAAATAACAAAGAAGCTAGGAAAATAAAATTTCATATATCCTTTTATAAAGTAACAATCAAAAGAACAAATCCAACGTGACATCAAATGATAATATCTACTAGTGATATACCTATTCCTAATCTACGTAGAGAGAGATCAACAATATATATGAGTTGACTAGAGAGAATGATCTCAAGTTAAGAGAAGTAGTTTTATTGATCAAGTGATTTTCATTACAAGCAACATTACAATAGGATGTCGAGAATATGAAATCTTGAGCCCCTCCATAGTAGACGTGGAGCTCTATTTATAGTCTACTTTCAAAGGACAAGTGCCAAATTTTGTTGACATCATGTGTCAGAATTCGTAATGGTGGCCTTCTATGAATACCTCCTTAGTGAAACCTCGATAACTATCTGAGCATCTTCAAACTTCCTTTTCGTCTTGAAGGTATCTTCGGTGTTGTTTGGTCTACAACCTCGGATGGAGCACTGACAGCTCATGAGGATAATCTGCTCTCCTGTTAGATGACGCTACGTGTTCACCTCCAGTTGACACACCATTACGACATGGGGACCTCGACCAGGGGCCTGCCAGTGACGTCATCATCGGACTGTCTTTGAGAAACATGTTATATGCAGACTATAGGCCGTTTCCTCAGGTTTGTGATGTCCAATTCTGAGGCACGGGTCGAGAGTTGAAGGGCCGAAAGTCAAGTGTTACCGAGCTTGGCCCTATCAACTACAAAATAGAACTACATAGCAATATTTTTATCTGGCTTCACAAGATCATGGATTTCAAAGATGGTGTAAATTAGGGACAAACCATTGTGGTGATCCACTCAAATCACGGGCTAGATATTCCACGGCACCAGTATCTATATTCATCCTTTTGACATCATAGAAGGTTCCACAATTCATGTCAACCCTTCTCATAAAGTAGATGCTGTTTCTTTTGATCATGGCTAAGTCATTGGCTTTAAGTATCAAGGCATGGTTTAAGTCAATGAACAATGCATAATCACCAATGCTTCTAACCTTGACCCAACATGGTGAACCATTTTTGTTTTCATCTAACCGATACACCTCAAATAGTTCAGACGTTAGAGGAAGTGGATGTTGATCACGATTTCGAATAACTCTCAAAATATCCCCAGAAGCCTCTACAAGATAGCCACGTATGTAATTTGAATAACCTTCAATTGATGGTAAAACACTAACCAAAGTACCAGTACCAATATCTGTAACCTTGATAATTCCAGTGTCTCTCTTTACACTAAAAAGCATACCTTTGAGAAAGAAGTAATCATAATATACATTGTTTGAGTCTAAGTTTACTTGACACCAATTAGCTTGTCCAAGACGCCAAGAAACCAATTTATTATGTGGGCAACCATAATTTCCATAATAGATCACATATTCTTGCAACTGATTTTTCCATGCCCTAAAATAGCAAGGTAATTTACCAAAATCATATGCTGGGAGGATAAACTCGTGATTGTTAAGCGGATTGAAAAGAGAAAGTTGACTAATTAGAGAGCCAGGACTTGAGTAGTGGAATGTGTTTTGAAAACTAGACTGCACAGAACGGTTCAATTGAGAACCGGTAACCAAGATGGCCCATATGTTTGCAAAAACTGATTTGAGATTACGCTGGCGAGAACTAGTAGTGGTAACTTGGAGGTTCAACTCATTTTTGTGGTGGTTCTGGTGGAAGAAATGTGAAACCATATATATATATCCTTCTGATGGTCCTTTAAACTCCTTGGACATAAACTCCTTGACCGAAGAGTTTGGAGCATGGAAATTGTAAAATTTGTCCAAAGGAATGGAGTAGAATGACACTGTTAGATCACCAGGAGTTATGTGGTCTCTAAAAATCCAAGGAAATTGAGGAGGAAGATCGCTGACCGGGGTAGAAGAGCACCACGAAGTACAAACAGCACGAAATCGAACAAAATTAGTGATTTCACCGACCTTTTTGGCAATGAGATTCAGCAAATCTGGTGGAAGAGATGACCAATCTCTCTCTTGAGATTCATTCGACTCCATTATAGCAAAATTAGCCGTTCTCTGTAATTTCAACGGAACAAAAGTTGAGGTAGGTAGATACTGCAAGTAGTTTTGCACCAGTCAGGTCTAGAAAAAAATATATCAGAAGTAGCAATTTCATATTTATAACATGCATGTTCTGGTTGCATATCGTGTCAAACGGTGCAAATAAAGCAGAAAAACAATGCGTCAAATATTAACTACGCAATTAATTAATTAAATTAATATCATGATATATAGTTAAGTCGTATCCCAGTTGTAAACAAGCCAATTACGCAACCACAAACAATTCAACGAGAATAAAGCAAATATTCATCTTATTAAGAAACTTTCACAATGTGGAGAGAAAAAAACAAAGTAACTCGCAATAAATTCATAATTTGGAGGAAAACATCAGTGAATATAATTAGAAACTCATGGAACATTTACATTTTTTTTTTTTTTTGGAAATTAGTGGATAAGACTCCACCTCTTTTCATTAAAGAAAAGTAGCTCATACAAACCATAAACAAATGGAACATTTACATAAATACACAGTTTGCACATTTAATTAACTTGATAGTAAATATAATGTACTAAGCCATAAAAGTAACTATCAAAATTAAGTCTCATAAACGAAGAGAAAGGGAATCAACAGAACGATGTTAGTTGCTTACCTTAATTAAGGCTGAGGCGATCAAGAAAGAGAGAAATTAGTTCGTCTATGACAAGGAGAGGGAGAGGCTGAGAGAGATACGAGAGTGGGGCTTAACGAAACGCAGGATTTACTTTGAGAGGCGAGAGTCGGAGTCCCAAAATATTTTAAGTAAAAAGATAACAATGCGTACGACACGTGGCTTGTCAGACGCGAATCCGAGGCCCCCCATGTACTTTCACATGACTTTTTTTTATTATTGACCACGAATCAATAATTCTATAATCTATACTATTAACTAAAACCGTCACTTTTTTACTATACTTTACCGCATTTTTTATAGTTAAAAATTATTTTCTATTTTTACATTTTCTATAATTAAAAATAGTTTTTTTCTTTTTTTATTAAATGTACATATGAATATATGATGATGGCATGATGCTACATATCACATCTGCGCAGTGAAATTGTGACTTAATTTGTTATTATTGGCAAGTTGTTAGTGTCTTTAATTTATACCTGAAAAAAATAGTCTTATAATTGCAATTTGTTACTATCACATCTTACTTTACTCGATGCGATGACAGCTTGACCCCAGAGTACATCTGCATCTCACATCTTACTTTGACAGTAGGTTTGATTTAATTTTGTTTGTAATAAAAAAAATCTAGATTAAATTTTGCTTCAGTATTTTACTTGAAGTTTGTTTTATTATCTAGATTGTTTTTTTTTTTTTTTGTTGATTCATAAAGTTTGCTCGATCATTTGCAATCGCCAAACATAATTTTATTTATATTTTTCTTATTGTAATGGAATTTGAATTTTAGTTAATGAAAATGATTTTTTCTTTGATTTTGTTTATAATCATGATTTCAACATTAATTTTACTTATAGTAATGATATTCAGTTTAATTTTTTAGCAGTAATATTAATGAATTCATTTTTATTATACATAACAATGAATTTCGTTTCAATTAATTTTATAGTAATGAAAGTATATTTAAAAGCTATTTCTTTGCTTTTCAAGCCATCGTCTTTCTTCAAAAATGTGTAAACTAAAGATATTTTAAAATTAAGGTTGTGATCAGATTCATGTTTCAAGGCTCACTGGTTGTATTTCAACCTAGATCTATGATATCCAGAGAATGAGAAAAGGAAAAAAAAGGAGAAGAAAGATCGATTGAGCTTCACCAATTGAGCTGTGTTCAGCTCAATTGAAAGAAATCAAGAAACTTCAAAATGGTTCAGAATCAGACTCAAGAAACTTCAAAATGGTTAAGAATCAGACTCAAGAAACTCCAAATTAAACAGAAAACACATTCAATGTCATTCAAGAATTCGATTTAATTAGAAAGGAACTCTACCTTTCTTCTGTTGCAAATCTTCTTTGCCTCACGAAAGCCTTCTTCTTCCTTCCTTCTTTCTCCTTCCTCTAACTATCTGTCTATCGCCTTCTCTTTATCTCTCTCTACAAACCATGTTTTTGTATGAACCTACATCGAAACTTGATCAAATTTTTATTGCTTGATTAAGCTTTTCAATCTAATTACATATGATTTTGGTTGAAAAACTTTCTGGTTATGGGGTTTGTCTAACAATTTTAAGAAGAAATACATATTTTCTTGTTACGAAAGGGTAGTTGGAGAAGGAAGGGAATTACTTGTTACCGTATATTTCCTACTGATTTTACGAAGGTAGAAATAAAAGGAAGATCAATCGACAAGGAGTTGGTTGAGGGCATTTTTGTCCTTACATTTTAAAAATGATTCTTCAAAATTTTAAAACCATCACAAATAATCAAAAGGGTAAATAATATCTGTGGATTAAATGTTTAGAGGGTGATATTTCCAAATTTGAAGATTGGAGGGTTTATTTCCAGTAAGCAATGATTAGAAGGGTATATATGAAAGATGTGTGTTTTGAAAGTTATCTTTATTAATAATAATTTATGTATTGTTCGTGATGTTGAATGTTGTTATACATTCTTATTCTTTGAGATTAATATGTTATATCTTTAGAAGTGTTCAAGAAGATGCTCGTGGTCTTGAACTATGAAACTCTTAAGATGAAAACATATATTTCTAAATATGTTCACAATCGTGGTAATTAAAGAGAAATAATAATTACCGAATAAGATTGTCATGTCGATTGAAAGTACATTGTAGTTCTATAAATGTTGATAAGTGATTATCATTCAATGACATGAGTATATATAAAATGAGCATAGTTTATACATATTGAATATGACCTAACTGGATGAAATATTATATGGATTGTGTTTTGTGTCATTAATATTTCCATCGTGTCTTTGAATCCAAGATATGAGATATATAGATTTCTCACATGAGAAGCATGCAATGTAATTATTGATTAAGACTATCTTTTTACTGATCTTAGTTATTTGTTGATGGAGGGAATTAGTAATTCATTGTATGTGACTTGTGCGGAAGAAATTTATATGTCAATTATCATTGTCCCTCAGTTATTTGAGTTATGATATTACTGGGCCCCTTGGTAAAGTGGAATTATATAGCATGCAATATAATTGATGTAGTTATAATTATAATTCACTTAAGAGACTAAGAAAACGAATATAATGCAAAAATGACATGATCATATTTTTCATATTATTCATAATATCATGAGACAAAAATAGACACAGATCAAGTGGATCGAGTACGTAATGACTATGTCGTTTTGGGTGGCTATAATGTAGTGATAGAACCTCTTATAGTCTATGATATAAAATAGTTTATATTATTGCCAAGATGACGTAGATCCTCTATAAGGTCACACCAACTGAAGAGAAACAACAAGTGTTTTACATTTTATATGATGTATGAAAATACATGTGATAAAATATTAAAATAATATGTTATGAAAAAATGACATGCTTAGACCATAAATAAATTCATGAAAGTATATGAATATTATTGGTATAATGTTAGAGAGCATTATAAGAATAATATAGATATCATATATTGTAATAATATATTTCATTATATTAGTTCATGAATTAATTTATTAAACAAGTTGTAAAATATAATTATAAAAGTTTCTGCTAGAACTTATGTATAAAGGAAGGTGATGCCGTGAAAATTTCAGAAAATAAGGAAATTAATTTTTCTCCTTATTTAATTTTCTTGGCCGACACACCTTATTTATTTTCAGTTTTTTTTTTCCTGTGCATTTTCCATCTTTGGTTATCTCTTGCGCGAGGAAAAAATGGAAATTGAATTTTCTCTCTCCTCTATTGATTGGCCGACACATCTAAATATAAAGGACATCTCCTTTGTGCATTCAATTATACAGATCATCTCTTGCGCAAAGAAAAAGACAAGAGAGAAAATTATATTTCCATATTTTCATATATATTTTGCATATTAGTTTAGCCACCAAGAAATCAAATAGTTCGTTGATTGAAGATGTAAGGTGGTTGGATCTAAGTTTGAAACTCACCATCGATCTATCTAAGTGTTGGTAGAGTTTATTGTTAAGGTTCAAGGCGAACTAAGAGAAAAAACGCGCTAAACGGTAGCGGCGAGAATCGAAGGTTTCCAAGAGATTTGGAGAGAAATCTATTCCTCTCTATCAAGAGATTTGACAATCTCTTTAGGTATAATATTCCTCCTTCTCAAATAAAGTTATTTGATGGTCTTGTTATGCACATGAGATGCTGGATTAAATGTTTAATTGTTATTTTGCTTTCTATTGTCATATAAATAAAATCCTTTGTGTATCGAGTCAAATAAAAATTTTAAAATTCCGCTTCCTTGACATACACATGAAATTCCAACAATATACCTAACCTGATTTTCCCTTTTTTTAATCCTGAATCGGTCTTTTCCCTTCTGATCTATGATATCTTAAAACATACTTCACAGTATGTTGGAATTTGTTATTGGTACAACTACTAAGAATTTAAGATAATTAACATCGACAACTCAAAAAAGAATGTATTACTTAATAAACTATCAGTTTTACAAATTAATGCTAAAAAATAATAAAATTGACTAATTGTATGTGGTTAAATTAAGTAATTGATCACGCCTTCTGAAAGTTGGCTTATAAATTCTTATTAGTGTTTAACGGTAATTACTTTTTTTTTATGATATCAAGTGTACCTTTAGTTTTTCGTTTGGGGTTTAATTGAGCCGGTATGTACATGGAATTAAAAAAAAAACAATATTGTACAAACTTTCATTTGAAAACAGTACCAAAAAAAGTTTTGCATTTATAAAATAAAAAAAAAGAGAGATAAAGTCAGGAAAAAGTTTTGCATGATATAACATGCACATCTTACTTGATTCTTATTACAGTTATCTCCTGAATTTTATAAATGATTATGTATATAGAGAAGTAGTCAATATTTCCTTTAAAAATTACTTCCATTTTCTATTAGAAAGTTCCATCAAAATATGTATCCAATAATTATACAATTCGCAACTTTGTACATCTTTCAAAGTATTTTAATAAGACATCAGAAAATAGTTCATTAAAAAAGCAAGACATCAGAGAGAATCAATAAATTGAACATGTTTGCAAAATCAATGTGTTTTTTTAATCATTTGAGATTTGTTAGAATGAAAATGAATAATATACTAGAGTGTTATGCGATATTAGGTAAAATACCAACCATCATCGTCTGGGTTTGGACATAACACCACCCTTGTTCTTCATTTATGCGGCTTCAGTAGTTGAGCATCAGTTGTGAGTAATTTGGTTCCAAATTGTGCAAGCTTTGGTCTAAATAGTCTTAGTCCTAGTCCATATGACCTCCATGCCAACGCAGCACTCCATAGAAAAGTCGCATACATCCTGTTGTATAGATGAGTAATTGAAAGAAAAAGTATAAGTAATAAATCTAAAGGGCATCAAATTAAAAAACCGACTCCATGAAATAATTTTTTTTACCGTGTCTATCCTTCCAATGTGTGCTCCACCCAATAGAATGTGTACCCAGCTACTAAAATAGTAGAGTAAAAATCCACAGTCCCACATTTCCAGCCGTCCATTACGATTAAGCCCAAGAGAGGTACTGCAGCGGATATTAGGCTCAATCCTCCGGGAGCTAAAACAATAGGGAGAGGCCGTTTGTGCACCCAGAATATTGGCACAAGAACACAAATTGCAATAGCCAAACACACCCAAAACTGAAAACGAAAAAATTAATAACTAAAAAAGTGACTTCAAATTTAATCTAAGGTTTATTTGTAATTTAATTATTGTACCGTGTTACTCTTGTAGTGAGCAATATTGGCAGCCCTATCGACATACAATGTCGCTAGTGCTGCCCCAGAACCTACCATGGAAAAGATCAAATCTAAACCCATTAGGCCTCCGAAATTCGTGAACCAAAAGCTGGAACAAACGTCGAAAAGGAGGGCAATGACATTCCACCTTGCTTGCTTCTTGTTCTCAATTGGAAAAAGCAAGCTCACCACACTACAAAATTAATTATTACAAAATTTTGAATAATACAAAAATTAAGTGAAAACGATATTTAGAAGGAAAAAGAATGTATACTTACATGTTAACTACTGCACTGATGAGAGCAAGACTGAAGCCTACCCAAGATATGAAAGTCAACATGGTCCAAATATAATATGTGGAATAACAAAACAATAATAAAACCTCTAATACAATTGCAAGTAAAAATTCATTCATATGATAGCAAGATTTCAAAAAAAGTATGTTATGTAAATCTGACAAAAAATATTTTTGGAGTGGTGCTACAAGTACAAGCATGGTTTTAAAAATTAAGGTTATTAAAAAATTTGAAAACCCTATTCTATTTTTAGATTTTCTCTTAAATTCACTAAAATGGTTAAAGGATGTACCATCAATCTGGGTTTATGAATAGGTTTTTTTGTCACTTTTGCTAACATAACCCTTTTACTTTCATCTTGATTCCTGAACTTGACACTGTTTCATTCTATGATTCGTACTGTTTTTGTGAAGTAAAGAGACTGTAACTAGTCTTGATGAGAATTTTTATTCAAAATCACAGACAATATTTAACAAAGCTAAAAACTCCAAGTCAATTATTATTTTCATTGTTTCGATTCCGAAAGTTGATCTATTGCAATAAGGAAGAAAATTCATTTGAGCAATGGAAGAGCTAGCAGCCTAGCAGTAAAGTAATTGTTGGAATTTTTCAAACTATAACCCTAATTGATCTTATTATTTCTAATTTCAAGTACAAGCTATAACTCAACACAAAATTCTAACATTTGAACTAAAATTTGAAAATGAAACTCGAAATTAATAGCACTAATATTATGAAAAAGCACCAGAACCAAATTGAAATTCAATATCTTTACTTTTTAGAAAATCAAGAATCTAGATTATGTCATGCATATTCAGTTCATCAAATTTGTTCTATCTAACAGCAAAGGACGCAATTTTACACGGAAATTTACCCGAAAAAATCAAAAGTATGTTAACTGTTCATTCAAATTTTAAAAATCGAATAAAAAAATACGGAATTTTAAAAGTACGTTTGTAAGACCGGATTCCCGGATTGCGATCATAGAAATCGCATAGATCGGATTCCTGGAATCCGATCTAAGCTTTGATCGGATTCTGGGATGCCGATCAAAGCTTAGATCGGATTCCAGGAATCCGATCTAAACTATACCTTTAAAATTTAATTAAATATAATTTAAAAATTAATTAAATATTAAATTAATAATTCAAAAATTAATTAAATATTAAATTGTCCTTAGATCGGATTCTCAGAATCCGATCTAAGGAATTTGCTTAAATATTAATTAAAATAATATAAAATATTAATATTTATTAATTATTAATTAAAATAATATAAAATATTAATATTTATTTAAAAATAATATTTATTTAATATCTATTAATAGAAAAAATTAATATTTATTTAAAAACCTCACTAGTTAATAATTAACAATGATGCTATTTTTTAAATATTAAAAATTAAATTTGTGTTGTCGTGTCGTGTTAGTTCGTGTTCGTGTCGTGTTGCGTGTCGAATCGTGTCATATTAAATCGTGCTAATTTTTCAGGATTGTCAACATGACACGATTATGACACGACACGATAACACGATCGTGTTGTGTTAATTCTGTACTCATGTCATGTCGTGCCAACATCGTACTCGGAGGAGGGTACAGCTAGATTTAGACTCAGTTCTTAGGTGGGTACAACTAGCCTCAGACTCAGACTCAGTACGAAAGGGGTACAGCCATCCTCATCCACACATGGGGAGCCAGCCCTTTACGCCTATCCCCACACCTTCTATACTTAGTCAGGCTGATGCTTATTATTAGGTATACGGTACCCACCCCACTAGATGACTCATTCACACCTATCTCTCACCGTGCATTCGCCCATTCTGAAGCCTCTTCTAGTAAACCACTCCATCATCCCACTTAAGTTCTTACGACTCTTCCTCCCCTCATCTAGTGAGGCTTTTAAATAAATATTAATTTTTTTTATTAATAGATATTAAATAAATATTACTTTTAAATAAATATTAATATTTTATATTATTTTAATTAATAAATATTAATATTTTATATTATTTTAATTAATATTTAAGCAAATTCCTTAGATCGGATTCTGAAAATCCGATCTAAGGACAATTTAATATTTAATTAATTTTTAAATTATTAATTTTCGGCGATCCAAACGCCGATCCAACAATGTTATTTTTAAAATTCCGAATTTTTAACCGTTTTTATCGTAATTCGTGTGAACAGTAACGTCATTATTAATTTTTCAGGAATAAAGAGTTACCTACTTACCTAGTTACCTCACAAGCCTGCTGCAGTGCTGCGTCTGCGTGTCTTGAAGGCTCAATCTGGGGAAACTCTCGGTCCCAGAGAAGCCCAAAATTAAAGCTGAACAAAAAGAGAAAGGATCAAGAGGTGATTACTATAGTCCATTAGGCATAGTATGAAAAACAGATCAAAGGGAGAAAAAAAGATAAGGCCTTAGCCCAGTTCAGTCACAACTCACAACTCACAATTAAATAATTTCTCAACTTATTACTACATATATAAATATAAATATATAAAATAATCTTAAATATTGCGCCACATGTTACGCCACTGATACAGGTTGTTGCAAGTATATTTCATATTGTAAAGATTGCAAGTATATTTCAGATAGTAAAGATCAGGCTAACTTAAATTGATATAATGTATAACGCAAATAACGATGGTAACCTATAAATTCTTAACCTACATGCAAAAGTGGCACGTAACAAATGCTACACTTTATGCCTACGGACTTTTGATGTGGATTCTCGTTCTTAAATTTATATTCTAATCTACCTAAATTTTAGTCGCAAGCGCACGACGATCGTCTAAGTATTTCGGCGTCGAACCATAAGGACGGTTTGGAGTAATCAAGTTTCAATTTCAATTCAATTTGCTAAATGGAACGCTTGCAAGAAAAGTTGGTTTGTTACAGAGAAACATATAAGTAAATTTACAATAAAAAATAAATCCTAAATTAACAGATTACAATTAAGAGGGATTAAACGTCTAATTAAAACTAGGGGCTTAAAGTAAACTAATTCTTTAGTTTACTCCAGTTCTAGCGACCTGCTGACTCTCGTAGCGGCCCGTTGAAAGAACTCAGGTCGCTAACCTACTAGGCTGGTCGCTAGCTAGCTACTTGGCAAGTTACTGAGGCTGGCTGAGCTGAGTTGTGAATTGTGTGGCCTTGTGCATGGGCAGTGCATTGGGTCGAGTCGAGACTTGATCTAGGCTAGAAATGAGTCGTCTAGCCATCTAATTTACTGCTTTTCTTGCTGTTTTCTTCGAGTTCCTGTAAAAATAAAATAAAACGCAACGGCAGTGTCAAATCTGGCAAACAAAGATAAAAACAAAGAAAAATAGCAGTTTTAGTAACAATTTCGATGTAAAGTCTGGTCAAAATATCGATATAAATATGAGATATCAATCTCCTGCAATTGTTAATGTCTAAATTGTTGATTGCAAGATCAAAAGGACACTAATAATCTGAATAGCCATGGATAGGGTTTTCAAGGGCCATTGGATCCGTAATCAGTCATAATGAATGATTTAGATTTAGCCCAAATAAAAAAACTTGACCTAGACAGAATTTTTCTAATATATATATATTGTATCACTATCACAAAAAGAGGCTTTTGTAACGGGTCATCTATAACGGTTTTATATAAAAACCGTTACAGAACTGTGGGAGACACCGCGCGGAAAAAAAGCAATCCAATCTGTAACTATTTTTTAAAAAAAATACCGTTACGATTTTTCCGTCACAGAAAAGGAAAAAAATCTGTAAACCCTTCTATAACGGTTTTCCTATAAAAACCGTTACAGATTGGAATGCGAATTTGTAACGGTTTTTATTTAAATACCGTTATAGAACGTAATTTACTCTTCTGCAACGGTTTTAAAAAAACCACTATAGTATCGGGTCGAAATAAGGCTACGAACCCCTTTATTTCTCCGATCGACCCAGCCCTCTCCCATCTTTTCTTATTTTTCTTCCCCTTGATCTCTCCGCCGCCCTCGCTCGATCGTCCCACTCTCGCTAGCAGGACGAGAGAACGCCACCAACCGCTCTATTTTCCAAACCCTAGCCACCTCTGCTCCGTCCAATCCGATCTTCACTCGGTGCTCGCCGCCTTCTCGCAAACCCTAGCACGAAATTAGTCCATCATCCCACCCAACTCATCATCGCTTGTAGATCCGTCAGCGGAGCTGGTGGTCGGGCTTGCTGATCCTCACCAATTCCTAGCTCCGCCTACTGCCTCTGTGTTTTGAAATTGTGTTCTAAAAGTTATCTTATAGTGATTACTTTTATATGTTATATTTATGAATTGGATGTTATTATATTTTGTTCCATGAGTTTATGTTCGTATTTAGAAGTGTTCAAGAAGATGCTCTTGATCTTGAACCGCAAAACTCTAAATAAAATGAATATATATCTCTAAAATGTTCACAAGGCTTGGATATTAGCAGGAACACTAATATGCCATACAAGACTGTCGTATTGATTAAAAGTACGTTGTAATTCTGTAAACGTTGATAAAGGATTATCATTTAATAACACGAGTATATGAAAAAAGTTATGTTACTCTGGTACGCCTATTAGATGGCCGTACGCGTACCGGGTACGAACCCGATACGAGTACACCTCTGGTACGGTACTGGTACGTACCGAATAGGCCACGTGGCGTACCCTAGTATTTTATTCATTTTGACAGATTGGGTACGGTCAGCGGTTCGCTGCGGTACGCGCGTCGGATCTATAGACCCGTCCACAGTTGATCAAATGATCCACAGCAATCCGTATTTCACGTGACTACTGTTGGCATTATCAAGAGATTAAGTGTTACGCTGTGGAAGTGGATAGTTCTATATATAAATGCTTTAAAGAATGTTTGAAAACCTGTGTGGGACTAAGATTCCGCTCTGCAAATCGGACACTCGGACAGCTACAGCCATCCAAATATTAATAATAGAGGAATCTTTGAATAGTTGCGGCCCAATAAGATTTGTAATCTAAAAACACTAGCAGCCCAATTATATTAAATATTTTTCATACATGGGAATTTTTGAATATTTGACTTACAGTAGGAGTCTTTGAACTTTTAAATAAAGAAAATAACTACCATTAATACTAATATTTGTATTAACGAAAAAAATCTTTAATAGTGCAATAATATTTATTTAAAAAAATATTTTTTATATTTACCAACTCTCATCATAATTAAAAAAAATTAAAATATTATATATTTATTGCCGTACCCGTACCAGAGATTTTTTAAAACTTTCGTACCGCCGTACCCGTACCGTACCGGGTACGGTACTCGTACCCGTACCTATGCAACATAGGAAAAAAGTTTCATATATTGAACAGACCTAACTGATAAAAATATTATATGGATTGTGTTTGTGTCATTAATATTTTTATCGTGTCATTCTAAGATTGATATGATATATTTTTCACATAAGGAATATGTAACGTGATTATTATTTAAAGCCATTTGAAGCAAGTGGTGATAAAAGTAATAGTTCTTTGTATATATCTTGTGTAGGAAGAAAATATATATGTCAATGGCTATTTGCCACTCATTGATTGAGGAATGATATTATAAAGAGTCCCTTGGTAAAGTAAGATTATAAATAGATCCAATATAACTGAAGTGCAGTTATAATTATATAATCATGCTTATTGAAGACCAAGAAAAGATTATAATACGAAGATGACACAGCCCTATTTTGTATAATAATCATAATATCATATGGCAAGGAATAGACACAAGTAATGTTAACAACATTACTAGAAGGATCGTGTTTCGAAAAAAAGGATTTGCCAAACATCTATATTATTTGGATAGCTGTAATGTATGCTAGAGTACCGCTTACAGTTTATGGAATAAAATATTTTATTCCATTGCCAACATAATATAGATCCTCAATATATAGGTCACACCAACTGAATGGAATACAAGAAATATATTTTCTATGTACAAGATTTCATGTTGTATGAAATAAAGTACAAATAGAAAATTATATCACATGACGTGATTAACTAGCAAGGAATAAATTTATTTATATGTGCATATTATGAGCATAATATAAGTTTCACGTACTATAATAATATATGAATATTATTATGGAGTGCATAAATTTATTTAAAGCCCAAGCCCAATTATTTTAACAAACGAAGAGAGAAAGAAGGCCTTAAATTAGGGTCAGAATTTGAGGTAATTTTAAACTGAAAATTAGTATAGGAAATGATAACCAATTTAGGCAAATGATATATGAAAATTGTAGTCCTGGAAGTGTAGAATCCAATGGTTCAAGTTTCATATCGTTTGGAGTTTCCTATAAAGAATTATCAATATTTTAGCGCTGCAACGTCAGAAATTAAAGTGATGTTTTAATTTCTGGTTAGTGGCTTTAAATGCTATACGAATTTGAGAGATTTTATTCTAATATTTTTATGCAAAAACAGATCAGAAAATTGAGAACACAAGTTAGTCTTCATGTGTTGAAGCTTTGTTCTTCTCTTCTTCTAAATATTTGTTAAAATATTCTATCAATCTATCGATTAAGCAATCGATCAAGATACGGGTGGCGGATCTAGGTGTTGACGAGGAGTTCGCTAGCATGGATTCAACTGTCGTTCTTGTTTCGGATTCAAGGTGAACCGAAGAGGAATAGAGCTTCGTTAGAGACCATAGGTATGGCTCAACAATCTTTCTTGTAGAAATATATGTAATTGTGATGCAAATAAAATAAAGAAAAGTTAGCGATAATAAGAACGATCCTAGATGTTATCGGTTAATAAAAATTAAAAAAAATTATCCGATTCGCATCATGAAATCCTTTACTGTGGTCGCCTCGTCCTCAGCAATGGTGAAGGCTAAGCAAGGTCGAAGGTTGAGAAGTTGGTGGCCACGATGAGGCAAGATGGTGCCTGCGACGACGAGGCAAAGCGAGGTGGTGCTTCTCTTCTTCCCATTTTAGTCCCTTTCTCCTTCTTTATTGATTTATTTATTTATTATTGTGACTTTTGTCTTGATCAAATTCGGTGCAAACATATTAGGAGGTTTGAATGTTATGAAATGATTTTATTGTGGGATTCGGTGTTAATAATTTGCTGATTAATGAGTATTCGAGTGTTTTAGGGGTTTTTCTTGCATCAATTTGGGAATGCATGACTAGTAATTGTTTGATTTTTGTTCTTGACTATATTTTGGTAATATTTAGAGATTGACATTGTATTGTTATCCTCGGTAGATGCTAATTTTGGTAGTAATTGATAAATATCAAGGGAAAAGATTTTTGTCCTCACTACATCGCTTAATCTCTACTTGAGGTGTGAACCAGTCAAAAATCTGGAACTGAACTTCTATTTATTTATGAATAAATTAGATGTTATGGAATAAAGATTCAGATAAAAAAAATGGAGCTTTCTGATTTGTGATTTGTGAAAGTTGACGTTAAGTTTCCATATCATTTAACTTTGATGCATGAACAGAGATTGAAACTAGATCAAGAGCATGCATGGAGATTAAACCTGAAATAATCAATTTATTGTATAGAATAATTAACACTTGTAAGATAGTATGTGAGTATTAGACTATTATTGCTACTGATGTCAAAATATTTGGAGTGCCTTGATTAGTTTGAGTACTGAATTAATTTTCTATTTTCCTTCACTATAAGATGTCAAAATTGGTTTCTTTTCAGCAATATCATAGCTGCCATATAAATTTGACATTAAGTAACTTTTTTAGGATGCATATGATCTATTGTTAGCAGAAATAAGTCCAGAAGAACTACTAAGTTTGCACAAATATTGGGCAAAACTAGAGATAATCTTGGTAAGGACATAACTGCAGCTCGTGGAGTTTGGGACAACCTAATTAAAAAAAGGTATCAAACTCTCTAATTCTGTAATACTACTATGCAAATTATATCCAACATTATTTTTTTTTTGCCAACTGGCTTTACACTGATTGAAACTAATAGATACTGCTCGATTGTGAAATACTCTACAATATAAAGCCCTACTAATTTATTCTTTAGGAAAAATTGGGCCCAAAATCAAGTGGAACATATTTAGATGTTGGTTACAGTATGTATAAATTGCTCTGAAGTGTTTCCTTGAGATGACATGTTTAGGTTGTTCTTGATGGCTTCAAAATGGGCCTTAATATTGGGTTGTCATGGCATTATCTGTGAATTTTCCAAAATATTGATGTGATATGTGATATGTGATATGAGAAAAGTTTCTTGCAACTACATGGAAACGTTGGTTGCTACTTTCAAATTACTCTTCTTATGCACATTTTGCCCAATAATTTGTTATAGTTGACTTTTTCTTAGTAGGCCCATACTGGAATCACATCAAGGGTACATAGCCATCGAGGCAGAGATGGGTCATATAAATGAGGCTAGAGCAATTTACAAGAGGTGCTATGCCAAAAGGTTTGCTGGTACTGTTTCTGAGGTAAATTTATGCTCTATTTGTCAAGGCATTCATTCTCAAGTTCCATTAGTGCTATATTGGAAGAACCAATCAGTTTGACTAGCATGTCAGTCCAAAATATCAGTGCAGCCTAGACCCGCCTTTTTTCAATAAAACATCAATTGCATTATCTATCTGTTGATTTTTTGCTTTAACGATCTCCTTCTTCATTTGTGTATGTATAGTCTGATCAAGGACAAAACTAATGTGATTTTATTTTGTAAATTCAAGCAATTACAGGCTGACATAGATTGTCAAGCAAAAGATAGCCATGTTGGATGGATGAAAGCCGTGGTCAAGCGACTGAAAGCCGTGTCGGATGGATGAAAACCGTGGTCGAGCGACCGAAAGTCGTGTCGGATGGATGAAAGTAGTGGTCGAGCAACCGAAAGCCGTGTCTGATGGATGAAAACCGTGGTCGAGCAATCAAAAGCCGTGCCCAAGGGATGAAAGCCGTGGCCAATCAACTGTTAATTACATTAGTTTTACATTATTTATATGCATGATTATGATTGTGTTTCTAGCACAAAAATATTATGTTATTTATATTATCTTTATGATTGCACGTTTATATGATGTATTGATGGTAGCATAAATGATTTTTTTTTTAAAAAAAAACAAGAGTTTGTAACGGTTATCATATAAAACCGTTACAAAATAATTTTTTTTTTTTAAAACAAGAGTTTTGTAACGGTTAATATCTAATAACCGTAACAGATGGTATCAATCTGTAACGGTTTTTAGATAAAAACTATTACTAGTTTGCTCCTTCTGTGACGGTTTTTTATAAATAACCGTTACGAAGTCTGCAATGGTTATTTTACCTTTTGTAACGGGACCTATTGTAACGGTGCCATTACAGTTATAGATGTGTTTTATTAACTGTTACAAAAGCTCTTTTTTTAGGTAGTGTATGAATTTATTTAATCTATTGTAATATTAATACTAAAAATTACTGAACCCCATTGTTAAATTTTCTGACTTGCAAATCACTTGCAAGTGGTGCACAACAAGTAATATAGATTAGCACTTTAAAACCGTAAATCCATGGTATGTTAAAACTTTATCTCTATTAATAAAGTGATCAGATTCCAGAAGAATTACCTTGTTGAAGGATAAAAGTTTGACCACCTAGCAAAACTCTTGACAAAATCCAAAAGCTGAATTTCAGCCTTCTGCTGTAATATAACAAAACAAGGCCATGGTCAATAGGTAGCCGAAAACAAAATTAAATGCTGAGCAAAAGATTGGGACAGAAAAAGTGAAACTTAGAAACAAAAATGTACAAATTTGGCCGCAAAAAGAAATTAAAAAGTTACTGAATTGAGATAACCGGCATCTCATTGAGCCTAAACAGAGAATAGCACATCAAATTGCGCTCAAACATCAAGACAAGCTTGCATTGACATCTGACAATTCCCACAGGGGAAGAGGGATATCAAAAAAGTGCATCACCACGAACCCAGAAAAAAAAAATAAATAAATAAAAAATAAATAAATAAAAGAGTACGAGAGTAGTTGTGAGACCAGACAACCACTAACTTATCCCATGAATTAAATTTACTCCACCTATCCAAGAGGAATAATTTACTCCTCTGATTTCGGTCCTTACTCCACTCTACTTCTTTCTTTTTACTCTATGTTTGAGAGATTAACGGCCTGTTTGGTTGGGGGAGAAATCACAGAGGGGAAAGGTAATGAAAGGAAATCAGAAATTAAATCTTGTTTGGATGGAGATAATATGGCGAAGGAAAATTTGTCAGAAGGGAAATCATTCCCTTCCGATTTTTCCTTTCTATAGAAAATAATTCTCCTCCGATTCGGAGTGGACACGACGGAAAGAAAAATCTTGGCTAAAATTGATCTTGCTAAAAGACATCGATACTCTTGCTTCTGTTTTTAATATGGAAAGTCCACTTTTTTCCAATCCATCTTGGCTAGAATTGGGTTTCCATGGTTCTTGCTACAGTCGTCAATTAGTTTATTACTTTGGTAATACCATAATCCAGCTTTATGGAGATTTCTTTTGTTCAATTAATTTATTAATTGGATTCAGAGGCATAATTCAAAAAGTTTTACGGTTTTCCATAAATCCAACTTTATTGGTCAATCACATGCTAAAAATGACCCTAGCCAAAACTTTGTCGATTCAGAGGCATCTAGGGGTCACGGATTTAGGAATTGGATTTCATTCAACTCATGGTTGGAAACTCCTAATTGGTTCACGACGATTTTGGGTTGGCACATAAGGATCAGATTATATCTGGTCTTGTTTCTACTTTTCTAGTTATTTTAGATACTATTGTGAAATATTGGATCTTCCATTATTTAAATCGTTTCTCTCCCTCGCTACTCCGTTAATACAAACAAAGTACTCTGTTGATATACAATTGCCGGTAATCTAGTAAGATATCTCTCAAAAAAGTACTTCCTTGATACAAATAGATACTCTCTTGATATATAATTGCAGTCTAGTAAGATACTACTTTAAAACAAATAAATACTCCCTGCAATAAACAACGGCTTATTTTAACCTCTGTCCTAATTAACACTGCCAACTCTTCTGTTAAATAATTAACTGGACCCCACTGTCATAAGATAGAAGTTAATAGCGCCCCTTTTTCTTTAACGCTAGATTGTTACACTCTTTTGGTTCTACCAGCCAGAGAGACTTTTTAACTGTTTCAGTTCTCTCTAAGTTTGACTGGGTCAATGGTTTCAATATTCATTTTCAACTCAGCGAGGATTTGACATATTAACGAATGAATTATGCATTGATTTCAGTTGATCCCCTTCTTCTCCTCGAGTATTATGAAGTCCCCAGTAAATTTTTTTTTAAAAAAAAAAGGGAAAAAATCGGAGAAACACATCTCGTACTAAGGAGAATGTATAAAGGACTTTTTGGTAAATATAAGAAAAAAATTTGGGAGATATTTATATAGTAGATGTGATAAAAATCTAGATAAAATTATTTAAGAGTGGTATTTTTCTACGAGTAATTTCAGGTAGCATTTCTGTAATTTTGAAGTTCTAAGACGGCATATATTCAAATTTGTCTGAAATTAATTATATATTACGTTTTTAAAAATATTAAAACTTATAAAATTGAATGAATCTTATCATTATTCCTCTCGAGAAGGGACTTTAATCAGGAAATATTGTATTGCTCGGCATTCCAAATTTCCAAATTCCAATAAAAGCTTAGCTTTTGTGTTGAGCCCACTTTCTGTTTCCATACTCCGACCACTCACCATTTAGTCCGTTTGCTAATCCATTTGCTTTCTGCTTGAAAGCTTTCAGTTCAATGGCAGGCCCATGAGATATTAGGCCTACAATAGAAAGCCTATGTTTAGACAAACCGAGTCCATTCATGTACATAACAATTTTCTATTTTAAAGCTAGTTGTACAGTACAGCAGTCAACCGGATATGATAGAAAGAGAAAATGCAATCCTTCTACAATCCATGACCAAGCTTCATTAAATTGATCTTTTTATCAAGTGTGTAACTATATAGAGGTAAGTATATCGGTGATATACCATTAGCATATTTCATAATTTATCTACCATCGTCGTCCTTACAACATCCACAACAATAACAAACATAAGAATAATTATAATATAATTATATTGATATTAGCAAAATGTATAGTGTTGGCACATGTATATAACGAGAAAAACCCGGTTCAAAATCCCATCTGAACAATGTCCGAGTCAGTCCAATCAAACTTTCTTTAATTAATAGAGTGTAAAAATGAAAAGAGAGAGCAAATATGGGATCCCTTTAAATAATTCATATGTTGCTCTGGAACTTTTTTAAGTGGGATACTGAAAGATGACTAGGAAGCAACATAATTGATAAATGATAATAATCATTATCATCATCACAAAAGGTAATTACATTTATCTTCTATATGTTATCGCTAAGGACAGACCAACATCCTCCGGGATGCTCTCCCTTGCCTAGTTGCCATGTGTTTGGTACACTGCATACTATATACTAACAGCAATGATAATGGATGAACTCTCTTCCAATGTTTTAAATTGAAATATTCAATATGCATGCTGTTGCATGGTCACTGTATAGTTTATCTGCAGTAAACAAATTGCAATGTTCGATATGAATGTTCTGAAAATTTTTCAAAAAATTATAATATAAGTGAAACTCATTTCAGAAGTTTAGCGAAAATTAACAAAATTATGGTTATACGATGTTTTTAATTTTTATGTCTACTTAAATTAAAATTATTATTAAATAATTAGAGGATATTATAAATACATATGTTCTTAACTTCTTATGCGTGCGGCCTCTTAGTTCTTCCCTCTTTTAATAATTGATGATGATAACAAAATCAAACTCCCAAGTTCCGATGAATAAAAAGTAATGCAACACTTTACCCACAAAAGAGAAGGAAGATTATTGTATGACATTATCTTAGGGGTCGTTTGGATGTGTCCGGAATTTGGGGATTTTCCAATTCCGGGCATAAATTTTAATATAAACAATTCATCTCTCTCACAAAGTTACACACTTCCCATGAATTGGCTATTCCTAACCCATCCAAACGACCCCTTAAATAATGGAATCCATGTATGACACTTTCAAATATTTTGATAAACTAATCTTTGCACAGCCAACCTAGAGTTGACCTAAAAGGCTTAACCTCCTCAAAAGAAGCATGAAAAAGGTTTATGCATATGATCCCCATTGATACCGTACTGACTACTGAAGCATAAAGTCGAGCAATATAATAAATATAATTTTTCACATATCTAGCTTTCTAATGGTAAATATTAAAATAAGTTTTGAAGAGCTAAACCAAAAAGGAGGGGGTTAATAAAAGGATTTACATCTCCAGAAACGAACAAAAAGAAAGAGGACAAAACAAGGCCCTACCAATCCCACCTCTCCAACCTTGTCTCAAACAATGAGAAACCCTTGATAAAACAGCAAACACACGAACCCACCAACAAGGTGCCGCCACCAACCAATGAAATGGAAGGAAGGAGGCGACGCAGAGGTATCTGCACTAAGGCGCTGGAACTGGAGAGAATCCACGGCCAAAGGCATGTTCTCTCTGTCTGGGCTACACGTGCCTTGCACGTGAGGAACACCATTGTTTGTGTACAGCAAGGCGCGGAGCACAGCTGACACGGTGGGGATATAGGCAGTTTTGTTTCGAGCAAGAAGCCACGTCAGCCCCATGAGCTGGCAGTCCCGGCCCATCATTTTGCTTTCTCTAATGCTCTCTCCAGTACTTCCATTTCCAGTTTCCTGGCCCTTCAGCTGAAAACACCAGAAAAAAAAAAAATCAGAACAGATCTGTATACAGAATTTCATTAAGTAATATAAAATATATTTCGCTAATTCCTGAAATGCACATGACCAACAATATTTTGCAACATTCAAATATTTTCATACTAACTGCTAAAGGTTTAGCAATTTGCATATAAATAATAGAAATAGAAGAAACACTGAGTGATTTTGCATGGATGTAAAGAAAAACATGCTGGAGAATTTAATGTCCAAGTATGAGTAGTTGGATGCTCATTCAATGAGAAGGAATAAATTGGTTCCAACAAATGTGGTATGGTAGAAGAAGCCTGGATTTATCATTCCTTAAAAAGTACACAAAAACCGTTAACATAGGAATTCATCAGAGAAGAATCAAGGTGTCTCCTAGTTCATTTACTGCATATTTCAGCTTCTTAGAAACATGGGTATTCATTCCTCAGTGAGATGTCTCCTAGTTCATTTACTGCATACTTCAGTTTATTTTATACATGGTACCACTACCAGGTTTATTACCTTTCCTATTTTCAGAACAATTACCCAAGCAAAACCCCCAATATGTTTTTTTGTTAAATATAAGAAAAATCACCCTCATTTAGCTTGTGACCTAACAAATAGCATTTAAAGGTTAACTTCCACATAGGTACAAGACTACAAGTACTTATTTTAGATTATTTCTAGCTCTCTTCACATGTTAACAGTGGTCTATTTGAATAGCAATGTTATGCGCTATAGTACAAGATAATAAAGATACTTTATACTTTATTTGTCCAAATAACAAAGATACTTGTGTATTAATTATTCTCAGTTTTAACTAAAAGCAACTTTCTAATAGATACTGTCAACGTCATAACCTCGTAGATTGTAAATTATTGTTGCATAAAAGCAACCCACAACCACTAAAAATTAAAGAGCTTTTTCAAACTTCGTGTAATGTTTGAAACATCTACTGCAATAATACAATATATAACATACAATGGTATTAAACAGTTTAAATAGAAGTTAAATTATGCATGTATATCAGTATATGAACAAACCTTTTGAAGAGACTGAACGCACCGGGTGCAACCGGCATAAGATGCATTCCGGCAACTCTTTTCAAGATCCCTTACAGCAGCAGTTGGTGTGGCATTTCGTGCTATCGCACTCTCCAATGGCTGTGCACCTTTGGAACCATTAACAGGGACAGAGAAGGCAGCAGGACACCGAAGCGAACCAATTTGGTGCAGCCTGATGCCGCAAAAGCACAGCACCGTGTCGCATGTATCGTTCGGCCGAGATAGCTTCACACCTTTCTTGTCAAGCGCTTCCTAAAATAGCAGTAGGCATAAGTTACTTTATTAACATATATATCCTTGTAAACATTTAAATTATTTTGCAAAAAGTCCATGTAATATTGTAATGATTATTAGAGATTTCATTTCAGCCATGTCGCTAGTGTTGATGGATTTGGTAAACTTATCAGCACAATGTCTATAAAGTGGAAATTATGGAGAATCATACTGCATTTTCTATAGTTGGAAAGGTAACATAAAGTAAAAAATAATTTCATAAGTGCCCTACAAAAACACTAATTTAAGTACATTTATATAGAGTGGAAAATGGTAATTGTTCCGGTGCATTTAATAGAACCTACCTTTCTAAGTTCTCCTAACACTATTTTCTAAGCTGTAAACTGAAACAATAATTTCAAAAACCTACTTAAACAAAATAATCTAAAAAAAATTCATGTTAACATTCAACAAGAAAAGAAACTGAGAGTAAAGAAACAATACTTGTAAAGCATCGACGCACTTCTGGTTATCGTAGGGAACCATGGGACCATCGTCGCCGTACGACGACACGTCAGCAGGCGGGTCGGAAACCTCGAGAGCGGACCGGGCATGAGCAGCAAAGAGCCACGCGGCGAGCACAGGACAGCACCGTCCACGGTCGAGGGTGGCGGCGGCGCCACCTCGTCCTCCGCCGCACGCAGCCGAGACGCCGCCGAAGAGCTCGTTGGAGAGGTCGAGGTGACACGAGCCGTTCTTCGCTTGCGCAACGGGAAGAGCAGGGACAGTGTTGGAGGCAAGCTCGCCTGGATTCAGAGGTTGTTGGTCGGTGGAGTACGAGTCCGGCGTTATGATCGTCTCCGACGAAGTCATCGCCGGAGAGATTACGTAAGCGAGGAGAAGAAGGAGGAGGAGCAATGGCGATGAAACGAGTCGCATTGTACTTTTGTAGCTCTGTGTTTCTTTTTCTCTGGTGCTAGCTTCTATTTGTTTGTTGTTGTTGCCTTGTTGGGAATGGAGAGAAGAGAAGAGAAGAGAGAAAAGGTGAGTGTCTTTTTGAAAATGGAAGGAGGTTTGGGATTTGGGAGAAGGAAGATGGAATTGGAAAGGGAGTGGTTTGGTTTGCTTTGGTTTTGTGTGTAAAAAGACACAAGCTTCCAAGGAGACAGAGAGAGAGCAAGAGAAGCGTGAGGCTAATACTGTAATACACTATACAGTCGGAGAGTGTGCAGCTGAGGCGATCCTGACCGTTCGATTAAGGTACAGATAGATTAGTGTAGCGCTTATATTATATAGAGGAAAACGACGGTACCTAGTTACCTACTTCACACACACACACTTTGGAGCTGATCCTCTACAACCTAATGAGGATACTTTATTCGTTCGACTTAAATTTAACGGCTTCAGATTTGGAAATGTTCGTTAGCTGTGTTAATGAAGTTTCAGGCAATCCGATAATGTATGGTTTAATCAGTTCACTTTTCTTTCTTGGAGCATACTTGATTTCATAGGATTGTCTGATAATGACACAATTATCATAGTTGATAACAGTTTAATTAATTATTATCCTGTTTGAATACTTTGCCATCTCTTCATATCCGAGCGTAAGTCATATACTCATTATATTTCAATCCTTATCCCGTTCCGCGTGGGACGGTGCAGCTCACAATTTCCACCATCCGATCTGATCTGAATAGTTATTTTTTTTCGGACCTTACAATCCGGTATTTCTAAGGTCCGTCCAGATTAGATCAGACGGTAGGAGATGGTGCGCTGCACCGTCCCGCGAGGGAGGAGATGTAGTTTGCATCATATTTGACGGTTCATATTTGTTTCTGGGTCGTTTGCTTGGCATCTCTGCCATCTTTAATTTTACGTTTGAATTAAAAAATATATGTTCAATTTTTTTGACACCAACAGAAATTTATTTGTATATGTAATGCAAGTATACACATCGTATATTTGTACTTTGTATTGAGGAATAAGGATGCATTTGTGGATGCCCGTCTAATTTTGACCGAAATCAATATCTTATATGAAAGATTGTACATATTTTGGTAGAAAAATAAAAATATTGTTTATAAATATAAATATTTACAATAACGAATCTAAACTTAGTACTTACAAAAAGTAAAAGAAAAATAAATCATACAAATTAAAAGGACATGTTTTAACAATGAAATAAAAAATATTTTAAATTCATAATCAAATTACATAGGTTGTCATATCATGTTAGCAGCAGGTATCATCGCAAAATATTACTTTTATAATATGATTTTTTTCAAATCTCGTGAATATAAGAAATTAATTTTATGGTAGGAACCTGACAAAATAATAAAAGGAAAAAGAATAGTAACCGTAGGTCAAGATCTTTCTTGTGAGGCCTAAAAGGGCCTAAATTGGTTAAAGTAACCACCTAATATTTGCACCGTCCCCAAATAAAAAGTTTGACAACATCATTACTTCCCCAAAAAAATATTGTCCCAGTTTATATCTATTAAAAAAAATCACCTTATCGACAGTAATTAAATTCAGTTAAACCTACAAATAAAATAAAATATCTTTGAAGACGGATTTAGGCGAGAATTATGGGTGCATTGGAACTAACTATGTAGTTGGTATAGTTGTCGCCTTTCGGAATTCGTGTCATAAAACATCACTCACTGTGTTTACTGTTTTTTCTTAGAGAGAAGAGGGGGAGAGAAATAGGTAGGTAGACATCGGCCATTGGTTCATTGAGCGTGACATGGTAAGATACAGGTATCACGTGACCAGATTGGTTTCTGTTTGGTCGCTCTTTGTTTGGATTTACTCGCTCCCTCTCACACTTTTTTTTTTTTTTTTTCTTTCCCCAAAACCAACCTGAAATTAATGCTTCGGAGAAACAGTTTCAGAATTTTTTTTTTTTTTTTTCGTTTCGGAAGAAATGTTTCAGATTTTGACCAGCTAGTCAGTGTCGGTTTCAGATTTCCTTTGGATACCTGACCTGACTAACGCCGGGATATATGAACCGTTGCTTTCCTTTCCCCCATATTTTTCTTCTCGAATGTTTTTAAAGGTTGATAGGTGATTAATGTGCTAGTATTTTCTATATCTAAATAATTATATTATTATATTTTACAACAATGATAATTAAAAGGTGATACTTATCACAAAAAGTTATAAATATGTTTTTTATAAGGGAGGGTTCTAGTGTCTACAATTTGAATGCTTCCAAACCGTTGATCTTATTTGATAACTTGATATAATGAGTGATGCGTTTTCATATAAATTTTATAAATTTTGAAGTTTATTTGATACTTGATCAAGTGACTAAAATATGAAGATATTAGAATTAATATATCATATTTAACTAGATTCATTCATTTTTTCAATCTCTTGATCGAGTATCAAACAAATTTTAAAATTTACAAAACTTATATTGAAACACATCACTCATCAAATTGAACAAGATCAATGGTTTTGGATTCGATATTTAAATTTTTTATTTGAAAAAAGTAATCTTTTTTTAAAAAAAAACTTGACAACAATTGTCAAGGGAAATGGAAAAAAGCTAGCAGCTACTGAAACCTATAAACAAGTTACAAAACTAAACATTTGAAAAAAGTAATCAGAAAGTGAATTTGGAACATTTGGGGCGCTCAAATTGTGGACATTTGGAACTCTCCTTTTTTTATAATTAGATATATTGTATAATATATTGGGTATAATACGAAGGCCGGGTTGTCATTGGTTTAGCGATTTGATAAATTAGCAATTCAATTTTATCATTACAACCGATTAGTGATATTAATTCAACAATATCAAATTGCACCATATTTCATATATACCATATCTAAATTATAGAAAACACATCGAATGAATATGGCTGTCAATATATTTTTCCTTTTTACAAATCTTATAAGTTATAACTCATCCGCCATATACAAAAGTAGTTTTAGAAGGGTGGAATTTGTATAGAAAAAGAGTAGTAAACGATATGAAGAGTGATATCAGATAGCTGATAAAATAGTGAACTATACATTAAGCACTTTTTTATAATAATATATGTAATACAAAATTATATTCGTATTCATAATAAAGTATCAAACAACTACTTAATTAATTTGATCCATACGGACCTCCCCCAGTTGTAGTGTCCAACTGCCCATCTGAAAAATGGAAAATGTAGGGTTGGGATGGACTCTAAGATTGTCTTGTGTTGTTGTTGTTTTTTTTTTTTTTTTTTCTCGTTTAACCCCGACATTTTAATTACAACTTCTTTTTGTGTAACGTCGCTTGCGGAGAATCTGCAGCAGTAAAAGATTTTCTAAGACTTTTATCATTGATATAAACAACTGTCTAAATAAGCCTTCAAGTTTTTTTATGTGGTCCAATAATTTAGTGGTAAGAGCACTAGACTAGTCTCAAAGAAGTGAAGAATTCAGCTCCGAATGTATTTGTTTTTTTAAGATAAATTGGAGGTCTAACCCACCCAATTTATTTTCAAATTAAATGTCTATGAAAGACCTCCAGTCGGATTTCGAACCTGCGATCTTTCACTCAAAGTGCATTGCTCTTTGCCACTAGACTAAGAGCTGGTTATTCCGAATATATTTGTTGTCCCTAAAGGCGCTGCTTAATTAAGGTTTAGCGAAAATAATTAAGATTTTAAACCGGTTTGGTATGAACTACCCTAATACAATTCAATTGGTATCCAACAATTAACAAACACACACATGCAATTCAACTATAGCAAGAAAAAAAACAGAGAGAGAGAAATTGAACACCTGATATGATTACGGAGTTCCGACCTACTAGTGATATGCTAGCTTTAGTCGTACGTCTCCGGAAGTTTCGCTACCACTAAAAGGGCGCGCTCCGTTCAATTCCAACAAGAACGAGACTACAACTTCGAACCTAATTGCCTCGTCACAAGGACACTCGATGTGGATCATTCTAACTCGAATAACAAATGACACCACGGCCTCAAATGAGAAGAACTCTCAACGTATTCCAACCTACGTCTAACGAAAATGTCGAAGTGGTGGTGTTTGAGGCTACTTTATCTCTCAAAATGATCTAGTTATGAAAAGCTCAAGTGGAGAGTAAGCCTAGTGCTCAAAGGCTCAAATATGGACTAATTTTGACTAAGCAAAAATCTCTAAAGTGATAAAACAAGGGGTGGTATTAATAGGCCATGAAATGGGCTTTTTTTTTACCAGAAAAATTTGCTCTGTGCGCGTTATATAATGCATCAATATGACCGTTAGGGTTTGTCTGTAGCGAAACTGACCGTTATGGCAACTTTGCGCTACACAACACAATTTTGCGTTATGCAACATAGTTTTGTATTACACAACGCATCTGTCAGTTTCAGCAGACAGTGTTTAGTATTTTGACCACAATTTTCTACTCCGAACTTCGATTGAGCTGATTCAAAGACCATTGGAAAGAGGACAAAAAGATCTACAACTTTCATACTTTGAGTTTCTTCAAATTTGAAATATAAGGTGGCCAAATCGTGCTCTAAAGAGCAGTGCAGCAAGAAGACTTTTGTTGTTGCGTTGTGTAACGCTTTAGCTGCGTTATGTAACGCCTCCAGAGCCATTTTAGTGTCAAAAAACATTTTATAGGTAACCAAGTACTACCATTAAGTAATCTTAAGTAGCATTACTTAATTTTTCACTTGAAACTTGAGCTTTTCTGTCTAATTAGGTCATTATAAGAGATAATTAAAGAGCTTCAATACCGATTAACCTAGCTTAAACTAGTTCAAAGCATGAGGAAAACTTAATCTTGATCTTGCTTGACGTATTCTTGAATCCTCATCTTCCTTCTATTTTATTTCTTGAGTTCAAGTATCGTTTTCATACCAAAATATCTTATATTAAGAACTCAAAGGAAATTGTTAAATGTCAAATGATATTATTTTCTAATCGACAAATTAAGAGTTGTTTAGTACAACAATGCTTTTAATTTAAAAATAAATTGGATGGTAAAACCTCCCTCTTTCTTAAAAATAAAATAAAATAAAATAAAAGCCCTTCAAGTTTTAACTTTTTCATTTGATGAGCATAAAAAGATCAGTGAGCTGGTTTCATGCTGAATGTATTTGGTTGATTATATTTAATCCGATCCAACTTTATGCATATACTAAATTGAGGGTTGATGATTTCATTTATCATGTAGAACACACTAGAGATCATCAAAAAATCAAGGTGCTATGATAAATTTGACAAATGACCAAACTACCCAGAAGCCTCAAAAGCATGACAAAAAGGAAGAGCACTGTGGTACTCAAATTTCTGTGTTAGTAGAAGAAACAGTAGACCGGGAAAAGGTAAAAAAGAAAAAGGCCTAAATGAAAGAAACAAAGGGATGCAACTTTTTTGAACTGTTTGGTGCAGTCACAAGGCACTACTGCACCAGACACCAGCTCTTTGTTAGGCCTGTGGCAAGCCTAAATTGAACAGAGCTACTTTTGGTTCAATTTGGGGACACTTCTGTAGACATGTGTTATTTCTCCCCACCAAGGACTCCCCCTAATTACGCCTTTTTCCCTTTTTGAGGTCCCAAGTGTTTTTGACTATAGCAACTTAAATGATTGACCCAAGGACCAAAGTGTGAAGAAAATGTGATGGCATGGGTGAAGTTCAATGATCTACAAACTTAAAACTCGAAAAATAATTATATTTCATGACTTTTTTACAATTTAAAATATAAACGTCCAATCCAAGCCGTTGATCTTATTCAATTTTAACGAGCGATGCATTTTCATATAGGTTCTGCAAATTTTGGAGCTCATTTGATACTTAATCAAAGGCTAAAATATGAACGTATCAGAATTAATCTATCATAGTTAATAAAATTCATTCATTTTCTACCTCTTGATCGAATATTATATAAATTCCAAAATTTATAAAACCTATATGAAAATGCATCGCTAGTTAAAATAGAAAAAGATCAACGGTTTTGATTAGATGTTTACATTTTAAATTTTGAAATAGTCATGAAATAGTGAAATGTGGGCATTTAGGGGCACAAAACCCTCCTTTATTATTATTATTATTATTATTATTATATTTGTCGTTGTGAAGGTATTGCACGAGCTTAATTAAAAAAATTATTTCCCATGAAGAGGCTTGCTAATTATATTCAGCAACTCACCAGAATCCGTGTAATGATTATTTGTATAAGTACAAACATTATATACATTTAAATTTGCACAAGTTCGTATTGAGACATGTTGCTTGCTAGAACGACGTGTTTCTATTGTATGACAAACCAGTAGATAGAAATTTCCACAATTTATATGTATGAATTTTAATTTATAAAAATTATTCAAACAAGTGCTAAATTTGTATAAATTTTGAATTTCTATAGGTATATAATGCTAAACTTGTAAATGCTTTTGAGAGAACAAAATGGGACGTTCGCTATATTTTTTAGCTCGGTTTGAATCCTGATTTAATTACAATTGTTCATAACTTTAACTTTTAAAGAAACAGTTTATTATTCATCCTATCAACCTATATAATTAAAGAAATTAAACCATTTGAAAATTTGCCAAACAAAATTATATACTCCTTTTTTTCAGATCGAAATACCACCGTCAGTTAGGCCTCTGTACTTCAATAAAACTGCTAAAATTTGAGCCCCACCTATACTGTTGTCCTACTCGAGTGTACTTATTTTATATTCTTTAATTAACCTTCTTTATTCTTACCTCCAATGGCGACAACGGTGATAGATTGGCTATTAAAGTCTCGTAGGAGAACACATCCAAACTACATGACAAGTAAACCACGTGGATCAAGAAAAAGACCAAGGTCTTCTTGGCATAGGGGCATAGGGCAGTGTGAATTAGTAAATTTAAATTATGCAGAGTTTCATACTTTCATAACTTCACATGATGTTTTAATGCATTTTAACGATACTACTGGTGATAGAGTTATATATAGGTTTTAATTGTTCATACCATAATATTATTATTGCCTATAACGCCATAGCAACTGCAATATATTATATATGATTCGCCTCCCATGTACTTGCTATCTTCTCAAACCCACATTTTATTATTTGACAATAATTTTATTTTAATAGTATTAATAATATATTCTCTAATCAGGTTTAATTGTATATTTAAAAAATAAAATTTTCAAATATTCTTTAATCAATTTAAACAAGATAGTAAATTAAAAACTAAATTTGTAGGTATGCTATTGTCATTGGATACATTGCTAATGTATCAATTAAAAGTTTAAACTCCATGCAATTTGAGTGTTGTTTGGTAATACATCAGTAGCTCTTATTTTCAAAACACGAGGAAGAAATTCAAATTACTTGAACAGACAATATCTAAATCTCTAATGGACATTATACTTGCACCCGCCTATAGATCAAGCCAATAAATTTTGGATTTCAAATTCAAACTGTATTTATATGGTTGTTAAGATTTTCAAAATAAATAATTATTTGTGATCTCTAATCATTTTTTTGAGATTGTCAAAGAACTAGATATTTTTTAATTGCTTATCAATTTATCTAATGAAATTTTACAATTCATCACGTAAAAATGATAGCTTGACAAGTGACTCATGGGCAATTTATTTTGAAATTAATTTAAACAAGATCAAATTTAACAAAAAAAACTTATATGGTTGTGCGTAAACATCAAAGTAGCGGGGACCAAAGTTTGCTTGTATAATTCTTTGGTGCCTGATTAAATACATGCTTCATTGGATCAATCCGTTAGGAGCCACTCAATGGTTTATATTGATGAGATATATTTGACAACCATGACAGTAATTTAACGGCTATAAAATTATAAATATAATGTATATATACATCCTATATATTAGTTGAGTTAGGTTCTTTAACGAATTTGATGTAATCTTAAATTAATTGATTATTTATTGAGGGATTTGAAAAGTTTAAACTTCATTTTTATTTTCGCTTAATCAGCCACCAAATTTAGTACACAATCTATTTAAATTAAGAACTACACAATTTAATTTATTATTTCTTTAGTTCTGTCTTTTGATAACGATTGTTTTGATGTTACGTTAATTTGTCTGACAGCCCATAATCCCATATATCCTTGCACTAGAAATAAATATATGTACCATTTACGAGTATGCAACACTCGTAGTTAATATTTGTATTGATGTTAATAAATGAAGTCCTAAGTTTAAAAGGATTACATGGGCCTACTTATAAAAAAAAGTTTAAAACCTGAAAAAAGTACGGGCCTACATTTTAAAGACGGTGCACAAATGATTTAATTATGAAATGTCAGAAAGTTGGAAGACTTTGTATCACACTTTCTTTCTTTTCTATGGCTTGCCTTTATATGAGTGTGGACACTTTTTTGTATGTGCCCATTGAAGAATCTCAAATATCATCTCTGGTCATTAAGTATAAGTTATCATATTATATATTCTTCGACGTAGATTTTACAATATTTGAGTTACTATCACGTCAAAACCTTGTTCTAAGGTATAATATTTCTCTTTTACAAATCGTTAGGTATTATAATTCTTTCGAGAATAAGGGGGACCTTGTGTGGGGAAAGTTACATTGGCATTATCTAAGGTCGTACAAGTAAATTTATCAAGGACTATGCAGTTCAAAAGATGGCCCAGAAATAATGAAAGGAAATAGAACAACTTACACATGTTAATTAGCATAACTGGTCCTAAAGAATAATTTGATTTCCGATAGTCATTAAATTCTCATGGTAATTTATAATGTGCTAAATTTGTGCTACATTTTCAATATGTGCCAAAAGTAAATTAAATCAAATAGAATTTTCAATATTGTAAAAAGCATCAAGTTATTCCACAATCAACAGTACACAAACAATGTCTAACTTCTATAATTTTTGCAGCTAATTTTTTTTTAAAAAGGGGAAAACTGGAAAAGCACAATATATCAAAATTTAATTGCACTGTTGATCACCTGAAAATTTGAATTTCATAGCCCAAAAGCTTTTACTAATCCCAATGCTAATATGTGATGGTAAAATGTTCCAGAAATTGCATTGGAGTAACTTTTGGACTATCATTGTACTGTGCATCTAAGCACATGTAAACAAACCCATAATTGCAAAATTGCTAAGAAACCTAATCCCAATCATGAGATAGTCCATGAACCTTTCCAAGTAGTAAATAATTGATGCTTCTAATCATTAGCCAAAAGGATACACCTTTGAACATAACATGTGAAGATAAATCTGCTTAAATATATTGTCGACTTGATTGCAGAACAAAGAAACAATTATTAGATGCTTTTCCAAGTTTCTCACTCTGATACAGGTCATCATTTCTACGTTAAGCAATGCCACTTTATTTTTTTATTATTTATTTATTTTTTTTGCTTTGATAGCCATCTGATAGCCATAACAAGTACAAAGAGTTTACCGTTTATTCATACGTACTTTTAATGTTAAAAGTTCGATGCAACTTTACATCTTTTGTAATTGTTTACTCAAAATTTAGTTCTGTTCGCACTATTTACTGACAAGTCAATTAAAGTATTAAAATCATTTTAAAAGTGTTAAAAACAGTGGGAACTTGTCACGTCCCGCACCGACGGGTTGCGGGGCACGAGCTAGAACGGTATCTTCTGCATCCATCCGACGGCCCGTCAACCTACGTCGCAACAAAAAAACAAACAGAGTCAGGTACAAACCTCAGTAACCGGTTATTTAACGACGTAGCTTCTCTATAATTAATTATTATAACAAAGTGCAATCAGATCGGATTAATCCACATAATAAATAATATATTTTACGGAAATAATCGGGTCAAGCCAGTCAGTCGGTCAGAGTGGTCCCTCCCCGAACTCAGGAGGATCAGGATCGGCCCCTCCCCGAACTCAGGAGGATCAGGGCTCAAAATTCAGTTTTCATTTTAGATCTAATTTCAATTCCGGTTTCCAAACCCGATATCCCGTAAAATATACCAATTACAATTCAGCAAACATATTCAATCAAAATCAAACGATAAATCATATCAATCAATCAATCAATACGAAATTAACATAGAGAACGTAGACTCAGATTCCGAATGGGCTGCCAAATCAAAGTGCAATCCCTATTTAATTACACATCTATTTGTTTGGATTATGGTGGAAGCTAAGGTCATCGGATGGAAATAAACTAACGAAGCCATCTCCTTTTATTCGGTTTCATTTTTGGTTTTGCTCTGTTGAATGGAATTAACGAGAAGGAAGAAGCATATAGGTAAATAAAATAAAGGCGAAATTGATAAAGCTATGACACGTGTGACTGGAAAGGAGGAGGTGTCAACATTCCTTTTTAATTTTTATTCGGTGCAACAAATGTATAAGGTTCGGCCGTTGAATATTTAATCTTGGTCAACATCAAGTCAATACTTTGACTGGTCAAAGGACAAATTCATAGTCAACAAAAGTCAAAGCTGGTCAAAATCAGAACTGTCCCGAATATTTGAACAAAAACTAATAATTAAATAAGGGCGACGTAAAACTCTGATATATTATATTTTGCACGTAAATTAAATTTAGTTATCTGGTTTCGACATTAAATATTCATTAAATAATATAATGCTAAATTGTGAGACGTTATGACAAAACTAGGTTATTGTGGTCATGCGGTGATAAGATAATTTTTAAACTATTTAATTACAAAAGTACTCATTATTCTTTGTACATAATGAATAACAATATATATATATAGGCGTCAATGTTGTTTTTTAATTAAAAGGTTCTATTAATTGGATGGTTCAATTGATTTTTTTTTTTTTGCTTTATCATCTTTTATCTTTTATACAATAGATAGACTCATATATATTTTTTTTAACTTTCTGAATTGTTGTTCTTGTAAAATGCAAAAAGAAAAATATAAGTTATAATAAAGTATATTTAATTACTGTCATGATATGTCATAATAAAAGAATTATGAGTAGTCATAATAAAAAAAATTTATAAGTTAATACTTCTCAATTTTAAATGGAACACATATTTCTTATATGACCTACAAAAAAAAAACCAAAAACATTTTTCGTGTTCGTATCTGGTTCTGCATAAAATGAGAAGGATACATTATGTGGATAAATTACAGTTTATTACCCAAAAAAAATGTGCAGCAATTTAGACTATCTATGTGCATATTTTGCTTCAAAAATTCTGATTTTATCACATTTTATGTATTTGTTTTTTTTTTTCCCGAAGGCTAGCTGGCAAGGTGCCGGCAGCAATTGTATTAATAAGAACAAGTACTTATGTATTTGTTATTTTCATACTAAAAAGTACTTATTTTTTTGTTATATTTGTACATTTGTAAACATGTGTGTTAATTATACATTGCGAATCTCCAGTTATTTAGTGCAGAATTTATTTTGATTTTAAAATTCGTCTAATATTTACATTTCCATATATTCGTATTTTATTGAACACATCCAAGAATTGTTTTAGGTCCATACATTCATTCTAAATTAATTTGCTCCGGTGCGGAAGCTTTTATTTTGCACATAAACTGATTTTTGTATGCTTTATGTGCTTCGTTGTGAATATATTTTTCTATGTGTCTAATTTAGGTAGATAGCTTTTAAACCAGTATCTCATGCTTTGAATTTTTTTTGAAACAAGTGAGCAAAAGCTCACCATATGAGAATAAAAAAAATAAAAAAGCTCACCATATTCCATTAACAGAAAAAGCATAGAGTTCACAAAACAGGACTAAGAAAAGCCTATTCCTGCTCTCCTCTACAACAATAAATCAACATTTTTATTCTAGCGCACTGGTACCTATAATCGACCGGTACCGGTGCTCCTTTGTTAGGGTCTGATGAGGGAAAAGAAAGAGAGAGAGAGAAGATAGAGAAAAGAGGAGAAAAAAGATTTTTGAAAATATTTCTTATTATTTTTTAACATTCTCCAGTACACTTATATAGAGAAAATATGAGAGAGAATAAGAAGGATACATGAGATATGGAAATATTTAATTTAAGTAACTAATTAAAAGTAATATAATTCTAATATTATAATTGCCTTTGTTAGTTTAGATATCAATCTAGCCACTTAAGGTAATATTATTCGTTGCACTCTGTGGCACTTTGTGTGGTCTACACGTGGGTGCAACATTCCTCCCCTCTTGTGGAGGCGACTTGTCCTCAAGTCGAGACAAAACTATTGAATCTTCATCTTTCCAACTTGTATCCTCCAAACACATGTAAGATGATCCGACATCTTTACTGGTTATGTGTTTATTCAAGCCTGCTGAAGAGATGACCTCTTCACTAGGTTTACCTTCTCCTTGAAGATTAATTCGTTGTCCCTTGTAATTGAATTCCATGTGGAACTTGGACCAATCTGTCAAAATAGGTCCAAGTGTTTCTAGCCATTGCACGCCCAGCACCACATCATACCCTTCTAAATCTAGAACAAACAGGTCAGTAGTAAAGGGATGTGACCGAATAGAGAGAGATACTTCCTTACACAGTTTGTTGCACTGAAGAGCAACACCATTGCACCCTCTAACACGAAACATTATTGTTGGTGAGGTTGGCAATTTGAGAAATTGAGCTGTGTGCCTAGAGATGAAATTGTTTGTGCTACCACTATCAACAAGCATCTAGACCTGATTGAAAGATATATAGCCAAGCATGCACATGGTCTTAGTCGAATAACGACCTAGTAAGGCATTCAAACTAATTTCAGTTTCTTCTTGATCAGGTTCTGTTGATGGAAAGGCGTAATGATCTTCAAGGTCAGTTTCGTCCTTCGTACCCTCTAGGTATAATAAGGTTGCATGACCCATGCATTTATGACCACGCACAAACATTTCATCACAATTAAAGCATAACCCCACTTGTCGTCATTGTTGCATTTTGTCGGCAGTTAAGCGCTTCATTGGAAGGTCAGGTTGTGTATGAGCAACAAGAGGTGCTTCTGGGGCTAAAAGCTTAGTAGCAGAGGTGGTGTATATGGACTGCGTAGATTGTACCATTGGATTAAATGAAGTGCATGTTTCAGCAAGTTGTGCTTCATGTAGACGAGCTAAAGCAAAGGCGTCATGGAGGTCACGAGGCCTCTGACATTGGACAACTCGCCGAATACGAGGTTGTAACCCTGCAATGAAGATACTGTGCAATTGTTCTGGAGAGAAGGAGCGAGCACGACTAGCGAGTTCTTCAAAGGAGGATTGATAATCAAGTACAGAACCCGTCTGTGTATGACGTGAAAGCTGCCCGATTCGATCCTCGTATTCAGAGGGGCCAAAACGGTGTTGTAAAGCGGTGGTGAACTCCTGCCATGAAGAGAGACGTGTGTCCCCCACTAAACCTTGATACCAGCGAGCAGTAGGGGCATCAAGGTGCATAGATGCAATGAGAAGCCAGTTTGATGTCGGTGTTGCATAATACGTGAAAAACTGTTGTGCAGTGAAAATCCAATCCGTGGGATCACCTGATGCAAAGCGAGGAAAGTGGAGTCGAAGTTTATGGTTGATGGAAGGGGTTGGTTGTGGATGGGGTTGAGCACACGACTGGTGGGACGTGCTGAGAGGGCAGGATTAATTTGTTGTTGTGTGTCTTTACGCAAGTCTTCACGTAGTGTGGCCAAGAACGTAGGTAGGGAGGCAGGTGTTAACATATCTGTCAATTTAGAATTAAGGTCTTGTATTTGTTGCTGGAGAACAGAAAGCTGAGGATTGTTAGGTTTTCGATCTTCAATCTGTTGGGATCGTGTTTGTGGCATGATGGAGGATGAGGACAAGAACGAAAGCACCAATGTTAGGTTCAAATGAGAGAAAAGGAAAAGAGAGACAGAGAGAAGATAGAGAAAAGAGGTTTTTGAAATATTTCTTATTATTTTATAACATTCTCCATCACACTTATATAGAGAAAATATGAGAAAGGATAAGAAGGATACATGAGATATGAAAATCTCTAATTTAAATAACTAATTAAAAGTAATATAATTCTAATATTATAATTGTCTTTGTTAGCTTAGATATCAATCTAGCCACTTAAGTAATATTATTCGTTGCACTCTATGGCATTTTGTGTGGTCTGCACGTAGGTGCAACATCATTCCCTATCTATCCACCCTTATTCTAATATTATTTAATTGCATATTACTCCATGCTTTGAAATTTCGCCCAGTTTTTACAAAATTATTTGTTAATTTTACGTTCCAAGTGCTACTCACGAGTCACGGATTCAGTACTTGACTGAAAATGGCCCCTCCTGACAAGCATGTAATAGCATCTTAATTTGAGAAAATTGAGGATTTGAGGCCCTGATCTGAAACTTCTTTTATTTTAAGGTGAGAATCGGATTTGAAATTTCTGAGTTGACTCAACGTTTAAACAATCTTTAGTTTTATTGTCCAAAACGAATCCGAATTTGCTGTTGCGTGACAGCGGCTGTAGCGCACGTACGAGCCGTCTGATATTGATTGGATGGTTAATTTTTTACGGGCCTATCAATCTAGGTTACATGCACGGGGCTCCCTTGTCCATTGGATCTTGATCAGACGGCCAGCATGCCGCGCTACAGCCGCTGTCGCGCGACAGCGGATCTGAATTTGTCCAAAACTGTACCAAGCTATCAAAAGAAAAGTTTCAAGTTGGTGTGACTAAACATCCTTGATTTATTGAAGCACTCCACATACCACCTCTTACCTCAAATAGAAGGATATTCCCTGTTGCGGTCACATGTGCAAAACCATATTCTTTTTGGCAAGTTGCAAAACCATATTCAGAAACCCTTATCAAGCTCCAACTCGGCATCTGATTACATTGAGCAGAATAATTATATCAAAATCCCAATTTTTCCCTACATCAACAGAAAAATGATAAAAAAAATGAAATGAGAAAAATGTAGCTAACAAGTGACTTACAGAGCTAGGAAAACTATCTTAGGAAAAACCAGCTATTCCTACTACTACTTGAACTGGTGCAACATTATAAGTGTTTGTTCCACTTGCATCCTTTGTCGGCATACTGGGACAATGCTGCTGCTATACTGCACGAGTTCTCTCATAATTGTGCACATGCCAATGGCAAATCCTAAATCCTAATTATTTGAAGTTTCAAAAAATACTAAACAAAATTTTGTAAAGTGTGGAATAAATTTTACAAAAAAGTTAACTTTGCATTCAAAAGCTGGCATCTGTACAACTATAACATAAGGTAAGGAAAGAGGGAATCCAAAGTTAAGCGTATTGAGTTGGTTGTGAATATATATTGGCACCTTATATTACTAGCAGTGGTTCAATACCAGCAGGTAATGTTCTATCAGGACGTGAGGATGATGAATACGTTTTTCTATGCCTGGCGCAACATGAGAAAACACATAAATATTTTTTTTTAAATATTAATGTAGGTAAGTTAAGGCAGCTATTATATACAAGTTAATCTAACAACAGAAATAATTAATAAAAATGACCCTGAAAAAACAACTCACGGTATAGTTTGTCAGTGGACAGATGTCAATTCTGCATTTATCCAAAATCCAATCATACTGTACATTCACAAATCACCACAATCAGATATTCAGCTTCCAATGAATATTGCAAAGTTTACAATGAATCAGATCAAACTAATTCTAAAAAGAATTTTGTACTTGTTCTGAACAGAGTCCATGTATGCTCAGTTGAAATTACTGCTAAATTCACAGGCCCTTGCTCAATAGATTACCATGGTTTGTCACTTGCAGGTACTGGCATTTGAAAATATGTTTCACTCACCACCTGAGTCGGTCAATGTATATACTGATCCTGATCCTGGATAATCCCTATGGAATTATTAATATACATCACGCATCAGAGAAGTAACTAGTGTAGTTTCAATGTGACTATACCCTTGCGAAGTTTTTTATGTGACTATACATCATGCATCAAAGAAGTAACATTTTACAAAATACAATACTCCTTTATTTGCTCTTCAATTTTTAAAACTTCCCTCAGAAAATATTAACAGAATTCAGCTCGATACAACACTAGGTACCATGTAACAACTGGAATGAGCCATAATTTTTTTATGCCACCAATTGGAGTGAGTAAATCAGCTTAATTCGATTGGTATGCAACTATGCATACTGAGTCAATAATGACTGTGTACCGGGGCAATTAGTACAACCATTAGTACGATCACTCAAATAATGAAACAAATAATATTTTTTGAACTAAAATAGCTGATGAAAATACCAGGGATCTGGCAACAAGTATCACTTTTACCATTGTATTTGGGCAATTCGTCCAAAAAAAAAAAATGTTCCAGTAAAATCAATACTTGATAAATGACCATAGAATGGTGCAGACGGGTTTGCAAAGCTAATCGTGTTGGTTTGGGTGAGCACTGGGCACACAAGGTGTGTTAAACCCAGTGAAGAACAGAAACTCAATATCAGCACAAATGTTTATGATGTGGAACGTGACCGAGCCGCTACATGTGTATTGTAAACATGTACCTCCTAAATATACTTGACATGTTTGAGTGGAATAACTAAGGTAATTGGGGTCATTGCTCACAATTCATATCATCTGCAACAGTGGATTCATCACAACCGTCCGATCGATGATGGGTGTCCCGTGATTTATACCAGGCTCGTCGAGATTCGTGTGGCCCGTAAAATCTTCCCGTCGAAATTAGATCAGACGGTCGTGATGAAACCACCGCCCTCTGCAGTGCTGTAGAGGATAGGTTTCCCTCACATATTGTGCCTGTAATTATGGAGTTGGCTAAGGTCAAAACTAAATTTATATGCTCTCCAAATGGGTATAAACATGGATTTTAAACACAACTTGGAGGCCTATATTGGTAAACTAAGGTAAACACAACTTGCTCGGAGTCGGATCCTCTAGTCGTTTTTTAAAAACGACCACTGGACGTTTTTTTATCCGGACCGTCTGATTTAATCTCAACGGTTAACTTTTTCGGACCTATCAATTCTGGCATCATGCACGGGGCATCCTTAACCGTTGAGATTAAATCAAACGGCCATAATCTAAAAACGACCAGAGAATCTCTCTGGTTTGCCGACCAAAGGATCTCATTCCCAACTTGCTCATATAAGGTTGTGCCATTTTTGTTTTTAGTCAATTCTCAGCCCATTTAAGCACAACTTTGAGGCCCAGATTGGTAAACTGAGGTCAATTAAGTTCCAATATTTTGGGATTTTTGTCTAACAATTTGTTGAACCCAGCCCACAAATGGTTGGGACGAGTAGCATTCTACGAAATGATGTTTTTATGAATCCAAATAACAATGTACAAAATTTTAACTGATATTTTTTTATGAAAATCGTAATAAACTGAAAATAGAAAATAAAATAATAAGCAATGTAGTTCCGTTGCCATGTAGTAGTAACAACAATTAAAATGAGAAATTTAGCTTTAAAGCACTCCATAAATTGGGAAAAAAAAATTGCTGTCATAATTGTTGAATATTGACTGACATGAATGCAAAAAATATTCTGGTAAAGAAAGTAATCTAACGATTCAATCAGTCATCCTTTTTGGCAAAAAGAAAAAAAAAATTGAAACAGAACCAAGTACAGTAATGTTGAAGAGGTGAGTAGAGGCATTGGAGGATATGATCAAGCTCCTCGAGTTGAAAAAGTTCCATATGTTTGTTTTCTATTAAAAGGATTCAAGCGTGAACAATTTTTCCAAAGAAAAGGCCGAGAAAAAAAAAAAGCTAAAAAGAGGTCGCTGCCTGGAAAGGCATTGTCAAAATTCTCATATAGAATCCGGAAAGTAAACATTCAAAATTCTCCTCAAAATACAAAATTTTGCTAACAGAAAAGGCTTTCATTTACCTCGTGATAATATTTACAAAGAAGAAAGGGTGCATTTGAACCACTACCATACTACCAAATGGAATCAATACTAAGAGAAAATCCAATCACGAGGGGGTGCCAGTTCTTTTTCAAGTAACAAGTTCCTTAGTGTATGCATAATATCGAAGTCTGGATCAAGCTTCCTTTGCCATCCCTGCAATAAATATAATTAACGTCATAAAAAGAATAACAATGACGTATGTGGTTTTTGAAAGTAATAACAATTGTCATCTAGAACTAGTGGTACAGGCTCTATTTGTACCAGTAACCACTAACTAGTAATAACAGGTGATCCCTCCCTCCATCAAAAGAAACAGATAATAAATACATCATTTCTGTTGGAATCAAGGTTCACTGTGCACAGTACTGGTCTGAGTAAGCCTATGCTGTTTGTTGCAAAAAAATCAAGTGGAAAACAAAGAAAAGACACAAATTATAAAGAAGAACAGAATAAAGATGCTTTATTATATACCTCAAGAACTAAAGTGGTGACAAGAACTGTACAGACGTTACCATCAACATTTACTCTGTGGCGACGAACTGTCTCTAGCAACTGCTGCATGCAATCTGCAGGATGGTACTTGTCTCCCTCAGGTGTGCCCCAATAAGCAAAGGTCCTTTCCAACTCCTGATACGTTTTTGTTTAAAGATTTAAATATTATTATTATTATAATGCAAAAGGTTTATATAAAATCAATGGCATTAGGACTTCATGTAGGAATTTCAAGGTATCTAACATATAGGTGATCTGATTCTTTGGTCTTAAAAGCAGGACTTGATATTGTGGTCCATCCCATCCAGTCTAATAAATGGACCCAACCCACATTGCTGATTTCTTCGACGTGAGGTTTTAATTGGGCTAGAGTGAATTCATAATGTTCATTTTCAGATTGGACAGACAGGATTGTAATAACCCACCAGTGGTTGTTTAGAGTATTGTTACCCGAATCACATGGTTCACACAAAAATTGTTACAAGTGAGGTGGCAATGAATTTAGGTCTGGACCTACAAAACCAATCATTGGGTTATCTGGAACCCACCAGTCAGCCTATCCACTGTCAAATAGGCATTGTTGAAGAATTTATCAAAATGTTGGTGTTTTTATACAAAAATAAATCCTTATGTTAAAATATCGTAAGAGAAAGTTTTTTTTTTAACAGAAGTAATAAAAATCGTTGCAAACCCTGATCAAGCTTGGCACTAGAAACTAGCAGTGCAATTGGAGAACAATGCCTGACCTCAATAAAGCCTTCTGGATTTGGACAGCTCTGGTTTGCCGAAAGCCTGAGAGTGCACTGGGCAGCGGTACGGCCGTCCCGTAATGCCACTGCCTTGAAGAACTCCCGTAGGTTGGCACGGTCCTGCTTGGACAGCTCAGCTGTCATCCCCACATCGAGAAATACAAGGTGTGGTTTCTTCCTAAAGAACTTTCTCTTTATTCTCTTTTCAGATTGTTGTGGGAGCCTCACTAGGATGTTGCCAGGATGCATATCTGCATGAATGAAGTTGTCTTCCTAAAATGACCAAACATAAACAAATTTAAGAAACTACCATTGCATGGCACTAGCAATATAGAGGACAGATAAAGGGACCTTTCTTATACACTACTGGCAACTGAACACCAATTCTATAAAGATTCTTCGGCATGTACCTTATTTCAGTGTATTTTAAAAAATGGAACCACAATTTTCTTATTGCTAATCCAAGTAATATTTGCAAGTTGCAACACTTCACTGCTAAATCCAAAGCTACGCCAAGACATATTATGTGTCACTGGCAACTACAACAATATAAATGATGTAATCTATATAAACCATTTTGTGTTATAAATAGGACTTTAATGTGCAATTAAACTCGGACCAGAATCATCTCAGTTAGATCATCTGTTAGGTTTAATTCAATCCAAGCAGTGTTAATTTGTAACTAATTTGCAAGCCAAACATAAAAATTAATAAATATGATAAGTGTGAACAGTTGCATACCAAGAGCATCTTAAGAAAAGCATAGGTGCCCAGGTGTGCCAGGTCTTTCCTCATGACATCATTCCCACATGATACAATGTTATCAATAATATGAGAAACACTCTCCCCTTTCTCAAAAGTCTCCACAAGTACTGATGGATGGACATATGGGTACAGTGGTTGGGGAAAGGAAACATTTCTCCACTTCCTAAAATTGTACAAAAACCTGCTCAAATGTGTAGCCTCACGTGACAAATCCACCTGAGACATCATAAATACCGCAAATTGGCGCACACTCTCATCCAGTCTCAGCCAGCTCAGACCTGGTATAAGACTTGAAATCCTGGCCACTGAATTAATCAGCACAAAATCCCTTCTAATTGACTCACCCACGCCAGGGTGGCGTACCTTCACTGCTACATCTACTGATTTTCCCTTAAGACATGCACGGTGTACCTGTGCAATGCTGCCAGAGGCAACTGGGATCTCCTCAAATTTGTCAAAAATCTCGTAAATTTTTCGGCCGAATGCCTTTTCTACTTCATGTTTTGTATAGGAAAAACTGTGTGAAGGCGCAGTGCTGTGTAATTTTGTGAGCTCCATGCAGAGGTCATTTGGGAATAAATCGGGACGGGTTGCAGCCCACTGACCCCACTTTATGAATGCAGGCCCGGCCTTTTCTAGGGATTGGTGAACCAATCTGAGCCATTTTTTACGAAACTCAGGGCCCAAACAGTCTGAAAAAGGAGCAAGTGAAGTTGCAGGGAGGAACAAGACAACTAGGTACAGTGTCCGAAATACCAATCTTACCCCTTCCAAAATGGAAAATACCCTGGATGAAAATATCGATTTGAAGTCTTGTGCCTTCATCACAGTAGCCTTAGACACTGGTACAAACTGGCTATCTGCAAATGCTGTTCGAGGCCATGCCAGATGTCCCAATGCAACTGACAAAATGCCTTGTACCAATTGGCATCTTGCAATAGATAAGGTCATGGCACATGCGACTCGGCTTAAGCGAGAGAAGCTCGGGCCAGTGTAAGAACAAACAAGGTTTAGTCTCTTCCAAGCCAATTGTGCACTGTAGGTAGGAGAATAGCCTGCACATCTTGAAATTGTATGGAATCCCCTAGAGTACACAGTTTGGCGCGATTTCAGCTTGGTTGGTACTAAGGATTTTTGAAAAGAAAACCTTTTTATTCTGACAGTAACTCTGTAGTGTGAAAACATGCGAAGGAAAAGAGAAGGTATCTTTCTCTTGGGGCTGTAGCCATTGAGGTAGGTTAATGGAGAGTAATTAGATTGATAATTGGTTTGAGAAAAATTAGCGGCACTCCAATTTGTGTTAGATACCGCTACTCTGCATTTCAATTAACAATATGCATTACATTACTACATAAGTACATATACGAAATTTAAACTTGAACACTGACACCAATAAACTATTTTAGTGGTGAAAGATCAAAACTTTGAAAATAGAAAAAAAAAAAAAAAGGCTGGAAAAGATTGTACCTTCCTTTGTATGCCAGGAAACGAAGCATTGGAGAAATGTCAACAAAGCATATATAAATTGTCACATAAACTCAACTCCGAACCAAAACGGAACCATTTGAGTTGCCACTGCGCCGCTGAACAACATTTTTTTTTTCTGTGGTATTTCCTAGAGAGAGAGAGAGAGAGAGAGAGGTATCCGTATCAAAAGAAGGGTTTATTCCTTCTCCCCAAGAAACTCGGATTACACGTGGCAACACACTTCCCTCTATTTAAAACCCTGACTGATGCAAACGACTTCGGCCCATATAAAGGCCCATATTTGATTTATATAATTCTTTTCGTGCAACACACAGACACAGCCCATCATATAAAAATTAGCGACAAAGGAATAAGGGCCCAAATTCTATGTTGGGCCAATCTCCAAATGAGGCCAATCAAATTGAATTTTGCCAAAAACCCTTCTCTGAAAACTCAATTTAAACTTGGACCTATATGGCGCTACCACCTCATCGACGTCCACGTGGACGAATAAAAAATTGTCAAGTCGAGAAATTTTAAAAATTTATTAAAAATAGTACAAAATTCAGAAAAAATCTAATAAAATATCCATGTCTATTTTATTGATTTTATTTATTTAAAAGATGAATACTACTATTACTTTTAGTGTCAATCAAGACAATCCTGACCATAAATATTGAAAAAAGACAATATATCTGTGTCAAATAATATTTTTATTTTCACACATCACATATTAAATTCCGCTCACACAATGGATAGGCTTACTGCTAGTGATGGAAAAATTCTAATTAATTAACAGGGGACCTGGCCTTCAGCAGTTCCCCGCTGTCTCCGCTGCTGCATTCAATACACTTAGATCCGCTACGGACATCAGTTGTAATTATATGTTTAAAAAGAACAGCACACTATAAATTAATAAAGGTCGATGGTTTAAAATCATATTGGAGGGGTTATTGTGGAAATTTAATTTCGAAAAAAACACAGGAAGCTTTGACCCTTCTTTTCTCGAGGAAAAAGCCACACAGACGTTCATCATTACATCGAAGCCACGTCTGACTGTCTGAGGCGACTTCATCATGATTTCGATTGTCTACTGTAATAGCGGTAGATATTATATTACCTAAGGGGTCGTTTGGATGGGTTAGAAATAGCCAATTTCTAGGAAGGAATAAGGATTTTCGTTAGGAAGTGTGTAACTTTGTGAGAGAGATGAATTGTTTATATTAAAATTTATGTCCGGAATTGGAAAATCCCCAAATTCCGGCCCAATCCAAACGACCCCTAACATAAAATAGTTCATGTAGATGTATCACGAATATGATGGCATCATGTTGCCACATCTGTACGGCAATACACTAATAATGCTAAACATTGCACACATGGATATTTCAGTGGGATTAATGTGCAAGTACTTAAATAATTAAATTAATATTATAATTACAATAAATTATTAGATCTCAACTCGAAATTAATGGGTAAAATTTTTTTCGTATTTTCTTGGAGTTAATATATTAAATCGTATACTCGAATTAGCACCAATTTTCGTTATTCTTACTGATGGCCTAAACTCAAAGAATTTGTACATTTGGGAGCTGTAGGAATATGCAAATTGCATGGCAGAAAACTCAAATTACATGTTGATATTAATTTTATCGTCATGCGATAAGCTTCATGTCCTTGCTTCCGCAGTTCCACGTGGAGAAATTATGTAACCTTTGCATTGCATATATAGCATAGGGTAAACAAAGAAAAAAGAGAAGCTTTCGATATATACACTAGCGTTTTTTTTCGAGCGTAACGCGAACAATTATTTTTTAAAAAATTTATACTAATTGTTGAATATTTTTAATCATCAACATGTCATATAAAATTTCACGGAAAGCAACGTACATTTTTTCTGAGATTGATTTTGAACGATCAATATTATTTTTTAGATTGTCAATAATTTATAAGTTTAATTTAAAAATATATAAATTCATGGTTTTTATTAACAATATAGATATAATTTACAAAATCATCTAAAATAGTTTGATCATCTAAACAAAAGGTATTGCTGGATTTCTTATAATATTTTGAGCTTTAACATAAAATTTGATGCAAATATAAATTTAGGAAAGCGGTCAAACAATTAAAAAGATAAAACACAAATTTGTGGAAAAATATTTAATATAAATATTTCGAAATTTCAAAAGTAGAAACTTTCATGAAATTTAACTCTCTACAATTTTGTGAGCATGAATATTAAATGTGATAAAAAACAAATTTAGGATGAACTTCAATACCCAAATATCCAAAATGCCATTCTTTTGAAATTTGCAAAACGTAAAAGAAATGTGTAAAAATATTTCGAAAGTCCATAATGGAAAAATATATTTTCACTAGAATTTTAATAATTTTTTGAGCATATGCATAAATGCATAATATTGAATGCAGAATTTTATTATGCAGGAAGCTTTGACCCTCTGTGGATCAATCATTTATAGTGTTCTTGGTTCCAGATAAGGATAACTTTTGTAAGGATTTCAATATGTTCGCAATGCAAACATATTGAAATATCTGCAACCCACAAAAATATACATATCGTCTCAAAATATCTATTCGATACATCTCATTTAAAGTCTATTTATTATTTGATACAATTTTTTTTTTTTTTGCATCTCTATTATTAAAATGCATTGCTGGAGTCCTACATAACTAGCCATTGCTGTCATTTATCAAAAAATTAATGGGTCCAATAAATGTGTATTCTCACACCAAAAAGTTTCACTTACGACAGTAGAATATCAGTGTATTCTCACACCAAAAAGTAATAATAATTAAAACCAATAAATGTGTATAATATTTGATTTAAAGTTCATGCTGAGATAATTACAACGGCTTTTTATTAAGCGGATGGATCATGGATCACGAAAGTTATAGACTTATAGCATTGTTCTCTCATAACTATGGCAAGATTTGTCCAGCCTAAAGAACTGCCGAAAAAGAACCAAAAATAAAGAAAAAAAAAATACAACTTCATTTCCCTACTTGAGTACGTCACGCGTTATTATTTTTTTCTCGATAGTTATGTTTACTTTTTAAATGACTTATCTAATTATTACAAGAACTAATTGTATGAACAAAAATGATTCATGTGTGAATTAACTTCTTATATTATTTTGTTTTGAAATACTTGTTTACAAGATTGTTTTAAGCTTGCTATATCTGCAATATAATAAACATTGTACGGAGAAATGGGAGTACCAGTAAATAATTTCAGTATATTGTGGTCAAGATATTAAGTATACCATATACAATTTATATATATATATATTGGATATTGGAGTGAACGAAAATGATCTAATAAAAAACCAACATCATTGCCAAAAGTGAAAGACGATGGATAAAGAAACACAATTTCTTCACCAAAAGTACATATTCAAAATTTGGAAGTTTTCTAAATACCCAGTGGGACCTAATATGGCCACGATGGAAAAGCATAGATGAGTTTTCCTCTGGAGGTGTCAAGCAGCAGTATCTTAAGATCAATGTTTTCAATATCCTATCGCTTACCAGAAAATTTCAACAATACCGGATATTGAAACAGTAGCCGAAATGGTGGTATCATTTTTCGTGAGAGAAGATAACGGAAATTTTTGAAAATACCGAAAAATATCAAATTTCGGTCACCAGGCCAATAGAGATGCCGGTATGGTATTGAAAACACGGCTTAGAAGTTAGAACTACTGGTCAATGATTTGTTTGAAGCGTTGAAAGGGGCCTGTTTGAAGCGTTGAAAGGGGCCAATCAAACGATAAGATTTGCTGGATATATGGCGAAGTTGAAGTGGAGTAGACATGAGAATAAGTGTCGGGGGCCTTGCCTTTTACTTTATTGGGCCATTATATAGTTTTCTTTTTTTCTTTTTTGTTTCAAGAAGAAAATTTGTCAGAACACACCTCAGTTGCGATAGTATTATTATTAATTTGTGTGACATGATATTATTGGAACTTTGTAGGATTACAGTCTTGTATATTTTTTCTCTTTTGGACACTCTGAATTTGTATAATTTGGTTCTTTCTTAGCCTACGGGCTACTTACTTTCAAAAAAAAAAAAAAAAAAAAAATTGGTTCTTTCTTAATGAAAGAGGCGAGAATTCTCTACTCATTTGTTTTCAAAAAAACATAAACTGAATATTCATAATTTTATTTAATTTTAACAAATAAAAGATTAATTTTATTATTTTTTTAGGCTACCGTAATATTAATTATTAATAATATTTAAACTTTTAGTAAATTGCATATTGTTGTATTAGATACATTTGACTGACATGCTGTATTGTATGTCCATAGTCTCTTCCAATTTTTTGAGAGATTGTAAGAATATTAGTTTGCTTTGCTTCACACTATTTTTATTATTACACCAGTCCTTGATCAATTTCACAATCTAATTAGTATTGGTGTTTTGATTATTATTATTTTTGTTTAGTTTTACAGTTGACTTTTATATCCACTTGGCCGAGATGAGGTCGATCCGCACTTCCCTAAAATATATACATTAGTCCAGCAAAACATGTTTTCTTCTGTATATTTCGAAAAGTTGAACTCAGAAAGTTATTTTGTTAGCGGAAATAATTATATCTCTTGAAGTTTGGCTGAATGCGTGACAAATCAACGACTTGCAGTTGTTAATTAGTAAAATATTTTATACCGCGAATTTTTTTAAAGCTTTAAAATTGTTTTTAGAATGAGGGATCCAAAATTCAATTCGCGTGCCAGAAATTATTTCTCCCTATATAATTTACATAATCCTTTGATTAACTGACGGGTTTTGTGTGAACGGATTTTATAGTTGCTGACCCGTTCAATAAATGCCACCGAATTTTGTTCTGCATTACGAAGTTCACAATCAATCTTAGAATTTTAATTAGTCTCATTAGGTACTTAATTATCAAATTGTTCAGAATTAAACACTTCCTTGATGGGTATATTTTAACTACCCTGATTTTTTTCAAATCGGAAATTTACCTCTCAAATCCTTAAATTCCGCTATTTAGACTTCAAACCTATTAATTAGGGTCATCTATCCTTTTGGCTTATGCAGATATATAAATGTAATACAAAAAATAAATTTTCTGAAATTTGGACTGTTTTGTCCCTCCGGCCGACTGTCCTTAACTTTCCTACATCATCAGTATCTATTGACATGGAGGCGCAGAACTAGCGATACCCATACCACGTCACCGCCCAGGTGGAAGGTCTTAATCATACGGTGTTAATTAACAGAATTTCTAAAAGCAAAATAAAAAAAAATAAATTGTCTAATTTCCTGGACATGACACCTATTAATTGCTGATAATTGTCTACTGTAATAAGTATACTTCTGTTTTGCAAAAAGAAACAAAAAAAGGAAAAACTTCAAAGATGATATTCATATTATCATACATACAAATTATCAAATATCCCCTAGGATTAATTTTTAACAAAATTATAGAGTTAATTGAGAAACATTATTATGTGAAAATGACCTCCGGTGTCCTGTATGGCTGGTTGGTGATTTCCTCATTTATTCCTGAGGCAATAATTTCAAATCTTGGAGAAAGAACGGACGAAAAATTAATTGTATTTGCCTCAGAAATTTACTCACGACACAGAAGTTGTCGTAGAATTATTTTCGTCAGAAAATATACTATATGTTGTAAAATTAAAGTGGAGGAAGAAAGAAAGAGCAAAAGAGAGACAACAGTATTTCTGATTTTCAATATTTGAATATGACATACAATTTACAAGCCTCTATTTATAAGCAACAAAAGAGATCTTTTAATAAATGACAAGGATATGTATATCCGATATGTATCTAATGTAATAAATAAAATTAATAAAGATGAACAATCTATAAATGATTTGTATCCATTTATAACACTTCCCCTTTGTTCATCTCTCATTATACACTATTAATATGATACTTCAGGATCAATATTAATATGATACTTCTAGATCATTTATATTGCCTCATTAAAAACCTTACCAAGAAAAACCCATTGGGATAAAAACTTGGATAAGGGAAAAAGAGTACAGCGTGTATAATGCTTCCCCTCATTTTGATATTATTGGATATCTTTCAGTCGATGTAGACCTATCTTCTTTCTGAGCTGTTCAAAAATTCTTGTTGGCAAAGACTTTGTAAATAGATCAGCTAAGTTGTCACATGATTGAATTTTTTGAACATTTATTACGCCATCCTTTTGTAGGTCATGTGCCGAGAAAAATTTTGGTGCAATGTGTTTAGTTCGGTCTCCTTTGATATATCCTTCTCTAATTTGTGCTATGCAAGCTGCATTATCTTCATATATTGGAGTAGGATTTTCCTTAATGTTTTGAAGCCCGCATCCTTCTTGAATGTTTTGAATTATTGACCTTAATGAAACACATTCTCGACTTGCTTCATATAAAGCAATTAGTTCAGCATGATTTGATGATGTGGCAGTTAGAGTTTGTTTTGTCGATCGCCATGAAATTGCAGCTCCACTGTATGTAAACACATATCCTGATTGAGATCTTGCTTTATGCGGATCCGACAAATATCCTGCATCTGCATATCCAACTAAATTGGATTCTATATCCTTATGATAATGTAGCCCCATATCTCGAGTTCCACAAAGATAGCGAAAAATTTCTTTAATTCCATTCTAATGTCTTCGGGTTGGTTTGGAACTATATCTTGACAACAAATTTACAGCAAATGCAATATCAGGTCTTGTATTATTTGCAAGATATAATAATGCTCCAATTGCACTTAAGTATGGTACTTCAGGACCAAGTACTTCTTCATCATTTTCTTGGGGACGAAAAGGATCATTTTCTACGTTCAACGATCGCACGACCATTGGTATTTTCAAAGAATGAGCTTTATCCATATTAAATCTTTTTAACATTTTTTCTATATAATTTGACTGATGGATAAATATTCCATTCTTTAAATGCTCGATCTGCAGGCCGAGGCAAAATTTAGTTATACCAAGATCTTTCATTTCAAACTCCTTTTTCAACAATTTTGCAGTATTTTCAATCTCTTCAGGAGATCCTATAATATTTAAATCATCAACATACACTGCAACGATTGCAAAATCAAGATTTGATTTTTTAATAAAAACACACGGACTAATTGTATTATTTTTATATCCTTCTTTTAAAAGATATTCACTAAGTCGATTATACCACATTCGTCCAGATTGTTTTAGTCCGTATAAAGATTTTTTCAATTTTATAGAGTACATTTCTCTAGACTTTGATTTATATGCTTCAGGCATTTTTAATCCTTCAGGGATTTTCATATATATGTCACTATCAAGTGAACCATATAGATATGCTGTAACAACATCCATAAGTTGCATTTTTAGATTTTCTGTGATAGTGAGACCTATTAAAAATCTGAGAGTTGTCGCATCCACTACAGGTGAATATGTTTCTTCATAATCAACTCCATATATTTGTGTAAAGCCTTGCGCCACTAGCCTTGCCTTGTATCTCACAATTTCATTTTTCTCATTTCTTTTAATGACAAATACCCATTTGTAACCTACAGGGTTAACATCTTTGGGCGTCTGGACTACTGGTCCAAATACTTGTCGTTTATCAAGTGAATTTAATTCAGCTTGTATAGCATCTTTCCATTTGGGCCAATCATTTCTTTGTCTACATTCATCTATAGTTTTTGGCACATTATCCTCTTCGCTTAAAACATCACAAGCCATAGCGAATGCAAAAACTTCATCAACTTGAGTTTTATTCCTATTCAATGTTGTACCATTTTTCACATAATTTATAGAAATTTCATAATCATTTGGTACTTCAGTTTCTTCTGAAACTTCATCAACCTCTTCTGGGGTTTTAGTTTCTTCTGGAATTTTATTAATCTCTTCTGGAATTTTATTAATCTCTTCTGGAGATTTAGTTTTTTCTGGAACCTTATAAATCTCTTCTGGGATTGTACCAACTGCTTTATTCTGCTCTTTTCTTTTACGTGGATTTATATCCTTAGAACCAATTGGTCTTCCACGTTTTCTACGTTCATGGGATTCATTTGATATTTTTGTAATATCTATTCGAGCAGGTGCATTTATAGCTGGAATATGTGATTTAGTGACTCTATTTATATCTGTGAATGCGTCAGGCAATTCATTTGCAATTCTTTGCAAATTTATAATCTTTTGAACTTCAAGTTCACATTGACCACTTCTGGGATCAAGATAAGATAATGATGAATTCCAAGTCACTTGTCTATCCAACTTTTGTTTTTCTTCCCCTAAATTTGGGAATATTGATTCATCAAAATGACAGTCAGCAAATCTTGCTGTAAAAACATCTCCCGTTAATGGTTCTAAATATTTAATAATAGAAGGAGAGTTAAAACCAATATAAATTCCCAATCTTCTTTGAGGTCCCATTTTTGTGCGTTGTGGAGGAGAAATTGGAACATATATTGCACAACCAAATACCTTTAAATGAGACAAATTTGGTTCTCTTCCGGAGACCAAATGTAAGGGGGAATACTTATGATCAACAGTTGGTCTTAATCTAATTAGTGCAGCAGCATGTAATATGGCATGTCCCCATGCAGAAGATGGTAAACTAGATTTCATAAGTAATGGTCTAGCTATTAATTGTAATCTTTTAATAAACGATTCTGCTAGACCGTTTTGTGTATGAACATGTGCCACTGAATGTTCTACAGTAATCCCAATAGACATGCAATAATCATTAAAAGCTTGGGATGTAAATTCTCCTGCATTATCAAGTCGGATTCTTTTAATTTGATAATCTGGAAAGTTAGCTCTCAATTGGATAATTTGTGCTAATAATCTAGCAAATGCAACATTTCTTGTTGATAACAAACACACATGTGACCAACGTGTTGATGCGTCAATTAAAACCATAAAATATCTAAATGGTCCGCATGGTGGTGTAATTGGTCCACATATATCTCCTTGAATTCTTTCTAAAAATGATGGAGCTTCAGGTCCAACTTTATTTGGAGATGGTCTAGTAATTAACTTTCCAAGAGAGCATGCTTGGCATGCCAATTCTTTTGATAACAGGATCTTCAAGTCCTTTAGGGGATGTCCATTTGCACTTTCAATTATTCTCCTCATCATTATATTTCCTGGATGACCCAATCTATCATGCCATAATGTAAATAATTTTGGATCAACTAACTTCTGGTTAGTCACCATATTTGATTCTATTGTACTTATATACGTACCATATAGTCCATTAGACAATGCTTGCATTTTCTCCATAATATTTTTCTGGCCATTTTTAATAGATATGATATGAAGATATTCATAATTTCTCTCGTTCATAGTTTCAATATGATAACCATTTTTTCGAATATCTTTAAAACTTAGTAGATTTCTTCTGGATCTACTTGAATATAATGCATCATCTATTATTAATTTTGTTCCTTCAGGTAACAAAATACAAGCTCTTCCGGAGCCTTCAATTATATTACTTGAGCCAGATATAGTTTGGATATTAATCTCATCGAGATGCAATTGCAAAAAATATTTCTTACTTTTCAATATGGTATTTGTAGTTCCGCTGTCAACCACACATGGATCTCCTTTACTTAACAATGCGTCAGTCATGTTCCTTAAAATAAAATAAATAAAATAAAATTTGCTTTATTCATTTATTTAAGTACATGAAACTTAAATGGAAATTAAACTAAATTTGCTAACTTTATTTTATTCCCCTGCGTACATTAACATAAAAAAGGAAATGAAAAAAATAAATTTGCTCTATTCATTCCCGTACAGAAAAATAAAATAAAATAAACTATTTTATTCATTCATTAACTTGATTCCCGTACACTAAATAAAAAAAAAATTAAACTAATTAAGTAAACCAACTTAATTTTGTCTGCATATGTCACAAACATCTTCAAGATGTTTTTTTTTTTCATTGCAAATATATAATACGCAGACTATGTCAACGTCATCTATTCATATAAAATCACATTCGCTTCGGGAAATGAATTTTCACATGATTAATTAATTTATTAGAAACTCGTTATTTCGCATTAGGATATATGATACTAACTTGAAGTATCTTTTGCTACTACAGGAGCAAAATTTGATACATACAATATGGAGAATTGTACTAACAAAATTATAACGAGCTTTTTATTTTGATGGTCATATTTTCTTTGAAAAACTCTTCAAGAGTACTAACATGCTTTCATCTAACTTCAGGTTATTAGTATTGTAACTTCAGGTTACGATAAATAATGGAGATAAATAAATAAAAAAAAACAAATAAATAAAATGAATGAATGAATAAAGTAAATAAAATAACATACAATAATTTAATTATAACTTCAGGTTATAGTAAAATTTTATTTAATAACTTCTGGTCATTAAATCGTTTGACTGTACAATAAAAAAAATTTAAATGAAATAACTTCAGGTTATTTTTCTCATCCAATGACAAATAATAACTATTAATATATTAAATTGGGAATAACTTCAAGTTTATTTTTCATCCAGTGTCCAATAATAACTTCTGGTTATTAAGAATAGAACTTCAGGTTCTTTAAAAAAAATTCAGCTTTGAAAAATAACTGCGGGTTATTTATATAATAATATTCAGTGGCATTTCATAACTTCTGGTTATATTAAATTTTTAATAGAACTTCATGTTCCAAACAAATAAATAAAAAAAAAAATTAAGAACTTCAAGTTCTATACAAATTACTTGAAGTATCAAGAACTTCAGGTTCTAAATAATTTTATTCGAAATATAAACTTCGGGATATTGATGTCATAACTTCAGGTTATGATAAAAAAAATAAAAAAAAACTACAACATAATAAATAAAAAATAAAATAAAATATAATTCATATGATTATAACTTCAGGTTATAATACTTAATAACTTCTAGTTATTAAAATTTTTTACTACTAAATTAGAAGAATTTAATTGAAAATAACTCCAGATTATTTTTCATTCAATAACTTAGAAATAAAACTTCAGGTTTAAAACAAATAAATTCAAGTATTAAGAACTTCAGGTTCTAAATAAATTATTTTAATGATTAAGAACTTCAAGTTCTAAATAACTTTTAAATTGAAATATGAACTTCAGGTTCTTCATGTAATAAGAACTTCGGATTCTTGATAAACTTTCAAAGTTTGAATAATATCATGAAATGATTATTTTTATCATCATTCACTTCGGGGAATGATTCTCATAAATTCAAACAAAAAGAAATTCAGATTTAAATATCTTCATATAAAAAAAAAACGAAATTAAGAAAACATATATATTATTTTCAATCAATTTTTTTTTTTTTTTTTTACTTACGGACTAACTTTAGTAATTATAATTATAATTATTTGAATAAACTGATTTATAAACCTTTACCTACGGGCTAAACTGTTGCAACCTCTTTGTGAATCTTCCTCGAGCAAGTCGTGCTGATAACGTGTTGTAAAATTAAAGTGGAGGAAGAAAGAAAGAGCAAAAGAGAGACAACAGTATTTCTGATTTTCAATATTTGAATATGACATACAATTTACAAGCCTCTATTTATAAGCAACAAAAGAGATCTTTTAATAAATGACAAGGATATGTATATCCGATATGTATCTAATGTAATAAATGAAATTAATAAAGATGAACAATCTATAAATGATTTGTATCCATTTATAACACTATACATAATGATAATAATAATACTTATTACTATTCTGTGGTAATCATAATTAGTACTCCACGGCTTTATAGTTCAATTTTTTTTTATACTGAGCTTGTTTTCTATATATCTTTGTGCATAACAAACTACTGCTGTATGTTCGTAATCAAAATTATTTTTAATTAAAACCTCATCTTGACATGCATCACCTGCGGAAAATACAACAACTTTACAAAATAATTTCTACTTTTCCCAACCTCACATTCGAATAATTTTCCATTCTTATTGAATGACTTACCTAATTAGTGCAACAACCTGTGTGGACAAAAATAATTTATGTGTGGATACTGTTCTATATAATGGTATTTATAATTCGTATGACATTTTTTAGGCCTATGGGTAACCCACCTCGAATTGAACTAAAAATAGAGAGTAAGGGCAAATTGTTTCTTGCTATTTTGTGAGTTCAATTTACAAGTTTGTGAGGCGTTGGAGCGAACCAAATAATAGTAGTTGCTAGGCACACCACACAACTGCCTGACACATACATATTGTGCATACATCTTTTTGAGAAAAAGTTTGGATCATGCCACTATAAAATTTCAAATTTAGAAAAATATCTATTTAAAATTAACTCTCAAAAAGATATCATCCGAAATGCACTATATTTTCCAATATACCCTTCATTCTAAGGTACTGTATTCTGATTTGAAGTGTCACAAACAGGGAAAGATATTTATTTTAAAATTGAAAAATAAATCTAATTGTACTATCACAGGAGGAGTAACCGAATAAAAACCAATTGCTTTTTCTTCTTTAATCTGATGCAACCTGGATTCGAAGCTGCAAAGTTTGAGAATTTATTTATAATAGTTGCTCAATCGCCAAATTAGTTTCTCATCCGAATCTAATTTTCGGAGCAACTAAAAGAGAGAGCCTCTGGACCTTCATACTTTATCACCCCTTAAATTGAGACTTATTTGCTTTTCGTGTGTTCTTTGCGAAAAATATTGGCAGAAGGTAAAGAACTCAGAGTTCAGAATTTAGAGAGGATAAAAGGCACCATGAATCAGTTATTGTGATTTATTGTGCACTTGTAGTTATTTACATTCTTGCAAATGTATGGTTGTAAGTCTTAGATAGACACTAAATAATATTTTATGTAATTCAGGCATTGTTTTTTCTAAAATATCCATCTGATATCTTTTTGCAATGAAACTGATGATTTGGCAAGCATTTTAGTTAGGGTCGGCAGGGATTTCAATTTTATTGCCTACTATATTCATCCATCTTAATGTATTATTTTTTTTTTCTCTTTTCAAATCACATCATTTTATTCAAAGAAAAGTTTGTTTGTGCGACATATTTGTGCAGGCAGACAGAATTGTATAAAAGTGCATTCAATGAGATCGAACTGGAAATATAAGTGATGCACTTCTGAGTTAATATATTTCATACAAAAGCCTGTCCTTTTGTTCTCAATACAAAATTATGGCGGTATGTGAACTTCATAATAGCCGAAGTCTAATTAACGTTATATCATGGAGCATGTGCCCGAAAAGCATATTGCAGAAAACATTGTTAAAATTATGTTGCTTTGTCGATCCTTTGGAGCATAACATGCATTTGAAATAAATTTAAAAGAAAAGTGAGCATATTGCAAAAGGGAAATATATATAATATATTTATATAATAAATTTTTATTTTATCATTGTTTGGTCGATAGTCAAAATCGCTAGTTGAATTTTGCTCAAAAGTTGGTTAACTGGTCGGGGCCTTTTGAAAAAAATTTGGACCGAGTTACAATTTATAGGGCTCGTTTGGATCGTATGGGAATAATGAAGGAATAAGAATTTTAGGGGTAAAATGTTGGAAAGTGTGTAACTTTGTGAGAGAGATTTATGTCTAGGAAGAAGCTATTTTTAGGAATAGGCTATTCCTCGCCCATCCAAACGACTCCATAGACTTTAATGGGCTTTGCAGAAAGAGCCATTTCGTCCTTTGGTGGCCGAAGTTGTAATTCTCTTTAGGATATGGGAATTGCTTTCCATCATCTCTATCATTCTCAAGTCTTCATTAATTATCTAACATGTTTTTATTAACAGGAAAATCAGAATCATCCCCTCTTTCCTTTTTTTAGAATGCAATTAATCCAGTGTGCTGGAAAAATATCCTAGCCAACGTTTATTCTAGAACTTCCCTATTAATTGCATTCCAGTTGGTAAAAATAATTACTAGAACAATTATATATATTAACTAGAACAATTACCTAATTATTTTAGTTGTTCTGGAAAAAAAAATTGTGCTGAAAAAAACACTAATTGTTCTAGTTGGTAAAATGATTGTTCTAGTTGATAAGCTAATTGTTTTAGTTATTCTGGAAAAAAAATAATTCTGTTGGAGAAAAATACTAATTGTTCTAGTTGTTCTGGAAAAAAAATAATTATGCTGGAATACAATACTAATTGTTCTAGTTGGTGAACCAATTGTTCTAGTTGTTAAGCTAATTGTTCTAGTTGTTCTGGAAAAAAATAATTGTGCTGGAAAAAAAATGCTAATTGTTCTAGTTGTTCTAGAAAAAAATAATTGTGCTGGAAAAAAAATACTAATTGTTCTAGTTAATGTTACTAACTGTTCTCGAAAAAAAAACTAAATGTTCTAGTTGTGCATATGGCAGTTACTAATGGAAATAGAGAGGGAGAGAGGGGATGAGTCCCAAGATTGATGGGGAAAGCATTCCGAAAATGGAAAGCAATTATTAATGCTCATCCCCATCATTCCATCATCCTCTTTCTTTTTTCAAAATGCAATTAATCCAACTAATGCGGATGATGAATCTTGGGGATGATGGTTATCAGCCCCGAGGATATATCAAAGTTAGGCCTGGTTCTCAAAACTCATTACGGAAGAATGGATCACTAAGGATAGGGCTGAAAACGAAAGCCCGTTTAATCATTTTCCGTTTCGTTTCGTCCGGGCGAAACGGTTAACGAAACAACAAAATGATTTCGTTTGGTTGGACAAAACGGTTAACGAAATAATGAAACGGTTTCGTCCATGTGTAAATCACGAAAATTTTGTTAATTTCGATCATTTCGTCCGGACGAAACGATTAACGAAATTAAAAATCTATTTCGTCAACGAAACGAAACGGTTAACGAAACACTAGTTTCGTCACTGTTTCGACTGTTTTGCAGCCCTAACTAAGGAGATTACTAATTTATAGGCCTACACATGCAACAAACGATCACCAAATAATTCATTTTTGTTATCCATTTCGTTTATAGCATGAAACAAAAATTAATTTACATTAACCGTTTCGTTTCACAAGATGATCAATTAATTGGCAATTAATTTTTATACATGTTTTTCAATTTCAAAACGATCAAAACGTGTAAATGTGTTCGATTTACTGCTTTGACAATTAATTTTTATACATGTTTTTTTATTCCGCATCCATAACTGATCAATTTGATACTGCAATGTTGCAATGTTCCTTATTCATCAAAATTTGTTGAATTTGTTTGTTGCATAACTGACTTCTAAACTCTTTCACACCTATTGGCTCCGTCGGAGTTTACAAGTTAGTGGTTGAAAATTCAACAAATAAATTATTTTCTGTCTTTCTTTTTCTCCTCAAGAAAGACTGAAAGAGAGGAAGAACAGTAGGAAAAGAGAGAAGCATCGATGGTACAATTAAGAAACTCCGTGGCCGGAAGCAGTTCATCCATCCGTGGCGAAAAGCAACATACACAGTATAAACTATGTTTACAGTAAGATATCTGACCCATCTCATTTTTACACACACATATAAGACCACATAAATGACCGCCAAAATAATTAGATACAGAACAAATTGAGCCGTGTATCCAACTATATGTTCACGCGATTTAATACGAACGTATTGCAAAACGACTGAACGGACTTGCTAGCAGAAAATATGAAAATTTACTGTTCATTAATAAGGAAATAGAACGAATTAATTAAGAAGTAGAAGATTGGAAAGTCGATTCAAAATGAACAAATTAAATCTAAAAAGGAACCTTCTATTTTATTCTCGAAGGATGATGATGACCAAAGGGATTTCTATGTAGAAAGATTTCTTGGTAGTTCTTAAGCTTTCTAAAAAAAAAAAAAAAAAGATTTCTTGGTATGCCTATTACGAAATAACCCATTTGGCTACATGTATTAATTTCGGTTCATGAGCTTGCTGCTTCCCAAAAGTAGTTGTGTTGAGAGCCTAAGCATGCACGAACTTTGGTTGTATATATGTATATACGATCAAGATAATTAAGCTACGCCTACCGCTAACATCATATACATTTATTTTTTAAGTAGAATTTATGCACAATATTCAGTAATAACATGAACAAAACTATTAGATTATAACTGTAAGGTAAATAATAGAGCAATTTTTATATTTATGTATATGATATTTTTTTAAAAAAATAAAATGTATATGTAATACTAAAGACTATAAAAAAGGGCTACAATGCCGCGTCACTTTTCTAAGCTATAGTCAAGTAGGTCATATTTTCAGTCTCCGGATTACAACGGTACGTAGGCACGTAGCTGTGTTTGATCAAGGTATATTGGAATCATTGGTTCAATCAGCACAATTCGTGTGCTAATTTAAAATTTTAAAAACTTTGATTAAAAATTTAAAATAATAAAAAACAAAATTATTTATTATTTTTTAACATTTATTGATTCATCTAAGCGTCTGTTATCGCATTTCGAGGCAATTACCAACTCAAATTAATGTTATTTTTTTATCAGTCCAAACATAACATGTGTACACGAGACTTCACACTTTGATCTAAACTTTGGTATACAATATATGGGGTGTAAAACATAAACTGCGATTACAATAAGCACTTTGTATTATTTGCCAGGTGGCAATCCTCAACCAAAGATGCGACAAATTAACCCTTTTTCACCTTTTGAATGTTGATCTTTTCGATCTGGTCGGCCGGACTGTGACAAGCCCAATTATGTGTGCATAATAAGAGTTTCAGTCAGATATATATAGTTATGACCTGACTTCAAAAAAAAAAAAAGATATAGTTATGACCGAAAATACAACGGTTCTTATTGGTCAAAACCAAGCATTTATGATTGATCTTTTTTTTTTTCCCCTTTCATTTTCTTTTTCATAGTGTGTGCGCAAGACGTTCTAAAAATACACATCCCATGTGAACAGAACCTGTTAAATTAACCGACCGGTCCGGCCGAATCCGAATTTGCTGTTGCGCGACAAATGGTGTAGCGCACGTACGAGCCGTCTGATCTTGATCGGACGGTTAATTTTTTACGGGCCTATCAATCTAGGTTACATGCACGGGGCTCCCTTGTCCATTGGATCTTGATCAGACGGCCAGCATGCCGCGCTACACCATGTGTCGCGCGGCAGCGGATCTGAATTTGGTCCGGCCCATCAATCCTCTTTTTCAAGTTGGGAAGGGATTTCATTAAAAATGCTTATCAATCCAAATTGAGAGGTATGCTTGAGCAGATCGGAAAAAATTATAGATTTGCTTGTTTTCTATGTACGTTTCTGGATGCAATTAGTGATATATGTTTGGAAATCAATATTATTTACATCATCTTTACAAAATAATTTTTTTAAACCTTTTTTCTCTACTTCATGTTTTTTGCACTCAAATAGTTTGCCTTGCTTATTGAATGATTTACCTAATGAGCACAACAACTTGTGTGCACAAAAATATTTTATGTGTGGCTTAAAGTTCTATATATGATCACTATTTAACTCATATAAGAATTTTTATGATATCTCGCTAACCCGCTTCAAATAGTATACAAGTATTACTCATGAAGTTTTCTCATATGGGATACTGAAGTAAACCAAATAATGGTAGTTGTTTTGCTCACATGTCTGCAGTCTGACACATAAAAATTTTGCACATATATACTTTTTAAACAATCCAATAGTAACTCTCAATAAACATGTGTTTGTTAGATAAGTTGCTTCTTGTTATTTGTTGATTGTTTTAGTAATATTTTTCATATGTGTTTCATGTCTTCTTAATCATTCCTTCAGCCGTGGTACTTGTTTTGATGTGATTTCCGTTGCCTCCATTAATTGTTGATACTGTTATCATTGACCTATTGTCAGAACCTTCATTGATTTCCACCAGAGGAACCTACCCATTTTCTCTTATCTTTTTGGTTCCTGCCCCCGGACAATTGAATCCATTTTGGAGGACCTCGTTTGAGCAATCGATATAGTATATACACGAGTACGTGATCAGGGTTTCATAGAAATGAACATTAATTGGCAACTATCAGGTGCGGCCTCATTTACCCTCCGATATGTTTTGCATCAACATATCTACCACCTAGTCTTTTGGGATTTGATATTGGCACTTAAATGTTGCAAAGCCTCCTACTAAAGTTGTATTCTCACATACAGTCTAGAATTGAAGCAATAACAGGCCGGATCAATAGAACTGAACTTGGGCATCACATATGCTCATTGGGGAATGGAACCATTCGTAGTTCTTCAAACGATAAAGCTTACTTTCCTCTTAGGTCGTACAAGGCTTCCTGCGATAGCGGCATGCAATAGAATATTTTCTGTATAGTGCTTTGTGGACTCAGTTTAATTTGCCATGTTCGAATAATAGAATGGAATATTTTTCATGTTCATATGTATTGTAAATACGATTTTTATTTTTTATAAGAAAATATACCTTGTAGTACTAAATTAAGAAGACCACAATATCACGTCATTTTTCAAAGCTATAGTCAAGTAATTAATTCTATTTCTTATTGTCTTGGATTACAGATGGTAACGTGAAAACACACATTTAGTGTATGATGAATTATTAGTTGAGCTAGCACAACTAGCGTGCTAATTAAATTTTCGGAATGACCTCTTTCAAAATTTGATTAAAATAATAAAATAACAAAATTATTTATTTATTTAAACATAATTGATCCATCTCAATGACCAATAGTATTTCGAAACAATTACCAACTCAAATTAAATTTATCATACATCATACATGCATATATACAATTCCGACGGGGTTTCTACAGTACGCCTCTTTCATCTAAGCTGTCCATTTGCAGCTGGTACGATCTTTCATGAAAGATCTAAATAATGATTTGTGTGGCGAGTCAAATACTAATCTCACTTGCCACTTGCAATACCAGTGAACCGCTATAGAAAATATTTCAAAGAAAAAGGACAGCTCCATGTGGGTAGTTTCGGATCGTTTCTAATGATCCACACGTTCTTCTGTGTAACAAATTATTGTATAACTATAGTTTCTCCCGTCTTAATTTCGTCACACACAAGACCGTACAATGAGTTTCATAGAAGGAAAGAAAACTGAAAAAAGAGTAAGGGGGCCACTATCATCCTTTCCTTCTGTCCTCTATACTATTAAATTTGAGTGCACATGGTGTTGTACACCGGATATTGACACTTTTTTTTTTTCATACTAGGTTCACAAGGCCACTTCTACCTAAGAAATAACCCTCATCCTCCTCCATTATCGTACGAGAGGAGACCTCCATTTTGGTATAGTTTCAACGATTTTGCTTTTTATGTTTAGCTGTTTAGGAGCCTTTCAAGATTTAGTTTTAGACAAAATACTACGGTTGTGCCAAGAAAACTATAAAGAAATCTATTAATGTGAATAATTTCTATTTATAATTTCGAACTATATAAGATAATTTTTAAAAAGTTATGTCATTTTTTTCATATTTAAGTAGTCTTGACGTTTCAATTACGCTCAATTTTGATGGTCGATAAGCCCTTCTAGATTTTTTTTTATAATGATTACCTTTTTTCTACTCACACATTAATTACATAAATTTACCAAGTTGATTGGATATATTATATAGAAATACATTATTACTATTAGAATTTTGGCCTTTATTATATATTTTTTTTAAAATTTTACAATTTTTCTGTATTTAAAAAAAAATGACCATTCAGTTTATTAAATTTCATGTCGGCAGCATTATCCAATTTTTTTTGTCATATAGGGAGAAAATTATTTTTTTAGATAAAGCTTTCTATTAGAATATTGGTTGTACAAATTTATTTAGACAAAAACCTCTTGAAATCTTGATGTGCCAAAACAAAGAATGATTTTTATTTGATTTGCAACGAGTTTTAGATTGTTTTATTTATTATTATTTTTTAATATTTTATATACATCAAAATTAAAAATGCACCGGTTGTCATCTAACCAACTTTCTCATATAATACTCAATTAAAATAGCACTCAATATTTTCTCCATAAAAAAAATCAATAATTACACGATTGACTTAAACCCTACATTAATTGCTCGAAGCACGATACTACAGGTAGTTTTTTTTTTTTAAATCTAAACATAACTTGTCTACACGCGACTTCATACTTTGATCTAAACTCGGGTATAGAACATGTGAGAGAAAATGTTATCTTGCCAGGTTGCAATACTCAACGAAAGTGGCGACAAAATAATCATTTTTCTTTCTTTTGTATTTCGACCTTTTCTACCTGGTCGGCCGGACTATGACAAGCCCAATTATGTGCGTATAACGAGAAATTCAGTCAGATATAGCTACTGATCGAAAATACAGTGCGCGGTTCACATTGGTCAAACACAAGCATTTATGATTGATTTTTTTTTTTATATGCAAGCAGTTCTTAAAAAACACCCCCAAAACCGACCGGTCCAGTCTAAATTTTCTCCAAACTGGTTAATGGACCCGCCGGTTTAATCATCTTTTATATTTATATATATATATAGAGTTTTGCTATGGTGAGTCGCGACTCACTAGAGGGTCTGTGAGTCGGGCTCAAAACTCATAGATCTTGTTCAAAATGACCGATCCAAACCGTCTAATACGATCTCCCTATTGAAATATCCATGCATACCAAATTTTACATTTTTTCGAAATTTGTAAGTATTTTTTTCAGATTTTTTAAAACTGCTATTTTTAAACGGTTCAGAACTAATTAGATTAACGATTTTCTAAAATTTCAAAAAAATACTTAAAAATTTCGAAAAAATATAAAATTTGGTCTGCATGGAGATTTCAATAAGGAGATCGTATTAGACGGTTTGGATCGGTCATTTTGGACAAGATCTATGAGTTTTGAGCCCGACTCACAGACCCTCTGGTGAGTCGCGACTCACCATAGCAAAACTCTATATATATATATATATATATATATATATATATATATATATATATATATAGAGTTTTGCTATGGTGAGTCGCGCTCAAAGCTCCTAAATCTAGTTCAAAATGACCGATCCAAACCGTCCAATATGATCTCTCTATTGAAATCTCCATGCAGACCAAATTTTATATTTTTTTTAAATTTTTAAGTATTTTTTTCGGATTTTTAAAAATTACTGTTTTTGAACGGTTCAGAACTAATTAGATTAACGATTTTCTAAAATTTCAAAAAAATATTTAAAAAATTCGAAAAAATGTAAAATTTGGTCTCCATGGAGATTTCAATAGGGAGATCGTATTAGACGGTTTGGATCGGTCATTTTGAACTAGATTTAGGAGCTTTGAGCGCGACTCACCGACCTTTTGGTGAGTTGCAACTCACCATAGCAAAACTCTGTATATATATATATATTTAAAACAAGTAGGTCTGAGACTAATCATCTTTTATATTGGGTAAAAAAGAAATTTCAACCAAATCATCCCTCGGACCATACTTGAACCGAGGTTATAAGACCAAGCATTCAATGCATCCTGTGGCTCAGTAAGTGCGGGTCCCACCAGCTTGAGCCAACTTTTGTTTATTTGGATATTCTGTGAAATGTCGACTATAGAAGTCTAGAACAAGTGTGAGAATCACCAAATAACACACAATTAATCACCACAATTTAGTTGCATCGTTCTGGAGAAGAGGAAAATTTTGGGAAACAAGGAAAAAGGAAACATTGAAAATTTAAATTATCCCAGACGGAATAGTATTGTAAACGTGTAACTAATGTTTCCTCATGGCAAGGGAAAAAAAAAAAAAACAATTGTAATGACTTAAAAATTGCACAAGAAAGTGCTCTCTTTTGTTTCCTTAAAACGATATTTTCTTACCTTGTGATTCAGATTAGTCTTTATCTAAAAAAAAAAAATTAAACTGTATTAGGATTAGACTTTCTAAACAGTATTAGTATTAGTTTTTTAAGGTGTTTAATTAAGAATTTTACAATTACATATGTTATTTTGATTTAACATGAATTTCATTCCGATAAATTTTAAACTATTATTTTTTTTATTTCATATTAGAAATAATTACATATCGGTCCGATTATACCTGAATCATCAAACCGATAGGTGCTATTGGTTCAATGTCTAGTTTGACAAACTATTGATACAAAAAAATACAAACGTGCTCTTTGCCCCATAAGGATAACTTGTGTAAGGATTTCGATATGTTCTCATATACTTGGCAAACAAACAATAAGAAAAGCTTTCCTAGATATGTGTGGATGAACGTGTTCTCCATAATAATTTAAAATATTTCTATCAGTGTTTTAAAAACTGTACCGGCACCCTACTGCTAGGTGGCCGAAATCTGGTAATTTTCGGAATTTTCTGAAATTTTCTCTCACAAAACAGATACTGCTATTTCGGTCACTATTCTGATTCTGGTATTACCAAATTTTTTGGTATCCAGGTTTTGAAAATACTAGTTTCTATTATATTATGAAAGAAACGGAAGTTTTAGAAAACAAAAAAAAAATTTAACGATTTTTGTAGCGCTCATCAAAGGTTTTTGTGTACCTTCCTTCAAATACCAACATTTCACTATTTAATTACTTTTTAAAAATTTAAAATTCAAACTTCGAATTAAAATCCTTGATCTTATTTAATTTAATAAGCAATTAATATTGTATTTTCATACAAGTAAATAAATTTTGGAGGTCATCTGGCACTCGATCAAAAGGTGAAAATAATGAATGAGCCTAGTTAACTATGATTGATTCATTCTTCATGTCTTAGCCTTTGATCAAGTATCAAATAACCTCTAAAATTTGTAAAATTTATATAAAAAGTGCATCGCTCGTTGAATTAAATAAGATCAACAGTTTGGATTCAAAGTTTTAATTTTAAGTTTTGAAAAAGCAGTAAAATAGTGAAGTGTTGGCACTAAAATTCTCCCCGTTGTGTATATCCAATTCTAACGTATCAGTGAATTTTAAATCTGAAGGATAGAATTGCCATTTTCTATTATATTATCTAATTAAGTGTATTTTACTTAAAAATTGGTATCAACATCTAATTATTACTCGTGAGTATTTTAATCTTCAGAAATTGAAATTTTTCATCCGTAGCAAAGTCATGTTAATAGTTGAAGAAATTGGAGAGATATTAGATTTATAGTAAGGCAGTAAGCCCAAATGAGAAGGAATTGATAAGCGACAACATAACAAAGAATGGTTTAATTTATTATATTAAACATGATAAGTTGTTGATAATTGTCTCCTACAATACGTATTATTAATCTTTCCGAATTATTTCCATAAAAGATAGGTAAATAAATATATGTACTAAACTTTTTAATAACTATATATGTGCAAAGAAAAACAAACAAAATTAGCTAAGATGGAATTTACATAAATTATCAAATATTCAAAAAATCTTTAAGATTTTCAGATGTCACCAATGAACATTATTGTGTAAATATGACCTCCAAAATCCATGTTGCATCTTATTACAGAAAGGAGTAAATTTTGGAATTGAATGTGCTGATATATTATAGCTTATTAAATGCGCTATATAAAAAACTAATAATTGATGTGACATCATTAAAAGTTTTTGTTTTCGTCAACTGCTCCTTACCAGAAATTGCTTTAGCGGTTTCAGTTAAATGCTTCCTCTCTACGTTGGCATCGGAAAATAAATCTGCACCCCACAAAAAATTACAGATTGTCTCAAAATATTATATTCGTTAGAAATCCATTAAATGATATTATATAACTAGTCATTTGATATAAATTTATTCCTTTCCAGTTTCCATCTAGTATTAAAACTATAGCAAAAAGAGTCCACCTCACTGTGCAAATGTAAAAGGAAATTTGAGACGATTTTAGTACGGTGGGAGAGGGTTGATTTGTTTTTTTTTTCTTTTATTGTGAGCATAAATTAAGAAATAATAAGAAAAGAAATAACCATCCAACGTCTTGACCCCTTTCTGTAAAGGGGTCTAACTATTTGTCTGAAATACAGATCTAAACCGTACATTAGATCAAGTTGCACAGATCAATGGTCTATAATGATGTTAACAAATATTTGAACCCCTTTTGTAAAATTATTATTATCTTATTTTGAATGCTTTTATAAGTAGTATAGATATAGATAGATACAGTAACCAGGTGCCACCGGCAAAAGTAGAATATTATTGTATTATTCTCACACCCAAAAGTTTGTTTGAAAAAATTCAATTCGTGTATACATACATTGAATGATTAGATAATGAAAATCTGATTTTTATCTAATATAAATTGACGATATTAAGCAGATGGTTCGCTGTTCGCTGAAATGATAGCATCATGCTCTAATATATCTAAGGCAGAATATTTCCATAAAAAGTTTGGTTTTTAATTGCAAAAAAAATAATAATAATAATAAAAAGAACCACTACTTCATGCATTTTTTACTCAGTAGTTTTCCTTGTCGAATTACTTAGCTAAATCGTACAATTTGTGTGAATAAAAATGACTAATGCGTGAATATAAGATTCTACATATCGTTATTTTGAAATATTTGTTTACAGGACTGTTTCGAGAAATATCTTCAAAAATTTCACATTATATGGAGATATACGAATAATAGTAAATTACATGTTTTTATTGAACACTTAAGATATAATTAAAGTATAACACATACAAATTTCTTCTTATATCATATATTAGAGTGAACTAAATTAAAATGTCGATCCAAGCACACAAAATGTAGATGTCTCTTAGCAATTTTTGGCATGTAATTTCACATTCATATAAAATTTCTCAAATGATTTTCAGCACCATTGCAGGATTTCACGTGCAAAAGGAAAATTATAAGAATTTTTATTGTGAACACTATGTTTTGAAAAGGTATAAAGAAAGACATGTACTAGTCAATACTAAGGGGCCGTTTGGATCTTTTAGGAATTTGGAGAATTTGGGAAATTTTCTATTCCTAGGCATAAATTTATTGTGAAGTGTATAACTTTGTGAAGAGTTTGGATTGTTTATAATAAATTTATGCTTAGGAATAGAAAATTCCCCAAATTCCCTAAATTCCCACTTCAATCCAAACGGCCCCTAATATATCAAACTAATAGCAAAATCCACACAAAAATAACACAATATATATGCATTGTCAAACCAATTCGCAAGATCCTTTATCAAATATTGGTTTGGCGAGGCTTTAACAGAGACTTGATTTGCGGATTCGAAATATCAAATTTCAACAATTTATGAAAGGCCTCATTTTAAATATAAAATAAACTAGTATATTTAAATACTCTATATATATTGAAAAAGCAGAGTGTCCGGTGACTTAATTCATGGATTAGCTATCGGGTTGATTTCGTCAACAGATTTTGTAGATGTCTGATTCGTTAACTAAATGTAAATTCATTAATCTATTTCTCATCTTCTTTAGATTATTCATCAGATCTAACGCGTTGCCATCCCTATATGACCTTGTTCAAAAAATTATATGTGAATGTACGTAGTGTGTATACATTTGTTTTAAACAAAGTTATATCTACATTTTTTTAAAAATAAAAATAGAGTGCTCATAGACGATCTTACCTGACAAAAAGTTTTATTAGTCTATTCTTTAATATTGATTCATACTCTTATCAATCTGAGGATTCTTTGATCAAAATTGTTATTTAATCTTTATAAATATAAACATTATGCAATTAAAAATAATTATAAAATTACATAGGTACAACTATAATTTTATATTTTTTAAGCACCTAATGGAATAATAAGTACAAAATAGCTCGAACTTATATTCTTATTTGATAAGTAAACAAAATTTTCTTACCATAAGCTAATCGAGAAAAATTCTTTATTCATATCATAAACAAGTCCAATGGAAGCCAGTACATATCGAATGATCAGAAAAGCAGTCGTAAGCGTTACACTCTTTTGGTTATACAGAAATAAAATTAAACAAACAACGCGTTTATATCTATATAAAGAGCGAGTCAGCGATTAAACAGTGGCGTACTGGCGTGATGATATGCAACACTACAGTCTACGGATAACAAAATCAAATCCAGTACATATCCTTCGTACTGTCCATATAATTAGACAACAATAAATGTTTCCAAACGCAACACAACTGACATCACATATATTGTGCACAGTCCAAATTCTGAGCAATAAGTTCGGCTAGATGTGGGGGAACTTTCCCACTCTGATTTGACTTTGCAAAGGGTCCGTATGATATTATTTATAACTTTGACAAGACAAGTGTGTTAGGATCCGTCAAGAATTATACCTAATCAACATTTTAACCCATATTTAATTATGGAGCAATTTTATCATCATGATATTTTCTAACAAATCAATCATAGTCGTTCATAAATCATAATTTTAAAGAATCGACCGCACAATTTACATTAATTTAATAATATACACACACGCACGCACCCCCCCCCCCACACACACACGATGCTCTTGCTAATTAATTGTATTGGACACGTTTTGTAAGCATTTGATCCGGACTTTGTTTGGTTAAATTATTGTTATTGTTTTGTTTGGAATAAAGATAAGTGTGAAAATTTTTTAAATTAAAATACGTTCTGGTATCTTCTTGAAAAATTCCGTCGAACATGTAATATTTACTTATAAAATTTTGTTCTTAACCATTAAATAAACAATTAATTTTGAACTAGCTAAAATTATGGATAAGCGCGGAAAAAGCTGGCTTAGATTTAACGTGAAATTTCCGTACATAAATGTTACTTTGTACTCAAATTAAAGCATAATCCTTATCGTAAGTACATATATGAAATTGATATAACTTGTGCATTAACTGACAGCACGCAGACGGCATGTCTCTTTGCACAAAAGTCCCTATCTTTACTTTGGTTTTAATCTGGCCGTGTCAATTCCTCAGCATGAAAGTTACTAATTGTCTTTGGACACATATACATGGGAGAACTAGATTGGATAAACAGTGTATAACACGTGATAGAATATGAGAGAAGCTCTTGTGACTTGTGAGTTGGCCTATCATTTATCAAAGCTTTCCCTCTCTGTCTTCTCATCATACCACGAGTAATACACCCAATCATTTATTAACTTTGACCGTTCCAATTCGTAAATAAATTAGACAAAATTATCTAAATTATATTGATATTCTGAGATAACTGAAAACCAAATATCATAAGTGAGACTTTGAATATATATATATATATATATATATATAGAGTTTTGCTACGGTGAGTCGCGACTCACCAGAGGGTCTGTGAGTCGGACTCAAAACTCCTAGATTTTGTCTAAAATGACCGATCCAAACCGTCCAATACGATTTCCCTATTGAAATCTCCCATGCAGACCAAATTTTACATTTTTTCGAAATTTTTAAGTATTTTTTTCGGATTTTTAAAAACTGTTGTTTTTGAACGGTTCAGAACTAATTAGATTAACGATTTTCTAAAATTTCAAAAGAATACTTAAAAATTTTGAAAAAATGTAAAATTTGGTCTGCATGGAGATTTCAATAGGGAGATCGTATTGGACGGTTTGGATCGGTCATTTTGGACAAGATCTAGGAGTTTTGAGCCCGACTCACAGACCCTCTGGTGAGTCGTGACTCACCATAGCAAAACTCTATATATATATATATATATATACACGGATCAAACTCGTATGCTGGAGTCGTTTTTCAGAATCTAAAATTCAAACAGTCGATCCAAACAGTTCAAGTTGTTCCCCATATAAAAATATCCTTCAAGACCAAATTTTACATTTTTTCGAATTTTTTTGCTATATATTATGCTATTTTCAAATTGAAGGGTCAGAAATACTCCTTTATAGTGTTTTTTGAAAATAGCATAATATATAGCAAAAAAATTCGAAAAAATATAAATTTTGGTTTCCTAGGAGATTTCAGTATGAAGAACAAATTGAATGGTTCGGATCGACTGTACGAATTTTAGATTTTGAAAAACGACTTCAGCATACGGACGATCCGTATGCTGGAATATACTTTAACCAATCTCTCTCTCTCTTTCTCTCTATATATAGAGAGTTTTGCTATGGTGAGTCACGCTCAAAAACTCCTAGATCTGGTTCAAAATGATCGGTCCAAATTGTCCAATATGATCTCCCTGTTGAAATCTCCATGCAAACCAAATTTTATATTTTTTCGAAATTTTTAAATATTTTTTTAGACTTTTAAAAATTGCTATTTTTGAACGGTTCAGAACTAATTAGATTAACAATTTTCTAAAATTTCAAAAAATACTTAAAAATTTCGAAAAAATATAAAAATTGGTCTGCATAGGGATTTCAATATGGAGATCGTATTGGACGGTTTGGATCGATCATTTTGAACCAGATTTAGGAGTTTTGAGCTCGACTCACAAACCCCTGGTGAGTCGCGATTCACTGTAGCAAAACTCTATATATATAGAGTTTAGATATGGTGAGATGCATCACAAAAAATCTTCCGTGAGATGCGATAAAAACTCATGAGTATGGTTCAAAATGATAGATCCAAACCGTTTAATATGATCTCGCTATTGAAATCTTCTTGCAGACCAAATTTTACATTTTTTAAGAATTTTTAAGTATTTTTTTCGGATTTTTAAAAATGACAGTTTTTGAACGGTTCAGAACTAATTAGATTAACGATTTTCTAAAATTTCAAATAAATACTTAAAAAATTTGAAAAAATGTAAAATTTAGTTTGCATGGAGATTTCAATAGAGAGATTATATTAGACGGTTTGGATCAGTCATTTTGAACCAGATTCATGAGTTTTGATCACATCTCACGGAAAGTTTTTTGTGATGCATCTCACCATAACTAAACTATATATATATATATATAGAGAGAGAGAGAGAGAGAGAGAGATAGAGAGAGAGAGAGTTTAATATGCACTATAGTGCATAGGGAGTTCTATACACCGCGGACTTTTTTGGGAGTATTTTCGTAAATTGACAAATCTAATTTAACCAATCTAATCTACATATTGAAATCTCATAGAAAACCAAATTTTATAATTTTTGAGATTTTATTACTATTTTTTTCGATTTTTTTAAAACCTGACATTTTTGGAATTTGTAAATAGTAGTTTGTTTCAAAAAATGACAGGTTTTAAAAAATTCGAAAAAAATAGTAATGAAATATCAAAAATTGAAAAATTTGGTTTGCTATGAGATTTCAATATGTAGATTAGATTGGTTAAATTAGATTTGTCAATTTACAAAAATACCCCCCAAAAAAATCCGCGGTGCATAGAACTCCCTATGCAGTATGGTGCATATTAAACTTTCTATATATATATATATCATAAGTGGCAGCACAAGTTTAAAAGGTTGTAGACATGCATCTTTAGAGAAATCTAATAAATTATAGCGAGAAATTTTTAATTTTTACACATAAAAGATATTGACTTGCGGTTTTAAAATGAGTATGCAGTTTTTTTTTTAAGTTATTGATCATTACGTAATCCTTAAGTAATATGAAAATACATACATACATATATTCTAGATAGAACTTTTGATGATTATGATGTGAACATAAGTCAAAACATTTAGCTCAAAAATAATTTTTAAAAAAATATTATTTGAAAATAATAATAAGATGATAAATAGAGTAATATTATTCTAATATTAGATCGATGAAACTGAATAATATATAGAAAGGTTTTTATGCTATTTAGTACGCGTGTCTACTTCATGCGGTATATTATTTTCCTACCTCATAAAATAATTTTAACCATATATAGTGATAAGCGGACTCCATTATAAAACATGGCTTGCAATTTTAAGTTTATTATAAAAAAAATGTAATGATCTTAATTAAAGCTCGTTGTACATAGGGCTGTCAAACGTGGCCGAAATGCACGGAACAGCCCATACCGTTTGCTGTTCCGTTACGAAAACAGTTTCAGCATTTCATTTTGTTAACCGTTTCGTTTATGAAACGGTACAGAAATCCGTTCCATTATTCGTTCCACTTCACAAATTACACATGAAACGGTTTGAAACTAGGCTGAAACGGTCGAAACGGCATATACTTGTATTTTGTTTACCGTTTCGTTATTGAAACGAAATCCATTTCGCTGCCATTACCTGTTTCGTTAGACATTAACGAAACGGCATCACGCGTTTTTTTTTTCCGTTGACAGCCCTAGTTGTACACATGGATCCCCATATATACCTCGTTAATTACGTACTCCATGGATTCTCGTCTTAATTTAAATATAAGAATAGTAACGTGTGTCACCAGTACAGGAAAGCTCCGCTACATGAAAAGGATAAAATAATATTATCTCGAGTAACTTTTTGATACGTAGACTTCGTATATATATATATATATAGTTTAACCACCAAAAATGGTGCTAGAGTCAAACTAAATTTTCCATAATCCAAGGCAGCAGCAATATAATTCTTCTTTTAAGCCTTACTAGATTATTTTTCAAATTCTTGTTGCTTTTGGTGTAACTTTTATCAAGAAGCAGCACTTTTTCGTATCATTACTAGATAATTGACTGCAGTTATGTCTTGGACATTTACTTTCACACCTTCATGATTAGTTAATTCAAACATGTACGATATTTATGTACTCAGCTACCCATCATATACCTAATATTGTTTTTCTTCTCTTTGAAGAAATTTAGTGTAACCAAATTTGACAAAGACTAGTCCTATCCTAAAAGGCTATCTATTGTTAAAAGCAAACAAGTTTACACTATTAAAAACGTTTAAAATAAAAAAAAAAACAGAACTCTCTAACAATGATTAACTACTATAACATGACTTAATTATAGGAAGTACCAAATCATCTAAAACCCCAGCACTGAAATTTCCTGCAGCTGGGGTAGTAGAGGATCCACTTCACTTAGTATAAAAAAAAAATAATAATAAAATACAAACACAAACACTATACAAAGCTCTCCCTAACATTTCCATAACCTCTCTCTCTAGAAGAAGCCACTAACATCCAACAGTTCAGGGGCTTGAAACTTCAACAAGTTGCTTGAGTGACTGCTACTCTCTACATCTGAAACAGGTGTGGACAATCCAGATGTCTGATTGCTGTAATTTGGGTTGCTGCAAGTCTGGTTGTTCATCCACTCAATTTCAGGTGTAGTATCCAACAAACTTTGAAGGATTTCTGGATCAAAACTGTCATAGACAGCTTGTAAATCAGGTTGCACAAAATTCTCCGGTGCCAAATTGGGTTGTTGTGTTGGGTTCGATAGAGATGTGATTTGATCCGGGACTTGACTCACACAGGGTGGTTGTACAAATGCGGATCCATCAATGAATTGGCCACTTTCTGTGGTGCAACTAGAGGGGATACTGTTTTCTGGAGAATGGAATAACAAGGGGTTTTTATAGTTATTTTGTGTTGCAAGGAGAGCAGCTAACCGTACTATGTCAGGATTAACAAGTGTATCGAGTGCTTTTATTGTGTCGAGATTGAACAGAGATTGGTAACAGTTGTAGTTTGCAGGGTTTAGGAGAGAGGATAGGTTGAGGAGGTCAAGGCGGGGTTCATGAGTGACGGGATCGATCCCCATTCTGAGTAGCCTTTTTCTGATGTGTGTGTTCCAATAGTTCTTGATCTCGTTATCAGTTCTTCCCGGCAACCGAGCGGCAATTGCCGACCACCTAATACAGAACCGAATTACAAGTCAGTATTGATGTTAAAAACTTAAAATGTATTTGTATTGATAACTGTATTTACTTATTTTACTCACTTGTTTCCTAGGATACTGTGGAGTTGGATAATGGTTTGCTCTTCTTCAAAAGAAAACCTTCCTCTTTTGATATCTGGCCGGAGATAATTCGTCCATCGGAGGCGGCAACTCTTACCGCACCTTGCCAGACCTATATTGTCACAATTAACAAAACCAACTAATTAAGCGAAAGAAAAGTTTGATAATCACAATGGCTCTTATCTGTTTCTCATGTCAATTTTTTATGAATATATATATCATGTAATACAAACCAGCATTTTTCGGCAGGGTTCGCCAGTTGCCTTGCCCGTGTTTTTCAATATATTTCATAAGTTTCTGATCCTCTTCTGGAGTCCATGGCCCCTTCTTCAAGCCGTTCTTTTCGCAACACGGTGATCGCCCCATATGCCGATCGAAATTGATCAAACACGTAAAGAGATCAAGTACTTGAGTTGTGAGTTGTATGCAAAGTGAGAACACAGGAGAAGTTTGTGTTGAGAGATAGGAGGCAAAATGCTCCAAGTGTTGGGTCCCAAGAGGAAAAGGTGTATAGGAAATGCTTATATAGAGAGTGACTAGGGATGAGAGAGAAAGGGGTGGCAAAGTCAAAAGGATTCGGTACCGCCATTGTTTATAGCATTGTGCTACGTGTATCGCTTCCTCTCGCGCTTGCCAAATAGCTCTCTTAATTACAGGGGGTTATGTTAAAATAACACTTGGTCTTGCTATTCAAAAATTTCAAATGTTGTTAATCAACTTTTCTTTATTATTAAGCTGGTTTGTTCACAGTTTCACAACTCAAGTAATCCTTTTAAGGGAAAGTGTATAAAGTTGGGTACTACTGTACAACGGAGAAGTATTCAAATGACATAACTAATACACACGTCTACGCGGTTAGTTCTCCTGATGTAACATAATAATGAAAACATGAAAGTTTGGAAGTGTCATTTTAAATGAATAATTTACACCAACAAAATAACGTGCATATATATATGTATATGCAATAGTGTAAGTACTAATTTCAGTAATGGTTCAAAGCGTATTTATGTTTAATTAAATTAATATATTTCATTAGCATTACAACTGACATGGTTTTAAAAAATATTTTGTCCTCAATCGTCCAATACCTCAATATTGTCATATGACTAGTTTAAAAATTTTAACTTCTTTTTTCAGAAATTTCAAATATTATTTTTAAACTAAATAACAAATAGATATAATATTTTTATACAGAAAAAGATCATCAATGAAAGTTCGAAAATTCATAAAAGTTTTATAGTAGTGAAACTTAATTTCCTATGAGATTTGATATGTTTTTTTTAAGATAAGATTGGGGTCAAGCCCGCAAGATTTGCTAAGTAAAAAGATTTTATTTAAAAGTCGTTCATTTATTTTCAATTTAAATTGCGCAACAAATTTAAACGTAATTTTGCAAAAAAAAAAAATAACAAAATGACTTTATGTTTAATTAATTATCAATATCTGACACACATATGCGCAGGTGATCTCATGGTTTCAATTAATTATATGAAATCGAATTGTGAAAAATCATGATGATCGTTACAATTATAATTATTCTGAGAAGTTTTTGTCATCACATAATAATTAATTTCACATATTAGATAAATAATTGTTTGAAGAACCATTTTACGTTGATGTACAATTCCAACATAAAATTTAAATAATTATCTAATTAGGATAAAAATTCAAATTTAAAGATTATATTAGTGATAAAAAAAAATGAACAAAGAATAAAATCGATGGTTCGTAACGTTGCGCAAACAAGTTCCTACAATGCTGGTTAATGAGTTTCCTCCCGGCAACTTTGTCGACTGTTTTAGTTGTCAAATTGAAATATATATATATATAGACCAAATAGTTCAAGTTGATCATAATATTGAAATATCCTTGGAGATCAAATTTTGCATTTTTTTACTATTTATTATAATATTTTCAAATTGGAGAGCCTGAAATACTCTAATCATAATGTTTTTAAAAATATCATAATAAATAGCAAAAAAATTTGAAAAAATTTAAAATTTGTTCTCCAAGGATATTTGAACATGGATAATAACTTGAACAGTTCGGATTGACCATTTGGATTTTGGATCTCAAAAAATGACTTGATGGCACAGGACCCTTCGTGCCATCGATGGCACGTTAGCCATTCTCTCTCTCTATATATATATATATATATTTTTTTTTTTGTTAAGGAAAAAAATAAGAGGGGGAATTATGGGTCTTGGTTGATACGTACGAAAAATATTTTATTTCATAAAAATAAGGAACAAGTTATATTTGCCCGCAGAGGTCATGGTTAAAACAAAATTAAACTTAGCCACTAGTATAAGACTTTTTCTAAAAATGGTTGATCAAAATTACTTAGCCTTAAATGTTAGGAGTTGAAGACCTAATTAAAATAATACAAACTCAAATGAGAGGGGAGAAAGTGTTCAAAACGGTGAAGGTAAATCTTATCTTAAATCTTACACTGCTGTCTATTCTTTCCCATCATATGGAGTTGACCAAACATCAGACACCTGGCGTCTTGTGACGCAATGAGAAAGAAGATGTGGGCCCAGTATGACATTTTTTTCTTCTTATTCAATGATTTATGCGTTAAACTTTGGGTTTTCCAATTTTCATCTCCACAGGCCACAGCCTCTCTCTCTCTCATCGTATGCATATGGGAGACTACGGGCCTCTTCAAAAAATAATAATAATAATAATAATAATAATAAATAAAAATAAAAAATTTATATGGGAGACCATGTTACGTGTCATGTTTACATTTGTCTGAAAAATATAAATATGACATATTTGCTATGTGGATACTGGATGATGTATTCCATACTTCATCAGGTTCCTAAATAGGAAAAACTACAATTTAAGAAACCATTTCAATATGGAACTCGTATATTAATTTAGATATTGTAATCGTGCTTAATTTGCTTCTTTCAAATTTCTTGTACAATATTTTTGTGTAATATTTGTTAATTATTAGTTATATATATATATCGATGCAATTATTGGAGACATGAGATTTGCACCTCGCAAAATGTACATGTACTTAATAGCCATGTACTTGGAACCCTTGCTATCTTGTATCTTTCATGCTGCAGAAATTAATTAACATATTAAGTGTTTATTTCAACAAAAGATATTCTTAACAGTAAATGAATTTATAAGTATATTCTAAGCAGGTGCCCTTTTTGTTTTTAGTTAAGTGGATATAATTTTCAAGTAATTTGTTAACTATCACTAAATAGCAAATAACGCCTACATAGTGCTCTGGTTCTGCGTGAACTTATATGTGAGTGAATTTTAATGACATGCGGTGTGAATCATATACAAATATTCATATTGTGTATAATTTACATTTACTATAATATGTTAATTTCAAAGAACTAAAACTAACACTAAATCTTACTACACTTAATTTGAATCTATAAATTTGTGTTAATACATTTCGTGAGTTAGAATAATTTTAGCAAAATCACAATCCTATGTCGATACGTTCCACGAGATCATTATATTGTGCCTCCTTTGAGCAAGTAGTCAAATACTATATATCTTATAGACTAGAAGCTGCTTCTTTAGACTAAACCACACAGCATAACATGCATGGATTAATTTATACCCATAACAAATTGAAGTAAAACGTGTGCTGCATGCATTAACTTCTTTATAATCCTGACCCTCAAAAAAACTTCTTTATAATCCAATAGGTTTATGCAAAGAGAATGGTTAGCTGGTATGTTAGTTGGTGTTCTTAACGGTACGGATTCTAATTAATACAGCCTCAAATTGCTATGTGTACCCTGAAATTGACATGGGATCGATGGCGCACATTAACTATTTTCTCTTTTGAGAAAATAGCGGACCGTGTCTCATGACTTGGGGGCAAACATCTTATTCAATAATTGAGTTTCATTCACAATTCACCACTCAATTGAACAAAGGAGGTATCATTATGTGGCTAACGTAATCCCTGAAAATGATACTTTGTTTTTATGTGGCACAAGACTGTAGTTATGTGTAGATGTAGAGTTAAAAGCATACAAATTAGCATAGTAATATTTGATATATTATTTACATTATATAGCAATTTAACTGTTACGAATTGTATATATATGTGTTATATGTATCCGAATTACTTATTTGTAATGGTGCTTACTTCATGCCAAGGCTCTGTGCAAGGAACGTAGGTACAATTATAATCAAAGAAGAAATATTCGCATATTATATCTTTACACATAATCCCACATGTCTGCAACTGCCACAGAAGAACTACAATACACAATCTACAGCAGTTTAGCTTACATCCTCAAGTTGACTCTCATGCAAGTAATGGCAAGAAGCAATCCATAACCAAAGCATGCATTATGGTGATGATGAGGTGTCCTTCTTCACAATATTTCTTCTTAAAGTAAAGATTTTATTATATTTAGGACAGTGTAGAAGCTCACTTCATTATACAAATACTATACTACATTTGTCCTCCTATTATGCAAAGAAGTAAAATATAAAAAGAGAGTTGGTGATATGAAGATCTAATGACATCAACGGTCTCGCCTACACTATCCAAAATTATTGACCTCTAAAATTATAATTCATTTATTATTTTTATATTTGCTAATATATCCCTCCAATTTTATGAACACTGGCACAGAAAGACATACTCTGTTTTTACTGTGTTATTAGTTCCCTTTACATGCAACATTATTGTGCTTGGAATGTTTATTCCAAAATGAATTGGTTGTGGATTTAGTTTTTATAAGATGAGAATCAATACTTTTAAATTATTAATATTCAATTGAAACTAGCTACTTAGATAATTTTAAACCTGCATTTTCCATAACAGAGAATATCGTCTCAATCAATTAAGCCCTGGTTATTTCTGGTGATTTTAAACTGTTTTATTTTTTACTGATTAATTCCATTATAATTAATTTTATATTTTGGTTGCTTAACAAATATGATGAATACCCACATTGTAGTTTTATTGCTGTATTACTCACTGATTACTTATCCTTTTGATTAGAGCATTAATGTCAAGTGCCAAATCGTTACATCGGTATTACCAAATAATTATCCATGCTGTAAGCATTATGAGGAGTTCAAACAAAGTGATGCTTCTTCCAAGTTTAGAAGCCAAGATGCCGTCAATTTAAAAGGGAAAAAAATCAAACAAAAAGAAAAGTCTGACATTGGCGCTTACTAACTATATACAAAATCTTACCAATATAAATTTGTTCAGATTGTTTCATGTGGGATCAGGACTTTAGGTGAAAGTATTATATATTTTGAAATGTTTTAGGCCACAAAACTCCAACTGCAAAAACCTTTATCAGGCTGTCCCGTTTTGACTTGATGCAGTATTATACTATTGTGGCTATTAAGTTTTCTAAGGAACAAAAGTTGTGCTGACATGTATATTTCCTTACAATTTCTTGTATACTAGACTTTTGAGGATATTACATAAGCTTTTGTATCTAGTGTATGTAAGTTTGTATAGCTTAATTTGCCAATTTTATTCAATTATCGTTTAACTAATGGTTATTACCAACTCTCACACATAAAATATGAATGTCCGTGTCTTTATTCGTGCATGGTGTCATGAAGTGATATCATGCTTGTTAATTAGCTTTTGTCGTACTTATTCTTGAAAATGAAGTAAAAATTATTTGAAAAAAAAATGTATTTATTAGGACCATTTTTAGTATCTCGGACTGAAAAAATTTCCAGATATTGAAATTAAGAACAGACTGTGAATGTCAATTTGGTGCATATAAAAAAGTAATGATTTCAATAACCTCAAAGGGCTTTCCAAAAATAACTTCTTTATACCTTCCAAATAACAAGAAAAAGAAATTCTAGGTTTGAAAAACATCATCATTTAAAATATTTGGAGACTATTTCCTCTCTAAGGCTTTGAATAACCTGTTTTTCCATGGTTTTGGTCTCATCCGACAACTCTCTTTCTTCTAATAGTTAGTGCAAATAGTGTTTTTTAAGGTCAAATGCTAAATGAGGTGTCCCAATTTGGTGCCAACAAACTTGGAACATGGTGCAAAATACAAGCATACGTGTGCTTTCAGCTTATTGTAGTATAACAGCATATCCCTTTTATTCTTTTACTTGATTATATACGCGGGGATGTGGATATGACTTCATTTTTTAATTCAAGTAGCTTAGCATGCCCTCATATGTAGATAAATAAAGAAACAAAATAATATTAGATGATAAAAATATATTGCTTAATCTACTATCGATACAAATAGAGATGTTATTTAATTTGTTTCTTTATTAGACGGAAAATCAAAATATATTGTTACTTCGTCTGGCGATTAATATCCAACTAAAGATCAAATTGATCGAACGGCATAAATACCTGTTTACATGCTAGATCTAGCGTTTAACACCTCCTCCATCTATGCTTTTATAATAGTGTAGAGAGTAGAGATAGAGATAGAGATATTTTAATTGTAACTTTTGCATATGTATCCTCTGTAAACTTGAATTTCTCACGCATGGTAAGCTCCTACAGTGGGCATTTGATGTTTTATTACCTTTCAAATCAATCCATGCATCCAGTACATAACAAAGGACTGCACTGCAAAGAACTCAGGCACTAATGGTACTCCATTTATTGCTTATTCAATCTTAACCTTTTTTGGAATTTCATAATGCATCAGATTTGTTAATAAAAAAAATAATTCATTAGAATTGTGAGACAGAAAACGTGTGTGAATAACTATCATTCATCGGAGTCAACAAAACATCTGAGACATGAAAGTGAAATCTTACACCATTCGAACGATGAAAATTAAATTAGGGAAATTAAGTAGATGCTAAATCTACGAAAAGAGTTTGGGAAAGCGTTCCTATAGAGATTGTCAGCAAATTGAAGTTTGGTTACTGTTATACATGCAATAAAGCTTGTTTAACACTTACATTTCCACAATAAATATATCTAATAAGACAGAAAATTTATAAAATTACATCAAAAATTTTTCAGAAGTGAATGCTAATTACAAAAATCAAGACACTGATGTATGTGAAGAAATAATATGTACAATCTCAGCATGTAGGATACCATTTGACACAATTACTCCGCCTGAAGGAAATATTATTCTTCTTCCTTCTATATCAGCAGCAAGATTCAATTGATTACCATCCCAATCACTGACCTGATAATACCAATAATTTACAAAAGTATGAGTGAAAAATGGAGAACAACTAGTTTAACATGAATATAATTTGGGCTTGGGGGCACTCGGCACTCTCTTAGAGTGACATACCACATTAGCCAATAACAGATATAAATTATACAACCACTAAAGCTGGCAAATGAGCAGTTCAGTGATGTCAAATTGCATTTAGGTCAGTTTCGGTTCTTGGATCATTTTAAGGTTCGGGTCAGTTTTGGGTCTTAGGTCTGGGCTTTTCAGGTTTCTTACTTCTATGTATGTTGCCTCAGTTTATTTGGGTATCATCAAGTACTGTTTGTTTTGGATGATATTAATCTGGTCAGAATGGTGCTGCTTTTGCTTATGTATTTTGTACTTCAGATCCAGTTACTTTTCAAGGTCTTAAAATTACACATTCTAATATCAAAGTGAAAGGGAGTTACCTGCCCCCCTGCTTCATGTACACAAATAATCCCAACTGCATGATCCCATGCCTGAAGAGTAGATTAATGTCAAATAATTAGCATTTGGCTATCAATTCTTATTATTTTTTAACCTTTTGAGAATGAAGAAATGACTCTGAAAAATTACTTTGATTATAGTTTTTGTTCTAGCCCGAAGAATGAAAACAGAAGCTCTACCCGATGCTACCATCAGATATTTGCAGAGGCTGCAAAAAGTAAATGATAGTTCAAATTAACCAATAATGATCCATGAAGAAGTTGATATATGCTGTATATACTGTCTCAGTGAATTGGACTTCTCGTATCAGTACAGTCTTGTAACAAAGCTATTGACTTCAATAAGAGAATTGTTTTGCTATTGCCAAAAAAAAAAAAAAAGGCCAAGACTGAGACAGGTCTATTGCAGTTGACACTTGACACCCTTGCCCCTGCAAGTAAAACCAAAATAGAACGCACCTGCCACAACATGCTCGTAAGAGAAGTATACTTTTTTCATTCCTAGTTAGATCAAGGTTATTGGTAGTATATCCAAATTCATTAGACAAAGGTATCAAATCCCAAGTCTGGCTCTCAGGTATACAAAACCGCCCATTTTGCAAAACTTCGCAGCTGTCCACAAAACACCTTTTCCAAAAGCTTTCAAGCAAGTAGACGGAACTGCCCATGTCGAAGGACATCGACTTTGCCCATGTGCCACAGCCTACATGGGCTACCATTATGACTCCAGTTTGGGCATTGTTGTAATCTGTATTGGTTAGAGGGTCATGTCGCCAATTTGGACACCCCATCACTCCTAACACAACTTCTCCTTCAACCACAAGTGCCAAGCCCACCTGGAAGGAACAAAATTAAATTTGAAGAATGACAATGTGTTCCCATAACTTAAGCATTGCATTCGTGTTCCTGAAATTTCCTACATTCTACAATGTGGAGTTCTCCAGCTTGAATTATACAGTGCATGAACTACTGTTGTAAAAATAAAAATATAGAAAGGACATACCACATAGAGGGCATCACTTCCTTTCAAGAACCCTCTAGTTCCATCAATCGGATCAAGGACCTAATTTATATAAACCGAATACATCAAAAGGCACTTTAAGTTTCAGAGCAGAATTCAACTGTACTTGCCACCATGTTATGTTATGTTTCCTCTCTCTATTTTAGCTTTGGTGTTGTTCTCTACAATCATTCAGATTTTGTTATATAAAGTTAGTATGGTACTGGTATACAGCACTTGTCAGTAGTGACAAGTTTATGAAGTTACAAATACCCAATTGGCCAGTCATAACAAGTTTTTAAAATCACTAATACTCAATAATTTTTATTACAAAAAATACTATACCCAATATGTTGCTGGTTTTTCATCAAACGATATGGCATCCTTCCCTCCTCTATCAATGGCTCTTAGCACATCATCAGTGCTGAGATCTTCATCTTGACCATTGATCTTACCAGAAACAGCATCAAATATTGCATCGACGAGAATATTTCTAGAAGATTGGGACCTTAGGAAAGTCGAGTCCTCCTCTGCTACCAGAGGTATAGTTGGAAATTCTCTCTTCAATTCTGAGCAATGAAACGTGAAAAATTCAATTGAATATATAGTGAGGTAAAACTAATCTATTGTCCAAATCATCAACATCTCTGCATTTTGATCCCTAAATATCTGTTATTTTCAAAGGGGTAGCCTGACTATGTGGACTGATGTATTATTAGCTTTAGATGGTATATTTTCGCTATATATTCTGGTGGTTTTTTTTTTTTTTTTTTGTGGTTACAAAGGAAAAGAACATTATTTAATCCAAAAAATGCTCCATGATCAGTTCAGGTGTATTCTACAACTGTAAATAACTTAAAGAAACATATACGAGAAGAAAAAAATGCACGTTACAACAAAGCAAGCCAAATAACAAAAATATATATATGAAAGAAAAGTAACAGAACATCCAATGGCAACCAATTATGCTCTAAATTTGCAATAAGATAAATTGTGGAAAAACCACTTATATTAAGATATACATTTACCCAAACTAATAAGAGCCTGAACTCCAAAATCAGCAACTGTTACTGGCGTCTGATCAGTCTTTCCAAGGATCCAACGGTCATTAGAGAGCAATGATTTCTTCACCTGGTAGGTCCCTCCATATTATTAGAAAAGGTATTAAATTAGTTGAAAAACAAAGAAGTAAATGCAAGAATGGTTAAATGAATTTATGAGCAGAATGATCAGCGTTCAAGCAAATTCCATGAAATGCCCCTACTTTTGTGATGAAGAAAATATTCCTTGGATATGCCAAATTCATCAGCATATGTGCTTACCACAAATATTTTGGCTTCAATGTAGAAAAGCACTTCATTTTAGTTTTCCTGGTACTGTGAGTTCTAATAAATGATATCTGGAAACTTAAAGTTACAGACTGAAGTGCACACGTAAAAACCAGGAAAGAAAGAAAGTATAATAAGGCAATAGAGAAGGATAAAGAAACATACATCTACACATAAACAACATGCACGCTGAACTGCTTCAATGGCAACTGACAGCTGGTGGTGATATTTCGCTTCCTCCACTGGAAAAGGAAGCAAACTCGCCCTAGGCAGTATAGAGATAAAATACATTATCAGATTTCACAAATCTGGCAAAATGTAAGTTGAGTAGAAGGACGAACACAACCGGACTGAACCAGAACTAACCCAAATATGTAATTGGAATGAGCTAATGTTAGCTTAGACAAACTAAGGATATAATGCAAATCAACTGATCCAAAACCAGAATACCTGACTGCTGAATGCACCAAAAAGCAAACCAAATCACAGTTCGATCAAACATTACCAAATCTCAGAACTACATGAAGCCAAATACCCCCGACCTGACAAGCAATAAATTCGAAATCTGATTCTGGCCTCAACTGAGTTACTTAACCACCTCATATACAACCTGATTCTACATTTACACAAAATTAGATTCAAACATGTCAGTCTGATACCACTAATTAAACTAGCGCATGGTAAGAGTTCAAGGGAACGAACTGAGAGAGCTCTTATGAGATTGTGAGGTACCTGATTAAGTATCGGTTCCGAGGGGCGTTGCATCGAGGAAGGTAAGAGCACCAGGAGTGAAGCACAGCCATGGCGGAAAGTGATGCTCTTGGTGTATTTTTTTTCTTTTATTTTGCTTTTTCTCTTTTATGTGTGAAGGTGAGGTGAGTTCTCTGTTTTTCTCCCCGCCAACCAATTAAAACTAAAAACAGGCTGATTTTGGGCCTGAGTGTTTCTTCAAAAAAAAAGCCCATATAAACTGCTATCTGAGTCCAAAGTAAAACGGAGATGATAACTGCAATCATCAATCTTTTAATGGAGCTGATAACTCCCAGGCCGCCTCAAAGTATTCTTATTCTGATATTACATTCTCCTGTGTTTTCGCAGTGTTTTTTTTAATATACTTCCTTGTCAACTAAAAATACTCTTTTATGGAAATATATATACTCACTGGTTCGAATTAAAATACTCCCTTGAACCTGTTAGTTACTGATGAAGGTTTGGAACCCGGTATCAAATAAATTTATATACCTTGTTTTACCTCACTAGTCGTTCTGGTAAAGCTAAAGGTCGAATCCAAGGGACGGTACAATTGATTACTAGACTTTATTTTCTCACGAAAGCTAGACAAGACAATTTTTATGAGATTTTGGATGATTAAATCTAAAGATGCAAGTAACTAAATTATTTTTGTTATTTTCTGGACTCTAAATAAATGAAAGAGATGTCCTAAAGTTTAGCGTTCATTTAGTTTAGCTTTGAAGCTCTCAGTACATGTGTTTTCACACGGGCAGCAAGGATTTCGGACCAAAATGTATAGATTTCGGACCGAAATCTATATAAGTCGCTTCGAAATATGCTTCAAACTCTCTGTTCCGACTTGATAATTTAATACCACCTTTTGTGAAGGTTACTTGTCGACCAGACCTAAATCCTAGCCTCAGCCGTCGCAATTTTTGTTTTGGAATTGGTTTGGAACTCGATTTTCTCCACGTAAATGACTAAGCCTAAACTTCCGTGTCGGATTTTAGTCACTTAGGGGCCGTTTGGATGAGACTAGGAATAGCCTCTTCCTAGGAATAGGCTATTCCTAGGCATTAAATCCCTCTCACAAAGTTACACACTTTCCAATATTTTCTGTCTAGGAATAGACTATTCCTCTTATTCCTAAGCGATCCAAACGGCTCCTTAAGATTATCATGTTGGATTTCTAGAGGTATCTAAGTCATTTCGGATCAGTAAAAGCTACATCTTTCGGTTGTGAACTAACATCCTCTTTCGAGTGTTTGGCTTATCTCAAATACTTAATCAATCATGTGTTTAGTCTAGTTTAATGCCCTAAAGACGTCGCGATTCATCAATAGGTAAACATCAAGCAAACAAATAATATAACTAAGCATATCAATAGTTCTCAACACGATAAATCACATAACATAGCAATCAATCCATCAAGTCATCACAAATACTAAACTAAACTACTACTTAGCCCTAAGACATAATTAATCTATCCTAACATACAAGTAAAATAAGATACAAACTCCATTTGATCAAAATATCAAGAGAAAAGAAATGAATAAACTAAATATCGCTTCTAACTTGAGATATCGATCGCCTAGAGCCGTGGTTGGATCGGTTCTACCGCTGTCGCGTCCAGAATCGCCCCAAATTTGCTGACATGGTCGTGCTCCGCTGCGAGAGATGGAATCTCACGCCTTTCGGCGTGAGAATGGTGGTGGAAAAGGTGAAAATTTGATCTATAGAAGGTGGGATACTTTTTTCTCTATATTTTCGTGCATATATGGCCAGGGAGTAGGCTTGGGAGGCAGGTTAGGGCAAGGGTTCACGAGATCATGCCATAAAATAAAGGTTTCATCTTCAAAACTTGCCAAAATCGATTTTTTCACGTGATTTCGGACCGAAATGGTTTTCCAGTATTGCGCACCGATAGTATTTTGACCATAATTTCTTCATCCGGACTCCGATTGAGATGATTCAAAAATCATTGGAAAGCTTAGGATGAGCTCTACAGTGATATAGATTCTATTTAGTCATTTTCTTCCCAAAAGTTCTCCCTTTTATGCAATTATTGTGTCAAATCCATCACGTTCCTACAAAACAAGTCAAATTCCACGACAGTACCCAATCTTGCAAAATAAAGCACAAAAGCACATTGAGTATCATTGGTTTGGATAGTATTTGGATGCTAAGTACGGTCAAAATACATATATAAATAAGAGATATCAGTTACTCCTAGTAATGTTTACATAATCACATAAATAATTGTTCATTTAAATTTAATAGGTGCTCATTCCCATAGTACAAATAAAATACTCCCTTATATAGTTCCATAATAAAAAAAAATAAATGTTCTTTAGTAAGATAAATATTGTATATTCCCTTATATATACTAGATATTTCCTTAAAAGTTATTAGTTACTCCCTTATATATATATATATATATATATATATATATATATATATAATAATTATTTTGATTATATATATTAGATACTCTCATGTATATATTTAATTACTCCCTCACATATCATAATGGGAGCATGATCAACCAGAGAAAAAATTGGATTGTTGAAGAAGAAAAGGAAAAGGAGGCACGCCAACGATGAGAGAGTGTGAGGAGACAAAAAAGAGAGGAGAAGCACGAATAAGAGACATGACAGGGATGGAGAGGTGAGCGGGAGGGTGAGGGAGAGGGATTTGAGCGGAGAGAATAGGGAAGAGTTAGAGGGATTTGCGCGGAAAGAAGAGGCACATGCTTGAGTCGTTGCGAATGATGAACCTTTGACCATTAAGAATATGATGGAAAAATCTGACTCTAAAGAGTGGCTTAAGGCCATGAAATCCAAAATGCAATCCATGTATGAAAACAAGGTACGGACCTTAGTTGATCTTCCCGACGGGGTAAAACCCGTTGAGAACAAATGGATCTTTAAGAGAAAAGTCGACATGGATGGTAACTTGACCGTATACAAGGCACGGCTTGTTGCGAAAGATTTCATGGTATTGACTATGAAGAAACCTTCTCGTCCGTTGTCATGTTCAAGTCAATTCGAATCTTGTTAGCAATTACCGTATTTTATGACTATGAAATATGGCAAATGGATGTCAAAACCGCCTTTCTAAATGAATATTTAGAAGAAGATGTGTACATGATACAACCCGAGTGTTTTGTCGATCCAAAAAATGCTAACAAAGTATGCAAGCTTCAAAGATCTATTTATGGATTGAAGCAAGTATCGAGGAATTAGAATAAGCGCTTTGATGAAGAGATCAAGAAGTTGAACTTCATTCAAAGCGAAAAGAAATCTTGTATTTACAAGAGGATTAGTGGGAGCGTGGTAGTGTTTCTTGTTCTATATGTTGATGATATCCTCTTGATCAGCAATAATATTTCCGAATTAAATGTTGTCAAGACTTTATTGAAGAAAATGTTCTCAATAAAAGACTTGGGGCGAAGTCGCCTATAACCTAGGAATCAAGATCTATAGAGATAGATCTCGAAGGATGTTAGGTTTGAGCTAATATGCATATATTGACAAAGTGTTGGAAAAACACAAGATGACTAGTTTCAAAAAAGATTACTTACCTATGTCACATGGCATATACTTGAGTAAGACTCAGTGTACGACGACTGATGCAGATATGAAGTACATGGAGCAATTCAAGTATCATTCCGCAGTCAATTTGATCATATACGCCATGTTATGCACTCGCCCCGATGTGGCATATCCGATTAGTGTGACTAGTCGATTCCAACCCAACCCGGCATGTCACACTGGACCGCAGTCAAGACATCCTCAAGTATCTCAAGAGGACGAAAGATAGTATTCTCGTGTACGGTGGAGACCAAGAGCTCGTTGTAAGTGGTTACACCGATGATAGCTTCCAAACCGACCGAAATGACTCAAAGTCACAGCCTGACTTTGTATTTCTTTTCAATGGTAGTGTTGTGAGTTAGAAAAGTTCCAAACAGGATACCACAACCGATTCTGTCACCGAAGCAGAATACTTAGTGGCTGGTGAAGCAGCGAAAGAAAGCGTTTGGATCAAGGAATTCTTGACCGAGCTGGAGGTGGTTCCAAGCATCTCAAGTCCAGTGGATCTCTTCTGCGACAACACGGGAGCCATAGTTCAGTTCAAGGAACCTAGGTCTCACCAAAAGACCAAGCACATTCAACGACGATTTCATCTTATCCTTCAGTTTGTGAGTGACGGATGGATCAAGGCCAAAAAGGTGGACGGTGCCGCGAACACAGCGGACCCTCTGACAAAACCTATATCTCGAGCCGCACATGAGTTGCATATTGCATCCATGGGGATAGACGCATGCCTAAGTGGTTTTGAGTGTATTTTTCCTTTTGAGACTTTAGTATGAGACATGTATATATATTTTGATATTGCATTGAGTACTATGCACTGGCTAGAAGTCACTTTGATTGACTCTAGGTCAAGTGTGAGATTGTTAGAGATATGTCTTAAAAGCTAATCAGTTTATGGCTACTTCTTTAGTTTATGTTATTGATGATGTTTGATCATTCGTTCCTTGATTTATTTATTGATAGATCATTCAGGTTAAGGATCTGAATTGTGGATCTCTGTATTTCATTTATAATTAAACGACAATAATAAATCTAAAATGTCCATAATCTTGATAATTAACAAGGAACATTAATTATCATGTAAGATTAGTATGCAAGTTAAGTGATGATTAAGTTCTACAAATCATAGGTAAGGAATTACCAACTTAATTGTATATGTGTATGCTATAGAACATAGTACAGGATATGACCCAGTGAAATAAATATATGGATTGTGTTAAGTGTCATTATTTATTTCATATGAGTTTGATTCTAAGTTTGAGATGGTTCAATTTTTCCACATGAGGATAGGTTCTATAAATATCGTCTAACGTTGATTCCTGATAAGGGCTACTATACGGACTTTATTTATGCTCTCTTGAATTGTGCGGGAAAAAGTTGTTCATCAAGAAAATCATATGTCTCTCATTAATTTACTTAATGAGTGATGATATCTGTTTGGGCCCCTTAATGGATATAGATTGTTTGCTAGCCACTTTATACAATTATCTATAGATCAAGAAATGTATAATCTGCAAGAATGACACATTCATATTTTGGATTATACAGTGATATCATGTGACATAAGAATCAAAATAAGAAAATATTTTTATTTCTTATGCAGGATTTAAATACTGTAGCAGTACAATATTTATGTGAATTGGGAATCATAACGTGTTGCTAGATACCACTTATGATTATTGAAAATAAATAACGATTTTTTTCATGGCCAATATAACATAAATCCTCAAAGAGTCGCACAAATAGAATATTAACCATACAGTGCATTATTTATTTATTCGCAGCAGTGAGTACTGTGAAAATATGATAAGTTGATTAATTAATTATATACCGTTGCGAACCATTATAATTAATTAAGTTAAAGGAATCATATAAAAATAAATTAATGCATTAGCTAATACCAAAATAATTATTAATAAGTTAACAATTAATTTTGTTCAACATATATTATTTATAATGAGCTAATTGGCCTTTTATTTAATTGGTTAATTAAAAGTCTAAAATTGAGATTGAATGGAAGAGTAATTAAAAGGGCCATCACAACATGTGGTGTAGCCCACATAAACCCAAGGTGAGGCCGGCCATAGAGGGGTAAAATTTGTCCACAAATTGTTTGTGGAGCTAGGACTAGAGATGTCTATATAAAGGGGTCACTATTGAAAGAAAACTCTAGCCACCTCCTACCTCTCTCTCTTCCATGCTCCTTGGCCTAAATTTTAGAGAGAAATTTTCAGATTTTCTCTTCTCCATTGCTATCTCTTCTCATTTCTCTCTAGCTCATGTGTTAAGCATCTCCTCTACACTTAGATTAATTGAAAGAAGAAGAAGGAGAAAGGAATTAGCCATATTCTCATCCTTGCTGGCACAAGTGAAAGAGAATTTGGTTAATTTCTTGGTGGACTCAAGGCCATCCAAGGAGGTGAAGAAAGGAAGAAGGAGGCACACCACCGACTTCTAGTGCATTGGAATCACATTCTATTTACAATAATAGAAGAGGTAAAATCAATTCTCTTACCCTCACGTGTGTGTTGAAATCTTTGTACTAGATCCTCTCCTTGTTGTGCTTGTTAATTGATGTTAAATGGTAGCAAAAATTAAAATTGCACAAGGAAGATAGTTCTTAACATGATCATGGTACTTCCGGAAACAAAAGGCGCATTGATGGCGTTGAAGATGTCGTAGACGAAGAAGAATATGATCAATTCAATGAAATAGCATCATTCTCCACAGGTATAATTAATATTAATTTAATGACATTCCATAATTTAATTAATTTGGTACCTAGTTTATGTATGGTACACCTAATTATATTATTTTCATAGGTATCGATGGAACACAGCAACCAATTGGAGAGTTAACAAGTAATTTGCGTTCCAATCACGAAGAAGACGTGTGGATAGACCGACCAAAATCACCAAAAAAAAAAGGAATTTGAGTTAACATGATGCATGTAGAAGTGTATTTCAATTGTTATAGAATTTTTTATAATTTTTATCATTCTCTTAGAGCTTCTAAGTCTACTTAAATATTTATTAAAATTTTTTATCAATTGTTATTGAATTAGTTTGAAACCAATTAGCTTAGGTTACTAATTATATAAATTGTCAGAATGCAGTTTGTGGAACCAGAGGGTCAGTCTTATAGTGATGACGAGATTAACGTAACTTTAATTAGATTGAGCTCTTTGTCTATTTATATAAACTTGTAGCTAACTACTAGATAATTTGTGACATATATATTGTTGTGATATTTTTTTATATGTGTTATGACATGTATAAATTGTGATATTTTGTTTTGATAATTGTTTTTTTTTTGTGATGCATATATATGTGATATGTGGTATGTGATATGTGTATATATGCATATGTGATAATTGTTTGTTTTGATATATACCAGCATATCGGTATTGATATTTATGGCTAGCAAAAAAGGACTAGCCCCAAAATAAATTTTTTGTTCGTTATTTTTTTAACACCAATTTTTAACTAATAACAAGTGTTAAAGATATTTTTAACAATGGTTATTAGATAAAAAAAAACCGGAGTTAAAGATTAAACAAATTAAATTAAGAAAGAGGTGCATCTTTAGTACCAGTTATTAACTAATAACCGGTGCTAAAAATGAGATCTTTAACACCGATTTTTTAAAAAATCAGTCCTAAAAATCTTGTAAACAAATAAAAAAAATCAGCTGATTTTTAATATCGGATTTTTAACACCAGCTGTTTATATATTTTTAACAACCGGCGCTAAAGATTAATAATTAATCGCTGTTATAAAGATTAAATGACGTTGTGCAACATGAATTACCTTTCCATTGTTAAATCTCGGAGTGGGTCAAGTGGAGCCGATTTCCTGGGAGAAATTATGTGTTATGACATGCTTGTATCCATCTTATGTGCATGCATGTCGTCGTTCCTTTTTATTGACCATTTAATATACTAATTACTTGAACCAGGTCAAAAGGAGCTTTATTGACTCTTTAATATTCTGAAGAGAGACATCGATGGATGACAGTACGTATTTCCTATATATATTGTGCCTAGGGAAATATTTATGATTGCTATGTGCCGACGTGCAAAGGAAACATAATTTCACAAAATATCAAGCATCTTCTCGTACAACAGAAACGATTTTTAACAACACCATATTAACAGCTATTTTTAAGAAAATCAATTTTAAAAATAATCCGTGACAATATCATAACTGTCAGAGTTTATCTTTAGCATCGGTTTTTTTATTAATTAGAAAAATCGGTGTTAAAGAGTTGAAATAGAAAAGAAAATTAGTTTATCTTTAGCACCGATTTTTATTAAAAATAGATGGTTTTTAACACCGGTTGTTTATATATTTTTAACACCCTCCCCCATAGCACGGGTGCCCAACCGGTTTTAAAAATTGATAATTAACCCTGTTAAAAAATAAATAAATGGCGTAGTATATGATTATGAACGAAAATTATCCATAGCATTTCGCTAGCAGGATCAGTACTGGTACTACAACAACAACTAAGCTTTTGTCCCAAACAAATTGGATAGGCTAGAAAAGAAACCCAACAAGAAAAATCATCAAAAAATAAATAAATAAATAAAATAATATATAAAAGTAAATTATAATAATAGTAATAGCAATAATAGCTGTAATAATAATAATAGTACTGATGTATTAATCAATTATACTCGTCTCTAACTTTTACTAATTACCCTGTAGCATTCAGAAAATGTCCGTTACAATATTATTATAGTGTAAATGTAACCTCGTGCTGTATATTCCAAAACATTATACCTAGGTAGCACACTAATACATAATGGCTATGTTTGGCAAGGAGCCGAACTAGCTAGTTCGCGAACTAGGCTAGTTCGACGTTACCAAACATGAACCGAACTAGAATAAGGCCTAGTTCGCCTTCTAGTTCTAGTTCTACCAAAATTATGAAATTAGAAGCCGAACTAGAACAAGCCTTGTTCTAGTTCTTATTCTAGTTCGGCTCATTTGCCAAACATAGCCAATGTTGCTGAACTGATCACTGATGAACGAGTTCTGAATTATTGGCAAAAATTAATATGTTTGCTAATTAGCAATGGAATATTTGAGCAAGCTACTAAGGTGGTGTCATGAATTGTTATTTTTGAAGACAGGCGGCACTTTAGATATGGATTTCCATAAATTGATTAGTATATATGAACCAATTAGCAAGGATCGATGGAGAGGTGGGATGAAAAATGGAGGGTAAATATGACCAAAGCAAACAAAACATATTATTTTTTATTATTAAAAAAAATTAGTGATAAGGTCAAACATCTCTAACTTAATTTAAGGGTAAATATTCAAATTAAGGATTAGATGATTAAAAATTACCAACTTAAGAAAATTTGAGGGTATCTATTTAATTTTGCCATATATTTATGAAAGCTTCTTAATTTATTCAGTGGGACGTGATAGTGTCACTACTAGAAAAAAGATTTTCTGTAACGGGTCATCTGTGACGGTTATATTAAAACCCGTTACAGATACTTAAGGGATAGCGCGCTAAAAAATTAAAAACAAATCTGTAACGGTTATTCTGAAAAAACCGTTACACATTTTCCGTCACAAAAAGAAAAAAAACCGTAAACCTTTCTGTAACGGTTTTTATATTACAAGCTTTTGTAACGGTTTTTATATAAAAACCGTTACAGTTTCTAATTTAATAATCTGTAACGATTTTATATTAAACCCGTTATAAACCTTTCTCTTTTTATTTCTATATATTTCCTCCTGATAAGCCCCCTCCCTCTATAGATCTGTCCGCCATTTCCCTCTCAACCATCGATACCTCCGCCCAATCGCCCCCACCTCTCTTCTCTCGAAGCCTCTATAAATTGGTTCGATCTGATCGTGCACCTGTCCGCTCTCTACCTATCCGTCCGTCTCCGATCGTCGCCTGTCGCCACCACCTGGTGCTCCGCCCAATCCCATCTGCACTCGGTGCTCGCCGCCTTCTTGCAAACCCTAGCACACCATCGTCGCTTGTAGAGGGAAAGAGGATACACCAACGTAACGGTATCGATCCATCATCCCAATACCATGGTGGAATCCAAACCCATGTCTTTTTCGCTTGTAGATTCTCTCCAGAAGGAGGTCTCCTGCTAACTACCCACCTCCATTGCCTTTCCCAGGTACTGGTCATAATTTTGATTGATTTTACTCTCCATTTTGATTTGTTCATTTACTGTCATTTGTAATGCAACTATGCATTAGATGTGTTTGACGAAATGCTCACAAAAAAAGGCTGTCAATAGGTATAAATCAATCCACATATTTGTTTGCCAAGTTCTATGGGCTATTGGACAATTGCAATGAAAAAGTAGACTTGTTACAGCTGTCAGTGGCGCTGGTGGTTAGGTCCCTCTTACTGATCCTCTGGTGCCGCTCTAGGAAAAGCACTAAGCCCATTGAGCTGCTGCAACTGCCATCGTTGAAGCTAGAGATGGAGAAAGAGAAGGTAGATGACAGCAAAAAGTACGTCACCGTCTTCTTCGTTACACAGACTGTTAGCTTCTTATTTAGGTACCCATTAACAGGTTTGTGCAGGGTTAAAGCATATGCACAGCCATGATTTGGTTTCTTTAAACATTTTTCATCTGTCACAAGTTTCATTCACATTGCAAATAAATTGATGACAAATTTACAAGAATTGTTCCTAATTGTTTTCAGTCATTAGTTGCTTTGGAATGATTATTAATATCTAGTTTTGTGTCTGCTCGTGGTACTCATTGTACCTGACTGAACGTATGGTAGTAAGCCTTCTTGTGCTTTACCTTTTCCTACCCGGAGCTTCTATTAGCATGTTTAGATAGCAAGAAAAAAGTAATAACATTATGATGTGTATTGTGTAAAAGTATTGCTCCAAATTCAAAACTCCTACTATATAAATGACGGCAGCAGATGTGCTATTATTAACATCAGTAGGGTTTAGGGTTTCATACGATCAAAATCAGATAGTTCAGATCAGCAAAAAGTAGACTTGTTACAGCTGTCAGTGTATATAGTTTTTTTAATTAATAATTTGTGCTCTGTAGATCTATGTGGTTGATTCATTGTACAGAGAAAGAATTGGGGAGGCTAAGGCAGAATTTCAGGTTTTATTTTACTTCTTATTTTATTTTTTAGTAATAATGACAGTTATTAATCTTTTGTGCTAATATTATATATTGTGCTTCCTCTTCAGTCCATAATTATTGATCCTTTGATGCTAAAATGTAGTGTGATTTTGATCTTTGCAAACAAGCAGGACATGGGTGATTATATTAATATGTGAATAATGCTACTTGGAACATGTGCCAGTAAAAGAAAGTTTATGTTCTTACAAGTATTCCTGACGGATTAAAAAAATTAAAATTTATGTTTCTGACAAATATTTCTTACAACTAATATGATTCTATTTTGTTAATTTAAGGACCAATTATAGGTTGACCTAGATTGTCTAAGGAATGAAAGCCGTTTTCAATCAATTAAAGTCATGGAGAAAGCGTGTTCGATGCCGTGGCTGATCAAGCGAAAGCCGTGGCCGAGCCAAGAAAGCCGTGGCCGATCGAACGAAAGCCGTGGCCGAGCGAAGGAAAGCCGTGGCCGAACGAACAGAAGCCGTGGCCGAGGGATGAAAGTCGTGGTAGAAGATCTTAAAGGTTTATGTTGTTTTTTTTTGTGTTATGAGATGAAAGATATATACTATAATGTGATGATTTTTGTAAGTTGTAAGAAGAATTCTTTATATTGTAAAATGAATTGAATAATTGTTGAATTAATTAATTTGAATTTTTAATCTTCTGTTATTGTGATGCTGTATGATTTTTAATTTAGAATAATATTAATTTATGCAAGGAATTATTAGAGGAAGGCACGATGAACAGCGAAAACTAAAAAAATGGAAATAAAATCTGTAACGGTTTTTATCTATTAACCGTTATAGATTAAGGCCCATCTGTAACGGTTATTAATTAAAAACCGTTACAAAATTATATAAATTTTGTAATAAAAAATTATATTTTATGATCTGTAACGGTTATTACTGAATAACCGTTACAGATGACATTAATCTGTAACGGTTATTAAATAATAACCGTTACAGATTTTGTAACGGCTATTAAAGTTTTTGTAACGGGGGCTACTGTAACGGTAGGTAAACCGTTACTAAGGCCTTTTATTAACTGTTACAGAAATCTTTTTTTCGTGTAGTGTGTTCTATAAATGGGGTACCAGAGTCATGTAAGAGCACAGCAACCCAAAGTCAGACCGAGAAAGCAAAAAACAGCAAACCCTATCACCTCAGAACATAAAAAAAGACTTGTCCAATAAAGCTGGTTATATTATCAACTAATCCATTTAATGGCCATGGTTGCATGCTTTGTATCACCCTTTATTCGTGCCCAGATCAGTGGTTCTATTTTCAAAAGGACATGGCTACATGTAATGGCATGCTCCGCCACACCTGCACAAGCTAAGAGAAGGTCTGCGAATTACCAGCCCAACTCCTGGGATTACAATTCCCTTGAATCCTTGAAGACCCACCACCTGGTAGTTGATTAAATTACAAAACTATAAAGTTACTTAATTTACTATTATTTATGTGTTGATAGTATATATATAGTAAATTCAACTGTTGTTATAATATAACTATATAAGTATATATGTTGCATTAAGTCATAGGATTGTTAATTCTAGTAATTCACATATTGTGTACTTGAGTTACATACATTATTCATGAACTATATATTGTTAAATTAATTTATATATTTATAAACAGTACATAGCAATAAAAATGTACTTAGCTTTTTAAGATTCATTGGTCTTCAAAAGTTCTGATGAAGATGCCATCATAACGAATAAAGTTGTTAAAGCGATGTTCACAAAACATAAAAAAATATTAAACAAAAAATACATAAAAAATTTTTCACTAGTAATTACATAGCTTCCAACAAATTAACATAAGATTGTTATTGTTTGCAATGTAGAGTGAATCACATGAGAAATATGAGAACGTAAAACAAGAAGTTAAACAGCTCATCCAGAAAGAGACCGAGCCTGCTAAAAAGCTTCGATTAGTTGATGCAATTCAAAGGTTGGGAGTTGCTTATCTTTTTGATGAAGAAATCAAAGAAGTTCTTGGGTCAATCTCCAAATTGGAGAGTGCTTTCAAGGAAGATCTTCTCTCAATGTCATTGCATTTTAGGTTGCTAAGACAGAATGGCTTCTTGGTCTCCCAAGGTATACTTGTTGAATTAACTTACCATTTTTTTTTTCTTCTCTAATTAATTAAACTACAAAGGAAAAAAACGCTTCAGTTTACTCTACATTTAATTAAAAAAATGTATAGCGGGAATTAAATTAGTGTTATAATTGGCATACTACTCGTATAAAACTTCTGATCCTTAAGGGTTTGACAGTAAAATATCAGTTTTCGTAGGTTTGATTAGAACTGTATGTATATATATATATATTTTTTTAAAGTTAGTTTGAAACCAACGAAATTTGAAAATAAATGCTCTCTCCGTGAATCGAACCAAGGATCACTTGGCTGGCGGAATAGAGGGAAACCACTGGGCCAAACAACCTAGAATTGTATATATATTTTGAATTTGTAAAACCAAATGAGGAAAAAAAATTCTTGAAAAAAGAAACGCAAAATTATTTTCTTCTGCCAACATACAAACTTTTCTTTTTCTAGGAGAAAACAATAGCCTTCTTTAGTTTTTTTTTTTTTTTTCATAATTAAGACATCTTCAATAGCTTCCTGGACAAAAATGAAACATTCAAACCAAACTTTCAAAAAGACACAAAGGGACTCCTATCACTCTATGAGGCCTCATTCTTGGCCTTTGAAGGAGAAGAGATCCTGGACAAAGCAAGAGTGTTTTCTTCAAAACACCTCATGGAGGCCAAACCAACTCTGAATCCCTACCTGAAGGGAAAAATTGACCATACTCTGGAGTTGCCACTGCACTGGAGAGCTCCAAGGCTGGAGGCAAGATGGTTTATTGATCAGTATGTGAGAGATGAAACATTTGAACCTAAACTCTTGCAATTGGCCAAGATTGATTTTGACAGGGTGCAAACTGTCCATCAAGGTGAAATTGGAAGAGTGTCTAGGTAATTGGTTTATTCTTTTGATTGATATTTTCTTCCTTTCTTATTTTATTCTTCTTGGATTCATTGTATGTTCATATTTGCTTAACTTATGTCGTACGAGCAAACATGTTAATTACTTGTCGTAGATTGTCAACACAAGCTCCTAATTTGTAGTTTCCATATAAAAAATATTTTATGATATGTTTTTATTTTAATTAGGTGGTGGAGGGATGCAGCACTAGGGGAGAAACAGACCTTTGCAAGAGACCGTTTGATTGAGTGCTTCTTCTATGCAGCTGGCATTGTGTTTGAATCCCACCTGAGTGCATGCCGGGAGATTCTTACCAAAGTATTTGCTCTGATTGTTCACTTGGATGATGTGTATGACATTTATGGAACCTTAGGGGAGCTAGTTCTCTTCACAGATGTTATGGAAAAGTGAGTACAAGAAAACTGTTGGATTATCAATGTGCTTTGTCTTAGAATGCCTTTAAAAAAATGAAAAATTGGGATTAATTAAGCCGTTTAAATATGTACTAAAATTACTGTTTTAAAATAATCTAGGTGGAGCCTTGATGCAATGCAAGGACTACCAGAGTATATGAGGCCGATATACGCCACCATTTTAGACACAACAACTGAATGGTCCCAACATGTTCTTAAAGTAGAAGGATGGGATCCCCTTCCTTGGCTTAAGACATCGGTAAAAATTGTTGTAATTTATCTATTGTGCGACTTCTCTTTAATTTTTTTTTCTTTTCCTTACTTCATGATGGAGAAGAGCTGCCTATCAAAAAATTCAAGGTTTTACAAACAAAGTAGCTAGCTACAGTCTGCTGTTCGTTAATTAATTTCGTTTCATTTTATAATAATTGGCTAAAAATATCTATTATCTATTACAATGTTCCTAATCAGAATTCAAAATCAATGATCGACCTACGCTGTGATCTACCAATAGTCTTACTTTCACCATAGCAAGAAGAATAATATTCTCTCTCCATTTCTTCATGGCAGTGGCACGATTTGTGCAAAGCCTTTTTAGCAGAGGCAAAATGGCACTACAGTTCAACTATTCCATCTGTACACAAGTACATTGAGAATGGATGGGTGTCATCATCCGGACCTCTCATGTTGCATCATGTATTCACTTTGTGCGGAGAGAAAGAAACTGCACAAGCTTTGGCTGAGCAAAAGAATTATGCAAGCATTGTTCATACTTGCTCTATGATCTTTAGACTTTGCAATGACATGGCTACACACTCGGTACATACTTTTCTGTTTTGGTGAAACTGTTAATACTCTATCTACATATATACTCCTTTCTGAGAATCATATAAACTCTCGAGCATTTTTTTCTCAATTGTACCATTGATTTCTTAGTAGATATTTAAGTAATAATCCTAATAATTCATTTCAAAATGACATATTGTAGGCAGAGGTGGAGAGAGGCGACACTCCATCATCCATAGCATGCTACATGCGTGAAAATGGTGCAAACGAGCACGATGCTCGCTTGGCTATGCATGAGCTGACCATCGATACATGGAAAAAGATCAACTTGGATGCATTAGGTACCAACCTCTTCCCTCGGTCCTTGGCCAATGCCTCCATGAATCTCGCACGTATTTCAAACTGCATTTACCAAGGAGGGGACGGACTCGGTGGACCGGATGAAGAGAAGAAGAAGTTGATCAAGGTGCTTTTCTTGGAACCTGCCAGAGTAAAAGATGAGAATACAATTTCTGAAGGAGCCTTTGCCTGTTAAGGCTTATATTTAATTAAGCTTGTTGAATATGTCTCTCATCTCAAATAAAACTTTTTTACACTCTGTATAATTCAAGTCAAATAATATAATTAAGCTCTTGCCTTTTGTCTCTCTCTTTAATTATCTCTTCTAATTCCTAATAACAAAGCAAATTTTGGTTTTCGTGAGATTTGAGTATGAAATTATCTGTAGTTTGTAAGAAACTATATTAATAAAATATATACACGGAATATATCAATGCAATGGAGTTCTCTAATTAATCTGAATACTAGTTACGTTATTTGTCTCAAAATGTAAACATTGTTGCGTTTGTTCCAAGATGAATGGTAGTGTTATGACACAACGCTTACATTGTTACAACTCATCTAGCTCACATCAGGGCCGGTACTCTTTTCAATTAATGTGCCTCAACTCAATCAGGGCACTGCTCCTTGGGCAAAACGCAAAAGCGTAACGTTTTTTATAAACAGAAATTAAGTAGGTTAACAGGAGATGTTAATTTTAGTTACATTTAAGCAAAACAAACCGTAAAAAAAAAGAAGAAGAAGAAAAGAAAACAACACTTCGCTTAGGGGAAAATTCCTTCCTTTTTTTTTGGTCTCCAAATAAAACATCAGTCAAGTCTAATCAAGACATCACATATGTGTGCGCGCGCAAGTGTGCGTGTGTCGGTGTGCGTACGTCTCTGTAAATTTCAAGAGAGTGATATTATGTTAGCCTCAGAAACACACAACAATGCATCCAACGTTCCAGTATCTTCAAGATTTAATTAAATTAATTACAAGATGGCGGGATCAACAGAGTTACTAATGAACCTCATACCCTCACAAAATTACATTATAGGACAACTCATCAAATACCAAGGAAGCAACGATCAAACATCAAATGGCTTCCATTTAACAATAACAAGCTAGCTTAAGAGGAAGAGAATGTGTCAAAGATGGTGGTGTGGAGCGGGTCACTTAGGTGGGTGGCCCAGTTGTTGAGCGGACCCTTGCCGGTGGCTGCGGCTTGAACAGCAAATCCTAGGAAACCAACCATGGCAAGACGGGCGTGTTTTATCTCGGCCAATTGAAGAGTGGCCTTCTTCTCAGGGTCGGCTGCAAGACCCAATGGGTCGAACGGTCCACCTGGGTAGATTCTCTTTTCGGGGTCCAGCTCAGCGTTGCGCTGAAACTCAATGTAGCCGATGACCAACACCTCAATCCAGATGAGTGTGGTTATTGAGAAAGGCAGTGGCTGGCCGAGGTATGAGGAGCCGTCGACCAACTCAACCTGGTAAAGAAAAAATCAAATTGTGTACTTAGTTACTTACTGTTATTCACATATTCTTACTTCAATATGTATCTAAATTAGATTGGTTATTAGAAAATATTGTAAGATGGTAGGACTTTATCATCTTAAAAAACAAATTAGAAAAGAGTGTGCATTAATTTTTTTCCTCCATATACGTTCTTACACCCCAATTCTGATTTTAACGATTACTGGTCATCTTAACAAAGTAATAATAAGGATCTTTGAATGCATCTGTCCTGATTAAATTTCAAATTTTACGATAATATATTTTCTATTGTGTAGAGTCCAAATAAAAAGTCAGGAACTAAATATGTTTTAGGGCATATGATACTTCCTAAGATTTGATGAAGCACTGAAGTAAAGTTTCACACATGATCAACATATAAAACAAATTACAACGAAGAAAACAAGCATACCTTGCCGGCGTCTTGCCATGTGACACCGGTAAGCCACTCGACTGTCAAAGCACCGAGTGTTGCCAACATGGCCCACCTGCCGTGGATAAGCTCGCATTCTCTGAACCTCTGGAGACCGAACACCTCAGTGTAAGGTTGGAATGGGGTCGACTTCACCTCAGAGCCCTCGAAACGGGTGCCGATGAGCTGTCCAGCTTCATTCTTCGCCAGATTCTGATCCAACGAGTCGAGATCAAACTGCAGGTACTCAGCTGGCTTGCCGAGACCGAATGGGTCAAACCCATAGTCACCGACCAAAGACCCATCTAGCCAGTCAGGTGCGACTGCACCAGGGTACCACAATGGCCGGTCAGCAGTGGGTGCTTTAGCTTTCTTCTGGGCAGCCTTTTTACTACCGAAACCGAACCGAGCCTGAACCCGTCCAATTCGGCCGGACCGGGTGGCGATGAATGTACTAGCTCCAGCAGCAGCAAGTGAAGCCATGATATATTTTTTTTTTTTTATTATTGAGAACTGATTTGAAAATTAGTGTCTTTTTTGGAGATGAAATAGAGGTTATAACTTATAGATGCTTGGTGGGGTGTTTTATCTATGAGGTGGGGCATTGGATGGTGGATACAGGCTTTGATATCTATCTGACGGTTTTGATTTTGAAGGCCTTATCCTGCCTTATCTTGAGAGGCTCGGATGGAGATTTCTATTGGGGCAGGGTTGCCATTTGGTGGATTGTTATTGGTCAATGAGCACAAATGAATATGTGGTTATCATTTGTTGGGGGTACTCTGTTGTCTCCTTGAGAGTATCTATACAAAATAATCTGTGTAACTAAAAAAAGATCTGTGTAAAATAATCTGATATATTTATGGATTCACCCCCGTTCTGTATACAATTTATTTTTTTTAGCAGCAGGTACCTTTACTCACATTTCAATATGAAAAGTTACCTGGCCTGTTTCCTAACAAACTTCCTGTCAATACCCCTATACTTCTATATCAGAACCACAAGGACAATCCTCTTAAGAGATTATTAAGAATTTGCTACTAACATTGCCTTGTATCAGACTGGTACAGACTCTAACACCAATTTGTCAAGTCGCACCTGGAAAATGGAAATTTATGAGCATGACTGAAATAGGGAGTGGCGCTAGGGCTACCAGAGTAAACTGTCGGGAAAAAAGAGAGAACCAATACAGATTTTTTAACAACTAAAGTGAATATATTGTTTGTTAGGTTGGAGAACATGGATCCATGTGCCATTTTCTCTCAATCAATGGAATGAAATAATGAGCTAACGAGAAAAAACTAACAAATGACAGTGCCAGCTGAACGGAACATGTGATAAAATTATGAATTTGTTACTCTCCGGATTAGTACATACAAATTAAACAGTAATCATTGCTCTCTATTATGAAAAGGTAGTGAAATTTTACAGGAAAAAAGGAAAACAAAACAAGCCGAATAATATTTCTATAGCATTGTCAAATGGATATCTCCAGTGCATTTCGTTATGGTTTCATTCGCCTTCTGGGACTGGGATTCTACCCTTTCTTCCCTCTTTTTCTTCTCTCTGCCATCATAATAAGAAAAGCAATATGCAGTTAAAAATAATACATTAATAAATAAGTAAAATAATAAGATATATAAAATTGACATATAATTGGGGTAAGTATTCTTCCAGAATTATTTAAAGATGCTAACACAAAGTTCTTATACTGAAATATTTGCATTCTATAATTCTAAAAAGATTTAAATTAGTAAAGAATAATTCACATCCTGGTCCTGGTCTACAAATCTAATTGTGACAAAAAGCAGCCAATAACTATAAAATGGCCCAAGTTGTCCTTAAAATCTTTCATCCAGTCAAATAGTCTCAAAAGAAACTTTCTGAAAAATTCTAATCTAACTAAATTCAAAAACAGCTTTTCATAGGTACAAAATATGGGGCTTGTTAGACTGAGGAACAATAGCATATTTTATTCCAGGCAAAGGTAACTGCCAGGGTGTAATTTGCAATTAACATTAACACAATGTAAACCAGTGAGCATGGTTTTATATACAAATTTATAACAACTGAGCTTTATTTGACAACAACCCTTATAAAAAGAGCAGATAAACAAATGCACAAAAGGAAAATACCGGTCAACATATTCCTTCAGAAGTTCCTTAGCTTGTACCAATTTGGTAAGGAGATTACGGTACACATCCAGATCCCTATCCACACTTCTCTTGTTTATATTCAATGCTGTGCAAAGCTGCAGGAAAGTCAAAAAATCGAGGATAAGACAAGGCTATAAAGCAATAAAATCACCTTTTAAAAGTGTAAGCATTTTAGACAACAATTGCTTGAAATTTATCAGACATTGTTACTTCTCAAATCATTAAAACAAAACCATCATAAAACTCTGATCCTAAATGACATGGTAGCGAATAGGTATACCAAAAAAACAGACTTATATATGACTTTTTCTCTTCCGGGGTAAGAAAAGGACAACTGCATTACCTTATTTTTATAAGGCATTCCATAAATTTAACATTTTATATTTCACTTATTTTTTGACATTTAAACAAATCACTCAAGTTTTATTATTTATGCACAAACCATTGTCCATTCCAATTTTTTCCCCTCATCAGGCCTTAGCAGTTAGCTGTGAGTAAAGTGACAAAAGTAGACAGATCTAGGAATTTTTGTTGATACAGAATCATATTTACTGGTCCCAAAGACACTAAATCCTCATTTTAGGTAAGGCTGCCTAGTGGAAAAACACTCATAAAGGATGAACTTAGCATTGTTAGCAATAAAAAGTGAATAGCATATGAATAAACCAGTAGTATGTAGAAAACATTTGGCACCAGATTCACTACTATTATTGAAATTACCAGTAAGAATGACATTTGGTTGCCCTTCTCTAGGTATATATATGAAATTATATTAAAAAAATAAGAAGGAAGAGTACCTTTTCTAGAACAGATGGTTCAGGTGCATTAGCAAGTTCAAGAAGCCGAAACAAACCAACTGCGAAAAACCGGCTGTAGCTAAAGTTGCCTTTACCTCCTGCCCTTTCAGATATATCTTTGAGCATCCCCTCTACTTCTCCCTCTTTTGTTGAGAACTCCACCAATGAACTTCCATTCTGAGTTCGAGCCCACTCCTCCAACTTTTTTGCATCGGCCCTATTATGATAAATTACAAAGTAATCAAAATTCAAGACTTTTAACAAAACAATCCGAAAACTCATTTGTATTTTGTTGCGGAAACTTTCATTTGGCTTAAGTACCCTCTGAAGAGATTGGTTGCTTGCAAGTTAACGAAGAATACTATTGGAAGCAAAAGCCATCCATTATATAAACTTAATGGAAAAAAGATTTTTGTTTAAATGTTGATAATTGTCACTACAACTCCGCCTATGCTGTTTCAATATAGCCGGTCCCAAGCAACAGCAAAGGAGGAGGGTTCTGATAGGCGTGGCAACCCAATGTAAAAAAATACACAGCTTTCTTTATGGAAATGAAACCCAATCACCATGACCTTGTTAGGTTTGATTTCTAGCCGACCCCTACTTGTTTGGGACTAAAGGGTTTGTTGTTGTTGTTGCTGCTGCTGCTGTTGATAATTGTTACTACCTCCAATGAGTAAACTCTTCTAGGCTCACATGACCCAGAATTACAGTGAACTAATTGATTAAATTAATATCAGAATATGTAACAAGCAATTCAGCCATTATTCAAGTAACTTCAATCACTGGATGTTATTTGCAATTTGACTCAAAAATTGCAATTGTCAGATTTAAAAGAAGTTATGGATCAGTTGTATACATAATTTCAACTAAAAAATCAGACCACCTTAGATGATGGTTCCAGACTTCCAGACTAGTACGAATTAGAAACAAAAGGAATTTAGTTGAATTAATACCGAAATATCAGCTACCAGTAAATGCAAATTGTAAATATGAGATATTTGAGCAGTATCAGCAAAAACAATAAGCTACTGGAATCAAATTGCTACCCAAAAAACCAAACCAAGAAGTCCTAAAAGTTGCTTACCTGTATTGGTCAGGATCTTCATTTAAGGCATTGATATAAGACCTAAATATCTGGTCTTTGTCTTCATTACTGGGGTATCCTTCCATCAGCTGTTCATATACCGTCACAAACCCTAGTGCAAATACTGGGTCATACTGGTACGTCCTCTTGTACCGCATCAAATGCTGCTGCACAAGTAGTTCCTGCAACACAGTGTTGTATATGCTTGGTATCGGCTTTTTGTACGCTTTGAGGAAGTTATACTTTGTCTCTGACACTGTAGGTGGTACATCTATGTTAATGAACAAACCAAAGAAACTGCATAAGTTAATTAGTAATACTCCTTTCCAAATGAAAGTATTCTGTATGTTATGATAAAAAAAAAAAAAAAAGGAACATTTAAAGCCTTTATCCATTCAAAATGTTACAATTTTATATGTTATGTAGTACAAAAAGGCTTACGCCTTATGGTGATGACTTTTTTTCAGTACTTCAAAAAAATAATATCATGTAATGTTTCTTTTGATGCTTTCTCTTTCCTTTTTTCCTTTCTAATTTCATGTATTAATTTTCTTTAATTTAATGAAATTGTTGGCTCGGCACTTGCCAACCAATCTTCAAAAAACAAAAACAAAAAATAATTAAGTACTTAGACAACTAGAGCAACAAAAACAGTAAATTAATAAGAAAGTTCACCACTTTGCGCAGCAACACAGCGCACAACCAATCTGGAGCTTATCCTGTTGTATCTGACGCCACATACAATCTTCACACTGTTAGAACTCCCAACCGAGCTTGACACGGGCACCACCGATCTCCGTTCGGATGATGACACGTGTCGTACCCCCGCCGCGAACGGTAGAGATGCTATAGCCGCCATGAGGGAATAATTTTTGAGGGATCGAATGACAAGGTAATGTACCAACTACCAAGCTCCGCAACCTTCCTCCGTGGTTGCCTAGGAAGGCAATACCCAATAGGATCTGGACACGTGGCGATAGATGGAAGATGCCGAGGAGTAGAAGCAAAAAAGAGAGAGAGAGAGGTCAGGAGATCGGACCTTATCCGGTACTTGCTGTCGAGTGTCAAAGACAACCACTGAGTCTCCACTCTCCACATGTGGCAATCTGAGGTGAAACTCTTGTGACGGAGTTTTACTGAGTTTGTGGGCTGACCCGCTTTACAATTTACCGTAGTTTCTCCTCCACAGATTATCTGAAATTGTGAATATCCTGTGGGAGTGCGTCTTATAACAAACGGGCTTAAATAAAAAACGAGAGAAAAACAAAAAGAAAATGTATCTGAATTAATGGGCCTACTTATGGGTTTTGAATCAGGCCCAATATTATAGTGACCCTAAACATACAAATCTCCAAAGGTAAATGTTACACGTGTCACCACTCTGTAGGGACAATGCGTACCTTTCGTATTATATCTCGGACAGCTGATCGGAGACGAAGATATTTTTCCCAACCCAATCCGACGTGGATTCCAATTCCATATCCGATTCTAGAGACTTCCTCACTCTCCGCCTATAAATCCACTTCCTCTCCAGCGCATGAAAGTCTTCCATCAACCTGTTCTAATCATTTCAGATCAGGTAAGGTTACCTACTATGCGAGGAGTGGCACAGTTGAAAGACCAAGCGATCAAGACCATAAAAGACGCCGCACCAGGCGGATCTGGTACGAGTAAGAGGATCAGGAAATTGTCTGGTCGGAGAGGTGAGATCACCGCTGGTGAGAATAAGAAGGAGATCAAATCTGAGGAGGCGCTCCGTACTGTCATGTTTCTCAGCCTTTGGGGAGTGGGAACTTAAATGTTATATTACAAAATTTTTAATTAAATGCATTGTAGAATTTTGTATAATTGTTTTTGCAATGATTTAGGTAAGTTCTGGTTCGGGTATGGTGTTTGAGTATTGGAGTGGATGAGTGCGTGAGTGTGCGCGCACGGTGGTGTGGTGTGTGTTCTTTTTATTTGTTCGTTTTATGTAACATTATAGTTTATAGATCGGATCTGTAAGACAAGCAATTAGGTATAATTAGTATCTCCTCATGAATTAATTATCTTTTGATTTGATATGTTGTTTTCAAATTATGAATTTATAATTATAATTATAATTTCAAGGTTAGCTGACGATCAGAGATCGATCAGTTTTGTTGGCATCCGTCTTATACTATACAATAATATAATGTTCTCCAATTGGAGTTGCTCTGTAGTCTGTACAAAATCTGTGCTAAATATGTATGTGATGTAAGCAAATAGGCAACTTTGTTTTTATTTACTTAGGATAAGATGCAAGTAAATAAACAAAATAATGTTCGGGTGATAAAAATATGTTGCTTAATCATCTGACGATTTATATCCAACCACACATCTACTCGATCGAACAATAGAAACATGTGTCTAGCATGCTAACACCTCTTGAATCCGTGTGTTTATAAGTATATATAAAAAGTAGTAGAGATTTATTAAAAGTTCAATCCTGTTCTGAACAAGTTTGGTATGGTGTATTATTTGTTGATATGGTTCCGCTAAAATTGTGAAAAAGATATAGTTCAAAAGAAAGATATTGTGCTCAATGTCAATAAAAGTTGGTCCGGAGGCATAAACCCAAATAATTTTTTTTCCCCCAAAAGTTTACATATGCCTACATGCTACCTCTCAAAATGATAAATAAATAAATAAATAAATAAGGGAATTGCTTAGGGCACGTCCTCCTTACTCATTCATTCTCCCATTTTTTTGAAAATGATCAAAATACCCTCTCCTCAAAGCTAAAGTGTGAGAAAAACAAGATGGGAGAGAAAGGTAGTTTGATCTAATCAGGAGTGATTGAGTAAGGAGAGCGTGCCCTAAGCAATTCCCCTACATAAAGGCCACAGCTGACAATTGTAAAGTTAAAAGATGATTCACGACGAGTTTTCTCAATTAAATTATCCTTGCAGTTTTCATAAAAAATAATGATGGGGTTCTCAATTATATTTGTTTTAATGGTATTTCATTTAATTTTTTTTCCCTTCTAAAGTAAAGCCGAAAATTACAACGAGTATTTCTTCCATGATGATGTTCAACAAAAAGAATAGAAAAAAATAAAGAAATAACTTTTTACAGCGTGCTAAGCTTGACAAAGAATAAGGATATTCATCCCTTCTGTTTCTCTCAGACATGTAATAGAACCTTTGTGTAAATAGAGATGAAAGTAAAGGAATAGGATAATTCCTTTCTTACATGAGAGTAGTGGTAAAAATTATTAATATGTATACTATAAACTAAATAATAATAATAATAATAATAGGAGAACAACTAAGAGTCTAAGAGTGATGTTAAAAGTTTTTCTTTTATCAAAAATGGCCTCAGAGAAAAATTACATTCAAGCATAAGCTCAAATTTGCCAGATGACTCTTTATATCTATTTTTTTTTAAGTGATAAAGCTGCATATAAAAGTTATACTTCTTTCGAATCTGAACTTATAAATTTTGTTTTGTTTTAATTTCGTCTAGTTATATTCAACGTGATAATTATGATTAACTATGATGAAGATTTCAGTGCCAAAAACTGTTGGTACTTCAAAAATAACACCACCTTTCTTTTTCCACTTCGACAGTTAATGCATTGAATCCAAACAATTAATTTTGTTCTTGTTTTTTTTTTCAAAAGATTCGTTTAATATAAATGATTATCTTTTAAGATCAAGAAGGAAAAAGTTCACTAAAACTAATTAAATTCATTTGTTTTGATCTTACTTGAAACAAATTCAAAGATTATAAAATTTTAAATTGACACATCTCTTAAGAAAAAATTTCAAAATGGTTTGAATTTGTCATGTGGATATTACATTTGAAATGTAAATGTAAAATAGAGGTTTTGAGATCTGGTAAAACTAAAAATGTTTCGTTTAATACGAATGATTATCTTTTAAGATCAAGACGGAAAATGTTCACTAAAACTAATTAAATTCATTTATTATGTTCTTACTTGAAATGAATTCAAATATATAAAATTTTAAATTGACACATCTCTTAAGAAAAAATTTCAAAATGGTTTGAATTCGACATCTGGATATTACATTTGAAACATAAATAGAGGTTTCGAGATCTGGTAAAACTAAAAATGATTCGTTTAATATGAATGATTATCATTTAAGATCAACAAGAAAAAAGTTCATTAAAACTAATTAATTCATTTATTTTGATCTTACTTGAAACGAATTGAAAGATTATAAAATTTTAAATTGACACATCTCATAAGAAAATTTTTCAAAATGGCTTGAATTCGACATGTGGATATTACATTTGAAATCTATAATGTAAAATAGAGGTTTTGAGATCTGGTAAAACTAAAAATGAATGGTGATAGAATATTGAAATTTATATTTAGATTATTTAAATTTAATTGTTTAACAAACTTTACTACATTGATTCTAAATTTCTAATCATTTTAAATTGTTTCATTACAATCGGACTATAGAGTATTCATGAATATATCTTGCCGTATTTAAAATGTTTTTATTAATAAGATCTTATGTTAATTAACATAATTAAAGTTATTTCCTCAGGAAGTAGTAACCTTTAACTTACTAATGTGAATAGTTTCACGATTGATTTATTTTAACTGATAAGAATGTTAATATGCATGTTATCAATTTATTGCCTACTGGTACTTTTTAGAATCTTCTTACAATGAAAATGTGTTCTTAAAGGCAACATTGTATTTCGAAATATCTATGTTAAATTTCTCAATTATTTTATCATTAGCTAATTTAAATTTATTACACAAAATCGTTCAAAAGCTAGAGATGAGAAGATATAAAACTTATTTGGGACAAAAGTGATCCATTCTTTAACTTCAACAAAACTAAAAAGTAACAGCTACCTCTTTATCTTTCGCATCTATTTAATGAGCAAAAATCTCTCTTGCTGCATATTTAATGTGAGCAATAAGAGCAAAGTTTATTAGCTGTACAATAAACTTTACTATCATTAAGCTATCACCTAGTGTGACTTTACTTTACCCACTACCTCTTAACCTCTAGAGTGCGTGCCATCATTTTGCTACTGGCGATATCACGAATGTCTCGTTTGGAGCTCGTAAACCCCCCCCCCCCCCCCCCTCTACATAATTGACTTTGGCGTGACCCCTGACTTTTCTTATAAATTAATCACATACACCAGGGACATCATAAAATCGCTTTCTTAAAACTTCTGGGACCCACATCTCAGTATCACAACGTTTAAAAACTTTATTTGCACCGCGTCCATCCATTAGTTGTTCTTGACTTTTTAGTTCATTGATTTATCATTTATCTACACTCCATCTCAGTTTAATCCGACTAGTGTCTCGCTAAAAAATTTTAGCGCAGAAAAAGAAAAAAAAGGAAATAGAAAGGAAAGAGAAGCTCTAATAAGCTTCGCTTCTCAATTTCACATCAAGCTTCAATTCAAGCTCTCTCCAATGGCGATTGCAAGGGAGAACAAGTCAGATCAGTCAGAAGGGAAACTGTGGAATCTCTGTCGGATGCCTTTCTGGCACAACAACGCCTCCGCCGCCTCGTCTGGTGGCGGAGGCACCATCTCCGGCGGACCTAGCGCCGGTGGCTCTGCGGCGGGAAGCGGCGCCTCTTCTTCTTCTTCTCTCGTGCACCACCCCATCGGAGGCGGATCCCACCATTATAGCCACATGGGAAGCCACGTCACCAATCTAGAGGGTCCCACTAAGCGTCAGGCTAACAATACTAGTTCTATAACTACTGTCGCGCGTTCTCTCATCCCTGCTAGTGCTAGGCGCCGCCTTCGGCTGGATCCCGCTAGCAAGATGTATTTTCCTTGTAAGTTATAATTCTAACGAAATTTTATTCGTTTAGATTTTGTTTTCTTTTTCTATTTTTAGTTTAAGGGATCTCGCTTGTATTCTGAAATTTAGATTCTGAATTTTCCAAAAGTGGATTGTGATCCCGAATTCCCAACTTCCTTTTTAATTTCCTAAATTCAATAGTTAAGGTTCAGATCTTGATTCTATAGTGGTTAATTTAGCCTTTTAAGTATAATTACTACTAACTAAATTTAATATTAACTGATCTAGTTATATGATGGCATTTTTGTATGTAAGGTTATTCTGATCTAACGTATATTAGGGGGTTTAATTGGCGGGCCTTTACTTACTGTTTTTGTCTTATGCTGTAGGTCTACTACAATACTAATTGTAGAAGCACATTTCTGCTAATTTTTTATAATTTTGAGTGTTAATCAAGTTGCTGTTTTGTTGTATATTTCCATTGCTATGGTATCCTTGGAGCTTACCTTTGAATAATACTAAAACTAACTATACAGTAAGATATCTATAAATTTATAACTATCTCTACAGAATATGAATGTTATTTCCACCAATAAAGACGTGTAGGACTAGGTCAATCAATTGGATTATTCTTTCTTCAAAAATAAGGGTTTAGTAATTGTTTGAATTTGAATTCAACATGTAGGTTTGAAATACAGGAAAAGTCATCATGTTAGGTATAAATCACACCATACTAATCTGTAGGCTATGATTCTACAGGTACATTATCAGAGATACAGATCCTGATATCTATAAATAAAAATTGAAAATTCTTATAGAAGGAACTTCTGTTGTTGACCCTGGTGTAATCTTGGTCATGTATCGTATAAGATGTCTTGCTATTTTTTCTAAAATTTTTGTTTCATTTGTGGACGTTTATGATTATTTTCTCGATTTAGCTATGTCAGTCTAAGTGTTTTATTGCTATTGCTTGTGTGATAATTATTACTGCACTAGCTTGTTGTGCCCATTTATGTGAACATTTTGGGTGTGGGCAGGGTGGGGGATTGAGGGCCCTTCTTTTCTTATACTGCGAATTGCTTTATGAGTGGTTCAGACACTGTAATGAGGATTTAGAATGGGAAGTTCGCACATTTTGTATGCGAACCTAAATTTTTGGCCGCAAACAATGCCTGCGATCCTCTGTGAAAAAGGTTGGATGCCGTCACTCCTGTTATATATATGTATGGAAAAAAAAGGGAGGGGTGTGGTACCTTAGTAAATTATGTGCTACTGTTTTAGTTGAAGTGCTGTGCCCACCTGAATGCACATTTGCACATTTGGGATGATCAAGAAGTTGTATGTGTGTTGATATGTCAGCTGTTTAAAAGTTGCAACTTCTTTTCAATAAAAAGGAAACATTGTCCTATTTTTGCCCTTGGATTCTCAAGGACTTCACTTTGTCTTTCCGTTCATTGAGATGAAAATGCACCAAGCCTTAGTAATTTTAAATTAACATGTTCTCTTTTAGATATGTTAATATCTTCTCAATTGTTATGCTTTGTTGCTAATGACTCTCTTTCGTCTAAATTGTGGTACATGTTGAAGATGAACCTGGGAAGCAAGTGAGAAGCGCTATCAGGATTAAAAACACTAGCAAGGCTCACATTGCATTTAAGGTTTGGATCCTATTTTTTTTATTGATTCCTTTTATATAGTTGAGCTGACATGCACTGTAATCTTAAATGAGATTTGGTTATGAGTTATGACTTTTGACTCATCTTATTCTGAACTTCTGGTTGACCCAATTTGATCTGACCCATTAAACTTGATTGCTTGTGCTAGTGAGTTGCACTGCTGGAAGAATATTGTGTTGTTAATAGAAAATATTTCTTGATCGACATCTTTAGGCCCTTGAAGTTCTGTGCTGCTTAACAATCTAATGATTTATGCGACGAAAGACTGATTTGACAAATCATAATATTGTTATTTTATTATTTATGGTATAGTTCCAAACAACAGCCCCAAAAAGTTGTTTCATGAGGCCGCCTGGAGCTATTCTTTCTCCCGGAGAGAGTCTTATTGCCACTGGTAACGATCCCTGTCTTTAAGGATTCTCATCCTTGTTTTACATTTTCAAATCCTCTAAAATAAGCGCCATCTATTGCTGGAACTGAACTAAGGGCCTAATGTTTTTTTAAATGTCTTTAAAGACTGTTGGTCTCATAGGAAGGTATATGAGAAGATTATTTCATGGTTCATATTTATATGAATGCAGTCCTCCTTCATTCCATTAGATGGTATTATTGAATTTTGCATAATCCCCATCTAAGGACATGAATTCAGGTTGTTAAGGAAAATTCTCATTGCAAGGGTAAAACCTGAGGTTGCATCCTTTCAAGGCCATGAGTAAAATGGAAGAGCCCTAGGCCATTTTAGTAGGTAAGCTTGTGGACCGGGCCATTTATGAAAGAAATTTCAATGGTTGTGTACTGCACAACGAAGAGGCAGTGGCTTCTTATTCCTTGTTTGCTCTTTAAAATGTTGTGTGAATAGAAGGGACTCAGAACTGAATGCTTCTTTAAAACCATGTGTTTCTTATTTGATAGATTGTTTATGTATTTCTTTCATTTGCTCTAATGCTTTAACTTTAACTTACCAAAAAATGTGCAGTATTTAAGTTTGTGGAGCATCCAGAAAACAATGAAAATTTACTTCAACAGAAATGCAAGGTCAAGTTTAAAATACTGAGTTTGAAGGTCAAGGGCCCCATGGACTATGCTCCTGAACTGGTACTATTTCTCTATTCAATTTATTGATTTTATTCTCAATTTTCTTCCAAATATAATGGTATTGGTATCTACTCTATATAATGGAGATTGCATTTCTCTGGCATTGTAAATCCTATTTGTAGTCTTGTTACTTCTCTGATTGGGATGAGCATACATCCCCATATACAACAGCGTCTTAAATGGTAATTGTTTAATGCTTGTCTATGCTACACGGATACTGCAGATATAAATTTCATATTGGATATGATCGGGAATTTCGGATACAGGGATATGGCATTTTTCCAAAATTAAAGGGATATCATACATTATATTTATATCTACTGTTAAATATTTTTTATGCAGAATACTTATCAGTTGCAGATGCAAAATTCCTAGCATTATTGAATTTTTAAAAAGTCAAGGAAAAAGGTGACAGCCCATATTTATCATTCTCTCCTTACTAGGAGCTTTTTTAAATAAAAAAAAATGCAGATATGAATTTAATCAGCTGTGAAGAAGAACAATCCTCAGCGGTGGAGTCTTGTGTGTGGATCGGAAAATACTGGCTTAAACTTGTCCAAATGTGACAGTCAGGATAACTTTTTCAATTGACTCACCATGTGGCAGTCGTATTTTACATAGCTTGTGCACTGTTCGTGTATTTGTATTGGATGTATATAAGATAGAGGTACAGTTAGGTCAGATCCATATCTGGGTAGCATAGATGTTTGTTGACATGGCAATTATTGTTTGTTTTCTCGTGAACTTTCTGAGTATCAAAAAGATCTTAAATCTTCAAAATTTTTCTGCAGTTTGATGAGCAAAAGGACCAAGTGGTGGTGGAGCGGGTCTTGCGGGTTGTATTTCTAGATGTGGATCATCCCTCTCCTGTAAGCATCTGAACCTCAATTTCCAAAATTTTTCTAGAACTCTGGATAGGCTTTATAAGATGAAAGATTTCCTTGTATTCATTATACAATTCGCACCGTGTTAGCACCTAAACTAATTTTTCAATTATTTGGAAAGTTCCACAGTAAATAAAAGATCTTAACTTTTCTTTGTATAATTTGCTCCACTTTAATCGTAGATTTGCTACTTTATGAGCATTGATTTTTTTTTTTCCTTTTTTCTATTTTGTGTTGGTAATTACCTATTACCATACCAATTTTGACACTACCAGTAAATTATCATTTTGATTGTTATTATGATATGCAGAACATAGTTATGAGTATGACTATTAAATAGTTAAATTAGTGACATTTGTTTTATGAAGCAACTGGAGAAACTAAAGACTCAATTAGCAGAGGCTGATACTGCGCTAGAGGCACGCAAGAAACCAGCTGAAGATAACGGCCCCAAAATCGTTGGGGAGGGTCTCGTGATTGATGAATGGGTACAGTAATTTCATTCTCACTTTTGCATTTTTAAAGGGAATTCTAATGTATACTTCCATTTTACTAAAATTTCAAAAATAATACTGCAAGTGAGATTTAGCATGCATAGTCTTTTTTATCAATATAAGCTACAAGATTTTACTTGTACCTAAAAAATATCACGTGCACGCTATGGCTAAGTAACCCCTGTATATCTCCTGACTTCTTACATAGACAGGGCTGAAAATCTTTTCTTTATCTTATTATCGGTACTTAAACAGTAGTAATAGAAGAGGGTTATCTAAAAGTGGATTTTGTAATTATCTTGTTTGATAGGGCACCTGTACTAAATATTTTTCTCCAATTAACATAAACACTCATATTAGATAAAACAATGTTTAGGGGAATGTTTTGACAAAATACGATTATACATCTTGAAAACGCTATAGTAACTGCTATCATTTTTGGCATTTCCCACTATATTTGATTGTATGGTTTATGTAGCCAGCTTACTAAGTATACTATTAACAATGTTTAGAAAGCATTTTTTTTAATCTGAAAGTCAAGATGAGTTTCTGGAACCTTGGTGGTTATTCAATTTTTTTTGTGTTTTTTCTTTTCTTATTTCAGAAGGAGAGGAGAGAAAGATACCTAGCAAGACAGCAGGTTGAGGTGGTTGACTCCGTGTAAATTTCGTAGAGAGAAAATTGTTATAATTTTGGTATTATTGTATTATCATTTTTCATTTGCATATGTAATTTGGTGTGGTTTATGTGTTGTGGTGAAGAATTGTTAGTTGCATATGCCTCAATTCTCAGTCTTGTATTATGCTGTATGTTTGGCTGCTTGAAATTGACAAAAATAACTGTAACAAGCTAACATGCGAGAATCTTAGTTGGTAGTCTGTTTGTAATAACTCGAAAATCTCAATGCTCAAATTTGAAAGTGTGTAGTTTCTAAAAGAGAGTTTGGAAAAAATTGGAGTTTCTTCTAATGTTTTAATGTGTTCTCTCAACAGAACTGACATGGTTTTACTAATTGAATTGCTGACGTGGACCATTATATCATAAAAAATGTAAACAAATTAAGTTAAATGATTGTGCTGCCATTGCCAACAAGAACATGGTGAAGTTATATTGATCATACTGATCGAACTATTCAAGTGGATTATATTTTAATAACAGCCAATAAGAAAGTGTGATTATTTCAACTGCTTTTTAAGCATTTCTCTGATGTACATTGTAAATTATAAAAGTGCAGATCGTTATCCACTTTCTGACACCCACTAGCCTCTGCAACTTAAATAATACCTAGATCACACTTGGCCAATAATATTATGTTATATATAATGAACACAATGTCTCTTAAGTGTTTGGCTACACCCACGTAGGTTGCATACTCGTTAATTTAAATATGTTCAAACTAGTAGCTGCATCGATCAATCGACAAGATCTTCGTGCCCCCTCTAACGTCCACTCAAGTTATTAAAAAAAAAAAAAGATCTCGTATCTTCTTTCACTAGATAGAACAATTACTAATTTACATGGGATAACATTTTTAATTTCTGCCAAGTACCTACTCTGAACTTTAAAATGTTCTTCCCATTAAATCATAATTCTTTAACTGATTCAAATGTATCATATTTTTCTTGTTATTTTTCTGCCCCCTCTAGGCAACTAATTCCATCTTTCTGATGTATGGGAGATGATTCAGTTGTTTTGTTCTCTCTTCGCCCGCTAGGTGTTTGAACCAGGGGTGTAACGGAACAAATAATACTTGTTCCAGCAGCATACAGATCTGCTCAATATTCATATTCCTTAATAAACTATTGGTGTTTGTGTTTAATAAAATGATACAGATTTGAATTCTGACAACTTACAATGATGTGGATATCAATATTACCATGATTCTGATCCCTGCATTCTCAGTTATCATGATATGCTATCATTTAGATGGGTTACCACCATTTGATTGGTTTTATAATTGTCAAATGCATCTTTTATACTAGCATATTTATCAATAGGTATGTTAATTCTTTATTTCAAAATTGCATCGAGTATATATTAATTAATTATCAGTTACATATTTGTTTAGTGCGTAATTGATTTTGAATTGTAACGATTTTTTTTGTCAAACTTCTTCATTCATCTACTTTTTTTTATTTTTTGCAAGAAAAAATACGAGAGGAAGTTCAAGTACTCCAACTTATTTTTGACATTAATCTCTCAACAAGATTTCAAACCCTCGACCTCCACTAGATGAAGGAATTGTACTTGAACCCTCTTAATCATTTTTTTTCCTTAAAATTAAAAATATTGCTATAAGCAGCATTACAAAATTTTAGAATATAAGAGAAGAAGATATTTTTTATTTCGGAAAAACGTTGTATGGTATCACATGGACAATTCTACTTCTGTTTCTGGCTCTGTTGCCCAAGTCTAGCGGAAGCAAATCCGGTGTAGCACAACACTCCGAATTCTTTAAAATCAATCCAACGGTTCTCTCTTGTTTTTCTCAATTTTCCTATAACAAATACAGATCGTTAGATTGGATTTAAAAGATCTGAATTGTTGCGCTATACGGTGTAGCGCAACACCAGATTTGAGTTGAAGTATAACATCTAGATTTGATTGCAATTTTAGTTATAAGGCAAGTGGACCCTTTTTTTTTCAATCTAATAGTGATCATCATGTAGACAGCCAGGTCACATCATCCTAATCCACTACATCTAGTTAAATTAATTGTTCTGGAATATATATATATATATATATATATATATATATATAGAGAGAGAGAGAGAGAGAGAATGGATAAAATACACTGATGTGTACGGATCGTCTCCGTACACATCAGTCGTTTTTCAAGATCCGAAATTCAAACGGCCAATCCGAACCGTTCAACTTGTTCTTTATATTGAAAAACTCTTGCAGACCAAATTTTACATTTTTTCGAATTTTTTTGCTATATATTATGATATTTTCAAATTGGAGGGCCTGAAATACTCCAATTATAGTGTTTTTTGAAAATATCATAATAAATAGCAAAAAAATTCGAAAAAATGTAAAATTTGGTCTATCTAGGTTTTTCAATATGGCGAACAACTTGAACGGTTCGGATTGACCGTTTGAATTTCGGATCTTGAAAAACGACTCATGTGTACGGGGACGATCCGTACACATCAGTGTTCTATATCCACTATATATATATATATATATATATATATAATCTTTATCTTATCCGTTATGGTAGATTTGTAGGACCTTGCTTTTCTTAGGTTGTTTAAATATAAGCATACGGCTAGATCTTATTTTGAGAAAGAAAGTAACAATATTAATTCGGACCTTCTATTTTTTTTAGTATCGGTCCTACCTTTTTACCAGTAGAAAGGTTTTTATTTTTAAAATTTTAGTACACTGTACAATATCAAAATAAAATGTTAACTAATAACTATTTGATAAATACACCATCCAAGCAACGGCAGATCTGAATTGCAGTAAATATTGGTCTTCTTATAAGATTTGGCATCTTCGATTTGTACACTTATCTTTGACTGAATGACTGTCATATGGGGATTTTCAATTGCGCAATCAAATACAAGCAGTTAATCTAATTATAAAATTCTAATCAGATAGTTGTGTATGCTAATGCCATACTATTTTCACAATTAAAAAATTAAACCAATAAACGGAATGCGACAATTATCTTAAAAGTCTCCAATAAACATGAATAACCTGACATATCACCTAAAGTTTGTTAATAAATATCCGTTCAAGTGAAAGATCAGTAACCATGGCATAGCACTTAGTTTAAAAATCAAACTATATCACTAATTCAACCGAACCAAATTAAGTGACAAGTGACAACCACTCAAAACGCACCAACGTTAACGGATGAGGCACAAAACGGAATGCTGGAAATAGACAAATCAATACCCATAATTCAATTCTTGTCTTATTCATTATTCAAGCGTGGGGTACATACATTTTTGTGTCTCATTTAATTCTTCGAAGAAAAAATAAAAGTGCCCCATTTAAAGGCATTAATAATGTGGTATTTTTTTTAAACCGGATATATGAGCCTAACCACTGTATTGGGCTCCCGGTTTGATGGAATCGATGGGTCTGTTGCCATTCTTTGGATCCATTGCAACTCTCTACCGTGTGACCGTGTCTAGGTATTGTTTTGCTATCTGGGGTTGGTAACTTTCTTTGTGGTTCTCGACTCAAAAAAAAAAAAAAAAAAAAAAAAAAAACTTTCTTTGTGGTTATTAATTTTGTTTTAAGCCACAAGGAAAGTAGTAATTTCCTCAAAAATAGTGTCTATACTTTTATAGAAATTAGTGTACTAAAATGATTGTATATGATTGTCTAATGTAACACAATCATTTACATTACCAGTTTTTTAATTTTGAATTTATTATATTCAGGTCATCTAACAAATTGTTTTATCTTCTTTGTTGTAACTTATTTTTGAGAACTTAGTTTACCCATTTTTTATGCTTAATTGTGTAATATATGCTACAAATTATCTACGTTGTATATTTCAGAATTTCTCTTTATTTTTCATTCAAATTTGAAGCGCTTTGATTTATGAACAAGGTTTCTGTGTCACACTTTTTTGGTGCCACAAATGCCACATTTTACTTTTTTATTTTAAATTTTAAAATTTAAAATATAATCATCTGATCCAAACCGTTGATCTTGTTCATTTTAACGACGGATGAGTTGTCATAAAATTTTATAGTTTTTGAAGTTTTATTTGATGCTTGATCAAAAGGTCAAAAATGAACGGATCAAAATAACTAAAATAGATTAATTCTAATATGTCCATTTTTCAACCTATTGATCAAGTATCAAATAGACTTTAAAAATTATGAAATTTTAGGACAACGTATCCGTCGTTAAAATGAACAAGATCAACGGTTTGGATCGGACGATTGTATTTTAAATTTTTTAATTTAAAATAAAAAAATAAAGTGTGGCATTTGTGGCACCAAAAAAGTGTGACTCTTGATTTATTATATCTATCTTCTCTTCAATATAAATTTTATTTCACAGCTTTGGCTTTTTTTTTTTTTGGATTATATCTAATTGAAGCATCCCAACTACCATCGTGAAATTTTAATTACTGAAAAAACCTAAAGGGGTCGTTTGGATGGGTTAGGAATAGCCAATTCCTAGGAAGGAATAAGGATTTTCGTTGGGAAGTGTGTAACTTTGTGAGAGAGATGAATTGTTTATATTAAAATTTATGCCCGGAATTGGAAAATCCCCAAATTCCGGACACATCCAAACGACCCCAAAGATATCTATCTTTTCTTCAGATTTATGTGTCTAACTATATTTATTCAAATTAGCACAAAAAAAAAAAAGTTAAATCCCCTCCCTATAATACCCAAAAAAACACAGAAGTAAATTTTAATAAAACCCTAGCAACATTTTTAAACATCTTTATCCAAAAGTCAGGAAAACCATTGGCTCACTGATCCCAAACCAAACGGCCGAACCCAAATTTCAACTCTCTATATATATGTATATATCCACACGACCATGAATAATTCTCAATTCCAACTCTCCCAAATCATTGAACCTACCTTGAAAATTAACTGCCATTACTTTTCTTGAGACGATTTAATCTCCAAAACAAATTATGAAGCTAGCTAACATGGCATGTATGGCTATGACTACACTTGGGGCAGCTCTTGAGCTCAGAGATCCAATGGCCAACCCCAACTCAACCACAGCCGTTGGATCGATCCGGGACGATGGCAGACATATATCAACTTGTTCCAACTGTAGAAGAAAAGGGGATAGCACAGCTTTTGACACAGCTTTTGACACAAAGCATGACAAAATGGAGGACTCCTTGAGAATGGTTATGTACTTGAGCTGTTGGGGTCCAAACTAATAAAGTGAGTTTGAAAATTACAACTCAAACCACTCCAAAATTTCTTCAGATATCTTTGGTGGATCTATCGCCTATCCCAAAATGGAGAATGATATGGACATATCTTGGAGAAAATGCATACAAAGGGCTTGTTTTATGGAAGCATGATGTGATTGTAAATTAATGTATGGGTGTGTAGGTTGGAGAGGAAGAGGGGTGAAGATTAAAAATATATATTCTTTTTTGTAGAGGCCCCAAGTAATTACAAATCAGTCAAGTTTTGCCTCTCCCTTTAAGTTTGGTTCTACATGTATGTAAACTATTTTTGTTTCTTTAAGATGTATGCATGTATACTTCTTGAAAATATCTCACTTTTTTTATATATATCTGAAAGTATCCAAATGAAGCATTAGATTATCATCATTTGCAACATAATATGTTATTGAATAGAGAATATATATATGAAAGAATGAGAATTGCAGCTTTGTATTGATAATGGTGGAATTTAAAAAAATAAAAATAAAGGAACTTGTTTTAAATTCAACATGTTAGCGTTCTCTTTAGTTATTATGTACATGATCTTTAGGGATAACGTTAATCCAAAGATAAATGCACGTGTGCATGAATGATTCCTTGCATGGGGATCTTAAAACTATGCAACTTTGTATGTTAATTTATTAATCATATTCAGAAGCAAATTATTGGGTCGCTGACATTTTGGATTGAGATCCAGCAAAAATCAAGTCCAATAAAAAAGATGGGCTTATGCAAATCTGGTAAGCATGCATGAATAATATATTTTTTTCACAATGAATTGCAATTATTGATACTTCGAAATTATCTTTTTTTTTTAAGATAAATGGGGGGTCAATCCTCCCAACTTATTTTTAAATTAAATATCTATGAAAAATCTCCAGCCGGGTTTCGAAACTGCGACCTTCCAAAATTATCTTAGCTAACTAAACAGTTAACCCTTTAGCCTTTTAAAATTCATGACATTATTCAGCTTTGATGGTGTTTACTTGTCTGCGGATATGGGCTTCCTTATGGGTTTCAAAACCCGAATGCGCAAAAGTATGGAATAGCATTTAGATCTTGGTTCTTTCCAGAACCTTTATTGGATTTGGATATTGAATCTGATCTGAAATAAGATCCGTTTGATAAGCACAATACTACTATCTGATTAGTTATAAGGGATGTATTAAAAAGGTTGTACAATAAGCGAGCAGGAGGCCCCACCAAAAATAAATGTATGCTACTTGTCAATCCAAAATTTGTTGGTGGGGTATCAGATAATGCTTCCTCTCCAGGTTGGACCAGTATCTGCAAACCTCAAAAGCTCTGTAGAATGCAGACTTTCGATCCGAACCGTCCGATCTAATCTCGACGGATAGATTTTTACGGACTGTACAAATCTCGACGGACTTGATATTAATCAAATGACATCCATCGTTAATCGGACGGTTCGATCAAATAATGCTTCCTCTCCAGGCTGCATCCATCATTGATTTCTTTCCAGACTGAGTGGATAAGACCGGCTGATGAGGGTTTTACTTTTTTGAAAAATCATATTTCTCGCTTTCATTCTAGTGGATAATATCGAGTTATCAAATGAGGCAAATTCTCCTTTGCTGAGAAGTGAGAATTTGTTGTTCTTCAGTCTCTACTTCTTAAGCAAATTCAATTATAGTTTTACTAATAGCCGTTGCCAAACAAAATTCATTATTCATAACATACATTTTAAAATAAGCACCAATACTATTTTAATTAAATAAATAATATTTTATATTCTTGTAGAATACTATTTCAGTTGATAAATTTTGGAATCGTTATTTTATTGATAAACATACTTCTGAATTGTTATTTTTCAAAATTTCCTCATTTATGGGTCATAATTGTAGTAATTACAGTTAATATATATTATTATAAATTTTATATCAAATGTAAAATAAACTTTATTCTTCAGAAAATCAATTTTCAACTATGTTACATGTAAGAGGGTTGTGTTTTCTATATAAATAAACTAATGAATGATATTCTGTCCTTAATTTGTACATCCATATGAAGTTAAAAAGATTTTTTTTTCCTTCAAATCTTTGCTCAGATTAAAAATATCTCGGTGATAATTATTAGATAAAAAAAATGCATAAACATCAAATAATTCAAAGCTGGCAAAAATGTTTAATTTTCTAGAATGGGGTCGATGCTACAAAATTATAAATTGTAAATAGTTCATATCGTCAATATCTCGTTCTTGTCAGCTATCATCTCACGGGATAAATGATACAGTCACACACTCACACTCCAGTCTTGTCGCTATCCTAATTCCTACCTCAATGCTGAGTAGTCACAGATCCCAAATCTCAATCATGTATCATATTCTATCTTCTCCATTTTAATTGACTGGACATACCCAGAATAATTAATTCCAACTTGTCCATTTATTGGGAAAATGGCTACAACGATAACAAAACCTTAAAACCAGAAACCACTTTATAAAACCAGCGAAAATTTGAGCACCAGGTTTTGGAAAACCACTCGCATACTTTTTCTATAAATTCCTCTACTTACCATCTTCCCATCTCAACTTAAAAAGAACAAAAGGAATCAGAACAAAAGCACAAGAGAAAGATCAAAAGAAATACTCAGGAAAAAAAAAAAAAAATTCAAGTTTCATCTAACATCAACATGAGTTACTTGAACAAGGTTTGGATGGCAGCCAGTGTGGCAGCTAACAGAGAGAAGGCTTCACTTGTCGGTTCGGTTCAAAGAAACAAAGAGCGGCTCGGCACGGCCGGGTTGATGGCACAAGCAGCGAGTCTCGGTCTGACCCGAGTAGTTGCAGGAGAGGAAAACAGAAGACAAGCCGATGAGTCGGTACGGCAAGCCATGTATCTCACTTGCTGGAACCCGAGTTAAGAGCGATTGATCGAATCGGAATCGTTGAATTTCTTCTGATCAGACAGCTTGATGATGATCAATCAGTTGTGGATTGACTTGGGATGAAGAAGAAATGGTTTGTTTGGAAAGGGATGATGAGATTTGGGGTAAAATGCACAAGTTAGAAAAAAGGGGGAAAAAATGGGGATGTGGAATGAAAATAGTGCAATATTTCTTCAGTGTGCTCTTGATGTAAAAATTTGAAACAAAAAATCAGTACATATGATGATTTCCCTAATTGGCTCTCATTTGGTGTTAAATTTTTATTTGTGCAATTTTAGTTGCAGTTTCATCTTTGTTCTTATCTTACAAAGAGCATCCATGTATAATTGGACCTAGTGCTAATATAACGTTGTTTCAACTAATTTTTCCTTTTTGAGTGGCTTGAGGAATCACTAACAATTAATTGAATTCGTACCCAAAAATTTGTTCTGAAATATATTGCGTCTTTTTGACATTATGTTTGATAAATACCCATATATGATATGTTTGTATCATAGATTGTAATTTGCACAGACTTTGCGTTTCTAATCTTTCAACTATAAGAAAACATAAAGTAAGAAAAGACTTCAGTTTAACAGTAGTTGCGAAACTTCTAGATTAATACATTCGAGTAGAAGATTTCAGCCATACCGAGGAAGATACTTGTAAAAAAAAAAGTAGAAAAATAGAACCAGACCGAGGAAGTTACTTGTTAAAAAAAATAGAAGAAAATAAAACTTGGTTATTTGAGAAGACAGTTATTTTACCTTATCAATACTTCTAAAAAAGTAAACAAAATTATAAACGTACCTATCAATTGAATAAGACGGGCATTATCTTAATTTAATTTCAAAATTAAATTCATTCAATGGTTTAATAAAGTTGGCGATATGCTCTTGTCACTTTCGATTGATTCAATAATTAGCTCAGTTAGGCTTCGAGAATATGGATAAAATTATTTTCGAATGTTGAAAAAATTATGATATAAATACGAGTAATTGTGAACATATATAAAAATAGCCGCCTTAAAATTTTGATCTTTGATTTTATAAACATATACCTTGTTTATACGTGTGGGTGCTCATAGACTTCTCTTGTCATCAGAAATGGACATCACTAGTATAACGATAATAATAATTTGGAAGCGTGTCGTTTTTGTACAACACGACGCGCAAAAACTGGGGAGCCTGAGCTGAGAAGAATCAACGGACCTAAAAGTCCAAAACCATAAATGCATTTCGACAGGTGGCATCATTGGCAGCTCTAGCCCATTCATTTGCACGTGAAATCACGTGATAGACGACCCACCATCTGGGCCCACTTCAGCAATTGGGTCCCACCGATGTGGGCCCACATGAATGGAACAAGTGGGGGCTTGTTTGACGCGTGTTCACAAATTTGTCAGGAGGTGGCATGGAACAGTGTATACGTGTTGAGACTGACACAAGAAAGAAACAAAAGGTATAATTGAAAGCATCGGACTTGGACATGTTATCACTTATCAGGAAAGAAAAATGGTACATTTATTATGGTAAAAAAAAAATGGTACATTTATTGATGCGTTTGGTGTTATTGGTGTTTTGCTATTATTATCACTATTATTATTTTATTTTGTCTCGAGAGGTGCGCTTGTTCCATTGGGTCGGTACATGATACCAACAGTACCGACTCTGGAGGACAAAAGGGGACCGAATGGCTGTCACGTGTTTTGTTTTGTCCTCACCTATCCAATGTTTGTTTTCAATTTAATTTCTTTTTTGTTTTAATTTAAGATTTTAAAAAAAAAAAATTTCAAGAAAGAGTTCATGGCTTTGATCTAGACGTGGACAACGGAGCAATTAGCCCTTTTTTTGTTACGAAATTTGGGCTTTGAAAGAACGCACAGTGCCGTATTTTGTGGGCTCATGTAAATTTCAAAATTAGGTTTAACTAACTGCACTGTGCTAAAGATAGTTATAATAATAAGAAAACAAAATTGACTTTCGATAAGAAGTATTTTCTATATAAGCGTGTGGTCCGTGTGGATAAGATTATGTTCACTCTTTGCATGCTCCACGTTAGTAAAATTTTTATACATTTTATATTAGAATTTATGATAATCATTTGAAATAGAATCATCAATTAAACAATATTGTTAAAACGACCAGTAGGTAAAAATTAAATTGTACGGACAAACTCAAGCCATGTATTATAAAAATGTAAATATTGCATTAAAATAAGCATCCACAACATTGTTCTTCCACAACCACAAGTCCCTTGAAATCTTTTTATATGGTAAAAATAATAAAATATAATTTAGAATTAAATTGTAGAAATTAGGAAAATCAAATTTTGTAAAGAAAGAAATGCCTATCATCTTTTTTATCTCATCTGTTTCACATTTAGAAGTACAAATATTAAAATAATATAAGACTTGATTAAAACAAGCAAGGAACGTTTTAAATTTTGCTCATTGAATACCGATTACCACATTCAATTCTCTACCGATCTCCAAAGTTAATTTTCTATTTATGGCTTAGCGAACTTTTTTTTTTTTTTTTTTTTGAGAAAGACACTAACGGTTTTCTAATTTATGTTTGAATCCACTTGTAAAATGTAATTGAAATAAAACGTAAACAATAACTACGCCTCCAAATTGAATGAGATTGCAAAAGAAAAGTATCTGCGTCGAATTCTATATAGAGAACCCTTTTTATAATCATTATAATAAAAACTAAAATGATAATTATAATAGGATTGCAAACTGGTACAGAACAATGTAAAAAAGAAAATACCATATTTATATATTTCGTTATTCGTTATTTATAGCTTTATAATTATATTTCTGCATATGTCCTCAATTACAACTTCCAATTATATATTACTTGACTCATATATATAGAGCCAGAGTATGTGAAATAAAAAAAAAAAAAGACAAATACGTTGAGCATTTGTCCTGTGTACCTACAAAATGCCTGTGCGAATCTATATGGAGTTTGCCTCCACTTTAATCTCGGAATTCATCAGCGAATACATTGAGCAGATAATTGAGTACATAAAAATAACTTTCACGACCAAATTTGCACGGTTGGGCCAGTGAACGAAAACCAGAAATGGAATTGGTCCATACTACGAATTTCTTATAAGGATATATCACTCAAATTTGCCACCTTTATTGACATCTTGTATGTTTTGGCAACTCAAGGGAATGCAGGATTGGAAAAAACTCAGATGGGCCGAGCTGGTCAAGATGGCCATGTGGAGGGCGTCACTAATAAAGATCTCCTAGACCTGTGATTTGAGTTGTTTTGCATCTCTAGTTTTCATGTGTTTTGTTGACGGCGATATGAAGTTTTTGTGTATTTGTTATGGTTGTTATAACTAATTAGGCTGGATAATTTGTAGTTTAAGGCATGGTTAGAATAAGACTTTTAGAATTGATACTTTTGTTTCTGCTTCTGCTTTGGATCGCAATACTGTTAGTGACTTTGTTTTATTTTGAGTAATTTTGGAACCTTCTTGAGGCTCTTTGGCTAAAAAAAAATGTATTATTATAATAGTTTGATTCACTCTAATATCTAATGTAAAAGAATTTCATTAGTTATAGTTATGTCTTCAAATCAAAATGGTGAATACCGATCTAATTTACTGTTACTCTCTTTTTTTTCTTGCATTAAAGAGGTCTTAAAAGACTTGTAAATACGTATTTCAAGAATAACATCATATAAAAGTTTATCCACACAAAAACTTTTTGTTCACGCGAGTTGTCTTACGAACAAGAGAAGTCATGCAACAAGTGAGCAAAGCAACCATAATAAGTGAAAAAGCTGTGAAGTGCGAAAGTAAAGTCCTGTTTTTTGAAGTTAGTGGCCACAATTGATCCGAATAGTATGCTACCTAGAACAGCGCCACAGCGTGAAAGCAGACATCAGAAGCGTCGGTATGATGCTGAATTGCTGATGCGAACTCTTCTAGTCCACATTCATCTTATGCCAGTGCTCCTAATACACGTCCAATTAATTATTTTTTTTAATTCATTTCTGCTCTTTTTTCTCTATTGTCGCTCCATCTCTTTCGTCTAATGAAAAACAGCCAGTCCTCCTATTACACGTCCAATTAATTATTTTTTCAATTCATTTCTGCTCTTTTTTCTCTATTGTCGCTCCATCTCTTTCGTCTAATGAAAAACAGCCAGTCCTATTACACGTCCAATTAATTATTTTTTCAATTCATTTCTGCTCTTTTTTCTCTATTGTCGCTCCATCTCTTTCATCTAATGAAAAACAGAATATCATGTACCTGCTTCCTCCTACTCTCAACCTCTAAATTATTCTCCAATGTTAATGGTCTAATAAATGTAAATACTCCAACAGTGTGGATAATGTTGAAGATTAAACATTAATTGAAGAAAAAGAATAAAATTGAGGACCAACTCGACAGCCTTTGTTGAGATTTTCTAATGATTAGTATATATAAATTGCATATAAAATACTAATAATGTATATTTTTGAGAATCATTTGAGCATTTCATTCGTTCCAAGTCTTTTTATCACTCTTTGCATGCTCCATGTTAGTAAAACTTTTTCTACATTTTATATTAGAATTTATGATAATCATGTCAAATAGAACCATCAATTAAACAATATTGTTAAAACGACCAGTAGGTAAAAATTAAATTGTACGGACATAACTCAAGCGATGTATTATAAAAATGTAAAAAATATATTAAAATAAGCATCCAGAACATTGTTCTTCCACAACCACAAGTCCCATGAAATCTTTTTATATGGAAAAAATAATAAAATGTAATTTAGAATTAAAATTGTAGAAATTAGGGAAGTCAAATTTTGTAAAGAAAGAAGTGCCTATCATCTTTTGATCTCATCCGTTTCACATTTAGAAGTACAAATATTAAAATAATATAAGACTTAATTTTCTATTTATGGCGTGTCGAATTTTTTTTTTTTTTTTTGAGATAGACACTAACATTTTTTAAATTTATGTTTGAATCCACTTGTAAAATGTAATTTAAATAAAATTTTGTAAAATGTAATTGAAATAAAAGGTAAACAATAACTACGTCTCCAAATTGAACGAGATTGCAAAAACAAAAATAAGAGTATCTGCGTCGAATTCTATATAGAGAACTTTTTTATAATCGTTATAATAAAAACTAAAATAATAATTATAATATGATCGCAAACTGGTACAATTAGCAGTGCAGCTCAATGAAATGCAGCTCAATGGAATGCAGGATTGGAAGCAACTTAGATGGGTCGAGTTGGTCAAGATGTTGAAGATGGCCATGTGGAGAATGTCACTAATGAAGATCTTCTAGACCTGTGTGATAGGACGTTTTCATACTATGATTTTGATTCGATTATGACCTAAATTATACTTGAATTTATGTGTTTTTAACTTAATTTCATCATTTATAGGTTAGATGTTAGATACTGCTATGGCCCCATGATCTTTTGACCGGACAATCATCAAAAGTGGCAAAATTTTGTACATAGCAGCAGCAGGGCAAGTGCATGAGCGACCAGACCAAAGGAGATGACTAGAAGACAACTGCAGGCATTTTGAGCAGGCTGGTGTGGTCTCAGGGGCTTTAATATTTATACCCAAATGCACTCAATTTAGGTCGCAAGCATACGACTTTCGTTGAGCATTCGAGGTCGATCCACGAGAACGGACTATTCAATTTATCTAATCTAAAGCTAATCTTTAATTAAGCTAAGATACAAATGGCAAGAATATTCAAATTGTGATTAATAAAATAAAACTAAATTAATAAATCTAATTTAACGGTTCTAAATCTAGAGACTTGGGGTTTAAACAGATATAGTTTAGGGGTTTAAGTTGTTACTTCCTTTCTTAGTCTAGGTCACAAGCTACCCGCTCACTTTCATGAGAGGTCTGCTTGTGAACCTAGGTCGACAAGACTACGGACAACCAGCTTGTTTCTAAGTTGGCACAAACAACTCCGCTTGTAATCCAAGCGGTCCGTCTGGTCTGGTGATGATTATAATAAAATAATTTTGATTAAGTACGATCATAAACATATTCTAGACTATGTAAAGAGTTTAAATCTAGATTTTTGTGACCAAATGACTTAAAATGAATGCAAAATAAATGACTTCAAAAAGAATGCAAAATATAGATTATTGTGATGAAATGACTTCAAAAGAAATGACCTCTTTATATAGTATTAAATATGTTTATGATCTTACTTATTCAAAATATTTAGATTGTGCATAGTAATTGATGAAGGCCTAGGACCTAGGTATCAAATAAAATTTATAAACCTAGAGCTAACCAAATGCTAGAATATATAAACATATGCTAGAATATATAAAGATCATAAATATAGATTATTGTGATGAAATGACTTCAAAAGAATGCAAAATTGCTTGAAATGTTTAAATGATTCGCATAATTTACATTATTTGTACATTATGTGCGCAATTACTATGTATAATCCAATCATTTTGAATAAGTAAGATAAGAAACATATTCTATACTATGTAAAGACCTTAAATCAAGACTATTGTGATCAAATGGCGTAAAATGAATGCAAAATCGTTTGAAATACTCAAATGATGCTCAAGATATTCATTACTTGCACATTATATGCGTAATTACTATATATAATCCTATTATTTACAATAAGTAAGATTAGAAATATATTTTAGACTATATACAAAGCTTAAATAAAGATTATTGTGATCAAATGACATAAAATGATTACAAAATCCTTTGAAATGATGAAAACATGCTCAGAATATTCATTATATGCACATTATTTGCGTAATTACCATGTACAATCCAATCATTTTAAATAAGTATAATATGAAACATATTCTAGAATCTATATAAAGAGTTTAAATATAGATTATTGTGATCGGATGACTTAAATTGAATGTAAAATCGCTTGAAATGCTAAAATTATGCTCAAAATATTCATTATTTGCTCATTACACTGTATAATCCAATAATTTTGAATAAGTAAGATAATAAATATATTCAAGACTATATAAAGAGCTTAAATATAGATTATTGTGATTAAATGGCTTAAAATGAATGCCAAATCGCTTGAAATGTTCAAATGATACTCAGAATTTGCTATTTGCACATTACATGCGAAATTACTATGTATAATCCAATTATTTTGAATAAGTAAGATAAGAAACATATTCTAGACTATATAAAGAGCTTAATTCTAGATTATTGTGATCAAATTATTTAAAATGAATGCAAAATTACTTGAAGTTGCATCATTTGTACAATATATGCGTATTTAGTATTTATAATCCAATCATTCTGAATAATTAAGATCATAAATATATTATAGACTATATAAAGAGTACAAATATAGAATATTGTGATCAAATGACTTAAAACGAATGCAAAATCGCTTGAAATGTTCAAATGATTCTCAGAATTTGTATTATTTGCACATTATGTGCGTAATTACTATGTATAATTTAATCATTTTGAATAAGTAAGATAATAAACAAATTTTATACTATATAAAAGACCTTAAATCAAGATTATTGCGATCAAATGACTTAAAATGAAAGCAAAATCGCTTGAAATGCTCAAATGATGCTCCGAATATTCATTATTTTTACATTATAAGCGTAATTACTATCTATAATCTTATCATTTACAATAAGTAAGATTAAAAACATATTTTAGACTATATAAAGAGTTTAAATATAGATTATTGTGATCAAATTACTTAAAATAATTACAAAATCGTATGAAATGATGAAATCATGCTCAGAATATTCATTATATGCACATTATTTGCATAATTAATATTCATTATACAAGGTAATTACGCATATAAAGTGCAAATAATACAATTTTGAGTATTATTTGAGCATTTCAATCGTTTCTGGATTCATTCTAAGTCATTTCATCACAATAATCTACATTTAAACTTTTTATACTGCCTTGAATATGATTAATGTGTTATTCATTCAAAAAGATCGGATTATACATGGTAATTATACGCATATAAAGTGCAAATGATGCAATTCTGAGTACCATTTGAGCATTTCAATCGTTTGCGGATTCATTCTATGTTATTTCAGATTAATAATCTATATTTAAATACTTAGAACTGTCTAGAATATGATTCATGAGTCATTTCTTCAAAAAGAATGGATTATACATGGTAATTACGCATATAAAGTGCAAATAATGCAATTCTGAGAACCATTTGAGCATTTCAATCGTTTCTAGATTCATTCTAAGTCATTTCATCATAATAATCTACATTTAAACACTTAAAACTGTCTAGAATATGATTCATGTGTCATTTATTCAAAAAGATTGGATTATACAAGGTAATTACGCATAAAAAGTGCTAATAATGCAATTCTGAGTATCATTTGAGCATTTCAATCGTTTCTGGATTCATTCTAAGTCATTTCATCACAATAATCTACATTTAAACACTTTATACAATATAGAATATGATTCATGTGTTATTTATTAAGAAAGATTGGATTATACATGGTAATTATGCATATAAAGTGTAAATAATGCAATTCTGGGTATCATTTGAGCATTTCAATTGTTTCTGGATTCATTATAAGTCATTTCATCACAATAATCTACATTTAAACTCTTTATACTGTATTGAATATGATTCATGTGTTATTTGTTCAAAAAGATTGGATTATACATGGTAATTACGCACATTAAGAGCAAATAATGCAATTATGAGTACCATTTTAGCATTTCTGTCCTTCCTGGATTCATTCTAAGTTATTTCATCACGATAATCTATATTTAAACTCTTTATACTGTCTAGAGTATGATTCATATGTTATTTATTCAAAAATATTGGATTATACATGGTAATTACGTATATAAAGTGCAAATAATGCAATTTTGATTACAATTTGAGCATTTCAATCGTTTCTAGATTTATTCTAAGTCATTTAAGCATAATGATCTACATTTCAAATCTTTATACTATCTGTAATATGATTCATATGTTATATTTTCAAAAAGATTGAATTATACAGGGTAATTACGCATATAAAGTACAAATAATGCAATTCTAAGTACCATTTGAGCATTTCAATCACTTCTGGATTCATTCTAGGTCATTTCATTACAATAATCTATATTTAAACTCTTTGTACTGTCTTAAATATGATTCATGTGTTATTTATTCAAAAAAATTAGGTTATACAGGGTAATTACCGACATTATGTGTAAAGAATGCAATTCTGAGTATCATTTCAGCTTTTCAATCGTTTCTGGATTAATTCTAGGTCATTTTATCCAAATAATCTACATTTAAACCCTTTATATTGTCTAAAATATGATTCATATGTTATTCAAAAATATTAGATTATACATGCTAATGACTCAAATAAAGTGCAAATATTGCAATTCTGAGTATCATTTGAGCATTTCAATCGTTTCTGATTTCATTCTAAGTTATTTCGTCACAAAATCTACATTTAAACTTTTTATACTATCTTGAATATGATTCATGTATTATTTATTAAAAAAGATTGGATTATACATGGTAATTACGCATACAAAGTGCAAATAAAGCAATTTTGAGTACCATTTGAGCATTTCAATCATTTTTGGATTAATTCTAAGTCATTTCAACACAATAATCTACATTTAAATACTTAAAATTGTCTAGAATATGATTAATGAGTCATTTATTCAAAAATATTGGATTATACAAGGTAATTACGCATATAAAGTTCAAATAATGCAATTCTGAGTACCATTTGAGCATTTCAATAGTTTCTGGATACATTTAAGTCATTTCATCTCAATAATCTACATTTAAACACTTAAAACTGTCAAAAATATGATTCATATCCTATTTATTCAAAAAGATTGGATTATACATGGTAATTATGCATATAAAATGCAAATAATGTTATTCTGAGTATCATTTGAGCATTTCAATCGTTTCTGGATTCATTCAAAGTCATTTCATCACAAAAATCTACATTCAAACACTTTATACGTTATAGAATATGATTCATGCGTTATTTATTCAGAAAGATTGGAATATACACGGTAATTACACATATAAAATGCAAATAATGCAATTCTGAGTATCATTTGAGCATTTCAATAGTTTATGGATTAATTATAAGTCATATTATCACAATAATCTACATTTAAACTGTTTATATTGTCTTTGATTTGATTCATCTGTTATTTATTCAAAAAGATTGAATTATAAACGGTAATTACGCACATTAACTGCAAATAATGCAATTCTGAGTATCATTTGAGCATTTTAATTGTTTCTGGATTCATTATAAGTTATTTTATCACAATAATCAACATTTAAACACTTAAAACTGTCTTGAATATGATTCATGTGTTATTTATTCAAAAAGATCGGATTATACATGGTAATTATGCATATAAAGTGCAAATAATATAATTCTGAATATCATTTGAACATTTCAATCGTTTCTGTATTCATTCTAAGTCATTTCATCACAATAATCTACATTTAAACACTTTATATAATATAGAATATGATTCATGTGTTATTTATTCATAAAGATTGGATTATAAATAGTAATTACGCTTATAAAGTGCATATAATACAATTCTGGGTATCATTTGTACATTTCAATCATTTCTGGATTCATTATAAGTCATTTCATCACAATAATCTACATTTAAACTTTTTATATTGTCTTGCATATGTTTCATGTGTTATTTATTCAAAAAGATTGGATTATAAATGGCAATTACGCACATTAATTGTAAATAATGCAATTCTGAGTATCTTTTGAGTATTTCAATCGTTTCTGGATTTATTATCAGTCATTTCATGACAATAATCTACATTTATACTCTTTATACAGTATTGAATATGATTCCAATGTTATTTATTGAAAAAGATTGGATTATACATGGTATTGACGCATATAAAGTGTAAATAATGCAATTCGGAGTACCATTTGAGTATTTCAATCATTTCTGGATTCATTGTAAGTCATTTCATCACAATAATCAACATTTAAACACTTAAAACTGTCAAAAATATGATTCATATCCTATTTATTCAAAAAGATTGGATTATACTTGGTAATTACTCATATAAAGTGCAAATGATGTAATTCTGAGTATCAATTGAGCATTTCAATCGTTTCTGGATTCATTCTAAGTCATTGTATCTCAATAATCTACATTTAAACACTTTATACATTATAGAATATGATTCAAGTGTTATTTATTCAGAAAGATTGGATTATACATGGTGATTTCGCATATAAAGTGCAAATAATGCAATTCTGAGTATCATTTGAGCATTTCAATCGTTTCTGGATTCATTATAATTTATTTCATCACAATAATCTACATTTAAACTCTTTCTTTTGTCTTACATATGATTCATGTGTTTTTATTCAGAAAGATTGGATTATACAAGGTAATTATGCTATAAAGTGCAAATAATGCAATTCTGAGTAATATTTGAGCATTTCAATCGTTTCTGGCTTCATTCTAAATCATTTCACCACAATAATCTATTTTTAAACTCTTTATAATGTCTTGATTTTGAATCCTGTGTTATTTATTCAAAATGATTGGATTATACATTGTAATTACGTATATAAAGTGCAAATAATGAAATTCTGAGTACCATTTGAGTATTTCAATCGTTTCTGGATTCATTCTAAGTCATTTCAGCACAATAATCTACATTTAAACACTTAAAACTGTCAAAAATATGATTCATATCCTATTTATTCAAAAATATTTGATTATACATGGTAATTACGCATATAAAGTGCAAGTAATGCAATTCTGAGTACCATTTGAGCATTTCAATCATTTCAGGATGCATTGTAAGTCATTTTATCACAATAATCTACATTTAAACACTTAAAACTGTCAAAAATATGATTCATATCCTATTTATCCAAAAATATTGGATTATACATGGTAATTACGCATATAATGTGCAAATAATGTAATTCTGAGTATCATTTGAGCATTTAACTTGTTTCTGGATTCATTCTATGTCATTTCATTAAAAATAATCAACATTTAAACACTTTATACGTTATAGAATATGATTCATGTGTTAGTTATTCAGAAAGATTGGATTATACATGGTAATTACGCATATAAAGTGCAAATAATGAAATTCTGAGTATCATTTGAGCATTTCAATCGTTTCTGTATTCATTATAAGTCATTACATCACAATAATCTACATTTAAACTCTTTATTTTATTTTCCATATGATTCATGTTTTATTTATTCAAAAAGATTGGATTATAAATGGTAATTACGCACATTAATTGGTAATAATGCAATTCTGAGTATCATTTGAGCATTTCAATCGTTTCTGAATTCATTCTAACTCATTTCATTACAATAATCATCATTTAAACACTTTATACGTTATAGAATATGATTCATGTGTTATTTATTCAGAAAGCATGGATTATACATGGTAATTACGCATATAAAGTGCAAATAATGCAATTCTGAGCATCATTTGAGCATTTCAATCATTTCTGGATTAATTATAAGTCAGTTCATCACAATAATCTACATTTAAACTCTTCATATTGTCTTGCATATGATTCATGTGTTTATTAAAAACGATTGGATTATAAATGGTAATTGTGCACATTAAGTGCAAATAATGCAATTCTGAGTATCAATTGTGCATTTCAGTCGTTTCTGGATTCATTCTAAGTCATTTCATCACAATAATCTACGTTAAAACACTTTATATAGTCCAGAATATGATTCATATATTATTTATTCAAAATGATTGGATTATACATGGTAATTACGCTTATAAAGTCCAAATAATGCAATTCTGAGTATCATTATAGCATTTCAATCGTTTCTGGATTCATTCTAAGTCATTTCAACACAATAAACTACATTTAAACTCTTTGTACGGTCTTGAATATGATTCATATGTTATTTAAAAAAAAAAAATTGAATTATGCATTGTAATTACGCATATACATCATATAAATTGCAAATAATGCAATTCTGAGTATCATTTGAGCATTTCAGTCGTTTCTGGATTTATTCTGAGTCATTTCATCACAATAATCTACATTTAAACTCTTTATACTGTCTAGAATATGATTCATATGTTATTTATTCAAAAATATTGGTTTATACATGGTAATTACGCATATAAATACCAAATAGTGCAATTATGAGTACCATTTGAGCATTTCAATCATTTCTGAATTAATTCCAAGTCATTTCATCACAATGATGTACATTTAAACTCTTTATATTGTCTAAAATTTAATTCATACGTTATTTATTCAAAAAGATTTGATTATACATGGTAATTACGCATATAATATGCAAATAAGGCAATTCTGAGTACCATTTGTGTATTTCAATAGTTTCTGAATTCATTCTAAGTCATTTCATGATAATAATCTACATTTCAAAACTTTATACGTTATATAATATGATTATGTGTTATTTATTCAGAAAGATTTGATTATATATGGTAATTACGCATATAAACTGCAAATAATGCAATTCTGAGTATCATTTGAGCATTTCAATTGTTTCTGGATTCATTATAAGTTATCTCATCACAATAATCTATATTTGAACTCTTTAAATTGTCTTGCATATGATTGATGCGTTATTTATAAAAAAGATTGGATTATAAATGGTAATTACGCACATTAAGTGCAAATAATGCAATTCTGAGTATTATTTGAGTATTTCAATCCTTTCTGGATTAATTATAAGTCATTTCATCACAATAACTAATATATAATCTCTTTATACTTTCTTGAATATGATTATTGTGTTATTTATTCAAAAAGATTGGATTATACATGGTAATTACGAATATAAAGGGCAAATAATGCAATTCAGAGTACCATTTGTGCATTTCAATTGTTTCTGGATTCATTGGAAGTTATTTCATCGCCATAATCTACATTTAAACACTTAAAACTATCAAAAATATGATTCATGTCCTATTTATTCAAAAAAATTGTATTATACATTGTAATTACTCATATAAATTGCAAACGATGCAATTCCGAGTATCATTTGGGCATTTCACTCATTTCAGGATTCAATCTAAGTCATTTCATCATAATAACCTATGTTTAAACTCTTTATACTGTCTAGAATATGATTCATATGTTATTTATTCAAAAATATTGGATTATACAGGGTAATTACGCATATAAATTGTAAATAATGCAATTCTGAGTACCATTTGAGCATTTCAATCGTTTCTGGATTCATTCTAAGTCATTTCATCACAATAATCTATATTTAAACACTTAAAAATGACAAAAATATGATTCAAATCATTTTTATTCAAAAAGATTGGATTATAAACATGGTAATTACAGATATAAAGCGCAAATAATGTATTTCTGAGTATCATTTGATCATTTCAATCGATTCTGGATTCATTCTAAGTCATTTCATCACAATAATCTACATTTAAACACTTTATATAATATAGAATATGATTCATGTGTTATTTATTAAGAAAGATTGGATTATAACTGGTAATTACGCATAAAAAGTACAAATAATGCAATTCTGAGTATCATTTGAGCATTTCAATCGTTTCTGGATTCATTATAAGTCATTTCATCACAATATTATACATTTAAACTCTTTATATTGTCTTTCATATGATTCATGTGTTATTTATTCAAAAAGATTGAATTATAATCAGTAATTACGCACATTAAGTGCAAATAATGCAATTCTTAGTATCATTTGAGCATTTCAATCGTTTCTGGATTCATTATAAGTCATTTCATCACAATAAAATACATTTAAACTCTTTGTAATGTCTTGAATATGATTCCTGTTTTATTTATTCAAAAAGATTGGATTATACATGGTAATTACGAATATAAATTTCAAATAATGCAATTCTTAGTACATTTGAGCATTTCAATCGTTTATGGACACATTGTAAGTCATTTCATCACAATAATCTATATTTATACACTTAAAACTGTCAAAAATACGATTCATATCCAATTTATTATAAAAGATTGGATTATACATAGAAATTATGCATATAAATTGCAAATAATGTAATTCTGAGTATCATTTGAGCATTTCAATCTTTTCTGGATTCATTCTAAGTTATTTCATCCCAATAATCTACATTTAAACACTTTATACGTTTTATAATATGATTCATGTGTTATTTATTAAGAAAGATTGGATTATAATTGGTAATTACGCTTATAAAGTGCAAATAATACAATTGTGAGTATCATTTGTGTATTTTAATCATTTCTTAATTCATTATAAGTCATTTCATCACAACAATCTACATTTAAACTCTTTATATTGTCTTGCATATGATTCATGTGTTATTTATTCAAAAAAATTGAATTATAAACGGTAATTACGCACATTAAGTGCAAATAATGCAATTCTGAGTATCATTTGAGCAGTTCAATCGTTTCTGGATTCATTATAAGTCATTTCATCATAGTAATCTACATTTAAATTTTTTATACTGTCTTGAATATGATTCCTGTGTTATTTATTCATAAAAATTGGATTATACATAGTAATTCAGCATATAAAGTGCAAATAATACAGTTCTGAGTACTTTTTAAGCATTTCAATCGTTTTTGGATACATTCTAAGTCATTTCATCACAATAATCGAGATTTAAACACTTAAAACTGTCAAAAATATATTTCATATCCTATTTATTCAATAATATTGGATTATACATAGTAATTATGCATATAAAGTGCAAATAATGCAGTTCTGAGTACCATTTGAGCATTTCAATCGTTTTTTGACACATTCTAAGTCATTTCATCATAATAATCTACATTTAAACACTTAAAACTGTCAAAAATATGTTTCATATCTTATTTATTCAATAAGATTGGATTATAAATGGAAATTACGCATATAAAGTGCAAATAATACAATTCTGAGTATCATTTGTGCATTTCAATAGTTTCTGGATTCATTATAAGTCATTTTATCACAATAATGTGCATTTAAATTATTTATACTGGCTTGAATATGATTCCTATGCTATTTATTCAAAAAGATTGGATTATACTTGGTAATTACGCATATAAAGTGCAAATAATGCAATTCTGAGTAACATATTTGAGCATTTCAATAGTTTCTGGATTCATTATATGTCATTTCATCACAATAATCTACATTGAAACACTTAAACGTGTCAAAAATATAATTTATTTCCTTTTTATTTAAAAAGATTGGATTATACATGCTAATTACGCATATAAAGTACAAATAATGTAATTCTGAGTATCATTTGAGCATTTCAATCATTTCTGGATTCATTCTAAGTCATTTGACCACAAAAATCTACATTTAAACACTTTATACGTTATAGAATGTGATTCCATGTGTTATTTATACAGAAAGATTGTATTATACATGGTAATTACGTATATAAAGTGCAAATAATCCAATTCTGAATATCATTTCAGCATTTCAATCGTTTCTGAATTCATTATAAGTCATTTCATCACAACAATCTACATTTAAACTCTTTATTTATATTGTCTTTCATATGATTCATGTGTTATTTAATCAAAAAGATTGGATTATAAACGGTAATTACGCACATTAAGTGCAAATAATGTAATTCTTATTATAATTTGAGCATTTCAATCGTTTCTGGATTCATTATAAGTCATTTCATCACAATAATCTACATTTAAACTCTTTATATTGTCTTGCATATGATTCATGTGTTATTTATTCAAAAAGATTGAATTATAAACGGTAATTACGCACATTAAGTGCAAATAATGCAATTCTGAGTATCATTTGAGAATTTTAATCGTTCCTGGATTCATTGTAAGTCATTTCATCACAATAATCTACATTTAAACACATTATACTGTCTAGAATATGATTTGTATGTTATTTATTCAGAAATATTGGATTATACATGGTAATTACGCATATAATGTGCAAATAATGCACTTCTGAGTATCATTTGAGCATTTCAATCGTTTATGGATTCATTCTTAGTCATTTCATCACGATAATCTACATTTAAACTCGTTATACTGTCTTGAATATGATTCATGTGTTATTTATTCAAAATAAATTAGATTATACATGGTAATTACGCATATAAAGTGCAAATAATGCAATTCTAAGTACTATTTGTGTATTTCAATCATTTCTGGATTCATTCTAAGTCATTTAATTACAATAATCTACATTTAAACACTTAAAACTGTCTATAATATGGTTCATGTGTCATTTATTTAAAAAGATTGGATTATAGATGGTAATTACACATATCAATTGTTTCTGGATTCATTCTAAGTCAGTTCATCGCAATAATCTACAATTAAACACTTTATACGTTATACAATTTGATTCATTTTTTATTTATTCAGAAAGTTTGGATTATAAATGGTAATTACGCATATAAAGTGCAAATAATGCAATTCTAAGTAATATTTGAGTATTTCGATCGTTTCTAGATTCATTCTAATTTATTTCATCATAATAATCTAATTTTAAACTCTTTATACTGTCTTGAATATGATTCCTGTGTTATTTATTCAAAAAGATTGGATTATACATGGTAATTACGCATATAAATCGCAAATAATGCAATTCTGAGTGCCATTTGTGCATTTCAATCTTTTCTGGATTCATTCTAAGTCATTTCATCACAATAATATGCATTTAAACTTTTTATATTGTCTTGCATAGGAATCATGTGTTCTTTATTCAAAAAGATTGGATTATAAACGGGAATTGCACACATTAAGTGCAAATAATGCAATTCTTAGTATCATTTGAGCATTTCAATCGTTTCTGAATTCATTACAAGTCATTTCATCACAATAATCTACATTTAAACTCTTTATACTGTATTGAATATGATTACTGTGTTATTTATTAAAAAAATATTGGATTATACATCGAGATAATGCATATAAAGTGTAAATAATGCAATTCTGAGTACCATTTGAGCATTTGAATCGTTTCTAGATTCATTCTAAATCATTTCATCACAATAATCTACATTTAAACACTTCATACATCATAGAATATGATTCATCTATTATTTATTCAGAAAGAGTGGATTATACATGATAATTACGCATATAAAGTGCAAATAATGCAATTCTTAGTATCATTTGAGCATTTCAATCGTTTCTAGATTCATTATAAGTTATTTCATCACAAAAATCTACATTTAAACTCTTTATATTGTCTTGAAAATGATTCAACTGTTATTTATTCAAAAAATTTGGATTATACATGGTAATTACGCACATTAAGTTCAAATAATGCAATTCTGAGTACCATTTGAGCATTTCATTCGTTTCTGGATTCATTCTAAGTCATTTCATCACAATAATATACATTTAAACTCTTTCTACAGTCTATAATGTGATTCATATGTTATTTATTCAAAAAGATTGGATTATACCTGGTAATTGCGCATATAAAGTGCAAATAATGCAATTCTGAGTACCATTTGTGTATTTCAATCGTTTTCTGGATTCATTCTAATTCATTTCATCACAATAATCTACGTTTAAACTCCTTATACATTCTTGAATATGATTCCTGTGTTATTTATTAAAAAAGATTGGATTATACATAGTAATTACGCATATAAACTGCAAATGATGTAATTCTGGGTATCATTTGAGAATTTCAATCGTTTCTGGATTCATTCCAAGTCATTTCATCACAATAATCTACATTTAAACACTTTATACATTATAGAATATTATTCAAGTGTTATTTATTTAGAAAGATTGGATTATACATGGTAATTATGCATATAAAGTGTAAATAATGCAATTTTGAGTATTATTTGAGCATTTCAATCATTTACGTATTTATTCTAAGTCATTTCATCACAATAATTTACTTTTCAACTCTTTATCCTGTCTTGAATTTGATTCCTGTGTTATTTATTTATATAGATTAGATTATAAATGGTAATTACGTATATAAAATGCAAATAATGCAATTCTGAGTAGCATTTGAGAATTTGAATCATTTCTAGATTCATTCTAAGTCATTTCATCACAATAATCTACATTTAGACACTTAAAACTGTCTAGAATAAGATTTATGAGTCATTTATTCAAAAAGAATTGATTATACAAGGTAATTACTCATATAAATTGGAAATAATACAATTCTTAGTACCATTAGAGCATTTCAATCGTTTATGGATACATTCTAAGTCATTTCATCACAATAATCTGCATTTAAACTTTTTATACTGTCTGTAATGTGATTCATATGTTATTTATTCAAAAAGATTGGATTATACATGGTAATTGCGCATATAAAGTGCAAATAATGTAATTCTGAGTATCATTTGAGCATTTCAGTCGTTTCTGGATTTCTTCCAATTAATTTCATCACAATAATCTACATTTAAACACTTTATACAATATAGAATATGATTCATGTGTTATTTATTAAGAAAGATTGGATTATACATGGTAATTATGCATATAAAGTGTAAATAATGCAATTCTGGGTATCATTTGAGCATTTCAATTGTTTCTGGATTCATTATAAGTCATTTCATCACAATAATCTACATTTAAACTCTTTATACTGTATTGAATATGATTCATGTGTTATTTGTTCAAAAAGATTGGATTATACATGGTAATTACGCACATTAAGAGCAAATAATGCAATTATGAGTATCATTCGAGAATTTGAATCGTTTCTAGATTCATTCTAAGTCATTTCATCACAAAAATCTACATTTAAATACTTAAAACTGTCTAGAATAAGATTTATGAGTCATTTATTTAAAAAGAATTGATTATACAAGGTAATTACTCATATAAATTGCAAATAATGCAATTCTCAGTACCATTAGAGCATTTCAATCGTTTTTGGATTCATTCTAAGTCATTTCATCACATTAATCTACATTTAAACTCCTTATACTGTCTGTAATGTGATTCAAACGTTATTTATTAAAAAAGATTGGATTATACATGGTAATTGCGCATATAAAGTTCAAATAATGCAATTCTGAGTATCATTTGACCATTTCAGTCGTTTCTGGATTCATTCTAAGTCATTTTATCACAATAATCAACATTTAAACTCTTTATACTGTCTAGAATATGATTCGTATGTTATTTATTCAATAAGATTGGATTATACATGGTAATTACGCATATAAAGTGCAAATAATGCAATTTTGAGTACCATTTGAGCATTTCAATCGTTTCTAGATTTATTCTAAGTCATTTCATCAGAATAATCTTCATTGAAACACTTTATACTGTCCAGAATATGATTCACGTGTTATTTATTCAAAAAGATTGGATTATGCATGGTAATTGCATATATAAAGTGCAAATAATGCAATTCTGAGTACCATTTAAGCATTTCAATCTTTTCTGGATTCATTCTAAGTCATTCCATCACAATAATCTACATTTAAACTGTTTATACTGTCTTGAATATGATTCATGTGTTATTTATTCAAAATAAATTGGATTATAGATGATAATTATGCCTATAGGTCATTTAAAGTGCAAATAATGCAATTTTGAGTATCATTTGAGCATTTCAGTCGTTTCTGGATTTATTCTAAATCATTTCATCATAATAATCTACATTTAAACTCTTTATACTGTCTAGAATATGATTCATATATTATTTATTTAAAAAGATTAGATTATACATGGTAATTACGCATATAAATTGCAAATAATGCAATTCTGGGTACCATTTGAGCATTTCAATCGTTTCTAGATTCATTCCAAGTCATTTCCTCACAATAATCTACATTTAAACTCTTTATACTGTCTATAATGTGATTCATACGTTATTTATTCAAAAAGATTGGATTATACTTGGTAATTGCGCATATAAAGTTCAAATAATGCAATTCTGAGTACCATTTGTGTATTTCAATCGTTTCTGGATTCATTCTAAGTCATTTCATCATAGTAATCTACATTTAAACTCTTTATATTGTCTTGAATATGATTCCTATGTTATTTATTCAAAAAGATTGTATTATACATAGTAATTACGCATATAAAGTGCAAATAATGCAATTTTGAGTACCATTTGAGCATTTCAATCGTTTCTGGATTAATTGTAAGTCATTTCATCACAATAATCTACATTTAAACACTTAAAACTATCAAAAATATGATTCATATTCTATTTATTCAAAAATATTGGATTATACAAGGTAATTGCGCATATAGAGCTTATATTGTAATACAATTGTGAGTATCATTTCAGAATTTCAATCGTTTTTGTATTGATTTAAAGTCATTTCATTACAATAATCTACATTTAAATTCTTTACACTGAATAAAATGTGATTCATATAATATTTGTTCAAAAATATGGGATTTCAAAGGGTAATTATGCATATAAATTGCAAATAATGCAATTCTGAGTATCATTTGAGAATTTCATTTGTTTCTGAATTCATTCTATGTCATTTAATCACAATAATCTACATTAAAACTCTTTATATAGTCCAGACTATGATTCATATCTTATTTAATAAAAAAAATTTGATTATGCATGTTAATTACGCATATAGAGCATATGAAGTGCATATAATACAATTCTGAGTAACATTTCAGCATTCCAATTGTTTCTGGATTTATTCTAATTAATTTCATCACAATAATCTACATTTAAACTCTTTATACTGTTAAGGCTAAGATTCATATCTTATTTGTACAAAAATATATATATAAAGTGCAAACAATGCAATTCTGAATATCATTAGTGCATTTCAATCGTTTCTAGATTCATTCTAGGTCATTTCTTCACAATAATGTACATTAAAACTTTTTATACTGTCTTGAATATAATTCATATCTTATTTATTAAAAAAGATTGGATTATACATGGTAATTATGCATATAAAGTGCAAAAAATACAATTCTGAGTATCATTTGAGCATTTCAATCATTTCTGGATTCATTCTAGGTCATTTCTTCACAACAATGTACATTAAAAATTTTTATACTGTATTGAATATAATTCATATCTTATTTATTTAAAAAGATTGGATTATACATGGTAATTACGCATATAAAGTGCAAATAATGCAATTCTGAGTATCATTTGAGAATTTCAATTATTTCTGGATTCATTCGAAGTCATTTCATCTCAATAATCTACATTTGAACTCTTTATAATGTCTAGAATATAATTCATATCTTATTTATTAAAAAAGATTGGATTATACAAGGTAATTACGCATATAGAGCACATAATGTGCAAATAATGCAATTCTGAGTATCATTTGAGAATTTCAATTGTTTATAGAATCATTCTAAGTCATTTTATCACAATAATCTATATTTAAATTATTTATACTGTTAAGAATAAGATTCATATCTTATTTATTAAAAAAGATTGGATTATATATGGTAAATACATATATAAAGAGCAAACAATGTAATTCTGAGTATCACTTGAGCGTTTCAATCGTTTATGGGTTTATTCTAAGTCAATTTATCACAATAATTTTTATTGAAACTCTTTATACTGTATAAAATATGATTCATGTCTTATTTATTCATAAAGATTGGATTTTACATGGTAGTTACGCATATAAAGCGCAAATAATGCAATTCTGAGTATCATTTAAGCATTTCGATCGTTTCTGGATACATTCTAAGTCATTTCATCCCAATAATCTACATTTAAACTCTTTATACTGTCTAAAATATAATTCATATAATATTTATTAAAAAAAATAGATTTTACATGGTAATTAAGCATATAAAGTGCAAATAATGTTATTCTGAGTATCATTTGAGTATTTCAATTGTTTCTAGTTCCATTCTAAGTCATTTCTTCACAATAACCTACATTTAAACTCTTTATACTGTCTAGAATATGATTCATATCTTATTTTTGCAGAAAGATTGGATTATACATGGTAATTACGCATATAGAGTGCAAATAATGCAATTTGAGTATCATTTGAGCATTTCAATCGTTTCTGGATTTATTCTAAGTCATTTCTTCACAATAATCTACATTTAAACTTTTTATACTGTCTAGAATATGATTCATATCTTATTTATTCAAAAAGATTGGATTTTACATGGTAATTAGTTATATAAATTGCGAATAATGCAATTCTGAGTATCATTTGTGCATTTCAATCGTTTCTGGATTCATTCTACGTCATTTAATCACAATAATCTACATTTAAAATTTTTATACTGTCCATACTAATATTCACATCATATTTATTCAAAAAGATTGGATTATACATGGAAATTACGCACATAAAATGCAAATAATTCACTTCTGAGTATCATTTGAGCATTTCAATCATTTCTGCATTCATTCTAACCCATTTCTTCACAATAATCTACATTTAAACTCTTCATACTGTCCATACTAATATTCACATCATATTTATTCAAAAAGATTGGATTATACATGGAAATTACGCACATAAAATGCAAATAATTCACTTCTGAGTATCATTTGAGCATTTCAATTATTTCTGCATTCATTCTAACCCATTTCTTCACAATAATCTACATTTAAACTCTTCATACTTTCCAGACTAAGATTCAAGTCTTATTTATTCAAAAAGATTGGATTATCCATGGTAATTACGCATATAAATTGCAAATAATGCAATTCTGAGTATTATTTGAGCATTTCAATCGTTTATGGATTCATTCTAAGTCATTTTATTACAATAATCTACATTTAAACTCTTTATACTGTCTAGAATATAATTCATATAATATTTATTTAAAAAGATTGGATTATACATGGTAATTACGCATATAAAGTTCAAATAATGCAATTCTGAGTTATCATTTTAGCATTTAGATCATTTCTGGATTCATTCTAAGTCATTTTATCACAATAATCTATCTTTAAGTTTTTTATACTGTCTAAGATGTAATTCATATCTTATTTATTCAAGAAGATTGGTTTATAAATGGTAATTACGCATATAAAATGCTAAAAATGCAATTCTGTGTTATTTGAGCATTTCTATCGTTTCTGGATTCATTCTAAGTCATTGCATCACAATAATCTATATTTAAATTCTTTGTACTGTCCAGACTAAGATTTATATCTTATTTATTCATAAAGATTGTATTATACATTCTAATTACACATATAAAGTGCAAATAATGCAATTCTGAGTATCATTTTAGCATTTCGATCGTTTCTGGATTCATTCTATGTCATTTTATCATTATAATCTACATTTAAACTCTTTAAACTGTATAGAATATGATTTATATCTTATTTATTCAAAAATATTGGATTTTACCTGGTAATTACGCATATAAATTGCAAATAATGCTATTCTGAATACAGTTTGAGAATTTTAATCGTTTCTGGATTCATTCTAAGTCATTTCATCACAATAATCTACATTTATTCTCTTTATACTGTCCAGACTACGATTCATATCTTATTTATTCATTACGATTGTATTATACATGGTAATTATGCATATAAATTGCTAATAATGCAATTCTGAGTATCATTTTAGCATTTTGATCGTTTCTGGATTCATTCTAAGTCATTTTGTCACAATAGTCTTCATTTAAATTCTTTATACTGTCTAAAATGTGATTCATATCTTATTTATTCAAAAAGATTAGTTTATACATGGTAATTACGTATATATAGTGCAAATAATGTAATTCTGTGTATCATTTGAGCATTTCGATTGTTTCTCGATTCATTCTAAGTCATTTTATCACGATAATCTATATTTAAACTCTTTATACTGCATAGAATATGATTCATATCTTATTTATTCAAAAAGATTGGATTTTACTGGGTAATTATACATATAAAGTGGAAATAATGCAATTCTGAGTATTATTTGAGCATTTCTATCGTTTCTGGATTCATTTTAAGTCATCGCGTCACAATAATCTACATTTAAACTCTTTGTACTGTCCAGACTAAGATTCATATCTTATTTATTCATAAAAATTGTATTATACATTGTAATTACGCATATAAAGTGCAAATAATGCAATTCTGAGTATCATTTTTGCATTTCGATCATTTCTGGATTTATTCTAAGTCATTTTATCACAATAATTTACATTTAAATTCTTTATACTGTCTAAAATGTGATTCATATCTTATTTATTCAAAAAGATTGGATTATGCATTGTAATTACGTATATAAATAGTAAATAATGCAAATATGAGTATCATTCGAACATTTCAATCATTTATGAATTCATTATAAGTCATTTCCTCATAATAATCTACATTTAAACTCTTCATACTGTCCAGACTAAGATTCATATCTTATTTATTCTAAAAGATTGGATTATGCATGGTAATTACGCATATAAATTGTGAATAATGCAATTATGAGTATCATTTGAGCATTTCAATCGTTTCTGAATTCATTCTAAGTGATTTCATCACAATAATCTACATTTAAACTCTTTATACTGTCCAGACTAAATTTCATATATTATTTATTCAAAAAGATTGAATTATACAAGGTAATTACGTATATAAAGTGCAAATAATGCAATTCTAAGTCATTTCATCACAATAATCTACATTTAAACTTTTCGGGGTTGTAGCCAGGGTCGACTTTGCCGTGGCGATTCACTGTCTGCAATCCTCCAGTCGCCATCTGATCTGCCATCTTCTTCTTTCTACTGCGATCCACTCAAAAAAATCGAACGGTGGAGAGTGTTCGGTGCGCTTTATACGTAGTAATTACGCATAAAAAAAGCAAATAATGCTTATTCTAAGTATAATTTGAGCATTTAAATCGTTTTTATTTTCATTCTAAGTCATCTCATCAAAATAATTTATATTTAAACTCTCTATACGTTCTAGAATATGATTCAGATTCTACTTATTCAAAAAGATTGGATTATACATAGTTATTACGCCTATAAAGTGAATATAATGTATATTATGAGTATTATATGAGCATTTCAACCGTTTCTGAATTCATTCTAATTCATTTCATCTCAATAATCAAAATCTGAACTCTCTGTACGGTCTAGAATATGATTCAGATCTTACTTATTAAAAAAGATTGGATTATATGTAGTAATTACGCATAAAAATTACAAATAATGCTTTAGGAAGTTCAATATGCACTATGGTGCATAGGCCTTTCTATGTATCGCGACTTTTTTTCATCAGAATTTATGTAAATTTACAAATCTAATTGAACCAATCTAATCTACATATTGGAATCTCCTAAAAAAAAAAAAAAAAAAATCAAATTTTACAATTTTTGAAATTTTATTGCTATTTTTCCGAATTTTTTATAACTTGCTATATTTGGAAGCAAACTACTATTTAGAATATTCTAAAAATGACATGTTTTAAAAAATTCGATAAAGATAGTAATAAAATAAAAAAATTGTAAATTTTGGTTTGTTAGGAGATTTCAATATGTAGATTAAGTTGGTTAAATTAGATTTGTCAATTTGCAAAAATTCCGACGGAAAAGACCGTGATGTATAATAGGCCTATGCACCTTAGTGCATATTAAACTTCCTCATAATGCTTATTCTGAATAACATTTGAGCATTTAAATCGTTTTTGCTTTCATTCTAAGTTATTTCATCACAATAATCTACATTTAAACTCTCAATACGGTCTAGAATATGATTCAAATTTTACTTATTCAAAAAAATTGTATTATCATATGAGCATTTCAACTATTTCTGAATTCATTCTAAGTAATTTTATCAAAATAATCTACATTTAAACTATTTATACGGATCTAGAATATGATTCAGATCTTACTTTCTCAAAAAAAAAAAAATGAAATAATATGACAGTCAAATTACGTGACATAATTTCTATTGTAATTTACATTATTAACAACAACAATAATAATAAATACGACTTAATAAATTTTATAATTCATTTTGTATCAAATTAAATTTTGTAATCTTCATTGTTCGAAGTCCGCCACTTGGATCAATTTTATCTTTCATGGTAACACGCATGAACATTTCTCGGTTCGTCCCTCGATCCTATTGAACATTCCATCTTCCAAAGTTTGGATATGTTTGATTGATAGTTGATGGAAACTCATTTCCAGGTCTCCAGTACCCTACCCCGTATAACGGTATAAGTCCGAATAGGATCCATGTCTAGGGGTGGAATCAACCATTAATCGTTTTTTTTTCGTTCTTTCGGAACGATTAACAAAACTAATTTTCTGTTTCATTTGTTAAACAAAACGATTAATAAAACTGGCCTCTTTCGTTTCGTTTATTTTCGTTTAATCGTTGTATGTCATTTTTTATGTATTTTTTTTATGTATGTTGAAGTATTTTTGAACAAAATTTGATGAACCAAGAATATAAACCAGTTAGTTATGCATGAGAAATAGGAAAACATGTATAAACATTAATTGTTAAAGCAGCAAATCGAACACGATTACATGTTTTGATTGTTCTGAAATAGAAAAACATATATAAAAATAAATTGTCAGTTAATTAATCGTTTCGATTGTTTTTTGAAATGAAACGGTTAACGCAAATAAATTTTTATTTCGTGCCATAAACGAAACAGTTAACGCAATAATTTAATTTGGTGATCGTTATATACGTCATGCACACCTATCTATCTCGATAGATCAATGTGTTCTAGACTTCTAGGGGTATGTTTGGCAATTCCCACGAATAACGGCGAACAACAGATTCGCGAACCAAAGCCCATTAAAAAACAGTTTTCCTAGTTCACGTTCCTTAGTTCGTGAATTCTCATAAATTGGAGAATACCGAATAGGGGAGGTGTTCGCGAATCAGGTGTTCGAGTCCTCGTTTGGTTCGCGCGAACAACGTGTGTTCGCGAATTAGGTGTTCATGAGGCGTACCAAACATAACCCTAGTGAATTTTGCAATGGGCCAATATCGAATTCACAAGTTTTCTCAGACGAGCTATGATCAAGGTTTTCATAACTTGCTAACAGGCCTTGAATAGGCCATATTTTTTTAATATTTTTTTAACCTAATGGGTCAAAGATCTTGCTGTTGAGGTTTAGATAAACTGGAAACCTATGACCTATCCTCATCCTCTGCAGCACTACAAATGGCAGTGGTTTTATCATGACCATGCGATCTAATTTCAATAGATAAATTTTTACAGACTACACGAATCTTGACGGATTTAGTGTAAATTATGAGACATCCATCATCAATCAGACGGTTGTGATGAAACCATTGCTTTCTGCAGTAGCACTGCAGAGGATATGAATTGTAGATAAACTCGCTATTGCCTAAACAGGTCAGGGTTATAATTTTGGAATAAAAAATAAATATTAATTCAACCATGGGTACATGATTTTGCCTTAATTCGCAGCCAACTTCAATATAAATATATTCCATATGTCTGTGAACATCAAATTATTCTCTTTGCCTACGGGCGTATTGCCAAAAAAAAAAAAAAAAAAAAAATTATTCTCTTTGAATTGCACTTTTAAGTTGGCAATTGTTCTTTGCTAGTTAGTAGTTACATAAAATGCTAGAAAGTAGTAATATATGTCCAAAAGTTGTGAACATTTAGTAACAATACCACCAACTGTCGTAGCCAATATGCTTAAGAGTAAAGATACTATAACAAAACATGCTAATGGGTTTGAAGAAACGTTGAAGTAACAAATTGTAATAAGCGTATATAATAGACCTTACTGCTCATACAATGAAAAAGCTGCAGCTCACATTTAAACCAAATTCCAATCATATGGTTTAAAATCTAGATGCTACTCTCGTTTAACCATAACAATCAACAAATTAGATTACATGTGATAATTTGGCACTGAGACATTATGATATAGCAGGTAGTTAAATGAAACAAATAACCAACCAACAATATACAACGAAATGTTATAATCTGTGTAAATTTCCTCCAATCTTCTGTATCTATAACCTTGTGAAACTCCATAGAGAGAACTCAAAAGAATTAACACATATCTAAAATGAATTAATCAGTTGTCACCCATAACCCAGGTATTTTCTAGACAAATTTTACAGTGTAGATTGCGATTTCATCCAGGGACCCAAATTGGACGAGTATTTTCCTTTTTGTCATTTGATCAGGTTAGCAAGTGCATGATTAAACTGTTTGAGGCAGCTTAAATTGTTGTACGCCTAATACCTGCATATAGGCAATTATCAGAGATGATCAATATTTAGACCAGAATAACTGTATGGTATTTCAATAGTTGGAAGTATATTAAATCAATGAGTTGACTTTAAGGCATTGTGATGAAACAAATTCTCGTTAGATAATCACAGTAGCAAACTCTTCTGAGCTTCTTTTGGCCAATTCCAAATTGAATTTTAGATGTTGCATATTTGGTCAATATTTATTCCTGAAAAGCATTTTATTAAGTGATTCAACCGAGATACAATATATTTCTGGATATTACGCCAACAACAAATATATTCACAACCACAACAACTGGCACAACATTCAGCAAAATAAAGTTAAAAAAGAAACTATTGTACATATAACTAGTTTTAGTGATTTTCATAACCACAATGATCACATAAGTAATTTTACTTTTAAGTTTGATGACAAATTTGATGTTAGTTTCCACATTCGTCAAATAAGTTTGTTATCATGATAAAGCTTCCCTAATCATTTGATGTAGTTAAACAAGATTACAGAGCATGTATTTAGGTTTTATTTCCAAATAATCCGTCAAAAGAAATTCTATACTAGGACATTTATAAGCAAAACAGGCCCTAAATCAAAGTTAATTTGAATTTACCTGAAGAGCTGAATTTTGAACAAAAAGAAGGATTCCAGTTTTGGCAGGGTTGAATCCATCCCACAGCTGCACATGCACAGTGGCAGAGACGGTCTTCTTGGGTGCTAGATCTGACACTGATGCGGCTTTCTCCATGCGGCGAACCACATGGTCATTTGGCAATACACGCCCATTGTTCACCCCACTTGTCACGTCAGTCACAAGGCCATTTTCAATAAAAGCCACCATGATGTCGACCGAGCCTTCAATCTTCATGTTTAGCTTCCCAGTGAAGGTCGCTTGTAGGGTTTCAGGTGTTGGCCGCTGGAATGTGACCTACATTTTTTGTGGTTGTACGTGTTAATTTGCTACAGGCTGGATTAAATGTTAGTAAAATAAAATGATAGATAGCTACGAGAAGAAACATCAAGTAAAAGTGTAAAATAAATAAAAAGGATGTTTTAAGTAGTGGTATCATCACATTACCATGTCACAATATGGTGAATGTCATCTGAAACATAATTATCATAATTTTATAAAATTAAAGATTCAATTTCAAGGAAACACGCGAAAAATATAGAGATGGTCACAAGAAAGGATGGACTTATAAAATAACCTAATAATTTAGGAAATGTGGAAAGAACCATTCAAGTTTAGACTACTGGCTATAGAACATTATACTTAAAAAAAAAAAAAAAAACTGAAAAGTTGGTCCAAAATATTCTACATAGCCAGGATGTTTAAATACTGCTGTTTAGAAATTATTATCATCCGAGTACAGAAGTGCAGGGAAATATAGTCTAATTAAAGGATTAGTGATTAGTAGGCTACATGACACCATGTACTATTCATATTTGTTTTAACTTAAAAATATGAAATAAAAAAGAAACAGCTTCATTGTTTTGGGTTAACCTCTTATTTTCTTTTAGTCGTTTAGCTTCTAAAATACAGGTCTGTATCAAGAAAAACTGTGAAATTTTTATAATTATAACATTGCTTGGAACTGCCAGGTTAACCAGATGAATCTGATTATACAATTAGGGACAATCAAATTGAGACAAGGCTCTCTGCAATGTCAGTCATGTGGGCCTTTGAAAATTGTATTCATTCTTCATTGGCATTTCTCTCTCATGTTGCTGTTCTAACAATGACAGGATTAATCAGCACAAAGGATTGTTCCACACTATTTATTGGGGCGACAGTAAAATCAGATCAAATGATCGCTTTGAATGTAACTAATACTCGAGACATTCGAAAATTGTTCCTGTTTTCGTGAAAATAATTAGAAGTTCTTCACTAAATTTTTAGGTGCATAACAATCCAAGCAAAATTACAGGTTAATATCTGCATTTGTGAAACCTTCTTCCCTACAGAAAAGGAATCACCAAGAAAGTCCTTCTACATTGAATCAATTTTAATCTAACCTGCATTGCTGGTGAAGTGAATCTTGGTGCAGATCGGACGGTCGCGGCCACCTTATCCAGATCTGTGCCAACGCACTCAGTTCTCCCTCCAACCACCACCTGAGGCGTGAACAACGTGTCAAGCCTCAAAGCCTCCACGTAAGCCTTCTGTCTCACGGTCCAAGCGCTCGACGCAAACCGATCTTTCCACCCGTTGTAATCCCAGTAGTCCACGTGGAAGGCGAGAACCACCACGGGAGGGAGGTTACCAGACACGGATTCGGAGTCCTTATCGGGTCGGGTCAGGCGAGTGGCGATCGCCTCAGCCTCGGGTGACGTGGCGCATCCCTGAGAGCAGAAGAGCTCGACCAAGACCGGACTGAGGCGGCGCTGCTCCTCGGGCGTGAGATCGGCCGTGGCGATGGCGTCCGGCGACGTGGATCGACGAACTCTCGATCTACCTCCGCTGAAGCACGCGAAGAAACGCGGCGCCATTGGAGGTGGAAGAGAGCGAGAGAAGAAGAGAGAAGGCGAAGAAGGAGAGACACGTAGAGAGGGAAATGAAAAAATGGAAAAACGGGAAGCAATTTTGACCTGATTGTTTCTATTCAGACACACGTAGAGAGAGATATTCTGTGACCAAATCCTTCCTGAAACCTGTGTCCTTTTACTCTGACCACGAAGAGGTGTAGAATATAAATTCGAATGTTTGTTTCTATAAGAATCATCATATACTCATTCCAGTGGGTATTTTGTCATGAGAGAGATTTCAACTAGTGGGATCCCGTTTTCAGTATTAGTGACACACAATGGGACACAGAAGAGGCCACAGGAGGATCCATACCTTTAGCTAAGTACCATTAAATTTTGCGTAGACAAGTTCCATTTCCGGCTGTAGAACAAGCGCTTAGGAATTTGTCGGTGAAGAAAAGTAGAACGTGGCGGTGGCAATGGCGACAGAGTACCAGCCTTGTTTTCCATTTTTTTTTTTAAATTAAGTTTTACTCTGTAGTTGAGATGTATTTTTTTAAAAAAAAATTTATGTCAATCAATTCGCGTTTCAAAAATGACTCACCTGCTACCGGGTGGTGGTACTTCTTTGTTAAAGAATATTCCTGAAAATTGAAAATGCAAACATTGTCCCTTATTTATTTATTATTATTATTATTATTATTATTGCTTATGGAAGTCCGTAAGCAGTTTCTCTTTTGATCAGAGCGGTTGAGTGCCAAATATTTGGAAGTTTTTCTATTCTACGAAGGTGATGTACTACAGTGCAAAATTAACTTTTGGTGACGTTAAAAATTTCGAGCGTTTACAATATTTCATGATGGAAAAATATAATTAAATATGACTATTATGTACTATTATTGAACACCCAAACATCATTTGAGAAAACGGACGGCTTTGAAATTGAGAAGAAACTGTCGATCAACAAGCATCCTTAAAAAATTTTAAGTTAGTAGAAATTACACTTTTTTTGAGAAAAAGATTGCATGCAGTCATATACATTGTAGAATGATATGTACTAATCTCGAGTAATCATTATGTTTTCGCATTATCATTTTTAAAGATAAATTAGGATCAAGACTCTCAACTTATTTTTAAATTAAATGTCTATAAAGATCTCCAGTCGGATTTCAAACCGTTTTTGCATTATCATGAAAAAAAAAATCACCAAAATGAACAACAAGCAGAATGGAATACCAATTTATATTTACCCAAAGATAGTCATCAAAATTACAGAAATAATAGATCTTGAAAAGCAAAAAAAAAAAAAGACCAAAATTTCATTATTTACGAGATCTCTGATCTCATTATTTTCGGTTACCGAAATTGCCAGTTTGGATTTTTTTTTTTCTTGAGACTTGCATCATCAAGTATTAAATATTTAGTACCAATGACAAAATTTTTGAAGACTCAAATAACTCTACTAAACACTTACTGTATAGCTAATTAGCTATCAAGAATTTCTGGAAAAAAAAAAACATTTACTGTGAGAGCAATTCTAGTCTCTCTGAAGTCTAAAGAGTCTAATAAGCAAAATTTGGTTTCAAAATCAAGTCCATATCAAATAAGTGAATTAGCTGACATAAAGTACCAAAAAAGCCTTACTTGATATAAATATCTTGAAATTGGTATTCCATTATCATATTATCATAATATTATTCTCCTGATGAATATGTGTACCGTGTACGTGCATAAATTTCTTCAATACTTTTTCCCTTTTTTCATGAATTGTTGGAAAAACATGTTCACCGAAGAACCCAACTCAAGTACTTGGAGGGTTTCACTGTAGATCTACGGTGCTATCTCTTCGAATGCGTCAACATCAGGTGCGTTCAATCTTCGTTCTGTTTCATCCAGACCGTTGGTTTCTTCCGCTGGATTTTCTGCTAAATTGTGCGATACAATTCTATTCCATTGCTATTCTTTTGCGCCTCTTTGGTTCCTTTAACGGTTGAAGGTTTCCAAAGACGAGAAATGGCGGCTTCTTTCGATCTCCCATCTCGGCAACCACCGCACTCGACTGCCTTCCTCAACTGTACGGATGGATTGCGCTTCTCTTCTCCTCAAGTACTCTCTCTCTCTCTTTCTCTCTCTCTCTCTCTCTCCCGATTCCATGGGGTGATGCTTGTCTATTGCAAAAGGATGGATGAAAAGCCTTTCAGAGGTACCTTATTTCTTTTTCTTTTATGTTTCCTTGGTATTTCTTTTTTGTTTTGTTTGTTAGTTAGTGCTCAAAGTTTGGAGTTCAGAATTGTTACATCATTTATTTGAAAGGCTATGTATAAATTAATAGATGTTACCATAATTCATCATGTTTGTTATAAAATTTATGAGATCTCCTGTGACAATCCCTTTTTTGGTACAATTAAATATCACCGCGATTGGAGAATGGCACTGCCATCTCAAAATAGATGGCGTTGAATTTACTATTTAGAGATGATTAGTACAATATTTTGCTTGGCTAATATGATAATTGAAATAGCTTTGTTGTTGTGTACCCATGCTCCTTGAATTTAATGGCTCAGTTACGTTATAAATATTTTGTGTTACTCCTGATAATTTAATGGCTCAGTTCTTGAATTTGATAATAGAAAATGGAAGATCTGAATATCCAAAAACCAGCCTTATAATATAATAACAACTTCCTAAAAAAATATATGTTGTGAAGTGTATGTATTTATGTTAATATTTTCCTCGCTATTATTTATAGTGCTTATCAAAGCTATATTTTGTGTTACTCTTTGATAATTTAGTGGTCCAGTTCTTGAATTTGGTCATAGAGAAAGGAAGATCCGAATGTCCAAAAACCAGCCTTATAATGTAATAGCTTCTTCCTCAGAAATATCTGTTATGAAGCGTATGTATTTATGTTAATATTTTCCTCTCCATTTTCGTTGCCACTGTTGGCTTCAACTAATTTCATGGCTGTACATTTGGCCAAAATTCTTGGTTCATATTTGCCCTAAAATGCTCATTGCTTGGCCATTAAATAATAAGGACAATATAGATATAAAAGAGACAAAACCATGTATCCATGATGCATTTTATCTGATCATTGATATACTGCCAATATGCATATTATTGATAGAAGCAGCATTTTACCCCCCATTATCCTTCTTCTTATTCAATGAATGCAAAGGTCTAATTTAACTGTCAATGGGAGGATAATTTGAAAAACCAGCTGTCCATTTGAACCTGATGCACAATATATTTTATATATTGGTCTTATGGTCATAGTCCTAATATGAGTAAATTTTATAACAACACCTGTTTGCCAGAGTTGAAGTTCAAGCATAACCAGGGAACAAAAGCAAATGCCGTTGGTTTGTTACTTCATTATTTTTGTTGATTTTATTTTTTGTCGGGACATGTATCATGGTCCTTGTTGTTTTTGTCAGTGAACATCAAACATGCATTTTTACAGAATCACCATCTTCTAATTTATTAGTCTTTGTTCTATTCATATTCAGCTTAGAGTTATGTCATGTCTACCATTTTGCTTAATTTGGTGTTTTTGTGGATTGAAAGGTAAATGTGTATATGTAATACAATAGGTATTATGAAGAGGGTCAGTTGTTTGATTGAATTGTGGAAGGGGGCCTTTACACAGAGAGAGCCACAAATCTTGTCACGAAAACTGTTCTATGGTGGTTCAAGTTGGAGCCTCCCCCCCGCCCCCCCCCCCAAATCCATCTCTATCCACCCGTGGAGGAAAAGTGCTTGTCTCTGTGTGCAAAAAATATCGTAAATTTATTTAAAGAGTAGTGCAACATTAACGATGAGTACATTGAGAATGCTTAAAACTCTAATGCTCTGTCTGAAAAAAAGCAAGGGTATCTGGAAAAGATCATCTGATATCATTTTGATTACAAAAGTAAAATTTTGGGAGTATTATTATTTTTGAACTTGCTACTGCTTCTTAGGACTAGCAATGCACTGAATTGCTTAAATTAAACAGATACTGATAAATCTTGAAAGTATTATTATTTTTTTACTGCTACTGTTTCTTAGGTCCAACAATGCAATGAGATGAATTGCTTCCATTATTCAAATATTGAATGTTGATATAGACATATATTTATTCGTGCAACAGATGTGTCACAAGCATGCATGGAGACCTAAGACTAAAGAATTTCTTATTCGGCAACAAAATGGAATCAACACCTCTCAATGTCGTTGATTTTGGCATCTGTATTATTCACAACAGGTATCCTACTCTGCAAACTCTTTTCTAAACTACATCATTGATTTGCGGCCAATTGACAATTGAGAAGGATCAACTTATATGTACAGAAAACACAAAAATATGGCAAATTAGCAAAATAAATGAGTACTAGAAAACACCATTCAAATTAAATTAAAAACCTCTGTATTTTCAATATCATCTCTATCAATTTGTTTGAATATGAGTTGAGAGAGATAATGGAACAGTTTGGAGCCCATATTATATGTCGTTAGAAGAATTGAATAGAAATTATGGCCTCAAGTAATTGTAAAATTACATTATTCATATATATAATTGATTTATACACGAGTTTCAATCTCATTATATTCATTGCTCAATTGTATTCATCGAGCATAATTCTTATTAGCAAAGATAAATAACACAATATGTACGTCGTGAGAAAAAACTATAAATATCCTTTTTTTAATATTAAGAGCCTGTAATGGATCCCCACGATAGATCACATAAAATGGGATGACATATCAAGTATATATTCTTTTACATAGCATGGTGAGAACCACACAATTCTAGATAATCTACGGAAGAAGCTCACCTTTTGTAATCATCTAGTGTGATAATTTGTAAACCACTCAATTTAGTTTGGCAACAATATATATTGGCAAATAATTATCTGTTTAATACTTCAAACATATTTGCCTTATTTTCCCTTAAAGAATAAATAGAAGAAAACAACTGCAAAAAAAATTAAAATTAAATTTGTAGACACGATTATAAGTTGTTATCTAAGATCACCATTATATATGTAACATACAGTATTATATCACCATTATTAAATTTGTAGACACGATTATAAGTTGTTATCTAAGATCACCATTATTATATCACCAGGAATCAATAAAAAGAAATTCTTTTCAAAATGATTAGTATTTTACTTCACTCAAAAAAAGGAAATTTAGCTAAGAATTCTACATATATGACTAATTACCATATCTAGTTGAGATATGAGATTATAATATAACATTATTTAATCATCCTTTGATATAATAATTAGCAAATCATCTCTTAAAATTAAAAGGGAAAACTCACCTTCATCAAATATGATTTCAATCGTATGGCTCAAATGTGCGGATTTTTCCATGTTATTCTTTTGGAATTTAATTCCCCGTATCTTCAAGTAATAAATTCGTACACCATATTATGACCAAATTGACCCCTTCTCCCCTTAGTGCCGTCCTCCCCCCAGCACTTTGTGCCCTCTTATATCTTTCAATCTAGATCTAAAATATTTTCATCAGACGAGCTTGTTGTCCTTCGCAAGGTTGAATTTGAAAATTCAGGTACTTTTGTTCTTTTATTATTATATCCAATTTTAATTTAGATCTAATCATATTTGGTTGACATTTGAATATAGTAACCTTGTTTCATTTAGGTCTACATATATTTGGTTGATATTTTAAGTAAGAATTTTTAGTCGATCTTTCTTTTTTTCCCGATCTAACAAATCTGATTGTTGCATTAAAGTTCGAATAGTTTCCAAATCTTATCAATTTGTTGATATTATCATCAATTTTGGGGTTTGTTTTTCCAGATCTAAGTAATTTGATGGATTTAACTTAATTTGGGCATTACTTTCCTCAAATCTCTTAGATCTGATTTCTATTTTAATTTAGATCTAATCATATTTGGTTTAAATTTCAATATAGTAACCTTATTTCATTTAGATCTACTCATTTTTGGTTGATATTTTAAATTAGAATTTTTAGTTGGCCTTTTTTTCCCCCGATCTAACAACTCTAATTGTTACATTAAAAGTTCGAATAGTTTCCTAAATCTTATCAATTTGTTGATATTATCTTCAATTTTAGGGTTTTTTTTTCTCCCAGATCTAAGTAATTGGATGGTTTTATCTTCATTTTGGAATTACTTTCTTCAAAATCTCTTAGATCTGATTTCTTGGTCTAATTCATGTAGTTATTAGATCTTAATCATTTTGTAGTGATGTAGACCCTAAATATTTTGATTGAAACTTGTTTTATTATTGATGTTCTACTTCTTAGTTTTACATATCTAATGGTGAGATATCAATAGCTTGTCTAAAATTTCAGATGATTTTTTTGCATGTGTTAATTTACATATCTAAAGGAGAGCTTAGATAACAGTTGAATTAACTCTTGAGATTTAAAAAAGAAATTATGTATCAAGTTTTTAAATTGTTGTTCCGTCAAGAGCAAAGAAGGAAAGTATGTTTGTCATTATAAGTTGTTGCCAAAACTAAATTGTGTGGTTTATGATTGGTGAGAATTTTTTTGTAGATGTTGAGATATAATAATTCTTGAGTAACTTTTCCTCAAATCTCTTTAATCAAATTACTTACTTTCTGAATTTCCTAGCTAGATCTAATTCAGTAGCAAAAAAATTTTATAGTAGTTATTTTTTCAGAGCTATCAGGTGCCTATCTATATTTTTTAAGCAATGATGATCCTTATTATTTTGATGAGAACTGTTTTTGCTGATTTCATTGATGTCTACCACTGAATTTGACATATCTAATTGTAAATTTCAATAACAATTTATTCTCTTGGCTAAAGTTTCAGTTCAGTTTTTTGCATTTGTCATTTCACATACCTATACATATCTAATTTTTCTTCTGTTATTTTTGTAAGGGCAAAGAAGTCAAGTATGTTTGACTTGTAACACAGAGATAATCACTAGCCAATTAAGTTGTTGCCAAGACTAAATTGAGTTGTTTATAAGCAATCACTATATCTAGAATTGTCTTGCTCTTGCTATACCATGGGAATAAAATATATGCATTGAAATAATTACTGTTGAAACTGAGTACTGAAAGTACCCTCTTGACAGTCATTGTCAAAGCTACCAAAAAGAAACTGAATACTTGAAAGATCCTGGAGTGGTTATATATAATTATAAACTGGTCTTGCCTGTCCTATAACTTTTATTGAGATTTTTGTGAACGTGTTTGCCCAATAATTAAGGGGGAAAAAGAAGAGCAATAAAAACCTTCTGTCAACTGTCTGCATTTCCCTAGAAGAGGCCTATATTAATCATGTACACTATGGACATTTTCATCAGGAGACTATAATAAAATAATAAATTTCTATTTATTCCAAAAAATAACAAAATTTCTACAAATTTACATCAAAAGGCTTCATAGTACTTTGACTGAGTTAACTTATTTATGTGATATGAACTTTATTGATTTTGGAATCAGATTTTGCATGACTAGAGATACTAGAATAGCTTTCACAGTATATGTTGAGTTGAGTTATTTGAGTAAAGGGGGTTTTATACTAATAATTTCGTTTCTTTTATTTACAAAAAATGTTTTATGGTCTGCAGTTACATTGTGAAAAAGGGTTTTGAGGATCATGCAAGGCTCTGGAAAGGGTAAATCCGAAATGACAAATTCGGGAACAAAGCGGGCACGTGAACGGAATCACAATCAACTTGCTGCTGCATCCTGCAGTGGCAGTCCCAAAAAAGATCTCCTCAAATTACAGGCTGATCATAGATCTGAGCATGTACTTAAAGGCGAGTTTCTGAAGCCATTATTCATGCGGGAGCACAAGATAAAAAATCTCCCATGGGACCTGCGCTACAAAAAGTATGTTATCCAAGCCGGTCTGTATGGGGTCCACAAGATTGGATACGTCCCAACAGATAATGCACTTATCAGTGCGCTTGTGGAAAGATGGCGTCAGGAGACGCACTCCTTCCATTTTCCAGTTGGGGAGATGACAATCACACTTGAAGACGCTTCAGTTCTTCTAGGGCTACGAGTTAACGGGGACCCACTCTGTCTCCCAACAAACTATGATTGGGCAGACGTAGTGGAGACCTTACTGGGAAAGAAAGTAGACAAGACAACGTTCCGACGAAGAAGCAAAGTGGCTATTAACATTTCTTGCTTACGCAAGCATTTTGCTGAATGCCCTAAGAACGCAAGCATTGACACTGTGAAGCAGTATGCGCGGGCATATCTGCTCCTGCTTGTTGGGTCTCTGTTATTCACTGATCATTCAGGAGACTCCATTTCAGCAATATACCTCCTGCTTTTTAGAAATTTTGAAAGAGCCGGAAGATACAGTTGGGCGAGTGACGTATTGGCGTTCTTATACAGAGAACTTTGCTTAGCATCAAAGGCAGATCGCATGCAGTTTGGTGGATCAGTTTTGCTGCTGCAATTGTGGTCTTGGGAAAGGCTCCCAATTGGACATCCAGGTAGCCGCAAAAATCTGAAGAAACCACCTGGTGATGATGACTTAGACCAAATACCTCCAGTCGGTTATGGGTGGTCCAACTACCACCAGTTTGCTGATCATGTGACATGCAGGGTACAAGACTCATATCGCCTAGAGATCGATGCCTTAAATGATGGGAAAGTAAAATGGCAACCATATGAAGGCAAAACACTTCCGGCAATATGCAGAGAAAGTCCTGGGTTATGGAGAACAACAGCTCCGTTGATACACTTCTGGATTGTGGAAATGTACAATCCAGGAAGAGTAGCACGGCAATTTGGCCTGTACCAACAGATTCCACCAGTCGAACTTCATGACACAATACATAAAGAACTTCATGACCTGAAGAATGGTTTTGGAAAAAATTGGCCCATGGTACATCGCAAGTACTTGCTACAGGCGAGATCGGCAGGACAGGTGTTTGGTTGACCAAACACCATATGACCCGTCCGAGCATGAGGAATACATGGCCTGGTTTGCTGGTGCTACCTATTTGCATCTCCAAAGCCCCGGTGGTGTCCCGAATACATATAGCTCGGTGAGAATCCAAAAGATTTATTTCTCATTGTACTTTCTTAGGCAGTTTTTTTAAACTTTAATTTTATATCAAGTTTTGGGACCTATGTGACAGGCCAACAATATCAGGCAGATTGCCACAAGTATCATTGAGAAATTCAAAGATGTCGCTGACGAGGAGATGAGAGCGTTTGCTCGTGATGTGTTACTAGAAGACAAGGCTGCTATAAAGGATCTGCTTGAACCTATTAATGGTGATGAGATCTTCGCGGCCTTCGATGACAACGTGATACCGCAGCAACAGAATGTTGAGCATGTGCATGGTGATGATCCAGGCCCATCAAGCCGTCCAGCAGAGCAGGTATGAGTGTTCAAATATTGCATCTGTTAACTGCTGAAATTAAATATGAAAAGGCAAGAGTTATTGTGGCGTTGAAATTTATTATTTATTGGATGGGTTTCTCAGAGAGTAGACGGCAATTCTGCACTGATAAATATTTTCAGCTAAACTTTACTTCATGCCTGGACAGCTCAATCCTCAGGTTAGAGCAGAACTATAAGGAGAATGCACCTGTTCAAATTTCAGATGAAGATACTACTGGTGATGTTTCGGATGATGAAGATTTTTAGACATTGGAATGTTGCATAACTTGTTTACTGTTTTCTAGTGACTTTGTTTCCGATAGTGGTTGTTTTCTGGATGTTTGAAGTTTGTTTTGTGTGAACTTTAATAGTATGATTGTCTAAGGTTGTTTTGTGGAGATTTGAGGTACTGTATGGTCTTTTGTGGGGTACTTGGTAAACTTTGCATTTTCCTTTTAATGCTGGTGCTAGTGAACATCCAAAAGCCTCTGGCCCTGGACCCGGCCCTAGCCAAGCCCTTCTGACACAAAGGGCCGGCCCGGTCTCTCTAAGCCCTTAAGAAGGGCCATGGCCTAGAGAGGCCAGGCTTTGGAAGGGCCAGGCCACAATCTCAGCTGAAGAGAGGTCTAGAGAGGCTAGGCTTTGGAAGGGCCAGGGTCTAGAGAGGCCAGGCTTTGCAAGGGCCAGGGCCTAGAGAGGCCAGACTTAGGAAGGACCTAAGACTTAGAGAGATCGAAGTTATGAATAATCAGGCACAATCTCAAGTGAAAAGATAAGATCCTAACTGATCCAATCTAAATTGAATGAATCATTTCAAATAATATTTAAGTTTTTGAACATGATGCTTAGATAAATTAAAAATATATACATCTCATCTTTTACATTACATCATTTCATACATTCGTAATTTTAGTTTATTTTAATTTATTAATACGTTAACAATTTTTTTTTTTCTATATTATTATCATATAACCGAGTCTTAAACCCAAATTAAAGATGAAATATATATATATATATATAGAAGATGGCTAACGCGCCATCGATGGCACGGAGGGTCCCGTGCCATCAAGTCATTTTTGCAGATCCAAAATTCAAACGGTCAATCCGAACCGTTCAAGTTGTTCTCCATATTGAAATATCCTTGGAGACCAAATTTTATATTTTTTCGAATTATTTTGCTATTTAATATGATATTTATAAAAATATTATGATTATAGTATTTCAGGCCCTCCAATTTGAAAATATCATAATAAATAGCAAAAAAAAATTTGAAAAAATGTAAAATTTGGTCTCCAAGGGTATTTTAATATTTTGATCAACTTGAATGATTTGGATCGACCGTTTGAAATTTATATTTCGAAAAACGAGTCGATGGAAAATTGATGGCTCGTGCCATCGATGGCACATTAGCCACTCTCTCTCTCTATATATATATATATATATATATATATATATATATATATATATATATATATATATATATATCTAGAGTTTTGCTATGGTTAGTCGCGACTCACCAGAGGGTCTGTGAGTCGGGCTTGAAACTCCTAGATCTGGTTCAAAATGACCAATCCAAACTATCTAATACGATCTCCCTATTGAAATCTCCATGCAGATCAAATTTTACATTTTTTCAAAATTTTAAAGTATTTTTTTCGGATTTTTAAAAACTGCTGTTTTTGAACGGTTCAGAACTAATTAGATTAACGATTTTCTAAAATTTCAAAAAAATACTTAAAAATTTCGAAAAAATATAAAATTTGGTCTGCATAGAGATTTCAATAGAGAGATCGTATTGGACGGTTTAGATCGGTCATTTTGAATAAGATCTATGAGTTTCGAGCCCGACTCACAGACCCTCTGGTGAGTCGCGACTCACCATAGCAAAACTCTATATATCTATATATATATATATCATATATAATGAAAAATAAATGTGTACAATTATATTTAAATAATTAATTGCATTTTTATTATCTTTTACAAATAAAAATTATTCATTTTAAATATAGTTTAAATAAATATTTAAAGAAATATAGTGTCTGTCTGTCGGCCCTTCAGGCCCTTCAAGTCCGGCCTCTCGAAACCCGGAGGCCTAAAAGGGTCAGGCTTGAGAAGGACCAGGCTTAATCTTTATATTTAAGCCTTTCTAAGCCCGGCCCTTCCAAAAGCCTCCCTAAGTCCAGTCCGGTCTGGCCTTTGAGTAGGCCTTTTTAGACCCGGCTCGGCCCTAGAAGGCCCATCGGGTCACTATGTTGTTTGTTGAACTTTTTAGTCTAAGAACTAGTGTTGTAATAATTAACTTTTTATTACTGCGGTATTGCCGTGTTATGGAGAATATGTCCTATATAATTTAGGGTTGAACCGTTATTTATGAATTTTGCTTGTTTGTTTCCAAGTCTTAAGTATTAATTTTGCTCTTTTATTTATTTTTTTCTGGATTTCAATTTTTTCGTCGTAGTTTTTTCTAGTTTTTTTTTTGAGTCGTGAATTATTTTATTTTATTTACTTATAGATTTTAATTACCTTCCACAATTTTATCAAACGGATTTCATATTATTTTTTCCTTAAAAAAATAACTTTTTCTCAATATTTTTTCTCGAATAAAAAGATGAACTCGACACCTTCCTAAAATTTTGGAAAATTTTACGTAACAAGGTGTTATTCTAACAATGGCAGCAGTTGTACTTGATCAAAAAATAAATGCCCTATTAATTTTCTAGTTATCGAAAATAAGAAATATAGATGAGATAATGGCTTAGTTCCGAATGGACCTCATGAGAACACTGAGTCTCTCCTAGATAATGAATCATTGGTCAATTTTTCCTTAAGTCGAGTTCAAAGAAACTGTTTTTGTAATTTCGATGACTCTTCTGTGATAAAAAAAAAAAATGTTCGAATATTTCATTCTCAAGATTAAAATGCTTAAACATTTAATTTATTTTCTTAAATAATATTTACTTGTCAGAGCATCTCTTTTTCGATAAAGTGAACTGGATTTTCTATTTTGCACTTTTGATTATTGTCATGACCACAAAATGTTTGAGTGTTTCATTGCTGAAATTAAAAGGACTCAAACAATTACACGTTTGTTTGCTCGCCACCTAGCCTTCAAATAAAATAAAAAAAATTACACGTTTGTTTGAATTATATTCAATTTGTCAAATAAGCATGCATTGCTATGCGTAGATCATTACTAGTTTTTTTTTTTTTTTTTAAATTGCTTTTGGTTCAATAATTTGTTCGTTTTCTACTGTTTCTTATGATATTTATAGGTTTCGTGAATGTGAAATCTCGGCGACCACTGGAGACAAGTATCACTGCACAATATGCATGTCCTAACATGTAATTAAAATGTGCAGCGTACTAGTGTCATGACATTTGTGGTTATATATGGCCACGACATGCCAAGTGTTACTATGACACAACTAATTTTCTTACTTTCCACTATTTTAATTAATTTTTTTTCTTTTTTCAACTATTACATAAAATTTTTGAAAAAGACAAATTTTATACTTATTTTTATTAAATAAGATGAAATATTAAAAAAAAAAATTCAATTATCACTTCCAAATCCAGCAGAAAAGAAAACGAATGTTTGCATGCAAAAGAAATAAAAAACGTCATTTTCCTAAATTAAAAAGGTTAAACAAATCTATAAATAGTAAATTTTTGTATTCAATAAAATTTTAAGATGAATAATACAATGTGTGCTTGAAATAACAGTTCGGACTTGAGACAATTACTAATATCAATCCACAAATTCGATGTAAATACGTACATACAAATTCCTTTTTAGACCCAATATCAATCCACAAATGCCACTTTTTAACTAATGGATATTAAAGCTATAAATAATTTGACAGGAGATTAGAACCTTTGATGACAAACATGATATTTTGAAAAAACTTAAACACAAACTAAATATAAATTAATTTTTGAAACCTTTATGTGTGTAATTTAATGCAATTTTTGTTTCATCATCAGAATTGAGGTCGTCAAAATGGGCTTGGTGGCTGGTGCGGTGTCCAAACGATTGACCCATTTCATACACTGTTACCAGTTCTGATTTTCGTTGTAAATATGGAAAACGATAAGCACGAAAAACTAATAAATAAATAAATAACTGCACACCGCAAACGTGTAGAGATCTAAAATCCAAATTAATTTTCGCTACAAAAACGGGAAGCCTTCTGAATTTCTGATAAAATTGTACTCTATAGACAGAGGATCCTATGTAAACAAAGAAGGGAATCCAATGAAACTTGAGCCCATCTCCAGTTGTTACTGCAGGAAAATACCCCAGTTATGAAAAATTCAAACTTGATCCTTAAATTTATGGTTCTTTAATTTAATAGAAATAAGTAAATTTATCTTATTTTTCTTATTTGCATCAAACTAATTCCTAAATGTTTGATAAAATCAACTTGATATTTGAATTTCCTTTGCATCGAACCTTCTTGAAAATTTGGAAATATATTAGAGCTAGTCATTCAATTTATTCCAAAAATAGTCAAATTAGTACCTCTATTAATTATTGTCAAAAGAATCAACTAAACCTTTTCTTAAAAATTAAGAAACCAACTTGAACCGATGAAGTTGTGGAGCCAATTTAATTCTCCTTTTAAATTGTAAGAGAATTACTGACTATTATTTTTGAAAATTCAAAATTAATTTAATACAAATAAAAATTTAACAAACTAAATTGATTTATTTAACAATGTTGAAGGCCCCAACTTGAATTTCTTCCCTGATAAGAATCCAATGCAATCTCCGCTGATCTCCAGTTGTTAAATCAAACAATTTCGCTGTTACAAAAACTGGAGGGGATCAGAAACTCGACAAAAAACATATTTTAAATAGCTTACTTGATAAGCTACCGACATAACCAGGAAACCACCGACCTACCCGTATTGATCCGAATCCGCCTCAGCGTTATCCAATCACAATCCACCACGTATACCCCTTCCTTCTATAACGGCTACTTGATCCTCCCTCCTGATTTCACCACGTGTCCATAGGAACACGTGTCTCTGTAATAATAACCGTCCGATTAACGCGGTAGGCCAGCGACCACACGCTTTCTCTAGGCGGGAATTTAAATTTTCATCTTTACTATTTTGACCTTCCGTTCGAGTACCAAACCGAAACACCAGAATTATTCACTACAAATCACTACCGTTAAAAACACATCAAGATCCGTGCATAGATCTTATGTACAGTTCAGATTTTCAACTGACACTTCCGAGTGTTTATTCTTACTGAGCGAAACAATTTCTTGTAAATTGGGGGAGAGTTCGCCAATTACGACCCGATTTGGAAGAATGGCGGCGGTTCCAGATCTTTCCATGAAAGGCCCCTCAGATATTTTTTATTTCATTATTACATCTCCAAGGTCCTTTATATAAGCCGACAGGGTTAATTTTTCAGACACAACACTGGTCGTTTTCTCACAGCACACTTTACAAAGGAAGAGTAGGAACAAAGAGTTGATTTCAGAAGAGATTTCTCTGTACTTAAGGTACTCGACATTGAATCCCTTTCTTCTCATTTGTGTTTTGATTTTGATTGTGTATCCATTTGTTCAAGTTCGTGTCTTTACTGAGTTTATAGGTTGTGAAGAGGTTTAAGAATTGAATAATGTTGGTTTACTACTGTTGTGATTTTTCCTGATTTTGAACAGTGAGCTAGTTACTTGGGGAGTGAAGGTTCTAATTAAGCTTGAGTTTAAACGAATTGTAGTTTCATGTTATGCAATTTACTAAATTGAACTAAAATGGAAGGTCACTGATCTTTTCATTTCTTCTTGTCTCTTTCCAGGTCTAGTCTACAAGAATCAAGTTTGAATCTTTGTGTTAAGCATTGTTGAAATATGGCAATTGGGTGCATTGATCAGGAGAAATCGTTCCGATTGGTTCATGGTACGAAGATTTTGGGGAGAAAGAGAGTTGTGATTGCACAAGATAGCTTCAATTCCTCAGGTGTCTTATCTCCTGTTAGTTTTCCACAGAAGCGTAGGAGTCGAAGGCCTCAAATCGAGAGGTTTAACATGCTCGAATCATTACCCAAAGATATGCTGGTAAATGCTGATTCCTTGAGCTTCTGTTTAACTAAAATATATCTTTTTATGTATCTGGTGTGATGATTTGTTGTAATAATTTCAGGTAAAGGTTTTGTGCAAGGTGGATAGTAGTGATTTGGGGCAGCTTCTTCTGGTATCTAAGACAGTTAATGAAGCAGTAAGTAATTAATTCCAGTTCTTTCATATTTATCAATCAGCATTTCCAGAGAAGAGGAGTTACTCGGTGTCATTTGCCTGAAAGGTCCAACTAATGTGTAGACTTGTATGTACCAGCTACCTGGTACAGACGAGTTCATCATGGTATCAGCTAACTACTTTGTTCTAACCACACAGAATCAGTTCTTGTCAGCTAACAGCTGTATCAGACCAGTGTGTGCCAGACCAACCCAAACCTCCAATAAATTGAGTAACCTTTAGTTGGGTATATGTGTAATTGTAGTCGATAAATAAATTAGAATTTTAAATTGCCATCTAAAACCTTTTTCCTTTTTGTTCATTGCAGGCTTTAATTGCAAGGAAAATACATCATTTGTACAGCACTCCAACAAAACGGACCTTTAAGTGGCTTGATGCCTCTAATAATTATGAAGATGCCCCTAATGCGCCAATGCAACACAGGGTTGCAAGGTCACGTATCAAGGGTAAAAACTTGGCTTGTCTTGCGGTTGATCTTTTCTTAAATTATGACGAGTAGAGATCTATTTGTAAATATTGTAAACATTACAGAGCATATGTATACTGTTTTTCACAGTGTAGGTTAGGTTTAGAGAAAGGTTTGTTGTAACTTAATTAGGCTTTTTCTTCAATGATGATTGAAGAAGTCTAAAGTAGTTAGATTATATACAGTATAGAGATAGTAGAAGAGATATCTCATCGGATTTAAGTTATTTGTTGTAAGTTATTTTGTGTAGTAATATGGCATGTGCTCCTGCTTTATAAAATATTTATGAATGCTTTATTTCAATAAACATATTTTGTGTTATAATTTTTCTTCCATCATGCTACTTGTGTTATTTCGATTGTCAAAAATGAAAATAATGATGTTCTATTGAAAATAGTACAATGTCTGAACCGACAAACTGATGCTGGTGTTTAATTGGTATCTAAGAGACAGTACTGTGATATTAGAACATTCAATTTCAAGCATTGTGCCCTGTGGTGAAATGTTCAAAGTCCCATGAAAGGCACAGCAACAGAACAATTTCAAATAAGAATTTATAACAAAAAAATTTTCTGAAGGGACTCAACATTCCATAGTTGTATTATTATTTTTATTCTTTGTTCACTTCAATTCTGGAAAAATAGGGGAGTTATACAGAAACTTCAATGAGACAGTTCGGAATTGGAAATATTTCAGGTACTATTTTTGAACAAACCAATACAAAGTGGCACTGGCAAACCGGAACGCACCAATAATTTCAGTTTTTTTTTTTTTTTTTCATTTGACCTGTCAGTAATGAGAGGTCCAGCTGCTGCATACTTTGCATCATACTTTTGAAAGTTCTTTAGTACAAGAATTTGAGAAAACCAGCAAGGCTTCTCTCAAGTTTTACCTGACATGTGAATAATTACTGACAGGAAGTTTTTGAGTTGATTCCCACAGATACCAGCATATAGTAACAGTCCAGAGTTTTGATTGTTGATATTTAGTTATCTTGATGTTATTTCACGGATCTCAATGCAGATTGTTTGTCAGGCACCTGAAGGTACATGCATCTAAAATTTCAACCCCTCAAGTCCTACATCTAATTATCAGCTAGTGCCAAATGACACTACACCCGGCAATTAAAATTACAATGCGGGACCAGAGTGTCAGCCATTGCATATTAACTGACATGAGGAATAATGTGCAGTGAGTATAGGCCATACAATCTTTTAAGTTTACTGGTGTGGACCAAAATCATCCATCCAATTTTTCTCCGTATGTCAAAATCAAGACAGAGACTTTTCTTCTCTATCTCTCTCTCTCTCTGCAAGCCTAATTCATTTAAGCATCAAGGGGATAATTACGGGTTCGGGTCCTCTGCAGTAGTATCAAAATAGTTGTGCATCTCCAAATAGATCCAATCTATCCATTCTTAATCCAACTCGAGCTTGATTTTTTTCTTTAAACTGGACAGATCATTATATAATTAGGCTCGATCGAATCCATCCGATCTATAAACTAATCGGCCTGATCAAGCAAGATCATATGAAACCCATAATTGGAGAAGGATCATATCACTTTCACCAACAACTGCATGTTATCTTGTTTCCTTTAGTTGTTCTTCCTTCGTTATGAGATAAAAAGCTTTAAAAGGTCCCCCAACTTGGGACATATCCTAGCTACTACTTTTATTATATGGCATGTGGGATATTCTTTCACTTTTTCCAAACTTTATCATGATCCTATAAAAAACGATATGGAGGTACCTTCTGAGACCATGAAAAGTATTCTTTTTAGTATTATTACGGGTTGATTTGGGGTTTAAAGGCCCTGCTTATACCTGGACAAATAGACAAAATGTTTCAACTGCAATTCATGAAAGACCAGATAGAGTTTTAGCCTCGCCCCCTTGGATAGAAGAGTTCTATCATGCTTATGTAAATCACCTCCCTAGGATTTACAGTGATCATGCCCCCATCTTGTTAAATACAGAAAAAAACCAAAATAATTTAAATTTTTTTAGGGTTGAAAATTGGTGGTGGACTGAGAGGGGTTTTAAAAATTACTGCACAGACAATTGGAATAGTTTACATGGATTAACATGGCAGGCTAAATGGACAAGGTTTAGACATGGTCTTTTTAAATGGGCCAAGAAGGTTGATAACCCACAGAACAGATTGCATAAAATAGAAAATAAGATTCAAGAGTTTCAAAAATTACACCCTTCCTTACAGTACCCACAAACAGAATCTGAATTACAAAAAGAATATGAATTGGTGGAGGATCAAGTAGAGGAGTATTGGAAGCAGAGGTCAAGGTTAAATTGGCAGATTCATGGGGATAAAAACACCAAATTTTTCCACATGGTGGCAACAAATAGGAGAAGGAAGAATTTAATAGTTAAAATTCAAAATGACTAGGGACAGGAAGTGACCGAGGAAAGGGCAATGAGGGGGGTTTTTGTACACTATTTCAAAAATTTATTTAATGATTTCTTTGAATTGTCTGTGAAACAAATTCACAATTTTCTGTTACAAACACTCAATATAAATCAAGTGGAAAAAATTCCTGACTGGGCAGTAAACAATATACAAAAAGTGCCTGACTTGATAGAGATCACTCATATCCTTTTCAAAATGGGGCCAGATAAGGCACCCGGACCGGATGGCGTTAATGCTAGATTTTTGCAGAATAATTGGGATATTTTGAGAAATGATGTATGTGATATTATACAAAGAGCTTTTTTGCAAGGTGTTATTCCTAATGATTGGTTAAAGTCCATTATTATTCTCATACCAAAAAAGGATGACCCACATGTTAGAGTTATGTCCTAGAAGCCAATTATTATATGACTACTTCTATGGTTTATGTTATTGATGATATTTGATCATTTATTCCTTGATTTATTTATTGACAGATCATTCAGGTTGAGGATCTAAATTGTGGATCTCTATGTTTCATTTATAATAAATGACAATAATAAATCTAAAAGGTCCGTAATCTTGATAATTAACAAGGAATATTAATTATCGGATAAAATTAGTATGCAAGTTAAGTGATGATTAAGTTCTACAAATCATAGGTAAGGAGTTGCCAACTTAATTGCATATGTATATGTTATAGAACATAGTACAGGACACGACCCAATGAAATAAATATATGGATTGTGTTATGTGTCATTATTTATTTCATTTGAGTTTGATTCTAAGTTTGAGATGGTTCAGCTTTTCCACATGAGGATAGGTTCAATAAATATCGTCTACCGTTGATTCCTGATAAGGGTTGCTATACGGACTTTATTTATGTTCTCTTGAATTGTGCGGGGAGAAGTTGTTCATCAAGAAAACCGTATGTCCCTCATTAATTTACTTAGTGAGCGATGATATCTGTTTGGGCTCCTTGATGGAGACGAATTGTTTGCTAGCAACTGATACAGTCATCTCTAGATCAAGAAACGTATAATCTGCAAGAATGACACATCCTATCTTGGATTATACGATGATATCATGTGACATAAGAATCAGACAAGGAAATACTTTTATTTCTTATGCAGGATTGAGATATTGTAGCAGTACATTATTTATGCGAATTGGGAATCATAACGTGTTGCTAGATACCGCTTATGATTATTGGAATTAAATAGCGATTTAATTCCATGGCCAACATAGCATAAATCCTCAAAGGGTCACACAAATAGGACTTTAATCACACAGTGCATTATTTATTTATTCGCAGCAGTGTATTGCGAAAATATGATAAGTTGATTAATTAATTATATACCGTTGCGAACCGTTATAATTAATTAAGTCAAGGAGATCATATAGAAATAAATTAATGCATTAACTAATCCCAAAATAATTATTAATAAGTTAATAATTAATTTTGTTCAACACAATTTAATTATAGGAATTAAATAGAGCTTATGGACCTTTATTTAATTAGTAAATTAAGGCCCGATTTGAGTACAAGAGAAATGTCCATTAATTAATTGAATTAGTGGACATTTAACACACCACAAAATGGGCTTGATAGCCCATATAGTGGCTGCCCTAATAGGGGTAAAAAGGTCCCTAAACTTTGTGGAGTGGTTGGTCTATAAAAGGAGGTCATTTGGAGAGAGAAATCCTAGCCACCATAGTCTTTTCTCTCCCTCTTCCTCCTAGAACGAAAATTAGAGAGAAAATTTCAGAATTTTCATCTCTTTCTCTTGCTCTTTTCCACCTCATCTAGCTCATGTGTCGAGATTTCTCACTTCTCCATTAATTAAACTAGTTAATTGACAAAGATAGAAGAGAGAAAACCTTGGGGATTAGTTGCTCTCATCTTCCTTGCTAGCACAAGTTGAAAGATGAGGTGATTAAACTTCTTGGTGGACTCGAGGCGGCCGTCGACGGAGGAGAAGGCGAAGGAGAGCACGCCATCGATTCCTACGCCTTGGATCGAACCTCTTTGTTGCGATACAAAGAGAGGTAGCCTTCCTATTCTCAATCTCTTGTGTGTGAATGCTTGGACTAGATCCATCGAGGTCTAAGTCGTTTGGATTGTTAATTAAATGGTTAATTAGCATAAAAATTTGAAAATTAGACTTCCTAACACCACAGACACCAAAGGATTTTAGACCAATTACTTTGGGAAACACTTTGTATAGATTGTTAATGAAGATCATAGCTGAGAGGATTAAACCTTTTGTATCATCAATAATTAGTGAGAATCAAGCTGCTTTTGTAAAAGGGAGGGGAGTGCACGACAATATTATTCTGACAAGGGAAATTTTGCATACTTTCAATCAAAAGAATTTCAATCAAAATTGTTTTATGTTGAAGGCAGATATTAATAAGGCTTTTGATTCAATCAGATGGAATTTCATTGAGGCAGTGCTTGTTTATATAAATTTTCCACAAAATCTGATAACACTGATTATGAATTGTGTAAGAGGAGGAAGGGTCACTCTTAATGTAAACGGGAAGAGAGATGGTTTTATCATACCACAAAGAGGGCTAAGACAAGGATGTCCAATGTCTCCTTTTCTTTTTATTATTGGGATGGAAGTGCTGACTAAACTTTTTAATACAAAATTAATGGAAGGATCTATTAGAGGGATAAAATTGACAAATACTGCACCTGTTTTAACCCATGTTCTGTTTGCTGATGACCTATTGATTTTTGGCCAAGCTGATACTCAAGAGATACAGTCTTATTTGCAAATCATGAATACATTCACTTTTTATTCAGGTTTGGTGGTGAATCCTGCCAAGTCAAAAATGTGGTTTAGTTCAAATTGCCCCAACCATTTGAGGGACCTATGTATTAATATGTGGGGGGCAACACAGGTTCAGGGTGAGGAGAAATATTTAGGGGTACATTTGTCTCAAGAAAAACTTTTTTTAAATCTAGTGCATAGAGACATAATTGACAAAATGAATAGGAGGTTGGCTGGCTGGAAATTGAATTCTTTATCTTTGGCAGGAAGAATGGTTCTTTTGAAATCTGTTTTCTTTTCACTACCAATTTTTTATATGCTTTCTTGTTTGATTCAGATGAGGACAGTTGACGAGGTGCAGAAAATTATGAGGAAATTTCTTTGGGAAAAACATGATAAGGCAAGATATCTTTCCTTCATTTCATGGGAAAAGGTATGTCAACCAATTCAATTTGGGGGCCTGGGCATAAGAGATATTAAGGTGTTTAATAGAGCCCTCTTTTTAAAAACAGCCTGGGAATTAACTTCCAAAAAGAATAAATTGTGGGTCAAACTGGTGGAGGCCAAATATTATTCTAGAGTGGGGTTTTGGAGGGCAAGAAACAAACATGGGGTCAGCATTTTTTGGAGATAAATTTTAAATATAAGGGATGAATTGAAAGGTCAAGTTTTGTGGAGGGTGGGAGATGGGGAAAAAATACTGGCAAAAAAAGACCCTTGGTTTCAAAATTGGTTTCAGGTAGAACATCAAAATGCTTTAGGTCAGAATATCAGGGTGAAAGATTTCATACTACCTGAAACAATGCAGTGGAATATTGATTTGTTAGGGCACATATTTGGACAACCTTTGGTGCAATATTGTGAATATTCATAGAAATGTCAAAGATACCCTTCTCTGGTTACCTAGTAGAACAGAAAAATTCAATACAAAGCTTTCCTATATTAGAATTATGCAGAATGAAGACCAAAATATACATCATTCTCCACTCACACCAAATGAATGGGAAAGTTTGTGGAAATATAAATTACCACCGAGGATTATAACTTTTTTGTGGAGAGTTATACATGATGCCCTGCCGACTGGGAAGAAATTAAATAGGATTATTCAAACTGTTCCACCTAATTGTATAAGATGTGGGGAAGAAATTGAGGATATAGATCATTTGTTGTTCTATTGTCCTTCTTCAAGAGCTGTGTGGTTTGGTTCTAGATTGGCAATCAGAGTAGAAAATTTGCCACATCAGATGATTTTCAAGATAAAAAATGCCATCTCCACATATAATGCGGATAGTTATAAAATATTTTTTACTTTGATGTGGCAAATTTGGAAGTCTAGATGTGACTTATATTTTAAAGCCCAGGACTTTGATGTCAGCAAAATTATTGTAAGGGCTCAGGGGATGATCTACAATAAATTAAATAATCAGTCAATAACTGTGAGAGAGGCTTGTAAGAATATTAAACTGTTGATTAAGAATGATGCAGCTTTGATATTGATTGATGGTTCTTGGGATACAAAAAGGAGAATGGGAGCGGTTGCAGTGTGTTATGATTCAAAAGGGAAGTATTTTCGCTCTTTTGTTAAGAATGGTTATACTGATGATGCTTTCTTGGCTGAAGCAATTTCTATGCTTCATGGCTTACATTTTGCTAAAACTTTGCTTTCCATTTTTGGGAAAATTGATATTTTTACTGATTCAAAGATAATTGTTCAATGTCTTAATGATCGAAATTTACAGGATATTTCTTCTTGGCGTGCTGAGGGCATATTGAAACAATGCATTGATCAGTTGATGGCGCTGCCAGCAGTTCAAGTCAGGCATGCAAGAAGACAGGCCACACAGGCTGCTCATCAGTTGGCGAATCAAGCAAGGAAAGGGTGTCATTGGCAGCATCGTCTCAGTGAGGAGTTTGACTTTGCACCAGGCCGTTTTGTGTGGGAGCCGGCATGAAGACTATTTAGTATAAACTTTTGTACAGTTTTTGTTAGGAAGGGCACTATTATCTTTTTGTTGTAAGATATTACCCAAGAACGAAATTACCTGCCCAGGATTAGTTTTTTCGAAAACTTTAGATATATCAGTTTCAACTTTAGGGGCTGCATTATGGGGCAGTCGTGGGGCACATTTAAGAAAGACAATGTGTAATGTTTTTAATGATTATTGATAATGCAAAGCCTACGGGCTGTTTGGATTTCAAAAAAAAAAAAAATTTAGTATTATTACGGGAAGGATGAGGACAAATCTATTTAACTAGATGGAGATGGCAATTACATGGTAAAATTAAGATGTACTACTCTAAAGAAAGCTAACTATTCCTTTGTAAATATTAAACAAATTATTAGACACATTAACCAATTTTTTCCTTTTTTTCCCTATTCCCAACTGTATATCATCAGCATTTATATAGAAAACAATAGACAACTGCTAATTAAGCTCAGAATACTGGGCATGACATTTGGCGCATGTTACCTGCTTATATATATGGAACACTATACACATGTATTTAGCATGGCACTACATGGCATGGTATGATACCATTAATTTGTACATACTAGTAATGATGCGTCACATGCTTGGTCAAAAACATTTCGAGCAACAACTTAAAAAAAAAAAAAAAAACTTTTGACATGGCACATGACACATGCTAACACATACTTTTTTTTTTTTTTTGACAATATTCCTTGCTATTTTGATGATTAGTATGAAAGAAAAAAAAAATCAGAAGAATTGGAATTAATTATAGAAGCATACAGTTATTAAGCTATAAATTTTCAATTTATTACATCTATATTTTTTATTTATCTTGGAAAAATAAAAAATGAAAACAAAAATGGAAAAATTACAGAAAGAACATAAAACTAATATTCCTTAATTTTTCAAATATTTTATTATTTCCCCAATATTTTTTATGAAATAAATATTTTAAAAATAGAGCTTGAGATCAACGTATTGGCATGTCATGCACTCATGCCATGCCCTTAAATGTGTTGCATGTGCCACCTTTTGTAACTAACATGTTTCGACATGGCACGTATGTCAAATATACCGTGCTTGACATGGCCTCGGCAGTCGGCACACTGCAGGCCACAACATAATTTTCACCCAAGCTGAAAAATGACAATTGAAGATGGTGAAATATTTCGTGCACATGTAAATGCGCAATGAGTGCACAACATAATATATCCTTGGTATTGTGTAATTCATAAGAAAATGTACAATATCACACAGCAACAACCTAAATGAATGGTTAGTTGCATGACAAATCAAAAGCTTCTTTGGTCCCCTTTCACTATTTGTCCAAACGAATTCATGCATGTCTCTTTCAATTGCCCCCCTAAAATTAGAATTGGGTCATTCTTGCCAAAAGGGAAATAAATCTCTAGTTCTTTTGTGTCCCTCTTATATATGTAGTGCTTTGTCTACATCTTTAATAAAATTATTAACATTTGCTAACCAAGATGCTTTTATAAAATATACTTTATCTACAAATAGTCAACTGTTTATTTTTAGAATTCACAATAATTTGTAGCAGGGGTCTGATGTCCATCTAACCAAATTTAAACAATCCGGATAAAGGATCTTAAATTTAATTCACTACTCCCATTTAATGTAATATATTCCTGTTTATTGTTTTGCTGGGATAATCAATCTGATTTCCTTTGTTCCCCATTAATTAAATTGAACTTCGTTCAACTTGCGAATTAAATATCAACAGAAATTAAAGAGTCATTGAATAAAGTTCCATAACAACAACTGAGCAATTCGATATGCAAATTTGAGAAAAGACTTGACCTTAGAAAATCTGAGTCGGGGCAATGTTGGAAGGTCCCCTAAACAAAAATCTTTTTCGCTAGACAAAAGGCTGGACAATAGAGAGGAATTAATCGGTGCTCTGAAAGCAAAGTGTACTCTCTTCCCAAATTGATCATAGGGTTTGGTAAAGGCACTTTAATTAAAGGACCAATCTGAACCTTTTTGACTCGCGTTGAACAGCTAGCACAATTCATTAATACATTTTTGTCGGCTAGCGTAAGCAAAAAAAAAAAAAAGTTATGCCATATGGCGAACTTTGGAGCTCGATATGTCATAGAGCACAATTTTGTTAAGCATAATATAATGCAATATATATAATGTAATGCTGAGTTGCTCATATTTCAATTATGTAGCATAATTTGTAATGCTTTTATTTTTTATTTTTTTTTAAAATAGCCGTGTATTGTAAATAGAATAATAGATTCATAACCTCAATAAGGTTTTATCAAAGAAACAAATGTATGCAAAATTTGTATCCTCACTCAAGAACAAGTAGTTCATGATTAAGTTGTCGATTGTTGAATTGCACACAATTTTGACTTTAAAGAAAAGCAACAAAAAAAAAGAGCAATGTACTTATACTGTTGTATTAAAAATAAAAATAAAGGGTTGTTTTTAGTTTAACGTTACAAAACCAGCAAAAGTTTTCACATATAAATTCATTGAAGTGAATGGAAGAACTCAAACTCATTTTCTCATAAAAATCAGGTGGGATACAAGTTTGAAACAACATATATATTCCATACTGTAAACAACGAAGATCCAATATGCTAAACATAATTTTACAAAATTCTTCATCACAGCTTTTCCTATTAAAATTCTAAACCTGCCATTGCAAATCTAATTTTCTATATTTTTGTTGTTTGTGCATTTGATGAATAATTTTTTTTATCTATATTACATCATTACATGTACATATAATATTTTATGAGTAATGCTTGAATCAAACATATAGGACGTCAAACACGATTCGAACGCCGACTATTAAAATTTCAAACAGTTGATTCAAACCGCTTAATATGATCTCTATATTAAAATCTCCTTGAAAATCAAATTTATATTTATTTTCGAATTTTCTAACTATTTTTTTTGAATTTTCAAAATTGGAGGGTTCATAATTTTTAGATTGAGCATATTCAAAAATTCGAAAAAAAAGGTAAAAAATTGGGAAAAAATATAAAATTTTGTCTCCACTGAGATTTTATTACAGAGAACAGTTTGCACGGTTTGGATTGATCATTTTAATCTAAAAAATTGAAATTTTATCACGTTGGACAAGTGTATATGTCCTACATGTTGGACACTAGCCACTCCCATATTTTAAATATATATATATTTTCATATTATTGATATCGAGTAATTTTATTTTTACCATTATTTCGATATAGTACCCGACATGTCTATAACTAAAAGTTTTCTATCTTCCTATGTACGTGATATACATCGTTAATTCTCTAACCCCTAAACAAATGTATCACAATCTATTATTAAAAAAATAAAAATTCTTCCTATTAAGATATTAATTATATAAGATCCCATGCATGCACGTGTGAACTTTGATTGGCCTAATATAACCAACCCTCCTTATTATATTTTCCTTCCATTACTCATGTAACCTTCTTCCACTCAATCTCACAAATGGAACCATCAAATAAAAACCAAGAATCATCAGCTAAAGATATTCAACATCTTTTTTCAATAGTACTCACAACTTCTATCTTAGCCTTTCTCTATCTTCCAAGACCCCTTACATCCCTTCTCATTTCTCCTTCCTTTCTCTCTTCCCTTCTTCTTATATTTTCACTCTTTCGATTTGGTTCGCCGGCTCCACAACCAAGCCCACAACCCACTATAAACGACTCGATTCCGCCTCCTGAACATACACAGGAAAAGAATTTTACACCCACCATAAACGATTCTATTCCGTCTCCTGAACCTACACAGGAAAAAGACTATGCACCTGCAGCAACATGTTGGATGAGTTTGATCTCAGATCAGCATTCGTTTGACTTTGCAAGGCCGCTTGATATAATATATGAAGAGTATGAAGGTGAAGAAACAGAATCTGAAGACTCGTCGAATGAGAAGGAATCTGAAAGTTCCAAAGAAGGAGACGAACTAGAGCGATGGCTGGAATATGCAAGGTGGTTGTCCGAGAATAAAGACAAAGAACAACAAATTGAAGAAGATGAATTGATTGAATTTGCATTTGGTGAAGATGAGGACAATTTAATTGAGCTTGACTTATCAAGATATCAAATTGAGGATACAAAACAGGAGAAAGTGGTTGGGTATTAGAGTTTTCTGTACGCCTCTTCACTTTACTTTCTATTTACTCTTTTGGTTTTCCATTTTCCATGAATGATATATCAGAGTATTTATTGAATATAGAATTATAGATATAGAGGAAAAATTCTTGATTTTGGCTCTTGAGAACTCTTTCATTTGAGCTTGCTTTTTCATTTTCTTCTTCTTCAATCCGTTATACTTTATCTCATGTAATTCAACAGTTTATATTTTCAAATCAATTGTTCATTATTTTAGTGATTTTTTTATTATCAGTGTTATAATTTTCTTAATTATCCCTTTCAACTTATATGAGATTATCAGTAGCCCAAACTGGGCTACTATTATCCATTGCTTAAATAGATGGTCAATCATCTTGCTTTTCCCTATTGTTGGTAATTTGTGAAAGGGGATCTTCAATAATTCACGTTAATTTGTACAAGATGAAGGGCCATGTTAGTTATTTTCAAAACAGGCTACTACTATCCATTGCTCAAATACCAAGGCAGAACAGTCCTTCCAAACACCTCCTTACAGATATATGGGTTTATGAGGGGCAATGTTGAAAATAAAATACATCAGCAATATTAGTCTGGTACTTTGATTCTGAGCAGGTACTGGTTCACTTCACCGAGACAGAAAATTATTGAATATTAGAAGTTTGATGATCTCATTTTCAAATTAAATGTCCAACAAAGAATCCTGCAGCCTAATTTCAAACCCGGGACCCACTCAAGTTATTTGAAGAGAAGAGCGTGATGGAGATCAGACATCTCAGATCATATAATGTAACATTGAAGGTTTACTAAAATTTTTCCCTTTTTTATGCTATATTGCTATGTAATTCTTACGATTGAATTAGATTTTTTGGTTGCCCGTAAATGGCATGGATCTGTGTTAGGTGGTGTTTTAATTGGATGTTGATTAGTAGGTTTAGAAAAGGACTCTTCCTACGCGTTTATTTCTGTTGGGGCTTTAATATGGTATAAATTCATATTAAGTTTTCATGATAATCATTTAGGCCATATTAAGTAATAAAATACCATATCTTACAATATCTGTTTCCATGTGAGAAGGATATTATCTAACAAAAAAAAAATTAAGAGTTTAAAGCATATCTAATTTTTTTTTTCTTTTCTTTCCCTGTTATTTTTTTCTGTCTTCTTTCAGAAAAGAAATTAGCAGTAACTTTCAAACATTACGGTTTCTAACACCAAAATCAACTTATGATCCTACTTAATTTTAGTAAGGCCCAATAAAATGGTTTTCTAGGGAAATAAATCCTACAAAATGGTCAACAAAATAAATAAATAAATAATTGCATCCTTTGGCATTGATGGTGTGGTCCGCAAGTAGAGATTTGTCAATTACAATTCTGAAATGGGGGTTCCACTGGACTTCTAATTGCCCCTATATCATATAATTTTCCTCTATATTTTTCTACGGCATTCATCTCCTGAAATTTCACAATTTCGAAGCAACAAAAGTGAAAAAGAATAAAAAAACGAATAAAAAATAATAAGAGGGTGCATAAATGAAAAAAAAAAATTAAATAAACTAAGCCTTGGCTGCTTCCATGGCTACAAAGCGTCCAGTATCAGCTTCAGGAGTGGCCCCGCCCCGGAAAAGCAAGATTGCAAGGTTTCCAATGCCGAAATGGATGAAGCAACCACAGTGGTGGGTCACAAATGACCCGAAACTTGTCCCTACCACACATTGCCATCCTGGTCCGTACACCTTGTCAAACTCCTACAAACATTCATTTTACTTGATCAGTTAATTTGTCCATTTAATTCGTTTGACTAGCTAGGATTACACATAGATATAGTAATATGTGATTAATCAGTACAAATAATCAATTAGGAGTTTTTTTTAGACATACTAGATAGCTACTACCTAGTTAATAATCAATTAAGAGTTTAAGACAAATATTGTGAGAATGGTTTTAGGTTATATATGTAGCTTGTTAAGTGTCTAAAAAAGTAAAAATTTATTAGTTTCAGGACTGCTCAGTTTAACTTTTGTACCAAGCAAAGAAACTACATGAAAGATGTGTGGTGTTTCTTTAGGGTTTTCGTCTGTGCCAGCAATACCTTCTTGATGAAACGAGCTATCTCCGTTGAATCGGAAGCCTCGAACTCGTCGAGGGCTTTTCCAGCATACTTGAGCGCATCGAGTTGCATGGTCTGAAGCATGTCGGATTCTCCTATCACTGCCTTTGATTCCAACATCTTCTCGTTATCCTTTGTATTTTAATCCTCTCAAGTGTACTACAAGAGTATGTGCTTACTTAGGTTTCTCTTAATTGTGGGTATGCTAAGATAGAGTGTGTGATTGTATTTGTAGTTCCAAGAGGTACGGGAACTTGTAAAAGTCATCATCCATTTCCTAGGTTAATTTTAAATGCTTAAATGCCCCAAAAAATTCATTATTTTACATACAATTATGCTCATTACAATTGGTAAAAATATAAAAAGTATTGATTTCCCAGATATACTAGCTTTTACTCGCTCTACAATATGTCATTCTTATTAGCACAATTAATAAATAGTTAGTTGTCATTCTCACTTAACCGTTAAAATTTTTTCAATCATGAATACTTATTAAATGTATTAAATGAGAGATGATTGCACAGTGCAACTGTGCAAGGAATTTATTCCAAATTTGACCAACAAACTTACTATCAATTTTGAGATTGATAAATGGGGATATATGCAAAAGTGACTTGAGAAAGGTACTGGTGCTGGATAAGGGGCCACGTTGATTGGAGAGTGAGTGTTGTGGGCTGCATTAGATATGCAGGAATATGCCATCTATATTTCAAACCACAATAAAGATTAGATTTAGGCCCAATTCATGATTTTGTGGTTATCCAGTCTGATCTGATTTCTTTGGTGAAGTATTGGCCAGTGAGGTGAGGTAAATTTGTCTTCATGTTTAAATTGTCTGTGACGTTCCATCAGAGGGCTTTTCATGTTGCTAGAAACTGTCTGTATTGTAGTGTGCTATTTTATACTAGGTTGGAAGTTTACACGGAGACGTGTCACTGAAAATTCTGAGTCTCTGCCACGTGTATGTGATGAGGTGGCTACTTTTTGTTCTGAGCATTGAATGGCAAACATGCTTTGAAAACTACACTTGTCCTTTTTAATTTACTTATCTGATAAAATTTTACAACCATTTGAAATAATTTTAGCTTTTTATGTTGACAAGTATTTCCTGGAATCAAAAGGATGCCATTTAAACTGTTTTGACTGTTCTATATGGAAAAAAAAAATGATTCATTTGTCAGAATGTAAGTGAATTCAAACTTTTGATTAGGCCGGCAAAACGATCGAAACGATGACGAAACAAGGGTGTTTCGTTGACGAAATAGATTTTCAATTTCGTTAATCGTTTCGTCCAGACAAAACGATTGAAATTAACGAAATTTTCGTGATTTGCACATGGACAAAATAGTTTCATTGTTTCGTTAACCGTTTCGTCCAACCAAACGAAATCGTTTTATTGTTTCGTTAACCGTTTCGTTCGGACGAAACGAAACGAAAAACTGTTAAACGTCCGTTTACAGGCCTACTTTTGATGTGAAATTAAACTATTTCTGTGCCGACTTGCAGCATGATTCCCTTCTGTTCATAGTTCAAACTATAAATTAGACCCAGAAAGCCTACTCGTCAGAAAAGGAAATCTCAACATACGATGCTGAAATTTCTTAGAAAACCTTCTCGTACGAAAAAGAAGGATGATGATTTCAGTCCAATTAAGCCCAGATTTGTTCAAGTTTTCTAAGTTGGCCTATTTAAATATATTCTTCTACACTACAAAATTTTATGAGCAGCAAGTCCTTGTGGGTAGACCTAGTGTTCTCCAATCGTGCGTGTCGCGTCGTGTCGTGTTTAGTGGTGAGAAGAGACAACATGACACGCATTCTGACACGACATGAATGACACGATCGTGTCGTGTCGTGTTGACACGTCGTGTTAGTCGTGTCAAATCGTGTCAGATTATTTTATTATTTTTAAATTAAAAAATTATTAAAAAATTAAAAGTAAGGAAAAAATTACTAAACTTCATAATTTATTATTTGATTAAGTTTAAAATTTTTATTAATATATTTTTAAAAAAATAATAATTAGATTAGAATAATATTATGATTTAAATGATAATAAATAATATGATGTAGTATTATAAATTGAAATTAAATTATTAATTTTGCTTAAATAATCAACATTAATAATTAAATTTGTGTTGAGGTGTCGTGTTAATTTGTGTTCGTGTCGTGTTGCGTGTCGAATCGTGTCGTGTTGAATCGTGTCAAACTTTCTAATGTCCCAACACGACACGATAACACGATCGTGTCGTGCCAATTTTGTATTCATGTCGTGTCAACACGCAGATCGTGTCGTGCCAATACGATCGTGTCGTGTCATTTTGGAGAACACTAGATAGACCTGTCAATATACCAACGTTTCAACGTTTCCGTTTACGTTCCGTCCAAACGGAACGTTAAACGAAAGAGGAAATGGATTCTGTTTTCAGGAAGCGGAACGAAACGGAACACGGAAATGGACTGAAATCAAAGGAAAATGAAGGACAGAACGTTAAACGGAATAGAAAACTATTTCGTTTGATGAAACAGAACAGAAACGGAAGAGATTTTTGTTTCGTTTACTGGAACGGAACATAAATGGAGCACGTCTGTTCCGTGGACGTTTCTACCGTACTTTTGGGACCCATCCATTTTCTAAAAGTGTGTGGATTTTCTTACCAATATCCGTAGTACACTTGGTGTGTTTACTTTAGGTTTGTTATTACTTTATCATCACATTTCTTTTGTTTGTTAGGTGGTTTATAAGGTTGGTATTTTTGTTATCAAAGAGTCGTTTTGCTTCTATATACGAGAATAGCGATGTCAATTAACATTAAACGAACCTTTTTTTTTTTTTGAACTTCACATTAAGCGAACCTGGTAATGCAGTCAACTATACTTACTAACTAGTTCCTTTCTCTTTTGTTTTGTTAACATCGAAATTTCTACAGAAAAGAAGAAACGAAAATGATTTGGTTTGTGAGGGAAATTTCGTCTTAATTTACGAGCCAAAACGAACTCATCATTTTTGTGCGTAACAAAAAAATTAAAACACACAACGTCAAATTCATAAAAAAAATCATCTTTATTTACAGAATTTGTACATATCTATATAGAGTTTTTATGTGACGAGCTGATGACGAAATCTATTTGTAAATATTTAGTGGGCTCCAAGGAATAAAAATTTAGCACAATTCATATAAAGGTTTTTTTAGAAAAGTTTGACAGTGGCTGTCAAGTAAAAAAATTCATATAAAGGTTGCTTGCTTGGAAAAGAGAAAGAAAACTAAAAAAATTGCTTAGTTTGGAAAATATTGCGGGGGTTCTTTCAACGCATTTTTGAAGATCCCTAAAATTTTCACAAATTCCATTACAAACTGGAAATCTATTTGAAAATAATAAGTCAGTGGACCCAAGAAAAAAAATGGCAAAGTTTACTTTAAGAGGTTACTCGCTTGGAAAGAAGAAAATCAAAAGTTGCTTAATCTGGAAAATTATGTAGGAACTTTCAAGGTACTTTTTTCTAGGTAGCCTCTACCTAGCTTTCAAAAAAAAAAAAAAAAAAACTTTCAAGGTACTTTGGAAGATCCCAAAAATTTGCTCAAATTTCACGACAATACCACGTGCACGTAAGATATTAAGCTCAATACATAATTATTGGAAATAACCATCTCCAGATCTACCGTAACAATTTTGCATTGGATCATGGAATGATTAGGATCTACAATATGGACATATGGTGCGAACAAGTTGGCAAAATGAAAGGAATTGAGAAATTTGACAACAATCGGGTGTATTATTACTTTCGAGAGTTGACATTTCCATACATTCATATTTAACTTGGTGCCTTTTCGAATTTTATTTTATAATCAACAAGATAAACGTCAAATTATTTTTAGTTAATTAATTTTGAATATTTTAAGACTTCTCTATATTATACTGAAGAAGTTTGAATCTTAAATATACATCATGCGAGGATGATATTAATAATCAAGTTCGTCGTTTTGAAATTGATTTAATAAAATTTAAATAAGGTTATGCTAGTTTTACTTTAAAGAGTATGTATATCCGTAAAATATCCAAAAATTCACAACACAATTGATGTTAATAAGGGAATGTTCCGGAGAGAGGGTGAATCGGGAGAAAGAGAAGGGAAGGAAGAGAAATGATGTACATTCATGTTGTTTTTGAATTATAATTTTAGAGGGTAAATAAAATAAAAGAAAATGATCCTTCTATTTATTATTTTAAAAATTATTTTCTTTCTTTTCTAGTTTTTTTCTTTTTCTTTTTCTATTGTACTAGATAGTCAGTCGCTGTCTAGTTTATCCAAAAAAATAATAATTATTATTTTCTTCTAGTTTGAAGTAATTTGAAGTAGACGAAATTTATTATTTTTTTTTTCTCATTCTCTTACTTGGTTCCTTCTCTGTTAAACTTGGGAACAGACTTCCAAAACGCAAAATTCTAGATATCACATGCATGAAAAAGAGAGAAAACAAAATATTGACTCGGTGTAAAGAGTACTTTAACCGATAATTAATAAATGATCTTACAAAAGTACAAGATATATGGAATCGTTTTTTTGTCCCTTTAAAGGGAAGATGCAATTATAGAATATAGAGTAGAAACTCATGTCCTACACAACTACAAAATATAGGTCTACAATTATTTTTTTCACCAAATGGTAAATGTAGCTAAGAACCTGCACACACACCATTGTTACCAATCTCAAGTTGGGTCCTCTTAAATGCTTGTCATGGTTCTCCCTTTATTATCATCGACTTTGATGCGGAGTTGTCAATCTTCTCTAGGAATTATTTAATTTGTTTTACTTATAGGATTTCCTAATTGCTTGCGTTAATTTAATTACAGTATTCAAAACCTCAAATTAATTTATTGAAATGGTTGTCCCATGCGAAAATTATAGCAGGGTATTATGTTGTTATATGAGATTATTAAAATGCTTGCAGTTTATGAGCTGCATATATAGTACCGAAAGGACAAACCAATAGTGCCAAACAATTATTTCTTATAGCAGAAAAAACTATCGATATCCTTAGATTGCAAAAAAAAAAAAAAAAAAAAAAAAAATGGTTGTTAGGACATGAACAAAATATAAGTTTGTAGTGACCACTAAAAATCCCTCTCAGTAGTCAGCACTCGGTAGAGTACTAGAGTCTACACCAGCTCCACTCTCCATATCTGGCCTCTGGGGCTATATTCCAATAAACATAAAGACAAGGAGGTCACATGTGGAGCAATTACACCCAACCTACCCATCCAATTTGGATTCTCTGTTATAGTTTCCTTGTAAGATATTCTGTTATAGGAGTAAGAAAAAAACTTGTAACTAGTGAGCTAATTCAAACTTGACTCAGAAAAAATTCGGTTGTAACTCGAGCCAACGGAACTTGAGTTGGCAGAACTCGAGATAAACTATAACTCGGTTAGCTGAGTCGAGTTTGAGTTGGACTCAATTCAGCTCGCAACTCGTGAGCTGACTCGTGACATAATAAATTTTTATTTCAGATAGTACTATTTAGGAGTGTTAAAATTTTATAAATTAATCATAAAAATTTTCTTCTTATATATTTTTACTTAAAATAATTGGAACATTTGACAAATTGAGTTTCAAGACATATTTTGTTTCAAACCAATAGAAATAATATAAAAGACAACAATTTTATGTTTTCAAATATTGTGTATATCAATAAATTTTAATACTAAGAAGAACATATTAATTAAATCAATAAAATTTTGAAGAATATATGCTTATTTCAAGTTAGCTCGTGAGCCACGAGCTAGCTGGAGTTAGAACTGAGTCGAGTTTGAGCCAGTTGAAAATGCTCAAAAATATGTCTAGCTCAGCTCAAACCAACTCGAGTTACATCCGAATCGAGTTTGAGTTGTTTCCAACTCACTCGAACTCAGCTCATATACAGCCGTATTATGTTACAAGTTCCTGATGGCGGGGGACCACTGGCTTAGATCATTGGTTTAATGATCATGCTTGAAGTAGTGAGGCCCATCTGTCAATGAGGTGCAACATGATGTCTTTCAGACAGCTTATAATTAATAGAACATTTGAATTATTCTACACATTAATTTTGGTAATTTGGTGTTAAGTGTTGCTTTCTCCATGCTGGTCCATTGTTGGTTATGTAGGTACATGATTTATACTCATGGTCTTCTGTAGTGACAGTTCTTTCTACCATGCATCCGTGTCCATAGGTCTAAGGTCCTTATTTTGTTCGTTTGTTTACTTTTTGATATTGACTGAGTGTATCTTCTTTTTTCTTAATCACCTTTTTTGATAACTAGATATCAAAAAGTTGCTTGTCTTCAAGCCTACGGCAGTAAAAGCTGTTTGTTTTCAACCAAGAAATTTTAGAATATTGGGATGCATATGGAATTTTTATTTGGGACCCAACCAATTTTACATTGCTTAGAATTTGGGTCTCGGATGTGATACAAATTCGGATGTGATCTAAAGACAATCCAATGGAGGTAAAACAAACTTTCATTCAAGATTTCATAGTTGGTCTATTTTCATCTAAGAAATAATTTTCCGTCTAAGAAAAATAATGCATCTTGTTGTGATATAGAAATAAAAAAAAAAAGAAAAACAAATGAGTATGAGCTAATTGATGTGGCAAATATATCAATTGCCAATGGATATGTGCAGACTGTAATAATAAAGACACCAATATATTCAGTTAAGAAGTAAGGCAAATAAAAACAAATAAATATGTGATATTTGAATAATTGATTATATATATTCGTTCTATATTTAACAATTCAATTTATCTAAAAATCACATAGAAGTAAATATGTTGGGTATAGAACTATAGATTTAAGAAATTCAACTCGATCTGCTTGACAAATGCCGCGCGCAATGAAGTATTTAAAGAATGTCATAACATGATTTAACCCATCTTAAAACCACTCGATTGATAAATAGATATATTCGCTCCGTATTGACCCGATTCATCAACGAACCATCTTTAGATAAATAAATTGGATACATATCAATTATTTGGAATATATATAGGCCGACGGATCAGATCCATCATGATATATTTGACATTTGTAATAGACTTGAACCAATCCGATAAATTGGATACTCTCATGTGCAAATCTAATATAAACATACTAAGATGCATGTGAAACGATAATAATGAACATAAGCACATCATGAGGCGCATTAAAATACAATAATTTAGTCTGATATATAACAAAAATGTTAGGTTCAACCATATACATAATAAAATGTTGTGACACACAATTATTTCCTATTGATTTAGCAAGGGTCGCGTGATGAAATTTTAGGAATAGTAACTTTCAAGGAGGGATGAAAAAAAGAGACACTGCAAATGGACATCTACGGTTGCATTCCCAAATTAGTGCTGGTTTACATCTCCTGATCTAGCCGAAAGAAGCATCTTATTTTTGTAGTTTTTATTTGATTCGATTAAAATGTAATTTTCAACAAAGTAACAAACGGAGAAAGACACTCTTGGGTTTTTTTTTTTTTTTTTTTTGCCTTCCTTTTACTTTATATAAACTTGACATCGAACTTTGTCTAATTAAAATTTGAAACGATCTGCTATCAAAATTTAATCAAGAATTATAGATTAGCAATATATACCATCGAGATAATACGGGAGAAAACATTTTACAAAAAAAAAAAAAAGTAAGTTTCATTTTCAACTTGCAAAATATCTTTTATTAAACATTTAGGGTATGTTTGACAAATGGGTGAACTAGAAGCCGAACTAGAACAAGGCTTGTTCTAGTTCTAGGTTCTAATTCTATGAATTTGGTAGAACTAGAACAAGAAGGCGAACTAGGCATTGTTCTAGTTCGGGCCATGTTTGGTAACGTCAAACTAGCCTAGTTCGCGAACTAGCTAGTTCGGCTCCTTGCCAAACATAGCCTTAAACTACAACTTTTTCAACTTTTCTTTTATTAACAGCTGTAATGTTCACCCCAACTCGGAGCTATCATCTTTGAGTCACAAGACTTGTACTAACCCATACTTTATGATAATCACAAGCATTGACTCTTTTGTCTCCATTTCCATACCTAATGGACCAATCCTTTCATTCTTTCTTAAAGTAAATTCCCTATATTAAATTATTAACAAATACTTGGCATCTTCGCTGGTTACTAAGGTTAATTATTTCGAGTAAAAAAAAATATTTTTAAACGATCAAGAATAATTTTTTTGGGATATAGAGTGTCATATTTAAGTGGTCCAACATTTAGAATAAAAATTTATTCTTAGTGCATTTGGATCATCTTCTTAATGAGAATTAAGAAATTATTGAGATCATTTTTTCAATTCGGATTAAAAAGATGATTCAAATATCATAAGAATAAAAAAAATTTCCGAATGTTGGACCACTTAAAAATAATATTTTAGATCTTCAAAAAACTTATTCTTAATCGTTTAATCGTTTAAGAATAATATTTTTAATTCAAATAATTAATCCTCATTTTATTCCTAGGCGATCCAAACGCCACCTAATGGAGAGAAGATTATGAGAACGCTATTCCAACTTAAGACACATTAAATTGAGAGCAGTGGGCAAAGATGGCAGTTACCAGAGTACCAGATCATAACAATATAAAGAGACAAAGAGATAGGTTTCCTCCCATTCCTTTATAGTACAGTGACAGTTAAACAAGCCACTGAATATCAACTCATGCATCATTGATGAACCCCTCAGAAAAGAACATTCTTCAATAATACATTCCAACCCCCATTCTCCCTCCCTCTCTCTCTCTCTCTCTCTCTCTCTCTGTTTCTCCCTCTCTATAGAGTGATGAAACAAGGAGAAGAGCAAGAAGAAGGAAAGCACTGTTCCACTCTGGCAAAATCTGCTACAGAGTTGATTGAGTCACTGATTTACACGTCCGACTCAATCCGACTGTTTCCAGCCAGATGGCGATCGATCAAGAACCGACTCGAACAGCTCAATTCGACACTCTCACTCCTATCGGAAGAAAATAATCTAGAACTGACGGATTTACTACAAGACATACTATCAACTTGCCGTGAGACGCAACTGCTAGCCTGTCAATGCCATGACGACACGTACAATCGGGGTAATCTCTTTCTAAGAAGTGATCTTAATGTCCTAATTAGTAAGATTGATTGCCATATTAGCCATTTGGAAAGAATATATGCTTCTGGTGTAATAACACAAACAAAATCGTCTGCCTTGGTTGTGTCTAAACCGGGCCCAGGTGCAACCCGAGATGAGATTAGGTTCTTTTTGAGGGACCTATTTGAAAGATTGAAGATTGGGGACTCAGAGATGCGCATACAATCGATGTGCATGCTTAATGAAGCATTACATGAAAATGAAATGTATGTTAAGATAATTTCACATGAAGAAGAAGGGATAGATTTATTAGTTAACCTAATTGAGTTTGGGGATTGTGGTGTGATTGAACAAGCCTTAGAAACAATTTCAACAATTATGCAATATGAATCTCACACAAACACCCTTGTAATTCATGGTATAATTTCCCCTCTAGTGAAAATTATGGAAAGTGGAAAGTTATCGAGCAAAGAACGAGCTGCAAGTGTACTAAATAAATTGACCGAAAATTGCAACAATGCATGGTCGGTCTCAGCACAAGGCGGGATAAATGTGTTACTCAAGAATTGTAGTGATACTGATTCGAGTAGAGAACTGGTACGCTTATCGTGTGAAATTCTGAAGAACCTTAACCCAATAGATGAGATAAGGAATTTCATGTTGGAATCCAATGCAATTGAGATTCTGTCAAAGTTGGTTACAAGATCAAATGGTCATGACGAGGCCATGCAGATTCGGGTAATAGAGCTCTTAACCACACTCTCAAATGGTGAAGAAGATGTTGTAGAACTACTTGTATGTGTGTTGGACCCGAGTTTGACCAGGTACACAAACAAGACGAGAGAGGTTGCAGCAAAATCAATTAAACACCTCTGTTTCTCATCCAAAAGGTTGGTTAAAAAGTTAATCCGTTCAGGGTTTATCGATCACATTGTGTATCTCCTACGCAATTGTGAGGTTTCAATGCAGCAAACCATGTTAAAGGCTGCATGTTATCTTTGTAGAGTTTCTCAAGAGGCCAAAGTTCTGTTTGGTCAACTAGGCTTCATGTCAGATTTGATGCGAATAATTGAATCAAAGGCTTGCGAGCACGAAATTGCCGCTGAGGCACTTTCGGGTATAATATCTTTAGAGAGAAACAAGAAAAAATTCATACAGGGTGATTCAAATGTAGCACGAATCTTAAAGCTGTTGGTTTGTGAGGAGGAAAAGGTGAAGAAGGATCTGTTGTTGGTACTGGTAGAGTTGAGTGACAGTAGCTCTGGCAGGAGAAAAATTGGGGCATGTGAATATGTTAAAAATTTAGAGAGTTTAGCACAAAATGATAATCCAGAAGCCAAGAAGATTTTGAAGAGGATAAGTGGGAACAAGTTTATGGGCATACTAAATGGAATTTGGAGTTAGGAAATTCGCATGGTTTTGTTTAGTGTGGGTAGTAAATAACACATCCATGTGGCATAAATGGTTATATTTAATATATAACACGTTTTCCTTCCTTTAATACTGTAATAATGAAAGAATAGTGTATATATAGTTTATGATTGGCTAATTTGGTCACTCTTTAGCGTCTTACATTTTTTTTTTTAAAAAAAAAATGAAGATAATGTTGTTGGTGAGATGATGAATATAATTATTATAGTTTCAAAAGGATCAGGCTTGGAGAACGAAGGTTGAAATAAAAATTTAGTAGATGTACTAAAAGAAAATCTAAATTTGTTATGGTACCAGTTTGACACGTGAGCATCTTTCTGAAAACAGTTGAACATGTTTATTATTTTAATTAAATCGTTTCTAACAACAAAGCGTTTGTAGTCCAACGGTTAGGATAATTGCCTTCCAAGCAATAGACCCGGGTTCGACTCCCGGCAAACGCATTTTTATTACATAAAAATGTTTTATTTTATTTATTTTTCTAGTTCTTGTTGAAATCAAGCCCATTTTTGTACGGGCTATATCTGCTTTTCTGATGGTAGTACATATTATTTTCTTATAGGGTATATCACCTTTCAATTTGTTATTTTGTGAATTTAATGTGTGGGTAAAAGCTATTTTCGTTATATATAAATTGATAATTAATTTTGTTTGGTTTGTTCATGAATGTGATCATACAACAACTAGATATTATGGCATTTCATTTCTCAATAAAAAAAAAAGGGGTTGACGCCTTTTAATGATGACCTTTGATGAGCTCTCTGATCTTGGTACTTATTCAGACTATGACTAATGATTTACCAGCAGATACAAGTGGATAACAGCTACAATTTTAAGTCAAAGGCTCAAAGCCAATAGCTGGAGAACATGGCATATGCGCAGGCTTAACCCAAAGTTCAAAAAAACAGTAAAAAGAACTAAAACTTATCCAAAATTTGATTAATACAGTGAATGACAACAATATATAAGCGGCTCCATCAAATCCTTTTAAGGGCAGTTGCTGATCATGCGAAAAACATTTATTTGATAAATTAAATAATAACTTAATTCAAATCTTGAGTCGTTCGCAACAACAACAGGAACAACAATAAAATTAATGTACTATGAAAATTTCATCTCACCAAAGTAATTTGTACATTTCGTTTTCAAAACTCTTGCGTCTTAGATGCTCGTTTGTTGCTTCATCATTGATCAATTTATCTTAGATCATATGCACCGCATGAGACAATGTCATAATTGTCATGCCTATATTATGAGTTCATAAAAGACATTACTATAGAATCAGCTCTTGGTTTAGTGATAAAGAACAACGCATCTTAAGTGAAAGGTCACAGGTTTGAAATCCGACTGAGAGGTCTTTCATAAACATTTAATTTAAAAATAAGTTGGATGACTTAAACCCAATTTATCTTAAAAAAAGACATTACCACACAAATTAAAAACCATAGTGGGACTTGTTAAATTAACAAATATCCTGCTTAATTAATTATGCATCTGCTTAAGTTGATCATGTATGTATAGCACAATAACACTCGCGCGTCAATATAATCGAAAAGATGAGCCACAGGCTTGAGCATCGCACCGGGTACCAAAAAAAAAAACCAGTTCAATCAGAAAATTGCAAAACGAAAAGGCTACAATTGCTCCATCTCAAAAAAGAAAAAAAGAAAAGAAAAAGGAGGACACGCACAAAACGACCAAGGAGATACTAATAGAATCTTGCCATAGTCTCAATAGACTGTCTGAAAATCCAAATCCTGTGGCGCGCTACACGCTGTGTCGCGCGCCACAGACCGTCCGATCAGATCTGGATGGATGAGGGAGTCCCGTGCATGTAATCAGATTGTAAGGTCCGAAAAAAATGAACCGTCGAGATCTGATCGGACGGTCCGTGTCGCGCGCCACAGGATTTGGATTGGACTGTCTGATGATCCTGTATTCCTGTTAATCAGCAGATATGATCTGTGCATGCGAAGAAGCAGTGGCCGAAAAGGTTTCGGGCTTCATATTTTGGGTCTGAACTTCGCGATTAAAAGTTTGATTAATGATTTTGGGCTTATTGTTTTAGCGTTAACCAAGAACTTCAGTTATGATATGGGCTCAAATTAAAACTCACCCAAGCTTTTCATTTCTCAAACACATTACTGCCATTTTGTACTAAGGATTAGAATAAAAAGTTTTAAAAAAAGCTTAAATAATAAATTCCCTTTAAATTTAAAATATTAGTTATTGAATATTATGGAAAAGTTTAAACTGGCAGTTAAATAAAAAAAAAAGAAAAAAATAAAGGTTACCTGCAAAGGTTTGAAGAGATTTAGTACATCCAGTGAGTTCTGGTGGCTAGTGCATCTACATTGGTTTAGCACGGGAAATAGTCTCAATGAGATATATAAAAAAAATCATTTAAAAAAAAAATTCTTCAATGGATATAAATTTTGAATCGAACTTTGATCGCAACAGTTAATTATTTATATAAATTAACCATTTAAAAAAATGAACTATTGGATCAAAGTCAGGTTTATAATTTGTATCCATGGAAGAATTTCTCTAAAAATAATGTTGATTTTAAATTTAAGGTTCATTTATTCGGGTGTATTATGTATTGGAGTATAATGATGTATTAAAGAATATAAGTAGTGCATATGTTGGAGTCTTCAATGATCAAAGAATATACCTCTTAAATATTTTTTTTTATTTAAGGTTCTCTGGCGAAATACCAAACGCGCAGAATTTTCTTTTTTTTTTTGTTCTAAAGTTAAAAAAAGTGGTGTTACTTACAAATCATAGTTTACAAGTGGTGGCAACGACAGGTGCTAAATCACAAGTTAATGAATTCTGTGTCGAATAAAAATACTGAAGCGAACAGTAATTCCCAACTAGTAATGAAATATATAACAAATAATGTGTCATCAAATCACAGAAGCGTTTGTAGTCCAACGGTTAGGATAATTGCCTTCCAAGCAATAGACCCGGGTTCGACTCCCGGCAAACGCAGATTTTAAAATCTTTTTCGTTGTGAATTTACAATTTTTGTCGAAAATGTGGGCTGGATAATAAAAACCAATTCCCCGAGTCCAACATTTTTGTTTTTCCGGAAGTTTCGTTGTGTAATTACCAGTTGTCGTCGAAATCGAAGGTTTTTTATGGGCTGGATAATAAAGACCACTTGCTTCATTGCTTGTCCGCCACTTTTGTTTTCACGAAAAGTTCGTCTATTTTCCATTAATGATGTTTCAGTCATTACAATTTTTCACATGCTGCTATTTAGACTGCACTGAGGTTTTCCATCTTGCCAATATAATGAATTCATTGCCTGTAAAAAACATTACGCATTCTAAAACTGGTGTGGAAATTCTAGCACTAGTAGCATATCAAGCTCCACTTGATTGAGTGTTTAATTAGTTACAACAAAAGTAAAAAATTTGAAATTTTCACTACAAGGTCACCACTTCATACAATACAACAACTAGCGTCATTCCACCAAAACTACAATAAAAATCTAACTATTCTTTGAGCAGTAAAGAATAACAGACAGTGCAAAAGCTACTCTTCTTCTTTGACTAGTAGATTTTGAGGCAATGAGAATTCCTCCTCTTTTGTAAATATCTCCATCTCCTCTTCGTCTGGCTTCTGCAATTTTCAAATGAAAAAGTTAAAAAGATATGATGTAGCTTTCATCTGTGAGACTGACCATTACTAAGACAAAACTATTGTTTGTACCAATCATGATTACTTGTCCATAATTTTGGGAAAACTCTTGGTACTATGGAAACTAAAATATGAACTACTGACAAAATTGGGTGGTTTTCAAGAGTAATACCAGCATTTCCATGTTGAAGAATCGATTAAGGAGTTGCAACACCTCGTCAGCTGAGAAGCTTCTCTCAAAGCTACATTTTTTTAGGGAATAAAATAAAATGATATCTAGCTATTTCATCTATATGCCTGAAAAAAAGTGTATAACAAAAAGTAAAACTTCCATACCACTTTTGCAAGTACTCAATCAGCCCGTACAAAACAAAATGTCGATGTACACCTGTTTGACAGAAACAGTGTCATTAGAATTCTACTGTAATCAATATCCTTTTGTGGCCAAGGTTCTGATGTGACCTTCAAATCCTTATTGAATAGTTTATTCCTCCCTCCACCATAACACAAATTTATAAACCAGGATTATTGAGCTCCCACAGCAATCTATTATTAGGAAAGCACACAAGTTACAGTTTGAGTTTGGAACCTAAACTACAGCAGTTGGTTCAATCAATGCTTGAATCTTCTTTGTTGTGCAAATGCAAATAGTGGTATGCAAACTTGCTATACATATAGAATGCAGCTTCTACAACCACTCTTCTATACCCCAATTTTGCTCTCCTCTTCATCCATAACAGTAGCCATTTTATTATAAACCAAAGATTAATAATAATACATAATACACACAACCATAAAGCCTCTGAATCTTTTCATCTCAATGTTATAGCTCAGGTTAATCTCTCACATAGGTTAATATGACCAAATAAAGTTTCAAAGAACTAATTGAATAATAGGCACTAGATAACAGGTCCAACCAGTCCTTCCTCTGAATAGTTTAGCATGTATAATTGAAAAGTATAAAGATAGGGACATAAATATAACTCTATGGATGGTGGCTGGTTGATTAATGATACCTTGCAGTTTAGCAGGGGGATACATTTCTAAGGCTTGCAGAAGCCTCAGTTCTATGTCAACCTGTGATTGCTCCTTAAATTAACAAAGTAAAATCATTACTAAAAGAGAAATTGGACAGTTCTAACATTTCAATATTTTAAACTCCCCAATATACAGATTCTTATTCAATGCGCAAAGGAATATGTTTATCAGCTTTTAGTGACAAGCTGGACAGATGTGTATTTTTGCTGAATAGAATGAACACATCATATACTTCACAGTAAATAAGGTGGAAGTAATGCACTTAATGAAGATCTAAGACCATTAACAAAAACAAAATTTCTTTTTGGCCAAATTTTCTGTGTCAACTATGTTTATGTCAACCCAAAAAATTCAAATTATACAAATGTTCATACAGCAACTAATTAATCAAAGGAAAAGACCAATATAACATTGAATTCAATAGAAAAAAGATAACCTTAGGAAGAGAGGAGGCTGAAGAACGAGGGGCCTGGGATGGGGAATGTACAGAAACACCATCTTGCTCTTCTTCCTTAACCATATTTCTTGATTATGTTTTTAACCCTAAAAAGATAATAATTATTTAATCTAATCATTTGATAATTCAATCAACAAAAAGTGAATCTCATACAACCCAAATGTATGAATCATAATTTACACAGAAAATGACGATTAACCATATAAATTTTAACCAAGATTTCAAAAACTAAGCATATCCAGCCTAACATTAACTATGCACATATATGCTGTGGCAATACCTGTGATCAGAAAATTATAACTAGGCCTACTAATAAATCACACTAATTATAACTAGCCGTACTAAATTACTATTTGGAAGAAGAGAAGGAAGGAAACACGCCGGAGCTGAGAAGGAGGATGCGGAGGGAGACGACGGTGTTGGGCCCACAGAAGGGGGTGCGGTGGCGCGCCGCTGGAGAGACGAAGAATTGAAGAAACAAAAAGGAATTATTGGAAGGGTTGATATCCAACGGTTGGGTTGTGAAGATCTGTTCATGTACGAAAGGCTGAGATCTATTCTATGAAGAAAGGGCGTCGAGGTAGACAAATTGGGCTTTTTAATATGGGCCAGAATATGACTAGAGGAGTAATTTAACAAAACCACTGCTTATATTTGTTCGGCCCAAAATATATTAACACTTCGTTAATTCGTTTACATTTTCCCTCTCCAATTGGGAGAGAGCTGCTTAATTAGGCCCTGATCAAAATGATTTTTAAGTGAGATTTCATTTCATTTCATTTCATTTGAATTGATTTCATAGGATTTCGTTGGATCTAATTACATGGGAATTCCAACCAAATGACACCAAATCCCTTCATTTTGATCAAGACTTTTCCAACGAAATGAAATCCCATGTTAAAAAAAAAATAGGATTTTGATCAGGGCCTTAGTGAATTGCAGCAATTATCTGTCTCTTAATGGCCCAAAGAATCTAATAATGTACAACTAGAAGGCTTTTCTGTTGGGCCTAACCTAATAATGTATTGTTCAGTTATTTATTTTATATTTTAAGAAGACAAAAAACAATTTCAGTTTTTTTTTTTTTTTTTTTTTTTTTTTTTTTTTTTTGGTTTGTTTGTGCTGCCATTTTCCTAGCAAGTATGCTAATATTTTTCTTTGTCAATAAATTTCTAAGTCCATCTACTTTTCTGAAACAGAATAGAGATCTCTTAACTTGATACAACGGCATATCATCATCTAATAATAGCACGTATGGCTACTATTATAGCATTATATTCTAGTCAAGACATTTCCAAGCAAATTAGCATACCTTTCCAAGCAAGAAATTGATCTTTCATTTACAACCTATTCTCATTTGTTCAATCAACTTGGATCGTGGACAAAAATTCAGCAGTGTCAGGATTAAAATAAAAGTTCTACAGTTCAACACTTCAACTAACTAAATAGGACTACAATATAAAAACAGTTTTTAAATGGGGTTACTTTTATAATTTTTCCCAACAAGACATTGGCTTGTTTATGTTCAGAATTTAATGTGAACCATGCAACCAACCATTCCACCTCTTTCCTTGTTGCTTGTAAAGGTAGAAATTGGCGGTGCATCATTGTCGGCGTCAAAAAGATAACCAGAATTTATGACTTGCTTTGTTAGTCAAAAAATGGTTATCCATTCCAAAATTTTTCCAAATAGTTTGAACCGATTAATGCCACATCATCCAAGGTTTTATCCAAACTATATCCAAAAGCATTTATTGTATCCTAATCCTTTCCAAACCTTTTTCTCGTATTTTCTTCTTTCGGAATCACAACACATCCGTGACAGATAACAGATCTCTGGTGCGTGATCAAACTTTTTATGATTTCATATGACTTTCATGGCCATATGGGGGCCATAATCTTCTCCTTTTCTCATTCAACATGTGAATATTTGTGAATTGTTTTTAATTGTTCTTAATTTAGATGACAAGTAGGTGGATATAATCTAAATAGAAATGATCCCAATTGTAGAAGAACGTTCTTTAAGTTGTATGACACTCGGAAATATGCAGTAACAGAGGAGGAAAAGGTTGAAATATTTACTAATTATTAATGTTTCTCGCAACTTTGTCTTTCCTCCAATGGATGATTAAATTTCAAATGGATAGTGGAACATGCTTATATATTGAGAGTCAATTTATTTCAAGCATTAAATGTTCAACTGATGTTAAAATTAGTCAAATAAAAAAGTGAATTATAAAAATGTTCTTTATTTCTTTACCATTTAATTAGGCCGTAAATCGAATTTAATGTATTTGGATTAATATTTAGTTACCGATTAAAATCCTTACAAACGAAACAGAGGATTGTGGAATAGTTTTTTTTTTTTTTTTTTATGTATACCAAATTTTGTACACAATTTATTTAAACGGTAAAAAAAACATGCGCAGTTGTATGATATTTTCTGATAACATTATGTAGATTGTTGCAATTGTCATATATATTTGTTGTAGATGTAATTATACTTTTAAGTAACTAATAAGAAAGAGATTGAGTCAATGTCTACATTTTTTTAGTAATAATTCAAAATCCAAATTGCATTAATAATATAAACAACTAATTAATTCTTATTTGTTTCTAGAATAACGCAGTTAGACCAAAACAAGAAAAAGTTCATGTTAATTTTTAACAGGATAAGGAAGCCGAAAAGACTGACATTTTATCGTCATTAATTTACACCATTTATTTTGTCATTATCTTTGAATTTTGTATTAAATAATTTTTGTGTGATACATTATTTTAGAAATGCAATAAATTTCAAACGTTCATATTCATTGTTTGAAATTTAAATCAATATTGAATATAAAATTTTGTAGACGGATAAGACATAAAAACATCAATTCTTTCTTTTTCTAATTTGAAAGACAAAATTCGTTTCATACCCATATTTTATACACAACATTATCTTTCCTAAATAACGAATTGTTATGCTATTACCAATTTACCATTGACATTGAGTTATCAAATCGTAGCGTCGGTGACAAGAAAAAAGTATAATCATTACGTCGTACTAAGATAATCACTAATGCTAAGATTTTCCATTATTCTTATCTGATTGACAACTTGAAGTGGCAGAACAATTGTCTCGTGAATTATAAAGGAAATAAAAAAGTGAATTCAGAGCTAGAGGTGGAAGTTTTGTGGGCCCAGTGACATGTCACATTATGTCTACCACATAGAACCAAGTAATCTCTTAAACGCGTTTGGGCCCTGCCTGACTCCTCTTTTTGGTCATTAAGCATGTGAAATTTGGGTTTAATAGTATTTTAAGCAGTTCAAGCATTGTCAATAAATGTAAAAGGTTGCCTTCACAGGATGCTACACCTAACCTAGTTTTGCTTTTTCAAATCTTTTTGGAGAAAGCCACCTAATTAAGTGTTTGATTAGTGATATGCACAACCCCACCTTAATCCATCCACCTTCTATGCTTTTATTGTTGTTTACCCTTATCATATTTGTTTTTCTCTTTCTTTATGATGATTCTGGTCACAAGCTAACTACCCATGATAGTAGGATTCCCTTCTAAAGTGCATGATCCTTTTTATTCACATGAAAATAAAGCTACTTCAAAATTAGTTTTCTTACTGTGTCTAGTACTTCTTTATTATTTTTTCTTTCATTAATGATGACATAAATGATGATCTCAAGTTTTATCCAGTAGTTTCTCTTAATTAGTAGCTAGACAGTTCAAAAGCCAAAATTCAATTAATGTTCGTACAACATTGTTTTCATACATAAGCTTAAGAATAATATATGACCTAGATAAGTCATAAGTGTGAATTATGATAAAACATACCTACTAAGCACACAATAAGGGAATATTCACAACAATAGCTAAAGGAAGTTAATATTTGACACAACTTTATTTATTGTGATTCCTTCATCAGCTACCATTTCCATTAATCTAGTGACTAGTGGTGAATCTTAACAAGTTAACATCATGTCCCAATCAAATTGGTGATATAGTACTATAGAGGTCTTCAAGCATCTTTTTCAAAATTAGAAATTTCCAAGCTGCCATGCTAATTTTAAGACTAAAGTTAATACATTAATAGAGAAATTACCGTTGCATGTCGCCAGTAAATTGGAAAGACCAATAGTCAATAGTAATTATGTTGAATTGAAAACCAAGCGAAAATCGGTAAAATACCCTTATTTAAGCTTAGAGAGTCACGCCCCCATTTATTGGCATTTCTAATATGAGAGATGCAATACCAAACAATAACAGCTCATGCAAGAACTATGACACCCACAAGTCAAGACGCACACTACATTTGATCTAGTGTTGCAATGAGATGATGACTTTTTCAAAGCAAAGCATGCCATTTGAGGCACTCTAACAAATCAATAGATAGGTACTCTTCAACAGCACCATTTGGGTTATTCTATTGTCCCCACAAATCCATTACAGAACCAGAATGTATTTTTCCTTATTTTTGAGCGAATTCCAAGTAACCAGTTATTTTTTCCTCATTTACAACGTACAATCAAAATGTTATTTTCATCTAATCGTAACGGAAACCATCTTCTTGTTACTTAAAATTCATCAAACATGGAGAAAAAAAAGAAGAACATTATCTTTCTTTCTTTTTTTGAATCAATATTTTTTTTTCTTCGTTTGCTTATGACGTAGATTAAAAAAAACCGAGGGGTCTATATGAATATTAATTAAGATGTACGTATTTTTTCATACTGAAATATTACGCGACATATTGTCATGGGATAAATTTTTGTATACAAAAGCATTATAATAAATAATGCTGTTATGCAAATATTAAGGCTGATCACATAATGGCCTCACATGTGTTTTAAAGGACACAGTTGTATGGGCTCCATATATAATATATCCTCCACACCCCCATTGGCAGTTCGTCAGTTGCACAAGATTGGTAAATATATTATATATCCAGCCATTTAAATCAGAAGGCTGTCCTTTTATTAACTATGAGGTGTTACATTGCGTTAGGATCTAGTTATGTCTGCACAATTTTATATTTGGATTTGCTCAATACATGAGATTAACTAAATATGTTGTTACTATATATGTATCAAATGTTTTGTTATTAGCTGATAGCTTTTATATTAATATTCTTGTCGAGAGGTTTGTTCAACACATTGCATGAGGTTAGTCTAATTTTTAGGTTAGTAAATTAATTTGTTAACCTAAAAGTATTAACTTTAATTCTCGAACCCATTGATCCGTGGTGTTACCAAACTCCCCCACATGTAATATTTAAACTGTTTAGTTCAAAGTTACAGGATGTTTATTTAAGTATCCATAACATAAATGGTCAACATTTTAGATTAATGCGTGTTTTTAGCCTATATCAAAGTTCAGACTTCAGAGCTGATAAATATTTAATACAACGATACGGTTTGGAACAAAACTTGCAACACAGAATACCTGTCCCATAATACAACAATAAACAGGTCAATTTGAGAAGACATAGACAGCAATATATTCCCACTTACAGGGTTTACTCTGAGACAGCGAAGTCTACGCTTCATTACATCTCTTATTTAATTTGTAATTAGTTCCTTTTGCATTTTTAGCTTTCAATATTTTTTTCTGTTTCAATTTTTTTTCATTAGGTCCATTGACCTTACAAAACGATAAATTATAATTTCTTGGCAGGAAACTATAATCCAAAAAAATAGGAAAATCAGTTTAAATCACTTCATGAGCACCACTTGATAATTTTATACCCCACATAAGAAAACACAGTTACAAGTTATTTCAGTAACACCTCCAACCTAAGCTCTAAATCCTACAAACTTCCTGTACCTTTTGCATTTTCTTTACCATGAACCCAGTTACGAGTTCATCGTATCACAACAACCATTAGAAAAAAAGAAAAAAGAAAAAAAAAATCCATGATAAATAAGATAAGGTCAATAATCAAGCATCAGCTTTCGGTTTTCCCTTCCCCATCTCAATATTCTTTCCGATATGTATGTCACTATCACCAATGAACCGGCCCCAGAACCAGTGCGCTTTCCATACCAGGATCATCTCTTCAATCGGTACGTTCTTGGTCTCGGGTAGGAAGAACGCTATAAATGTGGTCATGATGAACACCCAGCCGCCGAAGAAGTAGAACAATCCGAACTTCATGTGGCACAGCATTGTCAGGAACGCTTGCGCGATGATGAAGGTGAAGAGCATGTTGACTGATACGTTGATACTCTGCCCGGCTGAACGGATTTCCAGAGGGAAGATTTCACTAGGTACTAACCACCCGAGCGGGCCCCATGACCAGGCGAATCCGGCCACATACAAGCAGATAAAGAACACGAGGAAGCCGGCATATGTCTTGCCGAAACTACCCTCACCGCTTGTCCCCAATTTTATTGCGATCAATGTACCAACAATGATCTGGAATACAACAATATTTCTCATTAGATAAAATGTTACATATAGCTTGTTTAATTAAAAATATGATAAAGGACTAAAGGAAACATGATTATTTTGTATTCTTCATCCAGACACGATAGTAATGAATTGTAAGCAATTAACCTGACTTGCCCAAATTTTAAGCAAGAAAATTAAGAAATGATTTGCAACTCTCACAGTGAACAGATTTAATAATAACATAGTACACCGACTTTTCTTTTGAAGGTTGAAAACTAATTATGTACCTGACTAAAGTTATTAATTTCATTATTAAATAATTAATTAAGATTAAAAGAAATTACCTGACAAATAAGCATCTGGGAGCCACCCTGAAGGAACAACTTCCGCCGACCGAACTTATCAACCGTGAAAATAGATACTAAGGTTGCGAAAACATTAACCAAACCCGTGATCACAGAAGACATCAAGGCCGCATCATTACCGAATCCAATTGTCTTGAACAGCACTGGTGCGTAAAACATGATCACGTTAATGCCGGTGAGTTGCTGGAAGAATGGGATCATGATCGCCATTGTCAGCTGGGCCCGGTATTTCGGTCTCAAGATATTGGCCCAGGGGTGCTCCACCAATTTCGACTCCATACTCGCTGCCACCAAGTCGTTGTACTCTTCATCGATATCATCAGTGCCACGGATGCGATGGAGCATCTTGCGAGCGGCTTCATCATGACCACGGTCAATCAATGAGTTGGGTGTGTCGGGAAGGAAGAGAGAGCCAACAGTGATGATAGCAGCCGGCACAGCTGCCAATGCGAGACTGACACGCCACCCCCAGCCGCCTGTGATCTTCGAAGTACCATAATTGATCAAGTTCGCGCACAGGATGCCGATCGTAATCATGAGCTGGAAACCGATGTTCAACATGCCACGGAGTCGTGCCGGCGCCATTTCGGACAGGTACACTGGAACAGACTGTATTGTAATAAAAATTATTAGAGGGGCTATTTTGTAACATTTTGTCATTATATTCAGAGTATTTATGAGCTAGGTGTTTGCTGTTTGTGTTACATGTGGGCATGTGGCCGTGATTCCGGACTTAAGTTGACAGATGGGACGTGAATGTTTCGTATTTAATGAAAGTTGTAGATTGGTCCAGATTCCATAGAATAAAAAATTTGCAATAAACACATTTTTATTGCTTGCATGAACTAACAAAGAAGCATCATGGTTTTCAATTTGCCCCTGCAAATTTCCAGAATATCATGCCACATTACAATAGTCAAACCAAACGCAAGAAAATGGTATCAGACAGTATAGATTTCCAATTCAGAGTAAGCAGTATTGAAACACAAACCAAAAAAAAAAAAAAAAAATTAGTGAGGAATTTAAAACACTCAGAACTAAATATAATCTTTGGAGTTAACTGAAACTCCCAAAAAGGTGTAAATCAGAAAGTAATCGGTTGTTGGGCCGAATCAAGTGGTGGGCACCACTCCACATGGCATTACACAGATCATAAATAAGTTTTGGTTTTGACCAACTTCCTACGAATTTTCATCATCATGTCATCTTAGAAATTTAAGAAGATTATTAATCAAGTAAAAGAAGTTTGAACATTAGGAATAATTAAAAGCGTGAGAGTCACCACAATCTTGAAAGGTATCTTTTACTTAATAAGTCTACTATAATGTTGACCTGATAAGGAAATGTTTGTATTATGTGCAGGAAACAAGATCTTAGAAGATATTATCTTCGGGAGACTACATAAGAAAATAACATATAAATTTTTAAAATAGCCGCAAAAATAATAAAGTAATAATGTTGCGTCCCAAAGGTCTCCAAACCCTTCTTATATCTGACAAGGTAAATTAATACTTAAATCATCCAGTACAAATCACTTGAGAAATTCCTACCAGAAAATTTTATTTGTAATAAATTTTTCAAAGAACAGCTCAACAATTCCAGGATATATCCAGCTATCACCACTGGAGAGTACTGATATAAGTGAAATCCAAAAGTTAAAGAAAAAACAGGGAGAATGTAAAAAGAAAAATCCATCTTGCTGAGCTAGTTCCAAATCCTTTGGTAAAGGTAAAAAGTTCAAAGATCCTAAAAGTGTAATGAATAGGAAAAAATAGTTCCATAATAATTGTACCTGATTAGCAAAGCCGACACCGATACCGAGCAAGATGCGGCCGAGAATCAGCATAAGCACATTTTTAGCAGCGCCATTGAGAGCAGCACCGATGAGAAATGTTATGCCTCCACCGAACATGGACCACTTCCGGCCGAACACTCGGGTTACGGTCGCGGCGAAGAAGGAAGCGACCAAAGCCGCTAGGTAAAGTGATGACGTGAATGTCGTAAGGAGTTGACTGTCAAACTTGCAGTACTGATTTGATTCCTTGTTCTTTTGCTCCTTTTCGTACACCGATGGAAAGAATTTTTGCAGAAACGAGTCCATGGACGTGACCCCACCTGTCAGAATCAGTAAATTTACATTTTTGCTGGTTATATTAAACAATTTAAGTATGTTGATGATACAAAAAGAATCTTAGAAGTTTAAGACATTTCTTTTTCAGTTTGTTATTTTATATTCCTTGTACAATTGTTTTAGACACACATATACACTCGTAACGAAAAGGGACACCGAATTTTTTTAACTAATAAAAAGTAACTATAATATAAAAAAGAGGGCAAACGTATATAATTTTCTTAACATTGCAATGTCCTAAAAGAAAATTCTATTTTGCATCCACAAAAATTGTTTGCTTTCTGTATATTCACTAAAAGGAAAAATATATTGTACTCATCTTAATTTCCTTGGAGGGTGTACTTACCAGAGATACCGATGTCATAACCAAATATGAGACCACCGGTCGCCGCCACGACACAAGTGAAGAAGACATAGAGAGTCAGCTTGCCGGGGTACTCCTTCCCTCCGGGACCGCTATCGACAAAAGCACCACCCGCCATTTTAAACAAAAGATCTCAGAGCAGAGAGCAAAAGGTGTTTTGTTATACAGAAATGAAAGATTTGGTTGAGAGAAGAAATGAAATGGGAAAGATGACTTGGAGAGAGAAGTGCTGAGGTAGAGGGGTTTTATAGGCGCCAGAGTTGAGGGGGTGTGCGATGTGGTTTTATCGGATAATACAAACGAGCATTTAATTGTAGACCGGGTGTAGGCAAGACAGGTGCAGTGTAAGTATGAATCAAGGGATTGATTAGAGTGAACAACGGCAGGTTGACCGCTGGTTTAGATAAGATTGCTGACTGGTTTTACTAATTATTTTTTAATTACTTTCCAAGTTTTTGATTGAGGTTTACATTACTTGTTATGAATTAATGATGGTCTATTTTTAATTAATATTTTTTTATTTAGACGTTGTTCTTTGATGTCAAGATAGAGTTGAAAAGGGAGTGGGAAAAAATCCTTATTATATTTGAAATTAATATACTTGTGTTTTTATTTTTGGACAAATCAGCTCAAGATTTGGAATTAAATATTGATAGAAAAGCATACTCCAAACAAACTAGGTCTCCGCCTTTTTTTTAAAAAAAATCTTAAGTCTTAACTAGGTTTCAATCCTGTAATGCGTAAACAAGTTCGGATTAATTTAAACTTTAGAGCGGCAGGGTGAGTACACATTTCCTAATTCTTTCAGAATAAACTATTACGATAGAATAGATTTAATTATCTGGGGTTTTCAAATGGAAATTTGTCAAATTAGTTTCTCTCTTTATAGAAAATTTATCAAAATTTATTAGTAATTTTGATCATAAATATATATATCTGGAAACGCTAACTATATTGATCATAAATTTTATTACTATAACGATTCGATTTGCTATATTGTAATTCTAAAAAGATAGTTGATCACAAATTTTATTACTATAATGATTCAATTTCCTAGAAGGAAAATAAAAAAGTTAAAAATAAAAGAAAAACAAAATGTTCAAAATCTATTTATCAATCCCCCGTATTTAAAACTATATAAATTTAAATTAAACATAGATGTCCTAATCATATAAGTTAGACAAATTGTGTATCAAGTTTCTATAAATTTGTAAGATAGTTGATCGCCAATTAAAAGTCAATTGATTATTTATAGTTCAATTGATTATTTAGGTTATAAGAAATGCAAACAACTAACCAATGTCCCAAATAAATTGTGTACGTAAGCAAGAGGCTTTAAAATAACAGTTTATATGTCTCTTTTTCCCCTGGAGAAAAAGAGTAATAGATGGATGTCCACATTCTCCATTTTTATAAAATCAAATAATATACAATAATAATATACAATAATAATATAATGTCTTGTTTTGTTCTGTCACAAATGACAAATCCACTCTCTTTCAATAATAAAATAGATCAATATGTTCCCCAGCGGCTGACTGAACGTAGAAGTCTCAGTCTCAAGTCTTTATAAGTTTCTATGACATCTAGAAATATTTTCCCTAAATGTTTTTTTTAAATTTTATTTTATCATGTACTTAAAATTCAATAGATTAACACATAGAATAATGAATATGATAGTTTGATCGTAAGTACAACGGTACAAAAATTTCAGGTTCAAAATTCTTCAGTAGGTGTACTTTTTAATAAATACAAATCATATAAATATTATTAATGTCACTTTTAGTGTTATATGGACCGGTATGAACTACTTGAACTATGCACATGGGCCTGGGCTGTTGTCAACCCCGCTGGACATCAAAACTATTCAAATCGTTGACTATATGAGATTTTGAGAGGCAATCAACATGTATTTTATATATATAAAAAAAAACAAAACAAAACAAAACTGGGTGACACAACTTGTTGATTGATTGATTAATTTCTTAGGTCGATAACGGTCGGCATATTGCTTGGGCTCCTAAACTATTTGTCTTGGATACAATCATTTTTAGTTTGCATCGTAACGGTCACTAGGGAGACATGTGAAAGTTAAATTAAAAAACATGTTATACATACATATATATTTTTACATCATTCTGATATCTAAGATTCAAATATAGGATTCTAAGCCAGAATTTATGAATATGATATAGACTATGTTAAAAACTGCATGCATGTGCCGACTGCCGCCGAGTAAGAGTATGATATGACACTAGACCGTTGTGTCAGTACAAATGAACTAAAGTCAATTCTTTTGAGATGCAGAGAATAAGGTTTGAGAAAGATAAAGCTAAGTTCGATATAATTACAATAATGATATGGCTTTAGTTTATTTTTATTAAAGAACAAATTTTCATAAAACTGCTATTTTATTATGAATATATTGATCATTCAGGCTAAAGAGATCCGTCATCCTTAAAATATTCGAATATATTGATCATTCAGGCTAAAGAGATCCGTCATCCTTAAAATATTCAAAGCTAGATACTATGCCCAAGAATTTATTTAAAATCGCGAAGAATCCATTGCAATTTTCTCCAAATTTTGGGTTTTTACAAGGAAAAGCAATTATAAAGTTTAATAGAGTAATACAAGGTAGGTGATAAATTCATGTTTGTGATTTTTTTTTTAACTGATCCCTTGAACGATTAAAGAGGAGTAGTTAAATCCTTGTTCAAAGGATGAGTAAAACCCACACAAATTGCATCTGTTTACATATAGTTAGTATTTTTTTTTAACAATTTAAATTAAGTTTTTAACTTTTTATAAGATTATTATCTATAGGGTGGGAACAATTTTTATGTGATTAAATTTCACAAGCAATGACATGATTTAACTTTTATTTTTGGTGAATTTTTCGGGCAAATAATTCTTATCCTCGTTTTCGAAAATATTATTAGTACATTGAGGATTTGCAGGCACGCAATAAATGTCTCCTGATAATAATACAACTCATCTATATCTTTACTATGTATTAAAATCCGTCACTTTTTTCCTCTATTTTTGACTGTTTTTTAAGTTTAAACCGGTAGTTTTCTATATTTAGTTAAAAAATAGTTTTTTATTTTTGCATTTTCTATTATTAAAAATAGTTTTTTTGTTAAATATATTAAAAATCATAACAATCATTATTTAATTTACTCAATAATTAAATATATTTATAAATCATGTTGAATTATTATCATCTAAAAAAATATAGCGCGGCGAAGTTGCGATTGTCACGCCCAGTATATTGGCTATTGTTACATAGAGATTAGCGTGTGAAGAGATAAGAAGGCACCATGCACACGTGATGTTAACGCAATACCAGCTGTATAAAGCTATATGGAGATTCGGCGGCTTGATATAATACATAACATTATAACATCCACAAATTAAGCAATATTGGCTAGAGCCCAGAGGGGTTATAATTACAAACATATTAGGTGCTTAGGTTCATGAAAAAAAAGAGCATAGTAAAACATATCCGGTGCATATATATGTTCATGAATCATGAATCAGGATGATCCAAATATATCAGGCGCTTAGGTTCCTGAATTTTTTTCGTTTACAGAATTTTAGGCGCCTAGGTTCATGGATAATTAAATTAATGAATGTGAGTATGTGATTGTTTGAGGACTAAACAAAGTAAACTGATGTCACATATTTATATATGGTTTTAGATCAGACTCTTACCCAAATCATAACTCAAAATCCTTGATTTTATTTGGTTTTATTTGATTTTAGCGTGTTAATTTGTAGAAATTTGATACTGCTTGGGTTTCATTTTGAATTTGTAGGAGTTTGGAGTCAAGTCACAGTGAAAACAATACATTTTGGCACGAAACAGAGCACGAACCAAGTCCCAAAAGACCCTGTGCGGCCGCACAGGATCCTGTGCGACCGCACAGACCATCCTGGCTCACATGACATACCTTTGGCTCAACCTTGGTCCAGTTACCTTGGTGCGACCGCACCACCTCACTTCGGGCTCATTTCGGCCGAATCTGACTCTAGCCTTGTCCAGCGACTTTGGTGCAACCGCACGGGCCTCCAAATCCTACCAAACCCCTATATAAGGCGCCCCAATCGCCTCATCTAGGGTATCTCTCTTTCCACCTTGATCCAAGGCGGCGCCGCAGCAGAAACCAACCCATTCCCTACCATTTTCCACCATCCGACCTCCCGTGCGGCCGCACAACCACCCCGTGCGACCGCACAGATCCTCTGCCGCCTCGGATTTCCCCGTCTCGACCTCCTACACTTCACCATTCCACCCAAGTACCTCCTTTGCTGGTCCAGAAGTCTATTGGGCTTGAGAAGAGGCAGTTTGTCTTCCTTTTTGACTTGGTTTAGCATGGAGATTGTATCTTTACATTCATTTACTTTGTTTGCTTATTTTACCATTATGTTAGGCTAGATTTAGACATGTTATAGGGACTTAGTGGAAAGCAAGGTTAGGTTTGTTGAATTGATGTGATATTTGGTTTCTATTGTGTACTATTTGCTTGATTGTTGAATGAATATGCTTGTTTGTGTTTAATTACCCAATTGAACCTCATTTTAGGTGAATGGACACATCTAACTTAGGCTAAAGGTATAGATTGTTTAATTGAACCAAGTAAGTAACCAAAGTAGGTTAGGAGCTGAGCGGTGACCAACTTAAGCCTCAAAAGGGACAAGTTTCTACTTAGGCGAGAGTCTAGCGGATGCTTTTGTGAATCAACAAATAGACTTAGGATAATTAAGCCAACATTACGAGAGTTGAGGGTTAATCAATCTAATGGGGACTTTAGGCTAGGTTCCGCACCAAATATTGTGACCAACACGCGAGAGCTGAGGTTCAAGAGTTTAGGTGGTGCTAGACCTGTCCCATACAAGCTAGGAATTAATGTATCGCATCAATCCGGCGCTAACCATGGGCTGTGCGGTCGCACAGGGCCCTCTGGCCCGCACTGATCAGTGATTTGGCACGAGAGTGACAAGCGTTGACAGCCCATAACCTAACCAAGGTTGAAACTGAACCCCTAAGACATTGTTATACCAAATTGCAACCAAATTACCAACAAAAACAACTTATTTCCTTCTTGTTTGTTGTTAGCCTTTATTTTTAATAATTGTTAAGCCCAATTTGTTAGTTTTGCCCCTTGAAATTACTAGATCTAGACTTTGTGAAATTGTGAGTCCGGTACTTGTGTATCCGTCCTTGTGGATTCGACCCCAATTGTATCAACGATTTACCGTGCGCTTGCGGTTAATTTTAGGACACTTTTGGGTATTAACTTCACTCTCATTATAAACTCCAGATGACTTTGCACGCTAGCAATCCTCATCTGCTCCCGTGCGGGACGATCCAGCGCTGCCATCCAACCGTCTGATCTGATATGGACGGTTCGAGCCTATCAATCTGGTATTATGCACGGAGCTTCCTTAACCATTGAGATTAAATCAGACGATTAGAATTGGTGCGCTGCACCGTCCCGTGCGGAACTAGATTTGATTTGGCATGCTATACCTTTGGCTCAAATATATATTTGCTTTTTGATGTGATGTGCTGAAATAAGGAGACAAAATTGTTAATAAAACCAATAATAAAGGTTTGAGTAAGACCTTTTTTTGTGCATACGTGTCATATGAGATATCTTACTGTAGAATAAATAAAAAGGATTTGTTTGTAAGGTTGACGTGGCATTGACTTGTAATAAAATTTGGGGAATTGCTCAGGGCACTTCCATCTTACTCAATCACTCCCAAAATAGCTAAAATACCCTCATTCAAGTGCTAAAGTCTGAGAAAAACAATATAAAAGAGGAGGATATTTTGGTCATTTTTAAAAAAAATTAGAAGTGAATGAGCAAGTTGTGCGTGACCTGAGCAATTCCCTAAAACTTGTTATCCTTGGGAAAAGCTGACCAATCTCAAGCTAGACCACTAGTTTCTTTCACACCTTGTAATTATACGACAACTTGAGAACAAAACTAAGCAATTACTATCGATTGTAACTTGAATGCCGTTTCGTCCTTCAACAAAAACTTGGATGCCTTTTTCAGTTTTCCGTTGGATTTACTAGTATTGACTATAGTCTTCAGAAAAATTAACCTAAGAAAACATAGACCAATTTTTAGTTTGCATTATTTTTCTTCGAAATACTCAATGAAAAATGAGAAAAAAAAAGGGTATTGTAGTCGCCTCCACTGAACCAATGTTGAACCCGGCCGTTAACCTCCATTATATATTTTGATTGATTGATTTGGTCTTTTGGAGTCCACTGTCCACCACATATATAGACACTGCAAAATAATGGTATTTTTGATCGGTAAGTTTAGATAAGCGACAATTAAGCAGTAGCGAAGCTAGGATTTCGTGTCAGCAGGATCCGTAAATTTTTTTTTACTGAAAATATATGTATGATGTAACGTCTAATATAGACATAGTATAATAATAATTCTTAAATAAACAACTCTAAAATAATGTTAGATAAAAAAGTCATGAGAAATCAAATATATATTACAATAACAATAGAAAATCTAAAATAATATATTTAATATACAAGATAATAATTCAAAAGTCAAGACAGCAAAAAGTACAACAATTTCCTATGAATTTTCATTTTTTTTTTTCATAATTTTGCATAATAAGTTCTTTAGAAATCTCATTGAACTCTTATTTTTAGTGGTAGTTTTTATATAATATCCGAGTTATATTTTTTATCTTTTGTGGTAGCTTTTATTTATAATGTCCTAAAGTTCACAAAATATTATCTAGACGAATCACGTAATGCGCGAGATTCACGCTAGTATATATATGCTACAAATAATTTTTCATCCAAATATTTTATTATATTCTAAGTTTTGTCTTAATAAGATTCATTGGGTAGGAGGAAATAAGACGATTAGCCAGGAACAAATGCTATCTGGATCCCTATGCGATTTTTTTGATGTCGTTATGCAATTCAAATCAAACACAACATGTTCAGCTGAATTCTTCAAATTTTTTAGATGGATCTCTAACTTCTTATGGTTTTTTTTTTTTTAATTACAAACAAATGCAATATCAAGTATTTTTTTTTAGATGGGTCCATGGACCCACCAAATTCTATATAGCTTCGCCCTGATTACTTGTTACTTCAGACTTGAGTAACGACTACTTTTCAAGTCAATAACATGCAACCAAAATAATAATTTTATTTGTCCATAAAAAAATTGTTATCCACGATGTTCTAACTCTTCATCCAAGCACACCCTATTTGATATGCACGCGGACCAAATAGCACACCCTATTTCATCCAAACACACCTATATTTGATATGGATGCGGACCAAATAGCACATGTGTCCCGAATCCGGATGGTATACGCCAACGATATTAGACATCGATGGTCATCCAAAAATCAAGCACCTACTTGTAATTTTAAAATTGATTACAAACAATAAGTACCCATGACATAAAAATAAGAAAAATAAAAATCTCTACAAGACGTGCATTACCAAAAAAAATAAAAAGAAAAAAATAGTTCAATTTTTTGGAAAGCTTCCTAAAAAAACTTGAATAGCTTTTGATAAATAAGGACAAGATAAACAAAATATTGTAAAATACTAATATTTTTTTTTTTTGCGGCCTCAACTCATTGCATTTGATTTGTTGTATTGGAATATTTTGAACTTGGGCATTTGCCTTATTGTTTACGTTTTCAATGCAACACAGTCAAGGTTTTACTGTTCTCTGGGTTCCTGAGTACACTCACTAATCATGGAGTGGAATGACAGAAATGAGGACTGTACTTATATTACTACTTCAAGGTCTTGATAATTACGAATCAGTTTTTTTTTTATTTTAATCCTAGTTGGAATAGATTTATTTGCAATTATACTGGGTTCCGATAAACGAGCCTGTAACATGCTAAATTATAATATTTATGAATAAATTTATTACCGCTTATTTTTTTTTCTTGTGAAAAGAAACTAATTTACAATTACTGGGAATGGATAAACGAGCCTGAAACATGCAGAATTTTAATAGTTATATGACCGATATTATAATTATTCCAACTTAACAAGAAACTAGTTAGGAAAAATTTTGAAATAATAATTAATTGAACTCGGTTATTTATCTAAAGATAACAAGTTCAATTTCTGTGGGAAAAAGGTAAATAAAGTCTATGTCGACGGACTTTATAAATAAATAATCTTAATTAAAAAAAAAACTGATCAATTGGAATTGTAAATTATACACGTTCTAGTCATAATGACCCATAATGTCTCGTCAATCTGAAAACGTGTAGAATGAAATATATTTATCTTCACAAAAAAGTGAAAAATCAATAATTATACAAATATTTTGCGCCATAATGGCCCCACAAAGTCTCTCCTCGGTGGGCTTATTGGGGTCAACCATTTTTGATGCTATATACTGCTTTGCGTACACCAAGCACAATTGTCAAGCTTGGTTGGCTTGACCTGTATTATTCCGGTACAGGAAGGAAACACAGTTACACAGATTAACGCAGAGCGGGCCCCGCTGTTTTGTTTTCTCATTTGATAGAGCTTTTCACGGACAGAGTTCTTTGACAGAGGTATAGGATCCAATGTGCACCAGTCTAGTCTGGCTCAACAGAGCCATAAGAGGCTAGGAGCCTAGGAGCATTTTAATGCTGGATTTTTTTTTTTTTTTTGAGATTTCGGGTAATTTAGTCAAAAGCGGTCAATTTTTAATTACCTTTACATATCCAATTAATATGGTAGATTCATTTTAAATTATCCTCCGGACTAGAGATTTTAAGTTTATTCAATTTTTTTTAACTTGAGATGACACACAAATTATATATATTAACTCAGCACTAATTAGAAATTAGTGGATAATGTTGACGGATAAATATGACTAACTGATCGAAATGTAATGTATACATTTGAAATGGAAGTCTTAGTTATAAAATAAGCTTCTAGACTATTCCTGAAAAAATTATAAGTAGTAACGAATGATTAATTATTCCTAAATATATATTAGCGACGCTTATAGTCTAGGTAATTCATTTAATTATATCATGTCCAAAATTTTTAGTATCAAGAGGACAATTTGAGAAATAGAAATTCACAATGTACAGTTAGCCCGTCTCTTTAGGAGAGGAGGAGATGTCTCAAACTACATCCTAAAATCAAATATTTTTCCTTAAAATTACATCCTAAAAATTTCCTAATTTCGAGCTTCCAATTGCATATGAGAATTCTTGATAAAGTTGTCAAATAAACTAATTGAGAAGAAGCTATTTTTAGTTAAATAAATAGAATCAAAAATATTTTTTCAATGTAAAAATACTAGAAGTAATAAAAATATATTAAATAAACAGATGAAATTCAAGTTGTACTACGAACGGAAAGATTGTTTTATTGAAACAGCTAGCATACCATATATCGTAAAATTTTATTACCAACCGATACTTATTTAAGGTATTCGAAGGAAAGAACAAGAGAAAAAAAAATGTGACATATTAACTAGATTGGAATTCGAAAATAAGTATATTTAGAGCTCGTATAACTTGCAAGTATTATGTATAATATTGTAAAGTTAACTATTATAATCATTTGTTGGAATAAAAACATACGTTACTGTGCATATCAAATCGCATTCTCTTTTAGTCAGTGTTTTGAAAACCGTACCAAATACCGAAAAATTTCGATAATACCGGAAACCAAAACAGTGATCGAAATGGAGATATCCGGTATTATGAGAGGAAATACCGGATAATTTTGGAAAATACCGAGAAATACTGGATTTCGGCCACTTAGCCGGTAGGGGTGCCGGTACGATTTTAAAAACACTGCTCTTAGTATTTCTACGACGCTACAAAGTTCCTAGAAAAGTATAATAATACGTCCAGATATTTGGATTTTAAATATATTTTTTTATTTAAAAATATTATAGCAAGGAACATTAAATAAATTAGTACAAAAGACTTGTTCATCAGTCATACCTAGGAAAAAAGATAGAACAATACAAACCAACAAATACATAAATAACTAGTGAAACAAATTTTGACTAATGTATAATTACTTAAATAACTAAAATTTGATTTTTAAATTGGTAACACACAAGAGTTCCAAAAGTCTGTCCATTAAATATCGTAGTGGTCACAGAAAATCGATCAAATAAAACATAATTTATTGATTTAGGTGGTCCTCTTGTATACGTCAGCTGGGTGCTTCCAAGTATGACTTCTAAGACTTGTTGACTTGCAACAATGTCGAAATTTTGAAATTTAATATTTTTCATTAGTTTTTGTGATGCTTGTTTTTGTCTTGTAAAATTAATTATTCAATACCACTTGCAGCGCCAGCCCACAAACCCAGTTCCACACCTAATCTAAATAAAAGAATCAAAATGTTTAACTGATCCTTGACTCTAGCCTGGTACACCTTGGTTGTTGGTGTTTCTTCTGTCCCCACTACCCACAATGCAATTGTATCTACTATAACAAAATAAATGTTCATACTAAGGTACTATATGCATTGAAATCACTTACCATTTTTACTTCTTGTTACTTGTCCATTTATCTTTCCAAAAGTAGGGTATTATCCGATCCGATATGGGCAAATCCTTTTCACATTTTTAATATTTCACGTGAATAAAAAGCAAAGCTGCATTCATAGAAACTTTATTCGGTCTTATTATGTTGTGGGAGATTTTTTTTTTTTTTATATTTACAATTGTGTGTTGTCCATGTCGAATGACCAAATAATTTATTATTGCAGCTTGATGTAAATTTTTCATGCATCTTCTTCTATTACATCAGGCTTCCAATAACTAGTCATTTACAAGTCAAAACTTAAATTAGGCCCAAACTAGTTCTTTTATAAAGGCCCAATTATGATTTGTTCAATTTTTCTTAATTATGGTGTCCAGCCGTCATTGTGCAATTTAGAGACAATAGACAATTATGCATGAGAAATACGTAAAGTGTGCATCAAATGGTTCGGAAAATAAGTTTGAAAATTCAATATAAAGAATAAAAAATGCATTGATATAGTATAAAAACCAACAACTGATGACCTTCAGCTCGTGTAAATGACGGTTCTGACTCTCATGACTAAATTCAACGTCTGTCCAGAATTTTGTTATTTGATACAATCATGCAATGTATCAGACCAGATCTTCATAGAGTTAGATAGCACTGAGAGCATGTCTATTTGGCATTTGTACTCTATAATGGATATCAGAGATTCAACAAAAAACATTCTCTCACTCTCTCTCAGTTTTTTACAAGTTTTATCAAACCTTACTAGAATCTCTGATAGGTATGCCGTATGCATGACTCTTACAACGTTTATGAGGACAAAGCAATCAAAATCTTCCAAAGGAGAAATAGAAAGAAGAAATGGAGCAGAGGCTAACTCAAAATAAAAAAACAGTATCTTAGGCCTTCTTGTACTGTATTGTTATGAAGTTTAAGTACATAGGTGGATGCATTATCCTCTGAAGAGGTGATTTTCCTAGCTCTTTACACTTCTCCCTTTCAATTCTACAAATTGGACAATTATAATTGCAATAAGCCGAAAATAATGCTGAACCAATAAACCCCATAAAAGCAAACAATCCACATCCTGTCACTGTCGAAAAAATAAAAAGAAAATCATAGAGAAATTAGCTGTACTTTCTAGGCAAGTTGACCATCTAAAAACTTTGTATGAGATTATAAACTGAGAGAAAAAGTTGTTAAACTTACAGCATTCACTTGTTGTCAGCTTGTTCTTGTTACCATAATTCATTATATTTTTGTTGGAATTGGAACCTTGTACAATAATCTCTGAATTTGCTTTACTCTTTCCAATTTTCTTTCTAATTTGTCTCATTAGAAGCTCCAGCTTGGTTGCGCTTGCCATGTATCTAAGCATGAGAGCAAACAAATAACATATATAAGCACAAAAAAAGGGAAGACAATGCACATTATTGTATTTATATAATGGAGCAACATGATCTGGATAGAAAATAAGTACTAATTCTGTGTTACCTGATGAGATAGACGCATTCAACCGAGAAGCTTTGTGAGGTTACTTTACCCATAAGTGTTTATCTATATATTTATTTCTTTCTTTCAGAGAACAAAACATGTACATAATTAGATAACTAGAGTGTTATGACATTGATATCCATTCATGTGAAGAAAAACGAATGGACAAAAAACCAGACTCACTCTCAATTAACACTCGTTAGGTTCGATAATTAACTATTATTAGACAAATAACATGTATGGTGAATGTTGAGCGATTCCAGATGTCCTTTAGATATACACTTCAGGAAACTATATTACTGATATTACTAATAAATAGCATGGAAAAGGGAAATGCATAGGGGCAGCTTCAATAAAAAAAAATTTCGTTGTTTGAATTTTTTTTTTCCCCTTAGGTATACAAACTAAAAAGTATCAATTACTCCCAAGCACTCCTTGTACACTTCATTTTTCATGTCCACAGAAAAAGGTTACTAACCCTAAAAAAAATCTCTCAATTAACCATTAGAAAAATCAAGCAATCAACATTATATTTTTTATCCTTATTTTTAGAGGAAGACTGAGCCAACATAACTGAATTTCATCTTGAGTCTGTACCTAGTCCTAGCTTAGTTCTTATTGTCTGAACTCGCAACAAAAAACTTAAAATAAACTAACAAACTGACATGACAAATCTATAAATCTTCGAAATATATGATGGAAGATTAAATTCTGATTGAAAAACTGATGTATTATTGGATCTAGGGCCCATACTCGGCCTAGATCATTTTGGGCCTTTGTGGAAGTCCAAATCTTGAGCTTCCAATTCTCGCTAATGCAACTGAAGAATACGCAACAAACATCATACACAATTATTTTTTTTGAAAATTGATTACTGGCCTCTGCAGTTTTGCCGTCTCTTACCATAGCTAGACAGAAAGTGAACACATAAAATAAACAACATGAACATATATAGTTATCAAAGTGAACACATACAAAGAAATAAGTTCAATAAAAATAAGTTGAATATGCATAAAAATCTGAACAAAAGATAACAACAATTATTTGATTGTAAGTGTTCACTTTGATTGTCTATGTATTTACCTTTGTATGTGTTTATGTGTTCACTTTGTGTTTAGCGATGGTAATGGATGACAAAACTGCAGATGACAGTTATCATTTCAGTTTTTTTTTTTATTTGGGATGTAATACTTGTCATTGTTCTCCGAAAAGAGATGAAACCAGAAAATTTTTTCTACAATCTTAGACGACATGAAAAACTCACCTGTTTGTATTTTCAAAAAACACGTCAATTGTTTGTGCACATAAATCTATTAGCATGCATTGAAGCACCTACTGATTATAAGTAATTCTAGAACATTTCAACACATATAACGTAATCATAAAAAATTACAATTATGTTCCAAACACAATCTAAGAGGACACGATATATTCGCTTATTCGAATTTGCAGAAGATACATCAGTTATTTGAGTATATTTACAACTTATTTTATACTATTGTCGATCATTTTAAGTAATTCTAAACATATTTGAAGTACTAAATTCATAGAAATTAATAGTTATTTATCAAAATATGATCTAAGAACTATTTACTTCTTCGTATTCTAGAAAGATTGATATATACATTTGTGCATTAAAAATTGGTGCTGATAAGTGCAATCAAATTCTAAAACAATCAAGCAATCAAATTCTAAAAATAAAAAAAGACAAGTTTTTCCTCCCGGTCGAATACAGAACCTGCGTCTCCCTCTCCCTTATCTTCTCTACTCCTCACCTCTCTCCCTCATCTCCTCTGCTCCTCATCTCTCTCTCCTTCATCTCCTCTACGCCTCATCTCTCTCACCCTGATCTTCTCTGTGCCTCACCTCTCCTTTTTTTTTTGCATTTTTATAACTCTTGTCAAATATAAATACTCTCTTAATACAAATAAAATACTCCTTTATAATATATACATCTATTTGAGTTATATAAAATACTCACTAATGGAAATATATATACTCTATCTGATTTATATAAAATACTCCCTTGCACATATTAATTACTTTCTTATACTGTTTACTTACTCACATAAATAAATTGCTCATTTGAACTTATTAGATGCTCCTTTCATCTTATTAGTTACTTCTTTACCATTAATTATATACTTTCATAACAAAATATAAAATATTTGCTCATTTAAACTTATTAAGTACTCCTTTGTCAACTATAAGTACTCCCATAATGCAAATAAAATATTCTTTTATATACTTCCATAAAGAAACATTAATGTTTTTTCTCACGACATAAAAAATATTATATACTCCCTTACTTATATTAGATACTCTATTAAAACTTATAAGTTACTCCCTTATGTATATTAGATAATTAGTTTGATTATGTATATTAGATACTCTTTTGAACATATTTAATTACTCCCTTATAAAGAATAATAATATAAGAAAAATAATGTTTGAATATAAAATAGAGATCAGATATGGATGAGACACGAGGAGAAGGGAGATGGAGCAGAATGAGAGAAGAAAGATTCAGATTCAAGGAAGGAGAAAGGAGAAAAGATGTGGGGGTGAGAGAGTGGGAGGGTGAGCATGAGAGAGAGAAGAGAAGAAAGGAGCAAAGGAAGGGAAAAGCGAAGGGTGATGGTGAAAGAGAAGAAGGGGAGCGAGAGAGGAGATGCGTTGTGAGATGAGGTGAGGAGATGGGAGGGGAGCAAAGGGGTGCGTGCAGCGTGCTACCTCTGTCCCACGTGAGGTAAGGGAGTGCAACCAGTCTCTCTGATTGCTTGACTGCGTGAGAGGCTGATTGCGTTAATTAATTCTCATTAAAAATGCATTTACAGGTCATTTTGAGCTATTGTTTTATCACTTTAAGCAACTGCAGCTCATTTTCAAGCTATAAAAATAATAAAAATCTGCATTTATATTTCAATATATGACTTATGAGTTATGACGACACAAAATATACACATGTTCACATTTGAAAAAGACATTACTTTTATTTGCATATAAATATGATTTTAGATAATTACAAGTTACTTTGAATGGATATTGATCATTTAAGCAATTCTAAAATACATTTTAAGTCATATAAGTTTAAAAAAAATACATTTTAATGCTCAAAATATTATTAATTAATTATAATTATAATTATAATTATTTTAATAATATAATAAAATAAAAGAGGATCCACATTTGCGCATCTTCCTATCTCGGTTTGTGTATGGACTAATTTACCCTTGTCTCTCTGTCAAATTTACTCCTCTCTCCGTCTCTCTCTTTCGTCTTGATTTGTCATTTGGGACACCTCTCCTTCTCCGCCTTCGCTGTGAGGCCCAGCGACGCCATCTCTCGATCCGGTCGGATCCGAGGCCTTATTGGATTCTACTTCTCGGATCCGCTTCGGATCTGCTCCTCCGCAGGTACTGCTCTTCTCCTTTCTCTCCTGTTCCTGTCACAACCTTTCGTCATATAATTTTTAGAACTTTAATTTTGAAGTTGTATATTGCGCTTTAGTTTATGAGAATCTTTGCATGGTGATGATTTCATAAAAAAGTTTTACGTGAAGGTGGTGTTTCTTTTATTAGTGTGTAATTTGTTGAATGGGAAAGTTGGATGAATTGGCATGACCTCAGTTTTACTTATTTTTGGATGAATTTAATTGGGAGTCATTAAATAAGTGTAAAGTTGATTTCTTTTTTTTTTTTTTTTTTTTTGTTCTTGATCAGTATTGGAATTATTTGGATTTTAGAAATTTGTTGTGAAATGTTTAATCTCTCTTGTCGGTAAGTCAAATAATGTTTGCAAGGAGCTTGTGTTTTTAGTAGGTTCATGTATTCAAGAGGCTGAAAGGTAATGACAAATTTGGTTGAATTTTATATGTGTAAACCTTAGTTCATGTGTAGTCCTGATGGTGAGCATCAATTGTGTTTGTACTTGACTGATGCATGCAGTGCTCCATTGACATTATGATACACTTGATCATGGCATTTAGTATGCATGGCGGACATGCAGTTTATCTGATTGGTACTAACTGGCATTCCAACCTGTAATGTATGTTGTCAACCTTGTACAGAATTCTAGATTCATTAAACTTATTCTGGGGTTATTATGTCTTGTAATAATCAGTTAATTCTATGTTTTCATAACTAAATTTTTCTTTTTGATTATGTAATAAAATTAACTGGTGGAACTAATTGGTTTAATCAAATAGGAAAAAGAATCGCACATAGCTAAAATGCAACCACCTACTGGAGGTGAAAAACCACCATCTACTTACCATGGTAGAACCTTAACTCCCGTTTCATCGGCCCCTCAGCTTAACCCACAGCCTGCTTTTCCACCACCTACCCTTCCAGGCCCACCTTTTGCAACTAGTAATGCTCCTGGTCTGATATCGGGTTCCCAATTCAGACCTCCATTCTCATCTAGTCAGCCAGTACCAGGAGGAACCACTGCAGTACCACCACCACCACCACAAGCTCCCTTTTTAGCTGGTCAACCTGTGTCAGGATCATCCCCCTTCGCTCCTGTTGGACCCACTTTTGGTGCTTCTGCAACTACGTCTCCACCAATAAGATTTAATGGGCCATCATCTGTTGGACCTACACCGGCCCGTACTTACCAGCAACCAGAAGTTCCGAGATTTTCTTCCCCATCCAAGCCAGTCACTCCCCTACAGAGCTCTTACATTCGGGGGCCACCTCAAACCCCCATCCAATCTGTTCCAATGGCAGCGCCGCCATCACAAATAGGCAACCAGTTGGGCATGAGATCAAACATGCCGCCACCAATGGGATCCGCAAGTTCACTTGCTCAGCAGCATGTGCAAGGATTTACCAATGTAAACCAACAACGTACCATATATCAGCCTCCGCCACCTCCACCACCTGGCCAGATGCAGTTCCCCAATGTAGGAACTGCAGTGGCTCTGCATGGTCAGATGCAGTTTCCTCAATCGGGAGCAACAATGACAGCTCCTCCACAGGTGCAATTCCCTTCCATGGGGCCTCAAGTGGGACCACCAATTGGTTCTACTGGTGCCATTCACAGTCTGGTTGAGGAGTTCCAGTCCCTGTCGGTGGGTGCTGCTCCTGGATCAATCGACTCAGGTGTTGACGTAAAGACACTGCCTAGGCCATTACAGGGGGATGAAGAACCAACTAGAATTTTGGAATCATACCCATTGAATTGTCATCTGAGATATTTCAGGCTGACAACACATGCCTTGCCCAATTCCCAATCTCTACATGCCAGATGGCATTTGCCCCTTGGTGCTGTGGTTCATCCCTTGGCCGAATCACCTAATGGGGTAATACCTTTTTGACAATGAGTAGTTTTCTAATTGGGAAATTGCACCTTTATTTTTGGCCTTTATTAAAAGCACAAACCATCACAATATCAATGTATATTACCAGACAAAACATGAGTTTTTTGTAAGTTAGTTAGGGGTGATGGCATGGATGGGGACGCATGTTTTAAAGAGGAGCTTAGTTTATTTTATTTTCAGTATGTACATGATATGTTGATTTTGTGGGGGGTCATATAGAAATATTTGTTGGTTTTTTTCATTGTGCTTCTTAAAATTTTGTTCAGGAGGAGGTGCCAGTAATAAACTTTGGTAATGCTGGTGTTATAAGGTGTCGCAGATGTAGAACCTACATAAACCCCTATGTGACATTTGCTGATTCAGGCAGGAAATGGAGATGCAATCTTTGTCAATTGCTCAATGATGGTAAAGACCGGATTGCCATTCTTTAAGAAAGTCTTTATTTATTTGCAACTTTAGAAGCGTTCTGCCAAAAAATAAGTATAAATAAATAAATAAATAAATAAATAAATAAAAGTGATTTCCCGTCTGTTCTGACAGTCCCTGCAGAGTATTTTAGTGCACTGGATGCAAGTGGTAGGAGATATGATGCAGATCAAAGGCCAGAACTGAATAAAGGCACTGTTGATTTTCTAGCCCCTGCTGAGTACATGGTGCGGCCGCCAATGCCTCCCTGTTATTTCTTCCTTATAGATGTTTCTCTAGCCTCTGTTCAGTGCGGCTTACTCGAGGTATACCTTGTGCTCTCTCCCTCCCACAAAATAAGATGATCTTCTTAAGGAGACTTCTTCAAAAGAAATGCACACTCTATTTTATCAAACTATAGCACTTTCACACTCAGGACTATTATCAGCACTTTCGCACAGGATGCTCATGTCATGACAATCATCACTTTTGTTCTTCAAAATTAATTTTTCTGTGTCCTTCAACTCTATTTTCCTGGTTCCGTTGTTTGAGAACCAGAGTCGCTCATTAAAGGGAAGACAAGTGAACTAAACAATGGTATGGTACTATGATAATTGAATGCCTTATATAGTTATATTATCTAAGAAGACAACTCTTTTGTTATGATAAATGGAGTAGTCTTAGCTTGTTTTTTGTCCATTTGAATTCTGGCGTTTCTGCAAAGACCAAAGTTTACTTAGGTCTCCTTCCAGTTAGCGCATATGATGGATCAAAGGATGCTTTAATCATTTTGTAACATTTTTATTTCCAATTATTTTGTTATTTACAGGTGGTTGCAAAGACTATAAAATCATGCCTCGATCAGCTACCTGGATCCCCGCGTACTCAGATTGGCTTCATAACGTTTGATAGCACCTTACACTTTCATAACCTGAAGGCACTTTTCTAGTTTGTCTACACTGCTTTGTTTCATTCTTTGTTGATTAATAATTGATTATTTTATTTATCTTTCGAGTGTTGCATAAATTTTCATACATGAAATGACTTTGTGTGGTTTTTGCTTGTTTGTTTACAGTCATCCCTGACACAGCCTCAGATGATGGTGGTGCCAGACCTAGACGATGTGTTCTTGCCTCTACCTGATGACCTGCTTGTGAATCTATCTGATTCGAGAAACGTGGTCGACTCATTCTTAGATAGCCTTCCAACCATGTTCCAAGAAAACCCTAATGTTGAATCTGCTACAGGCCCTGCCCTCAAAGCTGCTTATATGGTCATGGTATGCCTTCTTTCTCTTCTAATTTTTACGAGAATAATTTGTTGTATCGTTAATAAGAGATGCTTGAGTCCAATATACAGGATGGATGGGGTTGTTCTCATGTTTCAAATTTCAAATGACCGATCTGAACTGTACAATGTGTTCTCCATATTGAAAACTTATAAGAAACCAAATTGTTATAATTTATAAAAAGTTCTACTAATTTTTTCAGATTTTTCAAAATCATTAGCTATTGGAGGGTCCATAATTCTTGTATCATGGATTTTCTAAACTACCAGAAAAATTGTAAAACTTTCAAGAAGAATGTAAAAATTGCGGGTTTTCATCGTGAAGAACATATTGAACGGTTTGTATCGGTCGTTTGAAATTTGAAACATGAGGACAATTGTGTGCGGCGGACCCCATGTAGTCTATATATTGGACTGTAGTATTTCTCTTATTAATAATGGCCTTTTTATTGCATTATTTGATGCAAATAAGCCCCTTCATTGTATCTAAATCGCAAGAACATAGCCCTTGCATTCAGTCAGTCAGAGCCTTTTTTATCCCAAACAAGTTGGGGTAGGCTAGAAACAACACTCTGACCCAGGTCATTTCTTGTATATATGGCTGAGTTTTTACGTTGGCTTGCCAAGCCTATCGCAAGCATGCGGGCTTGAACCCTGGACCTCTTAGAAGTCAGCCCAGTGCTCTTACCACTTGACCACATGCAACATAGCCCTTGAATTGTAGCAAAAAAAAAAAAGGGCTCTTTATTCATAAGTGGAACACCATCTCAAGGCCAAATATTGAACTATAGTCTAAATTGTTTATATGTGGTGTTTATCAAGCTCCTAAAGAATGTTGTGCTGGAGGCTTAAACAACTTAACCAGAAATTCTGCCAATCTAAATGTCATTTCTAATCTGAGGATATAATCATATAATTAATATGTATGTTCTGTTAACAATTTGCATGTTTTTAATTTTTTTACACTTATTAGTAAATTTAAGTATGTTTATAGAAAGTAATTGAGTTAACTAATTTCACTTTGTATCGAGAATTGGGTTCTCTTCTTCTTGCAACATAACCTTTTTGTAAATTTGTGCTTACATAACAGCCTTATTGCAAGCTTTGTTAAATTATTTTGTCATAATTTTTTCCACTATGGTGGACCTTGCACATCTCTTTCAGAGTCAAATAGGAGGAAAACTTCTGTTGTTTCAAAGCAACTTGCCATCTATTGGAATTGGTCGGCTTAGACTCAGAGGGGATGATGTTCGGGCCTATGGTACTGACAAGGAGCACATCTTAAGGGTACCTGAAGACCCCTTCTACAAACAGATGGCAGCTGAATTTACCAAAAATCAGATATCTGTTGACATATTTGCTTTCAGCAATAAGTACTGTGACATCGCTTCGCTAGGTCAATGCACTTCTTATTTGTTGTTTAAAAAGAAAAAAATTCCTATGTTTTTTGGTTACTCACAAAGATATTTAAGCATTTCAGCTCTAAACAATGGTTAAATCTAGCAAAAAAACAACTGAACTCTATGACTACATATTAACTTATCTAAGATTTACACTTAATAAGTCCATGAGGGCTACTAACACAACATTAAGTTTGCTTTTCTTGATTGTGGTTTAAGAGAAAAGAAGTTTTGTATTGTTATGATGATGGAATTGCCAATATTTATTATTCATCAAGCCAATACCTTTTCTGTTTGGTGGAATATATGAACTTCTTAACATGGAATTTTCATAATTTGGTATTGGTAGGACATACAGCCATACATTTTCTGTTTTTCATTGAAAATTTTTTATATGGTTATGTTAGGTACACTCTCGAAATATACTGGTGGCCAGGTTTATTTTTATCCTTCTTTCCATGCATCTACCCATGGAGAGAAGCTACAATATGAGCTAGCCCGTAATCTGACTAGGGAAACTGCTTGGGAGGCTGTCATGCGTATAAGATGTGGCAAAGGTTTTACCTTATATTCATTAATGTGATAATTCCATTTCTACTATTTGAAGGTTTCTTTTGCAAATGGCACCAATTAGTTTGCTACAATAATAGTTTTAATTATTTAATTAATTGTTTGTTGTTAATCTTAAATGATTTTAAAGTAAATGTTATTAATTGCCAAGGAAATTTAATGTATTCTAGAATCTCACAATTGAACATGTGTAGACTTTATTATTAGTATATACATAAACACTTTCTTCTTTTTTAATGTAATTTTTCAGGCGTGAGGTTTTCAACATATCACGGACATTTCATGCTACGATCCACAGATTTATTAGCATTACCGGCCGTTGATTGTGATAAAGCATTTTCCATGCAATTAAATCTGGAGGACACCCTAATGACTACTCAAACTGTCTATTTTCAAGTTGCTTTATTGTATCCTTTGATCGATATCTTTTTTCTTATTTATAAATGTTATAGCACTACCATATCATGCTGAACCATGCAACTATTATTGAGCTTATACCTGGACCTTGGCAGTGATCCACTGTTATGAAAATGGACAACTATGACATTTGGGGTCCTTATATCAGAATTATAGATACACATCCTCATCTGGCGAAAGACGAATCAGGGTACACACTGCTGCAGCGCCTGTGGTACCTGATCTTGGAGAGATGTACCGCCAAGCTGATACTGGTGCTATTATTTCTCTACTAAGTAGGATGGGTGAGTTGTATAGAATTCATTCTCTTCTTACTGCTTCCTGGAAATGTCTCATCTGGATAGAACAAAAGGATGCATTTTGTTTTAGTTTTTAACAATCTATGTCGAACCAATTAATGGTAAAAATGGCCAAGGATCATAAGCTCCATTTTTGGTACTGGTACTTTTATAAAATAAGGGAACTTCAAATGTGCTCACATGGGCAAATTGTACAAATTTACTACTTGACAATGTTATCATATTATAAGCCATATCTTTTTTGAGGAACCGTTGCAGAAGCAAATATATTATTACTTTGTTCAGTGTTCACTCATAACATAAGGGCAAATATTTTAAAGATGTTATTTGATATTATTAACAGGATATTTCTCTGAGGGCATGCATACAAAAGAAGCATCAATTTACCTTATTTTTAAATATTTGTCTAAAGCCATACTATTCGGCAAACAAATATTTGAATATGAACACTCTGATGCACGTGTTAAAGGAGCATCATTATTTATCTCATTTTTCTAAATTCAGCTGTGGAAACAACACTATCAAGCAAGTTAGAGGATGCGCGCCAGATGCTTCAGTTGAAGCTGGTAAAAAGTTTCAAAGAGTACCGCAACCTCTACGCAGTACAACACCGACTGAGCGGTCGACTCATCTTTCCTGACTCATTAAAATACCTTCCCCTTTACATCCTTTCCCTCTGCAAGTCATGGGGTTTACGCGGTGGCTATGCAGATGTATCACTGGATGAGAGGTGTGCGGCAGGGTACACCATGATGGTGCTTCCTATCGCCAGCATTCTTCGGCTTCTCTACCCTGCCTTGTATCGTATGGATGAGGTCTTGACAAAGGTTATTTTTTTCTGCTTTACTTAGATTTACTCTTCAAATCTTTTGCCTTTTACACCATAATTTAAGCAAATTACAAAAGAAAAAAGGTGTCATGTTCCTAACCTTTTGATATTAAATCAAATGAGTCCCTTCATGACAAATTCATATGAACTAGCAACTTACAATATACATTGTGTTGCTTCAAACACAGTGGGTGTTGTTTGCATGTAATTCAATTACATGTGAGTGCTATTTTGGATGTATAATGAGGTCAGCAGATGTACTAATTGTAGTCCAACTCCTTTGAAAGGGACAGCGACAAAAAACAAAAAGCATAAACAAATTTTCTTTTCTGTTTCTTCAGCCATCAGAGAAGGAGAACATAGACGAGCTATTGACACAAGTTCCCCTGACAGTACAATGCTTAGACTCAAGAGGGCTCTATCTCTTGAATAATGGTTTGAGCTTTATTTTATGGCTGGGAAGGATGTTATCTCCTGACCTTATTAATGGTATACTTGGAGGCAACCTTGCTAATTTCCCTGATCTCTCTAAGGTATGGTACTCTTCCTTTAACTTCAGCTGGGCCATATTTTCTTACCACTGTTTGCCTTTAAAAGTTAAACATTCAATCTGATCCCTTAAGTTCTTTTACTACTTCACAGTTGTACTTCTTGTACCTGAAAATGGCTTTTTTTTTTATCCCTTTTATATTCGTAATTCGTGTTTACTTGGTTGTCTATTTATGTTTGAATTTCAGCCAGGGACCACTAATCTTTTTTTTGTTTTTTAGTTGAAATCACCGAGTCTTTGTGGCACCTTTTGTTCTATTTTGATGAAGTATGCAAAAGCTGATTATCATTAGAAATTTAGAACTATTAAAAATTGTTATTCTAAGAAACTAGGTGATGACACATTTTTCAGGTGCAATTGAATGAAAATGGAAGCGAAGTATCAAAGAAACTAACAAAGGTATTAAAGACTTTGAGGCAAAAAAATCCTTCATGTCACCAATTAGTACATATAATAAGGCAAGGTGAGCAACCAAGAGAGGGATTCATGCTTCTCTCCAACCTTGCTGAAGATCAATCTGCGGGGGCTGCAAGCTATGTTGATTGGGTTCTCCAAATTCACCGCCAAACTCAAGGTTAGAGAAAAAAGCACGGAACATATTCTGTAATTGTTTCAGTTTTTGTGTGTAATGAGATTTTAATTTTTTGTATGACATTGATTTTGCCTTTTCATTGAATATATTCTCCCTTGTAACGTTCCTAAACTTTCTTTATGATTTGCTTTCTTGTAACCATTAGTTTTGTACTGCTGTAGATTATTTATAAGAAGTTTAGAGGTAGATAATGGTCTTCTTTGTTTCATTTAGAACGTCACAGAAAACTTATAATGTTGAATATAAAAATGACCTACCTTGGATCTCCTTTTTCCCATTTTTTTTTTTTTCGGATTGTTTTACGGCTTTGTAATGGTGGGGTTCATGCTTTTTGATTCTAACATGAATAATACAATGGATACAAACAAATGTATGTAATGCAGTGGTAGCTTTCTATCCGGTTTCTGTTGCACTTGGCAGATTCAATTATTAAACAAGAAGAGGCCCATTTGAAATGGAAATTTCAGAAGATTTATGGTTTGTCTACATGTTATGGTAGGCAAATGCTGTTGAAGCCTTTAATAATGTTTAGTCCTCAGTGTTATAATATTTGGTTGCCTTTCTTATCACTGCTATTAAAAATGCGTTGATATTATTGCTCAATATGTTCGTTGTCTTTCACAATGCCTCCAATAGGTTTAGTTTTCTTATCATTTACTTTTACAGTTCCTTGATATTGCTGCTCAATATTTTTAATGTCGTTTACCAAGCCTTCAATCATCAGAACCTTCATTTAATTAGTAACGTTTCGAATTTCAACGAACTTCGGTTATTTGGTTATAATTGAAAACCAGTCGATGAAAATATCTCATTGCATATGGCTAATTGAAGGTCGTTTTTACATTGTGAGTGTGCAAATTGTATACGCGAAACTAGTAGATTGAAAGGACGATTCGAGGATGAGGTTTTTTTGCAACGAAGTACAAAAATAATACTCAAGGGTGTAGGCTCTCGTGTCCATGTCAGTAGCAACACTGCTCATGTTCAATAACTACAAAAAAATACGAGGAAGGTTTCAATACCAACATTTTGGTTGCCTTCAAATGACAACATTTTGTTATTTAGTTGTTTTTCAAATTTTAAATCTAAACTGTTGATCTTATTTAGTTTAACGAGTGATGTGTTTTGATATAAGTTTTGTAAATTTTGGAGTTTGTTTGATACTCAATCAAGAGAAAAAAACGAACGAACCTTGTTAACTATGATATATTTGTTCTAATACGTTCATGTTTTAACATTTGATCCGTGTTATTGAGCACATGTCGTCAAATAATTGGGCGCTAATAAAATGTTGGGTACTTGAGTACCAATTAAGTAGTAGACTAGTAATGCATGAGATGAAAAGTTGTAATTTATTTTATTTTATTTTGGTAGAAATTCAATATCCACTTCACTTGTGAAAGAAAAATAAATTACTCATTCTTATTAGTTAACTTAAATTTTTTATTGAAAAATTGATAACTCAGCACCCTGCTCTCCAGCAGAAAACATCAATTTTATTTTATTGTTCTCACTTTGGGACAACGATTTGGACTGGTTGTACGTGGATTGGATAGTGTCATCTGGACATCAGACTGTCCGAATGCACCTCTGTAAAGTGCAGTCTGTGCAAAGTATAATTGTATATTTGAATAATGCAGACCATTACTAAATTATTCATGTAATGAGAGCTGAAATTTGCATCAGTACAGGACAAATTACAGGCTTTAGGGTTGATAGTTGAAAGAGGGTTGTAATAGACTATTTTTTTCGTTTTAATGAAAAAAGTGGTGAGCTTATGCTCACTTGTTTCAAAAAAAAAAAAAAAAAAAAAATTACAATATATAAATATGCTTCTTCCTCTCATGAATGCTTGGGTTAGAATTTACCGGACAATTTACTCAGGGGATGATTCGGATTTGTTTAACAATCAACTAAGGTTAAAAAAGAAATTAATGATTTTCCATTTTTCATATTCATTCAGCTCTACTCAAATCGATTTGTAGTACCCTCAATGCAAATCTCATCACCTCAAACTTTTCCAAACTACAGTGTTTTGACGAACCGACATGCAAAACCGGCATGCTTTCCACTATGAAAATGCTGTGGGAGAAAAAATGGGCCCGAAAGCGACTCACTGCCATAATGACAATCGGTTTTGGAGTAGGATTATCCTATTTCGGCATGCCTTTAAATGTCGGGAACCTCGGATCGAACCTCTATTTAAGTGTAGCATTGAATGCCGTGGCTGAGTTTCCTGCAACTTTGTTAACATTTTTTCTTGTCGGTAAGATCAACAGACACAGCTCCTTGCTTGCCTTAACAACAATCAATGGCATCTGTAGTTTATTTTGCCTCATGAACAATGACATAATACCAGAGAGGGTACAAATGGTGATTTAAGTGGTATCATTCTTTGGCGCATGCACATGCTGTGATATAATCCTAATATACACCACAGAGTTGTTCCCGACTTGCGTCAGGAACTCCGCACTTGCTTTGATACGGCAAGCACTGGTGCTAGGTGGTGTTTTGGCACCGGTGTTGGTTGTTAAAGGAAGAAATAAGAAGTTTTGGTCCTTAGGAGTGTTCGGGATAGCGATATGCTGTTGCGGGTTGTTCATGGTGTGTTTGCCGGAGACACGAGGGAGGACCATATGTGACACCATGGAGGAAGAAGAGTTTAAAGAGGCTAATAACCCTGCAAGAGATGAGAATTGAGAGGTTTGAACGTTGTCGTTTCAATAAAGTGAAAATTCACGACCAATCTGGATAAAAAATAACTATTGGCAAGGTTGGTAGACAATCGTCTACCAACAATAGTATTGAGATATTGAAGGAATAAAATTTGAGATGTTTCAGTTAAAGTTGTTCAGATAATTTGCAAGATTTTAAAAGAAGAATGCCAAAGTTTTTTTTTTTTTTTTTTTTTTTGCAAAAACAATTAAACTGATTAATTAAAATTTATAAATTTCCGACCGAAAGACATCCCAAAGTTAAAAGATGAATAAACGATATTTAAATCGGTCAACTCAAAAATCTTGCGCTAGTGTTGAATTTGTAGGATTGTATCCGTTTGCTGATATCTTTATTAGTTGATTTTAAATGAAGGAAAGGTAAAAAAAAAAAAAAGAAAGAAAGCAGAGCAATAATTCGATAAAACAAGCGTGCAATGAAGGGACTTCATTTTAGTGATATGGTTGATGGCTTCATCATGCTTTAGGATAGAAATTTCCACTTCAGAGCGCCATCATTCAGCCCAACAAATGAGAAATTAAATAATTAATTTGTGCTCGGCCACCAACCATAGTCCATTTTTAGATGGCCCAAGGCCTTACTTTGTGTTTTTTTCGGGAATATATATGCTGTTTGTTTCAAACTTTAGCCAATTTGACAATGGTTTAGTATTTTGAACGCCTTGTGTATATGCAATGGTATTATGATTGGGGCTGAAAACGGAAGCCGTTTCAACCGTTATTTCGTTTCATTTTTCATATGCAATGGTATTATGATTGGGGCTGAAAACGAAAGCCGTTTCAACCGTTATTTCGTTTCATTTCGTCCAAAACAAAACAAAACGAAACGAAACGGTTAAGGAATATGGTTGCGTTTCAAAAATGAAACGGTTAACAAAACAATAAAATGGTTCCGTCCATGTGTAAATCACGAAAATTTCGTCGATTTCGATCGTTTCGTCCAAAACGAAATGGTTAACGAAATTAGTGGTCAGTTTCGTCAACGAAACGAAACATCCTAGTTTCGTTACTGTTTCGATCGATTTGCAGCCCTAATTATGATATTGGAAATTGCTTATTACAATCAACGCTATGTGCAATCAATCAATCAGAGCGCTCACTTTCACCCTTACCCTCACCTCGTGCGACTTTAATCCCCTGTCCTCACGCGCGACTATAATTTCCTTCTCCTCTGTTCGCGTCCCCTCTCTCATCTCACGCAATCAAACCCGTTACACGCCTCTTCTCTCTCTCCTCGCCCTCTCCTCCTCACGCCTCCCATCCAATTCTCCTCACCCTCTCCTCCTCCGCTTCTGCCCCCTCTCGCAGTGGCTGCCTCTTCTCCTCTTCACCTCGATCTACGGCTCCACCTCCTCCGTCTCTACTCTTCTCATCCTCTCCTTTCTCTTACTTCTTTTTGCTTGTGTGAAATTATCTCTCTTGATTCTGTCCTATTTGGAAGAGAGAAAACATGAAAAACATGAAGGAAAAAATTAGAACAAAACTATACAGTATAATTTTATGTAAGAAAGTAACTAAAATAGCAGAAGGGAGTATTTATTAAAAATAAGGAGTAACGAATAACTTTTTGTGTACATTTATTAGGGAGTAGTTAAAAATTATAAAGAAAATAAATAATATGTATAAGAGATTAACTAATAACTACAAGTAAGTAACTAATAAGTTGTCATATGTACTTAATAAAAGGAGTAACTAATATCTACAGAGAGTAAATAATATACATAAGGGAGTCACTAATTTTTAAGGGAGTAAATAAGATGTATAAGGGAGTAATTAATAAGTCTAAATTTGTAGTTGATTAAAAGGAGTAACTAATAATTATAAGGGAGTAAATAAATATGTATAAATGAGTAAGTAATAAGTATAAGAAATGGGGAGTATGTAATAAGTATAAATACGTATTTTCATTTAGTAGAGTAACTAATATGAAAAAAGGGAGTAAATATTGTGCATAAGGAAGTAAATAATATGTATAAATGGTTAAGTAGTAGATTTAAATGCGTAGTTTATTTAAGAGAGTAACTAATAACTAATAACTTTAAGGGACTAAAAAAATATATATAAGAGAGTAAGTATTAAGTATATAATATGGGAGTACCTAATAAAGTCGTTGTATGTCATAAACGAGTTGTCTTCGTTACTAAGGGAGTATTTATTTTCTACTAAGGGAGTATATTGTAAGGTTACATTATTATACATTATAAGGGAGTATTTATTTTACACAAAACGAGTATTTATAATTGACAAGGAAGTATATTACAAAAATAGTACGGAAAAATAGTGAAGGCAACATCAGGAAGGAGGTGAAGGAGAAAGATGAGAGCGCAGAGGAGAAACAGGGGTGAGAGAGAAAGGAGGCGCGCGGGTGAGAAGGAGGAGGTGGGTGGGTGAGAGGAAGGGGGCACGTGGGTGAGAGGGAGGAGGTGCGTAGGTGAGAGGGAGGGGGCGCGCAACCAAACAGGGGTGAGAGAGGGTGAGGGGACGCGGGTGAGGGAAAGAGGTGCGCTCTGATTCTATTTCGGAAAGAGGAGATTACCGTCCTTATCCAAAATAGATTATGATTGCTTGATTGCAATTATCTGTACATTAATGCATGTCATACTTGAGAGGGACACCTGCTATATATGTTAGACGTGCCGTGTGCATGGAGAGAAGTTGGATCAATTAACAATTTAACATATATATGTGCAAAATTTGATATTATCATCTCTACTAAGAATGCACGCATTGAGGCATCAATCATCAGGGCAGATCAGCTACATGAGAGATGAGACTATGAGAGGGAGGTACATGCTCTAGCTCAGAATATTTTCAAAATTATCCCTCTTTGTACGGTGTTCTGTGAAAAAGAAATTATAGAGTTATGTTTATGCCTCAAAATATTATAAACATTTTGCTCTATCTTGAAAATGTTCCTTACCTTGTCGTAACTTCTGGCTCAGTCCCTTCTCAGTCATGCTGGACCGGGATTTGCCTAGGTTCATCGAATTCGACTAGATTGGATAATACCAAAATTTCTCATTTTTTTCCCCAAGCTTAATTCAACATTATTTTTTAGGAAATAAGCTGATACTGGTTATTAAAAAAAAAAAGGAAGCGGCAAAGAGCAATGCATCTCAAGTGAGAGGTCGCAGGTTCGAAATCTGGCTGGAGGTTTTTATAGACATTTAATTTAAAAATAAATTAGGAGACTTGATCCCAATTTATCTTAAAAAAAAAAGGGAAAAGAAAGCTTAATTCATTGAATTGGGCTTCTGGGTTCCAATATCGCGTCTAGCTCAAGAGTTTCTGTGCCCATAGCATGCTCAGATTTATTTTATTTTATTTTTTTAGATATGAAACATGCTCAGATTTGGACTCAATATATAGTTAGTTTATCAGAGCTCTAGTGAACGCCCACAACTTTTTAAAACAGGTGCCAGAAAAATCCATCGGGTCAACAATTATAATTTTTTAATTATGGTTACAGTTATGATTACTTTTTGGAGGATAAAAATTTGATTTTCTTTTTGTTATATTTTTAGTTTCTTTAACAAATAATTTATATATTGAATTGCCAAATCAACGTCTGACAACGATATTAAAATTTTTGCTCAAGAGAATTTTCCGAAATGTCTAACAAATAAAAACTTGAATCTTTGTGGAATTAAAGAAAAGGGAAAAAATTACTTTAAATTACACCTAAATGAAAAACTCAATTACGCTAGCTAAATTCGTGTTATGTTGAGTGCGTAGACTTTATTGGAAATTTTCAAAAGAAATAATAACAGAATATATATTAACAACTAGGACCCAAACAACTAGGACCTAGTTTGCACTCGGCTATGTTTGGTAAGGAGCCGAACTAGCTAGTTCGGCGTTACCAAACATGGCCCGAACTAGAACAAGACCTAGTTCACCTCCTTGTTCTAGTTCTACCAAAATCATGGAATTAGAACTAGAACTAGAATAAGCCTTGTTCTAGTTCACACCATTTGCCAAAATAATATTAACAATTATTTTTTATTGGAAATTTTCGAATAAGCATCTAGTTCACATCTAGTTCTTGTTCATGTGAACTGCTAGTTCACCTGTAACAAAAAAATAAAATCAAAATATCAACATGGTAAACATAATTTGATAATATATGTGCTCTTTTTCTAAAATTAAAAATAATTGTTATTTTAATGAATTTTTTTTTTCAGCCTAGACGTAGAATCAAATGATAATATCTTTTTCTCTATCAATTGACATCTAGCCACAAATTAAATCGATCAAACTGTATAGAAGATGGATACATGCCAGATAGATTGAGAGGTGATACATATCTTATTTATCCGTACATGCATTTATTATAAGGAGTAGGAATATCCTAATGTAATCTCGTGGCATAATTGTAAATTTTATAACGTTTGGTTGGACGACTTGATGGAATTGAACTCTCGCATGCCTCCACGAATGAAATTGGTGTAGCTGTCAAAAAGAAAAAAAAAAAAATAAAAAAGAACGAAATCGTTCTGTTTGGTTTTGGGTGTGGCGCTGATGATGTGGACACATTTTTTTCTAAATAATAATTGTAAACTGAGACTAGTTCCGTTCGTTTTGTATATAGAGGTCGGCAGTGGCATCAGCAACCCATATATAATTTAAGGACTAAATATATATGACCAATTTAGGGGCTGCTAATTAATCGAACTCAAACAAGTATATTTTGGTTCTTGTTTTAGTTGAATTTAAACAAAACTATGTCAAACTCGCGTTGGGATTCATTCAATCTATGGAGCTAATTCGAAAATGAATCCAATTTCGAGTTCGGCACTAGCTCTATTGCAATTTATTTATTTATTTCACATGCAAATTAATTAAGGTTCATTATTTTTAGATTATATTTATTGATTTAATAATAATGTTGAAAAATTTTTACATAAAAATAAATATATTGTATACGATACATTATAAATTATTAAATTAGATATAATATTACATATCGAGCTATTTCATGTTGAATTCTAACAAATCTGGCAAAATGGTTCTGAATTTTTAGCTCAAAAATAGAGTTGGTTAAAAATCTAAATTGAATGAATGGAATCGACCTAAAGTTAAATTAATCTCAATAAGTTGCGATCGAGCAACGAACGTCTTTTGACAACCTTATTCAACTTTATTTAGTTGGAGCAATTTGACAATTCAATCAACCCAATTAATGGGAAGATAAATTAAGGACCTAAGCGAAATTTGCACAAACTGGGATGACAGGTTGTACCTAGAGCCGTCTGATTTTTAAGTGAGATGGTTTTGCATGTACCTCCAAAGTATGTATGTGACTTGCAGCTTGCAGGGACCTTTTTGACTCGATGGATGTACATTTGACTTGGATTTTTTTGTGTCGGTACTCGCCTACTCGGCACTGACACTACCTGATTTTTGGGATTGTGCAACGGTTATTAAAATGAGATAACCACGGTTTCCATCCGTTGTAGAAGCCCCTGTAGCAAATTAGATAAAAACCGTCTTAATTTTAACGACGGGTTTCAAATAAAAACCGTCTGCAAACACGGACAAATAAAGACGGGTTTTGAAAAAGGCCCGTCGTAGGCCCAAAAGTAACGACGGTTACTAAAATAAGAACCGTCTATATTTGAATACAATAACTGCCTTATAAAAACATACTTGTTAAATTACTGACAGTTTTATATACAAAACCGTGGCTATTAATGTTTTTTTTTTTTAAATTTTTCGATTTTCTGTGGCTAGCCCAATATTGCTAGCCGTACCAAATGGTACCAATGTACCATTGTACCATTGTACCAGCATAAATAATCCAAATCACAAATGGCAAACACACACTCACATATCATAATTCACACATATTCACATATATATATAGCAAACATATTACACATAAATAATCCAAAATCACACACAGATGTTGGTACCAACTAATTAACTACATCACAATTCACACACACATATATATCAAACATTACACAAATAAGCCAAAATCACACAGATATATATATGCAACATGACAAGTTAATTTTTTTTTTTAAAGTGCACCCCAAGCAGGTCTCAGATTAAGATCTACTTAGCAAATACCAAGTAATTCAAAATAGTTAAACTAAAAGAGAGTTATTTCTGAGTCACAAGAGTGACTTATACAAAATACCAAGTATCAATGCAGCAAAACATAAAAACCACCTAATCTACTCAGCATATACCTGACACATTAGTTTAGACTAGGAGTAAACCAACAAGACACAGTGGCACAGGAAGACTTCTATCTATTGAAGCAAATCCTCATCATCAGAATCTTCCCTTGTTGCCAAATTGCACAAGCCCTCCAACTCCCTGCACACCTCTTTCCAATCTAGCTAGCCTCCATACCTATATATCCACATCAGTTTATTGAAATAAGTCAATGAGCTCTTTAACCACTAAATATCAGTTTACTAAATATCACTAAACATTGAAGAAAATGTTGCAAGTCATGGATACAAACCTCTAACTCAGAATAATTTATTTTTCATGAAGTCCATGAGCTCTTTCACCACTACTCCAATCTCTTCATTACTATATGCTCTTCTAACAGGTTCTATTATCTGCATTTGATTAAACAAACCAAAACATTGATTAAACTCTAAATCCATGAACCCTAAAATGTCGGTATATAAACACTAAATCTTAAAGCAGTACATTTGGCAATTGTAGATCTTCGATCATTGAGATTATTATGCGCTTCATGGCAAGAATTGAGAAATATCCGCATTCGGTTTCGCCCTTTTGTTTCGGACTCTACAAATCCAAATTCAAAAAGTTTATACAGATTTTAATAAATGTCTGAAACCAAGAACAAAGCATAATAGCTAGTTTAAAAGGAGTTCAAAGCATAATTTTATGCATGTGGATTCTGCCAGGTTTATTTGAGTACAGAGACAAAGGGTACATATACTAGCTTAAATACCTCCTACAGCAAGCATGCTTACAAGATCACCCACTCAAGAAATGGTCAATGTGACTATTCAAATCAGGCAAGCATATATACATATCTCCTTATCAGAAACTATTACCTTTAAATTCCTCTTAAGGAAAAAAAAAACTTAAAACATCCAAATTTCCTCTTGTTTGTGAACAAAGAACTCATGACGTTCCAAAAGAACTGTCAACCATGAAGCATCCAAGTAGTATAGGGGGCAGTTCAAGTTGAAAATTGAAAAGACTGATGAAAAATTCAAAGGGAAAAGAGAATAATACACAGTCATTTGGACATGCATGAATTCTTTCTACTTCTATTTTCAAAGGGCATAACAATTTTTTCGCCGTATAAATTGAATCCGGCAACTCATTATTTTTAGGAAGCAAAAGTTCACGCAAAAGTTTGAGCAAAGATGTGAAACTGGCATCGCTCCATCCATTTTTGGCTTTCAGATTAAACAATCTGAAAACAGCATTAAGTTTTGACAATTCACAACCTGGATATAACTTTATCTTATCCGCTTCTCGCAACATACCAAAAATTTCAACATTATCAACAAAATCTTCATCCACATTATTCACTATTTCATTCAAATCATCATTACATTGTGTATTGTCTACATTTTCAAATACATTAGTATTCAAATTTTCTACATTTTCACCATCCAATAAATTATCATCATCCGATAATACATTTCCTTCATCACACTGTAAGTTCAACACATTTGTACTAGTCCCAACATGTAAAGATTCATCCTTAGTCTCTCCATGACGTGTCCAACGGGTATATCCGGGTTGAAACCCATACATAAGCAAATGACCTCTCACTTCTTCAAAATTAGCCCAGCATCTCAAATTCTGACAATCACTACAAGGACAACGCAGTTTATGATAGCCCGTCAATTTCAAATTCTCTTTAGCAAAAACCATAAATTCTTCAAGCCCATTAAGAAATTTAACCGAGAGCCGATTATTTGTGTACATCCACGTCCGATCCATCTGAACAACAAAATGTATGGAAATGGTCAGGATTTAGGGTTATTAGCCTATTTATCACATCAAGCTTTCAGGCCGGTTACCATCATAGCCCGCTCTTTGGATACTCTGTCTCATTAGCGAGAGTACGTTAGATGCAATGTGTTGTGTGAGAAAAATTCGGCAGCATTTCCCCTTATGTTCCCTGAATACGCCAACACACGATTGCTCGTGCGTACGTATCCGTGGGAACATAAGGGAAAATGCCGTCGAATTTTTCTCACACAACACATTGCATCTAACGTACAACTCGCTGTCCTAAATGAGACAGATCGTATCCAAAGAGCAGTACTCCCGACCGGGAGTACTATCCGAGATTAATCCCTAATGGATTAATCTCGGACGGGCAATGACCTAAATTCGGTATTATTCCGGTATTTTGGTCCTATATGACAATACATGTAATTAACATGCAAATGCAATTAATGCATAATTAATTGGGTGTGAGAAATGAAAATAAATAGATAAAATTATAGAAATATACCTTCCATCTATAATTTGTAGGTCTTGTCTCTTTCAATTAGGTCTGAAATTATGACAAAAATTACCAAAAAGTCACTAATTTAATCAAAAATTAAGATAAAACCGAAATAAAAAAGAAAAATTAGAGAAATATCAAATATTTACTTAAATTTAATTTTTTTTTACCTTACATCAGCTCTCCATCCTTTTCTCTTTCTATTTCTTATTTTTTCAGAATTTTTGGATATTTTTTGGTATTTTTTTCAAGAAGTGGCTATGGAATATTAATGAATTTAATGAAGAAGAGAATTGGTTGAGGCGGCTGGATACTTGGCACTTGTCGAATGAGGAGAGGGGGAGAGATTGGTCCAGACCTAATTCGCACAAATTGCCACGTTTAAAAAAAAAAACCGTTGCTGAGGAGATAAAGACGGTTCTTTGATAAAAACCGTCGTTAACTAAAAATATAAATAACTACGGTTAATACAAAAAACCGTCTCTGTTTGGACCTGACAGCTTTTACGCCTTCTAAGCCGGGAAAGGGGAGACCGTTTTTATGTAAAAACCGTTTGTATTTGTTGGTCTGATTTTTTTCTCTCTCTTATCATAGAATTTCAAACGGTTTTTGAAAAACCCGTCTCTAAACCTCCGTTGCAAAAGACCTGTTTTCTGGTAGTGTGAGCAGCTCATCTGGAGCAGTGAATGAAACTGATCCAAGTGCTATGAATCACCCAATCAAAATTGTTAAATAAATTATACTTTTAACAGGAACATACATGATGATATGATCTATTCGATATTAATTCTACACTGTAACTCAACGCCCCAATAATAACAATAAAAATGCATATACGGATGTGTCTGGATTCTGGAATCTCACATCCCTTTATGGTGCAAATTATATAATATATAATTTACGTGACCTATCTATATGAAATTATGAAGATAGATGAATAATATTATTATAACTAGCGTGTGCATGTCGTGGATAGATATTTTAATTTTAAGCATTCTACAAGATAAAAAGATTTTCTGTAATTATTATATGAACAATTTTATAATACTAGCAAAGATGCCCTCAATACGTGGGTAAATAAGAAAATAAAATATTTATATTATTTTTGTTTCATATAGAACTTTACATGTTAGACAATAAAAGTATGATAAAATCAATAATTTAGTCTTTCCTTTTGAATAAATAGCTAATTTGGTAGTAACTTAATCTTTTCTAATAAAAAGTCTGATATTGATCTAGACCACTGATCATATCAAATTACACAAATCAATGGTCCATAATTGATATAAGAATTGTTTACACCTTTTATCTGATATGTTTATTCTTTTTATCTGAAATGTTTAACTTTTTCTCTAGATACTTTTATAAGTAGTAAGAATAAGGATTTATGGTCATATCAAACGAGAAATTTTAATAATCAGAAGTTGAGGGGCTCAAGGGAAAACGCCAACTCTTGCGCTTTTTTCATCAATATGTACATCTGAGGATTAAACTGTGTAGTATTCCATGCAGCGAGTTTGTTGACCTGCTACACCTAAGCTGCAGTGCTGCACGCAAGCAAATTAAAAAATCCGACAGCAAAGCTGATTTAAATGGTTACCAGACACCAGTGCCAAGTAACACTAATTTATTTTACTCTTACTTAAATTTATATATTGAAATAATGAGATGTGTTTTATATTATTTTAATTAAGCTACACTAAAATTATAACATTTAATCTTATTTTCAGAGCTTCTGAAAGACGAATTAAATTGTCTATAACTTTAGACAGTTCATTCTGTTGGTTTTTTCATGTATATATATAGTAAAATAATGTTGAAAAATATTGTAAATTTTTATGTACGTGTAATGTGTGATATTTATATATGATATATTTGATTAAATGGTTTTCTTATTTAAAAGTATAAAGATAATTACTGAACATTTCTTGTCATTACACAGAATTTTAATCGCTGTATCTCTGTTCGTTTGTAAACAGAACTAAACTATTAAGTTTAGCTAAGTAGCCGAGAAGGTGGGTAAAATATTCTATGTGCTGAGAATGAGAGCCTGAGGGCTGAGACAATGGTAATGCCAAATTTTTGGACAAACAAATATATAATAATTATATTGTAGACGTGTTTGACAACACCATTAGTGTAGCACCAAAAGATACACCTATAAAAATATCATCTTATTTACAGTGACGTACTAATAAGACTTATGTATAGTCGATGTCATACTATGGCACGGGCTAGCTAATTTCACATATAATTATAAACTACAGTTTAGTTTAAAATAAGATATTTTGTGTGTTCTTTTTCCTTGAAAATTGATAAAGTCGCACTTTGTTGATTAGATAGAAGATAAGATTGATTGAAACTCATTCCAAAAACAATTCAATCGTAATACAATTTTTCTCAGTTATTTTCTTTGTTTGTTAGCTAGCTATCCTATTCAGTAATAACAAACAAAAACACTTAAGATTGTCTTTTCAAAACTCTAAAATCTAACATACATATGATATATATCTATTTCTCTTCCGTACTCAGTGAAAATTGAATCCGTTAAAAATAATATAATTCTAAGACAAAAATAATAAACGGGCAGTTAGACAAAGAAGGTTGACCACGAGATGTATATAGCAGTCCTCTAAAAAAATGATACACCAACTCTTCATTATCATTGGTCCATTACTAAATTACAGGAGGTTATTACATGCAAAATTTAGCTCATTTCACAAACAAATTTCTAAAATCATGTTTGTTTTCTTCTAAATTCCAAAATCTCCCAGCGCCAAATCCGGCCCCCAAGGCCCGAAAACCCACAGAGTACTTGTACTTGCTATGGTTCACCAACGAGTGACCATTAAGATTCAAAATATTTTGAAGGGTATAAGCGTAAAATACAATCATTTCTTTTTATTTTTTCTTTAATCTAATATATATAATCTAATAAGTGCCCAAGCACGTGGATTTATCATCCGGCGCCGCCTTCTCTGGTCACCTCATTCCAATCGTCTTGCTTGGACTTTGGGTATACAATAATCAATAATGTATAAAACTAAACCGGGCAATGTCTATAATGATATTGTAATTATTCAACATAGTGTTTATAAATGAAAGTTTGATTAATAGCTTAACAATAACAATTGTTGTCAACAAAAAACGAAGCATATAATTCAGACAAGTGATTAGGAATGGATCCCTAAATTCTCCAATATTTTGTTATTTTTTTTTTCTCGTTTGGATTAAACACCATCATCACTTTTACATTAGATTTGATATTGCATATACTATGGCTCCTTATGTGTCAAATTGTGGAGCATTGATGAGCAGCTTTTAATGCCACACCAAAGAGCATTGCATAAAATCCCTAGATAAGAGAAAATCCAATCTGAAAAGCACTACATATAATCCCTTGATAATTTTCTTAAAAAAAAAATAATAATCCCTTGATAATGCAAGGACAATACGAAAAATATTACGTTAACTCGACTTTGCGCTTTTTTCTAATGTTTTATATTATTTCAATTTTTTTGGAAGAAAATATTATTTCATTTTCTTTCAAATTTCATTAAAAATTCCGAGTTCATATTTGGGATAAAAAAAAAATAATTTGGAACTAAAAAAAAAAATTCAAAATTGCTATCATTTCCGATGTTGCAAATTCAAAAGTAAGATTGGATTTGAGGTTTGCAGTAAAATTTGAAGAAGATGAAATATGAAATTATCGAAAGCATCATTATTAACATTTTTAAATATTAAATTGTTTCAAAGGGGTTTATATCTTTAGTAACAAGATTTGAAGGGATTATAACCAATTTCAAAGATTTGAGGGGTTTATTTCTGATTGAAGAAGATTGAGAGGGGGTTATATTCTATTTTGCCTAAAATTTGTGATTTGATTTTGAGATACGTGAATAAAAACCTTAATTTGAAAATATGAAAAGCAAAACTTAGAATTATGGAAGTATGAGCACTCTGAATTTTAAAAGTATGAAAGATGAAATATCATATTATGCTTGTGCAACTTTAGATATTGAATAATATTTTTAAATTTTATGCTTGGAAAATTAGAGAAAAGCAATCAAAGGTTCAAGATGGAAATTTCACATTTTGATTTTAAAATTTAAAAAATTGCAAATTTTGAACTGCCAAAAATGAAATTATTAATGCTGACTTATTACATTTGTCATGAAATTGCTTTTAGTTGTCGATCGACTTAACAGTTGAAATCATTAATGTGATGGAAAACGACTTTCTCATGAAATTATATTTTGTAGATGACTTTTCAAGGACGATGTCTTGTATAATTCATTGCAACTTAAATAAAGCAATGACTTAATGACATGTTATCAGCCTTTCCGGCTGCACCTCATACGTACAGACCAATCTTTAATGCTTAAATTTTACAAGGGTTGAAATGCATTAAATTCCTCATCTCCTTAAATACATTCTACTGCATGTCTTTCTCAGTTCTTACAGCGAAACCAAATCTCAATCATCCTTACTCCCCCTCTCTAAAATGCCAGATGAAACTACTCCTCTCCTCTCATCGATCGATGACACGATTGAATCATGTATGACGGGACCACGTATGACCCACCTCCTCCCGTCCCTGCTAGTCGCTCTCGCATGGGTCTTTGATGCGCAACAGACTTTCATCTCAGTTTTCACTGATGTAGAGCCAACATGGCACTGTAAGAATCCTAACGACACAGCTTGTGCTTCTTCTTCAAGCCCATGCAAACTCGACATAAGCTCCTGGGCGTGGGACGCACCGATTGACAGCTCTGTGGTTTCTGAGTGGAATTTAAAGTGTTCGGCTCCAGCACTTATATCATTGCCGGCATCAGCATATTTCATGGGATGCCTTATTGGTGGTTTGTTGCTCTCTACATTAGCAGACTCCATTCTTGGAAGAAAAAGGTTACTTTGCACTTATCGGTTTTTTATTTACTAATAAATGCTATTTTTTTTTTCAAAATCGACTGATTTCATATATGTTAGTTTGAACGGATTTTACAGACAGCTGTAATTCTCTTGTTTCATTATAGGCGCATGCACAAACAATTAATATAATTCCTTCTCGTACGTGATTTTTCATTATTTTCTGTTCGAAAAATTTCCTTTTAAATGGTTCTCTTAATTTACTGAGGGTTGTATCTCTATCAGGCCGCGGCTTATTGCCATTCTGTTTTGTTTATATTGATATATGAAACTATGTTTAGATAGACATTATTATATATAATAAAAAATATATTGCTCGATTGCCAGCTGCATATGATATATATACTCTATACTAATTTGTCAGTTCACACATATACTATTCTATCGTCCAGATCATTATTTGCAGTTTACATATATATATGCACACACTAAAGTTGTCAGGAAATTATATGCGCCGCCCAAATTTTAAGTCAGAATAAAAAATATTTTCATGAAAAATGTAATAATTACATGAAAACAAGTAAGTAATTAATAAGAGCATGCACACACTAATTCTAGTTTATTACATCATGCTAGGTTGCTAGTCATTTCTTGTCTTGCTATGTCATTGACTGGAATCTCCGCAGTCCTTTCTCCAAACATCTGGATTTATGCATCTATGAGATTTGTTTGCGGTTGTGCTCGAGCTACTGTAGGAACATGTGCAATGGTTCTATGTACAGAGATCGTCGGGAAGAAATGGCGAGAAGTTGTCAGTGTCTTCAGTTTTGTTTGCTTCACACTGGGCTTCTTATCACTCCCTTTGATAGCATACCTATGCCGAATGATGTCGTGGAGGTTTATCTATCTCTGGACATCGGTTCCTTCTCTCTGCTATGCCATTTTGGTCCATTTCTTTGTGCAAGAGTCTCCAAGGTATGTTAAACAAGATTTCTTGCCTTATTTATTTTACATTGATCAAAGCATAGCTGTTATTTCTATAATTCAATTAAAAATTTAAAATCACATGTTCTTAACTGTTATTTTTGGAAAGTAAAATTATATTAATTATAAGAATTTGACATTTGATCTTATGTTTGCCACCATCAGAGTTTAAGTTTACACTTATCCTGAAGCTAGATCGATGGACAAATTACTGGATGAGTGGATTCTAAAATATTCTGAATGGACACGAAAGCACATATGCAATTCTGTGTCATATATAGAACCCTTTCTGCAAATTATCGGGTTTCTGAGGTCATGTCTCAAAAGCGTTTGTTTATCGCTTTTTATATTGTTGCAGCTAAAGACCAATTTGGAGATCAATATGCATATAAAAAAGCATATAGTCATATAACAAATTGAAAAGTTGTTGTTAGTACTGTTAGTACTGTTCCTACTTCCTACTCTTGTTACATCCATATGGGAGCTAATTTGTCTCCATAGTCCATACACGTACCAGCACATGTAATAAAATATTTTCAATAACAAATTGTTTGGATTTACTAGCCTCACTACTCAATTAAAAAGTGAACGATTGAATCCTCCATTAACAGGTGGCTTTTGGTGCGGGGTCGCAAGGACGAAGCCATACAAACACTCAAAAGACTCGCAGCGCTCAGTGGTAATATGGTCACCTCAAGCTTTTCCAAACTACAGTATTTTGATGAACCGTCATGTGAAACTGGTGCACTTTCAACTATGAAAATGTTGTGGGACAGAAAATGGGCCACGAGGCGACTCACTGCCATCATGACGGTCAGCTTTGGAGTCGGGCTAGTCTATTATGGCATGCCTTTAAATGTTGGTAACCTCGGATCAAACCTTTATCTGAGTGTGACATTCAATGCTCTTGCGGAATTTCCTTCCTCTTTGGTGACATTCTTTCTGGTCGGGAAGATCAACAGACGCAGCTCGCTACTTGCTTTGACAACAATAAGTGGCATTTTCAGTTTATGTTGCATTGCAAACAATGAAATAATACCTGCTAAGGTACAAATGGTACTTGAGGTTGTGTCATTCTTCAGCACTTGTACATGTTTTAATATAATCATGATATATAGCATAGAGTTGTTCCCGACTTGCGTCCGGAACTCCGCACTTGCTTTGATACGACAGGCGTTGGTGCTAGGCGGTGTTCTTGCTCCAATGCTAGTTGTTAAAGGAAGAGAAAAGAAGTTGTGGTCATTTGGGGTATTTGGATTGCTAATATGCTGTTGCGGGTTGTTCACAGTCTGTCTACCGGAGACCCGAGGGAGGAGCATTTGTGATACCTTGGAGGAAGAAGAGTACAAAGAGGCTGACAGCAACCAATCAAGGAATTGGTCTTAGAGATATTTTTTTAGATGTAGCTGTTTGAACGAGGTACACCACAACAAAAACGGAATTTTTACAAAAATGTTAAAAATAGTGCAACTAGCTTATTTGTATGTCAGGTGTATTGGCTGTATGCATCCTATATGTATTCGGGCATGTGAATAATTGCTGGAGGCAAAACAAAGCTCGAATTTTTTACTTTCAATTTTTGTCGAAAAGCCTATAAACTTGGGTATTTTTCAATGCACAGAATAAGAATTGCCAACTACTGAAAAAAGTACTTTTTGTCAAATTGCTTCTACCTAGATTCTTTCATGATTCCTCTGTTTATTTCTTTTTACAGGAGTACCAATCACATGATCGTTTGCACGCATATAATAGTAATACTCACCACAAATCATACATTCAGCTCCTTAAATTATTCCTGAATAAAATATAAATGACTCAAGATGCTAAAAATTTATTGCAAGTAATCAAATCTCCCATATATAAGCTTAGATTTGGAATTCTTAATATATGGTCCGATGTTCATTTTCCTTTTATAAGTTGTATTTAAACCCAATGAAGGCCCATGAGTATGAAGCATTACAAGGCCCATTTCATGTTAACTCCCTCTCAAGTTGTAAACAGCACACATCACCTCTCCCGAAAAAATTAAAAGTAACGTTACTGTTCACACGAATTACGATAATAACAGTTAAAAATTTAAAATTTTAAAAATAACATCGTTAGATCGGCGTTTGGATCGCCGAAAATACAGAACGCTTGGATCGGCGATTGGAACACCGATCCAAGCTTGGATCGGTATTCCAATTACCGATCTAAGCTTGGATCGGCGTTCCAATCGCCGATCCAAGTATTCCCCTCCTATATAAGCGAGACAGCGACCCCCCACTCATTCCCACCCCTTCTCTCTCTCTCGCGCGAGACAGAACCTCCTCTCCTCTCTCCATGTTAGGTTTTTTTTTTTTCATATTTATTTTATTTATTTAATTTAATTAGTTTAATTAAGTAAGTAATTAAAAAAATAGATTAAATATTGAAAAAATAATGAAAAATTAGTAAAAAATCAGAATAAATATAAATAATTATAATATGTAATTTTAAAATTTTTTATTGAATTTAATTAGTTCATTTATTTAATTTAATTAGTTTAATTAGGTAAGTAATTAAAAAATAGATTAAATATAGAAAAAATAATGAAAAATTAGTAAAAAATCAGAATAAATATAAATAATTATAATATGTAATTTGAAATTTTTTAATTGAATTTAATTATTTTATTTATTTAATTTAATTAGTTTAATTATGTAATTAATATAAAAAATAGAATAAATATCGAAAAAATAATTAAAAAATTATTTAAAAGTCAGAATAATTATTAATAATTATAATATGTAATTACAAAATTTTTTAAAATTATTTTGTACATTTTATAATTATGGATAAGTTAATTATAAATTAGAAAAAGTAAATAAAATAATAAAAAATTGATAGAATAATTTTTTAAATGTAGAGAAATTTTCTAAAAAGAGACAAGTAGCGCTTCTAGTCGAGGTGAGTTTTTTTAATATTAATACATTTAATTAATTTATTTTATTGAGGTAAATAAATGAAAATTTAGAATAATTATTCTACAAAAATTTAAAAATATGTAAAAAAATAGAAAACTGGAAATGTTGTTGTATGAGATTTGGGTTTGTAATTAGGGGGGATTTGGATGTTTTTTTTTTCGGAAACACTCCTGGTATAAGGGAGATGCTGTGGAAATTTTATTAGATTTTTTACATTAATAATTTTTATTGTAGTGTAGTAAAAATGCCACCTAGAAGAAGAGTACTAGAGGCACTACTCCGTAGATCTACGAGGTTTCGTGGAGAAGCGGGAGCTTCTATATCTACTGCTTCTGTTGATGCCGAGACTCTACATCAGCCGATCCTGTTGTTCTCCCCGGTCCTATTAATGCAGATCATCTCTTGCATTTGGATGAGTCAAAAGTTCGTGGCACTGGTGTAAATTATTATTGTTCTTTTATTTTTTTACTTATATATTTCTATTTTGGTAGTATTTTTTAAAATAATTAAAAAAGAAATATATACAGCATTTGAGGGCAGTACTACATAGGGCTAAGATGTCACGAACTGCTGAGGTGGATGAGCGTTTGATGACACTTGGAATGATACATTTCGTTTAGTTAGGTCATATGCAGCTCGATCATTCGTTTTTGCAGGGTCTGGCCATGTTCTGGAGGCCAGAGACCCACACTTTCTTTTTTCCGCACGTTGGCGAGATGACGGTCACTCTAGAGGTACGGATCAATACCTATTTGTAATATTTTTTTTTGAACTATATATGTATAAAATTTGAACTATTTACAGGATGTGACATTCTTATACGGTTTACCTACGGCTGGTAGAACCGTTACTGGACGGACCGATTACGATCCATACAGTTACTCCAGGATTTGACATTGCCGGAGGATACAGACACGGAGATAGTTGAGAAGTGCTTCAGGGAAAAAGAACAGAAGTAAGAAGGTTTTAAAAATTTTTTTTTTATGTTAATTTTAAATATATATATAGTTCTTACAATCAAATTACATTAATAATATAATGCTGGAAATCTCATTTCGTTAAGTTAAAGGAACTACGTAAGATTTGGAATCAGATTGGGGGGCCTGGCACGAATAATGCAGCGAGGATCGACAGATACACACGCGCTTGCGTGTTGGAAATTTTTGGGTGCGAGTTATTTCCTGACGGCACGGGTGACTCGGTTCCATGTTTCTATTTGCAATTATTGCAGGTTAGCCAAGAAATAATGATGTTGGAAAAAAAATTACGCTTATGATATTCGTAAATATCTCACATTTATTGCACTTTAATAAGAAATTAAATATATGAAAAAGTTGATGATATTCTTTAAAAAAATAATTCATATTTGCAGGATCTTCATTCTAGTAACTCGGTGAAGTACAATTGGGGTGGTGCTACTCTTGCCATGCTATACCGAGGCTTGGACACTGCCTTCATTAATAACAATATAAATATTGGTGCTCCTTGGTTGCTCTTGCAGTTGTGGTCGTATGCAAAATTGCTACTTAGTCGGCCGTCGATCACGAAGGATTTTGATGGTTGGGGTCTACTAAGTATTGATTCGTGTCCGCCTTATGGGAGGTATGTTGATTTGATTTTAATTGGAATATTTAAAATATTTTTTATTTGACTTTAACAAACAACAAAATGAAAATGCAGGAAGTGGACGACGAGACATAAATCGAAAAAGTTCACCGGTCCTACTCGCAGTGGGATAGAATATGCGAGGGATGTCTGCATTAAAATGAAGCCTGAGCATGTCGTGTGGAAGCCTTATGATCACATCAGGGACCGCATGCCTCGTTGTACCCAGGTTGAGCAGATGATGTTCCTTCTACGCATCCCATACATTCATTATTGGATCGTGATGTGGCACCATGTAGATCGTGTCATGCATCAGTTTATGCTCTATCAGACAGTTCCCCCACCTCCACTTGAGGTATATTTAACTATTCTTATACTAATTTCATTATTTAATTCTCGCAATTACATTTTGTTGATTAACTGTCATTTGAATAAAACAGCCTTGGTCGAGAATGGAAGAATTGATGGGATATCAGCATAATACCTATCGAGGCATTGACTGTCATCAAATATTTATGACTGAGATCAACAAGTGGGCGAACACTAATAAGGCTAAGGTGGTAGAGGATCGGCCGTTGAGCGAAAATATTTTGACCGACTACCGACGCTGGTTGAGCGTAAATGGAGGTGCGCATCTTGTGCGGATTCAAATCGCACTTAAATTCAATTTAGACCTTGGATCGGCATTTGGGATGCCGATCGAAGTCTTTTAATGATAAAAAACACTAAAAATTAATAATTAAAAACATAAAAAACAGTAAAAGCATTAAAAAAGTCACTTTTAGCGGGAAGCGAATTGGATCGGCAATTGTAACGCCGATCCAACTCCTTTCCCGCTAAAATTGACTTTTTTAATGCTTTTACTGTTTTTTCTTTAATTATTATTTTGTATTATTATATTTACTTATTAATATTATTATTAATTGTTATTATTATTGCATTATTATTATTATTAAATTGGTAAGTGTTATTAATTATTATATTAGTAATAATTTAATTATTAATTATTATTATTTATTATTTATTTTTGTGATTATTGCATTATTATTGTTATTAAATTGGTAAGTGTTATTAGTTATTATATTAGTAATAATTTAACTATTAAATATTATTATTTATTATTTATTTTTGTAATTATTGCATTATTATTACTATTAAATTGGTAAGTGTTATTAGTTATTATATTAGTAATAATTTAATTATTAAATATTATTATTTATTATTTATTTTTTGATTACTTATTAATATTATTATTAATTGTTATTAGTTAAAAAAATAAGACTAAGGTAAATTTTTTAGACTTTATTAATGGACCATTTATTATTATTGCACAATTTTATTATTAATGCATGAAAAAGTAATTAAGAATTTATCATTTATTATTAATGCATCATTTATTGTTTAATCTAAAAATTAACTGTAAAAGGAGAGGCGTGGTCTGATAAAGTCTGGAAAAGTATACTGATGCAATCTGCCCTCTGCAAAATGACAGGCGTGGTCTGATAAAGTCTGGAAAAGTATACTAATGCCCATCTGCCTTTTGTAAAAGGACATGCGTGGTCTGATAAAGTCTGGAAAAGTATACTGATGCCCTTCTGCCCTCTGCAAAAGGACAGGCGTGGTCTGAAAAAGTATCACATGAAATTAAATTTTTATTCTGTGATTCCAAGTATTAAATTGTCTATAAAACTACTTTTCATCAACCAGAATATGCAACACCCACTCAATTCTTTTTCCTGAAAAATTTACTATCATGGACAAAGGAAATAGCTCTCACTCCAATAGTGATGACCCAAATTAGCGAACAGCTACCCGAGATGAATACTGGCCAAATTACCAATATTCCCCTGTCAATACAAATGAAATAGAAAAAGGAGATTACCATGCAAGATGTCGCATATGTTTTCACACTTTCAAATACAATATCTACGAAGATGACGGATTCGAGTTTGAATTAAAAATACACTACCAGTGGCACATTAATAGTGGGGAAGAAAGAGACCACAAGGAGCACCTCAAAAGAATACTGAGGAAACCCAAACCTAAGAATTGTGACTGGTATAAAGATTACTACAAAAAATCGCAACCAATTCCAGGACAAACACCAACAGAAAAACCATATTCTAAACCAAAAACACACTGGACCGTTTATGAAAGAATATATAACTTTCGTGCAGACCACACAGTGACCTGTACAAAGTGTGGTCACGTTTTCAATTACAAAGAGACCATCTTGCGTGACCACTACGATGAACATGAAAAACAAGAGTGGTGGGATGAACAACAAAAGAAATGGAAGCAGAGAGATGAGGAGGAAAAAAGATGGAAAATGGCACAAAAGGCTGCCGAAGAGAGGCAAAAGTTGAAAGAAAAAGAAATTGAAAAAAAATCAGGGAGTGCCTGAGATGGAACAAGGAGAGAGATGAACAAAGAAGTGTTGCAGCAGCTAGAATGGCAGAGATAGAACAACAAGAAGACGATGCAGTTTTCTGGAACGAAGCAGCTCAATTCGCTGATAATGCTGGTGTGAGTCAGCAACCTGATGCGAGTCAGCAACCTGATGCAGCTTTCTGGAACGAAGCCGCTCAATTCGCTGACAACGCTGGTGTGAGCCACCAACAACAAAAGGAAGAAGAAGAAGAAGACCCATGGTGGGATGAAATTCTACAATATGCGGACACCCAGAATATCTAAGGGGGCCGTTTGGATGGGGCTAGGAATAGCCAATTCCTAGGAATTTGCTATTCCTAGACATAAATCTCTCTCATAAAGTTACACACTTTCCAATATTTTCCGTCTAGGAATAAACTATTTCTCTTATTTCTATTCCTAGGCGGAAAATATTGGAAAGTGTGTAACTTTGTGAGAGAGATTTATGTCTAGGAATAACAAATTTCTAGGAATTGGCTATTCCTAGCCCCATCCAAACGGCCCCTAAGTATTTAAGTAGCAACTGAGTGGTTTATTTTTTAGGTAGTTTTTTCTTTTTTTATTTTCGTGTGTTACTTTATATTATGGTTATAAAATTTAGTTGTTCTTCTAATAGTGTGCATTTTTTAATTCTGAATTTCTTTGCATATTAATTTTCAATACATATCATAAAAAAATTTAATAAAAGTAAATAGACAAAACAACATATTTTAGTAATATAAGGCAAACATTACAAGTGACGACTGTCACACAAATGGTTTTACCTTGGATCGGCGATTGGATCGGTAATTGGAATACCGATCCAAGCTTGGATCGGCGTTCCAATCGCCGATCCAAACGTTCTGTATTTTCGGCAATCCAAACGTCGATCCAACAACGTTATTTTTAAAATTCTGAATTTTTAACTGTTATTATCGTAATTCGTGTCAACAGCAACGTTAGTTTTAATTTTTTCGATCACCTCTCTCATTCACAGATTCGGCGCCTCCTTTCTTCTCTCGGCTTCTTCAACTTTTCTCATTAGAGCAAGACTAGTGGTAAGGCTTTCTTCTCTCCTCTCTTCTCTCTCTCTCACACACATAAGGACGCTCGATCATGGAGAATTTTGTGAGATCAAATTTGAAACGATTGCAATTATAGACGGATGTTTTCTAGGTTTTCTTTACTGAGCTCTAAAATAGGAAATCTACAGTATTAATTAAATGCCGTGAGTGTTTGATCCCGTTTTTTTTTCAATTTCGACACGGCATCTGAGCCGTTTTTTTTTCCGCTGAAATCTGATCGTCGTTTTTTTCCTCCTTTTTAAACCTAGCAACGTCTCCGTCTCTCTCTCCACCCCTACCCTACTCGGAAGACCTCGCGAGCTCTCCGCCACCGCTCTGTCTCTCTCTCTTTCTTTCTCCGCATCTTCCTCTTTTAGCAATGCCGCCACACCCCAGCCCCTCCTTCGCACCCCATCTCTCTACCGTCACTCGGCTTCCGACTACTCTGCCAACCACGTCCCACCTTCTCTCGACGCTCCGCCTCTTTTTCTCCGCCAAATTCGCGGCAACTCAAAACCCTCGACAGATCCTCCACCAAATCCGCCCCTTGACAGACTGCTGTCGAGGGGTTTCGACAGATCCCAAATAGTGGGCACGGCGCCACTATTTTAAATGTCTTTTCGTATTCCTTTCAATCCATTCATATCATTTCTTCTTCTCTCTTCCCTTTTTCATTATTACTAATTTTTCTATATTTTCTATTTTATCTCTCATCTGGCAGAAGGGAAGACCGATAAAATTTTTCTATTTCTGAATTTCTAAAGAGGTGCTATTGTAACGGTATTTCTCTCCACTTTTCAGAATTAAACAAAAAAAGAAAGCTAAGCAAGAGGAAGGGTGACGGGGACAGTGGTAAGAAAGGTGTCGAGCATGCGACAATGTCAGGTTCTCTTTCTGTCCCTCCATGCTCTCTCTTTCTCTCGATTGATTATTCTTTCCCCTTTAAATTTGTAGGGTAATTCATTTGGCTACCTTTTAAATGGTCTATTTTCTGAGTTTTTGGCTGCTATTTTCTAAATTTTGAAGAATTCGTGAGCATGTTTGATACTTGGAGGCAGCAAATAATATTTCTATATATTTTCGTTCTATACCTGTAATATGTTTGATGTAATGCCTCAGAGAGATGATTTTGCAATTAGCGAAGCTGACAAGGATAGGGTAATATGAATTTGTTTAGTTTCATTGTTGAAAGGGATCAAATTTTATGGTCTCTGTTATACAAAGCGCAAAGCTAAAATGGATATGTTAATATGAATTTGTTTAGTTGCATTCTTGAAAGAGGTTAATCAAAATTATTTCTCTTTATTACATTTGAGATTGCAACGTCCTCATGCTAGGCTATCTCTTCTTTCTAGGACAAGATAGGGCATCAGAAAAATTTTGTTCATTTCATTCCTATCCAAGGGTCCACCATTTTTGCTGACTTCCTCTCGATAAACTTTTCAATTGCTTTTTCAGGCCATGTGTTAACATTTTTTTTTTGTTATTTATTTTCTTATTCAAGATGATAGAGATACATGATATGCACATGATCAGATATGATCTTTTTAAAAAAATCATGTGGAGATGTATGAAGCATTACACAATAAATGACCAATCAATATTATGCCCCCAAAATATATGCATAATGTAATTGTGCAACCAATGTATCTATTGAGTTTATTACACCATGTTTCACTAATAAATACTAACCCAAAATGTTACTCAATATTCTGTGTATGTTTTGGATCTCTCACATACTTGGTTCTTTTTTATGTTTTAGCATTAGTTTGAGTCTTAGTTATATTCTGATCAAATAATTGTATTTTATGACAAGTGCACTGATGTTGGTTATTAGAATTATGTTTATATTAAAATAGTAGTTCTGAGACTACTTTTTTTTTAATATACTAACTTACTATAAGTATGGTGGTAAAATTGCAATGTGGGATGAATATGAGGATGGTGGTCCATGTGGGGAAAAAGAGTTAGATGAGAGTACTGGGCTACAATAAAGGAGTATATAACAGTATTGTATTTGATGATGTGTTCACTGTCATGTCTTGAGAACAGATGCAAGAGCAATTGTGTTTGAAGGTAAATAAGAGAGTTTCTCACCCTTATGATCCTATTTTAAATTTGTTTATATTATTATTTGGTTGTGTGTATCTTTCATGTAAATGTTTTAATGGAACTAGATTTTAGTCATGGATTGCCAGTTCATACTGACAATGACCATAGTTGGTACCTGGTACCTTATTTGATAAACGCATCGAGTCATTAACAGAGAATGGCCATAGCTTTGATAAGGTGTGTAAACATTGTTTGTTAGTGCCAAAGTCTTGGTGTCAAAATTGGTTTCATAACCATACTTGGAAAAAGTTGTCCTCAGTCTAAAGGTATTTACTTAATTCATTATGTAGTTACCTAGGATCTTTATTAAAGTTATATTTGGAGATGTCATGTAAACTAATTTTGCAAAAGGAAAAGCATTTGTAATTGGATTCACAGTAGAACATGATAAATCCGATTACCAATCGAGGTTTGAGATCCATTGGCAAGGCCTGGTGCATGGTGCAGTCGCAATAGGAATAACAAGGGACAATGGTATTTTGAAGATTTTAGTGGATTGAAATATAAAAATACCAGATTGTTCTGAGTAAAAGAAATATGAAATTTTGATTCTTGCCACCTTTTGTTCTAATGCGTCATAGGTTACTTGGAAGTAATATTGGATCCATCTTTAATTTTTTTTTCTTGAGATCGTCGATGCTATTTGGAACACATTTACTAATTAGTTGGCGAAAGTTAGATGGTATCAGGCTGTGGTACAGAGTAATGTCAAAAGGAGTAGGATGCTATTTTGTGGTAGACGAAATGCTTTTATAGTTTCAATATATATCAACATCATTGCTTTTGTTTCAATATATGTCATGGGCATCATAAATATAAAATAAATAACAATGAATTCATTGTTCAAGGGAGCGAATTTGACTTAATTAAAACCATCGACTAAGTTTAAAACCATTGATTCTATGTAATCCACTGCCTAATGTACTTGATAGATCAGAAAGAAAATGGCATATGGAAAGAATTTAAATGGACAATACTGATTTTAAAAAAACAATAGCAGACAACATTTAACTTCAGAAAAACATCTTGCCTAATGCTATAAGTTATAAATACACAAATTACACGACATAATAAATCATATACGCTTTTTTTTTTATAGAGTAAACTCATATGCATTGATTATTTAAATTGAATTCATTCTCATTAGATTTCTACAAATATCGAGCGAAGCTCGATTCACTAACCTAGTTAGTTTTATGCCACTGCAAAAAGTTATCAATTTGAAATATGCCATTGTTAAATTGCTAATTAGTTTTATGCCACTATAAAATTGTTAAAATTAGTATTATGCCATTATTTTCTCCAAAAACATTGTAAATTCTAAAAATTCCATCATCAAATATGTTATTATTTTTTAAAATGTCCAAATTACCCTTATTTGAAGAAACCCTAAAAAAGAAAAAGACGGCGCTGGAGATTTTATATTTCTGAATTTTCAAATTATTATGGTATTACTCTTGTCCCATTGTGCCTCGTTTGCATCCATGCTTTGACCTTCACTTATATTCATGTCTAATTCCAGGAAGCGGAAAGAAAATAAAAATTTAAATCCATGCTTTAGGGGACTTGACAGAAGTTCATAACAAATGTTACGATTTGATAGTTTGATATCATACGGCTTGGATTTACCGGTAGCTCTTTGCACCATGTTATATGATCTACTAGAGGGGAGATATCCCATGTTATCACGTGCATACTAATTCACAATATTTTTGTTCTTTTGAAAAGCATTGTGACGTTGCTTTTTTGTGTTTATCTGGATAAATATTGCCACCGACCACTCCAATATAATGAGAACACATGAGTACGTTTTATATTGAATTTCATGCATTGTTCTATAGGCATAAAACTAATTTATTATTTAGTGATGGCATTTTTCTAATTTTAAATTTTTGTAGTGACATAAAACTAATTTATTATTTAGTGATGGCATTTTTCTAATTTCACATCTTTATAGTATCATATTTAAAAGGATAAAATTGGCAAATCAATTTGTCAATGGCATAAAACTAATTTTTACTATTTTATAATGGCATAAAACTAATTTGTCATTTAGTGATGGTATTTTACTAATTTTAAATTTTCACAGTGGCATAAATCTATAAATCTAATTAAGGCTATCAATAAAGGAAGCTCCCAATTTCTCTTCTTTAGAAATTAATTATATATTCAAATTATGCTTGGTAAAACCAGCTTGTTGTACCAGGAACATGATTTTTGGCATCCTAGCACCAGATATGTTCTAAAAAGCTCCTTTCCAAACTTTTTGTGACCTTTATGGTTTGAGTGGGGGTTAAAAAATTGAAGTTTGACGGCTCATTAGAGCTTAATGGGCATCTAAAATGATGCAAGTTACTGAAAAAGGGATCCAAAGAGCTGATCACTTCTAATTTCTTAAGAGGCTATGATTTAGTCTCTAGAAAAGAACTAGGAAAGCTGAGTGGTCATTAGGAGACAGAAATAAGCTAAAAGTAGAAAAATTTACCATAAAAAAATAGGTAATAAAGTTGGGAGTGGCTAGTGTCAAACATATAGGACACATACACTTAGTATTCTACATACGTGCCGTGCCGTGTCAAACACGTCATATCCGGATCATTTGTTATGTCGTGACGTGCCGTGTCTAAATATTTCACGTGCCGTGTCATGCCGTGTCTAAATTCTAAGAGATGGACACGACACGCCTAAGGACACGGCACGCCTCATGTCCTCGTGTTGTGTCGTGCCATGTTTTCTTTAAACGTGTCATGCCGTGTCGTGTTTAAACACGTTTGAATTTCATAAAATATAGTTATATACTTATGCATATGGATGAATTGGACATTCAAACTATGAAATTATCCTTAAAAATAGATAATATAAGGATTATTTTTATTATTTCGTAATATTTACTATCTTCGATCCTAATTATAAACTTGTTATGTCTCTTGGGTTGTGTCGTGCCATGTCTCGTGCCGTGTCTATGCCATCAAAGTTGGACACGACACGTCTAAAGACACGGCACGCTTATGTTCTCGTGCCGTGCTGTGTCCATGTTTTACCGTGTCGTGCCACATCCGTACTGTGTCGTGGCGTACCATGTTCAGACATGCCGTGTTTTTTTAGAACACTATATACACTTGTCCAACATGATAACATTTCAATTTTTATGATTAGAATGGCTAATTCATACCGCTCAAATTGTTCTACGTTATAAAATCTCCATGGAGATCAAATTTTATATTTTTTCAAATTTTTTTACTGTTTTTTTTTATTTTTTAATATGCTCAATCTAAAAAGTTATGAACCCTCTAATTTTGAAAATTCGAAAAAAATAGTTAGAAAATTTGAAAAAATATAAAATTTGATTTTTAAGGATAATTTAATATAGAGATCATATTGAGTAGTTTGGATCGGCCGTTTGAAATTTTAATGGTTGACTTTTGAATCATGTTTGACGTCCTATATGTTAAATTCTATCATTACTCAATAAAATTTACACTAGGTTAGTGAATCGAGCTTCGCTCGATATTTGTAGAAATCTAATGAGAATGAATTCAATTTAAATAATCAATGCATATGAGTTTACTCTATAAAAAAAAGCGTATATGATTTATTATGTCGTGTAATTTGTGTATTTATAACTTATAGCATTAGGCAAGATGTTTTTCTGAAGTTAAATGTTGTCTGCTATTGTTTTTTTAAAATCAGTATTGTCCATTTAAATTCTTTCCATATGCCATTTTCTTTCTGATCTATCAAGTACATTAGGCAGTGGATTACATAGAATCAATGGTTTTAAACTTAGTCGATGGTTTTAATTAAGTCAAATTCGCTCCCTTGAACAATGAATTCATTGTTATTTATTTTATATTTATGATGCCCATGACATATATTGAAACAAAAGCAATGATGTTGATATATATTGAAACTATAAAAGCATTTCGTCTACCACAAAATAGCATCCTACTCCTTTTGACATTACTCTGTACCACAGCCTGATACCATCTAACTTTCGCCAACTAATTAGTAAATGTGTTCCAAATAGCATCGACGATCTCAAGAAAAAAAAATTAAAGATGGATCCAATATTACTTCCAAGTAACCTATGACGCATTAGAACAAAAGGTGGCAAGAATCAAAATTTCATATTTCTTTTACTCAGAACAATCTGGTATTTTTATATTTCAATCCACTAAAATCTTCAAAATACCATTGTCCCTTGTTATTCCTATTGCGACTGCACCATGCACCAGGCCTTGCCAATGGATCTCAAACCTCGATTGGTAATCGGATTTATCATGTTCTACTGTGAATCCAATTACAAATGCTTTTCCTTTTGCAAAATTAGTTTACATGACATCTCCAAATATAACTTTAATAAAGATCCTAGGTAACTACATAATGAATTAAGTAAATACCTTTAGACTGAGGACAACTTTTTCCAAGTATGGTTATGAAACCAATTTTGACACCAAGACTTTGGCACTAACAAACAATGTTTACACACCTTATCAAAGCTATGGCCATTCTCTGTTAATGACTCGATGCGTTTATCAAATAAGGTACCAGGTACCAACTATGGTCATTGTCAGTATGAACTGGCAATCCATGACTAAAATCTAGTTCCATTAAAACATTTACATGAAAGATACACACAACCAAATAATAATATAAACAAATTTAAAATAGGATCATAAGGGTGAGAAACTCTCTTATTTACCTTCAAACACAATTGCTCTTGCATCTGTTCTCAAGACATGACAGTGAACACATCATCAAATACAATACTGATATATACTCCTTTATTGTAGCCCAGTACTCTCATCTAACTCTTTTTCCCCACATGGACCACCATCCTCATATTCATCCCACATTGCAATTTTACCACCATACTTATAGTAAGTTAGTATATTAAAAAAAAGTAGTCTCAGAACTACTATTTTAATATAAACATAATTCTAATAACCAACATCAGTGCACTTGTCAAAAAATACAATTATTTGATCAGAATATAACTAAGACTCAAACTAATGCTAAAACATAAAAAAGAACCAAGTATGTGAGAGATCCAAAACATACACAGAATATTGAGTAACATTTTGGGTTAGTATTTATTAGTGAAACATGGTGTAATAAACTCAATAGATACATTGGTTGCACAATTACATTATGCATATATTTTGGGGGCATAATATTGATTGGTCATTTATTGTGTAATGCTTCATACATCTCAACATGATTTTTTTAAAAAGATCATATCTGATCATGTGCATATCATGTATCTCTATCATCTTGAATAAGAAAATAAATAACAAAAAAAAATGTTAACACATGGCCTGAAAAAGCAATTGAAAAGTTTATTGAGAGGAAGTCAGCAAAAATGGTGGACCCTTGGATAGGAATGAAATGAACAAAATTTTTCTGATGCCCTATCTTGTCCTAGAAAGAAGAGATAGCCTAGCATGAGGACGTTGCTATCTCAAATGTAATAAAGAGAAATAATTTTGATTAACCTCTTTCAAGAATGCAACTAAACAAATTCATATTAACATATCCATTTTAGCTTTGCGCTTTGTATAACAGAGACCATAAAATTTGATCCCTTTCAACAATGAAACTAAACAAATTCATATTACCCTATCCTTGTCAGCTTCGCTAATTGCAAAATCATCTCTCTGAGGCATTACATCAAACATATTACAGGTATAGAACGAAAATATATAGAAATATTATTTTCTGCCTCCAAGTATCAAACATGCTCACGAATTCTTCAAAATTTAGAAAATAGCAGCCAAAAACTCAGAAAATAGACCATTTAAAAGGTAGCCAAATGAATTACCCTACAAATTTAAAGGGGAAAGAATAATCAATCGAGAGAAAGAGAGAGCATGGAGGGACAGAAAGAGAACCTGACATTGTCGCATGCTCGACACCTTTCTTACCACTGTCCCCGTCACCCTTCCTCTTGCTTAACTTTCTTTTCTTGTTTAATTCTGAAAAGTGGAGAGAAATACCGTTACAATAGCACCTCTTTAGAAATTCAGAAATAGAAAAATGTTATCGGTCTTCCCTTCTGCCAGATGAGAGATAAAATAGAAAATATAGAAAAATTAGTAATAATGAAAAAGGGAAGAGAGAAGAAGAAATGATATGAATGGATTGAAAGGAATACGAAAAGACATTTAAAATAGTGGCGCCGTGCCCACTATTTGGGATCTGTCGAAACCCCTCGACAGCAGTCTGTCAAGGGGCGGATTTGGTGGAGGATCTGTCGAGGGTTTTGAGTTGCCGCGAATTTGGCGGAGAAAAAGAGGCGGAGCGTCGAGAGAAGGTGGGACGTGGTTGGCAGAGTAGTCGGAAGCCGAGTGACGGTAGAGAGATGGGGTGCGAAGGAGGGGCTGGGGTGTGGCGGCATTGCTAAAAGAGGAAGATGCGGAGAAAGAAAGAGAGAGACAGAGCGGTGGCGGAGAGCTCGCGAGGTCTTCCGAGTAGGGTAGGGGTGGAGAGAGAGACGGAGACTTTGCTAGGTTTAAAAAGGAGGAAAAAAACGACGATCAGATTTCAGCGGAAAAAAAAAACGGCTCAGATGCCGTGTCGAAATTGAAAAAAAAAACGGGATCAGACACTCACGGAATTTAATTAATACTGTAGATTATTTCTTATTGATATGGGTGGTTTTTTTTTTCTGTAATTTAGTGCATTTGACAATGAAAGGAGAACTTTACAACTTTGCAAAAGATTCTCCTAAAATGCAGAAAAGGAGCAATATTCATTATTTTCTCCTTATATTGTGGATGACTTTTTTCAGGTATGGATAATTGCTATGTATTCAAAAGCCGGTTACAAGAATATGCACAGGAGGCTGGTTTCAAAACACCAGAATACCACACAGTGAAAGAGGGCCTTTCTCATTGTCCCCATATTTCGGTCAACTGTGGTGGACTGGTGGTGAACGATGTCAAATATGATTCTCTACCTGACTTTAGCACTCGTAAGGCAGCTGAGCAGTCTGCTGCTGAGGTGGCGCTTTTGGAGATTCTCAAGTCTGGCCAATTGACCGAGTGCATCCCTGCTCTAGTATGCTCTCTCTCCCTCTAAAATACATTAATCTAAGATATTATATATTAATTGCCGTGGCCGCTATCCGGTTCGATATTTCCTTCGCTTCTGCACGCAATCTCACCGTTGAATCATATTTTATGCGAAATCTGATCGTTCAGATGATTCCAGCGACTTTCTTGAGTTTTTGTGTAACAAGTCTGTAACTGTTCGTGTAGCAAGTCACATTTTTCTTTCTTTATTACCCGTTACATAACCCGTTTCATTGTTTTTGCTTCCCTTTCAATTTTTTAACCAGCCAGGTTTTCCTTTTCCTGTTCCTAGCGCCTCTCCTTCATTCGCCTCTCTCCGTTGCCTCCTGAGCAGCTGAGTTTCGCTCCATGGAATCTATATAGAAAACACGAGACTAGGATGACCTCTTCTCACGATCCGTGGTTCGTCGCCTCTTAGGTCTTTGCATCGCCTCTTAGTAGAAGATGAAGGACGGGCACATGCTTCTTGCAATCCTTGGCAAGACACATAAATCTCAGGTTCATCAAGTTTTTTTCCTTTATAAACACCTTGATTTGTCTGTCATAGACCAGATATTCTAAATTTGAGAAACAATAACAGTTATCCCCCTAACCTTGATTTTTACATTAGTAGAGCATCTAAATCAGGCAAGCAAATAGAGTTCATTCATCATGTCTAACTTAATTTGTTAGTTAGTAATTGGTTTATTGTGCTAAAATAATTTAATTTAATTTAAACTTACTGGTCTTCTATGATAAATATTTGTAATCTGATTTTGCCTTCGCTCGCAATTTTTTTTTGTTATTATGAAATTGGTGTTATCAGATTTTGAATATGAAAGTGATATGAGTTTTTACGAATTATAAGGTGTTTGATACAATCCTCAATCTAGAGAGCAAGTATCTAACGTAGGCTTAGAAAAGGAATTTCATCTTATTATTTTTTGATTTAGAAATTCTAATTTAGGAATAGACTTTGATTGAGTCAAATCTGACATAGCGGTATGAGGATGTTTTTGTAAGAATGTTAAATTCAGTATATTGATTTTTGCTAATTTAGATATTGGCTTTTGAATTTCTACTAGCTGCAGTTCTCTTGCTCTTTTATGTGGCATTAGGATTGGATATTAGGTATTTTTTTGCTCTTTTAAATTTTCTCGGTTATGTCTCTTTTTCTTCTTATTAATAAATTTATAATTAATTGTGAGAAACTTAAGCGTAAAAGGAGAGAGAATAGGGAGAAGTCAGAATCTAAGTGCCTATACCTGGTGTAACCCTTCTATCAACAAAAAAGAATTTTGCGGTGTGATTTTTGATAAATAACAACAATATTGTCAACATTGTTACACGAGATGTGTCTCTAAATGCATTGATAAATATATTTTGATTGGGTAATCTATATATTTGTCTTATCATGTCAATATAGCTTTTCATTTAAGCGTGATTTTTGGATTGAAATTTTATCTTAAGCGTGATTTTTAGTTTGGAATTTTATCTCATGTACTAATTTCACATTATCTTGACTTGAATTTACAAAGCTGGAACCATATCCGGAGGTTGTGGAGAAGCTCGCTTAGTAAGTAGTACAACTTGTAGCTGTACGTAGGTGTTTGCCTCTAAATTCTGCTGCATAAAATCTTGGAATAAATAAATAAATTTTATTCCACAAATAAATCAAAACCCATGACAACAGCAACCAGACAAAATCGCTCCGGCAAACAGTCATGATGCATGAGAGGAAAATACAGAAATTCCTAAAAATGGACGATAAATTAATTAATTATGGGAAATGCCATTATGCGCATGTGATATGCCTACAATTAATTATGAAAAAGTCCTAAAATTGGAAATTTTGTAACAGTTAAATTCTTCATATTTTTATGAGGAGCCATGCAAAATTTCATATCAAACTGACCTACGGATGAGCACCAAACAATTTTTACCAAATAAATGCAGCTTAACTATTCTCAAAATCCAATTAAATGGACGGGTGCATTTATTGAAGCAAATGGAGAGGAGATACGCTGGATTGAAAGAAATTGAGGCGATTTTGGTTGGGCTTGTAAGTCGAGAAATTAATGTCTCTGGGCTGACTTTTAAATACAACAGAGGCCCATATCAATTAATCAAACAAAAGCCCATTTGATAATATACAAGCCCAATAGCAGTTATGTTACTGTTACAATAAAGTCACATCGATCCAACGGCCGAGATAAATCCATACAATGTTATCTGAAATCAACGAATAGATCCCAACCTAAATTCAAATTAAAACATCCTATTTTCTGATTGGTCCAAAGAATGGATCCCACTTTCTGTTAAAAGGAAAAAAAGAAAGAGAAAAAGGATGGAACAGTACAAGGTCTGACAAACTCGCGTACACCGGCGTGAAAAGATGCCCCGTCGCCGTTCTACGCCGCCTCAGGCTAAACCAACTTCACCAGTGGGTAGGCGATGACACCACGATCTCAACGACACCAAACTCGAGGGGGGTCGGAAGAAGAATGGCCCCAATTGAGAAGGGAGAGTGCTCACTGCCTAGGTGAGAAATCGAGAAATTGAACTCAACCAAAGAGGCAATTGAGTAATTGAATGCTAACGAAACATCAAGGAGAGGTAACTTACATGTCCAGTGGAGCAATTTCGAGGCTGGAGTTGTATCTGGAGCAATGCTCTATCTCAGTCTCGAGGAGTGACGACGGAGGTGTGTAAGAGGAGGAATGAGACTTGACATATGAATTGAATGCCACGACAGTGTTCAGTCTCGACCCAAGAGCCTACTCGGATGATACATCAATGCACAAGTACTGAAAACAGCTAACTTCTTCCTAACTAGAGCTTCCAGTGTGAAATGCGGAAGAAACAAGCAGCAATTAATAGAATGGAGAAAAAACACTATTCACAGCAGTCTATGTTCTGAAAAGAAGAATAGACCTGAAGAACATAGTATATGACGTCAGGGAGGTGAGAAATAGGTCAGCTTACCATCAATTTGGAGCCGTTAGATCACTGCTCTTGATTGAATAAAGGTTCCAATCATCGCTGCAGAACTAGATGTGGTACTAACACTAGAAACCCATAGGAGGTATGGTAAATGAGAACAACATGCAATTGATGCAATGAAGCACATATGACCATAGGTTTCAAAAGCAAATTGAAATCAAGTGCTAGGAGTCGTTAGATAATATTACTATGTGCCCTCCCCAGTAATTGGAGAGAAACCAATTTCACAGATGTTGAAACAAGCCAAAAAGGAAACTGTGTGCGTGTCATTCTATGGGACCATGGGCAAATCAGTCATTTAAATAAAAGACAAGGGAATGAGAACATCTAAAGTGATGTAAAGAGCAATGTAAAGGCCTTAAATGCCTGATATGCCCCTCAAGATATCCCTAAAAAGCGCATTATATGAGGAAATGTGATGAGATAACAACATAAACCAGTTGAAGCACATGCCATCTGCAAGATTAAATGTGCCAAGGGACAAGAAGATTCCAGTGTCAATACACCGAGATTTGCTTGCATGGGAGCCCTCAGACCAATTTGACAAGGCATTATGCCAAGTCTGGAGCATCATAGACCAATGGGACAAGTAAATTAGGACTGAAATGTGACTGTGTCACAATTTAAACTTCAAATTCCTTCACTGCAAACACCCGACAAGCCAAGTATGAGCACAAGTTGTCAAGATGTGACAATTGTCAACTCAAACACATGGTTGCAAGCACTCAAGCCACAATCACTCACATAACGTGACTCATGCTCTCACAAGTTCAAATTGAACTTCAATGCCAGCCAGACATTAAATTGAATCAACCAAATCAGATGGCCAAGTAACCCAAATGTGAGTACAAAATGTTAATAGACGACAAGTGATAACTCAAACAGATGGGATTATAATGCCACCAGCCACAGCAAATCAACACAAGCCATATGCAAGGCGCAGCAAACACCAAATGCACCTTAAAACAACATAACCAAGCACTGGAGAGAAATGAAATCCCTCTGAAATATCTGCAGGACTCATCTGAGGCACAACAGCCAACAGCTGAAGCAAAATAGCTCACAGCCAAGGCACCACAGCCAACATCCATAACAAAACCATTCAACCAAGTGACACCTGTCCCAGTGTCACAAATGATCACTTCTCAAGCGCCAAAAGATAACCCATACAGCTAAGCGAGGCCGCAAGAGAACCACAACAGCTAACAGCCATAAGAGGGGCGCTCAACTTTGTAACACCTGTCCCAGTATCCACAGGAGCACCACCCACCTTAGGCGCCAAAGGATAGCTAACACAGCTAGCAAAGACACAAAAGGATCTCAACAAGCAACAGCCAACAGGCATCACAACCAATAGCTCACTGCTTGATGAGCAATTACATGGAAAGAAGCCACATAAGACAACACTAAATCGCCAACTCCAAGTCCCTGATAGGCAAGAATGGAAAGTTAAGTCAAATTGAAGCCACTGGAAGGCAATTCAAACTACAAATTCAATTGGAGAGGCATGAAGCCACTAGAAATACCTCATGTACCCCTCTTACAAGCCACAGGAAGCAGTTGGCGCCCAAGTAAACCCCTCATCCAAGTATGTCACTTGGTAAAATGGAGTAAAAACACCCTAACAGCCACACATGCTACATGGATGTGAGCACCATATGCCACATCGGCCAACTCATAGGCTGTGAAAGAATGTAAACCCCAAATACTCAAATCCACTGTCTCCAATGCCAATGCCAAATGTCATGAGACCAATGGCCAGCCAATGAGATAGTAAGTCACATCACGTGAAGATAGCATTACAAATTGAGGCGGCAGAAGCAAGAGAACATCTCAGCCCTTCATCAACAGCCATCAAACCCCAAAATTCTATGAGAATGCCAAGTGTCAATGCCACCCCAGAAGAAACCCTAGCCTGATGGCTATAAAAGAAGCAAACTCGAAGAAGAAGAGGTCCCCAGTTTTTGAATTTTAGGCTAGTATATTGTATTTTCAGAAACTGTAAAAGAAAAGAAAGAAGTTTAAACACTTATTTAAGGTAATTAAGATGTATACACTAGTTTTATATGCAATAAAGGGGGCCAAAATAGTTTAAACTGTTTGCTTTTCTTGTTCTCCTTCTCTTTTCCCTTTTCTTTTTCTTTTCTGGTTCAATAAAGCCTGGTATTTGGCTTTAGTGCCTGGTATTTGGCACTGGTTTCTTGAAATGCCTGGTATTTGGCATGGTTTGAGCCTGGTATTTGGCTCTAGGCCTGGTATTTGGCCTTGAAAATAATTCCAGCCCGGTATTTGACTGTGTAAAACCCTCTTATGAGGAGATAGCCTAGAGATATGCACAAATAAGGCATACAAGCTCTATGCCAAGGGCTATTTCTTGTATGTCACCCGAAATTAAAAGTGAATAAGGCCATACAGACTTTATGCCTAGTGCTACTGTCTAGTATGCCATTTAAAAGTGCGAAAACAACAAAATATTTTGTAAAATGTTACTTCTGTCATGTTTTCAAAACCAAAAATCGATTTCTATTCAAACTCATGTGCATTTAGGGTCAATCTCATGTCCAGCATGGCATCTATGTTTAGTTGTATCATACTTAGGCCTTATTGAGTCATTGAGTTGCATAACTTTCATGTTTTAACAAGAGTCACTTCACATCCATGTGTCCAGTATAGTCATTTAATAAAAAATGTTCTTAAAGATCAAATAAACTCGTGGTCAGTATAGTGAGCATGTCATTAGGTTTTATGCAACATTAATGCAGCAAAATAGGTAAATAAATCAAGTCCTCATGCACAATAGTTTATTTAATAAGGTTCAGTCAAGCATGGTGTGTATCACAAGTCATTTAGGCATTTTCTAGGAATAAAAAAGTTTTAGGGACTAAAAGCAAAAAAAAATGTGCAAGTATCAAGCATGTAGTGAGTCTGTCACAGAGATAAATAAAATCCCAGGGACTAAAGAAAAAAAATAATAAAACTTCCTTATATCATGTAAATCAGTTGTAGTAGAAGCTCAATAAGCTCATTGTATAATCATACTTAAGCATAGTCCCTGAGATCAAAATAAAAGAAAATGGTTAAAGTTTGCATGCGTTTCATACCCATATAGAAGTTGCTAAAAATAAAAATAGGAGCATCATTTGATCTGCATCAGTGCTCACAGACGCTCAGTCTAGTGCCTAGAGTTTCTTCATATGCACAGCATCTCTTGAAATCATGAAATCTTAAAAACTGCTTAAAAAACTGTATGAGTCCTTTTCTAAAAAAAAATGGATTTCTGGCATTAGAAAATGAAACAAAAAATCTACTAAACCTTTCTTGAAACAAAAAATGTGTTTTTGACACCAACTCGAGCTCAAATAAAGCTTTTGTAGAAGCACAATAAAAAATGATGAAATACAGATTCAAACTCAAGAAGCAAAAACAGTAAAAATCAAAGGGGTGTGTATATCTCTAAGCTAACTCATGAGAAGGTTTTACAAGCATGGACAAGCCTAACCAGACCATGTGAAAGTCAAATTGACAAACCAAATTGATAGCAGCAGAATGAGTCAAACCAACCTTGAACCAGACCTTAAATTGGACCAAGTTGAAATGAAATAAACAAGTATAGTCAGTCGCTGTCAGTCACAGACCCAAGACAAGCCCTAAGTCAAGCTCAATTGAGCACCAAATTGACCAGGGAATAGGTTACCAAAATTAACCAGTCCGTACAAGCTAAATTCAAAATTGAACAAAGCAAGAAGGTTACCTGTGCAATTGAAGTCTCCAGTGACCTCCACGAACCTCAAGAACCCAGTAGGACCCACTCATGAGGCTCAATTTGACTCCAAACAGCTCGATTGAACATGACAGAAAATACCTAATCAATTGGGAGAAAGTGAAGTCCAAAATGAGACAGAAATTGAGAAAATGCAGTAAAAGGAAAGAAAGAGGAGCTCAACTTGAGCCGGAAAGTACCTTCAATTGAGAAAGTTATACCGGCAGTCGTCGTAATTTTGTCTTCGACAGAAACAGCTCCTATCGACAGACTGCCGGAGGAGAAAGGAGGGAAGAAGAAAAGGAAAGGAAAAAACAGTCCCCTAGCACGAATCTTGACGCTAGGTCGACGATTGGATTTCGTTTCCAACGGATCTGAGATGAAACATGGGTGAGCCTGGTACATCATGAACCAGAACAATGACATTGGGTCCCACTAAATGGAATTTAATCCCAACGCCAAACGAAAACCTCAGCGCCTTGAAAGATCTTCTGTGGCGGCCGCCGTGTAGCGGGTCACTGCAACCCAGTACAGCAAACAGCAAGCCTCCAGCCAATCAGAATTTTCCAACATATCTAAAATTTCAAAAATGCATTAAAAATGACAGGAATATAAAAAAAATTCAAAAAAAATGTCAAAATGTTCAGGAAAACATGGAGAATATTTTGGTAACACATGTCAAGCCCAAATCCAATAGCACAAAACGATTAAATTCAAAACTCTCAAGATGATCATTTTTGTAAATAACAAAATGATAAAAATAGAGTTAAAATTTAATTTCTGCATAAACACATGAACATTTATGTTCTGGACAGCAGGTACACATCAACATTTATGTTCTGGATAGCAGGTGCACATAAACATTTACGTTCCAGACAATAGGTACACTCAGACATTTCTGATCAAGCCTCAAAATCCCGAAATCCCAATTCCAAAAACCCAAATGCCAGAAACTTAAATACCAAAACCCAAATCACAAAACCCAAAGTCAAGAAATTCCAAATTCCAAAATTAAAGCTTCCAAGCACCAAAACTCAAAGACTTAAATTCCCAAAACCCTAAAGTCAAGAAATCCTAAATCAAGGATCTCAAGGATTGAAGCTCAAAACCAAAACTTCAAAACTCCAAGGCCCTAAATCAAAATATCAATGACCCAAAACCCAAAATCCTAAACTCAAGTCCAAAACTCAAAAGCTCAAATCCAAAATTCAAACCCCAAATCTCAAAGTTCAAATACCAAACCCAAAAGATAAGAAATCCAAAACTCCGAATACCAAAGTTCAAAACCAAAATCCAAAACCCAAACTCCAAACCCAAAGCCCAGAGATCAAAAGAGAACTCTGAAAAGTCAAATTCAAAAGTCTAACTTGAAAATTAAAAGTTAAACTAAAAAGTCCGATTTAAAAGTCGAAAAGTCAAGCTCAAAAGTCCAACTTGAAATTGACATGATTAAGACTCAAAATGATCTGATAGCCAGAATCTAAAAGTCTTAAAACATCCTAAGCCCCAAAATTCAATACTGAAACCCCAAAAGTTAAAGACACAAAGGCCAACGTTCTAGAGCTTGGATCAAAGTCAATAACTGAAAACTCAAAATGACATTAAAGTCTTAAAAGTCCAACTTCGTCCTTCTGAGACTGCATAGTGCGTTGCCCTGGAAGGTACAACCTAGTGTTCTTGTCAAGAGGAAGGCATAGTGCTTCTTTCCCTGCGACTCGAACGAAGTCCCAAAAACTCTAAATCCCAAAACGATTGAGGATTGACCTAGATCGCCTATCTTTCTAGTGTCGAACTAAAAAATCCAAATCGTCCTTCTGAGACTGCATAGTGCGTTGCCTTGGAAGGTACACTCCTGAAGTTCCTGTCAAGAGGAGGCATAGCGCATCTGTACTCGAGACTTGAACGATAAATCTCCAAATCCCTAAATCCCCAAATCGACTGAGTGTTAATCTAGGAAACATAACCCCTAGTGTTGACCTCAGAAATCTCAAGGTGGGCTCAAGCCGACTTCAGCAAGTTTAAATAACAAAATTGCTAAATTTGTGACATAGAAATCAACCAAAGTCCTGTAACAAGCTTAAAGTTACAACTAAAAGAATTAAATGTTAACCCCCCCAAAGACTAATCTTCTTTAAAGATTAAAATTAGACTCTAAGCTACTTATCACATTTAATCTGATTATTCCCGATCTAGAGGTGCTCTTGTTTGGTTCTCAACTCAGCTCGGAGGTAATTAACAGCAAGGGCTTACGCCTGTTGGAAGGAAAGGACATACAAACAAACAATCAACTCTCGAGGTACTTAGAGTCGCGTTAGCGCCCATCGCCCGTTTCTCGGATGGTCGGTAGTGTTGGAGTCGTAAGATGCTCGAGGGGTATCTGCTCTGTATTCTTTTTCCCCATGGCGGAAGTCATCCTTCGATGCTTACCCGTGGAAAAGGTTAAAAAGGTGCGAGACAAATTCTAGCACGCCCGGTGGGACCTTCTTCTCCTCTCATCTGGGAATAATCAAATTAAATGTGAAATTAGCTTGGAGTCTATGAAGTTCCATAGAAATTACTAACGATTAACTTCGAGTTATTTCCATTGCAGGAAAAGCGAAGATGTTTACCTGGAGCCAAATTGTTCAAGGTGCTCGTCTCCGCAGCAAGAAGAAGAAGAACAACAACAATGTGCTGGTTAGGACTCTCCAAGTGCCTGTCCAGGCCATTGTCTAGATCCCCCGATGGTGCTCCTTGCTGTAGTACCTGCCCAAGTCTCTGGTAAGCCTGTTTCAGCCCACAAGAAGGGCAAGGCCACCATCATATTTAAGGCGGCTCTCGCCCCAAAACTCAAGATGAAGGATACAAGGACCCGGCTCTCGAGGGCCCAAGCCCTCCGCCTCGTTCAGCAACCGGACACTGTCACCGACCTGTCCCTTAACAACACCTTTGCTCCCCTTCACGTGCTTAAGAAGGAAGGAGAGGTGCTGCGCCTCCGTGAGGACTGGGAGCTCCCCATGTACGCTCCAGCCCACGATGAGGTTAAGGCCCCGCCCAGGAAGCAAAAAGCGGTTGAGGTAATCAACACAACCTTTCAAATAATCAAGAAGTCCAAGAAATCCAAGAGAGTGGTTACCAAGGTCGCCACCAGCACCAAAGTCGCTTCAGTCAAAGACCGGCTCAAGTTGCCGGTGCACCAAAGGCTCCGCTTTCCCTACCGTGAGGATACCAGGAAAGGGAATGGAGACTATAGTGTTCCAGAAGAGAAGAAAGGGGATAAGCCGCCAACTGTGTTCGACCGGCTCACTTTCCTACCACTTCAGCCCCATTCCAAGCCTATGAAGGCGAGGGGTAAGACAAACCAAGTTTGGATACCCAAGCAACAGGAGCCTGAAGTCGCTCCCAAGCAACACAGTGGGGGCACAAGGCGCCCACTCTCCAAAGAACAAGGGCCTTCTCTGTCATCTCAGGTGGCGACCCAGATGATGAAGGACAAAAGGAAAAGAAAATATGTCCTAAAGAAAAGACAGAACTACGGCTCCGCCTCTATCCATCACATCTCTGTCAGTGATGAGTACGAGGAGCCCACCGAAACCAACATGGTTGGAGCTGGTTCTCAAGAATCAGTCTCACCAAAAAGCATTCCGGTGGAAACAAGAAGCCAGAAAGGAAAGGCTTCCACTTCCCAGGCTCCTAAAAGGGTCGGTCGACCCAGAAGTCCCGAGCCTCTAATAGAAGAAGTAGTCCAGCAAGCTAGCGATCACTCTGCGGACGAAGAAGAAAAAGAAAGTTCGAACCCAGAAAATGTTAATCTCACTGATGAAGAGGTTAGCGAGAAAATATAGGTTCTAGACGAAATGACCTGACTCCAAAGAAAGCTGGAAAAGAAAGAAAAGAAAGTAAGACAGCTTCAAGAAGAAAACGTCCGTGTAGCGGCGGCATTTACAGAAATTCAAAAGCACATGGCCAAGAAAGGAGGAAGCACCACTAAGCCTGGTGAAAAGGCGCCCAAGCCAACAAAGGGTGCTAGGACAGCTGCCAAGAAGAAAAGCAAGGTGAAAATCAACAACCTGCGCCCCAAAAAAGTGCAGTCAGAGAGTGAAGACTCAAGTGAGTCTTCTTCCGAAGAAGAAATGCCTAAGCAAAGGAAAAGCCGTGGCATAAGTCCTAGCCGCTTGGCTGAGGAAATCCAAAAGGCCATTGACCAAAGACTACAGTCTCTAGGGATGGCTGGAACTGAAACATCCGGCAATTTCACTAGTAGACCCTACCCAGAGAAGTTCGATCGGGTAGAATATCCAAGGGGCTACAGCGTCCCAAAATTCAAGACCTTCGATGGGGTTGGCAACAAAATTATCCCAAATCAACACATAACTCACTTCTTGACCTCATGTGGAGATTCGGTCAGAAGGCAAGAGTGGTTACTTAGGCAGTTCCCACAAAGTCTAACAGGAGCAGCCTTCGACTGGTACGCCTCTCTGGAAGAAAACAGCATCAAGACCTGGAAAGACATGGTAATCGCCTTCAAGGGGAGATTCAGGGTCACTCATCGCCGTATCTCGGTGACTGACCTGGTTAATGCCCAGCAAAGGCAAGGTGAAGCCACCTCCAATTACGTGGCAAGATGGGAAGGTATGTATGCTAGTTGCCAGTCCAATCTCAGCGTGTCTGAAGCAATTCGTATGTTGATGAATGGCATCAATGCACACATGAAAGTATGGCTGGTAGGTCATAACATTACAACCTTCGAGCACCTCGTGGCCGTAGTTGCCAGATACGAGGGTGTTGAGCCAGAAATCAACCAACTTTACTCCTCTGTCAAGGAAAAAGACAAAGGGAAGGCAAAGAAAACTGAAGGCAAAGTGGCCAAGACGGCCAAGGCCATTACAAACCAAGCAGAAGGTTCAAGCAGTGGAGAGAAAGGACAATCCTCTGCACCCAAAACTCAAAGACCATCTTTGAAGGAGTTGAAAAGCAAACCTTACTCCTTCAAGAAGGAAAAGACTGAAAAGCTCTTCAAGAAGGCCATGGAAGCGCTGGAAGTACACTTGCCTCGATGCAAAAGGCTTGAAGAAGAAGGAAAGACCGACCACCCAGACTACTGCCTGTATCATAGGGTGTTGGGTCACAATATCGAAGAATGCTATGTCTTTAAAGATTGGCTTGAAAAACAAATCCAAGAGGGATTAATCCCTCTACATGATGATGCAAGGCAAGAGCCGGCACCTCATGCTATCTCTGACAAGACTGCAAGTGCCAGTTCTAGGCGCATCTCTACAAGTGTTGACGGAAAGCCGTCCACATAGTGGAGTGTCTACCTCAACAAAAATACAAGGAAGAAATTGAGATCACTTCAAGCTAACCCGGAGCTTAAATGGAAGAATTCTATTACGCCCGTGGTTCTAAAGAGTGTCAAGCCCGTCTTCGCCCCACTGAGGCAAGGGACATGGGGCAAAGTGAAGGACCATGCCAAGCCCAAAAGGTCATTCTGGAAGAAGACCACTCCTCAAGTAATGGAAGAAGCTTATGAGCAGGGGAAGCCTAAGTCTGCTACTCTAGCTGACTTCATCTCTCCAAAGGTTGTAGTTAAGATCAATGGCCAAGTATGGTAGAGTTAAGCCGTGAAAACAAGAAACCTCAGGAAGAAGAATTCTGGACGGCCACCTGTCGCCATGTCTCTGACGGTGATTCAGGAAAAGAAGACTCCACTGGAAAAAAAAAAGCAACCGCAAGAAGGTCCCAACGAGCCTCAAGCAACGGCCTCAGCGGAAATCAATCTGACTGAATCTGTCTCTGCAGAAACAGTCCCACCAGCAGCCGCTCTAGCCGCTAGAAAGAAATCAAGAAAAGGAAAGAAAAAGGAACCCAGTACCAAGGAAACTGGAGGACCCTCTGGAATCAAGAAGTCAGAACTAATGACCCTTCCCTTTAAACTAAATGGCAAGGATCACCAAATATTCATCAAAGTCCCCGATGAGTCACTGGATGACAAAAGACAACTAAACCCAAAGAACATGAGATTCAACCTCATAGTGAAGAAAGAAAAGGGGGAATCCGCCTTTCCACCCGAGGTAATAGCAGCCTTGGCAGGATACGTGTCCGATCTGTTGAGAAAGGTTGTTACTCTCACCTAACTTAGCAAGCAAAGCAAAGAAAAGGAGGAGGCTTCCACCTCAACTAAAACCTCAGAAGCACAAGAGCTCATGGACGAAGAATACGAGTGGTCCGAGCCCGAGCCCGAGATCTATTCCGATCCTTTTCCACGCCAGGATAATGACTACAACTTTGGTAGTAACTTTGGTAGTGACGAGGAAAGAGGAGGAAGTGGCGCTGGTGGAGATTGCTGCACTGTCACCGTGTCAAAAATCAAGTCCCAAAGCGACTCTGAAAATGAAGAGGCCTATTGTAGTCATACAAATCAAATGACTGCAGAAGAAGAAGAAGAAGAAGTGAGAAAGCAGATTGAGGAGGCTACTCACATTATCCTCTCTTCTGCACTCGAAGCGAATGATCCTCGAGAGGGAGATGATGCCTTCTACCATGAAGCAAGTGAATGCCAACATCCTAATTACAGGAGTATGAAAATGTTTCTTAGGGCAAGAGAACAATGGAGGAATCTGTTCTATTGGAACAATTCAACTGAGCTCCACCCACTACTGAAAGCCAAAATTGCCTTGAATCCATCATGGTGGATGAATGAACTCGCCAAAGGAGATGATGTAGATCAACTCTTGGTATCATGGGTCAAAGGGACATTTCAGTCCGAAGGCACGCCCCATGTCCACAAAGCAAAGGTTACTGAAGCTTCGGCCTCCTGCTAGTATTTAAGTGATGTGGAAGGGTTCGAGAAAGAGTATGAGTATGAGGAAGGTGATGAGGAGCTGCCAGACATCTCATTTGAGGCCGTAGCTGAGTATGTTGACTTTCTCATGCGGCTGAAAATCCAAGAACCTAACCTCTTCCAACAAGAACTCAAAGTGGACGAGAAAATAGATAACATACCTGATGAAGAGTCAGAAGACCATCATACAGTCGAAAATATAACCATAAAGAAAGAGGTATTGAATATTGTTCTGCGGAATGGTTGGGACAAGAAAGACCCAAGTCCGAGTTCGCCCAAAACAGAATTCGAGATTAGGCGTGAGTACCTGGAGATGCCCGACGGTCGAGAGGCATGGGAAATAACTAAAATAAATAGGTTTGAAGCACTAGAAAGCCGACCTAACGTCAGTAGAGCTTGGGACAGCACAGTATGCCCTCGCCCGGGTGATCGCGGGTGCTCGACTGAGGAAGAGTTAGTACATGAATGTTCTCAATACCTCAAAAGTCTAAAGGTTATAGACCGAGAAAGTTTCCATGAAGCTCTGGACCCTGAAGACCCTCAGCAGCTCTATGACTATGAAAGGCAAGCTGTGGCAAAGGCAGTGAGAGAAATCGTCCAAGAAACAGGGCGAGAGGAGGGAGAAGTGACCCCTGACTCAAATTCTCCAAGGCCTGGCGAAGAACAATAGATGTTCGAATATCGTCAGTGGCTAAAAACAGTGGGAACTCGGAACTCTGAATATCCCACAGGGTCGAATGACCCGTGGGGCGAAGAAGAAAATCCGCCTGAGAATTCCAATCGGATTGGCGAAGACAAAAAAGAAACAGCATTGCAATCCTCAGAAGAAGAAGATAAGGACTGGTATGTTTCGTACCTCAAAGACTTGAGAGCTGAAAATCCCAAAGCTTTTAAAAGGCTTACGAACCCTAAGAACCTGGACCACTTGGAGGAGTATGTGAAAGATGCTATCTCTATAGACCTGCGAGAGTTCAACAAAGGAAAGACCCCTCAATGTTCCTCAGGTTCTGATGATGGAGACGAGAACACGCCATTCTATTGCCATCGAACTGGTGATGGAAATACTAATGACGACACCTCAGATGAGGAAGAAGAACCCGAAGAGGAAGAAGAGGAACCTCAATTAAGCAGTCTTTAAGGGAGTCGTGTACTGATGGTATCTAGAGATGGCTCTGAGACCGTAAGGGATGTCACCTCAACACTTGAGGGTCTCACTATAACAGAAGCGGCTTCGATTATTGCTCAAATGGAACGAGCTAGGCACGAGGAGCCCGCTTTCTTTGCCTTCATGTGCAAAACAACTCACATTTGGTCACAAGTTGACTTTGGTCCAGAAGCAGATAGGAGAAGGGCTGCGGCATATCGGCAATATGCTAGGGAAAACCCGAGGGACGCTCCCCATATCCTAGCCTACATAGAAAATATACGCAAGATTGTTAACAGCTTTGACAATCCCAACAACAATTCCGATAGTGATGATGACGGTCCTGGAACCTCAGGGACCTATCGCCATATCAGCAACACAAAGTCTGATGAATCGGAGGATCAAAGCAAATCCTCTCAATCTCAAGAAGAAACCCCTCAGCTACAAACTGGCACAAGAAATGAGGAAAACCCTGCTAACTCGGATGACGGGCAATATGGCTACGAAATAGTCATGGATCCAGAATATTAAATGGACCCCTCTGAACTACAAAGTCAAGAGCCCAGAAGAGTCGACATAGACATTCACATTCCTAGTATACCTGGTCAAACTGGGTTCACGCTTGAGGAACTAGGCGAAATTGTGCGCCAGATAGTCGATTAAGTGAGGGAATCTGTAATAATGGAAGAAGGGGAGGAAGATGGACCCGAACCTGAACAAAACCTTGGTAACAGACAGAGGGCAGCCGCTGATCCCTACAGTACTCAAGCCGGTCCTTCCAATGCCCAAGCTGGAACCTCCAACACCAAAGATGAGAGCTCCGAAAAAGAAAACGAGGTCTTTGAAACCTCTAGAGCCATCTGGATTTCTGATGACTCAGACTCAGATTCAGATTGGTCCAATCCAGAAGTGCCCTTGCAAGGACGAAATACCACCTTGTCAGATTCGATCGGGTGGACCAACCATCTAATTAACCATGTCGAGGAGTCAAACGACAGAGCAGCATGGTTGGAAAGTGACGATGAACTAGATCCAGAACATCCTTATATGGAAGACTTACAATGGTATGCCCTGGATCCATGGCCTAAGACTCGCCCAGCCACAAGCATCAGGCGGCAAGGCGAAATCCAAACTTCATCTCTCCCCTGGGTGGAGAGAATAAGGCACAACCGTTCCAAGAAAGATGTCTGTTTGCTACAGTATGACCGAGTTAGACGGGCGGTGTACCCTAAATCCAAAGAAAAAAAGAAAACAGAAGAGGAGCTTATCCAACAGTTCCGACAACCTCGAAGTAAAGAGGGCCTGGACAATCATGAACTGTCGCCTCACTACCAGGTCCCGGTAGCTTGGCCCAGATACTATGCAGATGATGAGTCCGTAGCAGGCTATTATGACCCCAAGGTGTTTGTTCACATACAACAGTATGCCTTGGCATATGCTACAAGAATCCGGAATGCAGTAAAGTCATTCGACCTCACAGAAAATTGCAGGGCTATATCCGTTAGAGAGCCCAGCACGGACAGCGAGGATGACGACTCTACGGCTACAAATCGGCCCACCACAAATGTAGCCAACTATCCAAGGGAGGCTAATCAAAGCGGCCACCAACAGGAAAGGACACAGGAGGCCAGAAATGATGGGCCAGCCCATCACACTAGATCGAAACAGGCCCAACCAAATGTGACCCCAAAACCCAAACAGTCACCTCCACAAAGAAGAGGAGATGATATGATCACTGTAGCCGAAGCAAGAGCATGGCTAGGTGAAATAAAGTTCTGCGCTGATTCATTGAAAATATTGACCAGACAGAATCAAACAATTCAGAACCTCCTGGAAATTGTGTTGTCTAAGCTCAACATGAAAAGAAAGGAAAGAGAGAGGTCCTATACGAATCAAAAGTTCAGGACTGGCAATGCCTTGATGCCAAGTGCCAGAAGGGCCGAGGATAGGGGAAAAATCAAAAGTAAAGGAAAAGAAGAGAACAAAAGAAATTATAGTCCCACCTAAGGCAGTGACTACCAACATCCTCACCAAAGAAGGGAACCTGTCATAGTCATTCGCGAAGGACACAGGCCAGAGGGTTACCCCAATCTTCTTGAAGGAAAGGGTAAAGCTCCAATGGAAAACCCTAATAAAAGGTCCAAACGCCGCCAAACTCAAAGGCACCCACCTCGAGACCCAAGGACAGGTCAGTGGGAAAATGGTGAAGGTTCACATGAGCAAAGATCCCATCATGCAGGATACCACCAGGAAAGGGAGGTCGATCATGTGCCTAGGCATAGACATGATCACTCCAATCAAAACAGAAATAAATCCCAAGTCCCATGGGCTGAGCATGAAAAAGGCCCCAAATACTACATAGAAATGAAGCTAGTCAAGATTGATGAGCCTCCTCCCAACGGTAACCAACATGACAGGTTGCCCCGAAAATTCAAAATCAAAAGTAAAGTGGAGAGACGAAAGAAAAAATCGTTTCCCAACCCAAAAAGCTCAAAAGGAGTCAATAGCCATAAAAAGAAAAGAGCAACGAGCAAAGCCTGGCCCCGCAGAGCAGCCCCATGGGCGCCAGATGGAATGTGGAAATCTAAAGAAAGAGGACTATTGTCGCTACCACCAGGTCTAGGGGCACTCAAGAGGGGAGTGCCTAGAATGGGCTTGGGAAGATCTTGATCCCTCAGAAGAAATCGAGGAGGACGTGTGCAACGCCGTGTCCAGATACATAGGCTCAAACACCTCTGAAGAGGAAAGTTCGGATGAAGAGCGTTATGATTACAGCTCTGAGAGGAACCAGTAATTCTGACGGCAAATCCCAGGATGATAAGACTCTTAGGGAGTGATTCAGAAGAAAACAGAAGAGAAAGTGAAAAAGAGGTCAAGGCACCACCAAAGCCTTACAGACCACCCAATCCTGTGCGGAAAACTCCAACCAGACAACAACCAAACAGAAGAAATCAATGCCATATCAGCCTAAGGTCGGCGCTAGAATACCTGAAAGGCAACCCCTAAGGGAAACATCTGACAATAGGCCCAGAAATAGAAATGAAGCAACTACGGAAGATGAAACAAGTCCTAATGGTAGGTCCAGGATGTCTGTAGGAGACTACAATGTGGTAGCCCACCTGCGAAAGATCCCATTCCTTTTAAATATCTTTGACGCCCTCATGGTGTCAAAAGAAATGCGCGAGGCTCTCATATATGCCTTACAAAATCCAAATAGCTTTCAAGCCTACTTTGCTCAAGAAGTCCGAGAGAAAGTGGCACAAATTGAGCAAGAGCCTTCCATCACCTTTACGGATGAAGACTTGATGACAAGCACAGCAGATCATAATCGACCCCTGTACACTACATGGACCATATATGGTAAGAAGATCAACAAGATTCTGGTTGACCCTGGGTCATCCATCAGCATCATGCCCCTGAAAACGCTAGTACAGCTCTCACTCAGCATCAGGGAAACCAGAAAGGACAAAATCAGGATCCATGGATTCAATCACCAATATCAAAAGGCCTTAGGGTCTACAGTGATTGATGTCACTTTTGGGGATTTGGTCACCCCAGTTAAGTTCTTCATTATTAAAGCAGACAGTACATACAAGGTGTTGTTGGGGAGACCATGGCTGCATGCCTATGGATTGGTACCTTCCACTCTACACCAATGTGTCAAATATGATATCATCATATTTCATTGGTATTTGGACCGTACTTGGCACTCGAAACACACTCAAACCAACAAATTATTTAATAAATTGTCATGTTTTTCCAGGATTTGGCTCTGCCGTCGTTTCTTCTCTTCTCTGTACAGGTTTTGATGATTTCTGATGATCTTGGAGCATATAGATGGATTTTCAGTGTTTTGCGAGCGCTAGACGACTCATTCCTAGCATTGGAGGTGATTTCCAGCACTCTGTTCGGACCGAATGACATCCTGTTCGGTCCGAATGACACTGTAGCCGGCACCAGTCTCTCTCTCTTCTATTCGGTCCGAATAGAAACCTGTTCGGTCCGAACAGACCACCGCCATATCACGAATGAAAGGTTTTTCAACATGAAAATTCATGATTTAGTCATCTTTTCTTACCTTGGCGACCAGGAAACCTCCCCAAGCACCAGAAGACTACGATATAAGCTCTCACATGCCTGAGGAAAGGTATCATTGATTCCATACCCTAATTCCACCTTTCCAAAGGTGTTTCTCTCTTCTACCTTTGGAGATCATCAACCTTGAAGCGACGGTAGCAAGGAGACCAGTTTGGCGACCATCCAGCTGTTAGAGTTATGTCCTAGGAGCCAATTATTAAATGGCCACTTCTATAGTTTATGTGATTGATGATATTTTATCATTTATTCCTTGATTTATTAATTGACAGATCATTCAGGTTGAGGATCTGAATTGTGGATCTCTGTAGTTCATTTATAATTAAATGACAATAATAAATCTAAAAGGTCCGTAATCTTGATAATTAACAAGGAATATTAATTATCGGATAAGATTAGTATGCAAGTTAAGTGATGATTAAGTTCTACAGATCATAGGTAAGGAGTTGCCAACTTAATTGCATATGTATATGTTATAGAACATAGTACAGGACGCGACCCAGTGAAATAAATATATGGATTGTGTTATGTGTCATTATTTATTTCATTTGAGTTTGATTCTAAGTTTGAGATGGTTCAGCTTTTCCACATGAGGATAGGTTCAATAAATATCGTCTACCGTTGATTCCTGATAAGGGCTGCTATACGGACTTTATTTATGTTCTCTTGAATTGTGCGGGGAAAAGTTGTTCATCAAGAAAACCGTATGTCCCTCATTAATTAACTTAGTGAGCGATGATATCTGTTTGGGCCCCTTGATGGAGATGGATTGTTTGCTAGCAACTGATACAGTCATCTCTAGATCAAGAAACGTATAATCTGCAAGAATGACACATTCCTATCTTGGATTATACGATGATATCATGTGACATAAGAATCAGACAAGGAAATACTATTATTTCTTATGCAGGATTAAAAATATTGTAGCAGTACACTATTTATGCGAATTGGGAATCATAACGTGTTGCTAGATACCGCTTATGATTATTGGAAATAAATAGCGATTTATTTTCCATGTCCAATAGAGCATAAATCCTCAAAGGGTCACACAAATAGGTTTTGACCATGCGTGCATTATTTATTTGGTTGTATTAAGGAATGCAACAATATGATATGTTGACTGATTAATTATGTACTGTTGCGAACCGTCATAATTAATTAATTAAGTCAAACGGATTATATAGAAATAAATTAATGCATATTCTAATCCTTAAATAATTATCAAAGTGTTGATAATTAATTTGTTCAACATGAATTAATTAAAGTAATTAATTTGAGCTAACGGGTCTATATTTAAATTGTAAATTAAAGGTCCAACTTGAGAGCAATTAATTGGGCCACTAATTAATTGAATTAGAGGACCAATTAAATAATTAATGGAGCCCATTTAGGCCCATTTTATGGCTGCCCTAGTGATGGCATAGTTGTAAATTAGTTACAACTTTTTGGGAGAGTGGTTGGTCTATAAAAGGACCACTTTGGGAGCCAAAACCCTAGCCACCTTGCCTTTTTCTCTCTCCCTAATATTTTGGACGAAAATTAAAGGAAAAATTTCAGAATTTTTCCTCTCCACCATTGCTCTCTTAAGCTCATGTGTTGAGCACCTCTTGCCTCCATCCAATTAAATAGTTAATTAAGGCAAAGGGAAGGAAGGGATTAGGCTTAACCTCTCATCTACTAGCATAGATCGAGGTTTTGGTTAATACCTTGGTGGACTTGAGGTCGAGACACGCGTGGTGGTGCGCACAACCTCGACTCGACGGATTCGAGCCTTGCGATTACAAGTTCGCAAGAGGTAGCCTTTTTTCCCTCTTTCTCTTGTGTGTTTGGATGGCTTTTGCACTAGATCTCCTTTGCACTTAGTTTAATTAGGATTAATTAAGAGTAATTAGTCTAAAAATTAAATTTGTGCACTTCCTAACAGTGGTATCAGAGCACATGGTCGTGCTTAAGTTATTTTGACACTTAATTAAGAGAAATTGGTTAATTAATGGATTAGTAGAGTTGATGCTATTGCTTGCTGTCTGGAAACAGCAATTTCTGTGTTGTTATGCGTTTTTCGCTATGAAATGTTCTCTGGAAATTTTTTCTGTCAACTAGAAAGTTGTAGATCTGTGGATTGTGGTTCTTTTGGCGTTGGATTCACATTTTTCTGAAATTGTATGGATTTACTGTGAATAAAATGGCAACGGTGCGCAGAACCAGTTTCTGCTTGCACTGTTCTGTTTGAATGGCTTAAAAGATTTATATTTTGAATATAAGTACCAGTGTTCTTTGGCTAGATTTAAAGAGGACTTGAAACACTTTCTGGACATGTATATAATGTTGCATGGTTCAGATTAATTCGTGGTTTTTCAAGTATGAAAAGAAAGATCTCGTCAGATCTGGTTTATTGAGCAAACTGATTGTTCTAATAAACTGTACCAACTGAGAACTCTTTCTGGAAAATTGTTTGAATAGAGTTGTTTATTTTTAAGTTAGGATTCCAGGAAAATTAATTTCATAATTTTTCATGGAAGTTTGGTACCTCAACCAGGTCAAACCTTTTCGGTCGATAGTCTGTTCCTGTACAGGTCTAGTCGATTGTTAAGCTTGTAACTTGAATTTCTTAAACAGAACTTAGTGGTTTTCTTTTCATGAATAGTTAGCCAATAGATTAAACAAGTTTTTCTATGTATATTGTATGTATAAAAACTGGATGGAAGGTGATCTTTCAGACCGGATGGTTGAGAAGAAAAACAGAATATCTCAAAACGGTGCGTTCGCGCACTTGTTTCAGATTTGTCTTTTTTGATTCTCTCAGATGGTATATGATCTCTTCCTGAAATTTTGACTGGTATTTACAATCTAGACAAGGAGCTTATATAAATTATTTCATAATTTTTGGAGACCGAAAACTGTGGTTTTTGTCGTGTCCCATTAGATACTTTTTTATCAAAGTATTATTTATCTAATTATTCAAACTAGTTGAAAAAGTAATTAGGATACTCCTTGTGCGATCTCCTTTCAGTTTTTTGATGATTGAAAAGTTTTCAAAAGGAATTTAAACAAGTTTGGTTGTTTGAAATTTGAGCATTTATACACGGAAATTGCGAATGGCAAATAATACGCAAAGACACTTGAAAGTCATTAATTATAAACAAAGTACCCTAGTGGATAGACTTGTGCTAACTTTGTTTTGTAGGAGGATGTGGGTTTAGTATGGCTCATGATTCAATGCCTTGTGGTTTGTAAATTGAATGCATGTGTGATTGTATGTAATTAGGCCTTTGGTGCCATTAATTAATTTTGATTAATTTTTGTGTAACTTGTGTGGCTTGCATGCCCCTAAGGTTAGGATGGGAATAGAAATTTACACATGTAATTTTGTTCCTTTATTTTATATAGGATTTAGATCCATATAGAATTTAGTGGGAGGGACAAAGGTTAGATTAGTTTTGCTACATGGAGATGCGGCGAAAACTAATGCAAGCGGGAGCCATACAAACCCACAACAATGCTTGAGATGCTTATTATGTGAATGTTTGTGAATGCTATGAATGTCATAGGATAGGTATGGGTGTATACTTACACGACCACCAAACAAGAGTCACATAATTGTTTGTCCCAAACGATTGAGCCAAATCACTCTCTGTAACATTACGGTACTTTTATACTTGCATATTTTTATATCATAATACTACTATACGTATTTGACTACAAATATAATTTTGAGGCATGTATTTTATTTTACCATGTATAACGAGTAATTTAAAAATATTAATTTATCCCTTTTATGTTATGACGTTATCTTTTATCATTTATTTTCAAACTTAGCATTAGCTATTCTTCGGCCCACTCATGGCATGTACCAAACACATTGACATCTAAAAAATTTTCTTGTATTTAGCTAGCAGCAAAAAAAGGGAAGTAAGGTGCTGATATTTGAATATCTCTTCGCCCTGTTGGTAACTTCCGATATATATATATATATATATATATTAATTCATAGAAGATATAGCAGTATTTTCTCAATCATTCGAGCCAGTTAAGCTAATTAGCAACTTGGACCCAAAGTTTCTCGTGAAATAAATTCTGTTATTAAGGAATCGATTCAAATAAATCTCAGGTCTACTAGCAACTAATCCGTAATTTATTCCATACTTATATCTTTCCTTATAAATGCACCATATAATCCACGTTAGATTACAACTAATATTTGATTTATTTTTAATAATGCAACCATCTTTTGTATATTTGTATTATGTGTTATATATATATACATATATATATATAATATAAAATATTTTGTGTCCTGGCTTTCATTCTATTTTTGCGTGCGTTACTCCTCTCCTCCAAGACACAGAGATATTCATATAATATCTGAGTATTAAATCTGATTGCCAATCAAATCCTTGGTTGCATTTGACATGGGATCTTTTGTTGAAGGAACTGACGTTTTTAATTTGCATGTGTGGACTCATGTGCATGTGTACACGTAACACACAAGGGCTACACGGCTACACCCCTTGGCTGGCCATCTGACACCCATGCGCCATCACTCTTTGCTTATTTGAATCAATCACATTAATTACTAATTGGAAATTAAAATTATGATAATTGGAATCATATATTCTAGCATTAATGAAAAGGATTCATTCGAGCCTATAAATAGTCCGCAAATTCATATCGTTTTCATTCATAACCAAATTACAAAACCGTCTCCCTTCCTCCAGCCACGAACTGCCCTCTTCCACCTCAGTTTTCGCCCATTTAACAGCTTTAAATGTCCTGAAAATTCTTATATTCTTATCCTACTCTCTGTCTATTTTATTTCGGTACCTTATTTGTCCTAAAACTCCAAAGAAAAGTCCACCAAAAGTCCAAATTACTACCGAAAGGTCTGCTAGAAGTACTTTATGTCAATTTTCTCTTCTTGTCTCCTATAAGGTGCGGGTTTCCTAGGCTTTGTTAAATGATATTCTAGTCATTTGTGCTTTCTTTATTTTATTGTAAATTTTACATATTTGTATCGGACATTATCTTGACTTGTGCCCTCAAAAGACAATAAACTTGCATGATCATTTGAAGCATGAAAACAATTTAAATTCGAATTAAGCATGGAAATGAATTTGTTAAAGATAAGTGATAATTCATAGTACCAAGAAATCATCACCTTTGAGTATGTTCATGTACATGCATGCTACACCCTAATGAGGCCGTTCGCGACGGAGTAGGGCTAAGAGATTAATGGTCATGATATGAGGCTTGGTAATGTGGATGAATTATCACTAAAGATTGTGAACTATGACTGAGACTGTGATACGTGATTGAGACTGACAGGAAATTGCATTTTACATTTATATGATTAATTTAGTTGCCTTATATTTAAATATTTAATTCATAGCTGATGATTTTCTAGAACTTTAACAAGTCCCGGGCTGGAACTGAATCCCGCACTGAGAGACTTGTCCGATCTCTCACCCGTTTCCACTTATGTGGGTTCCAGGTATTGAAGATTGATCTAATAAGCTGCCGCCAAACTGAGTGAAACAAGATGATAAGAAGCGGGTCATTAATTTACCACAATCTATCTATTTATTTTTGTTATTTGAATTTGAGCATTTGACTTGACATGGTGGATTCCATCATAAATCCACCATGTTGGGCATGTTATCTCTTTGTAAAACATTAATTAATTATTAATAAATTTGTGGTAAATTTTTTTTTATCGTTATTGATAGTGTATGTGATGCTTGTACGCCTTGCGTTTATACGCGGCGGGTTGTCACCCTCGTCTCGGGATGTGACAACTAAAGTTGGTATCAGAGACAGCACATACAATATCAATATCTGACCCGCTATCTGAGAGCGTATTAAGATCTCATCTTTAGAATTTTTTTTCTTTTAATTAGAGAAACTAGAAATATTAAGTAGAGTATCCGATTATTATGTTCTACATATTTTAATATATACATATAGTCAACATGTTTTGGAATGAATATATATATTTTTGTCTTTGCATCTATGCTTTGAGTTACACTTTTACTAAAGTTCGCGGCCAAAAAAAAAAAAAAATGCATCGTAATATAGATTTTGTTAAAAAAAAAAAAAAAAAAAAATTATTATTTTCTTATACAGTGTCTATCTTAGGTTACAAAATTTTATGCATGATTTGACATACATACCCATTTCTCGTTATTTTAAAATCACTTAATTTTAAAATATTAATTTTGGTTTCCCTCCCTAAATGTATTAGATGGCACGTGCACCTAGAGTTACCCCTAACGATCCCCCTTCTCCAATGCGCGAGGAACGTAACACGGCTAATCTAGATGCAGTTCTGCAAGGTCTCGAGCGCATTGTTCGCAGCGCAGCCGAAGTTAGGCCACGTGAAGGGAATGACTTCTTCGAGTTGTATCGGTCTTTCTCCTCCCTTCATCCCTCGAACTTCGATGGGACTGGAGATTTCTTAGCTGCTGAAGATTGGCTTGCAGAGATCCAAGATAAGTTTCGCTTAGTTCGTGCACCAGAAGTGAACCAAGTGGAGCTGGCAGCTCAACTCCTGGTAGGTCATGCACGCTTCTGGTGGCAAGAGGCGAAGAGACGCTATAATGGCAATCAGGAACTCATCCCATGGGAATGGTTCAAAAGGCAGTTCGAAGGACGATATCTGGACATGTTGTCAAGGGAGCACCTTCGCCAAAAGTTCTTGAACCTCAAACAAGGTGGAGGCTCTGTCGCAGAGTTTAATTCTAAATTTGAAGACCTGATGCGCTATGCCCCTGACGTAGCCAATGACCAATTTCGTCTGAGGCAACAATACCTACGTGGGTTGAACCCTCGCTTGGCCCAGCTCATAGACAGACCAGGACTCAATCTTCTCCCTGATTTGATGTCTCAGGCAGCTACTGCTGAATCATATGAACCTCGCATCAACCAATCAGAGAGCTCTCGAAATGTGAGGCCTAAGGTAGAAACCTCAAAAACTGATCTACAGAGGAATGAAAACTCTGGAGGAGATAAGCCTTGGTGTAGACGTTGTCTAAAACCGCATCCTGAAAGTGAGTGTCGTGTTCTGTCCGGACTCTGCTTCAATTGCAATGAGCATGGACACCTTGCTAGGGATTGTCCAAAAACTAGACAACATGGTACAGGAAACAATCAGGTTGCAACGCCCCAAAACAATGGTGGACGCAGTGTGAACATTTCCACTCGTGGGAGACTGTTTGGAGGAGGTGTAGGTGGTCGAGTGGGAGTGCATAACTGCTATTGTGCTCATACCTTAGATGAAAAACAAGGGGATGTAGTGCATGGTGTGACAACAGTTGAGGAAAGAGATGAAGTGCCAATAGAACCCGCTACAGGTATAATAAAACAATCTAGAAATCCTACTTATGATTCAATTCACTAAGATATTCGTTGAGAAGTACCGCTCTTTAATTAGAAAATTTTTTTTATATATTTGTTTTAAAGGATTTATTTATTATTATTATTATTATATATAACAACTCGATAAATCAGAGTGTTCAGATTTCATTCTTAGAATTAGCTTTTCCTTAAGGACTTATCTTTGAAATACTAAGTAAACTTTAGGATAGAAGCGTAATTAGATCAGAGTTATGTAACGGAAGCGTGATAGAATTGATATAGTTAAGAGTTGACGAAGATGTATTATTTTAATTATTAGTACTTTATTTATATTTTACTATTTTCAAACAATTTACATCCATTTGAATTTTGAGGTCAAAATTCTTAAAAGGGAAGGAATGTAGCATTCTTCTAATTTTATACACGTATACTTTAATATTATTTGTTTTAATTCAGTCATTAGAATTTATTTACTTTTCGAATTTCGAGGACGAAATTCTTTTTAAGGGGATAAGAATGTAACATTACGGTACTTTTATACTTGCATATTTTTATATCATAATACTACTATACGTATTTGACTACAAATATAATTTTGAGGCATGTATTTTATTTTACCATGTATAACGAGTAATTTAAAAATATTAATTTATCCCTTTTATGTTATGACGTTATCTTTTATCATTTATTTTCAAACTTAGCATTAGCTATTCTTCGGCCCACTCATGGCATGTACCAAACACATTGACATCTAAAAAATTTTCTTGTATTTAGCTAGCAGCAAAAAAAGGGAAGTAAGGTGCTGATATTTGAATATCTCTTCGCCCTGTTGGTAACTTCCGATATATATATATATATATATATATTAATTCATAGAAGATATAGCAGTATTTTCTCAATCATTCGAGCCAGTTAAGCTAATTAGCAACTTGGACCCAAAGTTTCTCGTGAAATAAATTCTGTTATTAAGGAATCGATTCAAATAAATCTCAGGTCTACTAGCAACTAATCCGTAATTTATTCCATACTTATATCTTTCCTTATAAATGCACCATATAATCCACGTTAGATTACAACTAATATTTGATTTATTTTTAATAATGCAACCATCTTTTGTATATTTGTATTATGTGTTATATATATATACATATATATATATAATATAAAATATTTTGTGTCCTGGCTTTCATTCTATTTTTGCGTGCGTTACTCCTCTCCTCCAAGACACAGAGATATTCATATAATATCTGAGTATTAAATCTGATTGCCAATCAAATCCTTGGTTGCATTTGACATGGGATCTTTTGTTGAAGGAACTGACGTTTTTAATTTGCATGTGTGGACTCATGTGCATGTGTACACGTAACACACAAGGGCTACACGGCTACACCCCTTGGCTGGCCATCTGACACCCATGCGCCATCACTCTTTGCTTATTTGAATCAATCACATTAATTACTAATTGGAAATTAAAATTATGATAATTGGAATCATATATTCTAGCATTAATGAAAAGGATTCATTCGAGCCTATAAATAGTCCGCAAATTCATATCGTTTTCATTCATAACCAAATTACAAAACCGTCTCCCTTCCTCCAGCCACGAACTGCCCTCTTCCACCTCAGTTTTCGCCCATTTAACAGCTTTAAATGTCCTGAAAATTCTTATATTCTTATCCTACTCTCTGTCTATTTTATTTCGGTACCTTATTTGTCCTAAAACTCCAAAGAAAAGTCCACCAAAAGTCCAAATTACTACCGAAAGGTCTGCTAGAAGTACTTTATGTCAATTTTCTCTTCTTGTCTCCTATAAGGTGCGGGTTTCCTAGGCTTTGTTAAATGATATTCTAGTCATTTGTGCTTTCTTTATTTTATTGTAAATTTTACATATTTGTATCGGACATTATCTTGACTTGTGCCCTCAAAAGACAATAAACTTGCATGATCATTTGAAGCATGAAAACAATTTAAATTCGAATTAAGCATGGAAATGAATTTGTTAAAGATAAGTGATAATTCATAGTACCAAGAAATCATCACCTTTGAGTATGTTCATGTACATGCATGCTACACCCTAATGAGGCCGTTCGCGACGGAGTAGGGCTAAGAGATTAATGGTCATGATATGAGGCTTGGTAATGTGGATGAATTATCACTAAAGATTGTGAACTATGACTGAGACTGTGATACGTGATTGAGACTGACAGGAAATTGCATTTTACATTTATATGATTAATTTAGTTGCCTTATATTTAAATATTTAATTCATAGCTGATGATTTTCTAGAACTTTAACAAGTCCCGGGCTGGAACTGAATCCCGCACTGAGAGACTTGTCCGATCTCTCACCCGTTTCCACTTATGTGGGTTCCAGGTATTGAAGATTGATCTAATAAGCTGCCGCCAAACTGAGTGAAACAAGATGATAAGAAGCGGGTCATTAATTTACCACAATCTATCTATTTATTTTTGTTATTTGAATTTGAGCATTTGACTTGACATGGTGGATTCCATCATAAATCCACCATGTTGGGCATGTTATCTCTTTGTAAAACATTAATTAATTATTAATAAATTTGTGGTAAATTTTTTTTTATCGTTATTGATAGTGTATGTGATGCTTGTACGCCTTGCGTTTATACGCGGCGGGTTGTCACCCTCGTCTCGGGGTGTGACACTCTCCTTCTCTCTATCCCCTTCACGCCTTATGTTCGGCCATTGATGCATTCCGCCGACGCGGACATCGTGGTCCACCATAGGTAGTCGGGGTGTAAATCGGATTTGCAAGGAGCAAATAGAGAGGAGTTACTTAACAATGGACCCTAATCGGATTGGACATTGGAGTGAAGTTCGCGACGCGAACCAAGAGTCATAAAGTTGTATGATTGGTTAAGGAGAACCTACCTCATTATTAGTTGCTTTGATGTTGTGCCGACGCCGGCATCATCTCAACGAAAGTGGGGGTCTTGGAAATTCATTACTTTTAGGGACTTATATTAAAGTAGTGAAAGTTTTACTTTATTGGAAATTAAAACAAAACATAAACTAATTGACCTTTAATTTGAAAATTGTTGTAGATGTCTTCCTCGTCTTTTTCGCTACGTTCTCTTTTAGAGAAAGAGAAGCTCGCCTTCAACGGTGCCAACTTTCTGGATTGGCACCGGAACCTTAGGCTTGTCCTTAGGTTTGAAAAGAAGGAATATCTCTTGACCACTCCCGTCCCCGCGGCTCCCAAGTCGGATGCCCCTAAAGCGGATCAGGACAAACATGACAAGCACGTCACGGACGACATGGAGATGTCCGTCTTGATTGTCGCTGTCATGGAGTCAGAACTCCAAAAAGAGTTCATGGATAGTGGTCTAGGAGTGTTTGAAATGGTCTCTCGTCTCTCGAACATGTTCCAAACCAAGGCCCGCACCGAAAGGGCTCGTCTCATCAAGGCCGTCGCCAATACTCGATTGGCGGAGGGTCATGAAGTCGGGCCACACGTCATGAAGATGGCGGGGTTGTTTCGGCAGCTTGAAAGGCTTGATACGCCCTTCCCGTCAGGGGCGATTCAAGACTTTATTCTCAACTCTCTCCCTCACAGCTTCACCGGTTTTGTTGTGAACTACCGGATGAATGGCATGGACAAGAGCATGGATGATCTCCAAAACATGCTTGTCGAGACGGAGGAGAGTCTCAAGAAAGAGAAGGGCCCCAAAGATGTTCTTGCGGTGAGTGACAAGAGCAAGAAGAGCAAGAAAAGAAAGACCCGCAGAACTAGAAAGGGCAAAGGCACGGTGACGCCCCAAGGTTCGGCCAAGGGAGCTCCCGAGGGTTCCAAGAGAAAGAAGAACCCGGCCACTTCCGAGACCGTATGCTATTACTGTAGCAAGACGGGCCATTGGAAGAGGAACTGCCCCAAGTACCTCGCTGACAAGAAGGCGGGAACCGTCCAGCCTTCTACCTCAGGTATATTTGTCATTGAAACCCTTCTCGCTACCTCTAATACAGACTGGATTTTTGACACCGGTTCTTGTGCTCACATTTGTCGAAATGTGCAGGCACTAAAGAGTAGGAGGCGGCTCGAGAAAGGCGAAGTACAACTCCGCGTCGGTAACGGCACGTGTGTCTCCGCTATGGCCGTTGGGAATGTGGATGTAACTTTGCCTTCTGGTTTCATTTTGGAACTCAAAGATGTCTATGTAGTTCCTTGTATCACTCGGAACATTATTTCTATTTCTTGTTTAGACTTGGATGGATTTGGTGTTGTAATAAAGAACAAAAGTTGTACTTTGTTGCGTGATGATGTTTGTTATGGTGTTGCGCATTTATTGAATGGTCTTTATGTGCTTAATTCTAGCGAACATGTTTTGAGTGTTGAACGTGACAGTAGGAAACGTAAGATTTCACATGAAAGTACGACTCTAATGTGGCATTACCGCTTAGGTCATATCAACGAGAAACGCATTAAGAGATTGCAAACCGTTGGTCTCTTAGATCAATTCGCTTTCGAGCCAATTGACACATGCGAATCATGTTTGATGGGAAAGATGACCAAAGCGCCTTTTCCTAACAAAGGGATTAGGACAAACGACTTGTTAGATCTCATACATACCGATGTGTGTGGACCTATGAGCATTTGTGCACGAGGAGGTTATTCATACTTCATCACTTTCACCGATGATCATAGTAGATACGGGTATATCTACTTGATGCGGCACAAGTCTGAATCCTTTGAAAAGTTCAAGGAGTTCAAGAATGAAGTTGAGAACCAACTCAATCGAAAGATTAAGGTCTTGCGTTCCGATCGAGGTGGAGAGTACTTGAGCCACGAATTTGGTGATTATCTAAAGGAGTGTGGAATCGTTCCACAACTCACTCCACCGGGAACACCACAATGGAATGGTGTATCCGAGAGGAGGAATCGAACTTTGCTAGACATGGTTCGATCGATGATGAGCCAAACCGACTTGCCTAAATCGTTTTGGGGTTTTGCATTAGAAACCGCAGCTTTTACTTTAAACCGTGTTCCGTCAAAGTCCGTTGAGAAGACGCCTTATGAGCTTTGGTTTGGTAGGAAACCAAGCATGCTTTTTCTCAAGATTTGGGGTTGTGAAGCTTATGTGAAAAGGCTAATGAGCGATAAGCTTGGACCCAAATCGGACAAATGTTATTTCGTAGGATACCCTAAGGAAACAAAGGGTTACTACTTCTACAACCGTGTCGAGAACAAGATAGTTGTTGCACGACATGCGGAGTTCTTGGAGAAGGAGTTTCTCTCAAGAAGAAGTAGTGGGAGCAACGTGGTGATTGAAGAAATTCAAGAATCGCAGCAACAAGAGATGCCTCAAGTAGGCAATCTAGTTGTTCCCAATGTGGTGCCAAATGAGGTGGTAGTCGAACCCATTCCACAAGTAGTTGTAGAAGAAGAGGTTCAAGAGCAAGCTCCCTCAATTGAAGACTCAAACATATCGCGAGTCGATGATGTTGAAGTTGCACCCACACTTGAAGTTCAAGAACTAAGTCCGCAAATCGTTGTGGAACAAGTTCAAGAACCTCAAGCGTCTACCCTACGAAGATCGGCAAGGCCAAGTCGTCCACCTATAAGATACTTAGGTTTGCACGACGTTCTCGTCATTGCGAATGACGAACCCTTGACCATAAAGGACATGAAGGAAAAATCCGACTCAAAGGAATGGCTTAAAGCCATGGAATCCGAAATGCAATCCATGTATGAGAACAAGGTATGGACCTTAGTTGACCTTCCCGACGGAGTAAAACCCGTTGAGAACAAATGGATCTTTAAGAGAAAGGTCGACATGGATGGCAACTTGACCATTTACAAAGCACGACTAGTTGCGAAAGGTTACAAGCAAGTTCATGGTATTGACTATGAAGAAACCTTCTCGCCAGTCGTCATGTTCAAGTCAATTCGGATCTTGTTAGCAATTGCCGCATTCTACGACTATGAGATATGGCAAATGGATGTCAAAACTGCCTTCCTAAATGGCAACTTGGAAGAGGATGTGTATATGACACAACCCGAGTGTTTTGTGGATCCAAAGAATGCTAACAAGGTGTGCAAGCTTCAAAGGTCCATTTATGGATTGAAGCAAGCATCAAGGAGTTGGAACAAGCGCTTTGATGAAGAGGTCAAGAAGTTGAACTTCATTCAAAGCGAGAAGGAACCTTGTGTTTACAAGAGGATTAGTGGGAGCGTGGTTGTGTTTCTTGTTCTATATGTTGATGATATACTCTTGATCGGGAATGATATCCCCGAATTGAATACAGTCAAGGATTCATTGAAGAAGGTGTTCTCAATGAAAGACTTGGGCGAAGCCGCCTACATCCTAGGAATCAAGATCTATCGAGATAGATCAAGAAGGTTGTTAGGCTTGAGCCAAGATGCATATATTGACAAAGTGTTGGAAAAACACAACATGGCTAGTTCCAAGAAGGGTTACTTGCCTATGTCACATGGCATATTCTTGAGCAAGACTCAATGTCCGACGACTGATACAGATAGAAAGTACATGAATCAGTTCAAGTATCCATCTGTGGTCGGTTCGATTATGTATGCCATGCTATGCACTCGCCCCGATGTGGCGCATCCGATTAGTGTGACTAGTCGATACCAAGCTAACCCTGGTATGCCACACTGGACCGCAGTCAAGAATATCCTCAAGTATCTCAAGAGAACAAAGGATAGCATCCTCGTGTATGGTGGAGACCAAGAGCTCGTTGTAAGTGGTTACACCGATGCTAGTTTCCAAACCGATCGAGATGATGCGAAGTCACAGTCCGGCTTCGTATATCTGCTCAATGGTGGGGCCGTGAGTTGGAAGAGTTCCAAACAGGATACCACGGCCGATTCCGTCACCGAAGCAGAATACTTAGCGGCGGGTGAAGCAGCGAAAGAAGGCGTTTGGATCAAGGAATTCTTGACCGAGCTGGAGGTGGTTCCAAGCATCTCAGGTCCAGTGGATCTCTACTGCGACAACACGGGAGCCATAGCTCAGTCCAAGGAGCCTAGGTCTCACCAAAAGACCAAGCACATTCTACGACGATTCCATCTCATCCGTCAGTTTGTGAATGACGGGTGGATCAAGGTCAAGAAGGTGGACGGTGCCGCGAACACAGCGGACCCTCTGACAAAGCCTCTATCTCGAGCCGCACATGAGTTGCACGTTGCATCCATGGGGATTAGGCGTATGCCTGAGTGGCTTTGAGTTGTATCTTTTATCTTTTGAGGTTTTAGTATGAGACATGTATATTTTGGATATTACATTGAGTACTATGCACTGGCTAGAAGTCGCTGTTGATTGACTCTAGGCCAAGTGGGAGATTGTTAGAGTTATGTCCTAGGAGCCAATTATTAAATGGCCACTTCTATAGTTTATGTGATTGATGATATTTTATCATTTATTCCTTGATTTATTAATTGACAGATCATTCAGGTTGAGGATCTGAATTGTGGATCTCTGTAGTTCATTTATAATTAAATGACAACAATAAATCTAAAAGGTCCGTAATCTTGATAATTAACAAGGAATATTAATTATCGGATAAGATTAGTATGCAAGTTAAGTGATGATTAAGTTCTACAGATCATAGGTAAGGAGTTGCCAACTTAATTGCATATGTATATGTTATAGAACATAGTACAGGACGCGACCCAGTGAAATAAATATATGGATTGTGTTATGTGTCATTATTTATTTCATTTGAGTTTGATTCTAAGTTTGAGATGGTTCAGCTTTTCCACATGAGGATAGGTTCAATAAATATCGTCTACCGTTGATTCCTGATAAGGGCTGCTATACGGACTTTATTTATGTTCTCTTGAATTGTGCGGGGAAAAGTTGTTCATCAAGAAAACCGTATGTCCCTCATTAATTAACTTAGTGAGCGATGATATCTGTTTGGGCCCCTTGATGGAGATGGATTGTTTGCTAGCAACTGATACAGTCATCTCTAGATCAAGAAACGTATAATCTGCAAGAATGACACATTCCTATCTTGGATTATACGATGATATCATGTGACATAAGAATCAGACAAGGAAATACTATTATTTCTTATGCAGGATTAAAAATATTGTAGCAGTACACTATTTATGCGAATTGGGAATCATAACGTGTTGCTAGATACCGCTTATGATTATTGGAAATAAATAGCGATTTATTTTCCATGTCCAACAGAGCATAAATCCTCAAAGGGTCACACAAATAGGTTTTGACCATGCGTGCATTATTTATTTGGTTGTATTAAGGAATGCAACAATATGATATGTTGACTGATTAATTATGTACTGTTGCGAACCGTCATAATTAATTAATTAAGTCAAACGGATTATATAGAAATAAATTAATGCATATTCTAATCCTTAAATAATTATCAAAGTGTTGATAATTAATTTGTTCAACATGAATTAATTAAAGTAATTAATTTGAGCTAACGGGTCTATATTTAAATTGTAAATTAAAGGTCCAACTTGAGAGCAATTAATTGGGCCACTAATTAATTGAATTAGAGGACCAATTAAATAATTAATGGAGCCCATTTAGGCCCATTTTATGGCTGCCCTAGTGATGGCATAGTTGTAAATTAGTTACAACTTTTTGGGAGAGTGGTTGGTCTATAAAAGGACCACTTTGGGAGCCAAAACCCTAGCCACCTTGCCTTTTTCTCTCTCCCTAATATTTTGGACGAAAATTAAAGGAAAAATTTCAGAATTTTTCCTCTCCACCATTGCTCTCTTAAGCTCATGTGTTGAGCACCTCTTGCCTCCATCCAATTAAATAGTTAATTAAGGCAAAGGGAAGGAAGGGATTAGGCTTAACCTCTCATCTACTAGCATAGATCGAGGTTTTGGTTAATACCTTGGTGGACTTGAGGTCGAGACACGCGTGGTGGTGCGCACAACCTCGACTCGACGGATTCGAGCCTTGCGATTACAAGTTCGCAAGAGGTAGCCTTTTTTCCCTCTTTCTCTTGTGTGTTTGGATGGCTTTTGCACTAGATCTCCTTTGCACTTAGTTTAATTAGGATTAATTAAGAGTAATTAGTCTAAAAATTAAATTTGTGCACTTCCTAACACCAGCAACACCCCATTGCCTGAGGATTGAAAGATCGAAGCATAAAAGAATATTTGGTTTATTCTTCTATGTTTTTATCTCTTGATTTGATGTGTTTGTATCTTTACTGTTATTTTATATCTATTGTGTGTTTTGCTACTATGTTAGGCTAATTTTTATGTAGTCTTAGGATTAGGGAAGTAACTTGATGTTTGGATGATGTTTATTTGATTCGCTATGTTATGATATGCTTTGAGATTTGTTTATTGCGAATTATTTATGTTGCTTGAGTTAAAATACTTGTTAAATCTCTAATTACCTTCTAGGTGAATAGCTACATCTAGTTAGTCTAAGTTAGGATAAGCAAGCCTCGTTTAATCTAAGTACTCAGGATAAATTGTAGATCCGAAAGGGAAAATTAGTTAACACCAAACGTGTAACTTTTAGACTAGTCCAAAAGACCTCTAAATATCCTTACGAACTCCAATAAACAAGTTTAATTGGTTGAATTCTATACCAAAAGTTGTGAACCAATTAAGTTAATTAGGTTAGGTTGTGATTGAACCAGTATCTGTCCAAACAAGCGAAAGCTGAGGTTTAGAATAGCTAGGTTTGACTAACAAACCCTGACTTAAAGCATTGATCAACATAACAATTCATTTGAACTCACCTTTGCCTTCTGTTCGGACCGAACAGAGTGACAACTGTAGCTAAAACGCGAACTTAAGTGCGAAAGTTCTTAGTTTCTAGTTTTAGCGTCCAAACTCAAGCGAAACCTGACTCCTAGGATATTTTATTCTCTGTTTAAACCCCAAAAACACTACTTTGCTTACTTTTATACAATTTTGTTTATTTTATCTTATTTCGAGTCTAAAAACCAACCAAAAATATTTTATTTAGTGCATTGTTTAGTTTTCTATTATTTGAAATCTCATAAAAATATTTCTGTCTAGATTTTAAGAAATGATAAGTCCAGTATTTATTGATCCGTCTCTTGGGTTCCACCCTAAAGGTTTATTCCAAACGATTAGTGAGGTCAAGCTCTAGGTTTATAAATTTATTTGGTTCCTAGGTTTTAAGCCCTTCATCAGTTAACAACAAAAATTGTTAAAACTGTGACATAAAAGTCAACCAAAGTCCTGTAACAAGTCTAAAGTTACAACTAAAAGAATTCAAAAGTCAAACTCCCCAAAGACTAATCTTCTTTAAAGATTAAATTGACTCTAAGCTATTTATCACAAATTGATTTTGATTATTCCTGATTTAGAGATGCTTTTGTCTGGTTCTCAACTCAGCCCTGAGGTAATTAACAGTAAGGGCTTGCGTCTACTGGAAGGAAATGACCTACAAATAAATAATCAACTCTCGAGGTACTTAGAACCACGTTAGCGCCCATCACCCGTTTTCGGATGGACGGTAGCGTTCGGGTCGCAAGATGCTCGAGGGATTTCTGATTCGTGCTTCTTTTTCCTATGGTGGAATCATCCTTTGATACTTCCCCGTGGATACGTCAAAAATGTGCGAGACAGATGCATGAAAGGAAAATATAGAAATTCCTAAAAATGGACGATAAATTAATTAATTATGGGGAATGCCATTATGCGCCTGTGATACCCTTATAATTAATCATTGAAAAAGTCCCAAAAATAAAAATTTTGTAGCAGTTAAATACTTCATATTTTTATGAGGAACCGTGCAAAATTTCATGTCAAATTGACCTATGGATGGGTACCAAACAATTTTTCTCAAAGAAATGCAGGTTAATTATCCTTAAATTCAAGTGGGCTTTTAAGTCGAAATTAAATCTCGCACTAGGCTCAGTCTGAGGCCTATCTCCACTTTCATTTTCATGCGGCCCAATGCAATCCGACGACCCAACAACAAAATAAAAGATAAAGCGGATCTAAACTCAGTGAAACGGATCCAGCCCCGCTATCACCACCAAACCCACTAGTCGGAGACCAACTCATGAGGGACTCATGTGACTGGACCCAACATACACCCACTCGATTCGACTGAGTCAGGTTTGAGGTTGCATACATGTCACTCCCTGATTGGCCCATACCTTTACCGTTAAAATAAATAAAATAAAAAAGGAGAAGGAGGGAGCAGTTACCTGTACTGGAAGCACAGTTCCTCCGACTAAGGCAGGTGCCGTCCCGTCTACTCCGACCGCCTCAGCCCAAACTGATTGCACCGTTGCATAGGCGATGCTCTCGTGATTCTAATGACCTCAGACACGATGGGGATTGGAGAAGGGATGACCCCAATTGAGAAATGGAGGAGTTCACTGCCGAGAGAGGAAACAATGAAATTAGATCAAAAGGAAAGCATAACCATACAATCGAATGACTATTAAGCATGTAATAGAGATAAAATACATGCCTAAGAAGACAATTTTGAAGTCGGAGGCTCATGGAGGCGAATGAGTCGTGGCAATTATGAGCAACAATGGCGGAAGTGTTCAACTGGAGAAGAGAGGCTTTGCATATGAATGAAATGCAATGAATGCACTTAGCCTCGATCAAAGAGCATCCTCAGATGAAACATAAGGAGCTCTGGAGCAACTACAGTCGGATTCCCTCTCAACTGGACATCTCCAGTGAAAAGAAAGGAAAAGACAAGTTAGATAAAAGAATGGAGAAGGGGTACTGCTGACTACAGCCTATTCTCTGAAAAATAATATTCTAGCTTGGTCCCAAACGAACACGCTTTGATGAGGCAGCAGAAAAGATGCCATTCTTTCCATCAATTAAAGCCATCTGATGGGAAGTAAATTCAAAATCATGGTTGTGATTAAGCCTAGCTTTGTGAATTGGAAAAGGTCACATAAGCTAATACAGGTGAGAAGTATGCCAGTGAGCTCATCCAGCCATCCATCCATACTGTTGACCATATGGAGGGGCAGATGCTCACGTTAACCACTTCACTCAAAGCTGCAAGTACAAGTGGAGTTGTATGGCATCTCAAAACACTCCAAGACATCACAATATACCTGAAAACGCCCATGTGTGTGTCATCCAGTCGGGGGACCATGGGCAAATCAGTCACAAGAAGAAGAGACAAAAGAATGGGAGCATCTAAAGCAGTATAAAAAGGAGTAACAAAACCCTAATTCCCAGTTTTGCCCCTCAAAGATACTTTTTTAAAGCGCATTGGATAAAAGGATATGAGAAAATAACAAAATAAGTCAGCTAAAATGAATATCCTTTACAGGATTAAATGTGGCCAGACGCCAAAGAACCTTCAATACCAATACAAAGGAAATGCTCTATATGAAAGAAATCTCAGAACCAGGCACCATGGTGCCTAGCTTAATTCATCACAGGCTAATGGGACAACCTACAAAAATTGGGACTCAGTTGTGACCAAGCACCTAACAGACTAAGTTTGAGCACAAATTGCCAAAATATGACAAATGCTAACTCAAACACATAGATGCAAATGCTCGTCACAGTCATCTACAAATGTGACTCATGCTTATACAAGTTCAATTGAACTTCATGCCAACCATCAAATTAAACCAGACAAGTCAAATAGCCAAGTAGTTTAGATGTGAGCACAACATGTCAATACATGACAAGTGACAACTCAAACAAATAAGCTACAAGGCTGCAAGCCGCAGGAGATCAAATATGCAACATAAGCAATTTATAAGGCGCAACAAGCATCAAATACATCTCAAGGTAGCATAACCCAAGTACTGGAGAGGAATTAAGCTTCTCTGAAATATCTCCAGACCTCATATGAGGCACAACAGTCAACAGCTGAGGCAAAATAGCCCACAGCCAAGGCACAACAGCCAACATCCACAAGATAACCACTCAATAGGGTGACACCTGTCCCAGTGCCACAAGTTGATCATCCTCCAGCGCCAGAAGATGGCTAATACAGTCAACATGGCCACTAGAAGGACATAACATCCACCATCCACAAGAAAGACACTCAATTGTGTGACATCTGTCCCAATGTCCACAAGAGCATCTTCCCTTCAGAATAGCTAATACAGCTAGCAAAGCCACAAGGGAACCACAATAATCAATAGCCAACAGGCATGGCATCCAATCGGTTGGTGCCTGACAAGCAACAACATGGAAAGAAGCCACACCAAGCATCAACAAATCATCAAATGTCAGTCCTTGAAGGACAAAAGAGAAAAATTAAACCAAATTCAAGCCACTGGATGGCAACTCAAGCATCAAAACCAACTGGAGAAGCATGAAGCAACCTAGAATTGCCTCATATGCCCCTCTGACAAGCCACAGGAAGCAGCCGGCACCAAGATACCCCTCTCCTAAGTATGCCACTTGGTAAAATGGAGTAAATAACACCTCTCACAGTCACATAGGCTAAACCATGTGAGCCCCATATGCCACATCAGCCAACAAGAAGGCAGTGAGAGGAAGTAAACTTCAAATCCTCAAATCAACTATCTCTAAAGAAAATGCCAAATGTCATAAGACCAATAGCCAGTAAATGAGATAGTAAACACCCAATGTGAACTAAACAACCCAAATTGAGGCGGTAAGGGACCAGAAGACATCTCAGCCACTCATCAAACTCCAAAAATTCTGAAGAAATGCCACATGGCAATGAAGACCCAAGCAAACCCTACACCACTGCCTATAAAAGATGCAGAAGACGATGAAGAAGAAGCCCCCAATTTTTTAATTTTAGGCTAGTATTGCATTTTCAGAAGTTAAAAAAGAAAAGAAAACCTGTTTTAGTTTTAATTAAGGTAATTAACATGTAAACTTTGCTTTTAACTAAATCATAACTCAAAACTCTTTATTTTATTTGGTTTTAATGTGTATTTGTAGAAATTTGGTATTGCTTGGGTTTCATTTTATTTTGTAGGAATTTGGAGCCAAGTCGCAGTGAAAACATTGCAATTCGGCACGAGACGGCGCACAAACCATGGTCCAAAAGACCCTGTGCGACCGCACAGGATCCCGTACGAACACACAGCCCTATCCTGGCTCACCTGGCAGGCTTCTGGCTCAATCCTGGCCCAGTCACTTCTGTACGATCGCACAGGGATGTGGTGCGACCGCACTATCTCACTTCGGGCTCATTTCGGCCGAATCTGACTCAAACCTGGTCTAGTGACTTTGGTGTGACCGCACAAGCCTCCAAACCCTACCAAACTCCGATATAAGGCGCCTCAATCGCCTTATTTAGGGTATCTCTCTTTCCACCTCGTTCCAAGGCGGCGCCGCAGCAGAAACCAACCCATTCTCCACAATTTCCTATCATTCGACCTCCCGTGCGGCCGCACAACTATCTCGTGCGACCGCACCAACTCCTTGCCGCCTCAAATTTCGTCGTCTCGACCTCCTACACTTCACTATTCCGCCCAAGCACCTCCTTTGCTGGTCTAGAAGTCGATTGGGCTTGAGAAGTGACAGTTTACCTTTCTTTTTGACTTGGTTTAACTTGGAGATTGTATCTTTACATTCCCTTACTTTATTTGCTTATTTTACCATTATGTTAGACTAGATTTAGTCATGTTCTAGGGACTTAGTAGAGACCAAGGTTAGGTTTGTTGGATTGATGTAATATTTGATTTCTATTGTATACTATTTACTTGATTATTGAATGAATATGCTTGTTTGTGTTTAATTGTCCAATTGAACCTTCTTTTAGGTGAATGGCCACACCTAATTTAGGCTAAAGGTGTAGATTAATTAATTGAACCAAGTAGGTAATCAAGGTAGGTTAGGAGCCGAGAGGTAACCAACTTAAGCCTCAAAAGGGACAAGTTTCTACTTAGGCGAGAGTCTAGTGTATGCCTTTGTGAATCAACAAATAGACTTAGGATAATTAAGCCAACATTATGAGAGTTAAGGGTTAATTGACCTAATGGGGATTTTAGGCTAGGTTCCGCACCAAATATTGTGAGCAACACGCGAGAACTGAGGTTCAAGAGTTTAGGTACGGCTAGACTTGTCCCATACAAGCTAGAAATCAACCTATCGCATCAATTCGGCACTAACCATGGACTGTGCGGTCGCACAAGACCCTCTGGCTCGCACTGGTCAATGACTTGGCATGAGAGTGACATGCCTTGACAGCCTATGGCCTAACCAAGCTTGAAATTGAACCCCTATGACATTTTTATACCAAATTGCAACCAAATTACCAACAAAAACAACTTGTTTCCTTCTTGTTTGTTGTTAGCCATTATTTTTAGTAATTGTTAAGCCAACTTGTTAAATTTTTTCCTTGAAATTGCTAGATCTAGACTTTGTGAAATTGTGAGTCCGGTTGTTGTGTATCCGTCCTTGTGGATTCGACCCCAATTGTACCAACGATTTACCGTGCGTTTGTGGTTAATTTTAGGACACTTTTGGATATTAGCTTCACTCACACCATCAGCCACTCATCAAACTCCAAAAATTCTGAAGAAATGCCACATGGCAATGAAGACCCAAGCAAACCCTAGGCCACTGCCTATAAAAGATGTAGAAGACGATGAAGAAGAGGCCCCAAATTTTGAATTTTGGGCTAGTATTGCGTTTTCAGAAGTTAAAAAAGAAAAGAAAAGCTGTTTTAAGTTTTAATTAAGGTAATTAACATGTAAACTTTGCTTTTATATGAAATAAAGGGGGCCAAAAATGGTTTATGCGTTTGATTTCTTATTCTCCTCCTCTTTTCCCTTTTCTTTTCTTTTCTGGTTCAATAAAAGCCTGGTATTTGGCTGTGTTCGAGGTATTTGGCACTGCGTGATTGAAATGCCTAGTATTTGGCATGGTTTTGAGTCTGGTATTTGGCCACAAAACATAACTCCAGCCCAGTATTTGGCTGTGTAAAAACCCTCTTATGAGGAGAGCTTAGAGATGTGAATAACAAGGCATGGTACTATTGCTTGCATGCCACCCCTTAACCGAAGTGAAAAAAGGTGTGTAGGCTCTATATCAATGTACTATTGCCTATACACCACCTAAAAGTGTTAAATAAACAAAGGGAATTTGATAAAATGTTGCATCTATTGTGTTTCAAAAAAAAAACAAAAATGAATTTCTATGCATTAGGGCCTAGGTCAAAACATAGCATGGCATATGTCCTTTATATGCATTGTCAAACGTGTAAAGTCCCATTTATAACATAGAATAAGGCATTGGGTCATTCTGCATTGATGTCTTAAATAAAATCATTGCCTATTCATAGTGCTAAACATGGTAGTGCATACCTTTGTTAAAAGTCAAAACATATTGCATGGTCAGCATATCATCATGGGCTGCATACTATTAAGGAGTCAAAACCAGTTGGGTCAATATGTATCAAGTTTAATGGTATCATCATTTTAGGGTTTGAGTGGCCCAACATGTCTGTTAGCCAATAAATCTCTTCTTTGGAAATAAGCATAAACCCAGGGATTAAAATAAAAGTGATTAGACCTCTAAGCATGTCAGTGCACTGTAGATCTGGTTCAATAGTATTCAATAACAAAGTCATAAGACAATAGAATAGGGCAGAAGTTCAAATGCATTTCAAACATGTGTCGAAATAATATGTAATATCTGTCAGCAATGAGTTTAACTAAAACAAAATAGTCAAGCCCATAGCATAAGCATTTATATATCCAGGAGAGTCTCATAAAGACTATAACCAAACCAAAATTTGCATTAAGTTCAGTTCAAGTTTTGAAAAGCAAGCTCTCAATCCAGAGCTTGGCTACTTTTTTTACTCAGCATATGTAAACATCTATATGACCTCATCTTTTAAATTTAATAAAATTGAGTTTAACATGTACCTCTTTAAAGACACCTGCATACATGAGTTACTAAAGGTCCAAAACAGAAAAAGTATCTCCTTGCATTAGAAAATTTGCATGGTCTTGCATTATTTTAAAAATAAAACTAGATAGTAAAATGCATCTTTTTCTAAAGAGCATCTCTTTGAAAGACAAAATAATTAAAAACATGGTCCAAATGTAGTCACAAACCTCATTTTTCAAGGCATATTTCAAAACAAATGTCAAGTGCACCATTTGTGCAAACACAAACGAAATGGATTTCTATAAATCAGAAAGTTAAACAAAATTCAAATAAAACTCAGATTTATGTTAAGCACAAATACATAAGACTCTAAGGGGATATTCACATCTTGAAGCTCAACTCATGAGGAGGTTTTTACAAGTCAATGTGAACCCAGACAGATCATGTGAAAGTCAAAATAATGGACCAAAACAATGGTAGTGAAATGACTTGAACCAATTCCAAACCACGCCTAAAACTATACCAAAGTTGAACCAAAATTGAATAAGACAAGAGGTCCTTACAAGTCACAGACCTATGTCAAGCACCTAACAAAGCTCAATTGAGTATAAAATTGGACAGGGACTAAGGTATCAGACCCGACCAGTCCACACGAACTAAGTTCAAAATTGAAACAAAAGAGAAGGTTACCTGAGCAATCGGAGCCCCCAGTAGCCTCAACGAACCTCAAGAATCCCGTGGGACCCATCAATGGAGTTTAATTCAGCTCAGATCAACCCAATTGGATTTGTCAGAAAATACCTCATCAAAAGGGAAAAATGGAACTTGAGAATGAGGAAGTAATCAGGTAAAAGAGAAGAAGGGAAAGGAAGAGAAGCTCATCTTGAACTCAAAGACGTCCTCAATTGGAAGAATGGCGTCGAAGATCGCAACAATTTCACTTCTGACAAAACTATCTCATTCAACGGACTAAAGGAAGAAGGAGGAAGGAGAAAGGAAGAAAAGAAGAAAAAAAAAGGAAAAGGGTCCCTAGCGTGAATCCTGATGCCAACTAGACGTTTGGATTTCGCTTTTAACGGATTAGCATCAAAACTTGGGTAAGCCAGGTGTACCATAGACCAAGACGCAGACAAATGGGTCCCACAATCTGGATTTAAACCCAGCTCAAACAGAGGCCTCAGCGCCTTTCCATGATCCTCTGTAGCCGTCACTGTGTGGCGAGTCACTGCAACCCAGAACAGCAAATAGCAAGCCTTCAGCCAATCAGAATTTTCCAACAAAACTGAAACTTCAAAAATGCATTAAAAATAGCAGGAATGTAAGAAAAATTCAAATAAAATGTCAAAATGTCAATAAAAATATGAGGAACATTTTGGTAACACGTTTCATGCCAAAATCCTAAAACACAAATTACATTAAATTCCAAACTCACAAAATGATCATTTTTGTAAATAACACAATAATGAAAATAGAGTTAAAAATAGAATTTCTGTAAAAACACATGAACATTTATGTTCTGGACAGCAGGTATACTCAGACATTTCTGGTCAAACCTCGAATCCAAAAATACAAATACCCAAAACTCAAAACTGAAATTCCAAAATCCCAAATCCAAAAGTCTTAAAATCAAAACTCCAAAACTCAAGCCCGAAGTCAAATACCAAAACTCAAATACAAAGATCTAAAAATTCAAATCCAAATTCAAAAGCTCAAACCCAAATCCCAAATCCAAAAATTCAAATATTAAAAATCCAAAATCCAAACTCAAAATCCAAAATCCAAAGCTCAAATTCCAAACCTCCAAGTCCAAATACCAAAAATCCTTGACCCAAATTCCAAGTCTAAAATTCATAATTCAAATCCCAAAGTTCAAGTCCTAAAGATCAGAACTATGGTCTGAAAAGTCAACATTTAAAAGTCAAACTTGAAAATTAAAAAGTAAAACTTAAAAATCCAATTTGAAAGTTGAAAAGTCAAATTCAAAAGTCCAACTTAAAAATTGGAATGATTAAAATTTTAAAGTTGATCTGATAGTTGGATCTCAAAAGTCTTAAGATACCCCAAGATTCAATACGGAAACCCCAAAAGTTAAAGGCACAAAGACCAATGCTCTAGAGCTTGGATCAAAGTCAATAACTAAAAACTCAAAAATGATGTCAAAGTCGTAAAAGTCCAACTTCGTCCTTCTGAGACTGCATAGCGCGTTGCCCTATGATGAAGGCCTGGGACCTAGGTATCAAATAAAATTTATAACCCAGAGCTAACCTCACTAGTCGTTTGGAGTTAAGCTTTAGGGTCGAACCCAAGGGACGGTACAATTGATTATCGGACTTATCTTTTTTCAAAAGCTAGACGAAAATATTTTTATGGGGTTTTGAGAAATTAAATCTAAAGTGCAAGTAAAGTAGATGTTTTTGGGTATTTTGGTTGATTAAAATAAACTAAACAACTAAGTAAAGTTTTTGGGGTTTAAAATAATATAAAAAGAGTCTTAGGGTTCAGGTTTCACCTTGGTTTGGACTCTAGGACACAAAACTTATCACTTTCGTACATCGAACGGTATTTTTCAAGCGATCAACCCTCAACTCGGTCCGAGTTGAGAGTGAAAGTGTGTGGCTTTGACTTGTTTTGATACTTTATGCCTTGAGTCATGGTTTGTTGGCTAAACTTAGATTTACTAAACCTCAGCGTTCGCTTGTTGGACTAGAAACTGGTTTAATCACAACCTAACCTAATTAGATCAATTAGACCACAACTTTTGGTATAGGCGTTAACTAATCTAAACTTGTTTGTTGGAGTTCTTAAGGATATTTAGATGTCTTTTGAACTATCTAAAAGTTACACTTTTGGTGTCAACTAACCTCCCCTTTTAGATCTACGATTTATCCCAAATACTTAATTCAAACTAATCTTGTTTATCCTAACTTAGACTTAACTAGATGCGACCGTACAACTAGAAGGTGATTAGGAAATCACAAGTAATTCAAACAAGAAATTATAATAATTCTCAACAAATCAAGTCAACAAAACATATTATAAAATAACAAGTCAAATCACAACATCCAAACCTAAGTTACTACCTTACTCCTAAGACTACATAAATTTAGACTAACATCGTATCAAAACTCACAACAAATATCATAGAAATAACAAGATACAAGTCCATGAGAATTAGAGATAAAAACATAGGTAGAATAACCAAATACTCCCTCTATGCTCAATCTTCAATCTTCATAGGCGATGAGGGCGTGTCTCAACTTCTCCTTGCTGCTGTTGCCTCAAGAATAGATTGCCTTGATGAAATATGCTGGAAGAACCATGGAAATTATGCTTGGAAAGGTGATTTGAGGTGTGGAGGCTTCGATTCCTTTCTAAGGCAGAGAGACAGCCTTAAATATTGGTCCCACGCACAAGTAAAGAGGTCTAGGGCGCCAGGGCAAGAGAATGTACTAAAATGATCAACTTTCTTGTATAAAATCTTGCCATATGAGTCGAGGCGGCGTCTAACTCGGACCGAGATGGAAAGGTGCGCATCTAGATCTGTCTGCTACAGTAACTCGATCCGAGTTGGATCCATCTCGGTCCGAGTTGAGGTTTGAAAAACTCCTTCTCGTGCTAGGAATGAGTCGTCTAGCATTCGTCTTGTGATGGAAACATTCTACTAGCTCGAACATCATCAAAAATCATCAAACTCTTGCAAAATAAGAGAAGAAACGACGGCAATGCCAAATCCTTGGAAAACATAGCAATTTATTGAATAATTTAATGGTTTGAATGTAATTTAGGTGCCAAGTACGGTCCGAATACTAACAAATAATAATGATATCAAATCCCCCCAAACTTAAACTTTGCTTGTCCTCAAGCAATGCCCTAAGCTTAGAAATTTGGACTGTACTTAAATCTAAAATCGAATCGTTTCTCAAACCAAGAAATTTTGCCATGTAAATGAATTGCGTATGTCTAAAAGTTTCTCACACTTAAATCAAATAAGTCAAACAAAAATTTGATTTCAAGAACCAAGTTTAGTGTTCTACAAATTAAATCATACAACTCTTGATCCTAAATGAAAAGTTTTTCTCAAATTCAAGAACTCTAGCTTCACTTTGTCAATTAAAATGCGATCTCAATTTCAATTATCCGTTCTCTTCCGTATCTCAAAAAAATTTGTAAAGGCCTTTATCAAAGTAAAAAATTTTATGATGAACTTTTTCTCAAAATTTCACACATTTTCAATTTTCACCAATTTTTATTTGTGTAAGTTGAGTCGTGGGGCTTTACACCCTAGAGGATTTAATGCGAGTCATCGACCTTGTAAAAAATGTTACTGGCACATGACGCACCAGAGAGGTCGGTCCGGTTTTTACGCATTTTTTTCGCTACAGACCACTACGGACTTTAAGCACTTTTCTGCTAAGTTCCTTAAGTCTCCGGTATTTGTGGTTGAGTTGGTGGAAAAAGGCCTCGACGCATCCTTGTTTTCACAACTATTTGGATTTTAATCATTTTCGGTTTGCTTGTTGGTGATTCAAGCGATTAAAAGCAATTTCAACTAGGCAAAGTTCATCTTATAATTTTCAAAATTGATAAATTTCTTTTTGAACAAAAGTTTGTGAAATACAAATTCGTTCACTCGGTGAAAACTCGTGAGAACTGACTTAGAGTATTTCAATAATTTTTAAGCATCTAAAATCGAGTTATATTCTTGTGAAATACTTCCAATTTGGCCCATTGGTGCAAAAATTAATTCGAGATATCAAAACATTCTAGAGTCCTTTGAAAAAAATTTTGTTTGACTTCAAAACTGTTTCATCAGTGTGAGTTTCATCCTTTAAAATCCAAATCGAGAACAATTAAGCATATTCAATTGATTTTTCAAGAAAATTCCATGAAAATAGTGCAAAAATCGAATTTTTATGTCTCAACTCGGACCGAGCAGAGATCAGAAAATTCGCAAAAAAAATTCCAATTCAACCCAAATCATTCAACATTTCGATTTTTCTCCTATTCCCTCCCCCCAAATTTAAATTCAGCATTGTCCTCAATGCATTCAATCAAAAAGAAAAGAAAATAGGAGGGAAAAGAGAACTTAGCCAAATTTTGCTTTGCACCGTGTCGATGTACTCCTAGTTTTTCTTCTCGATTTCCAAGATAGCTCTACTCCTTTTCTTGAGCTGTTGTGCAACCCGTATGAGGTCGATCGGAATTAGTTGGCTCACGTAACCTATAGTGCTCTAGCACGGATTACATCTTCCTTCGTTTGTGTTGTTGCATAAAAAATATGGCTAAGTGCAAAAAAAATGGATTACAAAAGAATAATGGGGGCCTCTACATAAAATAAATTTTTTTTTTCTGAAATGAATGATGATTAATAAAGAGAAAGGAGAAAGAGATATAACTCGGTTGACTAAAATTCAAAAATAATTAACGAAGAAAGGGATGAATGCACGAAATATGATCATCAAAACCATGGAATGTCAGTTTATACAGTCAAAACCGGACACCTCCAGCGATTACAGAAACAGAGAAGAAACAAGCAACGGATTTGAATCTCAGTCCGTACACACAGGAGATTTGGCCACACCTGTTGCATGAAGACCGCAACAAAGGTGCTGAAAAAGTGTACACGGCTCACAAGATACCAGGTGTACACAGGGAAAAGGGAGATAAATGTCGTTGGCGATGAAATTTGACCCCTTCACGAAGCAGAAAGTGGATGCACGTAGAATTAATGAAACAAAGGGAAATGGAAAACCAAGGGTCCTGTCAGCAGCCGGCTTTGGTCCAGTGCACCAAGAGTAGCGAAGATGGCAAAAGAAGCAAGAGAGAGGAGAGCGTAACAGAAGTTGTTAGAGGTGAGTTTGTTGCTGAACCGCCGGGCGTTGGGCTCAACCAATGGGGAACAAGAGGCGTTGCCTATAAATAGGAGGCCAGAAGGAGCAAGAAAGGACACACACAGAGTCCAGAAGCTCTTCCCTTCCACTTCCTCTTCCCAGAAACAAGAACACACACACACACTAGGTTAGGTTAGAGCATAGGCATTTCATCAAATAGTTCATAGGCATAGCGTAAAAAAAAAGATTAGAAGAGAAAAGAAGGCGAAGTTGTGCAATTGAGACAAGGTAACGATTGTAATTGATATGTGCTTGACTTGGAATTAGTAAGAGCTTGATTTCTTGATCAAACAATCTGAGTCAGTAAGAAGTTCTTGATTGCGCATGGCGCAGGAGAGAATGGATGTTAAGGTCTCTATTTTCTATAAAGTTGCTTAATTGTATCTTCAATTGTGCTCAGCGCATGAGAAGTACAATCGTATTTACAAAAATCTGATTTTGCTAAGGGTTAATTCAGTCGTAGTTAAGTTTGTATGGATCAATTGTTGAGAGATCAGTTAAAGTAATAATCTCGAATTTGAATCCCGAAACTGTATCTTTTAGGCAAATCTAGCAATTGCTTTTCTTTCTTTAATAAAGATTGTTTGAATCTGCAATTTGATGCCTGTGGTATAATTTCTCTATGATGATAAGCGTTAAGATCTGGATTGAACTTTCTGAACTAAAGGTCTTTAATGAACGATCCAATCATGGCCTAATCTGTTTGCTAAAAGCGTTAAGAAGCCAATTGAATTAGCGATTTTGAGTTTAGAATCATAATGTGCTTTTGATTATGTAGAATAAGTCAGAAATTGCCTTTATTTTCTTGATTTAAGTAATGTAAATTCTGAATTGAGAATTTGTGGTTTGCATCGTTACTCTTATAGGCGTGAACTGCCATGCTTGTTATATACTTGATTAAGTATACACCAAGTTAGGTCATACAATAGATCATGTCCTGCCTCTTCCCTGTGTGATGATAAACAGATTTGCTATTGCTTAAAACTCAAGGACCTGAATGAAGGTTTCCATTTATCAATGTTTGACAGTGAAGTCTGTTGTTTCCTTGGGTATTGTGTAATTGCAGTTGCTGTCCCTTATCTGTTATTTTACTTATTGCCTTTATCACGGATTTCAGTAAAATGGTAAAAATGCAGGAGTTCTTTTGTAACTGTCATAATTAGAATTGTTAGCTGCTGAAATGATATAATTTACATACAGAAATCTGGTCTCTTCTCCTTTGATTTAGTTCTCTATTAAATGCTACCACTGTCTATCGTCCTCAAGTAAGCCAAAACTTAAACAAGTTATAGTGCAGGAATATTAGTTTGAGTTTAATTATTTCCCTGTAAGGAAAGCTATGTAATGATGTGAAACACATAGAACTTTTCGTGATTAATATAACTGGAATTACTAGACTATGTGAGGATTTATGACATAAGATGAGTATAGTCCCTTAATATACCAGTTAATTGCTGCTTATTGACCTATTGCATGTTCCAGTGTAATTCTTAAAAGTCAAGGACCTTAGTGAGGAGTATCACTGCTAGATAATCTAAATTAAACATTTATGCCCCAAAATGTCATCCTGACAGTCTTTGTAAATAGCTTTCCGCAATAGGGTAAGACTTATGGGTTTATTTGCAAAAGAAGATAATTGGCTGTCATGGCTCTGAATGATAAAATTGCATCCCTGATTCTTGTGTTCAGCATATTTACTAAGCAGTTGAATTAATGTCCCTTTCTTTATTGGCACAAATGTTAATATAGAATATTTTGCATGATTAAGTAAAAACACGCTGAGGTACCTTTTGAAGCCTTATAAATAATGTGCATACAAAGAACATTTCTTTTATTGAGCCATGTAAGTCCTTGTAGGCATCAAAGTAATAGTGCATGGTGAGCATGTGCCGTACAAGTAGGTATAAAAATAAAAGTAGGCAACGTGTAGCACATCTTGGGGAGCTGTTCTTAATCCCTTATACTCGGTCATGAATAACAGAAAAGCAGTAAAAAATATGAAGTGATATGTTAATTCGGGTAAGAACATATGAGACATTAAAATTAATAGTGATATCTAAAGAAACATGCAATCTTATAATCCCTGAACTAATCTAAACTTCAATCAATTCCTCACACCGGGAGCTGGTACCAGACTCATTCACTGTCGTACCAACTAATTGACCCCTTTACTAAACTGAAACGAAGCAGTCTCAATTCAGCTCACCCTCGTGCTCTCCTCTGCATCACGATTCTAGCGAGACTAGCCTCATCGACTTTGGCGGCAGTGATCTCCGGAAAACATAAAAATAGAATCCGTAGGGACTAAACCGAATAAACGTCTGTTGCAATCAAACGAAAACGACGCGATGGGAACGGAGACCATCATCCTCTTCCTCTTGACCCCACGGTGCCGTGGGTATCCTCTTCAACAGTGATGGCGGCCGGAGAACTTAGCGGATCTAAATTCGTTATCCGTTGAACCCGTTATCGAAACGAAATCTCTTTTCTATTCAAACCTCAGCGCCATTAGTCTCTAAAAAAATGTTTATTGAAGGCCCACTTTATGAGATTGATAAAGAAGAAAGGAACTAATATGACGGCCCAAGACGGATAAGGCCGAATCTCAGCGTCAAGCCCAAAAGAAAGAAATCGGTGAAGCCCAACGCACAATTGACGTCGACCAACCAGAAAAAACTTCAAATCAGCAGAAGACTTCAAAAATTCATTAAAAATAGTATACAACTCAGGAAAATGCAAATAAAATATCCATAAAGTTCTAAATATCTAAATAAACCAAATTCATTATACTATGATATGCAATTATGTCAAAGTAGAGGCCTTTTGTATTTTTGAAGTATTTTCACTATAAAAATGAATCTTGCAAACTTTAGAAATATAATAAAATTATCTAATATTCTATTTTAATAAAATTTCTAAAAATCCTAAAGGCTAAATACTATCAAAATAAAGAGATTTCAAAGATGTTACTTTCGAAGATAAATATTTCAGATAAAGTACTTCCAAAATTATAAAGAAGTTAGGACTAGATGTCTTTTAATGAGATTTGCAAAACTAAAACCTAAATACCTCCAAGTAGCAAATAATTTCATAGACGATACTTTCAAAAATTAAATATATTCAAAGATAAATATTTTCAAAAACTATAGAAAAAGAATTTCTAAAACCCAGAAGTATAAAAGACCAAAGTGAATATTGTTAAAATCACCAATATCCAAAGAGAAACGTCAGAAAATTAAAAGTCAAAACGCGAACCCAAAGACAGCCAAAACCCCTTCGTTTGAGAAAAAGTCTCTCGCAGGGGTTGAGATCAACCTCAAATGACTTGAAATTGGATTCTTATCAAATGACCTTCCCGTCTGAAGAACTCAATTTTGTTCTCATAAGAAGCCGCTATAGGCCCGAGAACCAACTCTTATTAAGAAGGCCACTCAAGGGCCCCCTAAGGTTGTAAAAGAACTAACTCTCATTTAAGAAGGTCACTGAAGGACCCCGAGGGTTGTAAAAGAACTAATTCTTGTTAAGAAAATCACCTAAGGACCTCTAGAATTGTGTTGTTTGTTCTCATAAGAAGCCACTAACGGGCCCGAGAACCAACTCTTATTAAGAAGGTCGCCCAAGAAGCCCATAGGGTTGTAAAAGAACCAACTCTCATTAAGAAGGTCATTGAAGGACCCCGAGGGTTGTAAAAAAATCAATTCTTATTAAGAAGACCGTCGAAAAGTCCCTAGAATTGTATTGTTTGTTCTCATAAGAAGCCACTAAAGGGCCCGAGAACCAGCTCTTATTAAGAAGGCCGCTCAAGAGACCTCTAGGGTTGTAAAAAAAAAAACAACTTTCACAAGAAGGCCGCCCAAGAGGTCCCGAAGGTTGTAAAACTCATTTCTCTCTCACAGGAATGCCAGTCGTTGCCCCGAGAGTTATCAGATAACTTCGAGCGATCTTAAACAATCTTAAACGACTCTAAAACAATTTTAAACAAAGAACCTTAAACAATTCTAAACAACTTTAATCAACTTTAAAAAACCTTAAACAACTTTTGACAACTTTAAACAATTCTAAACAACTTTAAATGACTTTTAAGCAATCCTAAACGACTTCAAGACGACTCCAAGTAAGGAAGATATTCTTTCAAGCGAAAACCGAAACTAACCCTCCTCTTAAAACCTTTAGAATTTCAAGAAGTTCCTTAATTGGGTCCCGTCAATTAGGTCTGGTACTACCAATTAAGTCACTTTAAGAGACGATTTTTCCTAGCTGTCTCGCACTTTTTAGGCCATCCATCGAAGGATTAACAATCCCTCCATGGGGAAAAGAAATGCGGAGCAGATACCCCTTGAGCGTCTTAAGACCCGAACATTACTGCCCACCTGAAACAGACGGGGAGCACTAACGCGGTTCCAAGTTCCTCAAGAGTTGATTATTTTTTTGCAGGTCCTTTCTTTCCAGTAGGCGCAAGCCCCTACTGTTAATTACCTCCAGACTCAGTTAAGAACTGGCCAAGAGCACCTCTAGATCGGGACAATCAAAGAATTAGGCGTCATCAGTGATTGAAGTCAATTTTATAAAAAGACTAGTGTTTAGTGAGGGCTTAAATAAAGACAGTACAAAATAGTCAAGCATTAAAACAGTGCAATGCAAATTATTGCGTTAGGTCTGGTTCTTTTAGTCACAATTTTTAAGAGTTTTGAGTCGCTTTGAGTTGGTTTTGCTTTACTGGATCAGGCTTGGTGCCGTCACTCAGATTTTTGAGTCTGATACTAGAAAATTTAGGTATCCTAGATCAGTTCTCAATCGTTTGGGGATTTAGAAATTTTGGAATTTAGTTCGAGTCTCGAGTACAGATGCGCTATGCCTTCTCTTGACAAGAACTTTGAGGTGTACCTTCTAGAGCAACGCGCTATGCAGCCTTTGAAGGACGAATTTAGATTTTTGAGTTCGACACTAGAAAGTTAGGCGATCTAGGTCAATTCTCAATCATTTTGGGATTTGAAGATTTTGAGGATTTCGTTCGAGTCGCGAGGAAAGAAGCGCTATGCCTCCTCTTGACGAGAACACGAGGGGTGTACCTTCCAGGGCAACGCGCTATGCGGTCTTGGAACGACGAATTTAGACTTTTTAGATTTCTGAGTCACTTTTTGAACTTTTTAAGTTTTAATTGTTAACTTTTTGTGTCTTTAGGTTTTAAAATTTTAATGATTGGTCTGGGATATTCTTAAAATTTTTTTTTTGTCCTGATTATCGGGTCAATTTTTAAAATCTTAATCGTTTCAGATTTAAATTGGACTTTTGGGTTTGATATTGGGGTTTGGGGTTTTGGGATTTGAAATTTTGAGCTGGAATTTGTATTTGGTATTTGAGCTTTGGGTTTGGGACTTAGGATTTGGATTTTTGAATTTTGAGTTTTGGATTTTAGTATTCGAATTTTGGATTTGGGACTTGGGATTTATATTTTTTTTTTGGATTAAGAATTCGGAATTTTGACATTTTTGAGCTTTGGATTTAGTATTGGAATTTTGGTATTTAAATTTTGAATTTAGGACTTGGGGTTTAGATTTTGGATTTAGAATTTGAGATTTTGAGTTTTGGATTTAGGATTGAAATTTTGGTATTTTGAGTTTTGGGTTTGGGATTGGAGGTTTTGATATTTTGAGCTTTGGATTTAGGATTGAAATTTTGGTATTTGAGTTTTGGATTTGGGGTTTGAATTTTTGGCATTTGAGTTTTGAGTTTGGAATTGGGCTAGAGATGTCCAAGTATACTTGCTGTCCATAACATAAAATGTTCAAATGCACCTGCTGTCCAGAACATGAATATTTAATCACTTATGCAAAAGATTTTTTATTCTAGTTTTATCATTTTATTATTTACCATAATGGCCATTTTTTTTAAAAGTTTTGAATTTAATGTGCCTTGTATTTTAAGATTCGAGCATGAAAATTGGTACCAAAATAATTTTCTTATTTTTCTGGACATTTTGATATTTTATGAGAATTTTTCTGATTACCTAGCTATTTTTAATGTATTTTCAAAATTTTCTGCTTTGCAGAAATTTCTGATTGGTTTGAAATGCTGTGTGTGCTTGTCTGTCAGGAGATCGTTACATGCCTGGCGTCACAGAAGATCTGGAAAGGGCGCTGCGCTGAAGGGATTGAATCGCGTGGTTCACGCACGACTCGATAGACCGCCAAGACTTGAGTTTGATTTGTATCCAGCCCGTGGTCTCGCTATCAAGAGATGCCGGTCTACACACCGTGTCCATCCGACTTCTCTCTTTTGAACCGTTATGCTTAAAATCCATCTGTTGGGATTTCGTCAAGATTCGTGCTGGTCAATCGTTCCTTTCTGGTTTGACTTGTCCAGGCAACTGGCCATGGCGAAATGGGTCAACCCGTCGAGACTTTGTCGAACTATTTCTGTGATTGTGCTGCACCATTGTCGACATGCAGAGGTTGCTCGAGGTCACCTTACATTCCTCTACAGATTAGTACTTTCAATTTACTCTTTTCATTAAAGTTTAGTTACGATTTCACTCCACGACTGATCACAGCTCAGAGACAAAATTGAGGGCTTCCTATAACTGGATGACGTTTTGGGGTTATCAAAATGTCTTTGTAACCTGAGTTATTGAGGCGAAGGTGCTGAAATTTTGAAATTGAGTATTTCTGTTACTTTTGTTATAAACGTACATGAGCTTTGCACGTTTCCACTCGTCACTCTACAGGGATTTTTAGTGTATTTTATTTTGATAGATTTTTAGTTTTGATCTCCACTCAAAGAATGCTCTAGACGACGTTACTAAAATATTCTTAATCTTTCAGAAGATATCATACAGTCAACTTATTCACTTTAGTCCCTGTCATTCTCGTATTTTGGTTCAAACAACATGTACCCTCCTTTTTAACTTTTGATAACTATCATGCTTCGAATATAATCTTTATCTGCAATTCGCTTTTCAGATCTCACACAATTACCATTTCACACATTCTTTATTTCAGGTGTCTCTCCTTACTGTCCTCTTTTTATTATCATTTATTCATTTCTTTGGCTATCATCACATATCTTTTTGGTCCAGTTCTCTTGAGTACTTAACGGCTGGTACTGGCATGGTATACAAATTTATCCATTTATTGGTACCAGGCGACATGTATCTTTTATTTCTCAAGGGACGTGGCCTAATAAAATGTTTTACTTCATGGGGCAATTGGGCTGTACGGGCTTGACTTACAACAAGGTACACAATACTTTAAAAGTCTATCATTTCATACCAGTAGTTGCACAGACTTTTCTTACTATGACCATATACTGGAATTATACTACTAGATGGTATTGACTAGAGACTTAAGGAGGTACAACGACTTTTGTCACTACACTGACCTACATAACAAAGAGATTAGGCAGGACAGAAACTTTAAAACGCATGAACTCACTGCATTACTTTTTTTTTTAAACACTATTTTATAATCTATCTTAAGAACATAACTTTTTATAAGTAGCGGACAAGTTTTCACAAATGGAAGACAAGTTTCAGGACATATGATTTCAAACTCCTCTTTTTATTTAAGACCCAAAACTATTTATCATATAATACTGAAAAGACTTGAACTGCAAACACTCATGAATAGAAATACATTTTTTCTAAAGGAGACCTTGCAAAATATGTTTTTCATAATTCAGAATACACATATTTTTTTACTAGTATATTTTTGTTAAACCTGAACTTGCATACATATATCAAAAAAAGAGAAGAAATTCACTTTAAACCCTAAATTTAAGCATATTTGTATATTCTCTTTACTTCAGTCAACTTGTAGCCGAACTCACCGTAGAAAATCAGAACTTGACCATATTACAAGGGTGGAATCTATGTCGCGCTCCTCATAACCAGGTCATCTTCTGATTTTGGACAGTATGTAAAGGCTCAAGTATTCTTAAGCAAGAATAAGAAAACTAGTTAGAACAACCTTTTTCTTTGAAATCCGACAGCTATACAGAAGAACTTATTCGTTTGTAGAAATCTCTTTTTTTTTTAATACGCTTGACAAAAGTAAACGTGACTAAGACAAAATACAACCAAGGACTAACATGGTCTCTATGGAGGTGGAATCTATGTCACGCTCTCCATGAAACCAGAAATCCCTAACATAGACATAGACATCAAAAGGAACATCTCTAAGAAGAAGGACTCATCATTTTTTTAAAAAAAAACAGAAATTACTCTTTGCTTTTAGCATACTTCTCCCGGGATGTAATTAACATTCATGAGTGCGGAATCTATGTCACGCTCCTCATTAGTGTCAACACAACCCCAAATAAACAAGTTTTGACAACACTCTTTTCAAAAGAAAGAAAGAACAGCTTATTTTCAAGAAGAACAAAATAACAAACAAACTTTAAAAGAACCAAAATCAGATTCAAAGCATTTTTATTCATATAAATGGAGGCCATTACAATTTACATTTCATTACCTTGACTTCAAAAAAAACAAACTCGACTTTTCAAAATGACAGAGTTTCGACACTATTAACCTAATGGCCTTCTCTTCTTCTTCAGGAGGAGCTTCTTTTATAGGCGTGGATTGGGGTTTCCATCTCAATTGGACAGGACACTTGGCAGCTTCTCCATTTTTTTGAAGTTGGATGGATGGCTGAGATATGAAGTTTGAGAACCGCCTTGCTTTATGCATTACTTTCTTACTTCCCTTCTTTACTGCCCAATTTACCCTCCAATTGTTGCTTGCCATGTGGCACCTGATGCTCATCAGGCATGGAATAATGGCACGATGATGTGGGCTTACTACTTTTAACTTAGGCCATCTCAGCCGTATGCTCTGATTTTGGATGGCTGTAGCTACTATTATTTCATTCATAACTTCAATTGAGTCCTCTTTTGATTTCAACACCATCGATTGAATTTACTCACTTCTACTTATGGTATCATGGCAACATTTCATTGTCTCAGTTTGGTCTGACAGATGGGCCATGGTGCTAATTGTCAATCGTGTAAGAAAACGTATAGCTAGGACTGTTGTTTTCGCTATTCCAATCTCCTGAGTGTCCTTGGAGCCAGAGAGGAGAGGGTATGTGTTGGCAGCATCATATGAGTGTTTATATCATGAAGGGTTGAGATTGAAATTTAGTTTTCAAAAAGCAATATCCATTAGTGGCATCTCAGCCTACAACTTTCATCTGATGGCTGTAGGAGAATCTTTGGGGACCAAGTTATCTCGATTTGTCTCCATCTGGTGTTGGAAACACATGGAGAGAGGAGGGGACCAGTGAGAGAGCTGTTTCTCCCTTACTTTTTTACTTTTTCCTCTTCTCAAGTTCAGCCGAGATCAATTTCATCTCCAGTTGATTTTAACATCTTTCAGCAATCGTGCTTTGTTCCTGACTGTGTTATTTGTTGGTGTTCCCACCTTACTACTTGATTTGAACCCAAATTAATAGCACATTCGTGCTCTCAAGACCTTCATGAAGCCGTATGCACAAGCAACCTGAGTTTTAATGTCTCTAATAGCTCAATTTAATTTTTCTCCTCGTCACTGCATCGAAGCTTCTTCGTCAAAATTGGGTATGTTCCAGGGCACGAGAAGTGTCAAAATTGATATCATTGTGTTATCCTTGGCCTGGGCTTTCCAGCGGTATCAGGAATTCCGACAATGGTGGAGGGGATCGCCGGAACAGGATCTACAGGAGGCGGTGCTTCTCCTCTTCGATTTCTCTTTTTTTTTTTTATTTTCCGTTGAAGGTGGGATCCACGGAACGGATCAGAGAATAAACGAGATGGGCTCTGTTCGTTCCAGCTGAGGCCCATTGCCTTTTCTATTCTTCACGCTGGCCTATTTACTCCATCTTTGATTCAAATATGCCGATCTCCATTTCCATTCCACAATGGATATGTCCATTTGTAGTGTATAAATAAAGTTTTAAGGGTGCAACGTGTTTAGATTTTAATTGGAGCATTTCCTGGAACCTTCTTGACATGAAATTTAGCACACTTCTTCATGAGAATACGAGGAATCCGATGGTCATGGATTTTCTATTTTTGGAATTTTTTTAAACTAATTAAGTGAATATTCTAAGATTCATGGAATAATTCACATAATTAATTTATTCAAGCATCCTTTGTTGCATATCTTCTAGCTTCTTGTTTTGTCCAATCATCCATGATGTTTATATCACCTTTTCTCCTAATCGATATTATGGCTTCAGTCTAGGCACGTCTTTTGCTTCAAAAATTGACCCCCCTCTTCTGAAAATCTGGACCCGACTTGACTTTATGGGCTCCATTTTCACTGCCTTGTGAATTGTTGATATTTTCTTATACGGCAAAATTTAGAGGTAAACACTAGCCCATTACATATTTTCTTCAGACCCCTTAATCCGAGGTTCCTGTAGGCAACTACGGGGTAATTAACAATAGGGGCTTGCTCCTATTGGAAAGAAATGACCCGCAAAATTAAGAAACCCACGTAAGAAGCGACTCTTGTTCTGGTTCTCTTGTTGTCAACGGATACTCAGCACAGAGATCGAACCTTATGGGGGGTGAATCTAAGGCTTATTCTAATTTCTCGAGGAAACCCTTTCATTCTTCGAGAAATGACGAAAAAGCTCACACAGTTTGTTCCTTCAAAAATCCCTACAATTAATCGAACAAAATCGACAATCAAATTCTATTTTTGTATTTTCTATTTTTTTGTATTTTCTTTTTTTTTTAAAATAAAAATAAAAATAAAAGAGAGAAAAGTTGAGAAATCCTTGGGTTCCCTCCCAAGAAGTGCTTGTTTTAGGTCCCTAGCTTGACTATCTTTTCACTAATTCTTGATTTGATCGGGCACGGAGAGCGAGACGGCGAGCGATTTGTCATATCCCTTGTTGGTAATGTCTTCAAAGAGAATCCCACGCGTGAAAGTCGAGAGATCATCAAACGAGTACCCCATTGCTCCTTTTTCAATCTTCGTTTGTCCTGCATCTAGCTTAGAATTAGCAATAACGGGGTTCGTTTGACTAGGGCCAAGAGATTCATACCTGAGGGAGGTCGGGAGAGGCTTCAATTCGACTTTGGGGGCCTCCGTTAGGACCGAACCAGGGTCATTTGGACCGAATAGAGGATGTATCACCTTTTGTTCCTCAACTCGGGGCTCATATCGGTCCGAGTTGAGGTTCGAGTTGGCTTGAAAAATGTCGCTTTGACCCTCTAACGCCTCTTCTAATATCTCATCTACCCCTATTGACTCTTGAAAATCATCGAAAGAGTCTTGGTAACTTTCAAGGGCATCATGGTATTGCTCCCCAAGAGATTCTTCGATTTCGGGTGCTTCTTGAATCATAAAGCACTTGTTGGCGTGGTCCGGGCATCTCATAGCATGATCTATTGAGAATTAGAGTTGCTCCCCCTACTCTAACCAAAATCGTCCAATGTCGGGCATTCATCATCACACCGGCGGTTCTAAGGAAGGGGGCGTCCCAAAATGATAGGAACCTTTTTGTCTTCCTCCATGTCCATCACCACAAAGTCACTCGGCACTAGAAATTTGCCAACTTGCACAGGAATGTCCTCTAGAATGCCCAATGGCAGCCGCATCGAGGAGTCGGCGAGCTGCAATGTCATCCTTGTGGGCCTAAGCTCTCCAAAGCCAATCTTCTCATAGACCGTCTTGGGCATGAGACTCACGCTTGCTCCCGTATCACATAATGCCTGTTTAATAATCGCTTTACCAATAGTACAAGGGAGAGCAAACCTACCCGGATCTTCTAGTTTTGGGGGCATCTTACTCTTCAATGCCTCGCTACTCTTGTGTGATAGGGCCACCGTTTTGAGTTCTTCCATGGATCTTTTGCTTGTGCACAACTCTTTCAAGAACTTGGCATAGATAGGCACTTGTGCATCGCGTCGGTGAATAGGATTGTAATTCGCATTTGCTTCAAGATTTCCCAAAAAGCCCGGAACTGAGAATCTTCCTTCTTCTTCATGAGACGCAGAGGAAATGGCACAGGGGGTTGATAAGTTGCCTTAGGTTGCGATCGCTTCTCTATTTCCTCAGCCGACACCCTGTTTTTGCCATTTTTACCTCCCATCTCGGACCGAGTTGAGCTGATCTCGGATCGAGTTGGGCATGGTCGGGTCTCTTGTTCTTCATGCAGTGACTCAATGGCGGCCCCTTCGGTTCCCATGTCCTTCGAGAGTGGAGGGAAAGGTCTGAGCTGCTCCAGGATGGGCTCTTCTGCACCCGGGACTTCTAACTCGGACCGATTTGGCTCTAACTCAGACCGAGTTGGAGGTCGAGTTGTCTCATCGGGTGGCATGGGAGGGTCTTCATACTGTCGCCCGCTTCTCAAAACATGCTAGGCCTTTATTTCTACATTTGGGTTGACCTGCTGCTGCCCCGGAAGCCTCCCGGGTGGTCGGGAGAAGTGCGTTTCCATCATTCGCTCCAAGCGATGCAAGGTGCTCGCATTACCCTTCAATTCGTTGGTGGTGGCCTTCAATTTGTCCAATCCTATAGCCACAGATTTATTAAATTTCTCTTGTTCACTCATGAATTCTCGAACAACAATTGGAATCTCTTCCCTATTGAAAAATGATTTCTTTTGAAATGATTGGTCTTTATTGTTGTTATTGAATTTGGCATTTCTATACAAGCTTGGCAGGTTATTTTGGTACATTGAACCGAAAGGGGGCCCATTGTTTAGGGTGTTCACTTGGGCCTCTCCGTTATCAATTTTAGCAAGAGGGCAATTGAGAGATGTATGTCCTTTCTTGCCGCATGCTCCGCATTTGTTCAAATAGAGATGTGTCCCTTGAGCCGATTGGTAAGCGGCGAGTTTGGCTTCTAGCTCCACGATCCTCTCATCTCTAGTCGTGATCTCATGAACTTGTTGTCTCGAAGTACTTGAGCGGCGGTGGATGAGTAGAGGGTACCATGTGTAATTTCTTGCACAATAATCAAGCAAATCATGCCCTAGTGCCGCGTCGAGTCTTTTGAATGCACCACCTGAAAGAGAATTAATGTTAATCTTAATATTGTCATAAAGTCCACCATAAAAAGATTTAATGGGCATCCATTCTTGAATTTCATGGTGCGGGCAAGAATTTTCCAAATTCCTAAACCGTTCCCATGCATCCCTCATTGATTCATCTTCTTTTTGTGCAAAATTATTCAATTCCCTTCTAATTGCATCCGACCGATCCGCAGGAAAATATCTATCTAAGAAGGTTTGTGGCACTTGATCCCAAGACCGAATTGACCCTTTTTTCAAAGTTTTATACCATTTTTGGACTCTATCTTTTAGGGTAAAATGAAACAACAATAGCCTAATTGCTTGTTGAGGAACACCATTAAACTTAATCAATTTAGTGCAATCAATAAAAGTTTGTAAATGAGCATGGGGATCATCTTTATCGTCTCCATAGAACGGGTTTTGTTGCACAAGTGAGACATGGTTGGGGGCGATTTGCATGTTGTTAGCTTCAATGCCCGGAATCACCACCGGTCCACCCACGTCTCGAGCATTGGGAGCTCCAAACTCTCCGAGTGTCCTATCATGTCGTAGCTCTTCTTCATTGTTGGAGTTGTGGATGCTCCCTTTATCTTCGTTGGTCCATCGGCGACGCTCATTGTCAAAATCCCTCCTTTGACCAACGAGGAGGGTCCGATCGGCATTAAGTTGAGCCTCTCTTTGCTAAAGTTGAAGGCGAAGGGCCTCCAATTCGCGAGTTTGTTGAGCTATGGTCTCAGGCGTGAGTGGCTCGGCGATCGTTTGGCTTTCTTCTCTTCGTTCGGGGTTCAACTCGGTCCGAGTAGAGTCTGGCTCGGTCCGAGATGAAGTCGAAAAATACGACTGGACTAGCTCGGGGTCTTCTTTCAGTCTTCGAAGGAAGTAATCTCTAACCTTGGGTGGTGGAGGCTTCTTCTTTCGTGTCTTACCTGCCAGACCTCCAATCAAAGAGAATAAAACATGAGTTTAAAAAATAAAATAAAAGTATACTCTCGTGATACTAAAATAAGGATCCGATATCAACACCGTCCTGGCAACGGCGCCAATTTGATGAAGGTCTGGGATCTAGGTATCAAATAAAATTTATAACCTAGAGCTAACATCACTAGTCGTTTGGAGTTAAGCTTTAGGGTCGAACCCAAGGAACGGTACAATTGATTACCGGACTTATCCTTTTTCAAAAGCTAGACGAGAATATTTATATGGGATTTTGAGAAATTAAATCTAAAGTGCAAGTAAAGTAGATATTTTTGGGTATTTTGATTGATTAAAATAAACTAAACAACTAAGTAAAGTTTTTGGGGTTTAAAACAATATAAAAAGCGTCTTAGGGTTCAGGTTTCACCTTGGTTTGGACTCTAGAACACAGAACTTATCACTTTCGTGCATCGAACGGTATTTTTCAAGCGATCAACCCTCAACTTGGTCTGAGTTGGCTTCAACTCGGTCCGAATTGAGAGTGAAAGTGTGTGGTTTTGACTTGTTTTGATACTTTATGCCTTGAGTTAGGGTTTGTTGGCTAAACCTAGATTTACTAAACCTCAGCGTTCGCTTATTGGACTAGAAACTGGTTTAATCACAACCTAACCTAATTAGATCAATTAGACCACAACTTTTGGTATAGGCGTTAACTAATCTAAACTTGTTTGTTGGAGTTCTTAAGGATATTTAGATGTCTTTTGAACTATCTAAAAGTTACACTTTTGGTGTCAACTAACCTCTCCTTTCGGATCTACGATTTATCCCAAATACTTAATTCAAACTAATCTTGTTTATCCTAACTTAGACTTAACTAGATGCGACCGTACTACTAGAAGGTGATTAGGAAATCACAAGCAATTCAAACAAGCAATTATAATAATTCTCAACAAATCAAGTCAACAAAACATATTATAAAATAACAAGTCAAATCACAACATCCAAACCTAAGTTACTACCTTACTCCTAAGACTACATAAATTTAGACTAACATCGTATCAAAACACACAACAAATATCATAGAAATAACAAGATACAAGCCCGTGAGAATTAGAGATAAAAACATAAGTAGAATAACCGAATACTCCCTCTATGCTCGATCTTCAATCTTCAAAGGCGATGGGGGCGTGTCTCAACTTCTCCTTGCTGCTGTCGCCTCAAGAATATGTTGCCTTGATGAAATATAGTGGAAGAACCATGGAAATTATGCTTGGAAAGGTGATTTGAGGTGTGGAGGCTTCGATTCCTTTCTAAGGTAGAGAGACAGCCTTAAATATTGGTCCCACGCACAAGGAAAGAGGACTAGGGCACCAGGGCAAGAGAATCTACCAAAATGATCAACTTCCTTGTATAAAATCTTGCCATATGAGTCGAGGCGGCGCCCAACTCGGACCGAGATGGAAAGGTGCGCATCTAGATCTGTCTGCTATAGTTACTTGGTCCGAGTTGGATCCATCTCGGCCCGAGTTGAGGTTTGAAAAACTCCTTCTCGTGCTAGGAATGAGTCGTCTAGCATTCGTCTTGTGCCGGAAACCTTCTACTAGTTCAAACATCACCAAAAATCATCAAAGTCCTGCAAAATAAGAGAAGAAACGACGGTAAAGCCAAATCCTTGGAAAACATAGCAATTTATTGAATAATTTAATAGTTTGAATGTAATTTAGGTGCCAAGTATGGTCCGAATACCAACTAATAATAACGATATCACCCTGGAAGGTACAACCCGTTGTTCTCGTCAAGAGGAGGCATAGCGCTTCTTCCCTCGCGACTCGAACGAAATCCTAAAATCTCTAAATCCCAAAACGATTGAGAATTGACCTAGATCGCCTATCTTTCTAGTGTCAAACTCAAAAATCAAATTCGTCCTTCTGGGACTGCATAACGTGTTGCCCTGGAAGGTACACCCCAAAGTTCTTGTCAAGAGAAGGCATAGCGCATCTGTACTCAAGGCTTGAACGAGAAATCCCAAAATTCCTAGATCCCTAAATCTACTGAGTATTAAATCAGGAAGCATAACCCCTAATGTTAACAACAAAAAACTGTTAAAATTGTGACACGAAAGTCAACCAAAATCCTGTATCAAGCTTAAAGTTACAACCAAAAGAAATTAAAAGTCAAACCACCCCCAAAGACTAGTCTTTTAAAGATTAAAAATTAACTCTAAGTTATTCTTCACATTTAATTTTGATTATTCCTGATCTAGAGGTGCTATTGTCTGGTTCTCAACTCAGCCAGGAGGTAATTAACAGCAGGGGCTTGCGCCTGCTGGAAGGAAAAGACCGACAAACAAACAATCAACTCTCGAGGTACATAGAGCCACGTTAGTGTCCATCACCCATTTTCGGATGGACGGTAGCGTTCGGGTCATAAGATGCTCGAGGGGTATCTGATCCATGCTTTTTTTCCCCATGGTGGAGTCATTCTTTGATATTTCGCCGTGGATAGGTAAAAAAAGTGCGAGACAGCAGGTAAATGAAGAAAGCATGTGGGATTAGAGTTCTATGCAAGAGGTGGCACATAAAGAAGAAAATAAAGAGCAGGTGATTATAATTCCTACACCGACATGTGCAACCACAACACTGACTAGTGCAACCACTACACCGGTTGAATGTGATGTTAAGTTGTCTCATCATGACAAAGGAAATGTAATCAACGCTACTTTATACAAGAGCCTTGTTGGTAGCTTGAGGTACTTGACATGTACACGGCCGGATATCTTATATGCGGTCGGACTAGTGAGTGTTAGAGATATGTCCTAGAAGCCAATCATTTTATGGCTACTTCTATAGTTTATGTTATTATTTGATCATTTGTTCCTGGATTTTATTATTGACAGTTCATTCAGGTTGAGGATCTGAATTGTGGATCACTGTGTTTCATTTATGATTAAATGACAATAATAAATCAAAACTGTCCATAGTCTTGATAATTAACAAGGAACATTAATTATTAGACAAGACTAGCATACAAGTTAAGTGATAATTAAGTTCTAAAAATCATAAGTAAGGAGTTACTAACTTAAATGTATATGTATATGTTACTGGAACATAGTACATGACATGACCCAATGAAATAAATATATGGATTGTGTTATGTGTCATTATTTATTTCATATGTGTTTGATTCTGAGTTTGAGATGGTTTAGTTTCCCCACATGAGGATAGGTTCTATAAATATCGTCTAATGCTGATTCCCGATAAGGGCTATTATACAGACTTTATTTATGTTCTCTTGAATTGTGCGGGGAGAAACTGGTCATCAAGATAACCGTATGTCCCTCGTTAGTTCACCTAACGAGTGATGATATCCACTGGGCCCCTTGATGGAGATGGATTGCTTGCTAGCAACTTGTACAGTCATCTCTAGATCAAGAAATGTATAATCTGCAAGAATGACACATTCCTATCTTGGATTATACAAGGATCTCATGTGACATAAGAATCAAAATAATAAGATACCATTTCTTATCCAGGATTGAAGTACTGTATTGGTACAGTATTTAATTTATGCGAATTGGTAATCATAACGTGTTGCTAGATACCGCTTATGATTAATGGAAATAAATGATGATTTATTTTCATAGCCAACATAGCATAAATCCTCAAAAGGTCACACAAATAGGACTTTAACCAAACGTGCATTATTTATTTATTTGCAGTAGCGAGTACTGCGAATATATGATAAGTTGATTAATTAATTAGATACCGTTGCGAACCGTTATAATTAATTAACTCAAATGGATCATATAGAAATAATATAATGTATATGCTAATTCCAAATTAATTATTAATATGTTAATAATTAAGTTAGTTCAACGCATATTTATTATACTGAGCTAATTGGCCTTTTAGTTAATCGGTTAACTGAAAGTCCGTTATGAGACGAATTGAAAGAGTGAATTAATGGGCCACTATATCATATGGATTTGGCCCACTTAATTTCTGAAAAATTCGGCCATAGAGGGGCATTTGTGTCCAAGAAAAAATAGAAAGAGAGAAACCTAATTATGGAAAATGTTCCATATATATATTGATTATTTCTTTGGGAATAAGTCGGAGAAAAACCTAATTCTCTCTCTCTTCTCTCTGTGGCCGCACTATTCACGCACTGTTCACGTACTGTTTACAGCGGAGAAAATTGGTTTTCTCCAATTTCAAGCTCTTAATTCTATCTCTAGCTCAAGCGTTGAGCGATTTCCTTTCCAGTTAAACAGTTAATCGTGCGAAGGAATTCAAAGGGAATTAGTTATCGTCTCGGACAAGCTAGCACTTGTCTGGAGACCTTGGTTAATTTTCTAGGTGGACTCGAGGCGATGAGGTGGTGGTGGTGTACTACCCATCGACTCCTAAGCAAAGGTCGAGCCTTCTAGTTACGTGACTAGAAGAGGTAAATCCTTCTACCGTTCTCTTAAAGTGTTAACTTGCATAATTATCTTGATCCGTATAATAGTAATTGTAAATTATTTGTTAATAAGTAATAAAAATTTAAATTTCAAAAGGAATGAGTTCCTTACAGTGGTATCAGAGCGCTGGTCAATAATTATGCCTTTTTGACATTTTTTAATTGAGAATTTAGTAATTAACTAAGTTAATTAGTGATGTGTGTGCTTGCTATTCTGGAAAAAGCTGTTTTTCTGTATTACTGCTTATTTTTCGTAATGTAAATCTCTCTGGAATTTTTTTTATCTTACTGGAGGTCGTAGATCTTTGATTCGTGGTTCTTTTACCATTGGTTTCAAGATTTTATAAGTTGTTATGAATTTTTAGTGATTTAAACGGTAACGGTGCGCAGATCTGGAATTCTGCGTCATGGTTCTGTTGTTCTGGCTTGAACGATTTATTTTGAAATATAACTGCCTGTAATATTTAGTTAGGGTTAATCTAGACTTGATACTATTTCTGGATATGTGTAATTTGTTATCTGTTTCGAATTTTATTTGGATGTTCAAGTATGGAAAGAATTGAAGTTGTCAGATCTTTTTTTCTAAACAAGCTGGTTATTTTGACAAACAAAAATTATTAATGGACTTTTACAGAAAAGTATTTGAATAGAGTTGTTCTATTTCGAATTAGGATTCTGCGAAAAAAAATTTCATAATTTTTCATTATGGTTTGATACTTAAACTGGGTTAAAACTTTTCAATCGTCAGTGTGTTTCAGAACAGGACAAGTTACTTGTATGGCTTTTAACTCGATGATTTTAAATAGACCCTTGTATTTTTCTTTTCATGGATTTATAGTCTAGTATATAAAGTATTTTTCTATGTAAATTTTTTGCTTGAAAAATATCAAGGGGGTGATCACACAGACCGAAAGGTTGAGGCCAAAACAAAATCTTCTGTAACGGTGCTTCGCGCGCTGTCTGGGATTTTGTCTTTTTTGGTTCTCCCTGATGGTAGCTGATCTATCCTTGAAATTTTTACTGGTAGTTAGAATCATTGCAAGGAGCTCTCTGGATTTATTTAAGATTTTTTGGTGACCAGAAAATATCAGATTTTATCGGGTCCCAAATTGCTTATTTTAATTAATTAAAATATATTCTAATTAATCAAATTAGTTGAAATGTTAATTAGAACACTCCTTAAATACCCTCCTTTCTGTTTTTGATTTGTAGATTAAATTTCAAAGGTTTAAACAAGTAGTTGTAATGTTATACCTTTTGCATTTGAAAAAACGAGCGACAAGCATGCACAAAGACTCTAATTAATGAAGTTAATTAAGAACAAGTGAAACATGTATATTGTATATGTGCTAACTCGTTTTAGTAGGAGGATCGTGGGTTTAGTATGGCTCAAGATTTCAATGTCTTGTGGTTTGTAAATGAATGGCCTTTGGTGTCATTAATTAATTTTGATTAATTTTAATGTAACTTGTGAGGCTTGCATGCCCCTAAGACCTAGGAGGGAATTAGGATTTTCAACATGTTTATTTATTCCCATTAATTATAGGATAAGATCAATATAATTAGTGGGAGGACTTGAACTAGATTAGTCTTACTACATGGAGATGCAGTGAAAATTAATATGCAAGCTGGAGCCATACAAACCCACAACAATGGTTGTGCTTTGAGATGCTTATTATAATTATGTGATTGTTTGAATGCTATGAAATGTCATTGGATAGGTATGGGTGTATGTTGACAAGACCTCCAAACAAAGTCGCATAATGAATGTCCAAATTTAATTTGATTAAGTCGACCGCCCTTCTTCTCTCTATCCCCTTCACGTCGCTTGCCTTCTCATGGCGCGGTCCGCCCAAGTGGATGTCATGGTTGTCATGCGATAGTCGGGGTACAAATAAAAGGATTTGTAAGGAGAAAATAGAGAGAAGTTGCTTATCGATAGACCTAACTAGAGTTTGGATATCGGGGCGAAGTTCGCGATGCGAACCAAGAGTCATAGTTGTATGATTGGCAATAGAACCTATCTCATCTAGTCATTTTAGGTGACGTGCCATAGCAGGTCCAATTTGACGAAAATGGGGATCTTGGAAATTCATTACATTTAAGGACATAAAATGTAGTGAAAGTTTACTTTCCTAGAAAATAAAATAAATGCATAAACTAATTGACCTTAATTTTGGAATTGTTATAGATGTCTTCTCATTCTTCTTTCTCGCTACGTTCTCTCTTAGAGAAGGAGAAACTCGCCTTCAACGGTGCTAATTTCTTGGATTGGCACCACAACCTTAGGCTAGCCCTTCGGTTTGAGAACAAGGAGTATCTCTTTTCCACTCCATTGCCCTCGGCTCCCAAGACGGATGTCCCTAAAGAGGACAAGGACGCCTACGACAAGCACATCAATGACGACATGGAGATGTCTATCTTGATTGTCGCTGTCATGGAGTCTGAACTCCAAAAGGAGTTCATGGATAGTGGCTATGGTGTGTTTGACATCATAACTCGTCTCTCGAACATGTTCCAAACTAAGGCCCGCACCGAAAGGGATCGACTGATCAAGGCCGTCGCCAATACTCGATTGGCCGAATGTCATGAAGTCGGGCCACACGTCATGAAGATGGCGGGGTTGTTTCGACAGCTTGATAGGCTTGACACGCCCTTCTCGTCAGGGACGGTTCAAGACTTTATTCTTAAATTTTCTTCCTCAAAGTTTCACGGGGTTCATTGTGAACTACCGCATGAATGGCATGGACAAGAGTCTGGACGACCTCCAGAACATGCTTGTCGAAACTGAGGAAAGTTTAAAGAAAGAGAAAGGGCCGAGAGATATTCTTGCGGTGAGTGATAAGAGCAAAAAGAATAAGAAAAAGGCCTGGAAAACGAAGAAAGGCAAAGGTCCGGTGACGCCCCAAGGTTCGGCCAAGGGAGCTCCCACAAGTTCTAAGAAAAACAAGAACCCAGCCAACTCCGAGACCGTGTGTTACTATTGTAGTGACAACGGGCATTGGAGGAGAAATTTCCCCAAGTACCTCGCAGACAAGAAGGCCGGAACTGTCCAGCCTTCCACCTCAGGTATATTTGTCATTGAAACCCTTCTCGCTACCTCTAGCACTAACTGGATATTTGATACTGGTTCATGTGCTTACATTTGTCGAAATGTGCAAGTTTTAAAGAATAGGAGGCGGCTTGAGAAAGGTGAAGTTTAACTCCGCGTCGGGAACGGCACGTGCATCTCTGCTATGGCCGTTGGGAATGTGGAAATAACTTTACCTTCTGATTTTGTTTTGGAACTCAAAAATGTGTTTGTAGTTCCTTCTATCACTCGAAATATTATTTCTGTTTCTTGTTTGGACATGAATGGATTTAATATTGTAATAAAGAACAAATGCTGTGCTTTATTTCGTGATGATGTTTGTTATGGTGTTGCGCATTTATTGAATGGTCTTTATATGCTTGATACTTCTAATGAACATGTTTTGAGTGTTGAAAATGACAATAGAAAACGTAAGATTTCACACGAGAATGCAACTTTGATGTGGGATTGCCGCTTAGGTCATATCAACGAGAAACGCATCAAGAGATTACAAACTGTTGGTTTCTTGGATCAATTCGCTTTCGAGCCAATTGACATATGCGAATCATGTTTGATAGGAAAGATGACCAAAGCGCCTTTTACCAACAAAGGTATAAGGGAAAATGACTTATTAGATCTCGTACATACCGATGTATGTTGACCTATGAGTGCTTGCACACGTGGAGGTTACTCGTACTTCATTACTTTCACCGACGATCATAGTAGATACGGGTATATCTACTTGATGCGGCATAAGTCTGAATCTTTTGAAAAGTTCAAGGAATTCAAGAATGAAGTTGAGAACCAACTTAATCGAAAAATCAAAGTCTTGCGTTCCGATCGAGGTGGTGAGTACTTGAGCCATGAGTTTGGTGATTATTTAAAGGAGTGTGGAATCGTTCCACAACTCACTCCACCGGGAACACCACAATGGAATGGTGTATCCGAAAGGAGGAATCGAACTTTGCTAGACATGATTTGATCGATGATGAGCCAAGTAGATTTACCTAAGTCGTTTTGGGGTTATGCACTGGAAACCGCTGCTTTTATACTAAATCGTGTTTCGTCAAAATCCGTTGAGAAGACGCCTTATGAGCTTTGGTTTAGTCGGAAACCAAGCATGTCGTTTCTCAAGATTTGGGGTTGTGAAGCTTATGTGCAAAAGCTGATAAGCGATAAGCTTGGACCCAAATCGGACAAATTTCTTTTCGTGGGATGCCCTAAGGAAACGAAGGGTTACTACTTCTACAACCGCAACGAGAACAAGATAGTTGTTGCTCGCTATGGTGTGTTCTTGGAGAAAGAGTTTCCCGCAAGAAGAAGTAGTGGGAGTGATGTGGTTATTGAAAAAGTTCACGAACCACCGCAAGATATGCCTCAAGTAGGAAATCTAGAGATTCCCAATGTGGTGCCAAATGAGGTTGTAGTTGAACTAGTTCCACAAATTGTTGAGGAACAAGTTCAAGAGAATGCTTCCTCAAATGAGGACTCGAACATTTCGCGAGTCGAAAGTGTTCAAGTTACTCCTACATTAGAGGATCAACAACCAACTCCACAAACTATTGTGGAACAAGTTCAAGAACCTCAAGCACCAATCCTACGAAGGTCAACAAGGGAAAGTCGTCCACCCGAAAGATACTTGGGTTTGCACGATGTCCTCGTCATTGGGAATGGCGAGCCTTTGACCATTAAAGACATGATGAAAGAACCCGACTCCAAGGAATGGCTTAAAGCCATGGAATCCGAAATGCAATCCATATATGACAACAAGATATGTACCTTGGTTGATCTTCCTGACGGAGTAAAATCCGTTGAGAACAAATGGTTCTTTAAGAGAAAGGTCGACATGGATGGCAACTTGGCTGTATATAAGGCACGGCTTGTTGCGAAAGGTTACCGACAAGTTCATAGTATTGACTATGAAGAAACCTTCTCGTCCGTTGTCATGTTCAAGTCAATTCGGATCTTGTTAGCAATTGCCGCATTTCATGACTATGAGATATGGAAAATGGATGTCAAAACCACCTTCTTAAATAGAAATTTAGAAGAGGATGTGTACATGACACAACCCGAGTGTTTTGTGGATCCAAAGAATGCTAACAAGATATGCAAGCTTCAAAGGTCCATTTATGGATTGAAGCAAGCATCGAGGAGTTGGAACAAGCGCTTTGATGAAGAGGTCAAGAAGTTGAACTTCATCCAAAGCGAAAAGAAACTTTGTGTTTACAAGAGGTTTAGTGGGAGCGTGGTTGTATTTCTTGTTCTGTATGTTGATGATATACTCTTGATCGGGAATGATGTTCCCGAATTAAATGCAGTCAAGACTTCATTGAAGAAAGTGTTCTCAATGAAAGACTTGGGCGAGCCCGCCTATATCCTAGGAATTAAGATCTATAGAGATAGGTCTAGAAGGATGTTGGGTATGAGCCAAAATACATATATTGACAAGGTGTTGGTAAAACACAATATGGCTAGTTCCAAGAAGGGTTACTTGCCTATGTCACATGGCATATACTTGAGTAAGACTCAGTGTCCCTCGACCGAAGCAGATAGGAAGTACATGGAGAAATTCAAGTACCCTTCTGTAGTTGGTTGGATTATGTACGCCATGCTATGTACTCGTCCCGATGTGGCATATCCGATTAGTGTGACTAGTCGATTCCAAGCCAACCCTGGCATGTCACACTGGACCGCAGTCAAGAATATCCTCAAGTATCTAAAGAGAACAAATGATAGCATTCTCGTGTATGGTGGAGACCAAGAGCTCGTTGTAAGTGGTTACACCGATACTAGTTTCCAAACCGACTGAGATGACTCAAAGTCACAGTTCGGCTTTGTATTTCTGCTCAATGGTGGTGCTGTGAATTGGAAGAATTCCAAATAGGATACCACAGCCGATTCCGTCACCGAAGCAGAATACTTAGCGGCTGGTAAAGCAGCGAAGGAGGGAGTTTGGATCAAGAAATTCTTGACTAAGCTGGAGGTGGTTCCAAGCATCTCAGGTCCAATGGATCTCTACTGCGACAATACGGGAGCCATAGCTCAGTCCAAGGAGCCTAGGTCTCACCAGAAGACTAGGCACATTCAACGACGATTCCATCTTATCCGTCAGTTTGTGAACGACGGATGGATCAAGGTCAAGAAGGTGGATGGTGTTGCGAACACAGCGGACCCTCTGACAAAGTCTCTGTCTCGAGCCGCGCATGAGTTGCATGTTGCATCCATGGGGATCAGACGCATGCCTGAGTGGCATTGATTTGTATCTTTTACATTTGAGGTTTTAGTATGAGACATGTATATTTTGATATTGCATTGAGTACTATGCACTTGCTAGAAGTCACTATTGATTGACTCTAGGCCAAGTGGGAGATTGTTAGAGATATGTTCTAGAAGCCAATCATTTTATGGCTACTTCTATAGTTTATATTATTGATGATATTTGATCATTTGTTCCTGGATTTTATTATTGACAGTTCATTCAGGTTGAGGATCTGAATTGTGGATCACTGTGTTTCATTTATGATTGAATGACAATAATAAATCAAAACTGTCCATAGTCTTGATAATTAACAAGGAACATTAATTATCAGACAAGACTAGTATACAAGTTAACTGATGATTAAGTTCTACAAATCATAAGTAAGGAGTTACTAACTTAATTGTATATGTATATGTTACTGGAACATAGTACATGACATGACCCAATAAAATAAATATATGGATTGTGTTATGTGTCATTATTTATTTCATATGTGTTTGATTTTGAGTTTGAGATGGTTTAGTTTCTCCACATGAGGATAGGTTCTATAAATATCGTCTAACGCTGATTCCTAATAAGGGCTGCTATACGAACTTTATTTATGTTCTCTTGAATTGTGCGGGGAGAAACTGGTCATCAAGACAACCGTATGTCTCTCGTTAGTTCACATAACGAGTGATGATATCCACTGGGCCCCTTGATGGAGATGGATTGCTTGCTAGCAACTTGTGCAGTCATCTCTAGATCAAGAAACGTATAATCTGCAAGAATGACACATTCCTATCTTGGATTATACAAGGATCTCATGTGACATAAGAATCAAAATAATAAGATACCATTTCTTATGCAGGATTGAAGTACTGTATTGGTACAGTATTTAATTTATGCGAATTGGGAATCATAACGTGTTGCTAGATACCGCTTATGATTAATGGAAATAAATGATGATTTATTTTCATAGCCAACATAGCATAAATCCTCAAAGGGTCACACAAATAGGACTTTAACCAAATGTGCATTATTTATTTATTTGCCGTAGCGAGTACTGCGAATATATGATAAGTTGATTAATTAATTAGATACCGTTGCGAACCGTTATAATTAATTAACTCAAATGGATCATATAGAAATAATATAATGTATATGCTAATTCCAAATTAATTATTAATATGTTAATAATTAAGTTAGTTCAACGCATATTTATTATATTGAGCTAATTGGCCTTTTAGTTAATCGGTTAACTGAAAGCCCGTTATGAGACGAATTGAAAGAGTGAATTAATGGGCCACTATATCATATGGATTTGGCCCACTTAATTTCTAAAAAATTCGGCCATAGAGGGGCATTTGTGTCCAAGAAAAAATAGAAAGAGAGAAACCTAATTATGGAAAATGTTCCATATATATATTGATTATTTCTTTGGGAATAAGTCGGAGAAAAACCTAATTCTCTCTCTCTTCTCTCTGCGGCCGCACTATTCACGCACTGTTCACGTACTGTTTACAGCGGAGAAAATTGGTTTTCTCCAATTTCAAGCTCTTAATTCTATCTCTAGCTCATGCGTTGAGCGATTTCCTTTCCAGTTAAACAGTTAATCGTGCGAAGGAATTCAAAGGGAATTAGTTGTCGTCTCGGACAAGCTAGCACTTGTCTTGAGACCTTGGTTAATTTTCTAGGTGGACTCGAGGCGACGAGGTGGTGGTGGTGTGCTACCCATCGACTCCTAAGCAAAGGTCGAGCCTTCTAGTTACGAGACTAGAAGAGGTAAATCCCTCTACCGTTCTCTTAAAGTGTCAACTTGCATAATTATCTAGATCCGTATAATAGAAATTGTAAATTGTTTGTTAATAAGTAATAAAAATTTAAATTGCACAAGGAAAGAGTTCCTCACAGTGAGTCGATTCATGGAGCAGCCGAGAACAACACATTGGAAAGCTATCAAACGGATTCTCCGCTACATTCAAGGTACTTTATCGCTTGGTCTGTTTTATGATTCTTCTACTAATGATTTTGTAGTTTGTGGCTATTCAGATAGCGATTGGGGCGGTGATACGGATGATAGAAAAAGTAACTCGGAATTTGTGTTTTATGTTGGCAACATGGTTTTCACCCGACTTTCAAAGAAACAACCGACCATGACACTTTCGACATGTGAGACGGAATATGTTGCGGTGGCAACATGTGTGTGTCACATGATATGGCTAAGGCAACTACTTAAGGAGATCAATTTTGCTCAAGAATATGCTACTCAAATTTATTTGGATAGCAAGTCGGCAATCGAGTTGGCGAAAAATCATGTTCATCTTGAAAGAAGCAAACATATCGATGTGAGATATCATTTTATTCAGGAGCAAGTAAAGATGAAGAATGTCGAGATAATTCATGTGAAAAATGAAGATCAAGTGGCCGACATTTTTAAGAAGCCGTTGCTGATCAAGTTGTTTGAAAAATTCAAGAATCTTCTTGGGATGATGGATGTCAAAGAAATTAAGTTTAAGAGGGGGTGTTGAATGTAAACTTTAATTTAGTCAAATAGTCAAGGTTCTAGAGTAGTCTTGAGAGTTAATTGTCTAGAAAGACAATAAAAAATTTAGTATTTCTAAGAGATGCATTGGACAAAGTGTGTTTAAATGATATTTAGTACTTTGTTGAATGGTTTGAATGTAGTCGTGAGTCTAAATAAGTTTGTTAGTGTCATTTGATAATGTAAGAGACAAGAAATGAGCATATGAATAGAAAAATTCTGTTGTTGAGTGTTTGAAAAAAACTTATCTCTTCCTCCACCAAAATATTTATCTAAAACATTAGAAGTGATTTCTAACATAAACAAGGTTTTGTTTGACCTAGGTTTTAACCTTGATCAGTTGGAAATCAAGATTGTTCCTTTTGATTTAAAAAATTAATACTCACCCCCATTTTTAATCCACAGAATTCGTTAAGGAGTAAACATTTTGCAAATAACTGGAGCCATTGCGTGGTGTTAATCTGGAAATTATTTGGTTATTATTTGTGAGTAGTTTAAGATTATTTATTAGATGTTTTATAAAGTTTTTTTTATTCTAGTATATATATCTTCCGCTGCGACATTAGGGGCGGATGGACGAAATTGCTATATTTGAGACGTAGTAACTGTGCGGGCTTTTTCGTCATCCCTCGAAGAATGAAACATGACTTCCTCGAGAAAGGGAATAAGCCTTAGATTCACCCTCCTTAAGGTTCGATCTTTGCGCCGGGTATCTCTTGACAACAAGAGAACCATAACAAGAGTCGCTTCTTATGAGGGTTTGTTAATTTTGCGGGTCATTTCTTTCCAATAGGCGCAAGCCCCTATTGTTAATTATTCCGTAGTTACGTACGGGAACCTCTGATTAAGGGGTCTAAAGAATACGTAATGGGCTAGGAATGATTGTTTTGGAAATACTTTTCGTGTTCATGCAGGACTCATTCTTTTTGGCCTAAATCGGACTTAATTGATGGTACCAGACCTAATTGACGGGACCCAATTAAGTACCCTTAAACTTCTAAAGACTCTAAACAAAGACTAGTTTTGGTTTTCGTTTAAAAGGAGAGGGTTTTCGTTAGGAGGGAAGAGTTTTTCGATTGAAATGATTTTGGAGTCGTTTGAAATTGTTTGAAGTTGTTTAGAGTTGTTTAAGCTTGTTTAAGATTGTTTAAAGTTGTTTAGAGTTGTTTAAAGTTATTTAGAGTTGTTTTAAGGTTGTTTAAGATCGATAGAAGTTATTTGACAGCTCTCGGGGCAACGGCTGGCCTTCTTGTTGAGAGCGGGTTCCTGGGACAACGGTAGGTCTTCTTATAGGAACGAAGAGAAGTTTTACAACCCTTGGGGCCCTTCAGTGGCCTTCTTACTAAGAGTTATTTCTTTTACAACCCTTGGGGTCCTTAGGTGACCTTCTTTTGGAGAGTTGGTTCTCGGTGCTCTTAGATAGCCTTCTTGCGAGAACAAAATTGTTTTACAACTCTAGGGGCCCTTCGGTGGCCTTCTAAACAAGAGTTGGTTCTTTTACAACCCTCAGGGTCCTTAGTTGACCTTCTTCAGGAGAGTTGGATCTTTTACAACCTTCGGGGTCCTTGGGTGACCTTTTTCGCTGAAAGTTGGTTCTCGGGGCTCTTGGGTAGCCTTCTTGTGAGAACGAAACGGTTTTACAACTCTAGGGGCGTCCCACCCCAGGTCACTTTTACTCGACTCGGAGTGTATCACAACAACCCGCCGCGTACGAATACGTACGGCGTACAACGTCATATACAATACAAATAATTCACCAAAATGATAGATGCCACTTTCATAAACTTCAACCATAAATATCCAACAACAAAATAAAGTAGAGAAAGTACATAGACTATCAGAGTAAATATAACACGAAACTCCCCTGATCGTCCGATGTTCCAAATCCATTCTTGTTCATAAAGATAAAGTAAACATTACAGAGCAAATGTGGCATCTTTAGAAAAAACCCGCATCCTTGAATCTTACTTTGTGATACTATTAATTTTGGTCTTCAATACCTGGAACTCATATAATATGAAAAAATAAACGGATGAGAGACTGAAATAATCTCTCCGTGCGGTATTCAGTTCTAGCCCGGAGAGTTGTGAAATTTACCGAATGGACTAGTAACATGAACAAGTACCTCAATGAGATAACTATGTGCTATGCAAGAGACATCGCAACGTATGGTGCATCACTTATGCAAATCACTAAATTCAATGCAGATATCGATAGGATGCAAAGACCATTCATTGTATAACATTAAAAATTACAGTAAAATACTATCATGCAATTAAATCTCGTATGCAACTTTATATATATATATATCACTTTCATTAGGGTACCAAGTAGTTCTTTCGTTAGCTACCCTAATAATGGGGAGCAAGTAGTTCCTTCGTTAGCTACCCCACTTATACCAAGCCCACTTGTTTGACATTAAATCCACGAACCCAGGAAGCCCACTTACCCGTCGCGAACGGATATCTTCTGGGGAGCGCGCTAGTACTAGGGCCCTCAAGCCAAACTCTTGGTACCATGATTATTTTCCACTTCACTTAATATATATACAGAATTAATATACACTATCTTTCATGTTTAACACTAACACTATGCACATGTAATTTAATATAACCAAACCATGCATAATGACTATGTAACTTTATGTTCCCTTATTTTTTATTTATTTATCGTGCAACAGATACGTAACCACTATTACTAATAATGCATTTATGCACTATGTAAAAATAAATACGAGCCGAGTATAAAGTAAAACAAAACATATGATCCAAGTATGACTATCTAATATATAAATGAAATAAATTTCACAACATAACCAGGATCCGCACCAGTCAAGCAATGCGGCACGTCCAACTTCTATTATTCCTACTCTTCCTGACTTGTACCTAAATCATGTGTAAATAACCCTAATTACTACTGATCCGCAGAGGAGAGATCATAATTTAATTAACAAATCTTACAACTAACAGAGTGTATCCGTAATAGGAACTCACAAGATACCGACCAACCTTAGTGCTTGTAAAAAGTATATGTATTTAAAATTAATTAATTGAAAAAGTCAACAGAAAGGACAACAACAACTTAAATGAAACAAATGTATTTATATATACTTATTATCTATATATATCTTAAACGGTTCATTTAGTCAAAAAGAAAATAACGGACTTGATTAAATTTCTCAATTTCATGAAAGAAATTCGGTGCTACTCAGAGAAACATCCACTTGCTTTCAATAACTTAATCATATATCAATGACTTTCCAAACAGATGCACGCCAAAAAGGAAACAGGGCATCAAGTTCGTCATAGAACAATGGCCAAAATCAATTACTAAGTACCAAATGCAAAAAATAACTATTCATAGAAAAATTAGTTTTGAAAGGTCCCACGTTAAGAATTTATAACCAGAACAAAGCAAGACAACTTTCGTGGAAAAAGAAATATAGTAAAATTGACTTTTCATCGACACAAGGATAAAAAATTTAGTTGTAACCAGGGTATACGTGATTAGAAAGACAAGAAATATACTTACCACTTGGATCCACTAGCCCAGAACCCTTCGAACAGAACAGACCACGGAAACAATTTCAGAAAGGAAGTGATGAGTTGTGGGTCAAGAGAGAGAGTGAATTATGAGATGAATAACCGATTGGAAAGGAATGACATATATATATAAAGTGACCCTTAACCTATTTGATGCCTATAACTACTAGTGAAAATAACCACCCCATTGAAAATAGCGTCCTTTAATTAACCTACTAAATTTGAATAATGAAATATAAACTAGTTGAACTAGAAATAATAGTAGTATACGGAAATAAAATTTCACTTTAACACCCGATATAGAAACTATATACGTAAAACATCTAAGAATAATAGTTTCCATAAAAAAATAATAATAATAAATAAGTCATTAAATAAACATAAAATTTAAATTAATATTGTATTAAGAAACCTAGTGTTACATCCCTCCCCCCTTAAAAGAAAGTTCAGTCCTCTGAACTGTACCTTCTCCTGGCGCATTGAACAAATCTGGATACTTTTTGCGGATTGTACTTTCTAACTCCCAGGTAGCTTCTCTGGCCGAGTGTCGACCCCATTGTACTAGAACTTGCCGGATTGTCTTGTTTCGTAACTTTAACTCCTTAGAATCTAGGATCTGCATCGGCAATTCTTCGTATGTCAAAGATTAATCTAAGGATAAATCTGAGTGATCGATGACATGTGAAGAATCCTGAATAAATTGTCGCAGTTGGGAAACATGGAACACCGGGTGTACTTTATCCAAAGCTTCGGGTAGTCTTAGCTTGTAAGCCAGAGGACCAATGTGGTTCAAGATTTGAAATGGTCCGACATATCTAGGGCTCAGTTTCCCAGTGACTCTGAATCGCCGAATATCTCGCTTAGGGGAGCCTTTTAGCCTCACACTGCTACCCACTTGAAACTCCAGGGGACGCCGGCGAGTGTCGGCATACTTCTTTTGACCATCGCGTGCTGCTGCCAGACGTGTGAGAATGATTTGAGTCTTCTCCGCACAATCTAGAACCATTTCTGGACCAGTAGGTACATATGTCCCACACGATTTCTGTTAGGAACTAAGTCCATGTGCAATTTTAAGTTTTCTTGTTACTAATTAACAAGTTAATTAACTAGCACAACTAAAGATCTAGTCATTCAAGCATTCAACACAGAAAGGAGAAAGCTAGGAGGGGTTTACCTCTCCTAGTATCGCAACTAGGAGGTCGATCCAATCGGCATAGACATGCTTGATGCGCCACCACTCGTCTCTTGGCCTCGAGTCCACCAAGATATTAACCAAAATCTCAAGTCTATGCTAGTAGACAAGAGATTAAGCCTAATCCCTTCCTTCCTTTGCCTTCTAATTAACTATTTAATTAAGTGGAAGCAAGAGATGCTCAACACATGAGCTAAAGAAGCAACTAAGAGCTAAAAATTGGAGAAACAAAATTTTCTCCATGGTGAACAGTACCCGTGAACAGTGACGGCCAATGAGGGAAGAGAGAGAAAGTGGGAAAAAGCTAGGGTTTCTTTTCCATAAGTGGTCCTTTTATAGACCAACTATTCTACCAAAAAGTTACAACTAATTTATAACTATGCCACCATTTTGGACAGCCATAAAATGGGCCTAAATGGGCTCCATCAATTATTTAATTGGTTATCTAATTCAATTAATTAGTGGCCCAATTAATTGCTCTCAAGTTGGACCTTTAATTTACCATTTAAACAAAGGCCCGATAGCTCAAATTAATTACCTTAATTAATTCATGTTGAACAAAATTAATTATCAACACCTTGATAATTATTTAGGGATTAGGATATGCATTAATTTATTTCTATATGATCCGTTTGTCTTAATTAATTATAACGGTTCGCAACGGTATATAATTAATCAATCAACATATCATATTATTGCATTCCATAATACAATCAAATAAATAATGCATGTATGGTCAAAACCTATTTGTGTGACTCTTTGAGGATTTATGCTATGTTGGACATGAAAAATAAATCGCTATTTATTTCCAATAATCATAAGCGGTATCTAGCAACACGTTATGATTCCCAATTGACATAAATAAGTACTGTACAACTACAGCACTTCAATCCTGCATAAGAAATCATTTCTTATTGTTTTGATTCCTATGTCACATGATATCCTTGTATAATCCAAGATAGGAATGTGTCATTTTTGCAGATTATACGTTTCTTGATCTAGAGTTGATCGCCTAGTTGCGCACATACGATCCAACTCCATCAAGAGGCCCAGTAGATATCATCACTCACTAGGTGAACTAATGAGGGACATACGGTTGTCTTGATGAACATAAATAAAGTCTGTATAGCAGCCCTTATCAGGAATCAACGTTAGACGATATTTATAGAACATATCCTCATATGGAAAAACTGAACCATCTCAAACTCGGAATCAAGCACGTATGAAATAAATAATGACACATAATACAATCCATATATTTATTTCATTGGGTCATGTCTTGTGCTATGTTCCAGTAACATACACATATGCAATTAAGTCGGTAACTCCTTACCCATGATTTGTAGAACTTAATCATCACTTAACTTGCATACTAATCTTATATGATAATTAATGTTCCTTGTTAATTATCAAGATTATGGACTCTTTAGAGATATTATTGTCATTCTAACGAATGATCCACAGAGATCTACAATTCAGATCCTCAACCTGAATGATCTGCCAATAATAGACTCTAGGAACAAATGATCAAGTATCATCAATAACATAAACTAATATTATAGCCATCAATTGATTGATTTCTAGGACATATCTCTAACAATTTCCACCACAATGGAGTTATCCAAGCATGACCACAGTAAGCCTCAGAAGGGGACGTGCCAAGGCTAGCGTGATAACTGCTGTTGTAAGCAAACTCTGCCATGTGCAAATGATCCGCCCAAGAACCACCGAAACTCAAGGCACAAGCTCGAAGCATATCTTCCAAGGCCTGTATAGTGCGCTCCGATTGTTTATCTGTCTGGGGATGATGTGCAGTGCTAAAGTTGAGCTTAGTTCTCATGGATTCTTGGAAACTTTTCCAAAAATGTGAAGTGAATCGTGTATCCCTATCAGAAATGATTGTCTCAGGACATCCGTGGTACTTGAACTGATATTGAAAGAACAATTCTGCTAGCTCTCTGCCCGATACTTCTTCTTTCAAAGGAATAAAGTGTGCAATCTTTGTTAAGGTGTCCACAATTACCCAAATTACTTCATATCTCTTAATTGTCCGAGGTAAATCTGTAACAAAATCCATGGTAATTATCTGGAACTTTTCTTGAGCTCTAGAGTTGGGTAAAGTAACCCTGGATTCTTTTTTCTATCAGCCTTCACTTGTTGACAAACCATGCACTTAGCCACGAACTCCGATACGTCCTTCATGTTAGGCCACCAAAAATACCGGCGCAAATCCTTATACATCTTCACTTCTCCTGGGTGAATGGTATACCCTGATTCGTGTGCCTCTGTCAGAATTTTCTTTCTCAACTCAGTATTTTCTGGAACGCAAACCCGATCATCAAAACATAGTAATCCTTCATCATTAATCTTGAATCTGGATGTTTCATTTGTCCTTACGTGCTCTTGAAACTTCTTACACTTTGGATCCATATCAATAGCCATGCGAATCCGAGCCATTAGATCTGGTTGCACCACCATGGCAGCTAGAAAAATCAGGGTGCTAGCTTCGATGTTTCCTGCTGATTCCTTGTAGTCAGAATGTCTATCGTTTTCCTGACACTAGTATGAAGAAATCCCAACTTCTAAATTCATCTGTCTCATTTCCTTGATTAATGATTCTTCTTGTGTTACTACTTCTGTTAAGTTTGCCTGCCTCTTTCTACTGAGTGCATCTGCCACCACATTCGCCTTCCCCGCTAAATACTGTATGTCTAAATCATAATCCTTCATTAATTCTAGCCACCTCCGTTGCCTCAAATTTAACTCCTTCTGTGTGAACACATACTTTAAACTTTGGTGGTCCGTGAAAATTCGACACTTAGATCTGTAAAGATAATGTCGCCAGATCTTGAGTGCGAATATCACAGCTACTAGTTCCAGATCATGAGTCAGATAGTTTTGCTCATGAGTTTTAAATTAGCGAGAACCGTAGGTAATTACATGATCCTCTTGCATTAGTACACAACCCAACCCATTCCTAGAGGCACCGGTGTAAACATTGAAATCTTTATCAGGCACTGGTAATTTGAGGACGGGGGCACTAACTAGCCGGCTCTTCAACTCCTGAAAACTCTTTCTTGCTTCTCACTCCACTTGAAAGGGGTACCCTTATGTAATAATTGGGTCATCGGGCGTGCGATCTGTGAGTACCTTGACACAAATCTTCTATAGTAACCAGCAAGATCCAAGAAGCTACGGATGTCTGACACATTTTTTGGTGGTTCCCACTCCATAATGGCTTTGACCTTGTCAGAGTCAACCACTAATCCCTTCCCTGAAACGATGTGACCCAAAAATTTCACTTGATCCATCCAAAACTCACACTTTGAGAACTTGGCAAATAATTGATGCTCCCGTAACCATTGAAGGACGGCTCGGAGGTGTTCCGTATGCTCCTCATGACTCTTGGAGTACACCATAATATCATCAATGAAAACTATCACATAGGTATCGAGAGCATCTTGAAACACCCGATTCATCAAATCCATGAAGGTTGCTGGTGCATTGGTCAACCCAAAAGGCATCACGAGAAATTCATAATGCCCATAACGGGTTCTGAAAGCACTTTTCTCAATATCCTTGTCTCTAATCCTCAGTTGATGGTACCTAGACCTTCGATCAATCTTAGAATATACAGAAGAGCCTTGCAATTGATCGAAAAGATCATCAATTCGTGGAAGGGGATATCGGTTCTTCACAGTCACCTTATTTAGCTCGCGATAATCCACACACAATCTCATGCTCCCATCCTTCTTCTTCACAAAAAGTACAGGTGCTCCCCAAGGAGAAGTACCGGGTCGTATAAATCTTAACTTAAGCAGCTCTTCGAGCTGAGCCTTAAGTTCCTTGAGTTCTGCTGGTGCCATGTGATACGGTGCCCTAGCAATGGGTGCTGTCCCCGGTGCTACCTCAATGTTGAACTCCAGTTCTCGCTCCGGAGGTAGTCCCAGTAACTCCTCCGAAAAAATATCAACAAAATCTGAAACCACCGGTACCCCTGAAATCTTATTATGTTTGAGGCTATTTTGAGAAATCTTATTATGTTTTGTTTAGATTTTGTTTTAACGGGTTTAAATGAGTCTGATTAATTTCCTACGTTTTTTTTATTAATAGGCTTTATCAGATTTTGGGCTTTTTAATCATTTGTAGATTTCTTAATTGTGTTTACCGTGTCTGATTTAACAAACATGGGTTTCGATTAATGGTTGAAACAAAACTGGTACGTGGACCAGGTTTAAGCCAAGTATACAACTTCAATAAGGTGACTGGTGCAGAGCTTCACACGGCTGGTACATGAATGTAGTCGGTACAGTTTGGAGATCGATACAGAGAATGGTTGCATGGGACAGTATGACAATTGTGAATGGTTCTTATTGATGTCGGAACCAATGAACATATTATACACAAATTATATATCTTTTTCACACACCTATTTATCTGACAAATAACACACAAAATTGGTTGTCTATCTCAAATTATTTGAGTACAACGTTCTGACAATCAATCATATAAATAAATTATGTCTACATCATCCTAACATAGAATTCATACAACATGTTATACAATTATCCTTAGAAATGAAACAAAATATAGGTACAGACCATTATCGAGTAGGGTTTACATTATCACATACAAAGAAGTATAAAGCTTTCAGGTGCTTCTCAGATACCTGACACAAGAAAAGAAAATTTAGTCAGTATGGTAAAATGGGATGTAACTGCATGTACACATTTATTTACCTTTTGATGCATGCAAGGAGATGCATATTTTGTGCCTTATTTATATTTGAATTGTCTAGTCCATTTCTCACATTACTGATTCATTTCTATAACATGAACTTTTTGAGAGACACAATATATCATTGGAAGGGACTCGACATTTCATGGAAATATGCAGATTTCAGGTACACAGCAATTGCACCTCATTCATTTGATTGCAGCATTTCTTATTCATGTAGGATGCAGTCAGGTAAGTCAAATTATATTAATTGAGATTAGGCTTCTTAATAATTACATCACAATTCACTATCATTCTTAAACGATATATCAAGCTGGACTGACATACGTGGCTCACAATATCATACACTATTTGCGGGAATTTAAGAGATGTTTTAAAATCACCATTCTAATTTGTTTCTATTCTTCAATAATTGATAATAACAAAGACACTTAGCATTAGCCACAATTCACTGGACTTCACTCTTTCAAAGCTATTATTACAGGTGCTATGTTTTATGTACAAGACCTATGTACTTATATGCATATATCAGCCCTAAATAAAATGAAAGGAAGAGGTCAAGCCTACATCTAAAAGTCGTAAAATTTGACAGAGATGTACTACACTATATTCACAATGCCATTATCAAATTACCTCATTCATGGGAGCCACAGATTATCTAAAATGAAATTTTTTAAGAGGTTTCCAAAAATGCCCCTGAAATGCATTTTCTTTTACTGTTTCAGTTGATAATGAATTTCCTAAAATGAGAAAACCAATTTTATACAATCATATACATCACACTGGAACTGTTCATGTAGCTATTGAGGTACTTTTATTTACAAGTCCCTAATTTCATTTTTTTTTTACTAAAGGGAAGGAACAAATTATTACTTTACTTCAAGATATTAGAAACATTCACTGATTTCTCATGGCCATGAGGACACAGGTACACCTCACTTCACTCTTTCCTTACTGGTACTAACAGTAATTAAATTCAGTGTTTTCTTTATTACTTAGCCAAGAGTCAGAAATTGATCAGGTCAAGTAAGCCATATTCATCAGAGACAAATCATGAATAGTTATGTATCCCAATTCTTACAGAGGCTTAACCACAATTATGTACAAATGCAAGCACAAACTCATACTAGCACAAGTTCAGATTTTTTTTATTTGTCAATTTTGTCTACAGGGATTTTAAACACACAGCACTTAGCATTTAAAGGGAGAAATGAAATGGAATTCAGGCAAGCATTATAATGAAATTAATTTCTATATAGCAATCTATGAAACATCATTATTTAACACTGATTTTATAACTTTTAATTTCTGATAAAAATTGGGCAGAGTATCCCCTTGTTTTTGTGTTAATTTTAATTATAATTGCACCATAACTTGACTCAATAGACGGCGTCTCAGTCAAATCATGATGTTTTAGTGAAAATGGAAGGTAGAAGCGGCGTTCTACCTTGTGGTGTGAAGTGACACAGATCCAAAATTCAGTGCATGATGTGCATGAAATGTACACAACCAAATTAAACATTACATTCAGTATTCTAAATGATGAAGTTCAATCATGCTACTACAACAATAATTAAAATACTGTGCAAGAGCCACTTTTCTATGCAATGTGTTAACCTAAAATCAAGAACCAAGGCTAGCTTAGTAGCAGCAAGACACATTTTATCACTTCACAAATCAATGTGCCATGGTTTTAAGGTAAGCTAGAAGAACACCATAAGAAAAGTAAACAGCACACTCACATTTCAGAGTATTACATCAGACCGTGTTATGAGAAGATACTTAAGAAACTATGTAATAAAAATGTGCTTGAGATACTGTACAAGAGAAATTTTATCATGCAATAGGTTAGTTTCATCTTAACGGGTCAAGCATCGTAATTAACTGAGCCGTAATCAAATATGCATTTTCATTTTCAAGGACATTATACAAGCTTTCGGTTTCATGCAAGGCTTCATTTTGAGATACAATACCTTAATTTAGAATGAGAGGCAAATTACTAAACTCTACATTATCTCTGAACCATATTCCTTTATAGACCAAAGTATGCTAGAAGATGGATGCGAATAGCAACAAGCAAGAGGATTATGCATATTTTTTTTTACACAACAGACCCTAAAGAACCTACTTATTCACTACTTATCTTCTATGCACAGTTTCAGGGAGAAAATCCGACAGCACCTCCCCTTGTTTCTTGCTAATTTTGACCTCAAATTTATCAAATCCCGACTATGTGAGATGGCGTCTCGGTCGGATCAATACAATTAAAGGTAGAAACGGCGTTCTACCATTTAGAATAATGTACAAAGGGAGAAATTGAGGTCAATCTTAGTAAGGAACTCAAATTCAAAATCTCATACGTTGTATCAGCTATGTAGATTCTTTAAATTAGTAAATGAGATGAAATTTCAAACTCAATATATTTGAGACCTAATTTAAGCCGATTAACAAGGCATTACAGTGATTGAATTGATCGCAAGCTTTGTTGACCCTAGAGAATTCTTGATTAACTTCAATTTGATTCAAATTTGAGAACAATCAGCTTCAACGGCGTTTTCAACTGATTGTTCCACGACTGTGTGTATACAAGAACTAATATGAAATCACCAAGGCTATATTATTAACAAGGTTTAGATTCGCAAAGAGAAGAGGTAATTTAATCACTTCCAAACTGATCAGTAGCACAAATCAAGAACTTCACAGTAGATTTATGCACGTATTCAAGAAGGTTCACCAAAAATTGACTCTAACTATTTTAATTAGTTATCTTGTTGGAACAATTAGGAACTTACTCAATTATCAATTCAAATCATTGAAGACTTAAATTTGCAAACAAGATTCGAACGAAAATACAAGAATACGGTTTCAACACAAGCAAATCAGATCGATGCCTCAAATTCATGCAAGAAAGCTCAATTCGATCTATAATCAAACAATCACGTACAGTAAAGATCAATTCTCCTTTCAATTACCTTTTTTTTTTTTTTTAAATCAAAGATCGCTTTCAATTTCGTCTCTCCTTGCTCGGATTCGCACCAAGCCCGAAATCGGACCAGATCCTTCTTCCTCTCTTTCTAACCTATTTTCAATAGCTACCTAACTCTCGCTCTCTCTATGCTCTTGACCTCTCACGGGAGATCGATCGTCTTCGTCTTCTCCTTGGCTCCGACACGGTTGCTTCCAATCGCCTCGAGCTCCCTTCCCCCTTTCCAATTTTTTCCCCTTCTGCTTTCGATCTTTTTTCTTTAACAGAATTAGTTGAGGGAGAAGGCTCCCTCCTTTTTTCTTTCTTGCTCCTGGCTCCTTGTAGACCAACAGGGGATTTAAGATAAAGAAGGTTTTCGGTGTACACGCCAAGCCCACCCAAATCGTTCTACAGGTCTTAGGGGGTTTTATGAAAAATTGGAGGTCTTAGTTGATGGTTTTGGGGTTTTGATGTCTCCATAATTTTATATAAATCTCAGGGGATTGTTGGGTATTTTTGAAGGATTTTTGGAGATCATTTGCTATTTTTCGCGATTGGTCGAAGATTTATCCGATTTATCCGATATTTGTAGAATCACTGTAATCCCTTAATTGGCATCTAAATTTAGGGTTAAACAGTAACAATATTTTGAAACTTTATTATTTTATGATGCTCGTTTTTTTTTTATGACTGTTAACATTCCGAGAAAAAAAAAAATACTCGCTCAGGGTGTGACGCTAAAACTACTTAAGGATTTTTGTAAATAATGGGGTTCAGTGTGATACTGGTAAAATTATATCTGTTTGACTCACTCAAAAGTCATCGTATTGTGGGGTTTTTTCAAATATCATGAGACTAAATTATCATATTATAACAGGCTGAATCTTGTATTACTAATAGAAAACCACAGCAAACTTTATGAGTGCAGCGTTATGATATAATTTATTAAAATATTTTACATACAAATTAAAATTAAAAAAATATAAAGACGCAGATCAGGAAAGCACTAGGAACACATGCTGTCAAGCAAAGTAATTATGAAAGAAAGTTCAATAGTCATTCAAACAATAATTGAAAATATCGTACATGCAAAAATAAATCACATAATTTTGATGGATGGAATTTGTTTGATTTTGTAGGCTTCCTCTCCCTGCAACATGTCGTGCAGATGTGCTTGTATGTGTACTAGAGATAACTCCTTGAGATTGGTCATGTGTTGAAGCTCAGGAATAACCCGCAATTTATAACAGCAGGATATTGTGATCTTCTTAAGCATGTGCATGCCACCCGTCTCAACTGTCCATTCCTCCAGCATCTCCAAACAATAGAGTTCCAAATATTCGAGGAATGGAAACCCTGAAGCTGAACAAGTAAACAGTCTTCCTAAATATGAAGAATCAAATTTAAGTATTCTTAGGCTGCCTAACTTTTCTAAAACCTGCATTGGATCTTCTTGGATGTTGGAGAATGAAAGGGTGAGCTTTGTGAGGTGTATTGGAAATAAACTTATATCAAGTTCCTTGTTCCATGACCAATTCCCATTCACTCGCAAGGATTGCATGTGATTATAACTAGGGAACGAACTCATGTCCAACATATCATAGGTTGAGCTACCTTTATAATGCATGTTGATATGTAGAGAGGCAAGGTGGTACAGCCCGCTTAGGAAAGTGGCAAATGACTCCCCATATTTTGGGGGAAAAAATGAAAGCCTTAGCACCCTAATATTAGGCATTTTAGGCCACCCATCGGTAAGCCATTGTGCTCGAACTCTCACAGTTTTGAGCGTTTGCAATTTTGGAAGGATTGCTGTTGGTGGGGGCCCAGAAGAGTGGTCTGGTAGAATAGCATGCCTCAGTGTTCTTATATCCCATATGCAATCGGGCATAGGCATGTGATCACATGTAAACCGATGAACGTTCGAAACATCGAGTGTTTGGAGGTTTCTTAGGTGGCTTATGCCTTTCCAGAGTTCACTATCAGCACCAAAAAAATTGTAACACGAGCAAATACCCAGGTACCTTAGCTGACATAATTTCTTAAAAGTATCTCCCTCGATAGGTCTAGTAATTTCGTTTCCAGTCATTTCACTTAAAACCTTTAGGAGCTTAAATTTATGAATGTCTGGCAAATCACCAAAGTACAACAAAGATCGGAGATTTGGACCTGTGCATTCCATAATATTCAGATTGTTGCAATGCAAAGCTGCTCGGCGTATGGTACAGGAACCATAGTTGCCACCTTGATCTGATATTATTTTAAGGAAGGTACACTCCTTGGCTTTTTGAATGGCAAGATCACGAATGATATCGTGTATGTGGCAGTATTTGACGGATCCGCTCATAAACCTCGTTGAAACTTGAATCATACTTCTGTAAAAGAAAAACAAATCATAATTTGTGTGAGTTTAGTTAAGAATTACGTACTTACACTGTCGAAGTTGTTGGATTAGAGAGAGAAAAGAACAGAATTTGATAGGCTAAAGTTTCTAGTAAAAGCAAACTCTTTCATTCGAAATTTTTGAGAAAATCATATCATGCACTGCTTGTTGTATGAAAAATAATGCTTTTGCATCTTTCTTAAGATCCTCCGGTGTTGTGCCAACACCGGTGTCGACTATTTCCCACAAACCCTACAACCTAAATAGGGTTTTCAACTTTATGCTCCAAAATTCGAAATTATCTCCTTTGAACAATGGAATTGCTGGTTGAGTAACATTAACGGCATGGTTTTCAGCCATTCTGCCAATAAATCAAGCTTTGTCTTTGATACGAATTTGTTGGATTAGAGAAAGCAAAGAACATAATTTGCTATGCTAAAGTTTCTGGTAAAAGCGAACTATTTCATTCATTCATTCATTCAACATATTACAACAACACGTTTTTAAAGAAAACATAAAGCTATAATTGGATACTCTAAACTAACTTGATCCTAATTACTCTGCCTAAATTAACTATCCATCACTGTCACAATAACGACACAAATAGCCCACTAAAGACATAACTGATACAATCGCAAGCATGCTAATCACCAGGCTTCTAAACATGGACTTTTATTTTTGGATCAACTTCCAACAAATGTTATATGAGAAAGATATTGTTGAAGCATGGATTATTTCAGGCCCTCTGAACCACACTATTTTTTTACAATTTACATCATATATATAATACATTATCTTATTAAAATATTTGTGGACATCTAAACTTCACATATTTGCAATTTGTGGAATAAAGATTGACTTGACTTGTTACATAAATATTTGGTTATATCTTTCGACATTCATTGCATGGTCAAATTTAAAACACGCATCAAATGAAATTAATTATTGTTAGAAAATAGTGTATGGAGTCATGTTTGGAATGGACCGTTCTAGAAAGTCGGCTCCGAAAATAAAAAAAAGTCTATTTTTAGATTGCTCCATATATATCCCTCTCCTAATCACATCCTCTTAGGTCTAGAAACTTCTTTTTGAGTGCTCCACCAGAAAAGAGAGAGATCTATGATTTGAGAGGGACGAACCATCTTATTGCTTGGAGAGCAATATGGAAGCACACGCACAAGTCGACCGGTTCTTGGAATCGTGAAAAGCGACGTTAAACCCTAACTTCAGTTGTAGTGTACCGGTTCCATACGGAGAGAGACCAAAGCGAAGACTAGGGTTTCATTATCGCTTTCGTGATGGATCTAGACTACTCGACCAAACTTCCGCTGCGGATATCTAATCTCTTGATGTTTATGATTCATAGGACTAGATATACATATAGTATCACGAAAACATACATTGGTATCAGAGCCATAAGATTCTTTTCAAATGTTTGGTACTGTTTGAACCCTAGAAACCATGGCTAGTTGGTTATTTGTTCTTGGTCGTGAAATGGTTGCTATAACGAAACCCTAATTTTGATTTTACTTGAGTTTTTTACTTTAGATCGCTTTATAATTGATAGAGTTCATAACAAATACTACAAATCAGTCAATATAGGGTAGAGCAATCAAACTGATAAAAAAAAAAACTAATTTCTGAGGAATTTCGTTATGAAAATACCAGAATTAGGATTGCAGCGATTTTAGAACATACCATTCCAAGGTTAGAACAGGCCGTTCTGAAACTATATTGGTAGAAAAACGTCAGATTTGTTCTACTTGGTATATAGACGGATCATTTTGCAGGACGAACAGACCATTCAATACCAAAACTTTTGACCAGTCTTCAACTTGATTTCAAACGGACCATTTTGAGTCTCAAACGGATAGTTTGGACTGAGGACAAACCGTTTCAATTAGGGGGTGGACCGTTCTGTTTTGTCCGTCAGAACAATGAGTTTATTCCCAGGGCTTGATCTGACCAACTTTGAACATTCCTAAATGTCCAACAAGGTGTTTGATGCTATCTTCGAGATAGCTCAATGGTTAATTCCCACATTTAGGTGCGTACTTGCATTATAGGTGATTGGTGGTGCATGTGGTGTTGTTTCACCATTGTGATTGCATGCATGGCACAATTGGGTGCTGGCTAGCACTCTGTGGTTACACACAAAGGGTGAATTTGGATACAGAGACTAAGGAGTCTCTTCCAATTTCTGCACCCTTCGCCAATCAAATCAATTAGGAGGTGGTGTGTCTAGTTATTGTGATTGGATTGGATGCCCTAGTTGTGTTCAATTGGTCACATTGCTAGATTATATTATCTCTTGGACAGATTCAAGGGTTGTATGGTGAGATTATTCTGGAATGATAACTTATGTGCTTGTCTCTATGTATGGCATTATCTTATAGTCATCGTTGATTATAAAACATATTGAAGGATATGTATTACCGGGCATTACAATATCTCATTATCTTATCAAGATGAACTTGAGACCATCACATCTAATGAGAAATCCTAAAAGAACTTGTGAAAAGTAAGAGACATATTGATTTCGGGTAGTGAAGTGAGTTGTTTAGCTTGGTAGCAGACCGCTTGCGATCACTAACCCATAACAATTCCACTAGTATTTTGTTTCTAAGCAGAATTTGTTGTTTCTTGTATTAAGTTACAACTTAAGTTAAACTCTGATGATAGTATTAATAATTATTGACTATGGAACTTGCAAGGTCAGTAAATATTTGACAAGTACAAGAAGCGCTTTGAGGCTGCATCTTGACATAAGGTCAAATAAATTTTGAATTGCATAAAGAGAGTCATAAGTTGACATTTGAGCAATAAATGTTAGAGTTTACTTGCTTGCTTTCTAATTAGTGAGAGTGTGTGCAAGTAAACTTCATTGTCTCGTGATTGTTCGTTTCTTAATAAATGTTGCTCTAATTAGTCAAAATTGATGACATAATCAAGTAACTGTATAAATACTAAGAGATTAATGTAGTGGACTTAATGTAGAAGAAGAGATGTTTCAATACTTAGAAAAGTACTAAGAAATAAGACAAGGCTTGTTTTGTCATAATATGAAGTAAAATTATCAATGTAGAGGATCAATGCAATCGTGTAGTCCAGGGGATTAGTACATGCAGATTTATTGTTCTAAAAGGGGGACACAATGATTGCTCCATAGTACTTTAACATACTTCAAACCTTGACAATAACTAGTGCTTATGGCATTTCCTTTGGTGTTGGATTTCAAAATTGAGCATGTAAATGGTGTTGAAATTAGTACAAAAATAGTATGGTTTGTGGTACTAAATTAGTTTTCTTTCTATGCATTTTCGTAATATATTACATAATCTCATAAGTAATGATATTTGGCAAACTTAACTATGCAAGTTGAGGTTAAATGACTAGGATTAACTTTTAAGTCAAATCGCCAATCTATTCCAACTTGAGACATAGTAAGAAGTATGTTAGAATTTGAATGCTTGTAGATATTTTATTTAGGTTATGGAGATTTAATGTGTTCACTGCACTTTCTTTGGTTCTCATCACATTCATGTCTAGGTTCAATTCAGTCATGAAGGTACGAAATCTCTTAAAATGAATCGTAGTCATTTGGACTTACTAAACAAGTTTATGAGTTGTCATGATAGAGAAATAGCTCGATAATTTGTTTTTTGTCACATCACGGGACAAATTATGTTGCATGATGATGATAAAGGACCATTTCAAGTATGGTTTTACAAAGGCTAAGCGACAGTATTGCGATCTGCAAATCAGAATACGATTCGCACTAAAAGGGACATGGTTGAGAAAATTTCTAACTATAGAATTTCTGCTTGAACAATTTTGGACGGATCATTCAAACTTCGACCGGACCGTCTAGATTTCAGCTAGACCATCCTACTTTTGAATGGACCGTTCGAATTATGTCCGAGGTGGAAATCCAGTTTTGAAGTTTATGGTTTGACTTATGAGCTTCTAGAGATTCCTGAGAGGATTCTCATATAGCCATAAGTTCAGTTGGATGTGTGATTGCATCTTCTCATAAATTTCAAGAAAATTTATAGAAAATTTATTGGTGAAGAAACAAGAACGATGCCATATTGTTGAATCACTGTATGAAATAAATTCAATGTGGAATTGAGATTTATGGATAACTTATAGTTTCTTATACAAGCTACTTCATGTCATGAACTTGACTCGAATGATTAGGAAAAAATGAGGAAATGACATAGATTCTTTCTCAACTTTCTCACACAAGTTCAATGAAGTTAAGCTTAGGAAAAGATACTATAGAGATTAAATCTTATTTGAACAATTTAGATACAAGTTCCTTAAATCTGTTTTTTTAAATTGTGAGTTAGGAGTAGTGTTTGCTCAAAATTAGCAGTGTTGAAATAAAATTGATGTTGAGATCAATTTGAGTTCCATTGCTAAAGGAATTTAATTGGATGATGAAATATGAGATAAAATAAATAGAGAAAGATTATTACATGACTTATTTGATTTAGAATCATGTTATTCTTTGGAGAACATTTGGGTTCTTGAGATTAAACATTTGATGGATAAATCAAATATGAAACATCAAGCATCTCTCTGCTGGATGTGTGAAATGGTCTGTTTGATGTGCAAATGGTCCGTATGGCACTATGTTCTAGCACAAAGACTATGTTGAATAAGTGAAATAATCTGTTTTAGTTTTGAACAATTTGTATGGAACTTAACAGAGAGAGAACTTCAAGAGCAGTGGATCTGATATAATCTGTATGAAGTGGTACACTCGAATAGAGGGAGTCTAGTGTGAGGAAACTCTCTTGTTGGAGATGAGTTTGCATCTACCTATCTCATTCTAAGTAATAGATATGCTTTTGTTGAAATAATTTTAAATGGATATATAACAGTTTTAGACAAGGATCATTCCACTGATTCAGCAATTGAAAACTAAGAGCACAAAGAGGAGCTGACTTAGTTGATCCATGGCTGAGAGTGCACACTTAGCCAATTGGTTAGTTGTCTAAAATATATATTACATAGTCCAAGAATAAATTGTCAAAGAAGCATTACACATGTGGTGCACTATTGGCTTGATGAATAGAAAATGACTCTTGATCATTTTCTAGTTGTTGTGACTCTAAACATGTCCCAAAAGAATGAAAGAAATCAATATGAGAATAGGGTTCATTGAGTACTACTGGATGCGGTGTAATGTGGCACACTGGCATTCGAAGAGAAGTACATACAGTGAAAATGAGTTCCTACGAAAATTAAGGTTTGTTCAAGACAAAGTGTTTTCTAAAGCTATACCTTCATAACTCAATATATCTGACCATGGGTCAAATACTATTGAAGATGAGGAAGCTTAACAAGCAACTAACTCTTTGTTGCATGAGTCAATCAGATTGAACTTGATATGCAACAGGAAACTCTCTTGATATTGTTTCAACCGGACCGTTTCCAATTTTGAACGGACTAGCTAAATTGAGAGATATAGACAGGTTATCGACCAGGTTTTAACTAAACCGCTCTAAAAGGTTTGGAGCTGACCATTTGAGTTTGGGGAGAACCGTTCCAATTTTGGGCGGACCGTTTGAAAGGTTCTTAAGAGATGAACTTCTAGAGTTGGGCTCTACTGCAACGTGTGGAACGAACCGTTTGGATTTGGAACGATCCAGTTGGACTGATCCAGATTATCAAAAAGTTCTAGAACCTCGATTAATATACAATTACAAACTTCTTCTAGTCGATTGCAAGGTGTTGTATGACTAGTACAAGCAACAAGAGAGGCTTGCTTGATTTCCAATTCATGTGGCTATGGAAATGAGATATTGGGACTCGTAGTAGACTTGTACATTGTGGCATATTCTACCTAAAACCCTATTGCAAATTATTAAATGAGGCCACTCTAGCAGGGCTATGAGTTTGACATAAGTGATAAGCTAATTCCATTACCTATTTGGAAAGGTACATAGACTTTGAGATATCTGAATGAATGTACGTTAAATAACATGCCAACTTATCGAGTTTAAATACTTGCAAACAATTAACTTGTAAAGAAGCTATTCATGTCCATGAAAGTATACTTTGAGGATAAAGTTAACTTGATAACAATGGTTTCTTCATGAAACATTATAATTTACTCTCTCATGTGGGAGATTGAGTAAATAAGATACTCTCTCATTGTGGAGATATAGTATGACTCTCTTATGGTGGAGATGAAATCAGTAGCATGTTTTAATTATCATAGTTGCTTATTTGTGAGATTGAGTACATTGACATAATTTGACATAATTGATGTTTATGTCAAAAGGGAGTTTGGTTGAGATGGTCCTATCATACAATTGATAGTTGTTGTGACTTCAGGGAGGTCAATAACAACTCATTGTAACAGTATAGCTCTGGAATTACTCTGGGCATTGTGGACTAAACCAAACAGATTCAGATATGTTGAGACATAATAGCACAAAGAGAGTTGATCTAATATTGAGTGGATCTTATATGGAGCAATTCATCATACACCCTAACGATCTGTTGCAGGATACTCAGAACTTTTGGATAAGTTCAAAGGGATGTTGCATGGTCCATTACATTCTGGTTATGGTCCATATGACAGTCAGATCCTCATAGTTATATGTACATGGATTTGAATAATGAACATTGAGTTTATTATTGATCAAGTACATGTTAGCACTTACGGTAGTGTGAAATTGAACTTTAGATTGTCTCGCTCACACGAGCAATCGCCTCTAATGTCCAGAGCATGTAAATATGAGACTAGATTGAGCTATGTGTGCATAGTCAAGGACTAAGGAGCCACCTGGGGTGGTTGAAACTCAATGTCGCTTCAGTCTAGGACTGGAATGAGACTTGTCTTCTTTTAGGCGATTCGATATGATTGTTCCCTGAACAATCATATAGTTCAATAAAGCCGAGGTGAGAATCTTCTTAAAACTCAGGGAGTGTCTAAGTTGAGAATCTTAGGATTAGTTGCAATAAGAAGTGGTCTAGACCATAGACACTTGGTTTGCAAACTGAATCTAGACTCATACAATGAAACTATAACGCACGTCTGTTGAGCAGATAATTCATTGTAACATGTGTTAATACCAGATGTGCTTGGCGATACTTGGAAGATGGGTTGAGTGGTTCCAGGACCTAGACGGGCTGACTCCCCGTTGTGTGAGTTCCATAATCACGTACCCTTTGACTTTTGACTATGTCAAGAGGGATGAAGTCTGTGCCCTCTACTTTGGTGTGTACCCTATGGTGATGCATATTCCGCTTGTTGGGACAGTGCTGGGAAAGTAGCTGATTTTATTTTGACTTTCATGAGACGAAAGGAAGATCAAATTCAATTTGCACAAATGAGAGATCTATTGGTGTTCAGGTATCACAAAACTCGTCATGTGGATTGAGATTAGGTACATACAACAGACTAAGATTGAAAAGTAAAATACATGTATCATTGAGCGGTCGATAATGTTTGATCTAGTGTAAATTTGAATGTATCTAAGGTACTAGTATACATATTTATCTAATTATTTTTATAAAAAGGTAAATGTTTGCTCGTTGGCCTTAACTTTGTTATGGTTAGGCTTTTTAGCTCCCACTTGATAGGTGTATGTGCTGGTCGCACCTTCCAATTGACATATGTGGTCTGACTTTATGTTTGGTAACAATGTCTCCAAGAGGGAGAGTTTAGAAAATAGTGTGTGGAGCCATGTTTGGAATGGACCTTTCTAGAAGGTTGGTTTTGAAAATAGAAAGGTCTATTTTTATATTGCTCTATATATACCCCTCACCTAATCACGTCTTCTTAGGTATGAAAACTTCTTTTTGAGTGCTCTACTAGAAAAGAGAGAGGAAATTCATGGTTTGAGAGGAAAGAACCATTTTATTGCTTGGTGCGCAATAGGGAAGCGCACAAACAAGTCGACCGGTTCTAGGAATCATGAAAAGTGACGCTAAGCTCTAAGTTGAGGTTGTAGTGTACCGGTTGCATACAAAGAGAGACCAAGGTGAGGACTAGGATTGCGGCACTGCTTTCGAAATGGATATAGGATATCGGATCAAATTTCCGCTTCGATATATCTAATCTCTTGATGTTTATGATTTATAGGACTAGATATGCATATACTACCACGAAAACTTACATTATAGAACAAAATTCGGCAATGAATTTCAAGGACCACCATTATGCTATCACTTTTAAAATTCTCGATAAAATTCTTTTATTAGATTCAAATTTTCATAAAGAGACAATAGATTTTATTAATTATTGATGTGATTATGAAAGGTAATAAAAAAAAGTAGCGATTGCAAAATTTTTAAGACTTTATATTCATACATAGAAAATACCTTTGGATGAGATCCTCCAAGTAAGTCTCAGCTGTTTCTTCCATCACTGTATTATCTACCTCAGGTATGAACCCTTCGGCAATCCAAAGCCGGATCAAGGATTTTGCCTTGATTGTGTAATCCTCTGGAAAGGAAGCAAAGTACATGAAGCATTGTTTAAGAACAGCTGGCATGTCCTCATAACTAGTACCTAGAATCGTCATGCACTTCTCATCATCTCTAAGCCAACTAAACTTTTCAAAAACCTTATGCCATGAATTGTATGTTGGTGGGTGTCTAGACAAAAGACCACCTACAACAACCAAAGCGAGAGGTAAACCACCACATTTTAGTGCAAATCTTTTAGGAAGGTCTGATAGATCATGACAACGAGCATTAGGATGCATATTAGGAAATGCCTTTCGGAGTAAAATCTCTTGGCTATCTTCTTCACTTAAAAAGTGAAGATTGTATGGATCACACGTAGGGTCTGCTCCCTTAGCAACATCAAAAAACCTAGTAGTGATTAGTACTCTACTACCATTCTCAACATCTGGAAGAGCTCCCCTAACTTGAATCCACAAATTATTTCTCCAAACATCATCCATAATGATAAGATATTTTTTTTTCACTAGGGATGAATTAAGCTCGCCAATCAAATACTCTTCTGCTTGTTGTCGAGATAATGGATCTTCTTTCAGAAGACGATCTTTCTCATCTTCTTTTAGAGGTCGGATTTTCTCCAAGATCATTTTCAGTAGATCACTCAATCTATATTGTTGAGAAATTGATAACCATATTCGAAATTCGAACCCTCTCTTGACCTCATCTCTACAAATGTAATCAAAACTACATTTTAGTTCAGATAGTAAATACATTTGTCGAAGAATAACTTATTACAACTTCGTGTTTAGGTGATCATTCTTATGATCTTATTATTGGCAACACGATTGAGCTTTTACTTTTACTTGCATTTAGTGTGGCAAATCCACTATTTTAACCCAGGATCGAATTTTCACTGGAGTCCATCTGTCCTGGTAACATTGTAAAACATTTTCATATTTTTTTCATAAATCAAATTCTTTTGGCAAACTTATAAAATTTATGATTCTTTAGTAAAACTGAGACAACGTCAGATATCAACAAGGCGTACAATAGTTCTGCCTCATGTTGGGATTTTGTGATTTGTGAAATATGATATAAGATACGTACAAGAAAGGTCTTTAGTTTTGGAAGGATACATAATTTAACAAAAGGGCAAAATCAGATATAAACCCCTCTAATCTTTTCTATTCGGATATAAACCCCTCAAATCTTTAAAATAGGTTATAAACCACTCTAATCTTGTTTAACTTGGATATAAACCCCTTTTTGTATTTTTAAATATATTTTAAATATAAAAATTCAGATTTTTAATATTATGACTAAAATATCCCTTGTCTGCCAACCAGGGGTGAAGTTAGGATTTCGTGTCAGCAGGGTCCGTAAATTTTTTTTGCTGAAAACATATGTATGATGTAACGTCTAATATGAACATAGTATAATAATAATTTTTAAATAAACAACTCTAAAATAATGTTACATAAAAAAATTCATGAGAAATAAAATATATATTTGTTAAACCTAAATCTAGCTCTCAAGGTTTTTCAACAAGGTAGAGATTCAAACAAAGAGAAGGCTAAGAAATAAACTACCCAAAGAAAGTCTTTTTTATTGATTTTTCATTTTTCTAATACAAATAAGAAGATCAAAGTTACAGAGATTCTAACCCCCTCCCCAAGGGGCAGGGGGTGCCTATTTATAGCTACTAGCCTTCCTACTTTAGGATCATATGTGGCGGACTTGTGGCTTCCTTCCCCGCTAAGTCAGGAGGCGGGTCATTCTTCGATTTTGCGATTCGATCGAAGATCGCATAGTAGTTCGCGAAGCTCCTTTTTCTAGGATGAAGCTTATCGAAGCTATAAAGGAGGCCTCAGTTGGGACATCATCGGTTCGTTATAACTAATTCTGACACGGGAAGATATCAGATTAGGGGGGTGTTTCCTTGTCCCTGGTTTGGGGTATCACGTGGGACCTCAGTAGGACCCCCCTTCTTAGCAGGCCTGGGTCCAACGGAGGAAGGGCCCATCGTGCTTGTTGGGCCTCTGCATGGGCTTTTATGAAATATTGTATTAAGCAGTATCAATATTATAATAACAATAGAAAATCTAATATAATATATTTAATATACAAAATAATAATTCTAAAGTCAAGACAATAAAAAATACAATAATTTTCTATGAATTTTTTTTATTAATTTTCTCATAATTGGACATAATATATTCATTAGAAATCTCATTGAAGACTTATTTTTCATATTTTTAGTTGCAGTTTTTATGTAATATCCGAATTGTATTTTTTTTATCTTCTATGGTAACTTTTTTTTTTATATTGTTCTAAAGTTCACACAACATTATATAGACGAATCATGCAATACGCAAGATTCGCTCTAGTGTATATATGCTACAAATAATTATTCATCCAAATACTTCATTCTATTCTAAGTTTTATCTTAATAAGTTTTATTGGGGAGGAAGGAAAAAAATGATTAGTCAGGAACAAATACTACATGTGTCCCTATGCGATTTTTTAAGTGTCGTTATGCAATTCAAATCAAACACGACATGCCCAGCTGAATCCTTCAAATTTTTGAGATGGGTCCTTAACTTCTTATGATTTTTTTTTTAATTACAAACAAATGCAATATCAAGTAATTTTTTTTTTTTTGAGGTGGGTCCATGGACCCACCAAAACCTATGTAGCTTGGCCCCCGCTGTCAACAGCTCCGTTCCCTCTTTGCAAGTCTGCATTATCTCAGATTCTGGCATGCCCTCTTGCCTCCTCTTTATGTTATTTCTCGTACCATCCCTTTATAATCATCTTACCCTCTTACACTATATGCGTTTTATATTTCAACCAGTATGAACCTTAAACCATATACCTATATCATGTATTAGTTTTATGCACACTAGTCTCTATTTAGAAACATTTTTTCGTGCTTATTTTGTGTTGTCCTGACTGATATTCTTTACACGGACTGGCCATAAGCATAAACCAAAGATCCACTTAGGGGCTAATTTTGTGTTATCTTGACTGATATTTGGAATGAAAAAGATAAAATTGTCAATTTGGGGAGAAAAAAAGGAAGGAACCGAAGAGTAGTCTGGGTAGAATAGGGGTATTTGGGTGATAATTTCAATTTTTTAATTTTTGTATTTAAAGTATGTTTAAAAATGATGAAAAGGATTTATGTCCAAACTAAACAAAATTAGAAGGGTTTCTATATTATTTTAAATATTTGAGGGGTTCATATCCGAATAGAAAAGATTAGAGGGGTTTATATTAAAGTCATATCATCAGTGAACGCTCTAGAAGGGCAGTACACTTAAACTACTCGCATGCACGTGCGTAATTAAGGAGTATGTGCTGTCTCAAGTCCAAATGGGATTAAAAAGTAAAATACTGAACTAAGCAAGGGTTTAAATATCGAATAGCGGGTTCATAGCGGACGTGCTTATGTCATAGCGGATAGCAGTTATTTAGCGAGCGCTATCGGATCATAGCGGACACTATTAAATATACTAGATCATTTCATGAAATACATATTTTAATTAAAATTCACCATCAGATTACATTAAATACTTGCATACATACTTTAGATTCTCTAAATGATACACTTAATAGGTCTTCTAAAGTGCTACTTCACAATTAAATAAATAAAAAGTACTTAACTATCAAACAATTTATATATTTCTAAAATAATTAATTAATGTTAATCATACAATGTTCCCGTCATATGTTATTTAACAATGAAATGTTTAAAATTTAGAATAACTCAAATTCAAATATTATAGCTTATTTTCTAATTTTTCAGAGAATTTTAAATCACGTCAATTGGAGTCGTATGTGAAAGTTACGCTCAAAATACTTATATTGGTTTTTAATTTCTGCTAAAGACCTACTAAAATCCGCAAAAGTCCTCTAAATAACCACTAAACACCCGCTAAAGTCCGCTAAATTGCCGCTATCAGATAAAACACTAAATAGACAATTTTAATTTAGCACCATAGCATTTATCAAATTGCACCGCTAAATTCCGCTATTTAAATTACTGGAACTAAGAGATGTGCTAGTTAAATGGTCGCTATCTCAATTAATGCACTTTCGTCTCCATGTTTTTCAATTTTCACTTAACTTCCTAGAGAAGAGAAGAAGCTGACCCAAATCCAGAATGACACTATTTAATTGTGTGGTGCATCTGCTGTTGCCACCATGGTTCAAAAAATCGGCTAATTCCGAGTCAAATCGGGTGATTCGGATCGGAATCGCCGGAGACTGATCCGATTTTAGGCAGTTTGGAACGGAATCGGCATGAGATTAACAAAAACCACCATTAATGGTGGTGTTCATCAATGGATAGAGGAGAAGGGGTGTGCGGAAGGCCGCCTGAGGTGGGTAGGAGCGAGAGAGATGCGTAGGAGGCCGGTAGAACCAGTTTGGAGGAGGGTGGCGCACCTAGGTTTAGGTGGTTCGGCTTCTATTTTATTTTATTTTTTTTACTTCTGTCTAGAGAAAGGGAGTTGGGAAATTAAGGATGGAGAAGAAAGGTCTAAACTGGACCAGTCCAGTTAGGTATTTTTTATTTTTTATAATTAGACGGTTTAGATTTTTCTTAAATGAAAAAATAATTTAAACAAAAACATGCATGCTAACTAGACTACCAGAGAGATCGATCCAAAGGCACATAAATTATAAGTTTTTTATTCTACGTTAGTAATTGAGATATAATAAGGTGTTTTAATAAATATTTGTTTATAAATTTTTTTTACAAAAAATATTTCAATAATCATAAAATTTATCTTAATATTTTCAAGATTTTTATTTTCTGAAATTTTTAACGCATTACACTGGCTTCCGTAATTATAAAATTGTTATATATTAATTGATTTTATAGAGTTCCAATCTTTGATCTTTAGCTCATATTTGAAAAAAAAAAATTCTGTATTTTTTTTGAATTTTTCTAAATTTTAAATGCATAAAATATAATTTTGAAAATCCGATTCTCCGATCCAATTCACCCGATTTTTTTCCGTTTCATCTGATTCGACTCATTGGACCAACAATCCGATTCCGATTCCGATTCCGATTCCAATTTTCAGAACCATGGTTGCCACTATGGGAGCAAATACAACATAACGACAAGCCACTCAAATCTTGAGATTTATATCACATTTGGAAAATGTGTTGTCCAGTATTTACTAAAAAATTGACTACATAGTAGCTATTAAAATATACAAACCTGTTGTATGCTTTTCGAGCGAGAGTTGTTTTCCCAAGACCACCTTGTCCAACAATTGAGATAACACAGCGTCGTTCAGTGGCTGGGTCCAGAAGTAGGTTGACTATGTTTTCGGTGTCTGCCTGCAGACCAACAATGTCGGGATCATCCAAGTCAGGGAGTATGAATTCCTTGATAGGGCTTCTTACTGGCAATGTGCTGCTCTCACCCAACTCATTTAAGCCATATATTTCTCGGCACTCCTTGATCTCACGGATTCTTGTTTCAATACTGTTCATCTCATTACCAATCTTGTGAGCAAACCGGAGTTTAGCGGGCTTAAAGGAATTAACGTTGTCAGGATGGTAGCCAACCTCAGCAATTAACTTGTCTATGACATCCTCTATTCTAAACGCTACCTCACGCACATCATCCACCCATTTTCTCACCCTTTCATCTGAAAAACGCTTCGATTCAGCATCTTTCAGAAAAACCTGAATCCATCCCAGCTTGTACTGGAGCGATTCTATTCGGGCATTGAACCCGAAATGGAGTGAAACCTCTTTGGTTACAACATCAGCCAACTTCTCCACCACAAGCTTCAAAACAGCCTCAGCCATTTTTCTGCTTGGCGTATGATCGTGAGTGAGTGTTTGTTTCTAGGTGGGTTCTGACTTCTGAAGCAACAAATTGCGATTGGAGTTCCAACTATAGGTTTAAATTAAAACTCGGAGGATCCCCAGTCTATTTTGTGACCACTCGAAACGAATTGGGAATCAGCGTCTGTCGTGCCATATGTAACTAGACATGTCAAATGTGAATATGTGATTAATGGTCACAGAATTGTCCTGACCGTTATCATTTCGTTTAATCAAGCGGCACAAATTTATTTTTCGTTGACCAAATCGTTTATCTAACGATAGAAAAATCAATTCCGTTAATCATTTCATTTAAGTAAACGTCTTGAACGATTTAATGTTTAGTCATTTACCATTTTGCCAACAACAATATTAATCAAAATGTCACACCCCAAATTAAACCATAATCTAAGGAGGACAGCCCCGCCACGCGTGCACACTCTATTGTGCACATGTAAGGCTATAATTAAATCAATGTCAGAAAAACAATAATCGCAGATAATAATCACATAATAAATGTATCGTTTGTTCATACAACAAAAAAGACTGGTAATATATACATATCAAAATTCCAGCCACCATACAACAATATAATAGTAATAAACAACAGAATGTAACTATTCCAACTCAGCTTGGCCTTCTAGTAAAATCTCATTGATCTACTGCATCCATCAAACCTGAACCTGTCTCCACAAATCAAAGTTTTGTGGGGTGAGTATATTAATACTCCGTATGGTGATAGAGTGAGCCTACGATTCTGGTTAACTCTTGCTAGAATTAAACCATACTCAAGTTGAACACTTTTAAATCCTATAATACAATCTCTATATGAAAATTTTAATGTAATATTCATGGTACTGATCTACAAGTCATAACATGCCAAAATAAAAAATGAAAAATGTCTAGAGAAGAGGAGCATAGTAATTAATATACGAAATTTAAATAATACGAGAATGAAGCAACCGCACTCAATGGTCAAATCATAGGTCACACAAGATCCATAATCATTCTCTAAAAATCCAATATGACATGAACCGTGTCTATAGATCTACTTAAATCAGCATTTGCTCGACAACTCATTTGCGTCCCGTTCCTACATCCTCGCTAAAGGATTGGGCAGTAAAATATTGTGCCAGTAAATTGACTCATGGGGATCGAAAGGTAGTTCGATATAAAATGGCAGACTCAACCAAAGTTAAGGTTCAAGTCTAGTCCTAAGGGCAAGGCAATACAGTAATACAACAAGAATAACCATCAAATAACCGCAGTACCGCCTGACGGTCGTTCTGCTGAATGATCATCAGAATGTGTTACCCGTGATCGCTATAAAAAAGAGAACACTAGCATTTATCTTGGGTGCAATCTTCCGAAAATGGAAACCTCAGGAAAAATGAACTTAACACACTCGGTCTCATTATCCTAATCTGCACTAGATGCAAGTGTTGATTAAAGATAGTTTTAAGTTTATTAATCACGTTATTGATATGCAATGCATGTCCTACAAGTATAGTCTAGTTTTGAGTTAATGATATGCAATTAAGTGTTCATTCAGTGCTTATGACAAAAACCTAAGGCATCCACACCTGTAAAAGTCGAAGACAGTGAAACTACTACTCTGGATGGTCGGTGAAGTCATGACTAGCCTCTACTGTCTTGTAATCAGGGTAGTAATTGTCTACTGGCCCTAAGTAGTCCTGCGACTCACCTGACGAAAAAATGACTATTCAGAACGGACACTAAGACTCAAACTTTAAAACTAAGGATCACTAAGTTATCCTTCAATTTGGATTCAAGTTCAGGTTTTCTGAAAAGGGACTCGGTATTAAAATATATTACTTTATTTAAGGAAATACTTTATAAAAATTTTGGTAGAATTCCGCTTGTAAAACAGGGGTGAGGAAAGACGCTACGCATATAAGTCCTGGAAAGTTTAGTTTAAGTTTTATTTTTTTCAATAAGGTTTAAATAGCGTTACTTTGCGGCGCTAAAGCGCTTATTTAGCGGTTCAATTAGCCATCCGCTAAGGTTCTAAATAATTTTTTCCCATTAGTTGCAATTGATTGAAAAAAGCCCGTAATCCCGTGTTTTTAAGTTTATGGGAACTTCTAGTTTTTAGCATTTGACGAAAAGTACTAAATTGCTGTCACGTGTCCCTTTTTATTCTAATTTACTGGAACTTGAATTAAGCAGTACATTAATTACTAAGCGATAATTTAGCACTTTAATTTAGCAGGACACATATTTTTGAGAAACTGTGTTGCACCCTTTATTGATGTGATTCTTCATAAGATAAACAATTCTAGTTAGTATCAATTTCATAAATAACAACATATCAATAAAAAGTAAAAAAAAAAAATCACAATAGATACTCATCATTAGAAATATCTAGCTCATTTGGATCAAATGGATCTTCAACCGAAACCATGCTATCTGGCTATCTGGTATTATATACAAAAACAAATTCAGATAAAGCAAAATCACAACAGAAAGTGAAAAAAAAGGCCAATAAGAAATTAAATTAAAATTCAAAATTTGCCTTAAGTACATATTGTTGTTTCTCTTTACCAATCTTTTTTTTCCCTTTTTTCCTTCCTTCTGCCTCTCTTCCTTTTCCCTTTTTCCTTCCTCTCTGCCTCTCTTCCTATTTGCTTTCTTTTGTACTACTGTTCTTCCCCATATATACCATAGAGCTCAGAACAATCATAATTGCTGGTGGCGACATGGTCTTGGTAGTAGATCTCATCACTAGACTCTCAAATACAAAACAACAATCTTTCTTAGCCTCTTAAGCTACTGGATTTCTTTATATCGGCAAGAGATTGTCAAATACTCGGGACCATACACCTACCAGGCTACCAAATCTGACTAGGTTTTAGAAAAAGAACAACGAACACAAATACACAATCATGAGTTTCACTTCTCAGGACTAAGGAGAGAGAGAGAAGTTCACATTTCATCGAGAGGGATCGGTTTAGCCCTAAAGGGCCACTTGTAGGGGTAACCCAATCTTCGATAGGTAGAACCCTTGAAAGAGATTCAATGGGTAATAACAATTTGACAAGTGGTCAAAGAGCACATGCTTATTTGGAGCAAAGAGTCCAACCCCATCCCTATGGTGAGTGTGCTGTATGTAGATGTAAGGTTGAACATATTAACTCTTAATGAGGACCAAAGCGGTAATTTTCATGGGATGTGCATCTACACACATCAGAGGCATGGGTAATCCCTTAAGACTCTCATGAAAAATCCAAGAACATGTGTATGGCCATAATGCGCACCCCGCAATGTCCATCTTCGTATTATGTGTTTGGTGTCGCAGATTTTGGGTCCAAGGAACGAGTTCAAGACATAAATTCTCTCTGTCTACTCCAAATTCAATGCACCATTACGGAGTAAAGTTTAAAGTTTGTAAACTACTTTATGATGCGTAATATAAATTTCCTGCAATTTGTTATCCACCATTTCCTTATTCGTAGTCATATATCCAAGTTGCTTCTATATATCTCATACATTTGAAATTGATCATTTTCTAATTTGATATTTGAAATTTATAAATTGTTTGAGTTTTTGTGGGGGATTGTTGAAACATATGCCGAAAAACTCAAAAATTTAATTCATTTGATAAATTTGTTTATGAGAATTTTCTATGGTATTCTCTGTTGGAATTAAGACTCATTAGATCTCATCTCTCATCTTTAATTTCTTGCCGTTTTACTTATGGAAAATCAAAGGTTTATTATTCACCTTTAATTCTTTGGTCCGTTGATATCTCTCAATACAATCCAATTAATATGAACATTTGATTTGTCTGTTGGTCCAATTAAGAATATCGATAAATTCTTCCATGACCAATTAACTCATAGATTAATTATTTGAATGTATTAGCTGTTACTTAATTGGCTAAATAAACAAGTCCATTCACCATCGAATGATATGGAGAAATAAAAAAAAAAGTTTATCCAGAGATAAATTGTGTGAATAATTCTATTATCTATCTTGTAAAAACCCGTAAAAATTAGGGAATAGAGTTTAATTTTGAAATTGATGGTCAATTTATGAAATAATTAAAAGTATTAAAATTAATGACTGATCTGAAATCAACAGAGAAATTCTCAGAACTGATGAATTAATCTAACTTTAAAATAAACATCAAATCGTGAAATCTAGTAAAACTTCAAGCAAACAAATAAATTTAATTAACAAAGATTCAAACATCAGATTCATAAAAATTATGTGGATTAAAATTGGATTAAAAGTTGAGTTTCACTGATCAAATAATTCAGAACACAAACTCCAACAATTTTCCTTAGTTTGGACCATTTGATAAAGCCCAAAATTCTTGAATTTCTCTTGAACGTCCGATCTTTCTCCTCTCCTCTCCTTCTCTCTTTTTTCTCTCTCTTCTCTGAAAAACTTGTCGCCCCCACACTCTTCTTCTCTTCTTTTTTTGGCCGTCTCCCTGCCTTGACTCGATCGCCTCTCTCTCTCGAGCATGGCGGAACCCACCAGATCTCACCTCCTCTATTCTCTTTCTCACATACCAATAAAGGCACGACCCCATCCCCTTCTCTCCCCTTTTCCCGCTCTCCTCTCACCTCTCAACCAACGAGCTAGACCCCTCTCTCCTCTGCCTCTCTCCCTCAATCATATGCAATATATTCAAGATGACCCCCTTTCCACCTTTGCTTTGCCCCTGGTTTCACCCAAACCACACGGTAACCAAACCCTAATCCCCTCCTTCTATTTTTTATCACTGTTTCGTCTCCCCCTCTCTCTTACTTTAAGTCACTGACCTCTCCACTCGCCTCCTTCCTCTCACTGTGACTCCCTGTGCACTCTCTTCTCCAACCATAACAAACCCTAGAATCATCTAGCACAGCCCCTAACTCTCACCTCACTGTCACTCTACCTTTCTCTCACTACTCTCTCCCAATCACTCACTGCCTCTATCTCTCTTGTGGGCCTTGCTCTTTCTCGTTTTGGGCTTGGGCCTTGCTCTCTCTCGTTTTGGGCTTGACTGACAATGGCAAAGGCGGGCTGGTTGTGGCCTGACGGTGGCCTGACAGTCACCATCAAAGCTCTATCCTCTCCTCCTCCTTTGGAGCTATCTCAGTTTGATTTTTATCCTTCCCTCTCTTTTGCTTGTTTTGTGTTGAGGATGAAATTGTTGAGGCAGGCACATAACTGATCTGTGCTTTGTGATTGTTTGAACCTTCATGTTGATTGATTGAGTATGATGTGGTGCCTTGCCTCTATTTGATCTGCTCTTACTTGTATGCTTGCTTGTGGCTTGATCTGATCTGTTAAGTAGGTTATCTCTTGCTTGATTGAGGCTCTGGTTGGATTTGTTAATTACTAGTTACTACTTTTGGGAATGTTGTTAGTTATAAGCTCAATCTGATCTGTTAATGCTTGTGAATGCTTGATTATTGCAAATGTTTGATTTGTCAACTACTGGTAGATGATCAAATAAGAGTTGTGCTTGTGTTAGATTTCATTTTTATCTTGTAAATTCAAATTGAAGTAGTTATGTTGAGTATTTAGGCTCTCTCTGTCATGTTTGATATGTGCAGTAGCTTGTATAGTGGTTGCTATGTTAGATGCATGTTGTTAAGGTCGTATTTTAGTTGTGTGATGCTCTCTGGTTGGTTACCTAGCTGGTACAGGCTTGGTACCTGCCTGGTACGCTCTGTGATGCTTACTGTTATGCTATTTTAGTGTGCCAGGGAGTTATTTGTCATGCTCTCCTAATTTAGGACTTTTCTGTAAAGATTTTTGAACTAGAAATGAACTTTTCTGTAGTTCCTCCTGTTCTTAGGGTCTAAAATGTGAAAGTTATGCAAATAAAAATGATTTAGTGTCTCCTGTGTAAATTTTGATGAGATTGCGGATCATATCCCATTTTTCAGTGGGTTCGGATTTGATCCCCAAAACCCATGGTCGTTGGGTCTGGATCTGTTAAGGCTGACGGTGGGCCCCTTATTTCCCACCTGGGCCTGTCTATGCGTGCTGGACCTTGTGTGTTTTTCGCTGGGCTGTGTGTGTTGTGATTTTTCTCTCTGGCCTGTTAAGGCGGGTGGTTTGTGTTAGGCTCTATTGTTAAGCCCATTTCCTATCTGTTGGAATTAATTTTCTAGACTGGGTCAGGTCCAGAATTAATATTGCAAGATTAATTATAAATTAATTAAGTTAAATAAAATGTGAGTAACTTAAAAGTGGGATTAAGAAATAAAATGGTTGCCTAATTAAAATCAGATTAATACGTAAACTTAAAGATGGGACATTTATGATCCCAAACACATTAAAACACCAACGCACTTAAAACATTAAAACAACTAATAATTGTGATTATATTCTATGGATTAATTTTAATACTACTATACTTAGCATATTTATAATGAACTTATTTCTAAATGACATTTGAGTTTAATTTATATATATTCTATTTGTATTCTTCTTGAGTTTTATTTAATAATTAACTAAAAGTGTTAATCCACAATTTAACTATTAAGGACTTCCTAATTTTAAACTAAGTTTAGTTACGACTCTAACACATAGAATGGACTGTAGGAACATGCCAGAACGTCTTTCTTCATATTGTTTTCTAGACGGAACTCTGCCAAAATTTTATAAAGTAATTCTTCAAATAAAATAATTTATTTAAAAGCAAAATCCCTTTTCAGATAATCTAGATCCTTAACCTTAGTAGCCAGAACTTCAATTCAAATAGAGGGTTAACTTAATGAACATTAGAATGAGTGTTAAGTCCTAGTTTCCGTTCTGATTAGTCATTTTTTCATCAACTGAGCATGAGGACTACTCATGAGTAGCAGACGAGTTCTACCCAGAGTACGAGGACGGAGATGCAGGCCAGGACTTCACCGACCATCCGGATGAGTAGTCGCGTCTTCTCTGACTTTTCAGGTGTGGTTGTCTTTTATGACTTGTGTGTATACCTTAGATTTTGTTTAATCCTTAGCTAGCAATTAGATCATAATTGACTGTGTTCATAGCATGTCATAAGCACTGCATAAACACACAATTGCATGTCATTAATTGAAAATTAGATTATACTTGTAGGATAATCATTGCATATTAATAAAGTGAATAGTATACTTAAAAGTGCCTTAATCAACACTTATATCTGGTGCGGATCAGGATAGCGAGACCGAGTGAGATAAGAGTGTTTTTCCTGTGGTCTCCATTATCATGAGATTGCACCCCAGCCATTGTCGGTGGTCTCCTTATGATAGCGATCACGAATAACGCATTTCTGATGATCACTCAGCAGACCGACCGTCAGGCGGTACTGTGGTCACTTGATGGTTATTTGTGTTACTATATCCCTTTGACTTGTGTTATTAGTATATTCCTTTGGCTTGACTAGAACAAAGGGTTTAGTGTGCCATTTATACCAGACTATCTCTCAATCTCCATGCGTCAGTTTACCGGTATCGTGTATTACTGCTCACTCCTCGACGGGGGAGTGAAGTAGGAGCTGTGTTGCATATCGAGCTGTGCTTCGTAGGTAGATCAGTAGGCACGGTTCTTGTCATACATTTTGGACTTGTGAACTGATTCTAGATTTTATGTGACTTAAAATTTAACCATTGAGTGCGAGTGTTTCACTCTCATATTATTATATAGACTCCGTATATTATTATACTAATATCATCATTCGCTTCTCCAGATACTTTTCAGATTTTATTATGGCATGTAATTATTTGTAGATTGGTGAAATCATTAACTATACTGACACTTAGAAATTGCATATTAGGATTTAAATTAATCCAACTTAAGTATTGTTTAGTTTCTATCGAGACATTAACTAAGACCTTGTTGGCTTATTTTTTTACTGCACTAAGTATTCATGTACTCAACCCATATAGTTGCTTATGGAGCAGGATCAGGTTTGGCAGACATAGCAGAAGAGGTTTTGCCAGAAGACCAAAGCGAGCTGGAATAGTCATTATCCGTTGTGCGTTATCATTTTCATATTTTGTTTGTATGATGACTGGAAGTTTTGATGTGTATGTTTTACCAGTCCTTTTGTTGTATGAACAAACAATACCTTTATTATGTGATTATATGTTTCTGTGACACTGCTTTATAGCCTTACGTATGCGCAGCAGAGTGTGCATACGTAGCGGGGCTGTCCTCCCCAGATTGCGGCTTGGTTTGGGGTGTGACATATTTGTTTAGGAATTTCTGTTATATATTATTCCCCAATTAATTTTGAAATATTTCTATATATTATGCTGGATATTGTGGGGGCTTATAAGTTGATTCCATGGTCGTGCCCTAAGATGCAACATTCCCGAATTATTTTGGTTATGGTTCTGGTCTCATGTTGAGAAGGAATACGCTTATGGACAGGGTCTAATGCGATTCGGGTAAAACTATTATAATTACTTATTTTATTTATTTTCATGCTATTCGACAAAATAATCAAAATTATGGCCTAAATTTAATTTCCTAGAACGTTTTACTAACTGCTATATTTAGATTATAATCAAACTAGCCGTTGTTATCCGTTTTGTGAACCATGCCAACAGATATTTTTGTTACTAGATGAGGGGGAGGCGGCTTCGCCGCCATTTGATAAACTTTGATGGCTAAATCTATCAATATATAAAGAAATATATATTTTCAATATATCTATTTTATATCTATTTTATATATAAAGAACTATCTTAGATGATTGGTACAACTATTTTTAATTAAAAGCCAATGCAGTCACGGCTTTTAATTAAGAAGGGTAAACTTCTAGAATATATTCAGATTGATCGATCAATGAAAATTAGAGGGCTCAGATTGCATGTCGTATAAGGGGATAATTTTTTTTTTCTATAGATTAGACATGAACTACATTAGACTTCCAAATATATCTACCTTAGATTTTCAAATATATTTAATTTTTAAACTATTTTTAATTTATATAAATAACAGTGTAAAAAAATTGACCCTATCTTTTACCGCATTTTAAACTTTAAAAAGCGGCCACGGATTTTAATTTATATCTTAGATAACTTAACTTTATACCTTGAGAGTTTTCTCATAAATTTGGGTTATCTGAATAGTTCCATCCGCCTAAATTATTCTTTCGAATTTTTGCCTTTTCATTGTAGATTGTTTTTGAGATAATTCTTGTCTCAGGATTGTTTTGGCGAATAGATGAAAGAATTTGCCTAGGTGGAATTCCAGAGTTAGACATATGATCTACATTCCTTCTCTCATCATCGGTCAGCCGACGGAAGGCGGGATGACCAGAAATATCAACTGAAGGTTTGTGGTTATGCTCATTCTTCTTTATTTCAATTGTCCACATGCCATCATCTTGTTTCTTCCCACGCAACTGAAACATACAGTTTATCAAACGAGAGTTTGTCTGTTTTTTTCTTTCTTCCTCTGAAATCTTGTGGTTATTTCTATACCGCCCGCCTCTGTCGCATCGTAAATCCACATGCTTGTCCGGTTCTGAGCGGAAAATTGATAAGGCGTATCCTCTTTTTGAATAAAAAGTACGAACACCAGTAAGCAACTCATCACGAGTTCCAAACTTCAAAGAGAGCAATTGGTCTTCATTACTGATCTCCATCTGATAAAAGTTTCCAATAAAAAAATATAATCAATTTGTATGAATTTTATAACAGTTACAAACTTACAATTATTAACCTTTGTTTACTATATGATGCGATTATGATGACAAATTGAGGTTAATATTTTCTTTTTTGGATTTTAGGGCACCACAGCATGTTATGGGAAGAGGTGCACAAAAGTTACGCAAAAGAAATATATAGTACTCATGGTGAATTTCTTTTCCTATACCTTTAAATATCGGTAATTTTATCTTTAACTTTTCTTTGTCTATACCAACAATTGGTTATGATGAAAAATTGTGTTCAACTTTTTTTTTTTTAAGTTTCAGGGCTTTACAACATGCAAAGGAAAGAGGTGCAAAAAAAATTATGAAAGCAGTAAATATTACCATTGGTTCCTTCAATGACTTTTATATGAATCAAAAAGATTTATGCAAATATGTGATTATGTGATTTTCGTCAAGAAAGAATGATTTTCTTTTATATTATATTAACTCTTTATTGATTTGTAATTCGGCACTCAATGGTTAAAGAGAACTAAATTTTAGTAGAACATCCTTCAAAACTACAACAAAACACAAGTAACGAGAGAAAACAGTTTAATATAAGAATATTGTTACCAGGAATTCCTTATCGCCGGAAGATTTGCGATTATTTGCACAAGTGATTTGCAAATGTAATTCTGTAAATATAACGGCTGTAAGAAGTCTCAAGGGGGAGAAAATAGTTTTTTTTTTCCAGAAAACCTAGAGAAGAGAAGAGGCACGATTAAGGAAATAAACTAAAAGCACGGTGAAAGAATAAATTAGATAACATATCTTAATTGATACTAGGGGTAATTTAGACATTTAGAAAAAAAACATGTTGCTCGAAGTAAAAATCCTGTTGCCCAAAGGAAGCAAAAATTTAAAACTTCCCAACTAGCTATATTATGAATTAACTAGAGAGGAATGTACCCCAAAAGCCAGCCTTATTTGCGAGACAGAACACAATGTTAGCTAGCTAGTGAACTCTTCTTGAAATTCGCAATAAATTCTTCAAAACTTCATAAGCTTAACATCCTGAGCTGATTCTATTAATTTAATTTACTAAAAATTATAAAATGCCAAAAGACATGTTCTGATAACACATCAAACTACAAATTTGTTTCGAACGACAGGTCATTGTATATATATTTTGAAAATTTAACTGAAACGCATTTTGAGAAAAGTAATGTTCTTAAACTTCAAACAAACGAATACTCTAACGAGTAATGAGTATTTTGGAAGGACATAAAGTTACGACCAGACGAAGGTACACGAAACGAACCTTCCTAACAAGACAAAAACGGAATATAATAATTAAATAAATCAGCGATCAACCTAACCACTGGAAAAAATTGGCTGATCCAGATCATTAGAGTATTGCTGACAATCACAGAGAAAAAAATTGGCTGATCCAGACAACGAAAGCTCAACTAAGGTTAAACAAAATATATTTTTTAAGATAAATTGGGAGTCCAAGCCATCCAACTTATTTTTTTAAATTAAATGTCTATAAAAAATTCCAATCGGGTTTCAAACCTACGATCTTTTACTCAAGATGCATTGCTCTTTGCCACTAGACCAAGAGCTGTTCTCAAGTTAAACAAAATATGTTGACAGGACAAATTGAAAACTTAAGCAATACAATGACAAAGCAGCTTAAAGTACACATTTTGCATAATTTAGAAAATGAAGAAAAGCAAGTAGAATATAAACAAAAAGAGTATGATGTGGAGTTGTTAATTTAGTTTTGTTGTGTGTAATTTGGAAGCATTGTTTAATTTGGAGTGCTTATTTATTGAAATTGACAAGAGAAATTAAAAAGGGTGATAATGTTTTTCTTGACAAGGGATGAACGAATACACATATGTCCGTTATTTTAAGTTGGTTTTTGGACAAAATTAATATTTTTGTTCGGAATAAATTTTAGTGAAACGTCTTAAGCTTGGATGAGGAAGTTTTGTTTTGTCATCTCCTCGTTTTTAAATATCATGTCACATCCCGCGCCGACATACGGGGCGTGATGGTAGGACGGTATCTTTTGCATCTATCCAGCGGCCGGTCAACCTACGTCGCAAGCACAAAGAAACAAACGGATGTCATCTACAAAACTCAGTAAACGGTTATTTAACGACGCAGCTTCTCTATATTAGTTGATAAAGAAAATTAAATATGATTGGATTAATCCACATAACAAATCATATATTTCACGATGATAATCAGGTCTAGATTAATCATATCATATCATAATCATAACATAAAGTTCCTCCCTAGTTACAGGGATCAGAACTAATCCCTCCCTAGTCACAGGGATCAGAACCAATCCCTCCCTAGTCACAGGGATCAGAACCAATCCCTCCCTAGTCACAGGGATCAGGGTGCAAATCAACATACACAAACAAATCCAGAATATAGATTTTAAATCCGATATCCCGCAAAACATATTATGTACGAGCGAACACATGCAAGCAAAGCCAAGCAATAATCAAATCAAGCAATACAAAACTAATTATAGAGACGTCCGGTTACTTGATTGAGCGATCCAGGAGCACAAGCAAATCGGGATGACTATAACTACGACGTAGAACTCGAATTTCAAATGGCCGACTATCCAAAACCAAGATGATATTTAAAGTTTACTGGGGATGAGAGAGAAAGAGAAATAATATATGAATATGAAATGAAATGAAATGAGACTGGAGTCTATTTATAGTGGAGGTTTCTTAGCGGCTAAGAAAGTAAATATTTTAGGTTACTTAATGACTAAGTAAGCAAAAAAGAATTATTTAGATATTATTTTTGAAAATATTGGAGCCTATTTATATAGATATTTATTATTAGAAACTATTTATATAAATATTGATTACTTAGCTACTAAAAATGTGGATAAGATCAAATAGATATTTTCAAATGGATAAGATTAAATCGATATTTTCAAGTGGATAAGATCAAATGAATAAGAATGATCATTTGTCAAATAGAATCTTAGAATTTGAAGTATTGCAAACATGTCCTAAAATTCAAGATGTTACATATCATATAAATACTGTGTTGGATAATTTCTAGAATAAAGGACCATTACATATCAGTTTGGGTCTCGTTCAATGGGTTGTTTTCAGGTTGCGATGGTCAATCTGGACTCTCACGCCAAAAAAGACAATAATTCAGCATTTATGGGCTGATAGTGCTTGGTGATTAAGTCATTGTATTATGGTAATATCTAGGATTAATCGTGACTATCAAGGCAATATATGTTAATAAGAATTAATCATGATTATCAAGGCAATATCTCGGCAGATCTGTGTAATAAATTTGGTGTCTATTATGAGTGGTTATTGATATAAATATTGTCTAATTTTAATAGATGGTTATGGTATTGTTTAGATGTCAAGTTTAGGGTTTCTCTCAACTTTGACTTTCTTAAATAAAAGAATTTGTCCCTAAGAGACTAGTAATCACGAAATAGTGCTACATACATATGTTTTTTGCAGTAGCCGTAAGCCATTCTCTACCTCTCTCTCTCCATCGATTTTAGAAATATATATTTAATTTGCTAGGCAAAAGTGTTCGAAGGCGTACTAGTTCTTTTGGAAGTCTCTCTCCCAACCTTAGTGCGTGCTAAGGTACTCAAGTATTGGAAAGATGAAGACTAACTTAAGATCACTGATAACCAGATGGAATTAGAAAGGTTTTTCGTTATTCTCTATATTTACTAGTTGAAACGGCATATCTAGATTCCATATGGTTATTTTCACCTATTTCTGCTTTGAGTTGTTCCTTGTTTGCTTTTGATCTATTTTGAATTGTTTAATCAAGTTCTTTTTGTATTAAAGTAAACCACGCTTTTGATCTATTTTGAATTTTTTTAATCAAGTTCTTTTTGTATTAAAGTAAACTAAAAAGTAGTATCAGAGCCACTCATATTGAACCATATGATTATATAGAAATAAAGTGTTTAGATTGATATGTTTGATTACTTGAATTATTCTGATTTGTTCCGAATTTTCAAGAATGAACATACGAGATGGGTCCTTTTTGGCCTAGATAGTGATGTTTTCTCATATGTTGCAATTTTAGCTAATAAAACCAATTATAAATGCATCTAAAATCACTTATGAAACGGATCTAGTAGCCAAGATAAATTTCATGCAATAATGAAAATAAGTAATGGGTTTGGCATTGAATCTGCTCATCATTAGTAGCATTAGGGCTCGACCATTATATGGGAGTTGATTGTGTGCTCTTCTTTCTCTTACATCTTGGTCCAAATTTTCTAAGAAAAGACCTCTACGAGTAATCCACGAAGGATGAAGAGAGATGTTGATCTTTTCTCTACTAGGAGATACTTGATGACGTCCAACCTCATACTAGCTTCAAAATCCTTCATTTAACACCTATCTAACCATTAGATAGTGCGGAAAAGAATTATATTGCTCAACGCATGAGCTAGAGTGAAGATGGAAGGTGAATCCGCATGAGCTAGAGTGCAGAAAAGAATTCTATTGCTCACGTGGGACCACTTGGGACCATTCTCATCTTCTTACTCTCGAATTGAGGAAATAACAGCCCACAAAATATAGACATGAATTTTCTATTATTTTGGACTTCATTGTTTCGGCTGAGCTTATGTATTCTTTCTTCCAATTTCATAACTCTTTCAATCATAAATTAATTCACTCTAGAATAATTAAATACATTAATTATATGAATAATTATTCAACTAATAATTATTCATCATGTTTAATATTGAGCACAATATAATTTAGCTTGTCAAATACACTTAAATTATTTTAGATTGAGGTAGTCATTTTCATGACAATTTGTTGGGCATATATTTTAGTATGATATAATGATTAACATAAATATACTTTCTATAATTATTCAATCACTATATTCATATTATATATGACATACTAAAATTATATATTTTCATTCAAACTTTATCGGTGTGACCTCGTAGGATTTGTGTCATGTTGGCAACATAATTAAATTAGCAAGTTGAATTCCATAAATCACAAGTGGTGTCTAGTAACACATTGGGACTCCCTCATTGACATAGATAAATACTATCTAATTGTGGTACCTCAATCCTACATAAGAAATATAGAATTTCTCATTGTATGATTCTTAGGTCACATGATATAATTATGTAATCCAAGATAGGACCGTGTCATTCTTGCAGATTACACATTTTTTGATATAGAGTTGATTATACAAAATTTCTAGCAAGCAATCCAACTTCATCGTGGGGCCCAATAGATATTATCATACATCAGGTATACTAATGAGGAGCATACGATTTTCTTGATAAAAACATTTTCCCTCATGATTCGTATGAACTTAAATAGAGTCTGTATGGCAGCGTTTTCAAGAATCAGTTTTAGACAATATTTAATAAACCAATCCTTATGTGGAAAAGTTGAATCATCTCAAACTTAGAATCAAACACTAATAAAATATATAATTACACATAACACAATCTATATATTTATTTCATTGGGTCAAGTCATGTGGTATGTTCAACGAACATATACTTATGCAATTAAGTTAGTAACACCTTACCCATGATTGGTAGAACTTAATCATCACTTAACTTGCATGCCAATATTTTATGATAATTAATGTTTCTTGTTAATTATCAAGATTAGAAACCCTTTAGATATATTATTGTTATTCTAATGAATGATCCACAAGATCTACAATTCAGATCCTCAATCTGAATGATCTGTCAATAATAACTCAAGGAACAAATGATCTAATGTCATCAATAACATAAACAAAATTATACCATTAAATGATTGGCTTCTATAGCATAACTCCAATAGATAGGTCATCTTATCTGCCAAATATTCTAAACTGTTTTGTTTGTGAATTGTTTAATTAGTATTTATTAAAACTATTGCCAGATTTATTTATGTAATTGCTAATCGGAACTAAACGACTTTTGTTTGAAATATCTTATGAACAATTCAAGTATGGTTTTAAGCCCTTTATTACTTTCAAATTCATTTGAAATTAAAATTGCTTGATTTGAATGGATTTGGAAATTAAGTACTTTTAACTACCAAGTCCTTGAATCTGACCAGTTTATTGGATGATTTAGGAGTAATCTATGTCAATGGAGAAACTTTTAGGATTTCTCAAATTAGATTAGTACGACTTCAACTACTTTTTCTTTATGTACGGTATATCAAATGGTCTGTTTCATTCTGAAACAGTTCTTTCCAACTTCAGTTTTAACTGCAAACTATTGGGTATTGACTAGATTGAGTTTAGGCGGTTCGTTAGATGCCATAACGATCTCTTACAATTGGTATGTACTATGTAATATCCAAAACTTTTAGGAATTACTTTGCAATACTCTAGAACTATGTTACCCGGGTACTCCATGTAAGGAGGAGTACCAGTACCGGGTACGAACCGGGTACGGGTACGCATCCGGTACGACACCGGTACGTACCGGGTTCGCCACGTGGCGTACCAAATATTTTAATATGGTCAAACCAGCCGGTACGGTCAGCGGTACGGGCCGGTACGCGTACCAGATCCAAATCTCACACCCAAATGTAATGATGCTTAGTCCACAGAAAATCGAGCGCGCAAATCCCATGTGCTGCTGTCGCACCGAAATGTTTAAACTTTTGTAAGTACGCTACACCTTGGTATATATAAAGGTTCTTAGAAGAATGTACAAAGAAATTGTGGGACTAAGGCAGCGGCAAACCGGACAATAATTTTTTTACCCATAGCTTTGTTCTCCATTCCTCAACTATTGATGTCTCCATTTCATTAATTTCAGAAAAATACATATTAAATTTTTAATTGTTTGATGACCTTTAAATAATCATTTGGCTACGAAAATTTATATACTTGCTCACAGATATATGACAAATTCAGTGATATAAATTTTTCTAATTATAGACTTATAAATATTTTAGACATTTTTTTTAATCTCATAAAATTTAATCTGTGTAGTAGTTTAGTTTTTTAATTATTTGAAGACCTTCAAAAATTCATTTGGATATGAAAATTTGAGCTCTTAATCACATATATGTGAAAATTGTAGTGATATAAATTTTTATAATCATACACTTATAAAAAAATTTATTACGTATGATTCATCATATTTAAAAAATTTTAATATATATCGTCGTACCCGTACCGGAGATTTTTGAAAATTTTCGTACCGCCGTACCCGAATCGTACCGGGTACGGTACTCGTACCCGAACCCATGCAACATAGCTCTAGAACTTTAAGGTTTTATTTGAAAAATATTTATTCTTATCCATTTGAAGAGTTCAAGTTGAATTTGACTACATGTATATAAATATCAAGAAGAAAATTTGAATTTGTCTTCTTCTCTCTTAAGTTGCGTACAAATCAAAGATTTTAATGCTAAAAATCGGATGTATGTGGAATTGTAATTTTAGATTTTTACCTTCTTGAATCAGGTCAATGTACAAAATGATCTTAATTTGTATTCAGCAAAAAATTTCACTAAGCATCTTCACACTCATAACAAGCAACATCATTTGAGGGGCGAAAAAATTATACCTAAAAGGATTGTTAAATTTCTTAGTAGAGAGAGAAGTTGATGCATCTCTAGATCTCTTGGGAACCTTCCATTCTAGCCTCCACCTCTGCAGTGTATTTTTATTTTTCTTGGTTCACCTTAAACCGAAACAACAAACTCAACCGACGTTAGATAGATGGACGGTGAGTTTAGAGCTTAGATCCAACCATCTAGACTTTAAAATACATTTCTTTAAGTGGCTAAACTATGCACGAGAGAAAATAGTGTTATGAGTGGGATCTTCTTCTCCATACAAGAGAAAAGGTTGTGAACAACCACCAAAATGTGGAAAGAAAAAACCAACAAAAAATTCACTCCAATAAGCCCCTTTTATAAATGATCCTTAGGATCATATCATTTTTACATTATATTTCTTTCTTGGTCTCTCAAACAAATTATAATTATAACTACGTCAATTATATTGCATGTTAAAATTCTACTTTACCAAAAGGGGCAATATATCATAAATTAGATAACTAAGGGACGACGATAATCAATATATAAATTTCTACTCCACAAGTCACACACAACGAACTACTAATTGCCTCCATCAATAGATAATTAGAATTAGTAAAAATGTAGTTTTAATTAGTAATCACATTGCCTGCTTCTCATGTGAAAATCTATACATCTCATATTTAAAATTCAAAGACAAGGTAGATACATTAATTACAAAAAACACAATACATATAATATGCCATTTTGTTTGGTCAATTTCAATATATAAAGCACCATTTTATACATTCATGTCTTCGAATAATAATCACTTATCAACATTTTTAAGAAATACAATGTACTTTCAATCGACATGAGAATCTTAATCAGTAATTATTGTTCCTCTTTAATTACTACGATTGAGAACATATTTAGGATTATATGTTTTCATCTCAAAAGTTCTAGATTCAAGACTACGAGTATCTTCTTGAACACTTCTAAGAAAATAATAAATTATTCTCATGGAACAAAAATGTATAAAACTATTAAAAATCATAAACAATACGTAAGTTATTATTAATAAAGATAACGGTCCAAACACCCATCCTTTACTTTTTTCCTTTCGGTTGTAAAGGTATAACCCTTCAATGTTTTTATATCTTTCACCGTTGGCATAAATTTTCAATTATATATAATTAATTACCAAGCATAAATTTGTACCCATCTATCATGTGATGAAACTTGGACTGCGAAGAAATATACAGAACTTGTTACAAAAAAAGTTGAATAAAAAAATCTAAGAGCAAAGTTTCAGTGCAACCATTTTTTGTTGTCACAAGTTGCCAGAACTTTATATTTTGTCAATTTTAAAATTTTTTAAAATTAAAACGCTGAATACAGATAGTTGTTCTTGTTCAATATAGTCAATCAAGTGGTCAACAAATAAACGAATCTGGTTAACTATGACATATTAATTCTAATATGTTCATCGTTTGATCACTTAATCAATTATTAAATCAACTCTAAATTTTATAAAATATATATGAAAAAGCATCATTCGTTATATTGAACATGATCAATGGATTTGTTTCAGTTTTTGTATTTTAAAAATTGACAAAATATGAAGTTGTGACAACTTGTGGTATAAAAATAGTGGTATTGAAACCTTGCTCAAAATCTAATTCATCATTTGTATTCAAAGTTCTCATAGTAATTCTCCAGGACAGTTTGAAATGTTACTCCTATATTGTAGTGGCTATCGTCAAATATATTCCTACATTTGCAATAATTTGTTGTTCCTAACATTTTTTTTTTCTGTTTTATAATAGGAATTGCTCGAGTTGATTTACGTATCTTCGTTAGTTGATCTTCCTTTTAATATCCTTGATGATTTGAAATGTAACCTTCGATAACTATCGTGCTTGAAGGTTTTTTGTCTGTTTATGGTGTAGGTCATTTTCTATTGTATGGTTTTTCAACCTCAGAAATTGTCTGTTTATGGTGTAGGTCATTTTCTATTGTATGGTTTTTCAACCTTAGTCATTTTCTATTTTATGGTTTTTCAACATCAGTCAGTTTCTATTGTATGGTTTTTCAACATCAGTCATTTTTTATTGTATGGTATAGGTCCTCAGTTGATTATTTTTTTAATTTAATTATTTTTCAACATCAGTCATATCGGAATTGCTTACTACAATCCTCTTTCTCCCATCATTTCTATCATCTCTATCTAGTGCCGACTCAGCATTATCCACACTGCCTCAGATCCAATGCTTATTCACCCCATCTCTTGCCATCCAATGTGTACACACCCTATTCCCTCCTGGCACTCACACTTTCCTGTCTCCCCTTCCTCCCAACTCATATTGTCATATAAAATAATACTAATTGTATTATATTATGATAATAACAGTTCTCATACATATCTTGTCCTTGAATTAATACCAATTATCTAAATTTATGATACCAATTGTTCTCATATATATCTTAACTGTCTCAACTGTTGGAAAAAGTGTGTGGAGCTGTTCTTAGCGGGCCGCTAGCTGGGCTAGGGGGGCGCTGCCATTGAACGACCCAGCAGACCGCTGGGACTAGGATCTGAACAGACGTGATCTGTTAAGACAGACTCCTATATATACCTCTCTAAACAGAAACGTCTCTCTAGTTCTTGGATCTACTGTTCTGTACGTTCCACACAGAAAGAGAGGAGAGTTTCTCAGAGGGAGGAAACCACCCGACTACTTGGAGTAATCGGGTCACACACATGAGTCGAGACCGGCAAGCGGAAGCATGGAAGGTGACGCCAAGACCTAACTTGAGGCGGTGGTGTACCGGCAGCGTACGGAGAGAGACAAGGCTGCAGATTCGAACTCCGACAAGAGGGTCTAGGCGTTCGATCATTTCTGCTACGGTATATCTAATCCTCTAAGTCTTTTATAGGTTAGATATGCATATAGGTTTATACCCTAGTTAAACCTTCAGCAACAAATAATACTAATTGTCCCAGTAAATAATACTAATTGTTCTGGAAAAAATGTTGGCCCCAGAAAAAAAATTTTAATTGTCCTGAAAAATACTACTAATTGTCCTAAGAAAAAAGTGAATTGTCCTGAAAAAAATGTTAATTGTTTTTGAAAAAAATGTTTATCCTGAAAAAATATTAATTGTCTTGGAAAAAATAAATTGTCTTAAAAAATAATACTATTTGTTCTTCATATACATCTTAACTTGTCCTACAAAATAATTGATGGGAGTTGGGGATGGGGGGTGGGGAGGAAAACATAGGTATTAGAAGGAAATGAGACGTAAGTTCTGGATAATAAATTCATGAAATGATGGAATGAGTGACAAAATTAAATTTATCATTCCATTACTTTCCGAAAATAGAAAAGAGTAAACACATAATGATATTATGATAATCTGGGGGAGGGTGGTTAATTATCATCCCGTCGGCCATATTGGTTTGTAACCTTAACTATGCAACTATTCTGCAATTGGAAATAAATTATATTCTAATGACATTTAGCATACCTAATCTAATGACATTTCTTCAAGTTAATATATTTCAATTTCATCATGAATATTTATTTAATTAGGCTCATTTTCTATTATTTTTCCTTTCCAAGCTGTACTAATTAATGGGTCATATTTTTTAGCATTACATAAGAGGACTCACAATACATACAATAAAATGAAATTCATTAAATCATTAATAATAAAATTTATTTTCATCTCACAATTGCAATTTGCCAGTATTGCCAAAAAATAAAACAACCAAACATCCATAGAAAAAAAAAAGAAACTATGCTAAGAAGGAAAGAAACTCTAGAATGTCCTTAAAAATATTAATGACGGTATATGCGGGATTACAGCTTTTTTCTAATGACAACAATTATAAATTGAGTGAAGCAGTGACATGGATGAACCTTAATGCATCTACTAAAAAACATATAATAATAATACTGACCCAATCTATATATAGCAAGTGTTTAATTAGCACATAAATGTAACGTTAAATTTATCAAATTAAGTTAAAATTATTTTAAAAATTAATCGGTCTAATAACAGAAATGTGCTGCACTTGATATTTGTACACTCTATATTTTGCTGTAAATTTGTAAAATATCTTATATGCATCATCGGAAAATTGTTAACCAGTTAGAATCCAGACACATACTACCAGTTAGAACATATTTTCATTATTAGTTATGCATAAGACATTTTAAAAATTATGTCGATAAACAAAATAGAGTATATAATTATCGAGCAAATTAGCATGATGTACTGCTCTAATTCATATAATAAGGTTACTACTGTTAGATTATTTCGGCCTAATGGGCTGACGAGCCCTACTGGAACGGTCTGGTCCAATACTGGAACGGACCGGTCTAGAACCTGTGCCAGATTAGGAAATAATCTAGAGATTGTGAGCTGATTTTGCTTGGTATCCAAGTCATTAAGTTATATGGTAATAGACTAAACATGGCTGTGAAGAAAAATAACATTTTGTGCAGGATGTGTTGCCTTTTATAGGTGGTTATCTTTGGACATAAATCATATTGATGATGGACCAATATGGTATTGTTTGGAGGTTAAGAAACCCTTGGTTCTCATTATACAGAGGGGTTGGTCCCCAAGGGACATAACATCCATGAATTGTGCTATATACGTGTGTCGATAATAGCCAATTTCTGCCTCTCTCTCTATTCTTCCATCAAATAAAGTGAGAATGTGGCCTTAGTTTAGGCACAAGGGTACCAATGCAAGTTTTGATCTCTTGGAAGGCCTCTCTCAAGACTTTAGTGCGTGTAGAGGTGTTGCTGAGGTACTCGGGTGTCCAAAAGATCAAGATATTCAAGATCATTGAGATCTAATGGAATTAGGTATACTTCTACTCTCGGTTTTAGTTTATCGTATTTCGGAACGATCTGGTCCATATCTGGACCAGCCTGGTCAAAGTCTGGAACAGTGTGTTGCTTATTTGACTTGTTAGAATTGTTTATTCCTTTGGCTTTAAAGCAAACCCATCAAGTCGTATCAAAGCCACTCATCATGAGCCAGTAGAATTACACATAAGTTTGGATCTAATTGAATTGCTTGAATTGATTTGGTAAGTTATAGATCTCATCTTAACTATTTGAGTTTTTGGCACGTATATTCTGGAATGGCCCATTCCAGGTATGGAACTGTCCATTCCAAATTTCTGGTAATTTTTCTTAACTGTTTTTCTAAACTGTTTCTGAATTGATTATTGAGTATTATGTCAGGTTTGTTGTTTGTAGTTACTAATTGGACCCAAAGGGCTACAACTTGAACTGTTATGTAATTGTTTGTATTGATTTAGCTCTTTGTTACTTTTCAAATTGACTTGAAAAGATTTTGAAAATTAAGTGAAAGTTTTTTTAGAAATTCAAAATCGTTTAAAATCTGTTCTAATTGGATGATTTAGATTTAGAGTAAATTGTCAAGTTAGGATAGAAATCTATAGGGTTTCTCGACCTAGTTAAGGACAACATGTTTTCTACTCTTTCTACGGTTCTTCAGATGGTTCGTTCCACTCCGGGACCGTCCGTTCCACTTCAATTTTTTGGTAGCAAACTATTAGGTATTGACCAGAATTTGGGGCGGTCCGTCCAGAACCAGATTGTACAGGTCTTAAGCCAAATTTAGTTTAGTTTATGGGTTATCTGTGCTGGTTAGGTATAGATGATACTTTATGCATCCTTCTTCTTGTTTTCTCTGTCGTGGTTTTCATTAGTAAGAACTGTAAGCGTTGGGTTACACCATGTTGCCATAAGAAAAAGTTCTGTCGCAGAAAATAAGGTCGGCGCCTAAAGTGTCCATATGACCTTGGCCTTTTCTGGGAATTTTGCCTGGATGTGGTGTAATTTCAATAACTGCTAGCTGAACGGGAGACCACCGCCTTCTTTTCTTACCTTAATATAACTCATATTGGCTTGTATGGTCATATCTCTCTATGGTTCTTTTTTGGTCTATTTAGGACGGACCATCCTCTCACCAAAACGGTTCGTTCCAGATTTGTTTGTTCGTATGATTTTGATACGATCCAATGTATGTATACCTTAGGGTTTGTATTTAGGTCCTTAGTCTAAAACATTTTAGGTCAGTATTTGGTTAGGCTTTTCATATGAGGATTGAAGTCCATAATGAAAAGTCTAGATTTAAGTATACTTTAAGTCTAATATTAAGGTTACTTGAGTTGTATTTGTGAGTTGGGCCAACTTTAATGTCATCCCGCCAAAGTGGACTCTCACATTAATGGTTGTTTCAAAGGCTCAAATACAAGTGTATTAAGATACATGTAACTTTTAAATTATGAATCGGCCCAAAAGAAGGACATAATTTAGAGGGCTACATGTGCAATGTTTTGGTAGAATCAAATAGGCAATGATTATGAGGTTCTACATATGGTTAATTAATCGGCCCAAAGGAAAGTTAATTAATTGATGTGTTCTAAATCATTACATTTGATACTACACCTAGTCGATTGAAATTTGCTCGGAGACTCCAAATAGCACTTGCAAATGAATAAAGACTAGTAGACGCGATTTGGACCTTTATATTGTGATTTATTGCTATATAGTTAAAGATTAATGTAAGTGCATATATTAAGTTTAAATAATCAAGCAAGCTTAATATTCCAACTGTTTGCCTCTAAATTCTGCTGCATAAAACCCTGGAATAAATAAAACAAATTTTATTTCACAAATAAACCAAAAACCCATGCCCAACAGCAACCAGACAAAATCGCTCTGACAAACAGTCATGATGCATGAGAGGGATATACAGAAATTCCTAAAAATGGACGGTAAATTAATTAATTATGGGGAATGTCGTTAAGCGCCTGTGATACCCTTATAATTAATTATGAAAAAAGTCCCAAAAATGGAAATTTTGTAGCAATTAAATTCTTCATATTTCTATGAGGAGTCATGCAAAATTTCATGTCAAACTGACCTATGGATGAGTATCAAATAATTTTCTCAAATAAATGCAGCACAATTATCCTCGATTTTGGCTAGGCCGAATTACAAAAATAAATCAAGGCCCATGAGAATTAATTAATTACAGCTCAAGGCCCACTCCCATTTCATTTTTTGGCAGCCCGTCAAGGTTTACAGCCCAATATTAAAAAGGGTAGCGGGGCGGGTTCTAAGCTTAGACCCATTATTAAAAATCCAATCCGTTAGTCGAAATATGGTTCATACAGGACCCAGTTGACTGAACCCAACGCATGACTCCCGACTGAACCCAACATACACCCTAGTTGATTCGATTGAGTCAGGTCTGGAGGAGCCACGTGTCACATCCCCATTGGTGGGGACCATTACCGTTAAAAATAAAAAAAAAAGAAAAGAAGGGATGGAACAGTACTACCTGTCAGAGGTGAATACTTCGACGAAGACAGGTGCTCCGCCGCTCACTCAGGCCGCCTTAGTTCAAACCAACTTCGCCGTTGTATAGACGACGACACCACGATCCCGACTAGATCAAACACGAAGGGAATCGGACGAATAACAGTCCCAATTGAGAAATGAAGGCTTTCACTGGCTGTGAAAGAAACCCAAAAATTAAGCTCAAGAGATGAAAAAATTGAGCAATTGAACAACAACGGAGCATCAAGGAGGGATGACTTACGTGTTCAATGGGGCAATTTCGAAGTCGAAGCCACATGCAGAGGGATGCACTACCTCAGTCTTGAGCGACAGTGATGGAGATGTGTAAATGGAGAGGAGAAGCTTGGCATATGAATTCAATGCCGTCACAGTGTCTCATCTCGACTCAAGAGCATGCTCAGATGCAACATAAAAGCATTAGTACAATACCGACGGAATTCTCTCATCACTGGAGATGTCCAGTGAAATCAAGGGAAAGAGAGACAAGACAAGGCAAATGGAGAAGAAAATCATCCCCTCGTCAGTCTATTCTCTGAAAAAGAAGACTCTAGCATGGTCCCAAGGTACAAACGCCTTGATGAGGCAATAGAAGGTACCACATTCTCTTTGGATTGGAGCCATCTGATATAGGATGTAATTCAAATCAATGGCTATGATGCAACAACTCCTTGTGTAATGATAAATACCATATGGTTTTACACAAATGGGAAAACATCAAAGCATACCCAGCAACTACATCCTACCATCCATTCATACAGCTAGTTATATGGAGGGATAGATGCTCACATTAGCTATCCCATCCCCCAGCTGTAAATGCAATTGAAATTGTACAACATCACAAAACATCACAAGGCAACAAAAGGTGCCTGAAAGTGACATATTACATCCTCATGGGCAAATCAGTCCTTATAGCAAAGAGACAAAGGAGTGAGGCGCCTCAATACACTATAAACCAAAGATTGGGAACCACAAATGCCAGTCTTACCCCTCAGCTTTATCCTAGAAATGCATTATAAGAGGATAATAGCAAAATATATCACACCTCAAGATCAAATATACCAAGAAGCAAGGAGCTATCAGTGCCAACACACTGAAGTTGTTTGAATGGTGGCCTCAGATTAAGTTGACAAAATATATTGTCAAGTCTGACTCATCATTGGCCATGGGACAAGTAAAATTGGGACTGAATTGTGACTGTGTCACAATTTAAACTCCAAATTCCATCTCAGCAAGCACTTGACAAGCCAAGTGTGAGCACAAGTTGTCAAAATGTGACAATTGTCAACTCAAACACATGGTTGCAAGTCCTCAAGCCACAGTCATTCACATAATGTGACTCATGCTCTCATAACTTCAAATTGAACTTCAACGCCAGTCAACCATCAAATCAAATCAACCAAATCAAATGGCCAAGTAACCCAAATGTGAGTACACAGTGTTAATAGATGACAAGTGATAACTCAAACAGATGGAATTACAATGCCACCAACCACAGTAAATCAACACAAAGCCATTTGCATGGCGCAGCAAGTGGATCAAAGCAGTATAACCCAAGCATTGGAGAGAAATAATCTCTCTCTGAAATACCTCTAGGCCTCCATATGAGGCACAACAGCCAACAGCTAAGTGCAAGATAGCCAATAGCTAAGGCATCATAGCCAACAACCATGAAACATATCCAATTATGTGACACCTGCCCAGTGCCACAAAATTGATCTCTTCTTCAGGCGCAAAAGATAGCTACAACAGCTGGCCAAGCCACAGGAGAACCCAATGCCAACAGCCAACAGGTATCATAGCCAATGGTTCACTGCCTGACAAGTAGCCACATGGCAAGAGACCACACCAAGTATCAACAAATCGCCAATCCCCAACCCCTGAAGGACAGGAATGGAAGATTAAACTGAACTCAAGCCACTGGAAGACTAACTAAGGCATTAAATTAAAATGGAGAGAGGTGAGATGGCCTTGAAATGCCACACATGCCCTTCTGACAAGCAGCAGAAGATAGCTGGCCCCTCAAATACCCCTCCTCCAAGTATGCTACTTGGTAAGTTGAAGTAAAATACTCCCTGACAGCCACATAAGCTAATGGATGTGAGCCCCATATGCCACATCAACTACAAGAAGGGCAGTAAGATGTAGTAAATCCCAAAACCTCTACACACCCTATCTCAAATCAACCAGCCACATGTCAGGGAATTATTGGCCAGTAAGTGAGATGGTGAATTACTTGAAGTGAAGATAAGCTACCAAATTGAGGCGGCAGAAGCAAGGATGCATCTCCACCCTACATCAAGCAACATCAAAACTCAGAAATTCTGTGGGAATGCCACATGGCAAACAAAACCCAGCAAACCCTAACCCTTTAACTATATAAGGAGCAGAAGAAGATGAAGAAGAGGCCCCCAATTTTTTGAATTTTAGGCTAGAGCATTGCGTTTTCAGAAATTGTAAAAGAAAAGAAAGAAGTTTAAGTGTTTTATTAAGGTGATTCACATGTAATTTATGTTTTCAGTGAAATAAAGGGGGCCAAAACCTATTTTATACGTTTGATTTCTTGTTCTCCTTATCTTTTCCCTTTCTTTTTCTTTTCTGGTTGTTAACAAGCCTGGTATTTGGCTTTGTGCTTGGTATTTGGCACTGGTTTCTTGAAATGCCCGGTATTTGGCATGCTTTGAGCCTGGTATTTGGCTCTAGGCCTGGTATTTGGCCTTGAATAACACCCCAGCCCGGTATTTGGCTGTGTAAAATCCTCTTATGAGGAGATAGCTTAGAGATATGCACAAATAAGGCATACAAGCTCTATGTCAAGGACTATTGCTTGTATGCCACCCCAAATTAAAAGAGTGAAATAAGGTTGTCTAGACTTTATGCCAAGGGCTACTGTTTAGTACACCATCTAAAAGTGATAAAACAACAAAAGGAATTTGTAAAATCATTGCATCTGTCATGTCTTTCAAAGCAAAAATCAATTTCTGTTTGAGTTCATGCATATTAGGGATTGTTTAGTGTTCCACAAGGCATCTGTTCCTTATGTGCATCATACTTACGTCTTACATGGCTGTTAGACCAACAAATTGCATGGCATATATGTTTTGAAGGAGTGCATAACATACTCATATTGTTAAGCATGGTCCTTTAAACCTCTGACAGTAAGGTATCATTAAAACTCAAAACAATTTCACAGTCAGCATATTATTAGAGTTTCAGTATGGTAAAGTAAGTCAATAAACTAAATTTCTGTGCATAGAGGGTCATTTACTAGAGTCCAGTTAATATAGCATGCATGCATTACAAGTGGCCTAAGCGTCTACAGAAATAAATAAAGTCCAGGGACTAAAAAGTAAAGGGAAACTTCAAATTTGTCATCCAAGTGAAGTCAGTTTGTATAGGTAACAGTCAGGAGCAAGTATCAAAAAAAAAAAAACTCATGCTAAGCAGTCCAGACACACAGGCCAAGGCATATAAGTTAATGTCATAACAAAAATGTGTCAAGAGTCCAAGCATTTTCAGTTCATGTAATATGTTTTATATCAAAATATGCAAAAATGGTTTAAAGTCTGTCTGGTTCTACAATTAAAAAGAAGAAGAAGAAGATAATAATAAAATAAAAATAATAAAGTGCCTCACTATCAAGGGGAATGTTCAAAGGCAAATCAATCTTCATTTCGCATGCATGGCATCTCTCATAAAAATGACACTGTGTCAAACACATTTCTGCATCTTGGTGAACATTTGCATTGTCAGAATTGAAATAAAATAGGGTTGAATGGGTCAGCATCTCTTTAAAATTTGTCTCAATTGTATTATTGTCATAAATAGTGAATCATTTTGGTCAGTATGCATAGCATCTTTTAAAAACAAAATTGGTTGAGTACATGCTTGCATCTCATCTGTTGGGGTTTGTCAAATAGTTTCAGATGCATTCTTTTAAAATAAAAGAAACTCATATACAATCATACATAGTCAGCAACTCATGGAAGCCACATTGTCATAAATAAAACTTGAATAACTTGCATTTGTGTCAGAATTAGTAAACTCTCAGTCCAGAGCTTAACTATTCTTCATTTGGTATGCATACATACAACATCTCTTTCAAAATCATCAAAATTGTCAAAAAAAAAAAAGGAGATTTAAACTTGCATAAGCCTTCTCCTGAAAATAAATGGATTTCTTGTATAAATAAAGGGAAGTTTTCTAAAATTTCTCAAACACAAAGTGTTTTTAACACAAATTCAGTTTTAAAACTCAAATAAATGTCCTTGACAGAAATAAGAAAATTGAAAATAAACGCACAAAGCGCAGCAAATGGGGTGTGCATATCTCTAAGTTAACTCATGAGAGGGTTTTTACAAGCCTTGACAGACCCAAATAGACCACACGAAAATCCAATTTCTAAAGCAAAAAAAAAAAAATGTAACAGTGAAACGGTTTGAACCAATCCCAAACCAGGACTCAAAGTGAAACCAAATTGATCTGAAATGGACCAAAGTAGTTGGTCGTTACTGGTTATGGACCTAAAATAAGCCCTAAATAAAGCTCAATTGAGCACAAAAGCCAGCAGAAACTAAGCTACCAAATTCAACTAGCCCACACAAAATGAATTCAAAATTAAAGCAAAGAAAAGTGTCACCTGTGCAATTGAAGTCTCCAATGACCTCTTCGAACCACCAGAAACCCGTGGAACCCATTCCTAGAACCCAATTCAGCTCAGATCCACCCAATTGGATATGGCAGAAAGTGCCTAATTTATTGGGAAAAAGTGAAGTACAAGATAAGAAAGCAATTGAGAAAATGCAGTAAAAGGAAAGGAAGAGAAGCTCACTACGAGCAGAATAGTACCTTCAATTGGAAGAATTGCTGCACTAGTTGTCGTAATTTCACTCCCGGCGAAAGCTTCCCCTCTCGACAGTCAGACGAAGGAGGAAGAAAGAAGAAAGGAAGAAAGAAAAGGAAAGAAAATAAAAAAACGTCCCCTAGCACGAATCTTGACTCTAGACGGACAGAAGGATTCCGTTTGTAACGGATCTAAAAGGGAGTTTGAGTAAACCTAGTTCGTGGTAAACCAAAGCATTGACAATGGGTCCCGCCAGATGGAATTTAATCCCAACGCCAAATGAAAACCTCAGCGCCTTGAAAGATCCTCTGTGGCAGCCTCTGTGTAGCGGGTCGCTGCAACCCAGTACAGCAAACAGCAAGCCTCCAGCCAATCAGTATTTTCCAACAGATTTAAAACTTCAAAAATGCATTAAAAATAGCAGGAATGTCAGAAAAACTCAAATAAAATATAGAAATGTTCGGAAAAATATGGAGAATATTTTGCAAATACATTTCAAGCCCAAATCCAAAAGACTAAAACCCATTAAATTCAAAACTCTCAAGATGATCATTTTTGTAAATAACAAAATGATAAAAATAGAGTTAAAATTAAATCTCTGCAAAAACACTCGAACATTTATGTTCTGGACAGCAGGTACATTCAGACATCTCTGGCTAAGACCCAAAAGAAAAAAAAATCTTCAAATATCAATCTCCCAAACTCCAAAAATCAAAGCTGTCAAGTACCAAAACCCAAATTTAAAAAAAAACCCCAAATCGCAAATTCAGAATCTCAAAACCTTAAATCCAAACACTAAAACCCCAAGACTCAAAGTCAAAACTCAAAGATTCAAATCCAAAATTCCAAATGCCAAAACTCGAAACTCAAATCCCAAATCCAAAAGATAAAAGAAATCCAAAACCGCAAGTCCCAAATACTCAACATCCAAGACCCAAATCTAGGGCCCAATCCTCAAACTTAAAACCCAGAGATCAAAATATAACTGTGAAAAGTCAAAAGTCTAACTTGAAAGTCAAAAAGTTCAACTAAAAGTCCAATTTAAAAGTTGAAAGTCAAACTCAAAAGTCCAACTTGAAAATCGGCACGATTAAGACTCAAAATGATCTGATAACCAGAATCCAAAAGTCTTAAAATCAGGGCATAGCGAGCTTCTTTCCCTGCGACTCGAACGAAATCCCAAAACGATTGAGAATTGACCTAGATAGCCTATCTTTCTAGTGTTGAACTCCAAAATCTAAATCGTCCTTCTGAGACTGCATAGCGCGTTGCCTTGGAAGGTACATCCCTGAAGTTCTTGTCAAGAAGAGGCATAGCGCATCTGTACTCGAGACTTGAACGTTAACTCCCAAAATCCCTAAATCCCAAATCGACTGAGTGTTAATCTAGAAAATATAACCCCTAGTATTGACCTAAGAAATCCCAAGGTGGCCTCAAGCCGACTTCAGCAAGTTTAAAAAACAAAATTGCTAAAATTGTGACATAGAAGTCAACCAAAGTCTTGTAGCTAGTTTAAAGTTACAACTCAAAGAATTAAATGTTAACCCCCCCCCCCAAAGACTAATCTTCTTTTAAGGATTAAAATTAGACTCTAATCTATTCATCACAATTAATCTGATTATTCCCGATCTAGAGGTGCTCTTGTCTGATTATCAACTCAACCCGGAGGTAATTAACAGTAGGGGCTTGCGCCTGCTGGAAGGAAAGGACCTACAAACAAACAATCAACTCTCGAGGTACTTAGAACCGCGTTAGCGTTCATCTCCCATTTCTCAGATGGTCAATAGCGTTCGGATCGTAAGATGCTCGAGGGGTATCTGCTCCGTATTCTTTTTCCCTATGGTAGAAGTCATCCTTCGATGCTTACCCGTGGATAGGTCATAAAGGTGCGAGACACCAACTTAAAAATTTAAGGCTCTCAGGTTGGTTTAATCTGACCATGTGTTAAGGACTGATATTTCTATTAAGGTCATAAATCAGAGTTTGACAACTCAGATTAAAGTAATATGTGTCTTATGATTATTTCAACATTCTTGACACATTTAAGTGGCAAAGTTTCTAATTTCATTAAGGCTAAAGGACTCATATGAGGAAATATTATTTTTCATGAATGAAAAGGCTAACCAATTAAAATCTGTTACGAGACTCCAAAGAGCACTAATAGATAGATAGTGGTTAGATTTATATATATTTCATGGAGAAACGCATAGGTACCTCAATATGATTAAGAAATTCTAGGAAATGTATCTCCTAAGAATAAAATGGTAGTTAATTAAAATATGTGAGAAGACTCCAAAGAACACTCACAGATGGATAGTAACAACATTTAGATATTCATTGCAGAAACACATCAAACATCTAAATAAACAAAATCATCATAAGGGAGTGCATTTGGTGAAGGATTTCATGATGCGAATGGGGTAATTTTTAAAAATTTTATTAACCGATAACATCTAGGATCGTTCTTATTATCGCTAACTTTCCTTTATTTTATTTACATCGCAATCACATATATTCCTACAAGAAGGATTATTGAGCCATACCTATGGTCTCTAATGAAGAGTAATTCCTCTTCGGTTCACCTTGAATCTGAAAAAAGAACGACAGTTGAATCCGTGCTAGCGAATTCCCCATCAACACCTAGCTCCGCCACACATATCTTGATCGATTGCATAATCGATAGAATATTTTAACAAATATTTTGAAGAAGAGAAGAACAAAGATTCAACACATGAAGACTAACTTGTGTTCTCAATTTCTGATCTGTTTTTGCATAAAAAACATCAGAATAAAACCTCTCAAATTCGTATAGCATTTAAAGCCACTAACCAGAAATTAAAACAGCACTTTAATTTCTGATGTTGTAGCACTAAAACGTTGATAACTCTCTGTAGGAAATTCCAAACGATATGAAACTTGAACCATTGGATTCTACACTTCCAGAGCTACAATTTTTATATTCGCCTAAATTAATTATCATTTGCTATTCTAATTTTCAGTTTAAAGTTTGCTCAAATTCTGACCCGAATTTAAGGCCTTCTTTCTCTCTTCATTTGTTAAAATAATTGAGCTTGGGTTTTAAATAAATTTATGCACTCCATAATAATATTCATATATTATTATAGTATGTGAAAGTTATATTATCCTCATAATATACACATATCAATAAAATTATTCCTTGCTAGTTAATCACGTCATGTGATATAATTTCCTGTTTGTACTTTATTTCATACAACATGAAACCTTATACATAGAAAATATATTTCTTGTTTCCTATTGAGTTGGTGTGACCTATATTGAGGATTCTTATTATGTTGGCAATGGAATAAAATATTTTATTCCATAAATTATAAGCGGTACTCTAGCATACATTACAGCTACCCAAATAATATAGATGTTTGGCAAATCCTTTTAAGTTTGAATTCTCGAAGTTCTATTTTGCTCCTCGAATTTGGTGCTTTGAGTTCTGGGCTTTGGAGTCACTTTGGTTTGGACTCAACTTTGGCTTTGACATTTTGGATTTTTGATATCCTTGGGTTTAGTTTTGGAATTTAGGGGCTTTGATCTTTAGACTTTGGTACTGAGGGTTTAAGATTTGATATTTGAATTTAGAAATTTGGCATTTGAATTTGTAAATTTGGAATCTTAGCTTAAGGGTTTGGGTTTGAATTTAGAATTCTTGGTATTTAGACTTTGGGATTTGGGGTTTGGGATTTGATTTTGAATTTAGATTTTTAGAATTGTTGGATTTTGTTTGAGGTTGGATTTGGATTTTTAAATTTGAGCTTTGGCATTTGCGATTCCTTGGGATTTGGGATTTCCGGATTTGAGTTTTGGAATTTGGGATTTCTGGATTTGTTTTGGGATTTCCGGATTTGAGTTTTGGGATTTGGGATCTCTGGATCTGGATTTGAATTTTGGGATTTGGGACTCCTGTTTGATTTTGGGTTTGGATTTTTTTAGATTTAAGCTTGGGTTTTGGGTTTGACCAGAAGTGTTCCATTATACCTGCTGTCCAGAACAATAAATGTACATGCTGTTCGGAACATAAATGTTCATGTGTTTTTGCAGAAGTATTAATTTTAATTCCATTTTTATTATTTTCTTATTTACCAAAATGGCCATTTTGAGGGTTTTGATTTTAATGTGCTTTGTACTTTGAGGTTTGGTCATGGAATGTATCACCAAAATATTCCTCACATTTTTCTCAACATTTTGACATTTTATTTGAATTTTTCTGACATTCCTGCTATTTTTAATGCATTTTTTTTGTTTCTGTTCTGTTGGAAAATTATGATTGGCTGGAGGCTTGCAGTTTGCTGTACTGGGTTGTAGTGACCCGGCACACGGCGGCCGCCACAGAGGATCCTGACAAGGCGCCGAGGTTTTGGATGGGCGCTGGGTTTAAATCTCGACTTGTGGGACCCACTGTTAGTCTATTGGTATTCGGTGGGCCGAGTTCACCCATCTTTTGATTTAGATCCGTTGGAACTCAGATCCATCCGTCCGCCTGGCATCAAGATCCTTGCCACGGGACTCTTTTTCTTTTCTTTTCTTTTCCTTTCTTCCTTTCTCTTACGGGTGTCCGTTGAGGGGGAGGATTTCATCGGAGATGAAATTGCGGCGACTGCCGGTGTCACTCTTCAAATTAAGGATACCTTTTAAATCAGCTTGAGTTTCCTTTTCTCTCCCTTTACTGTATTTTCTCAATTATTTCCTCATTTGGCATTTCTGTTTAACCCCTTTGACTGGGTATTCTCCGCCACTTTCGATTGAGTCAACTTGGGTCAAATTGAGCTCCATGAGTGGGTTCCACTGGGTTCTTGAGGCTCATGGAGGTTACTGGAGACTTCAATTGCACAGGTAACCTTCTTGCCTTGTTCAATTTCGAGTTTAACACATGTGGGCTAGTTGATTTTGGTACTTTAGCCACTGCCTGGTTTTGTACTTAATTGAGCTTGACTTAAACCTTATCTTAGGTCCCTGACTATTGACGACCAACCACTCGGGTCTATCTGGGTTCCAGTTGGTTCAGTTTTGAAACTTGGTTTAGTTTGGTTCACGCCACCTTACTGACGCTACTTTGGTTCAACATCTAACTTCCTCATGGTCTGTTTGGGTCAGATATGGCTTTGTAAAACCTCTTCATGAGATAAGCCTAGAGATATGCACACCCCTTTGTTGAATCTCATTGTGCTAGATTTGTATATTTTTAAATTTATTTCTGCTGAGGGTCTCATTTGGGTTTAAAATTGAGTTTATTACCAAAATCACTCATACTTTTGAGATGTTTTACAGATCCTTGTACAAAAGAATTCATTTATTTCATCAAAAGAGCTTATGCAGTTTTAAAACTGTTTTGAGGTTTTATGATATGAAGAAACTTTGAACACTAGACTGAGTGTTTATGAATGCTGATGCGAATGCTTATACCAATTCATAATTCATGCTAGCTGTATATGCCTTTATATGGTTTTATATTTAAGAGGAGACATTTTTAACAGGTGAAATGCAGAAATACTTTTAATCAATTTTGTTTTTAAGAGATGCTATGCATGAGAATGATTTACAATTGCTTCTGAAAATGGTGCGACTTAATCAAAACTTTATTAAAAGTACCAATGCGGCTATGTTCTTATACATAAAGCTCGTATATACAGAAATATTTTTGACACTATTTTTGAATACTATGCTTCCTGAATGATGGGTGAGTTAACTTCAGATAATGATGCAGGTCAAGTGATGCTTTTTTATTATTATTGCAGCTTCTATATGAAACGCATGCAGACTTTAACTATTTTCTTTTATTTTGGCCTTAGGGATTATGCTTAACTATGATTATGCAATGAGTCTATTTGAGCTTCTACAACCATCTCTGCATAATACAGGGAAGTTTCATTATTATATTTTATCTCTAGGATTTTATTTGTTTCTATGAATACTTAAGACCAACTTACTACATGCTTGGGACTTGTTCATATTTTGTCTTTAGTCCCTAGAATTTTATGCTATTGGAAGATGTCTAAATGACTTATGATACACACCATGCTTGACTGGATCTTATTAAATGAACCCTTGTGCATGAGGACTTTGATTTATTGGCCTATCTTTGTTGTATCAATGTAGTATAAACCTTAATGACATGCTCACTGTACTGACTATGGGTTTATTTGATTTTTAAGAACTTTTTGATTGAATAACTATGCTAAATGAATGAATATGAAATGACTCTTGTTAAGACCTGAAAATTATGCAACTCAGTTACTCAATAGACTCATGAGACCTAAATGTGATGCAATCAAATATAGATACCATGCTGGACATGAGACTAACCCTACATGCATATGAACTTGAATAGAAATTGTTTTTTGATTTTGAAAACATGACAAATGCAGCAATTTTGCAAAATCTTTTTGATGTTTTGGCACTTTTAAATGGTGTATAGACAGTAGCACGTGGCATAAAGTCTAGACAACCTTATTCACTTTCAAATTGTGGTGGCATGCAAATAATAGCTCGTGGCATAGAGCTTGCATGCCTTATTTGTGCATATCTCTAAGTTATCTCCTCGTGAGAGGGTTTTACGCAGCCAAATACCGGGCTGGTGTTGTTTTTCAAGGCCAAATACCAAGCTAGAGCAAAATACCAGGCTCATACCATGCCAAATACCAGGCATTTATACCAAACCATTGCCAAATACCGGGCACTAAAGCCAAATTCCAGGCTTATTGAACCAAAAAAGGAAAGGAAAAGGGAAAAGAGGAGGAGAATAAGAACAGCAAACGGTTTAAACTATTTTGGTCCCCTTTATTTCATATAAAACTTCAATTACATGCTAATTATCTTGATTAATACTTAAACTTCTTTTCTTTTCTTTTACAGCATTGAAAACACAATGCTCTAACCTAAAAATTTCAAAACTGGGGGCCTCTTCTTCTTTGAGTTTGCTTCTTTTATAGCCATCTAGCTAGGGTTTCTTCTGGGTCTTCATTGCCATGTGGCATTTCTTCAGAATTTTGAGTTTTGATGATGCTTGATGGAGGGTTAAGATGTTATGTTGCTCTCACCGCCTCAATTTGGAATGTTTGCTTCACTTGATGTGGTTTACTACCTCAGTTTACTGGCCATTGGTCATTTGACATGTGGCATTTGCACTTGAGATAGTTGATTTGATGATTTGGGTTTACTTCCTCTCACTGCCTTCTTCTGGTTGATGATATGGGGCTCACAATACTCAGCTTATGTGGCTGTGAGAAGCCTTGTTTACTCCATTTTACCAAGTGTAATACTTGGGGAAGGGGTATCTTGGCGCCAGCTATCTCCTGGTGTATGGTCAGAAGGGCAGATGGGGCTTTTCTAGGTTGCTTGATGCTTCTCCAGTTGATTCTGTCACTTGAATTGCCTTCCAGTGGCTTAAGTTTGGTTTGGTTTTCCATTCCTGTCCTTCAGGGATTGGGAATTGGTGATTTGATGATATTTGATGTGGCTTCTTTCCATGTGTTTACTTGGCAGGCAGTGAACCATTGGCTATGATGCCTGTTGGCATTGGGTTCTCCTACGGCTTGGCCAGCTATTGTAGCTATCCTTTGGTATTTAGATGGGGGATCAACTTGTGGCATTGGGACATGTGTCACATTGTTGAGTGTTTTGTTGTAGATGTTGGCTGTGGTGCCTTAGCAATTGGCTATGTTGCCTCAGCTGTTGGCTGTTATGCCTCATATGAGGCTTGGAGATATTTCAGAGAAGCTCACTTTCTCTCCAGTACTTGTATTGTGTTTTTTTTTTTTTTGGAGATGCAGTTGATGCTTGTTGCACTTCATAGAAGACTTATATTGTACACTTGATCTCATGTGGGTGGTGGTTCTGTAGTTCTTTTGTTTGAGTCATGATTTGTCATCCTTGACATATTGTGCTCACATTTGAACTATAGAACCATTTGGTTACTTGATCTTGGTTTGTTAGCTGACTGTCATGAAGCCCTATTGAACTTGTATGAGTATAAATCACATTTTTGTGGGTGATTATGACTTATGCATTCTCAGTCAAGTGTTTAAGATGGCATCTGTCATGTGACATGTTGCACTCACACTTGACTTGCCAGGTGACCTGGTTTCACTTGAGTCCCAAATTACAGTCCCTTTAATGACCTGTGATGAGTTAAGCTAGGCACCATGGTGCCTGGTTCTGAGGCCATTTACATAGCACACTTTGCTTGTTGACACTGATGGCTTATGATTTTTTGCACATTTAATCTTGCACATGATAAGCATCTGAGCTGATTTGCATTGCTATTTTCCATATTCTCTTATTCAATGCGTTTTAAAAGGTATCTTTGAGGGGAAAAACTGGGATTTAGGGTTTTATAACTCCTCTTTGCATTACTTTGAATGCTCCTGTTCCCTTGTCTCTTCTTCTTGTGACTGATTTGTCCATGGTCCCCGTAGAATGACACACACAGATGGATTCTTCAGGTGCATTATGATGCTTGGAGTGATTTTGAGATGCTATACAGCTCCTTTGCACTTGCAGTTTTGAGTGGAGTAGCCAATATAACCATTTATCCCTCCATTTGGTCAACAGTATGGATGGATGGTTGGATGTGTTTGCTGGCCACATGAATGTACTCCTCTTGTGTATCAATTTAAATGGCATCTTTAGCACATGAGACTTGACTGCATCATGGCCTTCAATTTGAACTATCTTTTAATCAGATGGCTCATAAGGAAGTGGAATGTGGTACCACCTCTCTTTGAGTCATCAAAGCTCCTGCATTTTACGCAGGGCTAGAATGTTCTTTTCAGAGCATAGGCTGATGAGTTACTGTTCACCTTCTCCATTCCTTTTACTTGGTCTGTCTTTTACTTGCTATTCACTGGACATGTCCAGTTTAGAGAGAAACCAAGCCTCGTCACTTTCACACATTCATTCTTCTTTCTGAACATGTTTCAGTGTTAATTTAAACTCCCCAATGGCTTTTAACACATGCCTAGTACTCCTCATCGCTGTGCTCGTGCTTCCGCCATTGGTGTTCATGACTGAGATAGGCCATCCTCCTTTATACGGCTCTGACCTTGCAATTGACTTTTCAGGCATGTAATTCATCCCTCCTGGTGGCTCTATTAAGCTTTAATTACTCAATTTCACCATTGTTTGAGATTAATTTCTTGGTTTATCTTGCAGCCAGGGAGCAACTTCCTCTCCCAATTGGGACTGCTCTTCACCCAATTGCTGTCGTGTTCAATCTCATTGGGATCATGGTGCTATCGCCTGTGCAGCGGTGAAGTTGGTTCCGACTAAGGTGGCCGGAAGAGGCGACGAAGCATCTGTGTTTGTCGGAGAAACTGTGCTTCCCGTACAGGCAACTGCTCCCTCCTTCTCTCTCTCTTTTTTTTTTGTCTCAAACGGTATAGTCCTCAGCCTATAAGGAGGTGACACGTGGTGTCCCCAGTCCTGACTCAATCGAGTCAGGTATATGGATGTTGAGTCCAATTGGGAGCAATGTGTCGAGTCTAACCGACTGAGTCCCGCATGAGTCGATTTCCGACTGATGGTTCTAGGTTTGATATTGGGTTTGAATTTGAGATCCGCTCCAATATTTTGTTTATTGGGCCACCGGGTTTTGATGGGCCGCCAGGGAAAGGAAACAGAATTAGGCCTTTTAAATTTTGATTAATTTGTGTGGGCCTTAATTTAATTTTTGTAATCCGGCCCATTGTAAATTAAGGATAATTATGCTGCATTTATTCGATAAAATTGTTTGGTGCCCCTCCGTAGGTCAGCTTGACATGAAATTTTGTATGGCTCCTCATATAAATATGAAGAATTTAACTGCTACAAAATTTTCATTTTTAGGACTTTTTTATAATTAATTATAAGGATATCACATGCGCATAACGGCGTTCCCCATAATTAATTAATTTATCGTCCATTTTTAGGAATTTCATTTGACAGAGCGGTTTTGTCTGGTTGCTGTTGTCATGGGTTTTGATTTATTTGTGGAATAAAGTTTGCTTTATTTCTTCCAAGGTTTTATGCAGCAGAATTTAGGGGTAAACAGTTTCTAAAGATAATCACCTACAAAAGTCAACACATCTACGCACAAAATCTGGCTTTTCTTCGTAGCTACTTTTAGCCTACCATATCTTAATGTGAAAATCCGTAAATTTCAAAAATATAATTTAATTTCAAAATGATAGTTAATTTCTAAATAGAATAAAGTAGTATATCTTATCGAATAATTTAAAATTTTTAAGGAAATTTTCAGAAATAATAATACAAATAATCTAAAAACTGAAAATCAGACGATCATATTTAATTAAACTTCAAGCAAACAAATAAATAAAATTAATAAGGAATTTAGCATCAAGTTCACAAAAATTTCCATAGTTTAAAACTTAATTAAAAACTATAATTTACTAATCAGGTAAATTAGAAATCAGTTTCCTTTATTTCTAAGTCGTTGGATTTGAGTTTCAAAAAAATCTAGTTGTTCTGTATTGTTGGATTTGTGCCAATTTGTAAACCAATCAAATCCACGGAATTAGTTAGATTTCTTAATTCTATTTCATTCTTTTGGCGTCCACCGCCCATCTCCTCCTTCCTTCTTAAACCTCTCCTCGAGAATTTCTCTCTCTCCCTCACACTCACTCGATCCGCCATAACCTCACATCTCTCTTCCTCTCTCTCGTTTGAACCAGCATCAAACCCCCACCCACTTGCACTACCTCTTTTCTCTCCTCTCCGATCACCTAATCCTCTCCCTCTCTTCCCAGTTAACCCCCTCTCTCAACCGAGACCCCACCTCACTGCCTCCTCCTCTCCGCCATTTTCCCTTCTCCTCATCTCAGCCCCACTCACGGCCATCTACATTGTTTCCCCATCACCTCAACTGAAATCCTAACTCCCTTACCTTACACACAATTCCACTCTCTTTTTCTTTCTTGTTCTTTGAGCAGACGCCAGTGAAGACGACGGCGATTGGCGGCTGACTGGAGACGAGACGACACAGGCAGCAACATCGACTGAGCACCTCCTTCCTCTTCTTCCACCTTTTGCTTGCCATCTCGGTTTGGTTGATTTTTCCCCTTCTCTCTTTTTCATTGTTGTGCTGTGTTGCTCGAGAGGCATGCTTGAATTGATCTATGAATTGCTTTGATTAATGTGCTTGTTTGTGCATCGCCTCTCTCTTGATCTGTTTGTTAATTGCTCTCTCTTTAGCTGATTGATTTGTGTTGAGGCATGCTTTGAATTGAACTTATCCATGTTTGATGCATGCTTGCTGGCTCGTTTGATCTTGATTGGATCTGTGAACTGTGTTTGGATAGATGACTTTTGTGATTGATTATGTTTGATTGAAGGACTGTGCTTGATTGAGGCTTTGAATTGAATTGTTAAGTGATTAGTTGCCTCATCTTGAATCTTTGTGGCTTAATGTAGCAATTTCTAGCTTTGTTTGTGTGGTTTGATGCACTCGGCTTGGTTTCCAGGCTGGTACAGGCTTGGTACCAGGCTAGTATATCTCTGTGATGCTTGTTATGTAATGGTGAGGCCTTAGGAGGCTGGTACGAGCATGGTACCAGTTTGGTATGGCTCTTCCATGCCTTCTGGTACATTTAATTTTGGTGCCAGGGACCTCTGCGTAAATCTTTATGTTATCAGGGACTTTTCTATAAAAATCTTTGAACTGGATTTGGACTAGTTCATGGATGAATCTTTTGTTAAGGACTTAAATGTGAATTTAGAGTAAATAAATTAAATATGTGGACTTGCATGTAAATCTGGTGACTTATCGGGTCGGATCCCATTTAAATTCAGTGGGTTCGGATTTGATCCCCGAAACCCATGGTTCTTGGGTCCAGATCCGTCAAGGCCGACATGTGGGCCCCTTATTTCCCACCTGGGCTTGTGTTCCGTGTTGGGCCTTTTTTTTTTGGATGGGCTGTGTGTGTTTTCTTTCTGGCCTGTGTGGCGTCTCTCTGTTGGGCTCTGCAGGCCGAGCCTATCTCTTCTCTTTTACTGAACTTTAATTAATCTCTGGACTGGGCCAGGTCCATATAATTTCAGGATTAACATATAGATTAATTAAACTAATTAAAAGTGATTAACTTAAAAATGGGATTAATAATAAATTAAGTCATATTTAATTAAATCGGATTAATAAGTAAACTTAAAGATGGGAGATGATTACTAGCAGTCCTATCAGCCGGGCTGTATGATCCCAAACACATTAAAACACCAACACATCATTAATTATAAAATATAAAACTACATTATCATTTCCAATATTTTAATTAGTATAATCACGGATAACAAAATTGTTAAGATAATACTTAAACTTATAATATATATATCTACTTTAATTTTCTTTAAATGATAAGATAAGAGAATTGACACAAATTAATTATCAATTATATAACCATACTATCATTATGTATATTTTCAATTAATACTATTATTTACAAATGACAAAAACAAATTCCTAGGTTATATTTAGATATTTCTTAAACTTTATATTAATAACAGAGATAAAAATGCCAACTCACTTTATTTACTAAAAATCCTATAAATAGAATTTGTTATAGAATTAATAAAAGAATTTCATACTTGACCAAAACACTGTTAGAATTATAAACTAGACTAAAATCAAAAGACTTTCTAAATGAAATATAATACGACTTTAACACATAGAGTGGACTAAAGTAACTCGTCTAAAATGTCTCCCTTCACACTCACTTTTTAAAGAAAACTCTGCCAAATTTTTTATAAAGTATTTCTCTAAATAGAATAATATATTTTAAAACAGAATCCCTTTCAGAAACCTTAAGTTCTACTCACTAATAAATTAAACCTAAATCCAATTGAGGGATAATTAGAGATCGTGAGTTGAGCATTTCATAGTGTTCCTTTTTCTAAGTTAAGTCTTTTGTGTTTGGTCAGGTGACCAGCAGGACTACTCAGACTTTGTAGAGGATGGTTTCACAGAGTTCGAGGGTGGTGGCACTGAGCAGGACTACACTGACCCTCCAGCTGAGTAGCAGTTCTACGCTTGGCTATCCAGGTGTGTGGATGCTTTTAGATTTTGTTTAAACTTTAGATTAAGAATTAGATCATTAGCTTTATGGGTGCATATCATGTCATTAATATTAAGTAAATAGTTAAGCATATTAAACAAAAGATTAGTTTGCATTTATAGGATAAGCATCTATATTAATAATGTGGATAATCAACTTAAAAGTGCCCTTATTCAACACTTGCATCTGGTAGTGTACAGGATAGTGAGACCAAGTGAGATAAGAGCGTTTTGCACGTGGTTTCCATTATCGAGAGCTTGCACCCTAGCTGAATGCTGGTGGGCTCCTTATGATAGCGATCACGAGCAACGCATTACTGATGATCACTCTGCAGACCGACTTTCAGGCGGTATTGCGGTCACTTGATGGTTGTTTGTGTTACTATATCTCTTGGACTTGTGTTATTAGTATATTCCTTTGGCTTGACTTGGACTCTGGGTTGCGTGTGCCATTTATACTAGACTATCTCTCGATCTCCATGCATCAGTTTGCCGGTACCGTGTATTACTGCTCACTCCTCGACGGGGGAGTGAGGTCGGAGCTCTTGCGTATTGAGGTGTTGCGTAAGGAGACCTTGGTTAAGCGACCCAAAAGTCCAACCTTAGCCAATCTAGTCATCCTATCTTGTCCTATATGGCAAAGTCTAGCATGCCATATCAACATGTTATCATTCACATAAGAATTAACATTAGAAAAAGAAACATCATAAGAGAAAGAAGAACAGTCATTAATTGTGTCTATAATCATGAAATTGTTCTCAAGAAATTCATTACCAACGAAAACAAAATTCTTATACAATTCAACACAATTATTAAAAAAAACAACACACAATCCAGTATTGACAAGAACTAAAATAGATACAAGACTTCGCCTCACATCAGGCGCATACAATATATCATGGAGAACTAATTTATGTCCATTGCGAAACATTAGCTCACAAGTGCCAATGCCATGCACGAGAACCCTACTATTATTTTCCATGTAAATGCATTTGCTTCCTGCCGGTATGCGACGATACTCCACAAATGCTGCTCGATCCCTAGCTATGTGGTCAGTTGCTGCAGAATCAACAGTCCAAACAGGATTGTTATTAGTAAGCATAAAGCAACTTGACACAAATAAAGCTGAATCACAAGGAGAGGGAAGTTCAGCGGCCCGCTGGTACTGAGACAGAAACACGTCTCAATTCAAAAAGTACATTTTTCGGCTTCGTGCAATCACGAGCGAAATGTCCAATATGATCACTGTTGAAGCAAGCCCCCTTGGGCTACTCCTTCCCCTTTCCGCGCTTCTTGTTGCGTTTCTTGTCAATCTTTGCATTGGCCATGCCAGTCCCACCTGCACCTATTTTGGAACCGGAATTTTTCTTCGGTTTCCTTTGCAAGTTTTTTAAGGCGGCAATCATTGCCTCTCCAGCAGCCTTTTCAGTCTTCTCGGTCGATAAACGGTACTCCTCCAACTCAACAAGACGCGCCACTTGGTCAAAAGTGCGTATGTTGTCATTGTGAGTGAGGTTAACTCTCAAATGCTCCCCTGAGCGAGGTAAATAGTGGATCACAGCCTGAACTTGCTGCTCATCCGATAGGACATGACCCGCTTGAGTCAGCACACATATCATGTTAGACATGGCTAAGATATGCTCCCGCATTGTATGCTCGGGACGCTTCTTATAGCTATCAAGTCTAAAAGTGAGTTGGCGCAGCCTAGTGGTTAAAGTACCGCTATACTGGAGCTTCACCGCATCCTACAACTCTTTTGTGGTGAGATACCTCTCGAACCTTAAGAGTACATCATTGGACATGCTAATCAGCAACGTTATGTGAGCGGGACGATCCTTTTTCTTGAACTCCTCAATGGCTCGAACTCAGTTTGGATTAGCCTTCTCGGCTTCCGTGAGTTCTCTTGTCAAAGGCTCCAACAAATCCTGCATCTCAAGTAGAAATTGAGCCCTAAGATGCCACACATCGTAATTGTTACTCGTCAATTTCTCTCCAGCATTGAGATCAACGATTATTTTCTTACTTGCCGACATCTTTCTACAAAACAGAGACAAAGCACAAGTATGCATGTTAACATCATCATATATGATATAACCTAAGAGTTATAACATGTGGTTAAACCTCACCACTCAACCCTTGAATCGATCTAAGAGATAAAAAATCCTAGCAATGATAACCGAAAGATGACAACTACGGCCACTAATCATATCTCATTAACTAAGTGTATCACCTCCCAATCAACTCGATTGGCGCAAGATTCAGACATTGGATAAGAAACCCAGTTCTTTTAGGTTCAAAGCCACCCTTTATGTGCTATCTAAGCATACGAGTCAATAACCCCGGGTCAATACTCAAGCATGCCAACAATTGTGAGAGGTATACCTACCATCACATTCTATGCAAGTATGCATCTAAAGAGAGGTATTAAACCATTTATCTATCTTCAGGATAGTTTTAAACACCAAGTTGGACAATGAGAGAGGTCATTAGTTAGTCAGACCAGACTCTAGTTGCATCATTTTCTGATATCCATTTCAGATCTGGTAGCCCGCTGAACTGATCAGCGACCCGCCGAAAGTTTCGACAGTCCACCGAAAAATGACATAATTTGATTGGTCACATATTTCTATTCAGATGACCCACAGACCTAGTCAGCAATCTGTCTGACAGATATATAGAACAACCTTACGTTGTTTATCAGCACTGCAGTATCCAGCGGTCCGCTATTTCGGCCAGCGGCCCGTTGATCCTGACAGGCTGAAACCCTAATTTTGGTATTCCCATAATCGAGATTCTTCAGAAGGTTCTATGTACCAGTAGTGTTACTCAACCCTTGTTAGACCATTTATTGTGTTTTGCTATGAATTCCTAATGAGATCTAGCATTAAAACACGTAAAATTCAGATCTAGGGTTTATATGAGTTAAACCGTCGCAATCAAGTCTAGTTCTACCATAACCATGGTGTCCTAAGGTTTAAACAGATCCAAAACTTTGACAAGAAGTCTTGTGACTCTCATACCAATGAAGGTTTATTTAGGGTATAAACCTATATGCATATTTAACCTATAAGTATAACTTAGAGTATTAGATATACCGCAGCGGAATTGTATTAGATATACCGCAGCGGAATTGATCGAACTCCTAGACCCTTTTGTCGGAGTTCGAGTCTGCAGTCTTGCCTTTCTCCGTATACAACTGGTACACCACCGCCTCAAGTTAGGACTTCGCATCACCTTCCATGCTTCCACTTGCCGGTCTCGACTCGTGTGTGTGAACCGATTGTTCCAAGCAGTCGGGTGGCTTCCTCCCTCTTAGAAACTCTCCTCTCTTTCTGTGTGGAACGTACATAATAGTAGATCCAAGAACCGGAGAGACGTTTCTGTTTAGAGGAGTATATATATATAGGAGTCTGTCTTAACAGATTACGTCTGTTCAAATCCCAGTCCTAACGGTCCGCTGGCCCTGCCAGCGACCCGCTAGGTCGTTCAGTGGTAGCGGCACACTAGCCCAACTAGCGGCCTACTATGAACGGCTTCACACACTTTTTCCAACAATTAATATTGAAAAAAACTTACTGATATTATATAATACTAATATAGTTGTGCTATATTGACTCCAAATTTATTAAGTGAAAGGACAAAGAAATAGAAAGAAAAACACAAGCATATCCTTAACGAAATGACATGTATAACGTTATATATTAAATACGTTAACCAAATAGTAGGATAGCACGGAAGTTTGAAGGGAATACACAACACAAACATGAAAGCAACTCAACCAAATACATGCAGTTTGACGAAGTATATATTGAATACAAACCTGCATAGTAAAACTTTTTTAGCAGACTAATCAATTATTTAAAATCAGGGAAGTAAAGCAACTAAGTGGTTGGCCCTGAAATTAGGCAAAATTAGTTCCTACAAATTGAGCGAGATAGCGCACAATTTAACCTTGCTAATGAACTCTTCTTCTTGACATTCTTAAAATTCTCATTAGATTCTTCAAAATTTCACAAGCTTAAAATCTTGAGCCGATTAAATTAGCTAGTTTACATTATTAACAATTATAAAATGTCAAATGATATTGTTTTGATAACATCAAAATACAAAATTGTTTCGAACGACAGGTCATTGCATAGATATTTTGAAAAAAATATAACCAAAACACATTTTGAGAAAAGTAGTGTGCTTAAACAATAAATGAACGAGTACTCACAGTATTTTAGAAGGACATGAAGTACAGACATGATGAAGGCACGAAGCTAACCCTCCTTGAAAAACAAGACAAAAACGGAATATAATAATAAAATAAATCACCAATCAACCCAAACAAAAGGTTTGTAGACGTGGAGACAAGTTGTCCAGAGGAGAGATTTGAATAAACAGAACAACTTGGTTTTCTTAAGAGCATTGCTAACAACCACAGAGAAAAATATTGGCCAATCCAGTCAACAAAAGCTCAACAAAGCATAAAAAAAATATGTAGACAGGACAACTTGGTTTTCTTAACAGCATTTCTAACAACCACAGAGAAAAATATTGCCCAATGCAGTCGAGAAAAATATTGCCCAATGCAGTCAACAAAAGCTCAACAAAGCAAAAAAAAAAAATGTAGACAGGACAAATTGAGAACTTAAACAATATAGTGGAAAAGCAGCTTAAAGTACGGATTTTGCATAATTTAGAAAATGAAAAAAATAGCAAGTAGAATATAAACAAAAAGAGTTTGAAGTGGAGTTGGTTTATATAGTTTTATTGTGTGTATAATTTGGATGCATTGTTTAATTTGGAGTGCTTATTTTTATTTCCTTACAATAAAATAATGTATTCATCGTATCTAAAAGCGTGATAATGTTTTTCTTGACAAGGGATACACCAATACACATATGTTCGTTTTTCTTATTTGGTTTTCGGCCAAAATCAATAATTTTGTTTAGAATAAATTTTAGTGGAGCGTCTAAACTTGAAGGAACTTTTGTTTCGTCATCTCCTCGTGTTTAAATATCACTAGTGGGCAATCGCACGTTGCGCGGTTTATAATTTTTTATTTTTATCGATTGCAAATAGACCAATAATATATATAATATTTTTTTTATAAATTGTATATTAATAATGAAGGTTTATTTAAGGTATAAACCTATATACATATCTAACTTATAAGTATAACTTAGAGTATTAGATATATATACCGCAGCGGAATTGATCGAACGCCTAGATTCTTTTGTCGGAGTTCGAGTCAGCAGTCTTGCCTCTCTCCGTACGCAACCGGTGTACCACCGCCTCAAGTTAGGGCTTGGCGTCACCTTCTACGCTCCCACTTGCCGGTCTCGACTCGTGTGTGTGACCCGATTGCTCCAAACAGTCAGGTGGTTTCCTCCCTCTTAGAAACTGTCTTCTTTTTCTATGTGGAACGTACATAATAGTAGATCTAAGAACCAGAGAGATGTTTCTTTTTAGAGGGGTATATATAGGAGTCTGTCTGAACATATCACGTCTGTTCAGATCCTAGTTTCAGCTGTCCGCTGGCCCTGCCTGCAACTCGCTAGGTCGTTCAGTGGTAGCGGCCCACTAACCCAGCTAGCGGCCTGCTAAGAACGACTCCACACACTTTTTCCAACATCTCCCTCTTGGAGACGTTATGCCATAAACTGAGCAAGACCTCATACGGCAAATTAATGGAACGTGCGATCAGCGCATACACCTGTCACGCGGGAGCTCAAAAGCCTCACTTTGAATAAATTCAAAGCCAGCAAAAGAGCATCTATCCTTTTATAAAAAGAACATTTATTTGTGTATACTAGTACCTTAGAATCACTCAAATCTGCACTAGATCAGACATTATCGACCATTCAATGATACATGTCTTTTTTTTTCATTCTAAGTTTGCTGTATGTTTCCAAGCTCAGTACATGTGACAAGTTTGGTGGATCCTGAACACCAACAAATCTATCATTTGTGCATGATGAGTCGAATCTTCCTTTTAACTCATGAGACTCAAAAGAAGATCAGTCGCTTTTCCAGTAATGCTCCGACAGGTGGAATATACATCACCAAAGGGTACAGACCAAAGTAGCAGCCCTGACCCTATTTCTCATGACATAGTCAAAAGTTAAAGGGTACTTCTTTATGAAACTCACACGTTGGGAGTCAAACGGTCTTGGTCCTAGGACTACTCAACCCACTTCCAAAAGTCGCCTAGCGCATGTTGTATGAACACATGTTACAATGAAATATCTGCTAAACAAACGTGTGTTCTCATTCATTGTACGAGTCTAGATTCAGTTCGCAAACCAAGTGTCTATTGGTCTAGACCACTCCTTATTGCAACTGATCCTAAGAATCTCTACTTAGACACTCCATGAGTTCTAAGGAGATTCTCACCTCGGCTTAATTGAACTACGTGATTGTTTGGGGCAGAATCAAATCGGATCGCCTAAAAGTAGACAAGCCTCATTTCAATCCCAAACTGAAGCGACAATGAGCTTCATCCATCCTAGATGGCTCCTTAGTCCCTGACTAAGTGCACATAGCTCAATCTAGTCTTATCTCTACATGCCCCAGGCATTAGAGGCGATTGCTCGTGTGAACGAGATAAGCTAAAGTTCAATGACACACTACCAATATGCTAACATTTAATTGAACAACAACAAACAATTCATAATCAACAACAAATAAATATGTCTCAACAATATTTTATAATAAAATATAATTGTTCAAATACATACATACATCACAGATAAATGTTACAGAATTCTATTACGCCTTTCAGCAACACCATTATGTTGAGACGTATAGGGAGTGTCTCGCACTTTTTTGACCTATCCACGGGGTAGTATCAAAGGATGATTTCACCATGGGGAAAAGAAGCACGGATCAGATAACCCTTGAGCATCTTACGACCCGAACGCTGCCGTCCGTTCGAAAACTGGTGATGGACGCTAACGCGATTCTAAGTACCTCGAGAGTTGATTGTTTGTTTGTAGGTCATTTTCTTCCTGCAGGCGCAAACCCCTGCTGTTAATTACCTCCGGGCTGAGTTGAGAACCAGACAAGAGCACCTCTAGATCAGGAATAATCAAAATTAAATGTGAAGAATAGGTTAGAGTTAATTTTTAATCTTTAAAAGATTAGTCTTTGTGGTGGGGTTTGACTTTTGAATTCTTTTAGTTGTAACTTTAAACTTGTTACGGGACTTTGGCTGACTTTCCTATCACAGTTTTAACAATTTTGTTGTTGACTTAGCTAAAGTTAGCTTTAAGCCACCTTAAGATTTTTGAGATCAATACCAGGGGTTATATTTCCTAGATTAATACTCAGTCGATTTAGGAATTTTTTAGATTTCTCGTTCAAGTCTTGAGTACAGATGTGCTATGCTTCCTCTTGACAAGAACTTCAGGGGTGTACTTTTCGGGGCAACGCGCTGTGCAATCTCAGAAGGACGAATTTGATTGTTGAGTTCAACACTAGAAAGATAGGCAATCTAGGTCAATCCTCAATCGTTTTGGGATTTAGAGATTTTTGAGATTTCGTTCGAGTCGCGAGGGAAGAAGCGCTATGCCTCCTCTTGATGAGAACACCGGGTTGTACCATCCAGGGCAACGTGCTATGCAGTCTCAGAAGGACGAAATTGGACTTTTAGGACTTTAATGTCACTTTTGAGTATACTAGTTATCGACTTTGGTCCAAGCTCTAGAGCGTTGGTCTTTGTGTCTTTAACTTTTTGGGGTTTCAGTGTTTTATCTTAGGGTATCTTAAGACTTTTGAGTTCTAGCAATCAGATTAACTTTTAAGTCTTGATCATTCCAATTTTAAGTTGGACTTTTGAGTTTGACTTTTCAACTTTCAAATTTGATTTTTGAGTTTAGCTTTTTAATTTTCAAGTTAAACTTTTGAGTTTTGGTTTTTCAGAGTTCTGATTTGATCTTTGGGTTTTGGGCTTTGGGTTTTGGACTTTGGGCTTTGGGTTTGGAACTTGATTTTGAGCCTTGGATTTTGGATTTGAGTTTTTGATATTTGGACTTTTTATTTAGGGTTTTGAATTTGGTTTTGGTTTTTGGATTTGAGGTTTTGGATTTTGGGATTTGGACTTGGAGGTTTTTTAGATTTTTTGGGCTTTGAATTTGGATTTGTCTTTTGGATTTTTGGTATTTCGATTTAGGATTTGAAGTTTGAGTTTTGGGATTTTGATCTTGAGTTTTGGTACTTGGGTTTTTGGTTTTGAAATTTGGAATTTCTTCATTCTGGATTTGGGATTTGGGTTTTAGTATTTGAATTTTGGTATTTGGGTCTTCGGATTTGAGGTTTCGGGTTTGAGGCTTGACCAGAAATATCTGAGTGTACCTGCTGTCCAGAACAAAGTGTACACATGTACCTGTTGTCTAGAACATAAATGTTCATGTATTTTTGCAGAAATTTAATTTTAACTCTATTTTTGTCATTTTATTATTTATAAAAATGATCATTTTGAGGGTTTTTTTAATTTAATTTATTTTGTGCTTCGGGATTTGGGCATGCAAGTGTTACGAAAACATTCCTCATATTTGTGTGAACATTTTGACATTTTATTTGCATTTTTCTGACATTCCTGCTATTTTTAATGTATTTTTGAAGTTTTAATTCTGCTGGAAATTTTGATTGGCTGGAGGCTTGCTGTTTGATGTACTGGGTTGCAGTGACCCGCTACATAGTGGGCATCACAGAGAATCACTGAAGGTACTTTTTTCTGCTCATGGTGAGCTATTCTTTCTTCTCCTTACCCACGTTTACTCAATTGCTTTCTCATTTTGAGTTTCTATTCCTCCCTTTTCAATTAGATATTTCTGTCAGACCCAATTAGGTGGTTTTGAGCTGAACTAAGGTCCTTTAGTGGGTCCCACGGAGTTCTTGGTGCTTGTAGAGGCTACTGGAGGCATCAATTGCTCAGGTAACCTTCTCTATCTCTCTTTAATTTTGAACTTGGTTTGTGTGGACTGGTCGGGTTTGGTACCCTAGTCTATATTCAATTTCATGCTCAATTGACCTTTGTTTAGGACCTGTTTTGGGTCTATGACCGACAACTACCAGCTATCTTGGTCTATTCAGGTTCAATTTGGTTCAGTCCCAGTTTAGGCTTGGTTCAATTTTTCAACACCATCATTTGGTTCATAATCTGGCTCTTGTTTGTTTTGTCAGGGTCTAACATGGCTTGTAAAAGCCTCCTCATGAGGCAAGCTTCGAGATATGCACACCCTTTTTGAATTTATTTGATGTTATGATTGTGCATTTATTTTCAAATTTTTTTATTTCTGTCAATGGTTTACTTGAACTTGAATTTGAGATTTTGTCAAAAGCATTTTGTGTTTATGAGGTACTTTACAGAGTTTTATTTTGTTTTCCTGGAGAAATCCATTTGTTTTTCAAAAGAGAACTGGTGCAATTTCAAGTTAGTTTGAATGAATTTGTTGATTTTGAAAGAGATGCTATGCATATGCTAAATGAGGAAACATTAGGCTCTGGACTGAGGCCTATTGACTTTGATGCAGATGCAAATTTTTATTTTTGACTCTGCAACTAACTGATGTAAATGCTATGCAAATTTTAATCTAGTTTATGAGTTGCTGACTGTGTGCAATATGGATTTCCTTTATCTTTTTTTTTTAATGATGCATTTGAAACTTGTGACCAACCTTAACAAATGGAATGCAGAAATGCATTTTGCTTTTACAATATGCTATGCTGCTGACAATGAAGCAGTTTATAAAAGGCTTTATTTTAAAAGAAATGCCAACTCATGCAACTATATTCTTTTTTCAACTTTGACAATCCTTTCATGTATATGCAGAAATGTGTTTGACATTGTATTATTTTTTTTATAAAGAATGCTATGCATACTGAATGAGCAATGAATTGTCTTTGAACATTTCTTCTGAGAGTGATGCAATGTGATTTAGTTTCAACAATGCAGAATGGTGCAGACTTCTCAACTGATGGTTATGCCTCGAATTTTAACAACCTCTATATGCATGAATTTAAAGAACATACATACTTTTCTGTTTTTGTGTTTTGTCTTGGAGAACATTTTATGGACTGAAGCACTTAGATTTTAACATTTCACATATAAAATTCACTGTGTTTTGACTTGTGCTTTTACAGTGAGTTTATTCAATCATTTATCTTTTGACTGCTATTGAAACTGACTTAACATAATATTTAAGACTTTTATTCTTACTTTCTGGTTCGAGAAATCTCTTTATTTCTGAAAATGGCTAAGTCACTTCTAATGTCATGCTAACTGAACTCTGACTGACTCCATGAATGAACTTTATGCATAAAGACCCATTTTATTGACTTATTTCAATATGCTAATGACATGCAACTCCTAAGAGCATGCTAACTGTAAAACATGTGATTTTTCTTTGACCTCTAAGGACATTATTACTCACAGAACTTGAACAACCATATCTGACCTTATGGATATGCAGTAACCTTTATAAAAAAATATGAATGCCATGCAATTCAATGATTTAATGGACATGTGAAGCTCATATATGATGCAACTGAGGGACAGATACCATGCTTTGTATTGACCTAACCCTAATATGCATGAATTGAACATAAATAGATTTTTGGTTTTGAAACACAACAGATGCATGATTTTAACAAATTCTTTTTGTTGATTTTGCACTTTTTAGTGGTGTATAGGCAGTAGTACTTGACATAAATCCTACACAACCTTATTCATTTTTAATTTGGAGTGGCATGCAAGAAAAAGTACTTGACATAGAGCTTGCATGCCTTATTATGCATATCTCTGAGCTATCTCCTCATAAGAGGGTTTTTACACAGCCAAATACCGGGCTGGAGTGATGTTTAAGGCCAAATACTATGCATTTCAACCAACCAGTGCCAAATACCGGGCACAAAAGCCAAATACCAGGCTTTTATTGAACCAGAAAAGAAAAGAAAAGGGGAAAAGTGGAGGAGAACAAGAAATCAAAAGCATAAAACCATTTTTGGTCCCCTTTATTTCATATAAAACCAAGGTTTACATGTTAATTACCTTAATTAAGCACTTAAATTTCTTTTTTTTCTTTTACAATTTCTGAAAACGCAATATACTAGCCTAAAATTCAAAAATTAGGGGCCTCTTTCTCTTCTGATTTGCTCTTTTTATAGCCATCAGGCTAGGGTTTGCTTGGGTCTTCAGCTGCCATGTGGCATTTCTTCAGAATTTTGAAGTTTGATGAGTGGCTGAGATGCTATCTTGCTTCTACCGACTCAATTTGGAGTGCTTTCCTCACATGCCATGTTAAACATACAATTTCACCAATCAACTGTGGCTTGACACTTGGCTTTATGCTGCTGGATAGTCAATTATTCAATTGTGGTTTACTTCTTTCTACTAATCTTCCTTTGTGCTTGTGACAGGTGGGTCTTATGCCACCTGGGCTTTAGGGAGAATAAGTATGCATTTTTACTACTTCTTACTTGATGACATACTTCGGGGTGAGGCATTTGAGGCGCCAGCTATCCTCCTGTGGTATGTCAGAGGGGTACTTATGGCATTTCAGGACCATCTTGAGCTTCTCCAGTGGAATTACCTTGTTTAGAATGGTCTCTACTGGTCCTGGTTTCATCTAGCTTCCTTTCTTGTCCCTTACAAGGTTTAATTTGGTGGTTTGATGTTGCTTTTAAGCAGCTGTTTTCCATGTGGCTGCTTATTTGGCATGAAGTGGTTGGTCACTCCATTTGTTGGCTGTTGAGACTCATCTTATTGTGGCTCTTCTCTTGGCGCCAGAGTTTGGTATAATATAGCATTGGGACATATGTCACATGGCGAGATTCTTAGGGCTGTTGGCTGTTATGCCTCAGCTGTTGGCTTGGCAACATTTGAAAGAGAGTGAAGCTCCTCTCCAGTGTTTGGGGTTGCATTGTTTTGTCAATTTCTGAGGTAAACTTGCCTTCTTTTACATGTCACAGATGACATGTTATTTGTGGCTTCCTTGAACCCTTTAGCTTTGTAATCCCTTATGTTTGAGTTATCACTTGTCATAACATGTGACAAGTTGTCCAACTGAGGCATCAGTCCCTCCATTGAGTCAACCGTGCATATGAATGGCCAGTTGCAGTTATTAGGTGTGTTTCTTGTACTCCCCTTTGTATTAAACCAGTTGGTATCCTCATCACACGAGACATGGCATCTATCACGACCATTGATTTCAACCCTCCTCAAATCAGATGGCCTAGTTAAAGGTGGTACATTCCATTGCATCATCAAAGCGACTGCGTTTGGTAATTTTGTGTTGGTATTTGTTTCTTCGTTTTGTGGTTTCTGCATGAGTTTTCTGCAGGGTTTTTCTTTTCTTGTATGTCACACCCTCGCACCTTAAGGCTGATTAGTATGCTGAGGTGCGACTAACAAAGCCAGATTATTCCTTTGTGTTTTTTTTCTTATCAAGCAAAACTCCACAGATCCCAAAAATCATTTGTGCACAAGATAAAACACAAACAAATTTCACATTATTTATATTACAAGCTACTAAGCTGAGGTTACTAGCTACAGCTAATACCTCGCTTCATCACTATTATTACAATATTAAACATATTATAGAAATATATATTGTTTGATGTTTCTCCAAACCACACACAAAAACAAGCCAAGTATCACATCACCAAATAAAAACCCATTTTAGGAGTCCCCACGCTTACGCTTGCGAGGAACTGCTCTAGCACCATGCCATCGCTTGGGCTACTCAGACTAGGAGTTTCAAAATACAAATACACATACACTTCGAGTAGGGCTTCAAGACTAATGAGGAGAGTGGCATCAGTATCTACACTAGGAACACAGATCCTAAACTTGAGAAACGTGCACTCGATCGTGGGCCTAGACATGCTTCGCATTTCCTGGAACCCCCAAATTAATGAGACACAAACAAACAAATAACAGATGAGAAATAATTCTCAGTGTGGGTTTTAGTTCCAGTTACACAGTTCTTTATATGGATCCGAGTATAGGAATTAACCCCCATGATGAATTATCATAAATTCAAAGATATCTTAAACAAGTTTTAATTGAAATCAAATTCATACCGAAGTCACCAGACGGAACAAGGCTATCACTGGCATGCAGCAAATATGTAATATGCAACAGAACAAAATCAAGCATAACCAAGCATATTATTTAACAGGATAACATACACTCCAGTTCTCAAGTCCTACAGATACAAGGAGAACCGTTCCCACAACCATTGGTTCCAAACCATATGGTACGAAACAAGCAGAGCAAATTCCAGTAGCAATACCGCTAGTACCCTGGCTGGGTCGGTGGCCAAACTGAAATAACAACGGTTGAGTGAGTTAAAACATATAGGAGATGTTATGCTGACTGAATTTCATATGGTTTCATTTTCAAGTCAAGTCCGTCTATCTTTAGATAGAATTGTATATGAATTCCTTGAAACCATTCTAGTCCTTTCTTAAAGTTTGAATTGATGAAGGCCTAAGGACCTAGGAATATCAAATGAATTTATAAACCTAGAGCTAACCTCGCTAGTCGTTTGGAGTTAAGCTTTAGGGTCGAACCCAAGGGACGGTACAATTGAATATCGGACTTATCCTTTTTCAAAAGCTAGACGAGAATATTTTTATGGAGTTTTCAGTAATTGAATCTAAAGTGCAAGTAAAGTATATATTTTTTGGTATTTTGGTTGATTAAAATAATATAAAATATCAAAGTAAAGTTTTGGGGTTTTAAACAATATAAAAAGCGTCTTATGGTTCAGGTTTCACCTTGGTTTGGACTTTAGAACACAGAACTTATCACTTTCGTGCATCGAACGGTATTTCTCAAGCAATCAACCCTCTGCTCGGTCCGAGTTGGCTTCAACTCGGTCCAAGTTGAGAGTGAAAGTGTGTGGTTTTGAAATGTTTTGATACTTTATGCCTTGAGTTAGAGTTTGTTGGCTAAACCTAGATTTACTGAACCTCAGCATTCGCTTGTTGGACTAGAAACTGACTTAATCACAACCTAACCTAATTAGACTAATTAAACCACAACTTTTGGTATAGGTATTAACTAATATAAACTTGTTTGTTGGAGTTCTTAAGAATACTTAGATGTCTTTTGAACTATCTAAAAGTTACACTTTTGGTGTCAACTAACCTCCCCTTTCAGATCTACGATTTATCCCAAATACTTTATTTAAACTAATCGTGTTTATCCTAACTTAGACTTAACTAAATGCGGGCGTAGATCTAGAAGTTGATTAGAAAATCACAAGTAATTCAAACAAGCAATTAACATAATTCTCAACAAACAAATCATAAAACATATTATAACAAATCAAGTCAAATCACAACATCCAATCCTAGGTTACTTCCCTACTCCTAAGACTACATAAATTTAGCCTAACATCGTATCAAAACACACAACAAATATCATAGAAATAACAAGTTACAAGCCCATGAGAATTAGAGATAAAAACATAGGTTACTTCCCTACTCCCTTTATGCTCGATCTTCAATCATCAAAGGCGATGGAGGCATGTCACAACTTCTCCTTGCTGCCTTCACCTCAAGAATAGGTTGCCTTGATGAGATATGGTGGAAAAACAATGGAAATTATGCTTGGAAAGGTAATTTGAGGTCTGGAGGCTTGGATCTTTCCCTAGGGGCAGAGGCATACATTTATATTGGTCTCAAGGTACTTGGAGAGGAGGCTAGGGCGCCAGGGCAAGAAAAATTACCAAAATATTGAGTTTCCATGCTTGAAAACTTGTCAAATGCACTATGTTGGATGTCTGCTCAGTCCGAGTTGGAGCCAACTCGGTCCGAATTGTAGTCTGAAAAATGCCTTCTTGTACTAGGAATGAGTCGTCTAGCATTCGTCTTGTGCCGAAAATCTTCTACTAGCTCGAACATCACCAAAATTCATCAAAGTTATGCAAAATAAGAGAAGAAACGACGGCAAAGCTAAATTCTTGGAAAACATAGCAATCTATTGAATAATTTAATGGTTTGAGTGTCATTTGAGTTCCACGTACGGTCCAAATACCAATGAATAATAATGATATCAAATCCCTCCAAACTTAAACTTTGCTTGTCTTCAAGCAACGCCCTAAGCTTAGAATTTTGGACTGTACTTAGACTTAAATTTCGAATTGTATCCTAAACCAAAAAAGTCGTTGAATTAATTGCTTATGCCTAAAAATATTTACTTTAAACCTGACTCCTAGGACATTTTATTCTCTGTTTAAACCCCAAAATCTCTACTTTGCTTTCTTTTATACAATTTAGTTTATTTTATCTTATTTCGAGTCTAAAAACCAACCAAAAATATTTACTTTAGTGTATCGTTTAGTTTTCTATTATTTGAAATCTCATAAAAATATTTCTGTCTAGATTTTAAGAAAGGATAAGTCCAGTATTCATAAATTTGTCCCTTGGGTTCGACCCTAAAGCTTTATTCCAAATGATTAGTGAGGTCAAGCTCTAGGTTTATAAATTTATTTGATTCCTAGGTTTTAAGCCCTTCATCAGACGCTCCCCTCATCTTCGGTGGTCCAACGGCGACACTCATTGTCAAAATCCCTTCTTTGACCAGCGAGGAGGGTCTGATCGACATTAAGTCGAGCCTCTCTTTCCTCAAGTTGAAGGCGAAGGGCCTCCAAGTCGCGAGTTTGCTGAGCAATGGCCTTAGGCGTGAGTGGCTCGGCCATCGTTTGGCTTTCTTCTCTTCGTTTGGGGGTCGTCTCGGTCCGATTTCTCTTTGGCTCGGTCTGAGATTAAGTCGGGAAAGGTGACTGGGCTAGCTCGAGGTCTTCTTTCAATCTTCGGAGGAAGTAATCTCTAACCTTGGGTGGTGGAGACTTCTTCTTTCGCGCCTTACCTGCCAGTCCTGGAATCAAAGAGAAGAAAGCATGAGTTTAAAAAGAAAATAAAAGTCTAGTCTCGTGATACTAAAATAAGGATCCGATATCAACACCGTCTCCGGCAACGACGCCAATTCGATGAAGGCCTAAGGACCTAGGAATATCAAATAAATTTATAAACCTAGAGCTAACCTCACTATTCGTTTGGAGTTAAGTTTTAGGGTCAAACCTAAGAGACGGTACAATTGAATATCGGACTTATCCTTTTTCAAAAGCTAGACGAGAATATTTTTATGGAGTTTTGAGTAATTGAATCTAAAGTGCAAGTAAAGTAGATGTTTTTGGGTATTTTGGTTGATTAAAATAATATAAAATATCAAAGTAAAGTTTTGGGGTTTTAAACAATATGAAAAGCGTCTTAGGGTTCAGGTTTCACCTTGGTTTGGACACTAGAACACAGAACTTATCACCTTCATGCATCGAACGGTATTTTTCAAGCAATCAACCCTCTGCTCGGTTTGAGTTGGCTTCAACTTGGTCCGAGTTGAGAATGAAAGTGTGTGGGTTTGACTTGTTTTGATACTTTATGCCTTGAGTTAGGGTTTGTTGGCTAAACCTAAATTTACTAAACCTCAGCGTTCCTTGTTGGACTAGAAACTGGCTTAATCACAACCTAACCTAATTAGACTAATTAAACCATAACTTTTGGTATATGTATTAACTAATCTAAACTTGTTTGTTGGAGTTCTTAAGGATATTTAGATGTCTTTTGAACTATCTAAAAGTTACACTTTTGGTGTCAACTAACCTCCTATTTCAGATCTATGATTTATCCTAAATATTTAGTTTAAACTAATCTTGTTTATCCTAATTTAGGCTTAACTAAATGAGGCCGTACATCTAGAAGTTGATTGGAAAATCACAAGTAATTCAAACAAGCAATTAACATAATTCACAACAAACAAATCACAAAATATATTATAACAAATTAAGTCAAATCACAACATCCAATTCTAGGTTACTTCCCTACTCCTAAGACTACATGAATTTAGCCTAACAATGTATCAAAACCCACAACAAATATCGTAGAAATAACAAGATACAAGCCCATGAGAATTAGAGATAAAAACATAGATAGAATAACCGAATACTCCCTCTATGCTGGATCTTCAATCTTCAAAACAAATAACAAAACAAGGCCCATGGAAAATAACAAAACAAATAACAAAACAAGGCCCATGGAAAATAAAAAAAAGAGAGAGACAGCGGCCCATAATTCTTCTTGGCCCAGTACACCCTCTCGTCCCTCTCTTCTCTCTTCCGACTGTTCCCGCCTCTGACGCACGCTATGACGCACACGGCTTCATCTCTTATGAACGCCGTGACGCAGCTCTCTCTCTCTCCCTCGTATTTAATGCCAAATTGTGCCCTTCTTCCGTTTTTCACGCTGACACCAGCGGTTGAAGCTCATCGCTTACACTGTCTCCCCTCTCTTGCACACCTGCTGAGACACAAAGTCAGACGCCCCTTCAACGCCTCCCTGACAGCATAGTGAAGAGAGAAGGGAATTTCGATGCCAATGGATAAGTTCAAGCTCTTTCCCTCCAGTGAAGCCGAGATGGAAGAGGCTCAATTACTCAGGACTTGTAATTTGAGTATTGTCCAATTGAGAGAAAATGAAGCTCAATTGATTTAATTTCATGGTCAAGCTGTAATCAGTGAACATCACTGAAGGTATCTGAGTCATTAATTGAGAGAATTAACAAGCTATGATGATACGGAGCAACCACAGTTGAAGTCAAGTGCCGCAATTTTTAAAGAATCAATTAATAAGAAGAAGGCAGATATTGCTAAATTAGGGGAAATTGAGAATAACTGATTTGATTGCATAACTAATCCAAAGCAAAGGAACATCAATGGAGGGGTATGGATCATCAATTGCTTGAGTTGGTTATGGTTGTTATAATTAATTATGGCCTATAATAATAAATGTGAACCGGGTTTAATCATTAAATGGGTGCATTGATTTTGATGGAAAATCAATGGACCAGATTCATTCAAAAATTTAATCCCTTCAATTGCCTTAGTATTTAATTAATCTATTCTGATTACCTTGGCACCCCTTCCTCTAATTTTCGGCCATTAAAGAAAGGTTAAAACAGAATAAAAACGCCATTAAATTCTGCCATCATTTTGTACTAAGGAAAATTGGAGAAGATTGAATTTCCGCCTTACGATGTCTTCTCTCCAGTCTTGTAAGTTCTAATTACGATTCGTTATTTTGTATGAATTATGTAATGTTAATTAGACAATATTATTATGATATAAATATTGAATACTATCATTTGGTATCAGCGTCAGTCATATATTCATATAAATTTAACGTATGTATGATATTTTTTCCGTATTTTTGCTAATTTACTGAATTTCTCGTTTTCCTCTCTGTGTGCACAAATGGTTATGTCAATCAAAACTTTTCTCTTTATTTATTACTTTATTCTTCATTTCATACCATGTGCGCACGTCAGAGAGAAATAGAGAGAAATAGAGAGAAGTGGTCACTTGTGATGCCCCAAGTTGGATTGGATAAAAAGTAGTAGTACAATTTTAACATCCAAACCTAATCACAGCCCTTATTTTTGGCAACTGTTCGCCAACTTTACGAATTTTTCCCAAAAATGCTTTATCTGGTTAAGATATGGGTAGGACGAACAGACTTGTATCTCAATTGTACAGGATCCCAATTCCTCTTTCCTTTCCTTTTTGCTTGTGCGTGATTTTCATATGGTCCCCACAACCATATCAAGAAAGGCATATTTTTTTTTTTTTTAAAATCACTGACGCGTGAGGGTATGGTTTAGGGATTCTGTATATGGAATAAACTTTTATACCTGTACCTTTTACATAGCCATATTTATCACATAGAATAATTTATCATAAAATTAACGTGTATGATTTATAAATGATCAAAATCATAACTTTATGATATGTTATTTTTTTATTTTACCTGTACATGATTCTGTATGATTTATTATATGTGATAATTTTATTAAGTATATGATTTTTATATTATATATATCAAGTAACCCAACGGAACTATGTTATATATAATTTATTATCATATAAATTTACTTTTTAATATCTGGTCATTATCAATTTGAAAAACTTTAATTGATACTACCATTTTATTAAAGGAAACTATGTTTTACATTATGTTTACTGTATTACAATTATGCTTTACATTTAATAAATTATAAATGTCAATTTTACCAACTTTAATTGCCAAGTATAATTTATTAGATGAAATTTTGGTTCAATATAATTCTGCCCAACGGTGATATAAATTGTAAATGATGGATCAACTATTAAACCTGAAATATTAATTGGCGTTTTATTATTTCAGATTAGTTAATTATTAGTCCCCTAATTATAGTTGATCTAATTTATTTAATTTTATATGTCTGTGGATTTTAGTTAATAGTAAGCGTTTTGTTTGTCATGAATTTACAGCATTGAACAATATTAGTTCTCAAATGTCTGGAATAACATTATTGAATGGAACTAATTTTTCAACTTGGAAAGAGCAAATTGAGATATGTCTTGGTGTTCTTGAAATGGACCAAGCATTACGTTTGGATAAACTTGAGAAACCAAAGGATGATGCTGCAGATGATGAAAAAACTGCTTATGCCAAATGGGAGCGTTCTAATCGCATGTCTCTTATGATTATGAAAAGCACCATTTCTTTGGCAATTCGGGGTGGCATCCCTGAAAAGAATGCTGCTGGTGAACTCTTTACTGCTAGAGAATTTTTAGCCTCTGTTGAGGAGCAGTTTAAGAGTACATCAAAGGCTAATGCAAGTGCTCTCATAATGAAAATGCTCACTACCAAGTATAATGGGACTAGCGGTGTACGTGAACATATCATGATGATGAATGATATGGCCGCAAAATTAAATGGCATGGATATGGCAATTTCTGAAGGGTTTTTGGTTCATTTCATTATGACTTCTCTTCCTGCTCAATTTGGTCCTTTCAAGATCAATTATAACACGCAGAAAGAGAAGTGGAAAATGAGCGAATTGATTGCCATGTGTGTTGAAGAAGAAGAAAGGATTAAGATTGAAAAACCTGACTTTGCACATGCTGCCATTGAAAGTCCAAAATAGAAAAAGAATAATGGTAAAGGAAAGAATAAGACTGATACGATTCCTGGTGTTAACAAAGCAAGTACATCTGGTACAAAACGTGCTCCTAAGTGCAATCACTGTAAGAAACCTGGACACGTAAGGAAGGAATGTACCAAGTTCAGGGCATGGCTTGCCAAGAAGGGTAATGATTTAAATTATATGATTTGTGAATCTCTTTTAATTGATGTTCCTTTAAATACGTGGTGGGTTGACACTGGTGCATCTGTGCACATTACGAACTCATTGCAGGGATTCCTTTCCGTGAGGATGCTGGAAAAGGGAGAAAGGAAACTTAAAGTTGCTAATGGATTAGAGGCTGAAGTGGAGGCCGTAGGAACTCTTCGTTTAGTCTTGAAGAGTGGCTTTATTCTCTATTTACATGATGTAGTTTATATTCCTAGTGTGATTAGGAATTTAATTTCTGTTTCTAGACTTGATGCGTGTGGTTTTATGTTTCAGTTTGGAAATAATGAGTTGAGACTATATCATAACTCTAAGTTTGTTGGTTCTGGATTATTATGTGACAATCTATATAAATTATGTTTGGATTCTTCCTTTTCTGATTCTTTATTATCCCTGAATGTTAATTGTGTTGATCATAAACGTGGCACAAAGAGAAATCGTGATGTTGGATATTCTTCCAAATTATGGCATCGCAGATTGGGTCATATTTCAAGAGATAGAATGCAACGTCTCATTAAAAATGAAATTCTCCCAACATTAGATTTTTCTGATTTTGAAAACTGTGTTGAATGTGTTAAGGGAAAATTTGTTAAGGGAAATAAGAAAGGAGCCACTCGAAGTGGGGGACTATTGGAATTAATTCACACCGATATATGCGGTCCTTTTCCCACTCCGAGTCTCAATGGACACAAATCATTCATTACTTTTATTGACGATTACTCACGCTATGCTTATGTATACTTAATTTCTGAAAAATCTGAGGCACTAGACAAATTTAAGATTTTTAAGGCTGAAGTTGAAAATCAGCATAATCTTAAAATTAAAGTAGTGCGATCAGATAGAGGCGGTGAGTATTATGGTAGGCACACTGACTTGGGTCACAGTCCAGGTCCATTTGCTTTGTTTCTTCAAGAAAGTGGTATTATTCATCAGTTCTCTATGCCAGGTGATCCTCGGCAAAATGGAGTGGCTGAAAGGCGTAATCGTACATTAATGGATATGGTACGAAGTATGATATGCAATACCACTTTACCAGAATTTTTGTGGTCCGAGACTTTAAAAACAGCCACACATGTTCTCAATCGTGTTCCTAGTAAATCTGTTCCAGCAACACCTTATGAATTGTGGACTGGAAGAAAACCACAACTAGGATACTTACGTGTGTGGGGATGTCCTGCTGAAGCAAAAGTCTACAATCCACATATTAAGAAATTAGATTCCAAAACCGTTAGTTGTTCTTTCATAGGTTATCCAGAGAGGTCCAAAGGTTTTAGATTTTATTGTCCCTCGCATACCACTAGAATAGTTGAGACAAGACATGCAGTATTTTTTGAAAATGGCAACATCAGTGGGAGTAATGAAAAACAAGCTATAAATCTCGATGAAGAAGACCGAATTTATGTTCCAACTTCGGTCATTTCGGAGGCTACAAGTTCTGTTTCTCCATTATCACTAAATAAAGGTACTAATGTTAGTAATGTTTCTAACAATGAAGAAGTACCTTTGCTGCCACAAGAACCTTTGCGCAAGTCGCAAAGGGAACGAAAATCTGCAATACCTGATGATTATGTTGTATACCTTACTGAAGAAGGTGGCGATATAGGTCATGGAGATGATCCTATCTCCTTTAAGGACGCCATGATGAGTGATAAGTCATCTCAGTGGCTGGAAGCCATGAATGATGAGATGAACTCAATGCAACAAAATGATGTATGGGACCTTGTTGAGTTACCTAAAGGTGTTAAACCCGTAGGATGTAAATGGGTTTACAAAACTAAAACTGATTCTCATGGTAACATCGAAAGATACAAGGCTCGACTAGTTGCTAAAGGCTTTACGCAACAAGAAGGTATACATTATGATAATACTTTTTCTCCTGTCTCAAAGAAAGATTCATTAAGAATTGTTTTAGCTCTTGTAGCTCATTATGATCTCGAGTTGCATCAAATGGATGTGAAAACCGCATTCCTTAATGGTGACTTGCATGAAGAAATTTACATGAAACAACCTGAAGGTTTTGTTGTCAAAGGCAAGGAACATATGGGCTGTCGGTTGAAACGATCAATTTATGGGTTAAAGCAAGCTTCAAGACAGTGGTATCTCAAGTTTGATGAGGTCATAACAGAGTTTGGATTTCAAGAAAACACTTTTGATCAATGTATATATCTCAAGGTTAGTGGGAGCAGATTTATCATTCTCGTTTTGTATGTGGATGACATTTTGTTAGCGAGCAGTGATTTAGACATGTTGTACGAGACCAAACGTTTTCTTTCAAAGAAATTTGAAATGAAGGATCTTGGTGAAGCCTCTTATGTTATAGGCATTGAAATCCACCGTGATCGGTCTCGTGGTCTCTTAGGTTTATCACAAAAAGCATATATTGAGAAAATGCTTAAGCGCTACAATATGCAAAATTGTTCTTCAAGTGTTGCTCCCATTTTCAAAGGTGACAAATTCAGCAAGGCTCAATGTCCCAAAACTCAATCAGAACGTAAGCAAATGGAAAAGAATGAGTATGCTTCGGTTGTTGGAAGTTTAATGTATGCTCAAGTTTGCACACGTCCTGATATTGCGTTTGTAGTTGGCATGCTCGGCCGATATCAATCAAATCCAGGACTGGATCATTGGCGAGCTGCTAAGAAAGTCTTACGCTATTTGCAAGGGACTAAAGACTACATGCTTACTTACAGAAAGTCCGATAACCTTGAGGTCATTGGTTATTCAGATTCGGACTTTGCTGGATGTGTAGACACGAAGAAATCCACATCAGGATACATATTCATGCTTGCAGGGGGACCAATTTCATGGAAGAGTGCCAAACAGTCCTTAGTTGCATCTTCCACTATGCAAGCAGAATTTGTGGCGTGTTTTGAAGCTACTGGTCAAGCAGTTTGGTTGAAGAATTTCATACCTGAACTTCAAGTAATTGAGAGTATTGCGAGACCACTCACACTATTTTGTGATAATGAGGCTGCGGTTTTCTTTTCTAAAAACAACAAGTCCAGCGGTGCTACTAAGTGGATTGACATCAAGTATCTTGTTGTTAGAAAGAAAGTTAAGGATAATATTATTGTCATACAACACATTAATACAAGAGCTATGTTAGCTGATTCTCTAACAAAAGCACTACCACCTACTCTTTTCAAAGAGCACGTAGCCGGCATGGGTTTGGTTAGTGACTTGTGATGTTGTAATGAACAATAATGTATTAATTAAGTTATGTGTTGAAGCTTCATTTATGTATTTGACTGAATTTATAATGTTTGTTTATTTCTTATGTTGCGCATTAATGTAATTTATATAAGCAAATATACTTATGTGGATCGAATGAATTTAATTAACCATATGTTGGAAAGAATGTCATTTCTATAATTAATAGGGATCAAATAACAGTTTTAGTTATCTTGATTATATTAGTTTAGTTTGGCAATTCTAACTGAACAAGGTTTATGTTTTATTGGCCAATTAGGAATTCGCGTTTCATTATGATATTTATAGGCCAAGTGGGAGAATGTTATAATTAATTATGGCCTATAATAATAAATGTGAACCGGGTTTAATCATTAAATGGGTGCATTGATTTTGATGGAAAATCAATGGACCAGATTCATTCAAAAATTTAATCCCTTCAATTGCCTTAGTATTTAATTAATCTATTCTGATTACCTTGGCACCCCTTCCTCTAATTTTCGGCCATTAAAGAAAGGTTAAAACATAATAAAAACGCCATTAAATTCTGCCATCATTTTGTACTAAGGAAAATTGGAGAAGATTGAATTTCCGCCTTACGATGTCTTCTCTCCAGTCTTGTAAGTTCTAATTACGATTCGTTATTTTGTATGAATTATGTAATGTTAATTAGACAATATTATTATGATATAAATATTGAATACTATCAATGGTGTCATAAAACAAATAAGGATGAGGCAAATGCAGGATGATGCTGGTTTGGTGCTCAAATGGTATGAATATGGACGCACTGGATTAGGGATTGTAGAAACAAATGTGAAAATTTACATGAGGATAAAGGCCATGGGACTGTGCTGGAAGTAAAAAAAATATATACAAAACAGCAAATGTAGAGGTGAATGTATCAAATGAAAAAAATATATATATAAATAAATAAAATAAATAACACAGAAGCAAAAAGAAAGAAGAGAAACTCAGGACTAATTTCACGATGGCACAAAAGAATAGAAATTGGCAGCCATAGAAACTCACTTGGTTCATACAAAATGCTGCTAAAACAAAAAAAAAAAATGCTGAGGTGAACATTACTATACTAATGGCAGTAAAGAGTGACATGAGAATAAAGAAGATTAATAGCTGAGATTCCCTAAAGATGAGTAAATTGAGTACAGTAAAGCTCTATGCAAAGGGATGAGAAGATAGAAGGGGCACAATTGTCCATTTCTTCCAAGAGGCTGATGATTGGCGCCATCTACAGATATTTGATTGCTTTTCCTATAAATGGAGCACCTCAAGACCATGCAAACACCCCCCCCCACAACCAGCAACACCCACACACGCACTGTGTCTGTAGAGAAGATTGTGTGAGAATCCCTTCAGCAAATATTAGGATAGTTACTTTCCCTTTAAAAAAAAACAAAAAAAGAGTGTATTAGTAAGAGTATTAGTTTTATATTTCTGGTAGCAACAGTTGAGATTATTCAATCTACAACATTGTAATTTGCTTGGTAAATCAAGAAGGTTTATTCTTTCTCTTTACATTTTATTTTCTCTTCTGGTTCATATACACATAGTGACAATGTAGAGAATAACTAAAAAAAAATTGCTATATGTAAATATGTATATAGATGCATTTAGATAACATACACATTTAGTAAGTGGAATAGGGAATAACTAAAACTCATTCTCTTTTTGTATTCAGATTTTATGCCCATATAGATTACAAATCATGTTTGCATTGGCCGTGACATAAGAAACCATGGGAGAAGTGAAACTGAAATATATTATGCATGTATGTTTAGCATTAGCAAACTAAAAAAAAAGAAAAAAGAAGTGGACAATGGACAGCAGGTTGGACTATTGGAATGAACAAGCAGATTTGGAGAGCAGGTAAAAAAAATAATAATAATAAAACAAAAAGGGAAAGCAGGTACACGAGAGGAAGTGCATTACTCATCACAAATGCATTGCCAATTAAGGAGGCAGCTATTATTATCACTGTCTAAGCCATGTCTCATAGGAGTGGTGGGAATAAGAGGCTCATACAACAACCCTGATGGAGTGACTCATTTCAGACCCACGCTTTTATTTCAACCCCTACTAAACACTAGTCATGAAATTGACTCACTACGCGAAATATTTCCATCTGTAACGGTTAATAAAATCGAATAGTAACGGGTATGCCCCCGTCACAGTAGCCCCCGCAACAAATCTTTATATTAACCGTCACAATTTTGCCGTCGATGGACGAGAGTTTCGTAACGGTTAATATAAAATAACCGTTACAGAAGCCTTAGTTTTGTAACGGTTATTAGATAATAACCGTTACAAAACGATTTTCCTTTTTTAATTTTTTTTTATTTTGTTTGTTTTGTAACGGTTATTATATAATAACCGTTACAAAACTAAGGCGTCTGTAACGGTTATTAGATAATAACCGTTACAAAAGGTTATTATTAAAAAAAAAAATTCAATTTTCTGTGGCTAGCCCCTGTTGCTAGCCAAAATAAGTGTACCAACTGGTACATATATCAATCAATAATATTATCAATCAATGTATATATAGCATGCATATATAATGAAAGTATATATATAACACAATTGTACACATGCACGAAACGCAAAAATGTAATATAGTACATGCAAATCAAACAAATAAACTATCCGCCAAACAAAACACCGTACATGAATTGCATAACCTCATCCACGGCCCCTCCGATTTGTTCTTCTACATAAGGTTCTCCAACCGGTTCGATTCTCTGCAATTGAATATAAACAAACCAAAAAATTACATTAGTTGAGATATATATGTACATGTATATAACATCCTAAATTCCAAATGCTATAAGTTCGAAATTGATATCCTAAAACTTTAAACCCTAATCCCTAAATCCTAAACCATAAATTCTAAGTTTTTTAATATCCTAAATCCTAAACCGTAAGTTTTATAAATCGTAAACTTTAACTTCTAAATCCTAAACCCTAAAACCTGAACTATAAATCCTATATTTGGAATAAATAAATACCTGAGGTAGTTCTCCGACTTCCACCACAAGATTCAATACGTATCTCATGGCGACCAAAGTGAAGTATCCACACTTTATATTCCCCTTCTGTTTTGGACACTAAGATCAAAATTCAAAATAACAGTTAAGATTTTTAATGGTGTAGGAGGTTATAATCCCTAGTAAGGCACTTTTAAATGATAGCATTTTTTATACTGGTACCATGCTAGTAGTCAAGGTTACAAAAACTAAACCATAGGTACTGAGCACTATTAATAACTTACCTGCAATATAGTGACAGTACTATGAAACTTACCAGCAATTCATTTCGTTGTTTATAAGGTACTTTAGAATAAAAGAATGACAAACAAAAAGTCTATAATTAATAGAACCTTCTACTAATTCAGAAATTCCATTGTCCTTTTCATCTTCGCACCATTCAATGACCTGATTATGCAGTTTCTTTTCGAGCCATCCACCAACCTAATGAATTTAATTACATAAGTGCTGAAATTTAATGGAAGAGCGAAAATTAAAAGATACGAAATAAAAAATATAAATATCAATCAATCAGGGGGGGAAAAAGAAAAAGTCAACCTCACTGAAGCAAGATGTGAGCTCAAACAGAACCAACCCGAGAAAAGAGAGGAGCTGATCGAGCGTGGGGCCCTTTGCCACCCGCTTCATCACTGCCGCCACCTCGCTTTGCCTAGTCGTAGCCACCAACTTCTCCACCATCGTCCGTGCTGAGGACGAGGAGACTGCAGAGGCAGTAGGCGGAGCCAGCGTCGAGAATAGGTGACGGATCAGCAAGAGACACCCAACCACCAGTGCCGCTGACGGATATACAAGGGACGATGAGTTGGGTGGGATGATGGATTGATTTCGTGCTAGGGTTTGTAGAAAAGCGAGGAAGAAAATAAAGTGGCGGGCGGATTTGCGGAGGGAGAGCAAAGAGGAAGAGTAAGGTGGTTGGGTTTTTAAGGTGGAGGAGGCCGAGTTCTGGGGTCGGAGGTGGAGGCGGCGGAGAGATCGAGGGAGGTCATGAGTAAAGAGAAGAAAGAATTGAGGGAGAGAAAAAGAAATGAAGGGGGTAGGATAAATGAAGAGCGAGCAGGGAGAAATCCTATTAATTTACGGAGGTTTAGTAACGGTTATTAGATAATAACCGTTACGAATTTAAAATTAAGTTTTGTAACGGTTATTATGTAATAACCGTTACAAAACAGCAGCTTTTTGTAACGGTTATTAGATAATAACCGTTACAAATAACTTGACGGCAATTTTTTTTTTCCGGACGGTTCTTCTGTAACGGTTTTTTTATAAAAACCGTTACTGAATGAACTTGATAATATTTACACCGCTGCCACTACGACTTCTGTGACGGTTTTTTCGAAAACCGTTATAAAAAGGGGGTTACTGATGGACGTTTTTGTGGTAGTGACTTCAATCGCTTATGACGCCTAATCCTTTGATTGTTCCGACCTAGAGGTACTCTTGGCCAGTTCTTAACTGAGTCCGGAGGTAATTAACAGTAGGGGCTTGCGCCTACTGGAAAGAAAGGACCTACAACAAACAATCAACTCTTGAGGAACTTGGAACCGCGTTAGTGCCTTCCGTCTGTTTTAGGTGGGCAGTAATGTTCGGGTCTTAAGACGCTCGAGGGGTATCTGCTCTGCATTTCTTTCCCCACGGAGGAATTATTGATCCTTCAGCAGATGGCAAAAAAGTACGAGACAGATTCTGACACGCCCGGTGGGATCTCTTTCTCCTCTCACCAGGGAATAATCAAAGTCTAGGCATAAAAGTAGATTGAAGCTCACAATATTCTAAAAAAAAACCTAACGATTAACTTCAAGGTTTCTCCATTTGTAGGAAAATGTTTACTTGGAGTCAAATCCTGAAGGGTGAGCGTCTCCGCAACGATGGTGTCGCAACTGCCGGGACTCTCCTTGTGCCCGTGCAAGCCGTCGTGTAGCTCTCTCCGGTGACGCTGGCTGGTGCAGCGTCCCTCGAAGTTTCAGGAAAGCCGTCTTTTGGCCGCAAGAAAGGCGAAACGTCAGCTGTCCGCATCAAGGGGGTCCTTGCTCCAAAGCTCAAGAAGAAGGAGAACCAGATCAGGCTCTCGAGGTCCCAAGCCCTCCGCCTGGTCCAGCAGCCAGATGTTGACACTGACCTCCCACTCAGCAACGCTTTCGCCCCTCTTCATGTGCTCAAGAATGGAGGTGACGAGATGCATCTCCGGGATGACTGGGAGCTCCCTCTGTATGCTCCGGTACATGTGGTGGAGAAGGCAACTCCTAAGAGACACAAGGCGGTTGAGGCCATCAACGCCACATTTAAAATTGTTAAGAAGCTCCGCAAGTCTCGCAAGATGGTTACCAAGGTCCCTGTTAACCCCAAGGAACCATCTATCAAGGACAGATTGAAGTTCCCAGTGCATCAGAGGCTCCGCTTTCCTTATCGTGAGGACAACAGAGAGGGAGACGCGAACTATAGTGCCTCAGAGAAGAAAGACGTGGTCAGCCCACCCTCTGTCTTTGGTAGGCTCACTTTCCCACCACTGCAGCCCAATGCTAAATCTATGAAAGACAAGGGAAAGATGAAGCAAGTCTGGAGACCGAAACTGAAGGAATCCAAGCCGGTCCCTAAGCAACACCCTGGGGGCACCAAGCACTGGATACCTAAAGAAAAGAATATCTCACTGGTCCCCCAAGTGGCAAGCTAGATGATGAAAGATAGAGGGAAGAAGAAGTATATAGTGAAGCAAAAATGGAATGCTGGTTCTGTGTGTCACATTTTAGTCAGTGGTGACGATGAGGAAGAATCTGTGGAAGTCCATATGGTTGGGACTGGCTCGCAAGAGCTGCCTCATTCCGAGAGCGTCCCTGTTGAGACGCGAGGCCAAAAGGGCAAGGCCTCGGCTTTTATAGCTCCTAGACGGGTTGGAAGACCCAGAAGCCATGGCCCTGTGATTGATGAGATAGTCCAGCAGGCTAGCGATCAGTCGGCTGGGGAGGAAGAAGGAGAATACCCAAAGGCTGACCGGGTAGGCTCATCTGATGAGAGTGTCGATGAGGAAATAGAAATTTTAGAAGAAGTTTCTGATGAAGTGGCCCAGCTTCGGAAGGAGCTGGAAAAGAAGGAAAAAAGGCTCGAACAACTCCAGGCGGAGAATGTTCGCGTGACAGCGGCATTTGCCGAGATCCAAAAGCACATGGCTAAAAAGAAAGCGCGGTCTAACTCTGCAACCGCCGATGACAGCACACCTAAACAAGTTAGCACTAAATGTTTTGTGCCCGAGCCAAAGAAGAAAGTCGAAGTGATGGTCAACAACCCTCCTCCCAAGACAGTCCTAAGAAAGACTGATAGTTCTGGTGAAAGTTCCGATGAGGAGTTGTCTGACAAAAAGGAGATCAATATCATTGATTCTACGGACCTGATGGAAAAGATGCAGAGGGTAATGGATCAAAAGTTGCAATCTCTATGGATAGGAGGCACTCAGCTGCCTAACAACTTCACTGGCAGACCTTATCCTGAGAAATTTGATTGGGTAGAATACCCAAGGGGTCATGTGGTGCCCAAGTTCAAAACATTCGACAGGGTTGGAAACAAAATCACTCCGAATCAGCACTTGTCACACTTTTTGACATCATGCGGAGATACTGCCAGAAGAGAAGAATGGCTACTGAGACAGTTCCCGCAAAGTCTAACTGGGGTGGCGTTTGAGTGGTACGCTTCCCTTAAAGTGATCAGTATCAAAACATGGAAGGAAATGGTTAATGCTTTCAGAGCAAGGTTCAGAGTCACTCCTCGTCGAGTTTCTGTGACCGACCTGGTTAACGCCAAGCAAAAGCCAGGGGAATCCATTTCCAGCTATGTGTTAAGGTGGGAGAACATGTACACCAGCTGCCAATCCAACATAAGCGAGGCTGAAGTAGATCGCATGCTCTTAAACAGCATTAATGCACCTATGAAAGTGTGGCTAGTGGGTCATAGCGTCACCACATTCGAGCACTTGGTAACTATGGTCGCTCGCTATGAAGATGTGGAGTTTGAAATCAACCAGCTATACTTCTTTGTGAAAGATAAAGATAAAGGGAAGGCGAAGAATACAGAGGGCAAAACAACCAAGACAGTTAAGGCCGTTACTAGCCAGGCCGAAAGCACTAATGAGGTTGAGTGGGGAAAAGATGGAGAAGAAAAAGACAGAACCTCACAATCCCAAACTCAAAGGCCGACCCTGAAGGAGTTGAGAAGCAAACCCTACTCATTTAAAAAGGAGAAAACTTTAAAACTCTTTAAACAAGCTATGGAAGTGTTAGAAGTTCGGTTGCCTCGATGCAAGAGGCCGGTAGAGGAAGATAAGGTGAATCACCCTAATTACTGTGTACCACAGGGTCTTAGGCCATGTCATCGAAGACTGCTATGTATTTAAGGACTGGCTTGAACAAAAGATCCAGGAAGGGGCGATCTCTCTCCATGATGATGCAAGGCAAGAGCCAGCCCCGCACGCAAGCTCAAACAGGGTCTCTAATGCTAGTTCTCGACATGTCTCCACCAGTATTGATGGGAAGCCACCAACAACATGGAGCATATACTTAAACAAAAACACAAAAAAGAAGCTGAAAGCTCTGTAAGCAGAACCGGAGCTCAAATGGAAAAATCCTATTATGCCTGTGGTCCCGAGAAATATCAATTCTGGGGTGATGGCACTAAGACCAGTATCAAAAGGTGCAACTAAGGGACCGACAGGGCACGCCAGGTCCAAGAGGCCATTCTGGAGGAAAACCGTCACTGAAAAGGTCGAGGAACCTTATGTCCAAGGGAAACCTCTACAGGCAACCCTTGTAGACTTTATCTCTCCAAGGGTTGTGGCCAAAATCAATGGCCAGGTGTGGCAAGAGCTAAGCGGAGAGGAGAAAAAGAAAGAAGAAGAGTTTTGGACTGCCACATGTCATCATATTTCAGGTGAAGAGGCAAAACCTGAAGGCTCTGACAACAAAGAGGAAGAACCGCAAGGAAATTCCGGTTTCTCACAACAAGTAGCCCCGGCTGAACCTGCCCCAGCTAGGCCTACCCCTCCTGTGGCTACTCCCACCACTACAAGAAGATCGAGAAAAATGAAAAAGAAAGAATCTGATGTGAAGAAGGTCGGAGAATCCTCCAAGGCAAAGGAATCTGAATTGATGACTCTTCTATTCAGAATAAATGGCCAAGATCGTACAGTATTTGTAGAAATCCCCGAAGAATGCCAGAGTGCTGACGGAGGTCTCAATGCAAATAACTTGGGATTCAACCCCCTTGTAGAACAGAAGATAGGGCAACCTAGTCTCCCTCCAAGAGTAATGCAGATCTTGACAGATCACGTGTCTCGCTTGATGAGGGAGGCCATTACGGTCACTCAATTAAAAAGGGGAAAAAGAACTAAAGAGGCATCCACCTCGACTGAAAGGCAAGAATTCACTGATGAAGAATATGAGTGGTTTGATCCGGATCCTCCCAGTCAAGATGAGAGTTATGATTTTGGTAGTAACTTCGGCAGTGATGAAGAAAGAAGAGGCGGCGGCGCTTACCGTATTTGAGATTGATGAAGAAAATAAGGAAAGCTCAAAAGAAGATGAGGGAAACCACCATGAGCACTCAGAAAGAATCATTGAAGAAGAAGAAATGGAAATGATCAATCAAATAGAGAAAGCCACACAAGCCGTCCTTTCTTCTGTCACTGAGCAGAGAAATTCGCAGGAAGATGATGATGCGTTTTATAGGGGATTGGAATAATGTCAGTCCACCAGCTATAGGAGGATAAAGATGTTCTTGAATGTGAGCGAGAAATGGAGGGACCTGTCCTATTGGTGTGGCGCGACTCATCTCCATCCCACATTAGAAGCAGAAATCACCTCAGACTTATCATGGTGGTCCAAGAGTTCATAAAAGGGGACGATGTAGATCAAATGCTAGCATCCTGGTTGACAGAAAAATTCCAAGCCAAGGAAACGCCAATAAAGTTTCCTAAACAAAAGATCAACAAAACTGTAGAATCCTGTCGATATTTAAGTGATGAAGAAGGATCTGAGGAAAAGTGTGAGTATGAGGAAAGCGACGAAGAGCTGCCAAACATCTCATTTAATGCAGCAGTTGATTATGTTGACTACCTCATGCAATTGAAAGTCCAAGAACCAGACCTCTTCCAACAAGAACTCAGGGTGGACGAGGAAATAGATAACTCCGGAAGCAACCCCGCCAAGAGCCAGTGAAGAACCCTGGGCGCTTGGACAGCCCCAGAATTCTGGAGATTGGCAAATCACAAATTCAGAATATGTCTCGGATTATGGGGGCACAGCAATGCCTCCCATTCACGGGGAAGTAGCGGAGACTTCCCGTCAAGTCATTGCAACTCAACAAGAACTACCTCAACTGTCACAAGAAAAGGAGTATGATGAACATGACAGTCTGGTAGAATGGTATACTACCGAGCTCAGAGAGCTAAGAATTATGGATCCGAAGGCTTTCCGACGAGCCATGAATCCTAAAGACCCGGACTTTACAGAAGAATTTGAAAGAGAAGCTATAGTAATACTGTCCCGCGAGGTCAATAAAGGAAAAACGCCTCAATGCTCTGACTCTGACGATAGCGGATGCTCCCCACAGTTCTATTGTACACGAGTCGGTGATGGAGGTACGGAAGGCATTAACTCTGATAATGGAAGAGAAGAAGCAGAAGAAGAGTCAGAAACATAATCTGACACTGAGTCGCCTAGAGCAAGTACTCTTCAAGGGAGTTCCATTCTGATGAGGTCTGGATCCAATCCTTCAACCGATGTAGCCTCGGTTTTTTAGGGACTCAGCATCTCTCAGGCGGCCGGGATCATTTCCTATGTCGAAAATTTGAGGAGAGAAGATCCGGCCTTTGTAAATTTCATTGCCAAAAATGCCGACATGCTGTATCGTTTAAACACGGGTACCACAATCACCCCAGAAAAGGTTCAGAGAGAACACCCTGAGGAAGCTGCCCGTTTCCAGGCACAAATAGAAGAGCTATGCAAAGTAGTGTAGAGGTTTGACAATAACGAGGATAGCAGTGATGATGATGATTCTAGGGCAGGCGCATCAGGAAATTGTCGCTACATCAGTGGCTCAGGGTCTGATGACTCTGAAACAGAACAATACGATGATCGATTTTCCCGAATCGCGGCATAGACCGACGATGATGAACCGCCTCTGAGACCTTGTGCTCAGCCTAATAAAGGAAGAAAATAAGGGAGAAATGCTCGTATGTCTGTTCGACCTCAGCCTGAGTAGAATGATAATATCCGGCGTTAGCTAGAATAAGCCATAGCAAAGGTCGGAGCTTTGACTACAAGTGAGCTAATGAGAAATTTGCAAGTAAACAGTGATGATGAGACCTATTATCCCACCGAGGAGGAAGAAGAAGAGGAAGTAAAAAGCCCTAGGGCTCCGATCGTATATCAAAGAAGAAAGAAATAGGAAAACAAAAAAGAAGTAATTGTATACTAGAGGAGAAATAAAGGCACTAACAAGGGGAAGAACAAAATGTTCAAGGGCAAATCCTCTCGTGATGATGCCGCTTGTCACCGAATCGGCCATTACAGCTCAGATGAAGGTGAATCTTCTGAAACACCCCAGCCACGGGCTGATACAAATGAGTAGGAAGGTCAAAATAATCCAGGGGAAATAGAGTACGACTACGAGATCGTGCTAGACCCAGAATATCAAATGGACCCCACCGAGCTACAAGGCCAGCAACCTAGAATGGTGAACCTGGATATCCACATTCCTAGTATCCCAGGACAGCCCAGCCTTACCCTTGAAGAATTAGGAGAAATAGTGCGGCTGTTGGTTAACCAAATACGGGAAACCATGATGGTGGAAGGAGAAGGCGTAGAGGATGAAGATGAGCAAGGAGCCGAGGAGATTATCAACCCAAGGCAGGGGGCAGTTGCCATTCCTGCTGATGAACAAACAGAAAACGCCACTTCAACAGCCGAGAGTCCAGAGGAAAAGGAAGATCATATCTCTGAGTCATGCCGAGTTATTACCATCTTAGGTGATTCCGACTCAGAGCAATCTGACCAAGAGGAATTCTCGGAAGAGGAGCATCACTCCCTGGCAGATCCTGTTGGATGGATGAATCATTTGATCGACCAAGTGGAAAAGCCTAATACGAGAGTTGGATGGCAGGGAAGCGATGATGAACTAGAACCAGAGCATCCTTATCTGGTCGACCTCCAACAGTTCATTTTGGATCCCTGGCCAAGATCTCTCCCAGCCACCAGTGTCAAACGAGAAGGTGAAATCCAGACTGCCTCATTACCGTGGGTAGAAAGGATAAGTCATAACAGGTCAAGAAGGGAACTGTGTTCACTAGAATACAATCGAATCAGGAACTTGGTATTCCCTGACAAGAACGAGGAGCAAGAGACAGAAGAAGAAATTGTTCAACAGTTCCGTCAAGCCCCAATTGAAGAAGGTGTGGAGGGTCATGAGCCACCTTCCCCTTATCCTGTTCCTACGGCATGGCCCAGATATTACATTGATAATGCAATAATAGGGTATTATGACCCCAATGTGTTTATCAATATCCAGAAAGAAACTATTGCAGACACAAGAAAACTGAAAAGCGCCATGAGGTGCTTAACTACTTCTGAGAGTTTTCGGGACATCACCGTGGGAGAACCTGACACAGAAAGTGAGGAAGAGCTCTCAAAAAGTGACGACAATCCCTTACCAGGCACAGAAAGGCCAGTTGAACAAAAGGCTGACAAGATGAGAGTGAAATTACCTGCTCCGCGGGAAACAAATGGCCTAGAGGAAGCAAGCACTACAAAACATGGCAAGAAATCGTCTCATGAAACAAGCGGACCGGCTTACCATACCAGGTCAAAACAGGCACAGCCGCACGCTGTCCCAGTCAGAGGGCAGCAACCTCCGTGAAGGGAAGAAGGAATCTCTTTCACCGCAGAGGAAAAGCGCCAGATTCAAATAGATGTTGAATTTTGCACAACTACCTTAAGAAGAATGAGCAGGCAAAATATTGAGATACAAACCCTTATCGAAACCCTGATAGCGAGAATAAGGACTGAGAAGAGAGAAAGAATCTCAATAGAAACCGAACTTAAAACAATTCTTGCTTACGTTCGAAAGAAAGCTCCTCTAAGAAAGAGGGGGCAGAACAGAAAGAAATCAGGCAACCTGGCCATACCACCCCAGGGAGAATGTGTGAACCTCCGTGGAGGAGAAGAGAGGCCGGCATCACTATTCGAGAAAGGCAAAGGCCAACGCCTCAAGTTGATTACCGCACCAGAAAAGGGAAAGCTGTCATGAAAAATCATAAAGAGAAACAGAAGCGCCTCCGATTCCATGATTCCCTATTTGAGGATCCCCGCGTAAACCAAAGGGAAAGAGGTGAAAGTTCGCATAAGCAAGAGCATTATGTCCCATCCCATCATCTTTCAAGGAAGAATGAAAATTCAACAAGGTCCGGCCATGGTTATCCTAGGCGAGAGGAGACCAAAGCTAGCCCAGTGCATCAAACAAAGGATAGACGAAAGCACACCGGGCAATATCACATGGAAATGAAATTAATCAAACTCGGTGATTCGTCTTCTAAAAGACAAGATAGATTGCCTCGCAAGATCAAAATATCCGGTGAGATGGAGCGCAGAAATGGGGACCGACCTCAGGAAAAGGGTCAACCTTCCGACAAGGTATCCAGACGATGCCCAGTAAAGAAAAAAATGATGCTAAACAAAAAGTGTATTGCTGGTACCATCAGGCCTGGGGACACTCCAGGGAAGAATGCTTAGCATGGTCCTGGGATGATAACGATCCCTCCAGTGAAGAAACAGAGGATGAAAACTGTAATGCCGTAACAAGATGGACGGATCCTCAAGCCTCCAAAGAGGGAACCACTTCTGAAGAGGGAGAGAGTTCTGAAGAAGAGTCACAATATGACAGCTCAGAAGAAGAACCCGTAGTATTGGCGATGAATCCTACGGCAATCATGCTCCTGGTGAGCGACTCGGATCAAAGCGAAAGCGAAGAGGAAGTCAAAACACCACCCACGGCAAGCAAATTGTCCAGCTTGGTGCGAAAGGTTGCCACAAGAATCCAACCGAGCAAGAAGAATCACTGTAATATCAGTCTGAGGTCGAGCGCTAGGATACCTGAAAGGTAATCTCCCAGAGAAACGCCTATTGACAGAACAAGAGCCAGAGTTGAAGTGACCCCAGAAAATGAAGCAAGACCCAATGAGAGACCCAGGATGTATGTGGGTGACTATAATGTGGTCGCCCATTTAAGAAATATCCCATCACTTCTTAGTGTCTTTGATGCTCTGATGCTATCCCAGGAAATGCGCGATGCTTTGATTTATGCTCTTCAGAACCCCGCCAACTTTCAAGCCCACTTTGCGCGGGAAGTTCGCGAGGAAGTGTTACAGGTTGACCAAGAACCTTACATTACCTTTACAGATGAGGACTTAATGGCAGGTACGACAGATATGGCCCACCATCGTAGACTTCATCTATAATGAACGGTCCTTCCTAATTTGGTGCAAACTTGGGGCAATGATGTCGGCCAGTGATTTGTCGCCTTAGCACTAACACCAACTCACCTTTCTTGAATGCTCTTGGTCTTGATAGCTTTTCATAGGCCCTGGTCATTCTGACTTGGTACAGCTCCAGATTTTGTTGGGCGGTGAATCTTCTTTCATCCATTCCATCTAACTCTTGCAACCTCAATTGCATTTGTTTAGCTATAAGGATTTCTGATGCCATGGCTACTCTTAGTGACGGGAGTTCCACCTCAATAGGTAGGACTGCTTCGGTCCCGTATACTAATGAGTAAGGCGTTGCTTGGGTTGCTATTCTGTGGGTGATTTGATATGCCCAACATGCTTCAGGTAGCTTTTCGTGCCAGTTCCTTTGGTTGTCTCCGACCGTTTTGCGGATGATCTTGATTAGCACTTTGTTGAAGGCTTCTGCTAATCTATTTGCCCTTGGGTTGTAGACTTAGGAGTATCTCCACTCAATCTTATACTTCTTGGCAAAATTATCGACCTCTGCGTTTTTGAAGGCCGTGCCATTGTCTGAGATTATCTTTTTGGGGTTACCATATCTGTACAGCACTTGAGTGGTAAAGAACTTGACCACATCAGAGGCTTTGATTTCTCGGTACGATCTGGCTTCAGCCCATTTGGAGAAGTAGTCCGTGGTAGCCAGAATGAAGCGGTGACCGTTTGAGGCTGGCGGGTCTATCGGCCCAATGATGTCTATTCCCTATATTTGAAGGGACCAAGACACCACCGTTGGGTGTAGCACATTTGGGTGTTGATGGATAAAATCTCCATGTATTTGGCACATGTGGCACTGCTTGGAGAAGTTTTCACAGTCACTGACCATGGTGGGCTAATAGTAACCCATCGACTTAATTTGCCATTGTATTCTGGAGCCTGACTGGTTGGTCCCGCATGCTCCTGAGTGGATTTCTTGCATGACTTGTTGTGCTTTGGGCTTTCAGATGCACCTTAGCCATGACCCTTCATAGGACCTCCAATAGAGTGTATTGTTTACATACACAAAACTTAGAGTCATCTTTCTAATTTGCTCCCAGATGGATTTGTTTTCAGGTAGCTTTCTTTGCTGGAAGTAATTGAGGAAAGGTTGCCTCCAATCTTCTTGGTCAATTTCTTCCTTGACCATGACTTGGTCCATTTCTCCCCATTCTTCTTCAAGCTCCTTTTCTAAAGTTATGATGTCCATAAACATGGTTTCCTCTTCTTTGTCCTCTGTTTGTTGGAAGCAGGGGGACAAGGACCTTCTGCGGTGGACAAGAATTTGTATTTCCTCTTGGTTGGGGTCGCTGAGCTCGTTGGCCAATCTAGCCAAAGCGTCCTCTTTGTCATTCAGAGACCTTGGCACTTTTTCCAGAGTGATGCTAGTGAACTTAGCCATCAACTCTAGAGCCCTCTCATGGTACTTTACCAATTCTGGCTTTCTTGTTTTGAATTGTTCATCAATTTGACATAGGATAAGCTGAGAGACTCCAAAGACTTTCAATCACTCAATACCCATTTTGAGTGCCATTTCATGTCCCGAAATTAAGGCTTCATATTCGACTTCATTGTTTGTGCAAGGCTCTGTGAGGCTTAAGGAATATCTGAGGATGCCTTTTTCTGGTGTAACAAACACCAAGCCAACTCCGGCCTGTCTCTTTGGCAAATTTGGTTTGATTGCTGGTTGGATGGATGATGACCCGTCGAAATATAGTTTCCAGCAGGCTTCTTCTTCTCCTTCTCCTGCGTGAATGGCTTCTTCATCTAGAAAGTCACACACTAACGAGGAATCATCACGTATGAGGTGGGCTGCCAGAAAATCGGCCAAAGCCCGCCCTTTGATGGCCTTTTGGGGCACGTATGTTATGTCGAATTCCATTAGGACGACAGCCCACCTTGCCAGCCTTCCTGTGAGCATAGGCCGGGTCATGAGGTGTTTTAATGGGTTGGTTTTAGAGATTAGTGTGACCTTATGAGCGAACATGTAGTGCCTGAGCTTCTTGACTGCAAAGATCAATGCCAGGAAATGTTTTTCTATTGGAGTGTATTAGTGCTCTGCTTCTACGAGCATCCTGCTGAGGTAGTATAGAGCATTCTCCTTTCCTTCTTCATTTTCTTGGGCAAACAGTGCTCCCAGTGATCCATCCAAGGCAGTGGTGTAGAGGATAAGGGGTTTTCCAGCAATGGGTGCTACCAAGACATGAGGTTTTAGCAGATATTGCTTGATGTCTTCCAAGGCCTTTTGACACTCATCATCCCATTTGAAGGGGACATCTTTTTTTGGTGAGCCTTGTGAATGGCCTGATTTTGCTTGAGAGGTTGGCCATGAACGTCCTGATGTATGCCAGGCGTCCTTGTAGAGATCGGAGCTGTTTGAGTGTCTTGGGTGGTGAAGGACAAGCTCTTCCCTGAGGAGACCATGAATGCGTATTTCAGGGGGTTGAGCTTCAAGGTATGCATCCTTAGTCGATCAAACATCAACCTTAGATTTGTAAGGTGTTGCTCGTGGGTATAGGATTTTACCACCAAGTCATCCACGTAGCATTCCACCACCTTGTGTATCATGTCGTTGAAGATTTTGGTCATGGCCCTTTGGTATGTGGCTCCAGCATTCTTGAGGCCAAAGGACATAACCTTGTAGCAATGGATACCAATTGGGGTGCGAAAAGCGGTGTGCTTTAGATTGCTTTCATCCATTTTAATTTGGTTGTACTCCGAAGACCCATCCACGAAGGAATAAACTCCATAAGAGGATGTGTGATCTATTATGATTTCCGTCACTGGGATTGGAAAATCATCTTTGGAACATGCTTTGTTCAGGTCTCTGAAGTCAACATAGATCAGAATTTGTCCATTATTCTTCTTGACTGGGACTATGTTGGCTACCCAATCAGGAGTTTCTTCTTCTCTTAAGAATCCTACCTCAATCAGCTTCTTGACTTCAGCGGTCACCTTTTCTTCCAGTTCAACCCTCATTCTTCGGGGACCTTGTTTGACTGGTTTCATTTCTTTGTCAATTTTCAATTTGTGGATAGCGACTGTTGGGTCCAACCCAGGCATTTCGCTGTAGCTCCAGGAAAAACAATCCCTGTATTCTTTTAACAATTCCACCATCTTGTCTTGCATTTATTGTGGAAGAGATGCACTGATGAAAGTTGGCCTTGGGTCTTCTTTGGTACCCAAGTTCACTTCTTTGAGCTCATCGATGTTATTTTGGCCGCCAGGATGAATTGTTCATTTTCTTGAGATTCATCTTCCATCATAAGGACTTCTTCCTCGTCCTCAATTTCAGTTATCGTGACATGGTTGCATGAGTATTGTTCAGTGGCTTAAGGGACGGTTGGCTTTTGTGTTCCAGGTTCGACTTTGATACTATCCAGTCGAATATTTATTAAGGCCCAAAGGTCGGGTAGGAAAGAAGGCCTAACAACTAAATTGAGCTTGACTTCAATAAGGGCATGCTCATAACAATCGAGGGTCCCACGGGGAAGTCATGGTCGGAAAAGTGGAAACTTCCTCATTCCTCAATATTCCCTAGTGTCAGAATCCGATATAACAAATTGATGACGTCACCAACTGAATGATAAGGTGGTCCCTCCCTCTGTATCTCCCCTGAGCCTCGCCAAACTTCGCTTAAGATGTAATAGAGGGAAAAGATCCAGCAAGCACGAAGCGAGCTGCCAGATGATCTCCGAGCTAAAATATGATACAGATGGCATAAAGTCTGAAGCCCAGAAATCCAAAGCTTCATGTCGAATACCATCAGAGTGAGGGGAAGCCGACCTGGACCAAAGAAACTCAAAACCAAGGAAATATGGTATGGATTCACGCAAGAAGAGAAGTGATACATACCCAAACCACGAAGAATAGCTGGAATGGAAGGTGGGGGAGCCATCTCACAAGTCAGCACTGTCACAGGAATGATGGCTAGACTGTCATCCTAGACCCACAAATCATCGTCTGTAAGAAAAGGCGCAGGAGAAATAGGGCGAGGGCGCAAGATCTCCTCGAAAGGGACATCAATAGTCTCAACCTCAATCTCCTCCATCTCAACCTCCTCTACAACGGGCTGAGGCTCGGGCTAGAGAGGGCAACCCCATCCCCAACCCCGAGGACGGGGAAGAACTGAAACCAAGCCTGAAGTCAATAAAACCAAAATCAAATCCAATAGCCAATATAGAGGCAAGAAAGATGCATACCTGTAGAAGGAATAGAAAAGAGAGGCTTCATGGAGAAATCAGTCTCTGAAATACTCCTCTCCACCCGCCTCCGCAGTACATACTACTCCGAGTCCTCTGGTGAAGCGGGCTCCTCACGCCTCTTCCCCAGCTCAGAAAGGATCTCCTCGTCCGAATCATCTGAGTACTTAGGAGAGGGACAATGGAAAGAGTCTGAGTCATCATCACTCCCTGAAATGACTGGCTCAAGCACACCTACAAAGAACAAGTAAACAAAAGTCCAACACACAAAAGAAGGAGAAAGAAGCAAATCAGATAAAGTACCTATGTGTATCGCCCAGCGACGATATGCCTCGAGCTCCCCAGTCACGGAAGTCTCCTCCTCAATATGAGGTGATCCCTCAAGAAGAAAATTGAAATGACCAAAGTCGTATCCGCCAAGACCTGTTTTAGAAAATGATATGAGACGGACTAAAGCAAAAGCAAAGAAGACAAAGGCAAAAATAAAAAAAGAAAGAGAAGTAGCAGAATACCTGGGAATATTCCATCAGGAGGTAAATGAGGCCTTCTATACCTCGCTGGACCATGAGAGGAAATCACAGAGCCATCTACGCCAAAGGAAGTCCCGAGTGGTCGAAAGTCACCTTGCTGCGCTCCTCTGCGCCTATGAGCAACTCTGGAGGGAGGATATACCTTTCTCTTGAGAATGGCAAGTTGGGGTCCATGAGCCGCTCTAGCCCAACCCCTAAACCAATGATCATATCTCCCAAGTAACCTGGCCTCTCTAGAAATGGAAGGCACAGTACAATTGGTCCCAATACCAAGGCGAAGAGTAAAAGCTGCACGCTCTGCACAAGACTCTAAAGTCGCCTCAGGAGCAGTCGGAAAGGTAAAGACCGAAGGTATCCTGGTCGTATCCAAACTGCCAAGCACATCTTTGTGGACTATAAACCTCGTGGATCACTCTGTCACATAACCTCAAAGGCAGACATCCAGGTCAAGTATTGACCACAAAGTCCCTGTCTCTCCTAAAACGATAGGCACCCAAGCGAGGACGAGTGCCTGGTATATCTGGAGCGGTATCATGGATAACCCAATCCTTATTTGTACCCGCTGGCCAGTCTCTCAGGAAAGCCTCAGGGCAATACTCAAGAATATATTGAGTACAAGAAGAGAAGAAAGAATGAGTAGTAGTAGGATCCAGATCGACAATGATACTGCCTACGATATGTATCAAGACTGGCAAAGACTGCCTCATACCGGCTGAAGTCAATGGTGTATAACATCTCCTCCAGTAGATGTAAAACCAACCATGAAGAATATGCAAGGGTATCACAGTAGTGGCCTGAGATGGGTCTCTCAAAGAAGTGAACTCTCGCATAGATCTGTAAAGATTCGCCAAGGCCGGAATAGCCAAGGAAAAACTGTGACCACGCGCTAAGGCGTTGGCTACAACAAAGACCCCAGGTCGGATATACCCGGCTGGCTCACTAACAACCAAGAAGTAGCATAGCCACCAGGCTATAAAAGCGGTCAGGATGGTCTCATCATCCAAAGAAAGAGAAGAGAGGTTAGAAAAAACTCTACCTGTCTGGTAGGGATATAAGTCTTGTCTGTACCCATCACAATCGGCTCCAAAGGACTAGCAAAGCCTGCAGCATCATGCTCAGAAATTCGGTCCATAAAGTACCCAATCTAATTTCTGAAAGGCACATCTCTGCTCAAACCATGGTAAGAACGAGACATGGCAATCTCGTAATAAATCCTGAAAACTCTGTGCAGTGCATCTAAATGCAAAGGAAGCCCGTCATGGCCAAACCCGTATAACTCCATCTCAGGAGGAACTCTCTCCTCGTAGAACAAACCCTCTACATGAATACCCAGCAGGCAACGCATCTGCTGGAGATCAATCGTGATGTCACGATCCTCCAAGACAAAGGTGTTATGCACATAGTTCCAATTTGTTGGCATCGCCTTAAGGAGGTTGGAACCCCAAGTGTACTCGAAGAGTGATAAAGAAACTCCTCCAAACAAGTGTACTCTGCTCAGATGGCCTCCAAGACGGCACAAGACATATCTGGTCCACTTAATCTGACCAAGACTCCACTCCAAACCTCCATGAACCCTCAACAGACCGGGAGCCCAAGGAGCAACATGACCTTCCATCATCTCAATACTCAATAGATGGATGTCAGAAGAAAAAGTACTGTGACCAACGGGGCTCAGAAAAAGACCCTGAAAATCATGCGAAAGCATGTCTGGTTTCTCATGAATGATAGGACAGTGGGTAGTATAAGCATATCCTCTGCGACTCTCAGTCCGAGAAACAGGATCCTCAACCAGGTAGGGATAGCTATACAAAGGTAGTGCAGGCAAAAGGTCATGCCTAGCCAACAAACCATGGAAGTTATCTCTGCCCTCAAGGATCTTCTTCTTCCACTTCACGTGAAGATGCTTATGGACCTTGTCAGGGTCCAAGTAATGCTCAATGTATGAAGTAATCGCCTCATCAGAAGGACCATAGAAGCTAGTCCTAGCAATGCCAAAACGAGGGGTGGTGCTATATATCTCCTCAACGGGTCCCATGCCTGACATGCCTACAGACTGGATACAAACAAAAATGGAAACGAGTCACCAAACCTAAAACTGAACCTGAGCCTACCAAGACCTAACTATACAAGTCAAAATGGCAATGGGGACACCAGAGTAAATTGTTCACCAGGGTCTCACATTTTACTCTGGTGGGGGGCATTTGTTTGCCTCTAAATTCTGCTGTATAAAACCCTGGAATAGATAAATCAAATTTTATTCCACAAATAAACCAAAACCCTTGACAGCAGTAACCAGACAAAACAGCTCTGACAAACAATCATGATACATGAGAGGAAAATACAGAAATTCCTAAAAATGGACGATAAATTAATTAATTATGAGGAATGTCATTATGCGCCTGTGATACCCTTTATAATTAATTATGAAAAAGTCCCAAAAATGGAAATTTTTTAGCAGTTAGATTCTTTATATTTTTATGAGGAGCCATGCAAAATTTCATGTCAAATTGACCTATGGATAGGCATCAAACAATTTTATCAAATAAATGCAGTACAATTATCCCTTAAACTCGAAGTGGGCTTATAAGCCGAAATTAAAATTCAGACTAGGCTCAGTCTAAGGCCTGCTCCCCATTTCATTTCCTAGCGACCCAGCGAGATGCAGCGGCCCATTAAACAAAAGCGAAACGGGTCCAGAACTCGGCGAAATGGATCCAGACCCGCTATCAAATCAAACCCACTAGTGAGAAATCGACTCATGCGGGATCCATGCGGCTAGACTCGATATTTGGCTCCCGACTGGACTCAATAGATATCCATTTGGTTCGATCGAGTCTGGTTTTGGTTTGTACACATGTCGCTTACCGAGTGGGTGGGAACATTACCGTTTGGAAATAAAAAAAGAAAGAAAGAAAAGAAATGATAATCTCCGTCGCCACCTCAGGCCATCTCAGCCCAAACCAAGTACACCGCTGCACAGGCGATGATCTCACAACTCCAACGACATCAAACTCTAGGGTTATCAGAAAGGGAATGACCTCAATTGAAGAACGAAGGCATTCACTGCCTGTGAAGAAGACGATGGAATTGGGTTAAGAAAAAGTTGAAATAGAGCAGTTAAATGGTGACAAAGCATCACAGAGGAGCAAACTACATACCTGAAACACCAATTTCTCGGTTGAGTGTCGCTAGAGACAGGTGAGGTGTTCCAGTGACGAGCGATAATGGCGAGGATGCTTAACTGGAGAAGGAAGGGTTTGTGTATGAATTGAGCACAATGAATGTGCTAGCCTCGATAATGGAGCATGCTCAGAAGAAGCACGAGAGCTCTGGTGCAGCTACAATCAAATTCCCTGTGTAACTGGACGCCTCCAGTAAAATTGATGAGAAAAGATGAGGAAAGCAAACGGAATAGAGAAGAGTATCACTGGCTTCCGTCAACCTTAACACTGAAAGGAACTTTCTAGCATGGTCCCACAGTACAAACGCTTTGATGAGACCACAAAAGGTACCATGGCCCCTTCTCAGTTGAAGCCGTTTGATGAGGGATGAAATTGAATCAATGGCCATGATAAAAGCCTTACTCCATGTGTTAAAAGATACTGTGTGAAATGATGTAGCTGAGAAGCATGCCAATACACCTAAGAAACACATCCTGCCATCCATTCACTTATTAAATTAAATGGAAGGATGGATGCTCATAGCTATTGTCCTACCTCCAACTACACATACAATTGGAGAATGTATAACATCTTAATGCAACAGAAGGCGCCTGAGAGTGACATCGCACATTCTCATGGGCAAATCAACCATTATGGAGATAAAACAAAAGGATATAGGGTATGAATGAGAAGGAATTGGATGTCAATACCCATCTTACCCATCTGGGTACCTTTTTCAAACCCTATGGCAGCAATAATTGGTGACAAATTAAGGCCAAATGGCAAGGGAATATCCAATTACATAAAGACTGCCGCCTCAAAACCAAAGAAAATTATGTAAAGGCACTTGGCAAAGTTTGGGTTATTTACAGTCATACAGTGATTATCCAAATACAAATCAAGATTAAAAGGATTAAATAGATTTCAAAACAAAACAAGTTTCTGCATTTATAGATTTCAAATATTCCAAATACGTATGATATAGAATAAAAGTGAATGCCTGCATAGCATATATTTGCATTAGGACTAATAGGCACTCAGTCTAGTGCTCAAATGGTTCTTCATTAGGTATGCATATCATCCCTCTAAAACCAAAATTGTCAAGAACACTTCTGAAATTTACTAAGTTTTGTCAAATACACAGTTGGTATGAGATAAGAGTAAAACTTCTGCATAGCATCTGCATCAGGGTCAGTGGACACTCGGTGCAGTGCCTCACTACTCATCATATGTCATGTGTATAGCATTTCTTTCAAAAATCTTCAAAATTGGTTTAAAATCACATGAGTTCTTTTCAAAGGAAATTGACAAGACAGATAAATGAACTTCTTGCATAAGTGATATTAGAACAAAAAGGCATTTCTGAAATACAAAATAATCTTGACACAAACTCAAATTCAAACTCAAATAAAAAAAACAGTCAAAGCACCATGGAAATTAACAAATTCAAAATGGGGTGTGCATATCTCTAAGCTTGACTCATGAGGTGGTTTTACAAGCCTTGACAAACCCAAACAGACCATATGGAAGTCAATTGATCAACCAAAGATGGTGACAATGAATTAACTCAACCCAATTTTGAGTCGAGTTTGAGACTAAACCAAAAAATTAGACCCAAATAGAACAAGATATGCGGTTGTTGTAAGCCATAGACCTATGACAAACCCTAAACAAGGCTCAATTGAGCACAGAGTTGAACCAAGGATAATGTACCAAAACTCAACCAGTCCGCAAGAAACAAATCCAAAATTAAAGTGAAGAAGAGGGTTACCTGTGCAATTAAAGCCTCCAGCAACCTTCTCGAGCCTCAAGAATTTCATGGGACCCATCCTTGGAAGCCAATTCCGCTCAGAGCAACCCAATTGTAGCGACAAAAAATACCTAGCCAGTTAAGAGAGAGTGAAGTCCAAAATGAGACAGAAATTGGGAAAATGCGGTAAAGAGAAAGAGAGGAAAGCTCACTATGAGAAAAGTGGTACCTCTAATTTGGAGAGTGGCTATGCCAGCTGTCGTAATTTCAATTCCGACGGAAAACCTCCCCTCGCTCGCCAGTCGGATGAAGGAAGAAGAAAGAAGGAAGGAAGAAAGAAAGGAAAGAAAAGCAAAAGCGTCCCCTGGCACGAATCTTGACGCCAGGTGGACGGAAGGATCTCGTTTGTAACGGATCTAAAAGGAAGTCTGAACGAACCTAGTTCATGGTAAACCAAGGCACTAACAGCGGGTCCCACTCCACGAAATTTAATTCAAGCACCGAGCAAAAACATCAGCGCCTTGAAAGATTCTCTGTGTAGCGGGTCACCGCAATCCAGTACAGTAAACAGCAAGCTTCTAGCCAATCAGAGTTTTTCCAACAGAACTGAAACTTCAAAAATGCACAAGAAATAGTAGAAATGTCAGAAAAATTCGAATAAAATATTGAAATGTTCAGAAAAATATGAAGAATATTTTGGTAACATATTTCAGTTCCAAATCTCAGAGCACAAAGCACATTAAAACTAAAACTCTCAAAATGATCTTTTTTTTGTAAATAATAAAGTGATAAAAATAGAATAAAAAAATCAAATCTCTGTAAAAACATACAAATATTTATGTTCTGGACAGCAGGTACATTCGAACATTTTATATTCTGGGCAGCAGGTACGTTCAGATATTCCTAGTCAAACCTCCAACCCAAAAATCCTAAATTCAAATACCCAAAATCCAAATATCAACAATCCCAAATTCAAAATGGAGAAGTCCTAAAACTCAAGTTCAAAACTCCAAACCCCAAAACCTTAAATCCAAATATCAAAACCTCAGGGCCAAGAAATCTTAAACCAAGGCCTTAAATCAAAATATCAAAACTCAAAACCTAAGACCCTAAACTCAAGTCCGAGATTTAAAATCTGAAACTCAAACCTCAAATCCCGAAATTCAAATACCAAATCCAAAAGGTAGGAAATTCAAAATTCCAAATTCCAAATACCAAAATCCAAAATCCCAAATCCAAAGCCCAAAACCCCAAACCCAAAGCCCAGAGGTCAAAATAGAACTCTGAAAAAATCAAACTCAAAAGTCTAACTTGGAAGTTAAAAAGTTAAACTTAAAAGTCCAATTTTAAGGTTGAAAAGTCAGCCTTAAAGGTCCAACTTGAAATTGGCATGATTAAGACTCAAAATGATCTGATAGCCAGAATCTAAAAGTATTAAAATATTTTAAGCCCCAAAATTCAATACCAAACCCTAAAAGTTAAAGACACAAAGGCCAATGCTCTAGAGCTTGGATCAAAGTCGATAACAAAAAACTCGAAATGACATTAAAGTCTTAAAAGTCCAACTACGTTTCTTCTGAGACTGCATAGCGCGTTGCCACAGGAGTTACAATCCGGTGTTCCCGTCAAAGGGGAGGGCATAGTGCTTCTTTCCCCACGACTCGAATGAAATTCCGAAATCTCTAAATCCCAAAACGATTGAGAATTGACCTAGATCGCCCATCTTTTTAGTGTCGAACTCAAAAATCTAAATCATCCTTTTGAGACTACATAGCGCGTTGTCCCGGAAGGTACACCCCTGAAGTTCTTGTCAAGAGGAGGCATAGCGCATCTGTACTCGAGACTTGAACGAGAAATCCCAAAAATCCCTAAATTCCTAAATCGGCTGGATATTAATCTAGGCAATATAACCCCTAGTATTAATTTCAGAAATTCCAAGGTGGCTCCAAGTCAGCTTCAGCAAAGTAAAACAACAAAGTTGATAAAATTGTGACATAGAAGTCAACCAAAGTTCTGTAACAAGTTTAAAGTTACAACTAAAAGAACTGAAGTTAAACCCCCCCCCCCAAAAGAATAGTCTTCTCTAAAGATTAAAGTTAGACTCCAAGCTATTCTTTACAGTTAATCTGATTATTCCCGATCTCGAGGTGCTCTTGTCTGGTTCTCAACTCAGACCGGAGGTAATTAACAGCAGGGGCTTGCGCCTGCTGGAAGGAAAGGACCTACAAACAAACAATCAACTCTCGAGGTACTGGGAACCACATTAACGTCCGTCGCTCGCTTTCCGGACGGACGGTAATGTTCGGGTCGCAAGATGCTCGGGGGGTATCTGCTCCGTATTCTTTTTCCCCATGGAGGAAGTTATCCTTTGATATCTACCCGTGGATAGGTCAAAAAGGTACGAGACAAAGACGAACTCCACAAGATGGGGATTTGGAAAAGAGAACCAACCCCTTGTCAGTGTCAAAAGGACGATCCATCTTCTCGGCTCCAACTGCCTGGAATTCCTTCTTCTTCTTAGTCCCTACTCCTCAAAGGACTACCAACTTGCTTATCTTTGTTTCTATCCATGGAAAAGACTCATATCCACGAGATAGAGGGAAATGCTTCACATTATCTTCTGATTCATCAGAACGATATACTCTTTTCGGCATGATTAATCTATCAACAATATCAAAATGAAAAACGTCCTTTTAAAGACAAAAATACCTCCCTAAGCAAAGAAGTAATAAGAAGAGAATATATAACCATAATTGCCGAAAGAAAAAAGGAAAGACAAAAAATAGATATGGAAATTTAGGAAAAGGAAAGGAGAAGAGGAGAATCAGTTAAATTAAAATCAACAATGAAGAAAGGGCTCTGAGAAGAAGAAGGCGAAAGAACAGGTAAATGCAGTGAAGCAAGTGAGGAAAGAGAAAAAAATCACACCGTATCTCACATATATAGAAGACAAAGCGTCCCTTCGAATTCTGTGCTCCAATTAAACAAGATGCCTTTTTGAAACGCCTTTTCGACTTCTCACAAATCCCAAGGAAAAGATATGATGAGTCTTTCAGGCTCAGAATTCGAGAAGTAATGATGAAATAAACCTTTGGTCTCCCCGAAAAACATAATTTAAATAATCAACATTTCGGTTTGTGATATTTTACAAAGGATCATATATATAAAAAAGGAATTGATTAGATAAGACAAGTTCGTCAGAACTTCGCAAACTCCCAAGCTCGAGGGCTCTAAGGTTCGACAAGTTCGTCATAACTTTGTGAACTCCAAAGCTCGAGGGCTCGAGGATTCGAGATCTCAAGAATTCAAAAATAGAATGATCGACGTAAATAAATCTGATTTCACATCTAACTTAAGACTTGACTTAATATTATTATATGAAAATGCTTATAGAACTTCTAATAAATACATTTATTAGAATCTCGAGGGCTAATGATACCATCCGATGGGATATCTTTCATAACCCAGAGGTCGAATAAGAGTAAAGGCCCAATAATTAAGTTGGGTCTAACCTTAGCAAGGCCCACTTATGGCAGAGAGGAGGGGGTCCCAATGGAAACTCCTTGTCGGGAATGAGGAAACTTCCTCATTCCTCAATATTCTCAAGTGTCAGAGTCCGTTATAACAAACTGATGACGTCACCAACCGAATGATGAGGTGATCCTACTTTTGTATCTCTCACCAGCTTCGCCTAAACCTTCAGCCAACCTCGCCCAACTTCGCTCAAGTTATAATGAAAGGAGAAGACCTAGCGAACACAAAGCGAACTATCCCCCAGTTTATATTCCTACATGCGAGGTTAAGAAGTGACCCGCTTCCATTCAAGAGGGGAAAGGATACACAGAAGTCGCCACAAAATATCCCAAGGCCACGCCATTAGAAACTATAAATAGTCACCCCCTACCCCTTGGGAAGGGGGTTAGACTCTTTGTAATCTAAACATACTACTCTTGTACTAAGAAATCCCTGATCAATAAAATTACAATTTCTTTCTATCTTTTCGTGAACACTCTCTTTCTTTTCCACTCTACTTTGTTGATTTCCAAAAGAGTTAGATTTAGGGTTATCAGCATGTATACTTTCTACCATCACTTTTTTTTTTATCAATCAGCTGTTCACTATTTTATGATCTTCCATAATCTCTTTTTATCAATAAAATTTAGAATTTATTTTTTGAATCCATATTTTAAAATTAAAATGAAAATTAATATAGTCTGTTTTTGCAATAATACCTGAAATTTTCCATTCAACAGAATCAAGTATATTTTTTCATATCCATAGTTTGCTTATGAAAAAGTTTATGTGAAAATTCATATCTTTAGTAGTAATATGAGGAAATTATTAAGTAAATAGAATACAGTCGAAGGAAATGTCTAGACCTATGGAAATCCTTTAAGATATCTAAGGGCCGTTTGGCAACGTCAAAGCTTAGTGGGATCAAGGGTTAAAGTTAGCATTTTTGGGTTAGTGTTTGAGGTTAAAGTTAGTATTAACTTAAAGTTAGTAACTGTTGTTTGGTATGATAGGTTAAAGTTAGTGTTCAAAGTGAATGCATTCACTTAATATTCATTTTAATCTAGAAGTTTTTGAATTCGAAAATTTTAAATCTTGAAATTTTGAAATTTTGAAATTTTGAAAATTTGAAATTTTAAAATGTTGAAATTTAAAAAATTGAAAATTTTAAAATTTTAAAGTTGAAAAATTAAAATTTCAAATTTCAAAATTTGAAATTTTGAATTTTGAAATTTGAAAATTTGAAATTTAAAATTGCAACAAGTTCATCAACACCTATCGGAATTTGAAATTTAAAATTTTAAACAAGCTCAGATACGGAATGGCGAAGTTAGGGAGGTAGTGCTGATCCTGTTGACCCCAAAGTTGTTTGGCGATGCAAGGTCCATAGGTTAGCTCGTTGACCCAGGAATCAAACTAAACTTGTCACTGCCAAACGAGCCCTAAAAGACTCAAGCTTAAGACAAAAAAATCAATCCCTAATGGTACCCCATAATTATCCTTATAGAATTTACGGCAAATTCGGATATGAATTTTAACTAGACATGGCAATCGCAGTTTTGTTGCGCAATATTTTTTTAGATTGAAGAATAATCCAATCTATTTCGTCAAACTTGTCAAAAATTTTTATGTAAAATATAAAAAATCCGCCATAAAAAAATTTGACAAAATTTTTAAACAAAAATTGGAGCATGAACTACCTTAAATTTCCAAATATATTTAATTTTAATGATTGGTACGAATATTTTTAATTAACTAATATAATTTTTTGATCACTATATGCCTATATATCTTTGGCACATAACTTTTAAAAGAAAAATGTATCCAATGCTAAAACAATTAAGCGAAAGTTGTAAACAATATTTACTCTATGCAATCTTTACCGAAATTATTATTATAAAGAATATAACAGTTAAAAGTTTTAAAAGGAACAATGATTTATTTTTTTATTTTAATAAGAACTAAGTAATTACGTGTTTTATAACCGCGTTACATTCTCTCACCCAATAACTCAGTCATAAAGCGCGCTATTTGGAATTGCGCGTTTATAAACTGCATTATTAGTCCAATAATGCTATTATAAACCGCGTTAACAGGGGATACCAACTGCGCTCTTTTTTTTTCCTTTTGTTTATTCCTTTCCTCTGTGACGGGGTGGAAACCAAGGAGACACAAGTAATAATGGCTCAAGTAACGGTAGAACCAAGATGTAATAGAGATTTATCGGCTATAAAACGCACATTTATTGGCTACAAATCACTTTATGAAAAATTTATTTAATATTTAATTCTCTTTATGAAAAATTTCGGTCGTGATGTTTCGTCTCCTCAAATCCGTTGCTTTCCTCTCTATTACACACAAAATCAGAGGCACTTTTTCCCCAACTAAGAAGGGTAAAAAAAAAAAGAGCACATCAAATCTTTAGCATAATTAATTACTGCACATTTTTAGTTATACGTGACTTTGAAAATTTCATTTGATTGTTTTAGTTATTTATCTATATATATAGAGAGAGTTTTGCTATGGTGAGTCGCGACTCACTAGAAGGTTCAAAAAAAATACTTAAAAATTTCGAAAAAAATGTAAAATTTGGTCTGCATGAAGATTTCAATAGAGAGATCGTATTGAACGGTTAGGATCGGTCATTTTGAAACAGATCTAGGAGTTTTGAGCCCGACTCACAAACCTCTGGTGAGTCGCGACTTACCATAGCAAAACTCTATATATATATATAGTAAAACTCGTGACATTCTTTTTTCTATTTTTGACAGTTTCATTGCATTTTCTATAATTAAAAATAATTTTTCATTTTTGGTTAAATATATTAATAATAGTCATACCAATCATTATTTAATTTATTTAAGAATTAAATATATTAGAAAATCATATTGAATTATTATCATCTAAAAAACATAGCGTAGCTAATTCGTGACTGCTATGTCAAGTTTGTATTAAAATTGCAAAAATTCTCAGTGTATATCAATGACTATATTTACATTTCTAAAGGTTACATCATGTATTTTAAGAAATTATTTACATCACAAAACCATAAGATGTTTCAGATTAAGCTTAGTCCACAAGCTTGCAACTATATAATCAATATATATTTTACGCCAATTACAAATTTTATAAATATATGGATATTGTTTTTTCTAAAGAAATACCAGAACTAATCCTGAAAAATTGAACTTATTTCGAATGTATTGGTTGAATAAACATATAAGTTCTCTATTCATTTTTCATAGACAATATTATTATTGTTATTATTAATAAGCATTAAAATTTTAAACAACTTTGTTAGATATCATCAATTCTCTATTTTGTTCATTTTTTTTAAAACCGGAGAGCAATTGAAACTTGAAACCTTTTCACTTCCGTCTACCTAGTTACTTGAGCCATTATTACTTGTGCTTCCTTGGTTTCCACCCCGTTAAGGTGGTTTATAACCGCATTATTGGAATAAACAAAAGGGAAAAAAAAGAGAGCAGTTGGTATACCCTGTTAAGGCGGTTTATAACCGCATTGTTGGGCTAAAAATGCAGTTTATAAACGCGCAATTCCAAATAATGCGCTTTATAATCGAGTTATTGGGTGAGAGAATATAATGCGGTTATAAAATGCGTAATTACTTGGTTCTTATTAAAATAAAAAATAAATCATTATTTCTTTTAAATTTTTTTTATTGTTATATTCTTTATAATAATAATTTCGGCAATCTTTACTAGTGATCGTTTAAATCAATGGCTGAATATTAGTAATGAATATAAGTTTACCACCTCTTACTTTTAATATTGTTTGTATATCAAAAGTGAGTTAATGGTAACTAAAAATATTGGAAAGTGTAACCAACGATTCAAAAATTTTGGTAGTAAATCCAGGAGTAAATTATTGGACAGCTTAATCTTAGGGAGTACTATATGCGAACTTTGAAATTCATTAACTTTCTTATTTACTAGATGAGGGGGAGGCGGCTTCGCCGTCATTTGATAAATTTTGATGGCTAAATCTATCAATATATAAGAAATATATATTTTCAATATATCTATTTTATATCTACTTTATATATAAAGAAAGAACTATCTTAGATTATTGGTACAACTATTTTTAATATATTTAACAAAAAAATATTTTTAATTAAAAGCCAATGCAGTCACTGCTTTTAATTAAGAAGGGTAAACTTCTAGAATAGTGATCGATCAACGAAAATTGGAGGGCTCAGATTATATGTCGTATGAGGGGATAATTTTTTTTTCTATAGATTAGGCATGAACTACCTTAGACTTCCAAATATATCTACCTTAGATTTCCAAATATATTTAATTTTTAAATTAAATAATAATTGGTAGAACTATTTTTAATATATATAACCAAAAAAATATTTTTAATTAAAAGCCAATGTAGTCACAGCTTTTAATTAAGAATGGTAAACTTCTAGCATATATTCAGATTGATCGATCAACGATAAATTGGATGGCTCAGATTGCATATCGGATGAGGGGATAATTTTTTTTCTATAAATTAGACATGAACTACTTTAGACTTCCAAATATATCTAACTTAGATTTCCAAATATATTTACTTTTTAAACTATTTTTAATTTATATAAATAACAGTGTAAAAAAATTGACTCTACTTTTTACCGCATTTTAAATTTTAAAAAGCGGCCACGGATTTTAATTTATATCTTAGATGACTCAGAATTGCATTTAAAAGTTTTATTGAATCTTAGATATATCAAGTACACATTCTAAATTAATAAAAGAGAAAAAAATAAAATAAAACCCCATGAGCAAGATAGTAAGGAAAAAAAAAACATAATTGTAGATATGCATTATTATTATTAACAAAAAAAAGACAAATCTTTTCTTATGACATTGAAAACAATTTTGAGTGCATCTTTTTTAATACACTGAACTATAAAATTATAGAAAGCTGGCATATAAACTTTCAGCACATCTTTTTAATGTAACTTCTCCCATTCGTACTGGGCTCGTGGTATAGGACACTCATTCATATACTACCAGCAAAATAACCCAAAAGTTCACCATATTTCTACTTCTGCTATATTATCATTTTTTCTCTAACCAAGATATATTCAAATATTAAAAAAAAAAACCCAGCATGATTTGTATTAAAATAAAAAAAATCAGTTTCTTAAAGGACCAAATTAAGACCCTCATCAAAACCCCTTAACCCGATAAGTAATTTGTAAAACACTCCCACAAAATATTGGACTCCTGGATTGCTTGACAGCTACTATAACGTTGGCCAAAAGTGAATAATTGATTCCTATTATTCATAGAGTATTATTACAACTCTTGAAACTGATTCCTACTACACTATACGAAAAAAGACTTTCTGTAACGGGTCATCTGTAACTGTTTTTCAAATAACCGTTACTGTATAGTGAAAAATAGGGCGGGAAAACTGGCGCCAGTCATCAGTAACGGTTTTTCTAAAAAAAAGCGTAATAGGTTTTTCCGTCATTGTTTGGTAAAAAAACGGCTAACTAATCTGTAACGGTTTATATATAAAAACCGTTACAGAAGGTAATAACAAATCTGAACGGTTTTTATATAATAACCGTTACAGAAAAGTTAAAAATTTAAAAAAAAACTGTTGATCTTCTGTAACGGTTTTTATATAAAAACCGTTACAGAAAGTAATAAAATATCTGAACGGTTTTTATATAAGAACCGTTACAGAAGAGTTAAAAATTTTTAAAAAAACTGTTCATCTTCTGTAACGGTTTTTATATAAAAACCGTTACAGAAAGTAATAAAATATCTGAACGGTTTTTATATAAGAACCGTTACAGAAGAGTTAAAATTTTTTAAAAAAACTGTTCATCTTCTGTAACGGTTTTTATATAAAAACCGTTACAGAAGCTAAAGAATCTGTAACGGTTTTTATGTAAAAACCGTTACAGAAAGCTTCTGATTATTACTTCTCCCTCGATCTCTCCTTCTCTCTTCCATTATTGCTCATCAATAAGATCGAGCTAGCCGCCGCTGTTAGAGTTATGTCCTAGAAGTCAATCATTATATGGCTACTTCTATGGTTTATGTTATTGATGATATTTGATCATTTATTCCTTGATTTATTTATTGACAGATCATTCAGGTTGAGGATCTGAATTGTAGATCTCTGTGTTTCATTTATAATAAATGACAATAACAAATCTAAAAGGTCCGTAATCTTGATAATTAACAAGAAATATTAATTATCGGATAAGATTAGTATGCAAGTTAAGTGATGATTAAGTTCTACAAATCATAGGTAAGGAGTTGCCAACTTAATTGCATATGTGTATGTTATGGAACATAGTACAGGACACGACCCAATGAAATAAATATATGGATTGTGTTATGTGTCATTATTTATTTCATTTGAGTTTGATTCTAAGTTTGAGATGGTTCAACTTTTCCACATGAGGATAGGTTCAATAAATATCGTCTACCGTTGATTCCTGATAAGGGCTGCTATACGGACTTTATTTATGTTCTCTTGAAATGTGCGGGGAAAAGTTGTTCATCAAGAAAATCGTATGTCCCTCATTAATTTACTTAGTGAGCGATGATATCTGTTTGGGCCCCTTGATGGAGATGAATTATTTGCTAGCAACTGATACAGTCATCTCTAGATCAAGAAACGTATAATCTGCAAGAATGACACATTCCTATCTTGGATTATACGATGATATCATGTGACATAAGAATCAGACAAGGATATACTATTATTTCTTATGCAGGATTAAAATATTGTAGCAGTACACTATTTATGCGAATTGGGAATCATAACGTGTTGCTAGATACCGCTTATGATTATTGGAAATAAATAGCGATTTATTTTCCATGTCCAACAGAGCATAAATCCTCAAAGGGTCACACAAATAGATTTTGACCATGCGTGCATTATTTATTTGGTTGTATTAAGGAATGCAACAATATGATATGTTGACTGATTAATTATGTACTGTTGCGAACCGTCATAATTAATTAATTAAGTCAAACGGATTATATAGAAATAAATTAATGCATATTCTAATCCTTAAATAATTATCAAAGTGTTGATAATTAATTTGTTCAACATGAATTAATTAAAGTAATTAATTTGAGCTAACGGGCCTATATTTAAATGGTAAATTAAAGGTCCAAATTGAGAGCAATTAATTGGGCCACTAATTAATTGAATTAGAGGACCAATTAAATAATTAATAGAGCCCATTTAGGCCCATTTTATGGCTGCCCTAGTGATGGCATAGTTGTAAATTAGTTACAACTTTTTGGGAGAGTGGTTGGTCTATAAAAGGACCACTTTGGGAGCCAAAACCCTAGCCACCTTGCCTTTTTCTCTCTCCCTAATATTTTGGACGAAAATTAAAGGAAAAATTTCAGAATTTTTCCTCTCCACCATTGCTCTCTTAAGCTCATGTGTTGAGCACCTCTTGCCTCCATCCAATTAAATAGTTAATTAAGGCAAAGGGAAGGAAGGGATTAGGCTTAACCTCTCATCTACTAGCATAGATCGAGGTTTTGGTTAATACCTTGGTGGACTTGAGGCCGAGACACGCGTGGTGGTGCGCACAACCTCGACATCGCCGGATTCGAGCCTCCTTGTTGCGATACAAGGAGAGGTAGCCTTCCTAACCTCTCTCTCTTGTGTGTGAATGCTTGGACTAGATCCTTCGAGGTCTAAGTCGTTTGGATTGCTTTTTAAATGGTTAATTAGCACAAAAAAATTTGAAAACTTAGACTTCCTAACAGTGGTATCAGAGCTCTAGGTCGTTCTAAAGCATTTTAACACATAATTAGTTGAGAAATGATTAATTAACACATGGATTAGTGATGCACTTGCTTGCTGTCTGGATTTCTGTTCTGTTTTCGACATTGTTTTGGTTTTTTCTCTGAGAAAAGCTTTCAGAAAAATTCTAAATTTTATTGGAGGTTGTAGATCTGTGAGATTTGGTTCTTTAGCCACTAGTTTCACCTTTTTCTAAGTTGTTATGAATTTATGGTGAATTAAACGGTAACGGTGCGCAGATCTGGTACTCTGCTGCACAGTTCTGTGTTTTAGGCATGAAGGATTTATTTTTCGAAAATAACTATCTGTATTTCTTGGCTAGAAATCTTGTAAACTTGATGCTCTTTCTGGACATGTAAAATTTGTTGCATGTTTCGGATTTTATGTGGGCGTTCAAGTCATGAGAAATGAATCGGTTGTCAGATCTGGTTTTCCAACAAACTGATTGTTTGGATAAACTGTACTTATTGAGAAAACTTTATGAAAAAGTGTTTGAATAGAAAGTTTCTACTTGAAGTTAAGATTCTGTGAAAATTAGTTTCAAAGAATTTTATTAAGGTTTGATACCTCAACTGAGTCAATAGTTTTTAGTCGTTAGTCTGTTTCAGAACAGGGTAAGTGGCTTGTTTGCTATTTATCTTGATGATTTTAAATAAGACTAGTTGGATTTCGTTTGATGGATTGGTAGCCAATAACATATAGTAGATTTGTTATGTAAAATGTTTTCATGAAAACGTTTTGGAAGATGATCCTACAGACCAAAAGAGTTAGACAAAAACAGAAAATCGGATAACGGTGTTTCGCGCACAGTTTGACGATTTGTTAATTTTGTTTCTCTCTGATGGTAAGTGATCTCTCCCTGAAATTTTGACAGATAGTTACACTCATAATAGGGAGTATGCATTATTTATTTCATAATTTTTGGAGACCGAAAAACTTCGAATTTTATCGGGTCCCATTTAATATTTTAAATAGTTAAAGTATTTTCTAATTAATCAAATTGGTTGAATAAATTAATTAGAATACTCCATGATATTCCTCCTTTCTGTTTACAATTGTTGAATTGGCTTTTCAAATGGTTTAAGCAAATTAGTTGTTTAAAAGTTAAACTTTTATGCGGAAAGACCCGAACTACAAGCGATGTGCAAAGACTCTAATTCATTGTTGTTAATTAAGAAACAAAGGGACATGTGCTAACTTTGTTTTGTAGGAAGGATCGTGGGTTTAGTATGGCTCAAGAAACCAATGCCTTGTGTGTTGTAATTTGTGAATGCATGTGATTGATTGTATGTAAGGCCTTTGGTGCCATGGTTAATTAATTAATTATGATTAATTTCTTAATGTAACTTGTGAGGCTTGCATGCCCCTAAGGCTAGGAGGGAATTAGGGATATTTTCACATGTATTTTGTCCTTTAATTATATAGGATAGGATCCATATGATTAGTGGGAGGGACAATTAGATTAGTTTTGCTACATGGAGATGCGGCAGAACTAATGCAAGCGGGAGCCATACAAACCCACAACAATGCTTGAGATGCTTATTATTATGTGAATGTTTGTGGATGCTATGAATGTCATAGGATAGGTATGGGTGTATGATTACACGACCACCAAACAATAGTCACATAATTGTTTGTCCCAAATTTGATTAAGTCGACCGCCCTCCTTCTCTCTATCCCCTTCACGTCAATTGCCCTCTCATGGCGCGGTCCGCCCAAGCGGACGTCATGGTTGTCAATTTGATAGTCGGGGTACAAATAAAGGGATTTGTAAGGAGCAAATAGAGAGATGTTACTTATCGATGGACCCAACTAGAGTTTGGACATCGGGGCGAAGTTCGCGATGCGAACCAAGAATCATAAAGTTGTATGATTGGTTAAAGAGAATCTACCTTATCTAGTTATTTTGGGTGACGTGCCATAGCAGGTCCAACTTGACGAAAATAGGGGTCTTGGAAATTCATTACTTTTAAGGGACTTATATTAAAGTAGTGAAAGTTTTACTTTATTGAAAATAAAATAAAAACATAAACTAATTGGCCTTAATTTGAATTAATTGTTGTAGATGTCTTCCTCATCCTTTTCGCTTCGATCTCTTTTAGAGAAAGAAAAGCTCGCCTTCAACGGTGCCAACTTTCTGGATTGGCACCGGAACCTAAGGCTTGTCCTAAGGTTTGAAAAGAAGGAATACCTCCTTACCACTCCCATCCCCGCGGCTCCCAAGTCGGATGCCCCTCAAGCGGACAAGGATGCCCATGACAAGCACGTCATGGACGACATGGAGATGTCCGTCCTGATTGTCGCTGTCATGGAGGCGGAACTCCAAAAGGAGTTCATGGATAGTGGTTATGGAGTGTTTGAAATGGTCTCTCGTCTCTCGAACATGTTCCAAACCAAGGCCCGCACCGAAAGGGCTCGTCTCATCAAGGCCGTCGCCAATACTCGATTGGCGGAAGGTCATGAAGTCGGGCCACACGTCATGAAGATGGCGGGGTTGTTTCGGCAGCTCGAAAGGCTTGATACGCCCTTCCCGTCAGGGGCGATTCAAGACTTCATTCTCAACTCTCTCCCTCATAGCTTCACCGGTTTTGTTGTGAACTACCGGATGAATGGCATGGACAAGAGCATGGATGATCTCCAAAACATGCTTGTCGAGACGGAGGAGAGTCTCAAAAAGGAAAAAGGGCCCAAAGATGTTCTTGCGGTGAGTGACAAGAGCAAGAAGAGCAAGAAAAGAAAGACCCGCAGAACTAGAAAGGGCAAAGGCACGGTGACGCCCCAAGGTTCGGCCAAGGGAGCTCCCGAGGGTTCCAAGAAAAAGAAGAATCCGGCCACTTCCGAGACCGTGTGCTACTACTGTAGCAACAAGGGCCATTGGAAGAGGAATTGCCCCAAGTACCTCGCTGACAAGAAGGCGGGAACTGTCCGGCCTTCTACTTCAGGTATATTTGTCATTGAAACCCTTCTCGCTACCTCTAGTACAGACTGGATATTTGATACTGGTTCATGTGCTCACATTTGTCGAAATGTGCAGGCACTAAAGAGTAGGAGGCGGCTCGAGAAAGGCGAAGTTCAACTCCGCGTCGGTAACGGCACGTGCGTCTCCGCAATGGCCGTTGGGAACGTAGAGCTTACTTTGCCTTCTGGTTTAGTTTTGGAACTAAAAGATGTTTATGTAGTTCCTTGTATCACTCGGAACATCATCTCTATTTCGTGTTTAGACTTGGATGGATTTGGTGTTGTAATAAAGAACAAAAGTTGTACTTTGTTGCGTGATGATATTTGTTATTGTGTTGCGCATTTATTGAATGGTCTTTATGTGCTTGATTCTAACGAACATGTTTTGAGTGTTGAACATGACAGTAGAAAACGTAAGATCTCACATGAAAGTACGACTCTAATGTGGCATTGCCGCTTAGGTCATATCAACGAGAAACGCATCAAGAGATTACAAACAGTTGGTCTCTTGGATCAATTCGCTTTCGAGCCAATTGACACATGCGAATCATGTTTGATGGGAAAGATGACCAAAGCGCCTTTTACCAACAAAGGTACAAGGGCAAGTGGCTTATTAGACCTCGTGCATACCGATGTATGTGGACCTATGAGCATTTGCGCACGAGGAGGTTATTCATACTTCATCACTTTCACCGATGATCATAGTAGATACGGGTATATCTACTTGATGCGGCACAAGTCCGAATCCTTCGAAAAGTTCAAGGAGTTCAAGAATGAAGTTGAGAACCAACTCAATCGAAAGATCAAAGTCTTGCGTTCCGATCGAGGTGGAGAGTACTTGAGCCACGAATTTGGTGATTATCTAAAGGAGTGTGGAATCGTTCCACAACTCACTCCACCGGGAACACCACAATGGAATGGTGTATCCGAAAGGAGGAATCGAACTTTGCTAGACATGGTTCGATCGATGATGAGCCAAGCCGACTTGCCTAAATCGTTTTGGGGTTTTGCAATAGAAACCGCAGCTTTTACATTAAACCGTGTTCCATCAAAGTCCGTTGAGAAGACGCCTTATGAGCTTTGGTTTGGTAGGAAACCAAGCATGTCGTTTCTCAAGATTTGGGGTTGTGAAGCTTATGTGAAAAGGCTAATGAGTGATAAGCTTGGACCCAAATCGGACAAGTGTCATTTCGTGGGATACCCTAAGGAAACTAAGGGTTACTACTTCTACAACCGCAATGAAAACAAGATAGTTGTTGCTCGTTATGGTGTGTTATTAGAGAAGGTGTTTCTCTCAAGAAGAAGTAGTGGGAGTAATGTGGTCATTGAAGAAATTCATGAACCACCGCAAGATATGCCTCAAGTAGGCAATCCAGCGATTCCCAATGTAGTGCCAAACGAGGTTGTAGCTGAACCCGTTCCGCAAGCCGTTGTGGAAGAGATTCAAGAGTACACTCCCTCAAATGAGGACTCGAACATATCGCGAGTCGATAGTGTTCAAGACACTCAAACTTTTGAGGATCAAGAACCAAGTCCACAAGCTGTTGTGGAACAAGTTCAAGAGCCTCAACCCCAAGCACCGATCCTACGAAGGTCAACGAGGGAAAGTCGTCCACCCGAAAGGTACTTGGGTTTACACGATGTTCTCGTCATTGCGAATGACGAACCCTTGACCATAAAGGACATGAAAGATAAACCCGACTCCAAGGAATGGCTTAAAGCCATGGAATCCGAAATGCAATCCATGTATGAAAACAAGGTATGGACCTTGGTTGACCTTCCCGACGGAGTAAAACCCGTTGAGAACAAGTGGATCTTTAAAAGAAAGGTCGACATGGATGACAACTTGAGCATTTACAAAGCACGACTAGTTGCGAAAGGTTACAAGCAAGTTCATGATATTGACTATGAAGAAACCTTCTCGCCCGTCGTCATGTTCAAGTCAATTCGGATCTTGTTAGCAATTGCCGCATATTATGACTATGAGATATGGCAAATGGATGTCAAAACTGCCTTCCTAAATGGCAACTTGGAAGAGGATGTGTATATGACACAACCCGAGTGTTTTGTGGATCCAAAGAATGCTAACAAGGTGTGCAAGCTTCAAAGGTCCATTTATGGATTGAAGCAAGCATCAAGGAGTTGGAACAAACGCTTTGATGAAGAAGTCAAGAAGTTGAATTTCATTCAAAGCGAGAAGGAACCTTGTGTTTACAAGAGGATTAGTGGGAGCGTGGTTGTGTTTCTTGTTCTATATGTTGATGATATACTCTTGATCGGGAATGATATCTCCGAATTGAATGCAGTCAAGGATTCATTGAAGAAAGTGTTCTCAATGAAAGACTTGGGCGAAGCCGCCTACATCCTAGGGATCAAGATCTATCGAGATAGATCAAGAAGGTTGTTAGGTTTGAGCCAAGATGCATATATTGACAAAGTGTTGGAAAAACACAAAATGGCTGGTTCCAAGAAGGGTTACTTGCCTATGTCACATGGCATATTCTTGAGCAAGACTCAATGTCCGACGACTGATACAGATAGGGATTTCATAAAGCGGTTTAAGTATCCATCTATAGTCGGTTCGATCATGTATGCCATGCTATGCACTCGCCCCGATGTTGCGCATCCGATTAGTGTGACTAGTCGATACCAAGCTAACCCTGGTATGCTACATTGGACCGCAGTCAAGAATATCCTCAAGTATCTCAAGAGAACAAATGATAGCATTCTCGTGTACGGTGGAGACCAAGAGCTCGTTGTAAGTGGTTACACCGATGCTAATTTCCAAACCGATCGAGATGATGCGAAGTCACAGTCCGGTTTCGTATATCTGCTCAATGGTGGAGCCGTGAGTTGGAAGAGTTCCAAACAGGATACCACGGCCGATTCCGTCACCGAAGCAGAATACTTAGCGGCTGGTGAAGCGGCGAAAGAAGGAGTTTGGATCAAGGAATTCTTGACCGAACTGGAGGTGGTTCCAAGCATCTCTGGTCCAGTGGATCTCTACTGCGACAACACGGGAGCCATAGCTCAGTCAAAGGAGCCTAGGTCTCACCAGAAGACCAAGCACATTCTACGACGATTCCATCTTATCCGTCAGTTTGTGAATGACGGATGGATCAAGGTCAAGAAGGTGGACGGTGCCGCGAACACAGCGGACCCTCTGACAAAGCCTCTATCTCGAGCCGCGCATGAGTTGCATGTTGCATCCATGGGGATTAGGCGTATGCCTGAGTGGCTTTGAGTTGTATCTTTTATCTTTTGAGGCTTTAGTATGAGACATGTATATTTTGGATATTACATTGAGTACTATGCACTGGCTAGAAGTCACTGTTGATTGACTCTAGGCCAAGTGGGAGATTGTTAGAGTTATGTCCTAGAAGTCAATCATTATATGGCTACTTCTATGGTTTATGTTATTGATGATATTTGATCATTTATTCCTTGATTTATTTATTGACAGATCATTCAGGTTGAGGATCTGAATTGTAGATCTCTGTGTTTCATTTATAATAAATGACAATAATAAATCTAAAAGGTCCGTAATCTTGATAATTAACAAGGAATATTAATTATCGGATAAGGTTAGTATGCAAGTTAAGTGATGATTAAGTTCTACAAATCATAGGTAAGGAGTTGCCAACTTAATTGCATATGTGTATGTTATGGAACATAGTACAGGACACGACCCAATGAAATAAATATATGGATTGTGTTATGTGTCATTATTTATTTCATTTGAGTTTGATTCTAAGTTTGAGATGGTTCAACTTTTCCACATGAGGATAGGTTCAATAAATATCGTCTACCGTTGATTCCTGATAAGGGCTGCTATACGGACTTTATTTATGTTCTCTTGAAATGTGCGGGGAAAAGTTGTTCATCAAGAAAATCGTATGTCCCTCATTAATTTACTTAGTGAGCGATGATATCTGTTTGGGCCCCTTGATGGAGATGAATTATTTGCTAGCAACTAATACAGTCATCTCTAGATCAAGAAACGTATAATCTGCAAGAATGACACATTCCTATCTTGGATTATACGATGATATCATGTGACATAAGAATCAGACAAGGATATACTATTATTTCTTATGCAGGATTAAAATATTGTAGCAGTACACTATTTATGCGAATTGGGAATCATAACGTGTTGCTAGATACCGCTTATGATTATTGGAAATAAATAGCGATTTATTTTCCATGTCCAACAGAGCATAAATCCTCAAAGGGTCACACAAATAGATTTTGACCATGCGTGCATTATTTATTTGGTTGTATTAAGGAATGCAACAATATGATATGTTGACTGATTAATTATGTACTGTTGCGAACCGTCATAATTAATTAATTAAGTCAAACGGATTATATAGAAATAAATTAATGCATATTCTAATCCTTAAATAATTATCAAAGTGTTGATAATTAATTTGTTCAACATGAATTAATTAAAGTAATTAATTTGAGCTAACGGGCCTATATTTAAATGGTAAATTAAAGGTCCAAATTGAGAGCAATTAATTGGGCCACTAATTAATTGAATTAGAGGACCAATTAAATAATTAATAGAGCCCATTTAGGCCCATTTTATGGCTGCCCTAGTGATGGCATAGTTGTAAATTAGTTACAACTTTTTGGGAGAGTGGTTGGTCTATAAAAGGACCACTTTGGGAGCCAAAACCCTAGCCACCTTGCCTTTTTCTCTCTCCCTAATATTTTGGACGAAAATTAAAGGAAAAATTTCAGAATTTTTCCTCTCCACCATTGCTCTCTTAAGCTCATGTGTTGAGCACCTCTTGCCTCCATCCAATTAAATAGTTAATTAAGGCAAAGGAAAGGAAGGGATTAGGCTTAACCTCTCATCTACTAGCATAGATCGAGGTTTTGGTTAATACCTTGGTGGACTTGAGGCCGAGACACGCGTGGTGGTGCGCACAACCTCGACATCGCCGGATTCGAGCCTCCTTGTTGCGATACAAGGAGAGGTAGCCTTCCTAACCTCTCTCTCTTGTGTGTGAATGCTTGGACTAGATCCTTCGAGGTCTAAGTCGTTTGGATTGCTTTTTAAATGGTTAATTAGCACAAAAAAATTTGAAAACTTAGACTTCCTAACAGCCGCACCTCTCTCTCTTCCTTAATAGCAAAAAATTTCATATCCAATCTCACTCCAAAAAAATAGCAAAAAATTTCTAAAAATTCTGAAAAATATGAATTAGAAAGAGAAATAGAAGGAGAGCATATTCAAGGTAAAAAAAATTAAATTTGATCAGTATTTCATATTTTATTATTTTTTTCTTATTTATTTCGGTTTTTTTAATTTATGGTTAATTTATGTTTTTTTTATATAATTTCAGATTTTATTATATAGTAGAAGAATTACATCGGCCGGGTTGAAGTCACACGATTAAAGGTATATTTTGATAAACTTTTCTATCTATTACGAAATTATGCATGCATTAATAATTTGCATATGCATTTAATTAGTTAATCGTATTGTCATATAGGACCAAAATACCGGAACACAAACGAATTTAGGTCGTTGCCCGTCCGAGATTAATCCATTAGGGATTAATTTCGGATAGTACTCCCGGTCGGAAGTACTGCTCTTTGGATACGATCTGTCTCATTTAGGACATCGAGTTGTACGTTAGATGCAATGTGTTGTCTGAGAAAAATTCGACGGCATTTTCCCTTATGTTCCCACGGATACGTACGTACGAGCAATCGTGTGTTGGCGTATTCAGGGAACATAAGGGGAAATGCTGTCGAATTTTTCTCAGACAACACATTGCATCTAATGTACGCTCGTTAATGAGACAGAGTATCCAAAGAGTGGGCTAGGATGGTGACCGGCCCGAAAACTTAATGTGACAAATTGACCCATGCATAATCCGGAACCCTAACATTTTGCATACATTTTATTGTTCAGATGGATCGGACGTAGATGTACTCAAGTAATCGATTGTCGTCTACATTTTTTAGAGGACTTGAAGAATTTATGGTTTGTGCTAAGGATAATTTAAAAAAGAAAGAAAATGATAAAATGTATTGTCCTTGTCGTATTTGTCAGAATTTATTGAAATGGTCTAATTTCGAAGAAGTGAAAGCTCATTTGATTATAGATGGATTTCAACCGGAATATACTCGGTGGACACTCCATGGAGAGACCGTGGGAGAATCTTGTAGAACTAGTACTAATGAAAATGTATTTGATTCACAATATGAGGAAGAAAATGTATTATTTGATGATGAAATTGATGATGTGAATTTATTTGCTGATGAAAATGTAGATGATGATAAAAATGTAGATAATTCAGAATTGAATGCTGATTTAGATGAAATTGTAAACAATGTGGATGGAAATTTTGTTGACAATGTTCAAATTTTTTGTATGTTACGTGAAGAAGATAAGATAGCTTTATATCCTGGTTGTGAACTATCAAAACTTAATGCTGTTTTCAAACTGTTCAATCTTAAAGCCAAAAATAAATGGAGTGATACTAGTTTCACATCTTTGCTCAAACTTTTGCGTACAGATTTTCTTCCAAAAGATAACCAGTTGTCGGATTCAATTTATAAGGCTAAAAAGATGTTTGTCCTTTGAAAATTAGAGTTGAGAGAATTCATGCATGTCCAAATGACTGTATATTGTTCCGGAATGAGTACGGAGATTTGCATAAATATCCAAAGTGTAATGCGTCACGGTATAAACCGATAGACGATCAGATTAATGAAGGTAGTAAGGTGCGAAGGTATTGTTTTATCTCCCAATAATACCAAGATTTCAACGACTTTTTTCTAATGCAAAAGATGCCAAATTGTTAAGATGGCAAGCAGATTGTAGGAAAAAAGGCGATGGCATGCTCAGGCATCCAACAAACTCTCCGGATTGGATGAATATAGACAAGGAATTTGAAGATTTCGGCAGTGAACCTAGAAATTTGAGATTGGGTTTATGCACGGACGGAATGAATCCTTACGGCAACATGAGTAGCTGTCAGACTACGTGGCTGGTCTTATTGTGTATTTACAACCTTCCTCTATGATTATGAATGAAAAGGAGATACATGATGATGCCCTTATTGATTTCAGGTCCTAAACAACTAGGTAATGACATTGATGTGTATTTGGCTCCATTAATAGATGACCTTGGTGAATTGTGGCATAAATGAGTGACAATATTTGATACACACTCTAGAACTGAGTTCAACCTCCGTGCCATGATATTTTGCACAATCAAAGATTTTCCTGCATATGGTAATCTGTCGGGGTATAGGAATAAAGGAGCGAAAGTTTGTCCTATTTGCATGGAAGAAACCCATTCTGTTTACCTGAAAAATTATAGAAAAAATGTTTACTTGGGACATCGGAGGTTTCTTAAGAACCGCAATCACCCTTACCGGCGAGACAAGTAAAGGTTTGATGGTAATGTGGAAAAAGGCAAGGTCCCAATACCGTTATCCGGTTTAGGAGTGTATCGGCAGGTTAAGGACATAAATATAAAATTTGGTAAGAAATTTGCAAATGAGATTCCGAAGGGAATATGGAAGAAGAAGTCTATATTTTGGGATCTTGAATATTGGCAGAGTTTGGAGATTAGGCATTGTTTAGATGCGATGTACATAATCAAGAACATATGTGAAGCTTTGATTGGTTGCATGTTGGAAATTCAAGGAAAAACTAAAGATGGTCTGAATGCGAGGAAGGACATGGTTCAAATGGGGATCCGGAAAGATCTAGCGGCACAAGAAAAGGGTAAAAGCCGAGCTTGGCTACCTGCAGCACAATTCAATTTATCAAAGGACGAGAAAAAAAGCTTGTTGGGATGCCTGAAGTCTATTAAGGTTCCTTCCGGTTATTCCTCGAATATATCAAGAAAGGTTTGTGTTAAGGATAACAAATTACTTGGTATGAAGTCACATGATTATCACGTCTTGCTGACCCAGTTACTTCCGGTCGCAATTCGAGGAATTCTCAAGGAAGAAGTGAGGAAAACCATCACTAAGTTGTGTTTTTTCTTTAATTCCATTTGCTGTAAGGTGATTGATCCGAATAGTTTGGACAAGTTACAGGAAGGTGTTGTACTGACCCTTTGTGAGCTCGAGATGTATTTTCCGCCGTCGTTTTTTGACTCAATGGTGCATTTGACCATTCATTTGGTTAGGGAGATAAAAATGTGTGGTCCTGTATTTCTACGATACATGTATCCTTTTGAAAGAGCAATGGGTCAATTGAAGGGGCTCGTTCGTAGCCGTTCTAAGCCCGAAGGAAGTATAGTGGAAGGATATGTTGCCGAGGAGGTTATTGAGTACTACACCGATTATTTGGAAGATGTAAAACCAATCGGTATTCCAAAGTCTCGACATGAGGGTAGACTTGAAGGAAAATGTATAATTGGAGCTAGTACTTATGTACCGGATCTTGAAACGAGAACAAAAACACATATGGAAGTTCTCAAACACCTTGCTGTTGTGACGCCTTACATCAACGAACATCTGGCCGAGTTACATGAACAATACCCTTCTTACACTGAAAACTTGATTACCATAGAGCATGAAATAAAATTTGTCCAATGGTTTCAAGAAAAATAGACTCCCAGTTGAAAGAAGGGATAGAGGTCGATGAAACCGTGAAATGGTTATCAAGACGTCCTGATGCGGTGGTCGAGACTTACTAAGGGTATGACTTGAATGGATTTACCTGGTACACAAAGAAACAAGATGGTAAAAGTGCTGTGCAAAATAGTGGAGTCACAGTTGTAGCTTTATCTAGTGATAATGGAAGATTAGCTACTTATTACGGGTGGATCGAAGAGTTTTGGGAACTACATTACCTTAAATTCAAGATACCCTTATTTAAGTGTGCATGGATCGACAACAGTCACGGTGGAGTCAAAAAAGACAAAATGGGGTTCATAACTGTTGACTTCAATAAAATGGCTTATCGAGATGACCCTTTTATACTTGCAAATAAGCAAGCAATGCAAGTTTTCTACATTCAAGATCCGGCGGATAAGAAAAGGTATGTTGTACTTCCAGGTAAATGTTCACTTAAAACATAATAAATGTTCATTTCATTACATATAAATGTTCACATTATTAAGTACAAATGTTCACTTAATTAAGTACAAATGTTTACTTAATTAAGTACAAATGTTCACATTATTAAGTACAAATGTTAACTTTCAGGAAAGAGGCGTATCGTCGGTGTCGGAAATGTCGTGGACGAAGAAGCATACGACCACTTTGAGGAAATACCTCCATTTTCTACTGATATCGACGATACATCACAGCCAGTATCGATCAGTTATCGACGTACAGATAACACCGAAGGCGTGTGGGTAGATACGCGAGTAAAAAAAAAGAAAGCAGCTACATAATCACATGTGCGTTAAAATCTAAGTTAATTTTAACATATATTCAAAATGTGTTCATTTCTAATATTAATATTTTCAATTTTTTTAATTTTGCAGGTTGTTGGTTTTATCATTTTCTTAAATTTTTTTTAAATTGTAATTTTATTTTGTTAAATTTCAGTTTATTTAATTTAATTGTAATTTTATCATTTTCTTAATAGCAGAAAAAATTACAAAAACGAAAAACAGAAAAATAGTTTATTTCAGTTTATTTTTATTTGTATTTTATGGAATTTTATTTATTCAAAAACGAAAAACTGAAAAATAGTTAAAAATTAACCTAGACCTTTTGTAACGGTTAATACCTATTAACCGTTACAGAAGGTTTCTAATCTGTAACGGTTAATATGTAATAACCGTTACAGATTAGACCTTCTGTAACGGTTATTAGATATTAACCGTTACATAAGCTTTTTGATAATTTTTTTTTTGAAACCTAACTTTATAATTTGAATTAAAGGCCTCGACGGCAGCCCCCTCTTCACTCTCTCTCGATAAACCCTAGACGCGCCTCTCTCCTCCCGACAGATCGACAGCCCTTCTCCCTCTCCCTCTCCGGCAACTCCTCTCAGGTAACTCCCTCTCCTCTCACTCTCTCTCATTCTCTCCCTCTCCTCTCACTCTCGCTCACTCTCTCACTGTCGACAGATCCGGCGACAAGTCTCTCAAAGTCGAGACCCCCTCTCCCTCTCCCTCTTCGGCAGCTCCTCTCAGGTAACTCCCTCTCCTCTCACTCTCTCTTATTCTCTCCCTCTCCTCTCACTCTCGCTCACTCTCTCACTGTCGACAGATCCGGCGACAAGTCTCTCAAAGTCGATCGACGGCAACTTCCCCTCTCTTGACAGCACCTTCCACTCGACAGCTGACAACCAGTAACCTTGCACACACACACTCTCTCTCTCAATTTGAATTAATGCTAGATTAGTTTAATTGATTAGAATTGATTAATTATTGAATTGTCATGAAATTGATTGGAATTGCCATGCATTTATGTATTTAGAATTGCTATTGAATTGTCGATCATGAAATTGATTGGGATGGATTAGTTTAATTGGAATTGCCATGCATTTGTGTGTTTAGAATTCCTATTGAATTGTCGATCATGAAATTGATTAGAATTGATTAATTATTGTCATGAAATTGATTGGGATGGATTAGTTTAATTGGAATTGCCATGCATTTGTGTGTTTAGAATTGCTATTGAATTGTCGATCATGAAATTGATTAGAATTGATTAATTAGTGAATTGCTATTGAATTGTCATGAAATTAATTGAAGGGGTTTAGATGGATTGCCAAGCAATTGAATTAATTATTATATATATATGGATTGGAATTGATTATGGATAATGGGTTAAAGAATTAAAATTGCTATTGAAATTAGATGGAGAAGGATCAGAAAGTGGTGGAGGTGGAGAAGGATAAGGTGGACGACGAAACGCCTAAGGTTGTGAAAACATTTTTTTACGGGCCTCCCAAGAGAAGGACCGTCTCTGCTGTACGTCGTTTCCCTCCAGGATGTGGCAGGAGCCCTGAGGGATCTAGTCAGAACAAGGATGAGAAGAATAAGGAAGATGAGAACAAGGAGGAGAAGAATTAGGTTTAAATTAGGGTTAAGTTGTGGCTAGGATTTGGGTTTATTTGAAGTTTTATCTATATCTATGTTATTTTGTATGAACCTTTGTATGAATTATTGTGTATGAATTTGTGTATTATATATGATGGTTAGGGTTAATTAAATATATTAATTATGATGTTTTAATTAGGTAGTAATGGAGAAAGGTGAAGGAAGCAACCAAAAAGGGAAAAAGCCGATCGAACGAATTTATGTCCGTCGTAATGTTCGTGCCAACCAAGCAATAGTTAATTGTTAATTGTTAATTATTGTGTTAGGGTTTGGTTTAGAGTTTGGTTTGGGGCTTGAACGATTTTATGTTTGGCTTGTTTGTTTTTCAGATTTTATGTTATTTGAGATTGAACTTGTTTATTTGATTGTCAATTGTTATGTAATTTGAGATTAAATTGCTATGTTATTTGAAATTGAATGTGTTTGAATTTGTTTGTTTAATTATCAACTGCTATGTTATTGTTAATTATTTGTTAATAGATATGTCTGGAGAAGATAGAAACCTACAAGCTAGACAGGATTTGGAAGAATCCGGCGATGAAGAGATCACTCAAGATATTGATGGATCGAAGAAAAGAAGTAGGACGACAATGGAGGAGTTCAGGAAACTAAAAGCGGCCGGGCACAAGTTTCAGATTAAGTTTGACAATGAAGGAGTGCCGATTGGTGATAAAGAGTCGGTGGCCAAATTCGCATCATATTGCGGGTATCTCACTAGGGCAAGAGTGCCAATCACAATTGATAACTGGCACCACGATGTTGCAAAGGAATTGAAGAATGAGTTATGGGAGGACATCAAGGTACATAAATAAAGTTTTAATTTAATTCAATCATCTAATTAAACTGCCTAGGTACAAACCTTAACTAATGTTTGGCTATCTTTCAGAAAACGTTCAACATCAAGGAAGATGCCACAGCCAAGAAGAGCACTCTCACAACCATGGGCATCAGTCATAGGGCTTATAGGAGTATGATTGCTGACGAGTACATCACAAATGCCGATCCAAACAATCCCAAAAATCCGTGCGATAAACATCCAATCTTACAAAAAGAATGGGAGGAATTTTACAATAAGAAGACAAGTGCAGAATTTGTGGAAAAGAGTAATAAAGCGAAGGAGTTGAGAAAGCAATGGAAGGAGCCTCATAGAATGGGTTCCTCTGGCTATAGAGGAAAAAAGGGTTCGTGGAAACCTACAGACAAAATTGTCATACCTGGTGATTCCGAGGGTGTCGGTTCCACAAGCATTACCATCGGAGAATTGGAACCGAGGAGTCAGAGGTATTTTATGGGAAGGACCTGTCAAACGAAGACAGAAGGTACAAATACATACATAGATTATATTTTATGCTAACACAAATTCTCTCTTATAACCACTAATAATTATTCTTTGTTGCTAACTAGGTAGTTACACATTCCACAGTTCGGATTCGGCGACTATTGAGGCATTCAGTCGATTACATGCCTTGTCTGACGAAATCAGATCCGGGTCAATCCGGCCACAAGAAGTCTTAAGTCGGGCAGTTGACAGGCCGGATCATTCAGGTAGAATGAGAGGATCTTCTTCATGGACCAAGAAGAAAGATTTGTATGATAGAAATGTTAGAAAGAATGTGCATGAAGGATGCATAACACCAGCCCAGATTTTAAATTTGGTGAACCAGGCCACCGAAAAAGCTAAAATGGATTTAATTAACTCTGCGGAGATAAGGAATGCAGCGAGACAAGAAGCTTTTAAGGAGGTCAAAGAATGGTTGGCCATGAGTGGAGTGCAGGTTCAAACACCGCCTCAATTCTTCACGCCCCAGCAATTCGTTGAAGCCGAGGTGGACTCAGGAATGCCAAACGAAGAGTTATTTCGAACGGTCGCCTCAAGCTATATGCCTCCAGATCCGAGTGGCGGTGTTCAGGTTCATATTATTATGTCATTTCTATCAAGTAATGAATTTTATTACATTTGTAACTAGAATGATTATCTGAATTTATTTGCAAATTTCAGAAGGAAACGCCGTGCGATCTCTACCTCCTTGATAACCAAAGTCAGAGGATTAAGACGGCCGAGGGAAATATTATTCCGAGTACTGTTGGTCAGATTGTACACGGTGTGCCCTTATCTGATCAACATGTTTATATCCAACTTCTCAAAGTAGGCGACGATTTTCGTCACTGGCAAGTCCCTGGTTGGATAGAAGAGCTATTCGGCGATAATATTGGAGGGCGATTTGCGTGGCCGTCATTTCTGGTGGAGGTATGTCACAAGGTATCATTTAATTATCACAATATGTTTCACACATTTCTACGTGTGACTAATTAATTATATGATTAACTTGAATGCAGATTCAGAGCAACAAGAAGCCAGCAGAGAAGGTCAGGAAGAAGGTGGTGAAGAAAGTGGTGGAGAGTCCGAAGGTCGCAAGTGCAGGGTAGCGTATTACTTCGCGACGCACTTCTCGAAAAGGACGTCATTGAACGACTTACCCCATCCGAACTGGAGATGTACAATTTGTTGATGCTCCAACCGGAAGACGAGAAAAATTTTCAACTCTTTAATTGCAATCCCTGGGGTACGCACGATGGGGAGGTAAAGTTCAATGTCGAGTTGCGCGACATCATCGAATATTTTAAAAGGGACTCTCTAAACGTGTCGATAGTTAAGTTGTACTGCTGGTATTAATTCTCAAACTTAAATATTTTGTGCCTACTATTCAATTCAATTTGAAAAAAATTAAGTGTGATATCCAATTTTTGTAGGTTTTGGATGGAGGAACCTATTCCTGATGGGATCACCATATTGGATCCAGAGATATTGGCATGCAAAAAAATCCAACACGAAAACAATAATGCGGTGAATTACCTTTTGAGAATGTTTCTACAATATCCATCCACCTACCTTCTTCTGGCGTATAATGAGGGGTAAGAACCAATATAATGAATAAAATAGCTAGATACAAAAGAAGTTTTTAATTTCCATTAATTCCATCAAAACAATAAACTCTATTACAGGTTTCATTGGATTCTCATTGCTATTCATGTCGAGAAGCGAACTGTTCACTTAGTTGATTCTTTGAAACGCAAGAATCAAAAGTACAAAATTAAGCCATTCATAATCCAGTAAGTTTTCTTTTCTAAATTAACAAAACAATGATGTCTGAGATTGAGAAAATATTAGATTATATCTAAGATATCTAACATAATTTAATGCTATTGCATGTAGGGTATATAAGCAATACCTGATGGAATTGGGAAAATATAACCCAAAGATCATAACAGTATTTGACTGGTACGAAATAGAGGTACGTATGAAACCGGCTAATAAGTGTCTACAAGATTATTACGGTTTGTGAAACTATAAAAAATCTTAACTATTTATTTTGTTGAATCTTAATTAGGGGCCGAAACAAAAAGGCGGCACAGAGTGTGGATATTTTACAATGCTCGCCTTGAGAAACGTAATAGCCTATATGACAGCATGCGGAGAATTACCTCCGGTGATTTTTTATTAACTATTACGACTTAATTAGGGTTTAGCTAGGATCAAAACAATTAAGATTTAGAGTTTTTGGTTTAGGATATCATAATTTAACTAATAATTATTTTTTACTTGTTTATAATCAAATGCAAATGATCGAGCCGGTTGGAAAACCATATGAAAAGAGTACGATTGACGGTATCGTGATAGAGTTAATGAACTTCATGCAAGGGGTATTATTTGAATAATATCAATTTGATATGCTATCATGACTTGTTTGATATTATTTGTATATGTTAATTGTTTTGTTGCATATGTTATACTTGATATATATGCTATATATATGTGTTATGCTTGATATATATATGTTTGTGTGATATGTTTGATATTGGTACAATTTGGTACCAATTGGTACGGCTAGCAAACATGGGCTAGCCACCCAAAACAGGCGTTTTATTTAAAAAAAAAATTTGTAACGGTTATTAATTAATAACCGTTACAGATTTTTAAAAAATTAATTTTTTTTACGGTTATGTAATTATCTGTAACGGTTATTAAGTAATAACCGTTACAGAAGACTAGATTCTGTAACGGTTATTACTTAATAACCGTTACAGAATATAATAAAAATTTATACCTAATTTCGTCATATCTTCTGTAACGGTTATTCAGTAATAACCGTTACAGAAGAATAGATTCTGTAACGGATATTACTGAATAACCGTTACAGAATATAATAAAAATTTATAACTAATTTTGTCATACCTTCTGTAACGGTTATTAATTAATAACCGTTACAGAATCTATTCTTCTGTAACGGTTATTACTGAATAATCGTTACAGAAGATAGTATTCTCTAACGGTTATTAATTAATAACCGTTACAGAATCTATTCTTCTGTAACGGTTATTACTGAATAACCGTTACAGAAGATAGTATTCTCTAACGGTTATTAATTAATAACCGTTACAGATCTTGTGACGGTTATTAAACCTTTTGTAACGGGGGCTACTGTAATGTTAGCATAACCGTTATTAAAGACTTATATTAACCGTTATAGGAGTCTTTTTTTCGTGTAGTGCTATGACGTAACTAAAACCCGACATTGAGACAGAACTATAAAAACTATATATTCTTAAAATTGAAAACTAGTCCAACATTTTAAAAAAGTAAAGAAAAAAAAATTAATAGAAAAAGAATTAAATAAAAATTCAATAAGAATCTACGAAAATCAAAAATATTACATAGTACATTTGCATCGCGTTTTTAGAAAACAGGTGCTGAATTATCAGGAAAAAAATAAATGAAAAATATGAAAAATTTTGAACCGGTGTAAATTTCTTTCCAATTTAGAACCGGTTATTGTATGGTAACCGGTGCAAATGTAATTAGAACCGGTTATTATATAATAACCGGTGCAAAAGTGAAAAAACATTTGCACCGCTTATTCTACAAAACCGGTTCAAATTGTTCTCATTTATATTATTTTAATCCACTAACTTATAAAAACCGGTGTCAAACAGTTCAATAAAATCACAATTATGCCACTGATTATTTTTTAACACCTGTTATTTAAAATAACCAATGCTAATGAGGCGGTGCAAAAGGCCTTTTTTGTGGTAGTGAAAGAATGCCAATACTATAATTAATAAGGGTTAAATAATGTCAGTAGTTATTTTGATTGGATTAGTTTGCAGTTTGGAGTTTCTAACTGGACATGGTTTAATAACAGCTATATTGTGACACCTCAAAACCGTAGCCACGGAGTGCCGCAGCCGCCGCGAGAACTCACTTACCTTCGAGCACCCACAAGGCTTACACTTAATACACAATTCAATAAGTAGCACGAAGCATCACAATTCCAAATATAAAGAAATGTTAATCATCACAAACTAATCTGGATAATTTGAACTTGTTCATTGAGTTAACCATAGAAGAGTTAAGCTATTCTTATTAGCATCAGAAGATTACGCAGTCTCAAAATTTACAAGTCAGCTATACAAAATATTTCTAGAAATCACACACTTCATGCACCTATTCAAAATGTGACAATGGCCTACGCTGCTGCTCTATCCCCGCTCGTCTACACCTGGAACCCACAAGGTGGAAAAGTGAGATAATTATAAATTATCTCAGTGCGGTATTCAGTTCCAGTCACACAAATCTTAAGACAATTGTTTAGGAACTAACTACCAACTGAGTTGAAAACATACAATATATTTATACGAGCATATGGATAGCAATTCAGATAACAATTGATTCATGCAACATCTCAATACAGTTTATGCAATGTGTATGAGCACGGTAATAATGTCCTTTCAATGCAGGATTCAAATACAAGTTGGCAATTCAAAACCGGCTCATGTTGGTCACTTAACTAGTGAAAGACTAGTATAACAAATCATACACTTCATTTTAAGAACTATGGGTCTTATAGACCTCTAGAGTTGTTCTTACCCACGTATTAGGGTATTAGAACCAGATTCAGATTATATGGTCACTTGGACCTACAGAATTCAGATTATAACAATTCATACAATTCAGATTCTCAAATAGTACCACAAGTAAAGAACACTGTCAGAATACCGATCATAAGCGCTTATCTCTAGGGGGCACAAGGAACGGGTCATGACTTCGCCCTCAAGTCAACAAGTGTCTATTAATCATACAAGTAGCACAAACTTTTTTGAAGTCATTCAATCGGTAATCATTCATCATGTATATATATAATCATACTAAACATATGTTCAGCAACACAAATATTCATGTAATAGAATGATTAATTTGAAATGAATGCAAGAGTTAAATTCCTAAATTAATGTATATTAGAATTTGTGCGCATCTGCACCTGAAAGCAAAAGTAAACACTAGCAATGACAAGCAAATCCTAGTTACCACTAGTAGTATCGGCATCCTCGAGTCCCAATACGTCCTTATCCAAATCTACATAATAAAACTATGCTAAGTACTTACTCAAATAGATCACACAAGAAATAAGTAAATACAGCAAGGAAAACAAAATACAAACTCCGATTATGACTCATTATGTGGTCGGGTCAGGGTTTACCACGACTTAGACACGAACGATAATTGTACAAGTAAATTTAGGGCCTAAATCATACTTTTCTGATCTAAACTATATCAAAAGGATCCTATGATGTTGTAGAGCTCTTCAATAGCTTTCCAACATTTTTTGAATCACCTAAAACGGACTCCGGATGACAAAGTTATGGTCAAATTACTCACAGGACCCGGAATAAAACAGAATAAATTCTCAAAAAAACGCAAAAATTCCTGTGACTTGAGTTTAAACTCTAGAAGTTGCGTTTTCTCATATTGTTTGCTGGTTTTTTTTAGTACTAAACTGAATTGGTTGAGCCAAAAGACAACCCATGAGTTTAAACGCATGTTGCAGGATATTTATGTTATTTGCATAATTTCTTAACACTAATGCACATAATTAATCACTTATACCCTTGAAACTAACATAAATTTATTTGAACAAATTATAGAACAATCAATTAAGAGATTTAAACTGAAATTCGTTTTTCAAACTAGTCCTAAAGCTAAAATGCTCAAAACTTCATCAAATCAATCCAAACTTGAAATGTAACTACTAGAATACATTACTAACTTAAATCAACTTAGAAATTTAAGTTCTCCACTTGATTTCAAACCAGATTTTCTCAGAAATTACTCAAAAGTTCAGAAATTCGTTTTAGAGCAAATTCCTTACTGCATGCAACCGAAATTTCAGAAAAATCAACTAAAACACTAAATGTAACTACTAGTGTCTTGCATGCAACTAAAACTAATAGATTATATTATTTTAGACCTGATTCAAGCTCCAAATTTCAGAAATCAAGAAACCGAAGTGATTTAAAGTTAAACAAAATACTAACCACAAAGTGCTCAAATCTGAAAAATAGACAGGTTGCATGTACTCTCCTTGACTTCCTCTTTTCAATTTCAATTTTTGCCAGAATTTTGAGAATTTTTCTAATTTTATTTGAGTGGTGGTTGTAGAGCTTGAGTTTGGATAGTAAAAAAGAGAAAACTTCAGTAGAGAAGAAAATGGGAAGGAGAAAGAGAGAGAGAGTTCTGTTGAGAGGTTTGGATTAAAATGAGTGGGGTTGGTTTTGCAAAAGAACCCCTAACTTTTAGTCAATTTAATTGTACCACTAACTTTCAGATTTTGAGTCTTATAAAATTTCAGAAATTCAACAACTAGTTTGGAAATTCTTTTTGCCATAAATTAGTATGAAAAATAATATTTATACCAAACTAATATACTACTATAAAATCACACAATTAAGCATGCAATTATGGTCATAAATTCGAAAAATCTGAAACAATACAGAATTAACACACTAATACCTAAGAACTGAACAAATTAAAATCTTAGGTATTACATATATTGACCAAAATTTTGAATTTTTGTTTCATCATGATGATTTAATATAGACCAAATAGGAGAATGCTGGAATTTAATGTGGCCTATAGTAATAACTATGAAACATGTTTTTTTTTTTAATTAAAATTATCTAATGGGTGCATCAAAATTTAATGGATATTCTAATAGATCACATTCAAGTCTCGAAGGTCTTTCCTTATTCTTCATTTTGTATCATCCATATTCTAAAATTCTGAATTTATTGGCGAATTGCAAAAAAAAGACAATTTACGAAAAACGAGCAATGGATTTTGATAGAAAAAAAAAGCGATGTATTAATCCATGGATTAATTAGCGTCTTGTAAAAATGCCTTAATAATTTTTTTGTTTATGGGTTGTTCACACTACAGACTTCTTCATTAAAATAATTAGAATTATGTTTGAGGGGAAAAAACAGTCTAAAGAAAATCATTATATGTCTTAGTCAAACTACTGAAGAATGGTACTTAATAATTCTACCTAATGGCATAAAAACTCTTCATATATTTTATTTTATTTTATTTTATATAGAGGTTGTGCTTAGGGAAACCTATATGTACACCTAAACCTATGAGAATAACACAGAATATTAGATATACCAACAACTAGACCCTTCTCGGTGTTCGATTCTGCAGTGTCTTATCTTTCTCCATATGCAATTAATCTGTACACCACAGCCTTACAATAGGACAATTAGCATCACATTTCACGTACTAAGTGCCGTTTTACTCATTCGTGTGTATTTTAGTTGCTCCAAAGCAATCGGTAGGCCTCCTAAGTCTCTCTGTTTTTGGATCTGAACACGAAAGGTTTCTAGTCAGAGAACAATTATGGCAACGGGTATATATATGGAATGATCTGAAATAGACAGAGTCGGTTTTGATCCCGATCCCAGTGATCCGCTTGGCCCAGCCAATGACCCGCTAGATTGTTTAGTAATAGAGGTCTGCTTGCCCAGCAAATGGTCCATTTAGAACGGTTCCCATACACTTTTACTAACACTAGATAATTTTGAAATGAGAAGTTTTTTAATAAAAAATTTTAGTGAAAAGAATCCTATTATAAAAGTATATTTACTATATAAGATAATTTGATAAACTGATATTTGATAAGTAAAGAAAAATAACAATAATTATAAAATTGTAAATTCTAATTGAATTGAAGTGAAATGTGAATAAACAAATGAAAATAATAATAAATTGAATAGTGGTTCCATTACATATTTTACACATGATGTTGTTTATTATTAAACAATATAAAGGAGGTATTAAAATCATACATAGATGTATATTAACTATTACATTTTTACTAAGTAATAGAAATGGAAAGTAAAGTTTGCTACTTTATAATCGGTTTGTCTTCAAATTCTTAATCTAATATATCTTCATGATTAAGAGGCATTGGCTCCATTATGCAGTTTTCTTCTTCAGTTTCACTGTCTGGCATTAAATTTTTATAGATTGATTTTCTTCTTTAATCTCAATCTGGTGTGGTTGTATTGGTTCCATTGGATAATTTTCTCCACCACTGTCATTGTCTGGCATTTCTATAAATTGGTTTTCTCCATAAAGTATTGGTTGCACTGGTACTATGCATAAAATATGATTTATTATTATTTATCAATCTAAGTGGGGGATTATTGGAAATAGCTTGATAAATGTGTGAAGAGGTGCATTGAGAAGATGTGATCAATAGGTGCCATGAGCGGATGCGATGAAAATGTGTTATGGGTGGATGTCATATGCAAATGTCATGGAAGGGTACCATGATCGGATGCCACGAAAGGATTCCATGAGCATATGCATTGAAAGGACTTTATGGAAATATATATAGTCTATAAATTAATAAGTAGGGGATTATTGAAATTAGCTTAATAAATGTGTGATTGTGAAGAGCTGCATTGAGAAGATGCAATGAAAAAGTACCATGTGCAGATGCAATGAAAAGGTGTCATGGGCAGATGCCATGTGAAGATGCCATAAAAGAATGCCATGAGCGGATGCCATGTGCAGATGCCATGAAAGGGTGCCATTAGCGGATGCTATGAGCAAACCATTTCTTTTTTTATAAAAAAAAGGAGCGCTATTTATAAATAAAATGTCGATACCCTTTGATAGAGGGATATATTTGATTGCACCCCTTGCACCCTTTGGCGAGACATCCCTTAGATGATACCCTATGGTCACTATGTCAAGCTATGCACCTTTTAAACCATCAATTTGATTGCATACTTTAGCGAGACATCTTTCAAATGACACTCTATAAAATATATATATTAAAATAGACACATTTTCATTCGCATCTTTTGGGACCATCCACGCATCTTTATTATATGTAAAATTAAATAATTTATGGATCGTGATAATTGTATTTCATTTTTTTAAATATTTTAATTAAAGATTCTTAACATTTAAAAATTTAAGAGTTGACTCATCATCTTTTTTTTTTTTAATGGTGAAAGGCTCTTGGGTCATGAAACTGGGTGCTGATCTTGGCAACAAAATATTTATCCGAACAATATTTTTTAAATCTTATGACCAAAATATCCTTAATTACTCTATTATATTTTGTTACCTAAATTACTCAACTTTCTTTAATTGTAGCCCTCAAAAACCTCCTTTAATTAATCTTTCATAAATATTTCGTGCACTATTTTTAAGTTAAAACAGAGCGCAGCCAGATTTTCTGTCTTCAAAAACTCACGATGCTTTTTGTTTTGATTTATATATATTTTACTCATCCAAACAACCTTCCATTGATTAATAATCTCTTTTCACATGTAATCAGTTTGTACCACAAAGTTTACGTTTATTTAATTTCGTATAATTTTTGTTGTGTTGATGTTTTCAATGATATTGCGCATTTTTTAGAATTCCTATTACAATATGAGTATTTAATTACAAAATCATAGATACATAATTATAGAACGAAAAAAAGGAGATCGGTCTGTCTTAGTGAAAATCACATATATATGTGCAGAGTAGATTTATGTTCACATATACGTAGCTTCAATTTTCTTTAAACTTTTAATGCGTTTGTTTATGAATAAAATAATTATATATGCTCCCCAACACAACCAATGAAATTAATAATTAATAAAAAAGACATGTTTGTTCGAACAAAAAATTCTGTATCAAACATCATCTTCAAAACATTTCGTACAATATGCATGATTTTCCGTAATAGAAGGAAAAACAAAATTTCCTCGAAATGCTTAATTGCAATATGTTTTTGTATGTTTAGCAGCCTAAAGTGGAAAGACTGTTCAGATAAAGCGGGGAGAAAAAATAAAAAATATGACGGTGTTCGCTTAAGAGGAGGACAATATCATCTTTTACAAAATATTTAGTTGCTCGGGTTAAGGGTTTGTTTGGCAAAATAAAGGTCGGTAGAGTTAGTAGCGTAAGGTTAATATTTTTTGGGGTTAGAGGGGTAGAATGATGGAGGTAGTGATTGGGTGGGGTTAATGCTAGCCTTAAATTAGTGAATGTTATTTGGTGTGGTATGTTGAGGTTAGTATTTTAAGTTTAGTAACTATTAGTGCTATAATAATAATTATTATTATTAATCAGTAGTTATTAAAAATTATTAATTTTAATAAACAATATTATTATTAATTTTAAAAATAAACCATTATTAGTTATGAGAATGGCTAACGTGCCATCGATGAGACTAAGGGTCCCGTGCCATCGAGTTATTTTTCGAGATCTAAAATTCAAATGGTCAATCCAAACCGTTCAAATTGTTTTTCATATTGAAATCTCCTTGAGACTAAATTTTATATTTTTTCGAATTTTTTTGCTATTTATTTTGATATTTTTAAAAACATTATGATTAGAGTATTTCGGGCCCTCCAATTTGAAAATATCATAATAAATAGCAAAAAAATTTGAAAAAATATAAAATTTGGTCTCCAAGGGTATTTCAATATTGTGATCAACTTGAACGGTTTGGATCGATCGTTTGAATTTTGAATCTCGAAAAACAAGTCGATAGAAAATCGATGGTACGTGCCATCGATGGCGCGTTAGCCATTCTCATTAATTATTATTATCATTATTATAATATCTATTATTAATAGTCATTATTATTAATTTTTATATTAAGTATTATTCAAGTTTATACAATTATTATTACAATAACTATTATTTAATTATTAATTATTACAATTGTTATTAATAAATATTTGTTTGAATTATTAATTATTTTAAATATTATTGATTATTTGTTAACTATTATTAACTACTAATTATTATTAATTATTAATTACTATTAAATCTTATCAATTACAATTAATTATTAATTATTAGTTATTATTAATTATTAACTATGAGTATGTTTATTATTTAATATTATATTGTTAATGGAATCAAGAATTGCAATTTGAAATTAACTGAAGAAAATTTTAAAAAATTATTAATTAACGTTGATTATGTATATTAATCCTCATTGGAAGTAAAAATAAAAAATACCGTGTACGTACAATTGCAAACAGAGCATCAGAGGAAGGTGATTCTATTTATTGTTTCTCCTTCCAGAAAAGGTGCCAAGTCAGCATTAAAAAATGAAAAGAATAACTTTTTTACACTTCCCTCTCCTCCTCAAGGCAAGGGAAACGCTAACTCAATATTTTGCTGGGTTACTTGACAGCCATGAACCATGCTAACCCTGAGTCGTTTGGTGCTGCTAGGTTAGTAGGTTAGTGTACTAACCTCAGGGTTAGTCTTTCCTCACGTTCACCAAACGCACCCTAAGGGTGTGTTTCGTTTATTGACGAACAAGGGACGAACACCCTGTTCGCGAACAGCGTCCCAATTCGTGAAAATCGGAGAATTGCGAACAAGCCAAGAAGTTCGATGTTCGCCCAGTTCGTGAAGTGTTTGATTCACGCGAACTTCGGTTGTTCGCGAACAGCCTGCCCGTGGCTCCTACCAAACACACCCTAAATGTTTTGTTGTCCGGATCAGCACCCACGAAACTAAACAAAGTCAAAGTACAGTAATTAAACTAGGAGATATTCGGTCCAACCCACTTTCAAAATATATATATATATATATATATATATATATATATATATATATATATATATATATATATAGGTGGGCTAAAGTGCCATAGATGGCATAGAGGGTCCCGTGCCATAGAGTCGTTTTTTAAGATCCAAAATTCAAATGCTCAATCCGAACCGTTCAAGTTATTCACCATATTAAAACACCCTTGGAGACTAAATTTTACATTTTTTCGAATTTTTTTTATATTTATTATGATATTTTTAAAAAACGTTATAATTGGAGTATTTCAGACCCTCCAATTTGAACATATCAAAATAAATAGCAAAAAAATTCAAAAAAATGTAAAATATGGTCTCCAATGGTATTTCAATATGATGATCAATTTGAACGGTTTGGATTGACCGATTGAATTTCGGATCTTAAAAAAATGACTCAAAAAAGACATCTATGGCATTGCCATCTATGGCACTTTAGCCCACCTCTATATATATATATATATATATATATATATATATATATATATAGAGAATGGATAAAATACACTGATGTGTACGGATCGTTCCCGAACACATCAGTCGTTTTTCAAGATCCGAAATTCAAACGGTCAATCCGAACCGTTCAACTTGTTCTTTATATTGAAAAACTCTTGCAGACCAAATTTTACATTTTTTCGAATTTTTTTGCTATATATTATGATATTTTCAAATTGGAGGGCCTGAAATACTCCAATTATAGTGTTTTTTGAAAATATCATAATAAATAGCAAAAAAATTCGAAAAAATGTAAAATTTGGTCTATCTAGGTTTTTCAATAAAGCAAACAACTTGAACGGTTCGGATTGACCGTTTGAATTTCGGACCTTGAAAAACGACTCATGTGTACGGGGACGATCCGTACACATCAGTGTTCTATATCAACTCTCTCTATATATATATATATATATATATATATATTCAGTCCAACCTCACCCACCCATCCCCGTTGATAACAACGGACTCATCATCATGATGTACAATACTAAAGAATTTAACACTTGCTTCAACTTCTGCTTTTTTCTCTGAATCTCGTTGGTTCTCAGTAAATCTCTTCAATGGGCCACCAAAAAAAATTCAATTATCATAAAGTGTATTATTAAGAGATTGAGTTGAAATTGCGGTCAGCTCTGCCATGTTCACGAAGAAACTCGGGTGAAATCTGATTGTTCCCGGAGATTCTCACAAGAATCGGCCAATTAACTACGAATTTGACTGATATTTAGAACCATGAGATCTGGAGTTGCTCGGCGTGAATTAAAACAGAGAAGGAAAGACGAAGAAATAGCATTTGGTACAAATCTAGCTGTAATTTTAACTTTTGTACATTAGTCATTAGTAAAAATTTCAATTTAACTTCTCGTTTCAGCCCGACTATGGAACTCTGCTGCCAAAGACGACAGAACTGACCCTCAACTGAATGGCGCAAGATATTTCCCTTTTAAAGAGCTTAAAAAGTACACGAATAATTTCTCTAAAGATAATGAAATAGGGGAAGGAAGCTTTGGAAAGGTACATCAAATTTTCAGTATCCAACTATGAACTATTCAACAGTCCATCAAACATTGTGACATTCTGCCAGACAATTACATGATATTCAGATTTATTTATAACGTATGCAGGTTTATAAAGGATGTTGTCCGGATGGGGTAGCTGTTGCCGTAAAAGAATCATCAAAAACTAGTACAAAGGAATTCCAAATCGAAATTGAGGTGTTATCTAGAATACATCACAAGAACATACAGAAATTTTTAGGTTTTTGCTTTGAGCAAGGGAAGAAACTGATAGTATACGAATACATCACCAAGGGAAATTTAAGAGACAATATAGACGGTATGTCCCTAAATTTTATCTTTTCCTTATATAATATATATATATCGCTTTATTGTTCCTTTGGCTTTTCATGTCATTTCATTTTTTGGAAAATAAGTTTTGCAAGAGCCTTTGTTACGAGATAACGATTGACGAGCATTGTTCAAAAGATCGGCCGGTCCCGATTCAAATCGGCTGACTCGGATCGGAATCGGCGGAGACCGAACCGATTTCATGGTTCAAAAAATCGGCCGATTCCAAGTTGACTCGGCTGATTCGGATCGGAATCGGTGGAAGACGATCTGATTTTCATGGATTTGGAGCGGATTCGAATTGAAATCAATGATAATAATAACCCCCATTAATGGCGTCCTTTAAAGGAAAAAAAAAGGTGTGGAGAATGCAGGTGACAAGGACAAGGATAACGCGTGGAGACGTCGGGAGAAGCCCCACCAAGCTCGGTATTTCATTTCGAGAAAGTTTCGGCTGCTCCTTTCCTCTAATCGCAAGAGGGAAAGGGAACGAGATATAGATGATTGAAGAGGAAGGGTTCATGTGTAACGGCCTATATTATTTCATAATTGAAATAATTTTAACACAACATGGTAATTGATAAAAAAAAAATTGATCAAGGACATCAATAATCCTCACTGATGCATTAAATTGTTATAACAAAGCATTTTTATTAACCTTTTTTACAAAATTTATTTTTATTAATTAAGAAATCCAAATTTTTTTATTTTTCTGAAAAATTTGAAATGTCACTGCTACTTTCACGGTCGTATTCTCTTATAATTCTAATATTTTTATAATTAAGTTTATTTTATGCTTCTAATCTTTTATTTTTGTAATTTAATTTTATTAAAAATAAATTTTCCTATTTTTTATATTTTATTTGATTTTTTAAGGCATAAAAATATGTTTTTATGAAAAATCCGAGTTTCCGAACCGATTCACCTGACTTTTATTCCAAGTCCGATTTTCATAACCATAGCCGATTTTAAGCGGTTTGGAACGAAATCGGGTGACATCATCAAAAACCATCATTAATAGTGGCATTTATATATCAATTGGAAATATACCACCCTAAAGTTACAAAATTAGAAAAATGTCACTCCAAACTTGACTCTTAGAAAAATGTCACTCTAAATTCATTTTATTTAGATATTTGCCACAAATAAACTGTATTTTAAAATATACTTTTGTATTGACCAATATGCCCCTTCTGTCCTTCGTCTATCCATCTGTTCTCTGCGCATAGATTGACTCAGATCCGTGTGCGCATATGCATAGAATCCAAATCTAATACTTTCAGTGTTTCATATCTTTTGACCGAGTTCTTAAGGTTTTACTGTTTTCTCCGTCAAAATCTAGGATCTAGTCAGATTCCATTTTCTCAATATATTTCTCTTTAATGTTTTTTGAGACCTTCAATGGTACAATTGGTTATACAACACTGTCTGTTTGTTGGAGCATTTAACTAAAATTTGAAAAGTTTTTATCACATGTGAAATCGTTCTTATAGTACTCGACCAGATAATTTGGCCCAAAAGAGGCGCAGAAAACGGATGAATAGACGAAGTACAGAAATTACAGGAAAAAAAAGACGAAGGGCAGATTAGTCAATACAAAAATATATTTTAAAATACATTATATTTGTGGTAATATCTCAATAAAATGAATTCACAGCGGCATTTTTCTAAGTATCAAGTTTGGAGTGGCATATTTCTAATTTTGCAACTTTAGAGGCATGAATCCAATTCTCCAAAAAAAAAACTCAAACAATAAAAGTAGTAACTTATTCGTCAAATTTTTTTTTAGAACTTTGAATCACATCTATCAGAGTTCATATGCGAAAAATATATCCAAAATATTGATTCTATGGTGATATATCAACTAGCGTCACTATAGCAGCATTTTTTTTTCTTTCGCACCATAGTGGTCTACCATCTAAAACCGCTATTGCAATCGTAGCGGCCGGTATTTAAACTTTTATTAGTATAATAATAATAATAATCACCACAGTAATAGTTATTATTATTTTTTTTTATTATAAAATATTATTATATTTCTTTGCATCCATTCATAAAATGAAAAGTATTTTCAAAAAGTAAATCAAATCATTATTATACTCTTTCTTCTCTATTCTTATTCACAACACACCATCCAAACTGTATGGCCATTATACGTGATTCTTATTCACGGTTCTTATTCGTGAATACACTATACAATTTTTTTTTCACTTGCGTACGAAACACACCCTGCACAGAGAAAGGGGAGACAGGAAAAGACTTGTGCAGAAAGAAAGGTCCAACTAGAACAATCCAGTTAAAATATTTGTTAAGAATTGGACAGTCCAGATTATTCTAACTTGAAAATAAATATAAACAAAAAAATGCTTGATCAAAAGAAAGATCCAAAGGAATTTTTTTTTTATTCTACGATCCAATGTGATATATTAAGGTTGTTTAGTGAAAATTTTCTTATCAAAAAATTTTTTTATGAAAATATTTTTACCGATCATGAAATTTATTTTAATTATTTTCAAAATTTTATTTTCTGCGAAATCTGATGTATCAAAATGGCTTCCAAAATTATATAATTTTTATATTTTAATTAATTTTATACTTCCAATCTTTGATTTTTATATTTTTGATATTTTTTGTATTTTTTTTTATTTTCAATGCATATAACTTGATTTCTATAAAAAATCTGATTTTTCGATGCGATTCACCTGATTTTTTTTTTCGATTCGCCTCAGTCGACTCCTTCGACCAATAGTCTGAATCCGATCCAATTCACCCAATCTAGAAATTGAATAATGAATGTTGATAGGATCGTTTTCTTAATATAAGGCTATGTTAATATATTTGGAGATAAAAGAGATACTTAGAAATTGAAACTTCTCATTCAATACTTGATAATTCTCTCTTACAATTAATTTTTTCCTTATGTTCTTCACTAGAAATAAGCCTTACATGTATATACATGCATCACAAGTCTTGTCCAATAAATGACGTAGTCTTCAAGATAATAAAGGCACTCATCCCAAGCAGCTACTTGAATCTTTTCAACAAATCTATTGAGAGCGATTAATTGAATATGTCCACCACTTGATCATGGGTCGCCATATGAGTCAACTCAATATTTTCATCCTTCACATGTTTGCATATGAAGTGGAAGCCAACATCTATATGTTTGCTCCTTTGAACGATGCACTGAGTTATTTTCCAATTCATTTTCTGACTTGTTGACGACTCGAACCTCGTTTGGTTCGTTTCGAGCAAAATTCACCTCCTTCAATAATTTTTTCAACCATAATGAGTGACATACACATGAAGATGCAGCCACATACACCGCGTCATAAGTTGACAAAGTAACAACGTGATGCTTCTTTAGTACCCATGTAAATGTCGCGTCTCCTATGTAGAACACGAAACCTACAGCGCTATTTCGACCATCAATATCTCAACACCAATCATTATCCATATATCCATCAAAATCAAACTCATTAGTATGTGAATAGAACAAGGAATGAGATAAAGTACCTTTCACATAATGAAGAATTTGCTTTATGGCTTTCCAACCTGACAAATTTAGCTCCTCCATGTTCTGGCTTAACAAGGTGACACCATATGGAATATCTGGCCTTGTGCATATTAGGTCACACAAACTTTCAACTAAGCTCTCGTATTTAGCTACATCTACAGCTTTGTCTTCACCATAACGGCGCGACCTTGTACTATTCTTGGCACATCCTTTGTATATGCTTCTTGCGAGACAAAAATCCCAAATTTGTCTCGCTTCACTTCTAATCTGAGAAAGTATAACATTAATTCCAAATATGTTATCTCAAACTCCTTTTACATTTCTAGCTTAAACTTCTCAATCTTGTCATTATTATTTTCTAAAATTATCATGTCATCAACATATAAAGTGTTAGGATCAAGCCCAATAACATATTTAGCTAGGCCCACAAGTCTTCAAAGAGCCCAAACACATGTACAGCCCGTACAAAGCTAAAGGTTTTTCTCCAATTTGATTTACTGCCTGCGTAGGAAAGAAGAGAGACAAAGATTGGCGGGACTAGCATGTGATACGTGAGCTGTGGTCTCTACGCGTTTTTTGTCACTTATAAACTATTTCAAAGAGTAAAATATGAAGTTCGAAGAAGAGCTAAGCATCCGAAGAGTATAACGCCATATCCGAGGACAAAATTCACGAAAGCGGGAAACGATAGATCACGTGGTCCCACAGCCAAGTAGGATTCTCCTCTAACGGCATCTAACAAGCTAACGACAAAAAAGTTCAAGCGATCTACCCCTCGGCGATGGCTATAAATGAAGGAACTTGTTTAGCCCTTGTTTCAAAATTTAAATCGTATTTAATCAATTAAACAAAGCACTAACAATTAGGATCTAGTGGAATGACCAAGTTTAGTGTAAGGGATAGAGAAAAATGCGTATGTCTCTCCTTGTATCGCAACAAGGAGGCGCGACCATGACATAGGAGGCGGTGTCGTGCTCGTCTCCTCTCCTTCTTCTCATTTTTAAGGTCCACAAAAGAATTAATCAACTTCACAAGTTTCGTGCTAGCCAAACGTGTGAAATCGTCTAATCCAATGCTTCTCCTTGTTTGTCTAAATCAATATTTAGCAGAGAAAGCTAGATCTCAACACATGAGCAGCCAAAACAAGAGAAAATAGAAGAGAAAATTTCAGAAAATTTTCTCCCCAAAGAGAGGTGGTGGTGGTTAGAAAGAGAGAAGGGAGAAAGAAACACATTTGTTGCCCTAGGTCTCACATAACACCTTCTTATATAGACCTCCTCCCAAATAGAGAAGAGAGAAAGTCAATTCGACTTATTACTGATCGAACTATATCAAATAATGTTCGATACCTTCATTCTTGGACACACTATTTGAATATAATGTTTTTCATGGAGTGAGTTGTGAAATAATTTCACACTCTTGAACTTCACTCTTGAACTCCTTTGAGCTAGTTAAAAGATTTATACTTATACCTTTTCAAATAGATATATTAATATCTACTATGACAATTGGTCAAGCAGTAAAGTATCAATAATCTTTCTAATGCACAAGTACTTATAGGTGTATATATATCGACATGTATAAGTCTTAATCAAATCACTTGTCCTTGAACTTTTGTAGGTCAAATGCGCTTTTGTTCATCTAACAAATATGATTCGTATATTTTAATTGATTCGCATTCGAATTGAGTTACGAGCTCTACGTTTCGTAGACTCTCATAATGCTATTTTCGTTTATATATATGACTAAGTGGCTATTTCACATGAAAGTCAAATACTCTATGTAAAGTCTTACGCATCCTATTTATCATTCAAAAGTTATTTATTTATTTCAAGAATATTCAATCAAGATGTATGAAATTATATAAACAGATCTACAAAAGAACAATATCATCCGTCATCAAATATGAAATAGAGATAAGGTTTTGGGATATAAGGAATGAGATATACAACCTTCAATTTCTAAACTCTTAGTAAAGATAATTCTACGTATCTAATGGTTATGGCTTGTGATTCAGTTTTATTTGTGTCCAGTTGCTTTATGCTTACTGATAACACTCCTGTTTGGACTGTTGATTCTGCAGCAACTGACCACATAGCTAGGGATCGAACGGCACTTCTAGACTATCGTCGCATACCGGCAGGAAGCAAACGAATTTTCATGAAAAATAATAGTAGTGTCCAAGTGCATGGTATAGGTACATGTGACCTTGTGTTTCGCAACGGACATAGATTAATTCTCCATGATGTTTTGTATGCGCCTAATGTGAGGCGAAGTCTTGTATCTATTTTAGTTCTTGTCAAAACTGGATTGAGTGTTGTTTTTGTGAACAATTGTGTTGAATTGTATCAAAATTCTATGTTGATTGGTAATGAATTTCTTAATGATAAATTCATAATTTTAGACACAATTATAATGTTTCTTCTTCTAATGTAAAGGATAACTTGATCATATGGCATGCTAGACTTTGTCATGTAGAGTAGGAACAGATGACTAGATTTGCTAAGATTGGACCGTTGGGTCCCTTAACTAAGGTCCCCTTGCCAACATATGAGAGTTGTCTAGCGGGTAAGGCTACCCGAAAGCCTTTTGGTAAGGCTGTTCATGCCACAACTCCTTTGCAATTGATACACTCGGACATTTGTGGTCCGTTGAGTGTCAGGGCTCGACATGGTGTCTATTATTTTATCACATTTATTGATGACTACACTAGGTTTGGTCATGTCTGTTTGATCTCCCACAAGTCAGGGGCATTGGGTTGCTTCAGAAAGTACTTGGCGATGGTTGAGAATCAACAAAATGGATTTGTGAAAGCTCCTAGGACAGATCGAGGTCGAGAGTACCTCTCAAATCAATTCAAGAGCTTATGTGATGAAAAGGGAATCATTCTTCAGTCGACAACTCCCTACACACCACAACAAAATGGTGTTGCTGAAAGGCGTAATAGGACCTTGTTGGAAATGGTTAGATCTATGATGGCACAAGCAAGTCTACTAATTTCATATTAGGGAGATGTGCTGTTGACAGCTGCATATGTTCTGAACCGTGTTCCCTCGAAGTCCGTGACTACCACCCCCTATGAGTTATGGACTGGACGAAAACTGGATTTGAGTAATCTTCATCCATGGGGTTGTTTAGCTTATGTCCATGATCTGTCTCACAAACATGGGAAGTTTGGTCCGAGAAGGAGAAAGTGTATCTTTATAAAATACTCTGAAGCTTACAAGGGTCACGTGTTTGTGCCAAAAGAGGACGATAAGCCTAAACGCAATAGGACAGTGAAGGCTATCGATTTGGATGAACCAAAGAATGTGCGAGAGGCACTTTCTGGCTCTAATTCTAAGGAATAGTTGCTGGCCATGCAAGAGGAGATTGATTCCATAAAGAAGAATCAAGTCTGGGACTTAGTTGACTTACCACCAGGTCATAAGGCTGTTGGGAGAAAATGGATTCTCAAAGTCAAACGTAAAAGTGACGGGTCATTTGAGCGTTACAAAGCTCGCTTGGTTGCAAAATGATTCACCCAATAGAGGGAATGGATTATGAGGAAACCTTCTCTCCTGTGGTCAGGTTTGCCTATATCCGCTGGATCTTAGCAATTGTCACTGCAATGGATCTAGAGCTATATAAAATGGACGTCAAAACTGCATTTCTCATTGGAGAATTGCAAGAGGAGATATATATGGCACAACCTGAAGGGTTTGTGATTGAAGAGAAAGGAGCACAAGGTGTGCAAACTTTGTCGTTCCATATATGGTCTCAAGCAAGCATCACGACAATGGAACCTCCGATTCCATCAAACTGTCTTGTCAAATGGCTTTCAGGTGATGGAAGATGACCATTGTGTGTATGTGAGAGGTCCATGGAGGGGTTCATGATCATGACATTGTATGTGAATGACATATTGCTTGCGGGTAACAACAAGTCGCTGATTGGTTCAACGCAGACTTGGTTGTCCTCTATGTTTGACATGAAAGATATGGGTGAAGCTAGCTATGTGCTAGGTGTCAAGATAACTCGAGATCGAACCAAGAGGTTTCTCAGTTTATCTCTAGAAACTTATGTGAAAAAGGTTCTTGAACGATTTGACATGGCTGAATGTCGATCGGTTGACACTCCTATTGATAAGAATACAAGCTTGAGTAGTGATATGTGTCCTAAGACAGAGGAGGAAAAAGATAAGATGGAAAATGTATAGTACTCAAGTGCAGTTATAAGCTTGATGTATGCCATGATGTGTACAAGACCCGATATATGCTATGCAGTGAGTCTTATCAGTCGATTTCAGTCAAATCCTAGATTTGCCTATTGGCAAGTAGTCAAGAGGATTTTGAGACATCTCGAGGGCAGATCTGATTATGTGCTATGCTACCAAGGTAGAAACCTGAATTTGATCGGCTATTTGGATGCTGATTGGGGTGGAGACTTGGATGAGCGCAAGTCCACTTCAGGTTTCATCTTCATGCTTGGTAAGAGTGTAATCTATTGGGCTAATAAAAAACAAACATGTGTTACTTTATCCACTATGAAAGCCGAGTACATTGCATGTTCTGCGGCTGCCCAAGAAGCCATATGGTTGAGGCGTTTCCTAAAGGAACTAGGGGTAGTCAAGGTGCCCGTCGGACTTGTGACTATTTATTGCGATAGAACTGCTGCTATAGCATTCTCTAAAGACCCCAAGTATCATGGAAATGGCAAACATATTGACATGAGATATCATTTTGTGAGAGACAGACAAGAACACAAAAAGATTGTGTTGGAGCACATTTTCACCGACGAGATGGTGGCAGACCCATTTACAAAGTCCATAACTAGGATGCAGTTCCTTAAAATGATTATGATTATGGGTTTGAGGTCTACAGGCGCATCCTAGGATTGGAATGGCCCGCTCCAGACTAGAACGACCATAACTACTCAAGCATGTTCATAAAACAGTAAATAAGTGCAGAAGTATTAAAGAGATATAGGCCCATAGAAAATGAGGAAAGTATAAAAAGAAAAAACCAAGTACTCCTTTATGTACTTCAACATCGTCTTCTAGGGCAGTAAAAGGCTGGAAGTACGTGAGATCAAGTCCGTCTTGATGCCATTGCTTCAAAACAATGGTAAATCACAAGGGTTGATGGAGAAATCAAGTGGAACTTTGAGAATAAGGTCTAGAAGTGGTGGAAAACACCTTGGGATCGAAGATGGCAGCTCCGGGAGAAAAAGAGGCTTTTATAGAAGGTCTTGGTAGCTTGGGGAAGAGGCTAGGGTAGCCTAATCGTCAAATCTTGCCAAATATCGACTTTCCAATGAAGAATAACATGACATGTATTCTAGCGACCTGGAGAGATGTGGTTCGACCTGATTTGTGCAAGTCGAGTCGCAGTGATTTACATCACTTAGGGTTTTACACAAGTAGAACTTGATTAAGCTATCGGCACATGAAGTACCGTGGAGGTTGGATCGGTTTCTACACCTTTTCGCTACGGTCTATTGTGCGATTTGTCTCCTCCTCCGATATTTGTGGGTTGTTATTGAAAAATAAGTTCATATGCACCCTCATTTTCGCAACTATTTATGTTTTTATAAATTTAATCATTCGTTGGTGATTGAAGAATTAAAACGATTTTCAAATATCTAGAATCGTCTTATAATTTTCAAAATTAATAAAATCTCTTTTTAAACAAAGATTTAAATGATACAAATCCGTTCACTCGGTAAAAATTCATGAGGATTGACTTAGATTTTTTTGATAAATTTTTAAGCATCCAAATTCAGGTCCTATCACTTCTTCATCATTCAATTTAGTAAATTGGTGCATAAAACATGATGAGATGTCTAGACAAACAAGAGTACTTGAGCAATTCTTGTCGAACAACTTTAAAAATCATTTCAAGTCAGTGTGATTTTTTGTCGATTTAAATCAAAAACGAAAAGTGGTAGGCATATGCAATCAATTTCCCAACAATACCCGATGTTTTTCGCTCTGTTTGACCCTCTGTTCGGATTGAACCAAACCAGTTCTGACCAAACTAAGACTGTGTAAATCAGATTTGCCAAAGTCCTCTAGTTTTGACCGAACTAACTGGTTCGGGTTGAACTGAGGCTTCTGAAATATCATTTTTTTCTAAGTCCCTCAGTTCGAACCAAACCATATCAGTCCAAGTCTAACTGAATATGGAACTCACACAATGGAGAGTCAACAAGTCTTGGTCCTCGAACCACTCAACGCTACTACTTGTCTGTTCTATAGACGTGTGTTCTAGTTTCATTGTACGAGTTTAGATTCAGTTTGCAAACAGAACTTCTATGATCTATACCACTCCTTATTGCAACTAATCTTGAGGTTCTCTACTTAAACACTCCCTGAGTTTTAAGGAGATTCTCACATAGGCTTTGATTGAACTAAATGATTATTCGATCATATCGGATTTAATAAAAGAAGACAAACCTTATTTCAGTCCCAGACTGAAGCGACATTGAGTTTCGACCACCCCAAGTGGCTCCTTAGTCCCTAACTAAGTGCACACAACTCAATCTAGTCTCATCTCTACATGTTCCGGGCATTAGAGGCGATTGCTCGTGTGAGCTACACAATCTAAAGTTCAATGACAAACTACCATTTATGCTAACATTTAATTGAACAATAATCAAGCAATTCAAAGCACTAATGAATAAGCAAGACCTAATATATATATTAATAAATATAAATATAATTGTTCAAAGAAATATATACATACAAACATACATACATACATATAGAAGTGTCTGGACATTTTCAAATGAACTTGCCCGAATTCAAACGGTCCGCTTGAAGTTGCCCCGAGACATCTTTAAACACTCTGTAATCCCAAATGAGTCCGCTTGAAATTCAGACGATCCGGTTGAAAGCCATTCGAGAAGCTATTTGTACAACCCAAGGACCCACCTACGGACCTCAGACCCATAACCCTAACCATCTTGAGGAACTGCATCCTTGCTATGGGTTTTGTAAATGGATCTTCCACCATCTTTTCAGTGGAAATGTGCTTTAACATAATCTTATTATATGGTTGTCTGTCTCTCACAAATTGATAACTCATGTCAATATGGTTGCATTTTCCATGATACATGGGGTCTTTTTAAGATGTTTTATAGCAGCTGTGCTACCGCAATAAATGGTCACAGGTCTGTTGGGCACCTTGACAACTCCTAGTTCCTCGAGGAAACGACTTAGCCATATTTCCACTTAGGTCGCTGCAGCACATGCTATATACTCAGACTCCATGGTCGATAACGCAACACACTTTTGCTTCTTACTAGCCCAAGGGATAACGCTCTTCTAAGTCCACTCCCCAATCAGCATCAAAATATGAAACTTGAAAAGGACTTACGCTCATCTAAGTCTACTCGCCAATCAGCATCAAAATAGCCGACTAGATTCAGGTCTCTGCCTTGGTAACATAGTACAAAATCTGATGTGCCCTTGATGTACACCAATGAGCAAATCCAGAATTCAAATGAAATCGGCTACAAGACCGCATAACAAATATCGGGTCTTATACATATCATGGCGTACATTAAGCTTCATCTGTCTTGGGACCCATGTTACTAATCAAGCTTGTGTTCTTATCTATAGATTTATTAACCGATTTACAACCATCCATGTCATATCGTTCAAGAACCTTTTTCGCATAGATTTCTTAAGATAAACTGAAAAACCTCTTGGTTCAATCTCGAGTTATCTAAAGACTTAGCACATAGCTAGCTTCACCTATATCTTTCAAATGAAACATAGAGGACAACCAAGCCTGCGTCGAACAAATCAGCGACTTGTTGTTACCTGCAAGTAATATGTCATCTGTTAGAGTTACGTCCTAGAAGTCAATAATTAAATGACTTATTTTAGTTTATGTTATTGATGATATTTGATCATTTGTTCCTTGAATTTATTATTGACAGATCATTTAGGTTGAGGATCTAAATTGTGGATCTCTGTGTTTCATTTTGATTAAATGACAATAATAAATCTAAAGTGTCCATAATCTTGATAATTAACAAGAAAAATTAATTATCATAGAATATTAGTATGCAAGTTAAGCGATGATTAAGTTCCGTAAATCGTAAGTAAGGAGTTACCAACTTAGATGCATATGTGTATGTTACTGGAACATAGCACAAGTCTTGACCCAATGAAATAAATATATGGATTGTATTATGTGTCATTATTTATTTCATATGAGTTTGATTCTAAGTTTAAGATGATTTATCTTTTCCATATGAGGGTAGGTTCGATAAATATTATCTAACGCTGATTTCTGATAAGAACTGCTCTATAAATTTTATTTAAGTTCTCTTGAATTGTGCAGGGAAAAGTTCTTCATCAAGACAACTGTATATCCCTCATTAGTAGACCTAATGAGTGATGATATCTATTAGGCCTCTTGATGAAGTTGGATTGTTCTCTCCATTTCTCTTGCTTTAGGTGCTCATGTGCCATAGCAGGCCTAATCCAAGTCTCCCTTCAATTAATTCTAGCAATCAATTGAAAGTAGCTATGCTCAACACATTCAATGTGCATGAAACATGACTTGTGTCATTCTTGCATATTCTTTTGTGCATGATTCTTATGTCACATGACATCACTGTATAATTCAAGATAGGAATGTGTCATTCTTGCAGATTATACATTTAAAGATCTCGAGTTGATCTTCTATACGGTTGTCTTGATAAACAACTTTTTCCCGCATAATTCAAGAGAACATAAATAAAGTTCGTATAGCAGTCCTTATCAGGAATCAACGTTAGATGATATTTATAGAACCTATTCTCATGTGGAAAAGTTGAACTATCTCAAAAATAAAAATCAAATTCATATGAAATAAATAATGACACACAACAAAATCAATATATTTATTGTATTGGGTCAAGTCTTGTGCCATGTTCCAGTAATATACACATGCAATTAAGTCGGTAACTCCTTACCTATGATTTGCGAAACTTAATCATCACTTAACTTGCATAATAATTTTCTATGATAATTAATATTCCTTGTTAATTATCAAGATTATAGACGCTTTAGATTTATTATTGTCATTTAATTAAAATGAAACATAGAGATCCACAATTCAGATCCTCAACCTGAATGATCTATCAATAAAAAACTCTAAGAACAAATAATCAAATATCATCAATAACATAAACTAAAATTAAGTAATTAAAATATTGACTTCTATGACATAATGCCAACATTTAGTGCGTAGATAATTATTTAAAAACGATAAGACTTTGTACGATGAAAAATAGCATGATAAGTCAGATTAAATAAAATATAAATAAATATAAAATGAGTTTTATTAGTTCAAGAGTTTCATAAACTCTTATTAAAATGGTTCGATGACTCTTTTTAAAATATAGTTTGAAATGGACGGTCAGATTGAGGCTAAGGATCATTGCCATTTACCATTAATGAGAATCAGAGAGCTTTAGCTTTGAAGTGCATCAGGCTCTATGCCACCTAGAGCCTGCGAATACGATATAGATCAATAGGGCGAGTACCCTAGGCCTGAGCCTAACTCAATTTTTAAATAGACAGCGACCCCTAATAGCTCGGTCATGAATGGAGCTATTAGTAGTGAACATCTAAAAACATCTAGGTCTAGACCCGACTCTGGCCAAACTCTTCTAATAGAAAGGGCCGGCCCGGCCTCTCTAAGAGCTTAAGAAGGACTAGGGTCTAGAGAGACCAAACTTAGTAAGGGTCAGACCACAATCTCAAATGAAGAGAGATCTAAAAAGACCAGACTTTTGAAAGACCATAGCCTAGAGAGGCCAAACTTATGAAGAATCTGACACAATCTCAACTAAAGGGTAGACCTTATCTGATGCAATCCAATCCAATCTAAACTGATCATTTCAAATAATAATAAAATTCTTTAACATGTTGATGCTAAGACAAGTTACAAAAATATAGTTCTCACCTTATATCACCTTATATGTTATGTTATTTCATACATTCGTAATTTTCAAATATTTTAATTCTGTTGTAAAATTAAAGTGGAGGAAGAAAGAGAGAGTAAAATGAGAGACAAATATTTCTCTTATGTATTTCTGATTCTGAATTCTTGAATCCAACATATAATTTACAAGTCTCTATATATAAGCAAGAAAATAAATCTTCTAATAAATGACAAAGATATATATTTCCGATATGTATCTAATGTAATAAAGGTGAATAATAAAGATGAACAATCCATAAATGATTTGAATCCATTTATAACACTTCCTCTTTGTTCATCTTTCATTATACACTATTAATATGCATGATACTTCAGGATCAATATTAAATATGATGTTTTTGGATCATTTATACTGCCTCATTAAAAACCTTACCAAGAAAAATGCATTGGGATAAAAACTTGGATAAGGAAAAAAAAGTACAGCGTGTATAATGCTTCCCCTCATTTTGATATTATTGGATATCTTTCAGTCGATGTATACCAATCTTCATCCTGAGTTGTTCAAAAATTCTTGTTGGCCAAGTAGTTACATGATTGAATTTTTTGAACATCTATTATACTATCCTTTTGTATGTCATGTGCCGAGAAGAACTTCAGCACAATATGTTTAGTTCGGTCTCCTTTGATGTATCCTTCTCTAATTTGTGCTATGCAAGCTGCATTATCTTCATATATTGAAGTAGGATTTTCCTTAATGTTTTGAAGTCCCATTCTTCTTAAATATTTTGAATTATTGACCTTAATGAAACACATTCTCGGCTCGCTTCATAGAGAGCAATTAGTTCAGCATGATTTGATGATGTAGCAATTAGGGTTTGTTTTGTCGATCGCCATGAAATCGCAGCTTCACAATAAGTAAATATGTATCCTAATTGAGATCGTGCTTTATGTGGGTCTGACAAATATCATGCATTTGCATATCCAACTAAATTGGATTTTATATCCTTTTGATAGTATAGCCACATATCTCGAGTTCCGAAAAGATAGTTGGAAATATCTTTAATTCCATTCCAATGTCTTTGGGTTGATTTGGAACTATATCTTGACAATAAATTTACAACAAATGCGATATCTGGTCTTGTATTATTTGCAAGATATAATAATGCTACAATTGCATTTAAGTATGGTACTACAGGACCAAATACTTCATCATCATTTTCTTGAGGGCGAAAATGATCATTTTCTATATTTAACGATCGTACGACCATTGGTATTTTCAAAGGATGAGCTTTATCCATATTGAATCTTTTTAGTAATTTTTCAATATAATTGACTGATTGATAAATAACCCATTCTCTAAATGCTCGATCTGCAGGTCGAGACAAAACTTAGTTACACCAAGGTCTTTCATTTCAAATTCATTTTTCAACAATTTTGCAGTACTTTCAATCTCTTCAGGAGATCCTATAATATTTAAATCATCAACATATACCGCAACAATTGCAAAACCTAGATTTGATTTTTTAATAAAAACACACGAACTAACTGTATTATTTTTATATCGTTCTTTTAAAAGATATTCACTAAGTCGATTATACCACATTCGACCTGATTGTTTTAGTCAGTATAAAGATTTTTTCAATTTTATAGAGTACATTTCTCTAGACTTAGATTTATGTGTTTCAGGCATTTTTAATCCTTCAGTGATTTTCATATATATGTTACTATCAAGTGAACCATATAGATAGGCTGTGACAACATCCATAAGTTGCATATTTAGATTTTCTGTGACTTTGAGACCTATTAAAAATCTGAGAGTTATCACATCCACTACATGTGAATATGTTTCTTCATAATCAATTCCATATATTTGTGTAAAGTCTTGTACCACTAGCCTTGCTTTATATCTCATAATCTCATTTTTCTCATTTTTTTTAATGACAACTACCCATTTGTAACTTACATGGTTAATATCTTCAGGCGTTTGGATTACAGGTCTATTTAGGCCAATCATTTTTTTTGTCTAGATTCATCTATGGTTTTTTGAAACATTATCCCGTTCGCTTAAAACATCACTAGCCATAGCGAATGTAAAAATTTCGTCAAATTGAGTTTCATTCATATTCAATATTGTACTATTTTTTACATAATTTATAGAAATTTCATAATCATTTGATACTCAGTTTCTTTTGGAACTTCATCAACCTCTTCTGGAGTTTTAGTTTCCTCTGGAATTTTATTAATCTCTTCTAGAGATTTAGTTTCTTTTTGAACCTTATAAATCTCTTCTGGGATTATACCAACTACTTTATTCTATTTTTTTCTTTTACGTGAATTTATATCCTTAGAACCAATTGGTCTTCCACATTTTCTACATTCATAAGATTCATTTGATATTTTTGTAATATCTATTTGAGCAGGTGCATTTATAGATGGAATATGTGATTTAGTGACTCTATTTATATCTGTGAATCCATTAGGCAATTCATTTGTAATTCTTTGCAAATTTATAATTTTTTGAACTTCGAGTTCATATTGACCACTTCTGGGATCAAGATATGGTAACAATGTATTCCAAGTCACTTGTCTATCCAGTTTTTATTTTTTTTTCTCTAAATTTGAAAATATTGATTCATCAAAGTGACAATCAGCAAATCTTATTGTAAAAACATCTCCTTATAATGGTTCTAAATATTTAATAATACAAGGAGAGTTGAAACCAATACAAATTTCCAATCTTCTTTGAGATCCCATTTTTGTGCATTGTGTAGGAGAAATTGGAACATATATTGCACAACTAAAATACCTTTAGATGAGACAAATTTGATTCTCTTATTAAGACCAATTGTAATGGGGAATACTTATGTTCAACAGTTAGTCTTAATCTAATTAGTGCAGCAGCAAGTAATATAGCACGTCTCCATGCAAAAGATGGTAAACTAGATTTCATAAGTAATGGTCTAGCTATTAATTGTCACATTTTAATAAATGGTTCTACTAGATAGTTTTGTGTATGAACACGTGCCACTGAATGTTCTACAGTAATCCCAATAGATAGCAATAATTATTAAAAATTTGGGATGTAAATTCTCCTGAATTATCAAGTCGGATTCTTTTAATTTGATAATCCGAAAAGTTAGCTCTCAATTGGATAATTTGTGCTAATAATCTAGCAAATGCAACATTTCTTATTGCTAACAATCACACATGTGACCAACATGTTGATACATCAATTTAATCCATAAAATATCTAAATGGTCCATATGATGGTGTAATAGGTCCACATATATGTCCTTGAATTCGTTCTACCAATAATGGAGCTCTAGGTCCAACTTTATTTGGAGATGGCCTAGTAATTAGTTTTCCAAGAGAGCATGCTTGGCATGCTAATTCTTTAGACAATAGGATCTTAGCAGGTCCTTTAGGGGATGTCCATTTGCACTTTCAATTATTCTCCTTATCATTATATTTCCTGGATGACCCAGTATATCATGCCATAGTGTAAATAATTTTCGATCAACTGACTTCTGGTTAGTCACCATATTTAATTCTACTTTACTTACGTACCATATAGTCCATTAGACAATGATTGCATTTTCTCCATAATATTTTTCTGGCTATTTTTAATAGATATGATATGAAGATATTCGCAATTTCTCTCATTCATAGTTTTAATGTGATAACCATTTTTTCGAATATCTGTAAAACTTAGTAGATTTCTTCTAGATCTACTCGAATATAATGCATCATCTATTATTAATTTTGTTCCTTTAGGTAACAAAATACAAGATCTTCCAGAGGCTTCAATAATTTTACTTAAGCCATATATAGTTTGGATATTCGTCTCACCGAGATGCAATTGCAAAAAATATTTCATACTTTTCAATATGGTATTTGTAGTTTCGCTGTCAACCACACATGGATCTTCTTTACTTAGCATTGTATCAGTCATTTTTCTTAAAAATAAAAAAAGTAAAAATAAATTTACTTTTATTCAGTTCTGTACATGAAACTGAAAGGAAATTAAACTAACTTTATTTTATTTTCATACATATATAACAAAAAAAAACTTATTAATTTTCCTTAACAGCGGATATTTCTATCTTTTCTATATTTTGCTATGTCACATATGTTACAAACATCTTCAAGATGTTTTTTTTTCATTGCAAAAATATAATACGACCATATCATTGTCATTTATTTATATAAAATCACATTCGCTTCAGGGAATGGATTTTCACGTAAGTCATGCTTATTATTAATTTATTATAAACTCGTTATTTTGTATTTAAGGGAATTGATACCAACTTGGAGTATCTTTTGCTACTATAGGAGCGAATTTGAGACTTAAAATATTGAGAATTATACTCACAATAAGATTTTAAATTATAACGAGCTTTTCATTTTGATGGTCATATTTTTCTTTGAAAAACTCTTCAAGAGTACTAACATACTTTCATTTTAACTTCAGGTTATTAATATCATAACTTCAAGTTATTACTATGATAACTTCAGGTTATTAATATCATAACTTCATGTTGTTAGTATCATAACTTCAGGTTAAGATAAATGAATGGAGATAAATAAATAAACAAACAAATAAATAAATAAATAAATAAAATGAATGAAGTAAATAAATTAACGTACAATAACTTTAATTATAATTTTAGGTTATAGAAAAATTTTATTTAATAAATTTTGGTTATTAAATTGTTTGAATGCACAATAAAAAAAATTTAAATGAAATAACTTCAGGTTATTTTCTCATCTAATGACAAAAAATAATGTTAATATATTAAATTGGGAATAACTTCATGTTATTTTTCATCCATTGTCCAATAATAACTTCTGGTTATTAAGAATACAACTTCAGGTTCTTTGAAATAAAAAAAAAATCAGCTTTGAATAATAACTGCAGGTTATTTATATAATAATATTAAGTGGTGTTCCATAACTTCTGGTTATATTAAATTTATAATAGAACTTCAAGTTCTAAGAAAATAAATTCAAAAATCAAGAACTTCAAATTTTAAATAAATTACTTCAAGAGTATCAAGAACTTCAGGTTCTAAATAATTTTAATCGAATATAAATTTCAGGTTATTTATGTCATAACTTCAGGTTATGATAAATAAAATACATAAAAAAAACTACAACATAATAAATAGGAAATAAAATAAAATTTAATTCATATGATTATAACTTTAGGTTATAATACTCAATAAATAACTTCTAGTTATTAATTTTTTATACTACTCAATTAGAAGAATTTAATTGAAAATAACTTCAGGTTATTTTTCATTCAATAACTTAGAAATAAAACTTCAGGTTTTAAACAAATAAATTCAAGTATTAAGAACTTCAGGTTATAAACAAATTATTTTAATGATTAAGAACTTCAAGTTGTAGATAACTTTAAATCGAAATATGAACTTCATATTCTTCATGTAATAAGAACTTCGGGTTCTTCATAAATTTTCAAGTTTCAATAATATCATTAAATGAATATTTTTATCATCATTCACTTCGGGAATGATTCTCATAAATTCAAACAAAAAAAATATAGCAACAAAAAAAATTCAAATTTAATAGCTTCAAAAACAGAATCAAAATTAAGAAAGGTATATATTATCTTGAATGAAATCTTTTATCTATAAAATAACGTTGGCAATATTCAATCAAACAGATTTATAAAACTTCAAGTCATATCGCATGATGAATTTACCTTTTTGCAACTTTCTTCTCCGTAATTTGTCAAAGTGACTTTTGTGATTCCTACTGAGCAATTCGTGCTGATAACGTGTTGTAAAATTAAAGTGGAAGAAGAAGAAAGAGCAAAAGAGAGACAACAGTATTTCTGGTTTTGAATTCTTGAATCCAACATACAATTTACAAGTCTCTATTTATAAGCAAGAAAATAAATCTTCTAATAAATGACAAAGATATATATCTCCGATATGTGTCTAATATAATAAACGAGAATAATAAAGATGAACAATCCATAAATGATTTGTATCCATTTATAACAAATTCATTAATATATTAATAAAAGCTGATTTTTTAACTTTATTCTATGTTGTTATAATATAACTTGTCCTAAACCGAAATTAAAGATGAAAAAGTAAATATTTTATTTAATGAAAAATAATATTGTACAATTTATATTTAAATAATTTAATACATTTCTATTATCTTTTATAAATAATTTTTTTTTATATTTTAAATATAGTTTAAACGATTTTTTTATGAAAAATATTATTTGTTCGTTAGCCCTTCAAGCCCTTTAAGCCCTTCAAACCTGGCCTCTCGAAACCTGGAGGGCCTAAATGGGCTAGGCTCAATCTTCATATTTAAGTCCTTCTAAGTCCGGCCCTTTCAAAAGCCTCCCTAAGTCCGGCCCGGTCCAGCCCTTGAGCAGGTCTTTTTAGACCCGGCCTCCCGAGAGCCCGGCCCGGCCCTTGAAGTCGTTCACTAGCTATTAGGCTAATAACGCTGTAATAAACTGTGTTATTACCAAACATTGAATAACATAATTTATGACCGAGCTATTCTATGATTTTTATCAAAAAAAAAAAAATCTTGGTTTCTATTAATTTTTTTGAGGATAAAATTATTTTTATTAAAAAAATCGTTGAAAATATGAACCTCTCTTGTTGATCTACTATTAAGATTAGATTAGGGATTATAGATCTTATGCATACAAGAACATTCATCGATTATTATATCCTATCAAATGTAATTATATAATAGTCTCGTTAGCACACTGGTCAACATCAACACCTCCCAACATTAACACCCCAAATCAGTCCGAGTTCGCGACATCTTAAGTTTTTAAAATAAAGAGTTTTAAAATCAATTATGCCCTTGCTTTATTCATAAATCATAATTCCATATAATAAGGTTACTATATGTTACAGGGATTTGTGGTATTCATTTGGACTGGAAAAAACGGCTACAAATTGCATTAGATTCAGCAAGAGGATTAGCCTATCTTCATGAACTAGCTAATCCACTCATAATACACAGAGATATCAAGTCAATCAACATTGCGTTGGATGAAAATCTTAATGCAAGGGTAATAGGTTTTGATATCCCAAAATTGGTTTCTGAGAAGCAGAAAGAGAATGTATCTTCCCAAGACAAACGAACACTAACACGTGTAAAATCTGCAGTGAAAGGAACAATTGTAAGTATAAGAATTATTTCATATTGTTACAATCTTTTTGAAATCATGTGTACTAACACGCGTAAAATCTGCACTCAAACGACCACTAGTACTGGCTTTCTCCAAAATCATAGCTACCATTAGAAAACACAGAGGGGAAAATGAAATCAGGTGTAAATTAAAATACACATGATTGAGATAATTTATTTTGAGAATGACCAAGAGTACGTACTATGGTTTGAGATCATGAACAAAATATATTTTGAGAAACTGAAATGTACAAGCAAACGAAAATGAAAAAGCATACAAAGGAGTGCACACCAAAAGCATTATTATTGAGATCATTTATTTTTGTTGATCGACCAGGGTTATCTGGATCCAGAGTATTTTCAAACTCAACAACTTTCAGAAAAGAGTGATGTATACAGCTTTGGTATGGTCATGCTAGAGTTGATAACTGGCAGAAGCCTGTCTGACATACAAGCAGAGTTCAACAAAGCCATTAATCAGAATGACGAAGGTCCCTTCCTATTTGAAAAGGTCCACGCAGCCATTGATCAGAATGACTTAGAGTACTACGGTTTAAGAAACATAATAGACCCAAAAATTGTAACCGAAGTGAGAAATGATGATTTTAGAAAATTTTTGCAGTTGGCATTGAAATGTCTCAAACATTCTGCTTCAGATCGTCCATCCATGTCTGAAATTATGAGAGATATTGATGTAATATTGCAGCATGATGGAAGTGAAAGAACAACAATTACTGATTATTTGGATGACTTTGGAAATGCTACCTATCTTCCACAGCATCCCAGCCGCCCAAGATCCAGTAACAAGGGGTCCTGGCTCCAACATATTCGACTTAAGTGGGGCCTACGTTAGATTGTAATTTTAGCTATTCAATTATTATTATTGTTGTTATAAAATTAAGGAATTTGTAGATTGCTAATTTTCACATTTCCCACTACTTATTCATCTCCATATTTCTCCACTATCCATTTATTGTAATGTTCTCCACTACTCACTTATTATATGAGATATCATTTGTACCTAATTGTTTGCCTCTAAATTTTGCTGCGTAAAACCCTAGAATAAATAAATGAAGATTTTTTTCCACAACCAAAACAAAACCCACAATACCAGCAACCAAACCAAAATAGCCTTGACAAACAGTCATAGTGCATGAGAGGAAAACACAGAAATTCCTAGAAATGGACGATAAAAATTAATTATGGGAAATGCCATTATGAGCCTCTGATATCTTTATAATTAATTACAAAAATGTCCTAAAAATAGAAAATTTGTAGCAGTTAAATTTTTCATATTTTTATGAGGAACCATGCAAAATTTCATGTCAAATTGACTTATAGATGAGCAGCAAACAATTTTTCTCAAAATGAAGCAGCATAATTGCCCTCAAAATGCCTGTAAATGGACACCTCCAGTACTTAAACAAATGGAGATGAACTCCCATCGGAACAAATTAAATGGAGACAATTTCGATGGGCCTTTAAGCTATTATAATTAAAATCTGTCCTGGGCCGAATATCACTTCTTCAATTTTCTGAAAATTACTATCAATCCAACGACCTAAACAATTCTATAAAGAATTATCCAAAATCAACGGCCAGATCTTTATCCAAAATCAAACCAAACCTTTCCATTTTTCTAATTGGTTGGGAGGGTGGCCCCCACACTTTCTATTAAAAGAAAAAATGGAAAGAGAGAGAGGATGGAACAGTACAGTTTCGATAGAAGCTTCGATAGGCTAGCGTAGGTAGGAGCTTCGCCGCAGTTTTGCGCTACCTCAGTCCAAACCAACTGCACCAACGCGTAGGCGACGCTTTCACGACTCCAATGAGATCAAACACGACAGGGATTAAGAATGAAACGGTAGCAATTGGAGAAGGAGGCCGTTCACTGCCTGAGGAAAAGACGAAGAAATTGAGTCGAGGCAGAGATGAAATCAAATAACCAAATGGGAAAGAAGCATGTAAAAGAGATGAATTACATGCCAGAGGGATCTTTTTGGAAGTTCGACGCCTATGGAAATGGATGCGTCACCTCAGCGATGAGCTATAATGGCAGAAATGCACATGTGGGGGAGGAAGCCTCTGTATATGAATTGAATACCGTAATTGTGTTTCACCTCAACTAAGGAGCATGCTCAGAGGGGACATTATGACCCAGACACGAAAAACAACAAAACTCCCTTGTGACTGGAAGCAACCAGTGGGAAATACAAGAAAGAAAGAGAGAAATGAAGGAAATGGAGAAGAAGTACTCTTAACTGCAGCCTATACTCTAGAAAAGAAGGAATAGACCTCTAGAAAAGAAGGAATAGACCTGAGAAACATAGTACATGGCGTCAGGGAGGTGAGAGATGGTAAGCTCACCATCAATTTGGAGCCGTTGAATCTGTGCTCTTGATTGAATAAAGTCCCCCAACTATTATTGTGAAATCAGATATGGTACCGACGCTAGGAGCTAATAGAAGGTGTAATAAGTGATGGTAGTACACAATTGGTGAAATGAAGCATATCTGGCCATAGGTTTCAAAAGCAAGTTGATTTCAAGCACTGGGAACCATCAGATGAGGCTGCTATGTGCCTCTCTCATAAGTTGGAGGGGATCTAATGCACAAGCATCCAAACATGCCAAAATTGGACTGCATGCATGTCATTCCATGGGCCCATAGGCAAATTAGTCACATGAGGAAGGGACAAAGGAATGAGAGTACCCAAATGTGATGTGAGGAGGAATTGAAAGGCCCTAAATGCCAGTTTTGCCCTCAGAATATCCCTTAAAGCGCACTGCATAAACCAGCCACAACAAGTGCAACAGATTTTGCAAGAAAATAATAAACCAAACCTGAATGATTCACTGGAGGACACATTGATTTGGCAACCAGCAAAAACAGGCAGATTCACACCAAAAGAGGGGTACAAATCAATCATGCAGGCACAAGCAGGTTGGAACAGTGACCAAAATACTCTTTGGGAGGGGGTATGGCTGAGTAAAAATATTACGCCAAAGATTAAAATCTTTATTTGGAGGCTGCTCAATAAAGGCTTGCCAATGGCAGTGCATATGCACTCCAGATTCCCTAATTTCTCCCCTACCTGTCAGCGATGCCATGAAGAAAATGAGTTTGATATACACTGTCTGTTCTTCTGTGCAACATCTAGACAGGTTTGGTTTGCTAGTCCTTTGGGGTTACGAGTGGATGATTTACCTCTGCAAATTGGAGAAGCGCTGAAGCAAATTATGGAGGGTTTGGATGATCATGGTGTTCAATTATTTACCAGCACAATTTGGGAGGTGTGGAAGGAAAGAAACAAGGCTGTCATCGAGCATAGAAGGTTCAATCCAATCGAAGTAATACAGAGAGTGAGAGTATTGCTAACCACATTGACATATGGCCCTACAGAGCTAATACACAATACTAATGAAGTGAGGGAGACTTATGAAATAATTGAGGGTGGATGGCAGTGTTAGGAAGTGCACAAATTTAATTTTTAGACTAATTACTCTTAATTAATCCTAATTAAACTAAGTGCAAAGGAGATCTAGTGCAAAAGCCATCCAAACACACAAGAGAAAGAGGGAAAAAGGGCTACCTCTTGCGAACTTGTAATCGCAAGGCTCGAATCCGTCGAGTCGAGGTTGTGCGCACCACCACGCGTGTCTCGGCCTCAAGTCCACCAAGGTATTAACCAAAACCTCGATCTATGCTAGTAGATGAGAGGTTAAGCCTAATCCCTTCCTTCCCTTTGCCTTAATTAACTATTTAATTGGATGGAGGCAAGAGGTGCTCAACACATGAGCTTAAGAGAGCAATGGTGGAGAGGAAAAATTTCAGAATTTTTCCTTTAATTTTCGTCCAAAATATTAGGGAGAGAGAAAAAGGCAAGGTGGCTAGGGTTTTGGCTCCCAAAGTGGTCCTTTTATAGACCAACCACTCTCCCAAAAAGTTGTAACTAATTTACAACTATGCCATCACTAGGGCAGCCATAAAATGGGCCTAAATGGGCTCCATTAATTATTTAATTGGTCCTCTAATTCAATTAATTAGTGGCCCAATTAATTGCTCTCAAGTTGGACCTTTAATTTACAATTTAAATATAGGCCCGTTAGCTCAAATTAATTACTTTAATTAATTCATGTTGAACAAATTAATTATCAACACTTTGATAATTATTTAAGGATTAGAATATGCATTAATTTATTTCTATATAATCCGTTTGACTTAATTAATTAATTATGACGGTTCGCAACAGTACATAATTAATCAGTCAACATATCATATTGTTGCATTCCTTAATACAACCAAATAAATAATGCACGCATGGTCAAAACCTATTTGTGTGACCCTTTGAGGATTTATGCTCTGTTGGACATGGAAAATAAATCGCTATTTATTTCCAATAATCATAAGCGGTATCTAGCAACACGTTATGATTCCCAATTCGCATAAATAGTGTACTGCTACAATATTTTTAATCCTGCATAAGAAATAATAGTATTTCCTTGTCTGATTCTTATGTCACATGATATCATCGTATAATCCAAGATAGGAATGTGTCATTCTTGCAGATTATACGTTTCTTGATCTAGAGATGACTGTATCAGTTGCTAGCAAACAATCCATCTCCATCAAGGGGCCCAAACAGATATCATCGCTCACTAAGTTAATTAATGAGGGACATACGGTTTTCTTGATGAACAACTTTTCCCCGCACAATTCAAGAGAACATAAATAAAGTCCGTATAGCAGCCCTTATCAGGAATCAACGGTAGACGATATTTATTGAACCTATCCTCATGTGGAAAAGCTGAACCATCTCAAACTTAGAATCAAACTCAAATGAAATAAATAATGACACATAACACAATCCATATATTTATTTCACTGGGTCGCGTCCTGTATTATGTTCTATAACATATACATATGCAATTAAGTTGGCAACTCCTTACCTATGATCTGTAGAACTTAATCATCACTTAACTTGCATACTAATCTTATCCGATAATTAATATTCCTTGTTAATTATCAAGATTACGGACCTTTTAGATTTATTATTGTCATTTAATTATAAATGAACTACAGAGATCCACAATTCAGATCCTCAACCTGAATGATCTGTCAATTAATAAATCAAGGAATAAATGATAAAATATCATCAATCACATAAACCATAGAAGTGGCCATTTAATAATTGGCTCCTAGGACATAACTCTAACAATCTCCCACTTGGCCTAGAGTCAATCAACAGCGACTTCTAGCCAGTGCATAGTACTCAATGTAATATCCAAAATATACATGTCTCATACTAAAACCTCAAAAGATAAAAGATACAACTCAAAGCCACTCAGGCATACGCCTAATCCCCATGGATGCAACGTGCAACTCATGTGCGGCTCGAGATAGAGGCTTTGTCAGAGGGTCCGCTGTGTTCGCGGCACCGTCCACCTTCTTGACCTTGATCCACCCGTCATTCACAAACTGACGGATGAGATGGAATCGTCGTAGAATGTGCTTGGTCTTTTGGTGAGACCTAGGCTCCTTGGACTGAGCTATGGCTCCCGTGTTGTCGCAGTAGAGATCCACTAGACCTGAGATGCTTGGAACCACCTCCAGCTCGGTCAAGAATTCCTTGATCCAAACGCCTTCTTTCGCTGCTTCACCCGCCGCTAAGTATTCTGCTTCGGTGACGGAATCGGCCGTGGTATCCTGTTTGGAACTCTTCCAACTCACGGCCCCACCATTGAGCAGATATACGAAGCCGGACTGTGACTTCGCATCATCTCGATCGGTTTGGAAACTAGCATCGGTGTAACCACTTACAACGAGCTCTTGGTCTCCACCATACACGAGGATGCTATCCTTTGTTCTCTTGAGATACTTGAGGATATTCTTGACTGCGGTCCAGTGTGGCATACCAGGGTTAGCTTGGTATCGACTAGTCACACTAATCGGATGCGCCACATCGGGGCGAGTGCATAGCATGGCATACATAATCGAACCGACCACAGATGGATACTTGAACTGATTCATGTACTTTCTATCTGTATCAGTCGTCGGACATTGAGTCTTGCTCAAGAATATGCCATGTGACATAGGCAAGTAACCCTTCTTGGAACTAGCCATGTTGTGTTTTTCCAACACTTTGTCAATATATGCATCTTGGCTCAAGCCTAACAACCTTCTTGATCTATCTCGATAGATCTTGATTCCTAGGATGTAGGCGGCTTCGCCCAAGTCTTTCATTGAGAACACCTTCTTCAATGAATCCTTGACTGCATTCAATTCGGGGATATCATTCCCGATCAAGAGTATATCATCAACATATAGAACAAGAAACACAACCACGCTCCCACTAATCCTCTTGTAAACACAAGGTTCCTTCTCGCTTTGAATGAAGTTCAACTTCTTGACCTCTTCATCAAAGCGCTTGTTCCAACTCCTTGATGCTTGCTTCAATCCATAAATGGACCTTTGAAGCTTGCACACCTTGTTAGCATTCTTTGGATCCACAAAACACTCGGGTTGTGTCATATACACATCCTCTTCCAAGTTGCCATTTAGGAAGGCAGTTTTGACATCCATTTGCCATATCTCATAGTCGTAGAATGCGGCAATTGCTAACAAGATCCGAATTGACTTGAACATGACGACTGACGAGAAGGTTTCTTCATAGTCAATACCATGAACTTGCTTGTAACCTTTCGCAACTAGTCGTGCTTTGTAAATGGTCAAGTTGCCATCCATGTCGACCTTTCTCTTAAAGATCCATTTGTTCTCAACGGGTTTTACTCCGTCGGGAAGGTCAACTAAGGTCCATACCTTGTTCTCATACATGGATTGCATTTCGGATTCCATGGCTTTAAGCCATTCCTTTGAGTCGGATTTTTCCTTCATGTCCTTTATGGTCAAGGGTTCGTAATTCGCAATGACGAGAACGTCGTGCAAACCTAAGTATCTTATAGGTGGACGACTTGGCCTTGCCGATCTTCGTAGGGTAGACGCTTGAGGTTCTTGAACTTGTTCCACAACGATTTGCGGATTTAGTTCTTGAACTTCAAGTGTGGGTGCAACTTCAACATCATCGACTCGCGATATGTTTGAGTCTTCAATTGAGGGAGCTTGCTCTTGAACCTCTTCTTCTACAACTACTTGTGGAATGGGTTCGACTACCACCTCATTTGGCACCACATTGGGAACAACTAGATTGCCTACTTGAGGCATCTCTTGTTGCTGCGGTTCTTGAATTTCTTCAATCACCACGTTGCTCCCACTACTTCTTCTTGAGAGAAACTCCTTCTCCAAGAACTTCGCATGTCGTGCAACAACTATCTTGTTCTCGACACGGTTGTAGAAGTAGTAACCCTTTGTTTCCTTAGGGTATCCTACGAAATAACATTTGTCCGATTTGGGTCCAAGCTTATCGCTCATTAGCCTTTTCACATAAGCTTCACAACCCCAAATCTTGAGAAAAAGCATGCTTGGTTTCCTACCAAACCAAAGCTCATAAGGCGTCTTCTCAACGGACTTTGACGGAACACGGTTTAAAGTAAAAGCTGCGGTTTCTAATGCAAAACCCCAAAACGATTTAGGCAAGTCGGTTTGGCTCATCATCGATCGAACCATGTCTAGCAAAGTTCGATTCCTCCTCTCGGATACACCATTCCATTGTGGTGTTCCCGGTGGAGTGAGTTGTGGAACGATTCCACACTCCTTTAGATAATCACCAAATTCGTGGCTCAAGTACTCTCCACCTCGATCGGAACACAAGACCTTGATCTTTCGATTGAGTTGGTTCTCAACTTCATTCTTGAACTCCTTGAACTTTTCAAAGGATTCAGACTTGTGCCGCATCAAGTAGATATACCCGTATCTACTATGATCATCGGTGAAAGTGATGAAGTATGAATAACCTCCTCGTGCACAAATGCTCATAGGTCCACACACATCGGTATGTATGAGATCTAACAAGTCGTTTGTCCTAATCCCTTTGTTAGGAAAAGGCGCTTTGGTCATCTTTCCCATCAAACATGATTCGCATGTGTCAATTGGCTCGAAAGCGAATTGATCTAAGAGACCAACGGTTTGCAATCTCTTAATGCGTTTCTCGTTGATATAACCTAAGCGGCAATGCCACATTAGAGTCGTACTTTCATGTGAAATCTTACGTTTCCTACTGTCACGTTCAACACTCAAAACATGTTCGCTAGAATCAAGCACATAAAGACCATTCAATAAATGCGCAACACCATAACAAACATCATCACGCAACAAAGTACAACTTTTGTTCTTTATTACAACACCAAATCCATCCAAGTCTAAACAAGAAATAGAGATAATGTTCCGAGTGATACAAGGAACTACATAGACATCTTTGAGTTCCAAAATGAAACCAGAAGGCAAAGTTACATCCACATTCCCAACGGCCATAGCGGAGACACACGTGCCGTTACCGACGCGGAGTTGTACTTCGCCTTTCTCGAGCCGCCTCCTACTCTTTAGTGCCTGCACATTTCGACAAATGTGAGCACAAGAACCGGTGTCAAAAATCCAGTCTGTGTTAGAGGTAGCGAGAAGGGTTTCAATGACAAATATACCTGAGGTAGAAGGCTGGACGGTTCCCGCCTTCTTGTCAGCGAGGTACTTGGGGCAGTTCCTCTTCCAATGGCCCGTCTTGCTACAGTAATAGCATACGGTCTCGGAAGTGGCCGGGTTCTTCTTTCTCTTGGAACCCTCGGGAGCTCCTTTGGCCGGACCTTGGGGCGTCACCGGGCCTTTGCCCTTTCTAGTTCGGCGGGTCTTTCTTTTCTTGCTCTTCTTGCTCTTGTCACTCACCGCAAGAACATCTTTGGGGCCCTTCTCTTTCTTGAGACTCTCCTCCGTCTCGACAAGCATGTTTTGGAGATCATCCATGCTCTTGTCCATGCCATTCATCCGGTAGTTCACAACAAAATCGGTGAAGCTGTGAGGGAGAGAGTTGAGAATAAAGTCTTGAATCGCCCCTGACGGGAAGGGCGTATCAAGCCTTTCAAGCTGCCGAAACAACCCCGCCATCTTCATGACGTGTGGCCCGACTTCATGACCCTCCGCCAATCGAGTATTGGCGACGGCCTTGATGAGACGAGCCCTTTCGGTGCGGGCCTTGGTTTGGAACATGTTCGAGAGACGAGAGACCATTTCAAACACTCCTAGACCACTATCCATGAACTCCTTTTGGAGTTCTGACTCCATGACAGCGACAATCAAGACGGACATCTCCATGTCGTCCGTGACGTGCTTGTCATGTTTGTCCTGATCTGCTTTAGGGGCATCCGACTTGGGAGCCGCGGGGACGGGAGTGGTCAAGAGATATTCCTTCTTTTCAAACCTAAGGACAAGCCTAAGGTTCCGGTGCCAATCCAGAAAGTTGGCACCGTTGAAGGCGAGCTTCTCTTTCTCTAAAAGAGAACGTAGCGAAAAAGACGAGGAAGACATCTACAACAATTTTCAAATTAAAGGTCAATTAGTTTATGTTTTGTTTTAATTTCCAATAAAGTAAAACTTTCACTACTTTAATATAAGTCCCTAAAAGTAATGAATTTCCAAGACCCCCACTTTCGTTGAGATGATGCCGGCGTCGGCACAACATCAAAGCAACTAATAATGAGGTAGGTTCTCCTTAACCAATCATACAACTTTATGACTCTTGGTTCGCGTCGCGAACTTCACTCCAATGTCCAATCCGATTAGGGTCCATTGTTAAGTAACTCCTCTCTATTTGCTCCTTGCAAATCCGATTTACACCCCGACTACCTATGGTGGACCACGATGTCCGCGTCGGCGGAATGCATCAATGGCCGAACATAAGGCGTGAAGGGGATAGAGAGAAGGAGAGTGATTTGGCTCAATCGTTTGGGACAAACAATTATGTGACTCTTGTTTGGTGGTCGTGTAAGCATACACCCATATCTATCCTATGACATTCATAGCATTCACAAACATTCACATAATAAGCATCTCAAGCATTGTTGTGGGTTTGTATGGCTCCCGCTTGCATTAGTTTTCGCCGCATCTCCATGTAGCAAAACTAATCTAACCTTTGTCCCTCCCACTAAATTCTATATGGATCTAAATCCTATATAAAATAAAGGAATAAAATTACATGTGTAAATTTCTATTCCCATCCTAACCTTAGGGGCATGCAAGCCACACAAGTTACACAAAAATTAATCAAAATTAATTAATGGCACCAAAGGCCTAATTACACACAATCACACATGCATTCAATTTACAAACCACAAGGCATTGAATCATGAGCCATACTAAACTCACATCCTCCTACAAAACAAAGTTAGCACAAGTCTATCCACTAGGGTACTTTGTTTATAATTAATGACTTTCAAGTGTCTTTGCGTATTATTTGCCATTCGCAATTTCCGTGTATAAATGCTCAAATTTCAAACAACCAAACTTGTTTAAATTCCTTTTGAAAACTTTTCAATCATCAAAAAACTGAAAGGAGATCGCACAAGGAGTATCCTAATTACTTTTTCAACTAGTTTGAATAATTAGATAAATAATACTTTGATAAAAAAGTATTTAATGGGACACGACAAAAACCACAGTTTTCGGTCTCCAAAAATTATGAAATAATTTATATAAGCTCCTTGTCTAGATTGTAAATACCAGTCAAAATTTCAGGAAGAGATCATATACCATCTGAGAGAATAAAAAAAGACAAATCTGAAACAAGTGCGCGAACGCACCGTTTTGAGATATTCTGTTTTTCTTCTCAACCATCCGGTCTGAAAGATCACCTTCCATCCAGTTTTTATACATACAATATACATAGAAAAACTTGTTTAATCTATTGGCTAACTATTCATGAAAAGAAAACCACTAAGTTCTGTTTAAGAAATTCAAGTTACAAGCTTAACAATCGACTAGACCTGTACAGGAACAGACTATCGACCGAAAAGGTTTGACCTGGTTGAGGTACCAAACTTCCATGAAAAATTATGAAATTAATTTTCCTGGAATCCTAACTTAAAAATAAACAACTCTATTCAAACAATTTTCCAGAAAGAGTTCTCAGTTGGTACAGTTTATTAGAACAATCAGTTTGCTCAATAAACCAGATCTGACGAGATCTTTCTTTTCATACTTGAAAAACTACGAATTAATCTGAACCATGCAACATTCTATACATGTCCAGAAAGTGTTTCAAGTCCTCTTTAAATCTAGCCAAAGAACACTGGTACTTATATTCAAAATATAAATCTTTTAAGCCATTCAAACAGAACAGTGCAAGCAGAAACTGGTTCTGCGCACCGTTGCCATTTTATTCACAGTAAATCCATACAATTTCAGAAAAATGTGAATCCAACGCCAAAAGAACCACAATCCACAGATCTACAACTTTCTAGTTGACAGAAAAAATTTCCAGAGAACATTTCATGGCGAAAAACGCATAACAACACAGAAATTGCTGTTTCCAGACAGCAAGCAATAGCATCAACTCTACTAATCCATTAATTAACCAATTTCTCTTAATTAAGTGTCAAAATAACTTAAGCACGACCTGGCTCTGATACCACTGTTAGGAAGTGCACAAATTTAATTTTTAGACTAATTACTCTTAATTAATCCTAATTAAACTAAGTGCAAAGGAAATCTAGTGCAAAAGCCATCCAAACACACAAGAGAAAGAGGGAAAAAGGGCTACCTCTTGCGAACTTGTAATCGCAAGGCTCGAATCCGTCGAGTCGAGGTTGTGCGCACCACCACGCGTGTCTCGGCCTCAAGTCCACCAAGGTATTAACCAAAACCTCGATCTATGCTAGTAGATGAGAGGTTAAGCCTAATCCCTTCCTTCCCTTTGCCTTAATTAACTATTTAATTGGATGGAGGCAAGAGGTGCTCAACACATGAGCTTAAGAGAGCAATGGTGGAGAGGAAAAATTCTGAAATTTTTCCTTTAATTTTCGTCCAAAATATTAGGAAGAGAGAAAAAGGCAAGGTGGCTAGGGTTTTGGCTCCCAAAGTGGTCCTTTTATAGACCAACCACTCTCCCAAAAAGTTGTAACTAATTTACAACTATGCCATCACTAGGGCAGCCATAAAATGGGCCTAAATGGGCTCCATTAATTATTTAATTGGTCCTCTAATTCAATTAATTAGTGGCCCAATTAATTGCTCTCAAGTTGGACCTTTAATTTACAATTTAAATATAGGCTCGTTAGCTCAAATTAATTACTTTAATTAATTCATGTTGAACAAATTAATTATCAACACTTTGATAATTATTTAAGGATTAGAATATGCATTAATTTATTTCTATATAATCCGTTTGACTTAATTAATTAATTATGACGGTTCGCAACAGTACATAATTAATCAGTCAACATATCATATTGTTGCATTCCTTAATACAACCAAATAAATAATGCACGCATGGTCAAAACCTATTTGTGTGACCCTTTGAGGATTTATGCTCTGTTGGACATGGAAAATAAATCGCTATTTATTTCCAATAATCATAAGCGGTATCTAGCAACACGTTATGATTCCCAATTCGCATAAATAGTGTACTGCTACAATATTTTTAATCCTGCATAAGAAATAATAGTATTTCCTTGTCTGATTCTTATGTCACATGATATCATCGTATAATCCAAGATAGGAATGTGTCATTCTTGCAGATTATACGTTTCTTGATCTAGAGATGACTGTATCAGTTGCTAGCAAACAATCCATCTCCATCAAGGGGCCCAAACAGATATCATCGCTCACTAAGTTAATTAATGAGGGACATACGGTTTTCTTGATGAACAACTTTTCCCCGCACAATTCAAGAGAACATAAATAAAGTCCGTATAGCAGCCCTTATCAGGAATCAACGGTAGACGATATTTATTGAACCTATCCTCATGTGGAAAAGCTGAACCATCTCAAACTTAGAATCAAACTCAAATGAAATAAATAATGACACATAACACAATCCATATATTTATTTCACTGGGTCGCGTCCTGTACTATGTTCTATAACATATACATATGCAATTAAGTTGGCAACTCCTTACCTATGATCTGTAGAACTTAATCATCACTTAACTTGCATACTAATCTTATCCGATAATTAATATTCCTTGTTAATTATCAAGATTACGGACCTTTTAGATTTATTATTGTCATTTAATTATAAATGAACTACAGAGATCCACAATTCAGATCCTCAACCTGAATGATCTGTCAATTAATAAATCAAGGAATAAATGATAAAATATCATCAATCACATAAACCATAGAAGTGGCCATTTAATAATTGGCTCCTAGGACATAACTCTAACAGGCAGGTGGCACTGGATGCGTCGTGGGATACAACACAAAAGGCAGGCTGTGCGTACATTATTTATGATGGAGGTATTCTACACTCGGTAGGTATGCACAGTGTGAATCTCAATGATCTTTTCATGGCAGAAGCACATGCATTACTGCTAGCAATCACCAAGGTGGTACAACAGGTGGGGATAACACAGCCAGCAAAGGTACAATTCTTCTCAGATTGTATTAATTTGGTACAAGCAGTAAATAATCGTGATTTGGAGAACTTGCCCTCTTGGAGAGCCAGAGGTACAGTTAACAATATCATCAGAAGGATGGAGGAATTGCAAAACAATGCAACCTTGCACCATGCAAGAAGGGAGGCGGTACAGCAAGCTCACAGCCTGGCGAATACAGCACGAAGGGGGACAGATGTGTACTCAGGGTATCCAAATTGGCAACTGCGGCAACAACATGGGATTGCAGAGGAAATTGATAGTCGGTTCTTTCAAAGGGTACAACAAGATCCGCCTTAGATTGGATTCATGTTGTGTGGTTTCTAGCACTGGTGCATTGTTATTTGGTTTCGTATTGTACTGAATCTTTTTTTATTACTTTCTTTTTCCGTAATTTTTAGGATTGATGTCTCTGATTAGGTAGGTTAGTTTCCTGCAGCACCAGTGTGTTATTTTCATGATGCTTTGTTATGACAATATGTAAGACTATTCTATTCTCTTTTAATGTTTGCCTACGGGCTTCTCATCAAAAAAAAATAAATAAAGGCATGTGAAAGAACAGCAACACAAATCAGCTGAAATGTATGTCCTTCACAGGATTAAATATGTCAAGAAACAAAGAGACCATCAGTGTCAATACACTGAGATCCACTTTGCCTCACAATAAAATAACGGATAGCCTCAGATCAAAGCACCATGGTGCTAAGTTTAATTCATCACAAGCCAAGGGACAAACTATATATTGGAACTCAGATGTGACCATGTCACAACCAAACCTCAAACACCATCACTGCAAGCACTTGACAAACCAAGTGTGAGCACCACTTATCAAAACATGACAAGTGTCAACTCAGACACATGGCTGTCATTGTCTAAAACACAATCACTCATAAAATGTGATTTATGTTTATATCAAATATGGTTGAGTTTCATACAAAATTTGACTCAACTCAGAGCAATTAGCTACCAAGAGAAACTAAACAGCATAAGTAGTGCAAATGTGAGTACAACTTTTCATGAAGCCCGACAAGTGACAACTCAAACATAAGCAGCCACAGTAAAACAACAAACCCCAAGTGCCAAAACATGGTGACATATCAAATGATAAAGTCACAAAATGCCAGCACCGGAGAAGATCAAGTAACACTCAATAGCATTCAAATGAGCTGTCAAGCCTTCATCTGAGGTACAACAGCTAACAGCCATCAAGGCATTTCACCATGTGACACCTGTCCCAATGCCACATGATCATTACATGTCCTAGCGCCAAACAGAGGTTATGCAAATTGACAAGGCCATGTCAAGACTCAACTGCCAACAAATGTAACATCCAGTCACTTTATGCCAAACATGCAGCCTCATGAAGAGCTACTGCTCCAAATAACATCAAATCATCAGTTACAAGTCCCTGAAGGATAGAAAAGGAAAATCAAATCAAGAAAAGGCCACTGGAAGGTTAACCAAGACAACCTGTTGTTAGGAAGTCTAATTTTTCAAATTTTTATGCTAATTAACCATTTAATTAACAATCCAAACGACTTAGACCTCGAAAGATCTAGTCCAAGCATTCACACACAAGAGATTGAGAATAGGAAGGCTACCTCTCTTTGTATCGCAACAAAGAGGTTCGATCCAAGGCGTAGGAGTCGGTGGCGTGCTCTCCTTCGCCTTCTCCTTCGTCGGCGGCCGCCTCGAGTCCACCAAGAGAATTAATCAATTTCTTCTCTAATTGTACTAGCAATTGAGAAAAACAAAGGCTAATCCTTAAGTTTTCTCCTTTCTTCTTAATTAAACCCTTTTAATTTTGTAGAGAAAATTTGTTCAACTCATGAACTAGAGGTGGATTAAGAGAGGAGAGGAATAGAAAATCTGAAATTTTCTATTTTCTTTCTTTTATTTTCGGCCAAAGAGGGAGGAAGAGAGAGAAGGTCGATAGAGGCTAGGGTTTCCATCAAATGGGACCTCTATTTATAGACCTCTTGACCTAGCACTCCCAACAAATTGAATGGACAATATTGCCCCTCTATGGCCGGTCTCAAGAGAGGGATTTATGGGCTATATTGCATGACATATTGGCCCATTAGTTCATCCCTTTAATTGCTCATTCTATTAACCTCAAATCGGACTATTAGTTAACTAATTAAATAAAGGCCCAAATAGCTCAAATAAAATAAAATGTGTTGAACATAATTAATTATTAACTTATTAATAATTAATTTAGGATTAACAAATGTACTAATTTATTTCTATATGATCCCTTTGACTTAATTAATTATAATGGTTCGCAACGGCATATAATTAATTAATCAACTTATCATATTTTCGCAATACACTGCTGCGAATAAATAAATACTGCACTGTATGGTTAAAACTCTATTTGTGTGACCCATTGAGGATTTATGGTACGTTGGCTATGGAATTAAATCGTTATTTAATTCTAATAATTATAAGCGGTATCTAGTAGGGGTGAGCAAAAAACTCGTAACTCGTGAGCTAACTCGAACTCGACTCAGAAAAAGCTCGGTTGTAACTCGAGCCAATAGAACTCGAGTTGGCATAACTCGAGCTGAACTAACTCGGTTAGCTGCTGAGTCGAGTTTGAGTTGAGGTCAACTCAGCTCGCAACTCGTGAGCCAACTCGCGAGATAATAAGTTTATATTTCAGTTATGTATTATCAACATAATTTATGAGTATTAAAAATTTCTAAATTAATTATAAGAATTTTCTACTTACATATTTTTATTTTAAATAATATTATATATGATAGATTGAGTTTCAAGACATATTTTGTTTCAAATCAATAGAAAGAATATAAAAGACAATAATTTTATAATTTACAATCTTGTATATGTCAATAAATTTTAATACTAAAATAGCATATGAATTAAATAAATAAAAATTTGAAGGATATATGTTAATTTCAAGCTGGCTCGTGAGCCCACGAGCTAGCTCGAGTTGGGGACGAGCCGAGTTTGAGCTAGTTTAAAAAGCTCGAAAGTATTTATAACTCGGCTCAACTCAACTCGAGTTACAACTGAGCTGAGTTTGAGTTGTCCCTAACTCGCTCAAACTCAGCTCGTATACAGCCCTAGTATCTAGCAACACGTTATGATTCCCAATTCGCATAAATAGTGTACTGCTACAATATTTTAATCCTGCATAAGAAATAAAAGTATTTCCTTGTCTGATTCTTATGTCACATGATATCATCGTATAATCCAAGATAGGAATGTGTCATTCTTGCAGATTATACGTTTCTTGATCTAGAGATGACTGTATCAGTTGCTAGTAAACAATCCATCTCCATCAAGGGACCCAAACAGATATCATCGCTCACTAAGTAAATTAATGAGGGACATACGATTTTCTTAATGAACAACTTTTTCCCGCACAATTCAAGAAAACATAAATAAAGTCCATATAGCAGCTCTTATCAGGGATCAACGGTAGACGATATTTATTGAACCTATCCTCATGTGGAAAAGCTGAACCATCTCAAACTTAAAATCAAACTCAAATGAAATAAATAATGACACATAACACAATCCATATATTTATTTCATTGGATCGTGTCCTGTACTATATTCCATAACATACACATATGCAATTAAGTTAGCAACTCCTTACCTATGATTTGTAGAACTTAATAATCACTTAACTTGCATACTAATCTTATCCGATAATTAATATTTCTTGTTAATTATCAAGATTACGGACCTTTTAGATTTATTATTGTCATTTATTATAAATGAAACACAGAGATCCACAATTCAGATCCTCAACCTGAATGATCTGTCAATAAATAAATTAAGGAATAAATGATCAAATATCATCAATAACATAAACCATAGAAGTAGCCATATAATGATTGGCTTCTAGAACATAACTCTAACACCTGTCACACCCCAAATCAAGCCGTAATTTGGGAAAGACAACCCCGCCACGTGTGCACACTCTGCTATGCACACGTAAGGCTATAAAACAGTGTCACAAATACATATAATCACAAAAAGATAATCACATAATCATAGCATTGTTTGTTCATACAACAAACGACTAGTAAAATATACAGGTATCAAAAATTCCAGTCAACATACAAACAAAAAAAATAATAATAATGCACAGCGGAAAGTGACTATTCCAACTCAGCTTGGTATTCTGGCTAAACCTCCTCTGCTAAGTCTGCCAAACCTGAACCTGCTCCACAAACAATTATGTGGACTGAGTACATGAATACTCAGTGGCGGTAATAGATGGAGCCTAACCAGATTATCAGTTCTCTAAACTAGAATATAAAATCATATTGGATGTAATTATAAAACTTGCGATCTTTTAATTTCAACTTGATATAAAATTCATATAGTGCAACATGTATAAATCATGTATTTATCTAACCAATCATGTTATTATGCAAAATGAAGCAAAAACGTATCAAAACAGGTAGACAGAATTTGGAGAATCTAGTCCTTACTAAAATATATTAAATGAGACCAAATCAACGAAACAAAGTAGATTCAATAAAAAAAATGTAAATTTGGCAAAGAACGCAGAGAACAAACCAACTACGATCGAATTCCTACTTGGCTTGTTTAATCCCCAAAATCATCGAGCAAGTCCAGCAATAGAGGCGAGAAAGAGGCCAGGCAATGAAGTGAAGGCCCTACTCAACGACCAGATTCGAGAAAATGAAGATCGAGAAAACTCCAATCTCCCTTGGAAAAGGCAAACAAAAAATGTGAGCACAAAATCGACGATGTCAGTATAATTTCAGTATAATTTTTAGTAAAAACAATGGTCTCAGTATAATTTCACTCATCACAATTTAGGTGTGCAACCTCACAGAGTCATAGTTTCTAAACCAACACCAGCCATAGAAATCCGCATGCTATGATTTCACTGCTGACTACACAGTATTGGATATTCTATATCTTATCCTACTTAAGTGAAACGACAATCACTACGTCATCTTGACCTATTCATCATACTAAATTGAATATTTTATTTGACCCTTAAAAAAAATGTAAAAACACACTGTCATTATTTGATTATAGGAGAAGCACTGAATGACACAAAAATCTCGATAAATTACTAAAATAGAAAGGTACAGTTTGTACCTCCCCACTATTTGCTGGCACCAGTTGGCATCTTCTTTTGACTATATTTCCTTTATTTCCTGATCAAGAAGATATGTAAATATAATTAAATAAATTTGATCGGTAAGTTGATCACCAATATTGGCAAAAAGAAATAAAATTTAAGCCGCTCGTGAGTGATGCACTTAAGAAAATTGATTATCATCAACACTACTTTTGGACTTTCACATACATTAGCACCATTATAATTAACAAAGAACATAAAAAATAATAATATTCCAAGATCACATCAGACTTTGATCAGACATAGTAATCCATTCCAATTGATGGGCTAAGGCCAGACTATTTATCATTCTATTAGTGTAGTCCTAACATAAACTAATAATTGTTCTTGTATGAGATCTTTCATCGTTGATAACATCTTCTATTTCACTTAATTATGTTGAATTTACTATATAGCTACATAAGCAAGATGTAGGACAACACGAATTATGAAAAGCAAGAAATTACCTCAAGAAGTAGTAGCATGTTAGTGCGAACCGAACAAAATATCAAGGAAGAAAAAAAAAATCAGTAGTCAGGGATATGCTGGCATGGTGCAAGTGCTTAGCACCCCTAATTCTTTTTTACATTCCTGCAAAGATAGTAGCTAGTAGGTTCATTAGTATTTTATAATGTACTGATTGAATTATCTAGATTATGAAACCGGACACCAATGCAAGCAGAAACTACTTGTGCTACATTTGAAAGAGGAATTGGAACTGAACCATCAATAATATTAATGGAACATAATAAATCATCCAAGATTTCCACATCAATTTAGATATTAATCAATCAGCTATAGTAATAATAAGCTGTCATATTTTTTTCTATTTAGTACAGCTTACATGAGAAGAAAAAAAACAAACAATCAAGCAACATAGAATTGATATTGTTCTGATAACAGGCCCGTAGCAGCCCCAAATGGCTCAATTTTCCAACTGTGCAAGCTACAAAGGTGGGAGAGGAAGAAGAAATGAAGCCTAATTGAATGGAAATGCCAAATTGGACATATAGTTCGAAAGGAAAAGAAGGAAGAGACAAAGCTGCAGAGTGAAGAAAAAATGGCAAAAGAAAAGCATGATAAAAGAAGGGTACTCACCAGAGAGTGTTCCACATTTCTATGTAGATCAAGAAGTGGTGTGCCGAAAATTTTTGTACAGGTCAATTTGAACAGTCTCCTTACCACCTCAAATCTACAAATGATCAAAGAAGATGTGAAACGTTAGAAAATACAGTCAAACTCAAAATGAGTCTTATGGCAGTAAAATGTAGTTAGAACAGGTAAAAGAATCATTTTCCTTACTAAACATACTTTCAATAATGTGATTAGAATAAAACAAAATTATACAAACTATTATGTAACGAAAAAGACTCAAGTGTAGCTATTAATGTGTTTAAAATATTTATATTTTAGCTAGTCCTCAACAGTGCTATTTAGATTCTCTATTATTTAACCAAAATTAGCTTTAATATGATACTAACCTTGAAGCATTCATAATTTCACCCATTTACCTCATTCTATCATTGACATGCACTTATACAAAGAAAGAAGATGGCAAAATTTTATAGCTGATAGAGCTCTTTTCCATGGCGTCAATTAGGGTGTGGCCTTCATATCTCAGCGATATCTCCGCTAGTTACATCTACAAACATAAAAAAAAAAAAAAGATATTACTTAACAAATTGGATTTACAAACCCATATTTAGTAACTAATATTGAGAAATTCATCTCGCCTTTTGAAAACAATATAAACATCTTGCTTATTCTGAAATAAAAATTTACAACTAAACAAATTGAAACTTTTTGAAATTGTTTGATGGTGTATCACTGATATCTAATTTGTATCTGACTGTATATGCTTATATGCTACCAAGATGATTGTAAAGATATCACTGGTCAATAAACAAAAACACAATTAGAGCAGACTGCTATACAGAACAAAGGACCCCTTGAAAAGATCGCTGGTTACATTATGATCATTGAGGCATTTTTTCAAACACTCCATGTGTGCAAGAATGGGGCAATTTATCAACATACTATCTCTAACAACAAAAAAATCCACCAGTAGAGATTCCACAAACCATGAGAAATAATGTAAATTGAGCGAAAATATTTATCATACCTATTCAAGAGCCGCACTATCTAATCCCAACAACAGACCAATCTAAGAAATAGTAATAATGAAGTAAAAAAACAGAAGGGAACATGAGAAGAAAGAAAAACAAAATCTACACAGGAGTTTATTCCTTTACCATTAGTTAGAAATGAAGAGAAGCAACCCGCCATGGCCTATTTTTCTGAGCAATCTATCTTGTAGCTTAACTCCATCATCCTTTCACACTTGATGCCTATAGCATCAGGTCCTCTCCTCCACACCTGCTGAAGACCAAATAGAGCTATCATTAGTCTGAATAACAAACTTAATCTATCGGTTAATTTATAATGAATCGACAGAATAAGAATACAAAATTAAAAAGTACACAAATTTGAACTTAATAAAAACACAAATCATCTACAGGTAAAAATAAAAATAAAAAGCTTTTCAACATAAGGCAAAAACGCAAAACAAAAAGCACACAAAAAATATTGAAAGAACAAATGGATGTATGATAAAAATAAACTTCTTCAACCCTTCAATTGAAAGAAAACCTAATTAAAAAGAACACCAATTTTGAGGAAGAATAGACAAAATCGATGAGCACAAATGCAAAAAATACAAACTCATACCATTTTGTAAACTAATTTCTTCCATTTTAATCAAATAAATGTTGGCTACTTGCTTGAATATGTTCATTTAGATTAAAGTGATAAAAAGTTCAAACGATTGCACTGGCTTCTAGCGATGCCTTAAATGGCTTAACTGGCTTGAAAGAGAGTGCGAACAATGCAAAGTGATAAATCAAATGACAAATCAAAAACTAAAGTAATAAAAGTTAAAACTTGAAAGAGAGTGCCAACTTGCAGATCACCAACCAGCGATGCCTTAACAGGCTTCCCTGTGAGAAAAATCAGAACAAATAGGAAAAAGTCTCTAACAAAGATGAAGAAAGAGAGAAAAAGGAAAAAAAATCACATGAAAAGTAAAAGCTTAGCATATTTCCGTACAACTGAAGAGGCAAGGTCTGACATCGTCGAGATGAGGCGGTCTAGAGCAGTGGTAATTTTGTATTTTCTCAGCTTTAGCAGTCTCAAATCATTTGAGAGAGGAGTATCATGAGCCTCAAATCAGTGTGTGATTTTGTGAAAGGAGGTGAGATAAGAAGGCAACAACAATCTGAGAGAAATCCCAGCGGCTAGCGCAAATGTGAGGGAGGAGAAAAATCAAGAAACTGAGAGAGGGAGAGAGAGAATCACGTGTGACGGTGGGAGGTGGGATCGAAAAGGCATAGACGCAAACGGCCAAGATCAATAGATTGATATTAGACTGACCAGATCAAAATACTGTCCTCTCTTTCTCGCCTCCAACTTTCCCTTTTTCTATTGGTCTGCTTACCAACAGTGAGCAGACGTGAGCGCGTGACTATGGCTGACCGCACGGAACCACTGAGGGGTCGACAACGGAGAAAGAGAAAGCGATGGAGGACTGTACGACGAGAGTTGATGGAGGAAAAAGGGTAAAGGATGGCCTTCTTTCTTTCATAATGAGAGAGAAGAGCTGAGCAGAAGAATCGAGAAGTCAACTGAAATGGTAATGCATCCTAGCGGCTGAGATTGAAGGAGGACAAATCAACGGCTAGGATGAAGTTACTGTTCTATCTACAGTGCCTAACGCCCCTCACGTGCAACTCACGCTGGGCAAAATGTATATATTTCTAATGAATCTGCATACTATAGTATATGCCAGTATTGTAATTCATCCTGAGTTTAATAATGCACGAAGAAGCTTGAAAAGAAAAGGTATCTGCAAAAGCTATACGTTCACACTTAAAAAAGCTTGCTTAATTGAGATGCTCTTTTTAACACTGGAACTCTTCCACCTGTCAATATTAAAAAATAAATCTCAAAGAGCAAGCACATAAACATATGGACCTAAGAAATAGAACTCACCATTAGATATGAATAGAAAAAGGATCCTTATTTACTTTAAAAAATAAAAACAATAGAACTTACCAATGTGACCATATAAATAAACAAAACCCACATACTGAAATAAACTCACATCGATTTTTCTGAGATTTTTTATCATACATTTTCAGTTTCTCTTTTCAAAAACTATACTCCTAATATTATTGGTGAGAATTAGTGTGTTGTATTTGTTTGGTACAATATATATCAGTACTCACGTCAATAAAAAAAAAATATATAACTAATCTAAAGTTTTCTGTATTTATTTTTGCATGTTGACGGCATCATATGGAGAATAGTTTGCAAGATTTTTAAGCATCCAAGCTTTGGATGGTTTCAATATTAGTAATAAGAACAACAGTGATCAAGCTACTACTTTACTATTGACCAAGCTTTGGATGGTTTCTTTTTTAGGAATAGCCTCCTTGTAAGGAAAGCTACAATATTATAAAAAAAATAAATAAACCAGTCACACACCCACAACATCATTAGAAAGTCCATCAGAAAACATTTTACTAAAAGGTTAAAATCTGATTGATTATCACCGAATTTTTCATAACTAATATTTTACTTAGAAAGGTTAAAATTTGATTTGAGATGTCCAGAGTTCACCTGCCAGTGCCAAACAGCATCTTGAGGTAATATGTAAAACCCATCTTAATTCCGACTACAGAATCCAACCAACAATACTCACAGACAAATTCCTCAGAAAAAGAAAAACAAAAAATAGAAAAGGAAGGAAAGAAGAAGGTTACCATATTATTCATGTGCTCAGCATTTTGAAAGGCATCCATGAACGGAAAAGGCAAGGTTCGCATAGATGCTTGGTCAAAAGCCTCATCCAAAATCTTCAATCAGAATAACCGATGTAGTTCCAATACAAAATGGTACCAACTAACTGGATTTTACATTTTTTCTTGCTGTCATCACATGCTTCAGAAGTTTAGATAGATTAGTAAAAATATAAATTAGTTTGAATCAGATAGCTTGTGTACTGTCAAATAAAAATTGGTACATACATGTGCCACCTAACTTGACCAGCTTAGTCTATAAACTGCACACTCTATCTCTAGCACCATACAACCTAGAAGAACGTCAGCCACGACATCAGCAACATAGGTTGAGACGATCAGTCACCTAAATTGATATACATCTTATTAAATAGGCACACATCAATATGAATCAGAACTATGATTATAATTATGCCTTGATTTGCTCCACAACGTAACACTTATTTTTCTCAACATGTATAAAAGCTTTATTTATAATAGATTACTAATTAGTTCCACATGAAGATAAGTAATCAAGAATGAAACTTAATTAGATTTAAAATTGAGCATATAATCACTGACACTGGCTCTAACTTCTGGTACTTTCTTACATGTGGAATATGCTAAAATATCAAAGAGTAATCTTACATTGTTTTTTGTTTATTCTGAGCTGATATATGTCTGGATTAAATTCTTCATGTTTACTGAACTGTCTACCACACATTGCAGCTATAAAAAAAAAATGAATGTCATAAAAAGAAAAAAAGAAGGATTAAAAAAGAAACTAAGAGAGAAACAATATCAAACTGCTAATTATAACTGCTTCTCTATTATGTTCATTGGCAACAATTTGAATAATTGGCCTAACACTACCAGTTCCCCATTCTTAAGCATGAATGTACTAATTAAAAATAGAGAATAATCATTAGTTCTATAAGAAGATGCTGACTAAGAAGATATACATCACATTCTGTTTGCCAATGTTGTCGCCTGCCAAGAGAGAGGGGGTCAAGTTCTATAATCAATGACCAAATCATACAAAAAGCATCTAAAGCTTTATGGCCAGAGTCAACTCTTCCAAATAATCTTTCAAACTTCAGGGAATTAAGAAATAAAAAAAATAACTAATAATAATTAAGCAAGGAAATAAGGATATGCAACAACCAATAAAATTAAAATGGAAAAAATCGTTTGATATTTAGTACATCTAACTATAATTCTTTTGCTAATCCTCATCTTTTGTCACATGATCATTCACACTGCAATGATGTGATTATGCGTTGAATGAATTAAAACCTGATATTTAATTGATAAACCAATCCAATGAAAATTGCAATATTTTACCAAATTCTACATATTCTAAGCATCAAATATATTAAACAATGTCAATGTAATATTAATTGATACATACCAGTAGGAAAATCATAGATGAGCCTAGTTGAGTGTGCATCGTCAGACATTACCTCACCAACTGCTACAAGGCAAAAAAGAGGAGTCAATGTCTTATAATTGAAGGAAAGAAAGACCTGTTGTTGCAGATATAAGAGGCTAAAATAGAAATGGAGAATAGTACAGAGAAATAAAGCAACTCAATTTTAAAGGTGACATTGACCTCTCTCAGCCTACTCAAAGCGTCGGTGCACCGTTTAGCCTTTAATGTGTCACTACCTCAACTAAATCCATTGTTTAAACCAGACATAATCTGTCCATCTGTTTCTGCCACTGAAATGACATATTGAATAGTAAACTGACCATAATATAAGCAGTTCATATGTTATTTTTTTTTTTAACGTAGGTGGTAAATGTCATGCCTAAAAGACAGACAATAGATAAAAAAGGAAGATGCAAATTTACACCAAGCCAACTTATCAAGATGGTATCCATCCTAACCTTTCTATCCATCCAATCAGACACTGGGCTTCAGTAGCAAGCTTGCCATCTTAATGAGTCCTGGATGATTCTTTTCAAATATACGCTCATTTAAGTTCTTCCAAATCCTCCAAAGAGCGTCCAATTATGAACTTGAATTTTCTCCGGATGAAGGGGTCGTTCCTTTTTGAGAAATCGGTTACCTCGTCTATTGGTTTAAGCTTGAATTGCTTGAAAAATAAGGGCATAAAATAGAAACGATAATAATTTAGAAAATTTTCTATAAGCTTGAATTGCTTCATATGTTTTCCAAATATAAAAATTAATAATTCATAATGGAGGAAGCAGATAGAGTCAATAACACCTTTGAATTGAATTTATTTATCAAAAAGTAAATTACCAGTAGATTGATTGAATTTCTTCTTTAAAATCTCATGTCTTCTCTAACTTGGGTATTTTATCAAAATCCTTATGTGCAGTAAACTACTAATGCTTATTGGTTATTGGTTATCTTCTCTAACTTTGATAAAAGCATATAGAATAGGTGCACCTTATGTGCACAAACACCCAGTTACAGATGAAATTGAAGTACAATTGATAAGCATTGGAGATAATTATCATGGAAATGTACCTGTAATTAGAGCCATCGGCGAGATAAGCTCCATAACTACTAATGGAGGCGGCAACCAACACGGGATGATGATGGTGTTTTTGGTGAAAGATGTCGCGAGCCTGAGGGTGATGTGCACGTTGTTTTTGGTGAAAAATGTACCTGTTTAGAAACCGTTGTAGAGAAACCCTTGAAGTGAAAGCCTTGAATGGTAGCCTGTCAAGGGTTTTGGGGTTGGCGCGAATTTGGCGGAGAAGAGGATGCGCAGCGTCGAAAGGAGGAGGAGACGGCGCTGAGGAAGACAACGGAGGAGGAGGAAGGGGTTGGCGAAGGGGGCATAGAGGAGGAAGGGGTTGTCGGATGCTGTAAGGGTTGGGGAAAGTCAACGGAGGAGGAGGATGAGGAGGAAGTGTTAGATTATTTCCATATAGGCTGACGAGTCTATATGGAAACAATCTAAATTAAGTATGGGCTGATTATTGTTTGGTATCCAAGTTTCTATTGATTATGGTAATAAGCTAAACATGGCTGTAAAGAAATAGCAGATTTTGTGCAATAGATGTGTTGCCTTTTATAGGTGGTTATATTTAGAAACATTACCTATTTTATGATGGACAAAATATGGTATTGTGTGGTGGCCAAGAAGCCCTTGGCACTATAAATAAAGGGGTTGGTCCCCAAGGGACATGACACACACGAGTATTGCTGCATACATGCGTTGATAGCAGCATCTCTGCCCCTCTCCCTAATTATTCCATCGATTAGAGAGAGATAGTGCTTTTGTTCAGGCTAAAGGCATCAAAGGGCGCGTCTTGTTCTCTTGGAAGATCTTTCTCCCTACTTAGGTGCGTGGAACAGTTTTGGTGAAGGTGCATACACATCAGGACACATCAAGAAGTGCTTAACATCAAGATTCAGACCATAGCAATGGAATCAGGTAAGCTTCCGCTCTCGATTTAGTTTTCTGGTGTTTTGGAACGGTCCGGTCTATGACCAGAACGGTCCGTTCCAACTGCTGGTTCTGCGAGTTTATGTTTTCTGGGTTGCTTATTTGACTTGTTAGAATTGTTTATTCCCTTTGGCTTTAAAGCAAACCCAACAAGTGGTATCAGAGCCACTCGTCGTGAGCCAGTAGCATGACACATAATTTTGGATCTAATTGAAGTGTTTGAATTGATTTGGTGAGATTGTTGATTTGAACTAAACTGTTTAAATTTCTGGCACGTATGTTCTGGAATTTTTTCTGGACTGTTTTCTGAACTGTTTCTGATTTATCTGGCTTTTGGACGGTCCGTTTCATGGCTCGAACGGACCGTTCCATTAACTTTGGATTGTTTATGATCTGTTTATTGAGTATTGTGCCAGACTTATTGTTTGTAATTGCAAATTGGACCCAAAGGGCTACAACTTGAACTATTATTGAATTGTTTATTTTGATTTAGCTCTTTGTCATGATTCAAATTATTTTGAAATTGCAATTGCTTGAAAAGATTTTGAAAATTAAGTTAAAGTTTTAAAAATTCAAAATCGTTTAAAATCTGACCTAATTGGATGATTTAGATTTAAAGTAGATTGTCAGGTTAGGAGAGAAATCTTTAGGGTTTCTCGACCTAGACTAGGACGATATTTTCTACTCTTCTCTGCGGTTTTCAGGCGGTCCGTTCCACTTCAGTTTTGGTTGCAAACTGTTAGGTACTGACCAGAGTTTAGGACGGTCTGTTCTACAACCAGAACGGTCCGTTCCAGAACCAGATTGTTAGATTTTAAGCCAAAATTCAGGTTGTTTGTACTGGTTAGGTACAAATGACACTTTATGCATCAATCCTCTTCTCTTCTTTGCCGTGGTTTTCATTAGTAAGAGCTGTAAGCGTTGGGTTACACCATGTTGTCATGAGGACAAGTTCTGTCGCAGAAAATAAGGTCGGCGCCTAAAGTGTCCATATGACCCTGGCCTTTTCTGGGAATCTTGCCTGGATGTGGTGTAATTTCAATGGCTGCTGGCTGAATGGGAGACCACCGTTTTCTTTTCTTATCTCAATATGACTCGTATTAGCTTGTATGGTCATATCTCTCTTTGGTTCTCTTCTGGTCTATTTAGGGCGGACCGTTCTCTCACCAAAACGGTCCGTTTCAGGTTTGTTGGTTCGTACGATCCAAAGCGTATATACCTTAGGGTTTGCAACTGGGTCCTAAGTCTATATCATCCTAGGTCAGTATTTAGTTAGGCTTTTCATCTTAGGATTGATGTGTATAATGAAAAGTTTAGGATTAGGTATATTTTAAGTCTAATATAAAGGTAATTTGAGTTGTATTTTGAGAATTGAACCAATATTAATATCATCCCGCCAAAGTGGGCTCTCATATTAATGGTTGTTTCAAAGACTCATGTACAAAGTGTATTAAGGTACATGTAACTTCTAAACTATGGATCGGCCCAAAGGAAGGACATAATTTAAAAGACTACATGTACAATGTTTTGGTAGAATCAAATGGGTAATGATTATAAGGTTTTACATACAATTAATTAATCGGCCCAAAGGAAGGTTAATTAATTGATATGTTATGAATCGTTACATTTGATGCTACACCTAGTTAATTGAAGTTTGCTTGGAGACTCCAAATAGCACTTGCAAATGAATAAAGACTAGTAGATGGGATTTAGACCTTTATATTTTATGATTTAACTTATACATTATGGTTATTAACATTAGTGTATTTTTTGTCTTTGGTTTATTTTAGCAAACATTCCAGCTAGCATTAACAGCATACCCATGCTGACTGGTTCCAACTTTAAGGAATGGAAAGAGAACTTGATGATAGTTCTCGGTTGTCTAGATATTGACCTTGCATTCAGGGAGTAGAAACCAACTGAGATTGATGCTAAAAGCACTCAACAACACATTCAAAGTGTAGCTCAATGGAATCGCTCTAATCGCATGGGCATAATGATCATTAAGAAGACAATTCCAGAGGCATTCAGGGGTACCATTTTTGATTCCGATGAGGCTAAGGCATGCTTGGAAGAAATTGAGAAGAGATTTGCCAAGAATGAGAAATCGGAGATTTGTACATTCATGGCAAGACTCACCTCTATAAAGTATAATGGAAAAGGCAACATTCGTGAGTACGTTTTGGAAGTGTCTAATCTTGCTTCAAAGTTACAAGCCCTTAAGTTAGACATATCTGAAGAAATTCAGGTGTGTCTAGTGCTTAACTCTCTCCCTAGTCAGTATAACCATTTCAAGGTTACTTATACTGCACTAAGGACAAGTGGACTCTGAATGAACTGATTTCGCATCTAGTTCAAGAAGAGGAAAGGTTGAAGCTTGATAAGACACACAGTGCTAACGTTGCCTCCACTTCCAAGAATAATGGAAAGAAGAAACAAAATAAGAAAAATGCTGCTAATTCAAAGCCAAAGAAGGAACCCAATAAGGGGAAGATTGGCAAGAAGCCAAAGAATCCAAATGGGTGCTTCTTCTGTGGCGAAGAGGGACACAAGAAGACTGATTGTGCAGGCTACATAGCTTGGCGCAAGAAGAAAGGTATGTCTCTCTCTTTGGTTTGTTCAGAAGTTAATTTAACTTCAGTACAAAAAGATACTTGGTGGATTGATTCGGGTGCTACAACTCACATAAGTATCTCTATGCAGGGTTGCCTGAGCTGCCGCAAGCCAAATGATGGTGAAAGATACATCTATGTGGGCGATGGCAAGAAGGCACAAGTTGAAGCTATTGGACATTTTAGATTGTTACTTAGGACTGGATTGTATTTGAATTTATATGAGACTTTTGTTGTACCGTCTTTTAGAAGAAATTTAGTTTCTATTTCTGTACTGGACAAATTCGGTTACTCTTGTTCTTTTGGAAATGGAAAATTCAGTTTATCTCATAATTCTAAATGCGTTGGATCTGGTTTTTTTTCAGTTTATGACAATCTATATTCTTTGGAAACTATTGCTTCATATAATGAAAACTTGCATACAAGTACTAGAAGTGTTAAGCGTAAATTAACTCATGAGAATTCAGGTGCACTTTGGCATAATCGTTTAGGTCACATTTCTCCAAAGAGAATTGAAAGGCTTGTGCAAAGTGAAATACTCGATCCTTTAGACATGACTGATTTAGGCCCATGTAAAAGTTGTGTTAAAGGAAAACAAACCAATAAAAGGAGATATGATGCCAATAGAACGAGTGATGTCTTAGAACTGATTCATACAGACATTTGTGGACCATTTCCTATGCCTACTAGGAATGGTCAAACTTACTTTATCAGTTTCATAGATGATTATTCAAGATTTGGTTATCTATATCTATTAAGTGAAAAAGCGCAAGCTTTGGACGTATTCAAATCATTTAAAGCTGAAGTTGAGTTACAACTCAACAAAAGAATTAAGCAAGTCAAATCTGACCGTGGTGGTGAATACTATGTTAGATATGACGGTTCAGGTGAACAACGTCCAGGGCCTTTTGCTAAGTTCCTAGAGGAAAATGGCATTGTCCCTCAATATACCATGCCAGGATCGCCTAGCATGAATGGAGTAGCTGAAAGGCGAAACAGGACATTGAAGGACATGGTGAGAAGTATGCTCAGTCATACTAATTTGCCAAGATCTCTTTGGGGCGAAGCGCTTAAAACGGCAGCCTATTTACTCAATCGTGTACCAACTAAGGCAAATAACAATAAAATCCCCTATGAAATGTGGACTGGTAGGAAACCAAGTCTGCAACATTGTCGCATTTGGGGATGTCCAGCTGAAGCTCGGCCTTACAAGCCAAATGAGAAGAAATTGGACGAAAGGACAGTTAGTTGTTATTTCATTGCATATGCCGAACGTTCTAGGGGTTACAAGTTTTACGATCCCACTAATAGGAATATTTTTGAGACGATTATAGCTAAGTTCTTTGAGGATGTTTTGGTTGTGGGGGGAGATATGACACATCAGGATATTATCTTCGAGGAGGAAATGAGCACTGATCTTCAAACGGACCATGACAGGGCTGAAACGGACCGTTCCAGGATTGGAACAGACCGGTCTGAGGCTGAAACGGAACGGTTGATCATAGATGCAGTGCCCAGGATTGAAACAGACCGTTTAATTCAAGAAACGGATCCTGTTCCAGATCCTATGGACTTGGATCTTGGAAATAATCAAGTTGAAGATAATGATGTCATTGAACAACTGCAAACGCCTCAAGAACTTGTGCCTAGGAGATCCACTAGAGAGAAAAGACCAGCAATATCTAATGATTATGTGGTCTATCTCCAAGAACATGAGTTTGACATTGGGATGATGGAAGATCCTCATGATCTTCGTCAAGCTTTAGACAGTCCAAACTCACAAAAGTGGATCGATGTCATGAATGAATAAATGAAGTCCATGTATGACAATGATGTATGGAACTTAGTACCATTACCAGAAGGAAAGAAACCTATTGGTTGCAAATGGATTTTTAAGACCAAAAAGGATTCTAAGGGTAATGTGGAAAGGTATAAGGCACGTCTTGTCGCTAAGGGCTTTACTAAAAAAGAAGGTATTGATTACAAAGAGACTTTCTCTCCAGTTTCATCGAAAGACTCTTTTAGGGTAATCATGGCACTTGTGGCACATTTAGATCTTGAGCTTCATCAAATGGATGTTAAGACTGCGTTTCTCAATGGTGACATTGATGAAACCATCTATATGGTGCAACCACCCCATTTTGTATCGGACGATCCAAAGAGAATGGTTTGCAAACTTAAGAAATCCATATATGGGCTCAAACAAGCGTCTCGACAATGGTATTACAAATTCCATCGAGTGATTCTCTCATTTGGTTTCGAGAGTAACCCGGCGGATGATTGTATATATCACAAGTTCAGTGGGAGTAAATATTTTTTCTTGGTTTTGTATGTGGATGATATACTGCTTGCCACAAACGATAAGGATATGTTGCATGAAACTAAGAAATTTCTATCTAGACATTTTGAAATGAAAGATCTTGGTGATGCATCATACGTGTTAGGTCTTAAGATACTTAGAGATCGTTCTCAAGGTATTTTGGGTCTATCACAAAAAGCCTATATCGATCAAGTACTCAAGCGGTATGATTTGAAAAACTGCAAACCAACAGAGACCCCTGTTGCTAAAGGGGACAAGTTTAGTCTAGAACAATGTCCCAAAACACAGTTGGAAAAGAAGCAAGTAAAGGACAATAAGTATGCCTCCATAGTTGGAAGCATAATGTATGCCCAAGTGTGTACACGTCCAGACATTGCTTTCATTACAGGTATGCTAGGCAGGTATTTGCATAACCCAGGAATTCAGCATATCAAGGCAGCTAAACGAGTTTTGAGATATCTTCAAAGAACCAAAGACTTTGCACTAACGTATCGGAGATCAGATAGGCTGGAGGTCATAGGATATTCTGATTCTGATTTTGCGGGATGTCAAGATAGTTTAAAGTCAACCACAGGGTTCATCTTCATGATGGCAGGTGGAGCTGTTTCATGGAAAAGTGCCAAACAATCCCTAGTGGCATCTTCAACCATGGCAGCAGAATACGTGGCTTGCTATGAGGCATCATTATTTGGAACATGGTTGCGAAATTTTGTCACTAGGTTGCGTGTAGTGGACTCTATCCAAGCTCCACTAAGAATTTTCTGTGACAATAACTCAGCAGTCATGTATGCTAATAATAACAGAAGCTCAGCCAACTCGAAGCACATCGACATCAAGTTTCTGTCTGTTAAGCAAAAAGTTGAGAATGACGAATTATCAATCAAGCACATTGGAACAAACTCAATGATAGCAGATCCACTAACTAAAGCATTAATACTCAAGTAGTTTCTGAAACATGTAACTAGTATGGGTGTAATTTCAGTTGAAGATTCTAGACTTTAGTGGGAGTTTTGTTCAGTGGGAGTGCTAGATTTGATGATAGTTTTAGTTTATTCAGTTTATTCAGTGTATTATGTAATGAATATTTCTGCAGAAATAAATAAAGTTTCAGTTTTCAGATTCAGTTTCAGTTTTCATTCTCAATTTATTTAAGTTGACCTCACTTCAGTTTTTGGGTGACCAATAAAGTTGGAAATAGACACGTGACAGTCACACTTACGTGTATTTTCCACACCACTTATACACATCTTAATTCAATGTCGTTCTTTATAATGATATTGTGATCATTGTGAGTTTAGTTACGACGGTTTTATAGGATTAGAGGCCTGTAAATGCTATAATGTAACGAATGCTTCATTGGTCTTCTATTATTGTAAATGATGGACGGAATTAAGGACACAAAATTTTATTACCATAAAAGATGAGCTCATTAAGTTAAGGACATTGGATAACACTAAACATAATAGCCCAAGTGGGAGATTGTTAGATTATTTCCATATAGGCTGACGAGTCTATATGGAAACAATCTAAATTAAGTATGGGCTGATTATTGTTTGGTATCCAAGTTTCTATTGATTATGGTAATAAGCTAAACATGGCTGTAAAGAAATAGCAGATTTTGTGCAATAGATGTGTTGCCTTTTATAGGTGGTTATATTTAGAAACATTACCTATTTTATGATGGACAAAATATGGTATTGTGTGGTGGCCAAGAAGCCCTTGGCACTATAAATAAAGGGGTTGGTCCCCAAGGGACATGACACACACGAGTATTGCTGCATACATGCGTTGATAGCAGCATCTCTGCCCCTCTCCCTAATTATTCCATCGATTAGAGAGAGATAGTGCTTTTGTTCAGGCTAAAGGCATCAAAGGGCGCGTCTTGTTCTCTTGGAAGATCTTTCTCCCTACTTAGGTGCGTGGAACAGTTTTGGTGAAGGTGCATACACATCAGGACACATCAAGAAGTGCTTAACATCAAGATTCAGACCATAGCAATGGAATTAGGTAAGCTTCCGCTCTCGATTTAGTTTTCTGGTGTTTTGGAACGGTCCGGTCTATGACCAGAACGGTCCGTTCCAACTGCTGGTTCTGCGAGTTTATGTTTTCTGGGTTGCTTATTTGACTTGTTAGAATTGTTTATTCCCTTTGGCTTTAAAGCAAACCCAACAGGAAGGGGTTGGCATAGGTGAACGGAGAAAAACTAATGGGGTTTAAGTGGTGTCGGAAAAAAAAAAAAACTAATGGGGTTTAGTTCTCTAGTTGGGCGTCTAGGGTTTAGATCAACAGTGTCTTCTTAAACTCAGACCACCTTTGCTAATGGGGTCCATGGGGATTTTAGGCAACTGAGCAGTAATCAAGGAAGAGAGGAAAAAAGGGGACGACCAAAACAGGCAGTGAGAGAGAGGCGAAAAAAGGCAGAGGTGCTGATCGGGGTTACTTCGAGAGGAGCCGGAGGTGCTTCGAGAGGAGATGAGGCGGAGGTGGGGTCTGTTTAGCGGAGGAAGAGGCAATGAAGAGGGAGCAATGGCCGCGTGGAGGACGGGAGGCAGCTGCATGAAGGAGGGGTTAGGGTGGGACGGTTTGCGGAGGAGGAGATGAGGAGCCGGAGGCAGTTGTAGCGAGAGAGAATGGAGGGACAGATACAGAGAGGTACGGAGATCAAAATGAACGGTGAGATTGTCGTAAGATGGACGGTTCAGATGCCGTGTCGAAATCGGAAAAAAATAGCGGAATCGGACACCCACGGAATTAATTAATACTTTAGGGGCCGTTTGGATGGGGCTAGAAATAGCTTCTTGTTGGTTTAAACAATTAACTCTCGATTTGCCGATTTGCAAAACAACACCAAACCTATTAACTAACGCCTCAATTTAGTGGATTTTTAGCGTTTTAATCAAAGAATGGCTTGAAGCAGTAGAGCACAAGTTTGGGAGCATCAAGAGACTTCATTAGACTAGTTAAAGTCAATAGATTAGTTTTTTTTAATCCCTAAACTAATCTCAATCAGTTTGCTGTCATTTTGCTGGTTTTCAGTACCAGTGCGTTGTATAACGCGTCAATTGCGTTAGAAAACGCACCAGTACTGTGCTGAACTTCAATTTCGTTTTGATTTCAGAAGACAGTGCGTTACACAACGCTCCTATACGTTGTGCAACGCACTGGAAAAGTTATACAACGTACCACCTCCGTTGTGCAACGCAGTGCGTCACACAACGCTCTGTGCGTTGCACAACCCGCCTTTGATTCTCCTCTGGAACTTTTCGACTCATTTTTGAGCCAAAATTCCATGTATTTAATGTCATTTAATGAGGCGTTGTATAACGGACCAAGGCGTCGTATAACGCGTTTTTGCTTCTTAATCCTTTGTGCAGATTTTTACGCGTCATGTAACGCGTTGCCACGTTACATGACACGTCTGACATTTTTCTAGCTGTTGAGTTTGTTTTTGTTCATGCGTTGCATAACGGGTTCTTTGCGTTGTGTGACGCTCTGACAACTCAAACGGATACCTTATCCATTCTGTTGTATTATAACGGTCATCTGTGCGTTACAAAACGCTCTATTGCGTTGTGCAACGCACTGATAACGGGAAGTTCAGCTTTTTGGCCTGTTTATAACGGCTAGTTGTGCGTTGCACAACGCTCCTTTTACGTTGTGTAACGCACTGGATATTTCTGAGTTGATTTGGAGCTCTTGGCGCCCTCTATTTATATCAGCCCCCTTGGGACTGTTTAGACACTTTTGCAACCTTGCTAAATCACTCTTTCTGAGCTCCATTCAACCTGAATCAATAGCCTCTTGTCTTTGAGCATTTGAATAGCAAAACCATTTGAGATTAGAGTGTTTCTATACCAAACCCTAATCGTAATTGCGAGATTTTTGAGTGTTTTGGTTAGAGCCTCAATTCAATTGAGTGTTTGAGTTGTATTTTGGAGTTAGGCCGATCCACCTTGAGTGTCATTGTGACAAGGTGATTCGGTTCGAAGTTGTAGACACGTTCTTTGTGGAATTGAACGGAGCGCGCCCTTTCGTGGTTGCGAAACTCCCGGAGACGTACGACTAAGGCTAGCCTTTTCTAGCGGGTCGGAACTCCGTAACATATCGCGTGTCAACTCTTTATCTCTTCTCTTTACTTGCTTGTATTGTGTGATTAGACCAAACTTGAATTGAACCAAAAATTGACCATAGCGGTTTAGGAATTTGAAATTGTGCCTATTCACCCCCCTCTAGGCCTTTCGTTAGGGACATTAAAGTGGTATCAGAGCAGGGGTTATCTTTTTGACCTTTTTGTGAGTTAGATAACCTCGATTAATGGCCTCTAGGGTGATAGAAAAACCGGACAAGTTTGGTTCCACTTGTAAGAACTTCCGTTATTGGAAGAGGTGTATGGTTGTATACCTTAACTTGATTGACCTTTGGGATGTAGTGGATAAACCATATGCACCAAACCTAGATAGTGAAGGTAGAGAGATTCATGCCTCAAAATTGCTTAGGGCCAAAAATGACAATGCCGTAAATGTCCTTCTCAACTCGGTTCATGAGTCCATAGCGGCCATTTTTGGTAGTTCAACCAATGCACATGAAATGTGGGTTTCTCTCTTGAACCGTTATGAGGGAAATTCTCTAATCAAAAGCTCCCGTCAATTTGAGTTGGAGTCAAGATTAGATAATTTCCGCATAATGGATGGTGAATGCATCGAGGAAATGTATACTCGGTTTATACAATTGCTCGATGAATTCAACAACATTGGAGAAACCCTATCTAATAGCCGTGTGATAGGAAGATTGCTTAGGGCCTTGGTGGGAAGACCTCAATTCGACAATCTCATCTCGACTATTGAGACACAACAAAGGTCCCACAACAACCTCACACCGGAGATCATCTACACTCACTACCGGTGTGTAGAAGAGAAGCTCAAGCAACTTGGGGAGTTGAGATATGAGCCTAAAACCGTGGCATTGTCGGCTAGTGACAACAAGGCGTCTCCCTCCAAGAACCGACACAATGACAACCAACAAGGAAGGTACCGTCACTCGAGTGACAAGACTAAGGGCATATTCGACCTTGATGAGGACAAACAAGGTGCCTTGCTCTCTAAAATGTTTCGGGCCGTCATGATCTTTGAGGGAAAGTTCAACAAAGAAAGGCTTGAGAATGATGAGAGGGCTCTTTGTTTTGTTTGCCAAAAGGAGGGCCACACAATGTACACTTGCTTCAAGCTCTTCCCACACTTAAAGAGAGATAAGGAAGATGGTGGTAAGAAGAGAAGTGATGGCCGGTACAAGTCCAAAAGGGGACATTACAAGGGCAAGAAAAAGGGTGAGAAAGCTATGCAAGCCACTTGGGACAATGATTCCGACTCAAGCTCATCCTCTCGATCCGATTCGGAGTCCGAGTGCGACTTTGACAACCTTGCTCTTGTGGCTCAAGTTAATGGTGTGATGATGCCGGTGGATGACAACCTAGATGATTTGGTGAAGGAAGCATTTAACGAGTTCAACCGAGGCAATATCTATGTGCATCCATTGAGCAAAGCTAGCATTGACGAGGCGTCAACCTCTACCTCAACCTCCACTCAAACTCCAATGGTGATCCAAGAGGAGGTACCTAAGGTTGCTCTTGAAGTGCCTAAGGTCACCAATGAGGTACCACTAAACTCAATCTTTTGTAGTGATAGTGATAGTGATAGTGAAAATGACTTGTGCTTGAATGATGATACAAACTCTCAAATTGATAGGTTGAATGATTATCTTGATGAGTCCCTTAAGACTATTGCTAGTCAAAAAGGGAAAATTAACCTTTTGACGGCTAAGGTGCATGATCTTGAAGCTTTGGTGAATAAGTATAAGAGTATGATTGAGAGTTTTGAAAAATCCAAAGATTGTGAAAAGTGTCAAACTCATTTGAGTGAGACAAATGTTTTGAAAAATAATGAAAGGGCATCAAGTTCATCTAGTGTTTCTTGTAGCACCAAGATGGATCTTGACAAAATGTATGTGGGCCAAAAACCCAATGACAAATCGGGACTTGGGTTCAAGAAGGGGAATCAATCCACTTTTAGACCAAGAAACTCGATTAGCCCGACACAAAATGAGAGGTATTATAACAAGGGCACCAATGATAGGAACACACACGGGAAAGGGCAAAAGAATTTCTTTGGTTCTCAAAATGGTGCTCAAAAGAATTTTGGTAGGAATAGAAATGGTTCCAAGGGTTCTCAAAGGAATTTACAAAACAATCGGGCCCCAAACAATTTGTATTTCAAGGGTCCCGATGGGTGCTTTCATCTTTTCAAAAAGAATGGGGGAAATAGGAATAGCACACACACTAGACCTCAAAATAATGGGAAAAATAAGAATACCTCTCAACAAAACAAAACGAATTTCCAAAAACCCAATTTCAAAGGCTCTCAATCATACACCTTCTCTAAGGATCCAAAGATCAAGGCCATGGAGCTTAGGCGTCATTATGAGACCCATTTTGTTAGAGAAAGCTCACAAATGAACAAACCCACTAGTGCTTGTTGCAACTATTGTGGTAAGAATGGTCATCTCACATTAGAATGCAAGTTTAGGAAAGCAAACCATACATCCGATTCAAAGAATATGGTTTGGCTTCCTAAAGTCGCTTCCACTTCCACCTCATCTAGTGGAAGCGGTTCTAATGTGGCTTGAAAAACCATTCTATCTCCCCGGGCCTTATAGTCAAATTTTAAGGGGGAGAAAACACAAGAATTATGTTAGTTGTGTGTTTCTAACTAATATACATTCTTGTAGGTTTGTTTGTTTTCATCATTCAAGAAAAGTGCTTGGATCATAGATAGTGGTTGTTCACATCACATGACCGGTGATGAAACGTGTTTCAAGGCACTCGAATCTTTTGATGGTGGTGAGGTTACTTTTGGAAATAATCTTAGAAAGAGTACTATTATTGGTATAGGCTCGGTTGGTAATCAAAACCTTACGGTATCCAATGTTTATCTAGTTGATGGTCTTAACTACAACCTTTTAAGTGTGAGCAAATTGTGTGATGCCGGGTATTATTTGAAGTTTGATTACTCTTCTTGTTATGTGCATCAAACTTCGGATAATTCTCTTGTTTATACCGGACAAAGAAAAAAGGATGTCTATTACTTGAACTTTGACCATTTTACCACCGGTGAACAATGCTTTAGTGCCATAGCTACCGGTTCATGGCTATGGCATAGAAGACTTGGTTACGTTTCAATAGACTCTCTTAAGAAACTAGTCAAATTCAATCTTGTCCGTGGCCTTCCATCACACAAACTTGACTTAAATGGGTTGTGTGAAGCTTGCATGAAAGGCAAACAAACCAAATCTAGTTTTAAGACCAAAGAAATTATCTCTACCTCTCAACCATTGCAATTACTCCATATGGACTTGTTTGGACCAATAAATGTTATGAGTTTGAGCAAAAAGAGGTATGTGTATGTGGTGGTAGATGACTATAGTCGCTTTACTTGGGTTTTCTTTCTTGCTCACAAGGAGGAAGCATTTGACTATTTTGTCAAATTTAGCAACCGGGTTGAAAATGAAAAAGGGTTGAAAATCTCTAGAATTCGTAGTGACCATGGAAGGGAATTTGAGAATGCTAAATTTGATGAATTATGCATAGAAAAAGGATATAAACAAGAGTTTTCCGCTCCACGCACTCCCCAACAAAATGGTGTAGTGGAGAGGAAGAACCGAACCCTACAAGAGCTAGCACGCACAATGCTACATGAATTCGCCGTACCCAAATTCCTTTGGGCCGAAGCAGTAAATACGGCATGTCATGTAGTAAACCGTGCATGCATTCGATCCAAACTTAAGAAAACACCATTTGAATTGTGGGTTGGTCGAACTCCAAATATATCCTATTTTCGTGTATTTGGGTCCAAGTGTTTTGTACTTGATGAGTCTCCTAAAGTAACCAAATTTGATGCTAAATCTTTGACCGGGATATTTGTTGGTTACTCAAACACAAGTAAAGCATATAGAGTTTATTTGCCTACCTCAAGGGTTGTAATTGAGTCCATAAATGTCAAATTTAATGAAAATGCTAATGAGAAAACCGAGGAAGGTAACTCTATTGTAGGTATTCAAGATGGGGCAACAACTCAAGAGATTGAGTTTCAACCGAAGGATGAGCTTCCACCGGTGATAATCGAGGAGCCTTTGAACCGGGTCGATGACAATTTGATAGGGGGAGAGAATCATGAGGAAAACACAATTGACACAACTCAAGATGAGACGCCTCATGATGAACCTCAACCTATGCCTCAACCGGTTCATGAGCCTCTCGAAGTGCTTAGAGAAGTGTCTTCTCATCCTCTTTCTAATGTTATAGGTGACCCTAGGGAAGGTGTTAGGACTAGGTCGGGTTTAAACCAAATGGTTGGTCATTGTGCCTTTGTATCTCAACTAGAACCAAAATCTTTCAAGGAGGCCAATGTTGATCCAAATTGGATTGTTGCCATGCAAGAGGAATTGAACCAATTTGAAAGAAATCAAGTTTGGGAACTTGTACCCTTACCAAGTGGTAAGCAAGTTATTGGTACCAAATGGGTTTATAGGAACAAGCTAGATGAACTTGGTAATGTGGTTAGAAACAAGGCTCGTTTGGTTGCACAAGGTTTCAAGCAACAAGAAGGTATTGACTTTGAGGAAACCTTTGCACCCGTTGCTCGTCTTGAATCCATTAGAATGCTCTTGGCATATGCCTCTAACAAAGGTTTTACCTTATTCCAAATGGATGTCAAGAGTGCGTTTCTAAATGGATGGATAGATGAGGAAGTGTATATCCAACAACCTCCCGGTTTTGTTGACCATTTTAATCCCGACCATGTGTTCAAGCTTCACAAAACTTTGTATGGTTTGAAACAAGCTCCTAGAGCTTGGTATAGTAGACTTTGTACCTTCCTTCTTGACAATGGTTTTGTTAGGGGTAAAATGGACACAACCCTTTTCACCAAGAAAAGGGATGATCATTTATTACTTGTGCAAATCTATGTGGATGATATTATTTTTGGCTCTACTAATGCAACTCTTGCACAAGAGTTTTCCTCTTTGATGAGTAGTGAATTTGAGATGAGCATGATGGGAGAACTCAACTTCTTTTTGGGGCTACAAATCAAACAACTCCAAGATGGCATCTTCATTAGTCAAACCAAATATGCCAAGGAGTTGATCAAGAAGTTTGGTGTTGAGGATAGCAAGAGCTTGGACACACCAATGGGCAAGAGTGCAAATATTGATGCGGATGAGAAAGGCAAGCCAATGGACATAACTCTCTATCGAGGCATCATTGGAAGTTTGCTTTATCTCACGGCGAGTAGGCCGGATATTATGTATGCCGTATGTCTATGTGCTAGGTACCAAGCCAATCCTAAGGAATCTCACCACAAAGCGGTAAAAAGGATTTTGAGATATGTTAAGGGTACCCAAAGTTTAGGTCTTTGGTATGGTAAACAAACCGAACTAGACTTGGTAGGGTATACCGATGCCGACTTTGCCGGTGACCGTATGGACCGAAAGAGTACTAGTGGAACTTGTCAATTTCTTGGTGGTTCACTAGTCTCTTGGTCGAGCCGCAAGCAAACCTCGGTTGCTCTTTCAACCGCGGAAGCCGAGTATGTGGCAGCCGGTAGCTGTTGTACACAACTACTTTGGATGATGCAGACCCTTAGAGATTATGAGTTAGAATTCCAAAAAGTACCAATCTTGTGTGACAATACTAGTGCCATCCTTATATCCAAAAACCCGGTATTGCACTCTAGAACCAAGCACATAGAGATACGACATCATTTTATCCATGATCATGTTGAGAAAGGTGACGTGGAGTTGGTTTACATTGACACAAAAGAGCAAATTGCCGATATCTTCACAAAACCCCTACCTACGCAACAACATCTTGAACTTAGGTTCAAGCTCGGTATGCTCGAACTCAAAGATTAATCTCAATTGCATAACTTAGTTGTCTGTGTCATTTGGAGCTTGATTGATTGATTTTTTATTCGAAAAACAGTTTTATTTGGATTTCTCTCAGTTTTCTGGGCAAAAATCAGTTTTTCTGCCCAGTGCGTTGTATAACGCTCATGGAACGTTGTGCAACGCACTGTCTGTTCAAATCAATTCTGTTTTCGTTTTTTTTTTTTTTTTTTTTTTTTTTTTTTTTTTTGGCACACGTTATACAACGCAATATAACGTTTTGTAACGTTCCTCAAACGTTACACAACGTGTTGTAGCGTTATAAAACGTTTCCTTCTGGATTTGAAATTGCGTTGTACAACGCCTTGTTGCGTTGCTTGACACTTTTACACGTTGTACAACGCATCTTACACGTTGCTCAACGCTTTGATCAGTAACAGTTTTTGAATTTGATTTTTGAATCTGTTTAGCAGTGCGTTGTGTAACGCTAATAGTGCGTCGTATAACCCACTGTGGCTATGGAGTTTTGCTGAGCTAATCTTCTGTGCGGTATGTAACGCACCAGTTGCGGTGCTTAACGCTCTGTCGCCAAGAGGCGCCTTTTAATTCGAATTTCTGTCTCTTTCTCTTCCTTCTTCTCCAACCCGACAGAACTCTCTCTTTCCTCTCCAAAACTCCTCTCACTACTGTAACCAAATACTCCCTCTACTCTACACCTCTCCGGCAACCGAGACCACCTTTCTTCTCTTCTCTCTCTCCTCTACAACCTTATACTATTCACTTCCACTCTCTCTCTCTCTTTCACTCTCTTTGCCGAAACCCTAGCCTCAACCATCATCTCCAATTCCGACGTTCCAACCGTCGGTTCTTCAATCGGCTTGGCACACGGCTTCAACAAGGGTCTCTCCTTCATCTCCAACCCTTCAATCAAGGTTATACTCGGTTTACTCTCTCTTCTCAATTCAATGGCACCACCCAAATCGGCAATTACCAAAAGGGCAAAGAAAAATCCCAAAGGTTCCTCCTCCTCTAACCCGGACCAAACCAAACAAACCGAGACCATACCAATGGAAGTAACCCCGTCCAACTTGGTTGAAAATTGGACTATTGCTAGCAACAACGAGTTTCTCTTTACCCGGGATGCCTATTTTCGCTACTTTAATAGTAGCATTCTTGGAAATAACCGCGGGTTAACCGATTGCTTTTACCTCAAACAACACCCGGAGGAAACCCCTATTTCTTTTGCCAACTATGAATGGGACCGCCTCCAACCTTACTTGGATTTTTGGTCCGTTACCGGTCTCTTGGGTTGCACCGAAGCATACCGTTCCGATCTTGTCAAACTCTTCTATGCAAACCTCTCCGTGGTGTTTCATGATGACAAACCCCATGCTCGCTCCTATGTGTGTGGCAAGTCTATCCACATCACAATGGAGCGCCTTTGTGAGGTGTTTGGGTTGAAAAATGAAGGGGCACACATCTACGTGCATCAAGATTGGCCATCCAACTACCATGCCAACATAGAACCGTTTGAAAAGTACCATGAGTGGTTCTATTGTTGGCAAGCCTTTGATTTGGCTCACTTCTCGGTCACCGAACTCCCGGTATATCACCGATTCCTATTCCTCATTATCAACAATGTCATAGCCCCAAAGAAAACCATTAAGACAAATGTTGAGAAGAGAGAGGTATTTCTCTTGCGCTCGGTACTCGAGCAAACACCGAAGGTGAACCTCCCCTATCTCATTCTTAGCCATATGCATAAAGTTCGCACCTCTACAACAATGTTTCTACCATATGGCCACCTCATTTCTCATCTCCTCTACCAAGATGGGATCAATCCAAACTTGCACATGTGGGGTCAACCTCCGACTCCGAATGATTTTGTGCGCCCCAAGAATCTCATTGATGTATTCAAGAGCACGGGATGGGTCATTACCGGCGACAACCATCTCATAGCCAATCCAAATGACAAGAAGAATTCTTGGATTGTGGCACCCGGGGCAAAACCGAATCAATACGCTCCACCCGGCCAAGAGCCAACCCTTACACCCGGCTCACGGGGTACCTCTTCCTCAAGCATGCCCTTCGACCTCAAGGAATATTTGGATGGTCAATTCAATGCCTTCAATGCCAATGTAAATGAGCAATTCGGCCAATTCACCAACACTTTGGACAACTATGGCGTCCGTTTGGACACTCTTGAACAAGGTATTAGTGTTTGGAAAGAAGAGGAGGAAGCACACCGCCAAAGCACCACCACCGCAATCACCAATCTTCAAAATGACTTTCAAAAATTCTGGGGTGATACGGAGAAGGATCTCAAGAAGATCTTGAAGTGGAGCAAGAAAGCGGCCTCATCGAGTGGTAGCGGAGACGTAGATTCCGAGGAAGATTGAGTTGTTTCCGTGCCAAGACCTTAGCCCAAGCCTTTCTTTTGATTTTCTTTCTCGCTTTTCGTAGTTTCTTTTAGTTCCTTCTCGTGGTATTTTGGATTTTATGTGCTAAATGGTTTGATGATTTCTTTTGTTGTGGTTTTGAGATTAATGTGCTATGAACTTAATGGTTATTGTGTGATTTTCTTAGCTACTACTTGTGATGTGACAAATGCCTTTTTATTTCCTTGTCTTACTCTTGGCATGCATGGTTATTTGCTTGTATAATTATGTGGTATTAGGTTTTGTTAAAGCTTCCCCTACATTCTATTTAATTGCTAAATTCTTTTTGAAAGAGGGAGCAAATACTTGTTGAGTCTATAACTCTAGTGGTTTAGGTTTGCACCGATAACCCTTTTCCCATAATTGCAAAAAGGGGGAGAAAATAGAGTTTAGAGTAAATTGTTGTTCTAAATTGCCATATTTATCTATCAATTTACTTAGGTGTTGTTTTGCAATTCGGCAAAAGGGGGAGATTGTTGGTTTAAACAATTAACTCTCGATTTGCCGATTTGCAAAACAACACCAAACCTATTAACTAACGCCTCAATTTAGTGGATTTTTAGCGTTTTAATCAAAGAATGGCTTGAAGCAGTAGAGCACAAGTTTGGGAGCATCAAGAGACTTCATTAGACTAGTTAAAGTCAATAGATTAGTTTTTTTTAATCCCTAAACTAATCTCAATCAGTTTGCTGTCATTTTGCTGGTTTTCAGTACCAGTGCGTTGTATAACGCGTCAATTGCGTTAGAAAACGCACCAGTACTGTGCTGAACTTCAATTTCGTTTTGATTTCAGAAGACAGTGCGTTACACAACGCTCCTATACGTTGTGCAACGCACTGGAAAAGTTATACAACGTACCACCTCCGTTGTGCAACGCAGTGCGTCACACAACGCTCTGTGCGTTGCACAACCCGCCTTTGATTCTCCTCTGGAACTTTTCGACTCATTTTTGAGCCAAAATTCCATGTATTTAATGTCATTTAATGAGGCGTTGTATAACGGACCAAGGCGTCGTATAACGCGTTTTTGCTTCTTAATCCTTTGTGCAGATTTTTACGCGTCATGTAACGCGTTGCCACGTTACATGACACGTCTGACATTTTTCTAGCCGTTGAGTTTGTTTTTGTTCATGCGTTGCATAACGGGTTCTTTGCGTTGTGTGACGCTCTGACAACTCAAACGGATACCTTATCCATTCTGTTGTATTATAACGGTCATCTGTGCGTTACAAAACGCTCTATTGCGTTGTGCAACGCACTGATAACGGGAAGTTCAGCTTTTTGGCCTGTTTATAACGGCTAGTTGTGCGTTGCACAACGCTCCTTTTACGTTGTGTAACGCACTGGATATTTCTGAGTTGATTTGGAGCTCTTGGCGCCCTCTATTTATATCAGCCCCCTTGGGACTGTTTAGACACTTTTGCAACCTTGCTAAATCACTCTTTCTGAGCTCCATTCAACCTGAATCAATAGCCTCTTGTCTTTGAGCATTTGAATAGCAAAACCATTTGAGATTAGAGTGTTTCTATACCAAACCCTAATCGTAATTGCGAGATTTTTGAGTGTTTTGGTTAGAGCCTCAATTCAATTGAGTGTTTGAGTTGTATTTTGGAGTTAGGCCGATCCACCTTGAGTGTCATTGTGACAAGGTGATTCGGTTCGAAGTTGTAGACACGTTCTTTGTAGAATTGAACGGAGCGCGCCCTTTCGTGGTTGCGAAACTCCCGGAGACGTACGACTAAGGCTAGCCTTTTCTAGCGGGTCGGAACTCCGTAACATATCGCGTGTCAACTCTTTATCTCTTCTCTTTACTTGCTTGTATTGTGTGATTAGACCAAACTTGAATTGAACCAAAAATTGACCATAGCGGTTTAGGAATTTGAAATTGTGCCTATTCACCCCCCTCTAGGCCTTTCGTTAGGGACATTACTTCTTCCTAGGAATATACTATTCCTAGGCATTAAATCTCTCTCACAAAGTTACACACTTCTCAATGTTTTCCGTCTAGGAATAAGCTATTCTTCTTATTCCTAAGCGATCCAAACGGTCCCATAATTCCTTAAATTGCCATTTGACAATTGTCTCCTGATATCTAAGATATATAGTTGATTAGTACATTCCATATGTACATCATTTCCGTGTACTCTTTGTTGCTATGATAGAAGCAATAAAAGCAAATGAAATAGAAAAGTCTTAGGCTAGATGCCTTTTGTGTAATTTTTCTTCCTAATCTGCAACCAACTTATATAATTCGGTTATATCTATTTTTGCACCCACGTTTCCCATTTCCTATGGGGCCGTTTGGATCGCTTAGGAATTTGAAGAATAGCATATTCCTAGACGGAAATTTATTCCTAACCATCCAAACTCTTCACAAAGTTACACACTTTCCAATATTTTCCGCCTAGGAATAGACTATTCCTCAAATTCCTAAGCGATCCAAACGGCCCCTATATTCATGGGAAAAGAACGAAAATCAAATTTAGATGGGAAATATAATAAAAAGGATATTTATGCCAACTACGCAACAAGGGGAAATCACGTAGGAAATAAAATTCAACGAAAATGAATGCAAATCAAATTACTAGGCTAGTTATGAATCATGGTTTTTGCAACAGTAAATATTGGATTTCTTTTTTTTTATTCAGATACGTACAAAAAGTCCATGGTGTTACATTCTGTTAGAGATATGTCCTAGAAGCCAATCGTTAAAAGGCTACTTCTATGGTTTATGTTATTGATGATATTTGATCAGTTATTCCTTGATTTATTTATTGACAGATCATTCAGGTTGAGGATCTGAATTGTAGATCTCTGTAGTTCATTTATAATTAAATGACAATAGTAGATCTAAAAGGTCCGTAATCTTGATAATTAACAAGGAATATTAATTATCGGATAAGATTAGTATGCAAGTTAAGTGATGATTAAGTTCTACAAATCATAGATAAGGAGTTGCCAACTTAATTGCATATGTATATGTTATAGAACATAGTACAGGACACGACCCAATGAAATAAATATATGGATTGTGTTATGTGTCATTATTTATTTTATTTGAGTTTGATTCTAAGTTTGAGATGGTTCAACTTTTCCACATGAGGATAGGTTCAATAAATATCATCTACCGTTGATTCTTGATAAGGGCTGCTATACGGACTTTATTTATGTTCTCTTGAATTGTGCGGGGAAAAGTTGTTCATCAAGAAAACCGTATGTCCCTCATTAATTTACTTAGTGAGCGATGATATCTGTTTGGGCCCCTTGATGTAGATGGATTGTTTGTTAGCAACTGATACAGTCATCTTTAGATCAAGAAACGTATAATCTGCAAGAATGACACATTTATATCTTGGATTATACGATGATATCATGTGACATAAGAATCAGACAAGGAAATACTATTATTTCTTATGCAGGATTAAAATATTGTAGCAGTACACTATTTATGCGAATTGGGAATCATAACATGTTGCTAGATACCGCTTATGATTATTGGAAATAAATAGCGATTTATTTTCCATGTCCAACAGAGCATAAATCCTAAAAGGGTCACACAAATAGATTTTGACCATGCGTGCATTATTTATTTGGTTGTATTAAGGAATGCAACAATATGATATGTTGACTGATTAATTATGTACTGTTGCGAACCGTCATAATTAATTAATTAAGTCAAAGGGATTATATAGAAATAAATTAATGCATATTCTAATCCTTAAATAATTATCAAAGTGTTGATAATTAATTTGTTCAACATGAATTAATTAAAGTAATTAATTTGAACTAACGGGTCTATATTTAAATGGTAATTAAAGGTCCAACTTGAGAGCAATTAATTGGGCCACTAATTAATTGAATTAGATGACCAATTAAATAATTGATGGAGCCCATGTAGGCCCATTTTATGGCTGCCCTAGTGATGGCATAGTTGTAAATTAGTTACAACTTTTTGGGAGAGTGGTTGGTCTATAAAAGGACCACTTTAGGAGCCAAAATCCTAGCCACCCTGCCCTTTTCTCTCTCCCTAATATTTTGGACGAAAATTAAAGGAAAAATTTCAGAATTTTTCCTCTCCACCATTGCTCTCTTAAGCTCATGTGTTGAGCACCTCTTGCCTCCATCCAATTAAATAGTTAATTAAGGCAAAGGGAAGGAAGGGATTAGGCTTAACCTCTCATCTACTAGCATAAATCGAGGTTTTGGTTAATACCTTGGTGGACTTGAGGCCGAGACACGCGTGGCGGTGCGCACAACCTCGACATCGCCGGATTCGAGCCTCCTTGTTGCGATACAAGGAGAGGTAGCATTCCTAACCTCTCTCTCTTGTGTGTGAATGCTTGGACTAGATCCTTCGAGGTCTAAGTCGTTTGGATTGCTTATTAAATGATTAATTAGCACAAAAATTTGAAAACTTAGACTTCCTAACACATTCTTCCATCCTTCAAAAGAATTTCGTCCTCGAAATTCGAACGAACACTAATTCAATGAAACAAACTTTGATCTAATTGGATGATAACTAGTCAATTGAGCAAATGGAATTCAAGTTGGACAATTCCAAATTAATTAGAACTATATCAGTACCATAAAAGGAATTTCAAACGAAACGATAACGGACCCCAAACACAGTCTGAGGAACGAATGCTATGATACCATATGTCACATCCCGTATTCGAAATACGAGACGTGAGGTGAAACAGTATCTTTCTCATGCATCCGACGGCTCGTCTAACTACGTCACAAGAAATAAAAGCAAAACGGAGTCAGCTACAAAGCCGAGTAATCGGTTATTTAATGACGCAGCTTCTCTATAACCAATTTTTATAATCAAAATATCAACCGATTGGATTAATCCATATAGAAATACCAAATAAATAAAATATATTACAGAGAGATCAACGGGTCTAGGTTTTCTCAAATCAGTTTTTCATATTACTTTCACATTAGCACGAATCCCTCTCTAGGAGATTCCGCTTCACATTCCATATCACTTTTCCATTTCAAATCAAGTTACATCAGAGACCCGTTGACTCGTAAAATACATCAATCACAATTCTAATATATCAATTCATTTAAATAAACAAACTGCTTTTAAATCAATCAATACAAAAATTAAATTATAGAGAAGTCCAGTTACCTAACAAGTAAGCGAGTAAATCTGAGAACATGAATGATTACGGATTGCAACGTAGAACTCAAAGTCGACCAATCGAATGGAGAATCAAAATTTCAATCGAATGATTAAATGATTCATTTTCTTCTTTTTACTTGTAAACCGATAGTATGGAGAAACTGGATGTACTAATCGGATATCTGGGTGGGATGTTAAGCACAACTCGATGCAATTTGATAAAAGGAGCAAGGTGGCGGGTTTAATATAGGAAATGGGAAACGTGGGTGCAAAATTAGAGATAACCGAATAATATAAGTTCGTTGCAGATTAGGAAGAAAAATTGCACAAAAGGCGTCCAGCCTAAGACTTTTCTATTTCATTTGCTTTTATTGCTTCTATCATAGCAACCAAGAGTACACAGAAATGATATACATACGGAATGTACTAATCAACTATATATCTTAGATATCAGGAGACAATTGTAAAATGGCAATTTAAGGAAATATATTCATGGGAAAACAACGAAAATCAAATTTAGATGGGAAATATAATAAAAAGAATATTTATGCCAACTACGCAACAAGGGGAAATCACGTAGGAAATAAAATTCATCTGAAATGAATGCAAATCAAATTACTAGGCTGGTTAGAGTCATGGTTTTTGCAACAGTAAATATTGGATTTCTTTTTTTTTTATTCAAATACATACAAAAAGTCCAGGGTGTTACTACTATAGCCTAAAATTCAAAAATTGGGGGCCTGGAATTCTTCATCTTCATCTTCTTTTATAGGCGGAAGGTTAGGGTTTCTCTAGGGTTTGGGTTGGCACTCGGCAATTTCTCAGAATTTCTGAGTTTGATGCCATCTGATGAAGGGTTGAGATGCATACTTGTCTTCACCGCCTCAATTTGCATATCTTTCTTCACTTTTGTAGTTCACTTAGCTGCCACACCGTCCAATGTGCTTGTGCCACTTGGCACTGGTGGAGTTGTAGTAGCTTGATTGTTCATACTTATACTTCTTTTCACTTGCCAACATGTATTAGTATGACAAATGGGGCCTGCATCATTGATGCCCTTAAGATGATAAGCATACATTTTCTACTTCATTTAACTTAACAGCATACTTGGGGAAGGGATATTTTAGGCACCAGCTGCCTCCTGTTGCATGTCAGGAGGGGTATCTGTGGCATTTCATGGCTGTGTCAAGCTTCTCCAGTGAAGTTTCTTTGCTTAAGATCCTCTCTAGTGGTCCTTCTTGCATTTGGATTTCCTTTCTTGCCCTTTACAGTCCCTATATCTGGTGATTTTTTGTTGAATTAGGCAGCTGTTTCCATGTGGCTACTCAATTGACGGGAGGTGATTGGCTGTCACAGGTGTTGGCTGTTGAGGCATGACTTTGCTAGCTTATATGACCTCTCTTTGGCGCCAGATTTGATGTGAGGTGGCACTCATCTGATGGTTCATGGGCATCAGATGGTTTGGGTTTGATGGTGAGAATAAACTCCCCCAGGTAAGTTTTGTATCATCTGGATATGTTTTTTGAGAGGCCTTGCTTATCTCTCTAGTTGCACTCTTTGTTTAATTGTGGCCAGGTTTGATGAATCCTTTGTGCCTTTCGTAGTTTTGTGGCGCCTGGCAATTAAGAATCTATATTGTTGTTGGGTTTGTTAGTGGGCAGGAGCCATAGTTGATCATGCATTTTTTTTCACACTAGTTGTCTTTCCCACATGCTCAAATATCATTTCTGGCTATTTCAAGGACCTGAATGGTAATATGCATCACCTGACGTTTTATCTGAGCATCAGACTTTGTCCTTTTTCAGTTAATTCCATGCTTAACCAAGGTTTATGGAATCAATCATTTGCATTGGTACAGGTGGCCATATTTCATTAGGTGCCTTGGCTGTATGGTATTATGCAAGACCAGCTAGCAGTGGTCCCATGGGTGTTTAAATGCTTTAACTTGTATACCATTTGTAACTGGGCTTGAGTTGCTAATTAGTCATTTTAATTCTGATTTTATCCTTGAATAGTCACATGGTGACTATGTGGCTGTTATTTAAATTTTAGCCAACATTTTTATGCAACCTGCTTTGAATTAACATAGCAACTTTCATATAATTGAGTGTTTTGTTGGCATTTAACCCCAATTTGTCACCAATTATCACTGCTATGGGATTTGTAAAAGGTCTGCAGAAGGGCAGGAATGGCATTAAATATTCAATTCCCTTTCAATTGAGCTTAACATTCCTTTGTCTTATTCTCTTAAAGATTGATTTGCCCATGGGGCGCATGAGACATCACTTTCAGATGTATTGTGTTGCTTGGTGATGTTATACAACCTCAATTGCATGTATGATTGAGGTTAGGCAGCTAATTGAAGCATCCACCCCTCCATCCAGTCAACTGTGTAAATAAGTGGCCAGATGTAGTTGCTAGGCATATTTTCTTATGCCTTTCTTTGTACTAAGCCCGATGGTATCTTTATCACATAAGGTATGACTCCATCACACCCATTGATTTGAATTCCACTCTCCATCAGACGGCTTCAACTGAAGAGAGCATGGCATCTTTTTCATTGCGTCATCATGGTAATTGTACTTGGGGACCACACTAGAAAGTTCTTTTCAGTGTGTAGGCTGATGAGAGGCAGTGACACCCCTCTCCATTACTCTTATTTCTTTTGTTTCTTCCTTCTGATTTCACTGGAGATGTCCAGTCGTGGAGGAATTCAACTGTAGCTGTACTAGGGCCTTCATGTCATCTCTGCACACGCTCTTCAGTCGAGATAGAGCGTAGTTATTGCATCCAATTAACACATTGAGCCTTCCCCCTCCAATTGTGCACTTTCGCCATTGTTGCTTATCACTGGAATGACCCACCTGTTTCCACAGGCACCCAATTGTGAAGTTGCTGCTTTAGGTATGTGATTTATCTCTCTGTGATACTTCGTCACCATTTAATTATTCAATTTCATCTTCCTTTCAACTCAATTCCATCGCCATCTTCACAGGCAGTGAACTCATCTCCTCCTCAATCACGGCAGTTCTTCCCTCAATCCCTGTCGTGTCTGGTGTCGCTGGGATCGTAATGTCATCGCCTTTCCACTGGTGAAGTTAGTTTGCATTGAGGCGGTGTAGAACGGCGGCGAAGCTCCTCCTTACGCCGGTGTACAAAGCTTCTGTCAAACAGTATTGTTTCATCTTTTCTCTTTTGTTCTTTAAACAGAAATTATGGGACCTACTTTTCCTTCGACCAATCAGAAAATAGCGACTCATGTTTAAACCCAGACCGAGATCCATTTGTTGATTTTGGATAACGTTATATAGGATTTATCATGGCCGTCGGATCTTGAGAATTTTTAGGAAATTGATGAAATAGAATTGGGCCTGTGTATAATCTATTATGGGCCTTAAACTTGACCCGAAAATGGATTTCTATTTCGGCTTAGAAGCCCACCCGACATATCTCCATTTATTTGGTCTAATGTGGCCTTATCTCCATTTGTTGCACCAATGGAGATGTCCATTTATAGCGATTTTGAGGATAATTAAGTTGCATTTATTTGTGAAAAATTGTTTGCTGCCCCTCTATAGGTCAATTTGACATGAAATTTTGCATGGCTCCTCACAAAATTTCCATTTTTAGGACTTTTTTGATAATTAATTGTAAGAGTATCACAGACGCATAACGGCATTTCCCATAATTAATTAATTTATCGTCCATTTTTTAGGAATTTCTGTATTTTTCTCTCATGCATCATGACTATTTGTCAGAGCTATTTTATCAGGTTGCTATTGTCATGAATTTGGTTTATTTGTGGAATAAAAATTTATTTATTTTATTTATTCTAGGGTTTTATGCAGCAGAATTTAGAGGCAAACAATCTCTCCCACAAGAAATGCAAGACAAGCTGGTGGAATTGTTAAAAGAATATAGGGATTGTTTTGCCTGGAACTACAGTGAAATGCCCGGGCTGGATCCAACAGTCGCTGTCCACAGGTTGAAAATTGACAAAGAAATGAAACCAGCCAAACAAGGTCCTCGAAGAATAAGGGTTGAACTGGAAGAAAAGGTGACCTGTGAAGTCAAGAAGTTGATTGAGGTGGGATTCATAAGAGAAGAAGAAACTCCTGATTAGGTCGCCAACATAGTCCCAGTTAAGAAGAAGAATGGACAAATCCGGGTCTGTGTCGACTTCAGAGACCTGAATAAAGCATGTCCCAAAGATGATTTCCTACTCCCAGTGACGGAAATCATAATAGATCACATGTCCTCCTATGGGGTCTATTCCTTCTTGGATGGATCTTCGGGGCACAACCAAATCAAGATGGATGAAAGCGATCAAAAGCACACCGCTTTTCGCACACCAATTGGCATTTATTGCTACAAAGTTATGCCTTTCGGTCTCAAGAATGCTGGAGCCACGTACTAAAGGGCTATGACCAAAATCTTCGATGACACGATACACAAGGTGGTGGAATGCTGCGTGGATGATATGGTGGTAAAATTCCACACCCACGAGCAACATCTTGGAAACCTAAGGCTAATGTTTGATCGGCTGAGAATGCACACCCTAAAGCTTAACCCCCTGAAATGATTCATGGTCTCTTCAGGGAAATTCTTAGGCTTCGTGGTGCGACATAAAGGCATCGAAATCGATCCTGACAAAATTAGAGCTATTCAGGAGATGTCACCTCCCAAGATGCTCAAGCAGCTCCGATCCCTTCAGGAACGCCTGGCATACATCAGAAGGTTCATAGCCAACCTCTTAGGTAAGATCAAACCTTTCACAAGGCTCACCAAGAAAGATGTCCCCTTCAAATGGCACGATGAGTGTCAAAAGGCCCTGGAAGACATCAAGCAATATCTGCTAAAACTCCCAGTCTTGGCAGCACCCATTCCCGGAAAGCCCCTTATCCTCTACACGACTGCCCTGGATGCATCGCTTGGGGCATTGCTTGCCCAAGAAAATGAAGAAGAAAAGGAGAACGCTCTATACTACCTCAGTAGGATGCTCGTAGGAGCGGAACACTCATATACTCCAATAGAAAAACACTTCTTGGCACTGATCTTCGCGGTCAAGAAACTCAGGCACTACATGTTGGCTCATAAGGTCACGCTAATCTCCAAAACCGACTCGTTAAAGTATCTTATGACCCGGCCTATGCTCACAGGAAGGCTGGCAAGATGGGTTGTTGCCCCAATGGAGTTCGACATAACATATGCGCCCCAAAAGGCCATCAAAGGGCAAGCTCTGGCCGATTTTCTGGCAGCTCACCCCATACCTGATGTTTCTCCGCTAGCGTGGATTTCCCAGACAAAGAAACCCTGCATGTGGAAAAGGAAGAAGAAGAAGAAGCTTGTTGGAAGTTATATTTTGATGGGTCATCATCCATCCAACCAGCAGTCAAACCAAACCTACCAAAGAGATAGGCCGGAGTAGGCTTGGTGTTCATCACGCTAGAAAAAGGCATCCTCAGATATGCCTTAATCCTCACAGAACCTTGCACAAACAATGAAGCCGAATATGAAGCCTTAATTGCTGGGCTTGAAATGACACTCGAAATGGGCATTGAGCGGTTAAAAGTCTTTGGAGACTCACAGCTCATCCTAAGTCAAATCGATGGGCAATTCAAAACAAGAAAGCCATAATTGGTGAAATACCATGAAAAGGCACTAGAGTTGATGGCCAAATTCATTAGCATCACTCTGGAAAAGGTGCCAAGGTCTCTGAATGGCAAAGCAAATGCTCTGGCTAAGTTAGCCAACGAGCTCAGCGACCCCAATCAAGAAGAAATACAAATCCTTGTCCACCGCAGGAGATCCTTGTCCCCCTGCTTCCAACAAACGGGGGACAAAGAAGAAGAAACTACGTTTGTGGACATTATAAACTTAAAAAAGGAACTTGAAGAAGAGTGGGGAGAAATCGCTCAAGTCATGGTCTCAGAAGAAATGGACCAAGAAGATTGGAGGCAACCTTTCCTCGATTACTTCTAGTAAGGAAAGCTACCTGAAAGTAAATCCATCAGGGAGCAAATCATAAAAAGGGCTCTAAGGTTTGTGTATGTAAACAACACACTCTATTGGACATCCTATGAAGGGTCATGGTTAAGGTGCATCTCAAGACCCGAAGCACAACAAGTCATGTAAGAAATCAACTCAGAAGCATGCGGAGCCCACCAATCAGACTCCAGGTTGCGAGTGCCAATCAAGTTGATGGGTTATTATTGGCCCAACATGATCAACGATTGCGAAAACTTCTCCAAACAGTGCTAAATGTGCCAAATGCACAGAGATTTCATCTACCGACACCCAAATGTGATACACCCAACTGTAGTGTCTTGGCCCTTTGAAATATGGAGAACGGACATCATTGGTCCAATCGACCCGCCGGCCTCAAACGGGCACCGCTTCATACTGGCCGCCACGAACTACTTCTCCAAATGGGCTAAAGCCAGATCATATCGAGAAATCAAAGCCTCTGATGTGTTTAAGTTCTCTACCACTCAAGTGCTATATAGGTATGGAAATCCCAGAAAGATAATCTCAGACAATTGCATGGCCTTCAAAAATGCAAAGCTCGATGATTTTTTCCAACAAGAATAAGATTGAGTGGAGATATTCCTCAGTTTACTACCCAAGGGCCAATGGATTAGCAAAGACCTTCAACAAGGTGCTGATCAAAATCCTCCGTGAAACAGTCAGAGACAACCAAAGAAACTAGCACGAGAAACTGCTTGAAGCACTGTGGGCATACCGAATCACCCATAGAACAGCAACCCAAGCAACGCCTTACTCGTTAGTGTACAGGGCCGAAGCAGTCCTACCCATTGAGGTGGAACTCCCATCGCTAAGAGTAGCCATGACATCAGAAATCCCTCTAACTAAACAAATGCAATTGAGGTTCCAAGAGTTAGATGGAATGGATAAAAGAAGATTAGCCGCCCAACAAAATCTAGAGGTGTACCAAGCCAGAATGACTATGGCCTATGAAAACTATCAAGACCAAGAGCATTCAAGAAAGGTGATTTTGTATTAGTGCTAAGGCGACCAATCACTGGCCGACATCATGGCCCCAAGTTTGCACCAAATTGGGAGGGACCATTCATTATAGACCAAGTCTACGATGGGGGAGCCTACATACTCGCAGATCAAGAGGAAAATCACCCTGTATCTCCCATAAATGGAAGGTATCTAAAAAAGTACTGCGGTCAAAATTGTTCTGTTGAGCCCAACAAACGCCGAAATCGAAAAGAGGGAAGCCCTACAGTTGACTGGGCCGAAAATTGTGGTGAGATGGATCGCCTCTTCGAGTGATTGTTTCACTTTCCACCAAACCAAAACCCAAAGGACCCAAAACCCAAGGAGCGTCCTGTCCTTCTCATACATCATAGGGCGTTTCCTCCACAAAAGAAATCCAAAACCACATTCAAACCCAAAATCAAACTCATATCCAAAATTAACCCAAAGTTCAAATCCAAAAGGCTCAAAGTCGCAGCAAATAACCAAAAATCCCAAGAAACAAATCTCATGTCCCATTGGGCCGGAAGCCCGAGGGAACACCCCGTCTTTCTGGACATGCAGGGGCACTTCCCTCACAAAAAACCCAAAGTCACAACACACAACCAAAACCCAAGGAACAAATCTCACGTCCTGCCGGGCTAAAGCTCGAAAGGGTATTCCGTTCTTTTGAACATTATGGAAAATTCCTCTGCAAAGTCCTAAAGAAATAAGGTAAGCATAAATAAATAAAAATCCAATAAAAATCTCTCACCTCAAAAAAAAAATCCAAATAAAAAGAAGCCAAACTAAACAAAAGAAACTCCATATCTTAAAACCCAAAAGTTGTTCATCGCCTTTGAACACTTAAGAAATATCTCATGTAAACAACTAAAATTCTCCAGCCAAAATAAAACTTAAAAGAAATAAAACCTCACATATTTATACCCTGTACCGCCGGGCCTAAACTCGAACGAATGTCTTCGTCCTTTTGGATGTTCATAGGGCATCTCCTTTATAAAAGGCCTACATTTCAAAACATGACCCGAAGTTTTGTGCTTTGTGCTTTGAAAAGGTACTAGGTGCCTGATGAAGGCCTAAGACCTAGGATATCAAATAAATTTATAACATCGAACCAAGGGACGGATTAATGAATACCGGACTTATCCTTTTTCAAAAGCTTGACAAGAATATTTTTATGAGGTTTTGAGAAATTAAATCTAAAGTGCAAGTAAAGTAGATGTTTTTGGGTATTTTGGTTGATTAAAATAAACTAAACAACAAAGTAAAGTTTTTGGTGTTAAAAACAATATAAAAAGCATCTTAGGGTTCAAGTTTCACCTTGGTTTGGACTCTAGAACACAGAACTTATCACTTTCGTGCATCAAACGGTATTTTTCAAGCGATCAACCCTCAGTTCGGTCTGAACAGAGAGTGAACGTGCGTGGTTTCGACTCTTTATGATACTTGTTGCCTTGTGTTAGGGTTTGTTGGCTAAACCTAGATTTACTAAACCTCAACTGTCACTTGATGGACTAGAAACTGGTTTAATCACATCCTAACCTAATGAGATTAATTAGACCTCAACTTTTGGTATAGGCGTTAACTAATCTAAACTTGTTTGTTGGATTTCTTAGGGATATCTAGATGTCTTTTGAACTATCTAAAAGTTTTACTTTGGTGTCAACTAATCTTCCCTTTTGGATCTATGATTTATCCCAAATACTTTATCTAAATTATCTTGATTAACTTAACTTTAGAACTTGATTAAATGCGACCGTACATCTAAGGAAAGAAAACTTGCCAAAAGAACCAATTTTTTCGCATAAAAACTTGCCATATGAGCTCTGGCAGAGCTCTGTTCGGATCGAACAAGGCTCTGTTCGCCCCGAACAGAGGAGAGAAAATCCAACAGTGGCAGCTACAACGCAATTCGACTGAATGACTGTTCATTCGGACCGAATGGACAGTACTTCGGACCGAACAATAAGCGTGATATTTATATTTTCGCCTCCGCTAGTATTTTGACCATATATTCTTCATCCGGACTCCGATTAAGGCGATTAAAAAATAGTTGGAAAAATTGGGATGAGCTCTTCAATGTTATTACTTCCATTTATCCATTTTCTTCACCATTTAATGTAATAATTGCGCGTTTTGTCCAAGAAAAGTCCCATTCGGTCCGAACATGAGTCATTCGGTCCGAATGATGGCTTGGACAATGCCTCTAAGTGCTAGGAATGAGTCGTCTAGCGTATACCAACTGCCAAAATCCATCTAAAATTTGAGAATCCACCATAAATCATCAAGAAACCTGAAAATAAGAAAAAAGACGACGGTAGAGCCAATTCCTATGAAATCATAGCAATTTATTAAATAATTTAATGATTTGAGTATGATTTGAGTGCCAAGTACGGTCCAAATACCAACAAATAATAATGATATCAAATCTCCCCAAACTTAAACTTTGCTTGTCTCAAGCAACGCCCTAAGCTTGGAGTTTTGGACTCTACTGAAACCTTAAAAATCGAGTTGTATCCCAAACCAAGAAATGTCGTGAAACCAATTGCTATGCCTAAAATTTTTCACACTTTAATCAAATAAGTCAAATCAAAATTATATTCAAGAACCAAGTTTAGTGTTCTACTAGTCAATCAATGCCTCTCTCGGTCCTATTGAAAACTTTTCTCAATCTCAAGAACTCTAGCTTCACTTTGTCAATTCAAATGTAATCTCAATTTCATTCACCCGTTCTTTTCCATATTTCACAAAAATTTGTAATGAAATTTATCAAAGTCGAAAATTCTATGATGAACCTCTCTCAAAATATTTCTTCATTTTTCACCAATTTGTTTGTGCAGGTCGAGTCGTGGGGCTTTACACCCTAGAGGATTTAATGCGATGTCATTGACCTTGTGAATATGCTATTGGCACATAACATGCTAGGGAGGTTGGACGGAAATTGCTCGACTATGGCCATGGTACACTTAGGCCATAATACTCAACAACTCATTTGCTAATGCTTTCGCATCAGGGCTAGTAGAAATTACTCATGAATTACATAATTATTTCTCAAATTCTTTGAGGTGTAATTCCTAGTAATTCATAACTAACTCAATACCCTCCAATTTGTGACTAAGTAGGTGGAAGAAGGTCTCGGTGCATCCTTGTTTTCACGACTATTTCAATTTATTGTCCCATTAAGTTTGCTCGTTAGTGATTCAAGCATTTCAAAAGCAATTTCAACAAGACAAGATTCATCTCACAATTTTCCAAATTAATAAAATTCTTTTTGAACAATAGTTTGTCAAATACAAATCCATTCACTCAGCAAAAACTTATGAGAATCGACTTAGAGTGTTTTGACAATTTTAAGCAACCAAATTCGAGTTCTATCTTTGCAAAATATTTTTATTTCGGCCCATTGGTGCAAAAATCAACACAAGATATCTAAACATTTTAAAACACTTGAGAAAATTTTTTATTCGCTTAAAAACTTTTCAAAACAGTATGAATTTGTCATTTAAAATCAAATCGAGAGAATCTAGGCACATCCAATCAATTTCCAAACAAAAACTGGGCATGAACAGTGCAAAAATCCAATTTTCATGTCTCCGTTCAGACCGAATAAGATTCTGTTAGGACCGAACAGAAGCTGTGAAGTTCGAAACTTCGTCCAAATTTTGCAAAAATTTGACCAATTTTAATCAAAAGTTTGATTTTCCTCCTATTTCCTCCACCCAAACTTAAATCAAGCATTGTCCTCAATGCATGCAATCACATAGAAAAGTAAATATGAGGGAAAATAGAACTTAGCCAATTTTTACTTTCCAATGTGTTGATTTGCTCCCAGTTTGTTCTTTCGATTTTCAAGATGGCTCCAATTGACTTCTAGATCTTTGATGCAACCCGTATGAGGTCGTGCGAGGGTTATTCAAATCATCAAACCCATGGTGCTCCAGCACTGATTGCATTTTGGCATTCGTTTGATCCTTCAATTCAAAACAAACAAACACTCCACATCAAAATCTATTTTTTTTATTTTTATGTTTTTCTCATTTTTATGTCATTTTCTATTCTCTAATTTTTTTTGTATTTTCAATTTTATAGAAATTTAAATAAAGAGAGAGTAAAGAAATTCTTGGTTGCCTCTCAAGAAGCGCTTGTTTTAGGTTCCTAGCTTGACAGTCTTTTGCTAAGTTTTGATTGGATCGGGCCCGGAGAGCGAGACGGCGAGTGATTTGTCATATCTCTTGTTGTTGATGTATCTCGTGGCCTTCCTTTTCCAGATAGCTCCATGCGTGCAAATTGAGGGATCAATACCCTTCAAATCATCAAGTGAATACCCCATTGCTCCTTTTTTTCACCAAAAATTTCTTCGTTTGACCTGCATTCGGCTTGGAATTAGTAATAACGAGGTTCGTTTAACCAAGATCAAAAGATTCATACCTGATAGAGGATAGAAGAGGCTTGAGTTCAACTTTTGTGCCCTCAGTTCGGTCAGGAGGGCCGGCATTCGGTCCAAACTGGTCATCTGCAGCCGTGATCTCTTCAATTAGGTCGATTGTTTGGTCCGAACATGGACTGTTGGGGTCGAACAGAGTGTCGATTTCTCCATTTTGAGCATCCGTTGTGTCTTCCATGGTCTCTTCTACCCCAATGGATTCTTGTATGTCATGGATAGAGCCTTGGTAGCTTTCAATCGCCTCGTAGTATTGCTCCTCAAGAGATTCTTTGATTTCAAGCACCTCTTGGACCATACAACACTTGTCAACAGGGTTGGGGCACTTCAAGGCATAATCTATTGAAAAATAGAGTTGCTCTCCCCCACTCTAACCAAAATCGTGCCATCTCGAGCATCCATCATCACGCCGGCGGTTCTAAGGAAGGGGCGACAAAGATGATAGGCACTTCTTTGTCTTCTTCCATGTCCATCACCATGAAATCCCCAGGTACAACAAACTTACCCACTTGAATGGGCACATCTTCAAGAATTCCCAAGGGCAACCGCATTGAAGAATCTGCGAGTTGCAATGTCATTTTTGTGGGCCTAAGTTCTCCAAATCCAATCTTTTCATAGACCGTCTTGGGCATTAAACTAACACTAGCCCCCATATCACACTAAGCTTGCTTGATTGTTGCATTACCAATAGTACAAGGGAGAGCAAACCTACCCGGATCCTCCACCTTGGGCGGCATTTGGCTCTTCGAGACCTCGCTACATCGGTTTGTCAAAGCCACCGTCTTAAGCTCCTCTAAAGACCTCTTACTTGTGCACAATTCCTTCAAAAACTTAGCATAGATAGGTACCCATGCCATGGCATCCGTGAATGGAATTGTGATATTCATTTGTTTGAGAATCTCCCAAAAGTTCTTGAATTGTTTATCCTCCTTCTTCTTGAGCAGCTTTCGAGGGAAAGGAACTGGAGGTTGGTAGCTATGCACTAGTTGCACGCCATTTTTCTTTGATTTCTCGCTGATCTGCCCACTTCCTAGCACCAATTCGGACCGAACAGTCGGTTGTTCGAACCGAACAGAAGGTGCTGGAGCTGTTTGATGTGTCGTTGGGATGCACTAATTATGCCTCGTCTCGATCAGAGAGCGTATACAGAAGGAACATGAAGGCTCTGATGCAGCCACAGTCGAATTCTGTTGCAACTGGACGCCTCCAGTGAAAATGGAACGAAAAGACAAAGGGAATATATGAAATGGAGAGGGGTTTCATCATCTCATCCTCAGTCTATGCTCTGAAAAGGAAGTTTCTAGAGTGGTCCCAAGGCACATATGCTTTGATGAGATAACAAAAGGGACCATATCCCTTACTCAATTGAAGTCGTCCGATAGGGGAGAGTTTTGAATTGATGGCTGTGATGAGAATCATACCTCGTGTGCTATCAGATGCCACATGGATAAGTACAAGCAGGGAGTATGTTGATACTCCCCAAAGACACATCTTACCATCCATTGAAAGGGTTAACAGAATGAAGGGATGGATATTTATAACAGTTGCTTTACTTTCAATTACACAGGCAACTGGAGTTGTATAGCATCACAAAGTACCTCAAAACAACACAATGCACCTGAAAATGACATATCAAAACAACTATAGGAAAATCAGTCTTTAAATGAACAAGACAAAAGAATGTTAAGCCTGAATGGAAGAGAGATAAACATTTAATCTCCATTTTTCCCCTCTGGATGTTTTGATTAGCAATGCGGCAGCAATAATTGGTGACAATTCAAGACCAAATGTCAAAGAAATATCCGATTATACAAGGACTACCTCCTCAAAACTAAAACAGGTTATGTAAAGGAACTTGTCAAAATTTGGGTTAACCACAGTCATGCAGTGATTATCCAAATACAAATCAAGATTCAAAGGATTAATTAGCAACCTAAAGCCAGTGGTAAATGTTGAAAAAGTGAACAATGTTTAACATCAAGAAAGACCACTTCTAGCTGGCTTCACATAATACCCAGCAGCAAAGGTAAGCAATGGAGCATAGCCACATCAAAAGGAATGCAAATACATGCGGCCTATATCCTAATCCATGGATAGAAATAGAATTAAACAGGAAGATGCCATGGTAAGGTGTACAAATGAGGCGCTAGAAGACCTAAGTTTCCATCCATGCCCCTGGATATTCCCAGCCAAGTCACAAAAGAAGACAATTGATGAGTGCATAGGCTATGTGATTAGATATGGCTCATACCAACCAAAACAACCAAACAACCATGTAATTCTTCAATTGCCAGGCGCCATAAAGCAATCAAATGCATAAAGGCACCATGAAATTTGGCCATAATTGAACAAAAGCACAACTGGAGAGAATAATAAGGCTTCTCAAGCGTATTGCCAAGTAACATATGGCTTACCTAAGGGAGGTTATTCTCGCCATCAAAAAACAAGCCATCTGACGCTCTTCAGTCATTAGATGAATGCCACCTCACATCAAGTTTAGGCGCCAAAAGAATGACCTGAATTGATGGGTATGAGGAGCCTTAACAGCCACCAAGTATAGCAACAAACCATATGCTGCCCAAGTCAGTAGCTACATGTGAAACAGCTACTCAAACACCACAACAAATCACCAATTACAGTCCAAGTAAAGGATAGGATTGGAAATTAAACTGAAAAAGGAACACTGGAAGCCATTTTAAGTTAGGAGATTAACTGGAGGAGCTTGAGAAAGCCTTGAAATACCTCTTGTACCCTCCTGACAAGCAATAGGAGAATAGCTGGCACCAAGGAGAGGCCATGTAAGTTGGCAAGGCCATGCCGCAACAGCCAACACATGTGGCCACCAATCACCTGAAGCCAAGCAAGAAGCCACATGAAAGTAGCTATTCAAATCCACAACAAATCATCACAAGAACCACTGGAGATCATCCTAAGTGATGCAACTCCACTGGAGAAGCTCAAGACAGCCATGAAATGCCACAAGTGCCCCTCCTAACATGTAGCAGGGGGCAGCTGGCGCCTCAAATACTCTTTCCCAAGTAAGCTGTTTGGTAAGTTGAAGTAAAATACCCCACCACAGCCATGTAAGCTTGACAGTACAAATCCATATGCCATGTCAGCAAGCAAGGAGGCAGTAAAGAAAAGTAAACTCCAAATTACTTAATCCATCATCTCAAAGGCAAGTGCCACATGTCAAATATTGACTGGATGGTAGAATTGAGTAAAAGTTACACCATGTGAAGAAAGAAATGCAAGTTGAGGCGGCAGAAGAAAAGGAGCATCTCAACCCTTCATCAACAACCATCAAACCCCAAAATTTTGTGAGAATGCAAACCAAACCCCGGCAAACCCAAACCCTTCTGCCTATAAAAGAAGCTGAAGATGAAGAAGAAGAGGCCCCCAATTTTTTTATTTTAGGCTAGTATTACGTTTTCAGAAATTGTAAAAGAAAAGAAAGAGATTTAAGTGCTTAATTAAGGTAATTAATATGTAAACTCGAATTTTCTGTGAAATAAAGGCGGCCAAAAATGATTTTATGTTTTTCATTTCTTGTTCTCCTCCTCTTGTCACTTTTCTTTTCCTTTCTGGTTCAATAAAGCCTGGTATTTGGCTTTTGTGCCCAGTATTTGGCATTGGTTATTGAAATGCTTGGTATTTGGCATGGTTTTGAGCCTGGTATTTGGCTCCTGGCCTAGTATTTGGCCTTGAATACAACCCCAGCCCGGTATTTGGCTGTGTAAAAACCCTCTTGTGAGGAGAAGCTTCAGGATATGCATAATAAGGCATGCAAGCTCTATGTCAGTGTACTATTGCTTGCATGCCACCCCTAATTAAAGTAAAATAAGGCTGTATAGGCTCTATGTCAGCGTACTATTGCCTATACGCCACTTAAAAGTGCTAAATAAATGAAAGAAATTTGCAAGAATGCAGCATTTGTTGTATTTCAAAACAAAAAAATGAATTTCAATGCATACTCATGTGTATTAGGGTCAGGTCAGTACAAATCATGGCATTTGTTTCTTATACGCATTACATCTAAGTCCTGCATGGTTGTTAGGTCACTAAATCACATAGCATTCATGTTTTAATGGAGTTCATTGCATGTTTCCACTGTCAGACATGGTTATTTAAGTTTCCACTGTTAGACATGTCTCTTTTAAAAGTCAAAGCAAACTCATGGTCAACATGTCATTAGGGCTTATACCGCATTAGCACAGCAAGATAAGTTAAGAAATTGAGTCTCTGCGTATAAAAATTCACTCACTGGAGTTCAGTTAGCATGGCATGTATGCATCACAAGTTGTTTAGGTGTTTACAGAAATAAATAGAGTCCAGGGGCTACAAAAAAAAGGGGCAAAATAAAAAAAGTCTGTTCTCCAAGTGCAATGAGTCTGTCTCAATACCAGTTAAGTTAAATAAACTCATTATAAAAACACAAATCAAAACACAGTTAACTTCATATATAAAATGTCAAAAGTTTAAGTGTTCCAGTCCATATAATGTCCCTCAGGTCAAATATAAAAATCATCAAAAGTCTGCATATCTTTTAAACTCATGCATATAGGAGTTGTCAAAAGTCAAGGCAGAAGCATCATTTGAGAAGTCTATATCATTCTGCATTGTGGAAACTGAATAAAAAATTGCATTGCATCCCTGTCAGAGTTAGTGTTCATGCAGTGTGCATAGCATCTCTCTGGGAATTAACAGTTGCATAAATTATGGTCAAAGGTGTTTTCAGTTACATTTGTTGAGGTCTAGCAAAAGTTTCAAATGCATTCCTTAGAAATAAAAGAAACTCACATGCACAGTCAGCAACTCATAAGAGTTATAGGGTCAAAATAAAATTTGAATAGCATGCATTTACATCAGAATTAGTAAACTCTCAGTCTAGAGCTTAACTATTCTTCATTTAGCATATGCATATAGCATTCCTTTAAAAGTCATCAAAATTATTCTAAAATTTCAAGTCAGATTTAAACTTGGCATATTATTTTGAAGTCAAGTGCATCTTTTGAACAAACACAAATAAAAGAATTTCAGCAAGGCATCTCAATTTTAAACCCAACGGATATAAAAAAAAAATAGAGAAATAAAGCACAGGCAAAATAAAACATCAAATAAACTAAAAGGGGGGTGTTCATATCTTGAAGCTTGACTCATAAGGGGAGTTTTTACAAGCCACAATGGACCCAAACAGAACAAATAAAGTCAGGTGGTGAACCAAAATGGTAACTGTGAAATGACTTGAGCCACATCAAACTAGGTTTCAAAATTGAACCAAAATTGAACTAGAATGAAACAAGACAAATGGTCGTTGTCAGTCACAGATCAATGACAAAACCTAATCAAAGCTCAATTGAGCACAAAATTGAACAAGGACTAAGGCATCAAAACCCGACCAGTCCACATGTTTGAATTCAAAATTAAAACAAAGGAGAAGGTTACCTGTGCAATTGAAGCCTTCAGTAGCCTCTTCAAACCATAAGAACTCTGTGGGACCTATCAATGAACCTCAATTCCATCCAGAGCATCTCAATTCAGCTTGGAGGAAATACCTAATTCAAAAGGGGAAAAATGGAAACTCAAAATGGGAAGACAATTAAGAAAATGGGAACCAGGAAAAGAAAGAGCAACTCACCACAAACTGGAAAATACCTTCAATTGAAGAAATGGCACTGGTGTCCGCCGTAATTTCTCAGCCGACGAAAACTTCTCTCTCTCGACAGATGGACGGAGAAGAAAGGGAAGGAAGAAAAGAAAAGGGAAAAGAAAAGAGAAAAAGTTCTCTGGCACGAATCTTGACGCTAGGTGGATGACTGGATCTCGTTTCCAACGGATCCAAAAGAGAACATGTGTGAACATGGTGCACTATAAACCAAAACACTGACAGTGGGTCTCACAAGTCGGGATTTAAACCCAGCTCAAATCCAAAACCTCAGTGCCTCTCAATGATCTTCTATGGCAACCGCTGTGTAGCGGGTCACTGTAACTCAGTACAGCAAACAGCAAGCCTCCAGCCAATCAGAATTTTTCAACAAAATTGAAACTTCAAAAATGCATTAAAAACAGCAGGAATGTCTGAAAAATTCAAACAAAATGTCAAAATGTTTAGAAAAATATAAAGAATATTTTGGTAACATTTCATGTCCAAATCTCAAAACACAAAACACACTAAATTCAAAAACTCTCAAAATGGTCATTATGGTAAATAATGAAATAATAAAAATTAAATTAAAATTAAATTTCTGCAGAAACACGTGAATGTCCAGGACAGCAGGCACATTTGAACATTTTATGTTCTGGATAGCAGGTACATTTAAACATTTTTATGTTCTGGACTAGGGCTGTATACGAGCTGAGTTTGAGCGAGTTAGGGACAACTCAAACTCAGCTCAGTTGTAACTCGAGTTGAGTTGAGCCGAGTTATAAATACTTTCGAGCTTTTTAAACTAGCTCAAACTCGGCTCGTCCCCAACTCGAGCTAGCTCGTGGGCTCACGAGCCAGCTTGAAATTAACATATATCCTTCAAATTTTTATTTATTTAATTCATATGCTATTTTAGTATTAAAATTTATTGACATATACAAGATTGTAAATTATAAAATTATTGTCTTTTATATTCTTTCTATTGATTTGAAACAAAATATGTCTTGAAACTCAATCTATCATATATAATATTATTTAAAATAAAAATATGTAAGTAGAAAATTCTTATAATTAATTTAGAAATTTTTAATACTCATAAATTATGTTGATAATACATAACTGAAATATAAACTTATTATCTCGCGAGTTGGCTCACGAGTTGCGAGCTGAGTTGACCTCAACTCAAACTCGACTCAGCAGCTAACCGAGTTAGTTCAGCTCGAGTTATGCCAACTCGAGTTCTATTGGCTCGAGTTACAACCGAGCTTTTTCTGAGTCGAGTTCGAGTTAGCTCACGAGTTACGAGTTTTTTGCTCACCCCTATTCTGGACAGTGTTTAACCCTAAATTTTGATGCCAATTGAGGGATTTTAACAATTATACAGATACTAGATAAATCTGTTAAATCTTCGACCGGCCGCGAAAAATAGTAAAAAAATTCCAAAAATCCCACAAAAATCCCCTGATATTTATAGAAAATTATGGAGGCTTTAAAACACCATAGAAATCAACAGAAACCCCAATTTATGCAAAGAAGTCCAAGATTTTGGGGAAAATAAATAAAATAGAAAGAAGGGTGTTTTTGAGAAATAATGGATTCCATGGAGTTCTACATATTTTTACAAGGATGTATGAAAAATATCATGGAAAAATTCAATTTGGAGAAGGTCCAAATAATTAATTTTGAATCAGCAATCCTGAAAATCCAATTAAAGGGAATGAATGGAGACGTACAGGCCAAAAGGAAGTGGAGAGAAGGAGTACCCTGGGTTCAAATTCCGCTCTCTGAAGAGTGTTCTGGGTGAGCCTGGAGTATGCACCAATGGCAGGAAAAGAAAATGGAAGAGCCTTCCTCCAAACCGATTTCCGTTAAGTAAGGAAAAAGAAAAAAAATAAACAAGAGAGGGGGCACAGTTCGGGGAGAAATCGGAGCGGAGGCAAGAGGCGAAACCGAGAGGAGAGAAGATCGGAGCTGACGAAGAATCTGAGGCGATCAAGAGGCGATTTTCCATTGAAGACTACAGTTTAGAGAAAGAGAGAGATAGGTAGCCACAGTAAAATAGGTTAGAAAGAGAGGAAGAGGGATCTGATCGGATATCGGGTCTGGTGTGAATCAAAACAAGAGGAGGCGAAATTGTAAAGCGACTTTGATTATAAAAAGAGGTAATTGAAAGAAATACCTGATCTTGACTATATCTTATCGTTTGATTATTGATGGAATTTGACTTTCTTGCATGAATTTCATGTTTCTTGATCTGATTCCCCTTTGCGAAATTGTGGCATTTCTTAGTTTAATTAGGCCTTTCGTCTTGATTTTATGCATAATCTCGAAGTTTCAGATAGTGAATAAGCTAGCTTGAGCAAGGGTTAGATCCTTAATCGTATCAAATGTCTGGAGTAATTGTGTCAATTGTAATGCTTAAGCATAATCTTGACTTGCTTCTTTGATCTGAAATGAAATTAACTATGGATAGCTTCAAATCTGTTTGATTTTGAGTATAAGCTTGTCTCTTGCTCTTCTCTGTACTGCAAAGAGTCATTAATAGTGCTGTTTCGATCAAAACCTGAATCTCTCATCAATTTCAAACTTAATTTAAAACGATTAATCATAAATGTCATCAAGATTGGCTATTCTGAGCTCAATTTTTGAATTAGTCGATGGATACGCCGTTGAAATCGATTAATTTAAGCTTGAGCTGTATGTGAAAATGTAATCAGGAGGCTTCATGAATGATTTAATCTACATTTAGAGTAATCTCTCAAAAGTATCATCTGGTCAATGCAAATCGGGTCTTAAATGTACTACGTGTGATGTTGCTTACTAATTATCGATTGAAATATCTGAATTATTGACATGCACTGAATCTTAAGTTTGAATCTGATGCTTCATAGTGTTTATCAATTAGAAGATTTATGCCATCAGTATAGGTTAAACCCTAAAACCAAGTTATCTATTGAATTTGATTTCAATCTCGCCTATTCTATTTCACACCACAAGGTAGAACGCCGTTCTACCTCCAATCACTATCAATCATCACAATCTGACTGAGACACCGTCTCGTGAAGTCAGAATTTGATGAGATTGAAATCAAGATCAATGGAGAAACAAAGGGATATGCTGCTCGATTGTTGTCAGAATTTTACCTTCTTTTATGACTTATCCAGAAATTTAGGTATTAGAACTAGCATGCAAAAGAAATGGGACTTGTCAGTGTGTGGCACTCTCATCTGATGCTTGTGTTGCTTAATTTAAAGTCTCATTGTAATATAATCAAATGTAATTTTTTTTTTAGAGTTAACCTGCAGCAATGTTTATTGCGTTGAATATTCATTGAACTTGATTTCAAACTCTCACTTTTTACCTTATATAACAAGATAGAACGTCGTTCTGTCTTCAATCATTCTCAACCATCAAAATCTGACTGAGACGCCGTCTCATGTAGTAAGAATTTGATGAGATTAAAGCCAAATTTAATACAAAAAAGAAGGGGAGGTTCTGCCCAATTTTTGTCAGAAATTAGGTGTTAAATAACAATATTTTAGGGGCTGTTTTGCATGAATTAATTTTGTTTGAACATCCACTTTTGTTAATGTGGTATTCATCTTGTCACTGCACACATAGGTTTAATATGTTAAGTTAATAAATATAATATGCTTTTGAATCTTTTCCCATCTGTTGCCTCATAAAAAAATGTGTTTATTTGTATGTTTCTTTTTTTAAACCTTGACTTGTCATTCCTCATGATAACAACTTCCAGCATGTTATTCCTTAAAAGAACAGAAATTAGTATTCATATGGGTTGCTAGTCTAACTTCTTTCATAAGAGACAAAATTAGGGGTTAGCGTGTAAAACATATCAAAAATTGTGTGAGTGACTGCATTGTAGAGTAAGTGACTCCATAGAACCAGCCTTCTCACCTCAGGATGTTTATTCTCAAATAGAACAGCAATGAAAGTGTATTTTAGGGACTATGATGTGGGGAATAATTTACCTAAATACTTACTAAAATATTTGCTTGTTTTTTTCATTTCATTACTTTTCTTGCTTATGCTAAATATTTGCGTTGAAAACCTTGCATACTGCCTGTTGATTCACTGTCAGGGATTTGATGAAAAATATCTGGATATAGCAAATATGATAGAAATAATAGGAATGGTTTATGAGTGTGTTCTGCATTTATAGATCAATTAGGTCCTTCCCTCTAATTAGAATAGACTAATGAATTTCATGGCCCTGTAAAATAAAAAAAAAAAAGGGTAGGATATAGATTGGTGTAAGAACTGACATTAGATGACATAATGGCACTGTATAGTATATATGTAGTAAAACCAACCCTGCCTTCTTGCGAAATAATAGTTAATTTCTGGGTCTTAGTGCAAACATGTTTTGAAGATAGTGTGAATAGCTTGTATGCAGTAAATATGTTGTCATGGAATTTCCTTCTTTATTTTATAAATCATGTCCCTAACTACACAGTGAATAAAGAGAAATACCAGGGGCATTTCTGGAAACCCTTTTGAAAATTCATCTTGGTTAGTGTGGGGCTTCAATCGAAATATAATCTGACCATGTTATTGTGCATATGTTGTTATATTCTATTTCACTATACTGACTATTCTTTTCTCCCTTCCTTATGACAGGTACTTGAGAAGGAGTCAAAAGTTTTTTTTACATTTGTGTATGTTATGATAAAATATGTATTACAATTTGTAAACAATATTCTAAATTGATCTGCATCTGACTTTCTCTTTTCCTTGGACTGAATTGAGTGTATAAAGTGTTATACAAATCCTGTATTAAAAGGGGTTTTGTGCATATATGTGGCTTACTTATAATTTCCTGTACTAAATAAATTACGCATATGTGCAATGGTAATTTACAATGTTAATATCAATTGTGTATGTATGAGGCTGGTCTACAACTTTTTGTGCATAATTTGTAATAAAATGTCAGATTTGAAAAGAAATGTGTGTGTTGGCTATCTTACGTATAAGGTTATAAATAAAAGTAAGATAGGAAGGATAAGAATATATGCAATTTCATAAACTCATATAGTACCACCCTTGTCTAAAGCTACATAAATGTGCAACCTGATGTTCATCTTGTTACTATGTCATATGAGTTGTGGGGTGTAAATGCCTTCTTTGTTATCTATGTAGACCTGGTATTAGCCTTAAGTTCATGTAATCTCATTGTGTTAATTATATTCCTAAACCAATTGGGTAAAGCCTCTTACGGCCACCTCTTTGAAATTGATGCTTATGCTCTTTACTCAAACAAACCTTGGTATATAAATCCTATGCTTGATTTTGTACCTGTGCCAGTACCGGTACCAGACCCATACGGCCTCTTACCTAAATCACCTGTACCATATTCCCACTTATGTATTGTACTAACCTTTGCACCAATGCCTTACTGCCACGTGCCAAACTCACACTTGCTATTTCCAAACCCTCTCACTGGTACCGATATTGAAACATATTTTAAATTGTTCCATGTGTATAGATACAGTCCTGTACTGTCCTCTTGCTGTTTGAACCTTGTTTACTATGAATCAGTCTCCTAAATCTATCACATACCGGTTCCCTTGTACCGACTTCATGCTTAGTTATATTAAATCTCTCATACTACCTCTGTACCAACTCTATTACTGGTACCTAATACTTTTCCTAATTGGGTTTTACGCCATGTCACATCCAGCCTGGTATTTACAATTGCACCTGACAGCCCTTAATAAATGATATCGGTACCAAAAACCCATCCCCATGCCATTATACTAGTACCAAGCTCTTCTCTGTACCAATTCCTTCTCTGTAACTGTTACATCAAGCCCAATAAACTCAATTGGAGAATCTGCAAATGATCAAAAGCTTAAAATTTGATAAAACCCAGTAAAAAATGTAGAAAGTTAACTAAGCTTATTTACATTCATTAAAACAGAATTTAAACAAAACAGAATGAAACTTTTCAAAATAGCCTTAAACACATAAATTTTGCTAAAATAACCTCAAAACTTTAAAAACTCAAATAAAACAATTATAAAATTCTAAAGCTTAAATAAGTCCAATATTTTAATATTTTGATAACTTTATGTCTTGATATTTCAATATACAGAAATCTGTTAAACTAACAATCTCTTAAACTCTTGGATTATTTTCATAAAACAAAATGAATAAATAAAAGTAATAAAAGTATTAAACACAATAAACCTTTTTATAAAAGGATTTATAAAAGAATTTCAAAAAAAAAGAAAGAAAATAGATAAAACATGAATAAAAAAACAAAGTCAAAACAATTTCCAAAGGGGTCGTTTGGATGGGCTAGGAATAGCCAATTCCTAGGAATTTCATATTCCTAGGAATTTCATCTCTCTCACAAAGTTACACACTTCCCAACGAAAATCCTTATTCCTTCCTAGGAATTGGCTATTCCTAGCCCATCCAAACGACCCCAAAAAGACTATTTTCAAATAACCGTTTTTGAATGAGCATTTCTAAAAATATAAAAAGAAAAGAATTCAAAATTTTTCAAAAGACAGCCAAAAGAATAAAATTGTAAAAAGATATTTTCATTAAAGCAAAGAAAAAGAGAAAAGAAACCAGGGCTCAGACCAGAGGCCAGAAACCTTGAAATCCAAACCAAAACCAAAACTAGTCTCTGTTTAGAGTCTTAGAATTTTAAGAGTACTTAATTGGGTCATGTCAATTAGGTCTGGTACCCTCAATTAAGTCCAATTTAGGTAAAAAAGAATGAGTCCTGCATGAACACAATAAGTAGTTATAAAATAATCCTTCCTAGCCCATTACATATTCTTTAGACCCCTTAATCAGAGGTTCCCGTAGGCAACTACGAGATAATTAACAATAGGGGCTTGCGCCTATTGGAAAGAAAGGACTCGCAAAATTAATAAACTCTCGTAAGAAGCGACTCTTGTTCTGGTTCTCTTGTTGTCAAGAGATGCTCAGCGCAGAGATCGAACCTTAAGGGGGGTGAATCTAAGGCTTATTTCACTTTTTCGAGGAAACTCTTTCATTCTTTGAGGGATGACGAAAAAGCCCATACAGACAGCAGGTACACTAAAACATTCCTGGTCAAACCTCAAATCCAAAAATCCAAATACCAAAACTCAAGGCCAAAACTCCAAAAACCAAACCCTAAATCCAAAGAAATCCAGATACCCAAACTCAAGACCAAAACTCCGAAAGCTCAAACCCTAATCTCATAATTCAAATACCAAAATTCCAAAATTCAAATCCAAATTCAAAACTCAAAATCCAAAACCCCCAAGTCTAAAGCCCAAATACTAGAAATTCAAAATCCAAACTCCAAGCCCAAAGAAAGTCCAAAACCCAAGGATCGAAACAAAACTCCGAAAAGTCAAAACTCAAAGGTCTAACTTGAAAATTAAAAAGTTAAACTCAAAAGTCCAATCTAAGAGTTGAAAAGCCGAACTCAAAAGTCCAACTTGAAATTGAAATAATTAAGGCTTAAAAAGTTGAACTGATAGCCAGAACTTAAAAGTCTTAAGATACCCCAAGATTTAATACTGAAACCCCAAAAGTTAAAGATACAAAGACCAACGCTCTAGAGTTTGGATCAAAGTCGATAACTGAAACTCTCAAAGTGACATTAAAGTCTTAAAAGTCCAACTTCGTCCTTCTGAAACTGCATAGCGCATTGCCTTGGAAGGTACAACCTGGTGTTCTCATCAAGAGGAGGCATAGCGCTTATTTTCTCACGACTCGAACGAAATTCCAAAATTTCTAAATCCCAAAACGATTGAGAATTGACCTAGATCGCCTATCTTTCTGGTGTCGAACTCAAAAATCCAAATCGTCCTTCCGAGACTGCATAGCGCGTTGCTCTGGAAGGTACAACCCTTGTGTTCTCGTCAAGAGGAGGCATAGTGCTTCTTTCCTCGCGACTCGAACGAAATCCCAATACGATTGAGAATTGACCTAGATCGCATATCTTTCTAGTGTCGAACTCATAAATCAAATTCGTCCTTCTAAGACTGCATAGCGCGTTGCTCTGGAAGGTACACCCCTGAATTTCTTGTCAAGAGGAGGCATAGCTCATCTGTACTCTAGACTTGAACAGAAAATCTCAAAAATCTCTAAATCCCTAAGTCGAATGAGTATTGATCTAGGAAATATAAACCCTAGCATTGATCTCAAAAATCTCAAGGTGGCCTAAAGCCAGCTTCAGCAAAGTTAATAACAAAATTGTTAAAACTGTGATATGAAAGTCAACCAAAGTTCTGTAATAAGTTTAAAGTTACAATCAAAAGAACTTAAAAGTCAAACCCCCTCCCCAAAGACTAATCTTTTAAAGATTAAAATTGTCTCTAAGCTATTTGTCACATCTAATTTTGATTATTCCCGATCTAGAGGTGCTCTTGTCTGGTTCTCAACTCAGCCCGGAGGTAATTAACAGTAAGGGATTGCGCTTGCTGGAAGAAAAAGACCTACAAACAAACAATCAACTCTCGAGGTACTTAGAACCGCGTTAGCGCCCATCACCAGTTTTTCAAATGGATAGTAGCGTTCGGGTCGCAAGATGCTCTAGGGGTATCTGATCCGTGCTTCTTTTCTCCATGGTGAAGTCATTCTTTGATCTTTCCCCGTGGATAGGCCAAAAAAGTGCGAGACAGCCGAGTGCAATAAATGAAAGTTTGCAAGTGAGCGTGTGTGTCCTCATTTTCATTTTCATAGAATGGATTTTGTTGCACAAGAGTGATGTGGGCGGGGGCGATTTGCATGTTGTTCGCATTAATGCCCGGAATGACCACCAGTCCGGCCACGTCTCTTGTTCTCGGGGCGCCATACTCCATTAGAGATTTGTTGTGGTTGTCCTCATCTTCATTAACATAAACTAATGAAGTAGCCATAAAATGATTGGCTTCCAGGACATATCTCCAACAATCTTCCACTTGGCCTAGAGTCAATCAACAGTGACTTCTAGCCAATGCATAGTACTCAATGTAATATCAAAATATACATGTCTCATACTAAAGTCTCAAAAGAAAAATACACTCAAAGCCAATCAGGCATGCGTCTAATCCCCATGGATGCAACATGCAACTCATGTGCGGCTCAAGATAGAGGCTTTGTCAGAGGGTTCGCTGTGTTCGCGGTGCCGTCCGCCTTATTGACCTTGATCCATCCATCACTCACAAACTGACAGATAAGATGGAATCATCGTAGAATGTGCTTGGTCTTTTGGTGAGACATAGGTTTTTTGGACTGAGCTATGGCTCCTGTGTTGTGGCAGTAGAGATCTACTGGACCTAAGATGCTTGAAACAACCTCCAGGTCGGTCAAGAATTCCTTGGTCCAAACGCCTTCTGTCGCTGCTTCACCAGCAGCTAAGTATTCTGCTTCGGTGACGGAATCGGTTGTGGTATCTTGTTTGGAACTCTTCCAACTCACAGCACCACCATTGAGCAAAAATATATAGCCAGACTGTGACTTTGCGTCATCTTGATCGGTTTGAAAACTAGCATCGGTGTAACCACTTACAACGAGCTCTTGATCTCCACCATATACGAGAAGACTGTCATTTGTTCTCTTGAGATACTTGAGGATATTCTTGACTGCAATCTAATGTTCCAAGCCAGGGTTGGCTTAGAATCGACTAGTCACACTAATTGGGTATGCCACATCGGGACGAGTGCATAGCATTGCGTACATGATCGAACCTACTACAAAAGGATACTTGAATTGCTCCATGTACTCCCTATCTATATTAGTCGTCGGACACCGAGTCTTACTCAAGTGTATGTCATGTGACATAGGCAAATAACCCTTCTTGGAACTAACCATCTTGTGTTTTACCAACAGCTTGATTCCTAGGATGTAGGCGGCCTCACCTAAGTCCTTCATTGAGAACACTTTCTTCAATGAAGTCTTGACTGCATTCAACTTGGGAATATCATTCCCGATCAAGAGGATATCACCAACATATAGAACAAGAAATACAACCACACTCCCACTGATCTTCTTGTAAACACAAGATTCCTTTTCGCTTTGAATGAAGTTCAACTTCTTGACTTCATCATTAAAGCGCTTATTCCAACTCCTCAATACTTGCTTCAATCCATAAATGGACCTTTGAAACTTACATACCTTGTTAGCATTGGATCCAGAAAACACTTGGGTTGTGTCATATACACATCTTCTTCCAAATTGTCATTTAGGAAGGTGGTTTCGACATCATTTGTCATATCTCATAGTCATAAAATACGACTACCGCTAACAAGATCCGAATTGACTTGAACATGATAACGGGCGAGAAAATTTCTTCATAGTCAATACCATAAACTTGCTTGTAACCTTTCGTAACAAGCCATGTCTTTTATACAGTCAAGTTGCCATCCATGTCGACATTTTTCTTAAAGATCCATATGTTCTCAACGAGTTTTATCCCGTCGGAAAGGTCAACCAAGGTCCATACCTTGTTGTCATACATGGATTGCATTTCGGATTCCATGGCTTTAAGCCACTCTTTGGAGTCGGGTTTTTCCATCATATCCTTAATGGTCAATGATTCATCATTCGCAATGACGAGAACGTTGTTCAAACTCAAGTACCTTATGTGTGGACGACATTTCCTTGTTGACCTCCGTAGGATTGGTGCTTGAGATTTTTGAACTTGTTCCACAACAGCTTGTGGACTTGGTTCTTGATTCTCGAAAATTTGAGTAACTTGAACAATATTGACTCGCGATATGTTCGAGTCCTCATTTGATGGAGCATACTCTTGAAGCTTTTCCACAACGACTTGTGGAAATGATTCAGCTACCACCTTATTTGGCACCACATTAGGAATAGCAAGATTGCTTACTTGAGGCGCATCTTGCGATGGTTCATAAATTTCTTCAATAGCCACATTACTCCCACTACTTCTTCTTGAGAGAAACTCCTTCTCCAACAACTCCGCGTGGTGAGTAACAACTATCATGTTCTCGACACGATTGTAGAAGTAGTAACCATTTGTTTCCTTAGGGTATCCCACAAAATAACAATTGTCCGATTTAGGTCCAAGCTTATCGCTCATTAGTCTTTTCACATAAGCTTCACAACTCCAAATCTTAAGAAAAAAACATACTTGGTTTCTTGCCAAACCAAATCTCATATGGTGTTTTCTCAACGGTCTTTGATGGAACTCGGTTCAGTGTAAAAGCTGCGGTTTCTAGTGCAAAATTCCAAAATGACTTAGGCAAGTCGGCTTGGCTCATCATCGATCAAACCATGTCTAGCAAAGTTCGATTTCTCCTTTCGAATACACCATTACATTGTCGTGTTCCCAGTGAAGTGAGTTGTGGAACGATTCTACACTCCTTTAGATAATCACCAAACTCATGACTCAAGTACTCACCACCTAGATCAGAACGCAAGACTATGATCTTTCGACCAAGTTAGTTTTCAACTTCATCCTTGAATTCCTTGAACTTGTCAAAAGATTCGGACTTGTGCTGCATCAAGTAGTTATACCCGTATCTACTATGATCATCGGTTAAAGTAATAAAGTATGAATAACCTCTACGTGCACAAATGCTCATAGGTCCACATACATCGATATATACAAGATCTAATAAGCCACTTGTCCTTTTACCTTTGTGGGTAAAAGGCGCTTTGGTCATTTTTCTCATCAAACATGATTCACATGTATCAATTGGCTCGAAAGCTAATTGATCTAAGAGACCAACGGTTTGCAATCACTTAATACGTTTCTCATTGATATGACATAAGCGACAATGCCACATCAAAGTCAAACTCTCATGTGAAATATTATGTTCTTATTGTCATGTTCAACACTCAAAACATGTTTGCTAGTATCAAGCATATAAAAACCATTCGATAAATGCGCACCACAATAACAAATATCATCACGAAACAAAGTACAACACTTATTCTTTATTACAACATCAAAACCATCAAAGTCCAAACATGAGACAGAAATAATGTTTCGAGTGATATATGGAACTACATAAACATCGTTGAGTTTCAAAACAAAACCAGAAGGCAAAATAATCTCTACATTCCCAATGGCCATAGCGGAGATGCACGTGCTGTTACCGATGCGGAGTTGAACTTCGCCTTTCTCGAGCCTTCTTGTCAGCAAGGTATTTGGGACAGTACCTCATCCAGTGGCCCTTGTTGCTACAATAGTAGCACGCGATCTCAGAGTTGGTCGGGTTCTTCTTTCTCTTGGAACCCTCGGGAGCTCCCTTTGCCGAAGCTTAGGGCGTCACAGGATCTTTGCCCTTCTTGGTTCTACGGGTTTTCTTCTTTTTCTTGCTCTTCTCGCTCACCGCCAAAACATCCTTGGCCCCTTGTTTCTCTTGAGATTCTCCTCAGTTACGACAAGCATGTTTTGGAGCTCGTCTAAACTCTTGTCCATGGCGTGCATGCGGTAGTTCATAATAAACCCCGTGAAACTGGAAGGGAGAAAGTTAAGGATGAATTCTTGAACCGCTCCCGGAGTGAAGGGCTTGTCAAGCCTCTCAAGTTGTCAAAAGTAGCCTGCCATTTTCATGACGTGCGGTCCAATCTCATGGCCCTTTGCCAATCTGACATTGGCGATGGCCTTGATCAATTTATCTCTTTCGGTACGGGCCTTGTCATTAAACATGGTCTGGAGATGAGCATATATGTCAAATACGCTTTTGCCATTATCCATGAACTCCTTTTGGAGTTCAGACTCCATGACAGCGACAATCAGTGTGAAGATCTCCATATCATCCATGATGTTCTTGTCATAGTCGTTCTTATCCTTTTGGGGAGCCATTGCCGCGGGCTCCTTGGAAGGATATGAAGTGGTCAAGAGATATTCCTTCTTCTCAAACCTAAGGGCAAGCCTAAGGTTGCGGTGCCACTCGAGAAAATTGACACCATTTAAAGCAAGTTTCTCTTTCTCGAGAATAGAATGCAACGAAAAGACGAAGAAGACATCTACAATAATTTCAATTTAAGGTCAATTAGTTTATGCAATGTTTTATTTTTCACAAAGTAAAACTTCCACTACATTAATTAAGTCCCTATATGTAATGGGTTTCCAAGACCCTCATTTTCATTGAAATAATGCTAGCATCGGCATAACATTAAGTCAACTAATATAGGGTAGGTTCACCAACCAATTATATCGACCATATAACTCTTGGTTCGCGTCGCGAACATCACTCGAATTTCCAATCCGATTAGGATCCATTGTTAAGCAACTTCTCTCTATTTGCTTCTTGGAAATCTAATTTACACCCCGACTACCATTGGTAGACCACGATGTCTGCGTCAGCGGAATGCATCAATGGATGACCAAACGGTGTGAAGGGGATAGAGAGAAGGATAGTGATTTGGCTTAATCGTATTATTTGGGACAAACATTATGTGACTTTGTTTGGTGGTCGTGTAAGCATACATCCATACCTATACTATGACATTTCATAGCATTCAAACAATCACACATAATAAACATCTCAGGTATTGTTATGGGTTTGTATGGCCCCCGCTTGCATTAGTTTCGCCACATCACCATATAGCAAATCTAATCTCTACTACTTATAAAAGCACCTTACAAAAGTTGTATTCAACCCCTAACATCAATTATGTGTCATTGATTTTGTTAATCTGATATGATGTATGGTCTGAATTTGTATATCAGATAAAAAGTTAGCTATTAATCTGATGTTGTTGAGCGCTGGGATGGTTTAATTGAAATTATTCGCTGAAGCGCAGCGCTTCAATTCTCCGTAAAAACACTTTTTTTCACACTGTTTCTACCTTTTTCACACCGTCCCTCAATATAAGCCTTCTCTCTCTCTCGTTTCCTCACTGCCTCTCCTCTCCGCCATTTTTTCTCTGTATTCACCGATATCATTCTCTAGGTTTCACCAATTTTCAACCAAAAATACCAAAAATACCTCTACCCCTCTCTCGATTCCTCACTGCCTCTTCCTATCCGCCATTTTTTCCCCTTTGCATTCGAGCTTAGAGAACCAAAAACTCACTCGCGCCTCACCCCACCTCCTTCTCCCTCTAAGATCACCTCCTCTCTTCTCCCTCACGCACATGACAGACCCCCAACCCTCTCTTCCTCCCCGCCATTACCTCCCTCTCCTTCTCCTCTCAACCCCACCGAGCACACCTCGCCCCAAAATTGAGACCCCCCTCCTCTATTCTCGTACTTAACCTCCCTTCTTCTACCTCGACAGCGGACAGCCGGACAGACGAATCTTTCTCCGTTCGCCTCCGTTGCAGTCCTGACAACTGCCTTCTTGAGCAGTCGCTCTTGCTGCATCAGTTACAGGGTTTGCCCCTTTATTGTTGAAAGGAAGTGGATCTACATATTTAATTCTTTTAATTTTGTAATACATGAATAGAGTATTTTTTTTAATTTAATCGACTTTTCTTTCATTTTTTTTTCATTTTTGGCTAATTTGTTGATTTCTCTATTTTCATAAGATACCTATCAGTGAAAAAAAAAATGCTTAATTTATGATACAACATCAAACAATGAATCATAATATGAAAACAATATATAAATAAAGTTATAATTAAAATAATAACAATATTACATGCAGTTCAATTACAAACCACTTAATGGATTTTTTTTCTAATATTTTACTTTTGTTTACATAGCACAATAGAACAAGGTTTTATTTCTATAGGGGTAGCTGGATTTTTCACATTGACTCACCCATGCTATCACAAACCCTCTCCTTTTACTCGGACTTGGGACCAAGCCACATGAAACAGTGCATACAGAGTTTAACATAGCACAATAGATTGCAAAATAAAAATAATAATTGGAACAAGAACTCAGATTTTGTAAAAACTTTTACTACAAGCAAGTAAATTTGCGCATCAAGAATTTGTTGGATTTCGAAATCAACATCAGACATGCTTAAACTCACCGTCCAATTACATTAACAAAATTCTCAACCAATATTGAAACAAATGATTCAACAGCCAACTATCATAGTCAAAATGTATAGATGTGTACTATCACATACCACCAACTACCCATAAATCTGATATCATGGTTTATCAGCATTTTTACAATAAACGAAAATAAAAGATGATATCTTGCAGGAGCCATTTCTTCAAGCACTTGTTGATATTGTTATTCAGCAAACGTGTCCAATAGTCAACAAAACTCTTGATTAGTAATATTTTATTCCAAACAATTTTCATTTTGCCTTTAAAAAAGATGATCTCATTCTTAGTTTTTCAAATTGTCCAGCAAAGGACATTAAAAACAATAAAAAAAAAAGCATGTTTATTATCAGCATGAAGAGAACATGCAAACTGGACAATATCATTGATCAAAACAACAAAATTTCTAGTAATTTTATTTAAGTTTGTAAAAAAAAAGTAAGTCTTGACCTCCTCTCATAGACTTGAGGTAGTTGAAAATTTCTTTTGTACAAAGTCAGCTTTCTTCACTCAATTTCTCTATTCCTTTTCATGTCTTCTCTATTGTCAACTCCAACCTACAATGAAGACTGACATTTTCCAAAAAATAAAAAGAAAAAATAACATAGTATAAACATGTTGCAAAGGACAAAAGGTTCGGACTTTTTTCGTGGATCTTTTTTTCTTGTTGGGTTTCTTTTCTAACTTACCTCAACTTGTTTGGGACAAAAGGCTTAGTTGTTGTTGTTGTTGTTGTAAAACTCACTGGTGGTAAAATTGCTTCAGTTGTCTAGAGAATTAGGATTCAATGCTCAAACTTGAATTGCACTTCAAATCCCAAATAAATCAATGAAATTTGCAAAACTTACTAGGATCAATCTCGGTGCCAATCAGCTCCAAAAGAACACTTCTCCCAACGATCTTGTCAGAATAAGCATCGATTTGGTTGGCGATCGTCTCCTTGAGATCCTCTCTGCGCTTCCTCCGCACCGTCACAACTGCTCTTGCCGTGAACTTGACGGCCTTCTCCTTTTCCACGATCGCCTCCGTTGCCATTCTCTCGATCGTGGCAGCCGCCATAGGGAATCGCAGCCCCTCAACGGAACATAAATTAGTATGTCAAAAAAAAAATAGTCATTGTTCAAAAAAATCATTTGATTCCCTGAAACTCGTGTAAGCAGCATGCCCAAAAATATTTGTATGAAATTTCCATTCTGAATCAGGTTTGGCACCAGAATTGCAGCACATGCTACTGACATTATCTTTTCTTTTTTCATTTCCTTCATTTTCCTAGTAACATGGACAACTATATTATTCTTATCAACAATGAAATATGGTCAAACGATATAATTAAGTAACAAGCCTTATATAACATGTTTACACATGATAGGAAAAAGTAATTTGTCTTGATCAATACATGATGACACTTAAAAATAATGCAAAGAACCTTTGATTTTTTTAACTCCAACTCCTCCTGGAGCTTCCTATAGTCATCCTCATGCTGCATCTTCTGGGATTTCATCTGGATTTCATGCTCTTTTCTAAGAGCTGATAGTCTCTGTATTGGTTACATGTAATAGTTAGAATAAGACCATGTTTGTTTAGTACCTGCTCAGGTATGTTTCCCAGACAAAATCAATATACGATGCTTCTTATACAAGAGAAAGAAGAAATCTGAGTGAGAACTCAGGACATAAATAGAGAAAAGAATAGTTCAAGAGGTCATTTGGAATTTCAATTCGAAGAAAAGGTAAAAAATTCCAGTTTCAAAGAGAATTGGTAGTAACCTCATGCATGTTGTGGAGGACGGCGAAGAAGTTTCTGATCTCAATGATGCCGTCCAGGGAGGTGGAGACTGGAGCGAGGAGATCGGATCGCCTTTTGCGAGGGGTCATCTGATGGATAAATAGAGAGGCGAGAGAGGCTACTATTACAAGTTACAACCATGGCAGAAATGGAAATAGGGAAGGCAACAGCGAGACGACAATTAAACCTAGATTTAATTGTGGAAAAGGGCAGAGGAGATCTAGTTTGGAGGAGGTGGCGATGGTGCGGGGAAGCGCGGGGTGGCAGTCACGCGGCTCACGCGGCTGCGGAAACTGCTCTTGTCTCGATCGATCGTGAGAGGGAGAGAAAGAGAAAGGATATCGGTGACGGCCGCTGATTAGGGTATACGGAGAAAGAAAGAAGTAATATCTGATTATCCTTTTGTATCTGATGCGAAGGAAAAATAATATATCTTTTATTGCGTAAAGGAGGATCGAACCGTGACTTGTACGATGAAACACAGAAGACTTAATTAGCTAATCCAGCACTCAGACATTTCTGATAACAGGTCGACCTTTTATCTGAAATTTAAATCTGAACCGTAAATCATATTAGATTAACAAAATCCATTATCAATATTTGATATTAGAGGGGTGTAATTGTTAGAAAGTGTTCGTTTTTTTATTTTTCTTGCTAATTATTATTAATTAATCTAATTAAATAACAAGCATCTCGATAGATCTTGATCAAGTATCAACACATCACATGAGAAGGAGAAGGAGGCTACCTCTCCTAGACTAGCAACTAGGAGGCTCGAATCCGTCGATATCGAGATTGCACGCACCACCACGAACGCCTTGGCCTCGAGTCCATCAAGAGATTAACCACAACCTCAATCTATGCTAGTAGATGAGAGATTAAGACTAATCACTTCCTTCCTTATCTTTCAATTAATCAAATTAATGGAGGAATGATTTATACTCAACACATGAGTCCTATAGGAGGTGGATTAAGAGTAAGAGAAGAAGAGAAAATTCTGAAATTCCTCTTCTAATGCTAGGGTTTGCTTTAAAATTAATCCCTTTATATAGACCTTTCTTACCCTACCTACCACAACAAATTGTGGACATAAATGCCCTTGCTAGGCCGGTCTCAAGGAGAGGGTTTTAGTGGGCTACAACTTATTGTAATGGCCCATTTAATTATCTCTTAAATTGCTCTTTTAATTCAACCTCAAATCGGACCTTTAATTAACTAATTAAATAGAAATCCAATTAACTCAAAATTAATTAAAGTATGTTGAACATATTTAATTATTAACTTATTAATAATTAATTTGGGATTAGCTAGTGCACTAATTTATTTCTATATGATCCCTTTGACAAAATTAATTATAACGGTTCGCAACGGTATATAATTAATTAATCAACTTATCATATTTTCGCAATAATCACTGTTGCGAATAAATAAATAATGCACCGTGTGGTTATAACTCTATTTGTGTGACCATTTGAGGATTTATGCTACGTTGTCCATGGAATTAAATCGTTATTTAATTTCAATAATCATAAGCGGTACCTAGCAACACGTTATGATTCACAATTCGCATAAATAATGTACTGCTGCAATATTTCAATCCTGCATAAGAAATAATAGTATTTTCTTATCTGATTCTTATGTCACATAATATCATCGTATAATCCAAGATAGGAATGTATTATTCTTGCAGATTATACGTTTCTTGATCTAGAGATAATTGTATCAAGTTGCTAGCAAACAATCTATCTCCATCAAGGGGCCCAAACAGATATCATCACTCACTAAGTGAATTAATGAGGGACATATGATTTTCTTGATGAACAACTTTTTCCCGCACAATTCAAGAGAACATAAATAAAATTCGTATAGCAGCCCTTATCAGGAATCAACGGTAGATGATATTTATTGAACCTATTCTCATGTGAAAAAGTTGAACCATCTCAAACTTAGAATCAAACTTAAATGAAATAAATAATGACACATAACACAATCTATATATTTATTTCATTGGATCATGTCATGTACTATGTTCCATAACATATACATATGCAATTAAGTTGGCAACTCCTTACCTATGATTTGTAGAAGTTAATCATCACTTAACTTGCATACTAATATTATCTGATAATTAATGTTCCTTGTTAATTATCAAGATTACGGACCTTTTAGATTTATTATTGTCATTTAATTATAAATGAACTACAGAGATCTATAATTCAGATCCTCAACCTGAATGATCTGTCAATTAATAAATAAAGGAACAAATGATAAAAAATCATCAATAATATAAACCATAGAAGTAGCCATATAATGATTGGCTCCTAGGACATAACTCTATAGTAATTTGTTTTTATCTGAAGTTTATGCGTCTACGGTGGATGCATTTATAAGTAGTAGAGATGATGAGAAAGTCAATGAATTATAACCCAACACTTGGTCTAATTTTTAAGTATTTTTTTGAAATTTTAGAAAATCATTAATCTAATTAGTTCTGAACCGTTAAAAAACAGCAGTTTTTAAAAATCCGAAAAAAATACTTAAAAATTTCAAAAAAATATAAAATTTGATTTGTATAGTGATTTCAATAGAGAGATCACATTGGACGGTTTGGATCGGTCATTTTAAAGTAGATATATGAGTTTTGATCGCAACTCACGGAGGTTTTGGTGAGTTGCAACTCACCATAGCAAAACTCTATATATATATATATATATATAGATAGGCTAAATTAGACTCCAGCACACAGAGGGCCTATGTGCTCAAGTTGTTTAACCGTCCGATCTGAAATCTAATGGTCTGGATTCATGTGCTGAGGAGAGAGGATGCTTTAATTTTTTCCGTTATTTATTTTGTCTCCTCCGTTACTCTCCTCTCGGTCTCTCCCATTTCTAAATCTCTCTCTCTCCCCACTTCGAAACCCGAACTGCCTCCTCTCGCATCTCCTCAAAACACCTTGGTGGCTGCTCTCTTTCCGCAATTCCGCCTCTTCTCCTCAAATTGTGCTTTCTCTCCCCCTCTAACCCTCAGCTGTTGGTCGTGAGTCGTGACGCCTCCACCTCATATCTACTATTAGACGGTTCTCTCTGTCTTCTTAAACCCTAGAAGCTCGATCCTAGTAAGAAGTAGCTCTCCCCTCTAATTGTAAGCCATAATTTTGCTATTTTTGTTTAAATTAAGGTTAATGTGTGCGCTATTTGGGATTAATTTTCTTGCTGCCCTGGTTAATTTTGTTTAATTTATTCCTTAATTTGTTTCCTATCAGATATTTTCTGGTAACAATTAGTCTTTATAGACCATGTTTAGTTAAGTTAATCATTAAATCATGTAACTAGATTAGTCAAGTTAGTTAGAGCATGTATCTGGTACGCTTGAGGTATCTAGGAATGCTATATATCGGTCAGTACCTTCTCTGTAACAGTATCAGCTGATTTGTGTTGTACAACTGTTTGGAATAGTACCAAAATGTAATTAGTTATGTTATTTTGGAGTTGTGTTCTGCTTATTGAAAATGACTTCCTTTATTTGCCATGCTTAGTTTATCGGTCTCATGCCAATTTGGCAAAAAAAATTTAGTACTGGTTTGAACCAACAAACTCAAATTGTAGTGTTTTCATTTAGCTGATAGCTTATATATAACTTACTCCATTTAGTATATGTTCTCAATTTAGGTTCTAGTATGTGCCAGTATGTGGTACCCTTAAATTGAATGCATATGTCACCCGAACATGAATTTAAAGAGCAAGTAGAACCCAATATGAATTCAAAGATATAAGTTTATTATCCTCTACTTAACTTATTTTGTTATGCTTCCTTGCAGTGGTTTTACAGACGTCAACTACACTCAATTGACTGAGCTCTATTGCAACTACACTCAATTGATTGAGCTCTTTTATTTCAGTGGGCAAGGAGTGGTTACCAGTAAATCCTTCTTTCCATTAAGCAAGCGCCACACATTAATTTGAAAATGGACAGAGAGAAAACAAATGCAAAGTTGTTTCCTGCTTTGGATAGAACCTTGTAATCAAGAGAGTTTTGTGCATTCATATTGGAAAAACACATTTTCAGATTCTGGCACAATCATGTGATAATATACCTTATAACCTTTTTTATTTTTATTTGCTAACATCAAAATTTCTAGGGAGCATTTGGTGAAATTGCTCCATTGGGTTTCCGATTAGAAGCTTCTATAGAATTCCGTTTGAAAGTGAGCGTTTCACTTCGCACTTGGATTGGATTGATTTACAAAGATCAAAATATACACAAATAAATCAAAGTGAGCATTTTTCTCTCTATAATAATTACCACCAAGAGGGAGAGGGAGAGAGAGAGAGAGATGGAACCGGCACCAGTACCGGAAAGCGTGGCGAAGCAGGCGGAGCTCCTCAAGCAAGATGGCAACACCTTCTTCAAGAAGGATCGCTTAGGTGCCTCCATTGATACTTATACCGAGGTCTTTTTTGCTATTTCACTTTTTAATCTTGTTGAAAATTTTGATATTTTTAGTTTAATTTGAGCTCTTTTGTTTCAATTCTGTCTTCAGTTTCGTTTGTTTGGTGTGCTATTAGGATTTTCATTTTCTAGATGCTTAAAATTGGGTTGATTACAGGGAATTGGGACAGAGGAGAAATTAGAGAGAAATGAATAGAAATTGAGAAAGTAAATACTGAAATTGTATCATACGCTTGGGCTTGATAATAATATTAAGTTTTCCAACAAAATCTATGCCCTTGGCAGGACCAGTGGATAATCTATTAGGTTTTTGTACTCTTGAGGATCATGCTCCTTCTATCAATTATTTTAATCTGTAATTTAGTTGGGTTACTTGGTGCATGTATATTGTAATTATCTGATAGTTTTTGGGCGTTGTGTTTCTATGCAGTAGCTCAATTTTCAATTTTATTTATGTCGAATATAGTAGGATAACTTTGGGGGATGCAATTTCTTAAATTTAAAAAAGTTTTGGTTGTTGTATTTTCAGGCAATAGCACTGTGCCCAAATGTGGCCGTGTACTGGACCAACAGAGCACTGTGCTACACGAAGAGAAAGTGTGTAATGCATCTCTCTTTATTTTCTGTTCTATTGTTAACTTATTATTTTCTACTTAATTTGTTTTATGCAATAATATGTTAGGTTTACTTACTATTTTCCTTTCTTATCTGTTTAACTAGATAGTTATTTCCTTGTTGTAGTGAATGGAGAAAAGTCGAGGATGATTGTAGGAAGGCTCTGCAGCTTGACAATATTTCTGTCAAGGTAGAATCTCTATACTTCTCCTTTTTTGATTCACCTGTTATTATAGATTTGATTGAACTTGAACGATGGCATATACGGATTGTTCACCTTCAATTTTGCCTACAATTTGATGTCAGGATGGTACCAGTCCAATAACTAGCAGATCGGTTTGACATATCAAATAAAATTGCTCTTAGTTTGTAAAATTTGAGTCAACTGTAGTGAAATTGTGATAGTCATTGAGCTTTCTTGTGTTTATTTGACTTCCAATGCTTGTAATGAAGTTCAACATAGTAATTGCTGTGAAAAATAATTCTGAGTTAGTATATTTAATTTCTTTTGTTGGCAAGAAAAAATGTATTTCAGAATTAGATCAGTTGTGTAGCTTTTGATTGGTTTTCATTCCCTGGTAGGAACCTTCTTCTCTCTGTCTAATTTCCTTTACAATTGTTGATTATTAAAAATTAGCAAAATGGTTGGATGCGGTGTTGAATGGGAAGAGAGCTCTGATTTATTGGAGGTGGTATCTATGTGTGACGTAGTTTATCAGATCCGAATCCAAAAAGAGAGATTTGGATAGAGAATTGACCTATATGAAGCAGCTCTAGGAAAGTATGTAGTTGATAAAAAGGTGCTGGAAGTTATGCAAAAACATGCTTTTGTAATGCATCCTCTTCCTCGGCTAGATGAGGTATTGTTATTTTCATATCTTAGGACTTAGATTATTAATATGTTTCCTGGGACTTAAACTTCTGAATTTAACATAATGGTGTGGTTATTAGTAAGACAAAAGTAATTTTGAGTTCATTTTTTTTTTCTATTTTATGTTATTAGCGTTGCTAAGTGGTGTATACAAAACATGAAATTGGCATAAAAAAACATACAGAAGATCTAAATAAATCCATATTATAGTGGGTTATTATACTTAATTATTTTCTTTTCAACTGGCGTTGTTCTCATACTTCTAGATAACTGTGGAAGTGGATGATGATCTAAGAACAGCATATTTCAGACAGGCAAAGAATGACCTTTATATTCGCATGGCATTGTTGAAGCTTCTGCTATTGGGCTGGTAGGAATTCTGCAAGTAGAAAAGTTTGATACCTAATAGTTTTGGCATTTTATAGAGTTGAAAAGGCAATAAGATTATATTAACAGGTGTATTTGACATTTTATGTTATGCAAACTTTTAAAATAATTTCTAGAAAAGCTTATAATATGAGTGATTGGCATAAAGGGTATTCTTGGAAAACAAAATAAATCTCTGATATATTTTTAACTATTTGACCTAAATATTAGATTTGGTGCAGCATATGAATATGATAGCATGTATGAAGATGGAGTGCCATACTGTTTGATAAAGAACTCATGGGGAGCTATTGGGGTTGTAGATGGCTACTTCGAGATGGAACTCGACAAGAACATGAGTGGTGAGTACTTTTTATTATCTTGCTGGCAAAACTTTTCAGAAACATGGCAGCAGAATTTGCGATTATTATGATTTCTCATGATTATCTGCAATTAAAATAGACCTACCTAGCTGCAGTTTTATGATTTGTTGAGTTGGCTGCTTTTGGGACTTAAAACCAGCTGACTTAATAATTCTGCTATTGGACTTGAGATCCAATATTTCAGGCGATTCTCACTGAGTTAGATTAGGTTTAAGAATTATTATTACTTCACAACATAATGTTTCTTTTGTGGGTTCAAGTGTGGATTTCAAGGTTAAAATGGTCACCACGGGAGGAAAGAAGATCAAGCTTGCAATTTGGGATATTGGTATATCATTCAATCTCAAGTCTCAACACATGTAATTTCTGTTACAAATTAATCTCTATTAAAAAATTTTTTGTTGTTTTCAAAGTTGGTTAAATACAATGAATGCTGCAGATGGACAGGAACTCTGACAAGTTCATACAGTTATACTACAGAGGTGCTTTAGGCATCACGGGTACATCATTCTTCTCTTCTTTCTGAATATTATCAATGTAATATTGTAAGTCGATCAAGCTTACACTTATTTAGATTTTAGTCCAATGATGCTGTGCTCAATCATGGGTGTATAGATGTATATTACTCTGATGAATCTGACATATTAAAAGTGTCGTGCTAATTATTAAGTTACTTCTTGATGAACCTGAGACATTCTTCTCTGGTAAATACCAAGCGTTTTTGGATTTTAAATTGAGTAATAAATATTAAAGATTAGATAGGAAGTAGGTGATCCACCAATTTATTAAATACAACGTGGCCATTTATACATTGTTTATTTTTAATTTCTCATGATAATGTGATATAATATAATGTTGTAGTGTATGATGTGACAAAAGAGATACATTAACCAATAGTCTGACATATGGGCCAAGGAAATCGGCCTCTACTCAACCAACCAAGACCGCATTAAGATGCTTGTAGGCAACAAAGTCGATATGGCAATTTAATTGTTTTTCTAGAATTGCTTCAGCTGATTGAATGTGTTGTCTAAATAGAGAAAGCAAATTATTCAATATATGATTGATAGTGAACTTTTTATGAAAAATTGAAGGAAAGTGAAAGGGCAGTGACAAATGAAGGCATTCATTTTGCAAGAGAATATGGATGGTTGTTCCTTGAGTAAGGTACTAAAACTCGAGTTAATGTTGAGAAATGCTTTGAAGGACTTATTTTGAAAGTAATAAACTCTAATGTTCTAACTAGAGTATAAGTAAATTACACAATCGGTCCTGGAAGCAAAATTAATCCGTTCCTTGATTGAATTTGACATATCAATTATGTACACAAGAAACAACGCATCCTATACATTTAATTTCATTTTATTCCATTAAAAAAAAATAGCAGTGTTTAATTTTTTTTAGTATCCATATAAGTTTGAGAAGTGCTACGAGAGAATTAAGGGGCCGTTTGGATCGCTTAGGAATTTGAGGAATAGCCTATTCCTAGGCAGAAAACATTAGGAAGTGTGTAACTTTGTGAGAGAGATTTAATGCTAGAAATAGCTAATTCCTAGCCCCATCCAAACGGCCCCTAAGATAATATAAAAGATACAAATTATTTGTAGTGTCATATTACACTCACGCATTCACGCGACATATAATATCTACGAAACTTATCGTTTAAATTTCTTTTTATATATTTTTTATTTTTTAAATAGGTAAGATCACTTTCGCTCTTGTAACAATGGGTGGGAGTGATTAAATATTATTTGTCATTTTGTATTATTTTATTTTATGATGCAGTTTTACTTTTATGTGAAATTGTTAATTGAAAAATATCAATTTTTATCGAATTATTTTTCTCTATTCATATGTTCATTTTTACTCTTTATTTCTTAAATATAATCACTTGTGTCAAAAATTATTTACCCCCACACATTGAGTAGGCGTGATTATTAGTTTGTTTAAATCGTGAATATTGTTGATACCTTCAGCGCCGATCAAGACAATGTTGACCTTAAATATTAAAAAAGGACAACATATCCATGTTAAATAATATTTGTAAATATTAAAGACCCGCCCACACATTGAGTGGGCACTGCTGCTAGTATATATATATAATGGCTAATGCGCCATCGATGGCACGTGCCATCGATTTTCTATCGACTCATTTTTAAAAAGAAACTGTCAGATAATAAAATTGTATTTTATAGATCTGTAACGGTTATTAGAAAAAAAACTGTTACAGACTATATAATATTTTAACGATTTTTTCATAATAACCGTTACAAATCATAGTCATCTGTAACGGTTCTTTTGAAAAAACTGTTATAGAATATAGCCAATTTGTAACGGTTCTTTTCCCTTTTGTAACGGGACCTACTGTAACGGTACCACAACCGTTAAGCATTTTATTAACCGTTACAACATTGATCTTAAATATTAAAATGGACAACATATTAATATCAAATAATATTTTTATTTTCACATATCACATAATAAAGTCTGCCCACACATTGGGTGGACTCTGCTGCTAGTATAATCAAACCCTCCCACTAATCATATGGATCTAATCCTATATAATTAAAAAAAACAAAATACATGTGAAAAATTCCTAATCCCTCTTAACCTTAGGGGTATGCAAGCGTTACAAGTTACATTAAAATTAATCTATATTAATTATCAATGGCACCAAAGGCCTTACACACATTCACACAGCATTCATTACAAACCACAAGGCATTGATATCTTGGGCCATACCAAACCCACGATCCTCCTACAAAAATAAGTTAGCACAAGTACTCTTACGTGTGTAATTCGTTTCCAATTAACAACACTTTTAAGTATCTTTGCACATCACTTGTTTGCTTGCTTTTTCTGCGTAAAGAAGGTTTAACTTTAACAACCCAATTGTTTAAACCATTTGAAATTCATTTCAACAATCGATATCATTTAAAGAAGGATAATAAAGAGCAATCTAATTAACATATTGATCGATGGTGAAACCAAGTCTCAAAATAAAAATCTCGTGTCTACCGATCTAATCGTTTGTAGAACAGCTTGAGGGTCGAATCCACATGGACGGTGTTAGAATATCGATCTTTTACTTTACTAAACTAACTAGACGGTTCAACTCTTTTGTGAATTAAAGGTTGAAGGTGGGTCTAAATCCTAAGTCTAGTTTTAAGGTCAAAACAAGAATTAATGAGAGAAATTTAACAAGTCACGTAATTCTAGGATTTCTGGTTGCTAATACTTCTTCTTAGTCCCAGTTCCAGCGGTCCGCTGACTCTCGTAGCGGCCCGCTAAAAGAACTCAGGTCGCTAACATATTTAAGTGGTCGCTAGTTACTTGGCGGACATAGACAACCTCGCTGGTTCACTCAGCGGCCCGCTAGGATTAGCGATGTGAATGCAAGTTCACTTAATTTAGTTGATAATTGTGTAGGGATAATGGCTTAATTAAGGTTCCTAGATCAAACTCTCGTTTCAGGTCTGGTTACCAATTAATTAACTCAATTTTCCTCGTATAGAATCTAGATTTCAACTCTCGTTTCGTGGTCTAGTTTCTATATGTTTATGCCTTTCTAACTTACGAATTCCTTGGTTCTCACCTTTGGAAATGACTTAAACTCTCGTTAATTGGTTCTGGTTTAACCTCTCGGTATCAACCCTCATGTTAATCATAATCATGCATAATAATCTAAGTTTGTTTGGACAACCACCTAGCAATTAAGAGAGCTCTACTTAACGGGTGTAAACAAATCTACTTAGATAATCATGGCATAATCAATTAAAGCAATTCAAGCAAGGTCTAAAACACAAATATATCAAATAAACTAAATAAACATGCAATCAACAACTAAGAATTAGAGTTTACAACCATAGCCCTAGAACAAACAATCAACAACTAAGAGACATCATACAAACACAAGAGAAAATGAGAATAAGGAAAGATTACAACCAATTGCTCTTGCGTGTCGAAATCTCCTATCAAACACGTCTGTTGCTGTCGCAAATGACCTACTCGGCGCTGCCACGATCTGGACTTGAGACTCAACTCTCCAATAATTCTATGTCTAACCCTAATTTGACCTTGGATTTGTTCTCCCTCATTGTCTCCTCTTGATCTCTCCTCAAACTCGTCTTTAATAGGTATTGGGAAGGTGTAGAAACGCTGGATATAACTGAAAACGCGCTCTGGATGCACATTGAGTCGGTGGAAACCGTCGTCCAAACATAGAACTGCTAAATTGGACAATTCTGATAAATCTGGCGGTTCCAGGTCTAGCGGGTCGCTGGAGCTTTCAGCGGGTCGCCGGAAAATACCAGCACTGCGTTCTGTCAGTATTTTGGGCATATCTCCTTCATCCGAACTCCGTTTGAGGTGATTCAAGAACCGTTGGAAAGCTTAGAATGAGCTCTTCAACTTAATGGACTCATCCAAGTCATTTCTTGTCCAGAATCTGCAATAAAATTAGAAACTATGGTAGTAACTCATTCTTGACACAAAATCCTAATTAAACTAACCTAAACTATCTAAACTATTTAAACTCAAGGCAAATTGGTTTAATTTGGAGTCAAAACCCTACCTGAATATGCGTATAAAATACACTCATCACATATCAACTAATTGATTAATTAGAAAAATATTTTTAATGCAATTGGGATCCGAAAAAATCTAAAATTTTCCGGTCTCTAAAAAATTCGAAATAAATCATGCATATTCCTTATAGTGAGAGTAATTTTTTGTTAAAGTTTCATGAAGAAATCACTTACCATTTGGGAGAACCAAAAAAGATAAATTCTCAGATTGTGTATTAAAACACCGTTAGAGAAATTCTATTTTGGTCTCAACCGTTTGGGCTATAGGATCATCTTCCAAACAGATTTAATGCAAAAAAAAATTACAATAAATTACTAGAAACCCTTGCCTAACAAGTCATGAAAGGAAACCATGCCTAACCTATATAATTTCATCAAGTTTAATAGGCTTAAACAATAAACTCCTGTTCTGGAACAGACTGTCGATGAAAAAGTTTCAGTCAAATTAAGGTATCAAAACTTCTCCAAATAGAGTGAAATTAATTTTCACAGAACCAGGACTTAAATTAGATCAAATCCATTTAATTTTTTTTCTACGAAAAAATCTCAATTAATACCAATTTGCAAAACAAGTCAATCAGTGCAAATACCGGTCTGACAGTTTTTGTCCTTTCTACACTTAAAATAAATAGTTATCCTTCAAACCACGCCACCAAATTTGTGTGGCTGAAAGACATACACTTATAAAAGTTTCTTAGCCAATAAAAACAGTAGTTCATTTACAAAATAAATAAATTCAAGCCTAAACATTCAAATCTGGTCAGACAGAAACTGGTTCTGCGCACCGTCATGAAAAAAATCACTATAAATCCATATGAGCTCGGATTAAAGTAAAACCAAAGGTATAAGAATCAAAACTCATAGATATATCAACTCTAATAAATCAAAAAAATTAATCGAATGTTTTACATAGAGAAAAATACACAAACATGACAGAAAACAGAAAATCCAGCCAACAAGCTAGTGCATCAACTTAAGCATGTGTTAATTACCAATTTCTGAATTAATTCAGTGTTAAAATGCTTAAATACGACCAAGAGTCTGATACCACTTGAAGGAACTCAAGTCCTTGTGCAATTTTAATTTTTATTACTAATTAACGACAAATTAAACATGCACAACAACAGATCTAGTACTTAAGCATCAAACACACATAAGAAAATGGGAGGAATTTTCAATCTTTTTCAAACTTGTAATTGGAATGCTCAATCCAAGATATAGGAGTCAATGGCATGCCTTCAATCACTACCACCAAGTCGCCCTCGAGTCCACCAAGTTGATTAACCTATCTCTCTCAATTCTTGTGCTAGCAAGAAAGAGAGAAAGGGCTAATCCTCTTTTCCTTTTCCTCAAATCAATCAACTAACTTAATTGTGGAATGGATTCTCAACACATGAGCTAAGAGAGAAGGGAAGAGCAATGGAGAAGAGAGAAAAATCTCTCTTCCAAGAGATGGTGGCGGCTAAGGATGGAGGCAAGAGAGAGGAAAGAGATTAGTGTTGTAAGGCACCAACTAGTGGTCCTTATATAGAACTCAAACCCTACCTTCTTACCTCCACTATTTACCACTTTGCCACCACTAGAGGCTGGCCACAAAATGGGCCTAGATGGGCCATCCAAGTTGCTCAATTTCACCTCTAATTCAATTAATTAAAGATCCCTTTTATATACTCTCTAGTTGCGCTTTTAAATTACCAATAAATAAAGGCCCATTTAATTAATTTAACCAATTATATATATTAATGTGTGTTGAACAAAATTAATTATCAAAATATTGATAATTATTTTAGAATTAGCATATCCGTTATTTTCTTTCTATATGATCCCTTTAACTCTTTGAGGATTCATGTTATGTTGGCCATTGAAAATAAATCACTATTTATTTCCAATAATCATAAGCGGTATCTAGCAACACATTATGATTTCCAATTAACATAAATATTATACAGATACAGTATTTCAATCCTGCATAAGAAATAAAAGTATTTTCTTATTTTGATTCCTATGTCACATGATATCACTGTATAATCTAAGATAGAAATGTGTCATTCTTGCAGATTATACATTTCTTGATCTAGAGATGATTGTATAAGTTGCAAGCAAACAATCCACTTCCATCAAGGGGCCCAAAATATCATCAGTCATTATGTAAATTAATGAAAAATATACAGTTTTCTTGATGAATAACTTTTCCCCGCACAATTCAAAAGAACATAAATAAAGTCCATATAGCAGCTCTTATCAGGAATCAACGTTAGACGATATTTATTGAACTTATCATCATGTGGAAAGGTTGAACCATCTCAAACTTAGAATCAAACTCATATGAAATAAATAATGACACATAACACAATCCATATATTTATTTCATTGGGTCATGTCTTGTACTATGTTCTATAACATACACATATGCAATTAAATTAGTAATTCATTACCTATGATTTGTAGAACTTAATCATCACTTAACTTGCATACTAATCTTATATGATAATTACTGCTCCTTATTAATTATCAAGATTATAGACAGTTTAGATTTATTATTGTCATTTAATTATAAATGAAACAAAAAGATCCATAATTTAGATCATCAATCTGAATGATCTGTCAATAATAAAATCAAGGAACAAATGATCAAACATCATCAATAACATAAACTAATGAAGTAGCCATAAAATGATTGGTTTTTAGGACATATCTTCAACACGATATGCCAAGGCTTACGTGATGGAGCTGATTGGGTGTGTCATGTTCCCTGACACTTCTAGAGCCTACGTGTCACCGTGTTATCTTCCATTCTTGCGAGTAAGTAATAATGACACAAGTAATAATGGAGTAATAATGACATGATATAAATTTTGATATTAATTTTGAAAATTTAATTTTTTATATAATGCAGGATTTGAGTTCCCAACAGGAAATAAACTGGGGAGCTGTTGTGCTTGCAGTTCTCTACCGCACCCTAGACACGACATATGTATGAAGTGGGACCCGAGCATTAGAGAGTTGAATGTGCCCGGACCGTTGCTACTGCTCGAAATGTGGTCTTGGACTCGGTTGCCTGTGTGTCGGCCTATAGTTCATTTCAATCAGGACTTGTTTGGATTGCCCGACAGATAGTCTGCACTTTCATTTGGGAGGTACGAAAATATTGTTGTCATTTTTTATTTTATGTGCTCTTTCATTCTTTGTCAACTTAAAATCATAATCAATGTATTGTAGGATGTGGACGGATCCGCGAATGTGGTCGAACAGCCCGAGGCAGCTAGGTGTGATATGATCCCTAGGATTGTCATTAATTCCTGGAAGCTGGACTGGATTTTATGGACCCCATACACGACATTTCGCGATTACAGGCCAGTGACGGCTGACGACCCGTTTAACTCATTTATGAGGAGCCTTCCACTTGTTTGCTTCCATGTTCTGACATGGTGTTATCCGGGTCGCGTTGCATCAGCTTCTTCCACCTCCATGTACTCTGGTTAGTTCATATTTCATATATATTGTTTCTCGTAATCATTCTAAATTTATCATAAAATTAATCATTGCTCTGGATTTAAGTGATAGCCTTGCTTCGTAATGAGTTTTATCAAGCCACAAATTAACACCATTTTAGACACGTGTAGCCTTGCTTTTCAAAGTCAAAGACATGCAGCATGCATGCATGACTTAATTAAGATTTAAGAAGTGTACAAGTAGTGAAGTAGGGGCACATTAGATGAGGAATGAAGGGGAAAAAAAATGCAGCATACATGCATGCATGTGGCGTACAACATGGGAAAAAAAATTCAGCATGCATGCATTCATGTGGCGTACCTTATCAATTCATCTTTACTCTTCTGTTGCGTTGAACACTTTTTTTAATTTTTGCGTTTACATTTCAGCCTTGGGCGGAGGAGAAGATTATGAACGAAATCAACAACGCGACAGACAGGGACAACGACTGGAGCGAAGCGTGGAGTTAGGTGAAGGAAAAATGGAAAAACATGGGTTCTACTTTCTTATATGTAGCCGGACCATGGGAAAAGCAAAGGCATGAAGAGGAGTACTTCCCATATATGGTACGATAAATATGGAGCCCGCCACAAGGTTATTCCTCCTAAAGTTACGACTGGCTGGCTCGATGTAGGCGAAAATCCACCACCGGCGCCGTGGGTTCCACGATTGCAATTTCAACCACAATGGATTCGCACTAATCGGACGGTAAAATTTATTTACCTTTATAATTTTCAACGCGATTGTTAGTTATCATATTCATATTATGTACATTTAGATATTTCAAAAAAGTTTAGTTATAAGTACGATTTTTTTAAGGTACTTATAAGTACGAACGACATAAAATATTTATAGCTTATATATTCTTACATTGGAAAAATAGTTGAACAGTCAATCATGCAGTTTTATTGTTTATTTGCACATTTTTTATTTGAAATTTTTCAACAATGTAGATCGCGCGGACATTGAAAAATGCTACATGGCTTGCACGTACGCCACTATCCGAGGGTACAGGCGGTTCGCAAAGACAATATTGATGAACTATAGAGGGGAACTGGCGGACACAAACCACCCAATAATGCTGCAAGAGGTGTTGAGAAGGCATAGCCTTCCGCTCGTTCTGCAGGACATACAGGTGACTCCTCCAGAGGAAATAGATCCCAATGATCCTTATTCTTTTTCCTAGCCCAAAGCAGTGTTGAGCTGGCTGCAAGAGGAGGGCGAGATGCAGGATCTGGATTGGACCGCGATTCATGATTTTTTTGTTTCATTAATAATCTTTTTTTTTATGACTTTTAGATTTATTTTGCTATGTTAATGGCCATGGTACAGGTGGGGAGCAGATTCCACCACCTTGCACCGAGCAGCAGGACACACAAGATTTCTCCATGGTAAACTTAATTTACTTTGAATGCAGTTATTATATTGCTGAAATTAATTTCATGTTATCCTATGCTCATTACTTTTTTAAACTTATTTTGATTAAGCAGTATGCTTCCCATGACCAATCCATGACCTTCACCGCGAAGGACTACAAATTGACTTATCCGTACGAGTATTATCATATCGAGGCTCATCCATCCCGCGATCATTTGGACAGGGGGTACAGGATGAGGCAGGCCCGTCTAGGACAGTTGGCGAGAAGCTTGAGATTCAGACTGTGCCCACCATACAGCCCTCCATAGCCCGGACCACCCCAATCAATCACAAGGGTACCACCCAACGCATCCGTAGGCCCCGCTCGCCTTTTAAACCGTCTAATTATATGTGATAACTTTTTATGTGATGTTAGGTTGACTTATGTGACTTTTATGTGATCTTGATATTTATGTTTGTTTTATGACTTGTATGCGAGGTGGTAGGTTGTCTTATGACTTTAGTTTTATGACTTGTAGCTTGTTTGTATGCGAGATTTTAGGTGTTATAGTTTACTTGTATGCGAGATGTTACATATCGAAAGACGAGCGATAGAAAAAATAGTTCCACGTGTCTAAAAATCCCCAATATAACCATAAAAGAATTTCTTATGAATACAAATTCATAAAACTTAGGTTTAGGGTTAAGTTTTATTTTTTTTATATACAAATTCGTATTCAACATTTAATTTTTTTATTTTCAATTCCTTAAAATATTAAATGTGAAAATATTAAATTCCTTAAAATATTAATTTTTTATTTTTTATTATTTCGACATTTAAATTTTTTTATTTTCAATTCCTTAAAATATTATTTTCAATTCCTTAAATATTAAAAGATATATGTATAATTTTTTATTTATAATCCAAATTGAAAAATATAGAGTACCTGTATAATCCCAACTAAAAATTAGACCCAACAATTCTGTCTCTCTCGCCGAGACCAAAGAGGAATCGCCACACCCAGGAAACGCCATTGCCGCCATTGGCAATGGCGTTTCCTACCCCCCCTGGTGACGTGAAATTACTTTCATTACTAAAAAATTTCTCGATTTACTAATAAGATTATTTAATTATAATAATTATTCTTAATAAAAAAATTCGGTTAGATCGAAGAGGTAATATCCAATTTCGAAAATTTGAGGGGTTATATCCAATTTTGCATAAAATTTATGATTTGATTTTGAAATGCAAAAATAAAAACCTCAATTGAAAATATAAAGGGCAAAACTTAGAATTATGGAATTATGACACCCTGAATATTAGAATTATGAAATATCATATTATGCTTTTGCAATTTTTGATATTAAGTTATACTTTTAAATCCTCTATGTCCTAGAGAAAATTAGAGAAGAGCATCAAAATCAGTGTTTTTCAATACCTTACCGGTTATCGAAAAATTCCGATAATATCTATCGAAACAACGGTATTTGGTATTAATGGACGAAATACTAAAAATTTCAAGAAAATACTTTTTTCGGCCACTGGCCGGTAGGGGTGCCGGTAGAGTATTGCCTTGATCAAAGTTCCAAGATTAAAAATTCACATTTTGATTTTACAATTTGAAAAATTGCAAATTTTGGATTGCCAAAAATAAAATTATTAAAACTGACTTGTTACATCTCATGAAATTGCTTTTCAGCTGCTGAATCAACAGTTGAAATTATTAATATGATGGAAAATGACTTTCTCATGAAATTATATTTTGTAGATGACTTTCCAAGGACGATGTTTTGATAGCATACCTATTTTGGACCATTTCTTTGTGCAAGAGTCTCCAAGGTATGTTAAACAAGAATTATTGGCTTATTTATTTTACATTGATCAAAGCATAACTGTTATTTCTATAATAATTAAATTAAAAATATATGTTCTTAACTGTTATTATGGAAAGAAAAATTATGTTAATAATTAAGAATTTGACATTTCTTGTGTTTGCCACCATCATCTATAGTTTACACTTACCTCCGAGTGTGACATTCTTTCTGGTCGGGAAGATCAACAGACGCAGCTCGCTACTTGCTTTGACAACAATAAGTGGCATTTTCAGTTTATGTTGCATTGCAAACAATGAAATAATACCTGCTAAGGTACAAATGGTACTTGAGGTTGTGTCATTCTTCAGCACTTGTACATGTTTTAATATAATCATGATATATAACATAGAGTTGTTCCCGACTTGTGTCCAGAACTCCGCACTTGCTTTGATACGACAGGCGTTGGTGCTAGGCGGTGTTCTTGCTCCAATGCTAGTTGTTAAAGGAAGAGAGAAGAAGTTGTGGTCATTTGGGGTATTTGGATTGCTAATATGCTGTTGCGGGTTGTTCACAGTCTGTCAGCCGGAGACCCGAGGGAGGAGCATTTGTGATACCTTGGAGGAAGAAGAGTAGAAAGAGGCTGACAGCAACCAATCAAGGAATTGGCCTTAGAGATATTTTTTTAGATGTAGCTGTTTGAACGAGGTACACCACAACAAAAACGGAATTTAAAAAAAAAATGTTAAAAATAATGCAACTAGCTTATTTGTATGTCAGGTGTATTGGCTGCATGCATCCTATGTGTATTCGGGCATGTGAATAATTGTTGGAGGCAAAACAAAGCTGGAATTTTTTACTTTCAATTTTTGTCGAAAAGCCTATAAACTTGGGTATTTTTCAATGCACAGAATAAGAATTGCCAACTACTGAAAAAATACTTTTTGTCAAATTGCTTCTACCTAGATTCTTTCATGATTCCTCTGTTTATTTCTTTTTACAGGAGTACCAATCACATGATCGTTTGCACGCATATAATAGTAATACTCACCACAAATCATACATTCATCTCCTTAAATTATTCCTGAATAAAATCTAAATGACTCAAGATGCTAAATATTTATTGCAAGTAATCAAATTTCCCATAAAAAGCAGGATATGATTTTATTTCAAGAACAAATAAAAATGAAATAATAAATCCGATATTTCAAAAATGAAAATTGATACTAGGCCTGCATAACGTCTAAAACGGTAACAAAACTAGAGTGTTTCGTTAACCGTTTCGTGTTGGACACGAAACTGACTATCAATTCCGTTAACCGTTTCGTTTTGAACGAAACGATCGAAATCACGAAAATACATATGGACGAAACTGTTTCAAGCTTTCGTTAACCGTTTCATTTTTGAAATGCGATCAAAATCTTTAACCGTTTCGTTTCGTTTTGAAAACGAAATGAAACGACATAACGGTTAAAACAGTTACCGTTTTTACCCCTAACTGATACATAGAAAAATAGGGCCTAAATTGGACAACTAGGCTTAGTGTTGGAATTCTTAATATATGGGCCGATGTCCATTTTCCTTGTATAGGTTTCATTTACACCCAATGAAAGCCCATGAGTATGAAGCCTTACAAGGCCCATTTCAAGTTCACTTCCTCTCAAGTTGTAAACGGCACACATCACCTCTCTCATTCACAGATTCGGTGCCTCTTCCCTTTTTTTCTCTCTCTGCTTCTTCAACTTTTCTCAGTACATTTTGCCTACTTCTCTCTCTGAACCGAAACATAAAGTACAGAAGCCAGCTAACAAACCCTAGAGTGGTTCGCCATGGAATCCGGTGCGCCGCCGAGCAAGACCAGTGGTAAGGCTCTCTTCTCTCTCTCTCCTCTCTCACACACAACTACACAAGGACGCTCGATCATGGAGAATTTTGTGAGATCAAATTTGAAACGATTGCAATTATAGAGGGATGTTTTCTAGGTTTTCTTTACTGAGCTCTAAAACAGGAAATGTGAACTTTATTATTACCTTATTTTTTTTATGGTAAAATTTTCTATTTCTAGCTTATTTCTCTCTCCTTATGATCACCCAGCTTTTCTGAGGTATTTTCTAGAGACCAAAGCACAGTCTCTCAAGAAAATTTATTAGTGATCAGCTCTTTGGATCCCTTTTTTAGTGACTTGCATCATTTTAGATACCCATTAAGCTCTAATGAGCCGTCAAACTTCAATTTCGTAACCCCCCCACTCAAACCATAAAGGTCACAGAAGGTTGGACAGGAGATTTTTAGAACATATCTGGTGCTAGGATGCCAAAAATCATGTTTCTGGTACAACAAGCTGGTTTTACCAAGTATAATTTGAATAAAAAAATTAATTTCTAAAGAAGAGAAATTGGGAGCTTCCTTGATATGGGTGGGGGTTTTTTTTTTTCTGTAATTTAGTGACATTCTGACAATGCAAGGATAACTTTGCAACTTCGCAAAAGATTCTCCTAAAATGCAGAAAAGGAGCAATATTCATTATTTTGTCCTTATATTGTTGATGACTTTTTTCAGGTATGGGTAATTGCTATGTATTCAAAAGCCGGTTACAAGAATATGCACAGAAGGCTGGTTTCAAAACACCAGAATACCACACATTGAAAGAGGGGCTTTCTCATGTCCCCATATTTCGGTCAACTGTGGTGGTGAACGATGTCAAATATGATTCTCTACCTGGCTTTAGCACTCGTAAGGCAGCTGAGCAGTCTGCTGCTGAGGTGGCGCTTTTGGAGATTCTCAAGTCTGGCCAATTGACTGAGTGCATCCCTGCTCTAGTATGCTATCTCTCCCTCTAAAGTACATTAAATATTATTCATTCTCTATGAGAAGGATATCCATTTTACAAGAGAGGTAATACTGTAAATTGATAATATGTGAATGTCCAATTTTGGGATGCATGTTGGGGCTGAGGGTCAGCTTTATTTTATTTTATTTTTTTGTTCAGAGATGTTTGAACTTTGGATGAATAATTACGAAAGACCCACTGTGTTCACCTTTTTATTTTATTTTTTAGTTTCAAATTAGAAGTTAGAAAACTGGAATGTCAATCTGCAGAGTTAGCAAACTAAGATTTACTTATTTGGAAACCACCTGTCATGTGCTCGCTATAGTGTTGTACTCATTTTGTTGGTGTACATTCAGAAATTAAATTCTATGAGAAAGAGGAGAAGCACTAGCTTGCTCACAAAACTGTGAGCTGCTACAGTTGTTACACTCATTCATCGGAGGAGGCACAGTAAAATAACTGGAGGAAATAAACCATCCTCTAATATTATGGCTTTATTGTCAATGTTCTGTATTGCATGCAAGCACAACCTGTATTCAGGCTTTGTTAAAATAGACTCACGAGTCCTACACATTGAGTGCTGCCCGTTTTCAATATCATGTACAATGGATCCTGAACATTGAGAGCAAACCTAATTCTCTGTCTGATTGAATATTTTGTTGGTGATCTTCCTAGATTCCAGCAATTCCTGGGGTTTACTGTACTTTATTCGACTAATCTAACTTTGGTTTTACTTATTAAAAAAAGAAAGATTGTGCTCGTATTGCTAGTTCAAGTGATTTTTTGCAACCCCCCCCCCCCCCCCCCTCCCCCCCCTCAAATCTCTGTAATCGCTATTTTAGGAGCCTCCTATGTTGATTAAGGAGAAAACCAGAAATTTGTAATGATGCATCCAGGTTTAACATGTGAATTAGCCATGAGGAGTTTTGACTGAGTCTACATAATTTAGGGCATATATGTAGCATTTTTACATTTATTTGGTTGAACCTTATCATACCAGTGTTGTGTTATTTGCCAATTGACAAAAGAGTTCGGTGTTACTATGCTGAGAAATTTTCGGTCTTATCCACTAACTTGATGAACTAATGAATTTTAATATTGTAAGTAGGTAAAACAAAAAAATGGGTGAATATTTGGTGTTAATTGATTTTAAAAAAAGGAATATAAAATAATCTGATTTCTGTTTATTAACTACTATAACTAAAAATGTTGCTGGTTACTTTGCAGCATGAAACAGGTCTGTGCAAGAACATGCTCCAAGAATATGCGCAAAAAATGAACTATGCCATTCCATCTTATGTGTGTTCCAGACAGACGGTGGGCTCTGCTCCCTATGTATGTACTGTGGAGATAGGTGGTATTCAGTACATTGGTGCTGCTGCAACAACCAAAAAGGAGGCTGAGATCAAAGCTGCTCGTACTGCTCTCCTTGCCATTCAAGGTAAGATTATTAGAATCTTGTTCTAAATTTACTGTCTAAAGCTGTGTGGTTCTCTGCATGTCTTTTTTATTTCTTACCAAAGCTGACATTCAGAGGAGAGATGCAATATGTGCTTCACAAGTTCTCAATGTATTGCTGCATTAAAAGATTTTCCAAACTTACATGCCAATTGTTACTCCAGTGGTAATCTGAACTTTTTGGAGGTTAGATGGGGAATAAGGCACCTGTCACATATTGTTATTATTGAAAAATGTTAATTAGAAACTGTAAATGTTTGCCGCATTAATACCTACCTTGGTGAAGCTCTAATTAGTGTTTACCCAATCCATTTGCAGAAGCTTAATCATGATAAGCACCCATTTAGGTTTTTAATGCATCCTTCTGGAGATAAATTAAGCATCTGTTTATGTACTTATGTCAATATGCATCCTATCAGGTCAAGAGAATGCTAGGAAGGGTGCATCTCAATATACTGTACTTCCAAAAAGAGAGAGATCTCCAGAGCCAGAGAAACCAGTGATACCAGCTGAAAGCAAAAAGCTCAAGCCCAAGAAGAAAATTTCAAAGAAGAGATGGAAACCGAAGAAGAAGTTTCTGAAAAAACAGGGCGACGAGGACAATGTAACAAGAGATAATATAACTGGATATAATGCAGCTGAGGCCGTACAGACAGGCGATATTTTAATATCAGAAGCTGGGAAGTTTTTCGGAGAGGAATTCAGAAGCGAGAACCAGGTTGGTGCAAATTGTGAAAATAATGCAAGCTCAGATCAACTCAGATCAGATCAGAGCAGTTTCAAATGTTATTGAATCAAACTGACGCCAAATTTATTTTTCTTTCATTGGGATCATTAACTTAGTTCGATTAAAAGTTCAAAGAGGGGATTGTTATTATGGCTAAGGTTGACCAACTATATGTATGCGACTAGTTAGTGCTTGTTTTTTCAAAACAGACAGGAAAGGTGGAATTCAGCAAAGGTTGATTGCCGGTTACATTTTGTGAAGAGTTTGATAAAGAGCATAGTGTAGTTACTGAGAATCTTTTTACTGTCTTTACCATTAATAAGTAAAGGTTAAGTCAGACAAGTAAACAATGAGCTACGTCATGGAGCAGTAATTCCAAAAAATGAACAAGGTCCCCATCTGGTTACCTTAGCAGCAGAGAAAAAGGCCCAGTTTAAATTCTGCTGATGTGCATATGAAGAGTGATAATTTCTAAAGAGCTGATTTAATAGTATCACATTAATTATTTTTCGAAGAACACTTTTAGAAAATTAACATCAAATAAATTAAATAAAATTAAGATAAGATGCAAAAACATATGGTGGTAATGCTGGAAGCTCTGAATGCAACTGTTATAATAGCATGTGTAATAAATTGTGAAGTAAATAATTGCCTCAAACTCTCACTCCCGTGAGCATACTACCAGAAGCTTGATAAAGAATCATCGTCACGCAGCATAATTTTTCAAGAAGATAAAAATATTATTTTCTATTAAGCTGGGCGATTACATACATGAGAAAACCTTGCTCTCAAAGCAAATAAAAATAAATCTTAAATATATGTAAATGAGAAAAATCTGGCCTTAAGAAAGATAATATAAAAAGATGAACGACTCATCATTATATTAAAAACTTGTAAAAAAACATCTGCAGAAAGTTGATTATATTTAAAACACTTAAAAGGCAATTACCCGATTAGTCTTACAAAATATTTCTATGTATAACAACAGCTAGACTAAAGTCTAATGCATTCCATGCTTTAGTTATTAAATTTTGAGCCTCAAATGATCAGTTCAATTCGCTCAATGCGATCTCCATATTAAAACCTAGTAGGAAATCAAATTTAATATATGAATTTTTTTAGCTTATTTTTCAGATATTTTTTTTTCAAAATTATTATTTTAAACGATTAAGAGTTTTTAGATCGATGATTTTTTTTAAAATATTATACTACCACGTGTGAAAGATTGTAAAGTAAATAATTGCCTAAAAACTTCTACTGCCGTCATTATAGAACTATTCTTCAATAAGATAACATATTTATTATCGTTTAAGCGAAGTTTGCCATTACTAATAGTATCAAGAAAGTAATAATATATCAAAAGAAACGAAACATAATTATACTACAAAAATACGTCTAGTTTAAGTTGATGACATTCAAAACACTAAGGACAATGACTAATTGATAGCTTGAAATAAGATTTCCCTATGACAAAGAAAGTTTTTTGATGAGTCTGAAATTTGACCTCTCCACAGGTTACATTCATGCATTATAGATAAGAATGGTTGGTGTATATATTCGATTTTGCACCATTCCCCCCAGACTTTTTCTTAATTTTAAACAGGAACAGCGTCAATGCGTAGCTCCTGTAGGTTAGTCGCACAGCGTATAGGTCAGGAAGAGCATTTAACAAATTGCAGGCTCTGATATAAAGGTATTTGAGCATGGGAAATGCTCCATACTCCACATTCCATATAATTATAGTCAAGACATCATCCAGTTTAAGATTTTGCAGCCGAGGGAAACCACCACTGGAGCAAACCATTGTATCTCCCACCATGCGAATGTTTTTCATCTCAAGACTCTTTAAGCTGCACAATTTCTCCAGAGTTGGCATTGGATCTTCCAGGAAAGAAAAGGAGGACAGTGTTATCTTGGTTAAGTTTGGAGGTAGTTTTGCAATTTGAACACTTGGGAGAAGAGTCTTATACCCAGAGAGAAACAGGGTGTGTATGTTTTCATAACTAGGTGAGGTGCTGAGATCAATAATATTTTGTGGAGGATAGAAGTTATCTAATCTCACTGAGAGAAGTTTGCTCAACTTAGATAAGAGGTCATGAATCAGCTTGCCATCATCCTCATCCTGACATGTTAATTGCGACTTGCTAATACTAGGGATATGAGGCAAGCTTTTGTTCCATGATTTTGGTACCAGGAACCTTCCAATGCTTCTTAGATTATTGAGGTTTGCAGTTGCTGCTGGTCCTTCTATTTCCGTGACAAGTTCATATATGTCAGATGAATGAACATGCCTCAAGACTGGTGACTTCCCAGAAAAGCTCTGGTAACTCCCAGATCTCTGTACCCCTAATATCAAAAGTTTGAAGATGCATCACAAACATAATCATAATATCCAAAATAATACAATTAAATTCAGTTACATAAAACCAAAATGATAGGGAACTAATGTGTGGCCATAATCCTTTTTTATAGGTTAGGGATAAGAAATACAAAGGAGTTTCAGCTAGATAGGAGATCTAGAAAAGGTTGCAGGACATAATATACAGAGAAATAAAATAGAGAATTTCCTAAAAAAAAACACACAGAATTTTTCCATAATCTAGATCATCATAACTGCAAGGACTTAAACATTTAAATAAACACTATCTAGCAAGTAAATCCAATTAAATTTGATTAAACAAGACAGAAAACACTTACTTAATCCAGCAAGCATCTAAATCAGCAAACCTATTAACCTAAAATCTTAATCTAATCTGGCCCAAAATTGATTCCTCCCAATTTACATAAAATGGCAACAATTGTTCAACAAGTATGCCAAGGTGGAAACCAAAGAGAACACGCCACCCGATACTGGTACAGGCAGGTTGTTCAAGGACCATAAGCTCAATTGCAATTTACCAAATAATGATTTCCCAAAATTAAACACTAAAATCCTCAATTTAATTCCTACAAACAAAAACTGAATATTAGCAAACAGACCTGTTCAGACGCCCCAAGACCGGTACCTTCCTTCCAGCCACACTTCTTCAAAAGCTGCACAGATAAAATATTCCATGTCAAAAAGAGAGACGAAGAAATGACAAACAAAATCGGCTTTAACCAAACCCTAAATTAAGTCAAGGCAAAGAATGGAAACCTGAAACCCGATGTTAGAAGAATCGATAGCACTTCGTCTACATCCGACCTCCGCCTCCATATCTCCTTCTCTACGATGCTTCAACTGCGAATTTGCGTAATCTCCTTCCATTTTGTTTCGAAAGAATCTCTCTTTCGGGGCTCTTAGAGGTTAAAACAGAGTCGGTGCACAAACGAATGAGAACTCGATTCGACGACCCCACTTGTCCGTGACTGGAGGACATCCACCAGGTCTACCTCATTAATTTAAGATCTGTTAAAGAAAGAAGGCCCAATAGGCTGCACTAAAGCCCAAATAATTAGAATCACATCCTCTGTCAATCTTAAAAGGTTGGTAGAGTGCCAACCTCTGATCCGAACCGTTAGATCTCATCTCAACAATTAAGGAAGCTCCGTGTATGTAACCAGATTGATAGGCTCAAAAAATTTTAACCATCGAGATTAAATCGAACGGCTCGGATCAAAAGTTGACACTCTACCAACCTCAAAAGGTTGGCAGAGGATACGGATCCCAAATAATTGGAAGTAATTAGCGTATCTACACGGCCCAATGTCCACAAATCAAGAGAGCCGTATAAATGAAGAAAACTAGGGACAAGATCATGAACTAGGACGTGTTTGGCAAAATCATGAACTAGGGACAAGAATTAGAACAAGACGAACAAGTCTTGTTCTAGTTCTTGTTCCTAATTCCATGATCATGAACTAGGATGTGTTTGGCAAAATCATGAACTATGGACAAGAACTAGAACAAGACGAACATGTCTTGTTCTAGTTCTTGTTCCTAATTCCATGATTTTGTGAGAACTAAGAACAAATCCAAATAATATATTTATATACGTCGATCAAAGTTTTTAGTTTCAGATTTTTTTTTTTTCATCAAGATAAGTTTTTTATCCGTTAAAACTAAAATATCTTACATTTGTTTCAATTCTGAATTTAATTAACCTATTTTTTTTATGTGTTATGGATAAATATGGATATGATAGGGATTTAAATTCTTATTTTGAATCGGATAGTTCAAATTAAACCAAATGGTTCGTGAATACTATTCGGAACCTGACGGTCTTAGCAACAAGTCAGATCCGATTTGGAACCATTCAATCAAGCTGAACGAACACATCTTTCCAAGTCATGATTTAGTAAAGCAAGATCTAGATAACTAGATTAGATAAGATTGTCCTTTTGACTTTGACCAATTACAAATTGTTCTACGGTCAGACTTAATAATTACTTCAGTACCGAACTACAATGACCAAAACAATAAATAAACTAAGTGGAAATGATCATAGCCAAAATTGGTTGCTTTTTTGTTACCTAAAGAAACCATTTTCTTCCAAAAGTCAAAGGCCAGATGTGGCTTTTTATAGCTGTGCTTTTGACTAGCTACATTATACTCTGGACCAGATATGTGAAGTGAAGGCCATCTAAAAGCCATTCAATCAATGTGTTTTCAGTAAATATCATGACATTAGTTAGCATTTAGTGGAAAATAAATTGATTTTTGTTATGCAAAGAAGGCTAAGGTTCAAAATGCTATTTATCTGAAGAATGTTGCCACTATTTATCATTACTGGCAAGGGCCAAATCATACCTAGTATGCGCTCCACAAGACGAGTAGGTACATGTATACTTTACTCCTGCGCTTAATTAAGTTTTTCTCATTTTGTTTTAATTACAAGACTTATAAGCTAAGAAAAAAGGGGGACTACACCGACTACATACTGCAGTATGGTGGTATCTGGTTTTATTTCATCAATTGAGAAACTTTCAAAATTATTTCCTAAGGCCAGGAATAAAATTATCACATTTGAATTATATATCTACTCTAAAGACTTATAATCTTTTAGCATAATATATCTTGGCATATCGCTTTGTCCAAACTTCAATATGAGATTATCTTGGTAGCCAAAATAAGAAAATGTCAATCTCCTAATACTATTTTTTTACCCAATTCTAGTATTTCGTACAGTGATCAACTGATCATTATTCAAATAAATCACAAATACGAGGATTCTGATCCTTTATTTCTCAATATCCATATCTAATGATATGTTTTGGAGTTTGGTCTATTGATTGCCATATTAGGCCTTATAGTCACTCCATAACTGATCTACAGTCTTTCCAAGCAACTGCACGAAGAAGTCATTGCTATATCCATCCTTCATCTTCGCATTTAATTGTGCCACAAATCCGCTCTTGAGCCCATTGCAATAATCCAAAAACCGTGTTGTCACATCATAACCTGGTCCCAGCGGTCACCTTGGCCAGGTTTCACCCAGTGGCTCGGTGCATAATTAGCCTTCAACCTCACAAAATCAGCAATCCCTATTATAACAAGAAGCCAAATTAATCGATTGGTAACTGTGCATTGCATACAATTGGAGAGAAACTGGCAGGTTATTACAGTAAATGTACCTTCAATAAGGCCACCTGGCGCTTTGCCCTGTCCATTCCACTGCCAAACACGCGTCATCTCGTGATACATCACTCCATTAAACTCGGTCTTGACATCCCCCGAGTAGTTTCCGATGTAGTCTGCACTAAAGTGTATGTCATTGTTGCTAGTGTAAGCGACCCCGCTCATTGACTCAATGATTAGGGTAATGAGGTTCACACTCTTCCTGTCGGCCGGTGCCTGTTTAAACTGTTAGAAAGTGCACAAATTTTAATTTTGAAGCTAATTACACTTAATTAACCACAAACAAGTGCGAGGATCTAGTGCAAAAGTCAATCAACACAAGAGAAAGGGTTTGGATTTGTACCTCCCGCGAAATCGCATCCGCGGGGCTCGATCCAATGGCGTAGGAGTCGGTGGAGTGCTCTCCTTGCGCCTCCACCATGGTTGACGGCCGCCTCGAGTCCACCTAGAGATTAACCAATATCTAAATCGATTCGTGCTAGCGATTCGATTAGAACGAAGCTAATCCTAAGGTATTATCTCTTCTTCCTTAATTAACTATTTAATAGGTGGAGAGAATATGCTCAACCCATGAGCAAATGGAGAGAGAGAGAGAGGTGAGGCCGGCGGCCAAAGAGGGAGGGGAAGGGTGGCGGCTAGGGTTAGGGAAGAGAGAAGCATCAATTTTGTATCTATACATCTCTATATATAGTGCACAATCCCTACCTACCACCAACCATCTATTTACAAGAATGCCATCCCACCTACCTCTTGTGGCTGGCCATTAATGGACTCAAATGGGCCTCTCAACTCTATTAATTAAGCCTCTAATTCACATAATTAGATGCTACTCCAAATGCTCTTCAATTGGGCTATATATTTAATACATACATATTGGCCCAATAAATTAATATAACTATTTATATTAAATTGTGTTGAGCTAAACTAATTATTAACTAATTAATAATTATTCTAGGATTAGCTAATGCATTAATTTATTTCCATATGATCCATTTGACTTAATTAATTATAACGGTATATAATTAATCAATCAACTTATCATATTTCCGCAATACGCACTGTTGCGAATAAATAAATAAATAATGCACTGTCTTGGTCAAAACTCTATTTTGTGTGACCCTTTGAGGATTTATGCTAAGTTGGACATGGGATTAAATCGTTATTTAATTCCAATAATCATAAGCGGTATCTAGCAACACGTTATGATTCCCAATTCGCATAAATAGTGTACTGCTACAGTATTTAAATCCTGCATAAGAGAATAAAAGTATTTCCCTATTTTGATTCTTATGTCTCACGATATCATCGTATAATCCAAGATTGGAACGTGTCATTCTTGCAGATTATACGTTTCTTGATCTAGAGATAATTGTATAAAGTTGCATGCAAACAATCTATCTCCATCAAGGGGCCCAAACAGATATCGTCACTCACTAAGCGAATTAATGAGGGACATACGGTTTTCTTGATGATTAGCTTTTCCCCGCACAATTCAAGAGAACATAAATAAAGTCCGTATAGCAGTCCTTATCAGGAATCAACGGTAGACGATATTTATTGAACCTATCCTCATGTGGAAAAGATAAACATCTCAAACTTAGAACCAAAATCATAACGAAATAAATAATGACACATAACACAATCCATACATTTATTTCGTTGGGTCAAGTCCTGTGCTATGTTCCATAACATACACATATGCAATTAAGTTGGCAACTCTTTACCTATGATTTGTAGAACTTAATCATCACTTAACTTGCATACTAATCTTATAAGATAATTAATGTTCCTTGTTAATTATCAAGATTATGGACCATTTAGATTTATTATTGTCATTCTAAAGAATGATCCACAGAGATCCACAATTCAGATCCTCAACCTGAATGATCTGTCAATAATAAACCTAGGAACAGATGATAAAATATCATCCATAACATAAACTAATATTTAAGTCATTAAATCATTGACTTCTAGGACATAACTCCAACAATCTCCCACTTGGCCTAGAGTCAATCAATAGTGACTTCTAGCCAACGAAGAATTGAGAACGATGTTATATATCTGCATATATACTTGTCTCGGACCTCAAAAGAAATAATACACTTAAAGCAAGTTACTCATACGTCCACCACGTATGGATGCACATTTTGCATCCCGTATATCGCTTAAGGCAGAGGTCATGTTAGAGTGTTCGCTGTGTTCGCGAACCTATCCACTTTTGTTTGACCCTATATATGTATACTCCTATATATATTCTTGATCATCATCATATGATATCAAGTGATATCGTTATAGATCATACTTGAATCTCCAACAAAGGGTTCTTTAGTATTAAGCTACGGTTCGAGATGCAATAGAACCATATTAGCTTGACTAAGAACTCGATTCAAATAAACTTCTTTTATTGCTTCACAAGTTGCTATGAATTTTGCTTTGGTGACGGAAACGGTTGTAATATTCCATTTAGAACACCTTCTAAACTTACAACACCACTTTTGAGCTAAATATGTAGCTCACTTGTGATTATATCAATCTTTTGAAAAACTAGTATCAATGTAATCAATTTACACGAACTATCTTTCATCTTAAGAGATGGAACATTATATCACTCTTTCTCATAAGGTACTCGAGGATATCCTTGACTATTGTCCAAATGTGTCTCTCTTGTATCCATTTGACAACTGTTTGTCATATCCTTTGGATACTACACATCGAGGCATATGCATAAATATGGCGTACAAAATGAAACTCATAACGAAAGAATGCTTGAACTGTTTCATGCACTTTCTCGAATTGAGTTACAATAAACCGAGTTAAATACTCAAGTCATGCCTTGTGACGTAGTTAGACATCCTATCTTGGAGTGTAACTTTCGTGTTTCTCGAACACTTCGTCGTTATATGCACATTAGCTCAAACCTAACATCCATCATAATCTATCACCATAGATTTTGTTTCCTTGGATTTAGGCGATTTCTCCCTAGTTCTCTATTGAGAAAACATTCTCCAATGAGATCTTGACAACATTCATTTTCTTAATGTTATTCCCAATTAATATCTTATTACCTTGTACAATACAAGTAACACAATCATGCTCCCACTGAATATCTTGTCTATACAAGACGCTTTTGATGAAGTTCAACTCCTTGACTTCCTTGTCAAAATGTTTATTCCATTTTTTTCACAATACTTACTTTAATCCATTAATGGATACTTGAAGTGTGTATATATTTCTAGCACGAAAACAAAACCTTGGTTTGCATCATATACATAACATCTTCTTTCATTCATTCGAATAAGGCGGTTTTGATGTTCCTTTCCATATATCAATATATACGAAATATAACTGTTGCTAGAACGATCTTTATTGACTTATACATAGCTATAAGCAATAAGCCGTGCTTAGTATATAGTCAACTCGTCATCGACTTAGACATAGCTACAAGCGCGAAGCTGTACTTTGTACTTAGTCAACTTGCCGTCCATGTCAATCTTTCCATTAAAGATCTAAACGTTCTTGATGGATTGGTCATTCTTGAACATCAATCAAGGTCTATACCTTGTTGTTATACATGGATTGCATTTAAAGACCGTATGGATTTAAACCATACATGTGGAATCATATCTTTCCATCATTTCCTTATTTCTCAACGGATTCTCATATGACAAGTACGAGAATGTCGTGAAGCCTATGCATCAAACGGCTCAGGAAATCAACTCGCGTTGACTTTTGTAGGATCGGTACTTAAGGTTCATGAACTATTTCTACAACGATTTGTATAATAAATTCTTGACTCCTTACATTCCATGAGTGTCTCGAACATCATCAACTCGTGAGATGGTTGAGTCCTTATTGGAAGGAGCGTACTATTAAACTTCTTCCTTTCACTACGGCTTGTGATTGAAGTTCCGATCAACTCCCACTAAGCACCATGCATAGAGTAACAAGTTTTCTATAAGAATACTTCTTGTAGTGACGCACAAACTATTTTAATGCTCACTTTACTCCCACTACTTCTTCTTGAGAATTTTATTCTCTAAGACTACGTTATGATTAGCAACAACTATTTTGTTCTTATCATGTTCGTGGAAGTAGTGTCTTTTCGACTTAAGGTATCCTACAAAATATAGAGTGTCTTATTTGGTTCAAGCTTATAAGTCAACAAACCTTGAAATAAGCTTCTTAACACCAAATCTTGAGAACCAATATAGTTAGAGATCAAAATCTCGTAAAATATCTTTCTCAATAGACTTCGATGGAACATTATTCAGTGTAAACAATATTGTCCTCAAACATAACTTCCTAATATGAGTCGAATAAGTCAATTTGATTTATTACCGATCGAACTATACTAAATATTGTTCGATACCTCCATTCTTGGACATATTATTCCTCATGGAGCGAGTTGTGAAACTACTTTCATACTCTTTAGATAATATTTCAAATCATACGACTTAACTATTTACCATGATTAATTGTAAGACTTTTTCTTTTCCTTGAACGGTCTTTTAACTTCACTCTTGAACTCCTTTGAACTAATCAAAAGATTCATACTTATACCTTATCAAATAGATATGTTAATATCTACAATGATCGTTGGTCAAGTAATAAAGTATAAACAACCTTTTATTTCACAAGTACTTATAGATCTATATACATCGATATGTATAAGTCCTAATCAAGTCACTTGTCCTTAAACCTTTGTAGGTCAAAGGCGCTTTTGTCAATTAACAAACATGATTCGCATATAACAATTGATGAGAAATCGAATTGAACTACGAGCTCTACGTTACGTAGACTCTCATAATGCGATTCTCGTTTATTTATGACTAAGCGGCTATTACACATAAAAGTCAAACACTTTAAGTCAAGTCTTACGCATCTTGTTTGTCATTCAAAAACATGTTTATCTATTTCAAGCAAATTCGATCAAGATGCATGAAATCATATAAACATATCCATAATAAAATAACATAATCGTCCATCATCGAATATGAAATGGAGATAATATTTTGAGAGGTTAGGATTAAGGTATGTAACCTTCAATTCTTAAACAAACTCTTAATAAAGATAACTCTACGTATCCAATGGTAATGACTTAGACGAACAAGTCATTTCCTATACGGAGTTTGCTTTACGTCTCTCGAAGTGTCTCTTATTCTTCATTGCCAACACATTTCGTTAAATGCGAGCATATGAACTAGTATCAAGTTACTAGTGTGAATTAGAGATAATGAGATAATTTGAACGACAAATACACTTTTAGGATTAGAACATTACAATCATGGTATTTCGAACAACCTTTCAAATACCTCCCATAAACAGTAAATGAAACAACTCATGTGACACATAGTCACAATTGAGGGTCTCGAAATGTCAACTCATACCTTGGTGAAGTATTTCTTGAATACTTAACCAATTACCTATTTGCATCAACAAGTGTGAAAAAGGTAACATTATATCCTTTATAATTCCAAAGAGATCGTATGACAATATCAACAATCCTTGACATTGGAGATCGTAATATCTCTAGTTGTCAATTAGCTACTTAAATCTTTCGATTTGTAAGCTAACGAAACATTCATATATCTTCTTATAGAAGAATCTCTTGGTCAACTCATGCCCTTCACACTCGATCGTAAATGATGGAGTCAATATCCACTTTCTCCAAGAACGCCTTCTTGAGTAAGTGGATAAGAGCGTAGGAGTTAAATTCTAGTCCATATGAATTCGTTAATTCAAAGGTCTAGAAATTTCAAATGAGGATATTAGTCATACGCTTTATTGAATAACTTTTCGTCAAAAGTCAATCAATCATCGCGATACTACGTTCGGGTAGTTTGAGTAAAGTTTTGGGAATTGATATATTTAAGTTTCTTTTCAAAGATTGATCGCAACAAAATTAACAATTTTAACATCTATAACAAAATCAATTTAAGGTCATTTAGTTTATGCAAATGTTTTATTTATAACAAATAAAACTTCCACTACATTTATTTAATGTCCCAAATGTAGTTGGTTATCCAAGATCTCTATTTTCGTTGAGATGGGGCCAGCGTCGGCATAACACCAAAACAACTAGATAAGGTAGGTTCTCCAACCAATCATATTAACCATATGACTCTTGGTTTGTGAAATGTCTCATGTACATCCACAAACTTCGCCCCGATGTCCAATTCGATTAGGGTCCATCGATAAGTAACCTCTCTCTATTTGCTCCTAGTAAATCCGATTTACACCCCGACTTCGAGGGTTAACCAAAAGACGTCCCGCGTCGGCGAGAAAACGTCATTTGGCACCGAACGACGTGAAGGGGATAGAGAGAAGGAGGGCGGTTGACTTAATCAAATTAATGGGACAAACAATTATGTGACTCTTGTTTGGTGGTCGTGTAAACATACACCCATACCTATCCTATGACATTCATAGCATCCACAAACTTTCACATAATAAAGCATCTCAAGCATTGTTGTGGGTTTGTATGGCTCCCGCTTGCATTAGTTTTCGCCGCATCTCCATGTAGCAAAACTAATCTAATGTTTGTCCCTCCCACTAAATTATATATGGATCTAAATCCTATATAAAATAAAGGAACAAAATTACATGTGTAAATTTCTATTCCCATCCTAACCTTAGGGGCATGCAAGCCACACAAGTTACACAAAAATTAATCAAAATTAATTAATGGCACCAAAGGCCTTATTACACGCAATCACACATGCATTCAATTTACAAACCACAAGGCATTGAATCATGAGCCATACTAAACCCACATCCTCCTACAAAACAAAGTTAGCACAAGTCTATCCACTAGTGTAATTTGTTTATAATTAATGACTTTCAAGTGTCTTTGCGTATTATTTGCCATTCGCAATTTCCGTGTGTAAATGCTCAAATTTCAAACAACCAAACTTGTTTAAATTTCTTTTGAAAACTTTTCAATCATCAAAAAACTGAAAGGAGATCACACAAGGAGTATCCTAATTACTTTTTCAACTAGTTTGAATAATTAGTAAATAATACTTTGATAAAAAAAAAGTATCTAATGGGACACGACAAAATCCACAGTTTTCGGTCTCCAAAAAATATGAAATAATTTATATAAGCTCCTTGTCTAGATTGTAATTACCAGTCAAAAATTTAGGAAGAGATCATAAACCATCTGAGAGAATCAAAAAAGACAAATCTGAAACAAGTGCGCGAAAACACCGTTTTGAGATATTCTGTTTTTCTTCTCAACCATCCGGTCTGAAAGATCACCTTCCATCCAGTTTTTATATATACAATATACATAGAAAAACTTGTTTAATCTATTGGCTAACTATTCATGAAAAGAAAACCACTAAGTTCAGTTTAAGAAATTCAAGTTACAAGCTTAACAATCGACTAGACCTGTACTGGAACAGACTGTCGACCGAAAAGGTTTGACCTGGTTGAGGTACCAAACTTCCATGAAAAATTATGAAATTAATTTTCCTGGAATCCTAACTTAAAAGTAAACAACTCTATTCAAACAATTTTCCAGAAAGAGTTCTCAGTTGGTACAGTTTATTAGAACAATCAGTTTGTTCAATAAACCAGATCTGACGAGATCTTTCTTTTCATACTTGAAAACCCACGAATTAATCTGAACCATGCAACATTCTATACATGTCCAGAAAGAGTTTCAAGTCCTCTTTAAATCTAGCCAAAGAACACTGGTACTTATATTCAAAATATAAATCTTTTAAGCCATTCAAACAGAACAGTGCAAGCAGAAACTGGTTCTGCACACCGTTGCCATTTTATTCACAGTAAATTCATACAATTTCAGAAAAATGTGAATCCAACGCCAAAAGAATCACAATCCACAGATCTACAACTTTCTAGTTGACATAAAAAATTTTCAGAGAACATTTCATAGCGAAAAACGCAAAACAACACAGAAATTGCTGTTTCCAGACAGCAAGCAATAGCATCAACTCTACTAATCCATTAATTAACCAATTTCTCTTAATTAAGTGTCAAAATAACTTAAGCACAACCTGGCTCTGATACCACTGTTAGAAAGTGCACAAATTTTAATTTTGAAGCTAATTACACTTAATTAACCACAAACAAGTGCGAGGATCTAGTGCAAAAGTCAATCAACACAAGAGAAAGGGTTTGGATTTGTACCTCCCGCGAAATCGCATCCGCGGGGCTCGATCCAATGGCGTAGGAGTCGGTGGAGTGCTCTCCTTGCGCCTCCACCATGGTTGACGGCCGCCTCGAGTCCACCTAGAGATTAATTAAGCCTCTAATTCACATAATTAGATGCTACTCCAAATGCTCTTCAATTGGGCTATATATTTAATACATACATATTGGCCCAATAAATTAATATAACTATTTATATTAAATTGTGTTGAGCTAAACTAATTATTAACTAATTAATAATTATTCTAGGATTAGCTAATGCATTAATTTATTTCCATATGATCCATTTGACTTAATTAATTATAACGGTATATAATTAATCAATCAACTTATCATATTTCCGCAATACGCACTGTTGCGAATAAATAAATAAATAATGCACTGTCTTGGTCAAAACTCTATTTTGTGTGACCCTTTGAGGATTTATGCTAAGTTGGACATGGGATTAAATCGTTATTTAATTCCAATAATCATAAGCGGTATCTAGCAACACGTTATGATTCCCAATTCGCATAAATAGTGTACTGCTACAGTATTTAAATCCTGCATAAGAGAATAAAAGTATTTCCCTATTTTGATTCTTATGTCTCACGATATCATCGTATAATCCAAGATTGGAACGTGTCATTCTTGCAGATTATACGTTTCTTGATCTAGAGATAATTGTATAAAGTTGCATGCAAACAATCTATCTCCATCAAGGGGCCCAAACAGATATCGTCACTCACTAAGCGAATTAATGAGGGACATACGGTTTTCTTGATGATTAGCTTTTCCCCGCACAATTCAAGAGAACATAAATAAAGTCCGTATAGCAGCCCTTATCAGGAATCAACGGTAGACGATATTTATTGAACCTATCCTCATGTGGAAAAGATAAACATCTCAAACTTAGAACCAAAATCATAACGAAATAAATAATGACACATAACACAATCCATACATTTATTTCGTTGGGTCAAGTCCTGTGCTATGTTCCATAACATACACATATGCAATTAAGTTGGCAACTCTTTACCTATGATTTGTAGAACTTAATCATCACTTAACTTGCATACTAATCTTATAAGATAATTAATGTTCCTTGTTAATTATCAAGATTATGGACCATTTAGATTTATTATTGTCATTCTAAAGAATGATCCACAGAGATCCACAATTCAGATCCTCAACCTGAATGATCTGTCAATAATAAACCTAGGAACAGATGATAAAATATCATCCATAACATAAACTAATATTTAAGTCATTAAATCATTGACTTCTAGGACATAACTCCAACATAAACGTAGTCCAGATGAAACTTGATGCAGCGGCCATGATTTTCTTACTGTAGTTGATTCCTGTTAAAACAACATGTGTGGTTGTGTGTGCTACTACACGTGATCAGAAACACACCATTCGACTGTGTGTTCGGCTTGGGTCCAGCCGAATGGGTGCGTATCTTGCAACAAAAGAAAGTTTCTAGGCACCTCCAAATTAGAAAGTGTGGTGGGCACGTCTTATGTAAAAAGATGTAATTGTAAAGAAATAAAAAGAAAATTAATGGGGTTGATTAGGAAAGGGATGTGTGTCTCTATTTTGGGTAGTTTCATATTAATATCCTTCTTCTCTATGTAACAATTAACCTGAAAATCAATAAAAAAAAAGGAGAGGCGTGTGTGCGTGAGGACGTAAGCACCAAGTTGGTGCTGAATCTCGTTAAAATTCTGTATTCAATTATCTTTATTTTCAATTTCTAACATGGTATCAGAGCGTGGTTCGTTCCGAGACCTGAATCGAAGTCGAAATCATCATGTTCGGCTTACTGTTTGACCGAACACCTAGCCGAATGAATTCAAAACCAGAAGAAATTCGATCATTGGAGACAAAAGCTACCCCGAGTGGTTCAAGGGACAGAAGAGGAGACGACAAAAAAGGTCTCAAGAAAATTTGGCGACCAACTGGGACACCGACAAGGCGAAAATGCACCATTCGGCTGACCATTCGGCGGTCAGAGCCGAACAGGGAGCCGAATGGCTACTCCAAACAGCCGAATTGAAGGGGCAGACAGCCAAATGGACATGATAGGCAGCGGTGTGGGTCGGGCGCAGCTGTGTGCAGTCCAAAAAACCAACAATAATGGACAAAAAGTAGGTTTGTCAAGTAAACAGTCAATCCAAGGTATGTCTCTTCTCACACATCATAGCTTAGATTGGGTGATTGATTCAGGGGTTACAGACCATATGACCTTTGACATGAAAGATTTCAAAGAATCTAGGGAATCTAGGAAATCTAGAGTAAAAAACATCTACAATGCAAATGGGTTTGAGTATCCAGTAAAAGGAGCGGAAAATGTAGAAATTTCGTCATCTTTGACTCTTCAAAATACACTCCTTGTGTCTTCTTTGACAAATCGATTGATTTCAATTGGACAAATAACAAATGAGTTAAACTGTGTTGTTCTCATGTTTCCTGACTTCTGTATTTTCCAGGATATTCTCACAAAGGAGATAATTGGACGTGGTACAAAAAAGGATCGTCTGTATCACTTAAAATATTTCAAGATTGGGAGAACTAACTTGGCTAGTAGAAGTTCAAACTCAGAAGAAAAAATTTGGACATGGCATAAAAGGTTAGGGCACTCGTCTTTTGGATACATGAAAATAATTTTGCCTGATTTATTTTGTAGATTGGATTTATCTAGATTCAAATGTGAAACATGTATAAAAGCCAAAAGTCACCGTGTGACATATAATATTAGTTTGAATAAATGTGATAAACCTTTTGATCTCATCCACTCTGATGTTTGGGAACCTTCTCCGGTTGAATCTACATTTGGGTATAGGTATTTTGTGTTATTTGTTGATGACTGCACTAGAATGACATGGTCTTATTTGTTAAAAAGAAAAGATGAAGTGGAAGAAGTATTTAAAAATTTTCATGTTATGGTGCAAACTCAATTTGGGATAAATATAAAAATATTTAGAAGTGATAATGGATGTGAGTTTGTGAATAGAAACCTAAGGAATTTTTTCAAGGAAAAAGAAATTATTCATGAAACAACTTGTGTTGCAACACCACAACAAAATGGAGTAGCTGAAAGGAAAAACAAACATGTTCTTGAAACTGCTAGAGCATTGTTAATTGAAAATAATGTACTACAAAAATTCTGGGACTGTGCTGTAATGATGACAGTGTATGTGATAAATCGGTTACCCTCAGTGATCAACTAATTCCAAACACTCTTGAAGAAACTTAGCACCTTTACCTCTATTCCATCTATCTTGAGCTTGCCACCAAAGACATTTGGATGTGTACCGTATGTACACGTCCAGAAAAATAATAGGACCAAGTTGGATCCATGTGCAGTCAAGTGTGTCTCTCTAGGTGTTGGAACAAATCAAAAGGGGTATAGGTGTTTTGACTCAAAATCACAGAAATGGTATGTCACGAGAGATGTTACTTTCTTGGAAAATGAAAGTTTCTATCAGGACACCACATATTCCTCTCAGGAGAGGGAAAGTGAGAGAAATCAGTGGTATTACCAGGGAGAGGAGACATATGGAGCATATGGTAGTTCAAACAGCAGTGAGCAGCCAAAATTTTGACATTCGGCCGACCATTCTGCTGATCATTCGGCCGACCATTCGACCGAACATGTGGCCGAACAGAGAGAGGAACATGAGCATTCAGTTGAGTATTTGGCCGAACAGCTAAGAGAACTTGATCTAAGTGAGGAACACGAAATACAAGATGTGTATCAAGGTACTTGAGACCCACAAGAAGAGGAATTGGATGAAGAAGTGATACAGACTGATCCGAGTCTACAATTTCATGCATCTCCTGAGAATACTCTTGAGGTAAGTGTTTCTAATCCAAGATATGTTCTTCCACCAAGACAAAACCGTGGTAAACCACCAAAAAAGTATGTACCTGAAGATGGTACGAGTAAAGAGGTCATATATCCAATTGCAAATTTTGTTACCACAAAAGAACTACCAGAACTACTAAGGAAGTTTAGTGACCAAATGTTGAATATACCTACACCGAAAAATGTGAATGAGGCTCTTAGTGATCCTAAATGGATAGGAGCCATGAATAAAGAGATAAAAGCACTCCATAAGAATGAAACTTGGACTCTAGAAAAATTGTCTAATGGTAAGAAACCAGTAGGATGCAGGTGGGTATTCACAATTAAGTATGGTGCAGATGGTAACATTGAAAGGTATAAGGCTAGATTGGTTGCTAAAGGGTACACTCAAACGTATGTGATTGATTATCAGGAGACTTTTTCTCCTGTTGCAAAACTAAATACGATTCCAGTGTTGTTGTCTCTTGCAGCTAATTTAGACTGGCCCCTCCACCAATTTGATGTGAATAATGCATTCTTACATAGAGACTTGGAAGAAAAAATATATATGGAACTACCATCAGGGTTTGATGAACTGAGGGCATTCAACATGGAAAAACAAGGCGGACAGAGCCTCTGTTCGGCTCACTGTTCGGCCAGGAGCAGGCCGAATGACCAGCCAAACAGCAAGAAAAATTGTTCAGAAACTAAAGTTTGCAAGTTGAGAAAGACCCTATATGGGTTGAAACAATCTCCACGTGTCTGGTTTGGCAGGTTTTGTTAAGCAATGAGAAAATATGATTTCTTTCAAGGAGAATCGGATCACACTCTATTTTATAAAAGGAGATATGAAAAATTAACTGTATTAATTATCTATGTTGATGACATGATAATAACAGGTGATGACACAGAGGAGATCCAACGACTTGAGGGAAAACTTTCAAAATAATTTGAGATGAAAAATCTGGGGGTACTGAAATACTTTCTTGGAATTGAGGTGGCTCGATCTAGTGAAGGTATAGTTCTATCTCAAAGGAAATACATCTTAGACTTGTTGGCAGAAGTGGGTATGTTAGAATGTCGTCCTGCAGACACACCAGTGGTGCAAAATTAAAAATTAGGAGAGTTTCCTGATCAAATACCTGCCAATAAGGAAGGGTATCAAAGACTGATAGGTAAGCTAATCTACTTGTCTCACACACGACCTGATATAGCCTTTGCTGTGAGTCTTGTAAGCCAGTTCATGCACAATCCAAGTGAAGCACACATGGAAGTAGTAATGAGGATTATCAGATATCTGAAAGGAACTCCAGGAAAATAAATACACTTCAAAAGGAATGGACACCTTGACATCATGGGTTATACTGATGCTGATTGGGTAGGCAGTATCTCTGACAGGAAGTCAACTTCAAGATACTTTGCTTTTGTAGGTGGAAATCTTGTTACATGGCGAAGTAAGAAGTAAGGGGTAGTGGCTCTTTCAAGCGCAGAAGCTGAACTCATTGGTGTTGTGAAAGGTATGTGTGTGAATTGTTATGGATACGAAAGCTCATGAGGGAACTCGGTTTCGAGTCAGGGGGAGCTATGACCTTATGTGTGGACAATAAGGCAACAATTGATATGTCTCACAATCCTGTTCAACATGACAGGACTAAACACATTGGAGTCAACAGACACTTCCTTAAGCAGAACATAGACCTGAAGATTATCCAATTGAAGTTTGTGAAATCTGAAAATCAGTTGGCTAACATTTTGACCAAGGGAGTAACAAGCAATGCCTTCAAGAATGTGATTCGCAAGTTAGGTATGACAGATCTGTACATACCAACTTGAGGGGGAGTGTTAAAACAACATGTGTGATTGTGTGTGCTACCACACGTGATCAGAAACAGACCATTCGACTATGTGTTCGGCTTGGGTCCAGCCGAATGGGTGCGTATCTTGCAACAAAAGGAAGTTTCTAGGCGCCTCCAAGTTGGAAAGTGTGGTGGGCACGTCCAGAGATGTCATCCCTGTGTGGGGGTGTTGTTTCCTTATGTAAAAAGATGTAATTGTAAAGAAATAAAAGAAAATTAATGGGATTGATTAGGAAAGGGATGTGTCTCTATTTTGGGTAGTTTTCTATTAATATCATTCTTCTCCATGTAACAATTAATCTGAAAATCAATAAAAAAAAAGAAGAGACGTGTGTGCGTGAGGACGTAGGCACCAAGTTGGTGCTGAACCTCGTTAAAATTCTGTGTTCAATTATCTTTATTTTCAATTTCTAACAATTCCGATCTGCTGGTTGAATCGGGCCCCTCCAGAGGTTCCCTGAGCATTGTTTGTGGCCTTGTACTGAACTGCATCTGCGGTGGCAAATGCCATTACAGCAATGAGAGGAACTACAATGAAGATAGAATTCTTCATCTTTGGTAAACTCGGCTGTGAAGCACCGCCTATTAGGTTGAAGAGAAAGCAGGGTTGGAAGCAGGATATATACAGAGTATTTGAGTGTGTTAGTACACAAAGAGGGTCAAAGTCAAAACACTTGAGCAATGCTTCTAATCAAATGATTTGACTTTATCATTTGGGAAATGTCATGTTCCGATAATTAAGGTTGTGTTATGGCCTGTGGGGTATATATTCCACAAAGTCGGTATATTACTATATTTACTCCAACCGAAACGACAAGATTTGAATTTTTCAAAGTATTCAAAAAATTAATAGCATTTGAAGAAGTCCGTCTCTTCCTTTTCTTTATATGACCAACTGTACAAAAATGCAAAATCTTATATGAAGAGTTTATAATTGCATTCTACAGATTTTAGCTATTTATTATAAAACTTAATGCTATCTTAGCCTCAATTTTTTTTTGTTATTAACCTCAAATTACCAAAAGAAAGTTCTGGCCTAATTACTATTAATTTACTAACATAATAAATTGTGAATGATGTCCCTAAGTGTATGGTTGAACTCTCCGTAGTATAGATTTTATTGGACCATTCTAAATAGATTTGGACAATCCGTTTCATCAGATACGGAATAGGTGAATGGGATGCAAAACAACTTGCTGATGGTTTTAGGATTTTAATGTGATAGGTTATTCTGCTGAAGTTTAGGGATAAATGTAATTTGATTTTGTTGCTCTCTAATTCAAAATAAATATTACAATGCCTCTTTTGTAATTCATATTCTATTTGACTGTTAGTTTGTGGCCAATTTAAAATAATTCTATCTTTATAAAATATATGCTAAGTAGGAAAATCTTAACGATAATTGATTGTTTAATTAGTTCTTTGTTGATGCCTGATTGTTAGTTATCTGATCCCTGGGGGCGTTTGGATGGTGTGGGAATAAGGGGAATTGGGCGGAAATTTCCGCCTAGGCATAAATCCTTCATATTTCCTTCACAAATTTACACACTTCCCAATAAAGTTACACACTTTCCAACGTTATTCCTTATTCCTTCCTTATTCCTAACTCATCCAAACGAGCCCCCTGATTGTTGTTTAATTAGCTATTTTCGGAAATCATGTTTAGGGTCACCCTTCAATATTCTCGAAAGAGGGATTCGAAGTTTAAAGCAAGTTCGTATTCATCATAGAAATGTTTTTAATTATATGTTTTTTTTTTTTTTTGCAGGATAAGCTGTTATTTTTCAAAGTATTGAAAAATCATTGTTATCAAAACAGTGTTTTTCTTTGTAACTGTACTTCTATTTGGGCCTCTTAATATTATTTTTTTTTTCTTTTGGCGGAAATACAGTTCTATTTTTACAACAGTACACTATGTTCACTTGTACAGAGAGTTTCCTAATGTACCATTGGTACCTTGGAATCGGTACCAAATGGCAACTTTCTACTTAATTATGGCAGGTAAACAATATTTTTGTCCTATTTTGGGACCAGATGGTAGTCATTTGTTGACTACGTATTAACCAGGGTAATTAGCTTTGAAATTTAGGTATTATAAGTTACAACGGCTTTGAAGTTCAGGCATGTATATATAATTTGTACGAGCACATTTGCACAGGGATATATACCCTAAATCCTAAACCCTAAACCCTCTACGATAGAGGAAAGGAACGGAAAGTAAAGAAATGAGGGACTGCCCGAGTAGTTTACTCGCTCCACAATGAACGGAACGGAGAGTAAGGAGAATAGAGGTGAGATATAGACAAATTTAATGAAGAGTTTACTCTCCAACTCCACCCTTCGATTTGAGAGTAAACAAACTGGGACAATCTTTCCTGTCTCATACTTTCCTTTCCTTTAATAAGGCTGTCCTGGAGCACAGCCTAAGGGAGTGTAAAATATATGATCATTTACCTGTTATTATGAAAATATGTAATTTGTGATAAGGGAGTAACTAATTATTTTTAAGAGAGTATATAAGATTCATTAAGAAAGTGTCAAATATGTTTTCATTTATTTTTTTATTATAAAAATACGTAATTTGTGATAAGAGAGTAATTAATTATTTTAAGGAAGTATATAAGATTCATTAAGAGAGTGTTAAAAATATTTTTATTTATCTTTTATTTTATTATGGAAGTATATAATTTGTATTAAGTGAGTAACTAATTATTGTTAAGAGAGTATGTAAGATTCATTAAGTAAGTGTCAAATATATTTTCAGTTATGAAGAGTATTTAATTTGTCTCACGAGAGTAATTATATTTACGTAAGAGAGTACCTCATTATATTATAATATAAGGAAGTATCTATTTGATGTAAGGGAGTATTTATTACGAATCAAGAAATATATTAAATTATTATGTGCAGTTGTATATAAAAAATGAAGAACGAGAAGAAGAAAAGGCGGTGATGCAGGAAGATAAAACTAAAGATGGTGAGGGCGGAAGGAATAGGAGAGCGAAAAGGAATAGAAAAGGAGAGGGGGAGCGACAGGGAGAGGAGAGCGGGAAAGAAAGAGAGAGGAGAAAGGGGAGTGACAGGGAGGGAAAAATTTTATATACGGAAATATTAACATAAAAAATTTTAAATTGAACAAAGGACGTTCGTTTATTTTAAGTATAGCACAGACTTAGCGGTAATAGAATTGCCGCTATAGCACAACCATATAGCGGCAATAGAATTGCCGATGGAAGCGCTATAGTGGCAATCCTATTGCCGCTCGAATATATTTTTTTTTTTTTGGCTGCAGCTCATTTCACGGAGAAAAAATACACAATTCAGCCCATGTGCATGTATTTTCGGATCCTTTGTGTCCATACCTCATGTTTTCTCAAGTCACAAGCCTAATAAAACTATATGTAATAAGAAACAAGATTAGTTATACATGAAGAGGGGCATAAAATCATACAAATCATATAAAAACAAATAAAAGAAAAATGGAGGAGGGAACAACACGTGGGGTGTGTGTAGGGTTCTGGGTTGCATTCAAATTTCAGTTAGGCTCTTCAATTTTTTTATAGTTTTTTATATTTGTGAGACCCTCTATTTCTTAAAATTATGTAATCAGTACTTTTCATAAAATTTAAAATTTGGTTCTTTATATTTAATTGTTTTTGTGTCTTCCTAAAATTATTTATGCATGGAATTTTATGTTTGTTCTTATAGAAATTATAAGGAATAATACATATCTTTTTTCTATTTTCTATACTTTAAATTTTTTTATTATGTTTAATTATATTTCTAACCCTGAACCCTACACACCCTTAAATTCATGAATAATGTATTAAATCGTATTGGTTTTATTCGCCGATAGCCTTAATTTTTTTATTATTAGAAAATTTTCTAATAATTTTAAAAAAAATTATATAATATGCTAATTGAAAATATATAAATCATAAATGAAAAAATATTCTATAAGGACACACATAAAAACTCATTCAAAAAGGATTTGGAGAAGGTGCTTAAAATGAAACAAAAGAACTAAATTTATGAAACTTTGTTAATTGTGTAACAAAAGAAAGTCGAGGGACTCAAATATAAATCTGCAATAAATTAAAGAAGGGGCAGGGGCTCAGCAGAAAAAAATGCCATTCCTTGGCCATTGCACTTATGCCGCCTCCTTTTTTATTTCTTTGTTCAATTTTCTGTAGCGCAATCTTTTTTGTGTTCATGTTGTAGGTTTCATCAGATGTGTGTACAAACTCGTTACACATAAAACAAAGAAGGTGGTGCAAACGATCGAACTCGTACTCACATGGATCTGTCAATGAAGGGAAAGTAGAAAAGTATCAAAGAAAATGTCATTATTAGACTCCCTCCTGACCCTGATTCATCGAGAATAGGATCTGTTAGACGGAAAAAAAAAAAAAAACGTTCGAGCGGCAATATGATTGCCGCTATAGCGCTTCCATCGGCAATTCTATTGCCGCTATATGGTTGTGCTATAGCGGCAATTCTATTACCGCTAAGTCTGTGCTATACTTAAAATAAACGAACGTCCTTTGTTCAATTTAAAATTGTTTATGTTAATATTTCCGTATATAAAATTTTTCCGACAGGGAGAGGAGAGCGGAAAAGAGGGCGTGGAGTCCAAAATCAAGCCCAGTTCGCTAGGATGGCAAGGGATGGCATTTTTCGGGATGTCCCGTATCAGAATCGGTCAGATAATGGTGTTATGTGGTTTATATTTCGCAACATCAGTATGTTCCTTTCAACAGACACGACAAGGTATGAATATTTTCCTATGCTGAAATAGCATCTTGAACTATTAATGTCACCAACACGGTGGTAGAAAAATCCGTCTCTTACTTGTCTCTTATATGACCGATTGTAGAAAAATGCTAAGGCATAATCTCAAATGAAAAGGTCATATACACCCTACAAATTAATGCCCGTGAGAAAATACTACAAAAGATCAAGTTATGGATCGAATGCGTGGCACAAAATATTAAAACAAAATTGACAATTTGTCATAACAAGTTGTATAACTTGAGGGAGAGTGTTAAAACATGAAATGTAGTGATGTGTGTTGCCACACGTGATCAGAAGAGGGGCATTCGGCCCTGTATTCGGCTGGGGTTCAGCCGAATGGTACCCAGAATGGGCGCGTATCTTGCAAGGAAGGAAGATTCTAGGCGATTCAAAGATGGTAACTACTGCTGGCACGTCTAGGGATGTTATCCTTGTATGGGGTTGTACTTTCCTTATGTAAAAATATGAAAATATAGAAAAAAGAGAAACAAAAGGAAGAAAATAATGGGGAATAATTGAAAAGAGATGTGTGTCTCTATAGGATAGTTTCCTATTTAATATTCTTCTTCTTCCTCTTACAATGTATCTCAGACATTAACAGAAAATAAAAAAAAAGTGTGTGTGTGTGGAGGACGTAGGCACCAAGTTGGTGCTAAACCTAGTTAAATCTCGTGTTCACTTTGTATCTATTGTGTGATTATCTATTCTGAGGTCCTCGTGTTGACTAGCCCTAAGAGGCACGGTTCTTGTGCAGTTGCACTTGGATCGTGCCTCCTTGAACCAGAAAATCTAATTTTCGCTGCGTAGACGCTCGAATTCTTAACATGGTATCAGAGCGTAGTTCAGAGATGGGAGAACAAAACGGAGGCGATGGAAGGCAAACAACGATTCGAAATAAGTGCAAGGCGGGTGTTTCTTTAACTAAAAGGGTGTATGGAGATAGACAACCGTTCGAGTGGTTTTCTACATCGACTTTGGAGCACGAGCAATGGCATGAACTGTTGAAAACAAACTGTTCGGCTGTGTGTACGGCAGTACAGGATCAAGAACATGGATTTTTGGTTGTGTGTGCGGCCAAACGGGACCAGAAAATGGGCATTCGACTGTGTGTTCGGCCGAACAGGGTCCAGAATGGTCACGTCCCTGGTGATTTAAGGTGCTTGTGAATCACATGAAGTTGTCGATGAGGTATCGCTTGGGATGTGCGACCTATGAGCGGTGATTGGAGCCCAACAGTACCATAAAGAATGAGATCTGTCTAGCTACAATAAAAATAAGGTATCTTATTTATTTTTCTGGGAGATTAAATCAACAAGGTGAATAGATGTTGGTTAGTTGTGTGACCATGGTTTATCCAGAATAAATAAATTTGTTGTGGATTGTTTAGACTTAATTTTATTGTATGGTTGGTTATATGGTTTGGATATGAAAAATGCGACAATGGATGACATGACCAAAGTAAGAACATCAAGGTGGTCCAAGTTGGGTCAGATTGAAGGCTCAAGTCAAGTCAATAAGGTAATCCTAGTTGGATTTAAGACTTGTTCGGCTGTATGTTCGGCCGAATGGTAGGCCGAATGGTAGGTCAAGTAATTTTTCACATGACAATTGGTCGTTAGTATTGGTTGTGGCTCGAGTCGGGTCTAAACCGGAAACCCAGAACAGGTCAAATGGTCCATGATAGGTCTATTCGGCTGAGTGTTCGGCCGAATGAATGGCCGAATGGGTGTTAACGTGGTGTGTTTTGATGCAACGAATGTGGTCCAAGTTAGATCCAAGGAGAAGGTCTAAAACGGGTTATGAATATGGTATAGATCTGGTCAAGTAAGAGAACCCAAGTCGGGTCCAACAAGGTGGCCCTAATCGGGTCAAGACAAGTGTGTTTTCATGTGTAACCAAATATCTCTCTCAGGGAGAGAACAAAATTGAGAGAGATCTTTGGTATCAATCAAGTTGTGGCCCATGGCGGGTCAAGAAGGAAGGCCTAAGTTAGGTCAGAAAGGCTCTTCAAGTTGGGGAGTTGAATGTCTTCAAGTCGAGGGCAAGTGAAGTCAAGGATTAATCAAATATGCAAGCCACCAAATATCCCTCTCAGGGGGAGAGTTGAAGTGAGAGAAATATTTAGTGTCTAAGATGGATATCAAGTGAATAAGCATGAGAGATTAATGGAGACGAGAGGCTCTAGTCATGTCATATGGTCCAAGTTGGGTTAAGTGGTCAAGGCGAGTCAAGACTTAGATCTTAATCCAAGTAACAAAGATGGACTCAAGGAATACTCGGGTCGAGCACAAGTGTGCTCGAGTCGAGTGGATATCGTATCATGCAATGAATTCTTCAAAATGACAAAGAAGATAAAGATCAACTCATATGCGAGTCAAGCAAATGATGCTCAAATCAAACACATGTCAGGTCAAAGGATTCGAAGCTATTAGAAGAAGTTGGAGACGTGATGCGAGAGGATAAGATTAAAAGTAATCTATATGGAATAAGATTAGTAAATAATATCTCTTATGTGTGAATGCGTGATGGTATGAATTGTGAAGGTGGCTTGAGATAAAAGATTACTTGGCTATGGTTCACGGGACGTACCAGAAGGGCACGGACCTGGCAAGATGGATTTGATGTAAGGCGCTAGGGTCTAGCACAAGATGTGTGACTCGTGCCAAGTGAAGAATATGATCCATGTGGCGGTGTGTGCCGTTATTGTGTCTGCAACTCATGGAAGGTTTGAACTAACAAAAAAATTGGTGGCATGTGTATGCCAACGAAGACAAAAGGTGTGTGTCTTAGAAGACGGTGTGTACCGGTGTGCAGCACTCCATGCAAGTGAGACATGACAAGTCAGTACATGTCCACTTGAGGGGGAGTGTGAGAAAGTGCTGCAGAAGATCAAGTTATGGATCGAATGCGTGGCACAAAATATTAAAATAAAATTGGCAAGTTGTCATTACAAGTTGTATGACTTGAGGATGAGTGTTAAAACATGAAGTATGGCAGTGTGTGCTGCCACAAAAGATAAAAAATAGGGCATTCGGCCCTATGTTCGCCTGGGGTCCAGCCGAATGGTAAGCCGAATTGGTGCGTATCGTGCAACAAAAGGAAACTTCAAGGTGTCTCCAAGTTAGGAAAGAATGCAAGTACGTCCAGAGATGTGCTCCATGTGTGAGGTTGGTATTTTCTTGTGTAAAAGATGTAAAATTGTAAAGAAAATGAAGAAAATAATGGGGAATAATTGAAAAAAGATGTGTGTCTCTATAGAATAGTTTTCTATTTAATATTCTTCTTCTTCCTCTTATAATGTATCTCAGACATTAACACAGATAATAATAAAAAAAAAATGTGCGTGTGTGTGGATGACGTAGGTACTAAATTGGTGCAGAACCTCGTTAAATTCTCGTGTTCACTTATATTTGAGTGTTATTCTGACATCCTCGTGCTGACTAGCCCTAAGGGGCACGGTTCTTGTGCAGTTGCACTTGGATCGTGCCTCCTCGAATCAAAAATCTAACTTTCGCTGCGTAAACGCTTGAATTCTTAACATTTGATCCTCGAGACCAACAACATCGTCGTCTTTATCAACATCAGGGAGCACATGAGGTTTAAATGAAGGTTGACACCTATCTTGGCTAAACTCTTGTATACCAAAAGTGGTTCTGCTTTCAGAGATTATACGAAGCTTGGCTTGGATCTTATAAATCTTCTGACCAAGAGTGCGAAGAGCTAGTATCCTATTGGGGATGAGACCAAACCTAAGATAATTGGCATCAAAAAGGAATTTGTCGATTGCATCCTCGGTCTCATATGCAACACTCCTCACATCACTTACCCATCCCTTTACCCTCTCATCACCTCCTTTGCTCTTGGAGTTGGCATCCTTCAAAAATTGTTGCATCTGACTCAGTTGAAGCTTCACCTCACCGATTTTTCCATCGACCCCATGAAGGGTGACTTCTTTAATGAGGAGCTCTGCTAACTTCTTAATCGCAGCGGCAACGATTGCCTCAGTCATCGTACTCTATTGATCTCCCTTGCTAAATCTTGCTCTTAATTCGCTCTGGTAATGTTGAAAGGGTATTGCAATTGGAGTACCGTAAGTCGCTAACAAAGAGAGAAATATGGTCGACTTTGACCACTGGCATGCTGTTTTAAAAATTTCGTTAATCATGTCGAACAAGATTAAATTATTTTATTTATAAGGATCTAATCGTCGTCAAAATGTATGGTTGTTCAATGTTTTCGACATATCAAATAATTTCATTCGTATAAAAAATTGAAATTATTAACAAAACTCACTCATCTTTTAATTAAGAAATTACATACATTAACCTCCAACTAGCTAAGAACCTTACCTCAAAGATGGATTCATGGTTAACAGAATGGGATCTGAATTAGATGTATATTTTGATTTTCTTTATTACCACATCTCAATACTAAAAAAATATGTAAGCACCTTCCATTTCACAATTAAAAGTATACTTATCTTGATGAAATCATTCATATGCAAATTATTTATTTATTTTAAAAAAAATTGAGATCAAGCCTCTCAATTTATTTTTAAATTAAATTTTAATAAAGTAATTTGTAGTTAGATTTCGAACCTGAGATTATTCACTTAGTGTATTTTTATTTTTATTTTTTTGTCATTAGACTAAGAATTAGTTCAGACTTATAGCTTTTAAGAAATTTCAGCAATATGTAATCAATCACATTTTGGAGAAGTAATCAAGAGAGTGAGAGTCAAAATCTATTTTTATATATAATAAATAAAACAGAAGATATTAAACGTATAAATAGACTTGAGATCACATTATTGATACTTATATATAGTATAGAGTCGATAAATTTTTTCCTTTTAAGTATAAATTAAATGTAAGTTTGAATTTGTATACATTGACAAATATTTTATAACATCATACGTGCTAACGTGTTCAAAAGAAATCAGGGTAATCTCCTTTAGACGTGAGGCACACCACGGTTTGGTAGTTGCGCACTCGCGCGGGAAACTGGAAATCCAAATCCTGTGACGCGCGACACAGTGTGTAGCGCGGCACAGGACCGTCCGATCAGATCTGGATGGATGAGGGAGTCCCGTGCATGTAACCAGATTGTAAGGCCTGAAAAAAATGAACCGTCCAGATCTGATCGGACAGTCCGTGTCGCGCGCCACAGGATTCGGATTGGGAAAACTGGGGTAACGGTAGCGGCAAACCCAACTGTTCTCATGTTCATGTAGAACTGTTCATGTAAAACATAATAGATTAAATGTAATTTTGACTTTACAACCACAGTACCAGACCATTCAATTCCATTTTCCTTGTCTTCTCCATCCAATACTTCAAATTTGAAAGGGCATTTTAATTTTTGGACAGATTCGGATCATCGGACAAATTCTGGTATTCACAATTTTCAGTATTTTAAACAACTTAAAATAATAAATTTGCATTAACTTTTTTTTATTAATAATTCACCAATTACACGCTTGCTGGGAATTGAACTTAATTCAATTAGCCAAAAGGCCTAAAATATCATTAGTTAATTGTATTCACGTTTTCTATTACGAGATAATTGTTTTGATTTCTTTTAGGATTGTATTGGGTTGCACGAATCATGCACCTAATTGTTTTATGATTAAATTATACGTAAACGTTTTTAGGTTTGTAAAATTTCACATGAAAGTCTACGATACAAGATACTTCGTTCCTATGGGGAACAGGAGGAGAGATTTTAAGAGAAATAGGTGTCACAAAAGAGAATGGACGAGTTCAGAGGTCCATTTTCTAAATTCTTGTATCATTCGATTTTTTTTTAATATACAACAGGAGGTTGACTGGAAGGTTGAACCCAAAAAAAAAAAAAAAAAAAAAAGGAGTCCGTTTCCGGGTTCTCGGATAACATGTGGGGCCGACAAGCCACTCTGCAGCTCTGCTCATCTGGACATTTAAGCACAAGTCATCGGATTGTCTGAGGAATACTTTCTCTAGTTATCCGTATAGCAATAGAATAATTCTATTAGAATTTGACTGTTCTTCTCCGCATGCCACATTAAATGCGACAAAATGTCCACCGCGTTAATGATTTGAGAGGTTAGAGTCTTAGAGATTGTATGAGGCACAATTGAAAATTTTCCGTGTGATATATCCCTCTTAGCTAGTAGTGACTATTTATCAATTAATTATTTAATTGTCCTTTACTGAAATATGCATGCCAATTTGTTTCATTTTTCTTAAGGTAATAATTGTTGTTCTTGTTCTTGTCTTGATTTGTCTTTTCAATTCTTATCAAAAAAATTTTGACACTTTATTTCGGACCAAAATAGCCATTTACTTTCTTGGTGACTGTGATATAAAATATTTAAGTTGAATTTGGTGAACGTAATATTAAAATATTTAAGAAATGTGCAAAAATAAATAAATAAATAAACCAAAGCTTTGGCATTTACGATTTCAGCATCTAGTGGATTAACATTTGTGAGTTGTGATAATTAAAAAAATAGCGTAAGGATACTACCTGACAATTTTTGTATGCTAGAAAATATTCATGCATACGACAATTTTCCCAAAAGAAGCAAAATATAGTGTAAAAAGTCATTATGGTTAGTTAATACCCATATTTCTTGGCCAATCATACACTAATATCTCATGACATGAACTTCTATTTTGTTGCATCTATTATTGCTTATTCTGGAACAGGAGCAGAACGTTAAACTACACAAACCGTGACAAATTAACTTAATATATACAATGACAAAACTTTTTTTAATCATACACGATCACACAAAATGTAGCATCCACTACATTGATAACCAACTTAATTTAATTGATCTCACTTAGGGCAACAAAATAAATCTCGCTGAATCAAACCAAAAGCAACCATTATTACATAAACAGAGAGCACCAACCAAATTCTCCATCATCAAATACACAAAGGTTCAACATATAGCAAATTGATGTATTTTTTGAGATTAGCTGGCTCGTTGAAGCTGTTGTTCATGTGATTGTACATGACGTGGATCATTACAGTGAAGCTAAATATTCGCTTTATCAGCTCTGGAGATACACCAGTTGGCATAAGGCATGCTTGGTTGAGCCTCTTCCATGCATCCTCACTCCTCAGTCAAGGATTTAAACCTGATAATTGCTTCCTCTTTTGTAATGTTGTGTTCCTTTATATAGCAGTCTTGTACGGTTATTTCTCCGGTTGAATGTTGTGACATCCTGAATTTTAGAATCTGTTTGTAATACTTCAAATTTTAAGATCCTATTTGAAAAATGTTCATTCTTATCCACTTCAAAATATCTATTTGATCTTATCCACATTTTTAGTAACTAAGTAATCAATATTTATAAATAATATTTAATAATAAATATAAATATCTATATAAATAGGATCTAATATTTTCAGAAATGACCATTATTATCTTTTAAAATAGCCACCAACCAATCAATATCTACTTACTTCGTTATTAAGTAATCTAATATATACCTTCTTAGTTGCTAAGAAACTTCCACTATAAATAGACCTTAGCCTCATTCCATTTCATTTTCGTATATCATTTCTCTTTCTCTTTCTCTTTCTCCCCAATCAATTTTAAATATCGTCTTAGTTTTGGATAGTCGGCCATTTGGAATTCGAATTCTACGTCGCAGTTATAGTCATCCCGATTTGCTTGTGCTCCTGGATCGCTCAGTTAGGTAACCAGATTTCTCTATGATTAGTTTCGTATTGCTTAATTTGATTATTGCTTTGCTTTGCTTGCATGTGTTCGCTCGTATATGGTATATTCTACGAGATATCGGATTTAGAATCTGGATTCTGAATTTATTTATGTATGTGGATTTGAAATTCTCTTTTGCCTGTCCAGGGTTAGAGATTCGTCTCTTTTGCCTGCCCTCGGGTTAGGAAACTATGTGAATGATATGATTAATCTAGACCCGATAATCGCCGTGAAATGTATGATTTGTTATGTGGATTAATCCAGTCATGTTTAATTTGCTTTATCAACTAATATAGAGAAGCTGCGTCGTTAAATAACTGGTTACTGAGCTTTGTAGCTGACATCCGTTTTGTTCCTGTTCTGCTTGTGACGTAAGTTGACGGACCGACGGATGGATGCAGAAGATACCGTTCCACTGTCACGTCCCGTGTGTCGACGCTGGGTGTGACAAATGTTCACTCTACGGGAAAATAATTACTATAATTGAATGAGTTACAGATGAATGGATATATGCTCCAATTTTAGATTAAAAAGTCCTATACACATAAAAGAAATAATGATATATAATTACTTAAAGGCTGGTTTGAATACTTGGGTAGCTCATATCCCATAAGGCCACAACTAGCACTGTCAAACGTGGATGATGGAATGGAAATCAACTGTTCCGTTTTTGTTCCGTTTCAGATGACGAAACAAAAATGGTATTTCGTTTTCGTTCCGTTCCGTTCCGTTCCACGAAAATTCCGTCCAAAAGTCGTTCCGCGTCAATTTTACACTGAAATTTCTCATTTCGACGTTCCGCGGATCAATACCGTAGTTTCGTTTCCATTATGCATGCTAAAACTTAACAAAAAACTCTTCCATTTCCACTCCGTTCCTGACGGAACGGAACGAAAACGTGCGAAACAGATGACTATTGACAGCTCTAGCCACAACATTTATCGCTGAATCGTGCAATTTCAAATGAAGCCCTGACCGTATCTAGAATTTGGTTAACCCACACAAATACCTCTTTTATAGCAATTTCTCCCATTCCAACAAAAGTGACACAACATAGCATAGGGACAGTTGAAGTTATTAGAGAAACTTCAAAGCGTTCCTTAAATGTTGGGAAATAGCCGTCTCCATGCCATTCTGCTTCTTGAAGCAAAAACAAAACTAGCATGGATATAGTATCTATCATCCAATATTGCAATTAGAGCAATAACTTTTGCAAATACAGAGAAGTACACAATGTCTCACACCTTTTGATGGAAAGGAAAATCTTGATACTAACAACAACGACTAAGTTTTTTGTCCCAAACAAGTTAGATAGACTAGAAATAAAATCCAACAAGAGAAATCATCAAAAAATAAAAATAATATATAAAAAAGATACTAATAATAGTAATAGTAATAATAGCAATAATAATAACAGTAACAGTAGAAACCTACACCTCTATCAAAATCTAATAATGTGACCAACAAACCTATGACATCACTCCTACTCCTAGGTTCCCATGTCATGACTTCGGTATATGAATTGCTAACTTTCATGCGCTCTTATCGATCGCCAACTCCTTGGAGACAATCTTTTCTTTAAGATCCTTTTTTATCGCTTCTTCTCATGTCAATCTTGGTCTCCCTCTGCCTTTCTGTGTGTTTTCGAAATGATTAAGGATTCCGCTACGCACCGATGCCTCGGGAGGCCTACGTTAGATATGTTCAAATCATCTCAAATGATGTTGGACCAGCTTCTCCTCTATCGGTGCAACTCCAACCATATCCCGTATGTCATCATTTTTTATCCGGTCTCTCCTCGTGTGACCACAGATCCACCTCAACATACGCATCTCTGCTACACTCATCTTCTGAACATGTCGTCTTTTAGTAGCCCAATATTCTACGCCATACAACATCGCAGGTCTAATCGCCGTCCTATAAAACTTGTCTTTTAACTTCTGTGGGACTTTCTTATCGCATAAGACGCCTGATGCTTGCCGCTATTTCACTCACCCTGTTCTTATCCTATAACTAACATCTTCATCTATCTCGCCATCTCTCTGTAGCATCGATCCCAGATATCGAAAAGTGTCTTTCATAGGCACTACATGTCCGTCTAAACAGACATCTCCATCTTCTCATCGTACCATACTAAACTCTCACCTCATATACTCTGTCTTAATTCTACTAAGCCCAAATACATTCGACTCTATAGTTTGTCTCCACAATTCTAATTTTCTATCGACACTCGTCCTACTCTCATCTGCTAGCACCACATCATCAGCAAAGAGCATACACCAAAGAATCTCTCCCTATATATCATTCGTGATCTCATCCATCACTAAAACAAAAATATAAGGGCTCAAAAATGATCCTTGATGTAGTCCTATATATTCTAATAGGAAAGTCGCTAGTCACATTATCACATATCCTGATGCATATAACAACACCATCATACATGTCTTGGATGAGGGTAACGTACTTGGTGAGAACTTTCTTCTTTTCCAGTGCCCACCACATGACTTTTCTTGATACTTTGTCGTATGCTTTCTCCAGATCAATATAGATTCTTCTTCTGCTTCCAATATTTCTCCATCAACTACCTTATCAAAAAGATAGCCTCCATAGTCGACCTCACATGCATAAAACCAAATTGATTTTTCGAAACGTTTGTCATCTGTCTCAAGCGATGCTCGATCACTCTCTCTCAAAGTTTTATTGTATGACTCATAAGCTTAATCACTCATATAGTTTGTACAGTTTTAAGCATCTCCTTTATTTTTTAAGATTGGTACTAGAATGCTTCTCCTCCACTCATCTGGCATCCTATTTGATTTAAAAATGTTGTTAAATAATTTAGTTAACCAAACTACAGCCACATCTCCATATTTCGATTGGTATGTTATCAGGTCTCAAAATCTCCCTACTTTCATTCTTTTTAAGGCTTCTTTCACCTCGGGCTCTTGAATAATCCAAACGAAACGTCTATTGGAGTCTCATGAAATTGAAATTGGACAAAATCAATGATTCGATCGCGATCCAACTTTTATATTTTTTCCCTCGAAATATGAATAAAAAAAAAAGTGATGCCGTGGTTGATAGCTCCAAAAACTTGCGGCGTTATAACCTTCTTGTAAATATGTTATACAAATGCCATGTGTTTTAAAAGAAAATTTTACATATTTTTACAGGACGAAAAGCCATAAAACACCAATATATTAAATTTTACAATATAAATATTTGAGGATATTTTCATAATTTCGTATACAAAATTATGTTTTTAATAGTAAGTTAAGTATTCAATGGGCCATTCTTGCTTAGGGGTGAAAACGGTAATTGTTTTAATCGTTATTTCATTTCGTTTCGTCCAAAACGAAACAAAACGATTAAGATTTTGGTTGTGTTTTAAAAACGAAACGATTAACGAAAACTTGAAATGGTTTCGTCCATATGTATTTTTGTGATTTCGATTGTTTCGTCCAAAACGAAACGGTTAACGAAATTTGTAGTTAGCTTCGTGTCCAAAACGAATCGGTTAACGAAACACTCCAGTTTTGTTGCCGTTTTGGACGTTATGCAGCCCTATTCTTGCTGATTGATTGTGCAGAATGCTTTCATTTCTCATGGCCCACAAAATTTATTACCCTTAAATAAATGAAATTTAATTTCAAGTTTCCAACAGTAAACCCCAATCATTTTTTCAGAGTCTAATTAACACAGACAGATACATGTAGCTGAACCTATATTTTATATAGTACTTCATGCATGTAATCATGTCGCATGCTAGTTAAAATTACCCTAGACAGAGACTCATTGCATATTTGCATCATCCATTAAATGACATTTTTCATTTCATGAGATCCAACCTGTTAAGCTATTGGGCCAAGTTTATGGCCCAAAACTATCCTTCACAGTGAAACGTCCGAAGTCCGGACCATTGGATTACATGGAGATAGAGAGATGCTGACGTGGAAATACCCAAATCCAAACGACTGATCCCATTGGTCACAAAATGTAGGAAATCTCCACCTCCCATCTCTCTCCAATCCCTTGTCATTCCTTTGAGCCTACTATCCTGGCCGTTCCTGAGCCACAAACTAAAACTATACAAGTACTCCATATACACATCTCTCTTTTGATCAGTCTCTATAGAGAACACAAAACGGGAAGTTCACAAATCTGTTACAAATTGTCTTGATTTTTAAAAAATGGCAACTCTCATGGCAGCTTCTGCTCGGGTTTTCCCCAACTCTTTCCTCAGCCAAGGCCGGGTGGCCAATGCTGATCCGTTCACCTCTATCCCCGTGGGCAAGAGCAAATACACCATGGTATGCTTATTATCTTGTCGTGTGTATCCACCAAAAAACTTGTTAGGCACATTTCACAACTAATGCAATCCATAGGATCATGATTAGCGATGTAATGGACTCGGTTTGGAAAATTTTATATGGGGAGAAAAGGTGCTTCTATTTCTATCATATAATATAGTGCATGGTATTCATGAAATGTGAAACGTCAAAGTTGAAAGAAATATTTTCTTTTCCATTAAAATATGTTACGTAGTGAAAGCCTGAAAGGTACATGATACTTCACCAATATGCTGAAAATTTTCTTTTTTTTCTTTCTTTTCCCTTTAAAATGGGAAATATGTAGAGTCTTGATTTGTGGTACGGACCAGACCGTGTCAAGTACTTGGGCCCATTCTCAGCCCAGACCCCATCCTACCTGACTGGTGAATTTCCCGGCGACTATGGGTGGGACACCGCCGGTCTCTCTGCCGATCCTGAGGCCTTCGCAAGAAACCGTGCTCTTGAGGTATTGCAAATTTTTCTTCCTTCTATCAAATTGACATGGTTTGCTATGCAGTCATAAGTTGCCCATATTATATCAAGCTATCAAGTATCAACCGTCACTGTTTTTTCTACTCGTCTTTAAAATCTTGTTTGTTAGAAATTTATATTTACATGTTTAAACCTTTTAGTGAAGCAACTCCTAACACTCCGGTGAATATTTTCAACTTTCTTCTTATATCAGCGAACCCAATAGAAACTTCACATTTTCAGAACACAGGCTTGCTCTAAAAATGGATCTGATATTCAGACAAAATAGAATCATAAAAAGGACATTCCAAAAATAGAATAGTGGTGTCTCAAAAACTGCCTTATTCGTATACAGGTCATTCACGGCAGGTGGGCTATGTTGGGTGCATTGGGCTGCATCACACCAGAGGTGCTCGAGAAGTGGGTCCGTGTCGACTTCAAGGAACCCGTCTGGTTCAAGGCCGGTGCCCAGATCTTCTCCGAGGGTGGCCTTGACTATCTCGGCAACCCCAACCTTGTTCATGCCCAAAGCATTCTGGCTGTTCTCGGATTCCAGGTACTGCTGTACAACCTAAACTTTTTCGTAGTTAAATTTAAATACATCATATGTAGTACATTTTCAGACTGAACAAACTCTTATCCATTTGATTGATAACCTAGCTGGGACATGTTTTAAACCACTGGCATTTTATTTGAGAGCCAGATACACTGCACCAGTCGTCTAATTGGAAAATTATGACAAATTTTCACATTGTATGTACAGGTTGTTCTCATGGGTCTCGTAGAAGGTTACCGCATCAACGGCCTTGCAGGTGTTGGTGAAGGAAATGACCTATATCCCGGTGGCCAGTACTTTGACCCACTAGGGTTGGCCGATGACCCATCAACCTTTGCTGAGTTGAAGGTGAAAGAAATAAAGAATGGCCGTCTCGCCATGTTCTCCATGTTTGGTTTCTTTGTTCAAGCTATTGTCACCGGCAAGGGCCCACTCGAGAACCTACTTGACCACCTTGACAACCCTGTGGCCAACAATGCCTGGGTTTATGCTACCAAATTTGCACCAGGATCTTAAGTTGAAAGAACCAGCTTATTTTGTTGTTGTTGGAGTGAAATTCTGGATGTGTTTGTGTAGTGTACGATGGTGGGAGGATGTGGATTAGAACTGCATCTTGGGGTGTAATATTAAACTGAAACATGAATTTATATTTATTTTTGCCCAGGCTGGTCCATTCGTGCTTGATCTTATCGCTCCTAATAAATTATATCCGTAATTTTTTATTAATCTCGCATGTCACCAAGACAAAGGAAAATGCAATAGTTGTACTACGAAAATGGCTGAAACTGAATTCATACTTTTAACCTTGATAATGATAAACAAAATAAAAAATAAATGATATGGCCTTAGTAGGCTTCATGTACCCAACAAGCAGCTAGGCATTCAGAAGCACACATATAAAGCCGAAATAACCCTGTTTCAAAACTCTTACGTTACATAAAACTGCTCTATAATGCTATGTTATAATCCTATACAAGATGGTTGTAAAAGCTTCCAGTTTCCTCTGGACCTGGATAAGAATGCTTCAGTACATAAAAGTTTAACTAATATTCCTTAGTTCCCCTTAATTTACCCTGGAAAGTATTGCTATCATCTGTCTCCCAGTAATTCCAGTTTCTTTTGGAGCAACTCTAATGGAGAACTGTGTTTCTACCTTACTATACAAAGAAGAACATGTTTAAAGATGTACATACTTTCTACAATACCCAATCCAAGCTTCTTTGGTCTCAACTTGGAAATTATTGCTATCATCCATTTCCCAGTAATTCCAATTTCTTTTGGAGGAGTTCTGATAGAGAAATGTGTTTCTATCTTAATTTACAGAGAAGAACATGAGTAAACATGTACAATTTTCCTACAATACCCCATCCAAGCATCTCGATTTTCGAGCCTCAATCCAGAACAACCTTAGAAATTATACGCATTTAGCATTCCATACAGTGCCCCACCATCTCTTGGGACAGCTATTAGAATTAAATTCATGCAATGCCGACTTTGCATCCCTTAACCTTGCCTTGTAATCCCTCTTCCATGTAGTAAACCTCTCTTTCAACTTTCTCAACTCTGCTTCTGCATTAGCACTTACGCTACTTGCAGGTTCCGCCATCAAGTTAACTATATCACCATCGAATGCCTGATGTCTGTGCTCAAATTCCTTCTCCAAATGGACCACTACCTGATGGGGGTCAGCAGACTCCTGGGGTGTCGTAATGGAGCTCTCCAGTGGCGGGGTCGGGGGCGGTGGTGGAGTTGTCTCTGGTGTGGGGGTCCCAGCTGACATTGTGTCCTCTGAGTCGTATTGTGGGTGCACTAATGGGGATGAGGAGTGCCGGTTGCCTGGTCGTATCACTACCAAGTTGTCATTTTCCAGCCTCTTTTTGGCAGAGGCAAGGCTTATCTGCAAATAAAATGAAAAAAAAATCCCAAATGACCATGTAAACCATGGATTTACACATGCCAGTTCATTTACATGATAAAAAATGCTAAATTTCAAGGGTATGTATGAAAGTAAAACTCATTAAATATGAGCAAACGTGGTACCCAGTTACCCACCACTCAAGAACATACAAGGATGCAGTAGTAACAGTACCAATAAAAAAGCTGATGCGATAATAATGCGAAGTAGGTTAAAAAATACCTGAAGGGTAGTGAGCTGCTTCTGCCAAATGTGTTCCATTTCCTTCATTTTGGCCTCATAATCTTCCCACCTTTGTTCGTACTGTTTCATTGCTCGCCTAAGCATCAAATTTTCTTCCTCTTTTACCCTTAATGTCTCTTCTGCCTTTATGACTCGTCTTTTCAGTTCGGTTACAGCAGGTGCATTTACTTCTTCACTGATGGAACCACCGTTTGTCTCCTGAATTTTCATACACAGTTTTTTACCAGTATGTAGTTGCATTATTTTAAATTTGATCTTATATTTTAAAGTGATGAGAACATAGTAAATAAACAGAAAAAAGAAAAGGAACAAATATTAAGTACCTGAATTAGAATTTGCACTTTATGTGGGCCTGGGGTGTGTAAGGACAACGGTTTGTTCTTTAAATCTTTAAATTGCTTCCTTGCAAGCCATCGACGGATAACTAATCAAGGACAAAAGAAGAAAAAAATTACAAAAAATGACCACATGAGGTATCTTTATCATAATTCTGCATGCTACAAAGCGCAGCATGATAAAATGCATTTTACCAGACTGTAAAATTATGATATCCTTCTGACGACTACCGACTATTGACCGAGCTATCTTACGGCGCACATAACTTTGTATAAGAATAGCAGCCCTCCATCTCTTGACCATAGATTGATATTTCATCCTTGTTCTTTCACCTCTTAAAACTATTGTTCAATTTAAAAGGAAAAGAGAGAAGAGATTATACGCAGTAAGTAACTATCAGACAAAGCAATTACTTAGGATAAAACAGTAGTTTTTTGTAAATACACTCAATGTTCTTTCTGATATGGCAGATAAATCCCTTTGAAAAATTGCAAACAATAAAAACCTCTAATGTGATCAATAGGTGTAATGTCAATAATTGCCCAATTTTTTATGACCTTTATCTTGGAATCAACATGTAAATTAAAAACAAATTATAGAATTAATATGTTGCAAGAAAATATGAATAGCTAGAAAGATATTTGCCAAGGCTGGGCAATTCAATGATATCTTTTGCTTTAATCAAGAGCTGTTTTATTAGTTAAATGTTGTCTGGATTTCTGGACTAACCCAAATTTCCAGTTTTACTAGCGACCATGAGAAATGTCGGTCATCTTTTGCAAAGTCTGTAAACTAAGACATAAATTTCCAAAAGACCCTGGACAAAATAAACCCCAATGAATGCATTAAAATTTAGTAATATGAAACAGAAAGATAGAGAATACATGATTGCAAGATAGTTGCATTTTTTCTTAGCACTTGGTACTCACGGCGGGCCTGCATGCCCCGAAATACTTTTTGAGCCGATATTATACCTTGTATAACTCTGTTTCTACATTCTTCCAACACAGCAATCTACATACAAAATAGAGAGGTAAGACAAATGGAATGGCTTCTAACATACCAGATGGCAAGGCACATGTAATTGCTTCTTGTGCACCAATCTAATAGCTTTTAGCATACCTGACCAGCTCGAAAAAATATCTTGGTGTACCCAACTTGGTACATCTCAGGAGCAATATTAAATTGTTGCAATATTGCAACTGAGATACTGAGTGGTTCTTGAGATGATCTCCGCCCCATGAAAAGTAATCCATATCTGCAGTAGGAAAGACATTCAATTCTTCACCGACCATTTTGCATCTCTCATTCGTATGGTGAAAAACCCTACTTATGGTACTTATTGATTCACATAATTTAGATTACTTGGTTAAGAAAATAAACTAAACACACCGTTCAGCAAACTGCTGATGTGTAAAACGAGTTGGGAACCCAGCCCTGGAGATGCGAACCACCTCAAGCACACCACAACATCTGAGTTGATGGGATACAAGCTCAGAGTCATATAGACCAGCTCTGTGCCTTGAATTTGGTTTGATGCATCTTATGAAGTGTGGGGTTGTGCTCTCCAGCTGTTGCATCAGTTTGAATAATTGTGCCTAAATTCATGTAGATCAAATCATTTTCAGATTTGAACCAAGCACAAAAAAAAAAAAAAAACAAAAAAGAATAAGCAGAAAAAAACTGTAGTACAAAATATGTCTAAAGCATAGTAGAATACCACCTTAATATGTAGGTTTTCATGATATTATGATGCAATTAAACTCTCCAAACAAGACTTAAGTTAAACCCTATATTGCATTTTTACCTTAAATTCTGTGCCAACAGTATGTTTTTGTGCATCAAAACTTGTTTTGCGGTTGGATTTCTTCTGAGATACACTGCTCATATTGGAGGCGAATAATTTTGCGAGCTGACTCTGACAAGATAGAAGCAAATTAATGTATTCTGAGTGAAGTGGGTCCCGGTTTTTCTCCACGAATCCACTTGCATCATAGCTCACCTAATACCAAAATAAAAAAGGTTAAGAGTAATATTCCAAGTGCTCAAAAGATTGTGAGAATCTAGATATTAAATTTCCATTTATTATGAAGAAAAATAAATATTTAAAGAGACCTCGCCAGCGTAATGACAAATTCCAAAAGTGCCGCCTCTTTCAGCTTTGAAACAAGGATTGGAGTTTAAGTGCTCAGTGATTTTGTTTGCAAATGTTAAGTCTGTCGCTTTAGGAAATGTTGACTCTTCATCTAGTAGTGAAAAGAGACCAAGGGGTTTCTACACATAGAGAAGCTAATAAATAAACAATGATTTTATAGCTTTCATAATTTTTCAAATTTTCAAGGGTTACTAGCACAGAATAAGAATACCTTTTCAAACAGGTTTAGGCAGTCTGTATTATCTAAAAATTCAACACGATTCCAATCAATTCCATCGTCCACATATTCCTGAAAATAAAACACTATAATTTCAAAAACATATTGCATAATTACATAAGGTCCCTTGCAAACAACACCAAACATTTTGCTGTTCGCAAAAAGCACCCAACATTTCTCTTATTTGCGATTGCCATTGTAGCCACCAACTACTATATTTATATTTAAGTTTCGCTAATGATGCCCAATTCAGGTGAGAAGGCTGGGTTGCTACCACGACAATCCAGATTGAACAGCACATTTCTTTACAGTGTTTGCCAGGGGGGAAGGGTTGGGGGGGGTGCAGTTGGGGTAATAGACCTGTGCCATTTGTTAAAAGCCAATTTCCAGTTTGATGAAATTCAGACAGTGCCCGCAATCTAGGTATTAAAATCTGCTGAAAATATGGAAAGGAAACCAGCTTTGGCTATGAACAATTGTGCTCCAAACAAATAAAAATGTGTGTACGTTTCAAGAAAGAATAACAGGATGTTATTTCCAAAAATAAAATCAAAGAGTAGTACCTCCTGCTCAAGTTTGAAAAGATGGCGGTTAAAGTGCTGCTGTAGCCTTTCATTAGCATAGTTGATGCAAAACTGCTCAAATCCGTTCTTCTGAATTATTCAATGATACAGAAATAATGATAATATTTTAAAATAATCAAGTTCATATTGGATTTATAAAATAAGCACTGTTCATATGGTTTGTAAAATAATTAATACGCACATGGAAAGATTCGAAACCGTAAATATCCAAGATGCTGATGGATTGACCACTACGGCAGTTGTCACCTATTTTAAGAGACTTGTTTATTCTCTCCACTAGCCAATCAAATAAGCTTGCATATATGGCCTTTGCTAGTGCATCTCTACCATCAGTTGCCTTTTGAATGAAAAAGAGAGAGAGATAATAAAGACAATGGCCAATTTCATATATGGCTCATAGGCAGTCAATAATATCATGCACAACCTTATATGATTAGAAATAAATAACATACCAGTCTAAACTATAGAAAAAACTGCATATACCTTCTCACATTCTTTTTCTTTCAAAATGCAAAATTCATTTTCTGTTATTTATTTATGTAGCGATAGACAATACTAGACTAGAGTAATTCTGTCACCTTTTGAAGGAAGAAAGAAAAACACATAATGAACTTCATAATTTACGTGTGATTTCCTTTCTTTTGTTTGATGGGCATGTACAGGATTTTTCTTTCTCTGGTGCTTTACTACATAGGTGGCAATTTTCTAGCACAGTAATACTTGAAATTGCATCCAAATAAATCAACGCTTGAAATTGTAGCCAAAATAAATCATGTAAAGCATTGAAAAAGAATACCTGAATTAAGGTAAGCTTTTGTGTAATATGATCGCTTCCAGCATGGATTTTGCGGGTGGAGAGGGCAACCTTCAAGTCCTTAATTTTGCATCCTAATAGCTTAGCTGCATTTGTCAATCCTGCCAATTTCATGAAGTAAATAAATGTAACTAGGGGGATACAAGGAAAGTCTAAGTCGCTTCTATTGGGGTTTTCTTGGACTCCAGATCATCAGGTTTTGGGTTGCATAATCTAAAGATGTGTCGATTTCATATTTCCCAAGTTAGATTATTGTGAATAAATAATTTTGTCTTAAATCTATTACATATGAGCACAGTGGAGGAAGCTCAGATAATTTCAATTTCTAGAGGTGGCAATTGGGTGGATTGCATTGGATTTCAGCCCATCCATCTTCATTTGGGAATTTCGGGTTCAGATTTCAGGTCACCGCCTGGCTTTTTTTAGTAGGTACAGGGTAGGGGTCTTTTGGGTTTGGATTGGATTGGATTTCGAATCATTCAGCAGATTGTTCAGGTTTGGATTGGGTCAGGATGGATTGAGATTGGTTCGATTTGTCTATTACAAATTATTAGGCAGTGTTTGGCTAGAGTCAAGTTTTCCATCTCTACCATTCTCGCTTTCAGGTCAGTCAAGCTTCAGTGTTCCATAATTCCAGATCAAGTTGCCTCATGTTTGGCCATGATTTTCTTTCAGGGGCGATTAGCTAGCGAATCAGATTCCAGCTTCACCACTTTCGATGTTTTGGAATTCAATTAATTTTAATTTTAAAAAATAGCACGTAATGTTAATTATTTGTAATAAGTTTTAAAAATAATTTGGCAAGTACTTAAAGAAAAAGCATCTACATATCAAAAGAAAGATACAAAATAAAAAAAAAATTACCTTCATTAGAAAGAACTTCAACATGATTTTCGCTATCAATTATAGAAAATTTGATATTTCCCAACCATAAAACTGCAGACAAAATTGAAAACACTTTCATCTGATCTTCTTGTGACATCTCCACTGTATCCAATGCTTTCTGATAAAAAGTAAACAACAACTATGAGATATAATAACACTAATATAATAAAAACAACAAAACGTAAAAGCACATTGCCTATGCCAGTAGAACTTTAATTAGAACAAATAAAATATTTTAGTAAAAATTCTTTTCTTTGATTTACCATTAACATCTTAAACTGCTTAGCATCATTGACACCATCTATTCTCAAGCAATTTCCCTTCTTCAAATAGTCATAATCCATCACTTCTTTTATTTTCAATTTATCTAAAGCATGAGAGAAAATTAGATACTGTTCGATAACAACTTTATTAAATAACACTAGAGAATATATAAAAAAAACCTTTTATATCAGGTGGAGCACCAGCACATAATTGATAGAAAATGTGGTATGATCTCTCGCCTGATGCTCTCTGTACCACCCTTGACTGATAAAAAATAAAATTGTACTATAAATATACTAATTTGTCAACAAAGGTTGTTGCACATAGCATCCATCTACACATTATACTTGCCAACAATACTCAAGATTCTCTTGTTTGCAGCTAACACATAATATTTCTGATCCACTTATCACTAGCATTAAATTTTCACCTTAGTGTGATAAAGTAACTTTATTCCAATAGATATTGACAATTTTTCTTAACAAACATTTACTTGAGAATTTAGCAAAAATTGAACCAAAATCTAGCAACAAAGTGGCATATTACAGAGGAAGCTTATATCAACTAGTTTCATTACATATTTAAAAGTATATGAAAAAGTTACAAGTCAATGGCTAAGCATTATTTGCAAAAGCCCAAAATATAGCTGCTGTAAATAGCAAGTAAGTCGAATTTGCCACCTAAATAGTGGGTACACTTCCCACAAGACAATAAAAAAGAACACTCAAGTATAGTTTCAAAGCAATTTGAAAATGATCAGTACCTTCTCCAGCAGAACTGCTCCCCGTTGCAAAAGGAAAGCAAAAGAGAGAGCAGATTTGTTAGGGAACATAAAAAGTCTCACTTACAATTATGTAAAATCTAAAAGGGATAAAGCTAATATCCGTACATGTCTGGATCTTGGCTCCACATATCTTTTGAGTTGAAGAAAAGTGAATTTCAATCAGCTTCCCCTACAAGTAAAAGAAAATCAACAACTCAAAAACTATGAAACAGAAAATATCACTCCTGCAAAATCACTTAAGATGTTGCATAACCCTGCAAAATTGAAGATGTCAGGCATAGCCCTCGAGGAAGAGCAAATATCACATGCGTGCAACGAAAGATAAATAATGTCAGCGACGAACCAGTGCCCTGCAACCCCTGGCTGCCGTCCTCATTCCCCATCCTCTCAATTAGATACTTAACCACCTCAGATTATAAATAGTCTCTCTACATGTCTAATTGAGGGAACAAAGAATGCTAGCTTCAATTTACTTTTGTGAATAAATTGAAAGAGATGAAGCTTGCCAATATTTGCTAAATTCTGTAGGGAACAGATGTATGATACATTTGTTGTTTTGCCAGGAACATAGTAATATTTTCTTCACAAACAAAGAGCAAACTTACAAATCTACTGGAGTTGTCATTTCGTGAGGTTTTAGCATTTCCAAAAGCCTCTAAAATGGAATTGGTTTGCAAAATCTGGCATTCCATTCCACTCTCACCCCCAATTGCTGCTAAGTAATGCATTGCAATCTTGGCTGTCTCTGTCTTACCAGCCCCGCTCTCTCCACTACAATAAGAATGGTAGTTGTGTTGAACTTTGCAAGAATATTGAGAAACACTCCTCAGCGAAAAGACTACGCTGTGCAACTTTCTGAAAGAGTTTTAGTAGTCTATCCAATTTATTGGTACTGTATCGGTAAGAAGTCAGAATTTATACAGTTATAATACATGCTGCTTCTATGCCAAATTTGAAAACTTACTAGTAGTGATTGATGGGAAGAATGGAAAATAATACCTAATAATGATAGATTGATTTATACCATCTGCAAAATTAAGAAATATACATCAGAAAAGTCCAGCTAAATAATTACATTTACAACTTCACTGTAACAGAACGTAATAAAAGTGCATGATATAAAAGTAGATTTACCAATCTAACCTCGCATCATTCCAGTAAATGCGGCATCTGCTATTGCATACACATGGGGGCTGTCCATTTGCTTTTCCCTATAGGCCGATATGAAATCTTTGCCATACAAAGGAACTTCTTTAAATGGATTTAGGGCAATTAAGACAGGTCCTGCTTTTGTCTACAACATAATAGCACAGAAAATCAATAATGGCACCAAAAAGTAAGCAACCTTTATTACACTTCTTCAGTTATATTTATATTTATTTACTTCTAGTTTTGAAATATTTCGGCATTCGATCTCAGATATTGGCAAATACTTCAAGTCAGGTTCAACTTATGTACCCGTATTATTGACCTTACTGATTTGTAAAACCCATGCCACTCAGATATGGTTCTGGTTAACCATCACATCAGGTACTAGTAAGAACCACTGAGTCTTCATGTTTGGTCCTGTGTTGTTTCAGTATTGGTCATGCTCAGTCTTAAACTGTTTTAATATAGAAGTTAAACTAGCAATAAAATCAAAAAATTACATTTCCATGCTCACCCGACCAAATATTAAAATATCACAAGGAGTCCCGAACTAACTCTGCTTCCTTTCTAAGTAACTCCATGTAAGGAAGAAAAGATGGCTAATAATACTTCTAAAGGAATATGTAAAGTAAGTATATTTGCTCTATTCCATGTCTTCTCAGGCACAAGTGTTACAGCTCACTTAGGAAGAGTTAACATGATGTTTTGATTTTTCCAGGAATATGCACAAATATGTTTTCAGGAAACAGAAAAACAAGAAAGAGGGAATGTTGAGCTTACATAAACAAAATTCCGAGAGAACCTGACACGAAGATTGTGCAAAACAGATGGTTCATTTAAGTAACTGAGTTGTATAAGATTGTCAACTCCATCCAGAATACTGGGATTTGCTGGCAAAAGCATGTCAGGAGACACAGTCATGACCTGAGGAAAAAAATTGATTTAAGTTTTTACTAATATATCACTGGATTCAGTTATTAAATGTCTCTTTGTTTTTAAAATATTTTTTTTTATTTTTAGCCCAACACTGTACCATATTTGCTAACAACAGTCATTATTTTTCATCTTTGCTTTAGATCAATGTGATTTAATTTACTGAGTTATTTGTGTTGTTTTCAAATAACTTTCAATGTGTAAAAGAAAGGTTGAATTAATAAATATATGATGGGCAATGATTGAAAACATGAAATAGTGTTGTACCTTTTTTTCCAAACAAAACAAACTGTTAGCTATTGTTTCCAATAGAAGAAAAAAACACTATAAACATCTGATATTGATTTTTATCCATTTTTTAGAGCTATTTGGTGTTTTGAATTTTGGCCGATATAGAATCTGGAAAGCACGGCACTGGTATCCCACCATTACAAATCATTTTGTAAGAGACCAGCAGATTCAATCAAAATGATGAGCTTGTCATGAAAATTTTCAATGATAATCAAAACTTGTTTTTGATTTTATGCAAAAAAAAAAAAATGGCAAGAACAAAAAACTCACTTTCCCATTGGAGAGCAAAATTTCAGCTTCATCATCAAATAGTGATTGAATCTTGCCTGTCTCCCATTTTCCCTCGGGAACCCAACACCACACTCTCAATCTCTGATATTTAAGAAATGAACAAAATTAAAATCCAAGACAACTATCTGACTTTTCTCACAGGATAAATATTTTAATAAAAAATTTACCTTCTTAAGTGCGTAATCAAGAGTGCCGAACAATCCCAAATTCTCACCAATTGGAAAAGCTGATAGTACTGGGCTATTAGGAGACACCAATCCCTCCGGCCTCTCCTCAATCTCGACTTGGATGCTTTTGAAATATGGGGAATCAGCTTCCTTCCTCTCATTTCTAGAAAGTCTTTTACTTCCAAATAAACCACTTTTAAACACCACCTCTTTGTTGCTTTCCAAGGCACTTATATCTTCCCTCTTGGGAGAATCAGTCTCAATTTTGAGAGAAGGTGGATGGAACTTTCTGGAAGCAGGACGCCGGCCACGTGTGACAGGTCGAGCTGGCAATGCTGGCAGTGTATCTTTCGGCTGATCACCTCCTTTAATGAGGGATTCAAGCATTATTTCTAAAGAGCTAAGACGCGTGGAATGCGGACCCGCTGAGGTACTGCTAGTGAAAGAACGCATTGCGCCTTTGTTCATTTTGTTATTTCAACCTCCTGATTTAAAAATTGGAAGTAGCAAACTTTCTATTCAACAAAAGCAATCCATCAAATCCTCTTAATTTCATTGTAAAACCACCGAAAACCCAAAATCATAGCCATAAGCTGTTCCGGAACCAGAATTCAAGAATCAAACCTTCAAATTGAGTACCAGGACCTTAAATCCTCGTACTCAGAGATGCAAAACAATTAGCTTCACAAGTTTTTACATCGAATTTCCACTGTAAGTTACGATTTTACACAAAGGAAGGGTTGATTGGATTTCTACACAAGCCTGGATTTCAGTTGACTTTCGTTTCTGAAATCGATTTATGCATCAAAATACAAAACGACACCTCAATCTCATCCAAATACAGCTTGTCTAGTATGAAACAAACTACAGATTAGCCTGCATTTCAATCATTAATGCTTGCATTATAAACGATAATACAAAACAGGAAACTCAAAGCTTCAAAGTGAGGCAAAAAGGAAAGAAGAGAGAGAGAGAGAGATTTTGACGCAGTCTCTAACCTGGTAAACAAATCGGAGAATTGAATAAAGCTGCGATCTTGTCAAAGTCTCAACGAATGGAGGTGAAATGAAAGGAAGAGGCAAATCTGGGTTTTAGTAATTTCTAATTTTCTCACATTTAAACCCTCATATATAGCTATATTATATGTATATCTGTAATCGAAATTAAATCAGGGAAGTAAAAAATATAAAGCTGGGGGCTCGAAGCACTTTGCTCTTTGTTTTTGAAGCAAATTTTATCTAGTAAAATGGTTCTATGATTCTCGCTTCGTCTCGAATTCAAATTTTGACAGAAGGGACCCATTTCATCATTTTTCTTTTGTTGTTTCTCTTCTACTACCAAACAATTTAACACAAAGTCCATAATGCCCTCTGATTTCATCAAATTAACAATGCCGCTTATTAAGCGATAGATGGAGGTTCTTGCTAGAAGGGTATTTTCGTTAATAACTCTTGAAGTGGTGGGTTTTAGTTAGTATGGATTGTTTCAACCGTTATGGCACCGAGGCTGCGACACTGTTCGGTACCAAATGACGATTTTACCCATTCTTACTTTCTTTTAGTGCTCTCCCACAAAGCTCCAGTTCTTGCTGAGGATTCGCTACAGAGTCGCAAACACCAAACAGGCCACTTGGCACCTACAGCTGTAACAAGACATGAAATTTTCCTCCGGAAATGATTGTGAGAGTTCATTTTCTCTTCTTCATAAAACACAAAATATGGAAAGTGTATTAAGTATAACTTATTATATACGACGCGTGTAGATATAGTATTATATTTTATTCGTTGAATTTTCACTATCAAGGTATGGCCCTGGTTGCGCATCGCCCAAATTTTTATTAAAGAATATTAATTGTGTGACAGATATTTTATGTTTTATTTGTAGTTAAAATATTGATATTTACTTTTATTACCGTCATAAATGAAAAAAAATAAAATGAGAAAAGTTAAGAAAGATAGACTGCGATAATAATTAATACAGACCGCCATGAGGCCACTAATAATTCGAAAAAGGAATTATAAATTTGTTTCAATGAGTTGTCACTTGTCAGTTGTCACGGCAACATAAATTGTTCCGTCAATTAGATATGACTTCATACGAGTGAGATATCATAACAGCAAATCTAAGCTCGTTTGGATCGTATGGAAATAAGGAAGGAATAAGGATTTTAAAAAGAAAATATTAGAAAGTGTGTAACTTTGGAAAGAATTTGAATGTCTAGAAAGAAGTTATTTCTAGAAAGAAACTATTCTTTCTTATTCTCATACCATCCAAACGGCCATGGTAATGAGCAATTTTTTGGACCGATTAAAACAGAATTTTATAATTTCTTTTTCATATTAGTGGCCACATGGTGATTTGTATTAATTATTATCGCAGTATATCTTTCTTATCTTTTCTCATTTTATTTTCTCTTTATTTATTAAAGCTCAAACAAGCATAAAATATTTGTTCTGATTATAGTTGATGTTGTACACTAGTTATTATGCGGAGCTGATATGGGACATCCAGCAAAATGACATCCCGGACATCCCACACGACCCTGGCCCAAAATACAGGCGCGCTGGTCCAAAAAAGAAAAGCGTTGAAATCAAGCTGACGTCATTCAAAAATTGAAAGTACTTCAATTAGTGTAAAGGAGTATATAAATGTGTTTTCTAATAAAATTAAACAATTTAATAATATTATTAATATATCAAATTCTGTCGTTTGGAGCCATCAGTTGGAAATACAAGGAAGTAAATATTTCTTCGTAAGGGAGTATATACTTCTACATATGGAATACAAAACTAGCATTTAATAAACAGATAAAATCGTGCAAATAAGAATTGAAAATATTAATGAAGTATATAATTCTTCTTAAAGGAGTACATACTTTTCCATACGGGAGTATATAATTTTTCATAAAAACGTTCAAATAAGCATTCAACATATGAATTTGAAATAAGAATAAACAGATAAGAATTGAAAAATATTAAGGATGTAAATACTTCACCGTAAGGGAGTATATACTTCTACATATAGAATACCATGTTAGCATTTAACAAGCAGACAAAAAATTGTGCAAATAAGAATAAGAATTCAATATAATAATGGAGTATATAATTCTTAAAAATGGAGTATAAACTTCTTCATAAGGAGTTCAAATAAGCATCCAATACTAAAATTTCATCCAACCTTATTCAAATAAGATACTAATATTACTATTCACTAAATGAAATTCACTGAACAACAAACAAACAGCAGCAAATTACACTCAACCACCAAGTTACACTCAAATTGTATAATTGCTGACTCACAAGTTACACTCAACCACCAAGTTGCAATCTTCTCAGTCAAGCACCAAGTTCAATTTTCTTCCTCAAGATCCAGGAGAACACATTCACTTGCATTTCTGAATTTAGGCTTCACTTCATTAATAGGATCTAATAATAGCCAGTAAACAACACTCTTATCATCAGTAACATTAATCTACAAAACATACAATTGTCCAATTTTAGAATATATACTCCCTTAATGAATGTATTCATCACCTAATATTTAACAATACAATAAATAAAACAAATACCTCATTCAATACATTTTATAATTTACTCCCTAATTGTATAGTACTTACAGTATGTTCCTTATCCAATGTACTTATTACAAGTTGTCAACATGTTATTTAAAGATCCCTTATTCCCTTTAACTAAGCTCACATTAACAAATACATAATCCCTTATGTAAATTACCTGAGAAGATGGTACTGGTTTGTTAAGTAACTTGCAAATGAGAATCCTCAGTATGAGCAGACCACTGTCTTCTGCTCTAACTTGTTGTGGGATGTTCTCAGCCCAAGCACATCCCATGTCATTCCACCTTTGATCGCCTAATGCGCGCCAAACAAGAAAAGCCTTGATGTACTTGAGATCTGATTCGATCTTCTCCAATAAGGCATTAACCTCCGCTGTTGTGCAATAGATTTCGCCCAAATTGGCTTTCTTATCAACAATGTACATCCACCATTGAACATTGTTGCTTGACACAACAAAGAGAAAATCAGACTTATCAAAAGTGGGACCCAGAAGATCAGAATTTGTTTGGTTTATAAAGGAAACATAACCAGTAGATAATGCTCTCTGCATATAGAAAACATATAAAAGTAAGTATGTGTGATTCCTTTCCATTGTCATAACAATTATCTAATGATGTATATATCAAATTAAATTACCAGGTGAAATGGGTCAATGGAAATCCACTTCTTCTTATTGTTTATTTCTTTTCTAACAACTTTCAATATAGATAACATGACCTGAAATAAAAAAAAAAGATAATATATAAAATTTATATATAAATTCAGGATACATAAAACTTGATATGTACTCTCTTCTAAATTTTATTTCCTCCCTTACACATGAATTAATACTCCTTTCCAAAATATAATTTACTCCCTTGTTGTGAATTACTTACTATACTAACTACACAGTTACAACAATCAATAGCGACTATTCAATATTATATACTCATTTCCAAAATATAATTTACTCTCTTGTTGCGAAGTACTTACAGTACTAACTACACAGTTACAAGAATCAATAGCCACTATTCTATGTTATATACTCTTTTGCACAATATAATTTACTTCCTTGTTGTGAAATATTTACACTGCTAACTACACAGTTATAAAAATCAATAGCCATTATTCAATATTATATACTCCTTTCGAAATATAATTTACTCCTTTGTTGTGAAGTACTTACACTGCTAACTACACAGTTACAAAAATCAATAGCCATTATTCAATATTATATACTCCTTTCCAAAATATAATTTACTCTCTCTCACCTAATTCCTATCACAATTCTACTTTATGGGAATGATTTAAGAAATTTGAAATACTATATAATATTGCCATCCAATTTGAAATACTATATAATATTGCCTTATACTATATATTTACTGGCTTATACTAATAATGCATCATCTTGATATATACTCTCATAGTATATCCTAGATTGGATCTAAACGATTCAAAAGATTGAGAATCTATTTCAAATGTCAAAGCAAAATTCATGAGAATTGAGATCAATACCTTGAATAAAACCATATTACTGATGTAGACGAAGCCATCTTATTGATTGCGATGGAGATGAAGCTGGTGGCAATAGCAATTGCAATGAAGGTCAAGTTGACAGTTTATATAATTAAATAATCTTCTATATACATATAAATAAACACATGAAAAACTGAGTGAATAAGATGCTGCAACTAAATGTAAAAAAACCTAGATCCGATTTTCACTCATATGCTGCAGCTAAATGTAAAAAAATCTAGATCCGATTTTGAACAATTGATCAGTACAATTGATTTCAAACAAAATCTAAAAACCTAGATCTGATTCCGAAGAATTGATTTTCAAAGAAATTTGAAATACTAAAATGGATCTAAACCTATTTTCAATTTCAAGCCAAAATTAAACACGCCAAAACCACAAATCAAATAACATAATGAAAAATTGTGAAAGTGGTGAAGAATTTCTAATCTGATGTGATAGAGATAGAGATAGACTGACCTGATCCGAACTGATGTCAAATATGTCTTTTAAATACCAAAACGAAGTTTCAAATCTAATCTAGTTAAGAATTAAACACGCAAAAAGCACGAATCAAACAACAGGAATGAAAATTGCAAAACTGATGAAGATCTTGTGATTTGATCTGATCGAAAGAGAGATATACTCACCTTAAAAGAGAGAAGAAAGACAACGTGTGAGATCTGGTAGAGAGAGAAAGAACGCACTGGCTCCGTAGAGAGAGAAAGAGCACACCGGCTCGTTGAGAGAGAAAGATCTGATCGAGTAGATGAGTTCACGGAAAGATTTGAGAGGTGATTTAATTGTCTCACGTGAGATGCACGTGACTACAGAAAAATTAATGGGCTTCAGCCCGTAAGGATGGCAGGATGGCACATCCTTAGGATGTTATATAGAATATATTGATATGGTTACCTATTTCTTAACTTAATTTGCAGCGATATTAGAACTTATATTGATCGGGACACATTTGTTTTACTGGGCTTGGGCCTTCCTTAGGGGAATATGTGTAGCCGTGTAGGTTCAATTTTAATAACGGAGCTGATAACTGCAATCAACTTATCAGGCAATCACGCAATCAGCAGACTAAATTAGTAAGTATGCGATGCCAAAAATGGAAACGCGATTTCGGCTGGCTAAAACGCGGTTTCTGCTGATGTCACGCGTGTAGAAGACATTTCCGCGTGAGGGCGCGATGCTCTTTCCGCGTGAGGACGCGATCCTCTGTGGAATTGCTGACGTCACCACGCGTTTTTCAGCGGTTTAAAGAATTTTGCATTTTTCTGACGTCATCAATCGTTTTATTAATTATTTAATTGTCAAATTATTTCTGAGACGGGAGTATCTAATTTCTAATTAGGGAGTGAGTTTATGGAATTAGGGAGTATATATTTATGTTGAAATAAATGCAATCAGAGAAATAATGAGTGCAGTATATTAATAGCTAAGTCAACACAGATCAACATATCTATACAGATCTATTCCATCAAACCATCAAATATCCAAATATCCTCACCAAATTCAACACAATATTAATACTCCATCAAACCATCAAACATCCTCACCAAGTTAAAAAAACAACATTAATACAACATTGTTTGATTTTAATAGCTAAGCTCCAACATCAGTCACTTAAGTCAAAGCGAAGACAATCTGACAGATTGCGAAAAGTAGACTTCACTTCATTGGCAGGGTCTATAATCAAACGGTAAGTAACCACCTTGTTATCATCATCAACCTCAATCTGAAAAATAAGAGCACAAGCAAAATAAGATTCACTCCCTTGATCCAGAAAGTACAAGCAATCACATTTTTCTTATATGCTCCCTTGTAGCAAATATTTAATCCTATGTTGGCAAATAGACAATCCCTTTAAAAAAAATACCTGTTTGTTGATCAACATTCAAAAAGTTGAAGCAAACAAATCCTCCTTATATGCTCCCTTGTCCCAAATATTCAATCCCATATTAGCAAATACATAATCCCTAATAAAATTTATCTGATTCTTGATCAACATCCATCCAAAAAGTACAAGCAAACAGATTTTTCTTATAAACTCTCCTATCCCAAATATTTAATCTCGTATTAGCAATTAGATAATCCCTTAAAAAAATACCTTATTGCTGCTCAACATACAAAAAGTTCAAGCAAACAAGTGCTCCTTATATTTTCCTTTATAGCAAATATTTAATCCCATATAACCAAAGAAATAATCCCTTAAATAAAATTACCTGAGAAGGAATTGTCTTTTGCAGAAGCCTGCAAATCAGAATCCTCATAATGAGAAGTCCAATGTGTTGTACAGTGACTTGTTGAGGCAGATTCATAGTCCAAACACATGGAATATCATTCCAACTTTCTTCACCCGATGTACGCCACACCAAGAAACTCTTGATGTACTTCAAATCTGATTGCATCTTCTCAAGAAAGCCTTGTCTCTCATTTGTAGTGCACAAAATTTCTATGAGTTTAGCTTTCTTGTCAACAATATACATCCACCATTGTACATTGTTATTAGACACAACAAATATAAAATTTGAAGTATCAAACTTTGATCCAACAAGATCAGGGTTGACTTCTTTTATGAGGCTTGGTGAACCAGTGTAAAGAGCTCCCTACATTCATGAAAACATACAAAATAAATATATGGAAATAACCCTTGTGTTAGATGTATAAATTTAAAATTACTTACCAGATCAATTGTGTCTATTGTCATCCACTTGAGCTTGCTACGTACTTCTTTTTTGACAAGCAGTAAGATAGATGACATCACCTGAAATGTAAAAAAAAAATGACTGTTACTACTTACTTCCTTTGCAATTATAAATACTTCATTTTCAAACCTTAGAATTACTGTAGAAAGAACTCAAATCGCAATGGTTCTCTACTGGGCTAGGTTTGATCTGGTCCGTCCGTCTTTGTTGTCCCTGTGCTGCACCTGCTCCTTATGGTGTTCTGCTGCACCCTCTTTGTTATTTCTGTGTGGTGCTTCCTTCTCTTCTTTGTGCGTTCTCTTTTGCTATCTTTCTCTATGCCGCATCTGATCTGGGATGTTTCTTTTCCGGTCGGAGGAGCTGCCTTTTCCCTACTTTCTGCTTATCCCGATGCGTACGACTAGGGTTGCTGGCCTCTGTGCGCGGTATGGAGGGGTATGGATCCTACTATTTCCTTGTACCAAACCGCGATCTCCTCTCTTATCTTTCTGCTTTGCTTTCTGTTCCTCCGCTGGTTGTTTTCTTGCTTTGTGCTTTGGTGAGCGAACTTTTTCTTTCTGTGTTGGTTTTTTTCGTCCGCCGGTTGTTGCTGTTCTTCCTTCCCTGCTCGGATCTGGTCTGGTGTTCTCACAGTCGGCTTGGTTCTTTTGCTCATTCGTTGCTGTTCTGTCTTCTCAGTTTTTCCTTTCAGTTTGCTTTGCTTCTGTTTGTTTTTCCTCATTTCTTTCTTGCGTTTTTTCAGGTTGGCTGCGGTTTTTGTGGTCGCTTTCTGCTGCGTATCAAGGTACTTCTGTTGCTTTGCCTCTCCATTTTCTTTTCACTTTTTTATTTTTTGCCTTCTTTGTGCCTGCCAGAATACGCTTCTTAGGCATTTTTTCTTTTTTTTAGGATTGATCGGGCTGTTTTTTGTCTGATCGTGTTGCTGGTGTTTCTCATTTTCTAATCATTTTTGTCATTGTGTTCCACAACTTCTCACTGGTTTTTAGTTAGGAAGGCAAAACAAAATTTAGAGGGTAATAATAATAAAAAACAGTGCCGGTCAAGTACTGCTTTCTGATATTGGAATTAATGCACACCCTATCTGTTATAGACACTGGTGTACCAACTGGTACTTGCATTTATGCTGCCTCAGATACAAGGCGCTGGCAGAACACTAATCTAAAACAATTATTATGCCTAGATAAAAGAAAACTGGGGGTACGGGATCGACATTGGAAAAATAGTGCCGAAAACAGTTATTGCAGTGCTGTTCTTTTTTCTGTTCCTGGGTCTGTATGTACATGGGTGTGTTTTGTCTTTGTTCCTGTTCTTTTCCTGTCACAGGGTGTCTTACTTTTTCTTTCTCTTTTTGCTGATCATTGCAGGACTTTCTTTGCAGTCCCTGTTGCTGCGGGTTTCCAGGTTTGTGCTTTTCTTTAGTTACTGCTTTTCTTTTCATTTCTTAGTTTTTTGTTGACTGTTTTTTGTACTTTCCCTGTCATTTTCCATTGTGCCAGTCCTCTTACTTGGTGGTACTGTTTGGTACCTGATCTGCCATCTTCTGCTGCAGATTTGTTGTTCCGTTGCTCTCTCCCGGTGGTTATCTCGGCTCTTTTTCTGTCATTGTCTCAGCAATTTTGCTTTTGCTTTTCAAGGTACGGTGCTTTTGTCCACTAAGATTTTTTTTTTCATATTGTAGTCTGCCAATATGCTTTGCTATATTTCTGTTAGGTAGTTTTCTTTTTTTTAAATTGCTTTTGTTAGCTTGCACTTGCTATGTAGGTTATCGTACTTGCCAAGTGCTGTTACCATGATGGTTACAGTTTTTCAGCCTTCATACCTTTATTTAGAATAGGCCTAGGTTAGAACTTTGCATGTTCTTGCTTTTGTTTGCGAGATGCTTAGATTAATGCTCTAGAGATTTATTTTTTTCCTGCATTGCTTCCTGTGGTTGCATGATGTCTGCATCCGTCATGTGCCTAGACATGCCACGTAGGAAGAGATCCCATTCATCAGACGGATCTGCAGTGCTCCCTACTCATCTGGTTGGTTCGTCATCAGTTCGCCATGATTGTCCATCCTCATCATCTTCTTATCTGGGTTTGTTGTTTTGCTCTCAGATACATCAATTTGTTGTTTCTCCCTTCCTTTGCTTCTTTTTACAGTGCAGTTCTGTTATGTTTCTATATGTTAGCTTCCTTTCTCTGTATTCTACTGGTTCTGTTCTGTTTCTATGTCTTATCTCCTTTTCCTTGCATTCTATCCAGCTTCGTATGTCCTTTGTTGTTCTCTGCTTTTTCAGTTGTTAGCTTCCTCTTATCAGATTGCTTTCATAGCGTTCTTCCTTATCCAGGCAGTATTCGTTTCAGTATTTTTACGTCTGTTTGCTGCATTTGTCTGAAAAAATGCTGCCTTCTTCTTACCCTTTCCTGTTAGGCCATGCTGGTCGATCACGTAGGCGCGGTCGTGGTGTGAGACCGAGAGCTTCTGTGCTTCCGGTGGATGCACATGCTCCTGTGTATGCTTCTGTACCGATACGTACCTCTTTAGGTGTGTGTTCTTAGTTTTTTTCTGGTCTGTTCTTTCTGCCAGCTTTCTTTGTCTTGGCTATTTCTTCTGTTTTTCCTCTAAAGTATCTCTTGGTTCTTTCATTTGAATATTCTATTATCATGTAGGCCCGAAGCCAGATTTTCTTGATTTTGGGGATCCTGATCAGGTTTGCCCTGATTGTCATGCGTTGTACTGGCTCCAAGAAAAATCAGGCCCAGTGTATACTCTTTGTTGTCGCGGTGGAAGAGTTTCTTTGCCATCTATCGAAGAACCTCCTGAACCGCTTGCTTCATTACTTGATCCATCTAATGGTCCTGACTCTACTCATTTCATTGGAGCTATACGTACATATAACTCCATGTTTGCTTTTACATCTATGGGTGTTAGGGTAGACCACCGCATCAACAGCACTGCAGGTCCTTACGTTTTTCGGATTTCTGGCCAAGTCTGCCATTGTATTGGATCTCTTAGGCCTGCAGATGGCCAACGCCCTTCATATGCTCAGCTATACTTTTACGATACAGCAAATGAAATCCAGAATAGAATTGCATCGCTCCCAGCTGATTCCAGTACAAGCAGTCCGCGTGAACATATAGTTACACAGCTTGCTGCTATGCTTTATGAATACAATAGCATAGCTCAGGGATTCAGATCTGCGCGAGAGCGCCTTGGTAGTCGAGCAGATGATGATTTTAGGATTCGCATCTCTTCTCCGCGGCGGTGCCAAGGGGTACAGTATTCCCTGCCTGCCTCGGATGAAGTTGTTGGATTGGTTGTCGGTGATTTTGAAGAGAATCGTTCCACCAGAGACATTGTTATCGAATCACAGGGTGGTCAGTTGCAACGCATTAATCCTCTTCACAAAAAATACTTTGCACTTCAATATCCGTTCATCTTTACCAGAGGAGAAGATAGCTACACAGAGGACATAGAATATGATACTTCAGCTGCCAGTTCGTCAGATGTCCGACGTCCTCATGTCACAATGTTAGAGTATTACCGGTATAGGCTTCATGTCCGTCGTGATGAAGGCCTTTCATTGTTCAGATGTGGGAGGCTCTTTCAGCAAATTTGTGTTGATATATATGCCTGTATCGAGGATGCCCGACTGACCTATCTCTATCATAACCAGGACAATCTACGGATAGATACCATGCAAAATATCAGAAATGTTGTTTTGCAAGGAGACATGTTTGGTTATCAAATAGGTAAGCGATTTATCCTTCCTGCATCTTTTGTGGGCGGACCACGGTATCTTTTCCAGAACTATCAAGATGCCATAACAGTTTGTCGGACACTTGGTCCACCACATTTGTTCATCACCTTCACCTGTAATCCTCTATGGCCTGAGATACGGAGGAATCTGTTTGCAGCTCAACAGCCAAGTGATAGACTTGACCTTGTATGCAGAGTTTTTAAGATGAAACTTGATGAAATGATCAGGGATATCAGAGAGCGTAACTGCTTTGGTGCTGTTGCCGCATGTTAGTTTTTGTTATCTTCTTCTTATCTTGCGATTTACTTTGTTTTTCTCTTCTGTTTTGCAGTTTCTCATTCAGATTTCCTTTCTTTTCTTGTAGTAATTTATATGGTCGAGTTTCAGAAACGTGGCCTTCCTCATGTCCACATTATTGTTTGGTTAGCTAATCGCACCGCTCTCTCTAATCCATCTGGTGTTGATTCTATCATTTCTGCTGAACTACCTGACCCGGTTATCGATCCAGAAGGGTACGCGGTAGTTTCGCGTTTCATGATTCATGGACCATGCGGTGCATTACGACCTACGTCACCGTGCATGGAAGATGGCAAGTGTAAGAAATATTTCCCTAAGGAATTTGCTTTGTCAACGGTTCTTACACATGATGAATTTGTCCAGTACAAGAGGAGGGACCTTGGCATAACAGTGGAAAAGAATGGTTGCATCCTCGATAATCGTTTTGTTGTACCTCATAACATAAACATGTTGCTGAAGTATGATGCCCATATCAATGTCGAGTGATGCCATTCCACTTCTATATGGTTAAGTACCTGTTCAAGTATATGTCTAAAGGACATGACCGTGCAATGATTACTGTGCAGTCATCATCCTCTTCTACAGCTCAGCTATCCACACAGCAGGAAACAGCACAAACAGCAACTGATGAGATACGGCATTATCTTGATTGCAGATATTTGACGCCTCATGAGTCAATCTGGCGTGCATTCTCTTACAACATTCATTATAGCAACCCGAGTGTTGAGAGGCTGCCTGTTCATCTTCCTTCACAGAACAATATTATTTTTAGTGATTTCCAGGAGCTTGATGAGATGGTAGTGGCTGATTCCTTTGGACTTACAAAGTTAATGGCCTGGTTTGAACTTAATAAAACAGATGAACTAGCAAGGGAACTCACATATGTTCAGATACCGACAAAGTTTACATGGAAACAAAATGAGAAGTCATGGGCCAGGCGTAAGCAGAACAGAAAACGCCTAGCTAGAATGTTGTTTGTGCATCCAGATGCTGGCGAGCTTTATTATCTCCGCATGTTACTCAATATTGTTCATGGCCCTGGTTCATTTGAAGAAATAAGAACTGTTAACGGTCTTTTGTATCTAACATTTAAAGAAGCATGTAATGCACTTGGACTGTTAGACAATGATAATGAGTGGATCTATACGTTACAGGACGCTGCTGGGTCTGTTTCCAACCAGCAAGTCCGTAAACTCTTCATTGATATATTGCTCTATTCTGAGGTTACAAATGTTTTGGACCTCTGGCATGCATGCTGGAGGCTGATGGGGGATGACATATTATACAATATAAGGCGCCGCTATAGAATTCTTCAGTTTAACTGTGGTGATACCATGTTAAGCGATCATATTTTATATGAACTGGAAGATATGCTAATTAGTCGTGGTCGTTCACTTGAATCTGTCAGCCTTCCCCAACCAATAGAAGAAAGAGTTTATGAAGGAAATAGTACCTTGCTCGCACAGCAACTTTCATATAACACTGTTGAGCTTCGTGAACAAGTCCCTCATCTTCTCACAAGTCTCAATGATGAACAAAGAGACATTCTTTGTAAAGTTATTGTTTCTGTCCAGAATAAGCAAGGCAAACAATTCTTTGTTTATGGACCAGGTGGAACATGAAAAACACATCTCTGGTCTGCATTAACAGCCAAACTAAGGTAAGAAGGCAAGATAGTTCTCACAGTCGCATCTTCTGGTCTATCATCACTCCTTCTTCAAGGAGGAGTTACTGCCTATTCACGATTTAAGATACCTATTAAGCTAACTGACCAGTCAACATGTGACATAAAAAAGAACAGTCAATTGGCAAAGTTGATGCTTGCTGCTTCGCTCATAATATGGGACGAGGCACCAATGAGTCATAGGCTGTGTTTTGAGGCATTAGATAGAACGATGAGAGATCTGTTTACATCTAGAGATCCAGCACTAGCTCACTGTCCATTTGGTGGGATGACAGTTGTTCTTGGTGGAGATTTTAGGCAAACACTACCGGTTGTCACACATGGTACTAGATATCACACAATAGTAGCATCGATCGTTCATTCTCATTTATGGGACCGATTCATAATTTTGCGCCTAACCCAGAACATGCGACTGGCTCGATCCGCAGACAATCCAATACAAGCAGCAAGGATCGAAGAGTTTGCTTCATGGTTGCTCGCAACTGGAGACAACATGGTACCTGCACTGGCCCTTGACGGGGCCGCTGATGCAGAATGGATTAAGATACTTGACCGTTTCTTGATCAAATATCATGGCAATGATCAAGAAGCAATCATATCAGCAATATATGCAGACCTGGATACTTCACATATGTATGATGATTATTTCCGGCACAGAGCAATACTAGCACCCAAGAACTGTTTGGTTGATTTATTGAACCAAAAAATTCTTTCACAAATACCTGGAGAAACATTTACGTACTACAGTGCTGACACGGCTGCTGACAAGGATAACATTGATGATGAATTGCGTGGCAACTATCCAGACGAATATCTACACAGTATCACCTCTGGTGGTCTACCGCCACACTGTCTAGAACTAAAAATTGGGGTCCCTGTAATGCTGCTGCGCAATATTAATCAGCCTAATGGTCTCTGTAATGGAACCAGAATGGTTATTACTCAGGCATCTTCGAGATTTCTCAAAGCACGCATCATCACCGGCAGTGCTATAGGGCAAGAAGCCTGCATACCAAGGATAGTCTTTATTCACGAAGATGATAATCTCCCGTTCAATCTAAGAAGGAAACAATTTCCAGTTCGGGTCTGTTATGCAATGACCATAAATAAAAGTCAGGGTCAGTCCCTCGACAAAGTAGGTGTCTATCTTTCTGAACCTGTCTTTGCTCATGGTCAGCTCTATGTTGCACTATCACGGACAACATCTGCAGATGGACTGAGCATTCTTATACCTAATGTAGGAAATGAATATGCAGGCTATACAAAAAACATTGTCTACAAAGATATTTATACAGAACTGGGTAATGTCATTGTTTTGCCTTAATCTATTTGTTTTCTTGCATGTGATTAGTTTTCTTATACAGACATTATCATTGCTTTGTTTTGTATTTGCCCTAACCTTTGTTACCATTTCTTTGCTATATTATTCTTTGTTTTTTACTAAATTATTGTCATGTCTTAATTCTTATAGATGAACACACTAGAACTGGTGCAGATCTCTGACTTGGCTACAAAAGTTCATTCCATTAAGATTCAGGTCAGAATCATCAGAGTATGGGCTGCAATGCCACCTGACAGTGCGCTTGTATGGTATTATGGAACTGTTCTACTTGATGCATCTGTAAGATGTTTTACACATGCCGGATTTAATAAATGAATAGCTTCATGTGTGTTTTCAAAATTATTCTTTTCATTTTTATGTTCTACTAATTACATTGCTTTGCAATCACAAAGGGTTGTGCCATAGAAGCCAGGATACCTAAAGAACATTACCAGAGGCTATCCAGATTAGTAGAGGAAGGCCGAATCTGTGAAATTGCTAAGTTCTCGGTTACAGATGCTCCAACAAAATATCATGTTGTTCCAGGAGAGCGCATCATTTACTCAACGGACCAGACTACTGTCACACCACTCAGTACTTCAGCCTTACAAATTCCAATGCTGTACTTTGCCCTTGCACGGCTCGATGCTGTTGGTTCTCAGATTAAGGATACTAATAAAATAATAGGTGTCACATACTTTGTCTTCCTTTGTCATTCCTACATAGCAAATTGTTTTTTTGAGATACTTAAATTCTTACTTTTCATGAACATCTCATCTTTGTATCTCATTCATTCACATATAACTGTTCCTGTTTGTATACAAAAAACATTGCATTCATCAATACAAAAAAAATACTCCAACACAGAATAGAACAAAGTACTATTACGTATTGAAAAAAACCAGGACAGAATTATTTACTTTGTAAGAATTTTGTCCTTGCCTGCCTTTGTTCTTTTGTTACCGATATATACATCATCATGTTCTTCACATAGAAACAACGATAATTATCAATGTTCTCATCCATTATCTTATATAAGCCAATCTAAAATGCACACCTTTCTGTAGATGTTGTCGGCAGGATAGCTGGTTTCAGTCCTATCAAGGAGACTAAACAATCAAAACCATATCAAAATGTCTATCTCGCAGATGAGATGTACTTTTAGAAACAGTTTTCTTTCGTTTTATGTATTTGGTCACAGTTTGTTTTATCTATAAATTTTCTCATTTTTTTTTTCTTTGCCTCAGCCACAAATGTAGAAAAGATAGGTATAATACATGACAATATAGTACTCTCTTCTGATCTGCAGGGGATGCATGGTTGAACTAACATTGTGGGCCCAGTTCCTGCCCATGTTTGATATCCCAGCTTTGCATCAAGAATCAACAACACACCCTGTTGTTATCATTTGCAGTGCAGTGCAGATCAATCGATGGCTCTGTTAGTTTTCTCCCCAGCACAATCTTTGTTTTCTTTGACCAAATCTGGTCCAGATCCGGATCCACAATAAAACAATTTTTTATTTATCGCATTTTTGGTTTCAGCTCTAATAAATCATTTATGTTGCATTTTCTTTAGGTGTGTATGGTTTAAAAGCAATTAGTGGAACAAGATTTTACTTCGACAGAACAATACCGGAAATTACTCAGTTTGCTGCAAGGTATGGATTGATTTCTAAAGTCATACGTGTTGTTATATACCGCTCTATCCAACACAATATTGAACACCTCTGGTCATGATGTGTTCATTTTTTTTAGCTTGCCAACGAATATGCCACCAATCATACTCAACACAGAAGGTCCGCCATATGATGGAGCACCTGTAACTAATCCGGCACAACAGCTAGATCGTCCACAACCACAAACAGTCACTATCTCTGAATTCCTCGCGATCCCTGTCACCGTACATTCTGTAAGTTCATGTCCATCTAAAAAAATAAACAAACACATAAAAAAAGTATATCTCTGGCCCAAACCATAGCTGTATATATTTTGTCAAGCACGACGAATTTACTCTATCCAGATATTTATACGTGTTATTTTTTTTGCAGAATACATTATACAGGTGTGTTGTCACAATACATGATCTCAGGAATAGATATGACTGGCATTACAAAGCATGCAAAAAATGCTTGAGCAAGTTAAAAGACCAGTTTTGTGAAAGATGTGCCATCCATCGGAATGATTACATGGAATGGTATACTCTTATCTTGCATTCCATCGCACACTACATCAGTACCAAAAATTTATATTATCAGACCAAAATCATCTGCACCAAAAAAATACAGAACCAACACCACCTTTGGTTTGGTTAACTTCCTGTTGTACCTTATTACAGGTATAAACTTCTCCTTCATGTAAAAGATGGTACTGGGATTGCAGAGTTCACAGCACTCGGCAACATTGCAAAACTGATAGCTGGCATGGACGTTGATGGCATGATCCAAATACATGAAAGTACAAAAACTGATCTTCCAAAGCCATTACTTGACATAATTGGCAAAGCATTCCAGATGATCGTGCTCCCAAAAGAAGTTCCAAACTATCCAGGAATAAGAAGAAATACTATCGTGCGTGTTGAGCCAGTACCTCCTACTGCTTCGCCAATGCTAGCTATTAATCAAGGATATCAGGCTTTACCAGGTTCTGAACAAGCAGCACCACAGTCCACGTATTCCATTCCTCGCCAATTTTTTCCTTTTTCCATTTTGTTCTACACTCTATTCACTACACATCCCCATTTCATGATTTATCATTCCAAATACAGCAAAACTATACAAGCAGGATCTCTTGCTCAGGATCAGCATACTTTGGAACACTCATCGCTCCACTTATCTACCTCTACACCGCCACCAGTCACACCTGGTGACATACAATCTGAAGAACAAAGGATCACGTCTCTAGACAAAAAAGGGTTTTTTCTTCTTAGATTACCTATACAACATATTCCACAGTCATACTATTCGCTTATGGCACATCTAATCCAATCAAGCACATTAAAAACTCATTCTTTTCTACATAATAAATAACCAGAACAGCAGAAGACAACACATCTCAACCTGTAACATCTACACATTAAAAACATTTCTTTTCTCTCACTTCATGTACTGACTTTATACTATCAGATTTGTGTCGGATTCTCGCTTGCATTACAGTAGACATTTTTCGTTAAATTTCCTAAAAATCCATTTCATTCTAAACAGCAAGCGACCAGCACAGGAACAACCAAGCGAAGCACAACCCATGACTGTCAGAAGAAAGCTCTTCACAGATCCAGATCCGCCGCAGCAAACAGACTCTGATCTTGACAAGGACAGTATTGTTGACAAAAAAACTCACTCCCTTACTACAGCAGAAAAACCAGGAAAAGAACAAGTCTCAGCAAAGACAGCTGACAGTTCTCCACAGACCAGTCCATCCAGGTACTCACACAAATCCATATTTACTTACTTCCTATACACTTCACTACTTTGCAAAGAACAAACCTTGATATGGTGCTCCTCACTTCCAATGTTGTGCTTTTTGGTACAATAAAAAAACTTTTTTTTTCTCTGTCCGTTATCATACAATCACCTCTATGCTAGATCCCTGACAAACATAAACAAACACCTCACTATTCTCTCCACATTGCAACTCAAAATCTATTTCTTTCAATGTGTGACTAACACAGAACGTATCCTGATTAATCTGTTTTAGGCATCTCCACTAAAACTGCAAGCTCCATATCAAGCAGAACATATTTTGAAGTGCAGCGTCACACCAGAAAGGCTGTTTATATGTAAGAACCATCCTTTTGTGATAGTTAGAAAATGAACCACCACTTCCTTTTGTATAAGGTTAGAAAGATCAGCCTTTCTTTTCCATTTCATAACAAAGGTTAAACTGCATAACATAATGACAGCATAAAAATGTCATTTTCCCATACCACAACAGATTAATCTTTGTGATAGCTAGCTTACCATGTGAAAAAATATTACAGTTATTGTGTATAGGAAAAGTACAATGTATATATTAATATATCTTTTTGATGCAGCACTTCTCTAGATGCATATACATCTATATTTCTTTGTATAAAATGGCAGTACACATAGAAACAATCAGCAAAAAAATTTCCATGCCAGATATATGTCATCCATATCGTAAACAGTCACAATTTCATACACTGCCAACCTCGAACAAAAAATTGCACAAAAAAAAAAGTTAGTACCAATAAAGCATAATCCTGCATCGAACAAAAAACTGTATCTTCAATAACATGTACCAGCAAAGGAACTCAATCTACCAGCACACAGCAAAATAAAAAGGTACTGCACATTTAGTTAGCGCAACAGCTATTAAAAAAATAAAAATAGGAACAACAACATCATTGATAATGCCAGAACCGCCAATATCATATATTAATGGAGAACAATTCCACAACTCTATTAGCATACTAAAATAGTAAGCCTATGCACTTAACAAGCTATTGCCCACATTACTATGAACTTTCACATAAAGTACTAATAAATACCCATACAGAAAAAAAACACAACACTGGCGCATAACAAACACTGAAATGCATTTGCAAAAATTATATTATATAAATAGACACTAACCAGTTGATTTGCCTTTACGGTGATCACGTTCTGCTACTTTCTTTCCTTTAAGATCAGCTGCTGCCCTCATAGCCAAACTATGATCTTCCACCTTATCTCCAGATGCAGAGCCAAGTATATTTTCTTCAGCTAACAAACAAAGAAGAATAAAATATTAGTCAAAGTAATAATAATAAATACTCTCATAAACATCAATATATACTCGACTGCCTTTTTTTTTTAAATATACACAGACAATTAAAAAGAATGTATCCTGAAAAAATATTGTAACACATACCAACTTTCTTGCATTTAGGGTCAGCAGAACCATCTCCAACCTGAACTCCAGCAACATACTTGGGGTTTTCTCCTTGTTCTTCCTCCCCAGTACCACTAACTAAATAAAACAACAATTAAATATGAGTACTTACTCCCATATTAGATGAAATTTACTCCCATGTAATAATACACTTACTCCCTCCCCTTTGATGGTTTTCTCCATGTTCTTGTTCTTCCTCCCCAGCACCATCATTGCCATCATCATGTTGTTCCCCTCCATCAGTGTTGTGGTTTTCTCCTTGTTCTTGCTCCCCAGTACTAGTAACTAAATAAAACAACAATTAAATATGAGTACTTACTCCCATATTAGATAGAAGTTACTCCCATGTAATAATACACTTACTCCCTTCCTTTTGATTACCTTCCCGAGCATTGCTATCATCATCACTATTGCCATCATCACTACTGTCATCATCATTGCCAGTCCCACCATTACCTTCATCATTAGCACCATCATCATCTTGGACTCATCAGTGCCCTCAACATCAGAATTAACATCATCTTCATGCCGAACTTCTTCCTCATTATGTTCCTCCTCTTCCTCATTAACAACTGGTATCTCAGCTATAAAGATAAATAACCAAATCAGTATATTCAAAGTGGTAATAGACCCATATCCCCCCATGGTAGCAATATACTCCCATGTTCAAATAAGTTACTCTCCTACACAATATTAAACACTTCCTGTATTAAAATCAACAGTGGCCTCACCATGAGAATTAACATCATCTTCGTGCTGTACTTCTTCCTCATTATGTTCCTTCTCTTCCACATTAACAACTGGTATCTCAGCTATAAAGATAAATAACCAAATCAGTATATTCAAAGTGGTAATAAAAAAATTTTAGAAAAAAAACACAGAAAAACTCACAGCCAGAAGATTGTGGCCTTTTGCGTTTAAGACGTCGAGCAGGAGGAGCACGAGGAGGAGTATCCGGAACATATTTGTTGAGCAAGTGATAATAGCAACCTCTTGCCAAAATAACTCTCTCAGCATCATTCAAAGAGACAGGTAAATTTGGGCATTTCATACAAAGAACAGTTTCATGAACTGTTTGAAACAAACTATCTACTACCACATCTGAAAGTCTCTTCTTCAGATCCCAATTATAGTACCGTGGAATACCACCACCAAACACCTTAAAAGCTATGACTTTAGTTTGCTCTAAAAACGCAACCTACGAAAAAAAAGGAGAAAATTAGAAATATCTTTGTTATAGTTGTACAGTCTATAATAAACTATATACTCCCTACTACTATAAAGATATACTCCCATAAATGTAAAATACTTACAATCATCGCAAAAACACAGCCACCAAGGCAGTTGTACTTAATTTTCTCTCTAATCTCTTTGTTATACTTCTTGACAATCCTGTAGTGGGGTTTTTCAAAAGACTCCTTTATTTGTGATTTCACCATAAAGTGTACCGCTTGGGCCCAGTTATATCTTGTTATCTTGCTCAGATCCTCCGCAAGAGGAAGCATGGTGAGGTTAACATAACCATTAGATGGCAGAAACAGTAACATGAAAAATAGATGAAGGATCATTAGAGAAACAAAATCACCAGTTTTTTCATCGTTCCCAACAAGTTTAAGGATCTGCTCCTCTAAATCACCAGTTCTAACTTTCGTTTGACCTCGAAAGTATTCCTTATGGAGGTATGAGTTGCCGTCTCCAGTCTTTTTCTTTGTTCCATCAATATGCTCCCTTTGTATGAAGAAACCTTCATTCTTCAAACCTACAATTTTTAAAAACGATCAGAACTTATATGAATCTGCTCATTACAGTTAAACTTATATTATGCACTCCCAGTAGAAAGTTTAGTTACTCCATTGCAAAGATTTACTATAGAAAACAACACATCACTACAGTTAACCTTATATTAAGTACTCCTTTTAAGAAAATTAGTTACTCCAGTACAAAGATTTACTATTAAAAACAACACATCAACTCCAACAGATAAATTAGGAAAAAAAAGCAAATTAAAATAATTAAGAATATAAAAGAAAGAGAGTTACCAAGCGCAAGACCCACATCTTGAGATGTGGAGGATAGTGAGACATCACCAAGTTGAAAAGATTCTGTGTGAGGATTGTAGTGCTCAAGAATCCTCCTCATTAGAGTTTTTGATAAGTAATACTCAGGCATTTCAAACAGATGCCTAAATGGAGTTTGTCTGAGCTCCAACAATTGCTTTTCCGAAATGTTTAGGGAAATATCCCTCTGGAAAAATACCCATATGTGACTCGGGTGACAGCGTATAATAAGATCTTTACCATCTGTTTAATAGAAACATAATTAGTGAGCAGTTAAACATGATTGATTTTTGATGAAAGGATCACATGAAAAAATAATTTCATCCAACAGTTCATGCATTTAATTACTTACTCCCCAGCAGTAATATTATACTCCATTGTCAGAAACTACTTACTCCACCAAAATTAATTCCATACAGATTATCTTATATTGGTATTAAATTTAATACAAAATTAGTCAACTTACTTACTCCCCCATCAGTAATATAATAGACCTGTCTAAAATTGAATCAACCTAGACACTGCATGCATACAAATATTAACTAACTGAAATCATCCAATTAAATAAGAACTAACCTAGACCGTCTTTGTGGCCACCTCGACCGCCACCTCGACTGCCACATCTACCTCGACCAGCACCACGAGGAGGTGGAGATTGAGAACGAACTCCATCACGAGACGAACTTGAAGGGCGTTGTTCTCTACTACGACTAGGAGCCTTCGAGCGAGACGAAGATGCATTATCTGTATCAAAACAAAGAAGATATATCATAAAATAAATTAAAGTCTTAGATTGAAAAATTCAACATTAATAAAGTAATAAACAGAAATTAAAACCTATTGAAGTAAAATTGTACAAAAGAATTACCCCAATACAAACTGAAATGTAAAGCAATACAAACTGAAATGTAAAGTACTAAACCGAAAACATAATGAACTCTAACAAAAACTTAATACACTAAAATCAAGTTGTAATAAACTAAATCTAAACCATAAGAACTCGTATACTATATACAACACTCGAATGAGGAGTAAAATAAAATCGTAAAGGGAGTAAGTCAAAACCCTAAGTGCTCGAAGAAGTAGATCGAAAAATAAAAGAAGTAATCGGTACTAACCTGATGTTTATTTCCCTGTTTGAAATCATTTTTGTACCACCGATTTTGTCTTCACCATGGCGAAAGGCAAGATCGACAACGAATGGAGAGAAATTGAGAACGAGTAAAGAGGAGGAGACAACTCAAAAATCTAGATGAGATCTGGAGTTTACAATGTAGATAGCGTAAGAGCGAGATATAGAGAGAGAAATTAAGAGAAAATGATCCGGAGTTTACAATGCAGTGGAGTGGAGTGTGGAATGCGAGTAAACGAGGGTTTTGTGGGGTTTCATGCGATACTAGTATATTATTTGGACTAAATAATGGATTTATTCGAAAGAACGGGACGTTTTGCGGCATTTTGTGGGGCTTTATATGATACTAGTATATAATTTGGACCAAAAGATGGATTGATTCGAAAGAATGCAATGTTTTGTGGGTTTTTCTGGGATTTTATATGATACTAGTATATAATATTGCAAAAAATGTAATATCGATTATACATATATTAAAATGACAATATCAATATACTCTCTTGAATAGTAATATATACTCTCTAGAGGAAACTAGATACTCCCTCTTTATATAATTATTAAAATAATTATATGACCAAGAATAATTATTATAACAAGTAGAATTTTGATACAATTACTCAATATACTCCCATGATCAGAAAAATATACTCCCAAGTCGACATTAGATACTCCATCAGTACTGCAATAAACATGCAATAAAAATACTCATCCATTTCAAGAAATATTATAACCACAAATGAACATAATATCACCAATTACATGCATTTTTGACAAATAATGAAAAATTTTCAAAAATGAGATATCAATAATACATACAATCAGCGCACTATATAAATGTATAATTCCTTTCTCTTCTATAGCATAAAAAATATAAATTGTAAAATGTATTTTTTTCTATAGGATATTTGTAACTATCTTCTTTGATATTTGTAACTATGTTCTTTGATATTTGTAACTCTCTTCTTTGAAAATAAAAATAAAAACAAACAATAATCAGCAACACAATGAGCTTCTCCAGTTGTGTTACCCTCCAGATCAATCAATATCTCCTTCATCTTTTTCATCTTTTCACGAATTAGTTCTTTGATTTGAAACCTATATACAAAATAAAACATTATCAGTCATGATATAAGTTACTCCCTTATATGAAACTATAAGCTCCCTTCAATTAAATATAAAAAATGTTAAAGTTGAAATTTACTTACTCCTCTTGCCACCAGAACAAAGACCTCCACCAGTAGCATTTCCCTCAACCTCGGTCAACTTCTTATTCTTCTTTTTCATCTTATCACGAATTATTTCTTCCTTCGGCTTCAATCTTTTGGTTGGGTGTCGACCTCTCTTTCGCCTCTTCACTGGATCTTTAACTGCTGCTTCATTTGACTCACCATCTGCAACCACCACACTAGATCCAATTTCAGCCATTCCTCCATTACTGCCAGTACAGCCAACAGCTTCTCCTGTATTCTCTCTACTGTTAGACAGAGATATTCTCAGACCGTTCATGCCATCCACAACAGCTTTTAGGGTAGCTTCATCAAGTAATGCATAGTCGACCAAGTCAAGAAAAACACCATGAAGCAGTGAGTAGAGGTTGTTGTATGTCTCCCGCTTCTCATTCACTCTCAAAGAAACAGATTTCGCATCTAAATGATTTCTCTTACAGTGCTTACTCCATCTATCCAAAATGTAAGTAGATGGAGCAAATTCCATGTCTTCTTGTTTGTACACCAACAGAGCATGTCTACACACCAAACCAGTAGTTTGAAATAAATGGCAGTCACACAAATATGTGTCATCTTCACTGTTGTAATCAACCTTGTACTCCATAATCTTACCCATCTTCTTTTCAGAAATTGTATACACCCTTCTTACTCCCAGCCTCTCACAAGGATTGAATTTTAAACCAATCACAGCTAGCAATTGTGCCTGAAACTTGTAGAATTGTTTTTGTGTATATGCTCCAGCAAACTGATCCTCAACAGGCTCTTGTGTAAAACATTTGGGGTCTCCATCAATGCACTGAAAGTCAAGATCTATCTCAGTTCTTCTCTGTCTTGCTAGTGATGATTCAAATTGTTTCACGAATTGAGTGCAAACAGAAAGAAATTACACAATTAGTCAGTACCTTATGTCTGGCTTAAACATCGGTTACTCCCTCCGTATTACCAATATACTCTCATGTATAAAATAAGTTAATCCCATGCACAATATTAAATACTTAGTGTAACTATCTTACACAATTGTTTTACTCCATTATGTATTACTCGTAGATATAAGTTAATCCCTCTGCACTAAGAATATACTTCCTTTTACAAAGAAATTACTCCCTTGGTGAATAATAAAAAATTCCTCTAATTATTTTACACAAAATTGTTTAACCCCCAGTACAAAAATAGCAGATTGTGCTGATACTTTATTAAGGAATATTATTAATGAGATAATTTGAGAAAAAAAAATTTTACCTCAGAGAAGTTTTCGAATTCACGAACTTGTCCAAGAACGAATTCATACTCTCGCTTCTTTGAGTAGTTGACATCCCTACCCAGAAATGATCCTTCAAATAGGCTGGAATCCATTTTGACCTAATCTCATATATCTCGCAGAGCCAAGAATATTCTGATTCAAAGGTTAAAAACAAATTAGACGGTGCACTCATACAAGTTTTGGTTGATAACACAGTAAAAATATCCGTTTTACAATACCCCCTGCATAAAACAAAATCGATCTCTACATGTTATTAACATAATACTCCTTATAATAATTATGTACAGCAGTTAAAATTAAATAACAGATTCGAAGAACGTAATACCTTGAAGAGAGAATTTGTTAATGGTATCTTGCCAACTGGACTCAAATTGATCGGCTGTTAAAGAGTCATACACCACGCTCTTAATCTGCTTTATAGCAGTCAGCTTATTCGGAAGCTTATTTGGCAGCTTGTTCATGATGTGCCAGAGGAAAAACCTATGGACACTGTTTGGCAAAAATTTCCATATCACATTAAATATGAAAACTGATAGTAACCAAAGAAATGATAAAAACCAGATAACATGCAGCTCATTAATTTGCACCCTTGATAAAATAAGTAACTCCCTTATCAGAAACTATAAGCTCCCTGAGTGACAAATATGAAAACTGATAGAAACCAAAGAAAAGACATGTACCTGTTTGGCAAACATTTTTCTATGGCATTCGTCATAGCCTTTGATTGATCTGTGATGATGGTCGCTGGAGCCTTGCCTCGCATGCATTGTAAAAATGTTGTCATGATCCAAGTGTATGAATCAGTGTCCTCACAAGTCATCATGGAGCAACCAAATACTATGGTTTTTCCATGATGATTAACACCCACAAAGGGCGCAACAGGTAGATCAAACCTGGAAAAATGGACAGCGTGTTTGTAAAATAACATGCATCATAAAAAAATGATAAAATTATATGCTAACAGATGCAGGATTTTATTCTTCCTGATTACTTACTCCCTTCTACTAAATTAAGTACTCTCTTATATACAAAATTACTTACTCCATTGTACTAAACCAGAGACTGGGTTGAATACTTACTTGTTTACAAGATAAGTCGCATCGAAAGACAAAGCATCACCGAAATATTGGTACGCAGCTCGCGAAACTGAATTAGCCCAAAACACCAATTCTAGACGGTTGTCATCATCAAATTTACACTGGTAAAAGAAGTTTGGATCCACAGCTTGTTTTTCACGGAAATAAGTCATCAATATATCTGCATCACCTTTTCTCAAATTGTACCTCCTCACTTTACCAATGTAGTTCCTTGCATCTCTCTCTGAATAACCACAAAGCTCTTCACCTCCACCCATTTGTATCACTGCATTTATATTGTCAATCACCGAAAGACCAGCATGCTCATTTATTTCGAGTAGTTTCTTCACAAAATAAGGCAGATTTCTGTGGCTGGTGAGCGTGTAAGAATAGTCTGGGCACAACACATGGTTATGTTCATCGTTGAATTTATGGATATACCACACCTCTTTCTCAGTGTTGAAAAGCAAGACAATCCGAGCTAGACACCTGGTCTTTTTCACTGCACGTCTTCTCTCACTCACTGGTTTGTCAGTTTTCCCACGAGTTGTACCGCCTTTGTGACAAGTGATAGTCTCCCTAGTGGTTTTCCCATCCTTAGACGAACCCCCATTCCTGCTTGCACCAAACCCAAGACAATAGGCGCACCTGCTATAAAAGATGAATGCATCTTCTTTGGAAGGAAATTTCATTCCAACCTCTGGAATAGGAATTAGAGAACTGGTGCTTGAAGAACCAGGGTCGGTCTCGGTAGTTGTCCCACCAGTTTTCAGATCTAATGCTTCCTCGGTATTGGAGTAAGTACATGATGTCTCATTACAATCTCAACTCTCAACTGCAATCGCAGTTTGGGGAGACATGTGCACATCAAATCCAATATTCAAATCAAAGCCTACAAAAACAGAATGTAAAAAACCAGATAGCTCATTAATTTACACCCATGGTAAAATAAGTTACTCTCTTATATGAAACTATAAGCTCCCTTCAATTAAATATGAAAACTGATAACAAACTAGACGGCAAATAAGTCTTAAACCCTTGGTAAAATAAGTTACTCCCTTATATGAAAATATAAGCTCCCTTCAATTAAATATGAAAACTGGTAACAAACCAGATAGCATGCAACCCATTAATCTACACATTTGGGAAAATAACTTACTCCTTTGTATTAAACTATAAGCTCTATTCAATTAAATATGAAAACTGGTAACAGACCAGATAGCATGCAGCCCATTAATTTACACATTTGGGAAATAAGTCATTACCTTGTATTAAACTATAAGCTCTATTCAATTAAATATGAGAACTGATACAAAACAAAGAAATAACATGTACCTGTTAGCGCCATTGCTAAATGAAATGTTCTTCAACACTACATACAAGGATCCTCGGAATTGGAATTGACCTGCAATAAAAAGAGAAAAAAATTGAGAACGACAGAATATAATCAACTCAATTGAACATAGAAATTTGAACTATAATAAATACTCCTTTACCACTATAAAAATACTCACTTACATCATATAAAGTACTCCCTTAGCCGTATAAAATACTCACATTGTTAAAAATAGTACCTAATAGGTATAATTATATACTGCATTACTATAATTATTCTAATCCCTTACAACATAAATGATACTCCCTTAGTAGTATAAAATATTCTATTTACATTGTAAAAAGCAGTACCTAACAGGTATGATTAGACAATGCATTGTTACAATTATTCTAATCCCTTACAGCATAAATGATACTCCCTTGTTTAAAACAAAAGAGATCTCAATACAAAATCATAGTTGCAATACAGATCTAAAGCAATAATTCATCAATTGTTCTAGATTTTCTTCAATTATAAATCAATTCTATCATATTACAAGAAAATTTAAAGGATTATATGAATCATTTATTCATTTAAATGATTTATACATCAATATAAATTCATCATAACAATTCAGATCTAAACAGTCAATGTTAAAAGCAATAAAGCAACATCAATATCTAAAAATTCATCAAAATTGAAAAGAGTATATGAATCATTAATTCATTTATTAATTTATACATCGGTATTAAAAACAACAACAAAAACATTTCATCAATCAATGTTTTCAATACAAATTTATCATAACAATTCAGATCCGAATCAATCAATGATTGATTGTTCCAAAAATTAATAATGCAAAGGAGAAATAAGGATAAATTACCTAAACTTCAATAGTTGAACAATTAACGGTTGTCGACACGAATTGATTGCTAGAAATTGTCGTAAGGTGGCTCGATCGCCTGAAATCGCACAAAAATCGTCGAAAAATGTCCGAATTCAGAAATAAAAGCTTTTAAGAGAGAGATAGAGAGAAAGATCGATTGCGATCTTAAACAAGAGAGATAGAGAGAGAGAGAGATCAGATTTGATAGTTGAAATAGAGAGAGAACAAAGAAAGTTTTCTTTACAGAGAAAGAGCAATGGTGATTGGAGGTTTTTGCGGTTTTCTGGAGAGAGAGAAAGAGAGGTTTATGATTTCCGATCTCTTTTCAAATCTGTTTTCAAATAACGAAGCACGTGATTGGCATGTGATGTCGCTACACGTGATTGGCATGTGATGTCGCTGGATACGTATGGAAATAAATCACGTGACAAAAATGGAAGGAGTCGCTAGTGATTGCTTGATTGCTTGTTTTCTGATTGTAAAAATGAATTCCCTTTTAATAACGAATTTAGGATCGTAGGATCATGTGAAGGTGTTGTCTTAGTTTGGGTTTTTTCTTTCTAAAATTTGATGTTAAAAGGACTGATGTGGGCATGTGGCTAATTCAAGCTATAAAACGACATTTCTCATCATTAATCTTGTCTCAAAATTATTTCAAACGATGTTTTTTATGCTAATGCCAACAAAAAAAAAAAGTTAAGGTAATAAAAGAAGAAACTGCAATAATGCAATTATGCAATTTTATTTTATTATTAATACACGAGAGTATAACATAGCTCGCAAGTAAAGACGCCAAATTTAGTACATGAAACTCCTCCAACTCAAAAGGAAATAAATTATATATAAGCACAACAACTTAAATAATTTTATTTTAAGTAAATAAGAAGCATTGCGTAGACTAAATCAATAGGTGAAACTAGAACCGCATAATTTTTCTTTAGTGATTTCATCCAATTTGTTAACCATCTCCATGGTCATGTAGTTTTGCCAATCCCCCACTACAGCTTTTCTAAAGAAATAACTATTTGTTATATCACCTCCATTGTTGACATCAAGTTCCTTGAGTTTATTGAAGCTACAAAACTCAACGATTTTTTCGACCACACCATTTTTCACCTCCTTCTCGGAGAATGGGTGTCCGATGAAGTTTGCTAGCATCATCACTCCATCAATTGGGTCTTTCAGCATCTCCTCATACTTGAGGATCAGGATTTTCTCAGGGCTGCTCTCAAGCTCTTCGTATAATATTCAAGCACATGTTCCCAAATCGGACCATGTGGAACTCGACCCTCGCAAAATAACTCAAATGCTTGTGCAAAAGAAGGCGGTTCCTTCAATCCCTCAAGTCTCAAACTCATGTGCCAAAAGGAGATGAAAACATCTTTTGGCTCTCTACAGATATAAACTATTGGACATTTTGATGTCTTGATGCTCTCTGGGAGCAATGAGTATGACAAGTGGGACCCAAGGACACGTGGTGAAGGAAGGGTTTCAAGATATTGTTCATCCCGCGCAGCATATACATGTTCAATTGAAGGTACACAATCATGTGGATTGAGTGTAAGCAAAGGGTGGTGGGAGAAAGTGTACTTATCTCGGTGCATAATAGTGAAAGTGAGGGCTTTGAGCCAAGTGGTGCCGGACTTCACAAAACTTGTTACGATTACATCACTAGGCCGAGACATGAAGACCTCCTGCATTGCTAATATTCGTGGAAGAGCTTGTTGCAACTGCCAGAAACCTCGGTAGTATCGTAGCGGACTTAACCATCGTTCTTCTTTTGGAAGTGCAAGAATTAGTTCTTTGTACTCGCTATCAAGTTCCGTGTTTATAATGTCCTTCAAGGGCCGACGACACCTCAGTTTGTCCTCATCTACCGTCACTACTTCTCCTTCTTCTTTCTTGGAAAGTTTGTAGGTAGAGGTGGCAATGGAATTGGAACTAAGCGAATTATCAGCCATGTGAGATGAGGGAAAGCTGCTCATCTCAAGTCTGTCTGTCTACTGTAATTTGCTTAATGGCTCCAACCACACAAGCATATATATAATCCTACACGTTTGTATCACTTATTGCGTTGCGGGACGTTTGGTTGATTGATACAGACTTGAATCTATTTTCAGTATTGCAATAATTTCAAGAATTGATTGTTTCTTGTAATCTATAGTATTAATTAAATCCCGTGAGTGTCCGATTCCGCTATTTCTCTTCAATTTCGACACGGCAATCTAAACCGTTGTTTTTTTCGCTGAAATCTGATCTAGGTTTTCTCTCTCCTTCTTTGCCAGCGCCTCTCCCCAACGCTCTCCTTCTTCGACTCTCTCTCTCTCTGCCTCCACCTCATTCGCCAACCACGCCACATCACATCCCCTCCGTCCTTCGCTGCTTCGCACCCTCTCCTATCGCCTCGCCGCCTCCTCTGCCAACCACACCCCACCTCCTATAGGCCCTCCGCCTTTTTTCCCTGTCGATTCGTGCCACCTCAAAACCCTCGACAGATCCTCCGCTAAATGCGCCAGCGCCCGCCCACGCCCACAACTCATGCTGCTCTGGCTTACAAAGATGGATAATTTGCATTTAGAGGTACTACTACATCCTTTGTATAATGCTATAGTTAATCACAAAACTTTCAACATGGAGTATATGATTGAGAAAATCAATTGAATTAGGTGCTTAATTCTAATCCCAATCTTCATGTTCAGTTTTACTTAAATCGAATAATCAAGCCAGGTGCTTCCTGTTTTAAAAGGGCAAACAATTTTTTCCGTCTGACCATCCTCTATGTTGTACTTCAGCACCTCTGAACTCTCCAAGTAATAGACACAGTTTCCTCTTAATCCAGTAGATGGACTAGCTGTGATAGAAATACCATTGCGCAAGTCCAGGAACAATATTTGGTTACCAATGCTATTGGTCTTTACCCACCTCGATTGGCCAATTTCATCTTCAACATGAAGATGATAGATATCAATAGTCCGATTCAATTGTTTAACAATTCTCAAAATCTTTCTCGCAGACTCAACAAAGTACACATGGTCAAAACTGTCAGGGGTCTTAGGAGAAGGTATCATGAAAGAAGAGCCACAAGCAATGTCGACAACCACAGTTTCTCCAGTTCCATCTTCATTCATGTAATATGCCCCTTTCAAGACTGCATAGTTCAGGTTTAATTCACGAGATGGCATTTGGACATAATTCCACTGCCAATTGCGTGGTTGATAAAATCCCACCGTTTGAGAAGAAGTGAAATCCATGAAAGCCATATAATCACAACTTCCAATTAGGTCAGGACCCATACAAACCATAAATGGGCAATAGTACCTCATAGATACAATAAGCAACACATCTTTTGTAATTGGGTTCAGAAGATAACTGTACAGATCTAACGAATCATAGCTGGTGGCGTAGAGATAACCATGTGAAGGCCCAAAAAGATACTTGCCACGGGCCGACGGGCAATGGATGGCTCGGATTTTATCAGAGAATGAGTAAAACCGCAAGTTTTGTTGTTTCTTACATTGAATCGATGCTTAAGGAGCCAAGGGATCTGAGTGGGAAGATCGGGGATTGAGGTGGCCGTGCGCCATTTCTTGCAAACGGCGCAAAAATAAACGAAATCGAAGATGTCATGCAGCTTCTTCGAGATTTCTTGGAGCAGATCAACAACTTAATTAGGTGCTTAATTCTAATCCCAATCTTCATGTTCAGTTTTACTTAAATCGAATAATCAAAGGCAATTGATTTATCTTTTATTATTGTTTGTGCAGAAGTTACAACTATCTTTGAGCAAATCAATATGATTTATTTTAATTCTGGCTTTTCCATAAATTGAACGATTCTACAAACAAACCATTGTTGCTATATAACACTTATTATTATTATTTTCATTCACAAGCTGAGAATAGCTTCCTAATAATCAGAGGTTCATGGTCAGTTTGGAAAGATATCAACTATTAGAGAATGCATGAAGATGAGGTTATTATTTTGTTAATCTTCATATATTAGGTATTGCCTCTTCCACTCATTTCTGATATTTTTTCCTCAATGCTTCCATTATTTTTTGTATCCGAACTTCTTAATTTTTCTTTTCATTTTCTAATTATGTAAAAAGTAGATCACTTGATGTGATTAAGCCACTCATAATCTATAGGCTTCTAAGCACTGCTTATTGAAAGCAACTCATTTTTTAAATAAATTTCAGGCCTTACTAGATGCAAGGGAAAGCGTGATTCTGTTGAGTATCCAACAGTTTCATGTGAATCCATTTTAAAGTTGCTTTAGGGGCATGTATGTAAATAATATTTTGTTGTATTGGTCCCTTTTTTTTCTTTTACATTGTGCTTTAAAGGTTAGTAATGACAACTGGATTGTAAAATATGATGGATAATGTTTGTTGTGGTGCCTTAGAAAGCTTTTATGGTGCTTAATAACTAAAAATAGAGGGTTTTTTTTTTTTGGTGTTATAAATATATAAATATATAAGAGCAATTACGAAGGGCTTGGCACCTCTGCCAAAGACAGCTCTATGCTTATGCATCCTTTGCTCACCTTCGTAAACTGTGGCCAACTCTATGCGTATGCTTTGTTGAGGGGAGGTCCCTCTGTAGAATTGCTTATCTACTTCTGTTTTTAAATGGTGAGTAATGTAACCCAATATTTACAAGGACTAATTGAGCACATATAGCCCAAGTGCAATATGTCAGTATTGATTTAAAGAGAAGTGACCTGTCGTAATGATAAAGAATAGCCAATTTTTATTTTTTTTCTCTTTTCTACCTCTTCCAGTGCCACTGGTACTAATAAACTATACGCACCTTTGCTTTTATTGTTTTGTTTAAATTTTGTTGTGATCAAGTTAGCTTTCTATTTTTACAGATGTGTCATTTCATGCTATTTGAAGACGATGAAAATTCAGGACATGAGACAACATTTGGTATTCAACTCAAGGTTTGATTTTGCTTTTCAATTGAAGTTTTGTTAAACAGCATTCGATTTTTTGTCAGTGGTAAATTCAAAATTAACTATGTAATTTGCTTTTACGTACTGACATGCATAGGCCATATTTTAGAAAATATGGCATTATTCTTTGGTCAAACAACTCTTGCTTCAATCTTATTTTGCATAAAAAATGTGTATAAATTTACCTAACTTTGTGTATAAATTGAGTACTGTTTCACCTCTTCTTTTGAACTTCTCTTAGACAAGCAGTCAAGTGCACCAATACAGGAGAAAGTACAATCCCCAGCTGTCTCTGGTGTAACGAGTAGATTCCGAAGGTCTGACGCCAGCGGAGGAGTGCTCTCTTGAGGGTGCAGTAAAGGCGCTGGTTGTATCTAATGCAACATCAGCATCAAGGACTGCTTATATGTTTTTTTTTTTTTAAATTCAATGTATATGGATAGGCCTGTCAAACGTCGAAAAAAATCACGGAACAATCCATGCCGTTTACCGTTTCGTTTATCGCATATATGTTTTCATAACGGCACAAAATTCTATTTCGTTATTCATTCTGTTTCATATTTTACACTGATTTATGGTAAAATTATGTGCCGTTGACAAGCCTATATATGGATGCTAAAGCAATTCATGTATGATGCTTATGCACTTAATTTTTTACAGCTCATGTCAAAAGAAAAATTATGGCATTTTGCCTTGGCACTTATATGCCTGTTGCAAACAATTTAGACTTAAAAAACAAATTATTAGTGGTTCTTAAAATTGAAATACAAAAAATTCGCTAAGACGCGGCAAAGCCGCGCTTCTACACCTAGTTATAATTAAGGGGACTGCACGTACTTGTACCATGTTTGGCTATATATCACCATAACTCGTTTTCTTTACTTGGTGGGAAATACATATCAAAATTTCATTTCTAATTAATAGCCTTCTCAATCTCAACCATTATATACCTTTGAAAGACAGACTGCATGCATTTGTAACTTATAATAATATTAATTACGGTAACCTTCAAAATACATACTGCACGATCTACTACACTTAACATTAACTTAATTTTTCCTTCATTGTCAAATAAGAAAAGGGGTAATTACCGGTTATCATTTAGTTTAGACCAAGTATTTTAGTTTGCTAGGTATGACGGAAGGTACAGTGAAATATGAACTTAATTTGCCAGAAGTTTCCTGATCGCACAAATAATATGCGAGATAGGCTAAAATCAGCTATGGGCCTATGGCTGAGAACCCAAATTGTCAGCTATGATCTGGAGCGTGTATCTGTGTCAAGATTCGTGTAAGCTGAGGGGGCTATTTTAAAATCTCCTTTAGCGATTCCGTCTGCTCAGTTCCATCCTTCCCCTCTTTCTTTTCCGTTCTCTCTCTTCAACACACAAAACGCTCTCTCTCATAACACTTTCTCCCCCTTCCTCAAGCAAAAAAAAAAAAAAAAAAAAAGATAAAACAAATTCCTAGCCTCCTTCTCGCTGCCTCTCTCTCAAAAGATCAAACTCCAGCTCCCATTCTCATCCCCCCCCCCCCCCTTCCTCTTTTCGACTCACGTTCTTGACTCCGAGCATCTATCTGGAGCTCTGTCTCACTTGAGAGAAGCCAGCCACCTATCTCCATGCAAAGGTGTCTCTCTCAAGTTTTTACTCAATTCATTTTTATCTCTTGTACTGACAGCTGACATTCTCTCTTGTATTGATCTTTCGTTACTAAGAATGTGAGAAATTGCTATAGTTCCAGTAGCACAAATACCTTCTAGGTGAAAATCATACAAAAGTAGCATGAGAATTTGTACTCCATTAATGGTAGATATCAATTACATAAATTCTCACTAATGATTGGCTATTGTTAACTTACCATGTGAGTCCATGTGATCTATCTATACTGATGCACTATCTCGCATATACTGTTATTTACCAGCTCAAGGACTCGACCAAACAACCTTGCTGCATTGATTTGTAAAGCCTACAATGTAATTTAATTTTTTTTTTATGGAAATTTAAGTATGCATTATAATCTCAATTCAAGCAATGTTCTTAATGTGATGTATGTTTGTTTAATTTGTAGATGTCATCTGAAGTTGACTTTGACAGTATAACAGCCTCAAGCACTCATGTTGAGGACATCGATCCTTACACCAATTTTAAAACTATACTTGCTGATGATTGTGTTGTATCATCTGAATTGTTGTTTTAAATTCCAAAATTAACCTTCATTTGAGAATTATGCTATTTCTACGTTTTTAATGTGCTATGTAAGAAGGTACATGTACTGGATGTTGATCCTTAATGTGTTGTAATCCTATTTTTTGGTGCTGATATGCTTCTCGTGTACTGTTTGTTGTATACGCATGTTGAAGTAAGCATATCTTCCACTAGGCATTATTTTTGTAGTGTCCAGGTCCACTAATGTGCAGCTACAACAAGCACTTTGAATATAACACCAACTCAATACATACAACCATAGATCAAACAAACAAAAAGGAATTAAAACAATAATAATGCTCCAATGAAACAATAATCTAGCCAACATGAAATCGATTCAACATACAATTGCAGCTCAAAATCAGTCCAAGATACTGCTCCAATGAAATACTAATCTAGTCTAACTATTCTTCGTTGGTTTGTTCCTTGCCTTTTTTAATGCTACTTCCTGCAAAAATTCAAAAGAATTCCAGACGTGTCAGCCGAATCAATTCATTTTTTGAATAGTTATAAGTTTGACTAAACTATAATACAGAATCTAAAATCAGATTCAAATATATTATAATCCCGGCGATAAAGTTAAGACTTCATTATTTGACATAATATAAACTTAGTATCATTTAAATTCACTAAGACCCACTTATTAGAACTAATTACTAACTTAATGATAACTCATTAGGAAATTTTGATTTCTGTAGCCCCAAGCCGTATGATGCTACAATCAATTTGTGCAGCCAGTGTGACATGAAAATGGAACCACTTATCAAAATAAAAAATAGCTATGTTCACACAAATATAATGACAATCTTAAGCACAGTACTTAAGAATATATTATGGTCAATATTTGCTTGTGTTTATTTACCCTTTGGAAAAAAAAAGAACAGCAATTCTTAGTCATTTGTCTCAATCAATTTAAGTCTAAATCATATTCCTATTGCCATCTGAACATGATATATAACATATTAACATACCACGTCAAATTGGTAACGAAAAAAAAGCCAAATCGATTACAATAATAAAAATGAGCATGCTTGTCTCTCTGTTGATATGCTATCTGATCTTATCTCATGGAAAAAGCAATCTCTTTCTTTGAAAAATTAAAGCCAAAATCTTTACACAACACAAGACAAAATAAATTATTTTGGCTAATGTGGCTTATCTATGCACAGCAAACACAAACAACTTTACATCCGCAAAACCAGTATGAACTTGTTCACTTTTTTTCTGACAAGATATTTGAGCAAATTAGCATATTTAAAAATATTTAGCAAGCATCAAATATTTTCACAAAAGTAAATCAATTGATTCATTGTCCAAATCACGGACTTAAATAACTCAAATTTAATAGTTCCAAATTGGCGTTGAATCTAGGGTTACCAATTTCGAACATAAAGAGAGAAATTAAGGTTACCTTTTAAGCAGAGATTTCAAATGTGAGAAGAGTTGCTCGAGTATTATGATGGAAGCTTCATAGAGATGGGCGGCCGGCTTCTCTCTCGAGGGAGAAAGAGGCGAGCGTAAGACCGCGGCAGAAAGCAGCGAGAGTTAGAGCGCCAGAGTGATGTCTGGAGTCGGAGCGTGAGTCGAGGAGAGAAAGCTAGGGTTTGCTCGTTTGAGAGAGAGAGGGGCAGCGAGAAGGTGGCTGGGTTTTTTTTTTCGCTCGAAAAAGGCGAAGACAGTTTCATGAGAGAGCGTTTTGTTTGCTGGAGAAAGAGAACAGACAAGGAGGAGGTAAAGACATGCGCATCCTCAGCAGTAAAAAAAAAAAAAAAGTTATGCTCCCAGCAGTATTTTTTTTTTAAATATTTAAAAATTTTAAAATTCAAATAGAGAATTCAAACCGTTGATCTTGTTAATTTTTACCGGCGATGCATTTTTATATAAATTTTATAAAATTTGAAGTTGATTTGATACTAAATCAAATGGTCAACAAATGAACGAATCTGACTAGATTAATTCTAATACGTTCATAATTTGATCACTTAATCAAGTATCAAGTCGACTTCAAATTTTATAAAACTTATATGAAAACGCATCGCCGGTAAAATTTAACAAGATCAACGGTTTGGATTCTCCATTTTAATTTTAAAATTTTTAAATATTAAAAAAAAAAGAAAGGACTGCTTGGAGCAGTCCTTTTTTTTACTGTTGAGGATGCGCGTCCGGAGGTAAAGGTATAGAACTGAGCAGACGGAATCGCTAACGGAAATTTCAAAATAGAATTCTCATTTTACACGGATCTCGACACAGATGTACGATCTTGATCATAGCTGACAATTTGGGGTCTTAGCCATAGCTGATTTTGGCATATCTCATAATATGCTTACCTTTTCCTTTCCTCTTATGCAAATAGTTGTATTGAACCACTAATACAAATCACCAGATATTCCAGATATTTCATTCAATCCATAATAGCCGCACAAAACACCAAAAAAAGAACAATTAAATGAGCTTACAGAGAAAGAATGAGATTTCAACTAATTGAGAATTACCAAACTTGTTGTATTAACCAATTGAGTATTCAACTGACTAATAAGACATTCTTCTTCGTAATACAGCGTCTTTTGCATAACTTTTTCTTCCTATTAGTTCAGTAATGGAACCAACCAAGAAATAGAACAAGACCAACTAATGGATGCCATGATGATTGTTTCCTAGCTAACATTTTAGAAAAGATATCATTTACTTAATTAGAATTATGCTACTTTGAACTTTTTTTTCCCTAATGGATTAATTGATTATAATCCTTATTTTATATAATACTAGCAGCAGTGCCCACCCAATGTGTGGGCGGACGTTAATATGTGATATGTGAAAAAGAAGATCTTATTTGACAAAGATATGTTGTCTATTTTCAATATTTAAGGTTAACGTTGTATTGATCGGTACTGAAGGTAGTAGTAATATTCACCGATTTAAACAAATAGAATCGATAAAAGTAGACATGTGAACAGTTCAAAAAAATAATTCGATGAAAAAATATATTTCTCAATAAGAAGTTCCACATAAAAGTATATTCTCTCAAACAAAAAAAATATATATAATACAACATGACAAGATTCTCGAATTGCTCTTGCTCCCCTGTTGTAATGAACATTGATCATACTCAAGACAGAGACCTGTTTTATAAAAAATAAAATAATAATTAATAAATAAAATAAAATGAAAAATTTAAGATAGTTTTATACGTTGAGTGCATGTATGAGTGTGATATGAGAGAAATAAATATTTTTGAAATAAAATTCCATTACCTTAATTCTTTCGTAGCACTTCTCGGTATACAACATTTTTGGTGCATGCTCCATCTTCCGGGTCAATATTAGCACCTGGTTTTATAAGCAGCTTTGTATTTTGTCGGGACACACCTCTTGAAAGCGCCACATGATGTATGGTTTTCATACTCAATTTCCAACCAGATTAAGCCCCAAAATTATGTTCAAATGCCTGTGTTTTTATCGTTTTCTGCTAATTTAGGTTGTAGAAAGGTCCAGCCGTAGCCCGGCAAGTTGTTTTGCAGGTTTAGCGTTTATTTGGCATGTAGAACAGAGAAAACAGCAAGCAGGAGGTGCTCAAGCAGATTGGAACGGACCACCTGGACTATAGGACGGTCCGCCCTGACCAGAAGAGACTAGTCCAAACGGACTCAACCAGACTTCAGACGGACTACACCTGACCAGGTTGGAACGGTCTGCCCCAGACTCAGAACGAGCCGTTCCAGCTATCTTTGGACTGCTGAAAATAGAGGGTTATGTTTGTCAAGTCGGTTATCTCTATTATCGACCTTCCAGAAGCACATCTCCCACATTTGAAGCCACCAATGCCTCAATATAAAAGCCCTATCCTATCTCTAAACAAAGCCAAGTTCAATTTCTCGAGTTTAGCCAACTTCTAGACTCAACCAGGAGACAGACCTGTCGAGACGACCAACTGCAGCTGGAACTACCCGTTCCAGAGCCAGGACGGTCCGCCCCAGACAGGACAGAGCACAAAACCGTGGAGATTTCGAGTGCAACTTGTTGTAAACTTGATTTTTTTCTTTCTATGTCTTTGTATTTGATGAAACATGCTTTTGCTTGCATGGATTTGTTAGAGTAGAGTAGTTTAGGGGCTATAATCTGAGAACCTCTCTTTAGTTGCTTGTTTTTTATTTGAATATTTAGTTAATTAATTAAGTTAAGTTATGTTTTATCTCTTGCGATTCAATTGCTTTATTCTATTGCTATGTTTGATTTGATTTGATTGATATACTCGTTGAACGATGGCCACGTTTGATAGTAGGTAGCAATGTTGATTAATCTGAATTATAGCATGGTAATAGATCTGTTTGGTAGGAGAGATTCGAAAGGATGAACCAAACTCTAAGAAATTAGAGTTTTACTTGAGATCGGAAGGTTAAAAGTGTACCAAGACCCAAGAGATAGACTAGAACATCTAAACCAAGAAACGGAAGTTGAAATTTAGGCATTTTAGGAGTCAGACAATCAAACTTAATAGTTTGACCTGAACGGAAGTTAGAGTATAAGTTTATAGGTTAAGTATTGTTTAAACTCGCATAAAAATACTTAATTAATAGCTAAAATCAATGACAAAACAAGTATCAGTCAATCGGAACGGACTGTTCCAGGCACAGAACGGACCGTCCGGAAGGGGGAGTCTGGGCCAGAACAGCCTGTTCCGATCAACTGACAGGGTCCAAAACGGACCGTTCTAACTTGACAGATGGAGAATTGTTCGAAGATCTAAACCCCTAATTTTCACGAATTTGATTGTCTTCTGTTTGATTTAAGATTTGAGCTTTACTTTAGTACTTTTTATTTTAGAACTGTTAAAACCTCTCGATTTTATTAAACCGTAGAATTTAATCTGAATTGAGTAAAACTAAGACCTAGATATCGAATAGTCCGTCCCTGAGATTCGACCCTTAAGCTGAATTACAATCGAATTAGTATCGGTATTTAAGGATTAAGTTTGACCTGTACGCACAGAACCGATCACCACATATAGTTGTCCGTGAGAAAACACTAGCTCGGGCAAGTAAACTCCAACATTAGAGATAGTATGTCCCTATGCCTTGTTGATTGTCATCGCAAAGCACAATCTAACATGAAATTATTTTCTCTTAAACCTAAAAGGGAATAAATCATTATCTGTCGGACTTAGCGGAATCCTAGGATTAAATATCTTTTCCCCCGCATGTCCTCCAGTAGCGATCTCTGCATCAATTACATTCCTTTCAAAATTCCGACAAACCAGCCTTGTGCCGTTGCAAAGTCCATTTGCAGGATCTAGATTACGTAACTGAATTATTGGACATCCCTTTTTAAGTTTGGTGCATGATCATCATATCTTATGTGAAATCCAAAAAAAGGAACATTATAATTTTTTTTAAGCATCAAAGGAAAGAAGAAGGAAATATTTGGTGCATGATCATCATCTCGTTTATTATTTTTCAATTTTCAATAAGAAACAATCTTCACAAGTAGGATATGGCTCAAGGAAAAAAGATATATGTAAGGATCAAATTAGATGGGTCCCAGAAAGATTTATGCACAAAATTTAATGTTTACAATCTCCACTGTTATCTTTGGGGTCGTTTGGATGGGCTAGGAATAGCCAATTCCTAGGAAGGAATAAGGATTTTCGTTGGGAAGTGTGTAACTTTGTGAGAGAGATGAAATTCCTAGGAATATGAAATTCCTAGGAATTGGCTATTCCTAGCCCATCCAAACGACCCCTTTGGTAATTGCTAAGATCACGTATGTGTATACCAATTTATGAAGATTTTTCCATCAATTTGGTTCCTGTTAATAAAGATATAGAAATAGAAATATATCATCTAATAAAAAAAGGATTATGTAGATGTTATCTTTGGTCCTATCAATTTGGTCCTTGTGCAATACTAACCTCATCATGCAACTACAAACCCGACTTGTAAGGGAATTTGATTCAGTAATGCACATAACAGTAAGCGAGGCAGCTCGGCAAGTCAAAATAAAAGGCTTAACTAAAGTGGTCAGAAATCACATCTATGATCTATGCATAACCAGCCCTGATATTCACATGGCTTAAATCGTAGATAAACTTTAAACAGCTGAACCAATACCCTATGATTTCACGTCTACTTGAAACAAACCAAAGGAAACAGCAGAATGAACAATTGAGAGATCACAAGTGAAGTTCATTTTTACCATTGTATTCATTCTAGTCCAGAAAAAGTCAAATAATTATATTTTTACTATATATAAGGGTATTAGGACTAAACCTTAAATTCATGACACAATCTGACTAGTCAGTGAAATAATCTCTCATCTAACAAGGTGTTTTTATGCATTTTAATCCATGGTTTAAGGAAATTACAGAAGGCAACATGTGCGTATATTAAATAGCAAATACATAGCCAAAGACAGGAGAGTCTTTTCCATTTTTGCCATACAAAGAGTTGCCTTTCTGGTCAAAATCCTTATGAGCACAAACACATAGCCAATGACAGACACATTTATTTAATCTTATTGTTGACCTAAAAACTGAAAGTTACATTCATATATTGTATCACTAATCTTATTTAATTGAAACAAACTGATATATGGCTTAGCTGTAAAAGAGTCTTTCACAGTAAATCATCTTGAAATAAACAAATCTAAATCAACTTCAACCAACAACCCTCTAGTCCATCTTCCGGCACTTGCTTTTCAGTTGGTGCATCTGTTGCTGAAGATGATTGGTTTCATCCTTAATGTCTAAGGATGGGTTTAATTTGATAGCTTTGATCTCTTGCCTAATCTCAGCAACTACATCTTGAAATCCATAGGGCTTCATTTCCAACAAATCATTTATTAAAAGTTCCAAACTTTGCATCCTTCAAAATGACCACTTTTCAAACCCCAGTTCTCGGCATCTTAACATAAGCGTAGTCACAAATAACTTGAACTCATTGGCAGCATCCTTAATTGGCACGAAAAATTTTTTTGCCAACTGCTCCAATGTCAGCACATTCCTACGTAGCAATCTACATAATGAAAACTTCTACTCATAATTTGTACCAGGTACAACTTTTAATTTACAGGTCCTACATAGTTAAGATGTTTCATATGCAGTTTCTTCAATTATAAAATTGTATCTTGGAGATCAATGTTGAACTTCATTAACACCTCCGTTGGAATGCAAAATATGACCACCTTCTTGTCCATTTCTCTAGTCTCCACAATGTATAAGGGATGGAGTGTGGTTGCATCTAATCACAAATAAATATAGATATAATATTAAATAAAAAAGGGACTGATATCATTGATAGCATTTTGTTTTAAGACATGAAATTGGCATTTACCAGGAAAATCATAGGAGCATTCATGTTGTTTGAAGGAGCTTGCAAATCACTAATATATAGCATACAAGCGATTGCTAATTTTCAATATAGGCACCATAGTATTCAACACCTACATTCAAAAAATTGATAGAGGTAGCAAAAAATAATGAGTGTTTACTAATTCAAGGTCAGACTATGAATGTACTTATAAACCAAATATGGTTCTGATGGATCGATCAAGTCCTTTTCCTTGTCAGAAACAAAGGTGGTTATTTGTGGTGCAGCACCATCCACCAATTTTCAATTTATGATTTTTTGTTTTAAAAGGTACAATATTAAATTAGGTGGTCACCTGGCAGCACCAAATATGAATATTTGTTATGCTTCTTATTCAATTTTTTGTTTTCATAAGTTATAAAGGTAAAGTTAAGGAAGGAAGTAAAGGTGACAGGTAAAGTAAAATTTCAAAATCAAGTGAAAATTTGAGAGGAAAAAACCTAGAAAAAAGGAGGGAGGCGCAGCTTCAAAACCTACAGCGCACTAGAGGAAAGAAATCCCATTTCCATACTTGGCAAGATATGTCCCCAGATCAGATCGGAAAAGACGACAGGAGCGTGAAAACCCTTAGCTAGAGCGGAGGGGGTACAAGTACAACTGCGCCTGATCTTGACTATCCTTTTGTTTATTCATAAGCACAGATCCGTGGGAAAGGCTTTTCAGAGGAAGGGAAAAGAAGTAGAGTAAACATTGAAAAGTCTATATCCGAATTACTTACTTTTTCCATAAATCAAATTATTAATGGAAGAGAAGAGAAGATAACGGAAGAGGCACACTAAAATTGAGAAAATTTGAGAGTGAACTTGTACATTCTAATTTGGAGGGTAACAATAAGTCAATAACGGGGCAACCTTACTCTCCCTTTCTTTTCATTCCTTTAATACCGTTGTTTTGGAGCAGACCCTCAATGAAAAGAGATAGGAAGGGTGTATGATATAGATTGGATGGCTGGGATCCTCTGCTACTGTGTAATTTTAACTCCTATGCTTTAATTAAGCTCGTGAGCTGAGCTTTAGCATATAAAAACAAGCGGAAAAATAAAAACAAAATCAGGCACGAAGAATCGAACTCCCTTACTATGCTGAATTAACCCAGCGCAATTCCAAAAGCTCACCTTTTTCTTTATGTATTAGACGGAAAACTAAACAATAGTGTTGCTTCATCTGGCGATTAATATCCAACCGCAGATCAAATCGATCGAACGGTAAAATTATCTATTTACATGCTAGACCTAGTATGTAATACCTCTACGGTCCGTGTGTTTATAAGCAGTAGAGATTTATTTTGAAGCAAAAAAGTTATTTTTTTTAATTCTGGCAGAAAAGATAGACTGCGATAATAATTAATACAGACCGCCATGTGGCCACTATAATTCGAAAAAGGAGTTATAAATTTTTGTTTCAATTGGTACAAAAAAATGATTATTAATGTATAAATATGTTTTAATGAGTTGTCACTTGTCAGTTGTCACGACAGCAGAAATTGTTCCGTCAATTATATGACATCATACGAGTGTGATATCACAACAGCAAATCTCTATATGGTAATAAGCAATTTTTTGGACCGATTAAAACAAAAATTTATAATTTCTTTTTCATATTTGATGACACATGGCGATTTGTATTAATTATTATCGCAGATTCGCAGTATATTGTTTGCCTCCAAAGTTTGTCATACAAGAAAATTTTAACAATTCACAAAGTAGCGAAAATGGAACCTATAAAAGCATGCCAGACTCAAATTCTCAGAAGGGGAGGTCAAATTTCGAAGCAGAGAGGGGCCTAGAATAAAAATGATATGATATTCGTATTGATATTAATAGCCGAATTGGAATTCTTGGAAAAAAAAATATATTTATGAATGAACATGTCCGTTGACATGAAATGGAAATCAGCAAAATATAAAATGTGCATGGGGTATTTGGAAATGTGGCAGCAAATGGAAAATGTGAGCGGGCCTATGTAAAATGAAGCCAATAGGTTGGAGCACCGATGGGAACCACGGTTACTTTGGTTTGCAGCACTTCATGAGCCTAGTTAATGTATCGAACATATGAGGCACCTTAATTAGATGCTGTAGACCTGTAGTGATGTGAGAAAGAGGCCAAAAGTATTCAACATCAACTCGAATCAAAGATTTAAATAGCGGATAATGGATAGCGGCTATTTCACGGCCAATATCGGACCATAGCGGATTTGCACATATAAGTGTATTTTGAAGGTCTAGTTTAGCCTAAAATATAAAATTAAAATATTTTCATGCAACTAATTAATGCCAACTAAAATTATATTCATTATCTATGCATATTTGACCACTAAATTTTTAGAATTTGAAAACACTCAAAGCATAAAAGTTGTAGCTTATTTTATAACCCTTCCATAGAACTTTGAATCACGTTAATCAGAGTTCGTATGTGAAAGATATACCTAAAATACTATTGTTATATCAGTAAATTATTAACTGCACCGCTATTTTCGCTAATTTTCCGCTATATCGCCGCTAATTTCCTGCTATATGCCGGCTAAATCCCGCTATGATGCACGCTATCGGACACTCCGCTAAATTTGTCGCGCTATAGCGTTCCACCACGTTGACCCACTATCTCGCCGCTATTTAAACCTTTGACTGGAATGAACATACATATGAGAGGGAGAAGGAAAGCACTAAATCTGAATTGCATTTGACAGATCTTTTGTTGATACTGTCTGCACGAGAAGCAGGTGCACCAAGTGAAAAAGAAATGAAGCGGTCCCACATGGCAGTGCTGATAAAGGAAGGAATACCAAGTATAAGCAGCAATCTGCTGGGTCAAGCAGATGTAGAAATTGGTTAATTTGTGACCCATTCAGTGTTTAAAACTTGGCCGGTTCAACAAAATAAAATGTGAAGAGGTCCTAGGCTGATTGGTTGAAGTCATGGGGCCCATTCTTTATTCCACTTTCTATTGGCTGAGGCATAGGTGGTTTAATTCGATTCGAGAATTACTTATTACAATCAGAGTCACGCGCAATCAAACAATCAAACCCACGAAGAATGAAGGGCAGAATTGGTAAAACAGATGGCTGCCATGGTCCCCCACGCCTCCGTACTCTCTCCACGGCTGATGATCTACAAAGTTTGCAATGTGTAATTTTAATAAAATTAATCTCATTAATTTTCTCTTCACGGCCCGATGTGAAAAATGCCTATTCCAGCTGTCTTATAAACTGCGTTTTTTGAGCAATTGACTCTCTTTTCGTGCTACTAATTTTGAATTTGTACATGCTAACTTTTCATTTTTTTTTCCCCTAGCTAATTAATTTGGACCAACTTCTGCAAGATATATGCGTTACAATTGAGCACAAAATATTAACCAAAATTTTCTCAATAATTTATCTTTACGATTTTGTTTAGGTATCCATTTGCTTCATTTATTCAAGACAACGTTATAATTGAAGTGGAAGAATTCCTAACAGAGGGTGAAGGATATTTGGGTGATGACAAACAAGACCAATAGGCTACATATATAGTGATCACTTTTCCCAATATTAAAGCGAACTTATATATTTGATTGTATCATATCACTAATTCCTAAATAATAACCAACTTATCGTTTCTCATTGTACCTTAGTAAGTCCTTATTGTTCTAATCTATTTGCAATAACTGACTTGATCATTTCTTATAGCATATTGATATTGATATTTTAATTATATATTCACATTATTATTAACATATATAAAAATATATATAATCAAAATCATGCTTTAAATTATGTAAAAAAAAATAGTATATAGAGAGAAGCTCAATGTCCAACCCTAGTTACTAATCATTTCTCGTCAAGGAATTATTTCAAACGAAGTTTATGCTGATGCCGAAAAAATTATGGTAATAAAAGAAGAAACTCTAATAATACAATTATGTAATTTTATTAATACGATGATGTAACATATAGCTGACAAAAAAGACGCCAAAATCATAAGCACAACAACTTAAAATATATAATGTAAGTAAATAAAAAGCATTGTATAGATCAAATCAATAGGTGAAACTAGAACCACACAATTTTTCTTTAGTGATTTCATCCAATTTGTTAGCCATCTTTGCGGTCATGTAATTTTGCCAATCTCCCACTACAGCTTTTCTAAAGAAATAACTATTTCTTGAATTACCCACTCCAGTTTTGTTGACATCAAGATCCTTGAGTTTATTGAAGCTACAAAAGTCGATGATTTTTCCGACCACATCATTTTTCACCTCCTCCTTGGAGAATGGGCGTCCGATGAAGTTTGCTAGCCTTGTCACATTGTCAATCGGGTCCTTCAACATCTCCTCATACTTTAGGATCAGAATTTTCTCAGTGTTGCTCAAGCTCTTCGAATAATATTCAAGCACATGTTCCCAGATTGGACCAAATGGAACTCGACCCTCGCAAAATAACTCGAATGCTTGTGCAAAGGAAGGCGGTTCCTTCAAATTCGGTACCTCAAGTCTCAAGATCATGTGCCAAAAGGAGACTAAAACATCTTTTGGCTCTCTATAGATATAAACTATTGGACATTTTGATGTCTTGATGCTCTCGATCTGGGAGCAATGAGTATGACAAGTGGGACCCAAGGACACGTGGCGAAGGAAGGGTTTCGAGATATTGTTCATCTCGCGCACCATATACATGTTCAATGGAAGTTACACAATCATGTGGATTGAGTTTAAGCAAAGGGTGATGGGAAAAAGTGTACTTATCTCGATGCATAATTGTGAAAGTGAGGGCTTTGAGCCAAGTGGTGCCGGACTTCATACAACTCGCTACCATTACATCACTTGGCCGAGACTTGAAAACCTCCTGCATTTTTATTACTCGTGGAAGAGATGCTTCCAACTGCCAGAAACCTCGGTAGTTTCGCAGCGGACTTGGCCATCGTTCTTCTTTTGGAAGTGCAAGAATTAGTTCTTTGTACTCGCTATCAAGTTCCATGTTTATAATGTCCTCGAAGGGCCGACGACACCTCAGTTTCACCTCATCTACCGTCACTACTTCTCCTTCATCTTTCTTGGAAGGTTTGTAGGTGGAGGTGGAATTGGAATTGGAATTAAGCGAATTATCAGCCATGTGAGATGAGGGAAAGCTGCTCATCTTAAGTCTGTCGTCTACTTTAATTAATTTGCTTAAAAGCTCTAATCACACAAGCATATATATAATCCTACACGGTTGTATCACTCATTTCGTTGGGGGACGTTTGGTTGATTGGTTCAGGCTTGAATTTATTTTCGGTATTGCAATAATTTCAATAATTTGTTGTTGCTAGTAATTAAAATTGTGGGGACTGCACGTGCTGGTACCATGTGATGTGCCATGTTTGGTGGGAAATACATATCAAAATTTCATTTCTAATTAGTAGCCTTGTCATTATTCTCGATCGAGATGCACCTAGAAAAGTATATTAATGATTAAGCACATGGGGCTCGATTCATACCGTCGTTCTCTTGATTTTATATTGTTTCCTAGGCTCCTAGCTAACATTTTCGAAAGAAAATTGATCCCTGCCATCCTTCCAAATGTCATCGCTGTCATCGCTGAGCCAGCGATTCTCTCACCCAGCGTATTCTTTCTTCATCCAGCGCACTTTATTTCGTACGTAAATATTCAGTTGGATAAGTACAAATGTTACGTTATTTGAGTATAAATATTCAATTAGTTGCAATAAAAAATATAAATGTTATAATTAAAAATATTTATTTTATTAAGTATAAATGTTTAGTTTAGTAAGTACAAATGTTCAGTTGGGTAAGTACAAATGTTTTGTTAATTGAGTATAAATGTTCAGTTAGTTGCAATAAAAAATATAAATGTTATCAGCAAAAGTGTTCATTTGGATAAGTAGAAGTGTTTAGTTTAGTAAGAATAAATGTTCAGTTTTATAAGTACAAATGTTCAGGTTATTACATATAAATGTTCAGTTTATTAAGTATTATTTTCAGTTTTTTTAATAGGTGCAATGTCAACCGAAGGGGTCACGAATCAGACAAAAAATACATGAAAAAATTAGAAGGGGTCATGAACCGGTCAGGTTCAAATTAATTTTTTTCCGACTGTGCGTCTCTCTCCAAGACTGATCGCGAATGACGCGCGACTCTATATAATAAAACCATTAGTTGACGCATTTAACTGAACACTTTTGATTATTAAACTAAACACATTTGGTTATTAAACTGAACATTTGTAACAGACACTTGCTAGTCACAGCGATGACGCGCAATGATTTTTTTAGCGATGACACTTATCATTCATGTTTTCGAAAAGATAACATTTACTTACAACTTGCCTGTCTGAGCCCAATCAGCTGGGCCTTGAAATTAACAGTTACGTCTATGAGAATGCTGGTGTTAATTTTATGGCCCATCTTATTGGGTTCAGGCTGGCAGGTTTTGGTTTTGACTTTAAAAACAACTTCTCGTATTTAGACTGCGAGCTAGGCCCATTTCCATGCCTCTGGTGCGGCGCGAGAGTGCGAGACACAGGAATCGAAAGAAAAACCCTAACCTAGATTGAGATTACTGGTACTGGTGGTACGGCCATGGCGAAGAACAGGAACAAAAAGAAGAGTACGAACCAAGGAGTCGCTCCCATGGATACCTCGTATCAAGCCTTTGTTACACGACCTGATGAGCCTCAGCGTATGAATTCCTCTCCTCCTATTTCTCACCTTTTCTCATGCATGGTTTAGTTCGATCGTCTTTAGTTAATTTTGTTCCTGATTTGTATTTGAGTTTTGATCAGCTATGGATACATCCGAGGGAAAGGCAACCAACCTTGGTGCATCTTCTATCAATAGGTAAAGAATTCTCTTTTTCTTTAAAAAAAAAATAATAATAATAATAATTCTAAAACATTCCAACTTCAAGCTTATTTAAAATTTTTGTCATTTTCCTGATACGTTTCTGTGAATAGTATCTTGAGGCAATCTGAAAATATCAGTGTAATTGTTTAAACAAAATTATATGGAATGTTGTCCACATCAGAAATTTGTGTATCAAACTGGATTCTGGTATCTGTACCAAGAGTACCAAATCTAGTATGGTATGTTGTTGTCTTTATTCCTATCCTCATTGTCTTTTTGCCATTATCACTACTCTGAAACTAGAGTTATAGTTTTGTCTCTATACCTACTAGTCTTTATGGTCAGTGCAGTGTACCAAATCCAGTATTGAAACTAGTGTTTATGTTTCTTGTTCTTCTTCTACCTGTTTTTATGATTTGTGTACCAAGACCGCTTCTGGAACTGGCATTGAAGAGTGCAACAAACAGTTTGAGCTTCCATTATTGTACTAAATAATTTGATTTGTGTTGGGTTTGTCTACCAACAAGTTTAATGATGTATCATGATCAAAATCTATGAATTGGCTTGGCCAACTGGAGTTGAGCATATATCAATTGGCTTCTTGTTTATCATAACCAGGTTGGCCCAGGGTAGTACCTGGCAATGTTTTGATTCTTTCTTCTCTGCTTGTCAATTTGGCTTTGTTCTAATTATTTACATGTTGCTGTGAGAGTAGGAAAATAAATAAGGGGATACAAGTCAGGAGGACGAAGAATCTGAGAAAAAAGAAATCAGTTGCACGTGCAATCTCCATAAATGAGAAAAACGAGGAAAAGGTCGTCAGAATGAAAAGCAAGAAGATCAAGATTCAATCTGCCAAAACCTTGTATGAATGATTCCAAATTATTGCTGAGATAGTTGGAATTTTGTGTGTGAAATGTTGTCCTTGGCGAGTTTGTCTGTGAAATTTTGTCTAGAGTCAAGCCGATTTTTTAGCCAGAAAATCTGGTATTTTAATATTAGAAAGTACTGAAGCATTGTAGTCTCGTGTACCAGCATAGCTGATCTTGATATAATCGCAATTCTTTCGGTAGGGCAACACTAGTATCTGTCTGATTTTTTCAGTATCCTGTTACATCAGTTAGGTTTTTTTTAATCTTGTTTTGACTGAATGAATGTGATGGATGAAGACATTTTGTAACTATGAAGAATTAATGCAAAGCAGATCAAAGATTTGATAGATTAACTTGAGAGTTGAGACCACATCCTCGATAATATTTTTCAGTTTGTATCCTACTTATATTGCATAAGCGTAGGTAGATCTGAGCTGTAATTGTTGACTAGTGCTTAAGATCTGAGCTGCCATTATTGTTCGTTGGATCTAATGCAAAGACCATATCTTTGTTTTGGACTGTCGGATCGGAGATGGACGGCCTGGATATGCTTGGAGACACCAATACTAAAAGGACCTTGTGGAAAGGAAGTCTATTTTATTTATTATTAGTATGATGATTTAATGAATTTAAGTCTGGGAAATCTCAACTACTTGATATTTCACTATATTAAATGTTGCACTGTCGCAGAACGCTTGAGCATACTTATTATATAAAATTATTAAATGATCTGGAATCAAGACAAAGACTATCTTTATTGCTTCTAAGATAACTTCTGGATACTTTCTTGCTTATCCTCGTATCATAAATGCGTTGTTCAGGGGCATGGACTCTCTGCAAGGGTTTTCCTTTTTACATGATTTTTTTTTTAAAGAAGTTCTGTCTAATTTTCTTAATGACTAACTTATGCGCTATAGTCACACAAGGCATCTGATTCCCCTTTTTAGGTGAATTTGTTATTAAATACTCAATCCAGTCATTTATTTACCAAAACAAAATAGTGCCTTCAGAAGTACGTGAAGAAATGTTGTGTAGTTTTTCTATGGGAATTGAGCTTACTAATTTTGTACTATCCTAGTAGTTAACTATTGAACCCGAAATTGTTTTCTACAAATTATATCTCGTTATTTCAATTAGACCTCCACATAAAAAATTAGAACTCAAATTTCTAATTGGATAATATATTGATAGTTGGATGTCTCTTTAGCGACAAGCCGACAAAAAAAATGTTGAGGAATACTTGAAGTATGATAAATACAAAGTTGGTTACCACACAAAAACCTTATCCTTTCCTAAAATGCATCATATACAGCGATACATGTTGATGTAACTTGGACGGTCGCAATTGGAGGCATATCAAGCTTGTTGACGTTTTGTTGAAGTCGTCCATATAGACTTCCTAGATATATATTAATATATATGACATAAAACGGCGATCAATAATTAAACAAACTATTTATTTTCTCTCAAGTCTAATCTATCTGTGATCACATATGGATATGATATAGGATATTGAAAGATCACAAGCATTTATTATGGTCAGTGCTTCCTTTTCAATAATATCCACACTTTTTTTTTTATTTTGAAGTCAAAGCACATGGATTGGTAATATCTCAATTCATGGAAGGATTGACTTCTTTTGCCACAGAATATCCTGAAATATTGGAACCCAATTAGTACTTGGGAAATATTTTCTTTCAAGGGCACACAAAGTGGTAGTTGAATGCGTGCACGCACGGTTGCTTTTCTAAGCAACACCCTCCAAGCTCAAACCATTAAATTAAACAAAAATATATTAGGATGTAATTGGTAAAAAAAATAAGAATATAAAAAATATGTATTTTTTTTCTAAATAACTTCCTAAGTTTTTTGGGTTGGTTGAAAATATAGAATAGTATGAGGGGTAAGTTGTAAATTTTCAAAAACTCGGAGAAGGTAATCTGTCACTTCTCGGGTACAACATACAATTTGACTATTCACACACAAAAAAGCGATTAACAAATCAAGAATGGAATGGCAGTTTTGACTTAAATAATTGGCAGAAGCCTTGTCATGTCTCATAATTCGCTTCAACTCCTACATCTCCGCGAAACGCGTGCAACACACGTGATACATAAATCTTCCAACCGATTCCCTGTTCCAACCCGATTCTGAAATCAACGGTCCGATCAAACTCTACTCTTCTTGGCACTTCCATGAGAGTAACTCATTACATATATACCAACACAGAATTAGATACAGAAAATTTATCAAGGATACCTCTGCTTTTGTTCTGTCTTGTACAAAGCGCAAACACCTCGCTCTCTCATTTTGTAAAACAAAAAAAAAATACAGAGAGAAAAGGAGACCAACAATGGCACGAGAAGAACCTCTGTCGGAAACCCAACAAGTGGTCCAAACGGAGCACGTACGGATCAACGGCGTCGAATACGAGGCCACGCTAGAGGCGAATGGGGATCTGAGGTGGCGCTCGGCCGACTCCATCGCCGGCGAAAGGCGTCTCAGCTTGGATAAGGAGGTTTTGGGGATTGAGCTGAGAGGAACGATCCTGGCCGTCCGATCGTTCGTCGAGGAGATCAAGGAGGCTTCTTGCTTGGGAACGGGGAAGCGGGAAGTGAAGAGAGTGAGAAGAGACTATGTGTTTGAATTGGAGACTGAAGAGAAAGGGATGATTTGGGGAGAGAGATTGAGCGCGTGTATTGGATCTTTAGGTATGAGTTCTTAATTGAAGCTTTATAATTGCTTTAGTTTACGTTGCATTCATGATAACACTGTCAATTGTTTTGTTATTATATTAACGCTATTTAATTGAATAAAAGTTAGAAAAAAAAATTACTAAAAAGGGAGTATTGAGATTTGTTTTGTGTGATAGAAAGGGTTGGATATCCTAAATAAGAAAACAAATAAATAAAGTTAAGAAATGAAAATGATGCTCTGCCAGGACCACAAACTCAAATCAATTAAGAGATGGGGGCAGTTAGCTTCTAGCACACTGCTTGAAGGATCTATCTTGTAGGGCTATTAAATGCTTGGTTGACTAATTAAGGGGTTGTGCGCAAACCCCTCAAATGTGTTCCTTTTCCTTAGAGAATGGGAGGAGGGGTTGGTAGTTGGTTATGTGTAATTAAACCTTTACTTTGATGACAGATGTATGCAAAACTAATATGTTAGACTTTACCTGAACCATTTAAATTTAGATAACTGATAACCAGATTGAGACTTTCTTGGTTTTCACCAAATAAATTCAACATGATTAATTCAGTTTAGCATTTGCTCTTACTTTTTGCGAAATTATATATATCTTCTTCATGTAACAGGTCGGCCAAAAAGGTTGTTCATAATTGTGAACCCTTTTGGAGGGAAGCAATGTGGAAGGAAAATATTTGCAAATGAAGTAAAGCCACTTTTGGATGCCGCCAATATCTTATATACTATGCAAGGTCAGTTATCTTTCAGTCTTCTTATTTTGATTTGGTTTTGGCTTATGTGAAATTTGTCCTGAAATATTTGTAACTTCTGTTGTTTTCTAGAAACAAATTTTCAACTGCATGCACAAGAAATTGCGGGTTCGCTGGATGTCAGAAAATTTGATGGAATTGTTTGTGTTAGCGGCGATGGTGTCCTTGTTGAGGTCAGAACTCTGCATTCTCCTGAACATAACTTCTTTTTAATTTAAACTTTAAAGATTGATCTGTACAAATGGTTAGGCTGGATGGAGGTAGGATGAGTGATATTTAAAATCATGCTTGATTTGGGTTTGGTCGTGGAATCTACTGAGTTTCATCATTGCATGTAGTGTCGCTTGTTTGGAGTGTTTTTATATTTGAATAGTTTATTTGATACATGCATTTATCTGAACTATCAAGACAAGGCATCTGATCTGCACGTAGGCACCATAATAACTTCATAAAATTATCAGGATGATGCATGTGTAGTGGAGTTAGTGGATGAGCACTCACTGAAGTAGATTCTCATTTATTAGGAGATTTTGAAATTTCATTTAGTATCGGCAGCCGATAGTTTAAAATATTTATTGTGATAAGTTGACAAGTGACAACATTATAATTTCTTATATTAATTTTAACTACTTCAGTGCATTGTGGCGGGAAGTGATTTGGACACCCCCTAAAAATGATACCACACCACCAAAAACTTTCAATGACTAAAGTACCCTCAGTAATTGAACATGATCCAGACCTCAAATAAAAACTATGTTTCAGACCTCAAATAAAAAGGTTTTGCAGAGTTCAACCGATATAAATAAAATAATATTGATATAAATTATTGATTTTTTTTTATTCTCTTAAATTTAGACTAAATTATATAATGCTTTGTCATTAAGATTTTTGAATGAAACTTCTGTTTGGAAGTTAGAAATAATACACTAGATATTAGAATTTTTTAACAATATCCAAAAGACACTTACCACATCGCTTTTTTTATTTTACTTTATATTGTATTTTCTTGCAACAGAATATGGCAAAGTCAGACCAATAAATTACAAATCAGTTAAAATATGTTTTTTCCTATTTGTTTAAAACTAGTCCTGGATCTCTAATAAAATATGAAATTGAAATTGATGACAGATATATGCTTAAGATAAATGACGTAGGGACCAATGGGAATTTGACACCAACCAATCTCTTTTGATTATTTTTTGAACTAGCGTTTCAATAATTTGTGTGTTTTTCTAAACTTAACAATTCGTCTTTCACAATGAATTTGAGTAGTCAGAATTCGTCAGCATCATTATTTTTATGTTTTTGCTATTTTATGGGTGTAAGGTGGTATGGAGACCAATGGAGCAAGATGAAACGAGTTGGAAGTGTAACAAAGGGCATTTTAGTCATTAAAAAGTTCTTGGTGGTGTAGTATCACTTTTTAGGGGTGTCCAAATCACTTCCCCATTGTGGCCAATGGTTTGTTAAATTAATGCAATCACATGGGTAACCTGAGAGTTATTATTTCTTTATATTGATTTGAGATTTCCATTTATTTGTTTCGTTTGAATTCAATCTTCATGGAACTATATTATTTTTTAATGTTTCCATTATCAATAGGGGGCATCTGCAGATCTGTACACCTTGACAGATAATAGTATTTTTTATTATAATACTTTTGGTTCCATCTTTTGTACAGGTGGTGAATGGATTATTGCAGAGAGAAGACTGGAACAAGGCTATTAAAGTTCCACTCGGCATAATCCCAGCAGGTTTGATGTCTTGTTTCTGCTTCCACAACCTATCTTTGATCTACTTTCCCATCAAGTTCCATGAGTGAACCATAAACTTTATTTTTACGAAATAAATTTCCTTTTCTTTTAGGATCAGGAAATGGCATGGCAAAATCTCTCTTGGATTCTGGGGGGGAGCCATGTTCCATATCAAATGCTGTTTTCTCAGTTATTAGAGGTTATCTAACAATTTGTACTATTTTTCATGCTTCATTCATGTGAGTAAATCTGTGCAACTTTTAATAACTGCTATCGTGTTTGTTCTATGATGATGTGATGATAGGTAACAGACGTACCCTTGATGTGGCATCTGTTGTACAAGGAGAGACTAAATTCTTTTGTGTATTGATGCTAACTTGGGGTAACTAGATTACAAATTTAAAGCAAAAAATAAATATTTATATAATAATAATAGTCGCAATTTTTGTTTTTTTATATATTTTAAAATTTTTATGGTATATACAGGCCTCATAGCTGATATCGATATAGAGTCGGAGAAGTATAGATGGATGGGAAGTGCTCGCTTTGATTTTTATGTTAGTCTCTCTATAATGTTTACATCATCTTCAATCACATTGTATAATAGAGATATTTAAGTGTTGAAACTTGTGTTTTATTTATCTGCAGTCCCTCCTAAGGATAATGAATTTGAGGAAGTACAATGGAAATGCTCAATTTGTCCCTGCCCCAGGATATGAATTAGTTGGGGTGCCGGTAACCCAAATAGAGAAATCAAATCAGCATGACGACCCCAATTTGTCCTCAGAAACGCAAACGAGCAAAGATAAAACTTTGCAGTCAAAGGGATACCAAGGACCCTCTGTTTCATGTGAGGAGTCACATTGGAGGTCAATTGAGGGACCATTTGTGTATGTTTGGCTTAATAATGTGCCCTGGTGTAGCCAAGATGCGATGCCAGCGCCTGAAGCTAAGGTTGGTGTGATTGAGTGTTACATATATTTTGGCTCTTTTGACAAGTCAGACCCAGCAGCTTAACACAATTATCCAAAAAATAGAGGGATCATTAAGACAGAAGTTTTATCACAATTGACTTTTATCACATTCTCCAAAAACAAAAGGCTTATCCCTGACTTTTATCACAATGACTTTGAACCAAAATCTCTTTTAACCAGTCGATGGAATCAACATCAGAAGTTCAGAACAGTTTTCTCTTAATTTGGATTTTTGGACTAGGGCTTGTCATTTTGACATTCTACATTTTTTTCTAATTAAGCAGTTCTTAATGTTGGGTTAATTTCAAGCATCTCAGATGTACAATCATAGTGGTTAATACGAAACATATTGGTTGCTTTCTGCCAATCTTGGAAATTGTGAGGGTGTTATTTGAAATTCAGTGCTTTAAGAATTGTAGAACTTCTTTGTTACTTTGTTCTTTTTATTACCTTTGGATTGTAGAATCAATAGCTACTTTTTGAAAAATTGCAGTTTTCAGATGGGTACTTGGATGCTGTGATAGTAAGAGATTGCCCAAGATCGGTGCTCTTAAGCCTAATGCTCAAGATGGGAGATGGCACTTTCGTTAATTCGCCTTATGTCACCTATCTCAAGGTAAACTTTCTCAGTTCTCAAACTATTTTAGACAAGAACTTCGTTGCTAAACATGGGCTGATTTAACCCTTTTCATTACTGAATTATATAATGTAACTCTAGAAAGTGTACAATAATGTGAATTGATTTGGCAGGTGAAGGCTTTTCAATTGGTGCCAGGTCAGCGAGTTGGAAACCCTAAAAAAGGGGGGATAGTTGATGTTGATGGAGAGGTGATAGCAAGAGGAGATGTAAACTTTTCTTTGCACAATGCAGATGTCAAACAAAAACAAAAGCAATATCTCATGTCTTATGGGCCTTCAATTCAAATTGCCGTTGATCAGGGATTAGCAACCATTTTTTCCCCAAGATAATATTAGCTATAAACATTGATACATCGTACATAATTTTCATTTGTGTATGTCTAACTCTGCTTTGTGTAAAGATACCCAGCGCCACAAAAGTATTTGGTTCATGGCCTGAGTTTAGTGTTTCAATCTGTGATTTTATGACCTTCATGGAGAATATGGCAAGGTGAATACATGCTAGGAGTAGGAATTCTGGATCACTGCTTTTAAAGAAGAGAAGTTTGAATATACTAACTGTATCCTATATACTTTTCTGTATGCTTAATTCTCGTTAAAAAAGATAGATGATTTTCAATTAAACCTTGAAAACTGCTCGTTACTAGTAGTTAATGTGCAAAAAATAGAACCGCCGTCTTCACATGCAGTTGTATATTAGGGCTTCTAAAACATCGTTCTCTGAAAGTTTATCTTATAATATTATTTATGAAAATCAGGCTATAGGGCTGAAAACGGAAGCCCGTTTAACCTTTTTCGTTTCGTTTCGTCTGGATGAAACGATTAACGAAACAATAAAACGATTTCGTTTGGTTGGACCAAACGGTTAACGAAACAATGAAACGGTTTCGTTAAATCACGAAAATTTCATTAATTTCAATCGTTTCATCCAGACGAAATGATTAACGAAATTAAAAATCTATTTCGTCAATGAAACAAAACGATTGATGAAACACTCTAGTTTTGTCACCGTTTCAACCGTTTTGCAGCCCTACCAGGCTATCATATTCGTTTCGTCAACTGGCATGTGCCCTTTTTACTTGATGTATCACGTTTGCTCTATCCGCTCGACAAACAATTTCAAAAGAAAAAGGCAAAGCTAAGTTGAGAAAATTGGTGAGATCAACATAAAAAATACTACCTGCTTTTCTTCCAAATTCCTTGTCCGCTTCTACCTTGCACGTAAATTTGCGGAAAGGTTTCTTGTTGATTTGTGTTGGCTGGCGTGACGTATTCTGTATCTTCATTTTTTTTTATTTTTTTTTTGACAGATGTGTCTTCCCTTTTCATTGGCAAAGGAAGCATAGTGACGCGCGTCACCGAACAAAAATACGAAAAAAACAAGTCCACCCACTTTTATAGGCCTAAATCTTTATGAATTTATAAAAGAATTCAAAAATGGATTTTTTTTTTCAGAAAAAAAAGCCCAAGTTGAAACTACTTTTCATCTTGACCCCGACATTTCTTATAATTGCAAAGGATTGAAAATCGTTTTTCGATCCCCACAGTTTAATTTAATAAAAAAATAATAAAATTCTTTTTATTTTCTTAAGTAAAAAATAGATAGAATCCAAAATTATTTATAGATAAGGGGAAAACAAATTGCATCTCGATCAAACCAATGCAAGCTGCTACGGTGTTTTTCTTTTTGTAATATTTTAATATTTGAAGCGCATTTGCCCTCTTTTGGTTTCAACTTTTCCAAAAAAATAACTTACACTTTTCCTTTTTGCATAACTAGTGTTCATCTTGCATGTACCACTGCGTAAAGCTTTTTAAACTAAATTTGGTCATTAGAAACTTTCACTTGACACTTTACTCAGTTTTAAAATATTCTTTTTATTGTCAATTAAATCATCACTAAAATCAGAGTATGCAATAAATAGCCATACAAATATGAACTTTCAGGCAAACTTAGTAACAAATTGTTTCTGCAGAAATTTTGATGCTAAAAGATAGCAGTACTAGAAGAGAACTACGTTGTTGTTTTACTTTTCATGTATTAGAAAGAGGAAACAAATTCGCTTTATTCTGTTTCGTTTACAATCTAATTTATGAGTGTTCAATCATTCTGATACTGTTCAACTCAAGAAAACAAAAAAATCAGATAGCACTAATTACCATTTCTTTTACAATCATCTCAACCCTGTAACATGGAGACTTCTTTCAGAATCTCATCCATTTCTTCTTTCACGCCAATTTTATCGAACCATCCTTGCAAAACTCCTAATATATCTTGGGAAATGGCAATTCCATCTTTCTCCATCTCTATAAGAAAATCTAATGCCTTATCAAGGCTATTATCCTTCTCATAAGCATCTATTATTAAAGTGACGCATCTCTCACAAGGCCTCAGACCAGCTCTCCTCATGTTCTCTATCACGCACCGAGCGTCACTAGTTTGTCCCGCTAAACAATAAGCATTCACTAGAAGAGCACAAATCCTAGAATCAGGTACAACCCTGGCATATTGTATAGAATCAAACACTCTCTGTGCACCCTTAGAATCACCTTTATTGGAGTAAGCTCTTAGCAATGCTTTGTAAACTTCAGTTCCTGTATATATCTCTCGAGCCTCTGATTCTTTAATTAAACTCTCTGCTTCTTCTAACATATCAGCACGTATGTATGCCATTATCATTGAACCGTATGCTCTTTTATCATAATCTATACCAAGTAATTTAATTTCATCAAATATTTCTTTTGCATGTTTGAGGTCACCAGCCTTACTGTACATGTCAATTAGAGTAGTTAGGGTTACCAGATCCAATATGAACCCTCTCCTTTTCATGTTATCTAGAGTTCCCTCAGCTCTATGTAAATTGTTTTGTTTCCCAAATGTGTGTATCAATTTGGTATAGTCACGTACATTGGCTTCAAATGTATCTTCTAATAATGCATATTCATATACCTATCAAAAACAAGAACAGCATCAGGCAGTCAAAATAAATTTAAGTGCATGAGATAATACTATCCTTTCAGAATGAATATTACAAAGATGTCCCTGAATATTTTGACCTCGGATAATTTTAGCAGATTAACTTGTTATCTAAAATTTTTTTTTCTTGCAGCTGATTTTGCAACATTGCAGACCCAATTGACAGACTAGCCAGTACTCTTTCAATATATGACAATTCTGCCCCTAGCACTATGATCCATCTTCAAACGAAGTCAAGCCAAAGAATTTTGACATATTGGTTTCTAGTTTGTGCACGGCTATCAAACAAGTTGGGTTGATGTCAAAAATTTTTGGGGAAAATTACTAATTTACAATAGACTTCATTCAGCTTTTAAGTACAATATTGTATGAACTCATACCAAATTATGCTGGAAATTAATGTCAAGTATGAGATGAAAAGCATAAAATTCACAGAATTGGCTAATTAACATACCACACAAATAACTAATTAGAAAAGAACTGACCTCAATGTAGAGAGGGTGTTCAATTTTCTTCATTTCTTTCAAAACAGCCAACCAATCAGCTCTTGTTGGTTTCATGGTTTTAACCCAAGCAGCTAACAAAAGATGAAGGTTTTCGTCCTGGCTATTGAAGCATATCAGTTTCTTCATTAGTGCCTTGCATCTGTTAGCCATCATTTTAGGGAGCCGAGAAATGGCCATCCTTTCCTCTGGTGTGAGGTTCCGCTTCAGATTTGTCCATTTCAAATTTGTCTCTTCTCCAGTGCAGATTGGTGGTCGCACATCTCGTCGAATGATGGGCTTGGGTCTAAAATTGGGATAGAAATTGCAAAGAGGACACGAGGAAAGGGAATTCATCAGCTTAGGGTTTTGGTTTAAACGCTCTGACCTGAATTCGGTTTAAATTTCTTCTACCAATGAGATGGAAGGAGTCCTATCTTGTAATAAAATAGCAGGATTTCCTTTCCATTTTGGGTAAAATTTGAGAATTCAAGCATAATTCCTGCAACAAGGAAAACATGCCAAATATTAGAAGTTAGTCTTGATGGAATGAAAAGGTATAGGAAGAGAACAGTCTAATAATATCATTATATGAATAGTTTAATAGCAAATCAAACAAAATATTAACATCCTTAGAAATGCAACAAACCAACAATATGTGTATTCTGTTGTATCCGTTACCTGTTGTGAAACTATATATGGGACTTGTGGTTTGGACCGTTTGGTACAGTAAGAAAATATGGAAATGGTAAAAAGGAGAGTAATGCTCAATTAGTCAAGTTTGTCAATTGACAATTCATTATTTCTTACAATCATATATTCATATTAGAACCCAACTAATATTGTTTACATCCATATTACGAATCCATATTGTAGTGTGGAATTTGTTGGTGTTTCAACATCCAAAGATTTGTATTGGACTGGAATTTCTCATACTACACCTAATTGGCAAATGATAAGATTTTTCTTATAAGTTAATTATAAAGAAACTCAAAGTAAAACAACAGATGACCTATATTTGGAGATGGTTGAACTGTAGAGGCGAAGAGAGGGTGAGAGTGGCTGCGAGAGGGAAAGAGAGAATCGGCAATGGAAGAAGATAGGAAAGGGGTGACGGCGTGAGACTCATAGTGAGAGAAAATTAGTGAAACAGTCCAAACGGAGAGAGAGAGAGACAGACAGACTTGGGCCTAATATGTATGGGCCAACAATACATGGAGGCTGTGTGTTTGAGAGAAAATAATCAAAATTCAGAAACGTTGGCAAACTAGATCCGCAAACTATATTTGAAATTTTGAACTGATCTAATTTGCAATTTAGATTCGGGTGTGATATACACCATCCAACAAAAAAACATCCAAGCATCCACCCCTCACCCAGCGACCAATGGACTTCCAGGCCCAGTTTTTTCGCGCGCTGACGTCATCCGCGTGTTGAGCGCGCATCTGCCGCGTGATGACGTCAGCATTTCGTGTTCTGATTGATGCCTTAAGGGATGCGATTAATGTTCAATATTTTTTGAACTAAATACAACAAGGGATGGGTTAATTTGCATTAAATGTTTAGTTTGATATATTTATAAAGTGACGTAGTAATAATTTTATATCCTATTTTCACGCATTCATCCGACATATTTGGGGACACTACATCAATTTAAGATTCATTTTGTTAGCACAATGGATGATTTAACATGCGTTATATGTTCAATTTGGTAGCTTTGTAATATAACGAAAAAAACACAACAATTAGTACTAAAATAAAACATTAATATGATCCATAAAAAAAGAACAATAATATGATCCCTAATACATCATGATTAGTTTTAACAATCCAAAACAATACAAATTTTAACATAATCTAGAAGATAATAATAACACAATTCATACAAATATTAGAACACGTATTCAGTTTACTAAAAATCTGAATGTTGGTGGAGAACGAACACACAATGCCACACTAACTCGATTGAACCGCAACCAAACCTGCGTAATATGAAGACAAATACATATGTAAAGTGTTAATAACATGATCCCTTAATTCGACAAATAGATCACAATTTAATACTAATCATTTCAGCCAACTTTATGCAGAAACAGTTTCTGACAATAGAACATAAGATGTTCCCTTATGTCATTTAACTTAACATTTGCAGTATCTAAGACATCCTTTGTGCAATTGCATAATCAGTTTCTGACAAATAGAACATAAGATGATCACTTATGTCATATAACTTAACATTTCTAGTATCTAATACATCCTTTGTGCAAAAATTGAAGTAAGTAAACATTTGCACAAGTAATCCCTAGATGCATTTAACATAACATGTAAAGTAACTAATTGAACACTTGTATAAATACACATGAATTAGAGTGTGACAACAATACTAAACATGTCTAATTTATATAATCTCATCCATAGATGCATTTAACATAACATGTAAAGAAACTAACTGAACACTTATAGAAATATACATGAATAACAATGTGCCAGCAATGACAATAATCTAATCCCTAGATGCATTTAACATAACATGTAAAGGAACTAACTGAACACTTATATAAAATAAATAACTGAACACTTATAGAAATACACATGAAGAACAATGTGTCTACAATGACAAACTATCCAATTACTATAATCTGATCCCTAGATGCATTTAACATAACATGTAAAGCAATAAATTGAACATTTTTAAAAATCAATGAAGAGAAGAAGCAGTTGTGTATGAATCGCGCATAAAAAATCAATTCAAACAAATTTTTGATGAAACCCAACAGAGAAGAAGGAGATATACTCAAAGAAGAGAGAAAACAAGATAATACAGAGATCAATTACCATAAATTGACAGTACGGAAGAGATTTCATCAAGTTCTCATCAACAGTTTGATGCACGAAAGGTTGGAAAACTAGACCAGACGCTGATCTCCTATTGACGGTTTCAAACAGAGTGGGATTTGGAGGTGGAAGGTCGGAATCGTATTGCCATTGACGGCTTGAATCAGAGTGGGATCTGTACATGTGTGGCTTCTTGACTCCTCTAGTGGTCATAGCGCGACGATCTGGTTGGACGCGACTAGGGTTTCAGGTGATCTGGTCAGAGAGGAGATGAGAGGAGGCGATCTGGTCGGAGGCGACTAGAGTTTGATCTAGTCGGAGGCGGGAAAGGAGAATAGAGGACAGGAGAGGAGACGACAGATCTCATCTGGTTGGTGGCGACGGAGGGAGAAGCGGAAAGAGAAATGGGGTAGCAAATAGCAGGCGAGGCGATGGCGACGGAGCGGCAATGTCGGCGATGACGACGGAGGGAGTGGTGATTAGGATAACTAGCGGGGTCGCCATGGCTAGAGAGAGAAGGAGAAGTTGCAGATCTGATCTCAGATCTAGTCTAGAGAAAAGAGAGGACGCGCCTGTTGAGTGAAAATTAATTATATTATCTAAAGAAGGAGAGGACACACGTGGATCTCACGTGCAGAGTAAGAGGCGCTGGACGCTGGATGCGTGGATGTTAAAAGGATGGATGCTACATACCAATTACCATTTAGATTCGAATGATTCGAGTTTATTTTGGAAACAGTGCTTTCATTTACTGATTTTTGAGCAATTACTATTATTTGCACGTATATCATCTTTTAATCACACATCTTTTGGTATAGAACTAAATAACAAGAGCAGAATTTTCAAAAAGAAACACATCTAGAACGAAATAACAACGTCAAAAATAGATGCGTAAATTTTGCGCGTCCTTTTTAGAAGTAAATCATGCAATGGGACAAACTGTAACAAGTAATGATTAACTAAAAGAGAAGTGACAACTTGCCAAGAAAATATACAACAGAGCAAACCCCTCACGCATGCATCCAAAAACTCCCGTAAAAAGGCTGTCAAACGTGCAGAACATGCATTCAAATCTAGCATTTCGTTTTCGTTCCGTTTCAGCCAATGAAATATAAAAGCATTTCATTTTCGTTTCGTTCCAGCCAACGAAACAACTTTCTATTTCGTTTTCCGTTCCGTCCTTCATTTACTATTGATTTCAGCCCATTTCGTGTTCCGTTTCGTTCCGCTTTAGTAACGTTTACATATTTCAGTTTCGTTTCCATTCCGTTTTCAGAAACGAAACAGATTTTCTATTTCATTTAACGTCCTGTTCAGACAGAACGGAATGGTTTTTGACAGCCCTACCTGTAAATATAAAACCAATCATACCAATGTTTTAAATATCAAACCGGATACCGGATTCAACTAGGTTTTATCGAGTATTGGACCTGGATATGATAGCAAAAGACTTCATATCGCCCTGATTATGAACCGGAAAAAATTGGTCAAAAACTCGATAAACCGAAAATTTTCTGTATGAACTGGCTGATCTGCTATTTTTAAAAACAAGAAGACCCAGCCAAATTATTTTTTTTAAAACATGAAATCTTGGAAACCAACATAAAAATTATTATGTACACAGCAAATCGAATCCACGTCAGCCTGACAGCCTGTTACAAGCCATCACTTTACCCAATGGGATGGCATTCTTTTCTTTTTTTTCTTTTTTTCTTTTTTTTTTTTTTTTTTTGAAACAAGTTGGCCAACACTGTCTACCACTTTCATTTATCGAAAGCAAAAATACAAGCATAAAATCTACTGGAGCTGCACTGGTACCCAAGATGGCATTCTGATATTTCGCATGTAGTTAGATAGTTAACCTATTTGAAACCGATAAATACCAGCAAAATCGATAAAATCGACAAAATTGCATACCAGTTGCCTCGCCGGTTTGACAACTGGTATGGTATTTATAACATTTTATAAAACTTGTTTGACGACCAAACCAAACCAGCCTAATAATTTTTTAAAGCATGAAATCTTCGAAACCAACATAAAATTATTATGTACACAGCAAATCGAATCCACGCCTGGTACAAGCCATCACTTTACCCAAACGACCAAGATGGCTTTCTAATATTTCACACGTCGTTAGATAGTTAACCTATTTGGAACTGATAAATAGCAGTAAAAATCGATAAAACCGGCAAAATCGCATACCGGTCGCCTTGCTGGTTTGGCGACCGGTATGGTGTTTTAACATTGTATAAAACTTGTTTCGTAGGACTATATATCCTTCCATATAAGCAAAGAAAAGACAGAAAATGATCTAATAAATTTGTGTTATAAAATTGCCAACTCGGATAGGATTTCTTTAATTTTCTTAGGTGCTTGTTGCATTCAATTTTGTAAACTTATGTGATTCGCCGATTTACTTCTCTGGTGGGAACGTTGTTTACTTGTATAGAGTTAGTATTTTTGCTGATGGTAGATTTAGTTAGTTATTTATTTTTATCTATTACTTTCAAGCACTGTTGTATAGGTTGGTTCCATGGCAAGAATTTTTGCACGTGTAGTGGATAGGAAACAAGCTGGAGGGGTTATAGATATATATTTATATAGCCTACTTTAATTAACTTGCACTACACCAAAAAAGAGCTTTAGTACCGTTCCATTAATATCTGTTTTTAATAAAACCGGTATAAAAAATAGTCAGTGGCAATTTCGTAATTGTTAGGGATTATCTTTAGTACCGGTTTTTTAAAAAAACCGGTGCTAAAATGTTGGCGAAAAAAATAAAAAAACGGTTTATCTTTAGTACCGGTTTTTTAGAAAAACCGGTACTAAAGATACTATTTTTAGTACCGGTTTTTAATAAAAAACCGGTACTAAAGATAGACAGAATTTTGATTTTTTTGAAAACCCTTTAGCACCGGTTTTTTATTAAAAACCGGTACTAAAATAGTATCTTTAGTACGGTTTTTCTAAAAAACCGGTACTAAAGATTAATTCAAAATTTTTTTTTTTGTTTCTACCACCAAAACCCTTGACTCAGCTTATATCTTCGCACGAAATTTTCTAAGTACTCCTCCTCTACACTGCCCCTCCCTCTTCTCTTCCAAAACCTAAGCGTCTCTCCCTCTCCACTGCCTCTCCTTCTTCTCTCGACTGCCTCACCGTCTCCATTGCCTCTCCCTCTACACTGTGCGCGCCTCTACCTCTTCTCTCGACTGCCTCTCCATCTCCATTGCCTCTGCCTCTCTACTGCGTCACCTCTCCTCTCACTTCTCTCTCTCTATTGCTGCCTCTACTCCTCTCACCTCAATCTGCTCTCACTGCCGCCTCTACTCCTCACTGCTATCACTGCTCATTTGTGTAAGGCACGTCGATCTCCCTCTCATTTGTGTGTAATTTGTGTTAATTGTCTAGGATTTGTATTAAACCGAAATAAATCATAAACCTTAATTAGGATTTCTATTGATTTGTGTTGATTAAATTCGATATGTATTATTGTATGTGATGCGTATATATTCCGACTAGTATATCGGTATTAATTGATGGCTAGCAAAAAAGGACGCTAGCCCCAGAAATAATTTTTTTTTTTTATAATGATCTTTAGTACCGGTTTTTAACAAAAAACCGGTACTAAAGATAGTAAATATTAAAAAAAAAGGTGGAGATCTTTAGTACCGGTTTTTAACTAAAAACCGGTACTAAAGGTCTCTGCCTTTTTTGCCGCGATTTCCAGTGCGTTTTTAACACAGGCTTTTTAGTACCGGTTTTTAATTATCTTTAGCACCCCCTATTATTAGTACCACTTGACAACCGGTACTAATAACCTATATTTAACCGGTACTAATAACAAAAAATGGCGTAGTGTTGAATCCAACACTTAATTTAAATACAACTCTTAATTATATTATTAACTATTATAACGGGTCAGTTCTTGATCCAATAGAGCATTTTAAGATGGAAATTTAGCAAAATAACCATTATGATAAGAATATTTACAGAAAAGTGAAACCCAAATACTAGAAAAAAGATTTATGGCATAGCTTCATGGTTTAATCAGGTTTTCATGTTAGAGAATGAATTTTGAACCGATACACAGTAACATAATTGATAATCTGACCCGCTTAACCTCCACACTCAATATAAACTTCCGAATATCTTTTTTTATGAATGTTTTTTATTTTACCAGTAGAGTTTTTACCACACTCTAACAATTCTAATATTGTATATTTATACCTTCTTATTCATATGTTCTGTAAGAAATAATAACATAGTATTATTGCACACTAGATCAATTGGTGATGTTGGGGCTATAATTTTAGAAATTTCATAATAGCTTGACTGTAAGCTCCAATAATAACATAGCTAAACATGATTACTTAACTCAATTTTTTCTATCTTAAACCTTAAATTTGAAGCCTTTAATACCAAAATTTTAAACTTTCAGTTTGGAACCAAGAGTTTAGCATAATGCAAAAGTTAAGCATAAATATTTAATTCAGACTTTTTTACCTTGACCCGCAACACCATGTCTTAAGTTTTAGTTTGAAAGTGACCTTAATGCAACTATAGCATAATTATTTAATTGAAATATTTTATGGCCTAATTTTTTGTTCTACCAAATTAGGTTAAACTTTTCAGCTTAAGATGAGTTTTTGTTTAACTCAAATTTTTTTTATAGCTCATATATATATTGTTTTTCTACCAAACTGATAAAGTTCATGTAATGTGGCATTTGAAAAAGGGATTGTTACGATAGTTTGATACTTATTTTCTTTATTTTATTTTTTTAGTCGCCGCATACTTAAGAGTCCTCATCTAATATAGGAATAGAAACCTTTAGCTTTGAAACTATTATTAGCCTTATTAGATTGTTAATATACGAACCTAGAGTCTGCCTTCCAGGTCCACAAGGCCAACAACAAGATCGACACTAGAGAGCATAATGTAGGAACTTAGTTTTGCATTTGTTTTAATTTTAAATCACATTTAACACAATTAAATAACAAGCACGATAAGAGATTTAGTGGAATCAACAAATTAGCACAAGAGATAGAGAAAAGGGATTGAACTTTTCTTCGTATCGTAACGAAGAGGCTCGACCAACTCGTTTGAAATCGATGGCGTGCTTCTTCTATTCTTCTCCTTGCACTTAGGTCCCCAAAAAGTTTAAACAATTTCTATATAATTTGTGCTAGCAAATCAATAGAAATACCTAAGCCTTTAGTTTTCCTTCTTCTATTAAATCATTATTTAATATGGAAACTATTGTTCAACTCATGAACACCTAACCAAATTCAAATGAGAGGCACAAAATTTCAGATCTGAATTTTTTTTTTCATTCTTGAAATTTCATCCAAAATAGAGGAAGAGAGAGAAAGTGAAAGAAGGATACTCTAATTCACCAATTAGTGGTCCTTATATAGACCTTTCCACCAACCCTAAAAGAGACCACTCCCTCCTTCCTTGGCTGGCCATTAAGTGGGCTTAGAAGCCCATAAAATTGGATTTTTACTTTCTCTTAATTCTCTCTTTTAATTACATTTGAAGTTGGGACCAAACCGACATATTAAATGATAACCCGATTAATTGATATAATCCACATAATTATATCAATTAATTTGAAACAAAAATAAATATCAACCATTTGATAATTATTATTTGGCTTAGACTTTATATTAATTTAGTTTCATATGATCTCATTGAAGTAATTAATCATAACGGTTCATAACGGTATACGATTAATTATTCAATTTATCATTTTTTGTATTCTCCAATACAAATAAACTAAATATAATGTACATTGGTTAAGAGCTTTGTTTTCGTATGACCCTCGGAAGATTTATGTTATGTTGGCCACGAAAAATAGATCGTTATTTATTTTCAATAATCATAAGCGGTATCTAGCAACACGTTATGATTTCCAATTAATATAAATAAATACTATACTTTTAGAGTATTTCAATCATGCATAAGAAATAGATAATTTCTTTATTTTGATTCTTATGTCACATGAAATCACTGTATAATTCAAGATAAGAATGTGTCATTCTTGCAGATTATACATTTTTTTATCTAGAGTTGATTGTACAAGTTACCGAGTGCAGACTAACAATCCAACTCCATCAAGGGGCCCAATAGATATCATCACTCATTAGGTATACCAATGAATGACATACAGTTGTCTTGATGAACAACTTTTTCCTGCACAATTCAAGAGAACATAAATAAAGCTCGTATAACTTTCCTTATCAAGAATCAGCGTTAAAAATATTTATTGAACCTATTCTCATGTGGAAAATCTGAACCATCTCGAACTTAAAGTCAAACTCATATGAAATAAATAATGACACATAACATAATCTATATATTTATTTCGTTGGGTCAAGTTCTATGGTATGTTCCAGTAACATACGCATATGCACTTAAGTTGGTAACTCCTTACCTATGATTTGTATAACTTAATCATCACTTAACTTGCATACTAATTTTTTATAATAGTTAATATTTCTTATTAATTATCAAAATTATGGACGATTTAGATTTATTATTGTCATTTAATTAAAAATAAAACACAGAGATCCACAATTCAGATCCTCAACCTGAATGATCTGTCAATAATAAACTCAAGGAACAAATGATCAAATATCATCAATAACATAAACTAAATTAAATCATTAAACTATTAACTTTTAGGACATAACTCCAACACATATAAGCACATTTCAGACATACATGATCCCAACATCTCTGTTATCTAAAAGCAAATATTTTTCCTTCTACAAAACAGACATATGAAGGCATGTATGAAATGAAAATTGCAACATGACAAGGTTATAACATGTATCAGGCAATTGATCACCGAAAAATAGATCTTATAAAATGTAATGAGGCTCTACAAACAAAAAGTTATCCAAGAACAACTAGTAACATATATAAATTTCTCTCATTCTAGTAGTGACTTGCAACATATCGTGTCATGTCGTGTCAAATACGTGCATGTTGGAGATCATGTCATGTCGTATTGACACGAGTTAATATTTTCAACGTGCCGTGTCATGTCGTATTGATTGGATAAATAGACTGACACGACGTGTCTAACATGACACGGAACGACATGTTAGACGTGCCATGATGTGTCAAGACTCAGGATAGATTTTTCGATTTTTTGGCTAAAAATTCCAAAAAATATTAAATATATTTTGAAAAGAGAAAAATTATGAAAATCTTGCATTAAATTGTAGGAGTTTATTATCTAGTTGAGAAAAAAATTGTTGAAATATTAATCTCATTTTTTTTTGTTATTTGTGAAAAATACAAATAATTCTTATAAAATTTTCAAATTAACCCTTTTTTTTCCACAGTTTCCACTAATTGCAACATGCTAAATTTTTATGATTTTTTTTATGAATTTTTAGACACAATTTTAGACCGTTGTAAATACATTAATTGATGTCTTTAGTAGTGCAAATAAATGTACAATTTGGAATTTTATATCATAGTTTTCTATTTACTAGCGGGGGTTCGCGCGTTCCACGATCTACATTTTTTTTATCGACTGTTTGTTTGTGCAAATATTTGTTACAATATATAAGCACTATAATAATATTGGGTTGTAGAAAAATATTTATAATATGATAAAGTAGCGCAAGAGTATTGCATAGTAAATTTCATTTCATTTATTTGGATTGGATGACTTATAATATTTAAAAATTTGTAAAAAATGCCGAAAATCATAATATTTACTTAAAAAATAGAATATAGTTTTAAAACCATAAAAATTATTTGAACATTCAAAATATAAAAGCTTTGGCATCTATAATTTAATCTAATATTTATAGCATCCATATAATTTATCTTGCACAAATAAATCTATAAAAATGATGAAATGTTTTATAAGATAAAATAAAATTTTGTGCAATTCTTAAAATAGGAAAAAAATATTTCATCAATAGATTTGTGAAAATTTGGTTTGTATTCATATAAAATTCATTGAAAAATATAATTTCAAAGGCAAAAAAGTTATTTAAAAACTTAATATTTTTTAAACAACAGAAATAAAATATGACGATGTTTGTAAAATTACTTGAATTATTTTGAAAGTATATAATAAAAAATTTTATCTCCGAAAATTGTATCTATCTGTTTGAGCATGCATATAAAATTTTAATGGCGAAATAAATTTTGTATGGGCTTGAAATAAGCAAAAAAGTAACATACATTTTTGTAAGTTTGTTGAAATAGAGGCTTCCATTTATAAATAAAATGGAGAGAACAGAAAGACGGTCGGTGTTTGTCCGTTTTTTGTGGGAGATGTTTAGCCACACTCACATAGTGGATTAAAAAAATCAATTTGCTCACTGTACCCACGATGTGCGCAGAGGGTCTGTCAAGCGAAAATGTTTAAAATTGTTGGTAAGTGGTTGTCCGTTTTTATGCGTGAATGTGCAGCCAACAGACATTGTACACTTGGTGCAGCGTGATTAGTCGAAAATATTTTAAATTGTGGACTGTCAAGCGGGCCCCACCTGTCATCCACACTATTGCAAGACTGTTCTTAAGAACAGTGAGGATTCATATATTGTTCTGATTTTCAAAGAAATTAATCCCAACCGTAGGATATAATATCAAAGGTTATTAGTTAGGTTATTAGTTTTGTAATGCCATGACCCCCATGTTCCAACGCATTTAACATAAACTGCTCCTAATTCTAGTTTTAGCCCGTATAATAACTCCGTAGCTCGTATCCCTTAAACAGCTACTTGATGGCTGATGGGAGTTTTGTCACTCACGAATACAAGTATACAACGGATGAATAGCACTTAAATTTTTTTCAAACCTTTCATCAAAATAAGGATTGGGTTTAAAAAATCTCAAACCTTCCATCAAAATAATATCATAAATAATTTTAAAACTTATTATAAAATTTGTTCTCTCTCTTGTAGGCTGAAACACAGATAATCACACGAAATAATGTCACAGAAAATCCAACACATACGAAACCTAAACGGCTAAACATCAGCAGCCGTCTCTCCTCCAGTCCTCCGTCGCCTCCTCTAGCCCGGTCTCTCTCTCCTTCTCACCCTCTCCTCTCCTTTTCTGCTCACTCCACCGGACCTCCGCCAAAAGAAAAGAAAAAAAATAGAAAGATAAGTGCCGCAGATCACTTGCTTCCCTGCTCGCCCAATACTCCGTTTTCACCGAAAATGGGCAGTTATCGAGGTTCTCTCTCTCTCTCTCTCTTTCCTCTTAGTAGCAATCCGCTTAAACACATTTTGATAATTTCTGTCCTTCTGTTCCTTCATTACGGCTACTCAATGTTAATCATTGTGAAAGAAACCAAACAACAGTGACCTCAAAGAAAAATAAAATGCAGTCGACAGTACCAAACTGGGTTGCTATCAGCTGGTACATACCATTGTGAAACTGGTACTATGCATGCTAGTTTTAAGTTTTAATGTGGGTACATGCTTGTTTCTTTTACAGGTTTGGTGAGAGCAATGATTGGGGTTAAGAGATGCCAAACCTTCCTTCATCCTCTGCATAGAACCTCTCCTCAGGTTATTTCTCTCTTTTGGGGTTGTTATTTTTGCATATTTACAACTGTATAGAAGGATAGCTCTCTTAGTATGTGTAGGGACTAGGGATATTTTTGGTGACGACACTTAAAGGGTCAGTAAGCCTCGGTTTATTTTCAAGGCTATGACAAATTGATCTCATTTTCATAAATTAATCATGTCCGTGACAATAAATTTTATGCTCGAACAGTATGTGGACAGTGATGACAATAATTTAATTTACCAATGCTATTGTTATTTTACAATCTGACATGAGTGCATTATTGTTGTACTTGTGACAAACAACAAGCTACTAACTCTACTTTTTTACAGCTTAGTGTGCTGCCAAGAACAAATGTCTTGGGTTCTGGGTTCTGTCGATATTTATCTAGTGTGCCTACAGCTTCAGAAGGAAAAGGTGATATGAAAACATTGCCAAAATCTGATTCTGACAAGGGTAAAGCAGACAATGGATTAGAGAAGACTGATTCTGACAAGGGGAAAGGAGACAATGGATCAGAGAAGACTGATTCTTCGAAGAAAGCCATCCGTGGAGGGGTAATTCGTTACTTATATATGTAATTTGCTGCGAAGTAATTAGTTCGGTATATATTGTTTTATCTTAAAGTATTTGACAAGGTATTTCTGCTCACATAGTCTTGGTATGTAGTGTTTGGTACTATATTCTGATCTGTGGTTTCGCCTTTTCTTATATTCAGTTGTCCTTTTTGCCAAATTTGAATATTTTTTTCATGTGCCTGCACAAGGTGTTGTATGTGTGTGTGTAACTGCATGGTCGTCTTTTTTTTTTTTTTGGAGGGGTTTGTGTTGGGGAGGGGGTTGAGAGGTATGGTGTGCACTAAATTGCAAGACACCAATTAAGTCCTAAGCAGTACTTGAAACATTAGCAAAAATAGTTTATCCTAACACTATTTGAAGATAGAGATCTTTACAAATCAGCATGGATACGTAATTAGTAACCATTATTTTGAATTCCGTATGTAGCCAGTGTCATGGTTGAGCCTCATTTTGCTGCTGGTAACTGGAGGAGGAATTGTCATCTACTATGACAAGGAGAAGAAGCGGCATATTGAAGGTACTTTGGTAAGCTCAAGCTTCTGATTTTCTTTGGAAAAGATTTTTGCCCTGGAGATATCAAAGTAACTCTACAGTACCATGTTTTTGTTACTTTGGTCATTGTAAATAGTTAAATTTTTTAATTATCCAGTTTGATTCTTAAATATTTGATTTCTGCCAGTTTGTTCGCTTTGGTAACTCCTTCAAATAATTGTACAGAATTTTATGTTGCCAAACATATTGCATTATTGAAGGAATAATTTTTGGAAGGTTAATTCCATATTACCCATGGATGTAGGTTTTTCATCTCAAAGTTACAATTAACACAGACAGTTCAATAACCAGATCATCTTATGTGAATTGCTGCATTCTTCATTAGGCCATGATGTCTAATTTGAATTCTCACCTTCAGTGGATTTACCTGTAGCACAATGATACACAGGAGATTGATTTTCAAATTCCAGTCAATTTCTTCTTAGAATTCCAGATGTTTTAACTTGTAAAATTCTTGATAATCTTACTTTCTGTTCGTGTCAAAGCAGAATTGAAATCGAGATCGAGTTCAGTGAAGCCAGGACCATCTGTTGGTACTGCTGCCATAGGGGGCCCATTCAAGTTGGTGGACCATAACGGGAATATAAAATCTGAGAAGGATTTTTCGGGAAAATGGACATTGATATACTTTGGGTTCACTCACTGCCCTGATATCTGCCCTGATGAACTGCAAAAAATGGTCTCTGCTATCGATAAGATAAGTATGTATATGATACTACTTCTGCTACGTGGTTGAATTAATATGTGCTGATTTCAGGACAATCTTTGCATATGTCTTGGTTTTGTTTTGTTATTTCTTGATTTGACACACGAATTGAACATTTGAGGTTGATTTGAAGCTTTGCTGAGGCATTTTTCTGATTAAATTAGGCTTAGTTATGGAAATGAGCATGAGCTTGATCAATTTTATCCTTAAACTATCCTCAACTGCAATTGTAAGGTTTATAATATACTAGCACAACTGCCAAGGCTTAACTGGTTCACTAGTCGCTACTAACAAAGATTGGTTTATCTTGTTCTCTTTCGTCTAGAGGAGAAAACGAAGATGGAAATTGTACCTGTTTTTATATCAGTCGACCCTGAGAGGGATACTGTGGAGCAAATTCATGATTATGTCCAAGGTTTGCTTTCTATCTTTTGAAAGAACTGAAAGACTTTTACTTTGTTACAGCTAGGCTTGCATTTTTTTATTGATGGTCTTTTCTGATAGCAGACTAATATAAGATCAATCTCACAATTGTGTCAGAGTAGCAACTTAACTCAATTGGCCTAAAGGACATTTTAGTTTCGTAAACCAACTAGTACCATACTAGCAGAAAACCTGGGGTGTTACTATAATGAGATCTTGTATTGTAATATTTTATAGCATTCGTAAATGCACATGGGCCTTATCAGAGAATGTTATATGCTAGTGTTATATTAGTTGGCATCTTGATTTTGCAGAGTTTCATCCAGCATTGATAGGGTTAACTGGCACTCCGGATGAGATAAGGCAAGTTGCACGTGCATTCCGAGTTTATTATATGAAGACTGATGAGCAAGATTCTGATTACCTCGTTGACCATTCTATTGTCATGTAAGTGCTTTACCTCTAAACTATTTACAGTCTGTCATTGATAAGGTGAACAAACTACTGGCAGTTGAATACAGGTTGGTCAGGTTGGATTTGCTTGGTTAAGTCAGGTTTAGGTCATTTAACAGTTGTCCCTTCCAGTAAATTTCAGCTGTCCAATGCTTTCTTGTCCCAGTCACCACTTCTGCATCAAACTGAGGTCTTCAGTAGTCTGTTTGGATCTTCTTCTCTAGGTCCTTTCTGGTAGGATCAATTTTGGGTAGGCCAGCCATTTTGTTTTTTATTTGGTCGAATCAGGTTCAGGACATTTCAAAGATTCCAGAAGTACATATGGGAACTTTTCAACTCTGATCAGGTTATCTTGTTTTCCGATCAGGTCATGGCACATTCTAGTTTTGTCCAGTTTGAGTTCTTTGAGTTATGTGTTAGGTCCATTAGGAAGATTCTGTAACGTTTGATTGATGATGCAAAATCATCAATTTGGGTTTAAGTCAATTGTTCTGAACTCTTGCACTGGTCATCATGTTACATCAGGCAAAGGAACCCATGATGCCAGTTAAACGAATCATTTTGTGGACCCCCTCATGTGATTGGCTTTGGTGCAGTTGAGAATCAATTGAATTTAATATATGATATTCTGGATTAAAAAAGCGAATCATCAGAACTATAGAAAGGTACATTAGAATGGTGTACACTTTGCTCTGGTAGTATAGCCCTCAGTTGCCTCACGCCAATGCAGTTTTGTATAAGCATCTATTGGGTATGTTCGATAGTTTGAATTTTGAACACATTCAGTTTAGTAGCTGTTGCAAGCAACTTATAACCATTAATTATGGGATTCATGACTCTTGCTTGTTGTTTCTTATAAATAGGAGTGTTGGTAATGTTATTAATTTATTATTATTATTATTATTTATTATTATGTTTTCTGGGTTTTATTTTTCAATCAATGTTCTTAATTTCCATACTGGTTGTACCACCATTTTCAGGTATTTGATGAACCCAAAGATGGAGTTTGTCAAATTTTTTGGAAAGAATTATGATGTGAATTCACTTGCAGAAGGCATCATAAAAGAAACAACTACTCATAAATGAGTGTAGTTTTTTTCTTTCTTTTTTTTGGGGTTTTTTTTTGAGTGATCTAGTTAACTAAATAAATTAGCATACTAAAGGACTATTGCTGATAAATCTCCTTTTAAAGGAATATAATTTTGATTAGATTTGGGGTTCAAAAGTTTTGTTGTGTTTTATATATTTTTTTTTGGGGAAAACAAATCGCAACTTGCAAAATTTTCTGTTTATTAGGTAAAATGGGAAGCCATAGCAGCAAATATGATGAATTCGAGTAGATTGCTTCTGTTTGTGCCTAATTGGGTAAAAAATCATGTTATTTTAGAGAATAATTATCTATGGTCTTTGTTATTTAATGTCATGCATGCCATGTGTCTTACCAATCCTGTTATGCAATGTGCATAACATTCTAATAGTTGATCTCATTGAAATATGTGGGATTTCATACTGGCATGTACCACTTCATGGTACCACCTTTTTGTTCCGGCTTGTATTAGTAATTTTTTTTTATGTGGGATTTTATACTGGCATCAGTGGCATGTACAACTTCATGGTACCACCTTTTTGTTCTGGCTTAAATTAGTATTCTTTTTAGTCGAATGAACGAAAGTGGTGATAGAGTAACAACCATACTCGCAAAGTAGGCTGTATACTTCCCGTCATAGTAAGGACCGTAGTTTCTGGCTTTTTTAGCAAGTCTTTGGGTGATTTTGAATTCATTTCATTAAGATTTAATTTAGATCAGGCCATACCTTGGTATTAGGTAACAAAACAAGTTATGCAGTAACGTCCAAAAAAAAAAAAATCAGGATACTAGTCTAGACTAGGAACATTGTTATTGTTAATTAGAGAAAGAACTATGAGATACATGCTACGTTCCAACACATCAGATGGGAAAAAAAGATTATTTGTTCTGCAGCACGCAGCCGAAAATCGTGGAATAATTTTTTTAATATAATCATAGCTATTTAGATTGTGATTAGATTATTAGATAATTAATATGCAAACTATGAGTCTATGACATTACTACCATGTGTTCTAATCTTCTGTGGCAACATCATCACTTCTATGACAGCAATGTGGAATTGTGGATTCCATATTTAACATACTAGAGTTGCTTTTGGGGTTTCGTTCCAAAACAGAAAAGTATATTGAAGACAATTTAAAATTTAAGTATAACCATTTTAATAAAGAATCTTACATAGAAATATTTGACACTCAGTATTTTTTAATGGTAAATACGTGTAGAATGATAAATATTAGGATAATTCGCAAATAAATTTACGTAAAGGAACAAAAAACGAGTTGTATTATTAATTTAATAGTTTTTTTTTGGTAAATTAGGTACATATATATTATTCTAAAATAGGAGAGAAGCATGGAACATTGGAACCAAAGAATAATTAATAAGTTGAATGGTTGAATATATGAATAAGATGACGTGGATAAGAAATTTAAAAATTAAACCATCTTTATATATATAAAATAATAATTACGCGGATATCTTTACATGAACTATGATGCCTTTATCAGCACATCTTAGCCGATTTAGAAAAGAGAGATTCAAGATCTCAACTACATGACGTATAGTTTGTTCCTGAAACATTTGTTTGGTTCTAAAGTTAGCTTGATTTACATATTTGAATTAGCGTATGTTACAAAGGAATAGACCAAAAGTGGGATGAACAACGAGCAACTGTATCCCTTGATTGTTTATTGTTAATAGTGCTTCAGTTTTCTGTGTTTTTTCCACCTTACAAAGGAGAAAAAGACGCAAGTGGGAAGAGAAAAACGGCACCATCTATGGACTATAGATATATAGTCTTTATCAAATGATTAGTACAAAACTACAAATCCTTAATACAGGTTATTCCGCATAAATTAGTCTCTGGGAACAGCTTCAAGTACATCTCACTATATACTTAAATACATCTGAACCACTGATGTTGTAGTACGCATAGAAATTTATATGGCGTCTATGAGAAAGGACAATGATGTTGGTTTCTTGGTCAAAAGATCTCTCAATATACACCGGGTCTATGCATTTAATGTTTAAAGTTTTAAACGAGCAACTAAACATTTTTTAGCCGACGACAAGTCAGACACCATGAAATTGAAAGGTTGGTTATTTTGGTACATATTGTTATTATTTATTATTATATTAAAATAAGGTTTAATTTATGGTTACTAAAAAAAATGTTCAATAACTTGTCGCTTTTCTAAATAATTCATGTAATTGAATTCGTTCTCATGCTGAGCCAGCCGATGTTTTGTCTGCATGCCAAATATTGTTCTAGTATTGAGTATTTATTCTATGCATATATGTATTTAAAATTTTAAATACTACCGAACAAGAATGTCTCTGTACGTACTAATATATGTACGGGGTCCCACACTTGGTGTCTTCTATTGTTAGAACTTAGAACCTTCTACGTTTCTATAGTTTGTGCTTTTATTTTATTTTATTTTTTCGTATTGACAAATGATATATATCACCCACCTTGAATGCATGCAGTTAATATATACTTTCTTAGAATATATAATATATTGAAAGAAGACAAAAAGTACAGAAGAATAAACAAATAACGAACAAGCACAATGTTAATGCTTGCAGATTACAAGATTAGGTAATCTTAAAAAAATAAGTAAGCGCACTTTTGTTGTGCGCATGCAAAGTGTAGAAATTCTCGCTCAAGAACCTCTTCCCTCTTTGTTGCATGTCATGTTTTTTCTTTTTTCTTTTTTTGATTGAATGTTGCATGTCATGTGAGTAAGCTAGTACCTACCCCTGTGAGTAAGCTAATCAGAAATTTTTTTTCTAACTAATTCCCTTTACCATGTAATAATTAGTGCTTCAATTTTTTTCGTAGCTATTTTATTGAGAAAAAAATTCAGAAATTTTGTATTAATACCATATTATATCGTTAATTAATAGAGTCCAACTAATAGAGTTTTATGATTAACTGTAATAATTATTCAAATAGATATTTAAAGATGAAGGGGGAAAAAAGTACATAATTATTTTAACGAACTGATGTATGATATTAAATAGAATCATAATTTTATTAAGTTGCCCATAATGTTTTTAAACTGCACCGGAAAATATGTTTGGCTTGGTCAGAATCAGTTTAATTATGACCCTTTTAAATTGACAAACAGACGTCAATATTCATTTGCGACATGCATATATATCTTTTTTAAAAAAATTTAAAATGATAAAGTATCAATTATTAACAAAAAATTGGCAATCCCTAACTTGTATGCTATTAATCATGTATATAAGAAGCATTAACCATTCTTGTGAAATGCAAATCATAAAGAATATGAGCTAGACGAGAATGAACAAAACCCTTTCGTTTGTGTGGTTCAAAGAAGGAAAAAAAATAAAAGGCATGTAAAACTAATGAATAATGATTACAGTGCTATAATTAAATTTCTATAAAATTAGTAGTATAACAAAAAAAAAAATCCATAAAATTTTTTTTCACCATTTTTGTGTATGAGCCGATATATCATATATATATAGTTGTGTACGTGCGAGTCCAAAACTAAATTAATATCGACTTACACACACATTAATTCCAAACAACTTAAATAATTTTTTATTACGGCATGTACTTTCAATTTATTGACTCATTGTATATCACCAGGCTCGGTGAGAACTGAGAATATAATTTTGTGTAAGAATAACTCCTTTATGCTTGCTATATTATGCCACTACATCTTGTGTTTATTATGCAAGGAAAATAATAAAATAAAGGAGTATTCTTGAAGGAATATAATTTTGTGTAAGAATGTATTCTTGAATTCAGCGCACCACAGCGGAAAAATTTTATATACAGAACAAAACAAAAAAACAATTTTAAAATGAACATAAGGGGATAAATTTTTTTAATTGTAGCACAGTTCGAGCGGCAATCCTATTGCCGCTAGACCTCAACCACCGAGCGGCAATAGCATTGCCGCTAGGAGGGCTCTAGCGGCAATAGCATTGCCACTCGGACCGTTTTTTTTTTTTTCTTTTCGCTGACAGATTCTTTTTCTTTTGTTTTTTGCGCCGAGTTAATACGGCAGATAGCCCTTTGTTTTTTTTTGTTTTGTGTGTGTGTAGTGTTCAGCCGAGAGAGAGAAGAGAGAGAACAGAGGAAGAGAGAAAGAAAGAAAGAGAGAAAGAAAGGAAGAGAAGGAGAGAAGAAGAGAGGAAGAGAAGGAGAGGAAGAAAGGAAGAGAAGGAGAGAAGGAGAGGAAGGAAGGAGAACGCCGGCCGGCCAAAGGAGAAGACGCGGGCGGCCAAAGGGGAGGAGGCGAGAAGCGGAAGGCGAAGGAGGAGACGTTTTTCGATTTCGACCGGCGAATGTAGGTTTATTTTAAAATATTTTTATTTAAATATTGAATGTTAGATTAAAATGTAGTTAATATTTAATAGAAATTGTTAATGAAAAATGGTAGGAATATTTTTATTTTTTTAATTATTGTAGAAAAATTATTGATGAAAAATTGTATGGAAAAATGTATGTGAGAATAGTGTAGGGAATTGATGAAAAATTGTGTGGAAAAATTGTATGAACAATGTGGATAAGAATAGTTGATGAGCAATATTTGTTAATATTTTTTATTTATTGTAGGGAATTGTTAATGAAAAAATATATAGAAAATCGTATGGGAAATTGTAAAAAATCGTACGGAAATTTGTTTGTAAAATTGTAAGAAATATGGACTTGTTGGAAAATTATAGGAAAAATTATGGAAATTATACGAAATTATGGAAAAAGAATTAGTTTATGGAAAAAAATAATTAATGGTATTTATTGAATAAATTTATGGAAATTATTGAATAAATTTGTTTTTGGAAAAAAATAATTAATGAAATTTATTGAATAAATTTAATGGGAATTATTGAATAAATTTGTTTATGGAAAAAAATTAGTTTACGTAGAAAATAATTAATGGAAATAATTATCGAATTGATTAGTTAATAAAAGTAGATTTTTAATAAAAGTTTTGAAAAGTTTTAATAGAAATTGTCGATAGAAAAATTGTATGTAGGGAAATTAATTTATGGATATAAATTAGTACATTGATTTTTCCATAAATATATTAGTATATTGATTTTTTTGAAAATTAACATAGAATATAATGGATTATTGTATTTCAATCAGATGAGTTCTGGACCAGATGAGGCGGGTCCGTCCAGTACAGTACCCGGTGCCGCAAGAAGGGAGATAATTAGAAGATCTAGAAATCGCACAACTCGCCCAAATCGGTGGATTATAAATGTAACGGAACGTGTGGGAGATCCAGATACCGCTCTAGTACTGTATGTCCCGACATCGAATATGTTGATTTCATTCCCTATGGATGAGGTAAATATATTTCTAAAAAAAAAAGACGTATTTGTATTATATTTTATTTATAAAAATATTGAAATTTTTGTACAATTGAAGCGGGAAGAAAATCTCGCAATATGTGGGCGTAGAAGAGAATTGGCCAATGATAGGCGGATTGAAGGTCGGTTGAAGAACCTTAGCTTGATTCACGTGTCTAAGGTTCCTAATGCCAATTTAGATGTGGCACTATTGAGGGCGTTGATAGAGTTTTGGCGTCCCGAAACGCATACGTTCCATTTTTCAATTGGTGAGATGACGGTCACTTTGGAGGTAATTTTTTCTGCAAATAATTTTACATTATTTATTTTTTATATTCATTACATAAAGGTTTTTTATTTGTATTTATTTGTCGTATTTAAAAATAATAAAATAAAAGAATCATTTTAATTTTAGGATGTCGCATTCATATATGGTTTGCCAACGGAGGGTTCTCTCGTGACTGGATCGACGAAGTCTACTGTTTGGACGGAAAAAGTTAAGAAATGGATATGTCCAGTATCTACAGTGGATGATTGGGCGAGGGAGCCTCGGTACGTGCATGTATATAATATATAAATATTTATTTTTGATCATTTTTTTATTTATTGTTATCATTATATGTAAGTTATGTAATTACAGGACCGACTGCCATATGATGAAACTGAAATTTTTGAAAAAAAAATTTAAGAACGGACCACAGCCGGGAGCGTCTGAGGAAGAGCTTGATCGCTACACTCGTGCCTTGTGTTTACATATGTTCGGCACAATTATGTTTCCTGACATGTCTCAAAACTGCGTTCCTGTGTACTATTTGGATCTCATTGAGGTATGAATAAATTATAAATTTTTTTATTAATCTGAAAAACTTTAAAAAAATGTTGAATAAGCTAAAAAAAATAATTCTATTGGCTAATTTCGTAACAGGGTTCTCTAAATGAAGAAAGAAAGATCAATTGGGGTGGTGCAGTGATCGCAAGTCTGTATCGGGCCCTTGACCGTGCAGTCTTAAAATTTAAAAAACCGTCTGGACCATGGTTGCTTCTCTTGTATTGGGCATGGTCATATCTTCCTGTTTGCAGACCTGGCTTAGGAGAAGTGAAGGGACTAGGCCTGCCTGATTTAAATTCTTGTCCGCCGTTTGCATGGTTAGTACAAACTTTTTTAAAATTTATTTTTATGATGCATTTATTATTTAGTAATTTCAGATTATTATTTGTATTTAATATTGTTGTATTGTTCTTGACTAAAGAAAAAGGAATAACGCGCGAACATGGGCAAAAAACAACCATCGCGGGGCGGTGCAGTATGCAAGGGATTCTTTGGTCTTGATGGAAGTTGGCGATGTTAACTGGCGGCCATATTCCGAGTACTTCACATTGATGCCACGACATGCGCAGGCTGGTTTGTTATCATTTCATCTCAGATTGCCATGCATAAATTATTTTGAAGTTGGTTGGACATTTCCGGATCGTTGTAGGCATCAACAGGACTTAGTGCAGGCTATTCCTCCGCCTCTTCCTATTGTATGTTTCTTGATTTAAATTTTTTTATAATTGAAGTTATCATTTTATGTATGTGAATTAACAATTATTTTTGAATAGGCGTGGAACACGATGTACGCTCTGTACAGTTTTACCAATGCCTCATTTCAAAAAGGCGCAGACTGGAATAGTATTTTTAGAACTTTAATCGCTATGTGGGATGATGCTGTTTTACGGAGGCGAGCTGAGAGCGTAGATCGAAGGCTGTGGTCTCATACAATTCGAAGGAACTATGCGAGGTACATGAGGGAGACAGGTGCAGCTGAGCTTCCTGTCAGCAGAGCTGAGGCGTATGCTCGCCGCCGTCAGCAGTCTATTAGTGAGCGACAGTATACTCCCATGGCGCCCAAAGTACATGCACAGGTTTGTGTAATTCAGTCAGTGATTTATCTTTATAAATTTAGTAATTTGTTTATTTATCATAATTAATTCAGTTATCTAATTTGGTAAAAAAATTAAGTTTATTATGGATAAAAAAATTAGTATTGTGATAAAAATACTGAATGAATAAAAACTTTATGCTTAATTATTTAATTAATTTAGTGATTTATATAATTATCAGTTTGTTTCAATATTGTAGGGAAAGAACGCTCTCGGTACTGCAATGGAGGCAATTGGATTGCTTGCGAAGAAAGGTTTTAGACGGGTTGGTAAAAAAATTCTTCCCAATTGTCGATCCCAATTAGAAAATGCAGCGATGCCATTCCAATTGGATGACTTACTGCAGAATGAGGGATATTCACAAAATATTGATGACATAGCAGATTCGGATACCGAGACTTCTGCTCCGGAGAATCCTGTGCAGCCTCAAGAGCCTGTGCAGCCTGACGAGCCTATGCAGCATGTATGTTAACATTAAATTAATTTTTATTACTTATTGTTTTACGTTATGTAACTGTTATATGGATGTTAATTAATCTCTTAACTTATTCAGCCTGAGTATCCGACTCCTAGCCAGTTCCAGGCATCTGGATCGACATCGACATCTCATTTTGCAGGTATGTCGTATGACCCCACTGGCATCTTTAGTTCCTTCATGCCACAGTTTGGTCAACCTTATACCACGTTTGGTTAGCCACCATTTTCATACAGCGGACCATTTTCATACCTGCCCTACACATCATTCAGTACCCAGACATCATTTGGATACGACCCTGTATTCAGCACAGACCCACAAGGTACTAGTTCTGGGATCCCATCATTTTCTTCTCCGATTGGTAGTATGGGTGGGGTAGACTCCTTCAGTACTCTTTTACATACTGGCATGTCTCTAGATAGTCAGTATGGTTCATATGACCAGATTCAGGAGCCTGATATGCATGGTGATGACGGAGACCAGGGTGATGACGGGGATGAGGGTCAGGATGATGACGGGGATGAGGGGGGTCAGGAGCAGGACATTCCTATTCTTAGTCCATCTCTTGCTAGAGGACGAGATAAGAGGGCGATTAGAAAAGTAAACAGATTAACACTGTCAGGGAGAAAAAGACATTGATGGAGTTGTATTTTTATTATGTTGTTATTATGGACATGTCTTTTACTTTTTTTTATTTGTTTGTATGATGCATAAAAATCGAAATGCAACGCATTACGACACGTAATTGAAATGAGACATAACAATCGAAATGCAACGCATTACGACATAAATATCATAAAAAATATATACTTGAAATATCATATTAATTTACTATGTATTTTTTTGAAAGAAAAATTCCGGTTCCAACAAACAATACAAAATATCATATTAATTTACCATGTATTTTTTTAAAAAAAATTTCGGTTCGAACAAACAACAAACAATACAAAATATCATATTAATTATACAATTACAATTAAAAAAGTGAAAGAATTACAATTTCATAAATTTATAAAAAATACCATACCATTTCTTACTATTGTTCTTTAAAAAATAAATACTTAATTATTTCATCTCAAAAATATAATAATATATATTATTCTTTATATAATAAATACTTAATTATTTCATCTAAAAAATATAATAATATATCAACTTAAAAAAAAAACTGTAAAAGTAAAAAGCTAAAAGCAAAAAACACAGTAAAAAAAAAAACTGCGCAAAAAACAAAAGAAAAAGAATCTGTCAGCGAAAAGAAAAAAAAAAAAACGGTCCGAGCGGCAATCCTATTGCCGCTAGAGCCCTCCTAGCGGCAATGCTATTGCTGCTCGGTGGTTGAGCTTTAGCGGCAATAGGATTGCCGCTCGAACTGTGCTACAATTAAAAAAAATTATCCCCTTCTGTTCATTTTAAAATTATTTTTTCGTTTTGTTCTGTATATAAAATTTTTCCCACCACAGCTGACAACAATAATAATGATTGTATAAATGAAATCATCAATTATCATCAATTTATTTATTTTTTTAAAATTATGTGTATTCTTACTCATTTATGTTCCCGGCATTAATGTGTTCGACTATAGTGACTTGATTATTTCATATATGTGCTTCAAACAAATATGACCTATATAAGTATGACCCGTTTGTTTCGAGCATAAGAGGTTGCATAACTCACTATGCAGCTTTTATGTAATCAAACAACTAATTTTATTAGTTCCGTTAATGATATATTGCAAGTTGCAACTCATATTCTTTACTCGTCATTAGTAGCTATACGAAGGAGGTGACAATGTTTTTAGGTTTAAACCTACTAATTAGCAAACGGTAAGTAACTAAGTACTTTTATATTTTCAAAATAATATTACGAACAGAAGGAAATTTGTTTTTATTCAATTGCAATTGAACTTTTCTATTTTCGCCGCAACATTTTATTATTAACAACTTATAAAGCACAGTCGTCCTAACCGACAATATCAGGATAGGTTCATTCATTAAAAGACACACACAGAGTTGAAAATTTTCTTAAAATAAATAAATAAATAATATCTTATTAATTATTATAAATGTTACGCTGGTAATATGACAATGTGCATATGCCCGGTATAAATGTGCTCGTTATTATATTATGTGATCATAGATCAGAAGATTGAAAACTCAGTGTTTTAAAAACCGTACTGGATACCGGAAAATTCCGGTAATACTGGGAATCGAAACAATGACCGAAACGATAGTATTCGATACTGTGAGAGAAAATATCGGAAAATTTCAAAAAATACCAGAAAATATCGGATTTTGGCCATCTGGCCAGTAGAGATGCCGATACGATTTTAAAAACACGGTCAAAAATTGATGCAAATTTTCAATTTTGAGCAGTTTCATGAGTGTAAAACGGACCCATGTAATTCATATACATTCATGGTGCATTCTGCAATAAACCAGGTCACACCAAATTAATTTCAGATATTTTCCACGTCGCAAACCAATGTAGGCATGTAGCGTCAACCGATCCCAATCCAAAAAACTAGACCACGTCCATTTAGGAAACTTCAGCGACCGAGAAACAAACAAGACTAGATAGAATTATGGTTACGACCCGGTAATCATACCGCTACGAGCTACTTCTGAGTTCTGACACTGTACGTAAACTACAGCAGAGCCAGAGTGCAGAGCTCAATTTTCCGTTGGGCGGTAATCTTACTGTATAAAGACTATTTCGTTTATTAATCCTTGGGAGCTCCAGGTTTTTGCACCCAGGAGATGTCATTGTTTTGGAAGAAAGTGCTTAGTGGAGTCATGATTTGTACGTCTAGCAATTAATATCCATTTCTGCCCCAAATACTATATGTGCCTCGGCGAAAGTGTTAAGTGGATGTGGTTTATAATATAATATATAGACTAACCAATGAAAAGACATGCAACTTGGTCAGATTGTTGGATGTGACAATCTGTTGTTTTTTTTTTTTCAAAATGAAAATTTATAATTCAAAGTAGACAAATTTTTTTTATGAATTATATCACATTTGTAGCATTATTGTTACTGAAAGTTCATTTAAATATTAAACATGCAAAGCTAATTTAATAGTTTAATACAATAAAAAATAAAATGTCTTGTAGTCGATTAATAATACTTAAAGTTGTTCGTATTTAGTTCATATTACATAGTAGACTAGTATACAGAATTATAAAATCTGAAAACCAAAAAAGTAGATTAAAATTTATAGTTAAAATAATTTGACATATCATTCGGCAATAAATTATCTTAAAGAAGTACAATGATGTCTTAATCATGAATTTCTCGACATTCAAAGAAGAAGCTTTTTTATATTCTCTCTACAAAATTAGAAACCATATATGGCTAATAAAAAAATCACAACAATTTATACAATAACGAGAAACTAAAAAAATTTCAAAAATACTGGATGCAACAATCCAACTAAAACAACACAAAAATATTCAAAAACTTTAATAAAAAATCAAAAGACCAAAAAGCCAACGATAAACCGCGTCCACGGAAAACCTAGTATTCAATCAGGGGCTTTAAAAGGCTCTCTTTTCCCCTCTCTCCTACAAAATTCCCCTTTATTATTTCTCTCTCTTCGCTCGCGATTCCATCTCGTCCCATTCCCATTTCCCATTTCCCATTTCCCAAACCCCCCTTTCATTTCTTCTACCTCCGACAAAGAAAGATAGATTAGTGCTTCCTCTCTCGACAAGTCTCCGTTAGGGTTCTCGTCGGAGCTCCTCCATGACCTCCGTGGCGGCGCCGCCGCCTCCTCCTCCTCCTCCTCAACGCACATGCTTCAACAGCTTTTGCAAGGAGCCGACCAAGCCCGACCCCCAACGCCGCCGCGGCTGGCGCCTCCGCTCCGGCGAATACGCCGAACTCTGTGACCGTTGCTTGTATGTGTTCCTTCTCCTTCTCTTTCTCCTTCTCTCCCTCTTCGTGTCTCTGTTGCTCTTTCTCTCGAGCACGTGAGTACACACTTGGTCGTGGTGAATTTGAAATATGGAGGGTGTGAAGTGTATAACTGAGGTTTGATAGTGTAGTTGTTATGCTTGAATACTCTGATTTTTGTGATCTGTGTTGTTTCGGGTGGGTCCCACAGTCTCAGTTAGTTGTACGTAGTGTAGATAGAAGAATCTTATACTGGTGTTACTTTGTGCTTTCAAATCCGAATTACAAAAGTTTGCTATCGGTTTAACCACCAATTTGAAAATTAGATTAGATGAATATTAACTTGCTCTTGGTTTTTATAAGTATAGCTGTGACTTTTTTTTTCAATTAATAAATAAATTATTAGAAAATTTTAGTGAAGTTGTGATCTTTAACCATTAATTCTTTTGAAATTTCTGATGTTGTGTATGAATAGCTTCCACATAACGTTACTTGCATGTAGCAAAAGTGTGATTTTCGGACTTATCTAGTTGCCATAAATCTAAACTAAGGTGTTTCGTCTTTATCTTGTTTATTAGATAATTGACTGTATATTTTTTATATATTTTAAAAATTGCAGGTGCATATTTGAACAAGGAAATTTCTGTGAAACATTTCACTCTGATGTTGCAGGTTGGAGGAGTTGTGAGAATTGTGGGAAGGTAATCTATTTCTTTTTCTTATTTAATTTCACCACCTGTTATTACTAAGGTCTAAATTGAAAGAAGAAAAGATGAAAATTCTGTTTGTTTGTACATAATAGAGAGTGCATTGCAGTTCATGCTTAACATATAGCAACTTTGTTTGTTTGTACATAACAGAGACTGCATGCATAACAAAATAATATTATCGTTCAGTTCTATATGGAAGGGTGTTTATATCTAACACTATTATAATTTTACTTTTTCTGTTTAACAGAGAGTGCATTGTGGGTGCATAGTGTCAGTTCAATCGTTTGTGCTTCTTGATGCTGGTGGGATTGATTGCTTGGCCTGTGCTCGTAAAATTTTTGGAATGGTAAGGGCCAGCATAAAAATTTCTTTATCTTGTTTTTATATTTTCCTTACTTTTCTTCATTTGAATTTAGTATGAAAATCAGTTAAGGTTTTTGTTTTTTGTTTTTGTTTTTGTTTTGTTTTTTTTTTTTTTTGGCCCAAGCTCCAAAATAAGTGTACTAGAAGTACTAGTCCACTGATAAGTAGGTTTTGTTACCATAATCGACCTATTTATTGGAGTCCTTTTCTGGGAAATTAGCAAAAAACATTATTATTAAAGAAACCCTTCTCCACTATTTATTAAAAACTTTCCTGATTTATGAACTGATTGAACAGCTACTTAAATTGGAGAACAACTCAAATCCTCAGTAACTAGAAAGTTACCTTTTCCTTAATTAGGAGTGGATTTTTATACTGCAAATAAAGGAAATTTTTTTGCATATGAAGAAGAGGGCTTCCTGTAAGAAGAGTCTTTGGGAAGCAACTTTCATATCTTAATATAAAGAAACCTCTTGCATAAGAGTCTTTTTAATTGATTAATTTCTGTTTTGTTGTTTCTGTTTTCCTTTTGAAAAAAAATAAAGATGAAGGACTACAGTGTGACTTTCATTGTTAATGCTCAATGGAGTTTTTAACCTATGACCTTTCATTTTCTCATCCTAGCATGTTTACACTAACAGGAACATAGTAAAAAAGTCACATTCTTGTAAATGTTACCTAATTTTTTCTACTTTTCATTTTTCTCTCTTTTATTCTTTTGCAAAAATGTCTTTATCTTATTCCCTTTCAAAACATTTGTTCCTTAACCTGTCTTTTTTAGTGCGCAATACAGGCACCTGGTGCAATATGGCTACCATCATCATCTATGCATCATCCAAGAATGCCAACAATGAGGCCGCCGGCAGGGACCCCATTCCCGGGCCACTGGCGTCAGGCCTCCAACTTATGGAATACCTCCTCAGTGCAATCTGACTTGCAACAGCGCCTCGCCTTTGAGTTCGACCGCCCCAGTTGCAGTGAGAAATTTCTCCAGCAAGTGCGTGCCTCAGCTGCCTTGCAACAGCACCAGCACCAGCACCACCACCAACAACAGCAAGTTCCAGACAAGAAGTTTGAGGAAATGCCTGAGAGAAGCGGGGTTTCAACTCTACCCCCTAATTCAATAGGCCCCATTATGCGGGAGAAGTTTGGTGCTAATGGGGCTGGTGCGCCTGGTTTAGACCCTGCTTACCCGTACAGCATCTACCACCGTGTTGAAGGTGGTAATTCAAATCCTAGCACTAATGGGTTGCCCCATGGGCATCACATTTCCGATCCAAGTGTTGAATCACATGGGAGCTCTGGGGTTTATAGGGATGAATCAGGTTCGGGTTTGCCGGTGTTGAGTCCTACATTCCAGCCCAAGGAATCGATCAGGGTTGGGCATGGTCAGACATCGGGCCCGTCATCTTCTGGCTCACCCATGAAGCAACAGTTTTTCCCTCCTACAGATGGGGGTGGTGTTGGTGACATCAGAAATGGTAGCAGGCCCCGTTTGGACATCCGAGCACGCTCCCAGGTGCTGCCCCGCTATTGGCCAAGGAGTACTGGGCAGGAGTTGCAACAAATCAACGGAGAGTATCCTTTTTTGTTGAGTTAGGATTAGGATGATTTACTTTGGTGGGTAGATTTAAACACTAGTTCAAGTTGTACTTCTAATTGAAAGGACCACATCCCGGTCCTGGTAAGTGGCAGTATGGCCTTGTACTGTGCTTGACATTTTTTTCTTGGGCCAGTGCAAGGCCAGTGCAAGGTTAATTTTCTTTTCTGATATCGTAATGTGTTTAGCAGGTTTTTATTTCTGAAATATCTTTAGGAGGGTATTATTCGTTAATGTTTCTTTATTCCTTGTTTTATATGTCAAAGTAATTCCTTAGCTTTTCTAAGAAGCTCGAATTCAGTAATAATCCCTTTGTTTGAGAAGATGCTTAGCGCGAGTGATGCAGGTCGGATTGGGCGTCTTGTTCTTCCCAAGAAATGTGCTGAGGTTTGTCCTTTTATTTAGGATGTTTTCTGGGGTACTTGAAATAATTAGTAGATCCTAGATCGCGCATTCTTGTTGACTATGTGGAACTCTTTCAGGCATATTTTCCAGCAATCTCACAGCCAGAGGGTCTGCCATTGACAGTACAGGATGCAAGTGGAAAGGAATGGCAATTCCAGTTTAGATTCTGGCCAAACAATAACAGTCGCATGTATGTTCTTGAAGGTGTCACCCCTTGTATTCAGGCCATGCAACTTCAAGCCGGTGATACTGGTAAATAACACTCCCTAATGCTTAATGATGTTCAGACTTCAGAGTAAATTATATGGGTGGTACATACCAGTCTACAATGTGTTTTCTTTTAGTTTTGTAAATAAGGCTTGGTAAATAAATAATGGTTAAGCTACATAAAAAATGAGTAATGTATCCCTAACTTCCTAGTATCCAAGTCTAAATTGCTTTAGATTCTTCTTTCTTAATTTACCCCTGAACCCATTTCTTTGGTCTATAATCAGGACAGTAAACCTATGGAACTGCACCACTTGGTTCTGGGTATGAAGTATTCAAATTGGTTCAAGGCTGAAGTATTTCACTTGGTTTAATCATCGCTTGATTTTTGTATCCAAGATTTTGGGCTTTACTATTAATGACCTAACCTATGTAGTGTTGTAGTTGATGCCTTTTGATTGAAATGTGAGATAATGAGAATTATTGAGTCCCAATAAAAACCATTATTTACAAATTGTTACAGCTGTTAATATATGGGTACAGGGTTGAGTCAATAATAAATATAATGGGCTAATGGACCAGAACAAGTTCAGGTGCCTGTATGAACAAAGAGTAATAGACCTGGGTTTTTTATCAGAAAAATAATTTTGAAGGTCCAAGTTAAGTGAAATAGTTGAGGGGCTATAAATCAGAATTTCATAATAAGAAAAAAGGGGCTTACTGGGATGTGGGTAAAATTGTCAGCATCTGATTCCATGTGTATTTCCAACCGCACTTGTATAAATGGGTGTTGCAAGTGAGAAATCATTAGCAAATAAAATAATCAATATAAGTGATATAAATTGTTTTATGTGGGCAGTTACATTTAGCAGAATTGACCCAGAAGGAAAGCTTGTCATGGGATTTAGGAAGGCCTCTGCTCCAGGCTCTGGTGAACCGGTACTTTACTGTATACTATACACATTGACATATCAACATTTTAGTTATCCTGATGGTTTTTTTTCGCCTCTAAATAATTGCTTCACTAGTTTGTTAGTTACATATGGTGACTATTGAAATAAAATGCACTAAATCATGCTGAATTATATTGGTAGTTTAGTGCTTTAACTTGAATGGCATTAAATCGCTGTTTTGTTTCGAGTGGGTCCCAGATTCCCAGTTAATTGTCCCAGATTCCCAGTTAACTTGAATGCACTTCCTTGATTTATAGACAAGTTAAGGTATGACAACAATAGTAAAATTCCATCAATGAGATTCCTGTCCTGTGTTTTATTTTATATGATTCAATGGCTGCATGCCAGTACTCTTTTAACATTACGTTATTAATTTTCTTATTTTCTTCACATGGTAGCTGCTACCGAGAATTTCTAAAAAAATAAAATAAAATAATCTTATTTTCTTTCTTACATGCAGGAAACTCATCATCTGAAATCGAACAATGGCTTTTTAACCTGCCCGCCGCCTGATAATATCCCTAAAACCAGTACCTCTGATCAGATAGACTCTAACATAAACCCGCCAGAGTGGTCCAACAACCCAGAGAATAAAGGAAGTGGCCTTGCGCATGTTTCTCAGGAGGGAGGTTTTGTGAATCTCATGTCCAAGCCTCCTCCCCCTGTACAAGCAGGGCCTGTCAAAAGGAAAGGCAGCTCCCTTGGTGCCAAAATAAAGAGGTTAAAGATAGAAACTGAGGAGTCTATGGAATTGAAGTTGAACTGGGAAGAGGCACAATCACTACTTAGGGCACCTTCAAATTCAGTTCCTTCTGTTACGGTTATTGATGGAAATGAGTTTGAAGAATTTGAGGTCAGATATCCTATCCTATGCAGGGTTTATTTTTTCATTTGATCCCCTAATTGTGAACATTATGCTGTTCTTTACCCTGTGTCGCACTTATTTGAGAACAGTACATGTTGCGCTCTTAAGGGTTACTTTGAAAAGTTCCCTGACTTTCTGTATTTGCAAATTTGCAAATGCATCTGAACATCAATAATATGCTGAAGATATATACAGTTATATATAAACTGGTAGGTACTGGCCATTTATATTATGAACATTAGAATATGATAGCTTTATTTATGACAGAAAAAATATAATGCTTTCATTACAACTGTAAAACAGGAACCTCCAGTAGTTGGAAGGAGGACGTACTTTGTGACTAGTCAAACTGGGTAATATTCTACTTCCACTATTGAGTATATTAATTTTCCCTTTTTTAAACTGGAAATAAAGAGATGACCATGGTTGGACAGCGAGAGACACCAGTGGGTGCAGTGTGAAGAATGCACCAAGTGGCGCAAGGTGCCTGTTGACGCTCTCTTGAATGCTAAATGGACCTGTTCTCAGAATATCTGGGACCCTGACAGGTGGTACTTTTTTGTCTTTAATTTCCTAGGAAACGAAATTCATCAGCATTTTTTTTTGACCTATTTTTGTTGATGTATTTGTAAACAGGTCATCCTGTTCGTCTCCTGCGGAGCTTACTGTGGAGCAGCTTGCAGAATTGATCCCTTATAGAACTGGTAGAGTGTTCATGCCACTCAGTACTTAAATAGGGACTTTTAACTTACCTACCTATTCTTCAAGTATTTAAATTTGATCAATAGGACTGGTTGTTGCTGTATTACCTGAACTTTGACCATAACTGAAGTGAATTTTTGAGGAAGTATTTTTTGCTGCAACGACTGTTAATTTGTTAATTTGGACTACATATTTGAAACCTGCTTGTTGCAAGCAGTTAGGCCAACTCATTACTAAGCACATGAAAATGTCCCATTTTTCTGTAATGTTCTGGTTCAATTTAGGCATTTTTTTTCCCTAGAAAGATTTGCTAAACATTCCCTGGATAAATTTAGAAAACAGCCCCACCTTGTAGTAAACTGAAAGAAGTCCCTATAATATAAGAAAACTAGTGCTGGATTGACTCCACAATAACATTTCATATAATCATACTGGTGACGTTGTGTTATCATGTTATAATAAAAATCAGCCTCTATTTTTGTGTTTCAACAAATTTGAAGGTGAAACCCTTCCTTTTTAAGATTCCATTTACACACAGATTCCACTTTTCTTCGGGTACCTGTCCAGAGAATGTCAGAGATCCAGCATCTGTCTTATAATTATTTTTCCTAGACGAGCACAGTTTGGCTAAATTTGGATTGTAGGAAGTTGGAGTAATCGGTAGACCGGGTAGTATCCTCACCCACATCCCAAAATTTCTTACGCTTCACTAAGTTTGTACTACTATTCAAGGGTATTTCCTTACTCCATTCTTGGTTCTCAATGATAGTAGGGTTCTTTTTCTGATTATGGGCCTCCTGATAAGTTTTCTTTTTGTTTGTTCCCACACGTAAGAAATACTCTCTTTTGACATAGTGAAGCCTACAAGTACAGTTAACTGGTTCTATTTTGCAGTAACAATCATAAATCCTGAAGTCACCTAGACCTGCATAATGGAACATGTGATAAAAGATTTTTATACTAAATCCTTTCAGTTGCATTTGCTTTCTGGTCTCAATATGATGAGTAAAACATAAATAAATTTAAATACTTAAAGCATTCTTGTTCTTTGTTTTTTTTTTCCTCTATCTTATTAAATACATTCTAACAATCTCCTTGTTCCTATTTTTAGTTTAGTGTTCTTTGCTTCGATGCCCCACAATAATCTGATATTAGCAAAGATAAATTTGGGAAATTTTTGTTCAGTTCACAAAGTGCTTTAACTAAATTTCTGGACCAGATATTTGAGCCTAGGATATGAGTTTTGAAAATGACAAAAAAATTGTTGGAAACTATGTGATAAAGTGTAGCTAATATTGGTATTCGGGACCTTTTGGACTGGCACAGATTTTTTTTGTTTTTGCCCAGTAGGTGCTTGATGAATTCCAGTCTAAGTATTTTAGTTGGTTTCATTGGGACCTAAGGGTGGTCTATTCATCAGAGTCAGTTAAAGTTCTTTATTATGAAATGCAATTTTTTTGAAACAGGTGGTGGGACAAAGAGATCAAAACTGAAGCACGAATCATCAGAAGCAGCTATCCATGCTTCTGAAGGTCTAGACACTCTGGCAAACCTGGCCATTCTGGGTGAATCAGAATCCCTCCCAGGATCTTCTGTGGCGAGTCCTCACGTGCAGACTACGCGACACCCACGCCACCGACCGGGTTGCTCCTGCATTGTTTGCATTCAACCACCTAGTGGGAAGGGACCCAAGCACAAATCGTCATGCACTTGTAATGTGTGTAATACTGTCAGGAGACGCTTTCGCACACTCATGTTGCGTAGGGGGGACAAACGTCAGGGTGAGAATTCATCAGACCCTCCAACGGGCCCCACTAAACTCATGTCTTCGCAGTCTGGTGCGATTGTTGCTGATGTGGATCTTAAGGGTCAGAGTGGGATTACTGTCGATGCCGGTCCCAGTCCTAGTGGAACTGCTGTTGCTGGTATGATATTGTTTTGGTGTTGCTTTCTATATTAGTTACAAGAACATATTGCATTTCAACACCGAAAATATATTACGCTGGCCGCCAGTACCCATTTTTTATGTGAATCACCTAAATTATTAGACTGGTTAATGTGCTCAATTTTACTCTTTTTGTTTTGTTTGTTTTGTTTTGTTTTTTTTTTTTGTTTTTTTTTGAAGCAAGCCAATAATAGAAGCTATATATCCAGTTTTGATGAACATATGAGGATCATTACCTCTTATGATAAAATTGGACTGGTTGGCGCTCTATCTAAAATACAATAAAAGCCTGAGCACAAATCTCTAACACAAAAAAAAGAAAAAAAAATACACCAGCATTACAAAGGTACTCTTTAAGGGATGTCTTACTTGCAATGTTTTGGTATACCTAGGTGAACTTTATATATAAAACAAGTTGGAATTGTGATTAAATTAATGAGTTATAATTACTGCAGATGAGGTCTCAGAGAGGAGAATTGGTACGGTAACAGCATCGTCATCTTCCCCATTAAAAGCTCAGATCGACTTAAATATTCAGCCCGAGAAAGAAGAGGAGATTTCCCCCAAATCTGTTACTGCCTCAGCCGCTGCTGTCAAGCTTATAGATGATGCCCCTTAAACTTAGGTCATCACCATTAAGTTTTTGAACCAGACATGCCTAGCCTTGTTTGAATGAGAGTCTCTTGAATATTTTGGTAAGGGGCTTGCTATGACTATGTGTGGAAGGCAACTAGCAGGATGCAGGATATAGAGCTACCTGTTGTTATGATGTTACTATTTTGTAAGAGCATCTGAGGGGATAATTATAAGCGGTTCGTTATCTGAGGCTCTACGAAGATATTGCTCATATATACTACCTCTAGCAGATAAAAGAATTATCTAAAATGCTTGCTAACGGCGCTTTATTGATAAGATCATATCATCGAAAGTTAATATACTATAAATTATGAGTTAAAATTCATTCTGAAACTAGTACTTAGTATGTGCTAAATGCAGCTCGTTTTTTTATTACCAACTTAGAATTACAACATTTATCACAATTCAGGATTTTTTATGTTAAAATTTATAACAGGAAATTAGGCATATTTTTGCAAAATGGGTAAGCTTTTGGATACACCAGTATTTCTTAAATAGTTTGAAATGTTTTTTGGAGGTAATGGGCAACCGTGTATAAATTTCATAAAAACAGAAAAGAAATATATACGGTTTGCATTAGTTACGATAGGCTGTTGCTACAAGAGCTTAAGAGGTTGCATTTGGGACAAAAAAAAAGGAATTGTTTAGGATCATCTCTAAGATTCTATCATCCCTATCATCCTCACAGATAATGCATCTCTAAGCATTTAATTTATTTTCGTTTAATTCTAATTTCTTTAAAAATGCGTTAATAACTATCTCATCCCTCATCCCTAACCGCATCTCATTAATTGTCTCATTAATACAATTAAATCTAGCGTCTCTCATTCTCTGACAATTAAAATCCAGCGTCCTCTCTATTTCGCTCATTCTTCCCTTCCACTAGCACTTTTTTTTTATGAATACTAACTGTTCTAGTTAAATAAGTAATTGTTCTAGTCAAATAAGCTATTGTTCTAACTGTGAATACTAACTGTTCTAGTTAAAACACTAACTGTTCTAATTAAATAGCAATTGTTCTAATTACTGTTCTAGTTAATATTACTAACTGTTCTTTAAAAAAAGCTAACTGTTCTAGTTAATGTTACTAACTGTTCTAATTGAACTGAAAAAAATTTGTGCTGGAATAGTTGCTATATTAACTGAAACAATTATATATATTAACTAGAAAAGTTAGTATTCACAGTTAGAACAGTTATTTATTTAACTAGAACAGTTAGAATTCACAGTTAGAACAATTATTTTTTTAACTAGAACATTTACTTATAATAACTAGAACAGTTATAATAATTGTTCTGTTTAAATTCACAGTTAGAACAGTTAGAATTCAAAGTTAGAACAATTATCAGAAAAAAAAATGTGTGCCAGGAGAAGGGAGAAGAAGCGAAACAGAGAGGATGGAGGAAATGGAGCGCCAGGGGATGATGGGATGAGAGGCTAATAACGCGTTAATAACTACCAGGGGAATCATCTCCATCATCCTCATCCACTCTTTCCTTTTTCGGAATGCAATTAATCTAACTGCTCGGGCATGATGGGGATGATCCTTATCAGCCCCGCAAAAAACAAAAAAGAAAAAAAAGTGAAACAGTTTTGAACCCTATCATCTTCTGCCTAATATGGATCTCCTCAAGCTTGAAGGGTCGGATTTGTTTAGCACTCAAATTTTAATTGAGAGAAAAATATAATTGGCTATTTGGCATGTATTCAGTTGATGAAATTGGGCACCTGAACAATGCTAGGGACATTGTTGATCGTTTACTAGTTCTTTAAGTGCGCACATAGCGTTTTACTTGTTTCGTAAGATATATTTGCCTAACTTGTATGCTTTATTTGGATAGTGCCAATAGAAAGTTTGATCAAACCCTTCTTGCTGCCTTTTGTTGGGAAAGATGGTCTGAAAAGAATAGTAGTGTTTCAGAATAGCTCAGGCCTCTCCTCTCAAAGTTAGTCTTTAATGCTATACTTCTCTTTCAACTTTGGACATGTTACACATCTAACATGGCAGAAGAAGTTCAGAGACTTGGAGAATCTAAAGGATGGGCATATTACAATTGACTCGCAGTAGACAGATGCCAGATTGAGATGGCCTCGTCTCCTCCAAGAACATTTTGCTGCTCACTCTGCTTTAAGGATTAAACAGTTTATCCTGTTTGTTTGCTGGGGGTGGGTTTATTTCTGGAGGATTTCTGTCTGTTTTGCAGTTGTTACTTTGGTTGTTTAGTAGGCCAGTATTTTGTGTAATGGTTTATGGTTTACTATTTTGCAAAATCTAACTTTGTTGCTTAATTAAGTCGGTTTTCTCGAGAAATACTTTTAGTTCAAAAAGTAAAAAAATTCTTATATGTTATTTTAATGGATGTTTGGAAACTGAGAGTTTGAGTTAAGAGACACTGTATGGTTCTATTGAAATTTATTGTTGGCTAAAAGTCACTGAGGTTTCAACCGCTAAGACTTATTGGAACAAACGTCTTACTCTCACCACTCAGGTCAGAGCATAAGATAAAAATGAAGACAAACATAATACAAAGATAGAGATTAAAAAAACAAACATTCAGAAGAAATGATTTGAAATTACAAATCCGTATATGTCTTATCCCATGAAATTAGTGATTAGCCATTCGAAATGTTTACATTATAAGATACGATCATACAATCATTATTGATTCATCTCTAGGGATAGCCGAAGGTCTTTCCTGGCCTGTTTTGGATATTAGTATTGTCCACCAATATAGGCCTGAGGTGTGATGTCTGGCCCGCCCATTGGCCTTCTTCCGAAGCCCATGCCTGCATGTTCATGTCTTGTGTCTAATGTCTAACCTGTTATTCAAACGAATTTCAAAATTTCCAACGCTGAAATACTATCAACTGTATCAAGTATCAACATAAAGTTCAGAATCGTATAAATACAACAAAGTTCACAAAATACAAATACAACACAAAGACAATTAATTAACAGTCTTGCCATCATAAATTAACAACCTAAAGTACCGATAGTGTGGCCACCTGACCACCTCCCAGCCACTTCATAAAGCATGAAAGTCACTAACAGCATGTGCTAACTTATCCTAAAAGTATATATTGTATTTTTACTATAACTGCTAACTTATTTTAAGATTCACGTCATTAATTCAAGTATGAAGACCACTGGTATCACCAGACCTGATTAATGAGTAAAATCAAAGTATAAGAACTCGAACCAAAAGTCCTCAACCAAATACATTTCAAAGCTTAAGAAAGAGTCAATTTCAAAAGCTTTCTGTTGTAAGTAAATCATTCAAGTATGAGAACATTTGAAGTACCTTGATATCATAATAGTAACCAAAACAAGATTGGATTAAAAGATCACAAGAAGAAAAATAAATCTTCAAAAGAACAATGTAAAACCGTTCTTAATTGCCTCTCCTACTCTGACCTACAAATAATGTGTACCAAACTTCATGAGTATCGCAGTACAAGTGCATCTAATATTTTATTTGATAAAAACTGAGCTGCGAAAATAACATATCGTTGTTGCTATCCAATAGAGGGGGAGATGATAGTTAGCCTATTAATGGTAAAATTTTTCATAATGACAGATGGCAATGTAACAAACATTAAAACTTTACAACCAGCCAAGAATTCTTAGAAATCAATAACTAAAATAATACCAATATTCTTAGCAAGCAGTGACTATTAAAGGCTACAAAAATATACAGATCACCACCAAATTGAGCACCAGCTGAGAACAAGAAAGGAAATTATAGAGGTAGACTTTAAATTAATAGAATTTGCACAGACCAGAATGTGATCTTATTGTAATAATTACCAATAGCTATGTAAGCACATAATTCTGGAAGAACAAAATGGGGATAAAAAGGATCAATATCAGTGATCAACAATTTAGGCATATTATTGTTATTATTATTAATCTTACATTATTAATTTAATGTAAAGCATAATAAGAAAATTACACTTTGTAAAGCCCTCAGATTAGCATGGTTACAATTGTGTTCTAATTGAGTCTAAAATGAAACAACGGTGTGCAAATTGTAGAAAAGGCTTTCTCATTAGAATCTATACTCAATTTTTTTTAAAAAAAAAATCTCAGTATCTTGATGATATAAAACGTGTACATAACATAATATGATTCCAGATTTTTATTAATAACATTGCCTAAGTTTCCTTCCTAAATTTCTAGTTTTAGACTATTTTTTGCAGTGCCAAAATTAAACATAAAGTTAATTTGTGAATGTAGAAAATTTTATATTTATTCGAGGACAAAATACAACATGAGAAATGAAGGAGAAAATCTTTGTCAGGAGGGACTATTAGATCGTTAGAGAAAAAGTGGTGGAGAGGCGACAGTCAGGCAATATTGCTCGTTAAAACTTAAAAGAGATAATGTGGAGCGTGACTAGGGCAATTGAAAGAGAATATTGTATTAATTAGGCTTTAGAGAGAAAAGTGAACTAGGACCCATATCCTCTATAGCACCCTTATTTTGCTACAGGTATAACACTTTGCATCAGGTGCATTGGATTTGAATCGACAACTCAGATTAAAGGTGGTAAAGAAAATTCGCTCTCCATCCTTTCTTTCTCCCCGACCTTCTGTCTCACTCGTACACCACCCTCAACCTCCCTCTCTCGCATTCGACCTTCTCTCTCCTGTGCTGATCGGAGATGAGTGCAATGACGAGTTGTAGAGGCGTGGCCTTGGGATGACAGGCGTTCACCACCCGCTTTTGTGCTTTCGTACTGCATGCGGCTATTGAATTTAAACTTAAATCCCAATTTCGAAGTTCAACTTTTGAGTTGGTAGATAATAGAGATAGAGCGTCCTCTTGAGTGTCTTAGAACTCGGAACAACCTTTTGATAGAACAACTAGACTAGTTCAGTAATTATCCAACTGTTGTACTAAACTGGCCTCAAAGAGGTCAATGAGGATCATGCATGTGTAGGCAATGGGTCGTATGACCTTACGCCCGTTCCTAAACCATCTCAATTTTATTCTAGGCTTAATTTTTTGTATGCCCTCCAACTCTTTGCTATTTATTTATTTCTCCTTGTACTCTTGTGTATTTCTTATTTGTCACTAAACTCTTTTAAATGATTTCTTAATTGTCCTTCAACTTAACATATAGAGTTATCTTATAACAAAATCGAATATTAATTCCGAATTAATATAGAAGGAAAGAAATGCCCCTAACCATTTAACATGCATGCTTTAAAAAATATGAATGGAAAATTGAATTTGACTTACAGTAGATGTGCGTTTCATTTCTTTCTAAAGTTGGGTGGCTAAAATATAATATGAAGAGCTTCTTTCATCTCTTAATTATTTATATTAGCAATTTGTCTATTTGTTCATCCATAAACACCAAACATGACACACGTTCTATGGTGCCTGAAGCATGCTTTTGTTTCAGCCTCCAAAAATATTTGCATCGTGGTGCGTTCTATGAATGCTCTAGCCAAGAAGAAATAGATCAGTCTACCAAAGAAAAGAAACTTCAAACAAATGATGGATATATACTTGGAAAGTCTTTGAGTTCCTAAGGGTACAGCTGTTAGAGATATGTCCTAGAAGCCAATCATTTTATGGCTACTTCTATAGTTTATGTTATTGATGATATTTGATCATTTGTTTCTGGATTTAATATTGACAGTTCATTCATGTTGAGGATCTGAATTGTGGATCATTGTGTTTCATTTATGATTAAATGACAATAATAAATCAAAATTGTCCATAGTCTTGATAATTAACAAGGAACATTAATTATCAGACAAGACTAGTATACAAGTTAAGTGATGATTAAGTTCTACAAATCATAAGTAAGGAGTTACTAACTTAATTGTATATGTATATGTTACTGGAACATAGTACAGGACATGATCCAATGAAATAAATATATGGATTGTGTTATGTGTCATTATTTATTTCATATGTGTTTGATTCTGAGTTTGAGATGGTTCAGTTTCTCCACATGAGGATATGTTCTATAAATATCGTCTAACGCTGATTCCTGATAAGGACTGCTATACGGACTTTATTTATGTTCTCTTGAATTGTGCGGGGAGAAACTGGTCATCAAGAAAACCGTATGTGCCTCATTAGTTCACCTAACGAGTGATGATATCCACTGGGCCCCTTGATGGAGATGGATTGCTTGCTAGCAACTTGTGCAATCATCTCTAGATCAAAAAACGTATAATCTGCAAGAATGACACATTTATATCTTGGATTATACAAGGATCTCATGTGACATAAGAATCAAAACAATAAGATACCATTTCTTATGCAGGATTGAAGTACTGTATTGGTACAGTATTTAATTTATGCGAATTGGAAATCATAACGTGTTGCTAGATACCGCTTATGATTAATAGAAATAAATGATGATTTATTTTCATAGCCAACATAGCATAAATCCTCAAAGGGTCACACAAATAGGACTTTAACCAAACGTGCATTATTTATTTGTTTGCAGTAGCGAGTACTGCGAATATATGATAAGTTGATTAATTAATTATATACCGTTGCGAACCGTTATAATTAATTAACTCAAATGGATCATATAGAAACAATATAATATATATGCTAATCCCAAATTAATTATTAATATGTTAATAATTAAGTTAGTTCAACGCATATTTATTATACTGAGCTAATTGGCTTTTTAGTTAATCGGTTAACTGAAAGCCCGATATGAGACGAATTGAAAGAATGAATTAATGGACCACTATATCATATGGATTTGGCCCACTTAATCTCTGAAAATTTCGGCCATAGAGGGGCATTTGTGTCCAAGAAAAAATAGGAAGAGAGAAATCTAATTATGGAAAACGTTCCATATATATATTGATTGTTTCTTTGGAAATAAGTCGGAGAAAAACCTAATTCTCTCTCTCTTCTCTCTGTGGTCGCACTGTTCACGCAATGTTCACGTACTGTTCACAGCGGAGAAAATTGGTTTCTCCAATTTTAAGCTCTTAATTCTATCTCTAGCTCATGCGTTGAGCGATTTTCTTTCCAGTTAAACAGTTAATCGTGCGAAGGAATTCAAAGGGAATTAGTTATTGTCTTGGACAAGCTAGCACTTGTCTTGAAACCTTGGTTAATTTTCTAGGTGGACTCGAGGCGACGAGGTGGTGGTAGTGTGCTACCCATCGACTCCTAAGCAAAGATCGAGCCTTCTAGTTACGAGACTAGAAGAGGTAAATCCTTCTACCGTTCTCTTAAAGTGTCAACTTGCATAATTATCTAGATCCGTATAATAGCAATTGTAAATTGTTTATTAATAAGTAATAAAAATTTAAATTGCACATGAAATGAGTTCCTTACAACAGCTTGTCAGATTAGGAGGAATAACAGGTAAAGGTCCATTCATGTGTTTTACCCAAGACTTTTGAAACAGGAAGAAGGCGAAAGGACTAAACATCAGATAGGAGAAAGGAGGGAGATTAAGCGTTTCATGTTTTAGCGAAAAACTTTCTGGAGCGAAAAACTAGGAAAAATAAAAATAAGTCTAGGGTTAATTCTGACCTTTTAAGTTAATCCGGAATTAATTTTCGATTTTCTTATAAAATAACTATAGTTAACTCTGTATAATTAAGTTGAAAGGTAAATAAGAAATCATTTAGAAGAGTTTAGTGGCAAATAAAAAATACATAAGAGTACAAGGAAAAATAAACAAATAGGAAAAAGTTGGAGGGCATATAAAAAATTAAGTCTTTATTCTATGTATGTATTTTTTCTTATTGTATGTATTGTTTGATTTTCTCCTAGAAATGAAATGAAAAACAAAATATAAAGTTAGATTGTGCTTAAAACCTTATGTTAAATCCCTATTAATTGAAAACAAAGCTTATAGCATTAATAAATTTCTTTTAATTGAAAACAATGCTTATAGCATTGATAAGCTTCTTTTTAATTTTTCTATGGATCGTAGATATCTCCTTTGTTTGATGTTATGGAGAAAAATAGAAACGGCTTACATGTCATTAATATTAAGTACACAGTAATTGGAGATGGAGATTAACTTACCAATATCTCCAATTAATTTTTTATTCTGATCTCGCATGATATATTTTTTTTCAAGCATGCGTGCTATAGGCTATAGCTTGGTTGCGAGGGCAAGATGTGTGCTTTGTACGGAACAAAAGAAACAAATAATGTGATAACTAAGAGGCATGAGTCGAGCATGCATTGGTTGAGGAACATAATGAAATTAAAATGAAAAGAAAACAAAAAAGATACATTATTTGTTTTAGAAAAAGAAAGATTTAGGATTTAGAAGCAGACCTCAAAACTTGCTTGGTGCCCTTACCCATCCAAAACTAACGGAGGAGGAAAACAAACGACAAGAGCTGACGGAGGAGACGGCGGAGTTAACTATATAGTAATTCCAGATAGACTGCTAACGGGACCCACTCTAACGGAAAAAAACAAAGCGTTCTAGTCTTGTATACAGAATTAGAGCTGTCAAACGTGCGAAACGGCAGCGGAAATACCGTCTGTCGTTTTCGTTCCGTTTCAGCAACGAAACACAATACTCATTCTGTTTCCGTTCCGTTTCGTTAAACGAAATGATTTTTCCATTCCGTTTCTGTTCCACTTTCAATTTTCCATTGATTTCAACCCATTTTCTATTGATTTCATCCAGTTTTCAGTAAAACGTTACAGTAACGTGTACCACTCCTTGTTTCGTTTCCATTCCGTTCTCAGAAACGAAACCATTTTCCTTTCCACTTCTGTTCCGTTTCAGACAGAACGAAACAGAAACGTGCGAAACGGATGGGTATTGACAACGCTATACAGAATGCTACGATCAGGACCTAACCAAGATGAGCGCTCAGGATTATTCCATCAGACGGAGTAGATTAGGACTAACAGCTGTGTTAGATTTTTTTTTTTTTTTTTTTTTTTTTTTTTTTTAATATTGGCTGTGTTAGACTTGTAATCGGACCCTAGCATACAAATGCTTATTGTAAACGAACTGTTGAAAATTAATGAAAATTACTCTCTTTACCTGTCTATTGTTTATCTCTTTTCTTCTCTTATTCTTTCTTTTCTTTACAAAGTTCTATCTTTAATTGATCGATTTAAAACCAAAATTGATCAAAGTCTCTGACTCTAAGTAGGCAAATTACACTACTAACATCAATTATAAACGGTAATTAATTTGTTTACATGCCACTATGCCAGGGATTATATTCACCTCAATCTTCTTTTTTATTTTTGCCTGCACTTCTGAAATTATATAAACATTTTTTTTTCATTTGTGACAAAAATTATAGTTGATGCTTTGCCTACTACCCAAAAATCATGTCCGATTTGGAAGTTATAGATAAAAATTGAATCGGTTAAATGACTTAAATTTTGTATTATAAAAATTTTCAACACAATAGAAATTCTCCACATCGGGTTCATGTGTTTCGATCTATTAAACTTTTAATTTACCCACATCGGACAATGAAAATCAACGGGAAGTAGAAAAAGATGATGTGGCTGTGTTGTATCCTTTTTGAAACCTTTCATCACGAGATGGGATGAAAGACATGGCCGATGGGATAGGATGTAATCCTGAACAGACAGAGGCCCAAAATTGTGGGACAGCTTATTTAAATTGGATCAAGATGGTCCTTATATTTATTTTAATAAACACGACAATTTATGTTAAATTAAAATCGGCATAACTGAAAAAGTAAGGTTATATATCCTTTGTTTATCATTTTTTTTATTAAAATTGATATAATTTTGAGAATTATTTGGTCCATATTTATTGTTGATATTGTAAATAGTTTGAAGAAAAGCTAACCAATTTAAAATGTAAAAGAAAAGAAAATGTTAGTTCTAGTGATGACTTGGTTGTGCGCGCGTGTGCTTTGACTGCTTTCTAATGGTATCTTGTTTCTTTATACATCAACAGGAGTATGATTATCTTTATTGTGGACATTTTCATTACCAATTCTACTAGTATGAAGAGTAGAAAAGTTAGGTGAAAAAAGAATCGCCAAATTACTGATTATTCTCATGGTTCACTTTGTTGATCTTAAATAATGTAGTTAAGATTTCATGCGTGATTAATGCATTTAATAATGTAGTTAAGATCTCAAAGTCAAACCAGGTTTGCATTCTAAAAAAATAACAAAAGAAAACTTGAAAATGACACATGCACTCTTGTTGACAAACACATTAATTACCTCAACTCTCTTGGCATGAAATAGATTTGCCTCAGATATTTGTTTGTTTGTTTGATTCTATGGTGCGAATTCAGGCTGAGTAGTCCCCTTCAATATTGTTCATGCACAGTTATCTGATACAATAAGACGACGAAGAAACTGGTCATTGTTGAATATAACTTGTTTAGTCACCTTTCAATATAATCTCAGGACAGATTATAATTGGTCACCTAATATTGGTTCTGTAGATTCACACTATTCCAATTTTATTATTTCTATTTAAGTAGGGATATGTATTATGCAATTACTGCTTTCAAGATATTTTAATGCATTTGTTTTCTACATTCTCTATGTTTGATCAGAAAGACAACACTTGAATCTTTCATCAAGTATTATAATGTTGATTATATGACCATATAATAATCTGAACCTTTTAACACATTAATTAAGCCTTGAACATGGCAATCATATAATAATCTTTTGTTATATTCTGGTAATTTTATTATTTAAACAGTCAGTTCTTAGAATTTCACATTAAGTCTCACTAGGCCAAATGCTTTCAAATTACACCAAAATTGTGTGGATGAGAGAACTGCATAAAATGCCCTTTCTATGGGATGTCTTGTAATTTTTGGGACAAAATTAGTGATGTTTATTTATTAATTACAGTATCCAGTACCATCTGCTCAATTATCAACAGCTGCTAGACCCATATCACAAGTTCAGTTGTCCGGTATCAGGACCAAATAGTCCTAATAGAAGAAATATCTGGTTTGATTTGTAACCAGAGCGTAATTTTGGGTTTTATTTGGCAGTATCTTAAAACATCAGTATCAAATTAGTTGTAAAATTGACATGAACTAAAGCTCAATCAACCCAAAATAACATAAAACAGGTGAAAAACTATTGAGTTCAAGCCTGAATAAACCTCAACTTTGGTTGTTACATACTTGCATGTCAACATCGCAAGCAATGACTGAAATTTTAACTGGTACCATCTCGTTAGTACATAATTTGGAACTTTCTCATTTTAACTACTCTTCAGAATCCAACCACCTTCTAAATCTTTCATGTAAAAATTGCACTCAGCTACCTCCTAGAACCCTCAGGTGCACACTATAAACACAAGCAAACCTAAATTTATATCCTCACATCAAACATATATATCAAGTTAGACATTAAACGATAATAAAATTAGTATAACACATCACAAGCAGCTCATGTATTCAGAGAAAAAGATAAAAAAAAATAGAAACATAAGAAGAAGAGTATTAATACTTTTACTTTTCATTCTACAGTGAAAATAAAAAACAAAATGCATTAAGGCCTCAAAACTTCTATATTTTACTGATCAACCCCTTGGTTGACCATATCCATGTAATGTTTGAAAGATTCCTGCCTTTGCAATCTCATTTCTTCATTAAATTTCTTGATGAATGCCTCTACTCTTCGATTCAACTCATCTTGGCCGAGCGATGGTTCTCTCTTAATCTTCTTCTCCCCTGAGCTGGCCAACGGCGAATCATCACCTGCCCTCTCATGAAATGTCTCAGCCTTGCGCATCAGGGGGCCAGGAGGAGGCACCACATCATCACTGATATTTCGTGGGGCACGTGTCTCCCATGTATCTGATTTCTTTAGGTGGCGAGCAAGAGGCAATTGCCGGCCTTCTGTGATGGTGCGCCATGTGGATTCAAGAGTTTCTCCCTTGCGTGATCTGGTCACACGAAGAGCCTTGCCTGAAAACCCAAAGAATAAATTTTAAGCATGTCAATTTTATAGTTTATTTCAGAAAAAAACAATCAATGAAAAATAAATACACAAAATTCCAATTTATCAAATATGGGTAGCTTGAAACTGTGTTCTGGTTCTAGATGATACTAATATCTTAGGTATAGCAAGACTATACCTTCATCTAGGATATATGCCCATTAGGATTCAATAGTAGTACCATTACCAAGGTAATTTGCATTCATCGCCTTATAAAAATTGAATTATGTTACACTAGGCATCCAATTTATTAATTTAGATTTGCTTTACAACAAATTCTTCTTTGCATTAGTATTTATATATATAGTATAACTGTGCATGCATAATGTAATAATTATATAAATCACAAAGAACCAGTTGAATTACAAAAATAGACGGTTAGGAAAGCACAAAATTACCTTCAGGGCTGGGCCGAACACTCTTCCTGCTGAACCGAGAAGAAACCGGTGGTTTCTCTGCCGACTCAGTCAGCATGGCATATTCAATTGGCATCTCCATCGAATCAGCACGCACCATCGGTTCCACCAACGAGTCGGTATACACCACAGGAGCCATTTCTTCATCTTCCCTTTTCTCCATATCCCATCTTGGACCCCTTATCACAAACTCTTCCTCTTCATCTTCCATGTCTGGTATCTCAAAAATGGGTTTTCGGTCTTCCCTCGGTTCCGGTACTGGCACTGAAGTTGGCACCTGTACTGGGGCAGGAGGTGCCTGCACTGTTGCAGGATCTTGTAATGCCACTAACACTGGTACCGGCACTGGTACCTGAACTGGATCTGCTCCTGGCACCGGTACTGGTATACTGTCCTTGACTGGTACAGTTTTGGGTGGGCTGAAACGGGAGGAAGCAGCAATGGAGAGGATTATACAGTTTATTATCAAATAAAGGTATGGAGGAGTTAGCCAACTGGAAATCGACACGTAAGCTTTCGGCAACCAATCAGATAGCGACACATAAGCGCTCGGACCCATAAATCGGAGCATCACGGCAGTCCATAACACTCCAATTGAAAGTGTCACCAACCTTGTTGTGCCTGTGTAACCCATCGTTGTGTTGTGTCTCTCTCTCTAACTAGAACAAACTGCACACAATAGGAGAGAAAGATGAAAGCTTCCTCCTTCACTCTCTCTCTCTCTCTCTCTAAATTGTGTAGAACTACTCTCTTTGCTTCTCCTTCTCTCCTGTGTATCTCTCTAGAATGCACGCACCGCTCCTTGTTTCTCTCAGTGTCTCTTTGGTTCTCTTTGTATATTTGAACTCTGTTTTGGGAGAAATTGTGAAGGAAAGATGGCTAAGTTATATTATATATAAAACGAAGAAGAAATCTTGACCGTCGGATTAAATGCCCCTTGATAGGGGGATATGTGTGTCAGTGTGTGACGTTTCGCGTGTTTATCCCTTTCGGCTTATGGAGCCACTTCAAAGCGGCACTGTTCTGGCCAAGTTTTCACTCCAAACCCTCTATTTCTTTCTAATATAATATAAGTTTCTACATTTATAATAAACTTTAAATTTTGTTTATTTGTTGTGAATTTTTTTTTTTTTTTTTGGAAGATGAGAGATATTTTTTTTTTTGTTTTTCTGCATTTTGAGCCGGAGGTTGCCTCTCAATTAGTTTCCCACAAAAAACAGTAACAAACTTTTCGAGGTGTTTAGTGAAAGAAACTTTTGAAAAATAGTGTACTCCACTATGGAAAAATCTAGAGTCCGTTAAGCATGTGTGCCAATGATACATGGGGCCCATACAGATTTGGACGGTGCAGATGAAATAGTAGTTGTACTTATCACTGATTTTTTTTTTTTTTTTGATGAAAATAGTTATCACAGATCAACCCTTACTTACTGATCTATGACTGGTTGTTAAGGAAATATATGTATTGTAGTCTTCAGTGTAGCAATTATCTGACAACCATTCAGAACTTTTCATTGTAATGGTTTCGTTCATTTGTTCTACGGTTGTCTACAAAGTAAAAACCACAACTGATCTAGAGAGTCGGTAGAGAGAGTGGAGTGGTCCCACATGGGAGACGCTCTCCAACGGTCGAAAAATGGACCGTTGAAATCCGTGCGATGTACGCGTGGCAGGTGTGGGACCCACGGTTTCAGGCGGAGTAATTGGTACGGACTGTCGCTAAGGTGAGACAGCGCGTTTCGCTGTAAGATCCAGATGGTTGTCTTGCCATCGTGGATTAATCACAACCGTTCATTGACATTATTTCATTTTTTTTTTTTGGAGAGAATCAATGACGTACAATGGCTATTAAATATGATTATTCATGGTACAGCCGTGCGGTACAGGTCGTCCATGTCATGCTACCGAGTACCGACCTATCTCCATAGCTTAAAATAAGTCAAAGGAGTTTTCATGCTTCTTATTTTTTTTCCTTTTTATTTTGTTTGAAGAAAGTCAAGAAATTGAGGAAAGGACTCCGCATTTACGCTATGGTTTGGGACTGAAGTTGAATTTTAATAATTTTTTTTTGTTCATTTATTGGAGATTCTCATTGCCTTGCTTTTCAAAGGTATTTTCTACGGGATAATTATTCGAAAAGGAAAAAGACATACATTGGTAAATGCCATAATTCAAGTAAACATTTTATGACGAAAAAACCTACAACTATAGAAGTACTATTTATTATTAGCAAATTATGCGCCGGACATTATTCAGAGATATTATATAGTGGATGAAGATTATTATGTAGGTTGAAGTATAGGACGTTCCTTTAATATTACAAATTGCTATGATCGGTCAGAGCTCGAATCGGACTTTAAAAAAAAAAAAAAAACCATGATTGAACGAACGTCCATTTTACTAGATACACTGTATGTATAATATATTTGATATAAGTTAAGAATCTTTTAACTATTGTGAATTATCATTAAAAGTAAGATGGTTATCATTTTAAATTGTTTGATGCCTTCATAATGATTAATGAAATTTTCTAATTAAGCAAAATTTTGATATAATATATTAAAATTAAAAATATATAAAATTTTAAAATTAAACTTGGATATTATTTATTATTATCAAATAATTTTTTTTTAAATCAAGATAATCTACAGTGGTATATAGAAAACAGAAAATATATAAAACAAAGCACTAATGAAAATTTTAGTAACTGGGAGTCAAGGTATGTTTATTTACTGACCGTCGTTGTAATTGATAATTAAAATCAATAGCAATGACTGTCTCTAGATAGCCGCTATATATCTAGCATGTCTAAAAAAAAATAGCAATGACTGTTTACTTGTAAGAGACGAAATGATCATTTGTTTGCAATATATTCATAATCAAGCAAAATGTCTCGAAGAAGCAATTAGACATAGAGAATCCAGTCTTATTGTGGTCGCAAACAATTATTTTGATGCTGACCATTCAACTTAGATGGTCCAAATTAATATCATCTAATTCGCACCATTAATTATTTTTTAAACAATAATATATAATTTCTATTTTTATTTGCACTGTCAGATTTGTGGATGGGATTAGAATACTTAACTTAGAAGGCTAATATTTGTCTTGTGGATGTTAAATATGGCAATCAGAGTTAAAATTTATTATTGTGTCAGAAACTAAAATTATAAAAGGGCATGGAATCTCGGAAAAATATTTCATTTGATCATTTAGCTAGACCATATTTTTATGATTATCATTCATCAAAATATTAAAAATAAGTGGATTATTAATTCTTTAAATCACTTGATGGAGAATCAAGTCAAATTGCACCTATTTTTATACATGCATGACCTATATAAATAATTAAAAATATATTCATAATTTTAGTTATTTTATTTTGATAAAGTCACATTAATTACTACTATGATAAAATAAATTTATTTTCAATATAGAGCTAGGGATGAGTTTACAGTTAGGACCATCATCATCAATTCATTTCTGTAGAAAACGCTCGGAGGAAGTTGAGTAATCTAGTACTGCATTAATAGTTCAAAGCTGAATCATGACAAACGAGTCAAATAAAGGTACACAATCATTATTAAGGTCATTAAAGGTAATGTCAATCAGATCACTAATGTGAGAGAGCAACGGAGCACAATTTTTATCTAGAGCAAGCGGCAATCATCTCTCTACTAGTCTACTATAAATCCCTATATATTTAATTTTAATTTTATGGAACAATTAATGGAGACAACATATTAATTAAGGACCACCATTTTTCTTTTTAATTTTCCGTTTTTTTTTTCTGAAGAGAATTATGATGAGAAGAAATTTTTTTTTTCCTTTCGCCGACCACATTGACATATCCCAAGCCATTCTTAGGGAATCTGTCTTCTTAGAAAAGGACACTGGGATCATTTGCAACTAAATAAACATTTGAGATTATTTTTTGTGGTCAATATATATTTGAGTGGTTGTTGGGTCTTCTCTCTTAAAAGTTTTCGTTATTTTAAGCGGACGTAGACAAAAACAGAATCTGATTATTCTTGAATTTAAAAAAAAATATTTGACCAATAAAATATTTAAATATGCTATCATCTGGATGTACGTTATTTAAAAAAAAAAAATACGAGGGTTGAGACTAAAATATGATGAAACAAAAGGCGAGATATGCTGTTTGTCAATTTTTTTCCGAAGGCATGTTGCCAAACTAGTTGCCAACATCATTCAAATTTAAAAAAAAAAAACCATCAACTAAAAGAAATATATAGTATATATGCGCGCTGTTTATTAATTTTATTCCAGTTAATAATTTATAATTTTGCTCTTTATATCATCCACAAGACCAGAACTTATATATTGTGGAACCCACTGCTCTGTGGGGCCCGCATTATATGGTGGTGGCAAAATTGGAGGTTTCATACTAGCTAGCGTATATTTTTTGCGATATTTTATTACAATATTCTCAAATTTGTAGTTGTTGATTTATCATTTATACTATAGGTAGCATTTGAACGGGTTGGGCAGGTTTTCAATTTAGATCGCACAGTTTTGAGCCGTCTCGAGTTGAATCGATCGAGTCGGGTTTGATTTACTCTAATTCTGATTAGTTTACATAGGGTGTGTTTGGATGGAGGCCGAATAAGAATAAGAATAAAAAAATTTTAGAATCTCGTGCCAATCCTTATTCTTATTCTAATATCATAGTTTTGTTAGTATAAAAATAAAGGCTCAAATTTCTTATTCTATGGTTGTTTGAGTTGCACTAGAATAAAGAATTTGAAGCTTATTCTTATCCGAATCATTATTCTTGCGCATCCAAACACACCCATAGTATATATAGGTAGCCCAATTGGAATTTGGCTATCATATATAGATTTAGATAATATATCACATATATATTAATGATGATTTTTAACATTTCGGGTCAATCGATCATTGCATGCCACTCTAATTCAAACCATTCCGATATTATTACTGCCTAGACTGTTCAGATCAGATTAACAACTTTTTCCAAATTGGATGGTGCGAATGTTAATTAGACTCCACGTGGTATATCAATATTATTAAGGCAAATGCCAATTCATCTTTCTCCTATGATTCATATGTTGACTAGCTAATTAACTGTGTTAAATTATTACGGTGCTCTAAATTAAGCTTCAACTCAATAATTAGCCATCAATCAAACTTCTGTGTGATTCATATGGTGACTAATCATGTTGTGTTAATGTGGAGCAAGCACTTAGTTAACTGTCAACACAATATATAATTATCCATTCCAACAAGCTTATGTTTCATTGATTTCCTTGAGTTACACTTCACTTATTGTTATTACAAGATAGTGACCATCTAACAGCGACAAGTTCAATCCACATCAGTTAAATACAATAGTCATACTCAGCCGTTTCAAATTTTTTTCCTTTTGCCTTTTTAGAGAAATTGTGTGTGTATTAGCTAGCTACAGCTTGAACCAGCAAAGTAAAAGAGGAAATTTGGATGCTAACCAAGAAAGAGTGGTACCAAACAAATTGTTTTAGTAGTAACCCAACTAAACTGTACACATATGTTTAATTTGCTCCACATAATAATAGAAAGCTAATCAATATTGGTAGGCTAGCTGGTAATACACACAAGGCCAAAGTACAGAAATAAACAAGATACATGGTTGGTACAAGTGGGCCAACCACACACGGAAGCGACTTAATTTGTGCATGTTTGCACTTTGGAAACATTGAACACGAACTAGAACTTGAGGCCAATATGTAAAAGTCGGAAAATTTTTTGACATACTGAAATTTCATTTTTTTTTTTTTTTTTGTTGGAGTTTACTTATGATGAATTGTTCTAACTTTTGTTTATAATAAGGTGTCATTTAATTAGTAAGTTCGAGAATCTAGTCTATAATATTTCATAGCATATTAATTCCTTACAAACATATAGGTTGCCTGATATCTCATAGATTTGAGACTAATACATAAAAGCCGGAAAAGTTTCTGGATATATATCTACTGAAATTTCATATAATTTATTATTTCCTTGGAGCTTAATATTATATGCATATATGTTGGATCTATATTTTCTTTTTGTTGACAGCAATCAAGTTCGAAAATGTAGTCTATAATACAGCTCATAGCATATTCGTTACAAACATAGGTCGCCAAAAAAAATATTAGGCTAAATAAAAATATAATAAATGACAAACTATTTTTGTACATAAGAAAGTATACACTGCCAAAGCATATTGAAACAAGCAGGATTCTCAAATTTCTTTCTGAAGAATATATTTATAAAAAAAGTAAAATAATTAATATTTTTTGTGGGATATGTTATAAAATCGTAAAAGAATTTTTAAATATTATCTATGACATCACGTATCAAATCTAAATTAATTTGGGCAAATGAAACAATCGTTTATCAAGAAAAAAATAAGCATTATATTTTAACTATTTTCCATCGATAAAACATATCTCAAATCGTACCAAACTTAATAGATATTATCTACTTTAATGATGAAAAATATATTTATATTTTATATTAATTTTTTACGAACTCGAGACTGACTGTTAATTATCAAATTATATTTCCTTACCATTTTGTACGTAAGGAAATACGTCAAAATGCTAGCTGAAGCAAAAATAGTTTTGCTAGTCATGTTGAGTTGGATTTTGCGGCTGAAATCATATATCTCGGCACAAATAATGATTATCACAACATTAATAAAGTATTAATTTGGAAGAAACTGGACTTTGACTTCATCAAATTTAACTTGATTAAGAGTTCATTTTTGGTAATTGCACCACTGTCATGATGACAAAGTTGAAAGAGTGAAGGAATCAACACAAATCATGCAACTCATGAGACAGATTGTGGGTTAAATGGAAGCCACGTGTAGCATCCCAAATTAGATAGTGAAACCTGTATATTCATGTTGAAAAAGAGTAACAAATCTGGCGCCTTCGTCAAAGTTTCAACTTTGCTTGTGCATTTGAAACAATCATGTTTTCCTAGCCTAATTAGGCTAGGGCTTGCCGCCTTGCCCTTGACCTAACTCAAAATGATTAGCCATTTTTTTTTACCTTTTTTTGTCAATACTTACTGCGGTCATAATTTTAAATTATTCATTGATTATGACCTCCTAAAACCGGGGGATGTATTTTCATTACTTATATTTGCTTTGTGATCTAAATTTGACACGATATAAAGAGATAAAAATATGTTACAGGCTTACAGTCTTACAGCTAGGAGAACACGTCATAGTGAGCCTTAATTAAATTAATGTAGTATGGGATAATGTGATTTCTTTCTATATGTGGTTTGAATGTTTGTCATATAGATAGTAGAACATATCTTATATATCTATTTCCATCACATGCTCATCGAAATATTTAAACCAGATATCTCAATGCATGTCTAAACTGACAGCATAAAAAGTTGTATGAATGGATTTGTTACTAGAAGAATCTTTCAAGGCATAATTAATTAACCATGGTACCATGCACTTACAATTTATTTATTGTTTTAAGTAATATATATTAAAACTAATGGGTCGTTAAATCTGCATCTCACTAAGTTATGGCTACAGGTAGAAGATTATTTTGTTTATAACTTGGAGGAACCGACTATGCATTTTAAATGTTTAGTTTTTTTCTGCATCAGTCAGTTTTAAGTCTCTTAACTTGTGAACAGTTGACTATTTTTTCTCCAATAAAGAAAATCTGGTTGACTGCTACTTTCTTCATCCAATTAATTCTAATCACCGGCCATCCAATAAATACAAGCCAGTGTGCTACAAACTCATGGGCGCGTCCAACCAACGTATGGGAAGTTTGCTTGAAAGTTGCAAAACTTGAAAAACTTCCGGGAATTTTCAATTTTGAGATCTCAAAAGAACACAAGAAAAAAGGTAAAGGAACAAATGTGCCATGACGTAGGGTTAATAATTAAAAAAATCGTACTGCTTGTTTTCCAAAACAAAATATATAAAGACCAGTTATAATTTGATGCATCCAAACGCACCCAAGAGAAGATCATCGGTCCACTTTTGGCCTATAAAGTAAGTTTTATGTAATTTGTGTATTATTTGAAGCATAAAGGATCATTAAATTTCTATTGTTGATGAAGCCACGTATATGAATGGTTGTTTGACAAAATTATTATATATACACATGCATATTTGTTGATAATATATATAGCTAATATATTGCACCCTTTTATTTAAAATAAAGTCCGTTATCGCCAGAATTTTCAAATTAAAAAATTAAAATGCATTATAACATAAGAATATATAACATTCGTACATTTGATTTCCAAGTATTAATAACAGAAGCATCTAGTTATTCTGACTATACCTCCAGTACTGTTTGGTTACTCGCTTACTGTTGTGCACTAGTGCTATCTTTGTATTTAAACTAGTTAAGTGCTTGAAAGATTTCAATCAAGTTTACATCGTATTTGTGTTCGAGTTTATAAATATAATTCAAATTCAGAACACGACACCTGTAACATTAGGTGGTAATTAATGGTAAGATTTGGGCAGAGGCTATTATGCCATTGATTGGTTTCTGAAATTTGAGATCATGACTAGGTCCCATCTCTCCCCAAATCCGGAGGACAAGAACATAATTAATGTGTAAATACCATCAGATAGCCGAAGCCTAGTAAAGCCCAAAATGCTAAAATTTAAAGCCCAAAACATAGAACTACACGTGGTTGCAACCCGGATATTCTAACTGCCATCACTATTCCGTGTTATCCCTGCCATCCTCTCCTTTCTCGCTACGGATCCAACCCAAGTCCAATAAACACGTACCCTCCCTCCTCTCCCTTCCGATCTATCATCTATCTCTCACTTCCTCCGTGTGCGCCCCTCTCTCTTTTTTTGCACCATCTTCTCTCCTCCTCTCCCTTTCACCTATCATCTCACCGATCTCCTCTCCTGTGTTCTCCTTCCCTCACTCTCCTTTTTTATCTTCTTTTATCTCTTTTTATAAACACTGTCTCTTCTAATAAAAATCGGAAAGTACATATTATAGATAAAGGAGTATATAAGATTTATTAAGAGAGTATCAAATATGATCTCATTTATCTTTTATTATGGAAGTATGTAATTTATGATAAGGGAGCAACTAAATATCATTAGGGAAGTATGTAAGATTCATTAAGAAAGTGTCAAATATGTTCTCATCTTTTATTATGAAAGTACGTAATTTGTGATAAGGGAACAACTAATAATCATTAAGAGAGTATATAAGATCTACTAAGCGAGTGTCAAATATGTTGTCATTTATCTTTTATTATGGAAGTACGTAATTTGTGCTAAGAGAGTAACTAATTATTTTTAAGGGAGTATGTAAGATTCATCAAGGAAGTGTCAAATATGTTTTTATTTATTTTTTATTATGGAAGTACATAATTCGTGATATGGGAGTATCTAAATATTATTAAGGGAGTATGTATGATTTATTAAGGGAGTGTCAAATATGTTTTACATTTATCTTTTGTTATTGAAGTTTGTAATTTGTGATAAGAGAGTATTTAAATATTATTAAGGGAGTATGTAAGATTCATTAAGGAAGTGTCAAATATGTTTTCATTTATCTTTTATTATAAAAGTACGTAATTTGCGATAAGAGAGTAACTAATTTTTTTTAAGAGAGTATGTAAGATTCATTAAGGGAGTGTCAAATATGTTTTCAGTTATCAATTTATTTTAAAGGAGTATTTAACTTGTCTCATGAGAGTAATTATATTTATGTAAGAGAGTACCTTATTATTTTATAACATAAAAGAGTATATTTTTGACTAAAGAGAGTATTTATTTGACTTAAAAGGATTATTTATTATGAATCAAGGGATATATTAAATTATTATGTCCGATTGTATACGAAAAAAAATGAAAAACAAGCAGAAGAGAAAGAAGAAGGGAGGGCGGTGAGGGAGAGGAAGAGAAAATAAAAAGGAGATCAGATGGCGAGGACGAAAGAAAAATTGAAAGGAAGGAGAATGGAAGGGAGATCGGATGGGAGAGAGAGTGACAGAAAGACAGGAGAGTGCGAGATCGGAAGAGAAAAGCGAAGAGGGTGCGTGCAGCCCAAATTTCAGGCCCAGTGTCGCAAATCCAGTAGGATGTCGGGATGGCAAAAAACGGGAATGCCCCGTATCAGCTCCGGTTGCAACCGCAAGTTTATGTTGTAGTTTATGAATCGGATGTTATCTGAATATCAATAAGCTCGATTTATTTGATTGAATTTTTGTCCAACTTGAAAGTCAGATACTTTAAAATTCCTCGAGTTATACTCATAGTTCTATACTTCTATAGCTTGATATGAACTTATGTTATCTAATTTAGAATGTGTACCTATAAAAAACGTAAAATTAGAGGAGTGACCGGTGAATATGCACAATAAAATAAAATTTCCTCTGCTTTCTACTAAGGCTAAAATAATATTGTAAAATGGAATTCAAATGCAGCGAGTTGAATGGAGCAAAAGAACGCAAGCTAGCTCGGATTAGGAGAAGAAATAAATTATTCAAACTCAAGTTCCATATGTGCAAAACAAACTGCAAAGCTGAATAATGCAGCAACAGGAAGGCAACATTATCTAGATGAACCATTAGTTACTAACATCAGGTCTAATGATGCTTCAATTACAACAATCATCGCATCCGAATATTTCAAAAGAAGCGAATACTACAATTATAAAACAACTACATATCTAAAACAGATAATGCATCAGGTCTTGTCTTATCAAACTTTAAAATAGCACATAACCTAATAATGATTCGTACAACATACAATTTACTCTAAAAGAGAATTTAACAACTTGTAAACCAGACCACTGAAATCATAAGAGGCAATTGAAACTCCGGGCTACTTGTTTCCACCTCATGGCATATCTTTCTGTTCTTCATATTGTCTTATCAATTGAAGCGCATTGGCCAGGTCCATATAAGCCATTTCTTCAGAAAAAAATTGCTGACTCATCATCTGCATCTGCAGAAACCCTGGATAAGGTTGACTAATAGGCTGAGGGAATGGCGGTGCATCAAAGACTTGTGCTTCACCATTCTGCTGAACCCCATACCCGTGCATATTGTTTGGGGCATATCTTTCTGTGTTCCATTGCTGCTGCGTCATCCACATTGGCGCCTGCTGTTCATACCCATGGAAAATATTCATACAAGTTGTGTAAGGATTTGGCACTATTTGAGGAAAAGGTGCATCCCACACAGTTCTCCCTCGTAGTGTTTGCAGTGAGAATGGGTGTTCGTAAAATGAATGCCATGCTGGGATTACCTGAGATGGAGGTGGATATACTGTTGAATTTCCCTGATACAGGCGTGAGGAATTAGCTCCTCCATGAATATCACCTGCTGACAATTTTCAAGAGAAAATTATAAGAAAGGTACGTGGTACAAATTCGAATGTTTTTCCCTTAATGCAATTCTAAATTTCTAATAGTAACAGGTAAAGCAAATGATAAATTACCTTGATTACTTCTGTAGGTGTTCCCACTAGGAACATTAACATTTACCTTCCTTTGCACATCAGTTGAAAGTGGTTGATTGGTTTCAACCGGCACCTGCTCCCGATGAGGCTGAGAGCGATTTGTGCCTACCCTGAAGCGAGACAGGAAGAGTGACAGGGCAGCGGAGGAATCTTCGAAACCAAGGTGCTTGAGCGCATTAATTATGTCCTCAGATTGCATTGTCTTGTGCTTGGACAAACTTTCCTGCTTCTTGGTCTCTTTCACGAGCACGCTAGAAAACCTGGCAATGCAGGCTTTGATCACCCCATCAACCTCAGCATCTATGTGGGCATCTCCAGGAAGAGACTTCCTCATGATTGACAGTACCTTCAACATTGGCAGTACATTTTGTCCCTCTTGCATAGCTGCCAGCTCTTTCTTCCCTGCTGTTTTGCTGTTGTGTGGATTCGCTTGAGTAACTGGCTCAGTCTGGTCTGATGTTGCACTGGTCGCGTCAGATTGAAGTGAACCTGCAATGTTAGTTCTCAATATTAATACTTAAGATGTTTTAAAATCAAATTGAATATTTCTAGTAATTAACTCGCCTTCACTGCACTAAAAGTTTGCAGGGCTTCTGATCATACAGATTTGTTTTCAGAGCTAAAAAAACAGATGCAAAGAAGTTCTTCCAATATTTTTCCTTTACTTTCCCATATCATGGCACATATGGTACTCAACCACAAATAGCTTTAGATGAACATATCTACTTCAGGCGGCCACCCTGCACCATGTGGCCAGAAGACTGGACTTAGAAACAGGGGCGGAACTAGAGGGCCTGGCCTCCCCATACATTTGAATTTTTTTAAAAATTAATTAACTTAACTTTAATATAATATGCATTAAAAATACAATTTGGCCCCTTCTTAATCTAAAAATTTTAAATTGGTCCTTCCAATTTATTTTTCTGGCTCCGCCCCTGCTTCAAAATTATGCACTGTAACTGGTTTTACAGTTCTATATTACTACATGTTTTGAGAAAATTAACAAATATAAATGAGAAATTTCCAGAAGTACAGAGTAGAATTGAAGATATTATTTAACACACCTAGTTGTATACCATAATCGAATCTACGATAAGATTGTGATTTTCCACTGAACATAAATTTATGATTTCAAGTGTTGAATTTTTTATTGGTCAAGGAGAAAACCCACAAATTTCATTTCCAAGAAATGGAAAAAGAGGAACCTAAGACTAATGATCCAAAAAGAAAGTCAATAGATAATTCTTGATCCAGATCAGTTCTTCAAAAAATCAAAACTTCAGATTATCCACCTCCAAAAGGGGAAAAAAATTAAGTTACCTATAGGGACAGATAATCAAGCAACAACAACAGAAAGTCCTATATTTTACGGGATACAACAAATTAGCAAATAAATTTAGGAAATTTCAACTCTTACTAGAAGGTGTATTCATGGCTTTAATTCCTCCTATTCTCTTCTCTAACCAAAGACACAATGCTTGCTCAGGTAGAATGCATAGGGAAAGCCCCTTTTTATCATGCTAACTACGAGGTTACATTGCTTGTTAGTGCTTACAGTTACAGATAAATTTGTCTAGAAAGGAGTGCTTGGTGTTTCAGTTACAATGGCATAACAGACAAAAATGAGTAAGGCTCTAAAGAGAGAAAATGAAACTTCAAGGCAAGTGAGGTTATTAAAAAGCAAAAGAGATAAACTCAAATACAGTCATCTATACGTTTGTTATCCCTGAGCATTTGCATCTACATCTATTCATTCAAATTTGATTAGATGGATCATAGACGTCAATCCATAAAGTCATCCAAAATATTCAAGAACTATATTTCAACTTATAGGGTTATTTAATAGCAAACAGTATATTTAAACTTGAAGGTCTTTTTAGTTGTTAGATTGCACTTATATTCAATTAAAATAAATTGGTGAAGATATATATTGGTACTAAACAAACTTCTCGTGGGAAGCATTTTTTTTTTTACAGGATATATTCAATTTTGAAAAAATAGACAGTCAGTTAATCAGAGTTTTAACTTTTGAACTTGCAAACATTTGCATCAACTGAAGGAGGAAAAGATTTGGCCCTTGTTTATCATTTTCTTCTTTTTATTTATTTATTTCCATGAATTGAAGTCCCATAGGATAAAACCAACAGGATCATTGTACGTTCAATACCGGACAAAATAACCAAAATCCAGCAAGCTAGAAATACCCATCCTAATCCCATCTTAGCCCTTTCAATAATATTACTGAAGAAATTTGAGGAAGGCTTCCAGTTTAGCCATATATGCAATTAGGGAGCAGCAACTTGAAAGGTTAATTTCGTCTCAACAAAATCTTAATTCTTCGGGGGCATAAACTCACAGAATTGAATGGTTGGCGAGAAAGAACTTAATTCTTTGCAATAGTGGAATTACTATTTATGGGGTTATTTCTGTCGAACATTATTATCTACCATCTCTCCACGCGTCATTCCGTGTCATCGCGTTTGTATTTGTTGACTTTATTTATTTATATGACCAGTTTGTTTTTTTGTGTTCACTTTATTCAATTATGACTTAGGTTTTTTTTTATTGTTGTTCAGATTTTTATATGCATAATCAACTTATTTTTTTGTATGTATTCATTTTGATTATTTAACTGTTTACTTTGTCTATTTTATATGTTTATTTTGTTCAAGCGATGAAAAGTTATGGCAAAACTGCATTTCTGATCTCTATGGGTGTGTTTGGTTTATTGACGAACAAGGGACGAACACCCTGTTCGCGAACAGTGCCTTAGTTCGTGAAAATCGGGGAATTGCGAACAAGCCAAGAAGTTCGCTGTTCTCCCAGTTCGTGAAGTGTTTGGTTCCCGCGAACTACGGTTGTTCGCGAACAGCCTATTCGTGGCTCCTACCAAACACACCATATGTGCATGCCTGCATAACGTGCGTTAGTCACGAAACTAGAGTGTTTCGTTAACCATTTCGTTTCGTTGACAAAACTTATTTTTAATTTCATTAACCGTTTCGTAAGGTCGAAACGATCAAAATTAACGAAAGTTTCGTGATTTACACATGGACGAAACTATTTTTTCGTTTCGTTAATCGTTTCGTCCAACCAGACGAAATCATTTTATTGTTTCGTTAACTGTTTCGTCCGGACGAAACGAAACGAAAAACGGATAAACGGTCTTCCGTTTGCAGGCCTATATATTTTGGAGTCGCATCCTCTGGATGGTTCGCAAAAACCAACCAGTGGACGTCTCGCGACCTCAGCCATCCGATCCAAACGGACGGTTGGATCTCAAATCCATCCAAAAAAAAAGAAAAAAAAAAAAGAAAAACGTGTATACAAAGCGTATGTGTCTCTTCGTATCCCCTTTCCCCTACCAGTGAGCCGTGAGGTTTTAGAGAGAAAAAATAAAGAGACAAGATGATCGTGGAGGCTTGAAGGCGATCGTGGAGGCTTGAAAGGCGATCGTCGAACCAGGTAACTCGATGGTCTCTCTCTTTCTTCTAATTTTTTGTCTCTCTTTCTTCTACTCGTGTGTACACGAGGGAGGCATCACCTCTCCTCTCTGCTTGAGGGAACTCGATGGTCACTGATTCGAGTTTGTGGTCGTGGCTTATTCTTCTCCATTCCCTTATTCCGTCTCCTCTTTTCATCTCTTCTCCACGGAGGTAATTTCTTATAAAAAGGGGCCGAGTTAGGGTTTTCAAATTGGGGCAAAAATTTGGAGAAGGGAAGAGGAATTGATTGAGGCAGTGGAGATGGTAATAGTTTTCCTCTATACTTTGAGCTTTCGATTATCAATTTAATTGAGAATTGATATATGTTCTCGGTAAGCCTAACGCTGATCTTGGCCTTGGTTACCTTAGAATTTCTGAGGCGATTTGTTAAAAGTCAGGAGGAAGTATATCATTCTATTCATTCTTAAGTTTAGTACTGTTATAATTTTAGTAGGCTGTTAAAATGTGCATATTTATACATGATATTAGATGCTGGCTGTGTATTGAAATAGTTGCTAACCATTGTCTATTTCATCAAAATTTTATTCTGTAATTGAATTTTTTAGACCATCTGCAAAACCATATTTCTAGAAATCATGCATGTTCTGCTCTGTAATCATGCAATCCATGGAAACATAAAGAGTATTACTTATTTGGGTATTGGTCGGTAACAAGGACAGGTCCATGTCCAGCCAGTATGAGAACACATCGCTGGTGCAGATAGAGGGAGTCAACACCAAGGAGGAGGTCAGATGGTACTGTGGTAAGCGCATGGCCTACATCTACAAGGCTAAGTCAAGTCCAAGAGCACCTTCTTCCGCGTCATCTGGGGCAAGGTCACCCGCCCCATGGCAACTCTGGTGTTGTGCGTGCCAAGTTCAAGTCGAACCTTCCACCCAAATATATGGTACGTGCGGATAGCATTAAGTGTTGCTTATCTACACTAATTTACAACTATCATTGCAATCCAACAAAAGAAAAGTTCATCAACCAAGTTAGTTATAAATTGAATTGTCTTTATATTCAAGTGAAATAAGCTACAGTTACAATAAGTTAGAAACTAAATATATATACAGTGGCCAATATGTAACAAGCATAACCTAGCCAGCAACTAATTAAAAAAGCTATAGTTACATTAAAAAAGCAGCTTATAGCTGGCAAATGATGTGTCTGACGGAGTGAACATTTTTCTGGCAGAGTGAACATTTTCCTATTTAATACTGTTATGCAAAAACTCTATGCTATACTATTTTTCCAAAATTATCACGTCATATGAAATCAATAAGAACAGTATCAATTGCTCCTTGATGCCGTCCCGATTGCTTTGGGCCATAAGATTCTCGACATTGAACTTTGTCACACCACGCTGTCCCGATTGCTTTGAGAATAACTAGTTAGTGGCATTACCCCAAGGTCATCAGAAACCAAGAAAGCCAGGATCAAACCTGCACTGGTAAAAGTATCAAAGAGCTGAATGAGAATATGAACACAATCTTTTATTAAGAACTTCATTTCGTGAGGCTTGGCAACTAGTGAAAAGATTTTACATATTATTTACTTTTACTCATTACACAGTCTTAACTTAGCAACAAAACCCAATATATGCAATAAACTTTATAATATGCCTTTCGAAGAAAAATAGAATTGAGCAGGTACTGAACAAACATTAGCTACAACTCAGGCCCAATGCACTGTATCATGACATGCAACACAAAATTAGGACATCCTTATGTGAAGCTCAAATTTTGAAACCATGTTAATTACTGATCAATCAATTACAAAAATTAATCTATAAATAAACAGAAATTTCACTGTCAAAATTAATCTACAAATTAGTACTTCATACCAGTATTAACCAGTTTGTGTTTCAGATTGACCAGTAGTTCATTTTAGTAGTTCATTTCATTGTCAAAATTGGTCAGTATCTTGCTTGAACCAGTTTGTGTTTCAGATCCAAATAAATTACTTTTTCAAATCAGTAACGTGACATGCAAAGACAAAAAATCGGGAGAAAGAGAGAGACAAAAAATCGGAAGAAAGAGAGACCAAAAATCAGAAGAAAGAGAGAGAGTTACCTGGTTCGAGCGAGAGCGAAACCATAGAAAGTTGCTGCTTGCTTCGTAGTGCTACTAGAGGAGTAAGGCGAAGGCAGTGGTGCTTCGAGAGGCGATCGACAGGCGATAAAGGCGGAGAGACAAAAGGCGATCGACAGGCGATCGGAATGGAGAGACGAAAGCTAGAGTTTTTGTTGTTGCGAGAGAACTAGGTTAGCTCGACGATCGCCTCCTCTCTTTCTTTTTTCTCTCTAAAAGCTCAGGAGAGAGAAAGGGAATACGCACGAAGAGAGGATACACCGTATACGACCACAGGTCTTTCTCTTTTTCTTTTTTTTTTTTTTTGGATGGATTTGAGATCCAACCGTCCGTTTGGATCGGATGGCTGAGGTCGCGAGACGTCCACTGGATGGTTTTTGCGAACCATCCAGAGGATGCGACTCCTATATATGTTGCCTTCTCGCCGACTTTGGTGGGCTTTGGACCCAATTCTCTCCCTCAAATTTAGATCAAGCGGCTGGAAAAGCCTTTTTTGTACGCATTGTTTTTTGAATTTTGTATTTTATTTATTAAATCATTCCGCTAGATCCTAACTTTTTGTTATAAAATCTGTATGCAATACGAGTTAACAACTAAAAGTATGACGGAGCATTACATTCACAACGAAAGAAATTCGATTTTTTTTTTATTAGAATTCTGATGTGCCGCACACAGTAACAAAATAAATGTGCCGTTATCTTTTTTATTTTTTATTTTCTTATTATTAATTATTATAAATAAGCAACGCTGATCGGATGGAAATGGTCACTACTCACTAGTGAAAACCCCTGAAGTTCTCATCCGGTCCTGCTCTAATGAGTCTATCTAATTATAAATAACAAAAGGATGTTGATTTTGTAGCGAGGTGATGAAGATCAAAATGTTTATCAAGGACGCCTGGATGTACTAGGATCAAATTAGCATGAACAACCTTTTTCTTCTAATTCAGAAAAATGAAAGACCTTATTTTTGTAATGTTCCCCTTTTATGTTTTGTTATTTTGTAACGTGCATAATTACCATTGCGCTTCAATCGGGGGTAGTCTAAACCGGCAACTGTTCCATCCCAGTACTATTTGAGCTCTCTCATTAATATTTGTGAAGACATTATTTGGATTAGAGGAATAACGAAAGGCTCTATTAGTAATTGGGGTTGATTTGCAATTGCCGAAAGGAAGGCATGATGAATATGCATAATGTCTTCCAACATTATGTCTAATTGTAATTAAAATTACAAATTTGTTTGTTACATTAACAAACTTGTAATTTGTTTTCTAAAAGTTATATATTAACATTTAAAAATGCTGCTTATATATATATTTTTTTTTGGAAATTAAAATCTACTAATGCTCGGTTGTTTGATGATGCGACTGCTACAGTGCCATCTCATGATTACAAACTCAAATTCACACCAGCCGTTGGATGTTGCATCGGATGGCCAGGATTGGTTTTCAGGGCAGAAATGGTGACGCAATATGCATCAAGAATCACGCCTATGAACAGTGCGCTTTTCCATTTTTTCGCGCGATTTATCCGGCCCGTTCGTCCGAAATCCTGCGTTTGGATTTCCGTCTGAGAGAGATTGGGGGTGTCGTTTCTGTGTGAACATGGTGTATGAAATTTATTGAAGTACACAAGTTGCTATCTGGTCCTATCTCCTTTGGTCCACGGTACTAAATTAAGAACCTGTTTTATGTCACAAGCAAATCTTCTGACTCTCGAATAAAAAAACAATTCCTTCACAGAGAGATTTTTGAGTCTCGTACAGTACAAATCTTCTGACTCTCGAATAAAAGATCCATTCCTTCACAGAGAGAATTTTGAGTCTCGTATAAAAAAAAGCATTCCCTCTCCTCCTCCTCCTCGTCCTCCTCCAGACGAGAGGGTGGACGGCCGAGATTTGACCTACGACGACTTCGTCGAGAGATACATGAAACCTAATCTCCCGGTCGTGCTCACCGGCCTAACCGACACGTGGCGATCTCGCACCGATTGGGTCGACAACTCTGACCCAACCAAGCCCAATCTCTCCTTCTTCTCTTCTCTCTGCTCCTCTTCTATCGTTCAGGTACCATTTCTCTCCAGTCCCATTTCCTCCTGTGTTGCAAACTGGTAGTTTATTTATGTTGCAATTATTATGGGGATTAGAGTAAGATTAAAGGAGGAAAGTTTAATTTATCAGGAAATTTTATAATTGTTAATAATCTTGTCATTTCTCTGACTCCTTGTAATGTAATAGGTTGCAGATTGTAATAAGAAAGAATATTCTGAGCAAAAGAGGGTAGAGATGACAGTGGCAGATTTTATACGCAGTTGGGTTGAGGATTCAAGCAATGGAGCAAACCCTAGCAATAAGCCTGAGTCATGCCGGTATCTTAAAGATTGGCATTTTGTTAAGGTTTATTTCAGATCTTTAAATGGCTACTGATACTATTTTTTTTTTCCATTTCAGCATAATGATCACCAGTTGTTTAAATCCTTGAGCTGATACATTAGCACATATCTATGAACTTCTACTGACGTAAAGCAGTTAATCTGTGACGAGTCCTTTTTGGTGAGTTTGGCTATTATTTTATTTTTTTACAAATAGATTGTTGTTTCTCCTGCATCCACTTCGGCCAAATCAAATGCGAACAAAAATTCATGTTTCGAGTATCTTTTGTTGGTTTAGATTATGTATTATATGGGTTGTTAATTTGTAATCATTGACATCGGTTGACAATTCTAGGTCGTGTACGGAAGCAAATTACTTTTCCTGTTTAGTCACTTGTCATTAGGTGAGCATTGGCGTGTAGAATAGTATTAATCAATCTTTTTGCCTTCAAATCAATACAGTGATTACAACTTCCATTAATATTAATTCACGCTTAACTAGATTAAGACTGTCACTGTCAACGGTGATTGAAATGGTGGTGTCACAATCGAGCAACGCCGTGATCTACCGCAATGTTTATATTTCTTTGCAAAGAGCAAAGACTTCAACATATACTGGGTTTGGAGAGCACATGCTACCACATGAGAATTTGACGAGTTTAGACCTTCTGATATAATTTAACCTTATCATCAAATTTCTAAATTTCAAGATATATTAGTATGGGTTGTAAAAGCCTTTATCTCAGCTTGAACTAGCATGTTTGGTACCAATTAGGCTGCTTTATTAGAGATAAGCGCACGCTGCCAGCTTAGATTGGATATCACCCAGATTTCAGAGAATTTGCGGATCAGCCTTTGTCAAAATATCATAAAAATGTATTAACTCGTACTTTTTTTTTCTGATGCCTTTTTGTATATATCATGTCTAGGCAAATTATTGTTACTCTATTTTCAAGAAATCAAGAATTAGAATACCTACTCAATTTACTTTTTAGGTTTCCTCACTTCTCTATATCACGGCTTACTAAGGCTGAGGTTATGGAGTGTACTGTCATGGTGGTGTACTCATGTCTTTATTGAAATATTATTAACAATTTTTTACTTCTGTCACATTACATTCAAAGTTATGGTCTCACAAACTGGAGTAATTCTCTTCCTTAACATCTTTTCATAGCGATAATTGTCACTGTAGAGTATTAACCATTTTCTGAAATTTACAACTCGCAGCTTCATCAAGTTCATTGTCGCACTTCAACACCTGTGCATCCTTTCAACAATATTCTGATGGGGTATGATTAAGTTTCTAAAGCATTATATACACTTCATTAATTGAGTCAAATTTTTTTTTCTAAATTATGAGCACTATTTTAACTCCTACGTATGGTAAATCAAATAGAGATGAGGTTGATCAAGTGAAGCAGGACTTGAAGACTGCCCTGCAGCCCTGGCGATGACTATGACTTGCTAAGGTAATTTATTCCAATGTAAAAATAAATGTTCATGAAAGAAGCAATAGTCGTTGTCTGTTGTTCTGATTGCATCCCAAGGATTAATTTTGAAAGGAATAACTTTGCTAAATCCAATAGTTGCCTCTCATTCTTCAAAGTTCAAATTTGTGGTACTCACCACTCCCAAGTCTTCAATACTTAACATGTGATGAGTAAACGCAAATGATGATAATTCATTCCTTTTGTTTTTTTATTTGGTTAGAATGTCGGTCAATACGTACTGGTGATACTGCCAGTTGTGGTCCCTAGGGAGGCAGCTATGGTGGTGGCAACAATCGAGGATGAGAAAGTAGTGTGGCAATGGTGATGAAGGAAACACATAACCAACAAAAAATTATAGTAGAGGAGGCATTAAAGGCAGCAGGACAAGCCACACACGACAAGCCGGTGGAGTAAAGTGATGCGGCAGCCATCCAAGCAGTAGAGGCACGGGGTATGGTTGTTGCTATGCAGGCCCAGCAACGGCAGATGCCAACGTCATGATAACGAAAGACAAGGACAATACCAAACTAGGCGACGTCCTCTCGGTAATCAACCAAATTAATTTCATTAAATCAGCATCTATTTTAACATTTTTCTAATTTTGAGTGAGTTAAGACTAAGTGACTGAAAAACATTATCACATTCTCTGATTTAATCAACTTACTAAAGAAATGCATATGTTTAATTATCTGCAGGATGCAGCCCTCAAGCTTCCAGCTGACAAACCAGTGGAGAGGGAAGATGTTGCTAAGGTAGTCGAAGTAGAGATCCGTAACAAGGAGGATGCTCGGAGTGTACCACACAGTATTACAGCGACCATGGCACCTGCTATCCGACTCAACAAGAGATCAAGCTGAATGTAGGTGGGGTTTTTAGGGGGATGCATGCTAGGTGTTGTGTTTGTGTTCGTATAATAGACGGGGATAATGGTTAGGTTTGAAGTTCTGTTGTACTTGTATACGAGTCCGGGAGCATTGAAGATTGAAGAGTGCTTTTTGTTGTTCCCTTTTTTTCGAGTAAGGGTCTTTTTCTTGTCCGGCTTTTCTCTGCTTATGCTACAAACATATGTAAAATCATCATAATAAAAGGCCTAATTTTTGTTATATTAAAAAATATTCTGATTGAATCTAATTTATTGAACCTTAGCTGATGACGGGTTAGTTTCTCATGATAAATTCAGTTACAGATTATGAAGGGTTGTAAATTATTACCAAATAGTATTTGAAGTTGCAGCATAATACACGTTTTAAATTACAGTTCTAGGGAGTTCCAAAGTTATGGTTTATATGGAACTATAAAAAATTGTATATATCAACATTAGTCGCGGCGAAGCAAGCTAGTGAATTATAATTTTCGAATCATATTTTAAATTGTGAATTTCAGATCAAATTAAATTATTATTTTTTGAATCCTTATTTACATAGCCACATACAAGTGATTATTCTAAATTTTAAAATGCGGATCCAAAACTTGACTAGAATATTTTTATAAGCACTGAAAAGATTCAATTTTGTTTTCATAAAAAAATTGATTTCGTTACAATTTCAGTTAAATATTTTGTGACGAATTAATATAACTAGTAGCTTTTTTTTTTTTTTTTTTTACTTTTAATCCCATCAGATATCTTTTGAAATTTTATATTGGTAAAGTAGATTTCATAGTTCCATACGTCTTTATTGAGGGCTCAGATATCAATTTTCCATTCTAGGGCTGAATGTACTCCTGCGATAGCTGAGCTGTTCGGGACCATAATATAGCTAGGCTACTTCGTATTTAATTTAATATTTTTTTTAAAAAAAATTATACCTTGATGATCTTTAATAAAAAAAATTATATATATACTTAAAAGTACTTATTGTTTAGAGCACATATGCGTGGGTTGTTAAAAACTAGCAAATGAGCCCACTCAACTGTGTGGGAATAAGAAAGGAAATTTGAGACGATTTTATTAGACGGCGATTTTGGTATGTTGGGAGAGGATTGATTTGTTTTTCTCTTTTCCTTTACTGTGTGCACAAATTAAGAAAGAATAAAAAAAAAATGAAATAATCATCCAGCACCTTGACCCCTTTATGTAAAGGGGTCTAACTCTTTGTTTGAAATACAGATCTAAACCGTACATTAGATCAAGTTGCACAGATCAACGGTCTATAATGATGTTAACAAATGTTTGAACCCTCTTTTGTGAAATTATTATGACATTGTTTTGGATGTTTTTATAAGTAGTATAGATGGTTACGTGTTACATCTCTTCCTCTAAAATTGGTGCATGATTTCTTTCACAAGGACGTAAAATACTAAATTCAGCTTTCATGATCTCCTCTTCAATCAAGTAATCAGGAGCAACTTTTTTTTTTCTGATATTTGAGTGATTTTACCATGATTCCAAAATTGACAATGTAAATCATCATGAAGTCTATAATTGTAGCAAATATTGAAAAAGAACCAGTCATTTGATCTATTAGAGGAAGCTAAATAAATAATTTTTTTATTTAATACTGATAAAAACTTAGTATGCACGCTAAAGTTTATACCCACAAACCTTTTTCCAAATGGAGTGATTCTTCGAAATTTATATGCACTATAAAGTTGAATTTAATTGTTAAAATCATATATATATTTCTATGTGAGTGTCATTTTTTTAAGATGGAGTGATTCTTCGAAATTTATGATAATTCTTAGAGAAATAATATTTTAGTTGCTACATAGATATATGGTTTAGATTGATGAAATAAAAAGTGAAAGAGGAGTCACTTAAAATGTCATATAGGTTGCTGTCAAAGTGAAAGATGTAAGAGTTATAATAATTTATATTCTTTGCTTCATTCCATTTTTTCTTGATCTAGTTGACTATCCAAATATGGAGGATGTGCACGTGGAGGAAAATTAAGTTATTGTGTCAATTAAATTAAAAAGTATTGCTGAAATAATTCGCACTAAAACAAAGAAGAATAAGTTGAATGTTGTTGTGGAAGAAAAGCTTTTGTCGAGAAGTTTGTTGATCTCATGGTAAAGCGGACAACAGTCTTTATTTTTATTTTTGTTCAATTCATGTTGTTTTTATTTGTTAATCTACATTTTAAAATGTTGTCAATGCCATAATACATGTATGATATGTGAAAGTTTTTACTCTTTTATAGCAATGAATAATTTTGTATAATAGGAAATACTTTCATGATCTCATTCAATCAATTAATCTCGAGCAACTAAAATTCCTTGTCTGATATTTGAGTGATTATCCTGGTTCCAAAACTAACAGTGCAAATCATGAAGTCTTTAATTATAACAAATATTGAAAAAGAGAACCCATCTTTTGATATATTAGAGGAATCTGAATAAATAATTTTTTAATTTAAACAAATTAAGTCCTAAATGAGATGAACATGCGTGACTCAAATTTAAATAATCATGATTTAGAAATTACTCTAGCTGGAGGCACATCAAGGTCTTGTCGTTTCGGCAGCACTTCATTGTGAGGTGATGTCGATATTGCGGAGAGAGCGAGGAGGGGAATACAAGGAACAATAGGAAGATGATGGTTTACAAAAACAAAAAATTTTCTCCATCTCCTTTATCACTTTTTTTCTTTCTTTTTAACTTTTTGCTATTTCGTTATATATCTTACGGAGAAATTAAAAAAATGGAATTGTTTATAGCGATTGATTATATTATATGAAGATGTAAAATCTATATTATTATATGCATAATTAAGATGTGTGAGTAATTTCAAAGCGATAAGGTACGTTTTCGTTTTTTTTTTTTTTGTGTCACTCCTATTATTTCTCTCATTAACATCATATAGACTTTCACTCATCTTTAAATACATTTTGGTATATTATGCTGACATACACTCATTTAGGCCCTGATCAAAATGATTTTTATGTGGGATTTCATTTCATTTCATTTCAATTGAATTGATTTCATAGGATTTCGTTGGATTTAATTGCATGGAAATTCCAACCAAATGACACCAAATCCTTTCATTTTGATCAAGAATTTTCCAATGAAATGAAACGAAATCCCTTGTTAAAATAATAGGATATTGATCAGGGCCTTACTTTCATAAAAACATAACCGTTAACAATTTGTATCATTATTTTGACCAAATTTAAGCGTATCATGACAACTGCTCAAAAATTCTTGTCTTTTATGAACAAGAACAAGAGATGACTTCATGTATATCTAATACTTACATGATGCAATGCTAGTGCTGCTATAGTTGTATTCTTATTTAAAAAAATGGTGCTGCTTTGTTCTATTTAAAATTGTTGAGGGTATTTTTGCCTTTGATAAAAATTTTCCGTTGTTTAACTTTTAAATTACGTCTCTATTTTGGTCTTGGTTTACATGCTCCCTAAAACTTTTCCCCAAGAATTGCTCTCATTCACAAATCACAACAGACGAAAGCGACTTCTGTTAAAAGATTTGTGCCAAAAAGCCATCCGATGATCCGAAATACAACAAATTAACAGACATTATACACAGCACAAAAGTATCTATATGCAAATATCAAACGCTAAACATGTATCTCATTAATGATCCTATCAAATCACTAAGATCCTATATTCATCGTCAACCACGAATGAATAAATATTTGTTTACACAGCCCACATAGAGAATGAATACAATCACCCATAAATATGGAGTCCTCTATAATTTAGGGGTAGAGAACCTGCAATACCCTCAAACAAATTAATTCTTTCATTTCATGTTGCTTGTTTCCTTCTTAGATTCTTCTTCTATATCCTTTAAATATGTATGAAGCTAGAATGAAGCATTTCAGCGTTTGTTCAACATGCCTTGAGTTAAAGAAGAGAAATCATATTCTTGTCCAGTACGGGTCGGTACAGAAGCAACAGCTGAAGGCGTGACAAATTTATTGAACCCTGCTGGGCTCAACCCATTAGCTGGAACCACTGAGCTCATGTACATCCTATAGGGAGAATAATAACAAAATAACGCATATTATTAGTTGGGGTCTAGAAGCCTAGTCTGCTTATAATATAAAGGTTAAATAAATAAGATTTCTGTAGTAAAATGAAAAGGGAAAAGGCATACCCAGGTGTACCAAATGAGTTGAAGTTTCCATGAATGGGCTGGACATTTGCCATCTGTCAACATCTCAGAAAAATAAGTAAAAGTTCACTATTTCTTCCTTTTCAAAGGATGAGACTCTATAAGTGTGAAACGAGATCTTTAAGATAAGTCCAAAATAAAAATATAACTCATTGCCCACACAAAACAGAAATATCTCTCATTTACAGAAGACAAGATGGTATTTATATTTGGACACCTGAAAATTTATAGATGATCGGTTTGCCTATGCTGCACATTTACAGTGGCATGAAGGGTTTTCTCATCTTGCAGGTTTACACATGAAATTCTTCATTACAAGGAAACAAGTAAGAAAGACAATGTGCATGCGTTAAGAGAAGTTGTTTATTAATTTACTTGTTTACCTGGCCAATATTATTGATGCCATTCTGACCCAACACAGGTGCCACCATTACAGGAACCTGGTAACCCAAAACTGGCACAGTCTGAGCTGGGATAGTAGCAGGTGGTGTAAAGGATGCATTGAGGTTAGCATTAGGGTTCAAGTTTTGATGAAGAGGTCTTGTAGGGGGTTGAGTGGAGGCCCCAGATTTGATAGCGGCCATGAGCAAAGCTTGTTGCTGGGCAAGGTAAGCCATCTGTTGCTGATGCATTGCATAAGGAGAAACAACGTTGCTCTGCTAACAGGTAAAATAATAACATTAGAAATCATTCACTAAGTAATAAATTAAAAAAGTACCAAGTGAGCTGTGCAAATATTGGAATAATTAAAAACATCATCTGTCCATGTTGGGACAGGTCCCAACAGTTCCTAAAGAACGAAATAATGATTAGCAAAAAGTGAATTACACTGTAGGACAGAATCAACATGTCAAGATCACCAAGATGGCTTTTTGTCCACTATTTGAACAAATGTCAATAGGACCAATTGGTACAAATCAGAAATGTTGGCCAAAATGGGAAATTGGTAATACTTGAGGAGAATTTATGTAACGTTATTCGAAAGAGAAGCACCAAAAATTTCTGTTAAGTAATAAAAAAAAAACCACTATTTTGTTTTGATTATATGCAAGATTAATTATATAAGACCAAGATTACGTTAAACAAATAATGATAAATGACCTTTTCTCAAAAAAAAAAAAAATAATAATGATGAATGAACACTAATTTGATGATGCTACACTAGCTTGCTTGATGAAAAATTTTGTACATCTCAAATCAAAAGCTTCAATTCCTTCTGCTTTAATTTCAATTTGTGCTAGGCAAAAAAAAAAAAAAAAAAAAAAAAAAAAAAAAAGCATAAACAACACCATGCTTATTATCAGCACATTTGTCAATAGCAAGAATTTTCTAATACTCATCCAAAAATAATAGTTGATGCCAGTTGCAAATAGCCAAAAAGAATAACATGCCTATGTTTTTAGCAAATGCAAAATTTCTCCATTCCATTTGCAAATAAGAGTATGTAAAAGAAAACCTTTTCAAAGAGGCTCATGATTTCATTCTTGACATTGGCCAGTTGTGGAGTACCAGATGCGGGAGAGGATAATACATTGGTTGGTTGTTGTGTAAGAAGAGAGGAAGAAGATAAGCTAACAGATGGTGAGGCTTTGAACAAATCCTCAAGCTCTCCAATAGGATTTTCAGTTTTATTCTGGGTAATTTTTGGAGCCTCTTGTTTCTTCTCAGTAACTGGTTTAACTTCTACAGCTGCAATTATGAATTTTTTTTAGTTTTTACTTAAATATATGTAATGTAATATCACATGTTGCACAACACAGCAAGTTACATCTCAGACAACCCCCCAAAACACCAGAAGTATCTCTTAGTTTCTCAAAAAATGCCAAACTGACCTTCTTTCTTACTTCACAATCAATGAGGATACAGGGAAAGGGATTATTGAAGAAATATTTAATATTTCAATAAAATGGACCAAAAGGAAATATAGGATATCCCAAGTTTTAAAGGGTAAAATTTTTATTGCCTCCGCCCTGTGGGTTAATCACTGACATTCTTTCTTTTGTAGGCCAAAATGTGTTTATTAACATTCTTCAGGAGTATATATTGAACAACCATATAAAGGAAAAAAAATGTTGTTGCTAACTTTGAAAGCATCAAGGTGTTACAAATTTTTTGTGAAAGGGAAAACATACATTTGAACTCGGCCCAAGAGTTAGCCTCGGCCAAAGAAGTGGTTGCAGAAGAAGATTCTGGAGCCTTTTCAGGTGTAGGCTCCATTGATAGCATGTTAAAAAGATCTGTTGCATAGTCAACCTTTGGAGAAGCTGTAGATGGAGGTGAACTGGCAGTTTTTTGAGCTGGAGCTGCTTGAGATGCTCTCTCTGCCTTAGATGGAGAAGAGGATGTCACTGGGGATTTTGGTGATTCTGAGTTTGGAGACACTGACTCAGCCTTTGATTCAGATGAGACCTATAATATTATGGGGGTGAAAAAAGTTAGATGCCATTGCCCAATGAAGTATTAACTTTAGATTTGCATTTTATAACTAAATGAAAAAAGAGTTCCTCTTGGCAGTTCACAAACGAAACCCCATGTTCATCACCTAATAATATTCACAAAATTAACATTCTTAATGATATTTTCTGCTATCACTCAACCAGTAGCTTCCAATTAGTATCCCCACCTCTTCTATGCTTTGTGAGTACATTATGATCTCGACTGAGTGAATCACAACTCTTCCACTAAAATATTACTTTCAAATATGATGCTTCAATTTAAGTATTTAGCTGATAGCTTAGCAAATGAATCCCCAATAATAAGTCACCAAATTATCATAGAACTGACAGAACAAATTCACCTTTGGTACAATCTTTGGAGCTACAGAAGCAACAGGAGTGGCTCTTCTGATGGCGGGCTGAGATACATGGTGCACCTCGTCATAAGAAGAGGATCTTGAATGGTTTGCTGAACCATGTCCAGCTCTACTATTATGATTCTCTTCAATTGGTTTTGGGGTTGGCCGAGATGTTCCATCACGCGGTACCCATCTCTTATCCTCATATCTGTTATGAGTTAACAAATATTAACAAACCTAGGCAAATGTAACTCAAAGAGAAGGGGAAAAATCACAGTTCACTTTTAAGCATACAAAACCTCATGTTGAAAGATGTGGCAAATATAAAATCATATAATCTTCCTCTCATATTTAACATTTAAGAGTAAAGGAATTACCTCACCTATATTTCCCATTTGTGTAAATCACAACTATTTCGAGGGTAGTTTGGGCATCGTTTAGAGGAGACAACAATGTAAGGGTACTGAGGATATCATAATTGTTCAGCAGAAGCATAGGATATAACTTCTCCATTCTTTTAGATAATTGATACTTTGGCAATTTGCAAGAGTAAACTTGAAATTAACCCAGTAAAAGAACAAGATGAACAAAACAAAAGAAAAAGGACATACTTTGCACGAATAAAATTCTCAATGCCAACACGATCATAGTTCGGAGGTAGCTCTGCCTCCCAGAAACTATTTGACCTTTCATTTCCCATGGCTACATCGAAAAACAATAAATTTGGACGTAATGATAATAAAAAAAGTAATTCATGTACAAAAGAACAAATTGATCTAAAGAAAGAAGTAGATACATTGAATATATGCAACTTGCTCGGGCAGCCATGTGTCTAATGTAGCTGATCTAACCTATAGATTATATTGACAACAATAAACAATTAGCACATATAAAATCTTCTGAATGAATGAAAGCATGAAACCAGCAAAAAGAGGAATATTAATGAAAATTGCTTAGAGGAGAAAAATTTACAGTATAAATAGCCAACCTTGGAAATATGAACTCCTAAACTTCTGTGGATACCAGAACATTGCATGCATATGAAAATCCCTAAATTCACACTAGCCCATCTTGGTCCCCTGGCAGAAAATAAAATAAAAACATAAAAATTTTGGTTACCCTTAATAGAAACTACTCATGCCAGTCCACTAGTGATCAGTAATAATTACAACCTTCAAAAGAATGAAAAGTGATCCAAAAAAGAAAATTGTAATTAAAAAGAGTAAAATTGAGAGCAACTAGCTACTTGGATTTGCAATCAGCACATTCTCTATTCTCTGGTAGTCTTAGCAATCCTTCCAATATCTGTACAGCGCAAAAGCAATAAGCAAACAAATCAAAATCGCATCTAATTGGTATTATCGTTCAATTCTTCCCAATTCTATTTGTCCAAACAGTAACTTCTCAAATCTCCAAAGATGAAACCAAGTTATCAGTATATCCAACGATTACAAAATAGAAAACAAAATTCAAGAATTATGAGCTACGAGTTGGTCAGGAATCAAATCAACAACCTCTAATCGCAAAATTAGTATCGAATTGAAGCTTAATATAAGGAGAATCAAGAAAGAAAGCACCAACCTTCTTGTGTCTAGCATTGAGTTCCTTAGAAACAGATGCCTTTTCATTCATCTTTGCTTCTCAACTAAAGCCTCTCTCTTTCTCTCTCTCGATTCGGCGCAAGTTATCTAAGAAATAGAAGGATCTTGCACGGATTTGTAACTGGTACCGAAGGAAACCAAGATTCTTCGAAAGTTCGATTGGTAAAGCGATCTCTCTCTCTCTCTTTTTCTCTATTATAAATCAAAGTAGAGAGGAAGGAGGAAACCGAAAGAGTCGATCGCTTGACCTTTGCGTTTTCCTTTTCCGTTTTTCTTTTTTATTCTTTTCTCCGACTATTTTAGTATTTTATACCGTCACTTTGTTTTTATATTTTGAGTCTGACTTTTTTTATTAGCGAGTTGTTATGATAATGTAGGGTAGTCGCCTAGTTGGTACACCAAGACGGTGCCCCATATCTTTTTCTCTCGAATAAAATATAAATATAATAAATAAAAGAAAAACATAGAACGGAGATAGGACAGCTCATCATTTATTCATTTATTTACAACTAAAGTTTTATTATGCGTATTAACCCGGTCATTTTTCATTTATTACAAAGATGGAGATAGGATCCATAATTAAATATTATTTGATGCAATTATGCAAATAAGGAAAAATTATTGGTAAACTTCTTATAACCACCAGATTTATTTCTATTGAAACATAAAAATGTGAACATGCATAGAAATTCATTACAAACATTTTGGTATTACAAAGTTGGCAAACACTTTTAATACAAGTTGGTTAGAAATTAAAAAATGATAGTTAGCTTTTACATTGTGATTTGCGAGACATTTTATAATGTGGTTGCGGTTTTATGTTTTATATATAATAAATAATAAATTAATAATATAATTGTGCAGAATTATGTTGTTGACTTCAACTTTTTTGTAATAGACATAGATGTGCCAAGTCAAATGGAAAAAAAAAAAAAAAGTATCTCAATGTGTTGATTATGGATATAAATGAGCTTTTTGCCACCAAGTGTTGTTCTAGTGCCCAAAAGCTTTGCAAATCGTCAAATTGTGAAGTGTGAACCCACCGGGGACCACGGGGTAAATACTCCAATTTGATCGCTTGCATTATCTTGAGTGTAATCTGCGTATGAAGAATCATAATTCACAAACAAGAAAAGGTAAACAACTTGATAAAATTGTAGCTGAGGTTTCCAGTAGACCCAAAAAACACATTGCAATTTGCAAAAGTTGTCAATAAATTTAAGTATGTAATGATTCTTACTTTTCTTTTAGTTAGATGTTACAAATAGATAGACATAGAAAAATAAAAGAGAACACAAAAGAACCTAATCAAATAAAATAAGAAAATTCTCAGAAAATATAAAATAAGTTAATAGTTCACAAAAGTTTTAATTATTTATTTACTTATGCATAGGATAATAAAATGGATTACAAAGAATGCATAGATTTATTTTTATCATCTATTGAATTGTTTATAAAATTATAATCATTACTTATGTAATATTTTTATTTTTTTATTTGTAGTTTATAGCTAGTAGATTTAGGCCCTGATCAAAATCAACTTTTTAGGTAGGAATTGGATTTGGAATTCCCATTATATTGAAATTCCTTGATCAGAATCTAATATAATGTCGGATTTCATTTCATTGGATATGATTTTATGGGAAAATTTGACCCCATTGAAATCGTGGGAATTTGATCAAAATTTCATGGGATTTCACGAGAGAGAATAGAAAAGAACTTAATACCCCTCTTCTCCTTCAAATAGATGAGAGCAAAATAGTCTTTTTTTAGAATTCAATTCAATTCTTCCTATATTTGTTTTGATCATGGAATTTCAATTGAAAATCATCTCCAATCAATTCTAGTCCAATAAAATGAAATGAAATCCCATGTCTACACCATTTTGATCAGGGCCTTATTGTGACATTGGAGGTTTAGAATTTGTGATATTAAAATCTAAAGAAAATGTAGGCATAGTGGATGCACCAAAAGTGAAAAAAAAATCAATTTTAAAAATAAAAAAGAGAGAAAACATATTCTACTTGAGAACTTTCACTTAGATCATAGATTATTACTTCGAACGATAGATAGTTTCTAACAATAGTTTCAATTCTAAAAAAAAAAAACAAGGTAAATATTATTTATTTAAGAACATTGACTTAGATCGTAGATTTTTATTTCTAATGACAGATAGTTTCTAAATGTTGATTCTTAAAGTTATCTTTCTGCATTTACATAGTAATTAAATTTCATAAGTTTATTTTGCAGTGTTTCAGTTTAATCTTTTTGTTATTAAAAATTTAAGTTAGGGAAATCATGGAGGCATAAAAGATGTAAGCATTTGAATACTCTACAAATTAATATCAGAAAATTTAAAATAAACAAAAGATTCGTCGAACTGAATATTACTTTTTAAGAAACTAAAAAGATTAGATCTACTATGAACGGAGTTTGAAAAAAAAAAAAAATCTAATATTCAAGTTTTGATAAGTCGATTGAAACAATAGTCAGAATGTTATAACTCAAAGCTTCTTCTGTTTTCCATTTTTTTCGAAATAATTTCTTAGCTGTTAATTTAGTGATTTTGTATTTTTCAAGTGCAAAATTTATCCGCAAAACAGAGACTAAATCAGCAACTTGACATTCAACTTAATCATTTTTATTGGAAAAACACATTCTATAGTGCATGATGTATAGATATCCACCACACTTATTCCGACTCCACCTTGGTCTTTCCAAGTTGTCATGGGTGCATGATAAGTGTACACCATTGTGTACACTAATATATGTAAGTAAGAATAAAACAGCATGTCGCCGTTGCTTCATACGGAGTACACCAACACAATCTCTTTACACGCAATAATATATTGACGAAAAGCATCCAATCAGCAGTTGTGACGTGTCAGGGCGATAATATAGCTCTATTATGTCACACATACAAAGATATCAAAAAAATGTCATACTCATATACTAAGACCGTTGGATGCATATATTATATTATTATATACAAAAATCTCTCTCGGGCAGTCAGGCTTCAACCTGAAAAAACAAAAAACATATCTTTTGTGCACGTAATAAAATTGCGTAATAATTCCAATGGTCTGTGTCAGACATACCTATCAAAAGAGTCAAAGTTGGCTCCTCTTTCCATGGCGTTAGTGATTCATTACGCTTGCTAAGTATCAATATCCCTATCTTCTCTTTAATATCATTGCAGGTGTGGTGGGTTTTATGGTGCTGCAATTGCAATGACATTCTTGAAAGAGAGAACATATAATCTGATAAGAATATAAGATTAACTGGCGATACAATTTCAAAACCTCAATTAGAATAAAAATATAAAATTGTTGATTTGGAAACTTGTTCAGTTAACTACCAGTTTTGACCCTCTACAAGATTAAGGTCAAGTTAGGTGACTTGCAATATAAAACTTTATTTGGAGGATTTAATTTATTCTGTTCTTGGACGGCTGATATTCAGTACTTTGTCAATTCCTCGTAACATAAATTCAGGAATATTAATTCAATACAAATTTAGAGTTCAATTTATATGTTCTTGTCGTTCATTGTTCGTACATTCTACTGGAAATTTCTTTGTAGTTACTCAGGTAAGCAGTTGACCGGTATAGATTTTAATGTTTTCTCTGGATCTTTTGTTGTGGTCAATCCAAAGTTTTTTTTTTTTTTTTTTTGTTCTTCATTTTTTCTCTTTTAGCACAACGCATGCATGCAAGGCTTCTAATTTCAAGGCCACATAGTAGCACCACTTTTTTAGTTCTTCTATTAAAAAACAAAAGCCTAGTAAACAGTAAAAAGAAAGTGCTGGTAAAGGCGGGTATTAGTCGAGTTATATCCAAATAAAAAGAAAAGGAAAAACTCATCCTCTCTTTGATAGGGTATCATAACAACTGCCAAGATATAAATTAAGGTACGGATTAAGACTGCAATAATCATCATAATATCGATCATGTGCTATGTTTTTTATGTGGGCCCTATTCTTGGATTAAATTTATATAGTCTATGATCTTTAGAATTGATTTTATAATAAAAAAAAAACTAGGAGTTAATATAATTGTATCAAAAAAGGGCCAACATATGACGTTCAACGAGATCCCACTAATAGAAAATCAAACAAAGACAATACAACTATAGCAAGAATATTGATAAAATTCTCCTTCCGATAAAGGACAAGCATATATATATAAATATATATATATATATATATATATATATATATATGAAGTTAAAAACAACAATAATTATACATACAAAATACGAACATATAGAAATAGTTGAAGCTAATTTACTCAATCTATGTAAGGAATATATGTTTTCTTTCTGATCACTTAATTTAGCCAAATTCTCATTCGGGTCAAGGAGCTCCTGTCAAAATTTTAGCCCGATCCGAAGGTCGGATAAAAAATTACACCCATTTTATTGAAGCATGCGCGGGACCATATTGCATTATAAACTCTTTATATTGTCCAGACTAAGATTCATATCTTATTTATTCAAAAAGATTTGATTATAAATGGTAATTATCCATATAAAGTGCAAAAAATGCAAGTCTGAGTATCATTTGAGCATTTCAATCGTTTCTGGATTCATTCTAAGTCATTTCATCACAATAATCTACATTTAAACTCTTTATACTATCTATAATTTGATTCATATCTTATTTATTCAAAAAGATTGGATTATATATGGTAATAACGCATATAAAATGTAAATAATGCAATTCTGAGTATCATTTGAGAATTTCAATCGTTTCTGGATTCATTCTAAGTCATTTCATCACAATAATCTACAATTAAAATTTTTATACTGTCCAGAATATGATTCATATCTTATTAGTTCAAAAAGATTGGATTACACATGTTAATGATACATATAAAGTGCGAATAATGTCATTCTGAGTATCATTTGAGAATTTCAATCGTCTCTGGATTCATTCTAAGTGATTTCATCACAATAATATACATTTTAAACTCTTTATACAGTCCAGAATATGATTCATATCTTATTTGTTCAAAAAGATTAGATTACATGGTAATTATACATATAAAGTGCAAATAATGCAATCCTGAGTATCATTTGAGCATTTCAATCGTTTCTGGATTCATCCTAAGTCATTTCATCACAATAATGTACATTAAACTCTTTATAATGTCTAGAATATGATTCATATCTTATTTATTCAAAAGATTGGATTATACATAATAATTACGCATATAAAGTGCAAATGATGCAATTCTGAGTATAATTTTAGCATTTCAATCGTATCTGGATTCGTTCTAAGACATTTCGTCACAATATTCTACATTGAAACTCTTTATACTATCGAGAAAATGATTCCTATCTTATTTATTTTAAAAGGATTGATTATACAAGGTAATTAAGCAAATAAAGTGCAAATAAAGCAATTCTGAGTATCATTTGAGAATTTCAATCGTTTCTGGATTCATTCTAAGTCATTTCATCACAATAATCTATATTTAAATTCTTTATACTGTCCAGATTATGATTCATATCTTATTTATTTAAAAAGATTGAATTATCCATGGTAATTACGCATATAAAGTGCAAATAATGCAGATCTGAGTATCATTTGAGCATTTCACTAGTTTCTCTATTCATTCTATATCATTTCATCACAATAATCTACATTTAAACTCTTTATACTATCTAGAATATGATTCATTCCTTATTTGTTTAAAAAGATTAAATTATACATGGTAATTATGCATATAAATTGCAAATAATGCAATTCTGTGTATCATTTGAGCATTTCAAAAGTTTCTCGATTTTTTCGAAATCATTTCATCACAATAATCTATATTTAAAATTTTTATACTGCCTAGAATATGATTCATTTCTTATTTGTTCAAAAAGATTGGATTATACATTGTAATTACGCATATAAAGTACAAATAATGTAATTCTGAGTATCATTTTAAAATTTCAATCGTTTCTGAATTCATTCTAAGTCATTTCATCACAATAATCCACATTTAAACTCTTTATACTGTCGAGAATATGATTCATATCTTATTTATTCAAAAAGATGGGATTATACATGGTAATTGCGCATATTAAGTGCAAATAATGCAATTCTGAGTATTATTTGAGCATTTCAATCATTTTAGGACTCATTCTAAGTCATTTCATTACAATAATCTTTATTTAAATTTTTTATACTGTCTAGGAATGATTCCTGTCTTATTTATTTTAAAAAAACTGATTATACAAGGTAATTACGCATATAAAGTGCAAATAATGCTATTCTGGGTATCCTTTGAGAATTTCAATCGTTTCTGGTTTCATTCTTAGTCATTTCATCACAATAATCTTCATTTAATCTCTTTATACTGTCCAGAATATTATTCATATGTTATTTATTTAAAAGGATTGGATTATACATGGTAATTACGTATATAAAGTGCAAATAATGCAAATCTGAGTATCATTTGAGCATTTCAATAGTTCCTCAATTAGTTATATGTCATTTCATCACAATAATCTACATTAAAACTCTACTGTCTCAAATATGATTCATTTCTTATTTGTTCGAAATGATTGGATTAGACAAGGTAATTACACATATAAAGTGCAAATAATGCAATTCTGAGTATAGTTTGATCATTTCAATCGTTTCTGGATTCATTCTAAGTCATTTCATCACAATAATCTACATTTAAACTTTTTATACTGTCCAGAAACTGATTCCTATCTTATTTTTTTTAAAAGAATTGATTATACAATGTAATTACGCATATAAAGTGCAAAAAATGCAATTATGAATATCATTTGAGAATTTCAATCGTTTCAGGATTCATTCTAAGTCATTTCATCACAATAATTTACATTTCAACTCTTTATACTGTCCAGAATATGATTCATATCTTATTATTTTAAAAGAATTGGATTATACATGGTAATTATGCATATAAAGTGTAAATAATGCAAATCTGAGTATCATTTGAGAATTTCATTAGTTTCTCCATTCATTCTAAGTCATTTCATCACAATAATCTACATTTAAACTCTTTATATTGCCTAGAATATGATTCATTTTTTATTTGTTCAAAAAGATTGGATTATACATGGTAATTACGTATATAAAGTCCAAATAATGCAATTCTGAGTATTATTTGAGCATTTCAATCGTTTCTGGATTCATTATAAGTCATTTCATCACAATAATTTATATTTAAACTCTTTATATTGTCCAGACTTACAGTCATACCTTATTTATTCAAAAACATTGGATAATACATGGTGATTACGCACATAAAGTGCAAATAAAGCAATTCTGAGTATCATTTAAGCATTTCAACCGATTCTGGATTTATTATAAGTCATTTCATCACAATAATCTATTTTTAAACTCTTTATATTGTCTAGAATATGATTTAAATCATATTTATTCAAAAAGATTGGATTATATTTGGAAATTATGCATATAAAATGCAAATAATGCAATTCTTAGTATCATTTGAGCATTTCAATCGTTTCTGGATTCATTCTAAGTTATTTCATCATAATAATCAACATTTAACCTCTTTATACTGTCTAGAATATGAGTCATATCATATTTATTCAAAAAGATTGGATTCGGCATGGTAATTACGCATATAAAGTGCAAATAATGCAATTCTGAGTATTATTTGAGAATTTCAATCGTTTCTGGATTCATTCTAAGTCATGTCATCCCAAAAATCTACATTTAAACTCTTTATACAGTCTAGAATATGATTCATATCTTATTTGTTTAATACGATTGGATTAAACATAATAATTACGCATATAAAGTGCAAAATGATGCAATTCTGACTATAATTTAAGCATTTCAATCGTATCTAGAGTCGTTCTAAGACATGTCGTCACAATATTCTACATTGAAACTCTTTATACTGTCGAGAAAATGATTCCTATCTTATTTATTTTAAAAGGATTGATTATACAAGGTAATTACGCATATCAAGTGCAAATAATGCAATTCTGAGTATCATTTGAGAATTTCAATCGTTTCTGGATTCATTCTAAGTCATTTAATCACAATAATCTACATTTAAACTCTTTATACTGTTTAGAATATGATTCATATCATATTTTTGCAAAAAGATTAGATTATACATAATAATTACGCATATAAATTGCAAATGATTCAATTCTGAGTATAATTTAAGCATTTCAATCATTTCTAGATTCATTCTAAGTCATTTTATTACAATAATCTACATTTAAACTCTTTTTACTGTCTAGAATATGATTCATTTCTTATTTGTTCAAAAGCATTGGATTATACATGGTAATTACACATATAAATTGCAAATAATGCAATTCTGAGTGTAATTTCAGCATTTCAATCGTTTCTAGATTCATTCTAAGTCATTTCATCACAATAATCTACATTTAAACTCTTTATACTATCTAGAATATGATTTAGTACTTATTTGTTCAAAAAGATAGGATTATACATGGTAATTACACATATAAAGTGCAAATAATGCAATTCTGAATATAATTTTAATATTTCAATCGTTTCTGGATTCATTCTAAGTCATTTCATCACAATAATCTATATTTAAACTCTTTATACTGTCTAGAAATTGATTCCAATCTTATTTATTTTATAAGAATTGATTATACAAGGTAATTACGCATATAAATTGCAAATAATGCAATTCTAAGTATAATTTGATAATTTGAATCGTTTCTGGATTCATTCTAAGTCATTTCATCACAATAATCTACATTTAAATGCTTTATACCATCTAGAATATCATTCATATCATATTTATTCAAAAATTTTGGATTAGACATGATAATTACGCATATAAAGTGCAAATAATACAATTCTGAGTATTATTTGAGCATTCCAATAGTTTCTCGATTCATTCTATGTCATTTCATCACAATAATGAACATTTAAACTCTTTATATTGTTCAGACTTTGATTCATATCTTATTTATTGAAAAAGATTGGATTATATACATGGTAATAACACATATAAAGAGCAAATAATGCAATTATGAGTATCATTTGAGCATTTCAATCGTTTCTGGATTCATTCTAAGTCATTTCATCACAATAATCTACATTTAAACACTTTATACTGTCCATAATATGATTCATATCTTATTTGTTCAAAAAGATTGGATTATATATAGTAATTACGCATATAAATTGCAAATAACGCAATTCTTAGTATCATTTTAGGATTCCAATAGTTTCTCGATTCATTCTAAGTCATTTCATCACAATAATCTACATTTAAACTCTTTAAACTGTCTAGAATATAATTCATTTCTTATTTGTTCAAAAAGATTGGATTACACATGATAATTACACATATAAATTGCAAATAATTCAATTATGAGTCTCATTGGAGCATTTCAATCATTTCTGGATTCATTCTATGTCATTTCATCACAATAATCTAAATTTAAACTCTTTATACTGTCCATAATATGATTCATATCTTATTTATTCGAAAAGATTGGATTATACATGGTAATGACGCATATAAAATGTAAATAATTTAATTCTGAGTATCATTTGACCATTTCAATTGTTTCTGGATTCATTATAAGTCATTTCATCATAATAATCTATATTTAAATTCTTTATAATGTCTAGAAAATGATTCCTATCTTATTTATTTTTACAGAATTGATTATACAAGGTAATTATGCATATCAAATGCAAATAATGCATTTCTGAGTATTATTTGAGATTTTCAATCGTTTCTGGATTAGTTCTAAGTCATTTCATCACAATAATCAATATTTAAACTCTTTGTACTGTCCAGAATATGATTCATTTCTTATTTGTTCGAAAAGATTGGATTATACATGGTAATTACACATATAAAGAGAAAATAATGCAATTCTGTGTATCATTTGAGCATTTCAATCGTTTCTTGATTCATTTTATGTTATTTAATCACAAAAATCTACATTTAAACTCTTTATGCTGTTTAGACTAAGATTCATATCTTATTTCTTTTAAAAGATTGGATTATACAAGGTAATTACGCATATAAAAGTGAAAGTAATGCAATTTTGAGTATCATTTGAGCATTTCAATTATTTCTTGATTCATTATAAGTCATTTCATCACAATAATCTACATTTAAACTCTTTATACTGTCTAGAATATGATTCATATCTTATTTGTTCAAAAAGAAGGGACATGGTAATTATGCATATTTGAATAGTTTTTGGATTCATTCTAAGTCATTTTATCACAATAATATACTTTTTAACTCTTTATGCCGTTTGGAATATGATTCATATCTTATTTATACAAAAAGATTGGATTATACATGGTAATTACGCATATAAAGTGCAAATATGGCAATTCTGAATATCATTTGAGAATTTCAAACGTTTCTAGATTCATTCTAAGTCATTTCATCACAATAATCTACATTTAAACTCTTTATATATTGTCCAGAATATGATTCATATCTTATTTGTTCGAAAAGATTGGATTATATATGGTAATTACGAATATAAAGTGCAAATAATTCAATTCTGAGTATCATTTGAGTATTTCAATCGTTTCTGAATTCATTCTTAGTCATTTCATCACAATAATCTTCATTTGAACTCTTTATACTCTCTAGAATATTATTCATATCTTATTTATTCTAAAAGATTGGATTATACATGGTAATTACGCATATAAAGTGCAAATAATGCAATTCTAAGTTTTATTTGAGAATTTCAATCGTTTCTAGATTAATTCTAAGTCATTTCATCACAATAATGAACATTTAAACTCTTTATACTGTCCAGAATATGATTCATATCTTATTTGTTCGAAAAAATTGGATTATACACGGTAATTACGCATATAAAGAGCAAATATTGCAATTCTAAGTATCATTTGAACATTTCAATCGTTTCTTGATTCATTCTATGTTATTTCATGACAATAATCTACATTTAAACTCTTTATTTTGTCCAGACAAATATTTACATCTTATTTATTCAAAAAGATTGGATTATAAATGGTAATAATGCATATAAATTGCAAATAATGCAATTCTGAGTCTCAATTGAGCATTTCAATAGTTTCTCTATTCATTCTATCTCATTTCGTCACAATAATCTACATTTAAACTCTTTATAATATCTAGAATATGATTCATTTCTTATTTATTTAAAAAGATTGGATTATACATGGTAATTACGCATATAAATTGCAAATAATGCAAATCTGTGTATCATTTGAGAATTTCAATAGTTTCTCGATTTATTATAAGTCATTTCATCATAATAATCTACATTTAAACTCTTTATACAGTCTAGAATATGATTCATTCCACATTTGTTCAAAAAGATTGGATTATACATTGTAATTACGCATATAAAGTACAAATAATACAATTCGGAGTATCATTTGAAAATTTCAATCGTTTCTGGATTCATTCTAAGTCATTTCATCATAATAATCCATATTTAAAATCTTTATAATGTCAAGAATATGATTCATATCTTATTTATTCAAAATGATGGGATTATAGATGGTAATTGCGTATATTAAGTGCAAATAATTTAATTCTGAGTATTCTTTGAGCATTTCAATCGTTTCTGGATTCATTCTAAGTCGTTTCATTACAATAATCAACATTTAAACTCATTATACTGTCTAGAAATGATTCCTGTCTTATTTATTTTAAATGAACTGATTTTTCAAGGTAATTACGCATATAAAGTGCAAATAATGCAATTCTGGGTATCATTTTAGAATTTCAATCGTTTCTGGATTCATTCTTTGTCATTTCATCACAATAATCTTCATTTAAACTCTTTATACTGTCCAGAATATGATTCATATGTTATTTATTTAAAAGGATTGGATTATACATTGTAATTACGCATACAAAGTGCAAATAATGCAAATTAGAGTATCATTTGAGCATTTCAATAGTTCTTCTATTCATTATATGTCATTTCATCACAATAATCTACATTTAAACTCTTTATACTGTCTTGAATATTTTTCATTTCTTATTTGTTCGAAAACATTAGATTATACATGGTAATTACACATATAAAGTGCAAATAATGCAATTATGAGTATAACTTGATCATTTCAATCGTTTCTGGATTCATTCTAAGTCATTTCATCACAATAATCTATATTTAAACTTTTTATACTATCCAGAAAATTATTCCTATCTTATTTTTTTTTAAAAGAATTGATTATAGAAGGTAATTATGCATATAAAGTGCAAATAATGCAATTCTGAATATCATTTGGGAATTTCAATCGTTTCTGAATTCATTCCAAGTCATTTCATCACAATAATCTACATTTAAACTCTATATACTGTCCAGAATATGATTCATATCTTATTATTTTAAAAAGATTGGATTATACATGGTAATTATGCATATAAAGTGGAAATAATGCAAATCTGAGTATCATTTGAGCATTTCAATTGCTTCTCGATTCATTCTAAGTCATTTCATCACAATAATCTTCTCAAACTCTTTATATTGTCTAGAATATGATTCATATCTTATTTATTCAAAAAGATAGGATTATTCGTGGAAATTACGCATATAAAATGCAAATAATGTAATTCTGAGTATCATTTGAGAATTTCAATCGTTTCTTGATTTATTCTAAGTCATTTCATCATAATAATCTACATTTAAACTCTTTATACTGTCTAGAATATGAGTCATATCTTATTTATTCAAAAAGATTGGATTAGACATGGTAATTACACTTATAAAGTGCAAATAATGCAATTCTGAGTATTATTTCAGAATTTCAATCGTTTCTGGATTCATTCTAAGTCATGTCATCACAAAAATCAACATTTCAAATCTTTATACTGTCTAGAATATGATTTATATCTTATTTGTTCAAAATGATTGGATTATACATAATATTTACGCATATAAAGTGCAAAATAATGCAATTTTGAGTATAATATAAGTATTTCAATCTTATCTGGATTCGTTCTAAGACATTTTGTCACAATATTCTACATTGAAACTCTTACTGTCGAGAAAATGATTCCTATCTTATTTATTTTAAAAGGATTGATTATACAAGGTAATTACGCATATAAACTGCAAATAAGGCAATTCTGAGTATCATTTGAGAATTTCAATCGTTTCTGGATCCATTCTAAGTCATTTCATCACAATAATCTACATTTGAACTCTTTATACTGTCTAGAATAAGATTTATATCATATTTTTTCAAAAAGATTGGATTATACAAATAATTACGCATATAAATTGCAAGTGATGCAATTCTGTGTATAATTTAAGCATTTCAATCGTTTCTAGATTCATTCTAAGTCATTTCATTACAATAATCTATATTTAAACTCTTTATACTATCTTGAATATGATTCATTTCTTATTTGTTCAAAAGCATTAGATTATACATGGTAATTACACATATAAAATGCAAATAATGCAATTCTGACTGTAATTTCAGCATTTCAATCGTTTCTAGATTTATTCTAAATCATTTCATCACAATAATCTACATTTAAATTCTTTATACTGTCTAGAATATGATTTATTTCTTATTTGTTCAAAAAGATTGGATTATACATGGTAATTATACATATAAAGTGCAAATAATGCAATTCTGAGTATAATTTTAGTATTTCAATCGTTTCTGGATTCATTTTAAGTCATTTCATCTCAATTATCTATATTTAAACTCTTTATACTGTCTATAAAATGATTCCTATCTGATTTATTTTATAAGAATTAATTATACAAGGTAATTACGGATATAAAGTGCAAATAATGCAATTCTAAATATAATTTGAGAATTTCAATCGTTTCTGGATTCATTCAAAATCATTTCATCACAGTAATCTACATTTAAATGGTTTATACCATCCAGACTATGATTCATATCATATTTATGCAAAAAGTTTGGATTAGACATGATAATTACGCATATAAAGTGCAAATAGTGCAATTCTGAGTATTATTTGAGCATTTCAATAGTTTCTCGTTTTATTCTATGTCATTTCATCACAATAATGTACATTTAAACTCTTTATATTGTCCAGACTATAATTCGTATCTTATTTATTCATAAAGATTGGATTATACATGGTAATTACACATATAAAGTCAAATAATGCAATTATGAGTATCATTTGAGCATTTCATTCGTTTCTGGATTCATTCTAAGTCATTTCATCACAATAATCAACATTTAAACTATTTATACTGTCCATAATATGATTCATATCTTATTAGTTCAAAAATATTAGATTATACATGGTAACTAAGCATATAAAATGCAAATAATGCAATTCTGAGTATCATTTTAGCATTCCAATAGTTTCTCGATTCATTCTAAGTCATTTCATCATAATAATCTACATTTAAACTCTTTATACTGTCTAGAATATAATTCATTTCTTATTTGTTCAAAAAGATTGGATTATACATGAAAATTACACATATTAATTGCAAATAATGCAATTATGAGTATCATTTGAACATTTTAATCATTTCTGGATTCATTCTAAATCATTTCATCACAATAATCTACATTTAAACTCTTTATACTGTCCATAATATGATTCATATCTTATTTATTCGAAAAGATTGGATTATACATGGTAATTACGTATATGAAATGTAAATAATGTAATTCTGAGTATCATTTGACCATTTCAATCGTTTCTGGATTCATTTTAAGTCATTTCATCACAATAATCTATATTTAAATTCTTTATACTGTCTAGAAAATTATTCCTATCTTATTTATTTTTACAGAATTGATTATACAAGCAATTATGCATATAAAATGCAAATAATGCAATTCTAAGTATCATTTGAGAATTTTTATCGTTTCTGGATTCATTCTAAGTCATTTCATCACAGTAATATTCATTTAAACTCTTTATACTCTCTGGAATAATATTCATATCTTATTTATTCTTAAAGATTACATTATACATGGTAATTATGCATATAAAGTGAAAATAATGCATTTCTGAGTATTATTTGAGATTTCAATCGTTTCTGGATTAGTTCTAAATCATTTCATCACAATAATCAACATTCAAACTCTTTATACTGTCCAGAATATGATTCATTTCTTATTTGTTCGAAAAGATTGTATTATACACGGTAATAACGCATATAAAGAGCAAATAATGCAATTCTACGTATCATTTGTGCATTTCAATCGTTTCTTGATTCATTCTTTGTTATTTCATCACAATAATCTACATTTAAACTCTTTATTTTGTTCAGACTAAGATTTACATCTTATTTATTCAAAAAGATTGGATTATAAATGGTAATTATGCATATCAATTGTAAATAATGCAACTCTGTGTATCATTTCAGCATTTCAATAGTTTCTCTATTCATTCTATGTTATTTCATCACAATAATCTACGTTTAAATTCTTTATACTATATAGAATATGATTTATTTCTTCTTTGTTCATAAAGATTTGATTATACATGGTAATTACGCATATAAAGTGCAAATAATGCAATTCTGAGTATCATTTAAGCATTTCAATCGTTTTTGGATTCATTCTATGTCATTTCATCAGAATAATGTACTTTTAAACACTTTATATTGTCCGGACTAAGATTCATATCTTATTTATTCAAAAAGATTGGATTATTCATGGTAATTACGCTTATAAAGTGCAAATAATGTAATTCTGAGTATCGTTTAAGCATTTCAATAGTTTCTCGATTAATTCTAAGTCATTTTATCACAATAATCTACATTTAAACTCTTTTTACTGTCTAGAATATGATTCCTTCTTATTTGTTCAAAAAGATTGGATTATGCATGTTAATTATGCATATATATTGCAAATAATGCAATTCTGAATATCATTTTAGCATTTCAATCGTTTCTGGATTCATTCTAAGTTATTTCGTCACAATAATCTACATTTAAACTCTTTACACTGTGCAGAATATAATTCATATCATATTTGTTCAAAAAGATTGGATTATACAAGGTAATTACGCATATAAAGTTCAAATAATTCAATTCTGAGTATCATTTGAGCATTTCAATCGTTTCTGAATTCATTCTAAATCATTTCATCACAATAATTAACATTTGAACTCTTTATACTGCCAAAAATATGATTCATATCTTATTTATTCAAAAAGATTGGTTCATACATGGTAATTACGCATATAAATGTGCAAATCATGCAATTCTGAGTATCATTTTAGCCTTTCAATCGTTTCTAGATTCATTCTAAGTTATTTCATTACAATAATCTATATTTAAACTCTTTATACTGTGTAGAATATGATTCATATCTTATTTATTTAAAAAATTAGATTATACATGGTAATTACGCATATAAAGTTCAAATAATGGAATTCTGTGTATCATTTGAGCATTTAAATCGTTTATGGATTTATTCTAAGTCAATTCATCACTATAATATACATTTAAACTGTTTATAATGTCCAGAATATTATTCATATCTAATTTATTTTAAAGGAATTAATTAAACAAAATAATTACGGATAAAAAGTGCAAATAATGCAATTCTGAGTATCATTTGAGAATTTCAATCATTTTTGGATTTATTCTAAGTCATTTCATCACAATAATCAACATTTAAGCTCTTTATAGTGTCCAGAATATGATTCATATCTTATTTGTATAAAAAGATTGGATTACACATGTTAATGATACATATAAAGTGCGAATAATGCCATTCTGAGTATCATTTGAGAATTTCAATTGTTTTTGGATTCATTCCAAGTAATTTCATCACAATAATCTACATTTTAAACTCTTTATACAGTCCAGAATATGATTCATATCTTATTTGTTCAAAAAAATTGGATTACATGTAATTACACATATAAAGTGCAAATAATGCAATTCTGAGTATCATTTGAGCATTTCAATCGTTTCTTGATTTATTCTAAGTCATTTCATCATAATAATTTACATTTAAACTCTTTATACTGTCTAGAATATGATTCATATCTTATTTATTCAAAAAAATTGGATTATACATAATAATTAGGCATATAAAGTGCAAATGATGCAATTCTAAGTATAATTTTAGCATTTCAATCATATCAGGATTCGTTCTAAGACATTTCGTCACAATATTCTACATTGAAACCCTTTATACTGTCGAGAAAATAATTCCTATCTTATTCATTTTAAAAGGATTGATTATACAATGTAATTACGCATTTAAAGTGCAAAAAATGCAATTCTGAGTATCATTTGAGAATTTCAATCGTTTCTGGATTCATTCTAAGTCATTTCATCACAATAGTCTATATTTAAATTCTTTATACTTTCCAGAATATGGTTCATATCTTATTTATTTAAAAGGATTGGATTATACATGGTAATTATGCGTATAAATTGCAAATAATGCAAATCAGGGTATCAATTGAGCATTTCACTAGTTTCTCTATTCATTCTATGTCATTTCATCACAATAATCTACATTTAAACTCCTTATACAGTTTATAATATGATTCATTTCTTATTTGTTTAAAAAGATTGGATTATAAATGGTAATTACGTATATAAATTGCAAATAATGCAATTCTATGTATCATTTGAGCATTTCAATAGTTTCTCGATTTATTCTAAGTCATTTCATCACAATAATCTACATTTAAACTCTTTATACTGTCTAAAATATGATTCATTTCTTATTTGTTCAAAAAGATTGGATTATACATTGTAATTACGCATATAAAGTACAAATAATGAAATTCTGAGTATCATTTGAAAATTTCAATCGTTTCTGGATTCATTCTAAGTCATTTCATCAGAATAATCCACATTTAAAATCTTTATACTGTCGAGAATATGATTCATATTTTATTTATTCAAAAAGATGGGATTATACATGGTAATTGCGCATATTAAGTGCAAATAATGCAATTCTGAGTATTATTTGAGGATTCCAATCGTTTCTGGATTCATTCTAAGTCATTTCATTATAATAATCTAGATTAAAATTCTTTATACTGTCTAGAAATGATTCCTGTCTTATTTATTTTAAAAGAACTGATTATACAAGGTAATTACACATATAAATTGCAAATAATGACATTCAGAGTATAATTTGAGAATTTCAATCGTTTCTGGATTCATTCTAAGTCATTTCATCCCAATAATCTACATTTAAACTCTTTATACTGTGTAGAATATGATTCGTATCTTATTTATTTATAAAGATTGGATTAAAATGGTAATTACGCATATAAAGTTCAAATAATGGAATTTTGAGTATCATTTGAGCATTTGAATAGTTCTGGATTCATTCTCAGTCATTTCATCACTATAATCTACATTTAAACTCTTTATACTGTCCAGAATATGATTCATATCTTATTTGTACCAAAAGATTGGATTATACAAGGTAATTATGCATATGAAGTGCAAATAATGCAATTCTGAGTATCATTTGAGGATTTCAATCGCCTTTTGTTTCATTCTATGTCATTTCATCACAATAATCTACATTTAAGCTCTTTCTATTGTACAAACTAAGATTCATATCTTATTTATTCAAAAAGATTGGATTATACATGGTAATTACGCATATAAAGTTCAAATAATGCAGTCCTGGGTATCATTTGAGCATTTCAATAGTTTCTCGATTCATTCTAAGTCATTTCATTACAATAATCTATATTTAAACTCTTTATACTGTCTAGAATATGATTAATTTCTTATTTGTTCAAAAAGATTTGATTATGATTGGTAATTACGTATATAAAGTGCAAATAATGCAATTCTGTGTATCATTTGAGCATTTCAATCATTGATGGATTCATTCTAGGTCATTTCATCATAATAATCTATATTTCAAATCTTTATACTGTTGAGAATATTTTTCATATATTATTTATTCAAAAAGATTTGATTATACATGGTAATTACCCATATAAAGTTCAAATAATTCAATTCTGAGTATCATTTGAGGATTTCAATCGTTTTTGGATTCATTATAAGTCATTTCATCGCAATAATCTACATTTAAACTCTTTATATTGTCCATACTTAGATTCATATCGTGTTTATTCAAAAAGATTGGATTATACATGGTAATTACGGATATAAAGTGCAAATAATGCTATTCTGAGTATCATTTGATCATTTCAATCGTTTCTGGATTCATTCTAAGTCATTTCATTACAATAATCTATATTTAAACTATTTATACTGTCTATACTAAGATTCATATCTTATTTATTCAAAAAGATTGGATTATACATGGTAATTACGCATATAAATTGCAAATAATGCAATTCTGAGTTTCATTTGAGCATTTCAATTGTTTCTGGATTCATTCTAAGTCATTTCTCCACAATAATCTACATTTAAACTCTTTGTATTGTCCAGACTAAAATTCATATCTTATTTATTTGAAAATGATTGAATTATACATGGTAATTACACACATAAAGTGCAAATAATACAACCCTGATTATCATTTGAGCATTTCAATAATTTCTGGATTCATTCTAAGTTATTTCATCACAATAATCTACATTTAAACACTTCATACTGTCTAGAATATGATTCATATCTTATTTATTCAAAAAGATTGGATTATACGTGGTAATTACGCATATAAAGTGCAAATAATGTAATTCTGAGTATTATTTGAGCATCTCAATAGTTTCTGGATTAATTCCAAGTCAGTTCATCACAATAATCTAAGTTTAGACTCTTTATACTGCCTGGAATATGATTCATACGTTATTTGTTCAAAAAGATTGGATTATACATGATAATTACGCATATAATGTCCATATAATGCAATTCTGAGTATCATTTGAGCATTTCAATTGTTTATGGATTAATTCTAAGTTATTTCATCACAATAATCTACATTTAAACTCTTTATACTTTCTAGACTAAGACTCATATCTTATTTATTCCAAAATGTTAGATTATACATGATAATTACACATATAAATTGCAAATAATGTAATTCTGAGTATTAACTTCGGAGAAATTGTGCTTGATAGTGCTTGCTGTGTTGTGTTGCCCTGGTAGCTAGGGCTGTTACTTGAGGCTTGATAGTGCTTGCTTGATAGCTAAGGTAAACGGACCTCAATCCGTTTAGAACGGATTTGAACTGGGGAAATATTGTGCACGATCCGTTGAGAACAGACCTCAATCCGTTTAGAACGGAATGGAATTCCAGAAACTTTGTGCAGAATCCTTTGGGAACGGATCTCAATCCGTTTAGAACGGAATAGAACCCGAGTTCAATGAAGCCAAGACATCTGTTGGTACTGCTGCCATAGGGGAGCCATTCGAGATGGTGGACCATAACGGGAATATAAAATCTGAAAAGGATTTTTTTGGGAAAATGTTCTTTGCTATCGATAAGTATGTATATAAGACTTCTTCTGCTACCTTGGAATTAATATGTGCTGATTTGAGGACAATCTTTGCATTGTTTTGGTTTTATTTTGTTACTTCTTGATTTACACATTAATTGAACATTTGAGTTGATTTGAAGCTTGGCTGAGGCATTTTTCTGAAGTCAATGTTAGATCTTGATTAAATTAGGATTAGTTATGCAAATGAGCATCAGTTTGATCAGTATTGGCCTTAAACTATCCTCAACTGCAATTGTAAGGTTTATAATATACTAGCACAACTGTCAATGCTTAACTGGTTTTCTACTAACCAAGATCCGTTTATCTTGTTCTCTTTCATCTATTGGAGAGAGCGAAGATGGAAATTGTACTGTGGAGCAAATTCATGATTATGTCCAAGGTTTGCTTTCTATCTTTTGAAAAACTGAAAGACTTTTACTTTGTTACAGCTAGGCTTGCATTTTTTTTTTTTTTAATGATGGCCTATTCTGATAGCATACTACTACAAAAATCAATCTCTCAACCAATTCCTCTCAATCAGCCACCATCATCACCCACATCTCGCCACATGTTTTGTTTGACTCTTCCTCTCTCTTTCTGTTTAGCTGAGGTGACTGTAAAGAAAGAGAGAAATGGAGGCTAAGCTCTCTCTCTCTCTTCTCCCCACCAGACCTAACTTAGTAGCATTCCAGTTAACACATTTTTGATAATTTCTGTCCTTCCCTTCCTTCACTACAAAAATTCAACCATTAATCAAGTCTTAAGCACTGTGAAAGAAAGAATAGTTACCTCAAAGAAAAATAAAATGCAGTCAACAGTACCAAACTGGGTTGCTATCAGCCGGTACATGCCATTGTAGAACTGGTACCGTGCATGTTAGTGTTAAATTTTAATGTGAATGGATGCTTGTTTCTTTTCTAGGTTTGGTAAGAGCAATGATTGGGCTTAAGAGATGCCAAACCTTCCTTCAACGTCTACATATAGAAGCTCTCCTCAGGTTATTCATCTCTTTTGTGGGCTGTTATTTTTGCATATTTACAACAAGGGTTACTTAAATTATAGATTTACTCAGAAAATAGTTCTCTTGGTATATGTAAGGATATTTTTGGTGATACTTATGGGTCAGTAAGTCTCGGTTTGATCCTTCCAAATATATTCTTGTTTATTTTAATAGGCCATGATAAATTGATCTCATTTTCGTAAATTAATTATGTCTGTGACCAGATATATTACACTGAGTATGTGATGCGTACCATTCTATATTTTACTGACTGTGATGACAATAATTTAATTCACCAATAATGCTGTTGTTATTTTCCAATCAGAAATATATGAGAGCAGTATTATTGTACTTGTATCATACAAACAAAGTATTGAGTCTACTTTTTTACAGCTTAGTGTGTTGCCAAGAACAAATGTCTTGGGTTCTGGGCTATTGATATTTATATAGTGTGCCCACATCTTCATAAGGGAAAGGTGATATGAAAACAATGCCAAAATCTGATTCTGGCAATGGTAAAGCAAACAATGGATCAGATTCAGAGAAATGGACATGCCAGTGTTTGTGGTATTGATTTTCTTGCGTGAGAGTAATGCATGATGATAGCAGTTAGAATAGTTTAATTTTTTCGTGTAACTTTTAATCTTCCCAAACAGATTCAATTTTGGATAATATTTCATTTTCCCGGGTAATATATTTCAGCTTAATTTGTATTTGGTTTGTGATGCATAGAAATAATAGTCCATATTGATTACGCCATGCACGTATTGGAGTAAAAAAATGGATTCCAATTAGGTCCATTCTTTGTAAAATATTAGCCATATACTGTCAATTGTTCCTGCAATCAACGATGAAGCACAGATTGTCACCATCACCGTAAAAGTAACGAAGGCAAGTTTGTGGCAATGTTCCTTTTTTTTTTTTTTTTAATTTGATATCTCCTTATGAATCTAAATCTGCCAAATTGATACCTCTTTTTATTTTTTTTTTCCAATTTGTTTCGTCCTTTAAAAAAAAATAAATAAAATGTCAGTATGCTATGCTAAGTTTACACTGTAAAATTCACTTACTATGATAATTTAAGAACAATTATAAAATGTTCCAATAATTTGAAAGTTGAAACAAACAAAAAATTATGCTTAGATTTTTTTTTTTTTTGGTTTCATATTACTGTAAAATTACATACAATACAACTGTAAGTAAACATATTTATGTACACAATTAATGCAAGAAAATGTTAGAAAACGTAAAAAAAAAAAAAAGACAATGCAGAAATTAAAGTAGACATATTTATGTACACAATTTTCTATTAATAATTTTGAAGTTTCTATATAGTAAAGTAAGTTTAGCCGACTATCCTACAATAATTTAAAGTGCAGCAAAAGATTTTATGCAGTAAACAAAATAGGAACCAGAAATGAAATGCCAGAAATGGTTTAGTCTGCAATTTTCAACGGATCGAGGTCCGTTCTCATCGGGTTGTGCAGAAAGTTAAAAAAACCTGAATTCTATAACTTCCGTTGTCAACGGATTTTCATCCGTTCTCTGATGGATCCTACATGAGTTCAGTTCCGTTCCTAACAGATCGAGGTCCGTTCTCAACGGATTGTGCAGAGTAGTGTTTACCAAAAACCCGCCGGGTCAGACCCGACCTGTCCCAAACCCGCCCCATGGACCAGACCATCCCGGACCGTCCATGGACCGCGATGGACCAAAGGGTTAGACCGGGACGGATCTACGGCGGGTTTGGGCCGCCCTTTCTAAAAAAAAACCCGTGTTAACCCGCCCCGTCTTAACCTGTGGACCGGACCGTCCCGCCCCGTCAACCCGTCTTAAACTCGTGCTAAATTAATTTGGTAATGGTGGTATAAATTTCTAAACTCTTTTAATTTAATTTCATCTAAATTAATTTTAACATATTCATTAAAAAATATTACTAACAAAAAAAAAAGTTAGAACTCCTCCTATGTTATTATTTTATAAAATAATTTAATAGCATAGCCTGTCCCAAGTCCGAAAAAAAGAAGGAGGGTAATTTCATATAATTATATTTAAATGTTTTCATTTAATAAAAAAATTACAAATCAAATATAAGAAAACAAAAAAATAAAATAAAAAACAGAAAATATAAGTAAAAAATAAAGAAAAAACGCAAACGTAAAAAATAAAAATAATTAACGAAAAATAAAATATAGAAAAAAATATTGAAAAAACAAAAAACAAAACAAAAAAAAAGCAAAAAAATAAACAGCAAAAAAATAAACGAAAAATCCAAAAAAAAAAAACAGCAGTAAAATAAATAAAAAACCGGTGGACCGTCATAACCCGTGCGGGTTACATGGGGCGGGTTTAGGAAGGGTTAGGGCCAAAGTTTCTAGGATGGACTGTCCTTACCCGCCCCGTCTTAACCCGTGGACTGTCCCTAACCCGCCCCGTCCTAACCCGTGGACCGCCGCGGGTTGGACCGCCCCGCCCCGTTTGGTAAACCCTAGTGCAGAGCTTTTAAAAGCTTGAATTCTATTGACTTCCGTCCTCAACGGATTTGCTTCCCTTCTCAAACGGATCCCACTGGAGTTCATTTCCGTTGTCAACGAATTGACGTCCGTTCTCAACGGATTTAAAGCTTGAATTCTAATGACTTCCGTCTTTAACGGATTTGCATCTGTTCTCAATCGGATCCACTGGAGTTCAATTCCGTTCTCAACGGATTGTGCGGAGTTTTAAAACCTGAATTCTATCAACTTCCGTGGTTAACGGATTAGCCGATTAGCACCCGTTCTCAAACGGATCCCACTGGAGTTCAATTCCGTTCTCAACGGTTGAGGTCCGTTCTCAACGTATTTTGCAGAGTTTTAAAAGCCTGAATTCTATTGACTTCCGTGCTTAATGGATTTGCATCCGTTTCTCAAAAGGATCCCACTGGAGTTCAATTCCGTTCTCACCTGATTTGGGGCCGTTCTCAACGGATTGCGCCCAAAAACCTGAATTCTATAATTTCATGCTTAACGGATTAGCATCCCTTCTCAAACCGATGCAATGAAATTGCGGGAGAAATTAAGAGAGAGTGGGAAATTGAGTTCGAGTAAAATACTAGTTGCAAAGTTTGTTTGTCATGATGTCTTTTTCTAAAAACTGGTTTGATTTGGGTAGAAAACTGAAGCTCTTACTCTTTCTACATGTTGTCACTTACACTACTCAAAGTTGTCTTTTTCGTCCCTTATAGTTATAGTCAAACAAGTCCTGTTTGTTGTTGTAGTGAGACTACTGTAATTAACTTAAAAAATGAAGTCGTTTTAGTAAATTGATTTTTCATTTTAGAAAATCGCTATTCTTGAACGTACCTTTGGTGGATTTCAACTTTCTGTGATTTTTATTCTGGTATATTGATGTTGTGGTTTCAGGTGTTGCAGTCAGGCCCACAACTGTGTTGGGAGCTGGAATTAGGTGGAGAGGCTTTGATGAACACATTATATGAGGTTAATATCAGGTTAATGTGATCAGTTTAGGTTATTTCTAGTGTCAGCTTAGGCTCGACTGCTGGTTTTTTTAAACTTACTGTTTTATTTGCATTATGGCATGGTTGTAGGTCATTTTGTTATGAATACATATGAGTGAGATAGTGTAAAGATTAGTCAGTGTTTTGACTGTGCATGAGCTTTTATTCTTTTTCTGGTTTGTTAGATAATCTGAATGCCACATTCTCATTGTTCTGCCTTTTCATCTCTTAGGGCTTTAAACCAGAAGGGGCATTGAAACCAGCTGATGCTGGGCCGGATATGTCAAATTTTTTTCTGTGGACGGCTAGACAGTAAGGAATTAGACAGGTATCTCTGCAGCTATTTTTGTTGGACCACTTGTCACTTGTGTGAAATTCTGAGTTAAATTATCAGGTTGGCTGTTGTGTCAGTGTCAATGGCTGGTCTAGCTGCTGAAGGTCTAAAATATGACAAAGTAGTGGGGAAATCGACTGATATTTTCACTCTTCAGGTACTTGTTAAGGGATTGATTTCTTCTCTAATTTTAAATTTATTAGGATGAATCTTATATATATATATATTTTTCTTGTCAATTTAGAGGTTGATAAACAGAAGGAAGCAACAATTAAGCCAAGATAAGCAGAGGGGCACATGAGGCTCTCCTATCAGCGATGTCTGATAATGCAACAGTGTTGTAGTGCATTCAAGCAATAGAGAAAGCTTCTTAATAAAGATGCTCTCTGGCTCTTTCCTCTCCCTCTGCGTTCAGAAATTAAAAATCCTTTGGACTTCGGTCCGTCCGTCCTTAAATATCCTTCTCCAATTTAATTTAACAATATTGGACCAACAGTGTTGGAGTGTTGGTTACCAGGTCAGTTCTTCATACCTCCCTCCCTCTTCATCCACAGAGGCCTCGATAAACGAAGCATATTTTACTCCATGGAAGAGGAGTGATGTTTGGACCATTCTCATCTTCTTTTCAATCTTCTACGGTGAAAGCTACTGTTTGTTTGAAGCTATGTTGCATGGGTACGGGTACAATACCGTACCGGGTACGGTACTGGTACGGCGGTACGAAAATTTTAAAAGATTTCCGGTACGGGTACGGCGATATATATATTAAAAATCTAAATATATATTTTTTAATTATAGAAAAAAAATATTATGCAACTTCAAAAATTATATAAAATACTTTTGAACTAAAAAACATGAACATTTTACACTCCAAAATTCTTTATATTTTTGTCAACATGTATATAAAATTTTATGTCAAAATGAATTCCGAAGGCTCTCAAATAATTAAAACACTAAAATATAATTTTTTATAAAATCTGAAATGGATCTATGCATTTTGGATGCAGCAGAGATGATAAAGAAATGGTAATATTTGCTTTTCCGGTTTTGTATCTTTTCTTTAGTCCCACGTCTAAAAGCCACCTCTTTTCAGAGACGTGGGATTGGCAACCCAATTTATTACACTAAATGACAAACTACTAATAGCTATGTGTAAATTTCAAAAAATATAATATAATAATAAATGGTGTTATTATACGTTCATCACGTCACGTGGTGTTGGCCATTTGACTATAGGCAAAATTGGATATAACTCCCTACAAACTTTGGTAATTGGAAATAACCCCCTATAAACATTAAAATTGGAAATAACCCCCTACAATCTTTATTCTCGAGGAAATAACCCCTTTTGTTTAGATTCAATCCTTTTATAATTAAAAAAATCGTTATTAATAGCAGATAACGAAAATACCCTTAGCCTTGCTCTTCAATCCAGTTGTTGCATACGTACGTTTGTTTACTGTTAAAGTATAAAAGAATGGTTGCTATTCTTAAGCAACTTTCATTTTAGTTCATTAAAACTCTGTTTTTATTATGTGCAATTTTTGCTTCAAGAAAGACAAAATGAATGAAAATAAGGTCGTTCAACGAACTAAAGATGAAGGTCGGGCATGTAATTGTCATGATTTTATTAGTAAAAATGGTTAAGATAAATTAAATGGTGATTATAGCAATTGACATGCATCGGTACAAGCAAATGAGGATAATATGCAATTGAACTTGACCACTGATTTTGATCTATTATATAGACGTCTAAAAACTTGATGAAATGATGCAATCTTATTTCTCTTTTCTCTGTTAATACAATTATACAATTATATTAGTAAAGCAACTCGATATCACATAGTCCAATTGTATCTGGGTTTCGTCTATCTCTTTGAGGCGTTAGGAGGAGGAGGAAAATGAAAAGACTCAGATTAAAGGGGAAGGGGAAGAAGAAGAAGAAGAAGGGGAAGGGGAAGGGTCAAGGGTATTTTCGTCATATGTTATTAATAATGATTTTATTTAATTATAAAAGGATTGAGTCTAAACAAAAGGGGTTATTTCCTTGAGTATAAAGATTGTAGGGGGTTATTTCCAATTTTAATGTTTACAGGGAGTTATTTCCAATTGTGAAAGTTTACGGGGGGTTATATCCAATTTTCCCTTGACTATATGCATAGGATAGGCAGCAGAAAAAAGCAAGGGGGCAAACATTGCCATTTATAAGATGGGCGAAAAACGTACCCGAAACCGTACCGGGCGGTCGAAATGGAATAAAATAATAGGTACGCCACGTGGCGTACCGGATACGTACCAGTGCCGTATCGGAGACGTATCCGTATCCGTATCCGGTACGTACCTGGTACTGGTACTCCTGAATATATGGAGTACCGGGGTAACATAGGTTTGAAGTCATAATACTGAGTTGATCCAATATAAGACTTCTTTATCTACTGTCACACTACGTGAAAAACCTATTGAATATTATTGTAATTATAAAAACGTTAATATGCTTTTTTCCAAGTATTTATTGACTTGCGATATTATTGTACGGGGTACAGACAAATTCATCAGTGGCAGGGAGGTACAACAGCAATCCCTTCGTGGAAGAAGATGTTACTCCCTTGGCAGTAAGTACCATGCCTTTTCATCTCATTCTCTCTTCTCGGATCTGATAGGAAGGTAGATCTGAAACCGTTGAGTTTGATCTTCTCTGTTGATTAGTCTTTACTGAGATCTGAATAGTTGAGGTGTCGGATGACCAAACTTTTTATATAATACCATTATTATCAGCATAATTTTGCCGTTTTAAGCATGACTTATTAACCTAGGGAAGCTCTAGGAGCACTTGAATCTTTTTTTTTTTTGTCAATTGTTAGCCATTAAAAGGAAAAAAAAAAATAACAATATAAATTTTAGGGAGGGGGGGGGGGACTTTTTTCCGAAAGGGCCTAAATTTTTATTCAAATATCAAAAAGCACGCCCAACATTTAATATTTTCTAAAAGGGCCATTGGTTCACCTCACCTCCATGTGCCTATCCTATTGTCTTTTCAAATTTAATATCCCTGAATTGGAAAACAGTAATTAGTATGCACTAATTCAAATTTACGTGCACTAATTGAAGTATTGTCCTATCGTCCATATTTTATAAATAGAAGTTATTTGTTTTTTAAAATTGTGCAACTAAATAGCAACCATTTTATAAGTACACATTTGTATCAACTAAAATTATAATTTGCCTCAACAAATATAAATATAAACAAAAATTAAAAGGATCTTATATTACCAACATAACGTCTAACTTGGTATTATTTTAATCGCAACTTAATTATGTTGTATGTTGGCTTCGATGATATTAATGTGTGTCTAGTCTATTTAAAGTATTTGTATCTGTTATTATTTAATAATCTTATACCATTTTGAGAAAAAAAATATATGGGGTTTAATTTAACAACACCACTTTGGTCTAATTTCTCTCTCAAAATAAATGCCAGTAAACTATTTTTAGTCACTTTTTTAGATTTATTTTTAATTTTGCTGAATATGACGGCAAACGATGAAGGTTTTGTTTTTTAGATAAAAAGCAAACGATGAAGGTTATTCACATTATCATTTTGGAGGTACATTATATTTTAATTATAATTTATTTTTGTTTAACTAAATTTCTATTGTCGTTTTTGCAGGAAACTAAATCGCGAACTCGCCATTTGAGCTTTCAATTGTGAAGTTTTTTGAATTTGTAACATGTTTTCAATAAACTTCGGTAATTGTAGTAGACTCGGTTGATGATCTTGTGTAATTGTGAACTTGTAGTATGCCGATAATTAAACTTGTAATGTGTCATTATTTGAACTTGTAGTATTATTCGAACTTGCAGTAATATTTAATATTTTATGAACTTGTAGTACGTCTAAAGTTAAGATATTGCAAGTGTGTCATGCCGTGTCAAATATGTGCTCGTTAGAACTTGTATCGTGTTGCGTTGACACGAATATTTTGAACTCATTGTGTCATGTCAAGTGAAGGAATTAACTAACACGACACGTATAATAGCACACACGTCTAACACGACACGACACATCTAACATGACACGACAGGCACCTTTAACATGACACAATACGACACGACACGACACGACACAACCCGACATGTTAAACGTGTCAAAAATTATTTAGAGGCTAAAACTGAACAATTTTAATTTGATCGGTGATAACAAGTTTGTACTTAAAATTTTCGTCGATAAATTTAATTTAAAAAATTATTTATTTTACTTAACATTTGAAATATATGTAATTATTTAGGTAAACACTTCTTTTTATATAATATAATCGGCAATTTAATTAGTACACATAATTTTGTTAGTGCAGATTTGGTTTCCGCAAATGAAACAGTTTAATTTGAAAAGACAAACATAGGATAGGCGCATGGAGATGAGGTGAACCAATAGCCCCTTCAGAAAATATTAAATGTTCAGCGCCCTTTTTGATATTCGAATAAAAATTTAGGCCCTTTCGGAAAAAAGCCGCGGGGGGGGGGGGGGGGGGGGGCTGAAATAACCAAAACATTGCTGAGACCAAATTAGTCAACCAAGACCCCAAAATGACAGCACATCAGACCAGTAAAGGTTCATAGAATAAGATGGAATACTAAACACAACAGCTGTAACTGCACACAATCTCAAGGTTAGGTGGGTTCTAAGCTTTAACTGCACAAAAATGAAAAATATTAAAAAGGTTCAGTCAAAAAATGTTATCTGGATGCTGGATGGCTCTAGAAGAGAACTGTTACCATTGACGGCAGTCCTGCTATTAAGAAAACTACTAGGCCAAGGTAATTCTTTGAATAATTCAGGGCAATATCATAAAAAATGAAGTATATAAATGACAATCATGGGAGTAGTCAAATCCAGGAAGCAATTGTAGGAGTAAACATGAAACCTTACACGAGATGTTTTGAAAGCTTTTTAGAAGAAACTGAGATAGCAGGACTGTGGGTAACAAGGACAAATATAAAAAATAAAAATAATTACTCAATTTTCAAAGATTTGAATTAACTCTATGCTTAGTTACCTTTGTAGTTTTCCAGAAAATTCATCCCAAATTAACTTCTCTGAGCTGGTAGCAAACATGATAGTTGATAATGTGGACGAGAGGACCTAGGGTCCGAGTTTTCCAACTTGGAAACTCGGTCCAAATTGGACAGATCTTTGGTGATTGGAATTAGTTTTGTTTCCTTTTTATTAAATATTTAGCATATGGAAATAATAAATCCTGCCTATATTCTATAAAGGCATTATTATCTATCTTCTTCATTTTCTTCCTCTCTCCATTCTTATTTTTGTACTAAACTCCATTAAAAAGAAAATAAAAAAGTGTGGTGTGTGTGAGTCGTGGACGTAGGTACGCATTGTACCAAACCACGTAAAAATTTCTGTGTGATTATTTTTCTTTACATGGTATCAGAACGGTAGGTTCTGAGACACGTGTGTTTTATCTCTGTGCGACTGCACAGTCAATTCTTCTTTCCTGTGCGAGTAACTGCACAGCTGGTCCTTTCCTGTGCGAATTACTGCACAATCGCTCTTTACTTCTCGACTAGATCTCACTGAGTTACTGTGTGAGTTTATTTCCTGTGCGAATTACTGCGCAATTGATCCTTCCTCCCTGCACTAGGAGTTTGCGTAGTTGGCTCTTCTTCTCGACCTTCGATCCTCACCTAGAATTTATCAGAACATCGACCGGACCCCAAATTTCGGATCGAAACCCTGTAATTTCGGACCGAAATCTTCTGCCAAGACCTCAACCTTGACCAGAACCTATATTTCGGATCGAAATCTTATAATTTCAGACCGAAATTTTCCTAAATTTGACCTAAACCTTGCATTCTAACTCTGAAATCGACCTTAAAATCTCTAGCAACCAAATTACCAGAGACCATGACTCTTATCCAAAGCCTAAACAACTGTTGGATTATATTTATAGATTCAGGGGCAACCGATCACATGACCTACAACAAGGACAACTTGATAAGAGAATCTCATCCAAGGAAGACTGAAATCGTCAATGCAAATAGGAAAGTTTATCCAGTCATAGGGACTGGAGATGTTCAATTCTCCTCTTCTCTAACTCTTTCAATCACTTTATTGGTTCCTTCTCTTTCATCAAGATTATTGTCTGTAGGTCAATTGTGTGAAGAACTTAATTGTGTTGTACTTATGTATCCCAGATTTTGCCTCTTTCAGGATCTCATGATAAATGAGATTATTGGTCGTGGTACTAAGAGAGGAGGACTGTATCATTTGGAAGACATAACTACTTGAAGAGCTCACTTATCTGCTGGCTCGAGCTCAGGTAGGAAGTCGTCGATTTGGATGTGGCACAGGCGTTTAGGCCATCCTTCATTCGGATACCTCAAGAAACTTTATCCAAGTTTATTTTTTGGATTTGAGAATGAATCTTTTGATTGTGAGGTATGTATTAAATCTAAGAGCCATCGAGCACATTTTGCTAAAAACTTCGATAATGACAATACCACTCTTTTTTACCTAGTTCACTCTGATGTATGGGGGCCTTCCCCGGTTGAATCCCTGGTGGGTAACAGATGGTTTGTGTTATTTGTTGACAATTGTACTAGAATGATATGGATTAATGTAGTAAAGCATAAAAATGAGGTACCACTTGCCATCAAATATTTAATTACCATGGTAAAGAACCAGTTTGATAGGAATATTAAAATTTTCAGAAGTGATAATGGAAGAGAATTTGTCAACAAAACATTAGGAGAATTTTTTAACACCAATGGAATTATATATGAAACAAGTTGTGTGAGTACTCCTCAACAAAATAGCATAGCAGAGCGAAAGAATGGACAAATTCTAGAAATGACCAGGGCAATGATGCTAGAAAATAATGTATCTCATTCTTATTGGGATAATGCAGTTACATCAACAGTTTATTTGATGAATAGATTGCCTTCTGTGGTACTTGACTTTCAAACACCCTTGCAAGTACTTTCAATATACTGCTTAATTCTCTCAGTTCTTACAATTCCACCAAAGGTATTTAGGTGTATTGCCTATGTTCATATACAAAAACATCAAAGGTTAAAGTTAGATTTTTATGCTGAAAAATGTGTGTTCATAGGGTATGGTTCACGTCAAAAGGGATATAGGTATATGAATCCGATCTCAAGAAAAATTTATACTACAAAAGATGTGACTTTCATTGAAAATGAGAGGTATTTTATGAAAGATCAGGCTCATTCTCAGGGGGAGAGTGTCATAGATAATGAGCCTTGGTTTGATGCAACGGAGGATGCAAATTTCGGACGAAAAGAAACCATGACACCAGAGACTGATTTCGGACTGAATTTTGAAAATTTCGGTCCGAATTCAGGGACTGCAGGTGAGATTTCTCATGACTCAGATCCAGATTTGGACCCAATTGATAGTTCGGATCCAATAGAAGGGACTTTAGAAAGTGAAGATGAAGAAATGATACAGTATCTGTTAGAAAATGCTCGTTTTTTAAATTTTCTTGCTAATTATCATTAATTAACTCAATTTAACAACAAGCATCTCGATGGATCTTGTTCAAGCATTAACACACAAAAGAGAGAGTAGGAATGCTACCTCTCCTAGACTAGTAACTAGGAGGCTCGAATCTGTCGATGTCGAGGTTGCACGCACCACCACAAACGCATTGGCTTCGAGTCCACTAAAAAATTAACCAAAACTTCAAGACCTATACTAGTAAGCAAGAGGTAATAGCTAATCCCCTTTTAATCCTTCTATTTAATCTACTATTTAATGAAAGGGTTTGATTACTCAACACATGAGCTAGAGGAAGTGAAATAAGAGCAAGAAAAGAGAAAGAAAATCTGAATTTTCTTGTCTAATTTTTAGCCAAGGAGGAAGAGGGAAAATGGAGGCTAAGGTGGCTAGGGTTTCTCTCTCCAAATGGTCCCCTTTTATAGCCAACACTTCTCATGACAAGTTGCAACTATTTACAACCTTGCCACTTGCCCTAGCTGAAATTTTAATGGGCTCAAGAGCCCATTTTATCATGTGTTAAATGACCCATTAATTCATTAATTAATGATCCATATAATTGCTCTCTTGTTGGACCTTTAGTTCATTAATTAAATAAAGGTCCGTTAGCTCAATTTAATTTCATTAATTAAATTATGTTGAACGAAATTAATTATCAACTATTTGATAATTATTTTGGGATTAGCAAATGCATTAATTTATTTATATATGATCTCTTTGACATAATTAATTATAACGGTTCGCAACGGTATATAATTAATTAATCAACTTATCATATTTTCGCAATACTCACTGTTGCGAATAAATAAATAATGCACTGTATAGTCAAGTCTTTTTTGTATGACCCTTTGAGGATTTATGTTATGTTGGCCATGGAATTAAATCGCTATTTAATTTCAATAATCATAAACGGTATCTAGCAACACGTTATGATTTTCAATTCGTATAAATAATGTACTGCTACAATATCTCAATCCTGCATAAAAAATAAAAGTATCTCCTTGTCTGATTCTTATGTCACATGATATCACTGTATGATCCAAGATATGAATGTGTCATTCTTGCAGATTATATATTTCTTGATCTAGAGTTGATTGTACAAGTTGGCCAAACAATCAAACTCTATCAAGGGGCCCAAACAGATATCATCATTCACTAAGTGAATTAATGAGAGACATATGGTTTTCTTGATGAACAACTTTTCCCCGCATAATTCAAGAGAACATAAATAAAGTCCGTATATCAGCCCTTATCAGGAATCAACGGTAGATGATAATTATTGAACCTATCCTCATGTGAAAAAGTTGAACCATCTCAAACTTAGAATCAAACTTATATGAAATAAACAATAACACATAACACAATCCATATGTTTATTTCATTGGATCATGTACTGTACTATGTTCTAATAACATACACATATGCAATTAAGTTGGTAACACCTTACCTATGATTTATAAAACTTAATCATCACTTAACTTGCATACTAATTTTTTATGATAATTAATGTTCCTTGTTAATTATCAAGATTACGGACGATTTAGATTTATTACTGTCATTCTAATGAATGATTCACAGAGATCTAGAATTCAGATCCTCAACCTGAATGATCTGTCAGTAATAAACTCTAGGAACAAATGATCAAATATCATCAATAACATAAACTAAAAAATTAAGTCATTAAATATTGACTTCTAGGACACAACTCCCACAGTCTCCTCCATCACCACATGACCAAATTCCGGAGTCAGAGGTAAGTAGTTATGAACCTGTTACTACTAATCCCAGTTATGTTAGAGATATGTGATATCATCATTATTTATCGGTATTTGGACCTTACTTGGCACTCAAAAGATATTCAAACCATTAAATTACTCAATGAATTGCTATGTTTTTCCAAGGATTTGGCTTTGCCGTCGTCTTTTCTCTTATTTTCAGATTTCTTGATGATTTCTGGTGGATTCTCGAATTTTAGATGGATTTTGACACTCGACATATGCTAGATGACTCATTCCTAGCACTTGGAGACATTGTTCAAGTCATCGTTCGGACCGAATGACTCATGCTTGGATCGAAGATGGCTTTGCTTGGACCAAATGCTCAAATGTTACATAAAATGGAGGACTTAGGAGAAGAAAATGACCAAATGGCATCAATGGCATTGAAGACCTCATCCTAAGCTTTTCAACGGTTTTTGAATCGCCTCAATCGGAGTCCGGATTAAGGAATTATGGCCGAAATACTAACGAAGACCAAAATCTGAATATCACGCTTACTGTTCGGTCCGAATGAACAGTGGTTCGGTCCGAACGGCACTGTAGCAACTCTCTGCTGGATTTCCTCTCTTCTGTTCGGTCCGAACAGAACTTTGTTCAGTCCGAACAGAGCACCGACAGAGCTCAAATGACAAGTTTTTATGCGGGGAAATTGGTTATTTTGGCAAGTTTTCTTTCCTTGATGCTCCAATTACCTTTCTATGTCCGTGGAGATCAGTATAAATGCATCCCTAGGCCAGAAGGAAGAAAAAGAGAAACCTCCACACCTCTAATTCTACCTTTCATTGCTCAAATCCACTTTCCATAGCATTCATCCACCATTATTCATCAAGGCAACCTATTCTTGAGGCGACGGCAGCAAGGAGAAGTTGTGACACGTCCCTGCAGCACTCCATCGCCTTTGAAGATTGAAGATCAAGCATAGAAAGACAATTCGGTTTATTCTTCCTATGTTTTTATCTCTAATTTCCATGAGCTTGTATCTTGTGATTTCTACTCTTGTTGTTGTGTGTTTTAATACTATGTTAGGCTAAATTTATATAGTCTTAGGAGTAGGGAAGTAACTTAGGTTTGGATGTTGTGATTTGACTTGATATGATATGATATGTTTTGTTGATTTGTTTTGTTGAGAATTATGTTAATTGCTTGTTTAAATTGCTTGGTTAGATCTAATTAACTTCTAGATGAATGACCACATTTAGTTAAGTTCTAAAGTTAGGTTAATCAAGATAATTTAGATAAAGTATTTGGGATAAATTGTAGATCCGAAATGGGAGATTAGTTGACGTCAAAAGTGTAACTTTTAGACCAGTCCAAAAGACCTCTAAATATCCTCACGAACTCCAACAAACAAGTTTAAGTTGATTGAATTCTATACTAAAAGTTGTGAACCAATCGAGTTAATTAGGTTAGGTTGTGATTGAACCAGTGTCTAGTCTAACAAGCGAAAGCTAAGGTTTAGAATATCTAGGTTTGACCAACAAACCCTAGCGCAAAGCATAAAGTATCATAAAAAGTCCAAACCACACTCTTATACCTTCTGTTCGGACCGAACGGATCCCTGTTCGGACCGAACAGAGTGGCATACGCTTGAAAAATACCGTTCGAAGCACGAAAGTGATAAGTTCTGTGTTCTAGAGTCCAAACCAAGGCGAAACCTGAACCCTAAGACGCTTTTTATTGTTAAAAACCCCAAAACTCTACTTTGCCTATTTAGATATTATTTAGATTATTTTAATTGACAAAAACAACCAAAAACATCTATTTTATTTCACCTTTAGGATTTATAACTCAAAACTCCATAAAAATATTCTCGTCTAGCTTTCGAAAAAGGATAAGTCCGGTATTCAATTGTACCGTCCCTTGGGTTCGACCCTAAAGCTTAACTCCAAACGACTAGTGAGGTTAGCTCTAGATTTACAAATTTATTTGATATCCTAAGTTTCAAGCCTTCATCAATATGTTCTAGAAGTCAATCATTTTATGGCTACTTCTATAGTTTATGTTATTGATGATATTTGATCATTTGTTTCTGGATTTTATTATTGACAGTTCATTCAGGTTGAGGATCTGAATTGTGGATCACTGTGTTTCATTTATGATTAAATGACAATAATAAATCAAAACTGTCCATAGTTTTGATAATTAACAAGGAACATTAATTATCAGACAAGACTAGTATACAAGTTAAGTGATGATTAAGTTCTACAAATCATAAGTAAGGAGTTACTAACTTAATTGTATATGTATATGTTACTGGAACATAGTACAGGACATGACCCAATGAAATAAATATATGGATTGTGTTATGTGTCATTATTTATTTCATACGTGTTTGATTTTGAGTTTGAGATGGTTCAGTTTCTCCACATGAGGATAGGTTCTATAAATATCGTCTAACGCTGATTCCTGATAAGGGCTGCTATACGGACTTTATTTATGTTCTCTTGAATTGTGCGGGGAGAAACTGGTCATCAAGACAACCGTATGTCCCTCGTTAGTTCACCTAACGAGTGATGATATCTACTGGGCCTCTTGATGGAGATGGATTGCTTGCTAGCAACTTGTGCAATCATCTCTAGATCAAGAAACGTATAATCTGCAAGAATGACACATTCATATCTTGGATTATACAAGGATCTCATGTGACATAAGAATCAAAACAATAAGATATCATTTCTTATGCAGGATTGAAGCAGTGTATTGGTACAGTGTTTATTTATGTGAATTGGGAATCATAACGTGTTGCTAGATACCGCTTATGATTATTGAAAATAAATAACGATTTATTTTCATGGCCAAGATAACATAAATTCTCAAAGGGTCACACAAATAAAGTTTTAACCAATAGTGCATTATTTGTTTATTTGCAGCAGTGAATGCAATAAAAATATGATAGTTTGATTAATTAATTATATACCGTTGCGAACCGTCATAATTAATTAAATCAAAGGGGTCATATAGAAATAAATTAATGCATATGCTAATTCTAAAATATTTATCAATGAGTTGATAATTAATTTTATTCAATATAATTTAATATAATTGTATGAATTATATTAAATATATGGGGCTTCCATTTGATTATTCAATTTGGGCCTAGTTTTAAATAATCATTAAAGAGATAATTAAAAGACTAAATTGTACATGACAATTTGGGCTTTTAAGCCTTTTTCTAATTTTTTGTGGCCGGCCAAAAGGTATTTGTATAAACTCTTTTTTTAACAAAAAAAAAGGTGGACGTTTATATATATATGGAAATTAGGGTATGTGATAACCATCTCTCTCCTCCATATTTTTTGGCCGCCACTTAGAGAAGAAAAAGAGAAAAATTTCAGATTTAATTTTTCCATCTCTTTAGTGCATATTGCTAGGTATTCATGTGTTGAATATTAGCCACAAAATTAAGAAGTTAATTTGGAGAAGGCTAAACAAGAGATTAGTCTTGTTCTTGCTCTTGCTAGCACAAGAGCCTAGAACTTGGTTAAGACTTTAGGTGGACTCGAGATCAACGACGTCGTGAAGGTGACGAGCAAGCCACCGACTTCTAAGCAAAGGTCGAGCCTTTTAGTTACGAAACTAGAAGAGGTAAATCATTCTACCGTTCTCTTAAAGTGTCAACTTGCATAATTATCTAGATCCGTATAATAGCAATTGTAAATTATTTGTTAATAAATAATAAAAATTTAAATTGCACATGGAATGAGTTCCTAACAAGTTATCGTTGCCTTTTAGGGTCAATAGAGGCAGACCTCCGAAGAGATATAGACCGGATGAAAGTGGTGAAGGCAGGTATGCAATGGCAAACTTCATGAATATGTCTCATATGCCAGAGCCTGTAAAAGAATTCGACAAGATTCTTGCCTCAGTTCAAATTTCAAGAAATCTGAATGAAGCCCTAAGTGATCTAAAATGGGTGGATGCAATGAGGACTGAAATGGATGCACTGGAGAAGAATAAAACTTGGGAGTTTGTAAGAAGGCCAAATGGTAGAAAATCAGTAGGCTACAAATGGGTATTCACAGTCAAGTATGGGCCCACTGGAGAAATTGACAGGTATAAAGCGAGGCTGGTAGCAAAGGGTTACTCTCAGACGTATGGAGTAGATTATCAAGAGACCTTTTCACCAGTAGCCAAGTTGAATACTGTTAGGATTTTGTTATCCATTGCAGCGAATCAAGATTGTCCTCTACACCAATTTGATGTGAAAAATATTTTTTTGCATGGTGATATTGATGAAGAAACCTATATGGACATTCCACCAGGATATGGTCATTCAAGTGAATAACCTCTTGTGTGCAGATTGAAAAAAGCACTGTATGGTCTAAAACAGTCGCCAAGGGCATGGTTTAGAAGATTTTGCAGTGCCATGAAAGGATATGAGTACACCCAGAGTGATGCTGATCACACTTTATTCTTTTCTAAGAATAAAAAAAAATTATAATTTTGATAATCTATGTTGATGACATGATAATCACATGTAATAACTCTAAAAGAATCCGAGATCTAGAGGAAAAATTGTCCAAAGAATTTGAAATGAAAAACTTAGGAGGCTTGAAGTACTTTCTTAGAATTGAGGTGGCACACATCAAGGAAGATATATCTCTATCTCAGAGGAAATATGTGTTAGATCTGCTAGCTGAGACAGGAATGTTAGATTGCAAATCTGTTGATACACCCACCAAACAGAACAACAAACTAGGGATATTCCCTGAACAGATACCAACAAACAAGGAACAATACCAGAGATTGGTTGGAAGACTTATTTACTTGTCACACACTCGGCCTGATATTGCCTATGCCATGTCTGTGGTAAGTCAGTTCATGCACTCTCCTAGTGAGCAACACATGGAGGCTGTCATGTGGATTTTAAAGTATCTCAAGGGATCTCCTAGACGAGGTATTTTCTTCAAGAGAAATGAACATCTTCAAGTTGAAGGTTATACAGACTCTGACTGGGCAGGAGATATGACTGACAGGAAGTCTACATCTGGATACTTCACATTTGTTGGTGAAAATTTGGTAACATGGAGGAGCAAGAAACAGAAGGTAATGGCCTTGTCAAGTGCTGAAACTGAGTTCAGAGGAATTGCTAAAGGACTACAGGAATTGCTATGGATAAAAAGGGTACTCAAAGACCTTGGTTTCTATAGTTGTGAAGGAATGAGATTGTTTTGTGACAACAAAGCTGCCATTGCTATCTCTCAGAATCCGAATCCGGTACAACATGATAGAACCAAGCACATTGAGGTGGATCGACATTTTATTCAACAGAATCTTCAAGAAAAGGTTATTAGTAATCCTCATGTGAAGACAGAAGAACATCTTGCAGACATTCTAACAAAAGGGGTGTCCAGTACCAGTTTTCATGAAGCAATTTGCAAGTTGGGCATGCGAAATATCTACCTACTAACTTGAGGGGGAGTGTGGACGAGAGGACCTAGGGTCTGAGTTTTCCAACTTGGAAACTCGGTCCAAATTGGACAGATCTTTGATGATTGGAATTAGCTTTGTTTCCTTTTTATTAAATATTTAGCATATGGAAATAATAAATCTGCCTATGTTCTATAAAGGCATTATTATCTATCTTCTTCATTTTCTTCCTCTCTCCATTCTTATTTTTGTACTAAACTCTATTAAAAAGAAAATAAAAAAGTATAGTGTGTGTGAGTCGTGGACGTAGGTACGCACTGTATCGAACCACGTAAAAATTTATGTGTTTTCTGTGTGATTGTTTTTCTTTACAGATACAAAATCAGTACACTACCATCCCGTTTCAGATACAGTTAAATAGTTAACACCTTCTTTTTGTTCTTTTTTTATTTCACATTTTACTTAGTGCCCCAGCCTATCGTCAAAAGATCAATGCAAAAAGACAAGGCGATTAAAAAAAAAAATTATATGGCAAGGTTAAGAACATGTTAATATTGGCTCAGCAGAGCTCGGTACAAAATAAATGAAGTTGAGCATGGCAACTACATAACACAGTATAAAGAGGAGCTAAAATGCACAGTATAACCGATAGAATGACATATATATGTCGACTCGTCTAAATTCTCAGCAGTATTTATTATATTTCCCTTGATCTGGCCTCTCTCTAAATTTTTTTTTTAAGGATGTTCGGCATGCTAAATTGCTAATTATCGTTCAAGACAGTATTTTCATATAAAATTCATTCGGATTTGTATAGCAACTATATTTTAATTCTTTACTATACAATTTATTCTCAGTTAGAATGTAATTAATATTAGTGGCCTGCAAAACGATCGAAATGGTGACGAAACTAGGGTGTTTGGTTAACGAAACAGATTTTCAATTTCGTTAACCGTTTCGTCCGGACGAAACGATTGAAATTAACGAAATTTTCGTGATTTACACATGGATGAAATCGTTTCATTGTTTCGTTAACCCTTTCGTCCAGACGAAACGAAACGGAAAACGGTTAAACGGGCTTCTGTTTGCAGGCCTAAATATTTGATTCATGGCAGGCCTAGGTGTTTTTTTTTTTTTTTATGATGGCCTGATTTTAAAACTCTAATTAGGCCGGGGGATTGTATATTTTTGGGCCTAGATTTAGACCCAAAACTTGGTTTGAAACATATAGAGATTAGAGACCCAGTTTTTCAAACAGTAAAAATGGGATTGGACTTTAAGAGCGTTAAATTGAAGTTAATAAGATCAAATTCAGATCCGCTGCCGCGCGACACATGGTGTAGCGCGGCATGCTGGCCGTCTGATCAAGATCCAATGGACAAGGGAGCCCCGTGCATGTAACCTAGATTGATAGGCCCGTAAAAAATTAACCGTCCGATCAAGATCAGACGGCTCGTACGTGCGCTACACCATTTGTCGCGCAACAGCAAATTCGGATTCAATAAGATCTGTTAGAGCTTTTTTTGTGTCCTTTGAAATGGCATTCCTTTGGATTATTTTTTATTTTTTTTCTCTGGTTGGAAATAATGGAATGATATAAAAAAAAGAACAAAAAGAAAATTAATCAAACGCATGAAAAATCCGACCCATCCGTCCATGGAATTAGACGACCAAGATTCGTACAATAAATGCATAAAACAGAAATGTAACAAACAAAAAACGTTAACTCAATACATTTTAAATATATAGGTTAGGTAATAGCTAGGGCTGAAAACGGTAACTGTCCAAACCATCCGATCGTTTCGTTTCGTCCGAAATGAAACGATAACGGTAAAGGATTATGGTTTCGTTTTAGTGGCGAAACGGATGACGCAACACTAAAACAGTTTGGTTCATATGTAAATCGCGAAAATTTCGTCGATTTCGATCGTTTCGTCCAAAATGAAACAGTTAACGAAATTAGTGGGGACTTTCGTCAACGAAACGAAACGGTTAACGAAACACCCTAGTTTCGTTACCGTTTCGACCGTTTTGCAGCCCTAGCTAGGTGTTTATGTACGATCAGAAATTGAACACTTGTTATGGAAGTTCAAAATTACTTTTATCTTAAAAAATACGAAACTATTGAGCTCATGGGTTAATTTAACACTTCTGCTGTTTCTTTTGGTGGAAAGTTTCTATCTTTTCACTCAGAATTTGTTTCAATGGTTGGTACACTTTTGCAGATGTATATAATGTTTGCCAAATTAAATCGTTAAAATTGAGTACTTAAAACTGCTACATTGATTGGTACAGAACTCGACCTTTCCTGCAAAACAATTTAGCTAAAAGGGCAAACTTGTAACACTGCTCTAGATAGATAGATGATCGATCGATAGTTAGATAGACGGATAAATAGATAGGTAGATTAATTGATAATGAGAAATGCTAGAGTCCAATATATTGGACGGATGAAGTCCGTCCAATACAATCGTTTTCATATTTTTAAATTTCAAATAATCGATTCGAACCGTTCAATATGTTCTCCATATTGAAAACTTATAAGAAACCAATTTTTACATTTTTTCAAAATTTTTTACTATTTTTTTTGGTATTTTAGAAAATCGTTGTTATTGGACGGTCCATAATGTCTATATCATGAATTTTCAAAAATACCAAAAAAAATAGTAAAAAATTTCTAAACAATGTAAAAATTGATTTATTATAAGATTTTAACAGGGAGAACATATTAAACGATTCGGATCGGTTATGAGAAATTTAAAAACGTGAAAACGATCATGTTGGATGGATCCATCCGTCCAATATATTGGACACTAGCATTTCTCATTGATAATTAGATAAATAGATAGATAGATAGATAGATGGATAGATGGATGGATAAACTCGGGTTGAATTCCAATGTGCCGTGAATGATTCGGGTTCTCCTTTTTGAAATTTCAGTGGGCTATAATTCCGATGTGCGACTAGACGACGTGCCAACATGGTGTATGTTAAATGCTCCTGTATCCCCTTCTATAAATAGACAACGATGATCGTATGGAAACGATCATCATTGAAAACCTTAAAGTTCTCATCGGTCCATACTCTAATTACATAAAAAAAAAAAAATCTTGATTTTGTAGAGAGAAGATGAAGACCAAATAAATTTATCAAGGGTGAATCTAGTTTTAAGATCAAATCAGCATGAGCAGCCTGCTGGAAAATATGAGCCATGTCTTGGGATAAAGGTACAGGCGGAGGTGCTTCTCGCTCCAGTACCCATAATCCCATCTGTAGCCATAGTTCCCATTAGCATTCGCACATACCCGGGATAAGGTTGGCCACTGGGCTGAGTCACTGGTGGTGCATCGAAGACTTTGCTGCGCATCGTGCTGAATCCCGCACCTGTGCATGTTTGGGCTGCATCATCTGCATTGGCAGCTGCTGTTCATACCCCAATAGACCCCAGTTGTGCTGCAGAAGAAGGTAGAATGTTCAGCAAAGGAGCTGTGTAGCTAGGGATTTGGTATTGCTTGAGAACATTGTGCACCCCACTTAATTAGTATGCCCTTCCAGTGTTTTCAGCAGGAACGGGTGCTCGTGAAATGAGTGCGATGCTGAGATAACCTGAGATGGCGGTGAAAACATTGTTGCATATCCCTGATGTCGGAGTGAGGATATTAGATTACCCAAGATATTACCTGTTGAGAAGCAAATATACATAATTATTCTTTTATAAGGAGTAGGATTATGGATCTAATGCTTTGTGTATCTACTTTCAAATGAAGCAATATTTTCAACTCTTTTGTTGTCATCTAAAAAGAGTTTTTTTGTTAAAAAAATACACTAGTTCAATTTTTGCTTTCTTAATTTTTTTGTTTCATGTCTTTATTGTGTACGAATTCTTTCATTTATAGCACACGGCGGATCTCGATCTTAGACGTCGAGGGAATGGTTTTGATGGAATATTCCCGAATGGAGTCGAAGGGAGGCGATGGAAGCATGAGCTTGCTCGGGAGGTTAGCGAAGTGCACCACGCGCCTACCTAAGCGACTTCCCATGGCGATTTTTTTAGGGTTTTTGGTTGAGAGAGAGAGAGAACGGAGAGAAGAAGAGATATTGTTACGAGTACATAACGTCTAAAACGACCACGCAAATAGGGTGTTGCGTTAACCGTTTCGTTTTGGACACGAAACTGATTACGTGTTTGCGTTAACAGTTTCGTTTTGAACAAAACGATCGAAATCACGAAAATACACATGGACGAAACTGACTACGTGTTGCGTTGTTAATCATTTCGTTTTTGAAACGCAACCAAAATTTTTAATCGTTTCGTTTTGTTTTGGACGAAACGAAATGAAATAACGGTTAAAACAGTCGCCGTTTTCACCTCTACACCTACCCACTCCGCATCCTCTGGATGGCCATCTAGTGGATGGTTTTCGATATCAGCCGTCCGATTTAATCTCAATAGATATGGATGCCCCGTGCATAATACCAGAATTGATAAGCCCGAAAAAATCTAACCGTTGAGATTAAATCGGACGGCTCGGATCAAAAGACGTCCACTGGGAACCATCCAGAGGATACGACTCCTACACCTACCAATTACGTCAGGTTTGAACAAAAAAAAGCCTATTTATAACTTCAGCCCATTTCAGCTCCTTTCATTTAAGGCCCAATACTAAAGTTGGCCCAAATTCAATCATTCTGTAAAATAAGAGATTTTGCATTTCCTTTGCAAAAACCTCATTCCTCTCTCAGTTAAACAGTACTCTCTTCTTCTCTCCACTCTCTCTCTCTCTCTCAACCAAAACCCTAAAAAAATCGCCATGGGAAGTCGCTTAGGTCGGCGTGTGGTGCACTTCGCCAACCTCCCGATCAAGCTCATGCTCCCATCTCCTCCCTTCGACTCCATTCGCGAATTCGCCATCAAAACCGTTCCCTCGGCGTCTAAGATCGAGATCCGCCGTGTGCTTGAATCTCTCTACGGCTTCGATGTGGCCGAGGTACGAACCCTAAACTACGAAGGAAAGAAGCTCAGGCGAGGTTACATGTACGCGTCGCATCCCGATTACAAGAAGGCGTATATCACCTTGCGATCGCCGCTCTCGATCTCGCCGGATCTGTTCCCGATTCAGGCAGTGCGAGAGAATATGGAGAAGAAGATGCCCAAGTCAAAATCGGAGGTGGTTGAGTCGGAGGAGAAGAGGCAGCATTGGTTGGATGAGAGAAGGGAGGAGGAGCTGAGCTCAGCTGGTGCTAAGAAGGGGTACTATAATGGTCATAAGAGATTGTATGGTGTGAAAGAGAACAATGGTGGTCAGAGAAAAGGAAAAAGAGATGGGAGAGATGAAGAGAAGAAGTCGCCGAGGAGTGGCTTCAGGTCTTGGTTCACTGGAAAAGAGTAAAGATGCCTGTTTTTTTTTTTTTTATTTTAGGTTTGGGAGGTCTGATTCAATTTAGACAGGATTCTTCTTGTGGTTTTCTTTGTTTTATAAATGTTGCTGGCTTGGATTTTATGGCAATAAAATGCTATTTAATCTCATTTTTTATGTTCTTCAACCTGTTTGAGGAAATTCCTAAGTCAAGGTTAGGTGTTATGTTTCTATTTTCTTTTTAACCTATGCATGATGGCATGTGCAATAATATAACTGAGGTATATGGGGATTAACACTATTTATTCTGTAAACTGGTATCAATTGTAATACCTATGGTGGATGAGAATTCCTTGTAACTCTGTGCCTGATTGCACCAAGTTTAATTTCAATGTTGTTGAGCTGTTTTTTAGGTATTTGTCAATGCCAATAAAAGTAGATTAATCTCAGATGGGATTTTGTGTGCAATGATAAAACTAGTGTGAGCTAGTCCAATTGTATTAAACTTGTAATTCACATTAATAAGTAATGCAGATTAAAGTTCTCTGAACCATGTATTAAAGAAAATTTGAGGTGCACTAGTTAATTGCAGGACACAGAAGTTTCTTTATATGGTGTGAAGTCTTCTGGTTGTCCTAAAGGAGAGCAGGTTACACTGATCGACTTTTGGGTTGTACTGGGTTTTACTAGTACAATCACTATATTCAGCTGCAACTTTTAGTTTTGTTCCTGATTATTGTATACAGAGATAATCATCTTATAACAAGTGCCTGTCAAGTATCATGTTGCCTGACTAAATTAGTAGAATATTTTAAATTTTATTTCTGCTACAGACTGGTACAGCAGTAACTCTATACACATTGGTACGGGACCAGTACCGATATAGATTGACTGGTACAGACTGGCTACAGGTGGAGGCTGTTGTGGGTTGACTGTTGTGGGTTGGTCATGAGGAGGCAAGCAGAGAACCCCAAAATGGTACAGGGTCATCAGTGAAAACTACAAGCTAATTATTTTTATTATTATTATACAAAAAAGAGGCTTTAGATGTAAATTGTACATAATGTAACTTGTAACAATGCAAATGAGGTGACCGGGCAGAGCTCTGATTTGATATTTTAGCCCAATGGGCATGATGAAGACATGGTTGGGCAAAGTGGGGATATTTGTAGTGATTCAGGCATGAATGCAGAGAAATTGGATGGTGGGTTTCCTCAGAGACTTATTTGATAACTCGTACCGGGTTTACAGGTTTAGCAAGGTTGGAGTTCAATTTTCTATGTAGGAAGAGATGTTGATTGTGGTTCAGATTGGCTGTGTGCTTTTTCACTTGTTTTGGATTGCTTTGTATCACGACATACAAGTGCAGGGTACAAAAAATGGTTTTCAGTAATCGAATGCGGGGAGTAATTGTAGTAATTGTGGCATTTCATGGAAAAAGACGAGAGAGAAGAAAGGTGTACCAGTTTATATCTTTTTTTTGAGGGCGTACCAGTTGATATCATTGTGTTATTAATTTGTTTATATGAAAGAAAGGTTTTCTAATTGCTAACAGGCCATAATTACAACGAAGAGATTGTGGCAGATATATGTTTTTTGTTTTCCTTCTTCCTAAACAAGGTATAAAAAAATCAACTTTTATTTATTTTTTTCCTTACTTCCTCCTCTTCTTTATAATTTTATGCAATCAAACACACCGATTTGAGGATCCAAAACACAGTAAAAACTACCAGCCATGGTATAAGGAGCTCTTTGAAAACACAAATCATCCTAAAACTACCGATTTGAGGATCTAAAACACAGTAAAAACTACCAGCCATGGTATGAGGAGCTCTTTGAAACCACTAAACACCAAACCTAGAACAAAAAACATCTCTGTCTAAGAGTTGAACAAAGTACCGTTACAGCATCAAGCCATGAACTACTGAAACCAACTTTGCTATGTTATTTTCAAACATAGTTAAAGGCTCAAATAAGTAGAAAGGAAGACTAAAAGCTAATACTTGACTCCTGGTGCGGTGGTGCCTAAATAAAAAACCAAATAAACTACCATAGAAAGACAAATAAAGGCAGAGTGACTCCATAGTTCCTAAACAAACTAACAGATGTCGACCACATCAGTGCCCCAGTACCTCTTCAATCCATCGTAAGTTCTTCGACTGTACGACCGCAATGGCCGCAGAGGAGACATGCATGGTTAGTATTGGGCACCATCATGTACTTGTAGCATTTGATACAGCCGACCAGAACAAGGTGAGTAGAAGAAAATTGATCAAGCTCATGAGGTTCCATCTTTACCTCCTCCTGAAAGGCAGTCGTAGTACCATTGAACCTTTGTCCAGTGGTTGTCTTGTAGTATTTTCCTTCGTAAGTTCCCATGTCGGATAGCTTTACAATAGCATTTTTCTCCTCCATTTCTGCATTCATTATTATATTTTAGTTCCATTTGTGAGATTTTTTCTGGGAGCGTTTTATACAGCAAGATTTGTGCCAGGAAAAAAAAGAAAGAAAAAGACTATTTCTTATGAGTTTTGAAGACAACTAAATGATAGTATTTCCATTTTTGTTTCTTCATGAAGTATTTTTGTTTCCTTATCACATGATGAGAAAAGAAATGTTAGATCACAATTCAGTTTTAATTTAAATTTCTTGAAAATTTTTAAAACTTTATTTTCAATTTGTAGAACATCATGAGATCGAAAAAACTTATGGTGAAATATGGTGAGATCGAAAAAAAAAAACTTTATTTTCAACTTGTAGAACATCGTGAGATAAAAAAAAAAAGAAAAAAAAAATTCAGTTTCATTGTAGACCGAAACAACCTTCAAATATTATGGTAAAATACAGTGAGTTAAGATGCCATTTTCAAATTTGTAATGCTAATTTACTACACTACAAAAAACGACATTCAGGCAGATCTAGTGAATGTGAATGAACCTGAGTGTGCAGTGCAGCCAAACTCTCTATTTGATCTTGAACATGAAGTCCTCGTACGAATGGGCAAATTAACTCCACCGTTTTGTCACATATATGTTTGGTTGTATTTTGAACAAGAATTAAATAAGAATAAAAACAAAATTATTGATTTATTTATTAATACTTAAAACAAATACGTTGAGAAGATCGTCTTTTTCAAAGTAACAGGTAATAGCCAATGGGTAGCAGGAATATTCTTTGCGTGAGACGCTCAGCTTACACTTACAGTGCGCATTACCAAGTCTTCTTTTATTGAAGCACGTACCAGTGCCATCTAGCAAGTACTTGGAGCCGCTGCAGTGAGATTCTGCATTCAATGCAATGAATGTATGAACTTTGTTGTCCATGGGACAGTGCGCATATGAAGCATGCTTGTAATTTGTAAAGATGAAGATTGGGATGTTGGATGACAGGACTTAAAACTCCTGGGAACTAGAGACAACGTAACTAGGAGACATTTTTTTCCGTATTTTTTTGTGCATCTTTGTACTCGTAGGTGCAACGGCTCGCAATGGCTCTATATAATCCAGGAGGTGAAATTTTTTGGGAAAGGGGGCAAATAATGCTTTTGCTGAAATTTTTAGATTTTGAGGGGACAAATTGAATAAAACAAACTGATTTGTATGTAATTATTATTTTTTTAAGGATTAGTTTGAGAGCATTAGGGAGACATTTGTCCAGTTTCTACAACACTTAGCTCCGCCCTTGAGGAGGTGTGCCGTGGACCGGCCTTGGTGGTAATGAAGATCCCCCGAAGAGATGTCTCCTACGTTACCCGTAATATGTGGAAGTATCGACGTAATTTGATAGAGTCATTCGGTCTGAATGCTACATGAAGAACATAAGCCAGATGACGGAACGGAGAGACCTAGGATGTAGAAGATGATAACATGAATGATTCGGCAGATTAGGATTCCTATATACACTCATGTGATACTTCATTATACGATGAAAAGATCTATTTTTTTCTATATCATCATATACATCTAGAAAGCCGTATGCTTTGGAAGAAGCTTGTACAGTTTGGGAAGGGGTTTTTTTTGATAAAAAAGAAGAATCTACTTCAACCGATATGCCCTTAGGCACGGCCATACATAACATAGAATTCACACATGGAAAGGGCGGACAATTAGCTAGAGCAGCAGGTGCTGTAGCGAAACTGATTGCAAAAGAGGGTAAATCGGCCACATTAAGATTACCATCTGGGGAGGTTCGTTTGCTATCCCAAAACTGCTTAGCAACAGTCGGACAAGTGGGTAATGTTGGGGTGACCCGAAAAAGTTTGGGTAGAGCTGGATCGAAGTGTTGGCTAGGTAAGCGTCCTGTAGTAAGAGGAGTAGCTATGAACCCTGTGGATCATCCCCACGGGGGCGGTGAAGGAAAAGCCCCAATTGGAAGAAAAAAACCCGTAACTCCTTGGGGTTATCCTGCGCTTTGAAGAAGAAGTAGGAAAAGGAGAAAATATAGTGATAGTTTGATTCTTCGTCGCCGTAAATAGGAATATTCCAAATCGAATTTTGGAAATTCGATGGGATGGGCGAACGACGGGAATTGAACCCGCGCATGGTGGATCCACAATCCACTGCCTTGATCCACTTGGCTACATCCGCCCCTTATCTAGGTAAAGGATTTTCTCTTTTTTGCATTCATCATTATTGTATTTATTCTGACCTCCATACTTAGATCGAGATATTGGACATAGAATGCCAATCTTTAACATGTCAAAAAAGGAGTAATCAGCTGTGATAGGTCCAAAAGAAAGAATTGTAGCTAATCCAAAGAAAAGAATTGTCGCTAATCCAAAGAAAAGAATTGTAGCTAATCCAAAGAAAACATTTGTAGCTAATCATTTATTCGAAAAAATGGAAAAAATCAAAATGGGGAAGGAGAAAGAAATAATAGTCACTTGGTCTCGGGCATCTAGCATTCTACCCTCAATGGTTGGCCATACATTTGGGATTCATAATGGAAAGGAACATATACCTATTTATATAACAGAATCTATGATAGGTCACAAATTGGGAGAATTCGCGCCTACGCGGAATTTCGCGAGAGATGCAAGAAACGATAACGATAATAAATCTGTAATGAAGAATAAAAAAAAATAGGGATCAAACAAAGCAAAAAAAAAAAGGAAAGAGAAACACCCGTGGATTTTCAAAATCTTGAGTATTTCTCTTTCCTTACCATATTATTATTTCTTTTGTATAGAAACTTAATATTTTGATAAACCAACTAAGTATGCTTACAAAAAAAGAGGGTTTTCAAAGAGGTTTTAGAGACCCCCGGATATGCTTACCCTAAAAAGAGGTTTTAGAGACCCATGGACATGCCTACCCAATAAAGAGATTTTATCAATCTCTTGGTATGCCTACTCAAGAGAGGGATTTTCGATATCCCTAAGTATCTTTCTTTACCCAATATATTGGTTTTTCAAACCAATATATTGGGTATTTCTCTTACCTTTATATATTATAAAAAAAGCAGTCTTAACCTATCTTATCCTTCAATAGAAGGAACTTCGGCAGCAGCTAGGTCTAGAGGGAAGTTGTGAGCATTACGTTCGTGCATTACTTCCATACCAAGGTTAGCACGGTTGATGATATCAGCCCAAGTATTAATAACACGACCCTGACTGTCAACTACAGACTGGTTAAAATTGAAACCGTTTAGGTTGAAAGCCATAGTGCTAATACCCAAAGCAGTGAACCAGATACCTACTACAGGCCAAGCAGCCAAGAAGAAATGTAAAGAACGAGAATTGTTGAAACTAGCATATTGGAAGATTAATCGGCCAAAATAGCCATGAGCAGCTACGATATTGTAAGTTTCCTCCTCTTGACCGAATCTATAACCCTCATTAGCAGATTCGTTCTCAGTGGTTTCCCTGATCAAACTAGAGGTTACCAAAGAACCATGCATAGCACTGAATAAAGAACCGCCAAATACACCAGCTACACCTAACATGTGGAATGGATGCATAAGGATGTTGTGTTCTGCCTGGAACACAATCATAAAGTTGAAAGTACCAGAAATTCCTAAAGGCATACCATCAGAAAAACTTCCTTGACCAATAGGGTAGATCAAGAAAACAGCAGTAGCAGCTGCTACAGGAGCTGAATATGCAACGGCAATCCAAGGACGCATACCTAGACGGAAACTAAGTTCCCACTCACGACCCATATAGCAAGCTACTCCAAGTAAGAAGTGTAGAACAATTAGCTCATAAGGACCACCATTGTATAACCATTCATCAACAGATGCTGCTTCCCATATCGGATAAAAATGCAAACCGATAGCTGCGAAAGTAGGAATAATAGCACCAGAAATAATATTATTTCAATAAAGCAGAGAGCCAGAAACTGGCTCACGAATACCATCAATATCTACTGGAGGAGCAGCAATGAAGGCAATAATAAATAAAGAAGTTGCAGTCAATAAGGTAGGAATCATTAAAACACTGAACCATCCAATGTAAAGACGATTTTCAGTGCTGGTAATCCAGTTACAGAAGCGACCCCATAAACTTGTGCTTTCGCGTCTCTCTAAAATTGCAGTCATGATCAAATTTGGATTTATTCTATTCTCAAGGACTCCCAAGCATACATATTAACTAGAACTCGAATTAATAGAGATGAGTTAATTGATAGAAGGCTTGTTAATTAACCATTATAGCATAGTTCTATTTCAATGTCAACCCATGCTAAACTAAAACAAGCACATATATTAACTAGAACTTGAATTAATAGAGATGGGTTAATTGATAGAAGGCCTGTTAATTAACCATTGTAGCATAGTTTTATTTCAACGTCAACCCATGCTAAAAAAAAAGATCTATTTTTGATCATATCATGAAAGAACATACTATAACATTACAAAATAGTAAAAAAAGGAGAAAAATATTCCAATGTTTTTATGGGTTGCCTGGGACTCGAACCCGGAGCTAATCGGATGGAGTAGATAATGTCTCGTCTGCTAGAATAAGAAAAAACCCCTCCCCAAATCGTGCTTGCATTTTTCATTGCACACGACTTTCTCTATGTATACATATCATATTGATATTTTGATAAGATAGTTTACTAATTTGAAACTAATTGAGTTGATTAAACTATAAACTCCAAGTTTGTGTAGTAAATTTGAGCATTTCAGAATCCTAATTTCTCAAAATCCAATTCTTTCTTTTTTTTATTTCAAAGATAACAGATTTCAAATCTATTGAAATTCTAGGTCTCATGATTGATTAGATCATGAATATGGGTAATATTCAAATACCAAATACGTTCTTTGTTTGATCAATGGAAAGAAAAATACATTTTTTTTTTGAAGACTAAAGAAAGAACTTGTTCTTCTTCTATAAGAAATTCTTCCAATAATCTTGGACCTAAACTTTGCAAAAGAGTACGTACTGTACTCTTATGTTTACGAGCCAAAGTTCTAGCACACGAAAGTCGAAGTATATACTTCATTTGATACAAAATTCTCTTTTGAGAAGATCCACTATAAAAATGGAAATTCTTCCAATAAGATAAGAGGGTGGCAATTTTATATATCCATTCATGTGACCACAAAGGATCTGATGGAAAAACTTTGTTAAATGTAAGGTGAATTAATGGCCGAATGCAATATGGGCTGGCTTAATTGGGCCTTGTATTTAATTTTTATGCATTGATGAAGGCCTAAGACCTAGGATATCAAATAAATTTCTAAACCTAGAGCTAACCTCACTAGTCGTTTGGAGTTAAGCTTAGGGTCGAACCCAAAGGACGGATTTTCGAATACCGGACTTGTTATTTTTCAGAAGCTAGACAGTAAAATAAAGTGAGAAATACTAAGAAATTAAAGTAACTAATTAACAATGTAAATAAGTAGATATTTTTGGGTGTTTTGCAAATTAAAATAATTAAGAAATCTAAAGAATAAAGTTTTGGGGTTTTAAACAATATAAAAAAGCGTCTTAGGGTTCAGGTTTCACCTTGGTTTGGACTCTAGAACACAGAACTTATCACTTTCGTGCATCGAACGGTGTTTTTCAAGCGATCAACCCTCAACTCGGTCCGAGTTGGCTTCAACTCGGTCCGAGTTGAGAGTGAAAGTGTGTGGTTTTGACTTGTTTTGATACTATATGCCTTGAGTTAGGGTTTGTTGGCTAAACCTAGATTTACTAAACCTCAGCGTTCGCTTGTTGGACTAGAAACTGGCTTAATCACAACCTAACCTAATTAGACTAATTAAACCACAACTTTTGGTATAGGCGTTAACTAATCTAAACTTGTTTGTTGGATTTCTTAGGGATATTTAAATGTCTTTTGAACTATCTAAAAATTACACTTTTGGTGTCAACTAACCTCCCCTTTCGGATCTGCGATTTATCCCAAATACTTAATTTGAACTAATCTTGTTTATCCTAACTTAGACTTAACTAGATGCGGCCGTACAACTAGAAGGTGATTAGGAATTCACAAGCAATTCAAACAAGCAATTATAATAATTCTCAACAAATCAAGTCAACAAAACATATTATAAAATAACAAGTCAAATCACAACATCCAAACCTAAATTACTACCTTACTCCTAAGACTACATAAATTTAGCCTAACATATTATTAAAACACACAATAGCAAGAGTATAAATCACAAGATACAAGCCCATGAAATCAAGAGATAAAAACATAGAAGAATAAACCGAATACTCCTTTATGCTTTCAAACTACGATCTCTAGGCAGTGGGGTGTTGCAAGATGGTTGTCCCACGTGTCTCCTTGCTGCCGTCGCTTCAAGGAATCGAGGGTTGATGATCTCCAATGGTGGAAGAGAGAAAACGCCTATGGAAGGGTGGAATTAGGGTATGGAGGCTTTGATACCTTTCTAAGGCTGAGATGTAGCCTTAAATATTGGTCCCACGCACAAGGAAAGAGGTCTAGGGCGCCAGGGCAAGAAAATCTACCAAAACAATCAACTTCCTTGTATAAAAACTTGCCATATGAGTCAAGGCGGCGTCCAACTCGGACCGAGATAGAGTGAACTCGGACCGAGATGGAGAAGCGCGCATCTGGATCTGTTGCTACAGTAACTCGGTCCGAGTTAGATCCATCTCGGCCCGAGTTGAAGTCTGAAAAATGCCTTCTTGTGCTAGGAATGAGTCGTCTAGCATTCGTCTTGTGCCGGAAACCTTCTACTAGCTCGAACATCACCAGAAATCATCAAAGTCCTGTAAAATAAGAGAAGAAACGACGGCAAAGCCAAATCTTTGGAAAACATAGCAATCTATTGAATAATTTAATGGTTTGAGTGTCATTTGAGTGCCAAGTACGGTCCAAATACCAATGAATAATAACGATATCAAATCCCCCCAAACTTAAACTTTGCTTGTCCTCAAGCAACGCCCTAAGCTTAGAAATTTGGACTGTACTTAAATCTACAATCGAGTCATTTTTTTCAAATCAATAAATTTTGTTAAGAAAATCAATTGCTTATGTCTAAAAATTTCTCACACTTAAATCAAATAAGTCAAGCCAAAATTTGATTTCAAGAACCAAGTTTAGTATTCTACAAATTAATTCAAGCAACTCTTGGTCCTAAATGAAAAGTTTTTTCTCAAATTCAAGAACTCTAGCTTCACTTTTGTCAATTCAAATGCGATCTCAATTTCAATTACCCGTTCTTTTCCACATTTCACAAAAATTTGTAAAGAGATTTATCAAGGTTGGAAATTCTATGATGAACCCTTCTTAAAAGCAATTTCATTTTTCACCAATTTAATTGTGCAAGTCGAGTCGTGGGGCTTTGCACCCTAGAGGATATAATGCGGTGTCATTGACCTTAAGATGCTACTGGCACATGACATGCCAGGGAGGTTGGACTGGTGTTACTCGATTATGGCCACGGTACACTTGGGCCATAATACTCAATAACTCCTTTGCCAATGCTTTCACATCGGGGCCAGTAGAATTAATTATGAATTGCCCAATTATTTCTCGAGTTTCTTTGAGGTGTAATTCCTAGCAATTCATAATTAACCCAATACCCTCCAATTTGTGGCTAAGTTGGTGGAAGAAGGTCTCGGTGCATCCTCATTTTCACAACTATTTTGATTTTATTGTCCCATTAAGTTTGCTCGTTGGTGATTCAAGCGATTACAAACAATTTCAACAAGACAAGGTTCATCTTATAATTTCCAAAATTGATAAAATTCTTTTTGAACAAAAGTTTGTCAAATACAAATCCGTTCACTCGGTAAAAATTTGTGAGAACCGACTTAAAGTGTTTCAATAATTTTTTAAGCATCCAAAATCGAGTTCTATTCTTGTGAAATACTTCCAATTGGCTCATTGGTGCAAAAATTAATTCGAGATATCAAAACATTCTAGGGTCCTTTGAGAAAAATTTTGTTTGACTTCAAAACAGTTTCATTAGTGTGAGTTTCATCCTTTAAAATACAAATCGAGAGCAATGAAGCATATTCAATTGATTTCCCAAGCAAATTCCATTCAAAACAGTGCAAAAATCAATTTTTAAAGTCTCAACTCGGACCGAGATGGGTCCAACTCGGACCGAGCAGAGAGTGCACTTTTCAGAAAATCGTCCAGAAACTTCATCTCGGTCCGAGTTAAGCCCATCTCGGACCGAGCAGAGGTCAGAAAAATCAAGAAAAAATTCCAATTCAACCAAATTTTTAATTTTTTCTCCTATTTCCCTCCCCCCAAACTTAAATCAAGCATTGTCCTCAATGCATTCAATCAAAAAGAAAATAAAATAGGAGGGAAAAGAGAACTTAGCCAAATTTTGCTTTGCACCATGTCGTTGTGCTCCTAGTGTTTCTTCTCGATTTCCAAGATGTCTCTTCTCATTTCCTTGAGCTGTTGTGCAACCCGTATGAGGTCGATCGGGGTTAGTTGGCTCACGTAACCCATGGTGCTCTAGCACGGATTGCATCTTCATTCGTTTGATCGTTCAAAAATCCCTATAATTAATGAAACAAAATCAACAATCAAATTCTATTTTTTTTTGTTTTTCAAATTTTTATGGATTTTCTATTTTCTATTTTTTTTGTATTTTCTCTTTTTTCGACAAAAAAAAAATAATAATAATAAAAAAAAATAAAAATAAAAGAGAGAAGAGTTGAGAAATTCTTGGGTTGCCTCCCAAGAAGCGCTTGTTTTAGGTCTCTAGCTTGACCATCTTTTCACTAATTCTTGATTTGATCGGGCCCAGAGAGTGAGACGGCGAGCGATTTGTCATATCTCTTGTTGGTGATGTCTTCAAAGAGAATCCCACGCGTGAAAGTTGAGAAATCATCAAACGAGTACCCCATTGCTTCTTTTTCAACCAAGAGCTTCTTCGTTTGTTCTACATCTAGCTTAGAATTAGTAATAACGAGGTTCGTTTTACTAGGGCCAAGAGATTCGTACCTGAAGGAGGTCGGGAGAGGCTTCAATTCGACTTTGGGGGCCTTAGTTCGGATCGAACCAGGGTTATTTGGACCGAACAGAGGATCTGTTACCTTTTTTTCCTCAACTCGGGGCTCATCTCGGTCCGAGTTTGGGGTCGAGTTGGGTCGAAAATTGCTGTTTTGAGCCTCCGTTACGTCTTCCAAGGTCTCATCTACCCCAATTGACTCTTGCAAATCATCTAGAGAGTCTTGGTAGCTTTTAAGGGCATCATGGTATTGCTCTCCAAGAGTCTCTTCGATTTCGGGCACTTCTTGAATCATAAAGCACTTCTTGGCGGGATCCGGGCATCTCATAGCATGGTCTATTGAGAATTGGAGTTGCTCCCCTCCTACTCTAACCAAAATCGTCCCATCTCGGGCATCCATCTTCACACCGGCGGTTCTAAGGAAGGGGCGTCCCAGAATGATAGGAACATCTTTGTCTTCCTCCATGTCCATCACCACAAAGTCGCCTGGCACTAAAAATTTGCCAACTTGCACAGGAATGTCCTCTAGAATGCCCAGTGGTAGCCGTATTGAGGAGTCGGCGAGTTGCAATGTCATCCTTGTCGGCCTAAGCTCTCCAAAGCCAATCTTCTCATAGATCGTCTTGGGCATGAGACTCACGCTGGCTCCCATATCACATAAGGCTTGTTTAATAGTCGCTTTACCAATAGTACAAGGGAGAGCAAACCTACCCGGATCTTCTAGTTTTGGGGGCATCTTGCTCTTCAACGCCTCGCTACTCTTGTGTGATAGGGCCACCGTTTTGAGTTCTTCCATTGATCTTTTGCCAGTGCATAACTCTTTCAAGAACTTAGCATAGATGGGCACTTGTGCTATCGCGTCGGTGAACGGGATTGTAATCCTCATTTGCTTCAAGATCTCCCAAAAAGCTCGGAACTGAGAATCTTCCTTCTTCTTCATGAGACGCTTAGGAAATGGCACAGGGGGTTGATAAGTTGCCTTAGGTTGCGATCCCTTCTCTTTTTCCTCAGCTGACGTCCTGTTTTTGCCATTTTTACCTCCCATCTCGGACCGAGTTGAGCTGATCTCGGACCGAGTTGGGCTTGGTCGGGGCTCCTGTTCATCTTCCAGCGACTCACTGATAGGCCCTTCAGTCTCCAAGTCCTTTGAGAGTGGAGGGAAATGTCTCAACTGCTCCAGAATAGGCTCCTCTGCAACCGGGACTTCCATCTCGGACCGAGTTGGCTCCATCTCGGACCGAGTTGGGGGTCGAGTTGTCTCATCGAGTGGCATGGGAGGGTCTTCATACTGTCTCCCACTTCTCAAAACATGCAAGGCCTTTATTTCTGCATTTGGGTTGACCTGCGGCTGCCCCGGAAGCTTCCCGGGTGGTCGGGAGAAATGCGTTTCCATCATTCGCTCCAATCGTTGCAAAGTGCTCGCATTACCCTTCAATTCGTTGGTGGTGGCCTTCAATTCGTTGGTGGTGGCCTTCAATTCGTCCAATCCTATAGCAACAGATTTATTAAATTTCTCTTGTTCTCTCATGAATTCTTGAACAACAATTGGAATCTCTTCCCTATTGAAAAATGGTTTCTTTTGAAATGATTGGTCTCTATTGTTGTTATTGAATTGGGTATTTCTATACAAGCTTGGCAGGTTATTTTGGTACATTGAACCGAAAGGGAGCCCATTGTTTAGGGAGTTCACTTGGGCCCCTCTGTTACCAATTTTAGCAAGAGGGCAATTGAGAGATGTATGTCCCTCCTTGCCGCATGCTCCGCATTTGTTCGAATAGAGATGTGTTCCTTGAGCCGATTGGTAAGCGGCAAGTTCAACTTCTAGCTCCGCGATCCTCTCATCTCTAGCCGTAATCTCATGAACTTGTTGCTTTGAATCGCTAGAGCGACGGTGAGTTGGAAGAGGGTACCACGTGTAATTTCTCGCGCAATAATCAAGTAAGTCCCTTCCTTGTGTCGCGTCGAGCCTTTTGAATGCACCACCTGAAAGAGAATCAATGTTAATCTTAATATTGTCATAAAGTCCGCCATAAAAAGATTTAATTAGCATCCATTCTTGAATTCCATGGTGCGGGCAAGAATTTTCTAGGTCCCTAAATCGTTCCCACGCATCTCTCATTGATTCCTCTTCTTTTTGAGCAAAGTTATTCAATTCTCTCCTAATTGCATCCGACCGATCCGCGGGAAAATATCTATCTAAGAAGGTTTGTGCCATTTGATCCCAAGACCTAATTGACCCCTTTTTTAATGTTTTATACCATTTGTTGGCCCTATCCTTGAGAGTAAATCTAAACAACAAAAGCCTAATTGCTTGTTGAGGAACCCCATTAATTTTAATCAAACGAGTGCAATCAATAAAAGTTTGCAAGTGAGCATGTGGGTCCTCATTCTCATCGCCATAGAACGGATTTTGTTGCACGAGTGCGACGTGGTTGGGGGCGATTTGCATATTGTTGGCTTCAATGCCCGGAATCACCACCGGTCCTCCCACATCTCGAGCGCTAGGAGCTCCAAATTCTCCGAGTGTCCTTTCATGTCCTAGCTCCTCTTCATTGTCGGAGTTGTGGACACTTGCCTCATCTTCATTGGCCCATCGGCGACGCTCATTGTCAAAATCCCTCCTTTGACCAGCGAGGAGGGTCCGATCGGCATTAAGTCGAGCCTCTTTTTGCTCAAGTTGGAGGCGAAGGGTCTCCAAATCGCGTGTCTGCTGAGCAATGGCCTCAGGTGTGAGTGGATCGGCCATCGCTACGCCTTCTCTCTCTTGCTCGGGGATGAACTCGGTCCGAGTTAGAGTGAACTCGGTCCGAGTTGGAGCCGAGATGGTGGGCTGAGCTAGCTCGGGGTCTTCCGGAAGTCTCCGAAAGAAGTAATATCGAACCTTAGGTGGTGGAGATTTCTTCTTTCGCGTCCTACCTGCCAGACCTACAAATCAAAAGAGAGAAAGGTGAGTTTAAAAGAAAATAAAAATAATCTAGTCTCCTAATACTCAAACAAGTATCCAATATCGACACCGTCCCCGGCAACGGCGCCAATTTGATGAAGGCCTAAGACCTAGGATATCAAATAAATTTCTAAACCTAGAGCTAACCTCACTAGTCGTTTGGAGTTAAGCTTAGGGTCGAACCCAAAGGACGGATTTTCGAATACCGGACTTGTTATTTTTCAGAAGCTAGACAGTAAAATAAAGTGAGAAATACTAAGAAATTAAAGTAACTAATTAACAATGTAAATAAGTAGATATTTTTGGGTGTTTTGCAAATTAAAATAATTAAGAAATCTAAAGAATAAAGTTTTGGGGTTTTAAACAATATAAAAAAGCGTCTTAGGGTTCAGGTTTCACCTTGGTTTGGACTCTAGAACACAGAACTTATCACTTTCGTGCATCGAACGGTGTTTTTCAAGCGATCAACCCTCAACTCGGTCCGAGTTGGCTTCAACTCGGTCCGAGTTGAGAGTGAAAGTGTGTGGTTTTGACTTGTTTTGATACTATATGCCTTGAGTTAGGGTTTGTTGGCTAAACCTAGATTTACTAAACCTCAGCGTTCGCTTGTTGGACTAGAAACTGGCTTAATCACAACCTAACCTAATTAGACTAATTAAACCACAACTTTTGGTATAGGCGTTAACTAATCTAAACTTGTTTGTTGGATTTCTTAGGGATATTTAAATGTCTTTTGAACTATCTAAAAATTACACTTTTGGTGTCAACTAACCTCCCCTTTCGGATCTGCGATTTATCCCAAATACTTAATTTGAACTAATCTTGTTTATCCTAACTTAGACTTAACTAGATGCGGCCGTACAACTAGAAGGTGATTAGGAATTCACAAGCAATTCAAACAAGCAATTATAATAATTCTCAACAAATCAAGTCAACAAAACATATTATAAAATAACAAGTCAAATCACAACATCCAAACCTAAATTACTACCTTACTCCTAAGACTACATAAATTTAGCCTAACATATTATTAAAACACACAATAGCAAGAGTATAAATCACAAGATACAAGCCCATGAAATCAAGAGATAAAAACATAGAAGAATAAACCGAATACTCCTTTATGCTTTCAAACTACGATCTCTAGGCAGTGGGGTGTTGCAAGATGGTTGTCCCACGTGTCTCCTTGCTGCCGTCGCTTCAAGGAATCGAGGGTTGATGATCTCCAATGGTGGAAGAGAGAAAACGCCTATGGAAGGGTGGAATTAGGGTATGGAGGCTTTGATACCTTTCTAAGGCTGAGAGGTAGCCTTAAATATTGGTCCCACGCACAAGGAAAGAGGTCTAGGGCGCCAGGGCAAGAAAATCTACCAAAACAATCAACTTCCTTGTATAAAAACTTGCCATATGAGTCAAGGCGGCGTCCAACTCGGACCGAGATAGAGTGAACTCGGACCGAGATGGAGAAGCGCGCATCTGGATCTGTTGCTACAGTAACTCGGTCCGAGTTAGATCCATCTCGGCCCGAGTTGAAGTCTGAAAAATGCCTTCTTGTGCTAGGAATGAGTCGTCTAGCATTCGTCTTGTGCCGGAAACCTTCTACTAGCTCGAACATCACCAGAAATCATCAAAGTCCTGTAAAATAAGAGAAGAAACGACGGCAAAGCCAAATCTTTGGAAAACATAGCAATCTATTGAATAATTTAATGGTTTGAGTGTCATTTGAGTGCCAAGTACGGTCCAAATACCAATGAATAATAACGATATCATGCACCGTACAATTTAGGTTAATTTAGGTTAATTTAGGTTAATTATTTCCATTTTTAATATATTGTTTAATGAGGACAAGTATAAAAGAAGGCAGAGATGTAAGAGGCGGCAGAAAAATTGATTTTTATTCGGCAGCCATTTGTTTAATCTGGGAATCTGTGTGATCTCAATCAAAATATCTCTTATTCGTATTTCTTCCATTATCTTTCTCTATTGTTCGTGCATCATTTGGTACCAGAGCTAGGATGACGGATGTGAATCGTGGTCGTGGTAGAGGTCGTGGCCGAGAAGGTCAGGGTCATGGAGTCGATCTCGAAGAAGAAGAGTAGCGTCGCCGAGACCAACGAGATCTAGAGATTGCTGCGATGGGAAGACGGATCCGAGAGTTAGAGCGCCAACTCGCAGAGGCAACGATGGGCTCTACTAACGGAGAAGAAGGAGAGGAGTCAGAGACCCTCGACTCTTCTGAAACAAGTGACGGGGATGAGTATTACAACTCGTGGGGGACTCCAAATCGAGTGCGAAACCAGAGATTTCGGCCAGAGCCTGAACAATCCTTTCAAAACCTTGGGGTGAAGATTGATATTCCAGAGTTTGAAGGTAAATCTCATCCTGACGAATTTATTGATTGGATGCATACTGTCGAGCGGGTTTTTGATGTAAAGAACCTGACTGACAATCAGAAAGTGAAATTAGTAGCCATTAAATTGAGAAAATATGCCTCGATCTGGTGGGAACATGTGAAGAGTAGGCGTGTTAGAGAAGGAAAACTAAAGATCCGAACTTGGGATAAAATGAAAAAGAAATTAATGGCCAAGTTTCTGCCCACCCAATATAAACAAGGAAGCTTTTATTGATTATCACAACCTTAAGCAGAGAAACCTGACAGTGGAGCAGTACATTAATGAGTTTGATATGTTACGGATGCGATGTGGTGTGGTGGAAGAGGATGAACAGATTGTTGCTCGATATCTTGCCGGGTTAAAACCAGAAATAGGTGATGCGGTGTACCTACAATAATATTACTCATATGATGATGTATGTAGGTTGGCCTTAAAGGTTGAATCACAACAAAAGAGAAGGGTCAATGGTTCCAGGTTCCAGGGTCATTCTTCAGGAATTGAGACAGACAGGAGAGCACCCCCTTCAAAACCTAACCCGACAACAACCCAGATTCAAAATCCCAAAACTTACCAAGAGAAGGGACAATCTAGTAGAGGCGGTTCCACAAACAGACGGTGTTTTAAATGCCAGGATTTAGGACACCTTATTGCTGACTGTCCCAACAAGCAAATTGTCACACTGGTTGAAGAAAATGTGGACCCAACATACGATGATTATGGGGATGATGATGAGAATCCTTTAGTTGAAGATGAGGAGATCACTTATGCTGACTCAGGTGAATCGCTGGTGGTTAGAAGAGCATTAAGTGTTATTGTCGGTGAAGATGAGCTATGGCTACGACATAACATTTTCCATACAAAATGCACCAATGGAGGTAAGGTCTGTAATGTGATCATAGATGGGGGTAGTTGTGAAAATGTAGTGTCTAACATCATGGTGGAGAAGTTGGAGTTAAGTACTGAAAATCATCCACAACCTTACAAGTTGTCTTGGTTCAAGAAGGATAGTGAGGTGAAAGTGTCAAAGCGGTGCCTTGTGAAATTCTCAATAGGGAAGAAATATACTGATGAGGTCTGGTGTGATGTGGTTCCTATGGATGCTTGTCATATCTTATTGGGAAGGCCATGGCAGCTTGATAGAAGAACAAAGCATGATGGGTTCAAAAACACCTACGCTTTCCAGAAAGATGGGGTATCCATTACCCTCGGTCCTTCAGATTTGCGAAAAGAGGCGAAGAGTCAGTTGCTATCTCAGGTGGAATTTCAGAAGGAAGTGGAACAAAAGGGTGAGGTGTTTGCCTTGGTGGTGACAGAGGCTAATGATGATGGTCAGGAACTCTCTCCACAAGTCATGTCATTAGTGGAAGAGTTCGCTGATGTGGCACCAACGGAATTGCCGTCCGGATTACCACCTATGAGAGATATCCAACACTGCATTGATTTTGTACCAGGGGCTATTATTCCTCATAAAGCTGCTTATCGCATGAGTCCGAAGGAGCATGAAGAGTTGCAAAGACAAGTGCGTGAGTTATTGGACAAGGGTTATGTGCAGGAGAGCATGAGCCCATGTGCAGTGCCAGCTTTGTTGGTTCCAAAGAAAGATGGCTCATGGAGGATGTGCATAGACAGCAGAGCTGTTAATAAGATCACCATCAAGTACCGTTTTCCAATTCCTCGGTTTGATGACCTAATTGACCAATTGCATGGAGCAACTGTGTTTTCCAAGATTGACTTGCGGAGTGGGTATCATCAGATCCGGATCCGACTCGGAGATGAATGGAAGACAGCTTTCAAGACTTGAGATGGCCTCTATGAGTGGAAGGTGATGCCATTCGGGTTATCCAATGCACCGAGTACATTCATGCGCTTGATGAATCAGGTTTTCCGTCCTTTCATTGGTCAATTTGTGGTTGTTTATTTTGATGACATTTTGGTGTACAGTTCTTCTGAGGATCAGCATTTACAACACTTGAGACAAGTCTTTGAGGTCTTGCGAGTGCAGAAGTTGTATACCAACACCAAGAAGTGCCACTTTTTCACAGGTGAAGTGACGTTCCTTGGGTACATAGTGTCTAAGGAAGGTATTCGGATGGATCCAGCCAAGATAGAAGCAATCACAGGATGGTCAACACCGACAAACCTCCATGATATCAGGAGCTTTCACGGTCTTGCCTTATTCTATCGAAGGTTCATCCATAACTTCAGCACTATCATTACTCCTATCACTGACTGTATCAAAGGAGGCAAGTACACCTGGACCAAAGAGGCTGAGGAGGCATTTCAATTACTAAAGAAAAAGGTAACTGAAGCATCCGTTCTAGTCTTGCCAAATTTTGAGGAGATTTTTAAGGTTCACTGTGATGCATCTGGTGTGGGTATTGGTGGCGTGTTGAGTCAGAAGGGTAGACCGGTGGTATTTTTTAGTGAGAAACTGAATGAGGTTAGATTCAAGTACTCCACTTATGACAAAGAATTTTATGCCATAGTAAGGAGCCTTGAGTACTGGCGGCACTACCTCATTTCTAAGGAATTTGTTTTATATTCTGATCATGAAGCATTAAAGTACATCAATGGGCAACACAAGCTGAAACCAAGACATGCCAAAAGGGTTGAGTTTTTACAGGCTTTCAGTTTCTCTATTAAATAGAAAGCTGGTGTGTTGAACACGGTAGCAGATGCACTGAGTCGGAGGCATTCACTGATAACAACCATGCAGGTTCAAGTGAACGGGTTTGATGCATTCAAGGAGTTATATGGAGATGATCCTGATTTGCAGATATCTGGCAGAAATGCGAATCGGGTCTTTTTTAGCATTTCATCCGACAAGAGGGCTTTCTTTTCAAAGGTAACCGCCTGTGTGTTCCTAAGGGCTCATTGAGGGAGGCAGTTATCACGGAAGGACATGCTGGAGGACTTGCGGGATATTTTGGAGTTGATAAAACACTGGCGTGGTCGCAAGACCAATTTTATTGGCCTAGGATGGAGCGAGATGTAGCTCGATTTGTGGAGAGATGTAGAACTTGTCGGCTAGCCAAGACACGAGGAACCAATGCGGGCCTATATCAACCTCTACCCGTTCCAGTGGCTCCTTGGGAAGATGTCAGTCTCGACTTTGTTCTCGGGTTACCCAGAACCCAGAGAAACAAGGATCCAATTATGGTGGTAGTAGACCGGTTCTCTAAGATGGCACACTTCATTGCCTGCAATAAAACCTTTGATGCTTCACAGGTAGCTCGTTTGTTTTTGTAGGAAATTGTCAGATTGCATGGTGTGCCCAAAACAATCACCTCGGATCGAGATGTGAAGTTTGTAAGTCACTTTTGGCGCACTCTCTGGCGAAAGTTAGGCACTCAACTACAGTTTAGCTCGTCTCATCACCCCCAAACTGATGGACAAACGGAGGTGGTCAATCGCAGTCTGGGAAATCTGTTGAGGAGTCTGGTAGGTGACAATCCACGCCAATGGGATCTCGCATTGTCTCAAGCTGAATTTTCCTACAACCGATCGCAAAGCCGGACTACAGGAAAAAGTCCCTTTGAAGTTGTGTATGGATTCAACCCAATAACACCTCTCGAGCTCACACTATTGCCTATCCAGCATCAATTCAGTGGTGATGCAGAGGAACATGCTAAACACATCAAGCAATTGCACTCACAGGTTCGTGATCAGATTGAGAAATCCAACAAGAAGTATAAGGAGCGAGCAGACAAACATCGCAAGAAGGTAGTGTTTAAAGAAGGAGATCTAGTATGGATTTATTTGAGAAAGGCACGCTTTCCAACTGGCTGGTCTGGCAAGCTACAACCTTGAGCCGATGGACCATTTCGAGTGCTCGAAAGGATCAATGATAATGCATACAAGGTGGACTTGTCAGGTGAATATAATGTCTCGGGGACCTTCAATGTGGCAGATCTATCCCCATATATTACTGACAGTGAAAAAGAGACATCTGAAGCAGAGGATGAAGTGGCAGATTCGAGGACGAATCTTTTTCTTAAGGGGGGGGAGAATAATGGCCGAATGCAATATGGGCTAGCTTAATTGGGCCTTGTATTTAATTTTTATGCACCGTACAATTTAGGTTAATTATTTCCATTTTTAATATATTGTTTAATGAGGACAAGTATAAAAGAAGGCGGAGATGTAAGAGGCGGCAGAAAAATTGATTTTTATTCGGCAGCCATTTGTTTAATCTGAGAATCTGTGTGATCTCAATCAAAATCTCTCTTATTCGTATTTCTTCAATTATCTTTCTCTATTGTTCGTGCATCATGAATTCTGCGCTCCTAGGCGATCCTGATGACCCGATGGGTAAAAGCTTGCGAGGAGCTGGTACCTAGACCTGTCAAACGTCTCAAAAAAACCACCGAACACCCCTATTTCGTTTGCGTTTTGTTAAGAAAAATGAAATAATAATCCATTTCGTTAACCGTTTCGTTTTTGAAAAATATAAAATTTAGTACATAATTTGTACTAAACTCAATATAAGATCATATTGAACGATTTAGATCAGTCATTTGAGGTTCAAAATTCGAGAACAAGAGCATTAGACTGATGGGTGTGATCCAATGCATTAGACTTTACCCTTACTCTAATAAATATAATAATGACCTCAATAAAACATTTAATAAAAAAATGCGCACAACGCAATTTAAGTATATTATGCCTAGTAAAATATTAGTCACACTTAAGATGTTCACATGATTAGATAAAAAAGAATTATATTAAAACTTTCACTATAATAATAATACAATCAATGCACTTATACGTAATAACAAAACTTTCATCACAGTAAATTAACAATAATACAATTTCTAAATATTATCGTTTGAAGCACATGGTAGCTATTGGGGAAAAGTAAAAAATAAATAAATAAATAAATGTGGAACCAGAGTGTGTGAGCCGAATGAAAAGAATGAAAAAAGAGGAACATCGGTTCATGAGACCTTGTCCATCCAAAATAGGATAGATGAAGATGAGAGAGGGTTGCAACTTGCAAGTTTGCAACTCGTCCAGGAAATATGCCTAGAGCTGTCAATACTGTGCCGTTTCGCACATTTTCCGTTCCGTCCTGGCGGAACAGAAACGTAATTGAAATCTTTAACGTTTGAAGCAGCAGAACAACTAACGAAATAGAATGTGGTTTCGTTCAGAAAGACGGCACGTAAACGAAACAGTCCATTTCCGTTTAGTTTTTTAACATTTTTTTCGTCGGTCCATAAACTCAGTCCAAAAATAGAGGAGAGGAGAGCTGGCGAAGAAATAGAGGAGAGAGGTTGTGCTGAGGTGAAGAAGGAATCGTATCCTCTACCAACCTTGAAAAGGTTGGTAGAGTGCCCACCTCTTCTCTGGTGCGTTGGATGACGATCTAACGGGTCACAAAAAATTGGAATCACATCTCATAAAATCGCTCAAATCCACCTGCCCGTCTGCCCGAGTTCTCGTTTTCTCTTTAAAAAATGTTTATAAACTCTCTCGAAACTTCGTCGTCTCCGCTTCGATTGCCAACGCGAGAGAGAGAAAGAGAAAGAATGCAAGAGAGTAAATTCGACGGCTCCGACTGGAAATCGAGAGAGACTAAACCCTAGCCACCTGGTCGAGAGAGAGTAAACCTGACGGCTTCGCCTGATTCAGTCACAATCTGATGGCTCAGACTGAAATTCGAGAGAGACTAAACCCTAGAGGGAGAGAGAGCAAGAGAAAGAAAGTGAAGAAGGAGGAGGCTGAGCACTGTGGTAAGTCATATACTCTCCCTAGTTTGATTAATTAAGTAAGTTTGTGTTTGAATTTAAAAATTACGATTTTGGTTGAGTATTTGTGTTGATTGTGCCGATGTTAGCAATTGGTCGTAACAATAGTATTGTGTATGAAGGCAACTGTATTTAAAAGTTGGATTATTTTATAATTTTATTTGTAGTTAAATTATTTGTAGTAATTATAAGTTTGTAGTTCTTAATTGATTTTCTGTTGGATATAAGGAACAATATTTCCTTTGCTGTGTATTGAGGTTACATGAAAGAAGCAGATAAGTAATACTTGTTCTATTTACTTTATTTGCAAATCTTTATGCACAGTAGGCTTGGATAATCACATTGTGTTATTATGCTGATAATTAGCTATTTCATGGGTACTGATCCTCTTGACTTCAGACCAGGAATTAAGTACATATCGATACCAGCTATTGTACTGGTAACATAGGTACATCACTATGTACCCATCAATACTGACCGGTACAAGCTGACTGGCTGTTGTGGTATCGAAATCAGACCAAAGAGAAACCCATGTCAAATACAATCAGCAGAATAGAAGAACCAAAACCATTTGTCACAATCAAGAACTGAATATTTATAGTAACATGTTTATTGAATTGCCATGCCTTGAGACCAGCAATTAAGTACACTTTTTGTTCACATTACTCAATTTTGCATTTAGGTTTATTTATTGATTGAGAAATGACAAGAAGAGACGAAGGAAGTTGTTCTTCACCAAAGGAGGTGTTGTATATTTGCAAAAAATGCAAATTTCCATATGATGCGAAGGTATCTAACTCAGTAAGGAATCCGGGTTGAGAATATTATGCGTGCTATTGCGATGACGGTAGTTATTTTCGTGCATGGTGTGACGAAGTTCAATCTCGACAATTTTATGTCCCAAAGCAATCGAGGGGAAGTCAAGAAGCTAAACATATGGGAAATATCCGGGATGATAATTATATTTTGAAGGCTATAGTCACTATTTTTGCAATACTCTTATATGTTATTGTAATTTTGTTATGCATATTAATTACAATGGTTAGAAATTGTTGTTATTAATTATGGATGATGATGGTTGTGATTTTGTAATTGAAGTTTTATCTAATTTTAGAGATGTTAGTTGTAATGGATATTGATATTTGGATTAATATTCAGTTTGTTTTAATTGAAAAATGCAATGACATGTGTAAAAACAATTAAACTCCATGAGGTACTTAAAAAGTTCAATGTTACTTAAAAGGTTCAACTGACGCATCTAAAGTGAAAATTGCAATGACATGTGAAGCAATTAAACTCCATGTGCTACTTAAAAGGTCAATGTTACTTAAAACTTAAAAGGCTCCACTGACGCATTTCAGGAGCATTCTAGTGACTTTGATAAACTCACTGGTACCAGTGAGCATTCCCGTGACCAAATATGAAGTGAAAAATATAAAGAGAAAAAGAAAATTCCAGTGACTAGTGACTTAATAAACACTTTCTATTAAACACATTTGGAGAACGTTCTGAATTTGAGATGCACAAGTTATTTCTGCAACTGGCACCGATGACTAATAAAGCAAAGATAACATACAAGCTCCACAAGAAAAGATATGAAGCTAGTTAACATAGCAGCTCTTGTACCATTGACTAATAAAGCAGCTCTTGTACCAGTGACTTAATAAACTCCATTCCAATGACTAATTCAAGGGGTATTTTCGATACATTTACAACTAATAATTTCATTGCAACTAAACTTGAACCTATTTCTTCCATTTACAAAATATTCCACCTATTTCTTCCATTGCAACTAAACTTCTATCTATACTTCCAACTATTTCTTTCATTCATAAAATGTTCACAAAATAAAATAACTTCTCTTAAAGTTGTCTGGTCTTGAGAAATATGTAGATGGCTGCAAAAAAAAAAAAAAAAATCCTCATAAGTATGAAAGTTAATATAATTCCAAATTTTAAATTTTAATATATAAAAAAGGTGCATTCCACTTGCGCATTCCAGTGACTTACTGTATGTCTTATAAAAGATTTGCCTTTGTGACTTACTGTATGTCTTATACCAGTGAGCATTCCACTTTTTTTAATTTAGTCCAATATGAATTAAGATAAATCAATTGAATTTGGTGTTGCAAATTTTAATATATAATTGAAATTCAAAATTGAATGAGAAAATAGTCATGACTAGATACAAAATTTAAATTAGTAAGTGAAATAATTTAAATTACCTCAACGAAGGTTGGCTATTTGAGATACATCGTCCATTGCCCTTCTTTCTTTTCGACAAGTTCTCATTCCAAGCTTTTATCGTTTTGAACACTTGTCACCATCTTTCTTCTTTAAGCGGAGTGAACTTTCGGGTTGCCTATTCTCTTTGTCTTTACCGCCATCATTGGTTCTTGAGGAGGGATTTTCATATATCTCTTCCACTTTCTCTCAAATGGAACGCAATGCATTGATCACAAATTGGCTTTGACCTTCATCATGACAAACCATATCGCATGTTGGTGCTAGCTCACGCATCATTTGTGCATGCTGATTTCTAGCATCCAACATAGCATTCTCAATGACCACTCTTCCTTCTCTATCCACAACGGATTCATCTTTTGCATCTTGTGTCCAACGTTTAAGGATGTATCTTGGTGGTATAATCTTAATGTCTTCTCTATCCAACACCTTTAGTGCATGACAACACAAAATTCCCACTCTTTCAAACTTCTTACAAGAACATGCAATGCTTTGGTCATCCCGATTCCAAACAACTTGTCTACTCTTACCGGAACATTCTTTACTACTAATGCTACACATAACAACCAAGAATGTATTACCATCGATGGCTTCTATGTAGGCCGAACCGGATAACTCATACTCTCTTTGAAATAACTCAAATATTTTGGGTGTATACAACTTTCTGGCTTCACAAAGAATTAGAATATTTAACCCCACTCTAGGTGTCTTTCTTGTCATATCATAATCAGATTTGATCTCTTTTTGACTTTTTCCATCAACAACTCTCTCAAATTGCTCTACAAACCGGTTTACATCCAACTTACAATTTAAGTATCTCTTCAAAGTTGAGTTAAAGCTCTCACTAGCTTGTGTGCTACGGATCCCTAGAGTGTAGGCATTCTTCATAAAACAATATGCCTACTTTTCTTTACAACCATATATGAACTTAATCCATCTCAAGTTATCCTCATCCTCTAATTTTGTGACAAGTTCTTTAATGGCTCTCTCAAAATCATCTTCATCCTCGTAGTTGAACATACATTTAGAGAACTCTTCGCTCATGTCAATCCCCCTTTTTTTTAAAGGACATAAACCTTTTTTGACAATTTTGATATATATGCCACACACATGACCCATGCTTTGTATCCGACATTACTTGCTCTAAAGCATTCCCTATTGCTTTCTCTTGATCTGTAAACATGGTTATGGATCTTTTGCTACCATGTACTTCTAGAAATTTTGTGAATATCCATTCAAAAGAATCGGTATTTTGATCACACATGAGAGCCGCACCAAAAATCATAATCTCTCTAAAGTTATTAAAGCCAACAAAGGTACCAAAGTCCCATTTTTCCTTATTGGTTCCAAAAGTAGTGTCAAAGATAAACTACATCACCAAACCGGACATAAGCCGAAATCATTTTACCATCCATCCAAAGAATATTAGTAATCTCTTGATTTTCGGTGATATCCTCAAAATGTTGAAAAAAAGGATTCTCCGAAACCTGCTTTGCAAAATACTTCGTTATAGCAACAGCTGCCCCATATTGCATTACTTCCTTTCGCTTGTCCCTTAAGCAATTATTAAGGTCATCAATGGTGTAACCAATGCTTCTAACACCACCCGCTTGTCTACTTAGTAACTCATGTGCTTCTCTTGGTCGGATTCTCGAACTATCGGCTAGGTGGATGTCAATGCAGGCTATTTCAGAGACTTCACGTTGGCTAGGTAGGAGATGACAAGCTTCGGGTTTTTGGAGAGGGTGGTTTTGCTTGGCTTCAAAACTAACAACTTTGTATTTTTGGCAATCTCTATCTAATTTAACCTTCAAAAAAACTTTGCAATCTGTTCGGGTCTCATCCTGAGGAATCTTTGTCAAATGATCTCGCTTATCCTTTTTCCTTAGGCCTTCTTGTTGACACAAATATGTGTACGAAGTGTATACTTCATCTTTTTCCTTTTTTCTAGATCTTTTTCTAACTCCAAAACCGACACTTCCACCATAATTTCTTCAATACAACCATGCTTCATCTAAGGTTGCAAATTCCATACCCAAATAAGGTGCCAACCAAACTCCACTAGACTCCATATCCTACATAAATGCAACATTAGTACTATGAAAAGCTTTTTTAGTATAATCTGTAAAAGAGCCATTTAATTTATTACTACTTGTAATTACGTGCAGGTTAAAAATTGAGGAAGTATATCTCTACTATATTAAAAGCACCAATGGAAGGATGTAAAATCTCAGGATACAATGTTGGTCTGAACAATCTGCACCGTTGATTGAAGGTTCTGAACAATCTACACCGTTGACGATCAAGATGTAAATTAATAAACAGATCAGATGAGGTCTCCGATGAATCGTATCCTCTTCCAACCTTTAAAAGGTTGGCAGAGTGCCTACCTCATTTTTGGAGCGTTAGATTAGGATCCAACGACGCGCTAGGAACGTAAGTAAAAATCGCCAAAATGAAGTCTGCCCGACTGCCCTCTTCTCCTCTCCGATTCCTTTTTTTTTTAATAAGTTAAAGCCCTCTTCTCTCTCTCGATCCTCTTTCACTCTCGATCTAGGTTGGAATCATCAGATTTTCACTCTCGATCCTCTCTTTCTTTCTCTTTTTCACAATTGCGTGCTGATAATTTTGTCAAGGATTCACCTTCTTCCACTCCTTTCTATTTGATTTTGTTGTGCTTTGTTTCTTTCCCTTACTGATTTTGTTCTAACTGCTTGTATGTGTAAGCGAATGAATTTTTCTGAATTTTTATTTTTAAAACATTTTGCTGTTGGCAGCTAGCCAACAGGCCTTCGAAAAAAAGAGAAGTGTGATTGATTTTTTCATGAAGTTCATTAATTAGAAGTTGCACATCAAAAAGTAGAAGCAAAGGTAGGATGAGGTGCACCGTACGCTTTAATTTGGGGCTAGGTTGGGTTTAAGATATTTGATTTTTGTGTGATTAATAATCTGGACTCGGACGCAGGCAGGCCAGCGCTCTTCCTCTGCCAACCTGGGGTTAAGATTTAGGGTCTAATCGGAATGACACTTCAGAAGAATTCAATTCAATTCAATAGAATAGAGTTCAATAGAAATGATTTTTAAATGAAATCTGGTGATCAGAATAAATAGAAAAAGAATTGAAGAGAAATGAATTTTGTGATCAGATGACATATGAAACTAGAAAAGAAATGATTTCATCTAATACAATTTGACCATTTTACCCTCACTCATTTTTCTTTTAAATACATCTGGCATCAGTGTATTAATTATGTTGGCATGTATATATGATGTAAACCGACTTCTCACTTTGGTGTTGTGCCCACCCCCCCCCCCCCCCTAAAAAAAAATAGAAACGAATGAATAACTCTCTTAGGCTATGCTCCATAATTCCAAAATGAAGGAAAAGGTAAGGAACAGAATAGAAAGGAAGCTTAAGGAAATATAAGAGAACGGAAATAACTGATAATTTCTTGCTCCAGATTTCTAAAACAACGCATTAAAGGTAACAACAGTAATCTTTTTTCTGGACAATATTATCCTTCAATTCAAATGAGAAGAGGGGTATGAATAACGTGGGCCCAGCATCAGAGAAAGAAAAATGTAGGTCATTTTGGGTATGAAGTTGGATTTCTTCGTTCCTCTTCGTTACACCCCAAATTCGGGGATAACCGGCGCTCTCCCAAATTCGGAGAGGAGAAGAGGGCAGTCGGGTAGGCTTAAGTTTGGCGATTTTTCCTTACGTTCCTAGCGCGCCGTTGGATCCTGATCTAACGCTCCAAATTTTTGTAGGCACTCTGCCAACCTTTTAAAGGTTGGCAGAGGATACGATTCTGGTCTCCGAAGGAAGAGTTAATTAACGTTTGATTTTGGAGCGCTGCCTTTTGTGATGTTCCGTTCCTATCCTGGTTCGAATCTTCGCTTTGACATTCTTTTTAGTTTTTACCCTCCTGTATTTGTTACATGAAATTGAATTTTTTTTATTCATTTTGAAATTTCGCTTTTTCTCTCCCTCGTTCCAATCGCTTCTCTTCGCTGCGTCTCTTCAGGACCACACCGCTCGACTCTCTCCTCTGTTCGACTGCCACTTCTCCCTCTTCATCTTTTCGATCCCGGAACCCTAGATGCGATGGGATGCCCGGTGAGAGTTGCGATGGGATGCAATTTTGCAAACTTATCTCCGAAAATGAAGAACTCTCTGTCCCCTTGACGACAACGTATTGAGAAAATGGCGACGACAGCGAATTGAGAAGAAAATGTCTAATTAGAGCCAGAGATTCATATCTCATACCAGAGCCGATCCTTTAGAGGTACTAATCTCTCTCCATCCCTCTACTTGTCGCCTCAATTAAATATCTAAATAAAAATTATTATCTCCTCTTTTCTTTCCCAACTCGAAAGAATCGGGACTCGGTGCGCACCTCTTCCATTTATTTAAGGTCAAATCCTCAAATCGATTCTTCTCGAATTGGGGCTTCGATTTCAATTATTTTTCTCCTTGATTTTGTCAAAGCATCGTGTTCTTCTTCTTCTCCGAGATGAGTTACATGCGGTTTTTGAATCTCTTCGGGAGTTGTTTCCTCGGGTTAGGCAACCTTTTTCGTTATTTTTCCTTTAATTTCCTTATTTTTGTTTCTCTTGCGTGAATTTTTACCAATTAGAACTCAATCGAGGGAATTTAGAAGGAGAAACTTTTATTTTCTTCATGTAGTTTCTAATATATTTTGTGCGTGTCGTTTCTCCATGTTATCTTTAGGAATTTCCAAATGGTTAACCTTTGTAACCTAATATGTAACAAAATATCTTTTAAACCCTAAAGTTTTTCTAACATATCATGTTCATATCTATTTTATTTTAAGTTATTGACAAACTGGAGAGTAACAATTACAAATTATTATTGGGTTTTGTTGCAGGTAGATGCTCGAATACTGAAGGCAGCTTCGATTGAGCATGCCAACGATGTTGATGCAGCGGTTGACGATATTCTTCAAGAAGTTATCCCCTCTATTCCCGAGCCTCCATACAGTCTAGAGAATAGTGAAAACAAGTCCAATTTGTACCAAGTCTCACCTGAAGGTAATTTTATCCTCTTATTACATTTAGCTATTTTTGTTCTTTGCTTGTAGAGGTGAATTTCAATTCTATAATTTTGATTATTATTGTTAGATCTAACTGTACACTATAAGTTCCCCATAAGTTCCTTGGACATGTTAATAGTGACTTGTTAGTTTGTTATTCTGGTGTGGTGATAGTTGGTTTGATGTGATAGCATAGGTTACAACTGGTATGTTTATGTGGTGGTAACTGATAAGTTTATTGTTTAGAGAAATCTCTTCACCATGAGTTTGGAAGTGTTATTTATGGAATTTTTATGGAATAGGGTACTGTTTGAAAATTGGATGACATGTAGACAATATTCTATATTTCCATGCTAAATGTTATAGCTCTTTGCAAATTAGCAGTTCATAGAGATAGAAAAACAAGGAATATCTATAGTTAAATTCAACCCATTGAAAGCTTAGATATTTAATTTATCTGTTCCAATTTGCTGACGTTTCTAGAATTAAGGTTGTTTGGTAGAATTAAGTTGCTTTCGGCATTTAATTTAGTTCAATTGGCCTAACAAGGTGAGCTATTCCTTACTAAAACGTGGATCGGGCTCCTTCTGGTGAAGGACCATGCTAGCATCGATTGAAGTGTGATTGTCCCCAAATAAGTCATCTTCCTTAAAGGACTGAGTAACGTGTAGGTTGTTTTTTTTTCTTTTCTTCCATGTTTCCATTATTTCTACAATTGGGACATTTTAAGTTCCACGATTTATTGAAGCGCCAAAATAAAGTTTTAATTTTTTTTCGGGTTGCAAATGATGTGCTCGATAAAATGCCTGAAAGAACAGGAGTAAAATTTTGCATTATAATTTTTTAATGTGATTGTCGATTACAGGAAAAGGTTCATCTCTGGAGTTCAGTCTACTGGATCAGTACATCTTGGTAATTACCTTGGTGCCATCAAGAATTGGTTCGCTCTTCAGGTTAGTTCTTTCATTTTTCTCCCACAATTAAAAACCATTGCATATTTTAAATTTGTAAGATGGACAATGTCAAGTCTGCATGACTTGTTTTTTCTAAGTATTTTTTTTTCTGGTTCACATTGGTTTTAGGATTTGTATGAGACATTTTTCTTTATTGTAGATCTACATGTGGTAAGTCTCCTTCTAATCTTTCATATATTACAATTTTCTATGAGTTTTAGTTGTTTCTTAGGAAGCTTACGTGCTATTTTGCTAGGGCAGCAATCGAGTTTGAAAAGAAGACACATGCAGAGGATGAGGAGCAATGCAAACAGGTGGAAGGAACACCTACTTACCTATGCTGAGTTAAACGTTATTTAATCACAAGTGCTCTTGATTACAAAGGTGAATTTTGAAAATTACCCATAGAAAATCTCTTTTCTTGTTCTAAATCTGGCTTCTTCATTGGTTCTAAATATCTTATCAAACTTGCTTGATTTGCACAAGTTGAACAATAATAAAAGAAAAAAAGGTTATTTGTATGAGGTCTGAATCTGACTTGTTAGAGATTTACATTTTTCATGTTTAAAGGGTAGTTTCCTTTAGTATTTTCACATGATAGCAAATGTTACATGGAATGTCTGGTATATAATTTGAAAATCTCAAATGTTTAGTTCTTTTTGGTTGGATTTAAAGTGAAAGTTTTTTTTAAGAATGTGAGTGTGCCATTCTTATTTGACTTTGCAATTTCTGATGAATGTCTATTTCTCCATGTCATCCCTTCTCTTCACTCAATTGAGCATATTTGCATCAATAATTAATGCATAGACACATTAAAACTTGATGAAGTAGATGAGATATGATCCTAAAACTGTGCTTTAATTGTTCCAGAAAGCATTATAATTGAATTAGCTAAAAATTGTATTGTTAGTACATGACTTAACCAAACCTATTGATCATAGATATGAATTTCCAAATTTGATAAAGTTGCAGGTCCTTCTATGTAAATGCGATTATTTTCTTTCCTTGCAATGACAAGCATATATTCAAGTTTAAAATTCTTTAATTAATCGATAGATTCTGTTGGAACACATGTGAAATTCCTTTCCAAAAGCTTGCTGGATGAATCAGTGGAGGCCATGGCAGGATGGCAAACTGTACAGGCGTTTTCAGAGATGGAAGTCTGAAGAGAAGAAATAGGTTCAACTAGACAATCTTGTGATTCTCGATTATAGCTGCAGCCTGACACTGAAAACAAATAGGTAGAGTTTTGATTTTCGATATGGATTTTGTCAATCCCATATATTTAACTTAATTTTGTTTGAGAATCTAACCCAATTTGTTCTCATCCTGACTATAACTTCCGTATCAAAAATAGAGGAATGAGGACTACACACTGATGTTGGGGAACTGCCTTGAAGCAAATAACAAAATAGTTCTCTATCAGTTTGAAACTTAGTATATGATGGCAGTAAGGTGATTTAAAAACAATAGTATGTTCCCTTATAAATGCATAACTCATATTCAGATCTTAGGATATGAATTAGCATACCTTAGCAGATTCTATAAGTGATAAGATAAAAACTGAAAGACTTTACTGCAATTGTCACAATTGAGCTTGCCTGATATAAGAGTAATTGTGTATTTGAGGTTTTGTTAGTTTATATGAACCTTTACAACGATTCCCAAAACATTTTATAACAAAATGACAAGCTAGGGGTATTTTCTGGAATGCAAATGTATTAAATTTCATGTAAATTAAGCGTACAGTGGTAAAAGGGAAATAGTCTAAGAATGCAAATGAGTTTCTAGAGGTTTTTTCAAGGAAGCAAAATGCAGCAGAGAATGTGTACATGGAGTAGTTCAAGCGTTTTTTTGAGGAAGGAGGTAATGCTGAAGCATAGAATTTGTTGTCCAAATGTATATTCAGGTACCTAAGAAACAAACCTTTTAATTATTTTACCATATGCTGGTGTTTATAGGCTAATCGACTTGTTGTAGAAATGTGTTTAGCTTGGTTAAAGTTTCATACACTGCTTCTTTACTGCCTCCCCAGTAGCATTTTCAAAAGATTGTATTGGTCTTGCATGTTCAAAAACTAATGTATTTTTTCTTATTTCAATAGTGATTCAAAAGAGAAACGTTCATCGACTTTCAAACGCAATGATACTTGACAACACTTGAGACATGAAGAATTTGTATTTATTAATTATCAACTAATCCATCTGCAGCTTAAGCATACATCTTTTCTTTTGTTTAGCTAAAAACATGTGCGGTAGCAGACATTGTAAAAGTATTAATGGATGTGTTTAAATACTTTAGCAATTAATTTTAATTCTTATTTTATAATTGCTCCATGTTAAAGTATTCCATTTTATCTTTTTTGTTGATATTTGAAGTATAAATTTTTTTTTCATGTTTCATTTTTTTTTTGTTGATTTATAAAAATTTGTCCATGCATTAGATACGATTGTTGTTCAAGAGCGATTAAAAAATCTTGTCATGTATTTTTTTTTTTGTTTGAGATGATATATTTTTATGTGAAACTTTTTATTGAGAAATATATTTATTTTTATCGAATTATTTTTTTAAGTTGTTCACATGTCTACATTTATCGATTTTATTTGTTTAAACCGATGAATACCGATGCTACCTTATCAATATAACGTAAACCTGAGATATTGAAAATGTATAACATATTTGTCAAATAAAATTTTCACATAATAAAGTTCGCCCACACATTGAGTGAGCATTGCTGCTAGTAGATACAAGTGTCAACAGATCAGCCCCTATATGTCCTTTAGAAAAATTTAACAGATTGGTAGAATGAAATCGTTAGTGAAAGTTTCATTATTGCCCAGATAGTTAAGAGTCCACATGTTTTCCAATTTTTTTTTTTGTTAAATTTAGTTATAACTACATTAAATTACGTGGTCAATCTTCTAAGAATTCTAACTAACAAATGTCAATCTTCTAAGAATTCTAACTAACAAATGTCAATCTTCTAAGAATTCTAACTAACAAATGATGTGTAAGTACATAACCGCTGCATAATAGTCAGACAGGTTCTAACAGTTCTGACTTATTTCTTACAAATCATCAAAATAATTATAAAAAATAGAAAAGTCAAATGCATTTGTTTTCTACATACAAATAAAAGGATGCCTTATTATATATAGAGCAACCATCATACACTAATAAAATGCTTAGATGCTGATTTCTTTATGTTACAGAACAAGTTATTGACATACAATAAAAATTAACATACAACATCACATTAAACAAACAAAAAGCAATCACAGAACTTCATAGGAAGTTGCTTCCATACTAAGAAGAAAGCAGAGAGCTTCCATGCTTATATCCAGGCACAGACAAGACATACAAAACCATGTACGGAAAGCATAGCATGATTCTCTCTAACTCGCAGAAAATGACAAATAAACACAAACATCTTGGTTCTAATTTTTGCACAAATTGACCTTTAGTTGTGTCTCTATTGTAGTACCCATTTGTTCTATATCTTTAGTCTCAATATCCTTAAACAGCCCACCAGATACATCGGCCATTGCCTCCTCAAGTGCCAGCACAGCTTGGTTCTCGAACCTCAAATCAGTCTACATATTCACAACCAAATTATACACATTGATTAATAATTTCACAGTGATATGAGTATGAGATTTTGTTGGACAATTTCAGCCCTCTACAGACCCTTCTCAATTTCAGTCATATACTGAGCAATTTCTATTAGCAATTTTTGCAATTTGCACATATATCATCATGGTCTGTTTCTAATTGTTGCAACAGTATGAGCATTAAGAACAGTTTGAGTATAAAGCATCTCTGTCTCTCCTTTAATTACAGACCCTTCTCATGAAATTGAGCATTAAGAACTCGTTGCCATTCCTGACGGTAAGGAGAATGTGAATAGGTGAGTTGAGTTACCTATTAGTTGACGAAATCTCAGTACTAAGCAATTTCCCTAGACATGTACTGAGCAATCTCAGTCTAACGAAATCTCTCGCTCCTGCGCGAAAGAGAGAGTTGATTTTTTAAAGAGACGGAGCTTTTCGCGGGCAGGAATGGCAACGAGGGCAAGGGTCCAGAAATAGGGAATCACATCCTCTGCCCAGCTGGGCACTCTGCCCATCTCATCACAATCGTCCGATCAATTATGGATGTCCCGTGATTAATACCAGATTGATAGGCCCGAAAAAAGTTAACCGTCAAGATTAGATCGGACAGTCTTGATGAGATGGGCAGAGTGCCCAGCTGGGCAGAGGATACTGATCCCCAGAAATAGCCTATCTCTGCGTGCCGTTGGATTAAATCCAACGCTCCACAGATGAGGTGGGCGCTCTTACGATTCCGGCGAAGAAAGAGGAGAGGGGAGCGCCATGTGCAAACCCTAGCCGCTCTCGTCTCTCTCTCGCCTGCCTCCTCCCTCAGAGCCCCACCCTCTCCCTCTGTTCTCCGATGGCCTCTCTCACCACAACCCACCACTCTCTCTCTCTCGCCTGCGGCCTACCTCCTCTCTCACTCGAGCCCCATCCAAACCCCACCGAGAGAAACCCTTTTCCCTCTCCTCTCTGATGGTGTTCATCAACCCCAAACCTAAATTCGCTAGTTCCCTCTCTCAACCAGTCCAAGAAGTCTCTTTCTCCTTTCTCACAATGAGCCTTCGTCGTGCCAGTGGCTTGATGAACCCTAGATGTTGCACCTCGGTCTTCTCTAAGGTTGAACCACTCGATCTCTTGACTGTCTTCCTCCAAAACTGCGTCGCGTTGCCTCTTTGACTGATTCGCTATCTTCCCTGGCACAGCATTTGTCTCCGCCACTGGTTTGTCTTGCCTCTCTGACTGCGTCGCATTTGATTTTGAGCAATTTCTCAATTTGTTTTGGTTTTGAGCAATCTCGCAATTGTGGTGCTGTTATTTTGTGTTAGACTGCTCAATTTATTCTCTTTTTTTTTTTGAGTTAATTATTTTAATGTAAATTCTGGATCTTTTTCTAGGATTTAAATTTTTGAGTTAATTATTTTCTCTAGGATTTAAACTTTTAAAATTTTTGAAGTTTCTTTCAAATTAGATCTTTTTCTGGTAAGTTCTATCTAGTTTTGTTGAATTATTTGAGAATAAATTGTTTTTATTTTGTATCTTCAGTTTGCTTAATATGACACATGTTATCTGTTTTGCTTAACTGGTTCAATTGGCATTCACTGAGCATGAACAAGCAATGTACCAGCAGTGGATTGATGCCTACTGAGCTCAGTCGAGAATTTTAATTTTCTGCATCTTAGATGTTGAGTGGATAAAGACTGTTAGATATCCACTTAAAAAGTTTTATCTCCTCATATTGTTGAAATAATGGGTTTGTGTATTGTCGGATAGGAAGTGCAGAGGGATTTTAAGACTGTAATTGTGATGGTATAACTTGGGTGTGTGTAATTTTTTTTTTTCAATTTGCTCTTTAATTTGAAGTCAATTTTTAACGTTTTTGATGTAAGACAATTTGCTTATTGAGTTGTTGAGTAAGATTATTTGCTTATTGAGTTATCGGTAAGCCTACGTGTAAGATAATTTTTTAAGAGTTCTGCTTATTGAGTTACTGGTACGAGCAGATGTTGAGTAAGATTATTTCCATAAGTAACAATTTCAAAAGGTAATAAAATTTAACGTTTTTAACGATTGTTTAGTTTAATTTGACGGAACATTAAACGTAAAAAAATTTAATTACGTTCTTATAACGAAACTTCAACGCAACTTAATATAGTTACGTTCATTACCACGAAACGTACACGTCGTGTACGTTCTGCACGTTTGACAGCGCTAAATATGCCCACTCTCTTTTTGTCTTGTCTTGGCCTTTACGGCCTTCCTTGTGTGTTCTTTTGTGTGGATAAAATTCAAGGCATTAGGATCTGGATTTCCTTATTTAGGGGCCGTTTGGATCGCTTAGGAATAAGAGGAATAGCCTATTTCTAGGCGGAAAATATTGAAAAGTGTGTAACTTTGTGAGAGAGATTTATGTTTAGAAATAGCTATTCCTAGCCCCATCCAAACGGCCCCTTAAACTCATTACTCAACAAACCACATAGATCCGTCAGGGTAATGAAAATAATACTGTCAATATTTATTTTCTACGTCAACCGCTGATTGGGAATTGATATTATCATTATTATTATAGAAGATAGATATTATATTTAATTGACCCTTTTTCTCTCCTCCCATCTTCCCTTTTCCATCGCAATTAAGATTTTTATGGCCACTTATTTCGCCTCTCTATTTCTCTATTACAAAACCCATAACAGAAAAGTGATCAGAGATGCCTTCTCTTGCGCCTTAATTAGAGAATTCTTCTCTAACGACACCATCGTCAATTTAAAATCCTCTCTCCTCTTGTTCTTTATGTTTCTGTGTTTTTTTTTTCTTTTATTATTATTGCGAGTTTCACTTTTTCTTTCTTAATTTCATTTCAGATTGCTTGAAGGTTTGTGAATGGTCGAGAATTTTTGGTACATGTTTAAGAGTGGCTGCTAGCGTTCTGTATGTTATAAATCTATATCATTTCAATACCAATTTCTTCATACAATGTTATACTGTTTCATTATCTCATTGATTTTTTTTTATGTTTTTTTTATTAGGATGTCAATGAAAAGACGCTTTTGAAAAAAAAAAAAAAAATCAAAGTCAGGTTACAGTTGACGAGGAAGCTACAGACGACGAGATGGCGACCATGGAACTAGGGTAGATGAGGTTGTGCCAGAGACGGATTTACATTCATTAAAGGAGTGTCAATGTCACCCCTATTTTTTAGAAAATAATATTACTAATATTAAAATTTATAGTTATATAATGTAAATCTTTCATTTGCACCATACGATTGAACCCCCAAAATATTTAGGTAATTTTTCATTATTGAACCCCATACACATTTTACGGTAAAAATTTTTGTGAGGCCTGTTTAGAAGATTAACAATTTTTATTTGCAAACGTGTAAAGTGTTACTATGATAATAAAAAAAAAAAAAGTAATTACATGAACGTAAAGCGAGTAGGTCTTATTGCTGGTTTAGTTTTTGTCTATGGGCTTCGTAGCCCAACCAAATAACAAATGGAATTTAGCAAAATCGCTTTAAGAAGTAAGGACAAAATCGATAAAAAGGGGAAAAAATTATCCCGCGATGCTCCTTTCCTCTTTCCTCAATTTACTTTACCTAGTTCAAGCAAAACTCCAACGATTCTCTCCTACTAGAAAAGTCAGAAAAAAATATTCATCCAAGATTTCGCTCTACTCCTCTTTTTGCAAAAACAATCAGAGATCAAGTTATTGCTTTTCCTAATTCATTTTTCTTTTATAAAACAAATTTTTTTTTATGGTAACATATCGAAAGTCTGGTTTGAAAGTTAAATTCGAGTCTATAACAAGTCTAAAACACATCCAATTTTTACTTTGTATTATTTTATTATTATGACAATTGACGAAAACAAAAAGTTATTTGATGTCAAAATTATCAAACAATGTAAATAATCATATTTTATAATTAAAATTCTAATCAAGCACTAAAAGGAAAATTTTCTGTTAATATTTCTCTATTAGATTGACTATGGAAAAAAAATTTAGAAAGACGGCAACCCCATGATGATACTTCAATTTCTCAAGTCCCTAAACGAGTTCAAATTAACCAAAATAGCTATCTAATGGAACCCACAAAATAACTGAACATTTTGGAGTACCATCTAAATAAACAATATTCGAAGCGATTTAATGTGATGATTTAAATAGAGAAATGCTACAGACAAAATAATTTGACAGGTCACTCTATCAAACTCGGTTAGTGTCAAATTCAAAAATTAAACGATCAATCCAAGCCCATTATATATGTTCATCATATTGAAATATCCATTCGGAAAAAAATATTTTTTCTAATTTTTAAAGTATTTTTTCGAATTTTTAAAAATTATTGTCATTGAAGTGTTCGTAATTAATTAGATCAAAAATTTTCTAAAATTAGAAAAATAGTTAAAAAATTTTAAAAAATATAAAATTTAGTTGGAAAGGAGATTTTAACATTAAAACCACATTGAACAATTCGGATCGGTAATTTGAACTTTAAATTTGGGATAAGATTAGATTTGACCGTAATATTTTTATTGAAATATTATTAATTTAGTGAACCCCATTCCAAAATTTTCTGGCTCCGTCCCTGGGTTGTGGTTGAGGTAATTGCTGAGTTGGCATTGATTGAGCTTGCCTCATCTCATGCTAGTTCGGAGTCGGTATTGTATCATTACTGGATCCATCTTAACAGGAATGAGTTTGATGCAAACAATTATGACGAGTCTCCGCTTGACTTTGAAACTCCAATAAGCGATATCAATGATGATGAGCTCTCAGCATAGCTTCGAAATATAAAAAAGCATATGTATTTTCTTTTTGGTTGGTACAACTGCTTGTATTTGTGAGTTTGGTATTATTTTGGGTTCAGTGATATATTTGTTGTAGAAATACTACTATTGATACTCTATTTTTGGTATTATTTCGGTTTGTATGGTACATTTGTGAATTGTTTCATTGTTTGTTCTACATGGTTGATGTTTGAATATTTGTTTGGTAATTCTAATAGAATGTGATACTACCTGATATAATATTCCATGGAGACCCAGGCAAAGGCCCATTCTCCGTTAGACCCAGGCCTGTTGCGGAGAGGGTCCCACAGGGGTCCCACATGATATCCTTGATTAGGGACAAGGAGACACCCCCCCTGATCGGATATCTCCCCGTGTCAGAATTAGTTATAACGAACTGATGACGTCATCATCACACGTGGACAGATGGTCCCAACTAGAGTCCCTTTTATAGCCTCGATAAACTTCGCCCTAGGGGAGGAAAGTCGCGAAGTACCAAGCGATCTTATATTGAGCTGCGAAGTACCAAGCGATCTTATATTGACCCGCCTCCTGATTTAGCAGGGAAGGAAGTCACAACTCCGTCACATACGATCCCAAAAATAAGAGAACCAGTAGCTATAAATAGACACCCCTTGCCCCTTGGGGAAGGGGTTAGATTCTCTGTAACTTTCATCTTCTTACTTGTATTAAAAAGAGGAAAAATCAATAAAAAAAGACTTTCTTTGGGGAGTTATTTCTGAGCCTTCTCTCTATTTGGATCTCTACCTTGTTGAAAAATTCTAAGAGCTAGATTAGGGTTAACAGAATGTTTTTGTTTATCTTAAATATTCAGGATGTAAATTATGTGGTAATTGTTATGAAATTATTTTGTTGAATGTTATTTTCATGATATTCATCACAATTAATGTGATTGTAGACAATTTTGGATGTATATATTTGATGTCAAATCAGAGCTAATTTTATTTGTAAAATTATGCTTACATTGGTCATACCCATGCAAAATTAATCAGTTGCATGAGCTTAATCCAAGCTTAAATAGATCAATTGCATCGGACAAGTAGATGCAAAAAAAAAAAGTCAATTGCATCATGAGAACGGATGCAATACAATTCAGTTGCATTAGTTAACCTCATGCAAAATAAACCAATTGCATCAGAGAATGGATTCAGTTGCATCCGCTAAGTCCATACAAAATAAATCAATTGAATCAATAAAAATAGATGCAACAAATGTCAGTTGCATCGTCTAATTCCACGTTAATAAAGTCAATTGTCTCGGAAAAACGGATGCAAAAGAACTCGAGTACATCAGTCTAACCCTTGCTAAACAAGTCAAGGGCATCAGCGTAGAAGATGCAAATAAAGTCAATTGCATCTGCTATAACCCATGAAAAATACATTAGTTGCATCTATTATATGCCCATGCAACCTTGCATCGGTTTAACGGATGCAAATAAATACGCCCATGCAATTGAAATGCCCATGCAACCGAACATTTGCAATGGAAGTCAATTGCATCAGTCCAATTGCATCGGTGTAGTTGATGCAGAACGCATGTTGCATTAGCACTGCGGATGCAGCCAGCCCATACAACTGTTGCAGTTTCTTGTAGTGACTAATTAACAATGATAGAGGAATGAGCCCATCAACCATGATAGAGAGAAATAATTAATTACTTGTTTTACACGGCATATTAATTATGCGCTTTGACTCTATATGTATCAGTGTCTGTGTCGGTCTTTTTCACAGGGTCATTGGGAATCCTTATCCGCTGTCGCGCGGCACAGCGTGTAGCGCGCTAAAGGACAAACTGCTGCTTGGAATACGAGTAGGGCTGTCAAACGTGCACATCGTACACGGAAGAAGGCACTTACGTTTATGTTCCGTAGTAATTAACGTAACAATATACATTTACGTTTATGTTCCGTTATTAAAACGTAACTATAAATTGTTACGTTTTCTGTTCCGTTTTTTAAAACGTAAGAAACGTTAAAAACGTTAAAATTTCTTACCGTTTGAATAACAAGTCCAAATCTGACAAATTCATAACATAGCATAATAGTTTCTAAGTTCACAACACAAATCACAAATCCAAGTCTTACAGATCAGTAATCAAACTCACAACTCACAAGTTACAAAATCAGAAGTTCACAAATGCAATTCCTATTTCAATAAGCTAGCAATTAATATCAACAAATGTAGTTACTCCTTCTCGATTAACCATCAGAGACAGCAAAGCAAATCCAAAACTGTAAAATAAACAATAGTTATGCTTTCAATTAGTAATCCAAAAATTAGACAAAAAAAATTAATAAGGTACATGGAGACAGAGCATGTGTTAGGCAAAAACCTGAATTTAATAAGGTAGGATAAAATCAGTAAAGAAAATAGTATACTGGTATGTCGTAGAAATTTTTTGTTTCACAAATTTTAAGAAAAAATCAGTTCAGTCATGCAAGATAACACCGAAGAAATTGATAACCAATCAAAATTGAAGTAATCAAAATTGATAAACCAGATCCCTAAATTTGAAACAGTCCAAACAATCCATCAAAATTGATAAAATCCAACTAACCCACCTCAAGATAACACGGAAGAAAGGATTGATTACAGTAAATTCAGCTTCAAACAGAAAAATTAAGCTTGAAAAAAAAAAGCAAAGATAAGTGTTGTTACCTTGGTTCTTAATGGATGAAGCCGAAGCTGAAGCATGTACTGGCTCCATCCTTTGTCCCTGCCTCTCTCGAGAAGAAATTGCCATCTCTGTCTCATTCGTCTCTTAGCTTTCTCCTTTGTCCCTGCCTCTCTCGAGAAGAAATTGCCATGGGCAGAGTGCGACTGTGCGAGAGAAATAAGGAAACGAGAGAGAAAAGAAATGGTGCGGCTGCCGCTCATCTAGGGTTTGCCTCTGCACATATCGACTCCTCTATTTCTCCGCCCACAGATCGGAGATAAAGAGATAGGCAGAGAGGGAGACAGAATCGAGAGAGATGAGACATACAGAGCGGCGCTTAGCGGCAGCTTAGGGCTGCCTCTTTATCTCCGTTCCTTCTGCAATTCATCAAATATTCCACGGACTGCCAAATTATGGGCTGCCAGAATTATTAATGGGCCAACGTAATAACGTTAGAGAACGGAACGTAAGCCCACAATTTCGTTTCTGTTCCGTTTTTACCAACGTAACTGGTATCGTTTCCGTTTCCGTTCCGTTGACTGAAACGTAACCAAAATCCCTTCCGTTTCCGTTCCGTTTCGGACGGAACGGAATGGAAACGTGCGAAACGGCACCAAATTGACACCCCTAAATACGAGAACACGGAGACTTATTAATGGATCGGCTATAGTCGTGATAATTTTTTAATTGGACAAGTAGAGTGTGGGTCCCACGTGCAGTTTGAGTTGGATAGAGCTTAGGGGTTATATAAACTTTAAAGGTGAGTGTATCTTTTGTATAGACGGTACAGACGTATAATAAATGTGTTGCTGGGTATTAAATTATTGTTAGAAGGTATTATTTGATAATTATTTATTTTATTAATTTCTTTGTATTATTTAAATTAATTTCTTGTCAATTATTTAAATTAATTTATGTACTATGAAAATAAAATAGTAGAATGAATTATTTAGCCTACAATATTTTATTTAATTTGATATATATTGTATGTTCACTATGGTCAATTGTTCTCTATGAACAAATTTTTTACCTCGGTTTTCTAAAAAATAGGTTAAGTGAGATTTTCTAAAAATGGAATTGCACCTTTTTTTTTTATCGTAAGTGAGAATTTTAAGTTGTAATTTACATAGCTTGCCATTAGGTTGCCATGATTTTGGCGTGTCTAACAAACCCAAAAAAGTTGCATCTTAATTTCCATATTTACTAGAGTGATAATAGCAAAGAAAATCAACTGAGCATAAATTGTATAAGATTGTTGGTTAATCATAATGCAATGAAAATTAGTATACATTAAAAAATTATGCATACTGAGTAGGGTATGAGTTACACCATAAAATAAAAACTATCTGATTGTTGTGCCTTGTGCCGTTGTGCGCCATAATAGCTATCTGGTTGTTGTGCGCTATACCATAATAAAAGTTTTTGTCATCTTTTGTGCTACACCGTACGTCGCGCGACACGGGATTTGAGTTCGGTCATTGGAATACTTGGTTCCAACGAAGAAGCTAGTAGTTACCTACTGGACTACTACCTGGTGCCTCAAGCAACACGCTTGTTCATTAATTAATTGTATAAAGCCGTTTGGTTTACTCTGGTAATATAATCTGCTAGCTCTCTCATATGTGTGTTTCAATTGTGCGTGTTGTGCTTGTGCGATGTTGTGTTAAATACGGGCCGGTGTATAAAGGCTTGCTGAATTTTGTCGTGCCATGTTGCTGTATCTTATTAATTTGGTTGTGTTTTTTGATGCTTAGAATCATATTTGGACCTTAACAAGGCCGTGTCATCTTTCTCAGACTCGGACACTGCATGCTTAGTAGCACAGCACACCAAAAAAAATTAAATATGGTTTTACTGTTCACTCGAATTTCGAAATTAATTATAAAAAATTTGAAATTTAAAAAATAATGGTGTAGGATCGGCATCCCGGATGCCGATCCTACAAATTGCTTGGATCGGCATCCCGGATGACTATCCAAGCTCCGGGATGCCGATCCAAGCACTCCACTCCCATATAAGCGACGATCCTCTCTCCCCATCTCCACTTCCCACTTCTGCTTTCTCTCACGCGACCAACTCACAGAGAGGTATGTTATTTTCTTTTCATATTTATTTATTTTATTTTATTTTATTAGTTTAATTAGATAATTAATAGAAAAAATAGAATAAATAATGTAAAAATAATTAAAAAATAGTAAAAAATCAGAATAAATATAAATAATTTTAATATATAATTTGAAAATTTTTTAGAATTATTTTGTACATTTTATAATTATGGATAAGTTAATTAGAAATTTGAAAAAGTAAATAAAATAATAAAAATTGATAGAATCATTTTTTTAAATGTAGGAAAAATTCTAAAAAGAGACAAGCAGTGTTTCTATTCGAGGTAAGTTTTTTTCTTTTCATATTTATTTTATTTAATTAGTTTAATTAGATAATTAATAGAAAAAATAAAATAAATAATGTAAAAATAATTAAAAAATTAGTAAAAAATCAGAATAAATATAATAATTTTCAAATAAAAAAATTTCAAATTACATATTAAAATTATTTATATTTATTCTGATTTTTACTAATTTTTTAATTATTTTTACATTATTTATTCTATTTTTTCTATTAATTACCTAATTAAACTAATTAAATTAAATAAATAAAATAAATATGAAAAGAAAAAAATTCACCTTGAATAGAAGCCCTGCTTGCTCTTTTCAGAAATTTTTCCTACATTTAAAAAATTATTCTATCAATTTTTTATTATTTTATTCACTTTTTCTAATTTCTAATAAACTTATCCATAATTATAAAATATACAAAATAATTCTTAAAAAAAATTCAAATTACATATTAAAATTATTTATATTTATTCTGATTTTTTACTAATTTTTAATTATTTTTACATTATTTATTCTATTTTTTCTATTAATTATCTAATTAAACTAATTAAATAAAATAAATATGAAAAGAAAAAAGCATACCTCTTAGTGAGCTGGTCGCGTGAGAGAAAGCAGAAGTGGGAAGTGGAGATGGGGAGAGAGGATCGTCACTTATATGGGAGTGGAGTGCTTGGATCGGTATCCCGGATGACTATCCAAGCTTGGATAGTCATCCGGGATGCCGATCTTACACTATTATTTTTAAAAGTTTGAATTTTTTATAATTAATCTCGAAATTCGAGTGAACAGTAAAATCATATTTAATTTTTTGGGCACAGCACATTGGAGCCTTTCCGTGCCGTCTTTTTGACTGGTACGTGCCGATTTTGGGTATTCTGACGTGCTGTGCTAAATGCATCACACTACTTTCTAGTTTCGACAAATAATGTTATCCATCTCGCTTGTTCCGTTGAAGGTCCTTGATTTTTTTTTCTTCTTTTTTTTTCCCATTTTTTGAAGGATATTGAAGGTTCTTAGTAAATATTGTAAAACACGGTGCTACTTTAAAGCGGCATATATTCAAAGGCCCTGCGTTTGTACTCACAGAATATCTTTGGTATCAGCATGTAACTCGTCTGTAAAAATTAAATTTGATCCATACTCATATCCCATACACTACACAAGGATATCTTATCCGACTCCTCTTTACCTATGAAGGATTAATGAACAGTTATGGAACAAAATTGTATCTTTGTTCATCTGTAACTGTCTACAAAAAATTGACAGGACCCAAAAGCTTTCGATCTCAATTTTAATATTTTGTAGAATTGATAACTGTCATCTCTAATTTTGCCATCCTTTGTCATCGCTAAACACAAAATGAACACATAAAATAGACAAAATAAACATATAGAATATCAAAGTGAACACTTACAAACAAATAAGTGTTGTCATTGCTTGTTCAGATTTTTATATGCATATTCAACTATTTTTATTGAACTTATTTGTTTGTATGTGTTCACTTATATCACTGTCTATGTTCACCTTGTCTATTTTATGTGTTTATTTTCTATTTAACGATGGCAAGGGATAGCAAAATCGTAGATGGCAGTAGTCAATTTGTATTTTTTAATATATGTATCCGTATGACTTTGAGATTTTATTAAAATATCAATTATGATTTTAATTTTTAAATATATATTATCACTTAATAAATTAATTAGGGAAAATATTTTATCGTTCATTTTTAATAATAAAAAGTTATTTTAAATATTTAGCAGTTATTAATGATTAACAAGTACTAAGGTCATCTAGTGAACATAATTGTACGTACAAAATTATATGAACGGGATTTCTTGACCCTTAATTACATCAAACTGATCATTGTTGATCAGTAAAATATTTTTCTTGACCCTTAATTACATTAAATTAAACTAATCAATTAATCATTATTGATCAATAAAATATTACTCATATATATTTAATAATTATTGTTAACATAATAAATTCTATGGAAAAGTATACAGATTTTTCGTCGACTTTAGTTATTATATAATTATTGATGAATGAGATGTTATTGTAGATAGTCGGATAGTTCTTATTACTTATGAGAAAAGGACAAACTTTTTGCTCACTAAATTTGTTATTAAGATCAAAGCGATAATTATGGATGAATAAAACAGAATTAATTACGGTAATCAACCAATTGAGCAATCAGACAATCAACGCTGTGGCTCCTTCTATTTTTGACACGTGATTTATTTCCCATCTAATTTTCCATCCCTCGTCACGTGCCAATCACATGTGTTTCTCTCTTTTCCCGTATAAACCCCTCTCTCTCCGTAACACAAAAATTCAGATCCGAAAAATCTCCATTTCTCTCTCTCTCTCAAGCAAGTTTTCTCTCTCAACTATCAGATCTGATCTCTCTCTATCTCTCTTGTTCTAGATCGCACTTTCTCTTTCTCTTTTGTGATTGCACTTTCTCCCTATTCCTCTATCGATGATTTTGTGCGATTTCCGGCGATCAGGCTACCTTACTACGATTTCCGGCAATTAATTCGACTGCACGACAATTTATTTGATCAATTTTAGAGGTTTAGGTAATTCTACTTCCTTTTTCCTTTGTTTTTTTTTTATATTTTTATGTCTATTTGGATCTGAAACAATCGATTTGGTCTGCATTTGTATTTTTATGTCTCTTAATTGATCAATTATTTCTTTAGATATGGATTGTTACAATTAATTATTGCTCTGGATTAAATCATCAATCGTTTTTGCTGTTGCTTTTAATTCCGTTGTGTAAATGATATCTCATATTTATATCGATATTTTGACCAGACTTTACATCGAAATTGTGACTAAAACTGCTATTTTTTCTTATTTTTATCTTTGTTCGCCAGATTTGGCACTGCCGTTGCGTTTTTGTTTTATATTTACAGGAACTCGAAAGAAATAGCAAGGAAACAGCTGAATAGACGGCTAGACGACTCATTCCTAGCCCAAGATCGAATCCCGACTCGACCCGGTGCATTGCCCAGACACAAGGCCACGAGGATTGCAACTCAGCCAAGCCAGCTCCATCAATTCGGACCGAATTCCTCTCAATTCGGACCGAATTCGCATGCGCAGAAATTCCAGCAGCACCAATTCGGTCCAAATTGCTGTCAATTCGGTCCGAATTGGCAGTTCAGGAATGATTTCTGGCTGCGTTTTGGAGGCGTTTTCTCTTATGGAAATGCCTCAATTTCGGCCAAAATGAGGGGAAAACGCTCCCAAGCTGTCCAGGAGCCAGGCAAGAGTATATTAGGCACTTTCCATCTTGGGGGAGGGCTATCTTTCATTCCACATTCATCTTTCTCTCTCTAGCAGATCCAGATCTGGTTTTTCTCTCTTCTTGGGTGACTAGGGCAGAGGGAAGCACGAATTGGAGCCATTCCTTGACTGCTACGACGAGTTCCTAAGGTCTTAAGGTGTTCTCTAGCGCGACGGCAGCGGTTTACAACTTTAAACTTTGGATATTTGTTGTATCTCTTATGCTTTTTCCTTTGAATTCTGAAACTATGTCTTGCTTTGAATTTTCTACTATTATTTACATGGATTTAAGTAGTATGTTAGGCTAAACCTTTAATGCTTTAGGGGTAGATGTAACTTAGGATTTGGATTGCTCGATTTACTCATTTTGTTGATGGATGAAGTAAATTACTACTTGGAAATTTCAGTGAATCGCTTGTGCTTTTGAGTTGATTATTGTTTGAATTGCTTGACACTTGTTCGGCCGCATTTGTTAGGACCACAATCCCAAATAATAACTAAGTCTTGCACAAGTATTTGAGGTAGGTCAAGGGCGAAAGTCGACCAGTTAGTAACCAAAAGTAAACACTTCTAATTAGGCGACGGTCTAAGTTAGATACTCCGTAGAAAACCAATTGGTAAACTCGAATAAGTCCACCAACAAACGAAAGTTGAGGTGCAATGCATTCGATGAAGGTTAACACTAGTTCCCGTACCAAATACCGTACCCAATAGGCGAAAGCAGAGGGTTAGGGAGTTTAGGTATGGCTAGATGGACCTTTGGCTTGAACAGATCAACAAACGGGTAAATCACAGCATTTACACAGTGGAATTCAGACCGAATTGGCCACAATTCGGACCGAATTGGTGGGACAGAAACGCGACAGCGCTATGTTTCGTCACCCTGTGACCAATCCTAAGTGAAATCGAACCCTAAGGCATATTTCTCATCATATATTAAACCGTTAAAACCCCCAAAAATACTTATTTGAATTGTTTTGCATTATTTTTACATTAGCACTTGCATTCTCTATTACTCTTTTATTTATTCGATTCGAGATTCGAGAACTTTTCCAAAAATTCTATTGTCTAGATTTAGCGAACCAATAAGAATAGTAATCATATCCATCTCTGTGGGATCGACACCTTTACTTTGCTATAAACGACTAGTCGAGTAAAAGGTTTATTTGTTTGACCTTGGTTTATACCTCGATCAGTAAATCAATAATTGATCATTCTATTATAGATCTAGATCTGGATTGCAATGAAGAATTGTATTAAAAATATTGATCGATTATCTTTTTTATGTTACTTTTTAACTAGATCTACATTGCAATGAATGATTGTTGTTGAGAACATTGATTGATCATCTTTTTACTGTTTTCGTTTATCTAGATCTGCATCGTAAAGAATGAGTTAGGAATAAGGGAGTATATTATTAGTGACATAGGAGTATTTATGAATGTGCTAGTGTTAACAGTTTGATGATACTTTTAACAAGGGAGGAACTTATTTAAACAAGGGAGTATATTAGCATGACAGAGGGAGTAATTTTTTTTTTTTTGATGTGGCAGTGTATTACCAGTTTGATGGTATCTTAATATTATGTAAGCAAGGGAGTAGGTTGTTTGAATGAGGGAGTATATTATCAGTGACAGGGGAGTATTTGTGAATGTGTTAATGTGTTAGCAGTTTAATGATATTTTTAACAAGGGAGTAACTTATTTTTTGTAATGTGGTACTGTATTAGTATGTCGGTGGTATCTTAGTATTCTATAACCAAGGTATTGTATTAGCAGTTTGATGTGGTAGTGTATTGCAATTTTACTGATTTGTATTGAAAATATTAATCCATCATTGATTATATTCTGATGTTTTCAATTTTTTCCTCTTTATATTGCAGGTCATTGCAATTCTGAAGATCCTTGTATGTAGGTTGAAGAACAGTCATGTGTCAGACACTGAGGTAAGTCAATTAAGGGGCAATACATTTAGCACAAGTGAATAAGTTATTTAAATAAAGGAGTATTATTGATGATATTTTTACCAAGGGAGTAATTTATTTAAATAAGGGAGTATAATATCATGGCAAAGGGAGTATTTTGTTTTTTTGGATGTGGTAGTGTATTAGTAACTTGATGGTATCTTGGTATTCTATAACTAAGGAAGTAAGTTATTTGAATAAGAAAGTATATTATCAGTGAAAGGGGTATTTGTGAATGTGCTCATGTGTTAGCAGTTTAACAAGGGAGTATAATATCATGATGGAGGGAGTATTTTTTTTATGTGGTAATGTATTAGCAAGTTGATGGTATCTTGGTATTCTATAACTAAGGTGCAATGTGTTGTATGAGAAAAATTCGACGGCATTTCCTCTTATGTTTCCGCAGATACGTACGTACGAGCAATCGTGTGTTTGCGTATTCAGGGAACATATGGGGAAATGCTGCAAAAATTTTCTCATACAACACATTGCATCTAACGTACGCTCGCTAATGAGACAGAGTATCCAAAGAGTGGGCTAGGATGGTGACCGGCCCGAAAATCTAGTGTGACAAATTGACCAACCAAAAACCCTGACATTTTGCATAATTTATTGTTCAGATGGATCGGGCGTGGATGTACTCAAGCAATCGATATTCGACTATATTTTCAAAGGGGCTTGAAGAATTTATGGTTTCTGCTATAAAGAATATGAAAAGGACGGATGATAATAAAATTTATTGTCCTTGTTGTGTTTGTCAGAATATGGTGAAATGGTCTAATTTACAAGAAGTAAGAGGACATTTGATTAAATCTGAATTTCATCCGGGTCATACACGGTGGACACTTCATGGAGAAACTAGGAGGGAATATTTAATTGCTAGGCCTAACACAAATGTATTAGATTCATAATATGTGGAAGAAAATGTATTATTGGATGATGAAAATGTATTTCATGATGTAAATATATGTAATGATGATGATGATGATGGTGGTGGTGATGAAAATAATGTAGATGATACACAATTTAATGATGATTTGGATGAAATTGTGAATAATGTGGATGAAGATTTTGTTGATCAGGTTGAAATTTTTAGGATGTTACGTGAAACAGATAAGATTAAATTATATCCCGGTTGTGAAATGTCAAAACTTAATGCTGTTTTTAAACTGTTTAACTTAAAAGCCAAAAATGAATGGAGTGATGTCAGTTTCACAGCTTTACTCGACCTTTCGCGTAAAGATTTTTTTTCTAAAAGATAACCAGTTGCCGGATTCAATTTATAAGGCTAAGAAGATGTTGTGTCCTTTGAAAATAGGAGTTGAGAGAATCCATGCATGTCCAAATGACGGTATATTATTCCAGAATTAGTATAAAGATCTGGATAAATGTCCACAGTGCAATGCATTAAGGTATAGACCGAGGGGCGATCAGATCGATGAAGGCAGTAAGGGACCAGCTGCGAAGATGGTGTTTTATCTTCCGATAATACCAAGATTTCAGCGGCTCTTTTCTAATATGAGGGATGCCAAACTTTTAAGATGGCACGTTGATTATAGGAAAAAACTGATGGTATGCTCCGAAACCCCGTAGATTCTCCGGATTGGAGGAACATAGATAGAGAGTTTGAAGAATTCGGTAGTGAACCCAGAAATATGAAATTGGAATTATGCACAGACGGAATGAATCCTTACGGCAACATGAGTAGTCGTCAGATTACGTGGCCGGTCTTATTGTGTATTTACAACATTATTCCTTTTAGAAAGTGCTCAATTCTTAATTTTGGTTACTAATTAACTTAATTAACCATCAAGCAACTCAAAAGGGATCTTGTCAAGCAATCAAACACACAACAATCCATGAGAAAAGGGAAGGAAGGTTGTACATCTCGCGAAATCGTATCCGCGAGACTCGACCACGGCATGGGAGGCAGTGGCATGCTCGTCTCCTTTCCTTCTTCTCCTTTCTTAGGTCCACTAAAGGATTAATCAACTTCATAAGATTTCGTGCTAGCGAAACATGTGAAATCGTCTAATCCAATGGTTTGCCTTTCTCTTCTAAATCGATATCTAGGAGAGGTGGCTATTGCTCAACTCATGAGCACCTATAAAATGCAATTAAAAAAGCTCTCCATGGCAGCAACTAATTGCTCCATGGAAGAGGAGAAGGTGGTGGCTAGAGAAGAGAAAGAGAGAGAAGAAAAATTAGATTTTATTTCTTCCAAATTGTGGTCCTTATATACCCATCCAAACCTAACCCTTGGGGACCACTCCATATTAGAATGTGGTGGGCCTTAATATGAGCTTCCAAGTCCATATTAGTTGGTCTTTAATTCTCTTTAATACTCTCCTTTAATTGCATTTAAGTTGGGCTCATATCGGGTAATAAAAAATAGTCCATTTATTTAATATAATTCTTATAATCATATTAAATGTGTTGAATAAAATTAATTATCAACTAATTGATAATTATTATAGGATTAGACTTTGCATTAATTAGTTTCATATAATCCATTTGAAATAATTAATTATAACGGTTCACAACGGTATATAATTAATTAATCAACATATCATATATTGTATTCTCCAATGCAAGTAAACTAATATTAATGCACTGTTGATTAAAAGTCTTTAATTCGTGTGACCCTCGAGAATTTATGTCATGTTGGCCATGAAAATTAAATCGTTATTTATTTCCAATAATCATAAGTGGTATCTAGCAACATGTTATGATTCCCAATTAACATAAATAAACACTGTACAACTACAGTATTTCAATCCTGCATAAGAAATAAAGTATTTTCTTATTTTGATTCTTATGTCATATGATATCATTGTATAATCCAAGATAGGAATGTGTTATTCTTGCAGATTATACATTTCTTGATCTAGAGTTAATTGTACAAATTGGCCAAACAATCCAACTCCATCAAGGAGTCCAAATAGATATCATCACTCACTAGGTATACTAATGAGGGATATACGGTTTTCTTGATGAACAACTTTTTCCCCCACAATTAAAAAAAACATAAATAAAGTCCGTATAGCAGATTTTATCAGGAATCAACGTTAGATGATATTTATGGAACCTATCCTTATGTGAAAAAGTTGAACATCTCAAACTTAGAATCAAACTCATATGAAATAAACAATGACACACAACACAATTCATATGTTTATTTCATTTGGTCATGTCTTGTACTATGTTCTAATAACATACACATATGCAATTAAGTTGGTAACTTCTTACCTATGATTTGTAGAATTTAATCATCACTTAACTTGCATACTAATCTTTTATGATAATTAATGTTCCTTGTTAATTATCAAGTTTACGGACGATTTAAATTTATTATATTTATTATTGTCATTCTAATGAATGATCCACAGAGATCTACAATTTAGATCCTTAACCTGAATGATCTGTCAGTAATGAGCTCTAGGAACAAATGATCGAATATCATCAATAACATAAACTAAGAAAGTAAGTCATTAAATATTGACTTCTAGGACACAACTCCAACAATCTCTCAATTGGCCTAGAGTCAATCAGTAGTAACTTTTAGTCACTGAAGAATTGAGAACGATGTCATATATCTACATATATACATGTCTCGAACCTCAAAAGAAATAATATGCTTAAAGCAAGTTACTCATGCGTCCATCACGCATGGATGCACAACTGCATCTCGTATACTGTTTAAGGTAGATGTTATGTTAGAGTGTTCGCTGTGTTCGCGAACCTATCCAATTTTATTTTAATCCTATATTTATATATATATATACTCCAATATATATGTTTTTTATCATCATCATATGAGATCAAGTGATATTGTCATAGATCATAGTTGGATTACCAATTTAATATTGGATTCTTCAAGACTAAGCTATGGTTTGAGATGCATAGAACCATATTGGCTTGATTGAGAACTTCTTGATCCAAACCATCCTCTTTCGTTGTTTCACAAATTGCTATGTATTTTGCTTTGGTGACGGAAACGATTATAATATCCCATGTAGAACACTTTCTAAACTTACAACACCACTTTTAAGCAACATATGTAGCTCAATTGTGATTATATCAATCTTTTTAAACTTAGTATTAGTGTAACAGCATACACGAGCTCTTTTCATTTTACAAGATGAAAAATTATATCACTCTTTCATAAGATATTCGAGTATATCCTTGACTATTATCCAAATGTGTCTCTGTTGTATCCATTTGATAATTGTTTATCATGCTCCTTAGATACTACATATTGGGGCATGTGCATAAATATGGCGTACATAATGAAACTCATAATACAAGAATGCTTGAACTATTTCATGTACTTCTTCTCGAATTGAGTTGCATAAACCGAGTCAAACTCAAGTGTATGTCATATGACATGGTTGGACATTCTTTCTTGGAATCCATCATTTATGTTTCGAGAACACTTCGTAATTATATGTACATTAGTTCAAATCTAGCATCTATCATAATCTATCACCATAGATTTTGTTTTTTCGGATTTAGGTGATCTTGCCCAAACTCTCTATTGAGAAAACATTCTCCAAAAAAAACTTGACAACATTCATTTTCTTAATGTTATTTCCAATTAATATTTTTGTTATCTTGTACAATACATGTAACACAATCATGCTCCCACTGAATGTCTTGTCTATGCAAGATACTTTTGACGAAATTCAACTCCTTGACTTTCTTGTCAAACATACTTATTCTAATTTTCACAATACTTGCTTCAATCCATTAATGGATCCTTTGAAGCATGTACATGTTTCTAGCAATGCATCAAACAAAACCCTCGGTTTGTATCATATACACAAAATTTTCCTTCATTCATTCGAAGAAGGTGGCTTTGATGTACTTCCCCATATATTAATATATTTGAAATACAACTATTGCTAGAATGATCTTTATTTGACTTATACATTGCTAGAAGCGATAAGTTGTGTTTTATACATAGTCAACTTGCTATTGGCTTAGACATAGCTACAAGCGAAAAACTGTGGTTCGTACATAGTCGACTTGCCATCCATATCAATCTTTCTTTAAAGATCTATATGTTCCTGATGGATTGCTCCTTCATGAACATCAACCAAGGTCTATACCTTGTTGTCATACATGAATTACACTTAAAGATCACATGGATTCAAACCATACTTGTGGAATTGGGTTCTTCCATCGCTTCTTTATTTATCAACGGATTCTCATATGCCAAGTATGAGGATATCGTGAAGCTTATGCATTTTTTGGATAGACAATCACTCTCGTTAACCTTTTGTAGGATTAGTGCTCGAGATTCATTAACTATTTCCACAACGACTTGTAGAATAATTTATTGATCCTCATATATATCTTGAGTTTCTCGAACAATATCAACTTGTGAGATGTTTGAGTACTCATTAGAAGCGAGTGCGCTTATGAACTTCTTCCTTTCACAACTGATTGCGAATGAAGTTCCGCTCAACTCCCACTAAACACCATATATGGAGTGACAAGTTTTCCATAGGGGTACTTCTTGTAGTAATGCATAAACTCATTTGATGCTCACTTTACTTCCACTACTTCTTCCTGAGAGATTTATTCTCCAAGATTACGTCATGATGAGCAACAACTACCTTGTTCTTATCATGTTCGTATAAGTAGTACCTTTCGATCAGTTTAAGGTATCCTACAAAACATTAAGCGTCCTATTTGGGTTTAAGCTTATCAATCAACAAACTTGAAATAAGTTTCTTGACACCAAATCTTGAGAAACAATGTACTTAGAGATCAAATCTCGTAAGATATCTTTCTCAGTAGACTTCGATGGAACTTTTATTCAGTGTAAATAATATTGTCCTCAAAACACAAATTCCTAATACGAGTCGAATAAGTTAATCCAATTTATTACCGATCAAATTATATCAAACAATGTTCGATACTTCCATTCTTGGACATATTATTCTAATATAATATTCCTCATAAAGCAAGTTGTGAAATGACTTTCATACTCTTTAGGTAATATATCAAACCATATGACTTAACTTTTTACCATGATCCATCGTAAGACTTTTACTTTTATTAAATGGTCTTATTAACTTCACTCTTGAACTCTTTTGAACTTGTCAAAAGGTTGATACTTATACCTTATCAAATAGATATTTTAATATCTGCTATGATAGTTGGCCAAGTAGTAAAGTTTCAAAAATCTTTTATTGCACAAGTACTTATAGGTCCATATACATCATTATGTATAAGTCCTAATCAAGTCACTTGTCCTTAAACCTTCGTAGGTCTAAGGCGCTTTTGTCATCAAACAAACATGATTCGCATATATCAATTGATTCGCAATCGAATTAAGTAAAGAGCTCTACGTTATGTAGACTCTCATAATACGATTCTCGTTTATGTGTGACTAAGCGGTTATTTCACATGAAAGTCAAACAATTTATGTGAAGTCTTACGCATCTTATTTGTCATTCAACACTTGTTTATCTATTTCAAACAAATTCAATCAAGATGCATGAAATCATATAAACAAATCCATAATAAGAGAACAACATTTCTCTTTTACAAAATATGATCATCCATTATCTATATGAAATGGAGATAAAGTTTTGGGATATAAGGAATGAGGTATACAACTTATAGTTCCTAAACAAACCACTAGTTAAGATAACTCTACGTATCAAATGGTTGTGGCTTAGACGAACAAGTCACTTCCTATACGAAGTTTACTTTACATTTCTCAAACATTCACTTATTCTTCATTGCTTACACATTTCGTTAAATGCGAGTACATGAACTAGTACCTTACTATTAGTGTGAATTAGAGATAGTGAGATAGTTTGAACGACAAATACATGTGACATGATTGGAACGTTTCCAACTTTATTATCATGGTACTTTGGATAACCTTTCAAATGCTTCCATAAACAGTAAATTAAAAACATCTCATGTGACACACAGTCACAAGTGAGGGTCTCGAAGTCTCAACTCATACTTTAGCGAAGTATTCCTTTAATACTCAATCAATCTCCTTTTTGCACAAACAAGTGTGCGAAAGGTAACATCATATCCTTCATTCATTTGGAAGAAATTGCATGACAATATCAACAATCCTTAATATTGGAGATCTCAATATCTCTAGTTGACCATTAGCCACTCATACCTTTCGGTTTGTAAGCTAATGGAACATTTATAAAAGAAAAATCTCTTGGTCAACTCATACTATTTTACTCTCTCATAAATGATCGAGTCAATATCTACTTTCTCTAAAAACTCCTTCTTGAGTAAGTGGATGAGAGCGTAGAAATTAAATCTAGTACGTATGAATTCTCTAATTCAAAGGTCTAGAAATTACACAAATAGGATATCGACATTCGCTTTATAAATTTTCGCAAAAGTCAATCAATCATAGCGATGTTACGTTCGGGTGGTCAAGGAAAAAATTTGGGAATTAACATGCTTAAGTTTCTTTTCTCTAAGAACATGTCTTAGGAGTCGGTATTATTTCTCCAAGTAAATACTTTTTGGAAATGAGTTTTGTTCATTTTCAAAAATTGATCGCAACGAAATTAACATATTTAATATATATAATAAAATCAATTTAAGGTTATTTACTTTATGCAATGTTTTATTTATAACAAATAAAACTCTCACTAAATTTATTTAATGTCCCAAATGTAGTTGGTTATCTAAGATCTCTATTTTCGTTGAGATAGGGGCAGCGTTGGCATGACACCAAAAACAATTATATAAGGTAAGTTCTCCAACCAATCATATCAACCATATGACTCTTGGTTTGTGAAATGTGTCATGTACATCCACAAACTTCGCCCCGATGTCCAATCCGATTAAGGTCTATCGATAAGTAACCTCTCTCCATTTACTCCTAGTAAATTCGATTTACACCTCGACTTCGAGGGTTGACCAATGACGTCCCGCGTCGGCGAGAAAACGTCATTTGACTCCGAACGATATGAAGGGGATAGAGAGAAGGAGGGCGGTCGGCTTAATCAAATTAATAGGACAAATAATTATGTGACTCTTGTTTGGTGGTCATGTAAGCATACACCCATACCTATCCTATGACATTTCATAGCATTCACAAACATTCACATAATAAGTATCTCAAGCATTGTTGTGGGTTTGTATGGCCCCCGCTTGCATTAGCTTCGCCGCATCTCCATGTAGCAAAACTAATCTAATTGTCCCTCCCACTAATCATATGGATCATATCCTATATAATTAAATGAACAAAAATTACATGTGAAAATATCTCTAATTCCCTCCTAGCCTTAGGGGCATGCAAGCCTCGCAAGTTACATGAAAAATAATCTAAAATTAATTAATCATGGCACCAAAAGTCTTACACACATTCATTCACATGCATTCACAATATAACACACAAGGCATTGATTTCTTGAGCCATACTAAACCCACGATCCTTCCTATAAAACAAAGTTAGCACAAGTCCCTACGTGTGTAATTTGTTTCTTAATTAACAACAATAAATTAGAGTCTTTGCACATCCCTTGTAGTTCGGGTCTTTCCGCATAAACAACTAATTTGCTTAAACCATTTAAAAAACTATTTCAATAGTTGAAGACAGAAAGAAGGAATATTAAGGAGTGTTCTAATTAACTATTCAACCAATTTGATTAATTAGAATAATATTTTAACTATTTAAAATAATAAATGGGACCCGATAAATTCTAAAATTTTTCGGTCTCTAAAAATTATGAAATAAATCATGCATATTTTCTATTATGAGTGTAACTACCTGTCAAAATTTCAAAGAGAGATCACTTACCATCAGAGAGAAACAAAAAAAAAAAACAAATTCTCAAACTGTGCGCGAAACACCGTTATCTGATTTTCTTTTTTTGTCTAAATCTTTTAGTCTGTAGGATCATCTTCCAAAATGTTTTCATCCAAACACTTTATATAACAAATCTACTATATGTTATTGGCTACCAATCCATAAAAAGAAAACCAACAAGTTCTATTCAAAATCATCAAGATAAATAGCATATAAGCTATTTGCCCTGTTCTGAAACAGACTGATGATGAAAAAGGTTTGACCCGGTTGAGGTACGAAACATTAATGAAAAATCTTGAAACTAATTTTTACAGATTTCTAACTTCAAGTAAAACATCTCTATTTAAACACTTTTTCATAAAGTTTTCTTAATAAGTACATTTTATCCAAACAATCAGTTTGTTAGAAAAACAGATCTGACAACCGATTCACTTCTCATGACTTGAACGCCCACATAAAATCTAAAAAATACAACAAATTTTACATGTCCAGATAGAGAATCAAGTTAATAAGATTTCTAGCCAAGAAAAACAGGTAGTTATTTTCGAAAAATAATTCCTACAAGCTATAAACACAGAACTGTGCAGACAGAAAGTAGTTCTGCGCACCGTTACCGTTTAATTCACCAAAAATTCATAACTGCTTAGAAAAAGTTAAAACTAGTAGAAAAAGGACCACATCTCATAGATATACAACATACATTTAAAGATAAAATTTTTTTGTAAGCTTTGCTCAGCGAAAAATCCAAAACATTCACGAAATCAGAACAGAAATCCAGACAGCAAGCAAGTGCATCACTAATCCATGTGTTAATTAACATTTTCTCATCTAATTATGTGTTAAAATACTTAAGCATGACCTAGAGCTCTGATACCACTGTTAGAAAGTGTTCAATTTTTTATTTTAGTTACCAATTAACTTAATTAACCATCAAACAACTCAAAGGAGATCTTGCCAAGCAATTAAACACACAACAATCCATGAGAAAATGGAAGGAAGGTTGTACCTCTCGCGAAATCGTGTCTGCGAGGCTCGACACAGTATGGGAGGCGGTGGCGTGCTAGTCTCCTTTCTTTCTTCTCCTTTTTTAGGTCCACTAAAGGATTAATCAACTTCACAATATTTCGTGCTAGCGAAACGTGTGAAATCGCTTAATTCAATGGTTCACATTTCTCTTCTAAATCGATATCTAGGAGAGGTGACTATTGCTCAACTCATGAGCACCTAGAAAATGCAATTAAAAAAGTTCTCCATGGTAGCAACTAATTGCTCTATGGGAGAGGAGAAGGTGGTGGCTAGAGAGGAGAAAGAGAGAGAAGAAAAACTAGGTTTTACTTCTTCCAAATTGTGGTCCTTACATAGCCATCCAAACCTAATCCTTGGGGACCACTCCATATTAGAACGTGGTGGGCCTTAATATGAGCTTCCAAGCCCATATTAGTTGGTCTTTAATTCCCTTTAATACTCTCCTTTAATTGTATTTAAGTTGGGCTCATATCGGGTAATAAAAAATAGCCCATTTATTTAATATAATTCCTATAATCATATTAAATATGTTGAACAAAATTAATTATCAACTATTTGATAATTATTATAGGATTAGACTTTGCATTAATTAGTTTCATATGTTCCATTTGAAATAATTAATTATAACGGTTCACAACGGTATATAATTAATTAATCAACATATCATATATTGTATTCTCCAATACAAGTAAACTAATATTAATGCACTGTTGATTAAGAGCCTTTAATTCATGTGACCCTCAAGGATTTATGTCATGTTGGCCATGAAAATTAAATCGCTATTTATTTTTAATAATCATAAGCGGTATCTAGCAACACGTTATGATTCCCAATTAACATAAATAAACACTGTACAACTACAGTATTTCAATCCTACATAAGAAATAAAGTATTTCATTGTTTTGATTCTTATGTCACATGATATTATTGTATAATCCAAGATAGGAATGTGTCATTCTTGCAGATTATACATTTCTTGATCTAGAGTTAATTGTACAAATTGGCCAAACAATCCAACTCCATCAAGGGGTCCAAATAGATATCATCACTCACTAGGTATACTAATGAGGGACATACGGTTTTCTTGATGAACAACTTTTCCCCGCACAATTCAAGAGAGCATAAATAAAATCTGTATAGCAGCCTTTACAATCACCAATCGAGCACGACCACTTCAAATGAGCAAATGAAATCGAGACAAGAGCCAACAACCTTCTGCTTCGTTTGCTTCCCGAACCGTTCGTTTGTCGGAAAAGTAACTCGAAGGCTCGGAAGGACCATCATTCGATTTCTTCTCAGCCCAGACGCCTGTGTTTCGTCCCAAATGGAGCTTTGCAGCTTCACCCGGAGGAAGTGCACTTCATTCCTCTATCCAAACGGACCGTTTGGACTTTAGACGGACCGTCTGTACTGACACCGAGACACCAGTTAACTCTAAAGTTGATACCGATTCTGAATACTCTGATACTGACTCGATTGCAAACATCAACGAGAATGAAAATGAAAGGATTCAAAGGGCGATTGATGATGCATTGGAAGCCGCACGTCAAGCAGTCAAAAATCGACCTTTGAAAGAGATTGTAGCACCTACCGCATCCAACGTCCGACTTGGAGTCAAGCCTCCGAAGGCGGATAGGACGCGTGATTGATTCTACAATCCGGGCCTCATCACTTTGATTCAACAAAACATGTTTGGGGAAAACACTAAAGAGGATACAAACTCACATCTCCAAAAATTCCTCCGCAATTGTGCAACATTGAACTTCGAGGGCGTTGATGACGAGATTATTCGGCCAACTCTTTTTCCTTTTTCTCTTAGGGATATGGCTAAAGATTGGTTGAACAGTTTTAGTGATAAACCCTTTGAATCATGGGAGGAATTGACCATAGCATTCTTGAATAGATTTTACCCTAGAATTAAGACCAACTTATATGTTAGGGATTTGGTGAATTTTTTACAAAATAGTGATGAGAACTTGTTCGAAGCTTGGGAACAGTTTAAGGACCTTAAACGATTGTGCCCACATCATGATTTATCCGAAAGCCGTTTGATTTTGTATTTTTATGATGGTTTGAACCCTTCAACTCAACAAAATGTCAATAACACTGCAGGTGGTTCGTTGCTTGACCTTGGAGGACAAGATGCAAAAGCGCTCATCGAGAACATGGCAAGATCCCAAACCAATTGGTCGGTCCGACAACCGAGCAAGGGAGGTTTGATTCAAGTCGATGAGAAAACTCATCTCCAAGCTCAACTCGATGCGTTCACTACCATGATCAAGAACATAAACTCTCAACCAACCGTGTAACCCGTTTAAGCCGTGACATGTCAGATTTGTAACGAAGACGGGCATACGGCACAAGCATGTCAATTGTTGATCAAGGAAGACCCCATCGCCGAAGCGAATGCTATAGGTAACCCTCCTATTTACTTGCTTAATACTAACCAATCTCAAGGATATATATAGGGATAGGAGGAACCATCCCGGTTTGTCCTATGGAGATCCAAGCGGTGCCGCCAATCCGGTGCTGACCAAGATTGAGGAGCCACTAATCAAAGCAATTATTGAGCCCAACATCGAGCGGTGGTTGATAAATTCATGACCGACCAATCCGGATGGAATCATTCAGTTTTTGAAGAAGTCAAGCAAATCCGAGAGACCATGAGGTTGTTACTTCAGCAAAGCATAATTGCCAATCAAGGTGTCTTGACCAAAATGGAAATATTTCCAAGTCAACCTGAACCGAACCCGAAAGAAGAATGCAAGAGTTTGACACATACCCTGCGCAGTGGAACCCAATACCAAGGACCTGAAGAACCCACATCTGATGTAGAACCTCCTACCAAGAGGCAGAAGACATTTGACTCTGCCCAGACGGACCGTTGGGACAGAGGGCCAGCAGCCAGTCAGTAATGAAGCCTCACAAACCGTCCCTAAGGACGATGATCAACCTAATACGATCCAACTTGAAGTACCTTACCCACAGAGGCTTGCCAAGGCTAGGGAGGCTAAGGAATTTGAAAAATTTTGGCAAATTCTCAAGCAACTCCAAGTCACCTTGCCTTTCACCGATGTGATGACCAAAATGCCTTCGTATACCAAATTCTTGAAGGACATGCTCTCTAACAAGAAGAAACTCAAAAAAATTTGTACGATGGCTCTTACCGGTGAGTGCAATGCCTTGATCCTCAACCAAATGCCAAGGAAGATGCGAGATCCGGATAGGTTCACAATCCCTTGCAAGATTGGAAGTGCAAACATCAGGCAAGCCTTGTTGGACATTGGAACAAGTGTGAGTCTCATGCCCGAATTGATCTTCAACAAGCTTGGAGTAGGGGAATTGAAGCCAACTCGAATTACATTGCAAATGGCCGATCGATCGGTGCGCCTGCCCCTTGGATTTGTTGAGGACGTGCCACTTCAGGTAGGTGAGGTAATTGTTCCCGTTGATTTTGTCATTGTAGATATGGAGGAGGATTCTGAGGTGCCCATCATCCTTAGAAGGCCCGTCCTTGCCACTGCGGGAGTATATATCAATTGTAGGGATGGAAACATGAGCATCCCAGTTGGAATGGAGAAGATAGAATTCCAAGTGTCAAATTCCATCAAGATGCCCGCCGATTTAAGCTCATGCTTCATGATTGAGACATCAACGATCGAGTCGGAGGACTTCATCGAAGACCTTTTCAGCTCCAAATTATTTGACGCCTACAGAGACCTGTATGAGTCAACCCCTGATGAGGAAGCCGAGAAAATGTTCAATGAGATGACCGATATGTTGGCAGGTCTTCTGTCAGATGGATCGTCTGACCTTCAAACATGCCGTTTGGAAGAAGAACAGGCCACAAATGAGCAGCAGATCGCAACAATGACTTCTGATGACACAGTGGAACCATCTGCAGAGTCTGAGGCAACCATTCATCATGCCATCTCTTCAGACTTGTCAACTCTCTGTCCAGACGGACCGTTTGGATCATCCCAGACAGACCGTATGGACAGAGCACCTACAACTTCAGCTTCGAAAGTTGAAATGAAGCACTTACCTGAGGCCCTGAGGTACGAGTTCCTTGGACCTGATCAGACATACCCAGTCATAGTCAATGCATGCCTAAATGAGGAAGAAACAAGCAAACTTTTGAAGAAATTGAGGGCACATAGGCGAGCGATTGGGCACACAATTGAGGACTTGAAAGGCATTGATCCCACCATTTGCACACATCAGATTTTACTCGAAGAGGATCACAAATCTTCAGTTGAGCATCAAAGGAGGTTGAACCCAAATCTAAAGGAGGTTGTGAGGAAGGAAGTACTCAAGCTACTAGAAGCGGGTATCATATATCCGATTTTCGATTCTAAATGGGTAAGTCCGGTTCATGTGGTGCCAAAAAAGGGAGGGACAACAGTGGCGAAAAATAAGAAGAACGAGCTGATCCAAATCCGGATTGTGACGGGTTGGCGCATGTGCATTGACTATAGGAAGCTCAACACCACCACAAGAAAAAGACCATTTCCCACTTCTATTTGTGGACCAACTCTTGGAGCGATTGGCAAGTCAAACATACTTTTGTTACTTGGATAGCTACTCCGGATTCTTTCAAATTCCAATCCATCTAAGTGACCAAGAGAAGACAACTTTCACATGCCCCTATGGGACCTATGCCTATCAAAGGATGTCTTTTGGATTATGCAATGTCCCCTCTACATTGCAACGAACTATGATGGCAATCTTCTTCGACTTCATCGAAAAGGACATGGAGGTTTTCATGGATGATTTTTCAGTTTACGGTACATCATTTGATCATTGTTTATCTAACTTGTCTAGAGTTTTGTAGGGTTTTGAAAATGTCAACCTCGTGCTTAATTAGGAAAAGTGTCATTTCATGGTACAACAAGGAGTGGTGTTGGGACATGTAATTTCATCCAAGGGCATTGCCGTGGACAAGACAAAGGTGGAAGTGATTGAGAAAATGAAATATCCAAAATGCGTGAAGGACATTCGAAACTTCCTTGGTCATGCGAGATTTTATAGGCGTTTTATTAAAGACTTCTCTAAAATTACAAAACCATTAACTAATCTCACAATGAAAGATGTTGATTTTAACTTCGATAAATTTTGTGTTGATGCCTTTTGCAGGTTGAAAGAAGCGCTTGTCTCTGCACCAATCCTTCAACTACCCGATTGGAGCTTGCCTTTCGAATTGATGTGTGATGCGAGCGATTTTGCCGTAGGAGCAGTCCTTGGGCAAAGAAAAGAGAAGAAACCATATGCTATCTACTACGCAAGCAATGTGTTGGATGAAGCCCAAGTCAACTACACCACAACCGAAAAAAAGTTGCTCGCGGTGGTCTATGCTCTTGACAAATTCAGATTATACCTCATTGGATCAAGGGTGATAGTCTACACGGACCATTCTACCCTTAAATACTTGATGAGCCAAAAGGATGCAAAGCCGCGACTCATAAGATGGGTTCTCTTCTTGAAAGAGTTCGACTTGGAGATTCGCGATAAGAAGGACACAGAAAATCTTGTAGCAGATCACCTGTCACGACTCAAAATGCCAGAGCACGAGCCACAACTAATTGACGATTCATTCCCTGATAATCAGCTGATGCATGCCTGTCAGGTTGCCCAAACGGACCGTCTGGACAGAACCGTGGTTCGCAGACATAGCTAACTATTTGGCAAGCGAGATTCTACCATATGAAACTACTTTCCAGCAGAAAAAAAGTTCTTAAGTGATGTGAAGTACTACTATTGGGAAGACCCGTTTATATGGAAGAGAGGAGTTGATGGTGTGTATCGAAGATGCATTCCTTATGATGAGGTTGAGCCGATACTTGAACATTGCCATTCGTCTGCCTATTGAGGCCATACATCAACATCAAAGACAGCAGCAAAGGTGTTACAATCCGGATTCTTTTGGCCATCCATTTTCAAAGATGCAAGGGAGTTTGTATTGAATGTGTGATCAATGTCAAAGGACGGAAAACATCTCGAGTAGACAACAAATGCCACAAAACCCTATCCTTGAAGTTGAGATCTTTGATGTTTGGGGAGTTGATTTCATGGGTCCATTTCCGCCTTCACTCGGTAATAAATACATTCTTGTTGCGGTGAATTATGTCTCCAAATGTGTTGAAGCAATTCCAAATAGACATGCTGATTCGTTCACGGTGAGGAAGCTATTCTCTAAGGTAATATTTTCACGATTTGGGGTTCCAAAGGTTGTCATTAGTGATGGAGGGAAGTATTTTGTGAACAAGCAATTTGACAATATTTTGTCTAAGTATGGAGTGACCCACAAAGTTGCTACCCCTTATCATCCACAAACAAGTGGTCAAATTGAGGTATCAAATCGAAAGATCAAAAATATCTTGCAAAAGACCGTGGGAATCATGAGGAGAGATTGGGCATTGAGATTGGATGATGCACTTTGGACATATCGAATGGCTTACGAAACCCCAATTGGGATGAGCTCTTTCAAGTTGATATATGGTAAGCCATGCCATTTGCCCGTTGAGATCGAGCACAAAATCTATTGGGCGGTTAAGCACATCAATTGGAGTCTCAAGGCCGCAGGTGAAAGGAGAATTTTGGACCATCATGAACTTAAGTAGATTAGAAATGACTCCTATGAGCATGCTCGGATTTACAAGGAGAGAACAAAGAAATGGCATGACATGCACATTCAAAGGAGAACATTCAAGGAAGGTGACTTGGTGTTGCTGTTCAACTCTAGGTTGAAATTGTTCCCGGACAAGCTTCGTTCGAGTTGGTCGGGACCATTTGAGGTGAAAAAGGTCTATCTTTATGGGGCGGTGGACATTTGGAGTGAGAAGTTTGGCACATTCGAATTCAATGGACAAAGGCTCAAGGTTTACATTTCTAATGTGTCAAAAGAAGGAGAAGAGACGGGCACCCACCTCCTCACCGACCCCATACCCACATCAACGTAGACAAAGGGGTCGAGCTCAGGACCTTAAACGAGCGTTGCTTGGGAGGCAACCCAAGGGTTTAGAAAAAAATTACGGTTCTAAAATTCTGCTTTTTACTTTTTGAAAAATTGGAAAATCACAAAAAAAATTAAAAAACCATTAAAAATACAAAAAAAATTTAGAAAATTTAGAAATACAAAAAATAGACATGACTGAAGGGTTCTTGTTGTTGCTATTTTCTCAGGTATTCAAGCTCTGCACGAAGATTTGAAGTCAAAAGCACAAAAGGAGCCAAGTTTGGGGGAGTTTTAGGATTTTTCAGACGGACCGTCTGACATACCAGACGGATCGTCGGAAAGTGCTCTGCACGAAAAAAATAGAAAGTCCAGAGGAGATTCTATTTCGAAATCGGCCCAAAATCCAGTACAAACGGATCGTCTGGCCACCCAGATGGACCGTTTGAACTTAAGCCCACAGAAAAAAATGGCGGCCCAAAACTTAAAATTAGAAAAAAACCAAACCTATACCCAGCGGACCCCCCTTCTCTCCCTCTCCTTCATTCCCTCACCAGCCAATCCCAACTCCAAAACCTTACCTCATCTCCAACCTTCAAATCCGGCGTTCCGGCGAGTTCTCTGACGATCCACCACCCCTAACGCACTCATCTCACCCTCCTACACATAACCTCACCTTCAATTGCGTCAATTTCACCTCCAATCCGCCGCCTCGCCACCCCCCTTCGACGATCCGACGGAATACCAAGGTAACCTTCGTCTCCCTACTCAATCTCAATTCCTAAACAGTCCCTGTACCAACTTTGTACCACAAAGGACTGTACCAAGTACCAACCTCGAAACCTTACCTATTTCTGCCAAATTCCGACATCAAACGGTCCGTCTGGAGCCATCCCAGATGACCCATTTAGGCCGAGAGCACATGTTTCTGTCAAAACCTCATCAGACCCTTCAGACGGTCCGTCTGACCACTCAGACGACCCGTCTGGACCTGACTGACAGCAAACCCAAATCTTAATCCTAGCCTACCTCGAACCTACAACCATGTCTAGAATCTCCAACCTATTCAGAAAGAAGCGCAAGCAACACTCCTTCTCATCCTCTTCCTCTCAATCCTCCTCCTCTCATGCCTCGGATCCTTCATACCAAGCACAAGCGGATCTCGAAGCCGCAGTAGCCGCGATTTACGAGACTGACAGCGAGCCGGAGGTTGCACAGGGCCATGAGCCGAGCGGTCCTATTCTCTTCCGCAACACCGACCACAGGAAAGTCATGGAATACTTCAAGGACAAGAAGTATGAGAACACCAAGACCGTTGACCGAGCTGCCCTTCAAACTCTTGGTGTAAGTGATCAATTCTTTGGCTTTACCTCACAGATTGGTATTGAGTCCAGGTTTTGGGACCTCAAGGAGAAGTCATACGACTGCCTCACCGTCGAATTCTTATCCATCTTCAGTCTCAAGAGGGACGATGAGTTGTTGGCATTCGAGTGCACACTCATGGAGACTCAGTTCAGCATCACAGAGCTCGAGATAGCCCAGTGGTTCGACTTTGCACCTGGCGGCCAAGAAGATGTGGATTACCCAATCTACATTTGGAAGGAGATAAGCGACACCGAACCACCGACCAACAAAGACTCTCCAAGGGCCAAGTACATCCACCATCCGGTCCTTACAATCATACAAGAGCATTGGCCCAAACCATCTTGACTAGAGGTGAGACGGCCATACAAGTGAGACTGGAGGAGTTTGGGTTGATTGTTCGGATTTTGCATCCCACTCTCACTTGTGCCAACATTGCCGCATGGATGATCAACTATTAGGCTAGCATTGTAGCCAATAGGAGGAGCGGCAGGAGCCAAATTCAAATTAGCCAATTTGTGACCCACATTGCTAGGCAGAAGGGTATCATCGTGAGAACCTTGGAAGAGACCAAGGGATACAGTACAATGGACTTGGCATTTTTCAGAAATACCGGGTTTATCAAGAAGGCAAGGGATGGTAGGTATCTTTGGCATCTCCCAGACTATCCTCTTTTTTATCTTCCTATCACACAAGAGGTAGTCCCAAAGAGGAAGCAAACGGCTCTACTCAAGGACTACGAGGGAGAGTCATGTGGCAATGAGGCCCGCTCCTCTTCACCGGACCATAGGCCCACCGCCCATGTTGGAGCTTCGTCCTCCGCACCTAGCGCATTGGCAAGTGAGGAGCCCTACGACTTTAGGACACTTATGGGCAGGTTGGAGAAACTTGAGAGGCTCTCCACCGATTCCTTGGAGCTTGGGAAGAAGATCGATGAGAAGATCGATCGGATTGAGGAGGAGCAAAAGAAGCAAAGGGAAGATATCGACCTCCTCAAGCAATACCATGAGGATGATGGCCCTTCGAGGACCCAAGTGAGCGAGATTTACGACTGCTGGTACCCGCAGTATGGATATCACCCGCCACCACCACCGTCACCCGAGTATTGAGCTAGTTTGTGAGTTTCCTTATTTCTCTCCTATTTACTTTCTTTATTTGATTGATGCATTAGGGACAATGCAATTGATTAAGTTTGGGGCAGTATAGTCGAGAAATCTGGAAATTTCAAAATTTTGCGAAATATGTGGTCTGTATATACTCTATCTAGGACATGCATCATGCATCTGAAAATTTTTCAGTTCTGTCGCAGTTCAAACAGATCATCTGGGCACCCAGACGGATCGTTTGAACTGGTAGAACCTGAAACTGCATCATTTAGGATTTTGCATTTAAATTCCATATAATAATGCATTTAGATAATTTAAGGAGATTTTAATACTGGAAACTGATGTTATGACTTGAGCTTGAGGTTTAAAAAACTTGACATTGACAAATTCTTTTAAAAAAATTCGATCCTTGAATTGCGAAACCCTAGGATAGGAGTAATCTTGACTTAGTTTGATTTAAGAATTTCGAAGTTTCTTTAAGTAAGCATGATTTGTTTTGATTAATTAGGCTTGGTAATTGGAGGCACCACCCAATCCAATTCACCCATTTGCCTAAGATCAACCCTAGCAATTCAACAATTAGGAACAAAAGAGGAATTTCATATTTAGACAAACAAAACCATTATTTTCAAAATTAATAAAAGTCGAAGATGTAAATACACACCCTTGTAAATAAGTAAGTAACACATGCAAAAAGAGGAACTAAAAAGCTGTGCTTTGCCATGGACATTGCGGGAAGCTATAGGTAATTGTGGGTAAGAAGAAAATCCATAAATCATGGGTAAGAAACAAGAAAAGGCTCATGATAAAAAAAAAATCGAATAAATACCCACCTTAATCTGGCTGACCTCTCCACCGTGGAAAAATAGTCCTAGCCCCGGGATAACCTTTTAAAAGTGACAACCCTAAAACTTTGAAGATGATGGGTGAGGAGTTGTACCATTTTTTTTGCTTCACTTTAGTCATTATTCAATGCGTTTTCCAAAATTCTAATGGTGAAGAATTGTCTAATTCATGAATGTGAGTTAATTGTTTCTAAGTTGGTTGAATTGGTAGAGATAGATCCCTTTTCTAATTATCAAATCAAATTGTCAAACCTTAACCAAACTTCAAAACTTTAGAATTGACCAAGGCGAGATATAGATAAGTTTTGCAAATATCCTAGGGCTAGGTTGTGAAAAGGAGAAAATCGAATGGTAAAAACAACTTGAAATCGACCTTTATCTTGAAATTCAATTAAGTTGTCCAAAATGTTTCAAGTCATGGCATTGGTACTTGTTGAGAATTTTCTTAGATTTGTAGAATACCAATATTAACCCTACATTTAAGCTCTAATTTGATCTTCTAAATTACAATTTTGCTTGGGGACAAGCAAGGTTCAAGTTTGGGGGATTTTGATCAGCGGTTTTTATGCATGCATTTCAAACCTAATTTGGTTAATTATTGCGTATTTTAAAATTTGATGCTTTTAGAGTAGAAGCTTGGTACTGTTATTGCTCTTTCATGTTTTCAGGTTCTCTAATTATTTTTGCTGTTTTCTGTTGATTTTTGGCGATTTTGGACGAGATTTGGACTTGGATCTGCACAATTTTCAGCCCAGCCCAGACTGCAGCCAGACGGACCGTCTGGATCCCTAGACGGACCATTTGACTGTTTCTGTAATACCTAGGATTTTTATTTTTGGAATACATAGGTATTAGTCGTGTTTATTTTCTGCTGTTTCAAAATTTTGAGATTTTTGCCTAATTTCGTGTTTAATTCTATTGGTTGCATTTAAGTATTTTCATTATAGTAGATGAAAATTTTTAAAAAAAAAGTTCAAGTTTATTTTCAATGGGTTTTTATAGCACTAGAAGTATTTATTTCTGCATTAATCTGAAAATTGACAAGTTGTGTACTCTTGGGGACAAGTTGGGAGACTTATACCAAACCTCCACCCACTTAATAACTCTCTTTCTCTTAATTTAATTTTCAGCAGAATATTACTCTTATCTTTCTCTCCCACAGCCACATTTCTTCTCTTTCTCTCTTCTTTCACTCTCAACTAAAGCTTCACTGTTTCCACTTAAAAGAAATAACTAAAAATCTCGAAAAATTCTGCAAAATTCGGAATTGAAGAGAGGATGTAGAGGAGATTACATGCAACGTGTCTATTTTCGATTTTGAGCTTTGCTTTGGTAAGTTTTTGGCTTGCATCTATTCATTTCGGTTGTTTAACAAAATCTGGAAGTTTAAGCTTTAAATGAGTTTCTAAAGGCAAAATCTGTTGGTTTTAGTTGTATGCAATTCACTAGTAGTTACAGTTAGTATTTTACTCGATTTTAAGAAGATTTTGGTTGCATGCAGAAAGGAATTTGTTCTAAAACGAATTTCTAAACTTTTGAGCAGTTTCTGGAAAATCTGGTTTGAAATCAAGTGGAAAACTTAAATTTCTAGTTGATTTAAGTTAGTAATGTATTCTGGTAGCTACATTTCAAGTTTGGGTTGATTTGATGAAGTTCTGAATATTTTAGCTTTAGGACCAATTTGAAAAACGAATTTCAGTCTTAAATCTCTTAATTGACTGTTTTATGGTTTGTGCAAATGAATTTCTGTTAGTTTCAAGGGTATAAGTGAATAATTAGAGTGTGCTGGAATTAATCCATTAATTATGTGTATTAGTGTTAAGAAAATATGCAAATAACATAAAATTCCTGCAACTTGCGTCTAAACTCATGACTTGAGTTTTCTTGGCTCAACCAGTTCAGTTTAGTACTCAAAAACCAGTGAGCAAACTCAAAAAACGCAACTTCTAGCGTTTAAACTCAAGTCACAGGAATTTTTGCGTTTTTTGAGAATTTATTCTGTTTTTTCGGGTCCTGGGTACTAGGTTTAGTAATTTGGCCATAACTTTGTCATCCGGAGTCCGTTTTGAGTGATTCAAAGACCGTTGGAAAGCTCTTGAAGATCTCTACAACATCACATGATTCTTTTGATATAATTTAGACAAAAAAAATATAGTTTAGGCCTTGAACTAACTCGTGTTATTACTGTTCATGTCTAAGTTGTGGTAAATCTTAACCAGACCACATAATGAGTCATAATTGGAGTTGTATTTAGATTTTCTTTCTTGTAATTATTTATTGCTTGTGTGATATGTTTGAATAAGTACTTAGAATAGTCTTGTTTCTGTAGACTCGGGTAAGGAAGTATCGGAGCTTGGGAAGGCCGATACAGCTGGTGTTAATTAGGATTGCTTGCTGCTCTTGCTTGTGTCTACTTTTGATTTCAGGTGCGGATGCACACAAACCCTGATGTATATCTGAGTTAGGAAGTTAATTACATGCATTGCATCTTTGAATTGCTTATTCTCTTGCATGCATGTTTGCACTTCTATCATATGGCTATAATTATGGTATTGTTATGCATGATGAATGGTTACCATCTTGTGAATGATTGTTATGAATGAATGAATAACTGTTGGCAGCGCTCGAATGAGCAGACTCGCCGTACTTTGAATATCCTTATTATGGAATTGGATCTGAATTAGAGAGTGGTTGAAACATACGCTTGGTTTGTGAGATTTCCATGTAAATAAAACTCAATGTCCTTCGGGAGTTGGTTTGTGGGTATCCGAAAAACCCAATGGTATACGTATACATTCGTTTGTGAGTAACGGAAGAACTCTCAAAAATAACCATAATACTCTCAACATGATTATGAGTTCAACGAACTCTTGATTGACTTGATTTGTATGTCAACCAGACTTGCATTTAGATAGTTGGCCAAATGAGTCGAATATTTGATAATGATTGAAATTTGATTAATTAACTTGAGGATTCGACTCACAGATTGCATTCATATTTGTATGATGAGATGTAATTTACTTGAATTGTATATTTGATTCTATTGTATTATGTTTCCGTCTTGGTCGGTAATTAGTTCCTAAACATGTACCTTCGGGTTTGTATGACTGGAACTGAATACCGCACTGAGATAATTTTGTAATTATCTCACTTTTCCACTTTGTGGGTTCCAGGTTCTAGGCCGAGCGGGGATCGAGCTACAGAGTAGGCCAATATAATATTCTAAGTAGGTGCATGAAGTGTGGGACTTCTAACATATTGTATAGCTGACTTGTGACTTTTGGGTTCATGTATTTGTTTAAGTGTTAACAAGAACAGCTTACTTTATTATGATTGTCTCGAGGAACAAGACATGTTTTTTTTTTTTTATTTGTAATCTGACCTAAAGTTAGTGAGAACAAGCCTAACTTGTTTGCTTGAATTGATATACTAAATGTCGTCTGACATCTAAGACTGACCGTTTGATCACGTCAGATTGCAGAAAGAAGAAGTGAAGTTGAATTCTGTTGTAATTTCTCTTTGATTTCTTATGCTTTGGAGAAACCTTGATTTATTTATTGTTTCTGATACTATGTTAGAGTAATTTAGTTTTAAGGGTTAACGGTAGGGAACCAATTTTATGTAGTTGATATTGATATTATTTAGTTAGAGTTTATGTTATTTTCTTGTGATTTCTATCTTTTGGTTTTGATTGCTATGTGATTTCATGAATTGATTTGTTAGAATTGATTAAGCCAATTAGATTAAGGCCTCATCTAACTTGGTACCAATAATCTATATCTTTGCTTAATTTGTGTTTGACCTCATTGAGGATGGTAGTAATTGATGAATGAAACCGGGACTTAGTAACCGATAGGTGAATCTTTCTTGCAACGATGGTTATAAGATATCCTTTGTATGAAAGATAGAATTTAGAGACTCAAAGCCAATGGTGATGACCAAACTTAGGATTTCTAATTGATGATTTGACCTATTGAGAACTTGAACTGTAACGATAGTTAGTATCAGGTAATTGAAGTTAAGCCATGATTCTGCACTTGAAACAACATAAATTCCGCTAAGTAATTCTTTATCACGAGGTTCAAACGGGCTGTCTGAGAGATCAGACGGGCCGTTTGGAACCTGCTATATAAAAGAAGTTTCTAAATCTGAACCCCTATTTTACATCGACTTACGTGATTAATCTTTAGAATAGTGATAATTTAGCTCTGATTTACTATTTTAATCTTAGTTAATTCAATCTTGTTCCTATTTCTAAACCGAAACATTTATTTCCATCGATTTTCATAAAAAGTCTCTTTAGTTTAGGAAATTAGGGTTTAAGTATTTCAACCGTCCCTGAGTTCGATCCTTGTTTACTACGATAAGATTTAAATCAGGTAGAATAGATATTTTGACTAGGTTTGCACCCAATCAGAACCTATCCTCATGTGAAAAAGTTGAACATCTCAAACTTAGAATCAAACTCATATGAAATAAACAATGACATATAACACAATCCATATGTTTATTTCATTGGGTCATGTCATGTACTATGTTCTAATAACATATACATATGCAATTAAGCTGGTAACTCCTTACCTATGATTTGTAGAACTTAATCATCACTTAACTTGCATACTAATATGTTATGATAATTAATGTTCCTTGTTAATTATCAAGATTACGGACGATTTAGATTTATTACTGTCATTCTAATGAATGATCCACAGAGATCTACAATTCAGATCCTCAACCTGAATGATCTGTTAGTAATAAACTCTAGGAACAAATGATCTAATATCATCAATAACATAAACTAAGAAAATAAGTCATTAAATATAGACTTCTAGGACACAACTCTCCAACAATCTTCCACTTGGCCTAAAGTCAATCAGTAGCGACTTTTAGTCACTGAAGAATTGAGAACGATGTCATATATCTACATATATACATGTCTCGAATATGCTTAAAGCAATTTACTCATGCGTCCATCACGCATGGATGCACAACTGCATCTTGTATACTGCTTAAGGTAGAGGTTATGTTAGAGTGTTCGCTGTGTTCACGAACAATCTCTCACTTGGCATAGAGTCAATCAGCAGTGACTTTTAGCCAGTGAAGAACTGAGAACGATATCATATATCTATATATATACATGTCTCGAACCTCGAAAGAAATAATACGCTTAAAGCCAGTTACTCATACATCCATTACGTATGGATGTTCGATAGCATCTCGTATACTGCTTAAGGTAGAGGTTATGTCAGAGTCTTCGCTGTGTTCGTGAAACTATCCACTTTTGGTTGAACCTACACATATATATACTCCTATATATATAGTCTTGATCATCATCATATGAGATCAAGTGATACTGTCATAGATCATAGTTGGATCACCAATCAGATATTGGGTTCTTCAAGACTAAGCTATGGTTCGAGACGCATAGAACCATATTAGCTTTACTGAGAACTTCTTGATCCAAACTATTCTTTTTCGTTGCTTCACAAGTTGTTATGTATTTTGCTTTGGTGACGGAAACGGTTGTAATATCCCATCTAGAAAACCTTCTAAATTTACAACACCACCTTTAAGCAAAACATGTAGCTCAATTGTGATTATATCAATCTTTCGAAAAATAGCATCAGTGTAACAACTTACACGAGCTCTTTTTCATCATAACAGATGAAAAATATATTTCTCTTTCTCATAAGATATTCGAGAATATCCTTTGATTATTGTCCAAATGTATTTTCCTTGTATCCACTTGACAATTGTTTGTCACATTCCTTTGATACAACACATTGGGGCATGTGCATAAATGGCATACATAATGAAACTCGTAATGGAAGAATGTTTGAACTGTTTCATGCACTTCTTCTCGAATTGAGTTGCAATAAACTGAGTCAAACTCAAGTTATATGTCACATGACGTGGTTTGACATCCTTTATTGGAGTCTACTTTTCATATTTCTGGAATATTTCGTCATTATATGCACATTTGCTCAAACTTAACATCCATCATAATCTATTTCCATAGATTTTGCTTCCTAGGATTTTGGTGATCTTGCCCAAGAAATCATTCTTCAATGAGATTTTGACAATATTCATTTAATCAATGTTATTTCCCAATTAATATCCAGTTATCTTGTACAATACAAATAACACAATTATGCTCCTACTGAATATCTTGTCTATACAAGATACTTTTGACCAAGATCAACTTTTTGACTTTCTTGTCAAAATATTTATTCCACAATGCTCGCTTCGATCCATTAATGGATCCTTGAAGCACGCATATATTTCTAGCAATACATCAATCAAGACCTCGATTTGTGTCACATACACAACATCTTTCTTCATTCAATCAATGAAGGCGGTTTTGATATACCTTTCCATATATCAATATATATGAAATGCAACTATTGCTAGAATGATCTTTATTGACTGACTTATACATAGCAACAAGCGAGAAGCCGTGCTTTGTACATAGTCAACTCGTCATCGACTTAAACATAGCCACAAGCGTGAAGCTTTGCTTTGTACATAGTCGACTTACCATCCATGTCAATCTTTCCTTTAAAGATCTGAATATTCTTGACGGATTGCTCCTTCATGAACATCAACAAAGGTCTATACCTTGTTGTTACACATGGATTGCACTTAAAGATCGTATGGGCTCAAACCATACTTGTGGAATCGGGTCCTTCCATCGTTTCTTAATTTATCAACGGATCCTCACATGCCAAGTACGAGGATGTCGTGAAGTCCAGGTACCTTTCGGTTTTGGCAATTCACTCTCGTTGACCTTTTGTAGGATTGGTACTCGAGGTTCAAGAACTTCTTCCACAACGATTTGTAGAATAAGTTCTCGATCCTAATATATTTCATGAGTTTCTCAAACATCATCAGCTCGTGAGATTGTTTAGTCCTCATTAGAAGTGAGCGTGCTCACGAACTTCTTTCTTTCACAACGGCTTGTGAATGAAGTTCCGCTCAACTCCCACTAAGCACCATGTATGGGGTGACAAGTTTCCCACAATGGTACTTCTTGTAGTGACGCATAAACTCTTTTAATGCTCACTTTACTCCCACTACTTCTTCTTGAGAATTACATTCTCCAAGACTACGTCATGATGAGTAACAACTAGTTTGTTCTTACCATGTTCATAGAAGTAGTACCTTTCGGTTAGATTAGGCATCCTACAAAATATTAAGCGTCCTATTTGGGTCCAAGCTTATCAATCAACAAACCTTGAAATAAGCTTCATAACACCAAATCTTGAGAAATAATGTACTTAGAGATCAAATCTCGTAAGATATCTTTCTCAACGGACTTCGATAGAACATTATTCAGTGTGAACAATATTTTCATCAAACACGAATCCCTAATATGAGTCGATTAAGTCAATTTGATTCATTACCGATCGAACTATATCAAATAAAGTTCGATACCTCCATTCTTGGACAAACTATTCTCATAATATTCCTCATGGAGTGAGTTGTGAAACGACTTTCACACTCTTTTGATAATATTTCAAATCATATGACTTAACTATTTACCATGATTAATTGTAAGACTTTTCTTTTCTTGAACGGTTTTTTAACTTCACACTTGAACTCCTTTGAACTAGTCAAAAGGTTCATACTTACACCTTATCAAATAGATGCGTCAATATTTACTATGATCGTTGGTCAAGTAGTAAAGTATCAACAACCTTTCATTACACAAGTACTTATAGATCTACATACATCGATATGTGTGAGTCCTAATATAGTTACTTGTCCTTAAACCTTTGTAGGTAAAAAACGCTTTTGTCATTTAACAAACATGATTCGCACATCTCAATTGATTCGCAATCAAATTGATCCACGAGCTCTACGCTATGTAGACTCTCATAATGCGGTTCTCGTTTATGTATGACTAAGCGGTCATTTCACATGAAAGTCAAATACTTTATGTGAAGTCTTACGCATCCTATTTGTCATTCAAAACTAGTTTATCTATTTCAAACATATTCAAGCAATAGGCATGAAATCATATAAACAAATCCACAATAAAAGAACATCATTTGTCTTTTATAAAACATAATCATCCATCATCTGTATGAAATGGAGATAAAGTTTTAAGATGCAAGGAACGAGGTACTCGACCTATAATTTCTATTAGTAAAGACAACTCTACGTATCTAATGGTAGTTGCTTAAATGAATAAGCCATTTCCTTATACGGAGTTTACTTTACTACTCTCGAACTTTCTCTCACTATTCATTGCCTACACATTTCATTAAATGCGAGCACATGAACTAGTACCAAGTTAGTAGTGTGAATTAGAGATAGCGGGATAATTTGAACGACAAATACTCTCAAAGGGTTATGATACTTCCAACACGATAATCATGGTGTCCGGCTCTTTTTGACGGATTCCCCGTTTGAAAAAGAAAACAAAAAGATGATCGGATCAGATATCCCCTCGCAGGTCAAAGCCTTCAACACGGGCACCTCTCACTTAAGAGATGCTCTCTTGTGTGGACTTTGCCCCTACGAGAGTTTGTTTTTGTGTAGGTCATTTCTTTCCGACGGGCGCAAGCCCCCGCCGTTAATTACCCTGGTTACTTTCCTAGGCACCTCTGGATCAGGAATATCAAAGAATATGTGCTGCAGACTGTTAGAGAATTGTCAATAAAACAATTAGTGTTCATGCATATGCATATGGATATTTTGCGGGTGTTGATATTTCGGTGTCTATCAATTTTTGTTTAATAAATGAAATGATATGACATAATCTTGTTGAATTTATTTTTTTTTTCTTATAAGATATCAAGTATGAATTTTTTTATTAAGAGATTATTTCGGAGCCTCATTCAAAGTGAAGTAGGATCGTGGGGCTACTCAAATGTCATGAGGTTTTTGGCTTTCCTTAGTCACCATGACTGTTGTAACGATCGAGAGTGAGGTTGCGGGATCACTCAAGCGCCACAAGATTCGCACATTCAAGGAGATAAAACCTTCTTAGAGTACGAGATTTCGATTTTGTTTTGTTTTATCTTGGATTTGGATTTAATTTTGCGTTATCTGGAGTGAGATCACGGGATCACTCAGATACCGCAGGGTTTTAGCCTTTCAAGTATATTTCGTCAGGTGAGTTTTGATCACTGAAACTACTTTAACAATCAAGACAGTACATTATCTTAAGTGAGGTCGCGGGATCACTCAGACACCACAAGATTAGCACATCCGAGAGGATACCATAGAGCCTTCTCTGAGTACTAGATTTCGATTTTATTTTGTTTCATCTTGGTTTTGGATTTAGTTTTGCGTTATCTGGAGTGCGATCACGGGATCACTCAGATACCGCAGGGTTTTAGTCCTTCAAGTATATTTCGTCAGGACAGTGTGTTATCTTAAGTGAGGTCGCGGGATCACTTGGACGCCACGAGATTTGGAATTTGGTTTGGTGATTTGGATTTATATGTGGTTTTGGTTTTCGATTTGGGCGCATACCCAAGGTAGGATCTGGTATCCTCCTCAGGGGCGAGGCCTTGTGATACCGGCACTATTTCCGACAAAACAAGGTTTGCATACCCAAGACAGGACGTCATGACCTTCTCAGGGACAAGGAGTTGAGCGACGCGTAGCCTCGAGAACATTCAGTTGACTTGGTGACGCACGATTGTAGCTAGGGACATTCACTCATGATGCATGCCTAAGGTAGGATAATATGACCTCCTCAGGGGCAAAAGGTATTGAGTTTGGTTTTGTTTCTTTGAATATGAATTTGGTTTCTTAATTTTTTATTTGGTTTTGGGTTTTCGTTTTAGACGCATACCCAAGGTAGGATCTGATGTCCTCCTCAGGGGCGAGGGCCTTGTGGCACCGGCATTATTTCCAACAGGACAAGGTTTGCATACCCAAGACAGGATTTCATGACCTTCTCAGGGACAAGGAGTTGAGTGATGCGTAGCCTCGAGAACATTCAGTTAACTTGGTGACGCACGATTGTAGCCAGGGACATTCACTCATGATTCATACCCAAGGTAGGATCATGTGATCTCCTCAGGGGCAAAAGGTATTTCTTTGAATTTGGTCTTTAGATTCGATTTTGATTTTGTTGTTTTGACGCATACCCAAGATAGGATCTGGTGTCCTCCTTAGGGGCGAGGGCCTTGTGACGCCGGTACTATTTCCGACAAAACAAGATTTGCATACCCAAGACAGGATCGTATGACCTTCTCAGGGGCAAGGAGTTGAGTGAAGCGCGCGTAGCCTCAAGAACATTCAGTTGACTTGGTGACGCACGATTGTAGCTAAGGATATCAACTCATGATGCATACCCAAGGTAGGATCCTATGACCTCCTCAGGGGCGTAAGGTATTTCTTTGAATTTGGTCTTTAGATTCGGTTTTGATTTTGTTGTTTTGACGCATACCCAAGGTAGGATCTGGTGTCTTCCTCAGGGGCAAGGGCCTTGCGACACCGGCATTATTTCCGACAAAACAAGGTTTGCATACCCAAGACAGGATCTCATGACCTTCTCAGGGGCAAGGAGTTGAATGACGCGTAGCCTCGAGAACATTCAGTTTACTTGGTGACGCACGATTGTAGCTAGGGACATTCACTCATGATACATACCCAAGGTAGGATCCGGTGACCTCCTCAGGGGCAAAAGGTATTTCGTTGAATTTGGTTTTGCTTTTGGATTTGGATTTGGACTTGGATTTTTAGTTTTTGGGTCGTTGGTTTGATTTGGTTTAATTTTGGTTTTGTTTCTTTTTTTGTTTTGGTTTTGATTCTGAATTTGGGATTGGGACTCCGTACCTAAGGCCTGACGGCTAGGTCCTGGGAAGGTTGCGTTTTTCATTTAATTTTGGCTTTGGGGATCAAGACTCCGTATCTAAGACCTGACGGCTGAGTCTTGCAAAAGTTTGATGTTTTGTTTATTTTCGAGATTAGGACTCTGTATCTGTGGCAACTAGTTGAGTCCTGAAAATATTACACTCTTCTTTTTTTGGGGTAGGACTCCATATCTGAGGCGCATTAGCTGGGTCCTGGAAATGTTACGTTGTTTTTGTTTTATTTCGATTTCGATTTTAAGACTCCATATCTGAGCCCAGGCGGCTGGGTCTTGCAGAGGTTTGATTATTTTGAGTTCGGGGTTAGGACTCCGTATCTGAGGCACATTAGCTGGGTCCTGGAGAGGTTATATCTACTTATTTGATTTTGATTTCGGATTAGGACTTCGTATCTGGGGCTTAGCGGTTGGGTCTTAAAGATGTTATATTTTTTATTTGATTTTGGTTTTGGGATTAGGACTCCATATCTGAGGCTTGGTGGCTGGGTCCTGGAGATGCTATATTTTCTGTTTGATTTTGGTTTTGGGAATAGGATTCCATATTTGAGGCTTGGTGGCTGAATACTGGAGATGTTATATTTTTTTTATTTGATTTTGGTTTTAGGATCGGGACTCCGTATCTAAGGCCTGACAGCTGGGTCCTGGGAAGGTTGCGTTTTTCGTTTGATTTTGGCTTTGGGATCAAGACTCTGTATCTCAGGCCTGAAGGCTGGGTCTTGCAGAAGTTTGATTTGTTTTATTTATCTTCGGGGTTAGGATTCCGCATCTGAGGCACATTAGCTGAGTCCTGCTATGTTTTTTTTTTTCATTTGGTTTTGGTTTTAAGACTCCATATCTGAGGCCTGGTGGCTGGGTCTTGCAGAGGTTTGATTTTTTTTGAGTTCGGGGTTAGGACTCCGTATCTGAGGCACACTAGCTGGGTCCTGGGAATGTTATATTTTTTTATTCGGTTTTGGTTTTAAGACTCCATGTCTGAGGCCTGACAGCTGGGTCTTGCAGAGGTTCTGGTTTTGACCTATCTCTTTGGCTTGAGAATAATCAGAGCACAGCTTATACTCCTTTTAATTGTCGGTATCCAGAGAGAGCTCCTTGTGAGATTCATCACTTTTATTATCGGTGAACCTTAATTCAGCCGAATTCTCGAAACTGAACCATTTTCTGAATATTCTGCATTACGAGGGTTCCCGACACCTGCAACGGGTCTATTTTTTTATTGGGCTTTGATGTAGTTACTCAGCATGAATGTATTACTTATATTTTTCGGAGTTCACAGGAATTTTCCTCATATTTTTTCTGAGCTTCTGGTGATTTTTGATGGATCCTTCAGATTAGCGACACACTGATCAGTCATCATTTTCGGTGTTTATATGATTTGGTTGGTTTTAATTGGGTCTTAGGCCATGGGATTTGATAAAAATAGGCTCTTCATATTTTTCGGGATTTATAGAAATTTGGTTTGGATTTTTCTGAATTTGCTATGATTTTCGAGCAATCTTGAATTTTTTCTGATTGGATCATGTCGGCATCAAGACTTGAGCCCATGGACGGCTACACCTCTTATTGTTAGAGACTGGATGCCGCAAAAAAAATGATTGGATTTGAGATCCCTTCATTTTTTATTCCATTTTTTGCTCGGCACTTTTTTATTCCATTTTTTTTTGCTCGGTACATCTGAACCGAAAGGGACTGGTTGGCTGGGGCCATCTATCGATGGTCACGGAGTGTATGCCGTGTCCACGCAGAATCCTCCTTTTTTTTTTTTGCTTTCTTCTTCTCACTATTCTCTTTTCTTTCGATCTGATGAGGGGTCTCGACGCCATGGCTTTCGAGTTCAAGCTTCTTGGATATGGAATGGATTGGAGGGAAGGGTTCATGAGCCGGCAAAAAGAATTGATTGGTAGAGAGGGGCAACGACCCATGAGGATTTGCACCGGGTTCACCCAATCCCCTCTTTTTCGTTTTCTCCTCCTCTTCCTTCTTCTCTCTTTCATTCGTTCTGGCGGGTCATTTTGATGTCACTTCTGCGTATCTAAGCCATTCAAACATGCCGCCGACTGATGGAAGAGTTTTAAGGTTTCATGAGTCCTTCCAGGAGGGGGAAATAGGTGTGATTCGCCTTGTGGCAAAGATTGCTTCCCGCCGTTCTCTACTATGAGTCGAGGCGCGATGGCTCTGAGAGATGGGGGCGGCAATTGAAATTTGCGAGCACTTCTAGAGGTAAGTGCTTGAACCGCCGTTTTCAACTTGTGTGAAGGGAACTCCTTAGCACAGGTCTTACTCTAGCCATGACTATTTTTTTGTATGCTCATCAGGTGTTTGGCAGAATGCATGAGAGAAGTTGTGAGGGAGCAATCGGCTGTCGAACACTAGGTTGTGCCTGTAAGGGCTCAGGCACAACTTCTGGAGCATTTACATAGTTGGATGATTTTGATTTGGAGTCTATCTTTTCTCATCGTTCAGTCTTGTCTGAAGCCATTTCTGTTTCGGTTTGGCTTGTCAAAAAGAACACGGATGTATTTCACTGCCTTGCCAATTTTGCCATCTGTCATTCCCTTCATCAGGTAATGTTTGGCCTTGATCAATTTTTCTTTTATCATTCAGTTGGGTGTATTGCTATCAGCAGTTGAGTTTGGGCACATCTGAATTGCATTTGTGTTAAACAGGAAACTACGAGCAGCTATTAATGGTTGCATCTTGGGCCGAAGCATCATGGGGTGTCTTATGGTTACTGATTGTGAAGAAGTGAGGTGGCATGGACTACAAGAAGGTTGATACTGAACATGGTATGTGATATAAGTATATTGACAGTTTGACTCCTTCTTAATTGGTTTTTTTCTTTTTTTTTTCTCTCTCTTCTTGAAGGAGGTCTGGTTTTATTCATGCTACTATTTGTGGAAAGAAGAGAGCATTGAAGTTTAGTGTGGGATAATGGATAACAGCAGCAAGCATACTCATTAGAAACACCATTCTCTCAGAATTTATAATCTAGTCATGAATTTGAGGCTCCTGATGGCTGATAGTGAATGTAACATATATGGTGATGATTGACAGGAGCCTGCAAGGAGGGGTTGGTAACATCATCATCTTAAGTTGGCATCTTCTGAGATTGAGCATGTCACAAATGTGTGAGTACTGTGATGGTTGAGTGGCGGTATAGAAGATGGTGGTGCCAGCATCACCTCTGAGGTCAGATTCTTCTCTCCCTTTCCCCTTTTTTTTTTTTTTTTGGCCAGCACTGGATTTCAATAGATCTTTATTGCAAGGTGGCATGAAATTTGTTCTCTGAAATTCTTTTATTTTGTTAGCAGGCACTGGTTTTGATTCAGCTATCATCACCTCAAGTTGGCAACAAGAGTATGGCACCAGCTTGAGCTCCTCTGAGGCTAGGTTCCTTCTCTTCTGTTTATTAAATATTTTTTTTTTACTTATGGCCGGTACCTAATCACATGGAGTTCATTGAGAAATAAAATGGAATAAGACTGATTTTTTTTTTTGAGATTGATGTTCTTCTCTCCCCTTTTTTTTGATTAACTCATGGAGAGCCATCATCTTGAGTCTGATGTTGCAGGGATGAGACTGATCAGACCCTTCAAGTTTGAGCAATAACTAGCAAGGCGGCAGGCAGTTTACTAGTTCATGGTGGTTGTGGTTGATTGGCATGGGTTTTGAAGCATCATGGAGGTGATTCATGGTCACTGGTTGTGAGGAAAAGCAAGATGGCATAGGATAATACCTGCTGTCCTAAAGGTCTCTTTCTCCCTTTTTATTTTCTTTTATTAATTGTTTCTTTTTTATATATGTATGTAGCTCATTTATTCGTTTCATGGACGTGCAAAAATAGTACAAATGCAGACTATTTATGTGTGCATAATATATTTCCTTTTTATTATTATTTTTTTTACTTGTAGTAGCTATGCAAACAGAATTAAAGTGAAAGGCAAAGAGAAAACTTTATGGAAATATGATACAGTACTGTTATTGTGCATATCTTTTCCTTATAAGTCATGATAATGTATATGCCCATGCAGTTTTTTGTATGAAAGAAGAAAATAGAAAGGTGAGGATAGAATAACAATTGTAAAAAAAATGCGAAGACAACTAAAATATGCCATGAGGCCTCTTTGGATGAGGGATGAACATGATTTAGAAGAAAAGATGTAAAATATGCAAAAAATAAAAAGAAAATAAGAGTTCCCTGAGCTTCACAGCCCATGAGCTCCTGTAAACTAATACACCCATGCACACCATGAATTGGTGGCTGGGTCAAGCACAAAACTACTCTCAAAACAGCAAATAAATAATTTAGACCACCTTTTATTTGATAAAGCAGAAGATGATTACAAGCTGGTTCTCCTCTCTTGCAACTTAAACTACAGAGCCTCTTTTTGCTTTTCTTTTTTTTTTGTAGCTATCCTAAATTAACTTTCTCTTTTTTTTTGTTTTGGAGATTTTTATATCCTAAGTGTGTGTTTGGTTTCAAGTTTTTCTTCAGAGACTGTTGCTGAAAGTTCTCTCTCCCCCCTTTTTTTTTGCCTGGTTCTCTCTCTGCCTCCTGAAAGTTCTCTTTATTCTCTCCTCTTTGAATGGTGAAGCTGCCCCTTTATTTATAGAAAGAGTCAAGGGTACTTTAGTTACTTCACATCTCATTTCATTTCCCTTTTTATTGAAACAACCCAGCCTTTAATTCCATCTGTATAAGGCTCTTCTCTCTTCTATTTTTTTTTTGTAGTATATGGAGTATAATACTTGCTGCAGGTGATGTCAAGTCAACATTTATTATTGCTCCAGGTACGATTCCCTCTACTCCCCCTTCCTGTGTCTGAACAGTAGGGTATTCTTTCCTCTCACTTGGCTCTACTGCCCTCTTTCAGTATCTACACTGCTTGAGCATTGTATTCAATGGTCAGTGGATACTTCTTTGGTATTTCATTCTCAATTTACTATTGTTTCATGGGCACAGTGATGGGCTGGGCTTAGAGCCTTAAACATACTGTCTTGGTGAATTTGTCAAGCTATTTGCAAGCTACACCACTTTTTTTTTAACAGCAGTCATTTAATATGACAATTATAACTTCAATTGGGTCTGTTGATGTTAGCCCTTTGTTTGCTGTATACTCGTGTCACATTAGATGAAGCTAACCATAGTGCTTTAATATCTTTAATGTTGATTGCAGGGTTTGATTTCTTTAAAGCATGAAGTTTGAACGTCTTCATTTGTTCTATTGCTGCTTGTGCTCCTGGCACCATGTTGCTGCCATTTTATTATTGCATTCTTCATTTGAAATCCTCTATTGCCTTTTCTCAAATTCAATGGAGATCAAGGTTACCCCTAGCTGGCCCTTCCTCTTGGCGTCTGCTAGCTATTGTCAGAGCATGTGGACACTGGGCTTCACATCCTTCAATCATCAATTAGGCATAGGAACCATTCTTGGCCAGTGCTCGACCAGCTCAAGCCTCAATCTGAATTGGTGATCCCACGCAATTGCTTCGTTTTAGATTCAATTGGTGATTGTAGCTCATTACTAACATCCCCACAAAGCTGTAGCAACAAGCAATGGTGATATTCGTGGGTTCAATCATGTTAATTTTGCATTTCTGTTTTTCGCACCAGCCAGCTCGCTTCTTCTCAAAATTGAGTTTCAATTGCTGCACGACAGAGGTTGAAATTGGTATTGTCATGCTTTCCTCGACTCCACCTTTCCAATGGTACCAAGAACACGGGTTGCAGTGCTGTGGTTCGCCGGAACGACTTGTGTCAGAGGCGACGGTTTCATCTGTTTCGTTTTTTTTTTATCGATTTTCCTTCTCTCTTTTTTTTTGTTAAATTAGTTAGGTGTGGGGCCCATGGGTAGAGCCTATCATGGCTCGCCATTTGTACCGTGACTCTCTCACTGATAGGTGGGATCGAGCAAGGTCATCCAATCGGAACAATAGAGAACGGAGGAGGAGACTCTGATCGGTGGGGTCCAAGGTCCCTTTTCCAATTTTTGTTTCAACTTTTTTTTTGGTGTTTTGGACCAGAGAGTAAGTGGGCATACTCCCTTCTTTTTTTTTATTCTCATCTTTCTATTCAACCTTCTTATTGGGTCAAGATGTTAAAGGGCCCATTTAATTTCTGTTTTATTGGAATTCCGTGCATGTTATTTAGAAAATGATTTGATGCATTTCCCATAATCATTTGTGCACGAATTTTTGTGGACATCTTCAAGAAAAACTATGAAGAATTTGATGATATAAAAATTTTTTATTCATTGGCGCTCAGAAATATTTTATATCATTTTTTTTTATGAATGTTCAAATATTGGCCGTTTATTTGACATTCCGCAATGCTTGAACTTAAAAGAAGGATGCCAAAATTATTGATTTCAGTTTAACGGAATGACACATTTAGCTTGTCATAAAAAATATTCATCAGATATTTCATGAGCATTTGAAATGTTTCTCATAATTCATGGCAATTTCTCATGAATTTCTAGGCCTCCATAATTTGCTTGGCATATTTCGGTTAATACCAGGAGCACCTAGTATTTTTCCACGCTTATCCCCTTTAAAATAATTCTTGATATTTTCTGAGGTCATTTCAGATTCTTATAATCCTTCGAATAGTCCCTGAGCATCTTATGCTATTTTGACCGCACATTTTTAGGGGTCAACAAATGCCCCCCACCAGAGTTGGTTGCGAGAATCTGTATTCGAACGACCAACTCTGGTGCCCCCTGTTTATAACGATTTTTCATTCATCTCCTGGATCCATGCAACCCCTTTCACGTGATTGAAGAATAAGCTTGTTTCCTTCGAGTGCATGATGCTTATCATTCTGGCGCTTATTACCAACGGCCATTTTTGAGTTTACTATTCCAACGGTCACTTTGGCGCTTTTTCGAGATGAGCGTAATGGCTAGGTTGCTCCGTTTCGCGTGTATCCTGCTCCAACGGCTATCCCTTTTTTTCTTTTTAAATCTCTTCACCATTCATTTCTATTTTATCATTCTTTCCTCTTCCTTCAAAATTCTTCCTCATATATTTTTTTAATCACCTTATGGCTAGTCATCCTGACAATTACGCTGAAGATGACACTATCCCTGAGTCGGATTCTCTTGTCGGGGATATTGAAGAACTTGAAGAAGTTGTAGAAGATGTAGATTTGGAGGTTGATCGTGCAACTGGTGATGCACTACAGGACACAATAAATAACTGGTCCCCAGATTATGCGTTGCAACAAGAACGGGCATACTGGAGGCCGCTTCCTTCACATGATTGGGGAACTGGCTCTGTTCCATCCCACTCAGGAATTCACGAGGACCAGTGGTGGATTTGTTTCCACTTCTTTTGGCTTCCCCTAATCATTGGTGTTATCGCAGTGCTACTTTTGGTGCAGTTCTTGCGAGAGTGAAGCACGTAGTTGGGGACTGAGTCTGATTATGTCATGCCCAAATGCATTCTCTCTTTTTTGTTGTTTATGTGATGCCCTTGTGTACTATGCTTCAATTCTATTAATGTGATGTCATTATTGTTTCATGATGTTTCATTTGAATGGCCGAAACATAGACCTTTGTGTATAATTTTGAGCCGACCCAAATGGGATTTCTGTGAATTTTGCAGTTTTTGAAAAACTAAAAAAAATGCCCCCTGCGTTTTGACATAGGGAAATTATTCCACGAGGACCTCATTTTCCCCATTTTTTTTTGGCAAGGGTTTACTGCCTTGATTGTTTTTTTTTGTATCGGGCTGGTTTTGGTTAAGGCCCAAAAATCTCCAACAGTTTTGTTCACCATTTTTTGTCTGGTAAGATGAATGACAAACGAAGTCAATCTTTATCGTCCTGACTGCGGCTTCTTTTCTTTGCTGGGCTATTTTTTGCTAAGGCCCAAAATTTCAAGAAGCTCTGCGCATCCTTCGTTTGGGTCTGATAAGATAAACAGTAACTGGGGACAGCTCTTTATTCCCTTCTTTTTTGTTTGTTTGTCTACGACATCTAGTTGTGTTTTGGGAAAGATTTTGGCAGTATTTCACATTGCTTAAGCGAAAAAGTAGCTTGCAATCAGTATTTCGTGAAAAGATATTTCTCCCTTCGTGGAATTTTCGTTTGACCAAGGCCTATGGAATCCTTGAAATGGTGGGACAAATGATCACTCGAGCGGATTTTCCTTTTCAGGGGTGGTCCACCCCGTGTTCATCTTTTGTCGATCTTTACGTCCATTAAACGCATCTTTTGTTTGGGAGACACCCATTATTTCTTTGTCTGCCATTATATTTGGCCTGGGCGCAACATACCTGATTTCCTCCAAGTTGCGCTTCACCTTCCTCCCTTTTTTATTTTGTTCTCGTTTTTTTTTAACCAAAACTAGGCTATGATGTTGTATATATTAAGGACAACTTTCATAGCTTTTCTCCATCAACACCTTTTGTTACGCCAACCTATAAGCGTAGTACACACATTAACTCATTTCGGTTAATCCCATAGTTTTCATGGCTGTCACTTTTGCTGAGGTGAAGAGACTCTTATGTGCCGTGGTGCTACCTTGGGCGTTGGAAAATGGTTTATGGCTGGCCATTGTTTTTGACCTTTTGGGCGGTTGGAGGGTGAGAGTGTGCGCTCCCTTCAACTATGAACCAATTTCTAAAATTTGTTTAATCAAGCGGGTCATCGACCCCCTTCTCATCTTAGAATTGTTGAGTGTTCTCATGCCGATTTACAGGCTTCACATAACTGTCATGGTGCTTCTTTTGTCTATTTTCCTTTATTTAGCAGGTAATCTTCGCTTGGGGGTGCAAAATTTTCCCACTGACCCTGGGTATGCGGATTTGCTTTTTCCATGAGCTGTAGCGAGCGCTGACATTGATTCAAGTTTTCTCCTCACTGTCTCGCGAGGACTTTGATTTTTTTTTCTTCCTTTTTTTTTAGAGTTTCTAATCAGTCGGGATATGCCTTATCTCATTAGCACTCCGCATGCCCTCTTGCCTTGCGGTCACTTAGCGGAAAGAGTCTTGATCAGAAGTTCAGCGGTCCTCAAGCCTAATTGAGCTCGGGGTAGCTACTACTTCCTGGGACGAGCTCAAGGTCATGATGATGGCCAAAGAGGGAGTCTCTATGTTGGCCAACTTTGGTTACTTTGCTTTGTTTTAGTTTTTATTTTTTATTTTTGGGTGATAGAAATCCGAGAAATATGTATCTTGTATGGTTTGTAGGCAAGGTTTTGAGCTATGGCGGTTGTATTTAGCATGTCTTTGTTAAGGATGTTTGTACCCTCGTTCTAATATTCGAAGAATAGAATTTTTCAATATTTCATTTCATTCGCGTAATCTTTCCAGTGGGGCGATAAACTGGCTCCCATTGACCTCGATTACACGAACCAATTCTGGTTCTTTGTCACTTGCCGAATGAAGTAATGGGCTGACGTTTTGTCATTCTTTTTTTGTTTGTTCATAGGAGGAGGGTTTAATATAACAATTGTTTGTCTTGTATGTGGAGCGGAGCTTCGAAAGACTTGTGTAAGAACAACTTTATGAAGTCGAAGCATTCCTGTAAGGCAGTTATTTCCAAGAAAAGTTCCAGCTGATTTTTGTTGTCAAATCACTGAGCAAGAAATTTATCATTGGACTGATTTTGGTTAAGGCCCAAAATTTCTAAAAGCCTCATTCATCTTTTCGGGTCCGGTAAGATGAACGACAACCGGTGTCAGTTGCTTATGGCGCACTCTGACATAATCGACCATTTTCTTTTTGTGGATTTTGGTTTGTGGAATTTTATGGAGTTTGGGAAGATTTATGGAAGAAATGCCTTATGGGCATTCAGTTCGAACAAGGTATTCCTTGATGCATTATTTTCAAGGACATAAAGCTTCAGTTGCTCCTTGTACCTGCAAAAAAAAACGAATAGCCCTCAGGAGTAACTCAAAGAGTTACCAAGTCATTGCACATGGCATTCGTCATCGGGCTGATTTTGGTTAAGGCCCAAAATTTCTAAAAGTCTCGTTCATCTTTTCAGGTCCGGTAAGATGAATGACAACCGGTGTCAGTTGCTTCTGGCGCACTCCGACATAATTGACCAATTTTTTGTGGATTTTGGTTTGTGGAATTTTATAGAGTTTTGGAGAGAATTTTATGGAAGAAATGCCTTATGGGCGTTCAGTTCGAACAAGGCATTCCTTGATGCATTATTTTCAGGGACATAAAGCTTCAGTTGCTCCTTGTACCTGCAAAGAAAAAAATGAATAGCCCTCAGGAGTAACTCAAAGAGTTACCAAGTCATTGCACATGGCATTCGTCATCGGGCTGATTTTGGTTAAGGCCCAAAATTTATAAAGGCCTCGTTCATCTTTTTAGGTCCGGTAAGATGAATGACAACCGGTGTCAGTTGCTTCTGGCGCACTCCGACATAATTGACCAATTTTTTGTAAGTGGATTTTTTTTTTGTGGAATTTATTTGGTGGGGTGTGTAAAGCAATTTTTTTGTTTCAGGTGGATTTTTATTTGGTGGGATTTTTTTTCGCTTGAGAATTTGTGTTTGTTTTTTTTTTTTTTGTGCGAAACAGCCTCTCTCTTTTATTGGAGGTTTGGTTTTGTGGGAATTGGTTTTGACCAGAAATTTTATTTTGACGGATGCTTGCTTCGTGCTTAGAACGTCGATGACACCTCTGTCAAATTCGCTCATTTTTTGAGTTTCAGAATCCACCATGAGGGACACATTTTGTCGTTGCCCCCTGCAAGATGCCTGACAAATTTGACCATCTCCGGAATAAAGCTGTTTTGACAATGAATGGGGTATGGTTGTCAGCTACGTTCCTTGCAAACCTTGGATTCCCTCCTCGGTCTCCTAAATCCTTGTCGGTCACGGGGCGTCCTTTGGATTGGACATCTCGAGAGCAGCCTTGGATTTCTTTCTCGGTCTTCTGGATCCTTGTCGGCCACGGGGATTCCTTTGGATTGGACATCTCAAGAGCAGGCTTGCGTGTCCTTACTCCCATTTCTGACTCAGAGGTTCGGACTTATGCTTGTGTACTTTGGTTTGGGGTTCGATTTACTCCGACCCAGTGTGCCTTCCTGGTCACGAGTCTGGCCTATATATAGGGCCTATCTTTCTCTTGGCCACTCAATACCTTTCATCCAAAGTAATCTACTTATGGATTCCATTTTGGTCCCATCCAGAAAGCGTCGGCCTAGCCCACACTCGCTCTTCCTGATTGGTCTTATGGTCCACAGAACCGTTACCTTTTTCGGGACCGTGAAGCCTTTGAATATTTTCATAATAACATGAGTATTGCAGATAGACCCGTGATCCAGTGTTGTTATTTGACCCGCTGGGGAGGTTGGATAAGGAACATTCTCGCTTCCTTGCTAGTTGGGCTGAGTTCTGGAGACTGCGGAGATTGGCTAGCCGTCAGTCTTCCTACCATCCTGAAGTCACCCGGTTGTTTTATGCCAATTTTCGCATTTCATACAACCATAAAAATGTGCCGCAGGCTTCTTCTTACCTTTTTGGTAGGTACCTTCCCCTAGGGCTCACGGAGCTTGCACATTTCCTAGAGGCTTCTGCAACTCTTGATGGTCTCCCGGTTTATACATATGTTTGCTGGCCCCGTGATTGTGAGAGTCGTTCGGCTTACCGACGTTGGTTCAGGTTTCGAGCAGACCCGATCAATGGGACAATGTGTACTTCGTCCCTCCCTGCCTTGCACAGGTCATTTTTTTTGCATGGTCTTCCCCCTCCTTTTTTTTTTAATATACACGATCCTTATTTTAATTTTTCATTGATTGTGCTTTTTTTTTTTAAGCAGGGTTTTATTCGCAATGATCACCCACGTTCTTTTGCCCCAGAGTGATTTTACTAATTTCACCAGCTCCGAGACCCTTTTTTACCTGCGTCACTTGATCGCAAGAGACAAGAAGATCAATGTGGCACATGTCATTCTCCGGCATATGCATCACGCGTCAGAGTCAGCCTGTGCACCGTTGCCTTACGGGCATCTGGTGGAGGAATATATGGTTGCATTGGGCATTCCTTTGCCAGAGAAGTTGTGGAGGAAATCTATCTCTGGTTGTGACCGAGCATATCCCCGTAACTTGGTCGGGGATCTTACTTCTTTAGGGTGGGTTGAGAGTTCCAGTGGCAGGTTGATTCCGGACCCTAACCATGTGGTGAATGATTATATCTTGACACTTGGTGCGGCGCCTAACCAGTATGGGCCTCCGCGAGAGGGCTCCCCACCGTCTGATGTCGAATCTAGCACCGACGGTCCCAAGGTGTCTCTGTCTCACCTTGACAAGACGTTCGACGATATATATAATCATATCGGGACCGTGGAGAAGAAGATCGACAGAATTCTCACTGCCCTTGGCCCCCAAATTGTGAATGCCTCTCGAGTTACGAGCTCATCCAGAACCGTGGCAGTATGTCAGGATGTAAGAGGCATGGACTTGACCCAGGGTGTGGGCTCGGATGAGGAGGTGGATACAACCATCAGGCTCTGATCATTTTGGTTTTTTTTTCCAGTTTTAAGCTTAGGTGCTTGTATTTGCTGGGGTGGTATTTTTTTCTGGGGGTTAGGATGAGATTTCGGGATTTGCCAATGGTCTTTTTTTTTTCTTTTTTCCTTTTGTTTCAACATAAACGTCTATTTTGTTGGGGTAGATCGCAAGAGCCAATTAGTCTCATGTTTTGGCCAGATTGAGACTGCTTTTCCATGGTATTCTGCATGGGTTTGGTTGCATTGCTGGGAGTGTTCATCGAAGTTTGGAGGTGATACGACAATCCTATTACTCGGAGATTGTCATTTCGGGTTAGGAAAGAAGGGGTGTGGATTCACTTTTTCTTTCTGAACACAAAGGGGAATGAAGCTTTTCGGTCCGTGGTGTTGTTTTGTTTTGGGTGAGGCAGCTTTGTCTTTCGAGGAGGGGGTGCTTTTGTAGCCAGCCTTGTTGTATCTATGTACAAAGTTTTTTTTTTCTTCTCTTCTTTTTTTGTTATTGTTTTTTTTTTTGGTTTTTTTTTATTGTATGTACATACATATTTATGGTCTTTATTGACCTCCGTATTTATGCCACACACGAAAAACTAACACACATGTGTTTTGCCATGAGGGGTTGTTCTTGGACTATTCTCTTTATCTTGCTTGTGCGGAGCGAAATCCTATAAGACATGTTTTGGGAGTAATATCTCTCCTCCTTGGTATTTCTTTTCTACCCAATTCTTGAACACAAAGCAATCCTCAATGGTATGACCCAAAATTCTGTGGTATGGACAGAAATTCGGCTTATCTGAATATTGATCTTCATCTGGCCGCTTAATTTTCGGTAAGCAAAGCCCATGTTGTCTAGCCATGAGGAATACTTCGTATGTCTTATCTTTTCGAAAAGAGTAAGGCATTTTCTTGCGCTCAGTTAATGATAGACGCGCGTCGAAATTGGAAACTTCACCAGAGGTTTCACTTGTCGTGGTTGCCTGCGTTTGTCGAGCCTTCCTAGGGATTTTAAACTCCTTATTTTGTATTTTTTCTTCTAACCAATCCTTGAAAACATAACATTCTTTCAAATCGTGCCCAAGTACCCTATGGTATAAGCAATAATTAGGGTCGTTTGATCTTTCTGCATCTCCAGGACGCTTGCTTGGGGGCAACTGCATTCCCTTTTTGAGAGCAAGGGTGAAAAGTTGAAGAACACTTTCTTTCTTGAATGAATAAGATTTGCTTTTACGCTCTCTTAGCGTTATTATCCTTGGTTTTGGCTGACTGTGGGGTTCATTACCATTTTCTGTCTGGTTTGTTCCCTCAAAAATATTGTCATAATTGGTTGAAACCTCAAAACTTTTAACCGTTTTATTTTTAGCTCTCGTGTACTTTTCCTTTCTTTTTTCTTTCTCGAGCCGAGGTCCCGTTAGCGGGACCCATCCTTCTTGGTTAAGGATTCCATATCGAGTTACGTAATTGATCAACTTTTGGTAAGTGGATATTTTTGCCAATGCCAGATAAGGTTGGATCCATCCAGGCAAGCTACGCATGATCATTCTAACTTGGTCGATCTCTTTTATCGGGAGTCGACAACTGAGACCTATATTTCTCCATCGATTAATATAGTGTGGGAGTGATTCTCCTCTTTTTGGTTTTAAATTGATCATGTTTATTATCGTGATTTCTTGCTTCACCGCCATAAATTTGGAGCAGAAAGCATTTTCCATTCCATCCCATGAGTGGATGCTATTTTTATCAAGTGATGCGTACCACTCGAAAGCGGCTCCTGACAAGCTTTGTGGGAATTGGCGTAAAAGCCAGGCAGGGTTGCTAGCCGTATCCCCACACATCGTCAAGAAATGTACGAGGTGTTGCTCTGGGGTTATTTTTTACCACATCCCGTCAAACAAATGGAAGCGGGGTATGATGTAACCCTCCGGAAAAGGTTCATCGTCGAGGCATTTTGTGTAGGGCCTCGCTTCTCTTCCGAGAGGTAGTGTAAAACCACTTATGTCGGAGTTTTTTATTGCTTTAGGGATTATTTGTCGCATGTTTTCATCAATCATGGCGGTCGTTTCTGAGCAATGGCTTTGTTGGTGGCCTTGAATTGCTGTCTTTGGATGAGTTTCTTGTATTATTTTCTTTTTATTTGATTCTCCCATTGTTTGGTGTATCAAGGTTAACCATGCTTCATTATCTTCTTTAGAGACATCAGAGATGTTCTTTTCTTTGAAAGTCTTCAATCTTTCTTGGTCTTTGCGAAGAGTTTCCATTTGGAGACTCATTCGTTCGAGCATTTCTTGAAGGCGAGAGATTCTATCATCCTCTGCTTTATTAGTATCTACGTTTGATGGAATTTTTGGAGTCTGCTTGAGGTCTTTTTCACCATCTCCAGTCTCAGCCACGTACAGGGGCGTTTCTCTTTCTAGTTCAACCACCTCCTCGGACCATCTTTTGGTCATGGTACCGCTTACATGTACGGTTGTGCCTTCGTTAAATGCATTTTTTCTTTCGTTCTTTTTGTCGATTTCCACTTCAGGGAAGTTGTCTCCATATGATTGGCTATAAATTACAGCCATGTTAGCTTCGGAACTATCAAAATAGTTTATGTCATAAGTTCTAAAAGGTGCTTCGTCTACATTCTCTTGTGAACCTTGATCGGGTTTGTGTATGACAATCCCTTTATTATTTTGTTTAGGGAGATCCTCAGATGTGACTTTTTCGAGTAGTGTCGAAAAATTATCATCGCTATCATCATCCTCCGAATAAGATAGGGTTAGAGGGCACGATTCCTCCTTGCCTTTGGATGATTCTCCTATTTCTTGGCAGGACAACATTATTTGTGTAATGTCTTTGGCTAGGAGATGTGGATGAGAATCCTCATTTCCCTCATTTTTTGGGGTTAACTCTTCCATAAGGGGTTTGAACTGTTCTCCAGTTGCTACTGCGTCTAGAGTTTCAGTATCGCTTTCACCTTTACAGTTATTGAGTGCATAGGTTTCTTCCCTTTTGTCGAGATCTCCAACTGTGCCAACCATGTACACAGCGAATGAGTTCCTAGGATTTTTCTTTTGCCATTCCATTTGCCCACATAATTTGTTGTGGTGGGTCCTCGCAGCCTTCTTGATCTGGGACTTTAGGACCCCTAGTTCTGCTTGCAAATGTCTCCGAAGTGTCGGTCTGATTTTCTCGGTATTCTTTCTTTGTGTTGGGGCTTTTTGCCATTTTTTAGGGAGAGACATTTTCTCTTCAGGGAAGATTAGTCTCTCATGTATAGAAAGACGTTCTTTTCCTGGAAAAACCAATCTTTCATGCACAGGATGCTGTTTCCAACTGTGTATATTTTTATTGTCTTTTTTGACTTCTGTGGTGAATTGTTTTGCTGCCTCAAATTCGTGTTTCGAAACAAGAGGCCGCTTTTCCCACTTGGGCTGCGGGTTAAGGGTATGTGCCTTCCCCCTACAATGATATGCCTTATGGATTTTCTGAACGGCAGTGAGCTTTTCAACTTGGCTAGTAACCGAAACCGGAACTGTTTTGAAATGGGCCGGTATGTCTCTCTGTGCTATAAGGCGAATAGTCGGTGCCTTCCATTTCAGGATTCTTAATGGTGTGAATGAATTATGCACTGACAAGTCGGGCTCGACCTCCAAGCTATTCTGATATGCCTGCAGTGCTCCGATCTCCGAGATTTTCACCCTTTTCATAGGCTTGGATGTCAGTCTCGACATGTTGTTCTTGTTTTTGGATCCTCTACGGTATTTGGTTGTCCCCGTGGAGTTCATAGTGATGTAAGAAGGGGGTTGATGCACACCTCCCCCAGTGATGGTGAAGGGTGTATTTGCCTGCACCTTGCCCCCAATGATGGTGAAAAGTGCATTTGCCTGCGTCTTGCCCCCAGCAATGGTGAAAGGTGCATTTGCTTGCATTATGGGAAAGTTAATCGGGATAGACCCGACCATAATCATCCCAGCTGTGCCTTCCTGGCTTTTGTTCTTCTCGTATGCCATTCGATTCCTGCAAAATGACAATGCCTTGGAATCATGGTTAGCACTGAGGAAAATCATGACAATATCTCTTTTAGTCTGCATATTTCATATTTTTTGTTATTCCCAGATGAGAGGAAAAAGAGGTCCCACCGGACGTGCCAGAAACCTGTCCGGCTCTTTTTGACGGATTCCCCGTTTGAAAAAGAAAACAAAAAGATGATCGGATCAGATATCCCCTCGCAGGTGAAAGCCTTCAACACGGGCGCCTCTCACTTAAGAGATGCTCGCTCGTGCGGACTTTGCCCCTACGAGAGTTTGTTTTTGTGTAGGTCATTTCTTTCCGACGGGCGCAAGCCCCCGCCGTTAATTACCCTGGTTACTTTCTTAGGCACCTCTGGATCAGGAATATCAAAGAATATGTGCTGCAGACTGTTAGAGAATTGTCAATAAAACAATTAGTGTTCATGCATATGCATATGGATATTTTGCGGGTGTTGATATTTCGGTGTCTATCAATTTTTGTTTAATAAATGAAATGATATGACATAATCTTGTTTAATTTGTTTTTTTTTTCTTATAAGATATCAAGTATGAATTTTTTTATTAAGAGATTATTTCGGAGCCTCATTCAAAGTAAAGTAGGATCGCGGGGCTACTCAAATGTCATGAGGTGTTTGGCTTTCCTTAGCCACCATGACTGTTGTAACGATCGAGAGTGAGGTCGCGGGATCACTCAAGCGCCACAAGATTCGCACATTCAAGAAGATAAATCCTTCTTAGAGTACGAGATTTCGATTTTGTTTTGTTTTATCTTGGATTTGGATTTAATTTTGCGTTATCTGGAGTGAGATCACGGGATCACTCAGATACCGCAGGGTTTTAGCCTTTCAAGTATATTTCGTCAGGTGGGTTTTGATCACCGAAACTACTTTAACAATCAAGATAGTACGTTATCTTAAGTGAGGTCGCGGGATCACTCAGACACCACAAGATTAGCACATCCGAGAGGATACCATAGAGCCTTCTCTGAGTACTAGATTTCGATTTTATTTTGTTTCATCTTGGTTTTGGATTTAGTTTTGCGTTATCTGGAGTGAGATCACGGGATCACTCAGATACCGCAGGGTTTTAGTCCTTCAAGTATATTTCGTCAGGTGGGTTTTGATCACCAGAACTACTTTGACAGTCAGGACAGTGTGTTATCTTAAGTGAGGTCGCGGGATCACTTGGACGCCACGAGATTTGGAATTTGGTTTGGTGATTTGGATTTATATGTGGTTTTGGTTTTCGATTTGGGCGCATACCTAAGGTAGGATCTGGTATCCTCCTCAGGGGCGAGGCCTTGTGATACTGGCACTATTTCCGACAAAATAAGGTTTGCATACCCAAGACAGGACGTCATGACCTTCTCAGGGACAAGGAGTTGAGTGACGCGTAGCCTCGAGAACATTCAGTTGACTTGGTGATGCACGATTGTAGCTAGGGACATTCACTCATGATGCATACCTAAGGTAGGATCATATGACCTCCTCAGGGGCAAAAGGTATTGAGTTTGGTTTTGTTTCTTTGAATATGAATTTGGTTTCTTAATTTTTTATTTGGTTTTGGGTTTTCGATTTAGACGCATACCCAATGTAGGATCTCATGTCCTCCTCAGGGGCAAGGGCCTTGTGGCACCAGCATTATTTCCAACAAGACAAGGTTTGCATACCCAAGACAGGATCTCATGACCTTCTCAGGGACAAGGAGTTGAGTGACGCGTAGCCTCGAGAACATTCAGTTAACTTGGTGACGCACGATTGTAGCCAGGGACATTCACTCATGATGCATACCCACGGTAGGATCATGTGATCTCCTCAGGGGCAAAAGGTATTTCTTTGAATTTGGTCTTTAGATTCGATTTTGATTTTGTTGTTTTGACGCATACCCAAGATAGGATCTGGTGTCCTCCTTAGGGGCGAGGGCCTTGGGACGCCGGTACTATTTCCGACAAAACAAGATTTGCATACCCAAGACAGGATCGTATGACCTTCTCAGGGGCAAGGAGTTGAGTGACGCGTAGCCTCGAGAACATTCAGTTGACTTGGTGATGCACGATTGTAGCTAAGGACATCCACTCATGATGCATACCCAAGGTAGGATCCTATGACCTCCTCAGGGGCGTAAGGTATTTCTTTGAATTTGGTCTTTAGATTCGGTTTTGATTTTGTTGTTTTGACGCATACCCAAGGTAGGATCTGTTGTCCTCCTCAGGGGCGAGGGCCTTGCGACACCAGCATTATTTCCGACAAAACAAGGTTTGCATACCCAAGACAGGATCTCATGACCTTCTCAGGGGCAAGGAGTTGAATGACGCGTAGCCTCGAGAACATTCAGTTTACTTGGTGACGCACGATTGTAGCTAGGGACATTCACTCATGATACATACCCAAGGTAGGATCCGGTGACCTCCTCAGGGGCAAAAGGTATTTCGTTGAATTTGGTTTTGCTTTTGGATTTGGATTTGGACTTTGATTTTTAGTTTTTGGGTCGTTGGTTTGATTTGGTTTAATTTTGGTTTTGTTTCTTTTTTTGTTTTGGTTTTGATTCTGAATTTGGGATTGGGACTCCGTACCTAAGGCCTGACGGCTAGGTCCTGGGAAGGTTGCATTTTTCATTTAATTTTGGCTTTGGGGATCAAGACTCCGTATCTAAGACCTGACGGCTGAGTCTTGCAAAAGTTTGATGTTTTGTTTATTTTCGGGATTAGGACTCTGTATCTGAGGCAACTAGTTGAGTCCTGAAAATATTAGACTCTTCTTTTTTTGAGGTAGGACTCCATATCTGAGGCACATTAGCTGGGTCCTGGAAATGTTACGTTGTTTTTGTTTTATCTCGGTTTCTGTTTTAAGACTCCATATCTGAGGCCAGGCGGCTGGGTCTTGCAGAGGTTTGATTATTTTGAGTTCGGGGTTAGGACTCCGTATCTGAGGCACATTAGCTGGGTCCTGGAGAGGTTATATCTACTTATTTGATTTTGATTTGGGATTAGGACTTCGTATCTAGGGCTTAGCGGCTGGGTCTTAAAGATGTTATATTTTTTATTTGATTTTGGTTTTGGGATTAGGACTCCATATCTGAGGCTTGGTGGCTGGGTCCTGGAGATGCTATATTTTCTATTTGATTTTGGTTTTGGGAATATGATTCCATATTTGAGGCCTGGTGGCTGAATCCTGGAGATGTTATATTTTTTTTATTTGATTTTGGTTTTAATATCGGGACTCCGTATCTAAGGCCTGACAGCTGGGTCCTGGGAAGGTTGCGTTTTTCGTTTGATTTTGGCTTTGGGATCAAGACTCCGTATCTCAGGCCTGAAGGCTGGGTCTTGCAGAAGTTTGATTTGTTTTATTTATCTTCGGGGTTAGGACTCCGCATCTGAGGCACATTAGCTGAGTCCGGCTATGTTTTTTTTTTTTTAATTTGGTTTTGGTTTTAAGACTCCATATCTGAGGCCTGGTGGCTGGGTCTTGCAGAGGTTTGATTTTTTTTGAGTTCAGGGTTAGGACTCCGTATCTGAGGCACACTAGCTGGGTCCTGGGAATGTTATATTTTTTTATTCGGTTTTGGTTTTAAGACTCCATGTCTGAGGCCTGACAGCTGGGTCTTGAAGAGGTTCTGGCTTTGACCTATCTCTTTGGCTTGAGAATAATCAGAGCACAGCTTATACTCCTTTTAATTGTCGGTATCCAGAGAGAGCTCCTTGTGAGATTCATCACTTTTATTATCGGTGAACCTCAATTCAGCCGAATTCTTGAAACTGAACCATTTTCTGAATATTCTGCATTACGAAGGTTCCCGACACCTGCAACGGGTCTATTTTTTTATTGGGCTTTGATGTAGTTACTCAGCATGAATGTATTACTTATATTTTTCGGAGCTCACAGGAATTTTCCTCATATTTTTTCTGAGCTTCTGGTGATTTCTGATGGATCCTTCAGATTAGCGACACACTGATCAGTCATCATTTTCGGTGTTTATATGATTTGGTTGGTTTTAATTGGGTCTTAGGCCATGGGATTTGATAAAAATAGGCTCTTCATATTTTTCGGGATTTATAGAAATTTGGTTTGGATTTTTCTGAATTTGCTATGATTTTCGAGCAATCTTGAATTTTTTCTGATTGGATCATGTCGGCATCAAGACTTGAGCCCATGGACGGCTACACCTCTTATTGTTAGAGACTGGATGCCGCAAAAAAAATGATTGGATTTGAGATCCCTTCATTTTTTATTCCATTTTTTGCTCGGCACTTTTTTATTCCATTTTTTTTTGCTCGGTACATCTGAACCGAAAGGGACTGGTTGGCTGGGGCCATCTATCGATGGTCACGGAGTGTATGCCGTGTCCACGCAGAAACCTCCTTTTTTTTTTGCTTTCTTCTTCTCACTATTCTCTTTTCTTTCGATCTGATGAGGGGTCTCGACGCCATGGCTTTCGAGTTCAAGCTTCTTGGATATGGAATGGATTGGAGGGAAGGGTTCATGAGACGGCAAAAGGAATTGATTGGTAGAGAGGGGCAACGACCCATGAGGATTTGCACCGGGTTCACCCAATCCCCTCTTTTTCATTTTCTCCTCCTCTTCCTTCTTCCCTCTTTCATTCGTTCTGGCGGGTCATTTTGATGTCACTTCTGCATATCTAAGCCATTCAAACATGCCGCCGACTGATGGAAGAGTTTTAAGGTTTCATGAGTCCTTCCAGGAGGGGGAAATAGGTGTGATTCGCCTTGTGGCAAAGATTGCTTCCCGCCGTTCTCTACTATGAGTCGAGGCGCGATGGCTCTGAGAGATGGGGGCGGCAATTGAAATTTGCGAGCACTTCTAGAGGTAAGTGCTTGAACCGCCGTTTTCAACTTGTGTGAAGGGAACTCCTTAGCACAGGTCTTACTCTAGCCATGACTATTTTTTTGTATGCTCATCAGGTGTTTGGCAGAATGCATGAGAGAAGTTGTGAGGGAGCAATCGGCTGTCGAACACTAGGTTGTGCCTGTAAGGGCTCAGGCACAACTTCTAGAGCATTTACATAGTTGGATGATTTTGATTTGGAGTCTATCTTTTCTCATCGTTCAGTCTTGTCTGAAGCCATTTCTGTTTCGGTTTGGCTTGTCATAAAGAACACGGATGTATTTCACTGCCTTGCCAATTTTGCCATCTGTCATTCCCTTCATCAGGTAATGTTTGGCCTTGATCAATTTTTCTTTTATCATTCAGTTGGGTGTATTGCTATCAGCAGTTGAGTTTGGGCACATTTGAATTGCATTTGTGTTAACACAGGAAACTGCGAGCAGCTATTAATGGTTGCATCTTGGGCCGAAGCATCATGGGGTGTCTTATGATTACTGATTGTGAAGAAGTGAGGTGGCATGGACTACAAGAAGGTTGATACTGAACATGGTATGTGATATAAGTATATTGACAGTTTGACTCCTTCTTAATTGGTTTTTTTCTTTTTTTTCTCTCTCTTCTTGAAGGAGGTCTGGTTTTATTCATGCTACTATTTGTGGAAAGAAGAGAGCATTGAAGTTTGGTGTGGGATAATGGATAACAGCAACAAGCATACTCATTAGAAACACCATTCTCTCAGAATTTATAATCTAGTCATGAATTTGAGGCTCCTGATGGCTGATAGTGAATGTAACATATATGGTGATGATTGACAGGAGCCTGCAAGGAGGGGTTGGTAGCATCATCATCTTAAGTTGGCATCTTCTGAGATTGAGCATGTCACAAATGTGTGAGTACTGTGATGGTTGAGTGGCGGTATAGAAGATGGTGGTGCCAGCATCACCTCTGAGGTCAGATTCTTCTCTCCCTTTCCCCTTTTTTTTTATTTTTGGCCAGCACTGGATTTCAATAGATCTTTATTGCAAGGTGGCATGAAATTTGTTCTCTGAAATTCTTTTATTTTGTTAGCAGGTACTAGTTTTGATTCAGCTATCATCACCTCAAGTTGGCAACAAGAGTATGGCACCAGCTTGAGCTCCTTTGAGGCTAGGTTCCTTCTCTTCTGTTTATTAAATATTATCTTTTTACTTATGGCCGGTACCTAATCACATGGAGTTCATTGAGAAATAAAATGGAATAAGACTGATTTTCTTTTTTTTTTGAGATTGATGTTCTTCTCTCCCTTTTTTTTTTGATTAACTCATGGAGAGCCATCATCTTGAGTCTGATGTTGCAGGGATGGGACTGATCAGACCCTTCAGGTTTGAGCAATAACTAGCAAGGCGGCAGGCAGTTTACTAGTTCATGGTGGTTGTGGTTGATTGGCATGGGTTTTGAAGCATCATGGAGGTGCTTCATGGTCACTGGTTGTGAGGAGAAGCAAGATGGCATAGGATAATACCTGCTGTCCTAAAGGTCTCTTTCTCCCTTTTTATTTTCTTTTATTAATTGTTTCTTTTTTATATATGTATGTAGCTCATTTATTCGTTTAATGGACGTGCAAAAATAGTACAAATGCAGACTATTTATGTGTGCATAATATATTTCCTTTTTATTATTTTTTTTTTACTTGTAGTAGCTATGCAAACAGAATTAAAGTGAAAGGCAAAGAGAAAACTTTATGGAAATATGATACAGTACTGTTATTGTGCATATCTTTTCCTTATAAGTCATGATAATGTATATGCCCATGCAGTTTTTTGTATGAAAGAAGAAAATAGAAAGGTGAGGATAGAATAACAATTGTAAAAAAAATGCGAAGACAACTAAAATATGCCATGAGGCCTCTTTGGATGAGGGATGAACATGATTTAGAAGAAAAGATGTAAAATATGCAAAAAAGAAAAAGAAAATAAGAGTTCCCTGAGCTTCACAGCCCATGAGCTCCTGTAAACTAATACACCCATGCACACCATGAATTGGTGGCTGGGTCAAGCACAAAACTACTCTCAAAACAGCAAATAAATAATTTAGACCACCTTTTATTTGATAAAGCAGAAGATGATTACAAGCTGGTTCTCCTCTCTTGCAACTTAAACTACAGAGCCTCTTTTTGCTTTTCTTTTTTTTTGGTAGCTATCCTAAATTAACTTTCTCTTTTTTTTTGTTTTACAGATTTTTATATCCTAAGTGCGTGTTTGGTTTCAAGTGTTTCTTCAGAGACTGTTGCTGAAAGTTCTCTCTCCCCCCTTTTTCTTTGCCTGGTTCTCTCTCTGACTCCTGAAAGTTCTCTCTATTCTCTCCTCTTTGAATGGTGAAGCTGCCCCTTTATTTATAGAAAGAGTCAAGGGTACTTTAGTCACTTCACATCTCATTTCATTTCCCTTTTTATTGAAACAACCCAGCCTTTAATTCCATCTGTATAAGGCTCTTCTCTCTTCTATTTTTTTTTCTGTAGTATTTGGAGTATAATACTTGCTGCAGGTGATGTCAAGTCAACATTTATTGTTGCTCCAGGTACGATTCCCTCTACTCCCCCTTCCTGTGTCTGAACAGTAGGGTATTCTTTCCTCTCACTTGGCTCTACTGCCCTCTTTCAGTATCTACACTGCTTGAGCATTGTATTCAATGGTCAGTAGATACTTCTTTGGTATTTCATTCTCAATTTACTGTTGTTTCATGGGCACAGTGATGGGCTGGGCTTATAGCCTTAAACATACTGTCTTGGTGAATTTGTCAAGCTATTTGCAAGCTACACCACTTTTTTTTTAACAGCAGTCATTTAATATGACAATTATAACTTCAATTGGGTCTGTTGATGTTAGCCCTTTGTTTGCTGTATACTCGTGTCACATTAGATGAAGCTAACCATAGTGCTTTAATATCTTTAATGTTGATTGCAGGGTTTGATTTCTTTAAAGCATGAAGTTTGAACGTCTTCATTTGTTCTATTGCTGCTTGTGCTCCTGGCACCATGTTGCTGCCATTTTATTATTGCATTCTTCATTTGAAATCCTCTCTTGCCTTTTCTCAAATTCAATGGAGATCAAGGTTACCCCTAGCTGGCCCTTCCTCTTGGCGTCTGCTAGCTATTGTCAGAGCATGTGGACACTGGGCTTCACATCCTTCAATCATCAATTAGGCATAGGAACTATTCTTGGCCAGAGCTCGACCAGCTCAAGCCTCAATCTGAATTGGTGATCCCACGCAATTGCTTCGTTTTAGATTCAATTGGTGATTGTAGGTCATTACTAACATCCCCACAAAGCTGTAGCAACAAGCAATGGTGATATTTGTGGGTTCAATCATGTTAATTTTGCATTTCTGTTTTTCTCACCAGCCAGCTCGCTTCTTCTCAAAATTGAGTTTCAATTGCTGCACGACGGAGGTTGAAATTGGTATTGTCATGCTTTCCTCGACTCCACCTTTCCAATGGTACCAAGAACACGGGTTGCGGTGCTGTGGTTCGCCGGATCGGCTTGTGTCAGAGGCGACGGTTTCATCTCTTCCGTTTTTTTTTATCGATTTTCCTTCTCTCTTTTTTTTTGTTAAATTAGTTAGGTGTGGGGCCCATGGGTAGAGCCTATCATGGCTCGCCATTTGTACGGTGACTCTCTCACTGATAGGTGGGATCGAGCAAGGTCATCCAATCGAAACAATAGAGAACGGAGGAGGAGACTCTGATCGGTGGGGTCCAAGGTCCCTTTTCCAATTTTTGTTTCATCTTTTTTTTTTTGGCGTTTTGGACCAGAGAGTAAGTGGGCATACTCCCTTCTTTTTTTTTATTCTCATCTTTCTATTCAACCTTCTTATTGGGTCAAGATGTTAAAGGGCCCATTTAATTTCTGTTTTATTGGAATTCCGTGCATGTTATTTAGAAAATGATTTGATGCATTTCCCATAATCATTTGTGCACGAATTTTTGTGGACATCTTCAAGAAAAACTATGAAGAATTTGATGATATAAATTTTTTTTATTCATTGGCGCTCAGAAATATTTTATATCATTTTTTTTTATGAATATTCAAATATTGGACATTTATTTGACATTCCGCAATGCTTGAACTTAAAAGAAGGATGCCAAAATTATTGATTTCAGTTTAACGGAATGACACATTTAGCTTGTCATAAAAAATATTCATCAGATATTTCATGAGCATTTGAAATGTTTCTCATAATTCATGGCAATTTCTCATGAATTTCTAGGCCTCCATAATTTGCTTGGCATATTTCGGTTAATACCAGAAGCACATGGTATTTTTCCACGCTTATCCGCTTTAAAATAATTCTTGATATTTTCTGAGGCAATTTCAGATTCTTATAATCCTTCGAATTAGTCCCTGAGCATCTTATGCTATTTTGACCGCACATTTTTAGGGGTCAACACATGGTATTTTGGACAACTTTTCAAATGCCTCCATAAACGACAAACGAAACATCTCATGTGACATACGGTCACAAATGAGGGTCTCGAAGTCTCAACTCATACTTAAGTGAAGTATTTCTTAAATACTTAGCTAATTACCATTTGCACAAACAAATTTGAGAAATGTAACGTCATATCCTTCATTTAATTAGGAAGAGATCGCATGACAATATCAACAGTCCTTGATATCGGAGATCTCGATATCTCTAGTTACCAATTAGCTACTCAAACCTTTCAGTTCGCAAGCCAATGGAACCTTCATGTACCTTCTTAAAAGAAGTTTCTCTTACTTAATTCATGCTCATTACTCGATCATAAATGATTGAGTCATCTACTTTCTCTAAGAACTCCTTCTTGAGTAAGTGGATGCGAGCGTAGGAGTCAAATCTAGTCCGTATGAATTCTCTAATCCAAAGGTCTAGAGATCCTAAAATGAGGATATCGGCATCCACTTTATTGAATAACTTTTCGTAAAAGTTAATCAATCATCGCGATGCTACATTTGGGAAGTTAAGGAATATTTTTTGGGAATAAACATGCTCAAGTTTCTCTTCGCTAAGAACATGTCTTAGGAATCAGTATTACTTCTCCAAGTAAATACCTTTAGAAACGAGATAGTTGAAATTCAAAGATTAATCGCAACGAAATTAACATATTTAATATCTATAATAATTTCAATTTAAGGTCATTTAGTTTATGCAATGTTTTATTTATAATGATAAACAAAACTCCCACTATATTTATTTAATGTCCCAAATGTAGTTGATTTTCCAAGATCTCCGTTTTCATCAAGTAGAGCCTGCTATGGCACGTCACCCTACTTAACTAGACAAGGTAGGTTCTCCAACCAATCATATCAACCATATGACTCTTGGTTTGTGAATATCTATATATTTACAAACTTCGCCCCGATGTCCAAACTCTAGTTGGGTCTATCGATAAGCAACTTCTCTCTATTTGCTCCTAACAAATCCATTTATTTGTACCCCGACTATCGCATGACAACCATGACGTTCGCTTGGGCGGACCGCGCCATGAGAAGGCAAGCGACATGAAGGAGATAGAGAGAAGGAGGGCGGTCGGCTTAATCAAATTAATTGGGACATTCATTATGCGACTTTGTTTGGTGGTCGTGTTAACATACACCCATACCTATCCTATGACATTTCATAGCATACAAACAATCACATAACAATAAGCATCTCAAATACAAACATTGTTATGGGTTTGTATGGCTCCAGCTTGCATATTAATCTTCGCTGCATCTCCATGTAGCAAAACTAATCTAATTCAAGCCCTCCCACTAATTATAATGATCATATCCTATAATTAATGGAAATAAATACATGTGAAAAAAAAATCCTAATTCCCTCCTAGGCCTTAGGAGCATGCAAGCTTCACAAGTTACATTAAAATTAATCAAAATTAATTAATGGCACCAAAGGCCACATTACACACATTCACACATGTATTCATTTACAAATCACAAGGCATTGGAATCTTGAACCATACTAAACCCACGATCCTCCTACAAAACAGAGTCTTTTTGTATGCTTGTCGCCCGTTTTTCAAATGCAAAAAGGCTTAACATTACAACTACTTGTTTAAACCCTTGAAATTTAATCAACAATCCAAAAACAGAAAGGAGGGTATTTAAGGAGTGTTTTAATTAACATTTGAACTAATTTGATTAATTAGAATATATTTTAACTAATTAAAATAAGTAATTTGGGACCCGATAAAATCCGATATTTTTCGGTCACTAAAAAATTCGAAATAAATCCAAAGAGCTCCTTGCAATGAGTGTAACTACCAGTAAAATTTTAAAGGAGAGATCAGCTACCATCAGGGAGAATAAAAAAAGACAAAATTTCAGATAGCGCGCGAAGCGCCGTGAGAGAAAATTCTGTTTTGGCCTCAATCTTTTGGTCTGCGTGATCACCCCCTTGATATTTTTCATGAAAATAATTTACATGGAAAAATACTTTATATACTATGCTATCAATCCATGAAAAGAAAAATACCAAGGTCTATTCAAAATCATCGAGTTAAAAGTCATACTAGCGACTTGTCCTGTTCTGAAACAGACTGACGACTGAAAAGTTTTGACCCAGTTGAAGTATCAAACCTTAAAGAAAAATTATGAAACTAATTTTCACAGAATCCTAATTCGAAGTTGAACAACTCTATTCAAACACTTTTCTATAAAAGTGTCTCGCACTTTTTGGACCTGCCACAGAAGATCAGATAGTTCCTCTATGGGCCAAAGAAATGCGGATTAGATACCCCTCGAGCATCTTGAGATCCGAACATTACTACCCATCCAAAACAGACGACGGGCACCAATGCGGCTCCAAGTACCTCGAGAGTTGATTGTTTGTTGTAGGTCCTTTCTTTCCAGTAAGCGCAAGCCCCTACTGTTAATTACCTCCGGGCTCAGTTGAGAACTGGCCAAGAGCACCTCTAGATCGGGATAATCAAAGAATTAGACATCATAAGCGATTGAAGTCAGTTTTATGAAATGACTGGCATTTGGTAGGGGGGTTTGACTTATCACAAGACCTTGGTTGACTTTTATGTCACAATTTTAGCAATTTTGTTAAAATTAACTTTGCTGAAGTCGGCTTGAGGCCACCTTGAGATTTTTGAAATTAATACTAGGGGTTATATTTCCTAGATTAATGTTCAGTCGATTTAGGGATTTAGAGATTTTGGGATTTCGTTCGAGTCGCGAGGAAAGAAGCGCTATGCCTTCTCTTGACGAGAACATCGGGTTGTACCTTCCAGGGCAACGCGCTATGCAGCCTCAAAAGGACGGATTTGATTGTTGAGTTCAACACTAGAAAGATAGGCGATCTAGGTCAATTCTCAATCGTTTTAGGATTTAGAGATTTTGGGATTTCGTTCGAGTCGCAAGGAAAGAAGCGCTATGCCTCCTCTTGATGAGGACACCGGGTTGTACCTTCCAGGGCAACGCGCTATGCAGCCTCAAAAGGACGAATTTGATTGTTGAGTTCAACTCTAGAAAGATAGGCGATCTAGGTCAATTCTCAATCGTTTTGGGATTTAGGGATTTCGTTCGAGTCGCGAGGAAAGAAGCGCTATGCTTCCTCTTGACGGGAACATCGGGTTGTACCTTCCAGGACAAAGCGCTATGCAGTCTCAGAAGGACAAATTTAGACTTTTAAGACTTCAATGTCACTTTCAGTTATCGACTTTGATCCGAGCTCGAGGGCGTTGATCTTTGTGTCTTTAACTTTTGGGGTTTTGGAATTAAATCTTGGGGTTTCTTAAGACTTTTAAGACCATCTTTTAAGTCTTTTTTAATTTCAAGTTGGACTTTTGAGTTTTGACTTTTCAATCCATTTTCATTTAATTGGACTTTTGAGTTTTGTCTTTTCAGGATTTTGCTTGACTTCTGAGTTTCGACCTTTCAGGACTCTGATTCGATCTTTGGGTTTCGGGTTTGGGGATCCGTTCTTTTGGATTTCTAGCTTTGGTATATTTTTTGGTTTCGAGGTTTTAGGTTTTGAATTTAGGTATTTGAGCTTGTGGGTTTGGGGTTATGAATTTGGATTTTTGGTGTTTTAGACTTGGGAGTTAGGTTTTGGATTTACGTGTTTGGATCTAGGAATTTGAGGTTTTGGGTTTGGACTCTTAGTGTTTTTGGATTTGAGATTTAGATTTTGAATTTGAGGTTTTGGGTTTGGGTTTTGGTGTTTTTGAATTTTTGATTTTGGATTTGAAAATTTTTTTTTGGATTTGGGTTTCCAGCGTTTGAATGAAGTGTTTGGATCTTGGAATTTGAGGTTTTGGGTTTGAGTTTGGATTTTGGACCTTTGGTACTTGGATGTTGGACTTGAGTTTTAAGTTTTCGGGTTTTGAATTTGAGTTTCACGATTTTGGTTTCAGGCTTTTTTCATTTGGGTTTAGGTTTAAGGTTTTGCTTTGAAGTTTGAATTTTTTAGTATTTGAGTTCAAGATTTTTAAGGTTTTGGAATTTTGAGATTGGGTTTTGGTGTTCGAGGTTTTGGATTTCTAGATCTCTTTATTCTGGGTTTTGGATTTGGCCTTTAATATATATTTTTTTCTTGTCTTCTGGATTTGAGGCTTTGGGTTTGAGATTCGACCAGAAATGCCTGAGTGTACCTGCTGTCCAGAACATAGAATGTTCAAGTGTATCTGCTGTCCAGAACATAGAATGTTCAAGTGTACCTGCTGTCCATAACATAAATATTCGATCATTTCTGCAAAAATTAAACTTTATATTTATTTTTATTTTTATTATTTATCATAATGGTCATTTTTAGAAGCTTTGAACTTAATGTGCTTTGTGTTTTGAGATTTGGGCATGCAATGTGGTACCAAAATATTCTTCATATTTTTCTGGACATTTTGATATTTTATGGGAAATTTTTCTGATTTTCTGGCTATTTTTAATATATTTTTAAAGTTCTTGCTTTGCGAATTTTTCTGATTGGTTGAAGTTGATGTATGTGTTCGACTGTCAGGGACTCGCTACGCGATGGTCGTCACAAGAGATCAAAGGGACGCTGGAGTGAGTAGGCGGAGTCGCTTGGTTTTTGAAAGCATCTGTGCACCAGATGGGTTTGATTTGAATCTGGGTTCGATCAGTGGGCCCCATATGCCAGCGTCACTGCTTTAGTGTGCCACGTTCACGCGAGACTCCAATTCATCTCCCTCCATCCTTCATTGGTCTGGCATATTTCTGTTCGACAGGGGCGGAGCCAGCGTGGGGGCCCAAGTGGGCTTGGCCTCCCCTCTTTTTTTAATTGTATTAATAATTATAAGGTAAATTTAATGGAAATTTCAACAGATGTGTAAATTGGCCCCCTTAAAAATTCAAATTTTCATTTTGGCCCACGTCAAATAATATTTCTGGCTTCGCCCTGGTTCGACTGGAGGCTTCCATTGGCGGCGTCAGTGGAAGTTTCCGGTAGTCGTGGAGGCTGCAACTAGGTCACCAAGTGTCGTGAGGGTCTACTGGGATCGCCTCTGCCGCCTGTTGAAGTTGCGTTTGATGATTTGGGGCGTCCTGGCCTTAGCTTGGTTTGGTCTGCAATGGTAGTGGAGGACGACTGATTGACGGAACATAGTGAAGAATTGCTCGGGCAGAGGCATCGTGGAGCACTTTGAGAACATCGTGGAGCCATCTGCAAGTTCAATTTCATGTTGCATTTCCGAATTTGAGGTAATATGCTCTCGACTACAATTTTGGTCTGACAGACTTGTGAATGAAATTTGGTTTCATGTTTGAACTGTTCCGTGAGTCACTTCATTGGTCCGTAATAGACTTTTACTTTCTTTTCACATTTTTTGATTTATCATATTGAGCGATGTGGCCTGTGTTTAAACATTGAGCCCTTGATTTCTTTTCTTTTAACTTCATCCTGCTTTCTAAATGTGTACAGTTTAGTCTTTAGAAGTCAAACCATGACTACAGCACTTATTCATTCAAACGATTGAAATGAAGTTTAGACTAGTGATGCTGCTCTTGCTAATACTTATCAGTGGTGCATGTACAGGACCATCTTGTTCACATATCCAATTTTTTCTTTAACCATCATTAGTCGACATGTTTCAGTGTTTACATAGTTATTTCAAGGCCAATTTCATTTTCCTTTTCTCCTCTTTTATCACTCATGCATGCATGTTTTCACATGTCTACTGAATTTAATTTCTTGACATTTCAGGCATGGTTATTTTATGATGAGCAAACTTATTCAGTTACTAATACTGGATGACCTGAACTGGAACCATAAGTATTTTAACTTAGGGAACATGACTTTACAGTTTGAGAGAGACATTATTTGAACCAAAAGAAAGATGCAACAGTAATTGAACCTGACATTTCTGCAACTTACTTCCTGTGTTTAAGTGCAAACCCACTGTATCGCTATTGTTATATATATTTTTTTTATACGACCCTAAAACCTATCCTAAGGATGCTACTCTTTTTGACAGAAATTTATTATACACTTTTACTAACTAAATAAGACAGAAACCTGTTGCTCTAACAAAATGAACCTTGACTTCAGACTTATTTCTAAACATAACTGATGAAAGAAGTTACTCACTATATATTTTGCTGAGAGATACTGATATGAGTAAGGACACAGATTTCTAGAAGGGAAGGACTCCTGTATGCACTTTTAAGTGTAATTTTGATATTTATACTTTTATATAAACTTGAATTCTCCATTTTTGACAGGATAACTTTATATAACCCAAATTGTACTCGGGAATCATTTGCTTTCATGTGACTATCTTATACTGAAATCAACTTCCTTTTTTTCTTTCTTTATTAGTGCAGGCACCATTTCATATATCCACTGAACCTAATATCTGGACATTTTAGGGATGATTATTTTATAACAAACAAACTTACTCGGTTACTAGTACAGTATGACTTGGACTGAAACCATCAATTTTTTGACTTAGGGGATGTAATTATGCACGTTTTGAATGACACACCAATTATATAGCAAGGAAATGCAACAGTAAATGAAACTTAGGAGTCTATTGATTTTATTTCTACAATTATTATTTTTTTTGTTTTTAAGTGCAGACCTGCTATACCATTATTATTTCTAGTAAGTATGACCTTGAAACCTAACTTAAGAAGCAACTCTTTTTATCAAGGATTCACAGTACCTACTATTTACTAAATAAGACAGGAACATCTTGTTCTAAGGAATTGAACTTCAACCTCAAACTTATTCTTGAACAGAAGTGGAGAAAGGATCATCTTATTGCATACTTTACTAAGAGAGATTAACATAAGTAGAGATGCAGATTTCCTAAAAGAAAAGTCCCTTATATGCACTTTTAAGTATAATTTTTGACATTTATACCTTTATATGAACCTGAATTCTTTATTTTTGACATGATGAATTTTATTTTTAACTCCAGAATTGACCATTCTTTTATCAAAACAAGAACTTAACCTACTGAACTCTGGCTATAAACTGTGTATATGTTGAACTTAACCAAGACGCAATACCAACTAAAAACATGTTTATTTAGACACAACTGAAGGCCAGAAGCCAACATGGCGCCCATGGAGGTGGAATCTAGGTCACGCTCTCCATAGAACCAGTAGCTTCTAACCACAGAAACACATGCACAGTGATGGAGACACATTAATGACAAGAACTTTATGCTAATGAATGAACTATTCTTATATGCATGACCAATTAGAGATACAGTTGATGTTCATGGGTGTGGAATCTATGTCACGCTCCCCATTAGCACCAATGTAAACTCCAAAGAACAAAACCAGAAATGAAAGAGAGAAAGAAAGACACAACAAATGCATTCAACATCATTTATTCATATAATTGGAGGCCATTACAGATTACATGAGCATGTTTACCTTGTTAATTTTCTTATCTCCTAATTGACTTTTCAATTTGACAGAACTTCGACTCTATTAACTAAAAAAATGGCCTCCCCTAATCTTCAGTCTTGTGCTTCTTATATAGGCAGAGGTGCTAGGGTTTCCATGGAGACATCATTGGTTATGTTGTTCCTCTTATGTGGCAACCATCTATCAGTTTTGAGTCAATCTTGTGGTTGTGGGTTAATGCTTACTCTCCAAGCAGCTTATAATGTGCCTCTCCCTTCACTTATCATGTTCCCTTCTGCTCTCCACAGATAGGATTTAATTGGAGGCGCAATTAGGGCTTGTGGAGAGGTTTCCTTACTCTTGATGCATCTTGATCCTTTGTTCTTCATCCAACAGCTGTAAGAGACTATTTGGGGGCCAAGTTTCCTTGGTTTTGTCTTCATCTGGACGTGGAGGCAGCTCATGGAGGTAGTACAAAGGATGGGGACCATGGAAATAACTGTTTTCTGATTTTAGGAGGGAGATAAACAGTGACTCGTTTTTTTAAACAGATGGACCACATTGAACCAGATGGGAAGCAACCAATAGGAATTGAAATAAAATGTGGGACCTGGCTATTCATCCAATCAGAGCTCCCATTCTCTTTAAACCCGGTTTGTGATCTGTTTGGTTTTATTTTCTTGAACCGGATTTAAAAATCCGTCTTCATTTAGCAATTTCGTATCCTGCATTTGGTTCCTCTCTTTTCCTCACTGTATTATGGGACCCAGGATCCTCCCTTCTCATTTGGTGTTCGTGCTCCTTACATAGGCAACTTCAATCATAGAGTACCCAGTTCATGTTACTTTTAATTCTCCTTTGTTTGAATTTTCTTGATGCGACTTTGACCAATGCCCAATCAAGCAGTGACAACCATTGATGCTCCCACCTATCAGCTGCATCTCAGTTCGAATTGTCAGTGCAATCTTGTTGCCATCACCTTGACAGAGTTGCAAGTTCATACAGCTCAAGCCCCAGAGCCTTCAATAGCTTCAATTTTGATTTCCTTCTTACTTTGGTTACAAGGACTTTCACTCCAAATCGAGCATGAATTTCGGCACAACAGAACTTTAGATCATCACCTCATGTTCTCTTCACCAAGGAGGCATTTAGGTACCATGCTAAACATGTATTAATCATTAATTCGACCAATGAGCTTCTATATGCCACGGCTTAATTACCATCACCACCTGGCCGTGACTCCCATTGGTGGTTCTAGCAATTGGCTTCGTCTCATCTGCAATTAGCGGCTCATTCCTTCTCACATGACTTCCGTGAAGGTGTATACATGATAATCTCATCCTCCCGTGTCTACAGCAGCTTCAATTTCGTGTCTCCTTCTCAACTGTCCCGAGATTTCATTGGAAAAATTCGCCATACTCAGAGAATGAGGAGGGTCCAGAGTAGTGGCGTTACACTCTCCTTTCCATGGGCTTTCCAGCGATATCAAAAACTCCGGCAATGGTGCAGTGAGTCGCCGGAACGGCTCTTGTCAGAGACGAGCTTCGCCTCCCTCTTTCGATTTCTCTTTTCTTGTTAATTTCATTCATCACGGGACCCACGACGGCAGCCAGCCAGCATGCGCCACGTGTGAGGCGCTGACAAGTGGAGCCACACGAATTTCTAGCCAATCGCAGATCGCCACCTATCTGGGTTTCGTGCTGCTGACAGGTGGGACCAGAGACGAGTTAGAGAGGAGAGGTTCATTGTTTCTTCATGGGCTTCAAACGAAATGGGCTCCTTTTTGTTTTTCATTTATTTCTGACGGCCCATCTCCCATTATTTTTGGTCTCCATTTCCCATTCAATCCGCTGAGACATCTCTTCATTTCGAAGAATACTGGATTTGTCCATTTTCTGGGATTTCAACATTTCTTTGAAAAATTAATTGAACCCCTATCTTTTGTCATTTTGACATGAAACTTGGCACACTTCTTCATAAAAATATGGAGCACTTGATGGTCATGGATTTTCTATTTTTAGAATTTTTAAATTAATTAAATGAATATTCTAAGATTCGCAGAATAATTCATATAATTAATTTGTCTAAGCATCTCTCGCTGCGCATCTTCTAGCTTCTTTCTTTGCTCAATAATCCATGATATTTATGTCATCTTTTCTCCTATTAATATTGAATTTTAAACATTAAATTAACACAGTCATATGGCGAACTGTATTAATATTAATATCAATATTATGGCTTTAGTCCAGACACGTCTTTTGCCTCAAAAATTGACCCCTTCTTCTGAGAATCTGGACCCGATTTGACTTTATGGGCCTCATTTTCACTGCCTTGTGAATTGTTGATATTTTCTTATATGGCAAAATTTAGAGGTAAACAAAAAGTCTTTCAATAAATTTAGTTTTTCAAAACAACCAGCTTGTTCAGAAAAACAGATCTGACGACTTCGATACTTTTCATACTTGAACATCCATATAAAATCCGAAACAGGTAACAAATTACACATATCCAGAAAGAGTATCAAGTCTAGATTAATCCTAGCCAAAGATTACAGGTAGCTATTTTCCAAAAAATCGTCCTTTTTGCCATACAAACAGAACTGTGTAGCAGAACGGCAGATCTGCGCACCGTTACCGTTTAATTCACTAAAAATTCATATCTACCTATAAAATAGTGAGACCAGTGCCAAAAGAACCAGGACTCAAAGATCTACAACTCCAATAAGAGAGAAAAAATTCTAGAGAAATTTACATCACGAAAAACAAGCAACAAGACAGAAAAATAGTTTTTTCCAGAACAGCAAGCACACGCATCACTAATTAACTTTGTTAATTACTAATTTCTCGATTTAAAATTGTTAAAAACTTGAATAACGACCAGCGCTCTGATACCACTGTTAGGAACTCAAGTTCTCTTGCAATTTTAATTTTTATTAACATTTAACAAGCAATTAATACGCACGAAATACCGGATCTAGTTATTCAAGTAATTAATACGTAAAAGGAGAAGCGTATGAGGTTACCTCTCCTAGTATCGCAACTAGAAGGTCGATCCAATCGGCATAGGCGTGCTTGATGTGTCACCACGATCTCCTCGACCTCGAGTCCACCAAAATATTAACCAAAACCTCGATCTATGCTAGTAGATGAGAGGTTAAGCCTAATCCCTTCCTTCTTTTGCCTTCTAATTAACTATTTAATTAAGTGGAGGCAAGAGATGCTCAACACATGAGCTAAAGAAACAATTAAGAGCTCAAAAATTAGAAAAATAAGTTTTTCCACGATGAACAGTGACGGCCAAGAGGGAAGAGAGAGAAAGTGGGAAAAAGTTAGGGTTTCTCCTCCATAAGTAGTCCTTTTATAGACCAACCAATCTCCCAAAAAGTTGCAACTAATTTACAACTATGCCACTCTTTTGGACTGCCATAAAATGAGCCTAAATAGGCTCCATCAATTATTTAATTGGTCATCTAATTTAATTAATTAGTGGCCCAATTAATTGCTCTCAAGTTGGACCTTTAATTTACCATTTAAACAAAGGCCCGATAGCTCAAATTAATTACCTTAATTAATTCATGTTGAACAAAATTAATCATCAACACCTTGATAATTATTTAGAGATTAGGATATGCATTAATTTCTTTCTATATGATCCATTTGACTTAATTAATTATGACGGTTCGCAACGGTACATAATTAATCGGTCAACATATCATATTATTGCATTCCAAATGCAACCAAAAAAATAATGCACGAATGGTCAAAACATATTTGTGTGACCCTTTGAGGATTTATGCTATGTTGGCCATGGAAAATAAATCGCTATTTATTTCCAATAATCATAAGCGGTATCTAGCAACACGTTATGATTCCCAATTCGTATAAATAAGTATTGTACAATTACAGTACTTCAATTCTGCATAAGAAATAGTATCTTATTGTTTTGATTCCTATGTCACATGATATCCTTGTATAATCCAAGATAGGAATGTGTCATTCTTGCAGATTATACGTTTCTTGATCTAGAGTTGATCGCCTAGTTGCGCGTATACGATCCAACTCTATCAAGGGGCCCAGTAGATATCATCACTCACTAGGTGAACTAATGAGGGATATATGGTTGTCTTGATGAATAGTTTCTCCCCGCACAATTCAAGAGAATATAAATAAAGTCCGTATAGCAACCCTTATCAGGAATCAGTGTTAGACGATATTTATAGAACCTATCCTCATGTGGAAAAACTGAATCATCTCAAATCCGAAATCAAACACGTATGAAATAAATAATGACACATAACACAATTCATATATTTATTTCATTGGGTCATGTCCTGTACTATGTTCCAGTAACATATACATATGCAATTAAGTCGGTAACTCCTTACCTATGATTTGTAGAACTTAATCATCACTTAACTTGCATACTAATCTTATATGATAGTTAATATTCCTTATTAATTATCAAGATTATGGACTCTTTAGAGATATTATTGTTATTCTAACGAATGATCCACAGAGATCTACAATTCAGATCCTCAACCTGAATGATCTGTCAATAATAAACTCTAGGAACAAATGAATAAGTATCATCAACAACATAAACTAATAAAATAGCCACCAACTGATTGGCTTCTAGGACATATCTCTAACACTATTATATTTTTGTGTTGTTATATGTATGCTTGATATGTGTTAAATGCATGATGTATATATGTTATATTTTTGTGTTGTATTGATATCTCTTATTTATATATATATTTTGACCATACTTAGTACCAAAATAACACTCAAACCAATATAATTGTCTCATAATTAATTGTGTTTTCCAGAATTTTGGTACTGCCGCCGCTTCTCTCTTTATTTTGTAGAATTCTCGCAGAAATTGAAGACGAAATGTGCCAAGCAAGAAGAATGAGGCCTAATCCTCAGTCGGACGACTCACTCCTAGCTCACACACACGTGCCAAGGACCAGAGAAGACTTTCATGGGCAGAGATTGATCAGATATCGCGCGAAGGGCCTGGTCCCAGCCCAATCCACCTCGTCAGCGCCATCGCGCGAAGTGGATGTTGGAAAGTTTCGAAGAAGGAAAGGGCATTCCTTGCCCTAGCCACCTCCCTGACCTTCCATAGGTGTATTTAGGCACGAGATTTCGAACAGAAGGGGATCCTACCTTTTTCCACTTTATTCTCCATTAATTTCTTAGGTGTTTTGGCTCTTTTCGCGAGATTGGTTGAAGAAGAAGCAAGTTTGAAGGCGATGGCAGCAAGAGAATTCATGTCCATCGATTTCTGACCCCGGAAGAAGAAGTAAAAGGATAATTCAGTTTACTCTTTTATGTTTTTATTTCTTTCTTCTGTGGGTTGTATCTTATTTTCATGCATGATACTTGTTATTTGTAGTTTGAACATGTTAGGCTAGATTTTACTATGTCTTGGGATTAGTTAGTAGTTTAGTTTAGTATTTTTGATGAATTAATGGATTTATATTATGCTATGTGATTTGTTTAGTTGAGAAATCATTATTTTGTTTAGTTAAATTGATTGCTTGTTTGATTGTTTATCTAATGATGAACTGCATCATTTTTAGGGCATTAGACTAGAACAATTAATTAATTAGCTAAGTATTTGAAGTAAGCCAAACACTCGAAAGAGAAAGTTAGTTCACAACTGAAAGGTGTAACTTTTATTGATCTAAAAGGACATAAATATCTCCGAAAATCCAACTAAACAATCTTAAATAACTAAAATCCGATACGAAAGTTTGGGCTTAGTTATTTACGTGGTGAAAATCGAGTTTCTTACCAAATCCAACCCAAAATTACGACAGTTGAGGCTAGGGTTTAGGTTTGGTCATCAAGTACCCTTCACATAGTGTTATGTAAATTGGCCAAGTCGAAATAAAGAATTTAAAGTACGTTTCGGTACGACTTATATAGATTTCGGTCCGAAATCATCTTCTGTCTCGGTGAAAATCTAGATAGAAACGCTTTAAAGATAAACTAAATGAACACAAAGTCCTGAGATATTTTATTGCATCTGTTTAAGTCTAGAAAAATACAAAAATCAACCCAAAATATTTTATTATTTATTTCCTTTATTTTAATTGCTATTGTCTCTTTTCAATTAAAAAACTCCACAAAAAAATTATATTGTCGAGCTTTTAAGAAAGATTAAGTCCGGTACTCATTTGTACTGTCCCTGTGGATCGACCCTTAGCTTTGTCTAACGACTAGTAAGGTAGAAACGAGATATAAATTTATTTGGTACCTAGGTCTTCAAACCTCTATCAAATTGGCGCCGTTGCCGGGGATGGTTTTGATATCAAGTACTTATTTTAGTATTAAGAGACTAGATTTTTCTTTTTATTTAATTTTTTTTCATTGTTACCTTTATGCATTATAGGTTGAGAACTGGCTGGAAAGACCAAGAAGAACAAGTCAAAGACCCAAATTTCGTGCAAATATTTTACTAGAAGGCTTGACACAGATCCAGAGCTCAATGACCAAGCGAACCCGAGCCAGAGCCACTTCGTAGTCAACCAGCAATCCAACCAGAGCCGATTTCGGTCCAAAATCCTCATATTTCGGCCTGAAATCCAGACGATAGCGAGGGAACAACGAGCGAAATGGTAGGAAACGAAGGGCTTCTCAACTTGGAGGCAGAGACCTAGTGATTGGAGGCTCTAAGACTCCAATTGGAGCAAAGGAAAGCCTGTCTGACGGCCGATTGGAACACTCTTGCAAATCAAAGAAGGGATTTTGAAGACGAGAGTCGTCGATGGACGAATGAAGACGAGAGTCGTCGATGGACGAATGAAGACGAGGAAAACAACCACAACTCCGAAAATGAAGAAAATGATGATCAGAACAGGACACTCGGAGAGTTCGGAGCCCCAAATGCCAGAGACGTGGACGGACTAGTGGTGATTCCAGGTATTGAGGCCAACAACATGAAAATCGCCCCCAACCACGTCACACTTATGCAACAAGACCCGTTCTGTGGAGTTGACAATGAGGGTCCCCATGCTCACTTACAGATTTTTATTGATTGCACTAAATTGATTAAGTTTAATGGTGTTCATCAACAAACAATTGGGCTATTATTGTTCCATTTTTTCCTTAAAGATAGAGCCCAAAAATGGTACAAACACTAAAAAAGGGATCAATTCGGTCTTGGGATCAAATGACACGAACTTTCTTGGATAGGTATTTCCCCGTGGACAGATCTGATGCGATTAGAAGGGAATTAAATAATTTTGCTCAAAAGGAAGCACAATCAATAATAGATCATGGAAAAGATTTAGGGATTTAGAAAATTCTTGCCCACATCATAAGATTCAAGAATGAATACTTATTAAATCTTTCTATGGTGGACTTTATGATAATATTAAGATTAATATTGATTCTCTTTCAGGTGGTGCATTCAAGAGACTTGACGCGGCACGAGGACGAGATTTACTTGACTATTGTGCAAGGAACTACACGTGGTATCCTATTCCAACTCACAGGTGTTCTATCAACCTTAAGCACCAAGTCCATGAGATTACAACAAGAGATGCAAGGATAGCCGAGCTCTAGGCGGAATCGGTGACTTACCAAATAATTTCAAGGGACCCACCTCAATTCCAACAATTATGGCACATGCGGTGAAGAATGGCACACTTCAATTGATTGCCCACTTGCGAAAACTAGCAACGGAGGGTAACAAGTCAACTCGATCAACAACGAGCCCTCATATTTTTCAAGACACATATTCAGTCGAAGTTATTCATTGAATGATGGAGAACAAAGAGATTGGGAAAAAATGAATCACCCGTTATATCACAATAACATGCCAAATATACCATATGTGCCAAAGAACCAATTCAAAAGCACCAACCCACCAACTTTGTACAAAAATGTCCAATTCAATAATAACAATCATGACCAACCCTTTCCAAAAAAATCTGTTTACAATAGGGAGGTATTCCAATGATTGTCCAAGATTTTATGCATGAATAGGGAAAATTTAATCAAATGTTGGTTGGAGGCTTAGAGGAACTTAAATCTAATGCAGGTACTTTGATGAGGTTGGAGCAAATGATGGAATCGTAGTTTCCAAGACAACAAGGAAAGCTACCAAGCCAACCGGAGGTGAATCCTAATGCTCAATGCAAGGCCTTGCACACCTTGCAAAGTGGCACCCAATATAAGGACCCTCCAATACCATTTGGAGCCGAAGTGCAACAACCCAACAAGGACAGGCAGTCCAGCGAGCAAGAAGAATCAGTTCTGGAGCAGGTGCTGCCTTTTTCACCTCTCCAAAGTGCGATAAATGCGACGGGAGCTTAAACAGGCACACCAGCAGTATAAACCGCACAACTAGAGCTTAGATTTCGGTCCGAAATGCCAGGTCCAGAGAGAGAAAAAGTGACTCCAGAGAAGAAAAAAGGGAAAAAGACAGCTCCAGAGGTCCCCTATATGCCCCCTATCCCATTTCCCAGAAGGTTGGCCAAAGAGAAAGAGGATATAGAGTTCAAGCGTTTTTGGGAGTTGTTGAAAGAGGTGCACATCACAATTCCTTTCACGGATATGTTCACTAAGGTGCCCACTTATGCCAAATTCCTTAGAAAGATGTGCACCCGGAAAAAGTCGTTTGAGGAGCTCAAAACTGTGGCTTTGAAGAGCAAGGTTTGCATTGTCCTGCACCATTGGTAAGACCATTATCAAACAAGCTCTTTGTGATATGGGGCCCAGCGTGTGTTTGATGTCCAGAAAAATTTATGAAAAGATTGGATTTGGTGAATTGAGGCCCATAGCCATGACTTTGCAACTAGCAAATTCATCTGTTCTTCTTCCTTTGGGTGTTTTAGCAGATGTGCCTGTTTGCGTGGGTAAATTTGTAGTTTCTGGAGATTTTGTGGTTATGGAAATGGAAGAAGATAAGGAGGTGCCCATCATTTTAGGGCGCCCCTTCCTTAGGATTGCAGGATTCATGATGGATGCCAGAGATGGCACAATCTTGGTCAGAGTGAGGGGGGGAGACTTCAATTTTCCATCGATCATGCCATGAAGTGCCCAAACTCCACCAACAACTCATGCTTCATGATCAAGGAAGTCGAACCCACAATCGAAGAGTCGCTCGAGGAACAATATGAAAATTCTATTAATTATTATCAAAATTTTCTCTCTGATATGCAGGAAGCCATCAAAGTCGAGGAGACGATGGACGAGTTAAGAGATGACCAGAACAGCAGCGAAACTCCTCTAACAGAGCTCACTTCGGACCAAAATCCACCAATTTCGGACAGAAATCTATCTCTGAAAGATATCATAGCGGCAAACACTGAAGATTTCGGTCCGAATTCTCCAATTTCGGTTCGAAATGTGGTACCTCAGGTCAAATTAAAGACTCTTCCAGTGACTCTCAGGTATGAATTTCTCGGCCCAGATCAAACCTTTCATGTTATTGTTAATTTTGGGTTGGATGCAGATCAGACAGAAAAAATTTTTGGTGGAACTCCGAGCTCACAAGGGCACAATTGGCTATTGCATAGACGATTTGAAGGGTATCGATCTCTCAATTTGCACTCACAGGATTCTCTTGGAGGATGACCACAAACCATACATTGAAGGGCAGGGGCGACTCAACCCCAATCTCAAGGAGGTGGTCAAGAAGAAAATTCTCAAACTCCTCGATGCGGGCATCATCAACCCAATCTCTAACAGCAAATGGGTAAGCCCAGTGCATGTAGTTCCTGATGAAGGAATTAAATCCCAGTACCAAATAAATTTGTACCTAGAACTAACCTCACTAGTCGTTCAAGTTAAGCTTAGGGTCGAACCCTAAGGATGGATTAATGATTACCGGACTTGTTCTTTTTCTGAAGCTAGACAATAAAATGAAGTGAAGAAAATTGTAAAGTAAAGAAATTAAATAAACAGTGCAATTAAGTAGATGTTTTTGGGTATTTTGCGTATAAAATAATAATTCTAAATAAGACAAACTAAGCAGATAAATTTTGGTGTTTTTCAGGTATAAAAAGGCATCCTAGGAATCGGGATTCACTTAGGTTTAGCTTTCGATTCGGTAGATTGCTCGCTTTCGCGCTAAATACCAACAAATCGGAACAAAGGCCGTCAGTTCGGTCCGAACAGAGACTGGTATGCTTAGTTATGACTGTTATAACTTGAGTTTTAACTTTATGAAGGGCTCCGATTGGCTATAGCTAGATTATCTAATCCTCAACTGTCGTCTTTTGGACTAGAAATTAGTACATGACTCTACTTTGCCCACATAGACCAATTAAACCTAAACTTTTATGTTAGTATTCTAATTAACCTATGTGTTAGTTATTGGTTTTCTTAGGGATATGTAAGTTGCCTTTCAGCCAACTTAGAAGCTACACCTTTCACTGCATGCTAATCTCCTCTTTCGAATCGTCAACTTATCCCAAATACTTAATTCAATTCTAATTAATTAACCTAACCTTGTAACTTAACTAAACAGGCCAAGAATTTAGAAGTAAATCAGGTCGATCACAGAATTAAACAAGCAATCAAAATACTACTCAATAAATAGATCATAAAGCCAAGCATCAAGTCATATCAAGTCATAACATTAAACTAAACCTAAACTACATCCATACTCTAAGACATAAAATAAACTACTCTAACAAGTTCTCAAGACAATAATAAAGCATAGTATAAGTATAATAGAGATACAAACCCATAGAACAAGAATATGAAAGCATAAAAGATAGTAAAGTCTACTCCTTTCACGTTAGAACAATCTTCTCTAAGGCAATGGATGGCTGGAGATGAGGTGGTACTGCTGCTTGCTGCTGCCGTCGCTTCTAACAAGAGAATAACACCAAGATCGATGAAGGAATCCAAGGAACAATCGCTCAAATCGCTCTATCGAAGGTGGCTATGCATGTGGGATCTAAGATACGGCTTTGGAGATAGGAGAAGACCTTTTATAGTAGGTATGGTTGCTTGGGAGAGAGGCTAGGGCGTTCAGACCATCAGAAGTTGCCAAAATACGCCCTTCCTTTGCTAACAAGACTTGCCATTTGTGCTCGTTCGACCTGGAGAGAAGCTGTTCGACCCGAAGAAGCAGTGCTCGGTCTGGAGAGGAGAGAAGGAAGTGCCTGAGTGGCACTTCGGTCCGAGCAGTGGCCAGTTCAGCGTCCGAACTGGTGGAGATGGGGTCGAACTGAGGTGAGCTGGGGTCGAACTGAGCCTAGGTATGAGTCGTCTAGGTGGCATGTGGCCCGCATGTGGGTCCAGAACATGTCCTAGTGCCAGCAATGAGTCATCTGGCGTGCGTGCAACCATAAAAGTCCTCCTTTTGAGCCTGTCTTCATCAAACCCTGTAAAATACAAGTAGAAGCAGCGACAGAGCCAAATCCTGGGAAGCGCTCTATCTAACATACCAGGTTTTTATCTCACTATTCTGCTTCTTGTGGGTTCCAAGTTTCGATCGAGTTTGGAAAACACTTTGAGTAGATGGCCACCTTGCTTCTTTTAAACATATATACTTTGTAGTATATATAGATTTGACATGAATTTGTGCTTGAATGAAATTCGATGATATATTTTATAGGTTATAAATAAAGTGTAATGCTGAAGATACTTAGAACTGATATAGCTCAAAGTAAGCTTTGTGGATGCTCGGTTAACAGCGTGCATTCACGATGACTGTGGCATCACTCGTCTTGGGGTGTCACAATTACAATCTCAAATTTATTAAAATTGAGAATAATACACATCAAAGTATTTTTGTTTGTGCTGAATGGTGTGAACGATTACAATTTTTTTTAAGCTATTTTAGGATTATAATCTGTCGGGCAGTATTAAAATATAATGGTATTAATTTAGAAAATTTGACACTGACTGTCAATAATGGTAATAAAAAGGAGAAAAGAAAGTTAAAAGGAAGAAAGAAATGAGGGTAATCTCAGCAATGCTTCATGTACGAATATATCGAAGAAGGATAAAAAATATATTGGTGTTGTTGTATCCTGACTTTATTTCTTTTTCCAAGACATAATAAGAAATATATATGTCGAAGAATTAATATATAAATTTTATATGCGACAATTTATCAAAAGTTGAATTCAGAAAAAAAATTACTTAATTATTAATTTAAAAAATAGCTAATTTTTTCTTTACTTTTAAGTCGTGATCACATCACTACATTTTCTTTCCTTAAAAAAAAATATGAATAAGAAAAAATAAAAACGAAAGATGCATTCTTTCCTTGATTAATAATATACATGCAAAGGCATAAATATAATTAATCAATAGGCATACATGCTATCTATCCTTCTCGGTTCTGGCCATTCCGATTTTTAAAAATTTGTTCTTGGTCATAATTATGCATGATGACAGTGTACGTGGTCGCGAACATGTACAATGACAAGGGAAGTGCAATCCATAGAGGGAGAACAGCCATAGGTTTGAAGAACCACATAAACATACAAGATACTAGCAGTGAATACCATATAGAGAACGCTCTTACGTGAAGATACTGTTTTTTAGGATCGACCTCATGAGTTGCTCGCCAACATGACCAAAAACATAACACTCCCAAAAGTATAGGAATGCAACCCCATGCTATGGAAATGAACGATTCGTGCCTTTCAAAATATATCATCAGAGGGGTAAAAATAAAGGATTGACATACGACTAGTGACAGTAACATTGCTAAATTAACATTCTGACTGCAACATGGTTGCTCAATTTCAGCTTCTTCCATCGTTGGCCCTTCCAAACAGAAAATGTTGTTAGTAATTTGTATAATAACGTGAGTAATTAATAATTAAAAATTTTAACAAGTAAGATGGTGATTTTAAGATTCTTTTTTGAAACGGCGAATTGCCATGAAATTCGATATATAAATTTGTTTCAAATATATATACGCACCTTTATTGGACTGTCCCGTCAAGTCCAACTGGATTTCATTTGTCGGCTTTTTGGTAGCTTCAAGATCCATAAACCTGCAATCTTATCCAAATGAACGAATATTAATTTTCTGTTTAATTCATCATAACAAATTGCTGATGACTAATAAAATTGGATATGTTCGAGTATCTTTTAAAGAATTATTGTGGGTATATTCTCATTCTTAAATAAATTCAATGAAAAGAACTTGAAATCCGGCATCAATATGGTATGAAAGTACATCTGATCTTGTCATAAAAAAAATAATAATAAGGGTCTTTTTATTCAAAATATCAATACATTCAATGATTAGTATGTCTAAAATCAGCCACAACTAACGGATGGACCCGTCAGCTACGATTATATCTCAACTTTTGAAGTTCTAATGGCTAATATGAACCGTTCAATGTGTTCTCCATATTGAAATCTCATTGGAGACCAAATTTTATTTTTTTATTTCATTTACTATTTTTTTTAGATTTTTAAAAATCATAGTTATTGAAGGGTCCAGAATTGTTTAGATTAAGAATTTTATAAAATACCAAACAAATACTAAAAAATTTCAGAAAAATATAAAATTTCGTCTCCAACGAGATTTCAATATGGAGAACACATTGAACGGTTCAGATCGACTGTTAAAATCTCGAAAATTGAGATTTGATCGTAGCTGACGGTCTCATCCATCCGTCGCGGCTGATTTTAGTCTACCTCTTCAATGATTGCTATAAAGAGAAATTATCCGTATATATATTGTGATATTTCAGGTCCCCAGAAACTAGAAGTATGCATGGTATGGCAATAATTTGTACTTATGAGTTCATTTGTTTTGTTCTGCATAATATTAAACCTAAACAGATCAGTCAGGAACTTCAATTAATTAAGACATACCCGATGTGCGAGGGACCATATATCCTTATCCCAAAAACACCATAGCAGTATTAAATTGTTCAAAAAGTGAGTCTATTGAAGCTTTTGTGAAGATAAAACTCGACGGCAAAAACTGAAAAAGTAGGTGTTGATTTTATTTTGCATTGATTTATGAAGCTACTTAGCCCTCTGCCAATGGCAAAATCATGCACATTAGTCATTTAATATAATTATAACGATCTAAATTTATATTTTAATTTCTATAATATTATAAGTAATTATATTTTTGTAATTTAGTGGAATTAAATATATATCTAAATATTCTGCTACAATAACAGGACCCAATATGAACTGAAACAAAAAGTTGGATGCCTATTAGCTTGGCGAAGAAAAGGTCTCAACTGCCTAAACATTGAGAATTAACCGGGTTGTTAAGTAAAATATAAAATTATGAGAAATTAGCATACCTCCAATGGAAAGGAATAATAAATCAAGCAAAGAATGATTGTCCCTAATGGTTTGAGATGGCGCATCATTGGTAGAACTTATATATGAATGTTTACAGTCTAATTTTAAACAGACTAGAAATGAATAAAAGTAGAATTTCCTAAGTTTAACCGCCTATATATGTATTTGAATTATTTCTCCCTTATTTTTGTCATATCCTATTCCTATATTGAATATTAATGTGAATGCTTTTTGAAGAAATATTAGTTCCAATATTATTGTACATAACCATTATGCCACATATTTTATTTTTTATTTAAATTTTTTTAGAAGAAAAAAGGTCCACGGCAGATCTAGCTAGAGTCAACCTCCACAGGACAATATTTTGTAGACCGGATCGGATCAGCCAATTGAACCTTCTTCTAAAGTAGGCGTAGGCCCATCAAAGCACAAAAATAAAGCAAAACATGAATATTTGTTGTAAAATTAAAGTGGAAGAAGAAAGAAAGATCAAAATAGAGACAACAATATTTCTTATTTTCAATATTTTTATTCAGCATACAATTTACAAGTCTCTATTTATAATCAAGAAAAAAGATCTTCTAATAAATGGCAAAGATATATATCTCCGATATGTATCTAATATAATAAATGAAAATAACAAAAAAATGAACAATCTATAAATGATTTGTATCCATTTATAACACTTCTCCTTTGTTCATCTTTCATTATACACTATTAATATGATACTTCAGGATCAATATTAATATGATGCTTCTTGATCATTTATACTTCCTCATTAAAAATCTTACCAAGAAAAATCCATCGGGAAAAAAACTTGGATGAGGGAAAAAGAGTACAGCGTGTATAATGCTTCCTCTCATTTTGATATTATTGGATATTCTTCAGTCGATTGAAATGCTTAAATTATACTCAGAATTGCATTATTTGCACTTTATATACGTAATTATCATATATAATGCAATCATTTTGAATAAACAAGATATGAATCATAGTCTGGACATTATAAAGAGTTTAAATGTTGATTATTGTGATGAAATGACTTAGAATGAATCTAGAAACGTTAGAAATGCTCAAATGTACTCAGAATTGCATTATTTGTAATTTATATGCGTTATTACCATGTCTAATCCAATCTTTTTGAATAAAAAAAAAATATGAATCTTAGTCTGGACATTATAAAGAGTTTAAATGTAGATTATTGTGATAAAATTACTTAGAATAAATTCGAAAACAATTGAAATGCTCATATGATACTCAGTATTGCATTATTTGCACTTTATATGCGTAATTACCATGTATAATTCAATCTTTTTGAACAAACAAGAAATGAATCTTAGTCTGGACAATATAAAGAGTTTAAATGTAATTAATTGTAATGAAATGACTTAGAATGAATACAGAAACATTAGAAATGCTCATATGATACTCAATATTGCATTATTTACATTTTATATTCGTAATTACCATTTATAATCAAATCTTTTTGAACAAAAAAAAAATTAATCATAGTCTGGACAGTATAAAGAGTTTAAATGTGGAGTATTGTGATGAAATGACATAGAATAAATCCAGAAACGATTGAAATGCTCAAATGATACTCAGAATTACATTATTTGCACTTTATATTCATAATTACTATTTATAATTCAATCTTTTTGAACAAATAAGAAATGAATCTTAGTCTGGACACTATAAAGAGTTTAAATGTGGAGTATTGTAATGAAATGATTTAGAATGCATACAGAAACGTTAGAAATGCTCATATGATACTTAGTATTGCAATATTTGCACTTTATATTCGTGATTATCATTTATAATCTAATTTTTTTGAACAAATAGAAATGAATCTTAATAGAAATGAATCTTAGTCTGGATAATATAAAGAGTTTAAATGTGGAGTATTGTGATGAAATGACTTAGAATGAATCCAGAAACGATTGAAATGCTCAAATAATACTTAGAATTGAATTATTTGCATTTTATGTGCGTAATTACCATGTATAATACAATATTTTTGATCAAATAAGATATGAATCTTAGACTGGACAGTACAAAGAGTTTAAATGTAGATTATGGTGATGAAATGACTTAGATTTAAATCTGAAAACGATTGAAATGCTCAAATGATACTCAGAATTGCATTATTTGCATTTTATATACGTAATTACCATGTATAATCTAATTTTTTTTAATAAACAAGATATGAATCTTAGTCTGCACATTATAAATACTTTAAATGAAATTATTGTGATGAAATGACTTAGAATGAATCCGGAAACGATTGAAATGCTCAAATGATACTCAGAATTGCATTAGTTCCAATTTATATGCGTAATTACCATTTATTATCTAAACTTTTTGAACAAACAAGATATGAATCTTAGTCTGGACAGTATAATGAGTTTAACTATTTTTTATTGTGATCAAATGACTTATAATGAATCCAGAAACGATTGAAATGCTCAATTTTACTCTGAATTGCATTATTTGCATTTTATATGTGTAATTATCATGTATAATCCAATATTTTTGAACAAACAAAAAATGAATCTTAGTCTGGAAAGTGTAAAGAGTTTAAATGTGAATTATTGTGATGATATGACTTAAAATGAATCCAGAAATGTTATAAATGCTCATATGTACTCAGAATTACATTATTTCCAATTTATATACGTAATTACCATGTATAATCCAATCTTTTTGAACAAACAAGAAATGAATCTTAGTCTGAAAAGTATAAAGAGTTCAAATATGGATTATTGTGATGAAATGACTTATAATGAATCCGAAAACGATTGAAATGCTCAAATGATACTCAGAATTGCATTATTTGCACTTTACATGCTTAATTACCATGTATAATCTATTTTTTTAAATAAACAAGAAATGAATCATAGTATGGACATTATAAAGAGTTTAAATGTAGATTATTTTGATGAAATGACTTAAAATGAATCAAGAAATCATTGAATGGCTCAAATGATACTCAGAATTGCATTATTTGCACTTTATATGCGTAATTACCATGTATAATCCAATCTTTTTGGATAAAAAGATATAAATCATAGTCTGTGTAGTATAAAGAGTTTAAATGTAGATTATGGTGATAAAATGACTTAAATTGAATCAAAAATCGATTGAAATGCTCAAATGATATTCAGAATAGCATTATTTACAGTTTATATGCGTAATTAACATGTATAATCCAATCTTTTTGAATAAACAAGATAAGACAAGATATGAATCATAGTCTGGACATTACAAAAAATTTAAATATAGATTATTGTGATGAAATGACTTAGAATGAATCCAGAAATGTTAGAAATGCTCATATGTACTCAGAATTGCATTATTTTCAATTTTTTGCGTAATTACCATGTATAATCCAATCTTTTTGAATAAACATGATATGAATCTTAGTCTAGACATTATAAAGAGTTTAAATGTAGATTATTGTGATAAAATGACTTAGAATGAATCCGATAACGATTGAAATGCTCATATGATACTCAGTATTCCATTATTTGCACTTCATATGCGTAATTACTATGTATAATCTAATCTTTTTGAACAAACAAGAAATGAATCTTAGTCTGGACAGTATAAAGAGTTTAAATGTGAATTATTGTGATCAAATGACTTAAAATGAATCTTGAAACGATTAAATTACTCAAATGATACTCAGAATTGCCTTATTTGTACTTTATTTGCGTAATTACCATGTATAGTCCAATATTTATGAATAAGCAAGATATGAATCTTAGTCTTGACAGTATAAAAGTTTAAGTATAGATTATGGTGATGAAATGACTTAGATTGAATCTAGAAACGATTGAAATGCTCAAATGATATTCAGAATTGCATTGTTTGCACTTTATATGTGTAATTACCTTATATAATCAAATCTTTTTGAATAAACAAGACAAGACAGGATATGAATCTTAGTCTGAATATTATAAAGAGTTTAAATGTAGATTATTGTGATGAAAATGACTTAAAATGAATTCAGAAATGTTATAAATGCTCATATGTACTCAGAATTGCATTATTTCCAATTTTTATGCGTAATTACCATGTATAATCCAATCTTTTTGAATAAACATGATATGAATCTTAGTCTTGACATTATAAAGAGTTTAAATATAGATTATTGTGATAAAATAACTTAGAATGAATCTGGAAACGATTGAGGTAATTTTCTTTTCTTGCGCATTTTCAAAAAAAATAATGAAATAAAAGAAAACTATTAAATTGAGGTAAAACGTGATATATTCAAATGTAGATACTATATTTCATGCACCGTGTGAGAAGTTCATAAAGACAAATTCATAAAAGTAATTATTTTTTTATGAATATGAACTCATTTTAATTTATAAATAAATATTTTTGTTAAAATGCACTTGTTCTAAAATTGGAACTCGTATGTTTGTTTTCAAATATTATTTCATATTTGGGAGAAAATTCTTTATTACTCAACACTTTGAATTAAATGAGTATCAATCTGAATGACATTATATTTCAATTGATTTAGACATCATTTAACGACTACTAATCTACATATCATTGGTCACAAAAATAGTTTTCATGTGACAAGTTTATAAAGACAAACTCATCATCTTAAAAATTTTTAATGCCATAGGAAAATTACTTGAAGAATTTTAATCAAAATGAATTAGTGGTATCTTTAGAAGTCGAATATCTGAAAATTATATAAATTAGAACTCGAGCTGAGCCATGAGCTACGATAAAATATTTCAATTTAGACATCATTTGACGACTACTAATTATGTGTCAACAAGATTAGTAGATTGTCATTTCATTACATATCAATTAGAATGTAAAAATATTTCAATTTAGACATCATTAGACAACTACTAATGTACCCATCATTTGTCATTTCATTACATATCGTGTTGAATGTACTTGAAACGACACTCCAAGTCATGTTGTGTTGACACATTATATAAAAAAAAGATAGGAATTGATATTGATAGACAGGTTTCACATTGAAATATTCAATCCTTTTAGGCCTTAATTTCAATTAAATGTTTATGTTTTAGTTAGATTTTTGATATATTTAGGTTAGTATTAATTAAGTTTGAGTCAAAGAAGGAGTTACAACAATAATATCTATTTTTATGCAGATTTTGGACAAAAACATGACATATATGAATCTATTTTTAAACGGAGTCCGGATGAAGAAGATATGGGCAAAATACGAATAAGTCGCAGTGCTGAAATTTCCAAACGACATGTTCTTGGCTAGATTTCAGTGTTGGAGTTGTGTCCTAAAAGTCAATGTTTAATGATTTAATTTCTTAGTTTATGTTATTGATGATATTTGATCATTTGTTGCTAGAGTTTATTACAGACAGATCATTCAGGTTGAGGATCTGAATTGTAGATCTCTGTGGATCATTCATTAGAATGACAGTAATAAATCTAAATCGTTTGTAATCTTGATAATTAAATAAGGAACATTAATTATCATAAAAAATTAGTATGCAAGTTAAGTGATGATTAAGTTCTACAAATTATAGGTAAAGAGTTACCAACTTAATTGCATATGTGTATGTTATTAGAACATAGTACTGGACATGACCCAATGAAATAAACATATATATTGTGTTATGTGTCATTATTTATTTCATATGAGTTTGATTCTAAATTTGAGATGTTCAACTTTTCCACATGAGAATATGTTCTATAAATATCGTCTAACGTTGATTCCTGATAAAGGCTGCTATACGGACTTTATTTATGCTCTCTTGAATTGTGCGACGAAAAGTTGTTCATCAAGAAAATCGTATGTCCCTCATTAATTTACTTAGTGAGTGATGATATCTTTTTGGCCCCCTTGATGGAGATAGATTGTTTGCTAGCAACTTGATACAATTATTTCTAGATCAAGAAACGTATAATCTGCAAGAATGACACATTCTTATCTTAGAATATACGATGATATCATATGACATAAGAATCAAACAAGGAGATACTTTTATTTCTTATGTAGGATTGAGATATTATAGCGGTACATTATTTATGCGAATTGGAAATTATAACGTGTTGCTATATACCGCTTATTATTATTGGAATTAAATAGCAATTTAATTCCATGACCAACATAGCATAAATCCTCAAAAGATCACACAAATAGGACTTGACCATACAGTTCATTATTTATTTATTCGCAGCAGTGAGTATTGCAAAAATATGATAAGTTGATTAATTAATTATATACCGTTGCGAACCGTTACAATTAATTATGTCAAAGAGATTATATAGAAATAAATTAATACATTTGCTAATTACAATTAATTATGTCATAAATTAATGCATTTGCTAATTAATGGAATTAAATTGAGCTAACGGACCTTTATTTAATTGGTGAATTAAAGGTCCAACAAGAGAGCAATTATATGGATCATTAATTAATGAATTAATGGACCATTTAACACATGATAAAATGAGCTCTTGAGCCCATTAAAATTTGAGCTAGGACAAGTGGCAAGATTGTAAATAGTTGCAACTTGTCATGAGGAGTGGTTGGCTATAAAAAGGGACCATTTGGAGAGAGAGACTCTAGCCTCCACCCTATTTTCTCTCCTCCTTCTTCCTTGGCCGAAATTCTCTCAAGGAAAGAGAATTTTTGTACTCTCTTCCTTGCTCTCATCCACTCTTACTTGATAGGAGCTCATGTGTTGAGCATAGATCCATATAATTAAGTTTGTTAATTAATTGGAAGGAAGGGATTAGCCTTAACTCAAGCTTACTAGCATAAGTTTTGAGTTTGTGGTTAATTCATTGGTGGACTCGAGGCCGGCGACAAGGCGGTAGTGATGGTGGAGAGGAGCACACCATCGATTCCTATTGATTCGGATCGAGTTTTCTTGTTGCGATCAAGAAGAGGTAAAAATCGCCTTCCCTTTTCTCATGTGGATGTGTGTTTTGATGCTTTGGACTAGATCCATGTGCTTAGACTTATTAATGATAATTAATTAGTAACTAAAATTGAAATTTGAGCACTTTCTAACAGTGGTATCAGAGTTCTAGGTCGTGCTTAAGTATTTTAATACATAATTAAGTGAGAAAATGTTAACTAACACATGAATAAGTGATGCACTTGCTTACTGTCTGGATTTCTGTTCTATTTTTCGAGAATTGTTTTTGGTTTTTTCCTGAGAAAACCTTTCAAAAAAATTATAAATTTAATTGGAGATTGTAGATCTATGAGATGTGGTCTTTTTCCATCGATTTCACCTTTTTCTAAGCAGTTATAAATTTTTGGTGAATTAAACGGTTACGGTGCGCAGAACCAGTTTCTGTCTGTACAGTTTTGTGTTTATGGCATGTAGAAATTATTTTTCGAAAATAGCTACCTATTTTTCTTGGCTAGAAATCTTGTAAACTTGATGCTTTCTGGACATATAAAATTTGTTGCATGCTTCGGATTTTATGTGGGCATTCAAGTCATGAGAAGTGAATCGGTTATCAGATCTGGTTTTCAAACAAACTGATTGTTTTGATAAACTGTACTTATTAAGAAAATTTTATGGAAAAGTGTTTATATAGAGATGTTCTACTTGATGTTAGGAATCTATGAAAATTAGTTTCAAGATTTTTTCATAAAGATTTGATACCTCAACTGGGTCAAAACATTTTCGTCGTCAGTCTGTTTCAGAAGAGGGCTATTAGCTTATATGCTATTTATCTTGATGATTTTGAATAGAACTTATTGGTTTTCTTTTCATGGATTGGAAACCAATAACATATAGTAGATTTGTTATGTAAAGTATTTGCATGAAAACGTTTTAGCAGACGATCCTACAGACCAAAAGAGTGAGACAAAAATAGAAAATCCGATAACCGTATTTTGCGCACAATTTGAGGATTTGTTATTTTTGTTTCTCTCTGATGTAAGTGATATCTCCTTGAAATTTTGACGGGTAGTTACACTCATGATAGGGACTATGCATGATTTATTTCATAATTTTTGGAGATCGAAAAATTTCGGATTTTATCGGGTCCCATTTAATATTTTAAATAGTTAAAATATTTTCTAATTAATCAAATTGGTTGAATAAGTTAATTAGAACACTCCTTAAGATTCCTTCTTTCTGTCTTCAAATGTTGAAATGACTTTTCAAATGGTTTAAACAAATTAGTTGTTTAAAAGTTAAATTTTTATGCGGAAAGACCCGAACTATAAGCGATGTGCAAATACTCTAATTCATTGTTGTTAATTAAGAAACAAATTACACACATAGGGACATGTGCTAACTTTGTTTTGTAGGAAGGATCGTGGGTTTAGTATGGCTCAAGACACCAATGCCTTGTGTGTTGTAATTTTGTGAATGCATGTGATTGATTGTATATACGGCCTTTGGTGGCATGGTTAATTAATTAATTATGATTAATTTCTTAATGTAACTTGTGAGGCTTGCATGCTCTTAAGGCTAGGAGGGAATTAGGGATATTTTTACATGTATTTTTGTTCCTTCAATTATATAAGATAGGATCCATATGATTAGTGGAAGGGACAATTAGATTAGTTTTGCTACATGGAGATGCGATGGAACTAATGCAAGCGGGAGCCAACAAACCCACAGCAATGCTTGATATGCTTATTATGTGAATACTTGTGAATGCTATGAAATGTCATAGGATAGGTATGGGTGTATGTTTACACGACCACCAAACAAGAGTCACATAATTATTTGTCTCAAATTAATTTGATTAAGTCGACCGTCCTCGTTCTCTCTATCCCCTTCACGTCAATTACCCTCTCATGGCGCGGTCCGCCTAAACTGACGTCATGGTTGTCAATTTGATAGTCGGGGTACAAATAAATAGATTTGTTATGAGCAAATAGAGAGATGTTGCTTATCGATAGACCCATCTAGAGTTTGGACATCGGGGCGAAGTTTGTAAATATATATAGGGGTCGTTTGGATGGGTTAGGAATAGCCAATTCCTAGGAAGGAATAAGGATTTTCGTTGGGAAGTGTGTAACTTTGTGAGAGAGATGAATTGTTTATATTAAAATTTATGCCCGGAATTGGAAAATCCCCAAATTCCGGACACATCCAAACGACCCCATAGATATTCACAAACCAAGAATCATATGGTTGATATGATTGGTTGGAGAATCTACCTTGTCTAGTTAAGTAGGGTGACATGTTATAGCTGGCTCTACTTTATGAAAACAAGGATCTTGGAGAACCAACTACATTTGGGACATTAAATAAATGTCGTGGGAGTTTTATTTGTTATAAATTATAAATAAAATATTGCATAAACTAAATGATCTTAAATTGGTTTTGTTATAGATGATTAAACGTGTTAATTTTGTTGCGATAAATCTTTGAAAAGAACAAGCTCGTTTCTAAAGGTATTTACTTGGAGAAATAATATCAATTCCTAAGACATGATCTTAGTGAAAAGAAATTTGAGCATGTTTATTCCCAAAACTTTTCTCAACTTTCCGAACGTAGCATCGCAATGATTAATTGACATTTAACGAAAAATTATTCAATAAAGCGGATGTCTATATCCTCATTTTAGAATTTCTAAACTTTTGAATTGGAGAATTCATACGGACTAGATTTGACTTCTACGCTCTCATCCACTTACTCAAGAAGGTGTTCTTAGAGAAAGTAGATATCGACTCAATCATTTATGATCGAGTGATAGAGTATGAATTAACCAAGAGATTCTTCTTTTATAAAAAAATATATGAATGTTTCATTAGCTTACAAACCGAAAGGTATGAGTAGCTAATTGCTAACTAGAGATATTGAGATCCCCAATATCAAGGATCGTTGATATTGTCATGCAATCTCTTACTTAGTAATGAATGATATGATGTTACTTTTCGCACACTTGTTTGTGCAAAAAGGTGATTAGTTGAGTATTAAAGGAATACTTCGCTAAGGTATGAGTTGAGACTTCGAGACCCTCATTTGTGATTTTGTGTCGAATGAGATGTTTCATTTGCCGTTTATGGAAGGTATTTAAAAGGTTGTCCGAAATACCATAATTATGATAAATATAAATGTTCTAATCCTAAAGGTATTCGTCATTCAAATTATCTCGCTATCTCTAAATTCACACTAGTAATTTGGTACTAGTTTATGTACTCGCATTTAACGAAATGTGTAGGCAATAAAGAATAAGAAAAAGTTCGGAATAAATAAAGTAAATTCCGTTTTAGAAATGGCTTGTTCGTCTGAGCCACTACCATTGAATATGTAGAGTTATCTTTAGTTTGTTTAGGAATTAGAGGTTGAATATCTTATTCCTAACATCTCAAAAATCCTTATCTCCAATTAATACTTGATGATGGATGATAATGTTTTGTAAAAGAGAAATGTTGTTCTCTTATTATGGATTTGTTTATATGATTTCATGCATCTTGATTGAATTTGTTTGAAATAGATAAACAAGTGTTGAATGACAAATAGTATACATAAGACTTCACGTAAGTATTTGACTTTCATGTGAAATGACCGCTTAGTTATAAATAAACGAGTTTCGCATTATGAGAGTCTACATAACGTAGAACTCATAACTCAATTCGATTGCGAATCAATTGGAATATGCGAATCATGTTTATTAAATGACAAAAGCGCCTTTGACCTATGAAGGTCTAAGGACAAGTGACTTGTTTAGGATTTATATATGTCGATGTATATAGACTTATAAACACTTGTGTAATGAAAAGTTGTTGATACTTTACTACTTAACCAACGATCATAATAGATATTAACACATCTATTTGATAAGGTATAAGTATGAGTGTTTTGACTAGTTCAAAAGAGTTCAAGAGTGAAGTTGAAAGACCATTCAAGAAAGAGTAAAAGTCTTACGATGGATCATGGTAAATAGTTAAGTCATACGGTTTAATATATTACCTAAAGAGTATGAAAGTTGTTTCACAACTCGCTCCATGAGGAATATTATATTAGAATAATATGTCCAAGAATGGAGGTATCGAACATTGTTTGATATAGTTCGATCGGTAATAAATCGGATTGACTTATTCGACTTGTATTAGGGATTTATAATTGAGGACAATATTGTTTACACTAAATAAAGTTCTATCGTAGTTCATTGAGAAAAATATCTTATGAGATTTGATCTCTAAGTACGTTGTTTCTCAAGATTTGGTGTTAAGAAACTTATTTGAAGATTTGTTGATTGATAAGCTTGGACCCAAATTGGATAATTGATAGTTTGTAGGATACCTTATACTAACCGAAATGCACTATTTCTACGAACATGATAAGAACAAAATAGTTGTTACTCGTCATGACGTAGTCTTGGAGAATGATATTCCCAAGAAGAAGTAGTGGGAGTAAAATGAGTATTAAAGGAGTTTATGCGTCACCATAAGAAGTACCCTTATGGGAAATCCACATATGATGCTTAGTAGGAGTTGAGTGAAACTTCATTCACAAGCCGTTGTGAAAGAAAGAAGTTCAAGAGTGCACTCCTTTCGATGATGACTCAACTATCTTACGAGTTGATGATGTTTGAGAAACTCATAAAATGAGGATCAAGAACTTATTCTATTGGGCCTCGAACACCAATTCTACAAAGATCAACGAGAGTGATTGCCTAAACCGAAAGGTATATAGGCTTCACGAAATTCTCGTACTTGGCATATGAGAACCCGTTGATAAATAAAGAAGTGATGGAAGCACCCGATTCCACAAGTATGTTTTAAATCCATGCGGTCTTTAAATGAAATCCAAGTATAACAACAAGGTATAAACCTTGGTTGATGTTTATAAAGGAACAATCCATCAAGAACATTTAGATCTTTAAAGGAAAGATCGACATGGACGGCAAGTTGGCTGTGTACAAAGCATAACTTCACGCTTGTAGCTATGTCTAGGTCGATAACAAGTTGACTATATACTAAGCACAACATATTACTTGTAGCTATGTATAAGTCAATAAAGATCGTTCTAACAACAGCTATATTTCGTATATATTGATATATGGAAAGGAACATCAAAATCGCTTTCTTCGAATGAATGAAGGAAGATGTTGTGTATATGATATAAACCAATGACTATGTTTGATGTATTGCTAGAAACATATATATACTTCAAATATTCATTAATGGATTGAAGCAAGTATTGTGAAAAGTGGAATAAACATTTTGATAAGGAAGTCAAGGAGTTGAACTTCGTCAAAAGCATCTTGTATAGACAAAATATTCAGTAGAATAAACATTTGGTGCCTTCTGGCACATTTCTTCACAACAAAACATATAATACATGTTACAACACCAAATTATAGGACTATTTTAATTCGGGAAAACACTAAATTATCCTTTTAGTTTATCTTTTTTCTTGCTCTTACCCATCATCAATGGCTCTGAAATAACTGGCCATATTTGGAATATACAAGTGAAAGTATAAAATGTGCAACTGTACATTGATAATGATATGCAATGGTTATTGTCTCACACCTTTTTGTCCATTTCCACGGGTAGTCATCGAAGGATAACTCTCGTCATGGGGAAAAAGAATACGGAGCAGATACCCCTCGAGCATCTTGCGACCCGAACGCTACCGATCGTCCGAGAAATGAGCGACGAACTCTAGCGCGGTTCTAAGTACCTCGAGAGTTGATTTTTTGTTTGCAAGTGTTGACCCCTAAAAATGTGCGGTCAAAATAGCATAAGATGCTCAGGGACTATTCGAAGGATTATAAGAATCTGAAATGGCCTCAGAAAATATCAAGAATTATTTTAAAGGGGATAAGCGTGGAAAAATACCAGGTGCTCCTGGTATTAACCGAAATATGCCAAACAAATTATGGGGGCCTACAAATTCATGAGAAATTCCCATGAATTATGAGAAACATTTCAAATGCTCATGAAATATCTGATGAATATTTTTTATGACAAGCTAAATGTGTCATTCCGTTAAACTGAAATCAATAATTTTGGCATCCTTCTTTTAAGTTCAAGCATTGCGAAATGTCAAATAAATGGCCAATATTTGAACATTCATAAAAAAAAATGATATAAAATATTTCTGAGCGCCAATGTATAAAAAATTTTTATATCATCAAATTCTTCATAGTTTTTCTTGAAGATGTCCACAAAAATTCGTGCACAAATGATTATGGGAAATGCATCAAATCATTTTCTAAATAACACGCACGGAATTCCAATAAAACAGAAATTAAATGGGCCCTTTAACATCTTGACCCAATAAGAAGGTTGAATAGAAAGATGAGAATAAAAAAAAAGAAGGGAGTATGCCCACTTACTCTCTGGTCCAAAACGCCAAAAAAAAAGATGAAACAAAAATTGGAAAAGGGACCTTGGACCCCACCGATCAGAGTCTCCTCCTCCGTTCTCTATTGTTCCGATTGGATGACCTTGCTCGATCCCACCTATCAGTGAGAGAGTCACCGTACAAATGGCAAGCCATGATAGGCTCTACCCGTGGGCCCCACACCTAACTAATTTAACAAAAAAAAAGAGAGAAGGAAAATCGATAAAAAAAAATGGAAGAGATGAAACCGTCGCCTCTGACACAAGCCGTTCCGGCGAACCACAGCACCGCAACCCGTGTTCTTGGTACCATTGGAAAGGTGGAGTCGAGGAAAGCATGACAATACCAATTTCAACCTCTATCGTGCAGCAATTGAAACTCAATTTTGAGAAGAAGCGAGCTGGCTGGTGCGAAAAATAGAAATGCAAAATTAACATGATTGAACCCACGAATATCACCATTGCTTGTTGCTACAGCTTTGTGGGGATGTTAGTAATGAGCTACAATCACCAATTGAATCTAAAACGAAGCAATTGCGTGGGATCACCAATTCAGATTGAGGCTTGAGCTGGTCGAGCACTGGCCAAGAATGGTTCCTATGCCTAATTGATGATTGAAGGATGTGAAGCCCAGTGTCCACATGCTCTGACAATAGCTAGCAGACGCCAAGAGGAAGGGCCAGCTAGAGGTAACCTTGATCTCCATTGAATTTGAGAAAAGGCAAGAGAGGATTTCAAATGAAGAATGCAATAATAAAATGGCAGCAACATGGTGCCAGGAGCACAAGCAGCAATAGAACAAATGAAGACGTTCAAACTTCATGCTTTAAAGAAATCAAACCCTGCAATCAACATTAAAGATATTAAAGCACTATGGTTAGCTTCATCTAATGTGACACGAGTATACAGCAAATAAAGGGCTAACATCAACAGACCCAATTGAAGTTATAATTGTCATATTAAATGACTGCTGTTAAAAAAAAAGTGGTGTAGCTTGCAAATAGCTTGACAAATTCACCAAGACAGTATGTTTAAGGCTCTAAGCCCAGCCCATCACTGTGCCCATGAAACAACAGTAAATTGAGAATGAAATACCAAAGAAGTATCCACTGGCCATTGAATACAATGCTCAAGCAGTGTAGATACTGAAAGAGGGCAGTAGAGCCAAGTGAGAGGAAAGAATACCCTACTGTTCAGACACAGGAAGGGGGAGTAGAGGGAATCGTACCTGGAGCAACAATAAATGTTGACTTGACATCACCTGCAGCAAGTATTATACTCCAAATACTGCAAAAAAAAAAAAATAGAAGAGAGAAGAGCCTTATACAGATGGAATTAAAGGCTGGGTTGTTTCAATAAAAAGGGAAATGAAATGAGATGTGAAGTGACTAAAGTACCCTTGACTCTTTCTATAAATAAAGCGGCAGCTTCACCATTCAAAGAGGAGAGAATAGAGAGAGAACCAGGCAAAAAAAAAAAGGGGGAGAGAGAACTTTCAGCAACAGTCTCTGAAGAAACACTTGAAATCAAACACGCACTTAGGATATAAAAATATGCAAAATAAAAAAAAAGAGAAAGTTAATTTAGGATAGCTACAAAAAAAAAAAAAGCAAAAAGAGGCTCTGTAGTTTAAGTTGCAAGAGAGGAGAACCAGCTTGTAATCATCTTCTGCTTTATCAAATAAAAGGTGGTCTAAATTATTTATTTGTTGTTTTGAGAGTAGTTTTGTGCTTGACCCAGCCACCAATTCATGGTGTGCATGGGTGTATTAGTTTACAGGAGCTCATGGGCTGTGAAGCTCAGGGAACTCTTATTTTCTTTTTCTTTTTTGCATATTTTATATCTTTTCTTCTAAATCATGTTCATCCCTCATCCAAAGAGGCCTCATGGCATATTTTAGTTGTCTTCGCATTTTTTTTACAATTGTTATTCTATCCTCACCTTTCTATTTTCTTCTTTCATACAAAAAACTGCATGGGCATATATATTATCATGACTTATAAGGAAAAGATATGCACAATAACAGTACTGTATCATATTTCCATAAAGTTTTCTCTTTGCCTTTCACTTTAATTCTGTTTGCATAGCTACTACAAGTAAAAAAAATAATAATAAAAAGGAAATATATTATGCACACATAAATAGTCTGCATTTGTACTATTTTTGCACGTCCATTAAACGAATAAATGAGCTACATACATATATAAAAAAGAAACAATTAATAAAAGAAAATAAAAAGGGAGAAAGAGACCTTTAGGACAGCAGGTATTATCCTATGCCATCTTGCTTCTCCTCACAACCAGTGACCATGAAGCACCTCCATGATGCTTCAAAACCCATGCCAATCAACCACAACCACCATGAACTAGTAAACTACCTGCCGCCTTGCTAGTTATTGCTCAAACCTGAAGGGTCTGATCAGTCCCATCCCTGCAACATCAGACTCAAGATGATGGCTCTCCATGAGTTAATAAAAAAAAAAAGGGAGAGAAGAACATCAATCTCAAAAAAAAAAAATCAGTCTTATTCCATTTTATTTCTCAATGAACTCCATGTGATTAGGTACCGGCCATAAGTAAAAAAAAAATATTTAATAAACAGAAGAGAAGGAACCTAGCCTCAGAGGAGCTCAAGCTGGTGCCATACTCTTGTTGCCAACTTGAGGTGATGATAGCTGAATCAAAACCAGTGCCTGCTAACAAAATAAAAGAATTTCAGAGAACAAATTTCATGCCACCTTGCAATAAAGATCTATTGAAATCCAGTGCTGGCCAAAAATAAAAAAAAAAGGGGAAAGGGAGAGAAGAATCTGACCTCAGAGGTGATGCTGGCACCACCATCTTCTATACCGCCACTCAACCATCGCAGTACTCACACATTTGTGACATGCTCAATCTCAGAAGATGCCAACTTAAGATGATGATGCTACCAACCCCTCCTTGCAGGCTCCTGTCAATCATCACCATATATGTTACATTCACTATCAGCCATCAGGAGCCTCAAATTCATGACTAGATTATAAATTCTGAGAGAATGGTGTTTCTAATGAGTATGCTTGCTGCTGTTATCCATTATCCCACACCAAACTTCAATGTTCTCTTCTTTCCACAAATAGTAGCATGAATAAAACCAGACCTCCTTCAAGAAGAGAGAGAAAAAAAAAAGAAAAAAACCAATTAAGAAGGAGTCAAACTGTCAATATACTTATATCACATACCATGTTCAGTATCAACCTTCTTGTAGTCCATGCCACCTCACTTCTTCACAATCAGTAACCATAAGACACCCCATGATGCTTCGACCCAAGATGCAACCATTAATAGCTGCTCGCAGTTTCCTGTTTAACACAAATGCAATTTAGATGTGCCCAAACTCAACTGCTGATAGCAATACACCCAACTGAATGATAAAAGAAATATTGATCAAGGCCAAACATTACCTGATGAAGGGAATTACAGATGGCAAAATTGGCAAGGCAGTGAAATACATCCGTGTTCTTTATGACAAGCCAAACCGAAACAGAAATGGCTTCAGACAAGACTGAACGATGAGAAAAGATAGATTCCAAATCAAAATCATCCAACTATGTAAATGCTCCAGAAGTTGTGCCTGAGCCCTTACAGGCACAACCTAGTGTTCGACAGCCGATTGCTCCCTCACAACTTCTCTCATGCATTCTGCCAAACACCTGATGAGCATACAAAAAAATAGTCATGGCTAGAGTAAGACCTGTGCTAAGGAGTTCCCTTCACACAAGTTGAAAACGGCGGTTCAAGCACTTACCTCTGGAAGTGCTCGCAAATTTCAATTGCCGCCCCCATCTCTCAGAGCCATCGCGCCTCGACTCATAGTAGAGAACGGCGGGAAGCAATCTTTGCCACAAGGCGAATCACACCTATTTCCCCCTCCTGGAAGGACTCATGAAACCTTAAAACTCTTCCATCAGTCGGCGGCACGTTTGAATGGCTTAGATACGCAGAAGTGACATCAAAATGACACGCCAGAACGAATGAAAGAGAGAAGAAGGAAGAGGAGAAGAAAACGAAAAAGAAGGGATTGGGTGAACCCGGTGCAAATCCTCATGGGTCGTTGCCCCTCTCTACTAATCAATTTCTTTTGCCGGCTCATGAACCCTTCGCTCCAATCCATTCCATATCCAAGAAGCTTGAACTCGAAAGCCATGGCGTCGAGACCCCTCATCAGATCGAAAGAAAAGAGAATAGTGAGAAGAAGAAAGCAAAAAAAAAAGGAGGTTTCTGCATGGACACGGCATACACTCCGTGACCATCGATAGATGGCCCCAGCCAACCAGTCCCTTTCGGTTCAGATGTACCGAGCAAAAAAAAATGGAATAAAAAAGTGCCGAGCAAAAAATGGAATAAAAAATGAAGGGATCTCAAATCCAATCATTTTTTTTGCGGCATCCAGTCTCTAACAATAAGAGGTGTAGCCGTCCATGGGCTCAAGTCTTAATGCCGATGATCCAATCAGAAAAAATTCAAGATTGCTCGAAAATCATAGCAAATTCAGAAAAATCCAAACCAAATTTCTATAAATCCCAAAAAATATGAAGAGCCTATTTTTATCAAATCCCATGGCCTAAGACCCAATTAAAACCATCCAAATCATATAAACACCGAAAATGATGACTGATCAGTGTGTCGCTAATCTGAAGGATCCATCAAAAATCACCAGAAGCTCAGAAAAAATATGAGGAAAATTCATGTGAGCTCCGAAAAATATAAGTAATACATTCATGCTGAGTAACTACATCAAAGCCCAATAAAAAAATAGACCCGTTGCAGGTGTCGGGAACCCTCGTAATGCAGAATATTCAGAAAATGGTTCAGTTTCAAGAATTCGGCTGAATTGAGGTTCACCGATAATAAAAGTGATGAATCTCACAAGGAGCTCTCTCTGGATACCGACAATTAAAAGGAGTATAAGCTGTGCTCTGATTATTCTCAAGCCAAAGAGATAGGTCAAAGCCAGAACCTCTGCAAGACCCAGCTGTCAGGCCTCAGACATGGAGTCTTAAAACCAAAATCGAATAAAAAAATATAACATTCCCAGGACCCAGCTAGTGTGCCTCAGATACGGAGTCCTAACCCCGAACTCAAAAAAAATCAAACCTCTGCAAGACCCAGCCACCAGGCCTCAGATATGGAGTCTTAAAACCAAAACCAAATGGAAAAAAAAAACATAGCAGGACTCAGCTAATGTGCCTCAGATGCGGAGTCCTAACCCCGAAGATAAATAAAACAAATCAAACTTCTGCAAGACCCAGCCTTCAGGCCTGAGATACGGAGTCTTGATCCCAAAGCCAAAATCAAACGAAAAACGCAACCTTCCCAGGACCCAGCTGTCAGGCCTTAGATACGGAGTCCCGATCCTAAAACCAAAATCAAATAAAAAAAATATAACATCTTCAGGATTCAGCCACCAGGCCTCAAATATGGAATCCTATTCCCAAAACCAAAATCAAATAGAAAATATAGCATCTCCAGGACCCAGCCACCAAGCCTCAGATATGGAGTCCTAATTCCAAAACCAAAATCAAATAAAAAATATAACATCTTTAAGACCCAGCCGCTAAGCCCCAGATACGAAGTCCTAATCCCAAATCAAAATCAAATAAGTAGATATAACCTCTCCCGGACCCAGCTAATGTGCCTCAGATACGGAGTCCTAACCCCGAACTCAAAATAATCAAACCTCTGCAAGACCCAGCCGCCTGGCCTCAGATATGGAGTCTTAAAACCGAAACCGAAATAAAACAAAAACAACGTAACATTTCCAGGACCCAGCTAATGCGCCTCAGATATGGAGTCCTACCCCAAAAACAGAAGAGTGTAATATTTTCAGGACTCAACTAGTTGCCTCAGATACAGAGTCCTAATCCCGAAAATAAACAAAACATCAAACTTTTGCAAGACTCAGCCGTCAGGTCTTAGATACGGAGTCTTGATCTCCAAAGCCAAAATTAAATGAAAAACGCAACCTTCCCAGGACCTAGCCGTCAGGCCTTAGGTACGGAGTCCCAATCCCAAATTCAGAATCAAAAACAAAACAAAAAAAGAAACAAAACCAAAATTAAACCAAATCAAACCAACGACCCAAAAACTAAAAATCCAAGTCCAAATCCAAATCCAAAAGAAAAACCAAATTCAGCGAAATACCTTTTGCCCCTGAGGAGGTCACCGGATCCTACCTTGGGTCTGTATCATGAGTGAATGTCCCTAGCTACAATCGTGCGTCACCAGGTAAACTGAATGTTCTCGAGGCTACGCGTCATTCAACTCCTTGCCCCTAAGAAGGTCATGAGATCCTGTCTTGGGTATGCAAACCTTGTTTTGTCGAAAATAATGCCGGTGTCGCAAGGCCCTCGCCCCTGAGGAGGACACCAGATCCTACCTTGGATATGCGTCAAAACAACAAAATCAAAACCGAATCTAAAGACCAAATTCAAAGAAATACCTTACGCCCCTGAGGAGGTCATAGGATCCTACCTTGGGTATGCATCATGAGTGGATGTCCTTAGCTACAATCGTGCGTCACCAAGTCAACTGAATGTTCTCGAGGCTACGCGTCACTCAACTCCTTGCCCCTGAGAAGGTCATACGATCCTGTCTTGGGTATGCAAATCTTGTTTTGTCGGAAATAGTACCGGCGTCACAAGGCCCTCGTCCCTAAGGAGGACACCAGATCCTATCTTGGGTATGCGTCAAAACAACAAAATCAAAATCGAATCTAAAGACCAAATTCAAAGAAATACCTTTTGCCCCTGAGGAGATCACATGATCCTACCTTGGGTATGCATCATGAGTGAATGTCCCTGGCTACAATCGTGCATCACCAAGTTAACTGAATGTTCTCGAGGCTACGCGTCACTCAACTCCTTGTCCCTGAGAAGGTCATGAGATCCTGTCTTGGGTATGCAAACCTTGTCCTGTTAGAAATAATGCCGGTGCCATAAGGCCTTCGCCCCTGAGGAGGACATGAGATCCTACCTTGGGTATGCGTCTAAATCGAAAACCCAAAACCAAATAAAAAATTAAGAAACCAAATTCATATTCAAAGAAACAAAACCAAACTCAATATCTTTTGCCCCTGAGGAGGTCATATGATCCTACCTTAGGTATGCATCATGAGTGAATGTCCCTAGCTACAATCGTGCGTCACCAAGTCAACTGAATGTTCTCGAGGCTACGCGTCACTCAACTCCTTGTCCCTGAGAAGGTCATGACGTCCTGTCTTGGGTATGCAAACCTTGTTTTGTCGGAAATAGTGCCGGTATCACAAGGCCTCGCCCCTGAGGAGGATACCAGATCCTACCTTGGGTATGCGCCCAAATCGAAAACCAAAACCACATATAAATCCAAATCACCAAACCAAATTCCAAATCTCGTGGCGTCCAAGTGATCCCGCGACCTCACATAAGATAACACACTGTCCTGACTGTCAAAGTAGTTCTGGTGATCAAAACCCACCTGACCAAATATACTTGAAGGACTAAAACCCTGCGGTATCTGAGTGATCCCGTGATCTCACTCCAGATAACGCAAAACTAAATCCAAAACCAAGATGAAACAAAATAAAATCGAAATCTAGTACTCAGAGAAGGCTCTATGGTATCCTCTCGGATGTGCTAATCTTGTGGTGTCTGAGTAATCCCGCGACCTCACTTAAGATAACGTACTGTCTTGATTGTTAAAGTAATTTCGGTGATCAAAACCCACCTGAAGAAATATACTTGAAAGGCTAAAACCCTGCGGTATCTGAGTGATCCCGTGATCTCACTCCAGATAACGCAAAATTAAATCCAAATCCAAGATAAAACAAAACAAAATCAAAATCTCGTACTCTAAGAAGGTTTTATCTCCTTGAATGTGCGAATCTTGTGGCGCTTGAGTGATCCCGCGACCTCACTCTCGATCGTTACAATAGTCATGGTGACTAAGGAAAGCCAAAAACCTCATGACATTTGAGTAGTCCCGCGATCCTACTTCACTTTGAATGAGGCTGCGAAATAATCTCTTAATAAAAAAATTCATACTTGATATCTTATAAGAAAAAAAAAACAAATTCAACAAGATTATGTCATATCATTTCATTTATTAAACAAAAATTGATAGACACCGAAATATCAACACCCGCAAAATATCCATATGCATATGCATGAACACTAATTGTTTTATTGACAATTCTCTAACAGTCTGCAGCACATATTTTTTGATATTCCTGATCCAGAGGTGCCTAGGAAAGTAACCAGGGTAATTAATGGCGGGGGCTTGCGCCCGTCGGAAAGAAAGGACCTACACAAAAACAAACTCTCGTAGGGGCAAAGTCCGCACGAGCGAGCATCTCTTAAGTGAGAGGCGCCCGTTTTGAAGGCTTTAACCTGCGAGGGGATATCTGATCCGATCATCTTTTTGTTTTCTTTTTCAAACGGGGAATCCGTCAAAAAGAGCCGGACAGCAAGTCCTTTCCTTCCAGCAGGCGCAAGCCCCTGCTGTTAATTACCTCCGGCCTAAGTTGAAAACTAGACAAAAGCACCTCTAGATTGGGAATATTCAAATCAAATGTAATATGTAGCTAAGAGTCTAATTTAATCTTAAAAGATTAGTTTTAAGGGGGGGTTTGACTTTTGATTATCTAGTTATAACTTTAAGCTTGTTACAGGACTTTGGTTGACTTTCGTGTCACATTTTTAGCAGTTTCGTTGTTTAAACTAGCTGAAGTCGGCTTAAGGCCACCTTTGTGATTTCTGAAATTAATACTAGAGGTTATGTTGCCTAGATTAATACTCAGTCGATTTAGACATTTAGGGATTTTCTGGATTTCTCGTTCAAGTCTCGAGTACAGATGCGATATGCCTCCTCTTAACAAGAACTTCAGGGCGTACCTTCCAAATCAACGAGCTATTAGAAGGACGATTTAGATTTTCGAGTTCGACACTAGAAAGATAGATGATCTAGGTCAATTCTCAATCGTTCGGGACTTAGAGATTTTGGAATTTTGTTCGAGTCGCGAGGAAAGAAGCGCTATGCCTTCCTCTTGACGAGAACACCGAGTTATAACTCCTGTGATAATGCGCTATGAAGCCTCAGAAGAAACGTAGTTGGACTTTTAAGACTTTAATGTCATTTTGAATTTTAGTTATTGACTCCGACCCAAGCTCTAGAGCGTTAGTCTTTGTGTCTATAACCTTTGGGGTTTTGAGTGTTGGATTTTGGGGTTTAGAATGTTTTAAAATTTTTAGATTCCAGCTATCAGATCATTTTTAGTCTTAGTTATGCCAATTTTAAGTTTGACTTTTCAACTTTTGAATTGGACTTTTAAGTTTAACTTTTTTTTTAAATTTTCAAGTTAGATTTTTGGATTTTGAATTTTTAGAGCTCTGCTTTGATCTCTAGTATTCGGGTTTAGAATTCAGGTTTTGCATTAGGATCTGGACTTTTGGATTTGGGATTTTAGTTTTATCTTTGGATTTGGGATTTGAGGTTTATCTTCGGGCTTTGGGATTTAGGTTTTGAATTTCTTGTCTTTTGGATTTAGGAATTTAGATTTATCTTTTCAATCTAGAATTTGGGTTTTGGGTTCCTAATTTCTTTAGTCTTTAAGATTAAGAGTTTCTTTTGCCTCTGGGGTTTTGGATTTTGAATTTTGGATTCCTAATCTTTTAGACTTTTGGAGTTACGAATTTTGCACTTGGAGTTCTGATATCTTTTGGTTTTGGTACTTAGGGCTTGTATTCTTGGCATTCTTGGGCTTGAGGTTAACCAGAGATGTCTTCATATACCTGCTTTTTAGAACATAAGATGTTCAAATGTACCTACTGTCCAGAACATAAACGTTCGTGTGTTCTTGCAGAAATTTAATTTTAATTCTATTTTGTCATCTTGTTATTTACAAATATGATCATTTTGAGAGTTTTTAATTTAATGTATTTTGTGCTTTGGGATTTGGGCCTGAAATATATTGTCAAAATATTCTCCATATTTTTCTGAACATTTTCATATTTTATTGGAATCTTTTGATATTCCTACTATTTTTAATGCATTTTTGAAGTTTTAAATCTGCTGGAAAATTATGATTGGCTGGAGGCTTGCTGTTTGCTATTCTGGGTTGCAGTGACCCGCCACATGGCAGTTAGCACAGAGGATCTTTGAGAGGCGCCGAGGTTTTCGATTGAAGTTTGTGGGACCCACTGTCAGTGCCTGTAAGCTGGTGCATCGAGCTTGTCTAAGTTTCATTTTTTATCCATTAGGGATGGAATCCATTCGTCCACCTGGCGTCAAGATTCGTGCCAGGGGGCGCTTTTCTCTCCTTTTCCTTTCCTTCTCTCATTTCTTCTTCTTTTCTCGTCCGACAGTTTGTCGAGAGAGGAGTTTTTTTGTCGGAGGAGAAATTACGACGGCTGTCGCGACCATCCTTCGAATTGAAGGTACTTTCCAGCTCACATCAAGCTGCTCTTTCTTTCCCTTTAACACATTTTCTCAATTACTTGTCTGTCTCTGATTTTCTTTCTTCCCAATTGATTAGGTGTTTGCTGCCAATTTTAATTGGAGTTGGTCTGAGTTGAATTGAGTTCCAGGAATAGGTTCTTGAGGTTCGTAGAGGTCACAGATGTCTTCAATTGCACAGGTAACACTCTCACTTGTATTAATTTTGAGTTTGGTTTATGTGGGCAGGTTAGATTTGGTAACCGGGTCCCTGCTTGGTTTAATGCTCAATTGAGCTTTGTTAAGGGTTTGGTTTAGGTCCAGGGTTACTGGCAACCAATTGTCTGAGTTAATTTCAGTTCAAATTTGGTTCAACTTTGGAATTGAGTCGAGTTAATTCATTGTCACCACTTTGGTTTAACATTCGACTTCTACATGGTTCATTTGGGTCAACTATAGCTTTGTAAGACCCCCTCATGAGATGAGCTTAGAGATATACACACACCTTTCTTTAATTTCTGTTGTGTTTTATGTGTTTTGCTCTTTCATTTCTGATAAGAATTTATTTGAATTTGAAACTGAGTTTGTGTTAAGATCACTTTACTTTGCGTTTAACAAGCGTTTGACAGAACTTTATTTTATGCAAGAAATTCATTTTTATTTTCAGAAGATAACTCATGCAGATTTCAAAGCAACTTTGAGTTTATTTTAAAGGAAATGCTGTGCATATGAAGAGCAATGAAGTTGTAAATGCTTTTTTAACTCTGATGCAGATGCTATGCAAACCTTGGTTTTGTTTTCAAATTATTTGTAGATGACTTTATTTTAACATAGGCACTTGGTAGCCCTCAGTGAGTCAAACATGGAGATGCTTTTGAATCAAAATTGCTTTTAAAATGATGTATGCTGACCTGTGCTTTTTAATGATATGATTGGACAAAAATTTATTCTAAATGAGATGCCATGCAAATGAAGAGAAATGGAGCCCTGGACTGAAGCCTGTTAACTCTGATGCTAATGCAAATTTCATTATTCCTGCTTAGCTTTTCAATGCGATTTCAACTGACACATATGAATTTGTTTCCACTCACAAGGATGCAAATTTTGTTTCTTAAAAGACACCATGCATACTAGCAAAATGAGTTGTGACCTGATGCTAACTCATGTAACTCCAACTTTATTCCAGTTTCTTTCTATGTATATGCATGCTTACTCAAGAATGATTTACTTAGGATATTAATTTTTAACCACGAAGCCATTTTTTTATTCAGCTACCACAAATGCAGAAATGGTCCAGACTTGACTTCCTACACCATGATGTTTCTTAATGACTTCTATATGAAATTTATACAGACTTATGATGACTTTCCTCCATTTTGACTTGAGTTTGTACAGACTTATCCCCCTTTCTTTTTTTAGTCCCCAAGTTTTACTTATTTCTGGAATGTTTAAACTTTTGAAGTTTCACACAGTTTACTTATATTTTGGCTTTTGCTTTTAGAATGAGTTTGTTTATTTTTCAACTGCTATTGAGACAGCCCTATTATATGCCTAAAACTTTTGTTATTATTTTTTTGCTTTTTGGTCCCTAAACCTTCCTTTATTTCTGAAAATACCTAAGTTACTTTAAGTATCATGCTGACTGAACTTTGATTCACAACTTGAATGAGCTATATGCAGTGAAACTCTCTTTTTATTGACTTGTTTTAACATGCATGAATCCTTAATATACACAGACTCTAATGCAAGCTAATCATGAGTTTGTTTTGACTTTTGAAGGATATGAAACTTGAATAACTATACCTGACCTCCTGAATATGAAATGATTCTTGTTAAACATGAAAGTTATGCAATCCAGTGATTTAGTAGACCTATAAGACCTAATTATGATGCAACTGGACACAAATGCCATGAAATTAACCCTAATATGCGCATGACATGAACAGAAATCAACTTTTTGTTTTAAAGCATAACAGATGCATGATTTTTCAAATTCCTTTTGTTGTTTTGACACTTTTAGGTGACATACTAGACAATAGCACTTGACATAGAGTCTAGACAGCCTTATTCACTTTTAATTTGGGGTGACATGCAAACAATAGCACTTGGCATAGAGTCTGCATACCTTATTGTGTATATCTCTAAGCTATCTCCTCATAAGAGGGTGTTACACAGTCAAATACCGGGCTGGAGTTGTTTTCAAGGTCAAATACCAGGCCAGAGCCAAATACCAGGCTTATTGGTAACCAGAAAAGAAAAGGAAAGGGAAAAGAGGAAGAGAACAAGAAATCAAAAGCATAAAACTATTTTTGGCCCCCTTTATTTCATATAAAATTATGTTTTACATCTTAATTACCTTTTACAGAAACTTAAAACTGCTTTTTTTCTTTTACAATTTCTGAAACGTGCTATAGCCTAAAAATTCAAATATTGGGTGGGGCCTGATTTCTTCATCTTCTGCTTCTTTTATAGGGAGAAGCTAGGGTTTCTTCTAGAGTCTTCATTGCCATGTGGCATTTCCTTATAATTTTGAAGTTTGATGAGTGGTTGAGATGCTATGTTGCTCCAACCGCCTCAATTTGGGGTGCTGTCTTCACATTGGTGTTCTTACCATCTCTTTACACTATCTAGTAGTCACTTGACATGTGGCATCTGCACTTGAGATAGCTGATTTGATGATTTGGGGTTTACTTCCTCCTACTGCCTTCTTTTAGCTGATGTGGTGCTCACATGGTTCAGCCTATGTGGCAGCAATGGGTGTTATTTACTCCCTTTTACCAAGTGTCATACTTGGGGGAGGGGTTTACTTGGCGCCAGCTATTTTCTGTGGCTTGTCAGAGGGGTACTTGAGGTATTTGAGGCTGCCTCATGCCTCTCCAGTTGGTTCTATGGCTTGAGTTGCCTTCCAGTGGCTTTGGTTTGATGCAATCTTCCATTCCTATCCCTCAGGGAGTGGAGATTGATGATTTTGTTGCTATTTGAGGTGGCTTTCTTTCATATAATTGCTTGTCAGGCATCCCATGATTGGATACCCTGGCTGTTGGCTGTTGAGTGTTGTGGCTCCCTTACGGTTTTGCTAGCTTTATTGGCTATCCTGAAGGAAGATGCTCTTGTGGACACTGGGACAGGTGGTCACACAATTGAGTGTCTTTCTTATGGATGGTGGCTGTTGTGTCCTTCTTGTGGCCTGGCTAGTTGTATTAGCCATCTCTTGGCGCTGGAGGATGATCAACTTGTGGCACTGGGACAGGTGTCACATTATTGAGTGGTTATCTTGTGGATGTTGGCTGTTGTGCTTTGACTGTGAGCTATTTTGCTTCAGCTGCTGGCTGTTGTGCCTCAGATGAGGCCCGTAGAGAGGGTTTATTCCTCTCCAGTGCTTGGGTTGTGTTATCCTGGATGAATTTGATGCTTGTTGCGCCTTTGTAGATGGCTTATATTGCATACTTGATTTCCTGTGACCAATGGCCTTATGGCTTCTTTTGTTTGAGTCATCACTTGTCACATATGGACATCTTGTACTCACATTTAAGCTATTAGGTCATTTGATTACCTGATTTAATTTGATGGTTGGCTTACAGTGAAGTTCAACTTTGAACTTGCCTAAGCATTAGTCACATTATATGAGTGACTGTGGCTTTAGCATTGGCAACCATGTGTTTAAGTTGGCATTTGTCAATTTTGACAATTTGTGCTCGCACTTGGCTTGTCAAGTGTTTGTAGTAAAGGATTTTGAAGTTTAAATTGTGACACAGTCATATTTCAGTCCCAATTTACTTGTCCCATTGCCTATGATGTGCCAGACTTGGCACAATGCCTTGTCAAATTGGTCTGAGGCCTCCCTTACAAACAAATCCTAGTGTATTGACACTGGCAGCTCCTTATCTTGTGGCACATTTAATCTTGAGTAAGATGTAGTTTGCTATTATCTTTTTGTGATGCATTTCTGGGACAGAAGCCAGGGGTAAGACTGGTATTTATGGTTTCCACTCTTTGGTTTGTAGTGTGTTGATACGCCTCACTCCTTTGTCTCTTTGTTATAAGGACTAATTTGCCCATGAGGCCATAACATGTCACTTTCAGGCGCCTTTTGTTGCCTTATGATGCTTTATGACGTTGTACAATTTCAATTGCACTTGCAGCTGAGGGATAAGATAGCTAATGTGAGCATCTGTCCTTCCATATGGCTAGTTGTATGAATGGGTGGTAGGATGTGATTGCTGGGTGTGATTTGATGCTTTCTTATTTGTGTAACACCACATGGTATTCTTTCATTGCACGGGGCATTGTTACATCACAGCCTTTGGTTTGAATTACATCCTATATCAGATGGCTCCAATCCAAAGAGAATGTGGTACCTTCTGTTGCCTCATCAAGGCGTTTGTACCTTGGGACCATGCTAGAGTCTTCTTTTCAGGGAATAGACTACTAAGGGAATGATTTTCTCCTCCATTTGCCTCGTTTTGTCTGTCTCTTTCCCTTGATTTCACTGGACGTCTCCAGTGATGAGAGAATTTCGTTGATATTGTACTAATGCCTTTATGTTTCATCTGAGCATGCTCTTGGGTCGAGACGAGGCACTGTGACGGCATTGAGTTCATATGTCAAGCTTCTCCCATCCATTTGCACATCTCCATCACTGTCGCTCGAGACTGAGATAGTGCATCCCTCAACACGCGGCTCTGGTTTTGATATTGCCCCATTAAACACGTAAGTCATCCCTCCATGATGCTTCGTTACCGTTTAATTCTCCAATTTCATTTTCTTTCTGGCTCAATTTCGCCATCTTTTTCATAAGCAATGAGCGCTTTAGTTAACCAATTGGGGTTATTCCTTCCCCGACTCTCTTTGAGTTTGGTGTCGTTGGAATCATGGGAGCATCGCCTACACACTGGTGTATTTGGTTTTGATCGAGGTGGCCTTAGGCGACGACGGAGCTCTTCCCTGCGCCGGTGTACACGAGTCTCTCTCCATCTGACATTGTACTGTTCCATCTTTTCCTTTTATTTTATTTATTTTAACGGTAATGGTCCCCACGAATGGGGATGTGACACGTGTACGGCCCCAGACTTGGTTTAGTCGAGTCGAATAGATGCTGTTGGGTCCAGTCGAATCGCATGTCGGGTCTAGTCGATTGAGTCCCGCATGAATCGATTACCGACTAATGGGTTTAGTTCTGATAGCGGGTTTGAATCCATTTCACTGTCCTGGACTCGTTTTTCTTTTATTTACTGGGCCGCTAGATTTCGCTGGGCCGCCAGGAAATGAAATGGAAATAGGCTTTGAGCCTTGAATTGTAATTAATTTATGTAGGCCTTGAATTGTAATTAAATCATATGGGCCTTGTTTTATTTTGGTAATTCGGCCCAGCCGAAATTGAGGATAATTGTGCTGCATTTATTTGATGAAATTGTCTGATGCCCATCCGTAGGTCAATTTGACATGAAATTTCGCATGGCTCCTCATAAATATATGAAGAATTTAACTGCTACAAAATTTCCATTTTTGGGACTATTTAATAATTAATTATAAGGATATCACAGGCGCATAACGGCATTTCCCATAATTAATTAATTTGTCGTCCATCTCTAGGAATTTTTGTATTTTCCTCTCGTGCATCATGACTGTATGTCAGAGCGGTTTTTTTCTGGTTGCTGTTGTCATGGATTTTGGTTTACTTGTGGAATAAAATTTATTTATTTATTCCAGGGTTTTATGCAGCAGAATTTAGGGATTAACAGTTATTCAATTAATTTCGCCAATAGATAACATTTTATTGAGTTGAAGATAAGTGTCTCATGCAAGAAATTTTTTTTTTTTTGTTAAATTTTTAGGGAATAAAACAAGGACAACTATTATTGTCATTGTTGTTGCAATTCCTACATTGATTGTGTTTGACTATGACTCTCCCTCATGCATGAGAGACGCAGGCAAAACTCATTGTTTATCAGTAATCACATTCACATTTTGTTTTTGGAAAAGAAATGACCTTTTAGACAAGTAATAGTAAAATGTATGTCATGAACTTGTTGAATGCTTATAATTTTATTAATCACTTTGGTTCATATAAGAGTTGTATGGTATTTTTAAGAAATATTAACTATAGTAGCTAATTTTAGATAGATTACAAGGAGGGTGCCGATTCACTTCTACTATATCTTTCCACTTCAAAAATTGCCACAGCTAACTTAAATGAATTCAATAAGCTTGGTGAAGGTGGTTTCGGGGCTGTTGCCACATGCTGATGTTTAGAAGTTGAAGTTGATATTCTTGATGTGATACAATGTATAGCAAACTATGTGTAGAATAACATATAACTTTTAACTATGTAGGAACACAAGTTCACTACATCTCCTTCCTATTACATTTTTTTTTACTTTTGCAATCAACTTCTTATCATTATACATCCTTAATATCTACTACCTTACAGATTTCTAATAGTTTTACCAAAATTGGTTGAGACTTAAGTAATCTTAGATTCTGCCCAAATTTAAAATTGATTATAGATAAGACGAGATGAATAAATATTAGAAAAACTCTGGTCGAGCATCTGATACAAAAGAGCTTATAATTGAAATATTGTAGATTATGCAAGTATTGTATGATTAAAACAAAATTGTAAAGATAAAAAATAAATTAGATTTTCAAAAGACTAAATACTAACGAAACATCTTTTATGTAAATTTGATACATGTTTTTTTTATTTGGAATGAATTGCCCTTTATTGGTAAAAAAAATATTATTTCTTGGTATAATTAAAGTAAACTTGGCTCTTGTATTTTATAACGAGGTAATATTAAGTTATTTGTTATTGTTCATTGTAATTAATAATCTAACGAGAAGAAATGCATAATTTTTTTTTTGTTAGGAAATCATTTCCCTAGAAATAAGAAAATGAATTTTGTGTAGTAGGTTTTTTTTTTCTCATCTAGCAACTGTCAGATTTTGTTAATAAACCTGCTACCCATCTAAACAAAGCTAACATGGACTGAAATGCTGAATCCAAACCGTTGATCTTGTTCAATTTTACGGGCGATATATTTTCATATAAGTTCTATAAATTTTGGAGTTGATTTGATACTTGATTAAGTAACCAAATTATGAACATATTAGAATTAATCAGTGATAGTTAACCATATACGTTCATTTGTTGACCACTTGATCTAATATCAAATCAACTTCAGAATTTATAAAATTTATATGAAAATACATAGTCTGGAAAAATTGAACAAGTTCAACGGTTTAGATTCAATATTTAAATTTTGAATTTTTAAAATATTACAAAAAAATTTGCCGGCTGGAGAGCTCTACAGCCATTTACGGCTTGAGGATTTCAGTCCAAGCTAACACAAATACACAATTGCAAAAATCCCCAAACGGCTCAAAAACCCAATGAGGTGGCTAGTCTCTGGACCGATTTTTTTTTGTTCGGTAGGATCTTTAATCCATAAATTTGGGCTGGCATCAGAGTCCACAACTAAAGACATTGTAATTCAATCCAAGCCATCCACGTGTCGGCATCTAAAAATGCAATGGAGACCTCGAAAATCTTCATTTCATAGCTTCTCTCTTCCCTTCCCTTGCGATGCGGCAGTGCGACTTGATTAATGAAACACTAAAATGAGAAGACAATTCTGATTGATCTGGAGATATTTTCTCGCGATTTAAAAATTGTTTGGGATGGAAGAAATCAAAGCTTCAAGTTCGATCAGGAAGCGCCTTGAACTACAACAAGAGGTACTTCAATTCCTCTTCCATCTAAGGTTTAACACACAAAACAAAGCTCACAAAATTGCTCAAAACTTTAAATTTGTTATTGTGATGAAGGTATTGAAGTGGATAAAGGAATTCTCAGAGAAGGTGGAATCAAGAGCGAAGTCCACTACCGAGGAATTAAACCAGCTACTGGACCAGACTGGACTGGTTGAACTGGAGATGAAGAACACAGTGGTCTCATTCAACAATCTGTTCTACCAGAAGACAATTGACCATGCAAGTATTGCTCTTTATTGGTACATTATTTCCTTTTCTCAGGGGTATACTGTAATTAACTAATTATTACAAATTTAGCAATTTATGGTAATACTGTTTGCCAAGAGTTATCAGTAAAATTTAGGGTAAAACCCATTGTTTTGGCAAACCATATTGATGTTTCCTGTAGATTACTTTAAAAAAAAAAAGGAAATTCTGCTTTGCTTTAATTCACAGATGACATTAGAGTTGATATTTAGTCTATAGCAGAAAATCAGTAAAATGTATTTCCTTTCTTTCAAATGAACTCAATAAATTTGTGCAATAATTACTGGACTGAAACTTAAAACCAGCATTTAATCCATTTTCAATTGATTTTAATTCAATTTCAATATTGGACAAGAATGACTCTTATACTTAACAGCAAAGCTGGTCAAATTTATGCAGAACAGCATGCAAATGGAAAAGTTGAGTGCTAGTTGTAGATGTCAAATGCTGTGCAATATTATTGTTGGATTTAGTTCTGTTGTGTAAAAGTTATTGGTTATCAGTTGCTTATACACCAGATGATAAATGGTAATGTTACTTATTTTATCATACAGAGTACATTGGATGAGAATGACAATGTGGTGAATAAGAATAGAAGCAAGGGTTCAAGTCAAGCTAGTGTATCGGCTCAGGATTACGAAAAGGATATCCTACCACGATATAAGGAGGCCCTTTCGTTGGGCCTCTCATCTTGCAAAAATCTTTTGGAAACTACAAAACAATCTAAAGGATCAGTCCTTGGAGTATGTTATTTTATTTGATTTCCTCTTTGCAATTCTTTAATTTGACTTTCTATGATTAGAATTTTTATGCTTGTTACACATTTCTTTTTTTCTTTATAACAATTTTGAAGGCTATGTCAGCACAGCGCCCTCTTCCATATATTATTGGCTCTGAAGAATATAACCATGATGACAGTTGTGGCTTAGCAACAGGTAATGGATTACTGTTTCAATATACTTATGTACAAGTGTTTTGCAGATTACATGCAATACTCTTGTATTAGTGCATAATGATGAACTTTACTAATGTGAAGCAACTTTCGCATAACATACTTGTTATCAACAGATTTGGTCAATAACTGTCTAAATTATAGGAATTTGGTTGAACTTTTTTTAAGTGAACTTCTGATTTCAAACATGAGAAATTCAGTTTTATTTAAAAATGCTGGGTTGTTGGCTTACTACGACAAAAGAAATCTGTTTAACAAATTTTTAGTTTCATTCATTTTGGATAGATGAATTTATAACGGAGCCCTTTGGCGGAAGTTTTGGTTGGAATGGTGATCCTCAGGCTCCAGAGGTATCAAAGACATCTGATTTATTTGGCACCAAACATTCTTCTAGCAAGGTGACTGTTGTAATTTAGTAATATATTTTTAGTGATATAGTTTAGCATTCTAAGGAGGACGTAATTTAACTTTATATTTAATTTAGGGGGAAGCTGAGCCATATGTAAGGGCAGCACAAGACTTCAAAGCCATGCTCGAAGCTGCACTCATGAGTCCTTACAAACATTGTATGTACATTCTCATCGAAGTATATGGTTTTCTGATTAAATGTGCCTATTTTTTGTATTTTCTGAGAAAAACATTTCTGAAATTTACCGAAGCCTGGTATTCAGGATATATTGGGATAGTTATACCAAACCTCTTGATAAGTATGATGGTAAAAGAATATTCTAATAATGTGGCAGCTTTTGTTTTAAGTGCAAACTAAATTGAAGAATGGGGTTTGTCAAATTTTTTGAGTTTTAAACTGGTTGAGGCAGTTTTGTTATCTCCATAGGCATCACTCTTTGTTTAGTGGTTGGGTCTTATTTGCAAATAACCCAAATGGATGTTGGTTTTCAGATGAGGAAATTAGTTGCTCTACAATAATATGTTTACTGTAAATTTGAAGTAACCTAAAATCTATATGATATTTTGCAAATCATAACTAATAGTTCTGAATCTCTAAGTATAAATTCCTCATTTGCAATCATAACTAATGGTTGTGTATTTCTAACTTTCTGGTAATTGCAATAGGCACAATTTCAGGTGCATTCTGGCAAAACCTCAAAATATCATGAATTCTCCCTGCATATCCTGAAATAGCATTGACAGACCACTCAAAGCTGCTGAAATAATCCAAAGAATTCTCTTTCCATTAATGTTGGATACTTTAATTGATTAGTTGAAAGTGTAATTGACTTTCCTTTAAAGTGAACTATGCTAATAAGCCAATGTGAAGTGATTTTGGAATTATACTATAAGCAGAAGGTGACCGGCAAGTAACCCAGGGGCATTGAAGGTACTTTGCTAGTTTTGTAGCGGCAGCTGTGATACTTTGTGGTTTGTTGGGGTATCCATAATATATTGCCTTTACAAGCCTTCTCCAACATCACAAAAACTAAGTTCATGTATCAAGCAATGAGTATTTATTTGTTAAGTTGTATGTGGATGCAATAGTTAAGGCAGTTGACTTTAGTCAAGATGAAAAAGTTGTGTTGAATTTAACCTAAGTTGCAAACAAACGAAGAATGTTACTTCCGATACTTGCATATGCAGAAACCTTGGAAGATACGTATCTTTTGTCATATAAATTACACTTCAATTGAGGAAACCTTAATTTTGGTTTGTTATTATCAGACAATGAGGGAACTTCTGTGGAAGGCAACACATTGGGAGAGACCAGAATTGCTGAGGTAGAAGATGTCATGGTTTGTTTGAATTTACCCGTATATCTTAATTTCCCCATGTAGGTCCTCTAATAATTCTTTGTATTTTCGAGTTTCAGGACGATATAACAACCACAGGACTAGAGCCCACTTCATCTGACATAAGTAATCTTGAATCAGCTGAAATTTATTCTTCATTGGTAACTGGAAGTTTATTTGATGACAGTTCTGAAATTATTGAAGAAAAGATTGTTCACTCCAATGATGGAGATGAGAGGAAAACTAGTGATGTTTGAAATGAGTTTTTAAGTATATTTTTCTCTCAATAAATGATACTAATTGGCTGAGGTTTTAAATGAGCTTTAGATGGAAACATACTTCTCATTTTTTGGGATTTTACATGAATCGTTTTTTAGCTATAGTTAATGCCAAGTTGAGTTTCTATAGTAATGGCTTGATTTGGTGTTTCAAATTGATAGTCAATGGCACTTGTTTAAATTTGTTGTGACATCCCTGACACAATTAATTTCTTACATTAGAGAAGCTGAATGTAGGAAACCTGCTATAGATTACCAAAGATGTAAATATTGCATGATCCCGAATTGGTTAATCTCATATCCATGATATATTTATTGCCTTTTTTTTTAATGAAAACAAAGTCACATTTCCAAAATGATCTGAAAATGCCGGGCACCTGAAGCAACTGACAAACAGAACTCATGCTTTTTAGTTGCTTGTCATTTCAGTGCTGAAAACGATCTATTTTTCAACCACTATCCACTACATTAAATCTGTTGCCCAACTAAATGTCACTATCTGAAAGTGATTCCAGTAGCATTATGTTGCTCTTTTTTTTTTTTGTGGACCAAGAAAAATAAAATAAAAGATTTTGCAATTGGCATGTCGTACTCTGATGTATCATGGATGTATACCTTGAAGTTGTCCTACCGCAAAACTCCGTAGGTCCATTTTGCATGACATGATATTCTTAATATGTATTTTTTTTATCATGTTATGATGCTGTTATGACTGAAGTGCGTGACTCATGCACTAAAAAAAAATTACTTCAAGACTCTTGAGTAATGTAAATCAATGCTTTGTTAAATGTAATTGGGACATGGGGTTAAAAGTTTGCATTGTAAGAATATTCCAACGCATGGTATTCCTATTTCTTTTCTAGGAAGAAATGGAAATATGGTACCGATAACGATATTTCTAGAATGTATTGATAATCGTGTATTAGCATTTAAGAACGGTTGCATGTCATTTTCTGAACTAACGTGTCAGTCTTATCAATGGTTATGTAATCTGCTTAAGAAAAATTATGAATGGGCAATTCAAAATTGAATCATATTTGCTTAAAGTAGAAAAGCAACGGCCTATAATGTATAAAATTACCTTGGAATTAATATTTTGAAACCGCTTGTTGGCTTGGACAAGTTAAACACTAGTTAACTATTAAGTCTATTTTAAACCTAACAATTAGCTTAAGAAAGATATAAGTGCAATACTTAAAACTGTTGCAATTTGAAAAAGTTCCAGAAAGCACTATGCATCCTTAAGTTATATTCAACTGCTTCATAACCAAGCATCCGTAAGAAATTAAAGATAGCACTATTAGCATACATCCCCTTACATTTTAATTCTTAGATTTCATTTCTTCCTTATTATTAGAAAGCTTACACCATAAGTTATGCAACTTGATTTGCTCTGAGTTGGATAGAGGTCCATTATTTCAAACTGGAATAGGCGCAATTAAATTTCTTGTACTTCCTCACCAACAAACACTAGCTAGCCTGAGTAACGGGGCCCCAATTTCTCTTTCAAATTTAATGAGTATTTATTAGGGCGTACTAGATTGTTGTATAAAGGTTAATAAATGTATGCTGATCAAAATAAATAGTTTTATATATTATTCAATTTACCAAACAGTTTTTATTGTCTCGGTTTACGTGTATCTTCCTGAAATATCATAAATGTGTTGGTATTTTGCTTTGGGTCGTTACTATATGGGTCATGTGTGTACTTAAAAGGCGTACTTAATGTTTTATTTACTTGTGAAATGGAAGCAGTTAAAAATTACCACATGATTGCACTTGAAAAAAATTCCACAGAAAAAATTAAGCTAATAATGGTGTTGGACCACTATATATGTACAGGAGCCCTTCAATGCCTCTAGGGGTTTTACTCCACATTTATTTAGACTTGTACAAAACTAATCCATCAGTTTAAAGAAAATAATTTTCATTTAGTTAGTATTATGTGCTTTTTTATTTGACAAATGGACTTAAAAATATGCACTATTTTAGCATTTTTTTTTCCCAAAAATGAAAACTGTAAATAAGGACGTAGGCAGGTGATGCATGTATTAAATGATGCCACAAATATTTGTTTCAACACTAACTTATATTTTTGCCGCCCAACTTAAATTTCTTTAAAAACAAACTAGGACCAAAAAGAGGGGAAAAATTAAGAAAGAAAGAAACAAACAAACAACAAGGAGAAAAATTAAGGAGGAAGAACCAAAATCAGAGAGGCTATCTCTTACAGCAAGGATTTTACATTACCTCCTCATCAAAACATTATTTCAGGATCATATAATCGGACACTCCTAAAATCCAATTTACCAAGAGTATAAAATATAATGACAAAAAATAATCCTGATCAATCGAGTACAATTAGCCGATGAGGTTCGCAATATTGTCGTCGTGATGATGATATCTCGTATAGAAGATATACTTATACTATCAAGCTATGCTGATTGCTGAACGATGTGTCGTACCTCTAGAGAGCCGTGAACCAAACGATCGAGCCCGAAAGAAATATGGATGTTGTGTATAGCTCAACGGTATGATTTGAGAAGAGCTCCACAAAATGTACAGACGATTGCACGCCAAACACGCCGATGCACGGGTACGTAACAAAATCTGGTTGCAGTCTCCATGTCTGCCACGCTGGCACAACCGCCGCACCGAGAGCATATACCCGCTACCGGCTTGCTGCTCCTCATTCTCTTTCTTTGATCCACCAAGAAGCAAAAGAACACCATGTTCTATGTATTGGATGTTATCTCTAAGCTGTTGGATGTACTTTTGACGGTGTGGATTTGTAGGTGTTATTTTGGTGAGCGCTGTGGAGATTGGAGAGAAGAGTGTGAGGATATATAAGAGGATTTGTGTGAGATGTTTTAAAGAGAAGGTTGAAAGTTATTATGACATGACTTATGAGGGAAGGAGAGAGAAGAGGGAGGTGATTTAAAAGAAAGGGACGGTGTTACTGTTAGATTATGGTGTTGTGGGTCCGGATGCTTGACACGTGGAATTGGTTATGTTTTGCATATGGCATGTTTAGTTTGACTTATATTTTGCGTGGTAGTGGTGTTGAAGCAATTGCTCACATAGATGAGCTTTGTTTGTCTTTGTCAATACTTTCAAGTTCCAACTATTTGAGGGGTCGTTTGGATCGCTTGGGAATAAGAGGAATAGCCTATTCCTAGGCGGAAAGTATTGGGAAGTGTGTAACTTTGTGAAGAGTTTGGATTGTTTATAATAAAATTTCCGCCCGGAATTGCTTATTCCCCTTATTCCCAATGCATCCAAACGAGGCCTAATGAAGCAGACTGCAGAGGTGCTAGCTGGAGTGAAAAATAAATGCTAAACCTTGTATATTTAAGATGGAAACATTAAATTAGTTTGGTAGTAGGCATGATCCGAAGGGCAAAGAAACGCCTTGACCATAATTCGAATAAACCCGATCTACGAAAATCTCAATTAAAACTGCATGACAGTGGGTCCAATTTGTTTCAAAGAAGTTTGACAATGGAGTATTTAAGGTGGGCTCACGAGAAGCGCGTGGATTAGTTACTTGAACCGTTTAAAAATCTCCATCCGAGGCGGTATGGATGGTATGGCACTCTGATCAGTACCTCTCCAGTCGTCCGAATATAATCGAAATATAGTACACGATCTGGATGGTTGAAATTAAATCGAACGGTAGTAACATTGAAACTGTTCGACTTGTATTTGGAGATGATCTAAAGTACAAAGAGGTAAGAGTTGGCCGCACTGAGCTTTCTCTTTTCTTCATTCCCAAGGCTTCTAGATCTTCAGTGAACGGTCCGATGTCACAGTCCTTGGTGCCAGTGAATTACAACGTAGTGTTGCTAGGAACAGGAAGGACTACAGGAGAATTAGTTACAGGAAACATGGATCACCAGAGTGAGCTACACTGCTACGCAGGCGCAGTAGCATGGGGAGTCTAGAAAGAGAGGGAGGTTGAGGTTGGCAGTTGAGTTTGCCAGGCTGGCAATTTGGCATTTAATGAGGCTAATGTACACTTGTGCACATATCAATATCATTTCTGTTTATAGCAAATATCATTTCTGTTTATAGCAAGGATGCTAATCCATATGCATTAGGATATATTAGTATTCCTTTACTCTATAGTATACACATTTTTTTAAAACATATTTGTAATGTTGTTCATGGTATTTGGTAGAGTGGAATTTTTTTAGCCGTGAGCATGAAATTTGGAAAATTAATATTTAGATAATGTATTTTATTTTAAATTTTAATTGAGCAAAAATTTGAACTTCTGAAATTACAAAAAAAAATTGGATAAATTAACTTTTTTTAATTTATAACTTTAGATTGATGATGATTAAGCGGTTGCAGAGATTACATAGAAAATTTTCAGACAACTTACAACACAATAATGTTAATATTTTCTTTTAATAAATTCTCATATTAATTATTAATTTTCAAATATCACCTACTTGACTGTTTTGGTCAAACATGTACGGTCGCACATGGCATGAAGGTGAACTTCGGAGTTGGGATTTAACCGAGGTTTGTAATTGCCGGATATAGCGGGTAAAATGGTAAATCCAGATCGTTCAACTTGTTCTCCATATTGAAAAACTATTGAGACTAAATTTTATATTTTTAAAATTTTTTTTGCTATATATTATGATATTTTTAAAAAACACTATAATTGAAGTATTTTAGGCCCTCCAATAGTCCAATTTGAAAATATCATAATATATAGCAAAAAAACTAGAAAAAATATAAAATTTGGTCTCCAAGAGTTTCAATATAGAGAACAAGTTGAACGATTCAGTTTGATTCTTTGAATTTTAAATTTTGAAAACGACTCGGGTGTATGAGGACGATCTTGTACACCCGAGTGTATTTTATCAATCCTAATGTATGTATGTATGTATGTATATGTGTATGTATACATTTCTCAAGAGTACACCTTACATACTGTTTTGTTAAAGAAAATAAATCTAATCCATTAGTTGTTTATTAAAATTGATTAAATACAGATGGGTGGTACTCTCTGGAAAAAAAAAAAAAAAAAAACTAAGGATGTGATTCATACTTTGACAATATTAGATTTGGTACGTACAAGTCTATTATGTCAATTGTAAAATATGGGTAAATTTAAATTTATTATTAATTTTTTTTTTCATTTCAAATCGTGCTAGCTTATTAAAATTTATTGGGAAGTTGGTTGAAAAAATAATGAATTAATCTTCATGTCAAGTTATTGCAAGATTTATTTATTTTACGGTAGTAGGAAAATTAAGTTCATTCAACATTTACTTTATAAAATTTGCACCAATGTTGTACGATTTGATGTAACGATTTAACAAACAGAAAACTGAAGTTGTTCATCTTTTGTATGATTTTGTGATGAAAATAAAATGAGAAAATGCTGGTAATTATGAGTTACCATATCTTTCATATATGTTCACTGCTAGGAAAACAAAACATGAGTAAAATTTTTTTTCTCTCCTTCTGTTTTGTGCATTTCCCACGCGCACATGCATATATTGTGTGAAAAATGACACTGAAAAAGCACGAAAATTATACAAATTATTTATCAAATACGCCCTGAATGTTCCTAAGAAAATGAAAAGAAAAAAATTTATCGAGTCACCTAATCACCTTGGTGTTCGTAAAAAAAAAAAAATTAATAGGAAAAAAACAAGTGGACTCCTCTGGTCCTGGGTCAGTATTCACAGCGAGCAAAAGTACAATAACTATGATCTTTGCAATTGTCATATTTGATCATCGCATTCAATTATATATTAATTATCTTATTAATGCACTGAAACTTCATATTTAATATTTTCGGTGAATTTTTTTTTCCCCGCCCCAATAAGAAAAATGGTCAATGTAAATATAAAAAATATGGTATAGTAAATGTACCAAATTCAGTTTCAGGTCAATTCGACTAAATGAGCAGATTTTGATCAATTCCATCTGAAAAAGACTGAAATGAGCAGATTGATCATTGTCACAAGGGTTATATTCAACATTAATATTTTTCTATATAAAAGATTATTTTTTTGATAAAACGAAAACCAAGCGTTAAATATGTCAAAACCCGTATTATGTGTATATTGTGTAAATTAGAGTGGCAAATCAATTGGACTTGACAAAATCGGTAATCCCTATTCCTCAAATTGAAAAAAAAAAAACTATAATCCCTTCCATTATAAGATATCTCTCCTTTAGTTATGGATTTATGCTAAAATTTCTTTCACGACATTAGTGTTTTGTTGCGTAGACATATGCAAGAAAAGAAAAAAAATACAACAATCCAAAATTAAGATTGGAAAACGGGAAAAAAAAACGCTATATATTTTGTTGGAGTCAACTCTTTTTTTTTTAACAACAGAAATATGCTTCTAGTCAATGTCAACCTCATAAAAAAATAGTCATGATATCAAAAGAATTTGTATTGTATATCGTATAGTATGTAGAGGGTCCTGTAGAGTGTAGACATCAGAAATACAAAGCTCCTCACTAGTTGTGTATATCTACCCGCTACAAACTTTGTCATAGAAAAAGTACTACAGGAAGCGGTATAAATTAAAATGCCAAATGGAATTGTACTATTTGGAATTAAGAGGGACAGATTGTTGTCAGATTTGGGACAGTTGGAGATTCAAAATTGACTCGAGACTTAAGCTGTCATGTGCTGTTTCAAGACAGGTTTTAGTTCTATGTCAATAAATTGATGCTTGTATTTTACTAATTTACTGCTTCACACAACTTGCTTCCAGTTGGTTTGTATTGTTGGGTCATCACTTATTTCTCCTATTCCATAGTCCATGCCCCTTATAATAACATGCATTTAATATGATTTTTACCTATTTTACCATTCGATGGTCATGTGTCATGGTATCATGGATTTTTGGCATGCAGATGTGCAGTAGTCCCTAGATATGCGGTTGATATTTCATATTTGACTATTTTAAATGCTTGGTGGTTGGGAGATTTTTAATTTGGTTTTTATCCTCTAAGAAAAGAGAAAATTCCCACGTGGTAATTCAAATTTCAAAGAAACTGAAAAAAAGGAATGAGTATGAATGAGAAAACAAATTCGAAGGATGTATTTTTTAATGGAGAAGAAAATTTTTAGATGAGATTTAAGCCATATTAAGGACAAATTTTAATACAAATAAGGAAGTTTAATATGCACTATGGTGCATATATGCATCACAGTCTTTTATGTCGGAATTTTTTCAAATTGACAAATCTAATTTAATCAACCTAATCTACATATTGAGATCTCTTAACAAACCAAAATTTATAATTTTTTAAATTTTATTACTATTTTTTTTGAATTTTTTAAAACACGTAATTTTTGGAATATTCTAAATAGTAGTTTGCTTCCAAATAGCAAGTTTTAAAAAATTCGAAAAATAGTAATAAATTTTAAAAAATCGTAAAATTTGATTATTATTTTTTTTAGGAGATTTCAATATGAAGATTAGATTGGTTAAATTAGATTTGTCAATTTACAAAAATTCTGACGAAAAAAGTCCCGATGCATACAAAGGTCCATGCATCATAGTGCTATTAAACATCCTCATATTATATTAAAATTATTATCTTTCAATTATTGGGATCAATAATGAAATACTTTTCACAAGAAATACAAGAAAAAGAAAAGGAATGCTGGAAAATTTACCATATTATCTCTGGAAAGAGAGAAAGAAATTCACTAGAGAGAGTTCGAATTTAGTTAGAACACAGGTGTTATTCCATATCAATTGATTAATATTTGTATTTTTTTCTTTAACTGCTTCACACCACTTGTTTCTGGTCGGTTCGTTTTGTTGGGTCATCACTTATTTCTCATATCCCTGACCACTTATCACAACTTGTATTTGGTTTACATTTGACCTAATATTAACGAATTTTTCTATTTGATGTTTATCTGTGCATGCATGTATTTGGAAACACATCGTTCGTTAAGTTGTACAATATCAATAGTTTAGATTTAATATTTAAATTAAATTTTTTTTTTAATTATTGACGAAAAATAAAGTTGTGGCATTTGGTGACATTCAAAAATTATGACACCAGAACCTTTCTCTAGATATGATATGGATATTTCATCTATCAATGCTCCAAATTTAATTAAAGTGCTGGTTGTTAGGATTTCAATTTCTATTTCCTTCTCTAGCTAGACAAAGTGGGAAATTCCCACTCCTTTGGACGTATTAATTTAGACAAAATGAAAATGGAGTATAATTAAAAAAAGAAATTTAGAGAACAAATTACTTTTGTTTTATAGAGGCATGAACTATTGCAAAATATACCATACTTGTCCATTAATGCATATCCTTCATAGTTCATCTTATGTTATGATGCCTATTAGGCTATTAGCATGCGTAACCCCACAATGATCTGTTTATTATTTTTGCATTTAATACCCTTAAATAATATTATTTTTACAATAAATCCGGTGTAGCGTAGAAATCCAGATCGTTCAAAATTGATCCAACGATCTGCATTTGTTATAGATAAATTGAGAAGAATGAGAGAGAACCATTGAATCAATTTTGAACGATTTGGATTGCTACATTACATGATGTAGCGCTACACTGGATTTGGATTCGAAAAGAAAGATGTGATAAACAACACAACTACGGATTGCAATTAAAGTGATAGTACTATAACAAAAGAAAAATATCCAAGGAAACGGCGGTTTAAAATCAAATGTTTTTTTTTGACGACCAAATAAAATGTTGGCGCCACTCAAAAGTTGCTGACTCAATAACAGTGAAGTCATTAATGTATGTATCGCTGTTTTAGGTTTCTTATTATTTGTTGTGAGAAACATGTCATTATTGACTCGCAAAAATTAACCGCATTTAAACAACTTGTTAATTTTGTATAGATTGGTTTTTGAATCTACCACCACTAACCCTGCAAACTTGAGACACTATTAACTATTTATTAATATAAAAATAAATATTAACGACGAGTTGTGTAAACACATAATATTTTGATGAGACGCTCATCATAAAAATTTCGTCAGGCGCATAGCATTTCTTAACAAATTATTGAAAAAAAATTATGTCTATATTTTCAAATGCCGTAGTGCTTCTGTGAGTTATGAATTTTGTATCTTTTCGATGTTTTCGTCTCCACTGTTAATTTAGAATCAGACTACAAATTTTTTTTTCCTAAATCTAGAATGAATATATTAAATCTAAGTTGTGGACGATATAAAAACATCCATACTACATGATATCAACGGATCAAATCAAACTAAATAAGCCGACAAAATTCTACGCTTCATATGCGGAATTGATATGATGATAGCAAATACAAACTTAGGGAGATACTTGAGGAACGAAATCCTCTGTAGTCGCTACAGTATAGCGGACCAATTTCTGTCCATCCAATGGATGATGGATGTTCCATGATTAATACTAGATCCGTCGAGATCCATGCGATCTGTAAAAATTTGTCTGTGGAGATTAGATCGAACGAACAAAAATGGGTCCGTTACCTTGTAGCCGCTGCAGAGGATAAAAATCCGGATACTTGAATGTAAAATGCAAAATATGATATCGCAGTTAATATAAAGGCCTTAAAGTTCCTAAAAAGTATAATTCATACTACTACAGATTATTACATAGGCCAGGCTGGCCCATAATTCCCATTCATAGTGCCATTCCCCAGTTTTTTAAATAATAATAAAATAATATTAAATATTAATAATAATATCTAATTAATCGAAATTATTTAAATAATAACGCAATTACGGAATTCGGGATTCTGATTGTAGTTACGGAATCCTGGAAACCGTAACAAGCTAGTTACGGAATTCTGAATTCCGTAACTAGGATAAAAAACCATATCACGCTTCCGAACTCAGCCTCTCTCCTCTCACGCCATTTCTCTCTCTCGAGACAGCGACAACCTCTCTCTCGGTAAGTTTTCTTTTTATTTAATTGATTTAATTTATTTAATTTATTAGTTTATAGTTTATTTAGTTAATTAATTAAAAAATAGATAATATATTGTAAAAATAATTTAAAAAATATGAAAAAAATCATAAATAATAGGAATAATTTTAATATGTAATTCAAATTTATTTTGAATTTTTTTTGCATTTAATAATAAAGATTTTGATAATTAAATATTAAAAAAATTAAAGAAAATTGTTAAAAATTGATAGGATTAATTTTAAATGTAGGAAAAATTGTTGAAAAGAGACTTGAACTGCTTCTACCGGAGGTTAGTTTTTCTATATGTATATTTATTTATTTTATTAATTGTAAATAGTTAATTCAAAGGAAAAATAGTGAATGAATAGTAAATGATTGTATGTGGATCATTTGTTCATTGTGAATGATTGAATGATTCACTGATTGTTCGGGGATAATTATAGGGTGGGATGAGAGTTTAAATTTTTGGAAAACTCTCTCGGTACAGGGGAGATGCTGTCGAATTTTTTATAGATTTTTGAATTTATTGATTTTTAATTGCAGTAAAGTTGAAATGACACTGCGAAGAATAGTATCACAGGATCCACGTCGATCCACGAGGCCTCGGGCTGATCCAGCCGTTTCTACATTGGCAGGAGATTCCGGCGTTTCTACATCTGCTGCTGATCCCGACGCTTCTACATTTGCCCCTCCGGTCCTCCCCCTGCTGATCAGCTCCTGCACCTACGTGAGTCGGACCTTCGAGGCGTATGAGTAAGTTTTTTGAATGTATATATCTAATTTTGTTCGAAATAATATAAATAAAAAATAATAATTATTTTTAATTATTAAGGCTTGGAAGCCTGAAGTGCACAAGGCAAAGATGGGACGAAGCGAAGAGGTGGACCAGCGTCTCGTGACATTGGGCCTGATTCATTTCACCGAGTTAGGTCACATGCCATTGGATCGATCCCTGATACAGGGTCTGGCCATGGAGGCCAGAGACCCACACCTTTCACTTTCCCCGCGTAGGAGAGATGACGGTGGATCTAGAGGTATTGACTTTTCAAAATTTTGTTGATACATATTTATTTATTGTTTTTTTTAGTTTTATAAGTAAAAACTTAAAATTATCATGCAGGACGTCGCCTTTATTTTAGAGTTACCTACGACTGGCCTACCGGTCACCGGTCGTACAGATTACGACAATGCGCTCTTACTAGCCGATCTTGCATTGCCGCGGGACACTCCTATGGAGGAGGTCCTAGATTGGTTCAGAGAAAAGGCGAAAGAAGGACGTCCTAAGAAGTAAGAACTCTTTTAAAACTTAATTATAATTATGATTTATGCTGTTATATATATATGTATATATATATAAATATAAAATATGTAATTAAATTGTATATTTAATGCAGGAAAAATCACGCCGTGACGTTTGTAAAACTGCGTGATATGTGGAGAGATGGGCCTGGGACACAGAATGTCGACAGGATCGACAGATACACACGAGCCCTGGTGCTGGAGTTGATTAGTTGCGAGTTGTTTCCAAATGCCACGGAAGATTCCGTTCCATGTTTTTATCTGAAGTTAGTTCGGGTAAGTATTTATAAATATTATATTTAAATCGTACACCCTAAATCTTAAACCACTACAAACTTGATTAAAAATCTCGAAACGCTTACGAAATATTTATAAATATTTGCAGGATGTTTTCTCGGGACATTCTGTGAAGTATAATTGGGGTGCGGCCGCACTTGCCATGTTGTACCGCGGCTTGGACAATGCCGTCATGTTGTACCGCGGCTTGAACAATGCAGTTCAAAAGGTTGCAGCTCCGTGGGTATTGCTGCAGTTGTGGTCGTACGCTCGTCTGTTAGTTTGCCAGCCGTCCGTTACGAAAAGTTTCAAGGACTGGGGTCTACCATCAGCCGATAGATGTCCGCCGTACGAGAGGTATTTTTTTATATTTTCAAATAAAAAATACCTTTAACAGTGTTTCATTTTTTTCCGAAAAAATACAAGTACAATGGAATCGTAATGATTTGGCAGGCAATGGATGACACGACTTAGGTCGAAAAAAATTAAAGGTCCCTATCGCAGCGGTATTGAGTACGCTCGAGACGTACTCTTGAAGATGGATCATGGACACGTGGTGTGGAGGCCATACGATGAGGTGAGCCAGGTGGTCATGCCTCCGTATGCCCGCCTTCCGATAAGGATGTACTGTCTCCGAGTGCCGTGCATCCATTACTGGGTCGTGGCGTGGCACCATGCCGATTGGGTCAGGCATCAGTTCATGCTGTACCAGACAGTTCCGCCTCCTATACCTACGGTGCGTCAATTTTTTGACATTCGTGATTTAAAATCCAACATTTACAATATATGCACTAAATCTGATCTAAAATAAGCAGGGTTGGAGGAGGATGGAGCAGCTGTTACAGTATACGCATACCACATTTCGGGGGAGGGATTGGCGGGACCTTTTTCAATGCTGAGGTAGCTATGTGGACCGACACGACTCAGGTCGAGGTGGTAGAGGTGCGGCCATGGAGCGAAGAGGTTTTGCTCTCTTACGACCGATGGATGAGGGTACATGGAGGTGCTCATCTTGTCCCCATTCCGGGAGCAGCAGAGCAGATTCAGGCTCGAGAGCTGACCTACCTTCAGGAGGCGACCCATCGTGTCAGTATGGTAAGTTATTTTACTTGGAATAATTTTTATTTTAAACAATTGAAAATAAATTATTTTGTAATTTAGTTGCTAACAACAAATCAACAGGTGAAACATATATTGACCGAACCTCTACGAGCATGTGCGTGGGCGGTGAAGAAGGGATGCAGACGTGCTGGGAATCAGTTGCTGAAGAGCTGCAGCAAACAGTTGGACCTCGTTGGCAAGCCTCATCGATTACCTCACCTCTTAGAGGTGAAGGGTCTACCGACGGACATCGACTTTATACCGGATTCGTCGGAAGAGGATCGTATGCCAGAGCCTGGATACGAGGAGCAACAGTTCATGAAGGTATAATAATATTTATAATATTATTATTTCGTTATTATGTTATCTATAATATTAATAATATTTTTAATATTATTATATGTAACAGCCATCTGACTATACTCTGCACAACTGGGACACATATTTCGATCAGCCGAGACCCAGTCAGCCTATTATCAGGAGCAGACGGGGAGACCCCCAGCATCCCAGCTCTCAGCCCCCCAGTGACGATCTACCCACACCCCCAGGCCCACCCCCACGTCCACCAGCATATTATGAGTACGGGACACAGTATCCACAGTATCAGACGCAGTTCCCGTCATACCAGACCCAGTATCCACTTGGCCCACCACCTTATTCCCAGGCCGAGCCTACATCGGATAACGCATTTTTCTCGTCGATTGGTGTACATCTCGACGATCCGTTCACGCCTCCAGCTCAGCCATCATTTGGTTAGACCGATGGTTTATTTGGTTAGACCGATGGTTTATTTGGTTAGACCTACGGCGGAGCCTCTTCTTTTAGTGCACCTCCTCGTCATCCCACTCCTGAGATGGCTCCTCGTCCACCCCCAGTCGGACTTGCTCGCGGATGAGATCCCCGACAGCCACGAGGTCTTCCGTATATTTGGTCCCCGAGTGAGGGGAGGTGGATCCACCGTACTGGATATCTTTAGAACTTATTTATATTTTTTATTTATGTATATTTCGTATTGTGACTTATTTATGTATGACACGGTTATGATATATTTATATTTCGTATTGTGACTTTTATATTTATATTTCGTATTATGAATTGCTTGGCGTATTAATTTCACTATGAAAACTAGTCGTCTTTCCCAACATATAATATTTAAATATTTTTTTATTTTAGTTTGCGACTTATCAAATTTTAGGTGTTCCAAACCATTCAAATTATCTAATATATTACATAAATATAATTAAATTTTAATTAAATAACGCAAAATACAAAATGATAAATTTAAAACTATAATGAAGTGCATTAAATTTAAAACTATAATACAAAATATAATTCAAATTTAATTAAATACAAACTATAATACAAAATTTGAAACTATAATGACAAATATTTTTATAATAAAAAATTATATGAAATATTTTTAGAATACAAAATTTTAATCTAAAAATTATATGAAATGAAATTTAAAAAAATTAACAACAAACAAAACAAAAACAGAATTCATAAAAAAAACAAAAACAAAAACAAAAACAAAAAACAAAAAACAAAAACAAAAATAAAATTCGGATTGTAGTTTAATTACGGAATCTCAGTTTCCGTAACAAGGTGTTTGACCCTAAAAATCAACTCTGAAAACCAAACAAAAATTGCGAAAACCCAAAACTCAAATTGCGAAAACCAAAATTCAAACTGCGAAAAATATCAAATAAATTCCAAACCCAAAAATTACCCAAAAATTTCCCAAGAATTATGATGAATTATCATGATTTTAAAATCTCCGGAATATCAACAGAAATCCCAAAATTTGCAAAGAAACCCCAAAAATCCTCAAAATTACCAAAATAATTCTGTGAGGAATTTTTCAAAACCATTTAAACCATTAAATTCCTCATATTTTTCTAAGCTTACCCATAAAATTTCATGCAAAAATAACCAAGGAAAGGCCTTCAGATAATTTATTTTTGTTTTTACATCAAAGAAATATGAAAGGAGTCATGGAAATTGATTGAAAATCACAGAAAAATCGGAAAGAGCTGTCGGGTGCGTCTGTTGGAGCAGATCCGGGGAAACTGAAGGGGGCGCTGGCTTATAAAATTACCATAGCTATTTGACCCTTGTGTGCGCCTGGTTCATACGCCGAAACCTCTGGATTTCATTTCTCTTCATTGGCTCATGGAAGACCAAATCCATTTACCCTCTCTGTCTCTCATTAAACATCACAGGTGAACCCCACCTGTAAGGGTCGTCCCCTTCATCCTGGGTAAAAAAAAAAACACAGAAGAAGAGAGGCGTGATTTTACCGCGCACGCCGGGTGAAATCGCAGAAACTCGTCGACGTGGCCTCCTCTCTGGCCACAGACACAAAACCAGACTGTCTCGCCAATGGTTTTCCAAAACCTAGCCCTAAGCGTAGTTGATTTTCAGCTGTTGATGAAAATGGACGATGATGATTGGCTCACGGTTAAGGAAGTGATGCCCTAATCTTGGCCTATTTAAACACCTCAATTCGAGAAAAAAAAAAGAGAGCAGAGCAGCCGTAAATTGAGGCTAGGTTTAGACTACTGCTGTGGTGCCTAATTAGGATAGTCAAGGTCAAGTGGTGTTAGGCATTTCATCAAACATCTGAAAAAGAGAGAAAAGAGGTAGAATTGAGTAACTGCTGTTTGTATCTACTTTCGTTTGAATCAAAGAAGTTAATTTGAAGTGTCAATTGGTTGTTTTTTTCTGTTCCCTTTTCTCTTCTCAATCTTTCTCTTTTCTTGAAATTAAAAACCGTAGCAACTGATTTGTGATAAGGGAGGAGGTCTGCTAGGGAGCACGGCTCCCATGGCGGATCTCTAAACTTGAAATAAAAGCATCAAATTTCAAAGTGAATTTATGTATTATCTGTCCTAATCTCAATTTCTTAAATAAAAATGTCACATAAAAAAAAATCGATTCTTGTCTGCTAGGGAGCACGGCTCCCATGGTGGATTTAAATTTGGCATGGGGCTCAGCTCCTACGCCGGATCCTCTCTATGGTTTACTAGGAGGCTCGGCCACCATGGTGAACCGGATTTAAACACGTTTAATTGGACAAATTATCTCAATTAAGCTTGTTTAAATCTTCAAAATAGAGGGGATCTAGGGGAGGTGCTGTCCAATTTACTCCAGAATTTATAATAAGGCGAAACCTTGCATTATCATAAAGTCAAATGTATGCATTTGTATAAATCTGCCCAATTATGAAATAAACGAAAAAAGTGAGGTTATCCTTGCACAAAAATGTGGAAATCTATATGGACAGCAGGTACTTGACTTCGTGGACAGCAGGGAACAAGATTTTTCATTTTTGAAAATTTATGTGATTTTATATCAATCAATGAAGGCAGCAGGGTCATTGTGTGAAGCAAATTGATATTTTCCAAAATTCTGGACCTCTCTGCAAAAGTACATGCATGAAAATTTTGAAGACATGTTAAGGAGCATTTATAATAATTCTCAGATTTTTTGAATAAGAATAAAGGTGTTTTCTTATTTATTTCCAAAAGGGGCAGAAAACCCGATAAATACATGAATTCTGCAAAAATATCAAAAGGGTAGAAATTTGTGCAACTCACTAAAAACAGTAGCAAATTTGCTAAAATGTAAAAATTACAAATTATGACATATGCTAAATCTCTTGCTCTTGCAATCTGTGTCGCCTTGGACACATGAAACAAACTCCAATTGAATATCAAGTCAAACTCTTTTGCTGTAAAACGACTCACAAATAAAATGATGGACAATTGAACTCTGCAATAAAGGATTAGTAGCGCATAAAGAAGGGTACAATATGAGGTTCAGTGAATGAAATTACACGTGGTTCAAGAACAAAGTGATGCATATACTGTTGACATACCACACAAAGAGAAGGAAATGATAATTAGTGAATAAACAATAAACAACCTGTTTTCATCATAAATTGAACTTGTACAAATCCTCTGTACCAACACTTCTATACCAATTGGTACCAAACTTAGCACTGCGCTGAAGCTGTCTCACGGCTGTACCAAGTCAATGACTCACTCGTCAAACCAGTGCAACGCAGCATCAACCAAATACATCACTGAGTACCCCTCCTTTCCATGATTGTAAAGAACTTAACCTTGAGAGCTGTAATGGTCTCTGCAGTTGGAATTTCGCCGGAAAAGTTCAACATGAAGCCGAGAAAAGGGACGGGTTCAATTCACCAAATCAAGCAGAAACAAGGCAAATTGAATGCACTCTCATGCTCTCCTCCTCGTCATGGATCCTAAAAGAGCCATTCCCGACCTTTGAAGCGGCAGCAGTCGCCGGAAAATGGGATTCCAAAAGTACAAGGACCAAATCGAAGAGAGTTTTTGCACAACTGAAATAAGTTCATGGTTTTCCGACCAAGGAGGAGCGGCGCGAAAGAAATGGAAACCATCTCTGTGCTCTCCTCATTCTCACGAGCACTACGAGCCTAACCTCGTCGTTATTGGTGGCCTGGATCGTCGGAACCCCGTCGGCGGAGGCCAACAGTAGGAATAAAATAAAGCCAGGGGTCCTGATGCAAGTTTTTCCTCCCCCCTTCAAAACTTTAGCGCCGAACTTTGGCTGATCCTCCGTGGCCATGTCGCGTGTCCCGGGTCACTAACACGGAAGACACCCGTTACACTAAACGTCTGAATCTATTAAAAATAATAAACCTGCATGTGAGGAAATAAAATTAATAAAAATAAAATAAATGCCACGTCAGCGTCCAGCCATGCCCAGTCAGCGCCACGTCAGGTCTTTGTGCTTAAATGGACCAATCAGAAAATTACAAATAGTCAGAGAACATCAAATATCCATTAAAAATAGTAGGAAACTCAGAAAAATTCAAATAAAATATAAATTTTTTTTGAAAAATCTAAATAAACCAAATTTACTGATGTTTTGAATTAAAGTCTGTCAATTTTAGGGCCTTTTCTATTTTTGAAATGTTTTTAAGGTTAAATGAATTTCATAAAATTTCATAAAATTCTAAATTGATAATAGAAAATTCAAATAAGATATTCATAAAATTTTAAAAATCTAAATAAACCAAATTCACTGATATTTTGATATAAAAATTTGTCAAATCATTAATTTTTTATATTTTTGAAGAATTTCCAATATTAAACAAATTTAAAAATGCTAAAATGATAGTAAATAATTTTATAAAATTCTAAAATGATGTCAAGATTCATCAAAACTCTTTCACAAATTCTCAAAAATAAAAAAGTGAAGTAAGTTCAAAAATATAAATAATTTCAAAAGGGATATGTCATATATCGAATATTTTCAAAAATAAACATAATTAAAAATATAAAAAGAAATTTTAAAAGTCCAAAATAAAAAAATAAAAATAAAACCAAATTGTGAAAATTGTAAAATCCAAAGAGAGACTTCAGAAAATTAAAAGTCAAACACGAAACCCAAACTTAAAACCAAAACCTCTTCACTTAAAGAACGAAAGCTCTTCAGCAGATTGAAATCAATCTCAAGCGACTTCAAAATCAGAATTTCTCACAAGCGGTCCAAAATAGCCCCGAGAGCTCAAACTTTTATTTCTATAAGTGACCCAAAACAGTCCCGAAAACCGATCCTTCCATGCAACCCAAAATAGTCCCAAGTATTGCCAAAAACTAAATTCTCACAAGTGGCCCAAAATAGCCCCGAGAACCCAAAACTCTATTTCCACAAGCGACCCAAAATAGTCCCGGAAACCCTTTCTCACAAAATTACCCAAAATAGTCCCGGAAAACTCAAATTAAATCCTAAAAGGCCCAAAATAGCCTTATGAAACCTAAATCAAATCCAAATTCACAAAGGCCCAAAATAGCCTTAAACAACCCAAACCAAATCCAAATCCAAATGGCCCAAAATAGCCTCAAGAAATCCAAACTCAAATCCAAATTCACAAAGGCCCAAAATAGCCTTAAACAACCCAAATCAAAATCAAAATCCTACAAAGGCCCAAAATAGCCTCAGGACCGAAAACCACACCCCAACATAAAAAAAAACAAAACAAATCTGTTCCAAATAAAAATCTAAAATTATTCAAATGTCCTCAATTGAGTCCCGTCAATTAGGTCTGGTACCATCAATTGAGTCCGGTTTAAGCCAAAAGAAATAAACTCCTACTTAAATGCAAAAATCATTTTAGAGACGATTTTTCTAGCTTATTACATATAATTCTTTAGATCTCTTAATCAGAGGTTCCCGTAGGCAACTACGGGGTAATTAACAATAGGGGCTTGCGGCTATTGGAAAGAAAGAACCCGCTAAATTAATAAACCCTCGTAAGAAGCAACTTTTGTTCTGGTTCTCTTATCGTCAAGAAATACTCAGCGCAGAGATCGAACCTTAAGGGGGGTGAATATAAGGCTTATTCCAATTTTTTGAGGAAACTCATTCATTCTTCGAGGGATGACGAAAAAGTCCACACACAAGGTGATTACGGAATCCTGGATTTCGTAATCACCTTGTTACGAAAACTGGAATTCCGTAATTACCGTCGGAATCCCAGATTCCGTAATTACGTTATTATTTAAATAATTTAAATTATTTCGATATTATTATTAATATTTTATAATATTTTATTATTATTTAAAAAAGTGGAGTACTGTCATACACATTATTTTAATAGGCTGAGTAAGTAGGTTTTTTTGCTTGCCGTTGCCCATAAATCTAAAAAAAAAAAAGTAGGTTTTTGCTTTTCCCCTTAACATTATCCCCCATATTTTCAAGCAGTTTAATAACTTTGTACGTCGTACTATTCGGATTGGGTTCATCATGGTACGGTACAATTATATTTATTTGAGAAATACTAGAGTCCAATATATTGGACGGATGAGATCCGTCTAATACGATCGTTGTCACATTTTTAAATTACAAACGACCGATCCGAACCGTTCAATATGTTCTTCATATTGAAAAATTATAAGAAACCAATTTTTACATTTTTTTCAATTTGTTTACTATTTTTTTGGTATTTTAGAAAATCGTTATTATTGGACGATCTAGAACTTTTATATCATGAATTTTCGAAAATACCAAAAAATAAGTAAAAAATAATAAAAAAAATATAAAAATTGGTTTCTTATAATTTTTTAATATGAAGAACATATTGAACGGTTCGGATCGGTCGTTTGCAATTTAAAAATGTAAAAACGATCGTATTAGACGGACCCATCCGTCCAATATATTGGACACTAGCATTTCTCTATTTATTTTGGTTAAACACTATACAAGTATACAGTATGCTCTGTTGGGCTCGCTAGTAATTTTGAGCCAGCAAACTGGGTCAGATTAGGCCTGCTCTGTGCGACACACTACAAACTGGCTTTTGTTGCAACATGGCAATTGGACTGTCCCGTTCTTTTATTGATAAAAAAATTGTTATGTTATGATTCAACAGCAAAGAAATAATAAAAATATTTTGTGAGATCATAGGAATGAACCGAACTTTATCATGAAATTTAAAAGTATACTACGACTTTGTAAAGCAAATTGGGGCCATCTGAATGCGTGCACTGCATGTTTAAATATGGTATTGGTATCCCTATCAAAGATATTGGGAGTGGAAGCAGAGCGTTAGAGACATGATGATGTCTTCCTTTGTTATAACGGAACATCTTACATCTAAACTCTCTTTTCTGTTTAGAAATTAACTTGGTTGTGGAAACATTTCTTTTTTTTTTTGCAACAAATTATCCAGTGGCCCAATACAGTTGACTTCTTTGATTTCATGAATTGGACGAATTGTGGGAAAAATCTTTTTAAATTGGAAGAATGGAAACAAGTGGACATAATATATCCTATCATGCATATCTCTTAAGAGTTTTGAATCATGAACATGTAAATACAACCAGACACGTGATTCTCGTGCGCTCTATACAGGACGTGGATAACACTGATAAATTGGAGCTAGCCATCAATACTACAAACCACAATCAGCCTCTGAACTCCAAATATATACTGATCAGATAAATTCTTGTTTTTAGTTAATATGGGCATAGCTGAAGGATCCTGCACAATCCATGTACCAAGAAAGGCGGCATTCGAGAAGCCGAATCAGCCGGGCAGCAAAACCAGATATATCAAGTATGGCATCTTCACGATCGGTGCCCATGACTGGGAGATCCAGGCGTACCCAGACGGTGCTGGTACGGTGACACTGCACCTCTGCCTTCTCTCCAGCACCACAGCGGAAGTCGAGCGGTGTGAGATCTGGACCAATTCCGACTATTCAGCATCGGAGCTTGACTATGCCAACAATGTGCACACACCCAATGTCCCAAAGGAGATCGACACGGTCACCATCTCGCCCCCTCCCAAGGGCGAAGACTCTGTCACCATCAAGGTGGTTTTGTCGGTGGTAGAGGCTGCTGCTCCCGCAAAACCCAGCAATCAATGGGACCCGAACAGTGCTGATGTGTCCTTTGACGGCAGTACCAACAAGCCTGTTTCTAAGCCTGGTTCAGCAGGGTCCGGTAGTGGTCAGTGGAACCTGAGTAATGTTGATGCGTCTTTTGACGGCTCTGGCAAGCCCAACAAGCCTTCTGCAGGGCCTGGGGGTGCTTGGGATACCAGCAATGCTGATATTTCCTTTGACAATGCAAAATCCAGTTAATTTTACTTCGTTAACTAGTTGATATTTGCTTGCAATTGATCAGCTAGTCATACTTTTTGCTTCAATTTGTGTACCAGTGTCATCCATCTTTCCCTTTCAATAAGAAACTTTTGGTTAATTTTGTTCGGTAATTGAGTTTATACTGTTATTCTTTCATATTAAAAAATTATTAATACTAGCGTGTAATACATGCAATTCACAGATTTGTTTTCTTTAGCCTAAACTTGTTGTAGGTTTTGCAATTATATATCATCTTCTTTGATTGATTTTGAAATTTTGATTAAAAAAAATATTAATAAAAAAATATCTTTATAACAATTGTAGTATTTAATTATCTAAAAAAAAAGAAATAATTTTATAGTAAAATGATTATATATGATAATTGATTTTGAAGAGTTTTCCGCAATTAATAAACAACATGTGGTCCCCAGGCAAAAATGTTGAGAAAATGGAACCTACTCGTTGCGGATCTAATCCTCCTTAATACATATAAAGCAAGTTTTCTGAGCGATCAGATAATAATTGAAAAATCAGGACTCTCTGAAAAGAAGCGCTTGTTCTTCCTGAATGAATATAAGGTCCGGTTCGTTGTCTATAGAAACTTTTGTGTGCTAAAAAAAAAAGGATTGACTAAAGGAGTTGCTGTGCTATGGATAATTTGGAAAACCCGTAATGATGTTTTTTTTTCAAAACAGATTGAACTTTTCTATATCACAAATTGCTGCCAAGATTCAAAGCCTTTTGTTTTATTTATTTATTTTTTTTTTTGGAAACAAGTAGGGTGCTACCTTACCACTTCTCTTTTATTTATTGAAAGAAAAGCATATACAACCGTTCAACACACAAAGATTAAACATCAAGAGACGGGTCTGGATTCTCTGGTCGTTTTTAGATCTGGACTGTCTGATTTAATCTCAACGGTTAACTTTTTTCAGACCTATCAATCCTGGTATTATGCATGGGGCATCCTTAACCGTTGAGATTAAATCAGACGGTCCAGATCTAAAAACGACCAGAGGATCTCGTTCCATCAAGAGACAGCACCCCCCCCCCCCCACACACACAAAATCAAACACATCGTAACCCAACAGATCAGAACTAAAACCCGTTCCAAAATAATCTCTCTCCTTATCTCAAATCAGAACAGCATCACGTTTTAATCAACAATAAAAGCAAGTAGAAGTCTCTCAAATCAAAAGAACAAAATAAAAGTATCTCTCTAAACATAAAAATGCGCTTCAAGTATCAAATCAAAGCCTTTTGTTATACCGGGCAGATCTTTGGTCAGGAAAATTGAAGAAGTTTAAGATCTGACACCTTCCCTGGAGAAGTTGACCTTGCAGGCTTGCAGCTAGCTGAAGGAGGAAGTTGTGCCTACTAATGGTGGATAAGTCATATGTGAAGCAATACTGGACAGTGAGAAGAGAGGGTTTTCATTGTGGTTGTAGGCTGCTTAATTACAGCTGTTACTTTTTGTTGTCTTTCATTTCAGAACTGATTTGTGGTTGGCTAGGTGTATTAGGTAGTGTTGGTGCACTGGTCCCTGAGATGTCGGTACCAGTGCATACCTGGTTTGCTTTTAAATAGGGATGTAATGTTATATAGCTGATAGTGTTCTACGTATAAGGGACTTTTCTGGTATCAATAGAAAAGTGGTGGGTTGTTTGGCCATTTGTTTCACAAAAAAAAAAAAAAAAAAAAAAGGAACTATATCATGCATACCATATGGTAATGTGTACAACAGATACCACGCGCTATGTTCTCTGACTGGATGTCAAAGGCATTGAGCCGTATGAGAAAAATAAAAATATAAGAAGCTTTGTCTGTCACCGACTACTCCAGAGTAATTGCAACAGATTAAACTCAAAAAACAAAGTCTATCGAATGAAAACTTCCTGAGCAATAATACAGCTAGAATAAACTACCACATAACTCATTTGAGAAACTAGATTAAAGAACATAAAGTCTTTTGGTTTAATCTCAATCCTACATAATAGAATTGAGTAGAATTGCCTACAGGCCTAAAAAAAATAAATAAAAGAAAAAAATGCAATAGGAAGAGTGAGATGAAACTAAGAGACAGAGGCATATTTGGATATGTATGAGAGGTTGATCTATTGATGAACTTTCTTTTGTCAGCTGATTGCTGTTATATTTTTGTAAGGTTTTTCATCAATTCAATTCTGCTTTTTCTGGTGAAAGTCTCATTTAATTTATCTTTTTTTTTTAATCTTTTTTTTCCCTAATTGTATTAGCGTGCGGATAGAATGTCAGTTTGTGATTAGTTAATGACCTCGTCAAGGATTATTGAAATTAGCCCTGATCTGAGATTTTTATGGTGATTTTATTCTTGCTTTCAATATCTCTTGGCATCTTTCTTTCATTTATCTTGACTACAAATTTCATCCCTAGCATATCTGAAAATTTTGCATAAATGTACAAATTAAAAACTGATAAATTGGTATGTAGGAAAACTAGCAGAAATTGATGTAATTTAGTACTCCCTATACAAGTAAAGATAAATGCAATTAGTAGTTTAGTACTTTAGTACCTTAAGTTGTTCACTGTAAGGAAGGAAGCTTCCATGCGTATTGTTAAAGTGACATCATGTTAATTCGTACCCCAAGATCATCATCAGCGAGTCCACTACCTGGTCGATAGTCCTGGTAAGCAATTTCAGATAATTACAAAACTAACAACTTAATATTGAGTGATATTGTATATATAGTAGACCCTCAAAAAGATATTGTATATATAGTACATTATATACCTTACTGACATAATCTATATCACCACATCCTCGGACTTCATAGCGGTCAAGAGAAGGTGGAAAGTGTTCCTCTGGTTCTATGAAAAGCTGAGGACACATAGTTATGCTGAGTCGCTTTAGAGATAACAGCTTGTTGAGACCGTCGATGGATTCTAAACCCGCACATCCGTAAATATTTAGTGCCTCGAGTGAACGGACATTCTGGTTGTTGAGATCCAGGCTGGTCATCTCATGTGACCATGAAACTACTATAGTTTTAAGTTGTGGTAGGTGAGATTTCAACAAAAGCATTTTGTGAAATTTCCCAAATAGCCCCAAGTGCGAGAGTGAAGGGAGAGTGAGAATTGTACTCAATTTGGTGCAATCCATTAACACTAATGTCGTCAGAGCAGAAGAGAGAGCCGAGGGAAGTGTAACCAATTGAGGGCTAAAAGAAGTAGACATATGTTCAATCTCTGATGTTTCAAGGGACTGGAAACCCTGAGTTGCGGCATTGACACCAAAAAATTCGTGCCCGATATAACGCACCTTGTAGGCGGCTTGGATTTCTAGATACTTGAGTGATGGTAATTGACCGAGTGGTGGAAGCAACCTACAGTGAAATGCAGCGAGTTTCACATTAGCCAATTTGGTGAACGATTTGTTGCCAACCCATTTTGGAAAACTTGACCCACTATAACTGAATATTTTCAACTCAATAATGTTTTGGTGTGGCTTGAGTACTTCAAGCAACTCCTCAGAAATCTCCCTCCTTATTCCCTCGGGCTCGTGATCATAGATGCTGAATTCGTAGTCACATCTAAAGTTCAATTCCAGCTGTTCAATGTATCTTTTTTTTTGCAAGTTAACCGCCTTAGCATCTTCTATATCACTCACATTATTGAGACCAAAAATGTTTAAGCTTCCCTTCAGAAATGCCAGATATTTAAGCTCACTAATATTACAGTCTGAAGTACCTTTTCCAATGACAAAAGCCTTCAATGATTTTAGATTTGTCAAAAGCCCGATTCCATAGGGTAAACAGCACGGGTAATCAGAGTTGTTGTTTAGATGCCGGAGGTTTATTAGCTGCCCAATTCCATTTGGTAGCTTCAAAAGAGGGCAATGACCAAATTCTAGGGTCTGTAGATTATATAGATTGAAAATTGAGTCAGGGAGAAATTCGAGTTCAGTATTAGAGACATTGAGATAGCTTAGTAATTTTAAGTTTCCAATTGATTCTGGCAAGGTTGCTATTGCAGCATGGCTGAAATCTAAGGCTCGTATATGCCTCCAGGTTTTTAACATGTTACATGGAATTTCAACTGGAACACTTGATGTCGTCTCCCATGTCAAAACTAGCACCAATCTCAGGATTTTCGATCCTTTACAATGTTGTAGTATATCCATAAGAGTTTTGTTACCAAGCTCAATATGCTCGGCATTATCTTGAGGTGCAACAAGTGAAAGGTATCGGGTTGTACTTGCTTCTGACACATCAAATTTCTTTTCCATTTGGTCTTCTGACAAATCAGATGTCATTTCCAGCTTTCTTCTTGAGACTTCATTACCAGCAACATGTTGTGCTAAGTCATGGAGAAGATCATGCATAGCCAAGGTTTGTTCCGGTTCAGAATCCTTTTTTTCTATTAATTGGATCATTGACCTCTCTAGTAACTGTTTAATATAATCTCTTCCGACATCTTCTAATTCCTTTCCATTAGAATTATTAATAAGTCCCAGAGACATCCACAGCTTTATAATCCTTTCCATATTAAACGGATAATCTTTGGGAAACAAAGCAAAAAATGCAAAGCACGGTTTCAGATGGGGCGGCATACGGTCATAACTAAGTTTTAGAACTGGCAAACAGTCACCACTTTGAATGTTAGGTTTCCATTCCTTGCTTTCTAAGATATCCATCCAACTCTCCAAATTATATTCAATCCGACAAACATTTCCAATTGCCTTGACAGCCAATGGTAATCCATTGCACTTTGCCACTATTTTTTCAGCAACTTGCATCATGGAGCCATCTACATCCCTCTCTTGGTAATCAAATACTAACTGCTTGAATAATGAACAACAAGCTGCAAAATTGAGATAGCCAAGGGTATATGGCGGCTTAGTTTGCATAATTTTTGCAACTGCAATGCTGCGAGTGGTTGCTAAAATTGTGCTTGACCTTGAAAATGTTAAAGGAAGTTGCAGAGTGTCCCATAGGCTCTGATCTGTTAGATTATTTGGTGTTGGAACGGCCCGTCTCAATTTTGGGGCGGCCCGGTCCAATGTTCTGGGGCGGTCCGGTCCAATTCTGGGACGGCCCGTTCCAGACTCTGCGCCATATTAGGAAATAATCTATTTTTGGTGGGCTGATTCTGCTTGGTTTCCAAGTCATTAAGTTATATGGTAATAGGCTAAACGTGGCTGTGAAGAAAAGCAAGGTTTTGTGCAGGGGTGTGTTGCCTTTTATAGGTGGTTATATTTAGAAACAATGGCTATTTTCTGATGGGTAAAATAGGTATTGTTTGGAGGCCAAGAAGCCTTTGGCTCTCTGTATATAAAGGGGTTGGTCCCCAAGGGACAAGACAATCACGTTGCTGGCTGTATACATGTGTTGATAACAGCCATCTTCAGCCTCTCTCTCTATTCTTCCATCACATAGTTAGAGAAGGTGCCCTAGTTCAGGCATAAGGGTACCAAGGCGTGTCTTGTTCTCTTGGAAGACTTCTCTCCCGACTTTGGCACGTGGAACAGAAGGTGTAAGGTGCATACACATCACAAGATATCAAGAACTCGAGGAGATCCAAGATTCAGGCCATAGCGATGGAATTAGGTAAGCTTCCGCTCAAAGATTTAGTTTCTGGTGTTTTGGAACGGTCCGGTCTATGACCAGAACGGTCCGTTCCAACTGCTGGTTCAGCGAGTTATGTTTAAGTTTCTGGGTTGCTTATTTGACATGTTAGAACTGTTAATCCTTTGGCCTTTAAAGCAAACCCATCAATTGGTATCAGAGCCACTCGTCGTGAGCCAGTAGCATGACACATAAGTTTGGATCTATTTGAATTGATTTGGTGAGATTGTTGATTTGAACTGAACTGTTTAAGTTTCTGGCACATATGTTCTGGAACGGCCTGTCCCAGGTCTGGAACGGCCCGTCCCAGGACTGGGACTGCCCTTCTTTGGACTGGGACGGCCCGTCCCAGGACTGGGACTGTCCTTTCCTGGACTGGGACGGCCCGTCCCAGGACTGGGACTGCCCGTTCCAGACCTTTTCTGGAATTTTTCCTGGACTGTTTTCTGAACTGTTTCTGCATTATCTGGCATTTGGACGGTCCATTTCATGGCTCGAACGGATCGTTCCATTATTCTTGGATTGTTTAATGATATGTTTATTGAGTATTGTGCCAGAATTATTGATTGTGAAATTGTAATTGCTTGAAAAGGTTTTGAAAATTCAAAATCGGTTAAAATCTGACCTAATTGGATGAATTAGATTTAGAGTAGATCTATTGTCAGGTTAGGAGAGAAATCTTTAGGGTTTCTCGACCTAGATTAGGACGACAAATTCTACTCTTCTCTGCGGTTTTCAGGCGGTCCGTTCCACTCCGGGACGGCCCGTTCCACTTCAGTTTTGGTTGCAAACTGTTAGGTATTGACCAGAGTATAGGACGGTCCGTTCTACAACCAGAACGGTCCGTTCCAGAACCAGATTGTTAGGTTTTAAGCCAAAATTCAAGTTGTTTGTACTGGTAAGGTACAAATGACACTTTATGCATCCCTCCTCTTCTCTTCTTTGCCGTGGTTTTCATTAGTAAGAGCTGTAAGCGTTGGGTTACACCATGTTGTCACGAGGACAAGTTCTGTCGCAGAAAATAAGGTCGGCGCCTAAAGTGTCCATATGACCCTGGCCTTTTCTGGGAATCTTGCCTGGATGTGGTGTAATTTCAATGGCTGCTGGCTGAACGGGAGACCACCGCTTTCTTTTCTTACCTCAATATGACTCGTACTGGCTTGTATGGTCATATCTCTCTTTGGTTCTCTTCTGGTCTATTTAGGGCGGACCGTTCTCTCACCAAAACGGTCCGTTCCATGTTTGTTGGTTCGTATGTATTTCATACGATTCAATGTGTATACCTTAGGGTTTGCAACTGGGTCCTAAGTCTATATCATCCTAGGTCAGTATTTAGTTAGGCTTTTCATATTAGGATAAATGTGCATAGTGAAAAGTCTAGGATTAGGTATATTTTAAGTCTAATATAAAGGTAATTTGAGTTGTATTTTGAGAATTGAACCAATATTAATATCATCTCGCCAAAGTGGGCTCTCATATTAATGGTTGTTTCAAAGGCTCAAGTACAAAGTGTATTAAGGTACATGTAACTTCTAAATTATGGATCGGCCCAAAGGAAGGACATAATTTAAAAGACTACATGTACAATGTTTTGGTAGAATCAAATGGGTAATGATTATAAGGCTTTGCATATAATTAATTAATCGGCCCAAAGGAAGGTTAATTAATTAATATGTTATGAATCGTTACATTTGATACTACATCTAGTTGATTGAAGTTTGCTTGGAGACTCCAAAGAGCACTTGCAAATGAATAAAGACTAGTTGATGGGATTTAGACCTTTATATTTTATGATTTAACTTATACATTATGGTTATTAATATTAGTGTATTTTGTCTTTGGTTTATTTTAGCAAATATTCCAGCTAGCATTAACAGCATACCCATGCTGACTGGTTCCAACTTTAAGGAATGGAAAGAGAACTTGATGATAGTTCTCGGTTGTCTAGATCTTGACCTTGCATTTAGGGAGGATAAACCACCTGAGATTACTGCTAAGAGTAATCAACAACACATTCAAAGTGTGGCTCAGTGGAATCGCTCCAATCGCATGGGCATTATGATCATAAAGAAGACAATCCCAGAGGCATTCAGGGGTACCATTTCTGATTCCGATGAGGCTAAGGCATGCTTGGAAGAAATTGAGAAGAGATTTGCCAAGAATGAGAAATCGGAGATTTGTACATTCATGGCAAGACTCACCTCTATAAAGTATAATGGAAAAGACAACATTCGTGAGTACGTTTTGGAAGTGTCTAATCTTGCTTCAAAGTTACAAGCCCTTAAGTTAGACATATCTGAAGAAATTCAGGTGTGTCTAGTGCTTAACTCTCTCCCTAGTCAGTATAACCATTTCAAGGTTACTTATAACTGCACTAAGGACAAGTGGACTCTGAATGAACTGATTTCACATCTAGTTCAAGAAGAGGAAAGGTTGAAGCTTGATAAGACACATAATGCTAACGTTGCTTCCACTTCCAAAAATAATGGGAAGAAGAAACAAAATAAGAAAAAGGCTGCTAATTCAGAGCCAAAGAAGGAACCCAATAAGGGGAAGACTGGCAAGAAGCCAAAGAATCCAAATGGGTGTTTCTTCTGTGGCGAAGAGAGACACAAGAAGACTGATTGTGCAGGCTACATAGCTTGGCGCAAGAAGAAAGGTATGTCTCTCTCTTTGGTTTGTTCAGAAGTTAATTTAACTTCAGTACAAAAGGATACTTGGTGGATTGATTCGGGTGCTACAACTCACATAAGTATCTCTATGCAGGGTTGCCTGAGCTGCCGCAAGCCAAATGATGGTGAAAGATACATCTATGTGGGCGATGGCAAGAAGGCACAAGTTGAAGCTATTGGGCATTTTAGATTGTTACTTAGGACTGGATTGTATTTGGATTTATATGAGACTTTTGTTGTACCGTCTTTTAGACGAAATTTAGTTTCTATTTCTGTACTGGACAAATTCGGTTACTATTGTTCTTTTGGAAATGGAAAATTCAGTTTATCTCATAATTCTAAATGCGTTGGATCTGGTTTTCTTTCAGTTTATGACAATCTATATTCTTTGGAAACTATTGCTTCATATAATGAATCTTTGCATACAAGTACTAGAAGTGTTAAGCGTAAATTAACTCATGAGAATTCAGGTGCACTTTGGCATAAGCGTTTAGGTCACATTTCTCCAAAGAGAATTGAAAGACTTGTGCAAAGTGAAATACTCGATCCTTTAGACATGACTGATTTAGGCCCATGTAAAAGTTGTGTTAAAGGAAAACAAACCAATAAAAGGAGATATGATGCCAATAGAACGAGTGATGTCTTAGAACTGATTCATACGGATATTTGTGGACCATTTCCTACACCTACAAGGAATGGTCAAACTTACTTTATCAGTTTCATAGACGATTATTCAAGATTTGGTTATCTATATCTATTAAGTGAAAAAGCGCAAGCTTTGGACGTGTTCAAATCATTTAAGGCTGAAGTTGAGTTACAACTCAATAAAAGGATTAAGCAAGTCAAATCTGACCGTGGTGGTGAATACTATGGTAGATATGACGGTTCAGGTGAACAACGTCCAGGGCCTTTTGCTAAGTTCCTAGAGGAAAATGGCATTGTCCCTCAATATACCATGCCAGGATCGCCTAGCATGAATGGAGTAGCTGAAAGGCGAAACAGGACATTGAAGGACATGGTTAGGAGTATGCTCAGTCATACTAATTTGCCAAGATCTCTTTGGGGCGAAGCGCTTAAAACGGCAGCCTATTTACTTAATCGTGTACCAACTAAGGCAAATAACAACAAAACTCCCTATGAAATGTGGACTGGTAGGAAACCAAGTCTACAACATTGTCGTATTTGGGGATGTCCAGCTGAAGCTCGGCCTTACAAGCCAAATGAGAAGAAGTTGGACGAAAGGACAGTTAGTTGTTATTTCATTGGATATGCCGAACGTTCTAGGGGTTACAAGTTTTACGATCCCACTAATAGGAATATATTTGAGACGATTATAGCTAAGTTCTTTGAGGATGTTTTGGTTGTGGGGGGAGATATGACACATCAGGATATTATCTTCGAGGAGGAAACAAGCACTGATCTTCAAACGGACCGTGACATGGCTGAAACGGACCGTTCCAGGATTGGAACGGACCGGTCTGAAGCTGAAACGGAACGGTTGATCATAGATACAGTGCCCAGGATTGAAACGGACCGTTCCAATGCTGGAACGGACCGTTCCAATGCTGGAACAGATCCTGTTCCAGATCCTATGGACTTGGATCTTGGAAATAATCAAGTTGAAGATAATAATGTCATTGAACAACTGCAGACACCTCAAGAACTTGTGCCTAGGAGATCCACTAGAGAGAAAAGACCAGCAATACCTAATGATTATGTGGTCTATCTCCAAGAACATGAGTTTGACATTGGGATGATGAAAGATCCTCATGATCTTCGTCAAGCTTTGGACAGTCCAAACTCACAAAAGTGGATCGATGCCATGAATGAAGAAATGAAGTCCATGTATGACAATGATGTATGGGACTTAGTACCATTACCAGAAGGAAAGAAACCTATTGATTGCAAATGGATTTTTAAGACCAAAAAGAATTCTAAGGGTAATGTGGAAAGGTATAAGGCACGTCTTGTCGCTAAGGGCTTTACTCAAAAAGAAGGTATTGATTACAAAGAGACTTTCTCTCCAGTTTCATCGAAAGACTCTTTTAGGGTAATCATGGCACTTGTGACACATTTAGATCTTGAGCTTCATCAAATGGATGTTAAGACTGCGTTTCTCAATGGAGACATTGATGAAACCATCTATATGGTGCAACCACCCCACTTTGTATCGGACGATCCAAAGAAAATGGTTTGCAAACTTAAGAAATCCATTTATGGGCTAAAACAAGCGTCTCGACAATGGTATTACAAATTCCATCGAGTGATTCTCTCATTTGGTTTCGAGAGTAACCCGACAGATGATTGTATATATCACAAGTTCAGTGGGAGTAAATATTCTTTCTTGGTTTTGTATGTGGATGATATACTGCTTGCCACAAACGATAAGGATATGTTGCATGAAACTAAGAAATTTCTATCTAGACATTTTGAAATGAAAGATCTTGGTGATGCATCATACGTGTTAGGTCTTAAAATACTTAGAGATCGTTCTCAAGGTATTTTGGGTCTATCACAAAAGGCCTATATCGATCAAGTACTCAAGCGGTATGATTTGGAAAACTGCAAACCAACAGAGACTCCTGTTGCTAAAGGGGATAAGTTCAGTCTTGAACAATGTCCCAAAACACAGTTGGAAAAGAAGCAAGTAAAGGACAATAAGTATGCCTCCATAGTTGGAAGCATAATGTATGCCCAAGTGTGTACACGTCCAGACATTGCTTTTATTACAGGCATGCTAGGCAGATATTTGCACAATCCAGGAATTCAGCATATCAAGGCAGCCAAACGAGTTTTGAGATATCTTCAGAAAACCAAAAACTATGCACTAACATATCGGAGATCAGATAGGCTGGAGGTCATAGGATATTCTGATTCTGATTTTGCGGGGTGTCAAGATAGCTTAAAATCAACCACAGGATTCATCTTCATGATGGCAGGTGGAGCTGTTTCATGGAAAAGTGCCAAACAATCCCTAGTGGCATTTTCTACCATGGCAGCAGAATGCGTGGCTTGCTATGAGGCATCATTATTTGGAACATGGTTGCGAAATTTTGTCACTGGGCTGTGTGTAGTGGACTCTATCCAGACTCCACTAAGAATTTTCTGTGACAATAACTCGGCAGTCATGTATGCTAACAACAACAGAAGCTCAGCCAACTCAAAGCACATCGACATCAAGTTTCTGTCTGTTAAGCAAAAGGTTGAGAATGACGAATTATCAATCAAGCACATTGGAACAAACTCAATGATAGCGGATCCACTCACTAAAGCATTAATACCCAAGCAGTTTCTGAAACATGTAACTAGTATGGGTGTAATTTCAGTTGAGGATTCTAGGCTTTAGTGGGAGTTTTGTTCAGTGGGAGTGCTAGATTAGATGATGGATTTAGTTTATTCAGTTATTCAGTGTATTATGTAATGAATATTTCTGCAGAAATGAATAAAGTTTCAGTTTTCAGATTCAGTTTCAGTTTTCATTCTCAATTTATTTAAGTTGACCTCACTTCAGTTTTGGGTGACCAATAAAGTTGGAAATAGACACGTGACAGTCACACTTACGTGTATTTTCCATACCACTTATACACATCTTAATTCAATGTCGTTCTTTATAATGATATTGTGATCATTGTGAGTTTAGTTGCGACGGCTTTATAGGATTAGAGGCCTGTAAATGCTATAATGTAACGAATGCTTCCTTGGTCTTCTATTATTGTAAATGATGGACGGAATTAAAGGCACAAAATCTATTACCATAAAAATATGAGCTCATTAAGTTAAGGACATTGGATAACACTAAGCATAATAGCCCAAGTGGGAGATTGTTAGATTATTTGGTGTTGGAACGGCCCGTCTCAATTTTGGGGCGGCCCGGTCCAATGTTCTGGGGCGGTCCGGTCCAATTCTGGGACGACCCGTTCCAGACTCTGCGCCATATTAGGAAATAATCTATTTTTGGTGGGCTGATTCTGCTTGGTTTCCAAGTCATTAAGTTATATGGTAATAGGCTAAACGTGGCTGTGAAGAAAAGCAAGGTTTTATGCAGGGGTGTGTTGCCTTTTATAGGTGGTTATATTTAGAAACAATGGCTATTTTCTGATGGGTAAAATAGGTATTGTTTGGAGGCCAAGAAGCCTTTGGCTCTCTGTATATAAAGGGGTTGGTCCCCAAGGGACAAGACAATCACGTTGCTGGCTGTATACATGTGTTGATAACAGCCATCTTCAGCCTCTCTCTCTATTCTTCCATCACATAGTTAGAGAAGGTGCCCTAGTTCAGGCATAAGGGTACCAAGGCGTGTCTTGTTCTCTTGGAAGACTTCTCTCCCGACTTTGGCACGTGGAACAGAAGGTGTAAGGTGCATACACATCACAAGATATCAAGAACTCGAGGAGATCCAAGATTCAGGCCATAGCGATGGAATTAGGTAAGCTTCCGCTCAAAGATTTAGTTTCTGGTGTTTTGGAACGGTCCGGTCTATGACCAGAACGGTCCGTTCCAACTGCTGGTTCAGCGAGTTATGTTTAAGTTTCTGGGTTGCTTATTTGACATGTTAGAACTGTTAATCCTTTGGCCTTTAAAGCAAACCCATCATGATCCTCATTCCATACATCATCTAATACAAGAATGAAACTTTTTCCCCTAACTTCCTCTTGTAATTTTAATTGAAGATCATCCAATTCGCTGAAATCACAACTTCTCTTGGTAAAAGATGAGATTATTTTTCGAGTCAGGGTAACCACATCAAAATCATCAGAGACACAAACCCATCCTTTCAATTCAAAATGTTCATGCACCCTTTTATCATTATAGGCCAGTTGTGCAACTGTCGTCTTACCAATACCACCCATGCCGACAACTGTATGAACCTTCAAATTACCCTCCCTGCTGCCACCATAATCGGATAGTAATTGTTTGATTATGTTCTCCTTGTCTTCTTCTCTGCCATGGATAGCAGTCTCTTGAACAAGAGAGCTACTTGGTGGTCGTGGTGTTGTCGGTGTTGGCGTAATGAGATCTTGACGCCTTGAACTCAGAGCATCATTCCACCCAAGAGTTTCCCAATCCTGAGTCGACTCCTCAAATCTCTCTCTAATCGCCTTCACTCTAACAGCTATCTCCTTAGATACTGGAACAGTAACATTAATTGAATCTAGATCTATTACCTGTACACGAAAAAGGTTTATTTATTGTTAAATTAGTTTATATCAACTTGTTGAGTAAATTAATGACACATATATATAGTCAAAGTATGGATTTTCCTAATTAGGCTTCAATTGGCCCAATTATTTTGTTAAGTTTGTTTCACATACAATTGTTCCAAACCAGAAATAAGGGAAGAAAGGGACCTACAATAATGACAGAGATATAATTTAAGGAAACCATACAATAGTGGGATTGTCTTTTTCTAAAGAAGGTGTCAGCTATCATGAGGTTGTAAGCTATGAACTTGGTCATAGCTTACGACCTCATGATAGCTGACACCTTCTTTAGAAAAATACAATCCCACTTAGTTATCTTTAGTAGTGTCCAATATTTTTTCTAGATTGATTTTGTCCTTGCTAGGAGAGAGGACAAACGAGCTTGTATAGATTGTAAGGTTATACTTGGGGAGTGTGTCGTCTCACAACACAAATTTGTGCTAGCTGATTTTTGCTTTCCGCTACGTTCTAGAGTAGGTAGAGGCGCTCGAGTTGCGATGACGAAGTGGTGGAAACTCAAAGGAGATGTGTCTCGTATATTTAGGGATAGAATGATTGAAGAAAGAATGTGAAAAGTAGGTGAGTAAGCGAACAACATGTGGAAATATATAACAACTACCTTCCAGAAGATAGCTACAGAAGTGCTTGAAGTTACCAGAGGAAACAACCGCGAACCTAAAGATACTTGGTGATGGAACGACGAAGTGCAGAAGGCTATTAAAGAAAAGAAAAATGCTACAAATGCTTGCATCATAACAAGACCGAGGACAATGCGCAAAAGTACAAACTGGCAAAGAAAAATACAAAGAAGGCTGTGAGCGAAGCAAGAGCTAGGGCTTATAAGAATCTATACCAGAAACTAAGTACGAAGGAGGGCGAGAAAGACATCTATAAGATAGCCAAGCTTCAAAATAGGAAGACGAGAGACTTAAACCAAGTGAAATGCATCAAGGACGAGACTGATAGGCTTTTAGTGAAGGACGATGAGATAAAAAATAGGTGGAGGGAATATTTCGACAAGTTATTCAATAGAGAAGATGATGACCTAGGAATTGAGCTGAATGACTCTTTTGATGACTCCAATAGACGTTTCTTAGGAGAATTCAAGAATCCGAGGTGAAAGAAATCTTGAAAAGAATGAAAGTAGGTAAGACTTTGGAACTTGATAACATACCGATCGAAGTATGGAGATGACTTGGAGATATAGCTGTAGTTTGGTTAACCAAACTATTCAATAGCATTTTTCGTTTAAATAGGATGCCAGATGCGTGGAGGAGAAGCACTCTAGTACCAATCTTCAAGAATAAAGGAGATGCTTAAAGTTGTATAAATTATAGAGGGATTAAACTTATGAGTCATACAATGAAACTTTAAGAGAAAGTGTGTTCGAGTATCGTTTGAGATGGATAACAAACGTTTTGAAAAATCAATTTGGTTTTTTGTCTGGGAGGTCGACTATGGAGGCTATCTTCTTGATAAGGCAGTTGATGGAGAGATATCGAGAGTAGAAGAATGATCTGCATATGATTTTATTGACATGGAGAAAGCATACGACAAAGTACTAAGGAAAGTCATGTGGTGGGCACTGGAAAAAAAGAAAGTTCCCACCAAGTATTTTACTCTCATCCAAGACATGTATGATGGTGCTGTCACTTGCATCAGAACATGTGATAGTTTAACTAGCAACTTTCTTATTAAAATAAGACTACATCAGGGATCAGCTTTGAGCCCGTATATTTTTGCCTTAGTGATGGATGAGATCACGAAGGATATACATGAAGAGATTCCTTAGTGTATACTCTTTGCTGATGATGTGGTGCTAGTCGATGAGAGTAGGGCCGGGGTCGATAGAAAATTAGAGTTGTGGAGATAAACTCTAGAGTCCAAAGGATTTAGACTTAATAGAACTAAGACGGAATATATGATGTGTGAGTTTAGTGAGGTACGACCAGAAGATGGAGATGTCTGTTTAGACGGACATGTTGTACCTATGAAAGACACCTTCCGATATTTGGGGTCGATGCTGCAGAGCGATGGCGAGATAGATGAAGATGTTAGTCATAGGATAAAAACAGAGTGGGTAAAATGGCGGCAAGCATCAGGCGTCTTATGTGATAAGAAAGTCTCACAGAAGCTAAAAGACAAGTTTTATAGGATAGCAATTAGACCTGCGATGCTTTATGGCGCAGAATGTTGAGCTACTAAAAGACGACATGTCCAGAAAAAGAGTGTAGCTGAGATGCGTATGTTGCGGTCGATCTGCGGTCACACGAGGAGAGACCGGATTAAAAATGATGACATACGGGATATGGTTGGGGTTGCACCGATAGAGGAGAAGTTGATCCAACATCGTTTGAGATGGTTTGGATATATCTAACGCATACCTCCGGAGACACCGGTGCGTAGCGAAATTCTTAATCATTTCGAAAACACACGGAGAGACAGATGGAGACCAAAATTGACATGGGAAGAAGCGGTGAAACGAGACTTTAAAGAATGGAACATCTTCAAGGAGTTGACGACCGATAGGAGCTCTTGGAAGTTAGCAATTCATGTACCGGAACCATGACGTAGGAACCTAGGGGTAGAAGCGATGCCATTAGTTTGTAGGTCACTTTATTAGATCATGGTTGAGGTGTAGGTTTCTATTACTACTATTATTATTATATATATTATTATTAGTATTGCTATTATTGATATTATTGTTATTACTATTATTAGTATTTACATTATGTATTATTTTGTTCTTGGATGCTTTTTTTTATTGAGTTTTTTTTTTAGTCTACCCCAATTTGTTTGGGACAAAATACTTAGTAGCTGTTGTTGTTGTTGTTGTTGTAGTAGTAGTAGTAGTAGTAGTAGTAGTATTTTTATTGCATGTTTCTCTCCAGCTTCTTTAGGTACTCATGCGCAGATACAGTTCGAAACTCATGCGGTGCCAAATTTGGTGAAGACGAAGAGGTGAAAGCTGCTGAGGGAAGCAGAGAAGAGTACAGCTTCTCGGCCGTCCATTTGATACCGCTCGCAATCACATCTCTACTCTGGTGCTCTGAGCTCTTTCTTTTGTTTTCTCAATGAAGCAAATTGATCTATCTGTCACTGCTCTCAAATAATTAATTATTTTTTTTTTTACACGGCATGCATATTGAGCACTTTGACCTGGTCTTTCTAAAATCAAATGTTGACAACGGCAACGGAATTAGACATTTCCGTTATCCGTTACGTTTGAATAACGGTGTAAATATAATTTCCGTTGAATGTTGCGTTTGAGGGACGATATGAATTTTGAATTCGTTGAACATTCCGTTCTAGTAAACATTCATAACGTTCACCAACCTGTTTAGGACTGTCAAACGTGATTAAACTTGTCACTCTTTCTAAAACGTTTTCAGCCCTAACCGGTAAGCATAACAATATAATAATTGCATAAAATCCATTTTTGGTCCTTTTCTGGGTACAATGATGTCGTTACTGGTTCAAGTATTTAGGACCAGTTAGTTACACACGCTTTAATATGAATGGTGCACACACTGACCATGACCAGAATGCAGTGCATGCATCTCTCTCTCCCTCCTCTTTTGGGTCACATCATGATAAACTAATCCTTCAGAAAATGATAGTATCATTTTTTCTTTTTTGAATGGTTTTGGTTTTTTTTGAATGGTGATGGTAACATATTTTTATTTTTTTGAATAGGCCTTCGTACATTCTGGGCCGGAGGCAATAAAATTTTTAATTAAGTAATAATAATGTATTTCTACATATAATTTTAGTGTTTTACGTATGCTTTTTTTTTAAAAAAAAAAAATTTCATATTTGACCTCCATAAAAAAGTATAACAGTTGCACTCTTATCCACTCAAATTATTTTGACGTGATCATCATATTAATATGAATATTTCTTATGACTCATGAGACATCACATGACTTTCAACAAATATATTTTTACTTCCACCACAGCGCAAATTCGCACCAATTTTGGGCTTAATATGCATAAAATTAACGCCCTTAGCCCCTTACCTGAATATTTATTATGTGCTAGGCCCATTTTTCAAAGAGAAAATTTCGGTAATTGGACATATACTAATTAATAACCAATATATATAATTTTAATGAATTCTATTTTCTAGTCCACAATTAGTGGAAATATAAGATAAAAATGAAAGGCAGCTGCACGGTAATATCTTAGGTTAATATCTTGGACTGATTGGGAAATTTATTATATGATGTCATGATGATGTATTAATAGTGTATTTAATTTCGCTGCAATTAACAATTTATTAGAATGATTAACAATGGCGTTGCAATTGAAAATACTTATCAAATTATGACTTGGTTCAATTAACAATTTACAAGTTGGCAAATCCAACATTACCTCCCCTTGACGCTTACGTTTCTGGCCGCTGCTGCCATCTAGGCCGAGCATCCTATTCCGAGCTAACACCTTAGCATGAAGCACGTCATACTCATATTCACCGACGACGTCCTCGGCATCATAGGCAACCTCCTTCAATTCTTTAAGCCGGAGCTTCTCGGCATGATCTCTAGCATCCCTTTCGTTAGTGTCCATCAGTACAGCTTGGATCCGCTTCATGGTCCTCTCCAGCTTCTTCAGGTCCTCATGCGCAGCTACATTTGGAGATACAGATGGTGCCGAAGTTGATGAAGACGAAGCAGCAGAGGCTGCAGAGGGAAGTAGAGAAGACAGCTTCTCGGCTGTCCATTTGATGCCGCTCGCAATCACACCGGCCATTACTCTGCTCTCTTGAGTTCTGAGCTCTTATCTTTGTTTTCTGAATATTGCAAAGAATTAAGGGGGCGTTTGGATGGTGTGGGAATAAGGAAGGAATAAGGAATAACGTTGGAAAGTGTGTAACTTTATTGGGAAGTGTGTAAATTTGTGAAGGAAATATGAAGGATTTATGCCTAGACGGAAATTTCCGCCCAATTCCCCTTATTCCCACACCATCCAAACGCCCCCTAAAAAGAGTGACCTACTGATCTCTTTCTTTCTCTTCCTCTCTGCTTCTTTTGTTGCGTACAGATTCCATACAAGTGGTCATAGCAGGGAGAGAGAAATAATTAATTACTTGTTTTACACGGCATTTTAATTATGCGCTTCGACTCTATGTATCAGTGTGATCTGTACGTGTTGGTCATTTTAAACTTCTCTTCAGTCTTCACACGGTCACTGGAATACTTGGTTCCAAAGAAAAGCCAGTAGTTACACGGCATATTAATTATGCGCTTTGACTCTATATATGTATCCGCGTATGCGTATGTGTTGGTCTTTTTAAACTTGTCACTTCACACGGTCATTGGAATACTTGGTTCCAACGAAGAAGCTAGCAGTTACTTACTAGTTACTACCTAGTGCCTCAAGCAACACAGTTGTTCATTAAAATTAGGATTGGGTGCGTTTGGAACTTTGGATCATACTTCCGTGCCGTCTTTGATGGGTAAGTGCCGATAGATGGGTGTTCTGACGTGCTGTGCTAAATAATGTATCCGTCTTTGTGCTTGTTCCGTTGAAGGTTTTTTTTTTTTTTTTAATTTTTTGAAGGATATATATATTCAAAGGCCAGCGTGTTTTGTACTCAAAGAATATCTTTGGTATCAGCATGCTCGTCGGTAACAATTAATTGTATCCATACTGAAATATTACAGTAAAAAAGAGAATAGAGATAGAAAAATGTTTAATTGATTTCTTTCATTTGGTTGTAATTTGTTATCTTACACATAGAGCCTCATTGCTTTATATATGAAATACAAAGAGAATAATCAATGTTAACTGTTAAGTAAAAATATCTATTGGCTAAGGAGAATTGAATCTTGTCTCATGTGTTGCGCTGGATGTCACACTTGGCATTATGTTAGCTAGGTGGTCCAGAGAAGATATTTCCTCAGATGCTTTTTCATCTCCAGTTTCAGTATTATCTCCATAAGCAGATGTGTGGCGAAGTCACCGTCAGCTTGGCACGAAGCAACAAAAACCGTGGTGTAGTCGATGGTTTTGTCATTACATCTGCAATTTGATCTTTTGAGGACAGAAAATGGATGACCAATTGTTGTTTTTGAACCCTTTTTCTTATGAAATGAAAGTCGATTTTCACATGCTTAGTTGGGGCATAGAACATAAGGTTAGAAGTAAAAAATGTGGTCCTAATATTGTCACACCAAAGTACCGGTGGAGATGATCATGAAACATGAAGCTCAAACAACAAGTATTGTAGCCATAAAAGCTCGGCACTAGCAAGAGCTAATGATCTATACTTGACCTCGTCACTTGAGCGAGAAATGGTGACTTGCTTTTTCGCACTCTAAGAGATGAGATTTGGCCCTAGAAAGATAGCAAAATCCGAATGGATCGACGGTCATCAGGACACACGGCCCAATCGATGTCACTATAGGCTTGAAGGGAGAGATTAGAGGTCGGTTGAAGACACAAACCATGAGTAAGAGAGCCATTGAGGTACCTTAGTATACGCTTAACCGCAACCCAATGCAAAGTAGTGGGAGAGTGCATAAATTAAGAAGCCTTGTTGACCGCAAATACAATGTCGGGACGAGTAATTGTGGCGTATTGAAGGGCCCCAACAATCATACGGTATAGAGAAGAATTATCCATTGGATCACCTTCATGAATAGAGAGGGAAGTATGGACTACCATGGGAGATGCGTAAGGTTTTGAGGCTAGCATATTAGCACGGTGAAGAATCTCTTTCAAGTACTTAGTTTGAGGTAAATGAAAACCGGTCTCCATAGATGAAACTTCAATTCCAAGGAAAAATCGAAGAGGGCCCAAATCCTTAATAGGAAACCGAGATTGGAGATTGTGAATGACATTGAAAGAGATGAGTGATCATTGCCCGTAATAATAATGTCATCCACATAGATAAGTATGACAATTGTGCAATTTGTTTGATGGTAGATAAAGAGAGAAGGGTCATTGATATCTCTTATTTTTATACTCATTTTGACCATGTTTAGCATCAAAATTACACTCAAACCAATGCAATTATCTCATAATTAACTGTGATTTCTAGGATATTGGTACTGCCGCCGCTTCTTATTTATTTTGTAGAATTTTCGTAGAAATTGAAGACGAGATACGACAAGCAAGAAGGATTTGAGCCTAACCCATAGCTAGACGACTCATTCCTGGCTCACAAACGCATGAAATAGACCAGGGAAGACCCACAAGTACCAAGGCAGATCAAATTCCTCACGAAGGCCCAAGTTTTAGCCCATACCTCGAGACAAGAGCAACATTTCGGTCCGAAATCCACAGATTTCGGTCCGAAATTTATATATGGAAGGTGAAATTTAATAATTCTGCAAGAAAGGAAAAGCTCTCTCTTGCCCTAGCCGTCTTCTGGACTTTTCTGGGGTATTTCTATGCGTGATTCACAGGCAGACAGACATCCTACTTGGTCCCACATACTTTTCCACTTCTTGCACAAGTGTTTTTTGCTCTTTCCACGAAGATCGAAGGCAAGACAGCAGTTTTGGGTGCGACGGCAGCAAGGCAAGCAGCTCTCCATCGATTCCTTGCCCTAGAAGAAGAAGTGAAGCTAAAGGACAATTCGGTTTATTCTTACATGCTTTTATCTTTGAATTCCATGGACTTGTATCTTACTTTTTACATAATATTTGGTTATTGTCTCATAAACATGTTAGGCTAAATTTCATTATGTCTTAGGGTTAGGTAGTAATTTAATTTGGTATTTGTGATGACTTGATATGATTAGGTATTTTCTATGTGATTTTGATGTGTTGAGAATTATTATTTATGCTTAGTTAAATTATTTGTTTGCTTGATGTTTATCTATGGATGAATCGCGACGTCTTTAGGGTATTAAACTAGACTAAACACATAATTTATTAAGTAATTGAGGTAAGTCAAACGCTCGAAAGAGGAGGTTAACTTACGACCGACAGATGTAGTTTCTAAATGATCCGAAAGGACTTAGATAACTCTAGAAATCCAACACAAAGAACTTAATTGACTAAATTCCGACACGAAAGTTTAGGACTAGTCAATTACGTGGTAAAAATCGAGTTCCAAACCAAGTCTAAAACCAAAATTGCGACGGCTGAGGCTAGGACTTAGGTCTGGTCGACAAGTAACTTTCACACAACCTTATCTAAAAATATCAAGTCAAAACAGAGAATATGGAGTGAATTTCGGCACGATGATCTATAAATTTCGGTCCGAAATTTATAGATTTCGGTCCGAAATCCTGTCTGTTTCGTGCGAAAGCACGTGTCAACAACGCTCCAGAGCCAAATTAAATGAACCCAAAACCTTAAGACATTTTCTTGCATCTGTTTGAGTCCAGAAAACATAAAAAAACCAACCCAAAAATATATTATTATTTATATCTCCAATTTTAATTGTTATTTAATATTGCCTTTTTAAATCAAAACTTCACAAAAATTATTCTGTCTAGCTTTTAAGAAAAATTAAGTCCGGTAATCATTTTTACCGTCCCTTTGGTTCGACCATTAGCTTTACCCCAAAGACTAGTAGGGTAGAACGAAAGAATATAAATTCATTTGACCTAGGTTCTGAAATCTCTATCAAATTGACGCCGTTGCCGGGGACGATTTTGATATCGAGTACTTATTTTAGTACTAAGAGACTAAATTTTTTCTTTTTATTATTTTATTTAATTTTTCGTTGTTTTCTCTTGTGTTGTAGGTTGAGAACTGGCCGGAAAATCTAAAAAGAGCAAGTCACAGCCTCATATTTCGCGAAAATATTTCACCAGAAGGCTTGATTCAGATCCAGAACTCAGCGACCAAGCAGATTCAAGCCAGACTCACTCCGTAGTTCAACCGGCACCTGAAACAGCTCAAATTTCGGACCGAAATTCTCAAGAAAAAGGGGAAACAGTGGACGAAATGGCACGAAACGGAGGTCCTCTCAACATAGAAGCAGAGACCCAGAGGTTGGAGGCCCTGAGGCTCCAACTTGAGCAACGAGAGGCCAGAATCGCAGCCGATCGGACTCGTCTTGAAAACCAAAGGCGAGCACTTGATGACGAGCGTCGGCGATGGGAGAATGAAGACGAGAGCGTCCATGACAACTCTGATGGGGAAGATGCAGAGGAACCGGCCAAATCTCTCATGGAGATTGCAGCTTCGAAAGCCAAGGACGTAGCAGGACCAGTGATCATCCCTGGAATCGATGCTAATAACATGCAAATTCCTCCAGCTCATGTTACATTAGTGCAACAAAATCCATTTTATGGAAATGAAAATGAGGACCCACATGCTCACTTGCAAACCTTTATTGATTGCACACGTTTGATTAAATTTAATGGTGTCTCTCAACAGGCCATTAGACTTTTGTTGTTTAGATTCACTCTTAAGGACCGAGCCCAAAAATGATATAAAACTCTCAAAAGGGGTCTATTAGGAGTTGGGATGCAATGGCACAAACTTTTCTTGATAGGTATTTCTGTTCTAATAGGGCAGATTCAATTAGGAGGGAAATCAATAATTTTCAACAAAGGGAAGATGAATCAATGAGGGATGCATGGGAATGTTTTAGAGACCTAGAAAACTCATGCCCACATCGTGGCATTCAAGATTGGATGGTAATTAAGGACTTTTACAATGGTCTTTATGACAACATCAAAATTAACCTCGATTCTCTTTCAAGTGGAGTATTTAAGAGACTTGATGCAACGCGAGCACGCGACTTAGTAGATGAATGTGCAAGGAGTTATACATGACTACCACTTGTTAACAATCGACGCCCAATTGTCATGCAACAAGTGCATGAGATCATGACAAGAGACATGAGAATCGCCGAGCTCGAAGCGGAATTGGCGGCATATCAATCGCCCAAGGGCACCCAAGTAAATTACATTAATAATTGGACATCTTATAGTTCAAAGTACCAATATAGAAACCAGAACCCACCGAACTTGTATAGAAATGTGCAAATCAATAACAACAATGGAGACCAACCTTTTGAAAGAAAATCTGTTTGCAATAAGAAAGATATTCCAATTGTTGTTCAAGAATTTATGCAAGAACAAACAAAATTTAATCAAGTTATGGTTAAAGATCTGAATGAACTTAAAGCAAATGTAGGTACTTTGACGAGAATTGAACGCATGATGGAGGCTCATTTCTCGCGACAACCAGGAAAGCTACCTAGCCAACCGGAGGTTAATCCCAATGCTGAGTGCAAGTCCTTGCACACTTTGCGAAGCGGCATTCAATACAATGACCCACTAATGCCGATTGGGGTCGAGGCACAACCACCAAGTCAAGGCGAGGAAGCCAGCGAGCAGGAGGAGCCAGTTCTAGTACAAGTGCTACCTTTTCCACCTCTCCAAGGTGCAACCAGTGCAACAGGAGCTCAAACCGGCGCACAGGCAGCACAAAAAGCTCAACCAGAGCTTAAATTTCAGTCCGAAATTCACAAATTTCGGTCTGAAATTTCAAGTCCAGAGCCCAAAAAGGTGATCCTAGAGAAGAAAAAGAGAGAAAAATCAGAGCCAGAGGCCACCTACATGCCCCTATTACCTTTCCCAAAGAGGTTGGCCAGAGAAAAGGAAGTTATGTTGTTCAAGCGCTTCTGGAAGATATTAAGGGAAGTCCATATCACTATTCTTTTCACAGATGTGTTCACTAAGCTGCCCATTTATGCCAAATTCCTCAAAGAGTTGTGTACTGGAAAGAGATCCTTGGAAGAATTGAAAATTGTTGTCTTGACAGATCGAAGCAGTGAGGCCTTAAAAAGCAATATGCCACCAAAATTGGAGGATCTAGAAAGGTTCGCTTTGCCCTGTGTGATTGGGAATGCTATCATCAAACAAGCATTGTGTGACATGGGAGCAAGCGTGAGCCTCATGCGTAAGACAGTATTTGAAAGGATAAGATTTGGAGAATTGAGACCCACTGACAAAACAATACAGCTCGCAGATTCCTCCAAACGCCTACCCATGGGCGAAATCAAGAATGTCCCTGTGCAGGTTGGAAAATTCTTGGTGCCTTGTGATTTTGTGGTCATGGAGATGGAAGAAGACAAGGAGGTGCCAATCATTTTGGGACGCTCGTTCCTTAGGATCGCAGGAGTCATGACGGATACTAGGGATGGCACGATTTTGGTGAGAGTTGGGGGGGGGGGAGGAGCTGCGCTTTTCAATTGACCATGCGATAAAATGTCCAAGCCCCACCAACACGTGCTTCACGATCAAGGATATCGAGCCAACGATCGAGGAGGCACTCGATGAGCAATACCATGATGCTCTTGAAAGTTACCAATCTTCTCTTTCTAATGTGCAGGAAGCAATAGGAGTCGAGGAGCTGAAATATGACCAATATGGTGGTGAAACACCCCTGCCAGAGGAGATTTCGGACCGAAATCCACCATTTTTGGACCGAAATCTGCCTCTGGAAGATGTCAGAGCAGCTGACACAGAGGATTTCAGTCCGAATTCTCCAATTTCAGTCCGAAATCTGGCAACCCAACCTGAATTTAAGCCCCTTCCAGCAACTGTCAGGTATGAGTTTCTTGGCCCTAGTCAAAAGTATCATGTTATTGCTAATTCTAATCCAGATGCAGGTCAAAAAAAGAAATCCTTAGTGGAAAAAGGAGCAATGGACTCGATTGATGATTGGAAGGGTATCGATCCCTCGACTCGAGCACATGGAACTCTCTCGAAGGATGTTCTAACAAGAGATATCACCAACGAGGGATATGACAAATCACTCGCCGTCTCGCTCTCAGAGCCCGTTCAAATCAAGACTTAGCAAAAAGTGGTCAAGCTAGGGACCTAAAACAAGCGCTTCTTGGGAGGCAACCCAAGACTCTTTCTCCTCTTTAATTTTTTTTTAATTGTTTTCAATTTTTCATAAAAATTAGAAAATACAAAACAAATCAGAAAACTAAGAAAATAAAAAAAAATTGGGAAAATGATAAAATATAAAAAAAATTAGTTTAATTCTTTTTTTTGTTTTTGTTTTTTTGTTTTTTTTTTGAAAAAGGAGTCAAATGGAGGTAAACAGGGCAGCAACTCGTGCTAGAGCACCACTGGACAGCAAGCATTGGCCTTCGCACGACCTCATGCGAGTTGCACCACGACAAGTCTTGGAAATCGCACGAAATGGAGTCTTTCCCAGCGAATTTTGAAATTTCAACGATGAAATCATAATTTTCTCCGCAACAAACTTGAAGGACCTTTTTGTGGACATGTTGGAGAATTTTCACGTAGTTTTGACCAACAGAGATGATGTAGACTGAATTTTGATGACTATTTCGGTCCAAAATTTCTCAATTTCGGTACGAAATTTGTGATGGACAGCACGATTTTTGCATAAAAATGAATCGGTATGTGCCATTACCCCTCTTTTTACTTTTTTTCTATGAATGTACAGCACTGGGACAGTGCTTTGTTCAGTTTGGGGGATGATAAAGTGGAAAAATGCAAAATTTTGAAAAATCGCTAGCTGTTTTGGATTTTTATACAACATTTTTGTCCGAAATTTTTGCTTTTTGGTCCGAAATTTTTCATTTTTCATTATTTTGTTGCATTTAAAATTCTGGAAAAATTAGGAAATTGATTTCTTGTGCATTCTTGATCTCTATTTTGGATACTTTAATGAAAATGCTCACTGTTTCACACTGTTTGAATGTTAAAAGCATTTTGAAAATTTTTTCCTCAGGGACTCTTGATTGTTTATATGCTTTTAAATGATTTGTGCACCAATAGACCGAGTTGAAAAATAATTTGAAGATAAAAGAACTTGAATTTGGATGCTTGGAAATTGTCATAACAGTTTTAGTCGATTCTCACAAGTTTTTACCGAGTGAACAGATTTGTATTTGACAAACTTTTGTTTAAAAAGAAATTTATCAACTTGAGAAATTATGAAATGAACTTGTCTTGTCAAAAATTGTTTTAATCGCTTGAATCACCAACGAGCAAAATTTAATGGGAAAGTTAAATCAAATAGTTGTGAAAACGAGAATGCACCGAGACCTTTCTCCACCAACTTAGCCACAAATTGGAGGGTATTGGATTAATCATGAATTGTTAGGAATTACACCTCAAAGAAATCGAGAAATGATTGAACAATTCATGGTTAATTCTACTGGACCTGATGTGAAAGCATTGGCAAAGGAGTTGTTGAGTATTATGGTCCAAGTGTACCGTGGCCATAGTCAAGCAACACCAGTCCGACCTCCCTAGCATGTCATGTGCTAGTAGCATATCTAAGGTCAATGACACCGCATTATATCCTCTAGGGTGCAAAGTCCCACGACTCGACTTGCACAAATAAATTGGTGAAAAATGGAATTAGTTTTAAGAGAAGTTCATTATGAAATTCTCGATTTTGATAAACGATTTTACAAATTTTTGTGAAATATGAAAAAGAACGGGTAATTGGAATTGAGATTGCATTTGAATTGACAAAAAGAAGCTAAGGTTCTTGACTTGAAAAATGAAATTCATTAGCACTAAGAGAGACACGAATTTAATCTAAAAGAAAACTAAACCCTTGTCCTTGAATTCAATTTTTTGAACTCGCTTTAATTCATTGTGTGAAATTTTTGAGTAAAACTTGAATGATCAATTTTTTAATGCATTGTTTGGTTTGAGATGGTTTGATTGTAAGTCTAGATATAGTCGATTCCTTTAAATTTAGGATATTGTTTGAGGACAAACAAAAGTTCAAGTTTGGGGAGATTTGATATCTCTTATTTTTATACTCATTTTGACCATGCATAGCATCAAAATTACACTCAAACCAATGCAATTATCTCATAATTAACTGTGATTTCTAGGATATTGGTACTACCGCCGCTTCTTATTTATTTTGTGGAATTTTCGTGGAAATTGAAGACGAGATACGACAAGCAAGAAGGATTTGAGCCTAACCCATAGCCAGACGACTCATTCCTGGCTCACAGACGCATGAAATAGACCAGGGAAGACCCACAAGTACCAAGGCAGATCAAATTCCTCACGAAGGCCCAAGTTTCAGTCCATACCTCGAGACAAGAGCGATATTTCGGTCTGAAATCCACAGATTTTGGTCCGAAATTTATATATGGAAGGTGAAATTTGGTAATTCTGCAAGAAAGGAAAGGCTTTCTCTTGCCCTAGCCGCCTTCTGGACTTTGCTGAGTTATTTCTATGCGTGATTCACAGGCAGACAGAAATCCTACTTGGTCCCACATACTTTTCCACCTGTTGCACAAGTGTTTTTCGCTCTTTCCAAGAAGATCGAAGGCAAGACAGCAGCTTTGGGTGCGACGGCAGCAAGGCGAGCAGCTCTCCATCGATTCTTTGCCCTAGAAGAAGAAGTGAAGCTAAAGGACAATTCGGTTTATTCTTACATGCTTTTATCTTTGAATTCCATAGGCTTGTATCTTACTTTTTACATAATATTTGTTTGTTGTCTCATAAACATGTTAGGCTAAATTTCATTATGTTTTAGGATTAGGTAGTAATTTAATTTGGTATTTGTGATGACTTGATATGATTAGGTATTTTCTATGTGATTTTGATGTGTTGAGAATTATTATTTATGCTTAGTTAAATTATTTGTTTGCTTGATGTTTACCTATGGATGAATCGCGACGTCTTTAGGGCATTAAACTAGACTAAATACATAATTTATTAAGTAATTGAGGTAAGTCAAACGCTCGAAAGAGGAGGTTAACTTACGACCGACAGGTGTAGTTTCTAAATGATCCGAAAGGACTTAGATAACTCTAGAAATCCAACACAAAGAACTTAATTGACTAAATTCCGACACGAAAGTTTAGGACTAGTCATTTACGTGGTAAAAATCGAGTTCCAAACCAAGTCTAAAACCAAAATTGCGACTGCTGAGGCTAGGACTTAGGTCTGGTCGACAAGTAACTTTCACACAACCTTATCTAAAAATATCAAGTCAAAACAGAGAATATGGAGTGACTTTCGGCACGATGATCTATAAATTTCGGTCCGAAATTTATAGATTTCGGTCCGAAATCCTGTCTGTTTCGTGCGAAAGCACGTGTCAACAACGCTCCAGAGCCAAATTAAATGAACCCAAAACCTTAAGACATTTTCTTGCATCTGTTTGAGTCCAGAAAACATAAAAAAACCAACCCAAAAATATATTATTATTTATATCTCCAATTTTAATTGTTCTTTAATATTGCCTTTTTAAATCAAAACTTCACAAAAATTATTCTGTCTAGCTTTTAAGAAAAATTAAGTCCGGTAATCATTTTTACCGTCCCTTGGGTTCGACCCTTAGCTTTACCCCAACGACTAGTAGGGTAGAACGAAGGAATATAAATTCATTTGACTTAGGTTCTGAAATCTCTATCAGTCATAGTTTGAAATCTGTTTCGCCTATGGAACGAAACGGTTAACGAAACATACCAATTATCTGAACACTCAATTTATTGTTTCATATATATATTTTTGCAATTAAAGTCTATTCTCATTCGGTATGTTTTTTCTTAATCACTGGTCTATTGATAATCATTTAATTTAAAACAAATTCACAACCTTGTTTGGTTTGAAAAGTAGGAGCTACAAAATAAAAAAGATAATCTTGAATGTCTGAAGTAGGAACGTGGTTTATTCTACAACTTAGTGATAAAAGAGGAAAAAATAGAAGAAAAAATATATATATTATATAGTCAAATAGAAGCATATATAAAAACTTTATTACATCAATTGCAGAAAACAGAGAGAAGGCAATAGTTGATCTCTCGGATAAAGAACAAATTTCAAGATCTTTTCCAAAAGTACTCGTTAAGTCAGCAATTCAAACCCTGAGATGCTTGAAAATTGCAACCTCTGTATTTGCTCTAATGCAATTAATAAATTAAATTCTGAAAAAGAAATGTTTTGCAAGTCATCATTAGAAAGCGATAATAAAAGAAGTTTTACGTTGTAGACAGAGAGTTAGGAGGGGATAGGAGCGTTGCACATGATATATCATGCATGTGTTATTTCATTTTTTATGTTTCTCTTGATTATATAAATAGTAAAAATAGTAATAATTATAATTTATTGTACATAGAAATCAATAATTGTTGGAAAAAAGTTTATCTTTATCATAAAACATGTCATACATATATAAGTTTAATATTATATTCACGATTTTATATATACATAGAGTTTTGCTATGGTGAGTTGCAACTTACCAAAGAGTCGGTGAGTCGCCCTTAAAGTTTCTAAATCTAGATCAAAATGATTGATCCAAACCATCTAATACGATCTTTCTATTAAAATCTCCATGCAGACAAAATTTTACATTTTTTCGAAATTTTTATGTATTTTTTTTTAAATTTTAGAAAATCGTTAATCTAATTAGTTCTGAATCGTTCAAAAACAGTAGTTTTTAAAAATCCGAAAAAAATACTTACAAATTTCAAAAAAATATAAAATTTGATCTGCATGGAGATTTCAATAAGGAGATCGTATTGGATGGTTTGGATCAGTCATTTTAAACTAGATCTAGGAGTTTTGATCGCAACTCACCGACCTTTTGGTGAGTTGCAACTCACCATAGCAAAACTCTATATATATATATATATATATATAGAGAGAGAGAGAGAGAGTTTTGCTATGGTGAGTTGCAACTCACCAAAGGGTCTGTGAGTTGCGATCAAAACTGCTATATCTAGTTCAATATGACCGATCCAAACCGTCTAATACGATCTCCCTATTGAAATCTCCATGCAAACCAAAATTTATATTTTTTTGAAATTTTTAAGTATTTTTTTCGGATTTTTAAAAACTGATGTTTTTGAACAGTTCAGAACTAATTAGATTAATAATTTTTTAAAGTTTCAAAAAAATACTTAAAATTTTTGAAAAAATATAAAATTTGGTCTGCATGGAGATTTCAATAGGGAGATCGTATTAGATGGTTTGGATCAGTCATTTTGATCTAGATATAACAGTTTTGATCGCAACTTACGGACCCTTTGGTGAGTTGCAACTCACCATAACAAAACTCTATATATCATTATATATATGTGTATGAATCTTGTATAGGCTACTAGAGAAAATCAACAATTCAACATACTAAAAATAATCCACAAAATATTAGATACAAAGACATTGCAAATTCCACAAATTTGTTTCATAATTTTGATAGTGCAAAGAAACTTATCTCACAAAATCTGGCCGATTTGGAGCAAAAAATATTAGTTACGACCTTCGTTCCTAGACCATATAACAAAGAAAGTCAATACAAAGAAAGGAAAGTCTACAAAGAGAAGTGGTAGGCAACGCGTCTTTCTTTTTGGATATCGTTTCGATTCCAAATGAAAGCTGGAGTTGCGAGATATTGAAAATTGTGACTAATATTACAATACCTACTATTGGAGGCCGCTTTCACGGTATTGCATACTTAGATATTGGTTAATTCTTGGTATTTGTTTATTCAGTAATTATTCTTGTTATATGCAAAATTAAGGAATGTTATGTTATTTCTAATTCCACAGTCCATAATATAGGGGCCGTTTGGATCGCTTAGGAATAAGAGGAATAGTCTATTCCTAGACGGAAAACATTGGAAAATGTGTAACTTTGTGAAAGAGATTTAATGTTTAGGAATAGTTTATTTCTAAAAATAAGTTATTCCTAGCCCCATCCAACCGGCCCCATAGGTAATACTGCTAGTCACAGTCTATAATATAGGTAATACTGCTAGTCATTGCTGGAGGGCGTACTAATGCTAGAATCATGGCTTCTGACCATGTGAAACTGCATGTACCAATAATTACATCAACATTAAAATTGGTATCTGTCCTGATTTTGATAGCGAGGTTTTCAAAAATCTCCGAGTCGAGTGGTTACATGACATACGAAGTTCACAAGTTCACAGTGCGCTACTTGGAGCCGTGTACAATATATTATATGTGATTGATGAAGCATGCCGGCCAGCTAATTTCGTAAATATCCTTTTATATTGCATTAAATAAATCGTTGAGTAACATTTTTTGGCGTTGAGGTTTTCATATTGCATTATTGATGATTTTTTTTAGGTTATCACTTTTTGGAGCCATATATCAATTTGTGTATGCCACTTAATTTCCTGTTGAGTCCTGAAGAAAGAGTTTATAATTCTTTCTAGGCATTAGTTCAAAAAATTAGTGATTTGTGCTAAGTTGGCATGATTAAATTCTATGAAAAATATGCATATTTTTTGTTGACTTTAGTTATTTAATTATTGATGAATGAAAAGTATACAAATTTTGTATCTAACATATGATAACAACTCAAAGAATTTATGACATTACTTATATTTGTGTTCCTAGTTGACATGACAAATATCACGTATTTCAATTTCAATCTCAACATCTGTACTCACTAGAATGCTCCTCAGGTAAATTAATATGATCGTCGTACCAAAGTACAAACGTGCACACTTTGTCAAATACGCACTTTCTTGTATTTAAACCTCGACGCTTACTTGTAAAGTTGCCAAGTAATTGCATATGACTAGACCTGATACAGACTTGAAATCTTGAATGATCATAAATCTTGGTTGTAGCTAGTATTAGCCGATAACATGAGTTGAGTACACTAGCTATTTTGAAAGTTTTTTTTTGAATTGTATTATTTTGAAAGTGTAGTGCCACTGTCGTATCGCTGAAATTATTATTATAAAGAATTTAACCATAAAAAATTTTAATAGAAACAAAGATTTATTTTTTATTTTAATAAGAACCAAGCAATTATCCACTTATAAAACGTGTTACTCTCTCTCACCTAATTATCCGTTCATAAAACGGATAAATAAGAATAGTGCGTTTTATGAATGGATAATTAGGCTTCTTAATCGTACATAAAACAGATAATTAGGTCTGCACAATATATTTTACGAAAACCCCTTCGCCTCATCATTCTATTTTGTCTTTTAGTGAAATAGATAGTAAGTAAAATGATATAAATGCCCAAATTGACAGAGATAAATAGCTGGGCATGGTTAAAGAAAATTAACTTGGCTTCCATCTTCAAAGAAAAACTGCATGTCAACAGTGCTACATTTTTAATTAAAAAAAGGAAAGAATTCAGAGGCCTGCGTAGAGAAATCGATGTATTAATTTTATCTCAAGGAAAGACAAACTTTCTACGATATTAAGGTGTTTGGAGTTGACTTACACAACTAAAGTTCGAACCGTTCATGATGATTTTTGTATTGAACTCTACTACAAAATCAAATTATATATATATATATTATTTATTATTTTTTTAGATTTTAAAATAATTATCACTAGTTCATTAGTTGTCGCGGCTCCGCCGCGACTAGTGTTTATGTTTACGTTTTGTAACAATCTTGGCATGTATACTTACTGTTTTATTTATTTTTCCTTGCTCCATATAAGCTTGAATTGTGGATCTCTCTAGAATGGTAACCAAATGCAAAAGACGAGAGATGTAGAGAAGTCAAAAGACAAGTGGATACAATCTTTCCTTGGTAGTTGGTACGACCTTCCCTTACTACTTTTTCAGCTTTCTACTTTGTATGGTTTTCGGCTTCTTTTGTTCTTGATATTTTCTTTCTGATCCAGCAATTATTGAGGTAATGAAAGCAAATTAATACTGGTAAATGGATTTATTGGTCCTAAAGTTATCAAATTATCTTTCACACTATGTCCGTATATTTTGACAGGAACTGTGTTCGTGAGATAAGGTTAAAAAAAAAAAAGAAAATGAAAGTTACAACATTTGAAATAAAAAAAAGTAACATAAAAATGCAGTTAAGTGTATCAAGTGAATTAAGATATTTGATTAAATTCTATCGATTTTGTCAATTATGATAAACCTAAAAGTAAACTGCCAACATATCCGACCAATCACAGAATTACGTACAATACAAAGAGCCTCTTATTAAGACATTTGAATTAAACAAATAAGGAAGAAATAAATTTTACTATAACTGGTCAATTTGAATCATGAATAAAATTAACGAAATTTCAGCAAAATTTTACATCAGAATTAGCATTAAAATTGACAACAAAATGTAGAAACTAATGATAAGTGACCAAACATAAAAACAATTTGCTTCGTACGCAGCATATGGTTGTCATCATTACAAATTTACAACCCACATACATAATCTAAACCAAAAAAATACGCTTGTAACATGATTTATTGTTGGCATTCGATTTTGCCATGGTGGATGTGGGAGAAAGAACTTTCTCTTTGAAAAATCAAAATAATAATGTAACTCACCGAAAATGTCTCATCATAAAGGTGTGTACGCACTCAATAGCACAACCAACACAGTAAACCTCTAGACACTCTCTACGATGCACACCTGAACAAACAATTGGAAGAATCCAAAAGAAAGGGATCTGTACGTACTCGTCATGGTGAGGAGAGCAACGATCTTTCACCAATTGCAGTTCTTGATATGTGCACAATCGGAAAAGTAGAGACACCTCACCCTCACACCCGCTCTCCTCACAATCTTGCTCTGTCCCAAGATCTACATCCACTGAGGAGAAGAACTGGAAAATAGGGATGTTTTGGTTGATTTGGCAATGACGGGAGCACTATTTAATCCTGCAGACCAAACAAACACTATGTAAGAATGAGATTGCAATGGGAAATAATTATTATCAAAGGTTTAAATAGCGGATAGCGGACTCGTAGCGCACATGCTAATGTCATAGCGGATAGCGATTATTTCGCGGCCGATATCGGACCATAGCAGATTTGTACACACAAGTGTATTTTGAAGGTTTACTATAGTCTAAAATAAAAAATTAAAATATTTTCATGCAACTAATTAGTGCCAACTAAAATTATATTCATTATCTATGTATATTTGACCACAAAATTTTTAGAGTTTGAAAAAAGTTAAAGCATAAAATTTGTAGCTTATTTTATAACCTTTCCATAGAATTTTGAATCACATTAATCGGAGTTTGTATGTGAAAGATATGCCTAAAATACTACTGTTAAATCAGCAAATTATAAACTGCACCGCTATTTCCGCTAATTTCCCGCTATATCGCCGCTAATTTCCCGCTATATGCCCGCTAAATTCCGCTACGATGCGCGCTATCGGACAACCCGCTAAATCTGTCGCGCTGTAGCGTTCCACCTCCTTGACCCGCTATCTCGCCGCTATAACGGCCGCTACGGCCGCTAAACCTTTGATTATTATACACCAGGTGGATTTCATCTCAGACAATTTTTTTACTCCCACAACGCGAGGTCCACATTCCTGTATCCCAGAACTATATGGTGTTTCAGTTTAATCTAAGTTGCAGAAAGAACATACAGCGAGTCCGGACACACTTAACCACTTGATAATACCACAAACCGTCATATCTTTTTCTGTTGACCAAAGCATAAATACTATTTCATTATAAATTGCACCGTTGATGAATGATCGGAAGTCTCAAATTAGCTTCCATTGAATGAAATAAACTTTAATATTCCTTTCCTATTGCGTCAGCAAGGATCTTGGATTCTTAGGTTTTAATTACTTAGAGCATATGAATTTAAAAATCAAGTCAGCTTACAAGGAATAGCCAACTGTCAGAGAGGACTCATCGGTGGAATTCAGTAAGGTTATCAATCAACAATCGTCGACTTTGTTCAATTGTAACTGCAAGTGTAAAAGTACATTAAAATGTATGGCTATTCAAATTGCTGACTTGTTTCCCATTTCTTGATATCAATTCGATCTCTAGCTCTCTCACTTCTTTCCCTCTCCCCCCACCCGTTCTATCCAACTTCAAAATATAACATTTTACCTTATGGCATGGGTATTATTGCAGAGATTTCACTGGAGTCTATTGCTTGTGGGGCCGTTTGGATCGCTTAGGAATAAGAGGAATAGCCTATTTCTAGGCGGAAAGTATTGGAAAGTGTGTAATTTTGTGAAGAGTTTGGATTGTTTATAATAAATTTATGCCTAGGAATATGAAATTCCTCCTATTCCCATGTGATCCAAACAGCCCCTGTATGAATAAAATGACGTTTTGTAATGTTTTTTCTGATAAGAACATAAAGGGGCCGTTTGGATGGAGCTAGGAATAGCCAATTCCTAGGAATTTGCTATTCCTAGACATAAATCTCTCTCACAAAGTTACACATTTTCCAATATTTTCCGCCTAGAAATAGAAATAAGAGGAATAGTCTATTCCTAGGCGGAAAATATTGGAAAGTGTGTAACTTTGTGAGAGAGATTTATGTCTAGGAATAGCAAATTCCTAGGAATTGGCTATTCCTAGCCCCATCCAAACGGCCCCAAAGAGATTTCAAATACAAGCACCTTAGTTTGACTGTGTTAATACCGATCCAATTAATTACCTTCTAGATACAATTTAGAAATCATAAATAATTGTTATTGATAGCTTAATAAATAATACATAATAGTTGAAATAGAGTTTGAAATTATTAGTAATTAACTAATTATTTACCTCTCTATGCATCATATAAGAGTTGAAATAGAGCACAATTATTAGTAATTGTTTACCTCTCAATACATCATGGGTCTAGCCATTACTTGGTCCTCTTACCATCTGAACAAATTATGAATATGAAGAATTAAAAAGAAGTTGTGTAGAAATTGCTCAGTTTAAATTTAAGGCATAAAAATTTGGAAATGGTTATAAAATATGTTATTTGTTAAGAAATGCACATATTTACAAATAATTATGAATTCAATATGGTGACAATAATTCAGGCACCTAAACAATACCAGATTGATTTTGAAGCTATTTTTCTCATGGCATAGGTAAATAGCAATCCAAAAGAATAAAAAATTATATAAAATTAAAACAGTATATATACTGTAAACATGAACTGAGTGTAAAACAATACATATATTGCTTCATAAAAATTGGTTCCCGCAACAAATATATATCAACAGGTAGTACAATAAAAACATAATATATGCAAGGGCAAGTAAGAAAAAAACGCAAAAGAACATTAATTAACCCGGCCCAGGGACAATTATTGCCTTTACGAACTTGTAATGCACAGAAACTCTTCAATCACAACAACTTTGAACATATTAAATTGTTGAACAATATATAATGTTGAATAGATACCAGACAACAATCATCAATATTAACGCAGGAACTACAGATGAAAGTTCACCTGCTTTAGAGAATATTTGTCAGAATATTTTTCCTTCATTAGAATGTACTATATAGAACCATGTTGCCTCTGCTATTTTCTAAATCCCGTATCATTTTGGCTTGTTTATCTAATGTGTGATGGAACAAAAAAAAAAAAAAATGCATGTCACTGATCACTTGGTAAAAGATCATTACCAATGAAGATTTCAGCATGTATTGCAGCATTTCTCATTTGATAAAATTTGACAAATTTGATTGGCATTGTAATAAATCTCATCGACCTGATAAAATGATGTAGCCCCAACTTACTAAATACCAACACCAAAACATCTGTAGACTTCTCATGGCCTTACACCTAAAATAACAGAAAATGACATACATAAGATATATAAAAAAATAAATTATCAGCAGCAGGAATGTATTAGAACTTCATTCTAGAATATACTTCAACAAAAAATATGTGTGTCTTTTAATTTGGCTCAGAGCTAGAATTTTCCCATCCAATGCTGCAGTTTCTTTTTTTGGAAACAAAAAAATTTTGAAAAATTGATAGTACAACCAAAAGGTGTAAAAAAAAAAATCACAAACTTGATAAATCAGACGGTAAAGGGTGGAGGGTACATGGAATTGGTACAATCAGGGCACTTGAACAGTATATGCATTGTAAGAGGAATCATCACCTCCCGGAGATTGCTTCTCAAATCTCAACTATCCCATTTCCACTGCTGCCTTTTACAACATTTCCGGCAACATAGCCTAACTTGGGGTTGGGATGGTGTGGCGGCCATTACCCATGACAGTATAAAGCTGAAGCCATCAAAACAGTGAAGCTCATCTCCTGAACGTATTATCTGACAAGTTGACATCAGTCGAAGTTAAAATCCCAAGAACCGTTATAGCTGAAGGCCAGTCTCTCTCTTTTTTTTTTCTTCTTTTTTTCTAGATTCTGATGGATAAGCTGTCAGAGCATGCCAAAATAGCACCAATTTGAATGTGAAAAAAAGATCATGATAAAAGATATAGTAAGACATGTACAATTGAGACATCATAGTTATTGAGACAGGAAGCATGCATGTGTGAATAACTATATAATATAACGAATTAAATCTCAGTTTTTACTAAGTTTTCTCGATGACATCTACATTGCCGATGCCTTTGTCAAAGCAAAAAGGATCTCTAATTTGACTGTTTCAGCTTGTTGGGACATCTACCTAGCTAGCCTCCTTACTTTTTCCTTTTAATTTCTCTACCTGCCAAATTTCTTTCTTTTTCATTCGATTTCGCTGGCAGCAAATTTTATCTTGAACTCTCGCCGATAAACATGGATCTCGGAGGAGGAGGCACGGCTGGCAGACGAGGAGGCGGAAAGGCGAGAGTTTGAGTGAGGTTTGATCGAAAGTGAGATTGAGATGAGGTGCTAGCGAGTTTTCTGCTTCGTGGAGGAGGAAATGAGGGTGACGCCCCCTGGTAGGCTAGGAAATAATACAAGTAGACAGTGGTGCAAATCGATCAGATGGAACCTTAGAGGGCACTTGTTTAGGTGTACACACAACAATCAGCCGCGTAAAATCCTCAGCGACGCTGAAGGATTATTTTATTCCATACCCTATACGAAGTTCAAATGACGTCACAGGAAATATTATTTTATTTCATCCCACCGTTGGATCACAGATCGGACGGTTGTAATTAATTCCTGCGCGAAAAAAAACAAACTCTACTGTTCACATCGCGTCATCAGACATCCCCGATTAATAGGGTATAATTTTAAACGGTTCATAATTTTTAGATCATTTTTTTTTTCTAAAAGTACAAAAATAGTAAAAAATAAGAAAGGGTTCATTTGGATCGTATGGGAATAAGGAAGGAATAAGGATTTTAGAACTAAAACGTTGGAAAGTGTGTAACTTTGTGAGAGAGATTTATGTCTAGCACTACAGCAGAAAATATTTTTAGCACCGCCACAATAAGACCGGTTTTTAAAAAATCCGGTTCTAAAAATATTCAGTGGCAATTTCGATATTGTCAGAATTTTTTTTAAGACTGGTTTTTTAAAAAAACCGGTCCTATAGAGTTCTCAAAAATCATCCGAAATTTCTGTTTTTTTTTCGGACCGGTTTTTATAAAAAACCGGTCTTAAAAACATACTTTTTAAGACCGATTTTTTATAAAAACCGGTCCCATGGAGATCAAAAAATAAACTGAAAATTCAGTTTTTATTAGGACTGGTTTTTTATAAAAAACCGATCTTAAAAAGTATGTTTTTAAGATCGGTTTTTTATAAAAAACCGGTCCTAATAAAAACTGAATTTTTTCTTTTTTTCGGTGACTTTTTAAGACCGGTTTTTTATAAAAAAACGGTCTTAAAAATTGACAGATTTTTCCTTTTATCTCCTTCCCTCATTGATTGTTCTGTCCACACATTCAATTCTCTCCGCCCCTCCTCTTCGAGCCCCTCTCTGCCCCCTCCTCTTCGAGCCCCTATCTGCCGCCTCCTCTCCAAACCGAGCCCCTCTCTCACTTTGACCTATTCTTTCTCCTCTGCATTGAGCCGCCGACACCAACTCGAGCTCAGTGGTGCTCCGGATCAACCCCCTACGGCCCTACCTAGTGCTTCTATCCCTACTCGACCCCAGCCGTGCTTCTATTTTCGTTGTTCTCTCTCCAGCCCCACGCTTCCACCTTGACCCCTTCTCCTTTAAAACCACCGCCTCTTTCGGCACAGCTGCCGAATCGGCTGCACAAAACTTGGGGTCGGAGAGGAAGGCCTTGGCTGTCCAGCGCAGCCTTGCTACCTTCAAGCAGGATGCTTCCCACATGATGCTCCGTCACAAGTCTCTCATGGATTTCAAGGTTCCCCCCCTTTCTTTCTTTGTTTCTTTCTCATCTCAATTTCTGAACCCAACGCCAAACCTCAAGTCTCTATTGGAAATCAATTATATTTTTCGATGGTTTTAGTAGTTTCTAGTTGGTATCTAATTTACATAGATAATTTTACATTAGTCAAAGTAGCAAAAGAAAAAAAAATAATTAACAGAAGTTTTTTCTTTAGCAAAAAAACATGAAGGCACAAAGTGATGGAAGTGTACTCTCTGTAGTGAAAAGCGTTGGAAGTGGAGATACAGCAGCAAGAAGGATTCAGGAGCTTGAGAGTTGAGTCCCAACTAGACAAGGCCCAAAGTGTCATTAGTTGGATCATCTGTGTCGTCTAACTTTGCTCCAAACATTATTCAAAAGATATTGAATGAGCTTACTCCAAGCGATGTCAGGTGAAACTTAATAAATTTTTTTATACATGATAATAAGTTTAATAAAGGAATTCGAGAACTAAGAGTGAATTACAATCATCTTGATATATTAGTGCAAACTATATTAATTGTTGTTGAAGTGCTGAATTGAATGTGTCAGTTATGAGCTATTTTAGTTTGCAAATTTATTCTGTGTCGTGCCATTGTTATTGTACGATTCAATTATCTCCATTGTAGTTTTCTATATATGAGATTTTCTGTCAATCTTTCACTTCAGTTCACTCTAATTTAAAAATTGGATGCAGTGTTGAATATGCATGAATATTATGGCTAGCAAAAATGGAGCTAGCCGAAATTTTTTTTTTTAATTATTGATTTTTAAGACCGATTTTTAATTAAAAATATGTCTTAAAAATAGTATTAAGACCGGTTTTTAACCTTAAAAACCGGTCTTAATAATTAGTAAAATTCGAAAAAAACAGAACCATCTTTAAGACCGATTTTTTTATAAAAAATCGGTCTTAATGTTATATTTTTTAAGACCGGTTTTTTGTAAAAAACCGATCTTAAAGATGCGCATTCTTTTTTTTTATCTGCCTCTGTCTGGTTTTTAGCACTGCCTTTTTAACACCGGTTTCTTATATATTTTTAACACCACATATTATTAGCACCACCTCCAAACCGGTCTTAAAGACCATTAAATAACAGGTCTTAAAAATAAAAAGTGGCGTAGTGTAGGAAGAACCTATTCCTAGAAAGAGGCTATTCCTAGCCCATCCAAACGCCCCCAAAAATATAAAGAGATAGTTTAATATGCACTATAGTGCATAGGGTTTTCTATGCACCACGGACTTTTTCGAGGGTATTTTTATAAATTGATAAATTTAATTTAACCAATTTAATCTACATTCTACATATTGAAATCTCATAGTGTACTCTTCCGAGAATAACCCTTATTCCTTGCAATCCAAACACGCTTATGTATTTTAATTATTTCTAAATAAGTTTTTCTTTGACTCGTAACGTGGTTTTATTCGACAAATCTTTTTACATGAAAAGTTTTGTTATGTTAACAATGGTACTACATATAATAGTAAATTAAAGGAGTCAACATTTTTTTTTGTCGGATGCTTTTCGTAATTGACAATAAATTAATTCAATTAGAAATTTTTTTAATGGCGCATTGTTTGTATTATTTTCATATATATATCACGTTTTAATTTTAGTAGTTATCTATGTTGATCTATAATCATTAAATATTGACCGAAAGAATATATGAGCTGGCGCAGATAATCAGCGATCACTTGCCATTTCTCCATGCTTTATTTTTGCTATTCATAATAATGGTGTGAGCTTGCACCATTAATCATGTTTTATTATCCTGGTGCTTGTCTCGCAAAACCTCTCTCATATCATTTCAAGAATTACTTTCCTTGCATCCATGAAATTCTTTTGGTCAACATTAATTCCTTTTAATAAAAAGGCGCAATTCCTGACAACACTCTTTCATTTCTACAGAAAACAAAATGAAATTAAGTCTGGATGGCTAATGTTATAATTTAGGCTCTGCTTCAGTCTATTGCAGAATTCATTATTTCTAAAAATTCTTTAACTTTCTTAGTTTACATTACAAAAGATCCTGGAGTTTATACACATGATGTGACATTATGTGGCTTTTTATAATTAATAAAATGTGGCTAAATTTTTTTACCGCTCATTTTTTATATCAAAGCTATCATGTGTAATAAATAAAGTTCTCTTAAATATTTAGCAGTTAGTTATGATTAACAATTACGGTGGTCATCTAATGAACATGACTGTACAAACCTTACATATTTATGTATCAGATTACTTTAGAGAAATAATATGAACGGGTTTCCTTGATTCTTAATTACATCAAAGAAATAATCGTTCATCAATAAAATATTACTATAAATATTCGATAATTATTGTTAACATTATTAAATTTTATGAAAAAGTATACAGATTTTTTTTTTGTTGACTTTAGTTATGTTATTGATCAATGAAATGTATACAAATTTCCATCTGACATATGATAACAACACAGTTTTTTTGAAATACTTTAGTTTGAAAGTGCATGTAGTGCCACTGCCATATCGGCCTTGCTTCTATTAATCCAGTCTGTTCAAAAAAAATAAGTTCTTTTTTATTTTTATTGAGAGAGAGAGAGAAAAAAAAAATGGAGATGGACTAATTTTAATTTTTTAACGGATGTCTCCGAAGGACCGGAGATGGGAGTACACTGTACACATGTCCGGTTTGAACTTTGAGCATCTTTTTTTTTTTTTTTTTTTTAATTGCTCCGGCCCATAAATCATTGAAAGTATATGGTATGTAAGATCAAATCATCTAGGCTAGAAACAAGCTGACCACAGTGCTATCTATCTAAAAAAAAAAAAACTAAAATTAAACCTAAAAACATGAAAAGAAAGGAAAATTTTAAAAAAAAACAAACTTCAACTTTTTTTTTTTTTTTTTGAGAGAAACAAACATCAACTCACAAATAAAATTCCCAAACAATACCTAAAAAAGCACTCAGCGGTAGCAAAAAAAAAGGAAACAGTAGCACTATATATGGAGGTCCGTGAACTTGTTGAAAAAACCTTCTATCCAGTACTGGTTGTGTGGCATCGAACGTCCCCTTTGATGAGTCTTTTCGGATGCGTCAGGGCCTTACTGCTTCGAATTCTCCTCTCAGATTTTCTGTGGCACTGATTTTACAACGATTAGCTAGCTCGATGTTCTACCAATCAAGTTGTTTATGAATTTACTATTTTAAATCTTCGATTAGACTTAAAATTATATAAAGAATCATTATTTGTGTTCTAATCAATAAAGTTATTATTGATGCTTCGAAATCATCACAGTATGAAACTAGTTTTGTGAAAAAATTAGGAGATTGAGCACTAAATTACATCTGTCAAAAAAAATTTAGTTATTTTTCGATGATTCATATCAATCTGAATTCATAAAAAATATGTGGGAAACACATTGAATGGGATTAATTAAAAGTGTTTAAATTCAAATGCAAATGTATATTTATTAGCTTAGCAAATTTTAATTGAATTACGATTCAATTTTGGATGTACAATGGCTGAAAACTTGAAATATATAATATGAAAATAATTATTTTATATTATAAAAATAGGAATTTGAATATATGAATTTGGTTTTATACTAACTTGTACGATTATATTCTGGTGCTTTTGTTATTTTTTTTTGGTTAAATTGCCGTTTTACTTTTTTACACTTCGTAAAATATTTTCTTTTCAGATTTTCACAGGAAAAAGGGATACTAGCTACTACTAAAAATGGAGTCAACTTGTTCATTTTCTGCTAGCACAAATTTCTATGAACAACAACAAGAAATGTTACTTTTTGTTCTTTCCAATGTATCTATATTGATGCTGGTACAAACTTTGTGTACGTCTTCCTAAGAAACAATTGCGGAAATTTTTGTATTCCATAATAAACAAGTTTGTAATAGTATGTATAATAAATAGTTGATTATGTACTTTTGAAAAGAAGAACGACTAAAATTTCCGAACTGGGGGTTTTAAGTTTAATTAAAAAAAAAATTAGACCGCATATTATTTCGCTTTGTCATGACTATGTGACGTAATAAATTGTATATATGTTCCGTTCAAAAAGTGGAGTCTACAATCGACACTTTTCATAGTACTTATATATATTTAATTTTCAAATGCTAATTATGATTTCTTTTTTTACCTAAGTACAAAAATCTCCAATATCATATGGTACAAAATTAAGTGGCTGAACATGATATATATACCAGCATGCGCGCAAATAGTTGCACCATTTTGATTTTATTCTAACAATAATTGATCAGAAACGTATAATTTTTTCCCCACCTGTTGATTTCTATGAAGATGAAGTCAAAATTTTAAAAATAATTTAGTGATTTATTAAGATGATACGGAATAAGCAAACGATTTAGGGATTGATATTTCAGTCTTGATCCAAAATAGGTTAAACTACAAGTTTCTTGTTGCTGGATATCGCTAATTGGAAAGAGACTTGCAGCCTTCAATTAATTTATAAATAATCTAATATACGAAGAAAAATAAGACATCAGCCAACTTTGGCTAAAACCTACTGATGGGACGCACATTAAGATAAAAATAAAAGAATACTAACACTACGTAAAAGAAATTCTGCCTTATATTATGTTTGTCTGCAAAATTTAAAGATTTTACTACCGTTCGTTAACTTTGAATTTTGATCTACCTATAATTGGGTGGGTCATTGCATGATTAGACCTAGTACTTGAATAATTACCTGCATAAGCTCAGTTTAGTTCTAAAATTGGATAACTATATATGTACTATATTAAGTTTACATATCAAGTAACTTTTTTTTTAAAAAAAAAGAAATGATCCTGAAAAGCAGAAATATGTAATAAACAATTAATGACCGCATACAATAACTTTATTTTATTTTAGTTTCCTTAAAGCTAACAATGTCTCGATGCAAGCAGTTTCATATAGAAACTTCATGCCTCCACAACTCTAGGTGAAGTAGTAGAATAACATGACAGCAAGTATCTTGCGGTGGTTTATCACTATAATTCATGATTAAATGATTGAAATGATGCACCTGTGTTATGTTGATTTACATCAGGGACAATTCAATGTGTCGTCCTGGCAAACTAAAGACAATTAGTTTGAGATTCATAATTAAGTCATGTTATAAATAAATCTCTTGATGCATAGCATTTGAAATAACGATCGAGATGCCAATAAGAATCGTCTTTTTAATGCTTGATTCACATTCAACGACAAAAATTTGGACAATTGGCAATGTGATAATAGAAGAGGTTGCAGTGTCCCAACATATGCTATTTAAGCACATAACATGCTGAAGTTATTCACCGCAAAATTTTAGTTATAGTACAAGACTAAAATTTGGAAGGATAACTCCAATCTGGTAAAACTAGAAATTTCTGTGACATTGTTTCTCAAATTACATTGAGAAACTTGTCTCAATAATATGTGCAAATAATAAGATCCACACTCATCAAATTGAATTTTTTTTCACAAATATTCATTAGGCTAGCAGCTTAGAATCAATTGATCTTAAGAAGCTAAAAAATAAATAAAAAGAAAGTAATAATTATTGCGCGAGCAGCAGAAACAATCAGCGCATAAGAAATCCCCAGCCTGCTTCACTAGCAACAGAGCCCAAACAATATTATTTTTCTTTGAATTTGGGCCCAAACGAAGTCATGCGAATCTTCGCCCCCATTTTTTTAAATAATAAAAAAAAAATATTAAATATTAATAATAATATCGAAATAATCTAAATTATTTAAATAATAACTCAATTACGGAATTTGGGATTCCGGCGGTAATTACGGAATTCCAGTTTCCGTAACAAGCAAATTACGGAATCCTGGATTCCGTAACAAGCTTATTACGGAATTTGGGATTCCGTAATTACACTTTACTTCGAAATCTGTTTTTGTTTTTTGTTTCTTGTTTTTTTTTTGTTTTTTGTTTTTTGTTTTGTGTTTTTGTTTTTGTTTTGTGTTTTTGTTTTTTTTGTTGTTCATTTTTTTTAATTTCATATAATTTTTAGCTTAAAATTTTGTATTCTAAAAATATTTCATATAATTTTTTATTATAAAAATATTTGACATTATAGTATCAAATTTTATATTATAGTTTGTATTTAATTAAATTTTAATTATATTTTGTATTATAGTTTTAAATTTATCATTTTTATTTTGCGGTATTTAAATAAAATTTAATTATATTTATGTAATATATTAGATAATTTGAATGGTTTGAAACACCTAAAATTTTTATTAATTATATTTCTGTAAATTTTTATTATATGTTAGGAATTCAAACATATATATTTTTTAATTTTTGTAATTTAAATTTCTGTACTTATGAGCGAAAGACGACTAGTTTTCGTAGTGAAATCAGTACGCAAAGCAATTCATAATACGAAATATAAATATATCATAACCATGTCATACATAAATAAGTCACAATACGAATATATATATAAATAAAAAATATAAATAAGTTCTAATAATGTCCAGTACGATGGATCCACCTCCCCTCAGTCGGGGACTAAATAGGCAGAGGATCTGGTGGCTGTCGGGGATCTTGTCCGCGAGCAAGTCCGACTGGGGGTGGACGAGGAGGCATCTCAGGAGTAGAATGACGAGGCGGTGTACTAGAAGAAGAGGCTCCGCCGTAGGTCTGACCAAATGGACCATAGGTCTGACCAAATGATGGCTGAGCTGGAGGCGTGAACGGATCGTCCACATGTACACCAATGGAGGAGAAAAATGCGTCATCCGATGTAGGCTCGGCCTGAGAATAGGGTGGTGGGCCAGGTGGATACTGAGTCTGATAATACGGGAACTGCATCTGATACTGTGTCCCGTACTCATAATATGGTGGTGGGCGTGGGGGTGTGGGTAGATTGTCACTGGGGGGCTGAGAGCTGGGATGCTGGGGTCTCCCCGTCTGCTCTTGATAATAGGTTGACTGGGTCTCGGCTGATCGAAATACGCGTCCCAGTCGTACAGAGTATAGTCAGATGGCTGTTACATATAAAAATATTAGAAATATTATTAATATTATAGATAACAGAATAATGAAATAATAATATTATAAATATTATTATACCCTCATGAACTGCTGCTCCTCATATCCAGGCTCTGGCATGTGATCCTCATCCGATGAATCTGGTATAGAGTCGATGTCCGTCGATAGACCCTTCACCTCTAAGAGGTGAGGTAATCGATGAGGCTCGCCAACGAGGTCCAACTGCGTGCTGCAGCTCTTCAGCAAATGCTTCGCAGCACGTCTACATCCCTTCTTCACCGCCCACGCACATCCCCACAGAGCTTCGATCAATATATGTTTCACCTGTTGATTTGTTATTAGCAACTAAATTACAAAATAATTTATTTTCATTTGCTTAAAATAAAAATTATTTCAAATAAAATAACTTACCAAACTGTTGCGAACGGAAGCCTCCTGAAGGTAGGTCAGCTCTCGAGCCGGCATCTGCTCTGCTGCTCTCGGAATGGGGACAAGATGAGCACCTCCATGTACCCTCATCCATCGATCATAAGAGGGCAAAACATCATCGCTCCATGGCCGCACCTCTGCCACCTCGACCTGAGTAGTGTCGGTCCACATAACCACCTCAACACCGAAAAGGTTCCCCCAATCTCTCCCCCGAAATGTGGTATGCATACACTGTAACAGCTGCTCCATCCTCCTCCAACCCTGCTTATTTTAGACCAGATTTAGTGCATATATTGTAAATATTGCATTTTAAAACAAAAATATCAAAAGGTTGACGCACCGTAGGTATAGGAGGCGGAACTGTCTGGTACAGCATGAACTGATGCATGACCCGATCGACATGGTGCCACGCCACGACCCAGTAATGGATGCATGGCACTCGGAGACAGTACATCCTCATCGGAAGTCGGGCATACGGAGGCATGATCACCTGGCTCACCTCATCGTATGGCCTTCACACCACGTGTCCATGATCCATCTTTAAGAGTACGTCCCGAGCGTACTCAATACCGCTGCGATAGGGACCTTTAATTTTTTTCGACCTACATCGTGTCGTCTATTGCCTGCCAAACCATTACGATTCCATTGTACTTGTATTTTTTCGAAAAAAAATGAAACACTGTTAAAGGTAATTTTTATTTCAAAATATTCAAAAAATACCTCCTGTACGACGGACATCTATCGGCTGATGGTAGGCCTCAGTCCTTGAAATTATTCGTGACGGACGGCCGGCAAACTAACAGATGAGCGTACGACTACAACTGCAGCAATACCCACGGAGCTGCAACCTTTTGACCACCTTTTCGCATGGCGGCACTGTTCAAACTATGGTACAGCATAGCAAGTGTGGCCGCACCCCAATTATACTTCACTGAATGTCCCGAGGAAACATTCTGCAAATATTTACAAATATTTCGTAAGCGTTTCGAGATTTTTTAATTTAGTTTGTAGTGGTTTAAATATAATATTTATAAATACTTACCCGAAGTAACTCCAGATAAAAACATGGAACATAATCTCCCGTGGCATCTGGAAATAACTCGCAACCGATCAACTCCAGCACCAGGGCCCGTGTGTATCTGTCGATCCTGTCGACGTCCTGTGTCCCAGGCCCATCTGTCCACATATCACGCAGTTTCACAAACGTCACCGCGTGATTTTTCCTACGTTAAATATACAATTTAATTACATATTATATATATATATAACAGCATAAATCATAATTATAATTAAGTTTTTAAAAAAGTTCTTACTTCTTAGGACGTCCTTCTTTCGTCTTTTCTCTGAAGCAATCTAGGACCTCCTCCATAGGAGTGTTCCGCGGCAATGCAAGATCGGCTAGTAAGAGCACATCGTCGTAATCTGTATGACCGGTGACCGGTACGCCAGTCGTAGGTAATCCTAAAAAAAAGACGACGTCCTGCATGATAATTTTAAGTTTTTACTTATAAAATAAAAAAAAACAATAAATAAATATGTATCAACAAAATTTTTGAAAAATCAATACCTCTAGATCCACCGTCATCTTGCCTACGCGGGGAAAGTGAAAGGTGTGGGTCTCTGGCCTCCAGAACATGGCCGGACCCTGTATCAGGGATCGATCTAATGACATGTGACCTAACTCGGTGAAATGAATCATGCCCAATGTCACGAGATGCTGGTCCACCTCTTCGCTTCGTACCATCTTTGCCTTGTGCACTTCAGGCTTCCAAGCCTTAATAATTAAAAATAATTATTATTTTCTATTTATATTATTTCGAACAAAATTAGATATATACATTCAAAAAATTTACTCGTACGCCTCGAAGGTCCGACTCATGTAGGTGCGATAGCTGATCAACAGGAGGAGGACCGGGGGGGGACAGATGAAGAAGCTCCGGCATCAGCACCAGATGTAGAAGCGCCGGGATCTCCTGCCGATGTAGAAGCGCCGGAATCTCCTGCCGATGTAGAAGAGGCTGGATCACCCCGAAGCCTCGTGGATCGACGTGGATCATGTGGTACTCTTTTTCGTGTTGCCATTTCGACTTTTCTGCAATTAAAGATCAATAAAATCAAAAATCTAAAAAAAATTCGGCAGCATCTCCCCTGTACCGAGAGAGTTTTCAAAAAATTTAAACCCTCATCCCACCCTATTATAATCCCCGAACAATCATTCAATCATTCACATAAACAATCATTCAATCATTCACAAGCATTTCTTTGAATTAACTACTTATAATTAATAAAATAAATAAATATAAATATAGAAAAACTAACCTCCGATAGAAGCAGTTCAAATCTCTTTTCAACAATTTTTCCTACATTTAAAATTAATCCTATCAATATTTAACAATTTTCTTTAATTTTTTATAATATTTAATTATTAAAATATTTATTATTAAATGTAAAAAAATTTAAATTAAATTTGAATTACATATTAAAATTATTTCTATTATTTATGATTATTTCATATTTTTTAAATTATTTTTACAATATATTATCTATTTTTTAAATTAATTAACTAAATAAACTAATAAATTAAATAAATTAAATAAAAAAAAACTTACCGAGAGAGGAGCAATCGGTGTCGAGAGAGGAATGAGGGGAGAGAGTCGCTTTCGTCCGAAATATGCATTTTTATCTAGTTACGGAATCCCAGTTTTCGTAACAAGCCTGTTACGGAATCCAGGATTCCGTAACTACAATCGGAATCTCGAATTCCGTAATTGCGTTATTATTTAAATAAATACGATTAATTAGTTATTATTATTAATATTTAATATTATTTTATTATTATTTAACAAACTGAGTGGAATCTTCGCCTAGTCTTTTGAAAAGCAGTCTACGTTTCTGTACTAGATAGAATTTCTCCAGAAAAATGAAGTAAATTTGACACAACTTAATGACGAATGGTTCCTAATAATAATATTTTACTTCATCCATATAATACATTTTTTTAGTTTTTTGTATTTTTGGGAAATGGGATTCATCCTTTGGATGACCCAATGTCCAAGCAAAATAGGATTTATCTAGAAGATGCCTTGATCAAAATGTTTTTTTTTTTACTTGGGATTTCATTTTAATTGATTTTATAGGATTTTGTTGGATCTAATAATATAGAAATTCCAACTAAATGATACCAAATCCATTCATTTTGATCAGAAAATTTCTAATGAAATGAAATGACATGGAATCCCAGGTTAAAAAAAGGGATTTTTGATCAGGGCCGTAAATTTTTTTTTTTTTTTTTTTTGCACCGCATTTTTCTTCATAAAGCTCTAATCCTCAAACGACCTCCAAGTGAGGTCAACAAGAACAAAACGTTACTGGAATATTGATGAAGGATAATCATGATGCTTCACAATTTGACACTTTCACTTAAATTTCTCTATTTTTTGTAGTAGTCCCTTCTCTGCATGCTCTGTTCTTCGGACCCGCCCTTATAATCTGTTGACTATTTTTAATTCCGAAATATATATTTCGATAAAACTATACTTACTGCGCTGAATCGAAATACATATAGAATCACAATTATTATACTTGACACGTGCTACATATAAATATCTAGTCTTGAAGCATTTTATAAAATTATTATAATATTTATAGAATGAATTACAATAATATAAATATTGAGAAATCTTGTAGTTTCCCAAATCCACGCAAAATCAACTTATGAAACACCGTCAGTAGTCTTTTCAATAGCACTTGTGTTAAATGTCTAAATACTTTTTCGAAGAAATATAAGTACAGATTGTAATTAATAAGATGAGGTAAAAAACTGTCCAACAGCATTAAAGAAAAAAAAAAATTAAGAGCTACGTACCATCTGCGATCTATTTTAAAATTATATGAGAAATATTAGTGCTAGACTGATTAGTCATACGTACAAAAGCTATTGTAAAATGTTGAATTTAAAATTTTTTATAAAATTCAAATTCAAAGATTATGTATTTTTCGTCCATTAATATTAGACTGATTAGTCATACACAACAAAATCTATCTTTTATATCAGTATATTGTTTATTACTATGTAGTTTTAGATTAAAAAAGAAAAAAAATTCCTACTAAAACTAATTGTACTACTTTTCGACGCACGCATCATTGGGCCAGCACCATGCATGGAATATTCGATTATTTTCTTTTAGAAAAGCAAGTTTCGATTATTGACTGTTATGTTTACACGAACTAAGAACGCGCACTAAATAATAAAAGAGTTTACGGCACTTCTGAGATCTGAATTCTTCATCAAAAGGTACATGCATGAACAATTAATGATTTTTCCTATTATTTTATGGCACAAATAGAAGAAATAGTCTCCCTAGGCCACATGCACATGTCACATGTGTTACAATCTTAAGTAGTATATCAATGGTCAAATATTGTACTCTTTCTGTTTCTGATAATTTTATTTTGCATGAGGCAAGTTATATGTGTGTGTGTGTGTGTATGTTAACTTAATTGTATAAATGGCCAGGTGACTACGTGCATGTTCTCTGTTACCTTGTTACGAGTATCTAATATTATTAATTTCATAATATGAAAACTTAAGCACGTTTACCATGTAGTCTGATTTAAAATTCTCAACGTTTCTCTTTTTTTTCCCCCTTTTATTTGGTCAAAATGTTAGATAAATTTTATATTCGATTTCCTTATATATTCATGTATCTGTGAAGGTACTGAATTTAATAGTAATAGCACAAATTTGAATATTCACGAGACAATGATATAGAACGTCTGTGCAACTTGATCAAGAAACTGGCAATATTTCTGGGAGTTCTGTGCCGTGACAGACAAAACGTTATATACTTTGGAAAACCTTTCTGTGAGAAATATTCCTCTCTTTTGACTGAAATGAGTACCATATATATTGTCATGCAATATAGATATTTTAATTTTTACTTGGCAGGGACAATCTTATTGACTTTAACACTAAGTTTCCATTCTCTTCTCTTAATATTAATTGTTTTCCTGCACTGATATATGACTTCGTTCCACTTATACCGGAGTTACTAGTAGATGAACTTCCAACGGAGTGTTGGAGCAACAGTTTCACAACAATGGTAAAAGGGGTGGCGCTTTGGACAACATGATTTTTTCTTCGGGCAACATAATTTTTTGCTAAATGTCTAAATTACCCTTAATATCAATTAAGATCTATTACCTAATTTATTCCTTCACCGTGCTTTTAGTTTATTTCCTTAATCGTGCTTTTCATCTCTTCTAGGTTTCCCGCTAAAATAATATTCTCTCCCTCCCTCTTGAGACGTCTTACCGCCGCCAATTTTTACCAATTTGCATTTGCAAATAATCGCAAATCTTCTGGTGATAAGTAATTCCTGGTAACAATATTCTTATATTAAACTATTTTCTTTCGTTACTTGTGTTTTGTTTTGTTGTGGTTTTGAAAGATGTTCTACTAAAAATGGATTCTCTTTAACCATTGAGTTCCGAATTACAAAATCAATAGAGAGTTAATATAATATGAAAGAGAATCAATCTTTCTTGAACCAATGGTAATATCCACTACTTGCATAAATTGAACACAATTCATGTTAACTTCTCCTTTGCATGCTGTGTAGTCCTGAAATTTTCCAAAAAAAAAAAAAAAATTGAACTCAATTTGTCATCATAAACAATTGTCAGTATAAACAAAGAAAAATTAAAATAAAATTACTAATATTCAAAGCCTTTCATGCATTACTAAACTTAGAAGAGTTGGCTGACGTCAACGAATGTTCAAAAGCCACTAGTGAACTCAATTTTATTTTTGACATAGAAATTTAAAGTTTAAAATTGGCTAAATTGATTATATGGAGGTCCAAACCAGAGTGCAGATGCTATAACAGATATAAAGACATACATAGAAAGGTATAGGAAAAGAAATTCACCATGTTCCAATCCAATTCGCTCAACCCAGTTGCATTGCCATTCCATTTCCTTGCCTCTTGATACCACCAGTGCTTCCCTTTTCTGTCAAAGTCCTTGGTGGATGGAATTTTTCATGTCTTCTTGAAAAATGCAACTAAATGGGGTTGAATGCTTTCAAATAACCTTCTCTTCATGGCCTCGTCAGGTGCCAGCCCTAAAATTTTTCAAAAAAACTAAAGGTTAATAATCGTAAGTTTCCAAAAAAATTAAAGGTTAAAAATCTGCCATCAGGATGTACCTACATGAAGTAAATAAGGACACGGCATAAATCAAGCAGATTATGTTTAAGGATGTATCTACATGACAATTTATTGAAATCAGCTGGTAATGATATAGAGCAAATGCCCAAGGTCTGTCTAAAACAATATAACCTAGCCATAAATCAATCAGATTAAGTAGAATAGTATAATTTGAAGCCGTTTTTCTAGTTCATACTACAAAGAATTGGTGCACAGAATATTGACTCAAACTCTCTCCTATAAAAAATTTAATAATATTCAAACATATGCCAGTCTCTCCAGTACTGCTGGGTCTAAAAATTTAAGACTAAATAACTATTCAGATAAATTTTGACACAGTAAAAGTAAATTCCAGTCAAAGTCACTCCTATTAAACTGTTCTTACCAATGTATTATTCAATTGAACATCATAATCAGCTAAAAATTAGTACAACTAATAAGTAATGTTACCGAGCTTATGCAAATTAAACCGTACCTTGCTTTGTTGCCTGGATCGATGCTTGCCATAGAGATCGAAACCTCGACAAAAATGAAACGAGCTAAAAAAAGCAAAGAACCAAGTGCTCGAGCTTACACATTGCGCACTGAAGCAAGTAAAAGAAATCGTGTTTTGTGCTCAAACGAGGCTAGAAAAGAGAGATACAAAGACGAAGAGTTTGTTCACAGGAAATTGAGGAGATTGACGAGGCCGGTAGTGAATGAGCCTCTCCTCCGGCGTACAGGCTACGCTAACACCGGAGAACCTCGGCGTAGGTGGAGGAGCCTTGAAGAAGAAAAGAGTGAAAGAGGTCGAGAGGTTTTACAAAGCTAGAAGTCTAATTACAAGGCCGGAGAATCTCGGTGTAGACCTGTCCCGCTGCAAGTCAGAGAAATCAATGAAAAATTTACGGTAAAGGAGATCTCTGATTAAGAAAAGGGATTGAGGTAGGAGAGGTGGAGGTGGAGGTGGAGCTAGAGCAGATAGATCGTTGTTGAGAAAGGAGATAACAATAAGGGAGGAGAGGTGGGAGCAAGATTGAAGAGATGGGACTGAAGTTACTCTTGAGTGGAGAGGGGAGAAGAGACTGACAAGGTTTAGTCGGAGAAATCGGAGAATCGCAATTAATTTCTTAGAAGGGTAATTTAGACATTTAGCAAAAAATTCTGTTGCCCGAAGAAAAAATCATGTTGTCCGAAGCGCCACCCATGGTAAAAGTAATCCTACCAAAAAAGGTTCAAAAATAAGCGGCGCTCAAAATCAAACATGGACGCCGTCTAAAACATTCAGACCCAATATTTGCTACCTACCTGTTTCAGATTATGATTTCTTTCTGTTTTGCAAAGGAAATCTAAAATTAGAATGACCAAAAATAAAATATCTGAAATTCTATCTTCAAAAAAAAAATGAAATATCTGAAATTCAGTAATTAGAAGTAGAGGTGGAAAAATCAATTTTAATATGAATATGATTTGATTAGAATTCTTTGAAAAGATAAGTTGTGGTTTGAGTTTAATCCGATCCGATAAAACAGACTGCTTTATAACAAACATACTCCTTCAATCTTGTTCGAAAACTTGGCATTGTCGAATACGTTCTCTTCAATTACAAAGGGAGAAAAAATTAATAAAATTTAAATATTTTTCTTTAACTGTTTCCATTATTTGATTTGATTTCTTAAAAATAGGAAAGAAATTAAAAGAACATCAAAATTGAATTAAAAAAAATATTTGTTTAGTGTTAACTATTGAAAAATATTGGGGCTTATTATGCCAGAACAAAATTAATTTGTGGTGGATTTATTTTGTATTTATTATTTATATATTTATATTCTCTGGTGGAATTTGGATATATAACATATGGAGAAGAAAGAAGACAAGAGCACATTTAATTTTTTTTTTTTTTGGTATTTCATTTTTTTTGGTTAGTATACATCTTTTATTAATTACATGACGCTTCTATTTGTACTACTTGTATGATAATACCAACACAAAACATATAGATACTTCTACACGTTATCATTATATTGTCTTAAATAGTTCCCAAGATCGAACACTATAGATCTCAAATATTTTAAATATTTTCTAAACACAAGATATTTCCATTTATATTTCTAGACTTCAATAATAAAATATTGAATATGGAAAAAACACTTTAATTATACATATTGTTAATTTCTTTGCAGTTTCCTTTTTTTTTTGTGTTTTCCAAAAGGTAGGAGTCTTTGTAAATTTAATTTTGAAAGTACATACGGTCTCCTATTTGAAAAATGATCATAATTGATTGGCGTTGACGAACATATATATATTAGATATAAGACAGCCCACAGTATCTGGCCAATGGTTTCCAAATTAAAGAATCATGAAACCACCCTGTGGAAATGCACTGACAATGTGGAAAATATTCTTGCGTTTATGGAAGACACGCTTACAATTATTTTTAAATATTTTAAAAGACACAATTAATTATCTCTGTTTTATTATATATATATATATATATATATATATATATATATATATATAGAGTTTTGCTATGGTGAGTTGCAACTCACCAAAGGGTCGGTGAGTTGCGATCAAAACTCCTAGATTTAGTTTAAAATGACCGATCCAAACCGTCCAATATGATCTCTCTATTGAAATCTCCATGCAGACCAAATTTTATATTTTTTTGGAATTTTTAAGTATTTTTTTCGGATTTTTAAAAACTGCTGTTTTTGAACGGTTCAGAACTAATTAGATTAACGATTTTCTAAAATTTTAAAAAAATACTTAAAAATTTCGAAAAAACGTAAAATTTGGTCTGCATGGAGATTTCAATAGGGAGATCATATTGGATGGTTTGGATCGGTCATTTTGAACTAGATTTAGGAGTTTTGATTGCAACCCACCAAAGGGTTGGTGAGTTGCAACTCACCATAGCATAACTCTATATATATATATATATATATATATATATATATATATATATATCGCACGATATATACCTCTGCCTTAGGCTTGACCGCGCCAGAAAGGCATGTTAAAAAATGTTAACCTAAATATTAATCCTATATATTATTTACTTTCTTTTTTCCTTTTACATTTGAGACGTACAGAAGGAAAAATGACTAATTACTAATTTACTAGCTTTGAGGTGGCAGGCTCAATTCAATGCATTTTGAATGTTTATAATTTTTTTAAGGAATTAAGAACACCAAGGAGGTGCCAAATCTAATATTCCGAAGAAAAACCAGTAGAGTGACGTCGCAGTACTGACTCGATACAAATGTGATTGTAATATTCAAACAGTGCAATTGAAGAGAAAAATAAAACTGACCTAGCAAGACAACCAAAAGACTAAAATACACTTCCGATCCCCTCAAACTAGCTAGCTGCACTACAACAGAAACACAAACATCAAACTGAAGTACAATTATATCACAATCACAATTATATGTTTATATATTTTAGATCTAAATATATTAAAATTTCGATGAACCTAAACTTTTTAATATTTTAAGAACTTTTTACTTTTCTGGATAGGGAGCTAAAAAACATTAAATTGATTTTTTTCGTATTTTAGAATCCAATAGGAATTAATGATCTTTTCCATATATATAATGTTAATTTTTTGTTTACTGGTATACACGATTTAATTTGTTAGGTATAATTATTGAATAACTAAGTACCAGGAATTGGCCCATATGGAAGTATGTAATAGCGTACATGCCACATCCAATAGTAAATGTTGTAATATTAGTCACTATTTTGAGTATCTCTCATTTCCTGCTGGAATCGAAGGGATATCCAAAAAGAAAGACACATTGCCTAGCACAAAGCTCAAGAGATAACAGTAGCACTGTCATGTTTTTCGTACTTTATAACGCACAAGTATAACCCTTTGATTAAAAAAAGGAAAAACAAAAATATTAGTAAGATTGGGATCGCAAAAAACAAGTATGACGAATAAAATATCAAACTAGATAAAATCATATATAAAAAAACTTGTATTTACTTTAAGAACAAAAAGAAAGATTTACCATCCAATGATGCTATTTAGTAAATTAATAGCAAATTTCAGACTGTCCAAGGCATAGAAGCCAGCTCGAGAGACGAGTTTCCTACAAATCATACACCCCGTCGTCTGCTTTGATAGTGATGGAGCCGATGCAACGTGAACAACAAGCAAAGGGAATTATTTGGACGAAAATAAGAAGAACAAAAACCAAATGAAGTTTATGTAAGTGTTTTAGGATTTTAATATGGAAATAACTAAGATCTAGGGTTATCTCCAGTCATTGTTTGTTTTTTCAGTGAAGTGGATGAGTAATATAGACCAACGTTGTTCTCTTGAGCCGCATGAATTAAATTATTAACAAACAAGATAGAGCATTACTGGCTCTGATACCAAATTTAATGAAATTCAGTTCTTAATGATCGGGTGCAAATCTAGTCAAAATAATCTCGTTTTACTTGATTTAATCTATCGTAGTAAAGCTAAGGGTCGAATCACAGGGATGGTGTTGGAATATCGATCTTTTATTTTAATTAATTAGCTAGACGAGTTTAACTTTCTTTTGTGAATTAAAGGTTGAAGATGAATACAAATCCTAAATCTACTATTAAGGCTAAAACAATAATAAACAAGAGAAAATCAACAGGTCAAATAATTCTAGGGTTTGTGGTTCCAAACGATTCTACTTTTGTCAAAGTTGGAACGGTCCGTTCCATCTCTAGAACGGTCCGTTTCAGCCTCTGTCAATAATTGGAACAGGCCGTCCTGGATTAGACTCCCCCTTCCGGGCGGTATGTTCTGATCTTTGGACGATCCGTTCCAATGGTTGATACTTATTTTGTCATTGATTTTAGTTATTAATTAAGTGTTTTTATGCGAGTTTAAACAATACTTAACCTATAAACTTGTACTCTAACTTCCGTTTAGGTCAAGCTACTAAGTTCTATTGTTTAACTCCTAGAACGTCTAAATTTCAACTTCCGTTTCTTGGTTTAGATGTTCTAGTTTATCTCTTGGGTCTTGGTACACTTTTAATCTTCCGATCTCAAGTAAAACTCTAATTTTTTAAGGTCTGGTTCATCCTTCCGAATCTCACCTACCAAATAGTTTCATTACCACACTATAATTCAGGTTAATCAATATTGCTACCTACTATCAAACGTGGCCATCGCTTAACAGATATATCAATTAACAATTCAAATCAAGCATAGCAATAGAATAAAGCAATCGAATCACAAGAGATAAAACATAACTTAACTTAATTAATTAACTAAATATTCAAATCAAAACAAGCAACTAAGTAGAAAAGTTTACAACCATAGTCCTAGAACAATCAACTCAACAACTAAAATGCATCATGAAAAACAAAGAGAAATAGGAAATAAAGGAAGAATAAAATCCAATATGTCATTGCTTCCTCTTGTATGTCGAAGCCTCCTATCGAAACATCATGTTTCTGCCACAAACCGGTCGATTCAGCACTGCCACGATCCTGACCTGAGACTATTCTCTTAAATAGAACTATATCTAACCTCAATTTGGATCTAGAATTGAACTCCTCTCTTGTATATCTCAAAATCCCCTCAAACTATGTTTTTATAGGCATTAGAAATGTGTAGAGATGATGGAAATAGTAGAAAACACGTTCTGGAAGTACTAGAAACAGATTGGAACCGTCATGACATAATAGAACTCTAAATTTGGCAACTCTGGACTATTTCTGGGAATTCTGGCGGTTTCTGTCGGGACGGACCGTTCTAATATGGGACGGGTCGTCCCAAGCATCTAAAACGGACAATCCTGCTGTTTCTGGCAATTTTAGTTGGGGCGGACCGTTCTGATTTGGAATGGTCCGTTCTAAAAATTTCAGCACTGCGTCATGTCAGTATTTTACCCATATCTCCTTCATCCAGACTCCGATTGAGGTGATTCAAGAACCGTTGGAAAGCTTACAACGAGCTCTACATCATTATCGATTCATCCAAGTTATGTTTTTGTCCAAAATCTGCATTAAAATAGAAACTATGGTAGTAACTCATTCTTGACACAAAATCCTAATTAAAATAACCCTAATTAACCTAACTCAAGTCAAATTGGTTTAGTTTGGAGACAAAATTCAACCAAAATATATGTATAAAATCCTCTCATCAAATTCCCCCAAGCTTAAACATTGCTTGTCCCCAAGCAAATATTTATCTTAAAAAAATGGTTTGACTCTAAACTAAAACAATGTCTTAAGGCTTACAAGTTATGAAAATTCTTAGCATGCACCAATATCGTGATTTGATTGAATCATTTAGACAATGTTGAAAACTTTTTCAAACTGAATTGAGTTGTCTCAAACGACTCACGCTTACCCCACGGGTAAAACACATAGGATGCTTGTAACTATTGCCAATAACTTATCTTGTTCAATTCCTAAATTTGTTGATTTTTCAAAGTCTGACAATTGACTTGGCAAAGAGATTCGGGATCATACCCTACCAACACAAATAACATGTCATACCAATTTATTTCACAACCAAGTCTTTGAATACTTTAACCGCTTTATTAATTTTCGAAAACACATTGAAAATCGAACTAAAGTGAGGCGAAAAAAAAAGGTACAACTCCTCACCTATTCGATTCCAAAGTTTTTGGGTTGGATTATTAAAGGTTTGTCCCGGGGCTTAGGACGTTTTTCCCGTGGCGGAGAGGTCAACCAGATTAGTGTGGATTTTTTTTCTTTTTCCGAGGTTTTTCTCGTTTTTTTTTCTTCTTTTTTTTATATCATGAGCTTTTTTGTTTCTTACCCATGATTTATGGATGTTCTTTTATCCGCACCAACCTATAGCTTTCCGCAATGTCCATGGCAAAGCACCGCTTTTTAGTTCCCCTTTTTGCATGTGTTTTTACTTATTTTCAAGGGTGTGTATTTACATTTTCGACTTTTATTAATTTTGAAAACAGCGGTTGTTTGACTCTAAACTTAGTGTTCATTTCCTTAGTTGACATGCATTTGGATCGGTAGAATCGATTTTGACAAAGTTTGGAAATTAATTCAATTGGTGGTTGCCTTGGTTTACCGATTTCTAATTGGTCAAGTCATTCATACTACTTATCAAATCATCAAATTTAAGTTTCAATCAAGATAGATTATGATACAATACCTAAACCTTTCCTAAGGTCACAGGGACTAGTCGATCAATTAGATGACCCACAATTCAAATCGAAATTTTTTTCTAAAACTCCCCAAATATTTCATTCAATTCACGATATTAGAACTTGTTAAGCATTTACCTAAATGCAAACTATATGAAGTTATAATGCAAATCCTATATGAATGCAAATTAATAAGCCTAAATGTCATGATGCAAATCCTAGATACAAATTTTCTATTCTCCCCCCAAGCTTACAACTTTGCATTGTCCTCAATGTAATGAAAACAAAACTTAAAAGAGAGAAAGGAAAAGAGAAACTCATCAAATCAATGTTAAGGTTGTGAAGGGTCGGGTCGCGCAACATTAGTCTTGCTTGCTTTGATAGATCATTGCATTTCCAAGTTGTCTCTAGGTTCGTCTCATTGGAGAAGATGTCTCTTGCAAGTAGTGGAGATGGGTGTTTGGTTTGAGGGTACAAATCACATAGGGGTTGGTGTGATTTTACCCTTGGGTTTGGATTTAGGTGAAGGTTTGGTAAATGACTAAATTGAGCAAAAAATTTGGTTCGTCGACTAACCAATGAAAACTCGAAATCTAGCCAATGGATTGGATTAGATTAGGTCTCGGCTGAATGTCAAACGGTCCGTTTGAGTGTTGGAAAGGACCGTTTGGGGGTTAGGTTGAGGTGAATGGTTTCGGTTTCGGTATGGAACGAGATGGTTTCTCCACTATGTTGAGACTTGTTGGGTTGAGACGATTCATATGCTCCTTCATGGTGTATTCCCCCAAGCTTGAGCTCTTGCATAGGGTACGACTTTTCATCAACCTGCATTGTTCTTCCATGTGTTGTGATGTTGCGTTGAAGTTCATTTGACCTTTTTGACACTTGCACGACTCGAACATTGTGCTTCTAAAAGCTTGTATTATCGTCTACAATCTGAAACCAACAACAAAGATCAATGAGTTATAACTAACTAAATCTAAACTAAACTAATGAAAGGAATTGAAATTTTTTGGCCTTGGGTTGCCTCCCAAGAAGCGCTTGTTTTAGGTCAATAGCTTGAACACCTTGTATTTGCTCATCTTATCTTCACTTTTTTCCCTCTCAACGCATCATAGTTCTCCCAAAGTGATTGAGCAGTTGCCTTGAAACATGCTTGAAGTGTTCCTCTTTGGATGTCATTTTTGTTGGCTCGATTATGATGTGATACTTGATTTGCAATTTGTTGTCTTCCATCACATCGGTTTTTTCCAAGCACCTTCTTGATGGGTTGCTCAATTCTTTGGTGAACTCATCATTTATTTTGTCGGATGCGACGATCTTCTTTGCATCACCTTGTTTGAATTCCTGAAAAGAACAAAACATGGTGATAGAGAATATTTTTGGGTTTTTAAAGATAAGATAAAATAAGTAAGATACAAGGATACAAGGGTGTCAAGGCTAATTTATTAAAGCAAAATACCAATATTCTAGCAAACCGTTCCAGGCAACGGCGCCAATTTTGATCAGTTCTGTGCGTACGGGTCAAATTAAATCCTTAATTACCGATGCTAATTCGTTTGCAGTACAATTTAAGGGTCGAATTTCGGGGACGGACTATTCGATATCTAAGTTTAACAATTCAAATTAAACTAAGTTCTTAAGTAATAAACAATTCAAAGGTAGCAAACAGTTTCAACAGTAAATAAATAAAAGTGATAAAGTAAAGTTCAATTCCTAAATCGTCAATTTCTAAATCAACAGAAGATAGTCAAATTGATGAAAACTAGGGGTTTAGATCCTCAAACAATTCTCTAACTGTCAAAGTTGGAACGGTCCGTTCTGGACTTCGTCAGTCGATCGGAACAGGCCGTTCCAGGCCAGACTCCCCCTTCCGGGCGGTCCGTTCTGACCTTGGAACGGTCCGTTCCGATTGACTGATACTTGTTTTGTCATGAATTTTAATTATTAATCAAATGTTTTTATGCGAGATTAGACAATACTTAACCTATAGACTTGTACTCTAACTCCCGTTCAGGTCAAGCTATTAAGTTTAATTGTTTAACTCCTAGAACGCCTAAATTTCAACTTCCGTTTCTTGGTTTAGTTGTTTTAGTCTACTTCTCGGGTCTTGGTAAACTTTTAATCTTTCGATTTCAAGTTAAACCCTAATTGATTAAGGTCTGGTTTAATCCTTCCGGATATCGCCTACCAAACAGTAAAATTACTAAGTTAACGTGGCTGTGATTGATTTTAATCCAAACAGTTAAACTAGGCCTTTGTTTAACGAGGCAATCAGATCAAACAGAAACAAACTTAAGCAATTAAATAGAAATTCAAAGCACAAGAAGCAGAACATAACTTAATTTAACTAATTAATTAAAGATTCAAATAAAAAACAAAGCAACTAGAAAAATGTTCTCAGATCATAGCCCCTAAACTACTCTACTCTAACAAATCCATGCAAGAACAAACATGTTTCATCAAATACAAAGACATAGAAAAGAGAAAATCAAGTTACAACAATTCGTGCTCGAAAATTCTACGATTTGTGCTTTGTCTTGTCTGGGGCGGACCGTCCTGATCCTGGGACGGGCCGTCTCAGGTAGGTCGATTCGTCTCTGCAGGCTATCTCCTTGGCTGAGTTGGAAAGAGGCTAAAACCTAGAATATCGAATTTGGCTTGGATTGGAGACATGACAGAGCTTTTATAATAAGGCAATGGCGGCTTCAATCGTGGGAGAAGTGCTTCTGGAATGTCGAAAATAGAGAAAACCGACTTGACAAACATAGTCCTCTATTTTCAACAGTCCAAAGATAGCTAGAACGGCCCGTTCTGAGTCTGGGGCGGACCGTTCCAGCCTGGTTAGGCGCAGTCCGTCTGAAATCTGGCTGAGTCCGTCTGGACTGATCCCCTCTGGTCAGGGCGGACCGGTCTGTTTTCCGAGCGGTCCGTTCCAAGCTGTCTGAGCACTTCCCGCTTGCTGTTTTTGTTAGGAAGTCTAAGTTTTCAAATTTGTGTGCTAATTAACCATTTAATAAGCAATCCAAACGACTTAGACCTCGAAGGATCTAGTCCAAGCATTCACACACAAGAGAGAGAGGTTAGGAATGCTACCTCTCCTTGTATCGCAACAAGGAGGTTCGAATCCGGCGATGTCGAGGTTGTGCGCACCACCACGCGTGTCTCGGCCTCAAGTCTACCAAGATATTAACCAAAACCTCGATCTATGCTAGTAGATGAGAGGTTAAACCTAATCCCTTCCTTCCCTTTGCCTTAATTAACTATTTAATTGGATGGAGGCAAGAGGTGCTCAACACATGAGCTTAAGAGAGCAATGGTGGAGAGGAAAAATTCTGAAATTTTTCCTTTAATTTTCGTCCAAAATATTAGAGAGAGAGAAAAAGGCAAGGTGGTTAGGGTTTTGGCTCCCAAAGTGGTCCTTTTATAGACCAACCACTCTCCCAAAAAGTTGTAACTAATTTACAACTATGCCATCACTAGGGCAGCCATAAAATGGGCTCCATCAATTATTTAATTGGTCCTCTAATTCAATTAATTAGTGGCCCAATTAATTGCTTTCAAGTTGGACCTTTAATTTACCATTTAAATATAGGCCCGTTAGCTCAAATTAATTATTTTAATTAATTCATGTTGAACAAATTAATTATCAACACTTTGATAATTATTTAAGGATTAGAATATGCATTAATTTATTTCTATATATAATCCGTTTGACTTAATTAATTAATTATGACGGTTCGCTACAGTACATAATTAATCAGTCAACATATCATATTGTTGCATTCCTTAATACAACCAAATAAATAATGCACGCATGGTCAAAACTATTTGTGTGACCCTTTGAGGATTTATGCTCTGTTGGACATGGAAAATAAATCGCTATTTATTTCCAATAATCATAAGCGGTATCTAGCAACACGTTATGATTCTCAATTCGCATAAATAGTGTACTGCTACAATATTTTAATCCTGCATAAGAAATAATAGTATTTCCTTGTCTGATTCTTATGTCACATGATATCATCGTATAATCCAAGATAGGAATGTGTCATTCTTGCAGATTATACATTTCTTGATCTAGAGATGACTGTATCAGTAGCTAGCAAACAATCCATCTCCATCAAGGGGTCCAAACAGATATCATCGCTCACTAAGTAAATTAATGAGGGACATATGGTTTTCTTAATGAACAACTTTTTCCCGCACAATTCAAGAGAACATAAATAAAGTCCGTATAGCAGCCCTTATCAGGAATCAACGGTAGACGATATTTATTGAACCTATCCTCATGTGGAAAAGTTGAACCATCTCAAACTTAGAATCAAACTCAAACGAAATAAATAATGACACATAACACAATCCATATATTTATCTCATTGGGTCGTGTCCTGTACTATGTTCTATAACATATACATATGCAATTAAGTTGGCAACTCCTTACCTATGATCTGTAGAACTTAATCATCACTTAACTTACATACTAATCTTATCCGATAATTAATATTCCTTGTTAATTATCAAGATTACGGACCTTTTAGATCTATTATTGTCATTTAATTATAAATGAACTACAGAGATCTACAATTCAGATCCTCAACCTGAATGATCTGTCAATTAATAAATCAAGGAATAAATGATCAAATATCATCAATAACATAAACTATAGAAGTAGCCATATAATGATTGGCTTCTAGGACATAACTCTAACAATCTCCCACTTGGCCTAGAGTCAATCAACAGTGACTTCTAACCAGTGCATAGTACTCAATGTAATATCCAAAATATACATGTCTCATACTAAAGCCTCAAATGATAAAAGATACAACTCAAAACCATTCAGGCATACGCCTAATCCCCATTGATGCAACGTGCAACTCATGTGCGGCTCGAGATAGAGACTTTGTCAGAGGGTCCGCTGTGTTCGCGGCACCGTCCACCTTCTTGACCTTGATCCATCCGTCATTCACAAACTGACGGATAAGATGGAATCGTCGTAGAATGTGCTTGGTCTTCTGGTGAGACCTAGGCTCCTTGGACTGAGCTATGGCTCCTGTGTTGTCGCAGTAGAGATCCACTGGACCAGAGATGCTTGGAACCACCTCCAGCTCGGTCAAGAATTCCTTAATCCAAACTCCTTCTTTCGCCGCTTCACCAGCCGCTAAGTATTCTGCTTCGGTGACGGAATCAGCCGTGGTATCCTGTTTAGAACTCTTCCAACTCACGGCTCCACCATTGAGCAGATATACGAAGCCGGACTGTGACTTCGCATCATCTCGATCGGTTTGGAAATTAGCATCGGTGTAACCACTTACAACGAGCTCTTGGTCTCCACCGTACACGAGGATGCTATCCTTTGTTCTCTTGAGATACTTGAGGATATTCTTGACTGCGGTCCAATGTGCCATACCAGGGTTAGCTTGGTATCGACTAGTCACACTAATCGGATGCGCAACATCGGGGCGAGTGCATAACATGGCATACATGATCGAACCGACTACAGATGGATACTTGAACCGCTTCATGAAATCCCTATCTGTATCAGTCATTGGACATTGAGACTTGCTCAAGAATATGCCATGTGACATAGGCAAGTAACCCTTCTTGGAACTAGCCATTTTGTGTTTTTCCAATACTTTGTCAATATATGCATCTTGGCTCAAGCCTAACAACCTTTTTGATCTATCTCGATATATCTTGATTCCTAGGATGTAGGCGGCTTCGCCCAAGTCTTTCATTGAGAACACTTTCTTCAATGAATCCTTGACTGCATTCAATTCGGGGATATCATTCCCGATCAAGAGTATATCATCAACATATAGAACGAGAAACACAACCACGCTCCCACTAATTCTCTTGTAAACACAAGGTTCCTTCTCGCTTTGAATGAAATTCAACTTCTTGACCTCTTCATCAAAACGCTTGTTCCAACTCCTCGATGCTTGCTTCAATCCATAAATAGACCTTTGAAGCTTGCACACCTTGTTAGCATTCTTTGGATCCACAAAACACTTGGGTTGTGTCATATACACATCCTCTTCCAAGTTGCCATTTAAGAAGGCGGTTTTGACATCCATTTGTCATATCTCATAGTCATAATATGCGGTAATCGCTAACAAGATCCGAATTGACTTGAACATGACGACAGGCGAGAAAGTTTCTTCATAGTCAATACCATGAACTTGCTTGTAACCTTTCGCAACTAGTCGTGCTTTGTAAATGCTCAAGTTGCCATCCATGTCGACCTTTCTCTTAAAGATCCACTTGTTCTCAACGGGTTTTACTCCGTTGGGAAGGTCAACCAAGGTCCATACTTTGTTTTCATACATGGATTGCATTTCGGATTCCATGGCCTTAAGCCATTCCTTGGAGTCGGGTTTATCTTTCATGTCTTTTATGGTCAAGGGTTCGTCATTCGCAATGACGAGAACATCGTGCAAACCCAAGTACCTTTCGGGTGGGTGACTTTCCCTCGTTGACCTTCGTAGGATCGGTGCTTGGGGTTGAGGCTCTTGAACTTGTTCCACAACGGCTTGTGGACTTGGTTCTTGGTCCTCGAAAGTTTGAGTGTCTTGAACACTATCGACTCGCGATATATTCGAGTCCTCATTTGAGGGAGCGTACTCTTGAACCTCTTCCATAACGGCTTGTGGAACGGGTTCGGCTACAACCTCGTTTGGCACCATATTGGGAATCGCTAGATTACCTACTTGAGGCACATCTTGCGGTGGTTCATGAATTTCTTCAATGACCACATTACTCCCACTACTTCTTCTTGAGAGAAACTCCTTCTCTAAGAACACACCATAACGAGCAACAACTATCTTGTTCTCGTTGCGGTTGTAGAAGTAGTAACCCTTAGTTTCCTTTGGGTATCCCACGAAATGACACTTGTCTGATTTGGGTCCAAGCTTATCACTCATTAGCCTTTTTACATAAGCTTCACAACCCCAAATCTTGAGAAACGACATGCTTGATTTCCTACCAAACCAAAGCTCATAAGGCGTCTTCTCAACGGACTTTGATGGAACACGGTTTAATGTAAAAGCTGCGGTTTCTATTGCAAAACTCCAAAACGATTTGGGCAAGTCGGCTTGTCTCATCATCGATCGAACCATGCCTAGCAAAGTTCGATTCCTCCTTTCGGATACACCATTCCATTGTGGTGTTCCCGGTGAAGTGAGTTGTGGAACGATTCCACACTCCTTTAGATAATCACCAAATTCGTGGCTCAAGTACTCTCCACCTCGATCGGAACGCAAGACTTTGATTTTTCGATTGAGTTGGTTCTCAACTTCATTCTTGAACTCCTTGAATTTTTCGAAGGATTCGGACTTGTGCCGCATCAAGTAGATATACCCGTATCTACTATGATCATCGGTGAAAGTGATGAAGTATGAATAACCTCCTCGTGCGCAAATGCTCATAGGTCCACATACATCGGTATGCACGAGGTCTAATAAGTCACTTGCCCTTGTACCTTTGTTGGTAAAAGGCGCTTTGGTCATCTTTCCCATCAAACATGATTCGCATGTGTCAATTGGCTCGAAAGCGAATTGATCCAAGAGACCAACTGTTTGTAATCTCTTGATGCGTTTCTCGTTGATATGACCTAAGCGGCAATGCCACATTAGAGTCGTACTTTCATGTGAGATCTTACGTTTTCTACTGTCATGTTCAACACTCAAAACATGTTCGTTAGAATCAAGCACATAAAGACCATTCAATAAATGCGCAACACAATAACAAACATCATCACGCAACAAAGAGAACTTTTGTTCTTTATTACAACACCAAATCCATCCAAGTCTAAACACGAAATAGAGATGATGTTCTGAGTGATACAAGGAACTACATAAACATCTTTTAGTTCCAAAACTAAACCAGAAGGCAAAGTGAGTTCTACGTTCCCAACGGCCATAGCGGAGACGCACGTGCCGTTACCGACGCAGAGTTGAACTTCGCCTTTCTCGAGCCGCCTCCTATTCTTTAGTGCCTGCACATTTCGACAAATGTGAGCACATGAACCAGTATCAAATATCCAGTCTGTACTAGAAGTAGCGAGAAGGGTTTCAATGACAAATATACCTGAAGTAGAAGGCCGGACAGTTCCCGCCTTCTTGTCAGCGAGGTACTTGGGGCAATTCCTCTTCCAATGGCCCTTGTTGCTACAGTAGTAGCACACGGTCTCGGAAGTGGCCGGGTTCTTCTTTCTCTTGGAACCCTCGGGAGCTCCCTTGGCCGAACCTTGGGGCGTCACCGTGCCTTTGCCCTTTCTAGTTCTGCGGGTCTTTCTTTTCTTGCTCTTCTTGCTCTTGTCACTCACCGCAAGAACATCTTTGGGCCCTTTTTCCTTTTTGAGACTCTCCTCCGTCTCGACAAGCATGTTTTGGAAATCATCCATGCTCTTGTCCATGCCATTCATCCGGTAGTTCACAACAAAACCGGTGAAGCTATGAGGGAGAGAGTTGAGAATGAAGTCTTGAATCGCCCCTGACGGGAAGGGCGTATCAAGTCTTTCGAGCTGCCGAAACAACCCCGCCATCTTCATGACGTGTGGCCCGACTTCATGACCTTCCGCCAATCGAGTATTGGCGACGGCCTTGATAAGACGGGCCCTTTCGGTGCGGGCCTTGGTTTGGAACATGTTCGAGAGACGAGAGACCATTTCAAACACACCATAACCACTATCCATGAACTCCTTTTGGAGTTCTGCCTCCATGACAGCGACAATCAGGACGGACATCTCCATGTCGTCCATGACGTGCTTGTCATGGGCATCCTTGTCCGCTTGAGGGGCATCCGACTTGGGAACCGCGGGGATGGGAGTGGTTAGGAGGTATTCCTTCTTTTCAAACCTAAGGACAAGCCTAAGGTTCCGGTGCCAATTCAGAAAGTTGGCACCGTTAAAGGCGAGCTTTTCTTTCTCTAAAAGAAAGCGAAGCGAAAAGGATGAGGAAGACATTTACAACAATTTTTCAAATTAAAAGTCAATTAGATTATGCTTTTGTTTTATTTTCAAATAAAGTAAAACTTTCACTACTTTAATATAAGTCCCTAAAAGTAATGAATTTCCAAGACCCTTATTTTCGTCAAGTTGGACCTACTATGGCACGTCATCCAAAATGACTAGATAAGGTAGGTTCTCTTTAACCAATCATACAACTTTATGATTCTTGGTTCGCATCGCGAACTTCGCCCCGATGTCCAAACTCTAGTTGGGTCCATCGATAAGTAACATCTCTCTATTTGCTGCTTACAAATCCCATTATTTGTACCCCGACTATCAAATTGACAACCATGACGTCCGCTTAGGCGGACCGCGCCATGAGAGGGCAATTGACGTGAAGGGGATAGAGAGAAGGAGGGCGGTCGACTTAATCAAATTTGGGACAAACAATTATGTGACTATTGTTTGGTGGTCGTGTAATCATACACGCATACCTATCCTATGACATTCATAGCATCCACAAACATTCACATAATAATAAGCATCTCAAGCATTGTTGTGGGTTTGTATGGCTCCCGCTTGCATTAGTCCCGCCGCATCTCCATGTAGCAAAACTAATCTAATTGTCCCTCCCACTAATCATATGGATCCTATCCTATATAATTAAAGGACAAAATACATGTGAAAATATCCCTAATTCCCTCCTAGCCTTAGGGGCATGCAAGCCTTACAAGTTACATTAAGAAATTAATCATAATTAATTAATTAACCATGGCACCAAAGGCCTTACATACAATCAATCACATGCATTCACAAATTACAACACACAAAGCATTGGTTTCTTGAGCCATATTAAACCCACGATCCTTCCTACAAAACAAAGTTAGCACATGTCCCTTTGTTTCTTAATTAACAACAATGAATTAGAGTCTTTGCACATCGCTTGTAGTTCGGGTCTTTCCGCATAAAAGTTTAACTTTTAAACAACTAATTTGCTTAAACCATTTGAAAAGCCAATTCAACAATTGTAAACAGAAAGGAGGAATATCATGGAGTATTCTAATTAATTTATTCAACCAATTTGATTAATTAGAAAAAACTTTAACTATTTAAAATATTAAATGGGACCCGATAAAATTCGAAATTTTTCGGTCTCCAAAATTTATGAAATAAATCATGCATACTCCCTATTATGAGTGTAACTATCTGTCAAAATTTCAGGGAGAGATCACTTACCATCAGAGAGAAACAAAATTAACAAATCGTTAAACTGTGCGCGAAACACCGTTATCCGACTTTCTGTTTTTGTCTAACTCTTTTGGTCTGTAGGATCATCTTCCAAAACATTTTCATGAAAACACTTTACATAACAAATCTACCATATGTTATTGTCTACCAATCCATCAAACGAAATCCAACTAGTCTTATTTAAAATCATCAAGATAAATAGCAAACAAGCCACTTACCCTGTTCTGAAACAGACTAACGACTAAAAACTATTGACTCAGTTGAGGTATCAAACCTTAATGAAATTCTTTGAAACTAATTTTCACAGAATCTTAACTTCAAGTAGAAACTTTCTATTCAAACACTTTTTCATAAAGTTTTCTCAATAAGTACAGTTTATCCAAACAATCAGTTTGTTGGAAAACCAGATCTGACAACCGATTCACTTCTCATGACTTGAACGCCCACATAAAATCCGAAGTATGCAACAAATTTTACATGTCCAGATAGAGCATCAAGTTTACAAGATTTCTAGCCAAGAAATACAGATAGTTATTTTCGAAAAATAAATCCTTCATGCCTAAAACACAGAACTGTGCAGCAGAGTACCAGATCTGCGCACCGTTACCGTTTAATTCACCATAAATTCATAACAACTTAGAAAAAGGTGAAACTAGTGGCTAAAGAACCACATCTCACAGATCTACAACTTCCAATAAAATTTAGAATTTTTTTGAAAGCTTTTCTCAGCGAAAAAACCAAAACAATGTCGAAAACAGAACAGAAATCCAGACAGCAAGCAAGTGCATCACTAATCCATGTGTTAATTAATCATTTCTCAACTAATTATGTGTTAAAATGCTTTAGAACGACCTAGAGCTCTGATACCACTGTTAGGAAGTCTAAGTTTTCAAATTTTTGTGCTAATTAACCATTTAATAAGCAATCCAAACGACTTAGACCTCGAAGGATCTAGTCCAAGCATTCACACACAAGAGTGAGAGGTTAGGAAGGCTACCTCTCCTTGTATCGCAACAAGGAGGTTCGAATCCGGCGATGTCGAGGTTGTGCGCACCACCACGCGTGTCTCGGCCTCAAGTCCACCAAGGTATTAACCAAAACCTCGATCTATGCTAGTAGATGAGAGGTTAAGCCTAATCCCTTCCTTCCCTTTGCCTTAATTAACTATTTAATTGGATGGAGGCAAGAGGTGCTCAACACATGAGCTTAAGAGAGCAATGATGGAGAGGAAAAATTCTGAAATTTTTCCTTTAATTTTCGTCCAAAATATTAGAGAGAGAAGAAAAGACAAGGTGGCTAGGATTTTGACTCCCAAAGTGGTCCTTTTATAGACCAACCACTCTCCCAAAAAGTTGTAACTAATTTACAACTATGCCATCACTAGGGCAGCCATAAAATGGGCCTAAATGGGCTCCATCAATTATTTAATTGGTCCTCTAATTCAATTAATTAGTGGCCCAATTAATTGCTCTCAAGTTGGACCTTTAATTTACCATTTAAATATAAGCCCGTTAGCTCAAATTAATTACTTTAATTAATTCATGTTGAACAAATTAATTATCAACACTTTGATAATTATTTAAGGATTAGAATATGCATTAATTTATTTCTATATATAATCCGTTTGACTTAATTAATTAATTATGACGGTTCGCAACAGTACATAATTAATCAGTCAACATATCATATTGTTGCATTCCTTAATACAACCAAATAAATAATGCACGCATGGTCAAAACCTATTTGTGTGACCCTTTGAGGATTTATGCTCTGTTGGACATGGAAAATAAATCGATATTTATTTCCAATAATCATAAGCGGTATCTAGCAACACGTTATGATTCACAATTCGCATAAATAGTGTACTGCTACAATATTTTAATCCTGCATAAGAAATAATAGTATTTCCTTGTCTGATTCTTATGTCACATGATATCATCGTATAATCCAAGATAGGAATGTGTCATTCTTGCAGATTATACATTTCTCGATCTAGAGATGACTGTATCAGTAGCTAGCAAACAATCCATCTCCATCAAGGGGCCCAAACAGATATCATCGCTCACTAAGTAAATTAATGAGGGACATACGGTTTTCTTGATGAACAACTTTTCCCCGCACAATTCAAGAGAACATAAATAAAGTCCGTATAGCAGCCCTTATCAGGAATCAACGGTAGACGATATTTATTGAACCTATCCTCATGTGGAAAAGTTGAACTATCTCAAACTTAGAATCAAACTAAAACGAAATAAATAATGACACATAACACAATCCATATATTTATCTCATTGGGTCGTGTCCTGTACTATGTTCTATAACATATACATATGCAATTAAGTTGGCAACTCCTTACCTATGATCTGTAGAACTTAATCATCACTTAACTTACATACTAATCTTATCCGATAATTAATATTCCTTGTTAATTATCAAGATTACGGACCTTTTAGATCTATTATTGTCATTTAATTATAAATGAACTACAGAGATCTACAATTCAGATCCTCAACCTGAATGATCTGTCAATTAATAAATCAAGGAATAAATGATCAAATATCATCAATAACATAAACTATAGAAGTAGCCATATAATGATTGGCTTCTAGGACATAACTCTAACAGTTTTCTCTGTTCTCCACGCCGAATAAATGCTGAACCTGCAAAACAAACTTGCCGGGCTACGGCTGGACCTTTCTACAACCTAAATTAGCAGAAAATGATTAAAACACAGGCATTTGAACATAATTTTAGGACTTAATCTGGTTGGAAATTGAATACGAAAACCATACATCACTTAACAAACAAAACAGAGGATTAATGGCTCTGATACCAACTGTAAGTATTTTTAGGATCTTAATGAGGAATTAACTAGGATCTAGGGTTACCTCCAGCCATTGTTTGTTCTTCAGTGAAGTGGATGAGTTGCTTCACAGGAGAAAGATCTTCTAAGCGGTCTGCACTCCAACGCCACTAGTTCCTGCAGGAAAGAGGACACTACTAGTCCGATCGGCCTCCTTTATAGTGATGGCTTAATTCCGAGATGTCGGACTAGACCTCGTCTCTCTCACAATCTCTATCTTCCTCTTTGTTTTTGGTGAACAGAGTGATATGATATGTCTCTCATACTGTTCTCCATCAGAACAATGTATATAAGGGGCCATAAATCACTCAGAAGGCGCTATGGGGTCGGTGGAATCCAAAAGACGCTGAGATCACATGTTCTGTCCAGATGCACTGTCTCCGTTCAGGCCACCCTCCTGAATTCAAGTGGACCTGCCTGAAATGGACCCGAGACTGACTGATAGAACTTACAGTTCCATGGTGATTTGAAGCACAAACCAGTAGAACTCCCAATTGCTGGACTTCTAATGCTTGAATATAACAAAGATAACAACTTTAAAATTTGAATTCTCCAAACAGAAATTAGATTTTATTTTGGCAAAATAAAATGGCCAATTAAAACATAAATTTTGATTTTAAAAACTAGCCAACTATTATATATTTGAAATTAAGAAAAAGAAGTTAGATGATAATCCAATGCCCCTTCATCTCATAAGTCAGAAAGTAGCAACTTTGGTAATCCCATACGAATGAAAGTTCAAAAATTCAACAAATTAAAGAAGAACTCGACGGAGTTGGATCATGCACTCATGCATCAGAACCAAGTGCAATCAGAGAGATGTTTCCATGCACTCTAGTAAACATACTCAAAACTACAAGATTATCATTTGTTGATGTTTAATAAACGACAATTACACAATCTTTTTAAAGCTAAACCAATAGAAAAAGTTGGAAAGAATTAATGTATAACTAAAGAAGAAAAAAAAAAACAACCTGAGAGGAGAGGAACAAGATACAATTTTATTAAACAACCAATCGAAAACTTCTGAATGTATAACCAAAGATTTACGGAAACAAACCGAGAGAGACATGAAATAATGCATTAGTTTGAAAGAGATATCTAGATTGTGCACTTGAGTGAAACCTCAGCAATTTCTTGATTAATTATAGATCTTTAGATCCTGCACATAAAAGAAATTAGAAAAGTAATTAAGACATACCCGTAACCCAACCCAACCCATATAAATTTTTATCTACGGGTTTTTACGGGTTTTCGGGTTAAACGAGTTATGGTTTATGTGGTGCATAAATAAAACTAACAATACTAATTAAATAAAAATAAATGACTTCTATAATCACAATATCTGGCTTCTTACAGGTAATATGCCCATTTTTTATTTTTAAGTTTCAGTCCATTCATACCAGATAGCACTGATGCAAGCCAGCCGGTACAAGCCAGCCAGTACAGGAGTATAAATTACTTAAGAGCAAACTCATTGGATCAAATTAAGCTGTGCAATACAATCCATGGTCCTTAAGATTTTCTACCACGGTCAACAAGTTTAAAAGTGATAAATAAGCAATAAAAGTTTGAGTATCCAATTATTCCTAGAATCGACACTGAGATAAAATTTCATTTGTGTACAAAATTTCATAAACAATAAATTGCAGCTATATGAACATTTCATTTGGAATTAATAACCTCTAATCCTGAATTCCAATGATGGCCCCAACATTTGTTGGCTTCACTGTTGCAACATCTGAAAAGAAAAAAAAGTGAATGTGATATCTTAAGATTTAAATACATGGAAAAGTAAATGTGATAATAAAAGTTATAATTTGAGTATTGGCGTCATGCTTGATTGAGATTCAATTCAATTCCCTTTCCATGTTTAGGTGAATTTAATTGCAGATGGTAGATTTTCGTATCTGTATGTAGGAGATCAATTGAAAAAGCATAAGTGCACATGCATACCACACTGGTGCCAACTTCTCTATCATAACCACCCATACTGATTGCGTGTCTAAAATTTACCAGCGCATAGCAAACAGAAAAATGCATACCTGATTACTTCTTGCCTTCATGCTCCCCCGAGACCTCATACAAATTGAAATTTTGTAGTTGTAGTTGTAGTCTTATACAATGACTAGATATCAGTCAAATAGAAAAATTTTCCAAGTTGTAAAAACGTAAGAGAGATTGGCTGAAATAGAGTCGAAAAAAATGCATTCTGATAGCACAATAGACCACAATATTTATAATGAAGAATTTGAGACGAATTTGTGGTCAATTTTAAAACGAATTCATACCAGTACCATCATCCGAGGCCTCGGGACATTAAGAGAGTGTGCAACGTGGCTTACGAGTGGAGGAGATCGAGGCGGTGTGGGGAGGAGCCGAGGCATCGCAAGGGGAGGAGTCGAGGCATCGCCAGAGAGAGAGTAGGGTCCACTGTGTTGTGAGTAAGAAATCGAAAGCATATAGGCATGAATTTGCCTTTCTAGATTGTTCGCAGTAAGGAAATTAGAGAAATATTTAATTAAACAACCGGGTCGGGTAAAAACGGGTTATCAAAAGTAATTCTACAACCCAACCTAGTATAAACGGGTTGTCCAAAGTAAAACCCGATCCAACCCGACAATGCCTAAACCCGTTAAAAAACGGGTCGGGTCGGACGGGTGACACGGGTCGGACGGGTTTTGTTTTTTGTTGTACAGCCCTAGGCGCAAGTACAAATTTGCACAATGCAATTTTTCTTGTTCAACTTATGTATATCACACATCAATTCATTTTTGGAACGGTCATTTATTCATTAATGATTATTTAAAAAAAAAGGAACAAATTAGCTTAGGACTCGGTTCTTATTATTTTTTGCTATTTTCTTAATTTACTGACTCAACTTGCGTTATATTCGAGCATCTCATAAAATTAAAAAAGTACTTGATCTAAGGGTGGCTAATTATAATTAGATTTAACCTTAATTTTCCATTTTCTTTTCATATTATTATTTTCACTTTTATTACTTTTGTTCCCGACCTGGATAATTATACTATCGTTTGAAATTCAAATTCGGTGTAGTGCTACACCGTGTATCGCGGCAATTTGGACCCTTCAAAATCAATCCAGCAATCTGCATTTGTTATAGATAAAATTGAGAGAGACAAGAAAGAACCATTGGATTGATTTTGAAGAGTCTGGATTGCTGCGCTACACGGTCTAGCACTACACCGGATTTGAATTCGTCTGAATTGGAAACTCTTACTGTACTTGCACATCTGTATTTAGTGCCTGTTCCAGATTATAACGAAATGTAAAATTTGGTAATTTAAATTTAATGAGGTACCAAATTCGATCCAACCGGAAAAATCCGTCCAATTTGATCTGACTTGAAAAAATAGCTAGATCGATCCGACCAAATATGATTCATTATAAATTTCTAGAAAATAATAACAAATTAAAATCCAATTTATGCAGACTCGAATCAGAGAATAATTTGAAAAGCTAGAAGGATCCAACACTTCATCCAACAATAAACAATTCCAATTTAGTGACCGTATAAATTCATCAAAATCAAACTAAATAATCTGAGTAACCATTCAGATTATCGTACGTATTTGAGGTATCAAAATCCGAACAAGTTCGATGAATCCGTACAACCACACCCTAATCAACTTAGATGTATTCTAAAAGTAAACTGAGATTCATATTCAATCTGACCATCTATATTGTTATTTTTCATTCAAATTATGCGTACACAACAGATTGAAATATTTTTCTCTTCTTCCTTATTGACCATTCTAAGCTAAATTAAACTAAACTAAACAATTGCAATACATCTTGAATGTGAGATCTCAGGTTTGAAACCGACTAGAGTCCTTCATAGATGTTTAAATTTAAAATAAATTAGGAAGCTTTACCTAATTTATCATAAAAAACAAAAAAACTGGAACATTAGAAAACATTATAATTGTTATTAACTTCTTTTTTCTCATTTGTTAATTTTATTAAGATAGAAGTTTTTAATGTAACTTTAATTTTGAAATATATACATACGGTCCTATAATAATATGATCATAATATGGGAATTGCTTTATGCACGCCTCCAAATTGGAGATCCACTCCTTTGTGGACTAAAATACCCTTTGCATTTCTCTAATTTACATCTTTCAATTCACAATTTAGTTTGGATGCGAGGGGTATTTTCGTCAAGAGAGAGTGAATCTCTAAATTCGGAGAGTGCATGAAGCAATTCCCTCATAATATGTAGGCGTTGACAAACATTAAGGCAGCCCACAGAATCTAGCCAACAGTTTCCAAATTAAAATATCATGAAACCACGCTGCTACAAATTAACTAAAAATAAATAACTGAATGATATTCAACGAGTGAATGCACCGACAATGTGGAAAATATTCTTCTGTGTAACACTTATGATATTTTTTTTTTCTTTGCACACGATACCTCCTCACAATACAATACGGAAATTAACCAGCATCAACCAGATTATACTAATATCATTTTTTATCTCTTTTATTCCATTTGAGACATGTACAGACAAAGAGGATTAATTAGAATCCGCTTTTGTACAATTTACTAACTTAATATTTATTTTAACTTTTGTCAAGGATTTCTTTCCTTTTTTCATGAAATCTGAGAAATTTCCAGATAATATTTTTATTTTTCTTTTGAACAAAACATCTCTAAATTTCAAAAATTTTATGAATAAAACACTATTATTATTATTTGTGAACTTTTAGTTACTTGTTTTCTAAATTTTCTAAAATATGAATAATTTTGATATATATATTTACTTATGTGCATCATAAAATAATAACAATGCATTTCCGAATTATACCCAATCACGAAATTTAGACTTACCAAATTATGGATTTGTTACTGTGACAAATTGACAATGCAATTTTTTTACTTAATGTAGGTAAGTTACTTATAAAATTTATACAAACACAATGCTTTTTTTTTTTATGCAATTACAATACTATTTATGATTTAATAGTCGACATAGCAATTTGAACGAACATATTAGTTGAATTTATATCGGCATTCAACTGGGGGTAATGAAACACCTCAAATTTCACAAAATTTGTGACATTGTAAAATTTATTTTTTAATAATTATTAATGTAATTTATATTTCTCAAATAAATTAAATTTTCATTATATTATTTTCCATTTGTATGTAGTAGGAATATGAACATAGTGGCCCAGGATTAAAAATTCGATAGAAAGCTACATCTGATATTTTCTTTCCTAATAAATACTTAACGAAATACATTAAAAAATCGTCTAATGTAAATTCAGTATTCTGAGCACATGGATATCAACCACCTTATCTTAATTTAGGACGAATTCTCTTGCACATGAAGCTTATGCGGGAAATTACGAACAAACACATACTTAGGCCTGTAATATTCACCAATTTCGCATATTTCTTCAAAAAAAAAAATATTCACCAATTTCGCATACATTTTTTTAGGTGAATGAGTATTGATTTGTGAGGAAATACAGAACTTGTCAACTATAGATTAAGTATCAAGAATTTGATAATAAGGTTCCTTGAATATTTCACGCTCTTTTAAAACAAAAGTATTAATTAATTCTTATATATATATGTTGTAGACCAAGTAGAGTAAGTATCAATTGTTTATTCATATGGAAGTACCAAACTATTTGATAGAAGTATTTAAAATTTCGTACGTCGACATGAGTATGTGTATACATATATTCTAATAAAAAATAAAGACCAAGGTTCAGTGAACTTAAACAATATTTAAGACAAACCAAATTAAAATATAGAGACAGATTGTACTTTAATTATTTATGTGCGTACTTAATTAGGCCACGAGCTCTTTGCTGAGATGACCAAGCTTTGAGGAAGCTGCTAGCGTAGGAGAAACAATTAATTAATTACTCTTACCTAAACCTGACAAAGTATTCATCTAAGTTCCATGTTGACTAAAAAAGAAAATTGCACTTTCATCTAGAATATCCCTACAGAAAAAGAAATAACGAGTACATTTATTTTTTTAATCGAATTGGAGAAGATTATGTTGTAAGAAAGTACGTACAAAAGGTCTATATAACTAGACCCCATGTCCTTGCACTTGAAGCCAACAAGCAGAAGTTCTGAAGTTAAACTCTCTGCAGCTCACAGAGAGTCTTCTTCAAGATCAGTAAGTTCTCTTTAAGATGATTTTATCTTTCCATTTGATCTTTTGGGTATTGTATAGACTGAATTAAATTTCAAAAGTTGAACTTCGTTTTGTGTAGTTTTGATACGAACTTGCATTAAAAAGGTATTGTTGGCTCTTCATTACTAATAGCATATATATCACTCTCTGTACTCTGTAATGCAGCCAGTAAGATTTGAACAACTCTCTTGTCAGAATAGGCATACTTTCTTCCAAAGATGGTATTCTCAAGAATTGCAAGAGGCTCTTCTCTTTCTCAATCCATTACCAAACTGACATCCGAAACCACCATTGTTTCTCAAATAATTCCCCCCAAGTCCCTTGCCATTGCCAGAAGTGCACAAAATCTTCGACATTTTAACCTTTTAACAAATTCCAAGAACACTAACATACTTTTCGGCAGCACATTCCAATCAAGGGGAATAAGAAGCACCCAACAAATTGAATCCCCCTCCGCCATGCCAGCCCTGGATTATACCGACTCTGAATTTGACGCAGATGAGCTACCAGGGTTGGGTCCCACAAAGAAGTTTGACAAACCACGAGTTGTTGTGCTCGGTACTGGTTGGGGCGCGTGTCGACTTTTGAAAGACATAAATACAAAATATTATGATGTGGTGTGTATATCCCCAAGAAATCACATGGTTTTCACCCCTTTGTTAGCTTCGACTTGTGTTGGTACACTTGAGTTCCGGTCTGTGGCTGAACCTGTTAATAGGATACAGACTGCGCTATCACAGTCACCTGGGTCTCACTTTTTCCTTGCCAATTGTACCAAAGTTGATACTGATAAGCATGAGGTTATTGTTAAACTGTTAATTACTTCTTTTTCATCGTTTGAACAAACTGGAAGTTTCCATTAAGAAATTCTTAGGTTTTGGTTTTCAATTTTTAATTATTTGAATTTGTGTTAGGTGTATTGCGAGGCAGTTTCAAGTGAGGGGTTGCCTTCTGAACCGTATGAATTCAAGGTAGCCTATGACAAATTAGTAATTGCGGTTGGTGCTCAGCCAATGACATTCAATATAAATGGAGTACATGAGTATGCAACATTCTTGCGTGAAGTGTACCATGCAAAACAGATACGAAGGAAGCTCCTCTTGAATCTTATGCTCTCTGAACAACCAGGTATATATTTCTTAAAGCCCCTCCCACTATCGATTGTATCATCTCTGGTTGAAATTTGGGAAACCATAATTTGTAGTTTTTGTTATTAATTGAAATTTGAGCTAACAGAGAAAATAATCATTTGTAATTTATGTAGGCATATCAATAGAAGAGAAAAGACGTCTATTGCACTGCGTTGTGGTTGGTGGAGGCCCAACGGGGGTTGAGTTTACTGGTGAGTTGAGTGATTTTATCATGCGTGATGTGCACGAAAAATACCCACATGTTAAAGAGCATATCAAGATTACTCTTATTGAGGTACATATTCATTTCTCTCTTGTATTCCTTTTATTTCAACAATATATATTTCGGTTATTAATTGTAAGTGTTATATATATATATATATATATATATATATATATAACTTAATTTATTTCAAAATGATTCGTCTGTAATACAGGGAAACGAGTTGTTGGCACCATTTACCCCAAAACTAAGGCAATATGCGACAAACCACTTGACCAAGGTAATGTACTTGTAATAGAATTATATTTTTTGTAACCTTTTTGTTGTGGTAGTCTGATAGTTAGCATCTTGTCTTATTCATGTAACTATGTAATTAAGTTAGCATTTTCTTTTCCTGAAACAGTCTGGAGTTAGTATTGTGAAAGGGATAGTCAAGGAGGTACAAGAAGAGAAAATACTGTTAAAAGATGGGACTGAAATACCGTACGGTTTATTGGTATGGTCCACTGGAGTGGGCCCATCTGAATTTGTAAACGGCCTCCAACTCCCCAAATCTCGTGGAAGGTTTGTTTTATTGCATGAAAAGAAGCAAAGAGAAATTTATTTCATAAATTCATAAAATTTTCCAAATTCTCAAGGCTTTTCAATATATATGATCTAATTGTAAATTCTTTGTGATTAATGTAGGGTTGGAGTGGATGAGTGGCTACGCATACCTTCTGTAGAAGATGTATTTGCACTTGGAGATTGTGCCGGTTACCTCGAACAAACTGGCAAGCAAGTTCTTCCTGCTCTTGCTCAGGTTCGTTGCTTTCATGTTCTGTACTAGCATTTGCCTGACAAATTTTTTTCCGAAAATGATGAGGTTAATTATTTCCTTAAAGTTCATAAATCGAACTTCCAATACAAAAAACATTTCCTATTTTCTGAGTATACAACTAAAATATGCTTAATTGCTTACTAAAATGAATTGAAATTTAGGTGGCCGAGAGACAGGGAAAGTACCTAGCCACTGTGTTTGAAACAATGGCAAAACAGCATGCTGGAAAAGCAAATTGTGCCAACGATGCCGACTTAGGAAAACAATTTGAGTACCACCATTTGGGCAGCATGGCCTCCGTCGGTCGCTACAAGGCCTTAGTTGATCTCAGACAAAATAAAGTAGGTTTATATATGTTCTTCTTAAGTTCATAATCATTCAATTTAGTTGAACTTGAGATCTAATTAATTAATTACCCATGGAGAGATAAGAAAATATATTCTGATAATCATTCCAGTATAACTAGAAAATAAAAACTGATAGTGTAAATTAATTCGTAATGACTTATTGGCTAATATTGTAGGATTCCGATGGAATATCTCATGCGGGATTCCTGAGCTGGATGATGTGGCGCACTGCATATCTGGCACGTACCGTCAGCTGGAGGAATAGAATCAATGTGGCCGCCAATTGGGGCACTACTCTTTTTTTTGGAAGAGATAATTCTAAGATCGATGCCTGAAGGATATAAAACGGAAAGATTTATAATTAGAGAATTAGGCGCTCCAAATTTTACTATTGTATCGTTCCAATGTATGTAGTGTATTTTGATCACTTTAAGATTGAGTTTGCATATGAACAAAATAAATTTGGTCCTGTCCGACGTGCTTTACGCGCATGTATTTCATGCCTTTGAGGTTGAGATATTTAACTGTTTCTTCTTGAGATTAAAGACGCTGTATATGTTTAGTTTGAGTGAACGAAGGATACTGTTTTTTTTTTTTTTTTTTGTTACTTCTTTTTTTTTGTGTGGGGATAGATTCAAATATATATGCGTCATCAATACAAAAATCAATCTTTAATAATACTCTAAATAGACACGATTCTCGAAGAAACTTATTGTAAAATATATTATTAATTTATGTAATTCTGTAGATATATGTTTTGAAGAATTCGTACAGAATTGACAGTATATATACAAAATTACGTCAAGTCGTAGTTGAGAGTTGTAAAGAAGTGACTGATAAAGATTTATACTCTATTCGAAATATTACTTAGTATGTACATTTATGTATAACTAGTGCTAATGCAAAAATATAAATTTATTATTCTTTGCAGTGCACCAGTTATCATATATTACATTTTCAAATGAAAATAGCTACATTTTTCTTGTTGTTTTTTGAAAATAGATACATTTTTCAAACCAATATTTTGAAAATCAAATTGGTCATCAAACCGGCCGGTAAAGCTGGAAATAAAATATTTATCAAAATTCTATAAATCCTCAACCTATCTTCTCCTTATTATTATTTTTTTTTTCAAGTACCACAACAACATTTTAATCAAAACAGAGTACAATTTTATGTAGAATTCACCATTACTAACATGTTCATGCAAATTGAAAGTTAATCAAGCAAACGGCCTGTACAATATGTTCGCTTAACTGAGAGATCGAGTGAAAATAGAGTACAATTTTATGTAGAATTCACCATCACTAACATGTTCATGTAGATTGAAAGTTGATCAAGCAAACGGCCTCTACAATCTGTTTGCTTAACTGGGAGATCGAGTACTGAAATTTTTCATTGTTGTCTCTACAATGCAGCCACTACAATGAGAATATTCGGTCAATAGAATTAAAACAGATGGATAGATTCTTCCCCGCTGAGACTCTAGAATATTTGCATATTTCACCGTGAAATCACTACACTGACAAATTTTATTAATAAAAAAAAGTATATTTATGAGGAAAAGTAAATAAGAAGAAGAAATGTACAATAGTAAAGAACAAAAAATTAAAAATCCTAAATTATAGGCATGCTTTGTCCAGAAGTCGATATCATCTGAAATAGTTATGAGCAAAGATTCAGCGATAGTGTCAACGCCTGTGAAGATACATTTATTTCGTGCTTTTTAAATGTTCCAAGAGGTTGTCGTCCAAATGATATCCCAATTGTTTAATCTAAGACCCCTATTAGTAAGCCAGAAGTCTGAACAATTAAGGGTGAGATCTAGGAAAGGAAACCTGAAACGGATCTGGAGCAAAGACCAAACGTTAATAGCGAACTGACAGTGAAAAAAAGATGATCCGCAGCTTCTATAGGGTCATTATTGCAGCTGGGGCATGAAGAAGAAGTAGGCCAACCCCTGATAAGAAGATTCTACTGAGTGAGTGAGACGGTTCAAAAGTAATAGCCAGAGAAAAATTTTGACTTTTGGCGGGGGCTTTGATATTCCACCAAAAAGGATAAAATCTGGAAAGAGCACCAGTATTTGAAAGAACATGATAGGCACTAGACGATGAAAATAGTTCATTTGCAGACTTCTTTAAAATGATAGAGGGCAATTTCAACTGATATGCACTGTCTCTTGATTTGGTGACAGTTTTCTGGTAAATTTGTATTTTTTTTTCTAGCAACTGATTTCAATAAGAACTGTTTTTCTCTTTATAACAATAGAGTATAGACATTTTCATTATCCGTATCTGTTAAAATTTTGTTTATCCATACTCTACTCGTACCCGTTAAAAATTGACTTACCCGTACCCCACCCTTACCCGTTAAGATTTAACGGTAAGGGTAGAGTTATGGTAGAAAATGGATAATAATGAACGTTAATAATTCAATGAGGAAAAAATTGTATAATATGGATAAACAAACAATGATGGAGAAGAAGCGATCTTTCGAAAAAAATTTAGATTTTCTTTTAAATGTAGCACGTGATAAATAAAATAATATTTTAATATAGTATTATCTCAGTCAAATCTAGCAATTTAATTGTCTAATTAGTTATTAACGTATCATTTAAATCTTACAATCATATCTATCTTTCCGATTTAATTAGTTATCAACTGAATGCTACAATCATATCTTTTAGTAACTAACCTATCAATTGAATCTTACAATCATATATCTTTCCGATTTAATTAGTTTTCAATGTATCAATTGAATCTTACAATCATATCATGTCGATTAATGCAAAGATTATAAACTATATATATAATAGTATCTGTAAATAACGAATACGAAATAGCCTTATCCGTACTCTTATCCAATAAATAAAAAAAAATTATCCATATCCATATCCGATAGTTAATTAATGAAAATAAAATATAATCCATACCCATCTTATCAAATACGATACGGATAGGATAAACGTTTAAAGGTTACCATTGACAGCGCTAGCAATAGGATCGAAATGGAAAAGCAAAAAGTAAAATCAAAAAGTAAAATACACTATGCATGGGAGAAGGAACTGTGAAACCAAACAATAATAAAAATAATAATTAGCAATAATAATGTACCGTTTTCTGTCAAGATAAAACTATTTCGCATGCACTGCAAAAGTATATTGCGCCAAAAGAGGGGGGAAAAACTTAATAACATATATTATTGTTGCAGCAACATATTGTGCCTCCATTTTTCATACAGTCGACTGCACTGCAAACAATCAACGTTTTCCACTAACATGTTTTCCCCAATTAACTTTCGCCGTGTTTTTACAAAATAGCTCTTCTATTTACTCATATTGCGCCATCGGGCCCATAGTAGAGAGACCTCAGTTTAGTAAACAGAAAACTCAATAGTAAGAATGTAAGATACATATAATTATATTAGCAAAAAGAGCCCACTCGACTGTGGGAATGGAAAACGAATTATGAGGCGATTTTGGTATGATGGGAGAGGATTAATTAATTTATTTTTTTTACTGTGCGCATAAATTAAGAAAGAATAAGAAAGAAAATAACCATCCAACACCTTGACCCATTTCTGTAAAGGGGTCTGACTATTTGTCTGAAATACAGATCTAAACCGTACATTAGATCAAGTTGCACAAATCAATGGTCTATAATGATGTTAACAAATGTTTGAACCCCTTTTGTGAAATTGTTATGATCTTGTTTTGGATGCTTTTATAAGTAGTATAGATGTTTACATTAACATGAAATATTTGCATGCGCAGGTTAAAGAATGTGATCGGTATGAATAAAAAAGAAGTTAACTCTATTTTTCCTATAATATCTAACACAAACTCTTAAAAAAGGTAATTTTTAATATAAACCACACAAACTTATTGTGATACAAATTGAAGATTAGAAATAAAAATATCATGAGAGTTGAATAGTGTATAATAGTAAATAGAATAGATATCATGGTAAAGTGGAAAAAATATACATTAATAATTACAAGAAGTGTAATTAATTAAAGAATAAGGAATGACATGATTTTTGTTTAAAAAAAATAAGAACACTGATGATAACCAATGACTAAATACAACAATCACACTTGTGTAATGACTAAAATTATTTTCAGAGAGCTTGACAACGATTCTCAAGCTGTAATTAATGACCTGATGTTGAGACTACAAATCAAGGAGAATATATATCCAAGTATGCTATTATATATATTATCTCGATTAACATTGTTATCAATACTTTTCCCCTTATTGTATTTGTAAGATTGATTACTGTTTTGTATTAATTAAGATATTTGTCCCTCATAGCATTTTTGCAGAAAAATTGCTTGTATCCTTGTTACAAGGACCTTGTACTAATTTGTTGGTCTTTTTTTTTTTTCCTAATTCTCGTCTCTATTCACTACCCCTAAGAAAAACGTACAGGTACGCTAAATACAGTTTGGACTTAGATAATATTTCTTCTTTAATTAATTTTCTTTTCATTTTTATTTTTGGTCAAATTATAGCCAGCTGTCATTTTATTCAAAAGAAATTCAACAAGATACGACGTCTTTCTTTAATAATATATCCCATATCTCAAGAAAGATATTGAAGTTTACAATAGCCCCTAGTATTAATCTCAAATAATTTGGAAACCGTCATGCTATTATGCACATTGTCAACAAAAGGGAATAAATTTAATTGTTACATCTTATAAGCTGTGCGCTCATCTCATATTCTATGCTGAATATATTTGCAAATTCATTGATAAAGAGTTACCAATAAAATTTCGTATCATTAATTTATTAAATTAAAAAGATGCGACCGAGCAAATTAACATAAAATTAAAAAAGGGGGAAATTATTGGAAAAAAAAAACTAAAGTTATAGAAATAATTGATCTCTCATAATGCCTCAAAGAAAGAAGCAAAATCAGTGCTGACTAGTTAATTCAAACCCAGCTATATAAACTGGCATTTAAATATTAAGAAAAAAATAAATAAATGAAAACCTCGTGAGTTTTTTGAATCCTTTGTTTAATAGTAATTGGTCATGTAAATACCAGGACTATACACTATTATTTTACCCTAAATTAAAAAGAAAGGTTAAGGGTAAAAAAAATTATAAGCTCCATATTTTTTTCCCCTTAAACTTTGTGTGTGTGTTTTGGGGGGGGGGGGGCTATTTACGGAACTGTAGGAAAGAACGCAATATATGGGAACTTTTAAAAAAAAAAAAAAAATTGAAGAGTCCAACAACGTGGCCGAAACGGTTTTGCGTTTGGGGAGCACAACTAAGCATTAATTCTAGTATTATTTTTTAGTGATAATTTTCTGGTGCAAGATACCCTTTGAAATTTAAATATTGGACCCCCTCGAAACACGCGCGTCTCAATATTTTATTCATGAAGAACCAAAGTTGACTTATATAATTCTATTTTTTTCTTTTAGCTTGAAGAAATTAGAAAAACATGCATGCCAAATTTGGACCGGGACGTAAGATTACGTTCTTATAGGGAATGCATCTGGCCACTTCTCTAAATTGAAAATGAAAGAAAAAAGGAATTATATATAGCCAATAAATAAATTTGTACATGGAAAATGTCAGGTGGCCAATTTGAGTTCTCGCTAGATACTGATTAATTAGGCTGGCCTAATCACTATCTTCCAGACAGACTGATTAAGGATAGGGAAAGGGGATCGTTTTTTCTTTTATTTTTTTCCCGTTTGTACTTGTAAATTGTAACTTTTTCTTTTAATAAAATCTTGTCGATGGCAACTCGCCAGCCGACCTTCAAAAAAAAAAAAAAAAAAAAAAAAAAAAAAAAAAAAGAACAGAAGACATAAGCAGACAAATCCGACTTTCTAGTTCAAATTTGACTAAAGTTTGAACTAGAAGTTCAGATCACAACAGCAGGCACGAGCGGACAAGTAGTCGAACTAAATAAAAAATAAGAAATCCGGCGCATTAACTTTGGTACCAGTACAAGGGACTTATTTTACTATTCTCTTTTTGGCTCGTAGAAAATTTACTTTTAAACCTACATAACATTGGAGATAAATTAGTTTTTTGTTGAAACGCCGTGTTGGAATGAGTCCTAAAGTTTTGGAGAGATTGCCACGAGAGAATATTTGATTAATTGGTAAGGCACAAAAGGTGCTTGTCAAAATCAAAACCTTAATCATCTCCCATAATCATGAAGAAAAGTAAATATTTACCAACCCAACTTTCAAACCCAACTTTCAAGGGTGACAAATTAGACTCCGCAAAGAATAATTTTTTTCTGGAAACTGAATCTACACAAATTTCACTTCATTTTTTTTTTTACTTTCCTTTTTCGTTTTTAGTATTTGCGGTTGCTAGGTTGGTTTTGTTTGTATATGATAGATTGATAGTAGACTTGTAGTTACGTAGTACTTAATTTGCTGGCTATAAATGCAAAAACCCACCAACCAAGGAATATTCCTGTGTTACAAGATAGTAACAGAGACTAATAAGGAGAACAACCATACCTTTCTTTCAAAAATGATTCTTGTCATATGCTTTCATTGCTGTGAATTCATTAATATGTCGCTGTATACTCTTATTTGGTAACCAACAAAATTCTAAGCTCAAGTTTGAATTGTGCGATTCAAAATTTTCTTACTTTTATCTTTGAAGATACAAGCATGAAGGAAAAAGAAAAAAGAATAAAAAAATGGAACAAATTACACATTTTGATTTTAATATATCTCTTATTAATATTTATTATATTTAATTATTACTATGATAATTAATTTTAAAATGACATAAGTTTATATTAAAATATTAATTACCACAATTAAAATTTTCATAACTAATCAATATGATAATTACAATTTTGAAAATCATAATAGCAATTGTGTAATAATTTGCAAATCATTTATGTAATTTGCAAAAAGAAAAGAGGTAGACTAAAATCAGCTAGCCTACAACTGGCAGATAGACCCGTCAGCCGCGATTATATCACAATTTTCGAGGTTCTAATGAGTAATCCAAACCATTCAATGTGTTCTCCATACTGATATCTCATTGGAGACCAAATTTTACTTTTTTCTGAATTTTTTTACTATTTTTTTTTTTAGATTTTTAAAAATTGTTGTTATTGAAAGGTTTAGAATCGTTTAGATTAAGAATTTTGTAAAATACTAAAAAATTTCAGAAAAATGTAAAATTTGATCTCCAACGAGATTTCATTATAGAGAACATATTGAACTGTTCGAATTGACTGCTAGAATTTCAAAAATTGAGATTTAATCGCGGCTGACGGACTCATTCGTCAGTCGCGATTGATTTTAGTCTACCTCGAAAAGAAGACGAAAGAGGAAATACAAGCACATTTTGACCCTTGAAATTTCAAAAGAAAAAAAAACTCAAGTTCGTGTACTTATTGCGGAAGTCATGAGTCTCATGACACTGTTACATTGAAATCGGACATAATTTGACATAGCCAGGCATGACAATATAAATTAATTAATAACAAACAATATAATTTTCAAACAGAGAAAATGGGACCCCGAAAAGGATATGTAGGTGCTATATAAACCGATGCACCACCTCTTCGTTTCCCAACTCGCAAACAGAGAATTGGAGCAACAGAGGGAATTAATACTCCCCTTCTGTAACGCGCACCGTTTCTCTCTCTATCAAGTGAGTTCTCATTTAGTTGAATCAAAATTCTTCTCTATTTTATTGGTTTCAAAGAAAGCCATAGATTAATTTCTTATCATTCCGAATCTCTTCTCCTTTTTTGTTTTTCTTTTGTGTAAAAGAGCTTGATGTCTTTGTGGAACTATTGGTACTCTCTTCTCAATTTTGTTTTTTAGATTTTTATTTCATAAATATACACCATAAATCTCTGCAATCATTCCATGTCGAGATCTTTACGTTTACACCATAAATTTTGTTGTCACAAGATCTCTCCGTTGAGAGGCATAAGTTTACACCTGAATTTGGTCAAGTTGAATATCCACGTATCTTTATTATTTTTTTTTTCTTTTGAGAAAATCCCTCTATATGCAAGTGTCGCTTTCTAAGAGTCAATAGATTTTTGGAACCTTATGAAAGACGTTAAATATTACTTGTCGAAAAATATACTGTTGGAAACCTAGAATCAATTTGAAATAGGTCAAGAAAGAGAGCAGAGGTCAAATTTTGGAAACATACTATGAAGAGTTGCTTTCTGGGAGCATTTTCCATTAATTGCTTTATTAAAAATGAACATTGATCAGTATTTTTTTTTTATTTCATTCTTTCTTTTTGTAATTGCTTCTTAACATAGAAAGAAATTAAGTTTACGTTCCCATACTTTTAGTCTTTTACCAAGGAAACAAGAATTAAAAGATGCCAACCCTAAAATCTTGGATTCATTTATTCTTGTGAATCGAAATGGTGTAATTTTCTATTTTCTAATATTAATTCTCTCTGGCACATATTCAGTAAACTTTTATATGACATTTCAAACTTTAAAAACTACCATTAATTGTTATTACGCTACTAGATTTCTGTTAAATAGAGGTCAACGTTTTGGAAAGAATATATACCTTTTTGTAATTAATTATATTCTGAAGTATCAGAGGAGGTCTAATGAAAATTATGCATCTTGAGTATTTTCTAATATTATGAAAGGAGTTCTGAATATATTAAACACTATATTATCTCTGCTTTGTCCTCGTCGGGATCAAATGTGGAGATGTGGTTTCGACAGTTCATTGCTAGATTTTGACACTATATTTTTTTCATATTGCAGCTGATATTAATTGAAATACGTTAAAAGACCCTCATCAAAAAAAGAATACTTGTTCCAACCATGGCATTGTCTAGAATTGCAAGGGGTTCTTCCTTTTCACAATCCTTATCTAAATTATCAGCAGAAACCACCAATCTTCGCCAAATTATGCCTCATACTGGCCCCTCGGTTTCAAACAATGCACGCCAAATTCGCCTTTTTACCTTAGTACCAAGCTCCACAAAACATTATATTCAAAATTTCTCCGACACTACCATATTCCAATCGAGGGGAATAAGTGGAACCCCGCAATTCCAACATCCTTCTTCCCAAGTAGCACTGGAATATTCTGATTCTGAATCAGAGACAGAGAAAGTGATGCCTGAGCTTGGTCCAACCAAGGAATGGGAGAAGCCACGTGTGGTTGTGCTTGGTACCGGTTGGGGTGCATGCCGTTTTTTGAAGGATATCGACACAAAAACTTATGATGTGGTTTGTATTTCTCCAAGAAATCATATGGTTTTCACCCCTTTGTTGGCTTCAACTTGTGTCGGTACGCTTGAATTTCGGTCAGTGGCCGAGCCTGTTAGTCGGATACAGACTGCTCTGGCAAAGTCACCTGAATCACACTTTTTTCTTGCTAATTGCACTGGGATTGACACGGACAATCATGAGGTTCGTACTGTTTTCTAGAAAATACAAAAGCAAAAAAAAGAGCAGTTGGTTATGAAGGAGCTCTAATTTTACCTTAATTAAAACATTTGTAATAGGTGTATTGCACAGCAGTTTCAAGCGAGGGATTGCCTTATGAACCATACGAATTCAAAGTGGCCTATGATAAGCTGGTGATTGCAGTAGGAGCTGAGCCAATGACATTCAATATAAAAGGTGTAAAAGAACATGCCACATTCTTACGCGAAGTGTATCATGCTCAGAAGATTCGTCAAAAGATCCTACTGAACCTCATGCTCTCTGAGCACCCTGGTAATATGTGATTTTATTGCAATAAGACACCTTAATTAGTACCTCAATGCACCCTTGTTGTGAAATTTTTTTTTTTTTTTTTTTTTTATGTTTAGTTGGTCCTCACTTTTGGAGGACCATATTTTTTTTCACCCCCAAAGATGTCTTTTATTAATTACTACTGCAGATTTAAATTAACTTCCTATTTGATTTTGACTGATCCATAGGCATATCGTTAGAAGAGAAAAGACGACTTTTACATTGTGTAGTCGTTGGTGGAGGCCCTACTGGTGTTGAGTTCACTGGTGAGTTGAGTGATTTCATAATGCGCGATGTGCATCAAAGATACAAGCATGCAAAAGATCATATCAAGATCACTCTTATTGAGGTACATATATTCGTCCTTTTCATTCTTAAAATTTTTCCAAATGATATATGAAGCTTGGTTGCAAGTTAATTTTTGAACTTTCGACTTTCGAGCAGGGAAATGAACTGCTGGGACCATTTGATCCAAAATTGAGGCAGTATGCCGCCAACCACTTGACCAAGGTAGTTTACTGTCTTCCAATTTTTCCATGGTATTGTAACTATTGTTATAGACCTTCAACAATATGCTTTCAATAATGATTAAATTTGTCTCATGAAACAGACTGGTGTCAGGATTGTGAAAGGTATAGTGAAAGAAGTGCAAGAAGAGAAAATACTGCTGAAGGATGGGACTGAAATACCTTATGGCCTCCTGGTATGGTCCACAGGTGTGGGCCCATCTAAATTTGTAAACCAGCTCGACCTCCCAAAATCCCGTGGAAGGTTTGTGAAACAATATAAAATAAACAAAATAGAGTTGTGGAAAAACTTTGGGAAAAAATTCACCATTATCATCCAGTTTTCTCATCTTTTTCCTCCTTGTATACATATATATAGGATTGGAGTGGATGAGTACTTATGTGTGCCATCGGTACAAGATGTATTTGCACTTGGAGATTGTGCTGGATATATGGAAGAAACTGGAAAGCAAGTCCTTCCTGCACTTGCTCAGGTTACTACACCTCTTATTTGTTTTAAAACAAATATAGATGCTCTTTTTGGTTTTCTTTTTTCATTCAACAGGATTGCGGTAATTATGTTTATGAACAGGTGGCAGAGAGACAGGGAAAGTACCTAGCAACTGTGTTTGAGACCATTGGAAAACAGAAAGGAGGAAAGGCAAATCAGGCGAAGGATGTCGACATGGGAAAACCATTCGAGTACCATCATCTGGGAAGCATGGCATCTGTCGGTCGCTACAAGGCCTTGGTTGATCTTAAACAGAATAAGGCATATATTCTTTTCTTATCTTATCTTTTCAGAAACTCTTTTTTTAGTAATTACACAATTATCATAATATAATCAAATTTTGTAGGATTCGAATGGGATATCGCACGCTGGGTTTTTGGGATGGCTGATGTGGCGAAGTGCTTACCTGACGCGTACATACAGCTGGAGGAACAGAATTAATGTGGCTGTCAACTGGGCCACCACTCTCGTGTTTGGAAGAGATAATTCTAAGATTGGGGTCTAAATTCTTTGCATACACTCCAAAGAAGAGTTTCAAGTCATCTTAACTTGTGTTCATTCGATTTGTTAGAGCAAATCTTTAGCCTGCATTGACAAACATGTTGTTTGATTTGTTTCTTTTGTTGGCATTAGAAATAAAATGACAATGAGGTGTGATGTACAAAGGTTTGGTATCAATTGAGATTTTATGCACTAGAATGCTATCAATCTCCAACATTACAGTGCACAAAAAGAAAAGATTCTTTGTAAATTTTTGCATTGATATTGAATAACTTAATTGATTGGAGCTTAATACTGCTGCTTATCCTGATATCAAGAAAAGTTCGTATCAACTTATCAACTCAGCCCGGGTTTTGCAAAGTTGTTCTGATAAAGGAATAATAAATCGCCAAAACAAATGGCTTGCTAAGAGCTCTACCTATCGACCTCCATTGACAAAGTCATCTCATGCATCTAATTATCCATCTTTGTAATCAATAATCGACCAAGCCCGACATCGAAACATAGGAGTAAATCAGTAAAATTACATGTTGACAGATATGTTCCCCACCTTTAATTCCATTAAAAAGATCTACTGAAATGAATACTTCCAGCATTACTCGAAATTATAGTAAATATTAAGTTCATCTAGACGATCAATTTTTCTTTTAACTTTATTAAAAAAACAAACAATAGTCGATATTCTGACCCACGTACATTTTCGTATTATCTAAGACTACTGATATGAGACGCTGTTGTTTGTGCTGTATACATACAAGACAATTACTGTCTAATATCTACAGTACGAAGAACATGGAACAATCATTATAGACTCCTGATACTACAACAACTAAGCATTTTGTCCCAAACAAGTTGGGGTAGGCTCTTTATACACTCCTGATCACAATTTTTATTTATATTAGCAGTATAGAAAATAAAACAATTTATCGAACCAGAGGATAAGCAAAATGAAAGCACAGATGATGACATGCACAAAAGAAATAACTTTAAACACTCCAAGAAACAAAACTATACAAATCTATCGCTATAATAATAAAACCCACTAAAGGATGACTGACAGATAACATAAAAATCGCAAATCTCTCTAGAAAAAAAAAAAAATTCAGTTAAGCCCTGAAAAGGAATAGTATTTTGGTATATCACATGAACTTCAGAAAGCAGCTCGCATGGCCCCACGAGCAGCCTCACGTCTCATCTCAGCTGCCTTTCCACTTCCTCTGAAATACATGTATACTTGCTGCATGTGCAATAAGATAATTATCAGAACATTCCTTTAGTGAGAACAAAATATATTGCAATTATAGCAGAGGGGTAAAAAAACTGGACACTTGAACAGCGCATTACATGTTTCGGTAAAGTATATACTTGAAAAAACAGCTAAAACTATGGCTACTTACTGACAAATAAATTTAAGGAATAATTCAAAAACTTAATTTTGTTCTAATTGACAATTTAATGATATCACGAGAATAAACTAATGTTTAAGGCACCAGTTGCAAATATAACAAGAAATATTTCAAACACTATTAAGAGAAGTTGGATTGGATTACAAATGAATTGTAGATAAAAAAAAAAGGAAAACATGTCTGTTTCAAATAATAAGAAGAATAGTCAAGAGGGAGGAAAATCGTACCTGAATGACCCATATGCTAACCAAAGACTCAATACAAAAGAAACCAAACCCAATGAAGTAGAAGATCTGTTATGGAAGAAAATAATTCATAAATTAAATTGTATGTTTATTATTAGCAGAAGAAAGATTAACATGATGAAATTAGAACTTACACCAACGATAATGTGATCACCAATGACATCTATTGCTGGTAAAATTCCACTGTTAACAAGAATAAGAAAATTGCAATAGATCAGAATCAGAATGTCAGATAAATAAAATAGCTTAATAAGTTCCCTTGAAATTTAGAGCATTATGTATTGTGCATTTTATTAAACAAAACCAAAATTTCATAAACAGAGATAGATACTACCAGTCTCCTTTTTTTTCTTTTCTTTATCTTTTTGATAGATAAAGTTTAGAAAATTTAACCAATAATAACTTTCATTATCAAAGTACATCAGATGCTATGAAAGCATCCAACAGAGAAAAGAACTATAACCTAATAACTTCATATGTAGCCCTAAAACACCTCACAACCCTCCAAATTTGATATCGCACAGCCCCATAAAATATAGAAAATTATCACATAGATCATTTCCTTTTTACATAAATGCCCAGATTATCCATCTTATATCCTCATTTTGCATAGCTAGAAACAGTGGGGAAGAAATCAGCATGGTTTGTAATACATTGTAGTTGTGACATTTTACACATCCTACATTAGGTAGGAGATAAACATTGCATAGATCATTTTACAGGAATACACTTGGTGCTCTGACATTTGCAGGTGTGTGAAAAGCAGAAGCCATATTACTCAGAAAAAAGAAAATATAAAGAAAACTTACGTGAGTGATTTCCCCTTGAAGAAAACTGGAGGAGCTACTGCTGCAAACACAACAAAAGCTATGTGGAGCTGCAAGTGTGCATTAGAAAAATTAATAATCTAAACTTTTAAAACATAACCAGCTTCAACATTTACAAGGTTAAGTGGAATGCTTACGAGGTAGAACAAAAAGAACCAACTGAATTTTAGTGCACTCTCAGTCCTGTGACAAAAGACACAAAATGCAACATTAACTCCAATGAAATAACAATTACAATTGCATCAGATTGCTCATTGAATTAACTCCAAATTTTTCTCATATGAATTTTAACAATTTCAAAACATGCAGAGATGGAGTGCAAAAGAAGTAATCTACCTCATAGCATTGTAAAGAGGGCGATACCACAACACATATCCACCTGGTACACCAGCTAGAAAGTATATAATGGCCAGAAACCATATCTTTACACCTATAAAAATTTTATTTATTTTGTCAATAGTCAAAGGAATAAGATGAATTTTACCACAGGAAAACAACAAATGTAATTTGTATATACAAATGAGATTCACACCTTCTCCCTTAATCCAAGCTGCAGAAACCGCAATTATGTTCCAGAAAAGGCATGCAACCAATCCTATATTACAAAAGAAAACAGTTATTTTCAAACAACGTCCAATATTACTTGTTACGAAATAACAAGTGACATTTCTTATGTTCTCAATTGACGCCAGACCATTTGAGATGCTTGAACCAGCTTACTTGCTTATTGCGACATTGGTACAATTCCATCAAAGACAAATTTTTGTTCTTTCACAAGGCATAAATGTCAAAACATACAAAAACAAAGAAAAATTTTTTGTCTTCCAAATTTAGATGAGCTCTTACAGGTCGAGTTAAGTTTAATTAAAGGTTAGGTACGATTTACAGAAAGCTGCTTAAACTGAACTGGTAAATTTCATATTTAGAATAATTTCACATTAACTTAACGATAAAATATTTTTATTGTAAATAAGACACCCATTGGAGGTGCTGATTTCAATATAAGGAAAATCAGGGTATCACATAAAAATAAAAAAATTTTAAAAAAAGAGCACACTAGGTATGACGAACCTTTAGAAACTGTGCATTTTTTCTATATAGGATACTATTGAAACCAATACAGTGTACAGAACAGACAAAAAAATCATCAATAGAGAAAATTCAAAGATGTAAGAGACAACTTGGATTAAGAAAGAACAAATACCAAGATAAGAAGCAAATGCTAAGTATTGCATCCTTTGGGAATGGATAGGAATTTCATTTGCAATGTCATGGTGTATAACAGGAAAAAATGGAGGCCAATTCTTCTCCTCTAATACTATCCCAGCTGCCAAAGAAAGAATTATTGAAATAAGTAAATCACATATAAAGCATCAAGCATTACAGCAATGATATCATCTGCATATTCTTAAGCATGGTATACAACATGGGCTAAATGACAAAAATGTAACATGTGGGAATGGGCATGTCCTGAAGCAGAGCATACAACGAGGGGTTCTTAGTAACTTGCCAATCAGTATAGTTGTAATATTTGGACAAGTAAAATATGATAAAAATCTAACTTAGATACAATCAGCAAAGGAAAAAAAAAGGAAGAAAGAGGAAATGTACCTCGTGCAGCTGCCTCTTCCTTCCGTTGGAGTTCCTAATAAATGACAACAAAAGTTTTAATCAATTTATTTCAACATACTTAATAGCAGCTATACAACAACAACAACTTGATAGCAGCTATCAAGTTCAAAAATATTTTAATAACTTGATCAACATATTTTTATGGAAATAAAATTAGTGAAAGTACCCTTTCTCTTTTATTTAATTCAGACTCCTTAGCTTGGAGTTCCTTCTCCTTTTTCTTCAGATCCTACAAGGACATCAAAGTTGGAGGCATGAGCAACTTAAATTATTTGGATTTAATGATCAAAGAACTAAAAACAGAAATAGTTTACCTTGGAATTTGAATTTGAATCAAGAGGTATATCAACAGTATTGTAGAAATCAGCCGGTTCGGGAGGTAGAGGTGAGAGTCTCAAATTAGAGGCTGGTGCTACAGTCTTATTCTGCTCAAACATAAACCAAAACAAACATAAATTCCCGTAGAGAAGACAAGCTAACATGCCTGGAACAGGAAATGACAAGTCTAGCCTACAAATTATTAAAATAGGGTCTAGTCCAAAATATACCCAAACTGCCCCTCCTACAACAATGTTAGTATCTGCATAGTGGAGATTAATGAGGAGAAAATGAGACTAATACATAGGAGATATGTATTAGAAACCAGTTGATACAGATCTAATCGAAAGTAACAGTACAAAACATTCAAGACATCTCTAAAGAATCTACAAAACCTCCCTAATAAATCCAAAATCCGGTGATCCGACACCTCAACAATTCAGATCTCAGTAAGGTTTATCAACAGAGAAGATCTTCACACTTAACAGTTTCGGATCTTCAACTACAAAGATCCATCGTATCAGATCTAAACGAACTCAAACGCCAAAAACAGATCTGAGAAGAGAGAATGAGACGAAAGGACCAACCGCGAAGGGATTGACATCTTCTTCTGCGAAGGGGTTGCTGTCGTACCTCCCCGCCATGGATTAATAGGAGCGTCAAGGCTGAGAGAGAGATTCAGAAATCTGAGAAGTCGAGGGGTTAAGGTAAAAAATGGCGGCGAGAAGAGAAGAGTATATTATGTTAAAGAGGTTTTTGTTGAAAGATTGAGAGAGAGAGAGAGACGGAGTTAACTAAAGTTGCTTAGAAGAAAACGAAGACTGCTTTGTTTAGTTTTAGGTAATTATGCGTATATGCCCTTGAAATTTTCTCCCATTATTTTTTAATATTTCTTACGCGTTCCGTACAAACTAATCGAACGGGTTATGGGTGATTATGGGCCGATAGCATGTTTCTGGGTCATTATGGGCCTATAAATGGGTTATTTGCACTCTGAACGCGTTCGGACTTAGAGTTCTGAATGGCTGAACGCAGATAAAATCTCTGCGTTCAGATGGGGGTTTGAACGAAAAGTCAAACATTTTTCTGCAGCGTTCAGCCGTTAACCCCGAAAAAATAAAAGGCCACACCGAATGCTACAGGGTTTATCTCCACACGATGAGACCCACCGCAAAAGACGGAATCCAACAATTATTTCTGCTAGCTTGGTGTATGTTTATTTAGTAAACCAAGGCGGTCCGGAGTTGTTGAACGCTTGTTGTAGACCATTTGTCCATTTATATTGAATGTGCGCTTGGTGTATTCAAAAACTGCTCCTCAACCTAATATCTTTATTTTGCTCTTTATCGTCTCTTCCGCTTTTTTATTTTGTATCATCTGACATCTTCTGTCGAACAAGCAACCCCAGCGACAAAAAAATAATAATAAATAAAATTGCTCCGCTTTTTCCGTACAAACTACAGATTGATATGCCACTTTCGGAAAAAAAAAATTGATATTGCTTAATAACTGACATATTTTTATTATATTCGTCACCAATTCTTCACCCCCTCGAGGCTTGTCAGATTTCACTTTTGAGTTTTGTGGCCAATATACAGGTTTGATATTTAAATTAGTACAAGTTTATTTTATTAATTACGTCATGTACATAACTGCATAATACATATCGATGCATTTTGTCATATCGCTACACTTGTATATTACTGATTGGTCTACACTTTATTTATTGATTTATCTAGATTAAATTATATAAAAATTGACTCATATTATTATCATATAAAACCTGCATATTTGTTAGTGGGTTGGAACTAACCTTTCTGAAGATAAGAAATTTCTTACTGTTTAAATATTTATTGTAGAATATTTAAAAGTATAAAATATCAATGTCAGGCCATATTGGTTTTCTAGCATAGTCTACATATAAACTATGGGTGTCAATGTCACCCTTTTTTTCTTAAATAACATTATTAGAGATTAATATTTGTAATTAGAAAATATAGTTTTGTCACAAATACTATCTATTTGAACCCCATAAATATTTGTGCAAATTTTCATTAATGAACCCCATATATAATATATTTTTCTTTTCTATGGTAAAAATATTGTGCTACTATTTTTAATTGATTGTATGGATCTTATCAATTAATTAATGCTTCAAAACACAAATATTCCAAATGTACCAAATTGGAAAGGCTGTGAAATAATCTTATAAGATTTGTCTTGTGGCCTAAACCCACCACGTTTCATAATTCAAAAAAGAAAAAAAAAGGGGGGGGAAGGATGCAAACCAAACAAAAAGGGAATTGTTATCTAGGAATTACTTTCTCCCTTGTTATTTTACTTTCAATTTTATTTCTTACGCTTTAGGGAACAGGAAAAATATTGTAGATGCAACTAGCTTTGGGCGATCGAGTTTCTCATCCTATTTAGCAACAGAAAGATTTCTTCTAATTATCATAGGCTTCTCTTCTAATCTTCTTTCGCAAGGACATTTAGAAAAAAGGTACTATTGCTCAAAATTGGTCCTTTCTATATTCATCAAATAATTCTTTTATTCTTTTAGTTTATAAGTATAATATATCAAAATTCTAGTTTGCGACACAAATTATAGTTTGAACTGCACCCTAATTCCTTCTCAAAATTTGATATTATTCTGTTAGGTTGACTATGGAGAAATTTGTAAAACGACAGCAGCCTCACAATATAGTCTAATTTCATTTATATTTAATGTGATAATTTAAAAATTATAAATATACGCTCAAATCAATTTTTTGTTTAACATGTGATTTCATTTCATTTCACTTCATTGGAAAATTTTTTATCAAAATCAATGGATCTGGCGTCGTTCGGTTGGGATACCCATGTAATTAGATCCAACGAAATCCCTGAAAATCAATTCAAATGAGATGAAATCCCGTGTAAAAATTTTTTTGATCAGGGCCTTAGTGAACCCCATTACGAAAATTCCTAGCCTCGCCACTGTTTTCTATAGTATCAATGGTGTACGGGCCCACCTGTCATTGATCGGAGAACATTCTTGAGAATATTGGGTGACACTACCGACGCACTCTCTTGACTAAGCCTTCTCAGGTCCTCAAAACTCTTAAGGATATGTTTGGTAGGAGGAATAAGTTTCTTTAAGCTTTTTAAAGGAGGAATAGCTCACCAAACAAGAGAGGAATAATCTTCTTTAAGGAGGAAAAACTTATACCATCAAAATTGGTGAAATAACTTCTTCCACGGTAGATCCCGTCGTGGATTAGTCTCGTTTTTTTGAATAATCTATAATTAATTTTGATTATTAATGCTAATTAATATATTATTGTAATATTATAATATTTCTGGTTGCTATAATAAACAAATAAAATATATTAATTGAATATAACAAATATTATTATTTTATTACTGTAATTATAATTATTATTAATATTATAATTACTACAACAAATAATTAAAAATATCTTACATATGATGATGATGCTGATAATTAAAAATATCTTCTCCTTCTTATTATTATTATTACTATATTATACTTATTATATAATTTTCATTATCATTAATTAAATTATTGGTATTATCAATATAATAATTATTACAATATTAATTATTATCATTAATGACAAGAACTCAACATAAAGAATAACATTTATAAAAATAATTATGATTATTATATTTATTATTATTATTCTAATTATAATTATCATTGATATATTGTGAATTAAGATAATTCATATAATAATAATTATAATATTAATATTTGTAAACCAATAATAGTAATTAATATTATAATAATTACTACATATTTAATTTTATATTTTTATATTTTTATTTCTCTACTTTGCATAACCAAACAATCATGGCCTGACTTGACATAATTTTTTCTTCCTTTACTTCTTCCTCTTAAGTTATTCCTTTACCAAACGCCACCAAAGAGAAATTTAAGGATCTAAATTTTTTAAAATAACTCGGGCACTGAAATCTTAATGAGAAAGAAGTGTTAAGTTAAATTAAGGATAAAGTTAAGTAGCAAGACACGCATCATCATAAAAATTCATGTGAATTAGAAAAGTGCTGGAAGCAACTCGACTAGAAATCTGAAGTTGTTACTTGTTAGCATGTTATTAATTAATTTTTTATTTGTTAGCATGTTATTAATTAATTTTTTATTTATATTTATTTGATTCACATACAAAACACCATGTGTGGTGCGAGTGCGAGTGCGACTTTGTGATGTGATGAGGTGTACAACTCTTGAGTCTTGACCATCTATTTTGACCTAAGGTAGATCCCCCTGTTTGATTAACGTCTCAAAATTATTCGACACTTAACTACGAGGCAGAAACTCCATTTGCATGAGACCAACAGTATTGAGTATCGACAGCTTTGTAGCCTTAATATGTTACCGGTACCATTATATATCTGACGTAATTTAACATCTTGTTTTGGTTAATAGTAGGTTAAGAAGAAAACGAAAACGAATGGACAAAAAAAATTGTTGTTCCATTCCTTCTGTTAATTCTAATTAGGTGATTAATGAGGATAATTTATGGCAGAATTATATGACTTTAAACTAAGAGTCCAACTGAGCCATTGACAACAGGAATGCAGAAAAAAGCTCGAGTTATCAACTTAAATGCTAATTATGTAGAGAGATTGAATATAAGTAGATACTTCAACTTTAAACTTATTATAAGTATATTCATAATGGATTGATGCAAGAAAATTCAAAACAAAAGTCTATATAAAAATTCAAACTAGAACTTGCAATTTTACGAACAAAAGTTAAATTAAAATTAAACAACCTCATTAAAGAAAATTTAGCATTTAGCAATCAGATCATACCCAAATCAAAGACACATAATCTTTAATGATTCCAATTTTCACAAAAAATAAAATAAATAGTAGAATTATTTTTAAAGCAACATACAATAAATTAATCCAGTCCTACAGACAGGACAACTTGTGATCCCAGAATATAAATACCTTTGGTATAAGTTGAATGAGCACATAACAAATTGGTCCGTTTGGATTGTTTAAGAATAAAATTAAGATTAGTTATTCGGAGTAAAAATTATTATTCTTAAACAATCAAGAATAAACGTTTTGGATCTAAAGTGCTATATATAAGTGGTCCAACATTCGAATTAATTTTTTACTTCTAAGGTGTTTGGATCTTCTACTTAATGTAGATTTAGAAATTGTTGAAATAATTTTTTTAATCTGGATTAAAGAGATGATCCAAACATACTAAGAATAAAAATTTTAATCCGGATGTTGGACCACTAAAAAATAACACTATAGATCCCAAAAAACTTATTCTTGATCGTTTAAGAATAATATTTTTTATTCCGAATAACTAATTTTAATTTTATTCTTAGATAATCCAAATGCTAAGCAACATCGGAAAAAAAAAAAAAAAAAAAAAATATGAATCAAACAACCGAGTATATCTTAGGTTACCTTGCTGTCAGTTGTGGCCATCGCGAGGGCTGCACACTCTTGATCAGTGTGGCCACCAAGATGACTCAATGACAGTTCATTGACTCCGACAAAAGCATGGCATGGTGTGCGATAGTGCAAGGATGCTCACCAAACTCAAGTAACTGCTAAACAATCAAAAGTAAATTAAAAAATAAATAAATTTATGCCTATCAAGTAAAAAGATTAATACCATAAAACTCAAACAAAATATTGAAAAAGCCTTCATTCTACCATACCTACGCTGCTTACGGCCATTGTTTGGTTTGTGTTTGAATAAGCCTATTTGCGAATAAGCTCTATTCACGAAAAAGCCTTCATTCTACCATATCTACACTGCTTACAGCTGTTATTTGGTTTTGTGTTTGAATAAGCCTATTTGCGAATAAGCTCTATTCGCGTGAAACTAAACAACACACGAATAAGAAATTTCAGCTTATTCGGATACTTATTCATATTCTAACAAAAACCTATAATGGAATCGTTTGGATGGGCTAGGAATAACCTATTTCTAGAAATAGCTTTTTCCTAGACATAAATCTCTCTCACAAAGTTACACACTTCCCAACGTTTTATCCCTAAAATCCTTATTCCTTCCTTATTCCCATACGATCCAAACGAGCCCAATATGAATAAGGAATATGAATAAGCTCAAATTCCTTATTCCTTATTCATATTTCTTATTAACTCCACATCCAAACACGTTTAATATTAAAAAAAAAGTCATGCTTAATTACAAGCTTTTATGATAAAAAAATACGTATATGCAATTAAATTTATATGGTCTTACCTCAATCCCTGATTCAAAACTCCAACAGTGCCATCCATCGAACTAGCATAAGCCTTTGCAATGGTAAAAAGCAATAACTGTCACAGCCTGCCACTGGACATGTAGTTCATAAATTCTGTAACACAAAAAATTGTAACAACAAAATCAAAGAAAATTCATCTCACTTTTGTACAATAAGAACATGCAGTGATAATTTTTTAATATCTAATTTTCTCTGTTAAAATATTGTAATTTTGTGCTGCACTACAGCTACAGTAATCTGTGGTCTTAAAATTGACTGTGTAATTTTTTTTTTTTTAGATTAGATTATGTGGAGTATTTTGACAAATCATTTTTGTGCTTTGTTGTTTGTTCCATCTTTTAACAGATACCCTGTTCAAGCTGGAAACGTCATTTGGATGGCATAATTATTTGTTCCTCAATGATATGGCTTGTCATTTATGTTGATATTTTTCAATTTAATTTGAGACTAGTTATTTTAGAGGCTTAAGAACGATCACTAGAAAAAGCAAATACGGAAAAGAAATAAGTAGTAAAGAAGACTTTTGCATATCAAAATTGGTTTCCCAATATATGGCTAATTAAGCAACATTTAGGATAACCTCAGCTACTGTGCTCTCCATGTTGTGAAAAACTTGGCACACTTCTGTAATTATGTTATCGCTAATGCAAAGTAGTTATGAATTATATGTAGGTTATTATATTTATATTTATATTTGTTTCTTTTTATTTTTCTTGAATCGGTGATGATGGTTTCTTATGCTGTATATTAAATAGCATATGGTAAAATATTAAACTAAATTATAAAAAGAAACCTGCAACATAAAACGGATACGGACTAATGGGTGTTTTGAATTTACAAGTATATTTTTTATCCCACAGAACCCCAAGCAAAGGGCCTAGATTTATTAACAAACGACGTCTTGCAACAGTACCAAACTACCAACAGCCGTACAGAAAAAATAAAGCAAGCTTTTCTTGACAGTGCTGTAGTTCAAAGCTAGGAGAAAACAGTCCAAAAAACCAAGCCACCTAGCTTTAAAAAAAATACAGCAGAGGGATTAATCAACAAGGTCCTCATAGTCCGGATATAACTGGCATGCCTTCCTGAACCCGAGCTGATGCATGCCACACCAGAAGTTTGACCACTGGATGTCCGACATGCAAAATTAAAAGACAGCATAGCTTCTCTGAACTGTTGTGCGAATAATGGAGCTGATTCACCAGTCCAAAGCAAATAATACTTAGAGCTAAGAGGTGTACTGGTACCAGCTGCATGGACTCCACCATCAGTCCCCTCTCTGTCACCTATTCTTTGGTTACAATGAAAGCTTTAATTAGGTATAGAACAAGAACTAGGATTCTCGATTCTATCCATACTAAACCTTTTGCCCTGCATCTGCACTGTTATTGTGTTCAGGCTGCTCAAATTGGACATGCATGTAGGAATGGGGCCACTTTCTGGCTTCCTGAACCCAGCTGTGATGTTCCTGGTGGTCCCTACCAGCTTAAATGCCGCCTCTGTACCTGGCATTGTGTTCTCGTCAGGGTGTAGCAATGCCGCCAGTTTGTGGTACTGCTTTCTCATATTGATCTCATCACACAGGGGTTCCACTTGAATGATTTTGTACCATTCGTACAGGCCTTTGGCCATTAACTGCGCAAAACAGTGTACCTCACATACAGCCAGAAGCTGAGAGATATTATCTAGTAGGAATAGCTTGTTTGCCTTTAGAGCCATTGTCTTTACACCAGCATAGTCTTGTTTTAGTAATTTTTTTCTCAGCAATCTCCTTAGCAAATATTGCAACTTCCTTGTTGTGCTCCATAGGAAGTAAAATGAGACAAATGAAAGAACACCTGAAAAGAGCATAACAAAATTTATGATTGTTGTAACTAAGGTTTGTACTTTTTCAAATGTTTAAAGACCATTTTGACACAAATGAAAGTTTAGGACTAAGTTTGGGTTTCAAAAAAACAGTTCAGGATCAAAATCTGATTATTTCTTGGATTCCAAATTGTGTTTAGGTAATTATGCAATTTAATTCCTGAGAAGCCTTAGTATCCTAACTTTAATTCTAATAGATAGAAGATGTTTAACAAGACTGTTAGTTTCCTGAATTTAAAACTGGGACTGGGACTGGGTCTGGGTCTAGGTCTGAATAAGGATGGGGATGGGATGGTACTTTGAGCAATCAAACTAATATTGAATGTTCCTATAATAGGAAATTAAAAACAAGTCTGCATAATTTATACAGTAAATCATGAATTAAACTATAATCAAATAATAAGCGAAAAAGAGCCCCAGTATGATATAGGTTAAGCTACAATTATTGATTATACATCATAAAATGTAAATGTCTTTTAAGGCACAACTCCTCACCTCAGGTCTTGGGTCCAGAGTCAGATCTGATAAGCCAGCAAGCATTGGGAACCAGTAGTGTTTTGTTATGTCAAAATTTGACATATCCGGCCCAGCACCAGCTGGTTAATTTCAATGCCCCTTCTCGTATAAAGCCTAAGAGATTAGAGATGGAAAGGCACCATCCGTTGAGAACGGAATTGAACTCCAGTGGGATCCGTTTGAGAACGGATGCAAATCCGTTAAGCACGGAAGTTAATAGAATTGAGGCTTTTATAACTCTTCACAATCTGTTGAGAACGGAAATGCCAAATCTCCTTTCCACTCCAGAGCGCCGCCATCCCCACCCCCCCCCCTCTCTCGATAAGCGAGGGTTCTAAAGGACAGACGAATCTTGACTAAGTAGTTTACTTATGGAAATGCCTTGGTGGCGCCACGTGGGCTTGGTGTCATTGGTTTCTAGACCATAAAATCTTTGTCTTCTGTATTTGTATCAAAATGATTATTTTAGTTCTTTATTATGGGACAAAGAATGCTATTTCTTTTTTATAACAAATTTAAACTTTATAACAAAAAGTACAATAATGCTCTACTATATGCGAAAAGTAAGATTAATTGGGTACCCTGCTTGGGTTCTTGCTTTCATAAAAATTATATGCGAAAAATATAGAATCATTTTGCTTGTAAATTATGGTTAATGACATATTTTGATTGTTTGATTAATTATATGCTTTTAACTTGGACGTTTGCAAATTGGTATGCAAATATTTTTGATATAATAGGTTTTATTCATTTGTTAAACACACAAAATGTGAAGTAGGTCATTTTGTCAGTTAGTCAATTTCAGTCCACGTGATGTTCTTCAATTTCACATCAAACACCGATCAACCGAAGGTGGAGGTTGTGGGACCAGGCTGTCAGGTCGCAAGGGAAAATAACTATGAGCCCAAATTTGCAACGCCTTTACCAGAGCTTCCAGAGGACCACAGGCAGCACAGTAAGTGAATTTACAACATATAATAAAATAAGCATAGCATGTGCACAATTTTTTCTAGAAAAAAATACACATTAATGTGTGGGTAAATTTGTGAAATTATAACCAGAATAATGAAATATTATACAAAATTGAATCTGTTTGGGAAAATAAAAAATTATAGTAAAAAATTAAACTATTCTAAACATTACCAAGTATGAGTTTACCCTCACGCAAGAAGAGTTATAGCACAAACACGGGCATCTGTACCAACCTGAACTAAATAATACAAACACAATTCAACATTTATTTACACAGTAGACCAAAACCATTTATATTAAAGCTAGAAACAAGTAAAATACTTTAAAGAGGAAAATAATGAGAGCTGGCCACCAATTTGAACCACATCAGTACAAGATAGCTAACAAAATATCAACCATACATAGACAATCTACAATCATTGCATAAAAGGATGCTAAATCAGATAATGCATCCAATGATCATCTTACCAACAAAAACGAAGCCTAATTATGTAACAAGATAAACTAACAAGCAACATTTTTCTGATGGTTGCTACTGAATATATATATGACACAAACAAAACAACAAAAAGAGGCCCTGATTCAGAGGTCCAGCTCCCAGCCCTGAGATTGCAAACACCTATTCACTCATCAGTTATCAACATTAAAAAAAAAAAAAAAGCACAAGGTACTGTCCTAACTATCACTATTTGAAACCTGTTAGGCAGTCACTTTTCACATCCTATCTATCACCAGTCAGAAACCAAGTCATTTGTCGTCGTAAAAGAATGTGTAAAGCACTGATGCGGGGTATAGCTCCCAGAACCCCTTAAGCTTGCCTCCACACTCCTCTGACAAACAAATACAAGGTATTTTATTTGAGAACAGAATATACTCACTTTCAGGCACGGCCCATGTGCATGAACCAGTCCTATCAACCTGTTTCGGCATGAACACCAATTTAAACCCAGGTACTTGCTTCAGAGGACAAACTACCGTAGAGCCCTCTCTCTGCTCTCTTATATCCACTATGTCAAACTTGCACGTTCTAAAGTCATGAAGCGTCCATCCAGCTCTAGTCAAGAGCATCATGTACAGATGTACTGCTGGTTACTATTTAATCCGATTGCATCTCTGGTTAGAACTCAAATGGATATGATGTACTGCTGCTCTAGTCAAGGTGTATCATGTCCAGCAATATAAACTGACCTGTTGATATATAATTGGGTTGAAAATCTACAAGCACACAAGAAGTAATAGAATCTTGAATTAATGTAAATTCAAACACTGATATGAGAGGTCGGTTTGACCTTCATTTTAGAAGATTACTAAATTTTTTTTAGAGACAAATGACCCCACCATATTGAGGAAATAGCAACATATAAAGTAGTGTTTAAATTCTGTTTAATGAGGTATAGATGTACAACACAACACTAAAGAATTACAATCAGAAAGAAAAAAAATGAAGTATCAACCTCCTGTTTTATTTTTTTTTTGTGCATTAAAAAAATGATGCCATAGTCCCCTACTGTTTCTATTAATCGAAAAACAGGTCATTATTGGTTCACCATACTTAACTACAGCCTAAAACCTAAGTGAAACAAACTTTTATATCCACACAGGAAAAGCCTCACACATGATACACATCAGCAAATCCAATACCATGCCAGCACTGGTACCACATCCAATAAGCGATATTGATTAAGCAAAGAAAAATAACATTTTGGCAGCTTTAAAATTAACCAGCAAAGTTGATTTTAACCTGTGAGCATAATACTTAGTTGTTTGTACCAACTTGGTGGACAGCACAAGCTGTTAATTATTATTGTCCTGCAGTATAATGAATGGTCAGAGACAGTTATACAGATTTAAACCCTCCAGTCACTATTCATTTCAAAGTAAGAATTTTGGTTAGAAATCAACCACAAAACTGCAGCAAGAAAACCTAACCCATCGTGTATGACTGACACACACAAATGACCAAGCATGATGCTTCATCTCTATTAGGAGTGCCAAATCTAGTTTATCAAAATGATGTAAAATTTTACAGCATTGTTTACTTTTTGTCAAAATTTTACAAAATCACCATTTTAAGGATTAATTGCTTCCTGCATAAAACGGAGCCCAATTAAACATCCAATTCGATTTCAATGACACTTGGAGTAAATAAACAAAACGGTAAGCATACATAGAGTTCTTGAACTCAGAGACGACCCATCTCGCCTGTTCGACAGTGGCAAACTCCTTCATAAGGGCTTTGTTTGATTAAGAGTCCTTTGATTAATTACTGAAATTTATAAGGATTTTGTTTGAATCAGAGCCCTTTGATTTATTAGCGAAATTTATAAGGGCTTCGTTTCAAACAAATTAAAGCCCTTAGAAGACTGATTATTTATAAAATTGCTAAGGACTCCAACTAGGATTACTTGAATCCGCTAACATATTAAGATTGTGTACCAGATACAGTGTGTCAGATAAGATTGTATACCAGATTGGCTTGGCATATCAGATTGCGCAACAGTTCTAGCCGACATAGCTCGACGACAGCATAGGCGACAGCTGATCTGATCTCCCAGACCAGCATCACCATACGCCAACTTCACTTGGATGAGGTTGGAGTCGATTGGAGTGGAAGATGGGATCGCACCTCATTCTCTTTCTCTGTCCGGCGGCGGCGATGCAAATCCGTTAAGCACGAAATTATAGAATTCATGTTTCTGCATCCGTTGAGAACGGAATTGAACTCCAGTGGATCCGTTTGAGAAGGGATGCAAATCCGTTGAGAACGGAAGTCAATAGAATTCAGGTTTTTAAAACTTTCTGCACAACCCGTTGAGAACGGAATTCGATCCGTTGAGAAGGGAAGTGCCAAATATCCTTTCCACTCCAGTGCACCGCCATTTCTCCCTCTATCTGTCAAATCCCTCCACCTCCACCGCCTTGTGCTGTCGCGATGCTCTTTCTCACTCCCCACTCGCAACAGTCCCCACTCTTCTAGGTTTTTACTGAGATAGATGCCTCTTCTTTTCTTTTTCACTTATGGCATGGAATGTGGTAGCTTGTGATTTTCACCTTCCGATTTATATCAAATGGTCTATATTAACAGTTCAAAAATTTTGGGTCATTAATCATTAATTCATATTATAATTATTTAATTCATGTTATTCAGATTTCTAGACATAATTGGAAATGAAGTCGCTTATAATTAATTAATAAATTCACTGCAATTTTCAGCATGTTTTGAACTTATTTTTTTTCAATAAATTGGTTTGATTAAAAATGAAAATTGCAGATTAAACCATTTCATTGCTGGTCCCTATTTTGTGTACCGCATAAAATCTTTTGCTGCATTTTAAATTATTATAAGATAGTCGGTTAAACTTCTTTAATATAGAAACTTCAAAATTTTTAATAGAAAATATTAGTGCTGTTATTCTTGATTGAATACCTGCAACCAAATTTAGAATTGCTAAATCGATTATTCCCTGTGTTAAATAAGTGTCGAAAACGTTAAAAATTTGATTTTTTTTTTTTTTTTTAAGAAGGCTTTCTAATAGCTTTCTCGTGACTAATAAAATTCCTTATGGTATGCTGTGGGACAGCAAACTACAAAAGCAACCATTGATGGACAGGGTTTGTGTTGGTTGGTAAATCTTGGTGGACATGATAAGCACAACCGTTTAATCATTATCAGCACTCAGCAAGACCAACTAGCATGCTACAATATAAATGTATCTTAGCCTTGCAATACCAGAGAGGGTGTGTGTGAATTTATCTAGAAATTTATCAAGGATATCTAACAGCATGCTTCAACTACGCATTACAAGTTTACAACTTAAAAAAAATATGTGCTAATACACAAATGCGCAAACAAAAGTTGTATTGATTCTCGATTTATTTGGCAATAATTAATCCTAGTAAAAGTATGCCGAGCTTTTGAATTAGTCTAAATCTTAGGCAGATGCAAAACTGACAATATCAGCGAGACAAAAAAACAAGGAAACCAACCAGGGATAATCAAAATCCAACCAAAATGATACTAGAATTGGAGGTGTACCAGTTAAGAACTACAAAACTTCTGACAACTAGTAAAGCTAATTCAACAAATAACAAAAATTACAAATAATTGAAACCTAGTATCAGCTGCACAATTAATGTAAGAAACAACAACAATGTATACACTAGCCTTCATATGAAGTGGTATTGCTCAGACCAAATTTGCAAATGCAAACTGATTAGCTATATTCTTTCCCAGCCAAGGTCTTGCATCTCAAACAGGCACCTTTCCAGTGTCCACCGCAACCACAAAAATAAGCTTCACCCAGCCCAGGAATATTCTCGTCCTATTGCACTACATACCTCTTAAGAAAGTCACTTCCAGATATTCAACAAGCAGACTGCACTTCTTTTGCAGTTCTTATGTTTCTAATGCTCTCAATACAGTATACCTTGGAATCTAAACTCCTCTACGCTACAAGAAAGCAACCATCTGGACTCAAAGCTGATTAAAAAAATCTATATTCGACTTCATTTTATCCTCGGAGTAGGCAAGCAACTTATGGTACTTCCTAAAAGCAACAGACACCTCTTCCTCCTAGCCATATGTAGCCATGAAGAACTCTGCATTCTGTTTTATTTTATCTTTTCTTTAAAAGCACATACAGACATTCTAGACCCTAACATAATCCTCAGCTTCTCAATTATCTCAAGATTCTGCCTCGAAAAATCAAGGGTATGGCTGATATAGCGGCTTTTGTCATTCCCCAACAGTGACAGTGTATCTCGACATGATAATCCAGATTCATTCAATAGATTTATTCAAGGAAGAACAAACTTATCAATGTCACATGTGATTAGCAAAGGGTTTCTGCTCACTATCTTTAACAATGGTTGATCATTATTCCCAACAAAATCTCTAGAAGAAGAGAGTGCCTTTTGAATAAAGGGCAATAGGGTTGCACTGGATGACCGGAACCAGTAGTTCTGTAGAGAACCAACAACAACAACAACTAAGCCTTTTGTCCCAAACAAGTTGGAGTAGGCTAGAAAAGAAACCCAAGAAGAAAAAATGATCCACGAAAAAAGTCAGGGCCTTTTGTCCCAAACAAGTTGGATATGCTAGAAAAGGCTGAGTTTTTACGCTGGCTCGCCAAGCTTATCGCAAGCATGCAGTCTTGAACCCTAGATCTCCTAGAAGAGAGCCCAGTGCTCTACCACCCGAGCTGCTAGAAGGGCCTTTTGTCCCAAACAAGTTGGGTAGCACTCTGCAGAGAACCAATTTTTTTTATTAATTCATGCACCTTTGGTTTAAGGGTCTATCATGGTTTAAAAACTCGGCAAGTAAACTCGGAATCGGCCCGAGTTGACTCTGACTCGGCGCTCACCGATCCGATTTTTCGCGAGTCAGAACGGATTCCATTTGAGATCACCATTAATGGCTATTTTGTCCCAAAAAGAGAGGTGAAGGTGCACGTAGAACACTGAAAAAGGTGGTTAGGTTGGAGAAATCGTACCAGGAGATCGGAGAAAGCACCATTCCGTCACCTTGTGTGGAGTTCGCCCATTTTTTGGTGCTCTATCGCAAAAGAAAGGGTGGGAGAAGAGTGGGAACGGGAAAGAGAGAGAGAAGGAGAAGGGGTCTGTACTGGAGACCTCCATTTCCGAATTTTTTTCATTTTTTCATTAATTCAAATCAGACGATCCATATTATTTAAGAAGTGTCATATTTAAAAAACTAAACGATACTCGATCCAAAAATCACTCAAAGAACATAGAAAAATTGATAATTTTCCTCTCTGTAATTCTAACTGATATATAAGGTGTTTAAACAAATGTATCTTCATTCAAAAATATTTTTCAAAATTTTTTCTATTTTTTCTGATTTTTTAAGACATTAAAATTAAAATTTATAAAAATCCGAGTTTTCGATCCGAGTCACCCGATTTTTTCCGAGTCATCCGATTCGACTCCTTAGTCCAACACTCCGAGTCCGAGTTTCAGAACCATGGGGTCTATCGACACTGCATCCCAGGATAATTGGGTGAAATGAAAATAACAGACTTGATCAGGGAATCAGACAAACCAGTATCTTATCTACACTACCTCCCCAACCAGCTTAATGCCGCCACTGCACCAGGCATTTTATTCTTGTCAGGATGTAGCAATGCTGCCAGTTTGTGGTACTGCTTTCTAATTGTGATCTCATCACACAGGGGCTCTACTTCAATGATTTTGTACCAATCGTAGAGGCCATTGGTCATTAACTGGGTAGAACAGTGTACCTCGCAAACTGAGAGAAGGTGAGAGTTATTATATAGTGGGAATAGCTTCTTTGCCATCAGTGTCATTTCCTTTGCACCAGCATAATCACGTTTGAGTAGTCTTTTCTCGGGAATCTCCTTGGCATGTATTGCCACTTCTTTGTCACAGGAAATAAAACAAGATATATGCGAGAAGACCTGGCAAAATAGCATAAGAGAATTTGTAATTGTTGGAACAAAAAAAATTATGGTATACAACTTATAGAAAATGCGAGAAGACCTGGAAACTTCAAGTTTTTGACAAACAAATGAACAACGATGAAGAGTGAAAACAAGGACATGTTAGCCATCCCATCTGAGGTGAAGTAATAACTTTGAGATGAAAAGCCTACATCCATGGGTAATATGGAATTACCTTCCATAAATTATTCCTCCAATGATGCAGTATGTTTGGCAACAGAAAATTCAGTACAATTCTTTGGATGAGATTCCAAAGTGGACAAACAGGCAGAAATCAAATATTAAAGAATCAAAATGGAAAAAAAAAATTTAACTATTTACAAGGACCAAAGTAACACAAACATGGTACTGTCGAGTTACTATCAATCTCCAGGGCAAAATCTTTTCCAAAGAAAATCAGAAGCTTGAGCTTACCAAAGTACCTTCAATATGCCGCTTCTTCTCCTTGTCATAGTAAATGATGATTTCTCCTCCAGTTATTAGCAGCAAAATGAGGCTCCACGATGACACTGCTGGCTACAAATTAATGCCATTCAAAATAATGGTTACAAATTATGCATCCATGCCAATTAATTTATTTTGTAGACATCTTCTAATAGCGATGGGATAAACTAAGTTTGCTAATGATCCACACACTTCTCAGGGCTTAATTAACATGTTAAATTTTAGTGCAAACCATAACCCTCAATCTTGAACCCCTTCAGCCGTCAGGCCAAGAAGAATTCGTCTGATGAATGGTAGGTATCTTATGTGAGAAAAGAATGTATGCAATTGTGGGTACTTTACATGTACCAGAACCATTCCTATCGTCCTGCTCTGGCATTAACACTGAGCATACTATAATACCGCTGATTATGTCACTGTAGGTTTACATTCAGAACAAACAGATTGAGGCTTTCTACTACAAATTAAGCCCACTGTTTATCATAATAGTAATGGAACTCCATTTCTAATTTTTTTAGCTAATATCAAGAATCTTATAAATATTTGCAACAAGTATCAACGGTCAATATAGTTGTGATCATATAGCTCATAACACTAAAATTTTAAATGTAATTCCTTTTAAATAACTGGTTCTCCTGAGCTAATATGAAAAAGATAGTAGTTTATTTATTTATTTATTTTTATTTTTAGTTCAACTTCATCCTAGTTATGAAGATCTGCATCTCATCCAGAAATTGGCAAGTGTAAATTGCAAATAAGAGATATTGTCAGTGCTATTTGCACCACAATATAGCAATATGTTATAGGTGTAGTTCCCAAAATAAAATGCTTATTATACATCAGATCCAATGATGTTTAGAAGCTTCTCTCTGCTTTGCACATGCCAATGGGAACTTGTAGTATTTACATCTTACAAAACTGCTAGACCCTGACTTGTGAATTTTACAGTAAATGCTGATTCTAAGGTGTAGTTACCACTCAGCTGACATGTGATGCATCCTTATTCAAGGTTAGATGGTAAATTATACGATGCTGCAAACTCTAAGAGAGACAGCAGAATGTCCATTACTGTCATTTTTTGTGACCAGCTTTCAGCTTCCCCTACTGCACATGCTCATTTCCATTAGTCCGAATTGAGCAGCTCAAGGGGTTGAGTTGTGCATGCGGCATCCTGCCATATCAAAGTAGCAAACTGTTCACCATCTCATTATAACCAACATTACACACAAAAAGGAAAATACAACAATAAGTAAAGAAAAAGGAAGTACCTAATACTCTTGAGATCAAAGGGCACTCCAGTCAGCATCACTAAAGCAGTTACCGCCACTTCAATGAGGTGGACCAAGGCAGCAAGAGAGATCGATACTACTTTACTCACCTCAGGTCTTGGGTCCAGAGTCAGATCCGATAAGCCAGCAAGCATTGGGAACCAGTAATTTTCTGTTATGTCAAAATATTTGACATATCCAGCCCAGCATCAGCAGGTTTCAATGCCCCTTCTGGTATAAAGCCCTAAGAGATAAAAAGGCAGGACAATGAGAATGTGGCATTCAGATTATCTAACAAACCAGAAAAAGAAAAAAAAAAAAAAGCTCATGCACAGACAAAACCAGACTGATCTTTACACTACCTCACTCACATGTTTTCATAACAAAATGACCTACAACCATGCCATAATGCAAATAAAACAGTAAGTTTAAAAAAAAACCAGCAGTCGAGTCTAACCTGACACTATAACCAACCTAAACTGATCACATTAACCCGATATTAACCTCACATAATGTCTTCATCAAAGCATCTCCACCTAATTGCAGCTGCCAACCTAGTTGTGGGCCTGACTGCAATGAAACACCTGAAACCACAACATCAATATATAGTTATATACCAGAATAAAAATCACAGAAAGTTGAAATCCACCAAAGGTACATTCAAGTAAAGCGCTTTTCTAAAATTAATTTACTAAAACGACTTCATTTTTAAGTTAATTTGCATCCGTTTGAGAAGGGATAAAAATCCGTTAAGCACGAAATTATAGAATTCAGGTTTCTGCACAATCTGTTTAGAACGGACCCGAATCCGTTGAGAACGGAATTGAACTCCAGTGGGATCCGTTCGAGAACGGATGAAAATCCGTTGAGAACGAAAGTCAATAGTATTCAGGCTTTTAAAAGCTCTGCACAATCCGTTGAAAACGGACCTCAATTCGTCGAGAACGGATCTGAACTCCAGTGGGATCCGTTTGAGAACGGAGGCAAATCCGTTGAGAACGGGGCAATAGAATTCAGGTTTTTTAAAACTTTCTGCACAACCCGTTGAAAACGGACCTCGACATTTGTTTAGAACGGAAGTGCCAAATCTCCTTTCCACTCCAGTGCAGCGCCATTTCTCCCTCCTCTCTCTCAATTTCTCCCCCAATTTCATTCCAATTTGTCAAGTTGAGAGGCAGAGAAGAAGACGGGGTCAGATCATAGAGAGAAGACGGAGGGGTGGGTCCAGACTGTCAGGTCGCAATAAGACACGTGTCGCACAGAGCAACCCAAATGATAGCTCGAAGCGAAGAGGCTAGCAGTGGCGCGAGGGAACAGCGCAAGTTAGCACTAGAGAGGATCGGAAGGGGTTTAGACTTTAAGAGCAAGAGAGGAAATGAAGCAGTGACGAGTGGGAAGGCCTAAAGTTTAGAGGAGAAAAATCGAAAAAAATATATGCCATTGCTTGCAATACCACATATAATCTATGCCTTTGTATATTTGTATCGAAATTATTATTTTAGTTCTTTATTATGCTACAAATAATGCTATTTCTTTTTTATAACGACTCAAATCTTTATAACAAATACCAAGATAATCCTATATTAAAATAAATTCAGGAAAGCATATTGCATAATTCAATTCGAGGTTTATATTACTGCACCAGACATTGATGCCATTTTTTTTTTTGTAACTCAAAATTAAAACGTGAAAGTCCACTAACCTCATTAATGATTTTACAAATTCTAAATCTAGATAAATATGTTTACCTTAATTGGGTATGTATAAGGTCTGGTTTATTAAAAATTCGATAAATATGTTTACTTTAATTGTGTGTACATAATATATTATCGATATTATTATAAACATGCGCTAGGTATTATAAAAAATTGTCATGTTATAATAAACAAGCGCTATAAAATGGTTAAAATTAGTTTTTTTAATATTATTTTTCTCCCATTGTATATAGGAATAATTAGATATATGCCACTTTGAAAACTTGATAATTAGAGATATGTCATTCTTAAATTGTAAATTAGTTTTATGCCACCATAAAATGGTTAAAATTAGTTTTATGCCATTATTTTCGATCAAAATTAGAGATATGCCACTCAAATTAGGAAAATGCAACTCTAAATTTTTTAAAATGTCCAAAATACCCTCTCATTAACGAATTAAAAAGAAATTTATTGACATGAATTAAATTTTAAATTTCAAATTTACAAATTTTTTATTTTCTAGTTTTGGATTTAAAAAATAAAAAAATTCAAACTTTCAAAATTTCGAATTTTAAAATTTGAAATTTTTAATTTAGAATTTTTAAATTTTAACTTTTGAAATTTTTTATTTTTAATTATAAAAAATTTGAAATTTTTTATTTTAAAAAAATTGAAATTTTTTATTTTAAAAAATTTGAAATTTTTTATTTCAAAACATTTGAAATTTTTTATTTCAAAACATTTGAAATTTTTTATTTCAAAACATTTGAAATTTTTTATTTCAAAAAATTTGAAATTTTTTATTCTAAAAAATTTGAAATTTTTAATTTAGAATTTCTCCCATTATTAATTTTTTAATATTAATTTTCTCCCATTGTATAAATTATCAGTATAAGTGCGCATAATTACGCGTTCCGTACAAACTAAAAGAATTGGTTAGGGTGATTATGGGCCAATAGCATGGTTTGTGGGTCAATATGGGCCTATAATTGTGCTAGCTGCACTCTGAACGCGTTCAGACTTGAGCTCGGAACGGCTGAACGCAGATAAAATCCTGTGCGTTCTGGGTGGGGTTTGACCGCCAGAGTCAAACATTTTTTGTGCGTTCAGCCGGGTTTTCGGGTATCGGTGCATACTATCGGATCGGATGGGGTATCGGTCCATCGAAACTGATTTGTCCAGCTTACTCGCGTTGAAGTATAGGGACCCACTATTCATTGATTGTAAGGAACATACGCCGAGTTCAGACGCTATTTGAGGGCTACTAATTTTTCCGAAAAATCACAAAATCTTGTGACTCGCTGAAAAAATGAAATTGTTTTTTGGAGAGTCGATGGGTCTGAGTTGGGATCTCCATCTCTCTCTCTCTCCAACTCCAACTCCAACTCCAACTGAAGCTCAAAGCCTCAAACCCCGTTCCCTCCGCCTCTTCAGCTCTTCTCCTCCTCCGCTTTCCCTCTGACGAATCCTCACTCGAACCCGAACCCGATTCCCAATCAGGCAGCGTCTCACGTGTCCTCGGCTGAGAAGATGAAATCGGAGCTTCAGAAAGTTGCTTTTCGTTGAGTAAAATAGTTGGTCATGTTTCTAAGCATCGTGGCTTCTCGCGTACTAGTTACTACCGTGTCATATTTTGTTGCCTCATTACTCGCTAGTTTGGGGAGGAAAAAAAAAAAGTTATGGAGATTTCCAGAGATTAACATGTTACATTCACCGACTTTATTCTCCTGAAAAATATTAATCATATAAGATATTTTTAGTCTGGACAAGGCAATCTATAAACAAGGTGTAAGAGCGAACCCTTCTGATATTTTATGAATTACTTGAAAATTAATAATATTTTTTAATGAAGTTTAATCAGCGAAACTAGCTCAACAAAAAAAATGTCTTCTACATCTACATCTTATAGCACATCTCGCATACAGAAATACTTGTACAAACACTTGCCATTTCGATTTTATAGCAAAATTATTGTCAGTGGATGACACTTCTCCAAAAAATAATATTTGTACTAATGAAAAAAATGGAAAAAGTCTAGTAAGTTTAGCAAAACAAGAATCCTATTGATCAAGCTAGCATACCAGAACAGAAGAACTTCATATTTCTCTATAACTAATAATGTGCTAGTATAGTATAAACCTTACAATTGCAGTTGAGGATAGTTTAAGGCTAATACTGATCCAGCAGATGCTCATTTGCATAACTAATCCAAATTTAATCAAGATCTAACATTGACTTCAGAAAAATGCCTCAGCCAATTAGCTTCAAATCAACTCAAATGTTCAATTAATGTGTAAATCAAGAACTAACAAAATAAAACCAAAACAATGCAATGACTATTTTCCCAAAAAAATTCCAGGAGCAGCAGAAGAAGCTCCACTCAGCCACTTTCTTCCCAAATCGGATCTCCAAATTCTGAATCTGATAATCTGATAGAGAGAGAGAGAGAGTGCCAGCAACTCCTTTATGACTATAAGTGAAATTCATACAAATGGTCAATATAGTTGCGACCATATAACTCATAACACTAAAATTTTGACTATAAGTACTTATGAACTCATGAGTGGTTCTCCTGAGCTAATATGAAAAAGATTTATTTATTTATTTATTTTGGTTCGACTTCACCCTGGTTATGAAGGTATTTGCATCTAATCCAGAAATTGGTATGTGTAGATTGCAAATAAGAGATATAGTCAGTATTATTTGCACTACAGTACAACAATAGGTGTAGTTCCCAAAAAAAATAAAAATAAATAAATGCTTATTGTACATCAGATCCAATGATTTTTGGAAGCTTCTCTCAGTTTTGCACATGCCATGGGAAACTTGTAAATATCTATCTTACAAAACTGTTAGACCCTGACTGACTTGTGAATTTCTATAAATGCTGATAACCCAATTCCTATATTCTAGGGTGCAAGAAACATAGACCGAGTTCTTATAAAAGACATAGTTCAGCTGACATGTGATGCATCCTAATTCTAAGGTTAGATGGTGAATTATACGATGCTGCAAACTCTAAGAGAGACAGGAGAATGTCCATTACTGTCATTTAGTGATGAGCTTTCAGCTTCCCAAGTACTTTCACCTGCTCATTTTCCATCAATCCGAAGAAACATCACAAATGATCCTAAGTTCCTAACCCTTATAGAAAAGGGAAATGAAAACAGCGAATGACATATTGTTTCACAATAGCACCTAAATACTGTTAAGGGCACCAAGGTCGATTCATATATCCGTTCGTATATTCATATATATATCCAAAATTGTATGATAGTAACTAGATGCAATTTCAGAATCCAAGGTCAATTCATATATCCATATATATTTCATCATTCTTTTTGGTGTTGCTATAATTCGTACAAATCAGGGCGTCTTAGGACTTGGAGTAACAAGCCAGTGAGACAAGTACATAATGAATGTGTTCATCAAATTCAATGCAGGAAACAGCCAATTGAACTCAACTCACCAGTGACAAAAAGGAGCTCTTTCTCCGACCATATGTCACACACAATCGCCTCCATTCAACCTCTTTCTCGTAAAACCTCCGATGCCGAAATGGGAGGCGGGAAGAGGTGGGGTAATAGGAGGAGGAAGCGCTAGCTCTATGCTTAGCTTAGGTAATTTTGCCTATTTACCCTTGAAATTTTCTCCCATTATTATTTTTTTTAAAATTAAATTTCTCCCATTGCATATAGGAATAATTAGATATATGCCACTTTCAAAAATTGATAATTAGAGATTTGTCATTCTTAAATTGTAAATTAGTTTTATGCCATTAATTTTGATCAAAATTAGAGATTTGCCACTCAAATAAGGAAAATGTCACTCTAAATTTTTAAAAATGTCCAAAATACCCTCTCATTAACAAATTAAAAAGAAATTTATTGACATGAATTAAATTTCAATTTTTCAAATTTACAAATTTTTAATTTTCGAGTTTTGGATTTAAAAAAAATTCAAACTTTCAAAATTTTTAAAATTTCGAATTTTAAAATTTGAAATTTTTAATTTAGAATTTTTGAATTTTAACTTTTGAAATTTGAAATTTTTAATTTAGAATTTCTCCCATTATTATTTTGTTTAATATTAATTTTCTCCCATTGTATATATATAAATATATGTGCGCGTAATTACGCGTCCCGTACAAACTAAAAGAATGGGTTAGGGTGATTATGGGCCAATAGCATGGTTTGTGGGTCATTATGGGCCTATAATTGTGTTATTTGCACTCTGAACGCGTTCAGACTTGAGCTCGGAACGGCTGAACGCAGATAAAATCCTGTGCGTTCAGGGTGGGGTTTGACCGCCAGAGTCAAACATTTTTTGTGCGTTCAGCTGGGTTTTCGGGTTTCGGTGCATACTATCGGATCGGATCGGGTATCGGTCCATCGAAACTGATTTGCCCAGCTTACTCGCGTTGAAGTGTAGGGACCCACTAATCATTGATTGTATGGAATATACGCCGAGTTCAGACGCTATTTGAGGGCTACTAATTTTTCCGAAAAATCACAAAATCTTGTGACTCGCTGAAAAAATGAAATTGTTTTTTGGAGAGTCGCTGGGTCTGAGTTGGGATCTCCATCTCCATCTCCTCTCTCTCTCTCTCCAACTCCAACTCCAACTGAAGCTCAAAGCCTCAAACCCCGTTCCCTCTGCCTCTTCAGCTCTTCTCCTCCTCTGCTTTCCCTCCGACGAATCCTCACCCGAACCCGAACCCAAACCCGATTCCCAATCAGGCAGCGTCTCACATGTCCTCGGCTGAGAAGATGAAATTGGAGCTTCAGAAAATCAGGAATGAGGAGGGGATCGAGGTGTAGCACATTCTCTCCATTTCATTTCTCCAGGTTATATACATGCATGATATTTCTTATTTATATGACACTTCTTTTGTTTTGCAGTCGCTCAACTCACAACAAAAATTATGCATCATCTCTCATTCTCTCTACTGTTCTGATTATGATTAAGAGGGATTGGATTCTGATTATGGAATTCCTCCCAGAAATGTAACAGAGACGAGACGAAGTGAAATCCACTACAGCACAATTGAGCCAACACCAGCACTATCGATATTGAAGTGTCTGTCTTTTGTAAATTGTAAAGGCTGTGCTGTTGTTACTCAAGGACGACCCATAAGATTGCACCACAACTCAGTTCCCTGCTGCGACTTTTGAATTGGTTGGATTCTGTAAGATTCTTTTCTCATAAATCTGACTTTTGTAGACTACAAAATTGTCTTATATTATCATTTAACCCTGTAACATTCTACAATATATATGTCTGTAAGAACTAGGTCGCTCTACTTAATTTACTTCCCCTTTCTTCTAAACTAATGAATTTGCCCATTTTCTCGCCATTGTTCCACTCCACTAGTCAGCGAGAAATGAAGGGTAATGACTGTTTTGTGAAGGAAATATGGAAAGAGTGGCGTACCAAATTAGAACATGCACTTTTTTTGTGAGGGAACTTCTGATTCCCTCCTTTTGCAAGGATGTTTAGTAAATTTTGTGATTTACTTGTCTACCGATTGAATGAGTCTCATGGTAATATACTTATTCTTTTTATAAAAGGTTTATTGCTGGTTTCTTCCTTGCGGCAATCCCATGGTATGTTGCTGCATTTACTTTTACTGGTCTTGGTAGACTAATTTAGGTCTCCACAATGTTTCAGTAATCCCCCCACGTTAATTAAATTCTTGTATGTTTTTTCCCTTTAGTGGCTAACAATTGACGTAAGAAAGATTCTAGTGCTCCTGGAGCTTTCCTAGGTCAATAAGTCATGCTTAAAAAAGCAAAGTTATGCTGATAATAATGGTATTATATAAAAAGTACATTTGATGAATATATACTGGTCTAAGAAAGTAAAACAAAAGGGTTTATTGGACCATTAGCTTCAAACACTGGAAATGTCGCCCCTCTAGTGTTCCATCTGCTTTTAATTATAAATCATCATATGTTTTCAGGCTCTCTTAAAGATAGTCTACAGTTATTCAACCTTCCACTGAGTCCAACCTGAAAAGACGTGATAAATGAGTCGCCTCTTAGAATTGTACTTGTTGTTTTGCAAAAAAAATGTGGGACCATTCTCTTTGTAGGCGGTGCATTCGCGCTTCTGATCTCTTCACTTCACTATTTCGCCTCAAGAGGTGTCCAGAAACGCTAATTTCAGAGTATGCCACTGCTATAATATCCCAGGCAGTCAGGATTGAAGGTTAAATATTTACGATGCACCTTTGTAATTTGTTCTGTATAAAAGAATTTTTTTATACAAGGTTTGATAGATGAATTCCTTTCGGCTTTCTTTGTTTTTTTGTGTTGGGTAACAACATACAGATTTGTACCTTCTTGGTGTTATACTATTATTGTACCCTTTTTTGATTAAATGGTGTTTTTTCACCTTTATATTGTAATAATCTAAAAAGGCTACAGAGTGACCTGAATTAGCTTCTTTTGTTAAGGAACGCAATTCGACTGGACATATAGTATTAAAGCTTTTTTTTTTTTCTTTTGAGAATATCAATGGTGGTATTGCTTTTATAGAATATCCATGGTGTACGGAACCACCTGTCATTGATTGGAGAACCTTCTGACACTACCTAGGCACTCCCTTGGCTAAGCCTTCTCAGTTCTCATGTTCTCAAACTCAATGAGAGATTAAGGATCAAATTTTATAAATAACTTGGGCACTGAAATCTTAATTAGAAAGAAATGATATGTTAAATTAAATATGGAGTTCAGTAGTAGGACGCATCATCATAAAATTTTATGTTAATTAGAAAAAATGCTGGAAGCAATCTAGAAAAGAAATCTGACATTTAAAGTCTGAACAAGGAATTCTATAAACAAGGTGTAAGGGTCTGAACCTTTCTGACATTTAATGAGTCCCTTTAAAATTAATAATATTGTTTTAAGGAAGTTTAATAAATATTAGCTCAACCATGTATTCGACATTTAAATTTTGGAGAACATATCCGCATACAGAATATTTGTACAAAACATGTGCTATTTAGATTCTAGAATAAAATCAAAGGCAGTGGTGACACGTGCCTCCAAAAATTAATATTCTAGAAAAAATGCTGCACAATCCGTTGAGAACGGACCTAGATCCATTAGGAACGGAACTGAAGTCATGTGGGATCCGTTAGAGAACGGGTGCAAATCCGTTGAGAACGGAAGGTAATAGAATTCAGGTTTTAAAAACTTTCTGCACAACCCGTTGAGTATACTATAAAATCATTGCTGGTTCCTATTTTGTATACTATAAAATCTTTTGCTGAACTTTAAATTATTGTAGGATAGTTGGTTAACTTTACTATAGAAACTTCAAAATTATTAATAGAAAATATTAGTGTTGTTATTCTTGACTGAATGCGTGCAATCAAAATTATATATTCTTGTCGTACAACATTCAAAATTTGATTTTTTTTTTTTAAAAAAAGAAGGTTTTCTAGTAGCTTTCTGGTGGCAAATAAAATTCCCCACGGTATGCTGTGAGACAGAAAACTACAAAAGCAATCTTTTATGGACAGGGTTTGTGTTGGTTGGTAAAGCTTGGTGGACATGATGAGCACAACCGTTTAATCATTATCAGCACTCAGCAAGACCAACTAGCATGCTACAATATACAAATATATTAGCCTTGCAATACCAGAGAGGGGGCGTGTGAATTTATCTAGAAATTTATCAAGGATATCTAACAGCATGCTTCAACTACGCATTACAAGTTTTCAACTTAAAAAAAAACAGATGTGCTAGTACAAGTATCCAAACAAAAGTTGTTTTGATTCTGGATTCATTTGGCAATAATTAATCCTAGTAAAAATATGCTGAGCTTTTGAATTAGTCTAAATTCGACTTCATTTTATCCTTGGAGTAGGCAAGCAACTTAGGGTGGGTGCTTCCTAAAAGCAGTAGACACCTCTTCCTCAGACTAGCCATATGTTACCATGAATAACTCTGCATTCTGTTTTATTTTATCTTTTCTTTAACCACCAATATCTTTAAAAGCACATACAGACATACTAGACCCCCACATAATTCTCAGATTCTCAATTAGCTCAAGATTCTGCATTAAAAAAATCAAGGGTATGGCTGATATAGTGACTTTTGTTATTCCCCAACAGTGACAGTATATGTCAACATGATAATCCAAATTCATTCAATAGATTAGCAAAGGGTTGCTGCTCACAATCTTTAACAATGCATGATCATTTTTCCCAACAAAATCTCCCGAAGAAGAGTGTGCCTTTTGAATAAAGGGCAATAGGGTTGCACTGGATGAACTGAACCAGTAGCTCTGCAGAGAACCAATTTTTTTATTAATTCATGCACCTTTGGTTTAAGCGTCTATCCACACTGCATCCCAGGATAACTGGGTGAAATGAAAATAACAGACTTGATCAGGGAATCAGACAAACCAGTATCTTATCCACACTACCTTCCCAACCTGCTTAAATGCCGCCACTGCACCAGGCATTTTATTCTCATCAGGATGTAGCAATGCTGCCAGTTTGTGGTGCTGCTTTCTAATGGCCAGAGTCAACTTCATTGCAGTTGTAAACTTCAGTGAGCAGTAAAATTGGTTCAGCAAAAGTTACAAGTAGAGGGTCAAGGGTAAAACATTCAGGGGTTAATTCACTCCAAAACAATTAGACTGATTTGCTAAACTATAGACTGAACAATTAAAAATATATATTTTTTTAATTTAACAGAATAAGGTTCAAACAGTAAATTTTATTGAGTAGGAGATATACTTTGTAGCAAAATTAAGTACAGTTTTGTTCATATTGCCGGTATGTTGTACCTACGAGTGTAATTTACTTGATCCATTTGATTAATTAATTAGAAAAAATATAAATATCACAAATAATCCTACAAATACATAACACTGTCCTACTGGCGTCCAAATAATTGCAGATAGAAACATGGAACCGAGCCACGACGTACTAATTAATAATTAATTAATAATTAAAAATAATTCTATAAGGCCTCCACACGACGTACTTTTTCTAATTTATAATTAACTTATCCATAATTATAAAATATAAAAAATAATTCTAAAAAATTTTTAAATTACATATTATAATTATTTATATTTATTCTGATTTTTTAGTAATTTTTTAATTATTTTTTCAATATTTATTCTATTTTTTCGATTAATTACCTAATTAAACTAATTAAATTAAATAAATAAACTAATTAAATTATATAAAAAATTTCAAATTACATATTATAATTATTTATATTTATTCTGATTTTTTAGTAATTTTTTAATCATTTTTTCAATATTTATTCTATTTTTTCTATTAATTACCTAATTAAACTAATTAAATTAAATAAATTAATTAAATATATAAAAAAAACACACACCTGCAGCTTGAGAGGGGTGGGGGGGGGGGGGAGGAGGGTCGCTGGCGCCTTTTGGCTTAGATCGGCAATTGGAATGCCGATCTAAGCTTAGATCGGCATTCCAATTGCCGATCTAAGCAATTTCCAACATCGGCATTCCGATTGCCGATCTAACAACGTTAGTTTTAAAATTTCGAATTTTTAAACGTTTTTTTCGATATTCGTGTGAACAGTAACGTTAGTTTTAATTTTTTCGGGTTAGCTGCACTCTAAACGCGTTCAGACTTGAGCTCGGAACGGCTGAACGCAGATAAAATCCTGTGCGTTCAGGGTGGGGTTTGACCGCCATAGTCAAACATTTTTTGTGCGTTCAGCCGGGTTTTCGGGTTTCGGTGCATACTATCGGATCGGATCGGGTATCGGTCCATCGAAACTGATTTGCCCAGCTTACTCGCGTTGAAGTGTAGGGACCCACTAATCATTGATTGTATGGAATATACGCCGAGTTCAGACGCTATTTGAGGGCTACTAATTTTTCCGAAAAATCACAAAATCTTGTGACTCGCTGAAAAAATGAAATTGTTTTTTGGAGAGTCGCTGGGTCTGAGTTGGGATCTCCATCTCCATCTCCTCTCTCTCTCTCTCCAACTCCAACTCCAACTGAAGCTCAAAGCCTCAAACCCCGTTCCCTCTGCCTCTTCAGCTCTTCTCCTCCTCTGCTTTCCCTCCGACGAATCCTCACCCGAACCCGAACCCAAACCCGATTCCCAATCAGGCAGCGTCTCACATGTCCTCGGCTGAGAAGATGAAATTGGAGCTTCAGAAAATCAGGAATGAGGAGGGGATCGAGGTGTAGCACATTCTCTCCATTTCATTTCTCCAGGTTATATACATGCATGATATTTCTTATTTATATGACACTTCTTTTGTTTTGCAGTCGCTCAACTCACAACAAAAATTATGCATCATCTCTCATTCTCTCTACTGTTCTGATTATGATTAAGAGGGATTGGATTCTGATTATGGAATTCCTCCCAGAAATGTAACAGAGACGAGACGAAGTGAAATCCACTACAGCACAATTGAGCCAAAACCAGCACTTTCGATATTGAAGTGTCTGTCTTTTGTAAATTGTAAAGGCTGTGCTGTTGTTACTCAAGGACAACCCATAAGATTGCACCACAACTTCTGCTCTCTCCCTGCTGCGGCATTCGAATTGGTTGGATTTTGTAAGATTCTTTTCTCATAAATCTGACTTTTATAGACTACAAAATTGTCTTATATTATCATTTAACCCTGTAACACTCTACAATATATATGTCTGTAAGAACTAGGTCGGTCTACTTAATTTACTTCCCCTTTCTTCTAAACTAATTAATTTGCCCATTTTCTCGCCATTGTTACACTCCACTAGTCAGCGAGAAATGAAGGGTAATGACTGTTTTGTGAAGGAAATATGGAAAGAGTGGTCGTACCAAATTAGAACATGCACTATTTTTGTGAGGGAACTTCTGATTCCCTCCTTTTGCAAGGATGTTTAGTAAATTTTGTGATTTACTTGTCTACCGATTGAATGAGTGAGAGTCTCATGGTAATATACTTATTCTCTTTATAAAAGGTTTATCGCTGGTTTCTTCTTTGCGGCAATCCCATGGTATATATCTTGCTGCATTTACTTTTACTGGTCTGATGTGCTATCATTTTTTGGGTCTTGGTAGACTAATTTAGGTCTCGGCAATGTTTTGGTAATAGCCCCCTCCCCCCCCCCCCCCACACACACACAAACACACATCACCACCACGTTAATTATATTCTTGTAGTCTTTTTTCCTTTAATGGCTAACAATTGACGTCTCTAGTGCTCCTGGAGCTTTCCTAGGTCAATAAGTCATGCTTAAAAAAGCAAAATTATACTGATAATAATGGTATTATATAAAAAGTACATCTGATGAAGGTATATTGGTCTAAGAAAGTAAAACAAAAGGGTTTACTGGAGCATTAGCTTCAAACACTGGAAATGTCGCCCCTCTAGTGTTCCATCTGCTTTTTATTATAAATCATCATATAATTTCAGGCTCTCTTAAAATGGTCGATAGTTATTCAACCTTCCTCTGAGTCCCACAAAAAAAAGACGTCATAAATGAGTCGCCTCTTACAATTGTACTTGTTGTTTTGCAAAAAAAAATGTGGGACCTTTCTCTCTATAGGCGCTGCATTCGCGCTTCTGATATCTTCACTTCACTATTTAGCCTCAAGAGGTGTCCAGACCCGCTAATTTCAGAGTATGCCACTGCTATAATATCCCAGGCAGTCAGGATTGAAGGTGCAATATTAAATATTTACGATGCACCTTTGTAATTTGTTCTGTATAAAAGAATTTTCTATAAAGGTTTGATAGATGAGTTCCTTTAGGCTTTCTTTGTTTTTTTGTGTTGGGTAACAACATACAGATTTGTACCTTCTTGGTGTTATACTATTATTGTACCCTTTTTTGATTAAATGGTGTTTTTTCACCTTTATATTGTAATAATCTAAAAAGGCTACAGAGTGACCTGAATTAGCTTCTTTCGTTAAGGAATGCAATTCGACTGGACATATAATATTAAAGCTTTTTGTTTTTTTTTTTGAGAATATCAATGGTGGTATACTGGTATTGCTTTTGTAGAATATCCATGGTGTACGGGACCACCTGTCATTGATTGGAGAACCTTCTGACACTACCTAGGCACTCCCTTGACTAAGCCTTCTCAGTTCTCATGTTCTCAAACTCAATGAGAGGTTAAGGATCATATTTTATAAATAACTTGGGCACTGAAATCTTAATTAGAAAGAAATGATATGTTAAATTCAATATGGAGTTCAGTAGTAGGACGCATCATCATAAAATTTTATGTTAATTAGAAAAAATTCTGGAAGCAATCTAGAAAAGAAATCGGATGTTGCTATCATGTTATTGATTAATTTTCATTTATATTTTTAAAGTCTGAACAAGGAATTCTATAAACTAGGTGTAAGGGTCTGAACCTTTCTGACATTTAATGAGTCCCTTTAAAATTAATAATATTGTTTTAAGGAAGTTTAATAAAAATTAGGTCAACCATGTATTAGACATTTAAATTTTGGAGAACATATCCGCATACAGAATTTTTGTACAAAACATGTGCTATTTAGATTCTAGAATAAAATTAAAGGCAGTGGTGACACGTGCCTCCAAAAACTAATATTTATACTAAAGGAAAAAATGCAAATGAGCTAGTAAGTTCCCAGCAAAAACAGGAATCCTACTGATCAAGCATACCAGTACAGAAGAACTTCATATTTCACTATTAACAAATGCTATTCTACAATTACAAATAATATAGAAGCCCCCCAGAAAAAAGAGAAAAAGGACTTATGGAAGAAAAAAAATGAAAACTTGCAACCACATCCATGTAGATGTGCTTCAAAATGCAGACACAGCCTTGCTGGTATCAGGATTGCGCATATGAGTGAGCTGTGTGGTAAAAAGGTCTCCAAGGGCCCAACGAATATCCATCTGCATAAAATGAAGTGTGATTTATCTGCTATACCAATCAATATATACATCACCAAAAACTTGCAAACCATGCCTACTCCCATTCCCAAGAAAAACTTCTCACACTTGCAGTTCAGGCCAGCAATTAGTTTTACATATTTTAAATACATCCAAGCATTGAAGAAAGTTAAGACAAGAAAAATTGTGTGATTCATCTTAACTAAAGCAGAGATTTTCTTATGAGTTGTGACATTCAAACGATAAATTGGACCCAGCTGCCTCAACAGTACTACTAGGATGTAGATTAGTAGCCTCTCTCAAAACATTCCCACAAAAAGAGACCAATGAGGAGATCAATGGGGAGACATTTGAGTAGGGGCATATATAGGAGATCATATGAAGGGCATGAATACCATTATTTCTATATAAGAGGCACAGATACATTATTTAATAAACAAGAATATTATAAAAAAAAATTAAGAACAACTTGTGAACTAAAATCAGTCCATCATTCATTTTAAATTATAAGGTAATGGTAGTAGCTCAAGCATTCCCAGCATCATACCAGTTACAACATTTCTTCGTGTGAGAAAAGCTATAGGATGTCATCCTCTGTCAGTTCTACTTCTTCTAAAAACTCTTGCTCTTCCCCTTCTCCATCCCTGAAAATTTATTTTTTTAAGTACGAACCCTTTAAAATCATATTATGTGGAGTCTTAAAGGAAAGTGGAAAGCATACAAAGATTGATGAAATCAACAACTTCAAGAAAAACTGTAAGAAAATAATTATTTTCAAAATACTGAAAATATTGGCTCAAGATAGAGATAAAAAAAAAATAGCAGCTAAAAATAGACCTAGAGACATTAATATATTTGGAAAGCACACAATTTCTACGTTGCCAGCACCATGCATCACATATTCACAGAGAAATGTTTTAATAAATTAGATTACACTGTCTTTGCAAATTTGGATGGCAGATATGAACTGTAACATACTGGTACCAGCCAAGCTACCGGCAACACAACTCAGCAAAAACTGGCAAGCAAAATTTCTTAACCATCAGCTATAACAATTGCAGCCAACTTTTGCATCAATTGAAATGAAAAATTTCGATACTGTACCTCAGTTCACTGTAACCTTGGCCAATTTAATAGTCCCATTACCCATCCACTTCTATGTCAATTGGTGCAATTAAACTTGAACTTCAATTAAGCCTCAATTAACCACCATGGTAACACAATCATGCTTATATTAACACCAAACTGTGCAACTGAGCGACATCGTATATTGTGTAATTCACAATGAATAACCTAAGACAATAACCTTCTAATTTGTTTATGTTACCAAGTACAATGACTAGTGTCATGTACAATCTTTTAAAGCCTTCAAAAATAGTGGATGCCTTCACAAACATCCTGACTCAGTGTTCCTCTTGGCCTAAATTTAATTAAGGTTCTACAAGAATAGTGTCAAGTACATAGTACATAGTACTAAATACCTTTGAGCAAACTTCTCTGATATGAATATGATCAATCTTCTGGGCTTCGCCAGGGGGGTGAAAGTCTTTTAGGAATTTGCGTATTGCTACATCAAATTTTAATCCTGCAAATTTCATAGATTCAGCATATGCATGCATCACTGCCAGTGGAAATTCTTCGTGCTGCCCCAATAATTGTAAGAGTTCAACAAGCAAAAGTCTGTAAACACAATCGATCAATCATTACATATAATTGAGCAGCTAAATCTTACAAGAACCACTTTTCCATGCATCATGAAAAAAGTTGAAATTGACCAACAAATACATTTTAAGTATAGCGATTTTGTACATTTAACTTGCTAAATAAAATCAATCTCTCCCTCTCTTTCTTAATTTCTCCCCCAAGTTCATTCCAACGGTTTGGGAAGGGATGCAAATCCGTTAAGCACGAAATTATAGGATTCAGGTTTCTGCACAATCCGTTAAGAATGGACCCCAATCCGTTAAGAATGGAATTGAAGTCCAGTGGGATCCGTTTGAGAAGGGATGCAAATCCGTTGAGGACGGAATTCAATAGAATTCAGGCTTTTAAAAGCTCTGCACAATCCGTTGAGAACAGAAATGAACTCCAGTGGGATCCGTTTGAGAAGGGATGCAAATCCGTTGAGGACGGAGGTCAATAGACTTCAGGCTTTTAAAAGTTCTGCACAATCCGTTGAGAACGGATCCTGATCCGTCGAGAACGGAAGTTCCAAGAAGTGATGATGAGGCTCTGGCTATCACAGCGCCATGGCTATCCAAATGAATTAATCAGAGTCTCCTAAAATCAAAATCAATTTTGCTGTTCTTTGGCCACTAATTACGGCCCCTTCCCAGAGGGCGGAGGAGACCTGACGCCATGGCAGAGAGGCACGCAAGCAGTGGCGACGGCGCCTGAGAGAGACAGAGAGAAAGAGGTGGGAGATTAGGGAGGGAGGCGCGCGCTGAGACAATGACTTGAAAGCTCCGATGGTTCGCCTGAGGAAGCAGTTGAGACTTGAGAGTCGCAATCCGAGTGGTTGGATCCGTTCTTGTTCGGATCCGAGTCGCGATCCTTGTTCAGAACGGTTCGATAGTATGTATCGGATCGGATTCGCCACGCTCGAAAAGCCCGAAAAAGCCCTGAATAGCCCGCAACAGGCCCTTCCCTTGCGTTGCGTTGGCGTTCGGGGGGTGTCTCAAGTCTGAACGCTGGGAAAATCTCTGCGTTCAGAGTGGGGTCTGACCGCAGAGTCAAACATTTTTTTCTGCGTTCAGCAAATTCAGATCCGCTGCCGCGCGACACATGGTGTAGCGCGGCATGCTGGCCGTCTGATCAAGATCCAATGGACAAGGGAGCCCCGTGCATGTAACCTAGATTGATAGGCCCGTAAAAAATTAACCGTCCGATCAAGATCAGACGGCTCGTACGTGCGCTACACCATTTGTCGCGCAACAGCAAATTCGGATTCGCGTTCAGCCGTTAACTTCCGAAAAACAAAAAGCCGCACGGAACGTCACAGCGTTTATGTCCGCACGACGAGAACCACCACAAAAGAGCGACATTCAACAATTATTTCTGGAAGCTTGGTGTATTTATATTATGGTAAACCAAGGCGGTGCGGAGTTGTTGAACGCTTGTTGTACACCATTTGTCCATGTATATTGAATGTGCGCTTGGTGTATTCAAAAACTGCTCCTCGACCTAATATCTTTATTTTGCTCTTAATCGTCTCTTCCGCTCTTCTAATTTCTATCCTTTTCCTCTGTCGAACAAACAACCCAGGGACAACAAAATAAAATTGCTCCGCTTTTCCGTACAAACTATAGATTGATACTGCCACTTTCGGAAACTTTTTTTTTTTCTTTTTGATACTGCTTAATAACTGGCATATTATTATTACATTCATCGCCAATTCTTCACTCCTCGGGGCTTCTCAGACAGTTTGTGGGTTTCACTTGTTTACAGGTTTGGTATTTAATTAGTATAAGTTGTTTTAAATACTAGATAGACTAGATGATATACATATCGATATTTCGTGATATCACTACACTTATTTATTGATATATCATGTATCTAAATTAAATTATATCAAAATTGACTCTTATTATCATATAAAACCTGCATATTTGCTCGTATTGGAACTAACCTTTCTGAAGATTTAAAAAGTAAAAAATATCAATGTCAAACCATATTACTTTTCTATATCAATGGTGTATGGGCCCACCAAGGGATGTCAAACGTGCAGAAGCATAACGGAATTGGTATGTTCCGTTTTCGTTCCGTTTTTGGTAACATAACATAATTATATTTCGTTTCCATTCCGTTTCGTAAAACGGAACAATTTTCTATTTCGTTTTCTGTTCCGTTCTTTATTTTCCATTGATTTCATCCCAGTTTTCGGTAAACGGAACACTAACGTTTACCGGCACCCGTTTTGTTTCCGTTCCGTTTTAAAAAAAAACGAAACTGATTTCCCTTCCATTTCTGTTCCATTTTGGACACAACAAAACAGAAACGTGCGAAACAGCACGGTATTGACAGGCCTAGGCCCACCTGTCATTGATTAACATCTTGTTTGGTTAATATTGGGTTAAAAAGAAAACAAAAAGGAATGGACAAAAAAATTTGTTGTCCCATTCCTTCCGTTAATTCTACTTAGGTGAGTAATAAAAAACAAATGTATGGACAATTCAAGAGATTAAAAATTTAACATTATTTCATTTCACTTGTTAAATATTCTATCAAGAGCAGGTTCTAGTGCCACAAGTTTTTTGTGCCACAAATGCCACAATTTCTCTTTTCCATTAATATTTCAAAATTTAAAAATTCAATTTTCAAATCCAAACCATTGATTTTGTTCAATTTTATGAGCGATGCATTTCTATGTAATTTTTATAAATTTTAGAGTTTATTTGATATTCGATCAAGAGGCTAATACATGCATGTATTAAAATTAATTTGTTATAATTAACAACATTCATTCATTTTTTTTTTTTGCCTCTTTATCAAATAACAAATAAACTCCAAAATTTATAAAAATTATATAAAAATACATCGCTTGTAAAATTGAACAAGATCAATGGTTTAAATTTGAAAATTGATTTTTTAAAATTTGAAATATTAATGAAAAAGAGAAGTTGTGGTATTTGTGGTACCAAAAACTTTGTGACACTAGAACCCTCATCATCTTCAATCAAATAGACAATTTTTTTAGTCTGAAGAAGGTATTCTACAGCACAGGGTGTAAGTCTGTAACAGTTTGCTCCAAAATCTGTATGAAAATGGAAAGGAAAGGGTTTGGAAAAAAAGAGAGGTACATCCCCAATTTGGGAGTGAATCAAACTTACAATCTCTCTTCATTTTTATTTCACATATTACTCCCCATCCTCTTCCATTCACCTCTTGTTCCCTTCAAAATATTAGATTCTGGGGCAGGCCTTGACACCACTCATCTACGTCTTTCTGGAGTATAGCCTTAAGAGTCTGATTTTTTAACCCTTCTAATATTTTATTAATTCCATGAAAATTTAAAATATTATTTAAAGGAAGTTTAATAAAAAAAACTAGATCGACAAACAATGTCTTCTATAACTAAATTTTTTTTAGCACATCTCCGCATACAGAATATTTGTACAAACACACTATTTAGATTCTAGAACAAAATCAAAAGCAGTGGATGACACTTGACTCCAAAAAATACTATTTATACTAAAGGAGAAATGGGAAAAGACTAGCAAGACCCAGCAAAACAGGAATTCTATTGATCAAGCAAACTAGCATAGAGAACCAACTCTTGGTCTAGTGACAAAAAACAAAGCATTTTAAGTGAAATGTCACATATTTGAAATCCGACTGGAGATCTTCTATAGATATTTAATTTAAAAATAAGTTGGGAGACTTGACCTCTAATTTATCTTCACAAGCAAACTAGCACAGAGCAACTTCATATTTCTCTATAATTAATGTTGTTCTACAAAAACAAATAAATATAGAAGCCCCTCTGGAAAGGAGAAAAAAGACTAATGGAAGAAAAATTGAAAAACTTGCAACCATATCCAGATGTGCTTCAAAATACGTGCAAGCTTTGTTGGTATCAGAATGGGCATAATAGGAGTCAGTTGAGTGATAAAAAGATCTCCGCAGGCCCCACATACATCCATCTGCGTAAAATGAAGCGTAATTTATGTACTATAACAATCAATATATACATCTCCAAAAACTTGCAAAACACCCACTCCCGTTCCCAATAAAAACTTCACACACTGCAGTTCAGACCAACAATTACTTTTTTCATATTGAAAGATATATATCCAAGCATTGAAGAAAGTTGAGACAAGAAAAAATGAGCAATTCGTCTGAACTCAACCAGTGATTTTCGTGTGAGTCCTAACTTCTGACATTCAAACCATAAATCTAATGTACAAATCCTCTTTTCCTTCGGTTAGCTTTAGTTATTTGATTAAGAGACAAAAAGGCCTTTAAATTGGTTGCAAATACACAATTGCTATCTTACATGAACATTCCACCCCCCCCCCCCCCCCCCCCGCCCCCCTAAAAAAAAAAAAAAAAGAAAAAGAGAAACGTTGAGTACCATTTGCAACTATATCAAAAAGAAAAGATTGTACATTTCCAACAAACACAAAAAGATACATTTCTCAGCTAAATAGAAGTACCTGACCACTGTAGATGAGTCTGGTAATCAAAAGGATAAAATTCTCTTAGATGTTTCTTATATATATCAGAATCCATAAAACCATAATGCACATTCCCCTCACCACCTGAAAACATACCCATATATTATATATTATAAAATAAAAAAGAAACATAGATACAAATTTGCACCAGACACTATGTTCATATAATGAGCACACGTCCTACGCATTGGAGTCGAGAAAATGTGTATTTTAACAACTATCAGAGCTCTTAGATCAAGTACCCGATGTATGTCAGCACCAGTAACTGTACTAGGATGTAGATCAAAGGTCTCTCTCAAAACATTCCCACCAAAAGAGACCAGCTGATCTTTAATGCCCAGTAGAGTTCTGTTATGTCAAAAATTTGACTCATCTGGCCAGAATCAACTTTCAATGCCCCTCTAGTTCAAATCTGGTGTTACGCTACATTGTGTAGCGCAATAATTTAGATCCTTCAAAACTAATCACCGATCTGTATTTGTTATAGAAAAATTGAGAGAAATAAGACAGAATCGTTGGATTAATTTTGAATGATCGGGTTCCTACCCTACATGGTGTAGCGCTACACCGGATCTGGATGAAAAGGCAAAAAAAATGGAAACGTGATCATCTGACGGGCCAGAAAAAAGAAAAAATCCACACATCCACGGAGAAAATACCAGGCAGATCTTTACACTATCAGACTCGACTGTTTTCACAACACAATACCTACAACCGATTGGTCAACACAAAAAATTTTGGATCCGCCCTTGCATATTGCTACACTTGTATATTACTGATTACTGATTGGTCTATACTTATTTATTAATTTGACGGAAGTACAAGAGGATATGTGAGTGGAGTGCACAAATATTATCATCATCAATATCGTGTCAATACAATCGTTATAAACTTATAATTACCATTAATTATATATAATAATGTAGTGTGGATTTTGTGGTGGCCAACCCACTAGTCGTTTCTCCTCGAATGGTCGTCCCCCAATTGACTTCATATTGGAGGCTTTCGGGCTTCCATAGATTGTTCCAGCTTTTGTAGATCCTAGTTACAGGATCAAGCATTTTGTGTCTAGTTTCGATTCTGTGCAGCAGCACATGCCACAATGCTGAAGAAAACAGTTTCTGGGATGCCATCCACCCGAGCCAAAGAGTATCACATGTCGCAGTCTCGCAGATTATCTACTCGAGACCGCATTTTTCAGTGTTCCTGTGAATTATTAATTTTTTTTTTTTTTTGAGCAAAACAAGGGTCAGCCTTTTTATTAAATAAATAAGAACTGTACAAATTTGTGAATTTAATTTAATAGCATGTTTAGGGTACACAAATTTTAATATATTTATTTATGGTGCATTTGTTTGAGTTCTTTTTAAACAACACAGCTATTAGCATACTCAAATAATAACATTATAGATGAGTCTTTGATCGTTTAAATAAAGTAGTTTCGATTCAATTTAGTTCTTATTATGTACGTCATCCAATAAAAAACTATTAAAATGTATAAAATTCTGTAAATTTTTTTTGCATATGATGATATGACAGAATTATATATCGGATTTCGACCTAATTAGTACATGTTTCTTTCATAAATCAATGGGATGACATTTTCTTTAGACTTCTATTATTATTATTGTTAATTGTTATCGTCAAGAGAGAGTGGTGTTGATGCGTTATTCTCCTCCTTTAAATATTACTATTACATCAGTACTACTATGAAATATAGTTATACCAAATATAAGTGGTATTTGTTTCAGGCCACCCTGCACGTGCATCTACAGTGGAATAACCTGATGCATTTATATAACAATGATTTTGGTTTTATAATAAAAATTATTAAAATTCAATTTAGAATAGTAGTTTTGCATTTTTCTCAATGCTCAATCAGCACTTTTTTGAAGATAAATTAGGAGTCAAGTCTCCCAATTTATTTTTAAATTAAATGTCTATAAAAGACCCCCCAACCTGGTTTCGAACATGCGACCTCAATCAGCACTTTTTATTCTACTTAAATTATACTGATGATTATTGATACAAAAATCACCATTAATATCAAAACTTTGAAAAAAGAAAATGAATTTTACGATCATTCTTAAAAGCAATTGAATTGTCAATTATACACGTTCATATATATAATTATCACTACGCCAAAAAAAAGCTTTAGTACCGGTACATTAATACCTGTTTTTAAGAAAACCGGTATAAAAAATAATCGGTGGCAATTTCGTAATTGTCAGACTTTATCTTTAGTACCGGTCTTTTAGAAAAACCGGTACTAAAATATTGGCAAAAAAAAAAAAAAAAAAAACGGTTTATCTTTAGTACCGGTTTTTTAAAAAACCGGTACTAAAGATACTATTTTTAGTACCGGTTTTTAATAAAAAACCGGTACTAAAGGGTTGTCAAAAAGATAAAAATTCTGTCTATCTTTAGTATCGGTTTTTTAAAAAAAACCGGTACTAAAGATCAATTTAATTTTTTTAAACCAAAATGCCGCCAAAACGAATATTTCTAAGTATTAAGCTGCTGCCTTCTCTCTCTGCGTGAGAATTTTTTTAAGTCCAAAACTTAGATGCTGCCTCCTCTCTCTCTCTCGACTCTCTTCCTCTCCACTGCCTCTCTCTCTCGATCTACTCTCTACTGCCTCTCTCTCTCGATCCACTGCCTCTCCTCTTTCTCCACACTGCTTCTCTGATCCCTCTCGATCCACTACCTCTCCCTCCCTCTTCACCGCCTCTTTCTCTCTCACTCGACTCGACTGTGCCATTCTCTCACTGCTTTCTCTCCCTCGACGCGATTGCGTCACTTCTATGCCGAGTAAGGTACACCATTCTATCACTGCTAATAGATTTTGGTTAAATATTTGTGTTAAATGGTTAATACGACAAATTAAGGTTAATTTTTGTTAATGGATTTTGGAATTGGGTTTAAATTCGAAATTTTTATAATTGAAATTGGGTTAAAATCCGAAAATTGTGTAATTTATTAATTTTTGTTAATTTGCATAATTGGGTCAAAAATCTGAAATTTGTATTAATTATGTTAATTATTATTTAAGTTATTTTGTATGAATTATTATTTATTTCATTGTGTATGAATTTGTGTATATAAATTATTTGTATAATATATAGATTTTGAATTGTGCTATACCGGTACATCGGTATTAATGGATGGCTAGCAAAAAAAAGGAGCTAGCCTCAAAAATAATTTTTTTTCTTTTACAATAATCTTTAGTACCGGTTATTAGCCTAAAAACCGGTACTAAAGATAGTAAATATAAAAAAAAAAGCGAGGATCTTTAGTACCGGTTTTTAACTAATAACCGGTACTAAAGATGACATCTTTAGTACCGGTTATTAGTTAAAAACCGGTACGTCATCTTTAGTACCGGTTATTAGTTAAAAACCGGTACTAAAGATCCTCGCTTTTTTTTTTTGCGAATTCCAGTGCGTTTTTAGTACCGACTTTTTAGTACCGGTTTTTAATTATCTTTAGCACCCCCTATTATTAGTACCGCTTGACAACCGGTACTAATAATCTATATTTAACCGGTACTAATAACAAAAAATGGCGTAGTGTATTTATGTACAATTAGCAGAGGAAGCCTGTACATCTTTTCTTCAGGTGAGTGAGATTGAGTGTTAGTCTCACATGAGATATGTTGGAATTAGTACTATCTCCAGTTTCACTTGCTTTTTAAAACCCTAATGAATTGAGCAGCTCAAGGCGTTGAGTTGTGCATGCGGCATCCTTCCATATCAAAGTAGCAAACCGTTTACCATCTCATTATAACCAACAGAAAGAAAAATAGAACAATAAGTAAAGAAAAAGGAAGTACCTAATACTCTTGAGAAGGGCACTCCAGTCAGCATCACTAAAATGGTTATTGCCAACTTCAATGAGGTGGACCACGGCAGCAAGAGCAATCGACACTACCTGACTCACCTCAGACCTTGGGTCCAGATCAGTCAGATCTGATAAGCCAGCAAGCATTGGGAACCAGTACTTTTCTGTTATGTCAAAAACTTTGACATATCCAGCCAAGCATCAACTGGTTTATGCCCTTTCTGGTATAAAGAGATGAAAAGGCAGAACAATGAGAATGTGGCATTCGGATTATCTAAACAAAGCAGAAAAATAGAACAAAGTGCATGCACAAACAAAACCAGACTGATCTGACATTAGAGCCAACCTAAACTGATCATATTAACCTGATATTAACCTCATATAATGTGTTCATCACAGCATCTCCACCTAATTCCAGCTGCCCCCACCTGGTATCACTACACCAGAAAATATTTTTAGCACCGCCACAATAAAACCTGTTTTTAAAAAATCCGGTTCTAAAAATATTCAGTGGCAATTTTGATATTGTCAGAAATTTTTTTAAGACCGGTTTTTATAAAAAAACCGGTCCTATAGATTTCTAAAAAATCAACCGAAATTTCGTTTTTTTGTTCGGACCGATTTTTATAAACAACCTAAAAACCTAATTTGTAAGACCGGTCTTTTATAACAACCGGTCCTATAGAGTCTCAAAAATTAACCGAATTTTCAGTTTTTATTTGGACCAATTTTTATAAAAACCAGTCCGAAAAAAACTAAATTTTTTTATTTTTTCCGTTGATTTTTTAGGTCTTAAAAATTGGCAGACATTTTTCTTTTCTCTCCTTCCCTCACCTCATTGATTGTTCTAGCCGCACACATTCAATTCATGGCTGTTTTTTTCTCTAAAAATCGAGTCTTATTTTCTCTCTAAAATCAAACAAAAAAAATAGCTAAAAATCTAGAAAAAATATGAAAAATTGAAAAATTAAGAGAGAAAGCAAAGGAGATCAACAAGAAGCTAAAAAAATTTATTTTTGAGGTATATTCTTTAATTATTCAGTATTTTATTTATTATTTATTAATTATGCAATTTTTTTTTTTTTTTTCATTTTGATTTGATAAAATAGAAAGAGGAAGAGGAAGAGAAGGTTATTCTATTTAAGAGGAAGAGAAATAGAAGATAATTTCGGTAATTTTCTATTTTAACCCTCAATAATTTCAATTCAATAATTTATCAATTTGTATGTGCATATATATCATTTGACATTTGCATATATTAGTTGTATTGTCATATAGGATCAAATTACCGGAATTTGTACTATTTTAGGTCGTGCCCGTCCGAAATTAATTCATTAGGAATTAATCTCGGATAGTACTCCCGGTCGGGAGTACTGCTCTTTGGATACTCTTGTCTCATTTAGGATAGCGAGTTGTACGTTAGATGCAATTTGTTATCTGAGAAAAATTTGAGGGCATTTCCTCTTATGTTTCCCACGGATACGTACATACGAGCAATCGTGTGTTGGCGTATTCAGGGAACATAAGGGGAAATGCTGCCGAATTTTCTCAGACAACAAATTGCATCTAGCGTACGCTCGCTAATGAGACAAGAGTATCCAAAGAGTGGGCTAGGATGGTGACCAGCCCAAAAACCTAATGTAATGCATTGAACCTATAAATTCTAAACCCTGACTTTTGGATATATATTTATATCTATACAGATTTATCAGAGGGAGCAGTACATGTATGAATATTCGAGGATATCAGGTGAATTTGTTGGAGTTGTTGAAGAGTTCTTAAAATGTGCAGAAGAAAATCGAAAGTTGACTGGAAAGCCCAGAATCATATGTCCTTGTAAACGTTGTGTTAACTTACAGAGGCATGATAGTATAAAGATTAGATCACATTTGATTGAGCGTGGATGGATAACAACACCTAAATACATCCGGTGGGTTTTGCATGGGGAAAAGTTGAAAGAATATTTAAATATTGGGACTAGCAATATTAATGGATCTGATTCAGAAAATAGTGTACAAAATGATTGGGGGGCTGATATAAGGGATGGGATATTTGTGGATGAAAATGTAAGTCAAGAACAATATTGTGAAAATGATAATGGAGAAAATGATTTGGATGAAATGATGAATGAAATACCAGATGGTTTTATTGATGATGTTCCTGATATTTTTCAAAAATTGGATGAAAACTCTCATATACCGTTATATCCCGGTTGTAATGAGGATAAATTCTCAAAAATGAAAAATGTTTTTAAACTTTATAACCTGAAAGCCAAGAATAATTGGAGCGATAAAAGTTTCACATCTTTGCTCGGTCTTTTACGAGAAATGCTTCCAGCAGAAAATACATTGCCGGATACATGTTATAAGGCAAAAAAATTACTATGTCCTTTGAATATGGCAGTAGTGAAGATTTCAGTATGTCCGAATGATTGCATACTGTTTCGGAATGAGTATGAAAATCTTAATAAATGTCCAATGTGTAATGCATCACGGTATAAACTAAAGGACGATGATTTGGAAGATGATGAAGATAGTTGTAAAAATAGATCAGCTGCGAAAATATTGTGGTATCTGCCGATAATACCAAGGTTCGAGCGTCTCTTCAATAATTCAAGAGATTCTCAAATACTGAGGTGGCATGCAAAAGGCAGAAAAAAAGATAAAATGATCAGACATCCTGCGGACTCGCCCCAGTGGATGAACATAGACAGTAATTTCAAGAATTTCGGTAGTGAACCTAGGAATTTGAGATTGGGACTATGCACAGATGGAATGAATCTTTACGGTCTCATGAGCAGCAATCGCAACATATGGCCAGTTTTATTGGTTATTTACAACCTTCCTTCCTGGTTGTGCATGAAAAGAAGATATCTGATGATGCCATTGCTCATTTCCGGTCCAAAACAACCAGGAAATGATATAGATGTGTACTTGGCCCCGTTAATAGAAGACCTTGATAAGTTGTGGAAGGACGGGGTGAAGGTATTCGATGCTTATTCCAAAAGTTATTTCACCCTACGTGCGATGGTATTTTGCACGATTAATGATTTTTCCGCGTACGGAAACTTGTCAGATTATAGAAACAAAGGAGATAAGGCATGTCCTATTTGCGAGAAGGAAACACATTCTGTATGGTTATCTAATTGTAGAAAGAATGTCTACTTGGGACATTGTAGGTTCCTTAACCGTCATCACCCCTACCGCCGGACTGATTACAAAATTAAATTTGATGGCAACACCGAAACCCGACGGGCACCAATACCAAGAAGCGGAAGACATGTATATGAGGAGGTGAAGGATCTTAAAATCAAATTGGACAAACCATTTGCGAAGAAAATTCCGGATGGCAATTGGAAAAAGAAGTCTATATTTTGGGACCTTGAATATTGGATGTTAGGCATTGCCTAGATGCGATGCACATCATTAAGAACATCTGTGAATTTTTTATTGCTTTGATTTTAAATGTCCAAGGAAAAGTAGACAATGCTAATGTGAGGAAAGACATAATCGAAATGGGGATACGACTGGACCTAGCTGTAAAGCCAGATACTAGTAAGAAACGAGATTGGTTACCCGATGCAGTTTACACTTTGGCAAGAAAAGAGAAACTCAGTTTGTTGGAGTGCTTGAAGTCCATCAAGGTTCCGACCGGTTATGCCCCAAATATCTCAAGAAAGGTATCAATCAAGGATATGAAATTGATTGGAATGAAATCGCACGATTATCACGTGCTGTTGACCCAGTTGCTCCCGATTGCAATTCGAAAATATTTTTAAGGAAAAAGTTCGGAACTCCATCACTAAGTTGTGTTTTTTCTTTAATGAAATTTGCTCCAAAGTTATTGATCCTGAAAAACTAACTAAGTTAGAAACTGATGCTTATCAAACCATATGCGAGCTAGAGATGCACTTTCCCCCATCATTCTTTGTTATAATGGTGCATTTGACCATTCATTTAGTCAGGGAGATCAAGTGGTGCGGTCCGATATTTTTACGGTACATGTATCCTTTTGAAAGAGCAATGGGACAATTGAAAAGGTTAGTCCGAAGTAGATCTCGACCCGAAGGAAGCATAGTCGAAGGATATGTGGCCGAAGAGGTTATTGATTTCTATACTGATTATGTAGATTGACTAAAACCTATTGGCCTGCCCAAGAATCGACACGAAGGTAGACTCCTTGGGAAAGGTATACTTGGATTGAAAATAATTACAGTGGACCTTGAAAAGAGAGAAAAAGCACATCTTAAAATTTTACAACAAGTCGCCGTTGTGGCTTCTTACGTGGATCAACATATAGTAGAGTTGCGAGAGCAAAATCCTCAAAAAGGTGAAAATTGGATCACTAATGAGCACAACAAACTGTTTGTAAATTGGTTCAGAAAGAAAGTACAATTATCCCCGTCCGACAATGAAACTGTGAAATATCTTGCGAATGGTCCCAATGCAAATGTGTACACATATCAAGGGTACGACTTGAATGGATTCACCTGGTATACTAAAAAACAAGATGGAAAAACCACAGTACAAAATAGCAGAGTCACAATAAAAGTCATATCAAGTGATGGTAAATCATCAGAGCCGTATTATGGGTGGATCGAAGAAATCTGGGAACTTGATTATAATGCATTCAAGATACTTGTGTTTGAATGTAAATGGATCCTCAAAAGTGGAGTCGAAAAGGAGAAAACTTATGGAATAACAACCATTGATTTCAAAAAGATAGGATATGCATACGACCCTTTCATACTTGCAAACAAACAAGCAATGCAAGTTTTTTATATTGTTGATCCAGTCAACATCTCACGACATGTGGTTCTTTTGGGAAAAAGGCGCATTGTCGGCGTTGAAGATGTCGTAGATGAAGAAAAATATGACCAATTCGATGAAATAGCATCATTCTCCACAGGTATAATATAATATAATATAATTAATCTCAATTAATTGCATGAAATTCTATTAATTATTAAATTAATTTGGTACATACACTATTATATTATATTCACAGGAATCGATGGAACGCCGCTACCACTTGAAGAATTAGCAACTAATTTGCGTGTGGATCACCAAGAAGCAGGCGTGTGGGTAGCCCAACAAAAATCACCAAGGAATAAAAGAAATTGAGTTATATACATGTAGTATTACTACATTTCAATTGTAATAGAATTTTTAACAATTTTTAAGTACTATTTTGTAGGATTTTTTTTTACTTCTTTTATTTAGTTAAATTTTTTTATTTTATGATATATTTTGTATTATTAAAAATAGCACAAAAAAAACATAAAGGAAAAAACCAAAAAACAAAAATTTCAGTTTTTTTTAAGACCGGTTTTTTAGTAAAAAACTGGTCTTAAATATCAATCAGAAATTTTTGTTTTTTTATTTTTTTCCTTTCTGATTTTTTTGCGCATTTTGTAAAAAAAAGAAAAAAATAATACATATATTTTAAAGTTTTAAAAATAGCAAAAAAAAACATAAGGGAAAAACAAAAAAAAAATTCAGTTTTTACTTAAGACCGGGTTTTTACTAAAAAACCGGTCTTAATTATCAATTAGAAATTTTTTTGTCCTTTTATGTTTTTTTGCGCGTTTTGTTAAAAATGAGAAAAAATAATACATATATTTTAATGTTTTAAAAATTAAATTAAAAAGAGAAAATAATAATACTAATATATCACTTTTAAAGTTTTTAATAATAAATTTTTTAAAAAAATAAAATAAATCAAATTAAGGAAATCTATTAAAAAAACTTATACATAAATTTTAAAGTCTTTAAAATAAATTTACTAATATATTTTATTTACTAATAAATTTCAAAGTTTTAAAATAGCACAAAAAAAACATAAAGGAAAAACAAAAAAAAATATTTTCTTTTTTTTCTTAAGGCCGGTTTTAAGTAAAAAACCGGTCTTAAATATCAATTAGAAAAAAATTTTTTCCTTTTCTGTTTTTTTGCTCGTTTTGTTAAAAATGAGAAAAAAATAATACACATATTTTAAAGTTTTAAAATTAAATTCAAATGAAAAAATAATAATACTAATATATCAATTTTGAAGTTTTTAATAATAAATTTTAAAAAAATATAAAAAAATTAAATTAAGGAAATCTATTCGAAAAACTGATACATAAATTTTATAGTCTTTAAAATAAATTTACTAATATATTTTCTTTACTAATAAATTTTAAAGTTTTTAAAATAGCACGAAAAAAAACATAAAGGAAAAACAAAAAAAAATTTCGGCTTTTTCTTAAGACCGGTTTTTAAGTAAAAAAACCGGTCTTAAATATCAATTACAAAAAAAAATTTCCTTTTCTGTTTTTTTGCTCGTTTTGTTAAAAATGAGAAAAAAATAATACATAAATTTTAAAGTTTTAAAAATTAAATTAAAAAGAGAAAATAATAATACTAATATATCAATTTTAAAGTTTTTAATAATAAATTTTAAAAAAATATGAAAAAATAAAATTAAGGAAATCTATTAAAAAACTGATACATAAATTTTATAGTCTTTAAAATAAATTCACTAATATATTTTATTTACTAATAAATTTTAAAGTTTTTATAATGGCACCAAAAAAAACATAAAGGAAAAACAAAAAAAAAATTTTGTTTTTTTCTTAAGACCGGTTTTTAAGTAAAAAACCGGTCTTAAATATAAATTAGAAATTTTTTTTTCCATTTCTGTTTTTTTGCACGTTTTGTTAAAAATGAGTAAAAAATAATACATATATTTTAAAATTTTAAAAATTAAATTAAAAAGAGAAAATAATAATACTAATATATCAAAAAAAAAACAAAATTTCGGTTTTTTTAAGATCGGTTTTTAAATAAAAAACCGGTCTTAAATACCATTAAAAAATTTCGGTTTGATGATTAAGACCGGTTTTTTACTTAAAAACCGGTCCTAAAAAATTTCGAATTTTGTTCTAACTGATCCTCTCTTCTGTCCTCTCTTCTCTCTTCATTTTTCTTCTAAGTCCAATCTCTTCCCTTCTCCTCTTCGATACTAATCTGAACTCCTCTCCAAACCGAGCCCCTCCTCTTCGAGCCCCTATCTGCCGCCTCCTCCCTTTCTCTCACTCTCTCTCTCTCGCCGACAACCGACTCTCGCCGACAGCCGCCTCCCTCTCAGTGTAAGTATCTCTCTCTCTCTCTCTCACTCACACTCTCTCTCTCTTCTCTCACTCTCTCTCTCTCTCACTCACTGCCTCTCACTCTCTCTTGGCAGATCCGACAGCAAAGCCGCTGCCTCTCTCTGCCGACAGCCGACAGCAAAACCGACAAGAAGTTACTCTCTCTCTCTCTCTCTCTCTCTTGTATTAAAGGATTTGGGTTGGAATTGTTAACGGGTTTGATTGGAATAGAATTTGCATGCTAACAGTGAAATAATTTGCATGCTATAGATGTGTAATTTTTTGATTTGTAATTGTAATTAGGGTTTGTATTGTTTGTTTGTCTGTTAGGCGTGTGGTATAGATGTGTAATTTTTGGATAAAATACCCCATATACAGGGGAGGTTATGTCAAATTTTTTTTTATAAATGAGTTAAATTGCAAATTAATATAGATGGATAATGAATTTATGGTTGTTTAATTATGAATCGATGTTTTAATTACTATTTGAATTGATGTTTTAATTGTTATGCATTTAAATTGATGTTCCAAGTTTTATGATTATGAATTGATGTTGTAGTTGTCTAATTATTGTTGTTAAATTGATTGATTGTAATTGTCTAATTCATTGTTCTAATTATTGCAGCCATGTCGAATCCGGATGAGATTCTCCCGTCGAATGTGGATGAGGATAATGAGTTGAATGAGGATGAGGATTTGATGGCAAATCAGGAAGCTCAACCCGTTAGCGGAAGGGGGAAAAGATCAACGGCAAAATGCCTAAAGACGGCAAAGAAGATAGCTGCTCAAATTCCATTGGAGATCACCTTCAACGAAAAAGGCCAGCCTAGCGGTGATAATGCAATTGAATTTAATCGATTTTTGGCACAGAAAACGAGAGATATGGTTAAAATCAGGTACAAGGAAATTTGAATGTGAATTAGCATGGTGATATTTCTATAAATTTGATTAATAGTGATATTTCTAAAAATTTGATTAATGTGATATTTCTATAAATTTGATTAATGTGATATTTCTATAAATTTGAATGTGAATTGATCATGTGAATTAGCATGGTCATATTTCTATAAATTTGATTAATGGGGTATTTCTATAAATTTTAATGCGAATTGATCATGTGAATTAATATGGTGATATTTCTATAAATTTGAATGTGATATTTATATAAATTTGAATGTGAATTGATCATGATATTAATTGGATTTAACGCAGTTATAAGACTTGGCCGTCAGTGCCAAAAGAGTTGAAACTTGATTTGTACAACACTATAGCCAAGACATGGAATATTCCGGATGACATTTCGATTTTAATCAAGCGGAAAATTCTTACAGCATGTTGCAATAGATGGAGGGCCTGGAAAACCAGCTTGGTAGGAGATTATGCTTATAACATCAATTCTACTTATTATTGCTTGATTAACTAAAATTATAACATATATTCTTTCATTGTAGAATAAGAAATACAAGGAAAATGCAAAAGAAGGTGGACAGAAGCCATGGGATGTTTTTAACATATCGCAGGAAGAATGGGAACAATTCGATGAAATATCATAACAGCCCTGAGTTTGAGGTATATAAATGAATTTCATATATAGAATTATTTACCAATGCTAATATCCTAACTTTTATTTTCCATATACTTACAAGTCTTTTGAATTTGATAATAGAAAAAGAGTAAAATAGAAAAAGAAAATGCCGCCAAAAAAGACATTACCCATACACTCGGATCGGGCGGTTACATAAGTGCAGAGAAGACATGGAAAAAAGAAGATGTGGTCCATGGTTCGACCTCGACCATTACCATTGGTGTTGATGACAGGTCTTACTGATGGTGTAGGGCACGTGCCACAGAGGATCCGGTGACGGGTGAACTTAGGGTTACAAATCCTAAGGCTTGTGAGGTCCTTGACAAAGCGGTACGTTTTTTAACTCAAATAAATTTGTAAATTAACTCAAATAAATTTGTAAATTATGTATTCAACGAATTCAACTTAGTTTCACATGTATTTTTTTTGTGACAGGTTGCTCTAGCTAAGTCAGGTGAGATTCAGTCGGTTCGTCAGAATGATGTCTTGACATCTGCGCTTGGGACCCCAGAGCACTCAGGACGGTTGAGAGGATACCCGATATATTATGGTGTGAAGCAGGTGTTTGGAAAGGGTACGAGAAAATCCAAGGGGTTTAGCCAAGATGAAATCGATAGAAGAGTCGATGAGGGAATAAAATGGCGATTGCCGGAGGAAGTGAGCAAGGAAGTAGCTAGACAAGTTGAGGAAAGCTTGTCGCGGTTGTTTTCGCTAGGGCAAACACCACAGAACGCAGATCCAATGATGAGTCAAGGCATTCTACAAAGCTTCTCGCGGTTGTTCGCGCAAGGGCAAACATCGCAGAACCTCGATCCAATAATGAATCAAGCTATGATTATGCTATCACAGGGTATTAACAATCAACCGAATCCGATTCCTGGCCCTCATATTCAGGTATATATAATATTACTTGCAAGTTTATATAGAATTTAGGCTAATACCAACTTAATTATGTTTTGTATTTGCTTATAATTACAGGGATCCACAGAAGCCTTGCTGCTCCTCCCAGATGGGTTCAATTTGGTGTATGTCGCAAGAGCTATGGTGTTTGCGCGTCCTCCCATACCTGACACGGTCCACGGAGTACCATTGGGCCCTGAGGAGGTTAAGGTACAAGTTCTAGAAGTGTTCGATCATGCGAAACAAGTGACAGTATCTTTTCCACCTCCCAACGCAGATGACCAGCTCGGTATTCTCCAAGGTTCATTTCTAAGGTGGGCGAGTAATCTTGTGGATTTCGATATGTCGAAATTGGTAAATCTTACAAACTTTTCTAAATTTGGTATTAATTAAATTGAAAAATATAGTTTTACGACTAATATATGGTTTTTAAGGAGCATCTGAGGCCACCAATAACGAAACGGCCTCCGCCACATGCGAAATCTCCGGAGAAAAAGAAAGGAAAGCAGCATGTGGAGCAAAATGATGACGACGACGACGATTTCAATGCAGATGCATTTTTTGCGGATGGAGGAGAATTAAGGACACGGGAGCCGCTCTGCACACCTGAGAGATTGCAACAGTTTGGGCCTACCGCACAAGAACTGCACAGCTACATCATGGCGTTGGATCCAGATATGAAGTGTTTCGATATTCCGGCCAAGTTCGACCACATAGTACTGGATTCTTTCATGCTCAATTTTGAAGACATTGGCCATTTGTTCAATAGGGAATTGCCATTTGTTCAAGTTATGAAACTTTGGACCATGTAAGTATTTTTCGAACTTAACAATAATTGATTGATGATTATTACTATATGATATATGACTATAAATTGATAAATATAACATGCAGGTGGGCTAGAAATTATTGTCATGAATTTGCAATCAAGGCTTTCAGGTTTTTGGATCTAGAAAGATGCTCAAGAACCGATGCCATTAAGGATGTGCCAGGCACAACATCCTACTTGATTAAAAATTTTGCCAGAAAGAATGCTGATTATCATGTTTTGATACATTAGCACGCGTTAGTTAGAAAATTTCTTGTTTTGACTTAATTTTTTTACAAATTGCGCTTTAATGCTAATTTTACTAACAAGGTTTAATATTTAACTGCAGTTTTCATTTTGTGATTATTATCGCACAACCCTCGACAAAAACGATATGGATTGTGGATTCGCTAAATCCAGAGAGTTATTTTTCTCCAATTTTAGAGTCATACAACAGGTAATTTTAGAGTTTTAGTCAACACATGCATTATCTAATAGGCAATATCTACAAATTAATTCTTCTAACTTCATATTTTAATGTTGCAGTGCTTTATCCAGAATGAAGTTAGGTAGCAGATTCAATGTTGACATCATTCCGGTACATAACTCGGACTAATAGTTTCATTTCATTTATAATTAATTTATTAAATTTAATATTAATTTTTAAAAAAATTGTTTCGTATTTGTAGGGTCCACATCAGCCGAACAGTACCGATTGCGGGTTCTATGCGATGAGAAACTTGCACGTGCTACTGATGTATTACTCGAACTACCAGCGGTTACCAGGGGTATGGATTACTACTTAATTATGGTTTAGGGTTTAGAATGGCAATTTAGAGTATAGTTTTTAGGGTTTAGGGTTTACTACTTAAAGTTTAGGGTTTAGGGTTTAGGATTTAGCCAAACAATACCTGATTAGGTTTTAAAAACAATATATACCTGATTAGTGTTTAGTCAAACAATACCTAATTAGGTTTTAAAAACAATATATACCTGATTAGGGTTTAGTCAAACAATACCTGATTATCATTAACTAATTTAGTTTGAAATCAATTTGCTTAGGTTTTACTAATTGAATTAGTTTAATTGAATGCAGAATTTGGAGTCGGAGGGTCTGCCTTATAAAGATGAAGAAATTAATGAAAGTTCATATGAGTTTTATGTATATCTACGAAAAATTGTATCTTAATTGTTAGATAATTATAATTTTTATGAATTTTGATATATTTATAATTGTTGTTTTTTGTTTTGATGATTATGTGATATGTGATATATAAATGATTGCTGTGAATGTGAATATTGCATGAATATTATGGCTAGTAAAAATGGGGATAGCCCAAAAATTAAATTTTTTTTTTAAATTATTAATTTTTAAGACCGATTTTTAACTAAAAATCGGTCTTAATGATACGAAAATTCGAAAAATCAAAACAATTATTAGACCGGTTTTTAACTAAAGTTAAAAACCGGTCTTAAATTAGTATTAAGACCGGTTTTTAACCTTAAAAACAAGTCTTAATGGTACGAAAATTCGAAAAAAAAACAGAACCATAATTAGACCGGTTTTTTATAAAAAACCGATCGTAATGTTGTGTTTTTTAAGACCGGTTTTTTGTAAAAAACCGGTCTTAATGTTGCGTTTTTTTTTTTTTTTTATCAGCTTCTGTCTGGTTTTTAGCACCGCCTTTTTAACACCGGTTTTTTATATATTTTTAACACCACATATTATTAACACCACCTCCAAACCGGTCTTAAAGACCATTAATTAACAGGTCTTAAAAATAAAAAGTGGCGTAGTGTATAGCGATTTTGTACATTTAATTTGCTAAATAAAATCAATCTCTGCCTCTCTCTCTTTTAGTCTCTCTCCCAATTTCATTCCAACGGTTTGGGAAGGGATGCAAATTTGTTAAGCACGAAATTACAGAATTCAAGTTTCTGCACAATCCGTTGAGAACGGACTCCCATCCGCTGCGAACGGTATTGAACTCCAGTGAGATCCGTTTGAGAACGGATGCAAATCTGTTGAGGACGGTAGTCAATAGAATTCAGGCTTCTAAAACTCTGCACAATCCGTTGAGAACGGACCTCAACCATTGAGGACGGAAATGAACTCCAGTGGGATCCGTTTGAGAACGGATTCAAATACGTTGAGAACGGAAGGCAATAGAATTCAGATTTTTAAAACTTTCTGCACAACCCGTTGAGAACGGATCTCGATTTGTTGACAACGGAAGTGACAAAATCTCCTTTCCACTGCAGTGCACCGCCTGACCGCCAGTTCTCCCTCCCTCTCCCTCTCTCTCTCTATCTCTCTGCTCTTACTCACTCCCCACTCGCAACGGTAAGTCAGTGAACACTCAATAGTCCCTCTCTTTCTCTCTTTTTATGGAGATAGATCATAGATGTCTTTTCTTTTTCACTTATGGTATGCGATGGGTTATGGGGTAGCTTGTGATTTTCACCTTCCGATTCATATCAGATGGTCTATATTAACAATTCAATAATTATGGGCCAGGGGTATAGGTTACAGTACGGGAGTATCAGTAATTCATATTCTCTTCATCGTATATGTTTCTTATTTAATCATTGATTCATATTATAATTATTTAATTCATGTTATTCAGCTTTCTTAACATACATAATTGAAAATTAAGTTGCTTATAATTAATAAATTCACTACAATTTTCAGCATGTTTTGAACTTAGTTTTTCGATAAATTGGTTTGATTAAAAATGAAAATTGCAGATTAAACCATTTCATTGCTGGTCCCTATTTTGTGTACTGCATAAAATCTTTTGCAGCATTTTAAACCTAACACAAAAATTTGTCAAGTTGAGAGGCAGAGAAGAAGACGGGGTCAGATCATAGAGAGAAGATGGAGGGATGGGTCCTGACTGTCAGGTCGCAACAAGACACGTGTCGCACAAAGCAGCCCGGATGAGATGATAGCTCCAAGAGAAGAGGCGAGCAGCAGCGCGAGGGAACAGCGCAAGTGCACTAGAGAGGATCGGAAGGGGTTTAGAGCAAGAGAGGAAATGAAACAGTGACGAGTGGGACAGCAAACTACAAAAGCAATCTTTGATGGACAGGGTTTGTGCTGGTTGGTAAAGCTTGGTGGACATGATCAGCACAACCGTTTAATCATTATCAGCACTCAGCAAGACCAACTAGCATGCTACGATATACAAGTACATTAGCCTTGTAATACCAGAGAGGAGGTGTAAATTTATCTAGAAATTTATCAAGGATATCTAACAGCATACTTCAATTACGCATTACAAGTTTACAACTTAAAAAACATATGTGCTAATACAAGTATCCAAAGAAAAGTTGTATTTATTCTGGATTCATTTGGCAATAATTAATCCTAGTAAAAGTATGCCGAACTTTTGAATTAGTCGAAATCTTAGACAGATGCAAAACTGACAAAATCAGCGAGACAAAAAAAAAATAAATAAATAAGAAGCAAGAAAACCAACCAGGGATAAACAAAATCCAACCAAAATGATACCAGAATTGGAGGTGTACCAGTTAAGAACTACAATCAGCGAAACTAACTCAACAAAAAAATGTCTTCTACATCTACATCTTATAGCACATCTTGCATACAGAAATATTTGTACAAAAACTGGCCATTTCGATTTTATAGCAAAATTATTGTTAGTGGATGACACTTCTCCAAAAAATAATATTTGTACTAATGAAAAAAATAGAAAAAAGTCTAGTAAGTTCTAGCAAAACAAGAATCCTACTGATCAAGCATACCAGAACAGAAGAACTCCATATTTCTCTATAACTAATAATGTGCTAGTATATTATAAACCTTACAATGGCAGTTGAGGATAGTTCAAGGCTAATACTGATCAAGCTGATGCTCATTTGTATAAATAATCCTAATTTAATCAAGATCTAACATTTACTTCAGAAAAATGCCTCCGCCAAGCTTCAAATCAACTCAAATGCTCAATTAATGTGTAAATCAAGAACTAATAAAATAAAACCAAAACAATTCAAAGATTGTCCTCAAATCAGCACAATATTAATTCCAAGGTAGCAGAAGAAGTCTTATATACATACTTATCTTATCGATAGCAAAGATCATTTTCCCAAAAAATTCCTTTTCAGATTTTATATTCCCGTTATGGTCCACCAACTTGAATGGCCCCCCTCTGGCAGCAATACGAACAGATGTCATGGCTTCATTAAACTCGGTCTCGATTTCAACTGTGCTTTCACAGCAACAGAAAGTAAGATTATGAAGAATACTCACAAGTTAAATAATCTGGAATTCTAAGAAGAAATTGATTGGAATTTGAGAATCAATCTCCTGTGTATCATTGTGCTAAAGGTAAATCAACCTAAGGTGAAATTTCGAATTAGACAACCTGGCCTAAAGAAGAATGCAGCAATTTACAAAGGATTCCCAAAGTATAAATTGTTACCAATCTGGTTATTGACATGTCTGTGTTAATTCCCGGATAACTTTGAGATGAAACAACTAAACCACGGGTCATATGGAATGAACCTTCCATAAATTATTCCCCCAATAATGCAGTATGTTTGGCAACTTAGTATTCTGTACAATTCTTTGGATGAGATACCAAAGTGGACAAACAGGCAGAAATCAAATATTTAAAAATCAAAATGGAAAAAATAAAATTAACTATTTACAAGGACCAAAGTAACAACATGGTAATTACTTTGATATATCCAGGGCAAAATCTTTTCCAAAGAAAATCAGAAGCTTGAGTTTACCAAAGTACCTTCAATACGCTGCATCTTCTCCTTGTCATAGTAAACGACAATTCCTCCAATTATTACCGGCAAAGTGAGGCTCAACCATGACACTGGCTACATATGCCAATGGATACAAATTATGTATCCATGCGGAGTATTTATTTTGTAAAGATCTTCCAATAGTGATGGGATCATAAAAGTTCAATCGTAAAATGTATCGTGTATCGTAACATTATGTATCGTATCGTGTATCGTGTATTGTATATCGTATCGATTCGTTTAAGATACGCTAAACTATCCTTAAAATTATGTAAAATAAGTAATTAGAATTTATATTGAACTATTTTCATTAAAAAAAATTCTAATATCACACTATATCCTTATAATCATTCGATAATCCAGGCAACTTTAAATATAGTGTATAAATATTGAATTTTACTTAAATTTTATAATATATAATATGTATAAATCATTGACAATTATTTTTTATGACATTACACTATAAAATCTGTATAAATTATACTCATTATTAATTATTTTTGTATGTATAAATTATTAATCATTATATTTTTCTTATAATAGTGTAATGTATTTTTATAACATTATATTGTATAATCTGAATATATTTTTTATTTGTATAAATATTATATTGTATAATACATGTAGAAAATATTAAACTATTAATCATTATAGTACAGTATTGTTAGGAAGTGCACAAATTTAATTTTTAGACTAATTACTCTTAATTAATCCTAATTAAACTAAGTGCAAAGGAGATCTAGTGCAAAAGCCATCCAAACACACAAGAGAAAGAGGGAAAAAGGGCTACCTCTTGCGAACTTGTAATCGCAAGGCTCGAATCCGTCGAGTCGAGGTTGTGCGCACCACCACGCGTGTCTCGGCCTCAAGTCCACCAAGGTATTAACCAAAACCTCGATCTATGCTAGTAGATGAGAGGTTAAGCCTAATCCCTTCCTTCCCTTTGCCTTAATTAACTATTTAATTGGATGGAGGCAAGAGGTGCTCAACACATGAGCTTAAGAGAGCAATGGTGGAGAGGAAAAATTCTGAAATTTTTCCTTTAATTTTCGTCCAAAATATTAGGGAGAGAGAAAAAGGCAAGGTGGCTAGGGTTTTGGCTCCCAAAGTGGTCCTTTTATAGACCAACCACTCTCCCAAAAAGTTGTAACTAATTTACAACTATGCCATCACTAGGGCAGCCATAAAATGGGCCTAAATGGGCTCCATTAATTATTTAATTGGTCCTCTAATTCAATTAATTAGTGGCCCAATTAATTGCTCTCAAGTTGGACCTTTAATTTACAATTTAAATATAGGCCCGTTAGCTCAAATTAATTACTTTAATTAATTCATGTTGAACAAATTAATTATCAACACTTTGATAATTATTTAAGGATTAGAATATGCATTAATTTATTTCTATATAATCCGTTTGACTTAATTAATTAATTATGACGGTTCGCAATAGTACATAATTAATCAGTCAACATATCATATTGTTGCATTCCTTAATACAACCAAATAAATAATGCACGCATGGTCAAAACCTATTTGTGTGACCCTTTGAGGATTTATGCTCTGTTGGACATGGAAAATAAATCGCTATTTATTTCCAATAATCATAAGCGGTATCTAGCAACACGTTATGATTCCCAATTCGCATAAATAGTGTACTGCTACAATATTTTTAATCCTGCATAAGAAATAATAGTATTTCCTTGTCTGATTCTTATGTCACATGATATCATCGTATAATCCAAGATAGGAATGTGTCATTCTTGCAGATTATACGTTTCTTGATCTAGAGATGACTGTATCAGTTGCTAGCAAACAATCCATCTCCATCAAGGGGCCCAAACAGATATCATCGCTCACTAAGTTAATTAATGAGGGACATACGGTTTTCTTGATGAACAACTTTTCCCCGCACAATTCAAGAGAACATAAATAAAGTCCGTATAGCAGCCCTTATCAGGAATCAACGGTAGACGATATTTATTGAACCTATCCTCATGTGGAAAAGCTGAACCATCTCAAACTTAGAATCAAACTCAAATGAAATAAATAATGACACATAACACAATCCATATATTTATTTCACTGGGTCGCGTCCTGTACTATGTTCTATAACATATACATATGCAATTAAGTTGGCAACTCCTTACCTATGATCTGTAGAACTTAATCATCACTTAACTTGCATACTAATCTTATCCGATAATTAATATTCCTTGTTAATTATCAAGATTACGGACCTTTTAGATTTATTATTGTCATTTAATTATAAATGAACTACAGAGATCCACAATTCAGATCCTCAACCTGAATGATCTGTCAATTAATAAATCAAGGAATAAATGATAAAATATCATCAATCACATAAACCATAGAAGTGGCCATTTAATAATTGGCTCCTAGGACATAACTCTAACAATCTCCCACTTGGCCTAGAGTCAATCAACAGCGACTTCTAGCCAGTGCATAGTACTCAATGTAATATCCAAAATATACATGTCTCATACTAAAACCTCAAAAGATAAAAGATACAACTCAAAGCCACTCAGGCATACGCCTAATCCCCATGGATGCAACGTGCAACTCATGTGCGGCTCGAGATAGAGGCTTTGTCAGAGGGTCCGCTGTGTTCGCGGCACCGTCCACCTTCTTGACCTTGATCCACCCGTCATTCACAAACTGACGGATGAGATGGAATCGTCGTAGAATGTGCTTGGTCTTTTGGTGAGACCTAGGCTCCTTGGACTGAGCTATGGCTCCCGTGTTGTCGCAGTAGAGATCCACTGGACCTGAGATGCTTGGAACCACCTCCAGCTCGGTCAAGAATTCCTTGATCCAAACGCCTTCTTTCGCTGCTTCACCCGCCGCTAAGTATTCTGCTTCGGTGACGGAATCGGCCGTGGTATCCTGTTTGGAACTCTTCCAACTCACGGCCCCACCATTGAGCAGATATACGAAGCCGGACTGTGACTTCGCATCATCTCGATCGGTTTGGAAACTAGCATCGGTGTAACCACTTACAACGAGCTCTTGGTCTCCACCATACACGAGGATGCTATCCTTTGTTCTCTTGAGATACTTGAGGATATTCTTGACTGCGGTCCAGTGTGGCATACCAGGGTTAGCTTGGTATCGACTAGTCACACTAATCGGATGCGCCACATCGGGGCGAGTGCATAGCATGGCATACATAATCGAACCGACCACAGATGGATACTTGAACTGATTCATGTACTTTCTATCTGTATCAGTCGTCGGACATTGAGTCTTGCTCAAGAATATGCCATGTGACATAGGCAAGTAACCCTTCTTGGAACTAGCCATGTTGTGTTTTTCCAACACTTTGTCAATATATGCATCTTGGCTCAAGCCTAACAACCTTCTTGATCTATCTCGATAGATCTTGATTCCTATGATGTAGGCGGCTTCGCCCAAGTCTTTCATTGAGAACACCTTCTTCAATGAATCCTTAACTGCATTCAATTCGGGGATATCATTCCCGATCAAGAGTATATCATCAACATATAGAACAAGAAACACAACCACGCTCCCACTAATCCTCTTGTAAACACAAGGTTCCTTCTCGCTTTGAATGAAGTTCAACTTCTTGACCTCTTCATCAAAGCGCTTGTTCCAACTCCTTGATGCTTGCTTCAATCCATAAATGGACCTTTGAAGCTTGCACACCTTGTTAGCATTCTTTGGATCCACAAAACACTCGGGTTGTGTCATATACACATCCTCTTCCAAGTTGCCATTTAGGAAGGCAGTTTTGACATCCATTTGCCATATCTCATAGTCGTAGAATGCGGCAATTGCTAACAAGATCCGAATTGACTTGAACATGACGACTGGCGAGAAGGTTTCTTCATAGTCAATACCATGAACTTGCTTGTAACCTTTCGCAACTAGTCGTGCTTTGTAAATGGTCAAGTTGCCATCCATGTCGACCTTTCTCTTAAAGATCCATTTGTTCTCAACGGGTTTTACTCCGTCGGGAAGGTCAACTAAGGTCCATACCTTGTTCTCATACATGGATTGCATTTCGGATTCCATGGCTTTAAGCCATTCCTTTGAGTCGGATTTTTCCTTCATGTCCTTTATGGTCAAGGGTTCGTCATTCGCAATGACGAGAACGTCGTGCAAACCTAAGTATCTTATAGGTGGACGACTTGGCCTTGCCGATCTTCGTAGGGTAGACGCTTGAGGTTCTTGAACTTGTTCCACAACGATTTGCGGACTTAGTTCTTGAACTTCAAGTGTGGGTGCAACTTCAACATCATCGACTCGCGATATGTTTGAGTCTTCAATTGAGGGAGCTTGCTCTTGAACCTCTTCTTCTACAACTACTTGTGGAATGGGTTCGACTACCACCTCATTTGGCACCACATTGGGAACAACTAGATTGCCTACTTGAGGCATCTCTTGTTGCTGCGGTTCTTGAATTTCTTCAATCACCACGTTGCTCCCACTACTTCTTCTTGAGAGAAACTCCTTCTCCAAGAACTCCGCATGTCGTGCAACAACTATCTTGTTCTCGACACGGTTGTAGAAGTAGTAACCCTTTGTTTCCTTAGGGTATCCTACGAAATAACATTTGTCCGATTTGGGTCCAAGCTTATCGCTCATTAGCCTTTTCACATAAGCTTCACAACCCCAAATCTTGAGAAAAAGCATGCTTGGTTTCCTACCAAACCAAAGCTCATAAGGCGTCTTCTCAACGGACTTTGACGGAACACGGTTTAAAGTAAAAGCTGCGGTTTCTAATGCAAAACCCCAAAACGATTTAGGCAAGTCGGTTTGGCTCATCATCGATCGAACCATGTCTAGCAAAGTTCGATTCCTCCTCTCGGATACACCATTCCATTGTGGTGTTCCCGGTGGAGTGAGTTGTGGAACGATTCCACACTCCTTTAGATAATCACCAAATTCGTGGCTCAAGTACTCTCCACCTCGATCGGAACGCAAGACCTTAATCTTTCGATTGAGTTGGTTCTCAACTTCATTCTTGAACTCCTTGAACTTTTCAAAGGATTCAGACTTGTGCCGCATCAAGTAGATATACCCGTATCTACTATGATCATCGGTGAAAGTGATGAAGTATGAATAACCTCCTCGTGCACAAATGCTCATAGGTCCACACACATCGGTATGTATGAGATCTAACAAGTCGTTTGTCCTAATCCCTTTGTTAGGAAAAGGCGCTTTGGTCATCTTTCCCATCAAACATGATTCGCATGTGTCAATTGGCTCGAAAGCGAATTGATCTAAGAGACCAACGGTTTGCAATCTCTTAATGCGTTTCTCGTTGATATGACCTAAGCGGCAATGCCACATTAGAGTCGTACTTTCATGTGAAATCTTACGTTTCCTACTGTCACGTTCAACACTCAAAACATGTTCGCTAGAATCAAGCACATAAAGACCATTCAATAAATGCGCAACACCATAACAAACATCATCACGCAACAAAGTACAACTTTTGTTCTTTATTACAACACCAAATCCATCCAAGTCTAAACAAGAAATAGAGATAATGTTCCGAGTGATACAAGGAACTACATAGACATCTTTGAGTTTCAAAATGAAACCATAAGGCAAAGTTACATCCACATTCCCAACGGCCATAGCGGAGACACACGTGCCGTTACCGACGCGGAGTTGTACTTCGCCTTTCTCGAGCCGCCTCCTACTCTTTAGTGCCTGCACATTTCGACAAATGTGAGCACAAGAACCGGTGTCAAAAATCCAGTCTGTGTTAGAGGTAGCGAGAAGGGTTTCAATGACAAATATACCTGAGGTAGAAGACTGGACGGTTCCCGCCTTCTTGTCAGCGAGGTACTTGGGGCAGTTTCTCTTCCAATGGCCCGTCTTGCTACAGTAATAGCATACGGTCTCGGAAGTGGCCGGGTTCTTCTTTCTCTTGGAACCCTCGGGAGCTCCCTTGGCCGGACCTTGGGGCGTCACCGGGCCTTTGCCCTTTCTAGTTCGGCGGGTCTTTCTTTTCTTGCTCTTCTTGCTCTTGTCACTCACCGCAAGAACATCTTTGGGGCCCTTCTCTTTCTTGAGACTCTCCTCCGTCTCGACAAGCATGTTTTGGAGATCATCCATGCTCTTGTCCATGCCATTCATCCGGTAGTTCACAACAAAACCGGTGAAGCTGTGAGGGAGAGAGTTGAGAATAAAGTCTTGAATCGCCCCTGACGGGAAGGGCGTATCAAGCCTTTCAAGCTGCCGAAACAACCCCGCCATCTTCATGACGTGTGGCCCGACTTCATGACCCTCCGCCAATCGAGTATTGGCGACGGCCTTGATGAGACGAGCCCTTTCGGTGCGGGCCTTGGTTTGGAACATGTTCGAGAGACGAGAGACCATTTCAAACACTCCTAGACCACTATCCATGAACTCCTTTTGGAGTTCTGACTCCATGACAGCGACAATCAAGACGGACATCTCCATGTCGTCCGTGACGTGCTTGTCATGTTTGTCCTGATCCGCTTTAGGGGCATCCGACTTGGGAGCCGCGGGGACGGGAGTGGTCAAGAGATATTCCTTCTTTTCAAACCTAAGGACAAGCCTAAGGTTCCGGTGCCAATCCAGAAAGTTGGCACCGTTGAAGGCGAGCTTCTCTTTCTCTAAAAGAGAACGTAGCGAAAAAGACGAGGAAGACATCTACAACAATTTTCAAATTAAAGGTCAATTAGTTTATGTTTTGTTTTAATTTCCAATAAAGTAAAACTTTCACTACTTTAATATAAGTCCCTAAAAGTAATGAATTTCCAAGACCCCTACTTTCGTTGAGATGATGCCGGCGTCGGCACAACATCAAAGCAACTAATAATGAGGTAGGTTCTCCTTAACCAATCATACAACTTTATGACTCTTGGTTCGCGTCGCGAACTTCACTCCAATGTCCAATCCGATTAGGGTCCATTGTTAAGTAACTCCTCTCTATTTGCTCCTTGCAAATCCGATTTACACCCCGACTACCTATGGTGGACCACGATGTCCGCGTCGGCGGAATGCATCAATGGCCGAACATAAGGCGTGAAGGGGATAGAGAGAAGGAGAGTGATTTGGCTCAATCGTTTGGGACAAACAATTATGTGACTCTTGTTTGGTGGTCGTGTAAGCATACACCCATACCTATCTTATGACATTCATAGCATTCACAAACATTCACATAATAAGCATCTCAAGCATTGTTGTGGGTTTGTATGGCTCCCGCTTGCATTAGTTTTCGCCGCATCTCCATGTAGCAAAACTAATCTAACCTTTGTCCCTCCCACTAAATTCTATATGGATCTAAATCCTATATAAAATAAAGGAACAAAATTACATGTGTAAATTTCTATTCCCATCCTAACCTTAGGGGCATGCAAGCCACACAAGTTACACAAAAATTAATCAAAATTAATTAATGGCACCAAAGGTCTAATTACACACAATCACACATGCATTCAATTTACAAACCACAAGGCATTGAATCATGAGCCATACTAAACCCACATCCTCCTACAAAACAAAGTTAGCACAAGTCTATCCACTAGTGTACTTTGTTTATAATTAATGACTTTCAAGTGTCTTTGCGTATTATTTGCCATTCACAATTTCCGTGTATAAATGCTCAAATTTCAAACAACCAAACTTGTTTAAATTCCTTTTGAAAACTTTTCAATCATCAAAAAACTGAAAGGAGATCGCACAAGGAGTATCCTAATTACTTTTTCAACTAGTTTGAATAATTAGATAAATAATACTTTGATAAAAAAGTATCTAATGGGACACGACAAAATCCACAGTTTTCGGTCTCCAAAAATTATGAAATAATTTATATAAGCTCCTTGTCTAGATTGTAAATACCAGTCAAAATTTCAGGAAGAGATCATATACCATCTGAGAGAATCAAAAAAGACAAATCTGAAACAAGTGCGCGAACGCACCGTTTTGAGATATTCTGTTTTTCTTCTCAACCATCCGGTCTGAAAGATCACCTTCCATCCAGTTTTTATACATACAATATACATAGAAAAACTTGTTTAATCTATTGGCTAACTATTCATGAAAAGAAAACCACTAAGTTCTGTTTAAGAAATTCAAGTTACAAGCTTAACAATCGACTAGACCTGTACAGGAACAGACTATCGACCGAAAAGGTTTGACCTGGTTGAGGTACCAAACTTCCATGAAAAATTATGAAATTAATTTTCCTGGAATCCTAACTTAAAAATAAACAACTCTATTCAAACAATTTTCCAGAAAGAGTTCTCAGTTGGTACAGTTTATTAGAACAATCAGTTTGCTCAATAAACCAGATCTGACGAGATCTTTCTTTTCATACTTGAAAAACCACGAATTAATCTGAACCATGCAACATTCTATACATGTCCAGAAAGTGTTTCAAGTCCTCTTTAAATCTAGCCAAAGAACACTGGTACTTATATTCAAAATATAAATCTTTTAAGCCATTCAAACAGAACAGTGCAAGCAGAAACTGGTTCTGCGCACCGTTGCCATTTTATTCACAGTAAATCCATACAATTTCAGAAAAATGTGAATCCAACTCCAAAAGAACCACAATCCACAGATCTACAACTTTCTAGTTGACAGAAAAAATTTCCAGAGAACATTTCATAGCGAAAAACGCATAACAACACAGAAATTGCTGTTTCCAGACAGCAAGCAATAGCATCAACTCTACTAATCCATTAATTAACCAATTTCTCTTAATTAAGTGTCAAAATAACTTAAGCACGACCATGTGCTCTGATACCACTGTTAGGAAGTGCACAAATTTAATTTTTAGACTAATTACTCTTAATTAATCCTAATTAAACTAAGTGCAAAGGAGATCTAGTGCAAAAGCCATCCAAACACACAAGAGAAAGAGGGAAAAAGGGCTACCTCTTGCGAACTTGTAATCGCAAGGCTCGAATCCGTCGAGTCGAGGTTGTGCGCACCACCACGCGTGTCTCGGCCTCAAGTCCACCAAGGTATTAACCAAAACCTCGATCTATGCTAGTAGATGAGAGGTTAAGCCTAATCCCTTCCTTCCCTTTGCCTTAATTAACTATTTAATTGGATGGAGGCAAGAGGTGCTCAACACATGAGCTTAAGAGAGCAATGGTGGAGAGGAAAAATTCTGAAATTTTTCCTTTAATTTTCGTCCAAAATATTAGGGAGAGAGAAAAAGGCAAGGTGGCTAGGGTTTTGGCTCCCAAAGTGGTCCTTTTATAGACCAACCACTCTCCCAAAAAGTTGTAACTAATTTACAACTATGCCATCACTAGGGCAGCCATAAAATGGGCCTAAATGGGCTCCATTAATTATTTAATTGGTCCTCTAATTCAATTAATTAGTGGCCCAATTAATTGCTCTCAAGTTGGACCTTTAATTTACAATTTAAATATAGGCCCGTTAGCTCAAATTAATTACTTTAATTAATTCATGTTGAACAAATTAATTATCAACACTTTGATAATTATTTAAGGATTAGAATATGCATTAATTTATTTCTATATAATCCGTTTGACTTAATTAATTAATTATGACGGTTCGCAATAGTACATAATTAATCAGTCAACATATCATATTGTTGCATTCCTTAATACAACCAAATAAATAATGCACGCATGGTCAAAACCTATTTGTGTGACCCTTTGAGGATTTATGCTCTGTTGGACATGGAAAATAAATCGCTATTTATTTCCAATAATCATAAGCGGTATCTAGCAACACGTTATGATTCCCAATTCGCATAAATAGTGTACTGCTACAATATTTTTAATCCTGCATAAGAAATAATAGTATTTCCTTGTCTGATTCTTATGTCACATGATATCATCGTATAATCCAAGATAGGAATGTGTCATTCTTGCAGATTATACGTTTCTTGATCTAGAGATGACTGTATCAGTTGCTAGCAAACAATCCATCTCCATCAAGGGGCCCAAACAGATATCATCGCTCACTAAGTTAATTAATGAGGGACATACGGTTTTCTTGATGAACAACTTTTCCCCGCACAATTCAAGAGAACATAAATAAAGTCCGTATAGCAGCCCTTATCAGGAATCAACGGTAGACGATATTTATTGAACCTATCCTCATGTGGAAAAGCTGAACCATCTCAAACTTAGAATCAAACTCAAATGAAATAAATAATGACACATAACACAATCCATATATTTATTTCACTGGGTCGCGTCCTGTACTATGTTCTATAACATATACATATGCAATTAAGTTGGCAACTCCTTACCTATGATCTGTAGAACTTAATCATCACTTAACTTGCATACTAATCTTATCCGATAATTAATATTCCTTGTTAATTATCAAGATTACGGACCTTTTAGATTTATTATTGTCATTTAATTATAAATGAACTACAGAGATCCACAATTCAGATCCTCAACCTGAATGATCTGTCAATTAATAAATCAAGGAATAAATGATAAAATATCATCAATCACATAAACCATAGAAGTGGCCATTTAATAATTGGCTCCTAGGACATAACTCTAACAAGTATTATGCTATATAATTGTATAAATAATAATAATAATTATTATTATTATTATTGTTGTTGTTGTTATTATTCTACTAATATTCTATTATAATCTATATAAATTATAATTGAAAATGATTATTGTTATTATTATTCTACTAAAATCAAATTGTTTCACTATTGACTGTTGCCGAATCGTTTGTATCCTAAGATACATTCTAGTATCGTAAGTTACGTATCGTGTATCTTAAGATATATTAAGATACACTGCAATTGAGATACAATGGTCAAGATACGTATCAATTGGGCCATGAATCGTATCGTATCGTGAGTTACGTATCGTGTATCTTAAGATACTAAATTCTATGGATGGGATAAACGACGTTTTCTAAAGTTTCACACACAGCTCAGGGCTTAATTAACATGTTACATTTTAGTGCAAACTGCAAAGTGCAAACCATAACCCTCAAACCCCTTCAAAAATGAGAAAATAATAAAAAAAAAAAAAATACCCACACACACATACAATAAACTGCACATAGCACACAGGCAGAAAATATTCAGATTTGGCATAAAGGACGATTGAATAATAAGAAGAGAACAAGGATCAGAAAAGGTGCCATATTAAGTACCCAGACACTACATAGTACATACCAGTAACATGCAAGTAGCACATGGTACACATTGTCAATACAGCGAGAGGCACTGAACCCTCTGGAGTGTAATCAATCTTTAACACATTGACAATTATGGCTAAGGGCATAGAAGAACCAAGATCTTATGAACATGTTGTACTCAGTCCTCACAGCTCGTTCCATGGCTGATTGTTCTCAGGGAAATTTACTCGAATACTTGGTGCGCACAAATCCTGTACCAGAAAAGTATCCAATTAAGCCTGCCAAGTGCTGAAAAGCTAACACTGTCTAAAAATCAAATCAGGATAAAGGGGATTTCATAGCGCAAAGGCTGACTTGTTTATTGTATTTTCTACATTTTATTTCATTTTGTTCTGATGTTTTTTTTTACTGGAAAATAGAAAATGAACCTAACACAACATGTCCAGCAAAGTATCCAATTAAGCCTGCCAAGTGCTGAAAAGCTAACACTGTCTAAAAATCAAATCAGGAATAAAGGGGATTTCATAGCGCAAAGGCTGACTTGTTTATTGTATTTTCTACATTTTATTTCATTTTGTTCTGATGTTTTTTTTTACTGGAAAATAGAAAATGAACCTAACACAACATGTCCAGCAAAGTATCCAATTAAGCCTGCCAAGTGCTGAAAAGCTAACACTGTCTAAAAATCAAATCAGGAATAAAGGGGATTTCATAGCGCAAAGGCTGACTTGTTTATTGTATTTTCTACATTTTATTTCATTTTGTTCTGATGTTTTTTTTTACTGGAAAATAGAAAATGAACCTAACACAACATGTCTAATAATAATAATAATAATAACAATAACATGAAGAGGGGCCTAGCCTACTGGGTAAAAGATTAAAAGCACAGAGAGGAGAGAATATTTGATCAAGATAACTAACCTCAAAGTGATGGGTTTGGCGGTCTGACAAAATATATTTGCCTCCATACCAGCTTAAATGCAGTCTCTGCACCAGGAATTTTGTTCTTGTCAGGTGTAACGACAGCGCCAGTTTGTGGTACTCCTTTCTAATCATGATCTCATCAGACAGGGGCTCAACTTGAATGATCCTATACCAATCGCACCAGCCATTGGCTATTAATTGAGCAGAACAATGTACCTCATAAACTGCCAGAAACTGAGAGATATTATCTGAGGGAATAACCTCTTTATCTTCAGCGTCATTTCCTTTTCAGTTTTCACCAACATAGTCTTGTTTGTCTAATTTTTTCTCAGCAATCTGCATGGCACATATCGCGTCTTCCTTGTTGCACTCCATAGGAAGTAAAACAAGACAAATTGGGGAGAAGTCCTGGATAAGTAGCATAACAGAATTTGTTCTTGTAAAATAGAAAATTTAATTGGTTCAATGGAAGGAAAGTAGATCAATAAAAATAAATTCTAGGGAAAGTGCTGGTTTTAGTCCAACTTTCTTTCAAACATGTTTACAGGAACTTGATCCTTGGAACTTATAAAAGAAAATTAAGTTGGCACCTATACATTAATTTGCATAAAATTTGTCCTTCAACTTAAAAAAAAAAAAAAGGAAAAAGAAATAGTCATAACTTTAACCTGCTGGTACAGAAGATATTTAACAACCCTCATAGCCTACACTGGGACCGGAACTGGGTTGGTACTGGGAGCATGGCAGAATGGGGCTGGGGACTCTGACTGCGATAATATAGAATGTTCCTATAATATGAAAAAAAAAAAAATTCTGCATAATTTATACAGCAAATCCTGAACCCAACAATAAACAAACGATAAGTGAAAAAAGCCTAAATATGATAAAGGTTAAGCTACAATTATTCTTTTGAGAAATAAATAATTTTTTTATGAAAAGCACAAAGTCATAAACTTATCATTCTTTTAGAGGTGGCATTCGAATTCTAGTAATTCCAAACATTATGGAAAGCTTTCAAAATCATAGGATTTAAAATTTTATACTAGAACCAGAGAGCACACTTGCCCTTTCCCTTTTGGTTGATCCTACATTGTTTTTAAGCTAATTCAAGAACCAAAATATCTCTGTGCCCTTTAAACTCTCAATATATCACACTTGACCATGCAAAATAAAAAGTACCATAACCCAATAAATTTACCAACTCTGCTCATTGGACAAACTGTACTGAAAAGTGGTGCAGCCATATTTTCATTCTCCATATTTGTCCAGAGACAGAAGGCGAAAAAAAAGGGTAACTAGGGTGGGTCAGCAATCAGCATATATGCTATTTTCCAATATTGAAAACCAAAGAGGTCTTGAGCGGGAGATATAATCATTTTTTTTTTGTTTTATATGGGTACAGCTGCTAAAACTAAAGTACTTTCCTGACAGAAAGAAAAAACAAGGTGCAATGTAGTATAAACAAAGATGCAAAAATATTGTTCATTCATGCTATCTAGACATGTAAACCACATCTTTTATTTTTTAATAATATTCACTGAACAATGTTACACTCTTTCAATTATTCAAAGGGCGATTATGATGAAATATATTATGAACTTAAGAAATATTACTATACCCACAACTAATTAGGTCAAGAAGAAATGATAAGAGTGCATTCAACCTTAAAAGTTCAGCTGCCTCAACAGTACTAGGTTGTAGATCAAAGGCCTCTCTCAAAACTTTCCCTCAACAGTACTAGGTTGTAGATCAATGCCCAGTAGTGTTCTGTTATGTCAAAAGTTGACTCATCTGGCCCATCGTGGACTGGTTTCAATGCCCCTCCTGGTATGAAGCCCTAAGAGATGAAAAGACAGAAGAATGAGAAAGTGACACTCAGATCATATAACGGACCAGAAAAAGAAAAAACACACCAGGCTGATCTTTGCACTACCTGACTCAAATGTTTCACAACACAATACCTACAACCAAGACACGATGCAAATAAAAAAAAAAAAAAAAACTAAGTTTGACAAACCAGCAGTCGAGCCTAACCTGACACTACAACCAACTTAAACTAAACCTGGCCTTAACCTCATATAATGTCCTCATCAAAGCATCTCCTCCAAATTCTTAGCTCCCCCGCCACCTCCCCGACACACAATTTAAGGCAAAATAAAAAAATAACAAATAATGACCCCATACAAAGCTGAATAGACCTGCCTATTTTCCAGTTGGCTAAGTGACAGAGAGAAATTTGTACCTCAGCAAGGCAGTCCTCCCAAAGACTGAGAAGAGCAATAGCTTTGAGACTGATACGTGGGGAGGGCTTGTTATTGGCCAAAACCAATGAGACAATTGACAGAATCCATGAAGTAGTCACCATTCACCAACAACCTGATCAGAAACTCAGAATTAGGAGCACCATGCCAGAGTAAGAATAACAAAAAGAGAAGACAAGACAAGCCTCCCCACGGTCAGCATTCTTTTGCTGGAGTGATATAAAGTGAGGCACAGTAGAAAAAGATTGAATAGGTCCCAGGAGCAGGGAGGAAGGATTATAGTATTTAGTAACATTTGAGCATTTTGGGTTGAAAGCCTTGCAAAGTGATTTTAACATGCACATTGGGTTCAGTTCATTCGAAAAGAAGTAACACACACTAACACAGCCTTGACAAGAGCCAAGCAATTACAGTAGCTAGTTGAAAAAAGTATCAATTCAATCAACGGGGAAAATCCAAAAGCAGAAATTACACAAAATCAAAAGTGTAATTACTAACAAATCCCACTTGTATGTAATTGTAACACAAAATTAATTAATTAATTAATTAATTAAGACATGGATTAACCTCCAAGCAAGTAATCAATCAATCCGACATGAAAAACAAACAAATCGAAGGATAGGGAAGAAAACCAAAACTCACTTTGACTCACGTCGCAAGAGAGCTCCTTCTAGGGTTTGGAGGTGATAGCTGCAGAAGGAGACGGGGCGAGAGAGAGATGCGCGCGCTTCGTTGGCGGCGATTTCGCTTGAAAGAGAAGAGAGAGGTAGAGAGAGAGAGATTGGGGAAGAATGAGGAGAAGGATGCACAAGGAAAATTCAACTGTACCAAATAAGCTACCAGCAACTCAACTCTCAATTAACAAGTAACAAGAGTGTACCAAATAAGTAGTGTACCAATTACCAAATAAGCAGCAACTCAACTCTCAATTAACAAGTATCAAGTGTACCAAATAATTAAGTAGTGTACCAATTACCAAATAAGCAGCAACTCAACTCTCAATTAATCTCTCATGCAAGCATTTGATCAAATTAAATTATAATTAAGCATACAAAATCTCATCTCAATTTTATACATACCACATTTAATACTTAACCAGACACATTATTTAGCTCTCAACAAATTCACATAATTAGTTAGTAGTTACTTCCCAGCTGCTCTTCCCTGCATTATTCACTCCTCCACATTGAAAAATTCAATCACCCCGCCTTCTGGAGTTACGGCATCCCATCGGTTGAGCCTCAGCGTTGCTTGCCGGGGAGGGCCTCCCTGTAAAACCACGTCCCAAAGCTCGCCTAGTGTTACTTTGTGCTCGTGAAGTCCGAACCAATTCCAGTCATTCCGTGGCATCAACGGAACCCTGTTAGGCACAAAGTACTCGAGGGCAGCATCTACGCGGATAAAACGACTCCCTCTTACATTCAGATCCTTTAATATCTGCCATTAGATATTTAACATTTTTTTATTAAATTTTATCCGCTACCTTATTAAGCAATATATCCATAGTTCCATACACAACTAATTAAAGAATTATTATATAAATTATGTACGCAAGCCAATCGCCGGACACCACTGATAAAAGCTTGGGCCGTTCTTGTTATGTTGTCTCTTATGGCAGCCGCTCGTGGCTCATCATAATTCACCCTTTTCCTTAATATAGCCTCGCTCCAACCGGCACCGACAGATGTTACTATGCGCACAACCTCCTCAGCATCAAACACAATTTCTGACAGATTTTGCATAAATGGTCCTGAAATACATATATAAATCCCATAAAATTAATTAATATGTTCAAGAAAATCATAATTCAATTTGAATTTCAAATGTGCGTTACAAAATATGCACAACACTACAGTGACACCCTGGATCAACCATATATATAAGTATAACATCAAGACGACATACCTGACTCAAGAAACACAAAACCATGCAAGAATTAAAATACCTAATATGCAATAATGCAAATCTCACTCAAGAAACACAGAACCATGCAAGAATTAAAATACCTGATATGCAATAATGCAAAAGTAAATATGCACAACATTGTTGGAACAAAGACGACATACCTGGAACAACATTTGCTACCAGGGGAGGCATTGGAATTGGCGGTGGCAGGTTCAAGTAGTTCCGATATCGTGCATTGAAGACATTGTTGGACCTTGGCGCAGCTGGTGCGGCAGCAAAACCATTAAGCATTACCCACAATACGCGTCGAACCCGTAGCCTATCCTCTGTTGTAAACAAATCGAAAGCCTGGTGCCTCATCTCATGCAAGATGCGATATGGGTTAGTGAACTGGCTAATAAGTGCTTCCAAGGCATGCTCGTCATTAGCCATGATATCGAACTACCTCTCTCTCTATTACGGGCTCAAGTTGCTTTATCTCTGTCGCGCGCAAAGATCAGTTCTTGTGTTCTTGAGGGTCGTTGAAGGTGGAGCTGAGAGATTTCCCAAGAATTTAATCGCTTTGTACGTGATTTTAATTAAGAAATGAGAGGGGGAAGTGGGATAGAATGCACTCGGCACTGTTTAAATAGAACTAACTGATCAATCTTAAGATTTGTTGTGGCAAAGGTTAAGAAATTTTGTGTAGCAAGATCATAATGCTCCAATCCTCTATTCCTCTCTACTCGCTACGTGGAAAATTGCAGCAGGATTACAGGTGCATCCAAATCCACCGTATTCTGCTCTCTTGCAAATTAAGCTTGATAATTGTGCACACCAGCCAATCACATAGAGAACACTAGCCAGACCCAAAATAATAATAATAATAATTATAATAATTATTATGATAATAATAATAATAATAATAATAATTTGTATAAAGATCATGTAGCTTTTTTTGTTACATGAGTTGTTACATTTACGTATTAGAAATTCAATACTTAATTTCCTTTTGCATTTTGCAAATCAGTCTAGTGTTTATTTGCATCTCACAAGAAATTAATATACACAAGTGAAACTCTGATCAAGCGTCAGTTCATGTTTACTGCTTGAGAATTTGAATAGTACATTTTCTTTCCTTTTGGTTTACTTATATTGTCTGCATTTTATTTGCTATGTATTGTGAAAAACCCATAAACTTCGAATTTGAAAATGTGAATAACTTTTAAGCAGCAGAATTTGTAAATTTGGTTAGATTTTGAACCTTAAAAGGCAATTCTCAAAAATTAAACTAAATCAAATTGACTAATGTTTAGTAAAACAAAATGCTTAAACACCAAAAAATTTGGCATCTTGAATTAATTGAAATTTTGAAACCGTCATGCCTAGCATCCGGGATTTGACAGATCCTTAAAGACACACTCTTGTTACAATTTATTTCATCTACTGAACTAAACAACATTATTAAAAAAAAAAAACTTCTAAACTGGCCCATTAGGTTGAACAATTTCAAAGAAAACTAGACCGACAAGTTTTTATTAGGTTAGAAACATGCGAATTTAAGGGTCATTTGGACCGCACTAGTAAACGTCTCGCGATTGAACCAGCATTGTTTGGGTACAAAATTCTTATGTTACGTATTTTCTAAAATTTTGTCTCTTAATATTAAGTTTTATAAAATTTAAAATCAACAATTTGGATTAGTTAGATCTTGGAATGTGAAAAGACATGTAGGACAGACCTCTTCGATACTACACATAAGACTCTAACATCTCTCTTAAAATATGAAAAAATTATTAAGTTAATAAACTAAATTTGTTCTAATAGAAGGTTTACTTTGACTGTACATTTCGTGATGTTTTCAATTAGCTACAGCTTATTTCAACTTATAATATAAAAAAAAATGTTAAATAATGCATTTCTGAACATTGATGCGTTATATAAAGTAAGTTGGCAGCTACTTTCAAGAGTTTCTAAAAAACAATGATTTTGTGTACAGTAAATGAATGAGAATGACAACGAAACAAATTAAAAGTTACAAAATCTCTAATTTATTGTACTACTTCTGTATATTGATTGCAAGCTTTCTGGCGTCCGGCTAAAGCATTTTTGTATTCATCTAAAATATTTGCAAAAACACACAACTCATCTATCAATAGAGAACGCATGTCTTCCATTGCTACTTTATCAAAACTTCGTTTCTTCCTCAAAGATGTTCTCAGTCCGAGCATATTGACTGCAGATATGAAAGTGATGATGAGATATTGTGCTTATGAAACTATATATTGTTTCAAAAGAAATTTAAAACATTTTATGGATCGACTCTGGAAGATAATAAATGTATATATGCTCTTATTCCATCATTGGAAAATAAACAAAGAGCCACTTAAAAAATTGCACCGATCTACATACCGTCAAACAATTGAATGTGTTGTGTCAAGTAACGCTTCTGCTCATATGCCAAAGCACTGATGAAGAAATGGATAGATGATGCAACGGTACCCCAGATTTTTTGCACAAGTGCCAACTCTTCTCTGTCAAGTTTAACATTTGAGCTTCCAATGCATTTTAGAGTTTCTATTATGTCCATCAAAACTAGCTCATTCTCATCTATGCTCTTCTTTGAATGTTTATGCTTCACGGAATCTGCATTAATTCAGCAATGTAAAATTTCTAGCACAAGCAGAATTACTTATGAACCGAGGCAACCTTAGTATATATTTCATGGCTTGGTGATATGGCTTTACCGCTTTAGAAAGGTATTCAATTTATACCTTGTTCGTTTGGATTTCTAATCACGACGTTTTCCTTAACAATATTTCCAACATAACTGCCTGCAAAATAAAACAACAACAAGAGTTATAATAATAATAATAATAATTATTATTATTATTATTATGAGGAGAAATTATAAATGAAAGAATTGCTAGTTGCTAGCTCCTAAAATCTTAAAATTCTTGCAAGTAGTACCACCTCAATTTTTCATGTGGGTGAATAGCATGCCGACTTCAATCATGTACAAAAATTGTGCTTTGTGTTTTTTTATTATTCAGGTAATGGACCAACAGATTATAATCCATTGATAATCAAACCAAATGAGCAATCATTTGCGCATCCATATAATAATAGGAACACTTGACCTATATTTATGGCATCCAATATATCGAATTCTCGAAGTGTATAATAACAACGAATAGTATGAAGTAACAAAAATAATCGAGTTTGATAAATTTGTGTAACTATGTAAGAGGTGTGCATTAAGTAACTTGCCGCGTTTCAAAAGAGTGAGAGCATGTAAAACCTCCCATCCTTTCTCCACTTCATGAAATTGAGATCTGTCAAGCATGGATGACACATCCCCAAGACAACATGTGACATTTACTAGCATGCTATTTGTTATCGTGACGAAAGAGTCGAGTCGAGATATATAATTTGGTAGGTCTTCATCTGAAACTTTGCATATTTCGATCAATGCTTTCTTAAGTTTGACAAAGTATAAGTTATCATCACTTACAGTATCATCATATTTTTCTGCGTCATATATTTCAACTATAGACTCCCAACACTCCGTCAAGGATAAATGTTTCAAAATCCAACTCTTTATTTTTGCACAGTGCCTCATTATGTCCTTGGTCTCCTGGCGAAGCCTCTCAAGGAAGATTTGATTCAACACGTCAAAGTATACACTCATCTCATCTAAAAGAAAAACAACAAGAAAAAAATTTAAAGAATTAATTATATGTCGAATATTGAAAGATAGATTTAAATTATAGACAAATTTCAAATTCGGAGGGCTAATACTATCAGAAAATGATCTATATTACTAACGATTTTTATCTTCTTTAGTTTTCCATGATAAAGTACAGTCCCTTTTACCAAAGAGAAAAGGAAAAAAAAATTTAAAATTACCTTGGTCTCCAATTAAAGGTGGTGCAAGAGAGTCTAATAATTGAACATAAGATGTCTTCTCATCTTCAAGCGGAGGAAGAAGTGCAAACTCAGAGCATCGAAGATCCACCAATGCCAATTTTAGTTTGTGGAAATAATATTGATAATTTTTCTCTTTGCTCCCACGAAATTGTTCTATATTGATATTATGGTCTACAGCGATGATGGGTGCCAATGTAAAACCTGCTCAACAAACAAAGGAACTGAGATTTTTGTGTGTCCTATTTTAAACTCCCTCAACATGCATGTGAGGTCATCGTTCTGTAATTACGACGCAAAAAAAATTTATATTTGCCTTTTTTTTTATTCATGACAAGAGAGCTTACCTCTTTGTTTTTTCCCCTTTTTCTATTATTCGAGTAGATCTACGGATAATTACTAGATCGACATATATTATATTAATATATATATAAAGTGTGGTAATGTCCTACAAACACCTTGATAGTAGTAACATATCACATACCATTATTATTAACACACTTCTTTGTCAGAATTTCTGACAAACGGAACAAATGCTGATTGACCTCTGCCAGCTCTTCAGCAGGATGAAGGAACGTGAGTTGTGAAACACAGCCAAATGTCCTTCTCATCCTACAACCTGATAGCACAAAATAAATAAATAAATAATAATAATTATAATTATAATAATAATAATAATAATAATTATAATTATAATAATAATAATAATAATAATAATTATTATTATTATTATTATTATTATTATTATTATTATTATTATTATTGTACTTATGATTTTTTAGTATTATTAAAAAACTGAAAGAAATTAGTACTGTTATTGATTAATTTTATAAAAATACTGTTATTGTAACTTCAGATTTTATAAGTTCAAGCTTACGTATAAGATGTGAGCTTGCATGGAACCGCACTGATGAAGTTTGAAGTTGGGAGACAGATAAAAAACATGCATGTTGATGTTATTAATTGAATAATATAATAAGTTAAAAATAAATAAAACAATAATAGTCATGAATATTGGTGACGGAAAAAGGCGACACTAATCATATCAAATTCCACTATTCCAGTCACTAATTTTTAGCACAGAGAAAATTTTAAAATATCATAGTCAAAATAAATATATATGATTAGTTTTGCTATAAAAATTTTAAAACGGTCGTAACTTTAATGTGAATATTATTTTTTTATTGTGACTACTGTTCGGAAATAAAAAACATGATCTACTCACTTTACAGAACTTTATTTTAGTCTTATCGACTGTTTTCGGACCCAAAATATAATGCTCTCCCGGAAGTTCACCTTGAAAGTTTTATGTTTTATTTTTATTTTTAATTTTTAAATTTTCATAGAATAAGACAAATAAATAATTAAAACAATATTTCAATATTTACAAATATGATAGAATATAAAAAAAAAGAATCAATATAAATAACATATTTTTTTAAAACCTTATATAGCACTTATGAACTGTAGTAACAAATAAAAAATAATAGTATTTAAGTAGAAGAAAAGCTATATTGATATGTGTTTAAAAAAAAAAAAAAAAAGAAATAAAGTCATAAGTTATTACCTGAGATTCCTCCGTCATAAAAATATGCCAGGATAGACCTCATGTACTTTTTGATAAGTAGATAATAGCCTATCTCATTATCTGCTGGAGGGTTATACAATCGTTTACGCTCCATCCATTTTAGTTGATTCAGAATTTTAGTTAGGCATTGTTTACGGCCCCTTTTTGTGCCTATATCAATTCATTCAATTTAATATAGAGTGGTTAATTGACATTATAAATAAATCGTTCATATAAAAAAGGAAGACTCCAGTTACAATTATTTATGGTTAAATATTGGATATATACAAGTCTTTATAATTAATGGTTTTCATCTAGGATTAAATATATGCTTCTTTCAAAATCCACAAGGGAATTTAATCCGTGTGGTAAATTAATGCATGCGACGCTGGTATATAACATTTCGTAAAAGTAAAAAAAAAAAAAAGTTTCATTTTATTTAGTACAGTAATGTTAATAACAATTAATTTAGACTTGTGCATAATTTCTTGGAACTTGTTTATGCTAGAACTCCTACCTGATAGTTAAGCAACAACAGTAGTATTGTAGATATAATATTGCTCCAAAGTCCAAACAAAAGGTTTAAATAGCAATAGAAGATTTCTGAGCGGCCTACCAAAAATAAAAAAGGTACATCGAATTCGCTCGAGCATTATGTCATTTATGCCATGATTAATTATTATGATAATTACGAAAGATTTATTAATGATAATAGTAAGTAGTGAAAAGATTTAATAATAATAACAATAGTAATATATGGACGCCAAGATTCCGATCAATAATTTTAAAATATTAATTACATTCCAATTTGAGAGAGTTTGAGGGACCGCGACAGCATGAGTGAGGCAGCGCAAAAAAAAATTATAAAAAAAAAGTTATTGATAGCACCAAGCCACCAATAGCTCTGGCGATCGTAAGGTCTCTTGGCGTCCATATAATAGTAATGCTATTGTTATTAAATATTTTTAGTAATTATTATTATCATCAACAAATCTTTGATTATTATCAAAATATCTCAGAACTATTGACTCCGATCATTGAGATATCATTTGGGCTGCAACAATTTGAAATATTTGGAAGTCTCGCAATAGGCGTATCTTCTCGAACGAAATCACTCCACCGTACATTTTACTCAAGAAAATTTATACTTGTGTTGACTCTTGGAAAAAGCATGCCTAACTTTTAGTTAACTTGTATAGTTTGCTTTCAGTTTTTAGTTTTCTTTTCTTTTTTTCTTTTAGTTTAATCTTTGTATATAACTTTTTTATTCGGAATTGCTTAGGATCATCTCTAAGATTCTATCATCCTCATCATCCCCAGAATCCTCATTAATTATCCAGCGCCCTCATTAATAGAAGTCCAGGGATGAGGTGATGATAGAATCCAGGGATGAGAGGATGAGCGCCAGGGGATGAGGAAGTGAATCGGAAAGAGAGTGAATCAGAGGATTAGCTCCAGGGAATAAGCGACAGAGCGAATCGGAAGAAGAGAGTGAATTAGAGGGCAGAGAGAATGGAGTGATAACAGAGAGATAATATATAAATGTTCTAGTTAATATATATAATTGTTTTAGTAAAATATATTTAACTAGAACAATTATGTATATTAACTAGAATAGTTATGATATTAACTAGAACAGTTAGTAATATGTTCTAGTTAATAGTTATGATATTAACTAGAACAGTTAGTAATATGTTCTATTTAATGTTACTAATTAACTAGAACAGTTAGTAATATATTCTATTTAATGTTACTAATTATCCTAGTTAATGTTACTAATTGTTCTAAAAAAAACTAACTTTTCTAGTTAATATTACTAATTGTTCTAGTTATTTTGAAAAAAAATAATTGTGTTGTTCTAGTTAATGTTAACTAGAACAGTTAGTAACATTAACTAGAACATTTAAGTGTTCTAACTGTTCTAGTTGAATCAGAGAAGAGGGAGGGAGGGGGGAGGGAGCGAAACAGAGAGGGAGAGAAGGGATGAGTTCACAGTTAGAATAGTTAGTATTCACAGTTTGAACAGTTACTAATTTAATTAGAACAGTTAGTATTCAGAAAAAAAAAATGCATGCCAGGGAAGAGGAGAATAAGCGAAACAGAGAGAGGGAGGGAATGGATTAAATTACGCGCTAGGGGATGATGGGATGAGAGGCAAAAAAGAAAAATGCGTTAATAACTGTCAGGAGAATCATCCCCATTATCCTCATCCACTCTTTTCTTTTTCGAAATGCAATTAATCTAACTGCTGGGGATGATGGGAATGACCCTTATCAGCCCCGTTTTTTATTTATCAATGAAAATATGTCGGGTACTTGCCACCTGGCCTTTTTAAGATTATTATCATAATAGCTAATCACGGCATTTATGGATCTGACAAAAAAGAAAATTTCACTTATAAATTCGCAGGTGTGTATTTTAAGTTGTCCCTTGGCATTGTAAAACCAAATGGCTTTCATTTTATTTATTATTATTATTATTATTATTATTATTATTATTATTATTTGAAAATTAATTATAAGCCCAATTTCAATGCAGAATAGGGCCATTTTGAGAATGAATTGTGGAATTTCCAAATTAAGTACTTTTTAATTTTATCAGTTCCTCGTTTTCTCAAAAGGTAGTTCCTATGTTGTCAGTTATCACTAAATTAAAAGATATTTTTTTATTATAGTTGTATAGTATTTGAGTAAAAGTTTTCTTCTTATTTAACTATCAACAAAATCTATTCTTGTATATCATGTTCATCTTTTGATAGATGAAGAACAACAATTACTTTCCAAAAAAGTTCTCTGCCACGATTAGTAAATTTTTTGATGAATCAACTGGTTATGATACTAAAGACAACATGTAATATAGCAAATGCCATAACAGTTAAATCATCTGTCCTATTAATGCAGTTGGATTTCGTTACAAATTAATGTAGAGCTCCACAAGCCGTGAAATATGAGAAAATACTAGAGTTCAATATATGACACGAATGGGTCCGTTCAATACGATCTTTCTCACATTTTTAATTTCAAATGATTAATCCAAACCATTCAATATGTTCTCCATATTGAAAACTTATAAAAAAATAAATTTTCAATTTTTTTACTAATTTTTTAGTACTTTAGAAATTGTTGTTATTGGACGATCCATAATTTTTTACCATAAATTTTCTAAAATACCAAAAATACTACTAAAAAATTTCAAAAAATATAAAAATTTATTTCTTATAAGTTTTTCAATATGGAGAACGTATTTAACGAAATTTTATATTTTTTCAAAATTTTTAATTATTTTTTTGAAATTTAAGAAAATCGTTAATCTAATTAGTTCTTAATTGTTCAAAAACAGTAATTTTTAAAAATCTAAAAAAAATGCTTAAAAATTTCAAAAAAAAATATAAAATTTAGTTTGCATGGAGATTTCAATAGAGAGATCATATTCGACGGTTTGAATCGGTCATTTTGATCTAAATCTAGATTTTTTTTATCGCAACTCACAAACCCTCTAGTGACTTGCAACTCACCATTACAAAACTCATTTTGAACTAAATCTAGGAATTTTGAGCGGGACTCACAGACCAGAGAGTCGCGACACACCATAGCAAAACTCTATATATATCATGCATAATCTAATTAGAAACGGTACAGAATATACCAGGATTAGAAGTTGTACCTTCAACAGAGGGGCATTCATTTCTTGAAACAACACAAACCACATGTTTAAGCACCGACTCGAAGGATTGCTCTTCGGTTGCAGTCGGCAACAAATCACTCCGAATTGAACGCCACAGCCTCTTTATAATGTCCCTCATGTAGTCAATCCGGCTTCGGTACTCCTCCATGTCCGTTTCTCCACAGGACGCCATTGATAGTGAGGAATATATATACGGTTTATGAGGAATATATGCGGGAATACATCGATCAAGGAGAAACACTCAGAGATTTACACAAACACAAAGACAGTAATACGCTATATATAGAGCACACCTGACACCAATTAGCCTTAACTTTATTGTTTCGGAAGGGGTTTAGCTTGTAATTAGATATGAGCCAGAGAGAGAGAGAGATTGAGATACGTATGGTATAAGACCATCATGGAAACGAGCTCCTTATAAAGAAGATCAATGACTATTTCTGTCATATTAAATATGAAACATAGCCGACCCTCAAAAAATAATAATAATAAATATGAAATATAGCCACAACTAAATTTGATATTCCTAAATTACAATTATTACACTGAATAATATTTCAAAAATAATGAAGTTGCCGTTATTATATCTTTCTTGTTTAAAATCACATCCAAAATTTAATTAACTCAGCGGCCTCTGTCACATGAAGCACACCCTCTGTCCGCAGTAAGCTTCATATTTTTCAATATCTCCCACATTAGAAATTAGAAAACTAATTGACATGACCATATTATACTTTCAGTACACACACATAAAACATTATACAATTATCGATTTTTTATGAAAATATATAAAACAATGTTTTAAATTTGTTTATAATTTTTTACCAATTTACGTGTCAAAATATGTAAGTTTTTAAGTTTGGAACTTTCAAAATTTACGAATGGAACAGGAAAGCATCATTTGGTATATATTAAAAAAAGTAATAAAACAAAAAATGTTGGCTTAAAGGAAAGGCCATTAATTTGCCGATTTAGAAGATTCACCTAGTTGGGATTTCCCTCCCCATTAGATAATAAAAAAAATTAGAATATAGTAAACATTTATTTTTCTGGATTAATTTTATTTAAAATTAGAGTAGTTTACTTAGTCGTCTCCATAAGGCTCAAAGCCACTAATGTAGAGTAGTTTAGTTAGTCGTCGTAATGACATGCTCTTAATTAGTTGATGGCAGGCTTCTTTACTCTTTAGCTCAAAACCACTACTTCAAATAATGCTCCAATTGTATCATATCGTCTCAAAAAATAGGATCCTAATATCATATGTGGCCAAACAAAAATAGGAAGAGTAATTTAAAAACGATAATTAATGGTTCCAAATAAAACTAATCAAAGTTGTATAATCCTTTTGTTAAAAAAGATAACCGAAATGACTACCTGTTCCAGTGATCATGAAATCAAAACTCGCAGCTGGTTTGACACTGTATAATACTATGTTTTCATTCTTTCAACCCAAGGCATTTGTTTCATCGTTTTTCTTCCCTCTCTGTCTTCATACTAGTAGTTAAAATTTAAAAATAGGCCTAATAACTAGGTTTGAGAAACACAAGTTTCTGTCAGCATTTTTGTCGCATGAAATCAATGTTTAGGCTTGCTTTGAAGTTGTCTGAAATATATCGTCGCTTCTCGCGTACTAGTTACTACTGTGTCATATTTTGTCTCATTACACTCTAGTTTGGAGAGTTATAAAAAACAAAGTTATGGAGATTTCAAGAGAATAAAATGTAACATTCATCGACTTTATTATCCTGGTAAATAATAATCACATAAAATATTTTTATAGTCTGGACAAGGAATTCTATAAACAAGGTGTAAGAGCGAGTGAATTCCTTGAAAATTAATAATATTTTTTTTATCGAAGTTTAATCCGCAAAACTAGCTCAGCAAACTTATGTCTTCTACATCTACATCTTATAGCACTATCTCGCATATAGAATATTTGTACAAACACTGGCTATTTAGAATTTATAGCAAAATTAAAAGCAGTGGATGACACTACTCCAAAAAAATATTTATACTAGGGGAAAAATGGGAAAAGACTAGGAAGTTCCAGAAAAACGGGAATCCTATAGATCAAGCATACCAGAACAGAAGAAAATTTGAAAATTTGAAAGCTTGCAACCACATCCATGCAGATGTGCTTCAAAATGCGTGCACAGCTTTGTTGGTATCAGGATTGGGCATAAGAGGAATCAGCTGAGCGAAAAAAGGTCTCTGAGGGCCCCACGCACATCCATCTGTATAAAGTAAAGCGTAATTTATCTGTTATGCCAATCAATAAGTACATCTCCGAAAAATCACAACGACAAGGTCCTTTTGAATTTACCCCAACATTCTACCACATGCAAAACACCTGCTGTCTTTTCCAACAAACATTTCGCACATTTGCAGTTCAGGCCAGCCTTTTTCTTTCTAATTCTTCGGAAATACATCCAAACATCGAAGAAAGTTGACACAAGAAAAAAAAAATGACTGGTTCATTTCTCAACGAGAGATTTTCTTACAGTCCTTACACTCAAACCAATCTAATGTACAAATCCACTCTTAAGTTAAGTTATTTGATTAAGAGACAAAAAAACCCTTTAATTGGTTGCAAAACCAATTGCTATTTTACAGGAACATTTTACCAAAAAAAAGTTGAGTATCATTTGCAATTATTTAAAAAAAAAAATTGTACCAGATGGACAAAAAAATTTGGTGTAAATTTTCAACAAAACACAAAAAGATCTCAGCAAAATAATGTACCTGATCACAGCAGATGAGTTTGGTAATCAAAGGATAAAATTCTCTTAGATGCTTCTTAAATATCTCAGAATCCATAATGCACATTACCCTCAGCATTTGAAATTATACCCATGTATAAAATACATAAGAACATAGATACAAATCTGCATTACACACAATGTTCATATAATGAGCACACTTCCCGTGCATTGAAGTCAAGAAAATGTGTACCTTAACAATTATTGGAGCTATTAGATCAAGTAAACAGTGTATATCGGCACCAGTAGTAGACCCAGCTGTCTCAACAGTACTAGGCTGTAGATCAGAGGCCTCTCGCAAAACATTTCCACAACAAGAAGACCAATTTCTCTTCAGCTAAACCCTTTAATTTTTCCTCTTCTTCAAGGCCCTCAGAATTGGCTTCTTTCTTTTCTTTGCTGGTTGAAAGAATGTCAAGTTATGCTGATTTGTCAATATTAGAAGTAAAGAAACACTGACAATATGTTGCTATGCAATTTATCTTTCATATTTCGGTAGTTAAAAGAATGTCAAGTTATGCTGATTTTATAGGGCTTGCATTGTGATACCAGTATATTGGATATGAATTTTTTTATCTACATTAAAAACAGTATTACATGTGCATATTCCAAGAAGAAATAAAAACATACATGAATGTTTTACAGTAACAATACACCTAAGAAAAAATAATATGCCTCTCTATATAAGTGTACTGAAGAATGTAAGAGAATAACAAGAAAAATATTAAGTTACTATTATTTCTCTTCCTCTCTGTGTGTTATCTCATGCTAAACTCCTTTCTCTTAATTTCTGAATTAACCTCGTAACAGTTGCCTCTCTTTTTAACTGGATCCAGTATGTGGGAGGTGTCCAGTAAATTCAGCATTCAGTTAATTATCATTGAACTCCAGAATCTGCAGAGCTAGCCTGTACACTGCTTTCTCCAAGTGAATGAGGCTGCATGTTAGTCTCAACATCAGATTTGTTGGCATTAGTACTATCTCCAGTTTCACTTGCCTTTTCAAACCCTACTGAATTGAGCAGCTCAAGGGGTCAACTCGTGTAGGTGGCATCCCTGCCATATAAAGTAGCAAACCGTTCACAACTCACTTAACAAACATTACTAATGCCAACAAACCCTCAATATATCACACTTGACCATGCAAAATAAAGTCAACAAGATACAGTTCTTTGATTATTTGATATACAACACTGAGCTAGCAGGATAAGGTGAAAATCATATATATTGGGTGTCAACCACCACAGAAACAACAGTACCTTAAAATTTCATGAGTTCAGCACGATGACTTGGAAAACAATTGGTTGCTCATACATGTGCATGCATAAGAACAATGTACTCATAGTCAAGCAGTAAACATGTAGCTTGCTAGACATATTAGAAGTGGATTATGTTTCCTTACAATATTCTCTTTGCTTCTCAGTTCCAATTGTGAAATCCACCAATTAGATTTTGCAAAAAATTTTATTTTTTTGGAAAAAGAAATCCTTTAATAAGACGAGAACTTTCAAGTGATTATCAACCTAGATCTTCAACAAGTACCAAACTCAAATATCTGACTTGCATACAAATCTAGTTGCATGATATAACAGTAATAGAAAAGCAAAGGGTCCATACCATTTCCATTATCATAATTGAGACAACCGGATTAGAAGCCAATTATTGATTCCAGATTGATCTAGCATCTCTGGACAGCTTGCAATCTGAAACTACGGGCCCCACAGTGTGAGATAAAAAGCTGCTGCTAGGGCTTCTTCGGGTTTTGGTTGAATCGGATATGTGACGAATACATTGACTGTAAAATTACTAGTTTATAGTCTTCCTAGTAATATTAGTAGATTGGCCAAATTCACAGGGTACTGAGCAACTGCGAAAGTCCTAAAGTTAAAGAAGAACAGAAATAGAACAAAGTTAAAGATGTTGATTTACTTTAATTATTTACTTTTCAAAAGTATTGGTCATTCACAATCAGTACCTTGTACAATTGTAACAGTACCCAAGACTGATCCATATTTAATCCCTTTTTTTTTTATCAAATTGGTAATCAGAAACTCAGACCATTTCTTAGGACTTGGATTTACAAGCAAGTGAGACAATAACATAATGTTGAATGTGTGCATCAAATTCAATGCAGGAAACACCAATTGCATCCAAAGTAAGAAAGCAAATTAAGTAGACTGATTGAACTTACGAGTGACAAAAAGGAGCTCTTTGTTGAGATCTCTGGCATATGGTAACGGAAGCGCATACAAACTAGCTCTCTCTCCGACCATATGTGGCACACAATCGCCTCCATTGAACCTCTTTGTCGGAAGGAGGCGACAGCTCTTGAAAGCTCTGATGGTTCGCCACCTCGCCCGAGGAAGCAGTTGAGACCAGCCGGAGGTGAGAGAGATGCTATCGAGGTCAGATGAGAGAAGCGCTAGCTCTTGAAACCTCCGATTGCCTTGGTAATTGTGTGTGTGTGTGTGTGTGTGTGTGTCTGGGTTTGGTGGGAAGGAGGGGAGACGAATTGTTTCGGAAAGAAATTGCTACTCACTAAATTGAAAATAGCAAACTTTTGCTATTTTAACACCCTTTCTGACTAAATTGCCCTTGATCTAATTCATTAATAATTACATTTTTAGCACTATTTAATGCCGCGTCCGCGGAGGGTCCCGCTGAGTATTGGAACGAATCTTGATGAAGATGAACGGCTCGTATTGTCTTGGCCTGAACGCAGAGAAATCTCTGCGTTCAAACTAGTGTTTACCAAAAACCCGCCGGGTTAGACCCGCCCCGCCCCAAACCCGCCCCATGGACCGGACCGCCCCGGACCGTCCATGGACCGCCATGGACCGAAGGGTTAGACCGGGGCGGGTCTACGGCGGATTTGGGCCGCAATTTCTAAAACAACCCGTGTTAACCCGCCCCGTCTTAACCCGTGGACCGGACCGCCCCGCCCCGTCAACCCGTCTTAAACCCGTGCTAAACCATCTTAACCATCCAATAATTATATTTGAATTTTTTCATTTAATAAAAAAATTACAAATTAAATATAAGAAAACAAAAAAATTAAATAAAAAACAGAAAATATAAATAAAAAAATAAAGAAAAAACCCAAAAGTAAAAAATAAAAATAATTAACGAAAAATAAAAAAAAAAACAGAAAAAAAATATTTAACAAACAAAAAAAACGAAAAAAAAACAGCAAAAAAATAAACAAAAAATCCAAAAAGAAAACAGCAATAAAATAAATAAAAAACCCGCGGACCGGACCGTCATAACCCGTGCGGGTTACAAGGGGCGGGTTTAGGAAGGGTTAGGGCCAAAATTTCTCGGATGGACCGTCCTAACCCGCCCCGTCTTAACCCGTGGACCGTCTCTAACCCGCCCCGTCCTAACCCGTGGACCGCCGCGGGTTGGACCGCCCCGCCCCGCCCCGCCCCATTTGGTAAACCCTAGTTCAAACCCCCCTCTGACCGCAGGAATTCCTCTGCGTTCAGAGTTCAGACCCCTTCCATCTGCGTTCAGAAATTTACGGGCTTATTGCGGGCTATTACAGGCTTTCCCATTACGGGCTTTTTCTCTCCTTCCTTCGTTCCCCCCCCACTTTTTTAAATAATAATAAAATATTATAAAATATTAATAATAATATCGAAATAATTAAAATTATTTAAATAATAACGTAAGTACGGAATCCCAGATTCCGAACTGAATTACGGCATCTCAGATTCCGTAACAGACTAGTTACGGAATCCCAGATTCCGTAACTAGCCTGTTACAGAATCCCGGATTCCGTACTTACGTTCGACCCTATTTTCGCTGATATAATTTATTAGTTTATTAGTTAATTGGTTACAAAAATAGATAATATATTGTAAAAATAATTTAAAAAATCTGAAAAAAAAAACAGAAAAAATAGGATAATTTTTATATGTAATTAAAATTTATTTTGAAATTTTGTTCGCATTTAATAATTAAGAATTTGATAATTAAATATTAAAAAATTAAAGAAAATTGTTAAAAATTGATACGATTAATTTTAAATGTAGGAAAAAATTGTTGAAAAGAAAGTTGAACCGTTTCCACTCGAGGTTAGTTTTTCTATATGTATATTTTTTTATTGTTTGAATAGAAATGTTTAGTTAATAAAAAAATCGATATTTTTAAAGATTAGAACTTCAAATAGGCATAACTTTTGATAGGAATGTCCATTTGGGATAAATGAGGACAATCCGGGAAGCTGGCGACGAGATCTACATGGTTAAGCGGGGTAAACCCCGTAACGACCATTTTCAAAGCCAAAAAACGCTCTCTGAACCTCCAAAATCCACTTTGAAAGTTTGCAAACCTAAAAGCCACTCAAAACTACTACAAAATTTTTTAAAATCATAAATTAATCATAAAAAAAAATGTAATTAATCAAGTAACTTCCATGAGAGTTAATATTTGTTGTAATTAATCATAAATTAGCAGTTATCTGTTAGGAACTCAAGTCCATGTGCAATTTTAATTTTTATTAACATTTAACAAGTAATTAACACGCACGAAAAACGGATCTAGTTATTCAAGTCATTTAACATATAAAAGGAGAAGCGTAGGAGGTTACCTCTTCCGAAATCGTATTCGGAAGGCTCGAATCCAAGCTCTTGGAGTCGGTGGCGTGCTCGTCACCCTCTTGACTGCCTCCGGTTGCCTCGAGTCCACCTAGAAGATTAACCAAAGTCTCAAGACAAGTGCTAGCTTGTCCGAGACGATAGCTAATTTCCTTTTGATTTCCTTCGCACGATTAACTGTTTAACTGGAAGGAGAATCGCTCAACGCATGAACTAGAGATGGAATTAAGAGGTTAGAAAATGGAGAAACCAATTTTCTCCACTATGAACAGTAACCGTGAATAGTGAACAGTGCGGCCAAGAGAGATGAGAGAGGAAATTAGGGTTTTTCCTTGACTTGTTCCCAAAGAAACAATCAATATATATATAGAACGTTTCTATAATTAGATTTCTCTCTTCCTATTTTCTCCTGGACGAAATTGCCCCTATCATGGCTGAAATTTTCAGCCCTCATGTGGGTCAGACCACATGATATAATGGCCCATTAAATCACTCCTTTAATTCGTCTCATATCGGGCTTTCAGTTAACTGATTAACTAAAAAGCCAATTAGCTCAGTATAATAAATATGCATTGAACTAACTTAATTATTAACATATTAATAATTAATTTGGAATTAGCATATGCATTATATTATTTCTATATGATCCATTTGAGTTAATTAATTATAACGGTTCATAACGGTATATAATTAATTAATCAACTTATCATATATTCGCAGTACTCGCTATTGCAAATAAACAAATAATGCACGTATGGTTAAAGTCCTATTTGTGTGACCCTTTGAGGATTTATGCTATGTTGGCTATGGAAAATAAATCACCATTTATTTCCATTAATCATAAGCGGTATCTAGCAACACGTTATGATTCCCAATTCGCATAAATAAATATTGTATCAATACAGTACTTCAATCCTGCATAAGAAAAAGTATCTTATTGTTTTGATTCCTATGTCACATGATATCCTTGTATAATCCAAGATAGGAATGTGTCATTCTTGCAGATTATACGTTTCTTGATCTAGAGTTAATCGCCTAGTTGCGCGCATACGATCCAACTCCATCAAGGGGCCCAGTAGATATCATCACTCACTAGGTGAACTAATGAGGGACATACGGTTGTCTTGATGACCAGTTTCTCCCCGCACAATTCAAGAGAACATAAATAAAGTCCGTATAGCAGCCCTTATCAGGAATCAGCGTTAGACGATATTTATAGAACCTATCCTCATGTGGAAAAACTGAACCATCTCAAACTCGCAATCAAACACGTATGAAATAAATAATGACACATAACACAATCCATATATTTATTTCATTGGGTCATGTCCTGTACTATGTTCCAGTAACATATACATATGCAATTAAGTCGGTAACTCCTTACCCATGATTTGTAGAACTTAATCATCACTTAACTTGCATACTAATCTTATATGATAATTAATGTTCCTTGTTAATTATCAAGATTATGGACTCTTTAGAGATATTATTGTCATTCTGACGAATGATCCACAGAGATCTACAATTCAGATCCTCAACCTGAATGATCTGTCAACAATAAACTCTAGGAACAAATGATCAAGCATCATCAATAACATAAACTAATATAATATCCACCAACTGATTGGCTTCTAGGACATATCTCTAACAATCTCCCACTTGGTCTAGAGTCAATCAGAAGTGACTTCTAGCCAGTGAAGAATTGAGAACGATGTCATATATCTATATATATACATGTCTCGAACCTCAAAAGAAATAATATGCTTAAAGACAGTTACTCATACGTCCATTATGCATGGATGCTCAATAGCATCTCGTATACTGCTTAAGGTAAAGGTTATGTCAGAGTCTTCGCTGTGTTTGCGAAACTATCCACTTTTAGTTGAACCTACACATATATACACTCTTATATATATAGTCTTGATCATCATCATATGAGATCAAGTGATACTGTCATAGATCATAGTTGGATCACCAATCAGATATTGGATTCTTCAAGATTAAGCTATGGTTCGAGATGCATAGAATCATATCAGCTTAACTGAGAACATCTTGATCCAAACTATTCTCTTTCGTTGCTTCACAAGTTGCTATCTATTTTACTTTGGTGACGGAAACGGTTGTAATATCCTGTTTAGAACACCTTCTAAACTTACAACACCACTTTTAAGCAAAATATGTAGCTCAATTGTGATTACATCAATCTTTCGAAACTTGACATCAGTGTAACAACTTACACGAGCTCTTTTTCATCACGAACGAAAAACATATCTCTCTTTCTCATAAGGTACTCGAGAATATCCATTGATTATTGTCCAAATGTGTTTTCTTGTATCCATTTGACAACTGTTTGTCATACTCCTTGGATACCATACATTAGGGCATATGCATAAGTATAACGTACATAATTAAACTCATGATGAAAGAATGCTTGAACCGTTTCATGCACTTCTTCTCAAATTGAGTTGCAATAAACTGAGTTAAACTCAAGTTATATGCCATATGACGCGGTTCGACATAAAGTCCAGCTTTCATGTTTCTAGAACTCTTCGTCATTATATGCACATTCGCCGAAACCTAACATCCATCATAATCTATCTCCATAGATTTTGTTTTCTAGGATTTAGGTGATCTTGCCCAAGAAATCATTCTTCAATGAGATCTTGACAATATTCATTTAATCAATGTTATTTCCCAATTAATATCCAGTTATCTTGTACAATACAGATAATACAATTATGCTCCCACTGAATATCTTGTCTATACAAGATACTTTTGACGAAGATCAACTCCTTGACTTTCTTGTCAAAATATTTATTCCACAGTACTCTCTTCGATCCACTAATGGATCCTTGAAGTACGCATATGTTTCTAGCAATACATCAATCAAGACCTCGATTTGTGTTAAATACACATCTTTTTTCATTCAATCAATGAAGGCGGTATTGATGTACCTTTCCATATATCAATATATATGAAATGCAACTATTGCTAGAATGATCTTTATTAACTGACTTATAAATAGCTACAAGTGAGAAGCCATGCTTTGTACATAGTCAACTCGTCATCGACTTAGACATAGCCACAAGCGTGAAGCTGTGCTTTGTACATAGTCGACTTGCCATCCATGTCAATCTTTCCTTTAAAGATATGAATGTTCTTGACGGATTGCTCCTTCATGAACATCAACAAAGGTCCATACCTTGTTGTTACACATGGATTGCACTTAAAGATCACATGGGTCAAACCATACTTGTGGAATCGGGTTCTTCCATCGATTTTTTAATTATCAACGGATCCTCATATGCCAGGTACGAGGATGTCGTGATGTTTATGCACCTTTCGGTTAGACAATCACTTTCGTTGACCTTTTGTAGAATTAGTGCTCAAGGTTCATGAACATCTTCCACAACGATTTGTATAATAAGTTCTCGATCCTCGTATGTACTGAGTTTCTCAAACATCATCAGCTCGTGAGATGTTTAAGTCATCATTAGAAGCGAGCGTGCTAAAGAACTTCTTTCTTTCACAACGGCTTGTGAATGAAGTTTCGCTCAACTCCCACTAAGCACCATGTATGGAGTAATAAGTTTTCCATAAATGATACTTCTTGTAGTGACACATAAACTCCTTTATGCTCACCTTACTCCCACTACTTTATCTTGAGAACGTTATTCTCCAAGACTATGTCATGATGAGCAACAACTAGATTGTTCTTACCATGTTCGTAGAAGTAGTACCTTTCGGTTAGTTTAGGCATCCTACAAAATATTAAGCGTCCTATTTGGGTCAAAGCTCATTAATCTACAAACCTTGAAATAAGCTTCTTAACACCAAATCTTGAGAAATAATGTACTTAGAGATCAAATCTCATAAGATATCTTTCTCAATAGACTTCGATGGAACATTATTCAGTGTAAACAATATTGTCCTCAAACATAAATCCCTAATATGAGTCAAATAAGTCAATTTGATTTATTATCGATCGAATGATATCAAATAGTGTTCGATACCTTCATTCTTGGACACACTATTTTCACAATGTTCCTCATGGAGTGAGTTATGAAACGACTTTCACACTCTTTAGATAATATCTCAAATCATATGACTTAACTATTCACCATGATCAATTGTAAGACTTTTCTTTTCTTGAACGGTCTCTTAACTTCACACTTGAACTCCTATGAACTAGTCAAAAAGTTCACACTCATACCTTATCAAATAGATACGTTAATATCTACTTTGATCGTTGGCTAAGTGGTAAAGTCTCAATAACCTTTCAGTACACAAGTACTTATAGGTCTACATACATCGACATGTATAAGTCCTAATCAAGTTACTTGTCCTTGAACCTTTATAGGTCAAAGGCGCTTTTGTCATCTAACAAACATGATTCACATATCTCTATTGATTCGAAATCGAATTGAGCCACGAGTTCCACGCTATGTAGACTCTCATAATGCGATTCTCGTTTATGTATGACTAAGCGGTCATTTCACATGAAAGTCGAACACTTTATGTGAAGTCTTACGCATCCTATTTGTCATTCAAAACTCGTTTATCTATTTCAAGCATATTCAAGCAATAGGCATGAAATCATATAAATAAATCCATAATAAAAGAACATCGCTTGTCTTTTACAAAACGTAATCATCCATCATCTATATGAAATGGAGATAAAGTTTTAGGATGTAAGGAACGAGGTACTCGACCTACAGTTCCTATTAGTAAAGACAACTCTACGTATCCAATGGTAGTGACTTTACGAATAAGCCATATCCTTATACGGAGTTTACTTTACTAATCTCGAGCTTTCTCTCACTCTTCATTGCCTACACATTTCATTAAATGCGAGCATATGAACTAGTACTAAGTTACTGGTATGAATTTAGAGATAGCGAGATAATTTGAACGACAAATACTTTCGAAAGTTTAGGACATTTCCAACACAATAATCATGGTACTTCGGACAACCTTTCAAATGCCTCCATAAATGGCAAATGAAACATCTCATGTGACACATGGTCACAATTGAGGGTCTCGAAGTCTCAACTCAAATTTAAGCGAAGTATTTTTTAAATATTTAGCTAATTACCATTTGCACAAACAAGTTTGCGAAATGTAACATCATTTCCTTCATTTAATTAGAAAGAGATAGCATGACAATATCAACAGTCCTTGATATCGGAGATCTAATATTTCTAGTTGTCAAATAGCTACTCAAACCTTTCGGTTCGTAAGCCATTGGAACCTTCATGTACCTTCTCAAAAGAAGTTTCTCTTACTTAATTCAAGCTCCATTACTCGATCATAAATGATTGACTCAATATCTACTTTCTCTAAGAACTCCTTCTTGAGTAAGTGAATGCGAGCGTAGGAGTCATATCTAGTCCGTATGAATTCTATAATCCAAAGGTCTAGAGATCCTAAAATGAGAATATCGGCATCCGCTTTATTGAATAACTTTTCGTAAAAGTTAATCAATCATCGCGATGCTATGTTTGGGAAGTTGAGGAATATTTTTGGGAATAAACATGCTCAAGTTTCTTTTCGCCAAGAACATGTCTTAGGAATCGATATTACTTCTCCAAGTAAATACCTTTAGAAACGAGATAGTTCAAATTCAAAGATTGATCGCAACGAAATTAATACATTTAGTATCTATAACAATTTCAATTTAAGGTCATTTAGTTTATGCAATGTTTTATTTATAACAATAAACAAAACTCCCACTACATTTATTTAATGTCCCAAATGTAGTTGGTTTTCCAAGATCCCCGTTTTCATCAAGTAAAGCCTGCTATGGCACGTCACCCTACTTAACTAGACAAGGTAGGTTCTCCAACCAATCATATCAACCATATGACTCTTGGTTTGTGAATATCTATATATTTACAAACTTCGCCCCGATGTCCAAACTCTAGTTGGGTCCATCGATAAGCAACATCTCTCTATTTGCTCCTAACAAATCCATTTATTTGTACCCCGACTTCCACATGACAACCATGACGTCCGCTTGGGCGGACCGCGCCATGAGAGGGCAAGCGACGTGAAGGGGATAGAGAGAAGGAGGGCGGTCGACTTAATCAAATTAATTGGGACAATCATTATGCGACTTTGTTTGGTGGTCGTGTCAGCATACACCCATACCTATCCTATGACATTTCATAGTAAGCAAACAATCACATAATAAGCATCTCAAGGCACAACCATTGTTGTGGGTTTGTATGGCTCCAGCTTGCATATTAATCTTCGCTGCATCTCCATGTAGCAAGACTAATCTAATTCAAGTCCTCCTACTAATTATAATGATCATATCCTATAATTAATGGAAATAAATACATGTGAAAAAATTCTAATTCCCTCCTAGGCCTTAGGGGCATGCAAGCCTCACAAGTTACATTAAAATTAATCAAAATTAATTAATGGCACCAAAGGCCGCATTACACACATTCACACATGCATTCATTTACAAACCACAAGGCATTGGAATCTTGAGCCATACTAAACCCACGATCCTCCTACAAAAACGAGTTAGCACATATACAATATACATGTTCCACTAGTTTTTAATTAACTTCATTAATTAGAATCTTTGTGTATGCTTGTCGCTCGTTTTCCAAATGCAAATAGGTTTAACATTACAACTACTTGTTTAAACCTTTGAAATTTAATCAACAAATCAAAAACAGAAAGGAGGGTATTTAAGGAGCGTTCTAATTAACATTTCAACTAATTTGATTAATTAGAATATATTTTAACTAATTAAAATAAGCAATTTGGGACCCGATAAAATCCGATATTTTTCGGTCACCAAAAATTCCGAAATAAATCCAGAGAGCTCCTTACAATGAGTGTAACTACCAATAAAAATTTCAAGGAGAGATCAACTACCATCAGGGAGAAACAAAAAAGACAAAATCCCAGACAGCGCGCGAAGCGCCGTTAGAGAAAATTCTGTTTTGGCTTCAACCTTTCGGTCTGTGTGATCACCCCCTTGATATTTTTCAAGCAAACAATTTACATAGAAAAATACTTTACATACTAGGTTATCATTCCATAAAAAGAAAAATACCAAGGTCTATTCAAAATCATCGAGTTAAACGGCAAACAAACAAGAAGCCCTGTTCTGAAACAGACTGACGACTGAAACCATTTGACCTAGTTGAAATACCAAACCTTAAAGAAAAATCATGAAACTAATTTTCACAGAATTCTAATTCGAAGTTGAACAACTCTATTCAAACACTTTTCTATAAAAGTCCTTCAATAAATTTAATTTTTCAAAACAACCAGCTTATTCAGAAAAACAGATCTGACGACTTCGATTCTTTCCACACTTGAACATCCATATAAAATCCGAAACAGGTAACAAATTACACATATCCAGAAAGAGTATCAAGTCTAGATTAACTCTAGCCAAAGATTAAAGGTAGCTATTTTTCAAAAATACGTCCTTTTTTCCATACAAACAGAACTGTGCAGCAGAACGGCAGATCTGCACACCGTTACCGTTTAATTCACTAAAAATTCATAACTACTTATAAAATAGTGAAACCAGCGCCAAAAGAACCACGACTCAAAGATCTACAACCTCCAGTAAGAGAGAAAAAATTCCATAGAAATTTATATTACGAAAAACAAGCAACAATACAGAAAAACAGCTTTTTCCAAAACAGCAAGCACACACATCACTAATTAACTTTGTTAATTACTAATTTCTCGATTTAAAATGTTAAAAACTTGAATAACGACCAGCGCTCTGATACCACTGTTAGGAACTCAAGTCCATGTGCAATTTTAATTTTTATTAACATTTAACAAGTAATTAACACGCACGAAAAACGGATCTAGTTATTCAAGTCATTTAACATATAAAAGGAGAAGCGTAGGAGGTTACCTCTTCCGAAATCGTATTCGGAAGGCTCGAATCCAAGCTCTTGGAGTCGGTGGCGTGCTCGTCACCCTCTTGACTGCCTCCGGTTGCCTCGAGTCCACCTAGAAGATTAACCAAAGTCTCAAGACAAGTGCTAGCTTGTCCGAGACGATAGCTAATTTCCTTTTGATTTCCTTCGCACGATTAACTGTTTAACTGGAAGGAGAATCGCTCAACGCATGAACTAGAGATGGAATTAAGAGGTTAGAAAATGGAGAAACCAATTTTCTCCACTATGAACAGTAACCGTGAATAGTGAACAGTGCGGCCAAGAGAGATGAGAGAGGAAATTAGGGTTTTTCCTTGACTTGTTCCCAAAGAAACAATCAATATATATATAGAACGTTTCTATAATTAGATTTCTCTCTTCCTATTTTCTCCTGGACGAAATTGCCCCTATCATGGCTGAAATTTTCAGCCCTCATGTGGGTCAGACCACATGATATAATGGCCCATTAAATCACTCCTTTAATTCGTCTCATATCGGGCTTTCAGTTAACTGATTAACTAAAAAGCCAATTAGCTCAGTATAATAAATATGCATTGAACTAACTTAATTATTAACATATTAATAATTAATTTGGAATTAGCATATGCATTATATTATTTCTATATGATCCATTTGAGTTAATTAATTATAACGGTTCATAACGGTATATAATTAATTAATCAACTTATCATATATTCGCAGTACTCGCTATTGCAAATAAACAAATAATGCACGTATGGTTAAAGTCCTATTTGTGTGACCCTTTGAGGATTTATGCTATGTTGGCTATGGAAAATAAATCACCATTTATTTCTATTAATCATAAGCGGTATCTAGCAACACGTTATGATTCCCAATTCGCATAAATAAATATTGTATCAATACAGTACTTCAATCCTGCATAAGAAAAAGTATCTTATTGTTTTGATTCCTATGTCACATGATATCCTTGTATAATCCAAGATAGGAATGTGTCATTCTTGCAGATTATACGTTTCTTGATCTAGAGTTAATCGCCTAGTTGCGCGCATACGATCCAACTCCATCAAGGGGCCCAGTAGATATCATCACTCACTAGGTGAACTAATGAGGGACATACGGTTGTCTTGATGACCAGTTTCTCCCCGCACAATTCAAGAGAACATAAATAAAGTCCGTATAGCAGCCCTTATCAGGAATCAGCGTTAGACGATATTTATAGAACCTATCCTCATGTGGAAAAACTGAACCATCTCAAACTCGCAATCAAACACGTATGAAATAAATAATGACACATAACACAATCCATATATTTATTTCATTGGGTCATGTCCTGTACTATGTTCCAGTAACATATACATATGCAATTAAGTCGGTAACTCCTTACCCATGATTTGTAGAACTTAATCATCACTTAACTTGCATACTAATCTTATATGATAATTAATGTTCCTTGTTAATTATCAAGATTATGGACTCTTTAGAGATATTATTGTCATTCTGACGAATGATCCACAGAGATCTACAATTCAGATCCTCAACCTGAATGATCTGTCAACAATAAACTCTAGGAACAAATGATCAAGCATCATCAATAACATAAACTAATATAATATCCACCAACTGATTGGCTTCTAGGACATATCTCTAACATTATCAAGTTGTAATGATTATAATTTAATCATTGGTGTATTATATCATATTTGTTTAAATATCAAACGCTACTAAAATAATATTAAAATATTAATAATAATAAAATAATATTAAAATATTAGGTAAAATAATATTAAAATAATACTAAAATATTTAAAATAATATTAAAATAATACTAAAATAATATTAAAATCATTGGTGTATTAAACTATTTAAAAATTATTAATATTAAAATATTTAAAAATTATTAATATTAAAATATTAAAATACTAGGTACGGAATCCGGGATTCCGTAACAGGCTAGTTACGAAATCTGGGATTCCGTAACTAGTCTGTTACGGAATTTGAGATTCCGTAATTCAGTTCGGAATCTAGAATTCCGTACTTATGTTATTATTTAAATAATTTCAATTATTTCGATATTATTATTAATATTTTATAATATTTTATTATTATTTAAAAAAGTGGGGGCTTCGTTCCTTCCTTCCTTTTCCTTCTCTATCGAGTATCGACTATCGTGATTCGAGACAACACAATGGCGATGCCCGCCTGGCCGCCTGAGAACTGAGAAACTCACAGCGCGCCTTATGTTCTCTCTTCATACGACAGTAGCATGTTAGAGTTTTGTTGTATTTCTATTTTCTAGCCATCATAATACATAATGTTGCTTCTGAAGAAGGAAAATTTATATGTGAAGTTGGTGTATTGTTTGAAACAGTTTGTAGGAAACGCATTACGAAATAACTTGGACACTGAAATCTTGAGGATAAAACAGTTTGTAGTTGATTGATATAATTCTTGAGAATATTGGGTGACACAACCTAGGCATTCCCCTTGACTAAGCCTTCTCAAGTTCCAAATTCAATGAGAGATTAAGGATCTCATTTTAAAAATAACTTGGACACTGAAATCTTAATTAGAAAAAATTTCATGTTAAATTAAAATAAAGTTAAGTAGCAAGTCACGCATCATCAATAAAAATTTTATGTGAATTAGAAAATGCTGGAAGCAATCTAGCGGAGAAATCTCAAATTGCTAGCAAGTCATTAATTATTAATTATCTTTTATTTATACTTGTGTTGATTGATATACAATGTACCATGTGTTTTCTGAAATTGCTCGCAAGTTATTAATTTTTCATACACGTCTGTTTGATTTATATATATGCAATAAACCATGGGTTTTGTGCGACATTGTGACGTGATGAGATCTACAAAATACACTTGACCATCTAGGTTGACCAATGGTAGATCCATGCTTCCTCATGTTAATATTAGCTTCTCAAAATTGTGCAACACCTAGCATAACTACGAGGCAGAAAACTCTATTTGCATGGCTTCAACAGTATTGACCGCTTTTGTAGCGTTAGCATTTATTTAATATATATCAAACGTAATTTAACATATTGTTTGGTTAATAGTAGGTTGAGAAAGAAGAAAATTAGAAGGAATAGACAAAAATACAATAATTGTAATTTGAAGAGTCATAAAAAATCTTATGGAGATTTCTAGAGATTAAAATATAACATTCATTAACTTTATTCTCCGGTTAAATATTAATCAAATAAGATATTTTTAGTCTGAACAAGGCATTCTACAAACAAGGTGTAAGAGTGAAACTTTCTGATATTTTATGGATTCCGTGAAAATTAATAATATTGTTTTAACGAAGTTTAAACAGAGAAACTAGATCGACAAACAGTGTATTCTACATCTAAATCTTATATCACATCTCGCATACAGAATATTTGCACAGACGTTGGCTAGTCAGATTATAGAGCTATATTAAAGGCAATGGATGACACCTTACTCCAAAAATAATATTTATACTAAAGGAAAAATGGAAAAAGACTAGTAAATTCCAGCAAAAACAGGAATCCTATTGATCAAGCATAACAGAAGAACTTCATATTTCTCTATAACTAATGCTGTTCTACAATAACAAATAATATAGAAACCCCTCTGAAAAAGAGAAAATAGACTAATGAAAGAAAAATTGAGAACTTCCAACCACATCCATATAGATGTGCTTCAAAATGCATGCACAGCTTTGTTGGTATCAGGATTGGGCATAAGAGGAGTCAGCTGGGTGGTAAAAAGATCTCCGAGGGCCCCACGCACATCCATCTGCAGGAATGAAGTTATACCAATCAACATATACATCTCTGAAAACTTTAGAAGACAAAGGTCCTTTGGCAATTTAACCAACATTCCACAACATATGCAAAACACCTGCTCCCTTTAGTCCTTTACCAATAAACATTTCGACTCACAGTTCAGGCCAACCTTTTTTTTAATTCTTTGGAAATACATCCAAGCAACGAAGAAAGTTGACACAAGAAAAAGAAGTGACTGATTCATCTCTCAACGAGAGATTTTCTTAAGATGCCTGACACTCAAACCAGAAATCTGATGTACAAATCCACTTTCTTTCAGTTAAGTTATTTGATTAAGAGATAAAAAGCCCTTTAAAAAAAAAAAAAAAAGAATAGCTATCTCACAGGAACATTTTACCCAAAAGAAAAGTTGAGTATAATTTGCAATTGAAAAAAAAAAAAAAAAAAAAATTGTACCAGCTGGAGAAAGAAGTTTGGTTTAAATTTTCAAAAAAAAAACACAATAAGATACATTTCTCGGCAAAATAGATATACCTGATCACAGCAGATGAGTTTGGTAATCAAAGGATAAAATTCTCTTAGATGCTTCTTAAATATATCAGAATCCATAATGCACATTCCCCTCAACACCTGAAAATATACCCATATATAAAATACATAGGAGCATAGATTCAAATCTGCATCACACACTATGTTCATACAAGGAGAACACTTCTAGTGCATTAGTGTCAAGAAAATGTGTACCTTAACAATTATCGGAGCTCTTAGATCAAGTACACGGTGTATATCAGCACCAGTAGTGGACCCAGCTGCCTCGACAGTACTAGGCTGTAGATCAGAGGCCTCTCTCAAAACATTCCCACAAAAAGAGACCAATTTCTCTTCAGCTAAACCCTTTAATTTTTCGTCTTCCTCAAGGCCCTCAGAACTGGCTTCATTCTTCTGTTTGCTGGTTGATTTCTGCAATATCTCTAGGTATATTGTAGTACCAGATAGCTCTTGCCGAAGTAGATTCAATGGTGGCCTGTTTTTTTGCACCACATAATGATTATTTATAATATATGATGAGCATACTACAAAACTGCTGATTATAATAGTAATGGAACTCAGTTTCTAATCTTTTGAGCAAATATCCAGAATCTTATAAATATTTGCAATAAGTATCAATTGATAGCTTAGCTTGATGACATAAGTGTGAAATCTAGACAAATGGTCAATATAGTTGTGACCATATAGCTCATAACACTAAAACTTTTACTATAAGTTCTTATAAACTCAAGAGTGGTTTTCCTGAGCTTATATGAAAAAGATGGTAGTTTAATTTTTTTTTCCCGACTTTGCCCTGGTTATGAAGGTATTTGCATCTAGTCCAGAAATTAGTATGGGTAAATTGCAAATAAAGATATAGTCAGTGTTATTTGCACTACAGCAAAGCAATAGGTGTAGTTCCCAAAATAAAATGTTTATTATACACCAAATCCAATGATTTTTTAAAGCTTCTCTCAGTTTTGCACATGCCAAGGGAAACTCATAAATATATATCTTACAAAACTATTAGACCCTGACTTGTGAATTTCTGTAAATGCTGATAACCCAACTCCTAAATTCTAGGGTGCGACCCTCAAGGAGGAAGAAAATGGAAAGAAATATGGACAGAGTTCTTATAAGAGATACCGTTCAGCTGATATGTGGTGCATCCTTATTCTGAGGTTAGATGGTGAATTATACGATGCTGCAAACTCTAAGAGAGACAGGAGAATGTCCAATACTGTCATTTTGTGACCAGATTTCAGCTTCCCCCAATACTTCACCTGCTCATTTTCCATCAGTCCCAAAAAAACAACACAAATGATCCTATCCCTTTTAAAAAAAGGGAAATGAAAATAGAGAATGACAGATTATTCTATAATAGTACCTGAATACTGTTTATGGCACCAAGGAGAAGTAGCTGAGTAATGCACTTGCTTCTAACAGTCTCCATTACAGGGCTATCTTCTTCTTCCTCTTCTTCTCCAGTCCCCTCAGGTATAGAAGCATCCTGTGCCTGTATTAACAGCTTCCAGTAAATATCCAGGTCTCAAAAAGGAAGACACTGTACTTATATGTATCAAACTGCATTCCCAACAACTTCATACTTCCTTTCCTAAGTACTGCTGCATTATATTGAGGCTTGGTTTCCCCAATAACTGAAATATAGAACATTCTGCTATAGGAATATATGTGTACCGGTTGAGAATCAGAGGGCTCATCGGTTGGAACCCTAGTCTTGGTAGTGAGATTGCGCAGTAGTAGGTTGTCCATAATTCTTTGACTGAAGGAAGGTGCTGCTTTGTCTAAAGTTGCTCCCTGTCCTCTTCCTGATGGTGATGCCAACCCTAAGGAAAATGAAGCAAACATTTGTCAAACATATTATTGTTGCCTCTCTTTTAAATTGGATCCAGTATGTAGGAGGTGTCCAGTAAATTCAACATTTAACTAATTATTATTTACCTTCAGAACCTGCAGAGCTAGCCTGTACACTGCTTTCTTCAGGTGAATGAGATTGCTCATTAGTCTCAACATCAGATTTGTTAGCATTAGTACTATCTCCAGTTTCATTTGCCTTTTCGAACTCTACTGAATTGAGCAGCTCAAGGGGTTGAGTCGTGTATGTGGCATCCCTGCAATATCAAAGTAGCAAACCGCTCACATCTCATTATGACAATCATTACACACAAAAAGAAAAATACAACAATAAGTAAAGAAAAATGAAGTACCTAATACTCTTGAGAAGGGTATCCCAGTCAGCATCACTAAAGCGGTTACCGCCAACTTCAATGAGGTGTACCAAGGCACCAAGAGCAATCGACACTACAGTTTGGTCTGTCTTCTTTGCACAATCTAGTAGTAGCCCAAGCAATGGTGGAAGCATGAATGAAACCTCTTCATAGAAAGTATTGAAGAGGTTGCAAACCAATTGGAGAGAATGGATGCTGGTTTCACGGAGCCATTCCTCACCCGATGAATCTAAAGAACCATCCCTGCCAGCATGCCGCACATGGTCGGATATAGGGAACAGCACCCGATGAAATATACTCTCCCAAAAGGCAGAAGAGAACTTGCGCCCCCTCTCATTCAACAAGTCAAACAACACCTCCAATGCACAACTCCTCACCTCAGGTCTCGGGTCCAGCGTCAGATCTGATAAGCCAGCAAGCATTGGAAACCAGTAATGTTCTGTTATGTCAAAATTTGACTCATCCAGCCCAGCATCAACTGGTTTCAATGCCCCTCCTGGTATGAAGCCCTAAGAGATGAAAAGACAGAAGAATGAGAAAGTGACACTTAAAAATAAAAAAAAATAAAAAACGCACACGCACAGAAAAAAAAACCAGGCTGATCTTTACACTACCTGGCTCAAATGTTTTCACAACACAATACCTACCAAACCATAATGCAAATAAAACAGTAAGTTTGACAAACCAGCAGTCGAGCCTGACCTGACACAATAGCTAACCTGAACTGACCAAATAAACCAGGTCTTAAGCATGTCCATCTAATTACCAACCCATCCCCAACACACACTTTAAGGCAAAAAAAACAAATAATAGCCCCATACAAAACTGAATAGATCTGCCTGTTTTCCAATTGGCTAAGTGATAGAAAGCAAGATGTACCTCAGCAAGGCGGTCCTCACAAATACGGAGAAGAGCAATAGCCTTGAGACTGATACGTGGGGAGGACTTGTTATTCGCAAAACCAATGAGACAATTGACGCAATCCATGAAGCAGTCACCAACAACCTGATCAAAATGCTCCAATATGACCTGCTCCACATTCTCAAAAGCACTCTCAACGATTCCCTCCAGGTCATCATCTGCAGCAGCAGTGAATATCATGAACACACTTCTCCAGCCTGATTTGATACTTCCCACTTTGGATTTTATCAATTGCACGATGCAGTCAACTATCAGCCCCCTGATTTTGTCGTTGCGACTGTTCCTCATGAGGACAACAAATGGCTTCAGGATGTCATTTTGGAACGTGAATTTATTCAACTCTGCTCGCTCCAAATACTTCATACCCAGCTGCCTTAGAGAGTCGATAGCATACATTGCCACTTTCTCATCCTGGTGGCTCCCTGCTGTAATGAAATGTTGTGACAAAACCATCCATATACGAGCCCATACCTACAACCAGTCAAAAGTGTTTTTAACCAAATGGTCAGAGTCAACTTCATTACATTTGTAAACTTCGATGAGCAGTAAAATTGGTTCAGCAAAAAATATAAGCACAGGGACAGGTAATTCATTCAGGAGGTAATTCACTCCAAACCAAACATCAGGAAAACTCAAACCTTTCTTGATTTGCTAAACTATAGATTGAACACTTAAAAATATTTTTATTTATTCAATTTAACTAATTAAGGTTTAAACACTAAATTTCATTAAGTATGAGATATTATTTCGTAGAAAAATTAAGTACAATTATGTTCATATTGCCAGTATGTTGTAACTACTAGTTTAATTTACTTTATCCATTTAATTTAGTTGGTCCCATTTAAAAGCAGAACCAAAGCAATCAATGAAAATTATTAGTTTTCCAAACAAACAAATTAAACTAAATTTAGCCAAATAACTATCTGATTGGTGAAAATAAATTGCATGTCAAACCCAAAACAACCACCATCAATCCTCTTTTGTTCTGCCACAGGCATCTGTATGTTGGATACAGCACCAATAAAATTGGTTATCAAGAAAAAGATGAGAAATATACCAGACGGATACGAGCCATGTTATAGTAGCTGATCTCCACCAGCTTTTGCAAGCTGAAGACACGTGCAGGTGTCTGCTTTAGCTCCTCTGCTGAGACACCGCATAATGCTGTGAAAAACTCCACAATGGTATCACTTGGCAACTTCACGCTATTGACAAACACTTGTTCTGACGGTTTGCCAGACAACTCCTTCAGCACTTGAATGACCGAGTCACGTGAGATCTGGTTCATGCCTTGCATGACTGTCTGAGTGATTGAGGGTGTAGAGGTGATATGTTCTAGTCTTGATACACACTCTAGCACAGCATTCCATGTGTCTTGTAGTGCTTCAGTTTCTGTGTCTGCTAGAGCTAGCAGGGTTCTCAAGGCCTCGACATTTTTACTTCGCATCTCCTTTGGGGCATGTAGGAAAGTAAACCTGAATTTTCAAGAAACCTTTTTTTTTCAATTCTACAACCATAAAAAAAGAAGCTCCAGACAAAATACTTTCCATATTGGAATTCCTTGTTTTCAGCAAAAGAGTCCAGCTTGGCATTTTTCTTCACCCCTAGTAGTTCTGAGGTATTTTGATAAGCATCCCAAACGTCATTTTAAAGTGTATTTGGAGGCTTTGTTTTAAAACATCATTTCTTCACTAAATAAGGTTAATCCCAAACGTCATTTCTCCCCCCCCCCCCCCCAACTTCATTATAATGGCATATTTCATTGAAAATTGAAACATAGCCTCTTAAATTCATCTAAGATGATCTTTTTCCAAGGCCACTTTAAATGAAATTTATTTAAAGTATATTTGGACTTGAGTCTGCATTAATTTATTGTTCATTTTAGGTCATATGATCAAGTTGCACCGTAATTGTTTTCTTGGGAAAACCTTGAATTCCTAGCTTGATGTAACTTTTTTAAAATACAAAAAACCTTTGTAGCATTCAGAAACGTATTGCAAGAACCCTTTCCAGCTTTAGCAAAGTTATGCAGTTCTATCAAGTAAAGAATTACCAAATGAGCACCTACTATTGGTTAGGTAGCACCAGAAGAGGTTGCCAATGTAAAAAAATATTCCAAGCAAACAATAAAACCCTTGAGTACCTTATCAAGGAGGTCAGGAAAGCATAGCGCATGGTATCCATTCCAAGAACACGGGTGAGGTGGATCCCTGCCTTGAAACCTTCCATGCAAAGTGCAACCCTAGGCTTGCTCTCCCCTTCCTCCATAGAAACTGAAAAAGTTGCCAGTAGAGGCCACCCAACAGCTTCAAGCATTGGCCTCACCAACTCAACTTGTTCAGCTGTGTAAAATACACCTCTCTTCTTCCCCTGGCTTTTAAATATAGCCTGTGTCTGCTTGACAATCCGCTCACTCTCTGCTTTGGTATCTGCAGCTGACTTCCTCCTGGGGAGGGCTAGGTTCAGGATGTTGACAAGTCCACCACGTTCCTCAGTGCGGCCTTTAGTGGGGTCAGAGAGGCCACCATCTGTATCCTTCATCTTTATCTCTTCCTTCACAATAGAGTCGTAAATCTCTTCTAAAAGTTCCTTTGGGGCGTTCTCTTCTGCATCTGAAACCGTGTTCATGCGGACAAAATCAGCTTTTGACATCTTCGGCCATACCATGGGATTGTGAGCATCTGTATTGAGCATTATCACTGAATAGGCCAAGACATATGCTGTATCAGCATTGTTAAAGAGCCCTGGATTATCAGCACAGTACCTACAAGGAGAGAAAAGAGAGATGAAGAGATATCAGGACCCTACTGAAGCTTAAACTACAAGAAAATGTTTATTTAAATCATTTTTACAACATACAACAATTGAGGCTCCACAAGGATAGTGTCCAGTACATAGTACATATTATTTCATACCTTTCAGCAAACTTCTCCATGATACGATCAATCTTCTGGGCTTCGCCAGGGAGGCGAAAGCCTTTTAGGAATTCGCGTATTGCTACATCAAATTTTAATCCAGCAAATTTCATACATTCAACATATGCGTGCATCACTGCCAGTGGAAACTCCTCGTGCTGCCCCAAGTATTCACCAATCATTACCTGATGTCAACAAAAACACAATAACTTAACAAAAAAAAACAAAAAAAAAAAAACATTCACTGGGCCTTCAAAGTTCTTATGTACATTAACTTTGAGAAATTTCATATATATCAAAGCATATTAATTCTACTGAAGTAAAAAGGTGAAATGTGTGGAATAAGGACTTGGGGCTGTTGAGAGAAACCTGGGTTTTCTCTTAATTGCTGCTAGTGTTACTTCTTTCTAACAGTAATTTTAAGAGTTCAACATGCAAAAATCTGTAGAAGATTAACCTTATTTAGTGTAGGAGTGCTCTTTAGAAACTGTGCGACAGAAGAAGGCGTATTTTCCACCAATTTGTTTGACAATAGGTACTCTATTCCTTTAGAAGGCTTCCGATTGAACTGCATGTATGAAAACAAGTAAACAAAAGCAACTAAAAGGTGCAGATCCAATAGATACCAGTATTTAAATCATGGCGCTACCTCAGAAACAGCTGCTTCCAAAGTGGATTTATGAGCTTTGGCCTTTTCAAAGTGACTAAGTCCCTCTTCTCTGCTCCTTGGCTCCTCTATCGCCCTATCCTTGGTGGAAGCATCTTCTTCAAGAGACTGTACCGCAGTGCTATGATTTGTTGATTCTCTTCTCGCTTTCTCCCAATCAACCAATGACTTTATTATGCTAACCAAGCACTGCCAGATTTAGTTTGTTTTTTGTAGACATTAGCATGCAATTGGGGGAAAAAAAAATAAAACTAAAAAGCATGTTTTTTGTTAGAATTGAACAGTAAAAAAGTTGAATGCCCAACAAACCCTACTACGATAAAAAGTTAGTATAGCATGAAACTAACCTGAAGGGATGAGCCCTTGACAGAATTCATCTGATTTGCAGTAACAGAGTTCGGATCTGCACTAACAGTCCCTTGTGCAATTTTAGACAGTGCATTCACCTATTAATAAACAAAATAAGCATCAAAAGATCATGTTGTGTTCAGGTATCACAACTTCACTATACTTAAAAGAAAGCAAGACACACGACTAAGCTAGGCTTACCATACGTTCATAAAGATTTGGTGCCTCGAGATCACAATCATAGTTAACAAAGAGATCAGCAAGCATTTGAGAATCTTTACACACTTTCTCCAGCATCCTGCATGTAAAGAATTTTAGGACAAGACACTAAGGAAGGACAGCCAATTCACAGTGACGGTCAAAATGGCAAAAAGTAAACTTAAGGAATTACCTAAGGACAGCTGCTCTTTGTGTCAATGGAGTATCCGAGCTATCTAGCGACCTCAGAACTATTAAAGGAAAGAACACTCCAATCTCTCCCTAGAAAATCATTGTTGCAGAAGTCAGAAGGTCATCAAAGTCAACAATTAGAAGTCATATACAATAATACAAACAAAAACAAGTCAACAAACCTTCAGACTTTCCCTAAATCGTAGCAAGAAAATTGAGAAGATACCACTTGCATACTGCACAACAGGTAATAGCAGGTTAAGATGATAGGATTCATACAGCAAACTAGCCACTGTGACATTTATTGAAGAAGAGGTTGAAGAAAAATTATGGAAACCTGAAAGATGACTGGAGATGAAGAAACAGAAGCCCTGAGAAGAGCATATGAAAGGTATGCTTTGACAGAGTCGATGAAATGAAAGTTCTTTGTGAAGGAATCGCTCACTCCCTCCAATAGTCCCTGGATGGCAAGAAACAATGACATTAAGAACAAATCTCTCCTTCCTTTCACTATCTATCATAAGAATGCAGAGACGAAAATATACCTGTAAGAGTTCTAGCGACAGAAGCCTGGTCTTTGAGGTAACATCATCTGTCTCTTCTTTCATACCCATCTGCGATCATATAAAACACAAGTTAGTGCACTGGTATGATTAGCAATAAACATATGAAGTATTTTATAACTTGACACCACCTTGCACAAGGTTCGGAAAAGCAACAATGCGTCACGATGTGCTATGCTCATACTCTCAAGATCAATTCCTCTGAAACAAAGGAAGATAGAACTTGTAAACCACTTAAAAAGTACAATATTCATAAGAGAAACTAAATGTTCCTAAACTTTACATACCGGGTCACTTTTTTGCCATCTTCAAGCTGAACAGCCTTATCAAGGACAGCTTCCAAACCCTAAACAAACAAAAGACAAGCTTAAGCTCCTCTTTGTATAATGTACGGCTCTTTTAATGCAAAAGTGAATTTCATCATATATGATAATTTCAACCCTTCCTACTGATCCAGATCCTTAAAATTGAAAACCTTCAATAATGAAATTTGAACAGACAGGTAAAATTAAAACCTATATCAAACAGGAAACACAATAAAAAACAAACAGTTGAATTTCTGAATTAAACATAAATGCGAAGTTCCTTTCCCTCAACGGAGTATAGAAGGGACTTGAGAGGTTTCAGAAGTACCTTGATGTCGGCCCCACCAGCCATATTTTGGAGCTCCTCAACTGAGGCAGAACTTTCCTCAGTTGTAGTTGTTGTCGATAGAGCATCTCCTAGTGTTACCCCCTTCTCTTTCTCTTCTTCGACAGCTGAAATCTCGCCATTTCCAGAATCTTTTTCGGTGCTTGTTGATGCAGCATCTTTCTTCTCTGGAATACCAGCTGATGGCGGCACCATCACCTACAGTGGTAATTCAAGTTTTTATATGACTTCAGCAAGTGCATTGGCTATTGGGCTTAATTGCAACTGAACCTCCAGAACTTCTACATTGAAGGCATATATCATAAACTGATCCTACCTTGCCTAAATACCTTAAGTTTTTTATTAGGAAGCTTTAGTTTGTACGAGTATCTAGTTTCTTCTTATCTTTCTTTGTTTGTTTATTTTATGCTATTTAACTACATAGTGCCCTCATCAGATTATATGGTTGTATAGACATTTTAATCTAAACCTTTGTTCAATTACATCCATTCTCTTAAATCAAGCAGTTGGCAGTTCTGCCAAAAGTGCATTTTTACTACATTCAGAATAGCCAATTACTTTCAAGCTTCAATTATATAATTTGAAGAGGTCAAATACATGCTTCAACAACTGAGAAATGACAGGGTTACATGCAATTAAGCCAACATAATTTCATTTGGACTAATTTATATAAAATAGGAAAAACCTGATCAGATTCCATTCGGCGAAAAACAATACTTATCATCTGTGTCAACATGGCCTTGGAAGTTGCCTGATTAATTGGACTCTTGCTAAAGAAACATGCCAAAATTCAAATTTCAGCCACAATCTTAAACACAATAACAATGCATTTTAAGTTTTTTGAATTCCAGGAACCTGTTAAGTGCTATGTTGTAGCATACTCTAATCACCCCTAGCAGTGGTTCTCCATGTACTGCATCACACAAGTAGTGGATTTAGTTAAAATGACATGACAAGATACATAAGCACACACACAAAAATGTCATGAGACATACCTCTAAACTTGTTTGATGCCACTGCATTAAGAAGCACCTTCAGAACTTGGAGAATGGTGCTGTGAAAGTCATCCAAATTATATTTACACAAATAAAGCTGAAGGACCAAAGTGCAGAGGAAAAGATAAGAAATTAGAAGTTGCAAAAATTACCTGTCAGGAGTGGAATTGTCAACACACCCACAAACAATATTTAGGATGTCTGTAAATAATTGGGCATTTTTGCCACCTTCTAAGCCAGGGTCACCTTCTAAATGGTCATAAGCAATAAGTTTCTGAACCATGAAAAAAAAAGAAACACTGTCATTAAAACATTGCCATAATTACAAATTAGCCTGAGAAAACTCAAGTTCAAACATAAACTGCACAGAAACTGATTGAAAAATTACCCTATTTTACATTGAAATTCTAACAGATTAAGTTCAAGAAAGCACTTGCAAAGCATAAATTTATCATGCAAATAGCCCTGGAAAAAACAATTCCCTATAATATTCGTATAATCAGAGTATGCTCTTCATATTTGGTAGTGATTTATTGTCATAGCTCTTGGTAGGTGTATACATGATTTTTTTTCTTTTCTATTGTGGGGATATAGCATTAGAATTTTCAAGCCGAAACAACAGAGAATCCTACTTGCAATGAATTCCGCTACAAAAAATCTCAGGATATTTGAAAAAAAAAAAAAAAAACTCTCATATATTGTTATATCATGCAAACGATATTAAGATTCCAACATTTTGCACTGATGCAAAATATTCTTTTCGATATGCCAAGACAAGATACAGAAATTAGATTGGCCTCATGACTCACGTGTACTCCATCAAGTATTGACTTAATTGCTCAGACTCTCGTAAGCCTTTTTTATTTTATCAGTTACAATTTACAGAAGTTAATTGTCAAGCTTGTTAATGACATAAGGTTGGGTTGGTGTTGGTATTTTTTGCTTGATATTACTTTTATTAGTTAAATTGTATTAGCAACTGATCAAAGAATTCTAAAATAGAAGGGTATATCATTTGCATGTCCAATCAAATATTCACAAAATGCACCAAAGAAAACAAGAGAATTCATACATGGAGACAATCAAGTGCGGGTTCAACTAGCTTAACATTCTTAGATTCAAAAGCAAGCCTGAGAGGCTGCAAGACAAGTTCTGCTTGAGTCCCTTCTAATGCACGGCCTGCCGACGCAAGCACTTCCGTGATTGGCATACTGTTTGCCACAGTTTTTGGTTCATCAGCTGGCGTCGCTGATGTATTATCATTCCCTTCTTTTGATACATCACTTGTTTCACTTTTGAGATTATAAAACAGAAAATAAAACAAAATATTAAAAATCAGAGTCACTAGCAGACCATTAATCTTTTTTCCCCCCCTATTGGAACCAACATCAGGCCTTGTTTGCAAATAACACCCAATATTTGTGGTACTAACAATTAATGGCAACCATCTTGTTCAGTAATTTTAAAACTCCAACAACTAAACAAACTGAACTAAGCTTAGATCACAGTACATCGTATCTGAAAGGGATGAAGTGTTCTCAATTTTCCTGTTCATGCTGCCAGAATAACAAGATCATTATCAAATTTTACCATAGTTTAACTAATTTCCTCAACGATAGTTCAATATATATGCTAAGGAAAGAGCTTAGGATACTCAGTAGTGAAACTGATACTATTTAACAGATGAACCTGTACCATAATAATGGGTTGATATTGCAGATATCTCAAATATGTTGGTTCTCAGTTGCAAAAGTGGGAAATGTCAAGTTCTACTTGTCATTGCAATTAGTTAGCTGGTGTTAATTAGCAGCAGAAAAAAAGAGTAAAACAAAAAGTCACCTAGCATCAGTCGCCGGTGGTGTGGCCTGACTAGTTGTTTCTTCTTTTACCCCTTTGATGACATCTGTAATCAAATGCAAATGCACACTTAAATTTCACACATGCAAACTAAATCACCATTCAGCATCTCGGATCAGCTCTTCCATTACTAATTTCTCCAATCAAATACACATACATACTTCCAAAAACACCAAACGGCCAGCTCATTCACCAAATTCTATCCCCTCTGATCCCAATTGAACACCAAATGGGATAGAGAAGAGCTCATTCCTACACCATTGGATGCAACAATGTAAAACAGTGAGAGAAAGAGAGGCGAACCGAGATAAGACTGGATTGACTTTTGAACAGGCGCGTGCTTCTTGTTAGAAGCGCACTCTTTGAGCATGGCCTCGAAGGCTCGCGTGACGAAGCCACCCGCCGCTCCCGCCATGGCCGAAGCGTGCCAGATCTCGGCCTCTTTGACTGTCTATGGCGACTCGATCTCGTCTTCTTTGCACGAGAGAGAGATCTACAAAAGTGACATGGATCTGAGAAATATAAGCCTCTCTCTCTCTCTCTCTCTCTCTTTTAATTGCTCTTTGTTTTTGACACCAAGTATTCTCTCTCTTTCTCTGCTTGTCAGATGTGTAGACCGGGATTTTCTCAGTGTTTTTAATACCATACCGGTCAGGTGGACGAAATCCGGTATTTACCGGTGTTTTTCGAAATTGTCTGGTATATTGTCACACAATTCCGTGTACTTCTGTTTCGGTCACTGTTCCTTTTTCCGGTATTACCGGAATTTTCGGTATCCGGTACGGTATTGAAATCACTGGATTTTCTCGTAACATTTTTCTCTGTCTGACCGGGAAAAGTTTACATTTCTGCCCTTAGGAATTTTAGAATTGCCTATGTAGGGGCCCACTTGCATCCTCTCAAGAGGAAATTCCACAGAGAATTGTTGACTGTTTACAAATTGCAGGGGAAACGATGGTTTCCACAATTGACCATGCCGTAATTGCACACTCTGTTGAAAATATCAATTTCTGTCAGCTTAAGGGTTCTAAATTATAAAACTCGATACAAATTAAATCAAGGAGCTTTGCAAAATAATTATAAGATTAAATTTTTAGACACGTTACTTTTGCATATGGCGAATATAATAATTGTTGCTGGCTAAGTCAATCTCACTTATTTTCAAATATTAGTGTTTGATGGCAGTCGTTAAGTAAAATAATATTAAATTTTATTTTCAATTTTGTACAACCGTATAAAGATATTATAATTTTATTATAAATTTATAATGCATTTTGAAACACCTGAAAACTTTTTCGTTTATATTACTTGAAATAGTACAATAATACTTTAATCAATTTTGCGAGTAAAAACTTACAAAGCATGCAGTTGAAAACTACTTACAAACTACAAAGTATTAAAAATTAACATTGTAGGTTTTAATGTTTGAAGCTTAACAATTCATGTAGGGTATTTTCTTTTAATATCATAGTTTTAGAAAATTGTGGCAATTAGATCGTCCTATTTCGACAATGTTGTAATTGCATTTAAGTGATGTAATGTAATGAGTTGAAACTGCATTTTCAGCAAAACATCAAATTTTGCATAACGAAATAACAAATCTATACAACATATTAATAATGTTATGGGTACGGCAAATAACATTTTTTTTTAAAAAAAAAAAGTTCATGCAAAAAAACTAATAGAGACCTTATTTTTGTTATTTTTTTTATAGGCTCAAAAGTTAGATTTTTGTTTTGCAAATTATATCAAGTATGTTTGAAATATGTTCTAAAAATAGTATTTTGTGTCTACTATCATCTAAATAAATAAATAAATAATGTGTAAAGATCGAGCTGCTTTATATCATTTTGTGAGTAGTTTTTACGGTAGGCCATTATTGTGCCATAAAAGAGCTGCTTTATACTCCCAATTTTTCATCTAAAATGGCACAATAATAGCTTCTACTGACATGACACGAATTAGTAGAATTAATGCAGATTCAGAGCAAAAAGTTTGCTAATTAGCAGAATTAAAAGGATGTAAAATACAAGTTTAGAGGATTTTGCTCGCTGTGTAAAGACATAAATAGAAAGCAAGAAATTTTGATTATGGTATTTTCATCTCTATTGTGGCTAATTTAAGCAGAATTGACTCAAAAGAAAGGGAGTATGTGCTCTTATTTGAGCTATATATGAAGAAACCGTAATTATTTTTTAAAAAAAAATTCTTTTTTAAATAACGGTACAATAATATTTCATAATCTTAAGTTACTTTGAAAAAAAAAATTAAACTGACATCATTCTGATGCCAAGATATCAATTCGATCTTATGTACATGAAATCTGAAAGTATGACCCATCTTCCTCTTTTATTTTTAACTGGACAATTATCTTTTAATGTTAGCGGAAAGTCAATTTCCAATCTTATTATTAATTCTGATGGAATCGGCTTCAAGTAACTTATGTATATTTTCAAAGCTTAAGTTCAATTTTTCGAAGGAAAAAAATATATAAATGCATGTGCTGTTAATTATTGAGGTAATTAATTTTTTCTTTTGTTGTGCTATTCAGTAACTTATTTTTCGAAGGAAGCTAGAGGATGATGGAATGAGCGACACAAATAGGAAGTTAATTAATGATGGAAATCATCCCGAAAAAAAATACCAAAAGAAGTCTACATTTATATGACCGTAATTGTTAGGGATGAGCAAAAAAACTCGTAACTCGTGAACTAACTCGAACTCGACTCAGAAAAAGCTCGATTGTAACTCGAGCCAACGGAACTCGAGTTGGTAGAACTCGAGCTGAACCAACTCGGTTGGTTGACGAGTCGAGTTTGAGTTGAGGTCAACTCGGCTCGCAACTCGTGAGCCCACTCATCACATAATAAATTTATATTTCAGATATGTATTATCATCATAATTTATGAGTATTTAAAATTTATAAATTAATAATAAGAATTTTCTTCTTATATATTTTTATTTTAACTAATATCACATATGAAAGATTGAGTTTCAAGACATATTTTATTTCAAAACAATAGAAAGAATATAAAAGACAACAATTTTATTGTTTACAATATTGTATATGTCAAAAAAATTTAATACTAGAATAACATATGAACTAATAAATAAAAATTTGAAGTATATATGTTTATTTCAAGTTAGCTCGTGAGCCCACGAGCTAGCTCGAGTTGGAGACGAGTCGAGTTTGAGCTAGCTTAAAAAGCTTGAAAGTATTTCTAACTCGCTCAACTCCACTCAAGTTATAGCTGAGCTGAGTTTGAATTGCCCCCAGCTCGCTCAAACTCTATACAGCCCTAGTAATTGCGTCAATAGAGATCTATAACGGGCCACTATATGCAATTAGTCCGACTTCGCAAGCATAACTGCATAAGCGGATTTTTTAATTAATAAATATAATTACATTTTTTATTTTAAAAATAAATATTATAATAAATAAATTTTATAAATAACGTTGTAACTTCGGGGTTCAAAACCCAGGAGTGACCCGGTGACCCATTTCGGGTTTTGAAACCCGAAGCTATGACGTGGCAATTTTTTTTATTAATTTTTAGTATTTTAATTCAATATATTATTAGATAAATAGAAAAAATATATAAATTATGACAAAAAAATTCAGAAAAATATAATAAAGATGTAAAAGAGTTTTGATTAATTTTTTTATTATTTAATTTATTTTTTAATATTAAAATTTAACTTATTATTATATAAATAAAAATAGATAAACTATGTTAAAAAATATAGAAAAATACATAAAACTTTAATATACTTTCTGAATTTTTAATATGCTTTTATTATATTTTTTCATAGTATATCTATTTTTTTCTTACCTAATAATAATAACTAAAATTAAATTATTTAAAATAATAATAATTAATTAAATTATTATCTAATAATAATAAATTTAATCAATTTAATTTTCAAATATCATTATATTTTTCTGAATTTTTCACGAATTTTAGATATTTATTTATTTATTTAATAATAAATTAAATTAAAATATTAAAAAAATAAAAAAATTGCCACGTCATGACTTCGGAGTTTCAAACCCCGAAATGGGTCACGGGGTCGCTCCTGGGTTTTGAACCCCGAAGTTACAACGTTATTTATTAAATTTATTTATTATAATATTTATTTTTAAAATAAAAATTGTAATTATAATTATTAATTAAAAAATCCGATGCATAAGAGTTATAGAACTTCCGGGCCTCAACATTATTACAATTTCAAGTGCTTCTATCCTAATAATAAAGTAATTAAATAAATCACGAAGAAGGTAGCACAATTAGAGATAAATGGTCAAAAAATAGAAATAAAACACTCCATCTTACTATTAGCTAGTATATATCATTTTCATTAGTATTAGCATTATTGTTTTCACTATTGCTACTATTTTATTCTTTGGTGGTCTTTATCTTGTTGGGTTTCATTTCTAACATATCCAACTTGTCGGGGACAAAAAGCTTAGTTGTTGTTGTTGTAAATTTGTAATAATGTGTTTCTGTTTTCAAATGAACTAGCACTGTGGTGTGGATTTTCCTGTTTTTAAATTTATACCCTAATCTACCTAAATTAAGTCGCAAGCGCACGACAATCGTCTAAGTATTTCGGGGTCGAACCACATGGACAGTTTGGATTATTTGATTCTAATTCAATTTAATTTGCTAAATCAAACGAACAGCAATAAAAGTTGATTGGTCATAGTAACAAAGTATTAAAAACTTGCATAAAATAAATCCTAAATTAACATATCACAATCAAAGAGAATTAAAACGCAATTAATTAAAACTAGGGGCTTAAGGCAAGCTAATTCTTTAGTTTACTCCAGTTCTAGCGGCCCGCTGAAAGAACTCAGGTCTCTAATCCTATTGACTGGTCGCTGGCTACTTGGCGGGCATAGACCACCTCGCTGGTTCACTCAGCGGCCCGTCAGGATTAGTGCAGATTCAACAATTTAGTTAATTTAGAAGTCGCTTTGTGTAAGGAATAAGGTTTGGTTGATGTTTAACAGATCAAACTCTCGTTTCAGGTCTGGTTGACGATCAATTAACTCAAATCCCTTCGTATAAAACTTAGATTTCAACTCTTGTTTCGTGGTCTAGTTTCTATAAGTTTATACCTTTCTAACCTAATGAATTCTTCGAGTTTTCACTCTTTGAAAAGACCTAACTCTCGTTATTAGTCCTGGTTTCAACCTCTCAGTTCAAACCTTCAAGTTGGTACAATTGCATCAAATTTCTTAAGTTTGGTTTGGACTTAACTATTAAACAATCAAGTAAGGCCTATACTTGACGAATGCGAGAAAATCTAACTTAAGCAATTCGAGCAATCAGATCAGATATTAAAGAAAGAAAATAAAACACAACATACAACAAAAAAATTAATTAAAAAGTATATTATCTAATCATAAACTAAAAGGTTCACTGCCATGTCCCCTAATCAGTATCTACTCGCTACAACTCATCAAATAAAACCAAAAGATATCAAAAATAAACAAAAACATAAGAATGAATCAAAAATTACAACAGATTGCAACTTGGACTCTATCTTTCTGTCTTCTGCTACTCTCCAGCGGTCCGCTGATGGTGTTGGCGACCCGCTGGTGATCCTGTTGGCTGTCTCAATTAGCTGCAATTAACCTCCAAAATTGCATCCCTTCTGGCATCAAGGCTTCTCTCTTTTATAATAGACATTGGCGGTTCTTTAGAGGTCGAAGACGTGCAATTAGAGGCTCCAGAAATAGCTCAGAACATGGTTGAGAAGTTAACAAAACTGACTGTCTATATTTAGCTGTGGTTTCCTCCTTTCCAGCGGCCCGTTGTCGAACCTAGCGGCCCGCTGAAATCTTCTGAGTCGTCAGTCTTCTCTTCTACCCGCTGGTACTCTTGTTGGGTCGCCAATCAAACTGGTGGGTCGCCGATCGATGCAGATTTCGCCGTTTCGAGTAGCTTATCTTCAATCCTGTACAAAAACAGAGCAAACATGGCAGTACATAAATTCTAACCTAAACTATAAGTTAAACAACAGAAATTACAATGAAATGCATGAAATTAAGTCCCATAAATGACTAAAATACTATGTATGAAAACCATTTATCACACTGATTTGAATATATTTTCAAGAAAAGTTCCTCCTTTACAACTGTTGTTATTTTATAAATTTTAACACAAATATACTATACAACCATTAATTCTGACATTATATATATATTTAATGCCAGTTGCAAATACAGTACGTACTGTGAATGTAATGTTCAAACTACAAGAAGAAACTACAGCCACCAGCTGCTCAGATAAACATTTAGTTTTTTACCTTTCAGGCACGAAGTTTTCAACCCCTGAATCCTCATCCCAATTAAAAATATAGTCGTACTTTGACACTACATCTGGGTGGAGAAATATTTTTGCAAACCACACCTAGAAATTTCAAAAAGTCATGCTTAAGCCTTGAAATTTTTTGAGAGGGAATTTCGAGATTCACCCAACAAGAGAACAAAATAAGGAATAGTTGCCTTAACAAAGGCAAGGAGACAACACATAAGAGTTATAATTTGCTACTAAAAACAATGAATTGTTCATATTTGTGTAGGGCTGTCAATGGTACCATTTTAACCGTTTATCCTATCCATATCGTATTCGATAAGACGGGTATGGGTAAGGTTTTATTTTCGTTAAGTTATCGGGTATGGGTATGGATAAATAAAAATTTTCGTTAATTTATTGGGTAAGGGTATGGGTAAGGCTATTTCGTATTCGTTAATTACCCATACCGTTAATATTTATCATGACCAAAAAATATAATTGTAAGATTCAATTAATACGTTAATAACAAACTAAATTCAAAAAAATCTATTTGTAAGATTCAATTGATATGTTAATAATTAAACTAGACAATTAAATTGTAAGATTTGACTGAGATAATACTACATTAAATTGGAAAGATATAATGGTAAGATTCAATTGATATGTTAATTATTTTTTTTATTTTCATTCACGCGCTACATCGTTCATTCACAGGCTACATTAAAAAATAATAAACTTTTGCAGAAGATCTTTTCTTCTCCGTTGTCATTTGGGAAAATATTGTATAATTAGTAATTAGTTATGGAATTTTTTTTGTGACAATTGATATGAGAAGATATAGTATGATTTTATTATATTTAAAGTATTATCCAATGTTGCACTTTATTAATACATTTATCTGGTAATATTTATTTATTTCTATTGTACAATTTTTTCATTGAGTTATTAATATTATTATCCATTTTCTACCGTTACCCTACCCGAACCGTTAATTCTTAACGGGTAAGGGTAGGGTACGGGTAAAGTCAATTTTTAACGGGTAAGGGTAGGGTATGGGTAAAGAAAATTTTAATGGGTATGGGTATGAAAAATGTCTCTACTGTATCGTACCCTACCCATTGACAGCTCTATATTTGTGGGAGGTGCTTTGGTCAGCGGATTTTTGACTTGGAGCAACCTATATTTTTGCTAAATGACCAAAGTGCCCTTCGTGAATTCGGTACTACTTTACTTTGAAAAAATCGCTGATATTTCTCCGACTACACTATCGATGGCTTCGTGTTTCTCGCGTTTTGTTGGGAAATCAAAACGCCGCCGTGTTTCTCTGCACAACAACTATCGGACACAGGCTGTGCTCTCTCTTCCTCTTATTCTAGCACAAAAACGTAAGGTGTCCATCTCTCTCTAACGCTCTGTAATTTGGTTGAAATTGCAGTACGTTTAAACTATGTTGATGGCTTTGTGGTACCAGTGGCCCAATAGAGGACATTTTATAAATTTTATATCTCATTTCAATCGGTACCAATGGTTATTTTTGGTTGGATCCATTTCAATTTCAACATGTGACATCAACCATTTAATTGATTCTGAACTTTTCAATTGGATTTTGGTTTATGAGTCATGCTCGCTTCATTTAATTCAGCTTGTCAAATTAGATAATTGGTTAATTTGCTTGTACTTACTAAACCTTTCTCAAAGACGTAACAAGTAGCTTGCTGATTGATTTTAATTTTAAATCATATGGTGTTTATTTACTTACTGCAATACAGGTCTATAATTATAATTTCTTAATTTCGTTCATCCTTGACTGTAAAATAGATTTTGGGAAGCGTGGGAGGAATGGATTCACATTGAAAGAATTGAGCGCATTCATCAGGCGAAGGAGCATTGGGACTTCAAGATTTGGACATTTACATGTAGTTTCAGATGCTATTTTGTTTGGAAGTTGTCCAGTAGTTGTTGTGCTCATGGGGGGCGTTTGGATGGTGTGGGAATAAGGAAGGAATAAGGAATAACGTTGGAAAGTGTGTAACTTTATTGGGAAGTGTGTAAATTTGTAAAGGAAATATGAAGGATTTATGCCTAGGCGGAAATTTCCGCCCAATTCCCCTTATTCCCACACCATCCAAACGCCCCCATGGAGAGGATAGTGTAGTACTCAGAGAAAATATCAGCGATTTTTTTTAAAGTAAAAGTAGTACTGAATTCATCACAAAGGGCACTTTAGTCATTTAGCAAAAATATAGGTTGCTCCAAGTAAAAAATCCGCTGTCCAAAGCACCTCCCATACTTGTGGCTGAAAGCACCCATAAATTTCGGAAATTGCAAACCAAAATTTCGCATGGGAAGGGAATGTTCTAACATGATTCATTTTTCTTAAGAAATAATAATTTTTGTTAGAACCATTTCTATTATCTTTGTAGGCAACTACTGCTAATTCATTTTTTTGTTCATTATATATACAAGTTATAATTAGCTAGTTTTCTAGGCATAGTATCTAACATCCAGCTAGAATTCTGTCAATTATATGTAGTTCTCCAAATGTTAAACCAACAAATTAAGGTGATTTGTAAGTATACAATGTGTGGGTGTGTTTGGATGCATAAGAATAAAGAATCGGATAATAATAAGCTCTAAATTTCTTATTCTCGTGAAACTCAAACAACACAAAAATAAAAAATTTGAACTTATTCGAGTCCTTATTCATATTCTAACAAAATCATAGAATATGAATAAGAAATATGGATAGACACACATTTCTAAATCCTTATTCATGGCAACATCCAAATGGATAACTTACTCCACTTGAAACCATGCCAACCATCAACATTCCCATCATAATGAAATAATATATTAACTGTGAAATTCTCTGAAATAAACTGAAAAAAAAAATGTGAAATTAGGTTTTTCTTTCTAATTTAATATTTGAATTTAACATTTTTGTAGCTAATGAACCTGTATATATTTTCGTAATAATTATCTTCCAAACTATGCAGCATTGGTGCACATGGGGAAGTATCACTGTCTTTTATCCCTTCGTCTTTTGTTATCTTGATTTTTGCACCGAAATTATTTAATATCACAATAATATTAAATTAGCAAAAGAATCTAGTGTAATTCACGTGCAGAGTACGATACAGTTTTAAATTTTTTCTGGCTTCCGCAAATGAAATGGCAACTCCATATATGTTGTCGTGAGAGGAGAACCGGATTCCTTGCAAAGCTACTTTCAGGCTGGTACATTGGATGTACGACTCATATTTAGTAATTGTTACCATGCACCTAATACACAAGGGCGGAACTGGGGAGCATGCATCTAATACAAGGGCGGAACTGGGGGAGGTGCGGAGATAGGCCGGACATATGCCAAAAATAAAATTATGAATTTCAATTTAAAGTTAAGTGTTGGCTTCCTTAAAAAAAAATACTAAAAACTCACTTGTTGATTCAGATCTTGGTCCTAAATTATTCCCGCTCTATATATATAAAGAAGTGGTTCCTTACTTGCAAGCCATCCAACACTAGTTACACAACGCTACATCTTCCGAACTTTCAATAGCTCTCTCAATTTTCTTATGGCCTCTCCCAAGCGCCTTACCCTCTTTCTCTCGCTAGCTTGTCTGCTCTTCCTCGGCCACTCAGACAACACAAAACCCATAACAATAATACTGTCGAATGGTTGCCCCGAGGTTATCTATCCTGCCTTCCAAAATGCAGCCAGTAACGAGAACCCCTACAAGGGCGGGCTTCTGCCAAAAGAGCAATATATCGTAGAAGTAGACATCTATCAAGGCCGCATTTGGTCTCGGACTGGTTGCACCTTTTCTTCAACTGGTATGAAATGCAAAACTGGCGATTGTGGTGGGGAACGATGCACAGCTGATGGCAGTGGTGATTTTACCTTTGCCGAGTTGATCCACAGAAGCGGTGATCACGTCAACATTGGCCTCAAATATAACAACAAGGTGACCATCCCTATGTCGTTTGCACCGTTAGAGAGATACAATGAGGAACAATGCAAAGTACTTCAATGTTTGCAAACTGGCTGCGGGAACAATGTGTTATCTGCTGCTTGCAAAATTCCCAATACCTTTGCTCTGACCTTCTGCCCAGCTATTAGGGCTGATGATGAAATTATTCGCACTGTTGTGGACAATTAGATTGGCTGATAGGGGCAGGCCGGGCAGTGTAGTACTTCGATTAAGGTCATATGAGTAGCTTGATAAGACTTGCTAGCTAGCTTTTCCATATTAATTTTCTACGTACGTTTAGTGCTTTATTTACATCAGCGTTTCTGTTGTGTGGTTTTTAAATTCTAGTGATGATATACTGTCGGGTTATCTTTCTTGTTTTTGTTCTTGGGAATTCAATAAAATGACCTCTATGATTATAATATATAGCATTATGGTTTTATACAATTAGTTCAAGTTCTTTTAGATTTATTTATATATATATATATATATTTTTTTTTGGAGAATGGTTTTATTCAATCAGCTCATCAAAGTTCTCTTTTTTCTTTTGTTTTTTCCTTAAAAAGTAGGAATCTAAGGAATTTGCAGTGGGACTACCCAAGGGCTTCGTTAGATTTGTTGCGACTTGTGACACATAATTATAGTGTGCAACCCAGAATTAAATCCCAATGTTTTGAAAACCAGACCGAACCGGCCGGTTTAACAAGTTTAACTGTGAACCGGACTCTGATTCAGTCCATTTAGCTTTTAAAACTGTCGGTATAAACGTTAGAGGCCTTGCCACTGGGCCAAAGATTGGTTTTTGCATAGATATGGCTCAAAATATATAAATAAAAATATAAATATCCGGTTTTGTCACCTGTTCAAACCGACTGGACCGGTTAAACCGATGAATCGATTGGTCAGCCGGTTCGATGGCCGGTCCGGTTTTCAAAACATTGTTAAATTCTTGAGATGCTAGTAAGTAAAAAGTCGAAGAGATTTACGGAGTTAAAAATTTATTTAATTTTTTGGAAATAATTAGTAGTTAATACTCTACTATTTCCATTAATGAAAGCTAAACAATAGAAATATAATCTTATTAATTATTACAGAATAACTGAATAAGATATAAAAATATAAGAAAAATAACTCGATCTATCCCAAGTTGCACTGGCATCGTATCGACAAATGGTTAGTGAACGCCTTCCAGGGCCGGGCCGGGCTCTCGGGAGGCTGGATCTAAAAAGGCCTACTCAAAGGCCAGACCGGGCCGGACTTAGGGAGGCTTTTCGAAGGGCCGGGCTTAGAAGGGCTTAAATATGAAGATTAAGCCGGCCCTTCTCAAGCCTGGCCTTTTTAGGCCCTCCGGATTTAGAGGCCGGGCTAGAAGGGCCTGAAGGGCTTGAAGGGCCAACAGACAGACAATATATTTCTTTAAATATTTATTTAAACTATATTTAAAATGAACAATTTTTATTTGTAAAATATAATAAAAATGCTATAAATTATTTAAATATAATTGTACACATTTATTTTTCATTATATATAATATTTTTTATTTTTTCATCTTTAATTTGGGTTTAAGACCAGTTATATTATAATAACATAGAAAAAGTAAAAAAAAAAAATTTTGTTAACATATTAATGAATTAAAATAAACTTAAATTACGAATGTATGAAATAATGTAACGTAAAGGATGAGAAATATGTATGTATTTTTAATTTGTCTTAGCATCATGTTCAGAAATTTCAATATTATTTGAAATGATTTGTTCAATTCATATTGGATCAAATATGATCTTACCTTTCATTTGAGATTGTGCCTGATTATTCATAACTTCGGTCTCTCTAGGCTTTAGGTCTTTCCAAAGCCTGGTCTCTCTAGGCATTGGCCCTTCCAAAGCCTGGCCTCTCTAGGCCTCTCTTCAGCTGAGATTGTGGCCTGACCCTTCCAAAGCCTGACATCTCTAGGCCCTGGCCCTTCTTAAGGACTTAGAAAGGCCGGGCCGACCCTTTGTATCAGAAAGGCATGGCCAGGGCCGAGTCCAGGGCCAGAGGCTTTTGGATGTTCACTACAAATGGTAGGGAGCTGTTTTCGCACGGAACAAAAATGCATTTCACGCTAAAATGTTCGGTCTGGAGTCTGGACTAAAATACCCTTGTATGATTTTGTGGTATGTGGTCTTGTGCGAAATCTCGTCCATAAAAAGTTCCCTTTTCTTTCTTATTTCGAGACAGTGAAGGAGTTATTTTTTCGGATCATCCAAACTTAAATGAGCAGAATGGGAAGGGCTTTGAGCAAAATAAGTCAAGTGAAATTTAATTATTTTATCTTTTGTAATGTTAGTTACATAATTATGATCGTTTACATGAAGCTAATTTAAAAAATGAACCCGGCGTGATATTTTTCTTACTTGTAATTTAATATTTTCAGAAAACGTCAAATTTTACTCTATTATAATAGAATAATAGATAAATACCAAGACAAAATTCATTAGCTAATGATGTGCAATTTTTCACTATTGAGATATACATGTTTTCAATTTTTTGCTTGGATGAAATTAGAATTGTGGAGGGGTTCTAGTGCCATAAGTTTTTTTTATGCCACAAATATCATAATTTTTTTTCATTAATATTTGAAAATAAAAGATTTGATTTTCTAATCCAATCCGTTACTCGTGTTCATTTCAAGAGCGATGTATTTTTATATAATTTTAGAATTTATTTGATACTCGATCAACATGTCAAAATATGAACGTATTAGAATTAATCGATTATTGTTAACAACATTCATTCATTTTTTGGCATCTTGATTGAGTATCAAGTGAACTCCAATATTTATAAAAATTATATGAAAATTCATCCGTGATTAATTTGAATAATTTTAATGGTTTGGATTCAAATTTTGAAATATTAATGAAATAGCGAAGTTGTGGTACCAAAAACTTATAGCACTAAAACCATCTTCTTTAGAATTATAGCATTCTATTTTTATTTCTATGATGGCGGCTAAGAGTATTATTTTCAAAGTTTTAGTTATGGTAAAAAATTGCAAAAAAAAAATTTTCATCGTGTCCAAAAAAAAAAGAAAGGAACATGTTTTCCGCACAAGATCACGTGGCAACAAATTACAAAAAGGGTATTTCGGTCTTATCAGGATTATTTAGCGTGTGATGCTAATGGAAGCCGTGTGAAAAGTAGCCCCTCAAATGGTACAAGCGCTCCTCCATTTTTTCCTCTTTACGTTTTACATGCATAAAACAAATAACTTCATAACACCCACATAAAGCAAATGAAAAATACGAATGAAATTAAAAAACAAAATGATAATAAATCATTAAATAAATAATATTTAATTGATATCTCTCCTTGAATTGAACTAATATTTAATTCAAGGTACGTAACCCTTTACATTGGCCATCAAGCGTATTCAAGTTGGAAAAAAAGAAAAATTAAGTTGTTAAGCACTACTGACATTGAAATATCTACATAATAATTTTTAGCACATTTATCATGAACCTAGCTAGCTAGATATACACAATTATATACTCTGGCGTAGTAAGCACCAATGGCCACACTATGCAGAAATTCTTTCTTTCGACTCGAAAGTGGGATTAATTAGCATGATTACACGACGATTTCCCATGCCCAGGAGGCCAGGACACTGAAAGTAACATAAAGAAAGATACTAAAAATAGAAATATAGCAATTTGTCGAATCAGATAATTGAGCATCTCTGAAATGTTAATTACGATGTGGTTATTGAGTTCAAATTAACTTCAAACTCTCTAACGACTACAAATTAATGCTTGTCAGAGTAAGCCGGGAAATTTACCTTCCTGGCCTAAAAATTTCAGAATTGCCTATGTAGGGGCCCAGTTGCAGCCTCTCAAATCCCAAAGAAAACTGTTAACCGTTTACAAATTGCAGGGGAAGGAACCGGTGGTTTCCACAATTCAGCATGCCGTAATTGCACCCACCGTTGAAAATATCAATTTCTGTCAGCTTAGAGTTTAAATAATAAAACTCAATACAAATTAGATCAAGGAGCTTTGCAAAATAATTCTAAGAATAAATATTTATTTAGACACGTTAATTTTGCATAAACCAAATTATAACAAATCTATACAATATATTAATAATGTCATGGTTCACGAAAAATATTTTTTTAATAAAAAAAAGTGCATTCAATTATACTAGAGAATAGAGATCTTATTTTTATTTTTATTTTGTAGGATCAAAAGTTAGATTATAATTTTTTTTTTTTGCAAATTCTATCAAGTGTGTTTGAAATATATTCTAAAATATTATTTTGTCTACTATCATCTAAATAAATAATTAATGTGTAATATTAAAAAACAATTTTCGATATAAATTCATATCCGAAACAACAGGTTTGGTCCGTCGATGTCTATTTAAAAGTTCAAAACTTCGCGCATTTGAGTTCATCAAGTTGCAGATGAGACTCAAAATGATTGAAAAAGCAATGTTTTGAAAACCGGACCGGACCGTCCGGTTCGACCGGTTCAACTGCGAACCGGAGCCCTCTCCGTTTCTGGTTTAACCGGAAAAAATCCGGTTCAACCACGGTTAAACCGGAAAACCGGTCGACCCGGCAACCTTCCCGGTTCAGGTGCCGGTCCGGTTTTCTAAACATTGTGAAAAAGCCGTTGGTAATAGTAGACAAAATACATTACAGCAAAAAAAAAAAAAGTATTATCTGCAAAAAGATGATAAGCTCTAAAGTTACTACATATAAATCTATTTTGTAATTATTGATAAAATTTTTGACACTATATGGTTTTTTATAGTATGATTTGTAACGAGATAAAACATTATATTGAATATATAATAAGACCCGCACATTCTGTTTTCGCAGATTGCGTCGTATATAAGCTGAAGTACTATTGCGTAGAGGTAGCACTAGCACCCCCTAAATTTTCCATTTTACCTTTATGTGAGTAGTTTTTACGGTAGTCTATTATTGTGCCATTTAAGAGCTGCTTTATACTCCCAATTTTTCATCTTAAATGGCACAATAATAGTTTCTACTGACGTGACACGAATCAGTAGAATTAATGCAGATTCAGAGCAAAAAGTTTGCTAAATTAGCAGAATTAAAAGGATATAAAGACATGTTTAATTAGAGGATTTAGCTAGCTGTGTAAACACATAATAGAAAGCAAGAAATTTTGATTATAGTATTTTCATCTCATTAGTGGCTAATATTAGCAGAATTGACCCAAAAGAAAGGGAATATGTGCTCATATTTGGGCTATGAAAATAACGGTTTAATGATATTTCATAGTATTAAGTTACTTTAAAAAAAAAAATAAACTGACATTATTTTAAGAATGCCAAGATATTAATTCTATCTTATGTAAATTAAGAAATCTGAAAGTTTGACCTATCTTTCTCTTATTTTAACTGGACAATTGTATTTTAATGTTAGCGGAAAGTCAATTTCCAATCTTATCATTAATTCTGACGGAATGATATATTTTCAAAGCTTAAGTTCATTTTCAAAAGAAAAAAAAAATGAACGTGTGTGCTGTTAATTATTGAGGTAAGTTTTGTTTACTTGTGCTATTCAATAATATTTGCTGATTAATTAAAACGTGGCTACTGTTAAAAATCCTTTGTTTGAATTTATAGTTTGACCGTCATGTAATAAATTGTAAAAGAAGCAACGTTAACTTTCTTGCTTTCGAAATAACGTAAATATTGGTGGTCGGGTACGATTAAAAGTACATTTCTTTATCTACCTTGTCACAAAAAAAAAAGATAAATAAATAACAAAAGAAGTCTACATTTATATGACCGTAATTGCGTCAATAAAGATGTAACGGGCCGATATTTGCAGTCCGACTTCGGGAGCATAAGAGTTGTAGAATTTCCGGGCCTCAACATTACTACAATTTCAAGCTTCCGAATATATCAAATAAATCATGTATATATTATCCAATCAAAAAAAAAATTTTAAAAATAAAAAGATGAAGAAGCTCCAGTTGGAGAGGCCACAACGTTGATTTGTAGTTTCTGGCCGGCTGCCCAATGCCCGGCAAAACCACAGATGAAATATCTAGTTCCAACTGCAGAGAGAATGACGACGTCGGCATACGCTGTAATTGGGTCGGTGTCGTTATATGAACATGAGTCAAAGTCCGGTTTCATCACCTGATCAAGCCCATTGTGTTGGGAGGAATTATTGTTGAAGACTGACAGCAAATTATATAGCAGTTAGCTCATGGTCTTTATAACAGCATCACAGATTCACAGTGGGGTATTACATATCTAAAACTTTTACTTGTTTTATATACGTACGGTTACTATAAATTTTGATGTGTGAATTTAACTATAGCTTTTTAGTTTGTGGGCAATTCGGCATATATATTAAAAAAGATTCAAAATTTCAACATTTTATATAATTGAACATTGAAATGCCACTTTCAATTATCGAGGGAAAGAAATAAATAACTTGCTTAGAACATCGCCAGGGTAGAATATGTTGGATTCAGACCAATATGTCAAGTTTGTTTGTACGTAGGTTCCACGAGCCGCCGGGTGCACCTACGGTGCAAATTGAGCAGGTCTTTTCAGCCATTGCCAGCTCGGTGATCGTCATGAGTGCCACGAGCCCACAACTTGAAACAAAATTTTGACCATTCTTGCCATTGTTATGGTTTTCAATGAAATGGAAGGAGCTTATTAGAAAGAGGAGTTTGTGTTTTGTGCGCAAGCTAGAAGAGATGACTGTGTGCGCGCTTTGGAGAGCTTGATTTTCTTTTTATATTGCATTGATACCATTGATGATTGATCTAGTTTGACTACAGTTGACCAAACATTGACCACTTGACAGAACTTTGAGTCTTTGACCGAGATCTGTCCTTTGACCAGTCAAAGGATTGACTTGACGTTGACCACGATAAATATTTGTATGTTGAACCGTGTACTTGTGTGGAACCGAATAAACATAAAACTAATAAAATTTGTCATTGATATTGATATATCAAGTTAACGTGTACTTGACTTGAGTAGTTAACGTGTCATCCTCTTGTTAATCATTGATATTGATATATCAAGTTCACTTTTCTTTTATTACCGTATAGGGTTCTTCCTTTCTTTGCAAAAATCAGAATTTACTTCTTGACCTTCTGATTTCATGTAGATATATTCCCTTTAAGTGACTTTATCATTGTCCACATAATTGAAGACAACTTGATTAGTTTGAATTGTTGGCCGATTGGAAGTTCTATGTCGCAGTCAAATTGAATAGATGTTCCGATCTGCTCGTAATTTTTGGATTGCTCAATCAGTAATCGAACTTTTCTATATTTAATTTTGGATTGATTAATTGATTTAATATTATCGTTTGATTTTGATTGAATTTATTTATTGCAATCGTAATGGATATATTTGATTATTTGAATTGTGCTATCAATCATTGGTAATCTTCATAGAAGGTGATTCGCAATGTAATTGTAAACCGTTGATAACCCTCAAAGAAGAAGATTGTAATCCGGTCTTATTGAATTTTATTGAATTTTGTTATATTAATTAAATATAGAGAAACAACGTTGTTAAATAACCGGTTACTAAAAGTTTGTATTTGACTTTGTTTGTTTTTTTTATTGCGACGTAGGTTAGCAAGCCATCGGATGAATGCAGGAGATATCATTTTCTCTTCGCGCTCCGCGACCCGTCGGTGCAGGGTGTGACAATAAGAATCTAAACTAATGCAAAATTCAATAGGCAGCAGCAACGAAACTATAAAGATAAAGAAGATGTAAATCTAAATATAATTCTTTGCATGCAAGATCTAGTACAATTTCTACTTTATGTACATCTGAATTTTCAATTTTACAACCCAAGTTTCTATGATGCATCCCCAGAAGTGCAGCAATTGCTACGCGCCCCGTGAGATTCTCTTCATTTTATACATCTTATAATCTTCAAAAATAGATTTTTCCCTTCAAAATACATGACTCAAACTCCAATGTGCTTGGTTCTTCCTCAAAATACATGACTCAAACTCCAATGTGCTTGGTTCTTCCTATATTCCTGAAATTGAAAACAAAGTATATTTAGCCAACGGACTCCATATGGCCAACATACGTATCAATAAAGAAAAATAAAACGAGAACTTGAGAAAAGAAAATAGTTAAGAGGATAGGTGACCTGAGGACAATAACCAAACTTGATATCAAATCCCCACCCATGAATTTGATCCTGCTGCAGATAAATAACATAGAAATGTTTCCCATATATTACAATAAAAAAAGTGTTTTCTTTGATTTTTAAATTATTTCAGGACTCAGTTACCTGAATGTGATGCCATGCACACCTCCAGGCTGACCTTGAAAACACCGGTGTCACTGCTTCAACCCATCTGCATGAAAAGAATCCGAAAGGATAAGGAAAAAAAAATCACCTTACAATCAACAAAGGGATCAAATTGTTACATACACTGGTATCGAAAAAAATGGGCACCTGGTACAAGGAGGTCCTCCAGCAATATCACAGAAAACACTTCCGTGCTTGTTATGTTTTTTTCTGAAACAATTACTCTTTCATCAGAAAATGAATAGGTAATACATAGGAAAATTCAAAGGAAGATAACAGAAAGATAAATTACTCACCTGTGAAACAAACCCTTCCTCCGATGAATGCTAATTTGGTGATATATTTCTGCAAAGTTTGGATTTAATGCTGGATGTGATACCTCCAACCCCTCTGATTTAATTGCATTCACATACCTACATATAGTGAAAACATCAAGTGTCACATCCAGCAAGAAAATAATGTTCTAGTGTATGACAAATAACATGCAACATTTCTCATATATGCAACCAGTCTACATTTGTTGAATTTGTTTCCAAACAACGGTGAATCGTTTGTTCAGTTTGGTGGAAAATATATTTTCTATTAAATGTTTTATCATTCAGTCCTCATACACCATTCAGCCCTTCAGCTTTCTGGTGGGGAAAAACTTATGAATAAGATGTGACAATATATACATCTTACTATTAGGATCATTTTCATTAGTATTATTGTTTTCATTAGCTACTATGTTATTCTTTGGTGACCTTCATCTTGCTGGGTTTCATTTCAAGCCTATCCCAACTTGTTTGGCACAAAAGGCTTAGTTGTTGTTGTTGTTGTTGTTGTTGTAATAATGTGCTTCAGGTTGCAAATGAATTAGACTGATGAAAAATCACAGGTTGTTTGAATATATTTTCAAGACAAGTTCCTCCCTTACAGCTGTCGTTGTTTAAAAAAGTAAAACACAAATATACTATATAACCATTAATTCTCACATTATAAATATATTGAATGTCAGTTGCAAAAACAGTACTGTCAGTGTAATGTTCAAACTACAAGAAGAAACTACACACCTACTCAGAACAAACATTTAATTTTACCTTTCAGGCACGAAGTTTTCAACCCCTGAATCCTCATCCCAAATAAAAATATAATCGTACTTTGACACTACATCTGGATGGAGAAATCTTTTTGCAAACCACCTAGAAATTTCAAAAAGACATGCTTAAGTATAAACAATGAGTTGTTTATACTTTTGAGAGAAAGCACCCATAAATTTTGGAAATTACAAGGAAAACCAAAATTTTTCCCAAATTTCACATGGACAGGGAATGTTCTAACAGGATTTCATTTTTGTTAAAAAATATATAATTTTCCTTAGAACCAATTCTATTATATTCGCAGGCAACTCCTACTAAATCAATTTTTTCTCATTATATACAAGGATTTTAATTAGTTTTCTAGGCATGGTACCTAACATCCAGCCAGAATTCTGTCAACATATGCAGCAGTTCTCCAAATATCAAACCAACAAAGTAAGGTGCTTTGTAAATATATATATAGTGAATAGTTTAATAAAAGCCCCAAAATAAAAATTACCATTTAGTCTGGTTGACAGCAGATATATGGATAACATTTTTACTCCACTTGAAACCATGCCAATCATCAACACTCCCATCATAATGAAATAATATAACTGTGAAATTCTCTGAAATAAACTGAAAAAATGTGAAATTAGGTTTTCTTTTTTGTGAACAATGCTGACTGAGACAATTGTTCATACCTTCGATACAATAGAATTGACACTTCTTTTCTGATTTATTCCAGCTGGCATTGCAAGTAAATATTGATGGCTTTTATTCCTCTGCTGCAATCATATACCAGACAAACTTAAGATTCTCTCTTTCATTACAAAGATACTATGTATTTCTTCCATACAAAGCTAATCTTTTATACTGCCACTGGCCTTACTAATTACCATTTAACATAAATATAGGCTGTACCTCAATATTTTCAGAAAATATAAGAATGAAAAAAAAGTTTGGAATATACTTAGTTGGTATTAATTTTTAAATAAATTGCTAGTTTGCTACGAACTCCATTTTAATTGACAGAGCTAAATTTATTGAAATCAATTTTATAGAGAATCATTTGAATTGATCTTAAAAGGGGATATTAAGTGGACCTTGAATTGTGATGTTTGAGAGGACCAAAGAGGGCTCATTTCCAAGTCTGAATGAGAATGCAGTATGCCGTCAGGCAGATAACCTACTTTCTCAGTTTCTATGTCCAATACCTGAAAGCATTAAGAATTATACGACATTTTACTCCTGAAAAATAAGGATAGTTTCACAAGTTACTTCTGACATATTTTGTCTATTTTCAAGTAACAACCTGCACTAAATAAAGGTCAAAGCATGCACAGAATTGAACAAATTGGCCCTTAAAATACAAAAAGCAAAAAAATTCAATTTAGCCTATCCCCTACTTAGACAATAGCCCTTTGGAAGGGTACAATAAGACAGTTCTTGTACAAATTCAGCCATCCAATCAGGTCCTTCATTGAAGTTTACAAAATAAATAGAAGTTTGAGGGCCAAAAAATTAATTCCATAGAAATGGAGGATTAAAGTTTTGCAAATTGGAAGGTTGGCACCTTACAGAAACTTTTTATCAACACCATTTATATGCAATAATTCCAGCTAGTTCTCCACATTTTCTAGATATTTGCATCTAGCACCAAGTCATTAATATAATCACATGGACAACATACACTGTATACTGACCACCTTGTACAATCCATTGCAAAGAGCTTTTTTAATATTTTAATCTTAGTCTAAATTGATCTAAAATCAGGGGAAAATATGAGCTTGTACTGATCTTAAACTTACATGAGATTGAATCAGTGAAATGCTCAACTTATCATGAAGATGTTCTCAGGAAGTGTTTTATATTTAACTTATGTGGGCTGGTGCTATTCGGATATAGTCTAAAAATGGGTTTGATACAGAAAAAGTCAGTATAACAATCGAACTTGAAAAAAAAATACAAAGTACCGTTGTTGTGTCAAAAGGATGAGCCCTTTGTTCCATCTGCACATCAAATAAACAACAACAGATCATAATTACATACAAAAACTAATTACACCTCTCTCGCACATGGGGCTGAGGGTTTGGGGGCAGAGAGAGAGAGAGAGAGAGAGAGGATTAAGGATTATTTTGGGCATAGTTTGTAGGAAATAAGAAATCAGGATACCCAAAATCGTTTCCTAATTCTCAGGTTAGAATATTTGTAAATTAAAACTCCAAAGCAAAAAGAAAACATAAGAAAATAAAATAAACAAAGTGAGATTCACCATTGTCTCCTCATGTTGGTAATTTTGCATGTTATAGAAAATGAAGAGCAGTGCCCCACAAAAGACTATAAGATACTTTGATTTCATCTTACACTTCTGACCCTGATTAATCAGTGATTTGCACCAAAAATATGTATCAGAGATGATCCCAATGTAATAATGCTTTGATTTGAAAGTGACCCCCACTAATTACTGTATTCAGATTCATACTCACAACTCTCACTTCTGCAATGAACACCCAACATTTATGTCCAGTAAGCCAAAAACACTCAACCATTCCAAATCAAAACAAAAAATAATTTAATCACACTAAACTTTTTCAATTTAACTGATCCAAGTTTACTCATATAAGCTCAGGCAAACTAAGAACCTAACATTTGACATTGTTTGCTTCAATTGAAATCAATTTGTGCTTGCAGAATGAACTTAAATTCAATTAGGAAAAATTGGTAAGCATTGGAATACTAACTTAACAGTTGGATGCTATTTGTAGCTTTGCAAAATTCCTGGGTGTCAGCAATTATGGTAATATGTTGAGGTCTTGAAGGTCATTTTGCCAAAAAAAAAAAAAAAAATGTAGTGCCAGAGAAAATCCAAAAGCACCCAAATTTATTAAAGAAAAGAGCATGGAAGTCTTATGGAAATCAGATGAACACACTAACCTTGTCCCATCAAGCTTTGCCCTTTTTCTCTGATCAAATTCTACAATATTTTCGTTCCTACCACTTCATACACTGCAAAAGAGTAAAAATTACTTGAAATAGGAAAGGGAACACAACTTTTTAGAAATATTTACAATTGGTAAATCCCAAAAGGTGGCAATAGCTATAGCAAATTCTATTACGCAAATAGCTGGTCGACAAATTATAAACAAAAACAGGAATAACTTCTAAAAATAACATAACGCGTAATAAACAAACCATCACACCTCCTACAAATCATCCCACAATCATACTCTGTCTCTTTCTAAAATCGAAAGAATGCGTACCGAGTTAGCGAGAGAAGGCGATCGTCTCTCCAGCCTGGAGCTCAGTTCGTCTCGCGTCGTATCGTACGACACTTGCGATTTTAGAGAGAGAGAGAGAAAGAGGAAAAGAGAGAAACTTGGTAACTCACAAAAAGAGAGCTTCGTTTTGGTTTGTTTTGTTTCTGTTGCTATCAAAATCTCAACTTTGGGCTGTTTGTTTGGAGTTGGAGGTAAGTATAAATGAAATGAAAATGAATATAGAATAGTGACTATTATGGGCCCACGTCAGTTTGAGACTTCTTTTCTTTTCCCAGGTAAAAGCCTCTTTAATCTGAGCCGTTTGATTTGATCACTGATTCCCTCGTAGTTGCCGAAACTGCTTTTTTCCGCTTTTCCCATGTGATCAATAATGGAAGGTGGCTACAAAGAAGTATCTTTTATTTGAAGAAACCTCCTCGTGGGAGTACAAGAAGTATCTTGATAAATTAAATTAAGTAAAGACCTTGAAAGTAAGTACACTAATAAAGTAGGATTTTTCCTGGCTCTACATGTATTGTCAATTGTGTAGATGTTAATTGCATTGTATTTGTACCGCCAGAGATAGATGAGCTATTTAGGATTAAATAGGGAATAATCTTGTTTTTTTTTAAACTTATTTTCTAAAATAAAATAGTATACATAATATTAAAGGAAAATTTTTTCGTAATACAAATTCTAAAACGAACTTTCAACACAATTGTTCATTTTCAAAAAAGATTAATTCATTATACATTATGCATGATTGCAATTAAAGCCCGATTCAGACTTTTTATTCTTGAAAAATTTTTCTAATATTAAATATTTTTAAATCCAAGAATATGTCTCCAACATATTTAAAATAAGAATATATAGATTTGGTTGATATTTCAAAAAAAAAAAAAGGTCCAGATTATGAAACATTAGTTAAAAAAAATTGTGTTTTTTTATGTTGTGCAGGTTTATTAATTAAGCTTCGATGTTTTCATTTAGAAAATTAGAATTCCCAAATAAAACAAGAATTTCAAGTCTCTGTACAAGAATGACACATAGTAGAAGAAGAGACCTAGGAACTGGTGATAATTTTTTTTTTTTTTTTTTTTGAAAAAAGACTCCCAAGCTGGGAGGCCGGCATTTTCATTCACATGGAAATGCAAATTACAGCTAAAGTGTTTGAAGTCACACAAGTGACTACCATGCTCCGTAAAGGAGACTTCTACTAGCATAATCAAAACAACAAAACTAATCCAAATCTAATCCAACATCACAGAACAAGAACATCAAAACAATCAAAATAAGCTTCTAGACTAAAGCTGCATCTAGACTGCATCCTCTCCTCCAGTGCTAGCTTGCAGGAAGTCTTGTTCCATTCCTGTGACAGAACCTGTCCAAAACAAAAACAAGCTGAAGATTGAGGCGCACATAGAGGCAGCCCTAGAACCTGAGCTAGCATTAAAAATTCTATTGTTACGCTCTTTCCAAACTATCCACATAAATGCAGCACAGTAAGTTATAGCTAAAGTCCTGTTTGTACCCTTCAGTTGAAACAGAGTATCCCAAATTCCCTGAATCGAATTAATTTCAATTTGACAACCCCACTTATTGTACATATTGAAAAGAATCCAGAAGTTCTTAATAAAACTACAATTAACAAAAAGATGATCAACAGACTCATTCTCATCACAAAAACTGCAACCTTGATCTACTTGAACTCCCCTATATAGTAACGTATCCTTAGTTAAAATCTTATATTTAAACGCTAGCCAGCAAAAGAGTTTGATTTTTAAAGGAATTCTTAACTTCCAAAAAGGCTTAGCTGAGCTAACCACTAACCCCCCATGCATACTAAACTCATAAAAGGACTTAACAGTATAACCCCCTGCCTTGCTCCACCCCCAGTTAACTTTATCGTGCTCCTGAGTAAAGTTATAATTATGCAACAGCTCAAAAATCTGGTTTTTCTCTACTCTAAGGTTATTAGAAACCCCTCTTCTAAGATAAAGTCTAATATTCCCATTATTCCATACCCTTTGAACAGTTACATTTTCTTTCTTGGTTTTTTGAAAAACCAAAGGGAACCTATCTTTTAATAACCCTCCAGGCAACCAATTATCTAGCCAAAAAAGAGTGTTATGCCCATTCCCAACCTCTTTAACAGAACCTATCTTAATTATCTGATCTGTTTCATTAACTCCTCTCCAAAAAGGAGAGAAGCTAGAGGGAACCCTATGAGAATACTTGATTTTGATGATCTCTTTCCAAATACCCCTACACTCATTCGAATCAAGGTTATATTTCCACTTCCCTAATAATGCCTTATTCATGGTAGCTAGATCTAAAATACCCCAACCCCCCATATTCTTGGGTCTACAAATGTCCCTCCAGCTTACTAAAGCCATCTTTCGTGTGTTAACCTTCTGTCCCCAAAGGAATAACCTTCTCAAACTGTCTATCTTTTGTACTACCCAAGCTGGCATTTTGTAAAAGGAAAGAAAATACAAGGGAATAGAGGTAATAACCGAGTTAAGCATCACCAGCCTCCCCCCTAAAGATAAAATATTACTCTTCCAAGCAGCTAGCTTGTTTCTAACCTTATCTATTACCTCATACCAATTTGCTCTAGAAGGGCTTTTCCAATGAAGAGGTAACCCCAAATACTTCATTGGTAAAGCGCCTACTTTGCAGTTAATAAGACTAGCAAACGATTCAGCCCTTTCTGCTGTGATATTAAGGGGAATTAACTCGCTTTTAGCAAAGTTAATAGACAGGCCAGATAAGCGTTCAAAACTTTTTAAAACCCATTGCAATTTATCAATCATTAATCTATCGGCCTTAATGAACAAGAGCGTATCATCGGCATACTGTAGGTGCATGAGAGGGAATCCATTAGAAAGAGAAGGCCCTAATCCTATGAAATGACCCCTTCTCATACCCCTAATCAGCATTTTAGAGAGAACATCAGTGACTAAGATGAACAGATATGGAGATAGAGGATCTCCTTGTCTCACCCCTCTCTTGCATTGAAAAAATTCCCCTTGTATCCCATTTATTAGTACAGAAATCCACCCCCTCTGTAAGATTTGTTGCATCCAATTCACCCAAGTTTGACTAAATCCCCTATTTTTCAAGACACTTAACAGAAATTCCCAATTAATTTTGTCAAATGCCTTCTCAAAATCTAATTTGAGAAGCATGCCTTGCCTTTTATGCTCTCTCACCCAATGTAACACTTCATGAGCAGAAGCTATACCATCTAAGATGGATCTGCCTTTTAAGAAAGCAGTTTGATTATTGTCTATTATTCTTGCAAGGACAGGAGCTAATCTGTTAGCCAAGACTTTGGTAAAAATCTTATAGCTACAGTTTAACAACCCAATAGGTCGAAAATCAGTCACTTTGGAAGCATGATCCAACTTGGGAATCAAACAAATAATAGCCCTATTTAATCTAGCTAAATCAAAGGCATTATTGTGAAATGCATTGAAAGCAGCCACCATATCTCCTTTTATAACCTCCCAAAACTTCTGGTAAAAGAAAATTGGGAAACCATCTGGTCCTGGTGCTTTATCAGGGGCCATTTGATTAATTGCACTTAAAATTTCCTCCTCCGTAAATGGAGAAGTAAGGGAGTTATTTTCCAAATCTGTAACCATTTCTTGTTCCCCCCAGAACCCTTGCTGTAAAGCCCCATCAGAAGCCCCACTAATCCCAAAAAGATCCTTATAGAAAGAAGTTATATGATTCTGTATAGCTTGAAAGTCCCTAACTTCTCTGCCTTGAATCTGTAAGTGGGAAATAATCTTTTTGCTTCTTCTAACAGAAGCAATACGGTGAAAAAACTTTGTGTTTGAGTCCCCCACCCTAAGCCAAGTTACCCTTGATTTTTGTCTCCAATGAATTTCTTCCTGATGGAAGATATCGATCAGATTTCTTTTGTTAAAAAAGTAATCTTCCCATTCAAAAGCATCCAGTTCCCTCTGTTCAATTACCTCCTCAACAGCAGCTATATTATTGATTAACTGCTGTTTCCTAACTTTTGTTTCCCTATTAATATTCTTTCCCCAACCCCTAAGCTTTTTCCTAAGCAGTTTGATTTTCTCAGACCAGTTGATACTCAAATCATACCCTTGGTGAGTTGAATTCCACCATCTGAGTATAAGGTTCTGCAGCTCATCTTGCTGCAACCAGCTTTTATCAAACTTAAAACAAGAACTAAAATTATGGGAAAAATGACAGTTCAAAAAGATAGGAGAGTGATCAGAATAAATCCTAGGCAAGCTGTAAGAAGCACAATTAGGATAAGTATTGATCCAATCAGAGGTTACTAGAAATCTATCAAGACATGCCAACTGTCTACTAGTGCCCCCCCTAGCCCAAGTAAAAAGTCTATCTATGCATTTATAGTCAACCAGAGAGAAAAGATCAATCCATCTATTAAAAGTATGCATATTAGGGTAGTCAAAAGAGACTCCTATCTTTTCTCTTCTATTCCTGATTATATTAAAATCCCCCCCAATCATCCAGTCTTGCTGAAACTTCAGACTTAATAACCTTAATTCATTCCAAAACTCAGCTTTCTCAATTGCCAAAACAGGCCCATAAACTGAAGTGCAAGCCCAGGTTTTATTGTTACACTTGTTTTCTATCCTAGCAGTGACTGAATAACGTCCCAATTCCCAACCCAACACATTGAAAAAATCACTATTAAAACCCATTAAAATACCCCCTGATCTCCCAATAGAAGGGAGAAAGTTCCAAGTAAAATTAATTGCTATTCTTTTAAGGGTCCTAGCAGAAAAAGTAGTCATTTTTGTTTCCTGTAAGCAAATGACATCAATTCTATTGTTCACAATAAACTCAGCTAAATAACCCCTCTTTTCAGCTAGCCCCAATCCTCTAACGTTCCAGTTGCATATTATCATAAGGAAACAATTTTATCCCCTATTTTTGAGGTCAGAGATGACCTCCAAACTGTTCCCACATAATCCAAAAATTCTAGAACTCTCTCTATTTCTGTATTCCTAATTACCCTCACAAAATGTTCCCTATGAGCAGAAGAAATCCCTAAGGATAAACCTATATCTTCCAACAAACAGCTAATCTGATTGTCATTTAGACTACTAAAAGGAAACATGTGAGTTGATAAAAGAGGGATATTAGATATACCTTTAGTTGGCACCCCTGCCTTAGCTGGAGGAGATTGCTGAATTGGCACTATATCCAGAACAGGCAGCACCTCTACATCTGAATCTTCCTGCATCTTTTCAGGTTGCGCCTTGATCTCAATCCCCTTCTTGGGCTGCCATTGCTCCCAGCTTTCTTCCTCTGGCAACATCTGTCCCTTGCCTTTTTGTAACTTGAGTATCTCAGCCCTCAGTTTCTCATTCTCTGAATGCATTTCCTTCATAGAAAGCTTTGGAAAAGCAGAAGGCTTAGTCCAGACATTGCTCTTTTTCTTAGCTGTCCAGACATTGTTTTTCTTGTACACAGTGCCTGTCTTCTTGGTTGACACTGTCTTAGACACCCCTAGCTGCTTATTTTGTCCAAATATCTTTGGTCCCACTTTTTTCTTTGCAGCAGCCCCAGTAACTTCTGATTTCTGCCCTGAAAACGCCCCAGCAACTGGGTTATCTTGTATCTTACTTTTCTCAGACACCTCAGCAAAATTAACTCCTTTGGTCACACCACTCTTCTCCCCAGCAGTTTTTTCAATGCTGTGATGTTGAGCTCTGAAAGTTTTTCCAGATCTTGTAGCCCCGTTTACTTTAGGAAAGAAAAAGGTGCCAGTATCAGAAATATTAGCTTGCACCGCAGGCTGAGCCCGCAACTTTCCCAGTGCTTCAGCAAAACTACGAGCAGAAATATCATGTCGCTGTAACGCCATAGTATCCTTAGCTAACTGGCTAGGCTGGGGATTATCAGTTTCCACCACATACGAAACAGTTGCCAGATACTTAGAACCATCTACCCTTGGCACTTCAAAAGACCATTCTGAAGGGATCATCTCTCTATTCTTGACATGAACACAAACCCTAGAGAATCTCAGATCTAGCCTAGCAGCTGTTACCTTATCCATGTCTGCAATGGCACCAAAAGGAACCACCCGTTGCAGTTCTCCTAGCCAGCCATACGGAACTCCGACCATACGGATCCAGAACTCCTGATGATCTGCCTTCTTCTCTATTTCGGGAACCCAAGTGAGAATCGGATAACCGACATGGCCAATCTTGACAATACCTTCCGCCTCCCTTTCTTTCTTCCATCCAACCGACCCCTCTACCAGGTATCTATACTTCCCCAGATCTCTCACTGTGTAAGGTGTGAGAGAAGCTTCGAAGTAGTGGTGAACCCCTGCCATTACCTCCTCCATAGTGACCTCTGAGTTAGTGAGAACTATTACACTTCTATCAAGTTCACCGAGCACTGCTATGATCGCCGGATCTAACTCAAGCGGAGTTATGATCGGCCCAGTTGTTGGAGTAGACTTTGCCATTGGGGCAAGAGAGATCTTGTGAACAATGGAAGAGAGATTGGTTGAAAAAATCGCCTTAGAAGAAAGCGAATCGATTTGTGGAAGAGAGCAAGAAGAGGAAAGATTAGAAGAGGCAACCCTAATTTTGGGGCAATTTCTAACTTGATGCCCCGTCTGTTTGCAATTAAAGCAAAGCGGAGGAGATCTACAGACGTGAGCGTAGTGCCCCGCACCTCCGCATCGGAAACATCTATTCTTGACCTTCTGGAGAATTCTATTGATCTTCAGCCGTTCATCCGAATTGGAGCAAGAAAGCTTATCTTGAACCTTCGGTTCACCAGAACCAGCAATCGGAGAATCAAGAATTAATTTCTTGACAGGTGGGCCCTTCTTGTCAGCGCAAGTAAGAGACTTCACCGAGCTGTTATACTTCTCCAGAGAGGCTTGACGAACAGAGAGCCTATCATTATTAAGCAAAGAAGCTAACTTTGCCGGCGTGGCTGTGAGTTTACGACGCCGTCTAACGACCGTCTGCCACTCCCCACCCAAATCGCCACCCAAATCATCACAATCACTAAACAACAGAAAATCGCTCATTTCTTAAGCCAAAAAAAAAAAAAGTCCCTTTTCCGGAACTGGTGATAATTAATTAATTAATTAATTAATTATTGGCATTTGGGTTTAGCTGTACCTGACTACTGACTGGTATGACCTTTGTTTTTTATTATTCATTGATGTTGGTACCAATGTCACTGTTAGTTGCCATGCATGTGACTACAGTGGAGAGAGCTTCTAAATTTCTACTGATAAATTTATCATTGCAACAGGATCTAGGATCAACCGTTAGTTAGTATTCTAGTTGACAGCCACTGTCAAGTTTATCTTACAAAAATGATTCTTTAATATTCTGGTAATCAAAATTGAGATCCCCAGCATAATTCTTTATTGCTATTTGAAACAAAACTTAGATTTTCAGCAGCATAGGAGCATGTACAGTGCAATGCATCTAGCCGTCCGACTATTCTTTAGCGATTTGTGCTGCATCAATCTCGATGGGATCGCAACCTCGAGGATGGACAACGCACACAAATAATCTTTAACCTAGGTCGAGAGTCCAAGATATAGACACAAACGGACGTAAAATCTTTTAAGCACTATTATTTTTTAGCCCAGGCATCGTCTAAAAGTACATATACATGTCTCTAATTTTTTATTTTTTTACCCAGGCACTTGCGCATCTCATATATGATATATCAGATCCGCCCCTGGATGATACAACATCAATGTCTATAATTCATCAAGATTTGTACTCATAAAACTTTGTTGAAAAATCAAAAGGTTATGGATGCATGTAAATTTTTCGAGAACAGTCATATACACTCGCATACACACAAGAGTGATCTGCATTTGCTTGAATAACGGACTGCAATTGGCAAGCTTTGGACCCTTAAAATTCACAAACAGAAGTCTTTTTCGAGTACCTACCAGCTGTAAAATTCATAGCGGACAATTCAAACCATCTCCCTCAGTCATTACTTGAAGAGATGTGATGTTCGCATACTAGATGATATATTGATATGACCTCTATCCAAACCAATACAAAGATTTTAATGTTATTACTCCCAATTCCCGGTACCTACATTGTGTGTCCAAATAGTACAGCTAGCACAAGAAATCGAAATTTTGAACACACATTAATAAAGTATATTACATGAGCAACAAATTTAAACAATTTTATAAAACTAAGTCGGCGAATAGTTAAAGTCCACAAAAAAAAAAAAAACTATTCCAGCGTAGACAGGTTAAATTAGTCCACAAATATGCCCAAATAACAAAAGCATGTGTTAAGTCAGTGAGACGACCCCTCATACATCAATCATGTATTCATGTATTACATGCATTAGAAGTTTAGAAATAAAGACTAGTGTCAAAAACTTGTATGCCTATAGTTGTCTGTCAGTATGTGTATGTGTGATGGGAAAGCAAAAGGGAGGAAAGAATACATAACAACTTCCCATTAAACTTACAGCATTAAAATGAAGATTGAATCTTTACAACAAAAAGGCTCGCCTTCTGCAAGCCAACATTTGAAACCAAAAAAAAAAAGGCAAAAAAAAGGAGGAAATAAAAAAAAAAAAAGTCTCCTTCAAGTCATCTTCTAGCTCTCTTTCTACCTCTATAAGTACCAGCTTTTTGGCCTCCGCCATCCCTTGCTGGTTGATCTACTGTTTTTCTCTTTATAAAATTTGCATTTTTAGTATTAGTTTGAGGCTTGCTAGGTACCTCTTTATCCAATTCTTTCTTTCCCGATTGTTTCTTTTCCAATTCTTTCTTTCTCGATTGTTTCTTTTCCAATTCTTTCTTTACCAGTTGTTTCTTTTCCACTTCTTTCTTTTCCAATTCTTTCTTTGCCAGTTGTTTCTTTTCCACTTCTTTCTTTTCCAATTCTTTCTTTGCCAGTTGTTTCTTTTCCACTTCTTTCTTTTCCAATTCTTTCTTTTCCAATTGTTTCTTTTCCAGTTCTTTCTTTTCCGATTGTTTCTTTTCCAATTCTTTCCTTTCCAATTGTTTCTTTTCCAGTTCTTTCTTTTCAAATTCTTTCTTTTCTAATTCTTTCTTCTCAAATTCTTTCTTTTCCTTCACATTTTCCAAATCTTCTTTAATGTGAGGCTTCTCAGGCTCCACCTTTTCATCCGGGCTGAAGTGTGGATCTAAACTTGAACTTGCACTCAAAGTCCTTTTTAAGGTTTTGCAAGCAATGTTGCGGAATATGATTGCCGAGCTGTGCTCAGGTGAATTTTTTGGGTAGAAAACCAAAGCATTGTTTGCAAGTAACAGTAGATCTCTCAATAACTCCTTTGGAGAAGAGATCAAACCCTTGCTAAGCTTGGAACTTAAGATTTGTAGGTCTACATGTTGACGAATCATCTTCTTGTATCGATTTTTTTTCTGATAATATTCATGACAAAATTGCATATGCATGTAAGTGACCAATATCACTGTTTTATTCTTTAAGTTCAACACATAACATTTATTTACTTCACATTGTTTATAAAACATTTACAACATCAAGCACTGTAACCAACCACTCAACAACTGCTTTTCAACTTACATCTACTCACTCAAGACCAAATTAAAACTCACATAAAAGATGCTGGTAACAGTAATAAGATTACCCAACATGCAAAGGTTGAATGTGTGGTGTGGGTACAGATAAGGTTTAACTAAAAATAGCTTTTGAGTATGAGTGCAGAATTGTTAAATGCCATAGTTACCCTATATGTTATTAGATGTCAAGTATTTATATGATAATACTAAATATTTTGGACTATTCACCTTTCATATGCACCATGTTGCATTTACACTATTACACCATTAATCTAGCCGCATTATATAGATTTAAATAAAATAAATTCATGCTTAACATGATACGAAATGTCAACTTGGACTGCTAATATTTCTCATTATCTGCAATCACACATCAAAACTACCCATAACTCCCCACTAGAAAAGGAATGCCTGGATCATAGAACTCTCACATACTTATTGTGTAAATAATAGTAACATAGTACGACATGACCAAAAACCACATAAAGCAAATTTGCCTAGGTCATTTTTCCGTCATGTGAATAACACTTAATTCACATGACGGAAGTAATGGTCAATTTAAATATGGAGTGCAAAATACCAGAGGTTGACCCAAGGTAAAGCCATTTTCTGATGCAAACAAGGTTACAACATATAAAAGAAAACTAAATTGTAAATACATCTAACCTGGCTCTCAAGCCGCTTTTGGAATAGGGAGCACTCTTTATTCTCCGATATTCTTTTAAAAATAACCTCCAAATCTACTTGCATTGCATTTTTATCATCACTCTTAACAGATGCACCACCTGACACGGTAACACCTACTTCAGTGGATCCCTGCTTCTCAGTATGCGAACTAGAGTTGGCCTCCGAATCTACTACACTCTCTCTCTTCCTCTCTCTCCTCCCCCTTTTCTTTTGTAAACCCCAATGCCATCTTGTATCCTCACACTTCTTGGAATTGCAAACGGAATCTGAATTGGATTGGCACTCTTTGCAAGAAGAGTCAACATCACGACCAGTAACTTCAGTACGGGATGTTGTGTCGGTACCACTAGAGCTAAGTGTTGCAAGCTTAGACTGGAGAGATCTGCAGTAATTTCATATTATTACTGAGAAAATTAGCATCTTCGCGTTTGGTTGATCTCAATATGGTTCTCTCCCCATGTCCCATAATTTGCATGAGCTTTGAATAAAAAGGATATTACTAACCCAATAGAATTCTCTGATTTCTCAAGCTCCTTTTTGAGCTCGGCTACTCTTTGCTTGCGTAGTTCCTCAAACCATGTTCTACAAAAATTTAGAAACAGACAAAGCAACTGCTTTAGAAAATAAGCTCAGAATCATTCAACTTCAAAAGTTTTGGTCTTATGAAAGGATAAGAAAAGAAAATAAATTAGATTTATTAATTGGGAAAAAAAAAACTTACTCAGAACCAGAGTACCGCTTTTGCAGTTGAGCAAACTTTGCTTCACATTCCTATAGTCAACACAACTACATCAGAAAAAAATTGAGATTTTACAATGCAAAGATGCCAAAATTAGTCTATTTTCAGCAAAACTCTAAAATTGGCCACAGATTTATGAAACATAGAAACTTCAAGAATGTTATAAATCATTGAAATTATCCAATAAAGCCCAGTAAATTTTGTAAGCTGATAGAAAGTCTTAATTTGCATTTGAGATATTTGTAGTTTCTGTAAAAGCTTCTGGATAAAGTTCGCATTATTTTTATATACATGGGCATGTGCATGTTTTGCAACTGAACTATATATAATCATTGATAGTGACCTTCAAAAATACACAGGCTATTTTGGTAGTTGATATTTTTAGAAACACTTGAACTTTCCTGAAATAAGTTATATATTGAATATTGCAGCATTTTTAAACTCAGTATTTTAACAGATCATACTCCAACACAAAGGATAAATTTATAATACATTCGGCTTATTGCTATTTCAAATTATTATCTGGTATAGACATATACATTGTTTTACCGGTACCGTGCCATTATTATTTTAATAATGTTCGTTAATTCAAGAACCGGAAAGACATTTTTTTTTTTTATTTGTAGTTTCCTTTAGACATGAATGCATAATAACAGATTGAATTCATTAATTCTGACCCATAGTTTTTACAGGGATCAATTTGTAAGTTTCGACGGAAACACAAACCCTAACCCTAGGAAGAAGAAACCAGGTTAGGAAAGTCAACCTGAGGAGAGAAGAGGTGGGGGAAACGGGTCCTAGACCGGAGCTCGGCGGCGACGGCGTTCCAGGCGGCGGCGCCGTGCCGGAGCACCGCCCCTCCGAGAACCAGCTCCTCCCAGGACCCCCATGCCTTCTCCATCTCCATCTCTTCCGTCCGTTTTTCCTACCCCTAACACCGATGCCTGCCACGTGTCCTCGGAGGTAAATTTGAAGCGTTTCGATTATATTTGTATCTATCTTTGTGTTGTTTAATTTTGATCGATTTGCGCGTGAGAAACAAACGGGAGAAATTTAGGAAAGGGCCGTGGAAGGTATATTTGAGTGGTTCAAATTAATTTTGTTTCTTTTTTTCTTCAAATTTAGTTCTTTGTTTTTAGGCAGTTTTCAAATTCTAATGGTTAACCATGGTCCATGGTTCGTTCGAATGTTATCATGAACGCTCTGAATGTTTACGACTATTTACTTTCCTCCAACGTGGAACCAAATTTCTAGTGAATATAACTACTTTATTGCCATGTCATCATCAAGTAAATAGAGATTGTGTAGGAGTTTTGTGAAAACAGAAAAGCTGTAATCCATTGGGTCCTTTTCTCTTTTTTCTATTCGAGGATGGAGATGATGCGTCGTCTGAAGTGGGATTTTATGCGGATATTTCTGTATAGACTAAAATGTTGTCTAGTTCCTTTGAATGCAAGAGGTATTTTCTTTTGTCCTAGTCTTGCTCTTTTCTATGAGATAAACAAAATGTAGAACCACAAAAGATCACGCTAGAAACATTGGGTTGGTCGTCGTGGTTGTTCCTTTTATTATAATGAAATTATGCACGTATACCCACGAAGACTATTTCCTTCTGTTCAAATTTCTTAATTTATTATTATTGCGTTTACATTAAGAAAACTTCCTCTTATACTAATAATTGACCGTTTATTATCAACATCTACATTCTAATAACAAACAAAAGCTTAGTCATGAAATAAAAAATTAAAAAACAAAGACACATATGTTCAATTTCTAGCTATTATTATTTATTTATTTATATATCTTGTACATTTTCATATTGTGTCCTTCTATTTTAGAAGAGCATTTAGCAGAATATAAAAATATGCTACATCAATTCCATAGTTGCTTTTCAAGGAGGCATAACAAAAGAAAGGAATATTTTATGTGCTTTGACATAAAATGATAAAACTATTTGAGCCTTAAGAGAAGCGGACCAGACAGGCATATATTTGGATTCGGAGTCTTTTAGTTTCGTAAACTTAAGTATGTACTGGATGACAATGTATTCATTATCTATCAAAAAAAAGACCCGCTTTACGAAATTCTACAAAGAAGTGACACAGTAGAATCGGGTTCAAAGTTTAAATGCGGAAGCAGTGCGGTGCACGGACGCGAGGAGGAGGTTTTCGTGTTTTCAGGGACATATTCTCAGGTTTACACTCACCATCCGGTGTTCTCACCTCCCAACTCTTGATATTTGTGTCAGGAAAATGTCCATTTTTTGCGTGCCAATTCATTCTTTAATTATGATAATTCAAAAAAAAAAAAAACAATTTTGGTGATTAGTTAACAATGATTTCGTTTTTAACAAAATGCAGCTAAAGATTTTCAAACAGGCTCCTTATTTTTTCTCTACACTACACGTAATCAAAGCACAAAAAATAACAAAATTAAAACGCAGCAATTTTATTTTGGTTAAAATGAAGAAGAATTATTCTGATGCCATCATTTTTTTTAAAACAAGTTCTTTTAACTTCTTTCTTAAATTTTATTGATTTGTAGAGCCCATGTCATTAAAATCCTTTATGCTCTACGTTTTCTTTTCTTTTTTTTTTCTGAAGAATTGTGTTATTGCAGTTGCGCCTAGATATTATTTAAAATATGTAACATTCATACCTGTTGTCCGAAAACGATTTTTTAAGCGACCAGAAATGAGAAATTATTATCACCATCGTGGGCTTCTAATATTCCTATTTTTTTACTAATCAAGAAAGTTAAAAAATATTTTGTAGCAGGTTGAGTTTGCTTGGTGGTAACTAAAATTATTTTAGTATCTTTTTCTTTGATCATATGCATCATACATGCAAAACTAATCTGCATCTTCTAGTAACAAATCAAATGTAATCACCGATGTAACGACTGCAGTATCCACCATGAGAATATAAAAATCAAACCCATTTAAGAAACTTAATTTATTTAACAATTTTTTTTATATTTTTCGTTGTAATATTTGGTACTAAATTACTATATCCATTTCATTTAAAAAAAATAAAGGGGAATCATTTATATCGGTTGCAAAATTTATAACTGCTAATGTTGCTAAATAGTTTCTAATTTCGTTGATTGTAAACCAGTTGGCAATGTAATAGGCTTTTTTATTTTAAATCTTATTTTGTATTTATCTAATAGCAATTGTAATTAAAACGACAATAATTTTTGCAAACTGAATCTAAGGATCAATTTGGGGGTGGGCCGGTGGGGTAAAAAATGATTATGATTCATTAAATGTACAAATATAAATATGGTGCAAAATTCCGGCGAACTGAAAATTTACCCCCAAAGGGGTCGTTTGGATGGGCTAGGAATAGCCAATTCCTAGGAATTTCATATTCCTAGGAATTTCATCTCTCTCACAAAGTTACACACTTCCCAACGAAAATCCTTATTCCTTCCTAGGAATTGGCTATTCCTAGCCCATCCAAACGACCCCAAAGAGTTCCGTTGGTTAAATTATCTAAAACCGTCTCAGTCAACAATCAAAACTCTGTTTTTCTCTTTTTACATTAGGTTTCAAATTGCAAAAGCGCCACCGGAACGGTCTAAATAAAATGATTTTTTTTTTCCAGTTGTAATAAAACAATTTAAGATGCTAAGATGTCTACCTACCTAGGTAAGCTGTCTGGAGTCAGAGAACTATCTAGACTTCCCTATATCCAATTGTAGGTGAAAAAAGAATATATTCAACTATAGGTAGGCCTTAAAATATATTGATATTAAATTGTGGGTCAGGGAAATCTAGATAGTTCCGATATTAAATTGTATAGATTTGACATCTATCAAGATCCATAATTTTCAAAGAACATTCCGAAAGTTTAGGTGATTTTCATTTAGTTTTTTTTTTTTTTTTTTGCATATAATAAGGGCATGTATTATAGATGGACAAGAAAGGTATGAATTTTGTATTTGGTTGAAGACAAGAAAGGGCATGCAATTTCCACGAAAGTTTAGGTGATTATCATTACGAATTTTTCATGTAATATAGATGAGACAAGAAAGGCATGTGATTTTCATGCATTTGGTTGACGCAACTGCAAGTAGAAGACAAAACACCATGCCTCCCTCCTTTGACTCGCTACAGATTATTCATAAATCATAATTGGAATAATTTACATGTAATTATTTGATTTGACAAATAACAAACTCAGTTGGCATAGAGTGACGATAGGCATTACTCTGGTGTGAAATTGCGATAGGCTTGGCATCGCAAGCATGCGGGCTTGAACCTGGATTTCTTGAAAGAGAGTCCAATGCTCTTACCACCTGAGTTACTAGACCACATGCAGTAAAAAAGAAAAAAAAAATCTTAATAATAACAGTAGTAGATTACACCAACAAATAGGATCTATTTTTCCAGTCCTGAATTACCTCTAAGTCAAATACAAAATTTCCTTTGTAATACTATAAATCTTATCCAATATTTTACTTTACTATTTTTCCTATTCGAGAATCTATATATATTAATATATGTGTAGATTATACAGCAGTAATAACATGCATCAATTCGAATCACCTTTTGTTATTGCCAACTTGCATTGACAAATGAACTAATTAGAAATAGAAAATTATAAAAAAAGACAAATAGATCGATTTTAAGTTGCGTTTGAATCCTCTATGAACATCCCAACAAATCCAAACAAGGAACAAGTTCTTGTTTCTAGTTCTCACAAATCCATGAAACTAGAACAAGAATCAGAATTCGCACCAATAATTCTTGTTCCTAGTTCATGAATCCGCACAAGTAGTTCTCCTATGTTGGTCTCATGAGCTGATCTGTTTGACTCATTTTAAAAAAAATAAAACAAGGGCACATTGTTTACCAACTATTCACAGTTAAATTTTTGGAAAAAAAAAAAGGAATTCAGCAGACATACCATTTTAAGCTAATGAGTATTTCTGTGAACACCATGATCGTGGCATTCGAGGAGAAACAGAAATCCAATGAACTACCATTACTACAAGCACGATTCTGATACCATTAAAAAAGTGTCAGCATGCCCTTTACCCATTTTCAGATCGGATCAGGACTTAGGATGATTTTTTTACATTACCCAAATGAACTAAAATTATCAGTTTATTTTCTCTTTATTTACTTCTTTTTTGGTTAGCTAATAGATATATAAATATCCTTGAGGGTTTTAGTCTGTATCATATCAACTTGCAGAACTGACAATTTTACGTGCTGAACTCGCTGGTCAGTATCAAACGGTCCAAATCTATCTTTAAGTATCATAGGCGCCTATGAAATAACTGTTATCAGACATCCACTAGGTTGCAACGACACTAGTGCAAAAAAACAAGCAAGTGCAAAACAGAAATATAAAAATGAAAAACTGAATATCAGGAAATATACGAAGATAACCCATTCTAAACTAAGCAATCATAGACTTCTTCAAAGTTAGAAACAGAGAAACTTACAATTAGCTTACATTGTCAAACCTAAAAACTGTATAAAAGAAAACTACAAGTCAGAAGCATAGAGATGTAAATTAAAACTCTGGGCGTACTGATCGAAATATGTATCCTCTAGCCTTACTCGAGCAAAGCAACGTCACCAGAGAAACATAAAAGCTTGTAACAGCGCTAATCCAAAATGCCCCCACTGACACAAATGATTTTCCTTCATTTCCCACAGAATGTCCCCCGACACCTGTGTCCCCTTCTTCTGGAAGCTTTGCCTCTGCAGCCGCACACCCTGCAAGACACAATCGCGGGTTTCCAGCAAACGCACCCGGGAATCGCCTTAACCGGTCTCCTTGTGGAACTGGACCTGATAAGCTGTTATATGAAAGATCCAAAACCTCAAGCCCTTTAATCTCCGATAAACCATGTGGGACTTGACCTGTCAACCCATTATGCGAGAAGTCCAATTTCCTCAACCTTGTCATTTTATCAAAACCAACCGGAATCTGACCATCCAAGTGGTTATATGAAAGGTTTAAATATTCTAAACCTTTAAACCCCAACAAGCCGGTTGGTATTGCTCCTCTTAATTCATTATGTGATATATCAATCCCAACTACCGGATCAATTGAATATCCCAAATCAAGTCGTCTGCCCTTGGCCAGATCCAATGACACCGTAACTACATTAACTGATCCAGTGAACCCGTTTAACTTCAAGCTAACATTGAAATTCCCATCAGGTATAAACCCAGAAAAGCTATTATTAGACAGATCTATCCGCTGGAGGTTTTCAAAAGAAAATATCCAATCAGGGAGTACTCCTGAGAGTCGATTTCCTGCAACTGAGATTTCACGTAAATTCTGCCACTTGAGTATAGCACCGCTTAGTTCACCCGTAAGATTGTTACCACTTAAATCAACCACCTCAAGAGATTTGCACCCAGCAAGTGGTAGCGGTATCTCACCCCAAATCTGATTACTAGATAGGTCAAGGACTCTGAGCCCATCCAGTGCATCTAGTTCAGGCCGAATCTCTCCAGTAAGCAAATTGTGGCCCAAATTGAGATGGCTCAGTTGGAAGCATCCAGCAAGCCCGACCGCTACTGAGCCAGTTAGCAAATTAAATGACAGGTCCAACAACTGGAGGTATGTAAGGTTGCCAATTGAAGGTGGTATCTTCCCGGAAATCTGATTATTAGAAAGGGAAAGTGCTTGCAAGTTTCTCAAATTGGTAAGTTCAAACGGGATTTCACCCGTGAGCTGGTTCCTTGACAGATCAAGGAGCATAAGTCGTGATTTATCAGGATTTTGCACCAAGCTACCAGGGATAGGGCCAGAGAGGCGGTTTGAACTCAAATCGAGAATTTCAACCCGGTTAGATAAAATAAATCTTGGTGAAATTCTGTACTGCAACCCGTTAGAAGACAAATTCAGCTCTTTTAACAATTTAAGAGAAGAGATGCAAGTTGGAATTCCTCCTGAAAGAGCATTACCAGCTAAATTCAGAAAAGAGAGAAACTTAACTGACCGAGAGAAACATGGCACTGAACCATCTAACTGATTGTGGCCCAAGTTCAAATAATTCAACGAAGATTTGAATTCTTGTATATTTCCCACGAAGTGATTGTTTGACAAATCAAGGTAGATTAAGGAACTCATCTCAAAAATGGTATATGGAATCTCTCCGAGAAAAGCATTGTAGCTTAAATCAAGTTTGGTTAAGAAAGCCGAGAAATTACCAATCCATGGTGGAATTGGACGCTGTAATCTGACATTCTTACTCAAGTCCAAGGTTCGAAGTAACTGCAGCTGAGCTAAACACCAAGGGATGGGGCCCACAAAAGAATTACTGGAGAGGATCAGTATCTGGAGAGTGGAGAGGTTGCAGAGAACAGTAGGAATTGGGCCAAAGAGGGAGTGACCTGCCAGGTCGAGCACAACAACCCGGCCTGTTCGGTTTGAAATAGAGACTCCAGTCCAGTTGGTAACTGGATTATGGCTGCTCCAGCTGGAGAGACTCAATTTTGGGTCATGAATTTGGGATTTGAAGGAGACGAGGGCTTGCTGATCAGACGAGAAGAGAGAATCAGAGAAGCATGGTATTGGTTGCAAGAGGGAGAAGAGGATAAAGAAAGAAACAAAGAGAGAAAGGCTTGGAGGCATTTCAGAAGTTGAGAGCATGATAAAATATGTCCAGTCTACCTATAAAAATGGTAAAACCTCATCTTAGTACGACGAACCATAATAACCAATGCAATTCATAATAAATCCATGGATCATATCAGTTGTGTATGTCTCACTACTAGTACACCTTGCTTTGAAACAACTCAGTACTAGGCTAAATTTGGTATAATTAATGGTTGATTGGGTTAATTAATTCTGCCAACTAACCTCACACACTAACAGAGGGGACCAAATTAGGGTTTTTGAAATAAATTCGAACAAAACCAAACTATAGTAACCTAATTCGAGCACTGATTGGGTTAAATCTAAGATCATATAGGGTAAATTCAACCTGATCTCTGTGTTTGTGTGTGTTTGTGCAGAGAGAGAGAGAGAGAGAGAGAGTCTGACCAGTGTAGTGAGCTGAGAGTGATGCCGAGCTTAATTAGCAACTGTGCTTTTCCACTTGAGACTGAGAGAGAGAGAGAGAGAGAATCATGGAAGTTTTAATCGACTAGGTGAGAGAAAAAGATTCTCTCTACGCCTCGAACGTACGATGTAACGGAGTTCGTATCTGATCGACGGCTCAGAGATAAACACGATAGATTCTCTCTACGCTTACCTGAGTCTGGCGAGCGGGACGGAGAGGTCTGATTTCCTTTTTGTTTTCTTTTTCTTTTCGTTTATATTACTTTCGTTGATTTTTTTTTTTTTTTTTTTTTGATTCAGCTTCGCTGAGGTATACCGTATAAATACAATAGCACAGATCTTAGTGCAGATCGGACGGCTTTGGACCGAAGCTGGCTGGCCTCCTCCGTGTCTGCACTTTGTCAATCGGACGGTCCAGCCGTCCAGCCATTGTCTATTCCTTAATTATTTATAGTCAGGTACCACCGTACCAGTGTGATTCTAAGATGAATATCTTTATTTCAATTACAAATTAATCGTAAAATATGCCCCCACCTAATTGTACCAGGTCGAATCATGTTTGAATCCGTTAAAATACTGGTCGGGTTGGACGGGTTAAACGAAATATATTTGAAAGAAATATAATGTTTTTTTAAATATCAAAATAAATAGTAAACAAATTCGAAAAAATGTAAAATTTGATCTCTAAGGGTATTTCAATATGATGGTCAACTTGAACGGTTTGGATTGACTGTTTGAATTTTAGATCTTAAAAAATGAGTTGATAGAAAATGGATGGCACGTGCCACGCATAGCGCCATCCTCTGTGTTATTAATTATTTTTAATAAATTACTATATAAGTTTATAAAAATCTCTAGCTTCAGGTTGACGCCTACACGGTCAAACAGGCCGAACCGTCCGGTCCCACTATTGACTTTTCAAATCATTTCGTCATCATGTTACTAATTTAATCATCGTTACTGGAATACTGGTAGAGTGGTAGACTTTGGTTGTTTTTTTCTTTTTGAAATAAAAATGGGTTCGAAGCCCCCACCTTTCTATTAAAAAGAAGTCATTACATAAAAATCTTTTAGCCAGCGGCTAAAAAAAAAAAAAAAAAAAAAATACAAACTAAAAGTCTCAGCCGTAAAATCAAGTAAAAACAACAAAATCTGTAGAGAGTATCAACCACAGAAATTCAAAGTCTCCCAAGCTGAGAAGGTCTGAATAATCAACTGACTTTGGTTACTCTCACTAATTTCGTTTTTCTTAATTTCATACCACTGATTTTCTTGCAATGAGACCAAATAGCAAATTCTAATTCCCAATTTCTGCTTCTCTTTTCTCGTTTACGATCTACGTAAATCGAAAAATTATGAACTTAATCACCACAGCCAATATTTCTTGATTGGCCGCTATTCTCTTTCATAAGGCCAACCAACCAAATTCAAATGCTAGTAATTCTTATCGTGCTATCCTAACTATCGATTTTTAAATCATTTGCTTAATATTTGTGCTTAATTAGAGGGTCCAGTAATTGTTTTTTTTTTTTTTTTCTTTCTAGGAAATAGATTGAATGGAGATGCAAGGTTGAGTGCCGGAGGTGGATCTGTTAATATTGTTCAATATCGCCTGCACGATTTGGAGGAGGCTACAGATTACTTCCCCGATGTTAATAGGATCGGGAAAGGTGCCTTTGGAGTGGTCTACAAGGTACTTCTCTCTGAGTACCTAATCTATACTTCTAAACTTCATCTTATCTAGGCCCTCAAAAAACAAAAAAATAAAATAAAATCATCTTATCCCAAGAACTTTGTTTAGTTTTTAGTTGGGCTCTCTTGTAAAAAAGGGAAGAGGAAGGGATGCCAAACAGAGGAGTTCTTGGAGAAAAAAAATACTTTTACCCTAAAGATTACTCTACTCATCTAAAATACAATTTTTTTTTTATGAGGAGGGTTCGGTGCCACAAGTTTAAGGTGCCACCAAATGTCACAATTTTATTTTTTTTTGTTAATATTTTAAATTTTAAAATGTAAATTTCCAATCTAAATCGTTGATCTTCTTCATTTTAATGAGTGATTCATTTTCATATTAGTTTTATAAAACTTAGTTGATTTGATACTCGATCAAGAAGTTAAAAAATGAACGAATCTGGTTAACTATAACGTGTTAATTATAATATGTGCATAACTTGACCTTTGGATCAAGTATCAAATCAACTCAAAAATTTATAAATCTTATATGAAAATACATAGCTCGTTAAAATGAAAAAGATCAATGATTTAGATTCGAAATTTACATTTTAAAATTTAAAAATATTAACAAAAAAAGAAAGTTGCGACATTTGATGGCACTCTAAATTTGTGGCATCGAAACTTTACTCTTTTTTTATTCTGTTATCATTTGATTTGGGTCCAAACTTCCAGCTAGACCTGTCAACGGCAGAGGACAGCATGTGATGCCGCTTTGTATAAAAGATACGGAACGAATAACGGTACCTTTTTTGTTTTGTTCCAATAACGAAATGACAAACGAAACACGACATTGTGCCGTTTCAAATTTTTTCGCCTTATTTTCAACCAAAATCAGTGTAAAAAATGAAACGAAACGGAATTTTGTGCCGTTATGAAAACGAAACGGTTAACGGAATGGCATCTCGTACCGTTTTCCTAAACAAAACGGAACGTGCTTTTTTTCAACGTTTGACATGCCTGCTTCCAGCACTTTAAATAAATGCCTGTTCGCTTTGTACTTTTAATCATCAGCTTCATTGTTTTCAAGTACAGGGTCGGATTGACGGGGAAATAGTTGCCATTAAACTTCTACGTGGAAGTTCAGTTAAATTGCTTGAGGATATTGCAAAAGAGGTTTCTTTGCTTTCTTCTCTAAAACATAAAAACCTTGTCAAGTTGTTGGGCTTTTGCTCTGAAGCTGGGCGATATTTGTTGGTTTATGAATATATATCAAATGGAGATCTTCGTGGCTGTCTCATCGGTACATAAGATCATCATTCATTCTCAATTTGTGTTTCTACATTTATCTTTCTATTTAATAAACTTTAACTACTTCCTTTGAAAAAAATTAAAAGAGATTTTTGCAGGAAATTATCGTCTTCCTTGTAATCTGGTGACTTTATAAGCATTTTACTGTTCCACAATTTATGTGAACAAATTATGGAGTTATATAGTTTTTTGTTCATACAAATAAATTAGTGTATTGTAAATGTAACAGATAACAAAAAGCGCGAGACTCTAAATTGGGAGAAACGTTTCAAGATTATTGAAGGAATTGCTGAAGGACTTTCTTATCTCCATCATAATTCAGAGAATGTGGTCATCCATCGTGATCTGAAACCAGAAAATATATTGCTCGATAAGCACTACACTCCTAAAATTGCAGATTTTGGTCTCTCTAGGGTTTTTGAAACAGGAAAGACTCATAAAAGCACTAGAAAGTTAGCAGGCACTCTGTAAGTGTAAAGAAAAATAAAGGCAGGTGTTATTGTTGAACAAAAGACCTGTTCAGATGAGTGGAGCTGGGGTTAGGAACTGAGCAATCATTGCGGTTGAATACATGTATTGCACACTATTCCAAATTAATCTTGTTCAGTGCATAACTGCATATATGGAAACTGGAAAGGCTCAATTTCAACCGCCAATATAATTTGTGGACTTTTATGCAATGTATTACTCAGTACCAGTATATTTCTAGCCTGTTTTGTCTGGCATCCTGACTTAATTAACTTGAACTCCACATTATTGCACTCGCTGAACTGGTCCAAAGCAGAAGTACTTAAGCAGATTTATCTCATTCATACCTTTGCAATTTTTGTCATATAAGTGGGTACTTCGCTCCAGAGTTGTGGTTTCAGTGGCGATATTCAACAAGTTCGGACGTGTATAGTTATGGCCTTCTTGTTTTAGAGATATTGGCTGGATGCACTATCCCACACTATGCGCGAGCTAATCAAGAAATTCTTTCTCATGCTGTAAGTTAAAGTTCTCCTAAATAAAATTCCATGAGCTATTGATATTTTTACTTGTTGTTTACATTGTATCCTTGGTGCATCTATGAACAAAGGCTAATAACTGAAATTCATCAAACAGATATAATAAAACTTGCAGCTTATCCAGTTTAGGTAGGGTATATTGTACAGAAGATAGGTTTTGGGAGGAATTAATCGCCCATTTTGTACTACCTATAAGAAAATTTTAAAAAAATTATCAACCAAAAAAATTAAAATATGCAATATGGACAATTAAATTTGCTAATGTACCTAAAAATTACTAGATTAACATTTTCAGATAAGTAGCTTTATTAATATGGCAACTTGCTGATAGGTGTGGAAACAATGGAAGGACAAGAAGCCATTAGCCGAAGTCATTGATTCTTCTCTACACGAGAACTGCGCTATGGACCAAATAACCCGTTGCTGTGTAATTGGGCTACTTTGTGTTCAACTTGACCCAAAAAGACGACCCGACATGGAGCTTGTGTTAGAGATGCTTCATAATAACATAGATTTGCCCACACCCTCTTTTCCTGGTTTTTTCCAAGGTACTATCTCTGCTTTTGCTCTGAGCTTAGCTTTTTCATTTCTAAGTTGATGCTTTCATGACAATTATTAATTTAAGAATGCTTGAGGTCTGAATTTTCACCTTTTATTGAACAGAATATGCAAGACCTCCAGATTCACATAGTCGTATTGAGATCGAGCCCGTAAAATATGAGAGACCTGAAGATTCTAATATTTCTGTTGAATACCAGCCCACAGAATACAGGAGACCTGAAGACATGTGTACTTCTAGGCTTGAGCCCTCATTTGTTAAAGAATATTCCCTGGAGGACCTTATGATTGTCACAATTCCGGTACAACAACCCAATATGAAGTACCAAAACTACTGGGGCAACTCGCCTGAGACAGAGGAGGCATACTACGCACTCCACGGTGTCTCCGGCTCCTCGGGTCACTTCACAGCTCCCTCAGGCCGGTCCCTCTTCACCCGATCCTGGGTCCCACTTGTCAGCCCCCCTAGAGCCCTCATTTTCATGATCCATAGCTATGGCGATGACACCAGCTGGACCATGCAATTCACCAGCATCTTCCTCGCGAGCCACGGGTTTGCATGCTTCGCTGCTGACCTCCCCGGCCATGGTCGATCTCGAGGGCGTCGTGCGTTTGTACCCAACGTCAATTTAGTGCTTGCTGACCTTAGGGACTTCTTCCAGTCCGTGCAGTCCCGGCCTGAGAACCAGGGTTTGAAATCATTCTTATTCGGGGAGTCGATGGGGGGTGCATTGTGCTTGTTGATGCTTTTGAGCATGCCGGCTGATGAATGGGCCGGTGCTGTGCTTGTTTCACCCCTTTGCAAGATATCTAACCAGATCAAACCTCCCCGACCAGTGCATATGGCCCTTAGGTTTGTCGCCTTGTTTGCGCCAACTCTGGGTGTGATATCCATTGCTGGCCTTTTTGAGAAATCTGTCAGAGTGCCTGAAAAGAGGGTCCTTGCTATGTCTAATCCCATGAGGTATTTAGCAATTTGGCTACTTATTTATTCATGCAAATTTGGGTACAAAATTGAGATAGTAATAAGTGCTTTTGAATGGACTCTGTACATCTTTATAAATTATTTTCTTAATTGGGTCATGATGGAAATTGTCATAAATTATTTGAACCTTACAAGAAATGCAACAATATGTCCTCAAAACTGATATTTGCCCTGAAACAGAAAAAAGGAGGAAAATCAAATAGACAAGAACCAGGAAAAGATAACATTAGGGGTGCTGCTACCAGGTAGATGGATCATACCAGCACTGGTTTCGGTTTTGTGTAGCAGGTTTCAGGGTGCATTGTGGGGTTATTTAGCATTTCAGGCCTGGTACTGCTAGTTAGTTGATACCAGAAACAGGGATTTTTAATTTTTTTTTTCTTTTGAGCTGCTATTAGATCTTTTTGGGTTGCTTACTTAATAGAAAGTGGTAGAGACAAGTTCTACTTGTTTGAGAAACAATGTACAATTAAGAAATAAACCAGTTTCTAAGAAAGAAAAATAATATTGTACAATTAACAAGAAAAAATAACTCTGACCCAGTCTTTAATGGTAACCAGATACCAATTATATATAGTTCTCTTCAAATTCCAAGTCTGCCAAGTAATTAACTTGTTCAATTGATTTGAATCAGGTACAATGGGAAAGTGAGGCTGGGGACGTTGCTCGAGCTACAAAGGGTAACTAATGAGCTCGGTTCAAGACTCCATGAGGTTTCATTTCCTTTCTTGGTTTTGCATGGGAGTGCTGATGAGCTCACAGACCCAGCTGATAGTATGGCATTGTATGAAGAGGCAAGAAGTGAAGATAAAACCATAAAGATATATGATGGAATGTTGCATTCACTGTTGTTTGGTGAACCTGACAAGAATGTCGCGATGGTACGGCGGGATATTCTAAATTGGCTTAATGAACGCTGCCCCAATAAGCATGAGATTCATATTGAAAGAATGTAGATCTTTTTATTATTTATTATTTGTTTTTTCTTTACTTGTTTTCATGTCTGGTATATAATTTATGCGGCCTTCATTTTACCTTCACACTTTCGTTGTGTTGTATACATCTTGTGCAATTAGTGATATCTTGCACAATGCATGCTTTTATTTCAGTCGTTGAGCACAGTTTGTGGTTTTTAACTTCCTTTATAGATAAATAATAGGCTGCTGAAACTGTGAGAACAGAAAAAAGAAATTTAAGAATACGATATTCTATCTTAACAAAATCGGAATTGCTTTATACCATCCGTAAGATTCTATCATCCCATCATCCTCTAGCTAGATCCCTGGGATTCCCTCACGTGCTTCCTTCACGTGTTTCCTTCGTCGACCGTTATTTTCGTTTTTGTAATTCTTTTTCTTCGATCGCTTCTCTCTTCCTATCGCTCTTCTTCTCCTCTGATTGCTCTTCTGCTCGTTTTTGTAATCCTTTTTCTTCTTCGATCTCTTCTCTCTTCCTATCGCTCCTCCTCTCCTCTGATTGTTCTTCTGCTCTGATCGCTCGTCTCCTACGATCGGGTCTGATTGCTCCTCTCTTCTTGGATCGCTCGTCTCCGGTGATCGGCTCTCCTCTTCGATCGCTCCTCTCAGGCGACGATTTGCATAATGGATAGATAAGGTATGTAATGAAGAATTTATTTCGAATTTCAGTTGTTTAATATTTAAATAACTTATTCCAATTTCGAATTTCGGAGGTGTTGATTTCTATGGATTTACTGACAATTACTCTACTTAATCTTGAAATTTGAATAAGAATCAGTTATTCGAAATAAAGAATTATGCAACAACGATGCAGAATTATTCTCCATTTAAAGATGATTTGCAGTTTTGAATTTGATCATACGTAGTGTTTGGATTTTAATCAGAATCAGTTAATTCGATGAAACAATTCTTCAGCTATTATCTTCAACATTTAGTTTTGATTGGTTCAACAATTAGTCCGTACACTGCAACAAATACGCTATGAGTAAACTCAGTATAGATCAGATCATACTATTATGGCTACGTAGATCATGTATGAACCAAATCCCTATTCCGATTGATATATTATGTATGATCTGTCTTTCTTTTCAGTTTTTTGTTTAAATTTTCATTCTTTTATCGAATGAGTCCATTAATCTGATATACTGTTATTCACTCCCAATTTGATCTTTTTTATTAATTAGATGATATATATTCTTATTTTTACATGTAGTTAATGTGTTCTTATTTAATATATTGTAATTAGATCAACAATTAACATTTATTTGTAATATCTTGATTCATTAGTCCTATAAATATTTACTCATAACATTAGGTTATATGTTCAACATTTACCTATACAATATTCAACAGTTATTGTCTGAACTGAAATTTAGTATAGTTGAGATCACACTATTAAGTGATGTTTTGCTGATATTTTTTTTCTTATATGTTCAACATTTACCTATACAATATTCAACAGTTATTGTCTAAACTGAAACTTAGTATAGATGAGATCACACTATTAAGTGATGTTTTGCTGATTTATTTTTTGCTTATATGTTGAACATTTATGTATACAATATTCAATAGTTATTGTCTAAACTGAAACTTAGTATAGATGAGATCACACTGTTATGTGATGTTTTGCTGATATATTTTCTGCTTGTACCAGCTTTTGATTTGAATCAATCTTTCTATCCTAGCATAAACCATCAATCAGGTGATTGTTCATTTTTTTTGTTTGACTATACTTTTAAATGGTTTCAATATTTATTTTTAAAATTGTAATACTTCAATATTTTTTTTGACAGAAACAATTGTCCAGTCGACTGGTGTACTTCAGTTGAATAAACAAAAGCGGGGTCGACCTCCAGGAAAACAGAAGAGAAATCAAGTTGAAATTTTTGCTGAATCATTCAAGAAGAAAATAAAGAAGAGGAATGAAAAGACAACAAGTTGTCCTGCCGCTGAGAATGTTAATGCAGGTTAACATATTTTCTCGTTTAATTTTAGTTTTACAAATTATACATCAATTCAGTGGAAAATATACCATTCAATAGATGTAAACTTTTCAATTATTAATTTATGTTTTTGTGTGACAAGATAGCAAATAGCATAACTATTATTTTTTGTGTTTTCAGTTGTTCCACATTCGCCTTCTGCAGCACCACCACTATCACAGATTTTTTGCATTCAGCCACCTGCTGGTATGAATTATACTACATACTATGCTTTCCTTAAGTACAAATAATAGGATTGAAAACTACAACACTTAAACATTGTAACTTCAATAATTATGACCATTATCTTCAACAATTAAAAATATTAAAATTCATAATTTTTGCGTATCTGTATAATGATAACAGACAAGTAAAATGTTAATTGAGGTTAATATATTTTCGTGTTTTATTTTAATTTTACAAAATATTAACTGTTATCATTCTTGAACAGATAAACAATCCATTGCTGGTCAGGATAAGCAGCAGACAGATCTTCCTTTTAGCACGAATAAGCATTTTAGTATTGGTGCATCATACAGTTCGGATCATCAAAATCTGTGAAATTTTCTACTTCTTTATTGCCATTGAAATATGCATTTAATGATATTGATGTTATTGTAATGCTCATCATACAAATGATTGAAAATTCTATTTGTTTGAAGTTTGAAAGTAAAGAATGTTGAGTGTAATGTTCTACTTTTTGAGTTTGGTCAAATATTGCTATTCATATGGCAATAAACTATTCTTATTAATTACAATAATTAACATACTATAACGATCAATTGTCCAAATTTCAACTATTAATTTCTGTCTACATCTAATAAGATAGGCATAACTTGAACAATTTGTCTTCTCACTGATTTTTATTTATAGAATTAGAATAGTATATTATTTTTAGTAGTTTAAGTAAGTATATAAAATCCAACGATTACGTTTTTTAAATTCAGCTATTAGGTATATTAAGTACATGTTTAACTATCTTAAATAGAATAACTACATTCGAAAAGTATTTCTGGAGATCCTTTCATGTGTTCTATATTAAGGATCATTAACTTCAACAATTACATATTAACTCCAACAGTTACATATTAACTGTTCTAGTTAATATATATAACTGTTGAAGTTAATATCGTAACTGTTGAAGTTATATATATAACTGTTGAAGTTACATATCGCAACTGTTGAAGTTATATATATAACTGTTGAAATTATATATATATAACTGTTGAAGTTAATATATATAACTGTTGAAATTAATATGCAACTGTTGAAGTTAATATATAACTGTTGAAGTTAATATGCAATTGTTGAAGTTAATATCGTAATTGTTGAAGGGAGCGAAACAGAAGGGCAGGGAAGGGAGCGCCGGGTGAGAGGGAGGGAGGGAAACAGAGGGACGGAGGGAGGAAGGGAGTGAAACAGAGGGAAGGAGGGAATAACTAGCGCTGGATGGGGGTGAGTAAATAGTGATGGCCCTGGGATGATGAGATTCACGCGTTTTCTGTTATTAATGAAGTATCGCTGAGGATGATGGAGATGATGGATCTTGGGGATGATCCTTATCAGCCCCGTAACAAAATTATTTGATATTCGTGACACACTATAAAATAGTTATTAAATAAGATTTTTTTTATATCAATTTTTTTGCCGTTTGATGATAGATCGATCATTCATCAAGCATTTTGAAACATTGACACATCGGTCTTGGTGGTGCGTCATCAATGGTCAAACTATTTCCAACTTGCATGAAGTTTGATAAATTAAATATAAACTTAAAAAATTTGATGTCTCCACTATACATGATTAGATTATTACTGACTGTGTAAGTTTTACTAGACCAAATTCTTTGTACTGGCCTACTCACAACAATCTTAATCTCGCTTATGACAGCTCTTTATTGCATAATGGGCATAAAAAGAAACACTCTTCCAAATGTCCATTTATATATAAATAAATAATATTGTAAGAAGTCAGCATCATGTATCTGAACAATTCAGCTCTTTGAACAATTTAAGAGAAGATATACAGGTTGAAATTCCTCCCTGAAAGAGCATTATTACCAGATAAATTCAAAAGAGAGAATTTACTGACCGAGAGAGACGTGGAAGTGAACCGTCTAACCGGTTGTTTAATGAAATAGTTAAATTTCAGGGACCTCACACAACTAAGCTACATGAAGAACTGAGAAAAAACCAATGTTTTGAAAACCGGACCGGACCGGCCGGTTCGACCGGTTCAACCGCGAACCGGACACCTCTCCGGTCCAAACTGGCCCGGTTTTTTTTCTGTTTCCGAACCGTAACGAACCGCCGGGTTCGGTCCGGTTTTCGACTGAACCGCTAAACCGAACCGGCCGGTTTATATTTTTCAAGTGGTTCAATGAAATTCTAAAAAAATAGGAAGTGTGGGAATCGAACTTGAGATGTTTAGAATAGCAAAGAGATGCAATACCACTAGGCCAGTGGGTTTTTGTTTTAAATAAATGGACATTTAGTTTTTATAAACTATATTGCAATGATAATGTCCTCCGGTTCTTTCAACCGGTTCGACCGGTTGAACCGGTTGAACCATCGAACCTTGAGCTTTACCGGTTCAATGTCCGGGTCGGTTTTCAAAACATTGGAAAAAACACAATAAAAGCTCTATGCAATGCTGACACATCAGAAGGGGTCTTCATCCAAGGAAAACTGGAAAAGACGTCTCCCTACCTGAAACCTCCATAAAATTTCCAAAACGACCACAAAGGGACGTAGGAGTGAAGCCCGTCTCTCAACGAACCATCCTCAATCCTTGCCTTCTTTTGCAGATCAAATCCATGCCCGGGTCAGGCCTATTTTGGTCGGATTCGTATCCTCTGGACAGCGCAATAAGATGTCCACAGTGGACATCTCTCAGCGTGGGCCGTTGGATTTAAGTGGATGGCACAGATTAGAAGAGAGAGTTAATCGCTGGAAAAAAAAATTAAAGTAATCATTTCTTCCGTCCCTTCTTCGTCCCCTTCTCCTTCTCGTCTTCCTGAAAAATCGCCATAGATGAATCCTCTCGACCTATACTCGTGCGACATTCTCTCTCCATCTCCCTCCACCTCTCTCGACCTTCTGACTAGACGCACGCGAAACCCTAGACCGACCCTCATGGATTTGTCGCCTCGAAATCCTAGACGGACTCTCACCCCATTCCTTCTCTTTTAAGCTGAGTAATTAAACGCCTCGAAATCCTAGACGGACAGTGCTAATCTGTGTCAGAAGCATTTGAAGAGAAGCGTTTGAGGATGGTTAATGAAATTTACCTATGAAATGTTTAAGCTGCAGTTGGATAGTAATATATGTCACTTGTCAGTACTCTTCGTAATAAATTGTTGTAAACTAAGAATCATGAAATTTAAAAATTGGACTAGGTTTTAGAATGTTAGTCCAAATTTGCGAACTAATTACAGTTGAATATATTAACAAGTCAGATTTTAGTTTTTAAATAATATCAATATTCAAGAACTTCAATTTATGCTTTGGATTTATGTTCCTACAGAAAAAGAAATATAAAATTTATAATTGAGTAAGCTTTTCCCGTGTAGCTATTCTGCAGAAATTGCCGAATCAACAATACGAATCAGTTTGCAAAACCTATTGTAATGTTAACACCATTAAAACATGAGCTAAACTGCAGCGAGAAAAATGAAGTCATCATTACATAAACTTGTAAGATAAATGATAAATGTCAATATGATTATTACAACATCCATTTGCAGACATTTGATATTGCTAAGTTAATCAATTTATAAAACTTAAAAAGTTAAAAATACTTCATATATACATATTGCAGATAGCCCAGTGATTAAAATTGAATCAAATTGAAAGTTTGCAGGTGGCTTCAAATTTATTTTGGAGATCATTGCTATAATATATTTATACAACAGTAAGAGAAACTTTTGTTGTTAAATTATCAAGGACGCATATACTCTAAGAATAGTGAAGTTACTGGAGCGCTACAACATGTCAATTTTTTTAGTTGCATGATTGGAAGTTCCATTAATTGATCTTTTCAAGAGATCTCTTGACCATCTTAATTAATTGTAGTTCATATTAGTAAAACAGAAGCCTTGATTGCTAAGTAAATGTTGGTATGTTCTACGACCCTCGCAAAAACTTGTGGTTCCTGAATTTACCAAAAGAAAGAAAATTAGGTGAATTTTTACGTTCAAATCTCACATGATTTTTACAAGTGTAAATTTAGTAGCCCTTTGGCAAAAAAGTAACATCATGTCTGTCCTCGTCTTTGCAAACATGATTCATACTTGAAATAATCAACATTAAAAGAATTGATTTAGAACATTAAAATAATTTGACATAAGTATCAGATATGATTCATATGAATACCCCAATGGTCTCTTGGGAGACACTGTTGGAAAAATAATACAAAATACACACTAGATTACACTAATATATAGCATTCATTTCTCAGATCTAACTTACAAGTCAGCCAAGCAAAGAATTAGCTACAAAATGGCTTTGCAAAGGCACAAAAAAATTAATTGGAAACCATAAATAAGGGCTAAATACTAATTGACTAACAGGGCAAAAACTTAGGAAAATGCCCATGCGTTGTACCCTGAAAGGAGATTATTTTTTGCAGTAATAATCTTCACATATACACATAATTAATTCCAAATAATGTTAAAGCTTTCCACAAATAATTTACCAATGTTGTTGTTGTTTTTTTTTTTTTATTTTGAGGGCTCTCTAGAAGGTCTAACCATAGACGCTAAGTCCTGAACTATCTCTGACATTGGTGGCCTGAACTCCGGCTCATGCTGAATAAAAAAAAAAAGATAAACATTAGTCATCAGAAAAGTTCAATAACTGAAGCTAGAAAATAAGTCCATATGAAAAACCCCACCATTATTGAGAATAACTGCTAAAGAAAAACTCTATTCTTAAAAAAAAAATTGCTGAAGAAAAACTACAATTAACATGATACATGGACATTGAATAAAAAAACTGTATCACTTCTGAGATGACCATAAGCTGGGTGTACAGAAAATACAATAATTACCCCCTTGCCTTAATAATAATCTTGACAAATAATTACCAATTCTTTTAGGTTATTTGTTGTCCATTTCAAAGTCAGACCTCTAATGTTAATAAAACACAGGCTCGGTCTAACAATAAGGCATTAAGGAGATAGTGGGTGGCCTTTGACTTTAGATCAAGTCCTTCAAATTATATTGTTTATTTAAAAACTTGACAGCGGTTGTCAAGGAGCTTCAAATTATATTGCTCATTGCGACACTAGAAGTATAGGTATGTCAATACCTGGATGCACCGAGTGATGATGTCAGCAAAATTGGAAAGAGATTTGTCAGAGCACATCCCTTTTATTGCTGGGTCGACCATGTTAAACAATGCATCAATGTCATGCAATTGGGAGCTAGCCCACCTCACCAAGTGTTGCTCTGCTCGGGGCCTCGACCTGCATATATTAGATGATTAATCAATATAATGACAGAGAAAATGTCAACAACATTTATGCAGTTTTGTATTGATTTTAAGGTTGAAAAAAAATGAATTTTATATTTTGGTATTGGCACCCCACCAAATGATAATTATCATGATAACACCAAACATTTCACACAGTAACAAGTAAACCAATCATTTTTGCAAATAACACCTAGAAGAGGAAATAACAAAACATGAGTAAATTTTGTCCCCGACTCATCTTTCACTCGAGCAAATCGCTTCCCAACAAGAATACAAAGAGCAAGCCTGATCAACAAATCTTCTATGTTCAGCCTCGTTTTATAATGTTTGAGGCACAAAAATAAAATGGCAACTTCTTTTTCACAATGCAATGAATGCTTCTCAGGGTTACAACAAAATTATGAACATTCAATTATATTACATTTCCATGCCATATTGTAAAATTTCGATGTGATTTGTCGAAACTTCAAAGTATATTGTCCGTTGCAAGTATCAGTAATATAATCTCTAACAGCAAGCATCAACATGGTCATCATAGTTTGCTAAGAACTCAAAGATAGGAATGAAAAGAGAGAGAAACTTACGCATCATAGGGTTTGCGGCCAGTCAAAAGCTCCAACATAATAACTCCAAAGCTGTACACATCACTCCTGTCTGTAAAAGAAGATCCTGATTCACTGATCTCTGGTGCTTCATAATACAATGACCGCATTCTTCCCGACAACTGCCATGCCACGAAAAATGCAATACACTTGTTCAGACTTTCAGTGGAAAAAAATCAACTCCAGTAAAAAAAAGGTGAAAACATCCCAAAGATAATGCACCTGGGCAACTGAACTGCGAGGCATCAGTGAGGCTAGGCCACACTCAGCAACACGCACTGACAATTTTCTATCAACAAGAATATTCGATGGCTCAAAATTCTGGTGTACAATCTGTGGCTGACACCCCTCATGTAGGTACCTACAAATATATAAAGTTTAAGAAGCAAACCAAGGTGAATTCACACAACTACATAACAGACATTTTAAAACAATTACTCAACGATTCAACTTGTGGTAATATATTTTGCATAAAAATAACAAAACAGATGAGATGAAAGGATTTTCAACCTCTTGGATGGTTGGGACCAAAATGTAAAGAGAGCAAAAGGTAAACAGAACATAAGATTTGGTGACCAAAAAAAGGAGATAACTTCAACTTACTCAAGGGCCTTGGCAGCACCTAGTGCGATCTTTATGCGTGCATTCCAAGCGAGCGACCTCCTTGAGGCATCATCATCATGAAGCACATCTTGGAGGGTTTTTCTGCTAAAGTGCATGTATACTAGGAGTCTTTGGCCAAACTCAGCACAGTATCCAACAAGCTCCAGCACATTAGGGTGTCTCAGCTCAGATATGTTCGCCACCATCTCAAGAAATTCATCTACTGCTATTCTCGAGTTCGCATTGTCTATCTTCATTACTTCCAACAACTGCAAATGCATCATATTATTCAGATTAAAAATATGAAAAAGAAAAAAGATGGATCTTTGTATTTTTCAAGTCATTATTTTCTAAACATTGTCCAAACATCATCATTTTTTATGTGTGTGTAATTGTTCCTATCACTTCAGATCTATTTCTCTGCTGATTAGTAATTTCTGGGTAATTCTGATTTTTCTTAAAGCTACAACGTAAGCATCATGCTTCAAAATTTAGCACCTCCGATTATCTTTTTAGGTTATCTTAATTCATTTCTTATATGGTTGAAGGTGAAAGTTTCAGTTACTGAAACAGATAAGCTGTTTGTAAAAAATAAAAACAAAATTGATTAAAATTGTTATACGCTGAACAAATGATTAAACAATTTGGATCCAGGCAATTGATCTACAAACAAGGTCCTTCTATTGCCCACAGCATGAAACTTATGGCATTATGTTAGGACTGTTGGATTCCAAGTCAGATCTACAGCTTTTTGTTTTCTGGTAGTCAGTCAATGATGAAGATTTATGCAAAATGTCTTAAATCACTCTTAACCATTTGAGTGCTTTTTAAAGAAAATCATATTTAAAAATAAAAACCCTTAAGAATGGATATGCCTTTTTGGTAAATTTACATACCTCTCCCTCAGGGAGTTCAGCCAAGTAAACTCGGCCAAGCCGGCTCTCTCTTATCAGATTATCTTCACTGAAACTGCGGGTGTACTGTTGTAAAGATGCAACTGAAAAAGAAGTTGCTGATGTGGCAGGCACGGTGGATGTGGATGTGTTAGCAACTTCACGCACAGGTGCTGGTGGTGGAGGAGGCGGTGGTGGCGGGGGTGGAGTTGAAGGTGGAGGTGGAGGTGGTGGAGGCATAATAAATTCATCAGTGCTGTTGTCCATGTCGATTGTGTAGCTGTTTTTCTTGTCAGATAATGCGGCCTCTCGTTTGGGAACAGCTGCTAATGCACAAAAATTAGCCTTACAATGAAATTTTGAGTAATAGCACATCTAAACCCCTCCATTTCCAACTTTTAGCTGTATTTTGCTGTTATTACCCCTCTATTATTTGGAAGCAAATTCTTTAAGCTTGAGGAAAAAGAGTATCTACCTGGAATTGTACGACCAATCTCTAGGTCAAGTCTTCCACAAGAATCTTCTTTTGCTGCTGAAAAGGAACATAAACAAGATGTCAAAACAAAAAACATATTTCTCTTCTTTTCTTCTATTATTCAATGAAAAGCTCAAATCCAAATTTTAGTTCACGAAGGTTGCACTCATGCCCTCTTGAAAGTCTACATAAACACCACTACTCAAGATACATAAGCTCTTCTCCAAAGAACATTAAAATATTCAACTTCTGCCTTAACTTTCTCCAGTTTCTATAATGAAGGGACTATCGCAACAGGCATCAACTATTCATAGTGTTTGGGGAAAACCCAAAATTATTAAGTACTACCTCGGGGGCCGTTTGGATCGCTTAGGAATAAGAAGAATAGCCTATTCCTAGGCGGAAAACATTGGGAAGTGTGTAACTTTGTGAGAGAGATTTAATGCTAGGAATAGCCTATTCCTAGGAAGAGGCTATTCCTAGCCCCATCCAAACGGCCCCTCGGTGTTTCTTTTTTTTTTTTTTAAAGAATGTGCACATGAGCTTAGAGGTAAAGGATAGGGAGGGTCAACATAAAAGGAGACTGTGCTTGAGGGTTATAGGTCAAGGGAAGGGGAGGGTTCAACATAAATAGGAGAACAGAAAATCACATGAATCCATTATGGAGAAGAGCAAACATGGTAAATTTACAGAAATCTACCCATTCTCCTACATCCACCGTCAAAAATTTCCCAGTAGCAAGGATAGGAGTTCTCTCCCCTTGCCTCCTATAAGCTTCCAAGTACCAAGTATTCACATATCTCTACATGCTTCAACATAATTAGGATTCCTATGATGGTCTGGTTCCTATTCATAGTGGCAACCCACATGGACCTCAACCCCACTGAAATTGCAAAACCCCCTTGTTCTAGATTTTTCATTTATTATGACAATAAAGTTATCAACTTAATAACTGAACCCTGAATACTATGGCTGTGGTAGAAATGTTCTTCTGGGTTCTGATTTCTTATTAACAAACTAAAACGAGCTTTGCATGCTCAAAATATAGGATTTTGCAAATAAAAATAAAAAAAACATAAGTGTCCTCTGCAAATAAAAGGAAGCAGTGGATGTCAAGTTGGATATTTTTACTTTGTGATAGAAAATATCTTACCTTTTTTAACCTCATTGTTTTGCTTGACTGGTGGATCTCTAACGATAGGGGGGTTAACCCTTCCATGCACCCGACTAGCTTGAGCTTTTGCCGGAGCATACTCATCCTCTCTAGATCTTCTTTCTTGAATCTTTGACAGACAGAAAAGAACAGTCAAAACCAGCACTATAAAAGAAACCACTGCCACAAGTGCATATCCAATGATCTTAAGAGTGGATGTGTTGCTTTTTTTATTAGAGCTTGAAGGAGATGAAGGAGACGAGTTTTTATTGTTGGATCCACTCTCAGAGGGAGAAGAGGAGTTGGTGTGGTTTTTGGATGCACTTGGTGCACCCGAGAAAAAAGGGGGTGTTGCTGTTGCCGGCGGCTGTGCTGATGGTGCTATTATGATGCTCGTGTTAAATGGATTACCATCTTTCCTGCACAGTTTAATATTAGTAAATTTACATGCAATTCAAACATCTTAATAGAAATTTATTTTAGAAGTTTTCTACATAAACCCTTGCAAAAAGTCAAGATACCACATTAGCACGCAATACAGAAATTGCATGCATGCCTCCCCTAAGAAAAAAAAAAAAGGCTGAAATCTAATTCTTAAAAACAAGAAAAAAAATATCCACTGCACCCCCTTCATCATTACTTGAATGTCCAAATTGCCAAATATGCAGTTGTCTCTAACAAACTGAGAAGAAAGGTTAGTTTGGTTTTTCTTTTCCATATGCGAATTACAAAAGAAAAAGCTGACTGAAACTATGTCGAGAGGGTCATGTGAGACAAATTTGTCTTACCAAGGTACATGATAGTGTGACACCATGTATAGAAGCAAAAGGAAATAATTCCTTCGACTCAGGTACGGGTATATAAACAGAAAACAAAATCTTACTTGAAAGTGGGGATGCTGAGTAATTTCTCAGGAATGGGCCCAGAGAAGGAATTGTTCTCTATGTTCCTGGAATGGATATTATAACTTGTAAGTGCAAATTACTTGTGAGGTGAAATAATTAAACAATTTAACGGGGTGTGAGGTGGAAGAAAGTACAAATCTTTGAGAGGGAGGTCTTCTAACACATCAAGGACACCGGAAAACCGATTTTGTTGTATATGCCTGCAGTTGGGTGCATACATTATTCGAAACCATAAATACATGCAAAATTTCCAGAAATTTAAATCGATGTTCCTTTTGCCACTTACACCCAATAGGCCAATACATTAGTGTATTTGCAAATAGCACCAACTTTGTCATATTATACATCATGGTCATAAATTTGTAATGCCATTTGTAAATGCACCCTTTTTAGTTTGTATGATGGCAAGGGCTTAAATTTAGATGATTTTGGGCCACCTAATTTTTTATGATATCTTCTTACCATGAGTTTTAAATTAAGATAAATGAAATCAAGACTTATCCAGTACTGGAACAAAATGAAGGATAAACAAAATTTCAATTTTTCTTTTAAAATTAGCTGCATACAAACAAATATTCTCTTTTCATAAAGCTGCTAGAACTAGTATAAGGGTGAATCAAATTTAAATTTTGTTTTAAATTTAACTGCAGATAAATCAATATTTTCTCTTTTTCATAAAGCTGTTGATTACAGTAGTATGAAATATACTTGGATGAACAAATGGGACTTTATCTGCAAATGACCACACAAATATGTACATCAGAATAGAAATATTGAAAGCTGTCAACTTCAATTGCAAATACAATAGACTATCAGGTTTAACTTGCAAAAGACCATTTAATTAAAAGGATAAGCTAGAGACAAACAAGGTAGTTAAGGATGATAAGCTTGCCATAGACGGGGGCAATGGGCCACTCAAGTTGTTTGAAGAAAGATCCCTATAATTTAAAAAAAAAGGTTACCATTTCATTTTATTTTTCAAAACAAAAAATTAATCCTGAATGATTCTCTTAAAATATCGTACAAATTAATAAGGCCTGTGAGAGATTGAAAAGAATCAGGTAGTTCTCCACTTAAAAGGTTGTTGTTCAATGACCTGAAATTATATGATTGAAACCAGAATAAACAAGTATTAGCGACAGAGTTAGCGAAATTAGATTAACTGCATTTTTTAATAGTTACATGTCCGTTAGGAAGGCCAGCTGAGACAAAGAGGTCGGGATGCTTCCAGTTAGCTGATTAGCAGAAAGAAATCTGCAAAAACAAATCAACAATACACTCATAATTTCACAAATAAATATGATCTCATTTAATTAAGTCCATGGAGATATTTAACATCTTGGCAAATCACACCTGGTAAGTGCAATTTATGATAACAAGTTAACAACCCATACCTCTCATACTTATGACATAATCCACAACTTTGAGATATTTCAATATTAATGTAATGACAAATGAACAGTCAGTTAAACTTGACAAAATGTCAATTTACCACAAATCCAAATTAGGCCTATCACAGTCAGTTAAACTTGACAAAATGCCTATCACATCTTAGGTCCTTAGTTTGTATGTAACTGATCAGAAAGTGATTTTATTTATTTATAAGAAAAGTCAAGGGTAGAGTAGTCTTTTTCAATTACTTCTCTTTCAATGGTTGAATGCTACTTAAAGAAAAAGAAAGAAAGCAAATATAACCTGCAGGTACTCAAAGAGAACAGCTGTTCTTTGGCAAATATGAAAAATTTTGGGTGTGATTTGAAAACAACTCCTCAAGGTATGACACTGACTACTAGGGAACTAGATAGGGAAAAATAAAATATACATTCGCTGGATGGTGATAGGCAGATTTTCTGGAATAGTCCCTCCAATGTTGTTGTTGCTAAGATCTCTACAATGGAAGAAAACAAAATAATTTTTAGCCTCTCAAAGAGACAACACACAAATAAACAGAAGAGAGATTCACTTACAAGGTTATAATAGAGGTAAAACTCCCCAAACTATTGCCAAGCTCTCCACCCAAGTTTGCCGCATTTATAGTTCTATTAATAAAAAATCATGAAAAAAAATTAAATCAACAAAATTAAAATAATAACATCCAACTCAAGGTTATCTAATGTAAATGATGACAGTAGATATTGTTTTTTTGAACTATGAAATATTTCATGGCTACACATAAAGATCAGCCTAAAAAATGAAATTAGAGTAAAAAAACAAAATGCATACATAGATGTGATGTTAGAATTTACGCATTGAACCCCTTGCCATTGTTCGGCGCATGGATCCCCACCATTTGCCGTCCATCCAGGTATTGGAGGTGACCCCAGAGATGTGAATAGGTTATTTATTGCAGTTACTACATCGCCATAAAGCACAGAAATTAATAAGTATCAATTCCACATACAGTTAGATATACTAAATAATGATATGTTGACAACCAATCCTTAATTGAAGCTAATGGGTCACTTGTCAGAAGCTACACTTGCAATTGACAGATAAGTAATCCAAACCAGATCAATGGACCAAAAATATTTGAAACCTAAAAATGTTCATAATTTAGCATAAACCATAAAAACCATGAATTACAAATAGTAGAAGCATATTACCATCTCTTTCATCTGTGAGAGAATCAGAAAACTGGGTATGTGAAAAGGCCACCAGAATTACAGTAAACCAAAATGAGATCCATGCTCTGTTCTTATCCATCAAATTAGACACCCCAAATACTCAATTTTGCAATGCCAATGCAAATCATAGAATCACCTGAAAAAAAAATAATTACTGGTTACCACTAAAGAAGTATAAATTTCTAGGTCGACAGAGAAGTGATGGGTTCTCAGTAGTTCCACCGAATTTCCAGTTTGAACCAACCAGATAATAGTAATTAAATGAACATGTACATGCTTTATTTTAGAGAGAGAGAGAGAGAGAGAGAGAGAGAGAGAGATAGAGAGAGAAAAGAGAAGACGACAAGTAACGACAGCTCAGAGCGATACTGGACAAAGCAAAACCCTTCACACTCTCTAAGCCTCAGCTTTTCTCAATCCCATTAAAATATTTGCAATTTGCTCTCATAAATCGTATTTTCAATTTTTCATTAATACGATATTACCCTTTATAGATATTTATTAATATAAAACCAAAGAAAGTTTACCTCTAACTTAACCAAAAAAAATATAGAAAACACTAGCACTGAATAATCGCAATGCAGGAAATTCAAATTGAGTGAAATTACTTAATTACATTACACTTTACTTTAGAAAAAAATCAAGTACAACGATCCCCAAATCCTTGTACAAATTTGAACTAAACTCAAAATTGCGGATAGAAATCAGCACGAAATTACTCTTACAAAAGAAGAAAGTAAAAGAAGAGAGGAAATTAAATTAGACCTTAAAGATACTAAAAAAGGAGGAATTACTGGAGAAATCGTAGCGTGGAGGCGGGAACTGGAAACCTTAGCGACGAAGATTCCTCACTGGAAGGAAGAGAGAAAGAAAGAAAGGCTAAATCGATACCAATAATTAGATCTAGAGATGTAGAGAAAAGAGAGAGAGGCGTGTAAGCAAATGGAAAGAGAAAGAGAAAGAGAAAAGGTTGAGGGATCGGAGAAGAGAGAGAGAGAGAGAGAGGAGGATCGAAAGAGATAAAGAAGACAAAAGGCACTAACACTACACTTGCAAAGAGAGAGAGAGAGAGAGAGAGAAATAAAAAAGGAGAGAGTAGAATATTTGTTTACTTGAAAAGAGAATCTGGAGCTGAGTTTGCTCTGGGACTCTGGTTCTAACTTCTAACTAAGAGTGAGAGAAAATTGACACTTAAATAGAAAAGGAAAGCCGTTGTTTTATCTTTTACTTTATGGTCTCCATCTCCATCAACTTCTCTACTAGTGAATTTCCACACAAAATAAATGACTTTATTACCCTTATATTGTTTATATATGTATATTAAATAAATTTGCAACAGATATTCTCAAAGTGAAAATATAAAAAAAAAGAGAAAAATGACTATATTATCCTTCTATTTTGGTTGTTCTCCTCTTTGAATTATTGTAAAATCTTTACTGCTATTGATCTTCTATTTGTTTTCTTATTTATTGCCTTTTATATTTTTCCTCTTCAGGAACTACAATTATTGTTATTTATGTGTCCAATCTTTACTGATATTTGTATTTAGTATTGTATCGCTGTATCAGTTCTTTCATGTACCACATATTGCAATCTTTGTTGATTTTATTAATTAATAATAAAAAAGTAGTTGCTTGCTAACGTACGATTGGTTGATATTTATGCCGCTTGCTTGCTTGCCAACAAAAGTATGTCGCGTGCTCAAACTGTGTGAATGAATTATCCGAACTAGTGTAAATATAATTCCCACTCTTCCGAGCATCTTGTGCAAGGTTTATAAAGATGGCACATTAGTGCAAATCTCAAATTAAATTTTTGAACATTTAGGTTCATGTTATTTCGAATATTAGGTCTTCCAACACATGCAAAAGAAAGTCCGACGCAGATCAATTAGAGTCAGTGTAGTTAGTTAGTGACTCTATTGTTTACTTAAAATGACGAATTATTTTTTTTCTAAACGTGAAAGAGAAATAAAGTCTGTATTAATTGAGTTACACTTTTCTAAATCAAATTACCTTAATTCAAAAAAAAATAATAATAATAATAGTGATGTCATACAAAACGACTTACAAATTATCAATTGATCGTGCATGTTTGTATATTATTGATGGAGGAGAAAGTTGTCATTTCACAGAACTTTATATATACGTGAATATAATGTTTTCTTTGGAAATGTCACGCCCTTTTTATTTACTCGTTCATTGCTTTTTGGCGTCTCTGCTTCCATGTAACTGCGATTCACCAAGGAAAACAGTTTACTAGTGTTTTAAGTATATAATAATATATTAATATTGTTTGTAGGTGTATGACTGTATGTAACCTTTGTGGTCAATAAATGTGGCTCTTCAGTTTGGACCCGGATTCAGGGTTCTGGTCCAGTGATTTATTTCCCAATGATGTATCCTAAGCAGTGGGCATCAAATTTGAGCCCAATCTTTCATTTGAAATTTATAATGTTGAACTCTTGAGCTTGCCCAAAAATATTAAATAATACTAATAAATTTATTGAATATTCATGAACCTTGCTCTCTTGAGAAAATTCACCGTTTATGCCACGTCATCAAGTTAAAAAATATATTATAATGATAAGTGATTTTCTTGGTCGGATAATTTTGGCCTCTATAGTTCCTCAGTCATAAAAATAAGCTGCATCAGTATGCGACAGGTATATAAGTATAATAATATATGTATAGGTTCAAATTTATACATATAATTTATACTTATTCAAATGATTTGTACTGAATTTTTACTTTGGCAAACTAGTGACAAATATATTTAAAGATAGTTCGCATACACTCTAACACGGAAATATAATATGTTGCTATAATGCTACGTGAAAAATTAATTAAAAATATGAATTCTTAAAGATGATAATTAAAGAATTAAAGAACCTCGTTGATTTTATTTTATTGTCGTACTGGCAATTGCCCCAGAGTGTCGCTTTCTCTCATCTTTATTTTATTACAATTAAAATCAAACACTCTAGATCTTGTCAAAAGCATTATTTATTCACGTCCGAGATATCGTTATCAGTATATCAAGGCGGTGTCAATTGATGCCAATTTGCCAGCATTGCTCAAAACATATATTGAACCCTTTTTTAGTGAAGGTTTTAAAAAATTAAGAGGCTGTGCCGTTGATGAAAGTAACTATAATTTTTTTTTCTCACCCGAAAAACCATATGTTCTACGTTATATATATATATATATAATAACTATTGTGCACCATGATGCATAGAGCATTCTGTGCATCGTGACCGTTTTGGTCAGTCGTTTCGCAAATCGACAAATCTAATTTAACCAATCTTATCTATATATTGAAATCTCATTGTAGACAAAATTTTACATTTTATGAAATTTTTTTACTATTTTTTATGAATTTTTTAAACATTGCCATTTTTGGATAGAAATTAGTAGGAAGAATATTCCAAAAATGGCAAGTTTTAAAAAATTCATAAAAAATAGTAAAAAAATTTTAAAAAATGTAAAATTTTGTCTACCATGAGATTTCAATATATAGATAAGATTGGTTAAATTAGATTTGTCGATTTGCGAAACGACCGACCAAAACGGTCACGATGCACAGAATGCTTTATGCATCATGGTGCACAATAGATATTCTCATATATAATATATATATATAAGGTCCGAAATTGAATTAACAGAACTCGTTTATTACTTTTTTCCTGTCTTATTGCCAATTTTTTCTATCTTTACCAACTTGTATATTAGTCGAGTAGTAATGCACGTAACAGGAGTCGTTTATTATTTTATTAAGGCCGTGTGCCAGAGTATAGGATTTGGAATTATTAAAATGGGAAAAAAAATTTGAATAAAGCCAAATTTACGCTCTTATCAAGAGAGGACTAAACGCCAAAAACCATAAAACTTAGTTTATTAAAAAAAAAGGGAAGAAGATTATCACAAATAATATCCTTATTTCAAACCTTTCTAAGATGCATAGAGCCATAAAACTTATTTATTACAATGTCTAGAGCCTTAATTAGCTACGTTTCTATTAAGTGAAAAAAAATAATAGATATTAAAGAGGCTTCTAGACGGTACAAGGAGCATTAAACTTGAAACCAAATCAACAAAAATGGGGAAATGATGAATATAAAATCATGATTAAAGAATCCCAGGGGGTCACTATTTGTACCTACATTTAGATTTGACCAAACAAACCCAAATGGCATTATGTTATAATGATATCATGATTTAGTAGCTAGCCGTTGTAATTGACTAATGTCTCATTTTCTAACCTGTGTGTCAGAGCCGCCTCTCATTTTATAAATCTATTACCTTCAATTGTTTATCACAACTCACAGGCCTAGTAACGGCTACATAGAAACTATTTGAATAGTTATTACTATACAGAAAATTTCTTCAGTTAATTTATGACAATCTGGAGATATTAGCGTGGTTTATTCAAAGAAGGAATGTGAAACACGAGAACCCGCTCCTACCGTACGTAGTTATAATGGTTTTTACCCCCAAACCCGCATAGACAGTTCGACACAAATCTGATCCATCTGAGCTTGATCAGATTTATTTTTGAAATGAACCGTTAGGTGTTAATTACATGTCCAAAATGCATTAATAAATTTATGTAGAGGAGGAGGGTTCCAATGCCAACATTCCATTAATTAGTTTTTTTTTTCAAAATTTAAAATTACAACGTCAAATCCAAACCGTTCATATTATTTAATTTAACGACCGATGCGTTTTCTTATAAGTTTTTTAAATTTTAGAGTTTATTTGATGCTCCATCAAGAGGTAGAAAAATAAACGAACCTTATTAATTATGATAGATTCATTTTAATACGTTCATGTTTTATCTTTTGATGGAGTATCAAATAAACTCTAAAATTTACAAAACTTATATGAAAAGACATCAATCATTAAATTAAATAAGATGAGCAGTTTGAATTTGACGTTGCTATTTTAAATTTTGAAAAAGTAACTAAATAGTAAAATGTTGGTATTTGAGGGCAACCAAAATGTTAGCATTGGAGAATATGTATATATTCTTTTATATATCGAGCATAAAGGGTATCTTTTAAAAATCTCACATATGTGGATCGAAAAGAGCTTGCGCGATTACAATTATTTAAATTATTTAGATTACCAAATATACAGAATTGATCTACACATAGTGCAGTCAATAAATATATGCTGCTTGGATAAAGTTGTACCTATTATTACGAAGCATGAAGCGGCAAAAAGTAATGCACGCATCTTTCTATTCTAGATATGCTTGTAATTATCTCTTGTTTTTATTAGGTTCCGATATGTATATGAAAAAGTAGAGAAATGATTTTTATTTTGGCATTTCTGTGTTTTTCTCAAATGTATGAGCGTCAAAACCCAATAGACCTGCTGGAACGTGTAGGTCCTTATCCTAGCTTGCTGACTTCAATTATTTCACATAATTTCTTTATCTGTGTATATTTTTGGCTCTATTTTGTTCCCTAACGGCTTCTTGTAACCTCTTAACTTTGTTTTTCTTAGTTATTTTTTTTTCTTATAAATGTTGTAACTCCTTTTCTTTGTTTATGAAATAATTTTAGTAGACCATTGCGTGCTAGTATATACAAAAATTTCATAGGCCATTCATTTGGTCTGTACATATATATATATTTTTAAATAAGTTTGCACTGACATATGTCTGTGCTACATTAAGAGTTTTTAAATAGTTTATGGCTTTATGCTGAGCTACATCACTGGTGTTAGCATGTTGGCATTAAAAAAAAAAAAGCACTCAAGTTGACAGCTGAGTCACACATGAATAACTCCAAATTATAACACTAATGCTATACTAATACTATAATAATATTAATAATAATAATAATATATTTAAATAAGTCCAGAACCATAGAAACACCTAGATGAGAGGAATCCACTTGGATAAGTCTTTCAACACAGGAAAAAGAAAAGAGAAACAGAAAGGACACTAGGATTTACATTACAATTTACAAAAGGATAGGGGTCAAAAAAAGGAGCGCATAATTTTAGCCACCTTTCCCACGTGTCTTTTTCAAAGTAGAGTCTAAAATGCTTCGAGTACTCTAGATCGTACCCAAACTACACTTTTAGCTAATCATACTTTCGTCGACCAAAATATATTGGGAGGCTTGCTAATTACTAACTAAATATACTTTTGTCATGAACATTAATGCTGTGTCGTTACATCATCCAAAGTATATATAAAACTGAATACCGTCAACATTAATTATTTCCATTCTTATATGTGATGGATACTTAACACAAATAAAGTTGGCAAATTATAAGCAGTACAGTGCACATTTAATATGAGTGACGTTGGCAATTTAGAAATAATTGAGATGATAATAAAAAGAAAGACATTTTCATTTTTTATTATGTTCAGATTTTGTCGTAATTGTTTTCATTCAACTGCTACAATAATTTTGATTCATGAAAGATAAGTATGTTATTATGGACCCTATTTTTATTAATGAAGGATCCATGAAATGTCAAAATGACTTGTATATGCCGCTCAACAAAACTGTCTGAAAGTTCTAAAATTGTAAAAATAAAACGAGCTCCATAACGTCCTAGAAAACTTCCTTTTTTTTTTTAAACCACTTTGATCGTAGAAAATTTACAAAATTATCATCCTAAATGTGATCCACATATACATAAATTACGAGGAACATGAGATCACTTGGGTTCGTGGTAGTGTTCAGGTGAAACTTAACGACAAATATAATGCAATTTTCCAAAAAAAAATTAAAAAAAGAAAAGAAAAAAATGAGTTTTAAGTCGTGTTCTTTTTAGAACAAGGTGACATCAACTGTAAAGTGCACAACAAAATTGTGTATTTATAAAGACCTACAACTCATTATGAAGGCCTCTTACGGGGTACCAAGCGCTAATTTTTCCAAAAGTACACAATAAAACTACTTTAAGCCTCAGTGCTAGCTTTATTTTGCAAAAAAATTTACTTTTGACCTAATAAATGTTTGAAATTGACTAACAAAGCATTTCATTCGCTTAGTCCGTCCATCAATTATTACATTTTTACACTTGATTTGATGAAGCTAGCCTCACTTTGGTTAAGAATTAAAGATGTGATAGCTAATGATAACTGATACGGCATCATAGATAATTAAAATCCTACATGAGATAATTTAACTATTTATAAGTTTCACTTCAGCGTGAGAAAGCCATCCTATCTGCCACGTCAGCAAGATAATAAGGAAATAAAAAAAGTAAATAACAGCAATAATATTATAATAATAAAAATAATAATAGAAGTCCAGAACGTTAATAACAAGTCATAACATGACCCAAAAATATATATTAAAGGCTGATACCGTCAACATTTATTATTTCCATTCTTATTGTGATGGATACTTAACACAAATAAAGTTGGCAAATTATAAGCAGTACAGTGCACATTTAATATCAGTGAGGTTGGCACTATAGAATTAATTGAGAATAATGCCTTTGGTTAACACTTGAATTGGATTTTTTTTTTTAATAAAAGAGAGACTTTTTCATTTTTTTTATTATGTTCTAATTTTATCGTAATAGTGTAGATCCAACTGATACTATAATTTTAATTATTTCTTTTCAATTTGATTTCTTTGTTTGCACATCAAATTAATTTGTACAACCAAACAACCAATTCGTAACTATACGGCTTATTGATTTCTTTGTAAATCAAATAGCTTAAGTATCAGGGCCGGAACCAGAAGTGCATAGGCCACCAAAGACGTTAGGTACTTTTATTATGTGTTATTATCAATTTTCTAATTCTAAAATCTTGCATCTTATAAGTCTAATTTCTTATGGTAAATGCTTTGTTTCAAATGTTTTAGTAGGTTTCATCATGAATAGTACATCTGATTTGTCTCAATTTTCTCATATTTCTAAAATATATGCTTGATGCAAGTTCTCTTTCTCATCTAAATATTTTAATTCCTGCATACATTTGAATCTAGGTTTTGGAGCTCAAAGAATTGATTAGATGGACTACATTCATGGATTCACTGTCATATGTTTACATCTGTCGATGCAACGTAATCTAATTTCTATTCTATAACTTCTACTATTTAAGTCATGTTCTTTTGTATCATTTTGCCCAATCAAATGCATTGTGTTCTATTTCGAATTTCTATTATTTTTGTCATAGATATATTTGCTTGATGCTTGACATAATTTTGCTCGCAGGAACCCATCTCCTGCAATACTTTGCTCTGTAAGTCTGATTTTAACCTTTCTTTGTTCACTGCTTCAGATCAACATATAATTGACCCAATGGGATGCTTTTATATAAATTTATATCTTCAAATCTTTAAGTCTGCCCTGTTACAGATACCATTATGTGATATTCTTATGCACTAAGGACACGAGGTCTGTTGATTGTACTGTCTTATCGATCAGAGGTACATAATTCCTCATTTTTTTGGGGTATTTATCTTCTAAGATTTTTGTGTGGTTTAACATTAATCTTTATTTTGATCCATTTGCCTCTCTGATTTTCAATCACCTATATTTTTTCTGGATTTGCTAAGTTACTAAAAATTTCACAATTTACAATACAAAGAAGGGAAAGTTAGGTGCATTCTTCATGCTCTGAAAGATCTTTTGTTAACCTTTCTCTATTTAAAGCACAAAATTCTGGCATTAAGATCCCGTGGTTTATTATTTGGTAACCTTTCTCATTTTTAGGCACAAAAATTTGAGTGTCATATAGATGCCTTCTTTGTCATGTTTTGAATGTCATATATTTTGTGTGTTAGGAACTTAGGATGTGATGAATTTATTACACAATTAAATTATTGCCTAATATTTAGGGATTTGATTAATATAATAGAGTAATATATGGCAATACTAATATTGAGCTTTTGATGAATTTATTATACAATTAACAATTAATTGATTGTCTTATATTCATAGATGTAATTAATTTTATAGAGCAATATATGGCATACGTACTAAGGATGTGATGAAATTTGTGCGTTTTTTACTAAATGCAAATTCATAACTATTGTGTGCTTTAATGTACCTATTTATAAGAAAACTAAGAAGACACTTTCCTCTTTTATTCTATTGAGGTTCTCATTATGCCTTATGAGCTTACGCTACTAATAATAACATATTAAATTAATTAAAAAAGTCTACTAATATGTTTTGTTGTATGATTTCAGCAAAGAAGCTAAGAAGCATTTGCAAGATGAACTACTTGGCACACCGTTTAGACATGAATGTTCTCATCACTATTAAATGGAAGGTAGACTTAGTCAAAATGAATAAATTAGAAATAAATTAAAGCTAATTTCTTTTAGACAGAAATAGAATCTAATTTGTTTTGTAGGAGTTGAGTGAAGAAGAGAAACAAAAATGGAATGCCGGGCAGCAGATGGAATATTGTTAGATTCTTTAGGAATTAACAAATTAAGCCATTTTAGATTATTTCTCAATAGAAATAAAATCGTACTCTCTAATTTTTATTAGTTCATTGTAAGGATAGAAAAGCTGTACCTCAAGTAATCTTAGTCCCATTTTAATTTGGTTCTAACAGATAAAGGACAGAAACACTGTACCTCATGTAAGTAATCTTAGTCATGATTGTTGTTTACAGAGTATTACTGAGGTATTATAGGTATTGATACTTGATTTTGTATACCGATTTCAATTCACATCAACTGTGTATTGAGCTTATATCTTTACTACGCACGTAGAGAAAGGTCTAACCAAAATTTGAACCGAAAGGAACAAACAAATGTTTACCCAATGTAATATGGACCGTCTATTTTTATGATTTGATCAGATCAGTGGTGTAGATTTAATAATGAGATAAAAAGTTTATATCTTTTGTTGGATTAAACACTTAACTCTCGATTTGCCGATTTGCATAACAACACCAAACCTCTCAACTAACCATTCCTTTCTAGTTTTTTTTAGTGATTTATTTGAAAAATGAATTATAGCAAGTCTAGCATAAGTGCAGAAGACTGCTGGAGATTAGTTAAATAGTCCGAGTTGTTTAAGGTTGTAATTCTAAACTAATCTCCTCAAATTTCTAAGTTTAAATGCTCAAAATTCAGTTGTAGTGTTAGACAACACTTCATAACGTTATACAACATTACAGAACACCTCATAATATGCCTCATTGCAAAAACAGTTCTCATGCGTTACACAACGCCTCATTCAATTGTGTAACGTTTTATCAAACGTTGTGTAACGATTGAATGCATTGCACAACGAATTGACCAAGTCAGCTAAATCTTCTTGACACTTTAACAGTGCGTTGTGTAACGCTTCTTGGCGTTACACAACGGACCAAAAGTCAAACGTGACAAGACGTTCGTTTAGAAAATTCTAACGCTTTGATTTTTTGGCCATTTTGAGGAAGTTCTAGCCTATGTTGTGTAACGTTATATTCCGTCACACAATGCTTTGCTTTTAAAACGTTGCATAACGCTTCCTAGCGTTGTGTAACGTCTCTGACAACTTTTTGAACGTTGGAGTTGATATCTCATATTTATATCGATATTTTGACCAGACTTCACATCGAAATTGTGACTAAAACTGCTATTTTTCCCTGTTTTTATCTTTGTTCGCCAGATTTGGCACTGCCGTTGCGTTTTTGTTTTATATTTACAGGAACTCGAAAGAAATAGCAAGGAAACAGCAGAATAGACGGCTACACGACTCATTCCTAGCCCAAGATCAAATTCCGACTCGACCCGGTGCATTGCCCAGACACAAGGCCACGCGAATTACAACCCAGCCAAGTCAGCTCCATCTATTCGGACCGAATTCCTCTCAATTCGGACCGAATTCACATGCGCAGAAATTCCAGCAGTACCAATTCGGTCCGAATTCCAGTCAATTCGGTCCGAATTGCTTAACAGAGAAGGTTTTCTGGTTGAATTCTGAGACGTTTTCTCTTATGGAAAGGCCTCAATTTCGGCCTGGATGGAGGGAGAGCGTGCACCAGCTGTCTAGGGGCCAGAGGAGAGTTTATTAGGCGCCTTCCATCTTGAGAAGGGGGTATCTTTCATTCCACATTCACCTTTCTCTCTCCAGCAGATCTGGATCTGGTCTTTTCTCCCATTTTCTGGACGGCTAGGGCAGAAGGGAAGGCATTTGGACCTGTTTCCGGCTATAGCAACGAGTTCTAAAGGATCTAAGGTGCTCTCTAGTGCGACGGCAGCAGTTGATAACCTAAGAAACTTGGATATTTGTTGTATCTTTCATATTTCTCTCTAAATTCTGATTTTATGGCTTGTTTGAATTTATCTACTGTTATTTGCATGATTTGTAGTAGTATGTTAGGCTAAACCTTTGATGCTTTAGGGATAGATGTAGCCTAGGATTTGGTTTGTTTGTTTTACTCAATTTGTTGATGGATGGAGCCATTTATTAGTTGGAATTTATCATGAAATTGCTTGTGTTGACTTGATTGTTATTTGTGTTGCTTGGCGTATGTACGGCCGCATAAGCTAGGACTTCAACCCAATTTAATAACTAAAGCCAGCGCGAGTATTTGAGATAGGTCAAGGGACGAGAGTCGACCAGTTATTAACCAAAAGTGAACACTTCTATTCGAACGACAATTTGAATTAGATATCTCGTAGAAAACCAACCATTAAACTCGAATAAGTCTACCAACAAACGAAAGTTGAGGTACAAAGAATTCGATGATGGTTAACACTAGGTTCTATACCAAATACCGTACCCAATAGGCGAAAGCAGAGGGTTGGGGAGTTTAGGTATGGCTAGATTGACCTTTGGCTTGTACAGATCAACAATCGAGTAAATTCCAGCATTTACACAGTGGAATTCGGACCGAATTGGCCACAATTCGGACCGAATTGGTGGGACAGAAACGCGACAGCGCTATGTTTCGTCACTCTGTGACCAATCCTAAGTGAAATCGAACCCTAAGGCATATTTCTCATCATATATTAAACTGTTGAAAATCCCCAAAAATATTTATTTGAATTGTTTTGCATTACTTTTCATATTATCAATTGCACTCTTTATTTCTCCTTTATTTATTCAATTTGTGATTCGAGAACTCTTCCAAAAATTTTATTGTCTAGATTTAGCGAACCGATAAGAATAGTATTCATATCCATCTCTGTGGGATCGACACATTTACTTTGCTATAAACGACTAGTCGAGTAAAAAGTTTATTTGTTTGACCTTGGTTTATACCTCGATCAAAATGGCGCCGTTGCCGGGGATGGCGTTATGATATTATTTCTTATTGCAGTAGTTAGAGGCTAGATTTTATTTTTATCTTTTACTCACTTGTGCGTTTGTTTTCACTCTCTTGTGCGTAGGGCAACGCTGGCTCGTGGATCAAAGAATTCTCAACCCAAGGAACCTCACGACTATTGGCTAAGAGGAAAGGGAGACAATTCTAACGAAGCTTCGAGTTCCAACCCAATCGAACCAGCAAAAGCACGCGCAAAGAAGCAAACAAGCGCATAGATGGTTGAATTGACTGATGAGGCTCGACGACTTGAGGCCTTGCGCCTCGAGTTAGTGGCGGAGTAGCAGAGAATCGTGCAAGAGCGACTCAACCTCGAGAATGAAAGACTAGTCATTGAGGAAGAGCGCTTAGCAAATCTCAACGACGACCATAGCATTCACAACCCAGTGACGCCACACAACGAAATTCAAGGACCCAACAAGTCGCTTCGCGAACACTCGGCCCCTCGAGTCGAAGATGTGGATGGACCGATCGTTGTTAGAGGGATCGCGGCCAACAACATACAGATCAATCCCGCGCACGTTGCACTTGTGCAACAAAACCCATATTATGGGCTTGACCAAGAGGACCCACATGCTCATCTCCAAGCTTTTCTTGATTGCACAAAACTTTTGAAATTTAATGGGGTTTCTCAGGATTCGATTAGGCTCCTCTTGTTTCACTTTTCCCTTAAGGACAGGGCAAAAAAATGGTACAACACACTGAAAAGAGGGTCAATTGATAGTTGGACAACAATGGCACAGATTTTCCTTGAGCGATACTTTCTCGCAAAAAGGGCTTTTGAAATTAGAAGAGAAATCACAAATTTTAAACAAAGGGGGGATGAATCGTTTAGGAAAGCGTGGGAGCGGTTTAGAGACTTGGAAAACTCTTGCCCCAACCACGGCATCCAAGACTGGTTGTCAATTCACTCATTTTTCAATGGTCTCTATGATAATATTAAAGTGAATGTTGATTCTCTTTCAGGTGGGAGTTTTACGCAGCTCGATGCGGAGCAAGCACGCGCGGCCATTGAGAGGTGCGCCTTGCAATACAACTGGCCTGCACCAAACCCATCGAGGAGCAACCTGGTGAGACACGAGGTGAAGGAGATCAAGGACACTCGGGACAGGATTACACAGCTAGAAGCCGAGCTCGCCAAGATGCAATCGATCAATGGCACACACTTGCTATCCAAGGAATGCGGAGTGTGTGGAGAAGAGGGGCACAAGTCTCCAGATTGCCTACTCCAATATGGCGACGGAGAGCCCGAGCAAGTCAACTCTTTTGAGGAAGTTCACAACTGGTACCAAGGTGCGATGGAAGATTGTGGAACGGGTAGTAGTCAAAACAACAACCAAGCTCGCACATTTGTTCCAAGGAAAATATACACCAACCGCGCAGGGAACCTACCACAACCTGCTCAAAACAGAGGTGTCACATTTAACAACGATCGAGGCCAAAATTTTCAAAGGAAGCCTTATGTTGCTCGTCAAGTCGAGCAATTCATGGAGACTCAAAAAGCCCTGAATGAGACAATTCTTGAAAGGATGGCCAAGCTCGAGAAGGAATCTGGGGCTGCATCACGATGATGGAAGGGTTCTTTACTTCTCAAAACACCCGCCAACAAGGAAAGCTCCCAAGTCAACCCAAACCAAACCCCCGGGCAGAGATTAAGGTGGTGCATGTACTCAGGAGTGGTACCCAGTACAAAGATCCGCCAATGCCTGAAGAGACTGGACCGAACGGTGCTCCAACAGCTAAATCTGCGCCGATTTCGAACCGAATTCCAGCTAATTCGGACCGAATTGTAACTCAGGAAATTCCAGAGGGTCCAATTCGAACCGAATTGACACCAATTCGGACCGAATTGGAGGGCGACAATTCTGCATCTTCTCCGAATTCGCTGCAGATGGCTCCTAATCAATCTGTAAGGGCCCCGTTTCCTCAAAGATTGGCCAAGGCAAAGGTAAACGCTCAGTTCAGGAGTTTTTATGAGGTAATCAAGGGTTTACAAATCACTATTTCCTTTACTGATGCGATCACTCACATTCCTTCTTATGCGAAATTCTTGAAAGACCTTATAACTCACAAATTTCTTTTGGAAGAACTCAAAAGTGTAGATTTAACTCACGTTCGGTTGGAATAGAACGAAGCGCGCCCGATTTGTGGTCGCGAAACTTCCGGAGACGTACGACTAAGGCTAGCTTCATCTAGCGGGTCGGAACTCCGTAATCAATCGCTTGTCATCTCTCTCTCTCTCTCTCTCTATTTACTTTACTTTTGACTTGTGTGTTTGATTATTTGTGTGTATGAACCAACTTGAATTGTTTGTTTGTTTATTTTCGCAAATTTGTCCAGACCGGTTTAGGATTTGAATTTGTGCCTATTCACCCCCCGCCCCCCTTCTAGGCCTTTATTTAGGGACAACGTCTTTCGTTTAGACCGTGTTAACATATGCGCGGATGGTTATAAAGGAAAGAGAAAAACAAATCAACCCTCTCTCACTGTACCAAAATCGCCATCTAACAAAATCGTCTCAAATTTTCTTTCTTATTCCCACACAGTCGGGTGGACTTGTTTGCTAGTAGATAATTAAAATCCTACATGAGATAATTTAAGTATTTAACTATTTATAAGTATCACATCAGCGTGAGGTAGCCATCCTATCTGCCACGTCAGCTAGATACAGTAAGGAAATTGATTCAATATGATATGAAGGGCTTACATAACTGGTCCAACATAATTTGATTATGCAGGAGTAGCAAAGAATTATATTAATTAAAAAAAGCATATCTCTTAAGGAAAATAAAATATTTTTTTTATTATATATGAATGCTATTGTCAGAATATATGTCATGTCAGCACTTAATATTATTTTTATTTAACTTGATATAGTTCATGTTAAGAATATCGAAAAATAGTATTAAATTTCTATAGAGCGAGGGTTATTAATCAAGCTCAATAGTTCAGGAGACCGAAAACAAATTCTGCCACTATGTTACCATTTTTCACTACATTTTTCAACTGATGATGTCATCTTGTTCTATAATTTTTAGTTATAATAAATCGGGATTGATGAATTTGTCACACCACATAATTTAAGAAATGCATTCAAAGTCATAAAATTTTAAACTACGTCACCCTATTTTTTATTATATTAATTCTTCATCGTAAGAGCTCAAGAATAAGTGAATAACCAATCGAATTTATATCGAAGCACCAGTGGACCACCTGTTAGATGTACCGAAGAGTGTTTATGGAAGGATTGGTTTTTACAAGGACATGAGCTAAAAAGTGCCAATATGTGAAATGCAAGCTGTATAAGCCTTATCTTCGGTCGTGGTCTAAAATAATTCATCATCACTTATAATAAGCTATGAGTCCATGACCATGACCTTGTGTCAATCCCTATTGGATATTAAAAGAGTTTCAACAAATAGCCCATATAGGCATGGAAACGGAATGTTAGGTTCTAGCATGCGTCTCTTTCCGTCCAGTGGCGGATATAGGAAAAATTTAAACCTAGGCACACATATAATACAATTAAATTTTAAATAAAAAATAATTAAATTTAATATTAAAATTTTTAAATTGTAATTTTAACTAAAAATTTATCTTGAATATAGATAATTTACTATTGTTAAATACGTCATTTTTTTCATAATCTAATTTATCTCTCCATCTACCACTAAAACCACCAGAAAAGAATGTATAATATAATTCTAATTTCTAATGCAATTAACAATTTTTTTTCCACAACTTCATTGGAAACCTCTCAGTATGTATCATTTTCTACCTCATTCAAAATGTAACAATCATTTGAATCCTAGTTGCTAATTGGCAGCCGAAACCCGGATCGAGAGGTACCTCAAAGTTCGAGTTAGAATCCAAACATGTTCGCTAACAATTTGGTTTTTGCTCATGACTTCCAATGGATAAGATTGATTGTTTGAAAATTATCTCCATAAATACAATAAAAAAATTAAACAATTTAGTTTCAAATTGAAATTCTGCTGTGTTATTGTATTGTAATTCCTATGAATCAAATGGTCGAGTCTCAAATTAAATATCTAATTGAAAGGACATAAATTGAACGAATGTTTATAATTTGTAAAAATTGAACTGATGTTTAATTTGTAAAAATTGAACTGATGTTTAATTTGTAAAATTGCACTAATGTTTAATTTGTAAAAAATTGAACTAATATTTAATTTGTTAAGATTGAACTAATGTTTAATTTGTAAAAATAGCCAAGCGATTAAGTCAACATCAAAGTGAATTAAAGAGTAACAAATTATCTAGGACTACTTGTTGGGTACTCACTGTATGAAAATTTTTAACGTTGAAACACATAAAATCCCTAAAGACAAATAAAAGCTATGCTATTACTCCCGCCCCAACATATAACCGACGTGAGTAAAAAAAATATGCATTCAAGAGAGACAATACTGGAAAGAAAGGGACAGATCAAACTTGCAATTGAATTTGGAGGAGCAGCATTGTTTAAAATTAAACCTAATTCACTGAATTGTTGATTTTAGGCTTGTCCGAAGCCGAGCGGAAAAATAAAGTCGAGAGAAAAAAATTTCAAAGTCGACTTAGGCCAGATTTCAGGCACCAATTGATCAAGCCCAGGCACAGTATAAAATCAAGCCCAGGCACCGATTGATTTTATTACTATTGGGATCCGCCCCTGTTTCCGTCTCCTACAAAGACCTATATTGACCAGAATGAATTATAATTAAGAAAAAATTTAAACGTTAGTATTATTTTCCACAAAAAAAAAAGAACTTCATTTTTTTTTTTATCTATTTAAACAGATCGATAGACAATAAGAGTTCTATATTCATGGTTGTGCAGTTAAAGAATTTTCATTTATCAACGGATTACTTTTGCTTAAAAAAAATAGTAGATTCCATTTAAGATTTCTAATGTGAAATTGTGAATGGGATAGAATTAATTAAGTGGCTAAATCTATGCTATTTGTACGGGACGGGAGGGGAGAAAATTTTAATAATCGAAGCTTTTGTATTGGTCGATTAAGACCTGAGGAGACGTAAGGCCCAAAATACCTAAACAAGGTCCATGTGCCGAAAACGAACATGGAAACATTTGACATATTATGTTGAGCCCATATTTTGTCACACGACTCACACCTTAACTCCTCACTGTCCTCAGTTTTACCGTAAAAATGACTTGTGATTTGTGAATTGTGATTAGTTTTCATGAAGAAAGCGACATAAAGTTGCAAATTTAACATTGGTTATAAATGAATGGAAGGGGATTAATATTCATTCATTGCCTGGTTCATTTAGTAGATTCTCTGTAGTGTTGTACCGCATCGGGCGAAGATCTAATGGCGCAGAACACCTAAGATTCATGTGCACAATTTTTGAAGTGAGACGATGGTGTCAACTCTATTTGTCCGTAAGTTCCGCATTACCTATAACATAATACAGACTGATGAGGGATCCAGTTTCAAAAATTGAAAGGACCAATGAGTGACTATTGCATAATTACTTCTATCGAACAAAGTAACCTTTCTGCAATGAGTACATACCAAGTGAATTAATTCTTTAACAAAATGTGGGAGCGCTTAATTTCTAGGGGGTCGTTTGGATGGGCTAGGAATAGCCAATTCCTAGGAAGGAATAAGGATTTTCGTTGGGAAGTGTGTAACTTTGTGAGAGAGATGAAATTCCTAGGAATATGAAATTCCTAGGAATTGGCTATTCCTAGCCCATCCAAACGACCCCTAGAAGACCAGAATTCATGCCTCTAAAAAATGCCATGAATGTTCAACCAAAAAGTATGCACTTCAATGCATATAAAATATATTTGAGTGTTCTTTCCTTCTTCTTTTAGCCTCTGGCTAAAATTTGTACAAACTTTTTGTTTAATTTTAAAAGATGAGGGCTAGACTCCCATTTTTTCATCAATATATATATATATATAGAGAGAGAGAGAGAATGGATAAAATACACTGATGTGTACGGAGCGTTTCCATACACATGAGTCGTTCTTCAAGATCCAAAATTCAAACGGTCAATCCAAACCGTTCAAGTTGTTCTTTATATTGAAAAACTCTTGAAGACCAAATTTTATATTTTTTCGAATTTTTTTGCTATATATTATGATATTTTCAAATTGGAGGGCCTGATATACTCCAATTATAGTGTTTTTTGAAAATATCATAATAAATAGCAAAAAATTTCGAAAAAATATAAAATTTGGTCTATCTGGATTTTTCAATATGAAGAACAACTTGAACGGTTCGGATTGATCGTTTGAATTTTGAATCTTGAAAAACGACTCATGTGTACAGAAACAATCTTGAGTGTACTATATCCATTCTCATATAGAGAATAGATAAAATACTTGAGTGTTCTTTTTAGTTTAATGAACTAAAACTATTCGGACATGCTCAAAGATGTACAAAAATTCAGTCGGAATATAAATTAAAGTAACCTATCTCTTTGTTTGTATGTCTTTAACAAAACTACTCATCTTGTATCCACAGTCTTACCTAGTATATATATGGGGTGAAACATATACCGTCTTTGTTCTTTTTTCCATCAAACGTTTCGCATATATGGGTTCCAATAAAGTGACCATAGACTGGGCAATTGAACCTCTACCAAAGAAAGCGACAGGAAAGCAACACAACATGCTTTTCCAGCAAAAATGTTTGGAAAGTATATGTTCGAAGTTTGGTACCACATAGAAACATAAGATAACATTTTTAGCCTTATATCCAGTGCAAACTGCACTGAAAGTGAATTGTACTTCAGCCAGCTGCCAGCATAATGCGTCACAGTTTGTTCATTTGTGCAATAAAAAGATCGTGATTAAACCAACAAAAACTCCTGGCAAAAGAACAGACTTGAAAGTGCGATAAGGCCACCTCACTCTGGCTATGAATCGTCAGATGGGTAGCAATAGCATTGATCCACCATACATCCATCAACAAAATGTAAAGAGTTTAGAAAATGGGGAAAAAAAAAAGGAAGAAGAGAAGTAGCCAAATCTGTACAAAAATAGAACCACCCTTCCAATCAATCATCTTTCTCAACAGGAATATGCTGAGAGAGAGCCTGACATACGTGTGATTATGGAAAGAATTGAAGATGAACATATTTTCGGCAGCTAACTACACTAGCTAGGATTTGTACCAGAATTACTAGATGAAGATGGGGAAGGGTAGGGAAATGGCCTGTGAGATGGCCATGAGACTCTCTCGGGCTGACATGGACATGGAGCTGTAGGAGGTGGGACCGGGTGTGCAATATATGTGGGTACATCTTGCCCAGGCATAAGAACTGATACACCTTTTGCATAAACTGACATCTGCAATTTTACAAAAAACGAAGAAAGATAATCAGTCAGCAATTATTAGACATAATGAAAGTTGATCACTTTGCTACTTTTTAAGTAAATCCAATCAGGTATGTACATGAGTCTACTCTTGTGATTGTCTAATGTCTCTATAGGAATTTATTGCCAATTTTTCGTTGGCCCTGCATAAATATTTGAGCATTTAGCCTCCTTCACACAAGTATTAATTTTGAATATACATACTGTTCTGTTCATTTACATGGATCCTAAAATCATGAGGTGCACCAGGGAAAAAAAAAAAAAGAAATTGGGTATGTTCGATCTCCTGAAATCGCCTCCCTCTCCTACTTAGCAGCTGAAGTACGATTGCTTTCATCCTATCCCCTCTCCGTCCTGGATGGATCTAACGGCTAGCGATCACCTGCTCCCATCCTCTTCACCCATCTCCATCGGAGTAAACATCCTCATTGTCTCTCTGTACTTCATCTACCATGGTGTTCAGGAGTAAACGAAACTGTCAGAACCACCCCCTCCCTTGACCACCAGCTCCACATTTTCCTTTATTTTTTATCATTTTTCCTTTCTGTCTAGTTGAATTTGTAGTGGGTCGCTTAGGGTTCTTGATGTTCATGTGTCATTGCTGTGGGTCACAAGGTATGGCGGGTTGGCCAAAGATTTTATTAGAGACAGATCACATGGTACACAGCATGTCTGTTGGCTGGGCAGGTTTCTCAGTGGGTGTCAAGATTGTGATGGGTGGGTAAGTGACCACACATTCTCAAGTCTTATGGATCAACAGTTCCCTGTGGGTCATACCAATCATGAGTAGTTTACAACAACTACCGGCTATTGTGGATGCCTGCCACTGTATCAGCAACACGAACAAGGAGGTAGCTTTCGAGGGTATTTTAGTGTTTTTTCCCCACAAAGATCATTTGTTTTATTTTTGTTTTATTTTTCTTGTTGCACTTCTAGTACAATTCCATTTCTTCTATGCATAAGTAAAAATAGTAGGAATTTTTACTTAGTAATTCAAATAAAAATTCAATTAAAAAATATCAGTTTTGCGTAAATTAAACATGTTAAAGATTTGACAATTTTGTCAACTGGTAGTTTTCTAGTCAATTAAAAAAAACCATTTAGAATGCAGTGATTTTCTAGGTGCAAGTTCTCAGTATAACTGATCAGTGATCACTATCAGTTACTTGCAGGGTACTTTGCCTAAAAAAAAAAGTGAAATGCATTTTGCTAAGCTTTAAAAAGAAGAAGAAAGTTTAAGCAACTATTCTAATCTTCAAGTCCGTTTATAGAAGGGATCCGCTCACAATTTTCATCATTTGTTTAAAAATTCAATTTTCCAAGACCAAATAACAAAACAGAACTATTAATCTTGCATAATTTCACTGACAATTCATATCAGTCAATAATTATTGCAGTTAAATTCTGTTTATTGATATCTTTGTATCAAATGAACTCAGATTTTATAATTTTTGGCATACAAACTCCTGTGGCATAAAACAAGTGCAATGGTTCGATTTCGCAAAAAAAGAAATATTTGTAAATTGATATCATATGTTTCAACATAAACAAGCAACTGTCATATAGTTTTAAGTAGCTCAATTATTGCTTTCCAAACAAGATTAATTGCTTGCATGTCTATCTAAATCAAATTTATCTCCTCCATAATTATGCTTTGGTATAATTAAACTACATCTTCAATTCTTCATCATAAGATAAACAGACATTAGACCTGACATTTTCTATAACTGAAACATTGCAAGGTGATATCTTTTAGAAATTTGTCGTTTAGAAAGGTGTACTTTTCAAATACCTAATCAACAAACAAACATAGCAATTACCATTTTAACCACTTCACTCTGATATACCACACTCATCAGTCATCAGTCATCACTCAATGCTTTCCAATGCAGGTTACTTTACAAAAAATTAACTAGAGACCCTAAATAATTTAATTCCCTTCTCAAGGAACATAACATAAAACTATATAGCACATAGTAAAAATGACAGGGTGTAGACCGCAAAATAGACAAGTCAAAAGGTCAGAAAAAGAAGAAGTAAAAGGTAAGACAGCTTTATCCCATTCCCATCCCAAAGGCAAAAACCAAAAGAGAAACAAAAGGTATCTCATTCTCACCTCGGGAGACGGGAAACAAAGCTTGTTGGCCTCGAGATCTGCGCTCTCTCTCCTCCCCCAAAGCCTCAACCCCCTTCTCCTCCCGCTCCGATCACCGACGGTCGTCGCATCACCACCAACAGCACGGGGTCTGAGAAAGTGCTCGAAGAGCGCCATGAAGAGAAACATAGATACAAGAATGGCAGTCGCGACGAACCCAAACGACACTGCGTTTACGGAAGAACTCCCGTCAGGATCCCGCCACCTGTCTTCCCCAGCCATGGATCCGCTCTCCTTCGCCACAGAAGATCCTCCGACGCTTCCTCCTGCCTTGAGTGGCGCCATGGCTGGACTTATCAAAACCCTCGCTTCTCTCATTTCAATCAATTGTTGTCAGAGAATGTATTAGTTGTACTTGTAGAGAGAGGAGAGCATGGTAAGAGAGAGCGTAGTGTTGTTTTGATCTGAAGATATTATCTTTTGCTGTGTTTGTTTGTTTTATGATGGAATTGGAATTGGATTGGAAGGAGGGTTTTTGAAAGGGGGACAAAGTCACAAAAGAAGAGTGAGTGAGACGGAGAGATCTTTTTTCTTTTTCCTTTTTAAAGAGAGAGAAAGTGACTTGACTTCGCCTCTGAACGACTACTGTTTTCTAATACTTTTCTTTACTTGCCTTCAAGGGAGTGTCAGTGTGGGGTCTTTTTGTCAGAGGTGGTAAAGTTGTGGATAGGTGTGTTCTACGATGCAGGAAATACGCCTCTCGTCTATACCAAATTTGTGGACCGAACTTCCTTTTTTTTTAAAAAAAAAAATGAGACTGGACTTTTTTTTTTTTTAGTTAGTACTAATGTTTTCACCCACAACTTGTTTCCAAATAAGAGCTTACCAAGACTTATTTGCGTCTTATGAAAGAGCCTAAGTTTTTCAACTTTTATGTGCTTTATAATTAACTTTTGATACTATTCTATTTACCTCAAATTTAACTGTTAGAATTTGTAACGTTGGATTTGGAAAGTAACGTTTGAATTTTGAAAAAAAAAAAAAAAATTGGGATCACATTGTGAACTAATCATGGTGCGTGCAACATTTGAAGTCTACACCGGGTTCACCTGATTAATGTCTAAATTTTTTTATCGTCAGACAGCATAGGGGCACAGTCGCCGAGCGAATAGGAGCAGACTAGGGACAGAGCACAGTCGCCGAGCGAATAGGAGCAGACTAGGGACAGAGCTAAGGAAGGGAAAAGAAAAGCTTATGAAAAATTTGAAATAATAAGTCAAGATGTTCGATATTTTTACAGTAGTGCCATTGAGGAGGGAGACCATGGTTACTGTTTTGGTCTTAAGTGGACAAGTTGGAGGGGCACAGCGCATTTCACTAAACCACCTTCTGCCTCCTCTATCATATTCTCTTTTAATTTTTTAACAACCCCTATTAACTAACTAGATAGGGTTTTACTTTCCACTCTCATCATTCACAAATCACAATTATCACGAATTGTTTTTAACTGGACTTTATATTATCGGAGAGCTTTTATATATGTCTTCTTTTCTTGTTAAGCTTATTCTTGAACAGAATTTATTACATGTACAGTTACCGAATCATATTTTTTTAAAAAAAAAGATATTGTTTTTTAAAATAGCAACAATAAATAATTATATCACCAACATTCATGTGGGAATTTGGAATATAACTGTTTTTCCAAAAAAAATTATATATTGTGTATATAATAGCGATATATATTGTCTATATATCCATAGACATGCTTCTGATATGAAAGATATATAGATCGATATACTTTAATTTGTACAAAAAATATTTGCTCTATGGGGCCCATTCTCTGCAAGAAGAGGGTAGAATTCAAAAGAATTTATTACAACCAAATACGCCTCTCGTCTATACCAAATTCTACGATCGGTAAAGTTTTGGTTTTAATAAATTCTTTTGTAGGATTGTGGCAATCGTCACCCTACCCTAAAAAAAAAAGAAAAACAGCATTAGAAAGATAAATTTTTTCCTCGTGACTCGTGTTGGTAAATATTTAAAATGACAAAGTAATGAAACTAATCTATCCATTTATCGGTCGCTTGCATTACGAATCACCGTGCAGGTTTCCAGTTGAAATTTTATGTCACCAAATTGTTGCTAGAGAGTGATTTATTATTAGAAAATAAAGTACCCTACAGAAGCAGATAATGACAATATTTGTCATCTTTTGCAAATTGTAGTTATCATTATAAGATAATTTGTTTATTTTGATGTAACATTTGTTTCTCCTCACTCCAAGTGGTTTGTTCTTGGAAATGTTAACGATTTGTTATACTAATTAATATTTAATTAACCATGATCTTTCCTTGGCAGCAGAGGTCTTTTCTCGCGTAATTATTATATCTACAACTCTCACTTGTGTTATCTACGTGACCGGATGGATTGTCCTTGAAAGATGCAAACAACCGAAATACATACAAAAATTCTTAATCATTTCACTGGTGTATAGATGATTAATTTGGCACGAATTTGATCATGCTGGATCTTGAACTTTTTAAAATACATGACTATTTTCAGAAAAAAAAAATTAAGTTTTTTTGTTTCACCGAAATTAATATATTTTAGCACTTTATCTGCCAAATTATTTGAGACAAAACAAGAAACAAATTTTATTTAATATTAAATTAAACTGTTGAGTCTATCCAATAGTGAGTCCTGCCCCCCCCCCCCCCGATCATAATAGAGCATTTATGATCAGCACAATTATAAGCACCTTAACTGAAAATGAAATAAAATTGAAACAAGCAAAATTAGTAACATTTTAATACAAGAAGACAAATTCCGTAAGTATTTTGTTTTATTTTTCTTTATTTGCTCGAAAAATACCACAATTCTAACATTTACATCTCTATATTCAGATCATTATAATGCAAATTATGCTTGCCTCAAAGTACCAATAAACCCAAAACAACCCACTAATTATATCACACCTCATCATCTTTCAGTTAAAAAACAGCGAACACTTGTGGGGCGGTGAGCCGTTTTGTGTGTTTCCACCTAAAGTGACGTTATCTAAGGGAATCCGAGTCTAATTAAATAAAAAAAGTTCTACTAGATAAAATATATTGTCGCTGAACATATTCTGTTTTAAGTATTCAAGCAATTCTCTCCTCTAAACATTCAATGCTGTTCAAATTTTTGTTCATCCAAACCCGAAAGGATCTAAATGCAATTTATGATTGCTTCAAAAAGGCCAAGAAACTTCAAAACAACACCAAATTAAAAAATGTCACACAAACACTTGTGGTGATACGCGAACCAGTTTTTTCAGAAAAAGTGACGTCATCATGCAGAGGAATCTTTGTTCGTGATGTATTATATGTATTTAATTTCTACTGAAAGAATTAGACCACTAATTTATTTATTTAAAATTAATAATACAACTATACAAGTAGTAGACTAGTAGGTAGATGAGGAGTTAGTACTAAAGCCATCCGGCATTCCTCGTGCCAAACCCATGAACAAATTCCCATAAACCCGCTACACCTAATACACGCTCGCCAATAGACTATCCTCCAAACAGCGCCATTGACCGTGGTACACCAAACGTTGCACCTGTAAACTAATTTCACGGAGACAGGACTAGAGAGAAGTCACAACCGTGTTTCATTCCGAAATTGACGTCTTCAAATCCAATCCGTATCCTGTCCTGCGCGGGATGATGCAGCGCATCATCCCACACAATCCGAGCGATTTGATTTGAATGATTATTTTTTTTCGGGCCTTATAATTCTGTATTTTTTAGAGGCCGTCCAGATCAGATGGGATGGTGCGAGATGGTGCGCTGCACCGTCTCGCGTGGGACATGATTTGGTTTACTTCAAATCACGCCACCTGGCTCTCTTTTACTGCTATCGTACTAGTCTTTAAAGCGTCTAAATGGTAATTGTGTAATTTTGTCGGGAGACAGGAGCGCCAACCATAGTGGGTTTTACAATGTAGTAAAAAAATTTTAAATTTATGTCAGATAATTTCTTTTATATGAAGTAAGATGGACCAAATCCTCTGCACTGAACTGTTGTCCGCAATTTTTCATCTCGACCGTCTAATTTAATTTTGATGGTTAAAATTTACGGACTGTACGGATCAGATATCAATCATAGGACATCCACCATTGATCGAACGGTTGTGATACACAACTGCTCTACAGTAACCGTAGAGGATAACGTTCCGAAGTGAAATGAGTAAGGTATTTTTTTTTTTTTTTTTAGACAACTTAGCAGCGGCTGCTAAGGAGAAATGAGTAAGGTATTGAAATGTGAACCAGTACCGTCAGATATTCAACAACAAATTGAAGCGAAATTACGGGGTATCAATATCATCGGATTCAGACAAAAAATGCGTGCAACTCTTCGACACTTGACAGAGTTATTTTACGATGCGTAATGTATATATGCAAATTGTATATATGTAAAAATGAGTCAATGGAGTTATGATAGGCGGATAATACGTTGAGATTTAGAGTTGAATAGATCTTAAAAATGTTAATTGAGATTTAGAGCTGGGATAAACATAAACCCATGTCATAACACAAAACTATATTAAAATTGAAAGAGCAAATATTTATCTATTTAAAAGACTGAGTTTTCGCAAATTCTATTTAAAAAAAAAATGAGAACATTTTAATGTCACTGTCAATCATTAAGCATACAACAATTCAATAATTACGTAGCATATATATATTTTTTAAAAATGTCGAAATATATAATGTGGTGTAGCCGTGTAGGGCTTGATGTTATATTAGGTCCAACATATGTATCAACTTCTCATTATTTGTAGTAATACGGTGGAGTAATCTTTTTTAAAAAACGAAAAGCGGTGATGTAATCTTTGCTACTTTCCTTGATTCAAACTAATGAGTAGATATATTGTCTTATGTTGGGTCTACTTTATCCTTTAGCTAAATTGACAAGACATCATATTTCTTTCTACAGACAACAAGAATAAGAAGAAATTATTTTTTTCCTTTTAAATAAAGGAAGGATTTTTAATTGTCATTTGTAGTGAGTACATCAATTTTACTCTTTTTTTTTTTGGAATACGTACATAATTTGTACGTTATGTTATTGGACAAATTCGGAACGACTTGTTTCTAGTGGTAAAAAAAATTTCTGTTGTATTTTTACTGCCTATCCCTGTACTTCGGAGATATTAGTTAGCCCAGCGGGAACCAGAAAATTAGGCCGAATGATAAGAGTCTAAGTACCTGTCAAACATGACTCGAGTCTGGACCAGTTGAGAAAATTACTTTCTGCATCTCAAAAAAATAAAATTAAATAATCAGACGGCTCAGATAAATGGTTGACTAGTTGAATTGTCAGGTATGATTTGTTCCACCAGCTGGAGCCACGTCACGTGCTTGTACAGCCAACTGTTAACTTTGTTTTCCTATTGCAAAACTCATCCTGGCTATATGTGTGTTTTAGACTATATTTTATATGAGAAAATTGTTAGATTATTTGGTGTTGGAACGGCCCGTCCCAATTCTGGGGCGGCCCGGTCCAATGCTCTGGGGCGGTCCGGTCCAAGTCTGGGACGGCCCGTTCCAGACTCTGCGCCATATTAGGAAATAATCTATTTTTTGGTGGGCTGATTCTGCTTGGTTTCCAAGTCATTAAGTTATATGGTAATAGGCTAAACGTGGCTGTGAAGAAAAGCAAGGTTTTGTGCAGGGGTGTGTTGCCTTTTATAGGTGGTTATATTTAGAAACAATGGCTATTTTCTGATGGGTAAAATAGGTATTGTTTGGAGGCCAAGAAGCCTTTGGCTCTCTGTATATAAAGGGGTTGGTCCCCAAGGGACAAGATAATCACGTTGCTGGCTGTATACATGTGTTAATAACAGCCATCCTCTGCCTCTTTCTCTATTCTTCCATCACATAGTTAGAGAAGGTGCCCTAGTTCAGGCATAAGGGTACCAAGGCGTGTCTTGTTCTCTTGGAAGACTTCTCTCCCGACTTTAGCACGTGGAACAGAAGGTGTAAGGTGCATACACATCACAAGATATCAAGAACTCGAGGAGATCCAAGATTCAGGCCATAGCGATGGAATTAGGTAAGCTTCCGCTCAAAGATTTAGTTTCTGGTGTTTTGGAACGGTCCGGTCTATGACCAGAACGGTCCGTTCCAACTGCTGGTTCAGCGAGTTATGTTTAAGTTTCTGGGTTGCTTATTTGACATGTTAGAACTGTTAATCCTTTGGCCTTTAAAGCAAACCCAACAAGTGGTATCAGAGCCACTCGTCGTGAGCCAGTAGCATGACACATAAGTTTGGATCTATTTGAATTGATTTGGTGAGATTGTTGATTTGAACTGAACTGTTTAAGTTTCTGGCACATATGTTCTGGAACGGCCTGTCCCAGGTCTGGAACGGCCCGTCCCAGGACTGGGACTGCCCTTCCCAGGACTGGGACGGCCCGTCCCAGGACTGGGACGGCCCGTTCCAGACTTTTTTTTTGGAATTTTTTCTGGATTGTTTTTTTCTGAACTGTTTCTGACTTATCTAGCTTTTAGACGGTTCGTTTCATGGCTCGAACGGACCGCTCCATTGTTTATTAAGTTATTGTGCCAGACTTATTGTTTGTGAAATTGCAATTGCTTGAAAAGATTTTGAAAATTAAGTTAAAGTTTTGAAAATTCAAAATCGGTTAAAATCTGACCTAATTGGATGAATTAGATTTAGAGTAGATCTATTGTCAGGTTAGGAGAGAAATCTTTAGGGTTTCTCGACCTAGATTAGGACGACAAATTCTACTCTTCTCTGCGGTTTTCAGGCGGTCCGTTCCACTCCGGGACGGCCCGTTCCACTTCAGTTTTGGTTGCAAACTGTTAGGTATTGACCAGAGTATAGGACGGTCCGTTCTACAACCAGAACGGTCCGTTCCAGAACCAGATTGTTAGGTTTTAAGCCAAAATTCAAGTTGTTTGTACTGGTAAGGTACAAATGACACTTTATGCATCCCTCCTCTTCTCTTCTTTGCCGTGGTTTTCATTAGTAAGAGCTGTAAGCGTTGGGTTACACCATGTTGTCACGAGGACAAGTTCTGTCGCAGAAAATAAGGTCGGCGCCTAAAGTGTCCATATGACCCTGGCCTTTTCTGGGAATCTTGCCTGGATGTGGTGTAATTTCAATGGCTGCTGGCTGAACGGGAGACCACCGCTTTCTTTTCTTACCTCAATATGACTCGTACTGGCTTGTATGGTCATATCTCTCTTTGGTTCTCTTCTGGTCTATTTAGGGCGGACCGTTCTCTCACCAAAACGGTCCGTTCCAGGTGTGTTGATTCGTATTTTTTTTCATACGATTTAATGTATATATACCATAGAGTTTGCAACTGGGTCCTAAGTCTATATTATCCTAGGTCAGTATTTAGTTAGGCTTTTCATATTAGGATTAATGTGCATAGTGAAAAGTCTAGGATTAGCTATATTTTAAGTCTAATATAAAGGTAATTTGAGTTGTATTTTGAGAATTGAACCAATATTAATATCATCCCGCCAAAGTGGACTCTCATATTAATGGTTGTTTCAAAGGCTCAAGTACAAAGTGTATTAAGGTACATGTAACTTCTAAATTATGGATCGGCCCAAAGGAAGGACATAATTTAAAAGACTACATGTACAAATGTTTTGGTAGAATCAAATGTGTAATGATTATAAGGTTTTGCATATAATTAATTAATTGGCCCAAAGGAAGGTTAATTAATTAATATGTTATGAATCGTTACATTTGATACTACACCTGGTTGATTGAAGTTTGCTTGGAGACTCCAAAGAGCACTTGCAAATGAATAAAGACTAGTTGATGGGATTTAGACCTTTATATTTTATGATTTAACTTATACATTATGGTTATTAACATTAGTGTATTTTGTCTTTGGTTTATTTTAGCAAATATTCCAGCTAGCATTAACAGCATACCCATGCTGACTGGTTCCAACTTTAAGGAATGGAAAGAGAACTTGATGATAGTTCTCGGTTGTCTAGATCTTGACCTTGCATTTAGGGAGGATAAACCACATGAGATTACTGCTAAGAGTAATCAACAACACATTCAAAGTGTGGCTCAGTGGAATCGCTCCAATCGCATGGGCATTATGATCATAAAGAAGACAATCCCAGAGGCATTCAGGGGTACCATTTCTGATTCCGATGAGGCTAAGGCATGCTTGGAAGAAATTGAGAAGAGATTTGCCAAGAATGAGAAATCGGAAATTTGTACATTCATGGCAAGACTCACCTCTATAAAGTATAATGGAAAAGGCAACATTCGTGAGTACGTTTTGGAAGTGTCTAATCTTGCTTCAAAGTTACAAGCCCTTAAGTTAGACATATCTGAAGAAATTCAGGTGTGTCTAGTGCTTAACTCTCTCCCTAGTCAGTATAACCATTTCAAGGTTACTTATAACTGCACTAAGGACAAGTGGACTTTGAATGAACTGATTTCGCATCTAGTTCAAGAAGAGGAAAGGTTGAAGCTTGATAAGACACATAGTGCTAACGTTGCCTCTACTTCCAAGAATAATGGGAAGAAGAAACAAAACAAGAAAAAGGCTGCTAATTCAGAGCCAAAGAAGGAACCCAATAAGGGAAAGACTGGCAAGAAGTCAAAGAATCCAAATGGGTGTTTCTTCTGTGGCGAAGAGGGACACAAGAAGACTGATTGTGCAGGCTACATAGCTTGGCGCAAGAAGAAAGGTATGTCTCTCTCTTTGGTTTGTTCAGAAGTTAATTTAACTTCAGTACAAAAGGATACTTGGTGGATTGATTCGGGTGCTACAACTCACATAAGTATCTCTATGCAGGGTTGCCTGAGCTGCCGCAAGCCAAATGATGGTGAAAGATACATCTATGTGGGCGATGGCAAGAAGGCACAAGTTGAAGCTATTGGGCATTTTAGATTGTTACTTAGGACTGGATTGTATTTGGATTTATATGAGACTTTTGTTGTACCGTCTTTTAGACGAAATTTAGTTTCTATTTCTGTACTGGACAAATTCGGTTACTATTGTTCTTTTGGAAATGGAAAATTCAGTTTATCTCATAATTCTAAATGCGTTGGATCTGGTTTTCTTTCAGTTTATGACAATCTATATTCTTTGGAAACTATTGCTTCATATAATGAATCTTTGCATACAAGTACTAGAAGTGTTAAGCGTAAATTAACTCATGAGAATTCAGGTGCACTTTGGCATAAGCGTTTAGGTCACATTTCTCCAAAGAGAATTGAAAGACTTGTGCAAAGTGAAATACTCGATCCTTTAGACATGACTGATTTAGGCCCATGTAAAAGTTGTGTTAAAGGAAAACAAACCAATAAAAGGAGATATGATGCCAATAGAACGAGTGATGTCTTAGAACTGATTCATACGGATATTTGTGGACCATTTCCTACACCTACAAGGAATGGTCAAACTTACTTTATCAGTTTCATAGACGATTATTCAAGATTTGGTTATCTATATCTATTAAGTGAAAAAGCGCAAGCTTTGGACGTGTTCAAATCATTTAAGGCTGAAGTTGAGTTACAACTCAACAAAAGGATTAAGCAAGTCAAATCTGACCGTGGTGGTGAATACTATGGTAGATATGACGGTTCAGGTGAACAACGTCCAGGGCCTTTTGCTAAGTTCCTAGAGGAAAATGGCATTGTCCCTCAATATACCATGCCAGGATCGCCTAGCATGAATGGAGTAGCTGAAAGGCGAAACAGAACATTGAAGGACATGGTTAGGAGTATGCTCAGTCATACTAATTTGCCAAGATCTCTTTGGGGCGAAGCGCTTAAAACGGCAGCCTATTTACTCAATCGTGTACCAACTAAGGCAAATAACAACAAAACTCCCTATGAAATGTGGACTGGTAGGAAACCAAGTTTACAACATTGTCGTATTTGGGGATGTCCAGCTGAAGCTCGGCCTTACAAGCCAAATGAGAAGAAGTTGGACGAAAGAACAGTTAGTTGTTATTTCATTGGATATGCCGAATGTTCTAGGGGTTACAAGTTTTACGATTCCACTAATAGGAATATATTTGAGACGATTATAGCTAAGTTCTTTGAGGATGTTTTGGTTGTGGGGGGAAATATGACACATCAGGATATTATCTTCGAGGAGGAAACAAGCACTGATCTTCAAACGGACCGTGACATGGCTGAAACGGACCGTTCCAGGATTGGAACGGACCGGTCTGAAGCTGAAACGGAACGGTTGATCATAGATACAGTGCCCAGGATTGAAACGGACCGTTCCAATGCTGGAACGGACCGTTCCAATGCTGGAACGGACCGTTCCAATGCTGGAACGGACCGTTCCAATGCTGAAACAGATCCTGTTCCAGATCCTATGGACTTGGATCTTGGAAATAATCAAGTTGAAGATAATAATGTCATTGAACAACTGCAGACACCTCAAGAACTTGTGCCTAGGAGATCCACTAGAGAGAAAAGACCAGCAATACCTAATGATTATGTGGTCTATCTCCAAGAACATGAGTTTGACATTGGGATGATGAAAGATCCTCATGATCTTCGTCAAGCTTTGGACAGTCCAAACTCACAAAAATGGATCGATGCCATGAATGAAGAAATGAAGTCCATGTATGACAATGATGTATGGGACTTAGTACCATTACCAGAAGGAAAGAAACCTATTGGTTGCAAATGGATTTTTAAGACCAAAAAAGATTCTAAGGGTAATGTGGAAAGGTATAAGGCACGTCTTGTCGCTAAGGGCTTTACTCAAAAAGAAGGTATTGATTACAAAGAGACTTTCTCTCCAGTTTCATCGAAAGACTCTTTTAGGGTAATCATGGCACTTGTGGCACATTTAGATCTTGAGCTTCATCAAATGGATGTTAAGACTGCGTTTCTCAATGGAGACATTGATGAAACCATCTATATGGTGCAACCACCCCACTTTGTATCGGACGATCCAAAGAAAATGGTTTGCAAACTTAAGAAATCCATTTATGGGCTCAAACAAGCGTCTCGACAATGGTATTACAAATTCCATCGAGTGATTCTCTCATTTGGTTTCGAGAGTAACCCGGCGGATGATTGTATATATCACAAGTTCAGTGGGAGTAAATATTCTTTCTTGGTTTTGTATGTGGATGATATACTGCTTGCCACAAACGATAAGGATATGTTGCATGAAACTAAGAAATTTCTATCTAGACATTTTGAAATGAAAGATTTTGGTGATGCATCATACGTGTTAGGTCTTAAAATACTTAGAGATCGTTCTCAAGGTATTTTGGGTCTATCACAAAAGGCCTATATCGATCAAGTACTAAAGCGGTATGATTTGGAAAACTGCAAACCAACAGAGACCCCTGTTGCTAAAGGGGACAAGTTCAGTCTTGAACAATGTCCCAAAACACAGTTGGAAAAGAAGCAAGTAAAGGACAATAAGTATGCCTCTATAGTTGGAAGCATAATGTATGCCCAAGTGTGTACACGTCCAGACATTGCTTTCATTACAGGTATGCTAGGCAGGTATTTGCATAATCCAGGAATTCAGCATATCAAGGCAGCCAAATGAGTTTTGAGATATCTTCAGAAAACTAAAGACTATGCACTAACATATCGGAGATCAGATAGGCTGGAGGTCATAGGATATTCTGATTCTGATTTTGCGGGGTGTCAAGATAGCTTAAAATCAACCACAGGGTTCATCTTCATGATGGCAGGTGGAGCTGTTTCATGGAAAAGTGCCAAACAATCCCTAGTGGCATCTTCTACCATGGCAGCAGAATGCGTGGCTTGCTATGAGGCATCATTATTTGGAACATGGTTGCGAAATTTTGTCACTAGGCTGCGTGTAGTGGACTCTATCCAGACTCCACTAAGAATTTTCTGTGACAATAACTCGGCAGTCATGTATGCTAACAACAACAGAAGCTCAGCCAACTCGAAGCACATCGACATCAAGTTTCTGTCTGTTAAGCAAAAGGTTGAGAATGACGAATTATCAATCAAGCACATTGGAACAAACTCAATGATAGCGGATCCACTCACTAAAGCATTAATACCCAAGCAGTTTCTGAAACATGTAACTAGTATGGGTGTAATTTCAGTTGAGGATTCTAGGCTTTAGTGGGAGTTTTGTTCAGTGGGAGTGCTAGATTAGATGATGGATTTAGTTTATTCAGTTATTCAGTGTATTATGTAATGAATATTTCTGCAGAAATGAATAAAGTTTCAGTTTTCAGATTCAGTTTCAGTTTTCATTCTCAATTTATTTAAGTTGACCTCACTTCAGTTTTGGGTGACCAATAAAGTTGGAAATAGACACGTGACAGTCACACTTACGTGTATTTTCCATACCACTTATACACATCTTAATTCGATGTCGTTCTTTATAATGATATTGTGATCATTGTGAGTTTAGTTGTGACGGCTTTATAGGATTAGAGGCCTATAAATGCTATAATGTAACGAATGCTTCCTTGGTCTTCTATTTATTGTAAATGATGGACGGAATTAAAGGCACAAAATCTATTACCATAAAAATATGAGCTCATTAAGTTAAGGACTTTGGATAACACTAAGTATAATAGCCCAAGTGGGAGATTGTTAGATTATTTGGTGTTGGAACGGCCCGTCCCAATTCTGGGGCGGCCCGGTCCAATGCTCTGGGGCGGTCCGGTCCAAGTCTGGGACGGCCCGTTCCAGACTCTGCGCCATATTAGGAAATAATCTATTTTTTGGTGGGCTGATTCTGCTTGGTTTCCAAGTCATTAAGTTATATGGTAATAGGCTAAACGTGGCTGTGAAGAAAAGCAAGGTTTTGTGCAGGGGTGTGTTGCCTTTTATAGGTGGTTATATTTAGAAACAATGGCTATTTTCTGATGGGTAAAATAGGTATTGTTTGGAGGCCAAGAAGCCTTTGGCTCTCTGTATATAAAGGGGTTGGTCCCCAAGGGACAAGATAATCACGTTGCTGGCTGTATACATGTGTTAATAACAGCCATCCTCTGCCTCTCTCTCTATTCTTCCATCACATAGTTAGAGAAGGTGCCCTAGTTCAGGCATAAGGGTACCAAGGCGTGTCTTGTTCTCTTGGAAGACTTCTCTCCCGACTTTAGCACGTGGAACAGAAGGTGTAAGGTGCATACACATCACAAGATATCAAGAACTCGAGGAGATCCAAGATTCAGGCCATAGCGATGGAATTAGGTAAGCTTCCGCTCAAAGATTTAGTTTCTGGTGTTTTGGAACGGTCCGGTCTATGACCAGAACGGTCCGTTCCAACTGCTGGTTCAGCGAGTTATGTTTAAGTTTCTGGGTTGCTTATTTGACATGTTAGAACTGTTAATCCTTTGGCCTTTAAAGCAAACCCAACAAAAATTTAATATGCACTGTAGTGCATAGGGAGTTCTATGTACCGCGGACTTTTTCGGAAGTATTTTTGTAAATTGACAAATCTAATTTAACCAATTTAATCTACATATTGAAATCTCATAGCAAACCAAATTTTATAATTTTTGAGATTTTATTACTATTTTTTATTTTTTTAAAACCTGTCATTTTTGGAACGTTGTAAATAGTAGTTTGTTTCCAAAAACGACAGGTTTTAAAAAATTCGAAAAAAATAGTAATAAAATCTCAAAAATTGTAAAATTTGGTTTGCTATGAGATTTCAATATGTAGATTAGATTGATTAAATTAGATTTGTCAATTTATAAAAATGCCTCCAAAAAAATTCACGGTGCACAGAATTTCCTATGAACTATGATGCATATTAAACTTTCTCATTTTATATTTGGCACCCTTTAGAATAGCTTGTTCTTAATCAAAATAAACTTTATTCTTGTTCGAATAAAAATATAAAACTAGAACAAGAACAAGAACAAGTCTTGTCCTTGTTCTTGTTCTTATTCCATAAACTTCCAAACATCTCTGCTCAGCTCAACGTCTCACAACGTCTCACTTCAAAGTTCAAATATTGTGCACATTAATCTAAAAAAAGTGTGCTGCACCATTCCCATAGATCTTCGTACGACACGGTATAACACTACAGATTATATCTACAAAATGAACCAGGCAATGAATGAATATTAGTCCCCTTCGATTCATTTACAACCAAAGTTAAAATTTGCAACTTGGTTTCCTTTCTTTATAAATTAGAAATAATCAGAAATAAATTTTACTGTGAAACTGAGTTAAGCTGTGCGAATATGGGCTCAACATAATATGTCAAATGTTTCGAAAAAATTAAAACTAACGTTACTGTTCACACGAATTTCGATAATAATTGTTAAAAATTCGAAATTTTAAAATAACGTTGTTGGATCGGCATTCGGATTGCCGAAAATACAAACTGCTTGGATCGGCATTCCAAATGCCGATCCAAACAAAAAAATATATACACGGCATGAAAATTTGTTATGGACGTCGATTTGTGCCACTACTTTGATTTTCTTTGTCGCTACCAGTTTTCTTTCATGTCAAATGTTCACTGAAATTGGTGCACATGATGCTTAGCAATGCATAATTTTTTTCCCCACTGCCTTTAAATTGCCATGTCCAGCTGTACTTAATTTATTACCTTTTAAAATATTCTTGAAACAAAGCACTAACAATATAATAAACAGAAAAAAAGGTAAGCAAACCATCCTGCAGCTTGGTAGGATTGGGAAGTCAAAACTCATTATGGATTTCAGGTAAGGGTACTTTTGGTGCTTCATCAGATGATTTATTTTGGTGCTTCATCAGATGATTTATTTTGAAAAAAGTAAGCAAATAAACATAAGAACAATGCCAATGAACCAAAAATAAAATATGACCCACTCGTGTAAAAGAGGCTATATTTAATGGTGAAAATAGCTTACAGAAAACGAAAGAAAGAGAAACCTTATAAAGGAAATAAGAGAAATACACTAAATTAAATTATGTTATTAAGAAACAAAAAATGCAGAAAACTACTTGAAACTTAAAATTACGACCACAACCCACGCACCAGGGACGGATCCAGACAAATTTTAAGCATGGGCACCATAACAAAATTATTAAATTAATGCTATAATAATAAAAATAATATAAAAATAAAACATATAATAAATCAATTTTCATATATAAATATATTATTTTCTCAAACATAATCAATAATAACACCATTAAAAATCCATTAGAAGAAATTTTTAATAAATAACAAAATATATTAAATCTAATTAATAAATAGTGAATTTTATTATCGAATAACAAATTAAAATATTACAAGTAAATGTAACATGGAAAAATAAAATTTAATAATTGTTTGACCTTTAGATTGTATGATAATATACAAGATTTTGAGATACTAAAGAATATCTCCAACTATTCATATAATCAATCTTAATCACATCGTTTATCTTTTTTTTTCAAAAAAAAAAAATGTTGTAGTGTTTATAATTCAAATTCGGTCTGTGTTTAAAATTACAAGAAAATAGGAAAGAAACCAAGGGGTATGTTGGCCTGCATCCAATTTACTTTGCGATGATACAAGTGCTGCTTTTTTTTATTGAGCTTTATATCATATACAAGTGCCGTTTTTTTTTTTTACTCAAAACAAAAGTCAAAAGCCGCTTTTTTTTTACTCAAAGCAAAAGCCAAAAAAATTGCCGTGTATTTTTTTTTTTTTGTTTGGATCGGCATTCCAATTGCCGATCCAACAACGTTATTTTTAAAATTTCGAATTTTTAACAGTTATTATCGAAATTCGTATGAACAGTAACGTTAGTTTTAATTTTTTCGGTCAAATGTTTCCATGTTCGTTTTCGTCACATGGACCTTGTGTAAGTATTTTTGGGCCTTGCCTCTCGTCTGGTCCCAATCAACTAATACAGATTACAGAAGCTGCGATCATTAAATTTTTCTCCAGTACAAATAGCGCGGAGGATTTAGCCACTTAATTGAACCTATCTCGTGAGCATTAGAAATCTTAAATGAAACCTCCTATTTTAATAAAATAAAAATAATTCAATAGTAAATGAAATATCAAAATCTGAAACTGCACAAGCACAACCATGACTTTATAACTTTTTAGTGCTGTTTGAATGGATTTAAAAAAAAAAAAAACTTGCGTTATCATTTTTTTCTCAATTTGTCTCTCTTGTCGATTTAGGTCTTTGTAGGAGAGCGAAAGAGACATGATATAACCTAACATTCTATTTCCATGCCTATATGGCTATTTCTTGAAACTCATTTAATATCCACTTGATAGGGACTGACACGAGGTCATGGTCATGGCTTTTTAAGTTGCGATGGATTATTTTAGACCACGACTGAAGTTAAGGCTTATATAGCTTGTTTTTCACATATTGGCACTTTTTGGCTCGTGTCCCTGTAAAAATCAATCCTTCCATCAACACCCTTCCGTACATTAAAAGGTGGCCGTGCTTCAGTTAAAAGCTTAAAATGGATTGATTATTCTAGCGCGCTTACGATGAAGAATTAATATAATATAACAAAAAACAAGGGTGCTCCTAACGTTAACGTACCTTAAAATTTTATGACAGACTTTGTATGTGCTTTTTAAATTATGTGGTGTGACAAACTCATTAATCCTGATTTGTTATAACTAGAAGTCATACAACAATGTAACCTAGCGGCAAAGAGTTTGTTTTCAGTCTCCTGTACTATTGAGCTCTATAGAAAAATAATATATACTATCTTTCGATATTCTTAAAATGAACCATCAAGTGGAAAAAAAATAAATATTACGTGCTGCTGACAAATATATATTCTGACAATAACGTGCATAATAACAAAATTTTCTTTTAAATATATGCTTTGTTTTATTAATATTATTCTTTGCTACTCCTTGCATAATCAAATTATGTTGGGTCAATTATGTAAGCCCTTCAATATATCATATTGAATCAATTTTCTTACTATATCTTGCTGATACGGCAGATAGGATGGCTACCTCATGCTGATGTGATACTTAAGTAGTTAAATTATGCCACTTAGGATTTTAATTATCTATCAAGCCGTGTCACATCTTTCTTAACCAAAGTGAGCCTTTATTGAATCAAGTATAAGTATGTTATAATTGATAGACAGACTAAGCGATTGAAATGCTTTGTTAGTCAATTTGTCATAAGTTGCAGGTGTGAGCGCTTACTCAATGTGTGACATGCTAGGTTTGGATCTATTTTGGGCTCAATTTCATGCCTTATTAAAAGTAGTGTTAGCACTAAGAGTAATACAAAAATTAAAGGATATCAGTACTAATCTTACGAGAACTTATATACTTTATTTAAAAGGATAATGCTTGCACAATAGCTCAGTTAATGCAATAAAGCAAAGAGCTGATTAATGAAATAGACCATTTTGCCCTTATTTTCCAAGCTGTGGTGATCAAATTCATGATTTCATAATTTAATTTGTCATAGAATTTGATTAATAATCTATTTACAAAATTTTAGTTATGTACCGAAGTGTTATTAGAGTTACCTTCATGAGAACATCAATCTATAATATAGGCAACTGTCATGCAGAGAGCTTAGCAAAGAGACTGCAATAAGATCTACTGAGTCCCGCAAAGAAAAAAAAGGTAATAACATGATATTTATTTATTTTTCTGACTCTCAGTTTTGTGTTTGATAAACATCACAAATTGCATATGTGATAATTCCATTGCTATTTTGTTCTCACAATTAAGCAAAGGCCTGTTTAAAAAAAAATCTTTAAAATTACAAATTTATTTTGAAACCAGGGATACTCTACCAACGTATCAACTCCAGAAGAATCTTTAGTCGTCGAACGTCACACCGCTGATCTCACCGATTAGGTTTTAATGCAAGCGCACTAATTTTGGGCAGTAATCTCAATTAGGCTCAATTTTGCATTATTAGGCATTTTTGGTATAACCTCAGGCCCCAATTTAGATAAATTATTGCACTACTTCTTTTGATTTTTTTTTTTTTTTTGTGTTGACATGAATGCTGATGTACTTACATTGTTCAGGTATTGATTAGAGAAGAATAAATAAGAGTGCCAGGGCCCTCCTTTCTCTGCTCATGTAAGTAAGGTTCGAAAAACACCATCAGGGCTATTTAATATGTCAAAATATTGAGCCACTACATGTTGAACTAAATTTTGTCCAGCAAAGAAAAGTACCATCAGAAAATTTATTTCTATTTCCGTGATCTTAGGAACAAGAAACTTTGTAAGCGACTTTCTTCAGCTTGGTCGTTCTGTTGCTTTTATTACTCTTGGAGAAATGATTTTTAAAACCATCTCTTGATCTTTTTTTAATCTTTGTACCACAGCAAATAGTAAATGATGGTACACTTACTAGAATGGATCTTAATTGATACTGCCATGAAGGAACTGATGCTAGGAGCATGTTTGATAACTACAAAAATAATTAATTGTAATTACACTGTAGTGTTATAAATAATTTTACAATCTAACAATTGTAATTGCACTGTAGTGTTAACAAGATTATTATTTCAACTTTGAATGGATGTGCTATCCAGTTGGTGCTACAATAATTGTGGGTACTTATTTTACTTATTTGTTTATTTTAAGAAAAATAATGGCATTAGCTGATAAAAAATGTAGGACGAATAGATGATTGAAAAGTTCATATTCGTATGAAAGGGTGGTAGACATTAAAGATTTTTTTGCTGACTAGAACATTTTATTGTTGACATATTTCTATTAAAAGGGCAGTTTAAGCATCTTTTTTCACATAATCTCCTGTTTTTTGAGAGTTAGAGTTATCACATAGTAGATTGATTTACATAAACCGTGTAAATTACATATTCAAATCATTTAGTACCTTTTTTCCTGTTCAAAACTCCTGTTTTGTTCACTATGTCAATAAGTTTGCCTTCAATGTATGATCTTCATATAAATTCCTTTTTAAGATTGTACTTACTCTGTGGTGTAAGCTTCTTTTATGGGGTTGATAGTTCTAGGAAAATCAAATATTTATGAATTATCTCCATTTATTAGTTCTTCCGAGTATTTACTGGTAAGTAATACAATCACATTGGCATTCTAAAGTCGAATCTTTATACCTTGCAAAAAATAGACATATTTCGGGTTACTGAGAGGCTGTACTTGCTTATTTGGTTTGACCTTCTTATTTGCTATACATATGGCTCTAAAGTAAGGTTCTCCTTATTAAGGTGCTTTGATTTGATCGTAGTAGGGTTTTTCTTATTGTATTTCCATTGTGTTATTATCTATTTTGGTTGTCAACTTATTCATGTACTGATCGAATTTAAATTTAGTATTTTTTAAAATATATGATTTAGATTATCCTGTTAATTAGCTACCTATTGCTTGATTTACAGAAATTGGCTTCACGATGTTATTTCTGAGCCCTTAGTTCTCTGGCCCTTTATAACTAAGATTTTTGTCCTCCTGACAAAACATTAAGTATTGCTACTTTTGATTTATGGTGTGTAGTGCCCATGAGATGGACCATTTATTGCATCTGTTCCTTCTCAAAGATATTGATGTTCAGGCTTCTAATGAAGACTAAGTTCTTCAATAAAAGCCAGGACTGATCGTCAAGGCTTTTTCTATGCTTAAAAACATCGACCTTTCACTCCTTGATGTTAATTGAATATATTTCTTTGAGACCTACAGGTTCATACTGTTCTTTATTTACTGGTACTAAACTACTTAAGAATGCTTAATGTATTAGATATTTCTGTGCTCGAGGATTAAGCATCATACCAATATTAAGAGAGATGCTTGAACTGGTATGATACTTAATCAACTATATGTATAATTATCCATACTGTATTTATATACATTAAATATACATACAAATATATATAATTATAAATATAATATATGTATAAAATTAAATATAATTTATAGTATGACATGTTTAATACTTTTATTTGTATTTAATTTTACACATACATATTTGTATGTATATAAAAAATCTTATATATATGTATATTTATTTATACATTAAAAATCTTTTATATCTTAAATTATGCATGTTGAATAGCTTTATACATATATATTATGTATCATATATTTTAATTATATACAATAATATATATAACTATTCATCATGCATAATTTAATTATATACAATAATATATATTTAATATATAAAATATATGATACATAATATATATGTATAAAATAAGTATTATATACATATACAATATTATGTATTTAACATGCATAATTTAATTATATACTTATATTTTTATAATAGATGTTTAAATTATGTTTAATTTCTAATCACAGATTATATATTTTGTAATAACAAAAATTTTGAGGGCTAAAGAGTAAAATTGTAAATAAAAAATGGCTTTTTGGGGCTTTCTGACGCGGGATGCCGATCCAAGCAATTTGTAGGATCAACATCCGGGATACCGATCCTACACCATCATTTTTAAATTTCTGAATTTTTTATAATTAATATCGAAATTCGAGTGAACAGTAAAACTATATTTAATTTTTTCGGGTCAAATGTTTCAATGCTCGCTTTCGTCACATGGACCTTGTTTAAGTATTTTTGGGCCTTGCCTCTCGTCTGGTCCCAATCAACTTAATACAGATACTGCGATCATTAAATTTTTCTCTAGTACAAATAGCTCGGATTTAGCCACTTAATTGAACCTATCTCATTAGCATTAGAAATCTTAAATGAAACCTCCTATTTTAATAAAATAAAAATAATTCAATAGTAAATGAAATATCAAAATCTGAAATTGCACAACCATGACTTTATAACTTTTTAGTGTTCTGTTTGAATGGATATATATATATATATATTTTTTAAAAAAAACTTGCGTTATCATTTTGTTCTCAACTAGATGGACCCATTCCGGCTCCGCCGAAACAAATTGCTCTGAAAATTTTTAGATTTGATCCTTTTGTTGTTTACATTGATGAAACTTTACTGAACAAATTCCATGATGAAAGTTTAAAGAGTTGACAGAACAAATTAGTAGTCAATCATGTAGTTTTTGCAATCTCATGGATTATTTAAAGGACAAATTATTAGTGGTCAAATTAAAAGAAGACAACATAAACCAAATCAATACATAATCACAATAGTAAATGCAACGTGAAAAAAAGAAATTCAATTAGGGTATGTTTGGATGCGCAAGAATAATGTTTGGATAAGAATAAGCTCCAAATTTTTTATTCTTGTGCAATCAAAACAATACAAGAATAATGAATTTGGACTTATCTGGTCCCTTATTCTTATACTAACAAAACTAGGGTGTGTTTGGATAGGTCGGGAATAGAGAATAGGAATAAGAAATTTCGGTTTGCGTGCTTATTCTTATTCTTGTGCAAAACAAACGGTATAAGAATAAAGAATTTGGGCTCTTATTCCTATACTAACAAAACCATGGTATAAGAAGGAATATGGACAAGCACGCAAATCGAAATTCCTTATTCTTATACCCTATTCATGGCTTATTCCGTTGCATCCAAACACACCCCTATAGAATTTGAATAAGAATAATAATTGGCACGGGATTCTAAATCCGGCCCTTTATTCCTTATTCTTATTCTTATCCGACCTCCATCCAAACACGCCCTTAGTAATTATAAAATATTAAGAATAGCAATAAAAAAAATATGAACAATCAGCATAGCATAGTAGACTAATATCAGTATTATAATAGTCGATATTAGTATTATACCAATAGCTATTACTATAATGATGAAGAGAACTAAAATTATAATAAGTAATGTCGTTGTTATAGTCCAGGGGCGGAGCTGGGAAGGGCCACTTGCCCAGGTTTAACCTGCAGAAATTAAAAATTGAGTGTTCTTTTCATAAGGTTTTTAAGCTTAATATTCAAAGTGCTCTGGCTTCAATTTCGGTTGTACCCAGGTTAAGCCTTAATTTGCTTATGGCGCATGAGCACTCTCTCCCCTTACTCTCATTAGGCCATTGCAGACAATAATAAATCGATAAAAAATTAAATGCGTTTCTTACCCATGTGGTTCCATAAAATGGGCAAAGTCACTTTTCAATTATTTTCTATTTTATTTTTCATCCTTCCCTAATAAATGATAATAATGAATTTGCGCCGGCTTAGTAAGAAAATGGAATATATGTTATAATTTCCTATGGTACATTTCTTTATTGGTTTTAAGAAATTTGTCGTCAATATGAAATTAAACAAACACCAAAAAAAAATACAAATATTCACGCAAGTGAAAGAAATTTCTCTGTATATAATAAGGAATTTTTCCTGAAAGAAGTAAATAAAATCTTTAAATAATTTTTCTTCTTGTAATATTGATATGCTATGTTTAGATTGTAAGGCAAGGATACAATTTATATTACCAATGTTAGTTATATACGCAATTGTATGTATAATCAGAAAAAAAGAATTCACAATCAAATCCTCACAATTATATATAGAGATTAGATTTTTTTTTTCATTTGTGCTTATTGGCGATACATATAAAGATTAAACAAAATATAAGGTTTATAGAAAATAAATGTATTTTGTAGTAAAATTCATTAAATTTTATTTTAATATTAAATTATTTTTTATCATTGTGCCCAGACTTAAAATCAGCCTGGAATAGACGATGTTATTATATTAATAGTTACAACATCAAACAAACTAGCAATAATAATCATAATATTAATGATTATAAGAGAAATAATTATAATGATATTAACAGCTAATAGTTATTATGCCCCTTTTTTCATAATAAGTAATATTATCATAATAGGTAATATTATTTTTTTAAAATTTATTAAGGCTACAGTAGCAATGATCATTAACATTTTTTTTTTGCTATTCTATGACAATCAACGTAGTTTATTTAAGAAGTATTTCACATGGAAAAAAATAAATATCTAATTAAAATAAGGAACATGAATATTACCTGCAATGGCTCGACCAAAATACGAACGTCGCTTCATGTCACGCATCAACTCATCATGCTTCATCTTGAAAACCCTACACACAATATCAGGGCGTTCATTAGAGTGTTGCCCATGTAGAATAGATTGTTCAATCTCGACCCATTGCGGGTTGCATGTAAATGTAACAAACAAATCTGGGGGGCCAAAGTGCCGAGAAAGAGCAGTACAGTCATGATAGTTCTGGAACATATATCGAGGGCTTCCAACGTGGGAAGAAGGCAACATAATACGTTTCCCAAGTTAACAACCGAGCATATCACCTTCAGTAACAGCACGTCTAATATTACACAATTTGTCAGTTCGCAGTTTATGCTGATTATGTTCTATGAAACGAAGCCTTCTTTGTTCAATGGACACATAAATATCAACTACAAATTGTTGAAACAATCTTCCTGATTGAAATATAGTAGGAGGTTCATCGCGCCGTGGATGCAGGCAAAATGAATAGTACTCGGCCATAGTTACATATTGTCTTTTAAATTTTTTCGTACCTGGTGTATTGCTTTTGTAACCAATATACAGATGATAGCCTTTTTCACCACGTGAAAATATAATTGGATATTGAAAAGGCATACAGAGCGGATTATCATTGTAAATACGTTGTAATTTTTCTGAGCGATATTCGACAATTATATCCCTGCTAGGTTGACTTGAACTAATATCGCCAACAACAAAACCAACCACCTCTGATGCGGATGGAGGGCAATATTGAGGATTGGTTCGGTTGTAATCGGAATGTATACGTATTTGCAATTGAGGAGCATTTACAACATCCAATCGTTCTTTAATAGTACGATATTCTTTTACGAGAACATTATGCTTAGCAAACATTTCACAAAGCAATTGGACAATGTGAGGTCTAGGTTGATCGTGCAAAGATGAATGTGAAAAAGGAGCAAGCCTATTTTGAATTCCATTTTCTGTATCATATACATAAAGCTATGCAAAAGTAGGTTTATAACCTGGTAATGGTAAGAAGGAGCCCATTTTATGAGATATTTGACCTCATATTTTGAAAACATATGGTGCTGAGCCATTATTAATAGAATCATCAAGTTTACATCCGAATGAAGTAAATGAGAACATTGAATTGTATACACATATGAGTCTTTTGAAATGTTTCGAGTCAGGATTGTCACTCGATGAGAGAAGCTGTTGCAAAATATACGGAGGTTGTTCTAACAAAGGGATACTAACTCGACCTTTTCTGCAACAAAGGTTGTATGTGGGACAATTTTTTCTTGAAGTTTTAACATACCTTTCTCTATACCAGAAGAACGCACCACAAAAGCTACAAGTACGATCTGGTCGACCTATGTCCAATGGCCGGAAACGATGCTTGACACCTGTAAAATAAATGCATACAAAATAAAGTATATTAGAAAACACAATGGCATATAAAAAAAAACCAGAATGGTAATTGTATATGACGACGGGGTCTCTTACATGATTTACGGAGGAATTTGAGAGGAAGATAAAGATCATCAGAACCGAAAGTTTCATTACATTCAACATTTGCAGATTGTACATGTTGTTGGAAAGCAACTTCCTTTGTTTTTACAGGCTTTGATACTTCTGATTGTTCTGGGAATTTTGTAAAAAAAAAAATCACAACTTTATTTTTGAAACTTATCAAACATTAAATAAAACACGATTACTGCGTAAAACCCATTCAGAAATTTTGTGAGAGGAAAAGTAAATAAAAAGGTATAAAATTCTACCATCACTTATTTAAGTCCCAAAGCACAAAATTGCATGAAAAAACTTTTTTAATTACAGTACATAGGAAATTTGAAAGAAAAGAGACTGGAAGATCCCAATAATTATAACACTCGACAAACCAAATGTTCAAAACAATCCTGGATGAAGGCCAAGCCTATTTAATTTAATTGAACAAACTTTGCAAATGAAATAAGCTCTCAGCAGAATTTGGTAGAAGATAAATAAAAGATCACACAACAATTGAAAAATTACAACTAGTCTACTTTGCCGCATAAAATGTTCATAATTGTATCAGAAATTTCAGTAGAAGAAACTTAAAAGGAACTAAGGTTATAAGACAAACTATTGCCGGCATCAATATTTATAAGACAAGGTGCAGTACTCTTCTTGAACAATGATTCGTTATTGACCCGACCCAAGCTGTACAATCTGTTGTCTTTAATTTTTGGAAAAAAATTGACAGAAAGAGAGAGTTCATCGGAAGTGGAAGATTGACTCCACTTAACACTGGAAGACAGCATCTTATAAGTAGGCTCAGATGCTTCCGACTGCTGCAAGCCTGCACATAAATAGTACATTTTTTAATTTCCAAAAGTATCAAATAGAAAACAAACGAATTGATGTGTTCAAAGAAAGAAAATAAAAGATCAATGGACAACCAAGTAACAAATATGATAATTTTTTATGCATGAAATGGGTAAAAATATAAACCGTTCTAAAATAAAAAATCAGAGTTTTAATAGATGAACACATAAAAGGAATCAAGAGCAAAAAACGTACCGTGATCAACAGCAATGTTCGTAAGACAAGGTTCATCATCCCTGATATCTCATATTTATATCGATATTTTGACCAGACTTTACATCGAAATTGTGACTAAAACTGCTATTTTTCCTTGTTTCTATCTTTGTTCGCCAGATTTGGCACTGCCGTTGCGTTTTGTTTTATCTTTACAGGAACTCGAAAGAAACAACAAGGAAACAGCAGAATAGATGGCTAGACGACTTATTCCTAGCCTAAGATCAGTCCCGACTCGACCCGATGCACCGCCCAGACACGAGCCCAGCCAGTCAGAAGTCAGACTCGTCCAGCAGCTTCAATTCGGTCCGAATTCCTCTCAATTCGGACCGAATTCCTATGCGAGCTAATTCCAGCAGCATCAATTCAGTCCGAATTGCTTAACATGGAAGGTTTTCTGGTTGAGTTCTGGAGGCGTTTTCTCTTATGGAAAGGCCTCAATTTCGGCCTGGATGAAGGGAAAGCGTGCACCAGTTGTCCAGGAGCCAGAGGGGAGCATATTAGGCGCCTTCCATCTTTGGAGAAGGCCATCTTTCATTCCACAATTCAATTTCTCTCTCTTGGAGGCAGCCGATTTGTTTTTGGGTGTTCTTCTCTTCTTCTTGGGCGACTAGGGCAGGGCAGAGCACGAAGATGAGCTGTTTCTTGGTTGCTACGAAGAGTTCTGAAGGTCTTAAAGTGTTCTCTAGCGCGACGGAAGCGGTTTACAACTTGAAACCTTGGATATTTGTTGTATCCCTCATACTTTTCTCTAAATTCTGATTTTATAGCTTATTTGAAGTTATCTACTGTTATTTGTATGATTTGTGGTAGTATGGTAGGCTAAACTTTCAATGTTTTAGGGGTAGATGTAGCTTAGGACTTGGATTGCTTGATTTACTTATTTTGTTGATGGATGAAGTCAATTACTACTCAGAACTTTTAATGAATTGCTTGTGTTTTTGAGTTGATTATTGTTTGAATTGCTTGACACTTGTTCGGCCGCATTTGTTAGAACTACAATCCCACATAATAACCAAGTCTTGCACAAGAATTCGAGGTAGGTCAAGGACGAAAGTCGACCAGTTAGTAACCAAAAGTAAACACTTCTAATTAGGCGACAGTATAAGTTAGATATCTTGTAGAAAACCAATTGGTAAACTCGAATAAGTCCACCGACAAACGAAAGTTGAGATGCAATGCATTCGATGAAGGTTAACACTAGTTTCCATACCAAATACCATACCCAATAGGCGAAAGCAGATGGTTAGGGAGTTTAGATATGGCTAGATGGACCTTTGACTTGTATAGATCATCAATCGAGTAAATTACAGCATTTACGCAGTGGAATTCGGACCGAATTGGTGGAACAGAAACGCGACAGCGCTATGTTTCGCAACCCTGTGACCAATCCTAAGTGAAATCGAACCCTAAGACATATTTCTCATCATATATTAAACTATTAAAAACCTCAAAAAATGTTTATTTGAATTGTTTAGCATTATTTTCATATTAGCAATTGCTTTATTATGTTTTTCCTTTATTTATTCGATTTGAGATTCGAGGACTTTTCAAAAAATTTTATTGTCTAGATTTAGCGAACCAATAAGAATAGTATTCATATCCATTCCTGTGGGATCGACACATTTACTTTGCTATAAACGACTAGTCGAATAAAATGTTAATTTGTTTGACCTAGGTTTACACCTCGATCAATCCCGTGGAAAATATTCATTTTGTACCCGACGTGAACAGTATGGTTTCTTTGGCTTAATTCTTGGAAAAAATTTGGCAGACAAAGTGAGGTCATCAGAAGTGGAAGATTGACACGACTGAATGTTGGTCGATAACATCTTGCTGGAAGACAACATCTTATAAGTAGGCTTTGACACTCCTAATTGTTGTAGGCCTGCACATAAATAGTACATTTTGAATTTCCAAAAGTATAAAATAAATGAAACGAATGAATTAACACATTGAGAGAAAGACAATAAAAGGACAATCAATAAGCAACCAACATGTAACATAAAAAAAAAAAAAATTTACTCACTTCACTTCAAGATGCAACAATCGTGCAAGAAATTTTTTTTCAAAGACATTCAAATATAGAAACTCTGAAGCATGCAATGGGTAAAAGTACAAAATGTTTCAAAAAAAAAATCATAGAGAGTCAATGTTTGAGGCTGACATACTAGATTTATCACATACCATGCATTATGTTATAAATTTGAATAGATTAACACGTAAAGTGAATCGAGAACAAAGAACATATCATGACCACCAGCTATATCCATAAGACAAGGTTCACTATCCTGTGGAGAAGATTCACCTTGTACCCGACGTGAACAATATGGCCTGCTTGGTTTAATTTTTGGATAATATTTGACAGACAAAGGAAGTTCATCAGAAGCGGAAGTTTGACTCCATTGAGTGTTGGTGGATGACATCTTGTAAAGCTAAACTCGAAGAGGAATCTATAAAATCATTATGAGATTGTTACATCAACGAACGTACATAACAAAGGTCTTATTGCAAGAGAACAAAAGAATACATTATTAATAATCAAATCAAAACAACCACAAAGAAAGCACAAAAAAAAGAGCAATATATATATAAATAAGAATCCAACAAACTACAAAGAAAAAAGGATACAGAACACATAAAACAGTACCGAGCTTAAAAAAAATACTAAACATGTTAGTTAGTAACTCCTTTAATAACCTTTTATAAAAAAAGGAAGTACTATTCATGTTAATCATAGTAAGTAATTCAATCACTAAACAATAATTCAAAATTATTTCTTACAGCATCAAGAAACGCTAATTTAAAAAAGAAAGCATACAACATGGGATACTTATTATTAATTCATATCTTACTACTCAGGATCAGCACCAAAGAAACATTTCCTCTTATCTCCAAAGGTGTCCCCTGACCAAATCAGTCCAACTTATACATAGAAAAGAAGGGAGCATTGTTTGCAACTGAAAATATAATCCTAAATCAATCAATTTTCCGCCCATGCTGCCAAAAATATCCAAATTTCATACCATATAATAAGAACAAAATGAAAAAATTAACTGTGTTAGCCAACCTTTTTTCCCTTACTATTTTTTGCGTTACCATTACATTCAGGTACAATTGTACCAAATTGTTACAGATAAAGTAGCAGTATAATATTTTTTTTCCGAGAGAACAAACCAATCAGAGGGGAAAAAAAGGAAAACAAACCTTTTGACGTTCACTGATAGGAATAGGCAGTTAATTTGCCCTCTCTTTAGTTAAATTAGATTTCCTTTCCTAATTATTCTATAATGATCGTTTCACACTTTTGAAAAATAATACGATCGTAATATGTAGTATTAATTAAAACCCGTGAGAGTCGTGGCCCGTTTTTTGTTTTCGGTAGCGACACGGCAATCTGACCGTTCGATTTTCGATTGATCGATCTCATCCGTTAATATTTCTTTCTCCTCTCTTCTTTCTCGTCAACAACAGAAAAATTACTCCTTTTCTTTCTCTCTTCCTTTTAGTGCAGCGGAGAGGATTTGGTTCTCCGTCTTCCTCTCCATCGCCTCCTCCCGCCTACACCTGCCCCCCTCTGTCTCTCCGCCTCTCCACATCCTCTTCCACCAACATTGCCGCACCTTGCCTCTCCTCTTTCCTCTCCACCGAACCCTATGGAAACTGAAGGCACAAAAGCACAAATCCAAATGGAGGGTCGTCGCCCCCTTTGTCTCTTTCCCTATTAAGCATTGACTCCTTTGATTAAGTCATTATTTTAATTTTTTACCAATATATTGATTTCTAATTTTTGCCTGCCTTGCTTCTTTTCAACCAGGTTTGAATCCAAAATTTTAATTCATGGCTACTTTTTAAGATCTAACTACTTTCTACCTTATTGAAGTTTTAAAGTTCTCACGCGTGTAGTTGCCTTATTTAGGAAGGTAAAAGCTCAATTTTGACTATTCGATTCTTCTCTTCATTTATTTGGCTATGATAATTATTGTTATAATGATATTTAGGGGTGCTAATTATTTTACCATGATTTTTGCATGAAATTACTAACTGATGATCATTGTACTTGGAGTTGTTTGTGAATTCTACATCGCCAAAGAAGAAGATACAGTTGAATAGTTGCACTTTATTTCCAGATGAAATAATTCCTATATTGTGAAGTTAAATATCAAATTAATTCAGTTAAATGTAGAGTTGAGACTCAATTAATGTGTAATTTAGTAAAAAAACTCAACTACAGTGATAATATTGGAGCTTGGGCAGGTAAGATTGCTTCGACTTCTTAAAATTTTTGTCTATCAAGAAAGGGTGCATCTCATCCGATGGTCGTTGGTTCATGTATGTGTTTCATGTCATCAACCAGTACAGTTGCAAACTCACTGATAATAGTGTGCTCAGCTACATCGCGCAGGTACGTCTCTAATTTTGAAATTAGTTGTGCTAACTTTACCAGAGGTACCGCCCGTCTCTAACTATGGAAGGAACCAAACTGTCGACAATGTATACTGTGTTAACTTTAAAAGACTGACAATAATAACAATGTAGTACCCATTCCTCCAAACCTGTAGAATAGACGAATTATATTGACAAAATTCTAATCCAAAATTATCTAATTACATTGCTGGCATAAATCAGATATTAGAAATGACCATGTGTATTATGCCAACGTGAAATAAAACCTTTGAGGGTAGCTTTTACTATCTAAACTCAGGCATTCAGGAAATCAAAGACGACTTGGCATGGTAATTGTCACTGATTCCTATTATGTATCTTCCAATTTTATATTTTGAATTTATATTGGAAAAAAGAACAAAAAAAAGAATATAAAGGTGTCGAATATTTTTTTAAAAAGAACAAAAATATTCTTTTTATTATTGATTCTACTATACATAAAAATAATAACAAAATTTTGTTTCCACATGACTACTTTTGTAGTACAAGTTTAACTTTTTTCCCTAACTACAAAGTGATAAAGAATATATTAAAAAAAGTCTCTAGCAATAGTACTTTACATGTACCAGTACGAACAGGAAATACAACCATCTAGATTATTGGCATTTCTCTTTATATTTATGGAGATTAGGTTAGTCTGTTTTTATTTTTCTTTTGTCATTATTTCTATGAAACTACCATGAATTTTTAACTAAATTAGTCATGTTTGGTTTGAGTAATTTTGGTTTTTACTTTCAAGGAAAAAGGATGTTTCAGCTTAAGAGCTCTTTAGAGGCCAACAATAAAAAGAGACTCTCTGCCAAAGTTTTTGTGTATTTTTCTTCCTAATGACATTTAGCACATAAAGTTTGTCGCATTGATTTTTAGGTGAAGACTTGGTAATAAGGAAAAGTCCAGTAATGTTCCAAAAAAGAATGCAAGTAAGTTCCACACTTCAACAGTCCATTCACATACTATTTTTCAATATGAAATTTTAAATGCAATATTTTGTTGCTGTTTAACTAGAAGAATGTCAGAAATGACAAGATTAATTTTGGCTCTTTAGTTGACCGGTTATGGACACAGAGTACATGTGCATGTACCTACTGGAGATAAGAACCAAATATTTATTTAACCTACTAGATATAATTTTTAGGTGGGATTAGATAAAATTAAGTTTGCTATGGCTTATAAAGTTATAATGACCTAGAAAGATCAACAACTTGTACTTTGGTACATGCACGTAGACAACTGCTGGTGTTTGTATATATATGTTATTACAAAATTGTGTCATCTCATGTTACAGACACAAAGTCGTTTCAGGTAACTGTTGGACGAAGGATACTGATGTTGTAACTAATCAAGGCAAATCTCTCTCTTTTGGCCACAAGCCCACAAGAAATACAGGCATCTTGCTACCGATTCTGCAAGGAATACCTCCCTTAGTGTTGTTTTCATTTTTGGCACCTCCAACTGATCATTATACACATGCTCTGGTAGAAGATAAACAAAGAGGTTTAAGTCAAATTGACAAACTTAATATTGTGTAGAAATTGAGACATCTCCATTTTTTTTGTTTGGTTGATGATGCCATTAATGCGCTGATTTTACTGTCTGGCTATAGTCGTTCAAGTCTCCTCCATACTGTATGACTCCCATTAAAAAACTTAAGACGATTTTGATTCAATGTACCGGTACCAACTTTATTCTTTATACGGTGACCTGTAATACACAAAATTTTGCTATGCCAAACGATATTGTCTTTTTATTGTTAAATTTTCTTTCTATATTTTTTGTTTATTTGCATTAGCTGCTACAGGTCATTCCAGTAGAAATGACAGAAAAGTATTAGTATGAATTGATATAATTTTTGTTAGAATTTATAGGTAAAAAAGGACTGCCAATATGGGCAACTCGGACATGGTACTAACAATGAGGTCTGAACCTGTCATTTTCTTTTTATATGTCTCTTGCCCTGTCTCCCTCTCCTATTTGTCCTATTATATTCATTTTTTGTTACACTGAAATTATAGTAAAAAATAATTTTAAAAAGTTAAAATTTGATTTCCAACGAGATTTCAACGTGAGTTTAGGATAGTTGCAATAATATATTTGTTTGTCAATATATCTGGTCAGTGGATTAGATTGGGACTAATATTGTTTTGCTGGATCCAAGTTATCCCCAATCAAGGCTTATTTATGTATTATAAATATATCTAAAACATATAAACTTTTAGAATTAACATGGTTTGAATTTGCAATTAAGCAGAACATGGACATTTTTAGATGAAAATCGATTAGACTAACCAATTTGACCTTATCCTCTAAGCACGTAGAAAAAAATATTATTTTATTATTTATTTTTTATCACTAGCAATAAGTATCAACTGCTTGAGGTGACCTAATTTTTGTGAAAATTTATGTTATGATGCAGTGAAGCGGCAACAGATTGTAGTCGGGCAAGTACACTATATGGCTGCAGCCTTCGACAAACCACCATCATTGTCTCTCACCGGTAGACATGATGAATGAGGGTCATTAATATGTGAAGGGAAGATGCTATTTTAACTCACACGTGTTATAGATTTTGCTATAAATTTTCAGATTCTTTTCTGTTGATTTATTCAAAAAGTGAAAATTTTTTCTGCTTTTTGCCTGAAGGGGAACGACTAGGTTTATGAATACCGATCAAATGTATGATGGCTCTATTTGGGTTTCTTCAATTGCTTATATGTTTTTTTTAAAATTCAATGTATATGGATGCTAAAGCAGCTCATGTATGATGCTTATACACTTAATTTTTTTATAGCTCATGTGAAAAGAAAAATTATATCATTTTGCCTTTGCACTTATAAGTCTATCGCACACAATTTAGACTTAATGACAAATTATTAGTGGCTTTAAAATTGAAATATACAAAAATTCGCTAAGGTGCGGCGAAGCCGCACTTCCCCACCTAGTCTTATTTAAATTAAAGCAAAAAATTAAGGCGTATAATAAATTTATTTTCACTTTTTGTAATCTAACAGAACATATAGTCATGTTGCATTATCATTGATGTATGGTTTTCGTACTCAATTTCCAACCAGATTAAGCCCCAAAATTATGTTCAAATGCCTGTGTTTTTATCAATTTCTGCTAATTTAGGTTGTAGAAAGGTCCAGCCGTAGCCCGGCAAGTCTATTTTGCAGGTTCAGCGCTTATTCGGCATGGAGAACAAAGAATACAGCAAGCGGATGTGCTCAGACAAATTGGAACGGACCGCCTGGACGGCAGGATGGCCCGCCCTGACCAGAGGAAACAAGTCCAGACGGACTCAGCCAGACTTCAGACGGACTGCACCTGACCAGGCTGGAACGGTCCGCCCCAGACTCAGAACAGGCCGTTCCAGCTATCTTTGGACCGCTGAAAATAGAGGGTTATGTTTGTCAAGTCGGTTTTCTCTATTATCGACCTTCCAGAAGCACATCTCCCACGTTTGAAGCCACCAATGCCTCATTATAAAAGCTCTGTCATGTCTCAAATTCAAGCCAAGTTCAATTTCCCGAGTTTAGCCAACTTCTAGACTCAACCAAGGAGACAGCCTGCCGAGACGACCAATTGCATTTGGAACTACCCGTTCCAGAAACAGGACGGACCGCCCCAGATAGGACAGAGCACAGAATCATGGAATTTTCGAGCACGAATTGTTGTAACTTGATTTTCTCTTTTCTATGTCTTTGTACTTGATGAAACCTGCTTGTTCTTGCATGGATTTGTTAGAGTAGAGTAGTTTAGGGGGCTATGATCTGAGAACCTTTCTCTAGTTGCTTGTTTTTTATTTGAATCTTTAATTATTAGTTAAATTAAGTTATGTTCTGCTTCTTGTGCTTTAAATTTCTATTTAATTGTTTAAGTTTTGTTTCTGCTTGATCTGATTGCCTAGTTAACAAAGGCCTGGTTTAACTGTTAGGATTAAAGTCAATCACAGCAACGTTAACTTAGTAATTATTATGTTTGGTAGGCGATATCTGGAAGGATTAAACCAGACCTTAATTAATTAGGGTTATTACTTAAAATCGGAAGATTTAACTATACCAAGACTCGAGAAGTAGGCTAGTGTGTGGACTTTTTCGTCATCTCTCGAAGAATGAATGGGTTTCCTCGAGAAATTGGAATAAGCCTTAGATTCACCCCCCTTAAGGTTCGATCTCTGCGCCGAGTATCTCTTAACAACAAGAGAATCAGAACAAGAGTCGCTTCTTATGAGGGTTTATTAATTTTGTGGGTCCTTTCTTTCCAATAAGTGCAAGCCCCTATTGTTAATTACCCCGTAGTTGCATACGGGAACCTCTGATTAAGGGATTTAAAGAAAATACGTAATGGGCTAGGAAAAAATCGTCTCTTAAAGTGACTTGATTGGTAGTACCAGATCTAATTGACGGGATCCAATTAAGGAACTTCTATATTTCTAAAGAATCTAAAGGTTTAAAAGAGAAGGGTAGTCTTGATTTTGGCTTGAAAAGAGCATTCCTTCTCACGGAGTCGTCTTGGAGTCATTTAAAGTCATTTTAAGGTTGTCTGAAGTTGATTAAAGTTGTTTAAAATCCTTTATATGTGTTTAAAGTTGTTTTAGAATTACTTTAGATGGTTTGAGATTGGTTGAAGTTGTTTAACAGCTCTCGGGGTAACGGATGACCTTCTTGTGAGAGTGAAAGAAGTTTTATAACCTTCGGGGTCTCTTGGGCGGTCTTCTTATGAAAGTTGATTTTTTTACAACCCTACGGACCTATTGGGCGGTTTTCTTAATAAGAGTTGGTTCTCGGGCTTGTTAGCGGCTTCTTTTGAGAACAAAAGGAGTTTTACAACCTTCGGGACCTCTTAGGCGGCCTTCTTATGAAAATTGGTTCTTTTACAACCCTAGGGACCTCTTGGGCGATTTTCTCAATAAGAGTTGGTTCTCGGGCCCGTTAGCGGCTTCTTAGGAGAACAAAAAGAGTTTTACAACCTTCGGGACCTCTTAGGCGGCCTTCTTGTGAAAGTTGGTTCTTTTACAACCCTAGGAACCTCTTGGGCGATCTTCTTAATAAGAGTTGGTTCTTGGGCTCGTTAGCGGCTTCTTTTGAGAACAGAATTGAATTCTTCAAACGAGGGATTATTTAATAAGAATTCAACTTCAAGTCATCTGAGGTTGATCTCAACCTCAGCGAGTGACTTTTCCTCTAACGAAGAGGTTTCGACTTTGTCTTCGGGTTTCGTTTCTTGACTTTTAACTTTCTGACGTTTCTCTTTGGATATTGGTGACTTTTGCAAATTTTATTCACTTTGGCCTTTCATACTTTTGGGTTTTAGAAATCGTTTTTATAGTTTGAAAGATATTTATTCTTGGAGATAGTTGACGTTTGAAAATACCAATTATAAAATCACTTGCTATTTGAAGGTACTTAAGTTTTGGATTTGCAAATTTCATTAAAAGACGTTTAATAAATTTTATTCTCTTAATCTCTTTATAGCTTTGAAAATATTTATATTTGAAAATATTTATTTTTGAAAATATTATTTGGAATACTCTTCGTATCTCACAAATAACCACCTTTAGTTTTGAGAATTTTGTTAAAGAGAATATTAGATGGTCTACTATATTTCTAAAATTCATGAAATTCATTTTTATGATTAAAATACTTCAAAAATACAAAAGACCACTACTTTGATATAATTTCATATCAAAGTATCAGTGAATTTGATTTATTTTGATTTTTAGAATTTTGTGGACGCTTTATTTGTATTTTTCTGAGTTTTACTATTTTTAAAGTTTCTGTTTGATTGGATTATTCTGATTGATCCATGTCATCAACCCCAGGCTGAGGTGGCGTTGGGTTCTTTCTTTCCTGGGTTCGCTCTTTATTGGGCCAAGTTCGCTCGTGGGCTGACATAAACTCCTCTCCTCTTTTTATTTCCTTTCAGACCGAGTGGGTTTCGTGTAGCGAGTTTCTGAGAAGTCTTGTGACCCGTCTGCCACAGAGGATCAAACAGGGAGAGGTGCTGAGTTCAAACGAAGGAGACGAGCTTCGACAGCTAACCGGGTCTGTACCCGATAGCAATTCCGGCCATCACGACTTCAGAGAATGGGCTTGGGAGCATCGTGAGACCAAGGAGACGATGATGTCGGTCTCTGTTTTCGTTGCGTTGTTCTAAACAATTACTAACAAGCGGTTCTTCAATTCAGTCCTTATAAGTTTTAATTTATGTTTTCCGGCGATCAGTGCTGCTATAATGGTTGGGAGTGAGCCGATTAGAATTGTGAGGCATAAGAGAACACGATGGTCTGGTTTAATTGTGTTACATTTGTCTAATTTCATGCCAAGACCCAATGCTGGTACGGCATGAAGGGAGAGAGTTAGTACCGGTGAGAAATGAATGGTACCGAGAAGACTTTAAAGCAATTTTTATACGCAATTACCATCACGACGTATATTAATTGGTCATACCCAGTACATTCTTCACACTAATTTGGAGTTTACACCTTGGCTTACGCGTGCTGGCCTTTGTAATGTTAAGATCTTTATTTAAAGGAACTTATTACATTAATCTGAGTTACACTTATACAATGCACAATAAACCATATTTGGCCTCAAACAAATTCAGTTTGGAAAAAGAAACGAGGATCAATTTCAGTGAAATGAACTCAACGAGCTGCTGTTTATTCTAGGCATTTTGACTTAGCAATTCAGGTTGACCTCCTATTATACTACCTTCCATCATCTATGCAACCTGATCTTATTGAGGTTTAGCTTCGGTTTGACTGGGTAATGTAACAGCAAGTACAAGATGATAACATCATGTGAAAGAACAACAACAACCATACCCATATACCTCAATACTCATACAACAAAAGTCACAATAATTAATACCCATACTCATATATCACAGTTCATATTAATGCCTCATTACTAATGACTACCCAGCAATTTACATGCTTCTTGCAGCAGATATATTAATTCCATTTAATTACAAAGATGTAATTCTAAAAGCTTCTGGTTTTTTTTCTTGTTCTACCAGCCCATACTCACATTTACCAATTGGTCCATGATTTATCTTGTAATCGTAATCAAAACAGCAACAAGTATAGCAGTAGGTATTCACATATTACTTGGTTAAACCGAAACACTATAGTCTTTTCCAATAGGCCATGGATTACCAGACAAGCAACACGAAAATTTCAGATCAAATCAGAGGCAAGAAGAATACATCTTGAAGACAGAAATTAAGCATTTAGACCCTCCTAGTTTCTGTTATTGACCAATGATACCAGAATTTAAATTTAATCTCATATTCACAATCTAAACTGAACCTATAGATCCTCTAATGAAATTTGGGCAGCATAACGTTTAGATGTCTACTAATATACAATAGATTCCTCAATTTGAGCCTTTTACAACTCAAATTGTAGAAATCTGGGCCAAAAGAAGAGGAAACCTCAACTTAAGCCATGAATTCGCCTAACATAAGCATAGCCTCAAGTTAAGCCACCTCTTCTCGGTCTATATCTGAGGAAACCTCAGCATAAACCGTGAGAGAAGAGATGAAGGAAGGTCAGGGAATAGAGAGAAAGAGGAAGAAAGAGAGAAGCAATCTGAATTTGAATGCCAAATCTTGATTTCACACAATCGTTGAATTTACTTTAACTACTCGCCTAGAACCAAGAAAACCATGGCCTAAGCTTTAAGAACCGTCAGATAAACATTCATACACTACTCAAGGAAGAGCTAAAACCGAAATCGACATGAAATTTAGTTAATTCATCAATCCTAATAACTGATTGTCTAAGGCTATAGAAACTATAGCTTAAACTCTCAGATTTGAACATCTAGACGAGAAAGAAAGGGAATCAAAACAATCTAATCCATGCGTTATACATTCAGGGATCAAGAGTTGCAATCAAGAAGTCAAAACCGTAAAAGAACTAAAATCAATCAACATTTCCTCAAAATTGAGCAATCTCAACACAAATTACAAACGAAATCTTATGCAATTCAACTTACCTTGATATTTTGTACCTTTATTTTCTATCAATTTGAAGCTTTTTTACAAGAAATTTCACTCCACTCTATCGCCTACCAACTACTCGATGAAATGCTTATATCCTTCCCCTCTCTCTCTCTTGGTTTGTGATGTGTTGTGTCGTTCTTGGTGAATCTCCCCCTCTCTACTGCTCTTGGTCTGGTGCTTATATAGGCGAAGACCCCAACTTCCTTTCCGTCTAGGTTCGATGGATCTCGTCTCAAGCCCGGCGGTTACGCCTCTTTTCTTCCTCAACGACTTCTGTTGAGTTTGTTTCTCCTTTCTTCTTTCCTTGTTTCGGCTGCACCTGGTATACGGTACACCAAGTCACGTTTCCAAGGGTCCACGGCCTTTTGTTTCTCCCTATTCTTCAAGAACCGAGTGCATCTTTCTTTTCTCAGCGAAGGGGTCTCCTTACCGAAATCGCTCCAGCGACATTCGCTATCTCCTTTGTGTGCACCTGGTTTCCCGTGAGCCATGCATAGCTTTTCAAACTGCTGATAGTGGTCTTCAGAAACAGATGTAGCCATCGTCCTCTCTACTGTACGGAGGGAAATTCAAATGGTGTCCAGCTCCTCTCCATTCCTCTTTTTTGGCACCCTCCATTTATTCTAATTTCTTGTGCATTTCATGATTGCTGAAACTAAAATAATTATCTGAAGCCTTTATCTTTGGAATTTTTGTACCAAATTTCACATTTAACCTCAGAAAATTATTTAGGATCTGATGGTTTTAAAGTTTTTCTGAAATGACCTTCCAATTATTTTTATTTATTTTCTTCAAGATGAGGGTCCTTTTTGCATAAAATGGAGCTTCCATGAAGCTTCTGACCAATATTTTTGCACCATAATTTTCCTTGCCTTGTCCTTGATTTTTGGGTATTTTTCTATGATTTTTGGAACTCATTTGCTATTTTCCATGAATTTTCAAACTCTTTGATTTTATTATTCACAAAATCTACTCATTTAATCCATGCATTTAGCCTCAAAAAATAGGGTTAAACAGCTAGAACAATTAAACCAAGAAACGAAAGTTGAAATTTAGGCGTTCTAGGAGTTAAACAATAAAACTTAATAACTTGACCTGAACGGGAGTTAGAGTACAAGTCTATAGGTTAAGTATTGTCTAATCTCGCATAAAAACATTTAATTAATAATTAAAAATCATGACAAAACAAGTATCAGTCAATCGGAACAGACCATTCCAAGGTCAGAACGGACCGCCCGGAAGAGGGAGTCTGGCCTGGAACGGCCTGTTCCGATCGACTGACGGAGTCCAGAACGGACCGTTCCAACTTTGACATTTAGAGAATTATTTGAGGATCTAAACCCCTAGTTTTCATCAATTTGATTATCTTCTGTTTGATTTAGGATTTGGCGATTTAGGATTTGAACTTTACTTTATTATTTTTTATTTAGAACTGTTAAAACTTCTCGATTTTTATTAAACCAAGAATTTAATTTGAGTTGATTAGACTGAAACTTGGATATCGAATAGTCCGTCCCCGAGATTCGACCCTTAAACTGAACTGCAAACGAATTAGCATCGGTAATTAAGGATTTATTTTGACCCGTACGCACAGAACCGATCAATCATCTTATCACAAACTCACAAACTTAGAAAATTAGAAAATTAATGTTTTGATTCATTTGGATGTTTAAACTTGGCAAACTCTCACAGTTGGAAGAGCTAGCTTTTACTCTAGTGGAAAAAAAACAACACATCTTTAGTGGAAGTCATGAGCTCACTTTTATGATATTTAATTTGGAGTGTTTGATTCTATCTTATCTTTTAAAAAAAAAAATTCACAACAGGAACTATTAAAAGAAAAATAATTTGGTGTAAATCCAATATCCAATACAACTCCAAAACATGATATAGTTCGTTCTTTTTTTTTTTATATTAGGCCGTAGCCTCACACTCACCCATGCACAACCAGCTTGAAGCTGGGATCGAACCCATGCCCTCCTATTGGAGAGGCAAGTGCCACTACCAACTGCTCTACACAGCTGTGGCGACACATGATATAGTTCGTTCAAAACACAAGCTTCAAGATAAGCAAATACGAAATTATGAAAGAAGAGATCGATTTTAATAAAATAATCCAGACATTTTCATATTACCAAATTAATTGGACCTCGATTATATTTGGACCTTAATTGAAGTATGTGTGATCTGGCCCAGCCCGGATCAAAAGTCTTCTTTGTTCCTCTCCACTCTGACAACAATTATCAATCGTCCTCAGAAAATCAAACACATTCAATTTAAATCGGACGGACAATATTATCTCTTAGTGGCATTACGAGCATAACGTACAATAGGCTACTACTGGACTGATTGATAGGCTTGAGAGTACAATAGCTGCAATTCTGAAAGTTGCTCAGATAAACCTGCTTATTCCTATTCCAATCCAAATTCCAGATGTTGCTCCAGCGGAAGCAGTGTTGTACACTTGTACTCGCCTAATACCGAAGTACCAAGGACTAGAGAATTTGCACTTTTGCAGTGAGGAAGGCTATTCCAGCCAAGCCAAACATGAAAGCTAATTAATATTCTATATATATGTCAGTGAGAAAGTTTCAGAAAAGCCCATAGATGCTTTAGAATTGAATAAACACCCATTTTTTAAATCACAGAGAAAAATAGTTTTTTGCTGCTCTAAGAGTGCTTCCTGCAGTCGCAAATGAATTAAGAATATTAGAATAATCATACGACATAATTGGACATAATTTCGTTAACATAGCCAGGATGGTGTGTCCTTCATAGTAAATCGTAGTATATAAAAGAAAATTAGATTTAATTTGTTATTATTCAGAATGTGAATATATTATTCTGATGATTCTCTAAATAAGCACCTGCAATATATAATGAGTTAATGATTGAATTTATCATTTCAGATGGTTTAAGTTTTTTTTATTTGTTCAATTTGCACCAAATATCCCTCTTTTTATTGCCTTTGACAGTGCACTGGCCTTCGCACATTTTCAGTTTCTACCTATTTTACCCAAAATGCTGGATGCAGGGATTATTTTGCATTTTCTTGATAACACAAGGCACAAATTCAGAAGATCATCTTTGTTTGGTTGTCTGTGTATAAATAATATACTCATTATTGTTTTGCAGTATGTAGGAATCATTAGAGGATATTTCTCTCTTATTGAGGATTCCTGGAATGAAACCTGACATCAATAGAGGATATTACGGCTCCATGCAATCTGATATCAACAAGGCTTTCAAGGTATAGTGCAGTATTGGTAGACTTTTTTTTCTCCATTGAATATATTACTCTACATATATTCAATTGCCATCGTTCTTAGATTGCACAAGAGGAGAAAGATGCAATATTGACAAGCATGCCTGAAGAAGAGTAAAGGGCTCTCTGTTATGCTCTTCTCTAATTGATAGGAAGGTACGCACCATCCTACAATTTCAAAACACAAACACGTACTTCACACATTCTTTGGAATTGGGTACAATAAAGGAGCACCAAAATATTTAGATAAATCGCTAAAATTTTACAATTTATCAGCATTTGCTAAAAGCTTTTATATTTGGTAAAGTTTTGAGAATAACAATGCTTCCAGTGGTTAGCCTTCAAAATTGCTAGTATTTACTTGAATGTTTTGATAATTGATAATAAAAAACCTTCATTAGTGAAATGGAAAAGGGAGAGCACCTTCAGCCGATATTCTATTAGTGAACTGTACTTGATGATGGTCTGTCTGGTATCATGACCTCTTATTCCTCTACATCCATTTGTCGAAGTCATTATCCATGTCTAATTTTTTAAAAAAAAGTAATTAAATAATGAAAAATGTAAATCATACTGTAGCCTTGTCCAATGACATTTGATGATCGCTAGGTGCCTGATAAATGATCTGATTTGGGACAGCCTCCTGCAATTTCAATGCTCTAAATATTCTGCGATTTGTAAAGTAAATTGAGCAGACCCTGGCAAATATTTCCTCTAACATTATAAACGATATATATCTCAGCTTATTTATTTATGCAGCAGCAAAAATCTAGAAATATTGTATATGAACTCTCATGTTTGTAAAGATCTAGCAAAAATTTAGTATAGAAAGCATCAATTTATACAATTAAAAATTGTTTGTCATTTTTTTCATGATGCATCAGATAGAACTCTCATGTTTGTAAGAAATAATTTTAATTTCCGACCTTCAAACATTGAAATTGACAATAAATTTGAGAATAAAATAATAAAATAAAATAAAGTACCTAAACTTCACCAAATGAATTTGTCGGCTAAGAAATTGACCTATATAATTATTTCAGCAAATGTAAGAGAGAATTTAATAAAAAGAAAGATATCATTGTAGGAGGAAATAGCGACTTGCTTTATGTTACAAGGGCAAATGTGTCAAAAAAAATGAGGAGAATGACCCCAGTCAAAAATTGCGTGTCCAAAGCCTTCCCCAGTCTTTTCGTGGTTACTTAACTTTCCTCACTCCCTTTTTCTACACAGATCTGATCAACGAGGAAACCAATTATTAATCATTTGTGATTTTGGAAAGTTTTCTTCTTCTTAAGAGTTCCCTTACAAAAATCGCCCTGTTTGGAAAAGGAGTTGCTGTGTCGATGCGATGGCTCTGATTTGCTAACTCATGTGGTATCGTCGTCAATACTTCTCTCGTGCAGCATATCTGAGAGTTATCACTTATCAGTTGTCCGTGTTGCTGTAGAAGTTCCTCGAGCTCGGCAAAATTCTCCTACTTTCCAATTTGGTAAGTCAATAGTTTGACCTTGCAACCTGTTAGTGATGACCTTGCAATCTGTGAATATTTGGCAAGGATTATTGTGCCTTGACTGGTCTAATAATTTGTGCTTGATTGCCATGGTTATCACACAAATAATTTGGCAGGGGTTAATTTGCTCCGTTATTTTTTTTTTATTTTTTACTTCCATGTATTTGAACTTAATGAATAATACGAAGACAATAATTTGTCATAACTTGAGAAAAAGTTAACGCGAACTGCCAAAGAATTTGGAGAAGCCTCTGTTTCTATAATATTTATTTCAGTTGGCATCTAGTTAGGATCTAGTACACAACATACCTTTCCTGAAATTATTTAAATTTGGAACTTTTTTTCCAACCTATGTCAGCTATCATAATTTTTTTAAAATAACTTGGCTGGCAATACATTTTTTTGGGAACGTTGACCAGCTTTTTTTTTTTTTTTTTTTTCATTGCATGCATAGCCAGATCTAAAAAAAATCTTTCTTTACTTAATTATATATGTTTATTTTAAGATCAATAAAATGGTGAATTTTAAATATTCTGCATTAAAAATTTTCACTTTAATTTTAGGATACGTGACTCTATTGCATGATTTCACTTTTTCTGAGGGCAGGTAATCATTTTGTGCAAAATATATCACTTTTATATATATTCTGAATGAACATTTTCATATAGTGTGAAAGCTCCATTAATTAAAAAAAAAACTAGCAAACATACCCACCCAATAGGTGGGTAAATACAAATTAAAAAAAAAACTATTTGCACTTCAACAAAAATAAAAATCGACAAGTTAATTGAAAAATAATTTACTAAAAATTTTTATTTCTTAATAAATGAAATTATTTGAAAAATTACAGGTGAAAAAACAATTTAGATATGTGCTCTCGAAAAGGAAAAAAATAATTATTAAGGAAGTTTTCTATATAGCGATGATTTTCATTATATTTTGATGAGTGTACAACTAATCCAACGATAAATTTCTTTTTATTTAGAGTGAAGAGTAAATAAACTTATATATGTCAGACTTAATGAATAAAATGAAGACAAGAATTTGCCAGAACTTGAGAAAAAAATAATGCGAACCGCCACCAATAATTGAGTGATTTTGTCGTAAGTAGTAATAAGCAAAATATATAACTCTGTTGTAGTTTTCATTAATATATAGATGCTTGGTCAATGTTGAAAAGAGATGGAATTAGGAATTAATATAGTTTTGGTTAGATCCACGAAATCAATTAAAATCAAGTAGGACTGGAGCATACTTTGCTTTGCAGCCTGATGGCATATAAAAAGTTGCTCGATCTTTGCCAGGAATTGTCATCTGCACCAGCCAAATAACATCCTCACACCCAGCTGGTGCATATATATTTCCAAAGGGCCTAGTCGCAACATAGAGAAAAAAATGGCGTTGTCGATAGTGACGTTTGTGGTGGGCAAGCTTTGGGGTCTGATAGCGAATGAGGCGGAGCTATTGGGTGGGGTCAAGAAGCAAGTTGAAAAGATGGAGAGAGAACTGAATCCAGTGCTGCCTGAAGGATGCAGACTTGAAACGACGCACAGGAGATGAACAGGCAGAGAATTGGCTAAATGAGCTCCGAGATGTGGCTTATCGCATCGATGATGCGGTTGACACTTTCCATCTAGAACTCGAAAGTTGCAAGAAAGATCGCAGCTTCTTGGACAAAGTCAAAAAGCTGCGCCACAAGGCCAAGAGATTACCATTCCTCCACAATTTTGGCAAAGAGCTTGCCGACATCCAAGATGTGCTTGATGAGATAAGTAAGAGCAAAAGCGACTATGCAATAGTCGACTCCCTGAAAGTCAACCAAGAAGACACAGTGATAATGCCTAAACGGAGAACTGCTTACCAAGATGTGGACGAAACAGAAATAGTAGGTTTGGAATCCGACATGAACAACATTCTCAACCTGCTGCGCAGTCAATACACAGCTAGGCGCGCTGTCATCACAATCGTCGGTGCTGGTGGTATTGGAAAGACAACTCTTGCCCGCATGGTGTACGAAAGGCAAGTTTATTGATATTGAAATAACCATCTGAATGGTTCAATATATTTTTCATATTAAGTTTTGTTGGAAATCAAATTAAATTTTTTATTCGTTTCTTTTTTTATTATTAGAAATCGCTAGATCAATGGTTTTGGATCTTCAAACAACGATGATTTTTTGATAAAAATTACAAAACAATAGTAAAAGATTCATGAAATGAAAATTTTTGTTTCAAATGAGATTTTAATATATGGAGAACACATTAGATGGTTTAGATCGGTTGTTTGAAATTCAAAATTCTAGAAACATCGCTCAATCTATGATGTAATATATAATATAAAATTTACAATCTGCAATTTAAGGTTGTTAATTTACTGGGAAAATTGATGCATTGTAAGGCCCTTTCGAAATTAAAGTCCTATCGTATAAATGTTCACTAATAAATGACTCGCATTAAAGTATGCATTGGTAAATAATTTTATGATATCTTAAATACTGACCTTTTTTTTATTACTTTTTTGTATATCCAGTGCGAAGGCAAATTTCGAGTTTCACATTATGCTCTCAGTTTCACAACAATTCAGTGTAATTGATCTTGCTAGAAAGATGCTAAGCGAACTGAAGGGATATTCTGAACCAAAGAAGGAAGAGATATCTAAAATAATTAGCGAGCTAAAAAATTTATTAAGTAGTAGAACCTATCTAATTATTTTAGATGATGTGTGGGAGGTTGAGGTGTGGGATCAATTGAGTGATGCATTGCCTGATAACAAAAACGGAAGTCGAGTACTAATCACTAGCAGATCTATCAAAGTTGCTCAATCAGCTGATTCGGAAATGACACCATATGAGCTTGCATTCTTAGAAAAAAAAGAAAGCTTTGATCTCTTTCTCAAAAAGGCTCTTCCTTATCGAGAGCCTGACGAAGAATGTCCTTCGAATCTCTGTGAAGTAGCACACGCGCTATCCGAGAAATGCAAAGATTTACCTCTAGCATTAATAGTATTAGGTGGTCTAGTTTCATATTAGGTTGGACACAATGAATTGGCATGAAGAAGGCAAAGAATGCATGAAAATTCTAGCCATGAGTTATAAAGACATGCCTTATCATCTTAAAGATTGCTTCTTATATCTTGCTTCCTTTCCGGAAGACTATGAGATCTCTGCTAGAAGGCTTATCAGAATGTGGGTGGCAGAGAAACTCATACCATATGATGAGAAAAAGACGATGGAGCTTTAAGCCGAAGAATGCCTAGAGCAACTTGTCCATAGGTACTTATTTTCTTTCTATTTCAATTCTTATTATGTAAAAGGTCAACAAACATAAATGTTTTGAATCAACCCGCTGAAGTTCCACACGCATTAGAAAATTATTCAATGTTGTTTTGTTTTTCCAATTGATTCCATATATATAGTAATTAATTCTACTATATATATATACCCCAAAAATAATTTTATTTCTTTAATACTAAACTTTCCAATTATATATAATCTAGAGAGAAAAAAAATCTAAAGTCACAAAACTTAGATGCCACAAAATGTCACAAAATTTTCATACCATAAAACACGTAACCATACCCTTTTTAATATTTATATTTCACTTTTAAAAAATTTAAACTTATTGCATTTCATGATAGATATTTTAATATAATAAAAAAAAACTTATAACTTGCGGAGTACAATTGATATTAGATTAAGATGTTAGAAAATAGATGAATATAGATGAATTATAATGTGTTTATTTTGTGAGCTCTCAATCTAGTATCAAATAATTTTCAAAAGTTATATATTAATTTTTTTTAGAAATGCATCTCTCGTGAAATTAAAAGTATGATTGTGCTTTTTTTGTAATTTGAAAACTTTGTGGACATATATTATAACCCACCACAATAAGTCAATAAACTATTAAATTACAATAACGTAGATAATTGTAAAAAAAAATCTAGCTTATCCGAGATTCATTTTTATTTTCTTTTGCGTTCGTTGTTGTTATTTGTGAGAGGAACTCATGAGTGTTCATAAAAATAATATTTTAGGAGTATGATTCAAGTATCAAGTCGACATTCTATTGCTTTAATCAAGTCTTGTCGGGTGCATGATCTTCTTCGTGACTTGGCAATGCATCACGCGGAGAAGGAAAATTTTGTTACGGTTTTTCCAAAACCACAAGGTGGCAATCATTCCCACAGAGTAATCCGTCGTGCCTCGCTTCAATCAAACGACTGGAGGAAATTAATAAATTATGTTGTGGATAAAAATACCCGTTCCTTGTTATGTTTTGGTTTCTCAGAGTTTCAGATGGTTAAGTTTAGACTACTAAGAGTTGTAGAAATTGAGAATGCCCGTATTAAAATCGCGGGGTTTGATGGGTTAATTCACATGAAATACCTGGGATTGAGAGCCTGCATAATATTAGAATGGCCTAGTAATTTTTCGTGGTTTCGTTTAAAGAATCTCGAGACCTTGGATTGTCGAGAAATTAAGTACTTTGATCTTGATGTTGGTATACGATTGACAAATTTATGGACAGATTTATGGACAATTGGGACATTGAGGCATGTACTTTACTCGTCTCTCCGTAGCAACGCATTGAAAGGACCACCATCGAATGCTGACCTTACAAACCTCCAAAACCTTGGATGGGTTACCGGTGCGTTCACATGGCGTAATCAACTTCCCTGTTTAAAAAATCTGCGAAAGTTGAAGTTTGATAATTTTGCTTTTGGACAAATAATAATTGACTGGGATGTGGTGGGCTATCTACTTGGAACTCTGCCGTACCTACAGACCCTGGAGATTAACGGGTATCAAATCCCAAAGGAGATTGTTTATCCGAGGGCGCTCCCAAATTATCAAAATCTACAAACCTTGTATTTGCGAGGTGATTTGGGTGTCAACAAAGTAGAGGCTAGCTTGTTCCCAGAATACCTGGTCAAACTCACACTTATTGACCCGAAACTTCAACAAGATCCTATGTCAGAGCTGGGAAGGCTAAAAAACCTACAGAAACTTCGACTAGTAGGCGATGTGTGTAGGTCGGAAATGATTTGTCCAGTCGGATTCCCTGTCCTTCAAACCTTGCGGCTTGGTCTTCGAAAAGTCCTGTCTTTGACGATAATGGAGGGAGTCATGCCCAAGCTTAACCACCTCACCAACGAAACTGGTATAAGAATCAACCTGTCCCATGAGCTCAGTCACCTTCTCCCCAGACCCAGATCCATGAACCGATAGCACTGCCACAAATCCAACACGTTCCATGGACCAGATCTCCTCTGAGAATACTACCGTTTACTTTTTATTATGTTCTGTACTATTTTTCTTCAATCATCATATCATATTTTTCTACTTCTTTATATGTGTGACTCGATTCTACATCTGTAGTTTGTTGTTGGTATTGCATTAATTTTAATGAGTGTGCCTTTTCTGTTGTGTGGGCAGCTGTAAGGATGCTATATTGTTGGTAATTGTTTGATAATTTTCTTTAATTTGGGCTTAATAATTAAAAATAATAAACAACCAACATGTCTCTGTTTTTTTTTTTTTTTTTAGCTGATTGTATTTTTCTGCTTTATAAGAGAAGAAATACGGTACGTACAATAATTGCTGCCAATTGAGTGAAATAGATGGAAAATTAAAAAAAAAAAAACGGAGGGAAGAATTATGAAAATACATAAATGAAAGTTAACACCCTGTCAGAAGAAGGAAAGGAGTGTGCTCCAATCCAAAAGTTTGTAGGTGACCATGTAAGAAAACTCATTGTATACTTTAAGTACTTACTGTTTTGTGTATTACTGTATTTCCTTATTCAGTACTTAGTTATTTTGGGGCTATAATTGTCCTCTCTATTCTCATAAGATTTTTACACGGAAAGGGGTACGTAAAATATTTCAAAATTTTAAAGTAAATTATGATCTAGTTACAAATTAAGAAAATGGCCGTTAAATTTCAGTGGGAAGTTAACACTTCACAAATCACAAGCACTCACGAAAGGAATTATGAAAAGAAAAGTAAGACCCTTTTTTTTTCTTTTTGCAAAGTAAATATCCGAAACAACTGCAAAAAAAAAAAGATGGCAAGTATGAGTTCGTTGGTTGCTAACACGATGCAACAAAACAAATACGAAATTATGAGTATTATAATGTATTATACTATACATAATACATCCATACATTTTCGTACCAAAATAAATGTACCTCGACTATTTTGGACCTCAATTGTAAGTACGCATTACAATGCGGCCCAGCCCCGGATCCAAATTTATTCTGTTCCTCTTCAGATACATAACTATTTATACATACTACTCAGAAGATCGTACGCATTGAAATCACATCGAACTGACCACATTATATCTATCTCGTAGGAAGAATATCCGGCACAATTGGCGATTACTGAACTATATTTCTTCCAACCCAATTAAAACCGCCAGATCTTAAATCAACGGCACGTATCTACCTAGATAATGCTATTATATCCGTTCGCTTACAAGTGGAGCTGTCGAGCTGAGCATATAGATAGAAAAAGAAAGAGGTGAGAGAGTTCAAAAAGAGGAAAAAAGAAACAAAAACTAGAATTAATGGCGTCCCAATTAGGAGCCCCTCTCTCTCTCTCTCCCTTTCGTTCCCTCTCCTTCCAAAGCTCGAAGGCAACTATGGCTGTTGTCTTGTCGCCCAACTATCGCCTTCCTCTCTTAAGAGCTATAGCCTTTCTCCTCCGAATAAGGTGTGCATATGCAATGTTGCTTTGCATTTACTCTTTTTACATTTCTTTTATGAGCTTTCAATCTTCGTTTTGTGTTAACAGGAAGTTTCTGGTGGGAGATACTGTTATTTAGGGAAGAAATTTTCATGTGATGGACTGATTGATGGGCTTGAGAGTACAAAAGCTGCAATTCTGATTGTTGCTCACTGCTCAGATAACATTGCTTAAACCAAACATGAAAATAATTGACAATTTTTCTTTAGTAATTCAAAAGAAAATTCAATTAAAAAAAGTAACTATCTAATGCCGAAACCAAACATTAAAAGAATTGACAATTTTCAACTGCTAGTTTTAGTGCTCTTAATTATACCAAAACCATCAAGAATGCAGTCACTTTTTTACGTGCATGTTCTCTGTTTAATTGATCACCATCAGTTACATACATGGTACATTGTCTTAATACATAAAAAAAATAAAAAAATAAAAACATTTAGCAACCTTTAAAAGACAAATGATCTACAGTCTGTTAGACGATGGACCCACCTCACCCGCTAACAATTGTTTATATAACACGCATTTGTTTAAAATTTTCAATTTTACAATTTCAAATAACAAAACTGAACCATTAATCTTGCTCAAATTTAGTAGCAATGCATAGAGTAAAAATTATGAAGTTAACTCTCTTTATCTTTTCACCTCTTGATCTTCGTGTTTGGCAACCCTTGTTCACGTGCTTGTTCACCAACAAGCAGTTCGTGCTCCATCCAAACAACTCATGAGCAAGCAGTTCAATTCAATGAACTTTTTTTTTTTTTTTTAAGTATATTTACTCCTGCGGCATAAAACAAGAGCATTGGTTCACTTTGTATTTCAAAACTAAAAAATTTAACACAAATTATTAATGCAGCAAAAATTGTTGTAATCATGTGTTCCACTTATTTCCAGAGAAGAAAAGAGTCAAAATTGATCTCTTCATATTTTTCAACATAAACAACTGTCATTAAGTAGTTCAATTCAATGCTTTCTTAACAAGGTTTATTGCTAGCCTGTCTATCTAAATCAAATTTATCTCCTCCATAGTTACGCTTTGGAATAATTCAATTACGTTTTGATCATAAAATAAACAGACATTAGGCCTCACATTAGGCCTCACCATCTATAATTTCACTTTTAGAAGTTTTGCTAACAATTAGATCGGTTGTCACAGTTGTCAATTATCACTATCCATGAGCTACCACCTCTCTGCAGAAATAGAGAGAAAGCAGGGGCAGTGTGGATATCTTTTAGAAGGACAGTACAGAAATCAAAGAATGTTTTAGAAATGAGCTACTTCCTGTCTTGCAGTTTTACTCAAATATATCCAGAAAACATGGAAGATCTCACATATCAGGTAATTTCTTATTCTCTTTTGTGATTCATATCTGAATCATAATCAGCGCTTGAGCTTTCTCTACTGGAAGATCTTTTATATTATTCAAGAAATACTCTTCAAAAGGAGCTAGTAACAAAATTTCTTTTCCACTTTTACTTAGATGACATGTCCTCCCAAGCCAATGTATATACTGCTCTCGATCTGTAGGTATACCAATCTGGCAAAAGTATCAAGAAAAAGACAAAATGTGTCAGAACCTTGACAACCTTCAGTACAAGAATGAGAATATGAGATTACCAGATTTAGACAAGTCTGATTCCTCTTTCAGGATCTATATGTAATGTACCAGCCATAATGTGAGCTTATTGAATCCACCCTAAATATAAATAAGAAAACATTTACTAAGATAAAAAAAAAATATTGATAAGAAAAAATAGAATTAGCTGATCCCTCAATAGAATTAGTTGATCTCTTGATGTATTAATTTACTGTTTTATGTACTCAAATTGATTCTTTAATAGAATCAACTAATAAACAATCCATATTAAAATAATTGCTCACAAACTGATTTCTTAATAGAATTAACTAATTCTTCGATGTATCAATTTACTCTGTTATCTCCTCAAACCGATCCCTTAATAAAAGTAATTGATCCTTAACGTAACAATTTACTCTCTAATCTTTTCAATATGATCCCTTAAACTTATGGTTTATTATCCCTTGATGTAACAATTTACTCTCTTATCTTTTTCAAATTTAAATTGATTCCTAAATGGAATTAACTCATAAACGATTCATTATTTAAAACAACTGTTCACAAACTGATCACATAATAGAATTAACTAATCCCTTGATGCAACAATTTACTCTCTTATCTTCTCAAACTAATCCCTCAAGATTATAGTTTGTTATCCCAAGATGTAACAATGCAAATTCGGTTTTGCACATTAAAACAAAGAATAAATTGCTGATTGATAGCACACCCATCAAGGTTTATAGCACAATCGTAGACTAACCTAATGAGTATATTGCTGACTGACGTATGCTTCATTCCATTACAACTTTCGCACCTACTGCCTTCATTTTCTCAATTATTTGCTCAGCCTCCTCCTTGGAGACTCCTCGCTTGATAATAACTGGTACCTTCTCAACTAACTCTTTGGCCTCCTTCAAACCAAGGTCAGTGAAACCCCGTACTGGTACTTTCTACCAACTCACCCCTCTTCTCCCTCTCCATCTCAGCTCGTCTCTTATCAGACCAAGCAGCACCCACCCGTTTACGGTTTAGTTCATGTGCCTTCCCTTTGTTGAAGTTAGAATTTGGTACAAGAGCAATCACTTGTTCAGTGGGTTCTAGCCAAGGAGGCAGTGCACCAGTATGCACATTCCCTTTAACACCTGAAATGATAGTAGCTCAAATTTTAACAAACTTCCTTGATAGATCAGAAATTGAAATCCAGTGTTTCTACACTTGATAAATCAACGCTTTGAGTGATACATGTTGGTGTGGACTAGATAATTTGTATCCATAATGGTAAACAAAATAAGAATCGGTCCCTGTATAATTATTATTTAATTTATTTTTGCCTTCCTTTGTTGGTTCCTTAATGGGCAGAAGAACTAAAGCAAAGTAGGACATGGTTAACCTGGCCATAGGAAACAGCAAGAACAATCATTCCAAAGGTGACTTTTGCATGAACTTTTAAATCTTTTGAAATAAATCATGTGCAGAAGATTTCAAATTTATCCTGTTTCACTTGTTATTTTTTTCTGTGCAAATTCCTACTGCAAACATCACAAAAAAGAAGATATGAATTCTTCTCTACATTTGTCTGAATTTATAAAATCAAAACTTATTAAGATTTAAAATTTACCATTACTTGCATCTCCCATATCGTCAACTCTTTGATTTTGCAATACATCAGAACATAACACATTGTATCAGCATTTAAAGAACTAAAACCGGTGGCACAACACATTGCATCAGCATCAGAACATTAATGTCAAATAAGATTCGTTTGGGCATTTCATCAAGCATCTGTCGTGTGTGAGTTGTGACCAATTTCCTTCGCTTCATTACAAATTACCCAGTACAACTACTAGCTATCTGTATTCTACTATTCTCTCATCCAACAAAGAACCACCCCTTTGAGCCCTACTATTGAGGTTATGAACCGAATTGCAAACTCCTATATTTCCTTTGAAAAATAAAGAGGAAGTACGTACTGCAGCAGCGATGAATGCCATTAGAAACAAAGCCGATGGGGGTGTCGGGATCGGAAAAGGGAAGGTCGCCATAGTCAGGAATGGAAAATCAGTTTACACTTTACAGTGTAAAGACACCAAATACCACGTGCGGAAATCGGAGCTCAACTCCAGAGGTTAACAGGATGACACGGATGATATACGGTGCAGCGCACCATCCCACCGTCCGATCTAATCTAGTCGGTTACAATTTTTGGACCTATCAATCCGGTATTTTTTAGGAGCCGTCCAGATTAGATCGGACGGTGGGAGATGGTACGCTGCACCGTCGCTCGGGGATACGATTTCATTTGGATGATATATTGTAGGATGTCGTAAGTAATTCCCATTATTCCATTAATAACATGTACAGTTGACGAATCATATTTTTTCAAAAAAAAAAAAAACGAGACTGTTTTTTAAAAGTAGCAACAGTAAATAATTGTATCACCAACATTCATGTGGCAATTTGGAATATAACTGTTTTGTTAACTATTCAGAATTAATAAGATATAACGTTATATCATTGTAGTTTTGACTTCGTCTTGGGGAAATGAATATCAAATGGCAAAAAAAAAACAGAATTGTAAAATGAAATAATTTTAAAAAACATTCAGTATTCATCAAATTATGAGTGAAACTAAATATGTTTTTCGAGATGCTAAAGACAAGTACGATTGTAAAGGACACGCAGAGTATGAATTGATGGACTGAAACACATTTTTCTTCAAAGCTCAACCACTACCTGATTTACATTGCAATAAGAAATCTATCGAGAGATCAAGTGAAAAGGTAAAGCATTTGACTTCATTTATGAAGTAATTAAAATTATCAAATAAACTGAGATTATCAGTTCTCAAGATATCTCACCTTAACAAATTTTTTTTATTGAAGATAATTCCAATATTGTTTGGTCATAGTATTGACAAGAATTAGCAGCTTAAAAGAATTGCCAGGTCAAAATGATACCGCCATACAATCTCAAAATGTCGAGTCCAAGTCGCAAGAGTAGTAAAAAATTACGGCCCTGATCAATTTTTTTTTTTTTTTTGCAAGATTTTATTTCAATTCAATTGATTTCACAAGATTTCGTAGGATTTCGTTGGATCTAATTACTTAGAAATCCCAACCAAATGACACCGAATCCATTCATTTTGATCAAGAATTTTTCAATGAAATGAAATCCCACGTTAAAAAAATGGAATTTTGATCAAGGCATACATGTTCTTGCTCCTTTCTAAGGACAAGAATATCTATTGATCTGCGGTTTCAGGCATGCCGACAATTTGGTTTTAATGATTTCTATCCCGAGAATACGATCAAGAATATCATGAATAAAATGTAATCCTTAAAACTCATTGCTTTATTTTCTCTACATATTGAAAAGTAAATAAAAATTATGTGAGTAAAGATTTAATTAGACTGGGTTAATTGTTTTTTAGTTAACACTGCAATCTGGGGTTGTTATGGACTAGACTGTCGCATCTTCACCCATCACATCATCTTTTATTTTATTATGGATGGCTGATTATGTCTTTTACTGCTGTAACATTTTTTTAGTAATCAATTTATTTGAATTGATATTTTGCAAGATAAGATGGATATATATTGTAGTGAATGTACGGCAATGCTGAGAAAGTCATTGACCAGCTTTTTTTTATAATCGTTGCATGCATAGTCAAATATAAAAAAGTTGCTTTACTTAATTATATCTATTAATTTTAAATTATTTATATCAATTAAAAGGCGATTTTATATATATTGTATATTTTTAGTTTAATTTTAGGGTATGCGACTCTATTGCATGAAATATTTCACTTTTCCTGAGGTCATGTGTTCTTTTTGCGTGAAATATTCACTTTTATTCTGAATGAACATTTTGTGAAAGCTCCACTATAACAAATCATCGAGTATACTTGACAGCTTCTTTTAAGCTCTCGAGAAAAACAAATTATCAAGTACCATATTAATATTTAGAAATAATGGGTCTTTGCATATGGAATCTCGTATAGAGTATCATACTAATATTTAGAAATGAAGGGTCTTTGTATATGGAATCACGTGCTGTGGTCTATGGAAGGTGTGATTCTTTCCTCTCTATATTTTTGTGCATATATGGCCAGGGAGGAGGCTTGGGAGGCAGGTTAGGGCAAGGGTTCACGAGATCATGCCATAAAATAAAGTTTACATCTTCAAAACTTGCCAAAACCGATTTTTTCACTCGATTTCGGACCGAAATAGTGGAATTCGGACCGAAATGGTTTTCCAGTATTGCGCACCGATAGTATTTTGACAATAATTTCTTCATCCGGACTCCGATTGAGGTGATTCAAAGATCGTTGGAAAGCTTAGGATGAGCTCTACGGTGCTATGGATTCCATTTAGTCATTTTCTTCCCAAAAGTTCTCCCTTTTATGCAATTATTGTGTCAGATCCACCACGTTTCTACAAAACAAGTCAAATTCCACGGCAGTACCCAATCTTGCAAAATAAAGCACAAAAGCACATTGAGTATCATTAGTTTGGATAGTATTTGGGTGCTAAGTACGGTTAAAATACATATATAAATAAGAGATATCAATCCTCTACTGTCAAAAAAAGGACTGCTCCAAGCGGTCCTTTTTGTTTCAATATTTAAAAATTTTAAAATTCAAATGGAGAATCCAAACCGTTAATCTTATTAAATTTTACCGGCGATGTATTTTCATATAAGTTTTATAAAATTTGAAGTTAATTTGATACTAGATTAAGTAGTCAATAAATGAACGAATCTGGTTAGATTAATTCTAATACGTTCATAATTTGGTCACTTAATCAAGTATCAAATTGACTTCAAATTTTATAAAACTTATATGAAAACGCTTCGCCGGTAAAATTTAACAAGATCAACGGTTTGAATTTTTCATTTGAATTTTATAATTTTTAAATATTAAAAAATAAAGAAAAGGACTGCTCCAAGCAGTCCTTTTTTTTACAGTAGAGGATGTGCGTCCGAACAACATCAACAAACGAAACGAAAATGAGTTGTTTTGTTTCCGTTTCATCTATCTGAACGAAACTGCATTCCATTTCGTTTTCGTTTCGCAAGTTGAAACGTAGTCAATTTCTCTTGCGTTTCTGTTTTGTTTGGACGGAACAGAACGGAAAACATGCGAAACAACACGGTATTGACAGCTCTACTTGTGCAGAGTTGAGTCATTACACTTTTGATAAGGGGTCCACTTTGACGAAATCAACAAACCAGACAAGTCTTGTATGGATTGCCTCATCTACAACAGCTGACCATGTCCATATATATCATCTCCTCTCTCTTGTAGAAATGTTGCGACCTCACCCACATACCACAGTTGAATAATTGCATCTCCAAAAATAAAACCCTGACATGACAAGTACATGATAGTGTTATTTTAGATATCTATCACTGACAATGCAAAAAAGAAAGAACATGTACGGTAGCCTAAAACAAAAAATAGAGAAATAGAAATAAAATAAAAAACATATTACAAGCACCAGGTAATCCCATTCAAAATTCTCTATGGGGTCTCTCTTCGCTTAAGTTTGTTTAGTTTGGTAGAAAGGGGAGTTGGTTTGTCAGTTCGTATTAATTAATGCGAACTGCCACCAAGACAATAATTTGCTATCTATAGTTGTATCGTTGACCAGCTTTTTTTGTTTATAATCGTTGCATGCATAGTCAAATATGAAAAAGTTGCTTTACTTAATTATATCTATTAATTTTAAATTATTTATATCATTAAATGGTGATTTTATATATTTTGCATATTTTTAGTTTAGTTTTAGGGTATACGACTCTATTGCAAGAAATATTTCACTTTTCCTGAGGTCATGTGTTCTTTTTGCGTGAAATATTCACTTTTATTCTGAATGAACATTTTTATATTGTGAAAGCTCCCCTATAACAAATCATCGAGTATACTTGACAGCTTCTTTTAAGCTCTCGAGAAAAACAAATTATCAAGTACCATATTAATATTTAGAAATAATGGGTCTTTGCATATGGAATCTCGTATAGAGTATCATACTAATATTTAGAAATGAAGGGTCTTTGTATATGGAATCACGTGCTGTGGGGATGCGCATCCTTAATTTGATCCTTTTTTTTTTTTTTTTTTTGGAATATCCACGCCCTTGAGCCTGTTTGCTATTCCATAATGTTTCAATTACAGCCCATATAGAAAATCCATAAATCGAAAAAAATAAAAGAAAAAAAGTAGTGTTAATAAATATCTCTAGGTAATAAAATATCTATACCCACATTCTTTTCGTGGTTACTTAGCTCCACAGTAGTGAAAGGCAAAAGGGCCGGGTTAGATTTCAAAGGACCGGACTTAACGGGTATGATAGAAGGGCCGGGTCGGACCAGGTTGACAAAAAAGATTGAGATGGGTCGGATTAGACGGGTTTGTTTTTTGAAATATGAGACCGGTCCTTCAAAAATCCGGCCCTTCTAGTCCTTCTAAAATAATACCAACATTTAATTTTTTTAATAGTATTTTAATCTCTATTGTGTCATCATGATCAAATGGTTGCTACGATTGAAGGACTAGGTCGGATCCGGCCCTTCAACATCCGTCTTTGAAAAAAATTAGATCCAATCTTTTCAAAATCCGGCCCTTCTAAATCCTTGTCCGTCGTAAACCCTTCGAAGTGCCGGTCCGGTCCGGTCCGGATTTTAGGACGGTCTATCAAAGGACGGGCCAAGTGTCCAAAAATGGATCAGGTCAATGTTAATGCGCGTCTTTCCTTACTCCCTTTTTCTACTCAGATCTGATCAACGAGGAAACCAATTATTAATCATTTGTGATTTTGGAAAGTTTTCTTCTTCTTAAGAGTTCCCTTACAAAAATCGCCCTGTCGAGCTTGGTACCTGCGCGGCGATCCATTTGAAAAGGAGTTGTTGTGTCGATGCGATGGCTCTGATTTGCTAACTCATGTGGTATCGTCGTCAATACTTCTCTCGTGCAGCATATCTGAGAGTTATCACTTATCAGTTGTCCGTGTTGCTGTAGAAGTTCCTCGAGCTCGGCAAAATTCTCCTACTTTCCAATTTGGTAAGTCAATAGTTTGACCTTGCAACCTGTTAGTGATGACCTTGCAATCTGTGAATATTTGGCAAGGATTATTGTGCCTTGACTGGTCTAATAATTTGTGCTTGATTGCCATGGTTATCACACAAATAATTTGGCAGGGGTTAATTTGCCCCGTTATTTTTTTTTATTTTTACTTCCATGTATATGAACTTAATGAATAAAACGTCGGCGTGGTGATTGCCATCTGACCCTCAAAAAAAAAAAAAAAAGAACTTGATGAATAAACCGAAGACAAGAATTTGTCATAACTTGAGAAAAAATGAATGTGAACTGCCACTAAGAATTTGGAGAAGCCTCTGTTTCTATAATTTTTTTTTTTTAGTTGGCATCTAGCTAGCAAGGATCTAGTACACAACATACCTTTGCCAAGATATGTACTTATTGGATTGTATTTATAATTAAAAATTAATTTAATAGAAATGTGAATATTTGTAGTAAAGATTTGTAAATATTCGTAAAAAGTATTTTGTTTAGATTTTGTAAAAGTATTTCAGGAAGTTCCAAATTATATGAGCAACTAATATTTGTAAAAGTATATATCACATTTCTGAATTTAACTTCCTGAAATTATTTAAATTTGGAACTTTTTTCCAACCTATGTCAGCTATCACAATTTTGTAAGAATAACTTGGCTGGCAATACATTTCTTTGGAACATTGATCAGCTTTTTTTTTTTTTTTTAATCATTGCATGCATATCTAAAAAAAGACTTTCTTTACTTAATTATATATGTGTTAATTTAATTTAAATTATTTAATATCAATAAAATGGTGAATTTTAAATATTCTGCATTAAATATTTTCACATTAATTTTAAGATACGTGACTCTATTGCATGATTTCACTTTTTTCTGAGGACATGTAATCATTTTTGCGCAAAATATATCACTTTTATATATATTCTGAATGAACAGTTTTATATGGGAATTGCTTTCCATCATCCTATAGATTCCATTATCCTCTCATTCTCAAGTTTTCATTAATTATCTAATATATCTTCATTAATAGAGAAGTCTAGAAGATGATGGAATCGTCCCCTTCATCCTCATCCTCTCTTTTCTTTTTTAGAATGAAATTAATCTAGTGTACTCCCCTCCTTCCTTCCCTGCATTTTTTTAATTAAGTTTCATTTTCGATCCAAACATTAATAGAAAAGTTCTAGTAAGAAACATAATTATTAATTATAACATACTAGCCAACGTTTGTTAGATTACACAAAAGCTCCACAATATATATTTAGACCATGTATACTTTTTCCATTTTCGATCTAGTTTGTCCTTTTGATTTCATGAGAGAACAATTATATATATATATATTAATTAGAACATTTAGCTCATTATTCTAGTTGTTATGGAAAAAAAATAATTGTGCTTGAAAAAAATACTAATTGTTCTAGTTGTTCTCGAAAAAAAATAATTGTGCTGGAAAAAAATCTTAATTGTTCTAGTTGTTCTGGAAAAAAAATAATTGTGCTAGAAAAAAATGCTAACTGTTCTAGTTGGTAAACTAATTGTTCTAGTTGTTATGCTAATTGTTCTAGTTGTTCTGAAAAAAAATAATTGTGCTAGGAAAAAAAATGCTAATTGTTCTAGTTTTTCTGGAAAAAAAAATGATTGTGCTGAAAAAAAAGACTAATTGTTCTAGTTAATGTTACTAACTGTTCTAGTTGTGCATATGGCAGTTATTAATGGAAACAGAGAGTGAGTAAGAGGACGAGGGAGCGAAGCAGAGAGGGAGAGAGGGGATGAGTCCCAAGGGATGATGGGGAAAGCATTCTGAAAATAGAAAGCAATTATTAATGCTCATCCTCATCATCCTCTTTCCTTTTTCAGAATGCAATTAATCCAACTGCTTGCTGGGGAATGATGGAGATGATGAATCTTGAGGATGATGGTTATTTGCCCTGGCTCCATTAATTATAAAAAATAACTATTTGCACTTCGACAAAAATAAAAATCGACAAGTTAATTAGAAATAATATAATAAAAATATTTATTTCTTGATAAATGAAATTATTTGAAAAATTACAGGCGAAAAAATTTTAGATATGTGCTCTCGAAAATGAAAAAAATAATTATTAAGGAAATTTTTTATATAGCGATGATTTTCTTTATATTTTGATGAGTGTACAACTAATCTAACGATAAATTTCTTTCTATTTGAAGTGAAGAGTAAATAAACTTATATATGTCAGACTTAATGAATAAAATGAAGACAAGAATTTCCCAGAACTTGAGAAAAAAAATAATGCGAACTGCCACCTATAAATGAGTGATTTTGTCGCAAGTAGTAATAAGCAAAATATATAACTCTGTTGTCGTTTTCATTAATATATAGATGCTTGGTCAATGTTGAAAAGAGATGGAATCAGGAATTAATATAGTTTTGGTTAGATCCACGAAATCAATTAAAATCAAGTAGGACTGGAGCATACTTTGCTTTGCAGCCTGATGGCATATAAAATTGCTCGATCTTTGCCAGGAATTGTCATCTGCACCAGCCAAATAGCATCCTCACACCCAGCTGGTGCATATATATTTCCAACGATCGCGAGCTTAGTCACGACTGAGTAAAAAATGGCGATGTCGATAGTGGCGGTTGTAGTGGGCAAGCTTTGGGATATGGCAGCCAATGAGGCGGAGCTGTTGGGTGGGGTCAAGAAGCAAGTTGAAAGGATGGAGAGAGAACTTAAACGAATTCAGTGCTGCCTGAAGGATGCAGACTCTAAACGACGCACAGGAGATGAACGGGCAGAGAACTGGCTAAATGAGCTCCGAGATGTGGCTTATCGCATCGACGATGCTGTTGACACTTTCCATTTAGAACTTGAAAATTGCAAGAAAGATCGAAGCTTGTGGGACAAAGTCAAAAAGCTGGGCCGCAAGGTCAAGGAGCTGCCAATTCTCCACAAATTTGGCAAAGAGCTCGTTGACATCCAAGACGTGCTTGATGAGATATCCAAGAGCAAAAACGACTATGCAATAGCCCCCCTACAAGACCAAGAAGACAGGGGATCATACACAGAAATAATGTCTAAACGGAGAACTGCTGATCAAGATGTGGACGAAACGGAAATAGTAGGCTTGGAATCCGACAAGAACAACATTCTCAACTTGTTGCGCCCTGAAAACACAGCTAGGCGTGCTGTCATCACAATCGTTGGTGCTGGTGGTCTTGGAAAGACAACTCTTGCCCGCATGGTGTACAAAAGGCAAGTTTATTGATATTGAAATAAAATGGTTCAATATACTAGTTTGAAAATCAAAATTCTAGAAACATCGCTCAATCTAAATCTATGATGTAATATATAATATAAAATTTACATTCTGCGATTTAAGGTAGTTTACTGGGAATATTGATACATTGTAAGGACCTTTCGTAATTAAAGTCCTATATCATATAAACGTTCACTAATTAATGACTCACATTAAAGTATGCGTTGGTAAATAATTGGGTTAATTAGATTTTTGCCATTGTGAAAATTTGAAATTAGCAAAATGCCACCACTAAATGACAAATTAGTTTTATGCCATTATAAAATAGTAAAAATTAGTTTTATGTCATCTAAAAATTGATTTGACAGTTTTACCCTTTAAAATATGCCATTACTAATTGACAAATTAGTTTTATGCCACTACAAAATTTTGAAATTAGAAAAATGTCATTACTAACTGACAAATTAGTTTTATGCCACTACAAAAATTTAAAATTAGAAAAATACTATCACTAAATCACAAATTAGTTTCATGTCACTACAAATTAATTAAAATGAGTTTTGTGTCAATGTAATAATGTAAAAAATTAACTTTGTTCCATGGATTGATGCATGAAATTTGATATAGAACGTCATGTATTCTAATTTGAGTGGCTGGTTGGCACAAGGAACTGCTGGTTGGCACGTATTCATTCAATTGTTAAGTTGCAAAGGTATCATCTTATCTACGATTGTCATTTGTCAAGTAACAATTTGCTCATCTGAATAATTAGTTAGCCGTAACTCTGTAATAAAAATTGAAGAAAAGAAAAAACAAGTAAGAAAAATAAATAAGAAATAACGAAAGTATTGCTTCTTCTGGTCGTTCGTATATGTTTTTAACTCAGGTTTATTAACAAGAAGGATAGTTTGGGAATTTTTAAAAATATTGAGAGATTTCTAGATGGCATATTTAGAATTTAATCTTTTTTGGAATGAAATAATGGCATATATCTAATTTAGACAATTTGATAATGGCATAAATATAATTAGCAATCTAACAATGGCATATCCCAAATTAACTATTTTTCACAGTGGCAAAAATTAATCTAATTAATTCTAAATATTTTTATGATATCTTAAATACTGACCTTTTTTTTTTTACTTTTTTGTATATCTAGTGCGAAGGTGAATTTCGAGTTTCACGTTATGCTCGCAGTTTCACAACAATTCAGTCTAATTGATCTTGCAAAAAAGATGCTAAGCGAACTGGAGAAATCTGAAATTGAGAAGAAACTCGAAAGTTCTGAACCTAAGTGGGAAGAACTATCTGATATAATTAGAAAGCTAAAAAATTTATTAAGCAGTAGAACCTATCTAATTATTTTAGATGATGTGTGGAAGGTTGAGGTGTGGGATCAATTGAGTGATGCATTACCTGATGACAAAAACGGAAGTCGAGTACTAATAACTAGCAGATCTATCAAAGTTGCTCAATCAGCTGATTCGGAAATGACACCTTACGAGCTTGCATTCTTAGAAAAAAAAGAAAGCTTTGATCTCTTTCTCAGAAAAGCTCTTCCTTATCGAGAACTAGACGAAGAATGTCCTTCATATCTCTGTGAAGTAGCACATGCGCTATCCGAGAAATGCAAAGGTTTACCTCTAGCATTAATAGTACTAGGTTGTCTCGTTTCATTTAGAGACAAGACCTACCATGAATGGAAAAAAGTGTTTGACACAATGAATTGGCATGAAGAAGGCCAAGAATGCATGAAAATTCTAGCCATGAGTTATAAAGACATGCCTTATCATCTTAAAGATTGCTTCTTATATCTTGCTTCCTTTCCGGAAGACTATAAGATCTCTGCTAGACGGCTCATCAGAATGTGGGTGGCAGAGAAACTCATACCATATGATGAGAAAAAGACGATGGAGCTAAAAGCTGAAGAATGCCTGGAGCAACTTGTTCATAGGTACTTATTTTCTTTCTATTTCAATTCTTTTTTTATGTATAAGGTAAACATTCAGAAATATTTTGAATCACCCGCTGAAGTTCAACTGGTTTTTATAAAAGTCGTAGTTAACTTATTTTCAACCTGCTATAATATGTCTATCTTATTTTCACTAACATGATGTACACTTTTCGCCGACTTCTGATTTATATAAATAATAATAATTTCATTCTAGATTAAGTTGTGTCTTGTAACCATTGTTCAACTTCTAGTATTTTATATTATTTAATCGAAAGTGTTGACAGTCCTTCCTGTCTTCCATATAGATTTAATTTCCACACACATTTGAAAATTAATCAATGTTGTTTTGTTTTTCCAATTGATTCCATATATATAGTAATTAATTCTACTACATATATATACCCCAAATATTTTTATTTCTTTAATACTAAACTTTCCAATTATATATAATCTCGAGAAAAAAAAATCTAAAATCACAAAACTTAGATGCCATAAAAAGTCACAAAATTTTCGTACCATAAAACACGTAACCATACCCTTTTTAATATTTATATTTCATTTTTCAAAAATTTAAACATCTAATTCAAATCGCTAATCTTATTGCATTTCATGAGAGATATTTTGATATAATAATAAAAAAAGTTATAACTTGTAGAGTACAATTGATATATTAGATTAGGATGCTAGAAAATAAATGAATATAGATGAATTGTAATGTGTTTATTTTGTGAGTTCTCAAGCTAGTACCAAATAATTTTCAAAAGTTATTAATTTTTTTAGAAATGCATCTCTCGTGAAATTAAAAGTATGATTGTGGTTAAAACTTTGTGGACATATATTATAACCCACCACAATAAACTATTAAATTACATTAATGTCGATAATTATGAAAAAAAATCTGGCTTATCCGAGATTTATTTTTATTTTCTTTTGCGTTTGTTGTTGTTATTTGTGAGAGGAACTCATGAGTGTTTATAAAATTAATATTTTAGGAGTATGATTCAAGTATCAAGTAGACATTCTATTGGTTCAATCAAGTCTTGTCGGCTGCATGATCTTCTTCGTGACTTGGCAATGCATCACGCGGAGAAGGAAAAATTTGTTACGGTTTTTCCAAAATCACAAGGTGTCAATCATCCCCACAGAGTAGTCCGTCGTGCCTCGCTTCAATCAAACGACTGTAGGGAATTTATAAATTATGCGGATAAAAATACCCGTTCCTTCTTATGTTTTAACCAATCACTTCTATTAAGAGACATTCCCTTAGAGACAATTAAGTTTAGACTACTAAGAGTTGTAGAAATTGAGAATGCCAGTATTAAAATGGCGGGGCTTGATGGGTTAATTCATATGAAATACCTGGGATTGAGAGACTGCAACATAATAGAATGTCCTAGTAAATTTTCGTGGTTTTGTTTAAAGAATCTCGAGACCTTGGATTGTCGAGGAACTAATTACTTTGATCCTAATGTTGGTATACGACTAACAGACTTATGGACAATTGGGACATTGAGGCATGTACTCTTCTCGTTTACAGATACCAACCCATGGAAAGGACTACCATCGAATGCTGACCTTACAAACCTCCAAAGCCTTGGATGGGTGACCGGTGAGCACACATGGCGTAATCAACTTCCCTGTTTAAAAAATCTGCGGAAGTTGAAGTTTAATAATGGTGCTTTGGACGAACCAAGAATTGATTGGGATATGGTGGGCCATCTACTTGAAACTTTGCCGTACCTACAGTCCCTGGAGATTGCTGCCGGGTATGAAATTCCAAAGGAGATTGTTTGTCCAAGGGGGCTACCAAATTATCAAAATCTACAAACACTGTATTTGCAAGGTGCTTTGGGTGTCAATAAAGTAGAGGCTAGCTTGTTCCCAGAATACCTGGTCAAACTCACACTTATTAACTCGAACCTTAAAGAAGATCCTATGCCGGAGCTGGGAAGGCTAAAAAACCTACAGAAACTTCAACTTCGAGGCGATGTGTGTAAGTCGGAAATGATTTGTACAGTAGGATTCCCTATCCTTCAAACCTTGATTCTTTTTCATCTAAAAGTCCCGTCTTTGACGATAATGGAGGGAGTCATGCCCAAGCTTAAACACCTCACCAAGGAAAACCAAAGAAAAATAACAATCAACCTGCCCCGTGAGCTCAGTCACCTTCTCACCTAATCCATGGATCGATAGCATTGCCACAAATTCAAACACGTTCCGTGGACCAGATCTCCTCCGAGAATACTACCGTTTACTTTCTATTATGTTCTGTACTATTTTTCTTCAATCATCATATCATATTTTTCTACTTCTTTATATGTGTGACTCGATTCTACATCTGTAATTTGTTGTTGGTATTGCATTAATTTTAATGAGTTTGCCTTTTCTGTGTTGTGTGGGCATTGGGCAGGTGTAACGATGTTATATTGTTGGTAATTGTTTGATAATTTTCTTTAATTTGGGCTTAATAATTAAAAATAATATACGACCAACGTGTCTCTGTTTTTTTGAGCTTACTATATTTTTCTACTTATGAAAAGAAATAGTGTATATACAAAAATTGTTGCCAATTGAGTAAAATAGAAGGAAAAGAAAAATCTGAAGGAGGCATATTACAAATACACTAATGAAAAGTTCCCTGTTGTCCAAGTCAGCAGAGGCAAAGGAGAATGCTCGAATCCAAAAGTTTGTTCGTGACCATGTAAGAAAACTCGATCGTATACTTTTAATACTTGCTGTTTTGTGTATTTCCTTCTCCAGTTCTTTGTTAAATATTTTAGCGCTATAATTGTTCCTCTCTATATATTCTGTTAAGAATTTTACGTAGGAAGGGGAAAATTATTTCAAAACTTTCAAAATATTTTCTTTTTATCTTTAGCTTCTCGCTAAAGAGTTTTTTTTTTTCTTTAGTTTATCTTGTACAGAACTCTTTATTTTAATATAAGATAGGGGCTTCACAACCAGTCACGAAACGAATTATTAAAAGGAAAATAAGATCTTTTTTTTATTTGGGAAAACTTATACATCCAGACATTTTCATACCAATTACCAAAATAAATGGACCTCTACTATTTTGGACCTCAATTGAAGTATGCATTACAATGTGGCCCAGCCCGGATCCAAATTTGTTCTGTTCCTCTCGAGTCTCCAGGTACATAACTATTTGTATATAGTCCTCGGAAGATCCTACGCATCGAAATCACATCGAAAGGACCATACTATATCTATCTCGTAACAAGAATATCGGACACAATTGGCGACTACTGAACTATATTTTGTCCAACCCAATTTAAACCGCTAGATCATAAATCAACGGCATATATCTTCTTTTTTTTTTTGAAGAAGAAATCAACGGCACATTATCCGTTCCCTTACAAGTGGAGCTAGAGTTCAAAACGAGGAAAAAAGAAACTAAAACTAGAATTAATGGCGTCCCAATTAAGAGCTATTCTCTCTCTCCCTTTCGTTCCCGCTCCTTCCAGAGCTCAAAGGCGAATTTGGCTGTTGTCGCCTAACTATCGCCTATTCGCCTTCCTCTCTTAAGAGCTACAGCCTCTCTTTCTCCTCCGAATAAGGTGCGTATATACAATGTTGCTTTGCATTTACTCTTTTTACATTTCTTTTATGAGGTTTCAATCTTCTTATTGTGTTAATAGGAAGTTTCTGACGGGAGATACTGTTATTTAGGGTAGAAATTTTAATATGATGGACTGATTGATGGGCTTGAAAGTACAAAAGCTGTAATTCTGATTGTTGCTCAGTTAACATTGCCTAAACCAAACATGAAAAGAATTGACAATTTTTGTTTAGTAATTCAAAAGAAAATTCAATTAAAAAAAGTAAGTGTCAAATGCCTACACCAAACATTAAAAGAACTAACAATTTTCAACTGCTAGTTTTAGGGCTCTTAATAATACCAAAACCATCAAGAATGCAGTGATTTTTTACGTGCATGTTCTCTGTTTAATTGATCACCATCAGTTACATACAGGTACATTGTCTTTATACATAAAAAAAAAAATTAAAAAGAAAACATTTAGCAACCTTTAAAGGAGAAGAAAATTTAACTATTTAAACAAATCTAATCAGACAAATGATCTACAGTCTGTTAGACGATGGCCCCACCTCACCCGCTAACAATTAATTGTTTCGGTAACACATCATTTGTATAAAATTTTCAATTTTACAGTTTCAAATAACAAAACTGAACTATTAATCTTGCTCAATTTTAGTAGCAATGCATAGAGTAAAAATTTTGCAGTTAACTCTCTATATCTTTTCACCTCTTGATCTTTTTATCAAATGAACTCATTTTTTTTAAGTATATTTACTCCTGCGGCATAAAACAAGAGCAATAATTCACTTAAAATTTAACATATAAATTATTAATGCAGCAAAAAGTGTTGTAATCATGTGTTCCGGAGAAGAAAAGAGTCAAAATTTATCTTTTCATATGTTTCAACATAAACAACTGGCATTAATTAAGTAGTTCAATTCAATGCTTTCTTAACAAGGTTTAGGGCTGTCAATGAAACCCGTTTACCCTACCCGTACCGTATTCGATAAGACGGGTATGGGTAAGGTTTTATTTTCGTTAGACTAACGGGTATGGGTACGGGTAAAGAAAAATTTTCGTTAACTTATCGGGTACGGGTACGGGTACGGGTAAGGGCTATTTCGTACCCATTATCTAACGGGTAATATTTTACAAACATATATGTATATTTAATCACGTTTTTAGCAAATTTCGTAAGATATATTATTTATTTCGATTTTCATCCAAATCATCCAAATTTATTTATGATGATGAAAAAATTAATTTACTCTATATTATATTATAATTTATAATTAGTTATATAGATTTTTTGAATTCAATTGATATGAGAATAAATTTCATGATTTTTGTTATATCTAAAATATTATCTAAATATTTTACTTTATCTATATATTTATTTGATACTATTTATTTAGCACATTATACATTTTTTTATTAAATTAATAATATTATTATTACCTATTATGTACCGTGACCCTACCCGTACCGTTAATTCTTAACGGGTACGAGTAGGGTACGGGTAAAGTCTTTTTTAACGGATACGGGTAAAAAAAATTTAACGGGTGCGGATATAAAAATATCTTCTACAGTACCGTACCGTACCCATTGACTGCCCTAACAAGGTTTATTGCTAGCCTGTCTATCTAAATCAAATTTATCTCCTCCACAGTTACGCTTTGGAATAATTCAATTACGTTTTGATTATAAAATAAACAGACATTAGGCCTGACATTTTTAAAATTATCCTTTCCATTCTCACTTTCATAAGTTTCATATGTTTCAATAGAAATTTTTCGTTCACAAATGTATATTTTTTAAATACCTAATCAAAAAACAACATATAAGCATTTGCCATTTTAACCATTTCACCTCGGGAGACGGGAAACAAAGCTTGTTGGCCTCGAGATCTGCGCCATCTCTTGTTCTCCCCCAACCCCAAAGCCTCAACCCTCTTCTCCTCCCGTTCCAATCACCAACGGTCGTCAAATAACCACCAACACCACGAGGTCTGAGAAAGTGCTCGAAAAGCGCCATGAAGAGAAACAAGGAGACAAGAATAGCAGTTGCGACGAACCCAAACGACACTGCGTTTACGGAAGAACTCCCGTCAGGATCCCGCCACCTGTCTTCTCCAGCCAAGGATCCGCTCTCCTTCGCCACAGAAGATCCGCCTCCGACTCTTCCTCCTGCCTTGAGTGGCGCCATGGCTGGACTTATCAAAACCCTCGCTTCTCTCATTTCAAACAATTGTTATCAGAGAATGTATTAGTTGTACTTGTAAAGAGAGGAGAGCATCGTAAGAGAGAGCGTAGTGTTGTTTTGATCAGATGGAATTGGAAGGAGGGTTTTGAAAGGGGGACAAAAGAAGAGTTAGTGAGAAGGAGATATCTTTTTTCTTTTTTCTTTTTAAAGAGAGAGAAAGTGAATTGACTTCGTCTCTGAACGACGACTGTTTTCTAATACTTTTCTTTACTTGCCTTGAAGGGAGTGTCAGTGTGGGGTCCTTTTGTCAGAGGTGGTAAAGTTGTGGATAGGTTTGTTCTGCGATGCAGGAAATACACCACTCGTCTATACCAGATTTGTGGACCGAACTTTTTTTTTTAAAAAAAAAGAGAGAGTTGCACTTTTTTATGGACTTTAATTGGAATTAAAATTAGAAAATGTGACTGTTTTGGGGTGTTTTTACTCTAGCAAATTGCTAATGTAAATGCTATATTAGACACTACTCTAAACCATCTTCTTTCGCTTTCAAAAACATTTTTTTTCTAGCAACTTGTTTGCTTATTTAAGTTATAAGAGTACTAATGCTATCAAACACAAATTTCTTTATATGAGAAAATCAGTCCTATACCCCTCCAAATAAGAGCTTACCAAAACTTCTATTTTCATCTAATGAAATAGCCATAAGTTTTTCATTTACCCCTCCAAATAAGAGCTTACCAAAACTTCTATTTCCGTCTAATGAAATAGCCATAAGTTTTTCATTTTTTATGTGCTTTATAATTAACTTTTGATACTATTCTATTTACCTCAAATTTAACTGTTAGAATTTCTTACGTTGTATTTTGAATGTTTGAATTTTGAAAAAAAAATTGGGATCACATTCTGAACTAATCATGGTGCGTTCAACATTTGAAGTCTATACCGAGTTCATCTGATTTATGTAAAATTTTTTATCGTCAGACAGCATAGGGGCACAATCGCCGAGCCAATAGGAGCAGACTAGGGACAGAGCTAAGAAGGGAAAAGAAAAGCTTATGAAAATGTGAAATAATAAGCCAAGATATTCGACAGTTTTACAGAAATGCCATTGGGAGGGAGACCATGGTTACTGTTATGGTCATAAGTGGACATGTTGAAGGGGCACAGCGCATTTCACAAAACCACCTTCTGCCTCCTCTATCATATTCTCTTTTAATTTTTTAACAACCCCTATTAACTAACTAGATAGGGTTTTACTTTCCACTCTCATCATTCACAAATCACAATTATCACGAATTGTTTTTAACTGAACTTTATATTATCAGATAGCTTTTATATATGTCTTCTTTTCTTGTTAAGCTTATTCTTAAACGGAATTAATTACATGTACAGTTACCGAATCATATTTTCTCAAAAAAACCAAAAAAAAAAAAAATCGAGATTGTTTTTTTTTTTTAAATAGCAACAGGAAATAGTTTTATCACCAACATTCATGTGGAAATTTGGAATATAACTGTTTTTTTTAAAAAAAATTATATATTGTGTTTATGTATCCATATTTCCATAGACATGCTTCTGATATGAAAGATATATAGATCGATATACTTTAATTTCTACAAAAAAAAAAAAAAAATAGAACCAAACATATTTGCTCCATTTTGGAAAACAGCATTAGAAAGATAAACTTTTTCGTGACTCGTGTTGGTAAATTTTTAAAATGACAAAATAATGAAACTAATCTATCCATTTATTGGTTGCTTGCAGGTTTCGGTTGATATTTTATGTCACCAAATTGTGTGCTAGAGAGTGATTTATTATTAGAAAATAAAGAACTCTACAGAAGCAGATAATGACAATACTTGTCATCTTTTTCAAATTGTAGTTATTATTATAAGATAATTTGTTTATTTTGACGTAACATTTGTTTGTCTCCTCTCCCCAAGTGGTTGGTTCTGGGAAATGTTAACGATTTGTTATACTAATTATCTCTACTACTTATAAACGCACCCAAAACAAAGTCATAATATTTTCACAAAAGAGAGTTCAAACAATTGTTAATATCATTATAGACCATTGATTTATATGATGTACGGTTTAGATTGCTATTTCAACTAAGAAGTCTACCCCTTCTACATAAACAAGACAGGACGCTGGATGGCAGCTAACGATTTTGCATAGCTATACATACTGAGTTCGAGTCCCGCATCTTTATTTTTTTTTCGGAGACATTTACACTGACTACGAGTCCCGCATGAAAATATCGCATATCCCCTTTGTTCCGCTGCTCCATAAAGAAAATATCGCATATATCCCCTCCTCTATTATCGTCGCCCTCCCCTTCCCCCTTCTCTATTCCGATCCCCTTCCCCCTTCACTATTCCGGATTCGCAAAAGTTGGATCTCTTTCCTTTTTTGTTCGCTATCCCTACTTATTCAAGGTTTGTACTGCTTCTCTAGGGTTTACTTGCGCCGCTCCCTTCTCAGATCTAGGGTTTGATCTGCTTATAATCTCATCGGAACAAAGTTTGTGTCTCTCTCCTCCGACGCCCCACCATTCAACTAACCTATGCCTCATCCATTCTCTCACCGTGCCTCTCTTTATTTCAATGTTGACGATTGCAAGTTGAGGGAGAAAGATCACCGCCGACTTAGCCGACAATGCCCAGGAGGTCATCGATATGAGCTTGCGATCACCAAGGTCGATTGAAAATAACTAATTTATGCTTTGTTCTTTTATTTGTTTATTTATTTATTTTGCTTTATACTTCTTCTCAAGTCTGTGAATCCCACAATTTTATTAAAAAGTTTGATTATTTTTGTTGATGTTTTCTTTGCACCTTTAATTTTGAAATAGAGCAACTATGTGAAGACAAGAAGGAATCATAGGTGTTCGTAGATTGAGCATGGGGATAGTATTTCCTGTCTTGCAGTGCATGGAGATTTGATATACTTTGGATCTTGCGATAAAACAGTTATGGTTAGTTCTATTGATCCATTTTGCATGTCAACCTTCTTGGCATCTCTAAATTCCATGACAGTTCGAGTCGTACAAGATCAATGCATGTGCCTTGACAAATAAAATTGACATTGCTTGCAGTCTTCTTACCAAATTTTTACAATATTGGTTTAAAAGCATTGAGAAACTGTATTAAATTATGTCAGGAAGGGCATCATTATTTTTTTTTTTTTGTGCGTGACAAGTCAACCCTACTGCGACACACATGTCAAAAGTTCTTAGCTGTCAAACTTATGGAGGGAACATGTCCTACACCAGGCTGCAATTATGACTCCGCCAGAGGTGACCAGTGTGAGAAATGTGGAAAATTACTAACAGAACTTATTGATCCCAAATGCAAGGTAAATTTGATTCAAGCACATGTAGATTATGGTAAATAGTAAGGAATTAATGATGTAGTTTTGACTGGATGGTAGTTGATGTGGCGTTCTCTTGGTTCTTTTGCTTTTGTCTAATTTTACTATATTATTGTTGATATCTTGGCCGAATCTATTTGACAATTTGGTTCATTGTTGAAAGATTAACATGTGGGTCGGTGTGTTGCTAGAATTTCAAATTTAATATTTTTTTTAGAATATCTATTTCTCTCTCAAAATATCTTCTCGATCTTCCAATTTTCTCAGTCAGTCTCAATTATGCAACCACGGTACCAAAAATTTAAATTGTAAATCAAAACCCTTGTTTACAAAATATTCTTAGCAACTTAATCTTAATTGTGCAATTGTGGAAATCTGAAATTATCTATAAAAAAAGAAGCAAGGCATGCAGTGTGTGTCGTTCTTGCTGAATAATTAAACAATCAAAACCTTACATGGCAAGCAAGTAATTCTAAAATTTTGAGCTCACTGTTTAGTTTTGTGTTTGGCTTGTGTAAGTTACATGAAACACAGAAATGAGTATCGGAAGCAAAGTTCAGTCGAGGATCAGTTGGGGATTGGGGTCAATTTGTCTAAATTGTAAGCTCCACAGAACAAGTACTGTGGAATCCCCTCTTGTTTTGTTTCAGATTCTACCAAAATGTTATTGTGTTGGAAGTTTGACATAGGAATTCATTATGCAGGAAACTGTTAATACAATGCAAGAGCAAGTTAGGAGCCTCACTATACAGGAAATCATTCAGAGATGTCTTATTTGTTAATTTTTTTGGTGATTTTTTATTTTTGTATAAGACAGATCAAATTGTGGCAGGGTAATGAACTAGGTTTGTTTTTCTGGTTTTGATATGGTTTTATTCGAAATTTATTTTCAATTTGGGGGTTTAGGTTTTTGGAATAGGTTGGTGATTTAGGAATTTTAAATAGAAGCTATTAGGTCGAGATATTACTGTCACTTTAATTGATACTTTTGTGATTTTACTAATTTCAGGGACCTTTTTATCTTTACATGAAAGCAATCGAAAGAGCTCGCATGCCGAATAAACTGTGGGAAAGTGTCATACACTTATACTGACTACATGAAGGCTATTAAGCTCATTGACAAGCCCCTGGTATGTTATATGGCTGTTGAATTACTAAAAGCACCTTTATGTAATCCTTATTGATCTAGGAATGTTGAGTGACATTAGTATCTGGTTAAGCGATTGCGCTAAATTTTTTAGTTAGTTTTTTCAATACCATCCTATCAACTCTTGTAGTTCAAACTGGTACATCTATATGATGACCAAGCAATAGTATGTACCTACTGTTTTTGTGAGTATATACTATGTAAGAATGTGTTTTGGTATAGCATTAATCTTTCATTACTTATGTTTAGAATATTATAGATGTCATAGGAATATTGGCCAAAGCTGCTGGTGCAAAAAATTAAACAAAGGCTAACAAAAATGACACAGTATCGCATCAGGATGGTGAAGCTCAGCAAGAAGGTATGGAGTTCTTTCTTTCTCCTATATTATGAATGTCATCATTATTATTCTCTCTCATATGGATGTCATCATTATTATTCTCTCTCATATGGATGTCATCATTATTATTCTCTCTCATCCATTCTCTTTTTTCAAGTTGCAACGAGAAAATTGAAATTAATTTTTTCAAGTTGCAATGAGAAAATTGAAATTAATCTAAATTTAGATGATTTTGTTTCATGAAATTATGTAAATCAAAATATTTTATGAGACCTTTTCCTCTGATGTTGAAATTGAACAAGGAGGGGCACAAGCTATTATATGGTCAGTGAATAAGCGGGTCAAGAGGAGGAAGAAGAAGTTGAGGATGAAAAGGCCATGGCTGATGGCATTCAATCTGTTGACTCTCTTTCTAACACTCCCGTTGGAGTTGAAACTCCAGATGTTATCGACCTCAGGAAGCAACAGAGGAATGAGTCGGCTGACAAGCCACTATACTAGGTAATTGTCCTTCCTTTTATTTTTGTTCTTTTTCTTTTGTGTCCTTCACATTTAGTTTCCCATTTAATTGAATGTCGTTGTGCCTTTTTTGAAGCTTCTTGAGTTGAGGGAAGAGGACTTCTCCAGGTACCTTGCTCGAGACAACACATACGTATGCTTCCTAGGAAAAGTAAAGAAATGTAATTTGAAATGGAGAAAATTAACATTTAGAAAAGATCTGTACATTCAGACAGACAATACCTGGTTCATACCAACACCAACCAGTATCTACCATCTGAATTATCTGGGACCTTAGTAGATGCATCCTATCGTGTTTCAGAACTCTTATTGGGAAGCAAAACCGATGTACCATGAAAAGACAATTATCACTCACCATTATATTTCTCTTAAGCAGGTCGGTCAGAATGGGATGATGGGAGGTGGAAATGGGACGACACACCACGAAGAGATGACTATAGAGACGGTTGTCCCTCTTCATCAAGAAGGCATCATAATTCAAACCCATCACCATCTCCATTGCTGGCTGTGGCATCCCCAAATGCTCGCTTGGTGTCCCCTTGGCATGGTGGTCATACCCCTCGTGCTTCCCATAAGTTTTTTTTTTTGTTTTATTGAATTTTATTTTGACAAATATGCATGGGATGCAGCCTTGGAAAGACGTGTTGTCGTCTCACTTACAAATATGGACAAAATCTTGGTTGAAGAGGTTCTTCAAATTTCAGAGTGGTGAGGTACCAGTTAAATATGTTAACAGAATTTAATTTTATTGACTCCTCTTTTGCTGATCCGGATGTGTACTCGCCTGATGAGTCAATGCGGTTGGACAATTCAGCTGATGTTGATGTAGCTGACTATTTAGGAAGTGCTGAGCAGGTAATTGGACATCACACTGTACATATTTTGCTGCTGGGACCGCTGGGTACAAAGTGCCTTTATATCCTCTATAATATATTGCAATGATTTAGGCAAGCACCATAGCAGCGGCAAAATAGTATTTAGTGATTAGACGTTTGATCAGTGTTTAATTTTAGCTGGCATTTACAGTAATTTCTCTCTTTTTTATTTGGTTTTACGCAAGCACATAAGGTTTGCATGAAGGAATAACCGGATCTCATTAATTCTATAGTTTCTCCTTTCTGTTGGCTTCTTAGTAGATTTTGTTTGTGCAATTGTGAGTTTTATATTGCAACTTGGTTGCATTTGTGCAGTTTGGTTATGGTAATGGGTTTGTCAGCGCGTTATCCAATCTTTACTTTGGAAACTCCATCGATTTTTCTTTCCAAATCAAATGTTAATTTAGCTATCAAATTGGGCTAGAATTTTAGTTGTTCCCACTATTTCTCGAGTGACCACACATCTTTTAAGATAAAAGATTGCATTGTTAGTTGGTTCCCACCTCAGCAATTACTTGGTTTCCCTGACTTAGTGCTGATTAATTATTTTAATCTTTGGGAGGGGTGATCTCAATAGATTTAAATTGACAAATTGTTTCGAGGTCCTTCCGTTCTATGTTTCCTCTTTGTTTTGTAATTGGGACTGTACTTCTAGAATTTAACAGAACCTAAAGAATTTTTTTTTGGTTTTTACCAAACCCCTTATCTCTAGGATTCTATTGTTTAAAACTCTGAATGTTATTGAAAGACATTTCTGATATACAATTGTATTTTCTTCTATCAAATTAAAAGTTGTACATTGCATTTTGATTTATTAGATATTAGATTGGATAGGAAGTGACACACTTTTATTGATTTATTAGACCAGAATTGGTTACCCTTTCTTTGGTAGTATTAAGAAATGATAAATCAAAGATTGTGCTATATAGAAATAATCATGCTCATTTGTTAGGGTTTGGTGTTTTTTGTGGGTCATAGTTCAATCAATCTGTATCAAGTTTTGACTTTTTTGATCAATTTTTAGTGATAAGGCATGATATGTTAAAAAAATTTCCTACTTTTTTTTTTATCAACATAAATTTGACAGCCCACAATGAGATGCAACTTTCATAATTCTGGAGAAAATAACAATTCAAATTTTGTTTCTGCTGTTCAAATTTGCCCCTATTTCATTTATACAAAAAAAAAATGTCCTTGAAGGGATCCAAAACAGGAATTAACATTTATTTTGGTCTATGATCCACCAAAGTATCAGTTATGAAATGACTGCCTACAAAAATTCCATTGAAGTGATAATATCACTCTGAAATTCTTATCTTGCGTGATGCCATAAAATTTCTTTTGCTTGTCTTAATTGTAAATGCCTTAATTTTAGCTTGTTTCATTCTAATTTCCCTTTTCAGATCTGAACCTTATAATGGATGGGCTAACTTGGTGGGAGATTCAACCCAACTACTCTCCATAAAAGCCTCTTTGAACGGCCACCTGGTGTCTTCCCTGATTTCAGCTCTCAACTATCCCGGACCGGACCAACAGTTCCTCCAGACCAGTGAAGGAATTTGGCACCTTGCCAATTTTGCATGGGACGCCATAATTTTTTTCCATTTTTTTTTTTTTTGATTAAGGTTTTCTTTGTATTAAAGAAAAAACAATATTTGGGGGAGAACGCATACAGGTGCCACTAGGCCCATAGAGAGTAATTTTCAATACTATCCACATGAAATGCCTTGGGGAGGAGGCATTAAGCTACATTTTCCATAGAGAGTAGTTTTGAATAATCAAAATGCTTTTTATTTCAGAATATTAGGAAGAGAGATTACTATTTTAAGTAATGGTAGACGATTCAATATTTGATTGATTGCTATCTCATCTAACGTTTATTTTTCAGCAGTACACATCTCATGCGCTTATGAAAAAAAAATACCATTCTAGATGTATATTGGATATTCAAAGAATTTCGGCCATTTTGCACAAATCCCTTCACATCAGACGCCGGTTCGTGGTAGGGAAAAAAATTTAGTACAGCGTGAAGGAGGGGCTATTTGATGAGAGGAAGTGGGTTATAAAATATTACGGCGTGAAGAAAGGATATCCAGAATAATCCTTTTTGTTCTAATTTTAATTTTAATATTTAATATAATACAAGGAAATCTTCAGTTGTATCAAATAAAGATTTTTTTTTATCATTTGAACCGAGGAATGTAAGTGGTTTAACATATTAAAGCATGAAAAAAAGAATATCAAGGATATATAAAATATTACTTTTTGTTTTAAATTTAATCTTAAGTAAAACAAAATTATCAGTTGTATCAAATAAAAATTTTTGCATCAAATATTCACATGACACGTTTTATTAAATGATGATTGTCTATATTGGATAGATGATGTGGAATTGGAAATAAACTTAACCATTTGCATATATTTCATATCTTTTTTTTTTTTATGTGAATCTATCTAAATGCAAATGAGCGCATATTTGATAGAGTAAATATAAAAAATTGGCATCGATCAAGGCGATGTTGACCTACAAATATTTAAAATGGACAACATATTCATGTCAAATAGTATTTTTATGTATTAAAGACCGTCTACATATTGGGTGGGCACTGCTGCTAGTAATATTTAATTAACCATAATCTTTCCTTGGCAGCAGAGGTCTTTTCTAGCGTAATTATATATATATTATATCTGCAACTTTTCACTTATGTTATCTACGTGACTGTATGGATTGTCCTTGAAAGATGCAAACAACCAAAATACATGCAAAAAATCTTAATCATTTCATTGGTGTATAGATGATTAATTTCGCACGAATTTGATCATGCTAGATCATGAACTTTTTAAAATACATGACTATTTTCAGAAAAAAAAAATAAAGTTTTTTTTTGTTTCACCGAAATTAATATATTTTAGCACATTATCTGCCAAACTATTTGAGACAAAACAAGAAACAAAAAAATTATTTAATATTAAATTAAACTGTTGAGTCTATCCAATAGCGAGTCCTGCCCTCGATCATAATAGAGCATGTATGATTAGCACAATTATAAATACCTTAACTGAAAATGAAATAAAACTGAAACAAGCAAAATTAGTAACATTTAATACAAGAAGACATATTCTCGTAAGTATTTTCATTTTTTTTCCCTCTATATGCTCGAAAATACCACAATTCTAACATTTACATCTTATATTCAGATCATTATAATGCAAATTATGCTTGCTTCAAAGTACCAATAAACCCCAAACAACCCACTAATTATATTACACCTCATCATCTTTCAGTTAAAAAACAATGAACCCCTATTGTACCTTTACTAAAATCAAAACAATAGGGTGTTATAATATAAATAACAAAAATTCTATAAATTAAGAGGATTGGGCACACCATACCCCAAGTTCTGAAACTGAACGGAGACACCGAACATCAACTGTGATGTTTCGAGACTGATAAAGGTACAATAGGGTGTTATAATATAAAATAATCTAAAGTGAAAATATATATGCATAGGATAGAAATTACCCTAAAGTATGTAATTAATCAAACCTGAACTTTGAATGGCACCACGAAATAGGTCACTAATCTGATCTCAACTTTATTACTAACTCCTAAGCATAGAGACTGAACTTGTGAAGGCAAGTTTTTAGATATTTTAGATGTTTGGCCAGAGCAAGTCCACAAACTAATCCAATATTTGATCCATTGACTAGGTTTAACCTGGATTATTATAAACCATGCTCTCTTCATGCAATTAATCAAGTTCTAACCTATTATTTGATCAATTTAATCATGATCTGAAATTCAAGTAAATTAATGCTATCATTCTAAATAAAGAAAAGCAAATTATCCTAACAACAATACTACTTGAATACACATATACCTAAAGGAGAAGAGAGAGCGACAACCGTCAGGTAAAGGAGGCAGCGACAGAGAGTGAGGCTATGATTTTTGAAGATGCTTAGCGTTAATGGAGCCGCTCCCAGTAGTTGATCGAAGGAATTGGTTCTGAGGAGAGAGTAGCTCAGCTTGTTGATGGAGAAGCTGGCTCGAGGAGGCAGCCCGTTGTGCTTTCGAGAAAGCGGAGCGGAGAGTCGTCCATCCGATTGCAAAGAGAGAAGGGGGAGATATGAGGAGAAAAGTTGACCATTTCCAATTTTTCCTTCAAATAGCTCCAAATCGTATCAGAGAAGCTCTTATTTCCAATGTTTTGAAAACCGACCCGGACATCGAACCGGCGAGGCTACTGGGTCAAGGGTCGGACTGGTCGAACCGGTGGATCGAACCGGATGACGTCATCCACTCAAATCTTAGTTAAATATAATAGTTGTTCAGTTTTTTCACAAAATGACTTGTGGCCCAGTGGCAAGGCTCTTGTTTGTTCGGCCCAATGACATGGGTTCGAATTGCATAAACAGAAAATTTTGTTAGAATTTTGTCATCTAAAAAATCAAACCAAAATTGTTAACAAATATAAAACCGGATGGTTTGGTTCGACGGTTTAGCCAAAAACCGGATCGGACCGGCCGGTTCGTTGTGGTTCAGAAACACCCAAAAAATCGGCTCAGTTTGGACCGGACTAGGGTCCGGTTCGCGGTTGAACCGGTCGAACCGGCCGGTCCGGTCCGGTTTTCAAAACATTGCTTATTTCAGATCCAATACGGAAACGGGCGAAAATCCAACGTCGTAAGTGGGAGCGGAGAGGGAAAAACCAGTGCCATTCGATTTGACAAGCGGTCCAGATCCTGTGCGCTGGACGGTCCCGCGCGGCACAGGATCTGGATTGGTTTTGGAGTCCTCTGACCATCTATTCGTCGTAATGACCAGGAAAGCAAGAGAGATGAATTTTAAATAATTTTTTGCTGAGTGGGCCCACCTGTCAGCCACACTGTTAATCAACAGTGCTTATAAATAGTAATGGATTGGATCTTTATACTGCCGATTAATATAGGAATCACATCCTCTGCCCACCTTTTAAGGTGGGCAGAGTGCCCACCTTTGATCCTGACCGTTAGATCTAATCTCAACGGTTATGGGAGCCCCGTGCATGATACCAGATTGATAGGCCCGAAAAACTTTAACCGTCCAGATTAGATCGAACGGTCCGGATCAAAGGTTGGCACTCTGCCCACCTTAAAATGTTGGCAGAGGATACGCTCCCATTAATATATGTAATTGATGAAAAGTTAAATTGCCATAACAAGTTAAATAATAAAAATAATAATAACAAATGAAAGCTCAAATGACTGATGCACTGTATTAATCCACAGAATTTTATCTATAAAGATGTTTTAGCTTTGGTGCGTTATTAGTAAAGTTCACCGCTGCATAATCTAAATATATATATATAAATAAATAATGTGTATTTATATATGCGAAACAAAATCAAACTACTGAAGGAATATATATTAATAGAAAATAACCAAACACAAATCCTAATCACAGAAAAACATGAGCTAGAGACTCGAGATTAAGGATCTAGCTACCAAACTGTATTTATGAAACTTATTATGACTCTTTTTAAGTTTTTCAATCCGAGCATCTAATAATTTATTTTGTTCATTTCAATTAACATATATAGCCAAGACTTGTTGTTTCAAAAAGGACTATTTGGTAAATTTTTCAAATCAAATTAATTGGTCAATTTTTTTTTCGTTGATAATTGGGTTGTGATAGGAAAACAAGATGTGTTGGAATCAATTAAGTAATAAGAATTACAACGGCGTTTCTTTTTCCTATCAACCTTCAATATTTTTTTGCATGAAATTTTTAGAATTGAATACAATCTTAAAAAAAAATTTGTATAAATTGTAAAAAAAGAAAATCATCAAGGATGAGAAACAAAAATTTTTAGCAAAACTTAATGCTACAATTTTGTGAGAAATCACACAAAATTTCATGCAAAAAATAATTGAGGAAAACATTCAAAATATTGTAAAGGTAAAAAATTATGCAGATTAAATTTGATGAGATTTAAAAAATCATTAAAAAAAATAAAGTCCATAATTACAAAACAGTTAAGAAGCATTTTAATTTAAGTCCTCAAAGAGCAAAGCTGTGGCAGCCGCTACAATTCTAATTGGTGGTTAACATTTTTTGTTTTGTTTTTTTTTTTTTGAAACTCCAAAGCCGTAGGTGTTGTGGTTAGCATTTATGTTCGGTACACCTTGATGTGGGTCCCACCTTCCACTCAACAGGGCTGTCAATGGGTACGGTACGGTACGGTAGAAAGTATTTTCATATCCGCACCCGTTAAATTTTTTTTTACCCGTACCCTACCTGTACCCGTTAAAAAATGGATATAATAACAATCAAATTTATTTTTTATTTTTTCGTACACTGAATGGAAAGAATTATAGATCTTAAATAAAATCTAGTAGTATTTTTTTTACCAATAATGCAATATAAGATGCCATATGTATCATGTAATTGTATCTTTTTAATTGTGACAATTATCCATTATGAAAACAGTACGAAATAGTTTTTACCCGTACCCGTTAAATTAACGAAAAAATTTTCTTACCCATACCCGTACTCATTAACTTAACGAAAATAAAACTTTATCCATACCCGTCTTATACGGTACGGTACGAATTGGATAAACGGGTAAACGAGTTTCATTGACAGCCCTTGCACTTGCGACTCGCGAGTATTATTAGGGAAAGAGAATGCACGTGGAAACAATCGATCAACCAATAGGAAATCAAAGACCGAATTTAAAAAAACTAAGAAATCAAGTGGAACCCACCTGTCAGCCACACTATTGTAAGATTGTAGTTGAACAGTTTCTTAGTAGAACGGGGATTAATATATTGTTATTGAAAGCTTGTCATTCTTCATTGTTTTAATTCTTTATTTCACCTAATCTTCTCACCGAAGTATTGAATTCTATTTTATATGTATACTATATCATGTCGATTTTTTTATTAAAAAGAAATCCAAGTTGTGCATCATTTATATTAGCAGTTGACCATACATTTAATAAAAGGAAAAATGGTGGACACTCATATGTCGTACATATTCGCAGCCGATGATCTGTAAAGTATATAAATTATTACAGATGTAAGAATAAATTTATTTAGAAAATAAGAATATGATCATTATTTAGAAAATGAACAATATTTAATTAATCAGTACGTAATTTAGTGGATTGATGTAGTAGAGAATTAAGAAAAACTTAAAATTAAATAAAATTTCATTAAAAAGAAAAAAAAAAAAAGACAATTTGTCTTATCAGCTGAACTGAACAATACTTTTTTGACCGAATACCTTTCTTTCAATACGTATAGCTGGCACCATTGGGAGTATTATAGCCATCATGGAATAACAAACAAGGCTTTTTAAAAATAAAAAATAGATAGTGGCTCTCCAGGATAAGTGGATAACAAACAAAAGTTCACAATCTGAAGACCTATGTTTTTTTTTTTCTGGCGAATGAAAACCAAAAATTGGATATATATTCATATGTCTGTAGGATTTAGGATTTAGACGAAATAAGATAAGAATTAAATTTAATATTCATGAACAATAGTAAAGATAAACTTGTATTTGAATTAAGCAAATTAATGGAAACCTTTATACATTTAATATAATTATTAATATTTTTGAAGCAGAGTTTGTTTGTAATCATAATATGTAAGTTTTATATATGTAATGTAATATATTTTTAATGCTCTGATCATGTTTGATCGAAATGTTAGCACACTGCACTCAGTTCTATAGTTTCTCACCTAGTCACCTCACCTGGTGCCTTTTTCCCTAGGTGACCGTGCTTGTAAATAAAATTTTCTCGTTTTGGTAATTCAAAAAAAAAAAAAAAATTTCTCGTTTTTCTAGGTAATCTCGTTCCCTATTTAATCGTTGGGATAATGGCCTAATGGGATCAAATCCGGGAACCATCACGTGATTGCACATATCGGCCTCCATACAGAAACAGAAGCACCGGAGGTAAAATAATGAATTAAAATTATGGTCCGATTTTGAGAAGTTCGTTAGTCCGACTATATAAAATAAAATAAAAATCGGACTACATAATTCACGTGAGCATCTGGTTCCGAGCCCTTGGATATTCTATGGCACTTTCAAGCGGCAATGACGCTCAATATGTGTTGTATTTACGTCGTATTAAGGATCGATTATGCAAAAACAGATTAAGATGTTCTTTTTCAAATAATGCGTCGGATCGATTTTGTAAATAAATATTACATAATATGATATCACATATATAATCTTGCCTTTGGCTCTAATTTTTTATTTGCTTATTTTTTGAATATGCTTCGAACATTTTCCTTATTATCTTCTTACTTTAGATTTATCATATTTTTCTCATCAAAAATCTGATTTCTAAAATAAAAGTTAAAATGAAAATATCATCCAATTTTTAAAATCAAAATATCTCAACATATTAATGATGCTTCTTTTTTTTTTACAAGAAAAAAATTGCCACAAAAAGACACAATCTCTAACACAGCATATCATCTTTTATGAACTTATACCCCAAAATAACCAAAAAAAAACCACCAAATGTACATCTCCCCTCTATGAACCTATAACCCAAAATATAGATGACCAGAACGACAGAACCCGCTATCAACCTGCCTCATTCACGTCCTGCTCACGTGCAACCTCCGCCAACTCAACTTGACCATCCTTAGCTTCAGATTTCTGAGACTCCCCCCCATAGTGCCGATCCATGCTCTTTTAATAGAAGGGCCCATCTTTTTGAGCCAATCGAGAAGCCTGGTGATGGCTCCATTGATAGAGGACCCCACCTTTTTCACAAAATCAACGATCCATTACCCTGCCTTTTTGGCAGAATCAACAATCGATACGACTTTTGCATGGTTCGCCGCATCAACAGCAGCTGAGCCGGACTAAGTCATGTCGCCAGTACCATGAAGAAACCTAGCCACATCAGCCACATACCATAACTGAACAATGGTGGCACCCAATATCAAACCCTGACATTAACAAGCACAACATGTTAGGTAAAGCCTAGTTGGACATATACATATTGTCGATTTTTCTAAAAAAAATAGAGAACAAAAAGGCTTACCACCCTAATAGGACTACAAGAACTAACCAAATTGGACACGGTGTAGACCGATCCAAGGAGGTTGTTATGCACCGCAAACGAGGTATAGCTCCAGTCCGCGGAAAAAGCGTAAAACCCGACCCAAGGGATGGCAACCGATATCAATTTTAGGACACTTGACAAGAGGTCCATGGAGCGCTTCACACGATCACGAAACTTTACAACGAACCCAAAACGACACACATCCCGAAAATATAGAGGCCAATTATCTAAAAATCTTATACAACAACGTTCACAAATCACAACAGAGTTCAATAAATCACAACAGAGTTTTGGGCCGGTTCATAATAACAACAGAGTTCAATAAATCACAACAGAGTTCAATATGTTTTGGGCCGGTTCATAATAACAACAGAGTTCAATAAATCACAAACGGAGTTCAATATGTTTTGGGCCGGTTCATAATAACAAAAGAGTTCAATATGTTTTGGGCCGGTTCATAATAACAACAGAGTTCAATAAATCACAACAGAGTTCAATATGTTTTGGGCCGGTTCATAATAACAACGGAGTTCAATAAATCACAACAGAGTTCAATATGTTTTGGGCCGGTTCATAATAACAACGGAGTTCAATAAATCACAGCGGAGTTCAATATGTTTTGGGCCGGTTCATAATAACAACAGAGATCAATATGTTTTAGGCCGGTTCATAAATCACATTTAATAACAAAGATATGTAATGTAAATATATCAAATCCAGTTCAAACTTATTTACAACTAGGTCCCTGATAACAGGAAACCTCACAGAAAGACCCCTGGCAGTACATCAAAGCATACCAGTGAGCAAACAGCACAGTACCAACCCGGTACAAGGCCTCACAAGTCCAATTAGAGGCGATTAATGCCTCATAACACCAAGCATAGCCTCATCAAACACACAGATTAAGCAATAGCAAGCACATCTATTCCTAACACAGTTCAAATTTTGAATCTCAGTTCAAACAGAGGCAACACACAATCAATCAACACTCAATTAACTCGACAAGCAAGTAATAAATTCAACAGATCAACAAAGTGCATGCCTCACCACATTTCAAACAAAACATACATCAACAGAGATGCATAAGAACAAAAAAAAATTACCTCATTGTAGATTCCTCCAATCGTAGCAACATAAACAGCTTATCCCACAAGAAATACGAAAATATTTGCAAGAAGCTTCGCTAGAGCCCATCCCATTTTATGCTCAAAGAGGAGGTCCAAACCAACGGCAGCGTAGCTGACTAGAAAACTGGCGAGGTTAAAATAACACTGGACTACAATGTCAGATCTATGCCAGATCAGCCGATACCTTTAAATCAAAACAAACAATTTTACCAAGCATGTATAGATAATTTAAACACTAATCCCACAAATCTTTTATTAACTAGATAGATTATTATAAACAAACGAAAGTATTTACCAGTTTATTATGCTGGTCAGGATGAATAGACCGAACCTAATATAATCGACGTAATAAAATTGGTCGTTGACACTCGGCCAAGAGCAAATCTGGGGATAGGTGAGCAAATCTATCTTAATATATGTATATTATTATTATTATTATTTTGTTGGGAAATGCCCATGGGCTTTGTTATTAACTTGATTTTCTCCAATGTCTCATAACTTATTTACTTGTGGCATCAAAATTTCAATAAGTTGACTGATCATATTCTATTGATAGGACTATTTTCTATAATATCGTTATATAATCTAGATAGAGGATTTGTTATTTGAATGAAATTTTTTATTTATCACGAAGCACAATAAAGATTATATTTCAACTTGAGATCACAAATTTTTTGTGTAGTCATGCAAAATAGAATGATCATAAAATGATTATATCACAAAAAATTATTTCATCATGTAGTCATGCAAATAGAATGACACAAAAATTAAAACTAGTGGGAAAATAGAAAATTGAATTGCAAACTGATTAGCAAGATATTTTCTCTCTCTTGCAGCGATGCTAAACTGAAAAAAGTGCAGTTTCTTCTTTTTTTGTTGTTTCTCATTTCAATTTTTCCCCCTTTCGCTGTAGTTGTCGTGGAGATTTATGGCTGATTGAGATGTTAGACAATCCGTAAATTGGTACTAATACCCAGTATCGTTTCTCCTTTTCATTTATTTAATAGGCATGAATTTTTCACTCATATTCTGGAAGGGCACATTTGGAATAAAAAGTGCATGGCTATCAGAATTCTGAGACCTCTTTGGATAATTTTGAAATTGTTTCAGATTTTGCATAACATGGATTATCAGCAATTACTGCTCCTTGCTGCAGGAATTGAGGAGCTTTGGCATTACAGCAAGTCAGCAACAATGGTCTTTGTTGGGCTACCGAGATGTTATGAATATTTCAATATTGTTAAGAATTGAATCTAATAATAGTTTTAGAACTTTAAAATATTTCAATTAAATATTACACACCATAACTTGTTCGACATGTAGAATTCGGGATGGAGAGTCATGACTGGCGCTTCAACAACTGTTGATTATTAAGTTGCCAACATAACTTTCTAAAATTATTTAAATTTGGAACTGTTTTATAACCTATGTCAGCTATCATAATTTTTAAAATAAGTTGATTGGCAACATAACTATTTGTATCGTTGACCAGCTTTTTTTTTTTTTAATAATAGTTGCATGCATAGTCAAATATGAAAAAGTTGCTTTACTTAATTATATCTATTAATTTTAAATTATTTAATTTCAATTTAATGGTGAATTTTATATATTTTGCATATTTTTAGTTTAATTTTAGGATATGTGACTCTATTGCATGAAATATTTCACTTTTCCTGAGGTCATATGTTCTTTTTGCGTGAAATATTCACTTTTATTCTGAATGAACATTTTTATATTGTAAAAGCTCCACTATAATCATCAAGTATACTTGACAGCTTCTTTCAAGCTCTCGGAAAAAAACAAATTATCAAGTACCCTATTAATATTTAGAAATAATGGATCTTTGCATATGGAATCACATATCAAGTACCATACTAATATTTAGAAATGAATGGGTCTTTGCATATAGAATCACGTGTTGTGGGGATGCGCATCCTTATTTTATTTATTTATTATTATTTTTTTGAATATCCACGCCCTTGAGCCTGTTTGATATCCCATAATGTTTCAATACAGCCCATATAGCAAATCCATAAATCGAAAACATAAAAGAAAAAAGAAGTGGTGTTAATAAATATGTCGAAGTAACAAAATATCTGTACCCGACCCTCAAAAAAAAAATAAAAATAAAATAAAGACCCTCAAAAAACAAAATATCTGTACCCACATTCTTTTCGTGGTTGCTTCTTGCTTGAGCTCCACAGATCTGGTCAATGTTAATGCGCGTCTTTCACTCTTTCCTCACTCCCTCCCTTTTTCTACACAGATCTGGTCAACAAGGAAACCAATTAATCTTTTGTGATTTTGGATAGTTTTCTTCTTCTTAAGAGTTCTCTGACAAAAATCGCTCTGTCGAGCTTGTGTGGATGCGACGGCTCTAATTTGCTTACTCATGTGGTATCGCTCTCGTGCAGCATATCTGAGACTGAGAGTTATTAGTTGTCCGTGTTGCTGTAGAAGTTTCTTGGTAAGTCAGTAGTTTGACCTTGTAATCTGTGAATATTTGGCAAGGATTATTGTGCCTTGACTGGTCTAATAATTTGTGCTTGATTGCCATGGTTATCACACAAATCATTTGGCAGGGTTTAATTTGCTCGTTACTTCCGTGTATTTGAACTTAATGAATAAAACGAAAACAAGAATTTGTAAAAACTTGAGAAAAAATTAATATGGACTGCCACCAAGAATTTGGAGAAGCCTCTGTTTCTATCCTTTTTTTTTTTTAGTTGACATCTAGCTAGGATCTAGTACACAACATACCTTAGCGAATTGCGATGATATGCACTTATTTATTGGATTGTATTTATAATTAAAAATTAAATAGAAATGTGAATATTTATATAATAATATGCATCGGAGATGCTAGTTTTTTTCACCTATCGAAAATCGGTCAAACAAATATTTGTAAAGATTCGTAAAACGTATTTTGTTTTAGATTTTGTAAAAGTATTTCTGGAAGTTCCAAATTATATGAGCAACAAATATTTGCAAAAGTATATATTACATTTCTGAATTTAACTTCCTGAAATTATTTAAATTTGGAACTTTTTTCCAACCTATGTCAGCTATCATAATTTCTTAAAAATAACTTGTCTGGCAATACTTTTCAAGAAAAAAATAATGCGAACTGCCAGCAATAATTGAGGGATTTTGTCGTAAGTAGTAAAAAGCAAAATATATAACTCTGTTGTCGTTTTCATTAATATATTGATGCTTGGTCAATGTTGAAAAGAGATGGAATCAGGAATTAATATACTTTTGGTTAGATCCACGAAATCAATTAAAATCTAGGACTGGAGCATATATATAAACTTTGCTTTGCAGCCTGATGGCATATAAAATTGCTCGATCTTTGCCAGGTATTGTCATCTGCAACAGCCAAATAACATCCTCACACCCAACTGGTGCATATATATTTCCAACGATCGATCTTAGCCATAACAGACGGAAAAAAATGGCGATTTCGATAGTGGGTTTTGTAGTGGGCAAGCTTTCGGATTTAATAGCAAAAGAGGCGATGCTGTTGGGTGGAGTCGGGAAGCAAGTTGAAAGGGATGGAGAGAGAACTGAAACGAATCCAGTGCTGTCTGAAAGATGCAGACTCGAAACGAAGTAGAGGAGATGAACGGGCTGAGAACTGGCTAAATGAACTCCGAGATGTGGCTTATCGCATCGACGATGCTGTTGACACTTTCCACGTAGAACTTGAAAATTGCAAGAAAGATCGCAGCTTGTGGGACAAAGTAAAAAAGCTGGGCCACAAGGTAAGGAGCTGGTAATTCTCCACAAATTTGGCAAAGAGCTCGCTGACATCCAAAACCTGCTTGATGAGATATCTACGAGCAAAAACGACTATGCAATAGCACCCCTACAAGACCAAGAAGACAGGGGATCACACACAGAAATAATGTCTAAACGGAGAACTGCTTATCAGGATGTGGATGAAACAGAAATAGTAGGCTTGGAATCTGATAAGAACAACATTCTCAACATGCTGCACCGTCAATACACAGCTAGGCGTGCTGTCATCACAATTGTCGGTGCTGGTGGTCTTGGAAAGACAACTCTTGCCCGCATGGTGTACAAAAGGCAAGTTTATCGATATTGAAATAAAATGGTTCAATATATTTTTCATATTGACTTTTGTTGAAAATCAAATTAATTTTCTTATTTATTTATCTTTTTTATAATTAGAAACCGCTAGATCAATGGTTTTGGATATTCTAATAACGATGATTTATTGAAAAAAAATATACAGAACAATAGTACAAGATTTATAAAATGTAAAATTTTGCTTCAAACGAAATTTTAATATGAAGAACACATGAGATGGTTTAGATAGGTCGTTTGAAAATCAAAATTATTCTAGAAACATAGCTCAATCTAAATCTATGATGTAATATATACAATATAAAATTTACATTCTGCGATTTTTTGTAAGGCCCTTTCATAATTAAAGTCCTATCGTATAAATGTTCACTAATTAATGACTCACATTAAAGTATGCGTTGGTAAATAATTTTATGATATGGGAAGTACTGATTTTTTTTTTTTTTTTTACTTTTTTGTATATCTAGTGCGAAGGTGAATTTCACGTTTCACATCATGCTCTCAATTTCACAACAATTCAGTTTACTTGATCTTGCGAGACAGATGCTAAGAGAATTGAAGGGATATTCTGAATCTAAGAAGGAAGAGGTATCTAAAATAATTTGCGAGCTCAAAAAATTTATTAAGCAGTAGAACCTATATAATTATTTTAGATGATGTGTGGGGGATTGAGGTGTGGGACCAATTGAGTGATGCATTGCCTAATAAAACAAATGGAAGTCGAGTACTAATAACTAGCAGATCTATTGAAGTTGCTCGATCAGTTGATTCGGAAATGATACCTTATGAGCTTGCAGTCTTAGAAAAAAAAGAAAGTTTCGATCTCTTTCTCAAAAAAGCTCTTCCTCATCGAGAACCTGGAGAAGAATGCCCTTCGAATCTTTCTGAAGTAGCAGACGCACTATCTGATAAATGCAAAGGTTTACCTCTAGCATTAATAGTACTAGGTGGTCTCATTTCATTTAGAGACAAGACCTACCATGAATGGAAAAAACTATTGGACACAATGAATTGGCATGAAGAAGGCAAAGAATGCATGAAAATTCTAGCCATGAGTTATAAAGACATGCCTTATCATCTTAAAAATTGCTTCTTATATTTGGCTTCCTTTCCGAAAGACTATGAGATCTCTGCTAGACGGCTCATCAGAATGTGGGTGGCAGAGGAACTCATACCATATGATGAGAAAAAGACGATGGAGCTAAAAGCTGAAGAATGCCTGAAGCAACTTGTTCATAGGTACTTATTTTCTTTCTATTTCAATTCTTATTATGTATAAGGTAAACATACAGAAATGTTTTGAATTACCCTCTAAAGTTAAACTGGATTTTATGGAAGTCGCAGTTAACTTATTTTCAACCATCTATAATATGTCTATCTTATTTTCGCTAACATGATGTACACTTTTCGCCGACTTCTGATTTATATATATAAATAATAATTTCATTATAGATTAAGTTGTGTCATGTAATAACCATTGTGCAACTTCTAGTATTTTATATTTTTTAATCGAAAGTGTTAACAGTCCTTCCTGTCTTCCATATAGATTTAATTTCCACACATTTGAAAATTAATCAATGTTGTTTTGTTTTCCCAATTGATTCCATATATATAGTAATTAATTCTACAACATATATATACCCCAAATATATTTGTATTTCTTTAATACTGAACTTTCCAATTATATATAATCTAGAGAGAAAAAAAATTCTTGAGTCACAAAACTTAGATGCCACAAAAAGTCACAAAATTTTCGTACCATAAAACACGTAACCATTCCCTTTTTAATATTTATATTTCATTTTTCAAAAATTTAAACATCTAATTCAAATCGCTAATCTTATTGAATTTCATGAGAGATATTTTAATATAAGAATAAAAAAAACTTATAACTTGCGGAGTACAATTGATATTAGATTAAGATGTTAGAAAATAAATGAATTGTAATTTGTTTATTTTGTGAGCTCTCAATCTAGTACCAAATAATTTTCAAAAGTTAATAATGGTTTTTAGAAATGCATCTCTCCTGAAATTAATTAAAAGTATGATTGTGGTTTTTTGGAATTTGGAAACTTTGTGGACATATATTATAACCGGCCGCTACAATAAACTATTAAATTATAATAATGTAGATAATTATAAAAAAAAAATCTAGCTTATCCGAGATTCATTTGTATTTTCTTTTGCGTTTGTTGTTGTTATTTGTGAGAGGAACTCATGAGTGTTCATAAAAATAATATTTTAGGAGTATGATTCAAGTATCAAGTCGACATTCTATTGGTTCAATCAAGTCTTGTCGGCTGCATGATCTTCTTCGTGACTTGGCAATGCATGAGGCTGGGAAGGAAAATTTTATTACGGTTTTTCCAAAACCACAAGGTGTCAATCATCTCGACGACAAAGTAATCCGTCGTGCCTCGCTTAAAATTCATTCATTCGACTGTTTGAAATTTATAAATTGTGTGGATAAAAATACCCGTTCTTTGTTTTGGTTTGGCGAATCAATATTTAGAGACACTTCGTTATATCGTCTCAATATGGTTAAGTTTAGACTAGTAAGAGTTGTAGAAATTGAGAAACACCGTAATATTGTAGCTGTGGGGCTTGAGGGGTTAATTCACATGAAATACCTGGGATTGAGAGACTGCCACACATTAGGATGGCCTAGTAATTTTTCGTGGTTTCTTTTAAAGAATCTCGAGACCTTGGATATTCGAGGAACTATGTCGCATTTTCCTAGTGATGGACCACTGACTGACTTATGGAGAATTGGTACATTGAGGCATGTACTCTCGTCTAGTTACTTGCCATTCAATGGACCGCCATCGAATGTTAACCTTACAAACCTCCAAAGCCTTCAATGGGTTTATGGTCATGTGCAGACATGGCGTAAAAATCAACTTCCTTTTTTAAAAACCTGCGAAAGTTGAAGATAATTAATAATTGGGATAGGTTCAACGTCATTGACTGGGATGTTGTGGGCCATCTACTTGAAACACTGCCGTACCTACTCTCCCTGGGGATTAAAGGGAATGATATCCCAAAGGAGATTGTTTATCCGAGGGGGCTCCCAAATTATCAAAATCTTCAAAGTCTGTATTTGCGAGGCTCCTGGTCTCGGGGTGTCAAAGTAGAGGCTAGCTTGTTCCCAGAACATCTGGTCAAACTCACACTTATTGACTCGAACCTTAATGAAGATCCTATGCCGGAGCTGGGAAGGCTGAATAGACTAAAAAAACTTCGACTAGAGACTGTGTACCGATCAAAAAATATGTTTTGTTCAGCAGAATTCCTTCAAAGTTCAAACCTTGTGGATTGATCTTCAAAAATTCCTGCCTTTGACGATAATGGAGAGAGTCATGCCCAAGCTTAAACACCTCACCTACAAGGCTACAACAGAGGTATAATTAAGAATCAACCTGCCTGGTGAGCTCAGTTACCTTCTCACCAAATCCATGGATCCATAGCACTGCCACAAATCCAAACATGTTCCAATATGGACCGTATCTCCTCCCAGATAAATACCGTAATTACTTTTTATTATATATGTCCTGTACTGTTTTCCTTCTCTTCACCATATCATATTTTTCTACATAATTCTTAATTTGTATATGCGTGAGTCGATTCTGCATCTGTAGTCTCTTAATATTGCATTAATTTTAATGAGTGTGTGCCTTTTCTCTGTTGTGAGGACATTGGGCTGGTGTAAAGTGTAAACTGTAAGGATGTTATACTGTTGGTAATTGCTTGATAACTTTCTTTAATTCGGGCTTTAAAGTTAAAAAATAAACAACCAACGTGTCTTTGTTTTTTGAGCATATTATAAATGTATCTTTTTACTTTATACGATAAGAAATAGGATACATAAAAAAAAATGCTGCCAATTGAGTAGAATAGAAGGAAAATAAAAAGAATACGGAGGGAAGAATAATAAAAAAACAATAATGAAATTTAACACCCTGTTGTTTAAGTCGGCAGAGACAAAAGGACATGTATGTAAGAAAACTCGATAGTTAGTACTTACTTTTGTGTATTTCCTTCTTCAGTTCTTTGTTAAATTCTTTGGCCTATAATTGTTCCACTCTATTCTGATATGAATTTTAACCTAGAAAGGGGAATAATATTACAAAACATTCTAAATATATTATGATCTAGTTACAAATTAAGAACATGGCTTTTAAATTTCAGTCGGAAATTAACACTTCACAAAGCACTCACGAAAGGAATTATTAAAAGAAAAGTAAGACCCCTTTTTTTGTGCAAACTAAATATCCGAAACAGATGCAAATAATAATAATAAATAAATAAATAAAATATGATCACAATTCACAAGTATGACTGTATGAGGTCGTTGGTTGCTAACACTATTAACACGAGCAGCAACAAAACAAATACTAATACTAAAGTATGAGTATTATACGTCTACTCATCCAGACATCTTTCATACCAAAATAAATGTACCTCCACTATTTTGGACCTCAATTGAAGTACGCATTACAATGCGGCCCAACCCGGATCCAAATTTGTTCTGTTCCTCTTCAGATACAAAACTATTTTAACTATTTATACATACTCCTCGGCAGAGTACATTGGCGACTCCTGAACTATATTTTGTCTAACCCAATTACAGCCGCGAGATCATAAATGGACAGTACATATCTACTAGATGATGCGATTATATCCGTTCGCTTACAACTTACAAGTGGAGCTAAGCATATGGATTGAGAAAGAAAGAGGTGCGAGAGTTCAAAAAGAGAGAAAAAAAAGAAACAAATACTGGAATTAATGGCGTCTAGGCCTGTCAAACGTGTGAAACGGAGACGGAACAGGCCGTTTCGTTTGCTGTTCCGTTTCTGTGACGGTACATGCTGGAATTTCCGTTAGTCGTCCGTTGTGACGGAATGTCGAAATTTGAACTGTATTACACTCGAACGTATGAGTAAATCCGTTCCATTTAACTGTTCTGTTTTTGAAACGAAACAAATTCTGTTTCATAGCTGTTCCGTTTCGACGGAACGAAACGAAAAATGGCAAAACGGTATATAGTTGACAGGCCTAATGGCGTCCCAATTGGGAGCTCCTCTCTCTTTCGCTTTCGTTCTGGTCCTTCCAGAATTTGAAGGCGACTATGGCTGTTGTCACCTAACTATCGCCTTCCTCTGTTCAGAGCTACTGCTTCTCTTTCTCCTTGGAATAAGGTGCGCCTATGCAATGTATTTCTTTTTCGTTTCTTTTTAAGGTTTTAATCTTCTTTTTTTGTTAATAGGAAACTGTTAAAGGGAGATTCTGTTGTTTAAGGGAGAAATTTTTGTGGGATGGATTGATTGATTGGCATGAGGGTACAATAGCTGCAATTTTGATAGTTCCTTCAGATAACATTGCCTGTTCCTAGTTCAATCCCAATTTTAGATGTTGCTCCTACAGAGGCAGTGTTATATTTGCCTAATACCCAAAGTGCCAAGGACTGGAGAATTTACAGTGAAGAAGGCTATTCCAGCCAACCCAAACGTGAAAGATAATTTAATGAATAAACACCCATGTTTTGATTCACAAAGAACTATATATTTTTGCTTCTTAGTTTCTAACTGTTCATCTTGCAGTTGCTTACAAATGAATTAAGAATAATCATATGACATAATTGAGCGTAGAGTTCGTTAACATAGCCAGGCTGGTGTGTCCTTCATAGTAAATTGACTATATTAAAATTAAATTAGATTTAATTTATTATCTTTCAAAAAGTGAATGTATTGTACTGATTATTTTTTGAATAAGCACTTGCAATAATGACCTTAATGATTGAATATATCATTTCAGATCGATGAAATTATTTTTATTTGTTCAATTTGCACCAAATATCCCTCTTTTTATTGTCTTTGACAGTGCAGTGGCCTTCAATCATTTTCAGTTTCTACTTTTTTTTACCCCCAAAATACTGGTGCAGGGAACATTTTGCTATTTCCTGATAACACAAGGCACAAATTTCGAAGATCATCTTTGTTTTGCTGTACGTAGGAATCATTATTTCTCTCTAGTTGAGAATTCCTCGAAAGAAACCTTACGGCTGCATGCAATCTGACATCAACAAAGCTCTCAAGGTATAGTGCAGTATCGGTAGAGTTTTTTTTCTCTACTAAATTCAATTGTCATCGTTCTTAAATTGCCCGAGAGGATAAAGATGCAATATTAACAAGCATGCCTGAAGAAGTTAACAGAAAAGGGCTCTCTGCTATGTTCTTCTCCAATTGATGGGAAGGTACGCACCATCCTACAATTTCAAAACACAAACACTCTCTTTGAAATTGGATCCAATAAAGGAACACCAAATTATTTATATAAATTGCCAAAATTTCCCAATTCATCAGTATTTGCTAAAAGCTCTTATATCTTGTAAATTTTTGAGAATAACTATGCTTCTAGTGCGGTTAGCCTTTAAAATTGCAACTATTTACTTGAATGTGTTATGACGATTAATAATAAAAAAACTTTTATCAGTGAAATGGAATAGTGCGAGTACCTTCCGCCGATGTTAAGGGCCGTTTGGATCGTCTAAGAATAAAGTTTAGATAAAAAATATTATTCCTAAATGATCAAGAATAATTTTTTTTTTTTGAGTTCTTGAGTGTTATTTCTAAATGTAACAACATCTGGAATAATTTTTTATTCCTAAGATATTTGGATCATCTTTTTAATCCAGATTAAAAATTGGTCCCAACAACTTCTTAATCCGCATTAAGAAGATGATCCAAATACACTAGAAATAAAAATTTATTACGAATGTTGGACCACTTAAATATAGAACTCTAGATTCCAAAAACTTGTTCTTGATCATTAAGGAATAATATTTCTTTACTCCGAATAACGAATCGTAATTTTATTCTTAAATGATTCAAAGGCACTATTTTGCCAGCTCATTCAGCTCCTCCTCACTTGCAAGCTCTGGCAACTCCACGTTACCTTGAGATTCCTCAGAGTTGCCTTGAGATCCCTCAGAGTTGTCCCTACATCTTTTCCAAGTCTCGTGCAAAGCGCTGTCAAACGTGTACAACGGACACGGAAATGGACATTTACGTTTTTGTTCCGTTGTACTGCACGATAGAAATTTTATTTTCGCTTAATGTTCCGTAATTAAAATGTAAATGAAATATTTTCCGTTTAATGTACAGTCTTTATATAACGGAAGAACGGAACAAACGTTAAGTTCCGTCTTTACAACAAATCTAAAATACTTCAATTCCAATTCAGAAAATTACTGTTCAATTATCTGGGCTGTTCGTTTTCTCCTTTGATCTCATTGGTCTGATCTGCGCCCTCCGTTCCCCACTTGCGCTTTGTGCTGGAGAGCTTTCTGATTTTCTCTTCTGATTTGTCTGTCTCATTCTGTGTCTTAGCCCTTCTCGGTTCTTCTTTGGGCCTGCTCCTGTGTCTCATTCCTGCACGCTTTTTCTCTTTGGTCGCCGCAAGGGATCTGTGTTCTCTCTTTTCTCCGCCGAGCCATGTCTCTGATGTGCCGTGCCGTCATTCGGAGATGTACGACTGATTCGGTGTGCCTTATGAAGTCTCCAGAACCCTCTCCGCGCCACTGTTGGTCTGGGGAGGTTGTCGCTTGCTTTCTTTCTCTCTTCCAGCGTTCTTCCATTCTTTGCGCTATCCCGCTCCATTTTCGCTGTCAGGTCTTTCTTTTTCTCTGCTTAATTTGTTGCCTTCTTTTCTATCATGTTCGTGCTTTCTAGCACGCATTGTCGATCTGTTTTTTTTTTTTTTAAAATGTCCCATTCTTTCGGTTTGCAGGTTTGGTGTGTGTGTTCCTGCTTTGTTCGTTTCGAGCAGCTGCTTTCGTTGGTTCACCGATCACATCTGTTGCGGTATGATTTATTTTCCTTTGTCTTTTCTATTAGATCCTCATTTCCTTTCTTAGCTATCCTTGCTTTTTTCTGCTCTTCTTTGTTGAAAAAAAATTATGTTCGGCCCGAACAGTTTTCGTGCTGTTCTGTGTGTGAGGGGAGATGCTGTTAACATGTTCTGTGTGTTAGAGGGTCGACTGCTGGCTCAGAATAATTAGATACAGCTGGAAAACATACCCGCTTAATTGGTTTGAGGTTCCGTATAGATTAATTGGCGCATTGTATTGATTGGGAATTTTGAACTGTTCAAGCGAAAAGGCACACATAGCACATTTTTGTTACAAGGTTTTCAGCTGGTGAAGGTAACGAAATTTCTTATGATTTTCCCTTCACGGGATAGCAAGAATTATTGATATATTTTCACCAATCCTGGATAGGGTTAAAGTGAACATAGCCACATAGTACAGCCATAGTGATTAGAAATCTTGTGCTTTTATTTTCTTTGATTGAGGCGGAGCAGGGTTTGAAAACTTTCGGCTATTGTTAAATTGGAGATCTTTAATGTCTGTTGATGGTGCTCTATTTTTGTTGGTTGGCAGGAAAGATAGGCTGTCCTTTTTTTATTTTCTTTTCTGCTCATTTTATTTTTGTTTGGTTGTTTTTCCCTTCTATAACACCAATGTTGTTTGTTTTCTTTCGCTGTTTGCCCTTCAGCAAAGAAAATATAGCTCATGTATTCTGTTTGTACATGGGAGTCCAGCCTTGCTTGGTACCAGAAATATTCCCTGCTGCACTGTGCAGCTCTGTTCCTGCATTATGTTGTTTTGTTTTTCATTCCTAAATCATGTTATTTTATTTGCTTTGATTTATTCTTTTTTTCCCTTTCTGGAGGTTCTTATGCTTGGACCTTTGTATCCCTATTGTGCATAGCTATGTATTTTATTTCTGTTCTTTGTTACACTCTATGTTGATTTCTTTTGTGATATTGTTTTACTTCAGATGTGATCGGAAGGATTGCCGGATTCAGCCCTCTCAGACCAGATACTGACGCGGACCAACGAAAGCCCGCACAAATGATTTACCTGGCAGACGAGAGGTCCTTCTGCCCATAAGCTATTTTTGCTCCTTTACCATACATACTATTCAGCCTGCTCTCCTCACACATCTTTTATTCCATCGGTATATGTATGTATATGTATGATATTGTCTTTTTTCTTTGCAATCTCTAGAGGTTATATGCTTGAGCTCACACTGTGGAGGCAGTTCGTCCCGTTGTTTGATGCACCAACACTCCATGAAGAATCCAAAAATGCTCCTGTTATTGTTATCTGTGTTGCGGTTCAGATTAATGAATGGGATGGTTAGTTGTTTTCTTTCTTGCAGATCTCTGTTGTCCCATGCAGTTTATCTCATAAAAGCCATATCAGCGCGAATGAACTTGCCAAATAAAATGATGGAGGCAGATATTTTTCCCGCCAGTGTACATGTCATCATTGTCAGATTTATTTACCCACTTCTCCTTTTTGTCTTTGCAGATGTCTATAATGTCAAAGCAATAGGTTCAACAAGGTTCTATTTTGATAGAGCTATTCCAGAGATTGCGCACTTTGCTGCAACGTACGCAATATCTATGAAAATCTATGCTTAATACATGCGTTTCTTTCTTCGCTCATATCATATTATACTACACTACAAAAAAAAAACTATCGCCTGTCCAATACAGAAAAACCATACCAGGAAAAGGTAGGGAAAAAAAAAAACTCTTTGTTTCATAGAACTGCTATGATCGAACTTGACACCCAACCTTATATTGTCAGTACTGCGTGTCAAATTTGAACCACAAAAAAACAATGAGGCAACTATTGTGTACTCATTTACCAACATTCAGATACAACCCTCTCTCCCTGATAGCCATGCGCACGACCCATGATTTTCCTAAATTAACACCCCAAGAAAAAAAAATTGTTCCATATCAGATGCCCCATTAAAAAATTACACCGCCATCACCTAAAAAAAACAAAAAAAATTTGGGGCCAATAGAGTGCCGCCACAGCAAAAATTATATACCCAGCAGAAAAAAAAATTAGATCAATATTACAAACATCTTACGTTAATCATACATCGCGCATCGCGCGATGCAGAAGCTAGTTGAACTTAAAGTTGCAACAGATTGAACATACACAGCAATTCAGACAAATTGAACTTGCAATAGTTACACTACATCAAAATCATAGATAATAGATTGTACAACAAATTGAACTAACATAGTTACATTTAAATGCAAACATATGACAATTGACAAATATAGCTTACAATTACAAAAAACTCACATATCACAAACTAGAAGATCAATTGATAAACAGAGCTTACAATTACAAGTTAGAAGAAGCTCTTGTATTGAGTTCAATATTCTGTCTGGAATCAATTTTCTGGAAATGCACACAAACAAGTTTATAAGTAATTAAAGACAAAAATAAAAAAACATAGAAGCAAAAAATTAGTCAAAAATAGAAACTAAAAATCAAACACATGAGAAATTGGTCTCAAGGGTAGAATCTAACAAGAAATCGAAGAATTTCATGGAATTTGTACAATCTAGGATTTAGTCGGGTGCGTACCTGTTGCATCTTCCTTCAATTTGTTACGATTTTCCTTCGATTCTTCCAAGTACCAACTGCAACTGAGAAAGAAACGATGGATAGAGATCGGTCTCAAGGATATAGGAAAAAGGCAAAGCCAACAGAGAGAAGACAAAGCTTCCATCATTTATTTTGGGCCGATGGCCAAATTGCATGATACGGCCCACTGCTTCTAATCACTTACCAGCTTTTCTTCATGAAAAATGCCCTGCTCCTCTTCGACCTTTACTCTACTTTTTGTGCCCGGGCTAGTTCAAAATCTTTTTCTGAAAGAAGGAGACTGTCAAATCCAATTCTGAAAAAAGGAAGAAAAAAGGAAGACATGAGACCTGTCCTTAGTACTAAATTTCAGACCATTTTCACTGCTCATGAAATGCAAAGAAATATACCTTTACCGAGTCACAATTGAAGGGATCGATAAAACCAGTTAAGGAAGGCTTACTCAATAAAAGGAAGAGAAAGAACCCATACTGAAAAGGGGGTTCTCGGCGAACACAGGAGAGCTCGTCTATACGGAGGTGAAGGGGAACGAAGAAGAGGCAAGCGAAATAGCGACGCCACGGAGAGGGAACCAAAATAAACCCTAAATCCCTAATGAAAGGGGGAGAGACAGAAGAAATGGGGAGCGGCGCTATTTTGACAGACTGAGAGAGAGGGGGGTGGGGTAGGGTAGCAAAAGTTAATGGGCCTATGGGCCAACGGAACAACATCGGACGCACATCCTCTACTGTAAAAAAAAGGACTGATCCAAGCAGTCTTTTTTTTCAATATTTAAAAATTTTAAAATTCAAATGGAGAATCCAAACCGTTGATCTTGTTAAATTTTACCGGCGATGCATTTTCATATAAGTTTTATAAAATTTGAAGTTAATTTGATACTAGATCAAGTAGTCAATAAATGAACGAATCTGGTTAGATTAATTCTAATACGTTCATAATTTGGTCACTTAATCAAGTATCAAATCGACTTCAAATTTTATAAAACTTATATGAAAACGCATCGCCGGAAAATTTAACAAGATCAACGGTTTGGATTTTTCATTTGAATTTTATAATTTTTAAATATTAAAAAAAAAGAAAAGGACTGCTCCAAGCAGTTCTTTTTTTGACAGTAGAGGATGTGCGTCCGAACAACATCAACAAACGAAACGAAAATGAGTTGTTTTGTTTCCGTTTCATCTATCTGAACGAAACTGCATTCCATTTCGTTTTCGTTCCGCAAGTTGAAACGTAGTCAATTTCTCTTGCATTTCTGTTTTGTTTGGACGGAACAGAACGGAAAACATGCGAAACAACACGGTATTGACAGCTCTACTTGTGCAGAGTTGAGTCATTACACTTTTGATAAGGGGTCCACTTTGACGAAATCAACAAACCAGACAAGTCTTGTATGGATTGCCTCATCTACAACAGCTGACCATGTCCATATATATCATCTCCTCTCTCTTGTAGAAATGTTGCGACCTCACCCACATACCACAGTTGAATAATTGCATCTCCAAAAATAAAACCCTGACATGACAAGTACATGATAGTGTTATTTTAGATATCTATCACTGACAATGCAAAAAAGAAAGAACATGTACGGTAGCCTAAAACAAAAAATAGAGAAATAGAAATAAAATAAAAAACATATTACAAGCACCAGGTAATCCCATTCAAAATTCTCTATGGGGTCTCTCTTGCGCTTAAGTTTGTTTAGTTTGGTAGAAAGGGGAGTTGGTTTGTCAATTCGTATTAATTAATGCGAACTGCCACCAAGACAATAATTTGCTATCTATAGTTGTATCGTTGACCAGCTTTTTTTGTTTATAATCGTTGCATGCATAGTCAAATATGAAAAAGTTGCTTTACTTAATTATATCTATTAATTTTAAATTATTTATATCATTAAATGGTGATTTTATATATTTTGCATATTTTTAGTTTAGTTTTAGGGTATACGACTCTATTGCAAGAAATATTTCACTTTTCCTGAGGTCATGTGTTCTTTTTGCGTGAAATATTCACTTTTATTCTGAATGAACATTTTTATACTGTGAAAGCTCCCCTATAACAAATCATCGAGTATACTTGACAGCTTCTTTTAAGCTCTCGAGAAAAACAAATTATCAAGTACCATATTAATATTTAGAAGTAACGGGTCTTTGCATATGGAATCTCGTATCGAGTATCTTTTTCCGATACAACTAGATAGCGGCTATCTAGGAAATCTCGTATCATACTAATATTTAAGAAATGAAGGGTCTTTGTATATGGAATCACGTGGTGTGGGGATGCGCATCGTTAATTTGCTCATTTTTTTTTTTTTTTGAATATCCACGCCCTTGAGCTTGTTTGCTGTTCCATAATGTTTCAATTACAGCCCATATAGAAAATCCATAAATCGAAAAAATAAAAGAAAAAGAAGTGGTGTTAATAAATATCTCGAGGTAATAAAATATCTGTACCCACATTCTTTTCGTGGTTATTTGAACTCCACATTAGTGAAAGGCAAAAGAACCGGGTTGGATTTCAAAGAATCGGACTTGACGGTTTAATAGAAAGACTGAGTCGGACTTGGTTGATAAAAAAGGTTGAGATGAGTCGAATTAGACGAGTTTGTTTTTTGAAATATGAGACCGGTCTTTCAAAAATCCGACCCTTCTAAGTCCTTGGCCCTTCTAGTCTTCTGAAATAATACCAACATTTAGTTTTTTTAATAGTATTTTAATCTCTATTGTGTCATCATGATCAAATAGTTGGTACGATTGAAGGACTAGATCGGATCCGGTCCTTTAATATTCGTCTTTGAAAAAAAATTAGACCCGGTCCTTTCAAAATCTGATCCTTCTAAATCCTTTTTCGTCGTAAGCCCTTCGAAATGTCGGTCTGGTCCGGATTTTAGGACGGTCTTCGAAATGAGGGCCAAGCTCGAAGAATTTTTGGACTATCACTCCTGCACAGAGCTGGTCAATGTTAATGCGCGTCTTTCCTCACTCCCTTTGTCTACACAGATCTGGTCAACGAGGAAACCAATTATTAATCATTTGTGATTTTGGAAAGTTTTCTTCTTCTTAAGAGTTCCCTTACAAAAATCGCCCTGTCGAGCTTGGTACCTGTGCGGTGATCCATTTGAAAAGGAGTTGTTGTGTCGATGCGATGGCTATGATTTGCTAAACTCATGTGGTATCGTCGTCAATACTTCTCTCGTGCAGCATATCTGGGAGTTATCAGTTGTCCGTGTTGCTGTAGAAGTTCCTCGAGCTCGGCAAAATTCTCTTCTACTTTCCAATTTGGTAAGTAAATAGTTTGACCTTGCAACCTGTTAGTGATAACCTTGCGATCTGTGAATATTTGGCAAGGATTATTGTGCCTTGACTGGTCTAATAATTTGTGCTTGATTGCCATGGTTATCACACAAATAATTTGGCAGGGGTTAATTTGCCCCGTTATTTTTTTTTTATTTTTACTTCCATGTATATGAACTTAATGAATAAAATGTCGGCGTGGTGATTGCCATCTGACCCTCAAAAAAAAAAAAAAAAAAGAACTTAATGAATAAACCGAAGACAAGAATTTGTCATAACTTGAGAAAAAATGAACACGAACTGCCACTAAGAATTTGGAGAAGCCTCTGTTTCTATAATTTTTTTTTTTAGTTGGCATCTAGCTAGCAAGGATCTAGTACACAACATACCTTTGCCAAGATATGTACTTATTGGATTGTATTTATAATTAAAAATTAATTTAATAGAAATGTGAATATTTGTAGTAAAGATTTGTAAATATTCGTAAAAAGTATTTTGTTTAGATTTTGTAAAAGTATTTCAGGAAGTTCCAAATTATATGAGCAACTAATATTTGTAAAAGTATATATCACATTTCTGAATTTAACTTCCTGAAATTATTTAAATTTGGAACTTTTTTCCAACCTATGTCAGCTATCACAATTTTTTAAGAATAACTTGGCTGGCAATACATTTCTTTGGAACATTGATCAGCTTTTTTTTTTTTAATCATTGCATGCATATCTAAAAAAAGACTTTCTTTACTTAATTATATATATGTTAATTTAATTTAAATTATTTAATATCAATAAAATGGTGAATTTTAAATATTCTGCATTAAATATTTTCACATTAATTTTAAGATACGTGACTCTATTGCATGATTTCACTTTTTTCTGAGGGCATGTAATCATTTTTGCGCAAAATATATCACTTTTATATATATTCTGAATGAACAGTTTTATATGGGAATTGCTTTCCATCATCCTATAGATTCTATTATCCTCTCATTCTCAAATTTTCATTAATTATCTAACATATCTTCATTAATAGGGAAGTCCAGAAGATGATGGAATCGTCCCCTTCATCCTCATCCTCTCTTTTCTTTTTTAGAATGCAATTAATCTAGTGTACTCCCCTCCTTCCTTCCCTGCATTTTTTTTAATTAAGTTTCATTTTCGATCCGAACATTAATAGGAAAGTTCTAGTAAGAAACATAATTATTAATTATAACATACTAGCCAAGCGTTTGTTAGATTACACAAAAGCTCCACAATATATATTTAGACCATGTATACTTTTTCCATTTTCGATCTAGTTTGTCCTTCTGATTTCATGAGAGAACAATTATATATATATATATATATATATATATATATATTAATTAGAACATTTTGCTCATTATTCTAGTTGTTATGGAAAAAAAATAATTGTGCTTGAAAAAAATACTAATTGTTCTAGTTGGTAAGCTAATTGTTCTAGTTGTTCTCGAAAAAAAATAATTGTGCTGGAAAAAAATGTTAATTGTTCTAGTTGTTCTGGAAAAAAAATAATTGTGCTAGAAAAAAATGCTAACTGTTCTAGTTGGTAAACTAATTGTTCTAGTTGTTATGCTAATTGTTCTAGTTGTTCTGAAAAAAAATAATTGTGCTAGGAAAAGAAATGCTAATTGTTCTAGTTTTTCTGGAAAAAAAAATGATTGTGCTGGAAAAAAAGACTAATTGTTCTAGTTAATGTTACTAACTGTTCTAGTTGTGCATATGGCAGTTATTAATGGAAACAGAGAGGGAGGAAGAGGAGGAGGGAGCGAAGCAGAGAGGGAGAGAGGGGATGAGTCCCAAGGGGTGATGGGGAAAGCATTCTGAAAATAGAAAGCAATTATTAATGCTCATCCTCATCATCCTCTTTCCTTTTTCAGAATGCAATTAATCCAACTGCTTGTTGGGGAATGATGGAGATGATGAATCTTGAGGATGATGGTTATTTGCCCTGGCTCCATTAATTTTAAAAAATAACTATTTGCACTTCGACAAAAATAAAAATCGACAAGTTAATTAGAAATAATATAATAAAAATATTTATTTCTTGATAAATGAAATTATTTGAAAAATTACAGGCGAAAAAATTTTAGATATGTGCTCTCGAAAATGAAAAAAATAATTATTAAGGAAATTTTTTATATAGCGATGATTTTCTTTATATTTTGATGAGTGTACAACTAATTTAACGATAAATTTCTTTCTATTTGAAGTGAAGAGTAAATAAACTTATATATGTCAGACTTAATGAATAAAATGAAGACAAGAATTTCCCAGAACTTGAGAAAAAAAATAATGCGAACTGCCACCTATAAATGAGTGATTTTGTCGCAAGTAGTAATAAGCAAAATATATAACTCTGTTGTCGTTTTCATTAATATATAGATGCTTGGTCAATGTTGAAAAGAGATGGAATCAGGAATTAATATAGTTTTGGTTAGATCCACGAAATCAATTAAAATCAAGTAGGACTGGAGCATACTTTGCTTTGCAGCCTGATGGCATATAAAATTGCTCGATCTTTGCCAGGAATTGTCATCTGCACCAGCCAAATAACATCCTCACACCCAGCTGGTGCATATATATTTCCAACGATCGCGAGCTTAGTCACGACTGAGTAAAAAATGGCGATGTCGATAGTGGCGGTTGTAGTGGGCAAGCTTTGGGATATGGCAGCCAATGAGGCGGAGCTGTTGGGTGGGGTCAAGAAGCAAGTTGAAAGGATGGAGAGAGAACTGAAACGAATCCAGTGCTGCCTGAAGGATGCAGACTCGAAACGACGCACAGGAGATGAACGGGCAGAGAATTGGCTAAATGAGCTCCGAGATGTGGCTTATCGCATCGATGATGCGGTTGACACTTTCCATCTAGAACTTGAAAATTGCAAGAAAGATCGTAGCTTCTTGGACAAAGTCAAAAAGCTGTGCCACAAGGCCAAGGAGCTACCATTCCTCCACAATTTTGGCAAAGAGCTTGCCGACATCCAAGATGTGCTTGATGAGATATGTAAGAGCAAAAACGACTATGCAATAGCCCCCCTACAAGACCAAGAAGACAGGGGATCATACACAGAAATAATGTCTAAACGGAGAACTGCTTATCAAGATGTGGACGAAACGGAAATAGTAGGCTTGGAATCCGACAAGAACAACATTCTCAACTTGTTGCGCCCTGAAAACACATCTAGGCGTGCTGTCATCACAATCGTTGGTGCTGGTGGTCTTGGAAAGACAACTCTTGCCCGCATGGTGTACAAAAGGCAAGTTTATTGATATTGAAATAAAATGGTTCAATATACTAGTTTGAAAATCAAAATTCTAGAAACATCGCTCAATCTAAATCTATGATGTAATATATAATATAAAATTTACATTCTGCGATTTAAGGTAGTTTACTGGGAATATTGATACATTGTAAGGACCTTTCGTAATTAAAGTCCTATATCATATAAACGTTCACTAATTAATGACTCACATTAAAGTATGCGTTGGTAAATAATTGGGTTAATTAGATTTTTGCCATTGTGAAAATTTGAAATTAGCAAAATGTCACCACTAAATGACAAATTAGTTTTATGCCATTATAAAATAGTAAAAATTAGTTTTATGTCATCTAAAAATTGATTTGACAATTTTACCCTTTAAAATATGCCATTACTAATTGACAAATTAGTTTTATGCCACTACAAAATTTTAAAATTAGAAAAATGTCATTACTAACTGAAAAATTAGTTTTAAGCCACTACAAAAATTTAAAATTAGAAAAATACTATCACTAAATCACAAATTAGTTTCATGTCACTACAAATTAATTAAAATGAGTTTTGTGTCAATGTAATAATGTAAAAAATTAACTTTGTTCCATGGATTGATGCATGAAATTTGATATAGAACGTCATGTATTCTAATTTGAGTGGCTAGTTGGCACAAGGAACTGCTGGTTGGCACGTATTCATTCAATTGTTAAGTTGCAAAGGTATCATCTTATCTACGATTGTCATTTGTCAAGTAACAATTTGCTCATCTGAATAATTAATTAGCCGTAACTCTGTAATAAAAATTGAAGAAAAGAAAAAACAAGCAAGAAAAATAAATAAGAAATAACGAAAGTATTGCTTCTTTTGGTCGTTCGTATATGTTTTTAACTCAGGTTTATTAACAAGAAGGATAGTTTGGGAATTTTTAAAAATATTGAGAGATTTCTAGATGGCATATTTAGAATTTAATCTTTTTTGGAATGAAATAATGGCATATATCTAATTTAGACAATTTGATAATGGCATAAATCTAATTAGCAATCTAACAATGGCATATCCCAAATTAACTATTTTTCACAGTGGCAAAAATTAATCTAATTAATTCTAAATATTTTTATGATATCTTAAATACTGACCTTTTTTTTTTTACTTTTTTGTATATCTAGTGCGAAGGAGAATTTCGAGTTTCACGTTATGCTCTCAGTTTCACAACAATTCAGTCTAATTGATCTTGCAAAAAAGATGCTAAGCGAACTGGAGAAATTTGAAATTGAGAAGAAACTCGAAAGTTCTGAACCTAAGTGGGAAGAACTATCTGATATAATTAGAAAGCTAAAAAATTTATTAAGCAGTAGAACCTATCTAATTATTTTAGATGATGTGTGGAAGGTTGAGGTGTGGGATCAATTGAGTGATGCATTGCCTGATGACAAAAACGGAAGTCGAGTACTAATAACTAGCAGATCTATCAAAGTTGCTCAATCAGCTAATTCGGAAATGACACCTTACGAGCTTGCATTCTTAGAAAAAAAAGAAAGCTTTGATCTCTTTCTCAAAAAAGCTCTTCCTTATCGAGAACTAGACGAAGAATGTCCTTCATATCTCTGTGAAGTAGCACATGCGCTATCCGAGAAATGCAAAGGTTTACCTCTAGCATTAATAGTATTAGGTTGTCTCGTTTCATTTAGAGACAAGACCTACCATGAATGGAAAAAAGTGTTTGACACAATGAATTGGCATGAAGAAGGCCAAGAATGCATGAAAATTCTAGCCATGAGTTATAAAGACATGCCCTATCATCTTAAAGATTGCTTCTTATATCTTGCTTCCTTTCCGGATGACTATAAGATCTCTGCTAGACGGCTCATCAGAATGTGGGTGGCAGAGAAACTCATACCATATGATGAGAAAAAGACGATGGAGCTAAAAGCTGAAGAATGCCTGGAGCAACTTGTTCATAGGTACTTATTTTGTTTCTATTTCAATTCTTTTTTTATGTATAAGGTAAACATTCAGAAATATTTTGAATCACCCGCTGAAGTTCAACTGGTTTTTATAAAAGTCGTAGTTAACTTATTTTCAACCTGCTATAATATGTCTATCTTATTTTCACTAACATGATGTACACTTTTCGCCGACTTCTGATTTATATAAATAATAATAATTTCATTCTAGATTAAGTTGTGTCTTGTAACCATTGTTCAACTTCTAGTATTTTATATTATTTAATCGAAAGTGTTGACAGTCCTTCCTGTCTTCCATATAGATTTAATTTCCACACATATTTGAAAATTAATCAATGTTGTTTTGTTTTTCCAATTGATTCCATATATATAGTAATTAATTCTACTACATATATATACCCCAAATATTTTTATTTCTTTAATACTAAACTTTCCAATTATATATAATCTCGAGAAAAAAAAAATCTATAATCACAAAACTTAGATGCCATAAAAAGTCACAAAATTTTCGTACCATAAAACACGTAACCATACCCTTTTTAATATTTATATTTCATTTTTCAAAAATTTAAACATCTAATTCAAATCGCTAATCTTATTGCATTTCATGAGAGATATTTTGATATAATAATAAAAAAAGTTATAACTTGTAGAGTACAATTGATATATTAGATTAGGATGCTAGAAAATAAATGAATATAGATGAATTGTAATGTGTTTATTTTGTGAGTTCTCAATCTAGTACCAAATAATTTTCAAAAGTTATTAATTTTTTTAGAAATGCATCTCTCGTGAAATTAAAAGTATGATTGTGGTTAAAACTTTGTGGACATATATTATAACCCACCACAATAAACTATTAAATTACATTAATGTCGATAATTATGAAAAAATATCTGACTTATCCGAGATTTATTTTTATTTTCTTTTGCGTTTGTTGTTGTTATTTGTGAGAGGAACTCGTGAGTGTTTATAAAATTAATATTTTAGGAGTATGATTCAAGTATCAAGTAGACATTCTATTGGTTCAATCAAGTCTTGTCGGCTGCATGATCTTCTTCGTGACTTGGCAATGCATCACGCGGAGAAGGAAAATTTTGTTACGGTTTTTCCAAAATCACAAGGTGTCAATCATCCCCACATAGTAGTCCGTCGTGCCTCGCTTCAATCAAACGACTGTAGGGAATTTATAAATTATGCGGATAAAAATACCCGTTCCTTCTTATGTTTTAACCAATCACTTCTATTAAGAGACATTCCCTTAGAGACAGTTAAGTTTAGACTACTAAGAGTTGTAGAAATTGAGAATGCCAGTATTAAAATGGCGGGGCTTGATGGGTTAATTCATATGAAATACCTGGGATTGAGAGACTGCAACATAATAGAATGTCCTAGTAAATTTTCGTGGTTTTGTTTAAAGAATCTCGAGACCTTGGATTGTCGAGGAACTAATTACTTTGATCCTAATATTGGTATACGACTAACAGACTTATGGACAATTGGGACATTGAGGCATGTACTCTTCTCATTTACAGATACCAACCCATGGAAAGGACTACCATCGAATGCTGACCTTACAAACCTCCAAAACCTTGGATGGGTGACCGGTGAGCACACATGGCGTAATCAACTTCCCTGTTTAAAAAATCTGCGGAAGTTGAAGTTTAATAATGGTGCTTTGGACGAACCAAGAATTGATTGGGATATGGTGGGCCATCTACTTGAAACTTTGCCGTACCTACAGTCCCTGGAGATTGCTGCCGGGTATGAAATTCCAAAGGAGATTGTTTGTCCGAGGGGGCTACCAAATTATCAAAATCTACAAACACTGTATTTGCAAGGTGCTTTGGGTGTCAATAAAGTAGAGGCTAGCTTGTTCCCAGTATACCTAGTCAAACTCACACTTATTAACTCGAACCTTAAAGAAGATCCTATGCCGGAGCTGGGAAGGCTAAAAAACCTACAGAAACTTCAACTTCGAGGCGATGTGTGTAAGTCGGAAATGATTTGTACAGTAGGATTCCCTATCCTTCAAACCTTGATTCTTTTTCATCTAAAAGTCCCGTCTTTGACGATAATGGAGGGAGTCATGCCCAAGCTTAAACACCTCACCAAGGAGAACCAAAGAAAAATAACAATCAACCTGCCCCGTGAGCTCAGTCACCTTCTCACCTAATCCATGGATCGATAGCACTGCCACAAATTCAAACACGTTCCGTGGACCAGATCTCCTCCGAGAATACTACCGTTTACTTTCTATTATGTTCTGTACTATTTTTCTTCAATCATCATATCATATTTTTCTACTTCTTTATATGTGTGACTCGATTCTACATCTGTAATTTGTTGTTGGTATTGCATTAATTTTAATGAGTTTGCCTTTTCTGTGTTGTGTGGGCATTGGGCAGGTGTAACGATGTTATATTGTTGGTAATTGTTTGATAATTTTCTTTAATTTGGGCTTAATAATTAAAAATAATATACGACCAACGTGTCTCTGTTTTTTTGAGCTTACTATATTTTTCTACTTATGAAAAGAAATAGTGTATATACAAAAATTGTTGCCAATTGAGTAAAATAGAAGGAAAAGAAAAATCTGAAGGAGGGATATTACAAATACACTAATGAAAAGTTCCCTGTTGTCCAAGTCAGCAGAGGCAAAGGAGAATGCTCGAATCCAAAAGTTTGTTCGTGACCATGTAAGAAAACTCGATCGTATACTTTTAATACTTGCTGTTTTGTGTATTTCCTTCTCCAGTTCTTTGTTAAATATTTTAGCGCTATAATTGTTCCTCTCTATATATTCTGTTAAGAATTTTACGTAGGAAGGGGAAAATTATTTCAAAACTTTCATAATATTTTCTTTTTATCTTTAGCTTCTCGCTAAAGAGTTTTTTTTTTTTTTCTTTAGTTTATCTTGTACAGAACTCTTTATTTTAATATAAGATAGGGGCTTCACAACCAGTCACGAAACGAATTATTAAAAGGAAAATAAGATCTTTTTTTTATTTGGGAAAACTTATACATCCAGACATTTTCATACCAATTACCAAAATAAATGGACCTCCACTATTTTGGACCTCAATTGAAGTATGCATTACAATGTGGCCCAGCCCGGATCCAAATTTGTTCTGTTCCTCTCGAGTCTCCAGGTACATAACTATTTGTATATAGTCCTCGGAAGATCCTACGCATCGAAATCACATCGAAAGGACCATACTATATCTATCTCGTAACAAGAATATCGGACACAATTGGCGACTACTGAACTATATTTTGTCCAACCCAATTTAAACCGCTAGATCATAAATCAACGGCATATATCTTTTTTTTTTTTTTGAAGAAGAAATCAACGGCACATTATCCGTTCCCTTACAAGTGGAGCTAGAGTTCAAAAAGAGGAAAAAAGAAACTAAAACTAGAATTAATGGCGTCCCAATTAAGAGCTATTCTCTCTCTCCCTTTCGTTCCTGCTCCTTCCAGAGCTCAAAGGCGAATTTGGCTGTTGTCGCCTAACTATCGCCTATTCGCCTTCCTCTCTTAAGAGCTACAGCCTCTCTTTCTCCTCCGAATAAGGTGCGCATATACAATGTTGCTTTGCATTTACTTTTTTTACATTTCTTTTATGAGGTTTCAATCTTCTTATTGTGTTAACAGGAAGTTTCTGGTGGGAGATACTGTTATTTAGGGTAGAAATTTTAATATGATGGACTGATTGATGGGCTTGAGAGTACAAAAGCTGCAATTCTGATTGTTGCTCGATTAACATTGCCTAAACCAAACATGAAAAGAATTGACAATTTTTGTTTAGTAATTCAAAAGAAAATTCAATTAAAAAAAGTAACTGTCAAATGCCTAAACCAAACATTAAAAGAACTAACAATTTTCAACTGCTAGTTTTAGGGCTCTTAATTATACCAAAACCATCAAGAATGCAGTAATTTTTTACGTGCATGTTCTCTGTTTAATTGATCACTGTTACAAATATCAAAATCTAGACAATTATAGTAGCTTATGATTCTGCAATCAATCATATTTTATTCTGATATTCTGAATATTTAGGATTTGATTCTGATTTATGTTTCCTTATAAACCATGTACCGTAGGCTATATATGTATGACTTTGTAATACAATATCAATCAAGCAATCTATTTCAAAATCCAAAATATCTCTGTTAACAATCACCATCATCAGTTACATACAGGTACATTGTCTTTATACATAAAAAAAATAAAAAAAAACATTTACCAACCTTTAAAGGAGAAGAAAATTTAACTATTTAAGCAACAAATCTAATCAGACAAATGATCTACAGTCTGTTAGACGATGGCCCCACCTCACCCGCTAACAATTAATTGTTTCGGTAACACATCATTTGTTTAAAATTTTCAATTTTACAGTTTCAAATAACAAAACTGAACTATTAATCTTGCTCTATTTTAGTAGCAATGCATAGAGTAAAAATTTTGCACAGTTGACTCTGATCTTTTTATCAAATGAACTCAATTTTTCTTAAGTATATTTACTCCTGCGGCATAAAACAAGAGCAATAATTCACTTTGTATTTCGAAACTAAAAAATTTAACATATAAATTATTAATGCAGCAAAAAGTGTTGTAATCATGTGTTCCGGAGAAGAAAAGAGTCAAAATTTATCTTTTCATATGTTTCAACATAAACAACTGTCATTAATTAAGTAGTTCAATTCAATGCTTTCTTAACAAGGTTTATTGCTAGCCTGTCTATCTAAATCAAACTTATCTCCTCCACAGAAACGCTTTGGAATAATTCAATTACATTTTGATTATAAAATAAACAGACATTAGAAAAATTATCCTTTCCATTCTCACTTTAATAAGTTTCATATGATTCAAAATCTTAGAAAATTTTCGTTCACAAAGGTATACTTTAAAGCTTTGAGATCTGCGCCATCTCCTCCAATCCCAAAACCTCAACCCCCTTCTCCTCCCGCACCGATCACCCACGGTCGTCGAATCACCACCAACACCACGAGGTCTGGGAAAGTGCTCGAAGAGCGCCATGAAGAGAAACATGGATACAAGAATGGCAGTCGCGACGAACCCGAACGACACTGCGTTTACGGAGAGATCTTTTTTCTTTTTTCCTTTTTAAAGAGAGAGAAAGTGACTTGACTTCGCCTCTGAACGACTATTGTTTTCTAATACTTTTCTTTACTTGCCTTCAAGGGAGTGTCAGTGTGGGGTCTTTTTGTCAGAGGTCGTAAAGTTGTGGATAGGTGTGTTCTACGACGCAGGAAATAGGAAATAGGCCTCTCGTCTATACCAAATTTGTGGACCGAACTTTTTTTTTTTTTTTAAAAAATGAGACTTTGAACTTTTTTTATGGACTTTAATCGAAATTAAAATTATCAATGTTATTAAAAATATATAAAATTTGTCTGTTTTGGGGTGTTTTTACACTAGCAAATTGCTAATGTAAATGATATATTAGACACTACTCTAAACCATCTTCTTTCGCATTCAAAAACATTTCTACTTTTTTTTTTCTTGCATCTTGTTTGCTTATTTAAGTTATAAGAGTACTAATGCTATCACCCACAACTTGTTTTCAAATAAGAGCTTACCAAGACTTCTATTTGCGTCTTATGAAAGAGCCATAAGTTTTTCAACTTTTATGTGCTTTATAATTAACTTTTGATACTATTCTATTTACCTCAAATTTAACTGTGAGAATTTGTAACGTTGGATTTGGAAAGTAATATTTGAATTTTGAAAAAAAAAAAAAATTGGGATCACATTCTGAACTAATCATGGTGCGTGCAACATTTGAAGTCTACACCGGGTTCACCTGATTAATGTCTAAATTTTTTTATCGTCAGACAGCATAGGGGCACAGTCGCCGAGCGAATAGGAGCAGACTAGGGACAGAGCTAAGGAAGGGAAAAGAAAAGCTTATGAAAAATATGAAATAATAAGTCAAGATATTCGATATTTTTACAGTAGTGCCATTGAGGAGGGAGACCATGGTTACTGTTTTGGTCTTAAGTGGACAAGTTGGAGGGGCACAGCGCATTTCACTAAACCACCTTCTGCCTCCTCTATCATATTCTCTTTTAATTTTTTAACAACCCCTATTAACTAACTAGATAGGGTTTTACTTTCCACTCTCATCATTCACAAATCACGATTATCACGAATTGTTTTTAACTGGACTTTATATTATCGGAGAGCTTTTATATATGTCTTCTTTTCTTGTTAAGCTTATTCTTGAACAGAATTAATTACATGTACAATTACTGAATCATATTTTTCAAAAAAAAAAGATATTGTTTTTTTAAAATAGCAACTGTAAATAATTGTATCACCAACATTCATGTGGAAATTTGGAATATAACTGTTTTTCCAAAAAAATTATATATTGTGTATATAATAGCGATATAATGACAATATTTGTCATCTTTTTCAAATTGTAGTTATCATTATAAGATAATTTGTTTATTTTGATGTAACATTTGTTTGTCTCCTCACTCCAAGTGGTTTGTTCTTGGAAAGTTTAACGATTTGTTATACTAATTAATATTTAATTAACCATGATCTTTCCTTGGCAGCAGAGGTCTTTTCTCGCGTAATTATTATATCTACAACTTTCACTTGTGTTATCTACGTGACCAGATGGATTGTCTTTGAAAGATGCAAACAACCAAAATGCATACAAAAATTCTTAATCATTTTATTGGTGTATAGATGATTAATTTGGCACGCAGTTGATCATGCTAGATCATGAACTTTTTAAAATACATGACTATTTTCAGAAAAAAATAAAGTTTTTTTTTTGTTTCACCGAAATTAATATATTTTAGCACTTTATCTGCCAAATGATTTGAGACAAAACAAGAAACAAAAATTATTTAATATTAAATTAAACTGTTGAGTCTATCCAATAGCGAATCCTACCCTCGATCATAATAGAGCATGTATGATTAGCACCAATTATAAATACCTTAACTGAAAATGAAATAAAATTGAAACAAGCAAAATTAGTAACATTTTAATACAAGAAGACAAATTCACGTAAGTATTTTTTTTTTTCTTTATATGCTCGAAAAATACCACAATTCTAACATTTACATCTCTATATTCATATCATTATAATGCAAATTATGCTTGCCTCAAAGTAGCAATAAACCCAAAACAACCCACTAATTATATCACACCTCATCATCTTTCAGTTAAAAAACAATGAACACTTGTGGGGCGGTGACCCGTGAGACGGTTTGTGTGTTTCCACCTAAAGTGACGTCATCTAACGGTATTCCGAGTCTAATTAAATAAAAAATATTCTACTAGATAACATATATTGTCGTAAACATACATTGTTTTTTAAGTATTCAAGCAATATATTGTTTTAAGTGTTCAAACAATTTGTCTCTCCTCTAAACATTCAATGTAGTTCAAATTTTTGTTCATCCAAAACACCTAAGCATCTAAATGCAATTTATGATTGCTTCAAAAAGGCCAAGAAACTTCAAAACAACACCAAATTAAAAAATGCCACATAAACACTTGTGGTGAATGGTGATACGCGAGCCAGTGTTTTCAGAAAAAAAAAAAAAAAAAAAAAAAGTGACGTCATCATGCAGTGGAATCTTTGTTCGTGATGTATGTAATTTCTACTACTAAAATAATTAGATCACTTATTTATTTATTTAAGATTAATAATACACCTATACAAGTAAGTAGATAAGATGAGTTGGTAAAGCCATCCGGCATTCCTTGTGCCAAACCCAGAACAAATTCCCATAAAACCCGCTACACCTAATACACGCTCTCCAATTGCTATCCTCCAAACAGCGCCATTGTACAAATCTTGCAACTCTAAACTAATTTCACGGAGATAGGACTAGAAAGAAGGGAGTCACAAGCGTGTTTCATTCCGAAATTGACCTCTTCAAATCACGCCACGCGGCTCTCTTGTACTACTACTGTACTGGTCTTTAATGCGTCGCAAACTCGCAATGGTAATTGTGTAATTTTGTTGGACGGGAGGGCCAACCATAGTGGGTTTTACAATGAACTGATGAAGTAAAAAAATTTAAGAAAAATTTAATATAACCCCATCAAATCTTCTTCAATTGAATATAACCCTCAAATTTTCAAAATCAGATATAACCCCCCACAAATTACATTGGTTAAGTATCTAAACCTTTTATTAATATTTTAATCATATTTCTATTAATAAAATTTGATTATTAAAATTTCTGACTAAGTTACCTTCTTGCAACCTTTCGTCTTTTCTCCATCAAAAAAACAAATTTCTCTTCCGCTAGGTATACGCAACGTAAATCAAAATAGTTTATCTAATGATCAATAAATGTCTTCGAGTGAAATGGATTAGTCGCGAATTGCGATAGAAAATTTTGTTTTTTCCGTTAAGGTACAATATCTCTCAATTTAAAAGGACTAAACTTATATATTCTACATTGAAAGGGCAAATAATATCCTTCCTCTGGTGTTACCACCTATGTTAAAAGTAACGAGTGACATGGCAACACAACTAAGAAATAAGATGCTTGAAGAAAAGAAAAAACAATAGTTAAAAGAAAGGATATGGAGCAAGGAACCAACACTATTCTGACATAGCCTATGGCTAGCTTCGATGCAAAATTATACAAAAATTATCACATATGGATCCAAAATTAACATGTAGCAAAGGAATGACAAAAATTGTATTGCCATACCGAAAACAGATAGGATGAGATTGCATGCATGAAGAAAGGACTTGGGAGAGATTATCAATCAAAGAAACTTTCATAGGTCTTAAATTAACAAATGAAATTGCAAAAATAAGTTGTTAAGGTTGCAATAGGAACCGGGTAAGGCTATAACAACGTTTCTCTCTCATTCCATTCAAATAAAATAATTAAATAATGAAGCAGCAAAATTTGAATAGAAGTAGAACAACAGAGTGTAATTTGGTCAAAAATGTTAGAAATAAATTTTTGTGAATTTAAATATGATTTAAACTAGTTAAAGGGTTTATATCCATAAAGAATATGATTTGAGGGGGTCATATCTAATTTTGTAAATTTGAGGGGTTATAGTCAATTGAAGAAGATTTTAGGGGTTGTATCTAATTCTTTCACAAATTATGTCACAAATTATGTCAGAAGATTTTAGGGGTTGTATCCTCTTACGTGAACTGTTGTATGTCCAATCTAATTTTGACTGTTAAAATTTACCGACCGTACGGATCAGATATAAATTACAAGATACTCATCATTGATCGGACAGACGGTTGTGATACACAACTGCTCTGCAGTAACGGTCGAGGATAATGTTCCGAAGTAAAATGAGTAAGATATTGAAGTGTGAACCAGTACCGTCAGATATTGAAATGCGAAATTACGGGGTATCAATTTCATTGGATTCAGACAAGTGACAATGCGTGCAACTCTCGACACCTGACAAGAGTAATTTTGCTATCAAATGCTTTAAAAATACAGTGTGTACTGTAGGGATTTTAAAAAGACGGTGTAGACATTGATCAAAAAAATGGTAATGTAAATATGCAAGTTGTATATCTCTGTTACTTATAAAAGCATCAATTCAAAAGTCTATCTAATTTTGAGTTCAAAAGAGCAATCAAATATTTAATACATGCAATATAGATCATAGATTTTTATGATCTGATCATATCAATGCTCTGGATTTAATAATGAGATAAAAGGTTTAAACTTTTCGTACAAACTTGTTAACATTTGCGGAGCGAGAGCGAATTGTTGGGATGTGTTTAAGCAAAATAATTCGTGTGCATCGGCTGTTCGGTTCTCCGCTTGCTGCGCACCCTATTTTTTTCCGTTTCATGCGCCCATGCGACCACGCCCCCCTCTATTTCCTTCCGTTCCTGACGGACCTGACACCATCCATCGAAGGAAGTTTCTCTCTCCAAAATTTCTTAGAAATGGAAAAAAGACCAGCGACGTTCCATCTCAACTCTCAACCAAAATTTAGGATTTTAAAGATCGACTTCTCTCACCATCTCTCTCTATCCATCTAAACCCAATCCAATCGAAAGAAAATCCAAGATTGGCTTGCTACCTCATCTCTCACTGTTCAGACAGCGCTGTCACATGCATGCAGCGTTGTCTCGTGATTGAGCAGTGTATTTTCTTTGCAAAACTACAGGTAGCGTTGTACAACGCCCACGTTGTGTAACGTCTTTCAGCGTCGTGTGACGAACTGTTGAGTTTGTCAGAGCTCCTCTCGCCTTCTTTGCTAAAACGTTGTGTAACGTCTTCTGGCGTTGCACAACGTTCTGACATGTTCCAACGGAAACTGTCGAGTTTTCTTTTGGCTGTTTGCTCCATCGTTGTGCAATGCTACAGAACGTTGCACAACACTCTGACACTGTCAACAATAATATAAAATAGCCGTTTGAAATTTTGACGGTTATATTGAACGTTGCACAACGCTATATAGCATTAGACAACGCCAAAATTAAAATTTGACTGGTTTGGAGCTGTTAGCGCTCTCTATATATACCAGCCCATTCGGTACTAGTTTGATACTTTTAAAACCTTGCAAAATCCCTATCTGTGAGCTCCAACCAGCTAGGTTCATTCTCTCTTGTTTTTAAGCATTTCTCTTGCAAAATTATTGAGATTAGAGTTCATCAACCAAACCTATAGTTGCTCAGTGCTAGATTATTGAGTGTTTTGAATACAACAAAATACCAAAATCATACTTTTTCACCAGAGATGCAATTCTAGAAAATTTTAGAACTTTCGAAAAGTCTTTTTTTAACAGCTATTTTCTAACATCTTAATCTCATGAAATGCAATAATATTAACGATTTAAATTAGATGTTTAAATTTTTGAAAAGTGAAATATAAATAAAAAGTGGCCTTCAAAAAGGAAATATAAATAAAAAGGGTAAGGTTACGTGTTCTTTTTGTACGAAAAGCTTGTGACCTTATTAGATTGTTAATTATAATTGGAAAGTCTAGTATATTCATTCTGTAGAGTACATCTCGTTGTGTTAGTTCTATTTCCAAAAACAGATAGATTGTGGTTATAAAATAAGTAACAACAAAAATCCATATCACAAAGAAATTATGCGTTAATAATCGAGAGACACAAATGACAAATTCCACAAATCCTTTACCGCACTCCGTAACCCGTATTGTTGTCCGAACAGCTCCCAGAAATAAAAATTGTGCAACATATTTATCTTTTAGAATGAGCAACATATTTTTATTGTCTAACATTATTTTGTTTTTTTATTTGTCTATATGAGCGCCTTTTTTGCTAGTTGATATCAACTGTACATAGGTAAAAAAGGCTAAAAAGATAGATAATAACCACCAATATATGTACATAATTAAATAGTAAAAAATGTAAATAGTTTGACAAATATATTCCATAATTTCATAAACCTAGGGTTATTTTTTTTAAAGCATAAACAATACAACTGATACATCTCCATTATGAGTGACTACATCACGATGTTTCTGTATTTCAAGCATCTCTTCATCTTGATCTTTCCCGGGATAATAACTAACCAGAACGTGATTGTACATCAACGGGAATAACAAACTTAAGATGGGAATTGAGAACCATAAAGGTAAGTCAGAGTCATAGGATGCATAGAAACAGATAGAAGATGTAATCAGTGAGTTACATGTTGCCATCACATTTACGTGAAATAACTCTCTGTCGGGATCAACTTCATGACTTGCTAGCAACCATGCCCAAAAGTATAGCACTGCGAAGATTAGAGGAACATATTCCCAAACTATTGAATTGAAGGGTTCGTGCCTACTATCATATATCATCACAGGGTACGTAACAATGACGAGGGCGGGCCCTGATAGTATAATAGCCCGAAACAAATCCCTATTACGATATGGTGGTTTAGTATCACCTTCATCCATAGTAGACACTTTAAAAGTTCAAAACAGGGAAAAAAAAACACAATACAGAATCATTACTAGTTGAATCATGTGAGCAACAACTCGAATTTGTAAAATAGTAAATATAAGATTTTTTTTTAAAAAATGAAGATTTCCATAAGAATTGATAGATATAATTGTACCTTTAATTGACTGCCCTGTTAAATCCGTTTGAGTTTTAATATTAGTCGACTCGGTGTAAGCTTCAAGCTCCATAAACCTGAAAACCAATTCCTTAGTAATGCGTATGATTGAAAATTTGATCTATCACTATGGCGGACAGCACGGAATTTATGATCTATCACTATGGCGGACAGCTGGGAACTTACGATTTATCAGGATTGAAGAGTAAAGCATGGAATTATAAGAAATTGCTTACCTTTGATGAAAAAGAAAAATAAATTGCATCCGAAGGATGTTAGCTAGCCCTAGAAGCTTGACAGGACACGCCTTTTAATGCAATGCAAACCTTGTAAGTATGGATGAAACTATGTTTTACCAGTCTAATTTTAGTCAGATTAGCTGATTTGCTACTCGTATTGTAATTTATAAATGTGTATATTTATCTGTACTTCTATTTAAAGTGGGAAGACCTATCTACTAGGCTCTGGCCCAAATCTATATCGAACATAACTTTTTTAAACCTTTTCTTTTTACAGCCGATTTTTCTAGATATAATTACAAGTATACAACTGAATGAAAGCATGTAAGCAACTAAGCCAATAATGGCACACGAGCAAGAAATCAGGACTAACGTTACAATATTAATCTATTGATTGCGCGTTGCTTGCAACAAGGACACCGGTTTTAACCAGCAAGACCAAAATGGTTTTGAGATTTTAGTATATTTTCGGGAGGATTATCCCAATTTGTCTGAAACAGGATATTTTTGATGGCCCTGTAATTGAAAGCATGAAACTAGAACCCACATTTAAGAGTTTAAAGTTTATATCGTATTGTTAGACCCATTTGTCATGGGAATTGCTTTCCATCAATGTTTTGAAAAACGGACCGGCACCTGAACCGGGAAGGCTATTGGGTTGACCGGTTTTCCGATTTAACCGTGGTTGAACCGGGTTTTTTCCAGTTAAACCGGAAACGGAGAGGGCTCCGGTTCGCGGTTCAACTGGCCGGTCCGGTCCGGTTTTCAAAACATTGCTTTCCATCATCCCATCGATTCCATCATCCCCAACTCTTCATTAATTATCTAACATGTCTTTATTAATAGAGAAGTCCAGGGGATGATTCTATTATCCTTTTCATCCTCATCCTCTCTTTTCTTTTTTAGAATGCAATTAATCTAGTGTGCTGTAAAAATATAGTTGTTCTGGAAAAATATAGTTGTAAAAATAATTACTAGAACAATTATATATCTATTAACTAGAACAGTTAGCTAATTATTCTATTTGTTCTGAAAAAAAATAATTGTGCTGGGAAAAAAATTACTAATTGTTTTAGTTGGTAAAATAATTGTTCTAGTTATTTTGGAAAAAAAAAATAATTGTGTTGGAGAAAAATGCTAATTGTTCTAATTGTTCTGGAAAAAAAATAATTATGCTGGAAAAAATATTAATTGTTCTAGTTGGTAAACTAATTGTTCTAGTTGTTAAGCTAATTGTTCTAATTGTTCTGGAAAAAAAATAACTATGTTGGAAAAAATACTAATTGTTCTAGTTGTTCTAGAAAAAAAATAATTATGCTGAAAAAAATACTAATTGTTCTAATTAATGTTACTAATTATTCTCGAAAAAAAACTAACTGTTCTAGTTGTGTGCATATGACAGTTATTAATGGAAATAGAGAGAGAAAGAGGGGATGAGTTCCAGGATGATGAGGAAAGCATTCCGAAAATAGAAAGCAGTTATTAATACTCATTCCATAATCCCATCATCCTCTTTCCTTTTTTAGAATGCAATTAATCTAACTAATGGGGATGATGGAATGATGAATCTTGGAGATGATGGTTATCAGCCCCGATTTGTCATCGCCGATAAAAAAAGCCCAAAGTCATTTAATCGAAAACGCCATCGCTAAGCTTAAATTGACATCTATGAGTCTGCTTGGACTCTAGCGGATCCGTTGGAGAGAGGTTGGTTATGGTTGGGTCTCGGCCAGTTAGGGTTTCGGTTTGGGTACCAGTCGATTTAGGCCTTGTACTGGTTAGTGTTTTTGAAATTGTAAGGTTATGGGGGGTCGCCCAATAAATACCTTAGAAACAGAGATGATGAAGTCGACGCGGAGAAAAAGTGAGAACTCGGCGTGGAGATGGGCACATTATAGGAACTCTCAGAGCACCTATTCATCGATACAGTTACCAATTTAGCATCTTGCGATTGATGTCGGTTAGTTTAGGAATGGTAACCGGTTAGTCTCATCAAGGGTTGGAAATTTTTATTCCTTTCTAATTTAACCTTACTGTTCATGTTTCACAACTTGTGAAATGTGTTTTACAAAAGTTCAAATCATGATGTAAACTAATACCAACAAACTTTTGAATTTTACTTCCACAGGAGCTATCTGAAGAAGAGTAAGCAGTGTACAACGGAAAGGGAAACGCTGGACAAATGAATTATCTACAAACCGAAGAGGAGATCATGCAGATTACGAATGAGGCCCAAAACCTATTTCCATTTTCTCCCGAAGTAGAAGAGGAAGAGGAAGAAGAACAAGAAGATGTAGATTGGTTGTCGGAGATGTACGAGATGCCCCATGTGAGGTGATTTAAGTACTATTCATGAATACATATTATAATCTACAACTTGTTTGCTTTGAGATGCCTCATGCGAGCCATGTCCCACCCCCAAAAAATTTATTTTCCTTTCTCCCTTTGAAGTTCTCACTACTAGAATCAGACTTATCTGCTACTTAAATTAGCGTCTGTATTCTGACGCGACAAGCCCCTTGCGTCCACTTAGCGACGCAACCATAGGGACCCGGATACCCTAGCCGCTAATACTCAACATCTGGGTCGGAGGGACGCGAATTAGTTTGTTGCGTCCTTAATTATGTTGTCTGCTGCGTCGCGATAAGGACGCATCACTCCACCTCCGACAACTTAATTCGGTTGTTTCTGCGTCTCTATTTAGAAATAACTTTGTCGACACAGCGACGCCTTTTCTTAGCGACCCAGATAATCCATTGTTAGAATAGAAGGGGCCCACATTGAAAAATTTGTCGGTATACCGACGTCTTTTCTCATCGACCATTGTCAGAGTTAGCGGGTCCCACTTTCCCTTCTTAGTCGGTATACCGACGTCTTTGATGATCGACCATTGTCAGAATTTAGCGGGGCCTACTTTCTATTATGAGTCGGTATACCGACGTATTTTGTCATCGACCAATTTTAGAATTTAGCGGGACCCATGTTTCTTTTATTATGCGGTATACCGACGCCTTTGGACAGCACCCTAACCTATATTGTGAGCTTTTAGCTGGCCCACTTTCAGGTGTGATTGGCTGGTATAGCGACGCTGGTAATCAGCCACCCATTTTATGACGTCCAAATACCGACGGAATTGTTGCTATTCATTTCAAATAAATTTATACAGCCATTCATTCTGCCCGGTACCAATTTGGTACCACAACTATTCAATTTACAATTCACAAATATATTCAAAACAAACATCACACAAATCATAAATTTCATTGAACTCAATAAGCAACATTCTTAGTACATCAAGTACAAGCAATTTGATACAAACCAGAATTCAAAGTAAAATAACATAAGTTTCTAAATCTGTCTTAAACAAAAAACTTTAGAACCTAAATGCAAAGAACCTCAGTGCATCTCAGCTGCAATGAATAATGGTTCTAACTCAAATTCTCATAACCATTCACGTATCCATGCTCACCTTGCTCGTGTGATTCAAGTAACGCCGTGAATGAAGTGCATGTCGATGCTACACCTAAGTACTCTCCATTTATGGGCCCTTGTGAAGTGTTGTTGCTGACAATTGGAGGTGCAAAACTTCTATGTTGCTGAAATATCAAAATTGAGTTAGCAATCACTAACAAAACCTACTCTATATTGGAAAGTGCTATGTACTGCATTTACTGGGAGAACCTATTTGTTCATAATAAGTATTAAAGCTTGACAGCTACATTAACATTCCACTAGGCAAAACATACAAGCATGTACAAGCAAGTCAACAAGGTACCAAATTCTGTGAGAAAAAATAATTTGGCAGTACCAATGTTACCAAGAGAAGGAAACAATGCCTAGCACACAATCATGTAGATCAGATAATCCATCAAATTATAGTAAAGTTAGTTGTACTTACCATAATATTGGTTGGCATTTGTAGGGTTGGCATGCTGGGTGTTTGGCTCAGTTTCGCATATACTTGACTAAACATAAATTGAATTGTTGCATCACATTCTGCCTCTCTCCTCTCTTGGTCAGCACGCTCTTGAGCATATTTTTGCTCGCGCTCCTCAAGCAATTTCTCTACCTCTTCCTTAGTGTACACTGTTGATGAAGGCCTAAAACCTAGGAATCAAATGAATTTGTAAACCTAGAGCTAACCTCACTAGTCGTTTGGAGTTAAGGTTTAGGGTCGAACCCAAGGGACGGTACAATTAAATACCAGACTTATCCTTTTACAAAAGCTAGACGAGAATATTTTTATGGAGTTATGAATAACTAAAGACTAAAGGTGCAATAAAATAGATATTTTTGGGTTGTTTTGTCAATTAAAATAATCTAAATAATATCTAAATAGGTAAAGTAGAGTTTTGGGGTTTTAATAATATAAAAAACGTCTTAGGGTTCAGGTTTCACCTTGGTTTGGACTCTAGAACACATAACTTATCACTTTCGTGCATCGAACGGTATTTTTCAAGCGTATACCACTCTGTTCGGTCCGAACAGAAGGTATAAGTGTGTAGTTTTGACTCTTTATGATACTATATGCTTTGTGCTAGAGTTTGTTGGTCAAACCTAGATATTCTAAACCTCAGCTTTCGCTTGTTGGACTAGATACTGGTTCAATCACAACCTAACCTAATTAACTCGATTGGTTAACAACTTTTGGTATAGAATTCAATCAATTAAACTTGTTTGTTGGAGTTCTTAGAGATATTTAGAGGTCTTTTGGACTTGTCTAAAAGTTACACTTTTGATGTCAACTAATCTCCCCTTTCGGATCTACAATTTATCCCAAATACTTAATCTAAATGATCTTGATTAATCTAACTTTAGAACTTAACTAAATGTGGTCATTCATCTAGAAGTTAATTAGATTCAACCAAGCAATTCAAACAAGCAATTAACATAATTCTCAACAAAACAAATCAACAAAACATATTATATCATATCAAGTCAAATCACAACATCCAAACCTAAGTTACTTCCCTACTCCTAAGACTACATAAACTTAGCCTAACATAGTATCAAAACACACGAAAACAAGAGTAGAAATCACAAGATACAAGCTCATGGAAATTAGAGATAAAAACATAAGAAGAATAAATCGAATTGTCTTTCTATGCTTAATCCCCAATCTTCAAAGGCGATGGAGTGCTGTAGGAGCGTGTCACAACTTCTCCTTGCTGCCGTCGCCTCAAAAATAGGTTGCCTTGATGAATAATGGTGGATGAAGGCTATGGAAAGTGGATTTGAGCAATGGAAGGTATGATTGGAGGTGTGGAGGCTTCGATCCCCTTTCTTCTGGTCTAGGGACGCATTTATACTGATCTCCACGCACATAGAAAGGTAATTGGAGCACCAAGGAAAGAAATATTGTCAAAAGAATCAATTTTCCCGCATAAAAACTTGTCATTTGAGCTTTGTCGGTGCTCTGTTCGGACCGAACAGAGGAGAGAAAATCCAGTAGTGGCGTCTACAGTGCCAGTATTTCGGCCATAATTCCTTCTTTCGGGCTCTGATTGAGGCAATTCAAAAACCGTTGGAAAGCTTAGGATGAGGTCTTCAATGCTATTGATTCCATTTGGTCATTTTCTTCTCCTAAATCCTCCATTTTATGCAATATTTGAGCGTTTGGTCCAAGCAAAGCCCTCTTAGATCCGAGCATGAGTCATTCGATCTGAACGATGGCTTGAACAATGCCTCCAAGTGCTAGGAATGAGTCATCTAGCATATGTCAAGTGTCAAAATCCTTCTAAAATTCGAGAATCCACCAGAAATTATCAAGAAACCTGAGAATAAGAGAAAAGACGACGAAAAAACCAAATCCTTGGAAAAACATAGCAATTCATTGAATAATTTAATGGTTTGAATGTCTTTTGAGTGCCAAGTACGGTCCAAATACCAATAAATAATGATGACATCAACTGTCGACTTAGAGGTTGGCCCCAAGGATGAATAGTTAGAGGGTCTGACTCGTGTGTTTGTTGTTGGCATCTTAATTTTGTCGAACTAACTTCCAAACCCATAACTTCTGCCACGATTTGCTTCACGAGATGCAATCATCCAAAGTATCTCCTGAGGTTTAACTTTATTTTTCGGATCCTGTTGCAACTCCTTAAATCGATCCTATATAAAAGAGAACAAACCTTTAAATGATGCAGGCAATAACGGAAATGCAACAACTTTAATCAGATTGTTAATCATCAAAATATTAAATACAACAAATTTAACAATTAAAATTGCAAAAATACTCAATCAAATTTTTAATTATCAAAATATTAACTTACAAGTACTTCTCGTTGCTTATCATCATATAACCCCAAGTTGTCGGATTGATTCGTATCTCCCCCCCCCCCCCTTCCATCTCAATTGTCTGTTGGGAAGCATCGTCGCCATGACAATTTCTTTTCTTCTTCGTATGGAGGAGAATAAACAAGTCTGCATCATCTTCTGGATCCTCTTCTGTGTTATTATCTATTTTCTGCATCAAAATTCAATTTATGTTAGATGTTGTCAATACCATATCTTGAGTATTTACATTTGGACAATGAAATATATTTAAGTTTAAGAGGCGTACCCATTGTTTCACCCATTCTTTCTGTTAGGAAGTCTAATTTTCGAATTTTTGTGCTAATTAACCAATTAATAAGCCAACCAAACGACTTAGACCACGAAGGATCTAGTCCAAGCATTCACACACAAGAGATTGAGAATAGGAAGGTACATCTTCTTGTTTCGTAACAAGAAGGCTCGAATCCAACGGCTTGAAATCGATGGCGTGCTTGCTCCGCACTTCCTTCTTCTCCTAGGTCGGCCTCGAGTCCACCAAGAGAATTAACTACCCTCTCTTCAACTTGTGCTAGCAAGGAAGAGAGGAGAAGCTAATCCCAATCGCTAGCCTTTCTTCCAAATAATCTCTATTAAATGAAGTAGCTAAGTCTCAACACATGAGGTCCTAATGTAAGGAAGAGAGATGAAATTTCAGATCTGAAATTTCTCCTCTAAGGAGGAAAGTGGCGGCTAGGATAAGAGCAAGAGAGAGAAAGGGATTAGTCTAGGGTTTACTCCAAATAAGCCCCCTTATATAATGCTCTAAACCCTACCTACCACCAAGTGTAACAAATTACACCTATGCCACTAAGTGGCCGGCCTCCTTGATGGGCTTAAATGGGCTAAACCAATTTAATTAGTATTCCATTAATTCATTAATTAATGGCCTCTCAAGTTGCATTCCTATCGGGCTTTCAATTTAACAATTAAATAGAGCCCAATTAAATATATAATTCTAACAATTATATATATTAAAATGTGTTGAATAAATTATCAATTTATTGATAATTATTTTAGGATTAGCATATGCATTATTTTATCTCTATATGATCCCTTTGATTTAATTAATCATAACGGTTCGCAACGGTATATAATTAATTAATCAACTTATCATATATATATATATATATATATATATATATTTTCACAATACTCACTGTTGTGAATAAACAAATAATGCACCGTGTGGTCAAAACTCTATTTGTGTGACCCTTTGAGGATTTATGCTACGTTGGCCATGGAATTAAATCGCTATTTAATTCTAATAATCATAAGCGGTATCTAGCAACACGTTATGATTTCCAATTCGCATAAATAGTGTACTGCTACAATATTTTTAATCCTGCATAAGAAATATAGGTATTTCCTTGTCCGATTCTTATGTCACATGATATCATCGTATAATCCAAGATAGGAATATGTCATTCTTGCAGATTATACGTTTCTTGATCTAGAGATGACTGTATCAGTTGCTAGCAAACAATCCATCTCCATCAAGGGGCCCAAACAGATATCATCGCTCACTAAGTAAATTAATGAGGGACATACGGTTTTCTTGATGAACAACTTTTCCCCGCACAATTCAAGAGAACATAAATAAAGTCCGTATAGCAGCCCTTATCAGGAATCAACGGTAGACGATATTTATTGAACCTATCCTCATGTGTAAAAGCTGAACCATCTCAAACTTAGAATCAAACTCAAATGAAATAAATAATGACACATAACACAATCCATATATTTATTTCATTGGGTCGTGTCCTGTACTATGTTCCATAACATACACATATGCAATTAAGTTGGCAACTCCTTACCTATGATTTGTAGAACTTAATCATCACTTAACTTGCATACTAATCTTATCCGATAATTAATATTCCTTGTTAATTATCAAGATTACGGACCTTTTAGATTTATTATTGTCATTTATTATAAATGAAACACAGAGATCCACAATTCAGATCCTCAACCTGAATGATCTGTCAATAAATAAATCAAGGAATAAATGATCAAATATCATCAATAACATAAACCACAGAAGTAGCCATATAATGATTGGCTTCTAGGACATAACTCTAACACTTTCCTATGTTTAAAAATACTCTTACTTCCTACAGAATGTTTTGTCACTTGCCCGGAGTTGCACCGGTTATTTTTTGCTTTTTCTGAAAGCTTTTGTCATTCCTCCGAACCCCAGAGGTCACTAGTGTGAATTTTCCTGCTTTTAAATTTATACCCTAATCTACCTAAATTAAGTCGCAAGCGCACGACAATCGTCTAAGTATTTCGGGGTCAAACCACAAGGACGATTTATATTATTTGATTCTAATTAAATTTAATTTGCTAAATTAAGCGAACATCAATGAAAATTGATTGGTCACAGAAACAAAGTATTAAAAACTTGCAGTAAAATAAATTCTAAATTAACATATCACAATTTAAGAGGATTGAAACGCAATTAATTAAAACTAGGGGCTTAAGGCAAGTTATTCTTCAGTTTACTCCAGTTCTAGCGGCCTGCTGACTCTCGTAGCGGACCGCTGAAAGAACTCAGGTCGCTAATCCTATTGGCTGGTCGCTGGCTACTTTGCGGGCATAGACCACCTCGCTGGTTCACTCGGCGGCCCGCCAGGATTAGTGCAGATTCAACAGTTTAGTTAATTTAGAAGTCGCTTTGTGTAAGGAATAGGGTTTGGTTGATGTTTAACAGATCAAACTCTCGTTTTAGGTCTGGTTGACGATCAATTAACTCAAATCCCTTCGTATAGACCCTAGATTTCAACTCTCGTTTCGTGGTCTAGTTTCTATAAGTTTATATCTTTCTAATCTAATGAACTCTTCGAGTTTTCACTCTTAGAAAGGACCTAACTCTCATTATTAGTCCTAGTTTGAACCTCTCAGTTCAAACCTTTAAGTTGGTACAATTGCATCAAATATCTTAAGTTTGGTTTGGACTTAACCATTAAACAATCAAGCAAGGCCTATGCTTGACGAATGCGAGCAAATCTAACTTAAGCAATTCAAGCAATCAGATCAGATATTAAAGAAAGAAAATAAAACACAATATACAACAAAGAAATTAATTAAAAAGTATATTATCTAATCATAAACTAAAAGGTTCACCGCCATAGCTTTTAATCAGTATCTACTAGCTACAACTCATCAAATAAAACCAAAAGGTATCAAAGATAAACAAAAATATAAGAAAGAATAAAAAATTACAACAGATTGCAACTTAAACTCTATCTTTCTGTCTTCTGCTACTCTCCTAGCGGCCCGCTGAAATCTTCTGTATCGCCAGTCTTCTCTTCTACCCCCTGGTGCTCTTGGTGGGTCGCCAATCAAGCCGGTAGGTGACCGATCAATGCAGATTCCGTCGTTTTGAGTTGCTTATCTTCAATCCTGTACAAAAACAGAACAAACATGGCAGTACCTAAATTCTAATCAAAATTATCAGTTAAACAACAGAAATTACGATGAAATGCATGAAATTAAGTCGTATAAATGGCTGAAATACTACGTATGAAAACCATTTATCAGTCATGCAATTTGTCCCAGTGTTCATCATCTTTGCACCACACAGGAACCTGCTTCTTTCACTCCGCAATGTCCCAACCAAATTGTTCCTTGCAATCATCTCGACATCGACAGAGCACATCTTTGAACCTTTTTGCAGCAATCCTTTCAAGAATCTCTCGACACTTTTCAGGACGTTCATCATCATTTAGACACCTCCATCTATAGCAAGTCTGCACAAGAAAGGTTAAAACAGTATTCAAGATGGAACATTATTTTTGCTATTGTATATATTTGGTAATTCAAGATCGAGCATTATCATCTAAGAATTGTTTGTTCCTACTTATCTAAGAATGCATTAGCAATTATTTTTAACGAGGGAAGGATTCATGATGTTACCAAAAACTCTTCCAGAAACGAAGTTTTAGCCTCAGGACTGAATTCGTAGAAACTGTTCCAAGGTCCATCAAACCTTTCCAATGCAATCTTGCAGATTGTGGTTGGAAGTTTGCTGCAATATGGATCGGAGTCAAACTCATTATTACCGACTGGTCAGATCAGTGACAACACTAGTTGGCTCTGGCCTAGCGCTGCTTCCTCTCCCTTTTTTTTTAGGTGCACTATTGGAACCCTCCCTAACTGTGACCCCCTCAATTTGTAGCTGTTCATCTTGCGATGCATAGTTGCGGGCCGATTCCTCTTCATTCTTGATTTGGTCACCATGATGGCTGGATCTGTCATAAGAAACATCATTTCAATTAGTAAAGATTGCATGACAGTTTCTATTCCAATTAGTAAAGATTGCTATAATCTAAGTTAAATCACCACCCTACTTTTATAACCTACAGAGAGGAAATACTGGGTTTAGTTGAAGTCTAAGGCATATGATTTGTATTTAATTAAGCTTTTTCACCATTAAGTAAACATATGACATTGTTTATTTGAATGAGAATAAGTACAGTAGGAAAAAATGAGAATGGAATCATTAGACAGTAAATACCAAGTTTCTTTACCAATTGCATCACAAGGTATACCTGAACATTACGGATCCTCAAAACTGTGCTATCATTCATTACCAATTGCATCACATGGTAACCTAATAATCAAGACATCATGAACTTGGTTTCATATTATGACTAACCCTACTTCAAGATTTAATCAAAAAATCAACAGATATACATAATTGGTTGCATATTATGACTAACCTCGATTTCTTCAAAATGAAAGCTTGTAACATAAAAAGAAAATATAGTTAGTAACTGAAATTAAACAACCAATTGCATTATTTTCTTACTAAACGTATCTAGTTGGCTATGCAGATTTATTTCATAACCTGGATCATGTACAAGCCAGTCCTTATTTTTTTTACAGGGAATAGCACATGGAGGTTATTTCTATATATAATACCAGGACCTAGTGCTACACTTGCATATAAATAAGAAAACAAATGTTTACTGGTACACAACAGAAAACAAATGGTACTGAAACTGGTACACAACAGAAAACGAAGAAATGTTTACCAAATGTAGATCCCTTTATGTGTCGGTATACTGACACAGTAGATTACCAAGTAATTTTAATTTAAAAAATTTAGTAATTTGTTTATTAGAGTCCGTGTTGATATGTGTCAACTAGCGACTCCAATTACACGAGCCTGTAAGAAAAAAAAATTGCGTCTCTGTCCGAAAGAGTTACACGTCCTAACTAATACGCGTCCCTGTTAATATGTGTCGGTCAACCGACACGAATTATATTCAACATATTTGCATCCCTACAGAGAACTAGAGCGCATATCTGTTTAGAATATTTATGCCCTAACTAACATGCGTCGGTCTACCGACCGCAATTAAAAAGTCGTCTAGCACACTTTTCTCTTTCTGCGTCCCTACTTATTCAAGGACCCTAATACGTTGGTGTTCCGACGCGGCTAATCGAAATTCTAGTAGTGTCTCTACTTATTGCTTGATAAAATTCTTTCTATGGTGAATTTGTTGTTTGAAAAGTACTGCAGATTGAACGGTGCCGATATGTATACACAATAGTTTCTGTTGGGAGCAAGAACTGGAGTACAAATTTAGCATTTTTGTATGCATGAAAAAAAATGACGATTAAATAACAAAATAATTGCAGTAAGTTAGTAAGTAATCAGAGAAAGCACAGCAATTGTATCAGTTAAGGCGAAGACCGTTGAAAAGAGTAGCTAATATAGCATATTATCTCAAATTATTTTCTGATGGTCGAAAGTATTTTAATAATAAAATATGAAATAAAGAAAATAAAGGTGATAGATATGGCAGGTCATAATTTGACCTGGCTGCCAGGTGCCAATTATTTTCTTAAGACTAGAGCACCTGAGGCCAGACTCCTTATCAAACGATATTAAATAAGGAATTAAAAAATTAAGAAAAAATTGGATATAACCCCCTCTAATCTTCTTCAATTGGATATAACCCCCTTAAATCCTTAAATTTGGGTATAACCCCTTCTAATCTGATTAGTCATGGATATAACCCCTTTTAATTAATTTAAATTATATCTAATCTGATTAGTCATGGATATAACCCCTTTTAATTAATTTAAATTATATTTTAAGTAATAAATAACGATTTCTATAATCTCTGACCATTATAACCCTCTAACCATGCTTTTCTTCGTCTTGCCGCCTAGACTTTTCATTTCTATACTATTGTTTATTAAAAAACTTTAATTAAAAAAAATTCTGATCAACTCTTTTGTCACCTTCCCACTGCCTCTGAGGCTCTGACTAATATAATTTTTTTTGTTGAAAGTTCTAAGCATGGTATTTCATAGAAATTTTTTAAGATGATAATTTAGCAAAAAAACAAAAACAAATCAAACCAGTAAGCCAATCTCAAACCTGACCCATTAAAAACCTCATTTCCTCAAGTTTTGGAACTCCTTTGTCGCAAAAAATAGATCTACAGGGAAAAGCGAAAAAAATGTGAAACCCGTGAAAAAAGAAAGAAAATTAGTTAATCTAATTACTATTGAAGGTTTGAAGAGATAGGGAGATGAGAAGAGACAAAGGAGAGAGAATGAAAATAAATTAAAATAAAATTTAGAAGGGAATAATCTAGTAAGTTGGAAAGAAGATGAATCAGAATTTTATTATCTTTTATTTACAAACGCCGGTGAGAAGACGAAAGGTCCACAATAGGAAGAGTACTATGGGCATGAGGGGTATATTGGTCAGAGAGTACAAAAATTATTTTCTTTTACTTATAATATGATTTAAAATAAACAAAAGAGGTTTTATCCACAAGTAATCAAATTGGAGGGGGTTATACCCAAATTTAAATATTTGAGGGGGTAATATCCAATTGAAGAAGATTGGAGGGGTTATATCCAACTTTTCCAAAAATTAAAGTAGTAGATAATTTATGACATTTCAATTTGGTCTAAGAGAAGGACACCCCCTCTCACCATTACCATTTGGTCTAGCGCCGGAAGACTTTTTAAAAATAATAGGCTAGGAAGAAAAACAATCGCTTCTCACAGATATTTCCCTATCTCCTCGTACACCTCACATCACTCATGTTATTTATGGCGACGATGCCCTTATTTTTGGTCGCTACAAAAACCCTAAAATGCAGACCTGGAATTCTCTACTTTATCAGGATTGGAAATCAACCCTCTTAAATCAAAATTTTGGTTCAGTTATTCCAATGCTCCGCACTAGTAAAAAAACTAAATTATATCTAAACTCAAAGCTAAAAGAGGAGGACAATCAGATTCATACCTGGGAATATCCCTAGCCCAACCCCAAACATACAATACAATCGCATCCAAATTATTATTACAAAATTTACATGACAAATTGGGGGGTTGGAAAAGGGATCTCCTTTCTCATGCAGGGAGATTGACTCTCATCAAATCATCTTTGTCTTCTTTATCGGTGCACCTCTTCTCCATTTCCCTATTCAACAAAAGAATGATTAATTCCATCAACCAAATATTAAGACAATTCTTTTGGGGTAAATCTCAAAATCGATTTATCAATCCTATAGCTTGGTCGCAAGCAACTAAACCCATGGAGGAGGGAGGATTAGGCATAAAAAATCTACATCTTTTCAATAAAGCCCTTATGCTTAAAACAGTTTGGTCCTTAGCCTCTAACAACCCCACCAAATGGGGAGACCAAATCAAGGGTAAATAATTTTTGGATAAGGGGATCTGGGAAACATCAACTTACCACTGGTGTAGTCAATTGGAAGAACATACAATCCATAAAAGGTTTTTTTAAAGACTCAATTATTTGGGATGTACAATCTGGACAACATATTCCAGCACAACATCGACCATGGTTTAAGAATTGGGACAAAAGGACACGTACCATGAAGACACAAGGTATCACAATTGCCTCCTGTTTTAACCATGCAGCTGACAAGTGGGGCCATCAGAAATTAGCCCTTCTCTTCAACGAACACCAATGCAATTACATCCAAAAGCATGCCTCCAAACCAAAACAAAATCCATTAGTTAAGGATAGATTAATTTGGTTGCATTCAAAATCTGGTACTTACTCAACGAAAGAGGGTTAAACTGCTACATAAGTTGGAATTCCAAAATTCTGTTGCCAACCTTAATTGGTCCAAAATTTGGAAATGCAAAACCTTAATCCCAAGAATCAAAGTTTTTCTTTGGAGAAGCTACTATAATGGTTTACTGACAGGTCATAGATTACATAAACTTTTTCCAAACATTGTAAACCAATGCTATGTTTGTAGCCAATTTTGATGAAACTGCTAATCACATTTTATTTCATTGTCCATTTTCAAGGTCCATTTGTTTGGTTTCAAAGCCAGCTATCACTTAGAACAGACACCTTACCTACACATCTTCCGGAAGCTATCAAGTTTTTAGTTGACACCTTACGTTCAACTGACCTTTCTTATGCATGTTCTATAATGTGGTGCATTTGGAAAGCACGAAACAACCTTATTTTCAGATCCCAAATTTTAAACCAAAAATAATTCTACAAGATGCTCACAACCTACAGACCCTATCCTTTCTTTCATCAACATCCAACAAAAAACAAATGAAAACCCAAATAAAAAAATAATAATAATAATTTTGTTACATTGCGTTACTTATAGCATACTTGTAGATGCCTCCTGGATTGCAGATAAGAGAGCTGGCCTAGCAGCTATTTGTTATGATGAACAGAATATCTTGACTTGGACTTTAACAGAACAAGATACAGCAGACTGTCAATTTCATGCTGAATCTCAAGCTTTACTCCTGACTCTGAATCACCTGAAAAGACATGAAATTCAACTGAGTTACCAACACATCATCCTCACGGATTGCAAGGTATTAACTGACATCTTACATACAGGCAACACAAATCTTCCAAATTGGAAAGCCTTGGAGAGTATTTTACAGATCAAAGACCTACTTAAATACTTTTCAAACATGGTTAAAATCATGTTTTCCCCTAGAACCCATACCAAGCCGGTTGACAACCTAGCTAAGAAAGTAAGAAGATCAATAATTGAAAATATTGGAATAGACCATTCTTTGATTCTAAACCGAGATATCCCACAGAAACTAGATAACACCCTTTTTCATAAACAACTCCAAATCATACCTCTGGATCAATAGTTGAAACCCAAAAACCAAAACCATTCTTTCTCTTTTTATTTTTTAATCTGTTTGCTGTAATAAAAAACAAAAAACCAAAAATGAAACAGTCTGTACCTTCTCCCTACCAGTGAACCTCAGCAAGACTTTCCGCAATGGCAAAGCTTCTGCTGAACCTCACTTCTGTTCTTTCTACTCTTCCCCGTTCTGCTGCCTCTTTGAACGCCTCAACTTTCCCACTTTTCTCTCCTGTTAGAGATCAAAGATCAAAAACTAAGTACTTACCTCAAATAACCTCTATCTTTTACAAATTTCAGTAACAGAAAACTTATCTGAAGCTCTCCTAGAGGACGAGATGATAAGTCGGCCTAGGAGATCTGAGTATGAGCCGATCTATAGCGAGAGATCTGTGACCGAGAAGTTTTGATCAACACATTCTCACTGTTGTAAGACCGAGTCTCCATGAAGAACAGAGAAGCTAATAGAGCAGATGAATCGACGAAAAATGGTAAAGATCGGAAGGAAGATGAGCTAGATGCGCCGCTGTTTGAAAGAGAAGGAACACTAGGCTTCAGACTACTCACTTCTCAGCTCCGAAATGTTCACTTAAATACGCGCGGAGCTTTTACAACAAGACCCTCTTATTTGTTTTTATCTTTTTTTAGCATTTAGCAGATCATACATTTTATTGCTTTATCTTTTGGGCTACGATCAGTTATTAGGGCCCGTTGCTTACAACAATCGCTTCTGTGTAATTTTTGGTAATTGGTATCTACCATCCAATCAAATAGCATCCAAGCATCCAGAGGCTTTAAACAGGTTTTTTATGGGTCAGCGACTGGCCCAGTCTATTTAAACATCCTCTCTCACTACAAACCCTCGCATTTTCTTTTCTGATCCTAACACCCCCATTGCCATTCGCCATTTGATCTAGGGTTTCGGATCTCTCGACTGGTCTCTGCCTCCGTCGCTTCTCGTCCGTTGTCTCTCAGCCGTCTGATTTCATTAATCTCGGCCTCTTTGAAACCACCGATAAGATAATAGCGAGTACATATGGTGCGCTTTTTTCTTTTGTCTTTGTACTTTCTTCTCAGATGTTTATTTACATTTTTATTCTTTGGTTATTTGTTTGTTTTCTGTGAAAAATGACTTGATCTTCATGATCTCGTGCTTGATCGTAGTTTTTTTAATTAATTTTGCATGATTAGTTTCATGGATTAGATTATCGTTTGTAAATCACCTTTTCCCGTTATATTTCTTTCTCCCTAAATTTGAAACCAACTCCTAGTATTTTTTAGCGTTTTTAAAGTGATTTGGATCAAAAGGCGCAAAGAAAAGGCTTCAGTTACAAATTTATTATATCTTTTTTCTCGGATCATTTCTGAATTTTCTGATTTATTATAAACTCACACCCTTTCAGTATCATTTCGTTTTTTTCACCGTTTTTATAAAAGTAATTTGTTTTATTTGTGTAGAAATTACAGGACAGGGCGAGAAGAGTTGTGCGGAAGAAATCGAACGAGTAGTTGATGAATTGTGTTAGCTTGTAGTGGTTAAAACTGTATATGATTTGTGTTATTATTAATGGATGTTATTATTAATAGAATTGTTCAGTTAGTTGAAATAATAGATATTATTCTTAATTAATAATTAGTGTTCAAATTATGGATGCATCTAACTGAACACATAAATAATTTTAATTGATTCCTTAACCAGTTTAATTGAACACAAAAACTACGAAATCAATTTTCTGCTGCAATTAACGGAACACATAAACATTTTAAATTCATCCCTTAACATGTTAAACTGAGCACAAAAAACTACAAAATCAAATTTCTGCTGCAACTAACTGAACACATAAATACTTTAAATTCATCCCTTAACTTGTTTAACCGAACACAAAAATACGAAAATTCAATTTTGAGATGCATCTAATTGAACACATAATTCATGTATTTAATCCCTTGAGATGTTTAACTGAACACAAAAACCTAAAACTTCATATTATCACTGCATCTAATTGAACACATAATTTATGTATTTAATCTCTTGAGATGTTTAACTGAATACAAAAATCTAAAACTTCATATTATCACTGCATTTAATTGAACACATAATTAGTTTAACTCATCCCTTGACGCATATAATCGAACACAAAAATCTGTCCATTTGATGACGTCAGCGCGCAAAAAAAAAAATTTCGAAAAACTTTCGATGACGTCATTGCGCAAAAATGATGAAATCAGCGAGCGAAAAATCAAGACCTGGGCTCCCAAAAAGTCCATTTTATTGTCTCCTCTAGTGATGGTGGATGATTTGGATGCTATTTTGTTGGATGGTGCATACCACACCCGGTAATTTTTAACTTATATCTAATACAACTAAAGCCCACGGGCGTTATCTCTCAAAATATATATATAATAATAATAAACACAATAAAATAGCGCACAGACATTGACATTTATGCTTTCGAATCCAAATGCTTTTAGTTTTAGCGCGAACAAAGAATTAAAGGCTCGCTGGATCTATATCAGAAATATTTCTAAGGATCTCATGTCAGCGCATTGGAAAGTCAAAATATTTTTTTTCAAGAACTTTTAGAATTATGACTATTTGATTTTTTTAGTTTTCTAAAAGTTGCAGGAAAGAATAACGTGAACCCTAAATGTAAATCGCCTTTTTGGTTTTTGGATTACTGCCCTTCAATTCATCTAGATTTAAGATTTATTCGTTAAAAATTTCATAAATTAGCAATCCGAATATTCACTGAAATTATTGATTCCTTTTAAAAAGCTACATAAAAACTATTTGAGACTTACTAAAATTATATTGTACATATTGTTTTATCAAGTTCCAATGAATCTCAGGAGAACTAAGGAAAATGTTTTCCTTATCTTTTCTATGGATGGGATGATTTAATTTAGGGAAAATTTTTCCTATACCCCTCAAAACTAAAAAAAATAGAGGATTTATCCTTCGAAAGTTCAAACTGCTGATTTTGCCCCCCTAAATTTGAAACATCTTCTTTATTTGCCACTTTCTCATATTTTATGTCAGAAAAATTGAATAAATAATAAAAACAAAAAAATCTGACCATTATACCCTTAAAAACAAAAAAATCTCACTATCGAAATCTCCATGAAGACCAAATTTTATATTTTTTTGAAAATTTTAAGTAATTTTTTCGGATTTTTAAATACTGCTGTTTTTGAACGGTTCAAAACTAATTAGATTAACGATTTTCTAATATTTTAAAAAAATACTTAAAAATTTCGAAAAAATGTAAAATTTGGTCTTCATGGAGATTTCAATAGGAAGATCATATTGAGCGGTTTGGATCGGTCATTTTGAACCTAATTTAGGAGTTTTGAGCGCGACTCACAAACCCTTGGTGAGTCACGACTCACCATAGCAAAACTCTATAGAGAGAGAGAGAGAGAGAGAGAGAGAGAGAGATAATGGCTAATGCGCCATCGATGGCACGTGCCATCAATTTTCTATCATCTCATTTTTCGAGATCTAAAATTCAAACGGTCGATTCAAACCGTTCAAGTTGATCATAATATTGAAATACCCTTGGAGACCAAATTTTACATTTTTTTCAAATTTTTTTGCTATTTATTATGATATTTTCAAATTGGAGGGCCTGAAATACTCTAATCATAATGTTTTTAAAAGTATCATAATAAATAGCAAAAAATTCGAAAAAATATTAAATTTTTTCTCCAAGGATATTTCAATATGGAGAAAAACTTGAACGGTTTGGATCGACCATTTGAATTTTAGATCTCGAAAAATAACTTGATGGCACGGGACCCTCCATGCCATCGATGGCACATTAGCGACATCTATATATATATATATATATATATATATATATATAGAGAGAGAGAGAGAGATATATATATATATATATATAATATTAATAAATAATAAAAAAGCGCACAGACATTGACATTTATGCTTTGGAATCCAAATGCTTTTAGTTTTAGCGCGAACAAAGAATTAAAGGCTCGCTGGATCTATATCAAAAATATTTCTAAGGATCTCATATAAGCGCATTGGAAAGGCAAACCATTTTTTTTCAAGAACTTTTAGAATTAGGACTATTTGATTTTTTTAGTTTTCTAAAAGTTGACAGGAAAGAATAACGTGAACCCTAAATGTAAATTGCCTTTTTGGTTTTTGCATTACTGCCCTTCAATTCATCTAGATTTAAGATTTATTCGTTAAAAATTTCATAAATTAGCAATCCGAATATTCACTGAAATTATTGATTCCTTTTAAAAAGCTACATAAAAACTATTTGAGACTTACTAAAATTATATTGTACATATTGTTTTATCAAGTCCCAATGAATCTCACGAGAACTAAGGAAAATGTTTTCCTTATCTTTTCTATGGATGGGATGATTTAATTTATATCCCATTATAAAAAAGAGAAAGCTTAATATGCACCATAGTGCATAGGGCTTCCTATACACCACGGACATTTTCAGAGCTATTTTTATAAATTGACAAATCTAATTTTACCAATTTAATCTACATATTGAAATCTCATAGCAAACCAAAATTTACTATTTTTGAAATTTTATTACTATATATTTTGAATTTTTTAAAACCTGTCAGTTTTGGAATGTTGTAAATAGTAATTTGTTTCCAATAATAGCATGTTTTAAAAAATTCAAAAAAAAATAGTAATAAAATCTCAAAAATTGTAAACTTTGGTTTGCCATGAGATTTTAATATGTAGATTAGATTGGTGAAATTAGATTTGTCAATTTATAAAAATACCCCTGAAAAAGTCCGCGGTGCATAAAAAGCCCTATGCACTATTGTGCATATTAAACTTTCTCTTATAAAAATATAAACATTTAATATGACATTAGCTAACAATTATCATACATACTCGTTTAGAATACGAAAGTTGTTACTTATATTTCTCATGTCTCATGTCTAGATGTATTTAATTAAAATTGATCTCTTATTTCATAATTTCCTATTTGCTTTTCTTGAAGCTTGTGTTATGAACGAACTAAATCATACTTCGATCATGTTTTTGGAGTTGTATTGGACATTAGATTCACGCCAAATTAATTTTCTTTTAATAGTTACTGTTGTGAGATTTTTTTTTTTTTTAAGATAAAATAGGATCAAGTTCTCTAACTTAAATATCATAGTGACATTATGCTATTCTCTCTCTTTCTCTTTTTTTCAAGAATAGAATTTGCAGAAGCTCAATCTAATTAGATAGATGATAATCTGTCGTCTCAAGTTTGATATAATTATGTGTTATGACAAGGATTTATATCAGCTCTAATAAACTTCATTTAAAATTTTTGAGATCTATTATTTAGCATCACTGCAAGAGAGAGAGAAAATATCTTGCTAATCAGTTTGCAATTCAATTTTCTATTTTCCCACTAGTTTAAATTTTTTTTGTCATTCTATTTGCATGACTACAAGATGAAATATTTTTTTGTGATATAATCATTTTGTGATCATTCTATTTTGCATGACTACACAAGAAATTTGTGATCTAAAGTAGAAATATAATCTTTATTGTGCTTTGTGATAAATAAAAAAATTTGCATTCAAATAACAAGTCCTCCATCTAGATTATATAACGATATTATAGAAAACAGTCCTATCAATAGAATATGCTTAATTGACTTATTGAAATTTTGATGCCACAAGTAAATAAGTTATGACACATTGGAGAAAATCAAGTTAATAACAAAGCACAATAATGGAGAAAATCAAGTTAATAGAATATGCTTGTGCTCTCAGCTTGGTTGCTGGGTTGGCACAGGCCTTGTACTAGGTTGGTACCGTGTTGTTTGCTCACTGGTATGCTTTGATGTGCTGCCAGGGTCCTTTCTGTGAGGTTTCCTGTTATCAGGGAGCTAGTTGTAAATAAGTTTGAACTGGATTTGAACTATGTTGTGATTTATGGACCGGCCCAAAACATATTTAGTTAGGATCTGCTTACATATATCTGTTATTGAACTCTGTTGTGATTTATGGAGCGGCCCAAAACATATTTAGTTAGGATCTGCTTACATATATCTGTTATTGAACTCTGTTGTGATTTATGCACCGACCCAAAACATATTTAGATAGGATCTGCTTACTGTTATTGAACTCTGTTCAGATAATCGGCTTGTATATTTTGGGGATGTGTGTCGCTTTGGGTTTCTTGGAAAAATATCGTGATCGTGTGAAGCGCTCCATGGACCTCGTGTCAAGCGTCGGGAAATTGATATCGATTGCCATCCCTTGGGTCGGATTCTACGCTTTTTCCGCGGACTGGAGCTATACCTCGTTTGAGGTGCATAACAACCTCCTTTGATCGGTCTACACCGTGTCCAATTTGGTTAGTTCCTGTAGTACTGTTAGTGTGGTAAGCCTTTTTGTTCTTTTTTTTCTTTAGAAAAATCGACAATATGTATATATCTAACTAGGCTTTACCTAACAAGTTGTGCTTGTCAATTTCAGGGATTGATTTTGGGTGCCACCGTTGCTCAGATTTTGTATGCGGCTGAGGTGGCTGGTTTCCTACACACTACCGGCGACATGACTTGGTCCGGCTCAGCTGCCGTTGATGCGGCGATCCATGCGAAATTCGAATCGATTGTTGATGCTGCGAAAAAGGCGGGGTCATGGATCGTTGATTTCGGGAAAAAGGTGGGGTCCTCTATCAGTGGAACGATCACCAGGCTTGTTGATTAGCTAAAAAAGATGGGTCCCTCTATCAAAAGAGCATGAATCAGCACTGTGGGGGTGAAGTCTGAGAAATCTGAAGGTAAGGATGGTCAAGTTGAGCTAGCGGAGGTTGGAAGACGTGAATGAGGCAGGTTGATAGCAGGTTCTGCCGTTCTGGTCACTGTTTTATGGGTTAATAAGTTGATAGCGGGTTCTGGTCAAGGTTTTCTGGGTTAATAGGTTGGTAGCGGGTTCTGGTCACGATTTTCTGGGTTAATAGGTTGCTAGCGGGTTCATAGAGGGGACATATACATTTGGTGTTTTTTTTTTTTTGGTTATTTTGGGGTATAAGTTCATAGAGCATGATATACTGTGTTAGAGATTGTGACCATTTGTGGCGATTTTTTTTCTTGTAAAAAAAAAAAGCATCATTAATATGTTGAGATATTTTCGTTTTGAAAATTGGATGATATTAGTATGAAGCATGACAATTCATAATATTTTCGTTTTAACTTTTATTTTAGAAATCAGATTTTTTATGAGAAAATTATGATAAATCTAAAGTAAGAAGATAATAAGGAAAATATTCGAAGCATATTCAAAAAATAAGCAAATAAAAAATTAGAGCCAAAGGCAAGATTATATATGTAATATCATATTATGCAATATTTATTTACATAGTCGATCCGACGCATTGTTTGAAAAAGAACATCTTAATCTGTTTCTGCATAATCGATCCTTAATACGACGTAAATACAACACATATTGAGTGTGAATGCCGCATGAAAGTGCCATAGAATATCCCAAGGGCTTGGAACCAGATGCTCACGTGAATTATGTAGTCCGATATTTATTTTATTTTATATAGTCGGACTAACGAACTCCTCAAAATTAGACCATTATTTTAATTCATTATTTTACCTCCGGTGCTTCTGTATGGAGGCCGATATGTGCAGGATTCACATCCTCAACGGCCAAGGCTTTGGGCTGTACCGTCCAGCCAAGGTATTTTTAAAAATTTTAAAAGTCAAATGTTAAATCTAAATTGTTGAGCTTATTCAATTTTATAGGCGATGCATTTTCATATAAGTTAAATTTGGAGTTGATTGGATACTAGATCAAGTGGTTAACAAATTAACGAATATGGTTAATTATCATTGATTAATTCTAATACGTTCATAGTTTTCATCATTTAATCAAATATCAAATCGACTCCAAATTTTATAAAATTTATATAAAAATGCATCGTCCGTAAAGTTGAACAAAATTAACAATTTAGATTTAACATTTGAATTTTAAAATTTTTAAATATTAAAAAAAATTATCTTGGCTGGACCGTACAGCCGATATGTGCAATCACGTGATAGTTCCCGGATTTGATCCCAACCATTAAATAGGGAGCGAGATTACCTAGGAAAGCGAGAAAATTTTATTTACAAAGTACACATTTTTAAAGCACGATCACCTAGGGAAAAAGGCACCAGGTGAGGTGACTAGGTTAGAAACTATAGAACTGAGCGCAGTGCGCTAACATTTCGATCAAACATGATCAGCGCATTAAAAATATATTACATTACATATATAAAACTTACATATTATGATTACAAACAAACTCTGCTTCAAAAATATTAATAATTATATTAAATGTATAAAGGTTTCAATTGATTTGCTTAATTCAAATACAAGTTTATCTTTACTATTTTTCATGAATATTAAATTTAATTCTTATCTTATTTCGTCTAAATCCTAAATCCTACAGACATATGAATATATATCCAAATTTTGGTTTTCATTCGCCAAAAAAAAAAAACTTAGGTCTTCAAATTTAGAACTTTTGTTTGTTATCCACTTATCCTCGAGAGCCACTATCTATTTTTTATTTTTTAAAGCTTTGTTTGTTATTCCATGATGGCTAATTTTGTAGATTAAACAGTCAACACAGAATACTCACAATGGTGCCAGCTATACGTATTGAAAGAAAGGTATCCGGTGAAAAAAGTATGGTTCAGTTTAGCTGATAAGACAAATTGTCTTTTTTCTTTTTAATGAAATTTCATTTAATTGTAAGTTTTTCTTAATTCTCTACTACATCAATCCACTAAATTACGTACTGATTAATTAAATATTGTTCATTTACTAAATAATGATCATATTCTTATTTTCTAAATAAATTTATTGTTACATCTGTAATAATTTATATACTTTACAGTATCATCGGCTGCGAATATGTACGACATATGCGTGTCCACCATTTTTCCTTTTATTAAATGTATGGTCAACTGCCAATATAAATGATGCACAACTTGGATTTGTTTTTAATAAAAAAAATCGACATGATATAGTATACATATAAAATAGAATTCAATACTTCGGTGAGAAGATTAGGTGAAATAAAGAATTAAAACAATGAAGAATGACAAGCTTTCAATAACAATAGTAAATGTGTGCACATTTTAATGTTATCAGAACAATATATTAATTCACCTTCCACTAAGAAACTGTTCAACTACAATCCTACAATAGTGTGGCTGATAGGTGGGTTCCACTTGATTTCTTAGTTTTTTAAATTCGATCTCTGATTTCCTATTGGCTGATCGATTGTTTCCACGTGCATTCTCTTTCCCTAATAATACTCGCGAGTCGCAAGTGCATGTGCAGTTGAGTGGCAGGTGGGACCCATGTCGAGGTGTCCGGAACATAAATGCTAACCACGACACCTACAGGTTTGGAGTTTAAAAAAAAAAAGAAACAAATTAGAATTGTAGCGGCTGCCACAGCTTTGCTCTTTGAGGACTTAAATTAAAATGCTTCTTAACTATTTTGTAATTATGGACTTTAATTTTTTTAATGATTTTTTAAATCTCATCAAATTTAATCTGCATAATTTTTTTAACTTTACAATATTTTTAATGTCTTCCTCATTTATTTTTTGCATGAAATTTTATATTATTCCTCACAAAATTATATAGCATTAAGTTTTCCTAAAATTTTTTGTTTCTCATCCTTGATGATTTTCTTTTTTACAATTTATACAATTTATATTTTTTTTAAGATTGTATTCAATTCTAAAAATTTCATGCAAAAAAATATTTTAGGTTGTGAAATACATATCAGAGATCTATTGATGTCAAATATTTCAGATTATTTTAGAGATTGCATTTAATTTTATTGGTATACAAATATTAGATGATTATTTTAGAGATTGTATTTAATTTTGATGGAAGTCACAAAATATAAATGACTTGGGAGTAAAATATGGAGAAAGCGATATATATTTTACTAGACATAAACAGTCGCAGCTTCGCTGCGTTGTGTTATTTTGTACAACTATTTTCATATATATTTAACAAAAAAAATATTTTTAATTAAAAATTAATGCGGTCACGGTTTCTAATTAAGAAGAGTAAACTTCAAGCATATATTCGGATTGATCGGTCAACGAAAATTGAAAGGTTCAGATTGCATGTCGTATGAGTGGATAAATTTCTTTTTTTCTATAAATTTGTTAATTAAAAGTCAATGCGGTCACGGCTTCTAATTAAGAACGGTAAACTTCTAGCATATATTCAGATTGATCGATCAATGAAAATTGGAGGACTCAAATCGCATGTCGCATGAGGGAATAAATATTTTTTTATATATAGATTAGACATGAACTACTTTAGACTTTCAAATATATCTATCTTAGATTTCCAAATATATTTAATTCTTAAATTAAATAATTGTTGGTATCACTATTAAAACTATTTTTAATTATAGAAAATGCAAAAAAAAATCTATTTTTGACCGCTTTTGAAAAACGGCCATGGGATATAATATATACTAGATGGAACGATAGAGAGAGAAACCCTAGCGAATGAGAGAGGAAGATAGAGGGACAGAAATAGAGAGAGGTTACGCGAAAAATAAACATATCATCAGATTTGTTCGAAAAAAATCAGACCGCGCGCGTAAGAGAGGACCAATGCGAACTGCTAATGCGGTCACGCGACTTAATTAATATCTTAGATATCTTAGATGACGTTTGAAAGCCACATAAGCTTTTAGAATATGGAGAATTATTGACAACGTCTAAAAAAAGTTTTAAAAATAGATAGCATATGCTTTTAGAAAAAAATTGAAGCAAAAATAGTTTGCAGTTTTGCACAACGGGAGAAATTCCACTAGTTATAATTAAAGTTCCGACTCTATGGGCTTTTTTTTTTCTTCCTTTTTGGTCTTAATAGCCGAGCGCGCCTGCCCAAGGCAGTTAGAGTTAGACCTGAACCACAATTGATTTGTACTAGTTTGACTAGACGATCATGTATTAATGAAATTCGCAAGCTGTTTGTTTGTAGAAAACTATGGACGACGCGTGGCGTTTGAAGGGATCATTACCATAATGCCAATATGTTGTTTTTCAAAAAAAAAAAAAGGTTTTTTTATAAAAAAAAAATGCAATATTGTTTGGTACGGTGAGTCGCGCTCAAAACTCGAAGATGTGATTCAAAATGACCGATCCAAACCGTCTAACACGATCTCCCTATTGAAATCTCCATTCAAACCGAATTTTATTTTTTTCGAAATTTTTAAATATTTTTTTAAAATTTTGAAAAACCGTTAATCAAATTAGTTCTGAACTATTCAAAAAAGCAGTTTTTAAAAATCCGAAAAAATAATAAAATTTTTTTAAAAAATATAAAATTTGATCTGCATGGTGATTTGCATAAGTTAAGGATGTCTAAGTGTTGATGTAGTATTATGTAATGGATGTTTGGTTGTGACATCCCTGAATTTTAAGACCTTTTGCAATAATTCAGAATTTTGAGGTCCTATTTGAAAAATGTTCATTCTTGTACATTTGAAAAATATCTATTTGATCTTATTCAAATTTTTAATAGCTAACTAATCAATATTTATATAAATAGTTTCTAATAATTAATATTTATATAAATAGACTCCAATATTTTCAAAAATAGCAGTTAATTAATTCCTTTTTACTTATTTACCCATTAAGTAATCTAAAATATTTACCATTTTAGCCATACCTTTACTATAAATAGACCCAGGTCTCATTTAATTTCATTTCGTATATCATTTCTCTTTCTCTTTTTCCAGTCAAATTTAAATACCGTCTTAGTTTTGGATAGTCGTCCATTTGAAATTTGTGTTCTACGTTGCATTAATGTTGGATAGTCCTCCCGATTTGCTTGTACTTCTCGATCGCTCAATCAGGTAACCGGACAAGTGGATATCCAATATCAAACTTAATCCTTTCAAAAGAACAATAGATATAATATCAACATGCACATTTATTCTTTTGGGATTTCTATTTGACCACATGCACAATAAATGCATTTTCAAATAACATCTCAACATGCGATGCATGAATTTAAAGTTACCGACTGTCCAGGTTCTATTAAAGATTTTGTGTAAATCCACACCTTCAAAATCAGGCTAATGTGAAGCTCCGCTAGTGGGTCATGTTCATAATTATAGATCAAGGTTCGTTAATATTTGTTTAACGGTGTTCTATAATTTATTAGGTGGATGAACGTTTAACGAGTGTTCTATAATCTATTGTGTTTTGTATTATTTTGTGATTTGTGTTATTTTGTGATTGTCAAATTAAATTGTGTTTTGTATTATTTTGTGATTTGTGTTATTCCTATATGTTTTGAGTTAAGAACATTTGAATCTGTTGCCAAAATGAACAGGTACAAGCTTGGTACCAGTTTGGTTTGTTTGGCTTTGTAGATTATTTCAAAACAGTTTTGAGTAGATATCCTTTTGTGGCTTGGTACCAGTTTGCAAACTGTTTAGACACTAATTTCAAACTGTAACAAAATTTAACATTTTAAACGTTTTTCCTTTTAAAATGACGGAACAGAAAACGTCAGAAATTTTAGTTGCGTTATGTTAACGTAACATAAGCGAAAAACAATTTTTTTACGTGCAGTAGAACGAAACGTACACGAAAATAGTAATTTCGGTATACGTCCTGCGCGTTTGACAGCGCTAGAGATTATTATCCAGAAAAGAGAGAAAAATTAATTTACAAAGTACACATTTTTTCAAGCACGATCACCTTGTGAAAAACGCACCAAGTTAGAAACTATAGAGCTGAGTGCACTAACATGATGCCTGAGGGCGTCATTCAAAAAAAAAAAGAAAAAAGAGTGCACTAACATGACACGCGCATTAAAAATATATTACATTACATATATAAAACTTATTACAAACAAACTCTGGTTCAAAAATATAAATAATTATATTAAATGTATAAAGGTTTCAATTGATTTGTTTATTTCAAATACAAGTTTATATTTACTATTTTTTCATGAAAATTAAATTGAATTCTTATCTTATTTCGTCTAAATCCTAAATCCTACAAACATATGAATATATATCCAAATTATGGTTTTCTATCGCCAAAAAAAAAAAAAAAAAAAAACCTTAGGTCTTCAAATTGTGAACTTTTGTTTGTTATCCGCTTATCCTAGAGAGCCACTATCTATTTTTTATTTTTTAATTCTGGTTTGTTATTCCACGATGGCTAATTTTGTAGATTAAACAGTCAACACAGAATACTCTCAGTGGTGCCAGCTATACGTATTTAAAGAAAGGTATCCGGTCAATGTAAAATCCAATTTCATTTTACCCTTAAAATTTTCTTTATTGTTTACTATCTCCTAAATCAATCGACTAAAATATGGACTAATTAATTAAATGTAATTAGTTTTCTAGTAAATTATGTACTAATTAATTGAATATTATTAATTTTTTAACTAAGAATATTTATAAATAAATTTAAAGAGGTACGTCTGTAATATTTTTATAGTTCGCATTATTGTCGATTGTGAATATGTACGACATATATGTGTCCGCTATTTTTTTTTTAGGCAAAATTGGATATAACCCCCTCAAATCTCCTTCAATTGAATATAACCCCCTCTAATCTTCAAAATTAGATATCACCCCCTCTAATCATATCTTAATAAGATATAACCCCTTTTCATCAATTTTAATTATTTTGAATTAGAAAAAAAATCAACAGTATATTCTTATGACCAAATTACCCTCACATTTCATCTTCCTTAAAATATCCAATTTCTTCTCCATCGTTTGATTCAACCCCTCCCTCCCCCACCCCCCATGTCTGCCGAATAGTAATTTGGATGGATGAAATTCCTTAAAAAATACAGTCATGTATAAAACTGAGAATTTTGTTAGCATAGATATACAGTTTTGCTCTCTCCAAAATCATAATTCCTTGATTCCATTCTCAATCTTTTCAATAGTTCATTTATTTGGCCATAAAAACACGCCTAATGGTCAGCATATAAAAACTTGAAAGAATCAATTTTATAGCGATTTTGTTGTACATATACAAAACAAGCATAGTTATATATAGAAGCACAGACGTGGGTTTGGATCCCATGGTTGTTATAAGAATATTCAATATTATGTAGAGAAGAATATGCAAGTAATAATAACAATTTTCGTATGTCAAATCTAGCGCGAAGAAAACAAAATTTGCTCTTTTAATGGCAGGGAAGATGAAAGGTCTTAAGCCAATAAAGGGTAGTTTGGTAAAAAAATTTAGAAATTAATTTTTGTGAATTAAAATAGATTAAAATAATGTAGAGGGGGTTATATCCTTGGTGAATATGATTTGAGGGGGTTATATCCAATTTTGAAGATTAGAGGGGGTTATATCCAATTGAAGAAGATTTGAGGGGATTATATCCAATTTTGCCTTTTTTTTTTTTTTACTTTTACGTAATATCTGTTTTTCAAAAAAAAAAGAGTACGTAATATCTTGCGCACGCACAACTACCGCTGGTACCTGGTAGGGACCAGCTAGCGTGCCTTTATATGGTAGGTTTTTATGTATTTATGTTTGGTTTTTAGATAGCGCAACGGATTTTCCAAAAAGATGATTCCATGGATTGCTCGTGCAGTTGTTTGTTGTGCTCATTCAATAATCACGCTCTTGTGATAATATAATATAATGATATTAATATCTTTGAGTGGGCATTTCCGGAACAAAAGAAAATTACGTAATTCATATATTTTATAGGACATTGCTTCGAGCATTGTATTTAATTTCGCATCAGTGATAATTGTGATAGCATATTTAAACATAAACATTAGAAATGTGTTAAACATTTTTAACTTAATGAAGGAGTTAAAGGTATATTTGTCTCGTGTGTTTAATTAGTTTCTTTTTTCCGGTCATTAATTTACTGTCCAAACATGAGAAAAAAAGAGAGGGAATTTTTTTTTTTTTAAACTTTTCATCAATCATCCAATAATAAATAAATAAATTCTCCTTCATTCTCATTCCCCTATTGAGCGGTAAGTAAATATATTTCTAATTGATGGCTCAATCGCATAAATGTTTTGTTCAAACATATGTTCGGAGCACCAAAAATTAATGAATTAATTCGACGATCCGTGTCCTTGTGAGTTCTGGGTAATTAAATATTTGACAGCCGAATATCCAATTAAATTAATTTTTTCCTAGAGAGGTGACCTTTATGAAGGCCTCATTTCCCTTCATTAATAGGCCACAGAAATTAATTGTTGGTCCAACGGGCCTGCAATATTCAGGAGTTAAAAAGGTATCGGTGAAATTAAACATTACATGAAAGATTAGAAACCGTAAACTGAAATTAAATGCGAGGTTAATAAAATTTATACGATCCGGACGACAAATTTACTTATTAATTAATTTGTCTATTTTGATGAAATATGAGTTTATTTAAATTTGTTACAACAACCAGCAACATGAAGAGTATTTTCATAATTTGGATAGTTTTGTTAAATCGAGGTTTAAAAAAACGGGCAAAGGATTCGGACCCCGTCAACCCATTACCCACGGGCCTAAACCCAACCTCTTGCAATTTTGCCGAGAGAAAAAGCTAAAACTATTAGAAATAATTATGAAATTTTTAATTAGATCCCCAGATCGGTACCTTCCTTCCTCAGTAGTCAGTACGACAGTACCCTTGCAAAATTATTAGAAATTAAGAAAAGCTATAACAACAAAAAAAAAAAACAAACGCAAAGTAACACACCAAAAGCTACTATTCCCTGTCCGCACACACTCTGGAAGTGCTAAAGAGAAAATGGGTTTCTATCTATTTATAAACAGAACATCGAAGTGACAGAAATGACAAATCACACCAACATTCCATACGCGCACCATCCATCGCACCAAAAGGCAGCGTGAATGCGTGATGCTGCCAGGCTGACAGGCTGACAGCCCCTAGTGCGGTCCCACCAGCTCCTAGAGCAAAATCTGATAGACTGATTGCTTGTAATTGGGCACTAGATTGTGTTTGGACGCGCGCACCATGCTCCTAGAGCCCCGTTTTGTCATTGGTTTGTTAATTGTTACTAGCAGATACGCCCACCCAATACGTGGGGAAATTTTTATTATTTTGTTACACTTAAATAAAATAGATAATAGATAAACATATAAATATGGGAACAGGTAAATTGATGAACATGGATATTTTTTAACGAATAAAATTATTAAAAAATTTATGTGGGATTGTCAAGCTTAAATATAAAAGCAAATAATAGTTATGTACATAAAAGCTATAAGTATTTTGCATCATTTATGTTCCAGATGCAAAGAAAATTATGATATGCAAACGCAATATAAAAAATATGCGTCAAGTTATTATTTGAAAAAAACAGATTTGGAACGTCCTTGAAATGGTGCATGCAATAGGAGAAATTAAAAAAATAGTGCAAGAAAAAAAATAATAAAATCGCTAGAGTCAAGAATCGAACTCAGGAAATATTGACAAACTCCCTAAAAACTTTAATTCAATTCAGCGACCGGACACTTTCTGTCAAAGAGTCTGACTCTTTGTTAGAAATACAAATCTGAACCGCACATCATATCAAATTGCACAGATCAATGGTTTATAATTGATGTTAACACATGTTTCCACCCCTAGTGGTTGGAATTCATAACCTTTCTATGGCTGCTTTTATAAGTAGTATAGATTCCTCCGCGGGCGGGAGTGCCCCACGTCAACATGGTACATTATATCGGTTTTTCAATATGTAGATGGTATATTAATTTTATAATTTTTACAATCGTCACAAAAAAATAAGCAATTTAAAATTTTAAGTTGAAAATTTTGTTATCATCGCTTAAATGTGGGTACGGCGTGTGCTTTGTTTTTTACTTTTTTTTTAATTTATTTTTTTTTGTGGAAAGAGAGAATGATGGTCAATGCTCTGAACTACTTTCTGAGCTTCATTGGATGTTAAATTCAGTCCATTTCTTACGTTCTCGATCAATCTAATACCTAAATTTCTTTAGTCTTGTTTCTCAGCGCTTTCAGTCGAGATACAAACGAAAAATGATAAATAAAAGCATAAATATACCGACTAAAATAATATTATAATTTCGTTAAATTTTCTTTTTCTCAATATTCGCAGTGCAGACTTCCTATAAATTACTACATATATATATTATATTACCAATTTGTTAAGAACCGATCAAATCTAGTTTTTATTCCAACCGACCAATGCCTGTTAAAGAGCTGAATCACATATATTTATTTCCTATTCTTTCTTTCCTTTTTCTAAATTAATATTTTTCACAAATTTTATGCAAAATTATACTCGAGCTTAATTGTTCGTCGTATGTACATTGTACTTGTATTCATTAATGATCGCGAATAAATGACCACGACATTTATCTTTCGCATCAAACGGTATTATCTAGCATGTTAGATTACATCTCATCAATATCAAATATTCACCCCTTCGTGTCACGTTGATCTGAATCTAGTAGCTACACTAGAAGAGAAGTTTGAACTATATATAATTACCAGAAATTTATTATTTCTCTGTATGGTTTATTGTGTATTCTTAAGTTAATAATTTGTGAGGAAATGATTTGGACAAGTCCAAACAAAAGTGCATCCGTAGCTATATATCAAGAATATTTGATGCCGAAAGACCATTTAATCTTGTGAGTTATAATTAATTATATGTGACCGCTTTTATGAACATTAATTAATTGAGTAATCATTATTTGTGGATTGATCCTCACATAAGCACGAGACCTACTAATTTGTGGACCAATGGTCAAGATTTGGAGGTTAAATAATTATTATTAAGTATGCAATTTTTTGTACTTCAGTACGAAATGGAAAATTGGGATAGAACTAGATGAAGCAGCAATAACTAAATTGATTGTGAAATTGTTTGACAGTTATAACAAATGGTTAAGGTCTACTAATTAATTGGTCGTGTATCAAGTTCCATATAATTTGAATGTCATTCGATATTTCGTGAAATGTCATAAATTTTCGACTAGTTAAATATTTAACTCGTTTGATAAACGATGATACAACTTGAATTGAATTTCAGCACTTTATATGTATGACTAGAACTTCGTATAAAAAAATTAATTTATGCTCGATAGAAACGAAAGTGATATGTAGTGCAATTTATTTGGTGGGTGTTCGAGATAAAACGGTCTCCAACACTTTACCAACGACGATACATGTGAAATTTCTTAGGATCACATGTTTAATTACTTTAGTGAGTTTCAGTGGCACTGCAGAGCTTTCCCATTTCTTGAGGCAAGTCTATTTTTCATAAGACAATTCAGGACTACTATTTTATAATGGTACTAACAATGGGCTTTTATGTGAGAAAAGAAAAAAAGGTTCTTGTAAATGGGCTCAATGCTGGAATTGAAGCCCAATTTAAAGTTATTTATTAGGTAGTTTTGTAACAGAGCGTTGTAATATTATGTCATGGTCTGGTGGCCCGGCATCTTATTTATGCTTGTAAAATTTACTTGCTCTTCTTACCTTGTCCAAACATAAATTTAGAAATTTGGATGAAATATAGACCAGCTAATAATTTGATTTTATCTATTCCGCATACAACGATAATTGAACCCATTATCTTTAGACAAATGACTGGTATAAATAAAAAATATAGACCAATTAGTAATTTGACTTTATCTATTTTCGTGTCTAACGAGAATTAAATTCATTATCTTTAGATAAACGACAAAATCATTTATCATATTTATTGGATTCCCACATTCCTTGAATAAAAATTTATACAAGACGATAGTCTAATTCCATTATGCAGGCTTGTGCATAGGACGCTCATCGATCAAAACAGCACTCAGCAGCCGAAACCTTGATCAAAATGGTAAAGTACACTCGCTTTACTCTAGACACGTGCACGTGTCCCATGAGACGGAGTGTGCGCGTCTACAACGAGTGGCCATTTCAAATCAGCAACCTTTATAGCTAGTTGACGTGCTGTCCTAGGATAACTACAAAAGTTCATCGATGGCTCATTTATAATTGCCACAATTATGGATGTTGACGTAGTGAATTCCCTAGTGCTGATTGCACATATTGAATCAATTAAAAAATTAATTATAACACGCGGTAATTTTTGCCAACCACATTTCTTTGAAATGGCCTTTGAAAAATTACTATTAAAGTAAGACACCGACACGTCAAAATTTATATTCTTTCTAGTCCTAGCCTCCCTGCCTAACTTATCTGTCCTCGCCACACTTCCATTCTACTCCGAATCTCCCACATTGTGAAAAATACAATCAGAAAATGTTTTCCTTATAACTTATCTGCCTATACCCCTCAAAACTAAAAATGTGTTCCTCATCTTTTCTATGGATGGGATGATTTAATTTTAGGAAAAAATTTTCCTATACCCCTCAAAACTAAAAAAAATAGAGGATTTATCATTCGAAAGTTCAAACTACTGATTTTGCCCCCCTAAATTTGAAACCTCTTCTTTATTTGCCATTTTCTCATATTTTATGTCAGAAAAATTGAATAAATAATAAAAACAAAAAAATCTGACCATTATACCCTTAAAAACAAAAAAAATCTCTCTATTGAAATCTCCATGCAGACCAAATTTTATATATTTTTTTAAAATTTTAAGTATTTTTTTTCGGATTTTTAAATACTGTTGTTTTTTAACGGTTCAGAACTAATTAGATTAACGATTTTCTAAAATTTTAAAAAAATACTTAAAAATTTCAAAAAAATGTAAAATTTGGTCTGCATGGAGATTTCAATAGGGAGATCGTATTGAGCGGTTTGGATCGGTCATTTTGAACATAATCTAGGAGTTTTGAGCGTGACTCACAAACCCTTGGTGAGTCGCGACTACGGATGAAAACGGATCGGATTTTATCCGCTCCGATCCGCATCCGAATCCGTAAACTAGCAGATTCGGATATTAATATCCGTATCCGTTCCGATGTGGATGCGGATACGGATATTTTCAAACGGATGCGGATACGGATATGGGAACAGATATGGGTGCGGATACGGATACGAATAAATATCCGAATCCGCAATATTTTCTAAACGGATATCCGAATTTGAGTAGCACCAAAATCCGCAATATCTCTATAGCTGTACAAATAGCAAAAATGACCTCCGATACTAGGAATCGAACCAAGGTCTCTCGGCTAATACCCAACACCTCAAACCACCAGACCAAGACCCACTTTTTGTTTAATGTATTTTGTGTCTATATATATTTGAGTTTTAACCTTGACTTTACAATTTGGAAATTTTAGGCTAATTGAAATTTAGTGTACGGATCAAGGGGGTCTAAAATTTGGAAATTTTAGTATAGATCAAATTCATTATTGCCATTAATTTGGTAATTGGTAATGACGATTTATTTAATAAATTCATATGAATTGTCGAAAACCTGACTAAGAAAATATATATATTTGATTGATTAAATCCTATATATATCGAGAATCCAACCAATAATATTAATAATAATTTAATTTATGCATATTATATAGTATTTTAATGCAATTTTGGATTTGATTGATTGAATTAATAAAACCTAAGCATTGCCTACCTAATTATCGTATAATTTATATTGTTAGAATATAACTAATTGTATGACGTGAATATTTTTTTAATGCTTCGGCTACTCTCATATGCGACAAATTTTTATATGCACTATGAAATTTACAAAAAGTTCTAAAAAAGAATTAATCGCAATGTGATCCGTATCCGACAAAATATATTCGTATTCGATTCCGTATCCGACAATATCCGAATCGTATCTGTATCCGCTTAATATCCGAACCGTATCCGTATCCGAACACATCCGTATTCGCATCCGTATCCGAAAAAAAATATAGATGTTGATATGGGAAGACCAACATCCGATTCGTATCCGATCCGTTTTCATCCCTAGTCGCGACTCACCATAGCAAAACTATATATATATATATATATATATATACAGAGAGAGAGAGAGAGATAATGGCTAACGCTCCATCGATGGCACGTGCCATCAATTTTCTATCAACTCATTTTTCGAGATTCAAACGGTCGATTCAAACCGTTCAAGTTGATCATAATATTGAAATACCCTTGGAGACCAAATTTTACATTTTTTCAAATTTTTTTGCTATTTATTATGATATTTTCAAATTAGAGGGCCTGAAATATTCTAATCATAATGTTTTTAAAAGTATCATAATAAATAGCAAAAAATTCGAAAAAATATAAATTTTTTTCTCCAAAGATATTTCAATATGGAGAAAAACTTGAACGGTTTGGATCGACCATTTGAATTTTAGATCTCGAAAAATAACTTGATGGCACGGGACCCTCCGTGCCATCGATGTCACGTTAGCCATCCTATATATATATATATATATATATATATATAATATTAATAAATAATAAAATAGCGCACAGACATTGACATTTATGCTTTTGGAATCCAAATGCTTTTAGTTTTAGCGCGAACGAAGAATTAAAGGCTCACTGGATCTATATCAGAAATATTTCTAAGGATCTCATATAAGTGCATTGGAAAGGCAAACCATTTTTTTTCAAGAACTTTTTGAATTAGGACTATTTGATTTTATTAGTTTTCTAAAAGTTGACAGGAAAGAATAACGTGAACCCTAAATGTAAATCGCCTTTTTGGTTTTTGCATCACTGCCCTTCAATTCATCTAGATTTAAGATTTATTCGTTAAAAATTTCATAAATTAGCAATCCGAATATTCACTGAAATTATTGATTCCTTTTAAAAAGCTACATAAAAACTATTTGAGACTTACTAAAATTATATTGTACATATTGTTTTATCAAGTTCCAATGAATCTCACGAGAACTAAGGAAAATGTTTTCCTTATCTTTTCTATGGATGGGATTCTATGGATGGGATGGTTTAATTTATATCCCATTATAAAAAAGAGAAAGCTTAATATGCACCTAGTGCATAGAGCTTCCTATACACCACGGATATTTTCAGAGCTATGTTTATAAATTGACAAATCTGATTTAATCAATTTAATCTACATATTGAAATCTCAAAGCAAACCAAAATTTACTATTTTTTAAATTTTATTACTATTTATTTTGAATTTTTTAAAACCTGTCATTTTTGGAATGTTGTAAATAGTAGTTTGTTTCCAATAATAGCATGTTTTAAAAAAAATAGTAATAAAATCTCAAAAATTGTAAAATTTGGTTTGCCATGAGATTTTAATATGTAGATTAGATTAGTGAAATTAGATTTGTCAATTTACAAAAATACTCCCGAAAAAGTCCGCGGTGCATAAAAAGCCTTATGCACTATGGTGCATATTAAACTTTCTCTTATAAAAATATAAACATTTAATATGACATTAGCTAACAATTTGTTGGAGTTATGTCCTAGAAGTCAATAGATTAATGACTTATTTTAGTTTATGTTATTGATGATACTTGATCATTTGTTCATAGAGTTTATTATTGACAGATCATTCAGGTTGAAGATCTGAATTGTAGATCTCTGTGGATCATTCGTTAGAATGACAATAATAAATCTAAACCGTCCATAATCTTGATAATTAACAAGAAACATTAATTATCGGTTAAGATTAGTATGCAAGTTAAGTGATGATTAAGTTCTACAAATCATAGATAAGGAGTTACCAACTTAATTGCATATGTGTATGTTATTGGAACATAGCACATGACATGACCCAATGAAATAAATATATGGATTGTGTTATGTGTCATTATTTATTTCATATGAGTTTGATTCTAAGTTTGAGATGGTTCAACTTTTCCACATGAGAATAGATTCAATAAATATCGTCTAACGTTGATTTCTGATAAGGGCTGCTATACGGACTTTATTTATGTTCTCTTGAATTGTGCGGGGAAAAGTTGTTCATCAAGAAAACCGTATGTCCCTCATTAGTATACCTAGTGAGTGATGATATCAGTTGGGCCCCTTGATAGAGTTGGATCGTATGCGCGCAAACTAGACGATCAACTCTAGATCAAGAAATGTATAATCTGCAAGAATGACACATTCCTATCTTGGATTATACAGTGATATCATGTGACATAAGAATCAAAACGAGAAAATTATCTATTTCTTATGCAGGATTGAAATATATAAAAGTATAGTATTTATTTATGTTAATTGGGAATCATAACGTGTTGCTAGATACCACTTATGATTATTGGAAATAAATAACGATTTATTTCCATGGCCAACATAACATAAATCCTCCAAGGGTCACACGAAAAACAAAGCTCTTAACCAATGTACATTATATTTAGTTTATTTGTATTGGAGAATACAAAATATGATAAGTTGAATAATTAATCGTATACCGTTATGATTAATTAGTTCAAAGGAATCATATGAAACTAAATTAATGTAAAGTCTAAACCAAATAATAATTATCAAATACTTAATAATTTATTTTGTTTCAACTCAATTAATATAGTTGTGTGAATTATATCAATTAATCGGACTGTCATTTTATATGTCGGTTTGGGCCCAAATCAAATGCAATTAAAAGAGGAATTAAAAACTCAACTTTATGGGCTTCTAAGCTCACTTTGTGGCTGCCTAAAGGTGTGGGAGTGGTCCCCCCAAAGGGTATAGTTGGGAGGTCTATATAAAGAACACTAATTGGTGAATTAGGGCTTCCTTCTTCCACTTTTTCTCTCTTCCTCCATTTTGGACGAAATTTCAAGGGTGAAAAGACGTTTTCAGATCTGAAGGAGGTTGTAGATCTATGAGCTATGCTTCTTTTCCCACTGGATTTACCTTGATTCAATTAAAAATGAATTTTTGGTGAATTAAACGGTAACGGTGCGTAGATCTGAAATTCTGCTGCACAGTTCTGTTGCTGTGGCTAGTGACAAATAAGTTTGTACACAAAGTATCTGTAATTTTTTGCTAAGATTAATCTAGACTTGATGCTCTTTCTGAATATGTAAATGTTGTTGCATGTTTCAGATTTTATGTGGATGTTCAAGTGTGAAAAGAGAAGAAGAAGTCAGATCTGTTTTTTCAAACAAACTGATTGTTTTGAGAAACTGTACTTATTGAGAAACTTTTATGGAAAAGTGTTTGAAAGAATTTGTTCCTCTTTAATTCTGGAATCTGTGAAAATTAATTTCATGGAGATTCATTGAGATTTGGTACTTCAACTAGGTGAAAACTTTTCAGTCGTCGGTCTGTTTCAGAACAGAGCCAGTTGCTTGCATGGCATTTAACTTGACGATTTTGAATAGACCTTATTATTTTTCTTTTCATGGATTGATAACCTAGTGCATGTAGTATTTTTCTATGTAAATTTTTTACTGGAAAAATATCAAGGGGATGATCATGCAGGCCAAAAGGTCGAGACCAAAAACAGAGTTTTCTCTAACGGTGCTTCGTGCGCAATCTAAGAATTTGTCTATTTTGGTTCTCCCTGATGGTAACTGATCTCTCCTTAAAATTTTTATAGGTAGTTACACTCATAGTAAGGAGTTTGTCGGATTTATTTCGAATTTTTGGATATCGAAAATTTTTAGATTTTATCGGGTCCCTAATTTCGTATTTTAATTAGTTAAAATATTTTCTAATTAATCAATTAGTTGAAATGTTAATTAGAACACTCCTTAAATACCCTCCTTTCAGTTTTAGAATGTTGAATTAAATTTCAAAAGGTTTAAACAAATTTGTTGTTAAAGTTAAACTTTCTTTGCATTTGAAAAAACGAGCAACGAGAATGCACAAAGACTCTAATTAATGAGGTTAATTATGAACAAGTGAAACATGTATATTGTATATGTGCTAACCTTATTTTGTAGGAGGATCGTGGGTTTAGTATGGCTCAAGATTCCAATGCCTTGTGTGTTGTAATTGTGTGAATGCATGTGAATGATTGTGTGTAAGGCCTTTGGTGCCATTATTAATTAATTTGGATTAATTTTTAATGTAACTTGTGTGGCTTGCATGCCCCTAGGGATTAGGAGAGAATTAGAAATATTTCACATGTATTTATTTCCATTAATTATAGTATAGGATCTATATAATTAGTAGGAGGGCTTGAATTAGATTAGTCTTGCTACATGGAGATGCAGCGAAACTAATATGCAAGCGGGAGCCATACAAACCCACAACAATGTTTGAGATACTTATTATGTGAATGTTTGTATGCTATGAAATGTCATAGAATAAGTATGGGTGTATGCTTACATGACCACCAAACAAAGTCACATAATGTTTGTCCCTTTAATTTGATTAAGCCGACCGCTCTCTTTCCCTCTATCTCCTTCACGTCGCTTGTCCTCTCATGGCGCGGTCCGCCCAAGCGGACGTCATGATTGTCATGCGGAAGTCGGGGTACAAATAAATGAATTTGTTAGGAGCAAATAGAGAGAGGTTGCTTATCGATGGACCCAACTAGAGTTTGGACATCGGGGCGAAGTTTGTAAATATTTTTTGATATTTCACAAACCAAGAATCATATGGTTGATATGATTGGTTGGAGAACTTACATCGTCTAGTTAAGTAAGGTGACGTGCCATAGCATGCTCTATGATGTATGATTTTCATACTCAATTTTCAACCAGATTAAGCCCTAAAATTACGTTCAAATGCATGTGTTTTTATCAATTTCTGCTAACTTAGGTTGTAGAAAGGTCCAGCCGTAGCCTGGCAAGTTTATTTTGCAGGTTCAGCATTTATTCGGCATGAAGAATAGAAAAAAAATCAAACGGGAAGTGCTCAGACAGAGTGGAACGGACCGTCCGGAAAACGGAACGGTCCGCCCTGACCAAAGGAACCAAGTCCAGACGGACTCAACCAGACTTCAGACGGACTGCCCCTGACCAGGCTGGAACGGTCCGCCCCAGACTCAGAACGGGCCGTTCCAGCTATCTTTGGATTGCTAAAAATAGAAGGCTATGTTGGTCAAGTCGGTTTCCTCTATTACCGACCTTCCAGAAGCACGTCTCCCACATTTGAAGCCACCATTGCCTCAATATAAAAGCTCTGTCCTGTCTTCAATTGAGGCCAAGCTCGAAATCCTAGGTTTTAGCCTCTTTCCAACTCAGCAAAGGAGACAGCCTTCCGAGACGACCAACTGCATTTGGAACTGCCCATTCCAGAGCCAGGACGGTCCGCCCCAGACAGGACAGAGCACAGAAACGTGGAGTTTTCAAGCACAACTTTTTGTAAACTTGATTTTTCTCTTTCTATGTCTTTGTATTTGATGAAACCTGCTTGTTCTTGCATGGATTTGTTAGAGTAGAGTAGTTTTAGGGGGCTATGGTCTGAGAACCTTTCTCTAGTTGCTTGTTTTTTATTTGAATATTTAATTATTAGTTAAATTAAGTTATGTTCTGCTTCTTGTGCTTTAATTTTCTATTTAATTGCTTAAGTTTGTTTCTGTTTGATCTGATTGCCTCGTTAAACAAAGGCCTAGTTTAACTGTTAGGATTAAAATCAATCACAGCCACATTAACTTAGTAATTTTACTGTTTGGTAGGCAATATCCGGAATGATTAAACCAAACCTTAATAAACTAGGGTTTAACTTGAAATCGGAAGATTAAAAGTTTACCAAAACTCGAGAAGTAGACTAGAACAACTAAACCAAGAAACGGAAGTTGAAATTTAGGCGTTCTAGGAGTTAGACAATAAAATTTAATAGCTTGACCTGAACGGGAGTTAGAGTGCAAGTCTATAGGTTGTGTATTGTTTAATCTCGCATAAAAATATTTAATTAATAATTAAAATTGATGACAAAACAAGTATCAATTAATCGGAACGGACCGTTCCAAGGTCAGAACGTACCGCCCGGAAAGGGGAGTCTGGCCTGGAACGGCCTGTTCCGATCAACTGACGGAGTCCAGAATGGACCGTTCCAGAGATGGAACGGACCGTTCCAACTTTGACACAGAGAATTGTTTGAGGATCTAAACCCCTAATTTTCATTAATTTGATTATCTTCCTGGCCTCGTGTCTTTGATCAAGGAAAACACTTTTGCAGGATCTCCTCATGAAGATGCCAACAGGCATTTACAATCCTTCCTGCGAAATTGCACAACTTTGGTTCCTGAAGAAGTCGATCCGGATATAATTCGCCTAACTCTTTTTTTTTTTCTCTTAGGGACAAAGCCGAAGATTGGTTGAATAATTTTAATGACCGACCCTTTGAAACTTGGAACGATTTGACCAAAGCCTTCCTGGATAGGTTTTATCCTAGAGTAAAAACGACCAAATTAGTTAGGGAATTGTTAACCTTTCAGCAGGACCAAGATGAAAATCTGTTCGAAGCATGGGAACGGTTTAAAGACCTGCAAAGAATGTGTCCACATCATGATGTACCTGATAGTAGACTGATTGTTAGTTTTTATGATGGTTTGGATGACATTACTCGTCAGAATATTAATTCAACTGCAGGTGGTGCTTTTCTGGAGATGGGATGCAGAGATGCAAAAGCCTTGATTAAAAGCATGGCACAATCTCAGACAAACTGGTCGGTGCACTCAAAGAACAAAGGAGGCATGCTTGAAGTAGACAAATCCACCCACCTCTAATCTCAACTCGATTCTTTGACGGTCATGCTCAAGAACATAAGTGCAAAATCTTCAAAACCCTCTGAATCCGCCGCCGTATGTCAAATCTGCGAAGAGGAGGGTCACACAGCCAAGTCCTGTCACTTGGTGGCCAGGGAGGACCAGCCTGAAAATGTCAATGCCATAATTACTCCTCCCTCCTTCTTCCCAAGCAATAACTACTCATATCGCGACAAACGGAACCACCCAGGTCTCTCGTACAGCAACCCCAACGGGTGTGCCAATCCGGGCCAAACTGGTCAAGCATCAAACTCCAACAATAGCACCAACGCCCATAGCGGGCTCTCTCAGCGAACAGTAGAGAAGTTTATGCAGAACCAAGAGATATTCAATCATTCAGTCCATGACGAGATCAAACTGCTAAGAGAAGACCTAGGCCTACTCATAAACAAGCTGAACCAAGGGAATGATCAGTCCAACTCAGGGGCACTAACCAAGCCAGGCATGTTTCCAAGCCAACCTGAAACCAATCCCAGAGAAGAGTGCAAAAGCGTCACGCACAGACTGAGGAGCGGGACTAGTTACGATGGCCCTGAGATGCCCAACGATTTGCAGCCATATTCAGCTGGGACGGACTAGCCAGAGCTAGAACGGACGGATGGAACGGTCCGTCCCACATCGAAACGGATCGCCTCAGATATCGAGCAGCCAGTCACATCTGGAACGGACCATCCTGAGCCGGAACGACAAGCTGGAACGGTCCGCCCCATTTCAGAACGGCCCGCCCCAGCCTTGCCCAGAGTTGAGAAAATCTTTGCTTATCCACCCCCGACGCCGAACGATCCTCCGATTGAAGTCCCATACCCGCAAAGGCTAGCTCAGGGTAAGAAGGACAGGAAATACGGAAAATTTCTGGATATCTTGAGGCAAATGAAAATCACTATTCGCTTCATTGACCTCTTGTCAAAGATGCCATCCTACGCCAAGTTTCTCAAAGATCTCCTATCCAACAAGAAGAACTTGGAATTGAGCGGTGTCATAGCTTTGTCAGGAGATCCCGACACTCCAAACATCAAGAAAATGCCGCCAAAGATGAAGGATCCAGGTAGATTTACTATTCCTTGCAAAGTTGGTGATTTAGGTATGAAGAGAGCGTTGCTGGACATTGGAGCAAGCGTCAGTCTGATCCCTGAAACTATCTTTAATCGAATTGGAAAACGAGAACTAGAGCCAACTCCGGTGACTTTGAGACTTGCTGATAATTCAATAAGATTGCCATTGGGGGAGGTGAAAGATGTGCCAATTCGAGTTGGAGACATCTTTGTTCCATGTGATTTCGTGGTGGTTGATATGGAGGAAGATCCTGAAGTTCCTATCATCCTGGGCAGACCTTTCCTCACCACAGCCGGTGTGTTCATCAATTGCAGAACCGGCAAGATGAAATTGGAAGTTGGAGATGAGAAAGTTGAGTTTGATGTGGAAAAAGCGATGCGGATGCCTGACCAAGTGGATTCGATTTTTATGGTTGAATCCTTGGAAGCCATGGTTGAGGAGACTTTCAACAATCGGATTATGCAAGCATACCATTCCTTCTCGGCCACACCTGAAGAGGAGGAGGCAGACTTGATATTCAACGAAATTCTGCAAACCGTTGAATACTTGGCTACCAGAGAGGGCTGGAATGGTCCACCCCAGATCCAGGCAGACCAGGTCAGCATGCAGCTTCGATCAGCGGCTGAAATCGACTAGATTTTCAGCCTCGATTCAGATCAGAACGGTCCGCCCCAGCCTGGAACGGACCGTCCGAGCTACCAGTCAGAGAAAAGTAAACTAGAATTGAAGATATTACTAGAGAGCTTTAGGTACGAATTCCTAGGCCCCGACCAGACCTTTCCTGTCATCGTCAACGCCAAACTCGACTTGGATCAGACTGATAAGCTACTAAAGGAGTTGAGGGCTCACCGCAAGGCTATTGGGTATTCTATCGAAGATCTTAAGGGTATCGACCCCTCGATATGCACCCACCGGATCTTACTTGAAGAAGACTCAAAACCGACAGTAGAACATCAAAGGAGGCTCAACCCGAACATGAGCGAAGTCGTGAAGAAGGAGGTGCAGAAACTTTTGGAAGCTAGAATCATCTACCCGATCTCGGACAGCAAATGGGTCAGTCCCATTCATGTTGTCCCAAAGAAGGGAGGCACAACAGTGATGAAGAATAATGATGGCGAGCTGATCCAAACAAGGATTGTCACTGGATGGAGGATGTGTGTGGACTACCGCAAGCTGAATGCTTCAACACGAAAGGACCACTTCCCTCTGCCCTTTGTTGACCAATTACTCGAACGACTGGCTAAGCATTCTTTCTTTTGTTATTTAGATGGTTATTCAGGTTTCTTCCAAATACCGATTCACCCGCTTGACCAAGAGAAAACAACTTTTACATGCCCATATGGAACTTATGCATACCGTAGGATGCCATTTGGTCTGTGTAATGCACCAGCAACGTTCCAAAGAGCTATGATGGCAATATTTTCGGATTTTATCGAAAAAGATATGGAAGTTTTCATGGATGATTTTTCAGTATATGGTACTTCTTTTGATCATTGTCTGGCTAACTTGTCAAAAATTTTGCAGAGATGTGAGGAAGTCAATCTTGTATTGAATTGGGAAAAATATCATTTCATGGTGCAAGAAGGAGTTGTTTTGGGGCATATAATTTCAGAACAGGGAATCATTGTCGATCAAGCGAAGGTGGAGGTGATCGAAAAGCTGACCTTGCCAACTTGTGTGAAGGATGTGCGGAGCTTTCTTGGGCATGCAGGCTTCTATAGGCGTTTCGTTAAAGATTTCTCTAAAATTGCTAAGCCATTAACCAATTTAACAATGAAGGATGCTGAATTTCTGTTTGATCAAAATTGTGTTGATGCTTTCAATAGGTTGAAGGAAGCGCTTGTGACAGCCCCTATCTTGCAACCTCCAAATTGGGATCAGCCATTCGAATTGATGTGTGATGCTAGTGATTACGCGGTCGGTGCAGTGCTAGGACAGCGGAAAGACAAGAAGCCCTATGCAATCTATTACGCGAGTAAGGTGCTGGATGAGGCGCAAGTCAACTACACCACAACCGAAAAGGAGCTTCTAGCAGTAGTCTATGCCTTAGACAAATTCAGGTCATACCTGGTTGGCTCAAAGGTTATAGTCTACACCGATCACTCAGCACTCAAATACCTCCTATCCAAGAAAGATGCCAAACCACGACTCATTCGATGGGTCCTCTTACTGCAAGAATTCGACCTCGAAATACGCGACAAGAAAGGTACAGAAAATAGTGTGGCTGATCATTTGTCCAGATTGAAGATAGAAGACCAAGGAACTGGATCCATACCGATCAACGACTCGTTTCCAGACGAACATTTGATGATAATCCAGTCTGGAACGGACCGCCCCAGACTGGAACGGCCCGTCCCAGCCCCTGAAGACGCTGTAGCAGCAGACAGAACGGCCCAGTCTGAGCCAGAACGGCTAAATGGAACGGACCGCCCCAATCTGTAACGGTCCGTCCCAAACCAGAAAGTTCCATGGTATGCTGATTTCGCGAACTTTTTAGCCAGCAAATGTTAGGAACTCAAGTCCATGTGCAATTTTAATTTATATTAACATTTAACAAGCAACTAAAACGCACGAAAAAACGGATCTAGTTATTCAAGTCATTTAACACGTAAAAGGAGAAGCGTAGGAGGTTACCTCTTCCGAAATCGTATTCGGAAGGCTTGAATCCAATCTCTTGGAATCAGTGGCGTGCTCGTCACCCTCTTGACTGCCTCCGGTTGCCTCGAGTCCACCTAGAAGATTAACCAAAGTCTAAAGACAAGTGCTAGCTTGTCCGAGACGATAGCTAATTCCCTTTTGATTTCCTTCGCACGATTAACTGTTTAACTGGAAGGAGAATCGCTCAACGCATGAGCTAGAGATGAAATTAAGAGGTTAGAAAATGGAGAAACCGATTTTCTCCACTATGAACAGTAACCGTGAACAGTGATGAACAGTGCGGCCAAGAGAGGAAGAGAGAGAATGTTGCTAGGGTTTGTGCTGACTTGTTCCCAAAGAAACAATCAATATATATATGGAACGTTTCCATAATTAGATTTCTCTCTTCCTATTTTCTCCTGGACGAAATTGCCCCTATCATGGCTGAAATTTTCAGCCCTCATGTGGGCCAGGCCACATGATATAATGGCCCATTAAATCACTCATTTAATTCGTCTCATATCGGGCTTTCAGTTAACTGATTAACTAAAAGGCCAATTAGCTCAGTATAATAAATATGCATTGAACTAACTTAATTATTAACATATTAATAATTAATTTGGAATTAGCATATGCATTATATTATTTCTATATGATCCATTTGAGTTAATTAATTATAACGGTTCATAACGGTATATAATTAATTAATCAACTTATCATATATTCGCAGTACTCACTACTGCAAATAAACAAATAATACACGTATGGTTAAAGTCCTATTTGTGTGACCCTTTGAGGATTTATGCTATGTTGGCCATGGAAAATAAATCATCATTTATTTCCATTAATCATAAGCGGTATCTAGCAACACGTTATGATTCCCAATTCGCATAAATAAATACTGTACCAATACAGTACTTCAATCCTGCATAAGAAAAAATATCTTATTGTTTTGATTCCTATGTCACATGATATCCTTGTATAATCCAAGATAGGAATGTGTCATTCTTGCAGATTATACGTTTCTTGATCTAGAGTCGATCGCCTAGTTGCGCGCATACGATCCAACTCCATCAAGGGGCCCAGTAGATATCATCACTCATTAGGTGAACTAATGAGGGACATACGGTTGTCTTGATGACCGGTTTCTCCCCGCACAATTCAAGAGAACATAAATAAAGTCCGTATAGCAGTCCTTATCAGGAATCAGCGTTAGACGATATTTATAGAACCTATCCTCATGTGGAAAAACTGAACCATCTCAAACTCGAAATCAAACACGTATGAAATAAATAATGACACATAACACAATCCATATATTTATTTCATTGGGTCGTGTCCTGTACTATGTTCCAGTAACATATACATATGCAATTAAGTCGGTAACTCCTTACCCATGATTTGTAGAACTTAATCATCACTTAACTTGCATACTAATCTTATATGATAATTAATGTTCCTTGTTAATTATCAAGATTATGGACTCTTTAGAGATATTATTGTCATTCTGACGAATGATCCACAGAGATCTATAATTCAGATCCTCAACCTGAATGATCTGTCAACAATAAACTCTAGGAACAAATGATCAAGCATCATCAATAACATAAACTAATATAATAGCCACCAACTGATTGGCTTCTAGGACATATCTCTAACAATCTTCCACTTGGCCTAGAGTCAATCAGCAGTGACTTCTAGCCCGTGAAGAATTGAGAACGATGTCATATATCTATATATATACATGTCTCGAACCTCAAAAGAAATAATACGCTTAAAGCCAGTTACTCATACGTCCATTATGTATGGATGTTCGATAGCATCTCGTATACTGCTTAAGGTAGAGGTTATGTCAGAGTCTTCGCTGTGTTCGCGAAACTATCCACTTTTGGTTGAACCTACACATATATATACTCCTATATATATATATATATATGTAGTCTTGATCATCATCATATGAGATCAAGTGATACTGTCATAGATCATAGTTGGATCACCAATCAGATATTGGGTTCTTCAAGACTAAGCTATGGTTCGAGATGCATAGAACCATATTAGCTTGGCTGAGAACTTCTTGATTTAAACTATTCTCTTTCGTTGCTTCACAAGTTGTTATCTATTTTGCTTTGGTGACGAAAACGGTTGTAATATCCCATTTAGAACACCTTCTAAACTTACAACACCACCTTTAAGCAAAATATGTAGCTCAATTGTGATTACATCAATCTTTTGAAATCTGGCATTAGTGTAACAACTTACACGAGCTCTTTTTCATCATAGATGAAAAATATATCTCTCTTTCTCATAAGGTACTCGAGAATATCCTTTGATTATTGTCCAAATGCGTGTCTCTTGTATCCATTTGACAACTGTTTGTCATACTTCTTGGATACTACACATTGGGGCATGTGCATAAGTATGGCGTATATTATGAAACTCATAATGAAAGAATGCTTGAACTGTTTCACGCACTACTTCTCGAATTGAGTTGCAATAAACCGAGTTAAACTCAAGTTATATGCCATATGACGCGGTTCGACATAAAGTCCAGCTTTCATGTTTCTAGAACTCTTCGTCATTATATGCACATTCGCCGAAACCTAACATCCATCATAATCTATCTCCATAGATTTTGTTTCCTAGGATTTAGGTGATCTTGACCAAGAAATCATTTTTCAATGAGATCTTGACAATATTCATTTAATCAATGTTATTTCCCAATTAATATCCAGTTATCTTTTACAATACAGATGACACAATTATGCTCCCACTGAATATCTTGTCTATACAAGATACTTTTGACGAAGATCAACTCCTTGACTTCCTTGTCAAAATATTTATTCCACAGTACTCTCTTCGATCCACTAATGGATCCTTGAAGTACGCATATGTTTCTAGCAATACATCAATCAAGACCTCGATTTGTGTCAAATACACATCTTTTTTCATTCAATCAATGAAGGCGGTTTTGATGTACCTTTCCATATATCAATATATATGAAATGCAACTATTGCTAGAATGATCTTTATTGACTGACTTATAAATAGCTACAAGTGAGAAGTCATGCTTTGTACATAGTCAACTCGTCATCGACTTAGACATAGCCACAAGCGTGAAGCTGTGCTTTGTACATAGTCGACTTGTCATCCATGTCAATCTTTCCTTTAAAGATCTGAATGTTCTTGACGGATTGCTCCTTCATGAACATCAACAAAGGTCCATACCTTATTGTTACACATGGATTGTACTTAAAGATCACATGGGTTCAAACCATACTTGTGGAATCGGGTTCTTCCATCGGTTCTTTAATTATCAACGGATCCTCATATGCCAGGTACTGTCACACCCCAAACCAAGCCGCAATCTGGGGAGGACAGCCCCGCCACGTATGCACACTTTGCTGCGCACACGTAAGGCTATGAAACAGTGTCACAGATACAAATAATCACAAATAGATAATCACATAATAATGGCATTGTTTGTTCATACAACAACAGACTGGTAAAATATACACATATCAAAATCTCCAGTCATCATACAAATAAAACATAGAATAATAATGCACAGCGGATAAATACTATTCCAGCTCGGCTTGGTCTTCTGGCACAAGCTCTTCTGCTAAGTCTGCCAAACCTGAACCTGCTCCACAAGCATTTATGTGGGCTGAGTACATGAATACTCAGTGGTGGTAAAAGAAAGCCCTAAGGTTCTGGTTAAAAACTAGTTAGGAACTAAACCATACTTAAGTTGGGTAAATTTTAAATCCTGCAGTGCAATATCTAGTGTAAACGTAATTTAATGAAGTCACTAATCAACAAGTAATGATATGCCAAACTAAAATCTGAAAAGTATCTGGAGAAGAGGATAAGATAATAGTATAATAACATACGGACTATAATAATACGAGGATGAAACACCCACACTCAATGGTCAAATTATAAGTCACATAAAATCCAGAATCAACTCACAAGTCCCAAAATATATGACATGAACCGTACCTACAGATCTACCTAACTCAGCCTTGCTCGATTACTCAACCTTGCCCCTATTCCCACAGCCCCGCTAAAGGAGTGGGCAGTAAAACACGGTACCGGCCAACTGACTCATGGGGATTGAGAGGTAGTCTGATATAATGGCACACTCAGCTCTTAGTTCAATGTCAGGCCAAAGGAATATAATAGCACAAGTCAAAAGAATATAATAATAACACAAATAACCATCAAGTGACCGCAGTACCGCCTGACGGTCGGTCTGCAGAGTGATCATTAGAAACGCGTTGCTCGAGATCGCTATCATAAGGAGCCCACCGGCAATGGCTGGGGTGCAAGCTCCCGATAATGGAAACCGCGTGCAAAACGCTCTTATCTCACTCGGTCTCACTATCCTGATCCGCACCAGATGCAAGTGTTGATTTAAGCACTTTTAGATTTATTATTCACATTTTTAATATGAATGCATATCCTATAAATGCAGAACTAATCTTTAATTAATGTCATGCGCTTAACTGTTTACTTAGTGTTAATGACATGATGTGCACACAATTAAATAATGATCTAATTGCTAACTAAAGATTAAACAAAACCTAAGGCATCCACAGGTCATAAAAAGACTGCCACACCTGGAAAAGTCTGAGAAGATGTGACTACTCCTCCTGATGGTTGGTGAAGTCCTGTCCTGCTTCACTGGCCTCGTACTCTGGGTAGAACTCGTCTGCTACTCCTGGGTAGTCCTCGTGCTCACCTGACGAAAGATCGACTAATCAGAACAGAAGCTAAGACCTAAACACTCATTCTAACGATCACTAAGTTAACCCTCTATTTGGATTGATATTCTAAATACTAGGATTAAGGATTCAGATTATCTAAAAAGGAGATTCTGTTTTAAAATATATTATTCTATTAGAAGAAGTATTTTACAAAATTTTGGCAGAATTCCAATTAAAAACAGAGTGAAGGAAGACGTTCTGACGTGTTCCTACAGTCCATTCTACGCGTTAAAGTCGTAACTAGGCTTAATTAGATACTCAGAAAATTCCAAACAGTTTAAATTGTGAGTTAACACTTTTAGTTAATTAATAAATGAAACTCAAAAAGTATACAAATACAATATAGATAAATTAAACTCAAATGTCATTTAGAAATAAGTTAACTATATTTATCAAATATAGATAGAAAATTAAATCAGTATATAACTTACAATTATATTTGTTAATTGTTTTAATGTCTTAAACGTGTTGGTGTTTTAATGTGTTTGGGATCATATGTCCAGTTGGAATTGTACCACTGTATCTGTTCTAAATATACTGGATTGTTGTAATCATCTCCCATATTAAAGTTTACGTGCTTATCCGATTTATTTAGGCAACACGTTAATTTAATACCATTTTCTCGGTCCACTTGGTTCAGATAAATCCGTTACTAAATTATTTAGATCCAAAATTAGTTCTAGTTTTATTATTTTGGATCCTCACTTTTAAGTTAACCACTTTCATTAATTTAATTACTCTTTAATTAATCCTGCAATTATAATGCTGGACCTGAACCAGTCCAGAAAACAATTTAATCCAACAGAGGGGAAATGGGCTCAGCCAACAAGCCCAGCAGAGAAGGGAAAAGGCCCAAGTCGGCCTCAACTTGCACCAAAGCAGAGAAAAGCCCACACAGGCCAGAGAAGCATACATAGCCCAGCGGAAAACGCAAGGCCCAGAAATAGCCCAGGTGACAGGAAAAGAGGATCCGGGTTCGGGGATCAAGTCCGAACCCAACCAGAGAACAGACCCGACCCATCCACGAGTCAGATCCAACCCGACAAGTCTACAATTTGCATAAAAGGCCTTAAATCATTTTTATTTACTAAACAATTGCAAAAGAGACCCTATTAACAGAGGAAAACACACAAAAGTCCATTTTTAGTTCAAAAACTTTTACATAATAGTTCTAAACTCGGAAAACTTCACAAATAGGTCCCTGGACCCATTTAACTCGTACCAGTAAGTACACAGAGGGGCAAACCGACTGGTACCAAGCCTGTACCAGCTTGGAAACCAACCAGAGAGTAACACACAAGTACTAGATAGCCCATTTATCAACTATATCTATTCTAAATTGATTTCCATCAGCTAAACATCACGGATCAGAGAATAATAGGCTTTAAGCCGAGATTAAACATTCTAACTACTCAATCACATAAAAAAATCAAGCACATTCATCTTATCAGACCAAAACAAAGCATCAATCAAGCAATTACTACACTAGCAGATCAGATCAAGTCAATTCGAGGCCATGCACTTCATCAATACTTACTCAGTCAATTTCATAGTCAAGCAATTCACAGAACAACAGTCAATTGAAGTGCATGCCTTACTGAACAATCAATCACAGAACAAAATTAGAGGGAGGGAGAGAGCTTAGCAAACCGAGATAGCAAGGCAAAGAGGGGAAAGGAAGAGGGTTGCTGCCAGTCGTCGTCGTCACTTCCATCAAGTCGCCACCAGCCACCATTGGTCAGTCGCCTTCTCCATTGCCGATCAGCACAAGCCAAAGAGAGAGAGTGTGTGAGTGGTGTGAGTGTTTAGAGGAAAAGGACTCGGTTTTGAGAGGAGAGGTGTAAGGCAGTGAGTTGGGAAGAAGGAGATGGAGTGGTGGGTTTGAGTTCGGCTCAGAGAAGAGGTAACGGAGAGAGGGGCTCAGTCACGGCTGAGGGTTTGAGAGGGAGACAGTGGGGGAGAGGCGAGAGTGGAGGGGTCTGTGAGGGAGTTCATCGGAGAGGAAGCAGAGATGAGTATGGGGAGGGGTTCTGGTGGCTTTGCGAGTGAGAGATGAAGGAGATGGGCGGAGGGAACAAGGGAGAGAGATGTGAGGTCTGTGCAGTGAAAGCGAGAGAGAGACAAGCGGAGAAGAAAAGAGAGGAGAGAGTGGGGTCGAGTCTTTATTGGTGAGATAGGAGGGAGAGGCGATCGAGTCGAGGAAGGAGAGGAGACAGAGGAGCGGAAAATCCGAGCCTCGCCATCGGAGAGAGAGAGGAGTGGCGATCGAGTCGAAGCAAGCGGAAAAGAAGGAGGGGTCGAGTGGGGACTGGCTCGTCCGAAAATTGAGGGAGAAGAGAGGAGATAAAGAGAGAGAGAGACGAGCTGATCCGACGGCTCAGAAAAATCTAGTGATTTTGAACTTGATCAAACGGTACAAATCAAAGAAGATTGAAGGAAATTGTAATCTGGTTTATTTGATCAGTGAAAATTAGATTTTTGACACCAATTAATTCATAGAATTTCTGCAAATCAATTAATTGAGTTTTTGGTAACTTGATTTATTTGTTTGCTTGAAGTTTTAATAGATTTTACGATTTGATTGTCAAATTTGAAACTAAATTTATTATGATTTCTGAGAATTTCTTTGTTAAATTTCAGATCAATCATCAGTTTAAATAATTTTTATTATTTCAGAAATTAACTATCAATTATAAAATTAAAATTTATTTTCAAATTTTGTGGGTTTTTACAGGTACGAGGATGTCGTGATGTCTATGCACCTTTCGGTTAGACAATCACTTTCGTTGACCTTTTGTAGGATTAGTGCTCGAGGTTCATTAACCTCTTCCACAACGATTTGTAGAATAAGTTCTCGATCCTCGTATGTACTGAGTTTCTCAAACATCATCAGCTCGTGAGATGTTTAAGTCATCATTAGAAGCGAGCGTGCTAAAGAACTTCTTCCTTTCACAACGGCTTGTGAATGAAGTTTCGCTCAACTCCCACTAAGCACCATGTATGGAGTAACAAGTTTTTCATAAAGGATACTTCTTGTAGTGACACATAAACTCCTTTATGCTCACCTTACTCCCACTACTTTATCTTGAGAACGTTATTCTCCAAGACTATGTCATGATGAGCAACAATTAGATTGTTCTTACCATGTTCGTAGAAGTAGTACATTTCGGTTAGTTTAGGCATCCTACAAAATATTAAGCGTTCTATTTGGGTCAAAGCTTATTAATCAACAAACCTTGAAATAAGCTTCTTAACACCAAATCTTGAGAAATAATGTACTTAGAGATCAAATCTCGTAAGATATCTTTCTCAATAGACTTCGATGGAACATTATTCAGTGTAAACAATATTGTCCTCAAACATAAGTCCCTAATATGAGTCAAATAAGTCAATTTGATTTATTATCGATCGAACGATATCAAATAGTGTTCGATACCTTCATTCTTGGACACACTATTTTCACAATGTTCCTCATGGAGTGAGTTATGAAACGACTTTCACACTCTTTAGATAATATCTCAAATCATATGACTTAACTATTCACCATGATCAATTGTAAGATTTTTCTTTTCTTGAATGGTCTCTTAACTTCACACTTGAACTCCTTTGAACTAGTCAAAAAGTTCACACTCATACCTTATCAAATAGATACGTTAATATCTACTTTGATCGTTGGCTAAGTGGTAAAGTCTCAATAACCTTTCAGTACACAAGTACTTATAGGTCTACATACATCGACATGTATAAGTCCTAATCAAGTTACTTGTCCTTTAACCTTTATAGGTCAAAGGCGCTTTTGTCATCTAACAAACATGATTCGCATATCTCTATTGATTCGAAATCGAATTGAGCCACGAGTTCCACGCTATGTAGACTCTCATAATGCGATTCTCATTTATGTATGACTAAGCGGTCATTTCACATGAAAGTCGAACACTTTATGTGAAGTCTTACGCATCCTATTTGTCATTCAAAACTCGTTTATCTATTTCAAGCATATTCAAGCAATAGGCATGAAATCATATAAACAAATCCATAATAAAAGAACATCGCTTGTCTTTTACAAAACGTAATCATTCATCATCTATATGAAATGGAGATAAAGTTTTAAGATGTAAGGAACGAGGTACTCGACCTACAGTTCCTATTAGTAAAGACAACTCTACGTATCCAATGGTAGTGGCTTAAACGAATAAGTCATATCCTTATACGGAGTTTACTTTACTAATCTCGAGCTTTCTCTCACTCTTCATTGCCTACACATTTCATTAAATGCGAGCATATGAACTAGTACTAAGTTACTGGTATGAATTTAGAGATAGTGAGATAATTTGAACGACAAATACTTTCGAAAGGTTAGAACATTTCCAACACAATAATCATGATACTTCGGACAACCTTTCAAATGCCTCCATAAATGGCAAATGAAACATCTCATGTGACACATGGTCACAATTGAGGGTCTCGAAGTCTCAACTCAAACTTAAGCGAAGTATTTCTTAAATACTTAGCTAATTACCATTTGCACAAACAAGTTTGAGAAATGTAACATCATTTCCTTCATTTAATTAGGAAGAGATAGCATGACAATATCAACAGTCCTTGATATCGGAGATCTAATATCTCTAGTTGCCAAATAGCTACTCAAACCTTTCGGTTCGTAAGCCATTGGAACCTTCATGTACCTTCTCAAAAGAAGTCTCTCTTACTTAATTCATGCTCCATTACTCGATCATAAATGATTGACTCAACATCTACTTTCTCTAAGAACTCCTTCTTGAGTAAGTGAATGCGAGCGTAGAAGTCATATCTAGTCCGTATGAATTCTATAATCCAAAGGTCTAGAGATCCTAAAATGAGAATATCGGCATCCGCTTTATTGAATAACTTTTCGTAAAAGTTAATCAATCATCGTGATTCTATGTTTGGGAAGTTGAGGAATATTTTTGGGAATAAACATGCTCAAGTTTCTTTTCGCCAAGAACATGTCTTAGGAATCGATATTACTTCTCCAAGTAAATACCTTTAGAAACGAGATAGTTCAAATTCAAAGATTGATCGCAACGAAATTAATACATTTAGTATCTATAACAATTTCAATTTAAGGTCATTTAGTTTATGCAATGTTTTATTTATAACAATAAACAAAACTCCCACTACATTTATTTAATGTCCCAAATGTAGTTGGTTTTCCAAGATCCCCGTTTTCATCAAGTAAAGCCTGCTATGGCACGTCACCCTACTTAACTAGACAAGGTAGGTTCTCCAACCAATCATATCAATCATATGACTCTTGGTTTGTGAATATATATATATTTACAAACTTCGCCCCGATGTCCAAACTCTAGTTGGGTCCATCGATAAGCAACATCTCTCTATTTGCTCCTAACAAATCCATTTATTTGTACCCCGACTTCCGCATGACAACCATGACGTCCGCTTGGGCGGACCGCGCCATGAGAGGGCAAGCGACGTGAAGGGGATAGAGAGAAGGAGGGCGGTCGACTTAATCAAATTAATTGGGACAATCATTATGCAACTTTGTTTGGTGGTCGTGTCAGCATACACCCATACTTATCCTATGACATTTCATAGTATGCAAACAATCACATAATAAGCATCTCAAGGCACAACCATTGTTGTGGGTTTGTATGGCTCCAGCTTGCATATTAATCTTCGCTGCATCTCCATGTAGCAAGACTAATCTAATTCAAGTCCTCCCACTAATTATAATGATCATATCCTATAATTAATTGAAATAAATACATGTGAAAAAAATCCTAATTTCCTCCTAGGCCTTAGGGGCATGCAAGCCTCACAAGTTACATTAAAATTAATCAAAATTAATTAATGGCACCAAATGCCGCATTACACACATTCACACATGCATTCATTTACAAACCACAAGGCATTGAAATCTTGAGCCATACTAAACCCACGATCCTCCTACAAAACAGAGTTAGCACATATACAATATATATGTTCACTTGTTCTTAATTAACTTCATTAATTAAAGTCTTTGTGTATGCTTGCGCCCGTTTTTCAAATGCAAAAAGGCTTAACATTACAACTACTTGTTTAAATCTTTGAAATTTAATCAACAATCCAAAAACAGAAAGGAAGATATTTAAGGAGTGTTCTAATTAACATTTCAACTAATTTGATTAATTAGAATATATTTTAACTAATTAAAATATGCAATTTGGGACCCGATAAAATCCGATATTTTTCGGTCACCAAAAAATCCGAAATAAATCCAGAGGGCTCCTTGCAATGAGTGTAACTACCAGTAAAATTTTCAAGGAGAGATCAGCTACCATCAGGGAGAATAAAAAAAGATAAAATCCCAGACAGCGCGCGAAGCGCCGTTAGAGAAAATTCTGTTTTGGCCTCAACCTTTCGGTCTGTGTGATCACCCCCTTGATATTTTTCAAGCAAACAATTTACATGAAAAAAATACTTTATATACTAGGCTATCAATCCATGAAAAGAAAAATATCAAGATCTATTCAAAATCATCGAGTTAAAAGTCATACTAGCGACTTGTCCTGTTCAGAAACAGACTGACGACTGAAAAGTTTTGACCCAGTTGAATTATCAAACCTTAAAGAAAAAATATGAAACTAATTTTCACAGAATCCTAATTTGAATTTGAACAACTCTATTCAAACACTTTTCTATAAAAGTCCTTCAATAAATTTAGTTTTTCAAAACAACCAGCTTGTTTAGAAAAACAGATCTGACGACTTCGATTCTTTTCATACTTGAACATTCATATAAAATCCGAAACAGGTAACAAGTTATATATATCCAGAAAGAGTATCAAGTCTAGATTAACCATAGCCAAAGATTATAGATAGCTATTTTCGAAAAATACGTCCTTTTTGCCATACAAACAGAACTGTGCAGCAGAACGGCAGATCTGCACACCGTTACCGTTTAATTCACTAAAAATTCATAACTACTTATAAAATAGTGAAATCAGCGCCAAAAGAACCATGACTCAAAGATCCACAATCTTCAGTAAGAGAGAAAAAATTTCAGAGAAATTTACATCACGAAAAACAAGCAACAAGACAGAAAAACAGCATTTTCCAGAACAGCAAGCACACACATCACTAATTAACTTTGTTAATTACTAATTTTTCGATTTAAAATGTTAAAAACTTGAATAACGACCAGCGCTCTGATACCACTGTTAGGAACTCAAGTCCATGTGCAATTTTAATTTATATTAACATTTAACAAGCAACTAAAACGCACGAAAAAACGGATCTAGTTATTCAAGTCATTTAACACGTAAAAGGAGAAGCGTAGGAGGTTACCTCTTCCGAAATCGTATTCGGAAGGCTTGAATCCAATCTCTTGGAGTCGGTGGCGTGCTCGTCACCCTCTTGACTGCCTCCGGTTGTCTCGAGTCCACCTAGAAGATTAACCAAAGTTTAAAGACAAGTGCTAGCTTGTCCGAGACGATAGCTAATTCCTTTTTTATTTCCTTCGCACGATTAACTGTTTAACTGGAAGGAAAATCGCTCAACGCATGAGCTAGAGATGAAATTAAGAGGTTAGAAAATGGAGAAACCGATTTTCTCCACTATGAACAGTAACCGTGAACAGTGATGAACAGTGCGGCCAAGAGAGGAAGAGAGAGAATGTTGCTAGGGTTTGTGCTGACTTGTTCCCAAAGAAACAATCAATATATATATGGAACGTTTCCATAATTAGATTTCTCTCTTCCTATTTTCTCCTGGACGAAATTGCCCCTATCATGGCTGAAATTTTCAGCCCTCATGTGGGCCAGGCCACATGATATAATGGCCCATTAAATCACTCATTTAATTCGTCTCATATCGGGCTTTCAGTTAACTGATTAACTAAAAGGCCAATTAGCTCAGTATAATAAATATGCATTGAACTAACTTAATTATTAACATATTAATAATTAATTTGGAATTAGCATATGCATTATATTATTTCTATATAATCCATTTGAGTTAATTAATTATAACGGTTCATAACGGTATATAATTAATTAATCAACTTATCATATATTCGCAGTACTCACTACTGCAAATAAACAAATAATACACGTATGGTTAAAGTCCTATTTGTGTGACCCTTTGAGGATTTATGCTATGTTGGCCATGGAAAATATATCATCATTTATTTCCATTAATCATAAGCGGTATCTAGCAACACGTTATGATTCCCAATTCGCATAAATAAATACTGTACCAATACAGTACTTCAATCCTGCATAAGAAAAAATATCTTATTGTTTTGATTCCTATGTCACATGATATCCTTGTATAATCCAAGATAGGAATGTGTCATTCTTGCAGATTATACGTTTCTTGATCTAGAGTCGATCGCCTAGTTGCGCGCATACGATCCAACTCCATCAAGGAGCCCAGTAGATATCATCACTCATTAGGTGAACTAATGAGGGACATACGGTTGTCTTGATGACCGGTTTCTCCCCGCACAATTCAAGAGAACATAAATAAAGTCCGTATAGCAGTCCTTATCAGGAATCAGCGTTAGACGATATTTATAGAACCTATCCTCATGTGAAAAAACTGAACCATCTCAAACTCGGAATCAAACACGTATGAAATAAATAATGACACATAACACAATCCATATATTTATTTCATTGGGTCGTGTCCTGTACTATGTTCCAGTAACATATACATATGCAATTAAGTCGGTAACTCCTTACCCATGATTTGTAGAACTTAATCATCACTTAACTTGCATACAAATCTTATATGATAATTAATGTTCCTTGTTAATTATCAAGATTATGGACTCTTTAGAGATATTATTGTCATTCTGACGAATGATCCACAGAGATCTACAATTCAGATCCTCAACCTGAATGATCTGTCAACAATAAACTCTAGGAACAAATAATCAAGCATCATCAATAACATAAACTAATATAATAGCCACCAACTGATTGGCTTCTAGGACATATCTCTAACAGCAAAGTCATGCCCTATAAGATATCTTCTCAGCAAAAGAAAAGATTCCTAACTGACGCGAAGTATTACTTCTGGGAGGACCCATTTTTGTGGAAACTTGGGGTTGACGGAATATTTCGAAGATGCATACCAAAGGAAGAGGTGCAGCAAATTCTTTATCAATGCCATTCATCTGCCTATGGTGGTCACACTTCAACCTCGAAAACTGCAGCTAAAGTCCTTCAATCAGGTTTCTTTTGGCCGACTATTTTTAAGGATTCGAGGGAGTTTGTTTTGGCTTGCGATCAGTGCCAAAAGATGGGTAATATATCCAGCCGACAAGAAATGCCAATGAACCCGATTCTGGAGGTTGAAATTTTTGATTTGTGGGGGATTGACTTCATGGGGCCCTTCCCATCTTCGTGCGGGTATGAATACATCCTTGTAGCAGTAGACTACGTGTCAAAATGGATTGAAGCTATTCCGAGCAAGCATGCCGATTCTGCCACAGTCAAGATGCTGTTCACCAAGATCATCTTTCCTCGGTTTGGAATTCCGAGAGCTGTCATCAGTGACGGGGGTAAACACTTCATCAACAAATAATTTGACAATCTGCTGAATAAGTATGGAGTGAAACACAAAGTGGCAACACCTTACCACCCGCAAACAAGTGGCCAAGTCGAGGTATCTAACCGAGAAATTAAGAACATCCTGCAGAAAACCGTTGGGAGTACAAGGAAGGATTGGGCACTGAAATTGGATGATGCGCTATGGGCATACCGAACCGCATTCAAGACTCCGATCGGAATGAGTCCATTCAAACTGGTGTATGGAAAGGCGTGTCATCTGCCTGTTGAGATCGAACACAAGGCGTATTGGGCAACCAGAGCACTCAATTTGGAGTATAAATCAGCAGGAGAACAAAGAGTTTTAGACTTGCATGAGCTAGAAGAGATCAGACTGAACGCCTATGATAATGCTAAGATGTACAAGGAGATAACGGAGAATTGGCATGATAAGCATATCCAAAGGCGAGATTTTAAAGAGGGTGATCTAGTGCTTTTGTTTAATTCGCGATTGAGGTTGTTTCCAGGAAAATTAAGGTCCCGATGGACAGGTCCATGTGAGGTTAGAAAGGTCTACCCATTCGGAGCAGTAGATATTTGGAAGGAAGGATCAGATATTTTCAAAGTGAATGGCCAACGACTCAAACTCTACATCAGTCAAACCGCACCAGAAGGAGGGGAAGTGCGATTTTTGGAGAACCCCTCAACCATAGAGACGTAGCCATACGGGGTCACGCTCGAGACCTTAAACAAGCGCTGCTTGGGAGGCAACCCAAGGGTTAAAAAAAAAATAAAAAAATAATAATAATAATAATAATAATTAGGAGTAAGGATAAATACTTGGCTTAGTCTGTACTTGTCTAAATTATTTTTAGGGATTGGAACGGACCGCCCCACACTCAGAACGGTCCGCCCCATCACCAGGACGCCTAGGTCCATGGCTGGAACGACGCATACAGAACGGACGACAAAACCATACTGGAATGGACCGTTCCAATTTTGAAACGGTCCGCCCCATTTAAACCTAACTGAAAACCCAGACCCGAAACCAATAACTACCCACTATCATTAACTACCCACTAAGCCTAACCGACCCGCCTCCTCACCTTATCCGACCCGTCCCCTTCTATTACTCTCCCAAACTAACCATTCAAACTCTCCCTCTCTCAAACCCTTGTCTCCAACTCTCTCTCTCTGCCACCACCAAGTCCGACGAGATCGCCACCATTTTCGCCGTCGCTTGCCATCACTCGCCTCTCCAGAGCACTCTCAAGTCGGTGGACCCCTCAATTTCTCCGATTACTCGAAGAAACGCCGGCGCCACCAACTCCGCCCCGCCACCACTAGCCCTCATCGGAAAATTCGGTAACATCACCTCTTTCTCTCCTTCTTTCTATTCCAGGTACCAACCCAACTCAAAACTGCACCAAAATCGTACCAAAACCTCGTAAAAAAATAGAAACCCTATAACTTCACCTTTTCTGTCCAAAACCAGAGTGGAACGGTCCGTCCCAATCTTAAAACGGTCCGTCCCATCACCAAACCAGATTCCAAACCAGCCCGTCCTATCCGAAACCTCCCCGTCCAATCAATCCGGAACGATCCGCCCCAAATCTAGGATGGTCCGTTCCATCACCAAACCATATTCCAACAACCTATCTCCTCAGCCAAACCGCTCCGTTCTAAGCTTCAAACGGTCCGTTCCATGTCTAGCAGCTCATCTTCTGGTTTGTTGGGCGACAAAATCTCTAAATTCTTCCGCAAGGGACCTAGGAGAACAGGCCAGACATCTGTCCCAATCCCTCCAGAATTCAATCTACCATGGCCAACAAAGGAATCAAATCCGGTACCACCTCTGGATAGGCTCCCGCTCAGGCCAGAAGACTTGATCACCACACCAGAACATCCATTGTCTGCCACGCCACCATACTCAGTCGACTATCCACCTCCTGATACAGAAATCATGCCCTATATTCCACAGAGACGGATGGATACCGATGCAATTGATTGGTCCCAACTAGAGGCTGCCTCAGACTCGGAACAAGAGGAACAAGGTGAGACAGCCAAAGGTGAGACAGTCGAAGCAGAGGCTGAAGAAGATACTGAAGAAGAAGAGGCCACGGATCTTGTCCCTGAGACACAAACCCGGCCAGCACAACCAGCCAGCATTGAGCTAGCAAATGTGCACATCCGCCTCAAGGGCAGCCAGGCAAAGCAACGGTACAGAAACCTCCTGAACAAGAAATTTGAGAATACCCGCTCGATCGATCTACGGGTACTTGACACACTAGGCATCAGGGAGGACTTCTACAGGCTGACCAGAGCAATTGGGTTTCGCCCGAGGTTCTGGAAGATCAGAGCTCCAGCTTACACAGCATTGACAATGAAATTTCTGTGCTCTCTCGACCTCTATCATAAAAATGACTTGTGGCAGCTCACATTTCGGGTGGATGGTAAGAAGAATGTCGCCACAGAGCTTGATTTTGCCCGTATCTTTAGGCTTGAGAATGGGACGATAACTGATGAGTTCTTTGAGGATGACCTGTGGGAAGAGCTTTCACTGGAGCACAAAAAACCAGTCAACGAACGCCGCTCCTCTCACATCCAACACCCTACCATCCGGTTCATCCAGAGGACGCTCTCGCTCACAATCTTTGCCAAGGGTGAGTCGGGGGTAAAATTGACAAGAGGGGAACAAGCCATTCTCAACCAGATATTTTATCCAAAAGGCGATGCCAAACTGAACCTTGCCTACATGATGATGAAACATTTCGAGAAGCAAGCAAATAACTTGAGAAGCGGCAAGGGTCAGATCACAATAGGTGGCTATGTCACCCATCTGATGCAGCAGTATGATTTAGCGTTTTCTGAGATGCAGAGGAGTGGGGGCCCAAACCGGGTCTCTATGAGACAACTGGTTGAAATGCAGATGGTGGCTCAGGTTGGAAACGAGTACCAGTACATCTATGGTCGATACCGTTTCCCTCTTCCCCTCAACAGGCCTATAGATCTTACCAACAAGAGAACCTGGCTGCTGGTTGACAAGGACGGCAAATTTATAAACCATGAAGAGGAGGAGTTGCAGCGGCGATTAGCCGAGATGGAAGCCGCAGCTAGAGCAGCCGGAGCAGGTACATCAGCAGAGGCAGCCAGCTCCCAGCCACCACCACCCGATCAGCCACGGGTCCAGCCATTCTATGAGCCTCAGACTAAGCAGCGTGAGGATATATTTTGGGGAGGGTTGCCGACTCATGAGATACCCCCACATCCAGAGCCATCCCCAGGTCAGTGGCAAGGCGGATTTGATCACGCCTACCACGACATTCTCCAGGATATCCACACTGCACAGTGGAACATCCAGGCCTCGATAGATGAAGACAGAGAAGAAAGGAGGCGTGAGCGAGAAGAGAACAAAAACTGGAGGCAGCAGCAGGACGAACGGAATGCACGAAATGATGACCTGCTAGCACGATTGGCCAGCCATATCTTCGGACCACCACAAGACCCACCACATAACTGAGCCAAGTTCAGTAAGTTTTCTGTTTTTCTCTCCTTTATTATCTTTCTCGTATCTAATCAGGACTAGGGACAGTCCTTTAGATAAGCTTGGGGGGGGGGTAAAGATCGAGAAAAATCGAAAACTGGTACGATAGGATGCACTTCATGGCATATTGCATATTTCTGTCAGGATTGGAACGGACCGTCCCACAAATGGAACGGTCCGCCCTAAAGGTCGTCCTAGTCCAGAACAGTCCGTTCCAGACTTGGCAGAACTAATAAACTTAGCTGACAAATGCGCATGGAACGGTCCGTCCCACAAACGGAACGGTCCGCCCCATTGGGTCGTCCCAGCCCAAAACGGGCCGTTCCAAGTACCATTGTTAGCTAGTTTTTGTATATACATGTAGGAATCGCATTTTTAATCATTTAATGTTGCATTTAGATAAGTTTTAAGGATTTAATGACTAAGCTTAGCGATTGTGACTTAGGAAATTAAGGCATTTTCTGAAAGAAGCGAATTTTATTGAAAATCTTTTCGAAATGAATTTGATGAAACTGATTTGAGCAACCTAAGGCAACTGATTTGAAAATTGTCTGAGAAATCGTTTTCTTAAGCATTGAATTGATTAATTTCATAAGCAATTGATTGATTTAGATGATTAGAGCCGGCAAAGGGTGATTAAATTCGCCTAAGATCATTTTCTCAACTCAAAAAACCTGATTAATTGTAAGTAGATCTGCACAAGTTTTAGAAACAATTAAACCACTGTTTTTCAAAAAAAAAAATCAGAAAAATAACAAAAACAAAAATAAATTTTTTTTTTCTTTTCTGGAGGCATAAGGAATAAGGCAGAAACATTGTCGAACTTCCGTAGTGGACCGTAGCAAAAATACATAAAAACCGGACCGACCTCCAAGGGGAACTAAAAAGTTGTGCTCTCCAAGTGGATATTGCGAGAGGCTATAGGTAACTGAAGGAAAAAAATGATCCACTAAATCAAATGGATGAGAGAAAACTCAATGATTCCAACCCTTCTTTAATCTGGCCGATCCCCCCGCTGCGAGGAAAACTCCCAGCCCCGGGAAAATCTGTATCAAATGTATCTTCTTTTCTGTTTGTTTTCGAAAATTTTAAGTGGTTTAAAACAATTTAAAAACTTGTGCATGACGACTTGGAATTAATTTAGGTTATTTGAGTTGAGAAGGTTCGATCCCGTTTCTACTTGATTTCAGATTGAATGAGAACTTCGAAAAATTAATCAGATTATTGCTTAGGAAAATGAACCTTGGACAGAAAGATTTGAGAATCCTTAGGTTGATTTCAGAAAAGTTGATTCACTTGAAACAAACTGGTTTGAATTTGTTGAAAAATCTTTTTGACCAAAATGCCCCTATAACTTAATGTCACAGTTTGCTGATTTTAGTTAAGAAATCCTTAGAACTTGTTAGATACACAGTCAATTGAACTTAATTTAGGTCTAAACCTTGTCTAGGTCTAGAGTTTTGCTTGAGGACAAGCAATGTTCAAGCTTAGGGGGTTTTGATGTATGGTTTTCATACTCAATTTCCAACCAGATTAAGCCCTAAAATTACGTTCAAATGCATGTATTTTTATCAATTTCTGCTAACTTAGGTTGTAGAAAAGTCCAGCCGTAGCCCGGCAAGTTTATTTTGCAGGTTCAGCATTTATTCGGCATGAAGAACAGAAAAAAAATCAAACGGGAAGTGCTCAGACAGAGTGGAACGGACCGCCCGAAAAACGGAACGGTCCGCCCTGACCAGAGGAACCAAGTCCAGACGGACTCAACCAGACTTCAGACGGACTGCCCCTGACCAGGCTGGAACGGTCCGCCCCAGACTCAGAACGGGCCGTTCCAGCTATCTTTGGATTGCTAAAAATAGAAGGCTATGTTGGTCAAGTCGGTTTCCTCTATTACCGACCTTCCAGAAGCACGTCTCCCACATTTGAAACCATCATTGCCTCAATATAAAAGCTCTGTCATGTCTTCAATTGAGGCCAAGCTCGAAATCCTAGGTTTTAGCCTCTTTCCAACTCAGCAAAGGAGACAGCCTTCCGAGACGACCAACTGCATCTGGAACTGTCCGTTCCAGAGCCAGGACGGTCCGCCCCAGAAAGGACAGAGCACAGAAACGTGGAGTTTTCAAGCACAACTTGTTGTAAACTTGATTTTTCTCTTTCTATGTCTTTGTATTTGATGAAACCTGCTTGTTCTTGCATGGATTTGTTAGAGTAGAGTAGTTTTAGGAGGCTATGGTCTGAGAACCTTTCTCTAGTTGCTTGTTTTTTATTTGAATATTTAATTATTAGTTAAATTAAGTTATGTTCTGCTTCTTGTGCTTTAATTTTCTATTTAATTGCTTAAGTTTGTTTCTGTTTGATCTGATTGCCTCGTTAAACAAAGGCCTAGTTTAAAATCAATCACAGCCACATTAACTTAGTAATTTTACTGTTTGGTAGGCAATATCCGGAAGGATTAAACCAAACCTTAATAAACTAGAGTTTAACTTAAAATCAGAAGATTAAAAGTTTACCAAAACTCGAGAAGTAGACTAGAACAACTAAACCAAGAAACGGAAGTTGAAATTTAGGCGTTCTAAGAGTTAGACAATAAAATTTAATAACTTGACCTGAACGGGAGTTAGAGTGCAAGTCTATAGGTTGTGTATTGTTTAATCTCGCATAAAAATATTTAATTAATAATTAAAATTGATGACAAAACAAGTATCAATTAATCGGAACGGACCGTTCCAAGGTCAAAACGTACCGCCCGGAAGGGGGAGTCTGGCCTGGAACGGCCTGTTCCGATCAACTGACGGAGTCCAGAACGGACCGTTCCAGAGATGGAACGGACCGTTCCAACTTTGACACAGAGAATTGTTTGAGGATCTAAACCCCTAATTTTCATTAATTTGATTATCTTTTGTTTGAGTTAGGATTTGGTAACTTAGGGATTGAACTTTACTTTATTATTCTTTATTTTAGAACTGTTGAAACTTACTGATTTATATTAAAACCAGAATTTAGTTTGAATTGATTAAACTGAAACTTAGAAACAGAATAGTCCGTCCCCGAGATTCGACCCTTAAACTGAACTGCAAACGAATTCGCATCGGTAATTAAGGATTAAATTTGACCCGTACGCACAGAACCGATCACTCTACTTAATGAAAACGGAGATCTTGGAAACCGACTACATTTGGGACATTAAATAAATGTAGTGGGAGTTTTGTTTATCATTATAAATAAAACATTGCATAAACTAAATGACCTTAAATTGAAATTGTTATAGATACTAAATGTGTTAATTTCGTTGCGATCAATCTTTGAATTAGAACAAGCTTGTTTCTAAAGGAACTTACTTGGAGAAGTAGTACCGATTTCTAAGACATGTTATTAGTGAAGAGAAACTTGAGTATGTTAATTTCCAAATTCTTTCCTCGACTTTCCGAACGTAGCATCGCAATGATTGATTGACTTTTGCGAAAAGTTATTCAATAAAGCGGATGCCTATATCCTTATTTTAGGATCTCTAGACCTTTGAATTAGAGAATTCATACGGACTAGATATGACTCATATGCTCTCATCCACTTACTCAAGAAAAAGTTCTTAGAGAAAGTAGATATTGACTCAATCATTTATGATTAAGTAATAGAGTATGAATTGAGCAAGGGAGACTTCTTTTAAGAAAGAACATGAAAGTTCCGTTAGTTTGCAAACCGAAAGATTTGAGTAGCTAATTGGCAACTAAAGATATTGAAATCTCCAATATCAAGGATTGTTGATATTGTCCTGTAATCTCCTCCTAGTGATGAGGGATATAGTGTTACTTTTCGCACACTAGTTGGTGCAAAAGGTGATTGGTTAAGTATTAAAGGAATACTTCGCTTAAGTATGAGTTGAGATATCGAGACCCTCATTTGTGACTGTGTGTCACATTAAATATTTCATTTGCCGTTTATGGAGGAATTTTGAAAGGTTGTCCGAAGTACCATGATTATCGTGTTGAAAATGTTCCAATCCTTTTGAGAGTATTTGTCATTCGAACTATCTCGTTATCTCTAATTCGCACTAGTAACTTGGTACTAGTTCATGTGCTCGCATTTAATGAAATGTGTAAGCAATGAAGAATAAGAGAATGATTGAGAGTAGTGAAGTAAACTCCGTATGAGGAAATGACTTATCCGTCTAAGCCACTACCATTAGATACGTAGAGTTATCTTTACTAATAGTTTATATAGGAATTGGAGGTTGAATACCTCATTCCTTGTATTATAAAACTTTATCTCCATTTCATATAGATGATGGATGATTATATTTTGTGGATTTGTTTATATGATTTTATGCATTTTGCTTGAAATAGATAAACAATTTTTGAATGACAAATAGGATGCGTAAGACTTCACATAAAGTGTTTGACTTTCATGTGAAATTACCGCTTAGTCATACATAAACGAGAATCACATTATGAGAGTCTACATAGCGTAGAGCTCGTGGATCAATTCGATTGCGAATCAATTGAGATATGCGAATCATGTTTGTTAGATTACAAAAGCGTTTTTGACCTATAAAGGTTTAAGGACGAGTAACTTGATTAGGACTTATACATATCGATGTATGTAGATCTATAAATACTTGTGTAATGAAAGGTTATTGACACTTTACCACTGAGCCAATGATCATGGTAGATATTAATGTATCTATTTGATATGGTATGAGTGTGAACCGTTTGACAAGTTCAAAAGAGTTCAAGAGTGAAGTTGAAAGACCATTCAGAAAATGTATAAGTCTTACAATTGATCATGGTAAATAGTTAAGTCATATGATTTGAAATATTATCTAAAGAGTGTGAAAGTCGTTTCACAACTCACTTTATGAGGAACATTATGAGAATAGTGTGTCCAAGAATGAAAGCGTCGAACACTATTTGATATCGTTCGATCGGTAATGAATCGAATTGACTTCATCAACTCATATTAGGGATTTATGTTTGAGGACAATATTGTTTACATTGAATGATGTTCCATCGAAGTCCATTGAGAAAAGATATCTTACGAGATTTAATCTCTAAGATTTGGTATTAAGAAGTTTATTTCAAGGTTTGTTGATTGATAAGCTTAGACCCAAATAAGGACGCTTAATGTTTTGTGGTATATCTTGAACTGACCGAAAGGTACTACTTATACGAACATGATAAGAACAAGATAGTTGTTGCTCATCATGACGTAATCTTGGAGAATAACTCTCTCAAGAAGAAGTAGTGGGAGTGAGGTGAGCATTAAAGGAGTTTATGCGTCACTACAAGAAGTACCCTTTGTGGAAAACTTGTTACTCCATACATGGTGCTTAGTGGGAGTTGAGCAGAACTTCATTCACAAGCTGTTATGAAAGGAAGAAGTTCATGGACCTCGAGCACCAATCCTACAAAAGTTAACGAGAGTGAATTGCCAAACTAAAAGGTGCATAGGCTTCGTGATATCCTCGTACTTGGCATATGAGGATACGTTGATAAATAAGAAAGCGATGGAAGGACCCGATTCCACAAGTATGGTTTGAATCCATATGATCTTTCAAAGTAATCCATGCATACCAATAAGGTATAGACTTTGGTTGATGTTCATGAAGGAGCAATCCATCAAGAACATTTTGATCTTTAAAAGAAAGATTGACATGGATGGCAAGTGGACTATGTACAAAGCACAGCTTCATGATTTTAGCTATGTCTAAGTCGATAGTTAGTTAACTGTATACAAAGCACAGCTCTTTACTTGTAGCTATGTCTAAAGTCAATAAAGATCATTCTAGCAATAGTTACATTTCATATATATTGATATATGGAAAGGTAAATAAAAAACCGTCTTCATTAATTTAATGAAGAAAGATGTTGTGTATATGACACAAATCGAGATCTTGATTGATATATTGCTAGAAACATACATATGCTTCAAGGATTGAAGCAAGTATTGTGAAAATTGAAATAAAAATTTTGACAAGGAAGTCCAGGAGTTGAACTTCGTCAAAACTATCTTTTATAGACAAGATTTTCAGTGGGAACATAATTGTGTTATTTGTATTGTACAAGATAACTAGATATTAATTGGGAAATAATATTGATTAAATGATTATTGTCAAAATCTCATTGGAGAATATTTTCTCAATGAAAAACTTGGACAAAATCACCTAAATCCTAAGAAACAAAATCTATGAACATCGATTATGATAGATGTTAGGTTTGAGCAAATGTGCATATAATGACGAAGTGTTCTAGAAACATGAAAACTAGACTATATGTCAAACCGCGTCATATGGCATATAACTTGAGTTTGACTCGATTTATTGCAACTCAATTCAAAAAAATGTACATGAAACAGTTCAAGCATTCTTTCATTATGAGTTTCATTATGTACGCCATATTTATGCACATGTCCCAATGTGTAATATCCAAGGAGTATGACAAACAGTTGTCAAATGGATACAAGAGAAATACATTTGGACAATAATAAAAAAATATTCTCAAGTAACTTATAAGAAAGAGAGATATGTCTTTCATTTGTAATGAAAAAGAGCTCGTGTAAGTTGTTACACTAATGTCAGGTTTCGAAAGATTGATGTAATCACAATTGAGCTACATATTTTACTTAAATATGATGTTGTAAGTTTAGAAGGTGTTCTAAATGGGATATTACAACCGTTTCCGTCACCAAAGCAAAATAGATAGCAACTTGTGAAGCAACGAAAGAGGATAGTTTAGATCAAGAAGTTCTCAGTCAAGCTGATATGGTTCTATGCATCTCGAACCATAGCTTAGTCTTGAAGAACCCAATATCTGATTGGTGATCCAACTATGATCTATGACAGTATCACTTGATCTCATATGATGATGATCAAGATTATATATATAAGTGTATATATATATATAGGGTCAAACAAAAGTGAATAATTTCGCGAACACAGTGAAGACTCTAACATAACATCTACCTTAAACAGTATACGAGATGCTATTTAGTATCCATACGTAATGGACGTATGAGTAACTGGTTTTAAGCGTATTATCTCTTTTGAGGTTCAAGACATGTATATATATAGATATATGACATTGTTCTCAGTTCTTCACTGGCTAGAAGTCACTACTGATTGACTCTAGGCTAAGTGGGAGATTGTTGGAGTTATGTCCTAAAAGTCAATAGATTAATGATTTATTTTAGTTTATGTTATTGATGATACTTGATCATTTGTTCCTAGAGTTTATTATTGACAGATCATTCAGGTTGAGAATCTGAATTGTAGATCTCTGTGGATCATTCGTTAGAATGACAATAATAAATCTAAACCGTCCATAATCTTGATAATTAACAAGAAATATTAATTATCGGATAAGTTAGTATGCAAGTTAAGTGATGATTAAGTTCTACAAATCATAGATAAGGAGTTACCAACTTAATTGCATATGTGTATGTTATTGGAACATAGCACATGACATGACCCAATGAAATAAATATATGGATTGTGTTATGTGTCATTATTTATTTCATATGAGTTTGATTCTAAGTTTGAGATGGTTCAACTTTTCCACATGAGAATAGGTTCAATAAATATCGTCTAACGTTGATTCCTGATAAGAGCTGTTATACGGACTTTATTTATGTTCTCTTGAATTGTGTGGAAAAAAGTTGTTCATCAAGAAAATCGTATGTCCCTCATTAGTATACCTAGTGAGTGATGATATCAGTTAGGCCCCTTGATGGAGTTGGATCGTATGCGCGCAAACTAGACGATCAACTCTAGATCAAGAAATGTATAATCTGCAAGAATGACACATTCCTATCTTGGATTATACAGTGATATCATGTGACATAAGAATCAAAACAAGGAAATTATCTATTTCTTATGCATGATTGAAATACTATAAAAGTATAGTTTTTATTTATGATAATTGAGAATCATAACGTGTTGCTAGATACCGCTTATGATTATTGTAAATAAATAACAATTTATTTTCATGGCCAACATAACATAAATCCTCCAAGAGTCACACGAAAAATAAAGGTCTTAACCAATGTACATTATATTTAGTTTATTTGTATTGGAAAATACAAAATATGATAAGTTGAATAATTAATCGTATACCGTTATGATTAATTAGTTCAAAGGGATCATATGAAACTAAATTAATGTAAAGTCTAAATCAAATAATAATTATCAAATAGTTAATAATTTATTTTGTTTCAACTCAATTGATATAGTTGTGTGAATTATATCAATTAATCGGGCTGTCATTTTATATGTCGGTTTGGGCCCAAATCAAATACAATTAAAAGAGGAATTAAAAACTCAACTTTATGGGCTTCTAAGCCCACTTTGTGGCTGCCTAAAGGTGTGGGAGTGGTCCCCCCAAAGGATATAGTTGGGAGGTCTATATAAAGAACACTAATTGGTGAATTAGGGCTTCCTTCTTTCACTTTCTCTCTCTTCCTCCATTTTGGACGAAATTTCAAGGGTGAAAAGAAATTTTCAGATCTAAAATTTTGTGCCTCTCATTTGCATTTGGTTAGGTGTTCATGAGTTGAACAATAGTTTCTATATTAAATAGTGATTTAATAGAAGAAGGGAAACTAAATGTTTAGACGTTTCTATTGATTTGCTAGCACAAATCATATAGAAATTGGTTAAACTTTGTGTGGACCTAAGGTGTATGGAGAAGAAGAGGAGGAACACGTCATCGACTCCAAGAGAAAGGATTCGAGACTCGCGGATACGATTTCGCGAGAGGTAAACCTCCTACGCCCTCACATTGTGTTAAATGACTCAAATAGCTAGTTCCTTGTTTTGCATGCTCCTTTTAAGTGTTATTAATGAGTAATAAAATTAAAATTGAGCGTTGCATGACTTCCTAACACAATTATCATACATACTCGTTTAGAATACGAAAGTTGTTACTTATATTTCTCGTGTCTCATGTAATATGAAAATGTCTCATGTCTGGATGTATTTAATTAAAATTGATCTCTTATTTCATAATTTCCTATTTGCTTTTCTTGAAGCTTGTGTTATGAACGAACTAAATCATACTTCGATCATGTTTTTGGAGTTGTATTGGACATTAGATTCACGCCAAATTAATTTTCTTTTAATAGTTACTGTTGTGAGATTTTTTTTTTTTTTTGAAGATAAAATAGGATCAAGTTCTCTAACTTAAATATCATAGTGACATTATGCTATTCTCTCTCTTTCTCTTTTTTTCAAGAATAGAATTTGTAAAAGCTCAATCTAATTAGATAGATGATAATTTGTCATCTCAAGTTTGATATAATTATGTGTTATGACAAGGATTTATATCAGCTCTAATAAAATTCATTTAAAATTTTTGAGATCTATTATTTAGCATCACTGCAAGAGAGAGAAAATATCTTGCTAATCAGTTTGCAATTCAATTTTCTATTTTCCCACTAGTTTAAATTTTTTTGTCATTCTATTTGCATGACTACAAGATGAAATAATTTTTTGTGATATAATCATTTTGTGATCATTCTATTTTGCATGACTACACAAGAAATTTGTGATCTAAAGTAGAAATATAATCTTTATTGTGCTTTGTGATAAATAAAAAAAATTCATTCAAATAACAAGTCCTCCATCTAGATTATATAACGATATTATAGAAAACAGTCCTATCAATAGAATATGCTTAATTGACTTATTGAAATTTTGATGCCCCAAGTAAATAAGTTATGACACATTGGAGAAAATCAAGTTAATAACGAAGCACAATAATGGTTAGGTAGTAAGGATATGAGACATTATGAGATATTGATGAGACATTATGAAACATGATCAAATAATTTAAAACTCTTAACAGATATGACAAGATTAGAAGAAACGTATAAAAAATATTTTTTGTTTCAATTAGTAACTCAAAAATAAGAAACATATAAAAAAAATTGGTTGGATGCCCATGTTACTAGTTTACTAGACTTCTATCAACCTATAACCCAAAAAACCCAAATGTATATCATCTTCTATCAACTTGTAAATAAGTTATGAGACATTGGAGAAAATCAAGTTAATAACAAGGTGGGATTTTATCTCCATTCATTTGGAGATTGTAAGAAGGGATATTGGTTTTTGTTTGGATGAAGAGTTATTTGGGTTCTATTGGATTTGAGTTTTTTTTTTTATATATTTCTTATTGTTGGATATTTTCTTTACTATTTTGCATCAGAATAATTGTGCTGGGTATGAAATTTTTGGTAACAAGGCCAGATGAGCTCTATGTAATTTGTTTCTCAAAGAAGAATGATATTTTTCTCGACAAAGTGCTTGGATGAATTTTCTTTGTTTTGTATTGTAGCAGCTATTTATAAAAATATTTTCTTTGATAAAAAAAATATGCGTGTAGTATCATAATTCTCCCTTACTCAATCACATAAATGTTAAATCGTTTAAACCGTTTACTTAAACGAAACGATTAACGAAATTGATTTTTGTGCCATATGATAAATGATTTGGTTAACGATAATATAAGCAATGCCGTATAATTAAACTAAACGATAACGATTAGGGGTATTTCTGTGATCGTTAGCCACGTTTGACACCCCTAATTGTGAGAGTTTGCCCAATTTAACCATCAAAATAAATTAAAACATTAATTTTCTATTTTTTTTAGTTTGTGATAAGATGATAATATAACATGACATACTTAAAATATGGTAAACATTTCAAAAAGTCTCAAAGACAAGATAATTTTTTGCGGCTTATTGGACATGATAGGTATCATAAATGTCAGATTTCATACATATAAGTGATTACAATTGGAATCACTATGCTTTGGCCTTTGGAGTTAGATATTTAAGTTAACAATATCTTTAAAGGTGGAAGAGAATGTTTAATTATAAAAAAAAAATTAAGGTCTAAATGCGTGATATAATTGGAAAGAACATAGTTCTTCACATCAAATAGAGTATAATAACTTCCATAATTATTACAAGGCAGAATAAGTGCAAGCATAGAAAATTGACAGAAAGGGCTCAGGTTTGATTTGCCTTTGTTTTCATTCGTTGCTCTTCTCCTCTTGAGTCTTGACAGAAAGGGCTCAGGTTTGATTTGCCTTAATTTGTTTTCATTCGTTGCTCTTCTCCTCCCTGTGTCTGTTTTTCTCATTCTTCTAGCTCCCATCCGAGGCGCCATACCTTTATTTCTCGTATATACTTCCCTCTTTCTTGGTACATTATGCATTTTGCAACTTCTTCGCCTCGGTGTAGTTTGTTAATTAATCACTTGAAATTGCAACTTATTTTCTTTAATTATGAACTTGAGTGGGAATCATTAAGTAATGGGGGCCAACCGGCCAACAAATTATCTTGTCAAAAACCGAATTTTGATGAACTGATGAAGTTAACAAATTAATTATTTATATTCTACAACAATTAATGATATTTTCTTGTTATCAATTAAGAATATATTCTCAGATATTTATCCTTGTATGTTTTAAATTGGTTCCATGCAGCTGTTAGTTAGAAGACCAGACAATGTACCAGGAGCCGAGTGAGATCCTGACTCCCCATGACAGCATCATCACACAAGAGGCGTCAGGAGACGAGTTGCCCATGAATAACCAGACATGTCAACCCTCGGTAACCCGCGTGTTGGGCTCAAAAGGCAGAGATGAGGCGGGTCGGCATCCAAAGAGAAGCGCAAGGGCGGCTCGGCACCGAAAGGGCTTGCGAATAAAGAGAAGCCGTTAAGAGAGATGCTGGAGAAGAAGAAGTTGATAGGGAGGAAAGGGAAGAAGGAGCTGTATGAGATGCTCAAGGCACTCCGTTTGGATCATGTAAGAATGAAATTAGGATTAGTTATTCGAACTAAAAAATATTATTCCTAAACGATCAAGAGTAAATTTTTTGAGATCTAGAGTGCTATTTTAAGTGGTCCAACGTCTAGATTAAATTTTTATTTCTAGGGTGTTTGAATCATTTTCTTAACGTGGATTAAGAAATAGTTGGGACCACTTTTTAATCCGGATTAAAAAGATGATTCAAACACCCTAAGAATAAAAATTTGATCCGGATATTAGATCACTTAAAAATAATACTCTAGATCACAAAAAGCTTATTCTCGATCGTTTAGGATTAAAAATTTTAATCTCGAATAACTAATCATATCCTTAATCTTATATGATCCAAACAGAGCCTTCCTAAAAGGACCAAGGTACATTGCAAAATTCAACATTGTATATTCGTATGGATTGAGTTTTTTTTTTTTGTTATTATGCAGTCTAATATAAGTATCTGTAACATTTTGTTATTTTTCGCTAAACAAAATTAATAGTTTGTATGTATGTATTGATTCTTTCATAGCAAATTAGTAACTTACCATGCATCTACTAGTTATTTTTTCTTTGTGCTTTTTATTAATTTGTTCCTATTATTCTCTTGATCCGTGGCAATAAGCTCCTGTTCTTCATCAGTTTCTTTCTTGTAAAAAATAACAATAAATAGAATGAAACGAATTTGTGCTACACTTTTCCTGTGCAGACTGAATCCTCCCAAAATTTGGTCCATATATGTAAATTAACTTGGTTCTCCTTTCTTATATATTGATATACGTTTAAATGTACAGGATAATTAGCCATATGCATCAATAGTGTCAGATGCCATAGATTACTAATTAAGTTGTATCCGCTAATTATATAAGTCACCAAGCCATACTAAGTATGCATGAGATAGGACAATTAGTTAATGTTTGCTTTTATTCGCATTAGAAAGGACCGCAGTGTACGTATTTAGACTTTATAATCTTTAATTCTATTTTGCTTTAGTTATTAAATTAACCGGAGAGAAATTGACATCAACAAATAAAATTATTCTTCGAGAACAAAAATAAAAGAAAACTAAAAACAGAGATTTTAAAAAATATATTTGTTCAAAATTATGAACTCGATCAGCTGGGGGAAAAAAAGGACTTGATTTCAGAACGATTTCATCCTAGATTTGGTTATCATCAAATGGAACTTGCAACTTAAATCAATGTCAAAAGGTTGGTTAGTTGAAGGTCAGTACCTACTTGCTTCGCTTCTATTAAGTTTAGTCCCCTTGTTGATTTTATCTTCTTTAGTTTTGATATTTCCTTGTGATAAATTTCACCGCATTTATCTTCTATTCAGCTGGTATGTTGACATTACTCATAAACGGAAACACTTGAGATTGGAAAACGTTGCGCAGAGAAATAATTTTGCTGCTTGAAATTCAACATTTTTTTTTTTTGGTTGCTGACTATAAATTTGCAAACATAGTTGGGAGATACATTTTTTTTTTTTATTGAGAGAGAGACAAATCATATTTACCAGCAATATTGTAAAATTCCTTGTTTTTTAAAACGTATGCAGCTTTTATTTTTATTTTTATTTTTTTTTGACATACTATGCAGCTTTTTTTTATTGTACTCGTAATTGTGCCAATTCAATACGTGAGTAAATTAATGTTTGCTGCAGCAATTTTCATTCAATATTACAATTAAGTCACTCATCAAACCATCAATATCTCCTCTCTCGACTCTCAAGTTCATCAGCGACTGATGAACTTTGGGTTTTCGCCTCTCAAGGTCTATTCATCAGCTACTGGTAAGTAACTCTGATCTTTTCTGGACTGATCTCAAAGTTCTATTCTCCCTGCCTAATTCTCTCTCGACGGTCTGGACTATTCAAATAAGGACAGTAGATATTATTAGTGCAACGTGAGATATTCACAAATTAAACAGTTACTAGTGACGTCGATTGTTTTGTTTTAAGTCTAGATAGGGAAGTTTAAAGCTACTAATTTCAGAATGATAGCACAATCGGTCCAAATCAAAGTTACTTTCTTCACCGTACATCTTCTGCTCCAATAGTCTTGTATTTTTTTTTTCCCCCTGATGTAAGACCATGTGTTAACAGAAGTCTACATTTGAATAAAAAAAAAAAAAAAAAAAGTAGAAATCTAAATTGGATTCTGTATAAACATATTTCGAGATTTGAGTCAGAAAAAAGAAAATTCTAGCTTGTGCAAGGTTATATGCATAAAGGTCTTGTTTGGATTGCTTAGGAATAGTTTTTTTCTAGAAATAGCTTATTTCTAGATAATATTTTCTTTCAAAGTTACACACTTTTCAATATTTTCTTCCTAAAATCCTTATTCCTTTCTTATTCCCATACGTTCCAAACGAGCCCAAAAAGTCTCAGTTTGCTACACTTGTGCCAAATGTTCTCTCTAACGACTAACCCATATGTTTCTGAGATTTAGTTCTGACCCAAAACGACACATCAATTAGTAATACTAGAACTGTTTGATATAACCATCAAGATCTCCTCTCTCGACACTCAAGAGGAAATCTTGATGGTTTGATGAGTTGACTCAATTGTAATATTGAATGAAAATTGCTGCAGCAAAAAATTAATTTGCTAACGTACTGAATGGTCACAAATACGAGTACAAATGTACAATAAATAAAAATCTGCATACGTTTTAAAAAACAATAAATTTTACAATATTACTAGTAAATATGATTTGTCACTCTCAATAAAAAAAAAGTATCTCCCAACTATGTTAGCAAAATTATAGTCAGCTACAAAAAAAAATATGTTGAATTTCAAAGCATCAAAATTATTTCACTAGGCTACATTTTCCATTCTCAAGTGTTTTCATTTATGAGTATTGTCAACATTTAGTTCCATTATTGTATGTACTCATGTCAACAATGTTAAAAAAGAATGGAAGTCATTCCGCTAATTATATTATATCCACAAAATCGTCCAGACACATAATTAACTAAGGACAAAGATGCTAATTTAATAATCTTAATCAATAACCAAACATATATAAAGAGATACAGCTGAATAATAAAGAGGGGTAATAACGGCCTGGCCTACTTTGGCAATTACTGCCCCGACAAATGTGGCTGTTCGCCGCACGCACAGGCATAGACATTTATGCTTCGGAATACAAATGCTTTAAGCGCAAACAATGAATTAAAAGCTCACTGGATCTATATCAGAAATATTCTAAGGATCTCATGTCAGCTCATTAGAAAGGCAAACCTTTTTTCATTAAAATTTGGAATTATGACGATTTGATTTTTTTTGTTTTCTAAAAGATGACAAGAATGAAAAATATAAAACTAAATGTAAATCGCCATTTTAGTTTTTGCGATACTGCCCTTCAATTCATCTAAATTTAAGATTTTTTCGTTGCAAATGTCATAAATTAGCAAACCAAATATTAAGTGAAATTATTGATTCCTTTTAAAAAGCTACATAAAAACTTTTTGAGACTTTTCATAATAATATCCTAATAATCTTTTTATTTATTGATCAGCTTAAAATGACAAGTAATGTATTGACGAATTAAAATCAATGTTTACTAAAATTATATTGCATTTATTGTTTTATCAAGTTCAAATGAATCCGACGAGAACTAAGGATAACATATAACGTCTACTATTATCTCTAACACTCAAACAGCTTTTATCAAAGGCCGTAACATCTTTGACAGTATTCACCTGGTAAAGGAAGTAATGCATTCTTTTAACTCCCGAAAATAACAAGATGAAAACTACCCTTTATAGGCTGACGTCACTAAAGCCTTTGATACAGTACGTTGGACCTATTTAGAAACAATGTCTCAATACCTGAATTTTGCTAATTAAAGAGTTATGGGACCTAATTCAAAACTGCCTGATTAACAGCAAAATCTCTATTGAAGTTAATGGATTGGCTAACAAAGAAGTTTCATTAAACAAAAAAAAGTCTTGTATTTTTTTTTTCTGATGTAAGACCATGTGTTTAACAGAAGTCGACATTTGAATCAAAAAACAAAAAAAGTAGAAATCTAAATTGGAATCTGTATAAACATATTTCGAGATTTGAGTCAGAAAAAAGAAAATTCTAGCTTGTGCAAGGTCATATGCATAAAAAATCTCAGTTTGCTGCACTTGTGCCAAATGTTATCTCTAACCCATATGTTTCTGAGATTTAGTTCTGACCCATAATGACACATCAATTAGTAATACTAGAACTGTTTGATATAACAATTTTTAAAATTAATACACAGACTGATTTACTGCTCTTTTATTGATGTAGGAAGTGGTACAGTATGATCCTATCAAGAGGATATCAGCAAAGAATGCACTGGATCACAGAGATTTTGATGGTGTCAACAAAGCTGACTATTAGAAGAATTAGACCTCAGGAGCTATATAGTGCTACAAGATGCTCTCTTCTTATCACTTTACCTAGTTTGGATTGTCTGATGCTGTTTTTCATTTTATCTCTCTCAGGCATATTTTTTTGCTTATCTATGTGAATAAATATTGTTTTTTGTATGAATGCATTATGTTATAGAAATTCAATTTTTATTTGTGAATAATAAGTTGCAGAGAAACAATCAATTTATTGCTTACAGAAATATGCAAACACAAAGCTTTACTTGTTTCAATTGGAATTAAGAGGAAAGTTTCCAAAAAATGCCCTTGTCATCTATTTACCCACATAAACTCCGAAGAACCAATGATCGACTATATGTAAATTAAAAAAAGTTAAATAAACACTTTTACTGTGTCTTAACAAGCGTATTTGCAAAAGTCTCTCACTTTCCTTTATTTTACTCAATGTCACCAAGAAGGTCAAAGCTTGGTAATTCATCAAATTCAGTCTTTATCGAGAATACATGTAAAATCACTAAATCAGTGTGTGTGTGTGTGTATAAGAAAAAAAGCAGCAATCAGGATACATGTAAACCATTATGCTCAGTGATCTTTTGTCTTGAATTAGAAATTGACACAGGAAGCATTCGATTTAGTCCAAAATATGGTGGTGGTGTTCTTGATGAAACAATGTCAGTTTCTTCGATAGCAATTGTGTTTGTATCTTGACTTTGATGCCATGTTCTCAGTGATTTACAATTTGTATGTTTCTGATTAAGTATATGAAGCAATATTTGACTAATAGCTAGTGGCACTTTGAAGTGCTATAGGCAAATCAACACAAATAATAACACTCAGCACTTAAAACTACTTCAAGAAATAACTAAAACAAGGCATTTCACAAGTCAAACACTTTGACATCATTTAAGACATAATGTTAAGAATAAAGAATAATCAGGGGTAAAAATGTAAATAAGAAAAAAGTAGACTTCCGTACATATAAACGTTAGAGAGTATAACGGTAAAATTAGAAGAGAGAGTAACGGCACTTTACTGTGCCATTATAAATACCTTGTATAGCCCCATTGTACATTTTTTAGAAGAATTAATACAACATTCATAAATACCAATACAATTACAATATTTCACATGGTATCAGAGCAGTAAAGTGACTCATCCCCTCAGAATATCCAGAAATCAAATATCAGTAAACAGCCATGGCAGGTGAGGTTGCTAACTCGACTGGTAGCACTGGTACCGGCACCGAGACCATTCCTCCTCCATGGAGTGGACTTCAAGGCGTCGATACCAGCACTGTCAAACTCACCACGACCCTTCTTAATGGCCACAACTACCAGCAGTGGGCACATGCCATTAATATCTCCCTTGAAGGGAGAGGGCTCCGCGAATTCATCACCGGGGAATTTCAAAAACCAAATCAAATAACAAACCCAACCGAATACAAACAGTGGAGAAGGCTGGACTGTCAAGTCCTAAGCTTACTCCAAAATTCTGTAGAACCAAAAATTGGAGAGATTTTTTTCAATCACGAAACCTCAAAAGACCTCTGGGATGCAATAACCAAGCATTATGGCAAGAGAAGAAATCATTCACACATTTTCCATCTCAAGCAAAAAATCGAAAAAATCAGCCAAAATCAAAGACCCATTATCGATTATATTACTGATCTGAAGAGAGGATGGGAGGAACTCAAAATGTACCAACTACCTACCTCAGATCCAAATATGCTTAAAGAAAGAGAGCATGCTCAGGTTTACCGATTTCTCGGAGGCCTTGATGACAGCTATGACGCCATTAGAGCACAAATTCTCCTGTCAGCTGAGCTTCCTCACCTCGAGGATGTCATGGCCACGATTGAGGGGGAGGAGACCAGACGCCTTCTCATGGTGGGTAGCGCGGCTAATCAGGAGAGAATCGAAGCTCAGGCCATGGTGGCGAAGAATCAAAACCCTAACCCTAGATGGGGAAAGGGAGAAAATTGGTGCGACAACTGCAAAATGGAAGGTCACCCGAGGGACAAGTGTTGGTTCCTACATCCCCATCTCCGCCCGAAATGGTGGAAAGAGAAAGCTGACGGAAAATCTAAGGCGACGGAGAGTACAAGGGTCGAAAGAAAGAAAGGTTTTGGGGCTGCTGTGTGTCGCGAGGAAGAAGAAAGGAATAAATCCAAGCGACTTGGGTGTGGAGCGGAGTCAAGCACAACCAGATCCGATCCAATTAAAAATCGGGATGAGCTGGGCTCTCTCATGGCCCAACTAACGCAACTCCTCAAGGCCAATAATAATTCAGGTTTATTTAATTATAATAGGCCCAGCAGTTCGTACGTGTTTGAAACTGGTACAAATGTGTTTGATAATAAACCAGACCTAAATTCAATTAGCGCAAAACAAAATCAAACCTTAATAAATATTATCCCTAATAAAAGGACTAGTCAACCAAATAAGCAAAAGTACACCTTCCTTGGTTACCATAAAATCGATGAATTTGATAATATGTGGATTTTAGATTCGGGTGCTACCAACTATATGACGGGAAATAAAAACTTATTACATGATTACCATGCATTAAAAAATAATGATGTTGTGTTAGTAGCAAATGGTGATAAAATGAACATTTGTGGGTATGGCTCAATCAAGCTTTTTTCTAAAGAAATTACAAATGTTCTTTATGTAGAAAAATGCACTTCAAACTTATTATCCATATCAAAACTTTCTCAAGAATTAGAATGTGAAATTGTTTTTTCTTCGAAAAATGTTTTCTTTCAGGATTTGAAATCCAAGACGAGGATTGGTGAAGGATTCTTACATAATGGAATTTATGTTTTGAGTAAAAAACGATTTAATTTCTATACAAAAGCACAAGATTTTGGAAGGCTTTGGCACAAGAGAATAGGGCATCCATCCGATAAAGTCTTGAAGCATGTTTTTTATTTTCCTAAGTTAGATTGTAGTAATTATGATGTATGCAAATTAGCTAAGCAAACTAGATTACCTTTTCATGCTTCAAATTCTAGAAGTGAAAAATGTTTCAATCTTGTACATTCTTATGTTTGGGGACCCGCTCCCGTTGACTCCTTCAATGGCTTTAAATATTTTGTTATTTTTATTGATGATTTTTCAAGAGTTACTTGGCTATATCTTTTGAAAAATAAAAGTGAAGTTTTTTCAAAGTTTCAAGACTTCTCTAATATGGTTGAAAACCAATTTAATACTAAAATTAAAATTCTTAGAACCGATAATGGAACCGAATATATAAATCATAATTTTTTGAATTTTCTAAGTGAAAAAGGAATTTTACATCAAACAACTTGTGTTTATACTCCTCAACAAAATGGAATTTCCGAAAGAAAAAATAGACATCTTCTTGAAGTAACTAGAGCCCTTCTTTTTCAAAACAATGTGCCTAAGATTTTTTTTGTCGGATGCCGTTCTCACCGCCACCTATTTAATCAATAGACTTCCTAGCGTTGTTTTAGATTTTAAAAGTCCTTTAGAAGTTTTATACAAAAGGAAGTTCAATCTCAATCATTTACGGATTTTTGGTTGCACTTGCTATATTTATAAAAATAAATTAGATAAATTAGATCATACCTCTATCAAAACTATTTTCCTTGGATATTCTTCTCAAAAAAAGGGTTACAAATGTTTTGATCCAAACGAGAATAAAATTTATATTTCTAGAGATGTTGTCTTCTTTGAGAATGAACCTTTTTTTCAAAAAAATGACAAGCTTGATGAGAACATCTCCACAAATGACTTTGTTGTACCTATAGTCCCTAATCAAATTTGTGAGAGAAAAATTGTAGGGCAAGAAAAAATAAATGAAGAACAAGAAGGAGCCGACAATATCACCGAGAGTGAAGAAGAGAATGCTAGTTCACAAGATGAGACGATCTTGAGGAGATCAACTCGGCCTACACAACCACCGGCTAGGTTGTGAGATTTCGTAACCTATGAGGTTCAATATCCGATCCAAAATTATGTTTCATATGATAAAATAACCAATAACCATCGTGCTTTTTTAAGTGCAATATCTCAAAATGAAGAACCAAAAAATAATGAAGAAGCCATAAGCCAATCGGTATGGTGCAAGGCTATGAAAGAAGAACTTCAAGCCTTAGAAAAAAATAACACTTGGACAATAGTACCATTACCCAAAAATAAAAAACCCGTTGGGTGCAAATGGGTTTATAAAATTAAATATAATAGTGATGGTACCATAGAACGGTATAAGGCTAGATTGGTTGCCAAAGGTTATACCCAAACCTATGGCATTGATTACCAAGATACTTTTGCACCCGTAGCGAAAATGAATACCGTTAGAATTTTACTCTCAATAGCGGTCAATAATGGTTGGAAATTATATCAAATGGATGTGAAAAATGCATTTCTTCAAGGAACCCTTGAAGAAGAAGTTTACATGACTCTTCCACCGGGTCATGTAAAAGAGAAAAATACTAACCTTGTTTGTAGGTTAAAAAAATCTATTTACGGACTTAAATAATCTCCAAGAGCATGGTATGGAAAATTATCTCATTATTTAATTTCTTGCGGTTTTAAAGTAAGTCATTCTGATACATCTATTTTTTCAAAATATGAAAATGGTGACACTACCATTGTTCTTGTGTATGTGGATGACATAATTGTTACCGGAGATAATTTAGAAAAAATCAATGGTGTAAAAAAGCAATTGAGAGAAAAATTTGAAATAAAAGATCTTGGTGTACTTAAATATTTTTTAGGCCTTGAGATAGCTCATTCCACCAAAGGTTTATTTATTTGTCAAAGAAAATATACCTTAGACCTTTTAAAAGAAACCGGTAAATTAGGTTGCAAACCGGCCTCGACCCCAATTGATAGCAATACCAAATTGAATTCCGAAGATGGTGACTTTGTGGAAAACATTAACCAATTCCAACGCCTCGTAGGAAAATTAATTTACCTAACAGTAACTAGGCCGGACATTGCATTTGCCGTAAGCCAAATTAGTAGGTTTATGCACGCACCAAGAAAACCACATTTGGATGCCATTGATAGGATTTTGAGATATCTAAAAAATTCACCCGGAAAGGGTATATGGATGAAAAATAATAAATCTAATAATGTGTGTGGCTATTCCGATGCAGACTGGGCCGGGAGTTTCGATAGAAAGTCAACAACCGGTTATTGCACGTTTGTAGGCGGAAATTTAGTCACATGGAAAAGCAAGAAACAAAGTGTTGTGGCGCGGTCAAGTGCGGAAGCGGAGTATCGAGCCATGGCATCCACCGCAAGTGAGCTTACTTGGATCAAACAAGTACTCAAAGACTTGCATGTTCCAATACTTGGTCCAATGAAGATGTTTTGTGACAATAATTCGGCACAACATATCGCTTCAAATCCGGTATTTCACGAAAGAACGAAACATATTGAAGTGGATTGTCACTACATAAGGGAAAAGGTTCAAGCGAAAGAAATCGAGACTCCGTATGTGAAGAGTGAAGACCAATTGGCCGACATCTTCACAAAGGGACTCATTCCAAAGGTGTTTGAAGATATAGTTAGCAAGCTTGGATTAATAGATATCTATAATCCAAGCTTGAGGGGGAGTGTTAAGAATAAAGAATAATCAGGGGTAAAAATGTAAATAAGAAAAAAGTAGACTTCCGTACATATAAACGTTAGAGAGTATAACGGTAAAATTAGAAGAGAGAGTAACGGCACTTTACTGTGCCATTATAAATACCTTGTATAGCCCCATTGTACATTTTTTAGAAGAATTAATACAACATTCATAAATACCAATACAATTACAATATTTCACACATAATGGTCATAGCAAAAATGAAAACATCTCATGCTAATAACATTCTAAATATTTTTGAGTTACTGGCATACCAGTAAACTAGTAACATGGGCATCCAGCCATTATTTCCATCATTTTTCCTCCTGGCATCTCATCCTGTAGAAGTCTATACCATTGTCTTCGTCCTTTGCATAAGCATATCTTGGCGTGTGCTTGATGAACTATACTCGTGCCATACAAGAAATGTGACCCTCCAAAGCTAATACGTCTGGCTGAACACATGATATATTCCGCACCTCTTTGTCAACACTCTCTTTTGTCGTTAGCTCTTTGAAAACCTTTTGCACCACCATAAATGAGTACTGCAAATGAGCTTCCTGCATTGCATGCCACAAAAAAACAAAAAGAAGGGAAAAAAAGGCCCACTTTAATCAGGGATATCAATTTCAGTTCCTTCTTATTACTGCAGTCATTTTGTCTTGATTTGTCCTTATTATCAGAAGCAAAGCTAATTTGAGACTAGAAAAAAAAAATCATAAATAGTAGAAAAATTAGGTGAAATCGCAACATTGGTGGTTATCTGATCCAAAGTTATTAATTTAGGTTAACTGAGCACTTGAAACTTAATTATGGTGATGTAAGAAATTTAGCAAAATTACTGGAAAGTAGTGCCTTAAACATACCAGCACCAGCTAAGAAATTTAGCAAATTACTGGTAAGCAGTGCCTAAAACATACCAGGCCTTGTTGATGCTGGTACAGCAACTGCCAAAATATTCAATTCACTGACGTTTGTTTGTTTGGAAATAAGACTAGTTATACGGACGAAGGACTTCAATCCAATTGTTCAGGTGATCTACAAGTTAACTTTTATGCAAGTAATTCCAGGTTAACTTGGTGTTGGCTTTTTACAATATTACATACATATGGACCTTCGGATGAGTGTTTCCTTTTATGCTCATTATGCCAATAAATAGTTGTTTTAAGCGACATTAAGATGGTTATTATAAAGAGTAGTTCTGTTATCTTTACCAAAATATTTGTTACATTACTAGTGCGTCCAAGTCAGCAATGTAACAGATCCTCATTGACCGTAGAAAAATCAGGTCTTGACCAAATCAGCTACAAACAAATTGGTTCTAGTAAAACAATTAACATATAGTAAGTTGGTAACTCTAATAACCCAATCGTGTATAACGGAGACATTATTAATGTTTAAAAGTTTAGATTTAATCATCAAACTTAAAGCAATTTGGAAATAGTTTGGCCATGTAATGACTCATCACCAAAACCGATGTGCTAATGTTTCAAGATACTTGAGAAATGATCGATCTACTATCAAATGGCAAAAAATTGATACAAAATCTATCTAAAGTTCTAAACTATAAAGGAGATGTATAAAATCACATTTCTAAATTTGTTTTGCCGTTGTCACAGTCTCGATCAGCAGCCTATAATTATTTTTTTTTTTTGAAAAAAGCAACTCTAAATGAGTCGCCTGCATCCATTAAAGCATGCCAAAATCCATACAAACAGTAGCAAGTCACCAAGCTTGTGACTTAAACTAAAAGCTACAAAAACTAAGCCACACTAGGAAAGGTATCGTATACCAACAAAACAAACAAAAAAGCAACAGCAAAGAAAATAAAGATCAATCTCCCAAAAGATCTTCATCCTCTTCTCCCTGTATTGCTCCATTCTGTTGGAAGTGTGTTTCCATCCCAGTATGTGTCCCTGACCAATGAAAAAAGAGACTCAAGATATTAAGATAAACAGTGGCAGTATGTATCCCTGTACCTGGAGTAAAAGTACATTTATTCCTAAATACCCAAACTGCCCATAATAAAGCTGCCAAAATAGTCCTAAAGTAAGTTTTTTGATCATTCAATAAACCACAGCTATAATCCCAAGCCTCTCTTAAAGTATGAGCCGTAACAAATAACCCTTTTGGATTAAACCTATTAAACATATGCCAAAATTGAAAAATAAAAGGACAATTTAAGAATAAGTGGTTAATGGATTCTTGTTGTTCACAGAAACAACAAGCATTTATTCCAAGCCATCTCCTTTTTTGTAAGTTATCCAAAGTCAAAATTTTCCCTTCCAAAGCCAACCAAAGAAAAAGCTTTATTTTTAAAGGGATTTTAAGGGGCCACACCGAATCCTTTTTATTAAATTTAATTCCCCCGGTAACTAGAAATCCATACATTGATTTTACTGTGTAGTTGCCAGAACCATGCCAGTGCCAAACTATGGAGTCAGGGTTATTATTGAAGTTGTACTGTCTAAGAAAAGTCGAAAGCCTATCTTTTTCTCTTCTCATTTCATTAGTAACACCCCTACTAAGAAAGAGATTGATCGTACACCCACCCCATACCTTAGCTACCGAAACCTGCTTTCTCCTAGTTTTTTTAAAGAGTTCAGGAAATTCCCTTTCCAAAGGTCTAGACCCATTCCAGCAGTCTTTCCAAAAACTAGTAGCATCTCCATTATTAACTACTTTAGTAGACCCTATTCTCATGATCTGTTTTAAAGCATTTACATGCTTCCAAAAAGAAGAGAAGGAAGATTCAGCTCTATTGTGATATTTAGCATAAATTAGATCCTTCCAAATCCCCTGGTTGTCGGAACTGTAATACTTCCACAACCATTTGCCAAGTAGGGCCTTATTCATGAGTTCTAAATTTAGTATTCCCCACCCCCCTTCATCTTTAGGTCTGCAGATTCTGTCCCAAGCTACCAGAATATATTTCTTTCTCTCATTAATTCCCGACTTTCCCCACAAAATATTCCTTCTAAGCAAATCTATCTTGTTAATCACCCATCTAGGAAGGAGGTGAAAAGACATAAGGTACAAAGGGAGTGCTGAGATGACAGAATTTAAAAGAACAACTCTTCCCCCAAGAGAAAGAAGATGCTTTTTCCAGCCAACTAGTTTTTTCTCAATTTTAATAATTAAGTTGTTCCAATCTGATTTGGTAGGATTCTTCCAATGCAAAGGAGTTCCCAAATACTTTATTGGTAAAGTTCCCACCTTACAATTAAGAATACTAGCTAGAGACTGAGCTAAATGAGAAGAAATATTGAGAGGCACTAACTCACTTTTTGCAAAATTCACCTTAAGTCCAGACATTGTTTCAAATGATCTCAATACCCAATGGATTTTCTCCATTGTCTGTTGACCAGCTTTAAGAAACAACAAAGTATCATCTGCATATTGCAGATGAATTAGCTGTTGACCTGAACCTAAAAGAGGTCCTAAACCAGAAAAGTGCCCATGTAATACTCCCTGTTGTAACATCTTAGATAACCCCTCAGCTGCTAAAATAAAGAGATAGGGTGATAGAGGATCACCCTGCCTTAATCCCTTTACACAATGAAAAAAATCCCCTTGAAACCCATTAACCAATACAGATGCCATACCTCCTTCAAGTAAACTTCTAATCCAACCAACCCATTTTACTGAAAAGCCCCTCTACCTAAGAGAATTAAAGAGATACTCCCAACTAATTTTATCAAAAGCCTTCTCAAAGTTCAGCTTGAGAAGGACCCCAGGCTCCTTATGTTTTTTAGTCCAATTAAGAATTTCATGGACTGTCACCACCCCATCAAGAATAAATCTACCCTTAAGCAGCCTATAATTTAATTATAAAAGAATTTGAAAACCACAAACTGCACTAAACGACTGAAATAAAAGCGCGCATTAATTTGAAATCATTAATTGCACATGAAGAAAAATACAACACAACAAAGTCGAAGGTAAAATTAAAGTCCCATAAATTACATACCAGACATGAAAACAAGTAAAGAAAAAACAAGAAATAAATAAAAAGACCTATACTCTTTCGATTCTAGCTACATGGATGTGCAGATTATAATACGTGATGTCGATTAAAAAATTATGACGATCTTTCTCCTCTCAAAGGAAAAAAATGTTAAGAAAAATAATAATATTTAGGCATTTCTGCTCTGTTGGCTCCCAAAACAAAACAAGTTTGAGCTGGCTCATTGGTTTACAATTGCAGGACAAAGCCAGAAATTCAATGCAAGTTGTATCACCATTTATCAAACGAATTAAAAATTAAAGTAGTCGATAATTTACGACATTTCACGAAATATCGAATGACATTCAAATTATATGGAACTTGATTCACGACCGATTAATAAGGATAACGACTTTTCTATAGATATTTTTCTTTTTATTTTTTTTTATTTTACTTTTTCATTTGAGATCGAAGATGTCATCAAGTTTGTCGAGATCAGATATTTGTAATAGATCTGAACCATTTCTTATTAACTGCCAAATAATTTCACAATCAATTTAATTATTGCTGCTTCGTCTACTTCTATCCCATTTTTCCATTTCGCGCTGAAGTACAAAAAATTGAATACTTAATACTAATTATATAACCTCCAAATCTTGACCATTGGGCCACAAATTTGCATATCGCATGCTTATCTGAGGATCAATCCACAAATAATGATTACTCAATTAATTAATCTTCATAAAAGCGGTCACATATAATTAATTATAACTCACAAATATTCTTCATATGTAGTACAAGTTATTATTCTTCATGACTACTGCCGTTTTAAACTCCGGATATTTTATTTGAACTTGAGCTCATGATTTATAATACTTCTTTTGCATTGTTCAGGTGCTTCATGCTTTTCGCTTCATACAGGATGACCAAAGGTCGGAATAACTGTTTGTAAAGATTTTTCTTCTATATGGATGTCTTATTATCTTTTAAAAAATCAAGGTCGGAATAGAATAATTGGATTATTGCAAAATATTTTGCTAAACTATTATGATCACTAGTGATAATAAAATTTTACATCAAATCTTAGGAATCGAATATGTAATTAATATGATACAGTATGATAAAAATGCATCGTTAATATGTATAAGAAACCATGCAACACTCTAATATAGCATTGTACCCATAAAATGGTATCGCGCAATGCGCGAAATTAGCTACAATTAAAAATCGATCCTGATATTCCAACAAGCTTCATTCAATTTGAAAAGAGCACTACGGATTGAAGCACTTTATTAATTATTCAAATACAAAAAAGCCTGTTCACTTCATTAATTAAAAGACATTTGGATGACTGAAATCAAATTTATAAAAACATTGTCTTTGCTCTCCATGAAGAAGAAACTGCAATAATTTCAAACCGTATGGTTAAAATCAAACTTATAGAAATGTTGTTCAAAGAGAGAAAATAATTACGGTCTTGGGGATTAGCCTTGCACCAAGTACGTGCAACGGCAGTGTTGACTTTGGTACATGTAAATAATGAAAAAAAAAATGAAGAGGGTAGACTCTTTAGTCACCTGTGATTTTTTTTTTTTTTTTTTTTTTTTGATGAAATGCCCTTTAGTCACCTGTGATTAGTGACTAGTGTGTCAATTCCTTGCTCTAATATATATTTTTTTTTCAAAAAGAAAACATAACTAGGCTCGTAGGCATAAATAAGTTTTCTTGGGCTCGGCTTCAATCATATAATGGCAAGTTTTCTTGGGCGAATTTTGGTAGGTCGTCGTAGAAGCGGCGAACTTGTCTTGAACGGCTTCAGTTCGCGCAACACCGTTCACAGATTTTGGGACCATTCTCAACCTCCTCCTATGTATATGCAATTTCAAACAAACGCGACTACAGGTATCTTTCTCTCTTATATTAGAGTAAAGGATTATTTCCCTTTTTTAATAAAAATGTGACTGCAGGTATCTTTTCTTAAAAAAATTGTGTTGTGATGAGCAATTTAATTGTTGAACTAATGTACTAGTCTAGTTGGATACACTCGATGACTCGACAATTACAATCGCATTTCGCTATCAGAATTCAACTTCGGCCCACAAAATAAATTTAAGAAACAAGTTGGCTCTAGTTTACAGATTTCACACTTCCATCACTCAGTTAAAATATTGGTTGTAAGTATCGTTTTATTATTTTTTTAAAAAAAAATTGTGTTATGAGGAGCAATTCAAATTTCGATTAATGAACTAACTAGTTGCGTGTATACTCGACAATTACAATCGCATTTCACTATCAAAATTCAATTTCGGCCCAAAAAATAAATTTAAGAAACACACGTCGGCTCTAGTTTAGTTAAACCCAAAAATTTTAAAATAATAATAAAATAATATTAATAATATCCAATATACACGATTTATAAAAATAATATCGCAATTACGGAATCTGAGATTCCGAACCCAATTACGAATTTCCAGAATCCGTAACTGGCCATTAATTTGTATGCCTCAATGGGCGTGGCCATTGCCCATTTGTATTTGCTGGCAAATTTTTTTTTTGTGTCGTTGGATTATTCAAATGTGAACATAAGATTTTCCTCATACTTAGTCTGCAAGTGGTTCAATTTGAATTGTTGTTTTTTATAGAATTTGCTAGAGATATTATATTAAATTTATGACAATGGTTATCTTCAAAAAAATTTATGACAATGGTGAAACGACAATTTTTCCTCTTTATTAGAATGACAATGCTCAGTCAATTTTATGTGCTATTATGCGTTAATGAACTTTAAAGCAAGTGCCAACATTTATCATGGTTCCATTTCAATTACAAAATGCCAATATTTCAGCACATTTTCTCCTCATTTCAAGCACCAAAAGAAGGTATTAATTCTTCGTTTGTGTTAATTTTATTTATTAGCTTAACTTATGAATTTAAATTATAGATAAAAAGTCTATTTCAATCAATTAATTAATTAATCTGTTAATTAATTATCTGGTTAATTGAAATAAAATCACAAATTATATTGAATTGTATATTGATACTAGTGTTCTCCAATCGTGCGTGTCGTGTCGTGTCAACCACGATCGTGTTAGAGTGTCTCGTGTCGTGTCGTGTTGACACGAACTACTTTTTTAATCGTATTGTGTCGTGTCGTGTCGTGCTTAGTGGTGAGAAGAGGCAACACGACACGCATTCTGACACGACACGACTGACACAATCGTGTCGTGTCGTGTTAGTTATGTCAAATCGTGTCAGATTATTTTATTATTTTTTAAATTAAAAAATTATTAAAAATTAAAAGTAAAGGAAAATTTACTAAACGTCATAATTTATTATTTGATTAAGTTTAAACTTTTTATTAATATTTTTTTATAAAAAAAATAATAATTAGATTAGAGCAATATTATGATTTAAATGATGGTAAATAATATGATGTAGTATTATAAATTGAAATTAAATTATTATTTTTGCTTAAATAATCAACATTAATAATTTAATTTGTGTTGAGGTGTCGTGTTAATTCGTGTTCGTGTCGTGTTGCGTGTCGAATCGTGTCATGTTGAATCGTGTCAAACTTTCTAATGTCCCAACACGACACGATTATGACACAACACGATAACACGATCGTGTCGTGCCAATTTTGTATTCATGTCGTGTCGTGTCGTGTCAACACGCACATCGTGTCGTGTCATTTTGGAGAACACTAATTGATACAAGCCAATTGCAAAGTTCAAAAGTAAGAATATAGTGAAGTAACAGAAATAGCCTAACCTGCCAGATTATATGGTTATTTAATCTATAATTTCTGATATAGGTACATGACAAGCAATAGCATACGATAAGAGCAAAAGGATGATCAAGTTCATGAATGAATTATAGTGATTATGAATATAGAACATTAAATTGACCATATTAATTAAAAGAAAGTGACGGAATCTCAGATTCCGTACATGTAGGTATAGGCGAAAATATTGACCGACTTGATTCCATTGAGATTAAATTGTCAAAATTAATGGCCACGCTCAGTTACGGAATCTGAGATTTCGTAACTAGTCTGTTACGGATTCTGGAAATCCGTAATTGGATTCGGAATCTCAGATTCCGTAATTGCGATGTTATTTTTATAAATCGTGTATATTTGATATTATTATTAATAGTTTATATTGTTTTATTATTATTTTTAAATTTTTCGGTTAGTTAAAATATAGGCTCTAAAAGTAATTCCCTTGCAAGATCTAACATTTTGGTTGTGATATATTTGAGTATAAATGATTGCCATGGGGTAATTACAAAATGTTAATTGGTGCATACAAATTATTAACTCAAAAAAATAGATGAAAGAATTGATGATTAGTCCGGCGTACATATTATGTAATAGTTATTTAATATGATAGCAGCATTGGGAAGGTTGAGAATTAGCTCTTGGTCTAGTGACAAAGAACAATACATCTCAAGTGAGAGGTCGCAAATTCGAAATTCTATTGGAATGATTTTTTATAGACATTTAATTTAAAAATAAATTGGGATGGTAGACTCCCAATTTATTTAATAAATTGGGATGCTAGACCCCATTGGAAAGGTCGGCAAATTAAGCTGCGCCGGAAGCTGGTTTTGGACGTTTGTAGAACATGCTGAAACGTCATTCAAATAAACCTGATTGCTTAAAATTTCAGCGTTATGTAATGATTGAATTTTTGGAGTTATGTATGCTTGCTATGATAGTACAGGATGCCAACTAACATTGATTGGTAAATTAAAATTAATGGTTGCCAAGTTTTAGTAATAGAAAGGTAGAGACAGACGGACGGATAGGCGTACGCGTCGTATGATGTTTAATTATTTCTTTGTGCGCGCGCCACAGTGCGAGCAGTCCGATATCTGAACCGTCCAATTAACCATCTATGCTTAGCTCCACCTCTTTCGTTCTCTATCCATATGCTTAGTTCCACTTGTTTGTAAGCGAACGGATATCATCGTATAATCAAACGGTAGATATGTTCCATCGATTCAATATCAAACGGTCCTAATTTGGTTGGACCAAATAGCGTCCAGTAGTCGTCTATTGTGTGCTATGCTCGAAATTTCGTAATGCGACTAAGAGATAATATTGTCCGTTCGATTTAAATTGAATGGGCTTGATTTTCTGACGACGATTGCTAATCGTTGTGAGAGTAGAGAGGAACAGGACGAGTTTTGATCAGGGCTGGGCCTGATGTAATACTTACTTTCAATTAAGGTCCAAATATAATCGAGGTCCATTTAATTTGGTAATATGAAAATGTCTCGTGTCTGGATGTATTTAATTAAATTTCGTGATCTCTTGTTTCATAATTTTGCTATTTGCTTTTCTTGAAGCTTGTGTTATGGATGAACTATATCGTACTTCGATCATGTTTTTGGAGTTGTATTGGACATTAGAGTTACGCCAAATTAATCTTCTTTTAATAGTTATTGGTGTGAGATTTTTTTTTTTTTTTTTTTGAAGGTAAGATAGCATCAAGTTTTCTAACTTAAATATCATAGTGACATTATACTATTCTCTCTCTTTCTCTTTTTTTCAAGAATAGAATTTGCAAAATCTCAATCTAATTAGATGATGATAATCTGTCATCTCAAGTTTGATATAATTATGTGTTTTGACAAGGATTTATATCAGCTCTAATAAAATTCATTTAAAATTTTTGAGATATATTATTCAGCATCACTACATTAGAGAGTAAATATCTTGCTAATCAGTTTGCAATTCAATTTTCTATTTTTCCACTAGTTAATTTTTTTTTCTTTTTTGTCATTCTATTTGCATGACTACATGATCAAATGATGTTTTGCCTTCAAAGTCACAACAAATTTGTTATCTAAAGTTAAAAAAAATATGACATGATTCTTATATAATCATTATCGTGCTTTGTGATAAATAAAAAAATTTCATTCAAATAACAAATTCTCCATCTAGATTATATAATGATATTATAGAAAACAGTCCAATCAATAGAATATGCTTAATTGACTTATTGAAATTTTGATGCCACGAGTAAATAAGTTATGAGACATTGTTTTACTTTTTCTATTTTATTTTTGCTTTTCTTTGCTTTTAATTAGCCGCTGGCTAATTCTGTAATTAACATTTTATTCAATTAAAAGATGGAGACCTGATCTCCATTTTTTCCTAAAAGAGTTATGAGACATTGGAGAAAATCAAGTTAATAACAAGATGGGATCTTATCTCCATTCATTTGGAGATTGTAAGAAGGAATATTGATTTTTGTTTGGATGAAGAGTTGTTTGGGTTCTATTCGATCTGGGTTTTTATTTTTTTATTTCTTATTGTTAGATATTTTCTTTACTATTTTGCATCAGAATAATTGTGCTGGGTATGAAATTTTTTGTAACAAGGCCAGATGAGCTCTATGTAAATTTGTTTCTCAAAGAAGAATGATTATTTTCTCGACAAAGTGCTTGGATGAATTTTCTTTGTTCTGTATTGTAGCAGCTATTTATAAAAATATTTTATTTGATAAAAAAAATATGCATGTGGTATCATAATTCTCCCTTACTCAATCACATAAACGTTAAATCGTTTACACCGTTTACTAAAACGAAATGATTAACGAAATTGATTTTTGTGCCATATGATAAACGATTTGGTTAACGATAATATAAGATGTGTCGTATAATTAAACTAAACGATAACGATTAGGGGTATTTCTGTGATCGTTAGCCACGTTTGACACCCCTAATTGTGAGAGTTTGCCCAGTTTAACCATCCAAATGAATTAAAAACATTAATTTTCTATTTTTTTTTAGTTTGTGATAAGATAATAATATAACATGACATACTTAAAATATGGCAAACATTTCAAAAAGTCTCAAAGACAAGATAATTTTTTTCATTGATAATAGGGTTGTGATAGGAAAACAAGATGGGTTGGAATCAATTAAGTAATCAGTATTATAAATAAAGAAACGTGGGAGTCCTGTTAAAAAAATTTTAGAAACAGTCGACACGGCATCTGCGCCGTTGGTTTATTTTTAGCGATCTGTTCGATTCATTTACTCTTCTTATTTTCTTTTTCTTCCGATCCACCCTCCCTGTCTCTATTTTGTGCTAATCGGAGGTCCTCTTTCGCTTTCCTTCTCTTTTCCTCCTCCTCAAGTAGAACTACCTCATCGTCATGTTAGGGCCTCGCATCCTCCCTCCGATCCTCCTCAGTCTACCTCAAACCTTTTTAAGCTTGCCCCCAAAACTAGGGTTTGTCCCCGCACCTTTGTTTCCTCTTCTTTCTTCTTTCCCATCGACAAATAAAATTCCAAATATCATGTGATCGGCCAGGAAAGAGCAAACTGTGTTTTCTTTGCTCCGCACTTCTTCGCTCTGCTCTATTACTCTTATTCGCACCATTTGTCGGTTTCAACCACCTACCCCTCACCTCATTTCTCAGTGAGTCAGCGAGACAGTTGCTTTTCTTGCAATCCATGGCTAGGTGCACAAATCCCAGTTGCTTGATTCTAACAATGCAAGCTTTAACTTTTTTTTTATATTATTTAATTTTTTTCAACTTTATCTTTGAAGCTGGGTATTTGTTTTTGTTAGTATCTTATATTAAAAATGAATTTTTTTCCTTATTGTAATTGGTCATTCTTTTATCGAAGTCATGGAACGATCGCTATTAATAAATGATCAGACCTTTGCAATTTGATATTTTACCATTTTAACCTACATCGTTTTTGTCAAAATATGAATTTTGACTCTCTAATCAGGTTTTGTTTTCATCATGAATTTCTAAGTTTATATATGCGGTGATATTTGTGATAATGCTAATAAAATATAACATTCTAACTATTTACTGGTTTACATAATGTATTAATAATGATTAATGGTAGTATAATATGTTTAATTGTTATTCAGTTCATTTAATGTATAATATGCTTGCTGAGACTGTTGTCAGGGATCTTGGTAAGTTCAGCCATATAAGATTGACTGATTTTGTGTGCAAATTCCACTGGTAAATGGTTGGTTCCAGAATTTCTTTTTTTGTCGATCGGTTGCTCAGTTTGGTACATACTATACCAGTAATGATGAATCTCCGAATCAACTGGTTGGTATGAGCAGGGTTCCTATTTTTTTTCTCTTTATTTGCAAGATTAATTCCTAAACTCATTGACAAACATTTCACAAGTTTATCTCTGGATAAAGTACAGAAATGCATTTCTGATCTAGACCGAGAATGTTGTGCTAAAGAAAGAGCAGGAAGATCAGGTTGCTTGAAGTATCTGAAAAATCATATATTTCTATTCATAAAAACAATTTCATTACCAAAATTTCTCCCTTACTGAAATTATTAAATTTTTCTTCTTTTTTTTTTTTTGGTGTCGTAGGTCAGTCATCATTCACGTAATGATGAGACAGCCTACTCAGGTTATTAACAATATTCAATATAGAGGTTTGCTTTTTTTAATCTCATTTTAAACTTACCTTCCTGATGATTAAGCATTTTTTTAATCCCATAATTTTACTGGTAAGCCTCTGAAGTTGATGTGGTAGCCTTTGATGGTAAGCATAATAAATAGATTAAGATCTCAAACCAATTGCTATTATTATTGATTATTAATTGCAAGGTGGTTACTTTTTAAAAATGAGAGAATATGGTAAAGTTTGTTGTGAGTACATATAAAAAAGAGAAATACCAATATTCTTATACGGTTAGGTATATAATTTTGTTTAAAACTTTTTTATATGTTGATTTTAATTTTTTTTACTATATTATACGATTTTGATATGCTGACTTAATTTAATTATTATTTATTATGTTTATAACCAATCTAAAAAAATAAAGGGATCTATCTAGAAGGAAGGCATTGAATTTGGTCTCTTCAGTCCAAGCCATTATTGTTTTAAATATTTCTTTAAATAAGAATTAAATGTTTTAAAAAACCAATGAGTCAGGACAGTTCATATTTTTAAAATTTAACAAAATTTAATGCTTTGGAAGTTTTATAGTCATCTTGGTTTCTATATATAAGTGTGTCTCCAGAAAATTCAGTTTTAAATGCTAAACGGGTGCAGAATCTGAAAAAGAGGGTTTTTTTTTCTTTTTAGTATATATTCACAAAAATTAACATAATTGATGATCTGATCGTTATCTTTAGTTTTTTGTACAATTATATACATTTGAGCACTGTTGATAAATCTCTCAGCTTAGTGATTGAGTTCATGCCGTTATCCATATGAGGATATTTAAGATTTGGCAAGCAATTGATACGAAGAATGGTAGCGTGTGGGGGAATGAATTTTATTTTACTGGACAAAGAGGTATATCATTTTGTTATTATATTTATCTTTGTTTGAAATAATGATATGATTTGATCGTTATCGTTTTGTGATTGAAATGATGATCCTATCAAGAATGGACAAAAAAATCATAAAAATGGTGATTTGAATCTCAATTTTTTAATTACACTCTAATTTCAATTGTTTTTTCATTAATGTGCAATTCTCCCACTTTTCATAGTCAGATATACTATATCATATATGCCGAGCGGTCTCTTTTACTAATAGATTGACACTGATAGCACAGAATTCTGCAACGTTAGAAGCCATAACTGATATAAAACCATTGGAGATACACTGGCAAAACAACTATACCTAGACCAAAATTTAGTTTCTTCAAAGATCAGCAACAAGTAACCCACCACACAGAGATGCCTATTGGTAGAGCCTGATATCAGCAAGTAACCCACCACACATTAGAAAAAAGTGCTATTTAATGCCTAGAAATTTTAAATAACTAATAGCTTTCCCTTAATCCTAGCAGCTTTAGTGCTCTTGCACATCACGGCCTATTCTTAACAAAATGCCAGCTTTTGCGCCTCTCCTAATAATCATGCAAATTATAATCAATTTATTTTGGACTGAAAAAAATGGAGGCAGTCAGGATCGAGCGAAGCTCGATATGCCCCTCTAGTAAGAATTACAACGGCGTTGCTTTTCCCTATCAACCTTCAACTTTGTCCTATGAATTATAAGTTTTAAAAAAATGACAAGTTGGCTTAATTTTACATAGTATACTTTTATTACTAAGTTGAAATTCTTAGCAGTAACAAAAGTTTCAAAGTTGACATGCTACCAAAATTGAATATCCATGAAAAAAAGGATGTTTCTTTCTCTTGTTTGAGAGATATTATGAATCAAGAATCTTGTTATCGTATTCTGTTATTTATAGTGAGACAAGTTGAGAATAAGTTGTTAATAACAGATTACCTAGAAAAATAAATAAAAGAAATTTTCATCCAGGATTTAATAACTAGTCTGCGGTTTTACTCTTCGCCTCCAATTTAGTCTCATCATGAGACTTTGTTTTTTTAAAACCAAATTGTTCTTGTGCTTTAATAATATTGGGTCCCCCTTCTTGGGGTGCTTTGTTTCAAAAAAAAAAAAAAACTCCTTTAATCCATATATCTATAGCCTCCCGTGCTATGTGTGCTTTTTATAATTTATTAATTATTAATTTAATTTACGGATCTCATATCAACGGCCAATTGTTTTACACTTATGCATCGAGATTCGTTTGTTGGACTATGTTAAACTAAGTTAGACGTAAAGGCAAAACTAAAACACAAATTTTAAGCAAGCAGGGCTTCAAATGTGAAATGTCCATCAGATAAAAAAAAAAAAAAGAAATTAAAGCTGGACTTCAACGCTCAAGACATTTTTTTTCTGTTGTTTCAAAACGATGGAGTGATGCATCTAGCAAGAACGGTCTCAGTTCGGAAAAAAAAAATTAAATAAACGTTAACTGTAAAATTAATTAAAAATAAAAAAATTATAAATATTCGGAGCATAAATTTAGGCCTCGATAATATTATTTGGGACCGAAATGAATGACGTCGTAGTTTTGCCTATTAGTGAATGCATAAAATATTACGAGTTTTTCTGAATGTGATAACAATTAAAAATCGAATTATCCAATCAATGTTACGTCAATCAAAAACCCGAAAAATCATTACACTTTTTTCTAGATTTCTTAGACCAGCTTGCTTTTTAAAAAAAAAATTCTTGTCATCTGGTCCAAACAGTGCGCGAAGCCACATTTATTTTGGTGGTACAGGGACCCACCTGAAAATAAAAAATTTAGTTAATACTTAGTATGTTTGTAAATAAAAAATATATATATAAAAAGTCAGGACTCATCTCAAAAATTTGAAGGACCCAGCTGGACATATCGTGTTTGATTTGAATTGCATAACGACTCATAAAATATCACACATGACCCATGTCGTATTCATCCTAATGAATAGCCTTCTTCCTCCCTCCACAATAAATCTTATTAAGATAAAACTTATAATAGAATAAGAGATTCTTGGAGGAATTATTATTTTGTATATTGGATAATTATTCTAGATCTTCAGTTGTTATCATAATGGATGTTTGATTTCTCATGTTTATTTATGCGATATTATTTTAGAGTTGTTTATTTAAAATTATTATTATGCTATGTCTATATTAGATGCAAGATTTTAAAATGCGATTTAAAAATTATTGATTAAATCAGATTTGTCAATTTATAAACATAACTCTGAAAATGTCCGTGGTGTATAGGAAGCTCTATGCACTAGGTGCATATTAAGCTTTCTCTTTTTTATAATGGGATATAAATTAAATCATCCCATCCATAGAAAAGATAAGGAAAACATTTTCCTTAGTTCTCGTGAGATTCATTGGAACTTGATAAACCAATATGTACAATATAATTTTAGTAAGTCTCAAATAGTTTTTATGTAGCTTTTTAAAAGGAATCAATAATTTCAGTGAATATTCGGATTGCTAATTTATGAAATTTTTAACGAATAAATCTTAAATCTAGATGAATTGAAGGGCAGTGATGCAAAAACCAAAAAGGCGATTTACATTTAGGGTTCACGTTATTCTTTCCTGTCAACTTTTAGAAAACTAATAAAATCAAATAGTCCTAATTCTAAAAGTTTTTGAAAAAAAATGGTTTGCCTTTCCAATGCGCTTATATGAGAGCCTTAGAAATATTTCTGATATAGATCCAGTGAGCCTTTAATTCTTTGTTCGGGCTAAAACTAAAAGCATTTGGATTCCAAAGCATAAATGTCAATGTCTGTGCGCTATTTTATTATTTATTAATATTTTATATATATATATATATATATATAGAGTTTTGCTATGGTGAGTTGCAACTCACCAAAGAGTTCGTGAGTTGCGATCAAAACTGCTATATCTAGATCAAAATGACCGATCAAAACCGTCTAATACGATCTTCCTATTGAAATCTCCATGTAAACCAAATTTTTCATTTTTTTGAAATTTTAGAAAAGCATTAATCTAATTAGTTCTGAACCGTTCAAAAATAGCAGTTTTTAAAAATCCGAAAAAAATACTTACAAATTTCAAAAAAATATAAATTTTGGTCTGCATGGAGATTTCAATAGGAAGATCGTAATAGACGGTTTGGATCAATCATTTTGATCTAGATATAACAGTTTTGATCGCAACTCACGGATCCTTTGGTGAGTTGCAACTCACCATAGCAAAACTCTATATATATATATATAATATTAATAAATAATAAAATAGCGCACAGACATTGACATTTATGCTTTGGAATCCAAATGCTTTTAGTTTTAGCGCGAACAAAGAATTAAAGGCTCAATAAGAGGAATAGCCTATTCCTAGACGAAAAACATTGGAAAGTGTGTAACTTTGTGAGAGAGATTTATGTCTAGAAATAACTATTTCTAGCCCCATCCAAACGGCTTCAATAGTAATTTTTCAAAGGCCATTTCAAAGAAATGTGGTTGGCAAAAATTACCGCGTGTTATAATTAATTTTTTAATTGATTCAATATGTGCGATCAGCACTAGGAATTCACTACGTCAACATCCATAATTGTGGCAATTATAAATGAGCCATCGATGAACTTTTGTAGTTATCCTAGGACAGCACGTCAACTAGCTATAAAGGTTGCTGATTTGAAATGGCCACTCGTTGTAGACGCGCAGACTCCGTCTCATGGGACACGTGCACGTGTCTAGAGTAAAGCGAGTGTACTTTACCATTTTGATCAAGGTTTCGGCTGCTGAGTGCTGTTTTGATCGATGAGCGTCCTATGCACAAGCCTGCATAATGGAATTAGACTATCGTCTTGTATAAATTTTTATTCAAGGAATGTGGGAATCCAATAAATATGATAAATGATTTTGTCGTTTATCTAAAGATAATGAATTTAATTCTCGTTAGACACGAAAATAGATAAAGTCAAATTACTAATTGGTCTATATTTTTTATTTATACCAGTCATTTGTCTAAAGATAATGGGTTCAATTATCGTTGTATGCGGAATAGATAAAATCAAATTATTAGCTGGTCTATATTTCATCCAAATTTCTAAATTTATGTTTGGACAAGGTAAGAAGAGCAAGTAGATTTTACAAGCATAAATAAGATGCCGGGCCACCAGACCATGACATAATATTACAACGCTATGTTACAAAACTACCTAATAAATAACTTTCAATTGGGCTTGAATTCCAGAATTGAGCCCATTTACAAGAACCTTTTTTTCTTTTCTCACATAAAAGCCCATTGTTAGTACCATTATAAAATAGTAGTCCTGAATCAGGGATGATAAGCGTCATCCACGAAAAAACCATCCACGCCATCCACAATATTTTTTTTTCGCACCCTCTCTCCTCTCCTTGCGCTCGCGCTCCCTCTCTCCCCTCCAACTTTCGATTTTTTTTTTCCGCGCGTCTATGGAGACGCCTCTCCCTCCCTCACGCACCCTTTCTCCCTCACGTGCCTTTCTTCCCTCACGCCCCTTCCTCCCTAAGTTATTGCTGCTTCATCTAGTTCTATCTCAATTTTCCATTTCGTACTGAAGTACAAAAAATTGCATACTTAATAATAATTATTTAACCTCCAAATCTTGACCATTGGTCCACAAATTAGTAGGTCTCGTGCTTATGTGAGGATCAATCCACAAATAATGATTACTCAATTAATTAATGTTCATAAAAGCGGTCACATATAATTAATTATAACTCACAAGATTAAATGGTCTTTCGGCATCAAATATTCTTGATATATAGCTACGGATGCACTTTTGTTTGGACTTGTCCAAATCATTTCCTCACAAATTATTAACTTAAGAATACACAATAAACCATACAGAGAAATAATAAATTTCTGGTAATTATATATAGTTCAAACTTCTCTTCTAGTGTAGCTACTAGATTCAGATCAACGTGACACGAAGGGGTGAATATTTGATATTGATGAGATGTAATCTAACATGCTAGATAATACCGTTTGATGCGAAAGATAAATGTCGTGGTCATTTATTCGCGATCATTAATGAATACAAGTACAATGTACATACGACGAACAATTAAGCTCGAGTATAATTTTGCATAAAATTTGTGAAAAATATTAATTTAGAAAAAGGAAAGAAAGAATAGGAAATAAATATATGTGATTCAGCTCTTTAACAGGCATTGGTCGGTTGGAATAAAAACTAGGTTTGATCGGTTCTTAACAAATTGGTAATATAATATATATATGTAGTAATTTATAGGAAGTCTGCACTGCGAATATTGAGAAAAAGAAAATTTAACGAAATTATAGTATTATTTTAGTCTGTATATTTATGCTTTTATTTATCATTTTTCGTTTGTATCTCGACTGAAAGCGCTGAGAAACAAGACTATAAAAATTTAGGTATTAGATTGATCGAGAACGTAAGAAATGGACTGAATTTAACATCCAATGAAGCTCAGAAAGTAGTTCAGAGCATTGACCATCATTCTCTCTTTCCGCAAAAAATAATAAATTAAAAAAAAAGTAAAAAAACAAAGCACACGCCGTACCCACATTTAAGCGATGATAACAAAATTTTCAGCTTAAAATTTTAAATTGCTTATTTTTTTGTGACGATTGTAAAAATTATAAAATTAATATACCATCTACATATTGAAAAACCGATATAATGTACCATGTTGACGTGGGGCACTCCCGCCCGGGGAGGAATAACAATTAACAAACCAATGACAAAACGGGGCTCTAGGAGCATGGTGCGTCCAAACACAATCTGGTGCCCAATTACAAGCAATCAGTCTATCAGATTTTGCTCTAGGAGCTGGTGGGACCGCACTAGGGGCTGTCAGCCTGTCAGCCTGGCAGCATCACGCATTCACGCTGCCTTTTGGTGCGATGGATGGTGCGCGTACGGAATGTTGGTGTGATTTGTCATTTCTGTCACTTCGATGTTCTGTTTATAAATAGATAGAAACCCATTTTCTCTTTAGCACTTCCAGAGTGTGTGCGGACAGGGAATAGTAGTTTTTGGTGTGTTACTTTGCGTTTGTTTTTTTTTTTGTTGTTATTGCTTTTCTTAATTTCTAATAATTTTGCAAGGGTACTGTCGTACTGACTACTGAGGAAGGAAGGTACCGATCTGGGGATCTAATTAAAAATTCCATAATTATTTCTAATAGTTTTAGCTTTTTCTCTCGGCAAAATTGCAAGAGGTTGGGTTTAGGCCCGTGGGTAATGGGTTAACCGGGCCCGAATCCTTTGCCCGTTTTTTTAAACCTCGATTTAACAAAACTATCCAAATTATGAAAATACTCTTCATGTTGCAGGTTGTTGTAACAAATTTAAATAAACTCATATTTCATCAAAATAGACAAATTAATTAATAAGTAAATTTTTTCGTCCGGATCGTATAAATTTTATTAACCTCGCATTTAATTTCAGTTTACTGTTTCTAATCTTTCATGTAATGTTTAATTTCACCGATACCTTTTTAACTCCTGAATATTGCTTGCCCGTTGGACCAACAATTAATTTCTGTGGCCTATTAATGAAGGCAAATGAGGCCTTCATAAAGGTCACCTCTCTAGGAAAAAATTAATTTAATTGGATATTCGGCTGTCAAATATTAAATTACTCAGAACTCACAAGGACACGGATCGTCGAGTTAATTCATTAATTTTTAGTGCTCCGAACATATGTTTGTAACATCTGTGAAAATACCAACTTAAGTTTCAGTTTAGTTAATGAGATTAATTTCATTAATAATATTAGAATAAGTAAATTAATAAAAATAGTGTACAAAGATAGTTGAAATTAATAAAGAGTAGCCAAATTCTTGTTATAAATATATTAAATCAATTGGAAAATAATACCATAAAATCAGTCTTAATTAATACTAAAGAAAAATTAGTAAGAAAAATTAGAAATTTGCTAATTAATCATTAATTATCAAAGAGGTATTATTAATTAGTAACTTTAAGAAATAAGTTTGATGCAACGGTAAAACTAAATCGAAATCGAAATCTTTCAATCTGTCCTGATAGAAATAAAAACCAATATTAATTTATATGAGTACAGCATCTTTAATCATATAGGCTTAGTCACAGAAAATCCAAGGGGCTAATATTTAATTTAACAAAATCTCATTTCTCTCTCTTCGCTGTCACCCCTTCCTCTCTCCTGGCCCCTTCGATCTCATCTTCTTCTCTTCTTTTCTTCTTCTCCGAAAAATATCGGAAGCTCGAAGGAGATCACCTGTGACGCGCCAATAAGGAGATGCCACCCTCAGTCGATCTCTCTGAACCTTTTCCTCTCCGTCTCTGTCCTTATCCACTTCTCTTCCTCAATCGACCTGAAAGTGGGACCCCTTGGATCCGTCCTTATCTAGTTGCCGAGGTGGAGAAATGCTATTGGCTCGTGCACCGCCTTACTCCTCTCTCTTCTGCCTATAAATAGATAGTTCTCTTCTCTTTATTTCCTTTTGACATACATAATTTCCTCTGATTCTATTAAATTGGTGCCGGTGGAAAGGTGAATGGAAGATGAAGGATCTAATAGCCGAGCAAGCAGTAAGGGTATTATCTTCCTTCCTCCGTTGTTCTCTGAAATTCCAATTGAAAACTAGGATTACCCTTCTTTTATTTCGGTTCCTTGGGTAAACAAGAAAAGAATGATGAATGGATTTCGTGTACCGAGCGTACATATTTAAAACTTCCCAATTCCTTGCTGTATTGGTTTGTGGTTCTCATATGGGTCTGGTACAGCCTCTGTACCAGTCTAGTACGATGAAAATGTGTTACTGGTAGGCGTTTCCTGGATGCAGGGGCTGTTTTGTAAAATTCAAGGAACAATTGGTAAATTCCAGGGGGCTGTTATGTAAATATTAAGGGCTTCTTTGTAATATTAAGGGGCCGATGCGAATAACAGTAGAAGATAAGAGACCTAACTGGGGAAAAATGTTAGTTCTTAGGGTGTGTTTGGATAAGCAAGAATAAGGATTCGGATAAGAATAAACTCCAAATTTTTTATTCTTGTGCAACCCAAACAACACAAGAATAAGGAATTTAGGCTTATCCGGCCCCTTATTCTTATACCAACAAAACTATGGAATTTGAATAAGAATAAGGATTGGCACGAGATTCTAAATCCGGCCCTTTATTTCTTATTTTTATTCTTATTCTTTCTCCATCCAAACACACCCTAGTGTGTTCGGATCTGAAATCAAGCAGTGGATTGGATTAGTTATTTAGCGGGTATGAATATGAACCCATTACCCATAAATCCATTGAGTCTTAACCGAACCCAATTCCTCTGTAAATTGTTATTGGAGGTTATCTACTTAATTATTAGATAATTAATTTAATAAATTTACTTAAGAATATAGTTAAGTTAATGAATAATTACTCGAAATGAAGTCATGTGTATGTCGTGTACTGTGTCTTAGGACCAAGAGAAGAAAAATAATATGAGAAGGGTTTTTTGAACGAGGTGATGATACAAGTAAACATAGAATTAAGCTATGACTTTATGAAGTCACTAATTATTTTGTTGGCTTATTCAAGATTTCATTAAACGGCTTTTGAGACCGAGATTTACTCGAATCAGATTGGAAAATAAAATAAAACTTGAATTCCAAAATATATAACAAAAATAAATTGATTTACGTTATGATTTAACAAATAACAATAGGTTTAAGCATCTGATACTCGGCATAAAGATATGAATTGTGGGCAAATGACATTTGAGCTGTTTTAAAGAAAATAGAAAAGATAAGTATATGAATAGGTTCATAATGTTAACATATAAAAACGTATACATCTAGTATTCCCAACTTAGTCACTAATTGTTAGGCATACATGAAACAAACGATCATTTACTAAATCAGTTTTGTTAATAGATAATTAAACTAGAACATAAAATTAGTGACTTATACAACAAAAACAAATAGAATCTCGCCATAACTTATTAATAACTGGAAAGTCAAAATCAATTATTAAATAATAAAATAAAATACTTAATAATATATTTTAAAACAGAATTCCCTAACAAAGAATCTGAACTTGATCATCCAAATCTCAACCAGTTTGGTTAACTTAGATCGTCAGTATGGTAAACCAAGAACCGCCCAGGAATAGGTTATCTAGGTTACTCTTTTTAAGTATTTAGCGGTTAGTTAAGAAAGTCACTTGTTTTATTAGGGAATCGATCTAGAACTAGTTGACACGAGACTACCAAGCCTAAAAGATCATCAAAAAGGAGAACTTGAGTAAGATGATCGTCAAGCACTCAAGTCATCATAGGATATCGAGAAACTACGCTTAGCCTCGCTATTCAGGTGCGGATTTACGTTGGATTTTTGTTAAAGTTTAAGTAATTATTAAACTGTGCTTGAATGCTTGTTATTTATGCTTTGCTAAAGTAAATATGTTTTATTCATATACATATCGGAAATTCGTTTGCCTGCATAACCGTATTCAAGCATTTTTAAATGGTAGTGTCCAAATATTATCAAAGCTGCATATTGAAAAGCATGATCTCCGTTTTGAGAAATTTGAAAGAAATACAGTCGGATATTTGGATATGTCATTGTTGTTGACGAATCTGACTTATGAGTTATCTGGCTGAAATGATATGAAGTAATAAGTGGGACATGATATGATTGATATGTGTGATCTGAGATGATTTATAGCACTATCCGGAGTCGGTTGGCCTCCGGTTTCGGCCAGTTCAGTAGCCCTATGCGGATTTGGAAATTCCCTTCTGCCTGCCCAAGGTTAAAGATGAGTCTCTTCTGCCTGTCCAACCGGTTGAGTTAGGAGGCCTGAGTGATTATGATTATGAAATTATGTGAATGATATGTGATATGTCCAGACTTATGCTATGCTTAGTTTCTGCCATAGTCAGATTTTGTTGCTTTAATCATGACAAAATTTAATTGGAGATTTGCATTTGATTTCGTTTTAAGTTGACATATGCACACTTTATTTTATGTTTAAATAAAGATAATGTTTCAACATGTCTCGTTTTAATAATAAGTTATTATATTTATGGGTATTATTTCTAGAACTTGGATTTTAGCTTAAATCCACGTACTGAAACTAAAAACCCGCACTGAGAATTAAATTCTCATTCCGTGCTTTTTGCATGTTTTCCACAATGGTCATGGGTTCCAGGTTGCAGAGACGGGCACGATCAAGTCAAGCGAAGATTAAGCCAAAATATCTTGCCATGATCACTCAATGAGTCGTGAAACCTTGCTTGGTAAATCATGGTATATTGAGACTTGAACCTAATAATTGGTAGGGAAATACCTTGCGGGTACACAGAGATTGTGTATTCGCGCCAGGATTGTCATGCCCTATGTGTCGGGGTGTGACAATGTTTGAACAAAACATTTATGCGATTGAGCAATCAATTAGAAATATATTTACTTACCGCTCAATAGGGGAATGAGAATGAAGGAGAATTTATTTATCTTTGATTGGATGATTGATGAAAAGTTAAAAAAAAAAATTCCCTCTCTTATTTTCTCATGTTTGGACTGTAAATTAATGAACGGAAAAATGAAACTAATTAAACACACGAGACAAATATACCTTTAACTCCTTCATTAAGTTTAAAATGTTTAACACATTTCTAATGTTTATGTTTAAATATGCTATCTCAATTATCACTGATGCGAAATTAAATACAATGCTCGAAGCAATGTCCTATAAAATATATGAATTACGTAATTTTCTTTTGTTCCGGAAATGCCCACTCAAAGATATTAATATCATTATTATATTATCACAAGAGCGTGATTATTGAATGAGCACAACACACAACTGCACGAGCAATCCATGGAATCATCTTTTTGGAAAATCCGTTGCGCTATCTAAAAACCAAAAAAAATACATAAAAACCTACAATATAAAGGCACGCCAGCTGGTCCCTACCAGGTACCAGCGGTGGTTGTGCGTGCGCAAGATATTACGTACTATCCAGCGTTTTCTGAATGGAATTGATGCTCTTCAGGTTAAGGGTTCTATGCTGTTGTCCGGTAGTATGTTCCTAGTATAGACTGTATAGTACAGCAAGTCGTTTTTTGTTCCCAGTTGAACGTACATTAAAAGTAAAAAAAAAAATAGCGGACACATATATGTCATACATATTCGCAATCGACAATAATGCGAACTATAAAAATATTACAGACGTACCACTTCAAATTTATTTATAAATATTCTTAGTTAAAAATTAATAATATTCAATTAATCAGTATATAATTTAGTAGAAAACTAATAACATTTAATAAATTGGTGCATATTTTAGTCGATTGATTTAGGAGATAGTAAACAATAAAGAAAAATTTAAGGGTAAAATGAAATTGGATTTTACCATTACCATTAAACGGTCGTTTAGTCAAACTAGTATAAGTTAATTCTGGGTCAAGCAGTGGCGAAGCTAGGATTTCGTGTCAGCAGGATCCATAATATTTTTTTTTTACTGAAAATATATGTATGATGTAACTTTTAATATTGACATAGTATAATAATAATTTTTAAATAAAAAACTCTAAATAACGTGACATAAAAAAATTCATGAGAAATCAAATATATATTATAATAACAATAGAAAATTTAAAATAATATATTTAATATACAAAATAATAATTAAAAAATCAAGACAATAAAAAAATACAGCAATTTCCTATGAATTTTCATTTTTCTCATAATTTTACATAATAGGTTCATTAAAAATCTTATTGAACAATTTTTTTTTCTATATTATTGTTAGGAAGTCTAAGTTTTCAAATTTTTATGCTAATTAACTATTTAATTAACAATCCAAACGACGTAGACCTCGATGGATCTAGTCCAAGCATTCACACACAAGAGATTGAGAATAAGAATGCTACCTCTCTTAGGCTTGTAACTAGGAGGTTCGAATCCGTCGATATTGAGGTTGCACGCACCACCAAGTCGTCGGCGGCCTCGAGTCCACCAAGAGCTTAATCACAATCTCAATGGTTGTGCTAGCAACGAGAGATTGAGTCTAAACCCTTCCTTCCTTTGCGAATTAATTCCTTTAATTAATTGTGGAAGAGGGATGCTCAACACATGAGCAAAAAGGGAAGGGGAGGTGGTGGGGCCAAAGAGGGAGAGGAGAGGTGGTGATGGCGGCTACAAGAGAGGAGAGAGAATAGCTAGGGTTTGAGCCTCCAAGATGGGTCTTATATAGAGCTCCAACCCTAAACCATAGTTTTCTAAAATTACACAAATTGCCACTCCTACCTACCTCCTTGGCCGGCCACATAAAGGGCCTATATGGGCCACTTAACCTCCTATATTGGATCTCTAATTACTTTAATTAAAGCCTCATTTATTTGCTCTTTAATTGGGCTATTCATTTCTAGTTAAACGCCAACCCAATTAATTAATATAACCATATTATATTAAATGTGTTGAACCAAAAAAATTATTAACCAATTAATAATTATATAGGGTTTAGATAATGCATTAATTTATTTCTATATGATCTATTTGACTTAATTAATTATGACGGTTCGCAACGGTATAATTAATTAATCAACTTATCATATTTCCACAATACACATTATTGTGACTAAATAAATAATGCACCGTGTCATTATAACTCTATTTGTGTGACCCTTTGAGGATTTATGCTACGTTGGTCATGCAATTAAATCGCTATTTAATTCCAATAATCATAAGCGGTATCTAGCAACACGTTATGATTCCCAATTCGCATAAATAGTGTACTGCTACAATATCTCAATCCTGCATAAGAAATAATAGTATTTCCTTGTCTGATTCTTATGTCACATGATATCATCGTATAATCCAAGATAGGAATGTGTCATTCTTGCAGATTATACGTTTCTTGATCTAGAGATGACCGTATCAGTTGCTAGCAAACAATCCATTTCCATCAAGGGGCCCAAACAGATATCATCGGTCACTAAATAAATTAATGAGGGACATACAGTTTTCTTGATAAACAACTTCTCCCCGCACAATTCAAGAGAACATAAATAAAGTCCGTATAGCAGCCCTTATCAGGAATCAACGGTAGACAATATTTATTGAGCCTATCCTCATGTGAAAAAGTTGAACCATCTCAAACTTAGAATCGAACTCAAATGAAATAAATAATGACACATAACACAATCCATATATTTATTTCATTGGATCGTGTCATGTACTATGTTCCATAACATATACATATGCAATTAAGTTGGCAACTCCTTACCTATGATTTGTAGAACTTAATCATCACTTAACTTGCATACTAATCTTATCCGATAATTAATATTCCTTGTTAATTATCAAGATTACGGACCTTTTGAATTTATTATTGTCATTTAATTATAAATGAACTACAGAGATCTACAATTCAGATCATCAACCTGAATGATCTGTCAATAAATAGATCAAGGAATAAATGATCAAATATCATCAATAACATAAACCATGAAAGTAGCCATATAATGATTGGCTCCTAGGACATAACTCTAACAATTATAGATATATAAAGATATGAGGCATACAGAGGAATTTGGCCACTATTCAAACCACAATATTTCTTATCTTTTGTAGTGCTCGGAATTTTTTTGACAGGAATAGTATTTACGATTTTTAGTGGCAGTTCTTATATAATATCCGAATTGTATTTTTTATCTTATGTGATAGCTTTTGTTTATAATGTCCTAAAGTTCACGGGACATTATATAGACGAATCATACAATGCACGAGATTCGCGCTAGTATATATATGCCATAAATAATTATTCATCCAAATATTTCATTCTATTATAAATTGTCTTAATAAAATTCATTGGGAGGAAGGAAGAAGACGATCAGTGAGAAACAAATGCTACCTTAGGTCCCTAATCCCTATGCGATTTTTTAGATGTCGTTATGCAATTCAAATCAAACACGACATGTCCAGTTGGGTCCTTCAAATTTTTGAGATAGGTCCCTAACTTCTTGTAACTTTTTTTTTAATTACAAACAAATACAATATTAAGAATTTTTTTTTTTGAGGTGGGTCTGTATACAATACATGATACTCGGATGAGGTGAATCGCGTATAATCTTGTAAATAAATAAAATTTTAATTAAAGTTCCTTAAAATTTTGATCAAATTTTAATTTTGAAGTTTTAGTTTTTTTTTTTAAATGGCTCTGTATCACATTTAGCATTGATACTGCAAGCAATATAAGCATACAAAAGTATAGCGTGGGAAAAAAACAATTTATGGAGTGCATATGTGCAATAGCCAATAGTCTAATTAACTTAATTACCAAATGTCAGCTGCATTTTTACATTTCTATCATTTCAGCATTAAGTAACTATCCAATTAAAATGCGTTCCATCATGCCACGACGAGTGATACATGCACAAATAAAATGTTCATCATATCACACAATGGGCTATACCGTCGTTAGCTGCGAAAGAACATTTATAAAAATAATGAGCAATGAATGAGATCATATAACAAAAAGATACTTTTTTGAGGATTACAAGTTTACACGAACCCAAACAATTTATTCTCTGCTACAATTATGAAATTATTTTCCTCTAATCTCGTTGAATTAATTAATTCGATAAGATGAGAGGGGCTGGACGAAAAAAAGAAACAATAATAATAAGTTTCTTTGTTATATTCAGAGCAATGAATAGCACCGTGTTGAAAACAAAGATCGCTGTAGATAGTAATGTTCATCTACAATTCTTATATCCATTGCAATTTAAGTTTTTTTTTTAATGATAAGAATGAATTGACCTCGATGTTTAAATATTAATACTTTTAAACAAATTAACATATAATTACGATATATTAACATGATAATTTTATATATTTATAATATGCATAGCCTTAATATTTATAATTATTCAAAAGATTTATATATGCGTGTATATAACTCAGCAAAAAATTATAATAAGTAAAATTAGTGCAAAACGAGAGGATCGTCATTTGGAGGGAGTAGGATACAAAATCTAGTTTAAAAAAAAAAACAAAAATTTACAAAGCCGCATAAACGGTAACATTTTTATTCCCACAATAAACCCTATGTTCCTCAAAGCCTGTAGCAGCAAGCCAGCAACGCTTCAAGAAAGAGATAAAACAAGACACATCAGAAAGAGGAAAAAAGGCTGAGGCATGGTCGCATCCCGCATGGCATTTTGGCATTATGGCAATGATCCCTCCAAACGCCACGCGTCGTCCATAGTTTTCTACAAACAAACAGCTTGCGCATTTTTCTTGAAAAAAAAAAAAAAAACAGCTTGCGCTAATCTGACTAATGTACTCTCCTTCTTTTTTTCCTAATCGCATCAGCACCGTTCATTCATAGTTCCAATTAGTAGCGCGGTTATAAATCAAAAGAAAGGATAACTCGTTAGTTGTCGTAAACTTGCAATGCGCAGTGTAAGTGCTGCACCCTCGGATCAAAGTCCAAGATTATAATATTAATTATTATGTAACTTTTATAATATAATGATCTTTAATTATACTATTATATTTATTATTGTAATTTTAATCATAATTAATGTTGCAATTATTACTAAATAATAATAATTGTCATTGTTATTTTGAAATTATAACTATAATTAATATAATGATTAATGATAATAATAATTATATTGAATTTTTAAGTTTGGTCTTTAGAACAAACTTCTCTAAGTTAGTGGTCTAACTTCAAGTTTGCTAACTTCCCAAGCAACCAAACATAGCCCGAGCATGTGTCTGGTAGTATTATTTTCTGTATTATTTTTATAAATAAGATATTCAATTTAATATTGTTATTGAAAGTTTGTCATTCTTCATTGTTTTAATTCCTTATTTCACCTAATCTTCTCACCGAAGAAGACCTTTTTTTCTTTTTTTTTTCTTTTTTGGTCTTAAAAACCCCTGCCCAAGGCAGTTAGAGTCAGACCTGACCCACAATTGGTTTGTACTAGTTTGACAAGACGATCATGTATTAATGAAATTTCATTTAATTTTAAGTTTTTCTTAATTCTCTACTACGTCAATTCACTAAATTACGTACTGATTAATTAAATATTGTTCATTTTCTAAATAATGATCATATTCTTATTTTCTAAATAAATTTATTGTTACGTCTGTAATAATTTGATTCGAATTGATTTAGGATAATTTCGTTAGGCCTAATAATATAAAAATTTCTATTGAATACATTTTTAGAAAAAAGAGTACATGATTAAAAATTACGATCTCCTGAATTTTAAAGCTTACAAAATGTTCTACAAATCTATATTATTAATAAAGATCCGTGACCGTTTTTTAAAGATTAAAATGCGGTAAAAAATAGAGTCATTTTTTTACACTGTTATTTATATAAATTTAAAATAGTTTAAAAATTAAATATATTTGGAAATATAATGTAGATATATTTGGAAGTCTAAGATAGTTCATGCCTAATCTATAGAAAAAAAATTATCCCCTCATACGACATGCAATTTGAGCCCTCCAATTTTCGTTGATCGATCAATCTGAATATATTCTAGAAGTTTACCCTTCTTAATTAAAAGCCGTGACTGCATTGGCTTTTAATTAAAAATATTTTTTTGGTTAAATATATTAAAAATAGTCGTATCAATCATCTAAGATAGTTCTTTATATATAAAGTAGATATAAAATAGATATATTGGAAATATATATTTCTTTATATATTGATAGATTTAGCCATCAAAGTTTCTCAAATGGCGGCGAAGCCGCCTCCCCTTCATCTAGTCTTCGATAATCTCGTGAATTCGTTTATACTACCGCTAAGTCTCGATTGGTTTTGAAAATTAAAAGTCATCACATTTAATGTTGTATAAATTAAAGTTTAAGTCATTAACAAAAATAACGATCTTCTCTATACTTAATAAACAATTCTTAATTGGATACGAAACTAAATTGGATAGAGGAGCTGATGAATTGATTCTGCTTGTTATATGGACTTATAATTTAGTAGTTTTCAAACTGAGTCAGGTCACAAATAAGAACCAACATTTGTGATTATCATATATAATAGCAATCTTTACACTTCTTCTTTTTTCTTTTTTCTTTTTTTTTTGTTCGTTTGTTGCGGTCTCCGTTTCCTTTCGTGGATTCGACCAACAAGATAGCAATGCAAATTGGATTTGGATACATTCGCATGATTGCTTTTAGTTTGCATTAAAATCCCAGAGGGTTTGGCTTTTGAAAAAATAAATTTTTTCAGTTGATGTGTTAGATATGTTAATCACGGACTGAAATCCTCTATTGTCGCACAGGACAGTAGAGGTCTACAGCCATTACATATTTTATGTATATTTAAAAAATTTTAAATTCAAATGTTGAATCCAAACCGTTGAACTTATTCAATTTTACAAGCGATGCGTTTTCATATAAGTTTAATAAAATTTGGAATCGATTTGATACTCGATTAAGTGACCAAATTATGAACGTATCAGAATTAATCAGTGATAGTTAACGAGATTCATTCATTTGTTCACCACTTGATCTAGTACCAAATCAACTCCAAAATTTATAAAACTTATATGAAAATACATCGCTCGTAAAATTTAACAAGATCAACGGTTTGAATTTAACATTTGAATTTTGAAATTTTAAAATATATATAAAATTTGTAACTGTTGTAGACCTCTACTGTCCTGTGCGACAGTAGAGGATTTCAGTCCGGTTAAGCACAATAGCACGTTACCGTCGAACAAGAAACGCAAAATGTAATGTGATTATCGTAGTAAAAATAATAATTTTGTTTTTACTATCAATTAACATAACACATGGATGGTTATATAAAGTACCCCAAATTCCTTTTTTGCGTCCATTTTGAGGATTTTTTGTGTAATGGATGGTTATAATGTTCTATTTTCCCAAAATGGTCTACAACAAACAAATAAATTAAAGAAGGCAGCCACATGAGCCAATTTTCGATCATTTCTGGCGGTGCCTCATATTATCCTATGTAATGAGCCTCGACGTAGTATGTACATTACAATGCAACATGAAAATTTGAACATAAGGAAGCACATAAAGTCAAATAAAGTAAGAAGAAAAGGCAGCACATGGCGCATGGGATAGGTGTTGTACACTTGTATTGAACTTTTTAATGTTAGACCCTGTATGTTTTTATTTAGTACGACATTTTATGTATTTTTTTGCTGGACCCTCTACTTAATTCCTTATGTTATACGAGTTTCATTTGAACTAAATTTAATTCTTTTTGGGTAATTATTTACAATCCTTCTCGAAAATATATGACAAACCCATTGAAATTTTTTCAATTTTCTTTAAAAATTTTAAATTGATCATATTTCTTTGTATTTCGGGATCCAAAGCATTTATTACAAGATTTTGCTTGACATATTTTAATATGACTACGAATAATTATATTATAAGAATATATCCTTTTGTACAGTACACTAATCGACATATAAATAAATTCATTATGGCTGTGTTTGGCAGCTCACCGAATAAGGGTATTCGCGCGAGAACCAAACACGGGTGCGAACTCAGGTGTTCGCGAACAAAGCCCTATTCTCGATTCCAACATTTTTCGTGAACTCAGCTGTTCGCTGGATGCGAACTCAGGTGTTCGCGAATGCGATGTCCGCCTAATTCGTGCACCCTGCCAAACATGGCCATATATCTTTCAATAGAATAATGGTATAATTAATTAGCATCACTCTCCGCTCGATAAATGTTCAATCTCTATTCATTTTGAACAATAATACATATATTATTGATATTTCGAGTTAAAAATGTATATTTCATCCACAAAAGACTGATACTTTCTTGCTTCGATAAAAGTCAAAAGATCAATTTAGTCTAACATTAATCACGCGAAGCGCGATAGTTACTTTCAATCTTGGTTAAGTAAAGTTGCGAAAATAAGCTCAGTTGTGAATCTGTCATGCACTAAATTGAAACAAAAAAACAAAGAAGCAGCAAAGGGAGAGACGGGATCGGTACATTACTAATCATAATAGAAGTTCGACTTCAATACATACATATATTAATCCTAAGTATAGGATCAGCATCCGAATACTATTTATAAGCACTGTTTATGAATAGTGTGGCTGACAGGTGTGGTCCACTCGCTAATAATCCGGATCCGCTACTGTTTGTGCACAGTGAATTAAATCTGGGCCATTGATTTTATTGCTCAAGAGATTCAATCCGTTCGATTCCATTTTCAGAGAGTGCACGTGGGAGCAATAAAAGGCGGCTAGGTTAGCTTAGCTTGGCTAGGCATAGAAGGAACAATCCGGATCCCGTGGCTTGCGACACGCGTGTAGCGCGGCTCATGAGCCGTTCGATTTGGATCTAACGGTTAATTCTTTTCGGGCCTTACAATCCGGGAAAAAATAGGGGCCATCCGATTTGGATCTGACGGCCCATGAGCCGCGCTACATGGGTGTCGCGCGCCACCAGATTCCAATTTTAGAAGGAAGAGCTTTACTTATTTTCTACTTTTGTTTGTAATTAATTGTTTGTTTTACTTATTCAGTACTCTCTTTCGTAGACATGTGCAAAGGGTCAGAAAGATGAGTCGGATCCTCTGGTCGAAGGATCAGAGGGATTCTCTGATCGTTTTTAGATTTGGGCCATCTGATTTAATCTCAAGGTTAAGGATACCCCGTGCATGATACCAAGATTGATAGATCCGAAAAAAATTAACCGTTGAGATTAAATCAGACGGCACAGATAAAGAAACGACCAGAGGATCCGGCTCTGTCAGAAAGATGTCTGCTATTGTTCCCGATGCACAATTAAGCAAGAGGATAAAATCGGAGATGATTCTTCAAAATAATTATTTTGGTACAGAGTATTAAGTTTCTCGGTGTTGTACTCTATTGTAATAATTTAGATTAACAAATAATTAAACACAATTAACAGAGCCACATGTAAAAAAGACAAATTCTGACTTCCCAGTAAAAATGGTTTATGAAGATAGTTATTTTGTACAGAGCATTTTTCTGAACGATGTAAAGTTGTAAACTGTTGTCTGTTGCAGCATTTTTTAGTTTATTTTTTTTATCAAACTTTTATATGCATTATCATAAAACTAGATAAAATCCAGCGCCAGATTTTTTATTCTTTCACTTTCAAAATTTTTATAATATTGTTTTACTCATATTATTTTATTAATGTAATTAAAAAAATATCTTTTAACCTTTAAAGGCCAAAATGCATTTATTTACTCATGTTATGTTATTCATTTTTATAAATTATAAAAAAATTATTTTAGAATTTTTGATTGTTGGATGCTATATTAAAATTATTTTCCATCAAATTTTATACGCATGCTCATGAAATTGCTGATAATTTAATGCTACAAAATCATCTTTTCAAATATTTCTCATGAATTTTCATATTTATAGAATTTCACAGAATTTTATTTTATCTTATAAAACATTTCATCGTTTTTATGGATTTATTTGTGCAAGGTAAATTATATGGATGCTATAAATATTAGATTAAATTTATTGATGCCAAAGCTTTTATATTTTGAATCTTCAAATAATTTTTATGGTTTTAATACCATATTTTTTTTTTCGAAGTAAACGTGAACTTTGATATTAATCCTCTTAATCCCTTCATCATTAGAAGTTCGAATAAAACCCTAAAATTTAAATATTATCTCGAATTGAATTAGTAAAAAAAAAAAGGTTTCAGTATGTTAGTAGAAAATACATAGTGGTTCGTTTCATTGTTACTAATTTTTTTTTTTTGAAGACATTGTTACTAATTATTTAAAGATATAAGATCCTAAAATACCATGTGAATCTAGATGATGTGCTGTTTCATCAATAAGATTCCCGCAAATATGCAGACAAAAGGTTCATAATAGTAGTAATAATATATATATATATATATATATATATATATATATATTAAGATAGAATTTATTTAAAATGACTATATGACAAATTGACAACACAGGTTGAATATCTGAGGACTCGGAACTCATCACGGGGAATCAATTTTCATAAGCTTAAAAAATTTGAAATATAATCATAATGCTTAAATTAATTTTCACATACGAGTCTATTGAAATTTTTTTAACGTTTAAGAAGTAATATGAATTTCTCATGGAACATATTGTATTCAGGATTTTCATAATTAAATCATCAATCAAAACATTTGGACTCTTATTTTCGTTCACAAATTCCAAAGCTCTGCTCGTACTGTCAAATTACTTTTTAGAAACGTACGTTGCACAATCTTATTTATATTTTAAGAAAAATAATAAAACGTTTGTTTTCCCTCGACAAATAATTAGATCGTAGCCTGACTTTGTACACACAATAAAGATTGCTCGCTGGGAGAAAATTTTAGATATTTTTTTAATCAAAGTATGTTTCTCATGTCGATATTTTTATTAAAATATTAGTAATTTTAAATTTTTATTTATCTTATATTGAGTGGTTACGTTTTCTGGTAATGATTGAAATAGTATAAATATTATTGTTTACAAAAAAAAATCAATTTAAAAATATGACTTTGGTTAAATTAATTATACTATTATATCTTGCTGATTTTTTGTGGTCTTTGTTGGGGTCAAATTGCTTTATTATACCGCTTTTTTATCAATACAATAAAAAGTGTTCCTATTAGATTTTACGAAGAAAAAAAGAATATGAATCAACGATTCAGATCATCCATTTCATATTAATCAACAATTCAGATCAAACAAACAAAAGCACAATCCGTTGACTCCACCAAGAACCAATCAGGTGCGCCCATTCAGATTACAGAAAAAGAGCACGATCCGTGGAAACTTCTTTCAACCAATCCATGCGCCGGTGCATGTGGGCCCCAGTGGCATACAAAAATTTGGCGGGAAAATTACTGTTTTTCCGCATAAACAAAGACCTTCGCCTCGTCAATTCAAAATTTAAAAATTCTCTGTCACCTGAAAAGAAGCACAATGATAGTCGTGTGCTTTCCGCTTTTCCTCCTATTTTGCATGATTCCACTGAGCTTCCATCCAAACATGGGGCCGCTCCCAAGGTCAGACGGAGGCATGGCTTTCAGGCCTTCCGATCAGTCTCCGGCGCCACTCACGATGTCAGACGGAGAGATCGCTCTCAGGCCTTCCGATCAGTCTCCGGCGCCACTCACGATGTCAGACGGAGAGATCGCTCTCAGGCCTTCCGATCAGACTCCGGCGCCATTCCCGATGTCAGACGGAGGGATCGCTCTCAGGCATTCCGATCAGACTCCGGCGCCACTCCTGATGTCAGACGGACGGATCGCTCTCAGGCATTCCGATCAGACTCCGGCGCCACTCCTGATGTCAGACGGACGGATCGCTCTCAGGCATTCCGATCAGACTCCGGCGCCAATCCTGATGTCAGACGGAGGGATCGCTCTCAGGCATTCCGATCAGACTCCGGCGCCACTCCTGATGTCAGACGGACGGATCGCTCTCAGGCCTTCCGATCAGACTCCGGCGCCACTCCTGATGTCAGACGGGCGGATCGCTCTCAGGCCTTCCGATCAGACTCCGGCGCCACTCCCGATGTCAGACGGAGGGATCGCTCTCAGGCCTTCCGATCAGACTCCTGCGCCATCCCCAGGTGAAGCCGCTCACAGAAGGCATCAAATGTGCTCTACACCTAGCGTCCGGGACAAATTCTTTTACGTGGACTACGTTCGGTTCATGCTTTTCCTCTTCACCAGTGCAATTAACTGGTAATTTTTCTATTCTTTCATTTCTTTACATTCTGTTTGATTAATGTCTGCTTGAATCAATGCTTTAATTGTGATTCTGATTCATAGCTGTCTTCTGATTCCTTGTATTCTGTTTGATAATTGTCTGCTTAAAATTATCTTGAATCAATGTTTTAATTCCGAGTATTAGATAGATTACTGCTTTATCAATTATCTGTAAAGTATTTGATACTGCTTTACAATTGTATTTGCTATTGGGACTCAATTATCTTTCTGTTTGCATATTAGTAACTGCGTTTTTATTATTTGGTTTAAGGTACAGGCTTATTCGGTGTAGATCCGAGAATAGCGTCCAGTGTTTCTGTGATCTGGTCAGTTTCCTGATTAGTTACGCTGCTGTTGGAGTGGACTTGTTGGTTAATAGCGCGGGATGGACTAAGGTGAAGATAGTAGCAAATGTTCTCGTGTTTCTTGGTGGCTATTGTGTCTATGCAATTGCCTTTGGAGCATGTTATACTCGGGTAAATTTTTTTTGTTCTTTCTTTTTGGAGTATTTCTGATGGCAGGCTAGTGGCACAGGGATTTGTTGTGAAGAACTTTTGTTGGTAGGGTCCTCAATGTAAAGAAATTTGAATTAAATTTGTGGTCCAAACTGTGAGCGTTTTAAGTATTAGTGTATTTATTTAAGTTAATCTGAAGACTTCTCTGAAATACATTTAGAAACACGTATTCTTGGGTCGTGTTTTTTATGGGGGCGTAAAAAGCCTATACTGGGCCGAAAAGAAATCCGTAATAAATATTTTTTAACTCTGTTGTGAACCGGCCGGATGTTGGGCTTCTCTGTTGTGAATAAATCCGTGTGGATTTTCTTGTGGACTCTGTTGTGAAAATTTGTTCTAATATTTTCAGATCATTGGTCTCTATTGTGCGGGCATCAGTGCCGTCTTGGCTGTGTTATACAAATTCCGTGATGCTCTCCAACACTCCATGGACATTGTGTCAAGCGGCGGCAAAATCATATCTGTTACCATTCCTTGGATGGGATTCTACATTTGCTCGTCTTATTGGACCTATAGCCCCTTTGTGGTACACAATAGCTTGCTGGGATTGTTGTACACAGTTTCCAATCTGATTGATGCTTGCCATCCTGTCAGTATGGTAATCATTTGTCTTCTCTTTTTTTTTTAGAAATTAATAGGCCCTTAGGATAGATATATAAATATATAAATATGATTTGATTGATGTCAGTGATAGCTATCTAACATAGTGTACTTGTCATTGTAGGGTTTAATTTTGGGAGCAAGCATCATTCAACTTTGGTATGCAGCTCAGGTGGCTGGATTTCTGCATGAGACTGGTAACATGGTTTGGACAGGCTCCTCTGTTGTGGATGTATGGATCGTCGGATCTGTGAACAAGATGGGCCCCCATATCAAAAGAGCCGGGACTTGTCTTATCGATTTTGTGAAAAAACTGGGCCCACCTATCAAAAGTGCCATAACGCATCTCAGCACTATGGGGATTGGGAACTCTCAGGAGGAATCTGAAGACAATGTAGCTAATGTGGAGTTGGGGGAGGTTGCATGTGAACAGGTGAATTAGCTGGAGAATAGTTGTGTTTCATTTAAGATTGGGAGTTGTTGATAGAATATTGGGTTTTTTGGGTTTGATAGAAAGATAATATACATTTAGGTTTTTTTGTTTGGTGGTTATTAGAAGATAATGAGGGTTATAGGGTTAGTTTTGTGCCCCTGTGGATTTTTTTACACTTGTAAAAGAGAAAAAAGAAGTGTCATTAATATGTTGAGATTTTTTGTTTGAAAAAATTGGATTGGATTAATATGAAGCATAACAATGCATAATATCTTAATAAGTATAGAAAGCTAAGACCTTCATAATAAATCAAATTTTAACTTAAATTGAAGTTTACTTCTGAAAATTATATATATTTGAAGTAGGAACCTTGATAAACATCTGCAAACTATGTATAAAAAAATTATTATTATGAAGAAACAAGCTGACATCAATCAAAATCACGTTTATTTCCGGTGCTTCTGTATGGAGGCCGATATGTGCAATCACGTGATGGTTCCAGATTTGGTCCCATGCATTAAATACGGAGCGACACAGAAAGCAACTAGATTGCTGCGTGATTATCTAGAAAAGAGAAAAATTCATTTACAAAGTATATCATCTAATATATATATATATATATATAATATTATATAAATATATTATTATATAAATATATTAAGCCGCGCGGTCTGACTTTTTGTTGACTGGACTATAGGTGAACAGTTGTTCAGACAGTAATTCATCCTGGTCGTTGATTTAGGTTGGGTGAGATTGGGTGGCTGTGATGCGCTGCTTTTCGTCCGCTTTGTGCTGCCTTTGATGGCCGACAGGACCGATGCGCTGTCTGTCATCGCATCCGTTCGATGGCTCTTATTCTCCCTCCGATCTGCTTTTCAGGTCATATATCTCTAGATACCTTCTCATTTTGCTGTTGCTGGGATATTTCTCACCGCTGCCTTTTCTCACGTTTCTTCGGAGGTATGGCCTCCATCACCTGCTCATGTGCGGCTGTACGGACCTGTTGTGGTGACTGCGCCTGGTTTGTGACTCTGCCCTCTCGATTTTCTTCCGATGTATTTCAGCTGGACCTGTCGGGTGTATGGTACACTTTTCTCTCAGGTATGGTTCTGGAATCGGTTTTTGCTGTTCCTCTCTTCCAAATTGCCTTCTCTGCGTTGGTGTTTTTTGATCTGTGTTCATCTATTTCATCGCAGAACTGTTTTCTTCCTGTTTGGCTGCTGCGCTGGCGATTGTTGCTCGGTATTATTGCCTCCTCATTGTTGTTCTTCTCCAACCACTTTCTTTCACCCGCTCTCTGCTTTCGTTCATACCAGGTCTTCTTTCTCGCCGTCTCTTTTTTTTCCTGTGTAATTTGTTTCCTCTCTTTTTTTTTCCTTACCTCAGCCTGGTACTGATTATCTCTCTCTTCCTTTGCTCGCAGTTTGTTCTGGGTCTCCTGCTGCTGTTTCTCTGCAGAGGTAAGGATCCTGGTCGCAGGGTAAGTGCCTCTGGTTTTGTTGCGTACGGAGCACTGCCCATTCGATCTGATGGTTTCGGAGACCTTTCTCTCTCCATTTCCCTCTCCTCTATTGGTTAGTGCTTTATAATTTCCAGATTTTTTCCCCTCTTCGTTTCTTCTTCTTTTCCGCAATTGAAGAGCAAATCAGCCAAAAGATCGGATTGGAGATTACAATCAGAAATTTCTTTTTTCTTCTTTCTTCTCCTTTCTCCCTTCTTCTACTTTCGCCTGGCTTTCTCCTTGCTCTGATTTGCTGTTCGATTTTGGACCTTAGTTGCCTATTAACTTAATGTTTTTTACCATTTGGCTGCATTCCAGGTTCCATACTTTTACGTTTGGGGTTGTATTCAATTGTTATGGGTGATGTCTTCTTTTCCATGTTCGTTTCATCAGGTATTAATTTCTTCTCTCAATCTCAGTTTTTCTTTTTTTCCGAGTAGATTATGTTTCATGTACACTAATTTGTTTGGTTCTGGTTTTGTATTTGTGGAATACTATTCGTGGAGAGTTAGTTTATCGGTATCCCTATTTTTTTTACATTATAGATTTCTTCAGAATTGTGTACTAACAAATGTTGTTGTAATTAACATTAATTTTGAAATAAGTTGCGTGATCAGATTTAGTTATAACTGACATTGATTTTTAGTTTTTTGTCATTTGTGAGCATTAATTAACTACTGCTTGAGAATTGCGATTAAAGCTCTGTTATCTTCAGGCACCATGTGATTTTGGCATAATGTTTCTCATGCGCCAGATTTATATTGTTTACGAGCACTATCTAACTTACTTTTGTTTCATATGTTATGTTAGAACACTGGAGGCAGTAGTAGTTATTCTTTCTTCCCGCATCTTCAAAATGGAGAAGTTGGTCTTAGCATTGCAGCCGCTCATAAGCACTGCACCTCATCAAAAGCACACGCCGCCTCCTTGCCTATCTCAAATGTGCAAGGCCACACCCTTCTTTTCCTGGTAATCAATAATTAAAAAAATAATTGAACTGCTAAGTCATATTTTGTCAGAAACAATTATTCTTTGTTTGTAAGATCTAATTCTGCAGAAAAAATGAGTTGTTATTTAGATGAGGAATGAATGCTTACAGTAAGGGTGCCTGATCTCAAAAACCCAAGAGTCCAGTGGCATTGCCTGACTCTTAATTTGTTGGACTGTATCATATGTTAAATATTTGGCCTTTTTTTAAAAAAAAATAATACAATAAATTGTGTTCTGACATGCTCGCTACCCTTTCTGGCAGGAGGACAAGGAGATCGGATAGGACAGAGCGATCAAAGAAAAACATAAGAGACAGGAGAGCAATAAATATGAGAGATGCATGGATAGAGGGATGCTCTCTCTGTTCTATTGGGTTTCACTGAATTAAAGAAGAAAATCCTCTTAAGTGCATAAGGTTCAGACATGGCAGTACCTTTGGACCCCTGCCCTTCATATAGGTAGATCGATTATGATAATTCTATCAAGGGCGAAAATTGAGAAATAATTTTTATGCATGTAAAATTGTAGAAGTAAATGTCTTCACATCTACAGTTGGACTAAATTTGATTGATAGAATTAAATCCATCAACCGGACGGTTGCCATTTACAAGTCCACTAGGTCCAGCTTTAATTTTTTTTTTTTTTATCTGATGGACATTTCACATTTGAAGCCGTGCTTGCTTAAAATTTGTGTTTTAGTTTTGCCTTTACATCTAACTTAGTTTAACATAGTCCAACAAACGAATCTCGATGCATAAGTGTCAAACTATTAGCCGTTGATATGAGATCCGTAAATTAAATTAATAATTAACAAATTATAAAAAGCACACATAGCGGGAGGCAATAGGACTATATATGGATCAAAGGAGTTACATTTTAACTTGTAGAATCTTAGTCAGAGTCAAAAACTGAGAAATACAATTTGGTTTAATAAAAAACAAAGTCTCATGATGAGACTAAATTGGAGGCGAAGAGTAAAACCGCAGTTATTAAATCATGGATGGAAATTTCTTTTATCTACTTTTCTAGGTAATATGTTATTAACAACTTCTTCTCAACTTATCTCATTATAAATAACATAATACAATAACAAGATTCTCGATTCATAATATCTCTCAAACAAGAGAAAGAAACTTCCTTTTTTCATGGATATTCAATTTTGGTAGCATGTAAACTTTGAAGCTTTTGTTACTGCTAAGAATTTAAACTTAGTAATAAAAGTATACTTTGTAAAGTTAAGCCAACTTGTCATTTTTTTTTAAACATATAATTCATAGGACAAAATTGAAGGTTGATCAATGTTTTGAAAACCGACCCGGACATCGAACCGGCGAGATTACTGTGTCGATGGTCGAACCGGTCGAACCGGTTGGACCGGTAGCTGAACCGGTGACTCCATAATTATAACATAATTATTTTAGTATATAACAATACTAAAACATAAAAAATTATCGGAACCATGTTCATAGAAAGTTTAGTCCATATAAATCAGAAAACATACGATAATTAGAATTCTAGAACACCTTAAAAACTAATACAATAAAGACTTAGATATTTAATAAAAAAAATCGTATCATAACTAATTTGTTTTGGCGGTTTAATTTATGTTGCTATTCCACAAGATACTTGAGACTTTTTTTATTTGAAAGTTGCAGAAGATCCCAACCAACAAAAGAACAAACAAAAGAAGTCAAAATCAGGGGGGCCACAATATAGAGCCACGCCAGTGCATTTAATTTTGGTTCAAACATCCGGACCAATGGCGGGACCTTTCGGAAAGAAAATAAAGATCAAACCGCCGGATCCGGTTGAATAGAAAACCGGACCGAACCGGCCGGTTTGTTGTGGGTCGCTTACAAGCGGTTTTTCTGGTCAGATTGGACCGGACTGAGGTCCGGTTCGATATTGAACCGGTCCGACCGGCCGGTCCGGTCCGGTTTTCAAAACATTGAGGGTGATAGGGAAAAGAGTCGTCGTTCCCTGCATCCAGCATTTTGTTTTGGGTATAAAAAGTAGAAACGGAAAATGAGTGAAGGCCACTGCATTGTCAAAGACAATAAAAAGAGGGATATTTAGTGCAAATAGAACAAATAAAAATAAAATTCATCCGTCTGAAATAATAAATCCAATCATTAAGTCATTATTGCAAGTGCTTATTTAGAGAATCATCAGTATAGTACATTCACATTCTGAAAGATAATAAATTAAATCTAATTTTCTTTTAATATATTACAATTTACTTTGAAGGACACACCATCCTGGCTATAGATGCCATGGGATCCAAACTTGATCTGGTCAGTTTTGGTATAAACATATTTCCTATTACATTTTCTCTCTGTTTAATTTTTACTTATTTCAGAGTTCAAACTGTTTATGAGCACCTTCATTTTTGTTGAAATATTTGTTATTTCAGGACCATATGACAGAAAATCAGATGCAACATTTTTATTTATCGAGGGCATTCTACTCTCAATAAATAATGGGAAGATGACCACAAATTGTCTTCATTAGGTAGTTTCAATTTTATTTTCTTATCCTTTTATTTATTCAATTGTTCGATTTGATATTTGGATAAAATCAAGTAACTGTGAGGTTGCTTACTCATAAATAGTTTATGTTGATATTTATTCAATAGTTTGCTACTATGTTGATAGACGTTTACGTTTGTAGAAACCAAAGAAATTTGTAATCGCATTAATTAATTTTCAATAGAAAGGACTTTCCATTAATTATTCTGCTATATGGCAGCATTTAATGCAAATAATGGAAATAGTAACGTTTTAAGAAACCAAGGCATTAAAGGTATGAACGATGACAGTTGTAGATACCAAAGTGTAGAGGAGAAAATGTTATTGTTTACTTTCAATTAATTGAGCAGCAAAATTAGGCACTTTGTATGTTAAATAGATATGGCACATTGTATAAATAGTTCTTGATAATGTTGGTTAGATTTTTCTATTTCTAAAAAACAAAGAAGGAAACCATGAGAACAGTTTCCAAAGGCAAGTTCTGACGGGGATTATGAGCTGGGGAGGTTTATGAAGAGGTTTCACCGAAGAATATTGAGAATCTGAACTTGCCTCTGAGTGCCAAGGAAGAGGAGATTGCATGGCTCAAAGATGAGATTGGGATTCTATCTGCACATTGCATCAGTAAAACAGAACAGCTTGGGTCCCAGGTTAGTCCGCTTCATATTTGCATCCTTTCTCTTTTTTGTTTCTTTTTTATTTTCCCTATTTGATTTGACATTGGTCTTTTGCAAATATTGTGCACCTTTGTTTTTCAATATAAGGCCTAATTTTATTTTTTATACAAAGGGTACGCCCTGTCATTGAAATATCGCAATTCTCCTTTATTTTAAACCTAAGCACTCCCTAATTAGTCTCTAATCTCACAATTGGAATTCTCCAAAATTCCTTACTTCTTGCACGTTGTGGGTTGTCATTCCGTATGGTGAAAGGGTGATGTCAGTAGGCAGTAGCCATCTGCATTTGATGCATTTTACTTTACAAATGCAGACCTAATGATTGATTTCTTTTTTCCTTTTTGTAATATTTAATTTGCAAACAGCTGGAGAAACAAGGGGGGACTGATCAGTGCCACGTCTATATCATGCTCCGAATATTTATAATCTAATAGGCATAACTGTGACAGTCATTCAGTCTCAAGCTGGTCAATTATCCTCTATTTCTGTGATTTCCTATGTGATTGTGTGCTGGCCTCTTATGTTGGCTTGATTCTTTCTTTTTTCCCCTTCTTCTATGCCTTGCAGGGTTATGAATTGAGAACTTCACCGACTTTCCTCTGGATGTTGTGCGGAGAAGTTGTCGGTTGAGGATGTGCTTGCAGAGGAGACAGTTGTGAAGCAGGCAAAGGAAGGTGACGATAGAAAGAGGAAGAAAAGAATTTTTTTAACTGGTAAATTTGTTCTATTTACTATTTCTTCATTGCTTAAGTTCTTATTGACTTTCTTCCCTCTTAACATGTGTACATTTTTTTGTGTGTCACGTGATTTTTAAAATCTATTCATTTTCTGATTTAGAAATAGAAAGAAGGGCTTTTATAATGAGTCTTGAGGATTATGCGCTTCAGTTCAAGGATATTTTTTTAGTAAAGAATTTGTACATTTCTTTTTCCACTGCCTCTTATGTCATTTTTCTTCCTATTTTTTGATTAATGCAAACTCTATATATTTTATATGACAGATCCTGCCATGTTTGCAATTCATTCTCCCCTTGAGTCGATAGTACTTGAGTGCATTCCTCTTTGCAATTCATTCTTCCCTTGAGTCGATAGTAGTTGAGTATGTTCCTCTCTGGCTATTAACAGTTAATATGGTTCTTCTACAACAACAACTAAGCCTTTTGTCCCAAACAAGTTGGGGTAGGCTAGAAAAGAAACCCAACAAGAATGAATTGCAAAGAAAGTTTGGTAGTAGTTTTATTGAAGATATACTACACACCATGACTTAGGCCAAAAGAAGTTTTACCGGTTGTGTTATCTTAGCAAAATGTTTACAAATTAGCTAAACCAAATCGTTTTTTTTTCACATATTTATAAAACAATTTCGTTTCTTAGCTCAGGTTCACATTTCAAATCAAATCAATAGGATTGTGGGTTCAAATTAATGTTTGAAGCTCGCCATGTATACTGACATTTTTTTTTTTCAATTTCTTTACAAATAGCTGCGAGCATACTTTTGACAAAATGGGTTGTGCTACTCAGGTACTTCATCGAATGCTTTGTTTTTTTAATTTTAAAAAGAAGGATTGAGAGAGAATCCAAGTTCTATCTCGCTGAGCCATGTAGTTTGTGTTGTTGTGTTCTATCTGTTTAATTATGTGTGTGTTTTTTTATTATTTAGCATAAGATAGTAAATATCGCAAGACAATCCTCCAGCCTACCTTCGTCTGATTGTTGTTTTGTTTCCTCTTACTGCAGGTTGCAAGGTTCACATTTGCTGCGTGTTGGACATTCCAACCAACGTGGTGCTCAAACAATACCCAGTGAAGAGCTCTGGTTGTTCCCTCTTCTGGCTCCCTAATGGCGTGCCTCAGGTTTGTTTTCCTGATTGTCTTTGTTCATGACCTATGCTCTTTGTTGCACTTGATTGTTTCTTCTTTGATTTATGTTCTTTTTACAATTCTATCTTCAATTTTATATTGGCAGTACACTCCGGTTGATAATCAGTACATGTCCAGTTGATTTATCTCTTTGATTTATGTTCTTTTTCCTGCATATTGTTTGTTTTGCTATTTTCCTGGTGTTATAATAGGTGTTTTTCAAACTTTTTGTCCAAAAAAAAAAAGATGTGAAACCTCTTAGCATAAAAAAGTTTGCAGTTCTTTTCTGTTATTTATAATTCAGTAAATTTATATTGATTTTATTATTATTGTTGGAGTTTCTGCAGTGATCACCAAACAGGCTATGGATATTTTCTGGTTACAATATTTTTGCTTTGGGTCATTGGGTATGCATGCCAGACATATGCGAGTGTATAGCGCCTCATGTTTGGCCAGGTGCTGAGTTAGTCATGAAGGTACATAATACAACCTTTCAATAATATTTTAATTTCGCAAAATTAAACACGAGCTTACAATTATTAATTTTGCCCTCGGTTTGTATTTATAGCTTTTTTTTTCCTAGAGAAAGTATACTATATAAATTAAACAAAGCTATATTAGTTAGCCTACTGGAGTTATATCTGAGCACTTTTATCAGTTAAGGACGTGAACCTTAACTTATTTGTTCGATGCTTTTGTTTTTTGTAAAGGGGCATATGAGGATGGGTAGATTACCAATTGGGATCGCTAAAGGTATTATATCATGTCAATTTCTTATTGTTACAAATAATATATTTTCCTTGCCAAACAGTTTCACAATCTGTGCATCTATTGATTTTTCGTAAATGTTCATTCTACATTGTCTATCAATACAGAATTTAGTTAATTACGCAATGAATTTAAACAAATTGGTGTAAAGTCATTGCTCTAATTTAGGTCATATGATTTTGTATGCATTATGGATGCACTTTAATCTATCTATACAGGCTTTTCGTATTTTATGGCGAATATGTAGTAATAGATGATTCCATTCATTTGATTGATGATCCAGTACTGTCATCTGATAGATAAGATTGTTGTTCCTCTTTGTATAAGAGATTTTTTGGAAAAATTGTAATAAACTATGTTCACTTTTATACATAAATGTTTTGAAGTTAAGAAAGTATAAAATAGTTCCATCAATTTAGTGTTTACATTTGCTTGGATTTGGTGTTGGAACTGGTATCTATTTTGTGTCAAGATTGTATTGTTTGAAAAGTTAATTAGCTAATTTGGAACTGATATCATTTTTTTTTTTTTGGCATCATTTGTTAACAATAATCATACATGTGAGTAACGTAATGTTTTACAATTTAACAAAGGATATATGCGACTGTATTTATGTCATCCATAACATATCCACGCTGATTAGGAAATCGTTTCGCTGCATATTCAGATAGGAATGCATCGCGCAACGCGCGAGAATAAAACTAGTAATAATAACTATATACATTTGGGCCATCGTGCAATGCACGTGAGTCACTGTGGTTAGCACAGTGTTTCAATCCTGTTCGTTGATTTTTGTTTGTTTGATCTGAGCCGCTTATTTCTCTATTTTTTTTACTCTTCGATCTTTCTAGAGACAACCTCTCCCTCTTTTTGCTGTCGAGCTCTCCTTGGATTCGTGCAGTCAGCGCACGTCTGCTACAGAGCACGCTCTCTGATCGCCTCTCTCACCCCAGCCAAGAACCCCAACTGAGCACGCTCCTCTTCTCTCCTTCTCCGTCACTTCCTCTTCACCAAAGCGCCTGTTAGAAATGTCTCTTATATTGTGTAAACTTTTTAGGATCATATAGGTAATTTTACTATTTCCTTTATATTGTGTAAACTTTACTTTTGAAATAATGGAAATCATTTTCAAACCCTAGCCGACTGTATCTCTCGTCTCTCTGTCACTTTACTGTCTCCATTCCCTAACACTAACAAACTGGTATCAAGAGCTAAGGTTCCGTCTTTCGTTCAGTTGTTGCTTCCACTTCTGCTTCCGCATGCGGTCACCTTTTCTTTTTGCTTTCGGCCGCTGGTAGCTTTTGCCGGTGACCCGCGTTTCCATCTCTCCATTCACAGTGCATAAATCCAAATTTTCTGGTGAGCCGTTATTCCTCTTTGTTTTGCTTCGCACTAAGTGCTAAATATTTCGTGAGCTGTCCGATTGGTGTATGTCTCCAATTTGTTCAAAGCTTCACTAGATTACAAATTTGGACTTAGCGATTTTGGCCTTTCTCAAAATTTGCTGTACACATATCCATTTTGGAGTCAACTACCACCGCTAGCAAACTCTGATTATTTAATCAAGTTTGTTCTTAAGTCAAGGCACATTGTACTAGTATTAAATCAATCCGTTGCTAGTACTTATTGCTAACGCAATTTAGGTGCTTATATTTTCGGTGGATTTGATTGTCAGGCTCGCTTCTGAATAAATTAGAATTTGAGCAATTAAATTAAGTGCTACTTTTATTTTGAGTAGTGTGGTTTTATCACTAAATCAGAGGAGTTAGTGGTAAGGAATTAAGGGTGTTTAACCATGAATTCCAATTCGACCATTTCTACTAAATTTGACATCGAGAAATTTGATGGCACGAGTAGCTTTGCGCTATGGCAAGTAAGAATGAAGACGATATTGTCTAATTTAGGAGTAAAGGTGGCAATTACCGGTCGGCCTGACTCCTTAAAGGGGAAAGAGAAGGATACTGAATGGGAGACTATGGATGATAGGGCTCTCTCAACAATTCAGTTGTGTCTTAGTAACTCAACTCTTCAAGAGATTCTCTCAGAGACATCGGCATTTGGTGCTTGGAAGAAATAAGAGGAAATCTTTATGCAGAAGTCAGTTACAAATCGATTGAGGTTAAAACAAAGATTTCACTCTTTGAGAATGACCAAAGGTACATCCGTTAAGGTCCATATTTCAGAATATACCGCTCTCCTTCATTAGATGGAGATAATTGGTATTAAGACGGACGATGAGGATAAGGCCATGGTCTTGTTGTGTTCTTTACCAGGGTCGTATAAGGGGTTTAAGGAGATTATGCTTCATAGTCGTGATTCACTTACTCTTGAGGATGTGAAGAGTAATCTACTTGTCAAGTCTGATTTTGACAATGACTTGACTGTAGTTGAGGGCAACCAATAGAATGTTGGTTTATTTGTTGAGAGGGGGAGACAAAAGGAGAGAACTTAAGGCTCAGGGAATAGCCGTTCTAAGTCTAAGCACAATAACCTATTTTGTGGGTATTGTAAGAATAAGGGGCACATTAAGGCTGACTGTTACAAACTTAAGAATAAACAGAAGACAAAATCTAAAGGTGCCACCTCGGGTGAGGCTAATGTTGTCGAATCTGATTCAGTTGCAGATATTGTGCTGTTTGTTACGAACGGAAAATAAAAGTTTGAGAAGAGTTGGGTGATGGATACCGGTGCTTCTCAACACATGACCCCAAATCGAGAGTGGTTTGCCACTTATGAATCGACTCATGAAGGTGGAGTCCTTTTAGGTAACGATCACCTGTGTAAGGTCGCAGGTGTCGGTACAGTGAGAATCAAGATGCATGACGGAGAGATCCGTACTTTGACGGGTGTGAGACACATCTCGGATTTGACAAAGAACTTGATCTCTTTGGGTTCTCTTGAATATGTCGGTTGTAAGTTTAGAAGTGAAGGTGGAGTCCTTAGTGTGTCAAAAGGGGCTCTTGTCATGTTGAAGACAAAAAAAGTTGGCACTCTTTATTTCTTGGAGGGTACCACGGTGACAGACAATATTGCCGTTGCTACCTCAAGTTCGGCCTCGTACACAGATTCAAACAACACAAAGCTGTGGCATATGAGGTTGGGTCACATGAGTGAGCGTGGTTTGGCAATTTTAAGTAAGAGAGGCCTGTTGTGTGGGCAAAATACCTCCAAGCTTGATTTTTGCGAGGATTGTGTCTTTGGCAAGTCGAAGCGATTGAGCTTCTCGACAGCCATCCATCGCACTAAAGGCACTTTAGATTATATCCATTCGGATTTGTGGGGTCCCTCACAAGTACCCTCAAAGGGTAATGGCTCCAAATATATGGTCTCGTTTATTGACGATTTCTCTAGAAAGGTTTGGGTTTATTTCATTAAGGAGAAGAGTGAAGTGTTTGCCACTTTCAAACAGTGGAAGACTCTTCTTGAGAACCAAACCGGTAAGAGGATTAAGAGGTTGCGAACTGACAATGGTCTTGAGTTCTGCAACAAGGATTTCAATCAGTTCTGCAAAGATACAGGAATCGCTCGGCATCAGACAGTTACCGGCACTCCACAACAAAACGGAGTGGCTGAGTGAATGAATATGACGCTACCCGAGAAGGCTTGTTGTATGCTCTCGAATGCAGGTTTAGGTAAAGAGTTTTGGGCAGAAGCCATTAACACGGCTTGTTATTTGGTCAATCGCTCACCTAATACTGCTATTGAGTGCAAGACACCTGAAGAGGTCTGGTCTGGAAAGCCAGCTGATTACTCAAATTTAAGGGTGTTTGGATGTCCCGCGTATGCTCATGTGAGCGAGAGAAAGCTCGAGCCAAGAGCGAAAAAGTGTATCTTACTCGGATATGAATCCGGAGTTAAGGGTTACCGATTGCGGTGTCCAGATTCTAAGGGAAAGAAATTCCTTATCTCGAGAGATGTGACATTTAATGAATCAGTTATGTTGTGGGCTAAAGAGCCCGAGATGAGCAAGGAGCTTGAGGTTGTTCAATCGAGCAAGGAGCTCGAATTAACCGAGAATGTTGAGAATGTCTCGAGGGAGGTGGAGTTAGAGACCTCGAACCCACAACCAAGTGTGATTGAACAAGATTCGTCACACAGTGGTGAACCTTGATTTGTTGCTGACTCATTTGACGAGTCAGATGACTCTGATGAGGAGCAAAACTATGCTTTAGCGAGAGATCGCACAAGGAGGGAGATACGACCACCATCTAGGTATGGCTACTCAGATTTCTCCTATTGTTTGGCGGTAGCAGAAGAGGTGGAGTTTTGTGAGCCCTCGTGTTATAAAAAAGCGATTTGTCTCGTGATGCGGGCAAATGGACTGCGGCCATGGAAAGGGAAATTAATTCTCTTCATAAGAATCAAACATGGACTTGTGGAGCCGCCCATAGGAAAGAAAATTGTGGGTTGCAAGTGGGTGTTTAAGAGGAAAGATGACACTGTTGGTTTTCGCTACAAAGCGAGATTAGTAGCTAAAGGTTATAGTCAAGTTGAAGGTGTGGATTTCAATGATGTCTTCTCACCAGTGGTAAAGCACACTTCTATTCGTGTTTTGCTTTCTTTGGTTGCCATGGGAGACTTAGAGCTCAAGCAGTTAGATGTGAAAACTGTATTTTTATATGGTGATCTCGAGGAGAAGATTTATATGCAACAACCCGAGAGGTATGAAGTTGCTGGTAAGGAAAACCACGTGTGCTTGTTGAACAAGTCTTTGTGGCCTTAAGCAATCACCGAGGCAGTGGTATAAGAAGTTTGATGCATTCATGGCAAGCATTGGATGTTAGAGATCAGAGTATGACTCTTGTGTCTATTTTAAGAAGTTATGGATGGGAGTTTCATGTATCTACTTCTCTATGTAGATGACATGTTGTTAGCAGCAACAAACAAGGAGGAGATTAAGAAAGTGAAAGAGCAATTAAGCTCAAAGTTTGAGATGGAGGACTTAGGGCCTGCCAAGAGGATCTTTGGAATGGAGATCCTAAGGGACAGATCCAAAGGAAAGTTGTATCTTTCACAAAAGGGTTTCGTTGAGAAGGTGTTACACCGTTTTGAGATGAAGGATGCGAGGCCCGTTTCAACTCCTCTTGCAACAAAATTCAGATTGTCGAAACAATTGAGTCCTAAGACTGAGAAGGAAAGAAACTATATGTCACGAGTTCCATACTCGAGTGCTGTTGGAAGCATCATGTATTTGATGGTTTGCACTCGACCAGACATTGCTCATGATGTTAGCGTGGTAAGTCGCTATTTGTCGTGACCTGGTAAGATACATTGGGAGGTAGTCAAGTGGATCCTTCGCTACTTGAAAGGTACCGCAGATGCACGATTGGAGTTTGGGAAGAGTGGTGCGAAGCTAACAGGTTATGTGGACTCAGATTTCATGGGCGATCTTGATAAGAGACGGTTTTTGACCGGTTATGTCTTTACTTTAGGTGGATGTGCGATTAGTTGGAAAGCAACTTTGCAATCCACTATTGCCTTGTCTACAACGGAAGTCGAGTATATGGCGGTAACGGAAGGTGTTAAGGAGGCCATTTGGCTTAAAGGTTTGCTTAGTGAGATCTCAACACATGGAGGTGTGACTACTATCTTTTGTGATAGTCAGAGTGCCATTCACTTGGCGAAGGACCATATGTACCACGAACGGAGCAAGCACATTGATGTCAGATTTCATTTTGTTCGACAAGTTATCTCGATGGGCATAATCGAGATTAAGAAGATATCAACTGTTGACAATCCAGCTGACATGTTTACCAAGCTGATACCGACCACGAAGTTCAACTATTGCATGGAGTTAATTTCTATTTGTAGTTGATTAGGTTTTTGTAGTTTAGATTGTTTTGTTTTTAGGTGAAATTTCGATCCAAGATGGAGATTGTTAGAAATGTCTCTTATCTCACATTAGACAATTTTAGATTTTCTAGAGTTATGTAGATAATTTTATCATTTCCTTTATATTGTGTAAACTTTACTTTTGGAATAATGGAAATCATTTTCAAACCCTAGCCGACTGTATCTCTCCTCTCTCTGTCACTTTACTGTCTCCATTCCCTAACACTAACAGCGCCACCACTTCTCCGTCAAATTTTTAGGTTATCCGATTCCCTGTAATTTTCCAAATTAGTAGGTCTTCGAGCTGCTCTTGCACGTTGTTGATGTCTCCTCCCAGATCGCCTCTCCCTCTCACCGATGGTTCTGCTGTGCTGTTTTTACTCTAGGTTAGGTTCCGTTTTTGTGATCGTTTAGGGTCATTTTTCACTTTTATATTTGTTTCCTTTTTACTCTTGCTGCCTAATTTCTGGTGGTTTCTTTTTAATTGTTTCAGCTTAGACATGATCATTTTCTTCACGGTAAACGAGATGAAGGAAACCTTGCGCTGGAATAAAAGCACAGATTGTGAAAGGTAAAAGATGAGCGTTTTTTTACTGTGTTTTGTGACTATTTTTTCTTTTTTATTTTGGAAAATTCCTCACTTGCTCATCAGTTTTTATGTAGGTTTTTCCTGTAAAATTGACACACATTTTCTTCTCCAAAGAAGGCTTTTGATGATGATTGGAAGGGCTTATTGTTTCAAGCACTCAATTGATGTCAGTTGGTTGGATGAAAAGGGATGACAGTTCATCAATAAAATGCTTTGTGCTGGAACTTGGTAGTGCTTTTGTTAATTCATACTCTAATATTTGTATTTAATATTCTTTGTTTGCTTTTTCTCAGTTCAATTAGCATTTCGTAAGAACACTGTTTGTGGCCAACAATAATTGGTTGTTGAGGAAAATTAGATGGGTGAGTGCCCACAAATGAGGTAGAATATAAGATTAACGGTTTCGTGTTTAGACGAGCTTCATATTAGTAATTTAAATTTCCTCTTCTTATTTACCAAAGCTCTTTTCTTATTAACTTATTGTAGTTTCATATGTGCTTCAGGTTTCTGCTTCTATTGCCATATAAACCAGGGAAGGTAGCTCACAGTTCATGAAGTTATGGAGGAGGAAACAAGAAACAGGCCAATGTGTTGAGGTGGAAGCAACTGACACCATGTCCATGCGATCTGAGCTACCTCCATTCAACATGCCTGCAATTCTACTTGCTGAAGATCATGCAAAACCCAATCTGGATGGCACTGACCAGCATAACCCCGATGGATCTTCCAAACCTGGTAACTTTATTTTTCAATAATTTAAATTTTACCTGGTAGCATTTAGTGCCAATATTACCAACTTATATCATTTAGTGCTACATCCACATTAAGTTTTCTTTTATTATTATTATTCTGATTTTCAATTTTATTAGTTTTTCACTTTTCATGCTTATTTGCTTAACTAAGAGCAATTGACGGCTAATCTTACACTTTTTAGTTAGAAACAGAGCAGATATACCTTATACTAGAAAAACCTAAACAGACCTGCATCGGGGCATAGAGATATGCACCGGCATAATTTTTATATCAGCTCTTTCTCCAAAGTCTATCCTCATAAACATGCAATTTTTTTATGGTGCAGATCAGAAGAATTTGCATGAATACTTTCAAGGACAATTTTATCCTCCGTGGTCAATGCCTTACACGCCTCCTTACCTCATGCAAGGCATGCCATATTACCGAAACTACCCTCATGGCGCGGCTCACTCATACTATCCATCACCATACCCCCCCCCCCCCCCCCCCCCAAAAAAAAAAACTGTCCAGCAATAAAGACTCTGATAGTAAGTCTTATGAGGGTACTGAACATGCCTCTTTTGAGTCTGAGCAAGAAGTGAATGGTTCTTCTCAGGGCCACAAAAATAATAAAGGAAGCAAGAAAAGGAAGTAATCTAGCATGGTTGTGATAAAAAATGTAAACTACATCACGAAGAAGCTTGCTGGGTCTGATAGTGGATCTGGGTCGGGTTCCGATTCAGAGTCTGATAAATCCAATAGATCAGATTCTGACAAGGACAGCACAGATTCTTATGCAAAGGAGAGCCACAGGAAGCACAAAAAGTCCTCTAAGCAAAAAGAAAAACATCGCAGGAAGCCTGAAGATTCACCACAAGCACGCAACAGGGACAATACAGGTTTTGAGGAGCCACAGATGGAGGGTGACTCAGGACACTGGCAAGCCTTCCAAATTTTTCTTTTAAAGACTGAGGAGAAATCACACACAAAAATTTCAAACATGTCCTGTTGTTACTGGTACATGCTGATCCACCTTAGCATTTATTAAAATTTAGTTTTAGTTTTTGCTGCCTCAATGTCAGAGCACCGGTGATAAGATATTTAATTTCTTTTGATTTATTGATACAATTTGATAGTTTGTTTGGCTTTCTTTCTTAGTAAGAAACTAGCTTTCTAAGTGGCAATAGTAAAGAAAAATCATCAAGCTTCTTGAGACACCATCGATCAAGTTCAGACCAACTTGATACTGATTTCACATCTGGTATTGAATCGAGCAAGATTATAAGGAATATCCAGAAGAGGTAATAATCATTCTTTGATAGAAACTGAAATTAACTATCTCAAATGTTTCATCTTTTACATTGGCATTCAGTTCTATGAGTACAGAGAGAAAATGACCAATTTGATAATACTGATAAATTTGGTGTCAATTTTCTATTGAGGTTGGGCCATAGAAATTTACAAAACTGTTCATGAAATTTAGCTCGAGGCCATCAAACCAGCTTATATAGATCAACATTTTCTTACTGTTATATAGATAAAAAAACTTGCATAGATCATTATTGACAAATTATATATATCAAATTATACAATTATGAAAGTTTCGAGTGCTTTTGGTTATTTAACTACAGTAGCCACTTACAGGATTGGTTGTTTGGGTTGTGGTTGGAGAGAAAGATGAGGATTCATAGCAATGTTTTGTTTTCCTTCGGTTCATCTCCTCCAGACATCAGTTAGGTACTTATATATGCTCTTTTTCTTTCTTTCTTCTTTCATTATTTCCTCCTTCCTCTTTGAATGTGTTTCAGGGTTGAATTTTTGTGCTTGGTCTCCTAATCGACAAAGATTTATCTTCTACTTCTATTGATCAATTTGCGTCTCTCTGAATGTCACTAAGGTGAATCTGTGTAAGCATTTAATTGATGTGCTTCGTCTTAAATTTTTGTGATTAAAAAGTTTGTTTCATAAAGAAAGATGTAATTTTTTTCAATTTTTTTAAAAAATGGTCGATATATGTGAACCAGCTCTGGGAAGTACAATGATGGTGCTGACAAGGTGACACTGCAGAGTTCAAAAATTGAAAAAATTGTACTTCTCAAGATCGTTTGTCGATTCCAAATCTGCTTTTGATCTGTGGCGATCCATTCAAGATATGTTTGGACAACAAAACAATTTTGATAGGATTTTTCAACTTAAACGAGAACTGTATCAAACCAAACAAGGTTCTCAAACAATAACTCAGTTATATGGCTCATTAAAGAGCAAATTAGATGAACTCAATATGTATGAGCCAATCACAACTGACCTGAAAATAATTCAACAGCGGTATGAAAATGACCGTGTGTTCCTACTGCTAAATGCCTTAAATTCTGACTATGAACACATTCGAAGTCAGATCCTGAACTCCTCTGAACTTCCTAACATATCCAATGTTGTTTCCAAACTTCAACGGGAGGAAACCCGAAAAACGATCTTGAGTCTCAATACTCAAACTATTGACTATACAGTTGAGAAATCTGTGTTAATAGCAGACATAAATCAAGGGGGTAGAAACCATACCGGCAGCCGCGGTAGAGGAAACATACCAGTTCCTTATTGCGATTACTGTGCTAAAGAAGGCCATAGTCGAGACAATTGCTGGGAGCTATATCCCCATCTGCGACCTCGTCGAGATCGGGCCGGTGGTAGCGGAGGTAATCAACCAAGCACACAAACAGCGGCAACCGCATCCACCTCAGAACCGCCTACCTTCACCCTTGCACAGCTCAATCAATTGCTGCAGCAGTTGAGCAGCGGTGGAAATCAAACAGCGCAAGGAGAGGGAAACTCAACCGCTATGAGATCAGGTAAAGGATCAGGTAATTTCTCCATTTTAAGGGATGCAATAAAACAAAGGACCTGTCCGAAGGAAAATAGTGATTTGGGGGAGAAAGGGTTCAATTGTGAATCGTTAAAAAACCAAGAGTCTGGTTCAGCTGAAATTAAAAGCCTTGCAGCTCATTTGGATAAAAATATACTCAACCAGGAATGGATTGTGGACTCAGGAGCCACAGACCATATGATCAACTGCAAAGTGGGTTTAGCTAATTTAACCAAACTAAACCACGCACAAAGTGTATTTCTAGCTGATGGTTCCACTACCCCAATTTTAGGGACGGGTCAAACAAAATTATTTGATAATACCTTAAAGAATGTATTATACTTGCCAAATTTTCCTTCTAATCTGTTATCGGTCGGTAAACTCACTAGGGAATTAAATTGCAATGTCATTTTTTCACCGTCATCTGTGATATTTCAGGACATAGTGACGGGGAAGACGATTGGTGAAGGAAGTTTTGAAAGAGGGCTTTATACTGTTAAACAAAAAAATTATGCTTTTACTACTGCAAAGGATAGTCCGAATAATTTGTGGCATTGTCGTATGGGCCACCCTTCTGATAGGATTTTAAGTAAAATAATTAATTTATCAAATTTGAACTCTAGTTGTTGTGAGATTTGTAATTTCGCCAAACAAACTAAATTACCTTTCTCTTTATCTAATAGTAGATCTGATAAACCTTTTCAAATCATTCATTCTGATGTTTGGGGACCAGCTCCGATTGATTCTTATGATAATTTTAAATATTTTGTAACCTTCATTGATGATTTTTCTAGAGCTACGTGGCTTTATCTTTTAAAATCTAAATCAGAAGTTTTCTCTATTTTTAAAAATTTTGTGAATCTCGTGTCCACCCAATACAACACTCAAGTTTGTATTCTTAGAACTGATAATGGCACTGAATATGTTAACAAGAATTTTTGTGATTTTTTAAATACTTTAGGCATTATTCATCAGACGACTTGTGTCGGAACTTCGGAACAAAATGGCATTTCTGAACGAAAGAATTGTCATATCCTAGAAGTAACTCGATCCTTGATTTTTCAATCAAAAATTCCTAAATCTTTTTGGTCTGATGTCGTTCTTACTGCAACATACTTAATAAATAGATTACCTAGTGTGGTTTTAGGGTACAAATCACCAATAGAAATATTAAATAATCAAAAGATTAGTTTAAACCATCTTCGGATTTTTGGATGTACATGTTTTGTTTATAACCAAGATATTCATCGTGACAAATTAGACTCTAGAGCTATTAAATGTGTCTTTATTGGCTACTCCACTAAGAAAAAGGATTATAAATGTTTCGATCCGACTTCAAATAAAATATATATATCTCGAAATGTAAAATTCCTGGAATTTCAATTTTTCTTTGAGAATTCTATGCAGGGGGAGCAACACAAGCAGCTCACGTCAATTGAAGATGATGAGATAGTCGAAAAATTTTGCATTAATCATCCGAATAAAGAAAGGCCCAATATGGACGATGGTCAAAACTCATGGACTCCAATACCAAACCTTACCGAGGGCAGTATCTCACATCCGAATAATGAGCCACAGTTTTGCGAGCCACCTTTAGAGACCGAGCAAGTAGAAGGTACAGACAACTTACAGTATGATGGGGATATTGAAATCAACAGCGAAGGTTCCATGCAACAGATAGTAAGTAATGAAACAACAAATCTGCGCAGGTCTGTGAGACAATCAAAATCTCCTGTTAAACTACAAGACTTTGTTACATATTGTACTTCTAAATATCCTATACACAATTATTTATCTTATGACAACATTTCACCAAGTTATAAAACTTTCCTTTGTTCTGTGTCCAAAGAAGTAGAGCCACAGACTTTTTTGGAAGCTAGTAAAAATCCGATATGGCAAGCAGCCATGCAAGAAGAACTCAAAGCCTTAGCCAAAAACAAAACTTGGGATGTTGTAAAATTACCTGAGAATAAAAAATCAGTCGGTTGTAGATGGATATACAAAGTCAAGTATAATAGTGATGGTTCAATAGAAAGATATAAAAGTTAGATTAGTTGCCAAATGTTATACTCAAACATATGGTATTGACTATAAAGAAACTTTTGCACCCGTAGCAAAAATGAACACTATTCGAGTTTTATTATCTGTTGCTGCTAACCTTGATTGGAATTTGTATCAGATGGATGTAAAAAATGCATTTCTTCAAGGAACACTTGAAGAGGAAGTTTATATGAATTTACCACCCGGTCATCCAAAAGAGCATGATAAAACTTTAGCATGTAAATTAAACAAATCAATATATGGTTTAAAACAGTCTCCAAGAGCATGGTATGCAAAATTAAGCTATGCCCTGATTACTTTTGGTTTTAAAACAAGCAACGGTGATCACTCTACGTTTGTTAAATGCAACGATAGAACCACTACAGTTGTTTTAATATATGTTGATGACATTATAATTACAGGGAATGGTGCTAATGAAATTAATAATGTTAAATAGTTCTTACAAAGGAAATTTGATATCAAAGACCTTGGTAGATTAAAATATTTTTTAGGATTAGAAATTGCATATTCTAATAAGGGTTTATTTTTGTCCCAAAGGAAATATGTGTTAGATCTTTTACAAGAAACAGGTAAATCAGGATGTAAACCAATAGATACGCCAATCGAGCTAAATCTCAAGTTAGGACCAAATGATGGAGAACCCTTGACAAATGTTAATCAATTCCAAAGGTTGGTAGGAAAATTAATTTATTTAACTGTTATTCGCCCTGACATAACGTTTGCAGTTAATGTAGTGAGTCAATTTATGCATGCACCAAGGACAACTCATATGGATGCAGTTATTCGAATTTTGAGATATCTCAAAGGAAGTCCAGGAAGAGGATTGCAAATGCAAAAAAATGGACATGTTCAAATTGTAGCATATTCTGATACAGATTGGGCAGGCAGTAGTGATAGAAGATCCACCACCGGATATTGCACCTTTGTTGGAGGAAATTTAGTAACTTGGAGAAGCAAAAAGCAATCAGTTATAGCACGATCCAGCACTGAGGCATAATATAGAGCCATGGCGTCAACTACAAGTGAAGTGATTTGACTAAAACAACTAATGCAAGACCTTGGCATAAAATGTGATTATCTGATCCCTATGTTTTGTGATAATCAAGCTGCAAGACATATCGCCAACAACCCAGTTTTTCATGAGCGAACCAAACACATTGAAATAGACTGTCATTTTATACGAGAGAAGATAACTTCAAAAGAAATTGAAACACCATACATTCCCAGCAAAAATCAACTAGCCGATATCTTCACTAAATCCTTAACTAAATTCCAATTCCAAATCATTTTGTCAAAGTTGAGCTCCTTCGACATCTACGAATCCAACTTGAGGGGGAGTGTTAAAAAATCTACAATAAATACTGAATCCTTGCCGGATACACAAATTATGCAGAAAACAACCGTTGGCCTATTACCAAATATGCCCAAGGCAAAAGCTGGCGCACAATTATCTCAGAGCCGTTAGTTTATTTCTCTTGTAATTAGCATTATATCCTTCCTTGTATAGCTATCTTACTTTTGGAATATATCAAGTGTATAGGCTGTATGTGAATCTTTTGTACAGACAATCTAGGCTTATATATAGGCGCTACAGTAATTGTACAATAATCAGATAGAAATAAATTCATTATCAAATTATATCAGGTAATTAGGAATAGCGCATTTTATGAACGGGTAATAAGGCTACTTACCCATTTTATGAATGGGCAAGTAGACAGAAAAAGGCAACGTGTTTATAAAGCATGTCAAGTGTAATAACACGTCCATAAAACGCGTTAAAAGGCTAATAATGCGTTTTATTAAGGCTAATTTGTGACCCCAATGAGCCACCGAAGCTATATAAATGGGCCCAGAGCTTTGACAAAGGGCATCGATGGGGTATAATGACAAGTAACGTATCAGAGAGTCTTAATAGTATTTTTAGGATAGAGAGAAGATTACCGATTGCGCACACGTAATTGTTGTTTGCAAGGAGACAAATTACAATGTAGATTAGTTTGTGGATACTCACTACAGCATGTGGAACCAACACATGATATGGTCGGCGGGTCAGTTTCATTATTATAAGGATGAGGATTAATGGCCAATTTATGATGGTCCGACAGTTGTGGCAGACAAGAGCTTGGTCAATCGAGGAAGGCATAAGGTAATTCATGGTGAGATGTGGATGGACAGAATGGAAAGCAGGAAGAACAAGGGTCCTAAAACAAAAAACAAAAAAAAAAAAATAAGAAAGAAGAGAGACAAAGCTTCAACAAGTCAACAACAACAACCAGAACCGCCATATCCAATGGTTACACTCCAATCTGGTCGTTGCACTAGCAAACCACCAACAAGGACCAATAGTCCAAGTAGGGGAGCGACCTTTGAACCTACTCTTGATCCGACCGATGACACAACTGTTCATTCAGGACGAAGGTCATTGCATATTGATCCACGAACCATGAACAATCGGGAGGACCAAGGATCCGACCAACCACGATGAAATTCAATCAGCATTGATCCACGGGCCAAGCATGTCACATCCGGAAGCATGAGATCTGAGTCAGCTAGGTTTCCGACTTGGCGAAATTCAAGTGAAAGCAGTTTATCTATACATAATCTTTATTACTCTATTTTTTTTTTTTGAAAAGAGACCGAACGCCCCCTTTCATTATATTGAAACATAAAAGTTTACAAAAAGAACAATACATCCAGACTTCAGCTTTGGCGCTTTAAGCTTAAAATTCAAGCAGCAAATCACTGCACAATACTAATAACGAAGCTATGTATATCTAACAACATTATATCCTGACAAAAACTGATAGAAAACATGAGTTCTAAATTATCACCAACACTCAGGACCTTTAATTCCACGATTAACCCATCATTTCCTCTTTATCGTCTGCAAATTACAAAGAAAACAATAAAATTGACAAATATAAAAGACCAATTTTATATTAACCCATCCTTTCCCTTTTCCTTTATTTATCTTTTCCCTTTTTTCTTCCACTTGGTTTTCAGGTTGGGGGCATTATAATTTCAATATTTCTTTACTATATAAAAATGTACAATAAGGATAATACTTTGATGTTGTCAAGTCTAATGAACATAGGTGGTATACATAGAACCATTTTTATTATTATTATTATTATTTGAACAATCTTATAACTGGTAGCGTCAACTTTTTAATCAATGATAATAATAATTCTTTACAATATAAAGTTCTCAATATAACCGATCAGAAAATTGTAGAGAGTCTAATTACTTATGCATTTGCTAGAAAGAGGTCATCCAAGATGTCACTCCATATTTTCCAATAGAAAATCTTTTCACTAAAGCAACTATTGAAGCATTATTAGAAGTCCCAACTCAAGCAAAGAAAATAAATGGAAATTATTTCTTAAATTACCTAGCACGATCTTTCACTTTGGGGCCATACTCCACTCAAATAACTTAACACAATCTTTTTGAATATGCTATGAAGAAAATCACAATTCAGACCAACAAAAGTCACTGTGCAAGCTAAGAAACTGGCATTGAAAATCATTGCTGGTGGGGGTAAATTAGTCAAATTCTAGTGAAGAAGAATTTGGAATCATTGCCGTGGCTTTGTGGTTTTTTCTATTTCAATTTTAAAAAGCATATATACCATATAATAATATCAAGAGTAATTATTATTTTTAAGCAACACTGTAAATTTTCATCAAAGTTCAAAGTATACAAAATGAAAAAAAAAACAATACAATGCAAGAGAAAAAAATATATTAAGTTCAAACATTACTGAAATGTTGTATGGCGCAGAGAATTTATATCATTCTTTCTAACAAAATTAGATTATGCAAATCTTTGTTCGATATAATCGGGCCTTTGATCTTGTTAAATAAAATTGGATTCGATGTGCCTCCCTCTGTGATCCAGATCCAATTAGCTCCAAATTCAAATAAACAATCAAGAAGATTTTCGCTCATTAACTAATAAATTCATTGATTTGATTCCTTGTACATCTACAGTTTTATTGTCGTGCATCATGGCCTTTACTGGCTTCGTATTATCATCTCAAATATTTATTGCTGCCGATCTCTTGCCTCTTATTCTCATTTGATGATTTATTGCTAACGTTTGTCACTCATGCATTACTTTCGTGTTTCATCAAGATTTCTTATTAAGCTTTTGAGGGAAAAAAATGATTTCTCATTTAGTTAATGTTTCCAAGAAAATTATAAATCAAACATCAAACATACAAAAGAGACGCTATGCATCAATAAACTGGAAATGGCAGTGAAGGCAAATTAGGGAATAGCTTAAAATAGAAAATAAGCAATATTTTAATAGTGAAATAGTGAAAGAAATCGCATGCCAATATGTAGCCGTTGCTGAAGTTGGTTGCAGAAGCTCCTCAATTGGTTTTTGGTCCAGAGTGAGCATAATACCTCAATTGGAAGAGCATTCTCTAGTGAAAGAAATCGCATGCCAATGCGGATCCTAATGCGGTCACGCAACTTAATTAATAAAAAAATAAATATTGATGTGGGCTTTGATTATGTAAAAAATTTTCAAGTCCGTTTACATTTTGAGAAAGATTCTCTGTATTATTATTTTGAAACCGTGTAAGGTTTTAGTTTGAAAAGTGAAAACTCAGACAAGGTCATTGCTCAAAAATATCCTGTTTGTTTCAGACACATTGGGGTAATCCTCCCAAAAATATACTAAAATCTCTAAACCATTTTGGTCTTGCTGGAAAAATTGGTGCCTTTTTTTGCAGGCAACGCACAATCACTACATTAATACTGTAACGTTAGTCCTGATTTCTTGCTCGAGTGCCATTATTGGCTTAGTTGCTTACATGCTTTCATTCAGTTGTTATTATATCTACAAAAATCTGCTGTAAAAAGAAGGTTTAAAAAAGTTATGTTCGATATAGATTTGGGCCAGAGTCAAATAGATATAACGTCTTCCCACTTTAATAGAAATACAGATAAATATACACATTTATAAATTGCAAGACGAGTACCAAATCAACAAACCTCAAACCTGACTAAAATTAGACTGGTAAAACATAGTTTCATCCATATTTAGAAGGTTTGCATTGCATTAAAAGGCGTGTCGTGTCAAGCTTCTAGGGCTAGCTAACATCCTTCGGAATTCGGATGCAATTTAGTTTTCTTTTTCATCAAAGGTATGCAATTTCTTATAATTCCACGCTTTACTCTTCAATCCTGATAAATCTTAAGTTCCGTGCTGTCTGCCATAGTGATAGATCCAATTTTTAATCATATGCATTACTAAGGGATTGGTTTTCAGGTTTATGGAGCTTGGAGCTTACACCGAGTCGACTAATTTTAAAACTCAAACGGATTTAACGGGGCAGTCAATTAAAGGTACAATTATATCTATCAATTCTTATGGAAATCTTCTTCTTTTTTTTTAAAAAAAAATCTTATAATTACTATTTTACATATTCAAGTTGTTGCTCACATGATTCTTCAACTAGTAATGATTCCTTATTGTGTTTTTTTTTTTTTTTTTTTTTTTTTTTTTTCTGTTTTGAACTTTTAAAGGGTCTACTATGGATGAAGGTGATACTAAACCACCATATCATAATAGGGATTTGTTTCGGGCTATTGTACTATCAGCGCCAGCCCTCAACATTGTTGTGTACCCTGTATTGATATATTATAGTAGGCACGAACCCTTCAATTCAATATTTTGGGAATACGTTCCTCCAATCTTCACAGTGCTATACTTTTGGGCATGGTTGCTAGCAAGTCATGAAGTTGATCCCGACAGAGAGTTCTTTCACGTAAATGTGATGGCAACGTGTAACTCACTGATTACATCTTCTCTCTGTTTCTATGCGTCCTATGAGTCTGACTTACCTTTATGGTTCTCAATTCCCATCTTAAGTTTGATATTCCTATTGATGTACAAGCACGTTCTGATTAGTTATTATCCCGAGAAAGATCAAGATGAAGAGATGCATGAAATACAGAAACATCGTGATGTAGTCACTCATAATGGAGATGTATCAGTTGTATAGTTTATGTTTTAAAAAAAATAACCAAAGGTTTATGAAATTATGGAATATATTTGTCAAACTATTTACATTTTCTACTATTTAATTATGTGCATATATTGGTGGTTATTATCTATCTTTTTAGCCTTTTTTTACCTACAGTTGATATCAACTAGCAAAAAAGGCACTCATATGGACAAATAAAGAAACAAAATAATGTTAGATAATAAAAATATGTTGCTCAATCTATTAGCAATAAAGATAGATATGTTGCACAATTGTTATTTCTTGGGAGCTGTTGGGACAACAATACAGGTTCAACTGTGGTGGTGCGGGTACGGGGTGAGGTAAAGGATTTGTGGAATTTCCGAATTTGTCATTTGTGTCACTCGATTATTAATGCATAATTTCTTTGTGATATGGATTTTTGTTGTTACTTATTTTATAGGGTTAATTAGATTTATGCCACTGTGAAAATATAAAATTAGACAATTGCCATCGCTAAATGACAAATTAGTTTTATGCCATTAGAAAATTGATATGACAATTTTACCCTTTTAAATATGCGACTACAAAAAGTTAAAATTAGAAAAACATCATCACTAAATGACAAATTAGTTTTATACCACTACAAATTAATAAAATGAGTTTTCTATCATTGTGAAAAATATAAAAATTAGACTTATGCCACTGGTGCATTAAAATAGTGGATTTTGTCCTCCTTGCATACGGGTTCAGAACTTCTATGCACAAAATTTATTTTGTGGATTTTCACATTATTAAGAAAATTTGTTATTTTTTATTTGAAATAAACAAAGATTGTGACCTCTATGCATGCATCTTCTAATTGAAACGTGTCTGTTATTACTTCTTTTTCTGCATTAGCTTCAGGAGACACTCAAGATAGTTATAACATACATTATACCTTTATAAGTAAATTTATTTTTGTCCGTAGGTTTCTTGAGAAAACCAGATGCAATGGTGATATTCCCGGTAAAGCTATACAAGTTCATAGTGGAGCCACTGCCCACTAGTGACCCCAATTATCATGTATTATGCACGTATGTTGGCATATGGAGCCAATATACTAACTAGTATACGATTATATGTAATAAACATTCTAAGATTATTCTTTTGAGATTTCAAAGCAAAGAAGAAAACTGTAAAGTTCATGCCAATCCCAATCTATCACGCATACATCATCTATACTTAATTTGCTTGATCAACAACAAGCTGATGTTGCATACCACTTTGTTGGTGTTTGGTATTGAAAGTTATTCAATTTTAATTGAATTCAATTTCATGAAATTATACTGATGCATAGTGGACTTATTTATAAATTTAGATTACAATTTCAGGATGAAAGAAGAAAGATTGGAGGAAGAGACTCAGATATATTGTCTTGGTTCAACCAAAGTAGAAAGACAAGAAATGGAATGCTGAGAGAGAGAGAAAGCTATTCAGACAGGTAGAGGATCAACAAACCAACTAACATATTTTTCGAATGCTAATTGGACCAATCTGGCATTCAAAGAGGTCTCTTTTTGCAATGCAATCATGATTCTGCTTCAAAGTATTTTCATGAAATATGAAGGTGAGCGTATTTGTGTATTTTTTACATTGACCAATGAAAAGAAACTACTACATATGTACCGTCCAAATAAGTATGGTATCAAAAATAAAATGTATATTATGTACTTCGGTAGTGTCCCATAGAATACCATGAATGAGAGTTTGATTTTCATTCCTGAGTGATGTCTATTTCTGTAAAATTGCTTACTAACTATGAAAATATAATTACTGACTACTATTTAAAAGCACCAAGTACCAACTACAATCTAATTGAAAATAAAATATCGTAAGAGTTCAAGAATAGGACTTGACATGTTTTGCCTTACATTCACAAATTACATTAAGCTAATACATAACTAAGCCAAATGTGCTGGCACTATAAGTTTGGAGAGTTCAAGAATGGGACTTGACACAAATTCAAATGATATATGGAGGATTAGCTGGCAACATAATTGCTGAAAAGATGAACACATTTTAAGTTTGGAGAATGTTGAAAATAGTTTTTGGGACTTTTGTGAAAAGTAATTTTTGATAGAATTTGGTACATGAAGAACAATTTTGAATTTAAACAGATTATTTTTCTTTAATTTCGTTCAAAGCAGGCATAGTACCGGACAATCTTAATGTACTCATGGATGGTTTTAAATATTTGTTTAGTAATCTAAAATCTTAAATTGTAATACACTTCTCGATCTGCTCAATTATTCACATTGGACACGACAATTAGATACTGAACACTATTTATTGTCAATGAGAAATGCTGTTTAGTGACAGTGCGGGCAAGCCAAGAAATACTGTTTATTATGTAGCTTTGAGTTTGTTCCAATTTGGACAGGTGGGCCAGCTGCTTTCGCTAAACAGTTCAAATTTGCGCAGCTATAATCTTGCCAGCAAACAATATCGTGTCATCTCAGGATACACCAGGGAGTTTTGTCGGAGGATGGGTATGTGCAGTCTTACCAGAGATGCAAGAAAGTGGTACATATTTGGGAGGAGGATGAAGACCTCTTGGGCACTGATAGGTTTTTCTATGTTGCATTTTCCTACTTTGTAACAAGCTCTCTGATAGATTTTGATTTTCTTATTTGTTTTTGCTACTCTGGAGCACCTCGCTCTAGCTTTATACTGAGTTTATACTGTATGGCTCAATAACATAAACTCCCCTCTTGAGGGGATCTGTTCGTTCAAAAAAATAAAAATTATTGCCAATGAGAAAACTATTTTATTTTAAAATTTTAATCATTAATGAACAAATAAGTAATTTGTTCTCTTTCCTTCTATTGTGCTGGAAAATAATTGAGGATTTACCGTTGATTTGCAAAATTATCAATTTTCTTTTATGTTGGAGAGATATTCTCCCCTTTTAGTGCTGGTCTGTTGGAATATTAATACGTCTCTTAGTCCTTCGCTATTTTGCAAAAACTGGCGCTCCCTGTTAATGTGTTGTTAATCTGGAGATATCTCAACAGTCAACACCATTAAATTTTCCTTTATGTTACAAAACCTGTCAATATTATCTCTTAATGGAGCAGCTATTTAATTATCAATTAGTGCTGAAATTTAAACACTGCTGGTAATGCTTATGTTCCATTTATAATCAACATTAACGGATTATTACATTTGTTGAAACGGAAGGTATTATTATAGAAATTGTATTACAATCATTCATCAATTCATCATTCTATAAATAGCTCCTTTATAAATTTCAGCATAAACGAAAAAAATATAAATCAACAAATTTATAATTTTCTACACAAACGGAAAACATAAGCCCTTAAAAAATTAATTAAAATCAAAATATAAAATAGCTAAGTAATATATCTAAAGAAACATTTTTACCAAAAATATATATAAATAATAAAAGGAGATCAAAATTTGAATTTATTACGAACTCATCGTATATCGAACGAAGCTGGATGTCCTACCCTAGTATTATAAAAGACAAAAAAAAAAAAAAAACATATATTTATCACAAACAATGAGAAAAAACGCTTATCATGCTGAGACCATAACAAGAATCGATCATGTTGAAGAGTGTGTATGTCGCTCCTAATATATTATTGTGTACCTCAAAAGTGGTATAACCCAAGACAAAAGTGTCCCTATTATAATCTCCTTGCCGATCAAATTTTATATTTTTTCGAAATTTTTAGGTATTTTTTTTAAATTTTAGAAATCCGATAATCTAGTTTTTTCTGAACCGTTAAAAAATAGCAGTTTTTAAAAATCCGAAAAAAAAATACTTAAAAATTTCGAAAAAATGTAAAGTTTGATCGGCAAGGAGATTTCAATTGGGAGACCATATTGGATGGTTTGGATCTGTCATTTTGAAGTAAATTTAAGAGTTTGAATCAGTATGCACCGAAACTTTTGTACAGTAGTATGCACCATTAGTCACTCTGTGAGGGTGCTAGAGTTCGTCGCTGACAAAACTTATTCCGGCAATCCAATCCACGGCTGTTGGAGTGCTTTGTATTCTTAGCAAGATAAGTCGAATATAACACAATGAAACCAGCCTAAACCCCTATTGTGCCCTAATTTATGCTAATTTGAAGAAAAAGATAGTTCAATGATGCACGTGAAAATAGGCAGAATTGCATCCACGAAAATCAAATTGATTTTTTACAGATCTCCATGGATGTTAGGGGTAAGTTGAACTCATCAATTGGGGTAAAGTGGAGCAATGATGGGAACACTAACTGATTTACGGTTTCTGCAAACCAGTTATTAAATTTAAAGTTCCAAATTAATGATGGTTTGAAGATTAATTAAGGCAAAATTGGATATACCTCTGTAAACTTCTCAATCAAGATATAACCCCTTGTAATCTTCAAAATTGGATATAACCCCCTCCAATCTTGTTTATAAAGGATATTACCCCTTCTCATTGATTTAAATTATTTTTTAATTTTAAAAAAACTGGCAACATAAATTATGACTAAACTACCCTTCTTCTTTCCTCCCTGATATTCACGATACCAAATTCTTTCTACATCGTTGGACTCAAATCTCTCTTCACCTCTCCCCGTCCCACTTTATTTATCGATAATAACTTAAGTAGGTCAACTTCCAATGGATTCCTGACTGATTGATATTAACATCCAAAATTTAATTTATCAAATACTTTTGTCTCGTGTATGTTTCTGGTATCCAGTATAGATTCATAACAAAATTATTAAAGCTTTTGAGCCTTCATGATTTTGTTTCGTATTTTTCTTTCTTGTATAGCTTTTGTAATTAGCTCTTGTATAAAACTTATTTTGTTTAATGAAATGGCTTCCAGGTGCTTGTCACGGAGAATTAAAAAAGAAACAAACAAGAAAATAGGCATCATTTAATTTCAGTATCTCTATTCTTATTTGGCGCATAGAGAAAGAGTAGAAATTAGAAGGAATTTGGCATCGTAATTTCATAAAGGAAGATGAAATATTTCTGACGAGGAATATAGAAGAACTATGCTGTCCTGAATATAAGAAAAGGAAGATGAAACGTTCTATATAAAGGAGGAGGGTATTTTAGACATAATTTTATACTACTGATTTTTTTCAATTAGAAAATAACTAAAATTAATTTAAAGGGGTTATATCTTTAATAAACATGATTAGAGGGGGTTATATCCGGTTTTGAAGATTACAGGGGGTTATATTAAGATTGAGAAGTTTGTAGGGGGTTATATCCAATTTTTCCATTAATTAATGTTGAGACGCGTTTAGCAGCAAATCAGCTAGATACTCTAATGATAGGAGAGTGAACATGCAAGCAAACACTAGAAGACTAACATTCAGGCTGTCAATGGAGTGACGTTTGACGTTTTCCATGTCTGTCCATTGAAACGGAACGTCGAACGGAACGAAATATGTTTTCGTTACAACAATGAAACGGGTAAGCGGAATTGTGTCTGATTTCATTGGCTGAAATGGACGGTAAACGAAATAGTCTCATTCCGTATTCGTTTATATCCGTTCCGTCCAGGATTCTATGCATATGGAATATATTTGATAGCAGATAATTTTTAGGCAGAGTAAACAGAAAAGTCCATTTCTTGCACTCTGTCCGATGCTATGGAGATTGTCTATCTGTTGTTTTCTTTTTTTTTTTCTTAACCAAATCATTTTGTTTCCTTGCACTCTGTCCGATGCAAAATTTTGGTAGACAATACTTGTAACAGTTAGGTAAATTGGCACCAGTAATGCTCAATGTTGCTTAACGTTGTGAACGTTTAATAAAACGGAACATCGACGAATACAAAATTTTGGGCCGTCCATCAAACGTAATATATAACGGGAAAAAATTTTCCACCGTTAATCAAACGTAACGAATAACAGGAACGTATTGTTCCGTGTCTGCTGTCAACGTTTGACTTGAGTTTTATTGCAGTGGACAATTAATACAGAAACCACAGTAGGTTTTTCATTGTTAGAACTTTTTTATATGATGAATGAAAGAAATATGCCAATTTATAGAAATATATATCGGCCTTAGCGTTTTTAATAATCAAATAGTTTGTCCTTCTTTAGTCGATAGAGAGAATGGAAACAACTAGCATCTGTAAATACGCACAGGAGAAATGGGAAACTTTGTGAAATTTCTTACTGAGACATTGCTTTAGGAAGAGTAACAAAGTTAGAGATTACAAAAAAAAAAAAAAAAAAAAGCAGTGGGATTCGAGAGAGACGGAGCGTTGGATCTAAGGAAGGAAAAGAAAAACGACTCGTGACTCCAATTTTCACCCCAATTCAATTAATTTAACGGAGTTGGATGGAATTATAACATAGTGACTAAAATTGGACAAAATCGAAGTTCAGTGGTTTGGGGTGGACAAATTAAAGTTCAGTGACTAAAATTGAACTGTGTACAAACTTCAGTGACCTCTGAAAAAATTTACTCATATATATATATAGAATGACTATACTACTATTCATATGTAAACTGGTTTTGTAGGCTAGTTTTTTGGACTGTCCGATTTCTTCAAGATTCGTGCTAAGATCCGATTTAGCGGCTCAGATACAAGCGCTCGACCCCTTATTCAGTTTAATACTTTCCGTTCGCTCACTGTTAAATCATCCCTGTCTCCATCTTCTCTCCGTTTGTCCTTCAGTTTCTCCTTCGAAGGAAAAGGAAAAACCCTGCCGCAACACCTCTCCGCTTCCGCCTTCCTTCTCGCAAGCCTAGCTGTAGACCTCCTTCTCTTCCTTTGCCTCCCTTCTCGCAACCCTAGTTGTCGACCTCCTCTTCCTGATCTCTTCCTTCCTCTTCTCTCTCTTTTACTGTCTTATCGCCTAGCTCTCTGCCTCCCTTATCGTGAAAATCTTAATTTTTGTCGATGGAGAAAAATCCCTTGGCGGAGCTCTTCATCACCTCAATTTTGTTGTAATTGGTATGATTCTAATTGTTTGATTAGTTAACTTGGTCTTCCATGAGTTAATTAGGATGGTGAGTTCCTTCTACAAAATTTAGTTGGGAATTGATTTTCAAAAACAATGCGTGACGTGAATTGGAAACTAGCCTGGAATGAATTTGACCTAGTATGATTTGTGGCCTGGACTAGCAGTGGGAATTTAATTGGCTTGACATCAATTGGTCTGGTCTAGTCTGGGCTAGCTATGAATCATTTACTGTCAATAGACACTTGTGCTTTGAAAATGAGTTTCTAGTTATAATGTTAGACTTACAAAGGATAGTACTAGTGCTTATCGACACGATTGATTATAGTGCTGATTGTACAAGTGACTCTATTGACACTTATATGAGCAAAGGATTTATAAAGCATCAACACTAGATCTGCTATCATGGTAATTATCATGTGTTTTTAGTTACATAATGTAGTAAGATATTCCAACTAGATCCTCATTTGTATAACTGATTTGGAGTTACTACTATGGATTTTGTGGTGGCTGAAAAATGCTTGTCTCGATGCCAGATTGGAGTGCTATTTTGAGCAGCTTCGCACTGTGCGTGCACCATGATAAATTCATTTACTTTGACATTATGAAGCCATAAGACAATACTTTAGCTCTGGTGAAAGAAAAAGGGAAAATAATTTGAGGACCTGCTTCATCGGTGATTTGAGAAGATGATGACATCAATTTAGTTTTGTTCTTATTTTATTTTTTTTCTTTTTTGATTTATCTCAATTTGTACGTTATAAACTTATAATGTTGAGGCGACAAGAAATAAGATTATAATGAGTCATTTTTTTATTCCACTTGATGATATTGTTAACTGATGATAATAACTTCTGTTTGTTGTATGTAATGAGTGTTGAAATGAGAGATGTTGTATGTGGGAGCACACGTTCAATAGGTACATACAAGTAATACAGCAACACTAGGTACAATAGCTTAATGTTCTTTTACAGGTTCAGCTTCATGGTACAGGTCCCATAGGTATAGGTACAAGCAGTATAGCTTGATATGTTGCTTTCATATGCAAGAGGTACATGTCTTAAGTCCCTTTCTTCACTCAAGGGTGACCAGTATACAATCTAAACATAAGATTAAACACAGCATATGGCGTCAGCATATGTGGTACATGTACAGTAATATGATATGCTAGCTTTCAAGTGAGCATATGTTGCTTTCATATGCAAGTAAATTAAGCGGTACAAGCAGTCATATCAAGTAAATTAAGGAAGCATGAATCAAGTAAGCATGGTACACATTCACTTATTCAGTAAACATGTCACCGCAAAACTATGTTTACATGATAACCCCCTCACTGTGACCACCTTTACAAGATAACACACAGCTTATATCAATGACCTAATGAACTAACATCTTTATAAACTAACACTTGAGTTGGTGATTGCGTAACAATCCTCACTCCGGCTGACTCCAATTTCAGTTCTTTTGAGAAACATTGTTCCAAAATGCAGTGCCAGAATATCCTTGACTGGAATGAGAAAAGAAAAAAAAAGGATCACAAATAAGAACCTTTCGGCCAAAAATGTATCACGAGTAGATATAATCCAGATTGAATTAATGACAGAGCTAATTGGAACCGGCTCAACACTTAAAACAAAGAATAAAGGACATATAATAACATGAAAGTAAGGCACTAAGTATATTATTTCCCACAGTAACATTTTTTCCCTTAAGGCACTAAGTGTACTAGATATTAAGAAGAAACATCAGCATTTGAAGATAAGACGGTTATCTATGGTCAAATTTGTAATTATATATTCTTAAAAATCAAGTCAGTGTATAGTTTGACCAGTTTGGTATTAAAAATCGCAAGTCAGTGTATAGTTTGGTATCAATCAAACTTTGAACACCAAATAAAAACCAGTTTCAGTAAATAAAAACCAATTTCAGTAATTAAGCTTATTTGACCAGTTTGGTATCAATCAAACTTTGAGCACCAAATAAAAACCAGTATCTACCAAATTCGACCAAACTTTGTGAAGTCAGTGTAAATGCGACAAAATTTAGTGCCTAACTGTTCAATTTATCCATTTAGAAAAGGGAGAGAGCAAGTTCAAATAGAAGAAGAGAAAAACTAGTACCTTTGATTTTTCTGCTAGAGGAAGAGAAAAAAAGACAGCACGAAAGAATTTGATCGAAGAGAAACCAGTACCTTCAATTATTCACTGAAAGAAGAGAAACAAGATGAGGCGGAGGAGACTGATTGAAGGAGGCTGATCGAAAGAGAGAGAGAGAGAGAGAGAGAGGGGCGTAGAAGACTGATCGAAGGAGGCTGATCGAGTTTGCTCTGAGAGGTGCTGATCACGTTGCAACAAAAGGAGGCGGAGGTGTGTTGCAATGAGAGGAGGCGGAGGCGGAGAAACCACGCTAGGGTTTCTAATCCTTCAGCCGAGAGAGAGAGAGAGAGAGAGCGCGACTGAATAAGGGGTTGAGCGCCTGTATGGCTGTATCTGAGCGAGAGAGACGGAAGATTAACAGAGAGAAACGGAAAATATTAAACTGAAAAAGGGGTCGAGCGCTTGTATCTGAGCCGCTAAATCGGATCTTAGCACGAATCCTGAAGAAATCGGACAGTCCAAAAAACTAGCCTACAAAGTCAGTTTACATATGAATAGTAGTATAGCCTTTCTCTCTCTCTCTCTCTATATATATTGCTTAATTTTTTCATTATCAAACTTTTGATGTCTCAAAGTTGAAAAGTATAAGACGTCAGATAAATTCTTAATTCGATTTTTAATTTGTAACGACTTATTGATATCTAGAATACGAAGAGCTTGTTCACATTTTTATTAAAAAATATCATAAGTTATTATACTCTATTTGATGTGAAGAACTATGTTCTTTCCAATTATATCACGCATTTAGACCTTAATTTTTTTTTTATAATTAAACATTCTCTTCCACCTTTAAAGATATTGTTAACTTAAATATCTAACTCCAAAGGCCAAAGCATAGTGATTCCAATTGTAATCACTTATATGTATGAAATCTGACATTTATGATACCTATTATGTCCAATAAGCCGCAAAAAAAATTATCTTGTCTTTGAGACTTTTTGAAATGTTTGCCATATTTTAAGTATGTCATGTTATATTATCATCTTATCACAAACTAAAAAAATTAGAAAATTAATGTTTTAATTCATTTGGATGGTTAAACTGGGCAAACTCTCACAATTAGGGGTGTCAAACGTGGCTAACGATCATAGAAATACCCCTAATCATTATCGTTTAGTTTAATTATACGACACAACTTATATTATCGTTAACCAAATCGTTTATCATATGGCACAAAAAGCAATTTCGTTAATCGTTTCGTTTAAGTAAATGGTTTAAACGATTTAACGTTTATGTGATTGAGTAAGGGAGAATTATGATACCACACGCATATTTTTTTTATCAAAGAAAATATTTTTATAAATAGCTGCTACAATACAAAACAAAGAAAATTCATCCAAGCACTTTGTCGAGAAAAATATCATTCTTCTTTGAGAAACAAATTTACATAGAGCTCATCTGGTCTTGTTACCAAAAATTTCATACCCAACACAATTATTCTGATGCAAAATAGTAAAGAAAATATCCAACAATGAGAAATATAAAAGAAAAAATCAGATCCAATAGAACCCAAACAACTCTTCATCCAAGCAAAAACCAATATCCCTTATTACAATCTCCAAATAAATGGAGATAAAATCCCACCTCGTTATTAACTTGATTTTCTCCAATGTCTCATAACTTATTTACTTGTGGCATCAAAATTTCAATAAGTCAATTAAGCATATTCTATTGATTGAACTGTTTTCTATAATATCATGGAGGACTTGTTATTAACTTGGTTTTCTCCAATGTCTCATAACTTATTTACTTGTGGCATCAAAATTTCAATAAGTCAATTAAGCATATTCTATTGATTGGACTGTTTTCTATAATATCATTATATAATCTAGATGGAGAATTTGTTATTTGAATGAATTTATCACAAAGCACGATAATGATTATATAAGAATCATGTCATATTTTTTTAACTTTAGATCACAAATTTGTTGTGGCTTTGAAGGCAAAAAATTATTTGATCATGTAGTCATCATGTAGTCATGCAAATAGAATGACAAGAAAAATTTAAACTAGTGGGAAAATAGAAAATTGAATTGTAAACTGATTAGCAAGATATTTACTCTCTCTCTAATGTAGTGATGCTGAATAATATATCTCAAAAATTTTAAATGAATTTTATTAGAGCTAATATAAATCCTTATCATAACACATAATTATATCAAACTTGAGAGGGCGGATTATCATCTATCTAATTAGATTGAGCTTTTGCAAATTCTATTCTCGAAAAAAAAGACAAAGGGAGAGAATAGTCTAATGTCACTGATATTTAATTTAGAGAACTTGATTCTATCCTATATTCAAAAAAAAAAAAAAAAATTCTCACAACAGTAACTATTAAAAGAAAATTAATTTGGCGTAAATCTAATGTCCAATACAACTGCAAAACCATGATCGAAGTATGATTTAGTTCGTTCATAACACAAACTTCAAGAAAAGCAAATAGGAAATTATGAAACAAGAGATCAATTTTAATTAAATACATCCAGACATGAGACATTTTCATATTACCAAATTAAACGGACCTCGATTATATTTGGACCTTAATTGAAAGTAAGTATTACATCAGGCCCAGCCCTGATCAAAACTCGTCCTGTTTCTCTCTACTCTCACAACGATTGGCAATCGTCCTCAGAAAATCAAACCCATTAAATTTAAATCGGACGGACAATATTCTCTCTTAGTCGCATTACGAATTTTCGAGCATAGCGCACAATAGGCGACTACTGGACGCTATTTGGTCCAACCAAATTAAGACCGTTTGATATTGAATCGATGGAACATATCTACCGTTTGATAATACGATGATATCCGTTCGCTTACAAACAAGTGGAGCTAAGCATATATGGATAGAGAAAGAAAGAGGTGAGAGAGTTCAAAGAGAGAGAAAGAGAAACAAAAACTGGAATTAATGGCGTCCCAATTGGGAGCTTGTCTCTCTCTTTCTTTCGTTCCCGCTCCTTCCAGAGCTCGAAGGCGACTATGGCTGTTGTCGCCTAACTATCGCCTTCCTCTCTTCAGAGCTAAAGCTTCTCTTTCTCCTCCGAATAAGGTGCGTTGTGCAATGTACTCCTTTTGCATTTCTTTTTGAGGTTTTAATCTTCTTTTTTTGATAATAGGAAGTTGCTAGTGGGAGGCAGTGTTGTATACTAGAGAAATTTTTGTGGGATGGATTGATTAATGGGCTTGAGAGTACCATTGCGGCAATTCTGATAGTTGCTCAGATAACATTGCCTATTCCTATTCCAATCCCAATTCCAGATGTTGCTTCTGCAGAGGCAGTGTTGTACTCGCCTAATACTAAAGTACCAAGGACTGGAGAATTCGCACTGAGGAAGGCTATTCCAGCCAATCCAAACATGAAAGCTAATTTAATATTCTGCAAGTCAGTGATAAAGTTTCAGATAACCCCATAGATGCTTTAGAATTGATTAGACACCCATGTTTTAATTCACAAAGAGCGATAGTTTTTTGCTGCTTAGTTTTTGAGAGTGCTTCCTGCAGTTGCTTACAAATGAATTCAGAATAATCATATGGCATAATTGAACATAATTTAGTTAACATAGCCAGGCTGGTGTGTACTTCATAATTTAGTTAACAAAAGCCCGAGCACCTTCCGCTGATATTCTATTAGTGAACTATACTTGATGATGGCATGTCTGGTATCATAACCTTTTTATTCCTCTACATCTAATTTAAAAAATAATAATTAAACTAGCAGCAGTGCCCACCCAATGTGTGGGCGGACGTGAATATGTGATATGTGAAAAAGAAGATCTTATCTTATTTGATAAACATTTGTTGTCCATTTTAAATATTTAAGGTTAGTGTTGTATTGTTCAGTACTGAAGGTAGCAGTAGTATTCACCGAATGAAACAAATAGAATCGATGAAAGTAGACATGTGAACAATCCAAAAAAATAATTCGATGAAAAAATTATTTCTCAATAAGAAGTTTCACATAAAATATATTCTCTCAAACAAAAAAAGATAATACAACATGACAAGATTCTCGAATCACTCTTGCTCCCTGCTGTAATGAACATTGATCATACTCAAGATAGAGACCTGTTTTATAAAAAATAAAATGGAAAATTAATAAATAAAATAAAATGAAAAATTTAAGATAGTTTTATATGTTGAGTGCATGTGCGAATGTGATTTGAGATAAATAAATATTTTTGAAATGAAATTTCGTTACCTTAATTCTTTCGTAGCACTTCTCGGTATACAACATTTTTTGTGCATGCTCCATCTTTCGGGTCGATATTAGCACCTGGTTTTATAAGCAACTTTGTATTTTGTCGGGACACACCTCTCGATAGCGCCACATACAGTTGTCCGTGAGAAAACACCGGCTCAGGCAAGTAAACTCCGACATTAGGGATAGTCTGTCCCTGTGCCTTGTTGATTGTCATCGCAAAGCACAATCGAATAGGAAATTGTTTCCTCTTAAACCTGAAAGGGAATAAATCATCATCCGCCGGACTCAGCGGAATCCTGGGAATAAATATCCTTTTCCCCGCATGTCCTCCAGTAGCGATCTCTGCATCTATAACATTCCTTTCAAAATTTCGACACACCAGCCTTGTGCCGTTGCAAAGTCCATTTGCAGGATCCAGATTACGTAACAGAATTATTGGACATCCCTTTTTAAGTTTGAGGATATGTGGCGGCAATCCATTGGGTGTCAGAGAGTTCAAAAATTCAGAGGGGTAGTTGCCATGCGCGTCATCTTCTGCTGTATCAATACTGTGATATATCAATTCTTCTCCAGGATAAGACTCAATCATATGCTGGTTGAGCCTGTCGACATACTCATTCTTGGTGGAGAGAATTGCCCGAGAAGCAATGTAATCTGTTCGATGGCCATTTTCATTGAGAGAGGGGAATACTGTCTCAATTAGTTCATTTATCGATTCTTCCTCTGTTGTGTATGGGATTATCATCTCATTAGGGATACGTATGAAGTCATTCCCAATTGAGGGCTCAGTTCCATCGCCGACATTAAGCAAGAACTGAGCGAACCAAGGATCACTCGAAGCTCTCATGTTTCGAGTCAGCTTTCTCTTCTTTATGTATGTCCACAGAGGGGACATGGGCAGTGTCGCGTCGACGATCTGAGCTTTGGTCCCACGTCTAACCACAGGCAGTACTTGTCTGAAATCGCCGCCAAATACGATAATTTTTCCGCCAAATGGATGGCGGGAGTCTGTGACATCCTGTAATGTTCTGTCGAGCGCTTCGACGGCTTGCCTTTTTGACATGGATGCCTCGTCCCATATGATAAGCGTCGCCCTCCGAAGAAGCTCTGCAATCCCACTCTGCTTGCTCACCGTACACATAGAAGTGCATTCCAATTTGATAGGAATCTTAAACCTGGAGTGTGCTGTCCTTCCTCCAGGCATGTTGTTTGCCGCCGCACCCGAAGTAGCAGTTGCAATTGCAATGAGCTTTCGGGATCGAACTGCAGCCAATAATGCCTTGTACAGATACGTTTTACCCGTACCACCGGGACCATCAATGAAAAATGCCCCCGGCTTCTTTTCCGTGACATGCTGCATGATCTCTTCAAATGCCGACAATTGTTCGGGATTGAGCGAACCGTATGCCCCCAAGTCCTCCTCTGATACGTCTATTCTCTCTTCATCAGTAACTTCTTGAAAATTACCATGGTCATCCAATTCAGCATTTTCATAGAGTTCAGGGAGATCGTACTTCGCCAGGTTTCTACCCATCGACTCGAGATACCTGCTGATATCTATCAGGGTCTTCTGTTCAACCATCTCATCTGATGAATAACGTCGCCGATAATCTTCAGACATGTCCGCAAAATGCTTGTCCCATAATTCTCGAGCTTTAGCCCCCTCACAGAAAGTCAGAATCGTAGCAAACAGTCTTCTGAGTGCAGGCGGCATCTGGTATGTTGCCGCCTCGTAGAGGCATTCTGAGAAAGTCCCATCATTATCTATTAGTCCCAATGCATCTGCTGCATCCTGAAAAGTCGAATGTTGTATCCCCTCCACGCTTTTAAGATCTTCATATGATTCGGGTCCCCTCCTATGGTTAAGCAAAGTACGGAGATAGTATCTCTCCGCATCTGATATCTTAGCATAAACCAACCTACCGACTTCACCTCCTTTTTGACGTCGCTTCCACACCTTACGGCTCTCATCCCATGTGAAATGCTCAGGAAACTCCCTGTAGAGGTATTGTTTTGCCTCTGGAAACCTCTTGTTCGCCTCAAAAAACTCAGTCAGCATAGTCCTCTTTGCCTTATCCCTCTGAGAGACATTTTCCAGATTGTCATTGTCTTTATAAAAAACCATTTGTTGGTCGGGAGTATGCAACTGCAGAGATCTCACTGAAGGTTTAATTTCACTCAAAGGGAATCTAAAAATCCGCCATACCGCCTCTGGGGCCGACACCCAACGTGCATCTTGAAACATTTTGATTTCATCAACTGTCTTGCCTTCTTCGCCGCGGGTTCCAACATACACTTCAGCACAATCATGCCCCTTGTATATGTACTTGAACAGATACTTGACGGCTCTAATGCTCGAGCAGATCTCGACATTGATGTGGCAATTGTAGCGCATCAACAGGTGAGAATTGTAAGGAGAGACCCAGCGATTGTCCAGGTCGCAACCACGTACACGAACTTTACGCCCATTATCCCTCCTCCTGTATACGGGGTATGAGTCTTTACCTTGAACAGTTTCCTGATTGAACGCCCTTGGATATTTAAACCTGCAAGCACCGTCCCTCATGCACGGACAATTATTTCTCAGAGCCCCACACGGTCCGTGCATCATGTGCTTACTCACTAATTTATGCAGCACAGGATATCTTTTAGGATCTGGGATCTCAGCACAAACAACCTTGTCGTACTGATCTGGGTTCAAAATTTTATCACGGGACTTTAATATTATCAAGAAGTGAGCATGCGGCAGTCCTCTCTTCTGGAACTCAACGACATAAACATGCGCAGCTACCTCACCAAAGAATGGTTTTTTATTTTTATTTCCACTATCACCAAATAAATACTTCTTAAGGTCCTCTAGTTTTGCCCGAAACACTCGAGCAGTTAGGTCGGGCCGGTCTTGCGCAGTTTGTCCCGGCAATAACTCATTACGAATCTCATCCCATTCCGGGTTGCACGTCATGGTCAGAAATATGTCTGGTTTGCCATATCTCTGGACCAACGCCATCGCATCTAAATACCTCCTTTGCATGTCTCTTGGCCCGCCAATGAAAGAACCCGGGAGCACAATCCTTTTGCCCGTTTGAGATGCTCGTACCTCACCAGAATGGATGCTGTCCATAATTCCTTGGTATAAGTCTGCCCGTATCCTCATTTGATTCTTCCTGTGATAATCCAGACGACATGTCTCCATCTTGATGTACATGTCCACCACAAATTGCTGCAACAGTCTTCCGCCTAACAAGATTAGACTCCTCTCCAACCGTATCTGCAGTTTGTAGCTGTAGTACTCTCTCATTGACACGGTTCCTTTTCCTTTCTCAGCATTTTCCATTTCTATTGAAACAGTAAAATACTAATTATTTTAGTTTTTGATTATCTACTAATAATTACTTATTTTATAAGTAGATAGATAGAATGAAAAATCTCTATTTATGAAAAAGAAGAAAACTATATCATATGTTACCTTCGCCTTCTTCTGTGTGCATATCGTCTTCTGCATGCGTATCGTCTTCTGCTGAAGTCATATTTTTTCGAAGAATCTTGTCGTGCCAGCCAACTTCACCATTAGGAAAGAACAACGGGTATGACAGAGGATCATAACAGCCCCAGTAGCATTGGATTCGTATGGAGAAGTCATTCTTATCATATATTTTGATGCTCCTCTTGTACGTAGCATTCTCATCATTCCCCTCAACCCAGATAGCACCAACTTGAGACGCAGTAGGTTTGTTGTATCTTCTTTGATCAAGTTCAACAGACGCATTCAAGGTAATTCCTACATTATCAAGGGACTGCATCTCCCCAAGTCTTTTGAAATTCTGTGCATACGGATTGTGGGAAAGTACCTCCATAATTGTCTTAACAATGTCCCTAAAAAGTTATGCGAAATAAAGAGACATATTATTTATGTAACAAAAATTAAGTTAATGTACCTATATATATGTATGTATTGCTTAAAAATAGCGTACCGATCTAATGATTCGGTTCTTTCCAAACGTCGATTCACTTCTTCTTCTGTGTCATAGAAGTAAAGCTGGAGGTACTTTGGTTGCTCTTTAGGAACTAATTGATCTAGGAAATGGTAAATCTGGCCGTGCATTCGGAATGTGTAGACGCCACGTCTCTTGTTTGCCAGGTCATGATCATATTTAGCTCCAAAGGACGCGAATGAGAAATTAGTGTTGTAATAACGTACTGATTCACGGAATTCAACACAATGTGGCTCTGCTGATGTAAATAGATCGTACAGCTTGTCTGGGATCTCATTTCCGGTCAGTTCCACCTTGCCATTCATGCAACAAAATGTAGGGAATTCATACTGAAATCTTTTTGCCTTGCATTTGGTGCAATCTTTCACCTTTCTGAGCACCATTTGTCCAGTGGGCAAATTTTGGTAGACGAAATCAAACGGATCTTCTTCAGCTGCAAGAGGGTCTTCGGTCGACTGTCCATTGGTTGGGGTCAGTGATGGTGTGTCTAGGAAATAGTACATAATTAACATGATCAATCTTCTTGTATCCTTTCAAGTAAAATGCCGCATGCTAACATTTGAATATGATAATAATATATAATATAATATGTAAAATGCAGTACCGTTGGCCCAATCTTCGAAATCTAAAGGAGTAATCACAAGGTCCCTAGTTTCGTCTGTATCATGAACTTCTCCTGTAAAAGAAGTGTTGACAATTTTTTTAAGCTTGATTGTTCCTTCAGAAAAAAATAATGAAAATTTTATCATTGGGAAAAAAAGTACAAAGTAAATCACCATCTATGTATTCTTCTTCATCTACTTCGTTGCTACCAATCTCAACTGGATTTTCAATATAAATCTGGTCGTGATTCGTACGTGTATCTAAAAGCAGGAATAATTATACACGAAATAAATAAATATTATTTTAGAAATAATGGATATTCTTTCAATGAAATAAAGTTCAAATACATCACCATCTATGTAATTGTCCTTCTCTACTTCGTCGTTGCCAATCTGAACCGGCTTCTCTGGATATGATCGTGTCAAATCACTTGCATTCAACCCATTTGATTTATTCGTGCTCTGACCAATTTTTCCCTTGTTATGCTCACGCCTATAATTACGCATATAAATCTTCCGAGCCTCATTTTGTGCTTGAGTTGCAGTTGACTCATTTGTTTCCGCAAGTGTTGCAAAGTCTACTGTCAGTCACAAAAATAAGTTGTTTATTAGTTATTAGTTAATAATGTAAATAGTGAAAATATTTGATATACTATCAGAAAAAAAATGCTCCTAATATTAATTGAAACAATAAATAAATAATTATTAGTTGATCATGTAAATAGCGACTTAGGTGGATGTGGAAGAATGGTCTTATAATAATAATAAGTGGCATACCTTGAGATGGTATGGTAACGTGAGTGACAACAGAGCCTGGGTTAGTTGTCAAGATTCGTCTCTTTGGAGATGGTTGTGGCAAATCATTTGAATTCAACTCATTTGGTTCATTTGTACTGCTCTGACTAATTTTCCTCTTGTTGCGCATATAATCACGCAAATAGTTCTTCCGAGCCTCCTTTTTTGCTTCAATTGAAGTTGGCATTGCTCCAGCAAGCCTTGCACGTTTTGCTTCAAACGAAACAATATTTCTATTAATTAAACGCTCAATGTAGAAAAATAGTCTAGTGGTATTTAAAATGTATACATATACATACCTTGAGGCACCTCACTCATGTCGCTGGCTGAGGCACTGCAACTCCTTACATGTGCTCTTTTGTGGTTATCATGCCCATGGGACTTTTTAACAGCTTCCGTAGGATCGGACAAAATATTCATTTGTGCAGGTTTCGATAATTCAGCTAGTAATCCTGTATACCAAAGAAAATATATGTCTAATTAAATTTGATCTATTTTTTTTTTATTTCTATGACAACGACAACATGCTGAAAGTTAATATATATGTCTAACTATGTATGACTCTTTTAATAAGAACCATGTTTATATACTAACTTTCAAAGACTCTTTTGACGGGAACTGTGTCATGCGAACTATTATGTGTATTGCCTCTCTTGTCTGCGCCCATCTGTTGCTTTCCTTTATCTTTTCCTTTGTGTTGTTTATCAACTGCCATAGATGCTTCAACTGTTCCACAGTAAACATAAAAAGACGTATAGTTATCGTCACATGCATTAAGAATAATGCACACATTTTACTCACTATTAAGATCAATGCACTACCGGTTCATGTTATTACTACTGAAATAAAGACAATTATAATTTGAGCAATTAGTTAGATAACATATCACAATGAACACGTGATGAATTAGTGACCGAGACATAAATTGTGCATCAATTTATATGTTACCAGCACAATAGGTGGTTAAGTTTGGTTCTGGTAAACAATCCCAATTTAGAAAAAAATTTCAATTTTATTAGAAATGACATTAATAGAATATTTGCTCATTTTATAAAGATATATCGTCCTTAATGAAATCAATTCAATACTTCTCATGATTTCCTTATTGTGCCGCACCCAATTGATTTCCTTACCGTTCGCACCAAATTCTTGTAAACTTACTTACTGTGCACACCATATTCTCTTTTCCATTTAGCACCGAAATTACCTGATTGTCAACCTAAGTGAACGTACTTGCATCTTGTTTCTTTTAAGTTTATTGCTTTTTTTTTATTAGTACCTGGAGGCAGATAATGGAAGAACAGTCAGCTAAGTGTTGATCTAAGATCCGTTGATTCCTGCTCGGCCAATATGCTCTATAGTCGCTTTCCCTAGTATTCTGGACTACCACAACAACAAAAATTATGTAAGTATTTAGTAAACCAGTAATCTATTTAGCTTCTAGACATTTTTTCTGGTGTACAGGGATAGAAGAACAAATCCCAAGCAACCAAATGTGGGGGACCATAATACTCCAAAATATTTCTGTAATGGAAGTGATGCTAAGGTATCTGACAAACCTTCTATCAAAAATTAGATGTTCAGAAAAAAAATATAGGTCACATTTTTTAATCTGAGCTGACCTAAAAAGGCGACATTAAATTAGATAATTTCTAATTTTCTACTACTAAAGTGAAGCCAGCCTGATTATGTGAACTTTTCAGGGTGTCCAAAGATGGCTCACGGAAACCACAACAAGCATGTAGATATGAACTTTGTACAGATGGGGGACTATTTACAGGGTCAAATTCCAGCATTAAACAATATAAAGGGGCACTGGTATTAACCTTACAATAAGTAAAGAGATATAAAGGGGCACTGGTTTTCTCTTTTTGAAAGACAAGGTTTTACTGGTATAAAGGGGCACTGGTATTAACTTCTTGAAACATACAAATACAAAATTCAATATAAAGGGAATATGCACTAAAAATTGTCGCAACAATAAGTAAAAGCAGCAATTGTTATTAACCTTACAAGCTTTATTTGACCAGAACGTTTATGAGAACGTGAGGCAATAGGAGGGGCGGCAAAGAGATGAGAAATTTATTGGGATGCTAATTTATTGGAACCAAACACCATTTAGCTAAAGAAAAAAGGAAATAAAAACTAAGAAAGAATAAATCCAATTGGTATTAAATATTATTATTATCTTTATTTTTTCAGCCAATTCAAATTGAGAGAGGCAAGGTTTTAGAATGATATATTACCTTGTTTTTATTACCTTGCGTTTTTCTATTTCCTTTTTTCCTAGCTCATATGATATCAGAAAATCATTATTTCCTTGTTTCCTAGCGCATATGTAAATAAGGTAATCCTTTCCTAGCGCATATGATATCAGAAAATCATTATTTCCTTGTTTCCTAGCAAATCCTTATTTCCTTGTTTCCTAGCGCATATGTAAATAAGGTAATCCTTATTTCTGAAAATTATAGGAACGCGAATAAGGAATGAAAAATATCAATTAGAAATGCAATGCAAATAAGGTAAAAACAAATTTCTGATAAGGCAAGGACAATATTATGCGCTATAAGAAACAAGGAAAAAAGATAAGGCTCCAGGTTTTATACTTGGTTATTCATATCTCGTTTTACACTTGGTTATTCATATCTCGTTTTACACTTGGTTATTCAATCTGCTCACTTGGGTACATTTTGTAAACCTGGTGCACTGAATCATCATCATTCGGATAATTTATATTTATTTACAATCAAAAGTGCAAAAATGATGATTTTAATCTTTAGGTTAGACATGAAATTGACAAATTTAATGTTTCCTGCCACATTAGCTTATAATATTAATTGGCTAGATTAGGTACGTAATATTAGTCCCTTCTGATTCTAAAAAACAATTTGTACCCTTATTAATTTTTATACGTAATGTTTCCTGCCACTTATGCATTGTGTATAACCTTTCCTAGAACATATGTTTAAAGTCAACATGATTGTAATATTAATTACCAGTGCTAGACGTTTGCTATCTGGCACGGCATGTAAAGCAAAAAAAAAAAAAATGTCCTACATCAATTTAATCATTCTAAAGCAAATTAATTATATAATAATAATTCCATAAAACTGGATATCACACGCAATTAATATTAAGCCTACATTTTATATTATATATTATATAATTCGTCCAATCGTGCAATAAGAAAAATATATTCCTACTACATTACATAAATCCTCCTATACTCTCAACGTAGTTGAGTTAAAACACAACTTCATACACGGAGCATACTTCACACTTGATGTATAATGCAGTCGTTCCACCATTAGTTTCCACACAGAACTTGGGTGTTGATTTGCACCCTCTATCAAAATGTGCATTATTCACTTCTGCTAACCGGTCCCGCAAGAATCCAAGGTTGATCTGACACCAATGTTAAACAAAAATAAGAAAAAGATTTCTACAAAGAAAATCATTAATGGAAAAAAATATATGAAATTCACCCAAAGAAAAAAAGAAAAAAAACATACTTTGTCATCTCCAATGTCAAGTTGCATGTTGCAGCAGGTACAGTAAATGAGATTATGCACATCTCCTTTTTCACAAACAGGACACCTTAATTTGTTTTGTAAGGCCTAAAAATTCAACCATATGAGAGTTGCACAATGATTGTCAAAACCAAGAATTAGATTGCACATACAAGATTCCATATAAAAATCTATCGAAAATAAAATTTCATCGACTATTTATTTTTTTACCTGATTTTCATTTGATTGCATGTGCTCAAAAGATTGTCGTGCCATGTATGCTTCCTCTTCCTCTTGAAACTCTAGTTCTTCAAAATTTCAATAAGAAGTTATATATTTATGTTACAAAATTGAAGAATATCAAGTAATTAAAGTAACATAGAAATTAACATAGAAATAGAGAAATGAGATCTAACCTCTCCTGTTCAATTCCTCGCTAAGGTCTTTGTAATGGCGCCTCTCCATTTCTAGCAATACCTCTTCGCTCTCTGTTGCATTCCCAATCGTTGACTCCATTTTATCCTGACAAACCATTTTTATTAAAGAGGAGATAACAATTTGAAACAAAAATCTGAAAGAAGATTTTTTTTGTTTTTTAAACTTAGTGGCTGCAAAATAAGATGGGAGGTGAAAAAAAATAAAATTATTCTTTTATTCAAACTAACATTAAAAAGAGGAGACCATCAAAAAGCATAGTAAGAAAAAAAAAATTATTTGGATAGAGGACTCGTACCATTAACAGAATAGAGGTGGAATAGGGGATTAGTTGCTCCTGGCTGGCTCTTGTGCGAAAATTGAATACCCAAGAGAGAGTGAAATATATATATTAATGATTTGCTTGTGCCTTTTAAGAAAGAATTATCAATGATATAATTCCTATTCTATTATATCCAATGATATAACGTGAGACTTAGAGTATATGGAAAGAATTATCAATAAGATAGCCAGAAGGATGATTTGTGTGCAAAGAGAATAGTAGAATTTTTATTTATCAAAGATATAATTCCTATTCTTTACAGCCATCAACATAAAACTGCAATCAAAGTTTCCTTTGCTATTGCCCAGTAAATGCTGAGATATATCTTTCCTTTTGCGCCTCTAAACTTCCCTGCGTTTTTTATTACCTTGTTTTTATTTCCCTGCGTTTTTTATCTGAAGGAGATTTTGTCATCTTAGGTCCATATATTCAAGATATTGTTTTTTTATTATTACCTTGCGTATTTGGAAGTGTGTGTATTATGAGATAGAAATAAATATGTATCTTCAATTGACAAATAATAAGAAACTATTAATTAGCACAGCAGTACTGGTACATAATAATTGATAATAAACTGAAGTAATTCAGTAAACTAATTGAACCATCTTAATAACTATTGAGAAACACAAAGATGACACAAGCACATAGCCAATGACAGACACATTTGTTTAATCTTATTATTATTATTGTTGACCAAAAAACTCAAAGTTACATGCATATATTGTATCACCAATCTTATTCAATTGAAACAAACTGATATATAGCTTAGTTGTAAAAGAGTCTTTCACTGTAAATCATCTTGAAATAAACAAATCTAAATCAACTTCAACCAACAACCCTCTAGTCCATCCTCCGACGCTTGCTTTTCAGTTGGTACATCTGTTGCCGGAGATGCTTGGTTTCATCCTTAATGTCTAAGGATGGGTTTAATTTGATAGCTTCGATCTCTTGCCTAATCTCAGCAACTGCATCTTGAAATCCAGAGGGCTTCATTTCCAACAAATCATCTATTAAATGTTCCAAACTTTGCATCCTTCGAAATGGCCATTTTTCAAACCCCAGTTCTCGGCATCTTAACATAAGTGTCGTCACAGATAACTTGAACTCATCAGCAGCATCCTTAATTGGCATGGAAAACTTTTCTGCCAAGTGCTCCAATGTCAGCACATTCCTACGTAGCAATCTACATAATGAAAACATCTACTCAGAGTCTGTGCCACATACAACTTTTAATTTACAGGTCCTACATAGTATAATCTTTCAAATTTTCTTCAATTATAAAGTTGTACCTTGGAGATCTATGTTGAACTTCACTAACACCTCCGATGGAATGCAAAATATGACCACCTACTTGTCCATTTCTACCCTCCACAGTGTATAAGGGATGGAGTGGTTGCATCTAAACACAAATAAATATATAATAAATATAAATATAAATATAATATTAAACAAGGCCTGGCCAGAAAAATAGGACTCTCATCTCCTCTTCTTTATTGTTGCCAATCACTGCCTCTGTGTATAACTTACATTAAGCCATATAAAACAAAACCTGTGGTTCTTGAAAAGGTTAAGGACTGAGATGAAAATAGATGTCGTCATGTAATTTAGACTGAGTGGCTGTATTTTAAAAGTGTTAATTTGATATTTAACGTTTCTGTAGATAAGATTGTGTAATAGTATAGAAAGGGCGGGGCTTGTTTGCAAAAGTTACAGATAAGCTTGTCAGAGCTTGTGAAATGTGAGAACGCTACAATATTTGAAATGTTCGTAGTTGTCAAAATGTTCCCTGAAATGTTAACATCTAACAGCAACCATGTCCATCTGTATAAAGGAATTTTCATGTCAACTCAGGTTAAAGAAATGTCGAAAGAATTGAAGAGAAAAGTATTACTTGACTACTGTGCAGGGCGTGTTCAAGGGCTATGTTAGCAGTTGTGACCATAGAATATAGATCAGTGTAATAAAAAACAGTTGTGTGTAGCTTGGTACTGTGACCATATGACTTGATAAAATTTTGATACTGAACAAAGCCATTCCTGTTACCATAATGCACAAGTCTAGCAATTAAAAATGAAAGTGCGATATAAAGGGACTGGTATTATTGATAGTATTTTTTTTAAAACATGAAATTGGCATTTACCAGGAAAATCATAGGAGCATTCATGCTGTTTGTAGGAGCTTGCAAATCACTAATAGCATACAAGCGGTTGCTAAGTTTCAATATAGGTGCCATAGTATTCAACACCTACATTTAAATAAGTGTTTACTAAATCAAGGTCAGACTATGAATGTACATATAAACCAAATATGGTTCTGGCAAAATAAAAAATTATTAGATACCCCTTTACTATGTCTATACAAATGGCATAGAGGTATTCATTTATAAAGAAAGTTTGCAAGAAAGAAGAGCAAACAGGACCCTTACTTCTATCAGCTAAAAAATAGGGACAAAGGGGTTACATGTACTTTGGTTGTCTACTATTTTGAGTTCAGATAACATGAAAGAAGGGGTAGACACTGACTTAATCAAATTTATTGTCCTATTTACACACATTATTATAAGGCAATTTACACAGGGAAATTATAGCCTTGAAGATTGCAAAGTTATCTGAAAGTGACACATTTAACTTAATCAGGGCTGTTACAACATGAAAAGATTGAGGGTACCATTACTGTCTACACAACTATTCATCAATCGAGGGGTACCTAAACTTCACCAGGTCCGGTTTATGTAACTCATTTGAGGCAACGCCATGTCATACCAGATTATATAATCTCAGGCTTTGGTGACTATCTAATGTACAGTATTTACTTACTACCTTTGTAACTGTTTACTAAAAAAAAAAACAATACAAACCAGCAAAATCCCATACAAAGTGCAAAAATAGAAGAAAAAAACAGAAAATTAATAATATATAAAGAGAAATACAGAACAAGAAAGGAACAGAAAAAAGAAAAAATAATAAAAAATTTTGTGTAACTAACTCATGAAGACAAGTCAACCATAATAAATATTGTAGCCACTGGATTTCTTTGCAATTCTCCTTGAAGGTACTAAAGACACATGGCATACACTGAGTATGATCTGTTCGATCTAATATTTGCTGGTTATGTTGCTTGATCATGGATGCATGACATGTGAGAGGTTTTATAAGTTTCCAAATGTAGAATTTCAAAGAGGCCCTCCATGAAAAACCCAATATTTGACATATCCATGATCCCCATTTTATCAAACAAAAAAGGAGAAATGAAAAACATTTCAAAATACAATCAATGTATACCTCTATTCAAATCAGAAAGAAAGAAGGGCATTAGATTACAGTGTCTGATAAATTTCAAACAAAAAAAATACCAATTCGCTAGAAATTCCAAATCCCAAAAAAAAAAAATGAACTTATTCAGGTTAGGGTTAAATTCTACTTACAGAATCACTAATCCGATCTTCGCCTTGTACTGAAATTCGCTGGAGAAAAAAATAACCAAAATGAACTGAATTGATTGCTTGAATAGAGAGATTTATTGAAAAGAAATAGTACTAATTTTTTTGGTCATGCTCACCTGTTGAATCAACGATCAATGAGGAACAACCAAGAACCAAGGAATATATAGGGGAATTCTTCCAAATTTCAAAATCCATCGAGCGGCAAAAACGAAAAATGTTTCCATCGGTGAACTTTTGAAATTGTTTACAAAAAGGGAAGATTTAATTTTTGGCGGAGGCGAGGAAACCCTAGCGATTGGATTTTGCACCATCTGATTTAGAGGCGCCGCGTATATGAGGAAAGAGGCGCTGGTAGGCAAAGAAGGAAACTGAATTAGGGCTCAGCGATTTTGGTTCAGGGCTCAGCAAATTTGGTTTAGAGAGTCGGCCATTTATGTAAATAAATAAAAGGAGGGCGCATGTGAATGAATGATGAATGAAATAAATACATAAAAGGAGGGCGCTGCGTTAGAGAGGTCATCAAAGGAGGGCGCATGTGAATGAATGATGAATGAAATAAATAAATAAAATATAAAATAAAATGAAAAACAATGTGAAAGCGAGCAGCGAGGTAAAAAAAAGTCCAGTCGCGAAGAATCGAACCCTCGTGCTTCGCTGTGTTAACCCAGCGCAATACCAACAGCGCTCCTTTTTCTTTCTGTATTAGATGGAAAACCAATTAATGGTGTTGCTTCGTCTGGCAATTAATATTCAGCCACAGATCAAATCGATCGAACGGCAGAAACATCTGTTTACATGCTAGACCTAGCGTGTAACACCTCTACGGTCCGTGCGTTTATAAGTAGTAGAGATAATGTAATATGTAAATCATACTGTAGCCTTGTCGAATGACGTTTGATGATTGCTAGGTGGCAGGTAAATGATTTTATTTGGGACGTGCTCCAAAGGTAGGACAGCTTGGTATTACGAGCTGACATCCTTATTTGATATACTGAATCCCTGTGATGAACCGGCCTCCTGCCATATATGAGTATGATAGAAAAAGGAAATCTGTTAAACCTACCTCGTGCGACGATGCAACAACAATAGAGATGAGACCAACATTGGCACCCTATGTTTCTTCAGTTACCGCAACATTCTGTATACCCAACACCACCCGTCTTCCTAGCTGTACCTGTTCTCAGAGCTTGAGTTTCGTCTTTGTATTTCTTGCATTTTTTTATTGAATATATTTGGATTTGTCGATTTGCCTCTATCTTTGTAAATAATTTTGCTCGAGAGGGTTTCATTGAGAAAAATTTAGGAATTTGCTTTTGTTATAAAACCATCACCATAATGACTGTTCTGGCCATTGTGTATATGTAAAAGAAAAAGTGATCACTGTTGCTTCTAGTTTTTCCATTGATGCATTTTAGATAGTCTCTCCAACTGCAAATAGGAACTATTGGTGATTTGGTTGTGCAATCTTATCATAAAATGAAAGTGTATCGACAGAATGGTCTGACCGTCTGATTGTTTTGGTGGGTTGTTGTCGGCTTTTATTGGTTTGTATCATGTGACGATGAGCTCATGCAGAGTGCTCCTACACTTCACTGAGACTCCTGCAGTTCAATGCATGTCAAAATGATTTGTCATGGTACAGTTACGTCCAGGCCTGCTGTCATTTTCTTTCTTCCGGGTAATTTTTGTAAGAATTAATTATTAATTAATTAAATATGGTTCAGTCCAATGAATTAAAGATGAGTGGTCCAGATTTAAAGATGAAGGGACCAATCAATAATAGCCATTGGATGATGCCTTTTTGATGGAAGCCCTTTGATTAACTACAGTGGATTAGTATAAAAGGGCCATCTCCTGGGTTGTCCTCTCTCTCCAACCACTCTATTTTCACAAAACCAGAAAATTAATAAAAGAAAAGAAGGTTTTGCTCTTAAGAGAAAGGATATCCACTATCCTAGAGTAAGAAAGGCAGAGAGAGAAACATTCCGGTGCAGAAAACTCGTCTTCTCTTGATTCTACCGCAAGGAGAGAGGCGTTAGGGAGAAGAACGGTGCGAGATAATTTTCTGCCGCTATGGATAAAGGTATTCCTCTATCAAAGATTTGATTTCATTAAGGATTTTGGTGATTTTATGGAATTCTTAAAGGCTGAAAAGTTTGCTTTATGAATTGATTGTATTTCCGCTTAATTGATGATTAAAGATGATTAAAGTATTAACTTACAATTTTTACTAAGCAAGTAGTATGATTTATTTCTTTTATAATGTTTCGTAATTAACTAAAAAGGTAATATCGTGAAATAATATGTGAGTTCCATTTTTACTGATACTGAATCGTTTCTTTATTTATGCAGACTATGAATTGATGGACTGAAACACATTTTTTCTTCAAAGCTCAACCACTACCTAATTTACATTGCAATAAGGAATCTATCGAGAGATCAAATGAAAAGGTAAAGCATTTGACTTCATTTAGGGAGTAATTAAAATTATCAAATAAACTGAGATTATCAGTTCTCAAGATATCTCACCTCAACAAATTTTTTTTTATTGAAGATAATTCCAATATTATCTGGTCATAGTATTGACAAGAATTAGCAGCTCAAAAGAATTGCCAAGTCAAAATAATACCGCCATACAATCTCAAAATGTCGAGGAGTCCAAGTCGCAAGTGTAGTAAAAATACATTTTCTTGCTTCTTACTTAAAGGACAAGAATATCTGTTGATTTGCAGTCTCAGGCATGCCGACAATTTGGCTTTAATGATGTCCATCCTGAGAATACGATCAAGAATATCATGAATAAAATGTAATCCTTAAAACTCATGGCTTTATTTTCTCTACTTATTGAAAAGTAAATCAAAATTATGTGACTGAAGATTTAATTAGACTGGGTTAATTGTTTTTTAGTTAACACTGCAATCTGGGGTTGATGGACTAGACTGTCGCATCGTCACCCATCATATCATCTTTTTTTTTTTTAGTATTATGGATGGCTGATTATTTCTTTTAATCCTGTAACATTTTTTTAATAATTAATTTATTTGAATGATATTTTGCAAGATAAGATGGATATATATTGTAGTGAATTTACAGCAATGTTGAGAAAGGCTCTGGTAGAATATGAAGGAAGACATTGAGTACTAGCTTGAATCTCGTTCCTTGCGATCCCTTTAATCCTGAAAAAAGTGCAGTTTCTTCTTTTATTGTTGTTTCTCATTTCAATTTTTCCTCCTTTCGCTGTAGTTGTCGTGGAGATTTATGGCTTATTGAGATGTTAGACAATCCGTAAATTGGTACTAATACCCAGTATCGTTTCTCCTTTTCATTTATTTAATAGGCATGAATTTGTCCTCCTCATCTGCGGCGTTCAATTTTTTTTTCCCCTTCCTCTTTCATTCAAAAAAATAGGCATGAATTTTTCACTCATATTCTGGAAGGGCACATTTGGAATAAAAAGTGCTTGGCTATCAGAATTCTGAGACCTCTTTGGATAATTTTGAAATTGTTTCAGATTTTGCATAACATGGATTATCAACAATTACTACTCCTTGTTGCAGGAATTGAGGAGCTTTGGCATTACAGCAAGTCAGCAACAATGGTCTTTGTTGGGCTACCGAGATGTTGTTAAGAGTTGAATCTAATAATAGTTTTAGAACTTTAAAATATTTCAATTAAATATTACACCATAACTTGTTCGACATGTAGAATTCGGGATGGAGCGTCATGACTGGCGCTTCAACAACTGTTGATTATTAAGTCGCCAACATAACTTTCTAAAATTATTTAAATTTGGAACTGTTTTATAACCTATGTCAGCTATCATAACTTTTAAAATAAGTTGATTGGCAACATATTTCTTTGTATCGTTGACCAGCTTTTTTTTTTTTATAATAGTTGCCTGCATAGTCAAATATGAAAAAGTTGCTTTACTTAATTATATCTATTAATTTTAAATTATTTAATATCAATTAAATGGTGAATTTTATATATTTTGCATATTTTTAGTTTAATTTTAGGATATATATGTGACTCTATTGCATGAAATATTTCACTTTTCCCGAGGTCATATGTTCTTTTTGCGTGAAATATTCACTTTTATTCTGAATGAACATTTTTATGTTGTGGAAGCTCCACTATAACAAATCATCAGTATACTTGACAGCTTCTGTCAAGCTCTCGAAAAAAAAAAAATTATCAAGTACCATATTAATATTTACAAATAATGGGTCTTTGCATATGAAATCACGTACCGAGTACCAATGTACCTGCCTACGGGCGGTTCTCAAAAAAAAAAAAAAAAATTACCAATGTACCATACTAATATTTAGAAATGATGGGTCTTTGCATATGGAATCTCGTGTTGTGGGAATGCGCATCCTTAATTTGCTCCTTTTTTTTTTTTTTTTAATACCCACGCCCTTGAGCCTGTTTGCTATTACATAATGTTTCAATTACAGCCCATATAGCAAATCCATAAATCAAAAAAATAAAAGAAAAAGAAGTGGTTTTATTAATAAATATCTCGAGGTAATAAAATATCTGTACCCACATTCTTTTCGTGGTTACTTGAGCAGCTGAGCTCCACAGATCTGGTCAATGTTAATGCGCGTCTTTCCTCATTCCTTTTTTCTACACATATCTGGTCAACCAGGAAACCAATTTTATCATTTGTGATTTTGGATAGTTTTCTTCTTCTTAGAGTTCTCTTACAAAAATCGCTCTGTCGAGCTTGGTACCTGTGCGGCGATCCATTTGAAAAGGAATTCTTGTGTCGATACGACGGCTCTGATTTGCTAAGTCACGTGGTGTCGTCAATACTTCTCGTGCGGCATATCTGAGCGTTATCAGTTAGTTGTCCGTGTTGCTGTAGAAGTTCCTTGAGCTCGGCAAAATTCTCTTTTACTTTCCAATTTGGTAAGTCAATAGTTTGACCTTGCTAGTTGCAACCTGTTAGTGATGACCTTGCAATCTGTGAATATTTGGCAAGGATTATTGTGCCTAATAATTTGTGCTTGATTGCCATATATAGTTATCACACAAATAATTTGGCAGGGGTTTATTTGCTCCATTACTTCCGTGTATTTGAACTTAATGAACAAAACGAAGACAAGAATTTGTCATAAATTGAGAAAAAATTAATGCGAACTGCCACCAAGAATTTGGAGAAGCCTCTGTTTCTATAATTTTTTTTTTGTTGGCATCTAGCTAGTACACAACATACCTTTGCGGAGATATGTACTTATTTATTGGATTGTATTTATAATTAAAAATTAATTTAATGGAAATGTGAATATTTATAGTAATATGCATCGAAGGTGCTATTTTTTTTTTCACCTATCGATAATCGGTCTACCTTAAAAAAAAAAAAGATAATCGGTCAAACAAATATTTGTAAAGATTCGTAAAAAGTATTTTGTTTAGATTTTGCAAAAGTATTTCAGGAAGTTCCAAATTATATGAGCAACAAATATCTGTAAAAGTATATATCACATTTCTGAATTTAACTTCCTGAAATTATTTAAATTTGAAATTTTTTCCAACCTATGCCAGCTATCATAATTTTTTAAAAATAACTTGGCTGGCAATACATTTCTTTGGAACATTGATCAGCTTTTTATTTTATTTTTTATCATTGCATGCATAGTCAGATCTAAAAAACGACTTTTTTTTACTTAATTATATATGTTAATTTAATTTAAATTATTTACTATCAATAAAATGGTGAATTTTAAATATTCTGCATTAAAAAATTTCACTTTAATTTTAGGATACGTGACTCTATTGAATGATTTCACTTTTTCTGAGGGCATGTGTAATCATTTTTGCGCAAAATATATCACTTTTATATATATTCTGAATGAACATTTTTATATAGTGTGAAATCTCCATTAATTTTAAAAATAACTAGCAAACATACCCATCCAATAGGTGGGTAAATACAAATTAAAAAAAAAACTATTTGCACTTTAGCAAAAATAAAAATCGACAAGTTAATTGAAAAATAATATTGTTGAACCCTAAAAATTCAACACTTAAAACCAAACTCAAATTGCGAAAACCAAATTCCAACTGCGAAAAATCAAATTCAAATTGCGAAAAATATCAAACAAACTCCAAAAATTCCCAAAAGATACCCAAAAATTCCCTAAGAATTATGATGAATTATCATAATTTTAAAATCCCAAAAATATCGGCAGAAACTTCAGATTTTGCAAAAGAAACCCCAAAACTCTACGAAATTACCAAAATAAATCTGTGAGGAATTTTGCAAAACCCTTTGAACCATTAAATTCCTCATATTTTTCTGAGTTTTTCCATAAAATTTCATCAAAAAATATCCAAGGGAAGGTCCTTAAATAATTTATTTAGGATTGACATTAAAGAAATGTATATTAAATGAAGGAAAATCGGATGAAATTCACAGAAAAATGGAAAGACCCTGTCGGGTGCATCCATTGTAGAGGATCCCATGGGGGCAAGGAAGGGCGCTGCCCCTTGGGAGAATTACTGTTCCCTTTAAAAAAATTGTGTACACCTGTTTCATATGAGCCGAAAGCTTTGTGGGTTATGTCTCTTCACTGGCTCATGAAAGACCAAGTTCACTTGTCTCTTATTCTCTCATTAAATATCTATGAAGGACCCCACCAGTCAAACGCGTCCCCTTCACCTGGGTGAAAAGAATGGAGGATAGTCGCGATTTTACAGTGGAGCGCCGGGTAAAAAATGAAGGAAGGAAAAGGGAGATGACGTGGCCTCCTCTTGGGCCACAGACATGAAAACCACGCTCCCTGGCCTTTGTTCTTGCAATACCTAACCCTAGGCGCAGCCTAATGTGGGCCGTTGATGGAAATTGGATGGAGAGGATCAGCTCGGGCTCAAGAGGTGTCGCCCTAATCCCAGTCTATAAAAGGCCTCAAATTCAAGCTAAAAGGGAGGGAGAGGGCGACTATAGACTGAGGCTAGGGTTTAGCTACTGTTATTTTACCTAATTAGGAGAGTTGAAGTGTAATTGAGAGAGACAATTCATCAAACAGTTTGGAAAAGAAGAAGAAAGGTAGAATTGAGTGGCTCGTGCTTGTAATTTTCTGTTTGGAAATCAAAGAAATTAATTTCAAACACTAATCTGCTGTTTTGATTTCTCTCTTCTTTCAACTCAGCCACCAAACAATGGTGTGCTTGAGCATAGGCAATACAACTCCTATGAGCCATGGCCTGAAGCATAGCATCATCCATGGCCATGAGGAAGGTCTCAATAAGGATGCCTATGAAGGTTTGGAGCCTAGCTCCTCGCTTCATGAGGTGTTCTCATGTTAAATGTGAAATCTGCCCTAGCTATCGCTTGAGGATTTGTAGCCTAGCTCAATCCTCTTGTGAAAGCTTTAAATTGACTTGGCATGGGTCCAGAGCCTAGCTCTGGCCTAGCCATGTTCAATGTGTTATCAAAGTTCAAAAATAATAAAAAAAATAATGAATAAATGGTAGGTTAACTTCAACCAGCCCCATGTTTAAAATTTACTCGAAATTTAGTGTTTAAATGCACAATATAGCATGAAATAGTATGGGTTCTGTAATCCCTAAGCCATGTTTGCATTACTAGAAAATAAGAAAAATATATATGTATGAATATGTATAAATCTGGCCAGCAGTTGAAATAAATAAAAATTGGGGTTTTCTTTGCATAAAAACATAAAAACAGGCATGGACATCGGGTACAAGGCTCACTGGATAGCAGGGAATAATCCTTTCCATTTTTAGAATTTTGTGTGATTTTACATCTATTAACAAAGGCAGCAGGGGTATTTCCAAATAAATTGTTATTTTCTAAAAAAAACTTTGGACTCCTCTGCAAAATACCTGCATAAAAATTCAAACGTATATCAAAGACTATTCTTGCAAATTATCAGAACTTTTGAACAAATAAAGGTGCTTTTTTCGTCTATGATATAAGAGAGACAGAAATAACACATATAAATAAATATTTTGTAAATAAAGTATATATATCAAAAGATTGCTAAGTAAATGCAGATTACAACCTCTATAGGTGATCTTCATGTACTTGGATTATAAAAAAGGGGGTGATGAATGAAAGCTCTTTATCTTTGTTAGTTACTGTTCATGGTGCAATTTGATGTTTGGTAATAATAATGGCTGTAATTGAGTTTGTCAACCATTTGGCTCAATTCAAATTGGATGGTTATATTCTAAATCACTAACTTGATATTCAACACTTCTTTAAATAAAGTTCCACGCTAATCTGAAATGTAGGGATTTATTTGAAAGTAAATGGCTATGGGGTTTTGAATGATAAAATTGAACTGCTTTAATGCATGATTAGTGTGCTGAAATTATAGCTTGCATGATAATCGAATTGTGGCAGTATAGATGTGATCTCTAACCATGTAAAACCTTACTGTCAAGTTGTAGCACCAATTTACTTATTAGTACAATCACTACAAGCATTAACTTAAATTGCCAAAATGAAAGTAGAAATGAAAGCGTGATTTGTTGTGATGCCGAAATATGGAGGTAACAGCCTTAAACCAAACCAATTAAGCTCCACTGTACCAATCTGTACCAACCTCGTTTCTGTGTTGTACCATCCCTTGGCCCATTCATCAAATCAAGGCAACGCAAGACCAAACAATCATACCACTGTGTTCCCCTCTTCTCCTTGATGCTAAAGAACCCAAGATTGAGGGCTGTAACATCCCCAGTCGCCGGAATTTCGTCGGGTGAATCCGACAGGAAGCAACGAAGAGGACGAGGTCAACTCGCCAAATTGGAGCAGTAAAATACCAATTGAAGAGAATATTTTGCTCTCCTCTCTTCCACGATTCTAATAGAGCAAATACCATCACCTGAGGTGGCCTCGTTCGCCGGAAAATGTAAATACAGAAATGCAGGGACTAAATTGATTGAAAATTTAACATAGTCCAAACAAACTCACGGTTTCCCGGCCAAAATGGAGCAACGCAACACAAATTGAGGCAAACACCGAGTTCTCCTCAACGTCACAAGCACAAATAACCCAATTTCGTCGTCAACCATGGCTTAAATCGCCGGAAAATCATCGTTAGAGGAGCGCAACGTCAATAAAATAAAACTAGGGACTGCGATGCAAAACTCCGTCTCCTTCAATAAACCACAGCGCCAAAAGTTCCCTCAATACTCTGTGACCAAACTCCACGTGGCGGGTCACTGACAAGGAGATGACCCGCTGCACAAGTGAAGCAAGACTCAGTCAGCGTCTCGACACGCCAGCTGCTACGTCAGCGCCAGCTCAGGCCCAAGTCAGATGCCATCTCAGCCCCTCTTGCTTACATTGACCGATAGAAAATTCCAAACAACCAGAAAACTTCAAAAATTCATAGAAAATAAAAGGAAAATCAGAAAAATTCAAATAAAATATCCATAAAGTTTTAAAAATCAAAATAAACCAAATTTACTGACACTGTGATATAAAAATTTGTCAAATCATTGATCTTTTTTATTTTTGAAGAATTTCCAATATTAAACAAATGTCAAAAATGCTAAAATAATATTAAATAATCTTATAAAATTCTAAAATGATAACAAAACTCATTAAAACTTCTCCAATAAATTTCTAAAAATAAAATTTAGGTAATTACAAAAATATGAATATTTTTTTTTAAAAAATAATAAGCATAAGTAAAATATAAAAATAAAATTCAAAAGCCTAATATTAGAAATAAAATAAAAAGAAAACTGCAAAAATGATAAAATCCAAAGATAAACTTCAGAAAATTAAAAGTCAAAACACGAACCCAAAGTCAAAACCAAAACCTCTTCATTTAGGCCTTGTTTGGATCACTAGGAAGAAGCCCTCTTCCGGGAAGAAGCTTCTTCCGGAAGAAATTTTTCATCCAAACAACATGGAAGAGGAGTGGGAAGAGGAGGAAAAAGGGAAGAGCTTCTTCCATCAAATACTCGGAAGAAGGAAGAAGGAAGATAATTATAGAATAAAATATTATTATTTAGATTCCCTCCAAATTAAAATATACTATTTGAACCCCCTCTCTCTCTCCTCATTTATTTTTTTTTTGGCATAAAATGCCCGTAGGCATTACTATTTATTAAATTTTATTATATTATTGTTATTATTAAATAATAATAATTATTATATTTTTAAATATCAAATATTAAAAAAGGTAATGTACTATTATAATATTATAATATTATTATAGTATTCTTAATAATAATAATATATTGCTATTATTATTATATTACAATAATACTTATTTTTATAATATTACTATAATATTATAATAATTATTACTTATTTTATAAATTTCTTATTATTATTAATTTTTTATTATTAGTAGTGTTAAAATAATTATTATTTTATTTTAAAATATAAAAAATTAAAATAAATAAGGAATGAATATTATTACACAAATTGGTTTGAAAAAATTAAAATGAATTATTATTCTAATTAATAGCATTATTAATAAATAAACTACAACAATAAAAGGATTAGGAAGAAGGAAGAAAGAATAAAAAAATATTTTTCACTTCTCTCTTACTTTATTTAATTCATGTCTCAAATAATTAGATATTTATTATTATATAATATAATAATAATAATATTATTATTATTAAATTAATATCAAAATATTATTATTAATTATTTTATTATAATAATATTATAATATTATATTATTAATTATTTTAATTATTCTGATTATTAAATAATTATAATTACTATTATTATCATAAGTGAATAAGTGAATATTATGTCTCAAAATAAGTGAATATTGATAGTTATTAATATATTATAATATTAATAATATTATTATAATAATATAAAACTATAACATTACAATATTAATTATATTTATTACTTTGATTATTAGTATTAAATAATTATAAATATTTTTATAATGTTATATAATATTATTATTTTTTATTATTGTTGTTATTATTATTAAATAATAGTAATTAGTTTTTAAATATTATTATACAAAAAGTAATTTTATCAATTATTTTATTACAATATTAGAATTTAAACAATTATATTATAATATTAAATTATTAATTATTTAGTGTCATTTTATAATATTATTATAATATTAATATTTGGCCTAATCATTTACTTAAATTGATATAAAAATATTAACATTATTAATGAATAAACTACAACAAAAAAAAGACAAATGAATAAACTACAAATAAATAAAAAAAGGCAAATGATTATTTTAATTCATTTCTTCCATTCTTCTTCCTAACTCACCATCCAAACAACATTTCTTCTTCCCGGAATAACACTCTTCCCACTCTTCCCAAAGTTACACTCTTCCCAATATTTCTTCCTAAAATCCTTCTTCCTTCCTTATTCCTAACTCATCCAAACGAGGCCTTAAGGAAGGAGAACGCTTCAAATCAAAACCAAGCTTTAACACGAAAACCAAAACCAAACCCAACTCAAATGAAAAGTTAAAAAAAATAATAAAAATAAAAATAAAAATAATAAATAACAAATCATTAAATATTCAAGTGTCCTCAATTAGGTCCCTTCAATTAGATTTGGTACCATCAATTGAGTCCGGTTTAAGCCAAAAAAATAAATTTCTATATAAACACAAAATCATTTAGAGACGATTTTCCTAGCCTATTATATACAATTCTTTAGATCCCTTAATCAGAGGTTTCCGTAGGCAACTATGGGGTAATTAACAATAGGGGCTTGCGTCTATTGGAAAGAAAGAACCCGCTAAATTAATAAATCCTCGTAAGAAGCCACTCTTGTTCTGATTCTCTTGTTGTTAAGAGATACTCAGCGTAGAGATCGAACCTTAAGGGGGGTGAATCTAAGGCTTATTCCACTTTCTCGAGGAGACCCATTCGTTCTTCGAGAGATGACGAAATTGCCCACACAAATATAATAAAATATTTAATTCTTAATAAATGAAATTATTTGAAAAATTACAGGCAAAATTTTTTTTGATATGTGCTCTCGGAAATGAAAAAATAATTATTAAGGAAGTTTCTTATATAGCGTGATTTTTTTTTATATTTTGATGAGTGTACAACTAATTCAACGATAAATTTCTTTCTATTTGAAGTGAAGAGTAAATAAACTTATATATGTCGTACTTAATGAATAAAATGACGACAAGAATTTGCCAGAACTTGAGAAAAAAATAATGCGAACTGCCACCTATGATTGGGTGATTTTGTCGTAAGTAGTAATAAGCAAAATATATAACTCTGTTGTTGTTTTCATTAATATATAGATGCTTGGTCAATGTTGAAAAGATGGAATCAGGAATTAATATAGTTTTGTTTAGATCCACGAAATCAATTAAAATCATGTAGGACTGGAGCATACTTTTCTTTGCAGCCTGATGGCATATAAAATTGCTCGATCTTTGCCAGGAATTGTCATCTGCACCAGCGAAATAACATCCTCACACCTAGCTGGTGCATGTGTATTTCCAACGATCGAGCTTAGTCACAACAGACAGAAAAAATGGCGATGTCGATAGTGGCGGTTGTAGTGTGCAAGCTTTGGGATATGGCAGCCAATGAGGCGGAGCTATTGGGTGGGGTCAAGAAGCAAGTTGAAAAGATGGAGAGAGAACTGAAACGAATCCAGTGCTGCCTGAAGGATGCAGACTCGAAACGACGCACAGGAGATGAACGGGTAGAGAATTGGCTAAATGAGCTCCGAGATGTGGCTTATCGCATCGATGATGCAGTTGACACTTTCCATCTAGAACTTGAAAATTGCAAGAAAGATCGTAGCTTCTTGGACAAAGTCAAAAAGCTGTGCCACAAGGCCAAGGAGCTACCATTCCTCCACAATTTTGGCAAAGAGCTTGCCGACATCCAAGATGTGCTTGATGAGATATGTAAGAGCAAAAACGACTATGCAATAGTCGATTCCCTGAAAGTCGACCAAGAAGACGCAATAATAATGCCTAAACGGAGAACTGCTTATCAAAATGTGGACGAAACAGAAATAGTAGGTTTGGAATCCCACAAGAACAACATTCTCAACCTGTTGTACCATCAATACACAGCTAGGCGTGCTGTCATCACAATCGTCGGTGCTGGTGGTCTTGGAAAGACAACTCTTGCCCGCATGGTGTACAGAAGGCAAGTATACATATTTCTCTCTCACACATTGCAAGTTTTTTTTTCCTTACAGAATATCGAATTAAGGTGACCTTATCTTTTAATGATCATAATGGTATTTATGTTGTAATATTTATTATAATAATTATTAATAATATATAGCAATTTAAAAAAATATTATAATAAATAGAAAAAAAAATATATATATATATAATTTGGTCTCAAACAAAATTTTAATATGAAGAATGCATTAGACCATTTGGATCGGTTATTTGAACTTCAAAAATTAAGATTCAATTGCTTAGCCATGAGGTGATCCGTGCTTCTAAATCACTTTAGCCATTATCTATTGTTTATTATCAATAAATCTAATTTATTCAACCCAATCTACTTATTTAAATTTAATAACAACTCAAATTTTATATTTTTTTAATTGTTATTATTTTATTCGACCTTTTGAAAACTTGTTACTTTTAGATACAAACTAATAGTAAGAACATTTCAAAAATATTGTTTTAAAAATTTTAAAACTATTGATTTTTTTTTAAAAAATATAAATTTTAGTTTGCTTTTGAGATTTCAATATTTAGATTGGATAAGTTAAATTATATTTGTCAATTTAAAAAAAAATACGAGTAAGACCATAATTCACATATATGAATCATGATGTATAATAAACTCTCCACCCTCTCACTATATAATAAACTCTTTCTCTTTGGAAAGCAAGAATTGTCTCGATGTTGAATTTCAGTTAATCGATATTGAAATAATCGATCCGAACAATGCAATATAATTTTCATATTAAAGTTTTGTTGGAAATCAAATTAATTTTTTTATTTGTTTACTTTTTTTTATTATTAGAAATCACTAGATCAATGGTTTTGGATCGTCTTGATAACGATGATTTTTTTCTGAAAAAATGCAAAAAATAATAAAAAATTTATAGAATCTAAAATTTGGTTTTCAACCGAGATTTTAATATGAAGAACATATTGGATGATTTAGATCGATCTTTGGAAAATTAAAATTTGAACTAGAAATATCGCTCAATCTGTGATGTAATATAATATAAAATTAACATCTTGCAATTTAAGCTAGTTTATGGCAAAAATTGATGCATCGTAAGGTCCTTTCGAAATTAAAGTCCTACCTTATAAATGTCCACTAATTCATGGCTCACGTAAAAGTACTTGTTGGTAAATAATTTAATGATATCTTAAGTACTGACTGTATTTTATTTTTATTTTTATTTTTGTATATCCAGTGCAAAGGTGAATTTCAAATTTCACATTATGCTCTCAGTTTCACAACAATTCAGTCTAATTGATCTTGCGAGAAAGATACTAAGCGAACTGAAGAAAGTATGTTTGGATGTGCCAAGAACAAGTAACAATGACCTTGTTCCTAGTTCTCACAAATCCAAACATGGCATGAACAAGGAACAATGGCTTGTTTCTAATTTCTACAAATTCATGGAACTAGTAACACGAACAAGAACAAGGACTTGTTCTAGTTCACACCCTTTGACAAACACAGAAAATTCTGAACCTAAGAAGGAAGAGGTATCTAAAATAATTAGCGATCTCAAAAAATTATTAAGTAGTAGAACCTATCTAATTATTTTAGATGATGTGTGGGGGGTTGAGGTGTGGGACCAATTGAGTGATGCATTTCCTGATAACAAAAACGGAAGTCGAGTAGTAATAACTAGCAGATCTATCAAAGTTGCTAAATCAGCCGATTCGAAAATGACACCTTACGAGCTCGCATACTTAGAAAAAAAAGAAAGCTTTGATCTCTTTCTCAAAAAGGCTCTTCCTTATCTAGAACCTGGCGAAGAATGTCCTTCCGATCTATGTGAAGTAGCACACGCACTATCCGAGAAATGCAAAGGTTTACCTCTAGCATTAATAGTATTAGGTGGTCTCGTTTCATTTAGAGACAAGACCTACCATGAATGGAAAAAAGTGCTAGACACAATGAATTGGCATGAAGAAGGTATAGAATGCATGAAAATTCTAGCCATGAGTTATAATGACATGTCTTATCATCTTAAAGATTGCTTCTTATATCTTGCTTCCTTTCCGGAAGACTATGAAATCCCTGCTAGACAGCTCATCAGAATGTGGGTGGCGGAGGGACTCATACCATATGATGAGAAAAAGACGATGGAGCTAAAAGCTGAAGAATGCCTAGAGCAACTTGTTCATAGGTACTTATTTTTTCCTTCTATTTTTATTCTTATTTGTGTACAAGGTATGCAAACACAAATGTTTTGAATCAACCCGCTGAAGTTCAACTGGTTCCCCCGACATGCCATAGATCACTAGCTACTTAGTTCAAACGGCGTAGGCAATGTCCTTCTTATGCGAGGACGCAGTATAAAGCTCAGGTTACAACAGGGAATAGTTTGCGCGCCTTGTTGGCCTAGGGGCCTTAAATAAATATGACTGCTTATAACTTATAAGAACGTATACAAAATGCACATTTGATTGACATGCATGGACGATGACGATATATACATCCATTTATGTGCGGGCGTATATGCTAAAAAGTTAGTTTATCTTGTAAAATGTGAATTAACCATGCATGTAATGTAACATCCCACAAGAGATCAAGAATCTCCTTCCTATCTTTAATAAGTTTGTATTATTTTGAGGAAGGTTTGGATGCCACAACTTTAGAGTGCCATCAAATATCACAACTTTACTTTTCATCAATAATTAAAATTTAAAAAATTTAAATGTTGAATTCAAATCGTTGATCTTGTACAACTTAACGAGTGATGCATTTTCATATATGTTTTATAAAATTTATAGTTGATTTGATATTTAATCAAGAGGTCAAACCATGAACGTATTACAATCAATCTATCCTAGTTAACAAGATCCGTTTATTTTTTAACATCTTGATCAAACATCAAATCAACTCCAAATTTAATAAAACTTATATAGAAACACATCTCTCATTAAGTTGTACAAGATCAACGGTTTGGATTCAACATTTAAATTTAAAAAATTTTAAGTATTGATGAAAAGTAAGTTGTGGCATTTGGTGGCACTCTAAAGTTGTGGCACCGAAACCTTTCTCCATTTTCTAAAGTTGTGGCACTCTATTGATTTGATATTATATTAAGATGTTAGAAAACAGATGAATTTTAATGTGTTTATTTTGTGATCTCTTAATCTAGTACCAATTATGATTTTCGAATGTTATAAATTATTTTAAGAAATGCATCTCTCGTCAAAAGTATGATTGTGATATTTTGCAGCATCAAACCTTTGTGGACATTATATAACCCTCCACAGTACACTATTAAATGGGTGGAGGGTAAACTATTAAATATACTCTAATGTAGATTAATAATAAAAAATTTCGCTTATCCGAGATTCTTTTTTATTTTCTTTTCCGTTTCTTGTTCTTGTTATTTGTGAGGGGAACTAATGAGCGTTCGTAAATTAAAATATTTTAGAAGTATGGTTCAAGTATCAAGTCGACATTCTATTGGTTCATTCAAGTCTTGTCGGTGCATGATCTTCTTCGTGACTTGGCAATGCATCACGCTCGGAAGGAAAATTTTGTTACAGTTTTTCCAAAACCACAAGGTGTCAATCATCCCGACAGAGTAATCCGTCGTGCCGCGCTTCAATCAGTCGACTGTAGGGAATTTATAAATTATGTGGATAAAAACACTCGTTCGTTGTTATGGTTTGGCCAATCAATATCAACAGACAGTCTTTTTTTTTTGGAAGATAATATAGAAGCCAAGCTCTCTAACTTATTTGGAACAGACGACACTCCTTCATACTCTCTCGAGATGGTTAAGTTTAGACTACTAAGAGTAGTAGAAATTGAGAAAGCCCGTGATATTAAAGTCGTGGGGCTTGATGGGTTAATTCACCTGAAATACTTGGGATTTAGAGACTGCTCTGAGATAAATTGGCCTGATGATTTTTCCTGGGTTGGTTTGAAGAATCTGGAGACCTTGGATTTTCGAGGAACTGATTTGTCGGGTCCACTGACGGGATTATGGACAATTGGTACATTGAGGCATGTACTCTGCTCGTTTGCTTGCATGACCTCTACTTGGTTGCCACTCGATGGACCACCATCGAATGCTGACCTCACAAACCTCCAAAGCCTTCGATGGATTAGTGTTGTGCCAACATGGCGTAAAAATCAACTTCCCTGTTTAAAAAACCTGCGAAAGTGTGATGGATTTTTTTGAACGGAAGATGGCGACCTCTTCTCTCCCTAAGGCGACTACTCAGGCGATCAGGGAACCCACAAATGAAAGTGAACTTAAGAAAGACAACCAAAAGAGGAAGGACAAAGACAAACCAAAAAACAATGACAAGGTACGCAAAAACTTTCCTAAACCCTTTTTTCATGTCAAATCCCGTCTTCAACCTCTCTTACCTTCCCCCCCTCTGTCCTTAGCAACCCTAAACTTCTTTTCCTCTCTAGCTAACGTTAAGGACCCTTCTCTTTCTCTTTCAATCAAATCACTTCTCAACAACTTTCTTTTCAATCCAACCGTCCCTTCTGATGTTAATCATGGTGAAAAAATTGTTGATCCTATCACAAAACCCATTACGGACCCTTCTTCTGTCTCTGCTGAGCCAATCTCAAATGGCAAAGCTTCCTCTTCTCTTAACTACACTGCTGGTGGCTTAAATGCCAAAACATTCTCAACTGTTACAAGTCCCAACGAGTGGAAGGTGGTTCAGCACAAAAAAACAAGGCAGTTCCTTAAAAAGTATAACTCGGTCAAAATTAAAGACTGCATTTATGCTAAGCTACAGTCTTTAAAGAAAGCTAGAAAGTGTTTCTCTTGCTTTTCAAAGGGCCACTCAAAAAAAAACTGTGCCAAGCCGTCACGCTGCATGGGGTGCAATAAACGAGGCCATACAATCCATACTTGTTACCTTTTCTCAGCCGATGGAAACCATGCTCATAGGCCTAGCGAGAAGCCAACCATTAATGACCCTCCAATTTCCAAGGTTAACAACCAATCCAAGAACGATGCCACTGCCCCAGACAAACCAAATACCATTTTTAATCTCACAGCCACCACTCCAATTACTACCAAGTTAAACCCTAAACCCCAAACAACAAATGCCACACCAATTCTGAACTCCTTACAATTAGAACAACCGATTGTCACCGATTCTCCCTTCTGTACTGACAACATGGAACCCCCTTTGAACTGGCAACACATGAACTTGGAAGACCCGGACCCCCTCTTCCTCCACCGCCCAGAAAAGCTCACTGTATTCATCCCCAACAGAGTAGGCATACCCCACACCAACAGGCTGCTGCTTAGATCGGTTGTCATCAAAATCATTAGTGGAGAACAACAACCAGATTTTGAGCATAGCGTTCGAGTTCATATGGCTCAGCAATTCGGCGGCCCGATCAGTGACTACTCTGTGCACCCAGTAAATGCTGAGCTAGGTGATTTCCTTTTAATCTGCCAAAATATTCTTAGGCGCAACCAGGTCTGCTTTGCGTCACCTTTCCTGGTTAACGGTGTGGGAATCACAGCTGAATTCTGGAGGAAAAATCTTGGCACTGTTATTGAACCACCTCCGTACTGGGCCAGAATAAACCTATCAGGACATCCACTGCACCTATGGAACTCAAGTGACTTATGTCTTCTGGTTTCTGGTTTCGGAATGCCGATCGACATCGAGCCTTGTTTCCATAACGGCAACTTTCTCTACACACGGATGTTAATCAAATGTGGCCACCCGACAACTATACCTTGGCACATTGCAATTTCTCAAGACCCAACTTGCGCTTTGGTTGATGTTGTGCTCGAGGGGTACTCTCACGTTCTTCAGTATCAAAACCCGGAATATTACGGACCTGGTCAACCATGGGTGCCACCGGATGAGAATAATGACTACAACCCAGAAACACCTCAAACATCCACTGTCTCTGATGAATCTCAGCCACCATTGAACCAGAATTTCGTTTCTGGAACAGTTGCTGGTAATTCACTCTCTAACTGGAGGCCTCCAGTAGTCAGTATACTTACACAAAACACACAACAACTTGTCCTCACCTCTCTCCAGTTCAAAACCATCCAATGCAATAACCTGACAGCTTTGAACCCAGCTCCAACAAACCAGGAACTTCTGCAACTTGACCAATCTGTGAAGAGTCTTTTTGTCTGCTCGAATGCTGTGCAACCTATGCTAACCAGTACCCAATGCACTTTATACCCATTTGACCAAGCCAATCAATTTTTAACCCAAGCACTGCCACACCTTTTTGCTGGGTCACCTCAAGCCACCTTTCCACCAATAAACTTTACTTGCTTACAACACTCTGATGCACGCTCTCTCCTTGGAAAATTAAACAACTCAACTCCTCTCATCATATCCTCTGAAAATTCTAAACCGTTGCAACTAACAAAAACCCATCCTCAAAACCCTTTAACGGGTCACAACCCATTGGATCCGGAGTTATCTTTCCCTCCGGGTTTTGAACCCAATCAACTAAACCCCAATAACTCCAACTCCAATAACCCGGCCCACACAGCAAGCCCACAAACAATACTCAGGAGATCAACTAGACTCAGTAAGAAAAACGATGGGCCCTACCTCTCTGCCGTTAACAAAGCACAACTGGTCCAGTTCAAAGTCAAACAAAATAAGAGGTCAAAATCTACAAACAAAGGCCCAGCTGTCAATGAAGAGTTTGAGAAGGACCCAACTCTGTTAACTTTTGAAAAAGCTTTAGCGTTCCTCTCTAATGGAGGGATCGATATCTCTGATGAACTCGCAAACTGCCTGGCTAGCTCCATACCTTCTTCCACCTCCACAGCTTCCTCTGCCTATCCTTAGATCTCTTCTTCTTTTACTATCCTAGACTACTTTTATTCCTCTCTCTTTCTTTTTAATGCCGGTATGTCGGCCATCTTTTGCTTTTGCTTTATTTTCATGAGTGCTATGTCTGTTAGTTTGAATTAATGAATCTCAGCTTTAAAATTATTTCGTGGAATGTGCGTGGATTAAACGAAAGGGACAAACGTTTGGCAGTAAAACAAAATATTCTTATTGAGAAACCTCATATTATCTGTTTTCAAGAGACAAAATGGAGCAATTTTAGTACAAACCTTCTTACTGAATCTTGTGGTTCTAACTTTAAACAAGCAATTACAATTGATGCTATTGGTACAAAAGGAGGAATCTTAATCACTTGGGATCAAAATCTTTTCACCATGGTTAACTGCCTAGCCAACAATTTCTGTCTCTCTGTCGATCTCTCTTTCAACTTCGACGGATCCATTTTCAGATTAACTTCTGTCTACGGTCCATCCAGTGGATCAGATAGAACTCGTTTCTTCTCACAAATCACTTCCTCTGCACCACCTTCTAACGACCCCTGGATTCTGTGTGGAGACTTCAATGTCACTCTCACACAGGATGAACGCTCCAACCCTTTCTATAACAGTAACAACACTGCTCTTTTTGCTGACCTAGTCTCTAACCTGCAACTGATTGATCTTGATTTACCTGGTAGACGGTTCACTTGGTCAAACGCCAGGGCAATTCCTTCTCTAGCAAAACTAGACAGATTCCTTATAAATCTTCCTTTCTCAAATCGCTTCCCTAACATCACCCAATCTGCTCTCTCCAATACTAATTCTGACCATTCCCCCATTCTCTGCACCATCCAAACTAATTTCAAACACTCAAACAGCTTTAGGATAGAAAACTTCTACTTAAAAATACCTCAATTCCAAGACCTTGTTAGAAACTTCTGGCTCTCAAATCCACTTGCAACCACACCAATTGCCTTCAGCCTAAAACTTTCTGCCCTTACCAAAGAAATTACAACTTGGAAAAAATCGAGGTCGTCCTCCATCCTACAGCAGCTCAAAACAATCAGAAACTTCCTCGCTTGGTGCGACTGGGTAATTGAGCTCCGTTGCCTCTCTGATCTAGAAAAATTAGTCAAGGCGCTAATGAAAAAAAGGTTCACCGAGCTAGCAATTCTAGAAGAGGAGCTATGGAAGCAGCGCGCGTCCATGAAATGGAGATTGCAAGGAGACAGGAATACAGCTTATTTTCATGCTAGAGCATCCTCAAATAAAAGGAAAAACTTCATCCAAAAATTTTTTTTCAACGGTACAATGGTCTCTGATCAAAAACCGAAAGGCAGGGCTTTCCATAACTTTTTTTGTCAGCTCATGGGAAAGGAAACAACTGTTACTGCTGTACAGAATTGGGATATGCTCTACCCAGAACGTATCACAACTCCAAACCATCTTACACAACCGATCACAGAAGAAGAGATAAGGGCTGCCATCTCGGCTTGGCCAAGTGGGATATCACCGGGTCCAGACGGTTACACCGGGGAATTTTTTCAAATGTTCCTCGATGATTTGCTACCGGACATAGTCCAGACTTTGAACTCGGCACTAGCCCGAAAAACCATGCACCCCATAAATGATTCCATCATTTGTTTGATCCCAAAGAAATTAGATGCAACCCACCCCTCCGATTATCGACCCATCAGCATTGTGCATTCCATGCAAAGAATCATTTCAAAAGTCTTCATGACCAGGTTTACACCGCTGATCAAAGACTTAATCAAACCCAACCAATCAGGCTTCATTCCAGGAAGAAACATAGTGGACAATTTCCTTTACGCCCAGCAATTAATCACCCATGCTTCCAATAAAAAATTGAAATTAGCAATCCTTAAAGCTGACCTGCAGAAGGCCTTTGACACGATCCACTGGAAATTCATAGAAGAAGTGCTTCTAGCACTGGGCTTTCCTCTCATGTGGGTCCAGTGGGTCACTGGTTGTATTCTACAGGGCAGCTCAACAGTATTGGTAAACGGTTTAGCGGGAAGGAGGATTATCTTAAAACGAGGAGTCAGACAAGGCGACCCCATGTCCCCGTACTTGTTCATTGTGGCTTTTGACTTCATTTCTAGATGGATGAACAAACTAACCTCAATTGGTGCCATGCCCATGCCATACACTGGTGTCCTGTCATGCCTTTTCTATGCCGATGACTCACTGTTCTTCTTCAAACCAACCATACAGCATGCACAACTCTTAAAACTGCTCCTGGACTGCTTCCAAAGCATTTCAGGTTTGACCTTAAACCCATCCAAATCAGACCTCATTCTACTCAACACTGAACCACAGATGGCGGCCTCCTTACAAGGCTTGCTGAATTGCAGATTGGCATCCTTTCCAATAACTTACCTAGGCCTACCATTATCAAACAAACCACTGAAAAAAACAGATTATGCAAACCTCATTTTAAAATTCCAGCAGAAACTAAGCGGTTGGTCGGCTGCACTACTCTCAATTGCAGGAAGAACAGTGCTGGTAAATGCATGCTTAAGCTCACTACCTATTTTCTTTATGTCAGCATTCCAATTACCAAAATGGGTGATAAAAAAATTAGACAATCTAAGAAGAAACTTTTTATGGCATGGGTGCGGCAGGGGGAGAATGATTCTCATTTCTTGGGATAAAGTTTGCTCGCCTAAATCATTGGGGGGGCTTGGAGTCCTCGATCTCTCAGTAATGAACCAAGCACTGTTAGCAAGATGGCTATGGTCATGGATATCCAGAAAAGATTCAATCTGGACAGAACTGCAACTAGTTTTGCAAAATGGCAATCTTTCAACTTCTCCAATAAATGGCCAATTGCAGAACGCTTTCAAGGAGTTAGAAGCAGTATTCATATCCAATCTGCATTTCGAGTTAGGACATGGTAAGCACATACCCTTCTGGCATTTTGATTGGGGTTTTGGAGTGCTCAAATACAAATTTCCAGAACTTTTCTCTTTCGGCATAGACAAGGGCATTTCAGTCCATCTTTTCATCCAAAACATAACCAATGTGCTACCACTCTTTGAACCAACCATTCAAGCTTCTTCTTCCGCCTTGTGTCAGCTTGCTCAAATCCTACAACACCTACAGAATCCAAATAACCACCACTCACAAATTGCTGATACAGCCCACTGGAAACCTGAACCGAAAAATTACTTCACCACAAAATCCTTTTACCAGTTTGTTAAAACCTTCCCAAAGCACAAATCAAAATGGAAAGGTATTTGGAAATTGAAGGTGCCTCCCCGTATGATAGTCTTCCTCTGGAGAATGCTGCAAGATCGAATAGCTACTATGGATACTCTCAAAAAACGAGGGTGGAACCTACCCAGCATATGCCACCTGTGCAGAAACGGAGAAGATTCAGTGCAGCACCTCTTTAATAAATGCCACTTCTCTTCACAAGCAAAACATGAATTGTTTTCACTCCATTGCCCAGACAGTATTCCAATCATCTCCTTAGAAATCTCTTTACTGATGCAAGATAGTTTCCGGCATATCTCTAAAAAAGCTAAGGAACTACTGGCAATCCTCGCTTTCGTGCTATGGCGTGAAAGATGCCAGAGGATCTTCAAGCAACAGCTCAACGCCATGCATCTCTTGCTGGAGCAGACAATCCTTGAGTGGAATTGCCTCAACACAATCTCAAACTGATTTCGGCACCTTCTACCAATACTTTCTAGTTTCCTTTTTTCTTTTCTTAATATACTGATGTAATTCCTCTCCAGCTTTTCTTTACTTACCTACTTTAAACTTTTTTCCTTTTATTTTAGCCACTGGCTAATCTGTAAAACTTTATTTTTTATAAAGAAAGATAAGGGCGCGACCCTTATTTTTATGTCAAAAAAAAAACCTGCGAAAGTTGATGTTTTATAATAAAAACGGCAGTGAAAAACTAATAATCGGCTGGGATGTGGTGGACCATCTACTCAAAACTCTGCCGTACCTACTCTCCCTGGGGATTAAAGTAGGTCTATCTCAGGTTATCGTAAAGGAGATTGTTTATCCGAAAGGGCTCCCAAATTATCAAGATCTACAAACCCTGTACTTGAATGGCTGTTGTCCTTCGGGTGTCCAAGTAAAGGCCAGCTTGTTCCCAGAACACCTGGTCAAACTCACACTCTGTGACACAATGCTTCAGCAAGATCCCATGCCGGAGCTGGGAAGGCTAAATAGCCTAAAGAAACTTCTATTACAATGCCATGTGTATACGGGATTCCAAATGATTTGTACAGTAGGATTTCCTGTCCTTCAAACCTTGTGGCTTGATCTTGAAATGGCCAACGCTTTCACGATAACGGAGGGAGTCATGCCCAAGCTTAAATACCTCACCAATAAAGGTCCTACAAGGATTAACCAGCTGCCGCATGAGCTCAGTATCCTTCTCACCAAATCCATGAATCTATAGCGCGCACTGCCACAAATCCAAACACGTTCCTTGGACCAGATGTCCTCCGAGATAACTACCGTTTACTTTTTATTATGTTCTGTACAACCTTCCTTTTAATCATCATATCATATTTTCTACTTCTTTATTTGTGTGACTCGATTCTGCATGACTGCATCTGTAGTCTGTTGTTGGTAACTTGGTATTGCATTAATTTTAATGAGTGTTCCTTTTCTGTGTCGTGTGGGCATTGGGCAAGTAAGTGCAAGGATGTTATGTTGTTGGTAATTGTTTGATAATTTTCTGTAATTTGGGCTTAATGATTTAAAAAAAAAAAACAACCAACGTGTATCTTTTTGTTTTTTTTTGTTTTTTTGGAACAGCATATTATATGTTTCTACTTATAAAAAGAAATAGGGTAAATGTTTTTTTGCTTAATTTGAATGTTGATACTTGATAATGATTGTCAAGGCATATTCATCTTAAAAGTGAAGATCAGGGTTAAAGTTAAAAGTGAATAACGCCGCATATCAATTAAACCAGCGAATGTTTGTATATCAATTAAACCAGCGATGCATAACATAGTTATTTAATTAGAAAGAACCACAATAAATATCATATAAGAGTCGTTTTTCAGATTTGTTTGTATATATATCATAAAAGAATCCAGCGAATGTTTCTGATTTACAATCTAACCCCTGGAAGGTCAAAACCCAAAAATTAAGTTTTAAGCCCTAATTTTACTGAAAACTGTACCAGATCCGTACCAGTATGGGAAAAATGCTAGTGCCAACTGGTAGAAAGACTTCAAAACAGATTGAGAATACAATCAACAAAGACATTCGGCAAGACGTGACTTGACAAACTTGTATAAATTGGATTTGGTCATATTAACATTTGAGTTTCGGTCAACAATTACCAGCCCCATCTCTGTTTAAATTCTAGTTGTCTAGTTGGTAAGGTACAGTGTCCTCTTTTTTTTTTTTTTTTTTTTTTTTTAATTAGACATATCATATTGATTATGAGGTTTTTACAGGTTTCCTGCTTGCCTTGCTAGATTTTTCCATTGGATAACATCTATGAAGATTTAAAAAAAATATAAGGTTCTTAATACTACATGTTATCATTGATCTGTAAAACTGAAATTTTATATCTATTTGAACTTCTACTTTTTTTATACAGTGACGGTGCAAGGACAGAAAATAGCTCCACCTGATATGCAATTGAAAGATAAATTTCTGGTCCAGGTCACTGTTGTACCATTTGGTACCACTGAAGAAGATATCATACCTGAGTTTGTAAGTATAATACCAACTAAGCAATGTTGAGACATTTTTAGGGTTTTCTATTGCTTTTGGTTATCGAATATAACAACATATAATTGAGAAGCTAGAATAGCTCTCATATCTCTTATTGTCAACAAATGACAAAATTTGTAATAGGTTTGGAAATAACACCCCGATTATAGAGTTATATGATGCTGATGGTGGACTGTTTAATAACAACAGACATAAACCCTAGAAGCTCATCATGCTCCATAGTTGAATCAATTTTTGCCACCATGAGGTATTTTAAGAAACATTTTTTATTGCATTGGTTTCTCATTCTGTTGAAAGGATGACATGCTAATAACTAAGGATGGCTAATCACATTCCTTAGTTTTTTTTTTTTTTTTTTTCATCATCTGATTTTTTTTTCGAAAGAGTCAGTAATTAGGTCTGTCCTGCAGCTAAGCTGACCTAAAACATGAATTTATTAAACCTGAAACAACATTAAAATGTAAAGCAGACCTGAATTGAATTGAATAACCCAACTGGCATCTAAAAGCTTTATTGCAATGCCAAAATGGCTTTTCTATTGCTATAACTTGAAATGACACACCTGGACCTGAACAAAGTTAAAACTGATTGACCAGAGACATATTGTTGATCTTAACCAAAATAATTCAAGCTTGAACAAACCAGAATGATTGACCACCCAGAATCTAGGCAATCTGAACAGGTTCTATTTGTCCTCATGTTATCAATAATGACTGAATAGATACAATTAACTGGAATCCCAAAATAGCTACAATGCTAAAAAATAGACCTTCGGAAAGGAACCTGCTTGTCTTCAGCTTCTAGGTTGCGCCTACATCTGTAGTACCTTCAGATACAATCCTCTGATGGAAAAAGCCAAAAATTATTAATTGCACACAATAGTTTTTGACTCTAATGTCTAAACTGTACTATGATGACTTGAATATTTTAATTAAGAAAAACAAATATTTAAAAAAGAAAACATTATGAAACATTAAATTACAAAGAAAAATATAATTTAAAGATATAGAAAGACAAATCTTTCATAGGTTATGCATACAACCTGCATCCTTGTAGATTTACCCTTTGCCATTTTTTCTTCAATGTATGAAAAGAGAGCTGCAGAAAGGTTGCATCGGCCATCCAGGGCTTCTCTGACAAACCATTTCCTCTACTGGCATAAAGCCAGGGCAATGTCAATATCAATTTTGGATGGCACCACACCCATTGTTACAGAACTTGGTTGTTTCCCTCCTTTTTATTAGTCACCTCAAAAGTGCACTGTATTAGAAATGATATGAAAATTAATTACAATCTAAAACAAAAATCTCTGACAAACCATTTCCTCTACTGGCATAAAGCTAGGGCCTTGTCATCATCAATTTTGGATGGTGCCACACCCATTGTTACAGAACTTGGTTGTTTCCCTCCTTTTTATTAGTCACCTGAAAAGTGCACTGTATTAGAAATGATATGAAAATTAATTGCAATCTAAAACAAAAATGCATGTCTGAACTACAGGATATTTTTTGCATGTGAATATTTTTCTTTCTTAAGGAGATACATCAAACCTTAAGAGTTGTTCTCTGAGTCAATTTCTCAAATAGGTTGTATGCACCTATAACACAGTTAAAGAATCAAACATTAAAATGCACAGTTAATAGAAAATGTTACATTTTGCAGATAATATACTTATTTGGCTAATCACGTTTGACATCCATTGGCTCATAGTAAAAAGAAATGATCCTAATGACCCTGAAATTTTTCATGTAGAGATTAACATGAGTGAGGTGATATTATTCGAGGCCTGTTGGTGATCAAAATCTCCAACTACATTGCTTAGTTGATACCACTTTTTATAAAATTGATTGATAGTCTCAAGCGTAATTGTCCTCGTTAACATCTCCAAACATAGTGAAAAATAGTATCTCAACAAAAATATTTTAATACCTTATCTATGTCCATATCATGATCTCTTTCAAAGAAAGCCACCAGCCGTCAGAATCTCCAATTTTATTACACATTTAGCCCAAATTTGCCTCCAACTTGTTATGCAATATATCAATAATGAATTGACCTCGGAAATCAACAGTAAAGGCGAGGAATGACGGCGGAATAGGAAGCCGTGTGAAGGTATGGAGAGAAGAATCAGAGGAGAGGGGTTGAGGTGGGGAAGGGATGACGGAGGAGGAGGCGAAGCAGGAGAGGTTACAGCTTACAGACAACAACTTGAAGAGATTAGGGGAAGAGCCGAGTAGGAGTAGCTGTAGGAGAGGATTTGGCAACAAACGGATGTAGGTTTTCAGTCGGATTCACGTGCGATTCAGCTGTCAACTTGAGTGTTTTTTTTTTTAATGCTAACATGCTAACACCAGTTATGTAGCTCAATATAAACTCTTTTAAATACTTTTAATATAGCACAGACATATGTCAGTGCAAACTTATTTAAAAAAATATATATGTACAGACCAAATGAAAGGCCTATGAAATTTTGACAAAATGAACTTTAATTCTATACTAGCACGCAATGGTCTACTAAAATTATTTCATATATAAACCAAGAAAAAGAGTAACAAAATTTTTAATGAAAAAAATAAATGACTAGGAAAAACAAAGTTAAGAGATTACAAGAAGCAGTTAGGAACAAAATAGAGCCGAAAATATACACAGATGAAGAAATTATGTGAAATAATTGAAGTCAGCAAGGATGAGGACCTGCACGCTGCACGTTCCAGCAGGTCTAGTGGTTTCTGACCTTTTGACTTGTCTTTTTTGCGGTGTAGACCCTGTTATTTTTACTATGTGCTACACAGTTTTATGTTATGTTCCTTGAGAAGGAAATTAAATTATTTAGGGTCTCTTGTTTTTTCATAAGAGTATTGACAGAAGCAGCAATAAAATTGTATTAAAAACTAGGAGACTTTGTTTGTCGCGGCTTCGCCGCGACCCCCTTCTGATAAATTATTTTTTGAAAATAGTTCGTAGGTGTAATAATAAGAAAAAAATACACTCTGATGGAAGGCATCAAATAGTTGACAAGAAATGTCGATGCGTTTTTTTTTTTTTGGAATGTTTTTAATTCCCGTAGGCAACCAAAATAAATAAGGCAGCTAAGTTGCATAGTCTTGACTAAATATAATCGAACTACATCAGAATGAAAAAATTAAAAATAAAGTAAAAGAAACACTACATAAAAATAAAATTTGTCGCGAGCTTCTGGCTCAGCTGCAGCTCACCCATCAATTGCGTAGATGGGTATCCCTGTAAGTAAGTTCCTATAATCCGCGTGAAGTTTGCCAGTAAATCCGGAACCTTATTCATTATCCTGGGCAGGTAGCTGATGGAGAGTTGTGTGTGCGTATTATCCAGTAACGCTTTGCATTGATGCACCTCCCTTAATGTTTCCCAATCCTGGACTTGTCTTTCATCTCCAGTCATGCAGAACAAAGCTAGTGGCTTACAATCAGTGAGAATGATATTTGCGAGTGGAGCATGAGTTTCTAACAGTATCTGTATTGCCACTGCCAGAAGGACTAGAAGCACATATTGGTTTGCAGTAGGTGTGTTGTAGGTTCCCCTGGTGACAGTAAATTGCAACACCAATGCCTCTCCTTCCTCGATTGTCCCATGATGCATCTATCAAGCAAAGGCACTGAAGTTTTGGAGTGATTGAAACATTTGCCATGCTTATTAGTAAATTATATATTGTCTAGTATGCATCTCGACAATAAATTTAGACATACATTTACAAAATATTCTTCCAATTTCTCCAACCGTTCATTTGCGTTGGAACAGGTACGCAACTCCACATAATGTGTTTACCAGCAATATTATTGTTTTATTATAAAGTCATTTTATATTATCATTTTCTATTAGAGGCTTAGAGCCTTTATTGGAAAACTGTCGGCACATTATTGTTTGCCCTTATTTGAAGATTTTGAAGATTAACTCTAAGAAAAAAAAATACAATTTGCCCTTATATCCGATTTTGCTTTGTAGATATGTGTGTATGGAATCACAGCCAATTAAAATTAAAATAAAAAAATAAGGAGGACGTACCTTAAAACCTTGAAACAGACAAGGACAGGTAGCTCTTCTAATAACAGCCTTGTAGATGATCTAACAACAAATAAGTCCCAAGAATCATACTTAAAGAAGCCGGTAAATGTGACACACAGGTATTGGTCAGTGAATAATCACAAAATAGAATACATAAGGATCATTGTTAAGCAAGTTTTAACTTAACTGTTTTTCAGAATTTGCATAGGGTTCAAGAAGAAAAAAAGATTTACACCTTGTATCACAAAATTTAGATAGAACCACTATATTGACTATTCTCAACAGTTCCTAAAATATCAATTTAAAAGTTCCATATACATAAGTTCCAACCAAAGGGGTCGTTTGGATGGGCTAGGAATAGTCTATTCCTAGGAATAAGTGGCATAAATCTCTCTCACAAAGTTACACACTTCCCAACGTTTTACCCCTAAAATCCTTATTCATTCCTTATTCCCATACGATCCAAACGAGCCCAAAGGCAATAAAAACATCACACACACATACAGACACAAAATATTTTTCAAAAATCTCAACTCCAACAGCCATAACAACCTTTTAGACCTTCCAAAGTACGAGATTCTCAGTTTACAAAATTACACTCCCAAAATAAAGATTTTAATAAATCAATAGGTTATAGTCCATCCATAATTAATTCCAATAGCTCATCTCTCAAATAAAACTGAAATCATTAAGAATTTAGAGGTTCGTGTAACATTACCAGAAAATATTAAACAATCAAAAGTCCTTGAGAAATTTTTTTAAAAGTGATTTATAAGCGTAATTACAGTGTAAAATCCAATATTTTTGAATAAATGACACACGACTCATATTATAGACAGTTTTAAGTGTTTAAATGTATATTATTCTGATGAAATTACTTAGAATGAATCCAGAAACGATTGAAATGCTCAAATGATACTCAAAATTGTATTATTTGCAATTTATATGCGTAATTACCTTATAAAATCCAATCTTTATGAATAAATGACACATGAATCGTATTATAGACAGTTTTAAGTGTTTAAATATAGATTATTGTGATGAAATGACTTAGAATGAATCCAAAAACCATGGAAACGCTCAAATGATACTCAGAATTGCATTATTTGCACTTTATATGCGTAATTACCTTGTATAATCCAATATTTTTGAATAAATGACACATAAGTCAAATTCTAGACAGTTTTAAGTGTTTAAATATAGATTATTCTGATGAAATGACTTAGAATGAATCCAGAAACGATTGAAAAGCTCAAATGATACTCAGAATAGCATTACTTGCACTTTATAAGCATAATTACCTTGTCAAATCTAATTTTTTTTAATAAATGACACATGAATCATTCTCCAGACAGTTTTAAGTGTTAAAATATAGATTATTGTGATGAAATGACTTAAAATGAATCCAGAAAAAATTGAAATACTCAAATGATAATTTGCACTTTATAAGCCTAATTACCTTGTAAAAACAAATCTTTTTGAATAAATGACACAAGAATCATATTATAGATAGTTTTAAGTATTTAAATGCAGATTACTATGATGAAATGACTTAGAATGAATTCAGAAACGATAGAAAAGCTCAAATGATACTCAGAATTGCATTATTTGAACTTTATATACGTAATTACCTTGTATAATCCAATCTTTTTGAATAAATGACACATGAATAATATTTTAGAGAGTTTTAAGTGTTTAAATGTAGATTATTACGAAGAAATAAGTTAGAATGAATCCAGAAACGATTGAAATACTCAAATAATACTCAGAATAGCATTATTTGCAATTTATATGCGTAATTACCTTGCATAATCCAATCTTTTTGAATAAATAACACATTAATCATATTCTAGACAGTTTTATGTGATTAAATATAAATTGTTGTGATGGAATGATTTCGAATGAATCCAGAAACCATGAAAATGCTCAAATGATACTCAAAATTGCATTATTTGCACTTTATATGCGTAATTACCATGTGTAATCCATTCTTTTTGAATAAATGACAAATGAATCATATTCTAGACAGTTTTAAGTGTTTAAATGTAGATTATTGTGATGAAATGACTTAGAATGAATCCAGAAACGATTGAAATGCTCAAATGATACTCATAATTGCAGTATTTGCAATTTATAAGCATAATTATCTTCTATAATCCAATATTTTTGAATAAATGACACATGAATCATTCTTCAGACAGTTTAAGGTGTTTAAATGTAGATTATTGTGATGAAATGACTTAGAATGAATCCAGAAATGATTGATATGCTCAAATGATATTCAGAATTGCATTATTTGCACTTTATAAGCGTATTTACCTTGTATAATCAAATCTTTTTGAATAAATGACACAAGAATCATATTATGGATAGTTTTAAGTGTTTAAATACAGATTATTTTGATGAAATGACTTAGAATGAATCCAGAAACGTTTGAAATGCTTAAATGATACTCAGAATTGCATTATTTGCACTTTATATGCGTAATTACCTTGTAAAATTCAATCTTTTTAAATAAATGGCACACGAATCATATTATAGACAGTTTTATGTGTTTAAATGCAGATTATTGTGATGAAATGGCTTAGAATGAATTCAGAAACGATAGAAATGCTCAAATGATACTCAGAATTGCATTATTTGAACTTTATATGCGTAATTACCTTGTATAATCCAATCTTTTTGATTAAATAACATATGAATAATATTCTAGACAGTTTTAAGTATTTAAATGTTGATAATTGCGATAAAATGAGTTAGAATGAATCTAGAAACGAATGAAATACTCAAATGATACTCAAAATAGCATTCTTTGCAATTTATATGCGTAATTACCTTGTATAATCCAATCTTTTTGAATAATTGACACATGAATCATATTATAGACAGTTTTAACAGTTTAAATATAAATTATTGTGATGAAATGACTTGGAATGAATCCAGAAACGATTGAAAAACTCAAATGATACTTAGAATTGTGTTATTTGCACTTTATAAGCGTAATTACCTTGTATCATCCAATCTTTTTGAATAAAGGACACATGAATCATACTCCAGACAGTTTTAAGTGTTTAAATGCAGATTATTGTGATAAAATGACTAAGAATGAATCTAGAAACGTTTGAAATGCTCAAATGATACTCAGAATTGCATTATTTGCACTTTATATGCATAATTACCTTGTCTAATCCAATCCATTTAAATTAACGACACATGAGTGATATTATAGACTGTTTTAAGTGTCTAAATATAGATTATTCTGATGAAATGACTTAGAATGAATACAGAAACAATTGAAATGCTCAAATGATACTCAGAATTGCATTATTTGCACTTTATAAGCTTAATTACCTTGTAAAATCCAATATTTTTTAATAAATGACACACGAATCATATTATGGATAGTTTTAAATGTTTAAATGCAGATAATTTTGATGAAATGACTTAGACTGAATCCAGAAACGTTTGAAATGCTCAAATGATACTCAGAATTGCATTATTTGCACTTTATATGCGTAATTACCTTGTAAAATACAATCTTTTTGAATAAATGACACACGAATCATATTGTAGACAGTTTTATGTGTTTAAATGCAGATTATTGTAAAGAAAAGGCTTAGAATGAATTCAGAAACGATAGAAATGCTCAAATGATACTAAGAATTGCATTATTTGAAATTTATATGCGTAATTACCTTGTATAATCTAATCTTTTTGAATAAATGACACATGAACCGTATTATAGACAGTTGTAAGTGTTTAAATGTAGATTATTGTGATGAAATTACTTAGAATGAATCCAGAAATGATTGAAATGCTTAAATTATACTAAGAATTGCATTATTTGCACTTTATATGTGTAATTAATCAAATCTTTTTGAATAAATAACACATGAGTAATAATCTAGACAGTTTTAAGTGTTTAATTGTAGATTATTCTGATGAAATTATTTAGAATAAATCCTGAAACGATTGAAAAGCTAAAATGATACTCAGAATTGCATTATTTGCACTTTATAAGCGTATTTACCTTGTAAAATTCAATCTTTTAAAATAAATGACACATGATTCATATTATAGCCAGTTTTAGGGGTTTAAATGCAGATTATTGTGATGAAATGACTTAGAATGATTCTAGAAACGATTGAAATACTCAAATGATACTCAGAATAGCATTATTTGCAATTTATATGCGTAATTACCTTGTATAATCCAATATTTATAATAAATGACACATGAGTGATATTATAGACTGTTTAAAAGTGTCTAAATATTGATTATTATGATGAAATGACTTAGAATGAATCAAGAACGGATTGAAATACTCAAATGATACTCAGAATAGCATTATTTGCAATTTATATGCGTAATTACCTTGTATAATCCAATCTTTTTGAATAAATGACACATGAATCGTATTATAGACAGTTTTAAGTTTTTAAATGCTGATTATTGTGATGAAATTACTAAGAATGAATCCAGAAATGATTGAAATGCTTAAATGATACTCAGAATTGCATTATTTGGACTTTATATGTGTAATTAGCTTGTATAATCTAATCTTTTTGAATAAATTACACATGAGAAATATTCTAGACAGTTTTAAGTGTTTAAATGTAGATTATTCTGATGAAATTACTTAGAATGAATCCAGAAACGATTGAAAAGCTTTAATGATACTCAGAATAGCAATATTTGCAATTTATAAGCGTAATTACTTTGTAAAATCCAATCTTTCTAAATAAATGACACATGAATCATATTATATACAGTTTTAAGTGTTTAAATGCAGATTATTGTGATGAAATGACTTAGAATGAATCCAGTAAACTTTGAAATGCTTAAATGATACTCAGAATTGCATTATTTGCACTTTTAATGCCTAATTACCATGTATAATCCAATCTTTTTGAATAAATGACACATGAGTCATATTCTAGACAGTTTTAAGTGTTTAAATGCAGATTATTCTATTGAAATTACTTAGAATGAATCGAGAAACGATTGAAATGCTCAAATGATACTCAGAATTGCATTATTTTCATTTTATAAGTGTAATTACCTTGTAAAATCCAATCTTTTTGAATAAATGACACACGAATCATATTATAGACAAACTTAAGTGTTTAAATGTAGATTATTGTGATGAAATGACTTAGAATGAATCCAAAAAGATAGCAATGCTCAAATGATACTCAGAATAGCATTATTTGCAATTTATATGCATAATTACCTTGTATAATCCAATCTTTTTGAATAAATGACACACGAATCATATTATAGACAAATTTAAGTGTTTAAATGTAGATTATTGTGTTGAAATGACTTAGAATGAATCCAAAAAGATAGCAATGCTCAAATGATACTCAGAATGGCATTATTTGGAATTTATATGCATAATTACCTTGTATAATCCAATCTTTTTGAATAAATGAAACATGAATCATATTCTAGACAGTTCAAAGTGTTTAAATGTAGATTATTGTGATAAAATGAGTTAGAATGAATCCAGAAACGATTGAAATACTCAAATGATACTTAGAATAGCATTATTTGCAATTTATGTGCGTAATTACCTTGTATAATCCAATCTTTTTTAATAAATGACTAATGGATCATATTCTAGACTGTTTTAAGTGTTTAGATGTATATTATTGTAATGAAATGACTGAGAATGAATCCAGAAATGATTGAAATGCTCAAATGATACTCAGAATTGCATTATTTACACTTTATATGCGTAATTACCTTGTATAATCCAATCTTTTTGAATAAATGGCACATGAATCATTCTCCAGACAGTTTTAAGGGTTTAAATGCAGATTATTGTGATGAAATGACTTAGAATGAATCCAGAAACTATTGAAAAACTCAAATGATACTTAGAATTTCATTATTTACACTTTAGAAGTGTAATTACCATGTCAAATCCAATCATTTTGAATAAATGACAAGTGAATCGTATTATAGACAGTTCTAAGTGTTTAAATACAGATTATTTTGATGAAATGACTTAGAATGAATTAAAAAATGATTGAAATACTCAAATGATACTCAGATTTGCATTATTTGCACTTCATATGCGTAATTACCTTGTATAATCCAACTATTTTGAATAAATGACACAAGAGTCATATTCTAGACAGTTTTAAGTGTTTAAATGTAGATTATTCTGATTAAATGACTTAGAATGAATCTAGAAACGATTGAAATGCTCAAACCATACTCAGAATTGCATTATTTGCACTTTACAAGCGTAATTATCTTTTATAATCCAATCTTTTTGAATAAATGACACATGAATCTTATTCTGTCGTTCTAACTGTTTAAATATAGATTATTGCGATGAAATGAGTTAGAATGAATTCAGAAACGATTGAAATACTCAAATAATTCTCAGAATAGCATTATTAGCAATTTATATGCATCATTATCTTGTATAATCCAATATTTTTGAATAAATAACACATTAATCATATTCTAGACAGTTTTATGTGTTTAAATAGAGATTGTTGGGATAAAATGACTTAGAATGAATCTAGAAACCATGGAAATGCTCAAATCATACTCAAAATTGCATTATTTGCACTTTATATGCGTAATTACCTTGTGTAATCCAATTTTTTTGAAAAAATGACACATGAATCATGTTTTAGACAGTTCTAAGTGTTTAAATGCTGATTATTATGATGAAATAACTTAGAATGAATCCAGAAAGATTGAAATGCTCAAATGATACTCAAAATTGCATTATTTGAATTTTATATACGTAATTATCGTGGATAATCCAATCTTTTTTGAATAAATGACACATGAATCATATTCTAGACAGTTCTAAGTATTTAAATGTAGATTATTACGATGAAATGAATTAGAATGAATTCAGAAACGATTGAAATACTCAAATAATACTCAGAATAGCATTATTTGTAATTTATATGCGTACTTACCATGTATAATCCAATCTTTTTGAATAAATAACACATTTATCATATTTTAGACAGTTTTAATGTGTTTAAATAAAGATTGTTGTGATGAAAGGACATAAAATGAATCCAGAAACTATGGAAATGCTAAAATGATACTCAGAATTGCATTATTTTGTACTTTATAAGCGTGATTACCTTGTATAATCCAATATTTTTGAATAAATGAAACATGAATCATTGTCCAGACAGTTTTCAATATTTAAATGCAGATTATTGTAATGAAATGACTTAGAATGAATCCTGAAACGATTGAAATGCTCTAATGATACTCAGATTTGCATTATTTGCACTTTATATACGTAATTACCTTGCATAATCTAATCTTTTTGAATTAATGACACATGAGTCATATTATAGACAGTTTTAAGTATTTAAATGTAGATTATTCTGATGAAATGACTTAAAACGAATCCAGAAACGATTGAAAAGCTCAAATGATACTCAGAATTGCAAATTTGCACTTTATAAGCCTAATTACCTTGTAAAATCCAAGCTTTTTGAATAAATGACACATGAATCGTATTATAGACAGTTTTAAGTGTTTTAATAAAGATTATTGTGATAAAATGACTTAGAATGAATCCAGATATGATTGAAATGCTGAAATGATACTCAGAATTGCATTATTTGCACTTTATATGTGTAATTAACTTGTATAATCTAATCTATTTGAATAAATGACACATGAGTAATATTTTAGAGAGTTTTAATTGTTTAGCTGTAGATTATTCTGTTGAAATTACTTAGAATGAATCCAGATACGACTGAAAATCTCAAATGATACTCAGAATTGCATTATTTGCACTTTATAAGCGTAATTACCTTGTAAAATCCAATATTTTTTAATAAATGAGACATGAATCATATTATAGTCAGTTTTAAGTGTTTAAATGCATATTATTGAGATGAAATGATTTAGAATGAATCCAGAAATGATTGAAATGCTCAAATGATACTCAGAATTGCATTATTTTCAATTTTTATGCGTGATTACCTTGTATAATCCAATCTTTTTGAATAAATGACACAAGGGCAATATTATAGACAGTTTTAAGTGTCTAAATATTGATTATTCTAATGAAATGACTTAGAATGAATTCAGAAACGATTGAAATGCTCAAAGGATACTCAGAATTGCGTTATTTGAACTTTATATGCGTAATTACCTTGTATAATCCAATTATTTTGAATAAATAACACATAAAGAAAATTATAGACAGTTTTAAGTGTTTAAATGTAGATTATTGCGATGGAATGAGTTAGAATGGATCCATAAACGAATGAAAAACTCAAATGATATTCAGAATAGCATTATTTGCAATTTATATATGTAATTACCTTGTATAATCCAATCTTTTCGAATAAATAACGCATTAATCATATTCTAGACAGGTTTATGTGTTTAAATATAGATTATTGTGATCAAATGACTTAGAATGAATCCAGAAACCATGGAATTACTCAAATAATACTCAGAATTGCATTATTTGCACTTTATTAGGGTAATTACCTTGTAAAAGCTAGTCTTTTCTAATAATTGAAACACGAATCATATTATAGTCAGTTTTAAGTGATTAAATGCAGATTATTTTGATGAAATGACTTAGAGTGAATCCATAAATGATTGAAAAGCTCAAATGATACTCATAATTGCATTATTTGCAATTTATAAGCGTAATAACCTTGTAAAATCCAATCTTTTTGAATAAATGACACATGAATCATATTATAGTCAGTTTTAAGTGTTTTAAATGCAGGTTATTATGATGAAATGACATAAAATCAATCCAAAAACGATTGAAAAGCTCAAATGATACTTAGAATTGCATTAATTGCATTTTATAAGCGTAATTACCTTCTAAAATCCAATCTTTTTGAACTAATGACACATGAATGATATTATAGTCAGTTTTAAGTGTTTAAATGCAAATTATTGTGATGAAATGACTTAGAATGATTCCAGAAACGATTGAAATGCTTAAATGATACTCAGGATTGCTTTATTTGCACTTTATATGCGTAATTACCTTGTATAATCCAATCTTTTTGAATAAATGACATATGAATCATATTCTAGACTGTTCTAAGTGTTTAAATGTAGATTATTGCAATGAAATAAGTTGGAATGAATCCAGAAACAATTGAAATACCCAAATGATACTCAGAATAGCATTATTTACAATTTATATGCGTAATTACCTTGTATAATCTAATCTTTTTCAATAAATAACATATTAATCATATTATAGACAGTTTTATGTGTTTTAATATAGATTGTTATTATGAAATGACTTATAAAGAATTCAGAAACCATGGAAACGTTCAAATGATAATAAAAATTGCATTATTTGCAATTTATATGTTTAATTGCCTTATTTAATCCAATCTTTTTGAATAAATGACACATGAATCATATTCTAGACAGTTTTAAGGGTTTAAATGGAGATTATTGTGATGAAATTACTTAGAATGAATCCAGAAATTATTGAAATGCTCAAATGATACTCAGAATTGCATTATTTACATTTTATAAGCGTAATTACCTTGTAAAATCCAATCTTTTTGAATAAATGACACACCAATCAAATTATAGACAGTTTAAAGTGTTTAATTGTAGATTATTGTGATGAAATGACTTAGAATGAATCCAGAAAGATTGAAATGCTCAAATGATACTCAGAATTGCATTATCTGAAATTTATATGCGTAATTACCTTGTATAATCCAATCTTTTTGAATAAATGACACACGAGTCATATTATCGTCATTTTGAAGTGTTTAAATGCTGGTTATTGAGATGAAATGACATAAAATCAATCGAAAAATGATTGAAAAGCTCAAATGATACTTAGAATTGCATTAATTGCAATTCATAAGCGTAATTACCTTGTAAAATCCAAACTTTTTCAATAAACGACACATGAATAGTATTATAGACAGTTTTAAGTGTTTAAATGAAAATTATTGTGATGAAATGACTTAGAATAAATTCAGAAATGATTGAAATGCTTAAATGATACTCAGAATTGCATTATTTGCACTTTATATTCTTAATTACCTTGTATAATCTAATCTTTTTTAATAAATGACACATGAGTCATATTCTAGACAGTTTTAAGTGTTTAAATGAAGATTATTCTAAAGAAATGACTTAGAATGAATCCAGAAACGATTGAAAAGCTCAAATGATACTCAGAATTGCATTATTTGCATTTTATAGGCGTCATTACCTTGTAAAATCCAATCTTTTTGAATAAATGACACACAAATCATATTATAGTCAGTTTTAAGTGTTTAAATGCAGATTATTGGATGCAATGGCTAAGAATGAAACCAGAAACGATTGAAATGCTCAAATAATACTCAGGATTGCAATATTTGCAATTTATATGCGTAATTACCTTGTATAATCCAATCTCTTTGAATAAATGACACATGAGTGACATTATAGACTGTTTTAAGTGTTTAAATATTGATTATTCTGATGAAATGACTTAGAATGTGTCCAGAAACGATTGAAATGCTCAAATGATACTCAGAATTACATTATTTAAACTTTATATGCGTAATTACCTTGTATAATCCAATATTTTTGAATAAATGACACACGAATCATATTATAGACAATTTTAAGTGTTTAAATGTTGATTATTGTGATGAAATGACTTATAAAATGAATCCAGAACGATAGAAATGCTCAAATGATACTCAGAATTGCATTGTTTGAACTTTATATGCGTAATTACCTTGTATAATCCAATCTTTTTGAATAAATGACACATAAATCATATTATAGTCAGTTTTAAGTGTTTAAATGAAGATTATTGGGATTAAATGACTTAGAATAAATCCAAAAACGATTGAAAAGCTCAAATGATACTCAGAATTGTATTATCTGCAGTTTATATGCGTAATTACCTTGAAAATCCAATATTTTCGAATAAATGACACATAAATCATTTTTTAGTTAGTTTTAAGTCTGTCAATACAAATTATTGTGATGAAATTTTTTAGAATGAATCCAGAAACGATTGAAATGCTCAAATGATACTCAGAATAGCATTATTTGCACTTAATACGCGTAATTACCTTGTATAATCCAATCTTTTTGAATAAATGACACATGAGTGATATTATAGACTGTTTAAATTGTCTAAATATTGATTATTCTGATGAAATATCTTAGAATGAATCAAGAAAGAATTGAAATGCTCAAATGATACTCAGAATTGCATTATTTACATTTTATAAGCGTAATTACGTTGTAAAATCCAATATTTTTGAATAAATGACACACCAATCAAATTATAGACAGTTTAAAGTGTTTAATTGTAGATTATTGTGATGAAATGACTTAGAATGAATCCAAAAAGATTGAAATGCTCAAATGATACTCAGAACTGCATTATCTGAACTTTATATGCGTAATTACCATGTATAATCCAATATTTTTGAATAAATGACACATGAGTCATATTCTAGACTGTTTTAAGTTTCTAAATGCAGATTATTCTGATGAAATGACATAGAATGAATCCAGAAACGATTGAAAAGCTCAAGTGATGCTTAGAATTGCAATAGTTGCGCAATATAAGCGTAATTACCTTGTAAAATCCAAACTTTTTCAATAAATGACACATGAATAGTATTATAGACAGTTTTAAGTGTTTAAATGATAATTATTGTGATGAAATGACTTAGAATGAATCCAGAAAGATTGAAATGCTCAAATGTTACTCGGGATTGCATTATTTGCAATTTACATGGGTAATTACCTTGTATAATCCAATCTTTTTGAATAAATGACACATGAGTGATATTATAGACTGTTTAAAGTGTTTAAATATTGATTATTCTGATGAAATGACTTAGAATGTATCCAGAAACGATTGAAATGCTCAAATGATACTCAGAATTGCATTATTTGCATTTTATAAGTGTAATTAACTTGTAAAATCGAATCTTTTTTAATAAATGACATACGAATCATATTATAGACAATTTTAAGTGTTTAAATGTATATTATTGTGAAGAAATGACTTAGAATGAATCCGGAAAGATAGAAATGCTCCAATGATACTCAGAATTGCATTATTTGAACTTTATATGCGTAATTACCTTGTATAATCCAATCTTTTTGAATAAATGACACATGAATCATATTATAGTCAGTTTTAAGTGTTTAAATGCAGATTATTGTGTTGAAATGACTTAGAATAAATCCAGAAACGATTGAAAAGCTCAAATGATACTCAGAATTGTATTATTTACAATTTATATACGTAATTACCTTGAAAATCCAATCTTTTTGAATAAAGGACACATGAGTGATATTATAGACTGTTTAAAGTGTCTAAATATTGATTATTGTGATGAAATGACTTAGAATGAATCCAAAAATGATTGAAATGCTCAAATGATACTCAAAATTGCATTATTTGCATTTTATAGGCGTAATTACCTTGTAAAATCTAATCTTTTTGAATAAATGACACACAAATCATATTATACACAGTTTAAAGTGTTTAAATGTTGATTATTGTGGTGAAATGACTTAGAATGAATCCAGAAAGATCTCAATGCTCAAATGATACTCAGAATTGCATTATCTGAACTTTATATGAGTAATCACCTTGTATAATCCAATCTTATTGAATAAATGACACATGAATCATATTCTAGACAGTTATAAGTGTTTAAATGTAGATTATTGTGATGAAATGAGTTAGAATGAATCCAGAAACAATTGAAATGCGCAAATGATACTCAGAATAGCATTATTTGCAATTTGTATGCTAATTACCTTGTCTAATCCAATCTTTTTAAAGAAGTAACACAATAATCATATTTTAGATAGTTTTATGTATTTTAATATAGATTGTTGTGATGAAATGACTTAGAAGGAATTCAGAAACCATGGAAATGCTCAAATGATACTCAAAATTGCATTATTTGCACTTTATATGCGTAATTACCTTGTGTAATCCAATCTTTTTGAATAAATGACAAACGAATCATATTCTCGACAATTTTAAGTGTTTAAATGGAGATTATTGTGATGAAATGAATTGGAATAAGTACAGAAACAATTGAAATGCTCAAATGATACTCAAAATTGCATTATTTACACTTTATAATCGTAATTACCTTATATAATTCATTTTTTTTGAATAAATGACTCATGAGTCATAATCCAGTGAGCTCCAAGTGTTTAAATGCAGATTATTGTGATGAAATGACTTAGAATATATCCAAAAACGATTGAGATGCTTAAATGATACTTAGAATTTTATTATTTGCACTTTATATGCGTAATTACCTGGTATAATCCAATCTTTTTGAATAAATGACACATGAGTCATATTCTAGACAGTTTTAAGTGTTTAAATGTAGATTATTCTGATGGAATGACCTAGAATGAATCTAGAAACGATTGAAAAGCTCAAACGATACTCATACTTGCAATATTTTCACTTTTTAAGCGTAATTACCTTGTAAAATCCAATCTTTTTGAATAAATGACACATGAATAATATTATAGCCAGTTTTAAGTGTTTACATGCAGATTATTGTGATGAAATGGTTTAGAATGAATCCAGAAACGATTGAAATGCTCCAATTATATTCATAATTGCATTATTTGCACTTATATGCGTGATTTCATTGTATAATCCAATCTTTTTGAATAAATGACACATGAGTCATATTCTCGATAGTTTTAAGTGTTTAAATATAGATTATTCTGATGAAATGACCTAGAATGAATCCAGAAACGATTGAAAAGCTCAAATGATACTCAGAATAGCAATATTTGCACTTTATAAGCGTAATTACTTTGTAAAATCCAATCTTTCTAAATAAATGACACATGAATCATATTATAGACATTTTTAAGTGTTTAAATGCAGATTATTGTGATGAAATGACTTAGAATGAATCCAGAAAACTTTGAAGTGCTTAAATGATACTTAGAATTGCATTATTTGCACTTTATATGCCTAATTACCTTGTATAATCCAATCTTTTTGAATAAATGACACATGAGTCATATTTTAGACAGTTTTAAGTGTGTAAATGTAGATTATTCTGATAAAATGACTTAGAATGAATCCAAAAATGATTGAAAAGCTCAAATGATACTCAAAATTGCATTATTTGCACTTTACAAGCGTAATTACCTAGTAAATTCTAATCTTTTGTATAAATGACACATGAATCATATTATAGACATTTTTAAGTGTTTAAATGATAATTATTGTGATGAAATGACTTAGAATGAATCCAGAAAGAATGAAATGCTCAAATGATACTCAGGATTGCATTATTTGCAATTTACATGGGTAATTACCTTGTATAATCCAATCTTTTTGAATAAATGACACATGAGTGATATTATAGACTGTTTAAAGTGTTTAAATATTGATTATTCTGATGAAATGACTTAGAATGAATCCAGAAATGATTGAAAAACTCAAATGATACTCAGAATTACATTATTTGCAATTTATAAGCGTAATTACCTTGTAAAATCCAATCTTTTTGAATAAATTACACATGAATCATTTTATAGACAGTTTTAAGTGTTTAAATGCAGATTATTGTGATGAAATAACGTAGAATGAATCCAGAAACGATTGAAATGCTCAAATGATACTCAGAATTGCATTATTTGCACTTTATATTCGTAATAATCCAATATTTTTGAATAAATGACACATGAGTGATATTATAGACTGTTTTAAGTGTCTAAATATAGATTATTCTGATGAAATGAGTTAGAATGAATCCAGAAACGTTTGAAATGCTCAAATGATACTCAGAATTGCATTATTTGCACTTTATAAGTGTAATTAACTTGTAAAATTCAATCCTTTTGAATAAATGACACACGAATCATATTATAGACAGTTTTAAGTGTTTAAATGCAGATTATTGTGATGAAATGACTTAGAATGAATCCAAAAATTATTGAAATGCTCAAATGATACTCTGCATTATTTGCAATTTATATGCGTAATTATCTTGTAGAAACCAATCTTTTTGAATAAATGACACATGATTCATTCTCCAGACAGTTTCAAGTGTTTAAATTCAGATTATTCTGATGAAATGACTTAGAATGAATCCAGAAACGATTGAAATGATCAAATGATACGCAGTATTTGAACTTTATATGCCTAATTACCTTGTATAATCCAATCTTTTTGAATATATGATACATGAATCATATTTTAGACAGTTTTTAATCTTTTTTGGATAAATGATACGCATTATTTGAACTTCATTTGATGCTTGCAGTGTTGTCAGCGTGGTAATCCTTTTTCTTCTCTTTTTTTTTTAGAAAATAATACGCCCTTAGGCCTACCATTAATGAAAGTATCATCCATTTTAGAAAATCAAACTTGGCTTTGGATCAGCTGAGAATCAATGTGGGCCAACTGACGATTCCTATTTCGGCTAACCATTTACCATCTATCACCATTAGGCACTTTTCTATCCCACTTAATAACTATATCCCTTTTTGTATTGAGAAACCAACTTTGCCCCAATTGGTTTCCATCCGCATCGGTACCTCACTGCAACATACCTTTACTTATCATTTCTATTCCTATCATTTACCTATCAATTCTGGTTTCTCACCGTTTACAAATATATGAATATGATTTGATTCATGTCAGTGATAGATATCTAACATGATGTACTTGTCATTGTCAGGGTTTAATTTTGGGAGCAACCATTATTCAGCTTTGGTATGCGATTGACATGGTTGGATTTCTACATGGCACTAGAAACATGATTTGGACACGCTCATCTGCTGTAGATGAGGCAATCCATACAAAATTTGTATGGATTGTTGATTCTCTCAAGAGTGCCAAGACCTAGCTTGTTGAATCCCTCAAGAAGGTGGGGCCCCTATCAAAAGTGCCAAGACTTGGCTTGTTGATTCCCTCGAGAAGGTGGGGCCCTATCAAAAGAGCCATGACCCAGTTTAGCACTGTGGGGATTGGGAACTCTCAGAAATCTGAAGGTAATAAAGGTAATGTTGGGTTGCACGGAGGTTGCACGTCAGGATGAGGTGAATGAGCTGACAGGTTGATAGAAAATTTGGGTTTCTTGGATTTTTGGGTCATTTACATTTGGGTTTTTTGGGTTACAAGTTGATAGAAGATGATATACATTTGGGTTTTTTGGGTTATAGGTTGATAGAAGATGATATACATTTGGGTTTTTTGGGTTATAGGTTGATAGAAGACTAGTAAACTAGTAACATGGGCATCCAGCCATTATTTTTGTATACGTTTCTTATTTTTGAGTTACTGATTGAAACAAAAAATTATTGTTGTATACGTTTCTTCTAATTTTGTCATATCTGTAATTATTTGATCATGTTTCATAATGTCTCATCAATGTCTCATAATGTCTCATATCCTTACTACCTAACCATTATTGTGCTTTGTTATTAACTTGATTTTCTCCAATATCTAATAACTTATTTACTTGTGGTATCAAAATTTCAATAAGTCAATAAGCATATTCTATTGATAGGACTGTTTTCTATAATATCGTTATATAATCTAGAAGGAGGACTTGTTATTTGAATGAATTTTTTTTTTTATTTATCACAAAGCACAATAAAGATTATATTTCAACTTTAGATCACAAATTTCTTGTGTAGTCATGCAAAATAGAATGATCACAAAATGATTATATCACAAAAAATTATTTCATCATGTAGTCATGCAAATAGAATGACAAAAAAAAAATTTAAACTAGTGGGAAAATAGAAAATTGAATTGCAAACTGATTAGCAAGATATTTTCTCTATCTCTCTTGCAGTGATGCTAAATAATAGATCTAAAAAATTTTAAATGAATTTTATTAGAGTTGATATAAATCCTTGTCATAACACATAATTATATCAAACTTGAGATGACAGATTATCATCTATTTAATTAGATTGAGCTTTTGCAAATTTTATTCTTGAAAAAAAAAGAGAAAGAGAGAGAATAGTATAATGTCACTATGATATTTAAGTTAGAGAACTTGATCCTATCTTATCTTCAAAAAAAAAAAAAAAAAAATCTCACAACAGTAACTATTAAAAGAAAATTAATTTGGCGTAAATCTAATGTCCAATACAACTCCAAAAACACGATCGAAGTATGATTTAGTTCGTTCATAACACAAGCTTCGAAAAAGCTTCGAGAAAAGCAAATAGGAAATTATGGAACAAGAGATCAATTTTAATTAAATACATCCAGACATGAAACATTTTCATATTACCAAATTAAATAGACCTCGATTATATTTGGACCTTAATTGAAAGTAAGTATTATCAGGCCCAGCCCTGATCAAAACTCGCCCTGTTCCTCTCTACTCTCACAACGATTAGCAATCGTCCTCAGAAAATCAAACCCATTCAATTTAAATCGGCCGGACAATATTATCTCTTAGTCGCATTACGAATTTTCGAGCATAGCGCACAATAGGCGACTACTGGAGGCTATTTGGTCCAACCAAATTAAGACTGTTTGATATTGAATCGATGGAACATATCTACCGTTTGATAATACGATGATATCCGTTCGCTTGCTAGTTACAAGTGGAGCTAAGCATATATGGATAGAGAAAGAAAGAGGTGACTAGGTGAGAGAGTTCAAAGAGAGAAAGAGAAACAAAAACTGGAATTAATGGCGTCCCAATTGGGAGCTTGTCTCTCTCTTTCTTTCGTTCCCGCTCCTTCCAGAGCTCGAAGGCGACTATGGCTGTTGTCGCCTAACTATCGCCTTCCTCTCTTCAGAGCTAAAGCTTCTCTTTCTCCTCCGAATAAGGTGCGTTGTGCAATGTACTCCTTTTGCATTTCTTTTTGAGGTTTTAATCTTCTTTTTTTGATAATAGGAAGTTGCTAGTGGGAGGCAGTGTTGTATACTAGAGAAATTTTTGTGGGATGGATTGATTAATGGGCTTGAGAGTACCATTGCGGCAATTCTGATAGTTGCTCAGATAACATTGCCTATTCCTATTCCAATCCCAATTCCAGATGTTGCTTCTGCAGAGGCAGTGTTGTACTCGCCTAATACTAAAGTACCAAGGACTGGAGAATTCGCACTGAGGAAGGCTATTCCAGCCAATCCAAACATGAAAGCTATTCAGGTTAGTGATTTTGGCAACTTATTATGTATTATGACTTGGTTATAAAGTTCCAAAAAAGCCAATAGATGCTTTGAAATTTCATAAACCCCCATGTTTTTGTTTTCCAAGAACACTAGTGCTTTGTTTTCATAGAGTGCTTCTACAGTTGGTCATAAATAAGTGAAGAAAAATCATATGACATAGTTGAACACATTTTTATGAAGCAGTTCCTTATAGCTACTCTCGTATGTTGTTCAAAGTAAAATCTGATATCTTAAGAAATTATATTAAATTTATTATCTTTCAAATAGTGAATGTATTATGGTGATGCTTATTTTAGCAAGTACTAGCAATAATGACTTAATGATTGATTTTATCATTTCATATGGATGAAGTTAATTGTATTGTTGAATTTGCATCAAGTATCCCTTTTTTTACTGTTTTTAACAGTAACAGTTTGCAATTTCTCAATAATATAAGGTGCAAATTTGGAAGTTTATCCTTTTTCTGTTCTGGGTATGAATATATTGCTCATTATTGTTTTTTATTGTAGGAATCATTAGAGGATATCTCGTACTTGTTGAGAATTCCTCAAAGGAAACCTTATGGCTCCATGCAATCTGATGTCAACAAGGCTCTCAAGGTACAACACACTACCAGTAGACACCTTCCCTATTTGTTTCATTTATCTCGATATATATTCAATTGTCATCGTTCTTAGATTGCCACTGAGGAGAAAGATGCAATATTGACAAGCATGCCTGAAGAAGTAAGAGAAAAGGGCTCTGTGCTTTATGCTTCTTTAATTGATGGGAAGGTATGGCACCATCCTTCTACGTTGTTAAAACACAATTACATCCACCCAGTTTTGTAAATTGCCAATGTCTCAATTTGCTAAAAGCTCATAATATTTTGCACATTTTTTAGAATAACTATGCTTCCAGTGGCTAGCCTGTAAAGTTGCCACTATTTACTCGAATGGTGATAATTAATATTGTGAACACCTTATCAGTTAGCCATACAAGTGAATTTAAATGCAAACTATATTAAGTTACAATACCATCTTTTGTACCTTGAGTGGACTTGTGTGTAAATACTGGAAATCAGGGATTAAAGTTGTGGGCAATCCAGATGCTTCTTTTTTTTGCCTACAAATTTTTCTTTATTTATTATCTTTTTTTTCTCTCTTTTTCTCACATTTTTTTTAAAATATATTCATTTAAGGGTGGCTTACAAGATCTTATAAAAAACATAAAAGAACAAGACCCTGATAAGGTGTCTATCAGTCTCGCCTCCTCCCTGGACACAATTGCTGAATTGGAGTTGCTTCAAGTATGATTTCTTTATTTTGTACCTCAATATCCAGTTACATAATTTTTTATTATTTCCTGATATGAAAACAAAATTTCTTAACAGGCTCCAGGCTTGTCTTTCCTCTTACCACAGCAGTACTTCAATTACCCGAGGTAATTGGCTGCCAAGCACTGACCGAAATGTTTTATCTGTCATGAGTACTATTTGGTGCACATGCTTGTTTTATGATTAACATGGTTTCAAAATACTATAGGTTGACTGGAAGAGCTACTGTTGAATTCACAATTGAGAGAGGGGATGGCTCCACATTTTTTCCTACAGCTGGTGGTGAGCCCCAATCTGTTGCTAAAATTCAGGTACCCTAGATAATTTTTAGTTATATTAATTCCATATATCTTTTGAATTTGATTTGAATGCGTAAACTCTTTTTCATGATTAATGTAGGTTGTAATTGATGGGTATTCAGCACCATTAACTGCTGGCAACTTTGCCAAATTGGTAAGGTACCTATCATAAACAGACTATTCCTTGTTACGCCAATTATTAGTTTTAATTCATATGTACTCTTGCAATAGAAATAACAAGGATTGCTGAGATGCATTTTTAGGTCATGGATGGAGCATATGATGGTGTGAGACTGAAATGCACAAGCCAAGCAGTGTTAACAGACAATGAAATAGAAACATACGGGAATAGTGTACCTATTGAGGTGATGCCTTCTGGGCAGTTTGAACCCCTATACAAAACCACTCTTAGTGTCCAGGTACGTTTCTATTTTTCTAAAAGAGGTCAGATGTTCACTTTTAGAACAATCTCATAGCCTCTTTTTCTTTTTTCCTATTTTGTTTTAATTTCATTATGTTGTTATCTCTTGCTAGGATGGTGAATTGCCAGTTCTGCCCTTGTCAGTATATGGAGCAGTTGCTATGGCACATAGCTTGGACTCTGATGAGTACTCATCAAACTCCCAATTCTTTTTCTATCTCTATGACAAAAGAAATGTTAGTGACTTCCTATTTCTCTTAGTATTGCTTCAAAATTACTTCTTCATTTGCTTATTACTTCTTCTTAGTATTTCTCTTAGTATTGTTATTATTATTTCCTTATACAGGCTGGTTTAGGAGGTCTATCATTTGATGAAGGGCAGTTTTCAGTCTTTGGGTACACTACAAAAATTCTTAGAACACATTGTCCTATATTTTTCATTAATTGAAGTATAAAAACCATTCATTAATTAACAACAAGTTGCTGCTAAACTGAAACAGGTACACAACCAATGGTAGAGAAGTACTTTCACAGATCAAAACAGGAGATATTATTAGATCTGCAAAGCTAGTTCAAGGACTAGACCGCCTAGTCCTTCCACAGGAGAGCTGATTCAATTTTTTTTAATTCCATTTTATTCTTTTCTAAAGCCTTTTTTCTTTTTTTTTTGGTAAACCAAACCTATTTAATTTAACACTAAGAGTCATGTAAATTGTAAAACAAGTTATTATAGCATCTGATGTTGTACCTCAATGTACAATTTACATTCTATTTTCTGTACCTTGCTCCTGTCTCCTTCCATGCAATTGTTTATTTCTTGACTTTACAGTCTGTCACCGTCTAGTGTAGAGTGTCAAGTGAGTCTGTCACCGTCTAGTGTTAGAGTGTCAAGCGATTAGAGGTGTTTTGCACAAATTAAGAGGGAAAATCAATGGAAAGGGAAAGATCTTGTTTCATACTTTCATTCATCATCTATTCATCTTAGTACAAGTTTAGTTACAAGCCCAAATTAGTCAAGTGTTGACCTCTTTCTTAGTGGAGGGGTGCTCTATTTATAAGCTACAATAGATAGTACGTCTTCTAGCCTTGTCAAGTTTGCTGCAAGGTCATAAAGGTCATATCTTGCGGACCGCCATTGAGCCCTCGAGCATACTCTTAGGCTTGGGCCTAGATCGGGTTCGACACACTTTTGTCATGCCTAAGGGCTTTTTCGCATCTTGGGGCTTTGTGATCCACAAGCTTTCTTAGGCCAGGCTTACTGGGCTGGATTGCTAGGGCCTAGGTGTCTTGGGCCCTATGCCCTATCACTAAGCCTGTCAATACCTATCATTTCGAACGTTGTTCTGTTCCGTTCCATTCAAATGGAACGAAAATAGAATGGTATATCAGTTTCGTTTCAGAAATGGAACGGAAATAGAAATTCGTTTTAAAAAACAGAATGCATAAAATGAAAAATTACAATGTAAATTGAAACGGAACAGAAACGGAAAAAATTTATGTTTCGTTGTCTAGAACGAAACAGAAATAGAACCTGTTGCATGGGCATTTTGCACATTTGACAGCCCTACCTATCAAAATCTTTACAATTTACGAGATGTTCATTCCACGTCAGAAATGACTACAAGTTAACGGTACAAACTAGAACGCTTCACCTGAAATCCTTTCCTTCTACCCTTTACAGCGTGTTATTTTTCTTCATTGTTTGGTTTGGTTTAGATTTGATATAGTTGGGTACGGTTGATACATCCAACCCCCCCCCCCCCCCCCCCCAACCCACACGGCCACACCCCACTTATTCTGGTGCTTTTGTTTATATTGTGATCATTAAAATTTTAAAAAAGTATGGTTGTTTCTTATATACTATTATTTTCACTATTTCCAAATTAGTTATAATTTTAGTTTTAATGCATCTTAGCATCAATTATCCTTGCAAGTTATGTAGAGTAGTTTGCATATAATAATATAAGTGATGAGTATAATAATTCCATTATATATGATATTATTATGTATCGGTAAAGTAGGTATGTTATTGGTATGGCCGTATGGTTGTCGCCATTACTTTACTTCTTGACTTTAGCAGCCCGCATTCTTATTTCTCTAGAAAGACTTTCTCTTCGCTTTGCTTGGTCTTAAGCTCCTGGTGAAACCTTAAGTAACATACATATTAAAATGAACTAATTATCTCATCGCGCTTCGCACGATGAAGTATGGACCGCAGTCGGTGTGATAATTTTTTTTTTGTTTAAGCTGCAGCATTGCCACAGATCAATATACTGAAACGCTAATAGCTTTTATTTTTCCAGCGTGTTTTGTGAAAGTTCTTTTTTTTGTTGTACGGTACGTATATGTTCATTGGGCACATAGGCTATGTTTGGCAAGGAGCCGAACTAGCTAGTTCGCGAACTAGGCTAGTTCGGCGTTACCAAACATGGCCCGAACTAGAACAAGGCCTAGTTCGCCTCCTTATTCTAGTTCTACCAAATCTATGGAATTAGAACCTAGAACTAGAACAAGCCTTGTTCTAGTTCGGCTTCTAGTTCATCCATTTGTCAAACATACCCTAGTGAATTGGATTAGTAACAGAATTAACAGTGTGTGAATGTGTGATAGATACAGATATAGATAGACACATACACATACATATATGTATAGACAGTCTCTAGGAACAGGAACAACATTCTTATACATAGAGTGCAGAGGTAGTGTAACCAAAGCATGAGTCTTCTCGTACCGAGTGCAGAGGAGTGTAACCAAAGGATGAGTCAACTGTATATGTCTGTGTTGTATTGTTTGTGCATAGACTGTTTGTGTGGTACAGCTGAATCACTATAACAAAGCAGTATAGCTATGCTATTATGAGCAATCACAAAATTTTATCTAGATGTGTACACACATATGTTTGTAGTCTGTTTTTGTTCGATCTACAACTTGAAAGCGATGAGGCAATAGTTCTCTACATAGCGCACTGGAGCCAAAATGTTGCCTCCTCTCTTAGACAGCCTCTGTACTAAGGTTCACTGCTGAAAATGATGCAAGATAGTGTGTTGTCATTAAGCTGTCTACGCTCGTTAGTTAATCTGGAGTTCAGCTTTCGACCTTTTTCTTACATGAAAGTGGATTAGGGCCTTGCAAAACTTTATTGAAGATAAAAAGCAAAAAGAAAACATTATTATGAGTATTTCTATAAACATGACAGTGCTTATTATTAGGTTTGATAGTGTGATTACCCAGTAACGCTATTCCCTCACTAAACCTGCAATTCTGCATTCGAACTGCACACTAAGTCCTCTTCTCCCAAGTCATTTCATTGTAAAAAATTTGAACTAATAATAGCAAATAGGTATTCCTTTCATGACCTGAATAAAGTATTCTGGAACAATCAATGTTAATATGACAGTAGGTTTTAGCACTTCACTACGATTTAGCAAATTACAAATCCACAACTGTAATCCATTCTTTTCTTGTAAAAGAAATAAGAAATGATATAATTAACCATGAATCAATAAATTCGCATTTCAAACCTGTAATCAATAAATATGTTGAATGAAGGACCTGATCACAATAGCACCTTACTCTCCAAAACCTTCCATCAGAGTGAGACTGTCGATAAGAAATCGAAAATAAAAAAGAAAATAGTAGTAATAAATCAAGGTTTTATGGAAGAATAATAAATAAAATCTAATAAAGAGGATGAAATTTTGAATAAACCTACCTATTTAACTGGATTAATTTTGTTCTGTCAGGGAAAATATTCAGAATTATAAAGAAATCAGTAGAAAAAGGAATTAGAAGGATGAAATGGTATTGCGAAAAAAATGGATTATAATAATATTCAAACTTTTGAAAATGAAAATAACCCTCAGGCACTTTACCTCCTCCATTTGGGTTGTGTACGCTTTTGTTTAAATAGAAAGGCAAAATTTTGCCTGACCGAAGGTGTAGAGAATTTCGAATTTTGTATTGAAATTCTACATGTAGATTTAAAAAATTTGTTACCCCCATCAAATGCAAAGGAAAAATCATCAGAGCCGCTTCTTCCGACAGCTCCCATTAGCCAGTAGCCAGTAGCCATATCTATTCTCACTTTGTTTGGAATAATCCATGTTTAATGGTCTAACACAACACAGATTTTAGAATTAGTATACTGCTTGTAGTTTATAGATTTGCTTGTCTTTAAAAAAAGTAAGATAAAAGAGTCACATAAATGAAACAATATAACGACAAAATGAAATACTGTCATTTTGTCCTTACCAATACCACTACACGATTAAACTCCAAACAAAATCTCAATAATACAACCATATAATTTTGTATCTAACTAATTGTATCTATCATTTCTGATCAATTTCATCAGAGCTCAATAGAATAGGTTGTGTATTGAGGTCAAATCATATTTAAATTACAACCAATTGAGGATTTATTTTAGGCATGTTCCTACAAATAATTTTGGTCAAAAGCATAAGCAAATTCGAGTAGTCGACAGCGAAATTAAGATTTTGGATTTAACGATAAATTAGAAAGATATAGCTCTTTACCTATCTCCTCCATGCCGACAGACATATGAGCTTAAGGTACAAATTGAACTGGTTGTCTACAGCCCAAGAATGGTATGTCATCTTCGAAGCGATGAGGGATGACATACTGTTGATAGCTTCCTTATAAGCCCATTCTTTCGTGAGTAACCACAAATTGTCGCGAATTAAGTCTCGTTACAATACAAATCTACAACAAACCAAAGAAAGTAGAAATTTATTTAGTGTTTTAATTACTTTTTGTGATCTCACCTCTAGCGATAAACTATACCGGTACCCAAAGAGAAGTTGAAGGTAAATTTTGCCAAACTAACCTGATAAAAGACCCAAACGAAATCCATGCCAAGTTGACATGTTTGCTTAGTTAATTTTAAAATGGCTCATCTCGATTAATCTATGCCTTTTATGCCAGCATTTCATTCCTCCCCCCCCCCCTCATAATGACCTTTCATTACCGATCCATGTTTAAAAGAGAAAAGCGTATTAAAATTATAGGAATCATGAAATTAGGTGCTGAAAATAAATGCCAAAACTGTGAAATATCTTAGCGTAAACATAGTCTAGTATACCTATGTAGCATGAATTATAATTGAACAACAGGAAGCCATTCATTTTTCTTCGGTTTCTTTTTTCATTTTTCATTTTTTTCACTTGAACTTGCTTGTATAGTTGTATGTCCAAATTTTGTGCATTTAACAACAAATTTTTAATTGAATCCTCAATTAGTCTCGAAATACCTCTCTTGTCGAGCTGAGCTGTATCCCACATTTGAGACCCAAGAATCTCTCCTTTCACTTGGAAGGTTCCTAAACGAAAGAAAAAAAAAAAACACAATTTGTCTTTCAAAAACGAACCCAACTGTAAAATCCCGAACGTCATATACCTGACTCCACTGAACAACAATGACGGTTCCTTTAATTCTTTAATTTTTTTAGCAAAAAAGTATGTCTTTTGAAATTTAAAGTAGATAAATAAGGAACTACTGTATGAATGTAACATTTCCTATTATCTCAAAATTATATTATTTTGTCATGACAGATAACGATGGATGAGATAAAATTGAAAATAGGTTAGAAAATAAAACAAATAAATATAGAGCATTATTCAAATGCGCACAATAATAGTGAATGAATACACAAATAAATAGAGAGCACAAATACGCTTGAATCTCTGCCACACTGGATCATTTCCGTAGCAACATTCCTGAATCGAAATCTCAGTCTCATGAATAATCCCTCCAAAAGGTCCAAAACCTCAAATTCATTTCCAAATACCTCTCGTCCAGTTGTACTCTAAATCTGAGATTGGAGGTTGCGATGATCTCTCTCTTTCTCTTTCTTGCCTGACGCAGTCACTCTCCCTCCCCGCCTTTTTGGTTCCGTGCAGAAAATGGAAGAATCGAGAAGCCCAGCACAAGTGCACAAAGGAGAAGAAATGCGATGGGTTGATTCATCCTGCAGCCGTTCGTGCGTCTGACAATTTAAATAGAAAGACACTTAAGAAATCCTGCGCAACACGAAAGCCAACAACAAAAACGCAAGGAAAATCTACAGTACAGATCGATAGTGGAGATCTCCCTGTATCCGTTCCTGCGTCTGCACTAATCTAAACAGAAAGACGCCCAAGCAACTCTGTGCGACACAGAAGGCAAGAACAAATGGACTTGATGAAATCCATCGCAAAACACATGGAAATCCTACGGTCAGTATTGGCGCGCAGGAGCTGTAGATTGGGTCAGTGAAATATGAATGTTTTATGATGATGATATGATATGATTATGATAATATCTTGTTAGTTGTCGCCATAACTTAAGTAACATACATATTAAAATGTCAGTTGGATGTTAGTTTTGTATATCAATAAGATGAAAATTAAGATTTTTGAGAAGCAAAACGATACTTTTACAATTTTGAAAACCATTGGTGTAATTTATTTTCACGGAGACTATACTAAGTTCCTTTGTTGTCGCTGTTAAATCAGTGATGTCTATAATTGTTTTTTTTTTTTTTAAAGAAGTATTTATAATCCAATATATAAATTGAATCACATAACTGAATGCTAATAGCGTGCGCATCCCTACTCTACAAAAAGATAATTTCTTCTGCTGCGGTAAAATTTTAAGTTGTTAGTGACATATGTCAACATGTCAAACCAAATCTATCCCTAAAATTTATCAAATTTCATTTTAGAGGGCCATTCAATATATTATTATACTTCACGTTATACTTTTTCAACAAATCTTGTAAAATTAAGTGTCAATGCTGACATGATACGAAACTCAAATTTTCAATTTACTAAATAACCAAACTTATTAAATTAGAAAAAAAAATTCCAATGATGAGAATTCCCAACTAAAACTGAAAAATATGGAATAAGACTGGTTCTCCCAACTAAACGTTGCATGTGTTTTTCTAGTTGAGAAAGAAAATGTAATTGCATGTGTTTTTCTAGTTTAGAAAGTAAATGTAATTCGAAGATTCCTCAGGGTGTTAAAAAAAATGTTGCCTTACACCGTTCCACAGTTCCACTTCCTACTAAGATACTGTACTCCTCTACGATTTTTATACATTTGGAATGAGAACACTTCCCTTGCTCGTCTTAACTGATTCCCTCTCGTGCTCCTTTCAGCTATGAATTTAGCAATTGCAACCCCAAAATTCAAATTCTCAATCGAATGAAAATATAGATAAATACGAGGATTTAGGAGTTGGAAATTTGAAGGCGTTCGTAAAATGTGAAATAGAGAGACGAACGAGTTTGTCTCCATCAAGTTCATTCCATGCGACAAGAAGGTACTCAAAATCTATGATCCCGTTTGTTTGAGCTAGATTTCATCATTTGATGTTTCATTGATCCAGATCGATGAGTTGGAATGGCAAATCCTTAACCATAGATCGCTGACTCATCCCAACGTAATCCGGTTCAAAGATGTTTCGAGTTTAAATATCTTTAACTTTATTTTACTGCTTTTGTTGTTAGATGTGTTGATCCTGAATCGAATTAAGAAATTTTGATTATTTTGTTGTACTTTGATTCAATCTAAACTATTTTAGAGTTTATTAACTGATATTTATTAAAGACCCATTAAAGACCCTAAACCTCTCGTGGACAGATGTCCTACCATCATACACATAAAATAACTAAAGAATCATAGCTTATAACTTGTATTCGAGGGTTTAAATATAGAAGAGATTGCAATTTTGCTTAACTTAATTTTCTCCAATGTCTCATAATTAATTTATTACTCGTGGAATCAAAATTTTAATAAATAAGATAATTAAACATATTTTATTGGTTGGACTATTTTCTATAATATCGTTATATAATACTATATGGAGGACTTGTTATTTGAATGAAAGTTTTTTTTTTTTATCACAAAGCACGATAATGATTATATATATAAGAATTGTGTCATATTTTTCAACTTTAGATCACAAATTTATTGTGACTTCGAAGGCAACAAAATAGTTTCATCATGTAGTCACGCAAATAGAATGACAAAAAAATTAAACTAGTGGGAAAACAGAAAATTAAATTGCAAACTCACTAGCAAAATATTCCCTTTCTAATGCAGTGATGCAGAATAACAGATCTTAGAAATTTTAAGTGAATTTTATTAGAGCTGATATATAAATCCTTGTCATAATACATAATTCTATCAAAATATAGAGGGCAGATTATCATCTATCTAATTAGAATCAGCTTTAATTTGCAAATTCTATTCTCGAATAAAAGAGAAAGAGAGAGAATAATCTAATGTCACCGTCAATTATTCAGCATAAAAAATTCATACAGATACGTACTTACGTAACATGTGTATATATATATTTCAGTAAATATGTAAAAACCTATACTGGGTTATAGGTTTCACGTTATATTAGGTCCAGCGTATGTATCCACATTTCATTTTTTGTAGTGATATGTTATAATTGTGGAGTAATCTTTTTCTACCTCCCTTGATTTATACGAATGAGTAAATATATTGTCTTATGTTGTGTTTACCTTATACTGAAGCTAAATTGACACATCAACATATTTTAATTTATTTTTTAGAAAAGAGGATTGTGAAGAAATTTATTGTTTTGCTTGTTAAATAAAGGAAATAATTTTATCTGTAGTGAGGTCATCAAGTTTTTTTTTTTTGTGGATTACTTAGATAATTTATACGTTTCATTTTGGATGAATTAAAAAAACTTGTTTCGAGTGGAAAAAAAAATACTTCCTAAATGTATTTTTACCGCTAGTTATGTACTTTCGAAGATATTAATTAATTTGTCTATGAATATGGCAGTTGCTGGTGGCTGTTTAGCGTATCATTTTTTCTTTTTGTACATCTGGGCAATGATGCATGCAAGTTTTAGGTGAAAATTCAAATAATAAATTAATGAAGCTCAGCTCTCTCAATAGTTTGAGTTGATTACTTTTTTATTATCCTCAATTACTAACCAACTTATATTTTTTGTGGTTTAATAACATCAAATTAGAAAATTTTTGTCAGTCTACTTGGATGGATAAATAATTAAACTGTGTGTGTTTTTTTTTTTTTTTACCTTCGAAGTCTCAATAAGTTTGTGTTATAGAGTTGGCAAAGTATCCACTATTTTCATGTAACATACTTTATGATAAAAAAAAAATTATCTAACACGACACCTCCATCTAGAATTTTATGACGATCTAAAGAAATACTCTAATCTATATATATATATATAGAGAGAGGGCTTCAATCAAAGTGATTTGATCGGACTCCCGGTTAAACCCCATTAAATTTCAATTTTGAAAGTTCAAATGACCGATCCAAACTGTTCAATATGATCTTCATATTAAAATCTCCTTGCATACAAAATTTTACATTTTTTATTTTTTTTAGAATTTTAGAAAATCGTTAATCTAATTTGTCATGAACCCTAAAAAACTGCTGTTTTTAAAAATCCGAAAAAAATACTTAAAAAATTTCAAAAAAAATATAAAATTTGGTCGGCTAGGAGATTTCAATAGGGAGATCATATTTGACGGTTTGGATCAGTCATTTGAACTTTTAAATTGAGATTTGAAGGGTTTAACCGGGAGTCCGGTCAAATCGTTTTGATTGAATCCTTTCTTTCCCCCTCTCTCTCTCTCTCTCTCTCTCTCTATATATATATATATATATATATGTATATATATATATGTATATATATATATGTATATATATATATGTATATATATATATATATGTATATATATATATATGTATGTATGTATATATTGCTTAATTTTTTTCATTATCAAACTCTTGATGTCTCAAAATTGAAAAGTATAAGACATCAGAGAAATTCTTAGTTCGATTTTTAATTTGTAACGACTTATTGATATTTAGAATCAGAGAGCTTGCTCACATTTTTATTAAAAAATATCATAAGTTATTATACTCTATTTGATGTGAACAACTATGTTCTTTCCAATTATACCACGCATTTAGACCTTAATTTTTTTTCTAATTAAACGTCCTCTTCTACCTTTAAAAAATATTGTTAACTTAAATATCTAACTCCAAAGCAATAGTGTTTTCCAATTGTAATCACTTAAATATAAAGAAATGTGACACTTATGATACATATTATGTGCAATAAGCCACAAAAAAATTTATTTTTTCTTTGAGCCTTTTTGAAATGTTTGCCATATTTTAAGTATGTCATGTTGCATTATCATCTTATCACAAACTAAGAAAATTAGAAAATTAATGTAAACAAATTTTCTCACAACATGAACTATTAAAAGAAAAATAATTTGGCTTAAATCTAATATCCCATACAACTCCATAACATGATCAAAGTATGATATAGTTCGTTCAAAACACAAGCTTCAAGATAAGCAAATACGAAATTATGAAAGAAGAGAACGATTTTAATAAAATAATCCAGACATTTTCATATTACCAAATTAAATTACATTTGGACCATAATTGAAGTAAGTATTATCAGGACCCTGATCAAAAGTCGTCCTGTTCCTCTCCACTTTTACAACAATAAGCAATCGTCCTTAAAAAATCACACCCAATCAATTTTAATCGGACGGACAATATTATCTCTTAGTCGCATTGCGAATTTACGATATTATCTCTCAGTCCAGAGGATTTCGTTCGAGCGCACAATAGGCGACTACTGGGCAATTTCGTCCAATCCAATCAAGACTGCAAGATTATAAATCAACGGCACATATCTACCTGGATAATGCAATTATATCCGTTCGCTTACAAGTGGAGCTGACCATATGGACAGAGAAAGAAATGAGAGCGTTCAAAAAGAGAGAAAAAAAAACAAACACCCGAACCCGATTGGGAGCTCCTCTCTCTCCCTTTCGTTCCCGCTCCTTCCAGAGCTCGAAGGCGACCTTGGCTTTTGTCGGAATAAGGTGCGCCTATGCAATGCATGTACTTCATTTGCATTTCTTTATGAGGTTTTAATCTTCGTTTTCTGTCAATAGAAAGTTGCTAGGTGGGAAACGGTGTGTGTCTACCTCTACCAGAGAAATTTTCGTGGGATGGATTGATTAATTGGCTTGAGAGTACAATAACTGCAATTCTTATAGTTGCTCAGATAACCCTGCGTCCCTGCCTATTCCTATTCCAATCCCAATTCCAGATGTTGCTCCTACAGAGGCAGTGTTGTACTCGCTTATACTAAAGTACCAAGGACTGGAGAATTTGCACTGAGGAAGGCTATTCCAGCTAATCCAAACATGAAGGCTATTCAGGTTGGTTAGTGATATTTTGGCAACTAATTTTGTATTCCGATTTAGTTACTGAGGAAGTTTCAGAGAAGCCCATAGATGCTTAAAAATTGCATAAACCCCCCATGACTTCATTTGCAAAAGAACGCTAGCCAATTGTTGCTGAAATTCATAGATTGCTTCTGTAGTTGGTCACAAATGAATGAAGAATAAACATATGACCAGGGGCGGAGGCAGGATTTAGAGATTGGGGGGGGCATAGTTGGTAACTCCAATAGTTAAAGATCTAAAGGGACAATGCTAAATGCTAAATATATTTTAATTTTCAATGCAAAAGCTGATCAAAATTTTTTGTACTGGTAAAGACGAGAAAAAGTGAGATTATAAGACTTTCATTAATATATACAATGCTTGTGTGATGAGCCTGGGGGTCAAGACCTGTTTTAAAGGGGGTGCTAAAATTGTCAAATGATGGAACCAAGTACAAATTTCAATATACTAATCACATAAATTTTCATTTACCGGGGGGACAATGCCCATACTGGCACCCCCTGTCCCTCCGCCCCTGCATATGACATAATTGAACACAATGTCATGAACACGACTTCGTTGTCGGCTTATAGCTACACTGGTATATCGTTCATATTAAAATGTGATATCTTAAGATAATTAAATTAAATTTATTATCTATCAGAAAGTGAATGTACTGTAATGACGTTTCTTTAATAAGTACTATGAATAATAACTTTCAATCATATCGTTTAATATGGATGAAGTTAATTGCATTGTTAAATTTGCACCAAATATCCCTCCTTTTTATTGTCTTGAACTGCACAGTGGCCTTCATACATTTTCTTTTTCTATATATATATATATATATATATATATATATTTTTTGCTAAATGCAAATTTGGAAGTTTATTCTTTTTGGTGGTCTGCCCAGGAATAATTAATCTGCTCATTATTGTTTTACTGTAGGAATCATTAGAGGATATCTCTTACCTTGTTGAGGATTCCTCAAAGGAAACCTTATGGTTCCATGTAATCTGATTAGGGCTGTCAATGGGTACGGTACGGTAGAAGGTATTTTCATACCCGTACCCGTTAAAATTTTCTTTACCCGTACCCGTACCCATATCCGTTAAGAAAGACTTTACCCGTGCCCTACCCGCACCCGTTAAGATTTAACGGTAAGGGTAGGGTAACGGTACATAATGGGTAATAATAATATTATTAATTTAATAAAAAATATACGATATGCTAAATAAATTATATGAAATAAATATATAGATAAAGTAAAACATTTAGATAATACTTTAGATATAACAAAATCATAAATTTTTTTCTCATATCAATTGAATTAAAAAAATCTATATAACTAATTATATATTATAATATAATATAGAGTGTAAATTATTTTTTTCATCATCATAAATAAATTTGGATGAAGATCGAAATTAATAATATATCTTAGTAAATATGCTAAAAATATGATTATCTATACATATATGTTTGTAAAATATTACCCGTTAGATAATGGATACGAAATAGCCCTTACCCGTATCCGTACCCGATAAGTTAACGAAAATTTTTCTTTATCCGTACCCATACCCGTTAGTCTAACGAAAATAAAACCTTATCCATACCCGCCTTATCGAATACGGTACGGGTACGGTAAGTGGGTAAACGGGTTCCGTTGACAGCCCTAAATTTGATGTCAAAAAGGCACTCGAGGTATATATACTGCACAATCAGTAGACCTTTTTTTCAAGTTTACCACATTTTTTATTGTGCCTATTTCATTTTTCCTTTTCCTTATTTCTTATTCTTGGTGCAAACAAACACACCATTAAAAGAGAATAATTTTTGTAGTATATATAACTCATTACACGTAACCACAGCTAGAAATTGTACGAAGCAAACTTTCTCTGAAAATATTAACAAAAAATTATTCAATTTAACCAACTAAGCATGTCTGGATACTAGATAGAGACAAACTGAAATGTCAGTAGAACTTTTTGAAGCTTGGAAATATTAACAAAGCTAGAAAAACCGATGAGTTGCGTTCCGCTGCCATCATTTTTTGGGGCCACAAATTGCTACAACTTCATATTTTATCAATATTTAAAAATTTTAAAATTCAAATGCTGAATCTAAACCGTCGATCTTATTCAATTTAACGAACGATGCATTTCTATGTAAGTTTTATAAAATTTGGAGTCAGTTTGCTACTCGATCAAGTAATCAACAAATGAACGAATCTAGTTAATTATGACAAATTAATTCTAATATGTTCATCATTGGATCACTTGATCGATTATTAAACCGACGTCAAATTGTATAAAACTTATATAGAAATACATCGCTCGTTAAATTGAACAAAATCAACGGTTTAGATTCAGCGTTTCAATTTTAAAAATTTTAAATATTGATAAAATATAAAGTTGTGGCAACTTGTGGCACCAAAAAATGGTGCCAGTCGAACACTGCTTAAAACCGATACTAGCCAATATCGGTTTTTGGAAAACCGATACTAGTATTGGTTTAAAAAACTGATATCGCGATACTATTTAAAAAATTTGAATTATTTTTAGAATATTTTCAAATTTTGTAAATATTTTAATAATTTTTTTATTTTTTCGGTCAGAACGAGAGGAACAAATTGGACTTTGTGCGCTGGGCCTAGGGGCAATCCTGTCGGATGGTAGTAAGGATTTCCGTTTATAATTTGGTTGTAATTAATCATGATTCAAATCGAATGAAATGACTGACCTCTGTAAAACGCCCCAATTATTAATTATTGGATGTAATTTTTAAATAAGATTAAGGTGAATTAAATGTTACGAATGGGAAATCAAATTTGTTTAATTTATGAATTAAAAGATGGTCTTGGGGAATGATTAGATTAGTGCTCAAATTTGATTACTAGACGGAATATATCAGCCTCATCATTTGTATTAATCAAATAATAAAAAACTTTTTATCCTTATTTAGAAAAGAAGCTAGAGATTATTATTAGAAAAGAAATAAGCGCTGGAATTGGAGAGGAAGACCAAGCACTGGGTCTTTTGGAGAGAAAGAAAGAAGCGCCGAACTCCAATTTGCAGTCCAATTTAATAAATTTAATAAATTAGATGGAATTAGATAGAAAAATCTAGTGGCGTAACTAAAACTGAACAAATAAAAAAGAGGCATTTTTATTTATGCCACTGCAAACATTTAAAATTCGAAAAATACCATCACTAAATAACTAATTGAATTTATTACTATAAAAACGTAAAAGTCATTTTTATGCCATGGGTCAGTTAAAATGACTATTCTACCCTTTTGAATATGCCACCGTAAAATACTCAAATTCGAAATATACCATTAAAAGTTTCTCGTGTGCAGTAAAAAAAATTTGTTGAATTTTAATGTCTCACGTATTGTGACATTTTTATTTAATTAGTTAATTTGGTTAATGTTTAAGAATAATGCAGATATCCAAACGCCATACTTTCGAATTTCTAGGATATGCCTTTGTGCATATTTAGACGAAGGAAAACTGTTTTATTTTAAAACTTCCATCAATTCCAAGGATGATTAGTTGATTACTTCAATTACTGCGCTAATTAGTTGTCCCTAATTTGTAATTGGTCGGGAATATGACAACAAACTTTAAGGATAATTTGGGGATTTGGGAGATGAATAGCGGGTAGACAAACGTAAAGGATAATTTGGGGATTCAAAAAATTACTGACAAATTTTACAATGACAAATATAGAATTTACAATATTTTGGAAAGTATTAGTGGCATAAAAATAATTTGAAAATTATATGATGGCATATATTTAATTAGTCATTTAAGAATGGCATATTGAAAATTGGTAAATTTAAGAGTGGCAAAAAACTAATTTTCAAAAATTAGTGGATTATGAAAAATAAATTAAAATTGAGTGACTAAAACTAGATTATATACAAAACTTTAGACCTTTGGAAAATTTATCTATTAATATAAATTTAAGAACAAATTGTTGCATTTCTAGTTCAAACAATTTAGACAATTCAATAATGACCCAGTTAAGAAAATAATTTCTCAAAAAGTAAAGAATGCATTCAAAGCGCTTATTATTATCTTATTTTCGTACTCTACAGCTAAACTCATAATGGAATAAAACTTTTTATTAATTACCCAATTTTCCATGAAAATTGGTAATCACCTTAATTTCATGATATTACACATAGCTCAATGATTAATGGATGCCGAGTGAATAATACCCAATTTACCCAATCCATACAGTATTGGCATACTTAACTCCATATTTACACCTTTGTTAACATTAACCGATCCCTTGACCAAGTCAACATTGGTCAACATTCAGCAGCTCTAAAATATCACTCTCTGACAGATAATTCGAAAATCCAAAGACTCTCAGCTCCCCTTCTCTTTGATTAGTGTTCAACTCAAGAAATTCTCGTGACAATCTCGATCTCCACATATTGGGGAACTCTCCCTCCCCGCCTAGCGCTGCTGCATCTCGCCTTCCTCTTGCCCCGTCTTCTCCTTTTCTCAGTGCACACCTCCGAAGAGAAAAAGGAGTCAAACCCTATACTCTAGTTTCGTCAGTCGGGACTGGTGCGATTGAAGCCAAATCAGCAATTTCTGACAGGTAATTTTGTGCATTTTGGATGTAAAATTTTGTCGAAATTATACATTTTATAATATATTGTCATGAACCTCAGCTCAATTGAGAAAATGAGGGAGAATTTGAGGATAATTTGAGAAGAAACGATGAAATGGAGAAGGATAGCATTTTTTTTTTTTTTTAAAGCATGCAGTCGGTCTGAAAACTCTTTTTAAGTATTCAATTTCAAACCCTGAACTGATGTATTCAATTCAAACTCTCATTGAAGTAATTTTATAGGAGTGCTAACAGGTACGTTTGGCCCTTCGATCCTTGCTATGTTTTTCTTTGATCTGTTAATCTGTTATGTTGCCATCTGTAAGTTCGAAAAAGAGCACATTCTTTTTCAGTTTTCACTCTTTTAGGCTATTCATTGGCTTTCCTCTGGTACACACTGACAATACGGTTATGTAATAAAATAGTCAAAGAAAATTTGAAAGTATTCATACCTATTATTGTGAACTTATCTAATTTCAAATTGCTAATTTACAATTCCAATTGATAATGACCACACCTGTTTGAGATGACCTATGTACTATATTATGGTAAGCTTAATACTTGAGGTTGTAGACAAGGACTCTCTGTTTTATATGACCGTATTCATTTATAGGATGTATATTGTTTGAATGCTGATGGTTCTCTCTTTGATGCTGCATTGCTTTCAGCAGTAGCTGCATTTACGGTATTACTTGGCCTAGATAACAGATTTATTGTGTACCAATTATCATATTCCAGCTTTCTTTATATAGCCTCATGTCATGGCATGTTACAATTTAAAATTACAGACTTTCTAATATTTTCAAGCACCTCTGGCCTAACAATTTCTCTTTATTTTCAGGTGTGTAAACATGGTAGAGAAACTCAATTTGAGTGCAAATTGATGATGGAAAGTAGTCAAGTACTGGTATTCTGGTAATTCAAATTTTCAAGTATCTTTAGATATCATGAGAAATTTGAGCTATCGTGAAGCTTCTGCGCGGCAAAAGTGAAAACAAGAAATTTAATAAATAAGTAGTTCTTTATTTAGAGTTTGTAGTTCTGTATTCTTCTAATTTTGATTTTTATAATGTTAAATTTTATCTTGTGCATGCAATCTTCACCATGTATTAGTTTTACATTGTGCTAGGACTAATTAAGCATGCAAACACTTATGAGTTGCAGCTCTCATAAATCATATTTGTGAATGTGATGCATGTATTCTATAGTTTATTAATTGCTTTCAAGAATGTGAACCCATCCTGATCCAAGCTTATAAATTGTAATTTATTATTTGCTATTTTCTAATTGTGATATTAATTAAAAGAACGTGACCAGTATAAATTACTATTTGCTTTGTGTTAAGAGAGCACAAGCTAAAAAAAAAAAAATAACTGACACGTTGCTATTCACTTTCTGGTAGAGAGCACAAGCTCATAAATTTTCAATACATGACCTAATTAAACAGTAAATAAGAAATCTAAACACGAAACAAGAAGGAAAAATACTAAAGAAGGAGAATGAACAATACCAAATTGAAGAATTATACTACTGAACAGACAAAATACAGGTTAAAATAAAGATACATAAAGAGATATATAAGATTTATCATACTTACATTCCATACTCCCATAGAGGTCATATTTAAAACATAAAAGCTACTCTTTTTTGGAGCGAACAAAGATCAAACATGACAACATTATCAGACTCTGTCATTTTAACAAAACCATTCTCAACAGTTAACTGCAATAGTTTTTTTACTACCAATATCAGCCTTTGTCATTTAACGAAATCACCTCCAAAAAGTTAGTTAATCACCAACTCTTGTCATTTGTTCTCTTCATTATTATCCTCTTCTCCATTGGTATCCTCTCTAGTGCGGCTTTCAGTTGATCCATTGGTACCATACTACCATGTAACCAACAATTGTTTACCTATATAAACATGAGAAATTTATGTTTTGTTTATTTGTCGAGTGGGAGAGTGATGAATACCTCGTTGCCATCTTCTAGATGAGAAAATTTAAAAAATAGCCGACTCACAAGATCCAAGATTCGGACTTCATAAATTAATGGAGCAAAGATAAAGCAGATTGATGGTACTCTTCTGGTGCCGTCTAACTTTCTGGAGTTTAGCATTACCAGATTGAAGCCTTAATTGAACAAGTTCTGCTGCATTGGTTACCAAAAAACAAAGACTAAACCACTCCTGTATGGAGCTTGCCATCAATATGGATTTAGTTTCAAAGGAATTTATTAAATTAGGTACTGTCCAACCACTGGCATACTACGTACCACTTAAGAACAAAGGTGAAATTAAGTTTAAAATCCATTCTAAACAGAATTAATGGGGGAAAGAGAATAGTGGCTTCAGAATGTATGCTACTTAACGCGGACAACTGCCAGTGTGATTCTGATTCTTTCTATTTTAATTGATTGGCTAAAGGTTGATTTTAGTCCCAGGGGCGTAACATTGCTGGAAGATATGCAACCATCTGATGTATGGTCAATTGGAGTAACGCTGTATTTGTTCAGTTGCCCTCCAAAAGTATTAAATTCTTTTCTCTGTGTGTATTTGCGTATCCCCTGAAACTAGTGTAACGTATCCCTTTCTCTGTGTGTACTTGCACAAATTCGATTACACGTGCTTTTGTAGCACTCACAATTTACTCCCAAAAACCATTTCTTAATTATAGATATCCAACTATCCATAGAACATTTTGATTGAAGGGCGTTTCACAAGGGTTCAACTCATGATGTAGACTAGGCGGCACTATGGTTCTTGAAAAGTCTTCCACAGAAGCTATCTGAAGCATCACAAGTCGTGTACTTCAAAAAATTTCCAAGTTGTCACATAACTCGAAAAGGAAATATGAAATAAGCTAGATATTTTCCCTATTTAATTTGGACAGCTGAAAACATATCGGTGGGCATGCTCTTCATTGATCGAATAGTATTTTTGTTAGCACCCTGCAAGAAACTATTTAAATATATGAAAATAGTTTTCTGAAGGCCAAATTTGTATTACTGGCACTGACAGCATCTTCATTACCCACCCACAAGGGCCACAACAGCAACTAATTCTTATTCCCCAAACTAGTTGCACTGGTCGACTAAACCTTCATTACCAAATAAAATAAATGAAAACACATCAAGGATGAAGGGATTTAACTTCCCTTTGATGACTACAGAAAGATGGTAAGGCTTAATTCAAATCCTAATAGGCCCTATATCAAATCCTGCCGTATTGTTTAATTATGACCAAAACATATGAAAACAGAAGATACACATTTATTAATGAGAAAAAGTTCAACAGCAACAATTAGGTACAGATAATCATACACTAATGTAGTAATATCAGCCACAACAGCTATTGAAAATTATAAAATATCTAGGAATTCTACTAGCACGCAATGAAATCATTCCCCTCAGATTCCCAATTGATCGAAGCAGATCATCAGTAGCTCATTTAATGATACAAACAACAAAAAAAGTAGTAAAAATGCAAAATCTTGAGGTTCTAACTTCTAAAACAGTAAATTATGGACATCTTTTCATATAATTAAAAGTGCAACCCCTTACTAATATGCGGAAGAACAAATGAGATAACAGGCATTTAAATGCTTACAAAATCAACCAGCCAAACTACAACACACTTAAGTTTATGAATCGGTCCGAGATCCCTTGGACAGTAGGTCTGCAATTGGGAAAAAACAAGTAATAAGTAATAACCAATCAAAACTAATCAAAACTGACCTAGATCTGTTTGAAGAAAATAGACTTAATAAAGAAGTTTGCATGGATTGATGAAGAGATGAGGTTTCAAAGGCCAGGAAGAAACCAAGTGCACCTCTTGAAAGGGCACGCCATTCTTTCAACAGTACTGCCCAAGATATCATGCATATAAGGTTCATTTTCACGAGGATCGATGAAGTAAATACATCCCCCTCTGAATCTAGTAGAAGGTCCAGCAGTCATGGAGAAACCATTCATCTCCTCAAAGAAGAGAATTTGGTCACCAATGTCACGAATCCGAACCCAGCAAGGCTTGCCATGTGCTGTTTCATACTGAAGCCTATATATATGGAATACCGAATCTTTCACACGCCTACCATACTAAGATACTCTCAAAATCACTCCTGATGATGACACGACAAGGAAAGATTGTCTCAGGTTCCTAGCAAGTACATTTTTGCCACACGGACTATTTATCAACTCATTATCAGGTGGTGATATTGTGTGTAACAACTCTGTTCAGAAAGCATCAAACACCTTGGTTGGCCCACTTCTACATGTAGAAAAAAATAACCCTTGCCAATAGCAACTGCTGTTGAACTCTCCGAACTGATCAATCCATTCTCTGCTATGAGGATCATAGAAAGCCTTCAATCCAATATTTTCATACCCAATCCAATTGCTTCGGTCAAGAACCACAATGCTGCGATCACGGATGGGAGCTGTCCCGGTCCAGACCATGCATGTGGAACCAAAATACAAAATGTCATCCCTAGAGGGAAGTGAAAACAGGTCATTAGTGAGGGGGTTGAAGAAAGAAATGATATTGTAATCAGCAAAGGCAAGGTAGTGACTGCAGACTCCCCCCTTGATCCATGTCTCCAACTTAGGGTTTTTATTTTTAAAGGGGATCGTGATGGTTTCACCAGACGAAACAGAGAAGAACCATTGTTGCTTTTTGAGAGTACCTTCAGGGAAGTATTCTGTCTTGAATTGTTAAAAATCAGCACCGAAGAACATAGTGGCCCAAGCCCACTTTGTTGCATATTAATCTACCCTGGATGGTTCTAGATTTATCAAACCGACTTTGATGCTTCTAGGACTTGCTAGCTTAGTAATGAACCTAGACTAATTAACTTGTATATTCTAGAAATGTATTAACCGACTTTGTACTCCTATAAATAGGAGTAGATGTATGTATTGTGAGGGTACCAAAGAGAGAGTATATCGAGTAGAAGAGAGAAAATAAAGAGTGTATAATTGTACTCCTTCAAGTTAAGTTAATAAAGAGAGTTATAAGTAAACAATCCTCTCAGTTAATTTCATAGCTCCAGATAGATACGAGATAATTACTCAACAATTGATATCAGAGCCACGTGGACGTAATCGGAGTAGCGGCGTATTGGTGAAGATCGAAAAAGCATCTTAGTCGATGGCTTCAAGTGTCGTTGCAAATATGGCGCAATCAATGGTCCCCATATTCACCGGAGAGAACTACGACATTTGGAGGATCAAGATGCAGACGTTGCTACGATCTCAAGGATTGTGAGATATCGTGGAGAATGGCTACACCGAGTATGCTGAACCGACGGTGCAGCAGAAGAAACAGTTGGCGGAAGACACAATGAAGGACGCCAAGGCATTGTTTCTAATCCAACAAGGTATTGCCGAGAATCTATTTTCGCGTATCATTGGCGCGAAGAAGGCGAATGAAGCATGGGAGATTTTGCGAGAGGAGTTTCAAGGATCTGCAAAGATAATTGCCATGAAGTTGCAGACCTTGAGAAAATAATTCCAGAATCTGCAAATGAAGGAGTCAGAGAAGATAAAGGATTACTTCACAAGAGTAATCGAAATCGTCAACCAGATGCGGGCATATGGCGAAGGTATGTCAGATCAAAGAGTTGTCGAAAAAATCTTAATCAGTCTGTCAGAAAAATATGAGCATATCGTCGCGACAATTGAGAAGTCGAAAGATTTATCAACTCTTTCGATTCAACAACTGATGAGCTCGTTGGAGTCACATGAAGAAAGAAGATTACAATGAGGGGAGAATTCGAACTCGACGAAGCCGAACTCAATTGAAACTGTGCTCCAAACAAGGTTCAAACTCCACCAAGCTCATAGTAAAAAAGATTCAGGTACGCGCAATTCATCTCTATGGTGCGACGTATGCAAGATATCAAATTATGATACCAAGATGCTGGAGGAAGAAACGATGCAACAAGTGCAAAAAGATCGGCCATATAGCTCGAAAGTGTAAATCCAGAAATGTTGATCGAGCAAATTTCGTTGAAGAGGATGAGTATGAAGAAAGTATCTTCTATGCTTGCCACTCTGCAATTGAAGAGAGAGACAACATGTGGTTCCTCGACAGCGGTTGCACAAACCACATGACAGGCAATCGTGAACTTTTCAGAGATATCGACACATCATATACACCAGAGGTACGCATGGGTAATGGTGCTTTAGTTAAAGTAAAAGGAAAGGGAAATATTACCATCCAAATTAAGTTGGATCCGAAATTTATTCGAGACGTGCTATACGTACCGGACCTGAAGCAAAATTTGTTAAGCGTGGGACAGTTAGTTTAAAATGGATATGCAGTCCATTTTGAAAATGGAGGTTGCAAAATAATGGATAGAAAAAATAAAAAAATGGTTATAGCAAGGATCTCTAAGGATCTCTATAGAAAAAATAAAAATTGTCTGGCCAGCCAAATTATCCTTCTAAATCAATTAGGGGTCGTTTGGATGGGTTAGGAATAGCCAATTCCTAGGAAGGAATAAGGATTTTCGTTGGGAAGTGTGTAACTTTGTGAGAGAGATGAATTGTTTATATTAAAATTTATGCCCGGAATTGGAAAATCCCCAAATTCCGGCCCAATCCAAACGACCCCTTAATGTCATTTTTAAGCCCGGTTCGTTTTTTATTTATTTGTTACCAATGAAATTTTCCTGTATGCTACAACTTTCTTTTTTTATTTTTCTCATGATATGTATATATTTTTAGGAAGCCGTACTTCGTTATGTCTTTATTTTTTTTTATTTAAACTTTTATCGAAAGAAAACCGTAGTTATAAAGTTTTAGGTGTGTCTTCTGAAGGTAATATATATAGATTATCTCTAACAGTTTTCTAATAGTTTTGGATTTCACAATTCCTGTTATTAATTAACTAATTTAAAAAAATAAAAGTACAAAAGTAAAGACATTTATACATTCCTACAATTTATAATCGATTTTAATAAATAAAATACTACTGTTTTATTTTAGTTAGGGGCTGACGTTTTTTTTTATAATTGTGGGTATGAAATATTTTTTTAAATGGTTTGCATAGATGCCGTGAGTATACAATTGTTGTTGGTTAATTGATTCTCTTACATGAATATATTTCTGTTTGTTTTCCAACTTTGGATTGGAAAATTTGCATATTTTAAGAGCTGTCAAACTGATCCTTCTCATTCCTAGTAAAAATCTTATTCTTGAAAAAAAAAAAAAGAATTTTATTTGCTTTCCATTAGTTTTAAAACTATTGTTATCTTCTTTAAATTGCTATTCCTATTATCTTTGGGCATATACATCTGATATTGGGATCGAGAGAATTTGATTTAATTGAAGTATTATTTGTTAGAGGTAAAATGCGAAAAAGTAGAGCAAACAAGTCTCCAATAAACTAAAAGTACGCTATTACCATAATAACAAAGTAAATACTCTATGCTAGTGGCTTCAAGCGATTGGAGTCAAGCGATACTATAATTTGCTTTTTGTCTCTGCTATTTCAACAGTTGCAGAACTACAATTTGTTTGAAAATAAAAATAATCCAGAAAAATAAATGTAAACTCTATTTTAAATTATCTAATGGAGAGAGAAACAAGCCCAATTCGTTAATCTTCTAAACCGAGTTCAAGCCCAATCTCATTTATTATTATAATTATTATTTTGAAAACCAAACGATACTTTCCTGTTACATAATTTTTTTTATGATATATATATTTTGAGAAAGGTTCCAGTTGCCTCTGTTATGTCCATTTTATAAATATTAATAGTTCCAAACCTAAAACCTAAGCATCGAATAAAACCATTAATACGATTAATATTTTTTTTTCTTATAAATTTTTGTTTTTAAAATTTTAAGAAAAAAAATATAATTATGAAAATAAGGATTTTTTTTTTGAAACAAATTATGAAAATAAAGAAATTTGAACGCTCCTCAATATTTTGTACAACTATACTAGCTATTAAGTTAAGACAGGTTTCCAGTAACGAGAATCTCCCTACTATAACTGAGAATTATGGAAGAGGTTTCTTTCTCGCATGTTTAATTAAAGACCCTGGAAAGCTCTTTACGTGATTCCAAGTTTCAGGATATTCTAATTATAAAAGTTTTCAGGGTGCAAACGATAAAATGTTGATATTACACTCAATCACTCAGAATAAAATGCTCCTTTTTTTAGAACTCTTCAATTTTTAAAACTTTCGAACCTTAAATCGAAAAGAAAGCACTTCCCTCTTCCCTCACTCCTCACTCATCAAAGCTTATACCTTCTCGCGCTCCTCTTTCTGCTACAATTTCATTCCCAATTTCGAAATCGGATTCTCAAATCAATCCAAAACATGGAGAAATACGAGTTCGTAGGAGATGGAAATTTCGGCGTAGGTCGTTTAATGAGAAACACACAGACAAGTGAGCTGGTCTCCGTCAAATTCTTAGAACGAGGCCACAAGGTATTCAATATACGAACCCGTTTCTTCTATTTTATGTACTGGATTGATCTTTGATATTCTTTAATCCAGATTGACGAGTTTGTCCCGTGGCAGATTTTATGCCATAGGTCGCTAAGGCACCCCAATATAATCCAGTTCAAAGAGGTCCGAAATCTGAGTCTTTATACTTTGTTTTGCTGTTTTGTGGTCAAAATATGCCTAATTTCATCCGAATTGAAGTTTTTATTTTCTTGTTTCTTGAATTTTGATCTTAAGGTGGCGCTCACACCTACTCATATTGCAATTGTTATGGAGCACGCTAATGGTGGTGCTTTCGTTAACCAAATTAGTAATGGTGTTCCATTTAAAGAAGATGAGGTAATTTAATAAAGTGCTTTCATTTAACACTGTTTCTTAATGATCTTTTTCTAAATCCAGTTTGTCTAGTCCTTATTATCTTTTCTTGCAAATTTAGGCTAGGTATTTCTTCCAGCAACTCATTTCTGGTGTTAGTTACTGCCATTCCAAGGTTTTAAAGTCACTTTCTTCATAACTTATATTGCAATTTGTTAAATCTTTCCTCTTCTTCTTCTGACAATTTCTGATGACAATTTCCAGCTGATCTACAATCAAGATTTGGCACTGGCAAATACACTACTGAAGTGGAACCCCTCGCCACAACTCAAAATCTGTGATTTTGCCTACACTAAGGTCGTCTCTAAAAATAATAAAATCAAAAGCTAACTTTGAACATATCTATTTGAATACTAATATGTTCAAGACACTAATTAAAATGTTGGAATTAATCAACTGCAGTCGCTGCTGCCCCCAAGCCCACAATTGACAGCGAGGGAACTCTCACACATGGCTCCTGAAGTATTGTTTTCATATTATTACCGTGGTCAGGTCAGTCTCAACATTTTATTATTCTTACACTGATCTTACTCAGTAATCCAAAATCTGATATGGTTTGACTGAACCAATTAGGCCCTGTTGTAATTTAATTTACTGAACTTAATTGCTCTGAACCTTTGGGGGGGGGGGGGGGTCTCATCTGACAACTGAGAAAGTGAGACTGATGGTTTTTGTTGTTCTCCCATTTGTTCTGGGAAGGAATATAGTATCCTGTGGAGTTCAATGCATAATAGGTGCAAGTGGGTATGCGGTGCCTGATTTATTACAAAAACATTGGAACTCAATTGGTGTGAGGATTATTGCTGGAATTTAATGATGCTAGGATAAACAAGTTAAGAGAAAAAAGTTTTTCATAATAAAAAAGGTCTTTACCTATCAACACTTTTTCTACGAATTATAATGAAAGAAAAGAAAGGCTGTTAGGTATGTTAACCTATGCTAAAAATGATATCTGTAATAGGCTGGAAAATATGTGGAAGCCAGCGATTATATCCTCAATTTCCTGAACAAAGTCGAACAAAGCCGCTGTCTCTCGCAAGTTGAATTAGATGTCTGTATTGCATTACAGGATCACATACAAGCACTTAGAGATGCTGAGGTAAACAGTTAGTAAAGCTTCTCTTGTAGTTGGCTCAAGAGACATGATAATAATATCAAATTGGTGTACAAGCAGATGCCGGTTTTTTCCATAACTTCATATGCATCTCCTTTTACAAATAGCAAATTCTCACCTGTCTCTTATTTAGTAATTACATTTTTTGTATGCCTTTTCATTTTAGCAACTCGGAACTAAGAACTTCTCTGTCTGTTTTTGCTTATCAACGACTTTGATCTGAATATCTGTTCATTTATGTTGCATGGTTACTTCAACAGGCTGATTTATATCTGAGAAAGTATAAATGGAATGTGGAACAATATGATAGGCAGGAAAGACACCGCCCCCTCTCTGATGATGAAACAAACGCTCGAAAGAAATACAAGGAGGACATTATTATGCTGGTTGATAAGGCTGAGGTAAACTTGTTGAAAATAAATTCAAATAGAACTCAAAGTTTCAATAAAGTACTCCATAAGAAGTTGTAGAACTCTCAAACCGGTGTCTAGTGTACTATAAGAAGTTTACATTACTTGTAGAATATTTTATTGCTAGCATTACTATAAGAAGTTATCATTACTACATATGCTGTCTAGTGTGCCACCTTGCCCTCAATTCAAACCGGTGCTGCTCTTTCACAAGTTGTGATGTACAAATTTCCAAATACTTTGGTCGTAATATTTAGTAGAAATGTACTTCCTTTTTCGGACTTTTCATTGAATTAATTGATTGCTTTGAACAAATATGCAGCTGGCTGATGTCTGGTCATGTGGAGTGTTGTTATATTTGATGCTGGTTGGTACTTATGCTTTCCAAAACCCTGAAGATCCTAAACAGACCATAGAGGTAGCTCTTCCATAAAAATCCCAGAACTTCTTTCATTTGATTTATTGCTACTGAATGCCCATAATTGAGGTACCAAAACCTGAACAAATGTGAATCCTGCTCATTTGTCAACCAAAGCAAAACATTGGAGCAAAGTGTGCGGATCTATCGAAAAATATACCACTTGATACAACACTGAAGCATGAAGTAAAATTTTCCATTAATTTGAGTTGCATGTTTGATCTTCAGAGGATTATGTCAGCACAGTATGAGATACCTGATGATATTGACATATCACAAGACTGCCAGCAGCTTCTGGCCAGAATATTTGTTGCCGATCCAAGGGAGGTAATCTTCTGTTTAAAGAAAGCTGTACCATTATCCCTCCAAAATTATTATTGGGTACACTATAAAATACCAAATCTCATCCTCAGGCACATTATAAAAATCCTGTATGAGAACAATAGTCATGTTGCCATTTATTTGAATTAGTTGGGGTATGGGAACTGGTTGGTCTCACCAAGAATTGAGGATTTTGGCTTCTTTCTAATCTGTACTTCCTGCCCTTGCTCCACCAACTTCATATACATATGCTTTTGTTGCACTGAAAGCATATCCCTAAAACCCCCTTCTTATAGTACCATAGAACTTGTGAAAAAAAGGAGTTTCACAAAAGTTCAACTCCTGATGTAACTTCCAAATTTTCAATTTTACTGCCAGAGGATAAAAATTCAAGAAATAAGGGAGCACCCATGGTTTTTGAAAGACCTTCCAGAGGAGCTTTCTGAAGCAGCACAAACTGTATACTATCAAGGAAACAACCCTGCAGATCTGCAAAGCAAACAGGAAATCTTGAGGATTTTGAATGAGGCCCGACAACTGCCTCCGTCTTCACCACAACTCCAAGAGGAACAGGTAGCTCCAGAAGGAGGAGTTGATTGGGAGATGTATGTGATGCCACGTGAGAGGTGAAAGTTTGCAGGATTTTACTGTTAGAGCTCGTCCCACTCACCCCTCTCTCCTAATTTTTCCCCCTTTCCTCTTCTCCTTTGAAGTTCCTAGACTTTTGCTTCATAAAATTTGACTCCTGTGAATTTTATTGTTTGAAGTGTACTATAGATGGAATAAAAAACAATGTATAAAATGGTAGTTTATGCTGGGAGCAAGGACTAATATCAAATTTTACATTTTCTTATGCCTCAAAACAAACGAGGACTATTACTCTATTAGACAGCAAAAACATTGCATTAAGTTGGTAGGTAATCGAGAAGGTACAGAAATAAAACCTAACTTTAGCACCAACATAATTTATGCAATGCGACAAACACCCATCACAAGACTTTTATGGTCCAATTTAATTATCTTCTAAATAATTTCTTGATTAATGAAATGCTTTAATAGTAAAATGTGAAGTAATGATCATAAAAGTGTGGATAGATATGACCAGTAGTCCATTAGATCTGATCTAGCTGTCAATTCATTTCTTAATTAATGCTACACTCTTTCTAGCCAAATTTTCTAATAGAGAAAATGGAGCGAGGCATGGTATTCTTGCTGTTAATGTTTTCTTATACATCTAAGAGCCACTGTTATGATGCTGCTGCCCTGTGAATGTCACAGAGCCATGATGTTGAATTCTTACACAACATTATGTCATTACATTACATTTGTTTTATCAAAAATTCCCCCAAGTAGCCGAATCTGCTGGATCTCACAACATTAATACAAATGGACTTTTGGAAGAGCTTCTTTTATGCGCATTATGCTGCCATTAAAAGAGATGTTATAAGCAAGATTAAGATTGCTATAAAGAGTAGGTCAGCACCAAAATATGTAATTATATATTCAAGTCAGGACTGATCATTGATCGTAGAATATAACAGGAATATAGTAACTCAAAATACGAACAACATATTCATGTATAATGGAGACAAATCAATTTCATTTTCAAACAGTAGGGATATATTGATACCTTCTTTCACAGCTGCACCATCCGATAAAGTGATTGACAAAATAAACTAATGTAAAATTGTAGATGCATTTTTCAGTGTAGATTTAATTCGGTTGACCATCAATCAAGCACCACCAAAACTGAAGTGTTTATTTTTCGAAATGCTTGGTGGTCGATCAATCAATTATCAAATTACTGATAAAAACTAATGTACATTGACCTAGATCTATTTGAAACAGACAATAACTGATAAAAAAAAACTAATTTAAATTGACCTAGATATATTTGAAACAAACAGACTTAAAGGATTGATGAAGAGATCTATTATAGACCAGGAAGAAACCAAGTGCACCTCTTGAAAGGACAAGGCATCCTTTCAACTGTACCGGCCAAGATATCATGCATATAAGGTTCATCATTGTGGGGATCGATGAAGTAAATACATCCCTCTCTGAATCCAGTAGAAGGTCTGGCAGTCATCGAGAAACCATTCACCTCCTCGAGGAAAAGAGTTTGGTCACCGATGTCATGAATGCGGACCCAGAAAGGCGTGCCATCTGCTGTTTCATAATGAAGCCTATATATATTAAATAAAGACCCTTTCGCACACCAACCATGAAACCAAGATACTCTCAAAATCACTCCTAAGGAAACGACAAGAAAAGATTGTTTGAGCGTGATGAAGTGCCTAGGAAGTTCATTGACTTCATTCCCATCAAATGGATTATCTGTCAATTCATTATCAGGTGGCAGTACCGTGTGTAACAACTCATTCGAGTAAGCATCAAACACCTTAGTAGGCCCTCTTGCACATGTAGAAAAAAACATTCCTTTCAAGTAGCAACTGCTGTTAAATTGTCCAAACTGATAAACCCATTTACTTTTGTAGGGATCATAGAAGGCCCCCACAGCAATATTGTCATTCCAAAGTGAATCGGTTCGATCAAGAACCACAATGCTGCGATCATGGATGGGAGCCGTGCCGGTCCAGACCATGCACGGGGCACCCAAATACAAAAAATAACGCATGGGGGGGAGCAAAAACAGGTCTTTAGTGAGGGGGTTGAAGAAAGACATGATTTTGTCATCAGAAAAGGCAAGGTAGTGACTGCAGACGCCCCCCTTGATCCATTTCTCCAGAGCAGTTTTTATGTTTGTGAAAGCAATCGTAATGGTTTCGCCAGAGGAAATAGAGAAGAATCGTTGTTGCGGTCTGAGGGTACCTTGAGGGCAGTATTCTGTCTGGGATAACTCGAGAAGCCACGGGAGTTGGTAGGGAGGATCGGAGAGAAGGGTCGAGGAGCGCCACGTTTTGCAGACAGCACGGAAGCGGATGAAGTCGAGGAGGTCGGGAAGCTTCTTTGCGATGAGATGGATCAGCTCTGCCGGAAGCTCCAACCAATCCTTTTCCTTTTCTTCTTCTGCCATCCAATGCCGTGGAAAGGTGTCGAGCATTCCTATCATTCGGTTTACTAGTTAATTTGGTGATCAACCGCGCTGGTGTATCTATCTATCTACTTATATGATGGATGCGAAACTACCGTTAAGCTACCCTGATTAAATAAAATTGTCTAGCAAGCCGAATTAGCCTTCTAAATCAATTAATGTCACTTTTAAGCCCGTTTCATCTTTTAATTTATTTGTTGCCAATGAAATTTTCCTGTATGTTACAACTTTTTTTTTTTTTTTTTCCCATGATATGTATATATTTTTAGGAAGCCGTACGTCGTTATGTCTTTCTTTTTTAATTTAAACTTTTATCGAAACAAAACCGTAGTTATAAAGTTTTATGTGTGTCTTCTGAAGGTAATATATATAGATTATCTCAAAGTTCAAACAGTTTTCTAATAGTTTTGGATTTTACAATTCTTGTTATTAATTAAGTAATTTGAAAAATAAAAGTACAAAAGTAAAGACATATATTTATGCATTCCTCCAATTTATAATCGATTTAAATAAATAAAAGATTACTGTTTTATTTTAGTTAGGGGCTGATGCTTTTTTTATAATTGTGGGTATGAAATATTTTTTTAAATGGTTTACATATATAGGTGTCGTGAGTACACAATTGTTGTTGGTTAATTGATTCTCATACATGAATATATTTCTGTTTGTTTTCCAACTTTGGATTGGAAAATTTGCATATTTTTAGAGTTGTCAAACTGATCCTTCTTATTCCTAGTAAAAATCTTATTCTTGGAAAAAAATAGAATTTTATTTGCTTTGCATTAGTTTTAAAACTATAAGTTAATTATCTTCTTTAAATTGCTATTCCTATTATCTTTGGGCATATATATCTGATATTGGGATCCTATTTTTGAGAGTATTTGATGTCATTGGAGTATTATTAGTTAGAGGTAAAATGCGAAAAGTAGAGCAAAAAAGTCTATAATAAACTAAAAGTATGCTATATATTACGATAACAAAATAAATACTCTATGCTAGTGGCTTCAAGCGATTGGAGTCGAGCGATACTAAAATTTGCTTTTTGTCTCTGCTATTTCAACAGTTGCAGAACTACAATTTGTTTGTTGAAGCAGCGGGACGCTGCCAACATTTACGCTGCCCCCAGATGTCACCAATTATCGGCCATTAGACCAAAGTTTGATAAGCGGTTTTGATTCAATCTGTTGACCACTTACATAATCTTGAGTTTGGTAAGTCGCTGTCAAACGTGAGAAACGGACACAGAACAGAGCCATTCTATTTTAGTTTCGTTTCGGTAACGAAACAAAAATACTATTTTGCTTCTGTTCCGTTTCGATAAACCAAACAATTTTTTTGTTCCGTTCTCCATTTACCATTGAAAACAATCCATTTCCGTGTTCCGTTCCGTTTCGATAACGTTGATAAAATCCAGTTTCGTTTACGTTCCGTTTCTAAAAACGAAACAATTTTCTCTTCCACTTCTGTTTCGTTTTAGACGGAACGGAACGAAACGAAAACGTACGAAACGGCGGTATATTGACAGTCTATTGGTACAAGAGAAAAGCGCAAGAAGAAAAGTAGTCAAGCTTGGAGCCCTCCCTTCAAATCATCCAGCAAAAGTTTTAACCATCAAAATCATTCAGCGCTCCCTGCCCTCCCTCCCTTAGTCCCTTCCCTCCTTTCTCCTGGGATAGATCGCGCCTTCCCTACAAAATTTTTACCTTAGTATAAGTGTATAACTGTATAAAGCATAACAGAATTTAATTTATTCAAGGCTCACAGAATTAAATTTAAGCCCACAAAATTTTTCTTAAAATTTTGCAAGACATGGGCTCAAAGTCCATTTTTTCCTTTCCTTTTTCTTTCCTTTTCGGCCCACACAGATCAAAGCCCACAGAAGAGAAACGGACAAACCCAGTCAACCGAATCGGTTTGACTGGATTCAAACCCAACGTGTATATAAGGTGTAACAGCCTAACAGGTCCACAAAGGATTGAAGTCAATCCGGGTCTGACCCAACCCGATCCTTACCCGTTAGCATTCGAAATTGAATCTGAATCCATTAGTTACGTAATTGTTCACATAAGCCCTCAGAAAATTAAGGAATTCTCTCAGAACTATAATAAGCCCTTAAATTTTCAATTTCAGTCCTCAAAATTATGTTTTTGTAAACAAGGCCCTGTACATACCAGAACCATGTCAGAGCCCCTGTACCTGTACCAGAAACCGGTACGGAGCTAATACTAAGTCACAAACAGATCCCCCAACTCATACAACTGTCATATAACTTAGTTGAAACTATACATGAGCCATCATTCGTTGATTTTGAAACCAAACCTTGCATTAAAACTGAAATTAAGCAACTACAGTACTACACTATCACAAAATCAATTCCACAGATATTGGCTCAATGTATCTTATCAAATAAGCTCACACAAGCCAAATGAACACTTTATTTACCTCAGATATTAGTTATAAAGTCTAATTTATCATCTAAAGCCACCTTAGTCTTCTCGACTTTCTCCTCTTCTCTGTCTCCGGCCAACCTCCTCCATGGCTGGGCTGGGCTGGCCATTGAGGGAGAGACGCAGATAAAAGACGAAGAAGACGCAAAGAAAGGAGGAGACGCCAGCGAGGAGAGAGACGAGAAAACTTTTATTAAAATTCCCTTTCCAAATCTTATGTGGCAATATCTCTATAGCCTTTCGTGCAATAACTAACTGACAGACATATTGTATCAATTAAAAGGCTTGAATAATTAATTTGAGACCCATATAATGTCCAAATGTCACAAATGATATTTTTATAAAATTGTTTGGTTCATCATGTTTTCTGACGCTACACTTGGATTATAATTTCCATCAGTTACTGTACTGTTGCATAATTATAAACAGTATTTACGTTGTATAATTTAAATGATGATCGTTAGATTTGATTATCAAGAAATATCTGTATGATTGTTTCATTTAATTTATTTCAATTTCGCCAGCTAGTTTCTCACTGTCAATACGCATCCGGATCCTCGACAGTCATTTAAAAGGACTGTACCGAGCAGTCCTTTTATGCTGTCCGTCCGATCTGAATCCAAGGATGCCCGAGAGACTCAGCAAAAAATCGCTGTCCAGGACTTGCCCTTCCTGCCCGATTCCCCTCGAATCCCCTCGAATCCCCTCCCTCCTTCCTGCCCGATCCCTCTCTCTGCCTCTCTCGCTCTCGACCTCACTACCTCTCCCTTCTCCTTCACTCGAGCACCTTGGTGATGGAGCACCTGAGTGGCCCTGCTTCTCATTGGATGCCTCCTTGGCCTCGCCACTGGAATGTGTGTAGCTGTTTTCAATTACGGGGTAATTCATTGTACAATTGGGTTTATATTTGCGTCATCTTAAGTTCAACTATATTTTGATAAGCATACAGTGGAAAATTTGCTATTGCTTGGACTAAAAGTATATCTGTTTCTTTTGATGATATTGCTGATATCTGTGTGCTGACCTTGTTAGAAAAGCAGAATTTGATAGTAATTAGAATTTCCTCACTGGAAGGATCTGTTGAAGCGGTATTTGACAGTAATTAGAATTTCCTTTTGCAAAGTTGCTTTTGATCAGATATACCTTTTTTCCAGTATATTGATAAGCTATTGCTTTTGATGATATGACAGTAATTAGTATTTGATAGTATTGCTTGGACTAAAGGTATATTTGACAACATCAGTGTGCAAAAGGTACATCTGTTGCTTAATTGCAGATATGCTGAGAGAAAGTTGCTTTTGATAAGATATGCTGAGAGCAAAAAGGATTATTCAGAATAAAGTGCATTGCTTACTGCTTTTAATAATTGAAGTAAAAACCCTTGTTATTTAGCCATATTCACCATTTTATATGCTGAGAGAATAACTTTGCATAAGTGAATTTGATTGGTAGTTTGTGTTTCGTAATATTTCACATATTTATAATTAATTTGTGGTGCATAACTGTCATTTTCAGATTCTCGGTTTTGCTTAATCCTTGCTAAGCCGGAAATTCTTATGTCAGCCCTTGTATTAGGTTTTATTTTTTAATTAATCCAGTTTTTTGCAGCCCTAGATGAAGCATAGACATATTGAATACTGATGCAATTTTTCTTTATTTTTTTGCAGCAATCTGGAAATTACACAAGAGTAGCCAAGTTTCAGGGCAGTTTTATTTTTTGGCAGAATTTTGTAAATGAAAAGAATAGGTGGAATATTTTGTAAATGAAAGAAATAACACAGTATTTGGCAGCATTTTGTATTTGGTGTTGCCTGATAGTTCTAATAACAGAAGTATCTATAACTTTTTGTCTTATGTCAAATTACCCTTTCCTACTATTTCAGTAGTGGTACGTGTTGTTGCCTTGTACCGGTATTTGTTAAGAGGTTTTTGCAAGTAGAGGGCTCAAAATATATTTATTAAAAGGATACGGATAGAATGCCATGAAAATAAGTTTTTAGAAATTTTATACAAATTGAACTTGAATTATACAAAAATAAACAAAAATTCTAAGATTTTCAGCCAAAACCTGAATCAAAAGTACTCTTATTTGGACAGCCAATATGTTAAAATTCTGATCAAACAACCAAATTCAAGAGAGAAATTGAACTGATACAAGTCTTCAGCTATTACAACCAAATTCAAGAGAGAAATTGAACTAGTTGGCTCCTAATACAAGTCTTTCAGCTACAACTAATTGTATATCCATACATTCTTCATTTTATAATTACAATGATCAAAAGAAAAATAATAACTAATACAAGAAATTGAACTTGTTGGCTCCTAATTTCTTCCAAATGCTTCTTGAACCTCTCTTCCAATTGCTTGAACTTGTTGGCTGAAATGGTTTCTCAGGTCATTACTGATACAAATTGCATACATATACAGTCTTAAGTTGTTAATTACCATAAGGACAGTTCTAACTAAAATGAAAAAGTACAATCCATGCAGATCTAATTTATGTGCAAAGAATCTGTTCGTTATTCAAAACCACCAAAAATGTGAACTTTGGACTACCCGATTTGAAATCAAACATTTAGTTCTTATCCTTATTGGTTTATCCAGTAAGTGGTCAAACATGAGTAGTACTGGTATGAGGGTTAAATGGCTTTATAGCAGCTAATAGATTGGAAGTACAATGAAGAAGTGAAGGCTAATTAGCAGAGAAAATATCGGCACTTGCTAGTTTGACATGGATGTTTTATTTAATCTTTTAACAATAAATGCATCTTACCAGGAAACATAAGGAACTGAGGCTTCAGATGAAGAGGTGGAGATAGCTGCGGAGGAGTGATCGACTTTGATTTGCTTCGCCTCCACGATGCCTGGCCTCAACGATCGTCTCCTTTCTCTTTCGCTTTCTCTTTTTTTCTCTCTGAAAACTCACGGAGAAGGGGATTCTGATACGAAGCAAGATATGGAGGTGAACGAGGCCAGAGTGAGAGAAAGCGTATCCTCTGGAGGGAGGGGATTCGAGGGGAATCGGGCAGGGAGGGCAAGCCCTCGACAGCGATTTTTCGTTGAGTCTCTCGGGCGCCTTTGGATCCAGATCGGACGGACAGCATTAAAGGACTGCTCGGCACAGTCCTTTTAAATGACTGTCGAGGATCCGGATGCCTGTCAATACTAAACCAGCTATCCTCTCAATATTAAATATTTATTGGCTATAAAATAATTTTTTTTTACTTATCTCGGGACTGGACTTGAGTCAGTCGGTTGGATTCAACCATACCCTGTTGGCTGTGTGATGGACATGACAATGTGATCAAATTATATAAAATAGTTTTCTTTTGTTTTTTTTTTTTTTTTGAAAGAAAGCACCCCAAAAAGGATAAAATAGTTTTCTAATATTGTTTGCATTTTTGAATTCTTGTTTTTTAAAATTTTAAGGAAACAAATATAATTATGAAAATAAAGATACTAGCTATATACTGGCTATTCTGACCACTTTAGTTAAGAAAAAAATAATGTTGGATTTGAGATAGGGGCTGATTGTTGCGTACAGATTTAAACATGCAACCTCCCATCTTGATTAATTGGTGAACTGATGCTTGCTAAGCGTAGATGCTTAATGCTGACAATATGTAAAACTCAATTTTTTTATTTACTAAATAGCCGCACTTGAGAAATTAAATTTTTTTTCCCAATAACGAGAATTTCCTTGCTATAAATGAAAAATATGGAAGAAACAGATTTCTTTATTGCATTTTGGACTGCTCTTCACTCACTCCTTTCAGCTATCAATTCATATTCTCAAATCAAGCAAAGAGATGGAGAAGTACGAAGATTTAGGCGCTGGAAATTTCGAAGGCTCTCGTAAAATGCGAAATAGAGATACGGAAGAGCTCGTCTCCGTCAAGTTGATCCCACGCGGCCACAAGGTTCTCAATCTATGATCCCATTCCGACCATTTTGTGCACTAGGTTTGATCATTGGTGTTTCTTTCAACTAGATTGACGATTACTTGGAGTGGCGAATCCTAAACCATTGGTCTCTGACGCATCCCAATGTTATCCGATTCAAAGAGGTCCCTAATTTGAATCTTTATATCTTTATGCTTTCTTTTACTGTTTTGTATTTACAAATGTGTCTAATTTTAATTGAATTGAAGTTTTGGTCTCAAGATTGAATGCTTTTAACTTTGAATCGAATTGAATGTTTTCGTTTGTTCTGTTGTTCTTTGATTTTCATTATTTAGGTGGTGCTCACACCGACACACCTCGCAATTGTAATGGAGCATGCGTCTGATGGCGTGCTCTTTGATCGTATAAGCAATGCTGGTCCATTAAGCGAAGATGAGGTAATTTTGCAACTTTCCTTTCTCATCCTTTTGTTAATGATCATTTTATCTTAATCCAGATTAAGTAATAGTATCTTTCATTTATCTTTTCTTGGAAATTAGGCGAGATACTTCTTCCAGCAACTGATCTGTGGTGTCAGCTACTGCCATTTCATGGTCTTAAAAGCACCATCTTTATAGCTCCTACTAGATATTTATATTTTGTTGAATTCTTTCCTTTTCTTCCTTTGACAATTTTGAAGCAATTTTTGTAGCAAATTTGCAATCAAGATTTGAGGCTGGAGAATGTACTACTGAACGGAAACCACCTGCCCCAACTTAAGATCTGTGATTTTGATTATACTAAGGTCGTTTTTTAAAATAATTTTGAACAGATCTAGTCAAATATTATTTTCAAGAGACTCATTAAATGAGAAATTAACCAACTGCAGTCATCACTGCTCCGCTCAAGCCCACAATTGACAGTGGGGAAGCTTGCATACATTGCTCCAGAAGTTATCTTTTACCATGATTATAATGGCGAGGTTAGTCTTGTTATTGTATTATTCTTACACTGATCTTACTCTGGCATGGTGGTCCCAGTTCTGACTAGATTTAATTGAGCCAATTCCAAGGAAGGAAATAGTCACCAAAGTCAGGCCCCATTAGTTTTGTCTTCTGAACTTGCTTGCTCTGAACCTTTGAGAGGTCTCATCTGACATCCAATTGGGAAGGATGGCTGAGAAAGTGAGACTGATAGTTTCTGAACTTGCTTGCTCTGAACCATTGAGAGGTCACATCTGGCATCCGGTTGGGAAGGTTGACTGAGAAAGTGAGACTGATGGTTTTTGTTGTTCTCCCATTTTTTCTAGAAAGATATGCATAGTTGTAGTATACTGTTGAGTTCATTGCATATGATGTTTAATTGGGTATGAGGAGCCAGATGCAGTGAATTGTTACAAAAAAGTCGAACTTGATTGGTGTGAGGATTATAGCTGGGAGTTAGTGATGCTAGGATGAATATTTCAAGACAATATATTGGGGTTCAATTAGTAATGTTTGTTGTTCCAATTTAATCCTTTTTTGTCCACTTTAGATTGATTATTCTTTGTCTGATTTTGCATTTTTTAGTTACATTTTTGTCTGTTTTTACTAATATACAATTTTTATTTGAATTATGATGAAAGAAAATATAGAATGCTAGGTCTTTAACCTATACTAAATGATTATATGCTACAGGCTAGTAAGATTGTACATGTCAGCAAAGAGGTCCTCAAATTCCTTTATAAAGTGGAACAAAACCGCCCTCTGTCCCGACCTGAATCTGACGTCTGTTTTGTGTTGGAGGATTACATCGAAGAGCTTAGCAATGCCGAGGTAAAATATTAGCAAAGATCCTCTTGTAGCTGGCTCAAGCTATGTGATAGTAATATCAAATTCATGCACATGAGCAGATCCAGACTAACTCAAAACTACATAAGCTTCTCTTTTTACAGCAGTTAACTTTAGTTACCTGTCCCTTCTCATAATATACATTTCAATGTGCTTTTTCATTCTTACGATTGGGAACTTCTCTGTCTGCTTTTTCTGATCAATAACTTGATCTGAACAGTGCTGTAAAAAGCAAAGACCGTAGTATATCCTCTGCTCATTTAGGTTAGATGCTTACATTCTACAGGCTGATTTAGATCTGCGGACGTTCAAATGGCTTGCCGAGGAAATCGATATGGCAGAAAGGCACCACATTATCTCTGACGATGATGCAAACTCTCGTGATGTGTACAAAGAACACATCCTCAGTCTTCTTGCTACGGCCCAGGTAAATTGTAGCAAATATTTCTGGTAGGCTCAATCTAGGGGATAACAATGCCAAAAACTTTCACATAGTAGACACTACGATACGTTTTTATTACTACATATGCTTTCATCTACCAATAGCAAACGCATAACCACCTTGCCCTGGATATTAAAAAATGCTGCACAGTATGTGTTCTGTGCAGAATGACATAGTGAAAATTATTTTGGGATGCTTGCACAACGTTGAGATTAACCCCCCCCCCCCCCATAACATTTAATGGCAGCAACTTGTTCGGAAAATGAGGATAATTTTCCCCTTTACTCTCGTATACCTTTACTACCTTATCTCTTCGTCCCTTGCTGCTCTTTTGTAATAATGTATAGCTTTATTTAAATAAATTGAACGAATAAAATTTCTCAGTTGAAATGCTTTTGTCACAATAATCTGTAGCAAGATCCTTCCTTTATTTTTTCTGACTTTTCAGTTAACTGATTGATTGCTGTGAATGAATATGAAGCTGGCTGATGTATGGTCATGTGGAATTACACTGTGTTTGATGCTGGTCGGTGCTTCTGTCTTCCAAGACCCTGATGATCCAGAAAATTCAGCAAAGATCATAAAGGTAACCTCTTCCAAAAAAATCTCAATACTTCCTTCATTTTATATATTGCCCTACTAGTCAATGTCCGTTATACCTTGAGGTTCAAAAACCTGAACAAATTTGAATCCTGCTCACGTTTACATCTAAAGCAAAACATTGGAGCAAAGTGTGGAGCTGTTGAAACTTGAAACAAATAGCTTATGATACAACATTGAAATAATTGTATCACTGTATGTAATTGTATCCATTAATTTCAATTATATGTTTTGATCTGCAGAGGATTATGTTGGCAGAGTACAAGATACCAGATCATATTCACATATCGCAAGACTGCCAGCAGCTTCTGACCCGTATATTTGTCGCCAATCCTGATGAGGTAATCTCATTCAAGAAAAACATTATCAATATTTCCTCCAAAAGCTTGGAATTTTTTTTTTATGTATTATTGGGTGCCCCCTCCGCTGAAATCACCACATATCCTTTGGCACATTATAAGAACCCTGAGTGCACCCATGATATGACGATTCCTATTTTGCCGGTATTGTGGTTAATTTTGGACTGGTTGATCTCAGGGAGAGTTAATTTTTTGTTTCTTTATGATCTAAACTTACTGTTCAATTTCCACAAACTTCTTACACGTCCTTTTGTTGCACTCAATATACCTGCAAAACCTCTTTCATATAGCTATCCATAAAACATGTGAAGGGTGTTTCAGAAAGGTTGACTCATGGTGTAAACTAATACGGTTCAAAATTTTGAATTTTACAACCAGAGAATAAAAATTCAGGAAATAAGGCAGCACCCATGGTTCTTGAAAAACCTTCCAGAGGAACTATCTGAAACAGCACAAGTGTTGTACTACAAAAGGGATACTACTGAACATATGCATTCTCTACAAACCAAAGAGGAGATCATGCAGATTGTGACTGAGGCTCGAAACCCACCTCCATCTTCGCCAGAAATAGAAGAGGATCAAGTAGTGGAAGATATAGATTGGTTCCCAGAGATGTATGAGATGCCCCGTGCAAGGTGAATTCCATCTCAGATAATTGGTGCAATCATCTGTAGGGTACCCCCCCCCCCCCCCCTCTCAACAGACTAACAACAATATTTGCTTCCTTTTCCTTTTTCTCTTTAAGTTTGTGGCCTTTTTTTTTGTATATATGGTGAATTTGTTATTTTGTGTAATATAGAAGTACAGATGGAACAATGCCTGAAATATATACATGAGTTTCTGTTAGGAACAAGAACAGGAATGACATTTAGCGCTTCTTTTGATGCCTGAAAACGATGAAGATTAAATAGCAAAAACATTGCATTAAGTTGGTAAGTAATCAGAGACCATCCAACAATACAAATCTAAACAACCATCACCAGATTCCTATGGTCCAATTTATCTTTAAAACTTTTTGATGATGGTACAAAGGTTTTCCATAATATAATATTAAATAAAGAGAATAAAGGTGGATAGATATAATAGTCGTGATTTGTTCTGGCTGCCAAATGCTAATTCAATCTTACTGGCTGCCAAGTGCCAATTGAATCTTACGATTTGTGCACCTTATTCCAAACTCCAATCCAAAGTTTCTGATGGAGAAAAAAATAAGGGAGGCATGGTATTCTTGTCATTTATTATTTTATTTTATTTTTTTCTATCTAAGAGGGTTAGTATACTTTTGCTGCTGCTCGGTGTGAGTGTATCTGTGGTAACATGATGCATTATGTTGCCAATAAATAGCTGTTATAAGCAAGACTAAGATATCCATATCAGCACCAAAATATTTGTTACATTTCTTAAACTTTGTGTGCATTATGCCCCATGTGAGATGTCCCACCCCCGAAAATATTATTTTCCTTTTTCCCTTTGAAGTTCTTCGCTTCTTGCTTTATAAATTTCTTCATGTGAGAAATTTGTTGCTCAAAAAGTACTGCAGATGGAACAGTGCCAAAATGTATACATAATAGTTTCTGTAGGGAGCAAGAACTGGAGTAAAAATTTCGCAATTCTTTTTTATATGCCTGAAAACGATGATTAAATAACAAAAAAATTGCAGTAAATTGGTGAGTAATCACCATACTCTTATGGTCCAATTTTATCATCTAAATTATTTTAATAATAAAATATGAAATAAAGAGAACAAAGGTGATAGATATGACAGTCAAAATTTGGTCTGGTTGCCAAGTGCCAATTAATTTCTTAACATTCGAGCACCTTAATTATGCCAGACTCCTTCAAAAGCGAGGCAAGAGGCTTGGTATTATCATTACTGTTAATGTATTTCTACATCTAGATTGTGTATTGGTGTTTGTGTGTGTGTGTGTGTGTGTGTGTGTGTGGTGGTGGTGGGGGACCTTTGGAAGAGTGTTTCTTTTTATGCCCAAGAGTAGGCCAGTACAAAGAAATTGGAATTTGTTTAGTAAAACAACATAGTCAGTAAAGTGTAGATTTAATTTATCAAACTTTATGAAACTTGGAAATAGTTTGACCATTGATGACACACCACCAGGAGCGATGTGTTTATGTTTCAAAATGCTTGATGAATGATCAATCTATTATCAAACGGCAAAAAAATTGATACAATCTATACAAGCTAAGGGGATATATAAAATCTTATTTTAATAACTGTTTGATACTGTGTCACGATTATCCAAAAATAAATTTGTTAAGATAAAAAATCGTATTCTTAAATTTATTTTTGCTGTTGTCACAGTTTCAGCAGCCTATTATTTAGCTATAAAAGAACTTGAAAACCACAAACTGACCTCAAGGACTGAAATAAAAGCGTGCATTGTGCACGATATCATTAATTGCACTGCACTTATACAACACAACACAACACAACAAAGGTGTGAAGGTAAAATAAAGGCCGCATAAATTATATACCAGACATGAAAACATGTAAAGAAAAAAAAAATAAAAAGATCTACATTCTTTCAATATGAATTTCATGCTGATCCGGGCAGCGTTCATTAAGCCAAGTGAGCATATCCTGCCGTACCATTGCAACATTCTCGTCAGGTTCACCGAATAACAGTGAATGCAACATTCCATCATATATCTTTATGGTTTTATCTTCACTTCTTGCCTCTTCATACAACGCCTTACTAACAGCTGGATCTGTGACCTCGTCGGCACTCCCATGTAAAACTAAGAAAGGAATTGAAACCTCATGGAGTCTTGAACCGAGCTCATCAGTTATCCTTAGTAGCTCAAGCACTGTTCCCAGCCTCGGTTTCCCATTGTACCTGATCCAAGTCATTTGAACGAATTAATTACTTGGCAGACTTGGAATTTGAAGAGAAATACACACAATTGGTATCTGGTTACCATTAAAGACTGGGTCAGAGTTATTTCTTCTTGTTAATTGTACATTGTTATTTTCACTATTTGAAGCTGGTTTATTTCTTAACTGTACATTGTTTCTCAAATAAGTAGAGCTTGTCTCTACCACTCACTGTTAAGATAGCAACCCAAAAAGATCTAATTAAGCGGCTCAAAAGAAAAATGAAAAATCCCTGTTTCTGGTATCAAATAACTAGCAGTACCAGGCCTAAAATGCTAAATAACCCCACAATGCGCCCTCAAACCTGCTACACAAAACTGAAACGGATGCTGGTACGACCCATCTACCCGGTACCAGCACCCTTAATATTATCTTTGCCCCATAAACAGAAAGTGGTGCTTGTCTATTTGTTTTTTCCTCTTTCTTTCTTTTTTTTCTGGTTTTCATGGAAAATATCAGTTTGAGAACATATTGTTGCATTTCCAGTAAGGACCCAATTAAGAAAATAATTTATCAAGATGTACAGAATCCATTTAGCGCACTAATTACTATCTCATTTTTGTACCCAATTTGCATTGATAAATAAGTAGCCTAATTGCTAAATACCTCATGGGATTACACATAGCAAGGACCCTCTTTTCAGGTACTTTGACAGATTTCTCAACAAGGTCAGCGGTGGGGACCACAGCCAGAGTTGGCACAAACCTGGCGACAAACCTCAGGGCCATCTGCACTGGCCAGGGCGGCTTGATCTTGTCAGATATCTTGCACATCGGTGCAACAAGCACCGCACCGGTCCATGCATCAGCTGGCATGCTCAAATGCATCAACAAGCACAATGCACCTCCCATAGACTCACCAAATAGGAATGGTTTCAAACCCTGGTTCTCATGCCGGGACCGCACCGACTGGAAGAAGTCCTTGAGGTCAGCAAGCACTATGTTGAGGTCGGGCACAAAGGCGCGAAGCCCGGGGGATCTACCATGGCCAGGGAGGTCAGCAGCGAAGCACGCAAACCCCTGACTTGCTAGGAATATGCCGGTCAATTGCATGGTCCAGCCGGTGTCGTTGCCATAGCCATGGATCATGCAAATTATGCCTCTAGGGGGGCTGTCAAGTGGGACCCAGGATCGAGTGAAGAGGGACCGGCCCGACGGGGCCGTGAAGTTGCCCGAGGTGCCAGAGACACCATGGAGCGCGTAGTAGGCTTCCTCTGTCTCAGGCGAGTTGCCCCAGAAGTTTCGGTACTTCGTATTGGGTTGTTGTAGCGGTTCCGGTACCGTTTGGCTTCCCATCGGTACAGAACAGGATATGATGGTATGAGGAATTGAGGATTGGATAGAGGCAGGAAAGGGAAGGAAATGGGGACAGGGAATAGTAGCTTTTGGTGTGTTATTACTTCGCGTAAGGAACGGGTTTTTTGTCCTTTTTACTTTTTTTTCTCTATTTTTATTGTTAATTTGTTATTTCTTTTCTAATACTTTTGCAAGAGGATTGAGGAAGGTACCTATTCTATTCCCCTATCAGGGGATCTGAATTGAGAGATCCTGATTTTTTCTATTTTAATTTTTCTCTTGGGAAAAATTGAAGAGGTTGGTTTTAAGCCCATGGGCTGACAACAGAATTGGTTATTAACTTGGGCCTTCAGATTGACACATTTCATGGTGGATTGAGAATTGAGATATGAAACTATTGTAAGCTTCCTCTGCCACATTTCTTAGATGCCACATTTGTGTAAATAAATTTTAAAATTTATAACGATTTTATTTTAGTCTCAGAGGAACAAATAAGTAGTCATTTCTGCTTTTTTTTCGCTACTAAGATAAAACAATAATTTCTTACATGAACATTAGTGAAAAAATTGAGCCGCAGACATTTTCACTCAGTGATTATTCTTGTTTTATTTTTATATATTTGTTTTAGAAGAAAAGACTCGAAGTAGTGAGGCCTGCATTCTTTGCTCTCAGAGTCTCAGTCTTTTCATAATCCAATAATAGAAAAGTATTATATGCTATTTGTGAAATTATGGTGAAGTTCTTTAAAATGTTCCTGATGGAATCTATGGTTTTCCGAAATTCTTTCTTGCAAAAAAATTGCTTTCATTTTAGAATTTATTAAATGTCCTTCCTACTCAATGTTCCATTATAAAAAAAATTTACCATTAACTTTCCCAAAAAATTAATGGTCCCATAATAAGAATAAATTACCTCCAACTTCATAACACCAAAGAAAAAAGGCATTAAGTTGCCCAATAAATTATTTTTTGCAGCTTAGCTATTTATTGGGGGTATTCATGTAACTTAAATCAATCTTTAATTAGATAGAAGACTTATACAAGGATCTGATCTGAGGAAATTAAATGCGATGTCGATTGGATCTCAATAATGGCATGAATCCTTGTTTCAGAACAACAACTCATATATATCAGACTTTGCAATTCAAGTCCCTCCCATTTGAAGAAAAACCAAATAAATTGCCTTTGTTTGGAGTGTATGGAGCACCTATATATGTCATATGTGTGGATCAAAGCATGTTTCAAGTTTCAACTTGTGGTCTCACCAACTCGGGACAATATCAAGTGCCAATTTAATTGAAGACGTGTATACAACATCATGTTACATATATGAGATGGAGTAACTGTGCATCTACCAACTGTCTCATGACATTTAAGCATGCACGTGTAGCCTAGCTAGTGTGTGCTTCAATGATTTTCGCTTCACACCTTTTTCGATTTGTTTTTGTCACCTCAGTAACTTCGCTATATTTCTTTATTATTTTTTTATTGGTATGTGTAAAAAAATGTGTTGAAAGAAATCTAGAATACTGAGGAAAAAAAATGAAATCGTAAATAATAACAATAAGATAAAAGCATAATAATAATAATAATAATAATAATAATAATAATAATATTATTATTATTATTATTATTATTATTATTATTAAAGGAAAAGGAAAATATGGAGAAGGTTTGCTCTTAGCCATATATTTTTTTTCTTTAACTAGTGGAGAAAATAACTATATTATATTATATATATATATATATATATATATAATATCTTGCTATCTGGCATGTAATTAAATGTGGTGCAAATATCAATCGCATCACGAATATCGAAGATGCAGAATTAAATGAACTCAGATAAGTAATAACCAAAAAAATTAAAAAACAGATAATTAAAGCTTATGAAGGCATGATTCTTTTCATGGTCAAGCAATAAACATAACAAGCACTAGAACAAAACAAAACATATAAATATAACCATATATGAAATAGACAAGCTACACCCTCCTAATTTGACAACTTGGACCACACAGTGCATGCACATATGGCATGCTTACTCACACGACTATAAAAACAAGCATATTTTAATTGTCTCAACAACACCCAATGAATCCCAAATGCTAGATACCAATCTAATTAATTACCTGTTTAATTGACTTACTAATTTGATGCAAAGAAAGCATCATGACCACCTTTCCGGCACCCTATAGCTCAATAAAACCCATAAAAGAAAAAAAGAAAAAAAAAAAATTTTAAGGATGGAATGGGTTCGGTATCTCGAAACCAGGGTTTGGTATGAATGTGTCATCAGCGCCCGGCAGGTAGTGACCGTTCAAGGCAGCTGGGATGCTGTGGTCTAGGCCTGAGAAATCAGGGATGCCAACGGTTCCAGGCATGTACCCCCCGATACCAGGTATAGCAACGGTGCCTTCTTGAACACAGTCGGTTTCCTTCTTATCGGTTGTCGAGTTTTTCGTAGTAGTTTTGGCTACGGCTTTTTCGGTACGTGGGGTTGCACGTGCTGCAAGAGAGAGTTGTGTGAAAGAAAAGAAGATTACAAGAAGTAGGAGGAGAATGGAGAGGTAGCAAGGTTTGGAATTGGATGCCATTGCCGGAGGATGGATGGTAATTAATTAGAGAGTGGAGGTGTGGTTGGTTGTTTTGTACTAGGTGTGTGTTATTTTTGAGCGACAGTGTGAGAAATTTGGTTTCTTATATAGGAGTCGATGAGGGTTTTTGTGAGGTTAGCTGGCGGTGCTTAAAGAGAGAAATATTTAAGTAAATATTAAAGATAGCTTTGGGACAGTTGGGTCTTCCAGCATTTGAGAAATTGCATAGTTTTCCTCAGTTTCACTAATATTTGTTATATATCAAGTTAAGATTGAGATTGTTTACCGCATCTAACTAATTTGTTTATATGAATATATATATATGAAACGCTTTTGAAACAAAAAGAACCTGTCAATTCCTCTACCAATTTCTTGTTTTTACTGTCATGCAATTTGTTTTAATTAACTTGCTGAAATATTAGTTGATAATAATTAAATGTGGTTTACCTAATTTTCAGACCCATATAAGTACAAAAATTAAAATTATACACATTGTTTTGTATGTCATGTACATAAGTAATTTATTAAAATTTTTGTTGCAACTTAGACACCAATTTACTAATTGAAAGACTTATGACTTTATGAGTATAGGACTAATTAATTGATTTTGCGACACCATAAGAAATTTGAATAATAAACTATATATAAGTGTCTCTAATTTGTTAACAAAAAACTTTTTGATGTATAATTAGAGTGGGCATCTATCACAATTAGTCAGTTTAACAATTTTAATAACCACTAAAAACAATTTATAATTTACAAATACGATATATTTAAATATGATCAAAATGAGTGGGCGTCTATATATACATCATACATATGAAAAATGTTGAAATTTAATACAATTTTTATCATTTACCAAACGATTATTAATTAAAATAATCAATATGTTATGGCATTAATGAAAATGTCAAATGGCATTCAAATTATATGGAACTTGATACACAACCAATTCACTTGAGAAGATGTCATCAAGTTTGTCGAGATCAGATATTTGTTAATAGATCTTAATCCATTTGTTATAACTGTTGAATAATTTCATAATCAATTTATGCTGCTTAATTAATCTTTCCCATTTTCTTTTTTATTTGGCACTGAAGTACAAAAGTTGCAGGACCACTTGTTGCCAAAAAGAAACGCTTTTAAGGACTTGTTCTTCCAATATCAGATCAGATTCAATTTATATATATAAAATATGAACAGTGCAATAGTATAAATAATATTTTTTTCTTATCCGGATTTCATAAAATATAGTAATAACATGTCTATTTTTTAAGAAATGTATAAATTTATGTTTGAAATATGAACACGTATACAAACGTGTCGTGTCAATGCATGCGCCAAAGCTTCAGAGGTATACATTTCTTTACTTATTTTGTCATTATGGTATACCTCTTGACATATGTACTAACGCAATATTTCACAATTGATGGGGTCTTGATTTCAATCATAAACTCATAGTTTAACAATCTTTAAAAATAAAAATATTTTGGCTGTTTATATAAGTCCGAATTGGATGGGGAAAAATATTCAATCTAATACTGTAGCTTAAACTGTTTGCAAACATAAAGCCAGGAGGTGAATTTATGCTTTCAACAAACTTCTCCAACTACCAAAATTTGCGCTCTTTATTGTCTCAGAAGTTAGGCCAATGGCCTCCAACAGTCCAACTATTGGCGAGGTGAACCTAATTTACCCTGTTATTTTATTTTTTTTTCAAAAAGGATACCCTGTTATTCTCTTATTTGTCTCTGCAAAAACCAACTCAGTTGACCCCGGGGATAGTATATAGTGAATAAATTCAACTTATCATTCCCTAAAGAAAAGTTGATTTGTTTCCTTATCATTCCCTATAGAAAAGTTGATTTGTTTCATTTTTATTATTCATGTATATATGGTTGTAATTTTTTTGTCGGATTAGTATATAATAAATCACCTGTTGAGTAGGCATAATAAATTATATAACCTCCAAATCTTGACCATTGGGACACAAATTAGCGTATTGCATGCTTTTCTGAGGATCAATCAACAAATAATGATTAATTAATTCAGGTACATGAAAGCGATACCTTATAACTCTGAAGATTAAATGGTCTTTCCACATCAAATATTCTTGATAGCTACATATGCACATTTGTTTGGACTTGTCCATTATTTCCTTACAAATTATTACTTGAGAATACATAGAAAATCATATAGAGAAACAACAAATTTCTAGTAATTATATTTAGTATAAACTTCACTTCTACTGTAGCTATATATGAGATTTAGATCAATGTGACATTTATTAAGGGGTAAATCTTTGATATTAACGAGCTGTAAATTTTACATTCTAGATAATACCAATTGATGTGAAAGATAAATCTTGTGGTCACTTATCCGGGATCAATTAACGAATACAAGTACATATGCAAAACCAATTAAGTCCGAGCAAAATTTTGCATAAACTTTGTGAAAAAAAATAGAAAAAGGGAGCAAATTAAGAATAGGAAAAATGTGATTCAACTCTTTAACAGCCGCCTATATAGGTCCGTTAGAATAAAAATGTTATTTTATTTGGGATGGTTCTGATGGATGGGAGACGCTGTCCAAGCACTGCACTTTAAATTCTGTAAATATTTTTCTGTGTCTTGCGTCTTTTCATTCATCAATGGCACCGTCATTTTTCATATATTATAGTTAGAGCTGTCAATACCATACCGTTTCACATGTTTTCGTTTCGTTCCGTCTGAAACGGAACAGAAGTGGGAGGGAAAATGGTTTCGTTTCTGAGAACGGAATGGAAACGAAACATGGAGTGGCACACGTTACTGTTTCCTTTTACCGAAAACTGGCTGAAATCAATAGAAAATGTGTTGAAATCAATGGAAAATTGAAAGTGGAACAAAAACGGAATGGAAAAATCGTTTCGTTTAACGAAACGGAACAGAAACGGAATGAGCTGTGTGTTTCGTTGTCGAAAAGGAACAAAAACCAGGGTATTTCCGTTGCCGTTTCGCACGTTTGACAGCCCTAATTATAGTGCTATTTTAATTAACTTTACAACCTAATTACACCTAAATTATGGGACATTTATTTAATTAGACAATGTTCCTCAAATAAATTTACTAATTAAGGTTGTAGAGGTATTGTCCATTCATGTACTAAGGCTTATATAAACTTTTACAAAATAAAACTGTGCATCAAATGAACGACCAAATAAATTCTAAATGGAACCAAAATTTTCATACGCCACATTTAAATGAGGATAACAAATTTACAGCTTAAAATTTTATAATTTTTTGGGTGATAATTATAAAAATTATAAAGTTGATATACCAGGTACGTATTGAAAAACCGAAATGATGTGGGGCAGTGGAATGTGGAATCATGTCCGAAGGGGAATAAACCAAAATGCCGTGAAAAATAGACACAAAACAAGACAAACCGGGGCTCTTCGAACTTGGTGCGTCCAAACACAATCTGGTGTGCAATCAGACTTTTGTTTCTGCGAGATGATGAGACCTCACTAGGGGCTGTCAGCTGTGGTGCGGCCGCATTATGCTTCCTCTATGGTGCGATCGATGGTGCGGGTAATAATTGGTCAAGGCGTTGCGTAATAATTTGTCATTTGTGTTACTGCGCTGTTTTCTTGATAAACAGAGATCCACTCCTCTCATCACATCGATTTTTTAAATCTTAAGAGACAAGTTTAGGCTTTTCTTCTTCTTTCTTTTTCTGTACTTTTCTAGATAGTCTCTATCTAGTTTCTCTTAAAAAAAAAGTTAATAATTTTTTAATGACACAATACGTCAGTAATATTTTAAAATTTTAAATTCAAACACCGAATCTAAATCGTTTATATTATTCAATTTAACGGCAACGTAATACCATTTAATTTTTTAAAAAATTTTAGAGTTCATTTGATAGTTGATTAAAATGTCAATAAAATAAACGAATTTTATTAATTATTATATATTAATTTTAACACATTCATTTTTTTATGTCTTGTTGAGCATCAAATGAACTTTCAAAAATTTGCAAAAGATTATATGGTAACACATCACTGTTACACTGAATAAGATCAACAATACAAATTCACCGCTTGAATTTTAAATTTTCAAAATTTTTAAAATCTTGATATTTTATGGCATTAAAACCATTTTTCTTTAATAGTCTTATTTTGAGAATTGAGATTGCGCTTGAAGAAAAGTATTAGTGTAAGGACTAGATACAGGAAAAGTAAATGGAAGGAGACTTGATTATCAATGCACAATTTCTTTGTGATATGGATTTTGGTTGTTACTTATTTTATAACAACATGTCAACATCAACCTACCTTTTTCTGGAAATAGCTACAGAGTGAACAAATGTACTTGAATCGTATAATAAATTGTATAGCTACAATGAAATTCATTTAATACGTACAGTTTTACACCGAAGATCTGGCGCAAATTGAATGTGGTTGGTTGGAACAACCTTTAGAACATTCAGCGTAAGTAATACCAACTATATATGTGCTAAAATAAACAAGAGTTTTGGGGAACCCAAGTACCCAACCTTTATTGTCTCACAATATATTGTGTGATCAAATATTAATGTCACATGACCTAATTAAAAGACCAGAACTGACATGGTAGCTAGCTAGCTCTCTTCTTGGAAGTATGACCTTAATTAATCTCAGTACATCATGCACTAAGATACGGAATCATTTACTGTATGCTTGAAAAGTTTGTCTAAACAAAGACCACACACCTTCCATGGATTTCCCTCACCTAAGCCAATAAATTTTTTGACATCAATTTTAGCCCTTCGTCTAATTTGGTCTCTGTCAAGACAAATCTAATCTAATGCATAATATTTATATGCGAATGGGAATTAATTTACAACCTAACTCAAAACTCAACTATTCAGAATCACCCATCCGAAAAATAAAAATAGGAAAAAAAACATAAATTTTATTGAAGGCGCCACTTTTGCTCATTAAATATTCCAATTAACCCCTTCCATGTGCTGTTGGTTTCTTCCCTTTTTCCTTTTTACAGTCTAGACACATACAAAGGTAGACTCCTAAAAGAGCATTCGAGGACACTATTTACTTCTTGAGCTGTGTAATGTCATCAAGGATACAAATGTACTATGTGATTTATGATCGGCGGTGATGACTGCTCAAGATTCAACAGTTTTCTTTCTTGCACAGTGCCTTTGCAGAGCTGCACATTCCATCATTATACAACGTTACTCCAAAGATGTACATGCATTGGATAGTTGGCAAGAGGTATTAATGAAAAGCATTTAATTGATATTCATGAAATGGTGAATACCTTTTTGACAATTGGATCGATATGAGAATCTTAACAATTATTATAAATATATATATTTTTTAAAATTGAAATCCAACATTTGAAACATGATCTGCGATTTATCTATAAATCATGTATATGCATGACAGTTAACAAAACAACAATCCAAATCAAGAAAATGGGCTTTTGTTGTAACAAATTCAACTAAATTCAGATTGTATCAAAATAAACAAAACAAATAATTTGAATTTTGTTACCCGGATCTGATAAATGCTGAAAAAAGGCATCAACCTCACATTTAATTTCAGTTTCCGGTTTGTCATCTATTATAAGAAAATCACACTTCTTTTTCGCACCTGGATCTTATTAATGTCAGGCCCAATATGTCCCAGCCATAGAGAACTTTGAGCCGAAAAAATTAAAACTAACGTTACTGTTCACACGAATTTCGAAAAAAACGCTTAAAAATTCGAAATTTTAAAACTAACGTTGTTAGATCGGCAATCGGAATGCCGATACTGGAAATGGCTTAGATCGGCAATTGGAATGCCGATCCAAGCTTAGATCGGCATTCCAATTACCGATCTAAGCTTAGATCGGCAAATGAAATTCCGATCAAAACAAAAAAAATGTCTGACACATTTTCTGACACATTTTTGGACGGCAAATGTTAAAACATTTGTTTAATTTACACTTTTTCATTTTAGCCCTCAAAATTTTTGTTATTGCAAAATATATAATTTGTGATTACAAATTAAACAAAATTTAAACATCTATTATAAAAATATAAGTATATATTAAATTATGCATGTTAAATATATAATATTGTATATGTGTATAATACTTATTTTATACATATATATTATGTATCATATATTCTATATATTAAATATATTATTATTGTATATAATTAAATTATGCATATTGAATAGTTATACATATTATTGTATATAATTAAATACAAATAAAAGTATTAAACATGTCATATTATAAATTCTATTTAATTTTACACATATATTATATTTATAATTATATATATTTGTATGTATATTTAATGTATATATAATTTTTTATATATTTATATTTACATTTAATGTATAACAAAAAAAATATTGGACTATATTGTAAAAATAATAATTTTAGGGTCATCGGCGAAAAAATTGAATATATTTTTATTGAATTTATTCGCCGATGACCCTAAAATTATTATTTTTACAATATAGTCCAATAAAATTTTTCTATTAGACATTAAATGTAGATATTAATATATAAAAGATTTTTAATGTAGATATTGTATATAATTTAAATATATGAGACATAATATATACATATTATTGTACATAATATGTACATATATTTATATGTATATTAATTTATACATTAAAAATATTTTATATATTTATATTTATATTTAATTTATAACAAAAAATTTTATTAGACTATTTTGTAAAAATAATAATTTTAGGGTCATCGGCGAATAAATTCAATAAAAATATATTCAATTTTTTCACCGATGATCCTAAAATATTCTATTTACATTTTTTCGAAATTTGTAAGTATTTTTAAACAAATAAGTTTTTTTTTGTATATGTGAAATCATGATTCTATTTGTCTTAATAATCTATCCAAAGTGTCCGATATTTTTAAATAAATTATTGCAAAGTATATAAAAATAAATTTCACTAAATTAAAATATTCAGTACAAATATTCTAGATATATTAAAAAATAGTTTGGTAACCAGAGTGAATGAAAAGACAGGACGACAGCCCGATTTACTACTTGCCTTGTATATGGACCTCATTAATTAAGTATAATAGTTTCTAATCATTTGGATAAAAAAAAAATACAACTCTAAAATATGTTTGGTCATTTTTAGAAACGGAGGCAAATTTACACAAATGAAGGAACAAAATAAAAAAAAAAACCTTAAAAGAAAAAGATGGAACGTCGTTTCTATATTGTCCGCCTAAATACGCTGACATAGTTATGACACACTCAACAGAACTTGTAGATAAAAGTAACAAAATGATACCGTACAGAAGTACACTTTGTTTTTAGTTGATAATATAAAAAAAGAAGAATAAAAAAAAACAAGATTGAAATTGAAAAATTAATTACACTTTTTTTATATATTTATATTTACATTTAATGTATAACAAAAAAAAATATTGGACTATATTGTAAAAATAATAATTTTAGGGTCATCGGCGAATAAATTCAATAAAAATATATTCAATTTTTTCGCCGATGACCCTAAAATTATTATTTTTACAATATAGTCCAATATTTTTTTTTGTTATACATTAAATGTAAATATAAATATATAAAAAATTGTATATACATTAAATATACATACAAATATATATAATTATAAATATAATATATGTGTAAAATTAAATAGAATTTATAATATGACATGTTTAATACTTTTATTTGTATTTAATTATATACAATAATATGTATAACTATTCAATATGCATAATTTAATTATATACAATAATAATATATTTAATATATAGAATATATGATACATAATATATATGTATAAAATAAGTATTATACACATATACAATATTATATATTTAACATGCATAATTTAATATATACTTATATTTTTATAATAGATGTTTAAATTTTGTTTAATTTGTAATCACAAATTATATATTTTGCAATAACAAAAATTTTGAGGGCTAAAATGAAAAAGTGTAAATTAAACAAATGTTTTAACATTTGCCGTCCAAAAATGTGTCAGAAAATGTGTCAGACATTTTTTTTGTTTTGATCGGAATTTCATTTGCCGATCTAAGCTTAGATCGGTAATTGGAATGCCGATCTAAGCTTGGATCGGCATTCCAATTGCCGATCTAAGCCATTTCCAGTATCGGCATTCCGATTGCCGATCTAACAACGTTAGTTTTAAAATTTCGAATTTTTAAGCGTTTTTTTCGAAATTCGTGTGAACAGTAACGTTAGTTTTAATTTTTTCGGAACTTTGAGCCTATGTACAATGTACAAATGGATTCCGGCCTTTTATCCCTTTCAATTGGGCACATATGTTACTTGGGTTTCTTCAACTTCGTTTGGGAGAGCAGCGTTTTATCTGATGATGTACGTCTTTATGTACCACTACCAGAAATTCAATTGTAGAAATACTTTTTTTGTGTAATTTACTAATTAATTGAATTAATTGTACCTGTATATGCAAATTTTCTTCGACAAATTAAGTATATATACAGTGATAACATGAAGAAAATATTTTCCCAAGATAACGAGTGCATTTGTAACTATAACAACAATCCAGCCAGGTGTCCTTTCCCAAGATCTTGACCGTCTGATCTGAGTATCTGACCGGATATGCAGATAAAATATTTATGAATGGATCGATTTACTTATTTAAGTCAGTCGAACAAATAATATGTCAATGGTGCGTGGGTTACGGTCCCTTTCGGAGTAAATGAGAAGGAAATAACCTACCAACTAATTCCCATCCGCCAAAAAATTTAAAAATGGAAAAAGAGAGAGCAACAAAGAGTATTTTAACTTTATACAACACAATCTTCTTACCTACGCTGGCATCTACGCACCGAACGAACTTGAATAAAATTCAATCGTATTAACTGTGCATCCTATTGAAGACACTCTTGCCTCAGCCGATCTTTTGTAACTATGCAGGTACTGTATTCTCTCGTTCACTTAATTAAGCTTAATTCGAGCGAAATTTGGAGTAGCTCTCCATCTATCACTCCCAATTTTGATTAGATGTGACCCTCTTCTTCTCACTTGGCAGAAATTGGTAAACCTTTTCAAAAATTACTCTAATTATGGTCCTTACACCTAGTATATTTACATTTACAAGAATGGATTTTTGGATTTTTTTTTTTTAATTATTCGAGGATTGGACAAATAATGCAATTCTGAGTATCATTTGAGCATTTCAACCGTTTCTGGATTTTTTTTAAGTCATTCGATCACAATAATCTATATTTAAACACTTAAAACCGTCCAGAATATAATTCATGTGTCATTTGTTCAAAAAGATTGGATTACACAAGATAATTACGCATATAAAGTGCAAATAATGCAAGTCTGAGTATCATATAATCATTTCAATCGTTTCTGGATCCATTCTAAGTCATTTCATCACAATAATCAAAATTTAAACACTTAAAACTGTTTAGAATATGATTCATGTGTCATTTATTAAAAAAGATTGAATTGTACAATTAGTTAATTACGCATATAAAGTGCAAATAGTGCCATTCTGAGCATCATTTGTGCATTTCAATCATTACTAGATTCATTCCAAGTCGTGCCATCGCAATAATCTACATTTAAACACATAAAATTGTCTAAAATATGTTTCATGCGTCATTAGTTCATAAAGATTGGATTATACAAGATAAATACGCATATAAAGTGCAAATCATGCAATTTTGAGTATCATTTGAACATTTCAACCGTTTCTCGATTCATTCTAAGTCATTTCATAACAATAATCTAAATTTAAACACTTAAAACTGTCTAGAACATGATTCATGTGTCATTTATTCAAAAATATTAGATTATACAAGGTAATTACGCATATAAATTGCAAATAATATAATATTGAGTATCATTTGAGCATTTCAATCGTTTCTGGATTAATTCTAAGTCATTTCATAACAATAATCTTCATTTAAACACTTAAACTGTCTAGAAAAAAATTCATGTGTCATTTATTCAAAAAGATTAGATTATACTAGGTAATTACGCAAATAAATTACAAATAATGCAAGTCTGAGTATCATTTGTGCATTTCAATCGTTTCTGGATTCATTCTAAGTCATTTCATCACAATAGTCTACATTTAAACACTTAAAATGTCTAAAATATGATTGATGTCTCAATTATTCAAAAAGATTTGATTTTGCAAGGTAATTACGCATATAAAATGCAAATAATGCAATTCTAATTATCATTTGAGCATTTCAATCGTTTCTGGATTCATTCTAAGTCATTTCATCACAATAATCTATATTTAAATACTTAAATTTGTCTAGAATACGATTCATGTGCCATTTATTCATAAATATTGGATTTTACAAGGTAATTACGTATATGAAGTGCAAATAATGCAATTATGAGTATTATTTGAGCATTTCAATCGTTTCTGGATTCATTCTAAGTCATTTCATCACAATAATCAATATTTAAACACTTAAAACTGTCTATAATGTGATTCATGTGTCATTTATTCAAAAAGATTGGATTAGACAAGAAAATTACGCATATAAAGAGCAAATAATGCAATTCTGAGTATCATTTGATCATTTCAATCGTTTCTGGATCCACTCTAAGTCATTTCATCACAATAATCTAAATTTAAACACTTAAAACTGTCTAGAATATGATTCATGTGTCATTTATTCAAAAAGATTGAATTGTACAATTAGTTAATTACGCATATAAAGTGCAAATAGTAAAATTCTGAGCATCATTTGTGCATTTCAATCATTTCTGAATTCATTCCAAGTCGTGTCATCGCAATAACATAAAACTGTCTAAAAGATGTTTCATGTGTCGTTAGTTCATAAAGATTGGATTATACAAGATAATTACGCATATAAAGTGAAAATCATGCAATTTTGAGTATCATTTGAACATTTCAATCATTTTTTGGATTCATTCTAAATCATTTCATAACAATAATCTAAATTTCAACACTTAAAACTGTCTAGAACATGATTCACGTGTCATTTATTCAAAAAGATTATATGATACAAGGTAATTACGCATATAAATTGTAAATAATGCAATTTTGAGTATCATTTGAGCATTTCAATCGTTTCTGGATTCATTCTTAGTCATTTCATCACAATAATCTACATTTAAACACTTAAAACTGAATATAATATGATTCATGTGTCAGTTATTCAAAAAGATTGGATTATACAAGATAATTACGCATATAAATTGCAAATAATGCAATTCTGAGTATCATTTGAGCATTTCAATCGTTTCTGGATTTATTCTAAGTCATTTCATCACAATAACTTATATTTAAAAACTTAAAACTGTCTATAATATGATTCATGTGTCAATTATTCGAAAAGATTGGATTATACAAGGTAATTACGCATATAAATTGCAAATAATAAAATTCTGAGTATCATTTGAGCATTTTAATCGTTTCTGCATTCATTCTATGTCATTTCACCACAATAATCTACATTTAAAGACTTAAAACTGTCTAGAACATGATTCATCTGTCAGTTATTCTAAAAGATTAGATTATACAAGGTAATTACGTATATAAATTGCAAATAATGGAATTCTGAGCATCATTTGAGCATTTCAATCTTTTCTGGATTCATTCAAAGACATTTCATCACAATAATCCACATTTAGATACTTAAAACTGTCTAGAATATGGTTCATGTGTCATTTATTCAAAAAGACTGGATTATACAAGTTAATTACGTTTATAAAGTGCATATAATACAATTCTGACAATCATTTTAGCATTTCAATCATTTCTGGATCCATTCTAAGTCTTTTCGTCACAATAATCTACATTTAAACACTTAAGACTGTCTAGAATATGATTCATGTGTCAATAGTTCAAAAAGATTGGATTATACATGTTAATTACGCATATAAAGTGCAAATAATGCGATTCTGAGTATCATTTGAGCATTACAATCGTTCCTGGAATAATTCTAAATCATTTCATCACAGTAATCTACATTTAAACACTTAAAACTTTCTATAATATGATTCATGTCTCATTTAATCTAAAAGATTGGATTATACAAATTAATTACGCATATAAAGTGCAAATAATGCAATTATGAGCATTATTTGATCATTTCAATAGTTTCTGGATTTATTCTGAGTCATTTCATCAAAATATCTACATTTTAACACTTAAAACTGTCAAGAATATGATTTATGTGTCCTTTATACAAAAACATTGGATTATACAAGGTAATTCCGCATATAAAGTGCAAATAATGCAATTCTGAGTATCATTTGAGCATTTCAATCTTTTCTGGATCCATTCTAAGTCATTCCATCACAATAATCTACATTTAAACACAAAAAACTGTCTAGAATATGATTCTTGTGTCATTTATTCATAAATGTATGATTATACATGGTAATTACGCATATAAAATGCAAGTAATGCAATTCTGAGGATCATTTGATCATTTCAATCGTTTCTGGATTCATTCTAAGTCATTTCATGTCAATAATCTATATTTAAACGCATAAAACTGTCTAAAATATGTTTCATGTGTCATTAGTTCAAAAGATTGGATTATACAAGGTAATTACGCATATAAAGTTCAAATCATGCAATTCTGAGTATCATTGGAGCAGTTCAATCCTTTCTGGATTCATTCTAAGTCATTTCATTATAATAATCTACATTTAAACACTAAAAACTATTTAGAACATGGTTCATATGTTATTTATTGAAACTGATTGGACTATACAAGGTAATTAAGCTTATAAAGTGCAAATAATACAATTTTGAGTATCATTTGAGCATTTCAATCGTTTCTGGATTCATTCTAAGTCATTTCTTGACAATAATCTACATTTAAACATTAAAAACTGTCTAGAATATGATTCATGTTAGTTCCAAATGATTGGATTATATATTATAATTACGCATATAAAGTGTAAATAATACAATTCTGAGCATCATTTGAGCATTTCAATCATTTCTGGATTCATTCTAAGTCATTTCATCACTATAATCTACATTTCAACACTTAAAAATGTCTAAAATGCAATTGATGTGTCAATTATTCAAAAAGATTAGATTATAAAGGTAATTACGCATATAGATTGCAAATAATGCAATTCTGAGTTTCATTTGAGCATTTCAATCGTTTCTGGATTCATTCTAAGTCATTTCATCACAATAACCTACATTTAAATACTCAAAACTGTCTAGAACATGATTCATGTGTCATTTATTCAAAAAGATTGGATTATACAAGGTAATTACGCATATAAATTGCAAATAATGCAATTCTGAGTATCCTTTGAGCATTTCAATCATTTCTAGATTCATTCTAAGTCATTTCATCACAATAATCTACATTTAAACACTTAAAACTATCTATAATATGATTCATGTGTCATTTATTCAAAAAGATTGGATTATACAAGGTAATTACGCATATAAATTGCAAATAATGCAATTCTGAGCATCATTTGAGCATTTCAATCGTTTCTGGATTCATTCTAAGTCATTTCAACACAATCAGCTACATTTAAACATTTAAAACTGTCTAGAACATTATTCATGTGTTATTTATTCATAAATATTTGATTATACAAGGTAATTACGCATATAAATTGCAAATAATGCTATTCTGAGTATCATTTGAGCATTTCAATCGTTTCTAGATTCATTCTAACTCATTTCACCACAATAATCTACATTTAAACACTTAAAACTATCTATAATTTGATTCATGTGTCATTAGTTCAAAAAGATTGGATTATACATGGTAATTACGTATATGAAGTGCAAATCATGCAGTTCTGAGTATTATTTGATCATTTTAATCGTTTCTATATTCATTCTAAGTCATTTCATCACAATCATCTACATTGAAACACTTAAAACTGAATAAAATATGATTCAAGTATTATTTATTCAAAAAGATTGGATTATACACGATAATTACCCATATAAAGTGCAAATAAAGCAATTCTAAGCATTTTTTGAGCATTTCAATCATTTCTGGATTCATTCTACGTCATTTAAAAACAATAATCTATATTTAAAGACATAAAACTCTCTAAAATATATTTCATGTGTCATTAGTTCATAAAGATTGGTTCATACATGCTAATTGCGCATATAAAGTGCAAATAATGCAATTCTAAGCATTTTTTGAGCATTTCAATCATTTCTGGATTCATTCTACGTCATTTAAAAACAATAATCTATATTTAAAGACATAAAACTCTCTAAAATATATTTCATGTGTCATTAGTTCATAAAGATTGGTTCATACATGCTAATTGCGCATATAAAGTGCAAATAATGCAATTCTGAGTATCATTTGAGCATTTCAATCGTTTATGGATTCATTATAAGTCATTTCATCACAATAATCTATATTTAAACACTTAAAACTGGCTATAATATGATTCATGTGTCATTTATTTAAAAATATTGGATTATAGAAGGTAATTACGCATATAAAATGCAAATCATGCAATTCTGACTATCATTTGAGCATTTCAATCGTTTATGGATTCATTCTAAGTCATTTCATTACAATAATCTACATTTAAATATTCAAAACTGTCTAGAATATGGTTCATGTGTCATTTATTCAAATAGATTGGATTATACTAGTTAATTATGCATATAAATGCCTATAATGCAATTCTGAGCATTATTTTAGCATTTCAGTCGTTTCTGGATCCATTCTAAGTCATTTCATCACAATAATATACATTTAAACACTTAAAACTGTCAAGAATGTGATTCAAGAGTCTTTTATTCAAAAAGATTGGATTATACAAGATAATTAAGCATATAAAGTGCAAATAATGCAATTCTGAGTATCATTTGTGCTTTTCAATCGTTTCTGGATTCATTCTATTTCATTTTATCACAATAATTAACATTTAAACACATAAAACTCTCTAAAATATTTTACATGTGTCATTACTTCATAAAGATTTGATTATACAAGGTAATTACGCATATAAATTGCATATAATGCAATTTTGAGTATCATTTGAGCATTTTAATCGTTTCTGCATTCATTCTATGTCATTTCACCACAATAATCTACATTTAAAGACTTAAAACTGTCTAGAACATGATTCATCTGTCAGTTATTCTAAAAGATTAGATTATACAAGGTAATTACGCATATAAATTGCAAATAATGCAATTCTGAGTATCATTTGAGCATTTCAATAGTTTATGGATTCATTTTAAGTCTTTTTATCACAATAATCTACATTTAAACACTTAAAGCTGTCTATAATATGATTCATTCATCATTTATTCAAAAAGATTGGATTATACAAGGTAATTACGCATATAAAGTGCAAATAATGCAATTCTGAGTATTATTTTATCATTTCAATCGTTTCTGGATTCATTCTAAGTCATTTCATCACAATAATTTATATTTAAATACTTAAAACTGTTTAGAATATGATTCATGTGTCATTTATTCAAAAATATTGGATTATACAGGTTAATCACGCATATAAAATGCAAATAATGGAATTCTGAGCATCATTTGAGCATTTCAATCGTTTAAGGATTCGATCAAAGACATTTCATCATTATAATCTACATTTAGATACTTAGAACTGTTCAGAATATGGTGCATGTGTCATTTATTTAAAAAGACTGGATTATACAAGTTAATTACGCATATAAAGTGCATATAATGCAATTCTGACAATCATTTTAGCATTTCAATCGTTTCTGGATCCTTTCTAAGTCATTTCATCATAATAATCTACATTTAAACACTTAAGACTGTCTAGAATTTGATTCATGTGTCAATAGTTCAAAATGATTGGATTATACATGTTAATTACGCATATAAACTGCAAATAATGTGATTCTCAGTATCATTTGAGCATTTCAATCGTTTCTAGAATAATTCTAAGTCATTTCATCACAATAATCTACATTTAAACACTTAAAACTTTCTATAATATGATTCATGTCTCATTTATTCAAAAAGATTGAATTATACAAGTTAATTACGCATATATAGTGCAAATAATGCAATTCTGAGCATTATTTGATCATTTCAATCGTTTCTGGATTAATTATAAGTCATTTCATCAAAATAATCTACATTTAAACACTTAAAACTGTCAAGAATATGATTTATGTATCCTTTATACAAAAACATTCGATTATACAAGGTAATTCCGCATATAAAGTGCAAATAATGCAATTCTGAGTATCATTTGAGCATTTCAATCATTTCTGGATCCATTCTAAGTCATTTCATCGCGATAATCTACATTTAAACACATAAAACTGTCTATAATATGATTCTTGTGTCATTTATTCATAAATGTTTGATTATACATGGTAATTACGCATATAAAGTGCAAGTAATGCAATTCTGAGGATCATTTGATCATTTCAATCGTTTCTGGATTCATTCTAAGTCATTTCATGTCAATAATCTACATTTAAGTGCACAAAACTGTCTAAAATATGTTTCATGTATCATTAGTTCAAAAAGATTGGATTATACAAGATAATTACGCATATAAAGTTCAAATCATGCAATTCTGAGTATCATTGGAGCAGTTCAATCATTTCAGGATTCATTCTAAGTCATTTCATCACAATAATCTACATTTAAACACTCAAAACAGTTTAGAACATGATTCATATGTCATTTATTCAAACAGATTGGATTATACAAGTCAATTACGTATATAAAATGCAAATAATGCAATTCTGAGTATCATTTGAGCATTTCAATCGTTTCTGGATTCATTCTAAGTCATTTCATAAAAATAATCTACATTTAAACACTGAAAACTGTCTAGAATATGATTCATGTTAGTTCGAAATGATTGGATTATACATGGTAATTACGCATATAAAGTGTAAATAATGTAATACTGAGCATCATTTGAGCATTTCATTCATTTCTGGATTCATTCTAAGTTATTTCATCACAATAATCTACATTTCAACACTTATAAATGTCTAAAATACAATTGATGTATCAATTATTCAAAAAGATTTGATTATTCAAGAAACTTACACATATAAAGTGCAAATAATGCAATTCTGAGTGTCATTTAAGCATTTCAATCGTTTCTGGATTCATTCTAAGTCATTTCATCACAATAATCTACATTTGAACACTTAAAACTGTCTAGAATATGATTCAGTGTTATTTATTCAAAAAGATTGGATTATAAATGGTAATTACGCTTATAAAGTGCAAATAATGCAGTTCGGAGTATCATTTGAGCATTTCAATCGTTTCTGGATTCATTCTAAGTCATTTCATCACAATAATCTACATTTAAACACTTAAATCTGTCTAGAATATGATTCAGTGTTATTTATTCAAAAAGATTGGATTATAAATGGTAATTACGCATATAAAGAGCAAATAATGCAGTTCTGAGTATCATTTGAGCATTTCAATCGTTTCTGGATTTCATTCTATGTCATTTCATCACAATAATCTACATTTAAACAGTTAAAACTGTCTAGAACATGATTCATATGTTATTTATTCAAAAAGATTGGATTATACAAGGTAATTACGCATATAAAGTGCAAATAATGCAATTCGGAGCATCATTTTAGCATTTCAATCGTTTTTGGATTAATTGTAAGACGTTTCCTCACAATAATCTATATTTAAAAAATTAAAACTGTCAAGAATATGATTTATGTGTCTTATATTCAAAAAGATTGGATTATACATGGTAATTACGCATATAAAGTGCAAATAATGCAGTTCTGAGTATCATTTGAGCATTTCAATCGTTTCTGGATCAATTTTAAATCATTTCATCGCAAGAATCTACATTTAAACACTTTTAACTAAAGAGAATATGATTCACATCTTTTTTTCTTCGAAAAGATTGTATTATACTAGTTAATTACGCATATAAAGTGCAAATAAAGCAATTCAGAGCATCATTTCAGCATTTCAATCCTTTCTGGATTAATTCTAAGTCATTTCATCACAATAATATACATTTAAACACTTAAAATTGTCTAAAATTTGATTCAGTCTCATTTATTCAAAAAGATTGGATTATAAAAGGTAATGACGCATATAAAGCGCAAATAATGCAATTCTCAGCATCATTTGAGCATTTCAAACGTTTCTGGATTCATTCTAAGTCATTTCATCGCAATAATTTACATTTAAACACTTAAAACTTTCTAGAACATGATTCATGTGTTATTTATTCAAAAAGATTGGATTATACATGGTAGTTACGCATATAAAGTGCAAATATTGCAATTCTGAGCATCATTTTAGCATTTCAATCGTTTTTGGATTAATTATAAGTCGTTTCCTCACAATAATCTTTATTTAAATAATTAAAACTGTCAAGAATATGATTTATGTGTCTTATATTCAAAAAGTTTGGATTATACATGGTAATTACGCATATAAAGTACAAATAATGCAGTTCTGGGTATAATTTGAGTATTTCAATCGTTTCTAGATCCATTCTAAATCATTTCATCACAATAATCTTCATTTAAACACTTAAAAATGTCTTGAATATGATTCATGTGTCATTTATTAATAAAGATGGGATTATACATGGTAATTACGCATATAAATCGCAAAATAATCCAATTATGAGTATCATATGAGCATTTCAATCATTTCTGGATTCATTCCAAGTCATTTCATCACAATAATCTACATTCAAACGCATAAAACTGTCCGAAATATGTTTTATGTGTCATTACTTCAATAAGATTGGATTATACATGGTAATTACGCATATAAAGTGCAAATCATGCAATTTTGAGTATCATTTGAACATTTCAATCGTTTCTGATTTCATTCTAAGTCATTTCATCATGATAATCTACATTTAAACACTTAAAACTGTCTAAAATATGATTCATGTTTAATTTATTTAAAAAATTTCGATAATACATGGTAATTACGCATATAAAGTGCAAATCATGCAATTCTGAGTATCATTTGAACATCTCAATCGTTTCTGGAATGATTCTAATGTATTTCATCACAATAATCTACATTTAAACACTTAAAACTGTCTAGAATATGATTCAGTGTCATTTATTCAAAACGATTGGATTATACGCGATAATTACGCATATAAATCACAAATAATGCAATTCTGAGTATCATTTGAGCATTTCAATCCTTTCTGGATTCATTCTAAGTCATTTCATCACAATAATCTACATTTAAATACTTAAAACTGTCTAAAATATGATTCCTGTGTCATTTATTCATATAGATTAGATTATACAAGGTAATTACGCACATGAATTGCAAATATTGCAATTCTGATTATCATTTGAGCATTTTAATCGTTTCTGGATTCATTCTAACTCATTTCATCACATTAATTTACATTTATACGCATGAAACTATCTAAAATATGTTTCATGTGTCATTTATTTAAAAAGATTGGATTATACAAGGTAATTACGCATATAAAGTGCTAAAAATGCATTTCTGAGCATCATTTGAGCATTTCGATCGTTTCTGGATTCAATCTATTTCATTTCATCACAATAATCTACATTTAAACACTTAAAACTGTCAAGAATATGATTTATGTATCTTTTATTTAAAAAGATTGGATTATACAACGTAATTACGCATATAAAGTGCAAATAATGCATTTCTGAGTATCATTTGAGCATTTCAATCGTTTATGAATTCATTCCAAGTCATTTCATCACAATTATCTACATTTAAACACTAAAAACTGTCAAGAATATGATTTAAGTGTCTTTTATTCAAAAAGATTGGATTATACAAGGTTATTACGCATATAAAGTGCAAATAATGCAATTCTGAGTATCATTTGAGCATTTCAATCTTTTCTGGATTCATTCTAAGTCATTTCATCACAATAATCTACATTTAAACACTTAAAACTGAATATAATATGATTCAAGAGTTATTCATTCGAAAAGATTGGATTATATATGATAATTACGTATATAGTGCAAATAATGCAATTCTGAGTATCATTTGAGCATTTCAATCATTTCTGGATCCATTCTAAGTCATTTCATCACACTAATCTACATTTAAACACTTAAAACTGTCTAGAATATGATTCTTGTGTCATTTATTCATAAATATTTGATTATACATGATAATTACGCATATAAAGTGCAAGTAATGCAATTCTGAGGATCATTTGATTATTTTAATCGTTTCTGGACTCATTCTATGTCATTTCATCTCAATAATCTACATTTAAACGCATAAAACTATCTAAAATATGTTTCATGTGTCATTAGTTCAAAAATATTGGATTATACATGGTAATTATGCATATAAAGTTCAAATCATGCAATTCTGAGTATCATTTGAGCAGTTCAATCATTTCTGGAGTCATTCTAAGTCATTTCATCACAATAATCTACATTTAAACACTCAAAACTGTTAAGAACATGATTCATATGTCATTTATTGAAACTGATTGGATTATACAAGGTAATTAAGCTTATAAACTGCAATTAATACAATTCTGAGTATCATTTGAGCATTTCTATCGTTTCTGGATTTATTTAAGTCATTTCATGACAATAATCTACATTTAAACACTTAAATCTGTCTAGAATATGATTCATGTTAGTTCGAAAAGATTGGATTATACATGGTAATTACGCATATAAAGTGCAAATAATGCAATTCTGAGCATCATTTGAGCATTTCAATCATTACTGGATTCATTCTAACTAATTTCATCACAATAATCTACATTTCAACACATAAAAATGTCTAAAATACGATTGATGTGTCAATTATTCAAAAATATTTGATTATACAAGATACGTACGCATATAAAGTGGAAATAATGCAATTCTGAGTGTCATTTAAGCATTTCAATCGTTTCTGGATTCATTCTAAGTTATTTCATCAGAATAATCTTCATTTAAACACTTAAAACTGAATATAATATGATTCAAGTCTTTTTTATTCAAAAAGATTGGCTTATACTAGTTAATTACGCACATAAAGTGCAAATAATGCAATTCAGAGCATCATTTGAGCATTTCAATCATCTCTGGATTCATTCTATGTTATTTCATCACAATAATATACATTTAAAAACTTAAAATTGTCTAGAATATGATTCAGTGTTATTTATTTAAAAAGATTAGATTATGAAAGGTAATTAAGCATATAAAGCGCAAATAATGCAATTCCGAGCATCATTTGATCATTTCAAACGTTACTGGATTTATTTTAAGTCATTTCATCACAATAATCCACATTTAGACACTTAAATCTGTCAAGAACTTGATTCGTGTGTCATTTATTCAAAAAGATCGGATTATACAAGGTTATTACGCATATAAAGTGCAAATAATGTAATTCAGAGTATCATTTTAGCATTTCAATCGTTTTTGGATTAATTCTAAGTCATTTCCTCACAATAATCTATATTTAAACAATTAAAACTGTCAAGAATATGATTTATGTGTCTTATATTGAAAAAGATTGGATTATACAAGGTAATTACGCATATAAAGTACAAATAATGCAACTCTGAGCATCATTTGAGCATTTTAAACGTTTCTGGATTCATTCTAAGTCATTTCATCACAATAATCTACATTTAAACACTTAAAACTCTCTAGAACATGATTCACGTGTCATTTATTCAAAAATATTGGATTATACATGGTAATTACGCATATAAAGTGCAAATAATGCAATTCTGAGCATCATTTTTGCATTTCAATCGTTATTGGATTGATTCTAAGTCATATCCTTATAATAATCTATATTTAAATAATTAAAACTGTCAAGAATATGATTTATGTGTCTTATATTAAAAAAGATTGGATTATACAAGGTAATTACGCATATAAAGTGCAAATAATGCAATTCTGAATATCATTTGAGTATTTCTATCGTTTCTCGATCCATTCTAAATCATTTCGTCACAATAATCTACATTTAAACACTTAAAACTCTCTAGAATATGATTCATGAGTCATTTATTCATACAGATTGGATTATAAATGGTAGTTACGCATATAAAATGGAAATAATGCAATTCTGAGGATCATTTGAGCATTTCAATCATTTCTGGATTAATTCTAAGTCATTTCATCATAATAATCTACATTGAAATGCATAAAACTGTCTATAATGTGTTTCATGTTACATTAGTTCAAAAAGATTGGATTATACATGGTAATTACGCATATAAAGTGCAAATCATGCAACTCTGAGTATCATTTGAACGTTTTAATTATTTCTGGATTCATTCTAAGTCATTTCATCATAATCTCTACATTTAAACACTTCAAACTCAATAAAATATGATTCAAGTGTTATTTATTCAAAAAGATTGGATTACACACGATATTTACTCATATAAAATGCAAATAATGCAATTGTGAGTATCATTTAAGCATTTCAATCATTTCTAGATTAATTCTAAATCATTTCATCACAATAATCTACATTTAAAGACCTAAAACTGTCTAGAATATGATTTAAATGTCATTTATTCAAACAGATTGGATTATACAAGTCAATTACGTATATAAAATGCAAATAATGCAATTCTGAGTATCATTTGAGCATATCAATCGTTTCTGGATTCATTCTAAGTCATTTCATCACAATAATCTACCTTTAAACGCTTAAAACTGTCTACAATATGATTCATGTGTCATTAGTTCAAAAAGATTGGATTATACATGGTAATTACGGATATAAAGTGCAAATAATGCGATTCTGAGTACCACTTGAGTATTTCAATCGTTTCTGGAATAATTCTAATTCATTTCATCTCAATAATCTAGATTTAAACACCTAAAACTTTCTAGAATTTGATTTATGTGTCATTTATTTAGAAAGATTGGATTATACAAGTTAATTACGCATATAAGTTGCAAATAATGCAATTCTGAGTGTCATTTTGAGCATTTCAATCGTTTATGGATTATTTCTATGTCATTTCATCACAATAATCTACATTTAAACACTTAAAACTTTCTAATATATGATTCACGTATCATTTATTCAAAAAGAATGGATTATACAAGGTAATTACGCAAATAAATTACAAATAATGCAATTATGAGTATCATTTGAGCATTTCAATCGATTATGGATTCATTGTAACTCATTTCATCTCAATAATCTACATTCAAACACTTGAAACTGTCTATAATATGATTCAAGTGTTATTTATTCAAAAAGATTGGATTATACACGATAATTACTCATATAAAGTGCAAATAATGCAATTCTGAGTATTATTTGAGCATTTCAATCATTTCTGGATTAATTCTAAGTCATTTCATCACAATAATCTACATTAAAAGACCTAAAACTGTCTAGAATATGATTTAAGTGTCATTTATTCAAACAGATTGGATTATACAAGTTAATTACGTATATAAAATGCAAATAATGCAATTCTGAGTATCATTTGAGCATATCAATCGTTTCTGGATTTATTCTAAGTCATTTCCTCACAATAATATACATTTAAACACTAAAAATAGTCTAGAATATGATTCAGTATTATTTATTCAAATAGATAGGATTATAAAAGGTAATTACGCATATATAAAGAACAAATAATGCTATTCTGAGCATCATTTGAGCATTTCAAACGTTTCTGGATTCATTCTAAGTCATTTCTTCACAATAATCTACATTTAAACACTTGAAACTCTATAGAACATGATTCATGTGTCATTTATTCAAAAAGATTGGATTATACATGGTAATTACGCATATAAAGTGCAAATAATGAAATTCTGAGCATCATTTTATCATTTCAATCGTTATTGGATTGATTCTAAGTCATTTCCTCACAGTAATCTATATTTAAACAATTAAAACTGTCAAGAATATGATTTATGTGTCTTATATTAAAAAAGATTGGATTATACAAGGTAATTACGCATATAAAGTGCAAATAATGCAATTCTGAATATCATTTGAGCATTTCAATCGTTTCTCGATCCATTCTAAATCATTTCGTCGCAATAATTTATATTTAAACACTTAAAACTCTCTAGAATATGATTCATGTGTCATTTATTCATAAAGATTGGATTATAAATGGTAATTATGCATATAAAATGGAAATAATGCAATTCTGAGCATCATTTGAGCATTTCAATCGTTTCGAGATTAATTCTAACTCATTTCATCATAATAATCTACATTGAAATGCATAAAACTGTCTAAAATGTGTTTTATATTTTATTAGTTCTAAAAGATTGGATTATACAAGGTAATTACGCATATAAAGTGCAAATCATGCAATTCTGAGTATCATTTGAACGTTTTAATCGTTTCTGGATTCATTATCAGTCATTTTATCACAATCATCTACATTTAAACACTTCAAACTCAATAAAATATGATTCAAGTGTTATTTATTAAAAAAGATTGGATTATACACGATAATTACTCATATAGAGTGCAAATAATGCAATTCTGAGTATCATTTGAGCATTTCAATCATTTCTGGATTAATTCTAAGTCATTTCATCACAATAATCTACATTTAAAGACCTAAAACTGTCTAGAATATGATTTTAAGTGTCATTTATTGACACAGATTGGATTATACAAGTTAATTACGCATATAAAGTGCAAATAATGCAATTCTGAGTATCATTTGAGCATATCAATCTTTTCTGGATTCATTCTAAGTCATTTCATCACAATAATCTACATTTAAACACTTAAAACTGTCAAGAATTAATCGAAAAACGATTGAAATACTCAAATGATAGTCAAGAATATGATTTATTTGTCTTTTATTAAAAAAGATTGGATTATACAAGGTAATTACGCATGTAAGGTGCAAATAATGCAATTATGAGTGATTGAGCATTTCAATCGTTTCTAAATTCATTCCAAGTAATTTCATCACAATAATCGACATTTAAACGCACAAAACTGTCTAAAATATGTTTCATGTGTCATTAGTTCAAAAAGATTGGATTATACAAGCTAATTACGCATATAAAGTGCAAATCATGCAATTCTGAATATCATTTGAACGTTTTAATCGTTTCTGGATTCATTCTAAGTCATTTCATCACAATCATCTACATTGAAACACTTAAAACTGAATAAAATATGATTCAAGTGTTATTTATTCAAAAAGATTGGATTATACACGATTATTACTCATATAAATTGCAAATAATGCAATTCTGAGTATCATTTGAGCATTTCAATCATTTTTGGATTCATTCTAAGTCATTTCATCACAATGATCTATATTTAAACACTCAAAAACTGTTTAGAACATGATTCATATGTCATTTATTGAAACTGATTGGATTATACAAGGTAATTAAGCTTATAAAGTGCAAATAATGCGATTCTGAGTATCATTTGAGCATTTCAATCATTTCTGAATTAATTCTAAGTTATTTCATCTCAATAATCTAAATTTAACCACTTAAAATTGACTAGAATATAATTCATTTGTCATTTATTCAAACATATTGGATTATGAAAGGTAATTACGCATATAAAGTGCAAATAATTTGATTCTGACTATCATTTGAGCATTTCAATCGTTTCTGGATCCATTCTAAGTCATTTCATCACAATAATCTACATTTAAGTACTTAAAACTGTCTAGAATATAATTCATGTGTCATTTATTCAAACAGGTAGGATTATAAAGGGTAATTACGCATATAAATTGCAAATAATGCAATTTTGAGTATCATTTGAGCATTTACATCGTTTCTGGATTCATTCTAAGTCATTTCATCACAATAATCTATATTTAAACACTTAAAACTGTCAAGAATATGATTTATGTGTCTATTATTCAAAAAGATTGGATAATACAAGGTAATTACGCATGTAAGGTGCAAATAATACAATTATGAGTGTCATTTGAGCATTTCAATCGTTTCTGAATTCATTCCAAGTCATTTCATCACAATAATTTATATTTAAACGCATAAAACTGTCTAAAATATGTTTCATGTGTCATTAGTTCAAAAAGATTGGATTATACAAGCTAATTACGCATATAAAGTGCAAATCATGCAATTCTAAGTATCATTTGGAAATTTTAATAGTTTCTGGATTCATTCTAAGTCATTTAATCACAATAATCTACATTTAAACACTTAAAACAATCTAGAATATGATTCATGTGTGATTTATTCAAAAAGATTGGATTATACAAGGTAATTACGCATATAAAGTGCAAATAATGTGATTCTGAGTATCATTTGAGCATTTCAATCATTTCTAGATTCATTCTAAGTCATTTCCTTTATTTGTTTTTTGTTTCCTTTCTCACTGCTCTCTCTTTTTTTTTCTTTGTTTCGTCTACTTCATAAATTTATTTGTTATATCTGTTAAATTTATTTGTTATATATGTTTAATTTGTTTGCTATATCTGTTTTATATATGTTCACCTTTATTTTTTTTTGTATGAGTTCAAATTATTTGTAATATCTGTTCAATTTATTTGCTACATATGTTCAATTTGTTTATGTTCACTTTTTTATGAGTTCATGGTGTTTATTATATCTGTACAATTCATTGTTATATCTGTTCAATTTATTTGATATATCTGTTCAATTTATTTGTGTTATATATTCACTTTTTTATGTATATAAGTTCATTTTTATCTTTTGTCTGAGTTCAATTTGTTTGTCATATCTGTTCATTTAATTGTTATATATGTTCAATTTATTTGTTATATATGTTCAATTTGTTTGTTATATATGTTTTATATATGTTCACCTTTACTTTTTTAAATGAGTTCAAATGTAATATATGTTCAATTTATTTGTTATATCTATTCAATTTATTTGATATATCTGTTCAATTTATTTGTGTTATATATTCACTTTGTTTATGTATATAAGTTCATTTTTATCTTTTATCTGAGATCAATTTGTTTGTCATATCTGTTCAATTAGTTTTTATATATGTTCAATTTATTTGCAATATATGTTCATTTTGTTTCTTTATTTAACCAATATTTGTGTCTCTTCGCTTTGTTGTTGTAAGTGTTCATTTTGTTATTTGTAAGTGTTAACCTTAAAAAAAATAGTTGCAAGGAAAGAAATTAGAAAAGAGGAGATGAAGGGAGAGACGCCAGGAGTAGAGGGAGGACGTAGAGAAAAGGAGCGCGCGGAGAGGAAGGAAAGGGGGGGGGGAGAGACGCCAGGAGTAGAGGGCGCGGAGAAAGGGAGTGCGCGCAGGGGAAGGGAAGAGAGGGAGGGAGAGATGTCAGGGGTAGAGGGAGGGAGTACACGGAGAGGAAGGGAAGGAGAGGGAGGGAGCGCTCGGAGGGTAAGGAAGGAGAGGGTGGGAGCACACGGAGAGGGATGAGTGCGGAAAAATGTATTGTGGATGGCGTGGATGTTGTTTTTTTGGATGATGATTATCACTCTTGGTTTAATATATACCCAACCCAACCTGTAGCAGGTTAGATGTGGAAATTGAATCTGGCCCGCTAACCAATCGGCCTATTTTATACCGGATGAACAGGTCACTGGTTGCAAAGTGCCTGCTCAATAATGTTGATTTATAAAGAAGAGAGTTATATCGTCTCTTGCAATAATGTTACAAAAGAAAGACTAATTAGATGTGTATACATTTATGTAAATGTAGGTTGATCTACTTATTTTTCCAATTAATATTAGTTATTAAAGATATAAGCTCTTTTTACAAGAATAATAACAAACTGAGACATGGAATTGCTCACTTATTTTGCAGAAATTACCAAAATATCTCAGTAAATGGGACCAGGAACTCATCCCTTTTGGTTCACAACCATGGCAGTAAGCTCCATTCTCTTTGGCTTCTTCATTTCATAACGTCATTTGTATATGTTATTAGAAAGATAGTACCAATCCAACGAACTATTTTTAAAAGGAAAAACTCTTTATGTATTATTTAAAAGGGACGATCCTTAGTAATATGTTGGTATTGTGGCATTTACAGGAAGATCGGAAATGATGATACAGATACTAAATTTGGCATTAACTGGAAGATCAGAAATGATGGTATTGATAGCCGGTTTTCATGGATGAGATCCAAAATTCAGAGCTTCCATAGCCCGATTACATGGATGAGACCCAAAAATCAGAGCTTCAATAACCAGATTACATGGATGAGTTCCCCAAATCAGAGCTTCAACAGCGGGATTACATGGATGAGTTCCCCAAGTCGGAGCTCTATAGGTGATTATGACTCTGTGGGAAAATTTCCATATTTAGACCAAGAGTAAGAGAACACAACAGAAATTTAAGCCCAACTAAGCTAGGCCCCATCCAAGGGTTAGTTAGCCTAATGTCAAACTAGATCAAGGCCTAATGTAGGTGAGATGGTCGAATGGTTCAAGGGCATAGGATGCCCAATATTAGTCAACCAAAAGTATCACCAGGTAGTTGCACTATATGTAACTTGTTGAGCTTACAAAACTCCTAATTAATTGTTATGTAAACGATAACCATTGCAATGACCACCAATCAAAACTTTTACTCCCTTTACCGTGCCCTTTTTGGTATTTACTGTGCCATCAAGATCATAAAACCTCCCATAACACATGGGAATCTTTGTGCTGCAGTCAGGTTACCGTCATACTTGGTTTGTACAACATTGGAAATGATCTCTAGGGGATGTTTCGTCAAATAAATACCTTTAATCTTGTTTTTTTTTTTTAAGTAGGGAGATGTAGGGAAGTAAAACAGAACATTTTATCTTAATTAGGATGAGTTGAGGGAACATAGCAATGAAAAGTTAATCCTATCACAACTAACTATATGAAAAATTCATAGAAAGATGCCCCCCCCCCCCCCAAAAAAAAAAGGAAATGTGTACGACTTGGGCCATTTGCATAAAAATGAATGAGATTAAAAATATTAATCTTCCAGCAATTTTTTTAAATTTAAATTAGATTATTAAGATAAAATTGGATTCAAATTTGTAATTGCCAGTATGCAAAAGATTTACACAAGTTTATCTACCCTTATGAGTTTTGATCCTCAATGGCCTTCCAGATGTCAGTAAATCTAACGTGTTTGACTGTCATTGACTGAGATTGCAACAACTTTGTAGAAAATCTGAATGTTCAGTACAATGTGTTTTCTTTCTGAGTAATTCTGACTGTTGCAAAAATATTAAGTCCAATAAATCTTTTCTTACTCTTTTTATAATTGTATTCTTTAATCTAAATATAAGCCTACAATAATTATGCTACATACCTTACAAAGAGCTTGCTGAAGCTCTTATCTATTTATTCCCGAGGTCCATGAGACCCTCTGCATTATTCCATTAAATTCAGGATAAGAATATCAACTATTTTTCACTCAATCAATAAAGATACAGGATTATCATGCATGGTTTCTTTTAAAAAAAATATTCAATTTGGAATGAATACACATACATTGAGCCAACTTATGTTGCATGACTACTGGTACGAGTTTCATATCCGATGCTGTCGCCGCAATATGTAGATTTTGAAAAATCTCCGATACAGTTGTGGTGATATATATATACAATGAAAGATTGACATAATTATATCCAACAAATAGAAAAATTTAGCCCTATTAACCACACAGACAACTAAACTTAAAACCACGGAATTAGATCAATATAATTCCCAGATGAATGACCTCCATATCAGAAATTGAGTTCAACAAACACCAAAATTCACCCATTCAGTCGTTAGATTTCATTAAGGAAGCACATAATGATGTCCTCCTCTAAATCATCCTACTCGATTCGAATATCAATTAATCAAAAACGGAGACCATGGCAACAGAACATACTCCTCCGTAAGTCCCCATCTCTCCTCATTCTCTTGCTATTCCAGAGTCCAGACCAAGCAGGGTCCCACTACCTCTCTCCAATTCTCCATCTCGACGACTACGAGGCGACGGATGCGAGGCTGGAATAAAGAAATCCTCTCCGCACTCACTCGAGCACAACCTTCTCTTCCACTGCCACTCCCCACACTCGCCGTCCCTCCTTTCTCCTTCCCCTTCCACCCACTACCCTCCACCTCCATCTGAGCTCCAATGCCCAAAAAATTATTTCCAAAGCTCGTGACATTTCCTGCACACCTCAAAAATCGTAGAACTCTCGATTGCTTGCACGGTTGGCCGAGGTGCTGGCGAAAGAGGAGACAGAGGCAAGGCTGGACTCGAATAAAAATCCTGCGCACATCAACCAACATGTAAGTCAAGTAACATTTTCTAAATTAATTGAGCAAGTTCACTACTTGATATGTAATACCCCGTACCAGTCAAACTTTATTATTATATTATTTAGTACACTTCTCGTTTACTGTTAAACAATTTTTAGTTGGAGTTACTTGAAAGCTCAATTCAAGTTGGTAAGCATTTTATATTGCACAAATTAAGTTGATCAATTCAAGTTGATTTGTACTTTTTTTTTATTTAGCATAGAATAATAATAGCATGAAGTTCATGCTGATTGATTGAAAAAGAAAAATAAATTAACTACTATATTGAGTCCAATAAGAGAACCCAATTAACAATGTTGTCGTACCAAAACTTGGGATATTACAACAGAGAATTCAAGTTTGCACAATTTTTAGTTTTTTTTTTTTTTTTTTTTAAGAAAATTGGAGTCAAGCCTCCCAACTTATTTTTAAATTAAAAGTTTGTACAATTTTTTATTAATAGAAAGGGTTTAGAATTATAGTGGCTTGTTGAATCAGATTACTACTCTTATAAAGTAAACATTTCACATTTGATTTATTTAACAGTTCATGACAGTTCATCAAACGGTTTTTTTTTTTTTTTTTTTTTCCTTTGAATCATCTGAAAGGTTATGAGTATTTCGATAATCACCACCTCTATCACATATTCACATCACAGCACCACATATTGTTGTGGTTTTGAACGAAGGATAGGTAAAGCATATCATCTTTTTGAATAAAAAGCTCGAACACAAACAAGTAATTCATCACGGGTTTCAAATTTCAGAGAAGTGAGCTGGTCTTCATTGCTTGGAAGTTGGATCCATCTATATATCAAAAAATTTTTGTCCATTAGAAATTTTAGATGTTTTTGTTGTAAGAAAATTTTATATGTATTTATTGTAAAAAGAAAGATTGATTAATGTATTAATTGTAGATAGGTATGATGTATTTTCTTGATTTTTTATTCAATGCTGAATTGACAATAACGTGTATCAAGTACCAAGTACTGTAAGTATGATGCGAGTGCAATTCATACAAGTAGCAAACGTTTGTCATTTTTTTTTTTCATGGTACATCAGAAATAAGTCTCATGTTGATAAGAAAACAAACTAAGTTTAGATCCTTAAACTATCTAAATTGACAGTAAAATTTGAGAATAGCATGAAAGAGGAAGTACCGAGTCTCTTCGATAATGGCGATTAACAAGGATTAAGAAGGAAGAGCACTAAAATTGAGACTAAAAAATTTCGAGCGCTGATGTATTTTTTTAAGAAAAATTCTCAATTAAAAATAGGCTCTTCAAAGTGGCGGCTAGGAATGCCCTAACAAAATCTTATGCTTTAAATTAAGAGAATTTCATTGAGGAAACTTTAAATGATGCTGGTTCTTTCCTTATTTCACTAGGGCAAATGCGTCAAAAAAAAATTAAGAGAATGCTCCCAGTGAAAATAGGCGTGTCCAAAGCACTCCCCAAATTGTAACCACATAAGACTGTAGTACCTAAAATATCCGGCAATTGTGTTGTTTCGGAGATTTTATGTGACCAAAATTAAGGGTCAACACTATATTTACTGACGTGGCACTTAAATGAGGTTATGTGTTGCTTCACACCTTGGTTTGGTAAAATAAGGTTGAGCAAAAGACCCAGTAATGACCTAATGTGAAGCGCTCTTGAAGAACTTGCCCTTGCTTCACTAGCACTGATCTTATGTGGCTGTTAGGACGCACACAAAATAGACAGTACACAGATGGTTTCAGTGAAAGAGTTACAGCGTACCGATTAAATTGCTAATGCTTTGGCCCACTTTCCCGAAATTAAAATGTTTGTATGTAACGATACTTATGTAGAAACTGTGCTGCATTTCGAATTCTTCTGCCGGAGTTATATTTGTGTCGCGTTATTATTTTCAATTGAATAGAACAATCTTAACTATTCAAATATACCACAATGATGGATTCAATAGAAGAAATCGGGTACATTCTACCGGAGTTATATATTAATTTTTTTTTATGTTATGCTTGTAAACTTTTTTTTTAAGAAATGCATATTTTAAACCTCATAAAAATAAGTAAATAACAATATGGATGTATTATTGACATCCATTAGTTACAACTTTTATTATATTTTGTCGACTTCATTTAAAAATTTTATGGTTCCACCCATGAATATTTATAATGCAAAATTTATATTTCTTTATCAATGATATTAGTATTTTCATATTGACCTCATCCTAAAACTATATTCTTTTTCTGTTATCGTCACACCGGAAAATTTTGTCCCAAGATAGCTCCTGGATATGTGTGCATCACCTTTTAACACTATCAAATTTTTTGTTACATTATAATTATTTTTTATATAAAAAGTTAAAATTTGATATACCATTTTCACAAGTACCACAAAGAACTAAATGCAATTTTCTTAATTTTTCTCTTTACCTTTTTTTTATTCTTTCGTTCCCAATTTTTCAACCTGTTTGGCGTTATAGTTTGAGGATCCTCTGTAACGAGCCACGATCCAACAACTTGGTATGTAAACTGTGCATTTCGTTCGGTTCTTTAGTGTGGGATAAAATGATACTTTCAGTGAAACTGCTCATAATTTAACAAGTAAACATTGCATAATTTGCATTTTTCAAATTCAATTTAGGGAAGTAAACAACAAAAACTATAACATCTTCAATATATCATAAAAGAAGTTCGAGAGTTCACATGATTGCAGTAGTTGCACAGACTTGACTATTCGAAATGGACAGAGATATCTAGAACAAATATTGGTGGGTGTCTTGACCAGCAGTGGGGATCATTTTTAATTAACGGACTGGATCTAAAAACCTCTTTAAATCAGCGAATAAATATTGGAATACTTAGATATATGTCATTATGAAAACTGTCAATTTGAAAAATGCCACTCTTAAAATGATAATAAGTTTTATGCCACTATAAAATGGTTAAATTAGTTTTATGCCATTAATTCCTCCTAAAACATAGTTAAATAGAAATATGCCACTCTATAAATCGTCATATTTGTAAAAAATACCCAAATTGTCCTTATATATTAAATCATTGAGAAAAGGAAAAAAAAATACTGAAAGGAAATAAATAAAAACAGTGTCCCCCGTCTCTTCCATCCCAAACATAATTAGCCATTGAACATTCGCAAGCAAGGGCGAAGTCAGAAATATAATTTGAGGTGGGCCAAAATGAAAAAATAAATTTTAAGGGGGCCATTTTACATATCTGTTGAGATTTCCATTAAATTTACTTTATAATTATTAATACAATTTAAAAAAGAGGGGAGGCCAAGCCCACTTGGGCCCCCACGCTGGCTCCGCCCCTGTTTGCAAGAAATAAAAATGATGTTTTAACTCATAAATTGAAACAGAATTTAAATTATCAGTACTATTTTAAAAGATTGAAGATTGATTTTGGACGTTGCAAAGTCCATTTTTACCAAGAGGATTAATGGTTTATTTGGTATAAATAAAAATTTACAAGACAAAATTTATCCTTTTGTAAACGTTAACTAATCAGAAAAAAATGATTTTTTTTCTAAAATAAAATGGATCCGAAACTGAATCTATTATTTTGTAAAAATACTAGCGTGGTAATGGAAAGATGAAACCAACCTATTAAAACTGTGTTCATGGTATAAAATCATTTTTTACAATTCTAAAGTGGCATTAAATCGATTTTTATTGTAATATAGTGACATAAAACTAATTATTTATTTTGTGATGGCATAATTCTAATTTTAGTGTTTTATAGTGGCATATTCTAAAGAATATAATTAATGGTCTATCAATTGATCAATGGCATAATACTAATTTCTATTATTTGACAGTGGTATAAAAATTATTCATCGTTTAATGGAATATCTCCAATTTCAAATTTTGCAGTGACATAAACCTAAATCACCCATAAATATTTTAGCAACGGGTGATTGCGGTCCATCTGGATCGATGATCAGTCGAAAAGTCAATGGGGCTGTTTGGATCGTCCGGGAATAGGAGGAATTTCATATTCCTAGGCATAAATTTATTATAAACAATCCAAACTCTTCACAAAATTACACACTTCCCAATACTTTCCGCCTAGGAATAGGCTATTCCTCTTATTCCTAAGCGATCCAAACGGCCCCAATTGTGGGAGTCCCTTTCGGAGTAAACGAGAAGGAAACAACCTACATAAAGAGAGAGAGAAAAAAAGCGAGAGATAAAGAGAGCAGAGGCACCTGCCCACTGAACGGAGTTGAATAGAATCTCTTCTCTACATCTTTCTAGCCTCTGTTGTTTCTGTTTCCGAAGAATCATATGCTCTACTAAATATGCATCCTATTGAAGTCGCCTCTCCTCAACCAATCTTTATAACATATCAGCTGGTACATAAATCTCTTTCTCTCCATATCTTAATTGGACAGAAATTCAGATTCACTCTCAATCTATCATAATCAATTTCGTAATTTAGAAATGACTCACTTTCTTTTTTAATGCAATGAAGTCTTGTGAAATTTTATCAGTATTCGAGTTTACTGTGATTTTGGTCCTTACGGCTGGTCTATTAACAAGAGTGGAGTATTTTACATTATTCTCAATTTGGAAAAAGAAATAGAAATTAAGCACAATAATTTTGGGTCGAATAATCTGATTTGTACCATTGCATATAAAGTTACTGATAGAAAAAAATCACAATTATGAGTTTATAGGTATCTAATGAATCTAACTATTTGCGTTTGCGGTTCAGATTGTGAAACCAATTCAATCAAAGTTGAAAGTCCAGTAAAAATATGCATCAAGATAGCTTTATACAACCCTAGGTAAACAACTAGTTTTAGATTGGTCTTCGTATGTTTTTTATATATATTAATTAATGGCTTTCACATATGTACCCTATGACGGTGATTATTTATATATAACGTACAAGGTACTGAATTCTCTTGCTCTCTTAAGCTTAATTCTTAGCTAAATTTGGAATTACTCTCAGTCTATGACACTCTATTTTGTTTAAACATGACACCTTTTCTTTCTTTCTAAAAGAATCTCGAAAATTGTAAATAATTATAAAACATTACATGTACTGAAGTTTACTGTGGCTATAGTCCTATGTCTAGTCTATTAACAATAATGAATTATTGAAATTTTAAAATTATTTGAGCATTGGAAAAAGAAATAGAAGACACAATAATTGTGGGTCGAATATTCCAGTTCAAATTCAGGAGGATATGTCAGTTAGATACATCTTGGACCTAATTTGAATTAGATCATGGCATAATATTTCTGACGAAAAAGAAATCCAACTTAATTTGTGTATGGTTATTTAATGATGAACCTAACTGCTCGTAACAGCTCGAAGTCCAGTAAAGATACTCATCTAGTTATCTTTTTGATACAAGCAATGGGACAAGTATTAGATTGGTTAGTTATCTGCATATCTTTTATGTTAGTTAATTTTACTTACTCATATAACCTGTGAACTGCTGCTGATTCTAGAGATAGAGACATCACAACCTGAAGGCCACATCCTAATGGGACGGATAGGTGTTTAACCAGCCAGTTTCCTTTCACAATGTTATCGGCGATTGGGAGCGCACTAAATCTCACTTCTCCACCCAGAAGAGATGATCTGAAGGAAGACATTGAGAAGTTGGATAGAAAACTAAGGAGGATTCAGGCAACAGTTGAAGAAGTTGAGAACAGTGAGATCCATGATGAGGCTGTCAATTTGTGGCTCCATGAGTTAAAATGTCTTGCTGATGATGCCAAGGATGTCCTTGATGAGTACCGCTATGAGATCTTGCGGTGCCAGTTGGAAGTCAAACCAGTTGAAACAGCAATTCTGCCAGGTCAAGTAACTCGTAGCAAATCGAACAATGCCATAATGAAGTATGTCTTGTCCTATTTATCAGAGACTATTTCACTAGAGATTAGTGAAAAGATTTATCAAATAAACAGTCGATTTGATGAAATCTCAGGAGACAGGGAAGTCCTGCGGTTGACAAATGAGGAAGGAATGAGGAGAGTTGGCGTCTCTTCCATAAACCTTTCTTCAACCAGCCACTTGATGAGTAAAGATGGTATTTTTGGAAGGAGCCATGACAAGGAAGAAATTATTAACCTATTGCTCTCTGGGGTTTTAGAGGATGATGAAATAAAATACCAGTTCAGAGTCATTCCAATATTAGGGATGGGGGGTATCGGCAAGACTACTGTGGCCCAGATGGTCTATAATGATCCTTTTGTTCAATCAATATTTGATGTGAAGGCATGGGTATATGTTTCTTCGGAGTTTGATATTATTAGGCTTACAAAAGAGATTACTGAATGTGTTACTGGAAAGCATGGTAATAGTTTTGGTGGGTTCAGCAAGAACCAAGAGGTGCTTCTGAAGGAGTTAGTTGGAAAGAGAATGTTTTTGGTACTCGATGATGTGTGGGATGTGACACAAGATGATTGGGAAACATTCTTTCTTCCGTTAAGAGTTGCTAAAGTTGTGCGAGTGTTAGCGACAAGTAGGAATGAAGCTGTTACTGAGGCTCCCAGTACAGTCTCTCCATACCGGCTTTATTTATTGCCTGAACAAGATTGTTTCAAATTGTTTTATCATTATGCATTTGGTGGGGAAGAAATGAAAGAAGGAGAATGGTCATTGGATATTAATAAGGAAATAATCAAGAGGTGTGGCAGACTGCCTTTGGCAATTAAATGTATTGCCAGAGTTTTGAAATATAACAAAAAAATATATATTTGGAGGGAAATTTTGAACAGTGAATTATGGGAATCTGATGAGCTTGATCCAATTTTTCGTTCACTTAAAATAAGCTACTATCATTTGCCCCCAAAACTAAGAGATTGTTTCTTGTTTTGCTCCCTGTTTCCTAAAGGTTCTCGACTTCGAAAAATTTCAATTATTTACATGTGGATGGCCCACGGATTTGTCCTGCCTAAAGGAAGGAAAAGTGCAGAAGACATCGGAAAGGAGTATCTTGCTGAGTTGCAACTGCGATCTTTCATAGAACCTTGTACAAAAGGTAGCTTTCGTTTGCATGATGTCATTTATGATCTTGGAAGATATCTTTCTGGGGGTGAAATCCATACCATAATGGATGAGAGGTCAGGTCAGATACCTGAAAAAATTCGACATTTATATATTAAAAAAGGAAATAACTCCTACCAGTCCTTTAGACCTGAAAGGTTAAGGACGTTGTTTAATGCTCCTCTAAGTACCCATGGTTCTTTCATTGATCTACATGATATATGGTCAGTACGTGTCCTTGGATTGATTGGTTCCAATGTACTTGCTTTGGCACATTCACCCCTAAAGCATCTGTGCTACCTTAAAATTATAGAATTCATGGATGAAACCTTACCTGAATCATTGTTCCTCCTTTACAATTTACAAACACTTGAAATAACTCGCTGCCCCAATTTAAGAGAGCTGCCTACAAACATTGCAAATCTAGTGAACCTCCGGTACCTTCACATCACGCATGTAGAAATTGAGGAACTTCCAGTGATGTTATGGCAAGTTCAAAATCTTCAGATGCTACGCCTGAGAGAATGTAACAATCTAAGAGTGCTACCTCTGGGTATTAGTAATCTCAAGAACCTACATGTTTTGCAGCTGAAGTCATGCAAGCGGCTAGAAGAGCTACCAGCTGATATAGGAAACCTCATCAACCTCTCACTTCTGGATGTTTCTTTTAGTAGGATTAGAGCATTTCCAGCATCTATAGCCATGCTCAAGTCAGCAAAAATTGTGCTTGTTGGTGTACCTGATAATGTCAAGAAACAACTGACTTCCAACTCGGTAGATGTTTATGTAAGTAGTTCAAGTTTTTCATTCAATATATGCGTTCTTACTACATGTAGTCTCATTTACATTTCCAGATGCATTTGATAATCACTCCTCCAGATACTAAGTATGTACACTTACAGGGTACTTAAATCTGTCAGATACACAAGATAAAAGATGATGTTAACTTAATATGGAAGTTCCAAGAATTAGCATTTTCTTTCCATATGGCTTATCCATTTATAACATCATTATGATTTAGGTTGAGTTGATGGAGAACGGTTTCAACAGACTGTCCTTTGAGGATAAGCAAACAGCAATAGCGGTGAGTATGGAGTCATTTTCACTTTGGTACATCACATTTTACATAATTCGTTAGTTTGTTTCAAAATACTTGCAATTTTACAACTTCAGGTGAATCAACTTACCAGACATTATAAGGGTTGGGTGCAATATTGCAAATCAGGATCAACATTAATTAATATTGTCCCAGCAGGTTGGACTTAACCTGACCCTCAAATTGTTGAGAAGAGCCACACCAGACCTGACAGATCACATGACACAGGTCAACCAGAGCCAATTCATTTTATTTTATCGAGTGCATTGAATGTTCTAATAAAAATAATCAGCAGTTAAAACAGTTATTGGATTAGTGTTGTTTTTGAGTTTCCATTCCTCTGTTGAATGTGGAGGCACTTGTTTTCCAAATTATTCCCCTCTTCCGTACAGCCATCTGCACCCAACCCCTTTTTAAGTCTGGAAAAATAAAATAAAAGTGTTTGAGTTATTTATATAATAGCAGTGCTATATTTGTCAAAGAATATATCAATCAAAGAAGAGGGGCCTCCCTAGCGTGAGGCTTTATTCCCTAATTTTCTCTAATCTTCAAAAAAAAAAAAAAAGGGCGTGTGTGTGGTGGTGGTGGTGGTGGTGTGTGTGTGTGGGTGGGTGGGTGGGGGGGGGGGGGGTTGGGGGGTGGTCGGGGGGATAGTAGGCAAGCAGTGTCATTACTGCTCAACCTATACCGAACCCAACATGTAGTTGGTCAGAGTCAGAGGTGGAAGCTGAACCTTTGTCCACTAACAATCCTATTTCATATAGGATGGTCAAGTTAATTCTAGGTTCCCAACACTATCATGCATTCTATAGCAATATATTTGGATCATCTTTTGCAACACATCACAGCAGAAAGAATAAAAAGTTATGGTTTAATATTTCGTCATCATAACTTCGGATTAATCAGATTTATGTGACTGCAGGTTGATCGGCCTAGTTTTAATATAGTAAACATCAGCCTGTTTTCCACAATATTGATCTGAGGCATGACCTTCTTGCTTGCTTATTTTGCAGCAACTACTACAATATACCAGTAAATGGGACCAGAAACTCGCATATTTTGAAGATATTGATTCTGTAAGCCGGATTACATGGATGAGTTCCCAAAACCAGAGCTTAGAAGATTATGACTGTCTGTCTGTCAATGGCAAATAGCCAAATACTCCGACCAAGAGTTAGTGAGCACAGCAGAATTGAAAGTCCAACCAAGCTAGCCCAAGGTCCATTCAGTCCAAATGTCCAATGTCTTGAATATATATAGCTGTATATAGGTGAAATGGACCGGTAGTTGAGGGCATAGCACGTCGATTATTTTAAACATTATAAAATCCCTTACAAATCTGCTGATTCCATGTATATCTTGTTGAGCTTCAGAAAACTTCTAAGTTTGGATCGCTCAAGAATAAAATTACGAATAATTATTCAGAATTAAAAATATTATTCGTAGATGGTTGAGAATAACTTTTTTTTTATTTAGAGTATTAAAAGTGGTTTTAAATCCAGAATAAAGTTTTATTTCTAGTGTATTTAGATTATCTTTTAATTCAGATTAAGGGTGCATTTGGCAAAATAGGAGTCAGTACTGTTAGTGGTATAAGGTTAGTACTTTTTGGGGTTAGAGGGGTAGAATGTTGAGGATAGTGATTTGATGAGGTTAGTGCTAACTTAAGGTTAGTGAATATTGTTTGTCGCGGTATGTTGAGGTTAGTATTTTAGGGTTAGCAACTATTAGTGGTGTAATTATTATTAATTATTATTAATTAGTAGTTATTAATAACTATTAATTTTAATAAAAATTATTATTATTAATTATTAACTATAAATTATAAAAGATAAACCATTATTAATTATTATTATCATTATTATAATAACTATAATTGAATATCGTTATTATTATAATTTTACAGTAAGGATTATATAAATTTATACAATTATTATTAATTACTAATTATTATTATAGTAACTATTATCAATTATTAATTATTATAAATATTACCATAATTATTAATATTATTTATTTTGAATTATTAATTACTTTAATTATTATTATATTAATTGTTAACTATTATTAATTATTATTATTATTATTAATTATTAATTACTTTAATTATTATTATTATTATATTAACTATTATTAATTATTAATTACTTTAATTATTATTATTATTATATTAACTATTATTAATTATTAATTACTATTAATTATTATTAACTAATAATAATAATTAGTACTTATATTAAGGATTATTTAAATGTATATAATCCTCATTGAAAAAATTGAAAAGAACAATTTTAACATTTTCTCTCTCCACGTAAATGCAAGGGAAAATGCTAACTCACCATTTTGCATGGTTAGTAGGGTAGTGAAAAGTTAGCACCTAACCTAACTTTGATTCATTTGGCATTTAAAGTTAGCAAGGTTAGTTTGCTACCCTTAGAGTAGCGCTAACCTAAGCCTTACCAGAATAAAAAATGATCTCAATATATTTTTTTAATCCAGAATAAAAAATGATCCGAATACACTAGAAATAAAAAATGTATTCCAAATTCAAGCACATAAAAAGTAACACTTTTAATTAAAAAAAACTTTATAGTATAATATATGAACCATGGTCCATGCAATGACCATCAATCAAATTTGTCACGCCCTTGACCATGCCCTTAAATGCAATTTCCCGTGGCATCAAGATCATAATACCTCACATAAAGCATGGGAATCTGGTGCTGCAGACTGCATTTAAGAAGTTACAGTTACCTATTGGTTTCAACAGTAATGGTGATTTCTTTTTTCTGACAAGCTAGGTAGAGGCTACCTAGAGACAGTAATGGTGATTTCACTAGGGGATGTTTCATATCGTCCAAGAATACAGGCAAGTACTGAGAGGTTCTTGCCAAAATTTTAGTTCTTATTAGAATTAACTAGGTCAGATGAAAATCAATATAGATTCATCGATGCTTTCGCATTAATCAGAAAGTATTAAAAAATTGGAGAAAATTTATATTTCTGCTAATATTTTTTTTAGGTCAGTTTATGTTCATGTCGTCAATTTTGTGCTTTTAATTTTTTTTTCTTCAAAAAATAATCTTTCTATGACAGTTCCATGTGTAGCTCGTGTCCTTTTTTTTTTTTTTTTTTTTTCTTTTGAGAGAGCAGCATTTAATAGTTCATTGTTCTATTTTGATGTGTGGCAAGATGCAATCAATAGTTCAAATGATATTAAATTTTGGTTTTACATCTATACTGAAAAGAATAATTATTATAATAATTATTAATTTTTCTGTTTTGAAAAGAGGGCACGGATGGAAAACTTTTCTCATCTATTACTTTTCAAATATTTTTGTTTACAAAAATAAAAAATATATTTTCATAAAATTATGTTTTCTATGTTGATATATTTTAAAAAAATTTATTTGTCCACACATTGAGTGAGTACCTTTTCCAATACTAATTAAATAACCACAAAAACCAACATAAACAGGTATAACCAAACAATTTAGGCTAAGATAAGAATCAACGGAAAATAAAAATAGTATAATTGCTGGTAGTGATATAATCTGTTGGCAGTTGGATCGTGTCAAGATTGCCCCTCACGTCGAGCTGACATTCAAAGTCTAAAAAAACTTGCCAGAAACCAAAAGGGTTTCTAAGCTCACCCAAAACACTTGTTTCATGTTCTAGGACAATTCCATTTTAACCCCTTCATCTTTTGGATTTTCTGCTACAGCCAATTGAGGCTTCTCCACTTCATTCTCTCCTCACAATCATCTTCCAAAATTTGAAAGTCCATTCCTCAAAAGTCCAAATCAACTCCCTTCATATCTTGATCAATTCACAGCAGTATACTCTACTCAGGAATGCCTGTGCAACAATATCTATTACAAAACCTGCAATAGAAAACAAAATGGTGTTACCTTTGTTAGTCTGCATGGCTATACCCAGAAGCACTGGTACTGATTCTATGGGCCAGTCCGAGCTGGATAACTGGCTCGCCCTCTTACGAAGAAGTTCTTGTCCGAATCGAGTCCAGCCCTCTTTTTTTCCGGAAAATATTCGACCCTCTTTATCATTATCGGTCGTTCAAGACTTAACTGACTAATATATATGAAAGCCCTATTCGACTTGAATTACATTTTTAATTCATGCATGCGGGTATGTTTGGCAAAATAGGAGAACAGGGTATTCGCGAACCCAGAATTTGGGAACCCAGAGTTCGTAGTTCCGACATTTTGGAGGGATAAGGAATTAGGAGGCGAATTAGCAGTTCGCGTTGTTCCCGACTTGTTTGGTTTGACGCGAACTAGGATATTCACGAACAGCTCTATTCCGACATCTCCCAAACATACCTGGTACTTGAGTGAATATTAACGTGAATAACCAAAATGATGCAACCAAATACAATTAATTGATTGAGTATAATTAAACCTTATTACAATTTCATGTCCACGTCAATTTCAATCAGTATTTTATCAACCTTTAGCAAAATAATAAGGTGACCACATTTTCGTGTGCGACTAATAAACACAAACCGACCTGTAGTGATAATATTCAACATAACAATTAACAAACACTAAAATAAACTAAAAAAAATGCTAAAATATAGCATGCAAAGGATCTTGGCAATATAACAAAAGCTTCCATTCTTTCATATTTTACATGGAACAACAAAAATCTCCATGGAACATGAAAAAGGATAATAAAAGATAATCCAAACTGGCAACAACTATCACGGAACATACACAACTTTCATGTCTTGCACATCTTAACTAAATTATCTCAAAAAAGGCTACATTTGCAACAAAATATGTTCCTTATCCTAGAATAGAATCAACAAATATTTTTTTCTTATGTAAATTCCAGCAATTAGCAAACTACCTATTAGAACATGGTATAATTGACTTCAGTTTGCCCTTCAAGCTGCTGCTGCCAAGTGACGATATTGAACATATCAAGGCTCCTGAAAAAGTGCATGGGTTTGTAAACCCAACAAGAAAAGGAAACAATTAAGGTGTCATATCCAGGTACATATCAAGACTGAACCCGTTAGGAAAACAGATCCAACCCATTATAGCCACAATTATCCAACCCAGTATGTCTCATTTCTATGTTTGAGTCGATCCTTGTTCATTTAACATGAAAGAGTTTACCAAATAGGAAATTCAAAATATTTTGCTGAAATCATAAATAATTCACAATAGATGTTCAACATTCAACAGATATTCTGTCATATTTAACCTAGCTCTTGTAACAGTGAGTCTTTATTTGGTTTGTCCTTTCTACCCTTGTAAGATCCTTAATTAAACATTTGCATAGTTCAGTTTAATACAAATGGACCAATACAGTTCTTAGATAAGCCAACAGTAGAATTATTATTCTGGTTTCTTCTTTAACTTATCTGTTTAACCAACATTTGTCTAGATATTAGTGCTGAAAGAATAATCACTCAATTATCATTTATTTAAATTTTACATCTTCACTGTAGGTAGTCTTTTATGGTATGGAATAAAGTATTAGATAAATTAAAGCCGTAACAATATTTACTAATTACTTCACTAGGTTTCCTGGGATTAATATAACACATAGTGTAAGGATATAAAACATAATACACGGTAATAATTCACATCAAATGCTGACCACTGTTTCCGAATCAATCGGTAAGGCACAAGTTCAAATGGATTAACGTGTGTTGCTACAGCTGTCACAATGTTGCCCCATGCTGCAATCCTTGTCAGAATTACATCTACCCCCACCTGAAATTTTTCAACCCAAAAAAAAAAAAAAAAATTGTAAGGAACAGAAACTAAGAGTTGTAGAAATGTAAGACATCTACTTTCTGACTTTGTAATCAGGGAGTTTTTAGGGACATAAGGCAAAACCTAAAGTTCTAGGGTGATCTGAATTGGAAAAATTGAGTAACTTTAAAATAAACCAGCAATGTTGGTTTTAGTCTTGGAGCATGATACAAGTTGGTTTTTTGTTCGTTGGTACAGCTTGGTTGATATAATTAGCATAATTGATTAAGGAATTGATGGATAACAGATAAGTAGTCAAAACTTGCATTGCTACATACGCACAATACCAGTACGAGAAAATAACTAATGAGAATGTGTGTTTCTGAAATTCAACTGATGGTAGATAATCAAACCATAAAATAAAATAATATAATATTACCCTTTCTGATTGAGTAGAATTGTATAGCTTCTTTAACTGAACGTGTCTCTGTAATTCAAGCTAATCTATGACCCATCTGAGCTTTCGTAATTGCTGGTGCTAAACTGCTTTATCACTACCTATGAAATTAAAGCAAGATGACATAGAAAAACACACGTTCTCATTATCATACAGCTGTCATTTTTTAATCTTAACTTCAAAGAAAAATAAATTAATGAAACAAAAGGAATTTCATTGATGCAATGTGGGTTTTAAAAATTAGCTAAAATCTATGAAGAAAGTCTACTAAAACGGTCATGCAAACCCAACTAAAAAGGATAAATTACTTATGAAGGTCCTAAAACTTTCAAGTTTTGCATTGGAGGAAACTGTAAATTGACCTTCTCCAGTGGCATAAGTAAAAAGGATAAAATTCAAAATATTGGGCTTTTTCCAATACGAGAAAACAACTAATGAGGCAATTCTAAGCGTAAAATAGAAGAAAAAATAATCTACAAAACTTTACCTGAAGCGATTTACAATTATTGGTTGTTTCCTCCGAGAGAAATCGATCTCTACGAGACTACGAGAGCCGTTCCACTTCACTCAAGATTGAATGGAGAAATGCATTGGGAGGCGACGATTGAAAAGAGAGGCTTGAGAGTTGAGATTGGAGCTTGAGAAGTCGATAAAGTTTCAACTGGAGGCGGAGAGGGGCGGAGCGTCGGTCTCTCAACTCAGCTCGGGTTGAGACTGAGGGCCGAACAAAGGAGAAGTCGAGTTTCAGTCGAGCATGATAAAATCTGAGGGCCGAGCCGAGTTTTCAGCCCTGTCTGACATTGGCTTAGTCAACTTACGAAAAATGAGCTGCCCGATCCGTTGGCCCACGGACAGACTCGGCCCAATAGCAGGCCACTGATGATTGATGAGGGATAAACAGTTTAGGCATGTTTCAGAAAATTAGATTTCATGGGAATAACACTGTTAATTTTTGTTTGTAGGAGGCTGCAAGATGCTTTTATATTTTTTATTTATGGAATCATAGAGCTTTTTCCCAAACCTAATAATGTACACAGGATACATATGAACAAAGTAGCTTACTAAGGAATCATAGAGCTTGCTGTGTTAATCATTGCTGGCCATAAGTGTCTTCTCAAAGCATACATTTGTTTTGTCACATTATACAAGCTGAATCTTGGTGGCTGAAAGTTCATTCTAATCAATTAATAAGAACAGAATCTCAGATGGAAAATAAAATGTATTTTAGTAACTCACGCCAGCTAGTGTCAAAGTCAGATAGGGTTTTAGTTTGCTGTTATTTTTGTTATTCTATTCAGTCTGTCAAACTGGTACCTGATTATGGTTTAAAGGAGAAACTTGGAGGATGACACCCTTGTAACACTTATCATAAAGGCACATCAACAGCAAAACACTTCTTCAAATAATGTTACTCAATGGAGCCAATTTATGATGGTGAGGCCATTCATAGATACCAATCCTAGATTCTTCTCTAGCAGTGAATCTAAGCTCCTGGTTCTTTATTGTTTTAGTGCGTGCAATCAGGAAGCTCAATTTGGAAGGATGGCTGTTCTTGTTCAGTCCCAATTATTCCTACAAGTAAGCCCTCATTGTGGTTTGCTAATAGCTGCACAAATCCAAGTACAAAGACCAAAGGTTATCAGCTCAAGTTTTTTTATCCAGAACAGATACCTTCCATCACCATTTGTATAGTTATAATAATATGGAGCAATTTGGGATACCACATTTTACCAGTTCCACCTTTTTTCTTACTAGCATGTACATGTGTATAGGAGCATGTGCCCGTGTATGTGTTGCATCCAGGTGTAGACTTTTCTTGAATTTAACCCAAAAAGCTTATGTAACTTGCCTGGCCCAATCCACTTGCCCAATAGTAGCTTAAACAAATTAAATAAGTAGAGAACACATACATCTTCGCAAAGCACCAAATTTAAGAAGAATCTGATAGTACCACTGTCCTCCCAGCAATGGTTCAAAAGGAAAGCCTATAGATAGATGGCATTGAAAATATCAATTTTGGATAATAAAGTACTTAGTTAAGGCACCAGCATGAACTGTACAATAGAGACCATTTTCAAAACCTGAAAAAAGTATCCTTCTTCTAGGCTGCGGCAGCAGTAGCACATATCAATTAAAAAAAGAAGTTTTGACTTGCACCCATTAATACATTGAAATAAACCATTAAAGCAATCACGTACCAGCAAGTTTTTTTCTAGACCACTCATCCCAAATCTGAGGTGAACTGTATTCTTCATCATTAATGATGCCACTTTATGAGAACCTACATCACCAAAAGAAAAGTTAATATGTATGAAGTAACAATTGTGCTAAGGCATTACTTGATAAGTTTATTTGGGAGTTCATCTGGAAAATGAGATGACCATACTATAACTTCTGGTTACAATACTTAAAATTCAATCAAATTTCAAAGTGATAATGTAAGAAAATCTGTAGAGTTGATCATAACATGTATTCTGCCAATTAGAACAGAATTTTTTTTTTTTTTTTTTGGGAACAAAGAGGGAGGTCATGGCCATCCGACTTTTTTTAAAATTAAAAGCATACCAGGATTGAACACTTGACAGTTCTTGGAGGTCAGCCTAATACTTCTACCATTGAGTTATTGAGCTTCTAGGAAACATAATAAGAATAGAAACTTAATCATTGAACATTTATTGCGAATATATATATGTGTATAGGAATTGTAATGGACATTTAAATATAAAAGTCAGTTTTTCATACATCAGCCAACCTTCTTTCCTTAAATATACAATAACCTCTACATCAACCAACTGCTTTGCATGGACGCTAGCAATGATAATTCCAGTCTTTAATTAATTTCCTAACAGTGTAAATTGGGAACCACGCCTAGTATTGTGATCCAAAGTGAACCAAATTAAATTTCTTCCTATCGTATCGTGGTACCAAAGAGCGATCCAATTAATTACCTAGGAACACGCGTCAGCCTCTCCGCTCCTTCTTCCGTACAGCAACCCGTATCCTCCCGGAACCGTATCCTCTGGATTTCTTTTAGAGAAATCCAGTGGACTTTCTCTCATCTGATCCGTCTGATTTAATCTCAACGGCTAAAATTTTTTCGGGCCTATCAATCTGGTACTATTCACGGGACATCCATAATCGTTGAGATTAAATCGGACGGTTCAGATGTAAGGAAGTCCACTGGATTTCTCTAAAAGAAATCCAGAGGATCTCATTCCGTATCCTCCCCGCTCTCTTCACCTCTTTTTATGCCGTCTGCCTTTGCTTCCTCTCCTCGATCTGATCGCCCTCGCTCTTCGCGTTTGGTGAGTGAATTGATAAGGATAATGATTATATTTTTTATTCTAGAAAAAAAAAAAACTGAAGAAAATCTTCCTCATCTGCGATTTCTCAAATAAATTTTGTTGGACCGGGATCGGATGCATGGCAAATGGCATGAACAAAGTTCCCATGAACAAATGCCATAAAAACAAAGTCACATCTTGTATTATAACTAAATTAAGCCACGGTATTGTTTTCGAAATTACCTGTGCCTCTAAACCTAAACAGACTTTAACAAAAAAAAAAAAAAACAAAAAATGTTAATCGTAATCAAATTCAAAGCCCTGTATATTTCCTATTATTAGATCCATTTCTCATCCCCGGATAAAAAGCCCAAAATCAATTTCCTATTTCTTTTTTCCCCTAACTCAAATTTAGCCCAAATGTCGATATTTAATCCCTCGGAGTCCCAACCGATATAAAATAGGCTGTCCTAAATCACATGGTTTTTCTAATTTGGGATTTTCTATATTAACGGGAACTTTTTAGTCACAATGTTAATCAATTAACAAAACTACTTTACAAATCACGAAAATACAGTTCGGATAGTTTGAGCAAAGTTTTGAATAAATTCTGATTGTATCAAAATAAACAAAATAAATAATTAGAAATTTGTTTAAAGTCATTAACCTCACATTTCATTAATTTTCTGGTTGCTTATTTTTATGCAACATTTTTATTCATCAATAACTTTTTAACTCGTTATTGCCCTCCCGTTGGGACTACGATTAAATCCTGTGGCCTATTACAAAGGAAAAATGGTGCCTTTATAAAAGCCACATTTCGAGGAGAAAAAGTTAATAGGCTGTAAAAGTTTTAATTACTCTATAAAAAAAAATTGCATTAATGACTTAATGAAAATCTTTTATTTTTCTGAATGTATGTATCAACAAAGTTTTAATACGGCTCTCAAATCATCTAATTGGAAACGGATTTCAGTTGCCACTCATAGTCTCTAACAAAGAAGCTTTTAAATGACCATTTTTCAAGTTTTTGATATTACTAAAATCAGATTTAAATAGTTTGACGAAACACGATTATGACTATTTATATCACACTAGACCATAATGTAATAAATACCTTACTCTAGTATACAATTCTTGTACATCTTTACTAACGATTAGAATTTATATTGACAACTTGATTAACAGTTGTAGGATACTCAATTTCACAGGATTTCGGATAAAGAGTATCAATTTGTTTTACCTACGATGCATTGCACAATGAAATGCACTTATATTTTAGAAAAGGACTCATTCATACTTTCTAGACAAATTACGAGCTATCTGAATGAAGAATTCTTCCTTTTTATAAGAAAACCACACTTCCTTTTGAAAAAATTATGCACCGCCGCAGCACCGGCACCGGACACTTAATAATGTCAGGCCCAAATATGATTCCCGGCCATAGAGCAGTATGAGCTTGTCTACTATGGATTCTGGCTTTTTTCACCTTTCAATCGGGCATGGGCATATAGGGTATGTTTGGCAACCGCACGAATCCAGATTCACGAACCCACTCCATTAAAAAACATTTTCGTCTCGTGTTCGTCTAATTCGCCGAAAAGAAATAATATCGAATAGGGCCTTTGTTCGCGTCTCGTGTTGTTCGAGACTTGTTTGGGGCGCACAAACTGCGCTGTTCCAATGCTCGCCAAACACACCCATAATGTATTAATGTTACTTGGGTTTCTTCGACTTCGTTGGGTAAATGGGTAGGAACTTTTTTTCGTCTGATGAGTGATGATGTGCCATAATTGGAATTGTAGGCATACTTTTTGTGTGTAATTAATTGTACCTGTATATGCAAATTTTCTTCGACAAATTAAGTATATATACAGTGATAACAGTGAAGAAAATATTTTCCCAAGATCAAGAGTGCATTTGAAAAACCATAACAACAATCCAGCCGGGTTTCCTTTCCCAAGATCTTGACCGTCTGATCTGACCAGATATGCAGATAAATCAGTCGAACAAATTATTTGCCCATGGTGGGTTGCAGACTTGCAGTCCCTTTCGGAGTAAATAAGAAGGAAATAACCTACCAACTAATTCCCATGTGCTTGTTTAAAAAAAAAAACTAATTCCCATCTGCCAAAAATAATAAAACAGAAATGGTAGGTAACACACTCTCTTCTCACCCACACTGGCATCGACGCACCTAACGAAGTTAGATAAAACCTTCCCTCTGGTTCATTACTTCATCCTAACTTCCGTTGTTTCTGTTTCTGAAGAATCCAGTTTGTGCATCCTATAATTCCTATTGAAGACGCTCTCCTTTTGTAACGTATCAGGTACTGTGTTGTCTTGTTCTCTTAATCAAGCTTAATTGGAGCGAAATTCGGAGTTGCACTCCGTCTATCACTCTCAATTTTGGTTAGATATGACCCTCTTCTTTCACTTGGCAGAATGTGTAAATCATGTGCTTGCTTTTTTCTTTTTTTTTTTTTGGTGAATGAACATACCAATGCAATTTTCCTTGCCTTCAATTTTAGATAAATCTCCGCAACATTTTCGGTTTTCCTAATTGGCAAGTGCGAACGTTCTTTTATACTGTTCTTTTGTTGTTTGTTCTCTGTTCTATATAAACCTTTTAAATTTATTCGGAGAAAACAGGGAACAGCCTCATCATTTAGGAGCGCTTAATAAGGTTATTGGTACATTGTCTTTCCACACAGACAAATGGACCTCACCAGAATCCAAAACCTCAAGCTATCCTACATCAAAAGTTTTGCTCTTAGATGTGCTGTTGACTTAGATATCTCGGGCCTCATACAAGCATATGGCCGTCCTATGCCTTTGAATGAACTCGCTCGTTCCATACCAATCCCGCCTGAGAAGGACTCTATGCTTGGCCGCCTCATGACACTTCTTGTTAATCAAGGCATCTTTGTGCAATCTGAAGCCCGGTACCAGCTCACACCGGCCTCTGAGCTCTTACAAACCATGAGTGCCAATGTGCGTGCCGGTATAGATGAAGAATTAATCCATAAAAGTTTGGAGTCGACTGAGTGAATTTTTGAAGGAATCTAGCGAACGGTCCTTGTTTGAGAAAGTCTTTGATGGGAAAAAGTTCTGGGAATTAACAAAGGAAAAACCGGAATATGGTACTGACCATTTTCTTTCTCTTTTTCTCTCACACACAGATTTACATTTGTTCTTCACGTTTAGTTGATTAATTAATTTGCGGTTGTACTAAGATCACAAACATTATAGTAATTTAAATGTAATATAAAAACAATTATATGCATGATGACATATATATATCAAACCGAGAAATCAATACACACACATGCACTCACACACTTGATATTATTACTGGAAAATTAAAAGTTTGATCTCGATTCCAAACCAGGCAAGTTGTTCAACGATTCAATGGCAAGCCTCAGTAACTCGTTAATGAGAGGATTAATTGCAAACTATCCACATATATTTGATGGCATAAATAGTCTAGTGGACGTCGGTGGTGGCACCGGAACTGCTGTGAAATTTATAGCTGAAGCCTTTCCCAGATTGAGATGCACTGTGTTTGACCTTCCACATGTGGTAGCAAAGGCCTTGAAAAGCGAATCCTTTGATGTGGTTGGAGGAGATATGTTTGAAAAGATACCTCCAGCTGATGCAATTTTTCTCAAGGTTGTAGTGCTTCTTTAATTTTCTGAAATATGCACTAGATCTGAATTTCTCTTCTTTTTCCAAGACTTTAATTAGTGTCGTCGCTTATTATACAGAAATTTGTGTATAGTTTACTTAAATCTCAAATTTATATGCACCGGCTTAATATTTAAAATGATTAATTTTCTGTTCTTCTATAACATGTTTCTCAGAATGTTCTCCACGACTGGAACGACGAAGATTGTGTTCGGATACTCAAACGATGCAAAGAAGCTATTGAATCCAACAATAATGGTGGCAAGGTCATTGCTGTCGACGTCGTCATAGGTTTTGAGAGTAACGACCCGAAAGCAACCGAGACAAGTCTTCTTGGTGACATTGCTATGATGGTTTTGGTTGGATCGAAGGAAAGAAACAAACAGGAATGGCACGACATTATCATTAGAGCAGGCTATTCTGATTACAAAATTTATCCTGTTCAGTTGGGAGTCTACTCTGTTGTTGAGCTATATCCGTGAATATTATTGTTTACTGTTGTGTAGCTCGATCCATATTGAGAATCTGAGAATATAAAGTACAAATAACTCTCACTCTGATTAATATGAGCATTTTAACCGTTTCTGAATTCATTCTATGTCATTTCTCCATACGGTCTAGAATATGATTCAGGTCTTACTTATTCAAAAAGAATGGATTATATCCAATAATTACTCATATAAAGTGCAAATAACTCTCATTCTGAGTAATTTGAGCATTTTAACCGTTTATGAATTTATTCTAAGTCATTTCTTCGCAAAAATCTACATTTAAACTCTCCATACGGTGTAGAATATGATTCAGGTCTTACTTATTAAAAAAGATTGGATTATACCAAGTAATTACGCATATAAAGTGCAAATAACTATCGTTCTGAGTAATTCGAGCATTTCAACCCGTTCTAAATTCATTATAAGTCATTTCTTCACAATAATCTACATTTAAAATCTCCATACGGTTTAGAATATGATTCAGGTGTTATGTACTCAAAAAGATTGGATTGTACCAAGTAATAAAGTGTAAATAACTCTTATTCTGAGTAATTAGAGCAATTCAACCGTTTCTGAATACATTCTAAGTCATTTCTTCACAATAATCTACATTTAAACTCTCCATATGGTCTAGAATATAATTTATGTCTTACTTATTCAAAAAGATTAGATTATACCAAGCAATTACGCATATAAAGTGCAAATAAACTCTTATTCTGAGTAATTTGAGCATTTTAACCGTTTCTAAATTCATTCTAAGTCATTTCTTCGCAAAAATCAATATTTAAACTCTCCATACGGTGTAGAATATGATTCAGGTCTTACTTATTAAAAAAGTTTGGATTATACCAAGTAATTATGCATATAAAGTGCAAATAACTCTCGTTCTGAGTAATTCGAACATTTCAACCCGTTCTGAATTCATTATAAGTCATTTCTTCACAATTATCTAGATTTAAAATCTCCATACGGTTTAGAATATGATTCAGGTCTTACTTACTCAAAATGATTGGATTATACCAAGTAATTACGTAAATAAAGTGCAAATAACTCTCATTTTGAGTAATTCGAACAATTCAACCATTTCTGAATGCATTATAAGTCATTTCTTCACAATAATCTACATTTAAACTCTCCATACAGTCTAGAATATGATTTAGGTCTTACTTATTCAAAAAGATTAGATTATATCAAGCAATTAAGCATATAAAGTGCAAATGACTCTCATTTTGAGTAATTTGAGCATTTCAACCGTTTCTGAATCAATTATAAGTCATTTCTTCACAATAATCTACATTTAAATTCTCAATACGGTCTACAATATGAGTCAGGTCTTACTTATTCAAAAAGATTGGCTTATACCAAGTAATTACGCATATAAAGTGCAAATAACTTTCATTCCGAGTAATTTGAGCTTTTCAACATTTTCTGAATTCATTCTAAGTCATTTCAAAACAATAATCTGCATTTAAACCCTCCATACGATCTAGAATATGATTTAGATCTTATTTATTCAAAAGATAGGATTATACCAAGCAATTACGCATATAAAGTGCAAATAACTCTCATTCAGAGTAACTCGAGCATTTCAACCGTTTCTGAATTCATTCTAATTTATTTCATCACAATAATCTAAATTTAAACTCTCCATACGATCTAGAATATGATTCAGGTTTTACTTATTCAAAAGATTGACTTATACCATGTAATTACACATATAAAGTGCTAATAACTCTCATTATGAGTAATTTGAGCTTTTCAACATTTTCTGGATTCATTCTAAGTCATTTCATAACAATAATCTACATCTAAACCCTCTATATGATCTAAAATATGATTTAGATCTTATTTATTCAAAAGATTGGATTATACCCAGTAATTACGCATATAAAATACAAATAACTCTCATTCTGAGTAATTCGAGCATTTCAACCGTTTCTAAATTCATTCTAAATTATTTCTTCACAATAATCTATATTTGAACTAACCATACAGTCTAGAATATGATTCAAATCTTACTGATTCAAAAGGATTGGATTATACCACGTAATTAAGCATATAAATTGCAAATAACTCTCATTCTGTATAATTCGAGCATTTCAATCGTTTCTTAATTTATTATAAGTCATTTCTTCACAATAATCTACATTTAAACTCTGCATACAATCTAGAATATGATTTAGGTCTTAATGATTCAAAAAGATTAAATTATACAAAGGAATTACGCATATAAAGTGCAAATAACTCTAATTCTGAGTTAATTTGAGCATTTCAACTATTTTTTAATTAATTCTAAATCTTTTCATCGCTACAATCTAAATTTAAACTCTCCGTACAGTCTAGAATATGATTCAGGTCTTACTTATTTGAAAAGATTAGATTATACCAAGTAATTATGCATATAAAATGCAAATAACTCTCATTCTGAGTAATTTGAGCATTTCAACAATTTTTGAATTCATTCTATGTCATTTCTTCGCAATAATCTATATTTAAATACTCCATACAATCTAGAATATGATTCAGGTCTTACTTATTCAAAAAGATTGGATTGAACCAAATAATTACGCATATAAAGTGCAAATAACTTTCATTCTGAGTAATTTGAGCATTTCAACCGTTTTTGAATTCATTCTAAGTCATTTCTTCACAATAATCTACATTTAAACAGTTCATACGGTCTAGGATATGATTCCGGTCTTACTTATTCAAAAAAATTGGATTATATCAAGTAATTACGCATATAAAGTACAAATAACTCTCATTCTGAGTAATCTGAGCATTTCAACCGATTCTGAATTCATTCTTAGTTATTTCTTTGAAATAATCTATATTTAAGCTCTCTATACGGTCTAGAATAAGATTGAGTTCTTACTTATTCAAAAAGTTTGAATTATATCAACTAATTACGCATATAAAGTGCAAATAACTCTCCTTCAGATTAATTTGAGCATTTTAACCGTTTCTGAATTCATTCTAAGTCATTTCTTCACAATAATCTGCGTTTAAACTCTCCATACGGTCTAGAATATGATTCGGGTCTTACTTATTCAAGACGATTGGATTATACAAAGTAATTATGCATATAAAGTGCAAATAACTCTCATTCTGAGTAATTTGAGCATTTCACCCTTTTCTGAATTAATTCTAAGTCAGTTCATAACAATAATCTAAATTTAAACTCTCAATACGATCTAGAATATGATTCAGGTCTTACTGAATAAAAAATATTAGATTATACCTAGTAATTACGCAAATAAAGTGCAAATAACTCTTATTCTGAGTAATTCGAGCATTTCAACCGTTTCTGAATTCATTCTGAATCAGTTAATTGCAATAATCTACATTTAAACTCTTCACACGTTGTAGAATATGATTTAGGTCTTACTTATTAAAAAAAAATTGGATTATACCAAGTAATTATGCATATAAAGTGCAAATAACTCTCATTCTGAGTAATCTGAGCATTTCAACCGTTTCTGAATTCAGTCGAAGTCATTTCATCGCAATAATCTGTATTTAAACTCTCCATATGATATAGAATATGATTGAGGACTTACTTATTCAAAAAGATTAGATATACCATGTAATTACGCATAGAAAGTGCAAATAACTCTTATTCTGAGTAATTTGAGCATTTCAACCGTTTCTGAATTCATTCTAAGTAATTTTTTCACAATAATCTACATTTAAACTCTTCATGTGGTTTAGAATATGATTCATATCTTTTTTATTAAAAAATATTATATTATACATAGTATTTACGCATATAAAGTGCAAATAATGGATATTCTGAGTATTATTTGATCATTTCAATCTTTTCTGCATTCATTCTAAATCATTTCATCACAATTATCTACATTTAATATCTCTATATGGTCTAGAATATGATTCAGATCTTACTTATTAAAAAAGTTTGGATTATATGTAGTAATTATGCATATAAAGTGCAAATAACGCTCATTCTGAGTATCATTTGAGCATTTCAGCCGTTTTCGAATTCATTCTTACTTATTTCATCATAATAATCTACATTTAAAATCTATGTACGGTCTCTAATAAGATTCAGACCTTACATATTATAAAATATTAGATTATACCAAGTAGTTATGCTATAAAGTGCAAATAATACATATTCTAAGTATCATTCATTTAAGCATTTCAATCGATTATGCATTTATTTTCAATCATTTCATCACAATAATCTATACTTAACCTCTCTATATGATCTAGAATATGATTCATATCTTATGTATTCTAAAAGATCGGATTATACAGAAAAATTACACATAAAAAAGTGCAAGTAATGCATATTTTGAGTATCATTTGATTTTTTCAATCGTTTCTTCATTCATTCTAAGTTATTTCATCACAATAATCTACATTTAACCTTTCTATAAGTTCTAGAATATGTTCAGATATTACTTATTAAAAAAGATTAGATTATACATAGTAATTACGCATATAAGTACAAATAATGCTTATTCAGAGTTTCATTTGAGAATTTTAATCGTTTCTACATTAATTATAAATCATTTCATCTCAACAATATGCATTTAAACTCTCTATACGGTCTAGAATCTGATTCAGATCTTACCTATTCAAAAAGATATGATTATACATAGTTATTACGCCTATATAGTTAATGTAATGCATATTTTAAGTATTATATGATGATCTAAACCATTTCAGAATTTAATTCAAGTCATTTCATCACAATAATAATCTTCATTTAAACTCTCCCTATAGTCTAGAATATAATTCTGATCTTACTTATTAAAAAAGATTGGATTATTCCTAGTAATTACGCATATAAAATGCAAAAATCGCTCATTTTGAGTATCATTTGATTATTTCATCCGTTTCTGAATTCATTCTTAGTCATTTATCACAATAATCTAAATTTAAACTCTCTATACAGTCTATAATATGATTCAGATCTTACATATTCATAAAAATTGGACTATACCAAGTAATTATGCATATATAGTGCAAAATAATACTTATTCTGAGTGTCATTTGGGCATTTCATCTATTTTTTAATTTATTCTAAGTCATTTCATCACAACAATATGCATTTAAGCTTCCTATACGGTCTAGAATATGATTGAGATCTTGCTTATTCAAAAAGATTGGATTATATATTGTAATTAACATATAAAGTGTAAATAATGTTTATTCTGAGTATCATTTGAGCATTTCAATCTGTTTGACCCTAAATTTTCGCGATTGGAGACACAGACCGATCTACAAAGAACTTCAAAAATCCACCAAAAATACCAAATGACCTCCAAAAAATCTCCAAAAATTACCCAAACATTCCTTGAGAATTATAAGAAATTATCAGGATTTGAAAACCCCAAAAATGTCAACAGAAACTCCAAAATTTATAAAGAAACCCTAAAACTCCCGCAAAATTACCAAAATAAATCTGTAAGGAATTTCGCAAAACCCTTTAAACCATTAAATTCCTTATATTTTTTTGAGTCTACCAATAAATTTTCATGCGAAAATACCCAAGGGAAGGTCTTCAAATGATTTATTTTGGATTGGTATCAAAGAATATATGAAAAATCAATGGAAATTGAGGGAAAAATCTCAGAAAATTCGAAACTCTCTGTCGGGTGCAGCCACTGTAGCGGATCCGGAGAAAAGAGAGGGGAGGCGCTGGATTAAAAAATTACCATCCTTGTTATGAGGCCGGGTGCACCCATTTCTTGTGAACCATGTGCAGAAATTCAAAAGAAGTTGATTGGTGCACCATGAACCTGATCCACCCATCTTTTACTCTCTCATTAAAACTTACAAGTGGACCCCATGTGAAGGGTCTCCTTCTCCAACAGAAAGAAGAAGAAATCGCTGGGTAAAAATGAGCCATGGTGAAACCGTAAAAAAAAAAGAGGAGAAGAGGAGGAGGGGAATGCTGTGGCTCTCTCTGCGAATTTACTGGGACGACGAGGCCTCTCCTCACACCAGAGAAAGGAGGCTTAACTCCCACACAATTACAACAGCCCTCAGATCAAAATCAGAGGAAGGAAATCAAAGCACGGCTCAAGTGTGAAACCCTAAGCTATGCCTATATAAAGACCATAAATTGAAGAAAAAGGGGCCGCCTCCCTTTCTCTTTCTCTCTGTCTGAGGCTGGCCAAGTCCAATTAGGTTAGAATTTGTTGTTTTGATAGGTTAGAAGGGGAGTTTATAGAGGCATTTCGACAAACACTTGTAAGAGATAGGAGATTAAGCCAGAAATCCGAAAGAAAAGATCTGTTAGGTGAGTTCAGTTTGTAAACCATCAATTTTAAACATCAATAAAGAGGTTTTGATTGTTAAGTTGATGTTTTGAAGCTTGTTTTCTTTGCTCGACCCCCAAGCCATGGGTGTGCCTGAGCTTGTATATGCACAGATCTCGATTTTTTTTTTTTTATAGTTTTGCATCAATCTTTGTTCCTAAAGGTAAATACATATGTTTCATTCAAATAAAAGGGTAAAATGCATGACTGTCCATAGGTTGTAATTGTCGTCAAATAAAGATGGATTTTGCAATTTCATAAGTGAATGATACATTGAGTCTAGGTCTGAGTTTATTGTTTCTTTTCATATGATTAAGCTGAATGGTGTTATTTGTTTAGTTTAGTTTTTAAAAAAAAAGTGAACTTCCATCCTTGCTGCCCAGGTCAAGTATTTCAACAAAAAAAATAGATTTGCTTCTCCCTCCCTAGCTCGGCCACCAAACAATGGTGTGCTTGAGCCATACAAACATAGCTCCTTTGAGCCATGGTTTGAAGCGTAGCATCAGCCATGGCCATAAGGAAGGTCCCAATAAGGATGTCCATGAAGGTTTGGAGCCTAACTCCTCGCTTCATGAGGTGGTCTCGTGTTAAATGTGAAATCTGCCATGGCTATCACTTGAGGATTTGTAGCCTAGCTCAATCCTCTTGTGAAAGCTTTAAATTGACCTGGTATGAGGCCAGAGCTAGCCATGTTCAATATGTTAGCAAAAGTTCAATAAAATGGCATGTAACCTCAACCAGCCCCATGTTTGCAATTTGCTCAAAATGTAGGACCAAAATGCATAAAATAGTATAGATTCTGTATTTTCACAAGCATGCTTTATATTGTCATCAAATAAAAATAAATACACAAATATATAAATCTGGCCAGCAGTGAAAATAAATAAAAATATGAGGTTTTCTTTGTATAAAAATATAAAAATATGAATGGACAGCAGATACAAAGTTTATTGGACAGCATGGAGCAAGTTTTTCTATTTTTGGAATTTTATACAATTTTATACCAATTAATAAAGGCTGGAGGGTCATTTTATGAAATAAAAAATAATATTTTTCAAAATTCTGGATCTTTCTGAAAAAGTGTTAAAACCAAAGTGTCTTAAGTACATCAGAGAGGCTCATTGCAAATTTTCATAAGAACCGTCATTCTGTTGAAAAGGTTTGATAAAATAAATGACCCATGAAAATTGGATATGCAAATAATTGACTAATCCTGGGTGTTCCTTGGCTTGCTGAGTTGTACTTTTATGGAATGAAGCTGATCTCCGGATAGTTGATAGACGCATATGTGTGAGCACAATATCAAGTAACAGTATAACACATGAATGGTTGAATTAATTCTCAAGTCAAGTTGAAACTGGGTGGCATATAATTAGCATTTAAAATGACTAACCCATGAACCTCCCTTCTCATTCAATGGTACTAGGTAGAAATAAATTTAAGAATAGGGAACACATTAATTGAGTGTACATAATAAGAATGATGATTATCAACAGCAAACAGCTTTCCCTGAGTCACTGTAATATAAAAGTCAACCTTTTGTGATTCCATAAAATTGGAGAAATGCGAAATAAATTAAACCCTTGAACACTTTCTTTGTCTTTTCGTGATGTGAATAAACCCCTCTCTGGTACCAATAAGCCTCTCTGAATCCCACTCGGTACCAAATCCAAAGAATGTCTCACTGGGACGCATCACTCAGTGGTTCACTCACCAAATGAAGCTGACGCAACACAAACCAACCACACCTACGTGTTCTACTCTTCTCCATGATTCTGAAGAACCTAGTCTTGTGTGTTGTAACGGCCTCGGCCGTTGGAATTTCGCCGGAAAAGCTTGACGGGAGGCCATAAGAGGAACAAGCTCAACTCATGAAATTAGAGCAACACAACGTCAATTGAGTACACTATCTCACTCTCCTCTCTTTCATGATCCCGACGAACTCAAGAGAGGCGGCTGAGATGGTTTCGATCGCCGGAAAGTGGGAATGTAACAAACACTGGGACTAAATTGAAGATTAACTCGACACAGCCCATGTGAACTTGCGATTCCCTGATTAAAACAAGACGACGCTACCAAAACAGAGGCCATATCTACGTTCTCCTCAATCTCACGAGCGCAACAAGCCTGGCCTCATCATCAACGATGGCCTAGATCGCCGGAATCCCGTCGGTAGAGGAGTATATCAGAAATAAAATAAATCCAGGGGCCTCGATGCAAGTTTACCTTTATTTCAACGATTCTTAGCGCCAAATTCATCTACCACGTGGCTGCCACCTCAGTGCCATATGGGCTCCAAATCGGCGCCAGAGTTGGCCCAGTCAGCTGCGACATCGGCCGATTTAGATGATGTGGCCCAATCATAAATTTCCAAACAGGTTGAAACTTTTAAAAAATCATTAAAAATAGTAAAAAACTCAGAAAAATCCAAATAAAATATCCAAAAATTTCTAGAAATCTAAACAAACCAAATTCACTGACATTTTGACATAAAAATCTGCCGAATTAATGGTCTTTTCTATTTTTAAGTTTAAATAAAATTTCATAAAACTCCAAAATGATAATAGAAATTTCAGAAAAAATCCAAATAAAATATCCATAAAATTCTTTAATGTAAAATTATATCAAAATAGTGGTCCTTTGTATTTTTGAAGTATTTTCAATATTAAACAAATTTTAGAAAAAATCTAAAATGATATTAGATAAATTTCGTAAAATTCTAAAATTATATCAAAACCAATTAAGACTCTTCCAATAAATTTCTAAAAAAATAAAATTTAAGTAGTTTCAAAAATATAAATAATTTCAAAAAGGAATATGTCAAATATCAAATATTTTTAAGAATAAATATAATTAAAAATATAAAAAGAAATTTCAAATGTCTAAAATTAAAATTAAAAATAAAACAAAACTATGAAAATGGTAAAACCCAAAGAGAAAGTTCAAAAAACTTAAAAGTCAAAACACGAACTCAAAGTCAAAACCAAAACATCTTCATTTAAGGAAGGAAAGCTCTTCAGCAAATCAAGATGGATCTCGAGTGATTCAGAACTAGAATCCAAACCCTACCAAAGCCCAAAATAGTCTTTTAGTCAAACTCTTTCCAAATAAAAGTCCAAATTAAAAATCATTAAATATTCAAGTGTCCTCAATTGAGTCCTGTCAATTAGGTCCGGTATCATCAATTGAGTCCAGTCTAAGCCAAAAGAAATAAACCCCCGCTTAAATGCAAAAATCATTTTAGAGATGAATTTCCTAGCCTATTACATATAATTCTTTAGATTCCTTAATCAGAGGTTCCCATAGGCAACTACGGGGTAATTAACAATAGGGGCTTGCACCTATTGGAAAGAAAGGACCCGCGAAATTAATAAACCCTCGTAAGAAGCTACTCTTGCTCTGGTTCTCTTGTCGTCAAGAGATACTCAGCGCAGAGATCGAACCTTAAGGGGGGTGAATCTAAGACATATTCCCTTTCTCGAGGAGACCGTTTCATTCTTCGAGAGATGACGAAAAAGCCCATACACAATCGTTTATGCATTAATTCTAAGTCATTTCATCACAATACTATATAATTAAAATCTTTATACGGTCTAGAATATGATTCAGATGTTACTTAGTCAAAAAGATTGGATTATGCATAGTTACTACGCCTATAAATTGAATATAATGCATATTTTGAGTATCATATGAGTATTTTCAGCTGTTTCTAAATTTATTTTAAGTCATTTCATCACAATAATCAATATTTAAACTCTCTATACGATCTAGAAAATGATTCAAATCATACTTATTAAAAAAAACTTGGATTATACAGAGTTATTATGCCTATAAATTTCATATAATGCATATTTTGAGTATCATTTGTGCGTTGCAATCGTTTCTGAATTCATTCCAAATCATTTCATCACATTAATCTAAATTTAAACTATCTATACGGTCTAAAATATGATTCAGATCTTACTTATTCAAAAAGTTTAAATTATATATAGTTATTATGTCACAGCCCGAGCTACTTTTGGATGACTCGTGAGTGCATCTCGACGACCTGTCGCGTATTTCTATACAAGACAAAGTAAACATCATATACATACCAATAATTTATACATGAAATACCACACATCTCTATTGGCAAGGTTCAGTCTTCGCCTCTTCCAGATGAGAGAGAGACAACCAAAATCCCAACTTTACATTGAACAAAGCCACAAAAGCGTGACCCAATTACCACTTTCTGCCTACGGGCTTCTATCACAAAAAAAAATAAAAATAAAAAAATAAAAAATTACCACTTCCTTCTGTTCTTCCGGCCTAAAAGGCTAAAACTCCCAAAACCCAAAACCCGAAACCCAAAAGCTGAGAGAATGCGGTGCTGCTGCGGATCCACATCCTCAGCAGCCAAATTCTTGGCTGCTCCAAACAGCCATCCTCTTTTTTCTTTAATATTTCAACATTTTAAAATTCAAATGTTGAATCCAAACCGTTGATCTTGTTCAATTTTACGGGCGATGCATTTTCATATAAGTTTTATAAAATTTGGAGTCGATTTGATACTTGATTAAGTGACCAAATTATGAACGTATTAGAATTAATCAGTGATAGTTAACCAGATTCGTTCATTTGTTGACCACTTAATCTAGTATCAAATCAACTCCAAATTTCATAAAACTTATATGAAAATGCATCGCCCGTAAAATTGAACAAGATCAACGGTTTGGATTCAACATTTGAATTTTAAAATGTTGAAATATTAAAGAAAAAATAGGATGGCTGTTTGGAGCAGCCAAGAATTTGGCTGCTGAGGATGTGGATCCGTGCTGCTGCTGTTATTTCGCAAGGACCTCACTCCCCCGCCCCTCTCCTTTCGCCGCCACCTTTTTCTCTCGCTCTCTCTCCAGTCTCCACTCCTTTAACCTCCCAATGTGCGGTCCAATACCTGATAAACTCCTGCGGCATCCCCTCCGACAAGGCTTTCCGAGCATCCAGTCTCATTTCCCAACTCAAATCTCCCCAAAAACCAGATTCTGTGCTCCAGTTCCTGAGACAATATGGTCTCAACCAACCCCAAATCACAGCTGCTGCGTTGCGAGACCCGTCATTCCTTGGGTACAGTGTGGAGAAGCGCTTGAGGCCATCAGATCTAGGCCCTGAAGCTCTGAGGGTTAAAGCTAAAAGGGCCGAGGAATTAGGGGTCAGGCCAACGCACCATAGATGCAAGGCTAAGTAACTTGACAAGTCTCGGGCTTTCACAGCAGGAGGTAATAAACCTTGTCAGCGGACAACCTTTTGTATTGAACCTATGAGAGGAGGTTTTGCTCCTTGAAATAGAGTTTCTGACAAAGGAAGCGGGTTGTGATAAGTTGTATGTGGTTCAAAATCCAGTACTGCCCAACTTCAGCTTAGAGAAGCGGTTAATTCCTCGGTATGTTGTTGGGAAGCTTCTTGAATTGAATGGGCTACCAAAAGCACATGTAAAATTTGTGTCTTATATGAGACCAAACGAGAAGGGGTTTGTGGAGAAGTTTGTTCTACCATAGATGCTTGTGCTAGTAACACCTGTGGGACATAAAATGGTTTGATAGATCCTTGCATTTTGAGGTTCCGCATTAGATATTACCAATTAGGTTGGTAAGTTACCTTTGTTACTTGTTTTCTATATTTTAAAGTGAATATAGAGTTACAGATATGGCAAATGAATATAAACCATTGAGGTTGTGAAGCTTCAACTCTCAACTATAACGTACTTGTCTTCATTAATTATGAATCTCTCCTCTAGCTGCAACATTTTCATCATTATTTCTTACTTATATTCTTCTATTACAATTGGAAAAGATAAAAGTAAAACTTTTTGTGTATCGCTCCGCTGAAAGTAGGTAGATTGATGAAAGTTTACCTATATAGGTTAATCCGATGGATACAAGGGGCTGTATCCAGTTCTCCTTATTCTGGGGATTACGGTGTTAAAATAAAAATAGTTGTACAAAATAGTCATTTTGGAGTGTATATGAATAGCAACTAGAAAGATATATTGCACAAGTAATTATGGTAGAAAAATATATTATTTTAATTGCAAAATTAGAATGTCAACTTGAACTATAGCTTATATATCATTTGGTGCATCGCTTATGATCATGGTTGATTTTTTAGGGTTTAAATGGAAGCAATCTCATATTTCTATATTTTCTTTCATATTAAAAGGTTCTGTGACTCTTCTAGCCTACCCCTACTTGGTTGGGACTAAAGGCTTTATTGTCACAATGGCAAATCAAATACATATATCTGCAATATTCTTGACAGAAAGCATCATATATATGTCTATGAATTTAGAAAAAAAAAAAAAAGATACTGTTCAGCATGGAAAACATAGCATTCTGAAGGAGAAAAAAAATTATTTTAATTTAAAAATGACTTTAATATTCTTTTGATGTGGTCTAGTAGCTCAGGTGGTAAGAGCACTTGGCTCTCTTCTAAGAGGTCCAGGGTTCAAGCCCGCATGCTCGTGATAGGCTTGGCGAGCCAGCGTAAAAACTCAGCCATATATACAAGAAATGACCAGGGTCGGGGTGTCATTTCTAGCCGACCCCAACTTGTTTGGGATAAAAGGCTTAGACTTTTTTTTTTTTTTTAATATTCTTTTGAGGATGACTAATCTAGATTTATCATATTAAGTGAATTTGAAAATTAAGTAATTAGAATTTCTGTAAATAATATTAGAGGTACACATATAGGACATGGTTGAAGGACAATACACAAGTTAATTTTCTTTAAGAGAAACGAAATATCCCATACAAACATAACCATATTGATGGTTCACAAATTTAACTCAGAATGTCATTATAACAGGTTTGCTAGTTCACAACCTCTTTTAATTTTTTTTTTTAAATTGGTGAGATTATTGATAAACAAGGAGTACACTTATCTAGTGAAAATCTAAAATTTCATGAAATTATATATGATTTTTAATTAAGAAGAGAATGTTGAGTAAACACAATTTGCTTAAAAGTTAGGATCTAGATGCTCAAGGATGTAGAGATGATAACACTACATATGGTAGGGTCCATGGCTGATGTGACCTTGTCTGAAATTGATGTTGGAGCACTGATGAAGGTACCAGCAGTTAAGTCTTGATGATATTTTATGATACACCCTTTAATTGTGTGATAAATCAGGGTGTATTTTGTAGAAAGTCTAGGTTGTGTTTGATGGAGCTTAGGATGATGATCCAAAATGTGACCTGAGATTATAGCATATGATTAGTCCCCTCTTGGTCCCCTCTGCCCAAACTGATAGATCTAGTACCATGGGTATAGGGTGTGACTGAGGGTGGTATTGGTTGTATGCTCTAGACGAGGCAGTCTGTGCATGGGAACAGTTCTTAAGATGAAAGTTGAGAGGGCTGAGGAGTTGGGCAGTGTGCTGTGTGCATTCATCAGGCAAGTTTTACTTATTTTAAACATTTTGACCAAATGCATCTGAGATGCAAAAATAAACAGCTTCAGAAGTCTCAGAGTTTCACTGGCTAGGTAACCTTTATGATTCGGTAAAGCCCCTAGGTTGTTGTTGGTAACGAGGATACTGTTGTCAGAAAAATGGAATTCCTGATAAAGGACGCAATTTTTGGCAATATTGATGTGGTCTGAAATCCAGTTTTCCTCAATTGCAGCTGTTGGCAATATGAAATTTGCATCTTTTATGAATCCAATTGAGGGGCATTTTGTGGAGAAGTTCATCCTACTATATAAACATGCTACTCCAAGGATCCACCGACATATGATGATGCTGCTGCTGGAAAAAAATTTGGATTCTTGAATAGTGAAGGGTGGCTGGTGAGGGAGTTCATACAGGCACATGATATGATTTGTTTTCGAACAAGGTGATTCTTTTTTTCATCAGAAACAAAATTTGACCTGTACTCACCGACTGCCTTGGTACAATTTGAGACTGCAGTACCTGATTGGCCATCGGAAATTTCTGTAGTTTGGATGAAAGGGAATCAGAAAGGGAAAAATTTAGCAGGAGAACCAAATCCCCTTCCACAATTTCCCTCGCGCACAAAAAAAAATCTCCTTAGATTTGGAGGAGAATGAAGGGAAAGAAAATCCTGGTGATAGCGATTGACAGCAATGCCCTTCCTTGCGTGTGATCCCTTCCGATTTAATGCAGATCTGCCTTTCTTTCTTGCTACGCACTCTCAAGTTCACTATTTAACCCCCTCTATTGCTACCTGATCTCATCATATCCATCTCTCAAGTACGATCCCTCTCTTTGAGGTAATATTTGAGCACGATGTCTATAATTTTTGCTATTATTCTCTTTCTATTTCTCTCTTTGTTCATTGCTACTTACCCCTTTCTCTTGATTTGTTGGATTGAGGGCATGCTAACCTTGATAGAACTGCACGTGCTTCCTTCTCCAACAGCCCACCTCCTAGCTATCAGGTAAGAACGCTTTTCATCTTAGTGTACAAATCTTGGTTGGTGAAAAATTGAGTCCAATATTGTTAATCTCGATTTGGAGTACAAATTCTTGTTTTCTCAGATCGCCTATTAAACTTTTTAACGCACAGCTAAACCATTTCGTCTATTATCTATCTTAGGCTTGTATGAAGGTGAAATGAAGGCATGCAGCAAGGAATAGTAAATTTTTAAATTGTGTTGTGAAAGAAGTGATGTATTTTAAGTTTATGTTGGGTTCTAGAATATTTGCATTACACGTTCATCTGAGGTTTGGGATTTGGTTGGTACTTAGCACAACCTGTTTGGGGTTGGGTACTTTTCCACTGGTGAAACCTGTGGCTGTTATCAGATTTGACCAGCACAAAAAGTTGGGTATGGGCACATAACTGATGTGATCCTTGTTCTGTACTTGTACTGCCCTTGCATGTATATTATTATGATATGATTGTAATAGTTTTGTAGTAATCTGTGTTAAAAACACCAGGGCAATTGTTCACTTCTGATTTCTTAGATTTAGGTCTATAATATTCTGACTAATTGATCCATTTTTTTTTTTTACTTTGCTCTATTTTGTGAGATTTAGGTCTACAATTTCTCAGATTTTAGGTTTCTAAATTTCTCAAATTTATGTCTGTTCTCTCACTATCTTGATTTCTTTTATTAGGACCAGCCAAGCCTCGACAAACTTCATTGTGGTTTCTTCTGCAACAGCTCACATTCTACCCATCTGCAGAGGTAAGTGTACTCTGACTAATTTTGTACATGCACAATTTCTAATTGGTTTGATTTTGCATAACATTTTGAGCACAAATCTAGTTCATATTTAAACTACTTCATGCGTATAAGTACTTATATTCAGAGTGGTAATATATACTATAATAAGTGGCGAAAACAAATATCTATCTGTTTGTCAAGTTTACTAACTTTTTCTGATATAGCTTATTTTTAATTGTATGCATAAATTAGTCTAAATCATATCATAAACTAAATTATAAAGTTTATAGCTTATCACCATGCACTAGATAACTAGTTAATTTTAATTTTATAATACATTTGGTTATAATCTATGAGACATAGTAAATAATAACATATACTTACTGGTACGAGCTTGTGTACCAGATACTCAGCTAATCTTACAGCATTCATCTTTTGGGGGTAGGTTATAACTAGCAGCTAGAAATTTTGCACAAACACACATTATTAGTGTTGCACGCATGAGTGCAGAAATGTAACTAATTGCACTGGTTATTGGGAAAGTATAGTCAAATATGAAAGCTGCAAGATTTGTATAGATCGTATTGATGTTTATTTTATTTGTATTATTTAGTTGTTTTCTTTCATAAAATGTATATATGCGTGTATGATACAGGAGTGAGCATGATATGAGCTTTACACAAAAACTATGAAGTTGAGACTGGATTCTACTTGTGTAAACATATAAACAAGGCTACTTGATGATACTAAACCAAATTGTTATGCACCAGAAAACTCAAAACCAAATGGGTTTGAAGCCCCCTATGAACATCTTTTTCTGCTTGGTTCATGTAGGATTTAATTTTTATTTATTGTATGAATCGTTCGGTAGCTTGTAGATGAACAATGAAGCGATTGTGAAATGATTTGAGTTGAAGGGTTCGGGGTTAATTTGTCAATTTTATTCATAGTCATGAGAGGAAAAATAAAAATTATTTTTCCTTCCCCTTTATCATTCATCCAAACAAAAAAAAAGTAAACTTAATTTACTTTCCATTCCCTCTCATCCGTTCCCTCTTTATATTTTATATACTTTCCATCCATCCTCTACCACCGAACCAAACATGGTATTAGCAATCTGTTTGGATTGAGGGAATTCGAAGGGAAATCCTAAAATTACTTGTTTGGTTTGTGATTTTTAGAAGGAAAAAAATTAATTGCGCGATTTTTTCCTTCTTGTGTGACAATCGCACCCCCCCCCCCCATTTGGGATGTAACAGACGAAAGGAAAATTGATGCTTTTATGCTGGATAAGGATGCCCTCACGTCTCCTCTTTTGATGCAGAATTTTTTAGCGATTTCTTTTCTTTCAGTCTGTAAAAAAAACCTTTGCGCAATTTCTCTCCCTGCAAGAAATAGATCGATTTGTCCTATTTAAGGACCGTATCTGCCTCCCTCCTTTTCACAAGGGTTTTTCTTTGCATTCCAGGTTTATTCCCTTCGTCTGCTTTTTTCTTTCTTTTTAATCAATTTTGACCTTTGATTTTGGCATCAGTGTTTGATTGTATCGATGATTGCTTTTTTCCACTGTCTGTTTCCTTTATGCATGACTTTTTCATTTTCGAATTTTCCTTTTCTTTTTTGTATGCTTTATTTGTCCATGGTTGATAAAATATATATGATTTGTTGTGTGGTGTTGGTACCCTCAGTTGGTACATGCTTCATTTTTTTTTTTTTTTTTTTTTTGAAAGGGTTGACATTGATCAACGAATCAGATATGTTTGCTGGTAAAAACCCCAGCTTGCTCTAAATTTAGTACCAACGAATCTGTTATGCTTACTGGTAAAAGCGGTCGGAAATCCTAATTAGCTCCAGTGATGAAAGCTCTAATTTGACTCAATTTTCCCTGGATTTTGATATTAAGCATAAGCTATTCAATTTTCCTTGTGTAAGAGATTTGACTTCGGAAGCATTACAGTTTGGACTCAAATAAATAAAATATAACAAAAAGTGCATCGTTGAAGTTGTGAAACCAGATGAAGAATTGCAACATAATTAAACAATGGAGACAATATATCGTCTAATAAGATCCCAAGGTTATCATGGTCATTTGTTAATAATTAGCTATGTTTTTACCTCCTTTTGATTTAATCGCCCAAACATGAGAAACAAATTGATGTAAATTGTTTTCCATTCCATCCTATTCAATTTCCTTTCCTCTTATATTTTTCTTTCCTTTCCATTCCTTTACTCAAAACCAAATTAATCGCGGATAGGTCACGTTCTTTATTATTTTCATTAAACATAACTTGAGGATGCGATTCCAGCTGACACCCTTTGTCAATGCATCGAGGAAAGCAAAACTCACTTTGAACGACGATAACCTTTTTTTTTTTCAATTAAATTTCCTTGTTTCACGCGCCCCTGCCCTCCGACGAACGTGATGTCAAAAAAAAAAAAAAAAAAAAAAAAGAAGAAGAAGACTTCGAACGTGCTGCTGTTCGGCCTGTTCGCAGATCGATTTGGTATCTCCAATTCTTTTTGTTCGAAAGTCTTGTTCACAGGCTGGCATACATGTGAAGACGAAATAAAAAAATTGCAAATTATTAAAATATAAAATATGACCCATCATGAAGAATATATACAAGTCTAGCTGCTTAATTATTCATCTTCTTTTGTTCTAACAAAAATTTGGCCAATTTACACTCTCGTGCTCCCAACAAATACTAGCTAACACCATGTCTGTTGATTTCTTGGCCAATGCATTGAGGAAAGCAAGTAACTTGGAAGACGAGGACCTTTGTTCTTTCTTGCAGCTAGCAGAGGGAGATGAACGATGGAAATCCTTGCTCTGTGACCTCTGTCCACCGCTTGATCCTGCTAGATGCGGGATCGATGTTCAGCTGTTTGACGACACACAGGTTATGTGCCCTCATATGTATCAGGCCACACTATCCGGATCAATAAATCGTGTTAATGAACTGCTGGGGCTCACAGATGGCACTACTCATGGTATATATATATTCATTTCATTCATTCATTATTCATTTATATATATAGTTTATGAGACTAATTTTGCATCAATCTTATATTCCGTTACTGTTCTGACTAACAGATGTGACAGTGGTGTTGGAAGACACTCCTGAAAAGCAGTTGCGAGGCAAATTTCATGGAGATGGTTTATGCACGCTTCAAGAGGTCAGTACTGGAAAGAACACCATCCTCCACATAGCTGCGGAACAAGGCCATTACGAACTGGCAAACAAACTCATCACTATGGACAATTCTCTTTTGACATTTGAGAACTCTAGGCATGAAACTCCACTGCATTTGGCTGCGAGAGCTGGAAAACACAATATCATCTCCCTTATTGTGTTTCAAGCTCAACAGTCCCTTACTCGTGGTGCATTTGAAGTCCTCAGGAGGAGGAACACAGATGGGGATACACTTTTACATGAGGCAGCTCGGAATGGTCATGAAGCCACTGTGCAAAGACTAATGATAATTGCCCCTGCACTGTCTGCTAAAGGGAATACTGCGTCGATATCTCCCTTGTATCTTGCCGTGGCAAGAAACTCTGTTGGTGTTGTAGAAGCGTTAATAGAGAACAAACAGGCATCTGCTGCTGGGCCAAAGAAACAAAACGCTTTGCATGCTGCTGTGCTAAGAAGTTCAGGTTAGAATAATATATCTAATGCCTAGTACTATTTGATCTGTCTAATTGTCAATAGAACTTTTGAGAAATGGAATTAACTTGGACTTTTTGTTGTACTGTCAGAAATAACTACTATGCTTCTTAATTGGAGAGCTGAATTGGCATACGAAAGGGATTCCTCAGGAAGCACTCCTCTGCACTACGCAGCATCTGATGGTGATGTCGATGTAGTGCGAAAAATTTTGGACAGAGCACCTTTAGCTGTTTACATTCAGGATGAAGAGGGATCGTCACCTTTGCATGTTGCTGCTCGAATGTGCCATTATTCCACTATTGATTTAATGATCAATTGGTGCCCTGACTCATCTAAGCTTCGTGACAACCAGGGCCGGAACTTCATACATATTGTGGCTCAACATGGGCGAATTAAACTTTCTAATTATGGATTTTCTCAAAGAATACCTATAATGTATGGCTTGAAAAAAATTGCTACATTTGGCAAAAAAATTAACCTTGAAGGTCATATTTTGAAAAATTTAGTTAATGAGAGGGACAATGAAGGGAACACACCCTTGCATTGTGCCTCTATGATTGGCTCTGTAGGCATGATTTTGGAGCTAATTCGAGTAAAAGCAGACACAACAGTAATAAATAATGAAGGCAAGACAGCGCTGGACTATTCAATTTCACAAGACAGTGTCTTCCTCATGGTGATCTCCAATATTTTATATTATTTACCAGTAACCAACGTATTAATAATCAATTACTGACACCATATAGGTTCACCTTTAGTTTATTTTTGAATGAAAAATTGTTAGGCTCTAATATGTGATCCTTGCACATGACCAAATAATATTCTCATCACTGAATATGTGTTTTTTTTTTTTTTTCTGTTCCATAACATTTCTTTAGCTTATAGTTTAATATAATGATTAACAAGCTGGGGCAGCCAAATTATTAACACAAAAGTCGTGTAATTAAGTGTTACTCAGTTTATAATTTATATATGCATTCTACTAACTTACCAACAATAAAACATGCGTTTTTATATTACGAATGATACATGTAATTTTGTAAATATAAAAATAAGTTGTATCACATATCATAAATATCAGAATGGTCTGGTCTAAACATTTTTGTTTCAAACAGGCACGTTCTACAATAAACCTATTTGTTCATGGAGCCACATTTGGTCCTCAGCGGCAAGACAAACTGAAGAACTGGAAAGATCATGAAATAATTGAAAGAACTTCTAAGAATCTGATAGTCGTTTGTATTTTGATTGCTACAATTGCATTATCCGCTGCTTTTAATGTGCCAGGTTCATACAATGATGATGGGTTAGCAAACCTCCGTCGGAGAAAGATGTACAATCTGTTCCTTGTTTTCGATACTCTTTCCATGTCAGCATCTGTGACTGCAGTAATGTTGCTTGTGGTTGCAAAGGCCGTTACTGAGAAGGGCTCTAGGATTTGCTTCGGTTTTTCCCTGATCCTCTTGTGGATATCCTTATTCACAATAGAATTCGCCTTCGTCTTGGGCATATCAGTAGCATTGGGCAAGGGTAAAATGGCAACCAAGTCCTTAATTTATATTTTGCCAGCATTTTTCTTCTTGTTTACAGCAATTATTGTTAATGTTTTATGCCTCCCTACGTCACTTTGGACTATGCACAGAGTTCTTTCATCTAAGACTGGGGATAGGCAAACAAAACGCCAAATCGATATTCAATTTCCAACGTTGACCACTTACATTAGGATATCGAGTTGGTTTATGATCTTAAACGTTATTTTCTACCTAGGTGTATTTGGTTTTCTGTATGGAGGTTCCATAGCTTACGGCATCAAACATAGTTGGTTCTAAACTTAGATTGTAAACTTTTTATATAATTTTTTGATATTGCACTTTGTATATATCTAGTTGTCTCTTTCCATTTCTTTGATTGCTCCTCTTCTTAGGTTGTTTTTCTTTTAAGCAACTGGTTGTAAGTAGCATAATAAACTCGCATGACTTATACTGTTATACAGTTCTACGTATAGTGATAGTTCGAATATCCTTGGCCCTTGGCCCGTCCTTTGGAAGACCGTCCTAAAATCCGAAACGGACCGGCCCTTCAAAGGGCTTACGAAGGACAAGGATCTAGAAGGGCCGAATTTTGAAAGGGCCGGATCTAATTTTTTTCAAAGACGAATGTTGAAGGGCCGGATTTCAAAGGGCCGAGTCCGACCTAGTCCTTCAATCATAGTGACTATTTGATCGTGACAAGACATTAGAGACTAAAAAACATTAAAAAAACTTAAATATTAGTATTATTTTAGAAGGACTAAAAGGGCCGGGTTTTTGAAGGGCCGAGTCTCCTCTTTCAAAAAATAAATCCGTCTAATCCGGTCCGTTTTAACTCCTTTTCTCAATCCGGTCCGACCCGGCCCTTTTATCAAACCCGTTGAGTCCGATCCTTTGAAATCCGGCCCGGTCCTTTTGACTTTCACTATCTACGTAGATAATTAAGTTATATAAGTTGTTAATTAGTTATGCTGATATGAACTCAAATTGATAAAACATGATACAAAGTTCAAATTACACAAATCTCTGAAATTCAAATGGTTGCATAAATGAATTCTAAAATTAGCTTATATTTCATAATATTTTAAGTGAGTTTTGTTGTGCAAATGGACTAAACAGGATTGGATTTAGATTTGATAGGGCACGAAATTGGTGTTTAGATTTGATAAACTCTGTTAGCCAAAATTAAAAACTTTTGTTCAGTGAACGAGTTTATGTTTTACAAAAATAATAATGATGAACGTTATTTGTTAATTGTCACAATTCAGAATTAATTATTTTTTATATTACTGAAATAATTATGAACATTACATTTCTTTATTGTCAGAATTCTGAACGTTACATTTTCTATAAAAAAAAATTAACTATTGGAATAAAAAAACATTATCAAATTAATCAATAATCTCTACTACTTATAAAAGCATCAATCCAAAGGACTATCCAATTTTGAGTCCAAAAGAGTAAACAAATGTTTACTACATGCAATATAGACCATATATTTTTTTATGATATGATCAGATCAGTAGTATGGATTTAATAACAAGTAAAAGGTTTAAACATTTCTAATAGACCGAAGTTAACTTTCGCTGGAGTGGAGTTGCATTAGGCATGTTTATCACACATCGACAAATCGATTCACTACTCAAGCCTCAGGCCTTGTTTGAATGTTTTGAGAATAAGCAAAGGAAGAACTCTTCCGAGAAGAAAAATTAGAAAGAGTTGGAAGAGTGTTAATCCGGGAAGAAGAAATATTGTTTGGATAGTAAGTTGAGAGGAAGAATAGAAGAGATGAAATAAAATAATCATATTTTTTTATTCATTAGGCCGAATTTTATTAAGTAAATTATTATTATTACTAATAATCAAAATAATAAAATAGTTAACAATTATTATTTAATAATCATTTTTTTATTTTTTTCAATCAATTTTTGAATTATTATTTATTTATTTTAAAATTTTAATAAAATTATTTAATAATAAACTTTAAAATTATATAATTTATTATTTTAAAATAATAAAATAATTAATAATATTATTATAAAAAGTAATTGTTATTATTTAATATAATAATCAGAACAATAAAATTAGTAATAATAAGAATATTATAATTATATTATAAAAATAATTAATATGGTATATGTAATAATATAATATTACAATAAAATAATTAATAACAATATTATATTAAAGTAATTATTATTATTATCGGGCAGATTCGCTAAAACAATCACCACGATCAATGAACATATTTTATCTTAGTGACTAAAAAATGCGGTCTTCTTTGCTTTTTGATCCTATTTAGATCTGTCAGAGTCGGAGGAGAGATGAAGAGAGGTTGGAATTATAACTCACGACCCTAATTTTCACCCCTCAATATTAGTTTAGATGGAATTATAACGGATTTATAACCAGGGCGGAGCCACAAGGGTGCCAGACTGGGCATTGCACTCCTGTTATTTATAATTTACATAAAATTATAGTGCAATTTTAATAAAATTATATGTATGTTAAGCAATTTGCTCTCTTAATATTAAAAAATAGCAAACTTGTCCCCCTAATTGTATTTTTCTGGCTCCGCTCCTGTTTATAACAGAGGGACAAAATTTGGACTTGAAAGTTCAGTGGCGGGCCTGGCGGCTGTGGAGGGACAAATAAAAGTTCGGTGACCCCATGACCAAATCTGAATTATAGACAAAAGTTTAGGTACCTTCAAAAAAATTTACTTATTTCATATCCCCTCTCTTGGGAAATATTATTCTGGTGTCAAGAGTTGGGTGCTCGCCTTCACTCCTGCTTGGTTTTAGCTTTTCTCTCACTCGGCCGATCTAGAATTTTTGGGCTGCCTCCGTACTTTCGGTTCAGCAGCTGTTTGTGTTCAAATCCGTGAACTTCATGCACAAACCCCTTTTCCTCCTTCGATTTCTCGCCTCCTACGGCAACCTCGCTCCTTGCCCTGTTTGATGATTGACCTCTGTGGTTAGTTTCTTTTCTTTTTTTTTTCCCCTATTTCTTCTATCTTTTTTTCGTATTTTGTTTTTTTTTTTCTTTTGCTAATTCGCTAATTCTGGCCCTCTCTTGGAGCTGGATTTCTCAAAGGACAAAGGTATGGATCTCTTGGCTGAGACAAGAAAGAGGTGTTGCTAGGTGGTGGAAGCAGATTGGTCATGGCTTGCTCGAGCTCTTTAGTTTAGTGTTGGTTCCTTTTGCCCTTTAATGGTTCTTTTGCTCTTAAGTAATTTTGGTTCCAGAACTGATACTAGGTCAGTTTCTTTTTGCTGTGTGACATTAATCCTGACTTTGTTCATCAAAATGAGCGACTCTATATTCAGATGGAACTTTGTGATAACAGTCTGACTATAACTAAAATTCATGTTACCAAATGCACTCAAGTCCTTGAGATGCTTTATCAGGTCCAAACTATCTCTCTTTTTTTTATATTTTTATAAAGTTGACAATGAGTTAATATCAAGTGCTTCTTGACTGACTGAAATTTGGTTGATTTGTTTGCATCTAAAGTGGGTCTTGTTTTAACCTTAGTTCCATTATTTGTGATTGATTAAGGGAAAATTTGCATTTATAATTGATTGTATGGAGATCACTGGTTTGATATAAGATAGCTACCACACCAGCCACACTTTTTCTGGTACTTCTTAGTCTTTGTTGCTTTAGAAAATTGTCAGTTTCTGAAAATTTGCTAAAAAGGCATCTATATAGGTTCTGTCACTTGTGCTGAGATAGTTGAATATATTCTTTTGTCAATTTAAGTGGCAGAAATCAACTGAAATTTTTTTGTCAGATATTAAAAATACGGTCATATGATTAAATTTTTTTTGTTTTGAGTTTCATCATATTAAATTATTAATAGCTGTAATTCTAAGCAGGTTACAGGTGAGCAGTTGCTTGAGTCAGACGATTGCTGACTTCTAATCATGTGCTGAGCCAAATTGACCTCGGTAAATGGACTATGTTATCCACAATTACCCTTTGTCTTGAAATTTTGAACTATATAACTATCTCTTTGATATGGAGATACTTGGGTGCATTACTGTGATAAATATTGATTGGGCTGTAGGTACCCCCAGATCAGGGAGGAATTTTGATGTCAAAAAAGAGACTGGTAGAGTAGAGTGAGAAAATAAAAGAGAGCAGAAGAGTTGTGCCAGAGACAGAAGAATTCGCCAGTTCCATCCTTTAGACCTGCATAACCAGTGCCATTCTATTTTGCATGCTCACAATGTTGTATGTTTGCTTTGTCTATACTTCGCTTGATGTGACAAAATTTAATTAACTTGTTATGGGATGAAAATAAATTGTATGAACCCCAAATTTATAATTTAGACAAAATTACCCTATATCCTTTTTTAAAAAATATTTTTGAAACAAATGAGTGAGTAAATATTTTCACTTTCCATTCTCACATGTAACAAAATAAAGAAGTCTCTTAGTAAGGAGATTAGACCTGACCAATAACAGCTTTGTATAAAGACAGGCTCAATTGTTTTTAGACAAAATTTGGTTTACTGGTGTGATCTGACTTTGTTGTGAAAAAAAAATTATATTCATCTTCTTTATGAGGTAATAGAACTAATTGCATTTTTCATCTTTCTCTTTTGTCAGGATGAAATGAAACTCAGTAAAAAGATTAATCATGCCGTTATATTTTAAAATAGTTTTAAAAACATGTTCTCGAAACCTGTCCTTCTTTTTCTTCTTTAATTTACTTGTACCAAACTCCTTTGGTTTAATGAATTGTAGGAAGACAATCGTCTACCTACCTTCAAAAAAAAAAAACATGTTCTCGAAGGAGTAGTGGTGCCAGTATAAGGAAATTGAAAATGAAACACATTTTATATGGAAATAAATGTGTTTTGACATTGAGAATAAAGGATATTACTGAATATTAGCATTTATGTATTCGTTGTTACCAGTAAGCATAGTATGAAGTTGGAAACAAAAGCAGAAAAATCAATTTTTTTTTGGTTTGTAGGTATTAGATAATGACAATAATGTATTTATGAGGCTAATGCCTGGGATTGTTGGCTTGGTGTCTTCTGGCACAAAAGTAAAAATAAAAGGTTTAGTTCCTCCTCCATGCAGGTTCAATCTCCCTTCTCTCTTTTGAAATCACACCTCTCTTTCTTTCCCCTTCTATCGACCAATTTCGACTGGTGTAATGGAGTTGCTCAATTATTGTTCTCATTCATGAAATTTGTAGTTAGTGAGGTAGGGGACTAGGAATTGCAAAAAAGTTTCGTATCTTCAGCTATGTATGTGGATAAGGATTGCCAAATGCCAAATATAAATTGGTATTGTTTGTATGTTGTGTGAACTTTTTGCCTTATGGTTGAATGAAAATTTACGGTATAAATGGAGATGACACAGACAGACACGGGCAACAATAGCTACTCTCTGAATATGTTCAAGGACTTTGTACCTCTCTGTGTCTTCTCGGAGTCTAATCAAGGTGGCTGTACTAATAAAAATTCCAATATTGTTTTTAACTTTTGTTTGGGCTTTTGGTGTATTGCAGACTGTTTTGTAATTTGTAAGTAATTAAGCTGTTGTTTATCCTGTCAGATTGGTCATGAAGCCTAAATCAGCTGATAGTTAACTCATACCAACTGAACTTCCAGTTTGTAATTATAGCCAAATTTTCTTTTTGTAAAATAGAAGTATAAACCTGCTTTTAGGGACTATTGGTGCCAGTACAAGGTAACTTGAACTAAAATCATTTTGTGAATTATGCAGGGATAAGAACATCTATTTTGAATAACGGAATTTCACTATTTTCTATTTAATTGCAGTAGGATAAGAACATCTATTTACTTCCTCTTCTCTTTTACTGTTTTGCCCCCATGGAAGTTTTTCCCGTGTTTAGATGCACAATAATATTTTATTATTAATTTTATATTTTTATAATTCCCAGCTTTAAACATAATCTACATTATTAATTTTAAAATTTAATTTAATATATGACTAAATGATAATTTCTAAATAAAAAGATAGTTAACTATTGAATTTTCATCTAAAATGAAAAAAAATAATTACTAGAAAACTTCCTCAACAGTATGTTATCAAATAGTTTTGTTTATTAAAAATTATATATTTTTTAAATTATTTTTTTCATGTTGATATGTTAATTTTTATTTTTGTGAAAGTATAAATATTGCTTAATTCGGTACGTTTTCTAGACAGAATTAATCTATTTTTTATCTCCAAAAAGTTAGAAATTATATACTATAATTCAATGTAGCCAAAATTTCTTATTTAAGGTTAAATGTAATTCGAATATCTTTTTCTACTACTGATTTGCCGTTGCATATTTACTACAAGTTATTTTAACTTGGATTCAGCATAATTATAGTACTATTACTATGCTTTTTTTTAAAATTTGATCAAACAAAAATATAAGATGCGATAAAACGTCACAACACACCAACATTTTAAGAACATGTTTCCACAAAAGAAAAAAAATACATAAAAAAAAAGCACACCCACACACGTCTCCATATTGAGTTTTCAACACCAAAAACTCCAAAACAATATTTACATTTCTAAGAAAATACAATTTCGGTGACATGAGCATGCGTTTTGTTACAACGTACCTAACCTAATAACAGCAAGTCACCTTATCACATCCTTCCACCTAGATATCACATCCTTCCACGGAAAACAATAACATTTGAAAAAAAAATAAATTAATTAATAAATATCATGTACAAGATGTAATTATATATGAGCAAGGTTTCCGTACCATACTTTTTTTTTGCCACAAATGTCACACTTTACTTTTTTATTTTAAATTTCAAAAATTTAAAATATAATCGTCCGATCCAAACCGTTGATCTTGTTCATTATAACGACGGATGCGTTGTCCTAAAATTTTATAATTTTTAAAATTTATTTGATACTTGATGAAGAGGTTGAAAAATGGACACATTAGAATTAATCTATTTTAGTTATTTTGATCCGTTCATTTTTGACCTTTTGATCAAGAATCAAATAAACTTAAAAAATTATAAAATTTTATGACAATGCATCCGCCGTTAAAATAAACAATATCAACGGTTTGGATCGGATTATTATATTTTAAATTTTGAAATTTAAAATAAAAAATTAAAGTGTGGCATTTGTGGCACCGGAACCTTGCTCATTATATATATATATAGAGAGAGAGAGAGAGAGAATGGCTAATGTGCCACGGGTGGCAATGCCATCCATTTTTCTTTTGAGTCATTTTTTTATATTCAAAATTCAAATGGTCGATCCAAACCGTTCAAGTTGATCTCTATATTGGAATATCCTTCGAGACCAAATTTTATATTTTTTCGAATTTTTTTGCTATTTATTATGATATTTTCAAAAAAAACATTATAATTGGAGTATTTCAGGCCCTCCAATTTAAAAATATCATAATAAATAGCAAAAAAATTCGAAAAAAATGTAAAATTTAGCCTCCAAGAATATTCCAATATAGAGATCAACTTGAACGGTTTGGATCGACCATTTGAATTTTGGATATCGATAAATGACTCAAAAGAAAAAGGGTGGCATTGCCACCCGTGGTACAATTTAAAAATTGTTTTGTTTTTCCCCATAAACAAAGGATTGCTATATGGAATATATATATATATATTTATATATATATATATTCCATATAGCAATCCTTTGTTTATGGGGAAAAACAAAATAATTTTTTTAGAGACTAGTAAATCACTTGATAGGATAATGGAGAAAATTGACATGAAAAAATAAGCATTTTTTATCTCTTATTTTTGTAAATTAAAGGAAAATAAAAAAAGTAATTCATAACTAAAATCACTAATTCTTGTTATGGCAATTCTCATTACCAATATTGATTGATATTACTAACTTTTTCATTCACGTAAGGCATGGAAATATCTCCTTGCACTTGGTAGAAAAAAATGTTGTGACAATATTGTGGGCTTATTATTAGAGATTTCTTACTTAGAAATAGAAAGGAGAAAGAATTCTTCGCGTTTCTACTTGATTGTTTTTAAAAAGAAAGCAGATAGTTCTATTTGAGCTAAAATAATATTATTTTAGAATGTATTTTTTTCTTACGTCCAACTTATTTACAATCATACATTTGAATACAACATTGACTTTCATAAAAACGGAAATTTATTTCACTATATTTTTTATATGGTTTTGTTAGAGATATGATTAATATATGATTATGGCTAGCTAGGAGATGATTAAGGTTGTGTAATATTGGACATAGTTATCAATATAATTGAGAGATGATGGTATCGAAGATGCATAGTTAGAGATGATTAGTAGTACTATTTAGAGTAGTCTATAAATACCCATGTAATTATAATCAAATCAACATAATTCAATACAAAATTCCATTCTCTATTAGGTTCGCATATAATTGAATATAACACTTTCATGAATATGAATTTTTACTTTCACTATTTTTTTTGTGGTGTGCAGCAAACTTTAAATCAATTGATAGATAATATAAAAGATTTCAAAACCTATCAAATTCAACACATTAATAAACTACAAAGAATAAATTATATTCTAATTTTCTGATCTGATAAATTATTGCAATGGGTATCGATATTGATATTATCATGTAGTCCACACAAATCTGTCGCCAATGTAACAATAAAATAAAAAAACACATTACCAATGTGCCGAATATCTTTCATCTCAAAAGCAGATAACAATTTTTGGCACTAATTAAGCTTGCTAATCCGTAGAAGCAAGGCTATTTAACTAAGTTACAGAACTCGTGTACAACTTACAGTCACATATGATTAAACTTGCTGAATAATAATTATTAAAACGCCACAAATTGATTGTTCATTCCTGGCACATATATGTTTTCAAATATTATATGCGGAAACTGAAGAAAATAAATTAACTTTGATACCAACTCAGAACTGAAGTGTAATAATTTACTAATAACTAATCCGACACACAATTAAAATTTCGACTCAAAGAGTCACAAAAATGAAAAGGAGAAATTAAGATTATTGAAAGTAATGCGAAAGGCCTGATTAATCAGCTCGAAATTGATTAAATCCTGATCGAATACATACTCTCAACCCGAAATAAATCGATTTCTCCAACTGAAATCGCTATAATATGACAGTAAACTGCTTCCTAACTCCTAATTCTTCTATACACAAACTCAATCAGTTTCCCAAACAACAGAAACTAGAAAGAAATTAAGAAAAACATCAAGAACCAAAAAGAAACTCTGATTTCTGATCTAATCAAGAGACATGTTGCGGAGCCGGCTCGGCAACGGTCTGAAGGTCCATTTCCTGAGTCCTGGTGGGCCCCGTCGACGAACTGGAGGCGACAGTGCTCTCCTCAACAACTCCTTATTGGAAGGAATCCTCCTCCTAGTCGCATCCCTCTGTCTCGCTGAAGGTGGCACTGGCGGCACTCCCTTTGCCTTGTTGCATGGCTCCGGCCGCGAGATCGCCTCCAATTGGTGTTGATCAGGGCTGAGTACAATCGACATGGATACAATCGTTGTTGGTTTCTTGCGAGAGAAGAGAAGAGGAGAGATTGGAGTGAGATTGGGAGGATTGAGTCTTGATTGATTCTGGGTTTGAAGAGGTGAGAGGAGAGGAGATGAATTTGATGAGAAGAGAAGCGACGAGAAGAGTTTGAATTGTTGACTATTATTTCTGCCTTTTGATTTGGGGTAAGGTTTCTCGGAGTCGGATCCTCTGGTCGTTTTTTATAAACGACCAGGTGGTCGTTTTAGATCCGGACCGTCTGATTTAATCTCAACGGTTAATTTTTTTCGGGCCTATCAATCCTGGTATCATGCACGGGGCATCCTTAACCGTTGAGATTAAATCAGACGGCCCTGATCTAAAACGACCACCTGGTCTGCCGACCAGAGGATCTCATTCCAAGGTTTCTCTGCCACACTAGCAATCACCGAGTAAAGAGAATGTACCGATTTGTTCTCCGTTTATAGAAAACGGAGGCGTCTTGATATGGTATATGTTTGAGGTATCTGTTTAGGTAAAATGGAGGGAGATGGTGAATGTTTGGCCGCTGCGTTGGATGAGTCAGCAGTTGGAATGGGGAGGAAAGAGAGATTTGAAAGTTGAAATTTAAAATGTGAAATTGTGACCGTTTAGACCACGCCTACTGTCTTGCCAGCTGTCTCTTAACTCGGTTGATATGATATAAGTGACATATCTTTTTTGTTATGGAAATTAAATTAAAAATGTGGCTTCTTTTATACATTTCGTGCCCTTCATTTCTACTTTTACAAGTCACGGCAGCTGAACCAACCTGGATTTGATTCCTCTAGTAGCAACAGAAATTTTACTGGCAGAAAAAAAAAATTATTAGTAGAATACTCTTTTTTTTAAAATATTAGACAAAATTAATTAATGCTTTGTACAATTTGTTGTTCAACTTGGTCTGTTGGCACTTGGCACCAGTTGTTTCCAAGGACACATACTTTCGACATTTTCTTTTTGCAAATTTCCAGGATGTTTTCTAGTCATTGACAGATGACATGGTCGCTGTTTTTGGTATTCTGAAACTATACCATACAGCCATATGTGGTGAATTGGTGATCAGCCTGGAATCTGATATTATGGATATGTTTCTGATTGATCATTAATTATTGGGTTAATTAGATTTATACCATCACTAAATGAAAAATTAGTTTTATATCCTTATAAAATAGTAAAAATTAGTTTTATGTCATCGTCAAATTGATTTGCCAATTTTACCCTTTTAAATATGCCACTACAAAAATTTGAAATTAGAAAAATGTCATCACTAAATGACATATTAGTTTTATGCCACTACAAATTAATTAAAATGAGTTTTGTGCCACTATAAAAATGTAAAATTAGCTTTATGCCATTAGAACAATGCATGAAATTTGATATAGAACAATTTGTAAAGGTTAAGAGCACCTCTGTAGATGTGTGTATTTCAAATATAGTCTAATTAGCTGTCCACTTATCATCCAATTAAGATTGCAAATTTATAATTAAATTGTACGAATGGTCCAGTGAAAACTTAATCTATAAAGGCAGCCTTAACCATACAATTATATATTTTCCCATTTTACCAAACTTAATCATACATGAAGAATCCATGCAAGCACCACACTGGGATTATTGTACCAAACTTTATTTAATCATACAATTATATATTTTTCCCATCTTATGTATATTATTATTTTATAAAGTGGGCTTTTGAACGTCATTTTTCAATTTTGCAAATTATGAAGAAATATATATATAACTTTTTGCACGTTCTCAAATGGTTTATTAGCAAGGACAATTTTGGGATTTTTAGAAATAATGAGAGATTTTAGAATGGCTTTTTTAGAGTTGAATCTTCTTTGGAATAAGAAAAATGGTATATATCTAATTTAAACAATTTGATAACGACATAAATCTAATTAGAAATCTAACAATGGTATATCTCAAATTAACTATACTTTAGGATGGCATAAAACTAATTAATTACTTATTTGATCTATCAAATACTAATTTGGATTTTTAAGGACAAAATGAGTTGAGCTCGAGCAAGCTAATCTTATCATCAAGTAACAATCAAATTAGCTATTGAGCATAAAATAAATTGAACATGAATCTAATTCGGACTTTATATCAGCTCATTTATTAGTTTTATAATTTAGTTATATTTTTTTATATAAATATCTAGAACTTATTTTTTTTGTAGTTATAAATAGTTTGTTGATCTTATAAAAAATTTGACTTTCAAGTTTCCAATTAAAATAATAGGCATGTTATGTTACACTAATGATGAGATTCCAAATTGATTAACGTAATAACCATATACGTTGAATCATTATAATTTGAACAACTGATTTGAACTTTTAAGACGGGAAAAGCAGCAAAATAAAATCATAACCATGCCACAGAGGATCTGGACCCTACAGCACACGCCTGCGCAATCAGGGAAAATTTCTTCTGTCCGGGCCCACAAATCAGACCCTCGCACGCATTGTGGTCCCATGATCCGGCGCACATAATTTCGCTAGTTGACTGTCCCAACATGAAGACCTTGCTGGGAAAAAACCAAATCCTGATATTTTGGGTTGAAGGCTTGTAGACTTGTAGTTTGGCTTGTTTCAGCCTTTCAGTTTCAGGCATACATTTTTGCAAATTAGTCCAAGCTCAACTATTTTCTTAGCATTTTTATGGGATGATTATTTTTCAATTACCCTCAAACTAAATTTTTTTTTGGCCGAGTTGAATCAGTAAAGGAACAACAAATCACTCCGTTTGTACTAAAAATCAGAATTTTTTCGACTCTTTTTCCTATGCCATCTTTTCTTCGCATGTATATTTCATTCTATCTTGCTTCTTCTTCACAAATTCCTATACGTTGTCTTTGTTCCTCGTGTAGATTAAAATTAATTGTCTAATTTCAGCTCAGCCTAACTAAGTGAAACGTTTGAGATTCGCACCAACTTCACTGAAATTTATTCAAAAAATCTCTACAAACATCAACATTCACAAACTGAATGTACAAAGACAAGAATCCCACACATGCTAAATAAGTATATATCATGAAGAAAATTTTTAAATATTATTAAATTTCGTTCATTGGTATAGGCTAAATACAACAACTTCATCTCTTTTACAGCAGAGAGAATGTCCCGGTACATGAAAAACCTTTTATTTTTAAAAGTTTTCAACAATTGAAAGAAAGACAAAAAAAAATATGGTACCAGTAATGTTAATTTCTCAGTTTGCTAAAATTCCGACTGACATATTGCACAGCCGACTTGGCATCGGTTTGAAATTCCAGTGCCGTATGCTCGGTGCGCCCCTCCTCCGTCCCGGAGGGTGGAGTGCTCTTTTCAGCAGTTCTCTATGTGCTGTGTATCTGATGATCCTTTGGGAATACGATGACAATGAAATTTGTTGTGTTCTCACCTTGAAACTATCCGAACGAACGAGCGGCGGGCGTGAAGCCGCATTGTGCGTTCGAGTTGTCGATTTGTATTGTTTGTTATTGGTATCCACGGCTCCGGTTCCCTTGCAAAACCTTATTTTGTTCTTCATTTGTATCTCCTTTAATTCTTTTGTTTTCCTTATGTCGTTTTTTTGTTCACCTCAAGTTGATTATTCAAGCTGCATTCAACCGTTTGAACTATCATAATTCTAATATCATTTGTTGTACGGTCAAATGAAAAAAAAAAAAAATCTCTTATAGTAAATCTTTTATTTACAAAACTAAATGTCTGAATTTCACTGACGCCTTATTATAAGACGATGAAAAGAATTTGAGTAAATAGAGTCCTTTCTTTTATACACGCAAGTATCTACAAAGAGGAGCTGAACATGAATCTAAGTATGATTTTTAAATAGCATCAAATCACGCATTTTAAAAAATATTTTTCAAAGTAAAAGTCAGAATTTGAAACACCCGTTGGCTATTCTTTTAATTTCACCAAAATTTTAAACGAAAAAGGTCAAATGACAAAAATTAGGACAAAGTTTTGTGAAACAGAACTTCCCTTTCATGACGCAATCTTAACTATCAATTCTCTTTTCCTTCCGGTTAAAAAATGACAGATTAGAATACATGAGTTTTTCTCCATACGCCAGTAATGTTATTGTCAAAATAAAAAGAAAAAATTAAAGAAAGTAAGACCTATTACAATTCTTTTTGTTGGTGCTTATCGTATACACCTCTAGGTCTTTGCATTGCTTATTAAAGAAACTGATAAGTCCTTTTGATCACTTTATTAATTGAAAATGTGGGATTATTCAGCATGTGATAAGCTCTTGATAATACAATCAATCACACTAACCTGATGTGGTGATGTGATGATCCTTCAACGAAGAACGAACTTGCAAAACTCTACTTGCTTTTGGAAAAATTCTCTTGGACCAGAGAACTTCTCTAAAGCACCATCATTTCTAAATTATCATGAGAAATAGCGTTTCTAATTGGAAATTAAAGGAGCAGGGCGCCACAAGAAATCTCTTGCTGGCTTTTAATTTTTCTTGTTTATTTATTATTTATAGTGTTCTATTTTGACACATGATTAAAACAACGACGATTCGAAGCCGCAAATATTGTGGTTAATTCTGTTCATGCCAACCAAGGGTTTAACTTCATTTACGTCGGAGCGTTAATGAAGAACCGTGCATATATTCCAATTTTAAGGAACTATTATTTACGAATGTACTATATTTTGTGACAGCAATTTTGGGCATTTATAGTTTCTATAATTGTTTCACATTGCTGTAAGAGGAAAATACCAACTCAATGGATTTTATAACTTAATAAATTTAAGTAATATTTGTTTACAGACATCTCCATGCCGTAGGAGCACTAATGGAAAACCGTGTAATTATTTGATTTAAAGGGAGTATATTATTCGAATGCATTATATTTTGTGGATTTTTCTGGTTGGTTATTAGTTTTATAATTGTTCGACATTGTTGTAAGAGGAAATAAGTCAATAACAACTCAATGGATGTTATAACTTAATAAATTATACAAATGATATTAGTTTACTGGCATTTCAATTTGGTTTCAATAGTTGAAACATTTCTTTTTGAGATGAACCTGAGTTAGGTAAGGTTTGATTGAGGACATGATGTGGCTTTTTTGTGCTGACTGGGATCTTGGGTGGTTATATACCCCAATTGCATTTTAAATTGTTCTATTTTATTTTCTTTACCAAATTGCACCTATATTTTAATTTAAAGCACCTTCTTTAGTACATTGTAATTGGACGTTTTGTTTAAGTATTTTCTCCAGTACAGATGCAGTTATAATTTTATTTAAAAGTCAAAGCTAATAGGCGATCTTTTGTCTGCTTCAGGAAAGTTAATTATACAGTAAATCCTCGGTATTTCTAAAATTGATAAAGCATGGTAAAAGTTTTTTAAATAACATTTGTCTACAATTAGAGGCTCATTGTTTTGCAATGTTTCTTCACATTCATTAACCATTAATTTTCCGGAAATTTTTGGGGGAAAAAAAAATACAGAAACAGGTAAGTGCGATGTTAATGCCTTGGTCGAAAATATTAATTTCTCAATAAGCTTTTATATAGGACATGACACAACAAACCAATGCAGGTATAAAAGTAAAAGGTAAACAAACTCGTTCACAACCAATTTGCAACATGTATCTTTGGTTCGTTATATCGTGTCTCCACATTTGAAGCTAGGATTTAGATTTGGTTAGCACACAAGGCCCCAAATAAATAAACAAAACATTTTGAATCACAGCAGTGGAATTTCAGGACGAGATATATCACAAGTTCAGAAGATAATTATAGGTGGAATACATTTACAGGTCACCCGATTTTCAAGTACCTAGTTATTAGTTAAACCTAACAAAACAAGAAAGAAAAAAAATAAAACCACAAACAGACAGATCAAAAATACTTTGATGACACAAAAAGGGAAAAAAAAATTCAACACTTTAGGCAATTTCTCTGTCACCAGAAAATCTGGGAAGCTGAACAAGTGAATTGACACGTGTCACCCCGTCCAGTCCCGTCCAATTCTTATTCGGATCGGTATCACCTCCGCCATTGTCCATCTCCTGAGCTTGCACCCCAGTGGGGTATGACCGAACTGTGAAATTACGTGTCAAGGACGGCTCGATTTGTGGCACTTCAGTAGTGTCAGTGGAGCTATCCTGGCTGTGGTTGTTATCAGCAGGAGAAGAGGAATTGGTCTCTGAGAAGTCGCTTGGGGTATCTGCTTTTCCATCGAGAAAGAGACAGACGACAGCACAGTCATCCATTTTGGATGTGGGGTATTTGGACTTCCACTCGCGCTCAGCTGCTTCCACAAGAGACCGTGCTGCAGTATAACGGTTCTCACATGAGGAGACTATGTCGACTACTTGTTTGTTGCTCAGTACATCCCATACCTGCGGTAATTGGTTCCCAAATTAATTAACTTTTAGTCCATAGAATGCTTCTGCTGCCAGTGAATGTACAAAATGAAACCAAAAGAACAGCTGCAAACAGCATATTCTACAAAGTGGTGTAGATTTAGCTTGAAATAACTTCTAGAGGAAAAGAAAGGAAAAAGAAATGGGCATTGGTTGATCAAACCTTTTTTAATAAATGTACAAAAAAGGTTGTGTGTTTGACCATATACAGAAATGGTATATCCTGGATGGTACCTAAGTCAATAAAGTTTTGAGTGATTGATTCACAAAGAAGCTCCCTATCAAACACACCCAAGTTGACCATCATAAAAAAAATGTATAACGACTTTTAGGTGCAAATAAAAACTTGATGAAAAGACAAATTAGGTGTTGTATGAAATTAAAATCCATCAACTGTATCCAGCGCCCCCTTAAGTTCATGCCCTTTACACCAAGGAAGTTGAATAAATGATTCAAAAACTGATAACTAACACAGTATTTTTTTTTTTTTTTTTTGAAGATGTAACAACTCACATGAACAAATTATGCGAATGACAGGTCAATTTGTGTAAATTGCCAATCAGGAATTAAGAAAGTAAACATAAGAACTGTGAGAAATTTCGGTTTATATTCTCCTTTTATCAGAATCAACAGTATTCTTCAGTCAAATATTTTCTATATACTATCTAAACTAGTTTCACCTGAAATACCTACCAAACATCAATATTGTGTGCCCAAGGAAACTGAGATATTAGGTAAAACTATGATAGTCAATTCAAATTAACTTACTAATCAACTCAAATGGTCAAACATGGAAAGAAACCCTGATAATCTTAAAGGAGAAAAAAAAAAATAATGGATAAAATCCAAAAAGAGGAGAAAGAAATAAACGAACCCCGTCAGATGCGAGAACGACAAACTGATCACGGCTCGAGAGGGGCCAATGGAAGAAATCGGGCACAGAGATTACGCCATATTCCTTCAGACAAAAATCACCAAAAGCACGCGCCATGGCTAGGCCTGGTGCATCGTCAAATGGAAGCCACACACGTGGCACCTCTGGCTCATCCTGCAGTGCAAACACCCTTCCCTTGCAACTCTTTATCCTCTCAGCCTCATCTGTTAATTAACATTACACTCCAATTAATACACAATAATGCTTCGGTATAAGGAACTAAATTTAAGAGAGAGACAGAGCATCCATGCATGCATGTGATATTTGTAGAAACCTACTTGGTAAATCGGGTTTAAGATCGACGGTGATTTGAATAGGCAACACTTCACCAGTGTTCTCATCTTTGGTTCCCAATACAGCTCTCGAGTCTCCTATATTCCCCACGAAGAGATTCGATCCCTATAATCAGATTTATTTACCAATTAATGACTAACTATCAAGTATCAAGTAATTTGAATGAAACTGAACAAACAAATTGAAGCAAAATAAAGCATTGAAAATTACAATTTTGAGAAGAGTAACAGCAGTGCTGCCGCTGCAGAAGCAGTCGACGGAGGGATGGGACCGGAGATCCTTATCCATCCCTCGGTACGCCTTCAGAAACGCCCTCCTCCAATCCGCCACCTCCATGTCACAGCATTTACATTCCTTATTCCCCTTTCCTTTCAAAGATTCTAGAATCTTGAGTGGCAACACATCCCTCACTCTCCGTGCCACCAAATGACCGTGTGGACCATGTCCATCGAACACTCCACACAACACCCCTCCTCCTTCGTCTCCCCCAAATTCCTACAATTTCACAAATTGGAAATCTTTTCTTAACAAAACCGAATTAAATAAAACAACAGAAAAAAAGAAGAAGAAGAGAAATGGTAAGGCAAGAAACATTACATCCCAAAGAAGCATGGCGTCTTGATTGATTCCCTTGCGACCTTGTTGGGTGAAGATCGAAGCGGAGCGGTTTCGGCCGTCATTAGAGAAGATCCGATTAGGAAACAGGTGCAGATTGTCTTCTCTCGGGATCCGCTTCGAGGGGAAAAGAGCGTCCGAAGCGTCGCCTTTCGTGACGACATTGCCTTTCTTCTCCTTCCAATCATGAGGTCTGTTTATACAACCGCAAGCGTTCCCCATTTTCGCGCGCAATGTCGCATCGGCCACAGAGAATCCCTCGAGTTGAAGCGGAACTCCAATCGGCGGTTTCGTTCTGCTCTGAGGTTTTTATTAGGAAGTAGAGAGATCCGAGTGGGTTGAAACTTGAAAGAAAGACAGCGAGAGGAAAGAGAGAGAGAAATAGAAGAGAAGACGATAGCGTAACAGACGCAGCACAAATCCGACAACACAGCTATTTGTGTGCACAGTTCATCAGCTTTGCTCCGGGGAGTTATTTAATGCTGCCTTTATTTCTCTCCATTTGTTTTTTTTGACTGGAGAGGGATCAGGTTCAGAGTCTAATGAAAATGAAAAGTCCAAACCATTGACAACCGATAGTGAGATTTAATGGGGTTTTGTTTCTTATTATCCATTATCTATTCCGTGTTAGTAAAGGATGAAGTTTTGTTAAAATAGCGTTAACTTGTGTAATTATTCAAAATTAGATGATAAAAAAATATGTAAAGAGTTGATTTAATTCACTTCAGCCAGCTTTTATGGAATGAGACATGTATTTAGACTTGAATTAGAAATACAAAATAAATATTTAGCAAATTTCCTTTGAAAGGCATTCAAGCTATTGGTTAATCTAATTTTTTTTTTATTAAAGAGTGACTTAAATTTTCTTATATATTATAAATTGCTTACACATTTTCCCACCAAAGAAAATAAAGCAAGTTTTGTTTATTTTGAATTTGTTGAAACTAAATTACATTCTATGGTTTTACTAATTGCAACTTAAATTATTATTTTACTTTTTGGTAAAGGGATGGGGTATGACTGAAAAGACTCCCAATTTTCCACCAACAAATATTAACAAAAATTAAATTGTTTATTTTACTTTTTGGTAAAGGGATGGGGTATGATGCGTGTTTTCTTGGGTTGGTTGAAAATGGAGAGAAAAAGAGTTGAAATAAATGCGGTGCCAAGGATGCATCATGGGTCATATGATGATCATGGACCTTTCTTGCCCTCAGCAATCAGCAATCAGTTACCCAAGAAAGGCTCCAAAGAGAAAGTCCAAGTGTTTTCACTATTAATACCTTTGTTATTTGTACATGTCTTAATTTAATAACAGAAGTTTTAAAATTCAAATAACAAAGAAAAACTTTCCTTATCTGTTGAAATTTCCATTTATACACGCCTGAAGATATCATGGCATTTGTTTATCTCTGTATATCTTTCCTACTTAAAAACGCGCGGATATATATATATATATATACACAGAGTTTTGCTATGGTGAGTTGCAACTCATCAAAGGGTCGGTGAATTGCGATTAAAACTCCTAAATCTAGTTCATAATGACCAATCCAAACCATCCAATATAATCTCTCTATTGAAATCTTTATGCAGACCAAATTTTACATTTTTTCGAAATTTTTAAGTATTTTTTTAAAATTTTAGAAAATCGTTAATCTAATTAGTTCTGAACCGTTCAAAAACAGCAGTTTTTAAAAATCCGAAAAAAATATTTAAAAATTTCAAAAAAATATGAAATTTGGTCTGCATGGAGATTTCAATAGAAAGATCATATTGGACTGTTTGGATCGGTCATTTTAAACTAGATTTAGGAGTTTTGATCGCAACTCACCGACCCTTTGGTGAGTTGCAACTCACCATAGCAAAACTATATATATATATATATATTAACACGCTAGATTTATAGTAGGTAAACACGTATGTTTCTGTCGTTTGATCGATTTGATTTGTGATTGGATATCAATCGCCAGATGAAGCAATAATATCTTTTAGTTTTTCATCTAATAAGGAAACAAATTGAATAACATATTTATTTGTATCACTGGTATATTAAGCAACATATTTTTATTACCTAAATTTATTTTGTTTCTTTATTTGCCCACATATTAAGGCATCTTATGCTAGTTTTAACTAGAAAACTTACTCACTCAATGAGTGGGCAAATAAAAATTTAAAAATACTTATACTTCAACAAAAATTAAAATCAATATATCTACATGAAAAACATAATTTAATAAAAATATATATTTTTATATAACAAAATATTTAAAAAATTATAGGTGATAAAAAATTTTCACATGCGCTCTCTTTCCAAAATAGAAAAAACAATTATTATTCTAATCAATACTTTTTTATTTTAGAAGTAAAATAAAAATTTAATATAATTTCATCTACCAATTACATCCATTCACAAATCAATTTGATCAACGATATAGGAGGTGAGTACACCTTTGATCTAGAAGAGACACACTTTTGAATTCGTATGTTTTATGAGGAAAAGTGATAGTGATATAAACTAACAATTAAAAAAAATAAAACAACGTCCCAATTTATCAGAGAATTTTTATATGTTTTTCATGACCACCAAAATAAACTCTAACCGTCGTAACTTTTTACACACGGCTGGTTTGAATGTATAGATTAAGTTTATGAGTTTTTAAAATTTGAATGAACGTACTAGAGATACCAAAATCAAATGCATGCAACGCTCAACTATACTGCGACTTCTGTAAAATAAAGTAAAATTTCCACTCCATCTTAGAACTAGAATACCTTTATATATATAATTATATATAGAGAGAGTTTAGCTACTGTGAGATGCATCACAAAAAATTCTTCCGTGAGTCGCGCTCAAAACTCCTAGATTTGGTTCAAAATGACTGATCTAAACCATTCAATGTGATTTCTTTATTGAAATCTCCATGCAGACCAACTTTTACATTTTTTCGAAAATTTTAATTATTTTTTTCGGATTTTAGAAAATCGTTAATCTAATTAGTTATGAACCATTCAAAAACAGCAGTTTTTAAAAATCCGAAAAAAATACTTGAAAATTTTGAAAAAAAATATAAAATTGAGTCTACATAGTGATTTCAATAGAGAGATCATATGTGGATTAGCCGCCACTTCACTTTTAGTTTACTTCACTAGTCAAATGGAGAGTTTAATTACGCTTCACTTGAAAACATGACTACAAGGTAAAGAGTTATTTCACACCTTCGTTACTAATTATTTTTCATTTAATCCAATACTGGGTTGAGAACTTAATATTACACAAATAACCTGATATATTTAATAATGTATATGAAGTATCAACTCATATAATGTAAACATTAAGGAACAAATTTTTAGGAGAAATGCTAGAGTCCAATATATTGGACGGATGGACTCCGTCTAATACGATCGTTTTCACATTTTTAAATTTCAAATGACCGATCCGAACCGTTCAATATGTTCTCCATATTAAAAACTTATAAGAAAACAATTTTATAGTTTTTTCAAAATTTTTTACTATTTTTTTTGTATTTTAGAAAATCGTTGTTATTGGACAATCCATAATGTTTATATCAGGAATTTTCAAAAATACCAAAAAAATAGTAAAAAAATTCGAAAAAATGTAAAAATTGGTTTATTATAAGTTTTCAACATGGAGAACATATTGAACGGTTTGGATCGGTCATTTGAAATTTAAAAACGTGAAAACGATCGTATTGGACGGAGCCATCTGTCCTATATATTGGACACTAGCATTTCTCAATTTTTAGATTGTCCGGTCAAAGTTGATTCCACCCCTCTTAATGCAAATTTTTCATTGGCCTCTTCGTACTATTTATGATGGTATAAATGAAATTTAATATGTTTTTATTCTAAAATAGTGGTATATATATCAAATTTTTACGTTTTGCAGTAGCATATATATTTCCAATTAAGCATTTAGGGATGGCATATTTAGAATTAAGATGTTTTGTAATGGCATAAATCATATGTTCTCTCTTTTTTTTTTTCATTCAATGCTAATTCAAGCATTATACTATTCAGATAATTAAGATAATATGATATCATATTCTACAAAAATGGACAATTATATAAAATTAACTGAAATTGGATCATAATAAAAATTTTAGAAAAGGAACTATAAATAAGAGAATACGGATAGCCGCAGATGAATAATGGTCCTACCGACTGCTCTTTTTGGGTTGAATTCAAAAATGGGTTGGTAATAAAAAGGTGACTTTCAAAGTTGATACAATTCAAATCAATTTAAAAAGATGTTCACTTTCTTTTGTTATTTTCTTTTGAACTAGGGAAAATATATTCACTTTCAAAAGGGGAAAAAGATAAACAAATGAAACAATAACCAATAGGGTATTCTCCTTTATCCATCTGCTACAATGCTATGTGGCGCAAGCAATAAAGCAAAATATGCAGCCAGTATCAAAAGTTAGATTAGATGTTAGCACAAATAACAAACACTAACATTTTATAATTGCAAGTTAAATAAAATCAATTTATTTACATGTTCAATAAAATTAATTATTTTATTAAAAAAATTCACCACAAGAGAGCTGTGTGGTTCTTGATACATGAGAGAGAACCCATATAACCAGACGTTAACTGTATTATTATGGTCTGGTTTTCTCCCACTTTTTTTATTTAATCATTTTTTCAAAGTAAAAGGGACCGCTTATGAATTATAAATAATATCTGGAAGTAGAATCTAATAAAAGGTGGGTTATTGCCTTATTGGATAACACCAAACCTTTTTTTAAAAAAAATCATGAAATCAATTTCCTACGACCAACTACCAAACCATCTATACTGTTTTTTCTGTGGCACTAATAGTGTTACCATCCTTGTGGCTTTCTTCAATTGGCATATCTCCTCTTTGCGTGGAAAAAATTGTAATGTAAGGACCAGTCTAGTACTGGACAACAAATACTAGTTAACTTTAGCCTATAGGCCGTTTATTTTACAAGAAAAATTGATGGATTATACGAATTGCTACAAAGTTAATGATGCAGGAGGTCACACATAACCCGTGGAACCAGAAGAGAGGGGTATTAGGAAAGAGTAATGATACACATCTTTCTGCGGAGAAAGATGAGATTAGATTAGATTCCAAAGTTGCGAAATGAATCATTAACATCTCCCTGGTACGGCTCGGATCCTCTCCAATGGGAGTGATTGGGGAGCTTTCGGCTGATAATCTTTTTAGTAATATTAATTAATATTTAATAACAAGGGACGAGAATGAAATATGAAATGTAGGTAGTGTAAAACTTTTAAAACCTAAAACAGCACAAATATTATTTGTATATTTTTTCTCTGGAATTAATTATAACACGTTAGTAGCAAAGAAGGAAAAAGAAAAAAGATAATGCATGCAACAACTACCGTCTTCTAAGCTCTAAGTTTTGTACGTAGTTTGTTTATATATGAAACATTCTTTAAAAATGGCAAGACTCGGTATCCGAAAACATTAATTTGTATGTTTTTTTCTTTTAAAATTAAATTAATTTTTCTATGGAAAAATGGAAATATTAATTGAACAATCATGCTATATAGATACAATATATAAAAAATGAATATATAATTTCGCTTTTCTTATTGCCATAAAAAAAAAAAAACCGTTTGGCAAATATGGGTCCCTAATTCAGTTGGAACTTGAAGTCGAAGACCACCATCAGAACAATATATGAATAGGCGTTCCACTAAAACACTGTTTTTAACAACAGTCCCGCAATAGTTAGGCTGACGGGTGGGGTCCGTGCATATCCAACCATCTTCTAGAGAATTCTGTGTCCCTGCCTGCCTTTGAAACCCTCTCTCTCTCCCCTTCTCTCTCACAGGACCTCTCGATGGACCGTGCGGATGCCCTCGTGTCTCCGTACGGGAGGTTATTCCATCTATGCTCTTGGTCTGTGCACCGCTTGCTCTGTTCCCTTCTCAGTCCCTCACAAACAATACCGAGTAATTGCTACCCTCGCATCTCTTCTTCGGTTCCATGAACTTGGTGTATCCGATCTCCTCCTCTCCTCCTCCATCGGTCTGATTGGCGATTTTTTTCAGGTTTTTATCTCCTTTTCTTTTATCGTTCTCCTCGAAAAGCCCCTCTCTCTCTCCTGGTATGGAGCCATCTCCTCTCTTCCTAAGTTTCTTTTTTGGCCTCTCCTCTTACTGTTGCACAAAGCACCATTGTCGTAACATATATTAGCCATTTCTTCCCTTCTCTTTTTTGTTTCCTTCTCGATCTACTTTCTGGTAGATTACATCTGTTGGACTGATCGTGAAAGGGAAATGTACGATTTTTTCATTAGTTTGGAGTTGCAAAATTAATCTCTTTTTAGTTCATGTTTCTCTATTGATTTAGATTTTTTTGTTGTTTTTCAAATTTCTCGGATAGATCAGGCTTAATTTCACAGAGCAGCATGGTCTGTCAGGTTCTTCTCTAGACCTTTTTCCATTCAGTTTTTTCTGCAATATTCTATAATTTTTTAAAATTTTACCTGCTACGTTCTTCATTTCTGCTTTATTTTGTTACAGATCATGTTTAAAAATTATAATTCTCTTTGGTGCTATCAAGTGCTTGAAAGTTCCTTGATTGCAGCCTTTAAAAAAATAATCTTAGAAAGAATTAACACGCATATTGGGAGATGCTGATGGTTGAATATTTTATAATGCATGAATTTTAAAAAATGAACATGTGGATTTGTCTTTTGCTCTTCCCTGCTTATAGTTCAATCTTTGCAGGACTGATAGAGTGCGAGTGATTTTTGTCAAGGAGGTATCTTTTCTTTCTATTTAAATATGATTATTCTCTAATTTGGTTCAGGTTTTGCTTCAATTTGTATTGTGTCCTTACCCTCAACTAGGCGTAAATGCTTGGAAAGCACCTTCTAGGTACAATTCGAATTATCAAAAGATAAAATAATTTAATGAGTCATTAGTCTTCATTGAGAGGTTTTTAAAAGAGCAGTTACATATGTAGGTTTTTTAGTCGTCCTGTGAAAGTGTTTGCTACTTAAAAATATAAAATTATATTGCAGAAGCAATTCTAAGATGGCAGAAAATCGCCGGCGCTCTTTGCCTCCTAATCTTGACAATTTCCAACCTCGGCTCACCTTGCTTTGCCTCTCCATTTCTGTGGATAGACAGGTAAGCTGCTGCTTTTCGTTTACAGATCTGTCTCATTACATTTCCCTTTTGATTTCTCATTTCTTTCCTGCCATTTTTTTTTATTGGCAGTGTAGTTTTTCATCTCTCCTTTGTCCTATTTCCTTTGTGATTTTGCATGGAATTTTTACCTTGGATTGCATCTTACATTGTTTGGTTTTTTCTTATTGTTTCATTTTCTTCTAGGCTGGCCGCTGGAACATTTAGGTGTGCTTCAAACTTTTTTTTAAACTTTCAAGGTATGTACTCACTCGATTTCCTTTTAGTTTGTCTTACTTTCTCAGAGTATGAATCTCCATAGTTAATTTGTTGCATATATTTAGGTTTGTTCCTTTTGACTTCTAAAGATGCAAGACACAAGTACATTTGTTGCATATATTTAGGTTTGTTCCTTTTTACTTCTAAAGATGCAAGACACAAGTACAGTACTAGGATTTCCACATTCAATTTCTTTGTTTCTTCTCTTCTTTGTAGTTTCTACAAAAGTAGAGGAGCTCAAGCAATATATCTCTGGAGCATGTTTGCAGCCAAGATTACACTATCAATTGCAAATGGAAGGTACTGCTAAGGTACAGTACTGGTATCTTATTTGAGTATCTCACTGGACTGTTACAGATTTTTTCATGGTTGATAAATTTCTCTTTCCTTTCTTTTCTCACTAGCCTGTACTTAAAATTAAGATTTCAGCTGATGCTTTGAAAAAGACTGGTCAAGAGCAGCTGGTTCCAAACTGGTCAGTACCTATACACATCAATGTTATGATAAAAACAAAGAAGTGTTCATTGGTGAAAATTTTCCTGTCATTGAACATGTTCTGATGTTGATAATGAATAATTGTATTTATGATAGTTGTTGAATCAATTTACACATTTTTCTTTCCGTTGTAGGTTTTTGCTAACAATTATTTAGGTGGAAAATATCATGTACCGTATGTTCATGGAGGTCTTGCATCAAGCGTTGATCTCGGCTCCTATAAAACCATTGTATGCAGTTCTTATTTTGATGAAAATCTTCTTTTTTTTTCTGCTGTCATTCTCATAATTGTACTGAAAAAATGAATTGGCATAACAAATAATGGCTATTTTGATTGCATAGACATGAGGCAGTGAGTGTTCAAAGATGTGGAGAAACAACATCTGCAAAGGACAGCTTTGATAGGCCAGGATCCAAAGTAATATATGCATTTGTCAGGGCTTGGTTTTGGTCTGTTGAGGTGCTGTTCCCATCAGGTGATTGACTATCTTAGCTAACTACTGATTAACTGTTTTCGTTCTGGTTTTGCCTTCATTGCTTTTGTTTCTTTGTCAATTGCTGGATTATTCCACGGATCACCATTAACCCCCCTTCAAGCTCTCCCTCGACGCTGCAGAGGAGAAGGTAAACATACTGAATTCTATAGTTCTGCTACCTTCATTTGTTTTGTAATGAACTTTTTTATTGCTATTTAGATACAAAGATTTCATTTGATTGACAGTCTATGTGATCTTAAAAGTTAATTGCTCTTATTTCTACATGTCAACAATGGAAGTTATATAGTCATATAAGACTAAGACGTATGTATTAGACACTGGAAGCACCTAATATAGTCATATAAAACTAGGACGTATGTATTAAACACCGATTTAAATAATAGTTACTCAAATGCTAATAGAGATATGTTGTATTCTAATAGCTATTGCAAATCAGTATTATAATAGTCTCAAGTGTCTTTAATCTTTAACAGTTACAATTATAAAATATTGATTTAATATATAATTCCTTATATGCATTGTGTAGTCTACACGTGGAAAAGTGTAGTTATTATTGGTGTCAAAGATAAGAAATTGGTTCAGCTGAATAAATGATCTTCAATTCCATATAGCTTGGAAAAATATATTTATTTCATTGGTAGGTATTCTAATACCAGATACCAGCAAGTGCCAACATAAATTTGTATCGTAGCAGCAAAGTTAATATTAACACAATAAAAGCTTTGTTCCTTATTGACATCAAAGTTTATACTGTTCTCACTGTTATTCATTGGCGTTTCTATTTTCTTTATCTTCAACATTCGTACTAATTTTTCTTTATTTTATTCTTAATTTTAAATGGGGTTTCCAATTTGCTTTCAATTTGAGATTTATCAGCTTTGTTTTTTTTTTAGAAAGACTTGACAGCAGCTGCCAAGTAACGGATTACAGTAATCTGAAACAAAACAAAATGAAAATAAAGCTTAATCCTACAAATTAAACATAACAAAATTAGATAATCGGTCGCAATGCATCCACCATCATACACGTTCTTTTCATTTGTGAACCTCAAGCATAGCCACGCACATCCACAATCGTACCTCGCATACCAGCGGAACATCTTCGCATGTCGCCCGCACTTCTCGTGCCCTAGCAAAACACACTCGTGCATTGTTCGCACCACCTCATGCACCGATAACACCTCTTGCCCACCGACCGCACCTATAGTGCTCAACCACACCATCTCCTACACTGGCCTCACCACCTAATGCATCAGCCACAACTCTGTGTACCAGCCACACCACAACTCGAAACACTGGTCGCATCTCTTGTGCATCGGCTGCACCACAACGCATACAGACGACACCTCACGCACACCGGCTGAACCGGCCACTCGCATCGGCTGCACCTCTTGTGCACCGGCTGAACCATCACTTAAACCGGTCTCATCTCTCGAGCACCGGGCTGCACCACCACCACTCGCATCGACTATTCGGCTTCACCTCTTGTGCACCGGCTGCACCACCGCCACTCACATCGGCTGCATCTCTCATACACTAGCTGCATCACACTTTTATGTACCGGCTGCACCTCTCACACACCGGCAACACCTCTCCCGTGCACCAATCGGAGCTCTTGCGCACCGACTGCACCACCAATCGAACCGGCCGTACCTCTCTAGCACTGGCCGCACCACCACGCGCACTAGCCGTCCTAAGTTCTCACCTCACAATAAGTCGCACGTCACCTCCGCCGCTACATCTGCCGACCGACCACCTTAAGCCGTCCAAAAGGAAAAGAAAAGAGAAACAAAAGAGTAGGACGAGAAGAGGAGAACGCGGGGGAGGCCGGTGGCGACCTCCCCGCCTAAGATTTGCAAAAGTTGGAGACTCTCAAAATCGCCTCTTTTTTCTTCTCTCTGGCGGCGCCTTTAGGGTTTCGTCTGTGCACTCAATTGTTGTAAGAATTGAAAAACTTGAGGAGTCAAATGTACGATCAGATTTATCAGCTTTGTTTCCCTCTCAATTGCAGGTTCACTGGTTGGAGAGTAAAGCAATTGCTATTGGTTTTCCAATGAACTGATGTGAGTTGTTTGAAAATAGACATTAAATTATCAAGAATAATTATATGAAGCCATGTTAGATGAGATTTTCTTCATGCATTATGCACTTTCAGGTTTACAGATACTGCATACAATTGGACCTGTAGCAGTATCAATGTTGAACCAATTTTGTGGACATCAGGTATGCATTTTCAAGGATTTTGTGATTTACGTTATGTAATCTGTTTAAAGTAACAGAAAAAATACTGCTTGAGGTATAATTCTTATCTGATAGGGTCGACTATTGGTTCTCATTCCAATGGGAGGTTTGAAATTCAATTCTATTCCTATGTTTTTCCTATATTATGTGCATTATGTTAATCGCTTCCCTTTTTTTTCTAAAACGAATCGCTTCCCTTTTTTCTGAAAAGAATCGCTCTTTGAATTGTCTACAGGCAAGAACAACAGATCTGGATTCCTATTGAAGAAACAATCTGATCAATGTATATTTTATTTTTATTCTGTTATTATCATTGGATAGTGATTATTTACCATTTGCGTTGTTGCAGATATTAAAAATTTACTTTGAAAAATGGATTTTATGGCCTTTATTTTTACAGCAGTTCAGCTCTGGTGATGGATCTCAACAGGTGCGTCATCAGCTCTTCCAAATCACTTTACTACAAAATTATTTGTAGTTGCAAGAAATTAAATTTTGCTTCGTTCATCCTTTAACTAAACCTTTTTGTCTCCATTTATTCACTCATGGAGAGGCTGAGATGGTAATGATTCTAGCATTAAACGATCTTGCTTAAGACATTATTGATAGATCATAAAATAAGTTTCGATTTATATGTAGCATGACGCAAATTCTAAAGTTCAGCTTCATTTATGATATTTGTATGATAAAAGTAATTATAACATGTGAAAATTTTGGCACTCTTTTAACTTTTTCCATAATTTATCTGTTTACATTGTGGTTGATAGATGTAATGAATTGAACTACCCATACAATTTACTATAACATTAAAATTCAACAAAAAGATAAGAAGACATTTAGGTCGCGCAACGCGCGACGAACCCACTAGTAGTTGTTAAACCTGTGTACGGTGTACCAACCTTGACATAAACCGATTTCTTACAGAGAGCAAGATATATTTAGGAATTCTCTATTACTTCTTTTGAAAAATTTAGAAAGGAAGTGCACTGAGTCTCCACATTTTATTTTTATGATGACACTACTGCACACGTTCCGTACAATGCTTTCCTTTTGTCATAGAAGGACGAAAATATTAAATTTCTACTTTTTTTCCAAATAGAAATTTTCCCTTGATTATCTTTTTTTTCTTGTAAACTTCTCCACGTTTCCTGTAAGAAAGTCAAAAGGGTTTTTAAAATTTATTAAGGATGAAAATTTTAATTGTTGAGGACTTAGTATTTTAATCTTAAATTTGCTTGTAAAATAGAAAACATATTGAATATGAAATAGCACACGTTCTAGTAATTTCAACTAAATAACTCTTAAATTTAATGATATAAAGAAAATTTCAGAAAACTTTGATGAACATTTTAGTATTTTACTCTTAATAACATATATCATGTGATAGCTGATTATACAAGTACTTTTTTTTAATAACAATTATACATGTACTTATAGTCAGGTCAAACTTTTGACCAGAATCGTACGACACGTGTCGAAGTATAAATTGATTATGCACTCCATCCCCCCCGATACCTGCTGTTAGATGAATTTCTTATATATAGATCACTGATCGCTTCTGATGCCCGAAACCAAATAATAAATTAGTGTCAGAGCCAATCATTAATCAGCCCCTACAGAAAATAAAATTTAATGGACACTACATAATTAGCCAAAACATCATTTGTAAGGCTGAAAATTTGTAGTACAAAACGTTACTATTAATTAATTACAAATAGCTCTGTAATAATGTATAAATTACGTCCTATCCGAATGCGGTGTCAGAGATATACTCATATACAGTTCAATTTAGTGATGAAAATTTAGTGAAGTAATGCATTTTATGTGCTAAAAATAAACTTTATATTCCATTATTATTATTATTATTATTTTTAACTAGTGGAGTTGAGCATATTCCATTTGATTTGATGAGGAGATATATTTGTGGAATGACATCAATCGAATTTTCTTATTACTTCGAAATAATACTCTGTTGCATCAAAATTTCATTTCTTTTAATCTAATAGACAACAATCATATCAATTCAACTAGACCATTCAAATGAATTAGTCCCTTGGTGCTAACATCAATTCTATAACCACATTTTTAAAATATGTTATACTGTTTGCTGTGCTTTTTCATCGCTATTTGTAAAATTTAAATGTAAAAGGGTATATATAACATTTCTTAACTTCTTAGGGTATGCCCAAGTTGAAAGTTCCACCCACCAAATACAAATTTGTAAAAATGAAAAATCTGGATTTTGTTCACGTTCGAGGCTTGATGTCATTATGTCTTTGACCCGGTTTGGATTGACCTTATGTTGGTTGTATGGACGTGTGTCAAGAATTAACTCTTTTCTATAAGTTTTCTATTAATCTCTTTTTGAGGGAGTACCTTTTTCTTTATTCGAAGTGCCAAAGTTGAATCGGACACAGATGTTAAATCTCGGTGACTCGGCGAGTCGGTATTCTTCGTATCGTACCTATATTATTCTTTTCGTATCAGCAACTATTTGGAAAAGTTAAAGAAAATACTTCAATCGTCCAGGATAAAATAATTTTAATATTAGGCTTGCTTTACCCCTTTTAATTGTTGATTTAAGTTAAAAAAAAATCACGATTTTCACTTTACATCGTAAAATCTTTTTAACGAGAATGAATTTAATCAAACACGTTTGGTTGAACCGCGGTTAAATTCCATAAGACATCAATTGTAGAAATCCATGGTAGATCCGAACCGTTTAATGTAATCTCCATATTGAATTTTTTAGAGTTGTGAATCATCCGATAAAAATAAAAAAAAAATCTGAAAGTTAGTTAAAAAATTTTAAAATATATGAAATTTGTCTATAATAAAATTTAAATATGGAGGTCACATTGAATGGTCTGAATTGGACCTTTGAACCTAGATAATTGACATATGATAGAAGAGGAAGGTTCCGTTATCAACATTTTGATTGCCTGGAGAAATATGTGGATTAATCTGAAAAAATTCCCATTTATACTAACTATTAAGTTAGATTGAAAACTATGATGAAAAAATGACTAAATAATCCGAATACATACTTATTATTTTCGTTAATTGTGATTGTATATGTGGTCATCTAAGTAATTTTGTTATACTAAATGCAGAAATAACAAGGACCATGGAATACCTCTGGCCATTATTTGTTTCGTGATATTATAGATGAGTATCACCAAGAGGAGAGTTCTGCCAAGCAATCAACACTCCAAGCACCACCACTTACAAGGAGGAGAGCACCAAATGCCTTCCTGTACCTTGATGTCATTCTCAGAAAAATCAATATTGACCTTTTTGTCTCCCTCTATTTCTCTATGTTCTTCTCTCTAAGGCTTTGGAGTGATAAAGAAGTGACTTGGATACTGTTCTCCATCATAATAGTGTATTAAGACTAGAGACCATTCAGGAGGCGCAATAAGTTGGTGTAATCCAAAAGACGCTGAGATAATATGTTCTGTCCAGATGCATTGCACTCGTTCAACCGGATCCACTTGAATTCAAGCAGACTCGTTTTAATTCAAACAGATCCGTTTGAAATAGCTATGAGAAGCATAGACAGAACTTACATGTCATTCATCAGAGAACTTCTAGCATCAGGGGTGAAAACGATGACTGTTTTAATCATTCTTTCGTTTCATTTCTTCCAAAACGAAACAGTTAACGAAAGCTTGAAATGGTTTCATTCATATGTATTTTCGTGATTTCGATCGTTTCGTCCAAAACGAAACGGTTAACGCAAATGGTAGTCAATTTCGTGTCCAAAACGAAATGGTTAACGCAACTGACCATTTTTCGTAGTCGTGGATGGAATGGTTAACGCAAATGGTAGTCAATTTCGTATCTAAAATGATGACTATTTTCGTAGTCGTTTTAGACGTTATGCACCCCTTTCTGGCATCATATATAGAATGATAGTTCATCATTTATTTATTTATTTATTTGATGTTTGTCTAAGCCCATGGGCCTTCCCGTTTTACTTAACGGTCTAGAGCCGAAGAAAAAAAAAATAACAAAATGATAGTTCATCAGTATTGAGAGAACCTCGTGACATTTAAAAGATAACTTAATTTATTACCCTAGCTAGCATTCAATAAATGATCATCATATGTCAATTACTAGATTATTTACTATTCTGGGCGTTCCAAATTTTGGATAATTGTAGAAGGGTAGTGCATTAGTGCAGTGTGGATTTACTGACAACTTACATTTCCTACAATTTCTCGTGGCCCAATAGATAGGTACAACCGTACAAATGGGTAATACTCATTTTTACATCCGTGGTCGCATTTCTTGAAGTTGAGGCCTTGAGGGTACGAAAGTATTTGTTGAATTTGTTATTGGGCTTGATTTAGGCCCATTTTGGTGACATTTTTTTTGGGCACGCATCATTGAACATGCCCGCTTTCAACATGTTATGTGCATGCAACAAATTAATACGGGGAACGAGAAAATTTTCTTACACTTGGCAAAAGATTATCCTTACTAAGTTGCCTACATGTATCTGCTGATTTTACCATCTTGTTATACAGTAGAAAATTTTAAAAATAATCCAAAAAATAAAGCACACAAACAAACAAACAAACAAACAAACAAACAAACAAACAAACAAACAAATATCGTTTAATTAGTTATCCAAAGAGCCACTAACGATGAGTTACTACTTCATTAATATATAGTACTTATGCATTTACAAAAATTTAGTACAAGTCCTTGTCCATGGTTAAACGTACACATCAAGTGATGCAAACATCACATGGGGAAAAAATAAAAGAAATTCCATTTTTTTGAAAAATAATTTTAAATTATTTTCAAAATGGTCCTGACGAATGGAGTAGCGACTCGTAACAAATTTTCCTCTTCACTCTCCAAAATTAGCTGCCTCTGTCAAGTTTCAACTCAATACCATCTTTTGGTGATATCACCACCTTGAAGTGACCCCTGCCTTCCACTAACCACCTCTTAATTAATTTACCTCCATTTTATCTCATGTACTTATCTCTTTGACCTCTCTTTCTTGATAGGTAATTTCTGGAGGAAGGTTAATTAGGCCCCAAGAATCCGAGATGCACCACAAATCCACCAATAGTGATTTGGTGCTTCTCCTACACGTGGCAAATGATGAGTGGCTCATTAGATTCATCATTGCTTTTCATTAATTAACTTCCTTAATTAACCTTCTCATACTAGATAAGCGTCATTATTTGGTGGATCCACATGTATAATTTAACTCCTTTAATTTGTCAAGAAAACCAAAATTGTATTAATATGCATATGACTTTATGTAACAAATATTTTGATTGCATTATTGTTTTAGAACCAGTGTTAAATATCGATTAACAGTTCATCATGGTGAGATTCCGGAAGTAAATTATAGCAGATTAAAGTGGTGTTATAACAAACCTCAAGTTCCTAATACATAAAATCATTATTCATTAAATAACGTGGTAGATTGATATAGATCTGTACCAATTTTGGTTGTAGTTACTCTATATACAAATAATATATAAGAAACATATTATACATGGAATATGGAGATAACCATTATTTAATTAATTCTTTCATTCATTTTAGTTTACTTATTTTTCTGGAATGTGAGTATTAATTTGACAGTGATTACTAATTGTTAGATATATGTAAGTACGTAAAATAATAAATGATATGTTGTTAATTTAGGTTATATATATAGTCGATTTTTTTTTTTTTTTTTTGGTAAAAACTGATAAGTATAACTGTATAAGGATCATGACAAAGTGATCAAGTTGATGGGCGATTTTTCAAAATATAGTATTTATCGCTTTAAGTTTAGCGTTCTAGCCCAAATTATGACTAATGGTCATTAATTAGTTAAAAATGAACATAGTAAGAAATTTTAAATACGTGGATAATCGCAGCAGTGAGTCATGCAAGGTGTAATTAATAAGAAAGGAGTCGTGTAGTATGCAAATTAAGCTCGGGATATGATTTAGGTTTTAATTAGGATTAATTCAGTCTTTGTCATAGACTGAGCCAATCTCAAGTAAATAAAATTACAATATACATATTGGATCGAGTTGAAGAAGGTTATTATATATTACAAAAAAGTATATCTATGTTTTAGATAATTCGAAAAAAAAATGATTGGCAACTTGTAGCACATCGGATAACTACAGCAGACAGTGAGATGGTAGTTTTAGTGTTTATTATTATGATCAAATCTATACTTTCTCATTTTTATTCAAACACGTTGCATTCAGTGTCTATCAAAATTAACAGTATACAAAAGAACTATTAAAAATTATTAAGCTTTTTGTAAATAGTCGCCCAAGTCATTTCTATAATTAAGTCAGGGAAAAAAAATATATATATATGAATTAGCTAGAAGAAATGAAAGCTAATAGCGTGAAGCCACGTTTAAAATTTTATAAATTTTGAAGTTTATTTGATGCTTGATCAAAAGATAAAAAACGAACGAATCAAAATAACTAAAATAGATTAATTTTAATATGTCCATTTTTCAATTTCTTGATCAAGTATCAAATAAACTTTAAAAATTATGAAAATTTAGGACAACACATCCGTTGTTAAAATGAACAAGAACAATGATTTAGATCGGACGATTATATTTTAAGTTTTTGAAATTTAAAATAAAAAATAAAGTGTAGCATTTGTGACATAAGTGTGTGGCACCGAAACTTGCCGAAAGAAAATATATATTTTTTAGTTGTGGTTTTTCTCTTTGTTGATTTTCTTTTCCTTAGTATGGTCAGCATGAGACAAGACGCAAAGACTTTATGCGGTAACTGTCATTTTGCACTTGGTATATGACATGTGGGCCCATGGCATATAATAACTATACTCTCTAGTCCATGGTTCTTATCTATACAATCATACCCCACATGGGTCCCACTTGAGTGGTTTGTGTACCATTGTACCAGGCTTCAATTACACTCAAGTACAAAAAAAAGGTAAAAATTGAAAAGGAAATCCCACTAGATCCGTTGTTACCCTATTAGCTGAGAGCCTGAAACCGGAAAGGATTTACAAAATATAAATCTAAGAAAGTATGTTGCTAAGAAAACATCTCAGGATAGTTAGTGGCAGTTCATATTAGTTATTAACTATTTAATTGCCATTTAATAACCGGTTAAACGATGGGGGTATTCTAGAGAATTTTGACGCCGGAGGTCAAATAATTGCTTCCTTCTTATTTTTGTATTATTGTAACTTTTATTTATTTCAATTATATGAAAAGGAAAAATTAAGGTACATACATATATATATATATATATATATATATAGAAGAACTAGCTAGTCTCCTATTATTTGTCAAAAAAATGTTTTTTGAAGATAAATTGGGGTCAAGCCTCCCAACTTATTTTTAAATTATTAATTAATAATTAAATAATTAAATGTCTATAAAAAACCCCCAGCCGGATTTTGAACCTGAGACCTCTTACTTGAGATGCATTGATCTTTATCACTAGACCAAGAGCTGGTTCTCTATTTGTCAAAAAAATTATAAATATTAAATCATGTATATTAATTAAATGTTTTATAAAGAATATTTGGGTCTAAATTTGCTGTACGTACTTTATAGTATACTTTGTAATTTTTTTTACATCACTTCATCACTTGAATGTTCAAGTGCTTTTAAATTCAGACTAGAATTTTTATATGTCGTTGTGGGTACAAATTTCTTCATGATGAACTAGCTAGCAAGTGTCTTTTAATCTAGTTTGGACAATCTAATTTAAAATATAAAATCAGATTAAACACTATGTTTCACATTTAAAGCAAATATTAAATCCGATTAATCATAAAGTTTCATCCTATTAAATAATCCGACGATTCATATACCTGGGTTGATTAGTGACTTTAATACTTGGTAAGTTGGTATCAAAAAATTTTTAAGGGGTTATTAAGAACGACCGTTGCTTGATTCCTGTCATATTCAAACGTCATGCTATCTCACACAAAGAATTTGGTCCGAGAGTTTTTTTGAAGGTATTTATTATTACCGTGTTAGAATCGTACCATATGCTGCAAACATCATGGTAATTAAGCTTATGTCATCTGATAATCTTATAAAAATTTTGAACAAGAGCCAATTCTTAAGATGTACAACAAGCAAAAAAAAAAAAAAAAAAAAAAAAAAAATCCTTCAATGCTTTGAAGTCTAAACTCCACTCTACGACAACTATGATTTGGAGGAGTGCAACTAGGGCTGTCAACGACATACCGTAAACTGTTATGCCTTTTCGTTTTGTCTAAGCGGAACGAATAACGACACGGTAAACGGAACACTCATTCCGTTGCCACTTATCACGTTTTACAGGTATAAGTGCAACTATATATACAATTATCGAGGACAGCGGTTACATTTGTTGCTATGCTATATCAACGGCAATAGAGAATATTTTTTGTGCGTTTCTTTTACAATCTAGTGTTATAGTGCATGAATATAAATAGTAATAATAGACTATAATTAGAATATTGGTGTCAAGTCATCGTTTATTGTTGAAAAGAGCGAACGAAATATATCAAGAATATTGTCTTCTTAGAATTCAAATCAACTCTAAAAGTTTTACATATATCTAAGTCAACTAAAGTGAATATATAAAATAAGAATTCATTCACAACATCTCTTATGCATGCTGACAATATTGATATATGTTCTAAAATCAAGTAAAATTTTCTTTTAAATATAAAAAATTGTAAATATATTAAATGTCGTATACATTTGTTGTGTATCAAATTTTATATAATTTGCGTGTCATTTGATATTTCTCAAAGTTTGTGAAATATAACCATTAGCAATTTTTTAAATTAATTGATAATTGCCAAAACTTGCATCAAATTTCATTATTTGTATTTGTATAATATGAATACATAAATTAAGACCATATGTCAAGTGTCAGATTTACAAATTACATATATTATTTCATGATATTCAAAGTAATAAATTTGATTCGATCGTTATGAATGGCTATGCACCCTGCATAATTTGCTATCCCAAAGCATAACGTTTCACCTTTTAAGAACTAATTTCATATACAATTTCACATGGTTTGAAATATCATAATTATAGTTGTTATATACTAGGCAAGCTTAATTAAGATATGCAAAGGAACACCACCAAAGCAGTCAGAAACAATGAAAAATTCACTCCATCTGGATTTTCAAATGTCAAGGATACCATGATATATATATTTAGCTATCCACCGGCCGTACAAAATTAAAGTAGCTAGGAAAGGCATCGAAGAGAACACCCCAAATATTTTGTAAATTATTAACTTGAACCTTAACTTGCCAATTTATTATTACCTAAATTTGGGTGTCGCGTGGTTTAACATAACGTGCTAGCTAGTGATCTGGTTGATAAAGCGAAATGTTTAATATATTTCGAATTAATGATGCCTAACTTCAAACCATGTATATATAGAGGCGTATATAAGCAGTACATCAAGCATGATTTTTGAACTCTTCTGATCCCTTGTTAGTTGTTACTTTCATGAAAACGATGGTTAAGAATTCATGCAAAGGTGTAATAATTATGTTAACTACACAGGGAGATAATCAGAAGGTAGAACTAAAGCGGCATGTCAGTATCAGAAAAAAGCTTTAATTAATCAGACAAGAAGATTAGCTTCTACCGTGACGTGTTAATAAATTAGACAAGGAGGTCAACTTCTGACATGACCTGTTAATTCTACGGTCCTTTGATGGGCCTACAAGATAAAAAGATCAATGACTTTCTTTTCTTTACTGTCAATTAGATGGTATTAACACTATTATAAAAATAGATTGTGGTATAAATCTAGCTAGCACCTGTGATAATTATAGCAAGTTGAAAAATATAATGATAACAACTGGTTTTCTGGAATTACATACCTAGCTAGGAGGGGAATAATTCCCTGTTAATTTTTCCACTACGCATGATTAGCTGTAGCCTGTAGGACTGTCATTTGTGAAACTACCTTTTGATTTTCTAATTGAAATTCTATTTTTTCATCAAGTTTTAAAGTTAGCTTGATCGGTATTCGGTAGACTGGTTATAACAAACAGACTAAGCCAGGTGCAACTAGGATAGATAACTGACTTGCTTATCTTAGAGACTCATTAAGCTAAAATGGAAACAAGAATTTGCACTTTCCTGAGGTGTATTATATGCATTTGTATACTACACTATTAACAGAAAGAGAGGGGGAAAGGCTGTATTTATCTATATTATGTTAGATATGATCTTGCTTTTCTTGTGTACTTTGTTAAGTTGGATTAATTTTGTTCTCAATATAACACTCATATTACAAAAATATATAGTCGGCAGAATAATACATGAAGAATATCACATATGCTATGCTAAAAACCTAACACACACAGGCTATGTTATTTCGAAAAAAAAAAGATAAAAATAACTCACAAGCATGTTATAACATTCCAATCTGTTTCACATTAATTAACATAAATATATGCATAAGTTTGGTGTTTTTATTTTTTTCTTTCTGAGTGAGGGATCAATATATATGTGCATGCATGCGTCTTAATTAGTACCTCTCACATAGCAATCTCTTGTGTATACAAATATGCTTATTAACAAGTAAATCGGTGTTGACATCGGCATAGATAAGAAACCAGACAATTAGTGGTGCAACTCATGCCGGATTGTAACAAACTAATTTGGTGTCATCCAGTTAATGCCAGAGAACTGGTACTGATGCTGTAGTGAAATGTTAGTAGCACTACCATCTCCGAGATAAGTCATGCCTTGAGGCAACTGATTGAGGAAAGCTGCCACAGCTGCGCTTCCATTGCCATTGACTACACTCCCAGAGTTAAGGTTCGCATTGGTGACGGCCATTCTTTTAGCTACCGGTAGTGCTGTCCCAGCCGAAGTTGCATTCACCAAGTATGGAGACGTAATAACACGTTTACCGGCATGGTTTAGACCATCCGTGTTTGTTAGGAGGCCATCAAAGAAGACAATCTCTTCATTCTCCAACATAGAATTGTTGTAATTATTTTGCGGAGCTCGTAACTGACTTTGAGATATGTTTTGTGTGGGTATGGCTGCCATGTCATCCACCACCACTGGATCATCTCTCTCGTTTTCAATCATCGACCTCTGAAAGCTGCTCAGGCAGTCATGGCTGGGGCATTTGTTGCTCTTCTTGTATATCCGGCACAGAACCCAATCATCTAGCTGCAAAGAGAAATATAGACATATGTTTATATGGGAGCAACTTTATGCTATCTAATAATATATAATTTAATCTATAGGCAAAAAAAGTTTACTTCAATTAAACATGCTACGTGAATTTTAGTATTAATTATATTAAATGATCATCTGATAGCATACAGATATTTATAAGTTTATAACACGAAAGGCATTAGATTATCAGATGCCCAAAGCAACGAATATTAAAAAAAATGAAAAAAGAAGAAAAGCTCTGAAGTTCTAATTAAAATGAGAGAACGAAATGTTTGCTACTTTGCTGCTAGATATCAACATATCAAAGAACTTTGATCATTCATATTAATGCGCCATCTTTAATTGAAATAAACCTACCCTAAGAGAGTTCTTCTTTTTGACACCAGCTGGTTCCCCACTTGGTGGCTGTAGCACACTGCTCGATGGTCCGTCGACAAGGCGGTACTCATGCATGATCCAATTAGTCTTCATCCCCTTAGGCGGCTTCCCTCGGTAGAAAACTAGCGCTTTCTTCACACCTACCTTGTGTGTGCCTCCTGTAGCCAGGATTGGCTTATCGGTGCCGGTTGCTTTCCAATAGCCAGATGTCGCGGCCCTGTTAGGCCGTGCCCCATTCGGGTATTTTCTGTCTCTTGGGCTGAAAAAGTACCACTCCTGCTCTCCAAAAGTTGCCTTTCCTGTGTATAAATCAACAATAACATGTAAAAGTACGTCTTTCCTGTTCATCAACAACAAGGCAAATAGACAAGCATATAGCCAATAGCTAGACAAGCTTTTATGCTCGTCAATCAACAGCAGCATATAAAGAACAGAGTTGCTCTCAGTGTATAGTTTTGAGCACATCATGGTCGGTAGCTTCTTATGTAAATATCACCAAGTACTACTATTTCTATATTGAGCTTCACTTTCAACTTTCAACCATATGACGTCCTATTTATATATATCACCATCTTAACAGATGGACAAAAATTAATCTGTATCAATATATAAAACAAATCACACACAAACAAAAACAGCACAACATATGACTAATATTTTAATAGCTTATAAGTTGTAAGATGTAATTCATAATCTATATACTTACTGGGCTACTGGTTGAAGAAACAGACTAAAACTCCGAAACAGATATTTATGTTAAAATAATTTAATTTACCAGGAAGTTCCCATGGGTCGAACTTGTAGAGATCGACCTCGGCGATGATGGAGACAGGAAGTGGAGCCGAGTCCACCTTCCTTTTCAAATAGTGCACCACCAGCTCCTCGTCTGTCGGGTGGAAGCGAAAACCCGGTGGCAACTGCGGCTGCTGGCTCTTCTTTTCTTGCAGTTGACGCTGAGAGCCAGCCGATGAATCTGTGCTCTCCATCTCAGCCGTTTATTCAGCCCACACAAATTCCCTGATAGATATTTCCTACTTTGTGCTAGACTGGAAGGTATAAGATATAAATCCAAATTTCAATTTGGATGAGAAGAGGGAAATTAGGGGCATGGGGTTTGGTTAAAGTAATAGGAGTATGTATGAGAGTGCAAGGTTAGTATAGAGGGAGAGAGAGAGAGAGAAATTAAGAAAGATGAGGAGAGAAGGAGAGGAGGTGGAGGAGGTGCAGAAGGTGTTGAGAGCAGAGAATGCGGTGAATGCTGTTGTTATACCGAACAGTCCCCACACGCGTGTTCACTTCCACAGTTCCACCCCCTTTCTCAGGAACAGAGTGCCACTGCCACGTGTCGCCTCCTCAGTTTCCCATGACCGTGTACTTCTCCCTCCATTGCTTCTTACTGGATACATACGGTGTCAACAACATGGGCCTAATCCAAACTCAGTTCTTGTTTTCATTTTTTGCCGTGGTGAGTTATGGGCCAAATTTGAGCCCAAATTTTCAAGGCTCTGATATGTCAAACGTGGCCGTTATCTAGTCTATCCATACAGAGTGTTTCACTGAAAACCCATTGAGGATAAGATGATAAGCCACGTGGCACCTCAACTCTGACGGTTCTTCCTTCCCTCCATCCAACACCATGTTTAGTGGCTAGCTAGTCTAGTGCCTAACTAACTAGCTCTGTTTTCCTGATTCTTCACATCAGTTGTTGGAAGTTGAAACAAAATTAATGGCCACTTCATCATCCCCTTCCCTTCTGACAAGCCCGGCCTCCACCAAGCCGAAACATTGCTTGCCTACTCTCCCATTTCTCCCCTTCAAACAATTGGTGAACCATTCTCGCACCGTGGCCACCAATGCTGTGTCTCGACGAGAAATTGTGACGACTATGCTAACCACTGGACTCATTGCTTCCCAACTCCAGTCTGCTTCCCCTGTTCTGGCGGCCGATGATGAGGAGTATGTGAAGGATACTAGTCAGGTGATTAGCAAGGTGAGGTATGTATGTTCAACAAATAATAGGTGTTTTGCAAATTATAGTCCATCTGGTTAGTAAATTGGAATATAAATGGAAAAATAATATACCCTTTCTCTTTTTTTTTTTTTTGACAAAATGTGGCTAAAATTGCAACTCTCAAGTCATCAAAAACACCTGAATATAAACCAGGTGGTATTGTTGACTAAAAAATTGAGCAAAATCTACATTTAAAACTTCAATTTAGGTGAATATTAAAACTGTACAAAAGTCTGAATTACTCCAATCCCATCATTTTAAAGATCAGGTTATCAGATTTATATTGAAGAATGCAGTATTGCAGTATACCAGTATGTAACATGGTAATTTTGTTTTGATAATTTGAATTATTTCAGGAACACAATAAACATGGACAAGAAGGATCCAAATGTGGCTGAGGCAGTGACTGAGCTTAGGGAGCTTTCAAACTCATGGGTTGCAAAATACCGACGTGAAAAGAACCTGCTCGGTCGGCCTTCTTTCCGTGACATGTACTCTGCACTAAATGCTGTTTCTGGTCACTATATTAGTTTCGGGCCCACCGCTCCAATCCCGGCCAAGCGCAAGCAAAGAATCTTAGAGGAGATGGACACCGCTGAGAAGGCTTTACAAAGAGGGAGATAATTACATGCTAATTGCTGTTAGCATGATTTGTTATAGAGAGGGAATACATGTTTGCTTTATTGTGAGATGAGGTCTGTTCTTTCTTCATGCTCCTTTTTCTCTTTATGATGTAATTGTGTGATTTATAACTCCATTTACCAGTAAAAAATTTGTATTCCTGGCACACACTACATGTTACTTTGTACTTAGCATATGTCCATGGAGACTAGTAAAAGTAATGATTTTGTAGAAAGTACTCTATTTTATGAGATCTCTGTTAGTTTTCCTTGTTTTACCCTGTTAGTTTTATGATATCCATGTTAGTTTTTGTCGTTTAACCCTGCCGTGATAGCGTTGTCCTAGATTCGCTTATATGTTGACAAAGTGACAAAATTTACTATACAGATGACAAGAGTTTTATTTGGATGTAACAAGGAGAAAACATGCAAGAAAAATTTTTGTACTTATTCAGATAACTTTCGTGGCAAATCAATAAATGACACGTTCTCCATACCAATCGGATGGTTACAGTGGATAAGTCATAAACTCATAAGTGAATACATAGAGTGGGATGTTTAGTATGTTTATTGTCACTAATGCCACAAGGAATTAACATGTAACAATGAAAAAGAAAAAGTATCTAAGATGTATGTTGCATAGTGCTTGTAGCATATGTTCTCACAACGATTGTCCCAGATATTCCACCATCACTAAGGGCAGGTATTGAAATACACTAAGCATCGTTTAGCCATATGCTGTTTAGACAAAATTGGAACTAGTTTCATGCATAAGTTGTGAATTTTAGGAGAGGTCATAATTCGTCAGGTATTTTCAACTCAGACAACGGGATCAACAAAATTCTTCAATAGGTATTAGGGTACAAATATTCTTGGTTTGATATCTCCCCTTTATTCTTAAGCCAGAAAATCTTGCTTAATCTTCATTTTGTCTTTGAGATTTAGAAAGGGGAAATATCTGACAGAACAATCAGATTTTCTCTATGTCAAAAGCAGAGTATATACTAGACTACATCAAAACACTAATAATTAAAAATGAGTAATTTAGGCACAAAATTTGTCTGATAATTAAGGGTATTAGGTTTTTTGTTTATTCTATTACATCAATTGCTTCCTGGTAAGCATCTCTCACACTTAATAAAGATGATTAATTACCTTGCAACACAGCTCTTTAAGGTCTATTAATGGGGATTCCTAGCCTAGCAAGAGCAACATCAGAACTCCAATATCGAACTTTAACTGGATTTACCAGTATGGGATTCTCAGCCGGGAACCCCAATACTCCTCAAAGCCATATAAGCGAGAAACCTAAAGAAAACTAGCATCACAAACATTATAAATATATTCAACTCCTTGTGCTCAAAGCTGACCACCTTGACTGGAGGTAAATTGATCACACTGCATCTCTGACCTGGAGCACACTCATAGGTATCTGCTGGTGTGAATTGTGTAAGAACCAGCAGCTTGAACATGTGGAAGCAGATAGACAAGTACTTGAGCCAGGCAACAAATTGAGGGACCTTCTGCACATAAAACCCACCAAGCATCATGAACAACCCCATGAGAATAGATGTGACTGTTGTTGCCTTCCTTAGATCCATTATGAAAGCACCTATAGCAACACCAAGGCCCTGTGAAACTAAAGTAGAGAAAAGGGTGATGAGGAGGAAAGTTATGTAACTGAGTGCAGTTGGTTTAAGACCGCCCATCCAATAGGTGATGGTGACAGATACAGTCGGCATGATAAGTTCCATTGGAAGGTCACCTACCAAACGAGCAACGAAGTAGGAGGAGAGTCGGTACATGCGGGAGGAGCGCTCTTTGTTCAGCATCTCACGCTCTTGTGGGAAGGTGAAAAGGGCTTGGAAGGTAGGCAAGTAGTTCCAAAGGCCAACAATAAAGAAAATTAGCCCTATCTGTATAAAGGTATATTATTGTTATCATTATTGTCCGATGACTTAACAGAAAATAATAAGCATATTCCCATATATACACCTGATCTTGGACATGTCTGCGAGATTGGAACCATATTATGCCACCAAGAAAAGAGGCGATAATAAGATGAGTAATCTTTAGATGGCTGAATGACTCGTGCCTCCTTTCTTTTAGCCCCCTCTCTAGCAACACTCTGAACTGATTCCACCAGCTAGTGCACCATTGTTCTGTTTTATTACGTGGCTCAGTTTCCCTGAATTGCCTTTCCACTTCTTCTAGTTCCTCTTGCACCTTGTTTTTCAGTTTTGTGTCATATGCCGAAACCAGTGCACATTTGAAATCATCTTTGTCAAGCACTATTTCATCAGGAGGCACGCCTGCATAACATATATTTGAATTCAGATTAATTAGTATTCCAAAATCATAAAAGAAGAACATCTATTTGAATTTTGTCCCTCATAAAAATTATCGCCAAGAGGCTCATTCGATGATAACATGGCATTTATCATAACAATTTTTAATAGAATGACATAATTTTCTAGATTGGATATATTTGTTCATTTTTCATAGATGGGAATAATTTTCCCTTAAAATACCATATATTAAAGTTTAGACCTACATAACACCGCATATCTGACTGCATAATACAGTATGACAACAGAAGATCAACATGAGTGCGCAAAGCATATGAGGAAGGCTGGAAGCACAATGCAAATTCAGGCCACATATGCAACCAATCTATATCATTGCTAAGTATGACATTTTTGTTGCATATTCCTGTAGTTACAATATTATCAACTAGCAAATGAAATCATTGAAACAAAGTTTTAATACTAGAAAAACTCTTGCTGCTCCTTGATCACTGTCCCAGACTCATAATTTCTCCATCTCTGCCTTTTAATTTTTTTTCTTCTCGCTTGTTTGGCCCATTAAGTTAACATCAATTTTCGATTTCTTCTCAACCCTTTACCATCCATTTCAATACTTATTACCAACGCTGACATTCATCATTCTGGTAATCAATGATCATGAATATTTATGTCATGAATCAAACCTTAAAACTCCGGAAAGGACAAAAAAAAGAGGTACCATAACTTAAAAAAAGTACAGAACTGTAATAGAACATGCATGCATGCATGGTATAATGTTCTGTAAATATGAGCAGAAGTGAGAAAATCAAATACCATTAGCAAGGTCAAGAAGGAAGTCAGACGGGTTCATCTGTACCCTTGGTTCATAGCCAACACTTGCAAAATAGTCCATTACAGAGGAACCTTCACCAAAGTATATTGGATGTCCATCCGATAGAAGCAACACTTTATGAAACATGTAAAACATGCTGCTTGATGGCTGGTGTATGCTCATAACCACTGAACGACCACCCATGGTCAGATTTAGTAGCGTCGACACGATCCTTCCGGCGATAGTTGAGTCCAGGCCTGAGGTAGGTTCGTCTAAAAAGAGTAAACTTGGGTTGACGAGCAACTCCTGACCAATGCTAACTCGTTTCCTCTCTCCACCTGATACACCACGATTTTCTGAATTCCCTATGATGCTATCACGGCATGTTGTGAGGCCCAATTCAGTAATGACAGCCTCTGCAATGATAGCCTTCTCCTTCCTAGAAATTGAATCAGGAAGTCGAAGCAGTGCTGTGTAAAGTAGTGTTTCGGTGACAGTGAGGTGGGGGTAATGAACATCATCCTGATTCAATTTTACGAGTATTATTTATATAGATAACCAATTTTTATAGTTCGAAAATGCTTTTTTTTGGATATACTGTTAACATTGAAACATTATGATATCCGTGATATTACATATTTACATTCCACAAAAACCAATTAATCAGGACATGTATATCCTCTGACACATAAAAACTGGAAATTTTACTTTCAGTTACAAATGTATCCTTTGCTATGCTTCCAAGTACTAAATATCACGGGTGAAGAAAGGCCTATGGTACACCAAAACACTACTTCACATTTCAAAGTATGATCTTTAAATATTAGATATACACATGTTGCATGCTTGAAGTAACTAAGAATGGGATAACAGAAACAAACTTGATGTTAGTACCTGGGTCACAAATCCAATGTTACGACTGAGAGAACTTGAGAATGGAGCGCCATTGAAGGAAATAGTGCCAGTAACTTTACCTTTGCCAGATTTGGTACCAGTGGAATTGAGACGGCCACCAAGTATTGTGAGAAGAGTGGTCTTCCCACTACCTGATGGGCCTAGCAACGCCAGCATCTCTCCAGGAAGAACAACACCTGTTATAATTAGAAAATATAAAAATCTCATTCGCTTCATATAACAGATTTTACATGAAAGAGCAACAAGTGTACTAATAGTAATCATTGTAATTTCTACATTCATGCTGATCCTTTAAGCAGGTACTTCTAATTCATATCTGGTGCCCACAGGCTGTAGTATTACCAATTGGATATTGTTTCTTTTGATTTAACAGTGGGGAACAATAGATTTTAACCTTAACTCATGTATACTGATAAAAATAGAATAATTTTGTAATGCGTAACATATATAGATTTTATAAAACCTGAAACTCCATTTAGGATGGTGCGAGTAGAGCTTTTCTGACTGTTATTTTGTGCAGTGCTCTTTATTTTATACCCCACATCTTCGAACTACAGAAAGCAATAAAAAATCACAATCATCATGACAGATCAATAAGCAAAATTAAATGCTGTTGTCTATTGAACACAGCTCTCTTCGTTCTTAATTTTGCATTTTAACAAAGTAAAACTGTAAATGGACTTGTATAATTGGTTCTGCTTTACGACAAATTAAGGAAAATTTTGAAACAAAATAAAATATGACCAGTTTTACTTTTCTTTTCTAAATCTTTGACCGATATTCCCATTCTAACTAAGAAAAGAGAAACTTGGTGGAGGAAGGAATCAAAGAAAAGATGGTACAGTAGACGCGCTCTGTGATATTCTTCTTCTACGTCGCTTTCATTTGTAGTACTGAGATGAGAGATTTCAATTAAATAGGGGGTCTTAAACCTAGGACGGAAATAGCGAAAGAGAAAGGACATGCGGAGAAAGAGCCAATAAGGGAGTGTTCAACCATGGGAATCAGATTCAGAAATTAGGATACCTTTTCCAACTTTTTGTAATGAGGGGAATAGGAGTCCACGAATATATTTTTAACCGTGTAGTTATATTTCAATGTTTTCCAAATTAATTTACTTTCTATTTTTTATTTTCAAATGAAATATATTTTATTTAACTTTATGAATGTATTTTTTTAAAAAATCCATACTTCAATCCTATGAAATACGAGCATTATTCTATTATTTAATCTCCATTAATCCAAACTTTTTTATAATTATTACTAGAGGGACAGTAACAGTACTCGAAACGGAAATTCTTACTGATATTTTATTATCAAATTTGTTGCAACAAATCGAGTTTCCTTATGTGCAGACTTTTTTAAAATTTTATTATTTGATTATCATTTGTAATGATTATATTGCAAATTATTATTATATAGTTAGATTATTATATCAATTGTAATGTTTATAAAATTTATTGTATAGGAGTTTAAAGCAACGGTTGAAGAGGTCAAATAACAATTAGACATGAACTATCTTAGGTTTTCAAATATATTTAATTCTTAAATTAAATTAAAAAATAATAATTGGTATTACTTTTATGATCTCCTTCTTTATTAAATATTTAGTACATTGTATTTCTGCATAAACATAAACACGTTATCCAGCTAAAGATAAAAAAATAAATATAAGTTATAAAGGAAACCTTTTATATGAAGCTTATATGCCGTCGTTGTTTGCCCTTTCCTTAAATTATGTTAAAAATTAATTAGTATGAACCAAAAAAAGAAGAGAATTTTTTTAATGTGTTATGTTCATGCTTTCGATAACTTCATTTTATCAAATTAAATAAGAATAAAAGATATAAAAAGAAATTTAAAAAATAAATATTATTGTAGTTTCGCATGAAGAACAATAATAGACCGGAAGAGGCAAAGAAAAATAATTACTGGTGTCGAAAGGCTCGACACGCAGGAAAAAAATCTCGGCCCCATGACTTTTAATTTTTTTTTAAAAAAAATAGTGAGAGCGTCACCCAGTTTTATTTTGTAAAAAATGAAACAAGTACAAAAAGAGACCATGACTTTTAATTAAAATTATATATTACAACAATGTCCGTTTAATTCTATTTTTATATTTTCTACGATCTCTACTGAAAATGTCAAAATGAAGAATACCTTGAGAGTATAGAGTGGCTTAAAAAAAATGAAATCGCCACCGGTCAATTTTATAAACCATAATTATCTCCTCCCATTCAAATAAAACTCACCAATCTCCTAGATTTTTAAGACGAAACTGGAACGACGAGTTTTATTGTCGGAATAGGTCGTCAAGAAGAAAGAAGACAATTTGTCTTTTTTTTTTTTGGGTGGTTTATGCTCGCCAGAGGGCAGAGACCCTCATCGTGGTTGGCCTCATAATAATTCCCTAATCTTAGGAGCCCTTGATATAAAGGACAAGAGAGGAGTGTATGTTACACTTTATCTTAATTTGGATATATTAGGGAGTAAATCTTTTGTTGACATCATTGCCAACTCATTTATTATGAATATTACGACGATGCTAATTTTTTTCTTTTAAAAAGCGGGTAATTTCGATTTTTTTATAGTAGAAATTAGAACATGACTAACACGTCCATTCTCAGATTTTGAGTTTCAAACAACCGATTAAAATTTTTCAATGTGACCTCTATATTGATAGTTTTCAAATTTTATTTTATAATTTGTTTTAAATATGCAATAAATTATCGATCTAAACAATTATCAACCATATAATAAATAATTTTTAAAATTTTTAAAAATATAAAATACTATTTTTTATATTTTAATATGAAAATTATATTGAACGGATTATCGGACAATTGAAATTCAAAATTTGAGAACGGATGCTAATTTTTTTTATAGAAATTAAGTATAGAATAAAAGAGTAATTTTAAATCTTAGATGTTATTTTTACTAAAAATTTAAACTCTTGAGGCTTTATCGAAAGACATACCTTGAGAGTGAGGGGTTGTTGTGGCTTCGAAAAAATGGAATCGCCTCCGACCAATTCTGTGACTTGCTTCATCTGCTCCACTCAAATAAAACACTCTAAATTCCTTGATTCTTAAGTCCAAAATATGATATTTTTGTAGTTATAACAATGACTTTCAAGTCATGCGCTTAATTTTGTATTCCTTTGTAATTTATGCCCTCCAGGGTAGTGGGAGAGAAGGCTGGTCGGCTTGATAATGTAACTCTTCAACCTCAATGTCCTTAATATATAGGTCAAGGAAAGAGTGTACAATACACTTTCTCATAATTTGGATGTACGAAAGGTAGTAAATCTTTTGCTCACGTCACCATAGACACATTTATTATATATGGTGCTAACTTTTTCTGCAAATGTGGAAATATTCAATCTATATAGTAGAAATTAATAAAAAAAAGAAAAGAGTAATGTTACAAATAATTAAAATCAAGATAGTTAAACTGATTTTAACGTAATTTGAAACTCTCTCATCCAACAATTAATTTCTACTAGCATAGAAGCCCACCCAATGTGTGGGACAAATTTTATTTTTATAGAAAATGTGTCTGTCTAATGTGAGGGCAAATAAATATCTCCAAAAAAAAAAGAAAAACAAGGTTTTATATTTGATGATTTTAAGGCCATTTTCTTATTGTCCGGATGGAATGAGACACTATTTACAGGTACCTGGATGTTTTGAGAATATATTTGTAATAAATAGTCCATATTCTCTATTTGGCTGTTTGTTTTTCCTTGCAAGCAACCTTACAATGTTCGTTTAAAAAATTTCGTAGTTCACAAAATTGCCTTCCAAAATTCCACCAAAATTTGTGCATATCTGTCAATCATTTTCACCTTATATTATGAAAAGTAGCCTCAAACTTAATTTTCTCAAAAAGCAACATACATTATTAAACTTGTGCTTGTTAAAGCGATCCTCGTATTTTATATTCTGCATTTAGATAACAACATTGGGCCTGTTTGGATGGTGCCGGAATTTGGGGATTTTCCAATTCCAAGCATAAATTTTAATATAAACAATTCATCTCTCTCACAAAGTTACACACTTCCCAACGAAAATCCTTATTCCTTCCTAGGAATTGGCTATTCCTAGCCCATCCAAACGACCCCATTCTCAAGTTTGTACTCCTGAGCAACACTATGAAGTACATTCTGGTTATAGTACAAAGACAATATAAAATTGACCCTCAAAAAAAAAAAAAGACAATATATAATAAGATGCACAAAATATTAGTCGTCTAAAAAACAATAATGATTCAGTACCAAAGTTGAAAATCGTCAGTGAAGTCCCTAAAACTAGGCCTAGAGGGGGGTGAATAGGCACAAAATCAAATCCTAAACCGGTTTGGACAATTTTGCGGAAAAATAACAATTCAAACAATTCAAGTTGGTTCACACACAAACAATCAAGCACAAGTTAAAAGTAAAGTAAATAAAGAGAGAAAGAGATGACAAGCGATTGATTACGGAGTTCCGACCCGCTAGATGAAGCTAGCCTTAGTCGTACGTCTCCGGGAGTTTCGTGACCACAAAACGGACGCGCTCCGTTCTATTCCAATCGAACGGGTCTACAAATGCGAACCGAATCGCTTCGTCACAAGGATCTCGAAGCGGATCGGCCTAACCTCTAACTAATCACCAAATAACAACAAAGATTGAGGCTCTCAACCAAATCGCTCAATAATCTAGCTATAAAACTATGGGTTTGATTGATGCTCTCAAAATCTCTACAAATTGTCTAAGAAATGCTCAATTAGGTGAAATGATGAATCTCTCAGGTTTAGAGCTCAAAAGCAGGGATATAGCAAGCTATTCAATCAGTTTTATCAGCTCAAAAAGGTCTGATATATATAGAGGGTGCCAAAAGCTCTAAACCAGTCAAATTCTGAACATAACGTTACACAACGCTCCGAAACGTTACACAACGTTTCGATATATCCGTTAAATAAAACAAATTCCGACAATAACGTTGGAGGGTGTCAGAAACGTTGTATAACGTTTGTGAGACGTTATACAACGCACTGAACAGTAGACTCCAACGTTCAAAAGGTTGTTAGAGACGTTACACAACGCTAGGAAGCATTGTGAAACGTTTGAAAAACAAAACGTTGTGTGACAGACATAACGTTACACGACATACGCCAGAACTCCCTCAAAATGGCCAAAGACCTCAAAGCGTTAGAATTTCCTAAACAAACGTCTTGTAACGCTTGTTTTTGATCCGTTGTGTAACGCTAGAAACCGTTACATAACGCAAAGGTGCAGAGAGAAAGATTGCTAACTTGGTCAATCCGTTGTGTAACGTCTTCAATCGTTACACATCGTTTGACTAAGCGTTACACAACTGAATGAAGCATTGTGTAACGCATGAAAACTGTTTTTGCGACTAGGCACAGTTGGAGGAGTTCTGTAACGTTGTATAACGCTATAAAACGTTGTATAACGCTATAAAACGTTGTATAACGTTATTAGTAAATTCTGGACATTAAACTTAGAAATTTGAGGAGATTAGTTTAGAATTACAACCTTAAACAATTCTGACTATCTAACTAATCTTCAACGGTCTTCTGCAGCTTTGTTTGACTCACTCCAAGTCATTCTTCCAAAATAATCACTAAAAGACACTATATTAAATGGTTAGTTGAGATGTTTGGTGTTGTTTTGCAAATCGGCAAATCGAGAGTTAGAGTTAAATCCAACAATCTCCTTCTTTTGCCGAATTGCAAAACAACACCTAAGTAAATTGATAGAGAATATAGGAATAAGATACAACTCAATTTACATCTCATTTGTTTTTCTCCCTTTTTGCAAAAAAGACAAAAGTCGAATGGTCAATCCTATACCACTAAGGTTTGAGTTCAACAATGCTCTCCCTTACAAGTTTAATTTTGCAATTGAGGTACAAATGAAGTGAGCATAAGAGAAGAGCAATTCGATCAATCAAGAGTTTAAACAAAAAAAAAAGAAAAAAAGAAGAGATATGCATAAACTATAACACAAACCATACGGCAACAACAAGCATTTAACAAGAGCCATTTAGCACATCAAATTTAAAGCCATTTAGCACAGAAAAACACAAATTTAACTTATCCATCAACAAACCAAAAAGTAAAAAAAATCACATAAGTCAAGATAAAGAAAAAGAAAAGAAAAGAGAGAAAAAGGTCTTGGCTTGTCACGGTTTGGGGTGAAAGCATCAATCCTCCTCCGAGTCATCATCTCCTCCGACACCACTAGAGGAACCCTTGCGAATAGCCACATGGAGCTTCTGGAACTCATTTTGCATGGACCCCCAAAAGGTTTGAACGTCCGTCTCAATCTTGTCCAACTTGGCATCATTCTTGGCCCGGTAAGTCAACTCATCTTCCTTCCATTTAGCATCCTCCTCCTTCCACTTGGTGTCTTCGGTCTTCCACTTTGACCAATCATTTTCTAGATTGGTCAATCGGGTCCCATAGCCCGTCAAAGTGTCGTTCCAACCATCAAATTTCTCATTGAAGTAAGCTTGGTAGTTGGAATCCATGTCTTGTTGGCTTGAGGAGCTAGGTCCATGGAGAGGACCCGTGGGTTCTTGTCCCACCGGTGCATATTGATTGGGTTTTGCACCATCTTGGAGGAGATACCGGTTCTTGATGTTGTTAGGATCGGGAATGAGAATACCGGTGTTTTCATCAAGTTGCCACCCGACTGAAGCAAGGATATTGATGAGGTTTGTTGGCCCAAATACTTCGGCTTCCCGACCGAAAGTGTTAAACCGAGGAGGAATACCGTCCTTGGAAAGAAAGTAGGAAATCACATTGGCATAGGGGAGAGAGGTGTTGCTTGTGTTCTTGATTTTCTCCAAGTGCATGAAAAAGAGATAGGCAAGGTTAACTTGTGGGTTCTTCTCAATGAGGCAACGAAGGTAGAACACTTCTCTAAGCTCCATATTGGTTTTGATTTGTTTCTTTGGAGCGAGAATATTGTTGATGATGAGGAAAAAGAGACGGTGGTAGGCGGGAAGCTCGGCGGCAGAGAATTACTTAAGAGAATAATCCCGCCAACAATAAAAGAACTCATGATATCTCTCGAAAGGCTCTATGTCGGCATCCCTTGGCCATGCCTTGGAAATGTAGATTTGGTTCTCCTCATTCCTCAAGAATAACTCACGAACCACCCGATCCAAGTCTATGGTAATAGGTGTGCCACACACGTAAGAATGAACCATCGGAATACCGTCCTCCCAAGTGATAGTCATGTTGGCATAGAAGAGTTTGATGAGGTCTTTGTTGTATGGTTGAGTGCAGTTCAAAAAACATTCAAGTAATCAAGGTGCGGTTTGATTCTATCCCAATCCGGATCGCTAATCCTCCATTCCTTTTCATTTTCTTTGGGTTGCACCAAGTAGAAACATTCACTCACATTTCGGCCATTGCCTTCAATATTGCAAGTGTAATACCGGTATGTATCATCATCCTTAAACAAATACCGGTTTAATGGTGAAAGAGTCCAATTCTCAAGAGAAGGAGATGGTAGAGAACCGGGTACGGTACCTTGTAACAGTGATTGAATTGGTACAAGACTGGAGGAACTAGTGGTACCGGTTCTTTGTCGTTTTGCGGGAGCCTTGGGTGGTGCCCCGCTACGAGACTTGGGTGGTGCCATTTGAAAAGAGATAAAAAGAGAGTAACCTTGAAATTGAGGAGAGAGAAGTGAGGAAGATGCCTTGAAGAGGTTGAACTCGAAGCCGATTGAGAATCCAACGGTCGGATTTGTCGGAATCGAAGGGAAGAGTGAGTCTAGGGTTTTTGGTAGATTGAGTGAAAGAGGAAGAGAGAGGATAAATAGAGGGTATGAGTGTGTAGAGGAGAGAGATGAGAGTAAATTTGAGTGTTTGGTTGAGATCAAAGAGTGAGTAGAGAGGTGTATTGAGTGGAGAGATTGAAAGGGTGTGAGAAAGAGAGTAAGAGAGAGAGGTGCTGTCGGGTTGGAGAAGAAAGGAGAAGAGAGAAGAAGAAAAGACGCCAGTCACAAAAAACTCCGTTAAAATGTTATACAATGTTATAAAACGTTATACAACGTTTCGGAGAAAAGATTCGAATTAAATGCGCAGAGTCGATTCAAAAATCAGATTTGAAGCGTTGTATAACGTTTTCTAAATATCTTGTAACGATATAATAATCGTTACACAACGTTTTAAAACATTTCACAACAGTGAAAGAAATTCAAAATCCAAATGTTGCATGACGTGTCTTAAATGCTGTGTAACGCTATACAAAACGTTATGAAACGTTTAATAATGTTGTACAACGTTATGGATAAACAGAACAAAAAACGCAATGAAAACCCTTTTTAAATAACAAAACGTTGTACAACGTTATAAAGCGTTATATAACGTTTGTACCAGTAAAATTGCTTTTCAGACACAACACTGAAATAAGATTGAAAACAACTGGTTTTTAACTGAAGAAAGGAACGAAAATATCGAATAGATGTAGCAAACAGACAGACAAGATCATGATATGTATAGAAATTTAATCTTTGAGTTCAAGCATACCGAGCTTGAACCTAAGTTCAAGATGTTGTTGTGTAGGCAATGGTTTAGTGAAGATGTCGGTAATTTACTCTTTTGTATCAACATGTACCAACTCCACAATACTTTTCTCAACATGATCTCGGATAAAATGATGTCGTATATCTATGTGCTTGGTTCTAGAGTGCAATACTGGATTTTTGGATATAAGGATGGCACTAGTATTGTCACACAAGATTGATATCTTTTGGAACTTTAACTCATAATCCCTAAGGGTTTGCATCATCCAAAGTAGTTGTGTGCAACAACTACTGGCCGCTACATACTCGGCTTCCGCGGTTGAAAGAGCAACCGAGATTTGTTTGCGGCTTGACCAAGAAACTTGTGAACCACCAAAAAATTGACAAGTTCCACTTGTACTCTTTCAGTCCATGCGGTCACCAGCAAAGTCGGCATCGGTATATCCTACCAAATCAAGTTCGATTTGTTTACCATACCAAAGGCCTAAACTTTGGGTACCCTTAACATATCTCAAAATTCTTTTTACCGCTTTGTGGTGAGACTTCTTAGGATTGGATTGGTACCTAGCACATAAACATACGGCATACATAATATCCGGCCTACTCGCCGTGAGATAGAGCAAGCTTCCAATTATGCCTCGGTAAAGAGTTATGTCTATCGGCTTGCCTTTCTCATCCGCATCAATATTTGCACTCTTACCCATTGGTGTATCCAAACTTTTACTATCCTAAACACCAAATTTCTTGATTAACTCCTTAGCATATTTGATTTGACTAATGAAGATGCCATCTTGGAGTTGTTTGATTTGTAGTCCTAAAAAGAAGTTGAGTTCTCCCATCATGCTCATCTCAAATTCACTACTCATCAAAGAGGAAAACTCTTATGCAAGAGTTGCATTAGTAGAGCCAAAAATAATATCATCCACATAAATTTGCACGAGTAATAAATGGTCATTCCTTTTCTTGGTGAAAAGAGTTGTGTCCATTTTGCCCCTAGCAAAACCATTGTCAAGAAGGAAGGTACAAAGTCTACCATACCAAGGTCTAGGTGCTTGTTTTAAACCATACAAAACTTTATGAAGCTTGAACACATGGTCGGGGTTAAAATGGTCAACAAAATCGGGAGATTGTTGGACATACACTTCCTCATCTATCCACCCATTTAGAAATGCACTCCTGACATCCATTTGGAATAGGGTGAAACCTTTGTTAGCGGCATATGCCAAGAGGATTCTAATGGATTCAAGACGAGCAACGAGTGCAAAGGTTTCCTCAAAATCAATACCTTCTTGTTGCTTGAAACCTTGTGCAACCAAGCGGGCTTTGTTTCTAACCACATCACCAATTTCATCTAGCTTGTTCCTATAAACCCATTTGGTACCAATAACTTGCTTATCACTTGGTAAGGGTACAAGTTCCCAAACTTGATTTCTTTCAAATTGGTTCAACTCCTCTTGCATGGCAACAATCCAATTTGGGTCAACATTGACCTCTTTGAAAGATTTTGGTTCTAGTTGAGACACAAAGGCACAATGACCAATCATTTGGTTCAAACCCGACCTAGTCCTAACACATTCCCTAGGGTCACCTATAACATTAGAGAGAGGATGAGATGACACTTCTCTAAGTACTTCGGGAGACTCATGAACCGGTTGAGGTATAGGTTGAGTTTCATCATGAGGCGTCTCATTTTGAGTTGTGTCAATTGTGTTTTCCTCATGATTCTCTCCTCCTATCAAATTGTCATTGTCCCAGTTCAAAGGTTCCTCATGTATCACCGGTGAAAGCTCATCTTTTGGTTGAAATTCAATTTCTTTAGTTGTTGCTCCATCTTGGATACCTACAATAGAGTTACCTTCTTCGGTTTTCTAATTAGGATTTTCATTAAATTTGACATTTATGGACTCAATTACAACCCTTGAGGTAGGCAAATAGATTCTATACACTTTACTTGTGTTTGAGTAACCAACAAATATACCGGTCAAAGATTTAGCATCAAATTTGGTTACTTTAGGAGACTCATCAAGTACAAAACACTTGGACCCAAATACACGAAATAGAATATTTTTGAAGTTCGACCAACCCATAATTCAAAAGGTGTTTTCTTGAGTTTGGAACGAATACATGTACGGTTTACTACATGACATGTTGTATTTACCGCTTCGGTCCAAAGAAATTTGGGTACGGCAAATTCATGTAGCATTGTGCGTGCTAGCTCTTGTAGAGTTCGGTTCTTCCTCTCCACTACACCATTTTGTTAGAGAGTGCGTGGAGCGGAAAACTCTTGTTTATATTCTTTTTCTATGCATAATTCATCAAATTTAGAATTTTCAAATTTCCTTCCATGGTCATTTCGAATTCTAGAGATTTTTAACTCTTTTTTATTTTCAATCCGGTTGCTAAATTTGACAAAATAGTCAAATGCTTATTCCTTATGAGCAAGAAAGAAAACCCAAGTAAAACGACTATAGTCATCAACTACCACAAACACATATCTTTTTTTGCTCAAACTCATAATATTTATTGGTCCAAACAAGTCCATATGGAGTAGTTGCAAGGGTTGAGAGATAGAGATAACTTCTTTAGTCTTAAAACTAGACTTGGTTTGCTTGCCTTTCATGCAAGTTTCTCACAATCCATTTAAGTCAAGTTTGTGTGATGGTAGACCACGGACAAGGTTTAATTTGACAAGTTTCTTTAAGGAGTCTATTGAAACGTGATCAAGTCTTCTATGCCATAGCCATGAACCGGAAGCCATGGCACTAAAGCATTGTTCACCGGTGGTAAAATGGTCAAAGTTCAAGTAATAGACATCTTTTTTCCTTTGTCAGGTATATACAAGGGAATTATCCGAAATTTGATGCACATAGCAAGAGGAGTGATCAAACTTCAAATAATATCCGGCATCACACAATTTACTCACACTTAAAAGGTTGTAGTTAAGACCATCAACAAGATATACATTAGACACCGTAAGATTTTGGTTACCAACCGAGCCTATACCAATAATAGTGCTTTTTCCAACATTATTTCCAAAAGTAACCTCACCACCATCAAAAGATTCAAGTGTCTTGAAACAAGATTCATCACCAGTCATGTGATGTGAACACCCACTATTTATGATCCAAGCACTTTTCTTGAATGATGATAACAAACAAACCTACAAGAATATATATTAGTTAGAAACAAACAACTAACATAATTCTTGTATTTTCTCACCCTTAAAATTTGACTATAAGGCCCGGAGAAATAGAATAACTTTTCAATCCACATTAGAACCGCTTCCACTAGATGAAGTGGAAGTGGAAGCGATTTTAGGAACCCAAACCATACTCTTTGAACCGGATATATGGTTTGCTTTCCTAAACTTGCATTCTAATGTGAGATGGACATTCTTACCACAATAGTTGCAACATGCACTAGTGGGTTTGTTCATTTGTGACATTTCTCTAACAAAATGGGTCTCATAATGACGCCTAAGCTCCATGGCCTTGATCTTTGGATCCTTGGAGAAAGTGTATGATTGAGAAACTTTCAAATTTGATTTTTGAAAATTCGTTTTGTTTTGTTGAGAGGCATTCTTATTTTCCCCATTGTTTTGAGGTCTAATGTGTGTGCTATTCCTATTTTTCTCATTGTTTTGGAAAAGATGAAAGCACCTATCGGGTCCCTTGAAATACAAATTGTTTGGGGCCCGATTGTTTTGCAAATTCTTTTGAGGACCCTTGAAACCATTTCTATTCCTACCAAAATTATTTTGAGCACTATTTTGCGAACCAAAAAAATTCTTTTGCCATTTTCCATGTGTGTTCCTACCATTGGTGCCCTTGTTATAATGTCTCTCATTTTGTGTCGGACTAATCGAGTTTCTTGATCTAAATGAGGATTGATTTTCCTTCTTGAAACCAAGTTCCGATTTGTCATTGGGTTTTTGACCCACATACATTTTATCAAGATCCATCTTGGTACTATTTGAAGCACTAGATGAACTTGATGCCCTTTCATTATTTTTCAAAGTATTTGCCTTACTCAAAAGAGCTTGACATTTTTCACAATCTTTTGGTTTTTCAAAACTCTCAATCATACCCTTATACTTACTCACCAAAGCTTCAAGATCATGTACCTTAGCCGTCAAAAGACTAATTTCTCCTTTTTGACTAGCAATAGTCTTAAGGGACTCATCAAGATAATCATTCAATCTATCAATTTGAGAGTTTGTATCATCATTCAAGCACAAACCAGTTTCACTATCGCTATCACTATCACTACTTAGAGATGAGTTTAGTTGTACCTCATTGGTAACCTTAGGCGCTTCAATAGCTACCTTAGGTACCACTTCTTGAATTAGAGTAGAGATTGGAGTTATAATTGATGAGGAAGTTGAGGCTTCTCCAATGCTTGTCTTGCTCAATGGATGCACATAGATGTTGCCTCGGTTGAACTCATTAAAGACCTCCTTCACCAAATCATCAAGATCATCATCCAAGGGCATCATCACATCATTGACTTGAGCCACTAGAGCAAGATTGTCAAAGTCGCATTCGGACTCCGAATCGGATGAGGAAGATGAGCTCGAGTCGGAATCATTATCCCATGTGGCTTGCATGGCTTTCTCACCTTTCTTCTTACCTTTGTAATGTCCCTTTTTGGACTTGTACCGGCCATCACCTCTTTTCTTGCCACCATCTTCCTTGTCCTTCTTCAAGTGAGGGAAGAGTTTGAAGCAAGTGTACATGGTGTGACCCCCCTTTTGACACACAAAGCAAAGAGCCCTCTCATCATTGTCAAGCCGTTCCTTGTTGAACTCTTCCTCAAAGATCATAATGGCCCGAAACATTTTTGAGAACACGGCTCCTCGCTTGTCCTCATCAAGGTCGAATATGCCCTTTGCCTTGTCACTCGAGTGACGGTGCCTACCTTGATAGTTGTCATTTTGGCGGTGTTTGGAGGGAGAGACTTTGTTCTCACTAGCCGACAAAGCAATGGATTTAGGCTCATATCTCAACTCCCCAAGTTGCTTGAGCTTCTCTTCTACACACCGGTAGTGAGTATAGATGATCTCCGGTGTGAGGTTGTTGTGGGACCTTTGTTGTGTCTCAAGAGTCGAGATGAGATTGTCGAATTGAGATCTTCCCACCAAAGCCCTAAGCAATCTTTCTATCACACGGCTATTAGATAGGATTTCTCCAATGTTGTTGAATTCATCGAACAATTGTATAAACCGGGTATACATTTTCTCGATGCATTCACCATCAATTATGCGGAAATTGTCTAATCTTGACTCCAACTCAAATTGACGGGAGTTTTTGATTAGAAAATATCCCTCATAACGGTTCAAGAGAGAAACCCACATTTCATGTGCATTGGTTGAGCTACCGAAAATGGCCGCTATGGACTCATGGACCGAGTTGAGAAGGACATCTACGGCATTGTCATTTTTGGCCCTAAGCAATTTGGAAGCATGAATCTCCCTACCTTCACTATCTAGGTTTGGAGCATATGGCTTATGCACTACATCCCAAAGATCAATCAAGTTAAGGTATACAACCATACACCTCTTCTAATAACGAAAGTTCTTACAAGTGGAATCAAACTTGTCCGATTTTTCTATCACCCTAGAGGCCATGAATCGAGGTTATCTAATACACAAATAGGTCAAAAAGATAACCCCTGCTCTGATACCACTTTGAAGTCCCTAAAACTAGGCCTAGAGGGGGGTGAATAGGCACAAAATCAAATCCTAAATCGGTTTGGACAATTTTGCGGAAAAATAACAATTCAAACAATTCAAGTTGGTTCACACACAAACAATCAAGCACAAGTTAAAAGTAAAGTAAATAAAGAGAGAAAGAGATGACAAGCAATTGATTACGGAGTTCCGACCCGCTAGATGAAGCTAGCCTTAGTCGTACGTATCTGGGAGTTTCGCGACCACAAAACGGGCGCGCTCCGTTCTATTCCAATCGAACGGGTCTACAAATGCGAACCGAATCGCTTCGTCACAAGGATCTCGAAGCGGATCGGCCTAACCTCTAACTAATCACCAAATAGCAATAAAGATTGAGGCTCTCAACCAAATCGCTCAATAATCTAGCTATAAAACTATGGGTTAGATAGATGCTCTCAAAATCTCTACAAATTGTCTAAGAAATGGTCAATTAGGTGAAATGATGAATCTCTCAGGTTTAGAGCTCAAAAGCAGGGATATAGCAAGCTATTCAATCAGTTTTATCAGCTCAAAAAGGTCTGATATATATAGAGGGTGCAAAAAGCTCTAAATCAGTCAAATTCTGAACATAACGTTACACAACGCTCCGAAACGTTACATAACGTTTCGATATATCCGTTAAATAAAATAAATTTCGACAATAACGTTGGAGGGTGTCAGAAACGTTGTATAACGTTTGTGAGACGTTATACAACGCACTGAACAGTAGAATCCAACGTTCAAAAGGTTGTTAGAGACGTTACACAACGCTAGGAAGCGTTGTGAAACGTTTGAAAAATAAAACGTTGTGTGACGGACATAACGTTACACGACATACGCCAGAACTCCCTCAAAATGGCCAAAGACGCTTGTTTTTTATCCGTTGTGTAACGCTAGAAACCGTTACACAACTCAAAGGTGCAGAGAGAAAGATTGCTGACTTGGTCAATCCGTTGTGTAACGTCTTCAATCGTTACACATCGTTTGACTAAGCGTTACACAACTGAATGAAGCGTTGTGTAATGCATGAAAGCTGTTTTTGCGACTAGGCACAGTTGGAGGAGTTCTGTAACGTTGTATAACGCTATAAAACGTTGTATAACGTTATTAGTAAATTCTGGACATTAAACTTAGAAATTTGAGGAGATTAGTTTAGAATTACAACCTTAAACAATTCTGACTATCTAACTAATCTTCAACGGTCTTCTGCAGCTTTGTTTGACTCACTCCAAGTCATTCTTCCAAAATAATCACTAAAAGACACTAAATTAAATGGTTAGTTGAGATGTTTGGTGTTGTTTTATAAATCGGCAAATCGAGAGTTAGAGTTAAATCCAAAAGTCAGCAACATAGAAGAATTCATCCATCTCACTACAACATTCGCTCTCAATGGAGCTTCAACTTCAAACATAAAAGACTAATAATATATATTTTAGTGAGTTGACACCTTTGTCAATGGTTCTCTCTCAACTGTCCTTAGGAGAAGCCTTTAGCACACGCTTTGAAGGTGCATACTCAACTATGTTGTGGGTAGCCATTTGCAATTTTAAAAAAAATAATAAAGATCAGGTTCAGCATAGGAAATAAAAATAATAAAGAAATTATTAAATTATCATTTACATCTTGGAAATAACCAATACTCTTATAAGTTGAGACCTCATACTTGACATGATAGCTAAAGCAACGATTATTCTACTTCTAGGCATAAGCTCATGATGTGAAAGAATCATATTAGATACTGAATTTCATTGTATAAAAATTGAAAGTGAAAAGGAATAAACTTCACTGCAATTTGGCTAAGATCACCCTATTCAACCAGAAAAGTAAAAAATAAATGACTGAAGTAAGGTAACCAAACCAAAAACTACTACGGAAAACTCGTAACTACCTTAGAATCAAATTTATTAGAGATCAGAATGCTAAGCATCCGCTTTTTCAATGGTAACTATATTAGAACAAAATATGTATTACCATCGATCTGAATTAACTCATCCAATGCTTATTTAGATTCCGACTTCAAGCATTTCGACAAAAAAATATGTTGAAGAGAACTGCCTTGAGCTCTAACTTATACTTAGTTTTCCTTAATTATCTAATGCATTTTTCCATTCGACATAATTAACAATAAGCATTTGTAAAAAAGTACCTGAATTCCCACCGTATTCTCACATTCAGTCTCACCAAGTTTGTACTCATGCATGACCCAGTTGGTTCGTATTCCTTGTGGAGCTCGGCCTCGGTAGTATGCAAATGTCTTCTTCATCCCAATCGGTCGGTTCTGAGAGTACACCTTCTGATCTTTTGTTGCCACCGCCATCACCATTTTCTCCTCTCATGTTCTCTTTCTTTCACTCGAGTAGCAGATTTAGGGCTGGCTACCGTCAAGGATATGCCAAATCCAACTGCAACAGGCTTGCTTGTTGCCTATCAACAATAAAAGCAACTAAATTAAGAATAAAAACAAGAGGTTTAATTGAAAAGGAAAGTAAAGGAAACAATCAAAGTAAAATCTCAAAATGTCATATTACTAAATGTTTTCCGGCAATTAAAATGGTAAAAGATAATATATACATCTCTTGTTTTACAAATGTACACATATACTTTTAATATTCTTCACGTCAAACATGAGATTTTCTTCACCTTGATTTTTACAAATCGAAAAGAAAAAGAAACTGTCAACTGACATAAATCTTACCTCATTGATTAGGACTAACGTTAATACCAAACCCAAGTTGTAATCATGTTCCCCTTTTAGAGGTATGAGAAGCTTGTTCAGTAGCAATCTCGTCAGATTTGTCCTTTTCTGACATTTTCTTTATCCTGCCAGTAAGATATGAATTGCCTTTGTTAGTTTGTTAGCTACTATACCTGTAACAGAGGACATTTCAAAAGCTGATAGTATTTGATTGAGAATATTAATTGTGATTTTGGTGTCTCTTTAGACTTGATCTGACACAGGCTAACATAGTCTGGTACTGGCTATCATTTTGATAGACATTTCAGAGTGATCTGTATGTAGTTAGAGTGGGTAAAAGTACTGGCTCCTATGCAATTTGGTTAATTAAGATCTATGGCGAGTGGTTAAGAAACCCTGTTACCTATCTAGGAGTTGATTGAGGTCGACTCCCCTGCACATGTTCTTCGGCGCATCTCTAGTAACTCTGGCCTCAACCTCAAAATCCTCCTGTGATTTCAATTTAAAAGCAAAATTCATCAAACCAATTGGCAAATCAGACGCATTCGAAGAAGAATAGAAGAAGGTGTATGATAGAGATGTAGAATAGAGGAAATTCAATGGTAACTAAACATGTTTCATGCTGGGAAAAAGAAGGTAACAAGCGCAAGAGAAATTTGAATGTTGTCTAATCAATCGAAACCAAAGAATCAAATGAAAGAAGAAAAAAGAAAATCAAGCAGTACCTTGATGGGGATCTCTATTGTTGTGCTCGTCTTTGCTGAACACCTTGCTTCCAGATCGAAATTGGAGATGCGGCAGAACGTATAATAAACTCAAATTTCACCACCACTAACCCTAGGCGATGACTTTTGTTTTCCAATCATTACGGTTTTCACGATAAATCTAGACGGAGGCAGAGAGGAAGAGACATGATAGGTAGGCAGGGCTGAGTTTATTGGAAGAAGAGGGAGAAAAGGAGGCCGGGACCAGCGGGGCCAAAGAGGGTGTCGATCAAGGTGTTCATCTCCGCCTCCAAGACAGCTCTTTGATCCATCAAGGATTTCATCTCTGATTTCAGATTCGTCGCCACCATTGTCGCAGTCTAGCACAGAGAGAGAGAGAGAGAGATAGACGGCTCTTGGTGGTGTTAAGTCTCGCAGAGAGAGATCGTGAGAATTTATGTAAAACCTAGATTCAGTTCAGAGATATCGCGGTAGCTGTTGCTATTTTTGTGAAATTTTGAAGGAGAGCAAAACTTTCCGTAGATAGAGGGGAAGAGCAAAGAAATGAAAAAGCCAGCGGAAAAAAAAAGAAAGATACGGAGGCTCGAACTGTCGAGCTACGGCTGTTTGGACCAGCGCGACTCCGCTCCGCGCAGATGTAACATCTGTCTAAACTAAAGGTTTAAACCTTTTATCTCATAGATAAATCTACACCACTTATCTGATCAATCGCAAAAATAGACGGTCCATATTGAATTGTGTTAACAATTGTTTGCTCCTTTCGGTTCAAATCTTGGATAGACCTTTGAATTTTTGCTTTTTTACTTTTATAAGTAGTATAGAATAGATGTGTTAGAATAGAGTACTCTTCTAGTTTCCGAAATATACAATTTCGGATAACAGTTCTTTATACTATAAACTTTCCTTAACTAGCCTCGAAACTAATCAAATCCTCAAAAAGTAATACATACATATGGCGAACCAATCGTCTAAATAAAAAAATTAATAGCACACATTAGTTTGCAATTTAGTTGTCAATCAAATATATAAATTCAAAAAGACGAAGTATCTTTTGAAATGATTCCTGTCCAGATCCAACAATTCTTTTATATTTAATTATATGGTGCATTTTTAACATAAAATCATTAATATTACAAAGGTACGATATAAATAACATATTTTCACACACATCATATGAGTGCTAAATGAAGAAAATAAAATTAAGATAGTGAGAAAAGGGGATAATGTTGAGACATCTGGTATTAAATATATATCTTCGTTAAGATTTGAGCGTTTCTAAGGTAATTACGGACCGTTGTTTGGTAAATTTGATTAATATGAGGAATCTACGTCCCCACAAAAAAAAAAAAAAATTAAAGCCCAAAATTGCTGCCCAAAAGCCTAGTTGGCATCACAATTTGTTTTCTCAATCTTTCATTTACATTTGGGATATTATGAAATGTTTCTGGGCCAGATTTTTATGATGTTCGAAAAAAGCAAGTAGTGGATTTCTCATATGTTTTTTTTTTCCACAACTAAAAATTATTGTAATAATTTCATTTTTATCATAAACCCAGTCACTTATTTAGATCTTACTAAAACATATTTCAAGGTTTCAGATTATTCGGTACTATCTTCGAAGAAAATAAATGTCTCATAAACATAGTTAAGCTTTAGTACATCTTTAAATTATCTGTGCTCACTGCGAGGCAAAATCTAGCCTATCTAGCTCTGAACAATATGTTGCTTAAGCAATTTGACATGTTCACTGTTTTCATTTGTGTTTAACTTTAAATCCTCTTAAAAAGTGAAATTTCTATCAATAATTTGAAAGATATCTTTCGATGTTTTCTTCCCCAACATGATATAGACATTAAGGAACACTCACAACAAAATTGTAAATTAATTTGCCTTTTAAAAAAAGCGAAATCTGAATAATGTGATCAAAATATTGAGAAGGAAATTCTTGATATATTTACTTTTGATTAAATTATAGATTTGTATGATTTTTGGGAAGTTATAGATTGAAATTTAAATAAATTTGCGATGTAATTTTCATGGAAATTCGGCAAAATATGCAAGTATAAGTGTAATAGAAATCTCTGTTTCTTGTTTAATTATGCTTATAAAAATAACAATTTTTTGTTGACTAGAAAATATTTTTTTTTTTACTTTTAGAAAGTTATTATTAATTTATTCATCATATTATGTTTTGTTTCCAATTTTTTATTTTTACTTTTAGATTTGAGCTTTCAGTAGGGCTGTCAATGGGTACGGTACGGTACGGTAGAAGGTATTTTCATACCCGCACCCGTTAAAATTTTCTTTACCCACACCCTACTCGTACCCGTTAAAAAATGACTTTACCCGTACCCTACCCGAACCCGTTAAGGATTAACGGTAAGGGTAAGGTAACGGTATATAATGGATAATAATAATACTATTAATTTAATAAAAAATATATAATGTGCAAAATAAATTGCATCAAATAAATATATAGATAAAGTACAATATTTAGAAAATACTTTACATATAACAAAAATCATGCAATTTATTCTCATGTCAATTGATATTCAAAAAATCTATATAACTAATTATAAATTATAATATAATAGAGTGCAAATTAATTTTTTCATCAACATAAATAAATTCCAATGTAGATCAAAACTAATAACATATCTTACGAAATATGCTATTTACATGATTATATATACATATATATTCGTAAAAATTTACCCGTTAGATAATGGATACGAAATAGCTCTTACTCATACCCATACCCGTTAAGTTAATGAAAATTTTTTCTTACCCATACCCATACCCATACCCGTTAGTCTAACGAAAATAAAATCTTACTCATACCCGCCTTATCGAATGTGGTACAAATATGGTAAGTGGGTAAACGAATTTCATTGACAGCCCTAGCTTTTAGACTCGTCCCTTACATACCATATCTGTAGCCGTGTCCTTTATGCCAGTGTGATACAGCATTGGACAACGGAAATAAAAAAAAAAAAGAAAGGAGAAAAAAAAGATATATACACATAGCTAGTGCTAGTAGTATATATTCTTACAAAAATTGTCGAAGATATTTCCGGCATATGACCATGAGCTGGTAGATGGAATACACTATCATTATCAACTGTTATGTTGTTTGGACAAAATTAGATGCAACACTCGCCGTAAATTTTTTTAATACACAGATCTTAAATTGAAAATTTAATACTAAAAATAATAAATAAATAATTTTATCAATAAACATGGAAAAACGCCATTGATAGGGCACACCGGCGGCGGCGCCACTTTCATTGGCGCACCCACCCATTCAAACCCATTTCAGCTCTCTTTCTACTTTTCAAGTTTGAAAATTTTCAAATTTTCTACATGCACCAGTCCCAGTGACGTTTACTATTTTTGAAAAATAAATTATTATTTTTAAAATAAAATTTATATGGAAAAGCCAATGACAGTGGCACGTTAATATTTTTTAAAATAAAAATTTATTATTACTATTTTTAAAAATTAATTTCTCTTGAATTTTGGAGGGCCATTCCCTGTGGCACGGCTGCAGGGGCGCCGGTCCCAGTGGCGCCTGACACGTTTATAATCAATTTTTTATATATTTATTATTTTAATTTTCAGTTTGAGTAATATTTGTTAAAAAAATTTACTGCAACACTCGCATGTTCTCACACTTTGTCTAACAATCACGAAAGCTCGTTCTTTTTTTTTGTTTTGAAGATAAATTGGGGTCAAGCCTCCCAACTTATTTTTAAATTAAATGTCTATAAAATGCCCTCCAGCCGGGTTTCGAACCTGCGACCTCACGAAAGCTCGTTCTATATATATTACACATTATACCAAGATTCTTAGTCTGGCATGTCTTCCTTTCTTTTTTTTCTTTTTATTGAAGGAATTAAAGAGATGTGCCTTTGATCTCGATGATTTTTTTTTTTTTTTTTTTTTTGAAATCAAAGGTGTTGCATAACTACAACCCTTGAGAGCAATCTAGTGCTCTTCTCACTTTCTTCCCTTGAGACCAATCTACATGATAAGTTTGTAACAGCATCAGATAAGCTCTAGCCCTCTGTATTCATTGTAACATGCTAAGTTTGTAGTAGAACACATCGAAAAAAAACTGAATACTAAACTTAAATTACTAATTAAGCCCCAGTTGTTCTCTGACGTAGTTTTAGGTTTTTAGCTTACATTAACTTCTTTTAGACAAGCACCTCTTACACTCGTAACACTCCGACTCCATACGGAGAATCATACAGCTATACTTTGGAAAAAACTACGATTAGAGATAGTAGACTTCCTACAGATAGATTAGCTAGGATTAGGACTGGGCTGATTAATCCTTTGTATATACTTTTTTGTTCCTTTTTATACAAGTTTTCTTTAATTTAATGAAAATGTTGTAGGGGTCACCCTACCCTAAAAAAAAATAAAAAAAATATGCATGGCCTATCGATATATGGGAGTTACTAAACTAACAATAGCTACATCAGACTCCTCTTTATACCTCCACGGGATGTACCATTCAATGGAGTCATCAGTCCGGAACTCCAATCCTCCTCAAACCTATAGAAAACTAACATGGCAAACATTGCAATTATACTGAACTCCTTGTGCTCGAATCCGATTGTCTTAACTTGAGGTAAATTGGTCACACTGCATCTCTGACCTGGTGCACACTCTTATGTATCTTCTGGTGTGATTTGGTTAAGAACCATTAGCTTAAACATGTGGAATCTGATGGCAATGTTCTTCACCCAGGCAACAAACACAGGAACCTTCTGTACATAAAACCCACCGAGAATTGAGAACAACAGCATAAGAATTGATGTGAATGTGGCTGCCTTTTTTACATCCATTATGAAAGCACCTATTGCGAGACCGATGTTGGGTGTGAAGACAACTTGTCCACCAAGCCAAGTGTTACTTGCTCGTCAAGTACGGCGTTTCTTACTGGCCAAGCAAGAGGTTACTTGTTTTCCAAGTAGGAAGATATGTTTATTGATTGTAAAGAAAATATCTTGTGGTAGATTGTTTCTTCGCCCCTAAATAACTCTAGGCTATATAAAGGGCCTAGACCCTCCTGTAATCAACACACAGAAAAACATAAAAGCTTCAAGTTTGTAATTCTTTCTCCTCTATAAACAATATTAGGCCGGCGGTGTTTTGTGGTTTTTCATCACCCGTCTGGTTTTCTACAATTCCTGGTGTCTTGTTATTTCTCTCTTTATCTCTTGCTATTGTGTTGTGATATTGTGCGACTACCTCGATCTTTACAACTGGTATCAGAGCCCAAGGTTACGGGGGAGGTTCTGTTAGTATGAAAAATCCAATCGAACGCTTGTGAAGGAGGAAGTGCTGCTCAAACAACATGGAGGATAGCAGGGCAAATATCCGATGTTTTGATGGTAAGCATTTTGGTTGTTGGAAATTACAAATAACTGACATGTTATATGCCAAAGAACTAGAGGATGCTTTACAAGAGAAGAAACCTGAAGGCACAGATGACAATACGTGGAAGAAGTTAGATCGCCGCGCACTCGGTTTCATTCGAAACACCATCTCTATAGATGTGGCTTCGCATGTTGCAGATGAGACCACAACTTTTGGATTCATGAAGAGACTATCTGACTTGTATGAGAAGCCCTCGAGTTCCAACAAGATTCATCTTCTACGACGACTATTCCAGCTTCAGATGGCTGAAGGTGCTTCCATGACAGATCAAGTAGCGGAGTTCAACAACATCGTCAATCAATTGAAGGCAATCAAGTATTTCTTGGATGATGAGTTGCTCGCGCACTGTCTGTTGATCTCTATGCCAGATAGCTGGTCGACTACTGTAGAGGTGATTTCTGGCCAAGAAAAGATGACTCTCGACTTTGTTCGTGATCGCATCGTCAACGAAGGTATTCGTAGAAATGAGCGAGGCGAAACAAGCGGAGCGGCCCTGACTGTTCAAAGGGGTCAAGATGGTCAGAAGGGCGAGAACCGAGACAGATCCAAGTCGAGAGGACAAAGCAAGTCTCGAACCAAAGGTGAGGCGGAGTGCTGGAATTGTGGAAGGAAAGGTCACCCGAAACTTGACTGCAAGATCCCTAAAAAGACGAAGAAGAGAGGAGACGAGTCCAACTCGGTGAATGCAGCAACCCAAGAGGACTCAGATGATGCTCTGGTGTTATGTCTGGACAGCCCAATCGAATCATGGATTCCTGATTCAGGTGCTTCTTTTCACTCTACCTCTTGCAAAGAATTGATGAAGAATTTTGAATCTGGGGAATATGGAAAGGTGTTCTTAGCAGATAGTAAACCTTTATTAATTACGGGCAAAGGTGATGTTGACATTAAGTCAAGCAATGGCTACAGATGGACATTACATGATGTTTGTAATATTCCTGGATTGAAGAAGAATTTAATTTCTGTGGGTCAATTGGATCGTGAGTGTGACACCCCGTCGAATACTGTAACTGGACAACACACGACGGAGTGCCCGCCGCGGATGCCTGCTGCACCCGCAAGGCTTACTAATGTTTATTTTACAAATTATTGTTGATTAAACACAATTAATATACATATTAAATATAAATTTACAATTAATTACTTAATATAAGATAAATCATACAACAATTTGGTTCATAAAGATGGTTAACCACAGTACCCAATGGCTCGCTACTCGTCCTGCTGTCCAGCACTTGATCTGAAATCTGGAACCCACAACCAATTGTGGAAAACATACAAAAAGTACGGAATGAGATAAATAAAATTTTTCTCAGTACGGTATTCAGTTCCAGCCACTTGAGTTTTGATTATCATGCGTTGGAACTAAATACACAACTGAGCCAAATAATTTTCAAATCAAATCCATATTTATTTCAAATAAACAGTAAATATAAGATTTCGATCAAACAATGCAATTATGAAATAAATTCAATACTCTTTAAAATCATTTAAAATTCAAAGTATGACAACTGTCATTTCAATTCCTTGGAAAAACAATTAACTGTATGCAACAATTAACATATAAAAACATTCAAATCTCATTTCAAACTGACATGACAATGTCAAATTAATTAAATCAATATAATATGCAATGTGAGCTCGGCAATCACTTCCATAACCATTCGGATTTCAAAATATAACAAATGCCGACTCATTTGATTGGACAATTATCTAATATGCAAGTCTGGTTTCTTTTCTCATCATCAAAGTCAAAAAATGTCGCGAGACGCCTTCTGTAAGGCCTACCAACGACCAATTCAATTCATATACCATTCGATCAATAAACATCCAAATGTACAAGCAAGCTGGGAACACTCACACTCCGGACCATTCTAGACTGGACCTACTGAGTTCCGGTACATAAGCGCTTATTACACGGTGCTTGGTAGGATGGGTCATGCGAGTGTCTATCTCAACCACACAAGCTGTACTTACCTCAATCAAATCACATTTCGATCGGATACCATTCAATATGCCACTGTACAATCATGCATCATTTACATTTCACAAAATATTCTCATGAATGAAGATCAATTTATGAATTCAAAATGCATAATAATAATAACATATCACATATAATTAAAACTCAAGTGGAATCCGTACCTTATACCGCAAGCAAAATCCAAGCAAAAGCAAGCAAGTAATCAATTGATTCTACAAAGCCTCCAATAAGCAAGTTGTTCCTAAATTCTGACTCATAATAACCTGACTTTAAAACAAATATAAAATCCCTTTTTAATTTTTATACGCACCTTATGAACGCTACTTATAGTCTTTATAAATTAGAACTATACTACCATGCATATATGTCATGATTATGCCATGCATTAGTATCTATACCAACATATAAACTATACTTTTAGAACCTAAGTCAATAGCATGCAAATTTATTTTATTAAACTTCTCTTTATCAATTAAATTATGCAATAAACACTTAACTAATGTAGATACTTTTACTTGTTAATTACCTTCTAAACCTAGAGTATTAAACAACCATGATATGCCATGTAACTTGATTGGTACGATCTTGTACCAAACTCATATCTAACCTTACATGCGAAATGTATGCAATAGTAGTGTTTACATTTTCCAAACAATGCCAATAAATATTATTTATTACTTTACAATTTATTTCCTTATTTTTAAATACACATGCAGGCATGATATGTCCAAGACTAGAGTTTAGGGCCAAACCCTAATCCAAACCCAATATAATATCCATTTTACAAACCAACCCTCGAAACCCGTAAAAAAATCAATATTGTATTGCAACTAATATTTATTCCAACACATATGCATGACGTGCAAATATTAATTTGCCTTTTATATGCATGCAATTCCTAATATCCCACATTTAACAAAAAAAATCAATCAATTCATCCATCAATTACATAACAACACCAGTATTCAATCCATCACAAATTTTCATTACTCAGATTACGCAGATTAATCAAGTTTCATAAAATTCCTGATAAACCCTAAAAATCCCATGCACATTCAATTTGCAAGAAAATTGTGATTAACTCAAGGAAATTGTAAAATATAGCTATATATACCACAAATTAATAAAGACACTTACTTAATTTCGGCCAAAGACCGATAACGTGAGAAAGGAGTCGAATTCGCTACTTCTCGATTCTCGCCACTTAATCCCCGAAAAAACCTTGCAAGACCACTTGAAAATCGATGGAGAGGACCCCAGAGTGTTCCAGGTCGAAGGACGGCCAAAACCGACGAGTTTGTTTCGATTTTCGAAAAACTTCCGTCGAAGAATACGACGAGGAGAGGCCTCCAATCGACAATCCGAAGGTAGATAATGAGAGAGGGTGGTGAGACGAACGCGTGGGTACTTTTTTCCGTTGAAACGGTGGAGGAATGGTGGAAATTGGATTAGAGAGGGGGGGTTTCGGTTTTGGAGAGAAGAGGCGATTTTTTTTCTGTTGGAGCCGAAGGGAAAAAGAGAGAGAGAAAGAGCTGTCTGGTCCACCTTTATTTTCGATTTTTTTTTTTTTTTTTGGAAACCAAACTAATGTCTCATCCATTAAATCAAAATCCATACTTCCTTGTATAAAAACAATTATACAATATAAGAAATACAATTATACTTTTTACCATGCATCTAGAAATATAAAAATTTTTATATTTCTATTTCAGAATAACAGTAGGTTTAAAATTTTAATTTTATGCAAGAAATTACTCAAAATAAAACCAATAAAGTACACCCAATTTTATAAAAAAATAAATTCAGAAACAGTAAGAATTCGGGGTATCACAGTGAGGGGTACAAGACCATCTTTGGAGAAGGTTCTTGGAGGATAGTAAAAGGAGCAATGATCATTGCACGAGGCACCAAGGTGGGTACACTCTATCTGACTGACAGTAGTGGAGACTTGGTGGCGTTAGCGGGGGCGGAGACCAACCCAATCTTGTAGCACAACAGATTGGGGCACATGAGCGATAAAGGCTTGAAAGTGCTAGCTTCAAAAGGGTTACTTCCGGCTATGCAGTCGGTTGAAATTAGATTCTGCGAAGATTGCATGCTCGGTAAGCAGAAGCGGGTTAGTTTCTCCAAGGTCGGGCAGAAGCGCAAGGAAGAGAGGCTAGAACTTGTGCACACGGACGTGTGGGGACTGGCACCGGTCCAATCACAAGGTGGCTTGAGGTACTATGTCACATTTATCGACGGTTCGACTCGCAAGGTATGGGTTTACTTTCTCAAACACAAGTCTGAAGTGTTCGAGGTGTTCAAGAAATGGAAGGCGGAGGTCGAGAATGAGACCGGTCAAAAGCTGAAGTGCTTGAGATCGGACAATGGTGGCGAGTATGATGGAGCCAATTTCAAGGTGTATTGCGCGGAGCATGGAGTCAAACTAGTGCGAACAGTCCCAAACCGACCACAGCAAAATGGAATTGCAGAGAGGATGAATCGAACCCTCAATGAGCGCGCTAGGGCAATGCAACTTCACGCAGATCTGCCTAAGATGTTTTGGGCAGAGGCAATCAACACAACAGCTTATCTCATCAACCGAAGTCCCTCGGTGGCCTTAGAATTTGAGTTGCCTAAAGAGAAGTGGTCGGGTAAAAAGATATCTCTATCTCACTTGAAAACATTTGGATGCACTGCATATGTGCATGTAGACTCAAACAAAAGGGACAAGTTAGATGTAAAGGTCAAGAAATGTATTTTCATTGGATATGGAACTAATTATTTTGGTTATAGATTTTGGGATAAGAAAAATCGAAAAGTAATTAGGTCCAAGGATGCTACCTTCAATGAAAATGAGTTATACAAGAAATCTAAATCAAATGAAGATGAAGTGAGAGAGATTGATTTGGGTGATGGTAAAGTCCCAAATGGTCCGGTCGGCAATGAATGGATCGAAGGTGACGCGGTCCAAGGAGAAAATGAAGCCGATGATGTTGCGACCAGAGATGCAGCAGCCAACGGCGAAGAAGAGCCCAACCCACAAGAATCGGTGTTGAGAAGGTATACTCGGATTCGTAAACCTAACACACGGTATCTATCTTCCCTCAACTACTTACTTTTGACCGACTCGGGTGAGCCTGAAGACTACAGTGAGGCGGTAAGCTCGGGTGATGCGGTTAAGTGGGAGCATGCCATGCAAGAGGAGCTAAGGTCCTTGGAAAAAAACATGACATGGGTCCTGACTCGATTGCCACAAGGGAAGAAGGCGCTACAAAATAAGTGGGTGTATTGAGTTAAAGAAGAACCTGATGGTAGTAAGCGGTATAAGGCGAGATTAGTGGTCAAGGGTTTCTTGCAAAAGAAAGGTATTGATTACACTGAGATTTTCTCACCGGTGGTGAAGCCTACAACCATCCGAATGATTCTTGGTATTGTAGCAATCGAGAATTTGCACCTAGAACAACTCGATGTGAAGACGACTTTCCTTTATGATGATTTGGAGGAGGAAATCTACATGGTGCAGCCTGAGGGATTCGAAACTCAGGGAAAGAAGGATCTTGTGTGCAAATTGAATAAAAGCCTGTATGGTTTGAAGCAAGCTCCTAAACAGTGGTACAAAAGATTCGACAAATTCATGTGCAGTAGTGGATTCAAGCGAGGGGACACAGACCACTATTGTTACTTCAAAGATTTTGGTGGCTCCTATGTTATTTTGCTTTTGTATGTCGATGACATGCTCATTGCAGGTGTAAGTATGAAGGAAATCAACATACTAAAGCAAGAGTTAGCGAAGGAGTTCGAGATGAAGGACTTGGGTCTAGGGCTGTATACGAGCTGAGTTTGAGCGAGTTGATGACAACTCAAACTCAGCTCGGCTATAACTCGAGTTGAGTTGAGCCGAGTTAGAAATACTTTCGAGCTTTTTAAACTAGCTCAAACTCGGCTCGCCCTCAACTCGAGCTAGCTCGTGGGCTCACGAGCTAGCTTGAAATAAATGTATATCCTTCATATTTTTATTTATTTACTTCATATGTTATTCTAGTATTAAAATTTATTGACATATCCAATATTGTAAACAATAAAATTATTGTCTTTTATATTATTTCTATTGATTTGAAACAAAATATGTCTTGAAACTCAATCAATCATATGTAATATAATTTAAAATCAAAATATATAAATAGAAAATTATTATAATTAATTTATAAATTTTTAATACTCATAAATTATACTGATAATGCATATCTAAAATATAAATTTATTATCTCACGAGTCGGCTCACGAATTGTGAGTTGAGTTGACCTCAACTCAAACTCGACTCGTCAGCTAACCGAGTTAGTTCAGCTCGAGTTATGTCAACTCGAGTTCCGTTGGCTCGAGTTACAACTGAGCTTTTCTGAGTCGAGTTCGAGTTAGCTCATGAGTTGCGAGTTTTTTGCTCACCCCTACTTGGGTCCAGCAAGTCAAATTCTAGGCATGCGCATTTCTCGAGATCGTGTGGCAGGTACTCTGACTCTGTCACAAGAGAAGTACATCAACAAGGTGTTGGATAGATTTCGAGTGCAAGATGCTAATCCAAGAATCACACCGCTGGGGGTTCAACTCAAGTTGTCAAAAGCTCAGGCATCAAAGACGAAGGAGGAGCGTGACTACATGGCGACTGTGCCCTATTCCTCGGCAGTTGGTAGTCTCATGTATGCAATGGTGTGCACTAGACTTGACATTGCTCATGCAGTGGGAGCAGTGAGTTGTTACATGGCAAAATCCAGGTACCGCACATTGGGAGGCGGTGAAATGGCTGCTAAGATACTTGAAAGGCACTTCAAGTATGGCACTGTGTTTCAAGAAAGGCAGTGTAGGTTTGGAAGGATTCGTTGATGCGGATCTTGGTGGTGATGTGGATAGTCGGAAGAGCACTTCCGGTTATGTTTTCACATGGGGAAGTACGGCGATAAGCTGGATGTCGAGATTGCAAAAATACGTGGCTCTTTCTACAACAGAAGCAGAGTACGTGGCGATTTCGGAGGCCGGGAAAGAGATGGTTTGGTTACTTAATTTTCTGAAGGAGATTGGGAAGGACCAAGGTTGCAAAGCACTCTACACCGACAGTCAAAGTGCTTTGTGTCTCGCGAAGAACCCGGTGTTTCATTCAAGGACGAAGCACATCCCGCTGAAGTACCACTACATTCGTGAATTGATAGAAGACGGGATCTTGTCGTTGAGAAAGATTCCAGGTGCAGAAAATCCTACGGACATGCTCACGAAGGTTGTCACCACGGATAAACTGAGGCTATGCACTGCCTCAGTTGGGCTCAGTCACTAGTGAAGTGGGAGCTGCTGCCAGTCTATGGAAGATTGTTTGGAGTAAGGGAGATGCGGAAGAGATTTAGGACACTGGGATAATAGTGTTTCCAACTTGTCTTCAAGTGGGAGATTGTTGGGTGTGAAGACAACTTGTTCACCAAGCCAAGTGTTACTTGCTCGTTAAGTACGACGTTTCTTGCTGGCCAAGCAAGAGATTACTTGTTCTCCAAGTAGAAAGATATGTTTTTTTATTGTAAAGAAAGTATCTTGTGGTAGATTGTTTCTTCGCCCCTAAATAACTCTAGGCTATATAAAGGATCTAGACCCTCCTGTAATCAACACACAGAAAAACATAAAAGTTTCAAGCTTGTAATTATTTCTCCTCTATAAACAATATTAGGCCGGCAGTGTTTTGTGATTTTTCACCACCCGTCTGGTTTTTCACAATTCCTGGTGTCTTGTTATTTCTCTCTTTATCTCTTACTATTGTGTTGTGATATTGTGCGACTACCTCGATCTTTACAACCGAGGCCTTGCCAAACCAAGACAGAAAAGAGGGTGATGAGGGGGAATTCTATGTAGCTAAGTGCAGTTGGTTTCAGGCCACACATCCAGTAGGTGATGGTGACAGATACAGTCGGCAGGATTAGTTCCATTGGAAGGTCGCCTACCAAACGAGCCATGAAGTAGGATGAGAGGCGGTACATGCGGGAGGACCGCTCTTTGGTCAGCATCTCACGCTCACTTAGAAAAGTGAGAAGGGCTCCGAAGATAGGCGTGAAGCTCCAAATGCCAACTAGATTGAAAATTAACCCATCTGTACATAAAAATGATATATTAAAGTTAATACTTAATATTACCGAAAATTTTCTATTGCTTGACAATATGTATTTCGTATAAAAGAAAAAGGAAATTAATTAAAAAGGGAACAAGCATATACCTGATCTTGGATGTGTCCTTGAGATTGGAACCATAAAATGCCAGCAAGAATAGAGGCAATAAAAATTTGTGTAGTCCTGAGACAGCTGAAAGACTCATGCCTTCTTTCTTTTAGACCCCTCTCGAGCAACGCTGTGCACTGTCCCCATCAACCAATGCACCATTTTGCCTTTTCCCTACATGGCTCTGTTTCCCTCAATTGTTTCTCCACTTCTACTAATTCCTCCTTCACTGTAGTTTCCAGTTTCGTGCTATACGAATGAAACCAGTGCAGCTTTGATTTCCTCCAGATTACACACTGTTTCGTCAGGAAACAAGCCTACATTTCATCCATTTGTATCACAAACATAATTAGTATTTGAAGAAGGTATATCTAAAATATGGAGAATTGGATTTAAAAGGGAATATATATATTTTTTCCTAAAAGGCTAATTATTAAATTTTAATTTATTAAAAATTTTGGCCCTCAAAAAATATTATTAAAAAAATTGAAAAGTAGTCACTATGACGCAATACTTAAAAGTTACAAAAACCACAAACAAATACGCCTTATCTAAAATGGCTATCTTATGATCAGAAGTGAAATCACATACCATTAGCAATGTCAAGGAGGAAGTCAGACGGGTTCATTGGTTCGTGAGGTGCATAGCCAATGCTTGCAAAATACTCCATTGCAGACGACCCCTTACCAAAGTATATTGGATGCCCATCCGACAAAAGCAGTACCTTGTGAAACATGTTAAACATGCGGCTGGATGGTTGGTGGATGCTCATGACCACTGTACGGCCACCATTGGTCAAATTTAACAACTTTGAAAAGATCCTACTGGCAGTAGTTGAGTCTAGGCCTGAGGTTGGCTCGTCCAAAAAGAGCAAACTTGGGTTGACGAGCAACTCCTGACCGATACTAACTCGTTTTCTCTCTCCACCTGATACACCACGCTCTTCTGAATTCCCTATGATACTATCACGGCATGCCGTCAAGCCCAATTATGTAATCACAGCCTCTGCAATTGCAGCCTTCTCCTTCCTAGGTATTGAAGCAGGAAGCCGAAGAAGTGCGGTGTACAGAAGGGTTTCGGTGACAGTAAGGTGGGGGTAAAGGACATCATCCTGATTTAAAATTTTGCATCAATGTTTCAACAATCTTATGATTTTGATCACCAGTTTTTATAATCGGGAATTCTTTGATTAGATATATGATGTTAACACAAATATTATTATATTAATATCAAATAATTGGAAAATGTTTTGCTTATACAAAGTTACAAACTATGCTAACAATAAACAATTATTATATTGTCTATAAATTAATAATATTATGCAAGAAGAAGAACAATGTTTTCCGTTAAAACTACTATTTATAGTTTTGTTTTAAATGCTATCCTTCCAACTTCCAACACAAATTTTGGGAAAATGTGTTATCAGAAATATGAATTATTTTTGTCATTATTATTTTCTTTTTATTGTAATTCTATTTTCAGCCATAAATGTTCCTTTGTATACTTCCAAAGTACTAATCATCACGGGTGAAGGAAAACATATATGCCAAACATCCTTCATCACATGTGAAAGCACTACTTTGGAATATTAGATGCAGATTGAAGTAACTAATAGTGGTGCAATTCCGTTTAAAAAGGAAAGCATGGGTGTTAATTAATTAGTACTTGAGTCACAAATCCAATGCTACGACTGAGAGAACTTGAGTATGGAGCGCCGTTGAAGGAAATAGAGCCGGTAACTTTACCTTTGCCAGATTTGGTACTAGTGGAATTGAGACGACCACCAAGTATTGTGAGAAGTGTGGTTTTCCCACTGCCTGATGGGCCCAGCAATGCCAGCATCTCTCCAGGAAGAACAGCACCTGTCATAAAGAAATACAAATTCTTTGAACATATAATGCATCTTATTACCTTAATTACATACAAGAAGAGCAATTCAGCTAGTATTGCTTTGTTAGATAGAAATTCTTTGTAATCATTTTATACGAGCTAATCCTTTTCACATTGGGTGCACACATGACCGGGACTATTCTGAATGGTATATATGCTAGGGAATTTGTTAAGTTCTTCTTTTGATTTGTACGATAGGTGAGGAATAATACATGTGAAACTTACTTTCATGGGCAAGATAAATTTAGAAAAATTCCCTATTCATGAATATATATCATATATGTATTATCAAACCTGAAACTCCATTTAGGATGGTGCGAGCAGAGCTTCCCTGCTTGTTGTTGGGCGTCTTGGCCTTAATCTTGTATGTTACATACTTGAATTACATATGAAAAAAATGTCAAAATCATAATCATCATCTTAGGTCAATATATAACAATATTTACAGCTGTCTTTTTAATTAGCACCATATCTGGCCTTGCTTTTAACTGTAATTCAACAAAGACATCCTTATCAAATTTGTAATCCAACAAGTAATAAAACTTGATAAAACCTTATAATAAACATATTAGAAATTGGAAATTTATCAAATTTCATGTAATTTGAATCTTTTTTCAAAAATCATGACCAAATAAAACTGTAGCAATTTAGCGTAGACACCTTTAGGACGACGGATTGTTGCGGCTTGGAGAAGATGGAATCGCCTCCAACCAATTCTGTCATCTGCTCCAGTCAAATTAGACCCTCTTATTAATCTCTTTTAGGTATATCTATGCAGTGAAAAACAAATAGAAATTGAAGCTCAATAAATCGACTTATTGCATTTTTGTGATTACAACAATGCCTATATATATATCAAACAAGATGGTAAATTGGTAATACATGCAAATTTTTCGTTCTTTCGTCAGTTTGGATGATCAGTAATGGGAAGAGAGGGTGGAGAAATTGTTTGGGGATTGATGCAACTCTTCTGCTGTCTCACTAATATGTATAGTGTGTATGTCGCAATAAGTTGATCTAAAATTTAATTCTTGTTAGAATTTCGTTCCTAAATCTTCAATAAAATATTATTGCTTTCCATATACATATTAGTACTAAATAGTAAATCATTTGTTCTCGTTATTGTCTTCGATGCAGCGTAGATATGCATTAGTAGTAAATCTTTTGCTAACCTCACTATCTTACTCTTACATGCGGCGTCTATATGCATTAGTAGTAAATCTTTTGGTTGTTTATTTTGAAAAAAAAGTTAATCTTTTGGTTGTAGAGGAAGGGATAATGTGATATGGTTCTCCGTACAATTTTTTGGGAGTCACTATGTGATTTAAACCAAATACGATCTGTCCACCTAGGTACTTTTAAATTTTTTAGATGGATCCCTAGATTGTTATGTTTTTTTTTAGAGGAGGGTTCCGGTGCCACCAAATGCAATAACTTTACTTGTTCATTAATATTTCAAATTTTAAAATGTAAATATCCAATCGAAACTGTTGATCTTCTTCGTTGTAACGTGTGATGTATTTTCATATAAGTTTTATAAAATTTGAAGTTGATTTAATAATTGATCAAGAGGTTAAAAAATGAACGAATCTGATAAACTATAACAGATTTATTATAATACGTTCATGGTTTTACCTCTGGATCAAGTATCTGAAGGAACTTATTTGTGCATAATTTTTAATTTTAAATCATATTTAACACGAATTAAACATATGCACAATATGAGGATCTAGTAGATAGACATCATAGCACAAGAGAGGTGAGAAAACGGTTTTACCTCTCCTTGTATCGCAACAAGGAGGCTCGACCAACTCATTTGAAGTCGATGGCATGCTCTCATTTCCTTCTTTTTCTTTCTTAGATCTACAAAAAGATTAATCAACTTCACTTTGTTTCGTGCTAGCGAAATGCATGAAATCGCCTAATCCGATGCTTTCCCTTTCTTTACTAAATCAATATCTACGAGAGGTGGCTAGAGCTTACCACATGAGCACCTAAAAGTATGAGAAATGATAGAAAAATGACAGCAACCAAAACTTTCCAAAGAGGGAAGGTGGCGGCTATGGAGGAAGAGAGAGGAGGCACAAAAAAGGATGTCCTAGGTCTTACATAAGACCTCCCCAAATAAATTGTGTGGACTAAAATGACCCCCTAGGGCCATCCCTAATAAGGCCTTATTTGGGCCACACAATTCTATCTTTTTAGTTCACATTAATTCTATAATTAATGGTACACTTTTCTTGCTTTTATACACGGCTCAAAATGGCTAATTAAAGTTAGTCTATTTATTTAATATAATTCCCTTAATTATATTAAATGTGTTGAACAAAATTAATTATCAACTATTTGATAATTACTATAGGATTAGAATTTGCATTAATTAGTTTCATATGATCTCTTTGATATAATTAATTAAAACGACTCGCAACGGTATATAATTAATTAATCAACTTATCATATATTACATTCTCCAATGCAAATAAACTAATATCAATGCACTGTTGATTAAGAGCCTTTTATTCGCGTGACTCTCGAGGATTTATGTTATGTTGGCCATGAAAATTAAATCGTCATTTATTTCCAATAATCATAAGTAATATCTAGCAACACGTTATGATTTCCAATTAATATAAATAAATATTGTACAATTACAGTATTTCAATCCTGCTTAAGAAATAAAGTATTTCCTTGTTTTGAAACTTATGTCACATGATATTACTGTATAATTCAAGATAAGAATGTGTCATTTTTGCAGATTATACAGTTCTTGATTTAGAGTTGATCGTCTAGTTTGCGCGCATACGATCCAACTCCATCAAGAGGTCCAATAGATATCATCACTCACTAGGTATTCTAATGAGGGATATACGGTTGTCTTGATGAACAATTTTTTCCCGCACAATTCAAAAATAAATAAATAAAGTCCATATAGCATTCCTTATCAGAAATCAACGTTAGACGATATTTATTAAACCTATCCTCATGTGGAAAAGTTGAACTATATATCTCAAACATAGAATCAAACACATATGAAATAAATAATGACACATAACACAATTTATATATTTATTTTATTGGATCAAGCCCTGTGCTATATTCCAGTAACATACACATATGCAATTAAGTTGGTAACTCCTTACCCATTATTTGTAGAAGTTAATCATCACTTAACTTGCATACTAATTTTTTAAGATAATTAATGTTCCATATTAATTATCAAGATTATAGACGATTTAGATTTATTATTGTCATTTAATTAAAAATGAAACACAGAGATCTATATTTCAGATCCTCAACCTAAATGATCTGTCAATAATAAATTATAGGAACAAATGATCAAATATCATCAATAACATAAACTAAAAATAATTCATTAAACTATTGTCTTCTAGAACATAACTCCAACGATATTAAATCAACTCAAAATTTTATAAACCTCCATTAATTTGACCCCCATAAAATGTGTTCATATATAGTTGCATTGTTGATCTTTATTATTAAAAACAATAAATTTTAATAAGATAAGTCTATTGATATTGATAAAATAATAACTATTTAATCATTAGCTATTTTGGCGGCTTGTTGAAAAATTTTTAAGCTCCGTTGCTGGTCATTGTATTCTAGGTTATAATTTTAAGTATTCTCTCTGTATACATATTGTTTCTCCGAGCAAAGACTTCGTTGCATCTTGTAAATTGTAATGAGTTCTCAATGTTTCTTACCATTGTCGTAACCATCATCACTATTTTTCTGTTCTGAGAACAACAAAACAGGGGATGAATCACATGAGCTCCCACTGATTCACAAAATCAGTCATCTGCGTCAACACTACGAAGAAACAACACTCAATATTCTTTGTTTAACCATAATAGTTCTCGGACAAGGATTTGAGATTCTTCTGTCACTGATACATTAACCTCTTCATGACATAAAAAATGATTAAATACCTTCTGCACAGGCTCTTATCCCTTCTAAACTAATTACATGCCCCTAACGGCCCAATAATGAGTGCTACTGACATGGAAAAAGGGGAAAATACATTAGCCTATAATGAGATTATCAGCCTGAAACACCAAGCCTCATCAAACCCAAATAAGCGAGAAACCTATAGAAAACTAGCATAACAAGCATTACAATTATATTAAGTTCCTTGTGCTCGAAGCCAACCGCCTTGACTTGAGGTAAATCGGAAACTCTGCATGTCTGACCCCGCGAACATTCAAATACATCAGCTGGTGTGAATTGGGTAAGAAGCATCAGCTTGAATGCATGAAAAAAGATAGAAGTATACTTAATCCAGGCAATAAATGCAGGGACCTTCTGCACGAAAAATCCACCAGCGAGCATGAAACATAGCGTAACAATTGATGCAAAAGTGGCTGCCTTTCTCATATCCATTATGAAAGCGCCAATTGTGAGACCAAGGCCTTGTGAAACCAAAACTGTAATGAGGGTGATGATGAGAAATGTTATGTAGCTGAGTGCTGTCGGTTTCAGACCGCCCATCCAATAGGTGATGGTTGTAAATATAGTTGGCAGGATTAATTCCATTGGAAGATCACCTACTAGACGAGCCATGAAATAAGAGGAAAGACGGTACATGCGGGAGGAGCGCTCTTTGCTTAGCATCTCACGCTCTTGCGGAAAGGTGAAAATGGCTTCAGAGATGGGGGTGAAGACCCAAGCTCCGACTATAAAGTATACTAGCCCAACCTGTACCAAGCATTTTATTTAAATTATCTAATTGATGACTGAAAAAGAACATTAGTTATGTATTATTATAGATTAAAAGTTAATGAAAATAAAACAATGATCACATGCATATATACCTGATCTAGGATATGACCTTGAGATTGGAACCATAAGAGCCCTGCAAGAAGAGAGCTGACAATCACTTGAGTAATCTTGAAACCATTGAACGCCTCATGTCTTCTTTCTTTGAGACCCCTCTCCAGCAACACTGTAAACTGGTTCCACCAGCTGGTGGACCATGTTTCTTTTTTGTTTTCTGGTTCATTTTCCCTCAATTCTCTAGTAACTTCTTCCAATTCCTCTTGCACCAAGTTTTTCAACTGTGTGTTATATGCTGAAACTAGTGCTGTTTTGATCTCATCTCTGTCATGCACTGTTCCATCAGTAGACACACCTACAATTTTATACGTTTGGATCTTAAATGAGTATTCCAAAAGGTATAAGAAGCAAATTTATGATTTGAACAAGAACATCTATTTTTTTTTGGAATAGCAAGTGCATTAGACTTTTAATGTTACAATACTAATATATGATTGATACTTTTCAAGGAAGAAAGTACACATTGTCACAATTTATTAAAGAGATCAGTTGTTGTCATTTCTAAATTAAAAAGAGGTATTCCTTCCAGATCTCTTGACCCAGAATCCAAATTTCTGCAAATTTCATTTTTTTTATCGTTTTATTTTATTTTATTTTTTGTTATGCTCACTTAGTTTGCAACAAATCTTATTTCTCTTTCTGATTCAAAATTGTGACTTAAAGACCAAAAAGCAAAGGAAATGTGTTACCATGACACTCAAAGCCCAAAAATGGCATAAATCAGGGCGTCAAAGCATGTGATATATGAAATGTATATATGAGCAAAAATGGAAAAAATTCACATACCATTTGCAATGTTAAGAAGGAAGTCACATGGGTTCATCAGCACACTTGGCTCATAACCAACACTTGCAAAATAATCCATTGCTGAGGAACCCTTACCAAAGTAGAGTGGGTGCCCGTCTGACAAAAGCAACACCTTGTGAAACATGTAAAATATGTGGCTTGACGGTTGGTGTATGCTCATCACTACTGATCGACCACCATTTGTCAGATTTAACAAAGTTGACACGATCCTTTCTGCAGTCGTTGAGTCTAGACCAGAGGTTGGTTCATCCAAAAATAGTAAACTTGGGTTCACGAGTAACTCCTGACCAATACTAACTCGCTTCCTCTCTCCACCTGATACACCACGTGTTTCGGAATTTCCTATTATGCTATCACGGCATGTCAGAAGGCCCAATTCTGTCATGACAGCCTCTGCAATTGCCGCTTTATCCTTCCTAGGGATTGAGCTGGGGAGTCGAAGTAGTGCAGTGTAGAGAAGGGTTTCGGTGACTGTGAGGTGGGGATAAAGAACATCATCCTGATATTTATGAGCAATTGGGCATTGATCAATTGCACACGATCTAATCATTAATTTACTTTTTTCTGGCAATACTATTAATATATTATCTCTTTGTAACTGAAGAACAATTCTTTTTGATATGCTGTTGACGACTTGACGCTATAATTTTATCCTTTTCTATCAATACAATCAAATTACTTATGATAGGCTTGTATAGTTTTCAGAAAAACTAAATATTGCTTATGAAATCTATTAATTTGACACACGGAATATGATTTAATGTATCATCATAAAAACAATTAGTTTTTTTTTATATAATTGCTACAAGTCTATTTCTTTGCTATATATACTAATTGTTTCAAATTATTAATTATCATGTGAAAACAGCAACTTAATTTGTTATAATAGACATATACAAATTGCACGCCAGAAGTAACTAAGACATCATTCAACTTTATCTCACAAATTCTTTTTGAGGGAAAATAAAGAAATGTTGGTACCTGGGTCACAAAACCAATGCTACGGCTGAGAGAACTAGAGTAGGGACAGCCGTTAAAGGCAATGCTTCCGGTAACTTTACTTTTGCCAGATTTGGTACCAGTAGAAGTGAGACGGCCTCCAAGTATAGTGAGAAGACTGGTTTTCCCACAACCTGATGGTCCCAGAAGTGCCAGCATCTCTCCAGGACGAACAACACCTGTCATTAATAATTGACAAATAAAAATTCCAAAACTATTTCATAGTAAATTAACAAATTACTCTTCCATACAAAAGGATATGTTCTGTTAATTTTATTACATTTGTATTATTCAAGGCTTCAACCCCAGTCCTAATTACCGCTAATTATACATTATGCACCCCCCAGCTGGGATATTGTGAGTGGAAATTACAGAAGCTATTAACAGGTAAATCTAAAAAAATTACCTGAAACTCCATGCAGAACGATACGAGTAGAGTCCTTCTGAACTCCGCCAGGTGCATTGGTCTTAATCTTGTACACCACATCCTCAAACTAAAAAAAATTAACACAACCACTATCACCATGTTAGATCTAGTTTTGTTGCCATAGCCGCCTTTTGTTTCTCATATGTAAATTTATTAAAGCCAATGACACGTTAAATTGAAAGATATAATAGTAATAAAAAAAAACATTTGTATGGACAATAGAATATAGATTACAACTTACAAGGTTTTCAGATTTTCTTCATTCATGCAAAATTTCGAACGCGATATATACAATCATCTGGCAATTAAAAATGAAGAAAAACATAACAGAGACGATTTAGAATACACACCTTGAGAGTGAGTGAACGTCGTGGCTTCGAGAAAATGGAATCCCCGCCAGCCAATTCAGCTTCCATCATCTTTTCTCTTGAATAAGTATTTCTGATCACCTAGATATAGCTTAGGGTTAAAGTAACAACAATGGCTATACTGGAAGAAGAAAGCAGTACAAATAATAATTTTATTTTGGGTTTTGTTTTGTGCTTTGAGGAAACTGGGATGTCCGGGTAAACAATGCAAAATCTTTATATAAGAGAAGAGAGGTGTGTGCGTGTTACATTGTGTCTTAGTTTACTCGCAGGGAGCAAATCTCTTGCGGCTCTTACTGGAATGTCGCCGCCTCTAATTATTATCCAACAAAATTTTCTTGAAATCCTGTTATCTTTTTCTTCTTCTACTAGGTATTCCGGTTAACTGTTCATTAACCCTACATGCATGCTTTTTCCTAATTTGAAGATTGGAGATTTTTTTTTTCCTAACCTACAGGTGTTCATGCAATGTGAAAACTAAAAAGTGTTTTTTTTTTCTTTAATCTTTGCCCTTGTCGATCCACAAAGAGTTGGTATAGCGTCTTTTGACTAATTATTTCTTATTAATTATTACTTTTTCTGTTGCTAAATGTTGTAATTATGAACATTTCTAGGGACATATTAGTACCGGAGTAGTTTGCTGATCATTGTGGGATTCACTGGGATTTTAGATATCTACTTTATTAAAAGATTTTGGAAGTACTAAATATATCCCCGTACCAAAAATCTGTATTAGCTCTGCTAAAATAGACATGCAAAAAGAAAAAAAAAATTATGCCCCTCAATTAATTAATACATGATATATATGCGTATACTAGAGTACTGTTCACGCAAGCATATCTGTGGAGTTAACCCAATATATTCTCAAAGATTTACAAGCTAAGCGGATCATTACTGGGCAATTAATGCTTAGATTCTCATTGCAACAGTGTATATCTTATATGAAGTAACTCGAGAATATATCATTATATTATATATATGCTCGCCAAATGGAATGGAGGGGATTTATGCATAGTTGAGACACAATTAGGAAGATAGATTGACATTGGGTTTTATTTATTTATTTTTTTGGTTGGGGGTGATGTAATATGAATTCAACATAGTTAGAATTAGAGTTATCACCTCACTTCGCAAGATTTATGAGTTTTAAACTGTTAATAAATTGTTTATTGATATCTTTCCTTTATTAATATTTTTCATAATATCAGGGTCCAAATGGAATGAAAATTTCAGTAATAAATAATTTAGGGGCTGAAAAGAAAATAGTCAAAACTGAAAAAATAAATAAATAAAATAACACTGATTTGTGTATCATTTCGTGTGACGAATAGAATTACTAAATCAGGCCTTTCATGGCCGCCAAACGCTTCAATAGATCTCGCTTAATGCAATCTCGCAGTTATAACCCATTTTTAGTAAGGGCGCTAATATTCCTCTTTTCGAAAATGGAAAACGTTTCCACACGCTCACCCTCACCTCTGTTCCTACGCGCTTCACCCGCCTCCCCTCCCCTCACGTGATCCCCCCCCCCCGCGCCCCTCGACACCTGCCTCTCATCCGAGTCCCCTACCCTCCCATCTTCCCTTCCCCGTCTTTTCCCTTCTCTCGCCTCTCTCCTTCTCTCTAATCTCCTTCCCGTTGCATCTTTCTCCCTTTCAAACTGTCCTTCCCCTCCCTAGCCTCTCCTTCCTCTCCAAGATTGCCTCAAGCACTATGTGTTTCCTGCACTGTATTTTAATATACTTCCTTGCCAACTATAAATACTTCCTTAGTGCAAAATAAATTTTTCCTTATGATATATAATAATGTAAATTTACATTATACTCCCTTAATAGAAAATAAATACTCCCTTATATATATTGTTTTACTCTCATAAAGTCATTAATTACTCCCTTAAATTAACTACGCATTTAAATCTATTACTTACTCCCTTATACATATTATTTACTTCCTTATGCACATTATTTTTTTTTTTTTCAATATTAGATACTCCATTAAATGAAAATGCATATTTATACTCCCTTTTTAATTTATTAGATACTCCCTTCATCTTATTTAGTTACTCCCTTACCAGTAATTATATACTTTCATAATACAAAAAAAAAATGCTCTTTATGACATACAACTACGTGATTTATATAAAATCTTCTCTTATGAAAATATATACTCCTGAGTCAAAGTAAAATACTTTCTTGAGCCTATTAATTACTCTCTTATACTGTTTACCTACTCGCATAATAAAATGCTTATTTTTACTCATTAGATACTCCGTTCATCTTATTATTTACTCCCTTACCAATAATTATATTAACAAAAACATAAAACATTGTTCATTTAAACTTATTAGGTACTCCCTTATATTCATTATTTACTCCCTTATAAGTATTTAGTTACTCCCAACTCGTAGCATAACCAAAACTAAAAATGTATTATCTCTTTTCACCCCTCTCAATCTCTACTTCCTTCTTCCTATACCAGATCTGATCATCTTTCTTCTCCCTCTCTACTCGCAAGGTAAGTACCTCATCGGATTGAAAGGTGGAGTTGTGCTAGATTGAGAGGTGAGGAGGTAGAGGGAAGGGGAAGGGTGCGAGTCGGAGAAGGGAAAGAGTGTGTCGCGTGAGGGTGAGGGGACCGCGCGTCAGGAGATCACATGAGGGGAGGCGCGTGTCAGGGGGATCGCGTGAGGGTGAGTGGAGCGCGCTGCGTGCGCGAGGATGAGGGTGAGAGGAGCGCGCTTCAGGGTGAGGGCGAGGGGAGTACGCGTCATGAGTTTGATTGCTTGATTGCGTTGAGTCTGACTGTAGGAAGTAATTCCCAATATACATCTCATCTAATATATATACATTGCAAGTGATTGTAGATTCTTTCTTGTATGTTAAGAGTATTGAAATTTCTTAAATTATCACGGAATAATCAACTTTGACTTGATCGACGTAGAAAGTAGAAATGATACAATATATCACTACAAGACATCAATTTTCAAAATATAATGGAGACAACACAGCCTCGATCATAAGTACTTAAGCTTAATTCAAAGTAATTCTTAATAAAAATTAAGAAAGAAAACAAAATAACATAAAAATTATCACATATATTAATAAAAATTGTAATTCTTGAACAATTGATTACATAAACGAACTATTGATATATTGAATATTTGGATTTAAAATAGAAATTTACTAACAAAATACATGACCTTTGAAAAACTGTGTTGTTGAGGATATATAATTGTTTTTTTTTTGTTTTGACAAAAAAAATTTTACACACCATCTATTTAATCCAAGATAAATTTTATATTATGTAACTTGTGTGTCGTTCTAAATTTGCATGGAGTCATCATTGCATTTCCAAGTCCCAAGTGCCACAATTTTTCTCTTTAGTAACAAAAATATTTTGTGACATCGGAGTATCCGTTTCTCATCTATCAGTATTAATTCAATCAATTGACGGAATTTCAAAGATTATAAATTAATTTGTTATTGCCGGTATTTATCGTCCTTAAAAAATAGATGCTCATATGAATCAACTTTGTAGTTTTTTTTTTTTTTTTAGAAAACTTGAGAGTGGCTGTCAAGGAAGAATCAACTTTGTAGTTTGAAAATGTGAAACCGAACCCTCTCGTGCGTTGGATTTTGACAGATTCAACTTTGGTGACAAGTACTGAATTACCAAATTTGTATTAGCAGTCAATTCATGTGAGAAATATATGAATGACGAATATCAATATAATCAGAACGCTTGTCGTATAATTGCTTACACCAATAATAGTTTTTCCATGGCTAACTAATTGTTAGCGGACAAAAGTAAGGTTGAATTCACTCATGAGAAGTACTAGCGTCAGAAAAAAAAAATTTAAAAATGATAAGAGTGACAGAGTACAAGCTTTATGGTAAAATGTAATGACAAAAAAAAGTGCAATATCTTTTTTTTTATTTCTTGAGTTCCTTTTCTATACGAACAGTATTTTATTGTTGTTAATTTAATCCTCCATAAATAAAAATCAAGCCTCCTTCAATTAGAACGCAAGACATCTTCAAAATTATAAACGTGATGCGCATGGGATGAAAAGTACACTACGCGAAATAATTCGATGTGTAACGGTTAATAAAAGTGAATAGTAACGGGTATGTTCCCGTCACAGTAGCCCCCGTTACAAAACTTTATAATAACCGTTACAGAAGGAAAGAGTTTAGTAACGGTTATTATAAAATAACCGTTACAGAAGGCAAGGGTTTAGTAACGGTTATTATAAAATAACCGTTACAGATTGATAAAATACAATTTAAATATTCCTGACGTGTTTTAATTTTGTAACGGTTTTTATAGAATAACCGTTACAAATCGAATATATATTTTAATTAGACAGTTATTATCCACCCAATACCCATCTATCATAAAGCATAAAGAATATCATTATTTAAATTAAAAGCCACATTTTACAACAATAACAAACACGATATATATATCAACACTTCAGAATTAATTAACTCAAATTTTATCAATTATTTTTCAACATAAAGAAAAAAAAATTCTCCTAAATGCTAACAAAAATTATCACATTATATTATCTTTTATCTAATAACACAAAAAATAAAATTTCTTCGACAATTACATTCCCCAAAGCATGTTCATCTCTCTTGTTGTGTTTAATTCGCTCCAAAAAGTTACTTCCTGCAAAATATATTAGAAACCAATAATTATTACATGTAATGGCCATGAAGATGCACATATTATTTTATTTTCCTAGACCCATGTTCTGGAAATCTATTATTTGTTATGTCATAAAAAAATAATAACCACGGATCAATTAACAAGTTTAAACATGTATTATTCAGTAAAAAAAATAGCAGTCCATGGTTTTCATTCTCCCGGCATGAGTTTCGTTCACTTGGTCACAACTTTCGTCTCTCGGCCACGGCTTCTGTCCCTCGGCCACGGCTTTCGCTTTTCTCGGACACGGCTTTTGTCCCAAGGCTATTGACTCCTATATAAAACAGAATGAAACATCAATGAGAGATTAAAGCAAGATGGAAGCAAGTTTTTTTTTTATTTGATCTCTTTTGTCTTTCTTTACAAATATCAATTTGAGCTTCACGATTTCCACCTCTGATTTCTCCATTGTCATGTCTAGTAAATGTCTACTAATAGACATGTCTAGTAAATGTAACGCCTTTCTAATACCATTATGTTATTCTTCTATTCTTTAATTCATTTTTCACATTCTATTTCTATTTAAAGAAGTTAATCTTTATTTTACTATCGCCCACTATAATGCCATAATTTCAGTGAATGTTCAATTCATTTTGCTACATCTAAAAGGTAGTGCAGTGAAAATACCTAATATAATTCCAGGCTACGAAAAAAACTCATATCATCTGTGTCTTTACAGATACGAGGCTTCTTCACACTAGGAACTGAGTGTTGAACATTTACTAGTAAGCATAGTATATCTCCAGGTGATAGATCAGCATCCTTGGCCAAAACCTTCCCAAGAATAACAAGCAATTACTTGAGATAGGAAAAGCAAACAAACAAACTTCTCCTCACTAAAGTCAATTCAAATAGATATTTGATTGAGAGTAATTACCCTTTTCAAGCGTGACTGTTTCAAGAAATGCACAAAAGAAAAATGTGATAATACGGTTAAAGCTGTTAAGCTAATACTATTAATTAATTTTTATAGTTCAAAATATAGTTGGTAGACCATGTATGAGTTGGTAGTCTTAGTTATACTGACCATTGACCACATATCAAATGCTTATTACACATAAAGAAGCTTTCCCTAAGTTTTTACGGCTTCAATAGCCTTTGCAATTACCTTCATATATGCATGCAGAGATTAAAAATCAATGCCACTATGTGTCAGAGATTCAAGGTATGAAGCTTGACATCAGAAGATTAAACTTCAAGGTATGCAACACAAAGGGGAAAATAAGAATTACCACAAAATTGCTCCATAGAAAAAATGAAAGAGGAATAGAGACGTAGTTGCTTCAACGGTGCCACTGCCTCGCCTCACCATCTCCACCTCCAACCAAGCACAACACCGGGCACCTCCTTCCTCCTGACAACTCTAGTGGTGCCTTGTCGGATCTGTTCTCAGATGAGGTTGTTGGAGACAACGGAGAGGAGCTGAAATGGGTAAAGTGGGTTGCTCGAGGCTCCGATTAGAGAGAGAGAGAGAGAGGAACGACAAATGGGTGAGAATAGGAGGAAAAATTAATAACAGAAGTTGCGGGAATATGGACTTCAAAGCAAAGATATAACAGAAGTTTAAGCAAAAACTAACCCAAGGAGAATGCAGGCATAGGAGGAGGCCGTCATTGACACCGCCGCTACAGTAGAGATGAGAGTGTGTACAGTGTGGTTGCGCACGAGAGCCGGAGGGTGGAGGTGACGAAGCAGCGCCGACGATCTATCGTCGTTGGGCAGAACCGATGGCGGCCGACGAGAGAAGGTGAGGAGAGGACTTAAAGATCGAGGAAATGGGAGAGGAGATTGAGGGATGTCGGAGAAAAAGAGGAGAGGAAGATGTGGCTAGGGTTTTGGGAGGAGGGTTCGGACTCGATTTGGATGAAGAAAAGGGGAGATGGAGGAGTGATTTATAAAATCCATTTCGGAAATATTATAACGGTTTTTAAACAAAAACCGTTACAAAATTAAAATTTCAATTCTGTAACGGTTATTATTAAAAAACCGTTACAGAAGCGGTGGCCTTTTGTTACGAATCTGTTGACAGATTTTTTTAATTTTTGGACGGAACTTCTATAACGGTTTGTTTATAAAAACCGTTACTGAATGAACTTGATAATATTTACACCGCTGCCACTACGACTTCTGTGACGTTTTTTTCGAAAACCATTACAAATGAAAGGTTACTGATCGACGTTTTTGTGGTTGTGTATCAAAAATGGGGCAAACCAAATGAAAAGAAAACAAGAAAAAAACACTCGCAGATTCTTGTCCCTAAGTATGCGACAATAAAACACATCGGTACGACCGTACTAGGCTTGTAAATAAATAAAATAATCCGAAGCAGTATCTTTACCCCGATATGCCACAATAGATCATATATACCAAGACAAAACTACAACGTATAACGTAGGCTATTTTATACTCTATTTCTTTAATTGATACAATTAATGACCAACATTTTTTTCAATAAAAAAAAGCATAGGTTATATTCTTAGCACTCATTTTATTAACTTGATAATATTAAACAAAAATCAGCATTTCTTTTTTAATTAGTTTTCTGTTATTTTATTTATTTATTTATTATTACTGTTATTTTGCTTCTCCCGAGGCTACAGACCTCGGTTTTATAGACTGTTGACTAATCAACTTTCAATTCATTGGTTGACCGCTTGCATCAACACCAAAGACAAAGGAATATGACAAGAAAAATTTTCCTTTCGTTGACCATTTAAAATTTTAAATCTCTCCCAAGGACGTACTTGAAGGAGACCGTTTAATTATAATCCTCATTCCTCAATTCTAAAATCTAAAGTCCTTAATTAAGCACACTCATTTTGAAGAGAACGAAAGCGCGTAAACAAAGAGTTCTCGTTATTAAGTTTTCCGTGGTTTGCCCATGGGCTTATTCCTAAAAAAAAATAAAAAAATAAAAAGTTTTCCGTGGTATTTTGATTAGTAAACAAAACTTATCTTTTCCCGCCAATATGTTTTCTTGGTATTTTGATAAATAAATAAATAAATAATAAATTATCTTATTCATTAACCAGCTGAACATATGGCAGCTTATTAGTTCCATATCTTACAATTTCAACAAAATATTTTTTTTTGAAGGGCAGGTGGCAAGTGTATAACAATTTCAACAAAATAAAAATAGAAATAAACAACAAAGAAGAGGTATATGAATGGAAAAAAAATTATTTCCACTTTACATTTTATTAATTAATTAACAAAATTTGGAGATGAAAAATCAGACATGAGCATAATAATCCACAACATTTCCGATCTTCCAGCTGCCACTGGTCTAGTTATTACCAACAATTGAAAGAATGTGTTACTAAAATCTGTCTTTTGAATTTGTATGGTCGTCATGCTCGTTCTTCATTCTCGTGTAAGATTTTTGCCACAATGTTTGTAGTTCTATTCACCAGATCTGAGAAGTTCCTGTAAAAAAAAAAAAAAAAAATGTATGAGGAGTAAATTTAGCACATTGAGGAATTATTAAATGAATATAATCACGGACTCTAGATATAGAATGATTATGCTATATATGTATGTCAATGACATATTTTTTTTTTTTTTGAAAAAAAAAACGAAAAAAAAACAAACATGCATTTTTCGAGAACCAACTCTTAGTCTAGTGCCAAAGAGTAATGTATCTTGAATGTAAAGTCGCATGTTCAAAATCCGACTGGGAGGTCTTTCATAAATTTAATTTAAAAATAAGTTGAAAGGCTTGACCCCCAATTTATATTCAAAAACAAACATGCATTTTTCAATGTGACATCTGTTTCGGATGCAGAAATTAGACCCAAGAACTAATGTGCACGTTATCGTAGTAGGAAAGTACTGATCCATTGATGTATGATCGTCAGAAATGCAATATATATATTGTGCACAAGTTTTCTTGAATATGGTTCATTTGAATATGTGTAAATGGTATAATAGTCAGAAATACTATATATATAGTTATATTTGACAAAGATTTTCGTTCAAAATGTTAAGCCATTAAGCAGAAATTTTGCTAGCTAATGAAATTCTTTTCCCTCATGTTCTTGACCAGTATACTGAATACTAAACAATTTATTCAGAAACTTCTTGCATATGACCATTGATCTTAAAATTTTGATGACGAAAAAATGAATTTGACTTGAAGCGAAAAATGTGACATTGAAAACCAAACACGCCTATGAATCACAAATTTATCTCTGTAAGATATGAGTATGTACTAACCCTGTTTTGGAGTCGAATGTGAGACCGACAGTGTATTTAGCTTCTTGCAATGCCATTTTGAACCGCTCGATCTCCTCGGGTGTAAAGATAGGTCCACAATTCACCTCCTTAAGAAGCAACTCAGACGGTCTGATATCATAAAATATCGGTATAATCTTCTTTTTACCCTCGACCAGTGTGGCCAACTCATGCAAACAGAAGCACGATTCACAATACCTCGGCGAAAAAATTGCTATCCCGACTTTGGACTCTTTAATTCCTGCATTAATCTTTTCATAGAGCTTATCTCCTGGCTGCATTGTTCTGTTGTCGAGAAAAGATCGGATGTTCTTTTCTTCTAGCCGGTCATACAATAAGCTTGCTATGCTTCGTTTCGTGTCGACTCCCCTGTGGTTTATAAAAACATCATATGGTGGAGTGAGAACAGCCTTTGGCTTCGGCTTGACAACCTCGCGGTTTGCAAGTTTGGGGATATAACGCGAGACGGTGACACTCCTTGGAACTCTGCTACGGATATATGACATGTTGGTTGGTAATTAAACAATTAATGAGTGCGCAGAAGGTGTGCGTTATGTTTTGTTTGTTTTTAGTATTGTAGTTGATTGGTTGTGAATGTACTGCCTGAGTTTTTGGAGACAAGTTGGGAGGCGATCAAGATGCTGTATTTATAGAGTGTGAAGTAACCTAAATAAAGAGTAAGATTAGGAGAAAATTATCACTAACAATATAAGCATACGGTTTGAAAACAAGGGTCAAAGTTTTGGTCCAGTTTTGATTTCCAACTAGAAAGATCTAAGATTTGAGTTTATCTTGAGACTTGTAGTGAGGTTTTGGTTAGACATTTTCAAACTTTTGGGGGGATTTCATATATTCTATGGATTCCTTAGTAAAAAGGAACGGTTGATTTTTATTACAACAAGTAGAAGATCTTACTGATCGAATACTGATTCAAATTTTAATAGTTTTGCTAGAACCCTTCAAAGACGACGTTAAAAAAGCTTGCGTTTTTTTCCTATTAAATATCGCGTCATCTACTTGTCTTACATATCGCATTACATCATGAAGTAGGTGTAATATACTAATCGAACTATTTTGTGTATAATGTGTTCCAGCATTCCAAGATGTGGCAATTCATCCGATGTTGACCTCAATCGCGACATAACGTCGTACTAATAGTTAAAGAACGAAAAAGTCAAATTTGTTCACAGTGATAAACAGAGGAAAGTGATTGTTGGAATGGAAATGATTAATTGATGTACTCATTAATTAGCATTAGAACCCATCATAATGCATAATATATTGCGTGCAAATGTTAGATAAGTATAATATTTGTTAGTTTATAGTATTCAAACTGCATTTGTAATATTATTGAATCAGTCAAATGGGTATGTAAAAATATTCTAATATTATTGGCTCCTTATTACCACAATGTATTCAATAAAATAAGTGAGAAGTCAGAATTGAGTAATCTTGTTAAATAAAATATAAAAAAATACATCCTATAAAAAAATAACAAAAAAAATCGATGATGAATACATATACATATACATTAAAAAGACTGTTGTTATTATTTGCTAGTTGATGGATTCAAACATATATGTAGCTAATTTGAAATTTATGAATAGAACTTTCAATTGGCTCAATCCACAACTAATACTTATTATAAAATTCCCATCATCTCATAAATGATAACGTTATAACGTACAGTTTGTACTTTTCTTCATCTCGATCTCCTCTACTTCTTTTATCCCCCTCGAAAAAAAACATTCTCACCATAAAAATAAAAAGGTTAATTAGAATTCACTATTTTTTAAAAAAAATATCAATCATTCTTTAAACATTGATATACACAATCTTGTTGTAGCTACTTGAAAAGCTGACAATTCGACATTGGTTTTTTTACATGACTTTTTAACTATCATAATTATTTTGTTTTTTTGTCGTCGACTTTCTGTTATAGAACAATTGTGCCTTCTCATTGACACATTTCTACATTTTTATTTTAAAAAAATCTTGGAATTTTGTTTTCTTCCCTTTTGCTCTATTTTTGATGTAAGGGTTCAATTAAACAAAAGCACAAAATTATAAATGACTATTCAAAGCAATTCAAAGTTTAAGGACTTATTAAGAGCTCATTTTTGTAGACTTTCCAAATATTAATATACTGAATCATATATTTTTTTTATATTTTGTTAGCATTTATAAAAATATTATATATATATATAGAGAGAGAGAGAGAGAGAGATCTGAGAATGGCTAATGTGTCATAGATGGCAATGCCATCCATTTCTCTTTTGAGTTATTTTTTTAGATCCAAAATTCAATCAGTCAATCTAAACCATTCAAGTTGATCACCATATTGAAATACCCTTTTAGACCAAATTTTACATTTTTTCGAATTTTTTTGCTATTTATTATGATATTTTCAAATTGGAGGGTTTGAAATACTCCAATTATAATGCTTTTAAAAATATCATAATAAATAACAGAAAAATTCGAAAAAATGTAAAATTTGGTCTCCAATGGTATTTTAATATGGTGAATAACTTGAACGGTTCGGATTGGACATTTAAATTTTAGATCTCGAAAAAATACTTTATGGCACGGGACCCTCTGTGCCATATGTGGAACGTTAGTCATTCTCTCTCTCTCTCTCTATATGTGTGTGTGTGTGTGTGTGTGTTAAAATTTAAGGGCTTATAATTTTTTTTTTCGGAAACGAGCTTTATATGAAGGCACCTTGTCTAATTCAATGTAGTTTGAATCGAACAGACCAAAGACAGTTTGTAATATTAGCTTATCTCGTGGTCCGGATATCACTTTATCGGAGATCTGTACCAGAAACCGATCCTCAAACTTGTAGACTAGTCTTATACTGGTCCAGCGGCTTACTTGTACAAAATGAACGACACCACAGATACATGAAAAAACAGGAACTACAAAATTGACATGACAGCAGTTCTAATTCTGTTATATTCAATATTCTTGGGAATGTTTGTGAAAGTTGGAGTTGCCGTAAAAGTAAAAACCCAAGTCACCTAGCTATTACTGTCTATTGGTGGACTAACATGGGATCGAGTCTCTTGAAAATTCTTTATTGTTTCTGATTGAGTTTTAAATATTAAGCCACCGAAATGAACATAATCAATATGAATATGATATGATTATTAATAATGTTTTAATTAGCGGGTGAATTAAACAGGGTATACTATTGGGAATCATATTAAATTTCAACTATAGTGGCGCTACTTCATCTTGATCTGGTCCCAAACTGAAGACCTGAATTCGGCCCAAATAACAATAAAGCGCGAAAAAGATAAGAGCATGGAGATGTTTTAATTTTTAAATACTGTACGAGACCGAACCGGTTGAGCTATGGGTACAGGTTTACCGGTTTAGTCGGTTAAACCGGTTTTAAAAACTGGACGACCTCATATTAATATTTTATAATAACTATATAAATATATTTAAATATGTATAATGAAATTCAACAAAAAATAAACGTAATTTTAAAACCATAAATAACTTTTAAAAAAAAACCAAAAATTCAATACTCATATGCATTAAATCGTTCACTAAAATTGACTTGTCATTTACAGAAATAGAAAAACAAGAGTTAAATTTGTAAAGTAACAAGAACATGTATATTATTATAATAAGGGCCACATGAAAAAGTTACCGTCGGTTCTAATAAGGAAGGACGTATTATTATTATTATTATTATTATTATTATTATTATTATTATTATTATTATTATTATTATTTCACTTTATGCTTAAGCGCCTATAGGCCTATATTACTCAAGCATAAGATTAAGAGTTTTGGTACATTTCGTGAACAGCTACTTTTGATTGTAATGTAAGGTATATTAATTCAATGGTAGTCTATGGCCTTTCTTTCAAATAAAAAAAAAAAAAAGAAACAAAAAGCAAAAATGGCAGTCCACCTGCATATAATTCCAAATTCTGGAAGGGACTAGCGTGGGAGCAGGCGCAGTTTTGGCTATTGTGCACTGTGCAGCGTGATTTCCTTTTTTCCGCTCGGATAAATTGAGGCGGTGAAAAGTGAAAACATAAGCCTGCGAACCAAGGTGAACCGGCCGGTCTGATAGATGATTTTAGCCGGTTTAGCTGAAATTTGTCCGGTTTTTCTCGGTTCACTATGGAAAAAGGGCCTTCTGTAACGGGTCTTCTGTAATAGTGGGAGATGGCGCGAGAAAATTGGCGCCAATCATCAGTAATGATTTTAAAAAAAAAAACCGTAATAAGTTTTCCGTCACTAGTCGAGAGAAAGAACGGCTAAATATTCTATAACAGTTTTTATATAAAAACCATTACATAAGGTTTTCAAATCTGTAACGATTTTTATATAACAACCGTTATAGAATGTTAAAAAAATAAAAAATAAAACAGTTCATCTTCTGTAATGGTTTTTATATAAAAACCGTTACTGATCAGTTTATTTTTTTCATTCCCCTTCCTCTCTTCTCACTTACTGCCGCAACCACCTCTTATTAAAATCGAAATTCTTTTTTTTTGTTCCATTTGCATTTCTACTCCAAAAAAATACCAAACAATTTCTAAAAAATCCCAAAAAATAAGAATTACAAAGAGAAGAAGAAGGAGAGCAAATTCAAGGTAAAAAAAAAATTAAATTTGAACAATATTTCATACTTTTCTATTTTTTCTTATTTATTTGGGTTTTTATTTTGATTTAATGGTTAATTAATGATTTATTATTTTTTTATATAATTTCAAATATAATTTAAGAGAAAAAGAATTAAATCGCGATTTCAAGGTATATTTTAATAAACTTTTATATTTATTTTATTTTTATTCATGCATTAATAATTTGCATATGCATTTAATTAGTTAATCGTATTGTCATATAGGACCAAAATACCGGAACACAACAGAATTTAGATCATTTTTCGTCCGAGATTAACCCATTAGGGATTAATCTCGTATAGTACTCCCGGTCGGGAGTACTGCTCTTTGGATACTATCTGTCTCATTTAGGACAGCGAGTTGTACGTTAGATGCAATGTGTTGTCTGAGAAAAATTTAACGGCATTTTTCCTTATATTCCCACGGATACGTACGCACGAGCAATTAATCGTGTGTTGGCGTATTCAGGGAACATAAGGAAAAATACTGCTGAATTTTTCTCAGACAATACATTGCATCTAACGTACGCTCGCTAATGAGACAGAGTATCCAAAGAGTGGGCTAGGATGGTAACCGGGCCAAAAACCTAATATGACAAATTGACCCATGCCTAAATCGAAACTCTAACATTTTGCATACATTTTATTGTTCAAATGGATCGGACATGGATGTACTCAAGTAATCGATTTTCGTCTACATTTTTTAGAGGGTTTGAAGAATTTATGGTTTGTGCTAAAGAGAATTTGAAAATGAAAGAAAATGATAAAATGTATTGTCCTTGTCGTATTTGTCAGAATTTGTTGAAATGGTCTAATTTTGAAGAAGTGAAAACTCATTTGATTATAAATGGATTTCAATCAGATTATACTTGGTGAACACTCCATGAAGAGACTGGGGAGGAATCTTGTAGAACTAGTACAAATATATTGGATTCACAGTATGAGGAAGGAAATGTATTATTGGATGATGAAATTAATGATGTCAATGTATTTGATGATGAAAATGTAGATGATGATAAAAATGTAGATAACTCAGAATTGAATGCTAATTTAGAAAAAATTATGAACAATTTGAATGAAAACTTTGTTGATAATGTTGTATTTTCGGTATGTTACGTGAATAAGATAAAATAGTTTTATATCCTGGTTGTGAAATGTCAAAACTTAATGCTGTTTTCAAGCTGTTCAATCTTAAAGCAAAAAATGGATGGAGTGATACCAGTTTCATATCTTTTCTCAATGCTCTTTTCTTCCGAAAGATAACCAGTTGCCGGATTCAATTTATAAGGCTAAAAAGATATTGTGTCCTTTGAAAATTAGAGTTAAGAGAATTCATGTTTGTCCAAATGACTGTATATTATTCTGAAATAAGTACAGAGATTTGTATAAATGTCCAGAGTGTAATGCGTCACGGTATAGACCGAGAGACGATCAGATTGATGAAGGTAGTAAGCGACCAACTGCGAAGGTGTTGTTTTATCTCCCAATAATACCAAGATTTCAGCGGCTCTTTTCTAATGCAAAAGATGTCAAATTGTTAAAATGGCACGCAGATTGTAAGAAAAAAAGTGATGGTATGCTCAAGCACCCAGCAGACTCTCCGGATTGGATGAATATAGACAGGGAATTTGAAGATTCAACAGTAAACCTAGAAATTTGACATTGGGTTTATGTATGGACGGGATGAATCCTTACGGCAACATGAGTAGCCATCAGACTACGTGGCCGGTCTTATTGTGTATTTACAACTTTCCTCCATGGTTATGCATGAAAATGAGATACATGATGATGCCCTTATTGATTTCAGGTCCTAAACAACCAAGTAATAACATTGATTTGTATTTGGCTCAATTAATAGATGATCTTGGTGAATTGTGGCGTAAGGGAGTGACAATATTTGATGCATACTTTAGAACTGAATTTCACTTCCGTGTCATGATATTTTGCACAATCAACGATTTTCCTGCATATGGTAATCTGTCGGGGTATAGGAATAAAGGAGCGAAAGTTTGTATTATTTGCATGAAAGATACCCATTCTGTTTACTTGAAAAATTGTAGAAAAAATATTTACTTAGGACACCGGAGGTTTCTTAAGAACCGCAATCACCCTTACCGGTGAGATAAGGAAAGATTTGATGGTAATGTGAAAAAAGACAAGGCCCTAATACCGTTATCCGGTTTAGGAGTGTATCGATAGGTTAATGACATAAATGTAAAATTTAATAAGAAATTTGCAAATGAGATTCCGAAAGGGATATGGAAAAAGAAGTCTATATTTTAGGATCTTGAATATTGGTAGAGTTTGGAGATTAGGCATTACTTAAATATGATGCACATAATCAAGAACATATGTGAAGTTTTGATTGGTTGCATGTTGGAAATTTAAGGAAAAACTAAAGATGGCGTGAATGTGAGGAAGGACATGGTTGAAATGAGGATCCGGAAAGATCTAGCGGCACAAGATAAGGGTAAAAGTCGAACTTAGATACCTGCAGCACAATTCAATTTATCAAAGGAAGAGAAAAAAAACTTGTTGGGATGCCTGAAGTCTATTAAGGTTCCTTCCGGTTATTCTTCGAATATATCAATAAAGGTTTGTGTTAAGGACAACAAATTACTTGGTATGAAGTCACATGATTATCACGTTTTGCTGATCCAGTTACTTCTGGTAGCAATTCGAGGAATTCTTAAAGAAGAAATGAGGAAAATCATCACTAAGTTGTGTTTTTTCTTTAATTCAATTTGCTTTAAGATTATTGATCAGAATAGTTTGGACAAGTTATAGGAAGGTGTTGTACCGACTCTTTGTGAGCTCGAGATGTATTTTCTGCTATTGTTTTTTGACTCCATGGTGCATTTGACCATTCATTTGGTTAGTGAGATAAAAATATGTGGTCCTGTATTTCTACAGTACATGTATCATTTTGAAAGAGTAATGGGTCAATTGAAGGGGCTCGTTCGTAGCCGATCTAAGCCCGAAGGAAGCATAGTAGAAGGATATGTTGCCGAGGAGATTATTGAGTACTAAACCGATTATTTGGAAGATGTACAACTAATCGGTCTTCCAAAGTCTCGGCATGACGGTAGACTTGAAGGAAAATATACAATTGGAGTTAGTACTTATATACCTGATCTTGAAATGAGAACAAAAGCATATATGAAAGTTTTCCAACACCTTGCTGTTGTGGCGTCTTACATCAACGAACATCTAGACGAGTTACATGAACAATACCCTTCTTACACTGAAAACTTGATTACCTGGCCTACGGGCGTTCATAAAAAAAAAAAAAACTTGATTACAATAGAGCATGAATTAAAATTTGTCCAATGACTTGAAGAAAAATAGAGTCCCAATTGAAAGATGGAACCGATGTTGATTAAACCGTAAAATGGTTATCAAGACGTCCTGATGCGGTTGTCGAGACGTACCAAGGGTATGTCTTGAATGGATTTACTTGGTATACAAAAAAATAAAATGGTAAGAGTGCTGTGCAAAATAGTGGAGTCACAGTTTTAGGTTTATCTAGTGATCGAGAAGATATGGGAACTAGATTACCTAAAATTCAAGATACCCTTATTTAAGTGTGCATGGATCGACAACGGTCATGGTGGAGTCAAAAAAGACAAAATGAGGTTCATAACTGTTGACTTCAATAAAAGGGCTTATCGAGATGACCATTTTATACTTGCAAATAAACAAGCAATGCAAGTTTTCTACGTTCAAGATCCGACGAATAAGAAAAGGCATGTTGTCCTTCCAGATAAATGTTCACTTAAAATAGAATAAATGTTCACTTAAAATAGAATAAATGTTCACTTAAAGGAATATAAATGTTCATTTTATTACATATAAATGTTCACTTAAAAATAATATAACTGTTCGTTTTATTACATACAAATGTTCACTTAAAACAGAATAAATGTTCACTTAAAACAATATAAATGTTCACTTAAAGAAATATAAATGTTCATTTCATTACATATAAATGTCACTTAAAGAAATATAACTGTTCATTTTATTACATATAAATGTTCACTTAAAACAGAATAAATGTTGACTTAATGTAATATAAATGTTCTTTTCATTACATACAAATGTTCACTTAAAGAAATATAAATGTTCATACTATTACATGAAAATGTTCATGTAAAGCAATATAAATGTTCACTTAAAGCAATATAAATGTTCACTTTCAGGAAAGAGGCGTATTGTCGGTGTTGGAGATGTCGTGGATGAAAAATCATACGACCACTTCGAGAAAATATCTCCATTTTCTACCGGTATCGACGATACATCACAGCCAATATCGATCAGTTACCGGCGTACAGATAACACCGAAGGCATGTGAGTCGATATGCGAGGGAAAAAAAGAAAGCAGCTACATAATCACATGTGAGTTAAAATCTAATTTAGTTTTAACATATTTTGAAAATATGTTCATTTCTAATTTTAATATTTACATTTTTTTATTAATTTTGCTGGTTGTCGGTCAATTTTATCATTTTGTTAAATTTTTTTAATTTCAATTTATTTTTATTAATTATATTTAAAATTGTAATTTCATTTTGTTAAAAGAATAGAAAAAAATACAAAATAAAATTAACCGTTAATAGCTATATAAATATATAGACCTTCTGTAACGGTTAATAGCTATTAACCGTTACAGAAGGTCTATTTTCGAAATAACACCAAGTCCCCGCCCTCTCTCTCTCACTCTCGACTAAAACCTAGCCGCTCTTTCTTTCTCTCGCTCTCTCTCACTCTCGACGGCGACAGCGGTGCTCCATCTCCCTCTCTCTCAAAGGTAATTGCCTCTCTCTTATTCTCACTCTCTCCATTTCTCTCCCTCTCCATCTCCGTCTCGCTCTCTCTTGCTCTCCCTCACTCTCTCATTCTTTCTCACTGTCCACAGCCCTCCCTCTCTCTCAACAGCCCCCCTCTCGACTGCCTCTCTCTCAATAGAAGCGACAGCCCCTCTCGACAGCTAGCCCCCCTCTCGACAGTCCCGGTCCCTCAACTGCCCCCCCCCCTTGACAAGTACTCATTCTGCCTCTTTTTTTCAATTTTATGCAATTTTATGCCTCTCTCTCAACTGAATTGTTTGCTCAATTGATGAAAATTGATTATGTGCAATTGAATGTTTGAATTGTGCTTGAGGGGCTGTTTTATAAAAATGCAATTGATTATATAAAAATGCAGGGGCTGTTTATTGAATTGATTGAATTGGCATGCAATTTATTATATATGAATTGAATTGGCCATATGTGTGATTAGAATTAATTACTTAATTGAATTGTGTTGCAATTGATTAGAATTGATTAGTTTATTGAATTGATTGAATTTGCATGCAATTGATTATATATGAATTGAATTGGCCATATGTATGATTAGAATTGATTAGTTTATTGAATTGCCATGCACTTGTACGTGTTTAATTGATTGAATTGGCATGCAATTGATTCTATATAAATGGAATTGGCCATATGTGTGATTAGAATTAATTAGTCAATTGAATTGACATGCAATTGATTAGAATTAATTAGTTAATTGAATTGTCATGCAATTGATTACGGATAATGGGTTAAAAAATAAAATTTCTATTGAAATTAGATGGAGAAGGATCAGAAAGTGGCGGAGGTGGAGAAGTAGAAGGATAAGGTGGACGAGGAAACGTCCAAGGTGGTTGTGAAAAGGCCCACGTTTTACGGGCCTCCCAAGAGAAGGGCCGTCTCTGCTGTACGTCGTTTCCCTCCAGGCTGTGGCAGGAGTCCTGATTTCACTATGGGAATTCAGATAGATGAGGGATTTAGTCAGAACAACGAGGAGAAGAATAAGGAGGATGAGAACAAGGAGGAGAAGAATTAGGTTTAAATTAGGTTTAAGTTGTGGCTAGGATTTGCGTTTATTTCCACGTTTTATTTATGTTATTTTGTATGAACCTTTGTATGAATTATTGTGTATGAACCTTTATATGAATTGATTATCTATCTATGTTTAAATTTGTTAATTATTATCTAAATTATTGTGTATGAATTTGTATATTATATATGATGGTTAGTGATGAAGGAATTAAACCCTAGGATCAAATAAATTTGTACCTAGACCTAACCTCACTAGTCGTTTGGAGTTAAGCTTAGGGTCGAACCCAAAGGACGGATTTTCGAATACCGGACTTGTTATTTTTCAGAAGCTAGACAGTAAAATAAAGTGAGAAATACTAAGAAATTAAAGTAACTAATTAACAATGTAAATAAGTAAATATTTTTGGGTGTTTTGCAAATTAAAATAATTAAGAAATCTAAAGAATAAAGTTTTGGGGTTTTAAACAATATAAAAAAAAACGTCTTAGGATTCAGGTTTCACCTTGGTTTGGACTCTAGAACACAGAACTTATCACTTTCGTGCATCGAACGGTGTTTTTCAAGCGATCAACCCTCAACTCGGTCCGAGTTGGCTTCAACTCGGTCCGAGTTGAGAGTGAAAGTGTGTGGTTTTGACTTGTTTTGATACTTTATGCCTTGAGTTAGGGTTTGTTGGCTAAACCTAAATTTACTAAACCTCAGCGTTCGCTTGTTGGACTAGAAACTGGCTTAATCACAACCTAACCTAATTAGACTAATTAAACCACAACTTTTGGTATAGGCGTTAACTAATCTAAACTTGTTTGTTGGATTTCTTAGGGATATTTAGATGTCTTTTGAACTATCTAAAAATTACACTCTTGGTGTCAACTAACCTCCCCTTTCAGATCTACGATTTATCCCAAATACTTAATTTGAACTAATCTTGTTTATCCTAACTTAGACTTAACTAGATGCGGCCGTACAACTAGAAGGTGATTAGGAATTCACAAGCAATTCAAACAAGCAATTATAATAATTCTCAACAAATCAAGTCAACAAAACATATTATAAAATAACAAGTCAAATCACAACATCCAAACCTAAATTACTACCTTACTCCTAAGACTACATAAATTTAGCCTAACATATTATTAAAACACACAATAGCAAGAGTATAAATCACAAGATACAAGCCCATGAAATCAAGAGATAAAAACATAGAAGAATAAACCGAATACTCCTTTATGCTTTCAAACTACGATCTCTAGGCAGTGGGGTGTTGCAAGATGGTTGTCCCACGTGTCTCCTTGCTGCCGTCGCTTCAAGGAATCGAGGGTTGATGATCTCCAATGGTGGAAGAGAGAAAACGCCCATGGAAGGGTGGAATTAGGGTATGGAGGCTTTGATACCTTTCTAAGGCTGAGAGGTAGCCTTAAATATTGGTCCCACGCACAAGGAAAGAGGTCTAGGGCGCCAGAGCAAGAAAATCTACCAAAACAATCAACTTTCTTGTATAAAAACTTGCCATATGAGTCAAGGCGGCGTCCAACTCGGACCGAGATAGAGTGAACTCGGACCGAGATGGAGAAGCGCGCATCTGGATCTGTTGCTACAGTAACTCGGTCCGAGTTGGATCCATCTCGGCCCGAGTTGAAGTCTGAAAAATGCCTTCTTGTGCTAGGAATGAGTCGTCTAGCATTCGTCTTGTGCCGGAAACCTTCTACTAGCTCGAACATCACCAGAAATCATCAAAGTCCTGTAAAATAAGAGAAGAAACGACGGCAAAGCCAAATCCTTGGAAAACATAGCAATCTATTGAATAATTTAATGGTTTGAGTGTCATTTGAGTGCCAAGTACGGTCCAAATACCAATGAATAATAACGATATCAGTTAGGGTTAATTAAATATATTAATTATTATATGTTTTAATTAGGTAGTAATGGAGAAAGGTGAATGAAGCAACCAAAAAGGAAAAAAGTCGATTGAACGAGTTTATGTTCGGCGAAAGGCGAATGGTGAAGGAAGCAACCAAACCTTGCAAAACCCGGACAGCCAAAACCCATCCAACCAAAATCTGATTTTTCCAGACGTCTAGGTCAGCGAAATGGCTCAAATTGCCATTAAGAAATTAGTGGAGAAACTTGTGGCACCGTACCTTGAATGGAAAGAAGAAAATAATGATGAAAACAAGCCGGAGAATGAACAATAGTTCATTGTTGTGTTAGGGTTTGGCGTTTGAACGATTTTATGTTTGGCTTGTTTGTTTCTAAGATTTTATGTTATTTAAGATTGAACTTGTTTGAGATTAAATTGGTATGTTATTTGAGATTAAATTGCTCTTTGATATTGAATTTGTTTGAAATTGTCAATTGTTATGTTATTTGAGATTAAATTACTATGTTATTTGAGATTAAATTGTTATATTATTTGAGATTGAATTTGTTTATTTAATTGTCAATTGTCAATTGTTATGTTATTGTTAATTACTTGTTAATAGATATGTCTGGAGAAGATAAAGACCTATAAGCTGGACATGATTTTGAAGATTCCGGCGATGAAGAGAATGCGATGGATATTGATGGATCGAAGAAAAGAAGTAGAACCACAATGGAGGAGTTCAGGAAACTAAAGGCTGCCGGGTACAAGTTTGAGATTAAGTTTGATAAAGAAGGAGTGCCGACTAATGATAAAGAGTTGGTCGTCAAATTCGCATCATATTGCGGGTATCTCGCTAGGGCAAGAGTGCCAATCACAATTGATAATTGATGCAATGATGTTTCAAAGAAGTTGAAGATTGAGTTGTGGGAAGACATCAAGGTAAATAAAGTTTTAATTCAATCATCTAATTAAACTGCCTAGCTACAAACCATTATTAACGTGTGACTATGTTTCAGAAAATGTTCAACATCGAGAATGATCTTACCATGAAGAGCACACTCACAGCCATGGGCATTAGTCACAGGGCTCATAGGAGTAGGATTGCTGAAGAGTATATCACAAATGTCGATCCAAACAATCCAAAAAATCCGAGCGATAAACACGGTATTTCACAAAAGGAATAAGAGATATTTTACAATAAGAGGACAAGTGCATAATTTGTGGAAAAGAGTAACAAAGCGAAGGAGTTGAGAAAGCAATGGAATGAGCCTCATAGGATGGGTTCCTCTAGCTATAGAGGAAAAATGGGTTCGTGAAAACCTACAGACATAATTGTCATACCCGGTGATTCCGAGGGGGTGGGTTCCACAAGCATTACCATCGGCGACTTGGAACCGAGGAGTCAAAGATATTTTATGGGAAGAGTCTGTCAAACGAAGACTGAAGGTACAAATCCATACATATACTATATATTATGCTAACACAAATTCTCTCTTATAATTACTAATAATTATTCTTTGTTGTTCACTGGGTACTTACACATTCCACAGCTCAGATTTGGCGACTATTGAGGCATTCAGTCGGTTACATGCTATGTCTGAAGAAATCATTTCCGGGTCAATCGAGCCACAAGAAGTTTTAAGTCGGGCAGTTGACAGGTCGGAACATCCAGGTAGAATGAGAGTATCATCTTCATGGACCAAGAAGAAAAATTTGTATGAAAGAAAGTCTAGAAAGAATATGCATGAAGGATGCATGACACCAGAATAGATTTTAGATTTGATGAACAAGGCCACGGAAAAACATAAAATGGACTTACTTCACTCTTCGGAGGTAAGGAACGCGATAAGACAAGATGCTTTTAAGGAGGTGCAAGAATGATTAGCCATGAGTGGAGTGCAAGTGCAAACACCGCCGCAATTTGTGACGCAGCCCCCGCAATTCATTGAAGCTGAGGTGGAATCAGGAATGCTTAACGAAGAGTTATTTCGAACGGTTGCCTCAAGCTATATGCCTCCGGATCCGAGTGGCGGTGTTTAGGTTGGTATAATTATTATGTCATTTCTAAGTTATGAATTTGATTATATTTGTAAATAGAAAGATTATCCGAATTTATTTGCGAATTTCAGGAGGAAACGCCGTGCGATCTCTACCTCCTTGATAACTGCAGTTTGGCGAATTAAGACGGCCGAGAAAAATATTATTCTGAGTACTATTGGTCAGATCGTACACGGTGTGCCCCTATCTGATCAACAGGTTTATATCCAACTTCTCAAAGTAGGCGACGATTTTCGTCACTGGCAAGTCCTTGGTTGGTCAGAAAAGCTATTAGGCAATAATATTGGAGGGCGATTTGCGTGGCCGTCATTTTTGGTGGAGGTATGCCACAAGGTATCATTTAATTATCACAATCAATTTCACACATTTCTACTCGTGACTAATTAATTATATGATGACCTTGAATGCAGATTAAGAGAAAAAAAAAAGCCACGTGTAGAGAAGGAGAAGTTCATGAAGAAGGTGGTGAAGAAGGTGGTGGAGAGTTCGAAAGTCGCAAGTGCGGGGTCGCATATTACTCGCGATGCACTTATCAAAAAGGACATCATTGAACGGCTTACCCAATCCGAACTGGAACTATACAATTTGTTGATGCTCCAACCGGAAGAAGAGAAAAATTTTGAGCTGTTTAATTGCAATCCCTGGGATACGCACAGTAGGGAGGTTAAGTTCAATGTCGAGTTGTGCGACATCATCGAATGTTTTAAAAGAGATTCTCTAAACGTGTCGATAGTCAAGTTGTACTCCTAATATGAATTTTCAAACTTAAATATTTTTGTGTCTATAATATTCAATTCAATTTGATAAAAATTAAAGTATGATATACATGTGTGTAGGTTTTGGATGGAGAAAAATATTCCTGATGGCATCACCATATTGGATCCAGAGATGTTGGCATGCAAAAAACTCCAACACGAAAACAATAATGCGGTGAATTACCTTCTGAGGACGTTTCTACAATATCCATCCACCTACCTTCTTCTGCCATATAATGAGGAGTAAGAACCACTATAATGAATAAAATAGCTAGATACAAAAGAAGTTTTTAATTTCCTTTAATTCCATCAAAACAATAAACTCTATTACAGGTTCCATTGGATTCTCATTGCTATTCATGTCGAGAAACGAACTGTTCACTTAGTTGATTCTTTGAAACGCAAGAATCCAAAGTACAAAATTAAGCCGTTCATAACCCAGTAAGTTTTTGTTTCTAAATTAACAAAACAATGATGTTTGAGATTGAGAAAATATTAGATTATATCTAAGATAATTTAATGCTATTGCATGCAGGGTATATAAGCAATACCTGATGGAACTGGAAAAATATAACCCAAAGATCATAACAGTATTTGACTGGTACGAAATACATGTACGTACGAAACCGACTGAATAAGTGTCTAAAAGATTATTAGGGTTTGTGAAACTATAAAAAATCTTAACTATTTCTTTTGTTGGATCTTAATTAGGGACCAGTATCCTCTGGATGGTTTAATAAAATCATCCAGTGGACGTCTTTTGATCCGAGACGTCTGATTTAATCTTAACGGTTAGATTTTTTCGGGCCTATCAATCCTGGTATTATGCACGGGACATCTATATCCGTTGAGATTAAATCAGACGGCTGAGATAAAAAAACGTCCAGTGGATGGCCATCCAGAGGATGCAGTTCCCTTAATTAGGGGCCGAAACAAATAGGCGGCACAGAGTGTGGATATTTCACAATGCTCGCCTTGAGAAACGTATTATCCTATATGACAGCATGCGGAGAATTACTCCCGGTGATTTTTTATTAACTATTAGAACTTAATTAGGGTTTAGGATCAAAACAATTAAGATTTAGGATTTTTGGTCTAGGATATCATAATTTAACTAATAATTATTTTTTACTTGTTTATAATCAAATGCAGATGATCTAGCCGGTTGGAAAACCATATGAAAAAGAAACGATTGACGGTATCGTGATAGAATTAATGAACTTCATGCAAGAGGTATTATTTGAATAATATCAATTTGTATATGTTTTTGTGTTTCATATATGTGTACATTATACTTGACATATATGCTATATGTGTTTGATATGCATGATATATATGTGATATGTTTGATATTGGTACAATTTGGTACCAATTGGAACGGCTAGCAAATATGGACTAGCCACCCAAAACAAGCGATTTATTTAAAAAAAAAAAAAAAATTTTGTAACGGTTATTAAGTATAACCGTTACAGATTTTTAAAAAATTATTTTTTTTTTACAGTTATGTTATAATCTGTAACGGTTATTAAGTAATAACCGTTACAGAAGGCTAGATTCTGTAACGGTTATCACTTAATAACCGTTACAGATTATAATAAAAATATATACGTAATTTATTATAACTATTGTAACGCTTAATAACCATTACAAAATCTAGTCTTCTGTAACGGTTATTATGGCTTTTGTAACGGGGGCTACTGTAACGGTACCATAACTGTTACTAAGCTCTTTTATTAACCGTTATAGAAGGGAAAATTTTGCGTAGTCATCCTCCTACCAGCCGGTATTTAATCCTAACCCTACCGAACCAGTGTCTGGTTCCTGGTTTATCCGGTTGAACCGGCCGGTCCGTTAGGGTATTTTAAACACCTGAACTCAGACTGATCGGCCAGTCAACCTCATTCTAAACGGATTTAATGGTTAAAATTAGAAGGTTTTAGACCTTCCAAAAAAAACCCATATCACTTTGTATGCATTCAATCCAAATTGAAGAAATAGTTTATCATAATTACATGATCATATTATAGCTATGATAACATATACAAATTTAATTATAACATGGATATATTGAAAATATAAATATATAAATATGAGGAGTTAATACAGTTCATATATATTTCTTAAATTCAATCCAAACTCCTTTCAATGCAATGTACGTTTTGCATCATGTTTGACATAAGGGGAGAGTCTAAGGTTCCATAACTTAAGAAGTCATGGTAGGTGACTTATTTTATTCCCAACAATTGATAGGTCCAGTAGGAAAAAAAATTTCAAAATATTTTGTTAATCCTCGCTAGTTTTTTTTATTAATTTTCTAGATCTTTTTAAGTGTCTATAATTTACAAACTAATAAAATATTTTTTAAAAACACAGAAATGATAGTATATAAATTTGAATATATATATATAATTGAATTTATAATAAGATTAAATATGCAGAACAAATTGAAGGAATCATATCAATCGTTTGAATCTCGAATTCTGAAAAATAATTCTAAATTAAAGCTTTCCGACTACTTCGCGAAGTAATATAGCATACCTCTCATTACATACATAGAACTCCCAATTGTTCAGGAATAAGGCACTCGAGTCATTTTCGCTCTCTTTTTTCTAACATTAAAAGTATCTATCTAGATATACGTTTTTTTTTTTTTTAAATATGAGCGTCAGTTTAATTACAACCTCATATATATATCGACGAATAGGGAATCAGAATTTATTTCTGAAAAAGTGAGTACTTTGATTTATCTATCATTTTGGCAAATGTATTATTACAAAATTTCATATGCAATAATGCATGCATTATGTCCATATCATTAATTCGGATTTAATTTGTGAAAGTTTGTTTTAATAGTAGTCCATATTTGTTTCATTTTAAGTTCTTAATAACCCATAAAAATAAAATTGACTTTTTGCATGCACCACTCCAGGCAATCCGATTTCTTGATGAAAAGTAGCCAACCAAAGTGACGCGAATGAATTGTTTGGGTCAAAGACTGGACGCGAAAATACGCAAGTCTCTCATATGGAAGGAAGTAATGCTCTAACCAAGTAGATACTTGGAATTTGAATTAAACTCAGAGAAAAAGAAATGATGAAACACATGCATGGTAACTAGTCCGAAATTTCACTTTTTGTTCGTTTCACATGTGACAAATTATTCAATTATCCAATTACCGATGTGGTATTGAATTCGGGGTGAATTTTGACAGTCACACAACTAGACATACACTTTGCCATATACTTATCATCAAATTTTGAATTATTTTTTTAGGAAATTGAAATTTACACATATTTTTCTTTCTGACATTAGCAATCAACTCTCATATAAATATAAATTAAATGAAAGAAAAATGTTTGAACTCTCTTTCAGCATATCTCTTTTCCTCTCAAGACTTCTCTGTTATTGCACTGGAAAAAAAAAATGAAAGATAACAAAAGAAAAAAAAAAAAGAAGATTGAGTTAATTATCAAGGGCCATATCCATATAAAATATAGGACCCAGAAAATTATATTTTATCCTTTGAAATTGAGTTAGGAATGTGTGGTAATAAATGAGCTCGAGTACAGAAAAAGACATCCCAGTTACTTACAATGACAAGAATTACTTAAATTGAATGATTATTCCGCGCTATACTACATGACTGATTTACGAGGTGACATCATAAGATATAATTCCAAACATTAAGTGCTCATTTTCTGGTCCAGGAAATTATCCACCACAAATAAGAAATCAGAAAGACCTGCAATCAATTGAAGGAAATTGCGTCTTTCTGTGGAAAAACAAATGATATTCACATAAGTCAGAGTGACTAGTCCAATTAATTATTTTTCTCCTGCCTAATTCATTTTTGTTTGTTTGAACAAATTGGGCACTCAACTAGGAACTCATGCAAGACCTGCAATCCATAAAAAGTTTTTAACTCTTCTTTGAGGAAATATAGAACATTAATCCCAGATTTACAATTGGCTGGTCTAATTTATTTTTTTCCATTCCTTGGTCATTCCTAAAGCATTTACCCAACGAATTGACCTACCGTCAAATCACGAATAGGACTAGACTGGCTTTAGCCGTATAAGGATAACCCAAGAATGGTATTTCGGATGGTTTTGGGCCACATATCTGACTCGACTAGTCTACTGTGGCAATGGGTTGGATGACCGGTGTGTAGCGGGTTTGATTGAACGGGTCAAAATGATAGGGACTCGGTTAAACCAGTTTTAGAGAATAGGGTGTCTAGCTCTTCTAACGAGCAGAGATTGTTCTGTTACGGGGCCGAACATGTGTTTCTTTCTTTCTTTTTATAATCTTCCTTTTTTTGTATAAGCTCTTTTGATATGTAAATATATAAAATAAAAAAAAAGAAATTGGGTATGTCGCAATTAACAGCCTGACTTTGCAAATAAATAGATCAGGTCATGGGGACATTGGTAATACCCATAAGGGCCATAACCCAACTTCTCAAAATATTTATCTTTTTGTTTTTGTCAATTTTCTATTAATTACAAAAAAAAAATAATAATCAAGACGAGATGTGTAGGAAATACATTGTTATAGTGCAGGGTTCATTTTTTTTCTTTTTTTTTTATATTGCAATCGTATATCTTTTTTAAAAAAAGTATATATATCATAAAATTTTAAACTTTAAACAAAAAATGACTCATTACTGTGATCTATATTATTTTCTCTGAAAAATAAAAAATTGCAGACAAAGAGAATCAAGAATCTTCAATAAGAAACATCTAGATATATTTTGAAGATATGACTACCAACCAGAAGGAAATTGAAATGCTATAATTTTTAATTTGTGAAAAAAGTGAGACGTCCTATCAACGGTTTTAGTTAAATTTTTTTTTTTTTCAGTTATTCAATGTTTGTGAATGTTTGAGGAAATGTTAAATAATATCGATAATGGTAATTGAAAGGAGTATGTAAAAATGTTCAGTTTAGGATTAAGTATGTTTTAGAGGCGAAATATGAAATCAATTATCATTGTTCCTCCTCTTTAATTTGTTTTTTTTTTCTTTTTTTCCCCCTTTCTGTTGTTATTTTACTTCTCTAGAATAATTTATTAGTATTATTTTATCATTTTTAGGCTAAAAATTATATATTTAGTAACAATTTTGTATGCACAACATCATAATTAAAAAATACTGATAAAATAAGAATTTACCAAGCAGCTCGCTCCTTATAAAAAGCAGTCAAGTCCCTGAAACATTTCAACCCTCTTTAACTTTTATATTAATATTATATATGAAAAAGTGAACTTCCATATTAATTAACACAGATTAACAACGACCACTCTGGTAGCATTAGCGATACTACGGGTAGAAAAACCTTTTGAATTTGACATGACAACAAAATCCATATTATGATATAGAGGTACTTTGATTTGTTCTTGCTTCTTGGTGCAAGAAACAGAGAACAGTCAACCATGAGACATTTACAAGTCAACAACTTTCAAATGGTCAAAAGGAATGTTTGGGAAACACGTCCGATGTAATTATTTTATGTGTCCGGTGTCCCTGACAGAAATTGGGGCTGGTCTGGATCTTCTGTGTCATTAACTTAGATTACACGGGTAATTTTTTTTATTTTAAGTTGCTTCTATTTTGGCGTTTCTAAATTCATGCGGTATTGCGGTCCCCGTGCATGTCACAATGACTATGACTACCGGAGGAAGAATAGAAAATTATGACCCATTCAGCCCGAAACATAAAAAGTTGATATTTAATCGTGCTAAAATCTAGATCGATATATTTCGTGCTGAAAGGTTCTACACTTCTACTTCAACTGTCTTGCTCTTTTTTGAAACAGTAAAAGGTGGTAACTAACTAACTGTAGCATCTTCATACCTGTTATATTATTATTATTTTTTTGCACGTTGGTTTTAAGTTAACTTAGTTGTCCATTAAGGAAATGCATTAATATAATTCTCATCATCTTCTTTGAAAAGTAAGAGGTGGTTTTAATTAATTGTACATCTTTTGATATTGAATTAATTTGGTAGGTAATAATAAATCAAAAAAAAAAAATTGGTAGGTAATAAAGGAAACGCATTAATTGAACTCTGTCAAACTCGTGCGCGCATTTAATAATGTTAAGCCCCTAAAAAGCATTTATTTTTTGCATGTTGGTTTTAAGTTAACTTAGTGGGCCATTAAGGAAATGCATTAATATAATTCTCATCATCTTCTTTGAAAAGTAAGAAGTGGTTTTAATTATTTGTACATCTTTTGATTAAATTAATTTGGTGGGTGATAAAGGAAACGCATTAATTGAACTTTGCCAAACTCGTGCGCGCATTTCACCACGTTTCCGATGCCGAAAAATTCGAAAATATTATTAATAAATCGAAAAAATCAGAATTTTAAGAATATTATATATTGCGATATTGAAATCTGAAATTTCGAAACTAGTATCGGAATCTTGTATTCCGATCTAACCTTATTTCGGAATCCTAGAATCCGAAACTAGTTTAGATCGGAATCCAGAATTTCGATTAGTTGATTTTTATAAATTGCATGGTCATATGGGTACAATAAATGCAAAATATTGAAAAAAAAGGGAATTTAATTTTGATAGAATGATATTATTTGTATCCATTTGGACGGACGACGTTATCAGTTTCCATATATTACTCCAATGCATGTTTATTTTTCTTAACAAAACAAGTGATTAAATTAAGAAAGTAAAGATATATAGAAGTTCTGCATTACATGTTTGAAATTATGAGAAACAGCATCGAATGGTTGCTTCCTTTCAAAAAAAAAATAATAATAAATAAATAATAATAACAACCATAAATGATAGTACTAAAGCAAATTAATATCATCTCCCACGACAAGAAATGGTATGTTGAAACGTAAAAATATTTTGTTAAAAATAATATCGACGGTTATAACAATAATTATATATCCCAACGACATATACAATTTGCATTATTATTAAACCATGCACCTATATTTCCTTATAAATAAATTATGAGAAACTTTCAGCCGTTGATAAATCATGTCTTGAAAACATCGTTCATACGATCAAACTTTTACCCCTTCCCTCTTATATAATGCATTTTTTCATATGAAATTTTTTTCAATCCAGCTCTTTTATTAGCTTCATTCTTTTTTCTTTTTTTAGAACAATCACCTGATGAATTGTACCCATATGGCCATATCAAAACCCAATTGCTTGGATGTAATCTTACTCTCTATCACTTTGTTTGATAAGGCCAACGAAAATGTTGAATTTTAGTCAGAGATAAAATATTGAAAAAAGGCCAACGAAAATGTAAAGTTTTCATATTTTTTGAAAAAATGGTGTAGTAAGAATAATATTTTGTAAATTTACAGCGAATAGAAATTTTCATATTTTTGTTAAGATTTCTCTATTAAATATCTTCTTGGTTATAACTAGTTGTGTTATAATATTAGTTGCCGTGATATGGCTCCTAAAAGAAAAGCACATAGCGGAGGCCAACGACAGAGGCGTCGAACCGATGCCGGATTATCTTAGAAATTATTGTATTTACAACCAATTGAACGTCGTGCTCCTAAAGTAAGTATTTCTTTAATTATATTTGTAAAATTTAATTTAAATTGTATAATGCCTATTGTTTATTCAAAATTTATAATTCTATTGGATTCAATAAATGCAGGATTGGGAACCGATGTTTCATAAGCCAAAATTGATACAAACACTAGCAATGGATGGTCGAATAAAGGCCCTTGGTCTAAATTGAGCTGCGATGAGGCATGTGCGGTTAGACATTTCATTGTTAAGGGGTCTGATCATGTTTTGGAGGCAAGAAACACTACGCGAAATATTTCCATCAGTAACGGTTAATAAAATCGAATAGTAACGGTTATACCCCCGTCACAGTAGCCCCCGTAACAAATCTTTATATTAACCGTCACAATTTTGCCGTCAATGGACGAGAGTTTTGTAACGGTTAATATAAAATAACCGTTACAGATTACCATGGTTTAATAACGGTTATTATAAAATAACCGTTACAAAACGATCTTTTTTTTTATTTTGTTTGTTTTGTAACGGTTATTAGATAATAACCATTACAGATATAAGGCTTTTGTAACGGTTATTATCTAATAACCGTTACAAAAGGTCATTATTAAAAAAAAAATTTCAGTTTTCTGTGGCTAGCCCCTGTTGCTAGCCGAAATAAGTGTACCAACTGGTACAAATATCAATCAATAATATTATCAATCAATCTATATATAGCATGCTTATCAGTAATTAAGCTTCAATTTTGTAAGAAAATGCAAAATTGGGATTTGGGTTTTAGCTATTAAACATCAAAATCTCAGTCACAAAAGATACAAACAAGACAAAACAACACTAAATCTCAGTTACAACGACCAAAATCAAGAGAAAGAGAGAGGGAAGAAAATACCGATTGTCAGCTTGGTCTATTCGAGAGGGAGTCGAGGTGGAGTCGAGGTGCTGTCGAGAGGGAGTCGAGGTGCTGTCGAGGGGTCTCGATTGAGGACCTGTTGAGAGAGAGAGAGAGAGTGAGAGATGGCCGAGAGAGAGAGAGAGACGGCCGAGATAGAGAGAGAGATGGCGGAGAGAGTGAGAGAGAGGCGGAGAGAGAGAGGTACCTGAGAGTGAGTCGTCGAGAGAGAGAGAGAGAGATCGCCGGATCGTGAGTCGCCGCCGAGAGAGAGAGAGAGGGTACAGTGGGACTTAGAAAAATTTGAAATGAGAGAGGCGGGATGGAGAGACTCTAGGTTTTACTGACTTAAAAAGAGCGAGCAGGGAGAAATCCTATTAATTTACGGAGATTTAGTAACGGTTATTAGATAATAACCGTTAAGAATTTAAAATTAATGTAAGTTTTGTAATGGTTATTATCTAATAACCGTTACAAAATAGAAGCTTTTTGTAACGGTTATTAGATAATAACCGTTACAAATGAGTTGACAGAATTTTTTTTTTCCGGACGGTTCTTCTGTAACGGTTTTTTTATAAAAACCGTTACTGAATGAACTTGATAATATTTACACCGCTGCCACTACGACTTCTGTGACGGTTTTTTCGAAAACCGTTATAAAAAGGAGGTTACTGATAGACGTTTTTGTGGTAGTGAAACTCATAGCTTCCACTTTTCAGCCGGCGAGATGACTGTCACGTTACATGTATTCTCATCTTTAATTAATTGATTATTATTTATTATTGACAATACATCATGGGGCATTCTTATTGGAACCCAATAACAGGAATTACAAATTACGACTACACAAATTTATTATCGTGGCGTGCATTACCGAAGGGTAAGTCAAACGCCGAAGTTAAAAAATGCTTCAAGAAGAACAACAAAAACCACATTTCCATGCCAGAGCTGCGCAACAAGTGGCGAGAATTGTCAATGTAGAATTTGACAGATGATGAGCATGATAGCTACACAGGTGCGTGGATGTTGGATATTATTGCCAGCACATTATTTCCAGACTGTTCAAGGACTGGAGTTGCTGCATTTTATTTGCCATTACTTGAGGTAATTTTTTTTTTACAAATATTATATATATATATGAAAAAGTTGCATGGTCATAGATAGATAATTTTAATTAAAATGGCGCCAGAGATAAGTCTCATTTGCAAAATATTATATAGATAATTTTTTTATATAGAAATGATGGAAAAGTTGGATGGTCAGGTTAATTTCACGCATGGAAAAATTGGATGGTCAGGTTAATTTCACGCATGGGCTGCAAAATGAAAAAGTTGCTTAATTTCACGCATGGTCATTCAAAGATGGAAAAGTTGCATGGTCATTCAAAGATGGAAAAGTTGCCATAAATTTGTACGAAAATTTGTACAATAAATGTCTGCCATAAATTTGTACAATAAATTTCTGCCATAATGTAGGCTAGGTGCAATAAATTTTTGCCCTAAATTTGTACGCAAATTTCTGCCATTAAAATCTTGGCCATAATCTAGGCTAGGTGCAATAAATTTATATGCCAAACGAATAACATGTCATTCTACGTTTCTCTGCCAATAGCGTATGCCATAATCTCTGCCATAATCTAGGCATGGTCATTCAAACATGTCATTTTTTTAAGATAAATTTAACGCAATGTGTACATAGAAACATAGAAAAATATGTACATAGAATTAAACAATTTTGTTTGCAGGATCTCCATTCGACAAATTCCGTTCGATGGAACTGGGGTTCAGCTGTTATTGCTTATCTATATCGCGCGTTAGACATAGCTGTTGATTTTGACGGTGCATTGCGTATACCTGGCCCATGGTTGCTCCTGCAGCAACTATAATTGAAAGTAAGTTGATGACGACAATTAAAAGTAAGTTTAAAAAATACAAAACAAATACAATTATAATTGAACTACATAAAATACTTAAAAAAAAAATGAAATTCTTGAAAATTATATTAAAATAACAAGATACAAAATTACTAGCTCAAATCTGATTTTAAATAGAATATATGAAAAAAAATAAATCCTTGAAAATTTTTGAGCGGGAAGCATAATATTTAATTGATTTATGGTTTATGGTTGGATCGGAATTCGGAATTCCGATTTAAGCTTGTTTCGGATTCTGGGATTTCAAAACAAGCATAATATTTAATTGATTTACGATTTATGGTTGGATCGGAATCTAGAATTCCAATTTAAGCTTGTTCAGGACACTTTCCGAAACAAGCTTAGATCGGAATCCATGATTCCGATACTAGTCTCGGAATTTTAGATTCCGATATCGCAATAATATTATTAAAATTCCAATTTTTTCGATTTATTACTAATATTTTCATTTTTTCGGGTTTCCGATGAAAAGGCAAAAAGACCCAAAAAGAAGATGACCTTTTCAGCCCAATATATGAACAAAACAAAGGACTAAGGCCAAGCCCAAATATTCAAACAGAATTTTTTTTTTCTCTTTTTCCCACATCTTAATTAAAAGGATTAGTTAGGGAAAAGGATAGGATTTGGAGCGGCACATCCATTTGTAAGCCATGGGGCAGGTCTCTGCCTCCTCCAAAAAAGCACACACAAAGCTGATCATCACAAGGCGGCACGGTGAGCATGAATTGCATGCATGAGAACAGTCGGGAAGCCTCGACCCTGCTATCTGCACTGTCTCATGATCGTGATTTGCGGCTTTTTTGTTTGTTTTCCTTTTTGTCGTAGATGGATGCCTTGGTCTCCTTACATACCATTTTAATGCTGCAGTTTCTATTGTTCTTGTCTCGGTCTCTTGGCTTTTTAATCCATCATCTGCATGTGGAAGAAAATAAACAAAAAATTATAAGATGTTTTTTTTTGGATAGTATGATATGACCTTAATTTAATCATAACACACTTATTTAGTGCTAACACTGAATTGATGGTATTAAGAGAAATAAAGAAGTATGTACTCTTGTAAATTTGTCTTCCTTGAACATGTACAACCATTGTGAGACTGAGCAAAAGGATAACGAAAACAAGAAATAGAGAATGCCGCGGTAAACCAGTGTAACAGTGTACCAGCGAAAAATATCAAGAACGCCTGTGATCTGATTATTCAAAATTAATGTACCAGTGTAGCATTAATGTACCATTACTGTCATTCTTCTTCTATATTCCTTCACTTATTTGTATTCTGCCATCTACTAACTTTTATTTTAATTTAATTTTCTTCCTACTTATTACATTTTTATATATTATATATTCAAAATTCATTTTTTACTGGGCATGTTGCATCGATGAAGTGAGTTCTATTCCCATTTCCCAGCGTGCCAACTCTGTACCAGTGTACCAATGCATTGATTGAAAAGCACTAATGTAATCCATAGCTAGTACAAATGCCACAACATTATATACCAAAAAACCAAGAAGTGACATCAAAAGCAGTAATCTAATAGCTAGAAATACATACATATCTAGAACTACTTGTATAACACTATATTACAAGAACAATGACCACAATTAAAAGAGTGACAATCACAATGGCACTTATTATAGTAGTACGCAATTTAATCTTATCCAGTGATGCAACTAGTGCATTAATTTGCTGCTCATCCAATCGAAATTTCTTCTTGAATTCATCATTTAGATTCTCCAATTGAGCTTCCAATATAGCAACTAGCTCAGAGTCGAGAGATGGAATAACAACAAATTCTTTTGAATTTCTAAAAACCCCGCATACTCATCATCCCACTTCCAGAATTAGCACCTAGTATTCTTTTGGAAAAACAGAAAATTCAAATGTAACTAAAATGTAATTGATATCAACAAATTTAGAGATCAACTAAAATTTTGATTAATTAAATAAATTGGGCAGTATTAATTTTATAAGAAATAATCGTCATATAGCTTGAGAAATTAGCAAGTTACATATGTCAGATTACTTTTCAAATTAATGTCATTTTTCTGCTAGTATCTTTTTAATGCCATTTTCTAGTAAATGTCAGCAACTAATGGCGGCAGTACCTTATCACAAGTTGAGAAGTAATAGTCAGCAGAACCAATTTCATAGAGGGATAAGAAGAAGAACAGAAAAAATTCATGGAACAAGATGGAAATATCCAGGATAAATTTCAAGAAGACGAACAAAAAAAAAGTATCTAAATTTCATGTAAAAGAAATTTCTATTTACCTTGTTTAAGCTACACTCGACAACTGTGTTGCTTGGGGGGCGATGCTCGACGACGGTGATTGCGAGACGGATTCTGATATGCTTGATCGGTGATGCATGCTATGGTTTAGAGAGGATCGCTCGAGTGGGGTGAAGATCGTGTGGGGGAGAGGAGAAATCCTTCGATCTAGGGTAGAGAAAGGCTAGTTCAGTGCGAGATGGAGAGACCGATATTCTTCGATCTAGGGTTCGTTCTAGTTTGTGCGAGAGAAGAAAGGTTGAAGAGAAGAGGGTTTGATCAATTTCGTTCTGGTTCGCTTTGGATCGACTTGGCCTGTTCAGCGAATGGGTTAGATTCGAACAGGGCTATAATGGTCATTTATTATTATTATTATTTAAGAAATATTTATGACATAAAATATGACAAAGGGACAAATAGAGAAGGGGTTTGAAATTTAGAGGGGGCGGGAGGGGGGGATAAAATCAAGAGTTTGTACTTTCGGGGGTAATTCTTCTATTTTCTCAGTTCTGTGGGGTATAAAAAAAATTTCCTTAAAAAATATATACTGATAAAATAAGAATTTTCCAAGCAGCTCCTTATAAAAAGCACTTAAAGTTCCTAAACATTTCAACCCTCTTTATCTTTTATATTAATATTATATATGAAAAAAAAACCTCCATATTAACACAGAATAACAACGACCACTCTTGTAAGATTAGCAATACTAGGGGCCGAAAAACTTTTTGCCCATGTTTGTTTGTAACTTAAAGAGTGCATAAGTTGTGCATCTTGAAGTCACCAAACACCACTTACATAAGACGCCATAAGGGTGCATAAGTTATGCACCGGTCTCTTTAATTTTTTTCCAACAATACCCCTTAGAAATAATTAATAATAATACATAATAATTTATGAAATAATTAATAAATAATAATATTTAATAACTAAGAATAATTTAAAAAAATCATAATTAATAATAAAGATTAATTATTATAATTAATAAATAATAATAATTAATAATATTTAATTAAATATAATTATTAATATTTTAAAATAATAAAAATGATTTATTATTATCATTAATAATTAATTTTATAATAATTAATAATTAATATTAATTAAAAAATAATATTATTTAATAAGTAACAATAATTGTTAAAAAATCATAATTAATAATAAAGATTAATTATAATAATTAATAATATATAACATGTAATATTAATTATTAATAATAATGATTTAAGAATAATAATTAATTAAAGATAATTAATCAATAATATTTTTTATTATTAAATAAATAATAATATTTAATTAAAAGTAATTATTAATATTTCATAATAATAAAAAAGATTTATTATCAAACGCCCCCTTTGAATTTGACATGACAACAAAATCCATATTATGATATGGAGGTACTTTGATTTGTTCTTGCTTCTTGGTGCAAGAAACAGAGAACAGCCAACCATGAGACATTTACAAGTCAATAACTTTCAAATGGTTAAAAGGAATGTTTGGGAGACGCGTCCGACGTAATTTTTTTATGTGTCTTCGACAGAAATTGGGACTGGTCCAGATCTTCTGTGTCATTAACTTAGATTACACGGGTAATTTTTTTATTTTAGGTTGCTTCTATTTTGGCGTTTCTAAATCCATGCGGGTCCCCGTGCATGTCACTGTGACACCGACTATGACTACATGAGGAAGAACATAAAATTATGAGTTTATGACCCATTCAGACCGAAAGATAAAAAGTTGATATTTAATCATGCTAAAATCTAAATCAATATATTTCGTGCTGATAGGTTCTAGTGTTCTACTTCAACAGTCTTGCCCTTTTTTGAAAGTGTAACATCTTCATTCATGTTATATTATTATTATTATTATTTTTTGCAAGTTGGTTTTACGTTAACTTAGTGGGCCATTAAGGAAATGCATTAATATAATACTCATCATCTTCTTTGAAAAAGTAAGAGGTTGTTTTAATTAATTGTACATCTTTTGATTGATTTTTTTTTTTTTTGGAAAATGGAATTAATTTGGTAGGTGATGAAGGAAACGCATTAATTGAACTCTGTCAAACCCGTGCGCCATGTAATTTCCGATGAAAAGGCAAAAAGAACCAAAAAGAAGATGACCTTTTCAGCCCAATGAACAAAACAAAGGACTAAGACCAAGCCCAAATATTCAAACATAATTTTTTTTTTCTCTCTTTTTCCCACATCTTAATTAAAAGGATTAGTTAAGGAACAGGATAGGATTTGGAGCGGCACATGCATTTGTAAGCCATGGGGCAGGTCTCTGCCTCCTCCAAAGAAGCACACACAAAGCTGATCATCACAAGGCGGCACGGTGAGCATGAACCGCATGCATGAGAACAGTCGGGAAGCCTCGACCCTGCTATCTGCACCGTCTCATGATTGTGATTTGCGGCTTTTTTGTTTGTTTTCCTTTTTGTCGTAGATGGATGCCTTGGTCTCCTTGCATACCATTTTAATGCTGCAGCCTCTATTGTTCTCGTCTCAGTCTCTTGGCTTTTTAATCCATCATCTGCATGTGGAAGAAAATAAACAAAAAATTATAAGTTGTTTTTTTATTGGATAATAGGATATGACCTTAATTTAATCATAGCACACTTATTTAGTGCAAAAACTAAATTGATGGTATTAAGAGAAATGAAGAAATATGTACTCTTGTAAATTTGTCTTCCTTGAACATGTACAACCACTGTGAGACAGAGCAAAAGGATAACGAAAAGAAGAAATAGTGAATGCCGCGGTGAAGAAGATCTCATCTTTATCTCTAAATTTAGTTACTCGTTTTATTTTCCTTCTTTAATGCAAAACTCTATATTATAGTTATGAGGATGCAAGCTATGTGTTACTCAGAAGTTGAAACATAATGAAAAAACAGAAGGCTTTTTATATAGCATGAACAAAAAAGTGACACTATTGAAGTGGATCACAAGGAAATAGGGCAGAGGTCACAAGAGATGGGAATACATTGAACTAGCCTATACAATTTGCATGGCTTTTTTAAAGAGGAGTTGTATATTTCATGCCTCATCTGAGAGCATTTAATGGTCCCTTGGTATAAGTACCGCAAAAATTCATGCTTTAAGTGGTTTGATAATAATGGTATTTGATTTTCAACAAGTATCAGCACTGCCAAATTAAGTCATAAAGGCAATCCTCTTGGGCCTGAATTTAAATGATAAATTTGTTATGTGGGGCACCACAATTTGAAGTGGGTTGTATCATCTTACTAGATATGCGTGCTTACTTTCAATAGCAAACCTCATATTGATATTGTAACCGAAAAAATTAAAACTAACGTTACTGTTCACACGAATTTCGAGAATAACAGTTAAAAATTCTGAATTTTAAAAATAACGTTGTTGGATCGGCGTTTCAATCGCCGAAATCACAGAACCGTTGGATCGGCGATTGAAACGCCGATCCAAGCTTGGATCGGCATTCCAATCACCTATCCAAGCTTGGATCGGCGTTTCAATCGCCGATCCAAGGGTCTGACCATTTCAGACCGCTGAATTTGCTTTTTTAGTGCGCAATTTGATTTTTAAACACTCAAAGTTGGTTTGCAATAATTTTTTTTGTCGTTTTCCCGCTTAAAATTGTCTATATAAGCTCAATTGTCATCATTTATTATTCACAAACTAAGTTTTTCTCGTTAGTCTGAAATTGATAAACTTTCTCCTCGTCATTTCATATTCGCAATATCACTTCTTCGTAGGTAATAATTTTAAATTAATTATTAAATTTATTTTATTTGATTTGCTAATAGAGTTTTAATTTTGAAATTTTAAGCAAATGGGTCCTAAACCAAGCTGCGTCTCTTCTGCTGTTATTTTGATCGGAGATCGGCGGACTAGCGAACAACGATTATTTTCTGCATTGATGTTACAATATCATGGGGAAAAATTTGTAGTTAAGAAATTAGAAGGAAATCAATATCATGTTAGGGGCCCCAAATTTTTTACAGATTTGGTTGAGAGGAATGGAGGTTTTGATCTTGGAGGGACGTGGTTGACTCACCTGCCAGCAGTTTCATCTGGTTTTGAAAATCATCCCGCAGCTTCAAATGTTGTCCATCTCCGCTAAATGGAATAGTATTATGTTTCTGTCATCGGTATCTTATTATAATCATTATTAGTGAAATAAGTTTGTGTGACAGTCGTCACTTGTAATGTTTGCCTTATATTACTGAAATATGTTGTTTTGTCTATTTACTTTTATTAAATTTTTTTATGATATGTATTGAAAATTAATATGCAAAGAAATTCAGAATTAAAAAATGCACACCATTAGAAGAAGAGCTAAATTTTATAACCATAATATAAAATAACACACCAAAATAAAAAAAAATAAAAAACTACTTAAAAAACAAACCATTCAGTTGCTACTTAAAAACAAACTACCTAAGAAAACAAAATATTTAGATATTTTGGGTGTCCGCATATTGTAGAATTTCATCCCACCATGGGTCTTCTTCTTCGTCTTCCTTTTGTTGTTGGTTGCTCACACCAGGATTATCAGCGAATTGAGCGGCTTCGTTCCAGAAAGCTGCATCGGCTTCTTGTTGTTCTATCTCTGTCATTCTAGCTGCTGCAATATTTTTTTGTTCATCTCTCTCCTTGTGCCATCTCAGGCGCTCCCTGATTTTTTTTTTCAATTTCTTTTTCTTTCAATTTTTGCCTCTCTTCGGCAGTCTTTTGTGCAATTTTTCTCTTTTTTTCCGCCTCATCTCTGTCTTTCCATTTCTTTTCTTGTTGATCCCACCAAGCTTGTTTTTCGTGCTCATCGTAGTGATCACGCAAGATGGTCTCTTTGTAATTGAAAATCTGACCACACTTTGTACAGGTTACTGTGTGGTCTCCACGAAAGTTGTAAATTCTTTCATAAACGGTGCAGTTTGTTTTTGGTGCTGAATATGGTTTTTCTGTTGGTGTTTGTTGGGGAATTGGTTGCGGTTTTTTGTAGTAATCTTCATACCAGTCACAATTCTTATGTTTGGGTTTGCTCAGCAATCTTTGGAGGTGCTCCTTGCGATCTCTTTATTTCCCACCATTAATGTGCCACTGGTAGTGTATTTTTAAATCGAACTCTATCCCGTCATCTTCGTAGATATTGTATTTGAAAGTGCGAAAACATGTGCGACATGTTGCATGATAATCTCATTTTTCTATTTCATTTGTATTGACAGGGGAATGTTGGTAATTTGGCCAGTATTCATCTCGGATAGCTGTTCGCCAATTTGGGACATCACTATTGGAGTGAGAGCTATTTCCTTTGTCCATGACAGTGAATTTTTCAGGAAGAAGAATTGAGTGTGTGTTGCATAATCTGGTTGATGAAATTTGGTTTTATAGACAATTTTAGACTTAGAATCACACAATAAAAAATTAATTTCACGTGATTCTTTTTCAGACCACGCCTGTCCTTTTGCAGATGGCAGATGGGGATCAGTATACTTTTTCAGACTTTATCAGACCACGCCTGTCCTTTTGCAGGGGGCAGATAGGCATCAGTATACTTTTTCAGACTTTATCAGACCACGCCTGTCCTTTTGCAGATGGCAGATGGGGATCAGTATACTTTTTCAGACTTTATTAGACCACGCCTGTCCTTTTGCAGGGGGCAGATAGGTATCAGTATACTTTTTCAGACTTTATCGGACCACGTCTGTCCTTTTGCAGCTAATTATTAGGTTAAACAATAAATACTGCATTAACAATTAATAATAATATTATTAAGCAATCACAAAAATACATAATAAATAATAATATTTAATAATTAAATTATTATTAATATAATAACTAATAACACTTACCAATTTAATAGTAATAATCATGCAATAATCACAAAAATACATAATAAATCATAATATTTAATAATAAAATTATTACTAATATAATAACTAACAACAATTACCAAATTTATAATAATATTTAATAATTAAATTATTACTAATATAATAACTAACAACAATTACCAAATTTATAATAATATTTAATAATAAAATTATTACTAATATAATAACTAACAACAATTATCAAATTTATAATAATATTTAATAATAAAATTATTACTAATATAATAACTAATAACACTTACCAATTTAATAGTAATAATCATGCAATAATCACAAAAATACATAATAAATCATAATATTTAATAATAAAATTATTACTAATATAATAACTAACAACAATTACCAAATTTATAATAATATTTAATAATTAAATTATTACTAATATAATAACTAACAATAATTACCAAATTTATAATAATATATAATAATAAAATTATTACTAATATAATAACTAACAACAATTACCAAATTTATAATAATATTTAATAATAAAATTATTACTAATATAATAACTAACAACAATTACCAAATTTATAATAATATTTAATAATAAAATTATTACTAATATAATAACTAACAACAATTACCAAATTTATAATAATATTTAATAATTAAATTATTATTAATATTAATAACAATGCAATAATAATAGCAATTAATAATAATATTAATAAGTAAATATAATAATAGAAAATAATAATAAAAGATAAAACAGTAAAGTATTAAAAAAGCAACTTTTAGCGGGAAAGCTATTGGATCGGCGTTTCAAACGCCGATCCAAGCTTGTATCGGCAATCCGAATTCCGATCCAAGCTTGGATCGGCGTTTGAAACGCCGATCCAATTGGTTTCCCGCTAAAAGTTACTTTTTTTAATGCTTTTATTGTTTTTATACTTTTAATCATTAATTTTTAGCTTGGATCGGCGATTGGAACGCCGATCCAACTGGTTTTCTGACTTTTTTAATGCTTTTACTGTTTTTTATGGTTTTAATCATTCATTTTTAGTGGTTTTTATCATTAAAAGAATTGGATCGACGTTCCAAATGCCGACCCCAGGTGTAAATTGAATTTAAGTGCGATTTAACAGTGCGTTTTAGTGCGATTTGATTTGATTGCTCATCATTATTTCGACTCTCATTTGGTTATAAATAGAACATACCGTTCCGAATTCGAAAATCACCCATTATTTTCAAATACTCGACTCTCTATACTGTCAAAAATATGATTTCCATTCCGGTTTTCGTTAATCAATCTCCATATAATCCATCAAATTATTTCAGTTTGGATGCAACTTCGCAAACTGATTATGAATCAATTAAAGAAATAATTTTATCAGCATTGAGATTTTATCAAGGTCATTATAATTTGAGAATTGTTTCCCATTTTAATACCATAATTGAAGGGAGGTTCCAGCAGATGCAGTTGCCGGTGAACTCTGAAAATGAATGGCGGTATGTACGACGTGAGTGCTTCCAAACAAGAAGGCTACACGGCTTTCAACTTCACGTTGATTTGCTTCTAGCTACTGGTGCTGGCCTACAAGGTAACTTACAACAAATTTTATTAGTAAAATTACTTTATTATTTATTTTTGAATTAGGATTATAATAGTCATGAACATATGCAATATGTAATTTGCTTAAATTAGGATTATAATTCTTTACTAAACATAATTGGTTTATTAAGAAACTTTTGGTTAAAAAATCTTTTGCATAATTGGACAAAATTACTAATTAAATTTCTGCCATTATAGAATTGATAAAATTAGTTTTTTAAAGTAATTAATTTACTCTTGCTATTAATTGTACGCATTTATAATTAATTTGCTCTTGCCTTTACTCTTCAATAATAAAATTTTAAATTAAGCCTTTTAAAATAAAAGCAAATCAATAATTTTGATTACGATGACACATAAATTATATAATTTTTTATTATATATTTTTAAATTAGGGGGACACACAAATTATAATTATAATTACGATTATAATTATAATTTGAATGAACAAGTCAATAATACCGAAGAAGACGAAGAAATAAATAATCAATACAATACGAGTGCACAGGGTTGGAATTCTTGGGAACAACCTGAGAGTAGTAGTCGACAACAAAGACAAGAGCGGACAAATATGAGTGCAAGGGGTTCGGATCCTTGGGACCAACCTGAGAGTAGTACCGGACGAGAAAGATAAGATGGAACAAATAATGAGTACAACACCAATGCACATGATTGGGATCCATGGGACCAACCTGAGAGTAGTAGACCAGTTAGAGAAGAAGCAGAGGAAGATGGAGAAGAAAAAGGGAATATAGACGAACTTGACGAGACATACGACCGTGGCCCGGGTTATCAGTCGAATTATGCAACGGGGGAGGATTTCACTGATGAAGAGGTAGAGTTTTGGACGTCACAGGATATGGAGGGAGAGGGTCTGTATGCGCAGGGTTTCGCGAATCACGAGTATTACATTACCGGAAGGACCGATAATTACCATCCCGTTAGCCAATTTCTGGATATCTCTGAGTATAGAAATTCGATTCCACAACCGTCTCAAACAGAAACTTCTGGGCCTTTAGCGCAAGGAAACATTTTTATGTCAAAACCACAATTAAAATAAGCTTGTAATAAATACGCCGTAGATAATAATGTACAGCATAAAACCACTAGAAGTACTCCAGAATTGTATGTATTGGATTGTAAGGTGCCTACCTGTAAGTGGCATTTGTATGCCCGTATAGAAAGGGAAGGTGAATTTTGGAGAATAATAAAGAATGAAGAAGAACACACTTGCGTGAGAAGGGCCGGAGATTTCACGCATGAAAATCTGACGGCAGAGGTAATCGCAAACAGCATCAGGAATGCAGTGAAAAGAGATCTTGGTATTTCTATAGATGACGTAAAATCTATATTTGAGAAAGAATATCCAAATGTAAAACCAACCTATAACAAGTTATGGCGTGGGAGAGAGAAAGCGATCGAACAACTTTTTGGATCGTGGGAGGAATTATATAACAAACTTCCGAGTTTATTATTGGCTATACAGAGAACGACCCCAGGGACACAGATCAAATGGTTGACAGAGAGCGTATGGAATCCCAACAGAGCTATGTTCACCGTAGCAGCATGGGCATATGGGCCTTGTATCGCGGCCGTACCATACCTAAGGCCTGTTATCAGCATCGACGCGTCGTTCTTATCGGGTCGCTACAAGGGAAAATTGTTAGCGGCATGCGGTTATGACCCAGAGCAGCGGTTGCTTCCACTAGCATTTGCACTAGTGCGAACTGAGAACGAACAATGTTGAGGTTGGTTTATGAATTTTCTAAGGCGGGAAGTTATCGGGGAAAGAAGAAAATTCTGTGTTGTTTCGGATCGTCATTGGGGAATAAGGAACGCGTTCAAACAACCCCAATATGGTTGGCAAGAGGATGCAAACCCTTCATATGCCGTGCACCGGTATTGCATGCAACATGTTATTGAAAACGTGTTCAAAGCATCTGGAAAAGACGCAGCTCTACCAGACAAATTCAGAAATAAGTTGGCCAACAAGAAAAAAAGGAGGCCCTTCTACAAAATGTGGAACGAATTGAAGAAAACGAATCCAAAGGCAATCGACTACCTTGAAAAGTGTGGGAAAGAAAATGAAACAGATGGCAACGAGCAGTGGAAACCTGAAAGGTGGGCACAAACGTATGACGGTGGTTATCGTTGGGAAATTATGACGAGTAATGGATCAGAAAGTCTCAATAGCAGGTACAAGGCTGAGAGAAGACTACCAGTTGTTGGACTTGTGGAAGGCACTTGGTACAAAACTGTTAAATGGTTTAATGAGAGGAAGCAAATAGCTTTGGCGAGACAGACGGAGAGAGAACGATGGCCAAAAGAAATCCAACTTAAGCTGATGAAACATACTCTCAAAGCAGGTACAAATGTACTTCCAATGTAATCATATTTACTTGTACTCTTTAAAATGTATAATGATATAAATTGATATTTACAGCGGCAATAAACGTTATCACCGTTGACATTGAACGTGGAGAATTTGAAGCTTAAGTGTCATTCGAAAAAAATGATCCGGGGGTAACCTGGAAGTACCAAGTTTTCCTCAAACGTGATTACCAACCGAGAGATCCTCAACTACCGAGCAGGCGTGCTTGGTGTAAGTGCAGAAAACCTCAACTCACAGGAATACCATGTCTTCATGTGGTTGCCGTATGCGGTCATTGTAGGTGGGATGTTTCTGATTTTGTAGACGAACGGTACAGCACAGAGAATATGGTTAAAATATGGTCAACAGGTGATTTTCACTGCTACGAAGACGAAGATAAGTGGCCTCGGTATGATGGTCCCGTGATCTATCCGGATAAGACAATGATTAATCGGGGCAGGCGAAAGAAGGATCGTGATTCGATGTGGATGGATGCAATGAGAAATAAAAATCAGGCAAACCAAAGGCGCCGAACCAGAAGGGACGCTGCGGTGGCCAACGACACATCTCAACCTATATCGATGGAGGACCTTCAATCTGGTCGTCGTACAGGTCATCCTACCAACACACCGAGAACACGGAGGACTACAAGACCTTCTGCAAGGAACAGAACTCAATCTTCTACAGGGAACCAAAGTGAACCTTCTAGGGAGCCCGTTCAACCTAGCCGGAATTCTATCAGTATTGATCCTCGCAATGAAAGTCGCGTCAGTCTTGGGATAGAAGGTATTCAACCACGTCGAAATTCCATTAGCCTTGGTGACCGATTAATGTCGCTTCGATTTCCCACAAGTCACGGAGCATCAAGTAGCAGGGAGAGTCATGGCGCATCAAGTAGCAGGGGACCATCTCAAAGCACAAACAGTGGGGGAGGGGGACTACGACGTGGGGTTGCCCGGCTAGGATCAAGGTTCATGAATATCTTACCAGGAGGAAGCCGGCGTTAGTTTTATGTAATATTTGTATGTATTTTTTTTTAAATTTACCCTTTATAGATCGTTTTAAGGGTTGACTTTATGTTATTCGGGAAAGATAGCTTTAATTTTAATATTTATGGTTGACTAAATTCATAATATTTTGCATCTACAATAATTATTTATGATTTTTTTTAAATTTTTTTCCGCGTAGTCTTGCAATCCTAAAAATGGAACAAATTAGAATTTTTTCGCGTAGTTTTGCAATCCTAACAAGTGACGGAATCAAAGCCAAATACGAAATATAAATGTCACAATAAATATCACACTCGTACAAAAATATAAATATCACAATAAATATCACACTATCCTACTGATGTCCATCACGACGGAACCATCCCTGAGAAGGAGATAAATCCCATGCAGCACCAGGTAAGTTTCGGGGCTCTCGACCGGGAGAAAGTCCTGGGGGAGGAGGGGGGCGTAGAAGGAACATCCTCTGCTCAACCTGGGCACAACGAGGCATGCGGTCCCTGATGTGATCATAAGGCCTCCACACGACATGCTCAGGCTTCATTTTCATGCAGACATCTCTCGCATATTCTATCCCACTGCGAGTAGGGCCGGTGAACTTTTTCGATTTATGTCTCGTCGTCCACTTCCTGCATTTCCATTTTGTTGTTTGTTAAAGTCAAATAAAACATATTTTAAATATTACAATTAAAATCAAATCAACATACCTCCCATAAGGCGGACACGAGTCAATACTTGGTAGACCCCAACCATCAAAATCTTTCGTGATCGATGGCCGACTAAGTAGTAATCTTGCATACGACCACAACTGCAAGAGCAACCAAGGAGCACCGATATTTATATTGTTATTGATGAAGGCAGTGTCCAAGCCTCGGTATAGCATGGCAAGAGTGGCACCACCCCAATTGTACTGCACCGAGTTACTAGAATGAAGATCCTGCAAATATGAATTATTTTCTTAAGGAATATCATCAACTTTTTTATATATTTAATTTCTTATTAAAGTGCAATAAATGTGAGATATTTATTTCTTGGCTAACCTCCAATAATTGCAAATAAAAATATGGAACCGAGTCACCCGTGCCGTCAGGAAATAAATCGCAACCAAAAATCTCCAACACGCAAGCGCGTGTGTATCTGTCGATCCTTGCTGCGTTATTCGTGCCAGGCCCCCCAATTTGATTCCAAATCTTACGCAGTTCCTTTAACCGAACGGAATAAGATTTCCTGCATTACATTATTAATGTAATTTGATTGTAAGAACTATATATATTTAAAATTAACATAAAAATAAATTTTTTAAAACCTTCTTACTTCCGTTCTTTTTCCCTGAAGCACTTCTCAACTATCGCCGTGTCTGTATCCTCCGGCAACGCTAAATTCTGGAGTAACTGTATGGCGTCGTAATCGGTCCGTCCAGTAACGGTTTTGCCAGCCGTAGGTAAACCGTATAAGAAGGCCACATCCTGCAAATAGTTCAAATTTTATACATATATAGTTACAAAAAAAATATTACAAATAGGTATTGATCCTTACCTCTAGAGTGACCGTCATCTCGCCAACGTGCGGAAAAAAGAAAGTGTGGGTCTCTGGCCTCCAGAACATGGCTAGACCCTGCAAAAGCGAATGATCAAGCTGCATATGACCTAACTGAACGAAATGTATCAGTCCAAGTCTCATCAAACGCTCATCCACCTCAGCAGTTCGTGACATGTTAGCCCTATGTAGTACTGCCCTCCAATGCTGTATATATATTTTTTTAATTATTTTAAAAAGTACTATCAAAATAAAAATATATAGGTACAAAAAAGTAAAAGAACAATAATAACTTACACCAGTGCCACGAACTTTCGATTCATCCAAATGCAAGAGACGATCTGCATTAACAGGACCGGGGGGAACAACATGATCCGCTGATGTAGAAGCCTCGGCATCAACAGAAGCGGTAGATGTAGAAACGCCAGGATCTCCACGAAGCCTCGTAGATCTACGAGGTGATGCCTCTGGTACTCTTCTTCTCGGTGGCATTTTTACTACACTATAATAAAAATTATCAATGTAAATAATCTAATAAAATTTCGGCAGCATCTCCCCTGTACCTGGAGTGTTTCCGAAAAAAAAAATACCCAAATCCCTCCTAATTACAATCCCAAATCTCATACAATAAAATTTCCAATCTCATACAACAACATTTCCAATTTCATACAACAACATTTCCAATTTTCTATTTTTTTACATATTTTAAAATTTTTTTAGAATAATTATTCTAATTTTTCATTTATTTACCTCAATAAAATAAATTAATTAAATGTATAAATATTAAAAAAAAACTCACCTCGACTAGAAGCGCTGCTTGTCTCTTTTTAGAAATTTTTCCTACATTTAAAAAATTAATCTATCAATTTTTATTATTTTATTTACTTTTTCTAATTTGTAATTAACTTATCCACAATTATAAAATGTACAAAATAATTCAAAAAAAGTTTGTAATTACATATTATAATTATTCTGATTTTTTATTAATTTTTTAATTATTTGTTCAATATTTATTCTATTTTTTTCTATTAATTACCTAATTAAACTAATTAAATTAAATAAATAAACTAATTAAATTTAATAAAAAAATTTCAAATTACATATTAAAATTATTTATATATATTCTGATTTTTTACTAATTTTTTTATTATTTTTTCAATATTTAATCTATTTTTTTAATTACTTATCTAATTAAACTACTTAAATTAAATAAATAAACTAATTAAATTAAATAAAAAAATTCTCAAATTACATATTATAATTATTTATAATTATTCTGATTTTTTACTTATTTTTTAATTATTTTTTCAATATTTAATTTATTTTTTTAATTACTTACCTAATTAAATTAATTAAATTAAATATATAAAATAAATATAAAAAAAAAAACTAACCTCAGAACTCTGTCCCGCGCGCTGAGAGAGAATGAGAGAAGGGGTGGGGGGATGAGGGGTCGCTGTCTCGCTTATATTGGAGCGCAGACCCTTGGATCGGTGATTGAAACGCCGATCCAATCTTGGATCGGCGATTGGAATGCCGATCCAAGCTTGGATCGGCGTTTCAATCGCCGATCCAACGGTTCTGTGATTTCGGCGATTGAAACGCCGATCCAACAACGTTATTTTTAAAATTCGGAATTTTTAACTGTTATTCTCGAAATTCGTGTGAACAGTAACGTTAGTTTTAATTTTTTCGGATATTGTAATGTGTAATGTTAAATTGGGCTCCGTCATATTGGGTACGTATTCTTAGTTGTTCTCTTGTGTAATATTTACATATGGGCTCCGTAAAATTAGGCTTGGGTTAGTTTGAACCTTTGTGTTATTAATTAAAATCTGAGCAGTGAAGAAAAAGAATAATAGAAGATTACTATTTGAGTGAGAGTTAGCAGTTGTTGGTACTTGGTAAGACGATCAGAACAGAGAATTGACTCTCGATTTAATAATAGATTATGAAAGGCTTGAACAGTACTATTTGGGTCACTCAACTTGGTTAGATGTTTTTTGGACCTTTCTTTTAATAATTATTTGGTTTGGTTAGATACTTTATCATGTTGCGATCTGGCATTTTTTTTTTTTTTTTTGAAGAATATTGAGAGCACAGGTGTACAAAGTTCATTTCCAAACTGATTTTACATAATGGGTGCTGGAATTTTTTTTTCCGATTGTGTGGTTTCTTATATCGTAGCGATAACAAATTTGTAGCAAACAAAGTGTTCGAGAAAATGCCCAACAGAGTAATGCTTTAGTTCAATGAAACATCTTAAAGGACAGCATTGACAGAGGAAATAAATACTATCACGATTATATTTGGGGAACCTATATGATTACCCACAAAAGATACAGTCCGCTTGGATATGCAGACTAGCATAATGCAATATCATTTATAACAAAAGTAGACGTTCACACAAAAATTAATGTTGCTTTTGCATCTTTGTTATTTTGTTTACACTTATGCAAAAGATTTTTCTCAATGTTTCTAAAAAATTTGGACTATACAAAGCATATTGTACATATCTTCCAACTGAAACAATTTCTCAACAAAAAATAAACAAATTGGAGGGGAAGAAAAAGGTACAAACAGTGAAGATGGAACTATACTAATTGCATGGAGCGGTTCAGGCGGACCGGCACTCCGAAGTTCTGATAAATCCTAATATCTCCTCCCATGGTACCAGTTACCACCACGAGTCCCCAGGCACCTTGTTTGGGACCTTCCTGGTTTGAGCCATACTTATTACTGTTATTTTTCCACCATGACCCACCTAATTCCGAAATAGGTGAAAATAAAACTGAATTCAAAGGAGATGACAAAACTGAAGTCAAAGGAGACGACAAAAGCGAACCAGATGACGGTGATCGTTTAGTCTCTGGTATAGACTGGATCCCGGAGTCTGGAGATGAATCTGACTCAATTTCGGAACCACTGTCTTTTTTAGAGTTAGTATCGAACCCGCTATCTTTATTTGAATTAGTATCAGTTTCACTGGCGTTGCCCTTCTTACTTGGTGGAAGTGGAGGCAAGTGGGCCCCCTTTGGGCATGACAAATCATCACATATAGATGTGTCTCGAGAATGATTTCTGGTGCTTGCATTATTACTAACAGGTGTTGGCATTGTTGGGGTGGGACCTGGCCAAGGGACGGCCACTTGCACGTCCTTGCAGAAGAAATGCTCATGTGACCGTGTGGTGGTCCATCGGTTTGTTTTACTACCGGAAGAAGCTGGAGAAGGTAATGGGGAAGAAGTGCTTGCACAAGATCGATTTTGGGACCCAGATTCACGCTTCCAGATGTAGACATGTGAGTCCTCACTGGCAGTAACTACATACCGGCCGTCGGGTGTGTAGGAGGCTGCTATCTGGCTGCTTGTGTTTTTGAATCCTGATCCAGACCAGAAAAGAAAAAAGAGAAGAAAAAATGATTGATATAAATACCTAACAATAATACTATTTTGAAAATTATGAGCCATTTTTTAAAGATGTGACTGTGAGATTGCACAACTGGTATTTGGTGAGTACTATGGTGTCAAATATATTTTCTAATATCTATTTATTTTATTATTATTATATTTTTGTCATGTTCTACAAGTGGATACTTTTGCAAAACATCATTGGTCAAATCTGCCTGCCATTACGGGATAATTAAGGGTGATGTTATTAACACAAGATTGGACTGCCAATACTACAGAACTGTATCATCTAAATTAGTGGCACAGGTCATCATCCATACACTGCTGGTACTTATTTCACCTGTCTGATTGATCAAACAGTAACAAGGTGATTGCATGGTTGTGTAATGCCTTTAGTAAATGAATCAAATATATTACAATGGTTTTGTGAATTTACCTCGGAATTTGTGAATCATATTAAGTCCATCAAATACTCGTATCTGTGAATCAGCAGATGTTATGAGCACTTGGGATGGATTCTCAGGGGCAAACTGTTTAATAGAACAAGGATTGATTTGAGTAAGAATTTGGGTATGAGTAAATCTGGCATTATTTAGTTCCTTTTCTTTCAATAAAATGATTCACACTGTAAGCTAAGATTTGAGTTCGAAAGTGAGAAACACAAATGGTGAAGTTGGATAGCGAGTAATGCAGTGTTACTGTCTAAGTCGTAGTGAATTTGATCTGATATGATCAGGTCAAAATCCATTGTCTGTTAGTTTTCTGAACCTGGTGCCAAAAGCTTAATTTCGATTTTTATTTATTGTTTTATGAATCAAAGGCTTAATAAGGGTACTTTAGATGGGAATAAATGGTGGTCCGGTGTGCATATTACCTGGAGTCCGGTAATCTTGTTAGAAGCAGTCTTCCCTTTTTTGCTTTTCATATCCAATTGTGCCTCTTGATTTAGTTTTCCATCTACAACTCCATGTATTAACAATAATTAGTTACATAACTAATCTACACCCTTCTTTAGTATATTTTTTGTCCCCTATTTACTGGTTCAATATGAAGCAGAATGGCCAGACAAGTGAACTTGAATTATGTTCAAATTTCATATTGATATTTGACTTTGTGTAGCAATACCCATCAACCCCGGTATATCATCACAGACCCAAGAACTTTTGCAAATTGTATAAGTTTGGGCTCAACAGAAAAATGGAGCACCTAACAATGCATCCTCACAGACCAATAACTTTGCAAATTGTAATATTTAAAAAAAAAAAAGAACACAAAAAAAGCTACTCTGAGAGGGGCAAAAATGGTACCAGATATTGTGAAAAAACGGCAGCAACCATTCTGGGAGCCAACAATCGCAGCACTAGCATCAGGAGTGTATGCAAGGGCGGTGACTATCTCATGGAGGTCAGTCCAGTCAACAACCTGCCGATCTGGCACACTCCAAATCCTTACCTTGGCATCAATAGACCCACTCATGAAGTACCTCTCATCTACTGGGTTGAACTGCACACATGTCACGTAGTCGCTGTGGGAGAACATCTTCATGCATGATTTGTTTGCTATGTCCCACATTCTCACCGTCTTATCCATGGATGAAGATAAAATGTACTGTGATGAATTCGACCATGACAAGTCTAGTACATCATTCGAGTGACCTTCTAATGAGCATATTGGCTTCTCGTTAAGAGAGAATACAGTCTCAGGAAATACAATGTGACCCGGCACTTGTTTCCTCCTGCTTTTTGCCTTGCTCATCTTCTTGCCCGACAGCTGCCTATATCCCAAACTGCTGGAGGCTTGTGAGCTGTTAACTGATGGACTTTCTAGAGAATCAGTATGTCCCGTGTCATCTCTTCTGAATGAACTTGAAAAGGTGTTCGATTCAGAGATTCCCCAGATATGTACGACTCGATCTTCTCCTGCACTGGCCAAGTATCGCCCATCATTACAGAACTTCATACACCAAATTGAACCCTCATGCGCCTTCAGTTCTTGACACATGTATAGACCTGTCATTTCTTTGTAGGACTTCCCATACTGATGTACTTTCAATCTCTCATTGGAACCTGCCTTGGTATTGTCAGTGGTTCTTCCTGAGGTTAATCGCTGCATGCTAGAAGTTGACTTGCTCGCCCCGAGCTTGTCCTTCTCGGTCATGAATCCAGTAACAGAGCTTGCTACATATTTGATATTCTTGAACCAGCCATTACTTTTCTTTTTGTTAGTAGTGCTTTTGGAGGTCTGCTTATCCAATGATTTTGAACTTCCATTAGGCCTACACATCAGTTGTTTCACCATTGGAGATTTATAACCAAGAATATTTTCAAACTCATCAAGTGTGAACTGATGCCCAGTTTGAAGATCATTTAAGCGGTCCCATGAACCATCCTTGTTAAACTCACTCACTACAAACTCCTTACCAGTGTCAAGATTCTTAATTCGACAAATGGATCCGACCATGTTGTCATCCTCGTCTCTTGCCACCTCGCTGTCATTATCATTCTCTGCTTTATTTAGCACATTGTTTGCAACTGTTGGCCAACCCCTATCTAAAAGAGAAGGCGGGGAAGAATAGACTCGAGACAATGATGGGCGTGATGCATTGGCATGTCTTGATAAATTTGAATCAGATCGACAGCGTTTAATGATGGGCTTCTCTGTGGGCGAAGGTGAAGGGGAAGGAGAAGGCGAAGGCAAAGGGAAAGAAGAAGAAGGTGAAGAATTGAGCCTTTGGGATGGTTGGTGGATGGATAATGCCCGTTGGGATATGACCGGTTCAAGAGCATCTGGGGCTCTGCGACCACTATTTAAGCCCATTCCTTGGAAGAGGCGACGACGCCTCTCTTGCACTGAGATGGGTTCGCCCATCCATAAATTATAGTCAAACTCTTCAATACTAACCTCTATTTCCCCAAGGTCTTGCTCTTCTTGTATGTTGTATGGAGTCGAAATGGCTGAGGCAAAGGAAATGCGTACATCATTTTCTTCATCTGAATCTGATGAAGGAAAATCAGGTTCGAAGGAGACGCCTGACGGAACACGGTCAAACGACTCAAAGAAATGATCTCCTTCATCTTCATCTTCTTCCTCATCATCATCATCTTTTGAGGTATTATTACCATGTTGTTGTTCTTCAATATGCTCATGTTGTTCATTTGATTCGCTGTTGTTTCTCATGGCAGGTTCAATTGTAGTTGAATTGATCTGCTTGTTTTTTATAGAAGTTTCTCAACAAGAAGGCGAATGACAGAGAGAGAAGGGGAAAGAAAGGAGAAGGCACTCTCTACACGCACTTTCTGGCCAAACAGCTGTGCAATGAAACTCATGTTCTCTTTTTTATTTTAGATTAATTATCAACCAGAAATAAGCTAGTTCTTGTATTCTATATTTAGCAAGTCAATATGGTGTATTGTTAGCAGGAACTTAACTCTGTTTTATTGAGTCATTTGCTATCTGTTTAGGTACATAACACTGCATATTTCATATAAAAAAAAAATGAAAAAATGCTGGTAAAAAAAAAAAAAGCATGAGGCCCAAAACAATAAAAGAACATCGATAATAGACTAGGCAGAAACCTTATTTACAATTTGCAACTGGTTTAACAATGCGATATTCTATATACCATTAAGTTACACTTAGTTGAAGTTACCATTGCAATATTGCTTATGATCAAATTTTATGTTTGTTAATAATAATACATTACTGTAGTGTAAGTGTTTTGCTGATTTGAATACCTTCTAGCAGCTCAAAATTTTCATCCATGACCATCAAAGAGAGAGGGAGGTTTGATCTGACGTACCAATTTGGGCCCAGAAATTGGTGCAAATGATTTAGATTTTAGAGCTAGGCTTTTTAATTTGAACAAAATAGCGAGGACCCATTGTAGAATTGGGCTTGTATTATGCTGAAATTGTGACCGACAAAATTAAAACTGACGTTACTGTTCACACGAATTACGATAATAACGGTTAAAAATTCGGAACTTTAAAAATAACGTTGTTGGATCGGCGTTTGGATTGCCGAAAATACAGAACGCTCGGATCGGCAATTCGAACGCCGATCCAATTAAATCACCAAAAGTGCCGTTTCCAACTAACTTTTTGTACATTTTTTTTATTTACAATTTTGTTTTTTAGCCCTCAACTTTTTTATTATTACAAAACATATAATTAGTGATTAGTAATTAAACATAATTGAAACTTCTATAATGAAATATAAGTATATAATTAAATTATTTATGTTAAATACATAATATTGTATATGTGTATAATACTAATTTATACATATATATTATGTGTCATATATTTTATATATTAAATACATATTATTGTATATAATTAAAATATATGATACATATTATTATATGTACATAAAATGTACATATATTTCTATGTATATTTATTTATACATTAAAAAAAATTTATATATTAATATCTACATTTAATGTATAACAAATTTTTTTATTGGACTATTTTGTAAAAATAATAATATTAGGGTCATCGGCGAATAAATTCAACAAAAATATATTCAATTTTTTCGCCGATGACCCTAAAATTATTATTTTTACAATATAGTCCAATAAAATTTTTTGTTGTACATTAAATGTAAATAAAAATATATAAAAATTTATATATGTATAAAGTTAAATATAATTTATATTGTGACATGTGTAATACTATCATTCATATTTAATTTTACATGTACATATTTGTATGTATATTTAATGTATATAAAAAATCTTATATATATATAAATTAATATATATATATATATATATGTATATTTATTTATACATTAAAAATCTTTTATATCTTAAATTATGCCTGTTGAATAGCTTTATACATATATATTATGTATCATATATTTTAATTATATACAATAATATGTATTTAATATATAAAATATATGATACATAATATATGTGTAAATAAGTATTATAAACATATACAATATTATGTATTTAACATGCATAATTTAATTATATACTTCTATTTTTATAATAGATGTTTAAATTATGTTTAATTTCTAATCACAAATTATATATTTTGTAATAACAAAAATTTTGAGGGCTAAAAGCAAATTTTACATTAAAAAAATAAGGCAAAAAGTTGCCGAATTCTTTTGTTTGGATCGGCATCCCATTTGCCGATCCAAACAAGCAACTTTTTAACTTATTTTTTTAATGTTTGATACTTTGATCGGCATCCCATTTGACTTATTTTTGAGTTGCCGAATACTTTTTTAATGTTTGATATTTTTATGCTTCTTTCCCCTAAAAAAAAAAACTTGATTGATGTCATGTATTTAAGCTTCAACGAAATTATTAAAGCGCGTGATATATTTCTTTAGTTCACGTTCATAAATTCTTACACCAATTACAACGTTGTTTTTTATATATAGTTTCTTTAGTGTTTTAAAATAATATTTATTATGTTTAAAACTTGTTCAATAGAAATTAGTTTCATTAAAAATAATTTTAAATTTTTGAATAAATATTTTAAAATTTTCGATGTCAATTAGAGCTTATTTACATGGAACTGTTAACAACTTAACATTGAAAATCACATTATATCGTGGTGGCTCGGGGTTTGGCTTTTGATATAACTTTAAAATAATTTTATTCGTATATTTTTAATGGATATAAAATAAAATTTTATATATTTTTATTTACATTTAATGTACAACAAAAAATTTTATTGGACTATATTGTAAAAATAATAATTGTAGGGTCATCGGCGAAAAAATTGAATATATTTTCGTTGAATTTATTAGCCGATGACCCTAATATTATTATTTTTACAAAATAGTCCAATAAAAAAAATTTTGTTATACATTAAATGTAGATATTAATATATAAATTTTTTTTAATGTATAAATAAATATACATAGAAATATATGTACATTTTATGTACATATAATAATATGTATCATATATTTTAATTATATACAATAATATGTATCTAATATATAAAATATATGACACATAATATATATGTATAAATTAATATTATACACATATACAATATTATGTATTTAACATAAATAATTTAATTATATACTTATATTTCATTATAGAAGTTTCAATTATGTTTAATTACTAATCACTAATTATATGTTTTGTAATAATAAAAAAGTTGAGGGCTAAAAAGAAAAATTGCAAATAAAAAAAATGTACAAAAGTTAGTTGGAAACGGCACTTTTGGTGATTTAATTGGATCGACGTTTCAATTTCCGATCCAAGCGTTCTGTATTTTCGGCAATCCAAACGCCGATCCAACAACGTTATTTTTAAAATTCCGAATTTTTAACTGTTATTATCGTAATTCGTGTGAACAGTAACGTTAGTTTTAATTTTTTCGAGAAATTATTAACTATCTTTCTTTTGTCCTATTCAGTAGGGTGTGTTTGGATGAGGGTTGAATAAGAAATAAGAATTTGGATTTCGAAATACGTGATTGTCCAAATTTCTTATTCTAATTCTATAGTTTTGTTAGAATATGGATAAGAGCCCAAATTCTTTATTCTTGTGTTGTTTGGGTTGCACAAGAATAAGGAATTTGGAGCTTATTCATATCTGAATCTTTATTATTGTGCATCCAAACACACCCTAAAGAACTTCCTTTGACCAGTATAAAGTATTACGATTTACGAATAGGTTGAAAACGAAAGCCCGTTTAACTGTTTTTCATTTCGTTTCGTTCGGACGAAACGGTTAACGAAACAATAAAACGATTTCGTTTGGTTGGACAAAACGGTTAACAAAACAATGAAACAGTTTCATCTATGTGTAAATCACAAAAATTTCGTTAAATTCTATCGTTTCGTCCGAACGAAATGATTAACGAAATTAAAAATATGTTTCATCAACGAAACGAAACGGTTAACGAAACACTCTAGTTTCGTCATCATTTCAATCGTTTTGCTGCCCTTTACGATCAACAAAAAGTGTCAATTGGAATAATGTAGTTGCCCTGCCGTACTACTTGCTCTCAGATAATATAACATGGGTGTTTGGTAGTGCGCGGAATTAGCAATTCATCCAAAAAGCTAATCCGTGCAGCACCAAAACATAGAATTGGCAAATCCAATAAGAAATGAATAGCTTATTGGCCCCCCTTATTGCAATTTCAAATACTTGGAAAAACAAGAGGCCAACAAGAGGTGAATTAGCGCAGGAGAGAGAAAACCCACTCACATGTTCCAACAACCTATTCAACCCAGCATCCAAATTAACACACCTAAGTTAGCCGAAACATCAAAGAGTATGTTCTTATTTCAAATTAAGGGTGAGCTTCCGGAGGTTTGAATGATGATCCGAAAATTCAAACAATTGTAGACAATTGTGTAATATGTACGACTGTTATCAGATATATTGAACCGAGAAATAGTCAAAAATCCATTTCAATTCGAACAACTGTTTGTTATTATTCACTATTATATATATAGACTATAAATGATCATTTTGGGTATTGCAGAAAATAGTACGGCGGATATTTCCATGGGACATTCTAAATTATTATTCTGGTCATTATTTTATTTTATTTTTCCTTCGAGACCATAAGCATTTTTTAAGAAGGAAGGTTGAAATGCTCCCTTTTTTTCCATTTACTCTGGCTCCATTTTTTTTAACTTTAAAATAATAACTAAAACACTAAAACTCAAATATAAAAGTAAAACCTGTAGCTGTGATTTAAGCAACTTCCTTTCTGCAGATATAATATTTTGACATTTCGATGTGGTTTTAATTGGCATCGATGTAATTACAAAAATTAAATGATGTGAACTATTTTGAACTTAATTTTTAAAACTTTTTTATTTTCATTAAAACAAAATAAATTTTATTGTAATCCTTTATCTGTATATAAAGAAGATATAAAGCATATTTTCATCTACCGAGTTTTATTGGAGTTAAAATTTTTGGTTATACAAAAAGAACATGGTGTATTTTTTTTTCCTTGCTATAAGTCAATAGCTAAGTGTGTTTTTACTTTTATAGACATGTTCATTTTGATTTATTTAATTATTTGGCATTGACATAGAACTTTAAATACAACTAATTATACTTCTTTGTTAAGAATTTTTGCTGGATAAAACTACTCGCTAGAGGGTAAAATAAATTAGTCTTGTTCCCTTCTAGAAAGTTGACCAAGTTCAAAACAGAAATAGTGAATGATTTTTGTCATTTTGAGAAAGAAACTTAAGTTACCCTAAAGAATGCACTCCATTTGCTTGTGTAATGGAAACCACCAAAAGGCTCTAGAGCATCTGCCATATCAATAGCTTCTAAAAAAAATTTATATGACATATTTACAAGTTCAGACTTCGGATAAACATGTGCCATTTTTTCTTTTTTCTTTGTTTTAGTGAAAGAACTTTACAAGAACACGTGGTCCACACTATTGCAATTTGATGCTTTGTGTGGGTGGGTCCCAATGTCAGTGGGGTAATTAGCATAAAATAAAATAGCCTCATACATGTCAGGTCATAGTGTCATACATCAATTATGACCTACAGAGGGAAAAACTGGAGTTAGATGGAAAAAAGTAATGGAAAACTAACAAATGGATAATTTTATCCAAACACAGGTATCCTACTTTTTTCCTGTTTCTCTGTTCTACACGCTTCCAACTCCTTTCTATTCTCTTTTACCTTTTTTAACTTTAGAAAAATAAAAGATTGCCCAACCCACTAACTCATGTTATTAGTTTAATTTCTCAATTGTACGGTTCTAGTTAATTATTACCTTTTGTGCCATTATTATTTTTCATAAATTGGAAGATTAGCACATAATCATATAATAAGTTTCTATTCTCTTTTGTGCCAAAATAATTATACTATTGTGGATTCAAGACTACATTCATTCAGTAGGATCCATAATAAATGTCAATTATTGTATACAAGAGAAAAAAAATTGTCAAGGTTTTGAAAGTTATAGGAAAATGTTGAATTATTTATTATTAAAAATATGGTGAATTTCAAACTTTGACTTCACTACGCTGATGTCCGTTGATCTGCGAAACAATCTTTTGATTTTAAATGGACGGATAGGGCTTCTTATTTCCCCTTTAGGAGATTATATATACAAATATATATATATATATATATTTTGTTCTAAATAAGCATTGAATAATGATATTTCTCTCATTAGTTTTACTAGTGGTGATGGCGCTTGATTAATCTGGAAAAGGATTGGATGATTGCTATATATCATCAGGACAGAAACTCGCTTATGTACATGGATCGGATAATGAGGCTAGCTTGTACTAAAATGTGAATTTGGCATCCCAACTAAAAACTATTAAAGTCTTTTCCATTTGCTCCTATTTAGTTTCCACATAAAAGGATTATTCTTTTGCCGTGCAAATTGCAAACTCTATTTTACATGGAGTCATAATTTGTCAGATAGCTTCATCTCTTACAAATATATATATTTATTGAAACATTACAATTATATGCAATTATAAACAACACAATTAATAGCTCCATAATTTTTTAAGACAAACAAAAAGTTAAAATAGAGTTGGATCATCATAAGAATTATATTAACTTTTTCCTACATTACAAAAGTGTGAATCATCCGATCAGAATTAAGAGAAGAAAGAATTTAAATCGAATAGTTAAAAGTATAAATGATATTGTATATTACTTGAAAAGTTGATGACTTAGTCCTCTTTCATATTTTAATTTATAAAATAAATAATTACATGTCTTTTTTCACAATGTCGACCAAGTTGTAAATCACAACCCATTATAAAAGAAAAATTGACATCTCCATTTCTCATTATGGGTAGATTCCAAACACTCTTTCTCTTGAAGCATCTGGAAGGATTTAAGATTCCCTGATGTAAAACATTAAAAAATCGCGTGTGTGGTTATAAACTGATAGGTGGGGTCCAGAAAATCACTTCAAAAATGTAAACCTAATCCTTTGATCAACAATCAATAAACCCACAACACAGAAGCATGCAGAGTACCTGCTCAGGAGACCCATCTAGAAGGCTTCCAAAAATAAAACCTCACTCTCCACCTTTGGATCAAACAACCCACCTCCTCTCCTCCCACCTTTTGGAAGCTTCTTATTCCAAGTGCTTAACAAATCCAAAACCGCAAGAAACAGAGAAAGTGCAAAAGATCTGATAAAGTCATAAAACAAGAAAGAAAAGGAACGAAGAGAGAAAAAGAAAACGCAAGTCGCCTCTCCTCTCCTTTCTCCACTGCACCACTTCCCAAAAGCCATCCCTTCTCCTTCTCCTCCTCTTCTTTTCCCCACAGAGAAAACTTCCACAAGGAATATTAGAAACTCATAAGCAAAAGAAATTAATTAGGAAAGAGAAAGAATCAAGTGGCGAGTTAAACAGAACATGAGAGAGCGAGAACGCTACTCTCCTCACTGGATTTTCATCAGCGGCTTCTACTGCTGGGGCTGGGAGTTCCTCACTGCTCTCCTTCTATTCTCGCACTAAATCCCTTATTTATTTTACTAGCTACTTTGTTAAATTTTCTCCTCCTCTCTCTCTTCTTTTTTTCTCCTTACTTTTGGTGGCAATACATCATACATAACTGTTTTTGGGATGGGGAGTGGGGGAGGGAGGCGAGCGGTGCCGGCGCCATTTCTGACAAAGACGCATCGAATGGTGGAAGACAAGGAGACGGATGATGTGATATCGTGGGGGGAGGATGGCGGCTCGTTCATCGTCTGGAAACCCGTCGAGTTTGCTAATGAGCTTCTGCCGATTCACTTCAAGCACAACCGCTTCTCGTCGTTCGTCCGGCAGCTTAACACCTATGTAAGTGCTACTTCACATGTTGAATATATATGCATCCTAATTATTTTCTTCTTAGTTTCTGTAAACTTTTCTTATATATATATATTATTTTGCAGAAAATTAGGTTAATCATATTTTGTAGGATTGAAGCTTAATTTTCATCATAATCTGCATGCGGTGGGACCCGCATGCAGAGGGACATGGGCTCGTCCATATGTGGGTAGTGGGATAATTCTTGAAAGGAAAACAAGAACTATTATGAGGGAACGGACCCACACTGAATTACATTTTTGTTGCTTAAAACTTCCAAATGCTTTTTTGGTATGAATCTATTTCAGCACTTTTTGCCTTTTTTTTTCCGGCTGCCCGGCTGGCACGATTGATAAATTGTGTTGGGTCTTAAAGAGGTCCACATTTTGGTGTCCCAAATTGATTTTTAAAATGATTAGAAACACAACTTGTGTGCTTGTTTAATTCAAGTGTGCAAGACTTTTTAAGTTTTCATACATTTACAAGCTAGTGCTCTTTTTTAAAAAGAAACAGGAAGCTAGCCTAACCCTATTTTAATTAATGAGAATTATTTTGTAGGAGTTGCATCTTTTTCTGATAAAATTGTCTTGAGCATACTAGATAACTAGACTATGCATTTGTGAACAATTTTATAAGAAATTTGACATCACATTGCCGATCTATAAAGGACTATTTTATATAACATCAATAAGCATACATGAACAATATATATATTTTGATGTGGACAAACTATATTGTTATACTAGATATTGTCCAAAAACATTTGGAAGAATATTTACATCATTAAAATGTTTCCGACACAGATAGAACATCTAAGATTTTTTTTATCGTACTATATATATATGTGTGTGTGTAGTATACAGAACCTCTAGAAAGTTCCATACAACATTGATTATATTTAATGTAGACATGTGGAAAAAGTTAGAGGAGATAGATACAATCATACAAGACGCTGGAATTATTAGGTTCCGTGAAAGTGGGGGGGGGGGGGGGGGGGGGGGGGGGGGAGAAATAGACTGTACTATTAAGATCATACGGATTCTAGTGTGTATCAATTGTGCACAGCCATACATTACTAGCTAGCATTATCCCGACCATGCCATTTACTCGTCATCATACCTCAATTCTCAAACTTAATAGCATCATGTGCTATGTAGGATGTCCTTTACGAATAGTTCACGCAAAACCATCTGCAATTTGTCCGTCTCTAGCTAGCTACTATTATATGTATTATATATTTTATTAGCTTTAATTTTTATAACAACCTGGTTAAAAAAATACGGTCAAAATTATATTAATTATTTAATATTAACATGCATGTGTTTATTCAATTTGAAATAAATCTTCTGAATTTCAATCGAAATTAATTTTTTTCTTTGTCTATGAGAATTTAAACAAAACAAGAGCAATATATATGTTTTTAAATTTTTTTTACAATATTATCCTTAATTATAAAACTATAATTTTTTGAATGCGTGCTTAATGACACATGCTTTCTGATATATAATATATCTGAGGGGAGAATAAGAATTAATTCTCAGTTGTTTTCACTTAACCCGTTTTAAAAATTTTATTTTTTTGTAATTAAACAAAAATAAGAATATTTAAATGGACGAAAGTCCTAAATTCATGTGTTTAGATATCTTAGAAACATAAATATTAAAACACATAGACATAAAATTATCATTGATTTTATAATAGAAGTATTAGTGTTGAAATTTAGAAAACTCGGAATAGACAAAAAATAAATAAAACATTTTTCAATTAAATCTTCTTTGGAAACCATGTTCGTTATACTTCATTTTTTTTAACAAAAAAAGAAAACTTAAAAATCAACATGAAAGTGGCTTATTTTATTGTATGTCTTAATTTGTAATTAGCACACTTAACTAACACCTTGACAAAGAAGCATGAGGCGTACTAACAACGTCCTTGATGCGTCACGGCGTGGCTCTCTTGTAAATGCCTCCAACTAGCATGGTCAATGCTAAAGTTGGTCGAGGAATTAAGAGGCGTGTTAGGGACCTAACAGTCAGTTCAAGACCTGCCACCACCACTGTGTATGTGCATCTGGGACCCGCATTAAAGAAGGTTGACAATGTGCTTGCTCACGGATGTTGGTTGGTGCATGAGTGTAGAAACTTTATTAAGTTAGAAGAGTTTAGTAAAAGCTTGCGTCAGATCTGCTATAACGCTTTCTTGTTTTCAAACTGGAATTTTGAAAAAAGGGACTGGATTGTTGTCGTTTTGCTTGACTATGGTGGGGTTATTAGTATCCGGATTACACACTGCAGTTGGGATTCTTTTTAGGCTAATTAATAATTGGGATTAAATTATGAACAGTAAGTCAATAATGGCAATTACATTTTTTAAATAAATGTACCCAGCTATTGAGATTATTACTTTGAAACCATGCACTTAATTTTTCGTATATATATGTTTTATTTTTAATTAAAATAAAATACTTCTAAAATTTGAGCTAGATATGTAAAATAAATAGCTCCTGTAGTGCCAATTAACCTGGATACATGGCTTGGAATAATTGTAACTCCTATTGTTATGACTGATTGAGTTGGATTTTGTAGTCGCATGTCGTTGTCGTCACGCTAGAGTTTAGCAAATGGATCCGACGTCATACATAAATCTTATTGTAGATACATTGGCTCGGACTCTTTTGTTATTTGTAGGAAGGTAGTGTGTCATATCATATTATACGGATCAAAAACTCACCCTTAATTTTGTTATTAAGTGTCAATTCTAATCCTTGATTTTATGTATATAATCCGAAAAGCTCACCTCAAACAAAAAGTTAATTAATTATATAGTGACACCAACAAATACATATAGGGTGTGTTTGGATGCAACGGAATAAGCCGTGAATAGGGTATAAGAATAAGGAATTTCGATTTGCGTGCTTGTCCATATTCCTTATTCTTATACCATGGTTTTGTTAGTATAGGAATAAGGGCCCAAATTCCATATTCTTATACCGTTTGTTTTGCACAAGAATAAGAATAAGCACGCAAACCGAAATTTCTTATTCCTATTCTCTATTCCCGACCTATCCAAACACACCCTATAGAGAAGTGTGGATAACTCGATATGCACTCGATTGTGGATTTGTAATTTCTTTCATGATAATAGTAAACTTGATATTTTGGACTTTTTAAGTTTCTTTATTTGCAAATAGTTAATAATAATAATAATTATTATAATAATTATTATTATTATTACTATTATATTTAGTAATAATGGGAGCAATAATTTGTCATATTTACAGAGCAGAAATTTCAGTGAGATATAACATTTTCATGGAGTGTAAGTTATCAAAATTATCTTTCTGACCAAATCAAACTTGCTGACGTCTTATTAGACAAAATAATAATAAATAAACACATAAAATAAGAGTTTATAGACAAAGATTGAATAATTTGTTTTACAGTTTATATGATTACAAAAATTTGGTAAATTAAGATTACTAGAGCATGATAATATCAGTGTTAATGTCATGTAAATTTCAATAGTCTTTCTTTCAGTGTCAAAGATTACGGTACATATATTGTGATACGGAAGCAATTGAGAAAATGAAAGTTCTGTAATATGACCGCAATTGATAGATGGTTCCTTTTTTGTTTGTTTCTTTGATTTCATACAGTGAAAGCTCAACGGTCAAACAGGAGCTCTCTAATTATCAATAGAACAGACTAACGTCTCTTGTTCTACCAATGAAATTCTTGAACCATTTGACAGTATGCATGTGGTGTCATTGTCTATATGTTTCTCAATAAATGAATAATTAACATTTTTACTTTGATATTTTTTTAATTACAGATGGAGATCGGGCTATTCGTATTAACTTTTTCAAACTTAAGCTAGTTATTTAATCTGGCTAGCTATTTCTCTAAGCCTGAATAACCATGTCGTTGCTATTCGTACCTAATTTCACAAGTGTGCAATTAATTGGTTAGCCGGACCTACTCAAGAGATGTGTTTGTTTAATATGTTAATTAACAAAAGAATGTTGTAAAACAGTGATCAAATGCTTACTCAATGAAATGAACCCACTTATTGCATCCTTTTTTACTTTGTGTTATAATGGAACCACAAGCTTTGACTTTTTGCAATTACCCCACTAAATTTATAAAAATTGTTTTGCAACATTAAATCATCGAATATTCAATTTCAGGGCTTCCGCAAAGTCATGTCGGACAGATGGGAGTTTGCGAATGACAAGTTTCGGCGTGGTAAAGAAAGCTTGTTGTCTGAAATACAACGTCGCCGTCGCTCATGCGCACAGTCTGCGTCAGCAGCTCTCCTGCCTCCTTTGCCTCCACCACCTCAACCAACAACAACCACCGCCTCCACTGACTCCCCTGAGTCACCCAGCTCTCCTTCCGCCTCGCCACAATCGCCTGCTGTTTCAAAACTTACGGACCTAACCAGTGAGAATGCGAAACTCAAACAGGAAAAGCAGACATTGACAATGGAGATCGCACAAACAAAAATAATGTGTGAAAATATGCTTGCCGCTCTCTCCAGGTATGTAAACACCAAGGGTATGAATATGCAACTTCTCATGGAAGAAGGTTCATTGGAATCATTGGAAAATATGTTGAACTCACAAAGTATTCCAGAGGAGGCGGTCGAGGACACAAAGGAGGAGTCAGTTAAGCTTTTTGGGGCACTTTTGAAGGTTTCTTTGCAGAAGGATAACAAGATAAAGCCGGGATGGAGTGAGAATGAGGGGAATGTGTATAGTATCAGTGAACGGCCGATGAAGATTGCACCGTGGATACCTGGGTCGCCTTCGTTTCAGCTTGGAAGTAGTAAGGTCTCTAACTGAGATTTGATGGTCTAGCTGTCTAGGATCAATTGTACACATTATAGTCGTATTGTTAAAGAAATTGAATTGTAGTTTTCTAGAGTAGATTTGTGAGTTAAATTGAGCACAAGGAAGCTCAATGTAATTAAGATCATTTGTTTGAAAAAGTGAAGCAAATGTTCTATGTTAAAGTTTTCTGGTACATATAGTGGTGCAAAGGCAACTCTTAATATATATGTTTAACCATTAAAATTTCTTTCAGCTTGTAGAATGTATCTGATTGATTGATTCATTTATTTACATTAAGCGAAAATTAATGAGAAGCGCACCATAAACTCCCTACTAGAATCAAATCTGATGAAGGTCATGCTTTTTGTTTATATGGCTAGTATCACAAGATATTAACAAAGACAAAAGGATTTATCTATTAACTACAACAAGTGAACAACTTATTCAATGTGACGAAATATCTGTCATTATTCCAATGATTATTTTGATGAATTTTCTTTAGGCCCAAAAAGAGAATCATATTGGCCCATTTAGAGAGCAATTTCATATCATTTATTGCGAAGACCCAAGCCCATATTTTGTTTCCGTAATTCCGTTTCTTTGACCTGCTAGTCCACCAGCTGATTAACTAATTATATTCTAAACTGTTGATTTACTGTGGCATTATTTTCCTAAAATTTTTAGTAACAAGTCGGATTATAGTAACTCACAACTTGTTTCAGGAAATTATCAAACAACTGTGCCGCAGAGAACCAAGAATATATACACAACCTTTGCATATGTTCTCTGCTCAGATCTTGTCGGGGAGATGGCATCTCCTTCTGACCAAACAATAACACAACACAACGCTGTCTTTGAAACAAAGAAAGAAAACGAGAAAACAAAAATTTAAAAAACAAAAAAAATCAAAGTAGTCGACCAAAAATTCTCCACTTCCTCCAACGACTCTCCAAATTGACCTCCTTCCATCGTCGACCGATCTGCGTTTCTCTTCTCCATTCTATCTCCAACTGGAGAAGACTTGACTCGGTCGCCTCTCGCCTCTGACTCTCTCCGATGAAGAACTCTCCTTGGTCTCAGGCGAACCAACGGAGGAAGAGGTGGAGCTTCCTCCTTCCTCTGGCGGTGGCCATGGTGTTCTGTGCTGAGATCCTCTTCATGAGCCGCCTCGACATGGCCAAGAACGCTGATGTGGTGGAGAACTGGACCACCTCCTTCTTCCGACCCCGTTCCCTCGACGGAGATGTCTCTGTTGATGTTGTCAGAGATGTCGTTGGAGGTGGTCGGACAGTTGAGGAAGAGGTGAGTGCTTGTGAAGAATGGTTGGAGAAAGAGGATGCAGTGCCTTATGCTAGAGATTTTGACAAAGAGCCGGTTTTGGTCACCGGCAAGCCGAAGGTGTGTAATTTCTTCTCTTACTTTGGTTGGAATTGAGTGCTTCATGGTTGTAGTTTGATAGAGGGATTGGTTTTGGTTAGATATGTTACAAATGAATGGAGTTGTAGTTTAATTTTGGTTTTGTGGTACAAGGCATAATTTTGGTTGTAGTTTGATAGAGGGATTGGTTTTGATTGCTTCATACCGTTGTTGCACATCATTCAGTAATCTCGGTGGCTTATCCGTTAGAGTCCATAAGACAGCCTGAATTATGCAAGTAAGATCAAAATGTTAAGGGGGGAAAAAAGATAAAATATTGTTATGGACCAACCATGGGTACTGAAATTGGATACAGTTTCAATTATGAAAGTAACTGATTATGAATGGCCAATAGTTGTAAAAAGTAGATAAAACAAAATTATCAACATCTTTTACTTAATAATGGTGTTATCTGTTATTCTTTTGACTTTAGGACTTTAGCAGTTGCTCAGTACCATGTGAATTTGGGCACTCGAGTAATAGGAAAGCTGATGCTACCTTTGGGTATGGTCTAGAGGGTGATGTACCAAGTATTTTGCGGTCAATGGAGTCATCACATTACTACTCTGAAAATGACCCTGATGTAGCACGACGGTGGGTAAGAACTGCCTTTGGCTTTTGTTTTTTAATAAAACAAAGCTTGTACAATGATGGCCTCAAAGTGCCTGACATGGCTTTTTATTGAAAGGCATTTTATCCGGTTTCATGATATGTTAAGTTACAATTTATTTTCCCTTTATTGGACTAACAAAGAGTATTAACTTACTGGTATTCTAAATAGTTTCTTTCTGTTTATTTCTTTTGTGCTATAAATATGCAGTTTTGTGTCATGCTGCGAAAAAAGGGACAAAAACTTAATCTAGCATTTTGTTTTACTAAAGCAAGATATTTTCAATCATAGAGAATCTATAGAGAAAAGCCCACAAATTTAATTTGCTGAGGAACCTTCAAAACATATGTTTCTGATATGCCAGAAAAGGGTTTGGTGTGGTAATGACGACAAGCCTATTGTCTGATGTGCCGGTAGGGTATTTCTCATGGGCTGAGTATGATATCATGGCCCCAGTTCAACCAAAAACTGAAGAGGCCCTAGCAGCAGCTTTTATCTCAAACTGCGGTGCCCGCAATTTCAGATTGCAAGCCCTCGAGATGCTTGAGCAATCTGGGATCAAGATTGACTCCTATGGTGGCTGTCACAATAATCGTAATGGAAATGGTATGGTCCTTCTTTTTTTTTTTACTTTTATAGTACTATTATATCATGCAATTAGATTTGTTCACAAGTCTAAATAATCCAATTTTGCTACTTGTTGGAGATCTGGAATGATGGTGACTTGGATGTTCTCGTTCTATTGGAGGATTTTTTTTTTTTTTCATGTTTTGTGGTAAATTTTGTTGGAGGATTATTGTTCTCACTTCGCAACTGGAACTGAGAAGAACAGAGCAAAATGAACCAAAAAGTAGATGGAATGGAACCTAAAATGCTGATCAGTTCATATTGGTTATGGGCATGATTGAATGGCATTAACTAAGTTAGTTTTGGCTAGGTGGATGGCATGTACTTTGGTTAAGTTGTTCAATTGCTGGCAATGGAACTATGAAGCTATAGTTGTTAATTCACAAATATTATTGTAGCCAGCTTTTTCCATATCTTTTGTAGCATTTATTATGAACTGATCCTTCTCTAAAATTGTAGTTGACAAGGTGGAGACGTTAAAGCGTTACAAATTCAGCTTAGCATTTGAAAATTCTAATGAAGAGGACTATGTCACAGAAAAGTTCTTTCAATCTTTAGTAGCAGGTACCATTTTGGAAACAATTAGTGAAAATAATCACAGGCATTCAAATGACCATATCTCTTTGCAAATAATCTAGAAGATATTTAAAATGAACAAACTTAAAATGTGTTACACATTGTCGGTATGACAGAAGGCAATAAATGCATTTAAGGTGTACAGGACCTTCCTGTAATTGTATTGCATTTGTGCCTCTACTGTATATAGTTTAGTATACCTCATATCATGCTTCTGAACTGCTGCTAACTTAAGAGGCAAAAATATGATAAATGAACCAGCTCATATGATTCGAATGCAACATGTTTACTGCTATTACCTGATTCTTGTATAAGCAACCTATTGTTTCCACAATGTATTCTGCTGAGTTCATGAAATATTTAGGTACTATTCCTGTGGTGGTCGGTGCTCCCAATATACTGGAGTTTGCACCTTCTCCTGGCTCAGTGTTGCATATCAAAGAATCGAAAGATGTTGAATTAGTGGCTGCAACTATGAAACATCTAGCTGCAAATCCTGATGCTTTTAATCAAACTTTAAGGTTGACAGCACTTAATCCTTTCTGCTTTTCCTATTTGAGCTTAATTGCACTTATAGTGATATTTAAAGTTAAATATATTTATCGTGATCACACTCCAATAGTTGAAAGGACTATAATAATATCGAGTAAATATTATGACGAATTAAAGGTGTGGGTACATGTTTTAGATAATCTGATTAAATTATATTTTTGGAGCATTGTGTATATCTACATACATTGCATATTACTTGTTTGTGTCCCAGAAATATGCTTCTAGTTGATGTGCCTTTATAAAGAAATGACATTTGTATATGTTTCTATGCAAAAGCAAAACCTCAAAATGTTGGATTTTAAAAGTAATCAAAATAAGAAATGCCATGTCTACATATAAAACATATAAAATAGCATATACCCTGACTGAACACCAACCTAGTCACCCTGTTGTTGCCTTCTATGTCTCTCAGCAACCATGGAGAAGGGAAATATGGCTGCTGCACTTTTCAATACACAGTTTGTATTATAAGTAGAGTTGATAAATTTTTTGGGGTTTTATGGGACGTTTTCTGTTTTGAATGGCCATTGGTGCTCCTTGGGACTTTTTGGTGTCTGTTTTCCTTCATTTCTAGCCTACCCCAATTTGTTTGGGACTAAAGGCCATTTGTAGTGGTTGAATTAACTCAAAAGTAGAAATAAGTAAAAGGAAAAGGAGAAGCGGGCTCTTAGTTGCTAATTACAGTTCTAGGATTTAAGTCATGCTTGTAAAACAAAAAACGAGTTTATGTTGTACTAAAATGATGAGAACTTCCAGCATTTGTGGACTTTTTTCCCCTTTTGGTAGGTGGAAGTATGAAGGCCCATCAGATTCGTTCAAGGCATTAGTAGACATGGCAGCAGTTCATTCATCATGTAGGCTCTGCATATTCATAGCAACAAATATTCACAAAAAGGAGGAGGCAAATGAAAAATTCCACAAACGTCCTTGCAGTTGCTCGAGCAACAGTGAAACTACATATCATTTGTTTGTCAGAGAAAGAGGTCGCTTCAAGACTGAGAGCATTTTCCTCAGGTACATATCCTTTGATGCTTGTGCAACCATGAGATTTTAAAACATTCTGTCTGTCCCGCCCTCTCTCATCAAGTTTTGAGATCTAAACCATATGTATGTTTGTGTTTTCTATATGATTGTCTTGCAGATCTGGAAATTTAACACTCAAAGCACTTGAGTTGGCAGTCCTTGAAAAATTTAAATCTCTGAACCATGTTCCTGTATGGAAGAATGAAAGGCCACCAAGTTTAAGAGGTGGCACTGAGTTGAAAGTGTACAAAATCTATCCTGTTGGTCTTACGCAACGACAAGGACTGTATAATTTTAGGTTTAAAGATGACTTGGAGTTTGAAAAATACATTAAAGAAAACCCATGTGCAAAATTGGAGGTTGTTTTTGTATAACCATAGGATACGCCCTTTTGTACTTTTCCTTTTTGATAATTCCATTTGTAAGGAAGTTCTATTTCTAGGTATTATGTAATTATTTGAGAAAAATATACATATTTACGCATGATCATTTGTCTTTTTATTAGTTTGAGAAAGATTATCTGTAATATTATTTCTAAACTATGTAAGGTGTTAGTTTGAGAATTCGGCAGGTCATAGCTAAAACATTCGGCTTTGTTCTTTTAAGTGCAAACTTTTATCTAATTAATTTATTTGAGAACTCAGATCATATCTCCATTATGGTAGAAGTAATTTAGTTTAATTTAATTAGTTTATGGGTATTGCTAGCAATTGTCTGAACATATTGAAGAAATAAGAAATTTTAGTAGCTTTGTTTAGCTAGACGACCTCATGATTTCAATTACATTGCCAGCAAACTACCCTAGTTGGCTACTTCAGACAAACTGGCATATCGATATCCTCCGAAACAAATACAAACTCAAAAGCCCTTAAGCCCATGCTCTCTTTCCGAGGACTCAAATCCAAATAACATAAAACATAAGGTGGCTCTTTTTGCAAGCAACACGCAATCATCAATATATTAATGGGATTGAGATTCATCTCGTAACATAATCATTAATGTTGATTACTTGCAATAAAAAGAAGGTTTAAAAAAGTAACGATAGATATATATATAGATTTGGACCAGTGTTAAATAGATAGGTCTCCCCTCTATAAATGGCGATATAAATAAATATACATTTACAAGACCGGTACCGAATCAACAAACCAGAATAAAATTAGTCTGGTAAAACATAGATTAATCCATATTTACAAGGTTTTCATTGCATAAGAGGCACGTCGTGTCAAGATTCTAGGGCTAGCTAAGTAGCTAACATCCTTCACGTTTTTCATCAAAGGTATGCATACTTCTTATAATCCCATGTTTACTCTTCAACCATGTCAAATCTCATGGTCTGTGCTGGTCAGCAATAGTGATAGAATTCAGATATTCCACTAACTGATGAGCAATTATTTAGTGAATTTTAAACAACACAATATTGTTCAATTGTATGCATTAATAAAGAATTGGTTTTCAGATTTATGGATCATGAAGCTAACACCGAGCCAACTAATATTAAAACTCAAAAGGATTTAACGGGGCAGTCAAGTAAAGGTACAATTATATCTATCAATTCTTATGGAAATTTTCATTTTCAACAAAAAAATCTTATAATTAATATTTTAAATATTCAAGTTGTTGCTCACATGATTCAACTAGTATTCTAGTAATGATTCCTTGTTGTGTTTTTTTTTCCCTGTTTTGAACTTTTAAAGGGTCTACTATGGATGAAGGTGATACTAAACCACCATATCGTAATAGGGATTTGTTTCGGGCTATTATACTATCAGGGCCCGCCCTCTTCATTGTTATGTACTCTCTGATGATAGATGATAGTAGGCTGTAGGCACGAACCCTTCAATTCAATAGTTTGGGAATTTGTTCCTCTAATCTTCGCAGTGCTATACTTTTGGGCATGGTTGCTGGCAAGTCATGAAGTTGATCCCGACAGAGAGTTCTTTCACGTAAATGTGATGGCAACATGTAACTCACTGATTCCATCTTCTATCTGTTTCTATGCGTCCTAGGTTTATGAAATTATGGAATATATTTGTCAAACTATTTACATTTTCTACTATTTAATTATGTACATATATTGGTGGTTGTTATCTATCTTTGTAGCCTTTCTGTAATGGTAACAATATGAATGTTTCTATAAGATAATACAGTTTTCGGATATATATTTTGAATAATTAATCTTAATTCTATTTTTTTCATTTACTTAATTTTTGCACAAAATAAATAGACCGTACTTACAAACATCGATCTTAATTAGCAAGGTCATTAATAGATTTAATTTAAAATAAGACCGGAACTCATACGGTTTTCTTTTCATAGAGTAAAAGACGTTCAAATTCACTAGCAGAGATTGGAATGTAAGAACTGGTTGCTGGACAAGCAGGCCGCTGCCCTATCAAGTCGCTGGCAGAGCTAGCGGACAGCTGGAATTGGAATCTAAATAGACGTTTATGCTATCTCTTTGTATCCATTTAATTACTATGTCTAAGGTGATTAGTTATGTTCTCTGGACTATATTGAATAACTAGTGGGCACTCGAGCGCGTTGCACGACCTATTTTTTATATTTTTTATTGGTTGATAATAATAAGGTAATATAATATTTTTTTGGGTAATATATAAGAATTGTATGTCACACTCCAAACCAAGCCGTAATCTGGGGAGGACAGCACCGTCACGTATGCACACTCTACTGCGCACACGTAAGGCTATAAAACAGTGTCACAGATACAAATAATCACAAATAGATAATCACATAATAATGGCATTGTTTGTTCATACAACAAAAGGGACTGGTAACATATATACATATCAAAATCTCCAGTCATCATACAAACAAAACATAAAATAATAATGCACAGCGGATTAATACTATTCTAGCTCGGCTTGGTCTTCTGGCAAAAACTCCTCTGCTAAGTCTACCAAACCTGAACCTACTCCACAAGCAAATTATGTGGGCTGAGTACGCGAATACTCAGTGGTGGAAAAATGATAAACCTAAGGATCTGGTTAATAACTAGTTAGGAACTACACCATACTTAAGTTAGATCATTTTAATTCCTATATTATAATTTCTAAGTGTAAGTATAACTTAATGGTATCACTAATCTACACATAATGACATGCCAAAATAAAATCTGAAAAATATCTGGAGAAGTGGATAATAATAGAATAATAATATACGGAGTTCATATAATAATACGAGAGTGAAGCACCCGCACTCAATGGTCAAGTCATAAGTCACATAAAATCCAGAATCCATCTCACAAATTCCAATATATATATGACATGAACCGTACCTACAGATCTACCTAACTCAGCCTTGCTCAATTACTCAACCTTGCCCCTATTCCCACATTCCCGCTAAAGAAGTGGACAGTAAAACACGGTACCGGCCAACTAACTTATGGGGATCGAGAGGTAGTCTGATATAATGGCACATTCAGCTCTTAGTTCAATGTCAGACCAAAGGAATATAATAACACAAGACAACTGGATATAATAACAACGCAAATAACCATCAAATGACCGCAGTACCGCCTGATTAATGACATGTCATGCACCCAATTAATTAATGATCTAATTGCTAACTAAGGATTAAACAAAACCTAAGGTATCCACAATAGTCATAAAAAGACAATCCACACCTGGAAAAGTCTGAAAAGAAGCGACTACTCCTCTTGATGGTCGGTGGTGTCCTGTCATGCGTCACCAGCCTCGTACTCTGGGTAGTACTCGTCTGCTACTCCTGAGTAGTCCTCGTGCTCACCTAATGAAAGACTGCCTAATTAGAACGGAAACTAAGACTTAAACACTTATTCTAAAGATCACTAAATTAACCCTCTATTTGGATTGAGGTTCTAGCTACTAGGATTAAGGTTTTAGATTCTGAAAAGAGGGATTCTGTTTTAAAATATATTATTAAATTGAAAGAAGTATTTTATAAAATTTCAGCAGAGATCCATTTAGAAAACGATGTGAAGGAAGTTGTTTGGACGTGTTCCTACAGTCCATTCTACGCGTTCGAGACGTAACTAGACTGGAAAAGAAACTTACGAAATCCTTAACAAATTAAATTATGGATTAACACTTTTAGTTAATTAATAAATAAAACTCAAAAAGTATACAAATAAAATATAAATAAATCAAACTCAAATGTCATTTAGAAATAAACTAACTATAATTATTCTAAATATAGAAAGAAATTAAATTAGTCTATGAAACACAATTATAATCATTTATTGTTTCGTATTTTAAACGTGTTGGTATTTTAATGTGTTTGGGATCATACGAGTCTAGGTAGTTGTTTCCATTGTATCTGTATTTTCAGAATTATTTCTAGACTATTTAGAATCATCTCCCATATTTAAGTTTACGTGCTTATCCGATTTATTTAGGCAACACGTTACTTTAATACCATTTTTTTGGTCCACTTGTTTCAGATAAATCCGTCTCTAAATTATTTGGATCCAAAACTGGTTCTAATTTTATTACTTTGGATCCTCACATTTAAGTTAATCACTTTTATTAACTTAATCACTTTTATTAATTAATCGTGCAACTATAAATCTGGACCTAGCCCAGTCCAGAAAAACAAGTTCCAACAGAAGAGAAATGGGCCCAACCACAGAGCCCAACACAGAGGAGAACAGCCCAGCCAACAAGGCAGAGCCCAACATCACACACCCGGCCTCAACAGTCCAGAAAAGAATCACGGGAGGCCCAACACAAAGCCCAGGCGCAACAGGAATGAAGAAGCCGGGTCCGGGAATCAAATCCGAACCCGACAAGGAAAACCAAAACCAAACAGAAGCAGAGACCCGACCCGGCAGGCCTGTAATTTTTCAGAAAGGACCCTAAATCAAATTTATTTACTTAGAAATTACCTAAAGGACCATAACAACAGAACAATTTGTAATTAAGTTCATTTTTAGTTCAAAAATCTTTACAGAACAGTCCTAAACTCGGAAAACTTCACAAACATGCCCCTGGACATATATAACTTGTACTAGTAAGTACACAGAAAGGATATTCGACTGATACCAGACCTGTACCGGTCTGATAACAGACCAGAGAGCAAGATGAAGAGGTACAAAGCTGGTACCAAGCCTGCACGAGCTTGGAAACCAACCAGAGAACACACCCAAAGCACAAGCTAGCCTAGACAACAAGCACATTTACTCTTAAATTGATTCTACACGCTTTATCCTAACTTTAGCAAGCACCAAATTCTAAAACAGACCCACAACCATTGACAGATCAAGATAACCCAAATGAAGCACTTACATCATCTATTTAGCAGACCAACAAGCAAAACAGATCTATTGAGACAATGCACAACTTCACCACACAATTCATCGATCCAACAGTTCAAGCAGCAGTACACAAGGCAACAAGTCAATACATGTGCATGCCTCACAAATTTATACATTCACAGAGCCAATTGAGACAAGTCAACAACACACAGATCAAGTTCAACAGAGGCCATGCATGGTTGGTGTCGTGTGATTCGTCGTGTGATTCGTCGAACCCAGCGGCAGAGGAAGGGGGTCCAGTGGGGGTTCGATCGGTTTGGAGGAGAGGAGGAAGAAGTGGGGTCAACTGCTTAGGGGAGAGAGCCAAAGCAGTGGGGTCCGGTGGGTCCGCCATGGGCGAGAGAGGCGAGCGACCCAATCGAGGCAGAGAGAGGGAAGCGAAAAAAGAAGAGAAGAGAGAGGGGTGGGCCCGTGGGGGCGACGACCTCTGTCGGAGAAAAGAGAGAGGAGAAAGAGAGATGGAGATGATCCAACGGCTGAGAAAGACCCGGAGATTTTGGACTTGATCAAACGGTCCAGAACGAAAGAAATTGAAGGAATTTGTAAACTGATTTATCTGATCAGTGGAACTCAGTTTTTAATCCAGTTTTAACCCACATAAATTCCATAAATTTGATGTTTAAATCTTTGTTAATTAAATTTATTTGTTTGCTCGAAGTTTTACGAGATTTCATAATTTTGTTTAATATTTTGAAGATAGATTAATTCATGATTTCTGAGAATTTCTTTGTTAATATCGAATCAGTCATTGGTTTTAATAAATTTAGCTATTCCAGAAATTAAGTATCAAATTTAAAAATTTAAATTATGTTTTCTAATTTTACGGGTTTTTACATTGTACATAATGAAAACTTCGGCATCGTTAAAAATTAAAATCTGTATGAATGTAAATAAAAACAATTCTAAGGGTAAGAAGAGGGACATAATACATATCATGATCGAATATAAGAAAAATAATTGTAAAATAAATCGTTATTGGAGCATTTGAAGGTTTAAAAATAAATTAAAAGCACCAAGTCGAATTATAGTGTTGACTTAGAAAATGTAGGATATACTCAGCAAGGCCAACTGCAAAATCAGCAACTGCTTTGGGAATTGGGACTCTAGCAACTTCCTGCAGAGAAAACAACCAATTAAAGATTACCATATGCTGATAAAAAATTTTCTTAATACCCATGAACTTGACCCGGACGACTGACAACGCCTATTTTTTCATAAAGATGTTTTTGTAAAAAAAAATTATAGAAAAAAAGTAAAAGAAACTATAGAAAAAGATGAATTTTAACTGAAACTAAATTGTACTGGCTATGTTTTCAAACTCGTTTATTTTGATACATGTCAGTTTTGGAAACTCCATAACAACAGCAACTTTTATGGCTATATATGTTACCAGTGGTTCAAAATCATTTCTTTCTACTCGCAAAAGCATGAAGTAACTTTGTAAAATAATTTTAAATTTGGAGATTGTTTCTTTCTACTCGCCAGTTCAGAAAAGATTGTTTCTTTCTACTCTCCAAATTTAAAACAATCTCCAAATTTGTTTCTTTCTACTCGCCAGTTCATGTAACTAAATAATTTTAAATTTGGAGAAAAAAAAATGTAAACATCTATAAGAAAATAAGAAATAAAAAGTAAAGTGTGACATTTGTGGCACCAAAAAAGTATGACATCGGAACCTTGCTCGTTGTAAAATATGTTAGTTATAGCGTCATATTACAATTTGCAAATTGCGAGTATCTTCCCTTTTGTTTTCAAGCCTTAGCTGGGTCATTTTTGTGATACCCCGAATTTCTACTGTTTCTGAATTTGTTTTTAATATAGAATTGGGTGCACTTTTTTAGTTTTATTTTGAGTAATTTATTTCCATGAAATTTAAATTTTAAACTTACTATTATTTTGAAATAGAAATATGAAAAAAATATTTCTAAATTTATAGTTTGCATTATAAAGTGTTTAATTATATTACTGATGTGGCATGATTTTTTTTTATGCAAGGAGGTATGATTTCTTTTATTTATAGATGAAATAGTAATTTTTGAAATTAGTAAAAAAAAATCGGAAATAAAGATGAAGCAGACCCTTCCCCTTTCTGTCTCTTCCATGCGATCCTAACAGAGCCATCCGCCTCTTCTTCTCCCCCAAAACTGAACCACTCTCCTCAAAGGTGATCTCCTCCATTCCTCCGTCGTTTCACCGGATCAAAATACCCACGTGTTCGCTCACTACCCTCTCGCATTATCTACCCTTGGATCGTTGATTGGAGACCAATTCTCGTTGTATTTTTCGACGAAAGTTTTTTGGAGTTTGAAGCAAATTCATCAGTTTTGGCCGTCTCTCGACTTGGAGCACTCTAGGTCCCTCTCCATCGATTTTCAAGTGGTCTTGCAAGGTTCTTTTGGGGGTTAAGTGGTGAATTCGACCCTCTTTCTCGAGTCACCGGTCTTTGGCCGAAATTAAAGTCGGGCAGTGTGTATTAGAGTCAAGGATAGCGGATACGGCTAAGGGTCATTATGATCGTCTTGTCCTGCTTGTTTTTCTACTGTTTTTTATTGATCAGGTACAGATTCCACTTGAGTTTTAATTATGTGTGACATATTAGTAATATTCATTTTGAATTCATAATTTGATGTTCATTCATGAGAATATTTTGTGAGTATGTATATTGATATATGATTGGAAAGTGGCATATTTAATGGTATCAGATTGAAATGTGATTTGATTGAGGTAAGTACAGCTTGTGAGATTGAGATAGACGCTTGTAATGTTTGGAGGTGGAGTCATGACCCATCCTACCAAGTATCGTGTAATAAGCGCTTATGTACCTAGAATCAGTAGGTCTAGTGTATAATGGTCCGGAGTGTGAGTGATCCCAGCTTGCTTGTACGTTTGATGATCTAATTGATTGAATGAGCCATTGGCAGCCCTCATAGAAGAAGACTCGTGGCATATTTGTCTGGCCATTGGCAGCCCTCATAGAAGGTGACTCGTGGTATATCTGTCCGGCCATTGGCAACCCTCACAGAAGGAAACTCGTGGCATATCTGTTTGACCGTTGGTACCCCTCATAAAAGGTGTCTCGCGACATATTTGACTTTGATGACGAGAAAAGAAACCAAACTTGCATATTAGATAATTGTCTAACCAAATGAGTCAACATTTATTATACTTTAGAATTTGAATTGTTATGGAAGTGATTGCCGAGCTCACATTGCATATTGCATTGATTTAATTAATTTGTCGTTGCTATGACCATTTGAAACAAGATGTGAATGTTTTTACATGTTAGTTGTTGCATACTATTAAGTACTTTTCCAAGGAATTGAAATTACATTTTTCATACTTGAATTTTAAATGATTTTGAAGAGCATTGAATTTATTTCATAGCTGCATTGCTTTATCGAAATATTATATTTAATGTTTACTTGAAATAAATATGGATTTGATTGAAAATATTGTTTAACTCAGTTATGTATTTAGTTTCACTGTATGATAATCAAAACTCAAGTGGCTGGAACTGAATATCGTACTGAGAGAAATTTTATTTATCTCATTCTGTACTTTTTGCATGTTTTCCACAATTGGTTGTTGGTTCCAGGTTTCAGATCAAGTGCTAGGCAGCAAGACGAGTAGCGGGCCTTGGATACTGTGGTTAGCAACCTATATGAACTAGACTGTTGTAGGATTTACCTTATATTTGTGTAATCAATTTTAAATTTATATTTGACATGTATATTAATGATGTTTAATCCACATTAATTTGTAAAAATAAGCATTAGTAAGCCTTGCGGGTGCAGCAGGCAATAAATTTGTAAAAATATTCGACGGGGTGTCACAATTTCCACTAAAGTATGAATTGCCAATAAATTTAGATGCCAATTTTAGATATTAAAACAAACAAAAATTTCGAACAAGATACAAAAATAAAAAAATTAATAGTAGAAAAGATTAACAGCAAAATTCTTACAAAATTTAAACTTCCGCCCTAATTCAACTTTTAAAAAGTTCTTAGAAAGTCCTAATCCAAAAATTCTTGAAAAAGAAACTCAATGAAAGCACAGAGAAAATTTGACCTAGCTAGAATTGACCTAAAAATCACAAACCGAATTAACCTAAAAAAGCATAAAGATGGATTGAACAATATTTAGTAATGGGTTGTGTTTGGCAGATTCCCTCAGGTTGCTTCTAGAGACTCCCCTAGAGGTGGTTGCTGCACTATATCAACCACTGGTGACAACCATGTATGCCCTCCAGCATTAACTGGTCCTGTGGTGCTGCTGACACAACATGAACCTCGCTTTTGACGACTAATGTTTGTAACTTATCCTCAACTACTCCTGACAGTGGCAGCCCATGCTGGCCCTCGACCTCTTCTTTTCATTTTCCTGCACCTCTCCCTTCTTCTCAACCTCCTTATCCTCCTCCTTTTCCTCCTCTTCATCATCCTCTTCTCCTTCTGCTTGCTACTGACACACTCCCCTGAAGCTGACCTTATTGTGCTATTGCTAGCACATCCTCCGATAATTGTGTTGGAGGTGGTGCATGCATCTAGATACAAAGGTTCATAAGTCTTGTAAGAAACTCCTCAAAGGAGTCACATTGTCAATACAATTATTATAACTATTTTTAAATGGGATGCAATTCTAAATTAATTATAATTATTATAACTATTCTTGGATCACATTGTCAATACAATAAAATGATATTTATTTTTAACAAGTGCAAAAATCGGAATTAGTCTCTAATTCGCATAGTTCGATTGCAATGAAGAAATTGAAGAATAAAAATAAAATCGAATGAATCAAATAAAATATTAAAAAATAAGAATTATTAGATTTTAAAAATAAGAAAATAATATAAGTTGGAAGAATTAGATCAATTAAAATGTAACAAATATTTAATTATGAATATAATGGATTTTTTTTTTCAATAATTATTTCAAGAAACTTGATCAATTAGTGATTTTTGTTGTTGTTTGAATTATAATACGTATGAGTATATTTTAGATATTAGTAAAATAAGTAACTTTGGAAATTATACCTCCTATTAGTTACATAATTTGGTTACCCACCGATATCTCAGTTTTCGATTGCTTTCTCCATTATCAAATACATAAAGATTGAGTTTAAGAAATACATCTACTTTATTCGCAAACTCTTTCATATTGTACATTCAATTTGCATGAACTCACAAAAGATGCTTACTTTTTGTATGAACTCACAAAAATAGTTTTGGTACTTTGACCAAATTATGCCTAGAATATACTTGAAAAACTAATTAATAAACATGAACCTTTTCTTTTATGGCAAAACAAAGTTTAGTCTACCTTCACACTCAATTCAAAATAGCATTTACTGTGGAAGATTCATAGATGCCTACAAAAAGTGGAAGCAATGATCTAGATGATTCAGAAGTTGATTCTGAGGTTAATCTTAAATGAACAAGTAAACTGGGTAGTGGGAGTTATTAGATTGAAATGGTGCAAAAAAAACTTTGTAGGTCTTGGATTGTTTTAATTCATGTAAGTTTGTCTTTTTTTCTTTTGTGGATTAACGTTGTAATATAATTAAATTATATTTGAAATAATTAATTTGAATAATAAATATTTTGCATTATTGTTTATTTATTGAGAAATCATGGTATGACTGAAATAGGAAAAATATAAGGGAAGAAACGACAAAATATATTAGCGCTAGATTAATTGTTATTCCCGAGGATGTATATTTTGGACTTTTTTCTAAAAGGCTGAAATTATCTTTAAATTTTTCATTAGGACTTAGCACCTTCTAATATTACCTACAAGGGCCTAAGATAAAATTGTGCGCCGAAATATGGGAAAAAACAAAAAAGCGTCATTTTCATTTACGTTGTGCGTCAATCTAGTTCGCACTCAAAAAAATAACTTTGTCAGAGAAATACTTGTACTTGCAATAGCAAGATGTTGTTGAAAGTATTATTGTTCGAAAAAAAAAAGACGTTGCAACTTTAAAAGTTATATGAATAAAATAATATAGGCCTTCATATCACCGTAATTAATAAAATAATATTAGCATTTAAGGGAACGTTACCATGTTAAAAAGAAAAAAGCTGCCACAGTGGGAAAAGTGTCAATATTTTACTCTCCTACAATAATAGCCTAAAAATTGGCATGTTATTTACAGATATGTTGTCGTATATTTTCTAAGAGTATTAGATATTTATTTTATTTCTTCTAAAATTTTTTATTTTAATCATTTCAGCATATTCAATTTAAATTAATGAAGAAAATTTTCAATAATTAAACAATCATTTTTTACTCAAAATTCAAAAGTTGATAAAAAAATTCTTATTCAAAAAATAAATTTCAGTAAATTTGCACTCTTAATGATGACATAATAAGTTTACATGCAAATTAATCACATGCTTGTTCTGAAAATTTTCTTTTTTTTTTGGAAACATAATTGTTCTGAAAATTTTCACTCAACAAATACTATATCTTCACTTGAAGAACACTTCATAGATCAGAAATTTGAAATAAAAATAAAACCGTTTATCAAATATTTTGCCTTAATATGTATTCATGGATAGAAAATGACATTTTTTTATTAGTTAATAGATGATGGAATATGGACATATATGACAAAAAAATTTGAAGAAGATATAAAAGCGGCGTGATTTAAAAGTAATATTATATTAAAATAAGACAAAAGTTTTATAATGTATGGATAAATTTATCTGAGGCACACTAAAATTCTATAGCATAGGGAGAGAATAGGTTAAAACTTTAATTTACTTTTCATTTTGTTCTCCAACAAAGTCCAAGATAGCGACAGTTTATTTAAAAAAAAAAATTAAGGCGCAAATGGTAAGAGTGCCTGGACTCTGTTGGAAAATATTTCTGGTGCGCAGCCCTAATGGAAAATTTATAGATAATTTCAGCCCTTTCGGAAAAAACTCCTATATTTTCGGGGTTAAATTTACATATTAATAGCAGTTTCACCCATGGGAAATATCTATATGTTGGCATACGGGCATCAAATTAAATTGTTGTGGAAACATTTCCTCGCGAATATAAAAAATTTTACCACGTTAAAAACTTCGACTTTAGATTATTGGCAAGGAAAGTAATTACGAAGATGCTATTCCCAAGGATGTGTTATCGCATATTATTATTCCCATGTAAATATCCACGGCAAAGGCCTTGTTTTTTTATCTATGCACTTGTGACAAGTTCTTGTACTATAAAAAAGTTAGAGTAAATCCTCATGGAATTTTTCAAGGGTTTCATAACTGAGAAAGTAGTAAAAAGTTTATTTGAACTCTCATTTTCATCCAATTTTTCCAAAACTCCACTTGCATTGCAAAAAGAATTTCTTATCAACATATTTTAACGAAAAAAAAAGAGATATGTTTTGTTTCCCTTCAACAAGTATTTAGGAGAGAAAATGTATCTAGCTGATCATATCACCTGTCTCGCTCATTTCTTTCAGAAAGTGCTCTTGTTTTCTGGGGTTTCTTTTTTTTAATTCTATAATAGATGAGCAATGTTCTGCTGCCACAAATTTTGATTGCCACAGATGTCACAACTTTATTATTGTATTAATATTTTAAAATTTTAAATTTTAATTTCGAATTTCAATAATTGATCTTGTTTAGTTTAACAAGCGATACATTTTCATATACTTTTTATAAATTTTGTAGTTCATTTGGTACTTGATCAAGAGGTCAAAATATAAACGAATTAGAATTAATCTATCATCGTTAACAAGACCCATTCATTTTAGACCTTTTCATAGAGGACCAAATGAACTTCAAAATTTATAAAAATTAAATGAAAATGCATCACTTGTTAAATTGAACAAGATCAACGGTTTATATTTTAAATTTTGAAATTGTAATAAAATAGTAAAGTTACGGCATTTGTGGCAATCAAAATTTGTAGCACTAGAATCTTGCTCATGATAAATTATAATCATAAAGTCTCGTCTAATGTCAACATTTTTGCATAAAATTTTCTCTTGATCCTCCGTGCTATGCTTTGCTCCATGTTAAAGACAATCTACATCATATTTTCTTCCTTTTTACTTCATGCTGAATAGTTTTGGCATTCCATGAGTTTGCAATTCCAATACAGAGGCAAGATAAACTACTAGACACAATATTCAATAATGCAAAACTATTGACACACCGATCAGCGAAGTATTTTGACCTTGCACCTTCAAATCTATGCAAATTTCAACGCCAAATTGTTGCTAGTTCGATCTGTTTAAACAGGATGACAGAAATGAATATTGGAAATTTAAATGGTACAAGAGCTGTAAAAAAATATTTCAATTTTTTGAGACAATAAATAATTTATACTATCCTTATCAAAACAATACAAGATATGACGAAAAAATATTTGATTCTTTTTAAGACAAATCACAGATAGATTTCTATCTTTAATTTGTGCATAGCTTTGGACCCTTCTACTTTTATTTATGATTTAATTATTGAATCACTTTAATTATATTGTAATCTTTTAATTTCCAATTCTAACGATTTACAAGTGTTTTATTTAGAAATAAGTCTATTAATAATCATTGATTTATAATTAAATGTATATTTAGCAAGATTTATGAAAAAAAAATATAATAGTATGTACATAATTGAGAAATGCATTGTATTTTTATAACACTTAATGTGTGTCTCATTTTCGTGTTTGGCGTGTCTGTAATACGCGTCGTGTCTTTCGTGTCGTGCTGTGCCGTGTCTCCTGTCGTGCCGTGCTGTGTTTCGTGTCGTGTCGTGTCATGTCGTGTCTATATCATCAAAATTGAACACGACACGCTTTAGGACATGCCACGCGAAGTTCTCATGTCGTGTTCGTGTCCATGTCTTGTCGTGTCGTACCACCTTCGTGTCGTATCGTGTCGTGTCGTGTTTGGACACGTCGTGCTTTTTTTAGAACACTATGTATAAGTTTATATATATAGGAAAAAATTACATGTCAAACTTTAAAATTGCGGTTTAAAATTGGAGTTAACAGTTACAACGTTTGATACTTATTTTCTATTTTTAATTTATTTTAAATGATAATTATTCATGAATTTTGTTTTTTTTTTTAACAAAATTTCCCCGATTGTGTGGAGATCCTAGTTCAAGTGATACAACATTAAATGATTGGAACACGATATATATAATTATATACAAATAAGAAATTACCAGGTGGCAAATAATTGCACCATTTCGATTTTATTCTGACAAAATTTGATCAAAATGTATCTATTATTCTCAAGATGTTAATTTCAATGAAAATGAACTCAAAATTCAAAAAAAAAAAAAACCTAGTGACTTTATTTTGATGATATGAAATAAACAAACTTTTTTTTTTGGAAATAAATAGAGCAAACTGCTCTACCACTTTTCATTATAGAAAAGTAAAAATACTGCGTTTCCTAATTACAGAACAAAAACCTGACTCAGTTTCTGTACAGGTACCACCTAATAGTACCAGTGTCCCTATAGCATCTATTAAATCAAGAATCTCTCAACATTTAAAATTCCAAACCTTATTATGCATTTAAAAATCCTTTGAAACACTAGACAGTACCCGATTAATCAAAAAGCACTGAAAAAAAATCCTAAAATGTAAACCACCAAAGCCATCTACATCTCCTTTCCTTAACCACCAAAAACAAGCTGAGTAGGCACATCCATCATCCATGGATGGCATCATCCCTAACGCCTTCTCCTTCAGGTCTTCTTACCAGCTGCATACGTGTACTAGCATAAGGCCCTGGCGACTTCAAAGACACCACAAACCCACTTTTTATTGCAAACATACTTAAGACAATCTCATTCAATGCTCCCAATCAATTCTATACCTCCCCAAAACACCATGTATGACCAATATTTACACACAACTTCTCAAATACAGAGTCATGGGAACCTTATTACAACTTACAAATTGTTCAAAGCAAGCAAAAAAAAACACCCCAGCAAACTGAAAAATGAAAAGAGAACTAGCAAACTACTTTGCTGAACTGAGCCTTTTATCCATTCTGTTTTGTCTAGTTAAGCATGCATCTCTTCCACCTCTGGCGGTCTGGCCACTATCCAGCCTGTATCTCCCTCCTTGTGCTCTGCTTCCCAGTTGTTGCCATGGCCTAGTTATCAACTACTGCTATACCCAGCTCTTTTGTTTATTCCACACTGAAGTATCATTTTCAATACCAGGGGTGGCCCACATGTCATAAGCAATTAAGCAGCTGGCTCTCTCTCAACGGCTGTATCAATCACATTCTCAGCCAGCTAATTCATCACTCCTATCTTCCACCCTTTTTCTTTCTTTTTTTTTAGCCATTAACGGTAATTGGGTCCCGCTCTCCTTAGCCAATCGGAAGATGACAGGTGTACCATGCAAACCAGACTTGATCGAACCCAGTAGCTTCTGTCGGGTTCAGTCGCCGAATTGAATCAGTCTCTTATTCTGCTGCGGAAATACTAAGTACCATCCTAATCAATGACATCCCGTGCCATCCCAACGGGCTTGTGTCGCTGAGGACCATTAAACCTGTTTATCCCACATGAGTCCCACGTGAGCAACCGATTTTACCAATTTTAAATCGGTTTGGTCCCGTCATAATCAAATCTTTCTTTCTCTCTCTTCGATGGTGATTCTCTCCTCTTCTCTCTAGCGAAAATTTTTCTTTTCGCTCAAATTCATTGTATTACTCAGATGAGATCAGATCTGTCAAATTTTCGCTTTTCAGGTATGTTTATCTCTATTTTCATCAGATCAGATCGTGAAATTTTGATTCCTTCCGCAATTTTCATGTGCATTGTTTGATTTCTGGTTTTTTGCGAGTTTAATTCTACGTTAGATTTGAATGTTCCTTTTGGTCCGATCAAGTCAGTATATCCCTATCTCGATCATTTACAATACTCATGTGTAATTCTGATTCGTTTGTAATTCCAATTAATTGTGTTCAATTTGCTATCACATCAGAATCGAAGCTTTTTTGGGCATTTACGTGACAAATTTGACATCAATTTGCGATTTTTCAAGGTACTGATCTTAATTTTATTTTATTTGGTTCCAAATTTTTCTAAGATGTATCTAGTGTTATGATAGGGAGTATCTATTTATGTTCTAGGGATGTATTTATGTATCTTGATATTATTTATCAGCAATAATATAGTATATTGTTCAGTTTATTAGAGTGATTTACTGTATGTTTATATAATTTAATGAAAGGGAGTATCTATTTTTGTGCTAGGTTTGATCTTTCACTGTTAGTTTATCCCTATATTGTTCAAATCACATCATAAAAGCTTTATTAATTGGAACCATTATATCCAATTAATTGTGTTCAATTTGCTATCAGATTAGAATCGAAGCCTTTTTTGCATTTACGCGACAATTTTGACATCAATTTGCGATTTTTCAAGGTACTAATCTTAATTAGAATCAATATTTTCAATTAATTTTGATAATTGACTAGGTAATTGTCTTTCAATAAACTTTGTTCTTATAAAATTGTGATTAATTTCTGCTTTTGATAAATGTGATTCATTTTTGTTTCAGGTGTATTGTATTTCTTTTGAGAATGAGATTGTCAAGTTAAGCGTTTTGTTTGCTGTTTTAGTATAGGCTTAAAGGAGTACAAAATATAGGATAAGGGAGTAAATAATATCTAACAAGGGAGTACATATCAAGAACCTGGCAGGTGTGTTTGGTATTTTAGCATAGGCTTAAAGGAGTACAGAACATAGGATAAGGGAGTAAATAATATCTAACAAGGGAGTACATATCAAGAAGCTTTGTTGTTTGTTTGCTGTTCTAATATAGGCTTAAAGGAGTACAAAATATAGGATAAGGGAGTAAATAATATCTAACAAGGGAGTACATATCAAGAACCTGGCAGGTGTGTTTGGTATTTTAGCATAATCTTAAAGGAGTACAAAATATAGGACAAGCGAGTAAATAATATCTAACAAGGGAGTACATATCAAGAACCTGGCAGGTGTGTTTGGTATTTTAGCATAATCTTAAAGGAGTACAAAAGATAGCATAAGAGAGTAAATAATATCTAACAAAGGAGTACATATCAAGAACCTGACAGGTGTGTTTGGTATTTTAGCATAATCTTAAAGGAGTACAAAACATATGATAAGAGAGTAAATAATATCTAACAAGGGAGTACATATCAAGAACCTGACAGGTCTGTTTGGTATTTTAGCATAATCTTAAAGGAGTACAAAATATAGCATAATAGAGTAAATAATATCTAATAAGGGAGTACATATCAAGAACCTGGCAGGTGTGTTTGGTATTTTAGCATAATCTTAAAGGAGTACAAAATATAGGATAAGGGAGTAAATAATATCTAACAAGGGAGTACATATCAAGAACCTGGCAGGTGAGTTTGGTATTTTAGCATAATCTTAAAGGAGTACAAAATATAGCATAAGAGAGGAAATAATATCTAACAAGGGAGTACATATCATGAACCTAGCATGTGTGTTTGGTATTTTAGCATAGGCTTAAAGGAATACAAAACATATGATAAGGGAGTAAATAATATCTAATAACGGAGTACATATCAAGAACCTGGCAGTTGTGTTTGTTCTAACATTGGACAATTCTATGTTTTGCAGATTAATGTCAGTGATGATAAACGTGTTGTTGCTTACCGGCTACTACTAGATCCTATCAATGAGGTGAAGCCGAAATTTAGATTTGCAAGTGAGTGTGTTCTCTTTGATCTTGAGGAAGAAAGCTGAACTTGGTGGTTGACTGAGAAGATTACAAAACTTGGTCGTTGAGTATAACTTAGTTGGTATTGTTTGTTTTTTGTTGAGTGAATGTCGTTTGGGGAATAACTCTTATTTGAACATGGTTGAATGAAAAGTTTATACTCCGTTTTTAAGAATTATATACTCTGTTATTGTATTGAATTTTTATTTGCACAATTTGTCTGCTTATTAAATGCTAATTTGGTATTCAATATGTAGAAATATATACTCCCTTATGGAGAATTATTTACTTCCTTAATATTTCAATTTTTATTTGATTATTCTTATTTTTCAAATTGAAATATTGAATGCTTATTTGAACGTTTTGACCAAAAATTATATAATCCCGTATGGAAAAATATGTACTCCTCTCAGAAGAAGTATGTACTCCTCTCAGAAGAAGTATATACTTAATATTTTCAATTCTTATTTGCACATTTTTTGTCTGGTTTTAAATGCTAATTCTGTATTCCATATGTAGATGTATATACTCCCATACGTAGAATTATTTACTCTCTTAATATTTCAATTTTTATAGGATTATTCTTATTTTCAAATTCATATATTGAATGCTTATTTGAACGTTTTTACCAAAAATTATATACTTCCGTATTGAAAATTATATACTTCCGTATGGAAAAGTATGTACTCCCAGTTCACATTTATATACTCCTTTATACTAATTTAGGTACTCCCGATTTTTAAGTGACGTCAGCATCCCCGAATCATTAATATTTTGCGCTGAAAGTTTACCGCTCCTCTATTTTAGGCCAGCGTGCCTGTATTTGGGTCAGGTTGGCATGGGATGTCCTGGGATGTCATTTTCCTGGGATGTCCCATATCAGCTCCGATTCTGCTGTGGGTGCGAGTTCAAACGGGTCTGGATCCGACTTCATTATTTATTGGGCCGACAGGTTAATGGGCCGTAGTATTAAGAAAATGTGTACCAGCCCCTTACCTTACCTATCAGGCTCTGGGCCTTCACTTGTTTCATTTGGTTTTAGGTCCATATCCATGTACATTAGTACATATATGTTTATTTTTTTTCAATTGTAAATAGTCATACTACAAAAACATAATCTGCTAGTCGGTTTGCACAGTCCCATGATGTCAAATATATGATCAGCCTTTCCCTTGACGTACATTCATTTGTGGCCCTTTTACTTTTTAATTGACTCGGCCGGAATTTCAAAATTGTCTATTTTCCTGTCCAAATGACCTTACATGAGCCTTCATTTTATTGGTTATGGGCCTAATTATGTGCATATAATTGACTTGTATTATCTCCGGTGTTCCCCTTAGGTATGGTGATTTCCAAAATTTTATTTTACTCATGTCAGGTGTTTGGCTCATGAGTCAGCCCTCAGCTGAAGTCTCCATTGTCTTCTTCACTTGTAGCCAAAATTTTAAGGCAACCACCTAACTTGTGTCTCAACAGAAAAACTCCAAGTTTCTTTTTCTGACAAATTGCGTCCCATAAATCTTTCGCACTTAATGAAAATCCCTGAGCCAAAATTCTATCTTACATAAACTCTATATAATATCTTCCTCGACAAACCATCTTCTCATCTTCGAGACCATCATAAAGATTGACTATATTAAATAAACTAATAAAACAAGTAAATTAAAATTCCAACAGAAGAGGTGTGACTAAATTCAAGAGGCAATTATATCTCTTTTTTAAGAATATATGAGATAAGTACATCCCCGACTGCAACACTGAGACTGTACATATGGGATACTCCTTTCCTTCTTTTCCTCCGATTTAGGGCCTCTTTTAATTTTCTTTTCCTGTGCGTTCCTCTTCTGTTTTTTCCTTTTTCCTCGTTTCTTTCGTTTCAATTTTACGACTTTTGATGTTACTATGTAATGAGACTCCTTTTATTTAATGTCATGCCTACGGGCCACTTGCCAAAAAAAAAAAAAAAAAAAAAAAAAAACTCGACTCTTCACTGTGGAATGGAGATGCGTATAAAATATATTTGGGCCAACGAGTTTTTCAATTTGGGCCATGACCCGTTTTCCTATATGATATTACTATGTGAATCATCGGGGCTGATAACTGCAATCATCCCCTAAGGCAATCACGCAATCACCTACTAAAATTAGTAAAAAGCACTCATCTACTCCCATCCAAAAATAGAAATGTTCCGCTCCTCTCACCCTCCCTTTCTATCCCCTCCTGCGCGTATCCCTCACCTTCTCCTTCGTGCGTCTCTTTCTGACCCCTTCTTTACCCTCTTACGCATGTCTCTCGCCATCTCCTTCTCTTTCCTTCGTGTTTCTCTGGCATCCCTTCCCCTAGCGCATCCCTCCAGCATCTTTCCTCCCTTCCTCGCCCTTTTTCCTGCTCTCGCCCCTCTTCTCTCCATTGCCCTTCCCCTCACCGCACGCCGTCGCGCAGCCCTGCCGTCGCTGTCGAGCAGCCTTGGCGTCGCCGTCGTGCAGCCCAGTCCAGCCCAGCCCTGCCGTCGCCGTCACCCAGCCCTGCCGTTATCAGAAACAGAAATTAAATATTATTTACTCCCTCACTTGTATTAAATACTTCCTTACTGCTAATTATTTACTCTCTTATAGTTATTTAGTTACTCCCAAACAACAGTAGAATCAGTTCTGAATGTTATTTACTCCCTCATGCATATTAGATACTCCTTTTATACTAGTTATTTACTCCCTCATAGCTATTTAGTTACTCCCAAACAACAACAGAATCAGATATGAATATTATTTACTCCCTCACTTGTATTAAATACTTCCTTACTACTACTTATTTACTCCCTTATAGTTATTTAGTTACTCCCAAACAACAGTAGATCAGTTCTGAATGTTATTTACTCCCTCATACATATTAGATACTCTTTTTACTCTAGTTATTTACTCCCTTATAGCTATTTAGTTGCTCCCAAACAATAGCAGAATCAGATATGAATATTATTTACTCCGTTGTATATATTATTTACTCCCTTATACTGATCAATTTCCTCCCTTATAGTAATTTAGTTACTCCCAAAAAACAGCAGAATCAGATATGAATGTTATTTACTCCCTTATACATATTAGATACTCTCTTATACTGATTAATATCATCCCTTATAGTAATTTAGTTACTTCCAAGTTGTAACAGAACTAGATCTAAACATCTTTTCTCTTCTTATCTTTCTCGATTTCTACTTCTTTCTTCCTCAACCAGATCTGGTTGGTATAGGAGAGGGAGCAGTGGGGGGAGGCAGAGGTGGAGGTGAGGCGGAGGAGAAGAGAGGCGGAGGCGGATGCGAGGCGGCGGAGAGGTGAGGCGAAGCGCCGCGTGAGAAGAGGGAGAGGTGAGGGGAGGAGAAGGGCGTGAGTTGAGAGAGAAAGCTTGATCGAGATCTATGGAGATTTTCTGGAGAGAGAGAAAGAAAGAGAAGTTTAATTTCTGATCTAGTTTTGAAATAATAAAAAGGAGACGCTGCGTGCCAATCACGTGACTTGAGCTCACGTGACAAAAACAGAAGGAGACCCTGGGTGATTGTTTGATTGTCTAGAGTCTTGATTACAGGAAGCAATTCCCGTGAATCATGTTACACATTTCAATCCGCATCAAAATTTATAACATGAAAAAAAAAAATCAGCTATGTACTTTCTACTGCTGTTTGAGAATGGAGAATATAAAATTTATAACATGAAAAAAAAAGTTAGCTATGTGAAATAACTATGTTCCAACAATTGATCCAAACTCAAAATATTACTCTTCATTAAGTTCTGATGTTTTTGAGGTTTAGATTGATATTTAGAGGTCCTTTAGAGTTAAGTCATTTTGAGAGCATGGTTTCCATTAGATGTAATAGCGAATATTTTTTCTTCCCTTTTTACATTGTTTCATTTTTCAAAATGAAACTGGATGGTGCTCGACTTTTTTTCGGAAAAAAAGTTTAACACTTACAATAAAATTATAACTGTAATGATAATTATTATGAAAATATAATAATAATAATAATTATAATAATAATTATAATGTGATAATTATGTAATAATGATATTATTATTATAAATATAAAAATATAATAATGACAATATTATTATAAAATAAATATAAATATTAATTAATAATCAGATAAACTAATTATAATTATAATTAAAACTATTAATAATAAAATAATTACAATAATAATAATATTGTTGCAGTTATTGTTAATATTAATATTTTTTATTTTTACCATCATCATCATCATATTATTTTTATAAGGTTAACAATTAATAATGATTACTATAGTTTAATCCATATTGGATAACTTATTTCTTACTCTATCAAATTTAACTCATGTTTGGAAGAGTAAAGATGGATTAAATGAGTTACTCTATCCATGCTCATTTACTATAATGATTACTATAGTTTAATCCATGCTTGATTTTGTTTTACTTTTCATTAGAGGTACGCAAATTTCTTATAATTATAATTAAAACTATTAATAATGTAATAATATTATCATTATTATTGTTGGTATTGTTGTTGTTGTTGCTATTGTCGATATTAATATTTTTTTATTTTTATTATCACCATCATCATCATCATTATTATTATAACGCTAACAATTAATAATGATTATTACTATAGTTTAGTCCATATTGGATAACTTAATTCTTCCCCCATCAAATTTAACTCATGTTTGGAAGAGTAAAGATTGATTAAACGAGGTACACTACCTTTGCTCTTTTACTATTAAACGAGTTGCAAAAATAATATGTAGTGAAACGCGCAAAATGTCAAGAAAATTAGGAACTACAAAAATATGAAGTCGGGGGGCTTCAAATAGATAGTTCTTTTAAAAGCATTCACATAAATATTTACTATACAATACAATGTGCAACATAAGTTAGAGATAATTCAACGAACTACAAAAATAGAATGACAAATATTTACTAAACGATACAATGTGCAAAATAAGTGAGAGATAATTCAACGAACTACAAAAATAGAATGACAAATCTAGATGAAACTACTTTTAAGTCACCTCCGGGCTCCGGCCGCTTTAAAAAGGCTGGTACCAAATTGACAAAAAGTAGAGTAAAATATTCACAGTTATAAGGTCTGTATGTACCAAAGGCGTGTCATCTCCAGCTTCTAGGATAAACATTCTCTGCTTGATTTTGTTTTACTTTTCATTACAGGTACGCAAATTTCTTATAATTTTATGGTTTATTCTCTTGAGCCCTGCTTATTCTCAAGTCTAGAACGCTGAGACGTTCCCTTTGACAAGTTAGATAACCAAGTTAATGCTTCAGTTTAATTGGATCGGGTATAGCGACAGACTTTTCAGATAGTCCACTAAATTACAAATATAAATGTAATTACTTCAGTTTATTTGGTTTAATTGTATCATCTAGAGAATCTTATATATGCAAGCATTTTGATGTAATATGATGTTCAAATTTAATTAAAGTATGATATGATGAAATAAACTATAATATATCTAATAGTGGCCTCTATGATCCGATAGCATCCACTAAAGACATCTATCCGTTATGACATAATTATGCATGTTCGTTATGAACATGCTATCCGCTATTTAAATCCTTGAAATGCACTAAAAATTAATTGTCCATACTGCAAACCATAATTTTAGAGACTTGAAATATTGTAAATGCTGATCATATCTCTTTTTACCAATCATTGAATTTTGACCAATTTATTTCTAAAAGACTGGTTGTAATTTGATTAATGAATGAGACTAGCCTTGCAAGACTTTTAAAGCTGGACATCGATACATTAAAACTTATCCATTTTTCCCCTGTTTACTCTGCTCGATCTCTCAATTGCTAGTCAGCAATTTTTTATAATGAAATTTTAAACAGAAAATCATTATTTATTCGTTTGCGTTACTTTGTAGCATTTTTTTTTTTTCAGGTTAATGGATCTTGAAGCTAACATCAGTCCAACTAATGAAACTCAAATGGACTTGAAGGGACAAGCAGGTAATTTATATATATATATATAAAATAATCTTGTAGTTTATACTCGAAGCAATTATATATATATAATTGCCGCAAAAATTGAATATAATATCCATATTTTTCTTCTTTCTCGATTTTGAAGGGCCTATCGAAGAAGATGATACCGAGCAATGTTGTAATAAGAAAGTTTCTTTTGCACTGGTAGCAGTAGTATGCTGCATTGTTTTTCCCCCTGTGATGATATATCTTGACAGACACAAGTCGTTCAATTTAATAGCATATGATTGTGTTCCTATACCTTTGGGTCTGTTATGTTTGTGGTCATGGTGGCGAGCTGAAGTCGACCCCAGCAGAAAGATTTTTCACGCAAATTGGTTAGCATTGTGGTTTTCACTTCTAGCAGCGTTTCTCAGTATGCGGGTGTTGAGAGATGCCGCCTTTCCAATTTGGACTGCAGTTCTCATGTCGGTGCTGGCGTTCGCGGGTTCCTACTTTCTCTGCATGTTTTCTTACACAACAGGGGATACAAAGGAAAATGTTAAAAACCTAAATGGCGATCGAGCAGTATAGTACTTAAGCGTATTAATTTGGTATTATGTATATTAATGATCAAGTATAATTAATATGCATCTTTTGTTCTTTGCTTCATATGATATTTTAGGATAAATATATATTAAAATAAGGGCTTTGTTATTCGCTGCCATTGAAGCAGTAATTCGAATATATCTTTGTCATATGAATTCCAATCGACTTGATTCGCAATTTAAGTACAGTGAGAATAATCTATTAAAACAACAAATCTTAAAGTTTTATGTATTAATTTAGACTTTTAAAATGTGTATGTGATGTAATATGACATTTAATTTTTAATATGATCTAATAATTAAACAAGTATATTCGTACACATCTACTATGATGGCATAGCAGCTGTTAAATGGCCGCTATCAGCTATATATGAAATGAGCTTATCTGTTTTGAACATGCTAACCGCTATTTAACCTTTGATTAGAATAGAAGAAATCCATTGAAAATGTCATATTCGAAAGATAATAGAAAACAATAATAATTATTCTAAATTATTTTGCTAAGTGCCTCTTGTTACGTCTTTTTTTTTTAAGAAAAGTAATAAAGAAAAATAAAAATGTACTCATGTAGCACAAGAGGGTTAACTTAATTTCAAACAGGTGTTCATGATCATTTTTGTTCATGGCTTACAGTCAGTTCGTATGGTTTTTGATATAATTCTGATTTCACCGATCCCTCTAATTTATTTGATGACCTTGCCTTCTTCCAAATTATCCTTGGGGCCGTTTGGATCGCTTAGGAATTTGAAAAATTTCCTATTCCTATGCATAAATTTATTGAGAAGTGTGTAATTTTGTGAAGAGTTTGGATTGTTTATAATAAATTTATGCTTAGGAATATGAAATTTCCCAAATTCCGGTGGGATCCAAACAGCCCCTTTTCTAGATATACTTTTTTTTTTTTTTTAAACAAGCGGCCCGAGATGGACTTCCATTTAAACTAAACTGAGTAGTACATATAGAAATATCCAACCAAAATTAAATCCAAATCTCAAGGGAAATGCACTCTGAAAGAGAGTATACCCCTTCAAGATATCCTACCCAGATATAAGCAAGAACACAAACATCCATAAAGCTGTCATTACAAACTAAGCCACAACACAGACTCAAAAAAACAAACATAGCACAGCTTGAAACACAGCAGCATGGTTAGTACAGCATCATATGGTGAGCAGACTGAGGAGAGTTGAGCATCTTAGTCCAAGAGATCTTCGTCCTCATCATTTGTTATATGCCCATCTATCATATTCTGCTGCAAATTTGCTAAGTTTCTGTAACTAGACTCCATCTGAGAAGAAAATCCTGTCCAGAAATGAAACAAACACAGACTATTAAAATATACTACATTAGCTGAAGTGCCTTTTACATCCTTAAAAATTCTTTTGTTGCGCTCTGTCCAGATACTCCAGATGAGCGCTGCCATAATTGTTTTTGCAAAAGTTCTCCGCTTTTTGTCTAAAAGGTTTATGCTATCCCATAATGCTTGAAGGCTGGAGCTATCTAAATGAATATTTTTAGGATTAAACATATTAAAGCTAACCCAAAAGGGTTTAGCAAAAGGACAGTTGACAAAGAGATGATCTGCTGTCTCTTCATTTGTACGAAATTGACACTTGTTTGGACCAAAATGCCCTCTCTTTATTAGGTTATCATAGGTCAGCACCTTATTATTAATGACCAACCATAGAAAACACTTGAACTTGAGTGGTATTTTTAGTTTTCAGACAGAGTGATGTATATTAGAAGTAACTCCACTATTATTTAAGAAAGAGTACATTGATTTGAAAGTATAAGTGCCTTTGTTATCTAAAAGCCAGAAAACACAATCACTGTCATCTATACTAATCATATAACTATTGATAATCTGTATGAGAGTATCCTTTTCGGCTCTAACATCCCTAAAAATGCCTCTAGTTAGGGAGAAGTTGATGTTACCCCTATTCCAGACCTGTGCCAGAGTTACGTGCTCCTTCTTTTTGGATTTGGCAAATAATAAAGGGAAAAGCTTATTTAGAGCTAGATTGTCATGCCAAACGTCATGCCAGAAGTTAATGCATTTCCCATTTCCTACCACCTTTCTACACCCAATTCTCAAAATGGGAAGCAAGTACTGTATGCTCCTCCAAAAATGAGAGTAGCAGCTCATATTGTGCTTGCCAAAGTATTTGACAGAGATAAGTTCTTTCCAAATACATTTATGCTCTTTGTACCAGTAATTGCAAACCCATTTTGCTAGTAGAACATAATTCATGTGGTAAAGGTTAAGTACCCCCAACCACCAAATTCTTTTTTTCTACAAATTTGATCCCAATTGACTAAGTTATACTTTCTTTTTTCATTCTCTTGAGAAGAACCCCAGAGGAATCTTTTTCTAATTTTATCAATTTGCACTATTACCCACTTGGGGCATTTGAAAAAAGAGAAATAGTGCGGTAAAGCGGAGAGAACTGAATTAAGAATGACTACTCTACCTCCAAGTGATAATACATTAGCTTTCCACTTTGCAAGCTTAGTTCTGAATTTATCTATTAGCTTTTGCCACTCTTGCTGTCACGTCCCGTACCGACGGGTCGCGGGGTGCGAGCTTGAGAACGGTATCTTCTGCATCCATCCGACGGCCCGTCAACCTACGTCGCAACAGAAAAACAAACAGAGTCAGGTACAAACCTCAGTAGCTGGTTATTTAACGACGCAGCTTCTCTACTTTTAATTATTATAACAACATTCAATCAGATCGGATTAATCCACAGAACAAATAATATATTTTACAGAGATAAGCGGGTTTAGCCAGTCAATCAGTCAGTCAAAGTAGTCCCTCCCCGATCTCAGGAGGATCAGGGCTCAAAATTCATATTCAAATTCATATCCAATTCCAAACTCCGATATCGCGTAAAATATACCAATCACAAATCAGATAAACATATTCAATCAAAATCAATCGATAAATCATATCAATCAATCAATCAATACGAAATTAAATATAGAGAAGTCCGATTACCTGATAGAGCAATTCAGAAATCACAAACGAATCGAAACGACTGTTCAATAGACGGCGACGTAGGAATTCCAATCGGCCGACCCATCAAATTTCAATTAACTTTTTGATATCATTTCTTAAGCAACTAACAAATGGCAAGGTACATAATTTGAAGTGTGGTGAAAGGTCATCGGAAATGGAAATATAAACCTTCTGTTTCATTCGGTTTCCATTCACTTAAATGAAAAGTTTATACGGTGCCAATTAGAAAGAGAAACAAGGGACGGATGCCACGTTGTTCTAAGGCATAGATGATAGGACACGTGTACAAACTCAAGTAAATAGGTGGAAGGCGGTTTGAACGATCAAACAAGATCAATTCATTCATTATATACATTTTTTCCCGCTCGGTTTGACTGGTCAAATAATCAAAGGATAATAATATTTGGTCAAAAAGTCAACCTGGTCAACTATGATCAAATTCACTCAAACTTGATCAAATCTGGTCAAATTCGATTAAAAATGGTCAAATGTCGATGGGGTGTTACACCTGCTTACTTGGTTTCTTCCAGTGAAGAGGAAGGCCGAGATAGCTTAAAAGAAGGGAACCAATCTTGCATTTAAAGATGTTAGTAGCTATGTCTACTTCTCCCGAGGTTAAATTAAGCGGGATCAGTTCAGTTTTAGCCATATTAATCTTTAAGCCAGAAATTTTTTTCAAAAGCTTCTAAGGGGCTGTTTGGATAGTCCGGGAATAGGAGGAATTTCATATTCCTAGGCATAAATTTATTATAAACAATCCAAACTCTTCACAAAATTACACACTTCCCAATACTTTCCGCCTAGGAATAGACTATTCCTCTTATTCCTAAGCGATCCAAACGGCCCCTAAGGTACTAACAATTTTTTGTAGCATGAGAGAGTCAAACTTGAGAAAAAGCAATGTATCGTCAGCGTATTGAAGATGTAAAACTTTTCTTCCATTGGGGAGTAAGGGGCCTAAGCCCTGGAAGTGATTTGAATCTACTCCGTTATCAAACAGCTTGGTAAGACTTTCAGCAGCTAATATGAATAAGTAAGAAGAGAGAGGATCACCCTGCCTCAATCCCTTCTTACACTCAAAGTAACTACCTGTGATGTTATTTATATTTACTGCAGCATGTACACTTACTAACATTTTCTTTATCCAAGAAATCCAGATTGGAGCAAACCTCCTTTGCTTAAGGGTGTCAAAGAGGTAACTCCAACTCACATTGTCAAAGACCTTCTCGAAATCTAATTTGAGAAGAAGGCATTTTTCTTTTTTAGTATGAACATGGTGTAGCACTTCATGTGTTGCCACTACCCCTTCCAAAATAAACCTTCCTTTAAGGAAGGCGCTTTAGTTTGGTTTAATGATTCTACAAAGAACAGGAATAATTCTGTTAGCTAGCACTTTGCTGAAAAGTTTGTAATTACAATTGAGTAAGCTAATGGGCCTATACTCAATAATCCTAGAAGCATCACTTGTTTTGGGGATGAGACAAATGTTTGCTTTATTAAGATGAGAAATTTCTAAGTTAACCCTATGGAAGTCAGAGAAAATACTTACTATATCATCTTTTAGGATGTCCCAAAAGGTTTGATAAAAGAGGGAAGAAAGACCATCAGGCCCTGGGGCTTTGTCAGGGTTCATTTGGTCTAGAGCAGACTTGATTTCCTCAGAACTGAAAGGAAGACATAAATTGTAGTTTTCTTCCCGAGTGACACTTTCACTCCCATTCAAGAGGCCGGGGAAGAAAGACCATCCTGCTGACCACGTCCTGTTTTTTTTTTTCCTAGATATACTTTAACTGATATCAATTGCCTAGATAGAGAATTAATCATTCTCTCTTATATATGAAGACAGATACAGATCTCAATTGTTTAGTTTTTCTTATTACTTTTTTTCCTTTTTCATCTATATATTAAAATTTATTAGAAACTATAAGGATAGTTATGAAGCATTGTTGCTGGCTTTTATGTACTAAATATGCTAATGAACTATATAAAAAGGTATAACAAGTTGCCTATAATGATACTTGAAAAAATGGCAAAAATGTTCTAAAGAAATGACTACTTTTCAAGTACCCTATATTGCCTTTTATACTCATGTACTGTTACAGTTACTTAGGTCTTGAATAGATACATCAAAACTATTACCCTGTACATGTTATTAGCTCCTAACGATTAATTTGGTGAAGTACTTAGAGAAAATGTGATGTAGGATGTTGATAAGTATATATTGGGCGGAATATATATAAACATTGTTGGTGAACTTGCTTAACTAGCAACAACCTAGTTTTCCAATCAAGTGGTACTTAGGGATTGGAATCGGAAACGGTTTTGTGCAATCTAACATTTCCTGCAATCAAGCAAATCAAAAGCACAAGTTGTATTGGAACCCCAAAAATTGTCCCTAAAATAATTCAATTTGTTAAACAGAACATCTATAAAAAGTATAACCAAACCCCAAAGCCAACATAGAATATTTGAAAATAAAAAATCATTCAGAAATTAAAGATTGGGCACATAATATTCTTTTAGTACCACTAATATTCAATTTTCTTTATGAACGATTGGCGTACAAAACATTCGTGTTGCAGTTAAGAAAGCTAATCAATCGACAATAGGCATCTCCGTAAGTGACTACATATATATAATATATACATTAAGATTCACTATATATAGTATTCCTGCCTCCAAATTTAAATCGCATAAAAGTCACCAATATATATATATATATTTTTTTTGAAGTTGAAAGTCATCAATTTAAGAATCACTCAGTAGCCAAATAATGAAGTACAATTCAGAACCCTGAAACAACTAAATGGCAAACAAACTACGTAGACATTTACTGAAATTCATTTCTCCACACTTTCTTGCACATCTTCTTTAAAGAATTCACTGATATAAAAGAATGCCAAAAAAACATCAAGAGTAGACTTTTTAGTTTTTAGCTAAAAAAAGCACTACAGAAATTAGTACTCAATCATATTAGTCCCACAAGGGAACATCCTCCTCCTCGTCATTGTCAAGCAGCTGGCTCTCCGATGCTGATTGATCCGGAGGTGGGAGGAAGTCATAGCCCGAAAAGTCCAGCCCAGCTTGGCGTGGTAAGACAGGAGACATAGTTGCATCTTTTAAGGAGAAACAGTAGGGTTGACCTGAGCAGGCCGGAGAGGTCACGGACAAGAAACGGAGAGAGAGGGGATTAAGGAAAAATAATGTGTTTGGGATCCGGATTTAGATCCAACGGATTTAGTCGGAATCGGTTAGATTAGTACAGGGATATAATGGTCATATATATATATATATGAGAAAGCATTCAATCAAAGCGCTTTCACCGGAGTCCCGGTTAAATCCCGTCAGATCTCAATTTTGAAAATTTAAATGACCGATCCAAACCGTTCAATATGATATCCATATTGAAATCTCCTTGCACACCAAATTTTATATTTTTTAAAAATTTTTAAGTATTTTTTTCGGATTTTAGAAAATCGTTAATCTAATTTGTTCTGAACCCTACAAAAACTGCTGTTTTTATAAATCCGAAAAAAATACTTAAAAATTTCAAAAAAATGAAAAAAATGGTCGGCAAGGGGATTTCAATATGGAGATCATATTTGACGGTTTGGATCGGTCATTTGAACTTTCAATTTTGAGATCTGACGGGGTTTAACCGGGACTCCTATATATATATATATTATTTTAAAATTATTTATGACATAAAATATGGTAGAAGGGCAAATGGAGAAGGGATTTGAAATTTAGAGGGGCAAAATCAGAAGTTTTTACTTTCGAGGGGTAAATCCTCAATTTCCTCAATTTTGAAGGGTAAAAAAAAATTTCCCCTTGAAGAATGAAATCTCGTATTTATATTGATATTTTGACTAGACTTTACATCGAAATTGTGACTAAAACCGTGATATTATCTTGTTTTTCTGTTTGTTTGAAAAGATTGGATACTGCCGTAGAATTTGACTTGTCTTGTAGGAATTTGGTGGATCATGCACAATCATCGCATAAAATGGTGGATTTAAGAGAATCAAATAGCTAAATAGAAGCAATAGCATTGTAGAGCTCATCCTAAGCTTTCCAACGATCTTTGAATCACCTCAATCGGAGCTCGAATGAAGAAATTATGCTCAAAATGCTATTGGTGCGCAATGCTGGATGCACAGGAATTCGGACCGAATTGTCTGGAATTCGGACCGAATTGCATCACAGAAAATTATAGAGGAGCTAATTCGGACCGAATTATTTGGAATTCGGTCTGAATTGCTATACAGGGAAATGTTTCTGGCTACATCCTGATGGCGTTTTCTCTATTTGGAAGGCTGGATTTCCGCCCAAAATGAGGAAAACCATGCCCCAGCTGTCCAGGAGCCAGGGAAGGAGTAATATAAGCATTTTCCAACCTTGGGAGATCCATCTTTCATTCCATTTTTTCTACCTTTCTCTCTCAGCCATATCTGGATCTGGTTTGGGGACAATTCCTCTCCTCTTTGTGCGACTTGGGCAGGTGGTAGAGGACGATTCAGAGCTGTTCCTTGCTGCTACAACGAGTTCCGAAGGTCTCAAGGTGTTCTCTAGTGCGACGGCAGCAGTGGACAACCTAAGAAACTCGAATTTTTGTTTTACCTCTCATGCTTTTCTCTATTACTTTGATATCATGGATTGTTCTCATTTGTTTACTGTTATTTGCATCATTTCTATTAGTATGTTAGGCTAAAAACTTGTTGCTTTAGGGATAGATGTAGCCTAATATTTGGTTTGCTTGGTTTGTTTGATTTGTTGACGGAAGAAGCTAATTACTCTTGGGATTTTTATTGAATTGCTTATGCTTGAACCGTTTATTACTTGTGTTTCTCGACATTTGTACGCGCGCATTTGTTGGGAACTTTAACCCATTATGATAACCGAGTCTTGTATGAGTATTTCGAGGTAGGTCAAGGGCGAAAGTCGACCAATTAGTAACCAAAAGTCAACGTTTCTAATCAGGCGAAAGTCTTATTAGATATCTCGTAGAAAACCAAGTGTAAACTCGAGTAAGTCCACCGACAACGAAAGTTGGGGTGCAATGCACTCGATGAAGGTTATTCAACACTAGATCCCATTCCAAATACCGTACCCAATAGGCGAAAGCGGAGGGTTAGGGAGTTAGGTATGGCTAGATGGACCTTTAGCTTGAATAAACCAACAAAAAGAGCAAACCACAGCATTTACACAGTGGAATTCGGTCCGGAATTCGGACCGAATTAGAAAGGCTGAATAATAGTGCTAAGTCTTGCGACGCTGTGGCCAGATTTAGGTGAAATCGAACCCTAAGGCACCTTTATTATCATATATTAAACCGTTAGAAAACCCCAAAAATATCTACTTGAATTGATTTGCATTTTCTTTATTCTTGCAATTGCATTCTTCAATTTCTCTTTATTTTTGTTCTATTTGCAACATTATTCCTTTCCTCGATATTTATCGTCTAGATTTAACGAAATAATAAGAATAATACTCATATCCATCTCTGTAGGATCGACACCTTTACTCTACTACAAACGACTAGTCGAGTACAAGGGTTATTTGTTTGACCTTGGTTTACACCTCGATCAAAATGTTCGGACAGAATTCAAAATAGTTAAGTACACATCTGCTCCGAACCCGCTGCTAAAGGCACCTGATCAACACGTAAGGGTCTTTTATCTCAGTAAGATGGACGATCCTAGCAGATTCACCATACCATGCACCATTGGTGGGACAATGATCAAGAGAGCCCTATGTGACAACGGAGCAAGCGTGAGTCTCATGCCCAAGTCTGTGTTTGATCGAATTGGCATTGGAATTTTGAAGCCGTCCAACAGGACCCTGAAACTTGCAGACTCGTCAGTTCGACGGCCTATTGGTGAAATTAAGGACATTCCGATCAAGCTTTGTGATAATAGACATGAAGGAAGATGAAGACGTTCCCATCATTTTGGGGCGTCCCTTCCTTAGAACTGTAGGTATCCTGATGGACATGAAAAATGGAACTATTTTGGAGAGGGTCGGTGGAGAACAATGGAAATACTCGATCAATCAAGCTATGAAATGCTCGAACCAGCTTGAGTCTTGCTACCGAACCGACATGGAAGAGGTTCCGGTCAAGAGACCACTCGAAGACCAGTACTCATATTCTCTCAGGGGCTATCACGAGTCCCTTTGTGAAGTACAGGAGGCAATTGCGGTGGAGGAATTTATCCAAGAGATCACGGACGAGACAGAGCCAGAAAACACCAGTAATTCGGACCGAATTCCTCCTAATTCGGACCGAATTGGAGTCTTTGGAATTTTTGAAATTTTCTCATGCGACAATTCGGACCGAATTCCTCCTAATTCGGACCGAATTGCAGGTCTTGAACAGCCACCGCAAGTCGAGCTTAAACCCCTGCCTACGACCTTAAGGTATGAGTTTCTTGGACCCAATCAAACATACCCTGTTATTATTAACTCTACCGTGGATGGTGAGCAAACAGGAAAACTTTTGGAGGAGTTGAGGGCACACCGAAAGGCGATAGGGTACTCGATTAGCGACCCGAAAGGCATTCACCCGTCGTTCTCCACACATCGCATCTTGATGGAGGACGACCATAAGCCAACCATCGTAGCTCGAAGAAGGCTCAACCCTAACCTGAAAGAAGTTGTCAGGAAGGAGATTCTCGAGCTCCTCGATGCAGGAGTCATCTACCCAATCTCGGGCAGCAAATGAGAATTGAAGAAAGCTCTTGTAACCGCACCAATTTTAAAACCGCCGGACTGGTCCATGCCTTTTGAACCCGCCACGACATGAGACAAATGACGGTCAAGCTAAGGACCTAAAACAAGCGCTTCTTGGGAGGCAACCCAAGGATTCTTCTCTCTTTTATTTTATTTTATTTTATTATATTTTGCTTTATTTTATTTCATATCATTTGTTATTTAATGTTCCAAAAGATCCTTGAAAATCAGAAAAAAATTATAAAACAAAAAAAAAATTTAATTAGGACTTTAGATTTTTCATAGTATTTTCAATTTTAGCATTATTTTTCTCGATGTGTGTAGGAAAGGGACATGGTTGATTCGTGCTAGAGCACCAAAAGGGACGCGAAAATTGGCATCACGCGCCCACGTACGACCTCATGCGAATCAACCAACATGTGCAGTCAAGCAACGCTTGTGGCAAATGGTAATGGATGCAAAGAATCAAGAAAAGTCGAAACAACGAACTGCAAAACAAAAGGGGAAGAAGACCCAACCTCCAATGACGAGCTCGCACGACTTCTCCATACCTTGATCTGATTAGTTTCCTTTTTCCTCCTCTTTATTATTATTTTTTTTATTTTTTTTTCTCTCTGTGTTGCATTGAGGACAAGGCTGTGTTTTAAGTTTGGGGGGGTGCAAAGGAAAAACGAAACAAGCACAAAACTTCTGGGTTATTTCTTCAAAACTCTTGTTTTCTGAAAAATTTTCTGCAAAACAGACCCTGCAATTCGGACCGAATTGCAAGGCACTTTTTCGACAGAACATTGAATTCGGTCCGAATTCACTTCTACCTCTCGACTTTCCCATCTGGAGTTGGCTTGACTGTATACACCGACTGACAGCCAACTGCTTTCTTCTCGGCGTGTAATGAGAAAAACTCCCACCCAAGTCTCATTCTTGGCCAAAGCTTTCATATCCTCTATGCCCATTCTCGCCACTTTTTGCCTATTATGACGACCTCTTATTGGTTTTGGCAACCGCCCCCCGTACTACTTTACTTGACTTTACTTTAGTAGTCTTTTCATCTTCGTTGTATGATGGCAGGAAGACAAGTGCACAGCTCACCAATAGTAAGTAAAAATTCCGTTTTTCAAGTAAGTCAAATGCCCTTCGCCCAGCCTCAAACTCTTTGATCTTTACCGGATTCTAGATTGACAAGTATCCGAATTCCAACTTGTTTTTCCTGAACTAAGTCACGAGTGTTCTTGAACTGTTTCTGAGGTTTGGAGAGTTGATTTAATGCATAGTTAAGCTTATCTTGGTGCTGTTTCACGTCAAAAACCCTTGGTTTTCCTTCTTTTCTCAAAATTTCAATTGGATTTCAAAAAATTTCGTTGTTGAGACGTTTTGAACTTGTTCGCGTACCAATGGGCCGAGGATTTTCAAAATTGAGGTCATTTGGGTCTAAAACCTGGTTGCTTAAGAATTGTTTGGACACGAGTCAGTCAAAACTGAAACCTTTCGCCGAGTGAACGGACTTGTGAAACCGTGTGTTTTTGAAAAAAGAATTTGTTAACCTTAGAAATTATAAAGTGAACCCTGTCTTGCCTGAAACTGTTTTTAACGCTTGAATCACCAACAAGCAACCTCAAATTGGACAAATTTAAATAGTTGTGAAAACGAGGAGCGTTGAGACTTCTTTCCACCAACTCAACCACAAATTCTGGGGGCGGAGCTAGTAGCAAAATTGTGTAAAAATTGGACCGACCTCCCTGGTGCGACATGTGCCAGTAGCAAAGCTTGGAGGGTGGGGCTAGTTGCGAGTTGTCAGGAATCGATACCTCAAGGCTCTCGAGGACGATTGGGTAGCTCAGACTAGTTCCATAGTGGACCGTAACAAATAAATTGCAAAAAAAAGAAACTAGACCAACCTCACTGGTGCGACATGTACCAGTAGCTTTCTCGAATTCAATGATACGCATTTAATCCTCTAGGGTGCAAAGCCCCACGACTCGACTTGCAGAATTAAAAATTGGTGAAATTCTAAATTGTTTTGAGAAGGGCTCACTATAAGATTTCTAATTTGGACAAAAATTCTTTTGCAAAATCTTTCGGGTCATGGGAATGAACGGGTGAATAAACTCGGATTTGCTTTGTGGTCAAATGAATAGAGGCTAGGACCCTTGTCCCTCGATCAAGGTTTTCTTAGGACCAAGAGTTGCTTGAATGAGACCAAAACAACCTTAACCCTAGTTTGAGAACCCAAATTGAGAATTTCTAAAAAGGCGTGAATCAAAGTCAATCTGAACTGTGCACTAAATTAAACTACTAAATCCAATTTCAATTTCGATCGTAAGTCTAAATCTTGTCAATTCTTCTAAGTTTAGATTTTTGCTTGAGGACAAGCAAGTCTTAAGTTTGGGGGGATTTGATATCTCGTATTTATATTGATATTTTGACTAGACTTTACATCGAAATTGTGACTAAAACCGTGATATTATCTTGTTTTTCTGTTTATTTGGAAAGATTGGATACTGCCGTGGAATTTGACTTGTCTTGTAGGAATTTGGTGGATCATGCACAATCATCGCATAAAATGGTGGATTTAAGAGAATCAAATGGCTAAATAGAAGCAATTGCATTGTAGAGCTCATCCTAAGCTTTCCAACGATCTTTGAATCACCTCAATCGGAGCTCGAATGAAGAAATTATGCTCAAAATGCTATTGGTGCGCAATGCTGGATGCACAGGAATTCGGACCAAATTGTCTGGAATTCGGACCGAATTGCATCACAGAAAATTACAGAGGAGCTAATTCGGACCGAATTGTTTGGAATTCGGTCCGAATTGCTATACAGGGAAATGTTTCTGGCTACATCCTGATGGCGTTTTCTCTATTTGGAAGGCTGGATTTCCGCCCAAAATGAGGGAAACCATGCCCCAGCTGTCCAGGAGCCAGGGAAGGAGTAATATAAACATTTTCCAACCTTGGGAGATCCATCTTTCATTCCATTCTTTCTACCTTTCTCTCTCAGCCAGATCTGGATCTGGTTTGGGGACAATTCCTCTCCTCATGTGCGACTTGGGCAAGTGGTAGAGGACGATTCAGAGCTGTTCCTTGCTGCTACAACGAGTTCCGAAGGTCTCAAGGTGTTCTCTAGTGCGACGGCAGCAGTGGACAACCTAAGAAACTCGGATTTTTGTTTTACCTCTCATACTTTTCTCTATTACTTTGATATCATGGATTGTTCTCATTTGTTTACTGTTATTTGCATCATTTCTGTTAGTATGTTAGGCTAAAAACTTGTTGCTTTAGGGATAGATGTAGCCTAATATTTGGTTTGCTTGGTTTGTTTGATTTGTTGACGGAAGAAGCTAATTACTCTTGGGATTTTTATTGAATTGCTTATGCTTGAACCGTTTATTACTTGTGTTGCTCGACATTTGTACGCGCGCATTTGTTGGGAACTTTAACCCATTATGATAACCGAGTCTTGTATGAGTATTTCGAGGTAGGTCAAGGGCGAAAGTCGACCAATTAGTAACCAAAAGTCAACGTTTCTAATCAGGCGAAAGTCTTATTAGATATCTCGTAGAAAACCAAGTGTAAACTCGAGTAAGTCCACCGACAACGAAAGTTGGGGTGCAATGCACTCGATGAAGGTTATTCAACACTAGATCCCATTCCAAATACCGTACCCAATAGGCGAAAGCGGAGGGTTAGGGAGTTAGGTATGGCTAGATGGACCTTTGGCTTGAATAAACCAACAAAAAGAGCAAACCACAGCATTTACACAGTGGAATTCGGTCCGGAATTCGGACCGAATTAGCAAGGCTGAATACGACAGTGCTAAGTCTTGCGACGCTGTGGCCAGATTTAGGTGAAATCGAACCCTAAGGCACCTTTATTATCATATATTAAACCGTTAGAAAACCCCAAAAATATCTACTTGAATTGATTTGCATTTTCTTTATTCTTGCAATTGCATTCTTCAATTTCTCTTTATTTTTGTTCTATTTGCAACATTATTCCTTTCCTCGATATTTATCGTCTAGATTTAACGAAATAATAAGAATAATACTCATATCCATCTCTGTGGGATCGACACCTTTACTCTACTACAAACGACTAGTCGAGTACAAGGGTTATTTGTTTGACCTTGGTTTACACCTCGATCAAAGAATATACAAGGTGAAAAGAATATGTGACATGAAAAAGGCATATTAGTGAGTTGTATTTGTTTTGGTACAAATACAAATCAACACTCACGTCAATATGGAAAAAATATGTATAACTAATCTACTGTTAAGTCTTTATTCTTTATTTATTTATTATTGCATGTTAACGTTATCATATGGAGGATAGTTTGAAAGATTTTAAGCAACAAGCTCTGGATAGTTTTGATATAAGTAATAACAATATCAGTGACCAAGTTGCTAGTTTGCTATTGACCGATCGAGATGTGCATAACCAAGTTCTTCTATGATTGACCGATCGAGATGTGCATAACCAAGTTCTTCTATGATTGACCGATCGAGATGTGCATAACCAAGTTCTTCTATGATTATTGTAATCCAATTTTTTTACTTATTCATAGATAGAATTTTTACTTAATAATTCAATTCGTTAAAATCATATTCACAGGTGACCACATGATATATACGTCATGAGTTCTATATTGACAAGTTAAATGTTAGTTTCATCTTTATGTATTCTCTGTTTAATTAGTTTGCTTCAAATTAGATTAATAATGGATTTTGGATAAATATAAAAAACCAAGCATCTTAATTTTGTGATTTTATGTTATTTGTTTGAGGCTCATACTTATAGTTGGATTTTTACATCTACTACAGTATACTAGCAAAATAACCCGACACATACAATCTTTGGAGGTGTACGGGTTAGCATTATTTTTTTTTTTCCAAAATTTCAATTTACTTTAAGCTTTCAAGACTGTTTTTTTGTTTTTTTTTTTTTTTTTGAAAGTAGGGTGGCAAAGTTTCTCCTACAATTTTATAGAACGAACAGAATTCGTACAGAACTGAAAAAAAAAAAAAGAAACAAAAACAAAGAAAGAAAGAAAACGAAAATGGGTTGTAAAACCCACCTGTACTGAGACAACAGCACTTTAACGGTACCCCTATTTGTGACTCTAGGTCTCCATCCATTTTTTTTATTTTTTTATTTGGAAAAAGATGCTCAAATATCCACCTTTTTCCATAAAAAACAAATGTTCCAACTCCAAGCATACATATGGGAAACAAGAACACTTTAACGGTACCACTATTTGTGTACCAGATTAGAGTTCAAAGTACCTCCTCATATATAGGTTCAAACATTTTGAACTATATTGAAAATAATAAACTGAGTCACTAAAACCTTTCACTCGCTGATAGTAAAGCAAAAAGGCCTTAGTTACTCATCAGTACTTTTCTGTACTGCACCAGCCGAATGGAAAGCAAAAAGGCCTTTATGAGAATAACCAATCTACCTCTAATAACATGTAGAGCACTGAGCAAAACACCAAAATAGCTAGCTTCAGAATTAAAACAGGCCCAGAACGAATTTCATAATCCTCCATAACATATCAAATTAAAATAAGCAAACCAAGTCTAACTAAGAAAAAATATACCGATCTTCATCCATTACTCTACTGAGTGGCCTATTTCTTCTAATTCGTGCTTAGGAAATTTCAAAACATAAATTGGGATCCTAAATTGATTTTAAGAAACACTAGATGGCCCCCAATTCATAACAAATTATACAGCTGGAGTCCAGAAAATTCGACCAAGAGAAACAAAACAACAAAATTGATAGTCTTGTACTACCTTGAAACCAGTAATTAAACTTTGCCTACTCCCCTTCCAGAATTGATGGTCTTGTTTTTTCCTTCTGCACCATCTTGATCTCTATTGGCAGTTGTGGCACAGGTAGAGTTACTTCTTGCTGCAACAGCTGCTCCAAGGTCACCCACCAGTCTGTCTGTGGTCGCTGCTGCTTCCCATGGCCCGCTTCCACTTGGCCAGCCAATGGAGACAGCTGGGTCGTCCACATATCGGTGGTGGTGTGGATGCTGGAGGAGCAGTGGATGCCAGTAACGCTGTGCATGCCAGTGGTGTGGTGAATGCAGGTGGTGGTGTCGATTCCAGTCGAGGAGTGGCTGCCAGTCGAGGAGTGAATGGCAATGCTAGTGTCGATGCCAGTAGAGGAGTGGATACCGGTGGTGGTCTCAAAGTCAGTGGTGGTTTGGAGTGTGGGGGATGATGTGGGTGGTGTGGGGGTCGGCGTGGATGTGGAAGATGAGGGGGGCTCCGTCATGTTACACCAACAAGTCAAGATATTTTTAACTGTGTCTACAATTCGGACGAATTCTCTATGATTGGCAGCCTCTATTCCGGACGAAAAGCTAAATATTGGAATCCGTTTTTTCTTAAAATACCATACCAGAAGACAAATATAAATTAACTGACCCAATATGGCAAGTAATATAAGAACCTGTACAAAAAGAAAAAGATTTAATTTATATGTATGAAAACTAAAAATGTAAATTAACTAATTTATGTACGAAATGTTACCATACTAGCCGTTTCACACGTCCGGAAAATGTATAAAATATTGGAGAACATTCCCAGCACAGCCGTCAGCAATTCGAAGTTGACATAATTCCATGATGGATACAACAGAAATCCAACAATTAAGACCAAAACAGACCCAAATTTCGAGGCAGCCGTGATTATCCCAAGAGTACCACTTGTCCGATTAACATAACTTCTCAAAATCAAAAAAAAGAAGCACTCTACAATAAATGAAGCGAGCAAGGCCTACAATAAGATATAAATTGAATGCAATAGTAATTATCTAGGGCTTAGACCAAAAATTACTAAGTATTGAATAGGAAAAACATTTGATTAAATTAATACCCCGACATGGTTGAAATGGCTATAAGCAACTGAGTCCAGGAACCCACCAATGAGAAATACCACTCCATTTGTTGCCAAAGTTGCTATGTCCCACTACGTTTTCTCATCTCTGAATACGATACCCAGAAAAAGCGAGGTGTAGCTCAGGATAAAACTGGTAAGGTTGCAGTAGCTTTGGGATTTTAAATCTGAGACATAAACCACTCCCAATATCCTTCAACGGTTGAAAAAAAAATTCAGTTAAAATTTTCTTAATAAAATAATAAATTTTGTACTGATATCTTTGTTCTTATTAAATTTTCCATAAGACAGGTTTTTTTAATTTTTACAATTTATATATTTCAACTATCTATTTTTTGCAAATTAATTTAATAATATGGTATGACACAGTGTATTACAGATCAATGTATTGGCCTATAAGGGCACCCATTTAGCTTTTGCAATGTTGGTCCAAGACGTGCATGTAGGTACCTTTTCAAATTTAATAATCTGATGTTACAACAGTTTATACCAAAATCACCGAGGTTTTCCAGATTATTTGATTTACACAAACTTCTAAAAAAAATTGGTAGTCCCTTAATTAGGTCTTAGAATAACGATATATATGACGGATGAAATCCACTGACCATTAATACTTCTCTATTTAGTACTTATTTGATCTATAAGGGACTTCATAGCTTGTTAATCTCCTTTCTATATTGTTATTTCCATAACATGCACACATATTTCACTTACAACATCAACGGGTCCAAACTTACCACTTTGGTTTCTAATTGTAGTTGGTGTCCAAATCAATTCAATCTACAGCCATGTTTTTAATTGTAACCCATTTTTGAAGGAAAACAAGGGTCAAAGCCCTTATCTTTCATATCATAAAAAGATCCTCTATACTTTTGTTTCAAAGAAAGAAGATATAGGATCTGATTTCTACCAATTAAGAAGAAAATTGGAAAAAAGAAAAAGGAAGAAAGTGAAGTACTTACCAATTGATTATACTGTTAACTAAAAAGACACCATATCGGATGTAGTCAAGATAATAGTACTTGTCTCTCCAGCTTGCCGACTTGCAAATTGTCACTCTTCTAGTGGAAGGAGCATCGGCAACTGGCTTCATTGATCGGGGTGGAGGTGCTGGTGCAAGAGCCGAGCCCCTGGCATGAGACCCCACATGTGAAGCCGATGTAGATGGGCCTTGGGCATCTACGTCCAGATTCGAAGGAGACGGAGACCTGTCTTTGCCTTCAGACTTTAGGCACGAAGACTCCAGCTCGTTTTGGTTCAATGCTGCTTGGCTTGGAGATGAAAACCCTCTTACTTCAGTGGAAACCAGCTTCAATGAACGGATTTGAGCATTGGAAGAGAGAGGCATGATTTGAACGAGAAAAATCAAGATGAAAAGAGGAAGAAAAGCTATCTTCCTCATCGTGTTTTCTGTATTTTGAAAGAGAGAGATCAAAAGAGAGAGGAGAGAACGCTGCAGTGCTGCACCAATACCATAGTGAAGCGAAACTACACACAAAGCAATGTTTAATTTGCCACATTTATTCAGTGTACGATTTCTGAGCAGCCAGGTGGCACTAACGACAAACTTTTTCCCGAACCGTTGGGAGTTTGGATATTTCACAATTCATGGAGAACGCGCTAAGTTTTCCAAACCGTTCATTGTTCGATCTAAGGGTGCTTCTTAAAGTTCGGTTGAATTGCCTGCTATTTGTGATGCATCCGATCCGGGGAAGTAAATCACGTTCCTTTGTGCTGTAATTTCTATTTTATTTTATTATTAGCCAGATAAATGTGAAGCTATTCATATTTTTGTCGCTCACAAGCATATTCTTCAATTATTTTATTTTATTTTACTTTTTGTTAAAGTTGAACTTTTAATTTAACATATTAGGTTTTAAGGTGTTTGTTTTGCTTGGGAGCAATCAATACCTATATCCATTTTTAACTCGTGTTGTTATGTTTCCTACGAATTATTTATTATTGTAATGATACAATTATTATATATTTTTTAACAAGCAAATTAACTAGACGATATCGTAATGAGATTAAAAATGAAAAAAGAAAAATGGAATGTAATACAGATTTACCCGTGAGCCCATTTTAATTATTACTCCCATTTGTTTTTACATCGAAATATTAATGTATATTTTATCTGTATACTACACCACAATGACCTTCTTTTGATTAAAAATTCCAAATTAACATGTGCATCATTTTGCATTAGCAGTTGATCATACATTTTAATTAAAAAACTGCTTTACACTTACACATATCTTGCATATTCGCAGTTGATCATATTGTATTGTATATAAATATATTATTACAGATGTATCAAATTAAATTTATTTAGAAAAAGCACAATATTATATTTATAAAATGAGCAATATTTAATTAGGGGGTAATTAAGTAAGTGATCTGAACAATTAGATAGTTAGCAAATAATTAAGCAAAAAAAGTTAAGGATAAAATGAAATTTCATTATAATCTACAGTAAATTATCGCTCAGTCAAACTAGTAGCAATCAACTTTGGGACAGGTCTTTGTGGTAAACCAAACGGAATAAAAAAAAATGCATCTAAAATAATTGGTTCTATTTAACAATCAAATGTAATTTTCTCTAACTGACATTTTTTAGGAGAAAGGCAATTTGTCTTATCACATAATCATTGGTGACAGTCAGCTGCCAAGGTATTTGAATTTGATCGATGGTGGTGAACCAATTGAACCAAGCTAGGATTACGTCCCAAATGTAAATAGTCCAAAAAATTAAAACAAATGGATTCTAATTAAAGCTTTCCTCAAATTTCAATAAAATTTAATTTTGAAATTAAAATTTCTTATTCCGAAATTACAAGTTATCACATTTTTTTAAGAAATAACGCAATCGATATAAGAAAAATCATAAAAATGTGTTTGATCAAATAGCTATCGTCACTGGTCAGTGACAAAAAGATTGGATGATCATATGTAATCACTTTAGTGTGGCACTCTTTATGGGATTGCTGTTGTACAAAGAAGTTTTCTTTTCATTTTTGATCTCAGGAGCGAGAAAGTCTTTCTAGTCAGAAATCAGAAACTTGTTTCTATTATGAAACGTGACAGCTGCAGTGCAGATTTTTCTCTTTTTAAAAAAAAAACAAAATGAGGTTCAGGGGACAGCTAATAAGCGTACCACACATGAGGCACTGCGCCTCATGCACATCTGAAATTTAAAACGACAATACAAATAATGTATATATCTAATATTATTTTTGATAAAAGCAATACAAAAGTAATAAGAAAAATTCAGTTAGAGAAACAAATAAAAATACTATTATATTTCATACATTGAATTTTTTGAAAAATAAATAATTTACTATAAAAAAAATTTAGAGGAAATACATTTAAAATTAAAATGTTATTTCAATTATATAAGATATTTATGTTTGAACTGACCGAAAAAACTTTTTACATAGTGTAAGTATTTCAAGTATATAGATATGAACTTTTTTATTTTGGCAAAACTATTGTTTTCATGAGAAAATTGATGATTAATTACTTATAATGACTATTGAGATTTGAACTTTGTGTTTCAAAATATTATTTCTCTTGATATTATATTTATTTAAAGATCAACATGTTTTCAGTACCTATGTCAAATTTAACTAAAATTGAAGTTCATACGTGAAATTATGTCTATTTAAAGTAGCAAAACTAAACTGACATCAATCAGAGTCATGTTTAATATTCATTAAATTATTATGGACCTGTTGAAAATTTTGCAACTATCTAAGAAATTAAATTTCATATCAATTGGAATATTGAAATGAAAAAAAAAATTATGATGATTCAAAATCAGAATGATAGTACGAAAAAAAAATAAATTGGACAAGGATCGAACTCTAGTTCATTTCATTTCAGTAGAAATGATTACACTTGCTTGTATCTTCATGATAAGTTGAGCAAATCACTCATTCAATCTCAGGTAAGTTTATCTTCATGATAAGTTGGCCTAGCCAGTAAATTGAGTAGTTTTATTCGCTTGTTTTTAGTTTCTCTTTTCCTTCCTTTTCTGTTTTTGTGTTGTTTTCCTTTGTACTTTTGTAACTAGATAGCCACTATCTAGCAATCTCTAAAAAAAATCTCATGTAAGTTTAAGATCAATACAAGTTCATATTATTCCCTGATTTTATAGAGTTTATGGTGTCCTTATAATTTATATGTTAAGCTACTGACTTAATGCTAGATGCAAATATCTCGAAATACGGAGAACTAGCTGTAATTATTGCATATTAAAGCTGTTGTTTGCAAAAATATAAACAAAGTTTCTGAAAGGTGCTAACTTTCCGATTTGCAGAATTTTGGTCCACTTCATTTCTATGAAAACTTTTTTGTCACAATCAAATGGTTGTTCTCATTTCTAAAATTGTTAGAATGTTAGACTAGTGTTTGATAAGAATAGTGCATGCAACTGAAAAGGTATTTTCATTAAATAGCGAGTGAAAAAACTTGGGTTTTAAAATTGCTGAAGACTGTCAATGAGACTCGTTTATCCGTTTATCATATTCGTACCGTATTTGATAAGGCAGATATGGGTAAGGTTTTATTTTCGTTAGACTAATGGGTATATTCACGGGTAAAGAAAAATGTTCGTTAATTTATCGGGTACGGATACGGGTAAGGACTATTTCGTACCCATTATCTAATGGATAAAATTTTACAAACATATATATATATATATATATATATTAGAAATATATAAGGCTCGGCAGGCGTGACTTGCGCGTGGGGAGCGCTGGTTACTGTAGTTAGCACAGCATTTTCATCCTGGCCGTTCGTTTCAGGTTATTGATCGCGTGATTCTTCTGATCGATCTCTCCCTCTCACCTGTTCGCTTCTCCAAAGAGTGTCGCCTCACCTCTCCTCTCTCTCTTTGTCTCTCCGTGTTGCTCATCCGTATTGTCACACACGTCTCCTACCTTTTTTGGCCACCTCCTTTGTCGCTCTTCCCTGTACCTTTTTTTTTGCTTTCTCTCCATGTTCCACGCCTCCTTACTTTTCTCGGTCTCTCTCCGTGCCCATCATTTCTAATTTTTAGCGCAAAAAAGAAAACACCGCTGGTCCTCTTCGTTGCTAGATATTCGAGACCTCTGTTCTCCTCTCTTGGCGCCGGTTGTGCAGACGAATAGATCGCATCTTCCTCTTTCAGTCGAGCTCGGATTTTAGCTATCCAGAGCCCTTACTGCTATTCATCCACCTCCTCTCCGTATCTATCTTCATCGAGGATGGAGACCTCAAGATTCTCTTAATCTCTAGCAACAACCATCTCATGTATGTCCTTTTTAATTTCTCCAATTTAAACAATCAGTTTAAACAATTTATGAATCAATTTCGCTCCTCCAATTCCCTTCCAGTGGCCTCCAGCTCCTATTGAGATGCTATTTGTGCTGGATGAGATCGGGGTTATGGTGATGCAACGGCTCATGTGAGTAGATCATAGGTGTGTTGAACCAGGTTCACCCTCAAAATTCTGCATAGATGCATATTTTTTTTTTTTTGGTTCAACAACGGATTATATGATAAATTTATGCTTGAGACCTCAAATATTTGTTGCTTTGTGTTCTTGCTACTTTTAACTGAAGTCATTTTTTCCCATTAGTTCCTTTTAGATGGTATGAGTTGCTGTCGTATCTTGCTAAAATTAATTACAATTTGTCTATGTTGTTGCTGTCAGCAGTAAAAATGAGCTATCGTGTCGTGTGCTGCTTCTTTTTTTCTGTTGGTAAGGTAAGTGTTATTATTTTCTCTTTGTTTGACTTTTACATATGATATATCAATCTCTTATTTGTATATAATATTAAAGGAAATTATGACAATTGCTTATGTAAATTTTAGTAGATTAGTTCCCTCAGTCATGTTGAGCATGGAGGCAATTCATATTAATTTTTGTTAGAAATTATATTAAAAATTATAAAATTTACATGGGCTAATTATGTATCCTCTTAATTAATACAATAAAATTTTGGTGGTTCATCTTCCAACTTTGTCTCACAGTATAACTTCATTTCGTGGCTTTATTTTACAATTTTTTTTTTCTCATTATTTCAGGCACCCACAAGACCGTTGATGGACCCTCAAGCAAGCACTGGAGAGGTGGCCGTGGTGCCAGCTTCAACATCATCGCCAACAGCACTGATACTGCCTAGGAATTCTCTCTCTCTCTCTCACGTGCACATATACACACACAACAAAATGAAAATGTAATAAATATTGCCAATGAAATTTTAATGTGATTTGAAATTCCTGACTCTCTTCCAAATATGTTCAGGTTCCACTGGAATTACTCTATTACAATTGAAAAATGTATATGTTGTAGTAAAGGTGCTCCCAGCTTTTAATGGCAAGCTGATAGGCATAGCATTCCGCATCCCCACTGTAGATGTGTCAGTAGTCGACCTCACTATCAGTCTCGAGGAGGTAGCTACCTACGATGAGATCAAGGCTGCTCTCAAGTATGTCCTATCCAAATAATACCATACACCTTATCTCTACTAAATATTTTTATTACTGTGCTTAGTGAGTTAGTGAAAAATATAATTTTCAATTTCATGTGCACCGGTCATTATCTATGAGTTTAGAGTCTTCTTCTCTCTCTCTCTCCTCCATTTGTTATTTATTTATTTTTTTGTCCAAAGATTTCTATATTGCTTTGCCATTACCTTTTTTTCACTCCATATGTAGATTGTTATTTCATTTCTTTTGTTATTTTGCAGAAAAATTGGCAGTTCTAATTCGTGCAAACTTTTGTGATATATTATATAACTATTTCAAGTTTAATCATTTCTATGTCATGTTACCAATCCAATGTCATTTCAGTAGTCTTTGCTCTTGATTTATGGGCTATGATTGTTAAAGATATATTTAACTTTTTTTATGATAGGGAAAAATAAGCTGGGAGGCAGCAACAAGTTCCTTGCAAAGAGATGTTGTCAAGCTACATCAATGTTGATCACTGCTGGACGCATGTGGCGATCACTTCTGCATCAATGCACAGCAATCTCAGTGGTAAAGACAAAGTTACTTTTTCTTTTATTTTCACAGTTTATTTTCTCTATAGTATCTTAAAGAATTATTTTATTTTGTGGGGACGAGGAAAAAAAGAATGCACAACTGCATATAGATCGTCGATAAAGCAAATTGGATTGAGTTAATGTTCAGTTTCTAATTGTCTTAAGATTAATTTGGTGGGCTATTATTTTGCTAAAGTTTTGTTCATAAAAAATGGGTAGGCTTGCATCGCCTAACAAAACAAGCTCAATTTTATCCAATCACACGTAGGTTGTCAAGTGCAGGGATAGCTCATGGATGAGATAGAGGGGCAAATATTTTGGTATAAAATTATAAAATCGTTTTTATGGTTTTGGTTGTCAGTATAGAAACGCACAGAGGTCAACACCCCTGATGCATGTCGTTTGAGAGTTAGCTGTCTGATGCTAGAGATTACAGGGGCATGTCCGTCATTTTTTCCTTGCTGTGGCTATTATATTTACTATTTTTTCCATCTGCAGTCATTTAGGTTCTTTGTTCTCCGTTGGTTAGTTTTTGGTTGATCGCTGCTCATCCTTGCTCGAATGCTGTCAAGAGGTATTTCGTGAATCATCTTGCACTGTTTTATGTAGTTTCAATGCACTGTGGAAAACTAAATTAAGTAGACTTAGAAGATTCCCATGTTATTTGCGAACATTTAGATTAAGGTGTTAACTATGGTTAAAACAAAGCATGGCTAAATAAAGAAAAAGCATATGTCATCACAGACATTCATCCTAGCATGTAACCTAACAATCACACTTGAAACATTTCCATCCACGGTGTGGTTGAAATTATATATCATGGTTACCAGGATATAAATTATACTTGCAAGAAAGGATGGCTGAATAGACAAGAGTATATATATATGGATCTTAAAAGACAGATTAAACACAGCGAAAAAATTTCTATCTGCAGTCAAATTTAAATTGTATATCATAGACTTCTGTTAAAAAATAAATCAGCTATTGTTTGATTCACTATCTAAACAGTTATTATTAATCCCGTGAACAGGCCTCTTGCAAAGGATGAAGGTACCCCCGAACTTCTTACGAAGAACGTGAAGAGAAAGCTGGAATTTGAAGACCTTCCTTCAAACAACATACAGAGGTCAGCCCACACTGCCCACTAAAACTAACTAACTAATATCTATGCGCACAGGCACATATCACGGCACCAGATCTAATACATGCCCCCTGCATATCAATGACAATTTCTTTGCAATTATAGCCATGCGGCAGGCACAACAACTCCACCAAGAGGATAACCTAGGCCATCATTGTCGTAAACAGAACTACACACCGCGGTACATATTCATCTTTTGGAGCCCCACAAATGTTGCCGAGTCACCTTCTGGGTACTGCTTCTGGTAGGTATTAGTTGGGTTGTTACTAACTGTTGCTGAGCCACCTTTGGGTTAGTATTGCACTATTGCTGTTGGGTATTAGCTATGTTCTTACTATATGACGGTGCATTTTGTTTAGCATGTCTTTATCTGTGGGCGTTTATATTGCCTAAATGTAATGACTGCAGTACTTAATTTGGATTGCATGTGTGATCAATCCAGTATGCATGGCTTCTGTAATATAGTGTGTAATGTATATGACACTGTGCGATTCACACTTATTAGTGTAGAAGCTTCTAACTTGACAGAATATGCCATATCATTGACAGTCAATACTTACAAACACTCAATTGGAGTACTTATTGATTTTTTTTTGTTATCGACTATTGTTGATTTTTGTAAATCTTTCAATTATAATTGTATTCACATTAATGTACTGAAAACAGATAAGAGTACCAGTGGTTCCAAGGACAACACCCATACACAGCTACAGTATTACACGTTAAAAAAACAAAAAAATACTCCACAGCGCACAACACATATCATGATACTTGACACCAACTCTGGAAAAACAAGCACAACACCACAGCACAACACACGACAAATAGAACTAACAACAGAAAGCAACAAAGAGATTCTCGCGCTAGAAAAATAACATCCCATGATACTGCTTTATACAAAAAATCACACTGTAAATATAAACAACACAGCAGGAAACAATGACAATGAACTTCTTGCAAATACAGAACTAAACACCAACAACCTAACACAACCATCAACATATGCATATGGTTATCAATCTTGACCACATGGTTATACATTTCATTTTATGGTAATAATGATGGTAATAATGACCTCAAATATTGCATGCTGTTTGCAAAAAAAATTCCATAACATATCCACACTCATTAAGAAACCATTTCAGATAAGAATGAATCGCGCAACGCGCGAGATGAGAACTAGTATATATATATATAGAGTTTAACTATGGTGAGATGCATCACAAAAAACCTTCCGTGAGATGCGATCAAACCTCATGAATCTTGTTCAAAATAACTGATCCAAACCGTCTAATATGATCTCTCTATTGAAATCTCCATGCAGACTAAATTTTATATTTTTTCAAATTTTTTAAGTATTTTTTTCAAATTTTAGAAAATCGTTAATCTAATTAGTTCTGAACCGTTCAAAAACTATCATTTTTTAAAATCCGAAAAAATAACTTAAAAATTCCGAAAAAATATAAAATTTGGTCTCCAAGAAGATTTCAATAGCGAGATCATATTGAACGGTTTGGATCGAACATTTTGAATCAGATTCATGAGTTTTGATCGCATCTCACGGAAGGTTTTTTGTGATGCATCTCACCATAGCTAAACTCTCTCTCTATATATATATATATATATAGTAAATCTAATGTGAACTATGGTTTATATAAGCTTTCGTGCACCATGACCGTTTTGGTCGGTGGTTTCACAAATTATCATGTGAAAACCTGTAAAATTGAAAATAAAATTTAATTTCGAAATTATATTAATATCTGGACAAATTAAAAATTTTTAACAATAAATGACTGATCTGAATTTAACGAGAAAAATTCTCAAAAATCATGATTTAAATAATTTACAAGATGGAAATCAAATTGTGAAGTTTAGCAAATCTTCAAGCAAACAAATAAATTTAATTACCAAAGATTCAAATATCTAGTTCCTGAAATTTCGATAGTTTGAAATTATGTTAAAATCTGGATTTTACTGATCAATTAGAATAGAAATCAGTTTTTCTTTGATTTGGGCCGTTGGATCAAGGTTTAAACCCTCGATTTTTCTGAGCCGTCCGATTGATTCACCTCTCTCTCTTTATCTCCTTCCTCCTTTCTCTCTCTTCTCCGACAGAGTCGAAGCCCCCACCTCTCTTCTCTCCTTTTCTGCTGCTTCGACGAATCCGCAGCGATCTCTCTCCCTCTCTCTCTCTCGCCCATGACAGAACCCACATACCCCACTTCCCTGGCTCTCTCCCCAAGCCATGTGCTCCCCTGCCTCACTCATCACAACACCTTCAACCCCACACCCTTCTCTCTCTTGCCATAGGCGATGCAGGCGCAATTCCTGCTCCTCTGTCCCCTCTCCTCTCTCGACTAATCAGCCGGGACCCCTCCTCTCTCCCCATCTTTCTCTCTCTCTCGCCAATGGCATCAAGACCCCACTGACACCCTCTCTCTCTCACCCAATCAGATCGAAGCCGCCTGGGAAGCTCATTTCCGCCTCTGATTTTTTCCCCTGGTTTCGCCAAACCACACGGTACCAAACCCTAAATCCCTTTCTTTTCTCCTTTTATCACTGTCCTGTCACTCTCTTCCTCTTCCTCACTCACTGTTTCTCCCTCTCGCCGCCATACTCATCTTTCTCCCACTCGAGACCCACTGAAACTCCTCTTCCTCCTCACTGCCTCTGACTCCTCTCACTCACTCACTCACTCACAAACCCTCTAAAATCAGTCACTCAAACACTCTCTCTCTCTCACTCTCTTTCTCTATGTATTGTGCTGAGCAACCATGAAGGTCGATGGCTGGTGCTTGCTGATGGCTTGACGACAGTAGCGGCTATGGTTGACAGTAGCTGAGTCTCAACCCCTTCTTCCTCTCTATTTGGAGCTATCTCGGTTTGACATCCTCTCTTTCTCTCTCTCTTTGACTTGTGCTGTGATTGCATGGAAACAGTGAGGCATGCACCATGATTGAACTGTTCTTGTGGTTGTTGTGATTGATGAATGCTTGTGTGTTGTGCATAGCCCCCGTTGAATTGATCTGTCAGCTGTTCAGTTGTCTTTGTGATTACTTGTGAGGCATGCACAAAATTGAATTATTCTCTGTGATTGCTTGCTTGTTGAGTGGGTTGGATGTTGTGTTGTGCATGGCCTCAATTGATTTGGTCTGTTATGTGAACTATTAGAAGATATAAGTGCTTGACTAGGAGTTTAATGGCTAGTATGCTTTGAATCTATGTTGTTAGTTTAATTATTGGTTTCCTTAGGTTTAGACTTAATCCAAAGTAGTTATAACAGTTAATTGGTATTTATCTCACTGGTTTGATATGTTAGCTAGCTGTTACAGTTATTGTGTAACTGAATGGTTGTGATTTAGGCTTCCAAGTGTTTATGTGTGTTGCCTGGTCTGTTACTAGGCTGGTACAGGCCTTGTACCAGGCTGGTACCTCCTTTGTTTGCTTACTGGTGCACGTTGAGTGCTGCCAAGGACCTGTCTGTAATTTAATTTGGTATCATGGACCTTTTCGAAAATATAATTGAACTGTTTTAGGACTCCTTTACATTTAAATCTGTTGCTAGGGTCTGTTTAGTAAAAGTTGTGTAAATAATTTAGATTCAGGGTCCGTTGTGTAAAATCTGAGGTTTATTGGTTTCGGATTTAATTTCTGAGTTGCGGGTTTGGATTTAATCCCCGAAACCCATCAATTGTCTGACCCGGATCCGTTATTCCTGCCTGGTGGGCCTTGATCCCCCACCTGGGCTTTGCCGCGTGTTGTGTTGCTGGGCCTGGTTGGCCTGTGTGCTGCCTCTTTTTCCCACTGTGTGTTGGGCCTGCGTGCTGGGCCTTTTTCTGATCTGTTCGGAGTTTAATTTCGTTCTGGACTGGGCCAGGTCTAGATACAAATTCATTAGTTAAAACCGGATTACTAAAGATGATCAGTTTAATTAATTCAAAATGAGAATTAAAGGAAAATAATTGAAGTTTAGAACTTGGACCCAATAGAATTATTTGAGATTAGCTTAGTGGACCGAGAAAAGGTTTTAGACCCGAAATCAAAAGAGTTGCCTAAATCAAAAATCGGATTATTACGTAAACTTGAAGATGGGAGATGATTTCAAATAGTCCAGAAATAATTCTGAAAATACAGATACAATGGGAACACCTACCTGGACTCATATGATCCCAAACACATTAAAACACCAATACGTTTAAAAATATCAACATATTAATAAACACTAATTGTAGTATCTTTACTTTTATTTTGATCAATAGTATTATTTATAAATAGCAGAATACTGGAAACTACACTTGAGTTTTATTTATTTATATTCTATTTGTAATTTTGTTGAGTTTCTCTTATTAATAAGATAAAAGTATTAATACTTAAAGTTATTTACTAATGGCCTCTTAGAATCAAAACTAAAAATATTTGCGACTTTAACGCGTAGTGTTGGTTTAAACAATTAACTCTCGATTTGCCGATTTGCAAAACAACACCAAAACCCTAATTTAACCTTTCAATTTTAGTGTATTTTAGCTATTTTTTATGAAGATAGCTTAAAGCAAGATTAGCACAGGCTTTGGACTTCAAGAGGACCTTGTATACTTGCTAGGATCAGCGTTTTTAGGTTTATTTAAGCTTTACATTAATCAAAATCGATTTGCTGTCAAAATGCTGGTTTTCAGTACCAATGCGTTGTATAATGCATGAATCGCGTTAGACAACGCACCAGTACTAAGCTGAACTTCAAATTCGCTTTGTTTACAAAAGACAGTGCGTTACACAACGCTCCAGTACGTTGTGCAACGCACTGGGAAAGTCATACAACGCATCTCCTCCGTTGTGCAACGCAGCTTCCTCATTTTCCAAAACATAGCGTTACCCAACGCTCTGTGCGTTGCACAACGCGCCTTTGTTATTTTTCTGGAGTTTTTCGACTCAGTTTTGAGCCAAAAATCCATGCATTAAATGTCATTTAATGAGACGTTGTATAACGGACCAAGGCGTCGTATAACTCTCCCCTGCTGTTTAATCCCTTGTGCAGATTTTCACGCGTTGTGTAACGCGTTGCCACGTTACACAACGCGTCTGACATGTTTCTAGCTGTTGAGTTTTGTCTTTGCTCATGCGTTGCATAACGGGTCCCTTGCGTTGTGCAACGCTCTGACAACTCAAACGGATACCTTATCCGTTCTGTTTTATTATAACGGTTATCTGTGCGTTGCATAACGCCCTATTGCGTTGTGTAACGCACTGATAACGGTAAGTTCGGCTTTTTGGCCTGTTTATAACGGCTAGTTGTACGTTGCACAATGCGTCTGTTGCGTTGTGTAACGCACTGGGTATTTCTGAGTTGATTTGGAGCTCTTGGCGCCCTCTATTTATATCAGACCCTTTGGGACTGTTCCAACACTTTTGCAACCTTACTAAACCTTTCTTTCTGAGCTCCATTCAACCTGAATCAATCCCTCTTGATCTTTGAGCATTTGATTAGCAAAACCATTTGAGATTAGAGTGTTTCTATACCAAACCCTAAGTCTAATTGTGAGATTATTGAGTGTTTTGGTTAGAGCCTCAATTCAATTGAGTGTTTGAGTTGTAATTGGAGTTAGGCCGATCCACCTTGAGTGTTATTGTAACAAGGTGATTCGGTTCGAAGTTGTAGACACGTTCTTTGTGGAATTGAACGGAGCACGCCCTTTTTGTGGTTGCGAAACTTCCGGAGACGTACGACTAAGGCTAGCCATTCCTAGCGGGTCGGAACTCCGTAATACATCGCGTGTCAATTCTTTCTCTCTTCTCTCCATTTACTTGCATTAATTGTGTGTTGTGATTAGACCAAACTTGAATTGAACCAAAAATTGACCATAGCGGTTTAGGAAATTATTTTTGTGCCTATTCACCCCCCTCTAGGCCTTTTCTTAGGGACAACACGTAGATTGGACTGTAGGAATTCGTCAAAATGTCTTCCTTCACATTCATTTTATAGTTGAAACTCTGCCAAATTTTTATTAAGTATCTCTTTCAAAATAATAATATATTTTAAAATAGAACCCCTTTCAGAAAGTCTAAGTCTAAAGATCATAGCAATTAGAATCTATTCCAATAGAGGGTTAATTTAGAGATCATTAGTTTAAGTGTTTCGATTGTGAGTTTGTTTCTTAAGTTAAGTCTTTTGTCTTGGTCAGGTGACCGGCAGGACTACTCGAGTTTAGCTGAGGATGCTTTTCCTAAGTACGAGGGACGTGACACAGAGCAGGACTTCACCGACCCTCCAGCTGAGTAGTCACTTCTGCACTCTACTTTCCAGGTGTGTGGATTGCCTTAGGTTTTGTTTAAACTTTGGATTAAGGATTAGATCATTAATTAATTGTGCGCATATCATGTCATTAACATTAAGTAAACAGTTAAGAGCATGTCATTAATTAAAGATTAGCTTTGCATATATAGGATATACATCCATATTAATTAAGTGATTAATAACTTAAAAGTGCCCTTAATCAACACTTGCATCTGGTAAGGTAAAGGATAGTGAGACCGAGTGAGATAAGAGCGTTTTGCACGCAATCTCCATTATCGGGAGATTGCACCTCAGCCATTGCCGGTGGTCTCCTTATGATAGCGATCTCGAGCAACGCGTTACTGATGATCACTCGGCAGACCGACCTTCAGGCGGTATTGCAGTCACTTGGTAGTTTATTATTATTGTTGGGTTGTTTGTATATATATACTCTCGCTTGCTTCGACTGGACTCTATGGGGTTGTTTGCCACTTATTTATTAGACTACCTCTCGACCTCTCACGTTTCAATACCGGTATTGACCTACTCCTCGACGGGGGCTGTAGGCTTGGAGCTGGCCTTCGGGGCTCTCGAGTTATGATTCTCTATGAAGAATGTAGGTGGATCTACAATAGGCAAGGTCCATGTCATATTGGGATATGTGAGACTTGATTCTGAATTTTATTACGCTTATAATGGACTACTGAGTGTGGGTGCTTGACTTTCGTATTATTATTATATTTGACTTGTTATATTACCATCCGTTTCTCCAGAGACTTTTCATATTTTATTTGGCATGGCATGAATTGTAGAATAGTATTGTCATCATACAAAACATACACTTAGCTTCCGCATTTAAGTTAGGATCTTAAAAGTATTTAAGTATGGTTTAGTTCTGACTTTGGTTTAAACCAGAACCTTGTTGGCTTTCCTTATTGTTCACTGAGTATTCGCGTACTCAGCCCACATAATTGCTTGTGGAGCAGGTTCAGGTTTGGTGGAGCTTGAAGATGAAGTTTTAGTCGAAGACCAGACCAAGCTGGATTAGCTATATTATCATGTTATGTTTTGTTTATCTGTCGGCTGGAAATTTTGTTATGTAAATACTTTACCAGCCCCTTTTGATGTATGAAAAAACCATCCTTTATTATGTGATATTTATTGTGATTATCATTATTATGTTGTGATACGATTTATCAGCCTTACGTGGACACAGCAGAGTGTGTCTACGTGGTGGGGTTGTCCTTCTCGAACGGTGATTTGGTTCGGAGTGTGACATATCAAATCTAATTTAACCAACCTCATCTATATATTGAAATCTCATAGCAAATAAAATTTTACAATTTTTGAAATTTATTTATTATTTTTTTTCGAATTTTTTTAAGTTTGCCATTTTTTGCTTATAAATATACTAATTTGTAGCCAAAAATGGCAAGTTTTAAAAAATTCGAAAAAAATAGTAAAAAAAATTCAAAAACTGTAAAATTTTGTTTACTATAAGATTTCAATATATAGATTGGATTTGTTAATTTAGATTTGTCAATTTATAAAATCACCAATCAAACAGTCATGGTGCACGGAGCTCTCTATGCATCATGGTTCACAATAGATTTACTCTATATGGGTGCTTGAATAAGTAATAAGAATAAAAAATTTCAGTATGCGTGCTTGTCCAAATTCCTTATTCTTATACCATGGTTTTGTTAGTATAAGAATAAGGGCCCAAAATTTCGAAATTTTAGAAAATCGTTAATCTAATTAGTTCTGAACCGTTCAAAAATAGCAGTTTTTAAAAATCTGAAAAAAATACTTAAAAATTTCGAAAAAATGTAAAATTTGGTTAGCACGGAGGTTTCGATAGGAAGATCGTATTGAACTGTTTGGATCGGTCATTTTGAACAAGATTTAGGAGTTTTGAGCCTAACTCACGGACCCTCTTGTGAGTCGCGACTCACCATGGCAAAACTCTATATATATATATATATATATATATATAATCGTGTTATTAGCATATTTTGTAAGATGCATTATTAGTTTCGATCATCATCCAAATTTATTTATGTTGATGAAAAAATTAATTTGCACTCTATTATTTTATAATTTATAATAAGTTATATAGATTTTGGGAATTCCATTAATATGAGAATAAATTTCATGATTTTTTTTTATATCTACAGTATTATCTAAATGTTATACTTTATTCATATATTTATTTGATATTATTTATTTAACACATTATATATTTTTCATTAAATTGATAATATTATTAGTACTCATTATGTATCACTGTCATATCCTTACCGTCAATTTTGAACGGATACGAGTAAGATATGGGTAAATAAAATTAATGGATGCGGGTATGAAAATACTTTCTACTGTATACTATAATGTACCCATTGACAGCCCTACTAAAGACAACATGATTTTACTATTGAAATGTATTTTTGACTGAATTGCCCTTCAATCAACTGATAAAATTTACTAACAAATTAATTAAAATTTGATTGAAGGATAATTTAGTCATTGCGTGAATGAATTTGTTGCAAATAACATAAAAAACCGGTTATCTTTAACAATTTCCGTTCATGAGGGCTAATTTAGTAATTGAAGTCAAAACGGTGACGGCTATACATGTGAAAAAAAAAGTATGCGTTCAATGAAAAGAGACTCCACTATTCTCGGTGGTTTTGCCCTAAGACACGACCCAAAATTGACTGTGCTAGTTACTAGTTTGAGCCTTTGAGTAAACCATTTATCGGAAATGGTAAATTACAATGAAATTTCATTTTTTTTTTCCTTAATTTTTGTTTAATTTGGCTACACTAGATCAATCGATAAATTATGGCCTAATAAAATAAATAATGTTCATTTATTAAATAATAATCTTATGCTTATTTTCTTCATAAATTTAATCTAGTACATCTGTAATAATTCATATACTTCAAAGTATGATGTACATATATGTGTCCACCATTTTTCCTTTTATTAAATGTCCGATCAACTACGGATATAAATGACGCGCAAGTCCTTTTATTAATATTATCTATCTCAGAACAGTGAATTAATAACGAGAAAATATTTTGTCAAATGTTTAAAAATTTCGTTACATTTATGAATTGTAACCTTTTTTATTTAAATTTGAAATGTTTATGAAGCATCGTAGATTTTTTTTTAAGAAAAAAACACTAGATTTTGTATCTGCTTCGCTCAACAATCAACATGTATGTATAAATCTGTTCAATAATTAAAAAAATAATATTTTTAAATTATATAATAGAGTGTATATCGTGATCTATAGGGCCTTCTATTCATCATGATGTTTTTTTCGGTATTTTATACAAATTGTTAATCTACTCTAATCTACATATTGAAATCCTATAGAAAAACAAATTTTACAATTTTTCTATATTTTCCGGAAATTTTAAAATTTACCATTTTTATAAATTATACCAAGAATATTATTCCAAAAGTAATGTTTTAAGAAAATCGAAAAAAAGACAAAATAAATTAAAAAATGTGAAATTTGATTTGATATAAGATTTCAATATGTAGATTGAAATGGTTCAATTAGATTTACAATTTGTAAAAATATTTATGAAAAAAAACATCATAATGCATAGTAGGCCCTAAGCATCATGATGACAATAAACTTACTCTTATAAATGTATTCTATTTCATATGTTAATATCTCGAAATAATATAGTAATTATTAAAATTATTAAATTGTTAATATATTAATACATCAAGGTCAATACATTCTTATCATGAAAAAAAATTAAATAGTCCATTAATACATTCCTTGAATTTCTTCAATCTCAACGGAATACATCCAGACTACAAAAATAATTATAGATGAGCATTACTGTCTACAGTGATCTATCTCAGCCGTTTAATGTATTTTCTGCGCGGTGCGATTCTTTGCTTTGAACTTAACAAAGAAATTAATTGTTATTTTTTTTTTCCCGTTCAGCACCGCTTATCGTATCGCATAATCAATTCAACGGTAGATTTAAGAAAGAAATTTCATAATTAATAGTAGTAATGGGAGAATTGCGTGGGTTCATTTTTGTCTCTGGGTCGGTGGGACCAAGCCAGGCGTTAGAACGTTCTTTGTCCAGTTGGTTCTGTTTTGTTCTCTTATCAATTAAAAAAACTTTAAACCTTCAGAAAGTATCTTTTTGTTCTATGCTTTCATTTCACTATTCTATTTTTCGTTCATTTTGTTTCTTTGCAGCGGAGGACTGTAGTCACTCGTGTTGCATGATAAACATGCATATTACTTGGTGCGTGAGATATTAGAAATATAAAATGCGTTGGAAATTTGAAATTAGGTTAGTTAGGCTATTGCACTGTATAAATTAATTTTCCCACTCTGTAGTTTTGTATGTTTACATTTATTGTGGTATCAATAGTAAATGTGTGTCATAGTAATTCGAAAATATAAATTTTAAACTTCAAATTTAAAATTTGATGAAATTAATGGGAAACTTCAATGAAAATTTCTTCTATTTACACAAATTATAGATGATTCACCTTGGACAGTATCCTATATATTTTACCCATATAGAATCGGATACATAATAGAAGGCAACAACCAAAATGCAATAACCATCAGATGAAGTTCTTTTTGGTAGTTTCCATCGGATAAAGTTTTGATGTAGTGTTACTATTTTATTATCCCAAATTAATCTAGCTGTAAAAAACTTATTGTAAATAAAGTTCTTATTTTTTAAGATATCATATATCAGGAAAAAAAAAACAGGAGAAGGTTTTCTGTTATACAATGCTTCTTCTTATTTCAAATTTGAATATAAAGAAATTTCTCGAATTTAAAATAGAACGAAAAATGTGTAACACCCCCACCGATATTTGACCATCTTTAATCGAATTTGGTCAGATTTGACCAACTTTGACCGAATTTGACCATAGTTGACCATTTGACTAGTCAAACTCTTGACTTATTGACCGAATGAAAAAAAAAAAACTATTGCCACCTGTTCGTACACCCTTGCCTAGCATCCATGCAACTCTCCCTTACATCCATGCATAATGCCATCTGCCCATGCATCTCCATTACGTGTCATCTTCCCATTAATTGTCTTATCACTTTAAACCTTATTTCATTTAACTTATACGATTCTTCTCTCTAGGGTTGAAAATCCGAATATACTCCTCAACCTTCCAATTTCATGGAGCCTGTTTCCCATCTAAATAAATTACAACATTTTCTTATACCATTTTCATACAAATTAAAACCTAATTGATTTCTTTGGAGTTGTCGGCCAATTGGAATTTTTACGTCGCAAGTCGAACTGAATGTCTGTTCCGATCTGTTCATGCCTTCTAAATCGCTCAATCAGGTAACCAGACTTCTATATATTAAATTTCATATTAATTGAATGATTTGATTTATCATTTGATTTTGATTGAATATGTTTATTGTATTGTGATTGATATATTTTATGGGATATCGAATTTGGAATTGGATATGAATTTAGATATGAATCTGAATTTTGAGCCCTGATCCTCCTGAGATCGGGAGTGACCACTCTGACTGACTGACTGGCTAAACCCGCTTATCTCCGTAAAATGTATTATTTGTTATGTGGTTTAATCTGATCTGATTGAATTTTGTTATATAATAATTAAATGTAGAGAAGTTGCGTCGTTAAATAACCGGTTACTGAGGTTTGTACCTGGTTCTGTTTGTTTTTCTGTTGCGACGTAGGTTGACGGACCGTCAGATGGATGCAGAAAATACCGTTATTCGTGTAAATTTAATTAATATATATAGATGACAAAATAAATTTGTAATCGAATAATATCTTCTTGGTGCACATCAAATATGATTTCCTAATATAAACACTTACTGTAACATACTTTTTTTTTTCTTTCATTGAATATTACATAAAGAAAAAATTATATTTTGTACATCCCAAATTTACATTATAGATTAGAATATTTTCATATGCACCTTATTTTGTTGATTAAAACTTATGAATACGAAATTATTATGTTTTATGATCTTGTACTGATTGGACCACAAAACGAATTTGCATACATATCTTCTAATCTTTTCAGATCTGCAGTGTTATAAGTAATTAATTAACGTTGTTGGACGGACAATGAGCTAGATGTAGGAATAAATATATTATCAATTTAATTAGACTAGCATTCCCATTTTAAATGTACATTATGTTCCATAATGATTTGGATGTCATTGCATGCTACGAAAAGAATTCGTCAAGTATGGATGGTTTTATTATTGAGAAAGGCAAAAGCGTCGGGCCGGATTTCAAAGGACCGGACTTGACGGATTTGGTGTCCAGATGGGACAGTTTAGACGCGTTTGTTTTTTTGAAACACGAGACCGGCCCTTCGAAAATCCGGTCCTTATAGGTCCTTGGCCCTTCTAATCCTTCTAAAATAATACCAACATTTAATTTTTTTTTAATAGTTTTCTAATCTCTATCGTCTCATCATGATCAAATAGTCACTACAATTGAACGATTAGGTCGGATCCGGCCGTTCAAAATCCGACCCTTCAACATCCGGCCCTTCAACATCCGTCTTTGAAAAAAAATAGATCCGGTCCTTTCAAAATCCGACCCTTCTAAATCCTTGTCCATCGAAAACCCTTCGAAGGACCGGTCCGGTTCGAATTTTAAAACGGTTTTTCAAAAGACGGACGAAGGACCAAGAATTTTTGGAATATCACTATACTTACCTCTGCCATTTCAGATATTTTGCCTTTTTTATCTCGTCTAGAAGCGTTCATACGAGCATGCAAGATGCAATGCAACGGCTCAATATACAGTAGTTGCACACCCTCAGCCAATCTAACCCTGCCACGTAACCAAGAGTGTACCCGGATTGGCTTTCAAAACAATTGAAAATAATTAATATAGCAATATCAATCAAAAGTTATGTTGGTTCTGTCAAACCAGACAAATTAAGGAGCTGTATTGTTGATTTTTGAAAATAGTAGGTGAATGAATTTTTTTTTTCTTTTCTGAACGGCAGTGTAGTCCTGTAGTTTTTTGTATTGATGAATTAACTGATAACCAATGAGTCCAAACTCCAAAGAGATTGGTAATCCAGTTACCAATCGACAATTATGGTTCTTATAACAATTAATGTTCATACTATTTCAATCAATTTAGTTAATTATTTTTAATATGATCTGAATTCGATTTTTTAATCTATTAAGGTAATAAAATAATAAATATAAATGTGCATATGAATTTTAAATTTTATTGAATCCGATCTTACAGTTTGTTTAATATATAATTTTAATGTATTCAGATTCAAATTTGAATTATATTGAAATTATTAACAAATGTTTAAGAAATATTTGTATTTAATTTTTAATTATTTCTGAGGAACAAGTTCAATATTCAAACTTTTGAAACACAAATAGTTGAGTGGTTAAGTAATAAGGAAATCAATAATGAATTATTTTCATTACTTTAAAACAAATTGAGGATTATTAAAATTCAATTCATAGACCAACCGATGTATTTAACATTGCAGACAATATTTAAGTATTATAATCCGCAACCCACTTGTCAACACATTAGAATCAAAAGAACATATATATATATATATATATATATATATATATATATATATATATATTATTGTTTTTCTTTATTCCAAATGCGAATTTATATTTATTATCACAATAATGTTAAATTGAATTTAGATCATATTTTGAACTTATTATATCTAAATCCTAAGTCCTTCAAAACAATTCCAAAGATGTCCAAGTCTGGTTTTTTTTTTTTTTTTTGTTCATGAAGGCTAATTTAGTATTTTCAACAAAGTATACAAATAAAGTGGCGCTAGCTATAGAACAAAAAAGGAAAGAGTTCAGTTCTTGATAAGACAAATTGTCTTTTTCTCGATAAGACAAATTGCCTTTTTGCTGTGAAATGTCAGCTGTTTAATCAAAACACATTCTAGGGTAAAAAAGTTAAAAAGAATCGTTTGGTTTAATTGCTTCTCTGACGCGGTGTGGTTTTGACTGAATGACCTTTTATTTATTGGAGACGGATCACAATCAAATTTCAATCTATATATACACTGGGAAAAATTATATATGAAATTAAATTTATATTCCAAGAGCAGAAATATCTAGCATCATTGCATGATCAACCAGTGACATCTCAAAGGAATACTAACTAAAACTAAAATAAGTTTACAAAATTTTCAGAATTTATCATGTAACGAATTAGTTTACAAAATAACTTGTAGAAATGCACTTTACACATATGATATACATAGAAATGTTACACGTCGATTTTTAGGTCTTGCAAAACCAACACACGTCAAATGCGTACGTCCATGGGCAGAATCGGAACTTAATCTCTACCGAAATCCAATTTCCCCCCTAATTAATTGTGAAAAAACAGTAGCAAAATCTCGAAACTTAATCTCTACCGAAATCGGAGGTTTTCTAGAAGAGAAACGCACGACCTACTTGTCCCTAAAATTGCTTCAGTGGTTGCAGAAATAATGTTAGCATACAATTTCTGTAAACTATATCAGATATTACATAATAACATTATTTTTAATTGAATGTCTTTATAATACAACGACTTAAGCAAGACATTAATTTTTAAAGAAACAACCAAATGAGTGTATTATTGGTATAGTGGTATTGTATAAATAAAAGTGTTACGGAAAATTAATAATTGGACGTAACTAAATTACACACAACCAACCAAAACTAATGTACAATCTGCCACATCAGCTTTTCAAACTGAAATCTCTACGGCTACTCAGGCCTCTGATCTGGTGCAGTCGTGCAGCAATGTAGGGAAAAAACATATCGTGCGTCCGTTGGACAGGAGAATTATACAAAATAATATAATTAGTCTGTTCATGATATATATATAAACAACTTTACATTCTAATATCTTATGGACCACAAAATTAACCGCAAGATCGATGCAGTTAAAATGCACGTCCGATTTATAATCATACCACATAAAGCACTGCACCGCGGGAGTTGCCAAAAAAAATTGAAAAGAGGTAGGGACAACGGAGCTCATTGGGATTTGGGATATTGTTTAATGGTCCAAGGAGGGAGTCGGAAAAGAACATGACCAAAAAAGAATACTCTTCTTTTTTTTTTAAATATCACCAAAAAGAACATTCTAATGGGCCTAGTGACAAACCTCATTCTATGCATTCAAAATTAATGAAGCTTCACTAGGTACTAGGTAGTCGATGCGACGCTGCCTGATTTGTCCAAAAAAAAAAAAAATTCAATAAAGCTCCTGATATATTACAATATAATAATAATAATAATAACAATAATAATAATAATAATAATAATTAGGCCTGTCTAACGTGGACAAAAGGCACAGAACAACCTGTTCCGTTAAGATAAACGGTACCTTATTTCATTTCACAAACCGTTTCGTTTAGAAAACAAAATAGAATTTCGTGCCGTTAACCATGCCACTTCATAAATTACACTGAATTTAGTTGAAAACAAGGCGAAACGGTTTGAAACGACACAATATGGTATTTCACTTGTCGTTTCGTTATTGGAACGAAGCAGAAAAAGATGCCGTTATTCGTTCCGTTTCGTTTATATGAAATGGCATCACGTGATTTTTTCTGCCATTGACAGGCCTAATAATAATAATGTCTTTGTTAAATCCACCGTTGATTTGAATACTTAGTGACATAAATAATTAGTACAAAAATCTCCCATATGGTGTGGAGACGTCATACAAAGCTGAGTGGTCGGACATAAAATATAGACATATAAAAAATTACAAGCAAGCAAATAAATGAATTTTGATTTATTTGTCATTAATTGGTTAAAAAATGTATTAAGTTTTCCCCACCTGTTAATTTCTAAGAAAATGAGGTCGAAATTCGTAAAATAATTTAGCGATTTTTATTGAGATGATACGATAGCGAAACCTGACAAACATCTGAATACATATCCACAAGTTGCTTTTCTTATGCCAGAAATAACTTGGTTTTAAAACTGTCAAGTTTTGTTTGTTAATCCATGACCATGAGCATTAATTTTGTATTTTGAAAATAAAATTCATATTGATGACAACTGTACATGTTAAAAAAGATATCCGTTAAAAAAAAATATATACTTCAGTCATGCTAATAAGACAAATTATCTTTTTACCTGACAGATTGCTTTACAGATAAAATCATATTTTAGTGTTAAATAGAATGATTTTTTTCAGTTGCTTTTCTGATTCTTCGTGGGCTGTACTACTTTGAGTAATTGTTCGTAATGGTAAATTACCATCTAAGTTAATGTAAGTCGGAAAAATTTAAGTTAATGTATGTCGGAAAAATGTACATGTCAAACTTTAAAATTGCGGTTTAAAATTTTAAATGATAATTATTCATGAATTTTGCTTTTGTGTTTAACGAAATTTCCCCGATTGTGTGGAGACCCTAGTTCAAGTGATACAACATTAGTGATTGGAACACGATATATATACAAATAAGAAATTACCAGGTCCCAGATAATTGCTCCATTCCAATTTTATCCTGACAAAAATTGTTCAAAATGTATCTATTATTCTCAAGGCGTTAATTTCAATGAAAATGAACTCAAAATTACAAAAAAAAAAGTTAGTGACTTTATTGAGATATTATGAAATCGACAAACAATATATAAATATTTTGGAAATAAGTAGAGCAAACTGCTCTACCACTTTTCATTAGAGAAAAGTAAACATACTACGTTTCCTAATTACAGCACAAAAACCAGAATCAGTTTCTGTACAGGTACCACCTAATAGTACCAGTCCCAGTAGCCATCTCTACATCAAAAATGAAGAATCTCTCAACATCTAAAATTCCAAACCTTATGTTATGTTAAGCATGCATCTCTTCCACCTCTGGCGGTCTGACCACTATCCAGCCTGTATCTCCCTCCTTGTGCTCTGCTTCCCAGTTCTTGCCATGGTCTGGTTATCAACTACTGCTATACCCAGCTCTTTTGCCTATTCCACACTGAAGTATCATTTTCAATACCAGGGGTGGCCCACATGTCATAAGCAATTAAGCAGCTGACTCTCTATCAACCGCTATCTCAATCACATTCTCAGCCAGCTAATTCATCACTCCTATCTTCTACCTTTTTTCTTCCTTTTTTTTTTTAACCATTCCCGGTAATTGGGTCCCGCTCTCCTTAGCCAATCGCAAGATGACAGGTGTACCATGTAAGCCAGACTTGATCGAACCCAGTAGCTTCTGTTGGGTTCAGTCGCCGAATTGAATCAGTCTCTTATTCTGCTGTGGGTGCGAGTTCAAACGGGTCTGGATCAGACTTCATTATTTATTGGGCCGACAGGTTAATGGGCCGTAGTATTAAGAAAATGTGTACCAGCCCCTTACCTTACCTATCAGACTCTGGGCCTTCACTTGTTTCATTTGGTTTTAGGTCCATATCCATGTACATATATATGTTTATTTTTTTTCAATTGTAAATAGTCATACTACAAAAACATAATCTGCTAGTCGGTTTGCACAGTCCCATGATGTCAATATATGATCAGCCTTTCCCTTGACGTACATTCATTTGTGGCCCTTTTACTTTTTAATTGACTCGGCCGGAATTTCAAAATTGTCTATTTTCCTGTCCAAATGACCTTACTTGAGCCTTCATTTTATTAGTTACGGGCCTAATTATGGGCATATATTTGACTTGTATTATCTCCTTGCGTTCCCCTTAGATATGGTGATTTCCAAAATTTTATTTTACTCTTGTCAGGTGTTTCTATTGTTTTCTTCACTTGTAGCCAAACTTAAAGGCAAACACCTACCTTTTGTCTCAACAGAAAAACTCCCAAGTTTCTTTTTTTCTGAAGAATTGCATCCATTAAACCTTTCGCACTTAATGAAAATCCCTGAGCCAAAATTCTTTCTTAAACCCTATGACTCCGTTTGGATGGGTGCAAGAATAAGGGAATAGCTTCTTCCCACACCCAAATTTATTATAAACAATCCAAATTCTTCACAAAGTTACACACTTCCCAATACTTCTTCCCTTATTCCTCTTATTCTCACACCATCCAAACGGAGCCAATAATATCTTCCTTGACAAACCATCTTCTTATAACTCTATTCCAACAATTGATCCAAACTCAAAATATTACTCTTCATTAAGTTTTGATATTTTTGAGATTTAGATTGATATTTAGAGGTCCTATAGAGTCAAGTCGTTTCGAGAACATGGTTTCCATTAGATGTAATATGGAATAATTTTTCTTCTCTATTTTGTACTTTGTTTCATTTTTCAAAATAAAACTGGATGGTGCTCACACTTTTTTTTTAAAAAAAAAAGTTTAACACTTACAATAAAATTACAACTGTAATGATAATTATTATGAAAATAATAATAATAATAATAATAATAATATTAATATTAATGTGATAATTATATAATAATAAATATTAATAGAATTATAAATTAAAGATAATAAAATAATTATGATATTTCTATTATAAATATAAAAAATTAATAATGACAAAATTATTATAAAATTAATATAATTAAATATTAATTAATAATCAGATAAACTAATTATAATTATAATTAAAATTAAAACTATTAATAATAATAATATTATTATTGTTGTTGTTGTTGTTATTGTTAATATTAATATTTTTATTTTTATTATCAGCATCATCATCATCATCATCATCATCATCATCATCATTATTATTACGCTAACAATTAATAATGATTACTATAGTTTAGTCCATATTGGATAACTTATTTTTTCCTCCATCAAATTTAACTCGTGTTTGGAAGAGTAAAGATGGATTAAACGAGTTACACTACCTTTGCTCATTTACTATTAAACAAGTTGCAAAAATAATATGCAGTGAAACGCGCAAAATGTCAAGAAAATTAGAAACTACAAAAATATGAAATCGGGGGGCTTCAAATAGATAGTTCTTTTAAAAGCATTCACATAAATATTTACTATACGATACAATGTGCAAAATAAGTGAGAGATAATTCAACGAACTACAAAAATAGAATGACAAATATTTACTAATACGATACAATGTGCAAAATAAGTAAGAGATAATTCAACGAACTACAAAAATAGAATGACAAATCTAGATGAAACTACTTTTAAGTCTATCTCCGCTTTAAAAAGGCTGGTACCAAATTGACAAAAAGTAGAGTAAAATATTCGCAGTTATAAGGTCTGCATTTACCAAAGGCGTGTCATCTCCAGCTTCTAGGATAAACATATATTCTCTGCTTGATTTTGTTTGACTTTTCATTACAGGTACGCAAATTATTATTATTATAAGTATATTAATTTCAAGCTGCCAGAGGACTGTAGAATAACTTCCAATCCCAGCCGTCCCATTTGAGCTCCTCTTCTGATCAGCGCCGTTGGTCTCTTCTTTGTACTTTGGGTGTGTTTTTTTGTTACTCCTTCGTGTGGTCTTCATGTGGTATCTTCCTGAATTGGTTTTATTTGAGTTTAATTTTCTACCGCTGCATGAAAGGAAGTGCGCTAAAGTTTCAGAAGAAAAAACTCCTGCACTTACCACGCTGCACGTTCTGGGGCCCTCCCTCTTGGTGGACGCGGATCATGTGAACCAAAAAAGGTACGATGAATGAGGAAGCACGGTCTATGTAATCCTGTTTTTTTTTCGTTTCATTGCCCTCCTCCATCTAGGGAGTCGCATCCTCTGGATGGTTTATAAAAACCATCCAGTGGACGTTTCGTAAGATGAACCGTCCGATCTAAACGGACGGTTAGATGTCAAGCAAAACAATTCATCCGTCGAAAATAAAAAAAATGCAGTTTATACGCTTCTCTTCGTATACGGATCCCAGAATCGGAGAAGAAATGGAGAATCCCCTTCTAAGGTCACTCGTTCTCACTTGAGCACGAGAGCGACGAGATAGATCAGAAAACCGGTTCAGCCCCTGCTCACTCGAGCACGAGAGCCATGAGAGTTTAGCACTAGCGAGGATCTCTGACGATCAGGTTTCTTGCGACCGCCAGATCTTCTCTCCTTCGTCTTCGAGGTTCTGTCTCTCTCCACACCGTTATTTTGAACTTAGCTTAAGTAAAAATTGTACTAAAATTGTTGGATCTTTTTTGTCGGCCTAGAGTTTGAAGCAGTTCTTTTTACTGCTTTGAGTCCCTTTTTACAGTGACTGTGCTGAGTTCAATTGGCAATTTTAAATTGCCCTCTTAAATAAATCACTAATTGAAATGTACTATGTCGAATTCATTTTTTGGATATGCCAATTTCCAATTAAATGTATTTATTCACTTTTTACTGTGACTGTACTAGAATGTACCGTGTTTGTCTATTTCTTACTTCTTCATGTATTTATTTAATTTTTATATGCATATATAGGCACAAAAGGAGAAAGCAGTTGCCCCCCCCCCCCCGGAAAGCACCGCTGTCACTGGTGAATCTGAATTTTCTAAGCTGGGGTTGACTCCCTTGATAGATACTGTTGTTGACCTATAAATTTCATGGTTAACCAATACACAGCTTCTTGAGAAGGTGAAGGCGATGATCAGACTATTAGCAGTGCTTCAAAATAGCCTTGATGTTCTAAACCACAGAAAGCCCGGTGAACTAGGCAAGTGGTTCTGGTGTAATGGGAAGTTAAACTTGACACTAATATATAGCTTGGTAAATGTGCTAATTGGAGAATATAAAATACCAGGTCTACATAAATAGGTCAAAATGAAATTGGCCACAGACATTACATGTGTAATAGTAGAAGGTTATTATTCGGAAATTGCATGGGAGTTAAATTGCGCAAGAAAGCAAAATAGATTTGGCCATGAGATGCAAATAATAACATAAACTGAAATTGGTTATTTGAGTTCTGCCATGCAAATGAAGTTTCAATTAGCTGGAACTGAGGCTTACTGACCACTAACTTGAAATTTCATACATATTATTTACTATTACTAATCAATAAGGAAATTGAAAAAGACATGTTTGGTATAAGCCAGTATGGCCAAATTGCTACACCTTAATAGTGACCCATCCTGTTTGTTAAGGGAATACAAGCTACAAGACATTTTGGAGATCAGAACAGATGCTCAAAAAAGAACCAACATTCATTTGTAATAATATTATTATCTACGACTATATACAGCTGAGTAGGTATTCTACTACTTCTTTCTGGTAATCTGCAATTTGATATCTCTCTTGATTGTCATTATTTAGGTAATCAAGGGATTAACTGATGACGAATTGGTTATACTGGATGACTTTGAAGACGTGTAGTATGTTAGGAGATCAGTTGAGATATCTTTGCTTGTAAGGGGTCGTAAGCTTGTTAGGAGATCAGCTAAAGCAGCAAGGCGCCATAAGCTAAGAACCAAATTGGTTTTAGGCACTTGTGGAATTAGAAATTTTATTGAATTTGTAAAGTTGGTGTTTGTAAAATTCATGATTGTGTTATTCTTAAAGAGTTAAAAGTCGATGAATGTGTTATATTCTGGTATAGAAATATTTTGCTATTAAGAGATTGTATTTTTGGTTTGTAAAGATCCATACTTTCTGACTTCTAAGAACATACTTTCTAAATGATCAATGCTACTTGTGCTATATTACTGAGATTATACTTTCTTTATGTTACATTGTAACTATATCTGTGCATTTCTGTTTTAATTGAGCTTGTTTTATTAACATTCATATTATATTTAATTATCTTATTACATGTGTTGTATGCGCCGAAAAAAACTCTTGATCTGTTGAAAATGAAAGCCTGATTTGCAAATGAAATTGGTAAAAGTAGAAATAAGTCAAGATCATTTTGGTGTTAAAATAAGCTTAATCATAGTGCTATAAAGCAAAACTCAACAAGTCATAAGTGGATTTAACTTAAGTCTTAAGTGAAATCCAGGAGATATAATCTTGTTGCAAGTTGTGCTTGTTAAAAGATAATTAAGTTTCAATCCCAACTGGTATGTGTCAGGTACCAATTCTTTGTATCAGTTAGTGTACATCACTTAGACACCGACTTGAGCAAGATATATTCAATTCAACTAAATATACAATAATGAGAAACCTAAGTATTACTCTCATTGCAACCCAACAAAATGATACAAAAAAAGATTTTGAAAGAGAATTTAAATCGCTAGCAAAAATAAATCAGCTTTATATTCTACATCAATACCCTTTGCTGAATTTACATCAGTACTATATCAGATTTTGAAAGAGAAAAAAAAAGAGAAATATATTCATATATGTAAAAAAAAAAAAAGATCAATTGAGAGACGTTTGTAGAGAGAAAAAAATAGCAAGTACAAACAGCATATTTGCTTCTATTCATTTCTATACAAAGTGTTGACCCACAATAGAAACTCCCTAATGCTAATGTACTTTAAAATAGACTCATCAGGTGTTCTGGTTATCTATATTATCTCTTCCTTGACTTTGAAACTGACTTCATCAGGTGTTCTGAATCCACTAAAAGCATCATCCCCTTCTGGAAGTTTTTGATAATTGTTCTTGTCAGCTAGCAATGGATGTGCTTTGCTATTATCTTTATCACTATTGGATCTGAAGAAAAAAAAAATCTTCTCAACTTTTCCTAAATCTGCAAAATAAACAAATAGAGATGATAAAATTTTTAAACTGAATTAAAAAAGTCTAGTTAGTATTATTGAACTTTCTTAGTTAATAAAATCTGATTAATTCAAAAGGAACTACAGAAATGCAAGAAGAAACCTAGATAGAACAAGAATTTTCAAATAAATTCACTACAAAAAGAATTCACTCAGTATCAGCTTTTGTTTGTACACCAGCACTTATCTAGCGATTTGCAGGCAATTTGTAATGGAAAGAGAGAGAAAAAATCAGAAGAAAGAGAGAGAATTACCTAGTTCGAGCGAGAGCAAAATCCTAAAAAGTTGCTTCGAGAGGAGATCAAGGCGGAGGCAGTGGTGCTTCGAGAGGCGATCGAGATGAGATCAAGGCGGAGCCAGAGCGAGCAAGGGTACGGATCAGAATGGAAAGACAAAAGCTAGGGTTTTCTCTCTAAAAGCTCACTGGTAGGAGAGGAGGAGAGAGGGGATACGAAGAAGGGAAGAGAATACGAAGCCGTACTCCGTATACGACCGACCTGCGTTTTTCTTTTTTTTTTGGATGGATTTGAGATCCAGCCGTCCGTTTGGATTATACGGCTGAGATTGCGAGACGTCCACTGGATGGTTTTTAGTAACCATCCAGAGGATGCGACTCCCTCCATCTAGGGAACCGAATCCTCTGCCACACTTTAAAAGTGAGGCAGCGTGCTCCACTTCCAGTAAGACCGTCCGATGAAAATAAAGGGACTAGATTGATTGAGACATTTTGATAAAAAGAAATAGAAAAAAAGCTGCAAAAATTAGAAAAGACACGGCGCGAACTCTCTCCTAATGAGAAGAAAAAAAATGGCGATCGGCGAGAAGAGGAACTCTAGGGCGATTTAGTAAGAGCGAGAGCGAGTCCGGCCATCTCTACACCATCATCGACACCCTCCTTCAGTCCTCCTCTGCTCCCTCCGCCTCCCCTGCCTCCGCATCCCGCCTGTCCTCCTTTCTTTCCTCCCGCCGTTGTAAGTCACCTCTCCGCCACTGTTAGTCACCTCTCGGTCGCTTTCTGAGTCTCTCTCCATGGACTACAGACGGAGAACGAAGACGAGGCTCGTCGCCTCCTAAATCTCTCTCCATCACGCCTCCTTAACATCTCTCCTTCCCGTTCTTAGCCTCTGAAGACGAAGGCGAGGGAGAACAATCCATAAATCAAGTTTAATTTTTACTGTTTTCTTCCACTATAGCTTAATTTCTTGTGTTTAATTTTTCTTTCTTTGATCGAGTCCTTGGATATAACACATCTGAACACGTATCTCACCTTCATTTTTTTTTTCTGACTCATATATTTATCTTATTCTTCCCCTAATCTTTCAATTGCTTTCTTCAAGAACGACACAAGTGAAGACTCCACTGATATGACCCTCTGCTGGAAACCCTAGATCTGTCCGTTGGAATCCCTAGCAAGCTGGAATCTCGGGTCACTGGAGAAAATTGTCACCTGATTCGGAACTTAGCCTCACAAAAATTCAAACCTCAACAAACCTCAGCGTTTTTTCTATTTCTTTTTATCAAAATGTCTTTTAATCAATCTAGTCCCTTTATTTTCATCGGACGGTCCTATAGGAAGTGTGGCACGCTGCCTCACTTTTAAAGTGGGGCAGAGGATTCGGTTCCCTCCATCTAGAGCGTTCTTTTGACTTCGGTTCAAGGAAAAAGAAAAAGAGAATTATTACTGCCTCTCTCTCTTTACCTCTTCATCTCTTCTCTCTCTCTCCCCTGCATCTTCAAACCCTAGCTTGGTTTTTCTGTCTATCTGAGCTGGCCTGATCGAGAAAATTGATCGGAAAGTCCATAGCGTGAAGGTCCTGTAGCGACTGATGGCTGTGACAGAGGTCTGTTGCTCTCCGATGTCTCGGTATTTCTTTTTCTTCCCATATGCTTGCTTCTCTTTTTCTTTGGTGTTCTAATTTTTACTTTTCCTGGTCTGACGCAGCTCCAGTATGGCAGTGCAAATCCGATGACTGGAAGTGAGAGGCTTGAAATCAAGGTTGACCGGAAGCTATAAGGTTTTCACATTGCCTTTTATCCTTTTTTATTTCTATTTTTTTAGTAAATTTAGATCTTTCAGATGAGAATAAATTAAAGCTTAGATGAAGGACTTTAGCTTTTCCTAAGATTATGGCTCATGTCTAGATACTGATCGGAGGGCAAGCTTAACTGATTGCGTCTGATAATTTTCTCCTCAACAGTGGTGCTTCTTCCTTTTTGTTCCCTCTCTTTTCATTTTTCTCATTTTTGCTCTTTATGATGTTTTACTGATTAATGTTTTTTCAATTAACTTGCGAATGCAGGGTGAATGTTTATTTGATTGGTTCAACCTTGGTTTCGACGACATTCTGCGCTGGTTTTGAAAAGAGGTCATGTTATCACTCGATCATCACACATTAATTTCTTTAGATTTTCAAGCTTGAATTTAGTTTAGAAACAGTGAGGTTAGTACATTGAAATGTTAGCACTCAATCATCACACATTAGTTTCTTTAGATTTTCAAGCTTGAATTTAGTTTAGAAACAGTGAGGTTAGTACAGTGAAATGTTGGGACAAAGTGAGGGACAAAAACTTCTTGGGTTTGCATTAGGAAAGAAAATTGATTTGGTTGGTACGATAACTGGAGCAGTGAAGACTGGTATAGAATGGATTTGAAGCAATAGGCATAGAAAGGATTTGATCTGGACTGGTATCAATTTTTGAGTTCAGAAAGCATCATAACTATCACCTTCGCTGACATTGTTTGTTGTCTGTGATGTCTGCAGGTGTTGCTCTCGGTGCTGTTCCGGGGTCTTCGCCATCAATCAAAAGGACTAAGGTATCACCCAGTATTGCTCAGCACGAAACTTGAGTGCATTCATGGTTGGATATATTTAGTATATGTTCTTTTATTACCCATTTAAAAAATTCTAAATTGGAAATGCCTCCTTTCTAATTGTCTGATTTAAAATGTGTTTCAATTTTTCACATATGTAGCCTGGCTGATGAGGGGTTTGATTATTCACATGTAGGTATGCACGGGAGATCTCCAATATTATCCTCAACAGGTTTATATATCTACTAAAGAAGTTTATACCATGTTTGAAATTTAATTATTGAAATAGCTCTCAGAAGTTTTCTAGGCAAAAAAGTTCTTGCGATAAAAAAGGAGGGTAGATAGGTTTTGCAATTATTTTGTTCTCTATAGAAGGTTTTGATCTAAGTTCCTGTTTAGTGATTTAATAATTTTTCATTTACTTTCATATATAATTATATATATATTTTTCTTTACTCTATTTATTTTGTACTTGATTTTGTTTTATAAAAAAGTTTACATCTCGCTTTTTTGTGTGTAATTTTACCTTAATTATTATATTTATAGACAGCTAAATTAGAATTTACAAACGACAGCTTGCACAAATTCTTTTTCTTTTCTTTGGAAGAATGTACCTTTTTTTTGTTGTGTTTGTAAGTTTCTTCATATATTATACATGTGTTTGTTGATACGTGGAGTGTCCATTACCAGTGAGCATACCTTTTTAACTGCCTGAGTACACCTTTTTGTATCCTTCAATTTGTGCATCACTTTTGTGGTAGCATGGAAAATCTGTGTCGCTTATAGTTCAATCTTACTAATAAATATTTGTTTCCCAATTTGCATAGTTCTGCAAAAAAAATGACATAGTTATTTTTTCTTAGCTAAATAGGAAACATGTTATATATTGAGAAGACACCACATCTCAGAACATGATATGAGAATGCGAGGCAGGAAGATAGCAATGCACAGAATGATGGAGAGGATGCAGACGAGCATCAAACTGGAGGATGTCTATATAGAGACCACGATTTTACAGGTAACATTCAATGCGAAATGAGTTTATCTTCAATCATTAAAAATTGTATTAGCAAATAGTATTTTTGCTCTTTGCTTTAAAGTATCATCTCAGCTGCTGCTATTGGTTTTCTAATTATGTCAAACCTTGCTGATTATTCTAGACAAGTAACATTGATATTTTAATTATTATGGCTGATAAGTAATTCATTTCTGAACATTCATATAAAAAGATTATAATTTACTTGATTATAATATAATCATTATAGTTATTTGCAAATAGCTCATGTTTAGTTATTGGAGCCTTTTGTTTTGTTTTATACAGAATGATTTCCTCCTCCACAAAAGATTAGGTAGTGCCAACAAATTAAATAAAATCCAAAAATTATAGTAAATGCAAGCATCCTAAGCAATAAACAACTAACTCAAGCAAACCAATTGTCAGATACTATGCTAACAGTTTAGGTGCAGAAAATGAAAATCTAATATAGCATTCTCTTTTTCTGCAGTGCTCAAAGAGCTTAACATTGTGGGCAACTTCAGAGGTTGAGTCGATTTGTTGAGTCAATTTACCAATGAATTTAATTTTGCTGGCAAGATGGACTAATTGAATTAAGATTTGTGTTTTGAAGAAAAATCCATCAAAATTAACTGTTGTATCAGTGTTATTATTTTTTTTTATTGCTTACTGTGTAAATTTATTTATATTATTATTCAAAACGATCAGTCCTTACTATACTAGATATTTATGTTATTATTTTCGATTTGTAGGTGTTGTCAAGCTGTCAGTTGTGCGGGGTGTCTGGCTTTTGTCTCTCATGCATAGGTTCTCTTTTTGGCTTTCCTTCTTTTTTTTTTTGTATTAATAGGAATTCATTTTCTTTAGATGATGAGTAGTGAATGAGCCTTTTATAAGGCGGTAACTTTTTAAGCATTTATTTGTATGCAGCATGTTTCATAGAATGTTGCTCAAGCTTATGCCTCTTCCAAACCTCAGGTAATAGAATTTGTAGAATATAAAAATAATTGTGCATGTACTGTACTAGCAGAATATGAGGCTCGAATGAAAGAAAATAAAGCGTTGCTACTGATGCATTTCATTTAGTATACTCAAAGGACATAATACATTAGGTTTACTTTGAAAAAGTCTTATTGATGCATTTGTATGTTGTGATCTGAGTAAAGAGAAAAGATCAACAGAGAACACAAAATGAAATTGGATAACCAAATACTCGGGGCTATCATGAAACCTAAACCAGTCAAAAAACCGTCTTATATGTTGTTTATCTCTTGCGTTAGGGGATAAGTTTTGCGTGATAGGATAAGTTACTTTGTTTCTCCATAAGTAAGATGAAGATGCTGGATGAAACAAAGTTTAGGTGTTAATTTTTTTTAAAAAAAAATAGACTTGATCTAACCGAGAATATTTAATTTCTTTGATTTCTCATTTTGACAACAATTTTCGCAGGTCTCTCTGCTTTCTTACCGAACCAATACTTTGTTTAATGTCATAATGGCTTAGATAAGCAGTGTTGTTATTTGGCTTTGAAAAGAACACTGAAAGAATTTCAAACTTTTCTCCTTTCCATTCTTTGACCCTGATTGGCATCTAAGGTTTTCATTATATATGTTTGTAGAGTATGTGTTACATAATGAATTTTTGTAGTGTTTTTGTTCCTATAATATCAGTTTCATATATTTTTATAATTTTTTTTCGTGTTACAGTGTTGCAAATGTTCTCTACTCACCAAAGGATGCATAAATATTCTAGAATAAAAATAATTAAAATTGCAGCAATACAAAGAAAATCAGGTAATGCTTCAGCCCTCTTCTCCCTTCTTACTTCATGGTTTTACACTTTTGCTGTTTTTGTGATAAAATGTTTGGTTTAATATATTTGCATGTGCCCCTGAATATTGGTACATGCATTTCCTCAAATCACAGTACCCTTTTTTATATTTATTTTCCTTATACTCTTAACTTTTAATATATTTATCTGAAATATCTAAATTATAACAACAATTTTGAATGTTGAATTTTATGGGGTCGCATATTCTAAAATCAGAGCATTTATGCTACCAGTAAATGCTTACATTACATTTGATGTTATTTCTTTCTATTAGCATGGATATTCAAAGTTACTGGTTTTCAAAATACTTGCATGTCATTATTTAGCATAACACCAGATTATCTGAAGTTTCCTAATTAGTGTACAGAAAAGCACCCAAAAATCAAGGAAAACAACAAAGCCAAATGCCTAGCTCACTAAGTACTGGTACCACTTAGGCCGGAACAGTGCAGTAGGTTGGCATAATTAATGGGATAAATATTTGAGGATAGAACCAAAAAATGTAAATAATCCCATTGTTTATCATGGCTTATCATGCTCGATCTTTTTTTATATTATTTGGAAATTTTTATAGTTGTTTTTACTTAGTTTTGTATGGAGTTACTAAAAATTTTATATTTGTCAATTTTATATTCCGTCTGTCTTTTTATTTGGTCTCATGTATGATGTGTGCGTGACTTTTTTGATCTTACAATTCAGGTCTGCTACATATATATATGAAATGGATTCTCTTTAGTTTGTTTCATCTTGCTATTTTTTTTAAAAAAAAAAGTTGTTTGTTTCATTTTTAGCATGGTGGTGGGGTGTGATTTGTATACTAATCAATGGATATGTTTCTCATATCAATGCACTAAATTACTTCTCTTATTGTTGACGTTGTTTGCAATATGTCAAGATCTACATTCTTTTAGTTATTCAATTAAAGCATATGAAAGTTGACCATATCCACAAAACACACCTTACAAAAAACAGATCACTTGATGCGCACACCTATCCACAAAAAATCGCTATACATAGACTGCTCTAGACAACCAGCTATTCAATACAATCAACTATTTCGCTCATGACTCTCCAAACAACAGATAGAAAAAAAACAAACAGATCTATCTCTGCCAAACCTTATTTCAGGAAAAAAAAAAAAAAAATCCCGCTAGCGAAACAGCCTTGTATTTGCATAATGTTTGGTAACCGTATTTAGCTATTTTTAGCTTAGTGTAGTTATTTAATTGCTATAACTCTTTCATCTGTCTATTAAGTTAGTCTACTCCTCTTATTTTTCCAGCCAGATAGCGTAACAAGTTATGCAAATGGTAACAATTTATGCAAATGATAACATTAGACTCTCATTTAAAATTATATATATCCGTTGCAACTTAATTTTTTCCTTTAAAAAACAAAAATACTATACTAGATCAAACAATGTTATTGCTGCAGGTTAATCTTACATCGCGCGGAGCGCGATGCATTAGCTAGTTTCTTATAATTTTATGGTTTATTCTCTTGAGCCCTGTTTATTCTCAAAGTCTAGAACGCTGAGATGTTCCCATTGCCAAGTTAGACAACCAAGTTTATGCTTCAGTTCAATTGGATAGGGTATAGCGACAAACTATTCAGATAGTCCACAAAATTACAATATTAATGTAATTACTTGTAATAATTATAACAATGAAAAATAATATATGAATAATGTGCATGATTTTTCTTTAATAATATGAATCATATGAATATTCCTTAATATTCTTTGTTTTTTTTAATAAAAATATGAAAGAAAAAAATTAACAAGGAAGAAACAATAACGATATATAATAAATCTGTCAAGCAAAGATAACGATAAACTAACATAATCAGATGTATTTTACAAAATATTTATACTTTTTGCCTCACGGGTTTGAATCATTTTTCTGTTAACGGTGATCAGTGATTTCTTTTCGTTGAATTTTACTGATGTCCTCCTATTTCTGAAAGACTGGTTTTAATTTGATTTATGAATGAGACTGGTTTTAATTTGTTTTTTCCCAGTTTAATCTACTCGATCTCTCAATTAATACTAGTTAGCAATTTTTTATGATGTAATTTTAAACAGAAAATAATTATTTATTCGTTTGCATTAATTACTTTGTAGTATTTTTTATTCAGATTAATGGATCTTGAAGCTAACATCAGACCAACTAATGGAACGCAAATGGACTTGACGGGACAAGCCAGTAATATATATATATATATATATATATATATATATATATATTATATATATATATATTAAATAATCATGTAATTTATATTTGAAGCAATTATATATATAAATTTATGGCGGTCAACAGTTTCCAAAAAGAATCTTAAAATCGCCATTTAACTGTAAAAAGTTGAAATTAATATCCATATTTTTCTTCTTTCTCGATTTTGAAGGGCCTATCGAAGAAGATGATACCGAGCAATGTTGTAATAAGAAAGTTTCTTTTGCACTGGCAGCAGTAGTATGCTGCATTGTTTATTCCCCTGTGATGATATATCTTGACAGACACAAGTCGTTCAATTTAATAGCATATGATTGTGTTCCTATACGGCTATACCTTTGGGTCTGTTATGTTTCTGGTCATGGTGGCGAGCTGAAGTCGACCCCAGCAGAAAGATTTTTCACGCAAATTGGTTAGCATTGTGGTTTTCACTTCTAGCAGCGTTTCTCAGTGTGCGGGTGTTGAGAAATGCCGCCTTTCCAATTTGGACTGCAGTTCTCATGTCGGTGCTGGCGTTCGCGGGTTCCTACTTTCTCTGCATGTTTTCTTACACAAGAGGGGATAGATAGAAAAATGTTAAAAATCTAAATGGCGATCGAGAAGCATAGTACTTAAGCGTATTAATTTGGTTATTATGTATATTAATGATCAAGTATATATAATTAATATGCATCTTTTGTTCTTTGCTTCATATGATATTTTAGGATAAATATATATTAAAATAAGGGCTTTGTTTTTCGCTGATATTGAAGCAGTAATTCGAATATATCTTTGTCATATGAATTCCAATCGACTTGATTCGCAATTTAAGTACAGTGAGAATAATCTATTAAAACAACAAATCTTAAAAGTTTTATGTATTAATTTACACTTTTAAAATGTGTATGTGATGTAATATGATATTTAATTTTTAATATGATCCAGTAATAAAACAAGTATATTCGTACACATCTACTATGATCGCATAGCAGCTGTTAAATGGCCGCTATCAGCTATATATGAAATGAGCTTATCTGTTGTGAACATGCTAACCGCTATTTAACCTTTGATTAGAATAGAAGAAATCCATTGAAAATGTCATATTCGAAAGATAATAGAAAACAATAATAATTATCCTAAATTATTTTTCTAAGTGCCTTTTGTTACGTCTTTTTTTTTAAAGAAAAGTAATAAAGAAAAATAAAAATGTACTCATGCAGCACAAGAGGGTTAACTTAATTTCAAACAGCTGTTCATGATCATTTTTTTCATAGCTTACACCTTACAGTCAGTTCATATGGTTGTTGATATAATTCTAATTTCACCGATCCCTCTAATTTATTTGATGACCTTGCCTTCTTCAAAATTTTTTCTAGATATACTTTAACTGATATCAATGGCCTGGGGAAGAGTATCAATCATTCTCTCTTACATATGAAGACAGATACTTAGATCTGATGTGTCAATTGTTCAGTTTTTCTTATTACTTTTTTTTTTTCTTTTTCGTCTATTAAAATTTATTATAAACTATAAGGATAGTTATGAAGTATGGTTGTTGGCTTTTATGCACTAAATATGATAAAGAACTATATGTAAAAAGTACAAACATGTTTTCTATAATGATACTTGTCAAAAATGGCTATAATGTTCTAAAGAAGTAAAGAACTGACTACTTTTCAAGTCCCCTATATTGTCTTTTATACTCGTGTACTGTTACAGTTACTTAGGTCTTGAATAGATACATCAAAACTATTATCCTGTACATGTTATTAGCTCCTAACGATAAAACGTAAACAGTAATATCTTTTGTCAGCTCTTTAAAAGAAAGTATGGATCTTTTTATATGTAAAATCAGATATTAAACACAATAGGTACAAATACACGTCAATTGAAAAAAATATGTATAACTAATCTACTATTTTTTTATTTATTATTGCATGTTAACGTCATCAAATGGAGGATAGTTTGAAAGATTTTAAGCAACCAAGCTCTGGATAGTTTTGATATAGTAATAACAACATTAGTGACCTAGTTTGTTATTGACCGAGATGTGCATAACCAAGTTCTTCTATGATTATTGTAATCCAAGTTTTTTACTTATTCAAAGAGATATAGGATTTTTACTTAATAATTCAATTCATTAAAATCATATTTTATGAGTTCTATATTGACAAGTTAAATTGAAATCTGAAATCATGTAGTCTAGTTGAAAAGAGAATTGAAACAATTAGAGAGGAAATTTTGGGGAAGAAGATATGTCAAAGTTGTATTTCATTAATTGTTCTAAAATTTACATTCCCTAGCGACTGTATATATCATCTACAAACAGATTCTCTTATTTTGTCTTATCCTCCTAACCAATTACATTAACCCACGCTATCTAGCTTAGCTGGCTGAGTTTCTTATCCTCCTAACCAATTACATTAACCCACGCTATCTAGCTTAGCTGGCTGAGTTTGTTATCTGCAGCTGAGGTGTGTACCCATCCTCTCCAGTTGCAGATGTCTCCAGTGTCTCCAGTGGTGTCATAACAGTCCCCCCCGCAAGCTAATGGTGATGAAAGAACCGTTAGCTTGTCCCTTAGCAGACGAAAGCGTGGAGTAGTGAGGGGCTTAGTCATAACATCGGCAATTTGATCTTTGGAAGAAACAAACTGTATTAGAAGCTGTTTTTGTTGAACTTTCTCACGAATGAAATGATAATCGATTTCTACATGCTTTGTTCGAGCATGAAAAACCGAGTTGGATGCCAAGAAGGTGGCCCCAAGATTATCACACCATAGAATGGGAGAAGAAGGGCATAAAACATGAAGCTCAAGGAGAAGATATTGAAGGAAGATAACCTCAGCACTTACAAGAGCTAGGGATCGGTATTCTGATTCTGTGCTGGAACGAGCCACTGTGGCTTGCTTTTTAGCACTCCATGAGACTAGATTTGACCCCCAAAAAGATAGCAAAACCTGATATGGAGCGCCGGTCATCAGGGCAGCCGGCCCAATCTGCATCAGAGTATGCATGAAGGACAAGAGAGGAGGCCGGTTTCAAGGTTAAACCGAGGTGCATTGTGCCATTGAGATAGCGTAAGATACGCTTGACTGCCATCCAATGAAGATTAGTAGGAGAGTGCATGAATTGAGATACCTTATTGACGGCAAAGGCAATATCCGGCCGGGTAATCGTGGCATATTGCAAGGCACCAACAGGTTCGGTATAGAGTTGGATTGTCCATGGGATCACCTTCAAAGGCTGAGAGAGAGGTGTGCACAACCATTGGAGAAGGACAAGGCCGAGAAGCCAACATATTGGCCTTTTGGAGTATTTCTTTGACATAATTTGCTTGGCATAAATACAATGTGTTGGAAATGTTGCACACCTGGATACCAAGGAAGAAACTCAAATTGCCTAAGTCCTTGATTGCAAATTGAGATTGAAGATGACGAATGGCAGCTTCTCTGTTGCATGTGATTATAATATCGTCGACATAAACCAAGACCACTATTGTGCAGCCATGACGATGGTAGACAAAGAGAGAGGGGTCGAAGTTGGAGGCATGAAAGCCGTAAGAAACCAAAGCCGAACTCAAGGTTGAGAACCAAGTCTCGGTGACTGTTTTAACCCATAGATCGCTTTCTTGAGACAACACACATGACTAGGGTTGGCTGAATCAATGAAGCCCGGCGGTTGAGACATATAAACTGTTTCATGCAAATCTCCATGAAGAAAGGCATTGTGCACATCAAGTTGTTTAATCGACCATCCAAGAGACACTGCTATGGATAGAACCTGCCGAATTGTTGTTGGTCGAATGACGGGACTGTATGTCTCAAAGTAATCAACTCCTTCCGCTTGAGTAAACCCCTTCGCCACAAGACGAGCCTTGTATCTTTCAATGAATCCATCAGCATGTCGCTTGATTTTGTAGACCCATTTGCAGCCCACAATGTTCTGATTGTCTGGCGGAGGCACTAGAATCCAGGTGTGATTCGTCTTGAGTGCTTCAATTTCTTTTGATATGGCTTCCTGCCAAAAAGGAGAAGTACTGGCTTGTTTGAAGGTAGTGGGCTCAGATTCTGAGTAGGGAGAGGAAAGGAGTGCCAAATGGTCAGGGAACTGTAAAACCAAGCATTTTTTGTTATTTGTTTGAGGTTCATACTTATGGTTTTTGAAATGCTTTTTACATCTATTACAGTATACTGGAAAAATAACACGATACATAAAATCTTTGGTGATGTACGTGATAGACGTTAAGATATTAAACTCATTATAATATTTCAGAAAGTCCTAATTGATCACGTAATTCATATAAAATCAAATAAATCATAATAAGAACTTACAATTCTGGAGGGAAGACATATCGTAAGGCGGAAATATGATCTTCTCCAATTTTCCTTAGCCAAACTGATGGTTCTTTAGGGCGTTTTTACTCTCTTCTGTCTCTCTTTCTTAATTAGGCGAAAATTAGTGAAAGGGTGCCTTCTAATGACAGGAGATGAGTTAATATAACTAAGGCAATTGAAGGGATCAATTTGAATTAATCTGGTCCATTGATTTTCCATCAAAATCAATGCACCCTTTAAGAATAAATGGTTCAGATTAAATCGTATAGGCCACATTAATAATAATTAATAATATTAATTATAACATTCTCCCACTTGGCCTATAAAATATCATAATGAAACATAAATTCATAATTGGCCAATAATAAACTTAAACCTTGTTCAGTTAGAAATACCAAACTAAACTAATATAATCAAAATAACAATTATTGTTATTTGATCCCTATTAATTATAGAAGTGGTATTCTTTCCAACATATGGTTAATTAAATTCACTCGATCCACATAAGTATATTTGCTTATATAAATTACATTAATGCGCAACATCAGAAATAAACAAACATTATAAATTCAGTCAACACATAAATGAAGCTTCAATACATAACTTAATTAATACATTATTGTTCATTACAACATCACAAGTCACTAACCAAACCCATGCCGGCTACGTGCTCTTTGAAAAGAGTAGGTGGTAGTGCTTTTGTTAGAGAATCAGCTAACATAGCTCTTGTATTGATGTGTTGTATGACGATAATATTATCCTTAACTTTCTTTCTAACAACAAGATATTTGATGTCAATCCATTTAGTTGCACCGCTGGACTTGTTGTTTTTAGAGAAGAAAACAGCAGCCTCATTATCACAAAATAGCGTGAGTGGTCTTGCAATACTTTCAATTACTTGAAGTTCAGGTATGAAATTCTTCAACCAAACTGCTTGACCAGTAGCTTCAAAACACGCCACAAATTCTGCTTGCATAGTGGAAGATGCAACTAAGGACTGTTTGGCACTCTTCCATGAAATTGGTCCCCCTGCAAGCATGAATATGTATCCTGATGTGGATTTCTTCGTGTCTACACATCCAGCAAAGTCTGAATCAGAATAACCAATGACCTCAAGGTTATCGGACTTTCTGTAAGTAAGCATGTAGTCTTTAGTCCCTTGTAAATAGCGTAAGACTTTCTTAGCAGCTCGCCAATGATCCAGTCCTGGATTTGATTGATATCGGCCTAGCATGCCAACTATAAACGCAATATCAGGACGTGTGCAAACTTGAGCATACATTAAGCTTCCAACAACCGAAGCATACTCATTCTTTTCCATTTGCTTACGTTCTGATTCAGTTTTGGGACATTGAGTTTTGCTGAATTTGTCACCTTTGAAAATGGGAGCAACACTTGGAGAACAATTTTGCATTTTATAGCGTTTAAGCATTTTCTCGATATATGCCTTTTGTGATAAACCTAAGAGACCACGAGACCGATCACGGTGGATTTCAATGCCTATAACATAAGAGGCTTCACCAAGATCCTTCATTTCAAATTTCTTTGAAAGAAAACGTTTGGTCTCGTACAACATGTCTAAATCACTGCTTGCTAACAAAATGTCATCCACATACAAAACGAGAATGATAAATCTGCTCCCACTAACCTTGAGATATATGCATTGATCAAAAGTATTTTCTTGAAATCCAAATTCCGTTATGACCTCATCAAACTTGAGATACCACTGCCTTGAAGCTTGCTTTAACCCATAAATTGATCGTTTCAACCGGCAGCCCATATGTTCCTTGCCTTTGACAACAAAACCTTCAGGTTGTCTCATGAAAATTTCTTCATGCAAGTCACCATTAAGGAATGCGGTTTTCACGTCCATTTGATGCAACTCGAGATCATAATGAGCTACAAGAGCTAAAACAATTCTTAATGAATCTTTCTTTGAGACAGGAGAAAAAGTATTATCGTAATGTATACCTTCTTGTTGTGTAAAGCCTTTAGCAACTAGTCGGGCCTTGTATCTTTCGATGTTACCATGAGAATCGGTTTTAGTTTTGTAAACCCATTTGCATCCTACGGGTTTAACACCTTTAGGTAACTCAACAAGGTCCCAGACATCATTTTGTTGCATTGAAATCATCTCATCATTCATGGCTTCCAGCCACTGAGATGACTTATCACTCTTCATGGCGTCCTTAAATGAGATAGGATCATCTCCATGACCTATATCGCCACCTTCTTCAGTAAGGTATACAACATAATCATCGGGTATTGCAGATTTTCGTTCCCTTTGTGACTTGCGCAAAGGTTCTTGTGGCAGCAAAGGTACTTCTTCATTATTAGGAACATTATTAACATTAGTACCTTCATTTAGTGATAATGGAGAAACAGAACTTGTAGCCTCCGAAATGACCGAAGTTGGAACATAAATTCGATCTTCTTCATCGAGGTTTATAATTTGTTTTTCATTACTCCCACTAATGTTGCCATTTTCAAAAAATACTGCATGTCTTGTCTCAACTATTCTAGTGGTATGCGAGGGACAATAAAATCTAAAACCTTTGGACCTCTCTGGATAACCTATGAAAGAACAACTAACGGTTTTGGAATCCAGTTTCTTAATTTGTGGATTGTAGACTTTTGCTTCAGCAGGACAGCCCCACACACGTAAGTATCCTAATTGCGGTTTTCTTCCAGTCCACAATTCATAAGGTGTTGCTGGAACAGATTTACTAGGAACTCGATTGAGAACATGTGTGGCTGTTTTTAAAGCCTCAGACCACAAAAATTCTGGTAAAGTGGTATTGCATATCATATTTCGTACCATATCCATTAATGTACGATTACGCCTTTCAGCAACTCCATTTTGCCGAGGATCACCTGGCATAGAGAACTGATGAATAATACCACTTTCTTGAAGAAACAAAGCAAATGGACCTGGACTTTGACCGAAGTCGGTGTGCCTACCATAATACTCACCGCCTCTATCTGATCGCACTACTTTAATTTTAAGATTATGCTGATTTTCAACGTCAGCCTTAAAAATCTTAAATTTGTCTAGTGCCTCAGATTTTTCAGAAATTAAGTATACATAAGCATAGCGTGAGTAATCGTCAATAAAAGTAATGAATGATTTGTGTCCGTTGAGACTCGGAGTGGGAAAAGGACCGCATATATCGGTGTGAATTAATTCCAATAGTCCCCCACTTCGAGTGGCTCCTTTCTTATTTCCCTTAACAAATTTTCCCTTAACACATTCAACACAGTTTTCAAAATCAGAAAAATCTAATGTTGGGAGAATTTCAGTTTTAATGAGACGTTGCATTCTATCTCTTGAAATATGACCCAATCTGCGATGCCATAATTTGGAAGAATATCCAACATCACGATTTCTCTTTGTGCCACGTTTATGATCAACACAATTAACATTCAGGGATAATAAAGAATCAGAAAAGGAAGAAATCCAAACATAATTTATATAGATTGTCACATAATAATCCAGAACCAACAAACTTAGAGTTATGATATAGTCTCAACTCATTATTTCCAAACTGAAACATAAAACCACACGCATCAAGTCTAGAAACAGAAATTAAATTCCTAATCACACTAGGAATATAAACTACATCATGTAAATAGAGAATAAAGCCACTCTTCAAAACTAAACGAAGAGTTCCTACGGCCTCCACTTCAGCCTCTAATCCATTGGCAACTTTAAGTTTCCTTTCTCCCTTTTCCAGCATCCTCACGGAAAGGAATCCCTGCAATGAGTTCGTAATGTGCACAGAGGCACCAGTGTCAACCCACCACGTATTTAAGGGAACATCAATTAAAAGAGATTCACAAATCATATAATTTAAATCATTACCCTTCTTGGCAAGCCATGCCCTGAACTTGGTACATTCCTTCCTTACGTGTTCAGGTTTCTTACAGTGATTGCACTTAGGAACACGTTTTGTACCAGATGTACTTGCTTTGTTAACACCAAAACCATCATCATTCTTATTCTTTCCTTTACCATTGTTCTTTTTCTGTTTTGGACTTTCAATGGCAGCATGTGCAAAGTCAGGTTTTTCTGTCTTAAGCCTTTCTTCTTCTTCAACACACATGGCAATCAATTCGCTCATTTTCCACTTCTCTTTCTGCGTGTTGTAATTGATCTTGAAAGGACCAAACTGAGCAGGAAGAGAAGTCATAATGAAATGAACTAAAAACCCTTCAGAAATTGCCATATCCATGCCATTCAATTTTGCAGCCATATCATTCATCATCATGATATGTTCACGTACGCCGCTAGTCCCATTGTACTTGGTAGTGAGCATTTTCATTATGAGAGCGCTTGCATTAGCCTTTGATGCACTCTTAAACTGCTCCTCAACAGATGTGAGATATTCTTTAGCAGTGAAAGGTTCACCTGCAGCATTCTTTTCAGGAATGCCTCCTCGAATTGCCAAAGAAATGGTGCTTTTGATAATCATGAGAGACATGCGATTAGAACGCTCCCATTTTGCATAAGCAGTTTTTTCTTCATCTGCAGCATCATCCTTTGGTTTTTCAGGTTTATTCAAACGTAATGCTTGGTCTATTTCAAGAACACCAAGACCAATCTCAATTTGCTCTTTCCAGGTTGAAAAATTAGTTCCATTCAATGGTGTTATTCCAGTGATTTGATTACTAATATTGCTCAATGCTGCAAATTCATGACAAATAAAATGCTTACTATTAACTAAAATCCACAGACATATAAGATTAAATAAATTAGATCAACTATAAATAGGGGACTTATAATTAACTAATCTGAAATAATAAAACGCCAATTAATATTTCAGGTTTAATAGTTGATCCATCATTTACAATTTATATCACCGTTGGGCAGAAATAAATTGAACCATAAGTCGAAATTGATTTAATAAATTATATTTGACAATTAAAGTTGGTAAAATTGACATCTATAATTTATTAAAGTATAACATAATTGTAATACAATAGACATAATGTAAAACACAGTTCCCTTTAATAAAATGGCAGTCACAATTAAAGTTGTTAAAATTGACAACGACCAAATATTAAAAGTAAATTTATATGGTGATAAATTATATATAACATAGTTCCGTTGGGTTACATAGTATATATAATATAAAATCATATACTTAATACAATTATCATCTAAAGTATATACGGTTTAAAAAAAATGACTTTTATAAATTATCAAATCCTATATTAACCGTATGACAAGATTGATATAAACTATACATATGAATGCATAAATATGTAATAAACAATTCATAAAGTTTCGGCCACGTTGATAACTTAACCAAATAAGAATGGCTTTTATACTTTGGTAAAAATAAAAACAAATAAAACCATTAGGCCGTGACTTTTATACCAAATGAGTTGTGGGGACCAGCTAACGCGTATGCGTCCAGGAAAGAAATAAAAATGGATACGGATTATCTACAAACAAGGCATGAAATCGTTGGTACTTATTCTATCCAGACCACAATTGCAACTTTTTCCAAAAATTCGTTAACGTTGCGAACGGTTGCGAAAATAAAAGGCTGTGATAGGGGTTGGACAACAAAATTATTCAACATCCTTGTACCCAATCTAGGCTAAAGGAAAAATACATGGGATAGGGCATCTATTCTCCTCTCCTCTCTCTGTTACGTGCGCACATGGAGACAAAAGAAGGAATTAAAGAAGGCAATAATCCACATCTCCAAGAGCGTACACAGAGAGGGAATAAAAGGAAAAAGAATAATAATATGTAATTAATTAAGTCTGTAAAATTCTATAATAAACAGATTCGAAAATTACTTATTCAAATACTGATTTATTAAATACGAAAACTATCATCAAATTTCAGTAATTGAATCCGAAAAACAATTATTTGTAGTGATTTTTATATGAAATTACGTACCGCTCCGATACCAAATGATAGACGTTAAGATATTAAACTCATTATAATATTTCAGAAAGTCCTAATTGATCACGTAATTCATATAAAATCAAATAAATCATAATAAGAACTTACAATTCTGGAGGGAAGACATATCGTAAGGCAGAAATATGATCTTCTCCAATTTTCCTTAGCCAAACTGATGGTTCTTTAGGGCGTTTTTACTCTCTTCTGTCTCTCTTTCTTAATTAGGCGAAAATTAGTGAAAGGGTGCCTTCTAATGACAGGAGATGAGTTAATATAACTAAGGCAATTGAAGGGATCAATTTGAATTAATCTGGTCCATTGATTTTCCATCAAAATCAATGCACCCTTTAAGAATAAATGGTTCAGATTAAATCGTATAGGCCACATTAATAATAATTAATAATATTAATTATAACAGTACGGTCTAGCATTATTATTTCTTTTTTTTCAAAATGTTCAAATTTGCGATTTACTTTAAGCCTTCAAGTCTAAATTTTTCTTAAAATCAAGACTGTTATATGATTTAAAATGTTACCTATAAATATGATATCGATTCATTTTAAAATGTTACTTATAAATTAATAAGATATTGATTCAATAATTTGATTATGTTTGAATAATTATATAATGTCTATCTGCTACCACGTACAATAGTATTACGAGAGTCCGTTGAGTCATTTCTGGTAAATATGAATTTGAACGTCACTCGAGCATTGATGAGGGTGCAGGAATTATAACCACCATCGGCAAATAAACCATCGCGAGCCATCGCTGAACTAAAAATTGAATTTTCGCTCTCTTCCCTCACGCGCGCTCTCCTTCCGCTCTCTCCTCTCACGCGCACTCTCTTTTCCTCCTCTCCTCTCTCCTTCCCTAGCACGTTCATCTTCTCCGCCTCCTCTCTTCCCACCTCCGCCACACTCCCTTCCGTCCCTCTTCACTCTCGTTCTACCTCCACGCCTTCCCTTCTCTTCTCTGTCTTCTTCCCTCTGCCTCCATCAATGATTCTTTTCCCATCAAATAGCGAGACAACAAAACAAATTGAACACTTAAAAGTAACAAATTGAACATGAGAATGAACAAAGTGAACATATACACCAACAAAGTGAGACATAAAATAAACACAGAAGTCTGACGCATAACAAAATAAATTGAACACATAAAAAATTGAACACATAAAAGTAACAAAGTGAACATATCAATGAACAAAGTGAACATATACACCAACAAAGTGAGACATAAAAAATAAACACTGACGCACAGTAAAACAAATTGAACACATAAAAGTAACAAAGTGAACATATGAACGAACAAAGTGAACATATACACCAACAAAGTGAGACATAAAAAATAAACACTGACGCACAGTAAAACAAATTGAACACATAAAAGTAACAAATTGAACATATACACCAACAAAGTGAGACATAAAATAAACACAGAAGTCTGACGCACAGCAAAACAAATTGAACACATAAAAGTAACAAATTGAGCATATGAATGAACAAAGTGAACATCTACACCAACAAAGTGAGACGTATAAAATCAACACAAAAGTCTAATGCACGTCAAAACAAAATGAACACTTAAAATAACAAATTGAACAGATACAGTAAACAAAGTGAACAAAATCTGACGCACAGAAGGAAGAGAGGGGGAAGGGAGAGAGATGCACAGGATAGAGACGGAAGAGTGCGTAGAAGGGAGAGGGAGCGTACCCGGGTGAGGAGAGGGGAGCGCTTCGCTGGGGAGAGGGGAGCGCTTCGCTTCGCTGGGTGAGGAGAGGGGAGCGCTTCGAGCGATGGTAGCGATGGTAGAAATAGGGATGGCAGTAATCAATTTTCATGAGGGTGGTGAGGTAAATTTGTCTAACGGTTGCCACAAGGCCCACAATGCTGAAGAGAGCCCAGAAAGAGATAGTGGGCTCGCAATGTTGTTCTCCGAAGTCCGAACCTATATCTAAGCTCATTAATTCAACTGGCTCCATTAGGCGGGCCGAGGTAAGGTGTCTCCATTGCATATTTGTCGCTTTGAGTATGTAAAATTTGTTTTAAGGGAATTAGTTACACTAGATATCCTTGAAGATTAAGGAAGAAAATATGTTACTGTCAGAGTTGGTTTTAATCCCTCTCAGGTTTGTTCAGAAATTAAAGATGTTATTATTGGGACACATCAGAAAAGATGTTTGCTTTGACGTATATATGGAGCAATGCAGATGATCCTGACTTATATGGTTCCTGGGACTTTGGGGTAAAGAAATCAGTGACGTGCAAATTCATTTCACAATTCACATACACTCGACTATATATTGTCTAGCTAAAACATATGCAAATTATGTCTAGTCAGTTGGAAAGTACCATTAAAAATGGTGATTTTTGAGAGTTTCAAATTTCAATCCATGAAAAGAAAAGTCAAAGAAGGTTGTGCCTCGATGATATATACCTTATTTTTCTTATTATGTAGCTATAATTATTTGCGCATAATTTATATAATTGAATCTACCTGTCAATTTACATTACTGTTAGCTTGGTATTTGGAAGAGAATTAAGAATTATTATGTATTATAATTCTGGTTAGTAATACAATGTACACTAATACTTTGATCTATTTAATGGCTTGATTTATAATAAACCACCTTTTGTACTTAAAAAATATAAGTGCAAAATTAGAAGATGAGTCAAGAGAAATTCAGTGATGGCTAGTCAACCTTAACCAATATTTTTAATACCTTACTGACACACCCCAACGGCCGGGCCAGGTGACCAAAATATGGTAGTTTCGGTATTTTTCAAAATTTCACGATATTTTCTCACCATACGGGATACCATCATTTTGGTCTCTATTCCGATTCCTGGTATTACCGAAATTTTTCGGTATTCATTACGGTATTAAAAACACTGACCTCAAACCCAAGAGATGAGATTCCAGGGCTAAACGAAGCTGTTGATGATACATGGTTCTTTTATACATTCCAAGACTAGAGTTTTCTTCTCAAAATTTTGATTTTAATTTAGTATTTTTGGTCTGATTACCATGTATAAAAGAAAACTCTGTTGATGGTAATCGGAACTCTATATATTTCAATGACAGCATATTAGTATTACATATAACCATGTACCTTTCTCTCTCATTGCTTACACGCTGCCCCCACCAGATCGTTTTGTTAATTCTAGCTAAGAGCTATGATCTGATTTATTTTCTCAATGAAAATTACATGAGAAAACAACAATTTTAATACTCATTGGCAATTTCAATTCAGGTTCAAACGCTTTGTGATTTGGAATATTAATTTGTGGCTTTGTAACAGACAATCTATTATCAAAACCTGCAATGATACACCCACGACCTCTCAAACAACAACTGAATATTGAAATCCAAACTGTAAATATGAAGAAAAACATATACTCACCCAGATAAAGCCAGTGGAAGAGAACAAAGCAAAAAAAACAAAGCCATGGCAGCAGCAACGATTCCTGAGCTCCCACAAAAGAAGCTTGCAATTAAGAGAAGGGAAAAACCAAGGTCAAATTAAAATGCAAAGAGAAGCCAACAACGGTTATAAAATTGAAAAAGAAGGAAGACGCAACGCAAGCACAGACCTAGGAGAAGAGTAGTTTCCACAGAAATGGTAGTGAAATTGAGAGAGCACACAGATGAGAACAAAATCGAAGGCAGAATTATGAAGACAACAAAGAAATTAGATGGGAAAAAGGAAGTCAGCAAAACAATAAATAAAAATAAAAAGTAGTGATAGTACGATAGTCACCCACCGTGGCAAGATCTTTAACATGTCATCGCGTAGCCCTGTGCTATAGTGAAATCAACCATCTAAAAGAAAAATGATGAGCAATTTCCATAGAAATGGTAGCGAACTGAGAGGAGCAACCTCTATAGCAATCTATTTGGCCAACACTACAAGCTGAGATGGGAGACGAAGGCGATCAAAAGTAAAGCAAGACAGAGAGGAAGTGGAGCGGCGATAGGTGCGAAATGTAACAAAAAAAAAAAACACCGAGAAAGAGAAGAAAAGTCTACTTGTGGTTATGTGAGAGAGGGAAAAGGAGAAGAATCGAGTTATGGTGGTAGATTACAGTGGTCTTTCGAGGGCATTCGTACGCAAACCCACTTGGATGATGGTACACGCCCACTCCGCAAACAGCATCTAGTAAGAAGAAAGTACAGAGATTGGTACACCATAAGAATCCGAATTTGCTGTTGCGCGACAAATGGTGTAGCGCACGTACGAGCCGTCTGATCTTGATCGGACGGTTAATTTTTTACGGACCTATCAATCTAGATTACATGCACGGGGCTCCCTTGTCCATTGGATCTTGATCAGACGGCCAGCATGCCGCGCTACACCATGTGTCGCGCGGCAGCGGATCTGAATTTCATAAGAGGACGGTTCCGGTGCCTACATTTTTTTGCTGCCTCATATGCCACAGATCGCGAGCCGTTCAATTAAAATTGGATAAACGGTCTAGATCAATTTTCTTTTTAATATATCGCTGTGTGAAAACAGACAAGAAAGAAGGAGAAAACCTAGAATCCTAGACAGTCATCGCTCTCGCCCGGCGTCGCTGTAGCTTTCCTCTCCTCCCGTCGTTCAATCTCTTGGCTCTCTCCCTCCCCCTCTCCGAGCTCTCCTCTCCATCCATCTCTCGAGCACTCCTATCACTTCCTGTCACTCGAGCTCTACTCGCCTTTCGAGTTGCTCGATCTCTTCTCTCTCTCCGCGTCAGGTCTCCTCTACTATCGACACGGACAGAAATTCAAGTTCTTTATCCCATCTCCAAATTTTTTTGCTCAGGAGCTAGCGATTGGGGGTGTCTCCAAATGCAGTTAGTGGTGATAATGACGAGGTATACTTTAATTTTCTATCTGAAAGCAATTTAATCTTATAAATGATTATTGTTTATCTATCTGAGAAGAAGATCTATTGTCAGTGTAACACAAGTGAACTGCTTTCTATTAATCTCAGCCACAGGCAAACCAGTAGTAGTTAGGATCAGTAATTAGTAGCTTTATTTTTCTATTTGAAGGCATTACAAGCATTGCACATTCTCAAGCTATACAATATAATGAATAAGTGTTGTTCTTGTTCTGAAGAGTGCATCCCTCACTTGTTTCTGGAATGTAGTTAGTTAGATAGATTTGGAATTGGATGTAGAACTCTCAAAATATTTACACCAACTGTAATAGCTTTCAAGATATAGTAGAGTATGCATGTCAGTAGGTTCAAACACAGATACGAAAAAAAAAAACTTTTCTAACAAGATTTTGACATATTTTTATATTCTGACCAGGATTTTTTCAGATAACAGTATATGTGAATCAGTAGCACCACCAAGATAAAGAGACAAAAATGAATCAGATAGCTCAATGGCTTAGAGCACCATATAACAGTTTGAAGGGACTTCATTGTGAATGTGTAATTTTATTTCATGTTCTAGAAATTGTACTGTTATCTGTATGGATTCTGTTATTCTTTTGTTGATTCAGTGCTTAGGGTGATATACAGTCATATAGATGACATATAGGGGTAAAAAAGTGAAAGAAGATGCAAGTAATTGTAGGTACCTGAGTTCGTACAGTGTGTAGTAGAGGACATAGTTGCTTATATTATGTAATAATTATTCATTTCTAAATGAAACATGTAATGTAACATATGCTACCTTTTTTCGATATATATTTTTTTTCTCCTGTATCCTTTCACTTTCTTATCTGTATGTGCCTTAATGCACCTCTATTGGGATATTCATAATTTCTTTAAAGGCAATGATAAATTTGTACAAATTATAGCAAATTAGACCGGTAGTGATATAGTGTACTTGTACCAAATGAAAATACTAACATGAATATATACAATACTGATTTGTTATGGTATATTTGAGTATGCAATGTTACTATGAATTAAGTGTTGCTTATCCGCACTAATTTTACAACTATCATTGCAATCTAACAAAAAAGAAGTCCAATGACCAAATTAGCTATAAATTGAACCGTCTTTACGTCCTAGAAAAGTTGGCTACATTTACATCAAGTTAGAATTTTACATCCAGCCACCAAAATATAACAACAAACACAAACTACCCAACAACTAATTAATACCACCCCAAAAAAAAAAAATACATTCATCGACTAAAATTTATCAACCAAAATTTAAGTATCATGACATTCAACACATACCCCAAATAACCTTCAACTAATTAATACCTGAATTCAGGCAAACAACACATTAGAGATTTTTTTGATAGCAGTGTATACATAAACAAGGAAATACAGTTGACAGCATCAGTATTCTTGCTTCAATTCTATTGCTTTCAATCTCCACCTCAATAACAGTATCTTCATTCAATTTCACTGCATTTGACCCTTCATTATTCATGCATGACAATAGCTCCTATGTCCTAACATACAAAAATAATACCAGATTAATTAAAAAAATAAAAAGAATTAAACTGATAACAAATTAGACAAATATATGAAGGAGAAGTAGTGCCTCACACAAATGATTCTGTTCTCGAAATGAAATTGCTCACGATCTTTGAGAGGTGAGCTCGCATGACAGCTTGAGCGGCAGGGAGAGAGATAGCCTGAGAGGTGAGCTCGCATGACAGGGACGAAGAGAGGACCTCCATGATAGGGAGGGAGAGCAGAGATCGCCGACGGTGAAGGGAGATCGAGGGTTTTGTTTTTCTTTTCATTCTTTCTTTTTTGTTTTTCCCCCCTACGGAGCAGTCTATTAAACAAACTGTGATCTGAACCATTCATCAAAGTTGGATCCTACGGTTAACGATTCGTGGCATTTGAGGCAGCGCAAAAATGGAGGCACCGGAACCGTTCTCTGTTGATAAATATATATATATATATATATATATATATATATATATATATATATATATATATATATAAAGCTTTCAATCAAAGCGCTTTGACCGGAGTTCCGGTTAAACCTCGTTAGATCTCAATTTTAAAATTTTAAATGACTGATCCAAACCGTTCAATGTGATCTCCATATTGAAATCTCCTTTTACACCAAATTTTACATTTTTTTAAAATTTTTAAGTATTTTTTTCAGATTTTAGAAAATTGTTAATCTAATTTGTTCTGAACCCTACAAAAACTGCTGTTTTTAAAAATCCGAAAAAAATACTTAAAAATTTCAAAAAAATATAAAATTTGGTTTGCAAGGAGATTTCAATATGGAGATCATATTTGACGGTTTGGATCGGTCATTTGAACTTTCAAAATTCAGATCTGACAGGGTTTAACCGGGACTCCGGTCAAAGCGCTTTGATTGAATCCTTCCTCTATATATATATATATATGCGCTTTGATTGAATCCTTCCTCTATATATATATATATATATATATAGAATTTTGCTATGGTGACTTGCATTATATATACACATATATAATGCAAGTGGATTTTTGGAAAAATTGAAGGAAAATAATGAGAGTTCATGTAAACTTTTTTTTTATTGATTTCTCAATTATAAAACTCTTGAAAACAATAAATCTATGAGAATTTACGCTATACTTTATTATTATATTTTCATTCTAATTTATCTACGAAAGTGTAAGCACTTGTTATCGAATTGGTTTGGTTATTAAAAATAAAGTAAATAGTAGAACAAGGTGATAAGTTTCTAATTGTGTATTTCACTTTCTATTATTTTGAGGAAGAGAGCTCCCCACTATATTCTATATAGTATTTATCAATTATCAATTATTTACATCGGTAAAGACAAAAATGTTGTACAGTGATATTGTTCAAGGAGAAACATAGAATGGAATAATCTATTCGGCTATTCAATATTCTTTTCATATAATTTAATTATATTACAACGTTAATCCAAAAAATAGACAAACTTATATGAATTAAAACAATCCAAAACCTACAAAGGTTTTTCACACCATTTCAATCTAACTCCCACTACCGAGTTTACTTGTTCATTCAAGATTAACCTCAGAATCAACTTCTAGATCATCTAGATCATTGCTTCCACTTTTTGTAGGCATCCATGAATCTTCCACAGAAAATGCTATTTTGAATTGATTGTGAAGATAGACTGAACTTTGTTCTCTCAGAAAAGAAAAGGTTGATGTTTATTAATTTCTTCAAGTATATGCTTGAGGCATAATTTGGTCAAAGTACCGAAACTATTTTTGTGAGTTCATGCAAAAAGTAAGTATTTTTTGTGAGTTCATGCAAATTGAATGTACAATACGAAAGAGTTTGCGAATAAAGTAGATGTATTTCTTAAACTCAATCTTTTCTTATTTGGTAGTAGAGAAAACAATAAAAAACTGAGGCATTGGTGGATAACCAAATTTGAAACTAAAATAGGAGGTATAATTTCCAAAATAACTTGTTTTACTAATCTCTAAAATATACTCATACTTCTTATGATTCTATAATTACCCCAATTCAAATATTTTGTGTAAAAAAACAAATTTGTTTGTGATAATGCATTAAGCCACAATTTTTTTTCTTTTTAATGAAATTCAGTAAGCTATTTTGCACCGTAATTATTTATAAAATAGTTTAGTTTAACCCTCAACGAATTCAGTAAGCATAATAACCCAACATATTTACTTATATAATTGAAAACTTACCTTCTAATTAATAGTTAATTGGCTCATTGGTATCTTTATATTTAATCGGCGATGACAGATAGAATTAATTTAAGGAAAGGGTGAAGAGATCTGAATTGTACCAATATCTGCTCATTGGTATCTTTATACTTCAACCACTGGGCCATTTTCCTGCGGCACCATCTCAATCCAAAAAATAAAGATCCAAACAACCACTGGACCATTTTCCTGCGGCACCATCTCAATCCAAAAAATAAAGATACAAAAAAGCACTGGGCCATTTTCCTGCGGCACCATCTCAATCCAAAAAATAAATATCCAAAATAGAGCTGGTTGCTGCTGGTGATCCCCTTGGCCCTGCTCCTCCCCTTCCAGCCCTTCAACCACTGGGCCATTTTCCTGCGGCACCATCTCATCTGATCCCCTTGATCCTCCTCCTCCCCTTCCAGCATTTCAACCACTGGGACATTTTCCTGTGGCACCATCTCAATCTGATCCCCTTGACCCTCCTCCTCCCCTTCCAGCACTTCAACCACTGGGACATTTTCCTGCGGTACCATCTCAATTTCTATCAGTACCTGTTGCTGTGCAGGGAGAGCTAGTTGCTGCTGGTGATCCCCTTGGTCCTGCTCCTCCCTTTCCAGCCCTTCATCTGTTAGGAAGTGCACAAATTTAATTTTTAGACTAATTACTCTTAATTAATCCTAATTAAACTAAGTGCAAAGGAGATCTAGTGCAAAAGCCATCCAAACACACAAGAGAAAGAGGGAAAAAGGGCTACCTCTTGCGAACTTGTAATCGCAAGGCTCGAATCCGTCGAGTCGAGGTTGTGCGCACCACCACGCGTGTCTCGGCCTCAAGTCCACCAAGGTATTAACCAAAACCTCGATCTATGCTAGTAGATGAGAGGTTAAGCCTAATCCCTTCCTTCCCTTTGCCTTAATTAACTATTTAATTGGATGGAGGCAAGAGGTGCTCAACACATGAGCTTAAGAGAGCAATGGTGGAGAGGAAAAATTCTGAAATTTTTCCTTTAATTTTCGTCCAAAATATTAGGGAGAGAGAAAAAGGCAAGGTGGCTAGGGTTTTGGCTCCCAAAGTGGTCCTTTTATAGACCAACCACTCTCCCAAAAAGTTGTAACTAATTTACAACTATGCCATCACTAGGGCAGCCATAAAATGGGCCTAAATGGGCTCCATTAATTATTTAATTGGTCCTCTAATTCAATTAATTAGTGGCCCAATTAATTGCTCTCAAGTTGGACCTTTAATTTACAATTTAAATATAGGCCCGTTAGCTCAAATTAATTACTTTAATTAATTCATGTTGAACAAATTAATTATCAACACTTTGATAATTATTTAAGGATTAGAATATGCATTAATTTATTTCTATATAATCCGTTTGACTTAATTAATTAATTATGACGGTTCGCAACAGTACATAATTAATCAGTCAACATATCATATTGTTGCATTCCTTAATACAACCAAATAAATAATGCACGCATGGTCAAAACCTATTTGTGTGACCCTTTGAGGATTTATGCTCTGTTGGACATGGAAAATAAATCGCTATTTATTTCCAATAATCATAAGCGGTATCTAGCAACACGTTATGATTCCCAATTCGCATAAATAGTGTACTGCTACAATATTTTTAATCCTGCATAAGAAATAATAGTATTTCCTTGTCTGATTCTTATGTCACATGATATCATCGTATAATCCAAGATAGGAATGTGTCATTCTTGCAGATTATACGTTTCTTGATCTAGAGATGACTGTATCAGTTGCTAGCAAACAATCCATCTCCATCAAGGGGCCCAAACAGATATCATCGCTCACTAAGTTAATTAATGAGGGACATACGGTTTTCTTGATGAACAACTTTTCCCCGCACAATTCAAGAGAACATAAATAAAGTCCGTATAGCAGCCCTTATCAGGAATCAACGGTAGACGATATTTATTGAACCTATCCTCATGTGGAAAAGCTGAACCATCTCAAACTTAGAATCAAACTCAAATGAAATAAATAATAACACATAACACAATCCATATATTTATTTCACTGGGTCGCGTCCTGTACTATGTTCTATAACATATACATATGCAATTAAGTTGGCAACTCCTTACCTATGATCTGTAGAACTTAATCATCACTTAACTTGCATACTAATCTTATCCGATAATTAATATTCCTTGTTAATTATCAAGATTACGGACCTTTTAGATTTATTATTGTCATTTAATTATAAATGAACTACAGAGATCCACAATTCAGATCCTCAACCTGAATGATCTGTCAATTAATAAATCAAGGAATAAATGATAAAATATCATCAATCACATAAACCATAGAAGTGGCCATTTAATAATTGGCTCCTAGGACATAACTCTAACAATCTCCCACTTGGCCTAGAGTCAATCAACAGCGACTTCTAGCCAGTGCATAGTACTCAATGTAATATCCAAAATATACATGTCTCATACTAAAACCTCAAAAGATAAAAGATACAACTCAAAGCCACTCAGGCATACGCCTAATCCCCATGGATGCAACGTGCAACTCATGTGCGGCTCGAGATAGAGGCTTTGTCAGAGGGTCCGCTGTGTTCGCGGCACCGTCCACCTTCTTGACCTTGATCCACCCGTCATTCACAAACTGACGGATGAGATGGAATCGTCGTAGAATGTGCTTGGTCTTTTGGTGAGACCTAGGCTCCTTGGACTGAGCTATGGCTCCCGTGTTGTCGCAGTAGAGATCCACTGGACCTGAGATGCTTGGAACCACCTCCAGCTCGGTCAAGAATTCCTTGATCCAAACGCCTTCTTTCGCTGCTTCACCCGCCGCTAAGTATTCTGCTTCGGTGACGGAATCGGCCGTGGTATCCTGTTTGGAACTCTTCCAACTCACGGCCCCACCATTGAGCAGATATACGAAGCCGGACTGTGACTTCGCATCATCTCGATCGGTTTGGAAACTAGCATCGGTGTAACCACTTACAACGAGCTCTTGGTCTCCACCATACACGAGGATGCTATCCTTTGTTCTCTTGAGATACTTGAGGATATTCTTGACTGCGGTCCAGTGTGGCATACCAGGGTTAGCTTGGTATCGACTAGTCACACTAATCGGATGCGCCACATCGGGGCGAGTGCATAGCATGGCATACATAATCGAACCGACCACAGATGGATACTTGAACTGATTCATGTACTTTCTATCTGTATCAGTCGTCGGACATTGAGTCTTGCTCAAGAATATGCCATGTGACATAGGCAAGTAACCCTTCTTGGAACTAGCCATGTTGTGTTTTTCCAACACTTTGTCAATATATGCATCTTGGCTCAAGCCTAACAACCTTCTTGATCTATCTCGATAGATCTTGATTCCTAGGATGTAGGCGGCTTCGCCCAAGTCTTTCATTGAGAACACCTTCTTCAATGAATCCTTGACTGCATTCAATTCGGGGATATCATTCCCGATCAAGAGTATATCATCAACATATAGAACAAGAAACACAACCACGCTCCCACTAATCCTCTTGTAAACACAAGGTTCCTTCTCGCTTTGAATGAAGTTCAACTTCTTGACCTCTTCATCAAAGCGCTTGTTCCAACTCCTTGATGCTTGCTTCAATCCATAAATGGACCTTTGAAGCTTGCACACCTTGTTAGCATTTTTTGGATCCACAAAACACTCGGGTTGTGTCATATACACATCCTCTTCCAAGTTGCCATTTAGGAAGGCAGTTTTGACATCCATTTGCCATATCTCATAGTCGTAGAATGCGGCAATTGCTAACAAGATCCGAATTGACTTGAACATGACGACTGGCGAGAAGGTTTCTTCATAGTCAATACCATGAACTTGCTTGTAACCTTTCGCAACTAGTCGTGCTTTGTAAATGGTCAAGTTGCCATCCATGTCGACCTTTCTCTTAAAGATCCATTTGTTCTCAACGGGTTTTACTCCGTCGGGAAGGTCAACTAAGGTCCATACCTTGTTCTCATACATGGATTGCATTTCGGATTCCATGGCTTTAAGCCATTCCTTTGAGTCGGATTTTTCCTTCATGTCCTTTATGGTCAAGGGTTCGTCATTCGCAATGACGAGAACGTCGTGCAAACCTAAGTATCTTATAGGTGGACGACTTGGCCTTGCCGATCTTCGTAGGGTAGACGCTTGAGGTTCTTGAACTTGTTCCACAACGATTTGCGGACTTAGTTCTTGAACTTCAAGTGTGGGTGCAACTTCAACATCATCGACTCGCGATATGTTTGAGTCTTCAATTGAGGGAGCTTGCTCTTGAACCTCTTCTTCTACAACTACTTGTGGAATGGGTTCGACTACCACCTCATTTGGCACCACATTGGGAACAACTAGATTGCCTACTTGAGGCATCTCTTGTTGCTGCGGTTCTTGAATTTCTTCAATCACCACGTTGCTCCCACTACTTCTTCTTGAGAGAAACTCCTTCTCCAAGAACTCCGCATGTCGTGCAACAACTATCTTGTTCTCGACACGGTTGTAGAAGTAGTAACCCTTTGTTTCCTTAGGGTATCCTACGAAATAACATTTGTCCGATTTGGGTCCAAGCTTATCGCTCATTAGCCTTTTCACATAAGCTTCACAACCCCAAATCTTGAGAAAAAGCATGCTTGGTTTCCTACCAAACCAAAGCTCATAAGGCGTCTTCTCAACGGACTTTGACGGAACACGGTTTAAAGTAAAAGCTGCGGTTTCTAATGCAAAACCCCAAAACGATTTAGGCAAGTCGGTTTGGCTCATCATCGATCGAACCATGTCTAGCAAAGTTCGATTCCTCCTCTCGGATACACCATTCCATTGTGGTGTTCCCGGTGGAGTGAGTTGTGGAACGATTCCACACTCCTTTAGATAATCACCAAATTCGTGGCTCAAGTACTCTCCACCTCGATCGGAACGCAAGACCTTGATCTTTCGATTGAGTTGGTTCTCAACTTCATTCTTGAACTCCTTGAACTTTTCAAAGGATTCAGACTTGTGCCGCATCAAGTAGATATACCCGTATCTACTATGATCATCGGTGAAAGTGATGAAGTATGAATAACCTCCTCGTGCACAAATGCTCATAGGTCCACACACATCGGTATGTATGAGATCTAACAAGTCATTTGTCCTAATCCCTTTGTTAGGAAAATGCGCTTTGGTCATCTTTCCCATCAAACATGATTCGCATGTGTCAATTGGCTCGAAAGCGAATTGATCTAAGAGACCAACGGTTTGCAATCTCTTAATGCGTTTCTCGTTGATATGACCTAAGCGGCAATGCCACATTAGAGTCGTACTTTCATGTGAAATCTTACGTTTCCTACTGTCACGTTCAACACTCAAAACATGTTCGCTAGAATCAAGCACATAAAGACCATTCAATAAATGCGCAACACCATAACAAACATCATCACGCAACAAAGTACAACTTTTGTTCTTTATTACAACACCAAATCCATCCAAGTCTAAACAAGAAATAGAGATAATGTTCCGAGTGATACAAGGAACTACATAGACATCTTTGAGTTCCAAAATGAAACCAGAAGGCAAAGTTACATCCACATTCCCAACGGCCATAGCGGAGACACACGTGCCGTTACCGACGCGGAGTTGTACTTCGCCTTTCTCGAGCCGCCTCCTACTCTTTAGTGCCTGCACATTTCGACAAATGTGAGCACAAGAACCGGTGTCAAAAATCCAGTCTGTGTTAGAGGTAGCGAGAAGGGTTTCAATGACAAATATACCTGAGGTAGAAGGCTGGACGGTTCCCGCCTTCTTGTCAGCGAGGTACTTGGGGCAGTTCCTCTTCCAATGGCCCGTCTTGCTACAGTAATAGCATACGGTCTCGGAAGTGGCCGGGTTCTTCTTTCTCTTGGAACCCTCGGGAGCTCCCTTGGCCGGACCTTGGGGCGTCACCGGGCCTTTGCCCTTTTTAGTTCGGCGGGTCTTTCTTTTCTTGCTCTTCTTGCTCTTGTCACTCACCGCAAGAACATCTTTGGGGCCCTTCTCTTTCTTGAGACTCTCCTCCGTCTCGACAAGCATGTTTTGGAGATCATCCATGCTCTTGTTCATGCCATTCATCCGGTAGTTCACAACAAAACCGGTGAAGCTGTGAGGGAGAGAGTTGAGAATAAAGTCTTGAATCGCCCCTGACGGGAAGGGCGTATCAAGCCTTTCAAGCTGCCGAAACAACCCCGCCATCTTCATGACGTGTGGCCCGACTTCGTGACCCTCCGCCAATCGAGTATTGGCGACGGCCTTGATGAGACGAGCCCTTTCGGTGCGGGCCTTGGTTTGGAACATGTTCGAGAGACGAGAGACCATTTCAAACACTCCTAGACCACTATCCATGAACTCCTTTTGGAGTTCTGACTCCATGACAGCGACAATCAAGACGGACATCTCCATGTCGTCCGTGACGTGCTTGTCATGTTTGTCCTGATCCGCTTTAGGGGCATCCGACTTGGGAGCCGCGGGGACGGGAGTGGTCAAGAGATATTCCTTCTTTTCAAACCTAAGGACAAGCCTAAGGTTCCGGTGCCAATCCAGAAAGTTGGCACCGTTGAAGGCGAGCTTCTCTTTCTCTAAAAGAGAACGTAGCGAAAAAGACGAGGAAGACATCTACAACAATTTTTCAAATTAAAGGTCAATTAGTTTATGTTTTGTTTTAATTTCCAATAAAGTAAAACTTTCACTACTTTAATATAAGTCCCTAAAAGTAATGAATTTCCAAGACCCCCACTTTCGTTGAGATGATGCCGGCGTCGGCACAACATCAAAGCAACTAATAATGAGGTAGGTTCTCCTTAACCAATCATACAACTTTATGACTCTTGGTTCGCGTCGCGAACTTCACTCCAATGTCCAATCCGATTAGGGTCCATTGTTAAGTAACTCCTCTCTATTTGCTCCTTGCAAATCCGATTTACACCCCGACTACCTATGGTGGACCACGATGTCCGCGTCGGCGGAATGCATCAATGGCCGAACATAAGGCGTGAAGGGGATAGAGAGAAGGAGAGTGATTTGGCTCAATCGTTTGGGACAAACAATTATGTGACTCTTGTTTGGTGGTCGTGTAAGCATACACCCATACCTATCCTATGACATTCATAGCATTCACAAACATTCACATAATAAGCATCTCAAGCATTGTTGTGGGTTTGTATGGCTCCCGCTTGCATTAGTTTTCGCCGCATCTCCATGTAGCAAAACTAATCTAACCTTTGTCCCTCCCACTAAATTCTATATGGATCTAAATCCTATATAAAATAAAGGAACAAAATTACATGTGTAAATTTTTATTCCCATCCTAACCTTAGGGGCATGCAAGCCACACAAGTTACACAAAAATTAATCAAAATTAATTAATGGCACCAAAGGCCTAATTACACACAATCACACATGCATTCAATTTACAAACCACAAGGCATTGAATCATGAGCCATACTAAACCCACATCCTCCTACAAAACAAAGTTAGCACAAGTCTATCCACTAGAGTACTTTGTTTATAATTAATGACTTTCAAGTGTCTTTGCGTATTATTTGCCATTCGCAATTTCCGTGTATAAATGCTCAAATTTCAAACAACCAAACTTGTTTAAATTCCTTTTGAAAACTTTTCAATCATCAAAAAACTGAAAGGAGATCGCACAAGGAGTATCCTAATTACTTTTTCAACTAGTTTGAATAATTAGATAAATAATACTTTGATAAAAAAAGTATCTAATGGGACACGACAAAAACCACAGTTTTCGGTCTCCAAAAATTATGAAATAATTTATATAAGCTCCTTGTCTAGATTGTAAATACCAGTCAAAATTTCAGGAAGAGATCATATACCATCTGAGAGAATAAAAAAAGACAAATCTGAAACAAGTGCGCGAACGCACCGTTTTGAGATATTCTGTTTTTCTTCTCAACCATCCGGTCTGAAAGATCACCTTCCATCCAGTTTTTATACATACAATATACATAGAAAAACTTGTTTAATCTATTGGCTAACTATTCATGAAAAGAAAACCACTAAGTTCTGTTTAAGAAATTCAAGTTACAAGCTTAACAATCGACTAGACCTGTACAGGAACAGACTATCGACCGAAAAGGTTTGACCTGGTTGAGGTACCAAACTTCCATGAAAAATTATGAAATTAATTTTCCTGGAATCCTAACTTAAAAATAAACAACTCTATTCAAACAATTTTCCAGAAAGAGTTCTCAGTTGGTACAGTTTATTAGAACAATCAGTTTGCTCAATAAACCAGATCTGACGAGATCTTTCTTTTCATACTTGAAAAACCACGAATTAATCTGAACCATGCAACATTCTATACATGTCCAGAAAGTGTTTGAAGTCCTCTTTAAATCTAGCCAAAGAACACTGGTACTTATATTCAAAATATAAATCTTTTAAGCCATTCAAACAGAACAGTGCAAGCAGAAACTGGTTCTGCGCACCGTTGCCATTTTATTCACAGTAAATCCATACTCAGAAAAATGTGAATCCAACGCCAAAAGAACCACAATCCACAGATCTACAACTTTCTAGTTGACAGGAAAAATTTCCAGAGAACATTTCATAGCGAAAAACGCATAACAACACAGAAATTGCTGTTTCCAGACAGCAAGCAATAGCATCAACTCTACTAATCCATTAATTAACCAATTTCTCTTAATTAAGTGTCAAAATAACTTAAGCACGACCATGTGCTCTGATACCACTGTTAGGAAGTGCACAAATTTAATTTTTAGACTAATTACTCTTAATTAATCCTAATTAAACTAAGTGCAAAGGAGATCTAGTGCAAAAGCCATCCAAACACACAAGAGAAAGAGGGAAAAAGGGCTACCTCTTGCGAACTTGTAATCGCAAGGCTCGAATCCGTCGAGTCGAGGTTGTGCGCACCACCACGCGTGTCTCGGCCTCAAGTCCACCAAGGTATTAACCAAAACCTCGATCTATGCTAGTAGATGAGAGGTTAAGCCTAATCCCTTCCTTCCCTTTGCCTTAATTAACTATTTAATTGGATGGAGGCAAGAGGTGCTCAACACATGAGCTTAAGAGAGCAATGGTGGAGAGGAAAAATTCTGAAATTTTTCCTTTAATTTTCGTCCAAAATATTAGGGAGAGAGAAAAAGGCAAGGTGGCTAGGGTTTTGGCTCCCAAAGTGGTCCTTTTATAGACCAACCACTCTTCCAAAAAGTTGTAACTAATTTACAACTATGCCATCACTAGGGCAGCCATAAAATGGGCCTAAATGGGCTCCATTAATTATTTAATTGGTCCTCTAATTCAATTAATTAGTGGCCCAATTAATTGCTCTCAAGTTGGACCTTTAATTTACAATTTAAATATAGGCCCGTTAGCTCAAATTAATTACTTTAATTAATTCATGTTGAACAAATTAATTATCAACACTTTGATAATTATTTAAGGATTAGAATATGCATTAATTTATTTCTATATAATCCGTTTGACTTAATTAATTAATTATGACGGTTCGCAACAGTACATAATTAATCAGTCAACATATCATATTGTTGCATTCCTTAATACAACCAAATAAATAATGCACGCATGGTCAAAACCTATTTGTGTGACCCTTTGAGGATTTATGCTCTGTTGGACATGGAAAATAAATCGCTATTTATTTCCAATAATCATAAGCGGTATCTAGCAACACGTTATGATTCCCAATTCGCATAAATAGTGTACTGCTACAATATTTTTAATCCTGCATAAGAAATAATAGTATTTCCTTGTCTGATTCTTATGTCACATGATATCATCGTATAATCCAAGATAGGAATGTGTCATTCTTGCAGATTATACGTTTCTTGATCTAGAGATGACTGTATCAGTTGCTAGCAAACAATCCATCTCCATCAAGGGGCCCAAACAGATATCATCGCTCACTAAGTTAATTAATGAGGGACATACGGTTTTCTTGATGAACAACTTTTCCCCGCACAATTCAAGAGAACATAAATAAAGTCCGTATAGCAGCCCTTATCAGGAATCAACGGTAGACGATATTTATTGAACCTATCCTCATGTGGAAAAGCTGAACCATCTCAAACTTAGAATCAAACTCAAATGAAATAAATAATAACACATAACACAATCCATATATTTATTTCACTGGGTCGCGTCCTGTACTATGTTCTATAACATATACATATGCAATTAAGTTGGCAACTCCTTACCTATGATCTGTAGAACTTAATCATCACTTAACTTGCATACTAATCTTATCCGATAATTAATATTCCTTGTTAATTATCAAGATTACGGACCTTTTAGATTTATTATTGTCATTTAATTATAAATGAACTACAGAGATCCACAATTCAGATCCTCAACCTGAATGATCTGTCAATTAATAAATCAAGGAATAAATGATAAAATATCATCAATCACATAAACCATAGAAGTGGCCATTTAATAATTGGCTCCTAGGACATAACTCTAACATCATCCTCTGCGCCATTCTCTATCGGTAGTGCAGGGAGAACTGGTTGTTGCTGGTGATCCCCTTGGGCTTGCTCCTTCCCTTGGTCTGCCGCGAGGTTCGGGTGTATGAGGGGGGGTACGGGGATTGGGTGCTGGTTGTTCCTAGGAGATAGTGGGGGGGAATCCCGTGGCACCCCATCATACCAAATATCCTCAAATAATTGCGAGAATGGAATGTATACTCTGCTGCCGGCATGTTCTATCGCCGAAGCCATGGTAAGCAGTCGTATACCTTTTGCCTTTAAGTGGCATACCAAGAGCAACAGATACAGCAAGGCAAAACATGTGCAAAGTATTGTAAGCACCTGTAACAAAGATTGAAAAAAAATCAAATTTAATTTGTACGTTTTAAAAAATATATAAATAAATTAAAGAATTTTTGTACTTGTAAAAAAATATATACCCAAACTATTGGATCGCACGCAACTATTATACATAATGCATTGTACAGCAGTCCCAACATGGCCGTGAAAACTTCAAACGACACAAAGCCCCACGAAGTATGCTTCAGCACAAATCCGATAACTAAGATCAAAAGAGACACCAATCTCGATGCAGCGTATATAATTTCCACTTCTACTTGCTGAATATGATCCCCCCCAAATAAACAAACCAAGAAGATTCCAATCACACAAATGAAATACACCTATATTTTATATTAATGCAATTATTAGTTAGAATAAGGAAATTAATACCTCTATATTAATGCAATTATTAATGAAATACACCTATATTTTAAATATTCAATCCAACATGACCTATCAATAAGGAAATTAATACCTCCATATGCCTGAATTTTCAGTAAACATAACATTCGAATGCACCAGCAACAATATACACTAGTATAGTGGTTACTAGTTTTGTAACTTGCCACGCAGAGTATTCAGATTTTTCGACTACAAATATCTCCAAAAACATCGATGTGTAACTCACCATAAAGCTCAAAAAACCACAATAACTCTGTGACACAATATCCGTGACATAAAAAAGGTATAATATCCTTCAACAATGGAAAAAAAAGGTCAAGTTAGACTAAATTTCATAATAAAATAAAGGGGCAATTTGGTTTATGCCAGTCAGTATAATACAATTCCCATTTCAGTTGAGACCAATTAATCATCTTACAACTGGTCCATTAAGTACAGCAAGTCCCAGTATGGATATGTGTATAATGACACTGGTATGGACATGCAAGTAATGCAAGTATTTGTTGTACCGGACTATAAATCAAACTACATCTATGTATCTTGTCTTATTACATCATTTCTCTCTGCTGTATGCAATTCAAACACCACTTGAAGTGGAGCTTATATAATATGAAGACAACAAAAGACTTGGTAGGAAAATTGACGTTGAATGAATTCAACGTGTGTTCCCTTTTATACTTCGAAATGGTGCCTGCCTCATATTTTTGAAAAAAATATTACAATTGTAAACCTAATTCTACACTAAAATTGCATAACAAAATTTCCTTTAGTTATTCCTTCCTATTCCTAAGACTCCACAGCTAATTATTGTGCTAAACTTTATAAAAAATTTTATTTATTTTTTTGAAACTCTAAAAAAACAATCCAGGAGGATTTGAACATAGCCATAGAGGACATAGAAAAGACTAATACTTTATAACCACATCTAATTATTATGCTTAGAAATTTATAACCACAGAAAGTGCAGAACTGGTTCTATTAAATAGAGCTATGCAATTTTGCGTTCATTTAAACAATACTTTCATATTAAGCAAATCACATCCAATAAATTTTGGTAACAAGAGCTGTTGTCAAAATTAAAAGTTACAGCTCAAAATAATCCCAAAATATGCTAAAGACCAAAATAACTGAAGGCTCATATTAAGCCTAAATTAGAACACCGAGTAGTATTATCATGTACCAGTCAGTATAAACTGGTATCAAACACTTGCTTTCTTAATTAATAATTTCATATTAAATAATTTCAATAAGAAATTGATTTAAGATCTTATAGGCCGGTGCATAATTACAATAATTTCATATCCTGTACCAGTATGTACCTTTCTTTCAGGTGCAAGGATAGAGCCAAATGAAGGGATCAGAGGAATTCGGAGGAACGAAGAAAATGAGGAGCAGACTTGGTAGAGGAGTTGCATAGGAGGGTTTGGGGGAAGACCAAATGAGGTGAGCTGGTGAGGATCCGGCGAAGAATCCATCGAGGGTTTTAGGGTGGTGTGAGTTTGGTAGAGAAGAGGATGCGCAGCTTTGGGCGGATGTGGAGCTAGATTTTGTGCTCAACAAATAAATTTCAGAAAATACAATTCAAGTACTATCTTTTAGGCCCAACAAACATTATGATGGGCTTTATTTGAGTCATGGCCTCGGCTTAATAGATATGGCGCTTTTCTTTCTTTCTTTTTTTTTTTTCTCCTCTGCCATCCTCTTTTTTTTTATTTTGTTAATTGCATTGAATTGGGAATACAAACTCAATTAATGTAACAAAAGTCTCTAGATCCGCCACTCAGTAGATGGGTGTGATTGTTTAGAAATTGAAGTGTGATTGTTTAAAGCATGATGTGATAAACTATAAAGATAATGCATCAAAAAACAAAAACAAAATAAAAGAAAAAAGAAAACATACCAGCTGAGCACACCACTAACTACAAAAACGGCAAATATGACATAATCCATATAGCGCAATCCACCTCTCCAACATGGAACGGTGCACGTTGTAATTACCTTGCTCGTGGTAGGAGCGACGGAGTCCATCTCGGTTTGGTAAGGTGCTGGACGGGTTGGAGAAGAACACCACCTCAATGAACGGCTCTAAGAGATGGGTCTGTCGGCCTCTGGCTCCAGATTTGAAGGCCAAGAAGATGAGGCCTGACCACCATCGGAGTCCAGTTCGGTTTGGTAAGGTGCTGGATGGGTTGGAGAAGAAGACCATCTCAATGAACGGCTCTGAGAGATGGGTTCGTCGGCCTCTGGCTCCAGATTTGAAGGCCAAGGAGATGAGGCCTGGCCACCATCGGAGTCCATCTCGGTTAGGTAAGGTGCTGGATGGGTTGGAGAAGAAGTCCACCTCAATGAACGGCTTGATGTTTTAGGAAAGATGGGTAAGATTTGTGCGAGAAAAATCGACGTGAAAAGAAGAAGAAATCCGCCTTTCTTCCTCATTGTGTTTTAGGGTTTTGAAGAGAAAGATGGTCAGGTGCGAAAATGGTTTTTTGAGAGAGAAAGAGAGAACATACAAAAGATCAGAGTATAAGCGAGAGAGATGGTAGCAGTCTGCTCTAGCAGACTAGCAGAGTACGAATGTACGATTTCGGAGCTGCCGCCCAACGACAAAACATATTATACAATTTACGAAGCACGCGCCTAGCAAATCAAGCCGTTCGATATCCAATCTACGGCATGATTTTACTATTGAAATATATTTTTGACTAAATTGCGCTTCAAGCCTTCAATCAACTGATAAAATTTACTAACAAATTAATTAAAGATTTGAATGGAGGATAATTTAGTCATTACGTGAATGAAGTTGTTGCACAGCATAACAAACCGAAACCGGTTGTCTATAAGACTAACAATTCTGAGGGCTAATTCTGTGACAGCTATACATGTGAAAAAAAAGTATGCGTTCAACGCAAAGAGACTAGTTACTAGTTTGACTGTTCGAGTAAACCATTTATAAGAAATGGTAAATTACAATGAAATTTCAATTTTTTTCCTTAATTTTTTTTCATTTGACTACTGTATACTAGTGTTTGACCCTATTTTATGAGGCTAAATGCATGGATCAAATAATTGATTTTGTGAATAATGGATACAAGAGGCTCGAAAATTCATGGAAAATAGCAGATGAACTCCAAAAATTATGGGAAAATACCCAAAAATCAAGGATAAAGCAAAGAAAATTATGGTGCAAAAAGAAAGGTCAGAAGCTTCATGAAAGTTCAGTTTTATGCAAGAAAACCCCCCACATTTGGAGAAAATAAATAAAATAATCGGAGGGACTATTTCAGAAAATTCTTGGCACCACCAGGTTCTCCATAATTTTGTGGGCCCACATACCAAATTTCACGGAAAAAACTCAATAAGGAGAAGGGTTAAACAATTTATTTAGTTTCAGCAGTACATAAATCAAGTGGAATTGCTGAGAAATGGAGATGTCCTTTGATGGGCAGCAGCAGTGAAATAAAGCAGAGAAGGGGGCGGTAGGAGCTTTCGAATTTCCCCCGTACAGAGGAGCCTTTTTCGCTGCACCAATTTCGCTTGCACCACAATTGAAAGAGATAAGAAGCTACGCGCGGCTCACGAAGAACAGGTGCACGTAAAGAGAAGAAGCGAAATGTCGCTGGATGAATGAAGCATTCGACCCCTTCGCTGAGAACAAGCAGATACACGTGGAGCACGTGGCACGCGTGAGGACGTGAGCCGCTGGACCCACAAGACATTTCCAGGCTCACCGTACTCCAAGACCAACCAATACCGAAAAAGGAAAGAGGAAGAGAGCGTGTAACCAAAAGCTGTTGAGAGATGAAAACCGCCGGGCTGAGCTGGAGCTACACGGCATCTGGACAGAAAGGGCTACAAGGGTTGCCTATAAATAGAAGGCCAAGAGAAGAGAAAAGGGGGTTCCACAGTTCCACAATTTCACGATCTCAGAAGAACACTACATACTTAGTAGAGATAGATAGGCATTTCCACAAGCATTTGGTAGGTTAGAAAAGAAAGAAGCTGAGAAAGCAATTCCGTGTCAGAATCAAAGGTAAAATAAGTGAGTCTAGGAGAGGTAAGTAAGGTAAAGCTGTAATCGTGCTGAATTTGATTTGTAAATAGTTGATTTTCGAATGAAATTTGTGATCTCGTGTGTTCTTTGACAATCTTGACTTGTGATTTCGGTTTTGATCTCGTTTCTCTAGTTCTCTTGTGGTAAATGTAATTAGATTGTGCTCCTCTGGTATATTGTCTCTCGTCTTGAAATCCGAGAGTTTAATCCATGGATTCCATGGTTTAGATGATCTGAAATTAAGATGAGGAACGACATTTAATAGCTTCCAATTTTAATCCTCTCACATGCTTGTTTGAATCTTGAATTTCAATCTGAAAGCTCAGGTTAAGGTTTCCTTAGCCTGGGTAATCAGCAATGCGAAATTAAAGGTGTAAGTTGAAAAGAGTTAACCTTGTATTGTATATTTAAGTGTCAATTTCATTTCTTGTTTTCATTTGAAGTTCACATTTCTCGAGCTGAAAGCTTAGGTTAAGGTTTCCTTAGCCTAAGTAATCAGTGATGCATAATTTAAAGTGTAATTTACAAAGAATCGATCTTTCCTGGCCTAATCGATATAGATTCCAGTTCTTGTCTCCAATTTAGTCTTGCAGTTTGATTGTTTAAGTGGCAGATTCTGTCATTTAGGCAATTAATAATCAAATAGGTTCATTCCATCTACTGGTTTGTGTTCTCTTTCACTTAAAATTCCGTAATTTGGTTTCCTTGCTTAAGGAATTGATGATTAGATGAGATAATAACGCTTAGGAACTACTTTCTTTTATCAATTTCAGATCTGTTCTTTGTTTGTAACACTCCTTATAGTACAACAGAAAGTTTAGGTTATGGATTCCATAGCCTAGACTTTATACAATGTGAAATAAATAACTTGCTGTTTATAAGTTGAATTCCTTTTCTTTATCTTGAACACTTTCTATCTGGCAGGTCCTGTGTACATATCTCAATTACGGCTTGGGCTAAGGTCTCCTTAGTTCCAGGCTTGAGAAATGTGACTTAACTTGAGGTTTTGCTCAAGTTAGGTGCATGTCGTGGTTTAAGTCGGGGTCTCCTCGGTTTAGACCAAGATTCTTTGATTTGAGTTATCATTGACTCACTTCACTGGATCTCCTAAATGTACTTCACATTTAGGCGACATGCTGCCCAAATTTTCATTATTCCATAGGTCAATCATAATAGTAATAAGTGCAGGGACCTTAGGGAATAAGATATATCAAAGCCAACATTTAGCGAGTAAGTAGAATTTGATAGTTGTCTTCAGTGAGAATCGTTAGAAAATAAAGAGAGTTCTGGTAAAACACTGTAGTTAGGTGTCACCAAGCTGAAATATCACTGAGTTAGTCTTTATTGCATTTTCTATTAAATTCTGGACTGAAATGCTTAGTTGGTACCCTCATGAGAACGTCAGCACAGGAATTCTATAGTGACCTCAGATTGGTACAGCAATGTAACCAAATTCTTAGAAAGTGTTTAATTGTGATAAGTAGTAATACCAAGGTTACTACCAAGGACTTGCTGAACCTTAATAGAAATGTCCCCTGTAGTTGATTCTTACTGCTTCGAGTAATTATGACTAATAATAGAACTGTAGTTAACTATGTTGCATGAAAAACGTCAACCTATTCCCCAGATTTAAGCATAGCCTGTTAAATATAAAAGTTTTCTTAATTGCTGAGACTTCCTGTTTTCTATTTTTCTTCACTTGTTTCTTCTTGATTGACTTCCCTTTATGTTCTTTAATTCTGTAATTGAACAAGTTTACTTTGCCCATGAACATGATGAATATCTGTATAAAGAATGTCATGACATTTGGTTAAGGCATTGATAATTTGCTGAACGTGATATTTGCATGAGTAGCTCATTTACTTGACCTGTGTAATATAGCTTTATAGATATTCAATAGAAATGTGCCACACTAATTGTTTAACCATGGTAAACCGTCCCTGGTATCATGTAGTCAAACATGTGAGATACCAGAACGAGCAGCATATGTAGTTACCCTTGAGTTCATCCTAGCAAATTAGACATTAAATAAAGAGATTGACAATAGTTAGCGTGTAAGTTAGTGAGAACTAAGGTAGATAAGATAGTATGACCCCTTTGAAACTGATACAAAAACCAGTTAACCACTCACAACAGATATCTGTACCGTGCCTATACCACATCGTACCACTGTTCAGCTTTTCCGCTAAATTAGAATGACGCAAACTGTATTGGGTATACTTTCCTTCTTTCCTCACTGTCCCGACTCTAACGAAGCTAGTCTCGTCGAATTTAACGTCAACGATCACCGGAAAACGAGAATTTAAGAAGACAGGGACCAAACTGAATAAAACTCGATTGCAAATAAATGGAGTCGACGCGACAGAAACGGAGGACGCCATCACCTTCCTCTCGGCCTCACGATGCCATGGGTTCCATCCACGTTAACTGCGTCGGCCGGAATCAATGGCGGATCTAAACCCGCTTCGTCGGAACCATTAACGAAGAAACAAAATCCGTCTTCTTCAATCAAGTTTCAGCGCCTCTCCCTGTTTGATCTTCTGTGGCTAGTGGGTTACCAAAACTTGCCAGAGACTCGCTATATAGGAATCGGCTCCAAATAAAATAAAAAGGAATAGAGAGAAAGCAAAGCCCAATAGCAATTCAGGCCCAGTAAAAACGCAGCCCAACTGAGTAATTCCAAGAGCAGCCCTTAACGCCTCTTCTACCGTGCTAGTTGCCACCTCAGCCCGACTTGATGACGTGGACCAATCAGATAATTCCAAATAAGCAGAAATTTGAAAAATTCACCAAAAATAGTAGACAGCTCAGAAAAATATAAACAAAATATCCATAAAATTCTAAAAATCAAGACAAACCAAATTCACTGATACTTTGATATGAAATTGTGTCAAAGTAGCGGCCCTTTATATTTTTGAAGTATTTTCACTATAAAAACCCTAATATTCTTAAATCTTAGAAAGATAATAAAAATCTTTTGATATTTCCTTTTGATAAAAATCTTTAGAACTAAGTACTTTCAACATATGAAATGATTTCAACTACGACATTTTCAAACGCTAAGTATTTTCAATACAAATATTAGTAAAATTGTGAAAAGACAAATAGTAAAATCTACTAAATATTTTTTAATAAAATTTTCAAAATTAAAGCTTAAACATCTTCAAATTTCAAATGATTTTAGAAATGATATTTTCAAATGTCAACTACCTTCAAGAATAAGTATTTTCCAGGATTATCAAAACGAATCTCTAAAGTTCAAAAGTATAAAAGGCCAAAGTGAATAAAATCGTGAAATCACCAATATCCAAAGAGAGAGATCAGAAAATTAAAAGCTAAAACGCGAAATACGAAAACAAAGCCGAAACCTCTTCGCTTGAGGAACAGTCCCTCGCTTGGGTTGAGATCGACCTAAGATGACTTAAGATTGAATTTCTATCAAATGACCCCCTTTGTCTGAGTAACTCAATTTTGTTCTCACAAGAAGCCACTAACGGGCCGAGAACCAACTTTTATTAAGAAGGCCGCCCAAGAGGCCCCTAGGGTTGTAAAAGAATCAACTCTCATTTAAGAAGGTCACTGAAGGACCCCGAGGGTTGTAAAAGAACCAATTCTTATTAAGAAGGTCACTCAAGGACCCTTAGAATTGTATTGTTGTTCTTATAAGAAGCCGCTAACGGGCCCGAGAACCAACTCTTATTAAGAAGGCCGCCCAAGAGGCCCCTAGGGTTGTAAAAGAACCAACTCTCATTTAAGAAGGTCACCGAAGGACCCCGAGGGTTGTAAAAGAACCAATTCTTATTAAGAAGACCGCTGAAAGGTCCCTAGAATTGTATCCTTTTGTTCTCGCAAGAAGCCACTAACGGGCCTGAGAACCAACTCTTATTAAGAAGGTCGTCCAAGAGGGCCCTAGGGTTGTAAAAGAACCAACTTTCACAAGAAGGCCGACCAAGTGGGCCCGAAGGTTGTAAAACTTCTTCTATTCCTACAAGAAGGCCAGCCGTTGCCCCAGGAACCCATTCTCACAAGAAGGCCAGCCGTTGCCCCGAGAGCTGTTAAACAACTTCAGTTAACCTCAAACAATCTTAAGTACCTTTTAAACAATCTTAAACGACTCCAATTAAAGAAGATTCTCCTTTCAATCGAAAACCAAAACTAATTCTCTTCTTATATCCCTTAGAATTTTTGAAGTTTCTTAATTGTGTCCCGTCAATTAGGTCTGGTACCATCAATTAAATCACTTTAAGAGACGATACTTCCTAGCCCATTACATATTTTCTTTAAACCCCTTAATCAGAGATTCTCGTAGGCAACTACGAGATCATTAACAATAGGGGCTTGCGCCTATTGGAAAGAAATGACCCGCAAAATTAAGAAACCCTCGTAAGAAGTGACTCTTGTTCTGGTTCTCTTGTTGTCAAGAGATACTCAGAGCAGAGATCGAACCTTAAGGGGGGTGAATCTAAGACTTATTCTAATTTCTTGAGGAAACCCATTCATTCTTCGAGGGATGACGAAAAAGTCCACACAACTAGATCAATCAATAAATTATGGCCTAATAAAATAAATAATGTTCATTTATTCAATAATAATCTTATGTTTATTTTCTTAATAAATTTAATCTGGTACATCTGTAATAATTCATATACCTCACAGTATGATGTACATATATGTGTCCACCATTTTTCCTTTTGTTAAATGTCCGATCAACTACGAATATAAATAATGCGCAAGTCCTTAAATTAATATTATCTATTTCAGAACAGTGAATTTTAACAAGAAAATATTTTGTCAATGCTTAAAATTTTTGTTACATTTATGAATTGTAACCTTTTTATTGGAAAATGTCTATATGAAGCATCGTAGAGTTTTTTTTTTTAAAAAAACACTAGATTTTGTATCCTGCTTCGCTCCATATGATGATCCTCTCGTTTTGCATTCACTTTGCATTAAATATTTTGGTGAGTCATATCAACCTGTATGTATAAAATTAAATAGTCCATTGATACATTCCTTGAATTTCTTCAATCTCAACGGAATACATCCAGACTACAAAGATAATTATAGATGAACATTACTATATACAGTGATCTATCTCAGCCGTTTGATCTATTTTCTGCGCGGTGCGATTCTTTGCTTTTTTTTTTTTAAATAAGTGGATAACTCCACCACTTTTCATTATAAAGAAAAGCAACAAAATACGAAGAGTTTACAATATCCCAAATAGCATCAATACCTTCCCTCTATCTAAATACCGGTGCTCATTATTATCTAAACACGATAGTTATTATCAAATCCATATAAAAAATCATTACAATTAACTCTACCAAGCAGCACCCATACATATGAACTACCGTACTTTTATTCAATAATATAATTAAAATACTAGCTTCTATCAGGGCCATTAAGCTTCCATCCACTCTATCATCGGTAGCTCCAGGACCTTATTAACATTTCCTGCATCCCTTATCTCTGGCTTTTTTGCTTTGAACTTTACAAAGAAATTAATTGTTATTTTTTCAATTCAGCACCGCTTATCGTCTCGGATAATTAATTCAACAGTAGATTTAAGAAAAAAATTTCATAATTAATAGTAGTAATGGGAGAATTGCATAGGTTCGTTTTTGTCTCTGGGTCGGTGGGACCAAGCCAGGCGTTAGAAGGTTCTTTGTCATGTTCTTCTGATCTCCCAATTGGTTCTGTTATGCTCTCTTATCAATTGAAAAAACTTTAATTAAACCTTCAGAAAGTATCTTTTTGTTCTCTGCTTTCATTTCACTATTCTATTTTTCGTTCATTTTGTTTCTTTACAACGGAGGACTTTAGTCACTCGTGTTTGCATGATGAACATGCATATTACTTGGTGCGTGAGATATTAGAAATATAAAATGCGTTGGAAATTTGAAATTAGGTTAATTTGGCTATTGCACTGTATAGATTGTTTTCCCCACGCGGTTGTTTTGTATGTTTACATTTATTGTTCTATCAATAGTAAATGTGTTTCACAGTAATTAGAAAATATAAATTTTATACTTCGATTTTTAAATTTGATGAAATTAATGGACAAAAATTTAAGATGAAATTAATGGACAACTTTAATGAAAATTTCACCTATTTACACAAATTATACATGATTCACCTCGTACAGTATCCTATATGTTTTTTATCCATATAGAAGCGGATACATAATAGAAGGCAACAACCAAAATGCTAGAACCATCACATGAAGTTCTTTTTGGTAGTTTCCATCGGATAAAGTTTTGATGTAGTGTTACTATTTTACTATCCCAAATTAATCTAGCTGTTAAAAAAAATTTATTGTAAATAAATTTCTTATTTTTTAAGCTATCATATATCAGGAAAAAAAAAAAAAAAGGGTTTCGGTTATACAATGCTTCTTCTTATTTCAAATTTGAATATAAAGAAATTTCTTGAATTTAAAATAGAACGAAAAATGTATTCGCGTCCATACGAGCATGCAAGATGCAATGCAATGGCTCAATATACAGTAGTTGCACACTTGCACTTGCACCCTTGTGCATTTTACCATCCGGTCACTTAGACCTCAGCCAATCAAACCCTGCCACGCAAGAGAGTAGCCGGATTTGGCTTTCAAAACAGTTGAAAATAATTAATATAGCAATATCAATCAAAAGTTCTGTTGGTTCTGTCAAACCAGACAAATTAAAGAAGCTGTGTTGTTGATTTTTGAAAATAGTAGGTCAATGAATTTCTTTTCTTTTCTAAACGGCAGTGTAGTCCTGTAGCTTTTTGTATTGATGAATTAACTGATAACCAATGAGTCGAAAGAGATTGGTAATCCAATTACCAATCGACAATTATGGTTCTTGTAACAATGTTCATACTATTTCAATCAATTTAGCTAATTATTTTTAATATGATCTGAATTCGATTTTTTTTTAATCCATTAAGGTAATCAAATAATAAATATAAATATGCATATGAATTTAAAATTTTATTGAATCCAACCTTAAAATTTGTTTAATATATAATTTTAATGTATTCAGATTCAAATTAGATTTATATCGAAATTATTAACAAATGTTTGAGAAATATTTTTATTTAATTTTTAATTATTTTTTAGGAACAAGTTCAATATTCAAACTTTTGAAACATAAATAGTTGAGTGGTTAAGTAATAAGGAAATCAAATAATGAATTATTTTCATCACTTTAAAACAAATTGAGGATTATTGAAATTCAATTCATAGACCAACCGATGTATTTAAGATTGCAGCTAATATTTAAGCATTATAATCCGCAACCCACTTGTTCAATACACTAGAATCAAAAGATATATATATATATAGAATATCTATTGTGAACCATGATGCATAGAGGCCTCCGTGCACCATGACCGTTTGATCGGTGATTTTGCAAATTGACAAATCTAAATTAACCAATCCAATCTATATATTGAAATCTCATAGCAAATAAAATTTTACAATTTTTGAAATTTTTTTACTATTTTTTTCGAATTTTTTATTACTTACCATTTTTGCTACAAATTAGTGTAAGAATATTAAAAAAATGGCAAGCTTTAAAAAATTCGAAAAAAATAGTAAAAAAGTTTAAAAAATTGTAAAATTTTGTTTGCTATGAGATTTCAATATATAGATTGGATTGGTTAATTTAGATTTGTCAATTTGCAAAATTACCGATCAAACGATCATGGTGCACGGAGCCCTCTATGCATCATGGTTCACAATAGATATTATATATATATATTATTGTTTTTCCTTATTCCAAATGCAAATTTATATTTATTATCACAATAATGTTAAATAGAATTTAGATCATATTTTGAACTTATTATATCTGAATCCTAAGTCCTTCAAAACATTGTCCAATTTTAGTCACTGAATTTTAATTTGTCCTTCCTGAACCACTGAACTTCGATTTTGTCCGATTTTGGTCACTCCGTTAAAATTCATCAAGTTCCGTCTAACTAATTAAATTAGGGTACAAATTGGAGACACGAGTGACCACTTCTTTCTCTCTCCCAACATACGCAGTGCTTATTTTTTTTCCCCTAATCTCTAGCTTTGTGTCTCTCTCTAAAGCAACATCTTGGTAGGAAATTTCATAATAGAGTTCTCCTGTGCATGTTTACGCACTGTTGTTTCCATTCTCTGTAGGCTAAATAATAATATAAACTTTTTGATTAATTCATTGATAAAAATTATGAGGCCGAATACTTCTATAAATTGGCCTATTTCTTTCATTCATCATATAACAATCTGTAACATTGAAAAGTTTGTGGTTGTGGTTTCTATACAATAAAATCCAAGGCAAAAGATTTAGGAGGGAGAGAGTTGTTGTTGTCTTCTTGTGTTTGCTTGTTTGAAAAATTTCATCTCCTATTTCTCCCACCTATTTGCTCCACTTTAGCCTCAATTGATGAGTACAACTTACTCCTAACATCTTCAGGAAGATGTGTTAGAAATGAATTTGATTTTTATGGATTCAATTTGCATATTTTATATTCGTCTTTGTACTAGCTCAAGAACTTCGCCTTCAAATTAAGTGTAAATTAGGGCACAACAGTGGTCTACATTGATTTCATTATGTTCTCATGGACTCCAGCTTTCTAACAACACCAAGAACTTCGACGGCCATGGTGTGAATCTCGGAACAAGTTTAGTCTGTGTCGAAATCCTCCTCCCTCACTCTCGGCAACTTTCTTTTTGTTAATTCAATTAGTTCGGGCCCCTCGGCAGAGCCAATGGCTACTCACAACATGTGCATAGGTCGACTCGCTGATGGGTGGGGTCCAGAGGTGAGAGCCAATTAGAGATCGTGGTGAGGGTGAGCCGTTTCTTTTTTTTTCTTTCTCTTTTTCATTTTGGATCCGGCGCACACGATTGAAATTTTAACCGCTCTTTAATAACAATATTTCAATCTAAAGAAAGAAACAGAGGAGAGATAAGAGAGATAGATGCGTTGCTTCGAATGGGGATGAATTTATTAGACAGAGGGAGACGAAGCACTGCATTTCTCGAAAAAGAAAGAAAGAAGTGATCACTCGTGTCTCCAATTTGCACCCTAATTTAATTAGTTAGACGGAATTGGATGAAGTTTTAACGGAGTGATCAAAATCGGACAAAATCGAAGTTGAGTGGTTCAGGAAGGACAAATTAAAGTTCAGTGACTAAAATTGGATAATGTATAAACTTTAGTGACCTCCGAAAAAATTTACTCTATCGAAATTATTAACAAATGTTTGAGAAATATTTTTATTTAATTTTTAATTATTTTTTAGGAACAAGTTCAATATTCAAACTTTTGAAACATAAATAGTTGAGTGGTTAAGTAATAAGGAAATCAAATAATGAATTATTTTCATCACTTTAAAACAAATTGAGGATTATTGAAATTCAATTCATAGACCAACCGATGTATTTAAGATTGCAGCTAATATTTAAGCATTATAATCCGCAACCCACTTGTTCAATACACTAGAATCAAAAGATATATATATATATATATATATATATATATATATATATATATATTATTGTTTTTCCTTATTCCAAATGCAAATTTATATTTATTATCACAATAATGTTAAATAGAATTTAGATCATATTTTGAACTTATTATATCTGAATCCTAAGTCCTTCAAAACAATTCCAAAGATGTCCAAGTCTGTTTTTTTTTTTAGTTCATGATGAAGGCTAATTTAGCATTTTCAACAAAAGTATACAAATAAAATGGCGCCAGCTATAGAACAAAAAAGAAACGTAAATAAAAAAAAAAGTACCCGTTCAGAAATGAGAGAGTTCAGTTCTTGATAAAGACAAATTGTCTTTTTCTCTGTAAAATGTCTGCTGTTTAATCAAAACACATTCTAGTGTAAAAAAAAGTTAAAAAGAATCGTTTGCTTTCATTGCTTCTCTGACGCGGTGTTGTTTTGACTGAATGACTGGGAAAAATTATACATGAAATTAAATTTGATATTCCAAGAGCAGAAAATATCTAGCATCAACCAATGACATCTCAAAGGATCACTAAAACTAAATCCAAAATAAGTTTACAAAATTTGCAGAATTCATCAAGTAACGAATTAATAGAAAATACTTATGTTTCAAACTTGCAAGTTTAAATTAATATATACTACTTCCAATTGCCACCCTACTAAGATCTACAATCCTGCATGAAGAATTTAGTTTCCAACTTTAAATTAATATATACTCCTTGCTGTTACTAATAAAAATAATCAATATTCGAACTATCTGAGTGCCCCATATAATTCAAGCAAACTTTCTTTAATTCTTCTTAGCGACAAATTTTAGTGATGATCAGATGAGTTTATTATTGGTACTAGCAGCAGTGCCCGCTCAATGTGCGGGCAATTTTTTATGAATAAGGCTGCGAGTTGTATTCCATAATAATATTAGCAAATGATTTGTACAGCTTCTAAAGACAATGTCTGGCATTAAAAAAAAAAAAAAAGTTCATGATCGATTCTAGTTTTCATTTTCAATCTGAGGTGTTGAAACTTGAAATGCAGAACAAATAAAAGATGTTTTTTATTAGTCTAATTTCATTTCAAATTTGCTATTTTGATTAAAAAAAATGAAAAAACAAACTGAAATTACGTTGTTATGTACAATTAAAAAAAGAAATGTACAGATGAAATTAGTTATTTTGTTAAAAAAAAAAATGAACAGACTTGTAGAGATCGGGTTTATTTCCTTTGTTATTGGGTCCATTTGATTACGGGTGCGAACTCGTTAGACTTTCCGGTCACGGCAACTCTCAAGGCGAGTATCGCTAGCCTCGTGGTGGAGATGAGAATTCGACAGCGGGGTCAGTTTTTGTTGCGTCTCTTTGGTTTAGTGGGGGAGTCATGCACTGGTATGGTATGTCTGGTATTGGTACAGTGAAGTTGTGAAGAATGAAGATTGTTTTGAAGGGAATGGCTTAGGGTATACGATCTCATTGGGGTCATATTATACAGCGACTGGGTCCCTGTATGTCAATTGAAAGCAATTTTATCAATTCTACATTTTTAATTAATCTTAACTCATGATCATAACCTATACATATTAGGTCTAATAGCACCTTAACAACCTTTTTTGTATCAATCATAGCTTGTGATGTTTATATGGGAATCAGATTTACTGGTTCACTTAATCTTTCCAGGAATTATTGTTTGCAATTTACATTATGCCCCTTAATCTTTCCAGAAATTACATTTTTGTCTTACTTGACTTAAATATGAACTATACACAAAGGAAACATATGTCAACAAGGTAAAATAAAAAAAAAAAGAAATGAAATTTTTGTAACAAGGATATTCAATTGGTGGGCTCCTGCTAGATGGCAATATCTCCCTTAAAATATATGCGTTTATAGAAGGCAATTATATATTGGATAGGATTTGAATAATTTTTTTATTTTGTAACCTTTTAATACGCAACAATATGGGAAATGCTAATTTTGCTATAATTAATTAATTATGAATTGGAAATGAAAGAAAAAAAGATATAGGCCCTCAGAATGGCATTTTTTTTAACATGGAATTTCATTTCCTTTCATTTCATTAGAAAATTCTTGATCAAAATGGATGGATTTCATGTAATTTGGCCGGAATTTCTATTTTATTAGATCCAACAAAATCTCACGAAATCAATTCCATTGAAATGAAATAAATTGAAATCCCACGTAAAAAATCATTTTGATCAGGGTGATATACTATAATTAATGAAAGTTAATTTTGCAGTTAGTATATATATGCACGGAGTTCTATATTTTTATGCAATTAAAAATGGAAATGCCAGAATGTTTTATATTAGTGATGATCAATTTTTGTGATAACATCCAAAAATAAATTATTATCTGTAATGCTTAATACTTGATTCTGATTTTGCATAATTAGAAAGAAAGAACGAAACAGATAGAGTATATAGAGGATATTATACAGAATTAATGTGAAAACGTGATGAAATAAATGTCAAATTGTCAATCTATAAGAAATAGTCTGTTGGATTTCTTTAAAAAAAAATGTATCAAACGCAATCTATAAAAAATGTAATTTTATTGAAATAAACAAAATAAGAATAATAATTATATTGTTAGGCAGATGATCTGCGAAGACATATATTCAATTTAATTGTCACTCAACGTTCTCAAAATAAATTATATCCATTGCTGGTAAAGAAAGGAAATCAATTAGAAACGTTTGACACTGAACTATCATTTGAAAGGTTCAGTCAAGTACTCACTATCTTAACTTAGCGTGACAATGATACACTATAAAGTAAATTGAAGAATCTCAATTTGAATTGGACTTGAAACTTTGACAAGAAGAATACCCTTAACTTTTAAACATTATATCAAGATACTTATGGAGAGCATTTAGCATTTACCATGGTATTCAAACTGCAGCCTTTCTTATTCGTGAGAGTATATGTAAGAGAATTTGTATAAACTATGTAAGGGTTGTCTACTTAAATTTATACATTAACTCCTCTGGCAAGCCATATTTATCTTTTGCGACTTGGTCCCTGTATTTTCAGAAAATTAGAACATGTCAACCATTTACTACATTAGAAACAACTAACATGAAGAGAATTAAACAAAAGAGGACAAGGTGACTGCCAAATCATATAATCATATCATTCCAACAGGGTGCAACCAAAATATTGGAATTCTTGTTCTTTTCAGGAATGCCCTTTCTATATATGATGGTACATGGTACAAATCGGAGTTTATGTTTTAAGAATTGGATGTAAGTCATTTACAGGAGATAATTAAACTTAAACTCTGATAGGAAGCACTTACCAAGTACCAATATATATCATCAAAGAATAATTAAACTTAAACTTGCATATCTTGAAGGAAAAAAAGAAAAAAAAAAAGATAGCAAGTAACATCAGAAAAATGCCTTTATAACTATCAGGGACATGCTTTATGCGTAAAAGACCTCAAATAATTTCTTCCTTTCGCCGTTCCATTGTAAATACACTAATTCTGAAACAAAATTGGTAGAGGAGAACTTTTTCACTTTAGACCAAGTATAGTTCATGTATTGACATATATAACTGAAATTAGAGTTCAATTTTGACCCTGACTTATATATGGTATCTGAGTTTTGGCTCTTTTAACCCATAACACATTCACCACAGTACAGGACAGAATTTATGCAATTCAACCAAGATATGCAAAGAAAGTCTAACAAGTCGAAACTGTTAGATATGACTATAATATAAAAAAGCACACAATTTTGGCATACAAAACCAAATTATAAGCTAGCCTCAATTAATTTGCATCCATTAAAAATAAAAAGGAAGCAAGATATAACATTGGTCATGATTAGTACTAATTCTGTCCAGGTTAACACATCAAACAACCAAATCTCTAAAGCACTGAAAAAAATAACAAAAATATAGAATCAAGGAAGCATATTTCTCTTTTGTAGTTCCAGCACCCGTCCAATCTCCTACCAACCAATCAAAAAACTACCGTACCAGTCAACAAAAGCTAACATAAAATGAGAAAATAGAAAGAAGAATAAAGAACAAATTCCTTGCATGTTAGAAATGCAAATTATAGAAGAATCAAAGAAAATCTAAATCGTCCTGATATCATATTGCATCTTAAATCGTTTTGTTAAACAAATTTGTTAGATCATGAAATTGAAGGGTGACCAGTAACTGTAACAATAGGTTAAACATATTTATTAAACATGAATACTAATTCCAAACCAAAAAAATAATAATAATATATCTAGATCAGGGTAAAACTCACTTACAAAAGCAATAATCGATCACCTTAATTCTTCTCCCACGCTGAAATTTGCTGAAGCAAAAAAAAAAATCAACAAAAAAGAATCAAATTAATTGATTGAACATAGATTTATTGAAAACAATTAGTACTAATGTTTTGCTCACCTGTTAGATTCAACGAAACCAGTGCCAAAGTTGCAACACAATTGCTGCTTTAAATAGATGGAATTCTCTCCAGATTTCAAAATCCATCTAAGCGGTAACCCTAGTGGCAAAATGAGAATCGCGCGTGGGCGCCGAGTTTTCCGCGCTAAGTTTTCCTTTGGAGGCGCATACTATGGGAGGAGAGGATCAGAGCAGTGCATCTGAGTCGCTGAGCTTTCCATTGGAGGCGTACCTTTCCTTTTTTTTTTGTAATCAGAAGGGATAGGGGGAGAGGATTCGGCGCCGAGTTGTCCGCGCTGAGCTTTCCTTTTTTTTTGTAATTAGAAGGGATAGGGGAGAGGATCAGAGCAGCGCATCCGAGTCGCTTATCTTTCCTTTGGAGGGGGCGTAGCTTTCCTTTTTTTTTTTGTAATCAGAAGGGACGGGGGGAGAAGATCAGATGTTCTGGGCGACGCATGAATTAAAAAAAAAATGAAAATTGTCGCAGGAAAAAAAAAGCGAAAAGGTGAATCGAACCCGTGTGCCTCAGCGCACGAGGCAATAGCCATACCAGCCAGCAACATTGGTTCTTTCAGTCAGAAGGGCAACTCTTTATCTAATATTTAATCTGAACCATAGATCATATCAAATTAAACAAAATCAATGATCCATATTTGATTTTAGAATATTTAACATCCTTTAATCTGACATGTTTACTCTTTTTATCTGACATGTTTACTCTTTTTTTATGGGTGCTTTTATAAGTAGTAGAGATAGTAGTATTAAAAGTATTACGGAAAATTAATAATTGGACGTAATTAAATTACACACAACCAACCAAAACTAATGTACAATTTGCCACATCAGCTTTTCAAACTGAAATCTCTACGGCTACTCAGGCCTCTGGTCTGGTGCAGTCGTGCAGCAATGTAGGGAAAACACATATCGTGCGTCCGTTGGACAGGAAAATTATATAAAATATATAATTAGCCTGTTCATGATATTTATAAACAGCTTAACATTCTAATATCTTGCGCACCACAAAATTAACCGCAAGATCGGTGCAGTTAAAATGCACGTCCAATTTATAATCATACCACACAAAGGACTGCACCGCGGAAGTCGCAAAAAAAATTAAAAAGAGGAAGGGACAGCGGAGCTCCTTGAGATTTGGGATATTGTATCATGGTCCAAGACTCCAAGGAGAGAGCCAGAAAAGAACATGACCAAAAAGAATATTATTATTATTATTTTTTTAATATCACCAAAAAGAACATTCTAATGGGCCTTGTGACCTAGTCCAGACGACAAACCTCATTCTATGCATTAAATGAAGCTCCTGATATATTACAATAATAATAATATATAATGTCTTTGTTAAATCCACCGTTGATTTGAATACTTGTGACATAAATAATTAGTACAAAAATCTCCCATATGGTGTGGAGACGTCATACAAAGTTGAGTGGTCGGACATGATATATAAACATATATAAAAAATTACAAGCATGCAAAAAAATGAGTTTCGATTTATTTGTCATTAATTGGTTAAGAAAATGTATCGAGTTTTCACCACCTGTTAATTTTCTAAGAAAGTGAGGTTGAAATTCCAAAAATAATTTAACGACTTTATTGAGATGATACAAAACCCGACAAACATTTGAATATATATCAACGGGTTGATTTTCTTATGCTAGAAATAACTTGGTTTTAAAACTGTCAAGTTTTGTTTCTTAATCTATGAGCATTAATTTTGTATTTTCAAAACAAAATTCATATTGGTGACAGCTGTACATGTTAAAAAAAGATATCCATTAAAATATATATATATACTTCAGTCATGCTAATAAGACAATTACCTTTTTACCTGACAGATTGCTTTACAAATAAAATCACATTTTAGTGTTAAATAGAATGATTTTTTTTCAGTTGCTTTTCTGATTCTTCGTGGACTGTACTACTAGATCAATCGATAAATTATTCTCTTAATTAATTAAATATTGTTCATTTTGTAAATAATAATTTTACTCTTATACTTATTTTCTCAATAAATTTAATGTAGTACATATAAAATAATGTATATACTTCACAGTATGATCGGACTGCGAATATGTATGACATATATGTTCCCACCATTTTTCTTTTTATTAAATGTCCGGTCAACTGCGAATATAAATGATGTGCAAGTCAATTTGGATTTATTTTTTTAATCAAAAAAAATGGACAATGTGATGTAGCATACACATAAAATAAAAATTACACGAAGATTGGGAGCAAGAAAGAAATAACAAGTTATCCGTTTTTTTAGACTTTCAACCGCATAATTAGTTGGAAGGACGAATAAACGGTGCTGATGCATTCAGGGAAAAATAAGGCGGCGATTGTAGTAGTCAGATAGTACAAGCTTCTCTATCTCAGTAACAGTGAAATTTACTACGGCAAATGTAAAATAGCTTCGGGCCGTTTGGATCGCTTAGGAATTTGGAGAATTTGAGAAATTTTTTATTTCTAGACATAAATTTATTGGAAAGTGTGTAAATTTGTAAAGAGTTTGGATTGTTTATAATAAATTTATGCTAGGAAGATGAAATTCCCCAAGGAATCCAAACAGCCCTAGAATTTTTATTTTAATCCTGCTCCGCCTCCGCTCCATATGATGATCCCTCTCGTTTTACACCAATGTTTTAAATACCGTACCGGCCATCAAACCAGTGGAACAGCCGGTATGGGATTTACCGATATTATCGGAGTATATCGGTTCAAAAACCAGAAACAGTATATTTAACTTTTATGCGCTGAGTAACACAAACTAGTGCATAGCCCAGTGGCAAGTGTCACTGCAAGTGAAAGAGTTGGGTGGGGGTTCGATTCACCAACAAAGCAAATGCAGATTTTACTTATTATATGCGCTGTACTTGGTTGGTTTGTTGGTTGACAGTCTGGTTCAAGAACGGTTCATGCTCACCTTCATTTCCCGGTTTACCCGGTTCTGTGCCGGTTTTATCCGGCTCACCTGTTATACGGTATTATGGGCTTACCCTACCGGATGAGGGTCCGGTTCACGGTTTTTCCGGTTGAACCGGCCGGTCCGGTAGGGTATTTAAAACGCTGTTTTACACTCAGCATATTATTTTTTTGGTGAATCATACCAAAATTTATGTATAAATCTGTTGAATAATATATATATATATATAGAGAGAGATAGGCTAAATTAGACTCCAGCCTATAGGACCCCTGTGTGCTCCAGTGTTTTGACCGTCCGATCTGAAATCCAACGTTTCAGATCGAAGCGCTGGGTTGAGTAGAACTCTTCGTTTCTCAGCGTTTTCCGTTACCACTCTCCTCCGTTATGTTAATAGATCGGAAATAAAAAAAAAAATCCGAAGAGACTCTTCGTCTCTCTATTCGTCTCTCTCTCTCTCTCACACGCAGAGAGAGAGGAAAAACCTCCTCCACTCGCTCTCTTCTCCTCCTCCGTCAAAATCAAAATCAAGACGCCCGGCCACCTCCTCTTTTCCGATCAAAAAACGAAAGAGTCCTCTTCATCTCTCTCTCTCGTCCGTCGCTCCACCTCCATCGCTCGACCCAAGCAAATCTCTCTCGGCCTCTCCATTGTACTCACACCTCCTGTTAGAACTATCTGGTAAAAGACATAAACTTGTACCGAAAACTTGTTTTAATTTGGTTTATTTTGCTGCTAGTTGGTTTTAATTTGGTTTACATAAGCTCCAAATTGAATGCATATGTCGGCAGTACATGCTTAAATTGAATGTATTTGGTTCTAGTAAGCTCTTACTTTTTCCTTTTTTTTTTTAATTAGCACCAGTAAGTTCGATATGGTGATTAGATTAGGTCTCCAGAGTGATTTTGTAGTTCGATTAAGTTCTATTAATTTGCTCGTTTAATTTTTTTGCAATTTTTGGTTATTAGAATGTAGTTCCAGCAATTTTTGGTTATTAGAATGCAATTTTTGCAATTTTGTAGTTCCAGTAATTGTATATTAGAATGTAACTAGTACTAAACTTGTTGGGAGCAAACTGACTAAATGTAGTTGCTTATTTTTTTATAGAATCAAGAATGGTGATCATAACAGAGGCTAATGAAGGTGCGCCTTCGACAGATGATGTTGAGATCGATCCACATGAGTATTTAGAGTTGGCTCCCTTTGTTGGAAAAGAATTCATCACAATAGATGATGCAAGAGTGTTCTACAATTCATACGCCTATCGAAGGGGATTTAGTATCCGTGAAGCAGGTGGCTACACATCTGCCAAGTCAGGAGAGGTGACATCAGTTAGGTGGCTTTGCTCGAATGAAGGCTTTTCAAAAAATTATAAAGAAGCTCAGGAAGCTCTGGAGAACTCAACTAGTCAAAAAATTATAACGTGTTTCAATAAAATGAAAAGTTCAATAGGTACATAAATTATTGTTGCATTTTGCATTTATGTGCTGGTGCGTTTCAATAGGTTTATAGTTGCATTTTGCATTTTCTTACAAATTACAATTTTTGTTTGTTTGTTAGTACTAACTTAAATGACGTTGCCTTACAACATATATAATAGTTTACTTCATTGGTTTGTTGTACCATGTACCAAGTATTGCTATGTAATATTCTTAACTTGTTACGCATGGTACCATAGTGGTACCATATATGGTCACGCATAAAGTGACAAAAGTGAATGAACAAGAAAAATTCAGAAAGCTCATTTCCAATAAAGCTAATTTCCAATACATGAAGCTCATTTCCAATACATTAGAGCATCCAGTAAAGCTCATTTCCAATACAATTTGAAAAATTCAGTCACATGCCTAATACAATTTAAAAGTCACGTGGCTAATTACAATCAACCCTACTTAGTAACACAAATAATTGAACGCAAGACAGGTTTGGTGGTCGATTGTAGTTGCTATTGCTTTCACTTGTCATCCCTACAATACAACATTAACAAATTGCTCAGTGACAAATAATTGAACACATAATCGATTTAAATTGCTCAGTGGCAAAACTAATTTAAATAGTTAACATTTACCATTATGCCACACTGTCTAGAGTAGCTGTCTATCCAAAGTTAAAGTTCTGTCCCCTCCAAATTCACTTCATCTAAACCTCAAATAAGCATTCTTTTCTGTCCCCTCCAAATTCAGGGTTTTACCCAGAAGAAGTGGAGAAGATGGACATTTTCAAAGACAGTAAATTTGGGAAAAAAAACGGAAACTGAAAATTTTGATGCAAAGATGACTAAATCGAGTCACAAGACAGACCTGAAATCTCTTAAGAGCATTTTTCGATTTAACAATTTTTCCATCTTATTACTGTTATGACACAAGCTAGTTAACTTTTACTGAACAAATTGAACAGAAAATAAAAGTAAGAGAGAGCGTACACTAATTCCAGTCCAAATACCTAGCCATCGACACTAATTGCTACAATCTAGGGTTTTAATTGTACAAGAAAATGAAAAATCAAGAATCAGCTCTAATAAAAAATTAAACAGAAACTGAAACTAAGGGAGAAGATCGAGATATTAGTACAAGAAAGATAGTACCTGCCGATATCTCTAGACGATCTGCCCAATCTAAGGTTTCGTTTTTTCATCTCTGTTTGCGAAGCGTACAAGATCGGAAAGGGGATCCAGGAGAGGGGAATTCTTCAGATGTTCGATTTTGCGTCACCAGCAGTTCACCAGCTCCATCAATCTAGGTTTCACTTCTCTGATTTCTGCCTTGATTTTGATCGGAGAAGAGAAGCTAGGTTTTTCTTTCTCCTCTCTGCGTCAGAGAGGGATCAGAGAGGGAGAGAGACGAAAAGGTCAATTTGTGTTTTTTTTTCTCCCGATCTAATAACCTAACGGAGGAGAGATCTAACGGAAAATGCACAGAAAACGGAACTTCTACTCATCTTGAGCGCATCAATCTTAAACGTTGGATTTCAGATCGGACGGTCAAGACACTGGAGCACACAAGGCCCCTGTATGCTGGAGTCTAATTTAGCCTATCTATATATATATATATATATATATATATATATATATAGAGATTGGCTAAATTGTGCTCCAGCATATAGGGGCCTTGTATGCTTCAGTTTCTGAGCCGTCCGATTGAGAGATTGATCAGATCCTGTGGTCCAGACATAGGCGCTGAGGGAACAAAAGTTTTAAAAAGTTTACGTTTACTTTCCGTTTCCTCTCCGCTAACGCAACTAAGTTTGGCTGTTATCCTTTTCGTTCTCCGCTTGGCTCTGATGAGAGAGTCGTTGTCGTTGTGCTCCCCATGAACCCCACCTCGGCGGCTCGGCCTAGAGTACGGAAATAGACCGCCTCTTCTTCTCCCCTACTACCGAAAGAAAGAATAGGAAGGAGAAGATCGAAGCCGGACTTTTCGCTGAGGGAGCAAATTTCGGTTCTTATCCCCTTCAAATTCCCGGAAGTGAAACCCTTCTTCTTCTTCTTCTTCAAATTTCTCATCGTGAGAAAGTCACTGCGCTCCCTCACCTCTCCCCTTCTTCATATTTTCTCGCTTCTCTCTCTAATCGGTACCTTAAAGAACTGAGCTCCATTGCCCCACCTCTCCTCTTGCTCTTGTTTAACGGGTCCATGTAGCAACGGGTATGGACCCAATAAATTTCTTGGTCATCGCTGGTCACGGCATTTGACATAATTTGGTTTGTTAGCATTGTAACATAGAGGAGAAGGCTAATTTGTGCTAAATTTGTGATTTATGGCCTTCAGATGGTCAGAGTAGTGAATACTGGTATGGCATGAGGTATTGGTCTGGTACTGGTTGGTTTTTATGAAAGAGGATGCTGTTTGATAGGTCTTTCAGGATTGAGATAGTGAGTTGAAGAGGGGACGATGGTCAATTTGACATGGGAGCAGCAAGTTGAATGAAGTTGTTGAAATATGATAAAATGCAAAAAAGGTCAAGGTTGTGTGTACTGGAGGTTTTATCGATTGAAGTTTATACACCGGAGATACTCATGTACTTCCTTCAATTGTCAATGGCCACCTCAAATTGTCTGAGTCATGATTGTTCTTTTGTCTTTAGTATACTGTGTACATTCATTTTTCTTGTGAAGTCAGAATGCTTATAAACAAAATATCTTATTTTATTTGCCATGATTAATACGTTTCTAAATGTTGCTAAATCAAGGATCATTAATCATAAGAAATGTTTTTAAATGATACTTTTTCAAGTATTGCGCTTTTGTGTACTCTTTATAATCATAAACACTTTTGAGTACTAAATTAGATTCTTTTTCAATATGCATTCTATCAAAAGAAAATTCTATTGGAAAAATTCTTTTACTTTTGTTGAGATATAACTAGATAAATTAAAGATTCTGGAATTACTACTGCTACTATTGTTATTGCTTTTTTGAAACTTATTGTTCAGATTTATGCCAAGTGCCTAAAAAGAAGTCAAATTGACTCTCTTGTCACTAGTTATTCTGTGGTGTTTTATATTACATCCCTGAAAGGTCACATGAATTTTAGTTTCCAATTGATCAGACAGCTGAACCAGTCAGATTGCTTACTGTTAACAAGTAACTTCGACAGAAGAATTCTATAACAGATTGTGCCACTACAAAAAAAAAAACTAATACATTTTCATTCATACAAATATGCATATCTTATGACTAGGATCTGGAATCTCTAAACTGAAAATCTGGATTTTCTAAACTGAAAATTGATGTTTTATAAATAACAATACACGCACTAGACCCTAGAATTTAACATAATTGCTTTTTAGTCTAATTCCTCCCTCACAAATTCCTCTTCACCAGTCGCTTCTTCATTGACTTGTTGCTCAGCCTTTTCCTTTTTCTCTTTGCCCAGAGTCTAATAAGGAAATCAACAACAATACTGTTAAAATGATAAATGCATGCACAGACATTAATTTAGACTACATTACTGCAATTAACAGATTTTCTGAATAGTGTGAAGGTGTGACAGTGTATGCTCCACAATATCATCTATGATTGACAATGATTTTGATGCATCTCCCACGACTCTGAAAACATTAAAATTTCAAATTTTGATTATTGAAATATTTCTGAATCAGTAATCATGTTACATCATTCCAATAGGCACGAAGTTTAAAAAACACAAAGTTTAGAAAGCAAAAGTAAAGCTCGCACAATGCACAAAATTACAGAAATTGCAGCAATTTTAACTCAATTTTGTATCTATTAACGAAGGAAGTCAGAAATTTAACTCAAATTTTTTCTAGGGTTTACAAAACCTTTTTTCTATAAATGACAGAATTCAAATCGCATGGACAAGGACAGCGGGAGAGAGAATTCTAGGGTTTACTGTACCTTATTTGGCATGGTCACAAATCGCATGGACAAGCAAGGCCGACTTTGTTCTCTGCTTCCCGTGAGAGAGCCGTAGTGGGAGAGAGAGCGTTGGCCTTTTTTTTTTTTTTCTTTTTTTCCGATCGCACAAGAGATGGAATGGTGAGTAACAAACGGAAGCTCAGTAGAGAATATTAACGGAGAGTCGCACGAGTAAACGGAAATTCATCTCTCCTCAGCGCCTAAATTTAAGCCATTAGATTTTAGATCGGACGGCTCAGAAACTGAAGCATACAAGGCCCCTATATGCTGGAGCACAATTTAGCCAATCTCTATATATATATATATAAACACAATGCATATTATAATTATATATTAATTAATATGTTAATATCTCGTAATAATATGTTAATTATTGTAAATATAAAATTGTTAATATATCAATACATCAAGGTCAATACATTCTTATCATAAAAAAAAAAAGTTAAATTGCGTTTTGACACATCCCTTTAATTTCTTCAATCTCAACGGAATATATCCAGAATACAGGGAGAATTATAGATGGACATTACTATCTACAGTGCTCTATCTCAGCCGTCTGATCTATTTTCTGTGCTGTGCGTTTCTTTGCTTTGAATTTGAACTTAACAAAGAATTTTATTGTTATTATTTTCCTTTCAGCACCGCTTATCTTCTCTCATAATTAATTCAACGGTAAATTTAAGAAAGAAATTTCATAATAGGCCATGGGAGAATTGTATGGGTTCGTTTTTGTCTTGGTGGGGCCCATCCAGGCGTTAGAACGTTTTGTCCTGTTCTTCCTATCTCCAATTCGTTCTGTTGTGTTCTCTTAGCAATTAAACAAACTTTAAACCTTGCAAAAAGTATCTTTTTGTTCTCTCCTTTCTTTTCACTATTCTATTTTTTTTTGTTTCTTTTGCAACGGAGGACTGTAGTCACTCGTGTTGCACGATGAGCATGTGTTTAATCGATTATTATAATTATAATTACTTGGTGCGTCAGATGGTAGAAATATAAAATGCGTTGGAAATTTTAAATTAGCTCAATAATGCTATTGCACTGTATAAATTATTTTTCCTACGCTGTAGTTTTGTACGTTTACATTTATTGCGGTACCCATAGTAAATGTGATACATAGTAGTTCGAAAATATAAAATTTAAACTTCAAATTTTAAATTTGACGAAATTAATGGACAACTTTAATTAAAATTTCATCTATTTACATCTTTTGGCAGTTTCCATCGGATAAAGTTTTTAATGTATTGTTACTATTTTTTCATCCCGAATTAATCTAGCTGTTAAAAAAAGAATGTCGGCAATAATGTTCTAATTTTTTAAGATATCATACATCAAGAAAAAAAAATGTTTTCGGTTATACAATGCTTCTTCTTCTTATTTCAAATTTGAATATAAGGGAATTTCTTGAATTTAAAATAGAACGAAAAATGTATTAATTCGTGTAAATTTAATTAATATAGATGAGAAAATAAATTTCTAATCGAATAATATCTTCTTGTTGGTGCACGTCAAATCTGATTTCCTAATATAAATAGTTACTTGCAACATTATTTTCTTTGTTTGCTTTCTTTCTTTTGGATATTACACAAGGAAAAAAATTATATTTTGTACATCCCAAATTTACATTGTAGATTAGGATATTTTCATATGCACCTTATTTTGTTGATTAAAAATTATGAAATATGAAATTATTATGTTTTCTATGATCTTGTACTGATTGGACCACAAAACGATTTTTGTAAACGTATCTTCCAATGTTGTCAGATATGCAGTGTTATCTGTATCTGTACTACTTATAAAGCATCCATATAAAAGGAGTAAACTTGTCATATAAAAAGGTGTAAACAATTCTTATATCAATTATGGACCATTGATTTGTGTAATTTGATTTGATCAGTGGTCTAGATCAAGGTTAGACTTTTCTTTAAAAAAATTAAGTTATTACCAAATTAGCTATTTATTTAAAAGGAAAAATTAAATTATTGATTTTACCATATCTTTATTGTCTAACATGTAACATTTTATATATAACAAAAAATAATATCAATATTTTTTTTTATTTGTCCACGTATTGAGGGCATCTTTTGCTAGTAAATAATATAAACGTTTTGTTGTACGGACAATGAGATCTAGGAATAGTTAATATATAATTATAACTAATTTAGACTAGCATTCCCATTTAAATGTAAATTATGTTTCATAATGATTTGAATGTCATTGCATGCTAGCTACGAAAAGAATTCGTCAAGTATATGTGGATTTATAATTGAGAATTTGAAATTTTTTATGTAGGATCAATCATTTTGTTTCAGTTGCATTTCTTATTATGTGCACTTTTGCCGTAAGAGCGAGACCTGGCCCAAAATTGACTAAACGACGAATGTAAAATTGCAATGAAATATCAGTTTATTCTTAGGCTTTTCTTAATCGTTTACTATATACTAGATCAATTTTAATTAAATTTGTTAATTTCCTAAATAAGAATTTTTATGCTTATTTTCTAAATAAATTTAATGTGGTACATCTACAATAATTTGTATACTTCACAGTATGATAAACTGCGAATATATATGACATATTGTCCTTTAATTGAATATATGATCAATTATGAATGTAAATGATGCACAAAAATAAATTTGGATTCATTTTAAATTCAGAAAAGCCCATGATTTGGCAAACAAGGCTAGGAAGGAAAATATCAATTTCAGAGGAGAGGTAAATGGGGGCTATGCAACATCAAAGGCGCATCCTAAGAGAAATAAATAACCGTTTTTTTCAAATGGTGCAGGAGGCGCCACCATGACTGTACAAGTTGTTCTTGCTTTAAACCTGGTGCTGGATAGTCTTTCTTTGTTTTATGTTTACTGGTGTTTTTTTTCTTTATCTTTTTTGTTTTCTTGTTTTATTTGGGTTGGTAGCTTCCTGGTACGGAAGTGGTTAGGTTGTGAGGCACCGGGTCTGATCCATTTTTATTTGAAGGCGATTATGTAATTTGAACTTGTTTACTTAGTTAATGGAAGTATTAATTTGCCCACGGGCGCTCTAGTAGTTGCACTTGCAGTCTTGCACCCTTGTGCATTTTACCATCCGGTAGCTTTGACCTCAGCCAATCAAACCCTGCCACGTGAGCAAGAGAGTAGCCTGATTTGGCTTTTCAAAAAAGTTGAAAATAGGAGCAGCGGGGATAAAATAGGAGTTATTTAAATTTAAACTTGAGTTATAAATTTTAATCTTAAAGTTCAATTATGAAACTAATTATGATATAAGGAATTTATGTATTTGAAAATATTATCCAATCTAAACGAATAAAATTTAATATGTGATACAATAAACTTGAATACATAATAAATTTTATCAAATTCAGAAGTTGGATTCGAGAAATTTATATTTAAACAGTTCTTTTGAATAATTTTCAAGGATTATAAATTTTTTCGAATTAATATATCCTAGAGTTACACAACAAGGAAAAGAAAGAAAAATGCATGAGCTATATATTATGATTAAAAAAACAAATAAATGTTATATTAATAGAAAATTAACATAGACGTAGTAACACGACCATCACTGTATACAAATGTAACCAATTTTTTATATTTCTCACGGACTCATTGAGATTTTATCAAACTTTCAAATTAAATCTAAGGTTTCGACCCATTAATTATAGCATCCCACAACTATACTTAATTAAAACTACTTAGTTAAGGAGCAGCAAGAATAAAATAGGAAACAAATGAGAACTTAGATAGCGTGTGTCTGTGTGTATATTCAAATTTAAAGTTGATTCATATAATTTAAAATTAATGGTCAATTATAAAACTAATTTCAGTTTTATGTTGTAACGATTTTATTTATATGAAAATATTTTTTTTCAGAATTTAATATAAGTTTAATTTGAAAAAAATTGAAATTTTATGTTATAAAACTAATTTAAGTTTTATGTTATAAGTTTTTTTAGATTCCATAACAAATTTGATCGAATTCGGAAGTTTGATATGAGAACTTTATATCTTTTGAATAATTTTTCAAATTAATTTATCTTAGAGAGTTAGAGTTACACGAAAAGGAAAAGAAAGAAAAATGAATAAGCTATTATAATTAAAAAAAACAAATAAATGTTATATTAATTGTGACACCCCGTCGAATACTGTACCTAGACAACACACGACGGAGTGCCCGCCGCGAATGCCTGCTGCACCCGCAAGGCTTACTAATGCCTATTTTACAAATTACTGTTGATTAAATACAGTTAATATACATGTTAACTATAAATTTACAATTGATTACTTAAATATAAAATAAATCCTACAATGGTCTGGTACATAAAGGTTGCCAACCACAGTATCCAATGGCCCGCTATTCGTCTTGCAGCCCAGCACTTGATCTGAAACCTGGAACCCACAACCAATTGTGGAAACAATGCAAAAGCATAGAATGAGATAAATAAAATTTATCTCAGTATGGTATTCAGTTCCAGCCACTTGAGTTTTGATTATCATGCGTTGGAACTAAATACATGACTGAGCCAAACAGTTTTCAATTCAAATCCATATTTATTTAAAATAAACTTTAAATAGAACGTTTCGATCAAGAAATGCAATTATGAAATCAATTCGATACTCTTCAAAATTATTTAAAATTCAAAGTATGACAATTGTCATTTCAATTCCTTAGAAAAGCAATTAATAGTATGCAACAACTATCGTGTAAAAACCGTCACATCTTGTTCCAAGCAGAAAATAACAATGTCAAATTAATTAAATCAATGTAGTATGCAATGTGAGCTCGGCAATCACTTCCATATCAATTCAAATTCCAAAGTATACCAAATGCCGACTCATTTGGTTGGACAATTATTTAGTATGCAAGTCTGGTTTCTTTTCTCATCATCAAAGTCAATATGTCGCGAGACACCTTCTATGAGGGCTACCCTGACCAATTCAATTCATATATCATTCAATCAATCAAATCATCCAATGTACAAGCAAGCTGGGAACACTCACACTCCGGTCCATTCTAGACTAGACCTACTGAGTCCCGGTACATAAGCGCTTATTACACGGTGCTTGGTAGAATGGGTCATGACTCCACCTCCAAACATTACGAGTGTCTATCTCAACCACACAAGCTGTACTTACCTCAATCAAATCACATTTCAATCGGATACCATTCAATATGCCACTGTACAATCATGCATCATTTATATTTCACAAAATATTCTCATGAATGAAGATCAATTTATGAATTCAAAATGCATAATAATAATAACATATCACATATAATTAAAACTCAAGTGGAATCCGTACCTGAAAGCAAGAAGCGAACACAAGCAAGACACAAGCAATCCTAGTGTTACTTTATCGTACCGACCGTCCTCGGCTCAGATACCCGATCTTGAGACTCTAAACAATATCAAAGGATTTGACTAAGTTTTATACTTCTAAATAAAATCAGTTTTGGGTTTTTATTCAAAACAATCCTAAAAATTCAAACATAGACATGTGGTCGGTTTTGAGATTATACAATACCTAAATTAACCGTAATTATTCTGTAATTATTCTAATGTTGCATCTAGGTTCATGTCACTTGTGTCTCTTGGTATCTACTCGGTATCAATTAATATACCAACCAAACTAAACGACACCCACTCCAATTCAAATAGAAGAAAAGGAAGAAAATATACACACTATGGTACACATGCTAAATAATTCACTAAAAATCCAATCATTTAGTAAGATCTCAATATAACAAAAATCAAATAATTTTCTGAAACTTACAACAAAATTTTGTACCAGAAAAGGACTTCGATCATTTGGAAAAATTTCAAGAAAGTCTAAGAAAATGAATAAATGCCATAAGAATTTGTATAGTTACCTTCTATGCCCAAAGAACAATGTAATTCTCTTGTGCATCCCAACCTGGTACAAGCCCATTTAATCCTCCTTTCGATTCCATCACTTAATTAACTATGGTTTGGGATTATGAGCTACAATTTCAATGGGTTTTATATTTTGGTGTAGAATTTTTTTATGGATTCACACAATTTCTTCACTTGCGTTATATTCTCTTGGAACCGATTGTAAGAGACTTGGTATAAAATAAAAGGAAGTGGTACATTGATGTGCCCAAGGTGAACCGATTAAGGAGAATTATAAGCGGCGGTACCAACTAGGTTGAGTGTTTTCTTGAATTTCCAAATGAGTACGGTGCACAACTAATTGTTTGATGGCAGGGGTCCCACTTGTCATTTACACATTTATTTAAAGACCTAACTTCTGAAATTACGTGGATTTGAGAATGACATACTCTAAATTATGAGTTAGATGGTGCACATGACATATGGACCCCATTTGTCATACAATTGCTTCATACTATACAAGCTCCATGACATTTAACTAAAATAAAAATCCCTTCATAAAAAAAAAACGTCCAAGAGTTTCTATTTTTTTTCTTGCTTTCTAAAATGCAATAACACATTTGTTGCTCAATAGAAATTATGAGAAATAAAATTTGACCACCACGCCTAAAATAATTCAGAGAAAAACAAAAATTACTTTTAAAAGAAATTCCAAAACACTAATAATTTTTTTTTTTCAAAATTTATTTAGTCAATTTTCACATATTAAAGAAATATACATAGTGTAACATTAATAGATCAACATGACCACGAGTTTATACACGTCTAACATATTTTTGCATATTTCTCACGGACTGATCATGCATGGAGATTTTATCAAATTTTCAAATTAATTTTAAGCTTTCGACCTATTATAGAGAATCCCACAACTATGCTTAATAAAAGCTACTTAACTAAAAGAAAGGAAAGCTTCGTATATCAGGAAATATTTATTAGCGTATTAGATCCGGAACTTGATATATTTAGCTAAAATTGGATCTTAAGAATTAATACGCAAAAGATTGCATATTGAACTTTTCAATATGTATCATTTAGAATAGGATATTTCTGTATTTTTAAATTTATAAAAATGGACAACTTAAAAATGTTGTATTATCTATGAATACTTTTGTAATATATAGTATATATAGTAATAAAGACAAGGGTTGTCTCTGGACGTGATCTGAGCCATACAATCCGTGGTGAGTCTGTCCTTGAACGCCCACGAGGCATCAACTCTCCTGAATTGAAAAAGCAAGATGTTTTGCGGCGCAAGAAACCCTCATCCAGACAAGTGAAGTCCATGTGGCTGATGGTCGTTAATTTAATGTTTAAGGTCTGTGTTCTTATCGCGGTTATTTCTTGGATCAGCAATGCTGCATGGAAATTGAAGGAAGGGAAGCCTCTGTTTGGTGGACCTGCCACCCCTGAAGAGCGTATTTCTGAAGTTGAGGCTTCTCTGAAGAAAACTACAAAAATGCTTCAAGTCCAAGTAGATCTTGTAAATAAGAAAATTGGAACTGAGATTGAAAAAGCCCAAAAGGATCTGTCGACTCAAGTACAAGAAACCACTTCTGCTTTACAATCTGAGATTAGGAAGCTTGAAGGGCGTACTGACCGGCTGGTGTCACGTCCTGCACCGACGGGTCGCGGGACGCGAGTTTGGAACGGTATTTTCTGCATCCATCCGACGGTCCGTCAACCTACGTCGCAACAGAAAAAAAAACAGAGTCAGGTACAAACCCCAGTAACCGGTTATTTAACGACGCAGCTTCTCTATAATTAATTAATATAACAAAATACAATAAGATTGGATTAATCCACAGAACAAATAATATATTTTACGGAGATAATCGAGTCTAGCCAGTCAGTCAGTCATAGTGGTCCCTCCCCGATCTCAGGAGGATCAGGACCGGCCCCTCCCCGAACTCAGGAGGATCAGGGCTCAAAATTCATATTCACATTCACATCCAATTCCAAATCCGATATCCCGTGAAATATACCAATAACAATTCAGTAAACATATTCAATCAAAATCAAACGATAAAATCAAATCAATCAATCAATACGAAATTAAATATAGAGAAGTCCGATTACCTGATTGAACGGTCTAGAAATCACGATCAAATCAGAACAACAACAAATACGACTGTGAATGTGACGTAGGCTCGAATTCCAATCGGCCGACGAATCAAACTCTAAATGATATTCAAAATGATAATTTCCTTCCTTCTAGTTTTTTTTTCGCTCCAAAAACATCAATGATGAAATGTTTGTTTTTGAGAAAAAGTATGCATTTCCAAGTGGAAAGAGAAATATACCACGGTTCTGTATGATGGAAACTTAAATAGATATAGATGAACACGTGGCGCATGGAATTTAACATGAATGAAAAATTGAAAATCATGCAATGTAAAAACGAGACACGCAAGCTGCTTACACAAAGGCAAATGGGTCTCGGTGGTCAAAACATTTTAAAGCGGTACAACTTATTCTAACAACATGCAATTTTTTTTTTTAGTACTCAAAAGTTTTAAATATTGAAAATCAGTCCAAAATATAATAAATATTAAAATATAAAAAATTTTGATATGTCACAGCTGGACCAGTTTATGAACGAGTTTCCTGACTCTGATATTGTTTCCAGAAAGGAATTTGAGGAATTTATTCAAGAATATAGAAACCACATTGGCATGTCAGATTCGACCGACTTAAGCCTGAACAGGGTCTCATTGGATGAGATGAGACTGTTTGCTAAGGAAATGGTGGAGAGGGAGATTGAGAGGCATGCAGCAGATGGCTTGGGGATTGTGGATTATGCACTGTGGTCGGGCGGAGCCCGCGTCGTCAAGCACTCTGAGCCATTCACGGGAGGCAAGACGAATTGGTTTGCAGCAAAGGGGAGGGGCAGTGTGCACTCCAATGCACAGAAGGTGCTCGAGCCGAGTTTTGGTGAGCCAGGTCAGTGTTTTGCCCTTGAAGGAAGTAGCGGGTTTGTCGAGATTAAGCTAAGATCAAGTATTGTGGTTCAAGCTGTCACCTTGGAGCATGTTGCTAAGGTAATCATTTGTCAGTTAATTCTTCTTGTTGGTAATATCTACGTCTTTTTGAGATGTTAAACATAAGTAGATAAATAAAAGAAGACAGTTTTGAATAACATTCATCGTGTTTTCAATTGACATCTTACTTTTCTTTTAGTTATCAACTAAATTTGCACCAATTGTTCATATCAAGCAAAAGATGGCCGAATTATACCCAGTTTTTTTTTTTTTTTTTGGCATCAACATCAACAAATTTGGTTGCAATTCTCTACCATTATTCAGGTTATATGCATCTGATTGGCTTGCTTTGTTCTGTTTTTAAATGTTAAACACTTTATGATTCGTGTTAGAGCAATCCTTAGTTTTCTGTCAGGGACACACTAAACATTGTTTAGTTTACTGCTAACATCTCTACTTTTTTTCGGAGTTGGCTGCTAATTTAGAAATTATTGCTTGTTATTTGCACAAATGATTATATACAAAAAAAAAATAGAATATCACTATAGTAGCAGTAATCAGAAGAGTTTTGAGATATTTTAGGTTTGCAAGAAAGACTGCATTCTGCAATCTGTGTGGGATGCAGTCAGATGATCAGATCTAGTAGCAGTAGTGGTACTGTCCTTCTCTCTGATTTATACCGATAGTTTGTACCAGTTCATACCATAAAACTATGCGTAGAAAATGAGATCTTCATACTAAGCATGGCATTGTAATACAGAGTGTGGCCTATGACCGCTCTAGTGCACCAAAAGATTGCCAGCTGACTGCTTGGCACGAAGGTCCTGATGATGATGCATCCATGAGGGCCCAACGCGGAGTGCACATGGCTGAGTTCACTTATGACCTTGACGAAAGCAATGCTCAGACCTTCACAAGCCACTCAGATCAGCCGCTCGTAAACATCGTGCGGCTGTCTTTCTCCTCCAACCACGGCAACTCTGCCCTTACCTGCCTGTACCGCTTCCGGGTTCATGGGTTTGAACCTGGCACACCTAGCTCTCTCACCTTTCCGACTTGACTGGTTCTGTGACCAGCGACAGTATGATCCTTCCTTTTCTTACAGTTGTCCTTATGGTAATTTCAGAGAGATTTGTACTTCAACAGTTTTAGCTAGCTGTTTCTATTTCCAACAGTTTAGCTAGCTGTTTCTATTTCCAACAGTTTAGATAGCTGTTTCTATTTCCTTATTTTTTAACTGATTTTGTATTGTGGTGAAGCTTTTGGTTAGGATTGGTTCTCTTTGTATTTTATTGTTGCTATGCTCTAGTTTTTGTTTTCCCATTTTTATTGCACAGTGGAGACTAAAATTTGAAGGTGGTATTGCCTTTTGATTAGTTGAACTAAATGCAATTTTAGTATGCAGTATTGAATTGTATACAATTTTTGGTGTAGTTCTACGGATCCATATCTTCTGAGAGGAATCCGTATCCTCTGTTGTAGTTCAACAAACCAACAACTGTAGCACTTTTGTTTGTAGCCACCCGATCTAAACCAACGGCTGGATGGAAATACAGCCTGAAAAAAAAAAAAAGAAAAAAAAAGAAAAGCCTCTTCTTCTCCAAAGGACCCGTTGTATCTTCCATTGCATTCAAACCCTTTTCTTCGTCGATGGTGCACTAACATGGCATCACTGTGTTTGGTTTTCCCTTGAGACTGATAGAGAAAAAGGTTTACACTTTGACCCTTATTTGTATGTTCTTAAGCGTTCGCTTTAGTCTCAACCGCTAGAACGTACCTGGAGACAAGAACGCCATGGAGATTTGAACATCAGAATGATAGAGAAAAGGTTTACACTTTGACCCTTATTTGAACTCCAACCATAATCTCATTCATCAGGCAAACTTTGTCAGTATGATTATCGAAAATGAATTTCAATTGAAAACAAATCAAGGAAAAAAAGGGACCTATGCACTGTGCTTAATTAGAGACATACTATTATACTAATCATTCGCGATGGAAGATATGTATTCAACCTTTGTTAAGCTATTTACTCCATTGTCAAGTATAGAATCTTAAATTACCACATGATTTCATAGTTAATAGAACATTATAACTTTTCTAGTTTTCTACAATTGCAATGAACCACAAAAATCACATAATTAGTCTTTTCCGTTTTGAGGACTTGTATGCCTCTAGCAACTCAGATTGGACCGACGAGCGACGAGTTCTACGATTTCGTACTATTCGCTAATGGGGGGAAAGAAGAGAGTGAGAGGGGGTTTTCCTTCATCGGACCTGCATTTCCATCCAGCCGTTGGTTTAGATCAAATTTCAGTACCCTCTTAACTTATTTGATGACATTTGCAATGCTACCAATTTCATGTGATGATGGAACCGGAACAAATTCATACAATTGAGGGATACTGGTTTAAAAATCCAATATGGGCTAATGCGAAATTGGAACAAATTATTATTATTTTTTTTGAACAAAGATGGGAGCACCACCCAGTTTCATTTTGAAATTGAAACAAAATTAGCATAACGATGAATATGATAAATTTACTTCGTGAATATCAGCAAATATCAAATGGTCAAAGTTTGGTCAACTGAGAGGAATACCTTACGACAAGTCACAAGTATTATTCCAGCCAATTTTGTGAGATGCGATAAAAAAAAAATCATTCGGTGCACGCGAATACACGCCATTTGGACTTTGGAACGCTGCAATTTTGAAGGAAACTCTGTGAAATGGAAAACCCGTGTGATCATAATCTCGCACTAATATATTTCCAATCCGACGGTGCTGAGCCTCAAACTCTGTAAACGGAGACCTCTGGCGCCGAACGCTATTTGAGAAGTAGTTGATTATAGATTGAGATGAGACCTGATCCTAACTAAAACCTCAATTGAACACCAAAAGGTCTGACCATATCTATCTAATTTTTAGTGAAACAAAGAAAGGAAAGCTTCGTATATCAGGAAATATTTATTAGCGTATTAGATCCTGAACTTGATATATTTAGCTAAAATTGGATCTTAAGAATTAATACGCAAAAGATTGCATATTGAACTTTTCAATATGTATCATTTAGAATAGGATATTTCTGTATTTTTAAATTTATAAAAATGGACAACTTAAAAATGTTGTATTATCTATGAATGCTTTTGTAATATATAGTAATAAAGATAGTAAAAATAGTAGAGATTATGGAATAAAAAAAATAGGCCGGTTGTTTAAAGGAGAACTTAAAAAGCACGGCTGTTACACATTTTGGCCCACCAATATTAGTCCCAATATGTAGATCAGCTGGCTTATTTAATTTTGAGCAATTAAGGGGATTTCAAAATCAGCACCAATTGTCTGTTACAGTCTCTAACTATAATAAAAATTTGACATATCATCAGCACCAATCCGGATCCTCTGGTCGTTTGCTTAAAAACGACCACTGGTCGTTTGCTAAACTGAGCCGTCCGATCAAAATGCACGGTCAGATCTCAATCCTCATTTGTTCCGTCCAAAAAAAAAAGAAAAAAAAAGAAAAACGCAGTATACGCGTATGGAATCGTATCCTCTACCAACCTTTAAAAGGTCGGTAGAGTGCCCACCTCTTATCTGCAGCGTTGGATTTAATCCAATGGCGCGCACAGATAGGCTATCGCTGGACCCTTGCCCCCTTTGTCATTCCTGCCCGAGTCCCATTTCTGTGTATTAAAAAAAAAACAAATACCATGTCTTCGATTTTTTGTCTCTAATTCCCGCAAAAGCTCAGTCTCGGTAAAAAACTAAAGTCTCTCTTTCGCTTTGGAGAGAGATTTCGTCAGACTGAGATTGCTCAGTACAGGTCTCCGCAGGAAAATTGCTTAATACTGAGATTTCGTCAACTGATAGGCAACTCAACTCACCTATTCGCATTCTCCTTTCCGTCAGGGAAATTGCTCAGGTCTGTTTTGTAGATATATGATCAATTTCACGAGAAGGGTCTGTAATTAAGGGAGAGACAGAGAGAGACTGTTCTTAATGCTCAGGCTGTTGCAAGTTGCAACAATTTCAGTCCTCTACAGACCCTAAAAAAAAATTTCAGTCCTCTACAGACCGTGATGATATGTGTGGAAATTGCAACAATTGCTAGTAGAAATTGCTCAGTGTATGACTGAAATTGTCCAACAAAATCTCATATTCATATCACTGTGAAATTGTTAATCAATGTGTATAATTTGGTTGTGAATGTGTAGACTGATTTGAGGTTCGAGAGCCGAGCTTTGCTGGCACTTGAGGAGGCAATGGTTCATGTATCTGGTGGGCTGTTTGAGGATACTATTAGACTGAAGATATAGAACAAATGGGTACTACAATAGAGACACAACCAAAGGTCAGTTTGTGCAAAAATTAAAGCCAAGATGTTTATAAACATTTGTCATTTTCTGCGAGTTAGAGAGAATCATGCTATGCTTCCCTGTATACGTTATGCATGCCTATGTCCTTTTTTACTAAAACATAATTTGGTTTATAACAATATAACACAATTTATGGTCTGATGTTATACGGTTTTTTACTGTTGTACCGAAAATACCCCTCGAATCTTTTGGAAGTATTTGGCTCTGTATTTGGTACCACTGAAATTTATTATGTCACTGGAATAGGTGCAAATTGAGTAGAATGCTCACTGGTAGGTAATAGCTTTTGAGTAGCTTTTACACATGTCACTGGAATAGGTGCAAATTGAGTAGAATGCTCACTGGTAGGTAATAGCTTTTGAGTAGCTTTTACACATGTCACTGGTACAGCTCAAATGGTCACCATGCAGATTGGAATTTGTTGGAGCACCATGCAGATGTACTTCTTCTTTTGTATCTTTTTTTGACATATATTTGCATTTTCTTGGAGCTATTATTTGAATGAACATCCTTGATAAAGCATATCAGCTGAGAATTTGTTTAGACAAGCATTGTGGTTGCTAACAATTCGCTATCAGTTTCCTTCTGGCAATTTGCTAACAATTGCTAATTTTAAATAACAAGTTTGCTATAAATGGTGTGTAAAATAATTTATAACAAGTTCTGGCAATTTTGAACTATGTTCCCATTTAAATGCTCTAATATTGATGTTCTTTTTTGGTATGTGCAGTGATTCGAGTGAATATGAGGGAGAGGAAGAGGATGGTGCTTGTTGCAACTGTTCCATCATGTAGCCTCATGTTTGCTCTAATATTGATGTTCTTTTTATTTTTTACGTTTTGTAAATTCAGTGGGAGTACCATTTGTCGAGGCTGTTTTCTTTTCTCATTTTTTCGTGTGATATATAATGCAAAGATATTGAAATGCTGTGCAAGTATAGATAAGTTGATATTTGCATTTAGACAATTTATTAGACAAATACTGTTATAACTTATAACAGTAGGCGTTTAAACATTGCTAGTTTAAACTTTTTGTTAGTTTGTGTGAAGTAGGATTGGCTTATACAGAAATGGTTAATCTTACTCTTGAATATTCAATATTGATAATCATACAACTTCAAAAAAAAATATATATATGTTATAAGCATAGATTATAATATAAGCTAGAGGAGTCTTTAGTTAAAAGCATAGATTATAATATAAGCTAATTAAGCAAGATAGGTACAAGATAACAACTAATCTATGCATCCATAGAAAATACAAAGCACATAACTAAATTCATACATTACACCTTACAAATTACAATAATCAAAAGAAAAAGAAAAAATAATACAAGATATTGAAATATTTGACTCCTAAGTTCTTCCAAATGCTTCTTGAAACTATCTTCAATTTCCTTAAACTTCTCATCCAATTGTTTATTCAAATCATCCGCTTGCCTTACTAATTGCTTCTTCAATGATTCGACTTTTATTTTAAGGTCTATAGGACTAAAGCCCACCTCATCGCACCATGCAATAAAATCACCGCATCGTCCACACGAGTAGAAAGCTCGATCATTATTTCTTGGTGTGTCTGCAACCAGGACAACTACACGTTGATTGTCATTGTATCTATTACAGTAAAGAAATGCTCCATTTGATAGCCATAGATTGTTGCTTTGAGAGCTCATTGCTATCTAAAAAAATAGCATGAAACATTTACAAGAGATGCATGAAGTCTGATTACAAGAAAAATTTAGTGTAACAGTTATGATTATTACTTTTACAAGTTGGTCCTTGACATCAGAAATATTCATAGATAAGCCCTTTTCACGCTTAACATCTGGACCGGTAAAGAAATTATGACTGGAATGGAATAAACATGAGTATCTGCCTAAGGTCTTCCCTTCTCTTCTCTCATCAGGAAGTTGAATATCGGCCTCCTACATCCCAATAGAAAGAAGGAAGAAACCAAGTATTAATCTAACAAACATGAGTTTTTTGGGAGGTCCAATTAAAGGTGAAAGTGATTGTCACGTAAATAATGAGTTGCAAAACAATGCCAGAATCATATTAAGTAATGATAACACCAAGATATACACGCAGGAACCATATGAGAAAGGTGAAAAAACAAATGACCATCTGATATTAGCCGATCATTGTGTTGAACAATATATAGTGCATATTTGAGCAATTACTATAATAATTTTGGGATTCATTCATACTCCAACAAAACCTCAAAAATCATTCAACCGTTGCAAAAGACAAATGAAAGCATCATGGAATATGGATCCTTCCTGCTGACATTCTGAAATGCTTATTTAATTTCAAAATTCAAGCAAATAATAGAAGCAATTTCTATTAACACAGAAATTCAGAAACCATTAGGATCAACAAACATAACTAAGTACCTGACAGTAAGGGAAGCCGTAGGAGACGAGCGGAGGATATGAGCTGGCAGTCGGAGACGAGCAGAGGACAAGAACGGAGAACTCGATTCTAGGTTTTTCTCCGATTTCTCTCTCTTTTTCTCTCCATGGATTGATCTAGGTTTTATTTCGACAGGGAGAGCTATAAAATAGTTTTTTTTTTTTTTATTAAGAGAAATCGGAGAGAGGGATCTCGGGCAGTCAGTCGGGCAGATGCTAACTTTATCGTCTCTATGCGCGCCGTTGGATTAAATCCAACGCTCCACAGAGGAGGTGGGCACTCTACCAACCTTTTAGAGGATACGATTCCATACGCGTATACTCTCTTCCGTATTCTAATTTCAGAAACCAAATCCGTCCCCTTCTTCAACCTTTTAGAGAGAAAAAGAGAGAGCGATCGAGAGAGAGAAAGGAGTAAAGCCTCGAAGCAAATCGTAGCAAATCCGTAGCACGCAAGGGTTCTTCATCGAAGGAAATCGCAGGAAACTCAACCCTAGTTCTCGACCCTCCACCTCTTCTCTGCCGATCGAACCAAATCGCCGGAAATCGAAGCAAACCTAGTTCTTCATCGCCTCTTTCTCCGCCTCTCTGCCTCCCCTTCATGACAGGTATATGTACTATTAGGTCTTCGGGCTCTGATATTTGATTTTACTGTTAAAAGAGAGATATTGGTAGCTTAGTTTTGCCTTATTCAAATTGGCATCTGGTCCCTTTATTTTGCAAATCTTTTTTTGTCCGAATTTTTAACGTGAGTCGTTTCTATTTAGTTTTTAAATCCTCAATAATCATTTGACCGTACATAAAATGAAACTTGAATCCAAAAAATACCATCAGAATACTAAGAATGGAGGTTATGCTAATGGCTAACTAGTATTAGTCTGACTAACTAGTACCAAACTAAAGATAAAACGAGCTAGAGATAACTAAAAAACAAACACAAATAAAAATCAAACAGAGCTTTACTGGTAATGACCTGGTGGGGCTGTGACTGTGCAGTAATGGCACCTGAGGTTGGGAAACTTTTTTTTGCGTAAGTGATTATATGAACTGTGAAGTTCAATTAAAGCCGTCAATTTTGTTATTGGAGCTGTATTTGAAGTCTTAATGAACTGGTATTTTATAATTGCATAATGATAATTGATTGAGCTGAATTTGAAGTCTTAATTGGAGTGATTGTTTAATTAAGGCCAAATTGTTATTTTTCTTTTATTTCATCAGATGAAGACAAAGATCATCCAAAAACTACTAAGGGCATCAAGACTTGTTTGAATTTCTTAATGTGCAGACCCAAGGATGCGCTAAAAGAATAGCTTAGAATGTGTGTGGTACCAGTGGTACATTGACTGGTACATCAATAACAGTATAAGCTAGCTTTGTGAAGTATTAGGTTTGGTTGCAAGTTTTATGTTGAAGCTTATTATTTTGTTAAAACTAGTAATATGTATAAAATTTTTGGTTACTTTGTTGATGTATTTTGTTGCTTAGATCTTTTGTTTTACCAAGAAATGTGACAACAAATGTGTATGATATGGGTACCAACTTGGTACTGTCAGTGTAAAGAATCTGTAACTATCACATGTATGAGATGCCTTGTTCCATTACTGGTTTTAAAGTTTAATAATCATACATGTTTCTTCAAGCAACAAGTAAATACTTCCATGGATAATCATGAAAACGCAAGAAAGAGGAAACAAGTGCCAAAAACATTGTGTTTAATAATCATGTATGTTTCTTCAATTTTCCACGTGAAGCACCAGCATGAAGATCACATTATGCTTATTCAAATTCATTAAATATCGAACTCAAAATACATTGCTTACATTTACCTATGCTACCTCAACAAATCATCAGCACTTCTAGTTTCCAAACTAGAATTGATATTACTTGTACATTTTTCTACTAGCATTAATAATACAGAAACATAAGATCTTCAATCTGTGATTGCTATAGAGAGAAGGAAATGAGTGCATCTGTCCTGCAGCAAGTGCATCCATGAGAAACAAATCATCAAGTCAGAAAATAACCAGTATCAAAACTTACTGATTTTACCAGTATCAAAATTAGAATCACATCAGAATTTTGCAAAATGATCACATTAGATTCTCTACTGTTTTTAAACCCAATTAACCAAAATACCAAAATCAGGGAACAAATTAAACAAATAACCAAAATAGCAAATAAATTAATCCCAAATAGAGAACACGTGAACCTTAAATTAAATGAAAATAGCAAAATTATAACTTAGAAGTATGAGAAAGCTAGTGTTACTTGGATCGAGCTTATTAGGGTTTAGGGAGGTAGAGATAACCGTCTGTCAGAGGAGATGAGGCGTATGCGTCGAAACCAACAGTTGAGGGTCAGAGGCAGAGAGAGTGTACGACTTGAGGAGAGGAGGCGGAGAGAGAAAGCAACCACTGAGGTTTCGAAGGAGAAATAAGAGAGCGATTTAGAAATAGGAGAGAGAGGGAGAGGATCCGTATACGAATTCTCATTCCGTATACGCGTTTTTTTGGACGGAAGAAGGGGTCAGATCAGATCCGACCGTCCGTTTAAATCGGACGGTTCCGATTACGAAACGACCAGTGGTCGTTTGTTTGCAAACGACCAGAGGATCCGGATTGTCATCCGCACCTAATGGCTGTGTTTGGTAGAGGAGTAAAAGAGGATTAAAGTTAAGGAAGATTAAGTAGTTAAGCCTTTTTACTCCACACATTGTATGTCATGTTTGGTATGAAAAGTAAAGGATTAAGTGAGGAGTAAGTGAGGATATAAAAATATTACATAATTATTGATTATAAAATGACCAAATTACCCTCCGTTTTAAGTCATTTTTGTAAGTCACTGGCGCACCTTTTTTTAAAGTCATCTCTTATTGGTTGATTTCCATGTTGAAATTATCAAAATGAGGTAAGCAGGCATAAATTATCAAAGAAACTGACGTTTCTTTAAAAATTCTTCAAAATAAGCAGGAAAAAATTCTGTTGAGAACATTGCAACTTAAGAAAACATGGATAATGATAACGTGAAACAAAATCAGTAATTGCAATTCTATGATATTTTTGCGCTGAAGAAAGAAATTTTTTTGGTCAAAAAATTACAGTCAATATCAGGTATGAACCCTCTTAATTATTTTATGAGACAACTTATAGCACACAAATTAAGCAAGCATAAACAACATATGAAGCAAAAATAGTCTCCAAAATTTTCTACAAAACTTGCATCATAGTTATTATTTTGGTCCCCAAAAGTTAGCTAACTACAATAGATATAAGAAATCCTTCACTAGTTCCATTTTACAGATCACCCATAAAGTTTTCTAAATACAAGAACTATTTCCTCAGTCCAAAGCTTCTCCAGTCTGTTCTTTCATCTGCATAGAACTATTTCCTCAGTCCAAACTTTTTTACATAACAATAACTATAATTGCGTCACTCGCAAAACACAAAATAAACCCACAAACTATGCAAAAAATTCAAATTTCTTCAATTGAATGAAAGGACCAAGAGCCTCCTGGACTTAGTAAATAAAAGAAACACAAAAATTTGCACGCTCGGTGGTCAACTGACACAAATGTGACAAGTAAACTGAAAAATTTTCTAAAGTCACAAGATAAACGAGTGCGAACCTGATAATACCTTGAATCCAAGAAAAAAACTGAGGGCTGCTGAAGCAATAATCTTTCTCCTGGTACTGAGCAAGATTATGCTTCTTAGCGCATCTCCTCCGAGAGATCTAGAGATCGAGTATTATGGCGGTGGGGAGGCTATTGTGGTGGCCGACTATTACAGCTACAGTTCAGTCCGAGAGATCGAGTACATAGAGAGCTAAGGCGGAGGCTATTTCGCCGGGAAGGCTTGGGAGAGATAGAGACGGAGGCCGACTGGTTCCTAAATCGGAGTTGGGCGACGAAGGGTTTATGCTGGGTGCGATAGAGAAGAAGAGGAGGCGATTGAGGGTATGCAGCGGAAAAGAAATAGTATGGGACCCGCTTACTCCGCGGATTAAAGTTACACGACCTGTTCAGGAGTAGTAATTTACTCCTCCGATTTCAGTCGTTACTCCACGCTACTCCTCCCTTTTTACTCTATGTTTGGGAGATTAAAAGTGGATTAAGAGCCTTACTCCTCTTTTACTCCTCTACCAAACACAGCCAATTGAAATAAACTCCTGTAGTAAAGGTTAAGTGATCCTCTTTCAATATCAGTTCTAGGTAACTAGAACCACACCGCTCCAACCGGGAATTGCTTCCTCCACTCCCCAAATTTAGAGATCCACTCCTCTTAGACGAAATTACCCTTGTTATTTTTAAATATTTTCAAACTGAGCTAAATTAAAGAACGTAAATTGAAGGAGTGAGAAGGGCATTTTCGTCCAAATAGGAGTGAATCTCAAATTTTAAAGGAGTGTATGAAGCAATTCTCCGCTCCAACCCCACCGCTTCTCCCTATATTTATATTTATATTTATACCATTTCGATTTGGATGAATCCTTTGCATTTCTTCTTCTTTCCTCAACAAACCCGATTTTTTCTTTCGCGATTCTCCAATCCGATTACATCCTTCTCTCGCACTCGCACTGCCTCTTCCTCTGCCTTCTTACCCTTTCGACAATCTCTTTTTACCTCTCATCTGGTTACAATGCCTCGTAATCGGGTAATTTCTTCTACTTTAGTGTTGATTTGGTTAGATATAAATTTTCTGATGTTTAATGTTAGCGAAAACATCATCAAGTTTTTGAAATATGTAGTGTAAGATATGGTTGTATGGTTTTTATTTCCTAAACCCTCTGTCTAAAACCCTAAAGGATGTTGGATTTAGGTTGGATTGAATCTTTGTTTTGGGAATTTACTCCTGCAATTTGACTTTGTTGTTGCTTAGCTTTTTGAATGAGAAATTGAAAATCAAATAGGATTTGGACCTGGGATTATGATTTTCTACTGTATGTCCATTTGCTGGCTGTGACAGACTTTTATAGTGAAAAAAGATCAATCTAAGGAATTAGTCTCAAAATTGAGATGGAGACTTGGGATGATTATTTTAAATTTAAACAAATCTAAAATGTAATGTCCTGACCAAAAGAAAGTAAACTGTGCTGTGATTATGCTGCTCCTTCTATTGCCGTGGTATCTTTGTACTTATGTTGCTTCTTCTTAGCATGTAAGCATGATCAATGAATGATTGAGTGATTACTAGCTTTAACTACATTTTTGGAGTCTATTCTTAAGTAATGATCTAAATATAGATGTGTCAGGTGACCACTAGCTTAAAACAATGATCAAAACAAGGCACAGTCTAGTATTTCTGTTTTGTGTATTTAATGAGTAACCTTTCATCTCCATTTCAAATTGATAGGGGAAGCAGCGTCAGCAGTGGAGGGAGAAGCACGAAGAAACAGCACAAGCTGTTTCATCCCCATCTGCCTCTGCCCAAATATCAGAAGGGCTCTCTTATATCAGTTTGTCAGAAGCTGCCAGTCAATCCTTCCCAGAATCTCCAACCCAATTTATAGGCACCCCAACAAGAAGGGATAAGGAGATATGGGTGCCTAAAGCTGGGTATGCAACTAGTGCCTCAACTGTGGCTGTGGAGAGGAAAAAAGAGCCAGTTGTGAGTCCCGTTAAACTAACCGAGCTGTTCAAGGGGCCGCTCGGGGCCGATTTTAATGAGGATGGAAATACCTTTGCACGTGCGCAAGTCAGAGCTACGTTCTATCCCAAGTTTGAGAATGAGAAATCAGATCAAGAGGTATGCACAATTGTACTGGTAAATGTTACCTCCTTTAAGACAAAACTAATCTGCACTCTTTTTTCCAGATCCGAACAAGAATGATTGAGATGGTTTCACAAGGCCTGGCTACATTGGAGGTGCCTATGCATATTCATGTGTCACCAGTTTGTTCATGCATCATTCATCAGCATATCATTTTATACTTCTGAAATTTGTTAATTGTTGCTAACAGGTGCCACTCAAGCACTCAGGCTCTCTTTTTATGTATGCGGGCCATGAGGGTGGTGCCTATGCCAAGAATAGTTTTGGAAATATATAAGAAAGACACTTATCTTGATTTCATTTTTCATCGCTTGTACCTCGACTTACTAGAAGAGGTGCAATTGGCTGTAGATATACTGCTGTTGGAGTGTTTGTATTAGGACGCATGTTCCGTGAGGCTTGGGGCAAGGAAGCACCAAGAATGCAAGGAGAGTTCAATGATTTTCTTGAGGTATCAACATCTTCTTTATAGAGTATTTTGGGATGGTGTGAATTATTCTACAAATTTTTATCTTTATACATCAATATCGATAGTGTCAAATGCAAATTCTGTAAAAGCATCCAAAAGTTGTTGAAATTGGTTTGTCATTGTTGGTTTGGTTTCTATTTGCATTGGAACAGGCAGTGCAATAACTTTTCACTTGTTAGAATATTTTCTGTAATTAGGATACTTCTAATTAAGGTTCGTCATAAGAACAGAGTTTTCTTTTTCTTTTATATCTATTAGAAAAACTGCATGTGCATATCAATGGAGCTGGTCACTGCTGTACTTGGCGATCATGGTCAAAGACCAAAAGATGATTATGGTATGCAAGTTGTTTTCACTTTTCACCAAAGTTCAGATCTTCACCTGAGCTAGACCTGATGTGATGAGTGCGAGTAAAATTAAGGGTTGGCATCCAATGACATTGGCTTAACTTGACAATCTTGACAGCAGTTCCTTAAATCAAGTCAAAATATTTTTTAAAATAGGGAAAAAAATTTATGGACATTTTATCAGCTTTGTAGCTCAGTTTTGTATCAAATTTCTGCAAATTGAGTGTCATTTGATATTATGTCGAAGGATATTACATATGGGCTGTTGCAAATTTCAGCTCATTAAAACTGGAATAAATGTCATCATTCCATGGAAATGTTATGCATAAAGTATATATGATATTCCAAGTTTTGGATTTTGAAATTATAATTAGTTAATTTTTGACGATTGTCATCATTTTTCATGGACCAACTTGTTTGAACAAGCTATTTTAGTTCTTCATTCTTCCAAACACAAAGTTATTTTTGATGGTCGTGAAGATTTTCAAGTTAACTTGTTTCAATGGATCCCTAACCTAAAAGTAGCATGCTAGAGACTACTTCAAAATAGCTACCTTTAGTGCAACCAAATCACTCTTAGGAAGAAAATGCTCTATATTCTGGTAAGATATATTGTTTGTGATGTTTCTATTGTTTTCCATTTTGCAGCTGTGGGGACAGCAGTAACAGAACTGGGGGTTGGTAAACCCAAGTTTTTCTCAACTCCTGAGATAATTGCTTTCTGTAGGAAATGGCGCCTGCCCACTAACCATGTTTGGCTGTTCTCTACAAGGTAATTGATCTATTCCTCCACTATTTGTCTGAGAATATCAAATGGTAGGGATAATTGTTCATCCTATCAAAAGTTATGTCCCTATCAAAACTTTTTTAGTCTTATTCCTCCATTTAAATCAGACAGCATTTGATATGTCCCTATCAAATGGATTTGTATGTATTTACTTTAGTTAGGGTTTGCAAATTTGTGAGAGTGTGGTTAAATGAGAATTTTACTTGAAATTGATGAGTTAAATGAACATTGATAAATACTGTCTAATCAAATGAAGAAGTGCTGGAATCTGAAATGTTTTAGGATGCATGAGGAACATATGAAATAATGTTTAGTTTGTATGAGCAAATGAGGAACTTTGAGGTTTGGATGGAAAATGAGAATAATGAATGTTTAATAAGTTACTACCGCGGTCAAGCATAAACTGCTGTTTTCCCCCTTTTTACAGTCAAAAGTGCCATAGTGGTACAGTTTAGAGTGCCATGAGAGTCAATCTTCTTTTTTATTGAGACCTTACACTAATTATTGTATTCACTATTTATCAAATATAGGAAATCTGCAACTGCCCTTTTTGCTGCCTACGATGCACTATGTGAAGAAGGAACTGCAACAACAGTCTGCAAAGCTCTTGATGAAGTAGCAGATATATCTATACCTGGTAAAATGAAATGTTTTTTTCAAACAGGGCTTGCTAGAGAATTTTTCTTGGGCTTGCTAACACTATTCACTAACAGTGCTAGCAGTTGATTACTTTTACAAGTGTAAAGGATGCTTTGTGTAAAGTGTGAACCATATACAAAATAATTAAATAACCAACCTTCAGTGATGCTACAAGTTGGTGAAGTGTAAACCAAATGTTAGCAATACTAGAGGTTGGCGAAGTGTAAACCAAATGCTATCAATGCTATAGGTTGGCGAAGTGTAAACCAACTGCTAGCAATGAAAAGGTTGGTGGCATGCTATCGATGGGTGAGCCCAGGGTGAAATTGCTCAAGGGAATTGCTAGTAGGCCTTCATTTGATAAATGGAGGGGACGTATTGACAACAATTTTTTTTTTTTTTTTTTGAAAAAAGGTGGGAGCGCCACCTAGTTTATTTTTTGAAAATGAAATGAGATACAAACGAAAAAGTTTCTGAACGGAAAAACTAACACATCCAACAAAGATACGTCTTTCTACAACTACTCAAACCAACCAAATCAGGGGATAAACTTTTAACGCAAAGATTGACAACAAAATTATTTTGATAAATGTGTAAGCGTACAAAATTTGTTGAAATTCAGAAATAGAATTTTGAATATGTTTTATCTTTTGGATACACTATGCATATTTTATGGTCGCTGATCAGATGCTGATAAATTAATCTATTAATTTTGTGGTCACACATCCATCCCCCCCCCCTTTTTATTTTCTGTCAAAGGTTCAAAGGATCACATAAAGGTACAAGGTGAGATATTGGAAGGTTTAGTTGCGCGTATTGTAAGTCGTGACAGCTTGGTACACATGGAGAATGTGTTGAGAGAGTTCCCACCACCACCTTTGGATGGAGGTAACTTCATGTTGGTATACTCTTTTGTAATTTTAGTATCTCCTTTCACATAATTTTTCGATTCATATTATATTTGTTGTTAGGAATCAATAAGGTATACATTACAACATGCCATTCCTAAGCTTATTTGTATCTTATTGATGTAAGGTTAACATTGTTTATTCTAAATGTGTTGTGCTTGATGCGGTTGAAATTATCCAAGATAATTTTTTTTCCCTATTGAAAGCAATGGATTTAAGTTAGCAAATGCAAGACAACTATATGCACATTTCAAGCTTTATTTTGTATTTAAATTTGCTTTACTCATTCTAGCTTATTATCTGTCTAGTCGATGAGGATTTGGGCTCAAGTTTACGTGATGTGTGCGCATCTAACCGATTAGCTGAAAAGGAGGTGGTGTTTTAATTTTTCCTTTTAATTTTTAATTTAATAAAGTTTTTGTTTTGGTTGCCTCTTGGATCATTGTCCAACTCATAGTACATGCTGGCTTGTTGATAGACACAATTCAGAACTGTCTCAAGTTATTTATTTATTGATATCTGAAGCCTTCAATTAAATTAATTTTACTGAAGTAATATTGGAAACTGATATGGAATCTAATGGTATGGTGTTGTGATATCTGTATTCTGTAATACTATGCATGCTTTGACTAGAATTTTTTATAACTTATTTGGTTGCTATTTGCAGCAAATAAAGGCACTTCTAGATGGTGTTGGGACTTCAATGTGCCCGACACAATCTGATTGGTTTGGAGTTGGCGATTTTGGCGGCAGTCAGTTCCGTAATGTTGATCGCTCTGTCCTTACCAAATTTCTTCATGTCCATCCCACGGATTATTCCACTATGAAACTACAGGTACAATGAAAATTGTGAGTTTTAAATGTGCTTTATCAAGAGCAGCTATGACAGAAATTAACCCAGTGAAAAGAAAAAAAGTAAGTCTTAAGCGAGGGAATAAAAATGCAACTTTCTGACTGAATTGTGCATCTTTTTATTGAGATTAGGCACATGAGATATCCATTTTGAAACTGTTCCTGTTATGGTGTCAATTCCTTTTATAAATCTGTTGTAGGACTAACTGTACCAAACTGGAACAGGAGCTGATCCAGTTGATGCGACAAAGACATTTCCAGGCTGCCTTTAAGTGTTATACTAATTTTCATAAAATCAACGACTTATCAAAGGATAACCTTTACTATAAGATGGTTATCCATGTCCATAGTGATCATGTCTTCCGCAAGTACCAACAAGAGATGAGGTATGTTCATGTGTATTCCTGCTACTTTTACTTGAAAAAACCACTTCAACTAAGAAATCTTAGTGTTTTCCTGGGATCTTTGATAATAACAATTAGGGGTCCTAAATATACCATTATGTTTTGGTTGGTACTCGCTAATTCGGTGCCATTTTTAATCCTTTTTTTTGTTCGTTAATTCTTTTGTTTCCTATTTATTTTTCCTTTATCTTTTGTTTCTGTAGCCTTGTGTAACTAAATGTGTTTTTGGACTTCATGTAGTAGTGTATGATAACTTAAAAGAGGGTTTCCATCTGTTAAGAATGCAACATATTTATTGATTTGTTGAGTTATATTAGTTATTATGTTATTTTAGTATTTATGTTATTTGTAGAAGTCTAGGGTCTTATTTGTAAAAGTACGATTCTGGATTAATATAAAAAGGGAGCCTCTGTACAGAGGCCATAATCCCTACTTTTACTCTAATTCCTGTCTAAAACATGGTATCAAGAGTCGGTTGACGGCTGCGCAGAATTTCTGTCTCCGTGCTCATCCTTTCTCCGTACTCGATCTCTCTCTTTTCTTCTGCATCCTGTGCATCCTGTGCTTGTAGACCGCGTGTACACCAGCCAGCAGAGTCGCTTCTGTGAGCCGCGATTTTGGACCAGGAGAGCGACTTCGTTGGTGAGCCGCGCGTGGACCAGGAGAGCTGCTTCGTAGGTGGAGCCGCGCGTGGACCAGCCCTCTACTCGTTCTCTGTGGACCGCGTGTAGACCACTGGAGCAGCAAGCTTTGTGGACCGCCCCAAGGCCAGTTCTTCATCGATCTGTGATCTCCTCTGTCTCGGTTTATTTTTCCATGTCTCTTCTCAAATTTATTTTCTGTCTCAACAAGTTAATGCAGATCTGTTCTGGTATATGTTGAAACCGTGATCATGTGCATCCGCACGGTTTGAGTTTGAAACTGTTGATCTCGTCCTCTAGTTGTGTTGGTGTTTGAGATATAGATTTTATTGTGAAGATGGGTGAACCTATGACTACTAAGGAATTATAGGCCGTTATGGAAAGAATGGCCAGTTTGTTGAATGTGAAGTTTGAGGAGCATGCGTCCAGTAAGACTTCTGGATCTGTGTTAGAGCAGTCACAGGTGGTACAAAAAATAGAGTTGTTACCTAATGATGTCAACAAATACAACCAGATACAGTCCAAACAGCCGATGGTACATCCCAACCTGTCAAGGGTTTTGGTTCAGTCTATTGTAATTCTTTTATTACCCTGCTATCAGTGTTGCATGTTCCTTCTTTTCCTGTTAATTTGCTCTCTGTTAGCTCACTAATTGATCAATTGAATTGCACTGTTCTTTTTTATCAAAATACATGTTTGATTCAGGAAAAGGAAACGGGGAGGAGACTTGGGAATAGCAACAGGCGTGAGGGACTTTGGTATTTGGATAAGGAGGCTGCTATGCTCGTTGCTGCTATTGGAAAAGGGGCAGAAGCAGAAACTATGTTGCAACATAATAGATTATGGCACTTATCTTTTGATAGTTTGAATAAGTTGGATCCTGATATGATGAATAAAGTTGATAGGGAGAAATTATTTTGTAATGCTTGTGAACTTGGAAAACATATTCGTTCTAGTTATAAAATGATTGGTTTAAGAAGTTTGGAACCCTTTGCACTTGTTCATTCTGATGTCTGGGGACCATGTCCTACTACTTTTGTTAGTGGATTTAGATGGTTTGTCACCTTTATTGATTGTTATTCACGCATGACTTGGATTTACATGATGAAACAGAAATTTGAAGTACTAAAATGCTTTAAGGATTTCTCAGTTTGTGTGAAAACTCAATTTGGAGTACAGGTGAAGATCCTTCGATCAGATAATGGAACTGAGTATGTCAACAAGGAGTTTGCCACCTTTGTGTCCGAACAAGGAATTCTCCATCAAACTACTTGTCCGGATACTCCAGCCCAAAATGGAGTGGCCGAGCGCAAAAATAGACATTTACTGGAGGTGACACGTTCATTGATGCTGACAATGAATGTACCTAAGTTTCTGTGAAGTGAGGCAGTTTTGACAGCAACCTACCTGATTAATAGGATGCCGTCAAGAGTATTAGGAATGAAGACATCACGGGAGATGCTATTTGGCTCTAATGATTTTGTTGTTCCTCCCAAGGTGTTCGGATGTGTGTGTTATGTGAGAGATCACAGGTTGACAGTAGGAAAGCTAGACTCGCGGGCGGTTAAATGAATCTTCATAGGTTACCCCTCAAATCAGAAAGGATACAGGTGTTGGTGCCCTACTGAAAGAAGGATCTTTGTTAGTATGGATGCGACTTTTCGAGAATCTGAACCATACTATGGAGAAAAGACAGAGTTGGGCTCATTATTCGGAGATGACTCTACCAGTGCTGGTAGAGAGGGAGAGAAGGAGAATAGACTTATAGTTGATGATTTTCTATGTCCTGTATCGGGACTGAGTGGTGATATCAATCTGAGTGATGATGGTGATGGTGATGGTGATGGTGATAGCAATCTGAGTGGTGAAAATAAGAAACAGGGGGAGCTGATAGTGTATAAGAGGAGACCAAAACAGCCTGAGCAACATGAGCAGCCTGAGGAGCCTGAGCAGACTGAATCGCCTGTTATAGCATCGCCAGTTCCCTTGAATGCCAATGTCCCAAATAACTCCTCCCCAAGTCCTTCTTCAGATTCTTACTCAGAGTTGATAGGTAACAATTCTCCTCAAATTCCACTTCGTAGAACATCTAGGGTTAATGCTGGGAAACCTCCTGTTAAATATGGTAATTGGGGAAATGATATTGCAAATTACATTTTATATGGCATCTGTTCCACCTGCATATAAGTCCTTCCTTGCATCTCTAGATTCTGTGCCTGTACCTAACACATGGCAGGTAGCTAAGCAAGATCCTAGATGGTTTAGTGCCTTGCAGGAAGAACTTCAGGCGTTGAAGAAGAATGACACATGGGAGTTGGTATCTTTACCAGTTGGAAAGCGAGCTGTCGGATGCAAATGGGTGTACACTGTCAAGCAAACTCCAGAAGGCAAGGTTGATAGGTACAAGGCCCGACTGGTTGCAAAAGGATACAGTCAGACTTATGGTATCGACTATGATGAGACCTTTGCTCCGGTTGCAAAAATGAGAACTGTGAGGATGTTGGTGTCGTGTGCTGCCAACTGCAATTGGCCACTACACCAATTGGATGTCAAGAATGCTTTCTTGCATGGAGATCTCCAAGAAGAGATGTACATGGAGATTCCACCTGGATTTGCTACTCCACAATCAGCTGGGAAGGTATGCAAGCTCAAGAAGTCATTGTATGGGCTGAAACAATCTCCGAGAGCATGGTTTGATAGGTTCAGACTTGCAGTCTGTGGCATGGGATACAAGCAGTGCAATAGAGATCATACTGTATTCTACAGACACCTGAAAGATCGTATCACCATCCTGGCTGTGTATGTTGATGATATTGTGATTACTGGAGACGATGCTGAGGAGATCATGTGTCTAAAAGGAAACCTTGGAAAAGAATTCGAGGTCAAGGATTTGGGACAATTAAAGTATTTTCTTGGGATTGAAATTGCTAGGTCAAGGACGGGTATAATGCTTTCTCAGCGAAAGTATGCACTGGATCTTCTTTCAGAGACAGGAATGTTGGGTTGTAGAGTCGCCCCTACTCCTATTGAGCCGAATCAGAAGTTGTGTGCTGAGGGATGTGAAACAGTGGACAAGGAGCAATACCAAAGACTAGTTGGGAAGCTCATTTATCTATGCCACACTAGACCTGATATTTCTCATGCAGTGAGTGTGGTGAGTAGATACATGCATGATCCGAGAGAACAACATTTGGATGTTGTTCACAGAATTCTTAGATATATCAAGGGGAGTCCCGGAAAAGGACTGTGGTTCAGAAGTCATGGGCATCTGAGAGTTGAAGGCTATTGTGATGCTGACTGGGCAGGTTGCGTGGATGATCGTAGATCTACCACAGGATATTGTGTATTTGTTGGAGGCAATCTTGTGGCTTGGCGGAGCAAGAAGCAAGATGTGGTGGCCAGATCTACAGCTGAGGCTGAGTACAGGGCTATGGCACTCAGCCTATGTGAGTTGATGTGGGTAAGATATCTCCTATCTGAGTTGCGCGTGTTTCGAGGAGAGTCTTTACTACTTCGGTGTGACAAGAAGTCAGCAATCAATATTGCAAACAATCCAGTTCAGCATGATCGCACTAAACATGTGGAGATTGACCATTTCTTCATCAAAGAACAATTGAATAATGGAGTGCTGACATTGAACTATGTGAAATCAGAAGACCAATTGGCTGATTGTCTAACTAAGGGTTTGGGTTGTAAGCAATTTGAGAGCTCCTGTAACAAGATGGGGATGGTTGATATCTATCGCCCATCTTGAGGGGGAGTGTTGAGTTATATTAGTTATTATGTTATTTTAGTATTTATGTTATTTGTAGAAGTCTAGGGTCTTATTTGTAAAAGTACGATTCTGGATTAATATAAAAAGAGAGCCTCTGTACAGAGGCCATAATCCTTACTTTTACTCTAATTCCTGTCTAAAACAACATGATTATAATTTTACTTTACTAACTTATTTTTTTTCATCCTTTCTTTTTATGCAGGAAGAACAAAGGATTGTGGCCATTGTACAGAGGTGTGGTCTCCTTCTCTTTCCCTCTGCCCTTTTTGCCCCTTATAGTTTCATTTAGTCAGCCTATTTTGATAGGTGCTGACTTCTTTATTGGTATATTTGACATCTGATTTAATCTTTGTTTCCTCTCTTACTAGGCTTCTTGTTGATGTAAACTTGTTCAAAGTAAACAAAGAGAAAGCTGCAGAGCTCATTAGAGATGGTGATTCTCAGCTTAACATTGCCCCAGAATCTAGTAGCTCTGATAAAGATGGTCTAGCTGATGAGGATGCAAACTTGATGGTTAAGTTAAAATTTCTGACATACAAAGTAAGTTTGCTCCTAATTTTTTTATTTATTTATCATCCCTTCTTTTCTTAAGCTTTGCTTTTTATGGGAACTCTGCTTTTGGGTTGGGGGATGGTCAGTGACCAACTTATTCAGGACTTGCTCTTCGGCCTTGAAGAAAATAGTTGTTTTGATGTTGAAGAGATTTTTTGTTTGCTCGTCTAAAAAAGCAAAGGATTAGTTCCACCATGTAATTTCCTTTACTTGAGCCTTTCTTTATAACTTGACTTTCATGCTTGCACCTACAGCTACGTACATTTTTAATCAGAAATGGTTTGTCAATACTTTTCAAAGATGGCCCCTCAGCATACAGAACCTATTATCTCAGGTTCGCTTATGAACATTATGGATACTATATTAAATTATTAATGTTTACTACAATGGGTGTGGATACTGCATTCATAATTGCTTCTGTATAACTGTTTTTTTTATAGATTCTCAAAGTGCATAGTCCCTATTATATCCTCTTTTTTTTTTTCTTTTCCTCTTGGCTCTTTGGAATGAAGGCAGAAAAAAAATTAAATACTGCACAATTAAAAAGTAAATTGAAGCTTTATTGCAAAGTTCAGAAAAGGTTGATATTTGGTTCGCTGATAAAGAGTAATTGTTACTTAATTTCTCAGTCAGATTCAGCAGTCATCTTTTGGATTGTTGTGGGAAGATTTATATGTTTTTTAATTGTATATGTTTCATTATTCTTACAGGCAGATGCATAATTGGGGAACATCACAAAAAAAGCAAAGAGAGCTGAGTAAAATGTTGGACGAATGGTAAGCTTTCTCAAGTTTTTTTCTACTTTCTTTTTGGCTACTTTGTTATAGTTGTATGAATGGTTTTTTGTTCTCAACATCTCTTTTCCTACTTTTATTTATGTTTTTTGCTGGTTTCATTTTTCTATGATCAAATTGGCTTCAGTATCAGGGAGTACCTTTCAGACAAATATACTGAACTATTGTGTTCATCATTTACTGGTTCATACTGGAATCTTAGCAATAAAATATTTGCTCCATCTACATTTCATTTTATTTTCTGACAGATCAGTTAATATTGAACCCCCTCAGCAGATGCAGAAGCATATAGGAAAATAAGTTATCCCCGACTTGTTTAGTCATCTTCTTGTAGTACAATGGTAGAACCTTTATATTTATTGGCTGTACGTTTCCTAGGTTACTGACTGGAAGGATATACCATCTAATGTATATAGATCATCAATACAAGAACACAAGACTTACCTGTCCATGAATTTATAATGGAAGTTAACTGTTTTCCATTTCCAGGGCTACATATATTACTAGAAAGTATGGCCATAAGCAGCTCTCATCATCCACATACCTCAGTGAGGCTGAGCCTTTCCTGGAGAGGTATGCAAAGCGAAGTCCTGAGAACCAGGCTCTAATTGGAGCCGCTGGCAACCTAGTTACTTCAGAGAATTTCCTAGCTCTCATTGAAGGAGATAAAGATGAGGAGGGTGACCTCCAGCGGGACCAGGGAGCTGGCCCCAGTAGTTCTAAATCCCCTGACTCTGTCACCCAAGATCAAGGCCTTATTGTGTTTTTTCCTGGTACATTGTAGTAAAATCATCCCATGACTATTTTAGCAGAAAATGTTAGGTGCTGATATTTTCTGTGAAAACTCATGTAGATTATAAGAACACAAGCGATTAGATTTGACATTAGTTCAGTCTCATTGATATTATTAACAAATTAGATTTTATTCATTAGTTCAATTTGCTGTTTATGCTAGATAACTTTTATATGATTTGAATGCTCTTTTAATGATTTATCTTTTTAGGTATACCTGGATGTGCTAAGTCTGCTCTGTGCAAAGAAATTATAAACACTCCAGGTGGCCTCGGTGACAACCGCCCTATGCATAGCCTTATGGGTGATCTGATTAAAGGTTTGAACTTGGTACTGTTGCCTTGCTTTATTTTTTCTAATATTTCTATGGGTTAAAGTTCTAATGTTGTATGAATAAATGGTTTTGTAGGAAGATATTGGCCGTTGATTTCTGATCAGCTGAAGAGAAAACCTAACACAATTACTCTTGCTGACAAGAATGCGCCTAATGAGGAAGTATGGAGACAGGCGATAAATTTAGCCTTTCCTGAGGTATTTGGTTTTCTGTTGTCTGATTCCTCTCTGAAAAATATGTAATTGCCATCTCCTTTTGTCAGATCGAAGAAATGACTCAGAGATTTAGAGTTACAGCTGTCCCTGTTGTTCCAGACTCTGAAGGTATGCTATGTTGCGCCCTTTGCTCCTTGTTATCGTGTTTTAATTTTTTAATATTCATTAGATTGATAATATCAATTTGTTGGATCTATAGGGACTGACACAAATCCCTTTTCTCTTGATTCACTGGCTGTATTCATATACCGTGTGCTTCAGCGGGTAACCATCCGGTAATTTACAATAATCTGCATTTTATTACACTGGAAGATAAATTATTTAAAAACTATCAAATGTGGTTCAATTTTGAAGACAAATTTTGAGTATTTCACTGTTACTCTTCTTTTCTTTAGCTTCTTTGCAAAACATGGTTCTAAATATGTCAAAAGATTCCCTTGTGGGTACTTCTAAATATGTCAAAAGATTCCCTTGTGGGTACTGAAATTGACTTTTAACTATTTGCTATCTAATGCTTTGTTATTTTCATCTGTTAATAGGGAAATCTTGATAAGAGTTCTAAGAATCCTGGTTATGTTCTTCTGATGTTTTACCACCTTTATGATGGCAAGGCAAGAAATATAAAATACTTATTTTTTTACTCTTGCAGTTTCGTTAATTTTTTTTTTTTTTTACTCTAGTCATAATAAGCTGTATTTCTGATTTTTTTCAGAGCCGAAGAAATTTTGACAGTGAACTATATGAACGGTTTGGGTCATTGGTGAAGATGCCTGTTCTGAAGCCTGACAGGTATTATTTTACACTTCTATTTTTCTTTGGTATTTTGCTGTTTTCAAACTTTTAATTAAAAGCCTTCTTCATTGTCATCACTGTTACTATAGTGCTTGTTTTTTATATATATTTATAGTATGGCAGGGTAAAAATTTCCTTTTTACATTCACATGCTCTTTTTCCTCTGATCATGGAATTTTAAATTGCATTATCCCTAAGCATTATTTAAAAAACAAATATCTGGTCTAAAAGAATTCAGAACATTATGCTTGGAGTCTTATTGCCTATGGGTTCTATCAGACTTCGTGCTATCAATGTCTCTGTGATAAAAGAATGTGACTGCAAGGACACAAATTTCAGGAATAGTTGTCTAGAAAAATGAATTCATTATTACTCTTGAGTGGTGTACTTGGTGAAGGTAATATTGGAATTGGGTAACTGTACCTATATAAATGGGACCCTTTAGGATCTTTTATATTTTTTTTCTCAATTTGGGTAATGGCTTCTTATTTTATATTTTTCATATATATTTTTTAAAAGTACCGATCACATTTCTGTTAAATACCACAATACCAGTGCTTGCTGAGAACTTGATAGTCTATAGTGTTTATGGATAGTTTTGAGAAGTTATTTATTTGGTCTTTCTTGGTAGAATGGGTTCATGTCTTCATGAAGCATTTTGTCAGAACCAGTACTTGATGTTATGCTTCTGCTCTACTGATTTGTTAGAACCCCCTTGACTGACTACAGGGACCCACTGCCTGATGCAGTAAAGGCTATTTTGGAAGAAGGGATCAATCTTTCCAGGCTTCACCAAAACAAGCATGGCAGGTACCTCCCACCTTATAAACTGAATCTTCTTATTAGGTATTTATTTATAGCCTTGTATTATGCCATGCATTCTGATCGTACCAGCTACTGCACCAATGTGATCCTAATCAAATGATTTTTGTCCTTATTTAATTATTTTAAGAATGTTTCTCTCTTAATGAGTTAGGCACAAATTAATGTACTAGCCTTCCTAATTTGATAAGCTTTTGCATATTTTAGGTCAGAGCCTTCTAAAGGGACATATGCAAGGGAGTGGTCTCAATGGGAGAGTAGTTTACGAAAGATATTGACTGACAATGCCAATTATATAAACTCCATTCAGGTATTATTCCACATCTGTTGTTGCCTGAGTTTTAATTATTTTTTTCCTATGAGTTGGAAAAAGTTCAATTTATTCTACTCATGCTGTAAATTTTTTTTATTTATACAAATTTTTGAAATTTTATTGACTTGTTAAGTGCTTGATATGCCAGGTGCCATTTGAACAGGCAGTATGTAGTGTAGTTGAGCAGTTGAAGAAAGTAGCAAAAGGGGAGCACAGGACTCCAGACACTGAAAAAAGGAGGTTCGGAAATATCATATTTGTGGCTGTTACATTACCGCCTGGCGAGATAGTCAACCTCTTAAAAGAGGTCAGTATGGCTTTTATTTGTTTAGATTAATTTTATTAAGAATAGAGAGAAGTTCTGTCGTCAGAGCTCATCAACATGCTGCTCTTTTGAAAGTTTATATTGATCCCTTTTTGATATGTTTATCAATATGAGTTCCAATTTATGAGAACATCTTTCTTAGGACCGGTTTTAAAATGGTGACTGCCTTCGTTTGGAGAATCATAATTAAATATTTCTAATGCAAAGAGGCCAGATATAGTCTGTCGTTAATTCTTTAAGTAAAAAAATGGTTAATTCTTTCAGTAAAACAATGGTCTACTTTCAGATGATTGGTTTATATTGTCCAAAGATATCAGGCTACATAATAAGAGTCGAGAGTTATGTTGATTACATTGCTGGTCAACAACATATGGGCCTGCAGAAGTTTAGTTTTTTTTATCTGTGTTACTCCAGTTGGTTAAAATTTCAAGAGCAAAATAGATTCTTATTGTAAGTGAACCTCATGAGACCTTTGTAATAGTGCTGAACACTAAACAAAATACATTCAGGATTGCCATATGTGAGCATGCCTAGATAGTACATACACAAAATTGCACTTGAAGAGTAACTTTATGCTATGGAGTTCTCATCTAAAGTCCCTTTTTCACTTAATGGGAGTTCGACAAATATTTCTGCTGTCCTCGAGTAGAAACCTTTTTATGTAACCTGTATTGAGCCATCCTATTTTTATTAGTTGGCCGAAGCAGATCCAAGTGCTAAGAACTTCTTGGAGGACAAGGAGTTGCAGAACAATCTCAAAAAGGCCCATGTAACTCTTGCCCATAAGAGGAGCCATGGTGTAGCAGCAGTCGCCAGCTACGGTATTTACCTCCACCAAAATGTTCCTGTAGAGTTTACTGCACTTCTTTTCTCTGACAAGGCAGCTGCTCTGGAGGCACGGCTTGGCTCTGTAGATGGTGAGAAGGTGAACTCTAAGAATGAGTGGCCACATGCCACCATTTGGACTGCACCAAATGTACCACCTAAAGAGGCAAATACACTACCTGTGCTCGTCTCTGAAGGAAAGGCGACTCGGGTAGTTATTGATCCACCTATTATTATACCGGGAGTGTTGGATTTTTATTGATTATTTTCAACGAATCTTTCTTAACTTTGTATAACTATTTGGCTTGTGATATAAAGGGCCCTTCGGAGGCATTGGATATTTGTCTACACTTAACAATTTTGGTAGGTCTTTCATCTTAGTTCAAATAAATTCTGTATAATTTCTTTCCCGCATGTAATGTCGGAGTCTGGTAGTTTCTGGTACAAAACAACATGACCTTGCTATTGAATTTTGGCTCTTTGTTATCGCACTCGTCCAGCATATTATCTTCGTCGGCGCTGTAATTCAACATGGACCTTGTGAAATTCCAAATAGAAAGGAAAATAACAAATTACAATTATTCATCAGAGAATTTTCGAAATCTAGTGATTAGCACGGAGATTCATTAATGTAAGCTACAAGGTAAAATTGCACGTTACAAGCATGAAAACAAATATAAGGAGACATTTACAAGCTCATTCATCTAAAATTTGATACATCAACAACTATTAGCTATCCTTGAGTGGAGATTATTAAATAACTACAGAGTTACACAATGATTAATAAAGTGAATAAAATTACACAATCAGAAACCAACACCAGGAGGAATCACTATTAAAACGAACTACATGATCAGAAGACAACACCACGAACTTGATAAGAAACAGCTTATTGATGGGTTAAATGCATTTATTTAGTTGGTGGAAGCTTGTTGTGCTCATTTCCCCCACTTACCAACTCATGGAATGCCTCTACTTTCACGGGGGCTGCTCTCATGCCATACATATTCCTTCGAAGAAAAAAAAATATGTAAATACAAAAAAATAAAAAATAAAGAAGAGTAAAGTACACAATTTTTTTTTATGAAGGAACTATAAATCTGATACAAGGGAAGTGCCTAGGACTATTGATACTGGACCAGTTTCTCCTCCACGAGCCAATAACATGGCATGCCAAGCCGGTTTGATATTGGTTTGAGAGAGTAGATTCTTCAAGATACAACTAGGCATAACCTATTGTTACAGCACTGGACATACCAATGTAGTATTTACTCTGGTACAGATATCACAGTAAAACCTACATAGGACAAAGAAAATAGTTTCATACTGTGCTTGGAGCTGAGAAATTTGAGCAGACTGCATTGGTTTGAACTGCTGCTGCATGCCTGGGTGAATGAGACTATTATTGCTATTATTTGATTGAACAAGGTTGTTACCACCCATCATCATCTGTTGCTGCTGCTGTAACCTCATCTGCTGTAACTGCTGTTGCCTTTGATTAAAAGCACTGCCAAAGCCACTTTGAGCATCCATCTGTGCATCAATAGTATTCTCTATCTTCACATCAGCTAGCGGGTGGTGGACTTTTGAGTCAGCCATCATGACTGATCCACGAGGGCTGTTAATCTGGTTGGGGTTGCTAGAACTGCGCCTCAGCTGCTGCAACTGTTGTTGCTGCTGTAGGTGCTGGAATGCAAGGCTTTGCGAATGTACCAGATTCATCTGGGGATGAGAAAATTGTCTCTGCAAATAAAAATGACCATTATATGGTATTGGCCACAGTATAGTACTAGTGAGAACTGAGAATGGGTAATGTGAAGCCAGAAGTGCTGCTAAAAGCCTAAAGTGGTACCGATCTGTGAGGGTAAGGAACTATGCTGCTATGTAGAGGACAATACTAGCATGGAAAATTTTTGAAATGCCTGTGATTGGATGGTCACATAAGGAGAGACGGGATTAAAAATGGTGGATCTGTGGTCACACGGGCAGAGAAAAATGATAACATACGGGATATGGTTGGGGTTGCACCAATAGAGGAGAAGCTGATCCAACATTCTTTGAGATGGTTTGGACATACCCAACTTAGGCCCCTCCTAAGGCACCAGTGCGTAGCGGAATTCTCAACCATTTTCGAAAACACACGGAGAGGCAAAGGTAGACCAAGATTGACATGGGAGGAAGCGGTAAAAAGGGACCTTAAAGAATGGAATGTCTCCAAGTAGTTGGCGTTTGATAGCAGTGCATGGAAGTTCACAATTCATGTACCAGAGCTATGGAGGGCAGTTTTGACATTTTATTTGTTCAAAAAAAGGAATAGGTGGTCTTGGAGATGGCTCTCATAGTTAGTAGAAATATAAAGGATGACAGGATTTGAAACACTTGAAATAACATAAATATATAAAAAGACGAAATCCATACTTGTTGGACATGTAAAAGATTATTCTGATGTTGAGACTGAAGTGGATATGAATGCTGCTGTTGCATTTGGTGGGGACCAGCTTTGTTACCCCCTTTAGTTATTTCTGACAGAGCTCCAATACTGCTTTCAAATATAAAAAAAGAACAAATAAAAGAAAGAATCTATATTCTATCAAATGAACAAACAAATATTCCAAAAGGTGGTTTCATACTAATAGCATGCTGTCAAATTCATGAGAACAGAATTGATATGCAAGCATCAGTAAATTCACTTGTTAAATTGCAGCTTAATTGGTTGAAAAATAGAAATGAAATACTCAATCTTGGAGTTGCTATGGTGCACAAAAGAAGTTTCCAGATCCCCCCAAACACAGAATGAAAAGGAAAATTTAACAGGGGGGGGGGAAATTCAAAAGCGGTAAAAACCATTTATCTTTGTCTTTTAATAATTGTTTTGTAGTGAACCCAACAACTATTGAGTTAACCCATTTGGAAAGCTCACCAGCCTATGAGGTAACGGTTTTTTATCTTTGTCTTTTAATAATTGTTTTGTAGTGAACCCAACAGCAATTGAATTAACCAATTTTAAAAGCCCACCAGCCTACTAGGTAACCTTTTTACCCAAATAATGTTTGCATGACCAAGCCATCTAGCCAAGGTTTAAACAAATAAGTGTTTAACTGACCTACACCCAGAAGCCTGAAGGAACATCTTCAACAAGTCAACAGCTGAGAATTGTTTCCGATAACCATCTGTTAGAATCTTCAAGGATCGACCCAACTTGCACACATGTCGACTAACGACTTCTGATAGAACATCCAATGCTCCTGCAGTTGTATTCTCATAACCCGCGGTTGCCATGAAGCGGACCACACTCTTTCGCACAATTGCATTCCCTTGCTCCTCTGTCAGGTGCTTTCCCTCCCCTCCATTTCCTCTATACTTGTTCCCCACTTTATAGTACTCCAGCATGATACCAAACCTCTCTATCATGGCTGGACTGCGGTTGACCAGACCTGGAAGGTTATCAAGAACCGCATGAAATTCCATTTTTGCCCTTTTCTGTGTAAGGCTAGCTTTAGGAAGAGCACTGTCAGGGACACAGTCGGAGGGGAAGTAAAACTCAGGAAAGAGAGTTTCGTCGGACAGGCTTATCGGGTCGCCTGGGCTATTGTAATCTTTAAAGACCTGTTGATGTGGCACACATAAGGGGTCAGGTTGTGAAAAAAATGCTTATATTTATACTAAAATTTTATATTTCTTGTATTACTTTGTCCAAAGAAAGCTTAAATCCTTCCATCTTCGACAGCCACCTTCTAAATTTCTTAACCCCTCTGCCATACAAACCTGCAAGTAGTTGCCCATGCTACAAATGTTTAATTATTTTGGAGTTTGAAATCTCCTAATACAAAGTATTATTAAATTTCTGTCTGCTTCCCAGCACCAAAATCTATACTCCTTGAAACATTAAAATATGCTTGGACCTTAAAACACCTCATTTTAAAAGAAAGGGAAGTCCATCATCCCATACATGGATGAGTTATAAATCCACTAATTTAAACATGCTTTTGGCTAAGAACACCAACAATAAATTAAATTAACTGCTAAAATGTCAACGGCTCTACAACAATAATCCAGCAAATAATTCTCGCATTACGACACATTAGTAGCGCCGCTGGTGCAAATCAAAGCACATTAGTAGACTTTAGAACTAAGTCATGACATAACCAAAACAAAACTAAAATCCAATAAGACTACCAATCTTGACTACCTTACATAATAGAACCTTAAATATTTGAAAACCAGAACATGAGAGAAAAGCACGTTAGTAAACTTCAGACACTAACATAGCCAAAAAAAAAAAAAATCGAAGTCCAATAAGACTATCAATCTTAACTACCTAACATAATAGAACCTTATAAATTTAAATAAACCAGAACATGAGAAAAAGTACTTGAGTAGACATAAACAAACTGACTCAACATCAACAACAACTAAGCCATTTGTCCCAAACAAGTTGGGGTAGGCTAGAAATTGATCCAAACTTGAGCAAAATTCAAATGCATCACACTCACACATGTATACAGCTAAATTGATTTCTGAGGAAAAGCTACCTGGCGTTTGCGCTTGTGGACAGTTGAGAGCTTTAGGTAAGTGAGCATCCCTTCGGGAGTTCTCTTGGGTATTTCTTTGTCGCCCACAGGGAGCTTGTGGTGACGAATTCGAAATTTCTCAGCATATTGCTTGTACCATGAGCTTGGCCACTTGGCTGGGTTGTCAGATTCACTGTGCCGAACGTTGAATGCAGATTGAGGCTGAGTCATTAAACAGAAGAGTTAAATTTCTATTGCTAAATTAAAAAGAATCAATGTTGGTTGTTCAGGTAATGAAATAACACTCTTAAGTTTAAACTGGGGATAACATGGTATAAACTTATTTAGTAAATATACAAACCCCTTTTTATCTCTAATTTGGCGTTTATTTTCCAGATAATATTCTGAAGTTCTAATAACTTATGTGGGCATAAGTTCTAGTTCAGGTGCCTAATTATTAAATAATTATCTTGCTCTCTTGTTAACTTCTTTTTTGTCAATGATTCCCCTTTTGTATTTGAAATGATTAATCTTCTACTTTTGACACTCTGTAAAAAAAGCACACTATTTTACAGAATCAGATGAACATACTTGAAACTGGTTCCCATCTTCCTTTTCTTCGTCCAATGAAAAATAGACATCGTCTCCATGCAACTGCAGAACTGCACCATAAACAAAGGAGAAACAAACGAGAAGAGAAATAAGTTAAAAAAGTGTTTATCCATAAAGTACAGTGACATGGCATACGACTTTAGGATGTACAAAAATAAGCCAAATATTGGTAGTAGCTACATTGTAAGCATGGAATCACCAATTGCAATACAAGCACATGTGCAACGACCTGCTATACATAATCCCATACCAATAAGTCCAAACCATAATTGCAAAAACAGATCAACTAATCAATACCTGGATAACAACACTGCAAACCAAATTCTACCCAGTGATTGCTCAATTCTGACATATTTACTTAAATTCCTTCAAAAATCCTAAAGCCTAACCTTCATAGGAGCAATTAGTGCACAATCAACCATCAAAATGGTTCCAAAACTGTGCTGCGTTGCAATATATTGGGTAATTTGGACCAACAGAAATACACAACTTATTGTCTGTCAGTGAAGGAGGAGGTGAAGGCCATGATGCCTCCAATTCATGAGATATATTTGCAGCTAACAGTGGGTGGATCACAGAAGGATGATGGTTTCTAATCACATGGGGCAGCGTGTATACAGATGGGCTTGAAGACAGTGGGGGAAAAAAAAATCTTATTTTTCCATTTTTATAATTTATTTTTCTTGTTGGTATAATTTATTTTTCCATTTATTTTTCTTTTAATAAAAAAGGTTCAAAAACTGTAAATTACACTAATCCAACTCACAATTAGGATTTATGTCATTGATGGAGTGCGAGTGCGAGAGGAACAGAGCAGCCGACGCCTTGTCGTAGAGCAACGCTCTGGCGCGCAGCTGGAGCTGGAGCTCTATCTGCGTCCTTCCTGGCGTGGCATGCACCGACCCAGCGCCGGCGCCGGCGCGAGGGGAGAGAAAGAAGTCCCAAGCGGCGGGGGAGGAGATAGCGTGCGAGAAGTGCGCGTAAGCGGCGTCGCCTAGCCACGCGCGCCATGCGCCGCACCCGTCCAGTCGGCGCGCCAAGTCGTATCCTCTTCCATCCTCTCCCAGCAGCGCCGACGCCATCGACGCCGCTTCCAGTTCCCGACGAGTCTGATCTGATTCTGAAGTGTTCTCTTCTCTCTGTCGTGAATTGAAGTGTCGGGTTCAGTAATGAAACTACCGCCTCTAGTGTCCGAGTCCGAGTCTCCTTGGTCGAGCCATTTGCGGATGTGTGGATCAGTGGATGGAGCCGCACTGGAAGTGAGAAACGGTTATATCCAGTGTGACCAAACTGGAGGGTATCGGTTTTGTATATTTTTTTATGAGATGAGAAAAATAGGTAGGTAGTTTATAAATGGAATGAAAAAGGAATTAAAGGAAAAAATGATGATAAAAATTATGACACAAAAATATTACAAGTAAATTTTATTTTTATTCTGTTCTGATTTAGAAAGGAGGAGAGTTTCATCATTAAAATGTTTGTATGCGCAATCTTTATTTTCAATTTCTTGTGCAACTCAAACAACACAAGAATAAAGAATTTAGACCATTATTCTTATACTAACAAAAACATGGTATAAGAATAAAGAATTTGGACAAGCACGCATTCCGAAATTTCTTATTCAACCATGTATCCAAACACACCCTTATTGATGTAAATCATGATGCTACCTCTGAGACAGCCGCTTCCAAAGTGGATTTATGAGCTTTGGCCTTCTCACAGTGACTAAGTCCCTCATCCCTGCTCCATCAAATCAGTATTAAAAAATGATAATTTTTTTAAAAAATAACTGTATCAAATGGAGCCCTTCGAATTATTAGGAAAAATTTTGTAAGCGCTTTGTCTGAAACAGAGCCCTTTGATTTATTAGGGAAATTTTTTTGTGATTTTTTTAAAATATAAAATTTGTAAGGGTTTATTAGGGAAATTCGTAAGGGCTTTGTTTGATGCAGAGCCCTTCGATTTATTATCAAAATTTATAAGGGCTCTATTTGAAACAAAGCCCTTTGATTTATTACTGAAATTTATGAGGGTTTTGTACGATACAGAGCCCTTTGAAGATTGATTATTAAGAAAATAGCTGAGGGTTCAGTATGGGAACTAGGATTTTAGAATCTGGTGACATATTAAGATTGTGTATCAGATACAACATGTCAGATTGTATACCAGATTGGCTTGGCATACCAGAAGGCGCGACAGTTCTAGCCGACGCAACTTGACAACACCAGAAAGAATTACAGTAGGCATATGATGCATCCCTATTCTGAGGCTAGATGGTGAATTATACGATGCTCCAAACTCTAAGAGAGACAGGAGATTGTCCATTTTACTGTCATTTTGTGACCAGTTTTCAGCTTTCCCCAGTACTTCACCTGCTCATTTTCCATCAGTCCGAAAAGACTTAAAAAAAAAAAGGTTAATGAAGAGTTAGTAAGAATCGACGGTTTATTAGATTTTAGGTGTTATAAGAATACAGAAGGATATTCTCGTCTTCTACGTTCCAGAACGACAGAGACTCGGAGCGGAGAAGCATGAGTGGGATTGTAGTGTCTCCGGAGTTGATCGGAGCCCTTCATTCATCGCTGTCAACGCTCGCGACTCAGCTACGCGATCTGCTTCCGTCAGCGAATGCAGTTCCGCCCATAGTAGATCCGAAACCCGTTAGAAATCACACGGTTAATGGAGAGGTCGGTTCTTGGAAAACCGGAGATACGGTTGCTCGGGTGACGGGACCCGCTAAACAGCCTCCTCCTACTGGAGACGGTGAGAAGATTTGGAATGGAGAACAGGCGCGACACAGAGCACAAATCAAGATTTCGCAGATAACAAAGAGCACGAAAGAAGGAAAAAGGGGCTGCTTCAGATGTGGTGATATCGGCCACCTCGCCGGTTCTTGCCCTAATGGACTGGTGTGCTTTGCGTGCGGCAAGCTGGGACATCGATCATTTCAATGCAAGGAGGTTCTTGGTTATAAAAACCCTTCTCCATCACAGAAACACATAGAAGCACCTCCTATTGCAAACCCTAATCGATTCCAAAATCAAGAATCGACACCTCCATTAGCGATTGAAGCCATGGCGACTGAGCTGTTACACTTCGAAGACACACCTCTTTCCCGCTCTCTTGAGGAGGGATTCCAGCACAGCATCGTGCTTCGGGATCCAGCACTATTGGGGAGAGATCGTATCTTGGCTGCTCTCAGGCTAATCTCTCCTCAGTTTCCTTGGAAGGCTGCGAAGCTGAGGGATGGTGAGGTGATTGTGGATGGCCCTGGCTGGTGGAAAGAGAAAGCATTACGGAGAGAATCAGTCAAGATCGAGGATAGCTGGCTAGAGGTGCGATCTTGGAATGAGTTCATTGATGGAGGTCTCAAGTTGAAGAGCGTGTGGATCACAGTGCTCGACTTTCCACGCAAATTCTGGTCGCCAGAAGAATTTGTGAAGCTGGTGAAAGGGTTTGGTGTGATCTTAGAGATAGATCGAAGCACACTAGAGCGCATTGATCTCTATGAGGCTAAGATACGGGTTGGCGTACCAGATCCTCGCAAGATCCCTGCCTATAAAGAAATTGTGTTTCCTGTTGGTGATGAGCAGAGGTGGAAACGTGTCAAGTTCATTGTGGAAACTTCGATTGAACTTCCTCAAGTAAGAAACAAGCGTCGCAGGGTGTGGATCAAAAAATCTGGTACTAAAACTGATGATCCCTCTTCTTCCAATGCTGTTCCAGAGACAGATGGGGTTGAAGATGATGAGGAGTTAGTTGATTATGATGGAGATGATTGGGATGAGGAGCAGAGGCCAGCTGATGAAGAAAATGGGGAAGTAGAAGCAGATCAGGAGTCTATTGATGAAGAGATCATTGTAGAGGCAGTGCCTGGAGGCGAGATTAGATCTGAACTTTCTGGGGTTGAGAGTGGAGAGGTGGCTGGTATCGTCACTGATATGGTGGTGTTTCAGGGAGCTGGAATAGATGATTCCAAGATAAAAAGTCAGAAAGCTGCTCAGAAGGCACAGCAACAGCTGGTGGAATATGCCGGTACCTCTCCTGCTGCTGGTCAGCTGGTAATGCTGGCTGAGGACACTGTACAACCTCTCACTCAAGCTCCTCCTTCTCCTAGACTGACAAGGCAAAGCATTAGACAAAAGATGAAAGGAGGGGACCAAAATGTGCAAAGGAAAGCCCAACAGAGAAAGAAGATTCACAACCTTGAGGCTCCAGAGGAAGGTACGATTTCTCTTGTAGATCAATTTCCTTATACTGACTTGACAGATGACCAGGTCTTAGATTTGTTACAATGTTATGGAATTCATTTAGCCACAGATAAAAGTGATTGTTTGAAACATATCCAATTCCTTAGATCACTTTCTAGAAAGCAGTTTACTTCTGCTATTGAGGAGATAGAATATAAGAAGTATCATGGGGCTAAATTTTCCAAGGGAGATCATGATAAAAGACATCGATTAGATCAGATTATACAGGGGATTCTCCCTGTTCCATGAATATCATGTCCTGGAACGTTAGAGGGTTGAGGAAGGGGGCTAAGAGAAGATTAATACAAGATTTGATTAGAGATAATAGAATTGATATTATAGGTATTCAAGAGACAAAAAAGCATTCTTTTACAAATAGATTAGTTAGGTCTTTCCTTCCAGTTAATTTTGATTGGGTTTTCAAACCTGCAATTCAAACTGCAGGAGGTATTTTGATTGGTATCAATGCTGATAGATTTGACCTAAAAGGTCATTTTATTACTAGCTGGGCTTTATCAATAGTTCTTGTAGATAAAAAAGATCAGTTTGATTTCGGTGTGACGGTAGTATATGGACCCACACAAAGTCATTTGAAAAATTTGTTCTTTCAAGAACTAGCTGATCTTAGAGATATTTGGCAAGGTCCATGGCTGCTCTTTGGAGATTTTAATGCTCTTAGATATAGGTTTGAAAAAAATGGAGTCAATTTTACTGGTAGTGGAGCTAGATATTTTAATGGTTTAGTTTCAGACTTAGATTTGATGGAATTACCATTAGCAGGTCAAAAATTTACTTGGACCAGCCTTAGAGAAAAACCTAGCTTTGCTTTACTAGACAGATTCTTATGTTCTTTAGAATGGGATGAACATTTTCATACCTCTGTAGTGAAAGGACTGCCTAGGTACAAGTCAGATCACAACCCTATAGTACTCTCTGTTGGGGCTCATACTCAATCCTATAAGATATTTAGATTTGATAAGACATGGATTGAAGAGGCTGATTTCAATAGATTAGTTCCTAGATGGTGGTCTGAACATGTTAGAGGCCATGATGACATTACTAAATGGTGTCACAGAATAAAAATGCTTAGGAAAAAGATGAGAGGATGGGCAAAAAATTATTATGGACAGATTTATAGACAAAAAGCAGCCCACTTAGAGAAGCTACATGCCTTACAAATCCAGCAAGAACAGAATGACTGGACTGATGAGGAAATTTCCAGTTATCTGAATATTAAAGAGAGCTTGGATACAATATATGAGGCAGAACAAACCCACTGGAAACAAAGATCCAAAGTCCAGTGGCTGTTAAGTGGAGATAATAATACAAAGTATTTCCATAAGATAGCTTCCCAGCAGTATAGGAAAAAACAGATTCTGAGTTTGACTATAGATGGCATTTTAACTAATAATATGTCTGAGATAAAAGACCATATTACTGATTATTATAAAAATTTGTTTGGGGTGCCAGGTGAGAAGTATTGTTATCTTGAACAAGACTTTTGGGCCCCTCAACAAATAATTTCAGAATCAGATAATGCAAATTTGATTAAACCTTTCACAGAGCAGGAAGTTAAGATAGCCTTATTTGATTCTGAAGCTGATAAGTCCCCAGGGCCGGATGGCATGTCATTTCTCTTTTACCAACAGTACTGGCCGGTGGTTAAAGATGAAATCATGACTTTATTTGATCATTTCTATCATCATAGAATTAATCTAGCCAATTTGAATAAAGCCATGGTGTGTTTAATTCCCAAGAAGGTTAATGCTGTAGATATAAAGCATTACAGACCAATCAGCCTTTTGAACTGCAGCTACAAACTGTTCACAAAAGTTTTAACTACTAGACTGGAACCACTAGTTAATAAACTTTTGGATCAATCACAGGCAGCCTTTTTGAAGGGCAGATATATACTAGATAATGTAGTATGTGCAGCTGAAATTATTCACTCCACTAAACTGAATAAAAAACAAGGAGTAATACTCAAAATAGATATGGAGAAGGCCTATGATAGGGTCAATTGGGATTTTATGATAGAAATGATGAGATCTAGAAATTTTGATCCTAAATGGATACACTGGATAAGAGATATTTTAGTGGGGGGTGAAGTATGTATAAATATAAATGGAGAACTCACCCCTTACTTCCCAGCCAAGAGGGGACTAAAACAAGGTGATCCCCTTTCACCAATCCTCTTTAACCTTGTGGCTGATTGCCTAAACCAGATTATTAAAAGAGGAAGAAATGCTGGGCTTATCAAAGGGTTAGGGCCCAACATTGATCATGCTCATCAGATAACTAACTTGCACTATGCTGACGATACAGTGCTGTTTTGTGAGGCTGATGTAGCAGTTATTCAAAGAATTAAGTGGGCTTTTATTGTGTTTGAGGCACTCACAGGAATGAAGATCAATTATAACAAAAGTGACCTTTATCCTATTAATATAGGGGCAGATTATGCAGATAAATTGGCAAGTATTTTTGGGTGTCAAGTGTCATCTTTTCCTCTTAGATACTTAGGGATACCTATTCACTGGAAACAAACTTGTAAAAAAGATTGGCAACATATTATAGATAAGTATCACATTAGACTTCAAAGTTGGGCCAGTAATTTCCTGTCATATGGAGGTAAAGTAACACTCATTAATAGTGTACTTTCCTCCATAGTAGTTTATATGCTCTCTTTCCATAAAATTCCAGTGATGGTTCTGAAAAAAATAGATAAAGTAAGATCAGGATTTTTGTGGCATACAGGTGATAAGAAGAGATACCATTTAGAAAATTAGGGCTCTGTTTGCAGACCTAAGGAGAGAGGAGGGCTAGGAATTAAAAATTTAAGATATATGAATATGGCTTTGCTTGCAAAATGGATTTGGAGATTTCTAGACCCTAAGCAACAGGGCTGGTGGAAGGAGATATTGATATCTAAATACCATCATAGTTCCTCAAGACAGAGATGGTCTCCATTTTGGAAAGTTTGTAAAGAACTTGAAGATATGGTAAAAATTCAATGTTATTATGCAGCGGGAAGAAGATCACCACTTTCTTTTTGGACAGATAAATGGTGTCAGGGGTATTCTCTCCAGATTTTATACCCCTCTTTGTTTAATATCTGCTCTGATAAGAACATATCCATTAGAGAAGCAGTGGATAGCAACTTTAGAAAAATTAGCTTTCTAAGACACCTTTCTCATAGACAATATCTGGATTGGTTGGACTTACAGCAGGTTGCTCTTTCTAATTTACCTCTAGATACAGAGGATAAATTAGAATGGGGAGGGAAACCTGATGGAAAATTTACAACTAAAGATATGTATTTTTGGCTAGATGATAGGGGAATTAGGATGGATTTTTTCTGTAAAATCTGGGCTTTAAGATTACCTTTGAAAATTAGGATTTTTTTGTGGCTTTTAAGCAAAAGGAAATTACTTACTAGATATATGCTGAGTAGTAAAGGATGGGTTGGAGATACTAACTGTGTTTATTGTCATAAAAATGAAACAATAGATCATCTCTTCTTTCAATGTGCACATCACAGAGGGGTATGGACTTGGTTCCTGGAACAGTTCAACATCAGGGTACCTAGGAATTTAGAAGAATTGATCAATTCAGTGTGGTGTGTTGATTCTAATTTGAGATATAGCTATCAGCTATGTATAAGTGCAATTGTGTGGTTGATTTGGATAAATAGAAATGCAGTTTGTTTTCAAAACAGTTCTCCCCATTCTACTCGATCTTTTGCCATGCTTATCAAGCGGATTTTGCTGTACTGGTCAGGTATGTGGAATGAACAGGTGTGTAATCAAGTGAGTGAGATGATTCCAGAGATAAATGACCTGCCTTTGCAGATTGATATTGATACTGGTATGCGGGGAGCAGTCCCAGTGTCAGCTTGATTTGTGAAGAAACTGACTGGCAGAGCAGATGAGAGAAGATGGTTGATAGATTTGCTGAGTCCTGATGTTATTTTCTCAATTTTATGTTCTTTTTGTAATTGTGGAATTGTCTAGGGCTGTAGATGAATAAGTGCAGGGAAGAGATATTTCTGTGTGTTTTGAGGCTTTGTTGTATCTGTATCTGACTTTTGCTTTCTAGTTAATGGAAAGTGGTAGGGATAAAAGCCCTACTTGTTTCAAAAAAAAAAAAAGACATCACAAATAATCCTAACCCTTTTAAAAAAGGGGAATGAAAATAAAGAATGACAGGTTGTTTCGCAATAGTACCTGAATACTGTTAATGGCAACAAGGAGAAGTAGCTGGTAATGGACTTGCCTCTTACAGTCTCCATTACAGGGGTATCTTCTTTTTCCTATTCTTCTCCAGTCCCCTCAGGTATAGAAGTATCTTGTTCCTGTATTAACAGCTTCCAGTAAGTACCCAAATCTTAATAAGGAAGAAGTTATGTACACTGTACTTATATATGCATTAAATTGAATTCCCCACGTCTTCATACTTCCTTTGTTAAGTACTGCTTCAGTATATTGAGGTTTACTTTCCCCTATAACTGAGAGAGAAAATTATGCTACAGGAATATGTGTGTACCGGTTGACGATCAGAGGGCTCATCAGTTGGAACCCTAGACTTGTAAGTGAGATTGCACAGTAAAAGGTCACCATAATTCTTTGACTGAAGGATGGTGCTGTTTTGTCTAAAGTTGCTCCCTGTCCTCTTCCTGATGGTGATGCCAACTCCAAGGAAGATGAAGCAAACATTTGTTAAACATATAAATATATATTTTTTTTTTTTAAACAAGTGAGCTTAAATTGCTCACCACTCTTTTCATTAAAACGAAAAAAGCATAAACATATAAATATTGCCTCTCTTTTTAAGTGGATCCAGTATGTGGGAGGTGTCCAGTAAATTCACCATTTAGCTAATTATTATTTACCTTCAAAATCTGCAGAGCTAGCCTGTACACTGCTTTCTTCAGGTGAATGAGATTGTGTGTTAGTCTCAACATCAGATTTTATGGCATTAATACTATCTCCAGTTTCACTTGCCTTTTCAAACCCTACTGAATTGAGCAGCTCAAGGGGTTCAGTCGTGTATGTGGTATCCCTGCCATATTAAAGTAGCAAACCGTTCACAACTCATTATAACAAACATTACACACAAAAAGGAAAAAAAAAAAAAAAAAAAACAACAACAACAATGAGTAATGAAAAAGAAAGGACCTAATACTCTTGAGAAGGGTATCCCAGTCAGCATCACTAAAGCGGTTACTGCCAACTTCAAAGAGGTGTACCAAGGCACCAAGAGCAATCAACACTACAGTTTGACCTGTTTTCTTTTCACAATCTAGTAGTAGCCCCAGCAATGGTGGAAACAAGAACAAAATCTCTTCATAAAAAGTATTAAAGAGGTTGCAAACCAATTGGAGAGAATGGATGCCGGTTTCATGGAGCCATTTCTCACCCGATCAATATAGGGGACAACACACGATGGAATATACTATCCCAAAAGTCAGAAGAGAACGTATGCCCCCTCTCATTCAACAAGTCAAACAACATCTCTAACTTCTATAGCACAACTCCTCATCTCAGGTCTTGGGTCCAGAGTCAAATCTGATAAGCCAGAAAGCATTGGGAACCAGTAGTATTCTGTTATGTCAAAATTTGACTCATCTAGCCCAGCATCAACTGGATTCAATACCCCTGCTGGTATGAGGCTCTAAGAGATGAAAAGACAGAAGAATGAGAAAGGGACACTCAGATCATCTAACAGACCGGGAAAGAAAGAAATAAATCATACATGCACACAGAAAAAAATCAGGCTGACCTCTATACTACCTGACTAAAAATGTTTTCGCAACACAATACCTACAACCACGCCATAATGCAAATAAAACAGTAAGTTTGACAAACCAACAAATCAAACTAAATTAGCCTAACAACTATATGTTTGGTGAAAATAAATGGCATGTCAAACCCAAAACCAGACTATAAAACTCATCTAAGATGGTCTTTCCCCAAGGCCACATCAGATAAAATTCATTTAAAGTGTATTTGGACTTAAGTCTGGATTAACTTATCATTCATTTCAGTCCATACGAAAAGTTTCAGGCTAATTGTTTTCTTGGGAAAAACTTGGTTTCCAGATAGTTTGATGTAACCTGTTAAAATACAACAAAAACCGTTGTAACATTCAGAAATGTATTGCAAGAACCCTTTCTAGCTTTAGCAAAGTTTTGCAGTTCAATCAAGTATAGAAATTACCAAAAGAACAACTAACATAAAAGTGGCCTTTTACAGTAATTTATTGGTTAGGCAGCACCAGAAAAGGTTACCAATGTACAAAAATGTTCAAGTTAACAATAGAACCGTTGAGTACCTTATTAAGGAGGTCCGGAAAGCATAGCGCATGGTCCCTACTGAACTTTTAAACTACAAGAACATGTTTATTAAAATCATTGTTACAACATACAAAAATTGAGGTTCTACAAGAAGTAGTGTCAAGTACATAGTAGTTAGTACATAAATTCATCGTGCATATGCATGCATTAACTTATAGAAATTCATATGCATGCATCGTGCTGCCCCAAGTATTCAGTAATCATTACCATACATCAACAAAACACAATAACTTAACAAAAAGACAATCATTCACGGGTCCTTCAAAGTTCTTATGTACATTAACTTATAGAAATTTCATATATATCAAAATCAAAGCATATTATTTCTACTATTTCTTCTGAAGTCAAAATGTGTACTGTGTCTGTGTGGAATAAGGAGTAACAATAATTTAAGAGTTCAACATGCAAAAGTCTTGGAAGATTATCTGCAAAATCGCTAAGGGTAAGGGATCTGCATGCATGGGAACACAATTATTTGCATCTGGTAATTGTGTATCAGATTGTATTTGCATACCAGATTGGACGCCCAGCATCGAGAGACGCCACAGCTGATCTGATCTCCCCGACCAGCATCGAGAGCAACTGAGCAAGATCAGATGGCACCTCATTATGTACGGATGCAATGCAATCATGCAATCTCTTATCTCTTCCTTCCCTCCACCGCCGTCGCCATGCTTTCACTCACTCCCCAGTCATTCAGTCAACACCAAATTGATAATCGCAATCTACAGCGTCCGTCTAGCTCTGATTTTGACCTTTCGATTCATATCAGATGGTGTAAATTAATCATTCAATTAATTGTGGATTCAGCCTCCGTAGACGTAGACGGGTTTTGAGTTACATTTACTAATGGTAATTACTATATACCATCCACACTCTTAGCATCCAGAGCATCCACAGGCTCCAAACAGGTCCTTTATGGATCCAACGACTGGCCCAGTCTATTTAAACCTCCTCTCTTGCTCCAAACCCTAGCCGATTGCCTCTCTTTTCTCCTCTCCTCTCTGTCCAGATCGGAACCCTAGCCGATCGCCTCTCTCCTTTTCTCTCCTCTCCGACCAGTCCAGATCGCCTCTCTCGTCTCCTCTCCCTCAACATCACCCTCCTCTTCACTGCCATCAACCCGAGTTGAACTCAAGATCAACGAAGATGTCAGCTCCAGGATTCTCGTGCTTTGCCTCACTTCTCCTAGGATTCAGGTGATTAGATTTTTATACTTTTCATTTATTTAATTTAATTTCAAGCTTTTGGAATTTGCATAGATCGTTTGGTTTTCTGTAATTGAATTCAAGATCTGATCTGTTAAATATGATTTTTGTATTTTAGAATTGTAGATCTGAAATTTTCATACCTTTTAATTGGAATTTTCGATTTGGCTGCTATTTAGGCAACGAGGACACAGGCAAAATCGTTTTCAGAAACGCGTGGGAGTGCATCAACGTCACTTTTAATTAAGTTTGTAACTTTTTTTTTTTTTACATTTTTCAATGGGATTCAGATGGAGAACTTCTAATTCAAAATAAATTTAAATATAAACAAATTTAAAACAAACTCAATGTCACTTAACACATATGATTTTTATATTTTAGACTTGTAGATCTGAAATTTTCATGCCTTGTTATACTATTACTGTTATTTTGTTTATAATAGTGTCTTTGCTGTACATTCTGGTATACTTGAATAAGCAATTCAGTCAAGTAATCATCTTATTTCATTATGTGTTAAGTTAGTACTCTTAAGGGATCATTTTGTTTCATTATGTGTTAAGTTAGTATCTCTAAGGAATTATCTTGTGTCATTATATTGTTCAATTCTCTAAGGGATCATCTTGTTTCACTATGTGTTAAATTAGTATCTTTAAGGGATCATCTTGTTTCATTATATATTTTTTTTAAAACTCACATGACCTGAAAGGATTAAATATTATAAGAGCACTTTAATTAGTAATTGAACTTAATTGTATTTTGTTTTGTTTGTGTAGGAATTACAGGACAGAGCGAGAAGAGTTGTGCGGAAGGAATCGAAGGAGGAGTTGATGAAGTGTGTTTAGCTTGTAGTGGTTAAAATTATGTAGGATTTGTGTAATTATTATAAGAATTGTTCAGTTTGTTGAAATAATGGATATTATTCTTAATAAATCATCATTGATTGCTTTATTGCATGGTTATTAAAACGTCATATTACTAGCGCATCTAACTGAACACATAAACAATTTTAATTGATCTCTTAAATAGTTTAACTGAACACAAAAACTACGAAATCAAATTTCTGCTGCAACTAACTGAACACATTTTAACTTCATCCCTTAACGTATCTAACAGAACATAAAAAATAAAATTTCAAATTATTGGTGCATCTAATTGAACACATACACACTTGTAAATAATCCCTCAAGGTGTTTAACTGAACCCAAAAACTAAAAATCTAAATTATTGGTGCATCTAACTGAACACTTACATACTTTAATTCATCCCTTAAAACATTTAACTGAACTCTTAAATCAGTATATTTGATGACGTCAGCACAAAAAAAATTTCGGAAATTGGTCAAAAAATTTTTGCTGACGTCAGCACGCGGAAATCTAGATTTTTAAGCCCATTTCTGGCCCCTGGCCTGTTGGATGCTGTGGATGCTATTTTGTTGGATGGTGCATATCACACCTGTTTACTAACTGTTGTATCTGGCTACTTGATTTCTAGCAATAGAAATGGGCCCAATGGCCTTTTGTTCAAAAAAATAAATCATTCAATTAATTATGGGCTAGGGCCTAGGGGTAGGATAGGTAACTTACCAAACCAATATACCATCCCATTCAAAAGTTCAAAAGTACATCGTGTATTTTTTTTTAATGGATTATAATAATTATTCAATTAATGTTATTCAGTTAACTAGAAATAGATAATTGCAAAATTGGATCGCTTATAATTAATAAATTCACTAAAAATTTCTATATGTTTTTTTTTTTACAAATAAATTGGTTTGATTTTTTTAAAAAAAGTTTGCTGATTAAGCCATTTCAATACTGGTTCCTATTTTGCATACTGCAAGCCTCATCATCATAAACTTTTATGTGAATCAGAAAAATAGCGGAAGCAATCTAGCCGAGAAATCTGAAATTGCTGGCAATTTATTAATTAATTTTTCATTTATATTTATTTGATTGATAATATTGATATACAATACACCATGCATGTGTGTTTCTGAAATTGCTAGCATATTAATTAATTTTTCAGTTATATTTGTTGGATGTATATCTCAATGCGCCATGTTGTTTGTGATGCGATGAGGTCTACAAATTACAAAATAGAAAATACTCCTGACCCGCTACGTTGACCAATATTCATGCTCTCTCCTGTTATGATCAACTTCACAAAATTGTTCGACACTTAAGCATAACTACGAGGCAGAAACTCCATTTACATTGCACCGACGCTATTAACTGCGTTTGTAGCCTTATAATTTTATATGTCTAACGTAATTTAACATCTTGTTTGCTTAATAGCTAGTAGGTTAAGAAGAAAATGAATAAGTAGTGGACAAAACCAATGTGTTCTAGATCAAGCCAAATCAGCATCATCAGAACTAGCTGAACAAAACAATGTCTGTGTTCTAGATCTAAAATGTAGAGTACATCTCCGTATAGACAACATTACAAACATAAGTTATTTAAATTCTACAGCAAAATTCAACGCAAGTAGATGACACTTAACTCAAAAAAATAATATCGGTACTAAAGGAAAATGAAAAAACACTAGTTAAGTCCCAGCAAAACTGGAATCCTATTGATCAAGCATACCAGAAAACAGTTTAATGTTGTTTCTACAATATATAACAAATAATACATATTATTTTATTAGTTTTCTAATGATATACTTTCAATATTTAGGAATTTGGCGGATTTATCTTTACTTAGAGGGTCTGGGTCAATATTTAACAACGTTCTAGGAATCGAAAACTCTACCACAAAATTAACTTTACGTTCAGACCCCTACTTTAACTATTATTATCATTTTTTTTTTTTGAAAGTTAGACCCCCCCCCCCTTTGGATCTTGGCATGAACTTGGCATGTACGTTTGGAATCCTATGTATGCTATAGATTTGAGAATTTTTTGAAGGCTATATACAGTATTTTTATATTTTTTTTACCTACTATATCGTACATTAATTTTCACTGTTTCTCTTTTCCAAGAGAACGCATGTAGGTGATTATCATTTCATAACATAAAAATTACATCCCATTCATAATAAGAACATCAATGACTGAAAACAACCACCCACACCCATGGATTTAGTGTACCGGTCCAATTTAATGTGCGGTTTAATTTTATGAAACCCACCCAAAATCACATTGATTAATTAAAGATCACATGCATGAGAGATACTAAATAACTCTTATATATATGTGTGACTGCTGCAGCGTCAACATTCCCAAAAATGTATCTTTTAGAGCAAAATATAAATTGCTTCAGTCAAAGAGTAACACATTATATATACCGTAAATTTTTTTAGTAAACAAATCTGAAATAAAATTAACAGTAAACATCAGATATTCAGATTTCGAGCAATAAACAAATTTCGAGCAATAAACATGGCAGAGCGCCTGTCAGTGGCACTCCTGCGACAGCACTGGTGCCATTAGCGCGGAGGAGAAGACGCCGCTGAAAGTTATGCGTTTGGTGGTTGTGACGCCAGGCCCCCTGGCGCAACATTTTGGTGCATGGTGTGGAGGTGGATAATAGCCTGGGACGGAGGTTGGGGAAAAGGGAGGGAAGGGTTTTGAGGAGGCTGAGAGGAGAGAGAGGGATCTGTCGGAGGAGGTGGTGGAGAGGCTCAGAGGAATTGTCAGGACCCATAGCCCATAGAAAGAAATTTATGGCAAGAATTTCTGTGGTTGCTAGACCAGAGGGAAAGGCGCATCAACAAAATTCCAACGCCAGAGGGCCTAGCGCCACAACCACCAAGCGCCACTCCCAGTGGCGTCTTCACCTCCATGCCAATGGCACCGGCGTCGTCGCCGGAGCGCCACTGACAGAGCGCTCTGTCATGTTCATTGCTCAAAATATGAATATCCGATGTTTATTGTTAAATTTTCTTTTCAAGATTTGTTTATTAATAAAAGTAATTAGTACTGGTAATCAGAAGAATGATGATATCTTAATTAGTACCTATGTATGTTAAAAATGGAAAATATAGCTGCACAAGAAATCACATTTTCTTAATATATTATAAGTACCACAATTATAAGATTGGTAACTGGATTACCAATCTCTTTCCACTCATTCGTTACAATTAATTTATCAATACAAAAAACTACATGAGTACACTGCGCGGTTCAGGAAAGAAAAGAAATTCATTGACCTACTATTTTCAGAAATTAACAACACACTACACAGCTCCTTAATTTGTCTGATTTAAAAGTTACAACTTTTGACCCACACAGTTAAAACCAAAAGTTTCACAAATAGAGAGTAATAAAGACAAAAGTTTACCTTCACGGCAAAACATAGGCCGACAGCTTCTTCATTTAGTTAAGTAGATTTAATAAAATATAGTTTTGGGATGCTCTATAATGGGTCGAAAGCTTAGAGTTAATTTGAAAGTTTGATAAAATCTCTATAAAAAATAGGTTACACGTGTACACTCGTGGTCGTGTCACTACATCTATATAAATGTTGTATTAATATAACATTTATTTGTTCTTTTTAATCATAATAGCTTATGCATTTTTCTTTCTTTTCCTTGTTGTATAACTTTAATTAGGATAAATTAATTCGAAAATTGTATAATCCTTGAAAAAATATTCAAAAGAACTGATTAAATATAAAGTTCTCAAATTAAACTTCAGAATTCGATCAAATTTTCAAATACATAAACTCCCTATGTCATAAAAGTCAAATTTGTTTTGTAATTGACCATTAAGTTTAAAATATATGACTCAAGTTTAAATTTAAATAAAAAATATAATTAAGATGTCAAAAGTTATCATTGTATTCCTATTTTATTCTCACTGCTCCTTTTTAGTTCCATTTTTCATCCAAATTGCACTACTCTCTTGCTTACATGGCAAGTTTTGATTGGATGATGTCTAACAGTCTGAGCGACCCGGATTGTATTCAGTCGTTGCATTGCATGTATGTATGGACGTTTCTAGAAGAGAGAAAAAACGACGAAATCAGAATTCAGAAAAGGCTGAGGCACGTACGCAAGGACCTTCCTCTTGCCATGTGTTGCACTGCTGACAAATGCAGCCCTTGTTTTTTTTAGCAGCTAATTCCATCCGTTCACCCTCATTTAATTTTCATTGAGCTGTGTTGGACGACCTGGACCCTCACTCAAAGTCTCAAACAACAACATATATATGTCTAATGCTCAATTTTTTTAATCATCTATGTAAATAAGATATTCAATTTAATATTATTAATAAGAATTTTTTGTTTTGTTTCTTTTTCCAATATCTCGCAGCGAAGTATTAATTTCTGTTTGTTATGTGTACTACACCATGTTATTCTTTTTTAATAAAAAAAATAAATCCAAATTGAATTGTGCATCATTTTTATTCACAATTGATCTGACAATTAAGATTAGCAGATATGTATGCAAAAATCGTTCTGCGGTCCGATCAATACAAGATCATAAAACATAATAATTTCATATTTCATAATTTTTAATCAACAAAATAAGGTGCATATGAAAATCTTCTAATCTATAATGTATAAATTTGGGATGATCAAATATAATTTTTTTCTTGTGTAATATCTAAAGAAAGGAAAAAAAAAAGTAATGTTACAGCAACTGTTTATATTAGGAATTTGACGTGCACGAAGAAGATATTATTCGATTACGCAAATTTATTTTATCATCTACCATAATTAAATTTACACAAATACATTTTCTAGGACACGGTAGAAGGTATTTTCATACCTGCACCCGTTAAATTTTTCTTTACCCGTACCCGTTAAAAATAGCTTTACCCGTACCCGTTAAGAATTAACGGTACGGGTACGGTAACGGTAAAAAATGGATATAATAATAAAATTTGTACACTTTGTATAAATAAATTATATCAATAAGTATATTAATAAAGTGTAACAATGATGGTGAATATTTTAGATTTTTGCTTTTTTATTTTTTTTGTACACTGAATGGAAATAATTATAGATCTTAAATAAAATCTAGCAATATTTTTTACCAATCATGCAATATAAGATACCATATGTATCATGTAATTGTATTTTTTTTAATTGTGGCAATTACCCGTTATGAAAACGGATACGAAATAGTTTTTACCCGTACCCGTACCCGATAAATTAATGAAACAATTTCCTTACCCGTACCCGTACCCGTTAACTTAACGAAAATAAAACTTTACCCATACCCGTCTTATACGGTACGGTACGGGTTAGATAAACGGGTAAACGGGTTTCATTTACAGCCCTAACATTTTCGTTCTATTTTAAATTGAAAATAATTCTTTATATTGAAGTTTGAAATAAGAAGAACCATTGTATAATCGAACCCTTCTTTTCTGATATATGATATCTTAAAAAAATAAGAAATTTATTGGTAACTTGTTTTTTTTTTTCTTAACAACTAGATTAATGTGGGATAATAAAATTGTAACGCTACATCAAAATTTTATCCGACAGTTCTTTCATTTTGGTTGGCTGCCTCCTATTATGTATCCGATTTTAGGTGGGTGCAATATACACGGTACTGTCCGAGGTGAATCACACATTTTACATTTCTAGTATGTATCTCACATCAAAGTAATTAATCTATTAAATTCATACCCATCATGCCGCACGAGTGACTACAGTCTTTCGCTGCAGATAAACAAATGAAAGAAAATAGAATAGTGAAATACTGAAATGGAAGCGGTGAATAAAAAGACACGACGCCTAGCTAGTGTTACCTAGGGGTGAGCAAAAAGCTCGTAACTCGTGAGTTATTCGAACTCGATTCGTGAAAAACTCGATTATAACTCGAACTAAAAGAACTCGAGTTGGCATAACTCGAGTTGAACCAACTCAGTTAATAAACGAGTCGAGTTTGAGTTAGGCTCAACTCGGCTCGTTGACTCGTGAGCTGACTCGTGACGTAATAAATTTTAATTTTTTGGACATCATCACCATGATCTATGAGTATTAATATTGAGTTTGAAGACATATTTTGCTTCAAATCAATGGAAAAGAATAAAATTGATAATAAATTTTATTTTTTTATATTATTGTAATACTTATAAATAATTATTGCATCTATTCACTATATTCACGAGTTGACTCGAGTTACAAAATGACGAGTTTGAGTTAGCTCGGTTAGCTCGGAACTGCCTCTCGAACGAGTCACGAGTTGACTCGAGTTGTAACGAGTTCGAGTTCGAGTTATGCTCAACTCGCTTGAACTCGGCTCGTATACAGTCCTAGTGTTACCCAAAACTAAACCAATGCAATTCTCCCATAGTGTTACCCAAATTTACACGACACATGATCCACACGACACGCATACGTGTTAGCACGACACGACACGAGTATAAAATTGGCACGATATGATCGTGTTATCGTGTCGTATTAGAAATTTTGAAAAATTGACACGATTAGACACCAACACGACACGAACACGAAGACACGATGCATCAACACAAATTTAATTATTAATGTTGATTATTTAAACAAAATTAATAATTTAAATCCAATTTATAATACTACATCATATTATTTACCATCCTTTGACTCATATTGTTCTTATCTAATTATTATTTTTTTTATAAAAAGTATTAATAAAAAGTTTAAACTTAACCAAATAATAAATTATTACGGCTCAGTAAAATTTTATCCTTTACTTTTAATTTTTTAATATTTTTTATTTTAAAAATAATAAAATAATTCAACACGAATAACACGATGTGTTAGTCGTGTTGTGTCAAAATATGTGTCGTGTTAGCTCCTTTCACCATTTAGCATGACACAATACGACACGATTAAAAAAATAATTCGTGTCAACACGATACGATACGAGACTCCAATATGATCGTATTTGACACGACACAATACGACACGTACGATTGGAGAACCCTGCCCATTGCCCACCGACCCCGAGACAAAAACGAACCCATGCAATTGTGACACCCCGTCACGCACAGTGATTAGAAAGTACAGAACGGAGTGCCCGCCGCGGATGTCCCTGCACCCGCAAGGGTTAAACTAAATCTAATCTAATTCAATAATTGGCAAAATACAATTTATTGTACACAATTAATATACATGTCAAATACAAATTTACAATTAATTATTTAAATGTAAGATAAATCCTATAAGGTCTGGTTCATATTGGTTACTAACCACAGTATCCAAGGGTCTGCTACACGTCTTGCTGTCCAGTACTTGATTTAAAACCTGGAACCCACAACCAATTGTGGAAAACATGCAAAAAGCATAGAATGAGATAAATAAAATTTATCTCAGTACGGTATTCAGTTCCAGCCACTTGAGTTTTGATTTTCATACGTTGGAACTAAATACATGACTGAGCCAAATAATTTTCCAATCAATCCATATTTATTTCAATTAAACATTAAAAATAAAGTTTTAATCAGGCAATGCGATTATGAGATGAATTAAGTACCAGTCAATATCAATTTAGAATTCAAAGTATAACAATTATCATTTTAGATACTTGGACAAGTAATTAATGGTATGCAGTAACTATCATGTAATTTGAGAAAAACATTCACATCCTCTAGCGAATAGACATAGCAATGTCGAATTAATTCAATTAATGCAATATGAAATATGAGCTCAGAACCAATTTGATCGTATTTCAGATTTGAAATCATATAAATTTTAACTCAAATAATTGGACAATCTAGTAGTAACATACAGGTCTAGTTCTATAATTCAATATCAGAATCAGAAATGTCGCGAGACACCTTTTATGCGGGCTGCCAATGACCAAACAATTATACCACGAGTCTCCTTCTATGAGGGCTGCCAATGGCCAGACAGATATTCAGATATTCAGATATTCAGATATGCCACGAGTCTCTTTCTATGAGGGCTGCCAATGGCCAGACAGATATTCAGTTATTCAGATATGCCACGAGTCTCCTTCTATGAGGGCTGCCAATGGCCAGACAGATATTCAGATATTCAGATATTCAGATATTGCACGAGTCTCCTTCTATGAGGGCTGCCAATGGCTAGACAGATATTTAGATATTCAGATATTGCGAATCACTTTCTAAGGGGGTTATTAACGGTTGATAGCACAATTCAGACAATCGAAAATCAGGAGTGTAACAAATCAAAAACAGTACCGAATCTAAAATATAAGTGCCTACTACACGATGCTTGGTAGGATGGATCGTGACTCCACATCCAAACATTACGAGTGTCTATCTCAACCACACAAGCTGTACTTACCTCAATCAAATCACATTTCAATTGGATACCATTCAATATGCCACGTTTCAATCATGCATCAGTATATATATACACAAAATATTTTTATAAATGCAAAGCAATCATGAATACGAAATGCATAATGCTAATATATCACATGTAATTAAAAATCAAGTGCAATCCGTACCTCAAGCAGCAGGTAAAATCCAAAACAAAAGCAAGCAAGCAATCAAATTAACTCTACAGTGCCTCCGTCATGTCAGCTGCTCCTAAATTCCAACTCAAAATCTCTCAACTCTAAACAAATATAAATTCTCATTTCAATTTTTAATACTCAAATAGGTTTAGTTTATATTTTCAAGTAATCTATATTTTAATAAGTATTGCCATTAGTGCCCAATATACTGAAAGCATGTAACTACAGCCCTTGCTTAACATCAGTTTATATGATTCTAAAATACTACTATCACAAGTATTAGTATGAACTAATAACCTTAATCAAGTTTGAACATGTATCAATATTTTATGCTTAAAAGAGTTTCAAGAAAAATTACATTTATTCTCTAACTGAAACCAACCTCTAAATTAAAGATAAATCGTGCACTTGCTACCAAAATCTCATGTAAACTCATTGTGTTACAACAAAACCTAAACTATACATATGCATTACAATATGACATGCAACCCTTGAATGCATTAGTCTTGTTTACTAATACTAATTATCTTTTAAATCAAAATATTTGAATACCCATAGCATGTCATGCAACTTAATTGATACGATCGGGTACCAAATACGAATCTAATCTCGCATGCAAGACTTATGCAATATTAGTGTTCATAGTTTCTAAACAATTTCAATAAATAGCATTTATCGTTCACAAATCCATTCTCTAAAATATTCACATGCATGCATGATATGCCCAAGATTAAGGTTTGCGGCCAAACCTTAATTCAAACCCAATATCATTGCCCTTTTTACCAATCAGCCCTTTAAACCCACAAAAATCAGTATTGTAACCCTACGAAATTTCGTTACCACAAACATGCTTGACATGCACAACTTCATATTACCATTTACATGCATGAACTACATTTATTTGAAAATAATGCAAGACTTGAATTTAATCCATAACATATACTTAACATTTGTGATTCCCTTTGAAAGTTCAATGCACATGCAAAAAAATCTAATGTAGCTTACAAATATCCTTTTTATATATTTCCACATAAGTCCCCAATTATCAAGCCTCTGACACAATACATAATCAATCACAGATTTACACAAATTAACCAGATTTCACAAATTACACAATTACACAAATACTCAGATCATTCAGATTACACATTCTAAATTAAGTTACACATCTATACAAGAGATTAGAAATACTTACCAAAAGAAATGACTCAAGGAATGATGGCTCGCATATCAGCAACGCCATCAACAAATCGAACAATCGGACAACGAAATAGTAACTGAGAGAGGTCAAGGAATGAGTTGCTACCCGTCGGCTGGCTCAAAACTTAGCGAATCAGATTCAAAGCGGGTTTAGGGTTTGGATCAAATTAGAGCTTAAAGGTGGTTTTGGAGGAAATAGGTGCTGCATGTAGGTGGGGGCAGTAGAATAGGCTTGGTTCGGTGGAAGAGAGGAGGGACGGAGCTCCTTCGGTGGTGAGGTGGCCTAGGCGAAAAGCAAAGAGAAGGAGAGGAGTGGGGCCGAGCTTGGGGCGGAGAAGAGAGGTGCGGTTAGGTTTAGGTGGTGGGGCGGATTCTTCGGCGCGGTAGACAAGGGTGGCGCCGAGAGGAAGAGGCATAGGGAGGAGAGATCGAAGTGGAGGTGGCTTAGGCAGAAAGAACAAAGGAGGCAGAGAGGGTTTCGAGGGAGAGGGATAAAATGAGAGGGGTCACGGATCCATTTGGGACTAAATCCCATTCAATATTTTTTTTTTAGTTTACGGGTTTCACATTCGTCCCCCCTTAATTAATTTCGTCCTCGAAATTTAAAATGAGATACGAATTAACAGAGATGAGTGCAAAAGATCAACAAATCAAATTATTTCAGAAAGAACAAGCCGAACATAATAGACAACAATTAAGTCAAGACACAAGAAAGATAATGAAATGGAGATGATAACAAATTCTAACAGAGAAACAATCGAGTAGCACCACAATATCAAAATTTATTCTTTCTTCAATGGTGACTAGTCAATGAACAAAGAACAAATCTAATATTATATAGAATCAATTAACAAAGCTGATAGTCAGTCAGTTTTGTTTGACTCTTGCACTAACGAAAAAAGAAAATCGAATGGAGTGATTTAGGAAAATCTGAATTGATCTATTAGAAACGAGTCAATTTGAAATTTGGAACTCAAAACTTCAAAGGAAACAATAACCGATATGCATCAATTAAAAATCTATCCCCCTTTTTTTTCATAATCATAAAATTCAAGCAATAATTAATTTCTAATATTACATTTAAGAAACTAATTATAATATATATATAAGGCATAATCTTAGCAAAATAACATTAAAGCACTAAACATCAATTCACTTGCTAATCAACCACAATTTGTAACAATAACTTAATATTATTCTTAAACATTAAGCAATCGATACAACAAATTAACACATAACAACCATTCACAACTACATAATATAGATTAAGTGTATATATATATATATATATAGAGAGAGAGAGAGAGAGAGATTGGCTAAAATGCTTTGCAAAGCATAGAGAGTCTGTGCTTTAGTGTATTGGGCCGTTGGATCAAGTACAGTTCGCGGATAGATTTAATCTTAACAGTTCGATTTAATTCGCTGATGGGATGAATTCCTCCGTTAATTTTTATTCTCTCTTCCGTTTTCGTCCCCCTCTTTCTCGTTAGCATCTCCCGAGTCCCGACTCTCTCTCGCCACTAGCTCCACTCCACCCCCTCTAAACCCTAAGAAGGAATCGACAACGCCTGAACGCCTCAACTGAGAAGGATTTGTTAGCACCTTTTGAGTCTAATAGCTCTTCGAATCGCTTGGATCTCGAACCATATGTGAGACCTTTGTTTCTTTCATGTGTCGTCTGCTTTTCTGTAGCTCCTTTATCCAAACGACCTCATGGCTGTGCTTGCAAGCCAGGAATCGAGTCGAACAAGAAAATCTCAGATAGATTTTCCTATCCTCTCCTTCGTGGGCTAATTGTTTTTCTTGGTTGCAAAGATTGGTCGACTTCGGCAATTATTGTATTTTTTTGGGATTTCAAATTTTAAATTGAAATCGCTACCACCCCTCTCAAAGTAAAATTAACTACTTAACTACTTATATTCAGGTTTTGTTTTTTTGTTTGTAGATTTCTATTTTGATTGTCAAATGGAATTGTAGCTATACAAATCAGTATGCTATATATCTGTGCTCTTTAATGCTCGTGATTGAATGTTGATAGCACAAATACAAGCATTCTTCTGGAAAAGACATATACCAAATGCATATCATTTCGTTCTTGCACATCACTTTATATTCATTGTTTATATCTCTCAAGCAATTAGATTTTTTTATTGTTAATTTTTAGTGCTCATAGTTTAATGTTCAAGTAGAGCAACTAATAAGTGTATACTGAATTTTTGGGCAGAGGTTAATAGTAACATAACCAAACAAACTCTTGTTTTTCTTAATGACTGAATTCACTCTAATTTACTTCCTTAATTGTGTCTTTTCTATTCTTTTATGTTTCCTATCGACAGAACCATAGTCACTTGTGATTTGCAGATCACTCGATTTGCAGACAACTGAATATATCACCGATGTCTATTCAAGAATAATAAGTTCATACCATCTTAATTAGTGGTACCAAACTCGGTACTGGCATTCAATATAATATAAGTAGAATGAATACAAGTGCACTAGAATTTCGGCAAAAGGTATACAGTAACAAAGCGAGCAAAATGTAAAAACAATCTCATTAATTTTAAACATACAATATTAGTAATTTATAACAGAATAAATTTGACAAAAATAACTCAAAATTTTAGCTAATCAATAACTCTTCTTTTCACCCTCTTCTTCATTGGTCTCCTCTCCATCAGCTTGCTCACAATATTCTTCTTTCTTATCACTGGCTTGCTTGATGTCTTATTCGTTCTTATCATTTCCTTGGAGAACATTTTTACATGCCTTGTTTCTCCAGTAAAGTAAAATCCTCACCGATCAACAATAAGTTGAGCTCAAAAACCTAAACACAATTTGCAACAGTGCAATAAGGTAGAGAGATCAGCTAACCATGTAAAATTAGTGGGTACTCATACTGAATAGCTCGAATTTGCAATATTGTAAACTATTATGTTTTATCTAAGGTTCAATGAAACTCGGGACATTTTTTTCAGTGAAAGAAAAAGCATTTTTCATTGGTGAGCTTAAGAATAAAATCAATTTGGATATTCATTCTTTCCTAGATAGCCGCTATCTAGTTTCTCTAAAAAAAAATTTGGATATTCATGTAAAGTCAATTCATAATTTTGTTTCAATCAACATTCTACTTAGATGCCGTGAAATCTTACATGCTATTTGGAATTTTTAGTTGGAACCACAAAACTAAATATTGCTCAAATCTCCAATTTTGCCAAATCTGACAACTTATAAACCGAGTATGCACAAAATTACCTGTCACAATTGCTAATTTGGCCTCAACCTCACTAGTCTCAACCGATTATGCTAGGGTTTAGGGTTTGCCACACCTTTCCTCATCTCAGGTGAGCACGGAATTGAAAGTGAGCACTGAGCAATGCGGAGACGGGGAAAGGGAGAGGGGAGTTGTGGCACTAGGCGCAGAGAGGATAGTTCTCCAATCTGTCGAGATCGAGAGATAAGGGTGCGGAGGCAACGAAAGAGAGAAAGGAGCATCTAGTTTTTTTTCCCCCCTCTGTCTAAAATGTGAAATGAAGGCCAGAGGAAACGGAGAGGAGAGATATGACGGAGAAAGATGTAGACGGAAAATTTTAAATTTGACGGATAAACTCAGCGCGTCAGCGCATAAAATTCGAGCGGCTAGATCAGATTGAAACACAAATCTTAAAGTAATCAGACGGTTATAAATACACTAAAGTACAGACCCTCTATGCTTTGCAAAGCATTTTAGCCAATCTCTCTATCTCTCTCTCTCTCTATATATATATATATATCATTGCACTTCCAGATGACTTGAGAAACATGATATACTCGTAAAAATACGAAGAAACCGAATCAAATTAGACAAGTTACCCAACAGATCTACCCCAACTCACGAAACTTATTGGTCTGGTTCAGTTCTTAACCATTCTCTGATACCATCTGTGACACCCCGTCACGCACAGTGATTAGAAAGTACAGGACGGAGTGCCCGCCGCGGATGTCCCTGCACCCGCAAGGCTTAAACTAAATCTAATCTAATTCAATAATTGGCAAAATATAATTTATTGTACACAATTAATATACATGTCAAATACAAATTTACAATGAATTATTTAAATGTAAGATAAATCCTATAAGGTCTGGTTCATATAGGTTACTAACCACAGTATCCAAGGGTATGCTACACGTCTTGCTGTCCAGTACTTTATTTAAAACCTGGAACCCACAACCAATTGTGGAAAACATGCAAAAAGCATAGAATGAGATAAATAAAATTTATCTCAGTACGGTATTCAGTTCCAGCCACTTGAGTTTTGATTTTCATGCGTTGGAACTAAATACATGACTGAGCCAAATAATTTTCCAATCAATCCATATTTATTTCAATTAAACATTAAAAATAAAGTTTTAATCAGGCAATGCGATTATGAGATGAATTAAGTACCAGTCAATATCAATTTAGAATTCAAAGTATAACAATTATCATTTTAGATACTTGGACAAGTAATTAATGGTATGCAGTAACTATCATGTAATTTGAGAAAAACATTCACATACTGTTGCGAATAGACATAGCAATGTCGAATTAATTCAATTAATGCAATATGAAATATGTGCTCAGAACCAATTTGATCGTATTTCAGATTTGAAATCATATAAATTTTAACTCAAATAATTGGACAATCTAGTAGTAACATACAGGTCTAGTTCTATAATTCAATATCAAAATCAGAAATGTTGCGAGACACCTTTTATGAGGGTTGCCAAAAACCAAACAATTATACCACGAGTCTCCTTCTATGAAGGCTGCCAATAGCCAGACAGATATTCAGATATTCAGATATTCAGATATTAAGATATGCCACGAGTCTCCTTCTATGAGGGCTGCCAATGGCCAGACAGATATTTAGATATTCAGATATTCAGATATGCCACGAGTCTCCTTCTATGAGGGCTGCCAATGGCCAGACAGATATTCAGATATGCCACGAGTCTCTTTCTATGAGGGCTGCCAATGGCCAGACAGATATTCAGATATTCAGATATTCAGATATGCCACGAATCTCCTTCTATGAGGGCTGCCAATGGCTAGACAGATATTTAGATATTCAGATATTCAGATATGCCACGAGTCTCCTTCTATGAGGGCTGCCAATGGCCAGACATATATTCAGATATGCCACGAGTCTCCTTCTATGAGGGCTGCCAATGGCCAGACAGATATTCAGATATTCAGATATTGCGAATCACTTTCTAAGGGGGTTATTAACGATTGATAGCACAATTCAGACAATCGAAAATCAAGAGTGTAACAAATCAAAAACAGTACCGAATCTAAAATATAAGTGCCTACTACACGATGCTTGGTAGGATGGATCGTGACTCCACCTCCAAACATTACGAGTGTCTATCTCAACCACACAAGCTGTACTTACCTCAATCAAATCACATTTCAATTGGATACCGTTCAATATGCCACGTTTCAATCATGCATCAGTATATATATATATACACAAAATATTTTTATAAATGCAAAGCAATCATGAATACGAAATGCATAATGCTAATATATCACATGTAATTAAAAGTCAAGTGGAATCCGTACCTCAAGCAGCAGGTAAAATCCAAAACAAAAGCAAGCAAGCAATCAAATTAACTCTACAGTGCCTCCGTCATGTCAGCTGGTCCTAAATTCCAACTCAAAATCTCTCAACTCTAAACAAATGTAAATTCTCATTTCAATTTTTAATACTCAAATAGGTTCAGTTTATATTTTCAAGTAATCTATATTTTAATAAGTATTGCCATTAGTGCCCAATATACTGAAAGCATGTAACTACAGCCCTTGCTTAACATCAGTTTATATGATTCTAAAATACTACTATCACAAGTATTAGTATGAACTAATAACCTTAATCAAGTTTGAACATGTATCAATATTTTATGCTTAAAAGAGTTTCAAGAAAAATTACATTTATTCTCTAACTGAAACCAACCTCTAAATTAAAGATAAATCATGCACTTGCTACCAAAATCTCATGTAAACTCATTGTGCTACAACAAAACCTAAACTATACATATGCATTACAATATGACATGCAACCCTTGAATGCATTAGTCTTGTTTACTAATACTAATTATCTTTTAAATCAAAATATTTGAATACCCATAGCATGTCATGCAACTTAATTGATACGATCGGGTACCAAATATGAATCTAATCTCGCATGCAAGACTTATGCAATATTAGTGTTCATAGTTTCTAAACAATTTCAATAAATAGCATTTATCGCTTCACAAATCCATTCTCTAATTTTAAATTCACATGCATGCATGATATGCCCAAGATTAAGGTTTGCGGCCAAACCTTAATTCAAACCCAATATCATTGCCCTTTTTACCAATCAGCCCTTTAAACCCATAAAAATCAGTATTGTAACCCAACGAAATTTCGTTACCACAAACATGCTTGACATGCACAACTTCATATTACCATTTATATGCATGAACTAGATTTATTTGAAATAATGCAAGACTTGAATTTAATCCATAACATATACTTAACATTTGTGATTCCCTTTGAAAGTTCAATGCACATGCAAAAAAATCTAATGTAGCTTACAAATATCCTTTTTGTATATTTCCACATAAATCCCCAATTATCAAGCCTCTGACACAATACATAATCAATCACAGATTTACACAAATTAACCAGATTTCACAAATTACACATTTACACAAATACTCGGATCATTCAGATTACACATTCTAAATTAAGTTACACATCTATACAAGAGATTAGAAAGACTTACCAAAAGAAATGACTCAAGGAATGATGGCTCGCATATCAGCAATGCCATCAACAAATCGAACGATCGGCCAACGAAATAGTAACTGAGAGAGGTCAAGGAATGAGTTGCTACCCGTCGGCTGGCTCGAAACTTAGCGGATCAGATTCAAAGCGGGTTTAGGGTTTGGATCAAATTAGAGCTTAAAGGTGGTTTTGGAGGAAATAGGCGCTGCATGTAGGTGGGGGCAGTAGAATAGGCTTGGTTCGGTGGAAGAGAGGAGGGACGGAGCTCCTTCGGTGGTGAGGTGGCCTAGGCGAGAAGCAAAGAGAAGGAGAGGAGTGGGGCCGAGCTTGGGGCGGAGAAGAGAGGTGCGGTTAGGTTTAGGTGGTGGGGCGGATTCTTCGGCGCGGTAGAGAAGGGTGGCGCCGAGAGGAAGAGGCAGAGGGATGAGAGGTCGAAGTGGAGGTGGCTTAGGCAGAAAGAACAAAGGAGGCAGAGAGGGTTTCGAGGGAGAGGGATAAAATGAGAGGGGTCACGGATCCATTTGGGACTAAATCCCATTCAATTTTTTTTTTTTTATTTTACGGGTTTCACATTCGTCCCCCCTTAATTAATTTCGTCCTCGAAATTTAAAATGAGATACGAATTAACAGAGATGAGTGCAAAAGATCAACAAATCAAATTATTTCAGAAAGAACAAGCCGAACATAATAGACAACAATTAAGTCAAGACACAAGAAAGATAATGAAATGGAGATGATAACAAATTCTAACAGAGAAACAATCGAGTAGCACCACAATATCAAAATTTATTCTTTCTTCAATGGTGACTAGTCAATGAAGAAAGAACAAATCTAAAATTATATAGAATCAATTAACAAAGCTGATAGTCAGTCAGTTTTGTTTGACTCTTGCACTAACGAAAAAAGAAAATCGAATGGAGTGATTTAGGAAAATCTGAATTGATCTATTAGAAACGAGTCAATTTGAAATATCGAACTCAAAACTTCAAAGGAAACTATAACCGATGTGCATCAATTAAAAATCTATCCCCCTTTTATTCATAATCATAAAATTCAAGCAATAATTAATTTCTAATATTACATTTAAGAAACTAATTATAATATATATATATATAAGGCATAATCTTAGCAAAATAACATTAAAGCACTAAACATCAATTCACTTGCTAATCAACCACAATTTGTAACAATAACTTAATATTATTCTTAAACATTAAGCAATTGATACAACAAATTAACACATAACAACCATTCACAACTACATAATATAGATTAAGTGTATATATATATATATAGAGAGAGAGAGAGAGAGATTGGCTAAAATGCTTTGCAAAGTATAGAGAGTCTGTGCTTTAGTGTATTGGGCCGTTGGATCAAGTACAGTTCGTGGATAGATTTAATCTTAACAGTTCGATTTAATTCGCTGATGGGATGAATTCCTCCGTTAATTTTTATTCTCTCTTCCGTTTTCGTCCCCCTCTTTCTCGTTAGCATCTCCCGAGTCCCGACTCTCTCTCGCCACTAGCTCCACTCCACCCCCTCTAAACCCTAAGAAGGAATCGACAACGCCTGAACGCCTCAACTGAGAAGGATTTGTTAGCACCTTTTGAGTCTAATAGCTCTTCGAATCGCTTGGATCTCGAACCATATGTGAGACCTTTGTTTCTTTCATGTGTCGTCTGCTTTTCTGTAGCTCCTTTATCCAAACGACCTCATGGCTGTGCTTGCAAGCCAGGAATCGAGTCGAACAAGAAAATCTCAGATAGATTTTCCTATCCTCTCCTTCGTGGGCTAATTGTTTTTCTTGGTTGCAAAGATTGGTCGACTTCGGCAATTATTGTATTTTTTTGGGATTTCAAATTTTAAATTGAAATCGCTACCACCCCTCTCAAAAGTAAAATTAACTACTTAACTACTTATATTCAGGTTTTGTTTTTTTGTTTGTAGATTTCTATTTTGATTGTCAAATGGAATTGTAGCTATACAAATCGGTATGCTATATATCTGTGCTCTTTAATGCTCGTGATTGAATGTTGATAGCACAAATACAAGCATTCTTCTGGAAAAGACATATACCAAATGCATATCATTTCGTTCTTGCACATCACTTTATATTCATTGTTTATATCTCTCAAGCAATTAGATTTTTTTATTGTTAATTTTTAGTGCTCATAGTTTAATGTTCAAGTAGAGCAACTAATAAGTGTATACTGAATTTTTGGGCAGAGGTTAATAGTAACATAACCAAACAAACTCTTGTTTTTCTTAATGACTGAATTCACTCTAATTTACTTCCTTAATTGTGTCTTTTCTATTCTTTTATGTTTCCTACCGACAGAACCATAGTCACTTGTGATTTGCAGATCACTCGATTTGCAGACAACTGAATATATCACCGATGTCTATTCAAGAATAATAAGTTCATACCATCTTAATTAGTGGTACCAAACTCGGTACTGGCATTCAATATAATATAAGTAGAATGAATACAAGTGCACTAGAATTTCGGCAAAAGGTATACAGTAACAAAGCGAGCAAAATGTAAAAACAATCTCATTAATTTTAAACATACAATATTAGTAATTTATAACAGAATAAATTTGACAAAAATAACTCAAAATTTTAGCTAATCAATAACTCTTCTTTTCACCCTCTTCTTCATTGGTCTCCTCTCCATCAGCTTGCTCACAATATTCTTCTTTCTTATCACTGGCTTGCTTGATGTCTTATTCGTTCTTATCATTTCCTTGGAGAACATTTTTACATGCCTTGTTTCTCCAGTAAAGTAAAATCCTCACCGATCAACAATAAGTTGAGCTCAAAAACCTAAACACAATTTGCAACAGTGCAATAAGGTAGAGAGATCAGCTAACCATGTAAAATTAGTGGGTACTCATACTGAATAGCTCGAATTTGCAATATTGTAAACTATTATGTTTTATCTAAGGTTCAATGAAACTCGGGACATTTTTTTCAGTGAAAGAAAAAGCATTTTTCATTGGTGAGCTTAAGAATAAAATCAATTTGGATATTCATTCTTTCCTAGATAGCCGCTATCTAGTTTCTCTAAAAAAAAATTTGGATATTCATGTAAAGTCAATTCATAATTTTGTTTCAATCAACATTCTACTTAGATGCCGTGAAATCTTACATGCTATTTGGAATTTTTAGTTGGAACCACAAAACTAAATATTGCTCAAATCTCCAATTTTGCCAAATCTGACAACTTATAAACCGAGTATGCACAAAATTACCTGTCACAATTGCTAATTTGGCCTCAACCTCACTAGTCTCAACCGATTATGCTAGGGTTTAGGGTTTGCCACACCTTTCCTCATCTCAGGTGAGCACGGAATTGAAAGTGAGCACTGAGCAATGCGGAGACGGGGAAAGGGAGAGGGGAGTTGTGGCACTAGGCGCAGAGAGGATAGTTCTCCAATCTGTCGAGATCGAGAGATAAGGGTGCGGAGGCAACGAAAGAGAGAAAGGAGCATCTAGTTTTTTTTCCCCCCTCTGTCTAAAATGTGAAATGAAGGCCAGAGGAAACGGAGAGGAGAGATATGACGGAGAAAGATGTAGACGGAAAATTTTAAATTTGACGGATAAACTCAGCGCGTCAGCGCATAAAATTCGAGCGGCTAGATCAGATTGAAACACAAATCTTAAAGTAATCAGACGGTTATAAATATACTAAAGTACAGACCCTCTATGCTTTGCAAAGCATTTTAGCCAATCTCTCTATCTCTCTCTCTCTATATATATATATATATATCATTGCACTTCCAGATGACTTGAGAAACATGATATACTCGTAAAAATACGAAGAAACCGAATCAAATTAGACAAGTTACCCAACAGATCTACCCCAACTCACGAAACTTATTGGTCTGGTTCAGTTCTTAACCATTCTCTGATACCATCTGTGACACCCCGTCACGCACAGTGATTAGAAAGTACAGGACGGAGTGCCCGCCGCGGATGTCCCTGCACCCGCAAGGCTTAAACTAAATCTAATCTAATTCAATAATTGCCAAAATACAATTTATTGTACACAATTAATATACATGCCAAATACAAATTTACAATTAATTATTTAAATGTAAGATAAATCCTATAAGGTCTGGTTCATATAGGTTACTAACCACAGTATCCAAGGGTCTGCTACACGTCTTGCTGTCCAGTACTTGATTTAAAACCTGGAACCCACAACCAATTGTGGAAAACATGCAAAAAGCATAGAATGAGATAAATAAAATTTATCTCAGTACGGTATTCAGTTCCAGCCACTTGAGTTTTGATTTTCATGCGTTGGAACTAAATACATGACTGAGCCAAATAATTTTACAATCAATCCATATTTATTTCAATTAAACATTAAAAATAAAGTTTTAATCAGGCAATTCGATTATGAGATGAATTAAGTACCAGTCAATATCAATTTAGAATTCAAAGTATAACAATTATCATTTTAGATACTTGGACAAGTAATTAATGGTATGCAGTAACTATCATGTAATTTGAGAAAAACATTCACATCCTGTTGCGAATAGACATAGCAATGTCGAATTAATTCAATTAATGCAATATGAAATATGAGCTCAGAACCAATTTGATCGTATTTCAGATTTGAAATCATATAAATTTTAACTCAAATAATTGGACAATCAAGTAGTAGCATACAGGTCTAGTTCTATAATTCAATATCAGAATCAGAAATGTCGCGAGACACCTTTTATGAGGGCTGCCAATGACCAAACAATTATACCACGAGTCTCCTTCTATGAGGGCTGCCAATGGCCAGACAGATATTCAGATATTCAGATATGCCACGAGTCTCCTTCTATGAGGGCTGCCAATGGCCAGACAGATATTCAGATATGCCACGAGTCTCCTTCTATGAGGGCTGCCAATGGACAGACAGATATTCAGATATTCAGATATGCCACGAGTCTCCTTCTATGAGGGCTGCCAATGGCCAGACAGATATTCAGATATTCAGATATTCAGATATGCCACGAGTCTCCTTCTATGAGGGCTGCCAATGGCCAGCCAGATATTCAGATATTCAGATATGCCACGAGTCTCCTTCTATGAGGGCTGCCAATGGCCAGACAGATATTCAGATATTCAGATATTCAGATATGCTACGAGTCTCCTTCTATAAGGACTGCCAATGGTCAGACAGATATTCAGATATTCAGATATTGCGAATCACTTTCTAAGGGGGTTATTAACGGTTGATAGCACAATTCAGACAATCGAAAATCAGGAGTGTAACAAATCAAAAACAGTACCGAATCTAAAATATAAGTGCCTACTACACGATGCATGGTAGGATGGATCGTGACTCCACCTCCAAACATTACGAGTGTCTATCTCAACCACACAAGCTGTACTTACCTCAATCAAATCACATTTCAATTGGATACCGTTCAATATGCCACGTTTCAATCATGCATCAGTATATATATACACAAAATATTTTTATAAATGCAAAGCAATCATGAATACGAAATGCATAATGCTAATATATCACATGTAATTAAAAATCAAGTGGAATCCGTACCTCAAGCAGCAGGTAAAATCCAAAACAAAAGCAAGCAAGCAATCAAATTAACTCTACAGTGCCTCCGTCATGTCAGCTGCTCCTAAATTGCAACTCAAAATCTCTCAACTCTAAACAAATATAAATTCTCATTTCAATTTTTAATACTCAAATAGGTTTAGTTTATATTTTCAAGTAATCTATATTTTAATAAGTATTGCCATTAGTGCCCAATATACTGAAAGCATGTAACTACAGCCCTTGCTTAACATCAGTTTATATGATTCTAAAATACTTCTATCACAAGTATTAGTATGAACTAATAACCTTAATCAAGTTTGAACATGTATCAATATTTTATGCTTAAAAGTGTGAAACCCGTAAAAAAAAAAGTTTTTCCGTGATTTGTGGATCTGGTTCCCTCTTCTCTTTATTTTGTTCCTTTTCTTCTTCTCTCTCGTGCAGCCCAACTACACAAAACCCATCTCTGTTTCTTCTCCTCTCTTACTCGACACCAACACCAGACCCCACCTCCCTCTCCGTTTACCTCACCCCTCATCTCCGACCCAAGTATCAAACCCCACCTCACTGCTTCTCCTCTCCTTTCCGCCATTTCCCCCTTTCTCCTCCTCAGCCCCACTCACGACCACCCATGCAACCCCCTCTCTTCTCAAAACCGAAACTCCAACTCCTCCCTCTCATCTCACACACTCACCCACTGACCACTGTTCCTCTCTCTCTCTCTTGTCTTCTGAGTTGGTACTGGTGACGAGGCTTGTGACAGAAGGCGACGGCGACGCTTGGTGGCTGGTCGGAGACGGCACAGGAGGCGACAGGGCAGGGCACAGACTGAGCACCTCCCTCCTCCCTCTTCCTCCTTTTTGCTTGCCATCTCGGTTTGGTTGATCTCTTCCCCTCTCTTTCTCTTTTGTTGTGCTGTGTGCTTGAGAGGCTTGTAATTGCTGAAATGTTGAACTGTTTATTGATTGTGTGTGCTGAAATCTATGCAAGCCTCATTATTTATGATCTGTGATTTTCTTGTCTGAGTTTGATCTATGGATAGTTGAGTTGAGGCATGCTCTGATTTGAACTGAACTGTTGCTTGCTTGATTGAGTTGTTAAGTAGTGTTTAAGGGTGCATTGCCTCTGATTGAACTGATCTGTGTTGATACTTGAATAATTATGGAAATCATGAGATCTGATATGCAACCTTACTAGCAGTATAGTAGTTGTATTAGATTAATGCCATAAGTCTATCTAAGATAATAAGTATGTTACAATGGTATTGTTTGAGACCAAATGGAAATCTTTGGCGGTGGCTAATTCAACTCCAAATGTATAATTGAGTTTAGAATGAACTTCAAATGAACGATGTGTACACTTGTGTACCTGACATGGAACGAGTATAAAACTAGCTTTAGCATTATGGAGTTAAGGAATTAGAAATTTAAATATGATTTGATTTCAAACTTGATCTTTGGTTTAGAAAAGGTAAAGTATGGTAAATGACTGTCAAAACCGACCACCATTTATATGCTAAGTTAAATACTATTTTAAATGAACACTTTGATTTGTCATTTGGAATAAAGACTTAGAATCAATACTTTTGTTGTTTAGAGTTGGGAGGCTGAGTATTTGAGCCGTGACAGTTGGTACGATCGCTTATGTCTTGCATGTTTTGTGTTCTTGCTTTCAGGTACGGGTTCCACTTGAATTTTGATTATATTTTATATAAGATTTAATTGATGGCATACATGTTTTCGTTAATTGTTGCATTCATGTACATTCCTTGTGAAAATGTAAATGATGCATGATTGTATAGTGGCATATTGAATGGTATCCGATTGAAATGTGATTTGATTGAGGTAAGTAAAGCTTGTGTGGTTGAGATAGACACTCGTAATGTTTGGAGGTGGAGTCATGACCCATCCTACCAAGCACCGTGTAATAAGCGCTTATGTACCGGGACTCAGTAGGTCTAGTCTAGAATGGACCGGAGTGTGAGTGTTCCCAGCTTGCTTGTACATTGGATGATTTAATTGATTGAATGATATTTGAATTGAATTGGTCGGGGTAGCCCCTCGTAGAAGGTGCTCGCGACATATTGACTTTGATAATGAGAAAAGAAATCGGACTTGCATACTAGAAAAATTTTCCAACCAAATAAGTCGGTATTTGTTATACTTTGGAAATTGAATTGTTATGGAATTGATTGCCGAGCTCACATTGCATACTGCATTGATTTAATTAATTTGACATTGTAATTTCTGCTTGGAACAAGATGTGAATGTTTTTACACGATAGTTGTTGCATATGATTAATTGATTTTCTAAGGAATTGAAATGACAATTGGCATACTCCGAATTTTAAATGATTTTGAAGAGTACTGAATTTATTTTTCTAATTGCATTGCTTGATCGAAAAGTTAGATTTAATGTTATTTGAAATAAATATGGAATTTGATTTGGAATTTAATTGACTCAGTCTTGTATTTAGTTCCAACGCATGATAATGAAAACTCAAGTGGCTGGAACTGAATACCGTACTGAGATAAATTTTATTTATCTCATACTATGCTTTTGCATTGTTTCCACAATTGGTTGTGGATTTCAGGTTTCAGATCAAGTGCTGGACAGCAGGACGAGTAACGAGCCATTTGACACTGTGGTTAGCAAACCATCTTTACCAGACCTTTGTAGGATTTAATTCATGTTGGAGTAGTCAATCATAAATTCATAATTGACATGTATATTAATTGTGATTAATCAACATTAAATTGTAAATTAAGCATTAGTAAGCCTTGTGGGTGCAGCAGGCATTCGCGGCGGGCACTCCATCGTATACTGTCCAGTTACAGTATTCGACGGAGTGTCACAAAAAGAGTTTCAAGAAAAATTACATTTATTCTCTAACTGAAACCAACCTCTAAATTAAAGATAAATCGTGCACTTGCTGTCAAAATCTCATGTAAACTCATTGTGTTACAACAAAACCTAAACTATACATATGCATTACAATATGACATGCAACCCTTGAATGCATTAGTCTTGTTTACTAATACTAATTATCTTTTAAATCAAAATATTTGAATACCCATAGCATGTCATGCAACTTAATTGATACGATCGGGTACCAAATACGAATCTAATCTCGCATGCAAGACTTATGCAATATTAGTGTTCATAGTTTCTAAACAATTTCAATAAATAGCATTTATCGCTTCACAAATCTATTCTCTAATTTTAAATTCACATGCATGCATGATATGCCCAAGATTAAGGTTTGCGGCCAAACCTTAATTCAAATCCAATATCATTGCCCTTTTTACCAATCAGCCCTTTAAACCCACAAAAATCAGTATTGTAACCCAACGAAATTTCATTACCACAAACATGCTTGACATGCACAACTTCATATTACCATTTACATGCATGAACTACATTTATTTGAAAATAATGCAAGATTTGAATTTAATCCATAACATATACTTAACATTTGTGATTCCCTTTGAAAGTTCAATGCACATGCAAAAAAATCTAATGTAGCTTACAAATATCCTTTTTTGTATATTTCCACATAAATCCCCAATTGTCAAGCCTCTGACACAATACATAATCAATCACAGATTTACACAAATTAACCAGATTTCACAAATTACACAATTACACAAATACTCGGATCATTCAGATTACACATTCTAAATTAAGTTACACATCTATACAAGAGATTAGAAAGACTTACCAAAAGAAATGACTCAAGGAATGATGGCTCGCATATCAGCAACGCCATCAACAAATCGAACGATCGGACAACGAAATAGTAACTGAGAGAGGTCAAGGAATGAGTTGCTACCCGTCAGCTGGCTCGAAACTTAGCGGATCAGATTCAAAGCGGGTTTAGGGTTTGGATCATATTAGAGCTTAAAGGTGGTTTTGGAGGAAATAGGCGCTGCATGTAGGTGGGGGCAGTAGAATAGGCTTGGTCCGGTGGAAGAGAGGAGGGACGGAGCTCCTTCGGTGGTGAGGTGGCCTAGGCGAGAAGCAAAGAGAAGGAGAGGAGTGGGGCCGAGCTTGGGGCGGAGAAGAGAGGTGCGGTTAGGTTTAGGTGGTGGGGCGGATTCTTCGGCGCGGTAGAGAAGGGTGGCGCCGAGAGGAAGAGGCAGAGGGAGGAGAGGTCGAAGTGGAGGTGGCTTAGGCAGAAAGAACAAAGGAGGCAGAGAGGGTTTCGAGGGAGAGGGATAAAATGAGAGGGGTCACGGATCCATTTGGGACTAAATCCCATTCAATTTTTTTTTTTATTTTACGGGTTTCACAGCAATTCTCCCATGGCCTACTATTATGAAATTTCTTTCTTAAATTTACAATTGAATTAATTAGGAGAGAAGATAAGCGGTGCTGAACGAAAAAAAAAGAATAAGGAAAAATTAGATTTATGTCACTTCAAATATTTTAAAATTAGTAATTTGTCACTCCAAAATTTAGCCTTTGAAAATTTTTACTCTACATCCAATTTAATTAGAAACTAGGTGGGGTCATCGAGCTTCGCTTGATATATGAGTTTTTGATAAATATATATTTAAATTTTTTTTCATTTATATACTATTTAATTGCATAAATTTTGTTATACATTTTTTTCTTTTCATAATATACGAATTTATATTGCATAAAAAAAACAAATTTCATATAAAATGTTAATAAAATAAATAACATTATTTTTGTTGACAATTAGTTTATTAATAACAACTAGCAGACACGCCCACCCAATGTGTGGGCAAAATTTTAACAAATAAAAATATAATGAATATAAAATAAAACATATAAAAATGCATTTTGGAGCATTTTAGTATTTTATTGACCAATGTTACATGACAGGTTTTATAAAAGTTTATTTATTCAAAAATAAATATTTTATAAAAGTTCGGAAACACTGTGAACAAACTTATCGAAGCCATTAGGAAGGTAGTGTCGGATCCTCTTATGAGAGTCATAACTGCTATTGGGCATGAATGTGTTTAAAATCAAATTTGTTGTTTGATCTGTACCAGTAAATGTGTTTAAAATCAAATTTCCTCAATCTATACCAGTAAATGTGTTTATAATCAAATGAAAAACATAAATAAAAAAGGATCAGAAGCTAATACCTAGTACAAGCTTAAGAAAAATGGGATTTATCAATTAGAAAAGTAAGGCAGTTGGGTCGGCACGACGGCATCAGAAGTATAAATAAGTAATATAATTCGAACAGTGGAAGTAATTTAAAATTACTACAATAATAAAAAAAAATCAAGTTCACACCAAATCCTTAATAGTCCTTCCAAAACTCAATTTTGACCACAAATTTAGTGGAAATCAGGAAAATGAGAATTTATTTAGGGTTTTGTTATTTGAAATGAAACATTCTTGAGATTATAATTGAAACCCAAATAATGATCTTTGCTACATGGTAGAATAGCTTTTCAAATTATTATTAGTATTCTTTTTTTTTTAAGAAAGCAGCCAATGGCTACCTGTTTCATTAAAATAAAAAAAATTACAATCACCCAAATTTGAAAAAAAAAATATCGCCAAAAATGATAGAAACCCCTGAGTTATCAGCCTGCCCTGTAGGCATCCATGTAGTCTCCCCATTTATTCTAATGCAGCCTTAGCACATGTGAAAAGATACAAATTTGGGGACCAACCAACTATTTACACTATGTCATAAGCAATCATTGAGTAACTCGAACAAAAAAATCCCCAAGAAGTTTTTTTTTAGAACAATTGACAGTGGCTGTCAAAGGCAAAAAATCCCCAAGAAGTTGGTTCCAGAAGCTGGTACCGGAAGCTAGTACCAGCACAGGTTTACAACATTTACAATATTACAATTAGCTTTCCAAATAATTAGCTTTCCAATTGTTTTCTTTCAGATTGAAAATAGAATAGAAAAGAATAGATAGGTCTGCAGATGAACTTACCATCAATCTAATATCGTTCACATCTACTGAATCTTCTTCTCATATCTCGCAACAGATTATCATTTGCAGCAGCAGCAGCGAATCCTTCATGTAGATTTCCGATAAAGAAGGTTTAGGGTATAAATCTAAATCCAAAATTCAAAATTGAAAGGAATGGAGAACCGGTTGAGAAACCTTCTCAAATTAGGTGAAAATCAAATCAATAATTAATCAAACAAAATAATTTCCAAACCAAATCAAAATAAAATCAAACTAAATTAGACTCACAACAATCCTGATCAAATTGAATAAATCATGGTAGTTTTGCAAAGGAATTTACCATGACACTGAAATTTCACCATCTATTCGATCTTCATATCCTGTCTTGCAGCTGATCTCCGCTTGCAGAAACAAAAAAGAATCAATATACCTGTAGTTGTTCTTTCCGTTAAGTTTCGGGTGTCGTTGAAGCGGGCGTACCGTGGCTCGATCTTTGGTGATTGAAGCCAGACCGACCGACCGCCAAGGCTCATCTACGACACAAGCGCAGTCCAAACTCCGAAACAGGTCAGTTATGGGGTCTGAAGAGAAGCGATCGATCAGGTTTTTCACAAGTAGCAGCTAGGTTTTGAGGTGCCACTGATCGAAGTCAAAGCAACAGCCCTTGGTTCCTGGCCTAGTTGTCAATGATGGTACATTTAGGTTGTGAATCAGTGGTAAAACAATGAAGAAAGGTGTGCAGCAGCTAAGTGAATATAACAATAGCACAGACATAATGGCCAATACAGAAATTCGCGTACAATAAATAGTGAGACATTTCTCCATCTAGCACAAACCTAATTGTGGGCAGTACCTAAATTTAGAAAGAATCACATTCATTTGACATGTTAATTAAAACTGAATTTTGTAGAAAAGGTAAAAGTAAGGTGTCCTAAAACCTTTTAAAGAAGCTTTCTAGTGTCCATAACAAAGCCTGCATCAGTTGTTCCAATTCCAGTTGCAAATTGGTGAAATACACCAGCATTACACGTGTGAATCAGTGCTATGTAAAACTTACAAATACTTTTTTTGACTTTAACTACCTTTCAAATATAAACTTGAAGCAAGATATTAATTAACTATGCAAATTAATGTCAAATAAATCATTGAATTTGCACCTATCCAAGACGGCAATGGCCTCCTTGATTTTTTAGTTTGTTAGAAATTTACCGACCCAAAGGGCTTCATCCAAGTAAGAAAGATAAACAGTAATAATAAAAAGAGAAATAAATGAATCGATATAGAGAAGTGCGCTAATATTCAAACATAGACTAAATGACCGATCATGTGGGATCTACAAACATATAAATTGGCACTTGTAATTTCATAAATTTAGATAATAACACCGTGTTGTAAAGAAGGTATTTGTGGAAATGCCTACATGGGAAAAAGGGCATGAACAAAACCAAACTTGTACCAGTATACATACCATCTTTGCATGATGTCGTAGGATGAGAAGGGGTGGAAGAGGGCAACAAAGACAATGGTAAAAGAAATGGTAAAAGAATGTTAAAAGAACGATAAATTACAAGATTAGTTAATTAAAGAAATTTCAAGTGCAGGAAATGGCAGATATACCTTGGTGCCTAATCCAAATATGAGGCCATCCAGCCAAGCACAACATCATGATGCTAATGGACCCTACAGAGACCTCAGATTTCGAGGGGCGGATTCAAGAGGAGGTGGAAGCGAGAAACATAGAGAGCCGAGAAAAGATGGACTGCCATGAGTTTGGGAGTAACTGCGGTGGTGCCAGAAGGCGCAGGGTGGAGCACCTCTTCACCTTTCCCGCCATCGTCCCCGCTTTGAGACCAAACCTAAATTGGCACTTTAATTTCATAAATCTAGGAAATTCGGTTGATAATATGAAATTATAAGCAGTATACATAGGGAGGAGAAGGGAGCGGCGCCAGTTTACAAACCCTAGCGAAGCAAAAGTGGAAAGAGCCACGCAGATTTTTGAATGAAAAAGAGAAAGATATGTTGCCATAATAGATCGACGGAGAGCCGAATCATAGTTTGATTTGTTGTGAAATTTGGAGGAAGGAGGGGAGATGAGAGAATAGGCTGTAATATAATAATAAAAAAATCACGGAAGAAGGAATCGAACCCGTATACTTCACTGAACGATACATTACCGCCCTGACTCTTGTCCGTTAAAGAGTACGACTATTTGTTAGAAATACAAATCTAAACCGCACATCATATCAAATTGCACAGATCAATGGTTTATAATTGATGTTAACACATGTTTCAATCCCTAATTGTTAGAATATTATGACCTTTCTGAAGGTGCTTTTATAAGTAGTATAGATATAGATATAGATGAATACAGATGTGTGGGAGTCCAAAATTTTTTTCTTCTTAATCAGAAGCAAAAACAATTGAATTGTGCAACTGAGAATCGACAATGCGAGTCTCATATCTTCATCGCTCGACTAAAAAAAAAAAGCCCGGTTGGAATCACGGAAATAGATGCAAAGGAAATGAGAAAATAATTGGAAGAGAACAAAGATCTCACCAAAGTGTGCTTACATGCTCACCAACAATGATCTCCCCGTTATAAGCACACTACAACAGAAAAGATCTTTAACGGCGCCCTAATTACGGCAGTTTTTTAAAAGGCTGCTGTAAAAAATACAGGGTGGCATTTTAGTAAATAGGAAGAAATTTATTTATGGCAGTTAATAACAATAGGCGCCGTTAAAGTGTGCAGAAAATTCGGGAAATAAATTCGCTGATTTTATACGGCTGGTATTAAAAGAACCGCCGTAAAAAAAATTATACAGCGGTTTTGTTTAATAACCGCCGTAAAACCTTGATTCCAAAAATAAAATATTTAATTAATTTGATAAATTGATATATAACAACAAATTTGGAACACCTTGTTAAAAAGAGGAAAGCAGATGTGCACTTATACAATGCTGATTGGTAGCATACAGTATCAATGTGATATTTTTCATTTGCTTTATTCCTCGTCCCTTGTTCAATTAGAGTAGAAAATATGTATCTTTAAAAATTAAGAAAAATAAAGAAACTTTGAGCATACCTCAATTTGCAAGCTTGTGGAGTTCGATCACCATAATTCATTCCTAATTTTTATAAATCATAATTAATATTTACAGGAAAAAAATAACCTTTTGATATAACAGTATTTTATAGAGAAATGCTATGGTGCATCGCGATGTATTAAGATTTTTGTACATCGCGACTATATTTGTTGATAGTTTTACGAATTGAAAATCTAACTAAACAAATCCAATCTATATATTGAAATCTCATTACAAAACAAATTTTATATTTTTTGAATTTTTTTACTATTTTTTCGAATTTTTTAAAACCTGCCATTTTTTGAATTTCTTTATTATTAATTGGTACCAAAAAAAGGAAAGTTATAAAAAATTCTAAAAAAATAGTAAAAAATTTTAAAATTTGATTTGTAATGAGATTTCAATATGTAGATTGGATTGGTTTAATTAGATTTGTCAATTTATAAAAAAGTTGATGGATAATGATCGCGATGTACAAAAATCTCAATACATCGCGATGCACCATAGCTTATCTCGTATTTTATAATATATATATATTAGAGAAAAGAACTATTCATATAAGATGAAAATATATATCTTCATTTAGTTTATTTTACTGAGAATTTTTGTGTTCTACGTCTATTTGTAAGTTATACGTATTATTTTTATAAAATTTACTATTTGATATCTTATATGAAGTTTTTTGAAGCCAAGATCAGATAAAAAAAATATAAGGACAATACAAATAGAAAAGGTTAATTTTTATGGGAATGCAACAACAATTTAACAACAGTTAAAGTACAGTTTCTCATGTGTATATAAGATTTTTTTTGAAACTTTATGACAGAAAAATCATGGAAACAATTTGTAAACTTTAATAATTAAAATTGTGTTTATGTATATATCAGTAACTTAATAGAAAAATAATAGAAACTGTGTGTATATACATGTAATCAAGGCTTTAATCTACACACATCCTATCTTGTAAATCTTTCTCTATGAAAGCATACCTACTTGAATATGACCACTTTGAATTATTTTGCCTCATCCATTGTTATTATAAGCTGCCAAAAAATTATTCCAATCAGTTATTTTGGACAATAATACCCTTGTATAGAAGAAACATAATACCATGATGCCCAGTACTTCCCTGGTGGTTTATTAGCAACATGATTTGACAAAAGTGCCTATATTATCGAACTGTAAAGTTAACAAACTTTTTTTCTAGAATGGCATCAGAACTATATATAGTGGTGCACACTTAAATATAAAAGAATAATAAGACGAAAATTGGTAATTAACAGATAAATATTGCAACTTTTTTTTTATAATGTTAATATAAACAGTACATTACTATCCTTTTTCAGTTGCCTATCTCGTAGTAAAATATTTCATTTACTTTAATTTTGGTCAAAAAGGAAAAAAAATACATAGGTTTTTGACATCAAGGCAATGCACAAAGCTCAGGATTGCCCATGTCTACAGGAGTACACTGCCGTTCAGAAAGAAAAAGAAATTCATTGACTTACTATTTTCAGAAATCAACAAACACAACTCCTTATTTTGTCTGGTTTGGCAGAACCAACGGAACTTTTTATTGATATTGCTATATTAAAAGATACCCAACATTTCAAAAACCGGAAGTTTCACAAATAGAGTGTAACAAACACAAAAGAGTACCTTCAAGGAAAAACATGGGCAAACAGCTTCTTCTTTTAGTTAAGTAGCTTTTATTAAGCATACTTGTGGGATTCTCTATAATAGGTCGAAAGCTTAAAATTAATTTGAAAATTTGATAAAATCTCCATGCACGATCAGTCCGTGAGAAATATGCAAAAATATGTTAGACGTGTATAAACTCGTGGTCATGTTGATCTATTAATATAACATTTATTTGTTTTTTTTAATTATAATAGCTTATTCATTTTTCTTTCTTTTCCTTTTCGTGTAACTCTAGCTCTCTAAGATAAATTAATTTCAAAAATTATTCAAAAGATATAAAGTTCTCATATCAAACTTCCGAATTCGATCAAATTTGTTATGGAATCTAAAAAACTTATAACATAAAACTTAAATTAGTTTTATAACATAAAATTTCAATTTTTTTCAAATTAAACTTATATCAAATTCTGAAAAAAAATATTTTCATATAAATAAAATCGTTACAACATAAAACTGAAATTACTTTTATAATTGACCATTAATTTTAAATTTTATGAATCAACTTTAAATTTGAATACACACACACACACACACACACACGCTATCTAAGTTCTCATTTGTTTCCTATTTTAGTCTTGCTGCTCCTTAACTAATAAGTAGTTTTAATTAAGTATATATAGTTGTGGGATGCTCTATAATTAATGGGTCGAAAGCTTAGATTTAATTTGAAAGTTTGATAAAATCTCAATGAGTCCGTGAGAAATATAAAAAATTGGTTACATTTGTATACAGTGATGGTCGTGTTACTACGTCTATGTTAATTTTCTATTAATATAACATTTATTTGTTTTTTTCATCATAATATATAGCTCATGCATTTTTCTTTCTTTTCCTTGTTGTGTAACTCTAGGATAAATTAATTCGAAAAAAATTATAATCCTTGAAAATTATTCAAAAGAACTGTTTAAATATAAATTTCTCGAATCCAACTTCTGAATTTGATAAAATTTATTATGTATTCAAGTTTATTGTATCACATATTAAATTTTATTCGTTTAGATTGGATAATATTTTCAAATACATAAATTCCTTATATCATAATTAGTTTCATAATTGAACTTTAAGATTAAAATTTATAACTCAAGTTTAAAGTTAAATAACTCCTATTTTATCCCCGCTGCTCCTATTTTCAACTTTTTTGAAAAGCCAAATCAAATCAGGCTACTCTCTTGCTCACGTGGCAGGGTTTGATTTGCTGAGGTCAAAGCGACCGGATGGTAAAATGCACAAAGGTGCAAGACTGAAAGTGCAACTACTAGAGCGCCCGTGGGCAAATTAATACTTCCATTAACTAAGTAAACAAGTTCAAATTACATAATCGCCTTCAAATAAAATGGATCAGACCCGGTGCCTCACAACCTAACCACTTCCGTACCAGGAAGCTACCAACCCAAATAAAACAAGAGAACAAAAAAGATAAAGAAAAAAACACCACTAAACATAAAACAAAGAAAGACTATCCAGCACCAGGTTTAAAGCAAGAACAACTTGTACAGTCATGGTGGCGCCTCCTGCACCATTTGAAAAAAACGATTATCTATTTCTCTTAGGATGCGCCTTTGATGTTGCATAGCCCCATTTTCATTTACCTCTCCTCTGAAATTGATATTTTCCTTCCTAGCCATGTTTGCGAAATCATGGGCTTTTCTGAATTTAAAATGAATCCAAAATTATTTTTGTGCATCATTTACATTCATAATTGATCATACATTCAATGAAAGGACAATATGTCATATATATTCGCAGTCTATCATACTGTGAAGTATACAAATTATTGTAGATGTACCACATTAAATTTATTTAGAAAATAAGCATAAAAATTCTTATTTAGGAAATTAACAAATTTAATTCAAATTGATCTAGTATATAGTAGTAGACAATTAAGAAAAGCCTAAGAATAAACTGATATTTCATTGCAATTTTACATTCGTCGTTTAGTCAATTTTGGGCCATGTAAGAAATGCAACTGAAACAAAATGATTGATCCTAGATAAAAAATTTCAAATTCTCAATTATAAAACCACATATTCTTGACGAATTCTTTTCGTAGCTAGCATGTAATGACATTCAAATCATTATGAAACATAATTTACATTTAAATGGGAATTCTAGTCTAAATTCGTTATAAATATATATTAACTATTCCTAGATCTCATTGTCCGTACAACAAAAGGTTTATATTATTTATAACACTGCATATCTGACAACATTAGAAGATACGTTTACAAAAATCGTTTTGTGGTCCAATCAGTACAAGATCATAGAAAACATAATAATTTCATTCATAATTTTTAATCAAAAGCCCCAAAAAAATAAGGTGCATATGAAAATATCCTAATCTATAATGTAAATTTGGGATGTACAAAATATAATTTTTTTCCTTGTGCAATATCCAAAAGAAAGAAAGCAAACAAAGAAAATAATGTTACAAGTAACTATTTATATTAGGAAATCAGATTTGACGTGCACCAAGAAGATATTATTCGATTACAAATTTATTTTCTCATCTATATTAATTAAATTTACACGAATACATATTTCGTTCTATTTTAAATTCAAGAAATTCCTTGTATTCAAATTTGAAATAAGAACAAGAAGCATTGTATAACCGAAATCTTTTTTTTTCCTTGATGTATGATATCTTAAAAAATTTGAACATTATTGACAACATTATTTTTAACAGCTAGATTAATTTGGGATGTAAAAATAGTCACACTACATCAAAAACTTTATCCGATGGAAACTGCCAAAAAAATTTAAACCGATGGTTCTTCTATTTTGGTTGTTGCCTTCTATTATTTATGTATCGATTCTATATATGGGTAAAATGTACAGGATAGTGTCCGAGGTGAATCATGTAGAATTGTGTAAATAGATGAAATTTTAATTAAAGTTGTCCATTAATTTCATCAAATTTAAAATTTGAAGTTTAAATTTTATATTTTCGAATTACTATGTATAACATTTACTATGGGTACCACAATAAATGTAAACGTACAAAACTACAGCGTAGGAAAAATAATTTATACAGTGCAATAGCCATATTGAGCTAATTTCAAATTTCCAACGCATTTTATATTTCTACTATCTCACGCACCAAGTAATTATAATTATAATTATAATCTATTAAACGCATGGTGATCGTGCAACACGAGTGACTACAGTCCTCCTTTGCAAGAGAAACAAAATGAAAAAAAAAAAAATAGAATAGTGAAATGAAAGGAGAGAACAAAAAGATACTTTTTGCAAGGTTTAAAGTTTGTTTAACTGCTAAGAGAACACAACTGAACCAATTGGGAGATAGAAGAACAGGACAAAACGTTCTAACGCCTGGATTGGCCCCACCGAGACAAAAACGAAACCCTAAAATTCTCCCAAGTCCCAAGGCCTATTATGAAATTTCTTTCTTAAATTTACCGTTGAATTAATTATGAGAGAAGATAAGCGGCGCTGAAAGGAAAGAAATAATAATAAAATTCTTTATTAAGTTCAAATTCAAAGCAAAGAAACGCACAGCGCAGAAAATAGATCGGACGGCTGAGATATAGCACTGTAGATAGTAATGTCCATCTATAATTCTCCCTGTATTCTGGATATATTCCGTTGAGATTGAAGAAATTGAAGGGATGTATCAAAACGCAATTTCACTTTTTTTTTACGATAAGAATGTATTGACCTTGATGTATTGATATATTAATAATTTAATATTTACAATAATTAACGTATTCTACGAGATATTAACATATTAATTTATATATAATTATAATATGTATTGTGTTAATATATATAATTATTTATATATATATATATAATTCAACAGATTTATGCATAAATTTTGGTATGATTCACCAAAAAAAAAATGCTGAGTGTAAAACGAGAGGATCATCATATGGAGCGGAGGCGGAGCAGGATTAAAAAAAAAAATTTCTACAAAGCTGCATAAGCATTTCAAATTTCAACAAAAAGTTGCAATGCATAAATATAACAGTTTATTACATTTCAAATTTCACTGTTACTGAGATAGAGAAGCTTGTACTATCTGACTACTACAATCGCCGCCTTATTTTTCCCTGAATGCATCAACACCGTTTATTCGCCCTTCCAACTAATCATGTGGTTGTAAATCTAAAAAAAGGGACAACTTGTTAGTTGTCACAATGTGTTATGTGTTGGAGGCTCGGAGCAGTTCGGCAGTTCAGGTGTTTGACCCTCAAACAAGTAGAGCATGTGTTTAATACTATTTTTCTTTTTACATCTTTATAAATAAGATATCCAATTTGATACTGTTATTGAAATTTTTAAATCCAAATTGACTTGCGCATCATTTTATATTCGCAGTTGACCGGATACTGCGCTTACTCACCTCTTTCTTTCCTGACATCATATATTATGATACTAATTGTTCTCATAAATATTCTAATTGTCTTATAAGATAATACTAATTGTCATGAAAAAATATTAATTGTTCTTGAAAAAATATTTGACATGAGAAAAAAGCTAACTGTCCTGGAAAAAAGATAATTGTCGTAGAAAATGTTACTAATTGTCATCAGAAAAAAAATTAATTGATTATAGGAAAAAAATGTTCGACTTGGGAAAAATATTAGTTGTCCAAGAAAAAAAAAACTAATTGTTCTGGAAAATGTTACTAACTGTCCTGGAAAAAAAAATTAATTGTGCAGAAAAAATGCTAATTGTTCTAGCAAAAAAAAATGAGGTGGGAAGAGCTAGGGAGGAAAACATAAGTGCTAGGAAGTGTTGGAGGAGTACGCTCTAGATGATAAATTCAGAGGATGATGGAAATATAGAAAGCTAGTTAGCGCTTAATTAATTAATTATATTTCGAAAATAAAAAAGAAAAATACGTCATTAAGGAGATGATAAATTATAGGGATGATACTTATCACCAGCTTGCCTATTAATCCTTTAGTCCGTTTAAAACATTGAACAAAACAAGATGAATGGTAATTTTCAATTATTAAATTGAATATCTGAATTATACAGACGATAAAAAAATAATAGTACCGTGCACTTCTTGTTTGAGTCAGGCTGTCAGGGTCGGACCAGCCCTTGCCCTTATTTAGACGGATAAACTGTGCCAAGTGGCCAACGCATTGTGTGAACCAACTAGTGGTTCTTTAATTTACAACCGCATGATTACTTAGAAGGCTGAATGAATGAATGGTGCTGATATAATGGGGTTAAAAAGAAAGTAATGTACTACCCATTTACCGAGATCAGTGCAACTGTGCAAGGCTGCAACTTGCAAGCCAAGAAAATAAAAATAATTATCAATTCTGTCCAATTAAAACAAATTCTGTTCGGACGCGAGAACACGTGGCTGGAAGGATCACACTCAAGCAGCCTTTTCGGAGAACTTTTGGTCTTATTCAATTGTGAGAAGTTTCTCCCAAGTCCCAAGCGACAATCCAACGGCTCATTGGCTCAATAGTAGTTGGATAAAATTGTACAATGCTGTTCCTTGTAATATACTCAAATGTTCGCTTGTTTTATACAATTTTTTATGTTGAATTTTTTATTTTGTACACTTGCATATATTCCGTAGAATGCAAATAGCATTTTATTTTTTCCCGTACGTATTAATCTAGCAGTGTTAATTAAATAGCGTTTTAGATTACTGACGACCAGCCTTCGAAAAAAAAAAGATAGCATTTTAGATATAAGTTAGAATTAAACAAAAAACATTTTAGCAAAAAAAAAAAATGAACATAAATTAAACAAAAAATTTAATGAAAAAAATGATAAATCATACAGGGAACCAGATATATAAGTTAGAATTTAACGAAAATGTTCAAATAAATGCAATGATATATATGATATAGTATATTCCAATAAAAAAAAAAGGAAAAATTATGTTGGTCGGAATGAGAAGGGTAGTAGCGCCATTTTATTAAAAAATGATGTTGCTCGGAGAAATTAAATGTTGTCCGGATCATCCCATGGTGCCCAAACCGGACTTTTTTCCGAAAGGATTAAAATTATGTTTGAAATTTCTGTTAGGGCTTAGCCCTCTTAGAATTATCCAAAAGGCCCTATTATGAAGGAAAAAGTAGTTTTCCAAATTATTACTTTAATTAGGCCACTTCATGTTTAACGAAAAAAATAATATAATATAAAGAATGGAAAATATATCAGATACAAGTTAAATCTGGCACAAAATCACCGTGTTATACATGCGCCAATTTTTATTGTTTGATTTTTTTAATGTGATTAATTAAATTAACAGATAATATATCATTTTTTCTTAAAAAAAACATTCAATGGAATCTTGAATATATAGACCTCTTTTGATTTCCATATTATAGTATGACATTCAGTCAATTAAAAGTATGTTAAGCATCCCTAATAATTAAGGAGTTTTTTATTTCAGAAATTAATTATCACAGTGTTGGTGGAAATAATTAGTAATAATTGTTTGGTTATATTACATAAAATAAGTTCTAACCGTCGTTTTGACAAATGGTTAGTAATTTTTTTCAATCTGGCAACTTCTACATATTTTTTTTTTAGATACAATTTCATCGTCTAATACATGGGTATAAAACGAACATGTATAGCATTGTGAGTGGTCAAACTAAAATCCAGATTTTTAATATTTAAGAAAGGGCGCAAAATCCCACAGTCAAGGCCCTTTTGGAAAATATTTCGAATGCGTGGTCCTTTATGATATTTGAGAAGAAAATTCGGTCCTTTTGGGAAAAAGTCCCCCAAACCCCAAAGCACTCCCCGTTAAATACACTAAACAAAATCTTGCCATTTTCATTCTGTTCCGTAAGCCACCATGAATCTCCACTTCTACTTCCTTTGTTTGCTTCTCATTCACATCCATGGCGCCGCCGTCGCCGCCGCCTCCGCCACCACCACCACCACCACCACCAATCCGTCTAAGAGGCCAATATTCCTTCCTCTTCCTCTTCCTCTTCCCACCTCGGACACCACTCAATCCCACCAACCCATCCATGCACCATCCCATCAAACCATCACCTCATCAGATCTACTTACCACCACCACCAGTCCTAATCCATCCCATAAACCCAGCTCTGTAACCTCTGTTCACGCTTCCAATCCATCGCATCACCTCTTCATCTCTACCCCAGCGTCTCACAACCAAAACCACTCCAAACACCAGATCTGTAGTTTTCCTAGCGCACGAGATCGGTTTTACTACGTGGAGTACATCAGATTTGGCCTTTTTATTGCTACGAGCAGTACCAACTGGTACTGTTTTCCTCCTTCCTTCTTTTTTCATTACGTCATCCACTAAATTATTTCTGTTGTAAGATACATTATCAAGAATATATCTTGGGATATATAGATATATATGGCAATAAGTGTATCTTGATATATATTATGTTCTATGTACTTAATCATTATGAGTACTAATATACATCTTCACTGTTAACAGTAATTAACACTTGGCCTAAATTCAACTTTCTTGTTAAATAAACCTCATTTATTTATATTTCTCTGATACTAATATCGTATATTCTAATTTCTGTTTTTTTTTCTTTTCAAAGGTTTTTACTCGTTCGCTATGTCACTGACAATATTAAACAGAGCTACACCTACCTCATCAGTTACCTAGTAGCCTATGCAACAGTGTTTCTGATTCCATCAAGACACTACACTAGATGGGAGACTATCAAGTTGCTTAGCAATGTGGGGGTGTATCTAATTGGGTGCATACTGGATCTAGTTTCCTATTCTGAATTTGAACATTGGAAAGTACGTGTTTATTTTAAATATGAATCTATCTGATTGCATCTTCTATACTGATTGTGCCAACTTTGAATATGGTTATTAATGGTTCCTTACAAGCTGACCAGCTTGACTGGCGAGTCTAACGATCTGCTCAATGTTATACACATCTTCAGAACTAACCCAGGCTATAGTTGTGCCCATGTACCAAGGGAACAGATTAGTTTAGTTGATGAATTGGCTAGATTTGCTAGGATAAATAGAATTGTTTAGGAAGGTTTCACTTTTCCTCTATTCCAGCATTGTACTTTGTAACTTTTCCTCTGGATTGATTTTACCTACGGGTTCAATATCAAAAAAAAAAATCTATCTGATTAATTGAACTGTATAGTATAAAATAATGATGCATATGCATTGTCTAATCTGCTTAATTTAATTCTAGGCCATTGTCCCTTTTACTGGGTTGTCTGCTGCGGCAAACTTCGTAGTTCGCTATCATCATGGTGATAGAAAAAGAATGAAACAAGTGATAGATATCATAGGGAGGGTAGCCCCTTTAACATCTGTGCTTGTGTCGATCCTTGGCATTCTATGCTGCAAATTGGAGTGGGATTTTGTGGTTTTCGAGGTTTACAATTCCCTCTTAAACTTAATCTATCTGTTATGTGGGTTTATTGATGCTTGCAATACCTTGGATATGGTAAGTTGCGATTTCCAAAATTAATTTGTACATTTCTGCCAAATTAATTCCATGCTCTCTCTCTAAGTTACTCATGTTATGCTTGTGTAAAATTGTTTTCCAGGTTTTAGTATCACTTTCAATTGCCGCACAGTTTGTATATACCATTGCACTGGTCGCCTATTTGGTGAAGAAAAAGGTTTTGGATTGCAAATGTTTGAGCTTTTTTACTTCTGGGATCCAGCATGCAACTCACAGGCATTTCAGATCTTTCAAGGAGATGGGTCAAAAGTTTATATCGTGTTTTTGTCGCCGTAACACAGCACAACAAGTCTAGGTGCCTTTGTGTCACTGTGTGACTTTATATCCTAGGAATTTTGTAATGGTAATTTTGGTTTACTACCTAGTCTGTCTTTTGGTTTATCTAGTGTTTTCTGAAGAAAGGATTAACTAGGTAGTGTGTTATGTTAAGTAAGTTTTGCTTATGATCAGCTTCTTAGGTAGTTGAGTTTATTCTGTTATGAGTTTTGGTTTTCAATATGTGGAACTGGGATTTTTCCTAGTAGGTTTAATGAATTTGCATTTTAGTCTAAATGAGTAATTCGCGTTTGTAGTAACTCTCTGGTCTTTAGTTTTTTGATATGTTATCATTCTGGTTGTATGCTTGTTTTGGGTGCATGTACTTCAGTTTGTTGGCACTTGATTAGACTTGCAGGTTCGATCAACTGCTTTTCTTTTGTTTGTATGTGTTTAGTCACTGCTTGTCACTTACACTCTTTCTTTTGTTTAATGCATGTGGGTCCCCTTCTTGGGGTGCTTAGTTTCAAAGGAAAAAAAAAAAAAAAAGCAATTCTCTCGTTTTGTTAAGATTTACTATAAGCTTTGAAATCTGGAAGCTGGAAGGTAGTGATGCGAAGAAGTAGGTCTGAAATCTGAATTAGTTAACTTATAATCGATTGAGACACTCTGCTGGGTACATACCTTTGAACTGTAGACGAACAACGCGACATTATTTTTTTCTCTCTCTTTCCTCACGAGCGCATGCACGTGCGAAATTATTATTGTTCTTTTTTACTGCTTGAAAAGAAAATTAATTTTATTTTGAAATACATAGCAGATCGTGCCATAAAGAAAACCTTCCATAAGCTTTTAGGACTGTAAAGAAAGAGAAAAAAATCGTATCTTGAATAAAAAATTTGATATGTGGAGTTTCGAAGAAAATTGATACATTCAATTAATTCATTGGAGTAATTAACCATTTCGTACGTTATTTCAAAATTTAATTTTCCCTCTAAAATCATTTACTAAAATAGAAAATTGTCCATCTCTGGTGATTTGCTTTTACTAACTTTTTCAACTGATGAAGAATACTATAGAAGCACTCTGAGGCAGAGCTTCGCTGACTGAAAGTGGGTTCTGTTATATACTTGTATACAATAGAGCTATATTAATTGCCTCCTTCGATCCAGACAATATGTAACTTTCTTTTTTTCTTAAAATTCTGTTCTAATGACATTACATCAAAAATTTGGTCTAGTCGTTTGATTGTCATGTGGCGATACAAGTGTCACGACTGGACTTTTTTTTTTGGTCTATATACGTAGTTCGGACATAGTAAAAGAAATGTAAAATAAAGCACGAGGTATATATATATTAAGGGTCCGTTTGACGACATTAAAGTTTAATGGGATCAAAAATAAAAGTGAGCATTTTTGGGTTAGTTTTTGAGGTTAAAGTTAGTATTAACTTAAAGTTAGTAATTATTGTTTGACATGATAGGTTAAAGTTAGTGATCAAAATGAATGCATTCACTTATAACATTCATTTTAATCTAGACATTTTAGAATTAAAAAATTTTAAATCTTGAAATTTTGAAAAATTAAAATTTTAAAAATTTGAAATTTAAAAAAATTGAAAATTTTAAATTTTCAAATTTGAAATTTTAAAATTTTAAAATTTAAAATTGCAGCATGTCCATCAACACCTATCTATTTCCTTTTCCATTTCGATCGATGTGCCTTGGCAAGAACTGTTTCTATCTTTTCAACATTTTGTTAGAGATGTGAACTCTTGCAAAACAATGATATTCCTCTTCTCTATTTCTGGAGGGGGCGTGCTCAGGTCTGAAGCATTAGAATATGGAGGCACATATGGCAATTCTAGCCAGTCCCAAACCCATTCCTGCATCTCTTTCTTCAAATTATAAGTCCCAGACTCATGAATACTCCAATTTTAAATTAAAATAGTTAAACAAAAACCAAATTGAAATACTAATCAAACTAAAAAAAACACGCTCAGGTACGGAGGGGCTATGACAAAATTAGAGAGATATTGTTGATTCTGTTGAGTACAAGTTGTTTGACGATGAATGGTCCACAGATTAATTAGTTCGTTAGCTCAAGAGTCAAACTAAACTTATCACTGCCAAACGAGCCCTAATTAATTAATGGCGTGCACTATATAAAATTTAAGTAGATTGTTACGCAGCGGAAAAACAATGTAATTGATAGTTATGACGGAGAATGATATAGTGGGTCATTCACAGCATGCTATCATTATTAATATCAAATAATTTGATAGACAAAAATTTGCTTTCACAAGTTGATAATTTTTTTGAAATCAACCACTTATGACTTATCATGCAACCTTGCGAACTTCGAATATAAACTAAAACACAAAACGACTATTAAAATATTCGAACTGAACCACAAATATGACAAACTTGCATTTCAAGCAATTAACCTTTATCATAATAAATAGACATAAAAGTCTAATTACTGACTAAAAAGTGTACTAAACATAAAAAAAATACAAACTACATACGAAAACATTTATGCTAATAAAGGAATAAGATCTAGACCCTAAAAAAAAAGTGATATGATCTAATTAAATAATAATTAACATAACTATTTTCGAATAGAGAACTTGTGTGGCCGCCGTTGATGGAAATACATAAGGATGAAATATTTTCTTATGGTTTACTACGTACAACACAAGAATATATATTCAGATTTTTTGAAAAAAAAAGTTGTTATTTAAAGCGTATAGTATTATTACGTACGTTGAGAAATTTGAAATTCTAATAAAAACTTAAAACTCTTAAAAAGTAGTAAAAACTTTTGCAAAATGGAAATTTTGTTTCGGACAAATTTCAGTATTGAGATATATATCACATATGCTGTGATAAGGATGGTTATGCATGTGAACCTTAAAACTTGAGAATGCCCACCACCTGTACCGCATTTTGATGTGCCTTCCATGTATTGAATGGAGCAGACTCTTTGGGGTCCAATATTTAGTGAATGGCAATTGGCAACTGCTTGTTCTACTGTATTGTCGTGAAACATTCAGTATTCCTCTGACCAAGGCCTATGTACGAAAAAAAGCCTAGGTACATCTAGCCTTCATTAAATGGGGCTGTTTGGATGAAGCGGGAATATGAGGAATTTGCAATTTCTAGGCATAAATTTATTATAAACAATCCAAACTCTTCACAAAGTTACATACTTCTCAATAAATTTATGCCTAGGAATAAGAAATTCTCCAAATTTCCCAAATTCCTAAGCGATCCAAACGGCCTTTAGAAAAGCTAAAAATCCTGACTAGTTAGACCTGCTATGTGTTGAGGTACGCACACCAACATCGCATCAGCTCTGAGATGGGAAACCGAACCACATTGCTCTTGAATGTCACATCCATAGAGGTCATGCCAGGCTGTTTCAAATTGTAGTCCAGGATTTGGCAGGGAGATGTAGACTTTCTCAATCTAGAGGTAAAAGTGTTTCCCCGTCCCCGTCCCGCTAATTAAGAACTGCCTCTTTGAAGGTTTTGAGCAATTTAGTACAGCACCTAAATGCTAATATACAGCAGGTTTTGAGCAATTTAGTACAGCACAAAGGTCATAAACTTATCATTCTTTTAGAGGTGCCACTTAAGTTCTTATAATTCCAATTATTGTGAAAACCCTTCAAAATCATATTCCTGACTTTTATACTAGCACCAGAGAGCACACTTTCCCCTTCCCTTTTGGTTGATCCTACTTTGTATTTTTAAGCTAATTCAAGAACTAAAAAATTTAAACCAAAATTTCCATTTGCCCCTAAAATTCTCAACATATCACAAATTGACCATCCAAATTAAAAAAGAATATACCACACAGGCACACACCCAATAAAATTTATCAACTCTTGCTCATTGCACAAACTATACTGAAAAGTGGCGCAGCCATATTTCCATATTTGCCCAAAGATGGAATGCAAAAATACTAAAATAGGATAACTGGGGTGGTCAGCATATACGCTATGTTTCAATATTGAAAACCAAAACTCGAGGTCTTGAATGGGAAAATATAATTCTCTATTTTTTTTTTTTTTTAACGGGTACATCTGCTAAGACTAAAGTATATTCCCAACAAGGAAGAAAAATCAAGGTTCAATGTAGATATACAACGATCAAAGATTTAAATAGCGAATAGCGGGTTGGTAGCGGACAATTTCATGTCATAGCGGATAGCGGGTGGCGGTCATTTTGGGACCGCTATGAGATAATAACGGATATGTACAAATATACTTATTTATTACATCATATACATATTTTTAATTAAAAATTAAATATCATATTACATTATATGTATGTTATAATAGTTCAATTTAGCGCATACAATTTACAATCTATTATTGCAATAGACAAATCTCATTGTACTTAATATTATATCAAGTCAGTCAGAGTATATATGCCAAATATATGTTTGTAATATTGATTCTATATTAACAAGTAATAAATTGTGTCGCTATATTTCTCTAAAATACCATTATAATGCATTTATATATTGACAATATTCTCAAGTTTATTTATTTATTTATTTCTCCCATCTAATTTGGTTAACCATAGACTTTGACTAGTCTAAGTTCAAAGTTTAGTCAACAAGAGTCATGGCAGGTCAAACGGGTCAACTCGGGTCAATTAATGTCGATGAGGTGTTACATTATTTAGTGAATTTTGAACAACGTGTGTTATTGTACAATCGTATGTGTTACTAACAATATATAAGTTTATAGATTTTTGGATGTTGAAGCGAACACTCCGCCAACTAATGAAATTCGAGAGGATAGGATGGGACAAACAGGTAAAGTTACACTAATTTTTTTGACAAAAGAATCTTATCATCAGTAATTAATGAACATATATATTACAGTCTGAAGGTCCTAGAAGTTCACATTATTCATGTACTAACCGTTTTTCTTTTCCTTTTGGTCGGTTTTCAAATGTCTACTGTGGAAGAAGCCGATACTCAGCAACTATGTTCTAGTAATAAAGTTTCTGTTGCTGTGGACGTAGCAATTGCCTCTTGCGCCTCCTTTATTCTTTTTCCTATGATGATTTATTTTGACAAGAACAAGTCGTTCTTATGGATAGGATGGAAATGTATTTTCCTCCACATCTCGGAGTGTTATGTGTTTGGTCGTGTTTGCGGGCAACTCATGAAGTCGATCCTAAAAGAGAATATCATTTCTTTTACTTTTATCAGTTTGTTTAACATCCCAGAAGTCCCTCTCTGTTTATGGTTGTCAATTCCCTTGTTCATAATCATATATGCGGGATCCCGCAACTTCTTGGTCTGCATAGAGATTTCAATAGAGAGATCATATTGGACGGTTTGGATCAGTCATTTTAAACTAGATTTAGAAGATTTGAGCGCGACTCACCATAGCAAAACTCTATATATATATATATATATATAGAGAGAGAGAGAGAGAGAGAGGAATGATATACTACACTCTGGAGTATTGAATCCTCATACACTGAATTTCTGAGCCTTTGGATCGCTTTAAAAATCGTGCAATAGATTTAGATGAGTGGATCGGATTATGACGCTGATTGCTATTAGATTCTCCGTTTCCATTAAAATTTCCGTCTCCTTCTGTTTAATTGTCTGTTCGCACCTCTCTTCGCACTCATGGTCTCATCTCCGTTTGCACCAAATTGAACGCCAAAACTCTTATTTGCACGATTCTCTCTCGTACTTTGTACTGTCTTCACTTCACTCTCCGCGCTTCTCTCCAAGGATTTCCTCTCCGTCTGCACCAAATTAGGTGCTGAATACTTCCCCCTCTTCACTCTGCTCAAGCAGGGAACAACGCATTTCAAAAAAATTCCCTTCGTGGTTCTCTTAACCTCAAAGTTAATCTCTGTATGTCTACCTTTTTCAAAATTTTTCCAATTTTGTGTGATTGTTGTCCTTGGCAAAGTGAAATTGTCTCAAATGAACTTTGACTGACCAATCAATTAACTTTAATCTAAAATATGCAATTGAACATGACACAAATTAGTTAAAACATGCAATTGAACATTTAATTGGATTGAAATCATTTTGGCCCTTGATTTAATTTGTTTTTTTCTCCAATATTTTACCCAGATACTTGATTTCAATTGATTACCTTTCAAGGCCAAATTTGCATGGTACCTTGCAAAGACCTAATATTCCAAAAATATGCAACACACAATCTCATTGAGGCATCTTTTATTCATTTATTGCACAACATTCTTGTATTGATATAGTCCCTGGTCATGCCAAAGAGAACTATGACTATCGTGCTATTGTGGTAACATCCTTTTCTAACATAATCATTAAATTTTATTAACAGTCATCTCCAAAACAAAGACAGTCCAATATTGGTAGAAACAGAAATAAAATAGTTAAAGCATGCGGAAGCAAACAACTAAAAGAAGAGATAATCCCAGAATTAACATTCTTTTCTAAAAAATTAACTTGAGTATAATATCCTTTTCTTTCTTACAAGTATTCAATATACAAAAATTTGAAGGAAATAACAATTTCTGAACCAAAATGAAAGAACTATTGCCAAAGTCTTGCTGTTGTCGCATCTCAATTATGTTGAACTGTTGCCAAACTCTGACTTTCACGAAAGTAAATTTAACAAAAATTGAAATTTTGATTCTGTGAGACTACCTAAGATAGTTCACGAAAGTAAAAAATTGCAAGCTGAAGTTCATCCAAAGTTGTAGAACTAAAAACTCAGAAATACACAAAATTACTTGTAGAGATCGAGAGCACCGATCAGGCCCCAATCGAAGTTAGGGCATGCGTTTCGTCGCACCTGACTCAATCACTACTAGGATTTAGATTTCGCCTCAATCAATTGGGCCTCAATCAAAGATGAGTATTGACGAAGCGGAGCGGAGGAGGGACAGGGGAGGCCACATCTTCAACTGAGTGAGCCGTTAATTAATATGTTATTTTAATCTTCAATACAAAATGTCAGCCTGAATGAATGATATATAAGTACTTTCCATGTCTTGCGTACTTTCACAATAAAAAGAGTATAATTAAATTTTTAAGCATCATGCCCTAAAAAAAAAATATTAATCATCATAATCAAACTATTACAATTTGTATGATCCTATTTCGGACAAAATTGTCACCATATAGAAGAAATACAAAAGAAAAAGACACATTCCTATTATCAACAATTTAATATATTTTAAATATATAAATAAAATTTTTAATTATTTGTTACAAATTATTTTTATCGGTGCTTAATATCAATCTTATTTGCCAATGAAATCGATCAAAATCGCAAGGGAATATGACTTCCTATTTTAGTGTGTGGGACCGTTTAATTAATTCAATGTGGACATCGTCTTGGACTCTTGGATGAGCGAATATATTTCTCGGCAAACTGTAATATTCTGAGCCCATATTTAAAGTTCACAATTATTATTTTTTTAAGAAAAGATTGAATGACGATATTAGATTACTTGAGAGATTGAATATGCCTATTCATAACGGATATTAAACGATTATACATTACATGTATCCAAATTTATTTATATTAGATTTTACTATTTAATCATTTTTATTCAGATACATGAGAATACAAGTAATTTTGCATCTCCAATTGTTTCGGCTATTTCAGGTCTAGGAAACCCATACTCCAAAAGGCGAAAAAAAAAAAAAAATCTAAGAACATTGATTTGCTTCACATCTTGGAGCAAGTACTAACATACATGTTAGTCCTGTACCCTGACATTCGTCCCAGACAAATTAATAAACATTTGTCGAAAAATATATAGTATTTTTATTCAACTATTTATCAAAAGTTGCATTGAGAAAAATTCTAATTAACAATTTATTTAGAAAATCAGGAATTGACTTATTTTACCGAAACCAACGTAGAAGCATAATAGCATATATATATATACAACCATTCATCAGACATGCGATCTTTTATCATCTAGTGGATTTGCACAGTTTCATTAATGCGCCATTTTCAAAGAGAAACCATTACAACTTGTCTTCGATTACTTTGATTTTCCAACAAGCAACAGTTGACATATATATCATCACTCTAATCCCCCCCCCCCCCCTACCCCCCCCTAAAAACACATGAATGGAAAGAACAAAAACAAAAGCGACATGTGTTACTTGATCAACATACATAGGTATGAGTCATAACTATACTTGATCAACAGGCATAATTTCTATACTTCTGATGAGTCTGCATTTAGATTTTTCGACATAACATTTTTTCCTAAATATTTCCTCCCGTAAGTTAGCATGAAGAAATGGTACGATGAGGCAAACACCAGCAACGACAAGGGAAAAACATACCAAAGAGGAGCGATCGCAATTGGGCCGGTGCAGAACCGTGTAAATAAATTTGATACTAGCATCGAAAACCATAGAGACAGCCACTTTGTGTGAACAATCTCCATGTTGGGATCGGATGCGCGAGTTGCTAGCCACGATGAACAAAAACATAACACACCTAAAGGTATCGGGATACAATCCCATGCTATGGAATTGAACGACTCATGCTTGTCAAAATATATGAGTATCGGGGAAAAAACAAAGGAGATAGATGCGACATGTGTTAGGATAAATGCTAAAAAATTTCTTTTACTTCGAGATATTTGCTCAGTATCATCTTCTTCCATCGTAGGACCTTCCAAACAGAAAAAAAAACATGGCAAAAAATAATTGTTTGGTTACTCATTATAATAATGATGTGAATCGTTAATAATTTAAAATTTTACAAGTAAAATGGTGACGATCACAAGATATATATATATATATTTTTAAAGTGCACATTACCATGGCATTCGATATATAAATTTGTTTAAAAAAATATATACCTTTACTTGATTGTCCCGTCAAGTCCTCAATTTCATTACTAGGCCTGTTGTTAGATTCAAGATCCATAATCCTGAAAACATATATACATTTTAATTAGTAATCAATGCAAACCTTTGAATAATTATATTCTATTTAAATTTCACTATAAAATGTTGTTGTCTAATTCATTTGGGATATGTTCGATCACCTTTAAAAAAATACTGTGGGTTTTAATTTATTCTCATATATATGTAAATAAAAATTAAAACTGATTTTTTAGAAAAATGAAGACACCAAATGTTGTAGGTTTATTCTCAGCAGAGGCTAATTAGCTTTTGAGAATTAACAGGGCAGAAGAATTAAACAAAAGAAATATGCATACCTCCAATCGAAAAGAACAATTAATTAATTGTCTCTAAAAGCCCGAGATGACACACCTTTATAACAGACCTTGTAAATTATTTACAGTCTAATTTTAGTCACTTGTCGATATCTTATTATCTTTCGATCTTAAGCAAAAATGACTAAAAGTAGATTTACCTATGTTTATCATTCTATTTCTGAAATTTCTTTCATTTATTTCCACAATTTATTTCATTGTATCCTTGACCCCCATCTTATCTTCAAAAAGGAAAGAAGTTATTTCATTGTATCATTTATTGAAAGATTATGGGAATACTTTTTAAATAACTATCTAACTGATGTCCCGATATGCACAACTTTGATTGCCATTGTGCGTTTCTCTGCAGATTATTTTTGTAGATATATATATATAAAAAAAAAAAAGATAATACCGATAGCTACGTATAATGGGCAAACAACTCTATCGTACAAATCTATTGATTTTGCTATTTTAAGAATTAAAAGCCACCTTTGTTTCACCTTTCCAAATTAAGGAGCCTTTATCATTTTTTCCCTTTTCTTTCGGTTTTGTGTTTTAAATTATTTTGTTTCGGATGAAACGAAATGGTTAATAAAACTCTCCCTAATTTCGTCACCATTTCGACCGTTTTGCAACCCTACTTAGAAGTTATACTCAGTAGGCCGTCAACATACGGACCTTAAATACAATACAATATGTCACAGAGCCTGATAACTTCATAAATAATTGAAAGAAGTAAATAAATATATTCAACGTACTATTACTAATTTAGTAATACACAGACCCATTCTATTTCAGTCCCCGTTCGTACTATTAATAATTTATTTATTTTCATAAAATTATTAATATTTCACAAATTTCCCGTATCGGTACTAACTACCTTTGGTTCTTGCATCATATTAAACTCCCAAAATTTTTAAAATGTATGCAAGCGATCAAAATTACAAGGGAATAGAGGGGAAAATGAATTAACACATAACTACATAAGGCTAGTTAGCGTTTTGGGACTTTGGCATGAAATATTGACTGGAAAAGTAGTTCTATTCTTCCCCTATTCCAAAAATAGCTTTAAGCTATGGTATGCGCCATTGGGATGATTGCATGAAATACTGGCTGGAAAAGTACTTCTATTCCCCTATTCCAAAAACACCTTAAGCTATGATATGCAATATATAAAATTCAAGACATATTTAATTGACAAACTCCAATTATTTTTCTTACATTAATTACAATTCCAAAATTTGTAAAATTGATAATAATACAGATGAAAGTTTTTTTTTTTTGTGCTGAATGGTGTGGATGAAATACAATTTTTGTAAAGCTATTTCGGGATTAAATATGTCAGGCAATCAATATTAATATATATTGGTATTAATTTAAAAAATTTGACACTGACAGTCAAGGGTAATAAAAAGGAAAATAGAAAGTTAAAAAGAAAAAAAAAGAAAGAAATGGAGAAGCTAGCAAGAAAGAAATAATGGTAATCACAAGATGGTGGTCAATTCGTTTGTCTATGTAGTACGTATATTAGAAACTAAAATTTCAATATAAAGAAGGAATTATGAATTTACCACATCTATAGTCTACGCGGCTAATAGCAAGAGAATTAGTAGTGACAAAATTAAATTATTGGGACCCTTCATTATTGAGCAGATGACAAGTGCATGCGAGTGAGATGTTACATGAGTCATTAGTTGGGGATGGGATGAAGATGCATGATAAATGTTTGAGGAAATGCCATGGTGAGTTGGAAACTAGTTGTGGAAATCGTACCCCCTAGCGAGGTATGCTTGCGACGAGGTTCTTCTTCTGCCTTTCATCGTCATTCTCTTTATGGTAAACGAATTATATCAAATTTGTACAAGCGTAAATTAAATCACATCAAGGATTGGTACAAGGCAAATTACAACAAATTAAAATGAACATGACGAAGGAGGACAGAGGAATTATGGTCCGAATTTTATAAAATTGAATTTAAAACATTTAAATATCATTAAATTTAAATGTCTTCAATCCTCACCGTGCGATTCATTCCTTCTCTCCTTCGTTGCATCTCCTTCTTCTGGAGAGTTCTCATCCCATTTGACTTGATTTTGAGAAAATTCATCAAATTGGAGTTTCATAGTCGTTAATTTGGGACATAAGTGTTACGTTCATTACTTCCGTTTATTGACTAGCCGTTTGGCTGATTCCTTAGGCTGAGGGTTGATAACTTTATTGTAAATACTTCTTTGTCGATTAATAACTTCATTACTTCTATTGATTCCATTTTGTTTTTTAATGACCGAATCACATATCCAGGTGCTCAGAGCCAATTATTTTTAGTTAGTACAATGCAATTCGTATTAAAACAAACCTGAGTACCTTATCTGATGCTCACTTTTCTTTCTTAGACATAATTTTTTTTTTTTTGGATAAACTAGACAGAGGCTGTCAAGTGAAAAGAAAAAAAGGAATGAAAACGAAAAAGCAGAAGTGCATCCCCTGTGTGGCTTCTACTCTGAAAAACCTTTGCTAGTTATCAGCAGTATTTCCAAAAAAGTGTTGCCTCACTCACAATCCAATCATGGATCGCATGAACATTCCTCTGTTCATTTCTAAAAGTTCTGTTATTACGTTCCAGCCATATTGCCCATAGGGTGACAGCAAAAACTGTTCTGTGAAAACTATTTTGATTTGTTAAGTGGAACAGTTGTTCCATTGCTTTGCAGGGACTATTGTCACAGTAAACTAGCTGAAAACCTGTTGCTCTGGTTACGGCAGTCCAAAGGGCAGTGGTAACTGGGCAATTAAAGAAAAGGTGAGCTGTAGTTTCCAAGATATTTTGATGACACAGTACGCACCCTTCATCGAAAGGAATATGTCTCTTCTGTAGTTGCTCTTGTGTCAACACTCTACTATGTGCCAGTAAGATGAGAAAACACTTTATTGAAGGTGCCACCTTTAACTTCCAAATGAAATTTAGGGGAAAAAGCTGTTTTCCAGCCATGATCAGTGCGTGATAAATTGATGATGCTGAGTAGACACCAATAGAAGTCCATTTCTAGATGATACTATCCTGGCCATTGTCAAAGTTTAGCTGGTGTAACTCTTCCAACAAAACCCATTGTTGCAGGGTTAAAGGCGCTGGTAACAGCCGCTGTATGGCATTCCTTGAATTGTGTAAGGAAATGAACCTCCCCGGTGGTTGCGGCTTGTCAAACCCAAAAAGTAACTGTCTTGAACTTCCCCACTTGTCATACCAAAAAAGTGTTTGTTTGCCCAAGTGTATCTCAGAGGAAGTTGAGAGCCGAAAGTAAAGCTTTAACGACAATAGCTCCTTCCAAAAGAAAGAGCCCTCTCTCTTCCAAGCTAATGGTGGGATATGAAGGTCTCTTTTAGCATACAGTGAGCGACATATTGTTGCCCATTGTGAGCTTGGCACTTGGTATAGCCTCCACCACCATCTTAATAACAAGGCTATGTTCTGTAGTTGGAGATTCGTCAACCCAAAACCACCAGTAACCTTTGGTAAACACATACGATCCCATGCCAATAATGGTAAGCCTGAGCCTGAAGAGTTTCTTGATCCCCATATAAATCTTCGTCTTATACGATCAATTTCTTTGATTACCCAACTCGGTAGTTTAAACACCGATGATGGGTGGTTTTCATACTTATATTTTTATCTATTTTAGCCCTTAATTTCTATTAAATTTTCTGTTTTTATCTTTGTTTTACTAACAATTTGAGCAAGCAAGGTGCAGTTGTAGCCCAAGTACCATTTTGCAGGAATATCACTCTATTAGCACTACAAAACGACCATGGAGCTGGGATTCAGACAGTTGGGACGGACCAGTCTAGAGACAGGGCGGACCAGTCCAAGCAGAAGATGAGACACACAAGCCAACCACCTCTGGGACGGTCCAGTTCACGCTCAGAACGGACCAGTCCACCTTGAAGACAGACTCCTGCCAAACTTACTTGGGACGGACCGTCCCACACATGGAACGGTCCGCCCCAAGTTCTCCAGAGTTACCAAATTTGTCGAGGCAGAAATTGGCAACTTCTCCAAACTTACTAATTCTTCAAGGAAGGCAATTCCAGACGCGTTTTCCTCTCCAAGTCGGTTCCTTTAATGATGATATATATACCTCTGCACCTCATGAGGAAGGGGGATCGCTCAATTTAGGGTTTTTAGCCACCGCAAGAGAGAGATTTTGAGACAGCCACCGTCGAAGACGAAGGACTCTACCTGGAACGATCCGTTCCAGGTCTAGGGCGATCCGTTCTACACGGAGCAGAGGGCAGTTCTGAGAAGGAATCATCGTGCCAACTGTTGTATTTCCCGATTTATCTTTATTTATGGCTTTCTCTGATGATTATTTCTGTTTGTATGACATGATGATTAGCGAGTAGATTTGTATTAGGGCTATGGTTGATAACCTTTGACTTGTTGCTAATGTTTATTTAGTGTTTAAGTTAATTAATTAAGAAGTTTAAGTTCTATTACTTGTGCTTTAATTGATTATTTATTGTTGTTTGTGATGCTTGATTAATGATTATCTCGTAGACAAAGGCCACGTCTAGTTGTAGATCCAAAGTCTTTAACTTGAATTGCTAAACAACATTAACACAACTGGATAGGTAATTTCTGAAAGGTTAGACCAAGTCGTCGAGAAATCGAGGCTTTACTCAAGCCGTTGGGTTAGAGTTTATCCACTAGAACCAAGTAATAGGCTAGATCACCTAAATCAAGAAACGGGAGTTGAAGTTTAGGAGTTCTAGAGGTACGGTAATCCAACTTAGGTGCTTAACCTGAACGAAGGTTAGAGTTAAGTTAATCCTCTGTTAGAAACACCAAAACCTGCTTAAATAACTTAATTAATAATTTAAATAACTAAGTAAACTTAGTATTGGTGTCTGGAACGGACCAATCTAACGTTGGAACGGACCGCCCAAAAGGGGTCGTCCAAGGTTAGAACGGTCAGGCCCAGCATCAACAGGGGGGATTAGAACGGTCCGTTCCGTAACTAGAACGGTCCGTTCCACTCCTGACAGAAGTCAAATTGTTTAAAACTAGACCCCTAATTTGTTTATTTGATTGATTACTTCGAGTTTAGTCTTGTGTTGCTACTGCTCTAGATTGTTTGACCGCTGTATCCTTTAATTTCTGTTTTGTTAAAAATCAAAATTCCCAACAACATACCAACCAATTATTCGTTCCCTTTAGGATTTAATTGAATTGTTTAGAGTAAATTTAGGAAAAGAATAGTTCCGTCCTTGTGATTCGACCCTTAAACTGTGCTGCAAACGGATTAGTATCGGGTTAAGGTTTATTTAATTTTGGTAGTAGGCAATTCGACCGATCAAAATTTGGCGCCGTTGCCGGGGACGGTGACTTTTTCTAAGTTTAGTTTAATTAATTTGATTAAATTCTCTTTCCACTTTTTCACTTTGTTTGGTTTTTGAATTCTTGCAGGAGTACACGCACTGGCCGGAGAAAGAAACAAGAAAAATAAAGAACCGAGCGTGTGGGACTACAACTTTTGGAAACCAAGGCGAGGAGAAGGGAGTAGCTCTCAACCAAGCTCTTCTGTGTCTAGAACAGGCCGTCTTGTTCTCAACCGGACTGTTCCAAGCGCAGTAGAGGGAAGAGAGGAAGACCTAGCTGACGACTCACTGGTTCGACCACTTCGCGAATTATTCTAGCGAGGAGGTCGAAATTCGTCTAGAGTTCAGCAGCAGGCAACCACACCTGGAACGGACCGCCCCACTTTGGACCGGACCGTTCCAACTCTGACAGAGGAGCCCAAACCTCCTCTCACAACACCGATCGAGCCACCACACACCGATCCAGTCGATCAAATGGCCGGAGCAGCGAACAACCCAGAGGATCTCCAGCAGAGGATCGACGATGAGATCAAAGCGAGGGAAGAGGCGGCCGCCAATCGCCCTTTGATTGAGATTGCCTCACCTACCGCCGCTAACCTCTGCCCAGGAGTCGCCCCGCCCAAATCAGAAAGGACAAAAGATCTCTTCTACAACCCAGGATTAATCTCTTTGATCCAACAGAATTGTTTCCATGGATCAATACATGAAGATCCTAATGCACACTTACAACAATTTTTGAGAACTTGTGGTACTGTCTCGTCTGAAAACGTTCCTCACGATACTGTTAAATTGTTTCTTTTTTGGTTTTCTCTTAAGGATAGGGCTGATATTTGGTTAAGAGGCTTTTCTGAAAATCCATTTACAAATTGAAATGATTTGACCAAAGCATTCTTAGACCGGTTCTACCATAGAGTTAAAACGACCAAACTTGTTAGGGAGATAATGACCTTTTAGCAAGAATCTGATGAAAATCTGTATGAGGCTTGGGAGCGTTTCAAAGACCTCCAAAGATTGTGCCCCCACCATGAAATTCCAGAGCATAGATTAGTCTTGTGCTTTTATGACGGTTTAACTCATCTAACTCGTCAAAATGTTGATAACACTGCAGGTGGGTCTTTTCTCAGATTGAGCAGCAAGGATGCCAAGAGTCTTCTCGAGAACATGGCACTTTCTCAAACCAACTGGTCCGTGCGAAGCAACACTGGTGGGATGTTAGAGGTCGACAAGACAACACATTTGCAATCACAACTCGACGCTCTAACAACAATGATCAAGAACATGAATGCCAAGCCCGTCGCCGCCGTCACCTCAACCGACAAATGTCAAATTTGTGATGAGGAGGGGCACACGGCAAGGGTTTGCCACTTGATTGCAAGGGAGGAACCACCTCAAGACGTCAATGCCTTAATTACTCCTCCTAGCTACTTCCCACCGGCACACAACAACCAACGGTATACCTACCGCGACAAGAGGAACCATCCTGGCCTCAACTATGGTGATCCGAACGGTAGTGCCAATCCAGGGCAAGCCAATCATGGAGCCAAGCCTCCCAACAACACCAATGGAGGTATGTCTCAGCAGCAAAAGGCGGAGATCGAGGACTTCATGCAGAAGCAAGGCATATTCAACAATTCTATGCATGGCGAGTTCAACAAGATGCGCGAAGATCTCACCCTCATCCTCAATAAGCTCGACAATATGGGAAACCAGGTGAATCCCGGGGCATTGACCAAGACTGGCATGTTCCCGGGTCAGCCAGAGGATCCCAGGGCAGACATTAAGAGCGTAACACATCAGTTGAGGAGCGGAACGAGGTATGAGGGCCCACAAATGCCATCTGATCAGCCCTCAGGTCCAACTGGAACGGACCGCCCCATGTCAGGCCGGACCGCCCCAACAGAGGATGTCCAGACTGAAAGCAGGACGGCCCAGCCTAAAGTAGAACGGGCTACTGAGACGGACCGCCCCACTACAGAACGGTCTGCCCCAGTTGCCCCTGAAGCAGGAAGCAAGGCTGACAGCCCGGTGGTCCCGTCGAAGCACACCCCGCCAGTGCCCTTTCCTCAGAGGCTAGCCAAGGCAAAGAGAGACAAGGAGTATGCCCAGTTCTTGGAGATTTTGCGGGAATTGAAGAACACTATCCCGTTCACGGACCTATTGACAAAGACGCCCTCCTACTCCAAGTTCTTGAAGGACCTCTTGTCCAACAAAAAAAATCTAGAGGAATGTGGAGAGTTGGCCATGACCCGCGAGTGCAGTGCTCTTCTCACGCGTACCATGCCTGAGAAATTGCCGGACCTAGGTAGGTTTACCTTTCCTTGTAAGATTGGGGGGGCACGGACCAAAAGGGCGTTGTTGGATATTGGGGCTAGTGTTAGTCTCATCCCCGTGACTATATACAATCAAATTAGGATGGGAGAGTTGCGACCAACACGTGTGACATTGAGATTAGCGGATGGGACGGTTAGGTTGCCCGCGGGAGCGGTAGATAATGTGCCCGTTCAAGTGGAAGACATCTTGGTCCCTTGTGATTTTATCGTGATGGATATGGAGGAGGATCCGGATGTCCCTATCATTTTGGGAAGGCCATTCCTCAGGACTGCCGGTGTGTTAATCAATTGCCGCACTGGCAAGATGATTTTTGAAGTTGGTGGTGAAAAGGTGGAGTTTGACGTGGAGAAAGCCATGAAGATGCCACATCACGTCGACTCGGTGAACATGGTGGAAGAAATTGATGATCTGATGCTTGAGGCCTTCAACGCTCAGCTTGGGGAGCTCTATAACACCTCGGACATATCTGATGAGGAACAGGTAGACTCAATTTTAGACGAAATCATTAAACTAACTGAGTTGTTGACTGCCAGTACAGATCAGGACGGACCGCTCCAGATCCAGGCGGACCGCCTCATGGCGGAGCTTTCCTCTGTGGAAGAACTGCACGACATTCTGAACTCAGACACAGAGCAGAACGGTCCGCCCCAATCTAGAACGGACCGTTCCAAGGATCAGACAGAGGAGGGTAAGATGGAGCTCAAGCCACTGCCCGAGACCCTAAGATATGAATTTTTGGGTCCAAACCAGACCTTCCCTGTCATAGTGAGTACCCACCTCGACTCAGAGCAGACGGAAAAACTTTTGAAGGAGTTGAGGGCCCACAAGAAGGCAATTGGGTACTCAATTGGAGATCTCAAGGGTATCGATCCCTCGGTGTGCATCCACCGCATCTTATTAGAAGACGACCACAAAGCCTCAGTTGAAAATCAGAGAAGGCTCAATCCTAACTTGAGGGAAGTGGTTAAGAAAGAGGTGCTCAAGCTTTTGGATGCGGGAATCATCTACCCTATCTCGGATAGCAAATGGGTTAGCCCCATTCATGTTGTACCGAAAAAGGGAGGCACAACGGTTGTGAAGAATGACGAAGGCCAGCTGATTCAAGCAAGGATCATCACTGGATGGAGGATGTGCGTGGACTATCGCAAGCTCAACACGGCTACGCGGAAAGATCACTTTCCTCTCTATTCGTGGACCAACTACTCGAGCGTTTGGCTAAGCATTTTTACTTTTGCTATTTAGATGGTTACTCGGACTTTTTCCAAATACCAATCCACCCACTTGACCAAGAAAAAACGACCTTTACTTGTCCCTATGGCACCTACGCTTATCGTAGAATGCCATTTGGTTTATGTAATGCACCCGCGACCTTTCAAAGAGCCATGATGGCTATTTTTTCCGATTTAATTGAAAATGACGTGGAGGTTTTCATGGATGATTTTTCCGTATATGGTACATCTTTTGATCATTGTCTTGCTAATCTCTCTAAAGTTTTGCAGCGATGTGAGGAAGTTAATCTCGTATTGAATTGGGAAAAATGCAACTTTATGGTGCAAGAAGGCGTGGTCTTCGGACACGTCATCTCAAAGGACGGCATAAAGGTCGACAAAGTGAAGGTGGAGGTCATCGAGAAGCTTTCTACGCCAACTTGTGTGAAAGACATAAGAAGCTTCATCGGACATGCGGGCTTTTATCGGCGTTTTATTAAAGATTTTTCAAAAATTGCAAAGCCATTAACTAGTTTGACCATGAAAGACGTTGATTTTGATTTTAATGCCAATTGTGTTGATTCTTTCAATAGATTGAAGAAGCGCTGGTATCGGCCCCGATATTGCAACCGCCCAACTGGGACGAGCCATTTGAGCTCATGTGCGACGCGAGCGACTATGCAGTTGGAGCGGTGTTGGGACAACGGAAGGACAAGAAGCCCTATGCGATTTATTGCGCGAGCAAAGTGTTGGATGAGGCCCAAATCAACTACACCACAACGGAGAAGGAGCTTCTTGCCGTAGTCTTTGCACTGGACAAGTTCCGGTCTTATTTAGTCGGCTCGAAGGTCATCGTCTACACCGACCATTCGGCTCTCAAGTACCTCCTTGCCAAGAAGGATGCCAAGCCACGCCTTATTAGATGGGTCCTCTTGTTGCAAGAGTTCGACTTGGAGATCCGCGACAAAAAGGGCACGGAGAATTGTGTAGCTGACCACTTGTCCAGACTGCGCATAGAAGACGAGGGAGCGGGGTCTCTGCCCATCAACGACTCATTCCCCGACGAACAACTCCTCTCTGTCGACATTGGGCTGGACCGTTCCGTTCTGGACTGGTCCGTTCTAGTGCTGAATGGAGAGGAGTCGGAAGAGACTGAAGGAACCCAAGCTGAACCGGATCAGCCTGGAGGCAGAACGGTGCCTGGAACGGACCGCCCCACATCAGAACGGTCCGTCCCAGATCATCAAGAGACAGCGCAATTCAGGCCAGCCCAGGCCGGGCTAGAGCTCCAGAGCAGAACGGACCGCCCCATTGCAGGACGGTCCGCCCAGACTACCAGACCCCATGGTTTGCTGACTTTGCAAATTACTTGGCGTGCGGCATCCTCCCGTACCAGATCTCGTTTCAACAGAAAAAGAGGTTCTTGGAGGATGCAAGGTACTATTTTTGGGAGGACCCATATTTGTGGAAGTTGGAAGTTGATGGAATGTTTAGAAGGTGTGTTCCATTGGAGGAAGCGCCTCAAATTCTCCAAGACTGCCACTCGTCCGCCTACGGAGGGCACGCCTCTACCTCAAAAACAGCGGCAAAGGTTCTCCAATCAGGTTTTTACTGGCCTTCTAATTTTAAGGATGCTAGAGATTTTGTAAAAACTTGTGACCAATGCCAAAGGATGGGCAACATATCTCAAAGGCAAGAGATGCCCTTGAACCCAATGTTGGAGGTCGAGTTGTTTGACGTTTGGGGGATTGATTTCATGGGACCATTCCCTTCATCCATGGGATTTGAGTACATTTTAGTTGCAGTAGATTATGTGTCTAAATGGGTGGAGGCGATTGTGTGCAAACATGCCGATGCAGTAACGGTGAAAAAGATGTTCACCAAGGTCATTTTCCCAAGGTTTGGTATACCTCGTGTGGTGATTAGTGATGGTGGGAAGCACTTCATAAATAGGCAGGTTGAGACCCTTCTAAGGAAATATGGAGTGAAGCACAAGGTGGCGACACCTTACCACCCTCAGACAAGCGGACAAGTCGAGGTGTCAAATAGGGAAATCAAGAATATTTTGCAAAAGACCGTGGGCATTACAAGAAAGGATTGGGCATTAAGGTTGGATGATGCACTTTGGGCATATCGAACGGCTTACAAGACTCCTATTGGGATGAGCCCGTTTAAGTTGGTGTACGGCAAGGCGTGCCACTTACCCGTTGAGATCGAACACAAGGCCTATTGGGCAACAAGGGCTCTAAACATGGAATACAAGACAGCGGGGGAGAAAAGGGTTCTTAACTTGCATAAGCTTGAAGAGATTAGGTTCAACGCCTATGAAAGTGCAAAGATTTACAAGGAGAGAACCAAGAAATGGCATGACAACCACATCCAACGCCGTGACTTCAAAGAAGGAGATTTGGTACTGCTTTTCAACTCGCGTTTGCGGTTATTCCCAGGCAAGTTGAAGTCTAGATGGTCTAGCCCATTTGTTGTAAGGAAAGTGTACCCGTATGGCGCGGTGAAAATTTCTCATGAGGGCGAATCGGAAGTCTTCAAAGTGAATGGGCAACGCTTGAAGATCTACTGCAAGAACATAGCAAGGGAAAGTGAACAGCAAGTTTGCTACCTCCTCATCGACCCCCCCCCCTCCCCCCCCCCCGCCACCACGAAGTCTCAAGGAGTCGAGCTCAAGACCTTAAACGAGCGCTTCTTGGGAGGCAACCCAAGGGTTTAGAAAAATTAGAACTAATGTTTTTATTTTATTTTTCAAAAAATTTTTGAAAATCCATAAAAAAGTTACAAAATGAAAAACACATAAAAATTTAGAAAATCAGAGAAAAACATAAAAATTAGGAGTAGGATAAATACTTGGCTGAGTCTGTGCTTAACTTGTTTAATTTCAGGATTTTTCAGGGATCGGAACGGACCATCTCACCTACAGAACGGTCCGTCCCAACACCAGGACGCGCAGGCCAGAGGCTGGGACGACACATGCGGACCGGATACCAAAACCTAAATGGAACGGACCGTCCCAAAATTGGGACGGTCCGCCCCATTTAATTACGACAAATCCAGACCCACACCCAATAACCACCCACTAGCATTAACTACCCTCTATCCCGCCTAAACCGCGTACCTGACCCGTCCCCTCATCTTCCTCTTCCAACCCAACTGTTCAAAATCTCTCTTTCTCTCAAACCCGCCTCTTCCTCTCTTTTTCTCTCTCTGCCACCGCTTAATCCGACGAAACCACCGCCATCTTCGCCGTTTTTCGCCGCCACTCACATCTCAAGAGCACTCTCTAGTCAGTGGGCCCCTCAATTTCTCCGATTACTCGAAGAAACGCCGACGCCACCAACCCCGCCCCGCCACCACTCTGCCTCATCGGAAATTTCGGTAACAGCACCTCTTTCTCTCTTTCTTTCTTTTCAGGTACCAATTCCACCCTCCTACAAACTTCCGTACCAAATTCCGGCCACCCTCAAAAACACCCAGAACTTAACCATTTTTCAGCGAAAATCTAGATTGGAACGGTCCGTCCCACACTTGAAATGGTCCGCCCCAGTCTCAATCCCAAACCAAAACTCACCCGTCCTAGCCGCAACCTCTCCGTCCGACCAATTCAGAACGGTCCGTTCCAACTCTTGGACGGTCCGCCCCAGCCCACCTTCCAGACCTCAAACCCTATCTTCCCATCCAAACCGCCCCGTTCCAAGCCTCCAACGACCCGTCCCATGTCTAGCAGTTCATCTTCAGGTTCTTTAGGCGACAAAATCTCTAAGTTTTTCCGTAAGGGACCAAAGAGAACAGGACAGTCTTCTATTCCAATCCCTCCTGAGTGGGATCTGCCGTGGCCAACAAGGGACTCTCATCCGGTACCACCTTTGGACAGGCTCCCGCTCCGACCCGAGGACCTAATCACCACACCAGAGCATCCGTTGTCTGCCACTCCACCATACTCAGTCGACTATCCACCACCAGACGCAGAGCTCATTCCATACATTCCGCGGAGAAGGATGGACACAGACGAAATCGACTGGTCTCAACTCGAGGCAGCCTCCGACTCGGAACAAGAGGAACAAGGTGAGACAGTCGAGGCAGAAGCTGCTGCAGAGGCTGAGGAAGATGCTGAAGAGGACGAGGCCGCGGATCTTGTCCCCGAGACACAAACCCGGCCAGCACAACCAGCCAGCATTGAGCTAGCAAACGTGCATATCCTGCCTCAAGGGCAGCCAGGCAAAGCAGAGGTACAGAAACCTCCTGAACAAGAAGTTTGAGAACACCCGCTCGATTGATCTACGGGTACTGGACACACTGGGCATCAAGGAGGACTTCTACAAGCTTACCAGAGCAATAGGGTTTCGCCCGAGATTTTGGAAGATCAGAGCGCCTGCCTACACGGCCTTGACCATGGAGTTCTTGTGCTCTCTTGACCTCTACCACAAAAACGACCTGTGGCAGCTCACTTTTAGGGTGGACGGGAAGAAATACATTGCCACAGAGCTCGACTTTGCCCGGATCTTTGGGCTAGAGAACAGTGAGATCATCGACGAGTATTTTGAGGAAGATTTGTGGGAAGAGCTCTCCTTGGAGCACAAAAGACCAGTCAACGAGCGCCGCTTCTCTCACATTCAGCACCCTACCATCCGGTTCATCCAGCGGATGCTGTCGCTCACTATTTTTGCCAAGGATGAGTCTGGAGTCAAGTTGACAAGAGGGGAACAAGCCATTCTCAATCAGATTTTCTATCCTAAGGGCGATGCAAAACTCAACCTTGCTTACTTCATGATGAAGCATTTTGAAAAGCAAGCCAATAACTTGAGAAGCGGCAAAGGCCAGATCACAATCGGGGGCTATGTGACTCATTTGGTGCAGTATATATGACCTGGCGCTGTCTGAGATGCAGCGGAGCGGGGGTCCAAACATGGTCTCTATGAAACAATTGACTGAAATGCAGATGGTGGCTCAGGTAGGGAACGAGTACCAGTACATCTATGGTCGGTACCGCTTCCCGTTACCTCTCAACAGGCCTATTGATGTCAACAACAAACGGACATGGCTGCTGGTAGATAGAGATGGCAAGCTGATTGATCTTGAAGAAGAAGAATTGCAGCGGCGATTGGCCGAGATGGAAGCCGCTGCCAGAGCAGCCGGTACCGGTACATCGGCCGAGGCAGAGGCTGAGGCAGAGCCAGCCATCTCCCAGCCAGCTCCACCTGGACAGCCACGCGTCGAGCCTTTCTTTGAGCCTCAGACTCAGCGGCGTGAGGATATATTTTGGGGAGGGTTACCGACTCACGAGGTACCCACTCATCCAGAGTCACCTCCAGGACGGTGGCAGGGCGGATTCGATCGCGCATACCACGACATTCTTCAAGACATCCACACAGCTCAGTGGAACATCACCGCCTGGATCGAGGAGGAGAGGGAAGAGAATCGCCGTGCTAGAGAAGAGGATAGGCGGTGGAGGCAGCAGCAGGATGAGCGGAATGCACGGAATGATGACCTGTTAGCAAGGTTGGCCAGCCACATCTTCGGGCCACCACATCACTGAGCCAAGTTCTGTAAGTTTTCTATTTTTCTCTACTTTATTTTCTTTCTTGTATCTAATCTGGACTAGGGACAGTCCTTTAGATAAGCTTGGGGGGGTAAAGATCGAGAAAAATCGAAAACTGGTACGATAAGTTGCATATCGTGGCATATTGCATGTTTCTGTCAGGATTGGAACGGACCGTCCCACACATGGAACGGTCCGCCCCAGTGGTCGTCCTAATCCAGAACAGTCCGTTCCAGACTTGACAGAACTAATTGACTTAGCGAACAAATGAACTTGGAACGGTCCATCCCACAGATGGAACGGTCCGCCCCAATGGGTCGTCCCAGTCCAGAACTGGTCGTTCCAAGTACAGTTGTCTGCTGGTTTTTGTATATACATGTAGGAATTGCATTTTTACTCGTTTAAGATGCATTTAGGTTTAAGGACTAAAATTAGGATAATTAGAGTTAATTTTTGGGACTTAACATCAAGGGCAAAATTGAGAAAAATGATTAAAACGTCTTATCTTTTAGAAATGAATTTGAGGAAGCCAAATAAAAACAATCTTAAGGGAAAGGAGTGAAAATTCGATCGAAAAACATTTTTCTAGACATTAGGTTGATTAATTCAATAAGTTTTCGATCAAATTCGTCGAATAGAGCCGGTAAAGGGTTGATTAAGTTTGCCTAAGATCATTCTCTCAACTCAAGAGTTAGGTTAATTGTAAGTTGTTTAGTGCATGTTTGGATGAATTAGCTATTAATTTTTGATTTTATCGAAATTCTAAAAATAAAAAAAAATCAGAAAATAAACAAATAAAAAAAAGGGGAACTAAAAAGCGGTGCTTTGAACTGACCATTGCGGGAAGCTATAGGATCTTTGTGGTTAAAAAAATGTGTCATATCGAAGGACGAGTAAGAGATGGGCCACTTGGTTCGCACTTTTCTTATGCCTACGGTTTTAACATCTCAGAAAGTCCACCCACATTATTCTGGCTGACCTCTCCGCCGCGGGAAAAACCTCCTAGCCCCGGGAGACTTGTAAATAAATAAACCATTTTAATTTTCAAAATTTTGGTAGTTTAATTAATCCAAACATGTGTTCCATAGCTTAGAATTAATTTAATTATTTGAGTTGAGGGGGTTCGATCCCGTTTCTACTTAATTTGAAACTGATTGAGAACTTTGAAGGATTAATTGACTTAATGACTAGGGAAATGGGTCGTGAACGATAAATTACGAATAACTCTAGGATTGAGTTGAAATTGGTTATCTCACTCAAAAAGAAATTGGTTTGCTTTTATTGAAAAATATTTGGACCAGTTTGCCCTTTAGACTTAAATTGCAAAAGCTAACTCTAATTAGAAAAATTTTAGTACTTGTAGGTCGGGTAGTTTAACTGAAATTAAGGTCTAACCAATTCTCTAAACTTAGGGTTTTGCTTGGGGACAAGCAATGTTTAAGCTTGGGAGATTTTGATGGGTGGTTTTCATACTTATATTTTTACCCATTTTAGCCCTTAATTTCTATTAAATTTCCTGTTTTTATCTTTGTTTTACTAACAATTTGAGCAAGCAAGGTGCAGTTGTAGCCCAAATACCATTTTGCAGGAATATCACTCGATTAGCACGACAAAACGACCATGGAGCTGGGATTCAGACAGTTGGGACGGACCAGTCCAGAGACAGGGCGGACCAGTCCAAGCAGAAGATGAGACACACAAGCCAACCACCTCTGGGACGGTCCAGTTCACGCTCAGAACGGACCAGTCCACCTTGAAGACAGACTCCTGCCAAACTTACTTGGGACGGACCGTCCCACACATGGAACGGTCCGCCCCAAGTTCTCCAGAGTTACCAAATTTGTCGAGGCAGAAATTGGCAACTTCTCCAAACTTGCTAATTCTTCAAGGAAGGCACTTCCAGACGCGTTTTCCTCTCCAAGTCGGTTCCTTTAATGATGATATATATACCTCTGCACCTCATGAGGAAGAGGGATCGCTCAATTTAGGGTTTTTAGCCACCGCAAGAGAGAGATTTTGAGACAGCCGCCGTCGAAGACGAAGGACTACCTGGAACGATCCGTTCCAGGTCTAGGGCGATCCGTTCCACACGGAGCAGAGGGCAGTTCTGAGAAGGAATCATCGTGCCAACTGTTGTATTTCTCGATTTATCTTTATTTATGGCTTTCTCTGATGATTATTTCTGTTTGTATGACATGATGATTAGCGAGTAGATTTGTATTAGGGCTATGGTTGATAACCTTTGACTTGTTGCTAATGTTTATTTAGTGTTTAAGTTAATTAATTAAGAAGTTTAAGTTCTATTACTTGTGCTTTAATTGATTATTTATTGTTGTTTGTGATGCTTGATTAATGATTATCTCGTAGACAAAGGCCACGTCTAGTTGTAGATCCAAAGTCTTTAACTTGAATTGCTAAACAACATTAACACAACTGGATAGGTAATTTCTGAAAGGTTAGACCAAGTCGTCGAGAAATCGAGGCTTTACTCAAGCCGTTGGGTTAGAGTTTATCCACTAGAACCAAGTAATAGGCTAGATCACCTAAATCAAGAAACGGGAGTTGAAGTTTAGGAGTTCTATAGGTACGGTAATCCAACTTAGGTGCTTAACTTGAACGAAGGTTAGAGTTAAGTTAATCCTCTGTTAGAAACACCAAAACCTGCTTAAATAACTTAATTAATAATTTAAATAACTAAGTAAACTTAGTATTGGTGTCTGGAACGGACCGCCCAAAAGGGGTCGTCCAAGGTTAGAACGGTCAGGCCCAGTATCAACAAGGGGTATTGGAACGGTCAGTTCCGTAACTAAAACGGTCTGTTCCACTCCTGACAGAAGTCAAATTGTTTAAAACTAGACCCCTAATTTGTTTATTTGATTGATTACTTCGAGTTTAGTCTTGTGTTGCTACTGCTCTAGATTGTTTGACCGCTGTATCCTTTAATTTCTGTTTTGTTAAAAATCAAAATTCCCAACAACATACCAACCAATTATTCGTTCCCTTTAGGATTTAATTGAATTGTTTAGAGTAAATTTAGGAAAAGAATAGTTCCGTCCTTGTGATTCGACCCTTAAACTGTGCTGCAAACGGATTAGTATCGGGTTAAGGTTTATTTAATTTTGGTAGTAGGCAATTCGACCGATCAAAATTTGGCGCCGTTGCCGGGGACGGTGACTTTTTCTAAGTTTAGTTTAATTAATTTGATTAAATTCTCTTTCCTCTTTTTCACTTTGTTTGGTTTTTGAATTCTTGCAGGAGTACACGCACTGGCCAGAGAAAGAAACAAGAAAAATAAAGAACCGAGCGTGTGCGACTACAACTTTCGGAAACCAAGGCGAGGAGAAGGGAGTAGCTCTCAACCAAGCTCTTCTGTGTCTAGAACAGGCCGTCTTGTTCTCAACCGGACTGTTCCAAGCGCAGTAGAAGGAAGAGAGGAAGACCTAGCTGACGACTCACTGGTTCGACCACTTCGCAAATTATTCCAGCGAGGAGGTCGAAATTCGTCTAGAGTTCAGCAGCAGGCAACCACACCTGGAACGGACCGCCCCACTTTGGACCGGACCGTTCCAACTCTGACAGAGGAGCCCAAACCTCCTCTCACAACACCGATCGAGCCACCACACACCGATCCAGTCGATCAAATGGCCGGAGCAGCGAACAACCCAGAGGATCTCTAGCAGAGGATCGACGATGAGATCAAAGCGAGGGAAGAGGCGGCCGCCAATCGCCCCTTGATTGAGATTGCCTCACCTACCGCCGCTAACCTCTGCCTAGGAGTCGCCCCTTCCAAATCAGAAAGGACAAAGGATCTCTTCTACAACCCAGGATTAATCTCTTTGATCCAACAGAATTGTTTCCATGGATCAACACATGAAGATCCTAATGCACATTTACAACAATTTTTGAGAACTTGTGCTACTGTCTTGCCTGAAAACGTTCCTCACGATACTGTTAAATTGTTTCTTTTTGGGTTTTCTCTTAAGGATAGGGCTGATATTTGGTTAAGAGGCTTTTCTGAAAATCCGTTTACAACTTGGCACGTTTCTTGGTGGTTGCAATGGCATGGAAGTATTTAATGTTTTGATCTCCACATGCTAGCCATTTTGTACATGCACGTTGATGCCATTGAGATTCTGCTATGTTTGCAAGTTCATAACCCCGTTCTCTAGCAATTATACGAACTTGACTTTCCAACCTAGTGAGTGCACGACTTTCCTCAACTCTATCAAAACAGCCAACAACAGCTTTTGCGTTCTAAAGGAAAATAGAAATTGAGGAGAAGTTATTGCGGTGCCACTCTCTTAAAGTCGTGTGTACCTTATGCGCTTGTGCTCTGAAAGTATCCATGACCTGCACTGATTGTTGTGTTGACTGCCACATTTCTGAGGTCAAAATGTTTGCCACATTATTCTGCAACCAGAATTTTTCAATTCTAAAAGGTTTAGGGACTGACGCAAGCTATCTGCATTTAAGCAACAAAGGAGAATGGTCCGAGACAATGACCGGCAGCGCTTCTAGGCTTATGTTCAAATAAAGCGCTTGCCAAGAGCTGGACAGTAACACTCTATCTAGTCTAGACAAAGTTGGGTGTGGTTGTCTATTGGTCCAAGTAAAAAATCTATTTTGTAAAGGAATATCAAGCAACTGCTCTGAATCAATGAAATTGTTTATGGCTTGCATTGCCACAAAATCAGTGTTGGTAGTTGATCTTTCAATCATCCAACGTATTGTATTAAAGTCCCCTAAAATCGCCCATAAGCTAGGCGCATGGCGGGAAGTGTAGGACAATTGTTCGAAAAAACGTGCTCTCTGTGGAGCAGTGTGAGGTCCATAGACGCATGTAACTAGCAAGGTGGTATTGGAACAATTATCTTTTAAGAGTGCAGAACAAGAGTAGTTAGTTGCCCAAGAGTTTTCAAGAGAAAAGAATCGTTTCTAACAAATGATACATCCACCACGTGTATCTAAAGCATCTAAAGAGACAACATTGATATCAAAAAAAGAAGGGAGGAGAGAACGAGCACGAAGAAAGTCAAAGTCGTGCAATTTTGTCTCTTGGAGACAAGCAATATCACATCTTGATGTCCGAAGAGCATCAGCAACAACTTTTCTTTTGGAAATGTCATTTAAACCTCTCACATTCCAAGTTAGCAATTTAATAGGCTTAACATTCATTGTCACAAAAAAGCCACATTAAATAGCAAAAAGCTAAAGCACTAAAAAATCCATTTTAACAGGACAGATCATCCTCCGAGCTTGCATCAAGCTGGAGGCACTCTTCATCTTCCCTGTTGCCGCGACCTTCATTGAGCAGAGGTTCTTCCTGCCACTTGTTTGTCAGAAAACGTCTCCTTTGTGTACTAGCATCTTGTTCAGGTGCAACTTTTCCCCTTTTGTTTGTGGGCCGGCCTCTGGGCTTTACTGGGCTGTTGACCTGATAACAATCAGATTGGTTAGCAGGCCTCACATTTATACGAGAATGTTGAGGCGCAATCCCAGGGCTGGTAGGAGGTCTCAACTTGTCAAAAGTAGCACTACTTACTCCAATTAGAGAAGTAATATCAAGTGACTCAGCATAAGTCAAGGGTATATTTATGAAACTGTCTTGTTGCAAAGTTGCTAACAGGGGTGTTTTTTTTAGGGAGTTCCTCCCATTATTAATTTGCATTTACGAGATAAAGCTTTTTTTTTGAGGGAGTTCCTCCAATCAGCTTTCTTAGACATAAATTTATTATAAGCAATCCTGAGTATCTCTGGGAATAGGAGGAATTTCCTATTCCTAGGCATAAATTTTTTATAAACAATCCAAACTCTTCACAAAATTACATACTTCCCAGTACTTTATGCCTAGGAATAGGAAATTCCTCCTATTCCTGAGCGATCCAAACGGCCCCTAAAGTATATTCCCAACAAGGAAGAAAAATCAAGGTTCAATGTAGATATACAACGATCAAAGATTTAAATAGCGAATAGCGGGTTGGTAGCGGACAATCTCATGTCATAGCGGATAGCGGGTGGCGGTCATTTTGGGGCCGCTATGAGATCATAACGAATATGTACAAATGTACTTATTTATTACATCATTTACATATTTTTAGTTAAAAATTAAATATCATATTACATTATATGTATGTTATAATAGTTCAATTTAACGCATACAATTTACAATCTATTATTGCAATAGACAAATCTCATTGTACTTAATATTATATAAAGTCAGTCAGAGTATATATGCCAAATATATATTTGTAATATTGATTCTATATTAACAAGTAGTAAATTGTGTCACTATATTTCTCTAAAATATCATTATAATGCAATATATATATTGCCAATTTTTATCATTATAGCCATCATAAGAAATAGGATTAATTACATTTATGCCACTGTGAAAATTTAAAATTAGTAAAATGCCGTCACTAAATGACAAATTAGTATTATGCCATTATGAAATAGAGCAAATTAGTCTTATGCCATTGACAAATTGATTTGCCAAATTTACCCTTTTAAATATGCCACTTTAGAAATTTAAAATTAGAAAAATGCCATCACTATATGACAAATTAGTTTTATACCACTACAAATTAATTAAAATGAGTTATGCGCCGTTGTAAAAATAAAAAAACTTAGATCTATGCCACTAGTGCATTCAATAATGGCATAAAATAAAACTTTATATTATTAACAACAAAAATGCGGTAAAATTAAATTTTATCCATCTTAACTTATATCATTAACTTGTATAATTAATGAGAAATAAAATATTAGGCAAATAGCTGAGATGTTGCAATAAACTTGTAACAATCAAAATACATAATAAAAAAAAAATACCGACTCGAATGGTTACTTAATCATGGTTTAGTTAAAATTTCCAAAATATATACTAAGAACTGTTTCAAAATTAAAAAAAATAAGAAAAAAGGTTTGGAGATTTGCGCAGAATATTCTAGCGTATTTTAGTGTGCAAATCTCCAAACATTTGTTAGCTGGTATACAAAATACATACCAAGTTTGGAGAGAGGCTTAGCACACAGGTTTATTAACAAGGGCAATTTGGGATTTTCGAAAAATATTGAGAGCATTCATGATGGTAATTTTGAAATTAAATCTTTTTTGGAATGAGATAATGACATATTTCTAATTTACACAATTTGATGATGGCATAAATCTAATTTGTAATCTAATAATGGCATATCCCTAATTAGCTAATTTTCACAGTATCATAAAATCAATTAATCCTAAGAAATAAAAGTAAGGTTCTGCTAGCAACATTTGGTTGCCCCTAAATGCCAACATTTTACTATTAAATTATTTTTTTCATATTTTAAAATTTAAATGGTAAATCCAAACCATTGATCTTATTTTGTTTAACGACCGATGCGTTTTCATATAAATTTTGTAAAATTTGAAATTTATTTGATACTCGATCAATTTGGATTTTTAAGCGCATTTCTGGTTTCTTGGCCTGTTGGATGGTTGGATGGTTGGATGGTTGCTGTTTCAGATGTATTCGAAAACTGCTCTTATCGTCTCTTCCGCTTTTCTAATTTCTATTTTTTTTTCTCTGTCGAACAAACAACCGCGCACACAAAAAAAAATAAATAAAATTGCTCCGCTTTTTCCGTGCAAACTAAAGGTTGATACATACTGCCACTTTCAATAGAGAAAAAAAAACAAAAGATTGATACTGCCACTTAAAAAAAAAAATTTATTGATGCTGCTTAATAATTGGCATATTATTATTATATTCGTCACTAATTCTTTACCCCTCAAGGCTTGTCAGACTCAGACAGTCTGACTTTTGTGACTTTTGTATATTAACTACATACATACAGATATATATTTCGTAATATCACTATACTTTTATTACTGATTGGTCAACACTCACTACTGGAAAAAGGACCTTCTGTAATGGCACTTCTGTAACGGTTTTTGAAATAATCGTTACAGAATAGTGAGGCATAAGGCGGGAAAATTGGCGCCACAAATCTGTAACGGTTATTATTAAAAAACCGTAATAACATTTCCGTCATGACGAGGGAAAAAAAATGCGTTAACCTTCTATAACGGTTGTTGGACAATAACCGTTGCATATTTCTTATATTCTGTAACGGTTATTATCTAACAACCGTTACAGAAAAGAAAAAAAAATATATATAAATAATAACAATATTCTGTAACGGTTATAAGAAAATAACCGTTACAGTAGCTTCTAAATCTGTAACGGTTATTTCCTAATAACCGTTACAGAATGTTAGCGCATTTTTTTTTTATTTTTTAATGATTCTGTAACGGTTATTGGTTAATAACTGTTACAGAAAGGTTCTGTATTTAGGTCTTCCTTCACCATTGATATCCCAACAAACTCACAGGCGCCGCATAACTCTTTTCTGATCTTTTCATTTATTGCGATTGTGGTGTCCACTCCACTCCCAAAAAAATAGCCAAAAATTTCTAAAAATTCTGAAAAAATAATAATTAGAAAGAGAACAAGAAGGAGAGCAGATTTAAGGTAAAAAAAAGATATTTGAACCGTATTTTTTATTTTTACATTTTTTTCTTATTTATTTCGGTTTTTTCATTAATTTATGGTTATTTTATGTTTTTTAAAATATTTTCAGATCTCATTGAATAGGAGAAGTTCTTACATCGGCGGGATAAGTCGCACGATTCCACGGATCGGAAGTCACACGATTGAAGGTATATTTTCATAAACTCCTCTCTTTTTAAATTATTTGCATTTCGTTAAGAATTTGCATATATAGGCATGAATTTCGTATTGTCATATAGGACCCAAATACCGGAACACAAATGAATTTAGGTCATTGCCCGTCCGAGATTAATCCATTAGGGATTAATCTCGGATAGTACTACCGGTTATTCCTCGAATATATCAAGAAAGGTTTCTATTAAGGACAACAAATTACTTGGTATGATGTCACATGATTATCACGTCCTACTGACCCAATTACTTTCGGTCGCAATTCGAGGAATTCTAAGGGAAGAAGTGAGGAAAACCATCACTAAGTTGTGTTTTTTCTTTAATTCAATTTGCTCTAAAGTGATTGATCCGAATAGTTTGGACAAGTTACAGGAAGGTGTTGTACTAACCTTATGTGAGCTGGAGATGTACTTTCCGCCATCGTTTTTTGACTCCATGGTGCATTTGACCATTCATTTAGTTAGAGAGATAAAAATTTGTGGTCCTGTATTTCTACGGTACATGTATCCTTTTGAAAGAGCAATGGGTCAATTGAATGAGTTTGTTCGTAGCCGATCTAAACCCGAAGGAAGCATAGTGGAAGGATATGTGACCGAGGAGGTTATTGAGTACTACACAGATTATTTACAGGATGTACAACCAATCGGTCTTCCAAAGTCTCGATATGAGGGTAGACTTGAAGGAAAAGGTTATATATTAGCTTCAAATGTTCACCTAATTTAGCACAAATGTTCACTTAAAGCACAATATTTGTTCATCTTATTTGGCACAAATGTTCACTTAAAGCACAATATTTGTTCATCTTATTTAGCACAAATGTCACTTAAAGCACAATTTTTGTTCATCTTATTTAGCACAAATGTTCACTTTCAGCAAAATATTTGGTCACCTTATTTAGCACAAATGTTCACTTTCAGGTACAATTGGAGCTAGTACTTATATACCGGATCTTGCCATGAAAACCAAAGCACATATGAAAGTTCTCCAACACCTTGCTATTGTGGCACCTTACATCAATGAACATCTAGTCGAGTTACGTGAACAATACTCTTCTTACACCGAAAACTTGATTACCATTGAGCATGAAATAAAATTTGTCCAATGGCTTAAAGAGAAAGTACAGTCCCAGTTGAAAGAAGGAACGGAGGTCGATGAAACCGTGGAATGGTTATCAAGACGTCCTGATGCCGTGGTCGAGACATACCAAGGGTATGACTTGAATGGATTTACCTGGTACACAAGGAAACATGATGGTAAAAGTGCCGTGCAAAATAGTGGAGTCACTGTTGTAGTTTTATCTAGTGATAATGATAGGTCGGCTACTTATTATGGGTGGATCGAGGAGATTTGGGAACTAGATTACCTGAAATTCAAGATACCCTTATTCAAGTGTGCATGGATCGACAACGATCACGGTGGAGTAAAAAAAGATAAGATGGGGTTTATAACTGTTGACTTCAATAAAAGGGCTTATCGAGACGATCCCTTTATTCTTGCAAATAAGCAAGCAATGCAAGTTTTCTACATTCAAGATCCGGCGGATAAGAAAAAGCATGTTGTGCTTCAAGGTAAATGTCCATCTTATTTAGGTACAAATGTTCACCTTTTTGAGTACAAATGTTCATCTTATTTATTACTTGCCACTTTCAGGAAAGAGACGTATTGTCGGTGTTGGTGATGTCGTGGATGAAGAAGCATATGACCACTTCGAGGAAATACCTCCTTTTTCTATCGGTATCGACGATACATCACAGCCAGTATCGATCAGTTGTAGGCATACAAATAACACCGAAGGCGTGTGGGTCGATACGCGAAGGAAAAAAAAGAAAGTAGCTACATAATTGAAATTGTAATTTTATTTTTTAACATTTCTAAATCTAATATAAATTTATTTTGCTAACAAGGTGCTAATTGAAATTGTAATTTTATTTTTTATTTTTTGTTAACAATTAACAGTCAAAACAGAATGCATGGGTAACCAACACCGAAATCAATCAGTCAAAATTAAGTCACTTAATGGAAAAATAAATTACAAAAGAGTTTAATCTGTAACGGTTATTAGATAATAACCGTTTGAGCCTTCTGTAACGGTTATTAGCTAATAACCGTTACAGATTAAACTCTTCTGTAACGGTTATTAGATAATAACCGTTACAGAAGGGTCTCAGTATAGTGGCTTGAGCCTTCTGTAACGGTTATTAGCTAATAACCGTTACAGATTAAACTCTTCTGTAACGGTTAATAGATAATAACCGTTATAGAAGGGTCTCTTTTTTTTTTTACTTATACCTCCAGAGGTTCCTTGCGTCTTCATTTCAAAACTCTCTCCATCGCTCTGTGCCCTAGCTCTCTCTCGCGACACAGAAGCGGCGGCTCTCGGCGGATCTGTGCGTACTCCCCTCTCTCTCTCGAAAAAGGTAAATGCCTCTATCTCCTCTTCCTCACCCTCTCACTCTCTGTCTCTCTCTGTTACAGTCTTTGATCCCCTCTCTCTCTGCCGCTCTCTCAACTCCGACAGCCACCATCCTCTCTCAACTCCGACAACAACTCCACTCTCTCTCTCAGCCGGTTAGCCCCCCCTCTCTCAATTTTTTATTTAATAGGGACTAAAATGCAAATAATGGTAGAAATTGATTATGCAAATAATAGGGACTGGAATGCAAAAAAAATTAGGAATTGTGATTAATGGAATTTGGGGATTAATGGAATTGTGATTAATGGAATTTGGGGATTAATATGCATAATTTGGGGCTAATATGGGGCTGTTTTGGGGCTGTTTTGGGACTGTTTACAGTTGATTATTGAAAATATGCTTGAACTGTGCTTGAACTGTGCTAGGAATAGATGTGCATGTTATTACTTGATAATTTAGAATTTAATTAGATATATATGCATTGTGAATTGATTATGGATAAGGAGTTAAGAATTTTATTTAAAATGGAAATTAGATGGAGAAGGATCAAAACGTGAATAAGGTGGGGGAGGAAACACCTAACGTGGTAGCAAAAGGGGTCCCGTTATACGGACCTCCCAAGAGAAGGGCTGTCGTTTATTTAATCTATTATCCTGTTATTTGAGAATTCACTTGCTATTTATTTGAGATTGAATTGTGAATTACTTGAATTTTATAATTTGATTTAATTGCTTTCATTGTTGTTAATTATTTGTTAATAGATATGTCTGGAGATCAAGATAGAGATTTACAGGGCGAACAGGCTAGTACAGAATCCAACGATGAGGAGGTCACAACGTTTCAAATAAAGAAAAGGAGCAGAACGACAATGGAAGAGTTTAGGAGAAAAAAAGCTGCTGGGGAAAAGTATGAGATTAAATTTGACAAAGAAGGAGTGCCAATTGGTGATGCAGAGTCGGTCGCCAAATTTGCATCATATTGCGGGTATCTGGCTAGAGCAAGAGTGCCAATCACAATTAATGATTGGCGGAAGGATGTTTCAAAGGATTTGAAACTTGAGTTGTGGTTGGATATCAAGGTGAATAAATTTTCAACTAAGTCATCTAATTAAAATTTCTATGCTATTAACTAACGTTTCGCAATGTTTCAGAAAATGTTCAACATTGAGAATGATAAGGCCATGAAAAATATTCTCAAAGCCATGGGCATAAGTCACAGGGCTTATAGGAGTAGGATTGCTGACGAGTACATCACAAATGCCGATCCAAACAATCCCCAAAATCCATGCGATAAACACCCAATCTCACAAAAAGAATGGAAAGAATTTTACAAGAAGAGGACGGGTACAGATTTTATAGAAAAAAGCAACAAAGCGAAGGAGTTGAGAAAGAAATGGAAAGAGCTTCATAGGATGGGTTCCTCTGGCTATAGAGGAAAAAAGGGTTCATGGAAAGCTACAGACAAGATTGTCATACCCGGTGATTCTGAAGGGGCCGGTTCCACGACCATTATCATCGGCGATTTGGAACCGAGGAGTCAAAGGTATTTCGTGGGAAGGACTGTGACTACGAAGGATAAAGGTACTTCAAATTCTATAGCTCGCTAGGCTTATTATATATGCTAACTTCAAATTCTGTTTTGTAATTATTAATACTCTTTCTTTGTTGCTCGCTAGATACTTACACATTCCATAGCTCAGATTCGGCGACTATTGAGAATTTCAGTCGGTTAAGTACCATGTCTGATGAAATCAATTCCGGGTCAATACCTGAAGAAGAAGTCTTAAATCGGGCGGTTGACAGGCCGGAGCATCCAAGAAGAATAAGGGGATATCCTTTATGGACAAGGAAGGAAGATATTGATAAAAGAAAGTCTAGAAAGGATGCGCATGAAGGATGGATGGCACCGGACCAGATTGAAGAATTAATGAGCAGGGTCGCAGCTGAAGCCGCTGAGAAAACCAAAAGGGACTTGATTCACTCTGAGGAGATAATGAATGCGGCGAGACAACAAGCTTTTCAAGTAATCTTTTTTGACAATCATCAAAATGTAATCAAAATGCATGAAATCTATTCTTCATCATCCGGTTGCTTGATAATTTTTACGAGGTGAAAGAATGGTTGGCCAGTAGCGGATTGCAGTTTCAAGCACCGCGGCAATTTGTGACACCGTACCAGCCATTCGTTGAAGCTGAGGTAGACTCAGGAATGCCAAACGAGGAGATATTCCGAACGGTTGCCTCAAGCTATATGCCTCCGGATCCGAAAAGCGTTGTTCAGGTTCATATTGATCACTTTTCTCTTTTCTATTTAGATTTATGTTTGGCTTAGCATTAGGGTTTCTGATTGAACTGAATTTCAGAAAGAAACGCCGTGCGATCTCTTTTCCCTTGATCACCTTAACCAGAAGATTAAGGTGGCCGAGGGAAATATTATTCCGAGTGTTGTTGGTCAGATCGTACACGGCGTGCCACTGACTGATCAACAACTCTATATCCATCTTCTCCGAGTAGACGATGATTTTCGTCAGTGGCAAGTCCCTGGTAGGTCAGATGAGCTATTAGGAAATAATATAGGAGGGCGATTCCCATGGCCGTCATTTTTGGTGGAGATAGGCCAGAAGGTATCGTTTTATTTAATTATGATAATTTATTTCATCCATCTCTACTAGAACTCACTAATTAATTATGTGATGACATTGAATGCAGAGTTTGATAAAAAAGAAGCCAGATGCGAACAAGGCGGTGGCGAAAAAGGTGATCGAGAGTCCAAAGGTTCCAAGTGCATGTTCATCCAAAACCTAATTAGTTCAATTGATTGTTTCAGGGTCGATTGTTGCTCAATGTTGAAATATCTCTTCTTTTGTGACTGATTATTTCAGGGTCGATTGTTGCTCGTGATCCGCTACTTGGACAGGATGCGATCGAAAAGCTTACCCCATCCGAACGAGAATTGTATGAACTATTGATGCTCCAACCAGAGCTTGAGAAAAATTTTGAGTTGCATAAATGTGATGTTTGGGGTACACACAGCGGCGAGGTTAAGTTCAGCGTTGAATTGTTCGACATCCTCCAATGCTTTAGAAGAGAATCTCTAAACGTGTCGATCGTCAAGTTGTACTCTTGGTATGAATTTTCAACCTTTAAAATATTTTTTTAAAGTACCATATTCAATTGGAGGTGAAAAAAGTATGAATTAATATCCGTGAGTGTAGGTTTTGGATGAATGAACTTTCGGAGGGAGCAAACAACATCACCGTATTAGATCCAGAGATGTTGGCTGCTACTAAAATCAAACAAGAACAAAATGCTGCTGCGGACTACTTGATCAAGTCATTCGCGAAATATTCATCCAATTATATGGTTCTGCCTTATTTACAAGAGTAAGGACAATTATAACTAATAAAATATCAATTATCTCGTTTACATATTTGGTTTAATTTCATGAAAACAATAATCTCTATTATTGCAGCTTTCATTGGGTCCTTATTGTTATTAATGTCGAGAAGTGCACCGTTCACATAGCAGATTCTATCGAGCGCAAGAATCCAGAGATATTGCTTAAGGGATTCATAACCCAGTAAGTTTTCGTTTCTAAATGAGATTCTGATATTGAGATAAGGACTACGTACGGTTCTATCTAAGCTATTAATGATATTGTATGCAGGATATACAAGCGACACCTTATGGAAATTGGAAAATATAACGCAAGGACCCGAACAACATTTGATTGGTACAAAATTCAGGTACGAGACTTAAAAAAGATATTAGCTACCTAGGGTTTCTAAAACTATGCAAAATCTTAACTGTCTTTCTTGTTGGATCTTAATTAGTGTCCGATACAAAAGGGCAGCACAGAATGTGGATATTTCACAATGCTCGCCATGAAAAACGTATTATCTTATTGGATAGGAATTCAGGAAATACCTCATGTAAGTAACTTATTCTTTTAACTAATAACATTTGATCAAACAATTAGATTTTAGAATTTCATGATCTAACTAATAATATTTTTGACTTGTTTATCATAATATGCAGACGATCAAGCCGGTTGGAGTACCATACAACAAAGAAATGATTGATGGTATCGTGACAGAAGTTATGGACTTCATGCAAGCGGTATTATTTTGATTAAAATGTGTTATTTGATGACTTGCATGTTTGATATGATACTTGTGATATATATAAATACTTTGTTTATTGTTTGTGTGATATGCATGATTATATATGTTTGATATATGTGTGCTTTGTGATATATATATATGCTGCATGTGTCATCTGATGTAAATTGGGTACCAATTTGGTACCAATTCGGCTAGCAAATTGGGCTAGCCAATAAAACAGGCGAAACCCAAAAAAAAAAAGGAATTCTGTAACGGTTATTAAGGAATAACCGTTACAGAATATTATAATTTCATTTTTTTTATTATAAACATTATCTGTAACGGTTATTAGGTAATAACCGTTACAGAAGCCAGTCTTCTGTAACAGTTATTAGATAATAACCGTTACAGATGTTCTCCAAATACCGCAGTTCGGTCCACAATACCATAACGGTTATTAGGTAATAATCGTTGCAAATGCTCTCCAAAAAACTGTACCACATTTCCCATGCATAATACCATAACGGTTATTAGATAATAACCGTTACAGAAGAGGGGGCTACTGTAACGGTTATTAGACATTCTGTAACGGGGGCTACAGTAACGTTTCGTGTACCGTTACAAATGCCTTTTGTTAACCGTTACAGAAGCCGAAATTTCGCGTAGTGACTTATTTATTGATTTATCTATATACAATTATATAAAATTAATTATGATATTATTTTATGTAAACATTAATTTTTTTAAAAAAAAAGTGGGAGCGCCACCTAGTTTCATTTTGATGAAAATGAAACAAAGTACAATGTAAATTAGAAGTAAAACAGATCCGAAAAACCTACCCAAAGCATACTCAGATTCTACTTATAACCATGGTTCAAAAACTCGTCCGATTCCGATTCCGATTCAACTCGGCCGAGTCGGATCGGACTCGGCGGGAGACGATCCGATTTTGAGGGTTTTGGAACGGAATCGGTTGACCTCCACCAGTAATGGCGTTCGCCAAAGGAGAAAGGTGAAGGGGGTGTGGGGAATGTCTGTCTGAGCCGGCTAGGGGCGACGGAGGCACGTTGGAGGTCCGTGGGATGGGCAACGAGGTGGTTGCCGCTCTATTGTTTCGTACTTCCGTCCCCTTTGCTTCAGCGCACGAGAAGAGGGGAAGTTGGTGGGATCGGGTAAGAGGGGGAGGAGGAGAAGTGTCGAACTGGACCTGTCCATTCCCTCTTTTATTAATTGATTAATGATCCAACGGTCCATATTTTTTAAAGATTATTTGATAACAACATGAAGCTTGGTCTAAAATCTGATCTCAGAATATTAAGAAAGAAACAAATTCTATACTTCACGATCTTATCTGATGAATTGAGATATTTTGAAAAATGTGTGTTAATCAAAATTTTATTTTTATATAAATAATATTTTATTAATCATGAAATTTCAATTTAATTGGTTTTCAAAATTATTTTTAGCAAAATTTTAAGAGGTCATGGCCAGTAAATAATCATATTTATTTTATATTTTAGTTTATTTTATACTTTTAATGTTTTATTTATTAACTTATTTTTTAAAAAATTATTTCGTAACTTTTTTATTTTTCTTTTAATTCAAAACTAACGTGCACGTTATTTAAGAAGTGAAATATTTTATAAACTAAGTGATAATTGATTGAAAAATCGTTCCAAAAAACATAAAAATTGATAATTTAGTTCTCTATAATTCTAACTTATATATTATGGTGCTTAAACAAATGTATCTTCGTTCAAAAAATATATTTTTTATTTTTTCTGATTTTTAAGACATTAAAAATGATTATTTATGAAAATCCGAGTTTTCGATCCGAGTCACCCGAGTTTTTCCGAGTCATCCGATTCGACTCCTTTGATAAACATTCCGAGTCCGAATCCGATTCCGAGTTTCAGAACCATGCTTATAACCTAATATTTTTTGTAAACCACATAACCATAAGTACTCAAAAACTCTCTAGCATATAAAGCTCTTAACAAAACACACGCATATAACTAGCAAAATTGTCTAGATTTGTAGCTCAGCAACACTTATTTTTAAGGACTTTCTTTAGTAAGCTAGCGCCAGTGCTGCCATGTTCAGCCCCTGCATGTTTGTCTCTTGTTGTCCCGCTAGAACCATCTGCAGGGGTATTAGGTCCCAATCAGCCGGTAGCCACTTGTCCACTTCTTGTCCTTCTGTGTCCTTCCAAAGCCCTAGCCAGTATTTAACCAAATAGAAAATAATCAATAAAATTTGTCGCATATTTTTCAAGGTGTGCTATTAAATATGAAGTCATTTCTAATCTTCCATATGCTCCAACAACAAGCACTAAAAACTGTAAGGAAAGCTGTCCTATCAAGTTTTGGCAAATGTTCAGCAAAATTCAGAATATCATCTATTGAATGCCAAGATTTGTAACAACTAAAGCTGTCCCCTAGCAATACCATACATTTTGCATAAAAGAACAAAGTAAAAAAAAGATGATCATGAGTCTCATCTTCTCCACAAAACACACAAGAGCAGTCTCCCTGCCAACCTCTTCTCAGAAGATTATTTTTAGTAAGAATTCTGTTATAAGTCATTAATCACATAAATATTATGATCTTATTGTTAGGAAGTGCACAAATTTAATTTTTAGACTAATTACTCTTAATTAATCCTAATTAAACTAAGTGCAAAGGAGATCTAGTGCAAAAGCCATCCAAACACACAAGAGAAAGAGGGAAAAAGGGCTACCTCTTGCGAACTTGTAATCGCAAGGCTCGAATCCGTCGAGTCGAGGTTGTGCGCACCACCACGCGTGTCTCGGCCTCAAGTCCACCAAGGTATTAACCAAAACCTCGATCTATGCTAGTAGATGAGAGGTTAAGCCTAATCCCTTCCTTCCCTTTGCCTTAATTAACTATTTAATTGGATGGAGGCAAGAGGTGCTCAACACATGAGCTTAAGAGAGCAATGGTGGAGAGGAAAAATTCTGAAATTTTTCCTTTAATTTTCGTCCAAAATATTAGGGAGAGAGAAAAAGGCAAGGTGGCTAGGGTTTTGGCTCCCAAAGTGGTCCTTTTATAGACCAACCACTCTCCCAAAAAGTTGTAACTAATTTACAACTATGCCATCACTAGGGCAGCCATAAAATGGGCCTAAATGGGCTCCATTAATTATTTAATTGGTCCTCTAATTCAATTAATTAGTGGCCCAATTAATTGCTCTCAAGTTGGACCTTTAATTTACAATTTAAATATAGGCCCGTTAGCTCAAATTAATTACTTTAATTAATTCATGTTGAACAAATTAATTATCAACAATTTGATAATTATTTAAGGATTAGAATATGCATTAATTTATTTCTATATAATCCGTTTGACTTAATTAATTAATTATGACGGTTCGCAACAGTACATAATTAATCAGTCAACATATCATATTGTTGCATTCCTTAATACAACCAAATAAATAATGCACGCATGGTCAAAACCTATTTGTGTGACCCTTTGAGGATTTATGCTCTGTTGGACATGGAAAATAAATCGCTATTTATTTCCAATAATCATAAGCGGTATCTAGCAACACGTTATGATTCCCAATTCGCATAAATAGTGTACTGCTACAATATTTTTAATCCTGCATAAGAAATAATAGTATTTCCTTGTCTGATTCTTATGTCACATGATATCATCGTATAATCCAAGATAGGAATGTGTCATTCTTGCAGATTATACGTTTCTTGATCTAGAGATGACTGTATCAGTTGCTAGCAAACAATCCATCTCCATCAAGGGGCCCAAACAGATATCATCGCTCACTAAGTTAATTAATGAGGGACATACGGTTTTCTTGATGAACAACTTTTCCCCGCACAATTCAAGAGAACATAAATAAAGTCCGTATAGCAGCCCTTATCAGGAATCAACGGTAGACGATATTTATTGAACCTATCCTCATGTGGAAAAGCTGAACCATCTCAAACTTAGAATCAAACTCAAATGAAATAAATAATGACACATAACACAATCCATATATTTATTTCACTGGGTCGCGTCCTGTACTATGTTCTATAACATATACATATGCAATTAAGTTGGCAACTCCTTACCTATGATCTGTAGAACTTAATCATCACTTAACTTGCATACTAATCTTATCCGATAATTAATATTCCTTGTTAATTATCAAGATTACGGACCTTTTAGATTTATTATTGTCATTTAATTATAAATGAACTACAGAGATCTACAATTCAGATCCTCAACCTGAATGATCTGTCAATTAATAAATCAAGGAATAAATGATAAAATATCATCAATCACATAAACCATAGAAGTGGCCATTTAATAATTGGCTCCTAGGACATAACTCTAACAATCTCCCACTTGGCCTAGAGTCAATCAACAGCGACTTCTAGCCAGTGCATAGTACTCAATGTAATATCCAAAATATACATGTCTCATACTAAAACCTCAAAAGATAAAAGATACAACTCAAAGCCACTCAGGCATACGCCTAATCCCCATGGATGCAACGTGCAACTCATGTGCGGCTCGAGATAGAGGCTTTGTCAGAGGGTCCGCTGTGTTCGCGGCACCGTCCACCTTCTTGACCTTGATCCACCCGTCATTCACAAACTGACGGATGAGATGGAATCGTCGTAGAATGTGCTTGGTCTTTTGGTGAGACCTAGGCTCCTTGGACTGAGCTATGGCTCCCGTGTTGTCGCAGTAGAGATCCACTGGACCTGAGATGCTTGGAACCACCTCCAGCTCGGTCAAGAATTCCTTGATCCAAACGCCTTCTTTCGCTGCTTCACCCGCCGCTAAGTATTCTGCTTCGGTGACGGAATCGGCCGTGGTATCCTGTTTGGAACTCTTCCAACTCACGGCCCCACCATTGAGCAGATATACGAAGCCGGACTGTGACTTCGCATCATCTCGATCGGTTTGGAAACTAGCATCGGTGTAACCACTTACAACGAGCTCTTGGTCTCCACCATACACGAGGATGCTATCCTTTGTTCTCTTGAGATACTTGAGGATATTCTTGACTGCGGTCCAGTGTGGCATACCAGGGTTAGCTTGGTATCGACTAGTCACACTAATCGGATGCGCCACATCGGGGCGAGTGCATAGCATGGCATACATAATCGAACCGACCACAGATGGATACTTGAACTGATTCATGTACTTTCTATCTGTATCAGTCGTCGGACATTGAGTCTTGCTCAAGAATATGCCATGTGACATAGGCAAGTAACCCTTCTTGGAACTAGCCATGTTGTGTTTTTCCAACACTTTGTCAATATATGCATCTTGGCTCAAGCCTAACAACCTTCTTGATCTATCTCGATAGATCTTGATTCCTAGGATGTAGGCGGCTTCGCCCAAGTCTTTCATTGAGAACACCTTCTTCAATGAATCCTTGACTGCATTCAATTCGGGGATATCATTCCCGATCAAGAGTATATCATCAACATATAGAACAAGAAACACAACCACGCTCCCACTAATCCTCTTGTAAACACAAGGTTCCTTCTCGCTTTGAATGAAGTTCAACTTCTTGACCTCTTCATCAAAGCGCTTGTTCCAACTCCTTGATGCTTGCTTCAATCCATAAATGGACCTTTGAAGCTTGCACACCTTGTTAGCATTCTTTGGATCCACAAAACACTCGGGTTGTGTCATATACACATCCTCTTCCAAGTTGCCATTTAGGAAGGCAGTTTTGACATCCATTTGCCATATCTCATAGTCGTAGAATGCGGCAATTGCTAACAAGATCCGAATTGACTTGAACATGACGACTGGCGAGAAGGTTTCTTCATAGTCAATACCATGAACTTGCTTGTAACCTTTCGCAACTAGTCGTGCTTTGTAAATGGTCAAGTTGCCATCCATGTCGACCTTTCTCTTAAAGATCCATTTGTTCTCAACGGGTTTTACTCCGTCGGGAAGGTCAACTAAGGTCCATACCTTGTTCTCATACATGGATTGCATTTCGGATTCCATGGCTTTAAGCCATTCCTTTGAGTCGGATTTTTCCTTCATGTCCTTTATGGTCAAGGGTTCGTCATTCGCAATGACGAGAACGTCATGCAAACCTAAGTATCTTATAGGTGGACGACTTGGCCTTGCCGATCTTCGTAGGGTAGACGCTTGAGGTTCTTGAACTTGTTCCACAACGATTTGCGGACTTAGTTCTTGAACTTCAAGTGTGGGTGCAACTTCAACATCATCGACTCGCGATATGTTTGAGTCTTCAATTGAGGGAGCTTGCTCTTGAACCTCTTCTTCTACAACTACTTGTGGAATGGGTTCGACTACCACCTCATTTGGCACCACATTGGGAACAACTAGATTGCCTACTTGAGGCATCTCTTGTTGCTGCGGTTCTTGAATTTCTTCAATCACCACGTTGCTCCCACTACTTCTTCTTGAGAGAAACTCCTTCTCCAAGAACTCCGCATGTCGTGCAACAACTATCTTGTTCTCGACACGGTTGTAGAAGTAGTAACCCTTTGTTTCCTTAGGGTATCCTACGAAATAACATTTGTCCGATTTGGGTCCAAGCTTATCGCTCATTAGCCTTTTCACATAAGCTTCACAACCCCAAATCTTGAGAAAAAGCATGCTTGGTTTCCTACCAAACCAAAGCTCATAAGGCGTCTTCTCAACGGACTTTGACGGAACACGGTTTAAAGTAAAAGCTGCGGTTTCTAATGCAAAACCCCAAAACGATTTAGGCAAGTCGGTTTGGCTCATCATCGATCGAACCATGTCTAGCAAAGTTCGATTCCTCCTCTCGGATACACCATTCCATTGTGGTGTTCCCGGTGGAGTGAGTTGTGGAACGATTCCACACTCCTTTAGATAATCACCAAATTCGTGGCTCAAGTACTCTCCACCTCGATCGGAACGCAAGACCTTGATCTTTCGATTGAGTTGGTTCTCAACTTCATTCTTGAACTCCTTGAACTTTTCAAAGGATTCAGACTTGTGCCGCATCAAGTAGATATACCCGTATCTACTATGATCATCGGTGAAAGTGATGAAGTATGAATAACCTCCTCGTGCACAAATGCTCATAGGTCCACACACATCGGTATGTATGAGATCTAACAAGTCGTTTGTCCTAATCCCTTTGTTAGGAAAAGGCGCTTTGGTCATCTTTCCCATCAAACATGATTCGCATGTGTCAATTGGCTCGAAAGCGAATTGATCTAAGAGACCAACGGTTTGCAATCTCTTAATGCGTTTCTCGTTGATATGACCTAAGCGGCAATGCCACATTAGAGTCGTACTTTCATGTGAAATCTTACGTTTCCTACTGTCACGTTCAACACTCAAAACATGTTCGCTAGAATCAAGCACATAAAGACCATTCAATAAATGCGCAACACCATAACAAACATCATCACGCAACAAAGTACAACTTTTGTTCTTTATTACAACACCAAATCCATCCAAGTCTAAACAAGAAATAGAGATAATGTTCCGAGTGATACAAGGAACTACATAGACATCTTTGAGTTCCAAAATGAAACCAGAAGGCAAAGTTACATCCACATTCCCAACGGCCATAGCGGAGACACACGTGCCGTTACCGACGCGGAGTTGTACTTCGCCTTTCTCGAGCCGCCTCCTACTCTTTAGTGCCTGCACATTTCGACAAATGTGAGCACAAGAACCGGTGTCAAAAATCCAGTCTGTGTTAGAGGTAGCGAGAAGGGTTTCAATGACAAATATACCTGAGGTAGAAGGCTGGACGGTTCCCGCCTTCTTGTCAGCGAGGTACTTGGGGCAGTTCCTCTTCCAATGGCCCGTCTTGCTACAGTAATAGCATACGGTCTCGGAAGTGGCCGGGTTCTTCTTTCTCTTGGAACCCTCGGGAGCTCCCTTGGCCGGACCTTGGGGCGTCACCGGGCCTTTGCCCTTTCTAGTTCGGCGGGTCTTTCTTTTCTTGCTCTTCTTGCTCTTGTCACTCACCGCAAGAACATCTTTGGGGCCCTTCTCTTTCTTGAGACTCTCCTCCGTCTCGACAAGCATGTTTTGGAGATCATCCATGCTCTTGTCCATGCCATTCATCCGGTAGTTCACAACAAAACCGGTGAAGCTGTGAGGGAGAGAGTTGAGAATAAAGTCTTGAATCGCCCCTGACGGGAAGGGCGTATCAAGCCTTTCAAGCTGCCGAAACAACCCCGCCATCTTCATGACGTGTGGCCCGACTTCATGACCCTCCGCCAATCGAGTATTGGCGACGGCCTTGATGAGACGAGCCCTTTCGGTGCGGGCCTTGGTTTGGAACATGTTCGAGAGACGAGAGACCATTTCAAACACTCCTAGACCACTATCCATGAACTCCTTTTGGAGTTCTGACTCCATGACAGCGACAATCAAGACGGACATCTCCATGTCGTCCGTGACGTGCTTGTCATGTTTGTCCTGATCCGCTTTAGGGGCATCCGACTTGGGAGCCGCGAGGACGGGAGTGGTCAAGAGATATTCCTTCTTTTCAAACCTAAGGACAAGCCTAAGGTTCCGGTGCCAATCCAGAAAGTTGGCACCGTTGAAGGCGAGCTTCTCTTTCTCTAAAAGAGAACGTAGCGAAAAAGACGAGGAAGACATCTACAACAATTTTCAAATTAAAGGTCAATTAGTTTATGTTTTGTTTTAATTTCCAATAAAGTAAAACTTTCACTACTTTAATATAAGTCCCTAAAAGTAATGAATTTCCAAGACCCCCATTTTCGTTGAGATGATGCCGGCGTCGGCACAACATCAAAGCAACTAATAATGAGGTAGGTTCTCCTTAACCAATCATACAACTTTATGACTCTTGGTTCGCGTCGCGAACTTCACTCCAATGTCCAATCCGATTAGGGTCCATTGTTAAGTAACTCCTCTCTATTTGCTCCTTGCAAATCCGATTTACACCCCGACTACCTATGGTGGACCACGATGTCCGCGTCGGCGGAATGCATCAATGGCCGAACATAAGGCGTGAAGGGGATAGAGAGAAGGAGAGTGATTTGGCTCAATCGTTTGGGACAAACAATTATGTGACTCTTGTTTGGTGGTCGTGTAAGCATACACCCATACCTATCCTATGACATTCATAGCATTCACAAACATTCACATAATAAGCATCTCAAGCATTGTTGTGGGTTTGTATGGCTCCCGCTTGCATTAGTTTTCGCCGCATCTCCATGTAGCAAAACTAATCTAACCTTTGTCCCTCCCACTAAATTCTATATGGATCTAAATCCTATATAAAATAAAGGAATAAAATTACATGTGTAAATTTCTATTCCCATCCTAACCTTAGGGGCATGCAAGCCACACAAGTTACACAAAAATTAATCAAAATTAATTAATGGCACCAAAGGCCTAATTACACACAATCACACATGCATTCAATTTACAAACCACAAGGCATTGAATCATGAGCCATACTAAACCCACATCCTCCTACAAAACAAAGTTAGCACAAGTCTATCCACTAGTGTACTTTGTTTATAATTAATGACTTTCAAGTGTCTTTGCGTATTATTTGCCATTCGCAATTTCCGTGTATAAATGCTCAAATTTCAAACAACCAAACTTGTTTAAATTCCTTTTGAAAACTTTTCAATCATCAAAAACTGAAAGGAGATCGCACAAGGAGTATCCTAATTACTTTTTCAACTAGTTTGAATAATTAGATAAATAATACTTTGATTAAAAAGTATCTAATGGGACACGACAAAATCCACAGTTTTCGGTCTCCAAAAATTATGAAATAATTTATATAAGCTCCTTGTCTAGATTGTAAATACCAGTCAAAATTTCAGGAAGAGATCATATACCATCTGAGAGAATCAAAAAAGACAAATCTGAAACAAGTGCGCGAACGCACCGTTTTGAGATATTCTGTTTTTCTTCTCAACCATCCGGTCTGAAAGATCACCTTCCATCCAGTTTTTATACATACAATATACATAGAAAAACTTGTTTAATCTATTGGCTAACTATTCATGAAAAGAAAACCACTAAGTTCTGTTTAAGAAATTCAAGTTACAAGCTTAACAATCGACTAGACCTGTACAGGAACAGACTATCGACCGAAAAGGTTTGACCTGGTTGAGGTACCAAACTTCCATGAAAAATTATGAAATTAATTTTCCTGGAATCCTAACTTAAAAATAAACAACTCTATTCAAACAATTTTCCAGAAAGAGTTCTCAGTTGGTACAGTTTATTAGAACAATCAGTTTGCTCAATAAACCAGATCTGACGAGATCTTTCTTTTCATACTTGAAAAACTACGAATTAATCTGAACCATGCAACATTCTATACATGTCCAGAAAGTGTTTCAAGTCCTCTTTAAATCTAGCCAAAGAACACTGGTACTTATATTCAAAATATAAATCTTTTAAGCCATTCAAACAGAACAGTGCAAGCAGAAACTGGTTCTGCGCACCGTTGCCATTTTATTCACAGTAAATCCATACAATTTCAGAAAAATGTGAATCCAACGCCAAAAGAACCACAATCCACAGATCTACAACTTTCTAGTTGACAGAAAAAATTTCCAGAGAACATTTCATAGCGAAAAACGCATAACAACACAGAAATTGCTGTTTCCAGACAGCAAGCAATAGCATCAACTCTACTAATCCATTAATTAACCAATTTCTCTTAATTAAGTGTCAAAATAACTTAAGCACAACCTGGCTCTGATACCACTGTTAGGAAGTGCACAAATTTAATTTTTAGACTAATTACTCTTAATTAATCCTAATTAAACTAAGTGCAAAGGAGATCTAGTGCAAAAGCCATCCAAACACACAAGAGAAAGAGGGAAAAAGGGCTACCCCTTGCGAACTTGTAATCGCAAGGCTCGAATCCGTCGAGTCGAGGTTGTGCGCACCACCACGCGTGTCTCGGCCTCAAGTCCACCAAGGTATTAAACAAAACCTCGATCTATGCTAGTAGATGAGAGGTTAAGCCTAATCCCTTCCTTCCCTTTGTCTTAATTAACTATTTAATTGGATGGAGGCAAGAGGTGCTCAACACATGAGCTTAAGAGAGCAATGGTGGAAAGGAAAAATTCTGAAATTTTTCCTTTAATTTTCGTCCAAAATATTAGGGAGAGAGAAAAAGGCAAGGTGGCTAGGGTTTTGGCTCCCAAAGTGGTCCTTTTATAGACCAACCACTCTCCCAAAAAGTTGTAACTAATTTACAACTATGCCATCACTAGGGCAGCCATAAAATGGGCCTAAATGGGCTCCATTAATTATTTAATTGGTCCTCTAATTCAATTAATTAGTGGCCCAATTAATTGCTCTCAAGTTGGACCTTTAATTTACAATTTAAATATAGGCCCGTTAGCTCAAATTAATTACTTTAATTAATTCATGTTGAACAAATTAATTATCAACAATTTGATAATTATTTAAGGATTAGAATATGCATTAATTTATTTCTATATAATCCGTTTGACTTAATTAATTAATTATGACGGTTCGCAACAGTACATAATTAATCAGTCAACATATCATATTGTTGCATTCCTTAATACAACCAAATAAATAATGCACGCATGGTCAAAATCTATTTGTGTGACCCTTTGAGGATTTATGCTCTGTTGGACATGGAAAATAAATCGCTATTTATTTCCAATAATCATAAGCGGTATCTAGCAACACGTTATGATTCCCAATTCGCATAAATAGTGTACTGCTACAATATTTTTAATCCTGCATAAGAAATAATAGTATTTCCTTGTCTGATTCTTATGTCACATGATATCATCGTATAATCCAAGATAGGAATGTGTCATTCTTGCAGATTATACGTTTCTTGATCTAGAGATGACTGTATCAGTTGCTAGCAAACAATCCATCTCCATCAAGGGGCCCAAACAGATATCATCGCTCACTAAGTTAATTAATGAGGGACATACGGTTTTCTTGATGAACAACTTTTCCCCGCACAATTCAAGAGAACATAAATAAAGTCCGTATAGCAGCCCTTATCAAGAATCAACGGTAGACGATATTTATTGAACCTATCCTCATGTGGAAAAGCTGAACCATCTCAAACTTAGAATCAAACTCAAATGAAATAAATAATGACACATAACACAATCCATATATTTATTTCACTGGGTCGCGTCCTGTACTATGTTCTATAACATATACATATGCAATTAAGTTGGCAACTCCTTACCTATGATCTGTAGAACTTAATCATCACTTAACTTGCATACTAATCTTATCCGATAATTAATATTCCTTGTTAATTATCAAGATTACGGACCTTTTAGATTTATTATTGTCATTTAATTATAAATGAACTACAGAGATCTACAATTCAGATCCTCAACCTGAATGATCTGTCAATTAATAAATCAAGGAATAAATGATAAAATATCATCAATCACATAAACCATAGAAGTGGCCATTTAATAATTGGCTCCTAGGACATAACTCTAACACTTATATGGAATTTTCAAATTCCATATCAAATTTGCCCTAGGAACTAGAGTGCCTCTAAAAGATAAAAAAGTATAAGCTGAATGAGTTGAGAACCTCCCTTTACTATCCCATCTCCAGATCAATGTAAACATTAATTATAGTCAATGATTTCGTATTTCTATGTAAGGCCTAGGAAAAAGAGTGGTTAAGTGATATTTAGTGCTTAGTTGAATGGTTTAAATGAGTCATGAGTCTATATAAATAAGTTAGAGTCATTTTATCATGAAAGAGACAAGAAATGATTATATGTGTTATAAAATAAAGTGGAAGAAAGAAACAAAAACAAAATATCAAGAGTAAGTAAGATAATATTCTCAAGTTTATTTATTTATTTATTTCTCCCATCTAATTTGGTTAACCATAGACTTTGACTAGTCTAAATTCAAATTTTAGTCATCAAGAGTCATGGCTGGTCAAACGTGTCAACTCGGGTTAATTAATGTCGTTGAGGTGTTACATTATTTCGTGAATTTTGAACAACGTGTTATATTGTACAATCGTATGCGTTACAAACAATATATAAGTTTATAGATTTGTGGATGTTGAAGCGAACACTCCGCCAACTAATGAAATTCGAGAGGACAGGATGGGACAAACAGTTAAAGATACACTAATTTTTTTGACAAAAGAATCTTATCATCAGTAAATAATGAACATATCACAGTCTGAAGGTCCTAGAAGTCCTTAAGTCACATTATTCATGTACTAACCGTTTTTCTTTTCTTTTTGGTCGGTTTTCAAATGTCTACTGTGGAAGAAGCCGATACTCAGCAACTATGTTGTAGTAATAAAGTTTCTGTTGCTGTGGACGTAGCAATTGCCTCTTGCGCCTCCTTTATTCTTTTCCCTATGATGATTTATTTTGACAAGAACAAGTCGTTCTTATGGATAGGATGGAAATGCATTCCTCCACTTCTCGGAGTGTTATGTGTTTGGTCGTGGTTGCGGGCAACTCATGAAGTCGATCCTAAAAGAGAATATCATTTCTTTTACTTTTATCGGTTTGTTTAACATCCCAGAAGTCCCTCTCTGTTTATGGTTGTCAATTCCCTTGTTCATAATCATATATGCGGGATCCCGCAACTTCTTGGTCTGCATAGAGATTTCAATAGAGAGATAATATTGGACGGTTTGGATCAGTCATTTTGAACTAGATTTAGGAGATTTGAGCGCGACTCACCAAAGCAAAACTCTATATATATATAGAGGGAGAGAGAGAGGAATGATATACTACACTCTGGAGTATTGAGTCCTCATACATTGAATTTCTGAGACTTTGGATCGCTTTAAAAATCATGCACTAGATTTAGATGAGTGGATCGGATTATGACGCTGATTGCTATTCGATTCTCCGTTTCCAATAAAATTTCCGTCTCCTTCTATTTAATTGTCTGTTCGCACCTCTCTTCGCACTCATGGTCTCATCTCCGTTTGCACCAAATTGAACGCCAAAACTCTTATTTGCACGATTCTCTCTCGTACTTTGTACTGTCTTCACTTCACTCTCCGTGCTTCTCTCCTAGGATTTCCTCTCCGTCTGCCCCAAATTAGGTGCTGAATACTTCCCCCTCTTCACTCTGCTCAAGCAAGGAACAACGCATTTCAAAAAAATTCCCTTCGTCTTCGTGGTTCTCTTAACCTCAAAGTTAATCTCTGTATGTCTTCCTTTTTCAAAATTTTTCCAATTTTGTGTGATTGTTGTCCTTGGCAAAGTGAAATTGTCTCAAATGAACTTTGACTGACCTATCAATTAACTTTAATCGAAAATATGCAATTGAACATGACACAAATTAGTCAAAACATGCAATTGAACGTTTAATTGGATTGAAATCATTTTGGCCCTTGATTTAATTTGTTTTTTTCTCCAATATTTTACCCAGATACTTGATTTCAATTGATTACCTTTCAAGGCCAAATTTGCATGGTACCTTGCAAAGACCTAATATTCCAAAAATATGCAACACACAATCTCATTGAGGCATCTTTTATTCATTTATTGCACAACGTTCTTGTATTGATATAGTCCCTGGTCATGCCAAAGAGAACTATGACTATCGTGCTATTGTGGTAACATCCTTTTCTAACATAATCATTAAATTTTATTAACAGTCATCTCCAAAACAAGACAGTCCAATACTGGTAGAAACAGAAATAAAATAGTTAAAGCATGCGGAAGCAAACAACTAAAAGAAGAGACAATCCCTGAATTAACATTCTTTTCTAAAAAATTAACTTGAGTATAATATACTTTTCTTTCTTACAAGTATTTAATATACAAAAATCTGAAGGAAATAACAATTTCTGAACCAAAATGAAGGAACTATTGCCAAAGTCTTGCTGTTGTCGCATCTCCATTATGTTGAACTGTTGCCAAACTCTGACTTTCACGAAAGTAAATTTAACAAAAATTGAAATTTTGATTCTGTGAGACTACCTAAGATAGTTCACGAAAGTAAAAAATTGCAAGCTAAAGTTCATCCAAAGTGTAGAACTAAAAACTCAGAAATACACAAAATTACTTGTAGAGATCGAGAGCACCGATCAGGCCCCAATCGAAGTTAGGGCATGCGTTTCGTCGCACCTGACTCAATCACTACTAAGGTTTTGGTTTCGCCTCAATCAATTGGGCCTCAATCAAAGATGAGTATTGACGAAGCGGAGCGGAGGAGGGACAGGGGAGGCGACATCTTCAACTGAGTGAGCCGTTAATTAATATGTTATTTTAATCTTCAATACAAAATGTCAGCCTGAATGAATGATATATAAGTACTTTCCATGTCTTGCGTACTTTCACAAAAAAAAAGAGTATAATTAAATTTTTAGGCATCATGCGCTAAAAAAAAATATTAATCATCATAATCAAACTATTACAATTTGTATGATCCTATTTCGGACAAAATTTTCACCATATAGAAGAAGTACAAAAGAAAAAGACACATTCCTATTATCAACAATTTAATATATTTTAAATATATAATTAATATTTTTACGTATTTGTTACAAATTATTTTTATTGGTGCATCATATCAATCTTATTTGCCAAGGTATAAAATTTTTATGAAAGCGATCAAAATCGCAAGGGAATATGACTTCCTATTTTAGTGTGTGGGACCGTTTAATTAATTCAATGTGGACATCGTCTTGGACTCTTGGATGAGCAGCATTCTGAGGCATATTTCTCGGCAAACTGTAATATTCTGAGCCCATATTTAAAGTTCACAATTATTATTTTTTTAAGAAAAGATTGAATGACGATATTAGATTACTTGAGAGAGATTGAATATGCCTATTCATAACGGATATTAAACGATTATACATTACATGTATCCATATTTATTTATATTAGATTTTACTATTTAATCATTTTTATTCAGATACATGAGAATACAAGTAATTTTGCATCTCCAATTCTTTCGGCTATTTCTGGTCTAGGAAACCCATACTCCAAAAGGCGAAAAAAAAAAAAAAAATCTAAGAACATTGATTTGCTTCACATCTTGGAGCAAGTACTAAAATACATGTTAGTCCTGTACCCTGACATTCGTCCCAGACAAATTAATAAACATTTGTCGAAAAATATATAGTATTTTTATTCAACTATTTATCAAAAGTTGCATTGAGAAAAATTCTAATTAACAATTTATTAAGAAAATCAGGAATTGACTTATTTTACTGAAACCAACGTAGAAGCATAATAGCATATATATATACAACCATTCATCAGACATGCGATCTTTTATCATCTAGTGGATTTGCACAGTTTCATTAATGCGCCATTTTCAAAGAGAAACCATTACAACTTGTCTTCGATTACTTTGATTTTCCAACAAGAGCAACAGAGCAACAGTTGACATATATATCATCACTCTAATCCCCCCCCCTAAAAACACATGAATGGAAAGAACAAAAACAAAAGCGACATGTGTTACTTGATCAACATACATAGGTATGAGTCATAACTATACTTGATCAACAGGCATAATTTCTATACTTCTGAGTCTGCATTTAGATTTTTCGACATAACATTTTTTTCTAAATATTTCCTCCCGTAAGTTAGCATGAAGAAATGGTACGATGAGGCAAACACCAGCAACGACAAGGGAAAAACATACCAAAGAGGAGCGATCGCAATTGGGCCGGTGCAGAACCGTGTAAATAAATTTGATACTAGCATCGAAAACCATAGAGACAGCCACTTTGTGTGAACAATCTCCATGTTGGGATCGGATGCGCGAGTTGCTAGCCACGATGAACAAAAACATAACACACCTAAAGGTATCGGGATACAATCACTACACCAAAAACAAGTTTTAGTACCGACACATTAATACCGGTTTTTAAGAAAACCGGTATAAGAGAGAGAAGTGGTAAGTTATCAAATGTCAGGCCTCACCTTTGGTACCGATTTTTAAAAAAAAAACCGATACTAAAGGTTGGCCACCAAAATTAAAAAAACGGTACACTTTTAGTATCGGTTTTTTTAAAAAACCGGTACTAAAAATAAAATTATTTGTACTGGTTTTTTAAAAAAAGTCGGTACTAAATGTATACCGTTTTTTAAATTTTGGTGGCCAACCTTTAGTACCGGTTTTTTTTAAAAACCGGTACTAAAAATATATAGAATTTCTGACTTAAAACTCCTCCTTCCTTCCTGCGCACCTCTCTTTCCTTCTGTCTCTTTCCTTATCCGATTTTTTCCATCTAACAATACATGGAGGCATTGGAAAGGCAGATTGGTGAGAGATTATGCTTTTAATATTACTTCCATTGATAAATGTTTGATTAAGTATCAATTTTAATTATAATGTGTCTTTTTGTTAATGTAGAATAAAAAATACTTGGTGAATCCGCAAGAAGGTGCACCAAATCCATGGGATGTACAGAACATCTCGAAGGAAGAATGGGAGGCAATGGAACGGTATCATTCCAGTGAGAAGTTTGCGGTATGAAAACAAATTTCATATATAATCTCACCGTTATTAATTATCTTAGTTTTTTACTTTATTTATATTTATACCAACAAGTATTTTGAATTTGTTAATAGAAAATGAGTAAGCAAGGACGTGAAAATGCCGCAAAAAAAGACATGCCCCACAGACTCGGGTCAGGCGGCTACATAAGTGCTGAGTTGAGATGGAAAGAAGGAGAGGTGGTCCATGGTGGGTCCTCGGTTATTACCAAGGCTATGGATGGCAGGACTTATAGTTGGAGTAGGGCACGCGCAGAAACAGATGCAAATACCGGTGAACTTGTGGTTAGAAACCCTAAAGTTGCCGCCGTGATCGACAAAGCGGTACGTGTTACAACTCAAATAATTTCATTTTGTATATTCAGCAAATTCATTAGTCTAACATGAATTTCTTTTGTGACAGGTTTCTCTAGTAAACTCAGGTGAAGTTCAACCGGTCCGTCAAAATGACATCTTGACGTCTGCGATAGGGACGCCAGAGCACTCCGGACGGTTGAGAGGATATCCACTTTTTTCCAGCGTCAAGCAGGTGTTCGGTAGTGGTACGAGAAAATCCTCCAAAGGGTATACCAAAGAGGAGGTTGATCGGATGGTGCAGGAGGAGGTGAAAAAGCGAATGGATGATGAATTCAACAAGCGAATGGATGAGGAATGGAGCAGGCGAATGCAGCAAAGCTTTTCGCAAATGTTTTCGCAAGGCCAAACACCGCAGACGACCTACGACCCAATACTTCAACAAGCTTTCATCATGTTATCACAGGGTAGCAACAATCAACCACATCCGATTCCTCATTCGACTTTTCAGGTTTTTAATTTCACCAAACTAATGATAGATATTTCTTTGTTCACATATAGTATTTAGGTTTGTTATTACACAAGTCTATTTGTTTATAATTACAGGCGCCTGTCGAAGCCTTACTCCTCCTCCCAGGGACGTCTGGGACGCCTGTGTATGTAGCTAGAGCTATGGTGTCTGCACAGGCTTTCAGTGAGACTGTCCATGGAGAGCCACTGAGCTTAGGGGAAGTGAAGGTACAAATCTTAGAAGTTTTCGATAATGCGAGACACACGATAGTACCTTTTCCACCTCCTAACGCAGATGATCATCTTGGTGTTCTGATGGGTTCATTTCTAAGATGGCCGATTCATCTGGTGGATTATGACATGACAAAATTGGTAAAATTTACAAATTATTCTAAATTTCACAAGTTTTATATTAATTATATATATTGGTATATAAATTAAATTGAGAAATATCATTTTCATTACTAATATGTGGATTTTTTAGGAGCAAGCGAGGCAAACGGGGAAACAACCTCCTCAACTTCCTCCGCAAGACAAGGGAAAGCAAGCGGCGCAACAGGATGACGGAGAAGAACCAAGTGTGGATCAGTTTTTTGCAGAGGAGCCATTTCAGTTGCGTGAGCTGTTTGTCACCGACAAAAAATTGACAGAGATTGGACCAAACGCAGTAAAGATGCACGACTATATGAGGATGTTTGACAATTCAGTGACTCAATTCGACGATGTTCCTGGTGAATTCGAACTTCAAGATGTGAAGACATTCATCATCGAATTCAAAGACATCCACCATATCTTCGATAGGGAGGAGCTATTCGTTCAAGTGATTAAAGTTTGGATTTTGTAAGTATTTTTCTAACTTTACAATAGTTGATTATTAATTATATGATATGTCTAATTTAATAGATGTATAGAACAACAATTGAATTGCATATATACCTACAACATACAGGCGGTGTAGGGAATATTGTCATAACATCGCGCTGAAAAAGTGGATATTTTGGGATCCAGAAAGATTCTCGAGTGTGGATGTGGAGAGTAATCCCGTCAGCACAGCAAGCTACATAATGAATCTTTTGAAGAAATATGCAAAAAGAGATCCCTATCATGTTTTAGTGCATTATAATCGGTTAGTTATCAAATTTCTAATTTTGACTTTAATTAATATTTTGAATTTGCGAATTAATGTTAATTTTACTAATATATATGTAACTACAGGCCGCATTTTGTGACTATTATCGCACAATTGTCGGCACGAAAGTTGTGGATAGTAGATTCACTCCAATCAAATGAAAAGTATCAATCTCCAATTCTAAGCAATTATGATCAGTAAGTTTAGGATTGACATAATACATGCATGCATTATTTAGTTGTAGTAATATCTAGAAATTAATTTTTATAACTTTATATTTAAATGTTGCAGGGCTTTGTCAAGATTGGTCAAAGTTTCCAAGTTTCAAGTTCAAATGATTCCAGTACATAATTCCGACTAATATATATAGTTTCATTTCATTTCATTTCTAATTTTTGGAATTTAATATTAATAGTATTATTTCTTTCTTGTAGAGTCCACGACAGTCGAACAATAAAGATTGCGGGTTTTATGCGATGACATCGCTACGCATGATCCTTGATCACTGCACGTTAAATGACGAGCTTCCATCGGTATGAATAGTCTAAATCTTTGTATATATGATCATGTTTTAGGATATAGGATTTAGACTTATAATTTATTGTGCTGTACTCCAGAGTTTAGGGTTTAAGACCAATTTTGTTATATATCTTTAATTAAGGTTTACGGTTTTATTGAATTGGTTTGGAACATATGCATGTTATTCTTAATTAATTGTTAAGTTTAATTGAATTAGTCTATAATCAATTTGCATAGATTACTAATTATATCAAGTGTCAAAATGCAGGTTTTACAACCGGTTGGTAAGCGTTATAGTGAGCGCGAGATTAACGCGACCATAAATGAGTGGTTTGATTTTTTTCTTAGACTTGTAGGTAAATATTAATTGACTAGATAATTTGTAATATTAATATATTGTATGTGTATTTATATGTTGTTATATATTGTTAATTAATTTCTATATATGCTTATATATTTGTCATATTAATTGTATGTGCATGCATGTGATATATGTACCGATATATCGGTATTAATTGATGGCTAGCAAAAAATGGGTGCTAGCCCCAGAAACAAAAATAAATTTTTTTTAATGATCATTAGTACAGGTTTTTAACAAAAAATCGGAACTAATGACATTATTAGTACCGGTTTTTTGTTAAAAACCGGTACTAAGTATCGTTCAAAAAGTATTCAAAAAGTATGAAAAAATACTAAAAATTATCCGTACCGGTTTTTAACAAAAAACCGGTACTACTGAGTTATATTTAGTACCGGTTTTTTGTTAAAAACCGGTACTGATGAATAGTTTCATTACCTCCCGCGAATCTCAGTGGTTTTTATGGACACCTTTTTAGTACCGGTTTTTTAATATTATTAGCACCCCCTATTATTAGTACCGATGCGTAACCGATACTAATAATAGATATAAAACCGGTACTAATAATTTAAAATGGCGTAGTGAATCCCATGCTATGGAATTGAACGACTCATGCTTGTCAAAATATATGAGTATCGGGGAAAAAACAAAGGAGATAAATGCGACATGTGTTAGGATAAATGCTAAAAAATTTCTTTTACTTCGAGATATTTGCTCAGTATCATCTTCTTCCATCGTAGGACCTTCCAAACAGAAAAAAAAACATGGCAAAAAACAATTGTTTGGTTACTCATTATAATAATGATGTGAATCGTTAATAATTTAAAATTTTACAAGTAAAATGGTGACGATCACAAGATTTTTTTTTTTTTTTTTTTAAAGTGCACATTACCATGGCATTCGATATATAAATTTGTTTAAAAAAATATATACCTTTACTTGATTGTCCCGTCAAGTCCTCAATTTCATTACTAGGCCTGTTGTTAGATTCAAGATCCATAATCCTGAAAACATACATTTTAATTAGTAATCAATGCAAACCTTTGAATAATTATATTCTATTTAAATTTCACTATAAAATGTTGTTGTCTAATTCATTTGGGATATGTTCGATCACCTTTAAAAAAATACTGTGGGTTTTAATTTATTCTCATATATATGTAAATATAAATTAAAACTGATTTTTTAGAAAAATGAAGACACCAAATTAATGTTGTAGGTTTATTCTCAGCAGAGGCTAATTAGCTTTTGAGAATTAACAGGGCAGAAGAATTAAACAAAAGAAATATGCATACCTCCAATCGAAAAGAACAATTAATCAGGCATGAAATATTTAATTGTCTCTAAAAGCCCGAGATGACACACCTTTATAACAGACCTTGTAAATTATTTACAGTCTAATTTTAGTCACTTGTCGATATCTTATTATCCTTCGATCTTAAGCAAAAATGACTAAAAGTAGATTTACCTATGTTTATCATTCTATTTCTGAAATTTCTTTCATTTATTTCCACAATTTATTTCATTGTATCCTTGACCCCCATCTTATCTTCAAAAAGGAAAGAAGTTATTTCATTGTATCATTTATTGAAAGATTATGGGAATACTTTTTAAATAACTATCTAACTGATGTCCCGATATGCACAACTTTGATTGCCATTGTGCGTTTCTCTGCAGATTATTTTTGTAGATATATATATATATATATTTAAAAAGATAATACCGATAGCTACGTATAATGGGCAAACAACTCTATCGTACAAATCTATTGATTTTGCTATTTAAGAATTAAAAGCCACCTTTGTTTCACCTTTCCAAATTAAGGAGCCTTTATCATTTTTTCCCTTTTCTTTCGGTTTTATGTTTTAAATTATTTTCTTTCGGACGAAACGAAATGGTTAATAAAACTCTCCCTAATTTTGTCACCATTTCGACCGTTTTGCAACCCTACTTAGAAGTTATACTCAGTAGGCCGTCAACATACGGACCTTAAATACAATACAATATGTCACAGAGCCTGATAAATTCATAAATAATTGAAAGAAGTAAATAAATATATTCAACGTACTATTACTAATTTAGTAATACACAGACCCATTCTATATCAGTCCCCGTTCGTACTATTAATAATTTATTTATTTTCATAAAATTATTAATACTAGTTCTGTGCGTCGAGCTTCGCTCGACGATATTGATTTTTATATATTGTAAAGAATACATGAAATGTTATGACTTTTTTTTTTAAGTATATAGATCATTCTCAATAAATGATTTTAATGTAAAGTAATTTTTTAAAGTATATTTCCTATAAGAAAATTAATTTGACCAGGAAAGAACAATAATAATACTTTGAGCATTCTGGTAATATAATCATTTTCACACATAAAGTTGTACACAATATACATCTTTAATAGTGCATACAGTATGATAAATTTACACACAAATCTTTAATACTACACACAATATATATCTTTAATATAGACATGTGGTAAAGGTTCCATAAATTTGTTGGTCGATGATGCTTAACCAAAGTGTCCAATTAGTTGCAAGAGAAACATGAAAATAGAAAAATTTAGTATTATTAAATATTCTTATAAAAATTTAATATATATCTAATATTTTAGTAAATGTGAAATGTTTGATAAAAACTTGGAAAATGGAGTACTATTTATAGATAAAATGCTGGCACCCTTTGGTGAAGGAGGCATCCACTCGATTGCATCCTTTGACGAAGCAACTTTTAAATCGCACCCTTTAAGGCATTCAATTGATTGCATCCTTTGAAAAGATATATCTCAAATAAAACCTTATGAAATATATGTTAAAATAGACAACTTTTTGTTCACATCTTTTGGGACCATACATAGCACATTTTCAATCGCATCCTTTAAACACATCCACTTGATTGCATCCTTTAGAGATATATCACTTAAATGACACCTTACGAAATTTATGTTAAAATAGGCACCATTTCATTGACATCCATTCATTGAATATATACACAACACATTCGCACTCTTTCATTTGTTAATATTTGATTAACCTATCTATGATTTGTTAATAATAATAATTTAAAATAAAATGTGTAGTTTATCATACATAATTATACCTTTTTATTTTTTTAATTTAGATAATTATGATTTCTTAATGATAACTTAAAAATAAGGAAGGTTTAAAATACATAATCGCACCATTTCATTTGTTAGCATTTAAGTAACCTAGCAATTATTTTTTAATATATATTTTAAATAAAAATGATATATTATTATATTTACAACTATATACAGTACTTTAAGAAAGAGATGTGATATTTATATAGTTAAGTAAAGAATACTTTGGGACCCATTCATTGAATATAGACTAATAATTCATAACACTTTTTAATGTATTTTAAAAATCTTTATTATGTTCGTCCATAAAAGTCTTTTTTATTGAAATATCGGATGAATCATTAAGAAAATTTGTACATTACTATGTTTAAGTGTTTAATAAAAAATCTTTATCATGTTTAATTGTTAAATATAAATGTGAAGTTAATAGTAATTAGAATATAATTCAAAATATTTCGAATATATATATCATCATACAGAGATAATAACCTTGCCAAATATTTTTTTAATTTCTTCAATATTTTTATCTGTATAGAATCGTGTCCATGCAAAAGTCTTCAAACTATATGTTTATGATAATAAAAATTTTAAAAAAGAAACATAATCATGTCAATAAAAAAAATTGAAACAATTAAGTCGTCGTATACATGGTTTTGGTTTTTAACATGTACCTTCGTATTCTTTCAACATGACGGAACTGCATGCTAGAATGATTGGCATTCCATTAGAGTTTGCTTCAAACTCTTCGATGTTTAAAGAATCAATAAAGTCTTTCCATAAAACAATACTAATTGTATAGCCTTTGACAAAAGTAAATATAGTGTTAAAAAAAATAAAGATATGTGTTTATAAGCAATAAATTTTCATGACTAAGAGGTTTTTTAAAGTTATAAATACATGCTATATGTTTGAATTTAAAGTGTAGAAGACCATTCATCTTTAGATATATGGTTTGGATTCGTGTGGGCCGCTCTTTTGCCATTATTTCTTTGACCGAAGAAAACTCAAAATCCTCCCAATGACATATACATTAATAGAAAATGTATAGAAATATAAATAAGTGAAAACATATATATATAAATGACAAAATTAATAGCTTTTATGATGTGAAAAATAATTACTTTTACGTAATATTAAAATTTCAATTAAATAAAAAAGTATAAAAAATATCAAAATTAATAAGTAAATTTCAATTACTTTAATTTTAAATTTATATGATTATAGTAATTTAAATTTAAACAATTGGAGTACCTATATGCTGTGTGAAGTCAGTAATTTTTGTTCTGATATTTTTCAAAGGCTTACAATCAAAGCACCACGCAGATATGGCAAGAAGATTTGATGGCAAAGGGGTACATAAGTGTTTGCAGAAAAATCTATAAAAAAATTGTAGGGAACAATACAATAACTTCCTCCGATATGTTTTATGTTGAAATGTCCAATCTCACATATAGAGCCTTCTATAAAATTATTTTGGATCCTTTGATAATCTTCAGCTTCAACAATACCTTGTATAGCACCTCTCTAAATACCAAAATATAAAGTATTTTTCGAAAGAAACATAATAATATTATAATTATGTATTTTTGATAATTTCATAGATTTTAATATTTTAAAATTCATATATTTTCCATAAAAAATTGTTGACCAAAATGCATAAATATGAAAAAATATTGAAATCGAAATGATCTAGGGAAAAAAGTTATTTATTACATAAAAATACAACATTAACCTTACTATATGGTAGAACAAAATTCATGGCTCATGTATTTTCCGTCTTCCAATCTGTTGTGGACCAAATTTTTATCACTCTTGCACGTATCGCGCCTATATTATTTATTATTTAAGAGTGATGAAATATCTATTATTTTTGTCATTTTGCAAATGTGAAATGGTCAATGAAAAGTTAAAAATGGGAGCCCTATTTATAGATAAAAATATTGGTACCCTTTGGTGTAAGAGGCATCTACTCGATTGCATCTTTTAGCAATACATCTTTTAAATCGCACCTTTTAAGACTTCACTTGATAGACACCTTTTAATTTGCACCTTTTAAGACCATCCACGCATCTTTATTATATGTAAGATTTCACAAATTTCCCGTATCGGTACTAACTACCTTCGGTTCTTGCATCATATTAAACTCCCAAAATTTTTAAAATGTATGAAAGCGATCAAAATTACAAGGGAATAGAGGGGAAAATGAATTAACACATAACTACATAAGGCTAGTTAGCGTTTTGGGACTTTGGCATGAAATATTGACTGGAAAAGTAGTTCTATTCTTCCCCTATTCCAAAAATAGCTTTAAGCTATGGTATGCGCCATTGGGATGATTGCATGAAATACTGGCTGGAAAAGTACTTCTATTCCCCTATTCCAAAAACACCTTAAGCTATGATATGCAATATATAAAATTCAAGACATATTTAATTGACAAACTCCAATTATTTTTCTTACATTAATTACAATCCCAAAATTTGTAAAATTGATAATAATACAGATGAAAGTTTTTTTGTGTGCTGAATGGTGTGGATGAAATACAATTTTTGTAAAGCTATTTCGGGATTAAATATGTCAGGCAATCAATATTAATATATATTGGTATTAATTTAAAAAATTTGACACTGACAGTCAAGGGTAATAAAAAGGAAAATTGAAAGTTAAAAAGAAAAAAAAAAGAACGAAATGGAGAAGCTAGCAAGAAAGAAATAATGGTAATCACAAGATGGTGGTCAATTCGTTTGTCTATGTAGTACGTATATTAGAAACTAAAATTTCAATATAAAGAAGGAATTATGAATTTACCACATCTATAGTCTACGCGGCTAATAGCAAGAGAATGAGTAGTAGTGACAAAATTAAATTATTGGGACCCTTCAATATTGAGCAGATGACAAGTGCATGCGAGTGAGAGTTTACATGAGTCATTAGTTGGGGATGGGATGAAGATGCATGATAAATGTTTGAGGAAATGCCATGGTGAGTTGGAAACTAGTTGTGGAAATCGTACCCCCTAGCGAGGTATGCTTGCGACGAGGTTCTTCTTCTGCCTTTCATCGTCATTCTCTTTATGGTAAACGAATTATATCAAATTTGTACAAGCGCAAATTAAATCACATCAGGGATTGGTACAAGGCAAATTACAACAAATTAAAATGAACATGACGAAGGAGGACAGAGGAATTATGGTCCGAATTTTATAAAATTGAATTTAAAACATTTAAATATCATTAAATTTAAATGTCTTCAATCCTCACCGTGCGATTCATTCCTTCTCTCTTTCGTTGTGTCACGTCCCGCACCGACGGGTCGCGGGGCGCGAGCTGAGAACAGTATCTTCTGCATCCATCCGACGGCCCATCAACCTACGTCGCAACAGAAAAACAAACAGAGTCAGGTACAAACCTCAGTAACCGGTTATTTAACGACGCAGCTTCTCTACATTTAATTATTATATAACAAAGTCCAATCAGATCGGATTAATCCACAAAATAAATAATATATTTTACGGAGATAATCGGGTCCAGACAGTCAGTCAGTCAGTCACAGTGGTCCCTCCCCGATCTCAGGAGGATCAGGACCAGCCCCTCCCCGAACTCAGGAGGATCAGGGCTCAAAATTCAGATTCAAATTCACATCTAATTCCAAACCCGATATCCTATAAAATATACCAATCACAATTCAGATAAACATATGCAATCAAAATCAAACGATAAATCAAATCATTCAATCAATACGAAATTAAATATAGAAAAGTCCGGTTACATCGATTCAGTCAAGATCAAACGATAATCAGATCAATCAATCAATACGAAATTAAATATAGAGAAGTCCGGTTACCTGATCAAGCGGTCTAGAAATTATCAACGAATCAAAACAACTATCCAGTATGATTGCGACATAGACTCGAATTTCGAACGGCCGACTGGATCAAACTTCAAATTGGATTTCAAAATCATTTATTTGGTCTCGGCATGATTTGGTTTCGGCCACAACTCAAGATAACTAAATGGTCTTCAATTATATGAGAATAATATAATTCATTTGGAGGGATTACAGGCTGCATGAAATCGGTAAGGGTAAAGTTCATTTGGAATTTGCGTAACATAAAGAAGAGAGGCAGCATATGGGTTCAATAAAAGAACGGAAATGATAAACAAAAATGACACGTGTAAACTTAAGCATGAGGTGTCATTCTTCTTTTTTTTTATTCGGTGCAAAAACACATCTATACAGTTTGAACTTTGGACCATTTATACGGTCAAAGGGTCAAAGCAAAATCTTGGTCAAAGAGTCAAAATTCAGGTCAACTTAAGTCAAAGCTAGTCAAAGCTCATGGGGTGTCACACGTTGCATCTCCTTCTTCTGGAGAGTTCTCATCCCATTTGACTTGATTTTGAGAAAATTCATCAAATTGGAGTTTCATAGTCGTTAATTTGGGACATAAGTGTTACGTTCATTACTTCCGTTTATCGACTAGCCGTTTGGCTGATTCCTTAGGCTGAGGGTTGATAACTTTATTGTAAATACTTCTTTGTCGATTAATAACTTCATTACTTCTATTGATTCCATTTTGTTTTTTAATGACCGAATCACATATCCAGGTGCTCAGAGCCAATTATTTTTAGTTAGTACAATGCAATTCGAATTAAAACAAACCTGAGTACCTTATCGGAAATTTTTTTTAAATGATACAAATACCCTCAGGAATTTTAATAATGGCACATTTGCATTTTTTTTTTTAATACTGGCATAGATATAGCGGCACTGTCAGTGCCGCTATAGCAAATCCTTATAGCGGCACTAGCAGAGGAGCTATAAGGACTATAGCGGCACTGCTAGTGCCGCTATAGCGTTTTTTTTTCGACGGAATCTGTTTTGTTTTTTTTTTTTTTGAACCGAGTAAAGGAGAGATAGAGAGACTGAACGGTTGGCAGCCAAAATAAAGACTCCTCTGTTTTTTTTTTGTGTTCTGTGTTGTGTTTTGCCGAGAGAGAAGAGAAAGAGAGAAAGAGGAAGAGAGAAAAAAGAAGAGAAGGAGAGAAAGGAAGAGAAAGAGAAGGAGAAGGAAGAGAAGGAGAAGGAGAAGAAGAGGAAGAGGAAGGAGAGGAGGCGCGAAGATTTTGTTATCGGTTTTCTAGCGCAAATGTACGTTTTTTTAATTTGTATTTTTTTAAAATTTGCTGTTAAGAAAAAATGTAGTTAATATTTATTAGAAATTGTTAATGAAAAATTGTAGGTATTTTATAATATTTGTAATTATTTAATGAAAATTATTGATGGAAAAATATTGGTAAATATATAATAGAATATATAATAAAATGTTGGTAAATATATAATAAAATTATTGATGGAAAAATTGTTAATGAAATTGTTGGTTGGAAAATTTTTGTGAAAAATTGAATGAAAAAAGTATGAAATATGAAATTGTTGGATAATATATAATGATAAATTAATAATTAATTTATTATATTTAATTTATTTAATTTAATTTGTTAACGGAGTTTTAATTTTGAAATTTTAAGCAGATGGGTCCTAAGCCAAGCCGCGTGTATTCCGGTGTTATTTTGATTGGGAATGCACGGACGAATGAACGACGATTGCATAGGGCATTAATGTTTCAATATCATGGGAAAAATTTTAAAGTTCAGAAATTAGAAGGAAATCAACATTATGTTAGGGGGCCCAAATATTTTACAGATATGGTTGAAAATATTCTCCATCTCCGCTAAATAGAGTAGTATTGTGTTTATGTCATCGGTATCTTATTATGATAATTATTAGTGAAATAAGTTTGTATGACAGTTATCAATTATAATGTTTGCTTTATATTATTGAAATATGTTATTTTGTTCCATGTACTTTTATTATGTAATGAATGTATGGATTGAGTGTTTTAATATTTTTAATTTTGGATTGAATGTATGGATTCAGTGAGTCTATTAATATTTTTAATTATATATTGAAAGTATGGATTTAGTGTATTACTATTTTTAATTATGAATTGAATGTATGGTTTGAGTGTATTAATAATTGAACCAAAAAAAGGACAGACGTGGTCTGATAAAGTCAGCAAGATGACGTGATTGGTCTGATAAAGTCAGCAAAAGGACATACGTGGTCTGATAAAGTCTGCAAAAGAAAAGACGTTGTCTGATAAAGTCTGCAAAAGGACATGATTGGTCTGATAAATTCAGCAAAAGGACAGACGTGGTCTGATAAAATCTGAAAAAGTATATTGATATCCATCTCCCATCTGCAAAAGGACAGGCGTGGTCTGAAAAAGTATTACATCAAATTAATTTTTTATTGTGTGATTCTAAGTATTAAATTGTCTATAAAACTATATTTTATCAACCAGAATATGCAACACCCACTCAATTCTTCTTCCTAAAAAATTCACTATCATGGACAAATGAAATAATAGCTCTCACTCCAATAGTCATGATCCTAATTGGCGAGCAGCTACCCGAGATGAATATTTGCTAAATTACCAACATTCTCCTGCCAATACAAATGAAATAGAAAAAGGAGATTACCATGCAAGATGTCGCACATGTTTTCACACTTTCAAATACAATATCAACGAAGATGACGGAATCGAGTTCGAGTTAAAAATATACTACCAGTGGCACATTAATGGTGGAGAAGAAAGAGACCACAAGGAGCACCTTCAAAGAATGCTGAGCAAACCCAAACCTAAGAATTATGACTGGTATAAAGATTACTACAAAGAACCGCGACAAATTTCCGAACAAAGAAGTGTTGCAGCAGCTAGAATGGCAGAGATAGAACAACAAGAAGCCGATGCAGCTTTCTGGAACGAAGCCGCTCAATTCGCTGACAATGCTACTGTCAGCCACCAACAACAAAATCAAGAGGAAGAAGAAGATCCATAGTGGGATGAAATTCTACAATATGCGGACACCCAAGATCTCTAAGTAGTTTGTTTTTAATTAGCAATTTAGTGAGTAGTTTGTTTAAATAGTTTGTTTTGTTCAAATAGTTTTTTTTTTCTATTTCGTGTGTTAAATTATATTGTGGTTTATTAAATTACTTTTCTTGTAATGTAATGTGATTTTTTATTATGAATTATTGTGCCTATTAATTTCGCTCATAAGTGCACAAAATTTATAACTTATTAATTTTAAAAAATAAAAAAATATATAAGTTTCAATTACCAACATTTAATATTTCAAAAATTTATAATTTTTACTTTGCGATTTATTAACTTTTATATATTCCAAGCCATTCATAATGATAAATTACATAAATAAAATAAATAAAATTAAACTTAAATGACCGCATAATAAAAAATGATAAATTTAAAACTATAATGAGGTGCAACAAATTTAAACATGCATTAAATTAGATTTTTATATTTTGTATTATATTTTGTATTATATTAAAATAATTAAAACGGAAACTATAATATATATTGTATTATATAAAAATATATAATAGTTTTTATATAATACAAAAAACCATACATTAAACACAAAATATATTATTTAACCGAAAAAAAAACAGAAATGGTCGAAAAAACGAATGTGTCAGCGAAAAAAAAAACGTCCTAGCGGCAATAGGATTGCCGCTAGAGCCCTCCTAGCGGCAATGCCATTACCGCTCGGTGGTTGAGCTATAGCGGCAATCCTATTGCCGCTAGGACTATGCTACAATTAAAAAAAAACTAACCCCCTCTGTTCATTTTAAAATTATTTTTGCGTTTTATTCTGTATATAAAATTTTTCCCATTTTTTTTGCTTTTCATTTTAAGTAACTAATTGTTCTAATTTTTTTTATTATTTGTACATTATTTTTTGCTCTCTATCTCTCCTTTACTCGGCGCAAAAAACAAAAAAAACAAAACAGATTCCGTCGAAAAAAAAAAATGCTATAGCGGCACTAGCAGTGCCGCTATAGCCCTTATAGCGCCTCTGCTAGTGCCGCTAGAAGGATTTGCTATAGCGGCACTGACAGTGCCGCTATATCTGTGCCAGTATTAAAAAAAAATGCCAATGTGCCATTATTAAAATTCCTGAGGGTATTTGTGTCATTTAAAAAAAATTTCCTACCTTATCTGATGCTCACTTTTCTTTCTTAGGCATAAATTTATTATAAGCAATCCTGAGAAACTCTGGGAAAGGAGGAATTTCCTATTCCTAGGCATAAATTTATTATAAACAATCCAAACTCTTCACAAAATTACACACTTCCCAGTACTTTATGCCTAGGAATAGGAAATTCCTCCTATTCCTGAGCGATCCAAACGGCCCCTAAAGTATATTCCCAACAAGGAAGAAAAATCAAGGTTCAATGTAGATATACAACGATCAAAGATTTAAATAGCGAATAGCGGGTTGGTAGCGGACAATCTCATGTCATAGCGAATAGCGGGTGACGGTCATTTTGGGGCCGCTATGAGATCATAACGGATATGTACAAATGTACTTATTTATTACATCATTTACATATTTTTAATTAAAAATTAAATATCATATTACATTATATGTATGTTATAATAGTTCAATTTAACGCATACAATTTACAATCTATTATTGCAATAGACAAATCTCATTGTACTTAATATTATATCAAGTCAGTCAGAGTATATATGCCAAATATATGTTTGTAATATTGATTCTATATTAACAAGTAGTAAATCGTGTCACTATATTTCTCTAAAATACCATTATAATGCATTTATATATTGCCAATTTTTATCATTATAGCCACCATAAGAAATAGGGTTAATTACATTTATGCCACTGTGAAAATTTAAAATTAGTAAAATACCGTCACTAAATGACAAATTAGTATTATGCCATTATGAAATAGAGCAAATTAGTTTTATGCCATTGACAAATTGATTTGCCAAATTTACCCTTTTAAATATGCCACTTAAAAATTTAAAATTAGAAAAATACCATCACTATATGACAAATTAGTTTTATACCACTACAAATTAATTAAAATGAGTTATGCGCCGTTGTAAAAATAAAAAAACTTAGATCTATGCCACTAGTGCATTCAATAATGGCATAAAATAAAACTTTATATTATTAACAACAAAAATGCGGTAAAATTAAATTTTATCCATCTTAACTTATATCATTAACTTGTATAATTAATGAGAAATAAAATATTAGGCAAATAGCTGAGATGTTGCAATAAACTTGTAACAATCAAAATACATAATAAAAAAAAAATACCGACTCGAATGGTTACTTAATCATGGTTTAGTTAAAATTTCCAAAATATATACTAAGAACTGTTTCAAAATTAAAAAAAATAAGAAAAAAGGTTTGGAGATTTGCGCAGAATATTCTAGCGTATTTTAGTGTGCAAATCTCCAAACATTTGTTAGCTGGTATACAAAATACATACCAAGTTTGGAGAGAGGCTTAGCACACAGGTTTATTAACAAGGGCAATTTGGGATTTTCGAAAAATATTGAGAGCATTCATGATGGTAATTTTGGAATTAAATCTTTTTTGGAATGAGATAATGACATATTTCTAATTTACACAATTTGATGATGGCATAAATCTAATTTGTAATCTAACAATGGCATATCCCTAATTAGCTAATTTTCACAGTATCATAAAATCAATTAATCCTAAGAAATAAGAGTAAGATTCCGCTAGCAACATTTGGTTGCCCCTAAATGCCAACATTTTACTATTAAATTATTTTTTTCATATTTTAAAATTCAAACGGTAAATCCAAACCATTGATCTTATTTAGTTTAACGACCGATGCGTTTTCATATAAATTTTGTAAAATTTGAATTTTATTTGATACTCGATCAATTTGGATTTTTAAGCGCATTTCTGGTTTCTTGGCCTGTTGGATGGTTGGATGGTTGGATGGTTGCTGTTTCAGATGTATCCGAAAACTGCTCTTATCGTCTCTTCCGCTTTTCTAATTTCTATTTTTTTTTCTCTGTCGAACAAACAACCGCGCACACAAAAAAAATAAATAAAATTGCTCCTCTTTTTCCGTGCAAACTAAAGGTTCATACATACTGCCACTTTCAATAGAGAAAAAAAAAACAAAAGATTGATACTGCCACTTAAAAAAAAAATTTATTGTTGCTGCTTAATACCCCTCAAGGCTTGTCAGACTCAGACAGTCTGACTTTTGTGACTTTTGTATATTAACTACATACATACAGATATATATTTCGTAATATCACTACACTTTTATTACTGATTGGTCAACACTTATTTATTGATTTATCTATATACAATTATATAAAATTAATTACGATATTATTTTATGTAAACATTAATTTTTTTTAAAAAAAGGTGGGAGCGCCACCCAGTTTCATTTTGATGAAACTGAAACAAAGTACAATGTAAATTAGAAGTAAAACAGATCCGAAAAACCTACCCAAAGCATACTCAGATTCTACTTATAACCTAATATTTTTTGTAAACCACATAAGAGTACTCAAAAACTCTCTAGCATATAAAGCTCTTAACAAAACACACGCATATAACAAGCAAAATTGTCTAGATTTGTAGCTCAGCAACACTTATTTTTAAGGACTTTCTTTAGTAAGCTAGCGCCAGTGCTGCCATGTTCAGCCCCATGTTTGTCTCTTGTTGTCCCGCTAGAACCATATGCAGGGGTATTAGGTCCCAATCAGCCGGTAGCCACTTGTCCTTCTGTGTCCTTCCAAAGCCCTAGCCAGTATTTAACCAAATAGAAAATAATCAATAAAATTTGTCGCATATTTTTCAAGGGTGTGCTATTAAATATGAAGTCATTTCTAATCTTCCATATGCTCCAACAACAAGCACTAAAAACTGTAAGGAAAGCTGTCCTATCAAGTTTTGGCAAATGTTCAGCAAAATTCAGAATATCATCTATTGAATGCCAAGATTTGTAACAACTAAACCTGTCCCCTCGCAATACAATACATTTTGCATAAAAGAACAAAGTAAAAAAAAGATGATCATGAGTCTCATCTTCTCCACAAAACACACAAGAGCAGTCTCCCTGCCAACCTCTTCTCAGAAGATTATTGATATCATTACTATTTGTAGGTATTTGAACCATACTTCACTACACCAAAAACGATTTTTAGTACCAGTCTATTAGTACCGGTTTTTAAGAAAACCGGTATAAATAATACACAGCAGCAAATTGGTAATTGTCAGTATATATTTTTAGTACCGGTTTTTTAAAAAAACCGGTACTAATAGTGGGCGGGAAAACAAAAAAAAACCGTTTATATTTAGTACCGGTTTTTTATAAAAAACCGGTACTAAAAACATATTATTAGTACCGGTTTTTTATAAAAAACCGGTACTAAAATATAGCCGTTTTTTTGTTTTATGCTGACTTTTAGTACCGGTTTTTTATAAAAAACCGATACTAATAATATGTTTTTAGTACTGGTTTTTTATAAAAAACCGATACTAAATATAAACGGTTTTATTTTTGTTTTACGCCCACTATTAGTACCGGTTTTTTATAAAAAACCGGTACTAATAATCCACAGAATTTCATATCTCCTCCCCCAGACATAAACTCTCCCATTACTAAAAACCCTCATCTCTCTCTTCCGAATTCGAAAACCCTCCTCTCTCTCGTCCGAAAAACCCAAGCCCTCACCTCCCTCCCGCGCTTCCTCCCTCCCCCGCGGCCTCCCTCCCCCGCCGCCTCCTCCCTCCCTCGCCGTAAGTCCCCTCTTCCCTCACTCTCTCTCACTCGGCCGACACCTCTCTCTCTTTCACTTTTTCTCTCACTCTCTAACTCTCTCTCTCTATCTTTGCCTTGGACAGCCGACGGCCGACGGCAGCGACCGCGACAGCGAAACCGTTAACTCATCTTAAGAAGGTACTCTCTCTCTCTCTCTTTTGATAATGGATTGTTAATGAGTTTGGGTTGGATTGCAATTGTTAATGGGTTTGGATTTTTACTTGCACTTGTAGGTCATCATGGGTAATTGACTAAGTATATATGTGATTTGTAGTGACTTATATATATGTGTATTTTGATATTATTATGTGTTTTGATATTTCTGTGTTTTGATATTGTATAGATGCATATATGCATATATATATATATACCGCTGGTATATATTGGTACAAATATTGATGGCCAGGGCTAGCCCCAGAAATTTTTTTTTTTTTATATACTTTTAGTATCGGTTTTTAACTAAAAACCGGTACTAAAAATCAAACCTAAATCGGCGGCATTGATTTTTAGTACCGGTTTTTAGTTAAAAACCGGTACTAAAATACACAGAAAATTTTCTATCGCATATCTTTAGTACCGGTTTTTAACTAAAAACCGGTACTAAAAATCACTCCCGCGAAATCCAGAAAACTCATTATACCGCCTTTTTAGTACCGGTTTTTTATTATTTTTAACACCCCCTATTATTAGTACCACTACAAAACCGGTACTAAAGATACATATAAAACCAGTACTAAAAAGGATATATGGTGTAGTGCTTGGCACTCAAATAACACTCAAACCATTAAATCATTTAATAAATTGCTATGATTTCCAAGGAATTGGCTCTACCGTCGTTTCTTCTCTCACTTTACAGGACTGATGATTTTCTAGTGATATTTGAGCTATATGAAGATTTCCGGTACTTGGCATACGCTAGACGACTCATTCCTAGCACTTGGAGGCACTTTCCAAGCCACCGTTCGGACCAAATGACTCATGCTCGAGCCTAATGGGGATTTAAGAGAAGCAATTGGTCAAATAGAATCATTAGCACTGTAGAGCTCATCCTAAGCTTTCTAACGGTTTTTGAATCGCCTCAATCTGAGTCCGGATGGAGGAATTATGGCTGAAATACTATCTCAATACAGAAATTTCTAGCTCTCTGGTCAGACCGAACAGACCACTGTTCAGACCGAAAAGAAGCCTATCAGAACTGAACAGACCCCCGTTCGAACCGAACAGAAGCCTGTCCGACCCGAACACACCCCTGTTCGGACCGACCAGACTGCTGAAAAATCATATTTGGAAGTATTTTCAACATGGAAACTCGTATTTTGGCATATTTTCTTGCCTTGACGACCAGGCAACCTCCCAAGCACCTGAAAATTACTATATAAGCTCCCCTAAGCCTAAGGAAAGGGCATTCAACCTTCCATACCACAAAATTCCACTTTCCATAGGCGTTTTTCTCTCTTCCACCATTGGAGATCATCAAAGCTTGGTTCTTTGAAGCGACGGCAGCAAAGAGACGAGTTTGGTGACCATCTTGCAATACCCTACTGCCTAGAGATCGTAGTTTGAAAGCATAAAGGAGTATTCGGTTTATTCTTTCTATGTTTTCGTCTCTATTTTTTATGGGCTTGTATCTTATTATTTTTATGCTATTTGTTGCGTGTTTTGATTCGATGTTAGACTAAATTTATGTAGTCTTAGGGGTAAGGTAGTAACTTAGGTTTGGATGTTGTGATTTGACTCGTTATGTTATGATATGTTTTGTTGATTTGTTTTATTGAGAATTATGTTAATTGCTTGTTTGAATTGCTTGGTTAAGTCTAATTAACTTCTAGATGTAGGGCCGCATTTAGTTAAGTTCTAAAGTTAGGTTAATCAAGATAATTTAGATAAGTATTTGGGATAAATCATAGATCCGAAAGGGGAGATTAGTTGACACCAAAAGTGTAACTTTTAGACGAGTCCAAAAGGCCTCTAGATATCCTTATGAACTCCAACAAACAAGTTTAAGTTGATTGAATTGTATACCAAAAGTTGTGAACCAATCGAGTTAATTAGGTTAGGTTGTGATTAAACCAGTTTCTAGTCCAACAAGCGACAGCTGAGGTTTACAATATCTAGGTTTGACCAACAAACCCTAGCACAAAGTATAAAATATCATAAAAGATCAAAACCACACACTTTCACCCTCTGTTCGGATCGAACAAATCCTTGTTCGGACCGAACAGAGAAGTGAATGCTTGAAATACACCAATCGATGCACGAAAGTGATAAGTTTTGTGTTCTAGAGTCCAAACCGCGGTGAAACCTGAACCCTAAGACGCTTTTTATACTATTTGAAAACCCAAAAACTTTACTTTGCTTATTTAGATTATTTGGATTATTTTAAATTGCAAAAATACCCAAAATCATCTACTTTACTTGCACTTGGATCTATTTCAACTATTTCTCCACCAAAAAAATATTCTTGTCTAGCTTTTGAAAAAGGATAAGTCCGGTAATCAATTAAATCGTCCCTTGGGTTCGACCCTAAAGCTGTACTCCAAAAGACTAGTGAGGTTAGCTCTAGGTCTATAAATTTATTTGATTCCTAGGTTTTAAGCCTTTATCAAATTGGCGCCGTTGCCGGGGACGGTGTTGATATTGGATCCTTATTTTAGTATCAAGAGACTAGACTTTTTATTTTTCCTTTTAACACACGCTTTCTTCTCTTGAATTGCAGGACTGGCCGGTAAACCGAGGAGGAAAAAGTCCCCACCAACCAAGGTCAGAAGCTATTTCTTTCGGGGCTTGACTGAAGATCCAGAGCTCGCTCAACTTGCACGTTGGACCCTCTGTTCGGACCGAACAAATTCTATTCGAACCGACCAGAACCCTGTTCGATCCGACCAGCACCCCGAACAGAGAGGAGAAGGCACTCAAATGGCCGAGGCACTCACACCCGAGGCCATAGCCCAGCGCACACAAGAATTGGAGGACCTCCGTCTCCAACTTGAGCAAAGAGAGGCTCGATTGACAGCTGATCGGACCCTCCTAGCGGGTCAAAGGAGGGATTTTGACAATGAGCGTCGCCGATGGACTCAAGAAGATGAGGGAAGCGTCCATAACTCCGACTAAGAAGACGAGGAAGATCGTGAAAGAACTCTTATGGAGTTTGGAGTTCCCAGCGCAAGAAACGTGGGCGGACCAGTGGTGATTCCAGGCATCGCCGCTAACAACATGCAAATCGCCCCCAACCACGTCGTGCTTGTGCAACAAAATCCGTTCTATGGGAACGACGATGAGGATCCCCATGCTCACTTACAAACTTTTATTGATTGCACTAGATTAATTAAGTTTAATGGTGTTCCTCAACAAACAATTAGGCTATTGTTATTTCACTTCACCCTTAAGGACAGAGCACAAAAATGGTATAAAACATTGAAAAAAGGGTCAATTCGGTCTTGGGATGAAATGACACAAACCTTCTTGGATAGGTATTTTCCTTCGGATAGAGCGGATAAAATTAGAGCTAAATTGAATAATTTTGCCCAAAACCAAAATGAATCAATGAGAGATGCATGGGAACGGTTTAGGGATTTAGAAAATTCTTGTCCACATCATGGAATTCAAGAATGGATGCTCCTTAAATCATTCTACACGGGACTTTATGACAATATTAAAATCAATCTTGATTCTCTTTCAGGTGGGGCATTCAAAAGACTTGATACGGCACGAGGGCGAGATTTGCTTGATTATTGTGCAAGAAACTACACATGGTACCCTCTACTCATTTCCCGCCACTCAAGTAGTTCGAGGCAACAAGTGCACAAAATTTCAACTAAAGAGGCGAGGATCGAGGAGCTAGAAGCTGAACTTGCCGCTTACCAATCGACTCATGGGACACATCTCCATTCAAACCAATGCGGAGCATGTGGCGAGGAAGGACAGACATCTCTCAATTGCCCTCTTGTTAAAATTGGTAACGGAGGGGCCCAAGTGAACTACCTACACAATGGGTCCCCTTTCGGTTCAAAGTACCAAAATAACCCGCCAAGTTTGTATAGAAATGCCCAATTCAACAACAACAATAGAGACCAATCATTTCAAAAGAAACATTATTTCGATAGGGAAGAGATTCCAATTGTTGTTCAAGAATTCATGAGTGAGCAAGAAAAGTTTAACAAATCTATGGTTTTAGGGTTAGACGAATTGAAGGCCACAACAGATGAATTGAAGGCCACCGTCGACGAATTAAAGGGTAGTGCGAGCACCTTGCAACGCTATGAACGTATGATGGAAGCACACTTCTCCCGACCACCTGGCAAGCTTCCAAGCCAGCCTCAGGTCAACCCTAGTGCAGAGATCAAGTCCATACATGTCCTGCAGAGCGGCAAGGAGTACCAAGAACAAAACATGCCACCAAACGAAGGATATAGCCTCCCTGTTTGGTCCGAACAGAACTCTGTTCGGCCCGAACATAATTTCCAAAGTGAAGAGCAGGCCATCTTAGAGCAACTAAAGCCTTACCCTCCATTCCAGCAAGTCACAGATCAAGAAGGACCACCAAAAATGCAAGAAAAGGGTGCCGAAATGACTCCGTCACCTTCTGTTCGGTCCGAACAACCTCCTGTTCGGTCCGAACAGAGAGAGGAAAATGCTCGAAATGAGGTCCAAAGCAAGGGTAGAAAGAAGGCACAACAACCTGAGTCAACCTACAGGCCTCCCGTCCCTTTTCCTCAGCGACTTGTGAAGAAGAATGAGGAGGAACGATTTCGGACCTTTTGGGAGATTCTCAAACAAATGAAGATCAACATTCCACTCACGGATGCCATAGCTCAAGTGCCAATCTTTGCAAGATTCTTGAACGAACTATGCACGGGGAAGCGATCCATAGAAGAGCTCAAAACGGTGGCCATAACACACAAGAGTAGCGAGACTTTGAAAAGCAAGATGCCCCCAAAGCTTGAGGATCCGGGTAGGTTTGCTCTTCCTTGCACTATTGGAAATGCAACAATCAAGCAAGCCTTGTGTGACATGGGTGCTAGTGTGAGTCTTATGCCAAAGGCGGTATTTGACAAGATTAGTTTTGGCGAGTTGAAACCCACATGCATGACATTGAAACTCACCGATTCTTCAATGCGGTTACCCTTAGGTGTTGTTAAAGATGTGCCCGTTCAAGTGGATAAGTTTGTCATACCGGGCGATTTCGTGGTGATGGACATGGAAGAAGACAAGGAGGTGCCTATAATTTTAGGACGCCCCTTTCTTAGAACCGCCGGTGTGAAGATGGATGCTCGAGATGGGACGATTGTGGTTAGAGTGAGAGGAGAGAAACTCCGCTTTTCAATAGATCATGCCTTGAAGTGCTCCGACCCCGCCAACAAAGACTATGACAAATCGCTCGCCGTCTCGCTCTCCGGATCCGATCCGATCAAGACCTAGTGAAATATGGTCAAGCTAGGGACCTAAAACAAGCGCTTCTTGGGAGGAAACCCAAGGATTTCTCAACTCTTCTCTCTTTATATTTATTTTGTCATTAGAAAATAAATAGAAAATATAAAAAAAAATAGAAAATGCCATAAAAATTAGAAAAATAGAAAATAACAAAAATAGAATTTGATCTTTGTGTTTGTTTGTTTGTAGGAAAATTTTGAGGAACAAACGAAGGAAAATGCGATTCGTGCTAGAGCACCATGGCTTACGCGAACCAACTAACCCCGAACGACCTCATACGGATTGCATCAAAAGATCTAGAAAAATTGATAGAGCCGTCTTGGACAACGAGAGAACAAACTAGGAGCAAATCGACATATTGGAAAGTAAAAATTGACTAAGTTCTCTTTTCCTCATATTTACTTTTCTATGTGATTGAATACATTGAGGACAATATTTGATTTAAGTTTGGGGGGAGGGAATAGGAGAAAAATCAAACTTTTGGTGGATTTTGGTAAATTTTCGCAATTTTTTCGAATTTTTTGCTTCTCTGGTCGGGTCGAACAGACCCTTGTTCGGTCCGAACAAAACCTAAAAATTGGGAATTTTGCACTGTTGTCTTGGAATCGATTGGATGTGCCTAGTTTCTCTCGATTTGGATTTTAAACGATAAATCTCACACTGCCTAAACTTGTTTTAAGTCAAACAAAAATTTTTTCAAAGAACCCTAGAATGTTTTGATATCATGAACTTGTTCTTGCACCAATGGACCCAATTGAAGTATTATCTTTAAAATTAGAACTTGATCTTGGATGCTTAGAATTGTTATATCAATTTTAGTCGATTCTCACAAGTTTTTACCGAGTGAACTGATTCGTGTTTGACAAACTTTTGAAAAGAAATTTATCGACTTGGGAAATTATAAAATGAATTTGGTCTTGTTGAAAATGCTTTTAATCGCTTGAATCACCAACAAGCATCTTAATGGGACAATAAAATCAAAATAGCTGTGAAAACGAGGACGCACTGAGGCCTTTTTCCACCAACTTAGCCACAAATTGGAGGGTATTGGGTTAAACATGAGTTGTTAGGAATTACAACTCAAAAAAACCGAGAAATAATTGGACAACTCATGCTTAATTCTACCGGACCCGGTACGAAAGCATTGGTAAAGGAGTTGTTGAGTATTATGGCCTAAGTGTACCGTGGCCATAGTCGAGCAACACCCGTCTAACCTCCCTAGCGCGTCAGGTGCTAGTAGCGAACTCAAGGCCAATGATACCGCATTATCCTCTAGGGTGTAAAGCCCCACGGCTCGACTTGCACAAAAAGAAAAAAAATTGGTGAAAAATTGAAATTTAAGAGAAGTTCATTATAAAATTTCCGACTTTGATAAAGGACTATACAAACTTTTGTGAAATATGAAAAAGAACGGGTAATTGAAATTGAGATCGCATTTGAAATAACAAAGGGAGGCTAGAGTTCTAAATTTTGAGGAAAAGACTTTATTGGGACCAAGAGTTGCATTAATAAATTTGTAGAACACTTAACTTGGTTTTTGAATTCGATTTTTGTTTGACTCATTTGTTGAAAGTGTGAGAAATTTTAGGCATAGCAATTAGGTTTCACGACATTTCTTGGTTTGAGATACAACTCGATGTTTAAGGATTAAGTACAGTCCAAAATTCTAAGCTTAGGGTGTTGCTTGAGGACAAGCAAAGTTTAAGTTTGGGGGGATTTGATATCATTACTATTTGTAGGTATTTGGACTGTACTTGGCACTCAAATAACACTCAAACCATTAAATTAATTAAAAAATTGCTATGATTTCTAAGGAATTGGCTCTACCGTCGTTTCTTCTCTCACTTTACAGGACTTTGATGATTTTCTGGTGATATTTGAGCTATATGAAGATTTCCGGTACTTGGCATACGCTAGACGACTCATTCCTAGCACTTGGAGGCACTTTCCAAGCCACTGTTCAGACCAAATGAATCATGCTCGGACCTAATAGGGATTTAAGAGAAGCAATTGGCCAAATAGAATCATTAGCATTGTAGAGCTCATCCTAAGTTTTCCAACGGTTTTTGAATCGCCTCAATCGGAGTCCGGATGGAGGAATTATGGCCAAAATACTATCTCAATACAGAAATTTCTAGCTCTCTGGTCAGACCGAACAGACCACTGTTCGGACCGAACGGAAGCCTGTCAGAACCGAACAGACCCCCGTTCGAACCGAACAGAAGCCTGTCCGACCCGAACAGAAGCTTGTCCGACCCGAACACACCCCTGTTCGGACCGACCAGACTACCGAAAAATCATATTTGGAAGTATTTTCAACATGGAAACTCGTATTTTGGCATATTTTCTTGCCTTGACGACCAGGCAACCTCCCAAGCACCTGAAAATTACTATATAAGCTCCCCTAAGCCTAAGGAAAGGGCATTCAACCTTCCATACCACAAAATTCCACTTTCCATAGGCGTTTTTCTCTCTTCCACCATTGGAGATCATCAAAGCTTGGTTCTTTGAAGCGACGGCAGCAAAGAGACGAGTTTGGTGACCATCTTGCAACACCCTACTGCCTAGAGATCGTAGTTTGAAAGCATAAAGGAGTATTCGGTTTATTCTTTCTATGTTTTCTTCTCTATTTTTGATGGGCTTGTATCTTATTATTTTTATGCTATTTGTTGCGTGTTTTGATTCGATGTTAGGCTAAATTTATGTAGTCTTAAGGGTAAGGTAGTAACTTAGGTTTGGATGTTGTGATTTGACTCGTTATGTTATGATATGTTTTGTTGATTTGTTTTATTGAGAATTATGTTAATTGCTTGTTTGAATTGCTTGGTTAAGTCTAATTAACTTCTAGATGTAGGGCTGCATTTAGTTAAGCTCTAAAGTTAGGTTAATCAAGATAATTTAGATAAGTATTTGGGATAAATCGTAGATCCGAAAGGGGAGATTAGTTGGCACCAAAAGTGTAACTTTTAGACAAGTCCAAAAGGCCTCTAGATATCCTTATGAACTCCAACAAACAAGTTTAAGTTGATTGAATTCTATACCAAAAGTTGTGAACCAATCGAGTTAATTAGGTTAGGTTGTGATTAAACCAGTTTCTAGTCCAACAAGCGACAGCTGAGGTTTAGAATATCTAGGTTTGACCAACAAACCCTAGCACAAAGCATAAAATAACATAAAAAGTCAAAACCACACACTTTCACCCTCTGTTCGGACCGAACAAATCCTTGTTCGGACCGAACAGAGAAGTGAATGCTTGAAAAACACCAATCGATGCACGAAAGTGATAAGTTTTGTGTTCTAGAGTCCAAACCGAGGTGAAACCTGAATCCTAAGACGCTTTTTATACTATTTGAAAACCCAAAAACTTTACTTTGCTTATTTAGATTATTTGGATTATTTTAAATTGCAAAAACACCCAAAAATATCTACTTTACTTGCACTTGGATCTATTTCAACTATTTCTCCACCAAAAAAATATTCTTGTCTAGCTTTTGAAAAAGGATAAGTCCGGTAATCAATTAAACCGTCCCTTGGGTTCGACCCTAAAGCCGTACTCCAAAAGACTAGTGAGGTTAGCTCTAGGTTTATAAATTTATTTGATTCCTAGGTTTTAAGCCTTCATCAATTATTTTTAGTAAGAATTTTGTTATAAGTCATTAATCACATAAAAATTATGATCTTATATGGAATTTTCAAATTCCATATCAAATTTGCTCTAGGAACTAGAGTGCCTCTAAAAGATAAAAAAGTATAAGCTGAATGAGTTGAGAACCTCCCTTTACTATCCCATCTCCAGATCAATGTAAACATTAATTATAGTCAATGATTTCGTATTTCTATGTAAGGCCTAGGAAAAAGAGTGGTTAAGTGATATTTAGTGCTTAGTTGAATGGTTTAAATGAGTCATGAGTCTATATAAATAAGTTAGAGTCATTTTATCATGAAAGAGACAAGAAATGATTATATGTGTTATAAAATAAAGTGGAAGAAAGAAACAAAAACAAAATATCAAGAGTAAGTAAGACAATATTCTCAAGTTTATTTATTTATTTATTTCTCCCATCTAATTTGGTTAACCATAGACTTTGACTAGTCTAAGTTCAAATTTTAGTCATCAAGAGTCATGGCTGGTCAAACGTGTCAACTCGGGTTAATTAATGTCGATGAGGTGTTACATTATTTAGTGAATTTTGAACAACGTGTTATATTGTACAATCGTATGCGTTACAAACAATATATAAGTTTATAGATTTGTGGATGTTGAAGCGAACACTCCGCCAACTAATGAAATTCGAGAGGATAGGATGGGACAAACAGTTAAAGATACACTAATTTTTATGACGAAAGAATTTTATCATCAGTAAATAATGAACATATCACAGTCTGAAGGTCCTAGAAGTCCTTAAGTCACATTGTTCATGTACTAACCGTTTTTCTTTTCTTTTTGGTCGGTTTTCAAATGTCTACTGTGGAAGAAGCCGATACTCAGCAATAGGCCTGGGTAACGTGTATAACGGTAACGGAATTAAGCATATACGTGAGTCGTTCCGTTTGATGGACGGATATAATTTTTTTGGCGTTTGACGTTCCATTTTTTAAACGTCACATAATTTCATTTCGTTGACGTTCCGTTTTAATTCAACGAATTAGACGTTATAAACGTCTATTTTTTCTTGTTTCACAATACCGTAAAAGAATTGTAATTTTTTATACAATAACATACTAGCAATCAGTTAAAAAAAAAACAGATTGTACACAATCAATTACAACTTACAAGCATATTTACAAAAAAGCATAACATACATGCATATTTACAGATACATACAAGCATACAGTATGTAAAAACAGTAAGCATAACATACAAACACATACAAGCATACAATATGTACACAATCAGTTACACAAAAAAAAAAAAGCATACTAACATAGAATCATATAAGATTCAAACACAGACTAGTAAAAAAAATAAAGAAAAAATTACTTGAACAAAATAGAAGCACAAGTTCTAACCTTTCTATAGTTTCTCTTTCTTTCCTTCTTCCTCTGCTTGAGACCAGTAAAGACCAGTAACACAGAACATCAGACAGCACAGGTTAAATCCCTAGCACAAGTTCAAAACCATAAAAAGGGAAAAAAATGAGACAAATAGAATCAGAAATTCAGAATATAAAAGAAATAAAGAAAAAATTACCCACAAAAAAAAAACGCAAGTTCAAACCTTTCTCTTTCTTTCCTTCTTCCTGTCAGCCTGATAGCCTCTCTCTTTTTTCTTCTTTCAAAAACAGCATATATATAACCAAAAATCTCATCATTTCCCTTCTTGAAACCCTAACAATTGGCGATGATGCCTTGGCCATTTAATTTGTCACCGTCTCACAGCTAGCCAGTTGGCAACAGATCGATTATGTAAGCTATTAGCTGCTAATACGTCAACTCAGGCACTCAGACAAAGGGTGAGTGGGCGACAGTATCAGTATGTAAGTATTTATCCTAATGGTAACTGGCGACAGGCTGACAGATCGACAGCCATGGCTCAAGACAGCCACAAATTAGGGATCTAGGTTGAACCGAGATCAGAGAGGGTAATGATTCGGTTAATAGGCAAAGAAACAACAGCTGACAATCGACGGTGCAAGGATGTGAGAGTCAAAGAGGAGAGGCGACAGTGTTGTCGATCGGCATGGTCTGATTTGATGGGGAAAGGTGGAAAGAGAAACTGAGGAGTGAGGCTGTGAGGAAGAGAGAAAAAGGGGAGCGGCGGAAAGGACGAAGAGGAGATAAAATGTAACACATTCGAGATTTTTCCATGTGAGTACCCTAATCTATAATCTACTATTGCATATATTCTAAATGCATAGAATTAAAGATGGAACGTGTTGAAACGAATAACGGAACGAGACCATTCCGTTAACGTTCCATATATACCAACGTTACAAGTTTGCATTCCGTGTCACGTTCCATTTGTGAAACGATATGAAAATCGATGCCGTTATACGTTCCGTCCTAACGGAACGGAACGATTTCGCGAATCAACGTCGTTCCGCGCCCAGCCCTACTCAGCAACTATGTTGTAGTAATAAAGTTTCTGTTGCTATGGACGTAGCAATTGCCTCTTTTGCCTCCTTTATTCTTTTCCCTATGATGATTTATTTTGACAAGAACAAGTCGTTCTTATGGATAGGATGGAAATGTATTCCTCCACTTCTCGGAGTGTTATGTGTTTGGTCGTGGTTGCGGGCAACTCATGAAGTCGATCCTAAAAGAGAATATCATTTCTTTTACTTTTATCGGTTTGTTTAACATCCCAGAAGTCCCTCTCTGTTTATGGTTGTCAATTCCCTTGTTCATAATCATATATGCGGGATCCCGCAACTTCTTGGTCTGCATAGAGATTTCAATAGAGAGATAATATTGGACGGTTTGGATCAGTCATTTTGAACTAGATTTAGGAGATTTGAGCGCGACTCACCAAAGCAAAACTCTATATATATATAGAGGGAGAGAGAGAGAGGAATGATATACTACACTCTGGAGTATTGAGTCCTCATACACTGAATTTCTGAGACTTTGGATCGCTTTAAAAATCATGCACTAGATTTAGATGAGTGGATCGGATTATGACGCTGATTGCTATTCGATTCTCCGTTTCCAATAAAATTTCCGTCTCCTTCTATTTAATTGTCTGTTCGCACCTCTCTTCGCACTCATGGTCTCATCTCCGTTTGCACCAAATTGAACGCCAAAACTCTTATTTGCACGATTCTCTCTCGTACTTTGTACTGTCTTCACTTCACTCTCCGTGCTTCTCTCCTAGGATTTCCTCTCCGTCTGCCCCAAATTAGGTGCTGAATACTTCCCCCTCTTCACTCTGCTCAAGCAAGGAACAACGCATTTCAAAAAAATTCCCTTCGTCTTCGTGGTTCTCTTAACCTCAAAGTTAATCTCTGTATGTCTTCCTTTTTCAAAATTTTTCCAATTTTGTGTGATTGTTGTCCTTGGCAAAGTGAAATTGTCTCAAATGAACTTTGACTGACCTATCAATTAACTTTAATCGAAAATATGCAATTGAACATGACACAAATTAGTCAAAACATGCAATTGAACGTTTAATTGGATTGAAATCATTTTGGCCCTTGATTTAATTTGTTTTTTTCTCCAATATTTTACCCAGATACTTGATTTCAATTGATTACCTTTCAAGGCCAAATTTGCATGGTACCTTGCAAAGACCTAATATTCCAAAAATATGCAACACACAATCTCATTGAGGCATCTTTTATTCATTTATTGCACAACGTTCTTGTATTGATATAGTCCCTGGTCATGCCAAAGAGAACTATGACTATCGTGCTATTGTGGTAACATCCTTTTCTAACATAATCATTAAATTTTATTAACAGTCATCTCCAAAACAAGACAGTCCAATACTGGTAGAAACAGAAATAAAATAGTTAAAGCATGCGGAAGCAAACAACTAAAAGAAGAGACAATCCCTGAATTAACATTCTTTTCTAAAAAATTAACTTGAGTATAATATACTTTTCTTTCTTACAAGTATTTAATATACAAAAATCTGAAGGAAATAACAATTTCTGAACCAAAATGAAGGAACTATTGCCAAAGTCTTGCTGTTGTCGCATCTCCATTATGTTGAACTGTTGCCAAACTCTGACTTTCACGAAAGTAAATTTAACAAAAATTGAAATTTTGATTCTGTGAGACTACCTAAGATAGTTCACGAAAGTAAAAAATTGCAAGCTAAAGTTCATCCAAAGTGTAGAACTAAAAACTCAGAAATACACAAAATTACTTGTAGAGATCGAGAGCACCGATCAGGCCCCAATCGAAGTTAGGGCATGCGTTTCGTCGCACCTGACTCAATCACTACTAAGGTTTTGGTTTCGCCTCAATCAATTGGGCCTCAATCAAAGATGAGTATTGACGAAGCGGAGCGGAGGAGGGACAGGGGAGGCGACATCTTCAACTGAGTGAGCCGTTAATTAATATGTTATTTTAATCTTCAATACAAAATGTCAGCCTGAATGAATGATATATAAGTACTTTCCATGTCTTGCGTACTTTCACAAAAAAAAAAGAGTATAATTAAATTTTTAGGCATCATGCGCTAAAAAAAAATATTAATCATCATAATCAAACTATTACAATTTGTATGATCCTATTTCGGACAAAATTTTCACCATATAGAAGAAATACAAAAGAAAAAGACACATTCCTATTATCAACAATTTAATATATTTTAAATATATAATTAATATTTTTACGTATTTGTTACAAATTATTTTTATTGGTGCATCATATCAATCTTATTTGCCAAGGTATAAAATTTTTATGAAAGCGATCAAAATCGCAAGGGAATATGACTTCCTATTTTAGTGTGTGGGACCGTTTAATTAATTCAATGTGGACATCGTCTTGGACTCTTGGATGAGCAGCATTCTGAGGCATATTTCTCGGCAAACTGTAATATTCTGAGCCCATATTTAAAGTTCACAATTATTATTTTTTTAAGAAAAGATTGAATGACGATATTAGATTACTTGAGAGAGATTGAATATGCCTATTCATAACGGATATTAAACGATTATACATTACATGTATCCATATTTATTTATATTAGATTTTACTATTTAATCATTTTTATTCAGATACATGAGAATACAAGTAATTTTGCATCTCCAATTCTTTCGGCTATTTCTGGTCTAGGAAACCCATACTCCAAAAGGCGAAAAAAAAAAAAAAAAATCTAAGAACATTGATTTGCTTCACATCTTGGAGCAAGTACTAAAATACATGTTAGTCCTGTACCCTGACATTCGTCCCAGACAAATTAATAAACATTTGTCGAAAAATATATAGTATTTTTATTCAACTATTTATCAAAAGTTGCATTGAGAAAAATTCTAATTAACAATTTATTAAGAAAATCAGGAATTGACTTATTTTACTGAAACCAACGTAGAAGCATAATAGCATATATATATACAACCATTCATCAGACATGCGATCTTTTATCATCTAGTGGATTTGCACAGTTTCATTAATGCGCCATTTTCAAAGAGAAACCATTACAACTTGTCTTCGATTACTTTGATTTTCCAACAAGAGCAACAGAGCAACAGTTGACATATATATCATCACTCTAAATCCCCCCCCCCCCCCCCCCCTAAAAACACATGAATGGAAAGAACAAAAACAAAAGCGACATGTGTTACTTGATCAACATACATAGGTATGAGTCACAACTATACTTGATCAACAGGCATAATTTCTATACTTCTGAGTCTGCATTTAGATTTTTCGACATAACATTTTTTTCTAAATATTTCCTCCCGTAAGTTAGCATGAAGAAATGGTACGATGAGGCAAACACCAGCAACGACAAGGGAAAAACATACCAAAGAGGAGCGATCGCAATTGGGCCGGTGCAGAACCGTGTAAATAAATTTGATACTAGCATCGAAAACCATAGAGACAGCCACTTTGTGTGAACAATCTCCATGTTGGGATCGGATGCGCGAGTTGCTAGCCACGATGAACAAAAACATAACACACCTAAAGGTATCGGGATACAATCCCATGCTATGGAATTGAACGACTCATGCTTGTCAAAATATATGAGTATCGGGGAAAAAACAAAGGAGATAAATGCGACATGTGTTAGGATAAATGCTAAAAAATTTATTTTACTTCGAGATATTTGCTCAGTATCATCTTCTTCCATCGTAGGACCTTCCAAACAGAAAGAAAACATGGCAAAAAACAATTGTTTGGTTACTCATTATAATAATGATGTGAATCGTTAATAATTTAAAATTTTACAAGTAAAATGGTGACGATCACAAGATTTTATTATTTTTTTTTTAAAGTGCACATTACCATGGCATTCGATATATAAATTTGTTTAAAAAAATATATACCTTTACTTGATTGTCCCGTCAAGTCCTCAATTTCATTACTAGGCCTGTTGTTAGATTCAAGATCCATAATCCTGAAAACATACATTTTAATTAGTAATCAATGCAAACCTTTGAATAATTATATTCTATTTAAATTTCACTATAAAATGTTGTTGTCTAATTCATTTGGGATATGTTCGATCACCTTTAAAAAAATACTGTGGGTTTTAATTTATTCTCATATAGATGTAAATAAAAATTAAAACTGATTTTTTAGAAAAATGAAGACACCAAATGTTGTAGGTTTATTCTCGGCAGAGGCTAATTAGTTTTTGAGAATTAACAGGGCAGAAGAATTAAACAAAAGAAATATGCATACCTCCAATCGAAAAGAACAATTAATCACGCATGAAATATTTGTCTTTAAAAGCCCGAGATGACACACCTTTATAACAGACCTTGTAAATTATTTACAGTCTAATTTTAGTCACTTGTCGATATCTTATTATCTTTCGATCTTAAGCAAAAATGACTAAAAGTAGATTTACCTATGTTTATCATCCTATTTCTGAAATTTCTTTCATTTATTTCCACAATTTATTTCATTGTATCCTTGACCCCCATCTTATCTTCAAAAAGGAAAGAAGTTATTTCATTGTATCATTTATTGAAAGATTATGGGAATACTTTTTAAATAACTATCTAACTGATGTCCCGATATGCACAACTTTGATTGCCATTGTGCGTTTCTCTGCAGATTATTTTTGTAGATTTATATATATAAAAAAAAAGATAATACCGATAGCTACGTATAATGGGCAAACAACTCTATCGTACAAATCTATTGATTTTGCTATTTAAGAATTAATAGCCACCTTTGTTTCACCTTTCCAAATTAAGGAGCCTTTATCATTTTTTCCCTTTTCTTTCGGTTTTGTGTTTCAAATTATTTTCATGTAACCACTTGCAATCACTGGGTAACTACTATCAAGTTTGTATGGGAAGAAATTATATAATATACTCAGTCAATATCGGAAGAGAGAGCATAAACAAAGTACACGAATTAGATGATTAAAAGTCTAACATGCAAATTATGCCAATTCTGTAATTGAAAATAAAGAAAACCCACGTATGATTTGTCAATTAACAAATCGAATAGCATTTGATATTTCTTCAGTTTCTTAATGATTTAGCCTTGTATTAAAAGAACTTCCTTAATTATTACAACAGTAAAATTCATAAAGAGAAAAAGGGTACAAGGTGCATATCCTATTTTTTTATGAACTAAAACACCGTTCTTCTCTAACAAAGGAGACCAAAAGAATTCCTCGTAGGTTGTAGAGTTGTAGTTGTATCAAATTCAGTGCAGGAAACACCCAATTCAACTTCTCAATGGCTCTGTTTGGATGGGTGCAAGAATAAGAAAATAGCTTCTTTCTATTTCCAAATTTATTATAAACAATTCAAACTCTTCACAAAGTTACACACTTTCCAATACTTCTTCACTTATTCCTCTTATTCCCACGCCATCCAAACGGAGCCAATGAGGTAGACACCGATCTTTACTCCTTGGGGCTTGACCCAAACAGCCCATTATAGAAAATTCGAAATCTATGGCCTGTTCGGAAAACATGAGTTGTGGGCCAGGTTATTTCTGCGCGCTGTATTACTTACAAGTAGGGCTAAAAATGGAAATCCGTTTAACCGTTTTTCGTTTCGTTTCGTCCGGACGAAACGGTTAACGAAACAATAAAATAATTTCGTTTAGTTCGATGAAACAGTTGACGAAACAATGAAACGATTTTGTCTATGTGTAAGTCACGAAAATTTCATTAATTTCGATCGTTTCGTTCGGACGAAACGATTAACGAAATAAAAAATTTATTTCGTCGATGAAACGAAACGGTTAATAAAACTCCCTAATTTCGTCACCATTTCGACCGTTTTGCAGCCCTACTTAGAAGTTATACTCAATAGGCCGTGAACATACGGACCTTAAATACAATACAATATGTCACAGAACCTGATAACTTCATATAAATAATTGAAAGAAGTAAATAAATATATTCAACGTACTATTACTAATTTAGTAATACACAGACCCATTCTATTTCAGTCCCCGTTCGTACTATTAATAATTTATTTATTTTCATAAAATTATTAATATTTTCACAAATTTCCCGTATCGGTACTAACTACCTTTGGTTCTTGCATCATATTAAACTCCCAAAATTTTTAAAATGTATGAAAGCGATCAAAATTACAAGGGAATAGAGGGGAAAATGAATTAACACATAATGACATAAGGCTAGTTAGCATTTGGGGCCTTTGGCATGAAATATTGACCGGAAAAGTAGTTCTATTCTTCCCCTATTCCAAAAATAGCTTAAGCTATGGTATGCGCCATTGGGATGATTGCATGAAATACTGGCTGGAAAAGTACTTCTATTCCCCTATTCCAAAAATAGCTTAAGCTATGATATGCAATATATAAAATTCAAGACATATTTAATTGACAAACTCCAATTATTTTTCTTACATTAATTACAATCCCAAAATTTGTAAAATTGATAATAATACAGTACACATGAAAGTTTTTTTTTTTTGTGCTGAATGGTGTGGATGAAATACAATTTCTTTTAAAGCTATTTCAGGCTTAAATATGTCAGGCAATCAATATTAATCTATATATTGGTATTAATTTAAAAAATTTGACACTGACAGTCAAGGGTAATAAAAAGGAAAATAGAAAGTTAAAAAGAAAAAAAAAAGAAAGAAATGGAGAAGCTAGCAAGAAAGAAATAATGGTAATCACAAGATGGTGGTCAATTCGTTTGTCTATGTAGTACGTACATTAGAAACTAAAATTTCAATATAAAGAAGGAATTATGAATTTACCACATCTATAGTCTACACGGCTAATACTAAGAGAATGAGTAGTAGCTAGTGACAAAATTAAACTTATTGGGACCCTTCATTATTGAGCAGATGACAAGTGCATGCGAGTGAGAGGTTACATGAGTCATTAGTTGGGGATGGGATGAAGATGCATGATAAATGTTTGAGGAAATGCCATGGTGAGTTGGAAACTAGTTGTGGAAATCGTACCCCCTAGCGAGGTATGCTTGCGACGAGGTTCTTCTTCTGCCTTTCATCGTCATTCTCTTTATGGTAAACGAATTATATCAAATTTGTACAAGCGCAAATTAAATCACATCAGGGATTGGTACAAGGCAAATTACAACAAATTAAAATGAACATGACGAAGGAGGACAGAGGAATTATGGTCCGAATTTTATAAAATTGAATTTAAAACATTTAAATATCATTAAATTTAAATGTCTTCAATCCTCACCGTGCGATTCATTCCTTCTCTCTTTCGTTGTGTCACATCCCGCACCGACGGGTCGCGGAGCGCGAGCTGAGAACAGTATTTTCTGCATCCATCCGACGGCCCATCAACCTACGTCGCAACAGAAAAACAAACAGAGTCAGGTACAAACTTCAGTAACCGGTTATTTAACGACGCAGCTTCTCTACATTTAATTATTATATAACAAAGTCCAATCAGATCGGATTAATCCACAAAATAAATAATATATTTTACGGAGATAATCGGGTCCAGACAGTCAGTCAGTCAGTCACAGTGGTCCCTCCCCGATCTCAGGAGGATCAGGACCAGCCCCTCCCCAAACTCAGGAGGAATATCATTAAATTTAAATGTCTTCAATCCTCACCGTGCGATTCATTCCTTCTCTCTTTCGTTGCATCTCCTTCTTCTGGAGAGTTCTCATCTCATTTGACTTGATTTTGAGAAAATTCATCAAATTGGAGTTTCGTAGTCGTTAATTTGGGACATAAGTGTTACGTTCATTACTTCCGTTAATTTGTGCTTGTTCACGAAAAAAGCGCGCTCCGTTCGATTCCACAATGAACGTGTCTACACCTTCGAACCGAATCACCTTGTTACAAGAACTCTCAAGGTGGATCGCCCTAACTCGATTAAACAAGCACAAACACTCAAAGGATTGAGGCTCTAACCAAATCACTCAACAAATCTAGCAATTCAAACTAGGGATTAGTTTGCACACTCTAATCTCAATGATTTTGCCACTACTACAAATTTTGGATTCTACAACTGTTAATATAATCCCTTCTACAACTGTATAGAAAAGTTGCTAATCGGGGAGTTGCAAAATCGAAAAAAACAGTCATAAAAGTAATAACTGTTATTAGATAATAACAGTGGCAAAAGACGGATTTTCAATGACTGTTTTTTATTAATAACATATGTAAAAGAATTGACCTACAACTGTTATTTAATAATAAAAGTTGCCGAAAGTAATTTTTTTTCTTTTTAAATAGGCGTGCTAAAGGAGTCATCAACTATTGAAACATAATAACAGTTGCAGAACCTATTCTATTTTTTCTTTTTTACCGCAAAATTAATCTAATTGTTTCAATTTTTACCGCAATTAATTTCGCTAATTTAATGTATAATTAATGCTTTTTTTTTTTAGCAATTTCTGATTCATGCTATCACAGATTTAATGTATAATTAATGCCATCTATATTTAGCAATTGCTGATTTCATGCTATCGCAAATTTAATGTAGAATTAATGCCATTTACTTTTAGCAATTGCTCATTCCATGCTTTTTGGGGTCAAGCCCAGAATTGCTTACAGTACCAATTGGTACCATTTTACAACAATACAAAAAAATGCATTCAACATAACAAAAATGCAATATTTATATTAAATAATTAATCCAAAATGATATTACAAATATAACTTGTTTTCCAAACATAACAAAAAATCCAAAATGATCCTATTACAGGAGTAAACAGAGAAAGAGAGATATGATTGTAAAAACCCGAAAAATAATAATTATAAGTTAATCTAGCGAAATAAAAATCTTCAAGCAAACAAATAAATATAATTTAATAACATTAAAAATCACACTCAGATTAATTAGCGGATAATCAACTCCTATAAACTTAGAAGTCAATTGCGTTACGAATCCGATTTAAGAATTTTGTTTTCGGCCATATACAAAATTTTCTTGAAAATTAATTATTCAAATCTCTAGTTTGTGTTATAGGAATTCAAATAACTATTTTTATAAATTATTATGAGTTGAAATTTGGGTTAAAATCCATTTTCTACTGTTGTTATAATCAATTTCCTAATATTTCTTTGTTCTGGACCGTTTGATTGAGTTTAGGAAATCTTGATTTATCTGAGCCGTCCGATCAATTTCTTTTTCTCTCCTTTATCTCTTCTCTCTCCTCTCTTCCTCCGACAGATCCGCCCCCACCTTCTTCTTTCTCCTCTTCTCCTCTCGCGATCCGCCATTGGCGATCTCCTGTGGTCCCTCGACCAGTCCGTTGGGACCCCCCTCTCTCTCGCCCCTGACAGAGGCGCTCAACCCCACTCGATCTCCTCCTCCCCCACTCTCTTCCTCTCTGCCTAATGGCTGAGAGCCATGCCCCCACTCGAGCCCCTCTCCTACTCGACAGCATGTCGCCTGGCCCCCTCTCTTTCCCCATTTTCTCCTCTCCTCACCTAACTCGAACCCCACAGTATCACCTTAAAACCCCGGATTTCCGCTTACAATTTCCCCCAAATCGAGAAATGCCCTCTTGACTCAGACCCCATCACCGCCCCTCTTGCCCTCTCTCCCTCTGCCACCTCAGCAGCTCGATCTGCCCCACTCCCCATCTCCAGTCCATTTAAGTCACCCCTCTCTCTCTTCTCTCTGCTCAGACCCATCACCACTCGATAAGAACAGAAGAGAGAAAGAAAGAGAGAGTGAGAGAGAGAGAGGTGGAGGCTAGCGACTGGAGTGGAGACGGCGGTGATCGGCAAGGCTAGGTGGAGGAGCTGACGAGAGGTGCAGCGGTGTGTTGACTGAGCTCGATTCCCCTCCCTTGCTTGCTCCTCTTTTCCCCTGCTCTGTTGGTAACCCCTTTTCCCTTGCTCTTTGTTTCTGTGCTTGCTTGTTTGTGTGCTTGACTGAGGCAATTTGATGACTTGTGTAATCTATTAATTGATTAATGCCTCAAATCTGAATTGCGCATCTGAGCTCTGTTGATCTGTTTGTGTGTTGAGATTGATGTCTGATCTGTTGATGATTAGGCATTTCAAATTGATTTCGATGCTTGTTTCTAATCTGTTATGTGTTGAATGCCTCAAAGTCATGTGTGTTCTTGTGATTGTTAGCTTAGATATCTGTTAGAGTCGTTGAGTATCAAGTAATGTCCTTTCTTCGTTGATTCACGGTGTTGTGCAATGTGCAGACCTTAAATGTGTTTGTTTAGACTTTGCATGTGATGGTTTAGGTCTGTAATTGGTTTGTGAGGCCTTTCTGAGGCTCTATTATGTTGGTCTGATGTTTGGATATCAATATTGCTTGTTAAGGCTTGAGACTTGTGTTGTGAGACCTCTCTGTTACTTGTTGTCGCCTCTGGTACACGGTACAGGGCTGGTATCAGGCCTTGTACCAGTCTGGTATGCATTCTCTTATGAACAGGGAGCTCTTTGAGAAACGTTTTTGCTGTCAGGGACTTGTTCATAAATACTTTTGAACTGTTGTAGGACCTGTCTGTAAAACATGCGGTTGTTAGGGACTGTTTGGTAAATTTTTAAGTAAATAAAATTGATTCAGGGACTTTAGTGTAAAAGTTCAGTGCTTGTCGGGTCGGATCATGTTTTCTGGTGTTGGATTTCGGATTTGATCCCCGGGACCCATCTCAATCCGGACCCGCCTGGGTCTGTTTCCTTTCCCGCGTTTGTGGGCCCGCCTGGCCTGTTTTCTGTTTGGGCCTCTGTTCTGTTTTGTGCCGAATGATTTTTCTTGTGGGCTCTGTGATTTATCTGTGCATGGCCCATCTTGTGTTGTTGGCTGAGGAAGTTGTAAATTGAATCACATAAGTTGGATTTTGAAAAATAAAACTAGAACTTGAGAATTAAAACTAGAACTATTTGATGACGTGAAATAAATATACTTTTGGCCGAGAAACAATTAAGTCGGAATCGAAATTAAAGTGTTGGCTTTCAAATGGGAGATGATTAAAATGTCCGCAAAATAATACTTTACAGATACTATGATATAATCGGACAATATATGATCCCAAACCCAAATCAACCAAATTGAGTTTATTTTCTTATTTCTTTTATTTTCGTCATTTATTTTATTTTATTTTAAAGTTGTTTTTAGTGTAGAAATTTAAGTTAGACTAATTTCATACTTGATTAAAACACTGTTAGAAAACTGATTAAACTTGTAAACTGTTTTTCCAAACCAAACAAATGTGACGCGTCTATCTATCGTGTAGTTAAGACTTGTAGGATTCGTCATAACGTCTATCTTCACATTGTTTCATAATTCAAAGTTTAGCAAATTAATTCTAAAAGTAATCACATCACTTTTAAATCAAACTTCCACATAATAGTTTATAAAACAAACTATAGCAAAATATTCCTAAAAATCTCTTAGGTTAGCATCTCTTCACAACCAGTTTTAAACGAAACTCTGTCAGATTATTTCTAGAAATTAATTAATTAAGATTATATATTTTAAAACAGAATCCTCTTTTAGTTAACCAGGACCTTAATCAAAATAGAGGGTTAACTAAGTGATCGTTAGATTAGTGTTTTGAGTGAGTGCCGTTTCTAATTAGTTAAGTCTTTCGCTCAGGTGAGCAGCAGGAGTACCTAGGACCTGCAGACGACTACTACCCCGAGTTTGAGGCGGTAGAGGCTGGTCAGGACTTCACCGACCATTCGGAGGATTAGTCGCGTCTTCTCTGACTTTTCTAGGTGTGGATTGTCTTTTTATGACTAATATGGATGCCTTAGGTTTTGTTTAATTCTTAGTTAGTAATTAGATCATTAACTAAATGTGTGCATATCATGTCATCCACATTAAGTAAACAGTTAAGAACATGTCATTAACTAAAGATTAGTTTTGCATAAACAGGATATGCATTCATATTAATGAAGTGATTAATAAACTTAAAAGTGCCTTAAATCAACACTTGCATCTGGTGCGGATCAGGATAGTGAGACCGAGTGAGATAAGAGCGTTTTGCACGCGGTTTCCATTATCGGGAGTTGCACCCCAGTCATTGCCGGTGGGCTCCTTATGATAGAGATCTCGAGCAACGTGTTTCTGATGATCACTCAGCAGACCGACCGTCAGGCGATACTGCGGTCACTTGATTGTTATTTGTGTTATTATTATATCCATTTTGACTTGTGTTATTATATTCCTTTGACTTGACTTGAACCCACGACCTTGGAGTCCTACGTGTGCCATTATACCAGACTGCCTCTCGACCCCCATGCGTTCAGTTTACCGGTACCGAGTATTACTGCCCACTCCTTTAGCGGGGATGTGGGAACGGGGCACTTACGAGTTGTCGAGCACCTACGTGTTAGGTAGATCTGTAGGCACGGTTCATGTCATATATATATTGGGATCTGTGAGTTGATTCTGGATTTTGTGTGACTTATGATTTGACCATTGAGTGCGAGTGCTTTACTCTCGTATTATTATCATATGAGTTCCGTATATTATTATACTATTATTATCCGCTTCTCCATATACTTTTCAGATTTTACTTTGGCTTGTCATTATGTGTAGATTAGTGATACCATTAAGTTATACTTACACTTAGAAATTGCAATATAGGAATTAAAATGGTCCAACTTAAGTGGTGTAGTTCCTAACTAGTTTTTAACCAAAGCCTTAGGTTTATCCTTTTTCCACCACTGAGTATTCGCGTACTCAGCCTACATACTTTACTTGTGGAGCAGGTTCAGGTTTGGTAGACTTAGCAGAGGAGTTTTTGCCAGAAGACCAAGCCGAGCTGGAATAATAGTTATCCGCTGTGCATTATTACTTATGTTTTGTTTGTATGATGACTGGAGATTTTGTTGTGTGTATATTTTACCAGTCTCTTGTGTTGTATGAACAAACTATGCCATTATTATGTGATTATCTATTTGTGATATTTGTATTTGTGACACTGTTTTACAGCCTTACGTGTGCGCAGCAGATTATGCATACGTGGCGGGGTTGTCCTCCCCAGATTGCGGCTTGGTTTGGGGTGTGACATCCTTCGGTGGTATTAGAGCAAGAGTTAAAATCACAAATATTCCAGCTAAAGAACCTAAGTGTTACACTTAGTCAACCTAACCTTAACCTTAGTGTTTGAGCATACTGAAACTAACTTGCAGTCTTTTGTGTTTAAAAGATTGCTATGGAAGTGCCTACTCTGAAACGTGGTCGCAGACGTAGGAGGCATCGTGCTGCAAGACAAGAAGAAGCTATACACGTGCAACAACTAGTTCCACTAGTGAACTTTGTTCCAGCCATGGATCCAGTAATTCCTGTTCAGCAGTTGTGGGAGAACCTGACTCAGATACTTGGACAAGGAAACCTGAAGTATGTCAAGGAACAGTTAGACAATGGCAGTGCTCGTAATCTTGGTCCTCAAGTAACCAAGCAACCAAGGAAGCATACCTCACAGCAACCTTTGAGCACTACTGGCTCTCGGAAGAAGCGTATCTTTTGCAAGCCTTGTCGGAAGTCTTATCCCGGTCCCTGTGCTCATCATCATGGTAGGTGTTATTTGTGCAATTCACCAGACCATCGAGTGGTTGATTGTCCTCTTAAGCAAGACCAACCTTCTGGTAATTCAGATTTCAGAAGGATTAAGCAAGTAAATCAGCATGTTACTGGAGAAGTAGCTGATCGAGGTCGGAAAGATGCAGGGCGTGGTCAAGAAGTCGATCAAGGGCGTCAACAACAAGGCGGTCAGACACAACAGGACATCGCTCAAGTTCATGCCACAGTTGGCCAGGAGTTAAATTTCATACCTTAGGTAAAAGGTGTTTCTCGTCTTTAAAAATACCTTCAATTATGCCCTTCATGTATAGCATGGAGAAATAGCCACATTCAAAGTCGCCTTCTTGTTTCGAACACTAAAATTCAAATTCAAGTGCCAAAATTAACAAAAATATTGATAATTTCACAAACTCAAATTCAAAACCCTAATCCATAAGTTGCATACCAAAAGTTCGATCCATCGAAACGAAGGGTTGTCTCTTTTGATTTTCTTTTCGTTTAAATAATGCCTTAGCGTGCTGCAAGCAGATGGAATGAAACTAATATACTAAAATATTCTTTGAATCTCAAAAGTAGTATAATAGATTGTTATAGAAATTGAAACTTACGTATTTAATATCCCCTTAATTTGATAAACTATTCCACTACTCCTTCGGTTGAGAGAATCTGCGTAGTAAACAGTATAATCCGAGACTCTAACAACCATAATAGCCCAATGCCTCCTACAATACATATTAATTAATTAATCCTGTTATGAGCAAAAAAGATCAATAATGACATTATTCATTTTATCTAGTTTGATTATTCTTACCCCTGAAAGTATGAAAAAATAATATAGGTTGTTGGGTCAACACTTAAGAATGACATCTCCAAGTAATTTATCACACGTGCTTTATCCACACCGATATTTTCGAGGCTAACCATGTCTGGATCCAGAGTGAAAACATTTTCTAGATTGAACTCATTTGTAAGTTTCTCCTTCCAAAACCTACATTAATGGATATCATATTTCAATATATATGATAGAATGGAATACAACACATAATAATAAATCAATTAAACAAAGGTTGGACAAAGATGCCCTTGTCCGTAGTTCTCCTACCTCCATAATCTGTTCCTTTGTGAACATTAAACATGTTCAAGTGTGTGAATTATATAGATGTATTAAATTTGGGAAATGCAAAACTAGATAAGTCCTTATTGTTTAAGGCAAACAAGCATGTACATGGATTAGCTGCCACCTCTCTAAATTGGTTACATGAAGTTCTTTGTTCATGCTTGTTTTTGAGCAAATTGTTTTAATCGATTATGATTGGTTATCATTCATTAAGTGTGAATTTATCAATATAGCAATTTCTAAAAAAATGATAGCATGCTGCTGGTCGAACCAATTGAGTTGCCGAAAGAAAAGGACACAATTTTCAAACCAAGGGGTCTGACGAAGCCAATGGCTCAACTTCTCCAGCAACTAAAACCAAACGACAATCCCCTTTAATCCAGAAATGATTTGACTAATTCAAATAGAATGAAGTATATAAAGAAAATATCAAGTCCAAAAATTCATACCAAGAATACATTTTGAGGATAGATATGCTCAGTTGCTCCCTTTTCAAGCACTCTAGAATGTCCCCTACACTCACAGAGAACTTGACCTCACCGGTGTGCGTTCCCCAAGGATCGACATGCTCAAGCATAAACAGGTGGGTATCTCCAGGTTGGAGCATCAACATCTCATACACAAACCGTTCGGAATCGTTAAGTTTATCCAAATACTTCTTGTCGAGCAGCGGTTCGCGGCCAACACTAGACGTTTCACTTGGTACCTTCGCCATACTAGTGGGCTCACGTGGCCTTTGTGGTTGATTATTCTATATCAAGTGTATTAAATAGTCATAAATAAGAAAATTGTGAAGGAGAAAACCAAACTAATGGGAAGAGGTTAATTTTGAATTCTTGTATAACTTATAGGCAAGTCTGATGCTTGGCTTTTCTGGGTACATGTTTCTTTTTTCTCTGTCACTTTTTTTTTTAGTTTGGCATCATTTTTTTCTTTCTGCCATCAATCTGTAACATTCTCAATACTAAATCCTTGTAATTGCAATTGCATTAATAAAAGAGAACGAATAATTTTCATTTTACCAATCCTAAGTGCTAACAGCACATATTGCAAAAACATTGTTAATTAATATCTTATTTCTTTTATTCTGCAATAAACTTATAAATAAATAAATACTTCCAACAAATTCTCTCTGTCTCCCTACATGATTTAATGAGTACAGGTCAGCAACTGGAACACTTCATAAATAATAAATAAAACTAAAGAAGTAAAATGAACTTCGTTAATTAAAAAATTGTATACCTCTCCCCGTAGCACCACATCTACTTTCGGCCACTGAATGACATTCCCTATCACATCAACTAAGAGTTTCTCAACTCCACGAGGTGTATCCCAAGTACGGTATTGTTCAGAGACCCTGTCAATGTAGACCCAATAACAATCGGGGGCGAGGGGTACATTATTTACTGCTTGACTAGATGGAAGGAGTCTTCCCTCAGCCACCTAGACCCGCATCATTATGTTTGTGTAACTGTAGAGAGTGCATGGCGTCTCTTCCTAAAAATTACAAATAGTTACATTTCATATTTTATTTACAAATCATAATTAATTAGTTACTTGATAGAATTGAGATAACAAGATCAACCTGAACATCGTCGATCAGATCAGGAGGCATACCACTTGAGTCTATCTGAGTCGGAAAAATAGATTGCCTAGGAGGATAACCGGAGTCCACCTCGACCGGCACAAAATGCGGTGTTAAGGGTTGCGACTGTGGCATCTGAAATCCCATTGACGCAAGCATTTGGGACATCTGTCTAGTCCAAACCTCCCTTTCTTGTCTAATAAATAGAAAAATAACATTCTGCTTTAAAAATCTTATGTCATAAGAACACATCATCAAGAGCATTTGGGCAATTTTGTTCTCCATAAATGAGTTGTTTTTTTTCTTATCTTATACCTGTCTCTGTCTCTTTCTCAGTTCATTTCCTTTTATGATATGAACATGGACTCCATAGTCTTGGCTGAATACTGGGTAGTTAGAACCATTATTTGACAATATATCTTTTTAACAGGATTTTGCCTTTATTATAGAAGCATTGGTTAATAAAATAGACGAGAAAAAGTTGTATGACTTTATAATAAATTAAGGAGGATCACCTTATAATTTCCCTGACCTCTTCCGGTGATATGCCCTTGGCGTGAGACGTACTTTTTCTCGGCTCTCTGACATATAGATCATCCTTTTTGCTGAATGCAGAGCATCCTCTCATCCCACCCGAGTGCTCCGGCGTACCAATCGCCTTACTCAAGGCTTCGAATGGCCGAATTGTGCCGGAACTAACATCTTCAGACATTGCTTGCGCCTGATGGAATACCTCTAGAGTCGCCTTGTCTGTCGAAGGGATTCTAAAATATCCTTCTTTGCCCATCGGTTTTGCCCTTGCCCTCAAATACCTCTGAGTCCTCGGCTCGAAGGCTGTGATAATGACCGATGAGTCCGGCTCCTCGGAATCACCCGCCACAATGATATCGGTATCCTTCCAGTTCTTTTGCGCTCCTCTATAGCCATGGGATCCCATCCTATGTGGCTTGTCGAACTTTCGTCTCTTCTCCTGTCCTTGTCGTCTCTTCTCCTGTTAAAAAAGTATTTTGAGAATTAAAACCTGAAATAATGCATCAGCCTTAAAATTTAAGAAATTTGTTCAAAAATTTCTATGTCTCTGTAATTTGGATTAAATGTAATAATATTAAGAATCTTCATTCATGAGAACAAATGATCTAAAGATCCTATCTGCTCGCACTAAATACAAGATTCATCACTACTTCAACCCCTGCATTTCTAATTATCTCTGTCCAAGAAATATATTGAACACTATAAGATCATGTAATTATAAAGAATTGAGATAAGTGATATTGGATTCAATGTCCCTTCCAAATAACTCATGGGTGACCTCAATGATATATACCTGAAATGCTGCATCATCCCTTTGATTTACAAACTGTTCCCACTCCTCTGCTGAGATGTTGTATAAATCACATGGATTTTCAAGATTCGCTGGATTAAATTTCACAACAAATCGTTTGTAGATATAAGAACGAAAACACTTATGTGATTTTCCCATCATCATGATAGTTTTCTTCTTGGCGTCATCATTCTTGATGTTGAATGCTTTCTGAAATAAACCAAAATAATCACAATTTAGGACTTATAACAATTAATGCTAATCCGTAGTTTAAGGTTTGGTGTTAGAGCATTACCTTTAGCTCCTCCCACAAATCATCGAGTAACTTTTTGGGTACTTTCCTCCAATCTGCAGTAGTGATCGGCACATTTTCCTTCGCTAAAAACCCATAGTATGTCACAAATTCATTTGCACCTGTACCGATTGGACAACCATTCTTGTCAAACTCAACTTCAAACACGGTTCCTTGACTCCTTTGGGTCCTAAATTGTTCCAATGTCGTCCGAGATCTTTTCATGCCTATGCACTCCTTTTCAGTCGTGATATTCTGCTCTTCTTCGGACCCTTCATTATGCTCTTCGTCAAACCCATGTCCATACTCTTCTTCTCCAGACATATTTTCTAACAATCAACTACAGTTCAATCCATAAACACACAAATATTTCTATCAAAAGGAATCAAATAGGAAAGAAATAACAAAAAGTTGGAATAAAAGCAACCAACACCAACAGGAGACTCAACAAAGAGAAGATTTGATACTACAAGAATATTGCAAAACTATATTAGTCAAAGAAAAAGGAACATCATGCGATTGGGTGAAGCCTAAAGTATAATGAGCATAGATTACAATTCTGGTAATTGAAAAATATAGGAAGCAAATATACTGGAAAATCACTACTTATTGGATCGTTCTTTGAAAATAGAATTAAATTAACGAGGGTCGGAAAGCACAAACAAGATTGACTGAGCGATATAGAAAAATCACCTTCACAGAGAAGTCGACTCGGTGAACTTGGTTTGCCTGGTAGCACAGTGACGAGAACGACTTGTCTACCACTCTCTCGGCGGAGAGCGGAGAGGACCGGAGGTTTAAGGCGTCGAGTGTCGATGAAGAGGAGCAGCTGAGATCGTAGCGCCGGAGTTGTGGTTTAGGGCAGGGTTTAAGGTGCGGAGAGAAATTGGGAAATGTCGAGAGGGAGAAGACGGAGAATACGCGGCGGTGTATTAATTAACAAAATCATTTTTTTTCCTTTTGAAGAAGCGCTGTATTATTTTGTTGCGCTGTCCATATACAATCAACTAATTAATGAGATTTGATATTTGATATTTGAGATAGGCTAAAATCAGTCGCGACTGACGGATGAGACCGTCAGCTAAGATCAAATCTCAATTTTTGAGATTCTAACAGTCGATCCGAACCGTTCAATGTGTTATCCTTGTTGAAATCTCATTGGTGACAAAATTTTATATTTTTCTGAAATTTTTTAGTATTTGTTTGGTATTTTACAAAATTCTTAATCTAAACAATTCTGGACCCTTCAATAACTATGATTTTTAAAATTCTCAAAAAAATAGTAAATAAAATCAGAAAAATATAAAATTTGGTCTCCAATGAGATTTCAATATGGAGAACACATTAAACGGTTCAGATTAGCCATTAGAACCGCAAAAGTTGAGATATAATCGCAGCTGACGGGTCCATCCGTCAGTCGTAGCTGATTTTAGCCTATCTCTTGATATTTTGTTGCGCTATACTATATAGATAGATTTTGATATTTTAGCTGGTGCATCCGACATATATAAGTGGTAAATAAAAGAGTACAATGAAATCTATATTTTTATATATTATTAAAACCCTTGCCGCATTGCATTAGTTTTAATGCGGTTAAAAATAGGTCAAATATGTTATTTATATAAATTAAAATAGTTTTTTTCAATATATTAAAAATAATAGTACAATCATTATTTAATTTAAAAATTAAATAAATTTGGAAATATAAGTACATATATTTGGAAGTCTAAGATAGTTAATGCCTAATTTATTGACGAAATAGATTAAATTATTCTCAATCCAAAAAAACATAGCGCAGCGAAGCTGCGACTATCATATCTAATAAAAATTAATTTGAATTACTACCTAATTAAAAATAAAAAGAATACATAAATTAAAAACACATGATGATTTCGGCCAGCGATCTAAAAAAAAATTCAAATATTAGTAAATAATATATTATTCAATTACTTGATCACATGCATATATATTGAATATTACAAATAAGTTAATTTGAACTCACATTAATTATGTAGATTTCTTTGTTTTACGACGTGTATCTTCCCATACGCCTTCATTGTGATCTGAACGCCAATGATTTCTGCGCTCATTAGTGGCATCCGATGTTGTGTCATCAATACCTGTGGAAAATGGAGGTATTTCCTCGAAGTGATCATATGCTTCTTCATCCACGACATCTCCAACACCAACAATACGTCTTTTTTCCGAAAGGACAACATGTCTTTTCTTATCGGCAGGATCAACAATGTAGAAAACTTGCATTGCTTGTCTATTTGCAAGTATAAACGGGTCGTGTTGATACCATAACCATTTGAAGTCAACAGTTGTGAACCCATTTTTATCTTTTTTGACTCAACCACGACTTTTCTCGATCCATGCACGCTTGAATAATGGTATCTTGAATTTCATGTAGTCTAGCTCCCAAATCTCCTCAATCCACCCGTAATAAGTTTCAGGTCTATCATTATTATCTGATAAAGCGGCAACTGAGACTCCACTATTTTGCATGGTACTTTTACCATCTTGCTTTTTTGTGTACCAAGTAAATCCATTCAAGTCATACCCTTGGTATGTATCCACCACCGCCTTGGGACCTTTCAATAACCATTGTAAGGTTTCATCGACATGGGTTTCAAATGACTGATAAGTTTCAGGTCTATCATTATTATCTGATAAAGCGGCAACTGAGACTCCACTATTTTGCATGGTACTTTTACCATCTTGCTTTTTTGTGTACCAAGTAAATCCATTCAAGTCATACCCTTGGTAGGTATCCACCACCGCCTTGGGACCTTTCAATAACCATTGTAAGGTTTCATCGACATGGGTTTCAAATGACTGGGACTCTACTTTTTCTTTAAACCATTGTACAAATCTTAAGTTGTGCTCTCTGGTGATCAACATTACATTGTAAGTCGGATTTTGTTCCTTCAACTCTGCTAGATGCTCATTCACATAAGGTGCCACAATGGCGAGTTGTTGGAGGACTTTGAGATGTGCTTTTTGTCTCAATTCAAGACCCGGTGTAAGAGGTTTGGAACCGATTGTACCTTTTCCTTCGAGTCTACCCTCGTGCCGAGACTTTGGAAGGCCAATAGGTTCAACATCATCCAAAAAATCAGTATAGAATTTGATAACCTCCTCAGCACTATATCCTTCGACTATGCTTCCTTCGGGTTTAGATCGGCTACGGACTAGTCCCTTTAATTGACCCATTGCTCTTTCGAAAGGATACATGTACCGCAGAAACACTGGACCACACATTTTTATCTCCCTAACCAAATGAACAGTCAAATGCACCATTGAATCAAAAAATGACGGTGGAAAGTACATCTCAAGCTCACAAAGGGTCAATACAACATCATCCTGTAACTTGTCCAAAGTTCTAGGATCGATCACCTTGGAGCAAATCGAGTTGAAGAAGAAGCACAATTTAGTGATGGACCGCCTGACTTCTTTCTTGAGAATTCCTCGAATTGTGACCGGAAGCAACTGGGTCAACAAGACGTGATAATCATGCGACTTCATACCAATTAATTTGCTCTCATTAATCGACACCTTTCTTGATATATTAGAGGAATAGCCAAAAGGAACCTTAATAGACTTCAAGCATTGTAACAGACTTCTTTTCTCTTCCTTTGATAAAGTGTGATCTGCTGCTGGTAGCCAAGCTCGATTTTTATTACTCTCATCTGCTACTAGATCCAACCGAATTTCCATTGCAACCATGTCCTTCCTCGCATTGATGCGATCTTTTGTTTTTCCTTGAATATGCAATAAGCAACCAACTAAACTTTCACATATGTTCTTGATTATGTGCATCGCATCCAAGCAATGCCTAACCTCCAAATACTGCCAATATTCAAGATTCCAGAAGATAGACTTTTTCTTCCATATCCCTTTCGGGAGGTCCTTTACGAATTTCTTACCGAATTGGACTTTTATACCCTTCACCTATTCATACACTCCTTTCCCAGATAACGGGATCGGGGCCGGACGCCTCTCGACCGTGCCATCAAAGTCTTCTTTGTTCCGTCTGTAAGGGTGATAACGACTCTTAATAAACCTGCGGTGTCCTAAATAAACAGTTTTATTGCAGTTTTTCAGCCCTAAAGAATGAGTGTTTTCCCCGCAAATAGGACATGCTAGATTTCATTTATTCTAATAACCCGACAAGTTACCATATGCAGGGAAATCATTAATCGTGCAAAATATCATGGCGCGGAGGGTGAAATAAGTTCGAGAGTGTGAATCAAATATTTCCACGCCTTCACGCCATAATTTTTCAAGGTCATCTATTAATGGAGCCAAGTACACATCTATGTCATTACCTGGTTGTTTAGGACCTGAAATCAACAAAGGCATCATCATGTATCTCCTTTTCATGCATAACCAGGGAGGAAGGTTGTAAATACACAACAAAACTGGCCACGTTGTTCGACGACTACTCATGTTGCCATAAGGATTCATTCCATCCGTGCATAATCCCAATCTCAAATTTCTAGGTTCACTACCAAAATTTTCAAACTCCCTATCTATGTTCCTCCAATCCGGAGAGTCTGTGGGGTGTTGAAGCATTCCATCACCTCTTTTCCTGCAGTCTGCATGCCATCTTAACAATTTGGCATCTTTTGGATTAGAAAAAAGCCTTTGAAATCTTGGTATTACTGGTAGATAAAACACCACCTTTGCAGCTGGCCCCTTTCTACCTTCTTCAACCTGATCGTCCCTTGGTCTATACCGTGATGTGTTACACTTTGGGCATTTATCCATATGAAAGTACTCTTTCTGGTACAATATGCAGTCATTCGGATATGCATGAATTCTATCTACTTTTAAGCTTAAAGGACACAATAGTTTTTTTGCCGTATATGTTGAATTCGGCAACTCATTATTTTCTGGAAAAATTTCACCTAAAAATCTGAGTAAAGATGTAAAACTAGCATCGCTCCATCCATTTTTTTTCCTTTTATATTAAACAATTTGAAAACAACAGTAACTTTTGACATATCACAACCAGGATATAATTTTATCTTTTCTTGATCACGCAAAATATCATAAACTTCAGGGATATCAACAAAATCTTCTTCCACATTACTCATCATTTCATTCAAATCATCATTAACTTGTGTATTCTCAACATTTTCTAATACATTGCTTTCCAAATTTTCAACGTTTTCATCCAATACATTCTCATCATCCATTGCATTCTCATAATTATCTATATTTTCATCATCCAATGCATTAATCTCTTCATTCTCTACATTTTCATCATCCAATGCATTAATCTCTTCATTCTCTACATTTTCATCATCCAATGCATTAATCTCTTCATTCTCTACTTTTTCATCATCCAATACATTTTCCTCCGGAGACTCTCCATGATATATCCATCGGGTATATCCAGGCATAAATCCACGCCTAACTAAATCATCGCTCACAACTCCAAAATCAAACCATCTCAGCAAGTTTTGACATTTCTTACATGGACAATGCATTTTATGTTCGCCCGTCAGCTTCATATTCTCTTTAGCACGATCCATAAATTCTGTAAGTCCATCCATGAATTTCTTTGAAGCAAGCCGATCACTTACGTACATCCACGTTCGATCCATCTGAAAAATATCATTTATTTACAAGTCAGGATTTAAGGTTATGGGTCAATTTAATTATCACGCAAGGTTTTCGGGCCGGTTACCATCCTAACCCACTCTTTAGATACTCTGTCTCATTAGCGAGCGTACGCTAGATGCCATCTGGCGTTTGAGAAAAATTCAGCAGCATTTCCCCTTATGTTCCCGGAATACGCCAGCACACGATTGCTCGAGCGTACGTATTCGTGGGAACATAAGAAGAAATGCTGCTGAATTTTTCTCAAACACCAGATTGCATCTAGCGTACCGCTCGCTAATCCTAAATGAGACAGAGTATCCAAAGAGCAGTCCCAAACGGGGACTATCCGAGATTAATCCCTAATGGATTAATTTCGGACGGGCAACGACATAAATTCAGTATCGTTCCGGTATTTTGGTCCTATATGACAATACATTTAATTAAGATAAATGCAAATGCAATTAATGCATAATTTTGTGATGAATAAAAATAAACAAAAATGTTATGAAAATATACCTCAAAATAATAAAAGAAGTGATTGAGTTCTTCCCTCCTTGAATGAGTTCTTCCCTCCTCGAATGAGATCTGAAATATGACAACAATAAATAATAAATCATTAGTGTCACAAATAAATACATAAAAATCGAAATAGAAAGGGAAAAAGAAAAAAAAATATCAAATATTATTCAAATTTAATTTTTCTTACCTTCAATTTGCTCTTCTTCTTTTTCTCTATCTAATGCTTATTTTTTTCAGATTTTTTACAAAATTTTTGCTATTTTTTTTTGGAGTGGTGTAAAATATGAAAATAATGGAGTTAAGTATAAAACTATAAAACTTAATTTATGTCGGCAGCTATATTTTTGCACCTCGTGCTACAGTGCCGAAAAGGGAGAAGCTAAGTACGGAATGTTTTTGGAAAATCTAATTGAATAATATGCAACTTAATTATTAGCTTATGTACACCTACCAAAATTTAAAAATTCTGGTACACCTACCAACTTATTAGCTATGGAAAGATATGATAAGCTTTATGTAATTTAAAAATTCGTTATTACATAATCATTAATCGACAAATTATATGATAATGCCTACCAAAAAATAACTGATCAAATCTTTGAAATTATTTTAAGGGCACGTAAACCAAAAAATTCTTTCCTTTTTTTTTTTGAACAAATCTATTAATTAAGAATCTCATATTGGCAGCATCTTATTATATTATCTACACGTTGAAACATTCCTAGTTTGTTAAATTAGAATCTATTTAACAATTAATTATATTCGGCACTTGATTAGTAATAACGTTAAAGATGTTTTAAATGATGTTTTGCAACTCCTATATAAAATAAAACGGTCATAAAAGGCTGAAAAAAATGGTATAACCGTTATTAAATATAGACAGTTGCAAAAAGATCGAACCCGCCTATCAGACCATAAGTCGTCAAATTATCATTCAATTTTGGCAGGATTAACAACAACTGTTATTTTTAGTTAACAGTCATTAAAGATTTTTGTAACTATTATTTAATATTAACAGTCACAATGTTTCTATGAATTTTTTCTTTTCTATTCCTCACGCTTAATTTTAATGACTGTTTTATTTTAAAACAGTGATAAAGGTTTGAACATTATATCACGATAATGCCACAGATTAAGCAAATGACTGTTTTTTTAAATAACGGTTGCTAATCCAGAGTTGCAAAAGCCCTTTTGTGTGGTAGTGTGCTAATTTAATGCTCAAACACAATAGAGGAGTTAGTCTAACTGGTTGGAGCTCAAAAGAGAGGAATTTCAAGGGTTTCAAAAGTGTCTAAACAGTTCCAAGAGGCCCGATATATATAGAGGGCGCCAACAACTCCAAAACCAGTCAAAAACAGATTCCAGCGTTGAATAACGCTATATGGCGTTGTACAACGCAGAACTAGCAGTTGAAAAATCAAACGGTTACAGACAATGCCGTTGTGAGTTGTCAGAGCGTTGTGCAACGTCCTATAGCGTTGCACAACGGTTTAACAAAAGTCCAAAGCAGATGCTCGACAGTTCCGTTGGAACATGTCAGAGCGTTGTGTAACGCTATGAAGCATTGCACAACGGAAAGCTGAAAAAACGGAAAGCAGCTCTGACAAACTCAACCAACATTGTCAGAACGTCATATGACGCTGACTGACGTTACACAACTAGGACGTTGCTCAACGCTAGATAGCGTTAGCAAACGAAACCTGCAGTTTTGCATGCAAAATTGCTAACTCGCCTGCGTGCTGCATGCATGGAGCATGGGTCATGCATGCAGCAGCGCTGCTGAGCGATGTCTGAGCGATGTTTGAGCGATGTAAAGGGCATAGCTCAGACTAACGTTGTGCAACGCTATAGAGCGTTACACAACACAGATGTTGCACAACGCAGTTTAATGTTGGCTAAGGGAGGCCGCAATTTTGCATGTAAAAACACTAGTTTGCCTACATGCTGCATGCATGGAGCATGGGTCATGCATGCAGCAGCGCTGTCTGAGCAGTTTAGAGTTGCCTGCTTCAGACCAACGTTGCACAACGCTGTATAATGTTGCACAACAATAAAACGAAAAGTTGTGTAACGTTATCTAGCATTGCATAACGTTCTGACAAGAAGAGAAAACTGAAATAAAGAAATTCTCTTCAAAAGATACAGCGTTGCACAATGCTACTGAGCGTTATGTAACGTTGTATCACCCTTGTCAGAGATTTTGCAAATTAAGATCGAATTTTCAGAACGTTGTGTAACGGCAATTGGCGTTGTATAACGCTTGACAGAAAAAACTGAGCATTTTACCAACAAATTGATTGAGATTAGTTTAGGGCTTAATTATACCTAAACTATCGACTCTAACTGGTTCAATGCAATCTCTTGAAGCTCCAAAACTTGTGCCACACTTGGTTTAATCCATTCTTCAAGTAATCTAGCTATTAAACACTAAATAGAGTTGTTAGTTGAAGGTTTTGGTGTTGTTTTGCAAATCGGCAAATCGAGAGAAAATGTTTAACCAACAATCTCCCCCTTTTGCCGAGTTGCAAAACAACACCTAAGGTAAATTGGAACTTGATACAACAAGGCGGAACACTACAATTTACCTAATTCTCCCCCTTTTTGCAAATTAGGGAAAATGATACCCAAAATGCCCTTGAAAATAAAACCACAAATTAACTCCCCCTTTCAAAAAGAATTTAGCCACTAAATTTGTTTGTTTAGGGGTACCTAACAAGGTATATCCAAGGTATAAACCAACAATTAAATGATCATGCATGCATAAGGAATAAATCAAAGACTATTGAATACAAATCACATATATCAAGCAATAGAAGATATAGCCTTTTAGCACATAACAAAACAATTAATTTAAAAAGAGTTCATACAACATAACAACATGAGAATAACAACAACCATTTAGCCATCCAAAGCATCAACAAACCAAAAGAAAATCAAAAGAGGCAAAGAAACTAAGAAAAGAAGAAAATAAAAGACAAAGAGGAAAGGCTATGGCAATGGTTAGGTTTTTGCTTGGCTCACTCTTCTTCATCATCTCCTCCGCCACTTCCGGATCCCCTTTGGAGATGGAGCTCCATCTTGCCCCAAAGCTTGATAATCTCATCTTTGAGATTTGTAATGGAGGCATCGGTCTTGGTTTGGTAGGCGGTCATATTTTCTTCAATTTTACTGAATCGCTCATCCAAGTGAGTTGTTAAGGCGGCAAATTTTGCATCTAGATAAGCATTGAAGTCTTGCGGTGCGCCTTGACCCTCCACCCGTCCTCCGGGAAAATGCAATGGCTCATTTCCAATCTCCTCGTATTGGTTGATGGTTGCCGTGGGCCGAAAAAGATAGGCATTGCGATGGAATGGCCCGGGCACAATCGAATCATCACTTTGGATAGTCCATCCGGTGCCGGTGAGATATGTCATGAGGTTTTTGGGGTGAGCGATGGCATTTTCGGGCACGGGTTCGCCCCAAAGTGGATTGTCATGTGGGATGCCTTCTTCCATGAGAATGGATTGGATCATATGGCCATATGGAAGAGAGAGGCGAGGAGTATGATCGACCCGTGACATGTGAGCAAGCATAATGTAAGGAATATTAACCTTTTGGTTCATTTCGAGGAGGGAGCGAAGTAGAAACACGGCAAAGCGCTCCACGTTGGATTTGATGGTGGCCTTGGGAGTGATGATGTTGTTGATGAAGAGGAAGAGAAGGCGGTGCAAAGCTGAGAGCTCGGTGGCGGTGAATTGATGGACGGTGTAGTTCCTCCAACAATAGAAAAATCGATGATATTCTTCATATGGAGGCAACTCACGTGGCCAATTTGCATGAATATAGATCTCCAAGTTGTCGTTGTCAAGGTCGAGAAGAGCGGCTAACCTTTCTTTGGTGATGGTAATGTGGCGGCCGAGAACATAGGAGTTGGCGGATGGTTGGTGATCGGTCCAAGTTATGGTGAGGTTTGCGTAGAAGAGTTTCGCCAAGGTTGGATTATAGGGTTGTGAGTGAGAGAGAAGACCCGATATATTTCACTAATCGACCCTCTTTTTGATCCAATTTAACTCCCGTGGACTTATGTGATAAACGCCATTCGAGTGTGTAAAGTAGTAGCAATCGGAACACTCCCGATTAGCTTCACGGTATTGGCAAAAGTGCATGAACGAGGCGGAGTCTTTGAAGAGGTATTGGTTGGAGGAGGATAGGGTCCAATCCACAGGTACGGGTGGTATGTCCATGGGTATCGATTGTTCGGGTTGTGGTTGGTCCGTTGGGTTGGAGGAGGAGGAACCCTTGGGATTTCTCTTGGACCGTTTGTTGGCGGCGGTTTTTGGAGGTGCCATGAAAATTGAGAGAGAAGAAGAAGAGATGGAACCTTGAAATTGAAGAGCGGGAAGAGAAGAGAAGGCCTTGGAGGGCTTGAATCCGAAATCAATTGAAAATCCGATGGTCGGATCGCCGGAATTGATGGTGATGGCGGTGGCTAGGGTTTCGGCAAGGAGGAGGAAGGAGAGAGAGAGAGAGAGAGAGATTTGAGGGTATAGGAGAGTAGAGGAGAGAGTGGAGAGTAGTTTGGTGGTTTTGATTTGAGTGGAGAGTGAGAGATGAAGGAGTATTGAGAGAGGGGAGTTGAGAGGGGTGAGTTGAGAGAAAATAGAGAGAAAGGAGTTTGCTCTTGGGTTGGAAAAGAAGGAGAAATGAGGGGTCGCGTCTGTTAAGATCGCGCCCTTCCGTTAAGCAACTCTAAAGGGCGTTGTACAACACGAGATCCAAAATAGCGAAAAAATTAGCAGGAACTGACTGCTCCATTTTGCAACGCTAAATAGCGATGTGTAACGTCTATATTCAGCGTTGTGCAACGTTAAAGGGCGTTGTACAACACTAAAACCAACGTACTCCTCAGAAAATAATTCAATAGAATACTCAGTTATGTAACGTTGTACAACGATGGTTAGCGTTGTGCAACGTTTACACACTAGAGCCAAAACAAAATTCAATCTAACATTGTGCAACGATGGACAACGTTGTACAACGTTCATCTCGACAGATTTTGAAATTCATTTCAAATTCAAATTAACTCTGACTCCAGCGTTGCACGACGCTAAAGGGCGTTGTGTAACGTTAAAGCCAATAAAATCCAGAAAATCTAGAAAACTAAATCCAATTTGATTTTAAAACTGATTTTTTATGAAATTTAATTGAAATAACACTCAAATAAACTGAGATAAGCTCCAAAAAGCAAAGACAACAACATGATATGAATAAATTTAATCTTTGAGTTCAAGCATACCGAGTTTGAACCTAAACTCAAGATGTTGTTGTGTCGGTAGTGGTTTGGTGAAAATATCGGCAATTTGCTCTTTTGTGTCGATGTAGACCAATTCCACGTCACTTTTCTCAAAATGATCCCGGATAAAATGATGTCGTATCTCTATGTGCTTGGATATAAGGATGGCACTAGTATTGTCACGCAAGATTGGTACCTTTTGGAAATCTAACTCATAATCCCTAAGGGTTTGCATCATCCAAAGAAGTTGAGTGCAACAACTACCGGCCGCAACATATTCCGCTTCCGCGGTAGAAAGAGCAACCGAAGTTTGCTTGCGGCTAAACCAAGAAACTAGTGAACCACTAAGAAATTGGCAAGTTTCACTAGTGCTTTTGCGGTCCATACGGTCACCGGCAAAGTCGGCATCGGTATACCCTTCTAAGTCTAGTTCGGTTTGTCTAACATACCAAAGACTTAGGTTTTGAGTACCCTTAACATATCTCAAGATACGTTTTACCGCTTTATGGTGAGACTCCTTAGGATTGGCTTGGCACCTAGCACATAGACATACGGTATACATAATATCCGACCTACTAGCCGTGAGATAGAGTAGGCTACCGATCATGCCCCGATAGAGAATTATGTCCATGGGCTTGCCCTTTCTCATCCGCATCGATATTCGCACTTTTGTCCATGGGTGTGTCCAAACTCTTGCTAGCTTCAACACCAAATTTCTTCACCAACTCCTTGGCGTATTTGACTTGGCTCACAAAGATACCATCCTTGAGTTGTTTGATTTGAAGCCCCAAGAAGAAGGTGAGTTCTCCCATCATGCTCATCTCAAATTCACTACTCATCAAAGAAGAAAACTCTTAGGCAAGAGTTGCATTAGTAGAGCCAAAAATAATATCATCCACATAAATTTGCACTAGTAGCAAATGGTTATCCCTTTTCTTGGTGAAAAGAGTTGAATCCATTTTACCTCTACTAAAATCATTGTCTAGTAGAAAGGTACAAAGTCTACCATACCAAGCTCTAAGAGCTTGTTTCAAACCATACAAAGCTTTATGAAGCTTATACACATGGTTCGGGTTAAAATGGTCAACAAAACCGGGAGGTTGTTGGACATAAACTTCCTCATCTATCCAACCATTTAGAAAGGCACTCTTGACATCCATTTGGAATATGATAAAATCTTTGTTAGCGGCATATGCCAAGAGCATTCTAATGGATTCAAGACAGGCAACCGGTGCAAAGGTCTCCTTAAAGTCAATACCTTCTTGTTGCTTGAAACCTTATGCAACTAAACGGGCTTTGTTTCTAACCACAATACCATCCTCAGTTAGCTTGTTCCTAAAGACCCATTTGGTACCAATAACTTGCTTACCACTTGGTAAAGGTACAAGTTTCCAAACTTGATTTCTTTCAAATTGGTTCAACTCTTCTTGCATGGCAACAATCCAATTTGCGTCAACATTTGCCTCTTTAAAAGATTTTGGTTCAAGTTGAGAAACAAAAGCACAATAACCAATAGTTTGGTGCAAACCCGACCTAGTCTTAACACCTTCCCTAGGGTCACCTATAACATTAGAAAGAGAATGAGAGGAAACTTCTCTAAGCACTTCGGGAGGCTAATGAACCGGTTGAGGTGGAGGTTGAGGATCGTCATGAGGCATTTCATCTTGAGTTGTGTCTATGGTGTTCTCCTCATGAGTCTCTCCCCCTATCAAATTGTCATCAACCTGGTTCAAAGGCTCCTCAATTATCACCGGTGGTTGTTTTTCTTGAGGTTGAAACTCAAGTTCTTGAGTGATGTCCTCCACTTGTGTACCTACAATAGAGTTACCTTCCTTGGATTCCTCAAAGACCTTTTCATCAAATTTGACATTAATAGGCACTATAACTACAGTTGAGTTTGGCAAATAGACTCTATACACTTTACTTGTGTTTGAGTAACCAACAAAAATACCGGGTAAGGACTTCGCACCAAACTTGATTACTTTAGAAGACTCATCAAGGACAAAACATTTGGAATCAAAGACACGAAAATAGGATATATTAGGAGTATGACCGAACCACAATTCAAAAGGAGTTTTCTTGAGTTGGGAACGAATGCATGCACAGTTTACTACATGACATGTCGTATTTACCACTTCGGCCGAAAGGAATTTGGGTAAGGCAAATTCATGTAGTATAGTGCGTGCTAGCTCTTGTAAAGTTCGGTTCTTCCTCTCCACTACACCATTTTGTTGAGGAGTGCGTGGAGCGGAAAACTCTTGTTTATATCTTTTTTCTATGCACAAGTCATCAAATTTAGCATTTTCAAATTTCCTTCCATGGTCACTACGAATTCTAGAGATTTTCAACCCTTTTTCGTTTTCAATCCGGTTACTAAATTTGACAAAATGGTCAAATGCTTTTTCCTTTTGAACAAGAAAGAAAACCCAAGTAAAGCGACTATAGTCATCTACCACCACAAAGACATGCCTTTTCTTACTAATACTTAAGACATTGATTGGTGCAAACAAATCCATATGAAGCAATTGCAAAGGTTGAGAGGTAGAGATGATCTGTTTGGTTTTGAAACTAGAGTTGGTTTGTTTGCCTTTCATGCAAGCTTCACACAACCCATTTAAGTCAAGTTTATGTGATGGGAGGCCACGGACAAGTTTCAATTTCACAAGTTTCTCGATGGAGTCTAGGGAAACATGGCCAAGTCTTTTATGCTATAGCCATGAACCGGTAGCTACGGCACTAAAGCATTGTTCACCATGAGTAAAGTGATCAAAGTTCAAGAAATAGACATCCTTTTTCCTTTGTCCCGTGTAAACAAGAGTATTATCCTTAGTTTGATGCACAAAACAAGAGGAGTGATCAAACTTCAAAAATACCCGGCATCACATAATTGGCTCACACTCAAAAGGTTGTAGTTGAGACCATCTATAAGATACACATTGAAAACCGTTAGATTTTGGTTACCAACCGAGCCTATACCAATAATAGAGCTCTTTCTAAGATTATTACCAAAAGTTACCTCACCACCATCAAAAGATTCAAGTGTCTTGAAACAAGATTCATCACCCGTCATGTGATGTGAACAACCACTATCTATGATCCAAGCACTTCTTTTGAATGATGATAACAAACACACCTACAAGAATACATATTAGTTAGAAACAAACAACTAATATATAATTCTTGTAAACTCTCCCCCTTAAAATTTAGCAAAAACAATCTTGGGGAGAGAAGATGGCTACCTAAGCCACACTCGAACCGCTTCCACTAGTTGAAGTGGAGGTGGAAGCGACTTTAGGAACCCAAACCACATTAGTTGAACTGGATGTATGGTTTTCTTTTCTAACCTTGCATTCTAGTGCGACATGGCCATTCTTGCCACAATAGTTACAACAAGCACTTGTTGGCTTGTTCACTTGTGAGCTTTCTCTAACAAAATGGGTTTCAAAATGACGCCTAAACTCCATGGCCCTAATCTTTGGATCCTTGAAAAAAGTGTATGATTGAGAGCTTCTCAAATTTGGTTTTTGAAAATTTATTTTGTTTTGTTAAGAAACATTTTGTTTTTCCCTATTGTTTTGAGGTCTAGTGTATGTTCTACTCCTATTTTTCCCATTGTTTTGATAGAGATGAAAACACCTATCGGGTCCCTTGAAATACAAGTTGTTTGGGCCCCGATTGTTTTGGAAATTCTTTTGAGGTCTTTGAGACCCATTCCTATTCCTACCAAAACTATTTTGAGCACCATTTTGGGAGCCAACAAAATTCTTTTGTCCTTTCCCGTGTGTGTTCCTACCATTGGTGCTCTTGTGATAATGTCTCTCATTTTGTGTCGGGCTAACTACGTTTCTTGGTTTAGAAAAGGATTGATTCCTCTTTTTGAAGCCAAGACCCGTTTTGTCATTGGGTTTTTGTCCCACATACATTTTCTCAAGATCCATCTTGGTGCTATGAGAAGCACTAGACGAATTTGATGCCCTTTCATTTTTCAAAACTTTTGTCTCACTCAAAGGAGTTTGACATTTTTCACAAACGTTTGATTTTTCAAAACTCTCAATCATACTCTTATACCTTGTCACCAAAGATTTAAGATCATGCACCTTAGTCGTCAAGAGACTAATTTGCCATTTTTGACTAGCAATAGTCTTAAGGGACTCATCAAGATAATCATTCAACCTATCAAATTGTGAGTTTGTATCATCATCCAAGCACAAATCATTCTCACTATCACAATTACTATCACTACAAAGAGATGAGCTTAGGAGTACCTCATTGGTGACCTTAGGCACTTCAATAGCAAACGTAGATGGTTCTTCTTGGATAGTCGTTGGAGCTTGTGTGAAGGACGATGTAGAGGTTGACGCTTTATCAATGCTAGCTTTGCTCAATGGATGCACATAGATGTTTCCCCGGTTGAACTCGTTGAAGACTTCCTTCACCAAGTCATGTAGGTCGTCATCTACCGGCATTACCACACCATTGACTTGAGCCACAAGAGCAAGGTTGTCAAAGTCGCACTCGGACTCCGAATCGGATTGAGAGGTTGAGCTAGAATCGGAATCATTGTCCCAAGTTGCTTGCATGGCTTTCTCACCCTTTTTCTTGCTCTTGTAATGTCCCTTCTTGGACTTCAACCGGCCATCACCTCTTCTCTTGCCACCATCTTCCTTGTCCTTCTTCAAGTGAGAAAAGAGCTTGAAGCAAGAGTACATGGTGTGACCCTCCTTTTGGCACACGAAGCAAAGAGCCCTTTCATAATTCTCAAGTCTCTCTTTGTTGAACTTTCCCTCAAAGATCATGATGGCTCGAAACATCTTTGAGAGAACGGCTCCTTACTTTTCTTCATCAAGGTCGAAGATGCCCTTAGCCTTGTCACTCGAGTGACGGTGTCTCCCTTGATGGTTGTTATTGTGTTGATTCTTAGAGGGAGACGTCTTGTTATCGCTAGCCGACAATGCTACGGTTTTGGGCTCATACTTCAACTCTCCAAGTTGCTTGAGCTTCTCTTCCACAAACCAAAGGAGTAGTAGGAGAGTAAGATGAAACCTCCCAAAACTCGAAAACCACCTCAATTGGTAAGATAACCTCAGTCATCGCCTCAATTTCTCTGCCGAAATCTCAGTCCCAATCGACATACTTGACAGAGAAGAAAGGAGAAAGGAAGAGAGAGAGAAGAAAAAAGAAAATTAGTCCCTGGACACGAATCTTGACGCCCCAGGGACGGACAGATTTAACCCCCAACGGATTAAAACCAGGAGTTAACTGCACTCGGCGCACAAAAGTTGTGTTGCTGACATGTGGGTCCCACGAACAGATTTAAAACTCGGCGCAAATCCAAAACCTCAACGCCATGAAAGATCCTCTGTGGCGACCGCTGTGTGGCAGGTCACTGCAACCCATAACAGCGAACAGCAAGCCTCTAGCCAATCAGAGAGTTTCGAAAACATTAAAACTTCAAAAAATGCATAGAAAATAGCAGGAAACTCAGAAAATTACAAATAAAATGTCAAAATGTTTTGAAAATTATGAAGAATATTTTGTCAGGCCCACATCAAAAGCACAAAATATGTGAGGTAAAAACAAAGAAAATAATCATTTTTAGAAATATAAAAATGATAATATCAAAGATAAAATTAAACTCTTTGCAAAACACATGAACATTTATGTTCTGGACAGCAGGTATATTTGAACATTTATGTTCTGGATAGCAGGTACAAATGAGACTCTAAACCGAGACTGCCGATACTTCTCAAGCCCAAAGCCCAAAAGTCCAAAACTCAAAACTCCAAAGCCAGGCCCATAACCCTGGAAAACCAATTCCCAAAATCCAATCAAAATTCCAAACAGAAACTAGGCCAAAACCCTAGAAAATCAAACCCAAGCAGAAATTAAACCCACAACCCCTAAATCCAACAAAGCCTGGACCCATACTCTAGAAAATCCAAACCCAAAATCAAATTCCAACTTCCTAACATAAGGAATGTTAATTTTTAGGGACCCAGTCCAAAACCCAAAATGGACCCCTAGAGCCCAATATTCAAAAAGGGCCTGTTACATTCATGAAATTTTAAAATTTTATTTTCTAGAATATTATTTAAAGGATTTGTTAAGTGGATAAATAAAATTATTGAGTATCATTTTATTTCATGGTTTGAGTTATTTGTACATTAACTTAGCCTTTTATTTGTTGGGTGCATAGTGGGAGATACTTAGCATTTATACTTTATGTTAAAAAAAAAAAATAATAATATAATAAAATCCCAAATCCCTTTTCCCACCCCACCCGTGCAGCAGAGGAAAAAAAATCCTCTCATTTCCCATCTCTTGCGCAGCCCCTTTTTCCCATCTCTTCTCTTTTTGTTCCATTTGATTTTTTTACACAAAAACCACTCAAAAAGAAATAGAGATAAAATCTGAAAAATTCGAGAAAAATCAGAAATGGTGAGTTGAAGTAGAGATCTATGCATACAAGCTTTTTATCCTCAAAAACAAGCTTTATTCATGTAAGTTTCTCTTTTCTCTATTTATTTCGGATTTTTGGAGATGCATGGTTGAAAAAGGGTTGTAAAATGTGATTAGTTTGTAAATATAGTGCTAATTAGTGAGGTTTTCTATTTTTCTTGAAGTTATTTTGTTATTTTCGGATTTTTGAAGAAAAATCCCGAATTTGGATGAAATCAAGTGTTGATGGTGGGTTTCTAGTTATTTTTAAACTCATGTATAGTTGTTGTTACTAGGAAATAGTCTCTCTTTGTTAAAATGAGATAAAAAAAACTAAGTTTGAGCCTATATAATGATATTATCCGAATTTAAAACTTTCTTAGGGGATTTTGGTAAAATAATTATGGTATTTTAGTAAGAGGACTTATCATTTTGCAAAATCTAGAGTTGTTTGACTTTTACAAAAATGTTGGATTTTAGAGAAAAATTTCAGCAACCTAACTTTTGCATAATGACACATAATGTTGCATTTTTTATGGTATTCTTGTGGTAAAATAATTTTGCATTCATAACCTCATTATTATACTTTTTGGACAGCAAAGAAATATGCTAAATTTCTTGGGTTTTGGCTTGGTAATGAGTTATAATGACTTGTTTAGTATTATTAGATGTTAGGTTATTATATAGGAACACTTTATACACATTTAACACCTAATTTGGCAATTTAGGTTAAAAACTTATGTGAAAAACTATAAAACATTTAAATCTGAAATTTTTACTCTTATTATGAATCTTATAGAGTTTAATTTAGGATTTTGCTATTCTATAGATTTAGGAGACGAGAGATATAGTGCGGGTGACGCCGGTGCTTCGAGTTCACGTTAGTCAGGTTCTTTTCTTGTGGAGTTCAGGTGCGGATTCACATGAACTCAAAGCTTTTGATTAGTAGGAATTAATTACTTTACTTTACTTATGCATGTTGATTTATTGTTGATTGCATGACTACCATATGACTGTTGCATTCGATATTATTATCTATGTTATTATTATGACTTGAATGAATAATGGTACTTGGATTGAATTATTGCATGTTGTATGGTATTCGAATTGTGAATGGAAAGATTGAATTGTGTATTGGTTATGTTTACTACTTGTACGGTTGGCCAGTTTCACGAAACATCGTGGGGATGCCGGCTAGCTACCGGTCCACGCTATGTAGTCAGCGCTGTTACATGGGACTCAGATACCCGAGCTAGACGGGGTATGAGGGGAGTGATTCTGGAATGTCAAGTAGGGTAATTTGCTATTGTTTTGGAAATAAGGAAATAAACAGAAATGGAATTGTGATATGATTTGATTGATTGCAAACCAGACTTGTAGTTGCTTGGTGTTGACCAACTTTATATTGCCGACCTTTGTGATTATTTGACATGTTGAAATCTGATATTATTGAACTCATTAGTCGGCATTGCATCATACTTATGCATTATTAATATTAGTTGCTTGTTTGTCACTTGTTATTTCTTTTTGCGGGTATTTAATTCCAAACATGAAAGCGAAGAGTTCATGTGCTGGAACTGAATACCGCACTGAGAAATTTATTTCTCACCGTTTCCACTTTGTGGGTTCCAGGTTTTGAGGCGGGGTCAGAGACGGTTTTTGGCGAGCAGTAGGCCCGATCTCGAGTTATTATCACCACTATTAGTCATTTGGCCTTTTGGTTGGTATATGTCATATGACTAGTATTTCTCTTATTTAGGCTATGTATATATCATTAGACTTGATTGTCATTTTGTGTACGCCATGTAGAGCGGTACCATGGTTGTGTTTTGATGTATGATTGTGTGATTGGTTGGTATAGCCACTTGGTATTTGGGATGTATGTTGCATGATTTGTTATCTTAGACTTGTTATTGATCATGGTACATCTTGCTTATAAAATGTATTTCCATATAAATTCAATGATATGCTTTGTCTTGACCTTGTTGTTCATGTATTAACAAATCGTCTCAATATCCATACATATTATTGATTGTTAAGACAAAGTATTGAATTTGAATTCTTATGACTTGTGTAATTAAGGAATTGTGTTAAATTAGTGGTGATATAACTTGTTATATGGTTTAGTAAATGACTTGTTAAGCCTTGCGCCTACCGTGTGGTAGTCGTGGCGGAGACTGTCACGTGCTCGTTGGATACGGGGTGTGACAGGGCCTCAAGACCAAATTCCCCGACGCATCCTAAGTTGCCAACGAATATGACATCTAAGTTTTGCACGGAATGATTGAAAGTTTATAAAATCTGATAAGTCTCACTTAAGTCTGAACTTGAGTTGCAATTCAGCGTTACCAAAATCAAGTAGCCACCTTTTATGGCATTGGACCATAAAAGTCTCACTTGAGGCGTAAGCCTGATGTTTCACTGAAAAGTTCACAACTTAAAAGTCCAACTTAAAGAATTTAAAACTGATGAAATCAAAAGTCCAAAACACAGAAAGTCAACTCCAAGGCAAACCCTAAGGAAATTCAAAGGAAATTAGTCTTGACCAAAGAAAAGTGATGTTGTCCCTAAAGAAAGGCCTAGATGGGGGGTGAAAAGGCACAATTTTAGTTTTCTAAACCGGTATGGTCAATTCTTGGTTCAATTCAAGTTTGGTTTAGTCACAACACAAGTCACAAGCAATTCACAAATGCAAGTAAGTAAAGAGAAGAGAGAAAGAGGTGACATGCGATGTATTACGGAGTTCTGACCCGCTAGGAAGAGCTAGCCTTAGTCGTACGTCTCCGGGAGTTTCGCAACCACGAAAAGGGCGCTCCGTTCGATTCCACAATGAACGTGTCTACAATTTCAAATCGAATCACCTTATTACAAGAACTCTCAAGGTAAATCGGCCTAACTCAATTAAACAAGCACAAACACTCAAAGGATTGAGGCTCTAACCAAATCACTCAACAAATCTAGCAATTCAAACTAGGGATTGGTTTGCACACTCTAATCTCAATAATTTTGCTAATTTAATGCTCAAACACAATAGAGGTGATAGTCTAACTGGTTGGAGCTCAAAAGAGAGGAATTTCAAGGGTTTCAAAAGTGTCTAAACAGTTCCAAGAGGCTCGATATATATAGAGGGCGCTAACAGCTCCAAAACCAGTCAAAAACAGATTCCAGCGTTGAATAACGCTATATGGCGTTGTACAACGCAGAACTAGCCGTTGAAAAATCAAACGGTTACAGACAATGCCGTTGTGAGTTGTCAGAGCATTGTGCAACGTCCTATAGCGTTGCACAACGGTTTAACAAAAGTCCAAAGCAGATGCTCGACTGTTCCGTTGGAACATGTCAGAGCGTTGTGTAACGCTATGAAGCGTTGCACAATGGAAAGCTGAAAAAACGGAAAGCAGCTCTGACAAACTCAACCAACATTGTCAGAACGTCATACGACGCTGACTGACGTTACACAACTGGGACGTTGCTCAACGCTAGATAGCGTTAGCAAACGGAACCTGCAGTTTTGCATGAAAAATTGCTAACTCGCCTGCGTGCTGCATGCATGGAGCATGGGTCATGCATGCAGCAGCGCTGCTGAGCGATGTCTGAGCGATATTTGAGCGATGTAGAGGGCATAGCTCAGACTAACGTTGTGCAACGCTATAGAGCATTACACAACACAGACGTTGCACAACGCAGTTTAACGTTAGCTAACGGAGGCCGCAACTTTGCATGTAAAAAAACTTGTTTGCCTGCACGCTGCATGCATGGAGCATGGGTCATGCATGCAGCAGCGCTGTCTGAGCAGTTTAGAGTTGCCTGCTTCAGACCAACATTGCACAACGCTGCATAACGTTGCACAACAATAAAACAAAACGTTGTGTAACGTTATCTAGCGTTGCATAATGTTCTGACAAGAAGAGAAAACTGAAATAAAGAAATTCTCTTCAAAAGATACAGCGTTGCACAACGCTACTGAGCGTTATGTAACGTTGTATCACCCTTGTCAGAGATTTTGTATCACCCTTTAATACTCGACTAATTTCCTTTTGCACAAACAAGTGAGCGAAAAGTAACATCATATCCTTCATTACTAAGTAAGAGATTGCATGACAATATCAACGATCCTTGATATTGGAGATCTTAATATCTCTAGTTGGCAATTAGCTACTCATACCTTTCGGTTTGTAAGCTAATGAAACATTTTCTTATAGAAGAAGAATCTCTTGGTTAACTCATACTCTATTACTCGATCATAGATGATTGAGTCGATGTCTACTTTCTCTAAGAACAACTTCTTAAGTAAGTGGATGAGAGCGTAGGAGTCAAGTTTAGTCCGTATGAATTCTCCAATTCAAAAGTCTAGAATTTCCAAAATGAGGATATAGGCATCCGCTTTATTGAATAACTTTTCGCTAAAAGTCAATCAATCATTGCGATGCTACGTTCGGGAAGTTGAGGAAAAAATTTGGAAATAAGCATGCTCAAATTTCTTTTCACTAAGATCATGTCTTAGGAATCGGTATTATTTCTCCAAATAAATACCTTTAGAAACGAGCTTGTTCTTTTCAAAGATTGATCGCAACAAAATTAACACGTTTAAACATCTATAACAAAATCAATTTAAGGTCATTTAGTTTATGCAATGTTTTATTTATAATGATAAACAAAACTCCCACTACATTTATTTAATGTCCCAAATGTAGTTGGTTCTCCAAGATCCCCATTTTCGTTGAGATGGAACCAGCGTCGGCATGACACCAAAACAACTAGATAAGGTAGGTTCTCCAACCAATCATATCAACCATATGATTCTTGGTTTGTGAAATATCTCATGTACATCCACAAACTTCGCCCCGATGTCCAATCCGATTAGGGTCCATCGATAAGTAACCTCTCTCTATTTGCTCCTAGTAAATCCGATTTACACCCCGACCTCGAGGGTTAACCAATGACGTCCCGCGTCGGCGAGAATGCGTCATTTGGCACCGAACGACGTGAAGGGGATAGAGAGAAGGAGGGCGGTCGACTTAGTCAAATTAATGGGACAAACAATTATGCGACTCTTGTTTGGTGGTCGTGTAAACATACACCCATACCTATCCTATGACATTCATAGCATCCACAAACATTCACATAATAATAAGCATCTCAAGCATTGTTGTGGGTTTGTATGGCCCTCGCTTGCATTAGTTCCGCCGCATCTCCATGTAGCAAAACTAATCTAATTGTCCCTCCCACTAATCATACGGATCATATCCTATATAATTAAAGGAACAAAAATACATGTGAAAATATCCCTAATTCCCTCCTATCCTTAGGGGCATGCAAGCCTCACAAGTTACATTAAGAAATTAATCATAATTAATTAATTAACCATGGCACCAAAGGCCTTACATACAATCCATCACATGCATTCACTGGTTAATTGTAATGTTTGTCCCACGGATTTCCAGTATTTGCCTATCTGACGTCTCCTCCATTTAGAATTTAAAAAAAATCTCTTGATGACGTCCTCCATTTACAATTTGGGTCTGGGGATTCTAGTTTGATAGAAATTTTTATTTAATTATGATGATTTTGAGGCTTTTTTGAGTTTTAACTGAAGGGTTACGGGAGTGATTAGATGTTCGTGTTCAAATTTGATTAGTAATTTGATTGCATACATGGAGTGAACTATATTGTTAGAAATTAGAAATTGCTACCTTTGCATACTACTTCTTGTAGTGAAGAGTTGATGCCAGTGTGGTTTGGAGGATCCGGAAGATTAGTTAGTCATCATATGTGTTAAGTTAATACCTCTAAGGGATCATTTTGTTTCATTATGTTTTTTTAAAAAACTTAACTGAAAAATAGAATAACGTTAATGAAAAATTTGATTTGATTGGCAATTTTACTTCCTGCATCTTGGCTTAGTTTCTCAGCAGCATAATGAGTGCTTCTGTCAATTTCCGTGTAGTTGGATTCAATTGCTTGGAAGAGGAAGGTGGCTCGAATTAAAAAATATTTTAATTGGTTGCTGATTATTTCTTTTGTATATGTGTTCAGTTTATTGTTGTAAATATTCGCTTAGTTGTTGTAAGCGTTTGGTTTGTTTGTTCTATTTGTTTATGTTGTTTCTTTATTTAATTAATATTTGTCTCTTCATTTTGTTATTGTAAGTGTTTGTTTTGTTATTTTAAATGTTCATATTTACGTTATATCAGAACTAAAACGCCATATTACCAATGCATCTAATTGAACACGTAACTCAATTTAACTAATCCCTTGAGGTGTTTTAATTGATCCCTTAACCAGTTTAATTGAACACAAAAACTACGAAATCAATTTTCTGCTACAGCTAACTGAACATATAAACACTTTAAATTCATCCCTTAACGTGCTAAACTGAGCACAAAACACTACAAAATTAATTTTCTGATGCAACTAACTAAACACGTAAACACTTTAAATTCATCCCTTAACGCATCTAACTGAACATAAAAATACGTCCATTTGATGACGTCAGCGCGCAAAAAATTTATAAAAAAAAAATTTCGAAAAAATTTTGATGACGCCATCACGCGAAAATGATGACGTCAGTGAGCGAAAAATCAGGTTATGGGCTTCTAGAAAGTCCATTTTGTTGTCTCTAGTGATGTTGGATGTTTTGGATGTTTTTTTATTAGATGGTGTATATCACACCCGTTTGGGCCGGTCAAAATTTATGACTTGTAAAATAAAGAACCGATAGTTTAACTCGATAGGCCTAATTAGGTTTGGGCTTGGAAGTTGGAACACAGTGTTTTGTAAATACATGGTACAACTCTTTTAATCTAATGGTTCGAATCATGCACTTTCATCCTATATATTGAACTATAGCATTTTTTCAATAACTTTAACAATTATAAAACGAAATCCGCTTATCACATAGGAGCAACACTTCCACTTAAGATATGCTCCAAAAGAAGTAAACCTAGACTAAGGAAAGGAAGAGTAAGGAAAAGAAGATGAAAAAAGTATAGGAAAATATAAATACCTTGCTCCAGAGTCCAAAAATACATGTGTAGGATTGATGGTTATAATCTCCTATCTAATTTATAGATGGACAATATTGCCCTTCTGTTTTAATTGAGATTGAATTTTGTGGATTAAAAAATAAGGATATTTTTGGAAGAAAGAAATTGATTGTAGGTTCTCTTCGTTACATCCCGTTTTTGGAACGACGAAATTAGGTTTTAGATGCGAAAATGATAATCATTTCAACCATTCTGTCGTTTCATTTCGTCCAAAACAAAACGGTAACGGTCAAGATTTTTTATTTTGCTTCAGAAACAAACAGTCGGTGTAAATAGAAACCAGGTTCGTATATGAAAAGATCGTTTATTTCGTTATACATTCTATTGCTATTTGTCTCTGATTGCAGAGACTAAAAAGGCGAAGAGAGGTACGAAATTAAGTTTTGGGCGCCGCTCTTTCTTTCTCTGCCTCAATCTCTTTCTTTTTTTTTTTCTCGTTCGGGCATTGGCGATGAGGAAGGAGCAGCACAGCCACGCTCTCTCTCTTTTTTTGTTCCTCCGTCTCTTCTCGTCCCAGAGGCGGAGCTACATGTTAGCAAAATTAGGTAATGTCCCCCTGTATTTTCAAAATAACCCCCATGAAGTGCAAAAATCACATGCTATTATGTTTGATTCATTCAATTCGCCCCCTTCGAAAATCTAAAAATTTTAACATAGTATCTTTTTGCCGGAATCACATCCTCTGTCAATCTTAAAAGGTTGGAAAAGTGCCAACCTCTGATCTGAACCGTTAGATCTAATCTCAACGGTTAAGGAAGCCCCGTGCATGTAACCACATTGATAGGCCCGAAAAATTTTAACCGTTGAGATTAGATCGAACGACTCGGATCCTCTAGATGGCTTCAAAAAAACATCCACTGGATTTTTCGTGAGCTGAACCGTTCGATCTAAACGGACGGTAGGATCTCAAACTCTATCTAAAAAAAAATAAACGCAGGTATACGGCTTCGTAGTTCCTCTCTTCGTTTTCGCTTTCCGTCCATGGCTTCGTTTCCCTGAGTGGGACGAATATCTTCGAGAGGGACGAAACCGAAGGAGACGCGGATCTGGTAGCATGTTGAAAGTCGAAAACGCCTCGAAACCGAAGCTTACTGCCTCTCTTCTTTGCCTCTTCACCTCTTCTCCTTACTGTCTCCACAATCTGAAAGAAGGAGACGCGGATCTAGTAGCATTTTGATTTAATTTGGTTTTTTTTTCTTGCGATATGATAGTTACCTAGAACTGATATTGAAAGAGGATCACTTAACCTTTACTACAGGAGTTTATTTCAATTAGGTGCTGATGATATGTCAAATTTTTATTATAGTTAGAGACTGTAACAGACAATTGGTGCTGATTTTGAAATCCCCTTAATTGCTGTCATCTCTCAATTTGTTGTCATCTAATTTAAGTTAAAATTGCTTTAGATTAAATCCTAATTGATATCGGGTTTTGTTGGCTCTGTTGAACAGATGCCGGATTGTACCAACTAGTATAGTCTTTATTGGAAATAAATGGCTGTAGATTGTGCTTTTAACAAATTTACACATTTGTAAATATATGGCTGCTACGAAGAGATAGAGAGGGATATTAATAAATTAGGTAGAAAGCTGTTGATGATACTGCTAGAGGATGGAGGCGAGGCGGGAATACGTTCATGCTTGTGTGTGCAGTGAAGAGATGGAGAGGGATATTAATGAATTTTGTAATCTGGAAATATCAAGTTTCTACTGAACCGCCTTTTGAACCTGGTCCTCCCTCACCTGATACAGGTTCATAAATGCAGGTTTTCCTGGAGCCGGATTGGTGGCCTCTCCTATTGCAACCTTTCTCTGCCCTTCCATACCTATCATGTCATGTCCACTTTATGTATTATTAAGAAACAATTTCATTTGAATGGCAAAAATTAGAGAAAATGATTTCTCCCTATCTAAGCCAACACTGATACACCACTGGTTTGTTTGCACACCAGACCCGAATACCACCGCACTGAACTGGCCGGTCGATTGGTTTTGGACCATATTGGATGCGTTTCTGGTATGGATATGGATACAAGAGCAGTTCTTTGCCAGCGTAGGCGTCAAGGTCTGAAATAATTAACTAAACCAATAGGGATCCCTTGTAGATATTTAAATTCAAAAAATAAAAAATAAAAAAAGGTACAACAACAATTAGGATAAGAAAGCAAATTGGATAATGGGGTTTAATGGTCATACTAATCGGGGTTATCTACAGTTTATTAAACTTTTAATTAGATGACAGTTTTACACGCAATAAAAAGCACTAATCAGGTAGAGAGCAAGGATGATGAACAAGCAAACATCTACTTATTTGATACCAAATTTTGCTCCTTGATGGATTAACCATGTGGTTATTGTTAGCCTAAAAAAAAATGAAAACCTACTTTACCAACATAAATTTCCTATTGAAAAACAGAAGGGCCTATTTTGCAAAACAAATTCTAACATAAATCTTTTCTCCATCAGTTGTTTGATGCACGCTAGACATTGTTTGGTTTCATTTTACATATTGAATCAAATTAATATACGTACTTTGGAAATAAATAAACAAAATTCTAGCATTGTCTTACCTCTAAAACAAACAACCAAACAATTGGCTTGAACCTCTGAGCAGACCTGATTCTCTTCTCAAAAGCTCAAAATTAAATAAGCCAGCTGATCTACATATTGGGACTAATATTGGTGGGCCAAAATGTGTAACAGCCGTGCTTTTTAAGTTCTCCTTTAAACAACCGGCCTATTTTTTTTTATTCCATAATCTCTACTATTTTTACTATCTTTATTACTATATATTACAAAAGCATTCATAGATAATACAACATTTTTAAGTTGTCCATTTTTATAAATTTAAAAATACAGAAATATCCTATCCTAAATGATACATATTGAAAAGTTCAATATGCAATCTTTTGCGTATTAATTCTTAAGATCCAATTTTAGCTAAATATATCAAGTTCAGGATCTAATACGCTAATAAATATTTCCTGATGTACGAAGCTTTCCTTTCTTTGTTTCACTAAAAATTAGATAGATATGGTCAGACCTTTTGGTGTTCAATTGAGGTTTTAGTTAGGATCAGGTCTCATCTCAATCTATAATCAACTACTTCTCAAATAGCGTTCGGCGCCAGAGGTCTCCGTTTACAGAGTTTGAGGCTCAGCACCGTCGGATTGGAAATATATTAGTGCGAGATTATGATCACACGGGTTTTCCATTTCACAGAGTTTCCTTCAAAATTGCAGCGTTCCAAAGTCCAAATGGCGTGTATTCGCGTGCACCGAATGATTTTTTTTTTATCGCATCTCACAAAATTGGCTGGAATAATACTTGTGACTTGTCGTAAGGTATTCCTCTCAGTTGACCAAACTTTGACCATTTGATATTTGCTGATATTCACGAAGTAAATTTATCATATTCATCGTTATGCTAATTTTGTTTCAATTTCAAAATGAAACTGGGTGGTGCTCCCATCTTTGTTCAAAAAAAATAATAATAATTTGTTCCAATTTCGCATTAGCCCATATTGGATTTTTAAACCAGTATCCCTCAATTGTATGAATTTGTTCCGGTTCCATCATCACATGAAATTGGTAGCATTGCAAATGTCATCAAATAAGTTAAGAGGGTACTGAAATTTGATCTAAACCAACGGCTGGATGGAAATGCAGGTCCGATGAAGGAAAACCCCCTCTCACTCTCTTCTTTCCCCCCATTAGCGAATAGTACGAAATCGTAGAACTCGTCGGTCCAATCTGAGTTGCTAGAGGCATACAAGTCCTCAAAACGGAAAAGACTAATTATGTGATTTTTGTGGTTCATTGCAATTGTAGAAAACTAGAAAAGTTATAATGTTCTATTAACTATGAAATCATGTGGTAATTTAAGATTCTATACTTGACAATGGAGTAAATAGCTTAACAAAGGTTGAATACATATCTTCCATCGCGAATGATTAGTATAAAAGTATGTCTCTAATTAAGCACAGTGCATAGGTCCCTTTTTTCCTTGATTTGTTTTCAATTGAAATTCATTTTCGATAATCATACTGACAAAGTTTGCCTGATGAATGAGATTATGGTTGGAGTTCAAATAAGGGTCAAAGTGTAAACCTTTTCTCTATCATTCTGATGTTCACATCTCCATGGCGTTCTCGACTCCAGGTACGTTCCAGCGGTTGAGACTAAAGCGAACGCTTAAGAACATACAAATAAGGGTCAAAGTGTAAACCTTTTTCTCTATCAGTCTCAAGGGAAAACCAAACACAGTGATGCCATGTTAGTGCACCATCGACGAAGAAAAGGGTTTGCATGCAATGGAAGATACAACGGGTCCTTTGGAGAAGAAGAGGCTTTTCTTTTCTTTTTTTTTTTTTTTTTTGAGGCTGTATTTCCATCCAGCCGTTGTTTTAGATCGGGTGGCTACAAACAAAAGTGCTACAGTTGTTGGTTTGTTGAACTACAACAGAGGATACGGATTCCTCTCAGAAGATATGGATCCGTAGAACTACACCAAAAATTGTATACAATTCAATACTGCATACATGCCTAAAATTGCATTTAGTTCAACTAATCAAAACGCAATACCACCTTCAAATTTTAGTCTCCACTGTGCACTAAAAATGGGAAAACAAAAACTAGAGCATAGCAACAATAAAATACAAAGAGAACCAATCCTAACCAAAAGCTTCACCACAATACAAAATCAGTTAAAAAATAAGGAAATAGAAACAGCTATCTAAACTGTTGGAAATAGAAACAGCTAGCAAAACTGTTGGAAATAGAAACAGCTAGCTAAAACTGTTGAAGTACAAATCTCTCTGAAATTACCATAAGGACAACTGTAAGAAAAGGAAGGATCATACTGTCGCTGGTCACAGAACCAGTCAAGTCTGAAGGGTGAGAGAGCTAGGTGTGCCAGGTTCAAACCCATGAACCCGGAAGCGGTACAGGCAGGTAAGGGCAGAGTTGCCGTGGTTGGAGGAGAAAGACAGCCGCACCATGTTTACGAGCGGCTGATCTGAGTGGCTTGTGAAGGTCTGAGCATTGCTTTCGTCAAGGTCATAAGTGAACTCAGCCATGTGCACTCCGCGTTGGGCCCTCATGGATGCATCATCATCAGGACCTTCGTGCCAAGCAGTCAGCTGGCAATCTTTTGGTGCACTAGAACGGTCATAGGCCACACTCTGTATTACAATGCCATGCTTAGTATGAAGATCTCATTTTCTACGCATAGTTTTATGGTATGAACTGGTACAAACTATCGGTATAAATCAGAGAGAAGGACAGTACCACTACTGCTACTAGATCTGATCATCTGACTGCATCCCACACAGATTGCAGAATGCAGTCTTTCTTGCAAACCTAAAATATCTCAAAACTCTTCTGATTACTGCTACTATAGTGATATTCTATTTTTTTTTGTATATAATCATTTGTGCAAATAACAAGCAATAATTTCTAAATTAGCAGCCAACTCCGAAAAAAAGTAGAGATGTTAGCAGTAAACTAAACAATGTTTAGTGTGTCCCTGACAGAAAACTAAGGATTGCTCTAACACGAATCATAAAGTGTTTAACATTTAAAAACAGAACAAAGCAAGCCAATCAGATGCATATAACCTGAATAATGGTAGAGAATTGCAACCAAATTTGTTGATGTTGATGCCAAAAAAAAAAAAAAAAAAAAAAAAAAACTGGGAATAATTCGGCCATCTTTTGCTTGATATGAACAATTGGTGCAAATTTAGTTGATAACTAAAAGAAAAGTAAGATGTCAATTGAAAACACGATGAATGTTATTCAAAACTGTCTTCTTTTATTTATCTACTTATGTTTAACATCTCAAAAAGACATAGATATTACCAACAAGAAGAATTAACTGACAAATGATTACCTTAGCAACATGCTCCAAGGTGACAGCTTGAACCACAATACTTGATCTTAGCTTAATCTCGACAAACCCGCTACTTCCTTCAAGGGCAAAACACTGACCTGGCTCACCAAAACTCGGCTCGAGCACCTTCTGTGCATTGGAGTGCACACTGCCCCTCCCGTTTGCTGCAAACCAACTCGTCTTGCCTCCCGTGAATGGCTCAGAGTGCTTGACGACGCGGGCTCCGCCCGACCACAGTGCATAATCCACAATCCCCAAGCCATCTGCTGCATGCCTCTCAATCTCCCTCTCCACCATTTCCTTAGCAAACAGTTTCATCTCATCCAATGAGACCCTGTTCAGGCTAAACTCGGTCGAATTTGACATGCCAATGTGGTTTCCATATTCTTGAATGAATTCCTCAAATTCCTTTCTGGAAACAATATCAGAGTCAGGAAACTCGTTCATAAACTGGTCCAGCCGGTCAGTACGCCCTTCAAGCTTCCTAATCTCAGATTGTAAAGCAGAAGTGGTTTCTTGTACTTGAGTCGACAGATCCTTTTGGGCTTTTTCAATCTCAGTTCCAATTTTCTTATTTACAAGATCTACTTGGACTTGAAGCATTTTTGTAGTTTTCTTCAGAGAAGCCTCAACTTCAGAAATACGCTCTTCAGGGGTGGCAGGTCCACCAAACAGAGGCTTCCCTTCCTTCAATTTCCATGCAGCATTGCTGATCCAAGAAATAACCGCGATAAGAACACAGACCTTAAACATTAAATTAACGACCATCATGTTGGATTATATTGAGGAAATTCGTGCTGGTACAAAACAGCACAAAAACTGAACTGCTACCGGTTAGAGAAACAGAGAAAAAACTAGAGAAAAGAAAGGCTAATTTCTGCTGAAAACTTGCTGATTTATTACGTATCAAAGCTGAATGTCATACATGCTTTTATAACCTATTACAAGTCTAAAATAACTACTACTAAATGTAACTAATCCCTCAATATTCATGCCTAAATATGGTCAGCTGCTTTTGCTGAAACCAAAAGTAACTAATGCTGGAAATATCCTACACGTTTCCTAAAATAGTTTTTCCAAATTTAGCTTCTTCATATGCGTTTTCTGCTAAATCTAAAACATCTTCTGACTTTGAATTACTTTCAACACATCAGCCACATGGACTTCACTTGTCTGGATGAGGGTTTCTTGCGCCGCAAAACATCTTGCTTTTTCAATTCAGGAGAGTTGATGCCTCGTGGGCGTTCAAGGACAGGCTCACCACGGATTGTATGGCTCAGATCACGTCCAGAGACAACCCTTGTCTTGTCACTTTGTGGGGTCCCATTTGTTTCAGGCTTCTTGGTTATGGCAATGATGCGCTTTCTTGCCTCAATATTCGTGTTTGAGTCCAGGCTTGCTTGGTGATTGTTGGGCGTTGAAATTGGGATTGCAGCAGTTGAGGCTGACATCATTACAGTTATTCTGATCTGATCCTGGAAACATTTAAATCAGTCATTTCACTAGACTAAAATGTAGAAAAAGAAATTTTAAGCTCTTACCATACATGCAAAAGATAAGGCATTAAATGAAACCTAATAACCCATAATGACATGAGGATTATTGGAAACAAAAGAATATTAGACACTTCAAAACATGGAAAATTTGTATATAACATGAATTACTAGTATGTTGACATGTAACAGAATCCATTTCATTACTGAGATATATAAAATATTTTGCAATCAGCAGGAAGAAGTATGGCAAAGATAAACTGTACATAAAAAATTTATGTTCTTTACCATGCATGGTAAGATAAGGCATTAAATATAACCTAGTTACACATAATGACAAGATGCTTAATGGGTTCAAAACCCATATTAAGGACTTCAAAACATGGAAATTTATTATAATCTGAACAAGTAGTATGTTGACAGACAGAACCCATTTCAATTTTACAATTCACTGTACCATTAGCAAGATATTTAAGCTTATCTATTACCAAGAACTGAACAGGAACTACATAAAGAAGGGAAAATGAAAATTGTACTCCAGTGCAAAAAGTGGTATCAAAATTGCAAAAGAAGAAACTTGACCCAACATATCACTGACAAATAAAAGAGTCCAAGGTTGAACCAATTGTGGGTAATGATGCCAAGATTGCAAGACAAGTGAGTTAGTTTTCACTCAAAGATATAGTTAGGGATCCCAATTTGACCCAATGGAAGTTTCAAGCAATACATTGGAAGAATAAAATCCTAATACAAAATACTGCTAATAAAGATATAGACTAGATTATTTAACCAACCACAAGTTTCAAGAACTAACAGTTGCACCAAATAATTACAATTACGCAGATTCATTTCAAACCTGGTTTTACCATTGTAATTGGCACCAGTGAAAGAGAAGACTGTCAATCATTGTAAACAAGGTTTAACCAAAAAAGCTTATTAATTTCACTTCTCAAACAATAAAAGTTGAGAACATATCAGATCAATTTTCTGTAAATAATCCAAACTTACAGAAAGTTACTGACAAATAAAATCAACAAATCGGAAGAGCACAAACCAGATGAGATTAGAGGGGCAGTTCGATTGAGGCGTGGCCGCGTCCGGAGAGAAGAGGGGGGACGCGTCGCCGTGTCGGAAGAGAGAGGGTCGCCGAGAAAAGAATCCCGATGAGATGCTCCAACGGAGATAAAAATGGAAGTTGTATTCTTTTTATGGTTTTGTGGATGTTTAAGATAATTGATATCAAGATTTTGTTTTTGGTTTAAGAGTTTTGGTTTTTGCGCTAAAGAGAAAGCTTGATAAGAGATAAGTTTTTGATTTCATTCAAATGGTTAATAATCCTCTTTTCTCTGCTGCCTACTACATTTATCTCCTAAGTTTACATAAAGACAAAAAGGTACAAATAACAGCTGTCGAGATACATGACTAAAATATAGTGTGACCTAGTTTACCAGTATATTTTCTCTCAGCTTTTAATTGTATCCCTTGTATCCTATATAAATATGTTGATTATTTATCGACATGCCTTTTAAAGAACTATCTAATTATTGCTATCCGACCTCTATATATAATAGAGAAATTGGTTCAGCACTGTGTGTTTGTACTGCAGATTATTTTTGTATATATATATTATAAAGATTAAAAAGCATTAATTACCGCTTACAGCAACTAAGGGGCAGTCAAAACATGTAGTCCGGACTAACATAACTACAATGCAAATTTACCTCCTTTTAATTTAATTATGGTTGTTTGTCGTTTGCAATGCATGGAGCCGCCTTAAGTCCTTTATTTCGTTTTTCAATTTAATTTGAGGTCTCATTATTATTATCTCATGGTCGGAAGAGAGCAAATTAATGACTTGGAATGCAAATTTTGGCTAACTTTTGTAGGATATGCCAATTTGCCTGCAACGATATTGTGATGATTCTGTAATTGTCTGAACCCACCGATCTTTAAATTTGTTAAACAAATTTAGCAAAACTTGGTATGTTCGGAATATTAATTAGGGCAACGACTTATTAAGTGTCCACAACTTAATAACTTTGCTTGTGGACCCAACGACTTATAACGCTGAAAAGTATATTTTACACTGTAGCTAAATATGTTAATTAATTAATCTACCTTTTTTCTTCTATATATACTTAGTTATTAGTTCTTATTCAATATTGCTAATAGACATTATACGCGATTTTTGTATAGCAATTGGAATATAATAATTTGATTTTTTTTTATATAATATTGGGTAGAAGGACCTGTACTTATGGATATATGTAATAATTATTTACAAAATCGTTTCAACACATTGTTCGAAGATTTAGGAAATAAATTTCATAATAGTAGGCTTAGTAGCAATGGGAGAATTGCATGGGTTCGTTTTTTCTTTCGATCGGTGGGGCAAGCCAGGCGTTAGAACGTTCTTTTGTCTTACTATCTCCTAATTGGTTTAGTTTTGTTCTCTTATGAAAAAGTATCTTTTTGTTCACTACTTTCATTTCAGTATTTCACTATTCTATTTTCTTTCATTTTGTTTATCTGCAACGAAAGACTGTAGTTACTCGTGCGGCATGATGCATATGAATTTAATAGATTAATTTCTTGCTGTGTGAGATACTAGAAATGTAAAAATGCGTGATTCACTTCGGACAGTACCGTGTATATTGCATTCACCTAAAATCGGATACATAACAGGAGGTAGCCAACCAAAATGAAAAAACCATCGGATAAAGTTTTGATGTAGCGTTACTATTTTATTATCCCACATTGATCTAGTTGTTAAAAAAAACAAGTTATCAATAAATTTCTTATTTTTTAAGATATCATATATCAGAAAAAAAAAAAGGGGTTCCGATTATACAATGCTTCTTCTTATTTCAAACAGAATATAAAGAATTATTTTCAATTTAAAATAGAACGAAAAATGTATTCGTGCAAATTTAATTATGATAGATGATAAAATAAATTTGCGTAATCAAATAATATCTTCTTGGTGCACGTCAAATCTGATTTCCTAATATAAATAGTTATTGTAACATACTTTTTTTTTCTTTCTTTGGATATTACACTAGGAAAAAATTATAATTTGTACATCCCAAATTTACATTAATTTTAGGTTGGAATATATTCATATGCACCTTATTTTGCTGATTAAAAATTATGAAATATAAAATTATTATTTGTTATATGATCTTGTACTGATTGGTCCAAAAAACGGTTTTTTATACATATCTTCTAATCTTGTCAGATCTGTAGTGTTATAAGTAATTAACGTTTTGCAGTACGGACAATGAGATCTAAGAATAATTAATATATAATTATAACTAATTTAGACTAGCATTCCCATTTAAATGTATATAATGTTCTATAAAGATTTGAATGTCACTGGCATGCTACGAAAAGAATTCGTCAAGTATATGTGGTTTTATAATTGAGAATTTGAAATTTTTATGTAGGATCAATCATTCGTTTCAGTTGCATTTCTTATACTGTGCACTTTTGCCTTAAGAGCGAGACCTGGCCCAAAATTGACTAAACGACGAATGAATAATTACAATGAAATATCATTTTAAATAAAATTGTTAATTTCCTAAATAAGAATTTTACGCTTATTTTCTAAATAAATTCAATGTGGTACATCTATAATAATTTGTATGCTGCACAGCATGATATATAGTCTATAGACAGCGAATATGTATGACATATTGTCCTTTCATTGAATGTATGATCAATTATGAATATAAATGATGCGCAAGTCAATTTATATTCATTTTTTTTTAAAAAAAAATCAACATGGTGTAGTATACTTCGCTGCGAGAATATTGGAGAAAGAAACAAAACAAGAAAATTTTAATAATTATATTAAATTGATGATCTTATTTACATAGATGATAAAAAAATTTTGAGCATTAGACACACGTTGTGCTTGTTTGAGCGACGGTCCAGCACCTAGACTGCTAACCGTAAAAAGTCATCCTTTATATCATTTGATTTACATCATACAATCAGTTTTTTTTTTTAAAAAAAAAAATGAAGGTTGTATTTGTCATCAGTGTAACACGCCAACACATGGCAGCTGGAAGGTCCTTGCAAACATGCCTCAGCCTTTTCAGTTATTTCGTCTTTTTTCTCTTCTAGAAGCGTCCATACAGCATGCCATGCAACAGCTGAACAGCTCAATAAAACCTTGTGCATCTTACCATCCGGCCGGGTCGCTTAGACTGTTAGACATCATCCAAGCAAACCTTGCCACGTAAACAAGAGAGTAGCTCAATTTGGCTTAAAGAAATGAAAATAAAAAGAGCAGCGGGAATAAAAAATAGAAATCCAACAAGAACTTTTGACATCTTAGATTTTTTTTTTTTAAATTTAAACTTGAGTCATAAATTTAAAACTTAATGGTCAATTATAAAACTAATTTGACCCTTATGATATAAGAATTTTATGTATTTGAAAATATTATTTAATCTTAAATAATAAATTTAATATGTGATACATTAAACTCGAATCTATAAAAAATTTGATCGAATTTAGAAGTTTGATCGAATCCAAACGTACATGCCAAGTTAATAAGTTGATTCTTAGATTAGAAAAATCCAAAGTGACGGTCGAACTTCCAAAAAAAATAAAAAAATCATATAATAGATATAAAAGTAGGGGGTTTGAAATTTAAAAAAATAAATAAATAAAAGTAGGGGGTTTGAAGTAAAGTTAATTATTTTTTGTGTTGAATTTTTCGATTCCTAGATAGTTGTTAAATGTCGACCCAGCCCCTATAATTAAAGTTAATTCCGACAAATTCCAAAATTTTGAAAGTACATCGTTAGAAAACTAATCAATAGTATTATTTGAAAATCGTACCGTATTTTTTATAACTAAAAATAAAAATAGTCGCAGCAATCATTATTTAATTTAAGAATTAAATATATGTGAATTCTTGATAGTTGCTGTGAAGTTCTCGAAAAAAAAAAGAATGGAATATATGTGAAAATCTCATGGTTGTTCATGCCTAATTGCTATTTTGTCTTTTCAACCCTTGTTTTAAATTCCTATGCAATAAATTTTATAAAATTGAAATATTGTCATTGCCAGTGAAAATCAATAATAAAGTTTTAAGAAAATTTTTGTATAATGAAATTTAATTTGTACAACAAATCGATAATTAAAATGTCAAAAAAATAAATTTCCAACGAGCGGCTCGATGTATCCTCTAGTAAAACTATTATTATAAGTTGATTTATAACTAATATTTTCTGAGGTAGACTAAAATCAGCCACTACTGACGGATGGACCCGTCAGCCGCGATTATATCTCAACTTTTGAGGTTCTAATGGCTAATCCGAACTGTTCGATGTGTTCTCTATATTGAAATCTCATTGAAGACCAAATTTTACATTTTTCTGAATTTTTTTATTATTTTTTTGAGATTTTTAAAAATCATTGTTATTTAAGGGTCCAGAATTGTTTAGATTAAGAATTTTGTAAAATACCAAAAAAAACTAAAAAATTTCAGAAAAATGTAAAATTTGGTCTCCAACGAGATTTCAATATGGAAAACACATTGAACGGTTTGAATCGACTATTAGATTCTCGAAAATTAAGATTTCATTGTAGCTGACGGTCAGTCGCGACTAATTTTAGTCTGGCTCATATTTTCGTTCAAGATTCTATGGTCAAAGCAACGGGCTTAGAAAAAACCCATTAGTTACTCTTGTATCTAGCAGAGTTCTCATGCCGATAAAAAGTTTCCTTTTTATGAAGAAATACACATATTTTCGTGTTTGAGCAATTTAGTGCTTACGAATTATACGCATACAAACAATGAACACAAACTTACATTATCAGTTTTAGGCTAGCACTAAAATCTCCTCTCAACAGCATTAGACGTGATGTCGATACCAGCCGAAAAACAGGCATCTCTTTCATTTATTACCATGTATGTAATAAAGTACTTTTTTTGTACTTTTTATGAACAGGGTAAGTACAACCTGCAATGGGGTCATGTTATTATGAACTTAAAACAAAGTTTGGAGTTAAAATTTTTTGAGTGAATGTAAAACTAAAAGACAATAGAGATATTTAGGGCTAGCTATCAATAACTATTTATATATTGATCATAAAGTTGTTGGTAAGTAGTGTTAGTATTATTTTGTTTTTATTTAAATGTGCGTCCCAGCAGTAGCATTTAGCCAAACTTGGCTGATGTCTTATTTTTCTTTTAATATTAGATTATTTAATTTAATTCGAGGCTGCAACAAGAAACTAGTAGTCGAACCAATTTTGGATCAGCGCGGAAATAGCAATCCCTGAATCGTTAGTTTATTTCGTATCATCTCAACAAGTTATTTAATTTTTAGAATATTGATTTCATGATTACTTTTTGTCAAAATAAAATCGAAATATTGCAATTATTTGCATCCTGGTTATTTTATATCTAGATATATCATGTTTGGTAAATTTTATACCTAGATATATCATGTTCGAGGGAGTTTTTTGTAACAAAAGAGAGATTTTTGTACTTAGGTAAAACGAAATCATCGTTGGCATTTGAGAATTAAACATAAGAAGTATGAAATTTGCAAGTTTAGACTCCACTTTTTGAATAGAACATTTAAAGTTCCATATGCAATTTATTATCATATAGTCATGACAAAGTTGAATATACGGTCAAAAAAACTTTTTAAATAAACTTTAAAACCCCAGTTTGAAAAATTTAGTCATTATTATTATTTTTTTTTTGAAATTAGTGGAATAAACTATTCATTACTTATTACAAATTTACAATGTTTCTGTGAGAAGTTTCCTCAATTGTTTCTTACTAAGACGCACACAGTTTTTACATGCATCAACAGATAGAAATACACCTCAGGGAAGAACAAAAAATAACATATCTTGTTGTCGTTCATATAAAGACGTGCTAGCAGAAAATGAACACTTTTTTAGTTGACTCTATATTTAGTAGTAGCTAATATCCCTATATCCTGTAGTAACCTGTAAAGAACATTTTTCACTCAGTGTAAAAAAAGTAAAAAGGCAATTTAACCAAGAAAAATAATAAGTAAAACTTAATGAACCAAAGCCATATATTCAAATTTCTTTTTTAATATTATAATTATGCTCATAATATTTGAACCATTTTACATCCAACACTTAATAATTCAATTGAGGTTTGCTAAGCTAATATAAATCTGCATTTAGAATTTAAAAAAATGAATCCGATTCAATGTGTTTCTCACATACTATTTTTAATGAATTCAGATTCATATGAATCATCTGAAAATAACAAAAAATATTTTGGACACATGTCATTTATTGTTTAATCTCCTAATTTTTTCACATAACAAGTTTCACACTATCAGAGATTCGAAGCATCGATAAATATTTTTTTATTTGAACACGAATAATTATTCCTTATATAATTTTAATTTTAATTCTAATCGAAGATTGTAAATAGTAAATTCATAAACAACTTATTGACGGGTAGAAGAACATCGAGCTAGCTAATATATCGTTGTAAAATCTGGTTTAATCTGGTTTGTTAATCCATGAGGATTAATTTTCTATTTTCAACACAAAATTCATATTGGTGACAGCTGTGCCTGTACTTGTTAAAAAAGGTATCCGTTAAAAAAAATGCTTCGTTCATGCTAATAAGACAATGACCTTTTTACCTGACAGATTGCTTTACAGATAAAATCACATTTTAGTGTTAAATAGAATGATTTTTTTTCAGTTACTTTTTCTGATTCTTCGTGGATTTGCCCTAAGATCCGACCCAAAATTGACTGTACTACTTTGAGTATTTATTGGTAATGATAAATTACCATGGATTTTCATTTTATTCTTCAGTTTTTGTTAATAGTTTTCTATGTATATACTAGATCAATCAATAAATTATTCTCTAATTAATTAAATGTTGTTCATTTTTTAAATAATAATCTTATACTTATTTTCTCAATAAATTTAATGTAGTACATATGTAACAATTTATATTACTTCACAGTATGATCGCACAGTATGTCAGTATCGTGTATATTGCACCCACCTAAAATCGGTGACATAACAGGAGGCAGCCAACCAAAATTAAAGAACCATCGGCTAAAGATTTTTTCAAACTGTCCATCGGATAAAGTTTTGATGTAGCATTACTATTTTATTATCCCACATTAATCTATTTGTTAAAAAAGCATGTTATCAATAAAGTTCTTATGTTTTAAGATATCATATATCAGAAAAAAAAAAAAAGGGTTTCGGTTATACAATGCTTCTTCTTATTTCAAATTTGAATATTAAGAATTTGTTTTTCAATTTGAAATAGAACAAAAAATGTATTGGTTTAAATTTAATTATGATAGATGATAAAATAAATTTGTGTAATCGAATAATATCTTCTTGGTGCACGTAAAATTCCTAATATAAATGGTTACCATGTAACATTACTTTTTTTTTTTTTGTTTTCTTTCTTTAGATATTGCACAAGAAAAAAAATTATATTTGTTCATCCCAAATTTATACATTATAGATTAGAAATACTTTCATATGCACCTTATTTTGTTGATTAAAAATTATGAAATATGAAATTATTATGTTTTATGATCTTGTATTGATTGGACCACAAAACGATTTTTGCATACATATCTACTAATCTTGTCAGATCAATTGTGAATATAAATGATGCACAAGTCAATTTGGATTTATTTTTTATGAAAAAAGAACATCTTGGTGTAGTACACATAAAAATTAGAAATTAGTACTTCGCTGCGAGATATTGGAGAAAGAAAGAAAGCAAAAAAAAATATATTCTTATTAATAATATTAAATTGAATATCTTATTTACATAGATGATAAAAAAAATTTGAGCATTACACATATATTGTGCATGTTTGAGACTTTGAGTGAGGGTCCAGCACAGCTCAATGAAAATTAAATTAGGGTGAACGGATGGAATCAGCTTAAAAAAAAAATGAGGGTTGTATTTGTAATCAGTGCAACACATTGGCAACTGGAAGGTCATTGCGTACGTGCCTCAGCCTTTTCTGAATTCTGATTTCGTCTTTTTTTTCTCTTCTAGAAGCGTCCATATATGGCATGCAATGCAACGGCTCAATACAATCCGGGTCGCTTACCTACGGGATTGAAGTTTCAAAAATAAAATAAAATCCGGGTCGCTTCGATTGTTAGATATCATCCAATCATAACTTGCCACGTAAGCAAGAGAGTAGTACAATTTGGCTGGAAGTAAAAGGAGCAGTGGGAATAAAATAGGTATCCAACGATAAAAAACAAAAAATTTCTTATTAATAATATTGAATTGAATATCTTATTTACATAGATGATAAAAAATTTTGAGGATTAGACAATATGTTGTGCTTGTTTGAGACTTCAATGAAAATTAAATGAGGGTGAACGGATGGAATCAGCTTAAAAAAAAAAAAAAATGGGGGTTGTATTTGTCATCAGTGCAACACATGGCAACAGGAAGGTCCTTGCTGCCTCAGCCTTTTCTGAATTCTGATTTCGTCGTTTTTTTCTCTTCTAGAAGCGTCCATACATGCATGCAATGCAACGGTTCAATACAATCCGGGTCGCTTAGACATCACCCAATCAAAACTTGCCACGTAAGCAAGAGAGTAGTGCAATTTGGCTAAAAAAAATGGAAGTAATTCATCAAAAAAAAAAAAATGGAAGTAAAAGGAGCAGTGAGAATAAAATAGGAATACAATGATAACTTTTGACATCTTAATTATATTTTTTTATTTAAATTTAAACTTGAGTCATATATTTTAAACTTAATGGTCAATTACAAAACTAATTTGACTTTTATGATATAAGGAATTTATGTATTTGAAAATTTGATCGAATTCAGAAGTTTAATTTGAGAACTTTATATTTAATCAGTTCTTTTAAATAATGTTTTCAAGGATTTATAAAATTTTCGAATTAATTTCTCCCAAAGTTACTCAACAAGGAAAAGAAAGAAAAATGCATAAGCTATTATAATTAAAAAGAACAAATAAATGTTTTATTAATACAATATTTACATAGATGTAGTGACATGACCACGAGTGTATACACGTGTAACCTATTTTTCTATATTTCTCAAGGACTCATCACTCATGGAGATTTTATTAAACTTTCAAATTAACTCTAAGCTTTTGACCCATAACCCATTATTAGAGCATCCCACAACTATACTTTATTATTAAAGTTACTTAACTAAATGAAGAAGCTGGCGGCCCATGTTTTGCCGTGAAGGTAAACTTTTGTCTTTGTTACTCTTTATTTGTGAAACTTTTGGTTTTTGAACTGTTGGGTCAAAAGTTGTAACTTTTAAATCAGACAAATTAAGGAGCTGTGTTGTTGATTTCTAAAAATAGTAGGTCAATGAATTTCTTTTCTTTCCTTGTACTCATGTAGTTTTTTGTATTGATGAATTTATTGTTAACGAATGAGTGGAAAGAGATTGGTAATCCAGTTACCAATCTTATAATTATGGTTTTTATAACTTATTAAGAAAATGTGATTTCTTGTGCATTTTTGGAGTTCCCTCTGCAGCTGGAGCACAACATGGATGGAGCAATAGCTGGATTCAGAGAGATGGTGGCAGCTGGAGCAGGATCAGATGCTCATCGTGGAGAGGATGGGGTTGCTGTCATTATTGATGTGTGTGATGCACCTCCAATTTTATTACTGCAGTTGGGTATTGCTGTGAGGGTTGATGTTTGTAATGTGGTTTTTCCAACTTGTGGTTAATTAATAAGTGCTGGATTTTATTTGTGATTGGAGGGGGGGGGGATGGAGTATGACAAGTTATAGTTTTAATATTGCTTTTGATTCTAAATACTGTAGGGTATAGATAGCAGTTAGGCACTGGTTTCATTGTGATACCAGTGGTACCATCGTGATTCCAGTGCAGTAAGAGTGTTAGAATTGGTTTGTTCTCGTGTAATACTTTGCTTTTGATAAATGGTAGGCGTTACCGCCTACTTGTTTCAAAAAAAAAAAATTTAACATGCATAGGTACTAATTGAGATATCATCGTTCTTCCAATTAACATTGATTGAACCTATAATGTGTTACTTTTCTTTGACTGAAGCGATTTATATTTTGCTATAAAAGGTACATTTTTGGGAGTGTTGACGCTACAGCTGTCACACATATAAGAGTGATTTAGCATCTCTCATGCATGTGATCTTTAATCAATATGATTTTTTGTTGGTTTCTTAAAATCAAACCGCACATTAAATTGAACCTGCACACTTAATCCATGGGTGTGGGTTGTTGTTTTCAATCACTGATGTCCTAATTATGAATGGGATATAATTTTTATGTATGAAAATGATAATCACATACATGCCTTCTCTTGCAAAAGAGACGATGAAAATGTATGATATAGTAGGTAAAAAATATATAAATACTATATAGAGGCTTTACAAATTCTGAAATCTATAGGCAGAAAGCAATCGATCGGGATCATTCAATACGACAGTATGAATACGGTACCAAGGCAAACCCATAGAAATACCCCTTAAGAGAAATAGAAACTATGTCACTTTATTTTATCGCATTAAACTAAAAAGACTATATACTGTGTACCTCACCTTTTTTTCAGTAGATTCTGTATCATAAAGGGCTCATTTTGATTTCATCCCATTGAAAATCGAAATAAGGGAACAACTCTGTTCATAAGAACAAAGAGAAGCAGATCTATTCTATACCCGATAAGTACCAATACGCAACGGGAAGATTGCATTATTATAATAACTTGTTAATCATTCGAATGACCAATCCCTCGTTCCAGAATCCATTGTCTTAGCATACATAGGATTCCAAACGTACATCAGTACATGCCAAGTTTAGGCTTAGAATAGCAAGATCCAAAGTGGGGGTCTAACTTTCAAAAAAATAAAAATTGATAATAGTAGTTAAAGTAGGGGGTCTGAACGTAATGTTAATTTTGTATTAGAGTTTTCGATTCCTAGAATGTTGTTAAATGTTGACCCAGCCCCCTCTAATTAAAGTTAATTCCGCCTAATTCCTAAATATTGAAAGTACATTATTAGAAAATTAATATAAAAATGTTATAACTATTTTTTTAGTTCAAGCTTCAACTGTATGAAGCAACGGGCCTAAAAAAGCCCATTACTTGCTCTTTTTAGAAACAAAGTTCTCACGCCCGCCCGATAAAGAGTTTTCTGATAAAGAAATATACATGTGTTTTTTGTGTTTTACTAAAATAGTGGATACTGATTATATATGCATACAAAAATGAACACAAAATTATAGTACCAGGTTTAGCACTAAAATCTCTTTTGAACAACATAAGATGAAATGATGTTCATACAAGCTGAAAAACATGCATCTCTTTCATTATTACCATGCATCTAATATAGTGTGCTATTTTTTTTTTTTGTACTCTTTTTTAATAGGTTAAGTACTACCTGCAACGGAGCTAGTCATGTTATTATGTACTTAAAACAAAATTTAGGAGTTAATTTTTATGAGTGACTGTAAAAGACGCTAGAGATATTTAGGACTACTTATCAATAGCTAGTTATATATGGATCATAAATTTGGTGAAGTGTTAGTATTATCTTGCTTTAATCTTAATGTGGGTCCCAGCAGTAGGTTTTAGTCAAACTTGGCTGATGTCTAATTTTTTTTTTCCAATATTAGATTATTTAAATTAATTGGAGGCTGCAATTCTCTTTCCAATTATCACGATCCAACGACACGAAACTCCTAGTCAAACCAATTTTGGATCAGGATGGAAAATAAATAGCAATCCCTTATAAGGAGACCAAATAGCGGGCAACGATACGGACGGTTTTAATTAATAATAATATAATACTATAGATAAGCTAGCATTGCACTTACAATTTGATGTTGGCTAATGAAAGTAATCATGCACATCTGGCCTAACTTCAAATTGTGTAATTGCGGTGACCCGAGAATAAAAAATTTTGCATTCAAGTTCAGGCCTAACTTCCCAAGAGGATTTCATGACTTTTTATGATATAATTTTGTAGTGCTAACACTCTTTAACATCACCAAATTCTTTTTATTATCAAAGCGAGCATAACTGTAATTAGTATGACATTGAATTGGAAAAAGAAATCCACCAAAAATACTGAATAATTAATAAAGCATATGAAAAACGAAAGTAGTGCAAGAACAACAATAGTTACTAACAACATTAAAAAAAAAAAAAAAAACAATATTTGTTACTCACAAGTTGTATAGAACAAGATAAAGAACCCAATATGTAACCACAATTTACCAATCACAGGAGATGCAATGCTTGAATGCCATGGCAGGTGCACATTTGCAAAATGCAAATGCACAACGCCTGTGGCCCTGTTTATTGAAAATCATTTCATCTCTTCATGAAATATACAGGTGTGCCCAATTACATTTTCTGAGTTCGTAACTTAGTACAAGATGACCATTAATGCTCAGGTGGTCACGTGCTTGTTTGGAACGAGACTCACGTCATTATAAGGATATGTGAGCATGTCCCTTTGGAGCATTATATCCGGTGAAAGGCCTGAAATAACAAAAAGTTTATCCCAACTTAATTAGTAATGAAATTCTGAATTTTATAAAAAAAATTTCATATATATTTTTTACTTTTTGTAAATATATTTTAAGTATTCAATTTCTACCTTTGGTATCGGCAAGAAGGGTCAATGCCAACTGCCAAGCATTTTACGGTCAATGAATTCGTCACATTACTCAGAAAATAACCCTGCGCCACTGCGTGGCTGCGCCCTGCGGAGGCTGACCCAGTTGGAAAAGCAAAAAGAAAGTACAACGCACCTGACCTGGGCTTTATTTCAGAAGACACTTAACTCTGGGTTTTACTAAAAAAGTATTTATTTCTGGTTTTTGTCAACAATTTAAATATAATTTCTATGCTCAGTTGGATTAATCCTTAACTGGACGCGATCATTAAAATGAAGAAGTTCGAAGTCTAGTAAGAATGTGAAATTAGTCGAAAGTCTCTAACGGTGGAATTTGTGTACGAAAAAAAATTCTTGCGTCAAAACATTGGAATAATTAGGCGAGACATTCTTCACTTATAGGAAACTAATGAGATATAATTAGGGGGGTACCATTTCCACAAGTAGTTTCCAACTTGACAATGGCATTTCCTCAAATTAACATCTGTCATGCATCTTCATCGCATCCCCAAATAATAACTCACGTAACCTCTCACTCGCACTTGTCATCTGCTCAACTTATATTACTTCGTCCTTCCAATAATTAAGGGTCCCAATAATTTAATTTTGTCTCACTACTACTCATTCTCTTGCAATTAGCCGTGTAGACTACAGACGTGGTAATTAAAGTATTAAACTGATAATTCCTTCTTTGAATTGAAATTTTAGTTTCTAATGTACTACACAGACGAACGAATTGACCACCATCTTGTGATACCTCATATATATCGTGCCACACTAAGCTAATTCAACCTTGGATTTAATTAAATAAATGTTACTTGAGTGCACGTACACAGAATAACTTCAACAAATGCGAGGCAGCAGTGTGTATTTATCTGTAAGTAGCATCAGTTTTTTACATCTAATCGTCGATATAGCGAATGAAAGGTCATTGTGTGTCAGTAAGAAAGCAATATTCAATTGCATGTTATGTTATCGTCTTATCGAGAAAAAAAAATATATAGGAAAAATGGAAAATAGAAAGCTAAGGTGGGACTTGCCTATTTCGCCCACTAAAGAGTTCAGCGAAGAAAGTCTATTGACCGTAATTTTTTAATGAACATAAATCAAAATTTAAATTTAATAATAATTATATAATTTAAATAAATTCAAGAATACGCATCTAGGTGTGCTGGCGACTGAGCATACCACCGGTGGCTTCCCTGAAATCTGACATGCCAATGGGTCCGGCTTCCTTGCAATTTTGGTTTAAAATTCAACCATTCATACAGAAACACAGAACAAAACTCTGCCAATTTTTTAAGATTTCACTTAATTCATTATGTGGTTCTACAAAATCACGGCTATACATACCTCTTTGGTTTGCACTTCCCTGGTCGTTGTTAATATTGGCGTTCACGTACTTGTTACCATGAACAAAATTTTTTTTTAGACATACTAGATAGAGGCTACCAACAACAAAATTTTAAAAATCAAAATGGCCAGAACCGAGAAAGATAGTACGTATGCCTATTGATTAATTATATTCATGCCTTTTCATGTATATTAATCAAGTAAAGAATGCATTTTTTTTAATTTCTTGTTCATATTTATCTTTTCAGGTATGACCCTCACAAAATATTTATCTTTTCAGGTAAGAAAATTTACAGTGATGATACGTCACAAGTTAAATGTAAAAAATTAGTCATTTTTAAATTAAAAGTGAAGTATTTTTTTTTTATGAATGGAACTTCTGATGAATTAATTGTCGCATTAGAATAATTATTATATACTCTTCGACATATGTGTGGGACGAAATGAGTCAGGACACCAATATATTTTTGTTCTTTTCTGACATGCATGGCCCATAATCAGGCTTTCCTTTTCTGTCCAATTGTGTTTGTTTTTTTTTTGGATCGATTTTCTATTCTCCCCCATAGTCCCATTCAATAAACAAGGAATTCTTCGTGGCCTGACCTCAGGCGAAGTGGCGAACCATCGAAGTTTCAATTCAAGAGCTGGCGCTTCCTTCTCCTATTGTCCCACTGTCGTCTTCTTCCACCTCTGATGTCGTCGGAGGTTGTAAGAAAGGTTAAATGAAGGCGATTGCTTGCGACAATTGGTCGGAAAGAGAGTGAGGATGCACTTCGATAGGCCAGAGATTTCGACCAAACCTGGTTTTTGACAGTGGTATGTTCAATGAGTATAGGTGTCAAACGTGCAGAAACAGAACGGAACCGGTATGTTCCGTTTTCGTTCCGTTTCTGGTAACGTAATAAAATATCATTCCGTTTCGTAAAACGGAACAGTTTTTCGTTTCGTTAACTGTTCCGTTCCTTATTTTCCACTGATTTCAGCATAATTTCCATTGATTTCAGTCATTTTTCAGTAAAACAGAACACTAACGTGCATTTCGACCCGTTCCGTCTCTGAAAACGTAACTCATTTACCATTCCGTTTTGAAATTTTAGAAAATCGTTAATTTAATTAATTCTGAACCATTCAAAAATAGTAGTTTTTAAAAATCCGAAAAAAAATACTTATAAATTTCAAAAAAATATAAAATTTGGTCTGCATGAAGATTTCAATAGGAAGATCATATTGGACAGTTTGGATCAGTCATTTTGAACTAGATCTAGGAATTTTGATGGCAACTCACCGACCCTTTGATGAGTTGCAACTCGCCATAGCAAAACTCTATATATATATGGATACACATAATGTATAATCGTTTATATCCGTTATGCATAGGCATATTCAATCTCTATCAAGTAATCTAATATCGCCATTCAATCTTTTCTTAAAAAAAATAATAATTGTGAACTTTGAATATGGGCTCAGAATATTACAGATTTGCCGAGAAATATGGCTCAGAATGCTGCTCATCCAAGAGTCCAAGATGATGCCCACATTGAATTAAACGGTCCCACACACTAAAATAGGAATTCATATTTGCGATTTTGATCGATTTCATAAAAATTTTATACCTTGTGCAAATAAGATTTATATATTTAAAATATATTAATTTTTTTAATGTAAATATATTAATTATACTCTTTTTTTTTTGGGTGAAAGTACGCAAGACATGGAAAGTACTTATATATAGGGATGAAAACAGATCGGATACGGAGCGGATGTTGGTCTTTTCATATTCGCATCCATATTTTTTCGGATACGGATACAAATACGGATGCGTTTGGATACGGATACGGTTCGGATATTAAACGAATACGAATACAGTTCCGATATTATCGGATACGGAGTCGAATACGAATATTTTTTTGTCGGATACGGATTGTATTTTAATCTTATTTATTTACAATAGTAGTTTCTGTAAATATAATAATATTCAATATACTCAGTGTCTATGTTAGTACTTCGTCAAGATCAGTAGTAGTGCATACGAATGAATATCTATTATTTTTCATAGTTTGAGCCAAATGAGCATTTCTTTAATCTTAATAACATTGTCTTCGATCACACTCTACAACTTTAAAAGTGAACTTTCTTAAATTCAAAGTAAGCACATTTATTTATTGGGTTCTAACTTTCAACACATAAATACATAAGTTCACAACCAGAAGGAAATAAAAGGCTAAAAGTGAAAGCAAATAAGAGACCATCTAAAATTGCAAGCACCACATATACACAAATCTAATAGGATTGATCAATAAATTCAGTTTTTTCACATTTTGAATTCCAACAGTATAGTCAACTAGTCAATGTCAAATCATATCATGTTACCTTAAATGTCATCATACATTAAAATAGTATATCAATCATATGTAATCATCATGATTAGAGGAAAAAATTAATTTTAGTGTTGTTATCAAATATAATCGTCTCAATAATAGAAAGTAAAAGCAATTTTATGTTACTAGTCCAAATGAAAATATTATTGTAAGATAATTTATCTAATAAAAATTTAGTATTATCTAATTAAAAGTATTCTCTAATGTAGAGAAGTAATTATATTAATCATCTTATGTTGTTAAAAATACGGATAAACGGATTAATATATATCGGATACGGATAATATCTATATTTTTTTGTCGGATACGGATACGGAGCGGATTTTTATCCGCTCCGTTTTCATCCCTACTTATATATCATTCATTCAGGGTTCAAATAGGCTGACATTTTGTATTGAACAGTAAAATACAATATTGACGGCTCACTCAGTTATAACTTAAAAAGTAAAAGAATGCGCTGACATGCATGGCCCATAATCAGGCTTTCCTTTTCTCTCCAATTGTGTTTGTTTTTTTTGGATCGATTTTCTATTCTCTCCCATTCAATAAACAAGGAATTCTTCGTGGCCTGACCTCAGGCAAAGTGGCGAACCATCGGAGTTTTAATACAAAGAATTCCTTCTCACATTGTCCCACTGTCGTCTTCTTCCGCCTCTGATGTCGTCCGAGGTTAAATGAAGGCAATTGGAAAGGAGCGAGGATGCGCGCACTTCCACAGGCCAGAGATGTTGACCAAAACTAGTTTTTTTACTTTCAATGAGTGTCCTTTGCTTTGTTACATTTGGATGCAATTGGGTGTTTCCTGCATTGAATTTGTAATAATTGCCTCACTGGGTTATACTTAGAAGAAACGCTCTGATATATGCGAATTATATCAACGCCAAAAAATATATATATATGGATATATGGTTCGATCTTGGAACTGAAATTGGATGATCTATTTATAATTATTCAAGGTACTGATTATGAATGACCAATACTTGTGAAAAGTAAATAATAAATAAAATCAACATCTTCAGAACTGATATGGGGCATCCTACTGTTGAGACATCCTTTGACATCCTAATATTGGGCCTTGGTGATTATGGGCTTACGATACACCAACAATCTTTGCTATATTATTGTTTACTAAGGAAGTACTTAATAATGTATAAGGGATTACTTAATAATGTATACCGGAGTATCTAATTTCACAGTATGGTTTCCTAGTTGTTTTTAGAATAACCTCACTTTATCGTGTTTTTTCCAATCTTCCCTTACTCATTAGGTACTGTATGGCAGGATAAATCTTTTGGATCAACTAAAACTTTCTAAAAATTCCAGACCATGAAATTTTAATTTTTTTTTTTTTTTTTTTATCAGGTTGAAAACGTTTAAATGTTTTTGGTATAATCGCCCCCTAGTTACCTACCTAGAAATAGAAATTTAGAAAGCCATAAAAATTTAAGAATAAAAACCTTGCTCTGATACCAGAAGGGAGGATCGATCAGAGGATACTTCGAACTTCAATTGGTTTTTGAACACGAGAAGTAAGAAGCACACACAAGCGGAATTTTATTGATTTATAAAATATTACAAGAGAAGTGGAGGGAGAAAGAAATTTGAGAAGTAAAACTTGCTCGTTCTGAGCTTGTTTTGCAACTCTAAAACAAACTATTATATAGAGACTCGGGATGGAATCTCAATTATCACACCGGGTGCTCATTGGGCCCCATCGCATGTGATTAATGGATTTCCACAAATCTTTGTCTCCCACTCAGAAAATAATAGTGCTCCACTAACCGAAAGCGGCCGAAAGTGGAACGTACTAACACACATTAGTGGGTATCCTGCCCACTTTTTATAAAGACAAGCTAGTGGGTATCTAATCCCACCGAAAGTTGAACGGATGGTTATCAAACATGGGTCCACCACGTTCTAAAATACTTAATTAACAAAAGTCAGTGGTTTTCCGTAGATTACCACCAGACTGATTATTATTATACTAAAGTCAGTGGTTTTCCGTAGATTACCACCAGACTTATTTATGCAATAAATTCAAGCATTTTCTTTAATTTTTCTTCCATTTGTTTAATATGCTTGATTTGTTCCTTATGTTCCCAATACTCATCTCCATATACGCAGTCACATCGTTGATAGATTTGAGTAAATGAGATTTCTCTTTCCACCATGGACTTTAATGATTGTAGCTCCACCAGGGTCTTTTGGATTTGAAATTCTTTAATTTGTTTTCTGGTGTGACGGTATATTGTATGTTCATTTAAAGTTCCATCGTTAATCTCCTTGTCATAGTGGTAGGCATGGATGTTGACAAGGCTGTTACTGGGAAATGGCTCATTATTCTCTCTTGTAAGAGGTGTAACTGGGTTTTCGAGATTGATTTGTCTGCTAGTTCCTCCAGGACTGGTTCTAGCTTGCCAATGAGCTTTTCCTGGTCTTCTGTTAGACATTTGGACTGAAGTGTATAGGTTGTTATTCGAGAAAGAGTGTCGGCTAATGTGTTTAACCGTCCTTCAATATGCTCAAAATTAACCTGTACTCCAGTACCTGTTACAAAATCAACAAATTTAATCCACCTTACCCTTGATGGTTTATTAGATGACGTTTTATTATAGAAGCTAATAATAGCTTGGCAATCTGTGCGTAGGGTAATTTCAGATTTATCTAAATAATGGATTTTCATGGCTGAGAGCGTTTCCATGCATGCATGTATCTCAGCATCAATTGTTGATTTGACTGTCGGGAATTTCCCGCTTGCATAGGCGCAGATCCTCTCGGTTGATCTAGGATCGCCTTTCATCTTTTTCCATTTGCAAATTCCTCCCCATCCTTCCATACAACCATCAGTTTCTAGTACAATATATGCATCTTCAGGGGGGAATTCCAAATTTGGAAGATTCTGGACTAATTCCTGAATCCTTTTGATAAGGCTTATATCGGATTGTTTGAGCCTTTTATCTCCATGAGGACTTGTTTTTGAATAAAGTGGGCCAAGGAGAGTTCCAAGATTAGGGATATAAGATCTTGCATAATTAAGAATGCCTAACCATGATCTTAAACCCTTCTTTTCCTTTAGCGTTTCTATATCAAAATCTGCAATTTTCTTGATGATGTGGGGTTGCAGTTTGATTTTTCCTCTGTTAATATGCGCTCCTAGGAATTCAATCTCTGGTACTGCAATCTTCATTTTTGTTGGGGATAGTACCAGCCCGTGTTTTTCGCAAATTGAGAGCATGACTTCTAGATGGCCTGCATGCTCTTCCTCATTTCTGGAAAATACCAGAATATCGTCGAAGTAGACAGCTATGAATGACTCCGTGCCTTTGAAACAATTATCTATTTTTCTTTGGAAAATAGCAGGAGCATTTTTCAATCCGAATGGCATCACCAACCATTCATAAAGGCCTCCAGGGACTATGAAAGCTGTCCAAGGGATAGAATCCGGGTGCATTGCAACTTGATGAAATCCGCTTTTTAAGTCGAATTTCGAGAAGATTTTGCTTGTGCTAATCTTTTTTAGGATTGTGTTTATTCCCGGTAGAGAGTACTGATCCTTATGGGTGTTATCATTAAGGGTTCTGTAATTAAGGACCATTCTTTCTTTCCCTTTAATTTCTTTTCCGGTTTTTGGGTCTATTGATGTTCCGGAATTAACTATGAATGCCATAGTACGATGCCTGCTCTTACTCGGTCGGATGACTCCAATGTCGAGTAGGAGTTTGATATGACGGTTGAATTGTTCTTGCATCATAGGTGTGACATGTTTCAAGGGTTTATCTTCTATTGTTAGATCTGGATTGATGATATCCAATTTGCACACAACCTTATTCTTTGACCAATGTTGTAGGGGGTTATCACCAATAAATCCTTGTTCTTTCAACCTTGTAAGCAGGGTGGCAAAATGGTTTTCAAAGTTTTTATTGTGGATCTGGTTTTGGTAATACACAGAGTCTTGGATTGTGAGGTATTCGATTTCTTCTAGACCCAATTCTTCAATTGCCACAGTGTTTGCGACGGTTTCAGTGCTGGTTTGGACTACCGTCACATTTTTATAGAAGGTTATTATGTTACCTTCTATTCTTAATCCCCCTTGCATCGAGCGTATAAAATTACACCCGATTAGCATCTGGATTCCATCTCGCATACCCATAGGGAAGCTGTAGGTAAATGGTATTCTGAATTTATTTTCACCAATTGTCATCTGGCCTCCTTTCAGCTTCTTCGTGGCGATTTGCCTTGAATTTACACCAGTTATATGCACAGGGTATGGACTTTCTTCTAAAGCCTCTTCTGGTACGGCTGTTTGACATATGGAACAGTTTGTTGCACCAGTATCAAGAATTGCTCTTATTTCAAATGGCTTTAGGTTAGGAATTTCGAATAGTACCACCAGGTTGTATAATCGGTTAATAATTTTTCGTTGGCCTGGTCTGGTTATTTCTTCAGCTTTGTACTGCCCTTCTTCTATTAGATGTGAGAGATTTTCTGTGATTATCACATGGATTTCTTCACTCTTATTTTCAACATTTTCTTTTTCCTTAGAAATGGTTAATAACTCTTCAAAATCTTTGGAGAGGTCTTTGAGTAGGTTTTCACCAGTTAGGATTTTCAACTCTTCAGTTAACCTCTCATTTTCAGCCTCCAAATGCTCAATGTATTTGAATAATTCCTTGATTAAGGAATCTTTATTCTGATATTTTCTAGGTTGAGTTTTGGGCTTTACTGGTTTGCCAAGGTAAAAGTTTGAACATAAAGGACATGCTATTAAGCCACATCTTTCACATCCAATTTTGTGGTTTGAGTTTTCCTTGCAAAAACTACATGGCCCGGTAAAACTTGATTCTTCTGTGAATTGGTGTTCACAGATTTCTTGTTCTTGAGGGAGTTTTACCTTACAACGCCAACCATAATTTGTTATGCTGAGCATGAATGCGCCTTCATATGGTAATTCTTCAAGGCAGGCCCTGACATGATGCTCAGTGTTGCCTGTTTCTCCTTCAGATAGACTGCAAATGGCATCACTGTCTGGCTCATTGAGATCAACTGATACGATATCTAGATCTTCTGGTAAATCTAGATTTTCTAGGATTGCTGCTCTTGCAATGTTGCCTTGACTTCTTGTGCAATTCCTGGCAAAGTGACCTTCTTCTCCACATATGAAACATTTGCATTTTCGGATCCTATCCGAGTGTTTTCTTTTAAACACCCGAACATGTGAGTCATGTGGTTTTCCTTTATAGGTTTTTGCCTTTCTGAGACCAAACTTCTTTCTGTTAGAGCGGTAGTAATCACCAGGTATGGGGATCTTACTACAAATTGTAAGATCCTTGAGACTCCTTTGTAAAGCAGCCTTCTTACACATTTCTGCCAGATATTGGTAAGAAAAGTGTATTCTTGGCATCACCCCCGTAGTGTTATTTGGGAATTTTGCCTGAAAAGCTTGCTCTAACTCTTTTCCAATGAGTGGTGGCATTTTTCTAAAGAATTTTTCAGAAAGCTCTGAAGAGATATACATTCGGCCTGATTTTGCTGCCAGCACTTTGAAATCATTCATATAGAGGAATAGATTTTGTATGTTCTCGCATGAGAGCCTTTCAAGATCATTGTAGGCTCGATCTTGCTCCTCTGTGGTTCCTTGATATGGATCTTCTAATAGCAACACCCTTCTTATCTGGGATATGACATTTTGGGTGTCGTCAGCGATTGCAACCAGCTGCTCATATTCTGTTAAGAATTCAATTCTCCATTGGATCCATATTTTCTTTTCTATCTCACCCAATAGATTTTCGATATATACCACCTTTGCTTTATTATCATCGAAAAATTTTTCACTTAATAGGTTTAGGGTGATAGATTCCCAACGGGATATTGTATCATTGTATAGGCCAATATCTTCTGGTAATACCAACATGGCTCATTGTGTTTGGCTAGCTGTTGGTAAATTCCACTGTTCATTTTGATGTCTACCAATTCCACCAGGTAAACCTCTTGGCCTTATCCCTTGGAACTGGGATGAGGATGATGCTACATTTGTCCTCAATCTTCCGGGTGGATAGGTTACTGGACCCATTACTGGTTCAGAAGGTGGTCTATAGTTTGAGGTGACACTTGAAAAAGCCTTTTCTTGAACTGGTATTTCTTCTAGGAATTGTTTTAGTTTCGGGTATTCCAATTCCATCATAAGAACTGTTTCATGATTATTTATTTGGGCTGTAGTTGAGGCTTTGGTTTCTGTCTCAGTCTCAGTTTCTGCATGTGTCTTGGTTTCGGTATATATCCCACCATCTTTCGCAAAAGGATTGATCCAATCCTCATCATCTTTATCATTCGTATCCCATACGGGACCATAATCTTGTATAACAGCAGGTTGTGCCATTATCTCCAAAGTTTCCCAGAAGATTTCAGTATCATCTTCGGGTTCATCATTATCTTCTTCTACCCAGAACATAAACGCTGTTTCCTCTTCAGAGAGTTGTTCTTCATCATTAGGGCCTACAGAGGGACCCTGAGGAGTTGGGGTAGCTGCATAATTTTTGAATTTAAGCAGTATAGAACCATCAGTTCTAGTTTGTGATATTGCTTCTTGAGGATGTTGTATCTCCGGCTGTTGTGAGGGCCTGATAATCCACTGCCTTCCTCGTAATTCAGTGGTCGAATATCTCTGGCCTGGAATAGCCTGAACTCCTCTGCTTGCTAAGTAATCAGATACATTGGAGACATTGTATCTGAATCCTGTATAGCTCGTATTTGAGAGTCTGCCAATTAATGATCTTGTTAACAGCAGATTACTCTCGCCTGCTTGCCAGGTATCATACCCATGTGTTTGAATCACCAATTGGATATGATTAAAGAAATCTCGAATTGATAGCATTATATTTGGTGCTATGTAGGCAAGCTGTGTATCATGAGTGAGATCTATCTCCATGGTGCCGATAATAGATCTATCGTCTGACCACCTTGTGTCTCTGAATACTACTAGAGCGTTAACTCCAGCAGCTCTTCTATGCAACGTGAAAAGTCGGATCATGATTAGGCCTATATGTAGGTGTTGAAGCCCTGATCGTTGTAACTCTTCAAAACTCTGTTGTGTTATGAATGGTAATTCGAGTTGTTGACTGCCTGCGACAGAGATTCTCTGGTCAGAGTAGTGTTGATACACCTGGTGTTGTGTTGTGAACAAGCCTCCTGCTTGATACAGAATTTCGGCAGGTACTGTTTGTACACGTCTGAATTGTGAGATGTTGAGCTCAGCCTCAGGATTTAGTTGTGATTCTAGTGTTCTTTGATATCCTCTTGGTCGGAGGTGCAACCTTCTGTTCAGCTCATGCCTTGCTCTATGACCTAGTCTGTAACCTCGGATTTGATCTTCTATGGTTGGGGTTTGTTCCCGAGATTGTTCATCACGATTTGAGACTGATGGTCGTGATTCCATTGTTTGAGTTCTTGTTTGGCTCATTTTGAAGAAGATTTCTTCTTTTCTTCTTCTATTATCCTCTTTGGGTCTTTAAACACGTAAAAAGGTGTTTTCTCCTTTCGTGGTTTTTGTAAGGGCTCACCCAGGGACAATTTTTGAAATCCTTTTTGCAAATCTTCTAAGGATTTTGAGATATCTGAGGAAGTCCCAGCAGACGTTTGATCTGCTACGACCCTTTTGATATCTCTGATTATTTCTTTACAATCGGAGAGGTTTTCGCTGATTTTTACCAACAGCTGAATAATTGTGTTGTTTTGTTTTATAATAGCTGTGGTACTCTTCTGTGTTACTTTTGTAGGTCTAATGAAACCTACAGATGGTTCTTCAATGGATTCTGTTGCTGAGAGAGCACTTCGATATGGTTCGGTTTGTGAAGTAATACGCCAGTCGTTCATAAAGGAAAATAATTATTAGCGATTTTTAGAATAATATGGGTTTATTCTAAAATTTCTTAAATCTTTAGATGACCTTTTAATTTTTCAAATATTCTAGGTCGGCCTTTCGGGTTTGATTATACCTTTAAAGTTTTTCTGTTTAACAACTTGAAATATTATAACATCTAATTTTTACTGGGTACAAATTCTGGGGATCCTAAGCAATCTAGATATAGGATGTCATGGGATGTCTTTTTCTTAGGATGTCACTTATACAATCCCCTTTTGCTATGCTCTCCGTCGGTTCTTTTAAACTTTAGGACTTCAGCTTACTCTGGCGGGGACATTATTTGGGCCTCCACTTCTTGGGCCATATGGCTGAGACATTTTTTTTTAAAATTTAACTTTGAAGCTCTTTTAATTATGGGCTTCGATTTTATTTTGAAATATTTAATAAAAATGTTACTGATATCTAGATGCTTGCATATATGGCTAAGTTGCTAACTAGCAAGCTAGGTCCATTTTAAAATTAAAATTTAAACTGCAATATCTTGATCTCCATTATGAGTGACTATATCACTCGATCGGTCCTTGTGCTGCATCACTTTATCTAGTTCTTGCCCTCTGTAATAATCATCCAGCAAGAAGTTGCGCGACACCGCGTATATGAATATGAACGAGGGAATTGACAACCATAAACATGGAGGTACTTCTGGGATGTTAAACAAACCGATAAAAGTAAAAGAAATTATTAGCGAGTAATATCTGGATAAATTCTTTACATGCTGATATTCTCTATTAGGATCGATTTCCTGAGTTGCCTGCAACCACGACCAAACACATAACACTCCGAGAAGTGGAGGAATACATTTCCATCCTATCCATAAGAACGACTTGTTCATGTCAAAATAAATCATCATAGGGAAAAGAATAAAGGAGGCGCAAGAGGCAATTGCTACGTCCACAGCAACAGAAACTTTATTACTACAACATAGCTGCTGAGTATCGGTTTCTTCTACAGTAGGCCCTTGAAAACAGACAAAAAAAAAAAACGGTTAATTAGTACTTGAATAATGTGACTGAAGGACTTTTAGGACCTTCAGACTATAGTATGTTCATTACTGATGACAAGATTATTTTGTCAAAAAAATTAATGTACCTTTAATTGTTTGTCCCATCCCGTCCTCTCGAATTTTATTAGATGGCAGAGCGTTCGCTTCAACATCCATAAATCTATAAACTTATTATTAGTAACGCATACAATTGTACAATAACATGTTGTTCAAAATTCACTAAATAATTCCTCATTATTTCAATTGGATAGCGTAACACAAATTCAATTGCAAAAGTTTGATATAGGTACTAAATACTAACAATCAAGGAAAATACCCAAAAAAATGAATCCGAACAAGAAAAAGAAGAAACAAAAGCATCTATCAACTGCATCCTCTGACCTCTCAATCCGCCTCCGATGTTAACAATTGAAAATTAGAAAATAACAAGTTAACAATAGATCAGAAAATAAAGAGAGATGAATTACACACTCTCTCTTCTTGTAGCACACTGCTCTGTTGGTCCAGTACACGGCCACATTTGGGCACATTGCTATTGCCTGAAAATACAACAACCAAAACTATTTTAAATTTAAGAAATTGCATCCCCAAAGTTACCCTACTATATTCGACATAAAAAAAATTGAAAATTGAGCTACTGCATCGAAATACAACACCCAAAAACTATCAGCATTACAATATACATGCACCAAGTGACCCAACTAAATTACAGATTAAAAGAATTGACAGAAGGAGCATGATCCTCAAAGAGTACAAAAACCTAGATTATCCATTACTCCTGCCAAGGGCATAGATATTGTTGGAAAAGTTATTATTATTATCAATCCCAAGCGATATGAGACAATTCCAGTATTTATTTTCTCAATTTCTATTCATTTCTCTCTAGTTTCTCCTCCGTCCCAATTACCTGTAATCAACCCAATTTTAACAACAACAACAACAATAACAACAACTAAACCTTTTGTTCCAAACAAGTAAAAATAAACGAAACTGAACGGACATAATCGAAATAATAGAGCTCAAATTAAACTAAAAATATCAAAATTTTCAACAAGATTAAAAGGCGAAATAGCAAAAAAGACCTCGGTATAAGCATCAATGGCGGCACCTAAGCGATCCTTCTTGAAGAAGGTGTTACCATATTGTTTGAGGAGCTCTGCCTGCTTCGCCACGCTTTTGGTACCGACGCCAGTTCCATCTCTCTCTCTTTGTGGTAATTATTATAGAGAGAAAAACGCTCGCTTTGATTTATCTGGATATATTTTGGTCTTTGTTAATCAATCCAATTCCAAGTGCGAAGCGAAACGCTGGCTTTCAAACGGAATTCTGTAGAAGCTTCTAATAGGAAACCCAATGGAGCAAGAAGAAATATTTTAGAAGTTACAACTTTCTACAGATTAGAACAGATTAGAAGAGTAGAAAATATTTCCTCTTGCCATTGGATTCCGCAACCATTCTTCTCGTTCTTGGTCTCTCTATTGATGCCGCACTGGAAGAAATTAGAAAAAAGAAACAAAGGAAAGATGAAATTGATAGTGTGAAGTTTAATTAGACAGTGGTGGTTACAGGGGAGAGAGAGAGCAAGAAGAAAACTCATTTCTCGATACGTTGTCATCGAGGGGAGAGAGAGAGAGTTCTTCGTTTTCGGAGATGATGATTGCAAAGTTGCATCGCATCGCGACTCTCACCGGGCATCGCGTCTAGGGTTCTGGGATCGAAGAGAGGAAGATGGAGAAGTGAAAATCGAAGAGAGGAGAGAGTCGAGTGATGTGGTCCTCCTCACAGCGAAGAGATGCAGTGAAGAGAAGCGATTGGAATGAGGGAGAAAGGAACAACGAAATTTCAAAATGAATAAAAAAAAGGGAATATAAATCTAAACGAAATATCCACAAACTTTTACAAAGGTAAAGGAACGGAACAGCACACGCAGCGCTTCAAACGAAAGATTAATTAACTCTTTGCTCAGAAAACTCATCTGAACCATTTATCAATTAACATTTTGATCATCAACGGTGTGGATCGTTCGGAATTAATCATCAGAGGTGTAGAATGTCCAGACCAAGATTGTATCCTAAGATCCTACACTCTTGGCTTGGTGCATTTATAAGTAGTATCGATATGCGTAATTACCAAGTTATAAACCAATCCTTTTGAATAAATAAGATATGAATCATATTCTAGACAGTATAAAAAGTTTAAATGTAGATTATAGCGATGAAATGACCTAGAATGAATCCAGAAACGATTGAAATGCTCAAATGATACTCAGAATTGCATTATTTATACTTTATATGCATAATTACCATGTATAATCAAATTCTTTTGAATAAATAAGATATGAATCAAATTCTAGACACTATAAAGAGTTTAAATGTAGATTCTTGTGATGAAATGAATTAGAATTAATTAAGAAACGATTGAAATGCTCAAATGATACTCAGAATTGCAATTATTTGCACTTTATATGCGTAATTACCATGCTTAATCCAATATTTTTGAATAAACAAGATATAAATCTTAGTCTGGATACTATAAAGAGTTTAAATGTAGATTATTGTGATGAAATGATTTAGAATAAATCCAGAAAAGATTGAAATGCTCAAATGATACTCAGAATTGCATTATTTACACTTTATATGTGTAATTACCATGTATAATCCAATCCTTTTGAATAAATAAAATATGAATCAAATTCTAGTCAGTATAAATAATTTAAATGTAGATTATTGTGATGAAATGACTTAGAATGAATCCAGAAACAATTGAAATGCACAAATGAACTCAGAATTGCATTATTTGCAATTTATATGCGTAATTACCATGTATAATCTAATCTTTTTCAATAAACAAGATATGAATCTTCGTTTGGACAGTATAAAGAGTTTAAATGTTGTTTATTGTGACAAAATGACATAGAATGAATCCAGAAACGATTGAAATGCTCAAATAATACTCAGAATTGCATTTTTTGCACTTTATATACTTAATTACCATGTATAATCCAATCTTTCTTAATAAACAAGATTTGAATCTTAGTCTGGACAGCATAAAGAGTTCAAATGTAGATTATTATGATCAGATGACTTGGAATGAATCCAGAAATGATTGAAATGTGATGAAGGCTTAAAACCAAGGATATCAAATAAATTTGTAAACTTAGAGCTAACATCACTAGTCGTTTGGAGTTAAGCTTTAGGGTCGAACCCAAGGGACGGTACAATTGATTACTAGACCTTACTTCCTCACGAAAGCTAGATAAGAATATTTTTATGGAATTTTGATTGATTAAATCTAAAGGTGCAAGTAAATAAATGTTTTTGGATGTTTTAATTATCTAAAATAAATCTAAATGCTTAAAGAGATATTTTTGTTGTTTTAGCAGTATAAAAGATGTCTTAGGGATCGGGTTTCACCTTAGTTTGGACTCTAGAACACTGAACTTGTCACTTTCGTGCTTAGAACTGTGTTTTTCAAGCGATCACTTCTCTGTTCGGTTCGAACAAGGGTCTGTTCAGTCCGAACAGAGGGTGAAAGTGTGTGGTTTTAACTCGTTCTGGTATTTTATGCTTTGAGTCAGGATTTGTTGGCTAAACCTAAATTTACTAAACCTCAGCGTTCGCTTGTTGGACTAGAAACTGGTTTAATCACAACCTAACCTAATTAGATCAATTAGACCACAACTTTTGGTATAGGCATTAACTAATCTAAACTTGTTTGTTGGATTTCTTAGGGATATTTAGATGTCTTTTGCACTATCTAAAAATTACACTTTTGGTGTCAATTAATCTCCCCTCTCGGATCTACGATTTACCCCATGTACTTAATTCAAACAAATCTTGTTTATCCTAACTTAGGCTTAACTAAATGCGGCCATACATCTAGAAGTTGATTAGGAAATCACAAGCAATTCAAACAAGCAATTAACATACTTCTCAACAAAACAAATCACAAGTCATATCATAACAAATCAAATCTCAACAACACATCCAAACTTAAGTTCCCTACTCCTAAGACAACATAAATCTAGCCTAACATGAAAACAAAACAAGATACAAGCTCCATCAAATCAAATAACAAGAGAAAGGAAGAAATAAACCAAGTATCGCTTCTAACACAAGATACCGAACGTCTAGAGCCGTGGTTGGATTGATTCTGCCGCCATCGCGCCTAGAATTGCTCCAAAGATGATGCCGTGGTCGTGCTCTGCTGCAAGAGGTGAAATCCCACGCCTTTCGGCGCGAGAACGGTGGTGGAAAGGTCTCAAAACGTGGTAGATGGTGGAATTTCGTGGTATGGTGGCTTGGCCCCCTTCATCCCAGGCAGTAGGAGAGCTTATATGGAGGTCTTCTGGACTTGGAAAGGAGGTTGGGGTGCTATGGAAAGAAAACATACCAAAATATCGAATTTCCATGCTTGAAAACTTGCCAAAACTGCTCTGTCGGCTCTCTGTTCGGACCGAATAAGGTTCTGTTCGGACCGAACAGAGGAGAGAAAATTCAGCAGAGGCTGCTACAGTGCCGTTCGGACCGAACGCACTGTTCATTCGGACCGAACAATGGGCATGATATTCAGATTTTGGTCTCCGCTAGTATTTCGGCCATAATTCTTTCATCCGGACTCCGATTGAGGCGATTCAAGAACCGTTGGAAAGCTTAGGATGAGCTCTACAATTCTATTGCTGCCATTTAGCCATTTTCTTCTCCTAAATCCATCATTTTATGCAATAATTGTGCATGATCCACCAAGTTCCTGCAATTCAATACAAAAACCACAACAGTACCCAATTCTAGACAAATATAGCACGAAGCACAATGAATGTAGGGGTTTGAGTTACCATTTAAGTGTAAAGTCCGACCAAAATGCATATATAAATATGAGATATCAAATCCCCCCAAGCTTAAACTTTGCTTGTCCTCAAGCAATACTCTATACTTAGGAAGATGGACTTTACATAAAATTAAGAATCGTGTATCCAAACCTAGAAAGGTCATGAAACCAATTGCTTATGCCAAAAAATTTCACACTTCCATCAAATAAGTCAAATCAAAAATTATTTTCAAGAACCAAGTTTAGTGTTTTACAAGTCAATGAATGCATCTCTTGGTCCTAGTGAAATCTTTTCTCAAATTCAAGAACTCTAGCTTCACTTTGTCAATTCAAATGCAATCTCAATTTCATTCACCCGTTCTTTTCCATATTTCACAAAAATTTGTAAAGAAATTTATCAAAGTCAGAAATTCTATGATAAACCATTCTCAAAATAATTTAATTTTTCACCAATTTGTTCGTGCAAGTCGAGTCGTGGGGCTTTGCACCCTAGAGGATATAATGCGGTGTCATTGACCTTGAATATGCTACTAGCACATGACATGCTAGGGAGGTTGGACGGGTGTTGCTCGACTATGGCCACGGTACACTTGGGCCATAATACTCAACAACTCCTTTACCAATGCTTTCACACCGGGTCCGGTAGAATTAACCATGAATCGTCCAATTATTTCTCGATTTCTTTGAGGTGTAATTACTAACAATTCATGATTAACCCAATACCCTCCAATTTGTGGCTAAGTTGGTGAAAAAAGGTCTCGGTGCATCCTCGTTTTCACAACTATTTGAATTAATTGTGCCATTAAGTTTGCTCGTTGGTGATTCAAGCGATTAAAAAGCAATTTCAACTAGACAAAGTTCATCTTATAATTTTTAAAGTTCGTAAATTCCTTTTTGAACAAAAGTTTGTCAAATACAAATCTGTTCACTCGGTAAAAACTTGTGAGAATCGACTTAGAGTGTTTTGACAATTTCAAGCAACCAAAATCGAGTTCTATCTTTGCAAAATATTTTCAAATCGGCCCATTGGTGCAAAAATCAATCATGAAATATCAAAACATTTTAGGGTCCTTTGAAAAAAAATTTGTTTGACTTCAAAACAGTTTCAACAGTGTGAGTTTCATTATTTAAAATCCAAATCGAGAGAGTCTAGGCATATTCAATTAATTCCAAGCCAAAACAGTTGAAAAATTCAATTTTTAAATGTTTGTTCGGACCGAACAGATGTCCATTCGGACCGAACAGAGAAGCAAAAAATTTGAAAATTTCACCCATTTTCAACCAGAACCAAACCATTTCATCCCCAAAACTCATTTGTAAATATCAAGAGAAAGGAAGAAATAAACCAAGTATCGCTTCTAACACAAGATACCGAACGTCTAGAGCCGTGGTTGGATTGATTCTGCCGCCGTCGCGCCTAGAATTGCTCCAAAGATGATGCCGTGGTCGTGCTCTGCTGCAAGAGGTGAAATCCCACGCCTTTCGGCGCGAGAACGGTGGTGGAAAGGTCTCAAAACGTGGTAGATGGTGGAATTTCGTGGTATGGTGGCTTGGCCCCCTTCATCCCAGGCAGTAGGAGAGCTTATATGGAGGTCTTCTGGACTTGGAAAGGAGGTTGGGGTGCTATGGAAAGAAAACATACCAAAATATCGAATTTCCATGCTTGAAAATTTGCCAAAACTGCTCTGTCGGCTCTCTGTTCGGACCGAATAAGGTTCTGTTCGGACCGAACAGAGGAGAGAAAATTCAGCAGAGGCTGCTACAGTGCCGTTCGGACCGAACGCACTGTTCATTCGGACCGAACAATGGGCATGATATTCAGATTTTGGTCTCCGCTAGTATTTCGGCCATAATTCTTTCATCCGGACTCCGATTGAGGCGATTCAAGAACCGTTGGAAAGCTTAGGATGAGCTCTACAATTCTATTGCTGCCATTTAGCCATTTTCTTCTCCTAAATCTATCATTTTATGCAATAATTGTGCATGATCCACCAAATTCCTGCAATTCAATACAAAAACCACAACAGTACCCAATTCTAGACAAATATAGCACGAAGCACAATGAATGTAGGGGTTTGAGTTACCATTTAAGTGTAATGTCCGACCAAAATGCATATATAAATATGAGATATCAAATCCCCCCAAGCTTAAACTTTGCTTGTCCTCAAGCAATACTCTATACTTAGGAAGATGGACTTTACATAAAATTAAGAATCGTGTATCCAAACCTAGAAAGGTCATGAAACCAATTGCTTATGCCAAAAAATTTTACACTTCCATCAAATAAGTCAAATCAAAAATTATTTTCAAGAACCAAGTTTAGTGTTTTACAAGTCAATGAATGCATCTCTTGGTCCTAGTGAAATCTTTTCTCAAATTCAAGAACTCTAGCTTCACTTTGTCAATTCAAATGCAATCTCAATTTCATTCACCCGTTCTTTTCCATATTTCACAAAAATTTGTAAAGAAATTTATCAAAGTCAGAAATTCTATGATAAACCATTCTCAAAATAATTTAATTTTTCACCAATTTGTTCGTGCAAGTCGAGTCGTGGAGCTTTGCACCCTAGAGGATATAATGCGGTGTCATTGACCTTGAATATGCTACTAGCACATGACATGCTAGGGAGGTTGGACGGGTGTTGCTCGACTATGGCCACGGTACACTTGGGCCATAATACTCAACAACTCCTTTACCAATGCTTTCACACCGGGTCCGGTAGAATTAACCATGAATCGTCCAATTATTTCTTGATTTCTTTGAGGTGTAATTCCTAACAATTCATGATTAACCCAATACCCTCCAATTTGTGGCTAAGTTGGTGAAAAAAGGTCTCGGTGCATCCTTGTTTTCACAACTATTTGAATTAATTGTGCCATTAAGTTTGCTCGTTGGTGATTCAAGCGATTAAAAAGCAATTTCAACTAGACAAAGTTCATCTTATAATTTTTAAAGTTCGTAAATTTCTTTTTGAACAAAAGTTTGTCAAATACAAATCCGTTCACTCGGTAAAAACTTGTGAGAATCGACTTAGAGTGTTTTGACAATTTCAAGCAACCAAAATCGAGTTCTATCTTTGCAAAATATTTTCAATTCGGCCCATTGGTGCAAAAATCAATCATGAAATATCAAAACATTTTAGGGTCCTTTGAAAAAAATTTGTTTGACTTCAAAACAGTTTCAACAGTGTGAGTTTCATTATTTAAAATCCAAATCGAGAGAGTCTAGGCATATTCAATTAATTCCAAGCCAAAACAGTTGAAAAATTCAATTTTTAAATGTTTGTTCGGACCGAACAGATGTCCATTCGGACCGAACAGAGAAGCCAAAAATTTGAAAATTTCACCCATTTTCAACCAGAACCAACCCATTTCATCCCCAAAACTCATTTGTAAATATCAAGAGAAAGGAAGAAATAAACCAAGTATCGCTTCTAACACAAGATACCGAACGTCTAGAGCCGTGGTTGGATTGATTCTGCCGCCGTCGCGCCTAGAATTGCTCCAAAGATGATGCCGTGGTCGTGCTCTGCTGCAAGAGGTGAAATCCCACGCCTTTCGGCGCAAGAACGGTGGTGGAAAGGTCTCAAAACGTGGTAGATGGTGGAATTTCGTGGTATGGTGGCTTGGCCCCCTTCATCCCAGGCAGTAGGAGAGCTTATATGGAGGTCTTCTGGACTTGGAAAGGAGGTTGGGGTGCTATGGAAAGAAAACATACCAAAATATCGAATTTTCATGCTTGAAAACTTGCCAAAACTGCTCTGTCGGCTCTCTGTTCGGACCGAATAAGGTTCTGTTCGGACCGAACAGAGGAGAGAAAATTCAGCAGAGGCTGCTACAGTGCCGTTCGGACCGAACAATGGGCATGATATTCAGATTTTGGTCTCCGCTAGTATTTCGGCCATAATTCTTTCATCCGGACTCCGATTGAGACGATTCAAGAACCGTTGGAAAGCTTAGGATGAGCTCTACAATTCTATTGCTGCCATTTAGCCATTTTCTTCTCCTAAATCCATCATTTTATGCAATAATTGTGCATGATCCACCAAGTTCCTGCAATTCAATACAAAAACCACAACAGTACCCCATTCTAGACAAATATAGCACGAAGCACAATGAATGTAGGGATTTGAGTTACCATTTAAGTGTAAAGTCCGACCAAAATGCATATATAAATATGAGATATCAAAATGCTAAAATAATACTCAGAATTACATTATTTGCACTTTATATGCATAATTACCTTGTATAATCCAATCCTTTTGAATAAACAAGATATGAATCTTAGTCTGGCCATTATATAAAGTTTAAATGTAGATCATTGTGATGAAATGACTTAGAATGAATTCAGAGACAATTAAAATGCTCAAATCATACTCAGAATTGCATTATTTGCACTTTATATGGGCAATTACCATGTATAATGTAATTTTTTTGAATAAACAAGATATAAATCATATTATAGACTGTATAAAAAGTTTAAATGCTGATTATTGTAACGAAATGACTTAGAATAAATCCAAAAACGATTGAATAGTACAAATGATACTCAGGATTACATAATTTGCACTTTATATGCGTAATTACCAAGTATAATCCAATCTTTTTGAATAAACAAGATATAAATCATATTCCAGAAAGTATAAAGAGTTCAAATGTAGATTATTGTGATGAAATGACTTAGAATGAATCCAGGAACGATAGAAATGCTCAAACGACACTCAAAATTGGATTATTTGCACTTTATATGTGTAATTACCATGTATAATCTTATCTTTTTGAATAAACAAGATACGAATCGTAGTCTGGACAATATAAAAAGTTTAAATGTAGATTGTTGTGATGAAATAACTTAGAATGAATCAAGAAGCGATTGAAATGCTCAAATGATACTCATTATTACATTATTTGCACTTTATATGCGTAATTACCAAGTATGATCCAATCTTTTTGAATTAAATATTATATGAATCATATTCTAGACAGTATAGAGAATTTAAATATAGATTATTTTGATGAAATGACTTAGAACAAATCCAAGAACAATTGAAATGCTCAGAATTGCATTATTTGCTCTTTATTTGAGTAATTACCATGTATAATCCAATCTTTTTGAATAAACAACATATGAATCATAATATACATAGTATAAAGAGTATAAATGTAGATTATTGTAATCAAAATGACTTAGAATGAATCCAGAAACAATAAAAATGCTCAAACGATGCTCAGAAATGCATTATCTAATTATATATGCATAATTAGCATGCATAATCCAATCTTTTAAATAAATAACATATGAAACATATTCTAGACTGTATAAAGAGTTTAAATGTAGATTATTGTTATCAAATGACTTAGAATGAAGCCAGAAACAATTGAAATGCTCAAACGATGCTCAGAATTGCATTATTTGCACTAAATATGCGTAATTACCATGTATAATCCAATATTTTTGAATAAATAACATATGCAACATATTGTGGATAGTATAAAGAGTTTAAATGTAGATTATTGTTATCAAATGACTTAGAATAAATCCAGAAAAGATTGAAATGCTCAAACGATGCTCAGAATTGCATTATTTGCACTTTATATGCGTAATTAGCATGTATAATCCAATCTTTTTGAATAAACAACATATGAAACATATTCTAGACAGTATAAGTACATTAAATGTAGATTATTGATATCAAATGACTTAGAATAAATCCAGAAACGATTGAAATGCTCAATTGATGCTCAGAATTGCATTATTTGCACTAAATATGCGTAATTACCATGTATAATCCAATCTTTTTGAATAAATTACATATGAATCATATTCTAGACAGTATAAAGAGTTTAAATATAGATTATTGTGATCAAATGACTAAGAATGAATCCAGAAACGATTGAAATGCTCAAACGATGCTCAGAATTACATTATCTGCACTTTATATGAGTAATTAGTATATAGAATCCAATCTTTTTGAATAAATAACATATGAAATATATTCAAGAACGTATAAAGAGTATAAATGTAGGTTCTTGTGATCGAATGACTTAGAATGAATACAGAACGATAGAAATGCTAAAACGATGCACAGAATTGCATTATTTACACTTTATATGCGTAATTACCATGTATAATCCAATATTTTTGAAAAAATAACATGCGAATAATATTTTACACAGCATAAAGATTTTAAAAGCAGACTATTGTAATGAAATGAGTTAGAATGAATCCATAAACGATTGAAATGATCAAACGATACTCAGAATTGCATTATTTGCACTTTATATGCCTAATTACCATGAATAATCTAATCTTTTTGAATAAATAACACATGAATTATTTTCAGGTTAGTATAAAGAGTTTAAATGTAGATTATTGGGATCAAATGACTTAGAATAAATCCACAAACGATTGAAATGCTCAAACGATGCTCTGAATTGCATTACTTGCACTTTATATGTGTAATTACCATGTATAATCCAATATTTTTGAATAAATAACGAAAGAATCATATTCTAGACAGTATAAAGAGTTTAAATATAGATTATTGTTATCAAATGACTTAGAATGAATCCAGAAAAGATTGAAATGCTCAAACGAAGCTCAGAATTGCATTATTTGCACTAAATATGCGTAATTACCATGTATAATCCAATATTTTTGAATAAATAACGAAAAAATCATATTCTAGACAGTATAAATTGGCTAAATGTAGATTTTTGAGATGAAATGACTTAGAATGAATCCAGAAAAGATTAAAATGCTCAAACGATGCTCAGAATTGCATTACTTGCAATTTATATGCGTAATTACCATGTATAATACAATATTTGTGAATAAAGAACAAATGAAACATATTGTAGACAGTATAAAGAGTTTAAATATAGAATATTGTTATCAAATGACTTAGAATGAATCCAGAAATGATTGAAATGCTCAAACGAAGCTCAGAATTGCATTATTTGCACTAAATATGCGTAATTACCTTGTATAATTCAATCTTTTCGAATAAATAACACATGAATCATTTTCCACACGTATAAAGAGTTTAAATGTAGATTACTGTGATCAAACGACTTAGAATGAATTCAGAAACGGTTGAAATGCTCAAATGATGCTCAGAATTGTATTATTTGCACTTTATAAACGCAATTACCATGTATACTCCAATCCTTTTGAAAAAATAACATATGAATCATATTCTAGACAAAATATAGAGTTTAAATGTAGATTATTGTGATCAAATGACTTAGAATGAATCCACAAATAATTCAAATGCTCAAACGATGCTCAGAATTTAATTATTTGTAATTTATATGCGTAATTAGCATGTATAATCCAATTTTTTCGAATAATAACATATTAAACATATTCTAGATAGCATAAAGAGTTTAAATGTAGATTATTGTGATCAAATGACTTAGAATGTATCCAGAAACGATTGAAATGCACAAACGATGCTCAGAATTGCATTTTTGCACTTTATATGCTTAATTACCATGTATAATCCAATCTTTTTTAATAAATAACACATAAATCATATTCTGGTCAGTACAAAGAGTTTCAATGTAGATTATTGGGATCGAATGACTTAGAATGAATCCACAAACGATTGAAATTCGCAAACGATACTCTGAATTGCATTATTTGCACTTTATATGTATAATTACCATGTATAATCCAATATTTTTGAATAAATAACGAAAGAATCATATTCTAGACAGTATAAATGGGTTAAATGTAGATTTTTGAGATGAAATGACTTAGAATGAATCCAGAAAAGATTAAAATGCTCAAACGATGCTCAGAACTGCATTACTTGCAATTTATATGCGTAATTACCATGTATAATACAATATTTTTGAATAAAGAACAAATGAAACATATTGCAGACAGTATAAAGAGTTAAAATATAGAATATTGTTATCAAATGACTTAGAATGAATCCAGAAATGATTGAAATGCTCAAACGAAGCTCAGGATTGCATTATTTGCACTAAATATGCGTAATTACCATGTATAATTTAATCTTTTTGAATAAATAACACATGAATCATTTTCCACATGTATAAAGAGTTTAAATGTAGATTACTGTGATCAAACGACTTAGAATGAATCCAGAAACGGTTGAAATGCTCAAACGATGCTCAGAATTGTATTATTTACACTTTATAAGCCTAATTATCATGTATAATCCAATATTTTTGAATAAATTACATATGACTCATATTTCAGACAATATGAATTGTTTTAATGTGGATTATTGTGATCAAATGACACAGAATAAATCCAGAAACAATTGAAATGCTCAAACAATGCATAGAATTTCATTATTTGCACTTTATATGTGTAATTACCATATATAATCCAATCTTTCTAAATAAATGGCATATGAAACATATTATAGACAGTATAAGGAGTTTAAATGTTGATTATTGTGATCAAATGACGAAGAATGAATCCAAAAACAATTGAAATGCTCAAACAATGCTCAGAATTGCATTATTTTGCACTTTATATGCGTAATTACCATGTATAATTCAATCTTTTCGAATAAATAACACATGAATCATTTTCCACACGTATAAAGAGTTTAAATGTAGATTACTGTGATCAAACAACTTAGAATGAATCCAGAAACGGTTGAAATACTCAAACGATGCTCAGAATTGTATTATTTACACTTTATAAGCCTAATTACCATGTATAATCCAATGTTTTTGAATAAATTACATATGACTCATATTTCAGACAATATGAATTGTTTTAATGTGGATTATTGTGATCAAATGACAAAGAATAAATCTAGAAACAATTGAAATACTCAAACAATGCATAGAATTTAATTATTTGCACTTTATATGTGTAATTACCATGTATAATCCAATCTTTCTAAATAAATGGCATATGAAACATATTCTAGACAGTATAAAGACTTTAAATGTAGATTATTGGGATTAAATGACTTAGGATGAATCCACAAACGATTCAAATGCTCAAACGATGCTCTGAATTCCATTATTTGCACTTTATATGTGTAATTACCATGTATAATCCAATCTTTTTAAAAAAAAATAACATAAGAATCATATTCTAGACAGTATAAAGGGGTTAAATGTAGATTTTTGAGATGAAATAACTTGGAATAAATTCAGAAACGATTGAAATGCTCATACGATACTCAGAATTCCATTATTTTCAATTTATATGCCTAATTACCATGTATAATCCATTCTTTTTGAATAAATAACATATGAAACATATTGTGGACGGTATAAAGAGTTTAAATGTGGATTATTGTTATCAAATGACTTAAATGAATCCATAAATGATTGAAATGATCAAACGAATCTAAAAATTGCATTATTTTCACTAAATATGCGTAATTACCATTTATAATCCAATTTTTTTGAATAAATTTAACATGAATCATTTTCTGGACAGTATAAAGAATTTAAATGTAGATTATTGTGATCAAATTACTTAGAATTAATACAGAAACGATTTAAATGCTCAAACGATGCTCAGAATTGTATTATTTGCACTTTATAAGCGTAATTACCATGTATAATCCAATCTTTTTGAATAAATAACATATGAATCATATTCTAGACAAAATAAAGAGTTAAAATGTAGATTAGTGTGATCAAATGACTTAGAATGAATCCAGAAATAATTCAAATGCGCAAACGATGCTCAGAATTTCATTATTTGTAATTTATATGCATAATTAGCATGTATAATCCAATTTTTTTGAACAAATAACATATTAAACATATTCTAGATAGTATAAAGAGTTTAAATGTTGATTATTGTGATCAAATGACTTAGGATGAATATCGAAACGATTGAAATGCATAAACGATGCTCAGAATTGTATTTTCGCACTTTATATGCGTAATTACCATGTATAAACCAATCTTTTTGAATAAATAACACATGAATCATTTTCTGGACAATATAAAGAGTTTAAATGTATATTGTTGGGATCAAATGACTTAGAATGAATCCACAAACGATTAAAATGCTCAAACGATGCTCTGAATTGCATTATTTGCACTTTATATGTGTAATTACCATGTATAATCCAATATTTTTGAAAAAAATAACGAAAGAATCATATTCAAGACAGTATAAAGATTTTAAATGTAGATTATTGTTATCAAATGACTTAAAATGAATCCAGAAACGATTGAAATGCTCAAACGAAGCTCAGAATTGCATTATTTGCACTAAATATGCGTAATTACCATCTATAATCCAATCTTTTCGAATAAATAACACATGAATCATTTTCCGGACAATATAAAGAGTATAAATGTAGATTACAGTGATCAAATTACTTAGAATGAATCCAGAAAAGATTGAAATGCTCAACCGATGCTCAGAATTGTATTATTTGCACTTTATAAGCGTAATTACCATGTATAATCCAATCTTTTCGAATACATAACATATGAATCATATTATAGACAAAATAAAGAGTTTAAATGTAGGTTATTTTGATCAAATGACTTAGAATAAATCCAGAAACAATTCAAATGCTCAAACGATGCTCAGAATTTCATTATTTGTAACTTATATGCGTAATTAGCATGAATAATCTATTTTTTTAATAAATAACATATTAAACATATTCTAGATAGCATAAAGAGTTTAAATGTAGATTATTGTGATCAAATTACTTAGAATGAATCCAGAAACGATTGAAATGCACAAACGATTCTCAGAATTGCATTTTTGCAATTTATATGCGTAATTACCATTTATAATCCAATCTTTTTGAATAAATAACACATGAATCATTTTCTGCTCAGTATAAAGAGATTAAATGTAGATTATTGGGATCAAATGACTTAGAATGAATCCACAAACGATTGAAATGCTCAAACGATACTCTGAATTGCATTATTTGCACTTTATATGTGTAATTACATGTATAATCCAATATTTTTTAATAAATAACGACAGAATCATTGTCTAGACAGTATAAAGAGTTTAAATGTAGATTATTGTTATCAAATGACTTAGAATGAATCCAGTAATGATTGAAATGCTCAAACGAAGCTCAGAATTGCATTATTTGCAATAAATATGCGTAATCACCATCTATAATCCAATCTTTTCGAATAAATAACACATGAATCATTTTTCTGACAATATAAAGAGTTTAAATGTAGATTACTGTGATCAAATGACTTAGAATGAATCCAGATATTATTGAAATGTTCAAACGATGCTCAGAATTGTTTTATTTGCACTTTATAAGCGTAATTACCATGTATAATCCGATCTTTTTGAATAAATAACATATGAATCATATTCTAGAAAAAATAAAGAGTTTAAATTTAGATTATTGTGATCAAATGACTTAGAATAAATCCAGAAGCAATTCAAATGCTGAAACGATGCTCAGAATTTCATTACTAGTAATTTATATGCGTAATTAGCATATATAATCCATTTTTTTTAATAAATAACATATTAAACATATTCTAGATAGCATAAATAATTTAAATGGAGATTATTGTGATCAAATGACTTAGAATGAATCCAGAAACGATTGAAATGCACAAACGATGCTCAGAATTGTATTTTTGCACTTTATATACGTAATTACCATGTATAATCCAATCTTTTTAAATAAATAACACATGAATCATTTTCTGGTCAGTATACAGAGTTTAAATGTAGATTATTGGGATCAAATGACTTAGAATGAATCCACAAACGATTGAAATGCACAAACGATGCTCAGAATTGCATTATTTGCACTAAATATGCGTAATTACCATGTATAATCCAATCTTTTCGAATAAATAACACATAAAACATTTTTCCTGACAGTATAAAGAGTTAAAATGTAGATTACTGCGATCAAATGACTTAGAATGAATCCAGAAACGATTGAAATGCAAAAACGATTTTCAGAATTGTATTATTTGCAGTTTATATGCTTAATTACCATGTATACTCCAATATTTTTGAATAAATAACATATGAATCATATTCTAGACAGTATAAAGAGTTTAAATGTTGATAATAGTGATCAAATGACTTAGAATGAATCCAAAAACAATTGAAATGCTCAAACGATGCTCAGAATTTCATTATTTGCACTTGATATGCATAATTACCTTGTATAATACAATCTTTTTGAATAAATAACAGATGAATCATATTCTAGACAGAATAAAGGGGTTGAATGTAGATTTTTTAAATGAAATGACTTGGAATGAATCCAGAAATGATTGAAATGCTCAAACGATGCTCAGAATTACATTATTAGCACTTTATATGCATAATTGCGACGTATAATTCAATCTTATTGAATAAATAACATATTAATCATATTCTACACAATATAAAGAGTTTAAATGTATATTATTGTTATCAAATGACTAAGAATGATTCCAGAAACGACTGAAATGCTCAAACGATGCTGAGAATTGCATTATTTGTAATTTATATGCGTAATTAGCATGTATAATCCAATCTTTTAGAATAACTAACACATGAATCATTTTCTGGTAGTATAAAGAGTTTAAATGTAGATTATTGGGATCAAATGACTTAGAATGAATCCAAAAACGATTGAAATGCTCAAACGATGCTCTGAATTGCATTATTTGCAATTTATATATGTAATTACCATGTATAATCCAATAATTTTTATTATATAACATATTAAACATATTCTAGATAGCATAAAGAGTTTAAATGTAGAATATTGTGATCAAATGACTTAGAATGAATCCAGAAACGATTGAAATGCACTAATGATGCTCAGAATTGCATTTTTGCAATTTATATGCGTAATTACCATGTATAATCCAATCTTTTTGAATAAATAACACATGAATCATTTTTTGGTCAGTATAAAGGGTTTAAATGTAGATTATTGGGATCATATGACTTAGAATGAATCCACAAACGATGCTCAGAATTGCATTATTTGCACTTTATATGCGTAATTACCATGTACAATCCAATCTTTTTAAATAAATAACACATGAATCATTTTCTGGAATGTATAAATAGTTTAAATGTAGATTATTGGGATCAAATGACTTAGAATGAATATCCACAAACGATTGAAATGCACAAACGATGCTCTGAATTGCATTATTTGCACTTTATATGTGTAATTACCATTTATAATCCTATCTTTTTAAATAAATAACATATAAAACATATTGTGGACAGTATAAAGAGTTTAAATGTAGATTATTGTTATCAAATGACTTAGAATGAATCCAGAAACGATTGAAATGCTCAAACGAATCTCAGAATTGCACTTTTGCACAAAATGTGCATAATTACCATGTATAATCCAATGTTTTTGAATGAATAACACATGAATCACTTTCCTGACTGTATAAAGAGTTTAAATGTAGATTATTGTGTTCAAATTACTTAGAATGAATCCAGAAACGATTGAAATGCACAAACAATGCTCAGAATTGAATTTTTGCACTTTATATGCGTAATTACCATGTATAATCCAATTCTTTTGAATAAATAACACGTGAATCATTTTCTGGTCAGTATAAAGAGTTTAAATGTAGATTATTGTGATCAAATGACATAGAATGTACCCACAAACGATTGAAATGCACAAACGATTCTCAGAATTGCATTTTTGCACTTTATATGTGTAATTACCACTTATAATCAAATCTTTTTGAATAAATAACACATGAATCATTTTCTGGTTAGTATGAAGAGTTCAAATGTAGATTATTGGGATAAAATGACTTAGAATGAATCCACAAATGATTGAAATGCTCAAACGATGCTCTGAATTGCATTATTTGCAATTTATATATGTAATTACCATGTATAATCCAATATTTTTTATTATATAACATATTAAACATATTCTAGATAGCATAAAGAGTTTAAATGTAGATTATTGTGATCAAATGAATTAGAATGAATGCAGAAACGATTCAAATGCACAAACGATGCTCAAAATTGCATTTTTGCACTTTATATACGTAATTACCATGTATAATTTAATTTTTTTGAATGAATAACACATGAATCATTTTCTGGTCAGTATAAAGAGTTTAAATGTAGATTATTGGGATCAAATGACTTAGAATGAATCCACAAACGATTGAAATGCTCAAACGATGCTCTGAATTGCATTATTTGCATCTTATATGTGTAATTACCATGTATAATCCAACATTTTTGAATAAATAACGAAAGAATCATATTCTAGACAGTATAAAGGGGTTAAATGTACATTTTTGAGATGAAATGACTTGGAATGAATCCAGAAATGATTGATATCCTCAAACGATGCTCACAATTGCATTATTTGCAATTTATATGCGTAATCACCATGTCTAATCCAATATTTTTTAATAAATAACATATGAAACATATTGTGGACACTATAAAGAGTTTAGATGTTGATTATTGTTATCAAATGACTTAGAATGAATCCAGAAACGATTGAAATGCTCAAACGATGCTCGGAATTGCATTATTTGCACTAAATATGCGTAATTACCATGTATAATCCAATCTTTTCGAATAAATAACACATGAAATATTTTTCCTGACAGTATAAAGAGTTTAAATGTAGATTACTGTGATCAAATGACTTAGAATGAATCCAGAAACGATTGAAATGCACAAACGATTTTCAGAATTGTATTATTTGCAGTTTATAAGCGTAATTACCATGTATAATCCAATCTTTTTGAATAAATAACATATGAATCATATTCTAGATAGTATAAAGAGTTTAAATGTAGATAATAGTGATCAAATGACTTAGAATGAATCCAGAAACAATTGAAATGCTCAAACGATGCTCAGAATTTTATTATTTGCACTTTATATGCGTAATTACCTTGTATAATACAATCTTTTTGAATAAATAACATATGAATCATATTCTAGACAGAATAAAGGGGTTGAATGTAGATTTTTGAAATGAAATGACTTGGAATGAATCCAGAAATGATTGAAATGCTAAAACGATGCTCAGAATTGCATTATTAGCACTTTATATGCATAATTGCGATGTATAATTCAATCTTATTGAATATATAACATATCAATCATATTCTACACAATATAAAGAGTTTTAATATATATTATTGTGATCAAATGACTAAGAATGATTCCAGAAACGACTGAAATGCTCAAACGATGCTCAGAATTGCATTATTTGTAATTTATATGCGTAATTAGCATGTATAATCCAATCTTTTAGAATAACTATCACATGAATCATTTTCTGGTCAGTATAAAGTGTTTAAATGTAGATTATTGGGATCAAATGACTTAGAATGAATCCACAAACGATTGAAATGCTCAAACGATGCTCTGAATTGCATTATTTGCAATTTATATATGTAATTACCATGTATAATCCAATATTTTTTATTATATAACATATTAAACATATAGAGATAGCATAAAGAGTTTAAATGTAGAATATTGTGATAAAATGACTTAGAATGAATCCAGAAACGATTGAAATGCACAAACGAAGCTCAGAATTGCATTTTTGCACTTTATATGCGTAATTAGCATGTATAATCCAATCTTTTTGAATAAATAACACATGAATCATTTTCTGGTCAGTATAAAGTGTTTAAATGTAGATTATTGAGATCAAATGACTTGGAATGAATCCAGAAATGATTGCAATGCTAAAACGATGCTCAGAATTGCATTATTTGCATTTTATATGTGTAATTACCATGTATAATCCAATATTTTTGAATAAATAACGAAAGAATCATAGTCTAGACAGTATAAAGAGTTTAAATGTAGATTATTGTTATCAAATGACTTAGAATGAATCCAGAAATGATTGAAATGCTCAAACAAAGCTTAGAATTGCATTATTTGCAATAAATATGCGTAATTACCATGTATAATCCAATCTTTTCGAATAAATAACACATGAATCATTTTTCAGACAGTATGAAGAGTTTAAATGTATATTACTGTGATCAAATGACTTAGAATGAATCCAGATACGATTGAAATGCTCAAACGATGCTCAGAATTGAATTTTTGCACTTTATATGCGTAATTACCATGTATAATCCAATCCTTTTGAATAAATAACACATGAATCATTTTCAGGTCAGTATAAAGAGTTTAAATGTAGATTATTGGGATCAAATAACTTAGAATGAATCCCCAAACGATTGAAATGCTCAAAGGATGCTCAGAATTGCATTATTTGCACTTTATATGCGTAATTATATTGTATAATCCAATCTTTTTGAATAAATAACATATGAATAATATTCTAGACAATATAAAGAGTTTAAATATGGATTATTGAGATCAAATGACAAGGAATGAATCCAGAAACAATTGAAATGCTCAAACGATGCTAAGAATTACATTATTTCCACTTTATATGCGTAATTATCATGTATAACCTAATATTTTAAATAAACAACATAAGAATCATATTCTACACAGTATGAAGAGTTTAAATGTGGATTATGGTGATCAAATGACTTTGAATAAATCCAGAAACAATTGAAATGCTCAAACGATACTCAGAATTGTATTATTTGCACTTTATATGCGTAATTTGCCATGTATAATCCAATCTTTTTGAATAAATAACACATGAATCATTTTTTGGAAAGTATAAATAGTTTAAATGTAGATTATTGGGATCAAATGACTTAGAATGAATCCAGAAACGATTGAAATGCACAAACGATGCTCTGAATTGCATTATTTGCACTTTATATGTGTAATTACCATTTATAATCCTATCTTTATAAATAAATAACATATAAAACATATTGTGGACAGTATAAAGAGTTTAAATGTAGATTATTGTTATCAAATGACTTAGAATGAATCCAGAAACGATTGAAATGCCCAAACGAATCTCAGAATTGCACTTTTGCACAAAATGTGCGTAATTACCATGTATAATCCAATGTTTTTGAATGAATAACACATGAATCACTTTCCTAACAGTATAAAGAGTTTAAATGTAGATTACTGTGATCAAATAACTTAGAATGAATCCAGAAACGATTGAAATACTCAAACGATGCTCAGAATTGTATTATTTGCACTTTATAAACGTAATTCCCATGTATAATCCAATCTTATTGAATAAATAACATATCAATCATATTCTAGACATTATAAAGAGTTTAACTGTATATTATTGTGATCAAATGACTAAGAATGAATCCAGAAACGACTGAAATGCTCAAAAGATGCTCAGAATTGCAATATTTGTAATTTATATGCGTAATTAGTATGTATAATCCAATCTTTTAGAATAAATAACACATGAATCATTTTCCTAACAGTATAAAGAGTTTAAATGTAGATTACTGTTATCAAATGACTTAGAATGAATCCAGAAACGATTGAAATGCTCAAACGATGGTCGGAATTTTATTATTTGCACTTTATATGCTTTACCTTGTATAATCCAATCTTTTTGAATAAATAACATATGAATAATATTCTAGACAGTATAAAGGGGTTTAATGTAAATTTTTGAAATGAAATGACTTGGAATGAATCCAGAAATGATTGAAATTCTCAAACGATGCTCAGAATTGCATTATTGGCACATTATATTCATAATTGCCATGTATAATCCAATCTTATTCAATAAATAATATATCAATCATATTCTAGAAAATATAAACAGTTTAAATGTATATTATTGTGATCAAATGAATATGAATAAATCCAGAAACGATTGAAATGCTCTAACGATGCTCAGAATTGCATTATTTGCACGAAATATGCGTAATTATAATGTATAATCCAATCTTTTGGAATAAATAACACATGAATCATTTTCCTAAGAGTATAAAGAGTTTAAATGTATATTACTGTGACCAAATGACTTAGAATGAATTCAGAAACGATTCAAATGCTCAAACGAAGCTCAGAATTGTAATATTTGCACTTTACAAGCGTAATTACGATGTATAATCCAATCTTTTTGAATAAATAACATATTAAACATATTCTCGACAATATAAATAGTTTAAATGTGGATTATTGTGATCAAATGACTAAGAATGAATCCATAAACGCTTGAAATGCTCAAATGATGCTCATAATTGCATTATTTGTACTTTATATGCGTAATTAGTATGTATAATCCAATCTTTTTAAATAAATAACATATGAAACTTATTTTAGACAGCATAAAGAGTTTAAATGTAGATTATTGTTATCAAATTACTTAGCATGAATCCAGAAATGATTGAATTGCTCAAACGATGCTGAGAATTGCATTATTTGCACTGAATATGCGTAATTACCATGTATAATCCAATCTTTTCGAATAAATAACACATGAATCATTTTTCTGACAGTATAAAGAGTTTGAATGTAGATTACTGTGATCAAATGACTTAGAATGAATCCAGAAACGATTAAAATGCTCAAAGGATGCTCAAAATTGTATTATTTGCAATTTATAAGCGTAATTACGATGTATAATCCAATATTTTTGAATAAATAACATATGAATCATATTCTAGACAGTATAAATAGTTTAAATGTAGATTATTGTGATCAAATAACTTAGAATGAATCCAGAAACAATTGAAATGCTCAAACGATGCTCAGAATTTCATTATTTGCACTTTATATGCGTAATTACCTTGTATAATCCAATGTTTTTGAATAAATAACATATGAATCTTATTCTAGACAGTATAAAAGGGTAAAATGTAGATTTTTGAAATGAAATGACTAGGAATATTGAAATGCTCAAACAATTCTCAGAATTGCATTATTAACACTTTATATGCGTAATTGCGATGTATAATCCAATCTTATTGCACAAATAACATATAAATCATATTCTAGACAATATAAAGAGTTTAAATGTATATTATTGTAATCAAATGACTAAGAATGAATACAGAAATGATTGAGATGCTCAAACGATGATCAGAATTGCATTATTTGTAATTTATATGCGTAATTAGCATGTATAATCCAATCTTTTCGAATAAATAATATATTAAACATATTCTAGACAGCATAAAGAGTTTAAATGTACATCATTGTTATCAAATGACTTAGAATGAATCCAGAAACGATTGAAATGCTCAAACGATGCTAAGAATTGCATTTTTGCACTTTATATGCGTAATTACCATGTATAATCCAATCTTTTTGAATAAATAACACGTGAATCATTTTATGGTCAGTATAAAGATTTTAAATGAAAATTATTAGGATAAAATGACTTAGAATGAATCCCCAAACGATTGAAATGCTCAAATGATGCTCTGAATTGCATAATTTGCACTTTATATGTGTAATTACCATGTATAATCCAATATTTTTGAATAAATAATACATCAAACATATTGTGGACAGTATAAAGAGTTTAAATGTAGATTATTGTTATCAAATGACTTAGAATGAATCCAGAAACGATTGAAATACTCAAACGATGCTCAGAATTGCATTATTTGCACTAAATATGCGTAATTACCTTGTGTAATCCAATCTTTTCAAATAAATAACACAAAGATCATTTTCCTGACAGTATAAAGAGTTTAAATGTAGATTACTGTGATCAAATAACTTATCATGAATCCAGAAACGATTGAAATGCACAAACGATGCTCAGAATTGTATTATTTGCACTTTCTAAGCGTAATTACCAAGTATAATCCAATGTTTTTTTTAATAAATAACATATGAATCATATTCAAGACAGTATAAAGAGTTTAAATACAGATTATTTTGATCAAATGACTTAGAATGAATCCAGAAACGATTGAAATGCTCAAACGATGCTCAGAATTGTATTATTTGCACTTTATATGCGTAATTATCATGTATAATCCAATCTTTTTGAATAAATAACATATTAAATATATTCTAGACAATATAAATACTTTAAATGTGGATTATTGTGATCAAATGACTAAGAATGAATCCATAAAAGCTTGAAATGCTCAAACGATTCTCAGAATTGCATTATTTGTACTTTATATGCGTAATTAGCATGTATAATCCAATTTTTTTTACTAAATAACATATGAAACATATTCTAGACAGTATAAAAAGTTTAAATGTAGATTATTGTTATCAAATTACTTAGAATGAATCCAGAAACGATTGAAATGCTCAAACGATGCTCAGAATTGCATTATTTGCACTAAATATGCGTAATTACCATGTATAATCCAATCTTTTGGAATAAATAACACATGAATCATTTTCCTGATAGTATAAAGAGTTTGAATGTAGATTATTGTGATCAAATGGCTTAGAATGAATCCAGAAACGATTGAAATGCTCAAACGATGCTCAGAATTGTATTATTTGCACTTTATAAGCGTAATTACCATTTATAATCCAATCTTTTTGAATAAATAACATATGAATTATATTTCAGACAATATAAATAGTTTTAATGTGGATTATTGTGATCAAATGAGAAAGAATGAATCCAGAAACAATTGAAATGCTCAAACGATGCTTAGAATTTCATTATTTGCACTTTATATGCGTAATTAACATATATAATCCCATCTTTCTGAATAAATAGCATATGAAACATATTCTAGATAGTATAAGGAGTTTAAATGTTGATTATTGTGATCGAATAACTTTGAATATATCCCGAAACGATTGAAATGCTCAAACGATGCTCAAAATTGTATTATTTGCACTTTATATGCGTAATAACCATGTATAATCCAATCTTTTTGAATAAATAACATATGAATCATATTCTCGACAATATAAATAATTTAAATGTGGATTATTGTGATCAAATGATGAAAAATGAATCCAGAAACAATTGAAATGCTCAGAAGATGCTCAGAATTGCATTATTTGTAATTTATATGCGTAATTGCGAAGTATAATCCAATCTTATTTAATGAATATCACATGAATCATTTTCCTGACTGTATAAAGAGTTTAAATGTAGATTACTGTGATCAAATGACTTAGAATGAATCCAGAAACGATTGAAATGCTCAAACGATGCTTAGAATTTTATTATTTGCTCTTTATATGCTTAATTATCTTGTATAATCCAATTTTTTTGAATAAATAACATATGAATAATATTCTAGACAGTATAAAGGGGTTTAATGTAAATTTTTGAAATAAAATGACTTGGAATGAATCCAGAAATGATTGAAATTCTCAAACGATGCTCAGAATAGCATTATTAGCACATTATATTCGTAATTGCCATGTATAATCCAATCTTATTGAATAAATAACATATCAATCATATTCTAGAAAATATAAAGAGTTTAAATGTATATTATTGTGATCAAATGAATAAGAATGTATCCAGAAACGACTGAAATGCTCTAATGATGCTCCGAATTGCATTATTTGTAATTTATATGCATAATTAGCATGTATAATCCAATCTTTTTGAATAAATAACATATGAAACATATTCTAGACAGCATAAAGAGTTTAAATGTAGATAATTGTTATCAAATGACTTAGAATGAATCCAGAAACGATTGAAATGTTCAACCGATGCTCAGAATTTCATTATTTGCAATTTATATACGTAATTACCTTGTATAATCCAATCTTCTTGAAGAAATAACAAAAGGATCATATTCTAGATAGTATAAAGGGGTTAAATGTAGAGTTTTGAGATGAAATAACTTCGAATGAATCCAGAAACGATTGAAATGCTCAAACAATGCTCAGAATTGCATTATTTGCACTTTATATGCGTAATTACCATGTACAATCCAATCTTATTGAATAAATAACATATGAATTATATTCTAGACAATATGAAGAGTTGAAATGTATATTATTGTGATCAAATGACTAAGAATGAATCCATAAACGTTTGAAATGCTCAAACGATACTCAGAATTGCATTATTTGCATTTTATATGCGTAATTACCATGTATAATCCAATCTTATTGAATAAATAACAAATGAATCATATTCTAGACATTATAAAGAGTTTAAATATATATTATTGTGATCAAATGACTAAGAATGAATCCAGAAACTATTGAAATGCTCAAACGATGCTCAAAATTGCATTATTTGTATTTTATTTGCGTAATTAGCTTGTATAATTCAGTTTTTCAAATAAATATCATATGAAATATATTCTAGATAGTATAAAGAATTTAAATGTAGATTATTGTTGTCAAATGACTTAGAATGAATCTAGAAACGATTGAAATGCTCAAACGATGCTCAGAATTGCATTATTTCTACTTAATATGCGTAATTAGCATATATAATCCAATTTTTTTGAATAAATAACATAGGAAACATATTCTACAGAGCATAAAGAGTTTAAATGTTGATTATTGCTAACAAATGACTTAGAATGAATCCAGAAACGATTGAAATGCTGAAACGATGGTCAGAATTGTATTATTTGCACTTTATATGCGTAATTACTGTGTATAATCCAATCTTCTAGAATAAATAACAAAAGAATCATATTCTAGACAGTATAAATGGGTTAAATGTAGATTTGTGAGATGAAATGACTTGGAATGAATCCAGAAACGATTGAAATGCTCAAACGATACTCAGAATTGCATTATTTGTACTTTATATGCTTAATTACCATGTATAATCCAATCTAATTGAATAAATAACATATGATTCATATTATAGACAATATAAAGAGTTTAAATGTAGAATATTGTGATCAAATGACTAAGAATGAATCCACAAACGATTGAAATGCTCAAACAATGCTCAGACTTGCATTATTTGCACTTTATATATGTAACTACCATGTATAATCCAATCTTTTTGAATAAAAAATAAAAGAATCATATTCTAGATAGTATAAAGGGGTTAAATGTAGATTTTTGAGATGAAATGACTTGGAATGAATCCAGAAACGATTGAAATGCTGAAACGATGCTCAGAATTGCATTATTTGCACTTTATATGCGTAATTAGCATGTATAATACAATGTTATTGAATAAATAACATATGAATCATATTATAAATAAATATAAAGAGTTTAAATGTATATTATTGTGATCAAATGACTAAGAATGAATCCAGAAACGATTGAAATGCTCAAACGATTCTCAGAACTGTATTATTTGCACTTTATATGCGTAATAACCATGTATAATCCAATCTTATTGAATAAATAACATATGAATTATATTCTTGACAATATTAAGAGTTTAAATTTATATGTTTAAGATCAAATAACTAAGAATGAATCCATAAACGATTAAAATGCTCAAACGATGCTTAGAATTGCATTATTTGTATTTTATATGCGTAATTAGCATGTATAATCCAATCTTTTTAAATAAATAACATATGAATCATATTCTAAACAAAATAAAGAATTTAAATGTATATTATTGTGATAAAATGACTTAGAATGAATCTAGAACCGATTGAAATTCTCGAACGATGCACAGAATTGCATTATTTGCCCTTTATATGCATAATTACCATGTATAATCAAATATTTTTGAATAAATAACATATGAAACATATTCTAGACAGTAGAAAGAGTTTAAATGTAGATTATTGTGATCAAATGACTTAGAATGAATTGACAAACAATTGAAATGCTTAAACGATGCTCAAAATTGCATTATTTGCACTTTATATGTGTAATTACTATGTATAATGCAATCTTTTTGAATAAATAACAAAACAATCATATTCTTGACAGTATAAAGGGGTTAAATGTAGATTTTTGAGATGAAAGGACTTGGAATGAATCCAAAAAACGATTGAAATGCTGAAACGATGCTCAGATTTGCATTATTTGCACTTTATATGCGTAATTACATTGTATCATCCAAACTTTTTGAATATATAACATATGATTCATATTCTAGACAGTATAAAGATTTTAATAGTAGATTATTGTGATCAAATGACTTAGAATGAATCCACAAACGATTGCAATGCTCAAATGATACTCAGAATTGCATTACTTGCACTTCATATGCGTAATTACCATGTATAATCCAATCTTTTTGAATAAATAACATATGATACATATTATAGACAGTTGAATGAGTTTAAATTTATATTATTGTGATCAAATGACTTACAATGAATCCAGAAACGGTAGAAATGCTTAAACGATGCTCAGAATTGCATTATTTGCAGTTTATATGCGTAATTACCATATATAATCCAATCTTTTTGAATAAATAACATATGAATCATATTCTAGTCAGTAGAAAGAGTTTAAATGTAGATTATTATGATCAAATGACTTAGAATGAATACAGAAATAATTGAAATGCTCGAATGATGCTCAGAATTACATTATTTGCACTTTATATGTGTAATTACCATGTATAATCCAATCTTTTTGAATAAATAACAAACTAATCATATTCTAGACAGTATAAAGAGGTTAAATATAGATTATTGTGATCAAATGACTTAGAATGAATCCGGAAACGATTGAAATGTTCAAACGATGCTCAGAATTTCATTATTTGCACTTTATATGCGTAATTACCTTTTATAATTCAATCTTTTTTATTATATAACATATTAATCGTATTCTAGACAGTATAAAAGTTTAAATGTTGATTATCGTGATGAAATAACTTAGAATGAATCTAGAAGCGATTTGGTTTACCTTAATATAAATACACCAAGTTTCCAGAAATAATTGTTTAATGCGGTCTGTTGCGGTAGGTCTCGTCGTGTGGAGATAAACCCTGTGTCATTCCGTGTGGCTTTTTCATTTTTTGTTGGTTAACGGCTGAACGTAGAAGAAAAATGTTTGACTCTGCGGTCAGATCCCACCCTGAACGCAGACATTTTATCCGTGTTCAGAGTTCAGACCCCATCCTGATTCCTGAATGCAAGCGTCTTTTGCGGGCTATTCCGGGCTTTTGCGGGCTTTCGAGAGTGGCGAATCCGATCCGAAACTTTGGACCTAGAATCCGAACAAGGAAAAGGAGAAACCAAAGCAAGCATCTATCAAATGTTCGGAAAGAGAGCGAGGATGCGCTTCCATAGGCCAGCGATTTCGACAAGGAGCTGGTTTTTCTCGCTGGTAGGTTCAATTAGTGTACTTCCCTTTGTTAGATTGGATACAATTGGGTGTCCTGCATTGAATTTGATGCACACATCCTTTATGTAATTGTCTCACTGTCTGATTTATACCAATTTGATCAAATTCTGATTGTGAATGACCTATACTTATGAAAAGTAAATAATTAAATAAAATCAACATCTTTAACTATATTCTATTTCTGTTCTTCTTGAACTTTAGGACTTTGAAAGTTGCTCAGTACCCTGTGAATTTGGGCACTTGACAGAAAACATTTGGATAGGGTCAAGAGGTGTCAGTACTAAGCATTTTTTATCTCACACTATGGGGCCCGAAATTTCAGATTGCAAGCTTTCGAGAGATGCTAGATCAATCTGGAATCAACAATTGGCTTCTAAGGTGGTTGTTTCAATTATCATAATGGAAATGGTATGGGCCCTTTGCTTCCTATTACTATTATATCATGCAATTAGATTGTATACAAGTCAGATATTCTAAATGATAAAAAAAAATATATCATAATTAGTTTGAACTTTTGCAAAATCTAATTGGCAGATTACACAATTGGAACTGAGAAGCCAATTAAATATTGTATTGAAGCAACCCATTGTTTTCCAAGTCATCGTGCTGAATTCATGAAATTTTCAGGGACTGTTCCTGTGGTGGTTGATACCCCAATATACAGAATTTGCACTGTATCCTGCGAATCCGAATTTGCTGTTGCGCGACAAATGGTGTAGCGCACGTACGAGCCGTCTGATCTTGATCGGACGGTTAATTTTTTACGGGCCTATCAATCTAGGTTACATGCACGGGGCTCCCTTGTCCATTGGATCTTGATCAGACGGCCAGCATGCCGCGCTACACCATGTGTCGCGCGGCAGCGGATCTGAATTTGTATCCTGCTGGCTCAGTATTGTATATCAAAAATTGTGTCATGTTGACTACACCACAGCCATGAAGCATCAAGCCTCAAGTTCTCTTCTTTAAGCTGAATTTTTAAAGTTGAATGCGCTCTACAATTTCTTCTCGACCTAATTTGTTGGGCGTACAGTAATATCTTTTAAGTTAATAATATATTTCATCACAATCGCCCTTTGAATAAATAAAAGAATATAACATTTTTGAGTAAATATTCAGTCAGAGCCTTTTTGTCCCAAACAAATTGGGGTAGGCTAGAAATGACACCCCGACCCTGGTCATTTCTTGTATATATGGCTGAGTTTTTACGCTGGCTCGCCAAGCCTATCGCAAGCATGCGGGCTTGAACCCTGGACCTCTTAGAAGAGAGCCCAGTGCTCTTACCACATGAGCTACTAGACCACATGCTTTTGAGTAAATATTATTAAAAATAAAAGATGTGGCTACTCGTCTAAATAGCCTGAATGAACAATATTTTTGCATCGTTGCATATCTACAGCTTGCTTTTTTTTCCTTGCCAGGAATGTTCTTTAGTCTTAGGCTCTTAGCAGATGTACCTGTAACAAAAATAATTATATTTTCCCATTCAAGACCTCGAGTTTTTATTTTCGATATTGGAAAATAGCATATATGCTGACTGCCCCAGTTACCCTATTTTTGCATTCCGTCTCTGGGCAAATATGGAAATATGGCTGTGCCACTTTTCAGTACAGTTTGTGCAGAGCAGAGTTGATAAATTTTATTGGATTTATGTTGTGTTCTTTTTAATTTGGGTGGTCAAGTGTGATATTTTGAGAGTTTTAGGAGCACATAGAAATTTTGGTTTTAATTTTTATGGTTCTTGAATTAGCTTAAATCCTATGATTTTGAAGGGTTTTCACAATATTTGAAATTACAAGAATTTAAGTGGGACCTCTAAAAGAATGATAAGTTTATGACCTTTGTCGTGTACTAAATTGTTGAAAACCTGCTGTATATTAGCATTTAGGTGATGCCTTTTTGTTCCTTATACGCAGAAGTATGGTGGTCCATCAGAATCATTCGAGGCGCTAGTGAACATGACGTTGGTTCATTTCATCATGTTGGCTCCGTCTTTACAAGAACAACTTTTCACATAAAAGAAGGCAGCATATGAAAAATGTTCTTGAAAATGCACAAGGAATTGGGTGATGGTATACAAGTGTATCAGGGGTACTGGTTTTTGTTAACAGGCCAAGTCATTTCCAAACCCTCAGTGCAAAAAGTTTGATCAAAACTGTTCCAAATTGCTCTCACAAGTGGCTAAGATAACTCTCATTGAAGTGGTGGTTGAGCCCATGATCATCATATACCTTATGTCTGCAATCCCTTTGCCTGTGGCAGTCACCTGGCAGATAAGAAACTATGGTAAAACATTTCTTGTTGTGCACTGTTAGATGGGCAAGGTCAAGGAGTACCATGCCCAAACATCAAGGAGGATTTGAATTGAGGAATGAGGAGCGTACAGTCCCTCCATGATGCACTAATTCTCAAAATCTTTTGTAAACTTGCAGCAATAGAACGTGAGGATGAAATTTGGGTCCACCTATAAGAATTCAAATTACCTCTCAAGGAGTACACTAGGGCTAACTACCAGGGTAACTAGATGCTCAAAGCTGTGGAAAATTCTTATGTTGCCCAGGCAACTATTGCAACTGCATGTAGGTGGCTGCTGGGAATGGGATCAGGTGACAAGTGGAGAAGGAGAACCTTGGTGGCTTGGTTTGACTTGTGGAAGGAATTTCAAGCTGTAGATTTCATTGACCGACATAGCAATTAATGCATGGGAGACACCTAGGCTGGTTGAACAGTTTGGCCAATTGGCATTGTGTATTACTGCACTTGGCTTAAACCTCTGGCAAATCCAAATCGGTCTAACCTTTTTGTGCTCACCTCAGTCAGAATAGGCAATTTCTCTCTAAAGACGGCTTACCACTTACTCCATGGCATTCAACCGATAGGAATGCAGCTTCCCAAATCAGTTTACTGGTTTATCAGGTGTACTTTGAGCCTCTTGTCGAGTGTATGCTTTTTCTTATGAAAGATTCTCAAAGAGGCACTCCTAGTGGGACACACTTTTACCTCTAGATTGCAAAAGCCTACTTCTCCCTGCCATATCGTGGACTACAATCTGAAACACCCTGGCTTGACCTCTATGGATGCTATGTAGGTAGCACGTCTAATTAGTCAGGATTTTTAGCTTTTCTAGTTACCTTTGGGTACCAAGAAAGGCTAGATGTACCCACGTTTTGCTTGTAAATAGGCTATTGTCAAAGGTATACTGAATGAAGCACAACAATACAATAGAACAAGCATTTAGTGTCATTCACTATGGACCCCAAAGTGTCACTGCTCCAATTTGGTATGATACCAACTTGACTGCTCACTTCCTTCCATGCTGAATTGAATGCACATCAAAATACGGTACAGGTGGTGGCAGAACTGCAAATCAATATGCTGCCGCTTCGCTGAATGCAAATCACCTGATAGTTGCCTGCTGTTACATTGATTTGGAAGTACAATATTGTCTTTGTAGAAAATGATTTGTTTATGTATACTGAAATCATTTAGCTCTGTGTCATTTGTAATCCTGCTGTGCTGTAACATTTACTACCAGTTAATTAAAAGCATCTTCCTTTTTACTTTTAAATTGAATTATATCTTCCAGATCTAGAAATTTAACATCTCCCTCTACCTCTCCCTCTCTTATCAAAAATTGAGATTAAAACCATCTACCTTTTATATCTTGCATATCTGGAAATATAAAACTAAATTCACTTGAGTTGCTTGTTCTTCCGAAATCGTAATCTCTGAACCACGTTCAAGTACGAAAGAAATGAAAGGTGGCCCAGTTTTAGAGGTGGCAATGAGTTTAAAGTATACAAACTTAGGCCTACTAGAACCATCAATCCCTTTCTAAAAATCTATAGCAAAACACCAATATAGTTTCAAAATTAAAACAAGCCCGAAACAAGAACTAGTTTCGTAATTCTCCATTACATTGCAAGTTAAAATAAACATACAACAATTAAGCAAAACTCATACAAATCTTCATATACTGTTCTACAGTTCTACTACGTATTCTTGCTTAGGAAATTCCAAATTATAAAGTTGACCCTAAACTGACTTTTAGAAAATCTAGACAACCTTAATTCATAAAATTCATAAAAAAGAGCTAGATCCTACAAAACAACAAATTAACATCAAACTAGCTACTACCTTAAAGCCTTCAACCGAGCTATTAAGCTTTGTCATGGGACTGCGTCTGGTGGGCCTCCTTTAGTTGCACCATCTCAATCTCCAGTGGCGGTTGGGTCACCCTTGGAGGTGCTTCAAGCGGCGGCAGCTGTCCCTCCTGGTCTTCTTCTAGCTGTCCAGCCAAAGATTGTGAGGCCGTCATCCCTGACGGTAGCTGCTGTTGATCCCCTTGGCCTCCCGGGAGATCGGGTTGGGATGGTGGTGGGGGTGCCGATGGTGACTGGGTAGGTGTGGATGGCTGGTTCAACTCCTCGACTGTTGATAGCTTCTGGTCATCCCCTTTTCCTGCAGGGAGATCCGGCTGAGATGGTGATGGGGGTGGGTATGATGACTCCCTGACTGTTGATAGCTTCTGGCTATCCCCTTTTCCTGCAGGGAGATCCGGCTGATAAGGTGACGGGATTGGTGTGGATGACGGGTTTAACTCCCCGACTGTTGATAGCTTCTGGTCATCCCTTTTCCTTCAGGGAGATCCGGCTGAGATGGTGGTGGGGGTGGGTATGATGACTCCCCGACTGTTGATAGCTTCTTGTTATCCCCTTTTCAGCTGAGAAGGTGACGGGATTGGTGTGGATGGCGGGTTCAACTCCCCGACTGTTGATAGCTTCTGGTCATCCCCTTTTCCTGCTGGGAGATGTGATGGGGGTGGGGATGATGACTGGGTTGGTGTGGATTGCAGGTTCAACGCCTCGACTTCTGTTAGCTGCTGGTGATCCCCTTGGCCTGCCGGGAGACCCAGCTCTGGACCTGATGGTTGGGGTGGTGTGGATTCTGCGGTATTGTATGCTGAGTGGGATGGTGACAGGGATAATAGGGATATTGTGTCCGCGGAATTGTATGATGAGTGAGATTCTCGAGTTGGTGTACTGGAGTTTGATTGGACAAGGGAAACCTGAGGCGACGGCGACGGCAGAGGCGGCGGTGACGGCGACGGCGATGCCAAGGTGAATATTGGAATACCTTTTTGCTGTAAGTGGCATATCAGAAGAAGTACATACAAAGGCACAAAATATGCTAAGTATGGTGAGCACCTGTGAGAAAGATTGAAAAAAAAAATCAAATTTAATTTATACGTTTGAAAAAGAAAAATGTAAATTAAAGAATTTTTGTAATTGCCAAAAAAAAATTACCCAAACAATTGGGTCGCAGGCATCGAATATATATAACGTGTTATATAACAGTCCCAACGCGGCCGTGAAAACTTCAAACGACACAAAGTCCCACGAAGTTTGCTTCAGCACAAATCCAGTTACCAAAATCAAAAGGGATACCAATCTCGATGCAACGTATATTATGTCTACTAAACCTTTCACTTGCTGGATGTGATGCCCCACAGTCACAAAAAGAACAAACGCTCCAAACAGATAAAAGCAAAGGACCTATATTTTATATTTAATGCAGTTATTAGTTAGTAATTAAACAACAATTACTAAATATTCAACTCAATATGACATAATGATAAAATATTACCTCCGCATGCTTGAATTTGAGGTAAACATGGGAGTTGAATGAAGCACCAACAAGAAATACTATTATACTGGTTCCTAGTTTTGTCCTTTCCCATGCCGAGTATTTCTTTGTTTTGAGCAATACAAATACTTCCACACACAGTGAGGTATAACTCACCATAAAGCTCAGCAAATTGCAATAACTCTGCGAAATGTGCTTCGTGACATAAAAATTGACTGACATTCTTCAACAATGGAAAAAAAGGCCAAGTAAGACTAAATTTCATAATAAAATAAAATGATAAATCTTTAGTGAAGTACATGGTTAATACTTAAAGTTCCAACCACTACCTATGAATTAATATTAATATCTAATTAATTATATTACACCAATACGCTACTAGGGATGCAAAACGATTATAACGATCATGCAAATGATATGTTGCGTTGATCGTTGCGTCATGTTTGACGAAAAATTTTTTTGTTTCGTTTTGCGTTTCGTCCAATAAACGCAAGAAATAATCGTTGCATCAATAACGACAAAAACCGTCTAACTGTTTTAACCGTTTTAAACAATCAAAGACACATCTTAACTAGTACCAAAAATATTATGCAAATCAGTTCATAACTCATGATGCAAATGAAACTCATAATAGTAAAAATCTGGTGTTGTAAACTCAGTAAGGCCAGAAAATTTTTAACACATCAACAAGTCTACTAAAGCACTGGTACCAGTTAGGCCAGTAGTAAAGTAGTTAATGACAAATCTAATATAATCAGAATCGAAGGAGTGAAAAAGTTAGAAAGTCAAAGTGACCGGCACATTAGATTTCCAAAAAAATTACACTTTGATTTGGACAGAAAATTTATCAAACACTCAAACTATACAAGCCTTGTTCACATTTTATTATGCAATCCTACATAAAGCTTCATTGAATAATATTACAGAAAACCCAAATCCTCATTTCTCATTCACCTTCAACCAGCAAAAGAAATTTCAAATTAGCCCAAAAATCCCTTCAATTAAACCCTTTCTCAGCCGAAAGAAGTTTCAAATTACCAGTAAATTAAGCCCACGCCATGATTCAAATCAAACTTAACACAATTTTTTGTTGGGCCTTTTATAGGGCCTTCATGGATCTGCCTTTCATCTATTGATCGTAGCGTATAAATTTCTCTTTCAGACTTTAACGTGGGCCTGTATACTCACACGAACTGAACTTAAAAAAGCTTCTATAATTACCCAAATTCAAATATTTTTTTGTAGAAAAACAAATTTATTTGTGATAATGCATTAAGCCACTATTTTTTTTTCTTTTTAATGAAATGCAGTAAGCTATTTTGCACAGTAATTGTTTATAAAATAGTTTAGTTTAACCCTTAACGAACTGTGTTCTTTTTATTTTTTTCCCTTTTGTGTGTTTTTTCTTTTGTTAAAATAATGAGCTATTAGTGTTTTCAGTCAAATTCATTCTATTACTATCAAGCTGCTAAATGCTTGCATGTATCTATGTTCTAAATGACTAAATGTAATAAAACCATTCATGTAATTTCATCAAGGTATTTCTAAAGGAAACAACTTATTATTTTAAACTTTTAGTTTTGCAAAATATATGCAAAAAAAAAGATGTTTTACGCTTGTGATTGGGTTTAAAAACTGATATTATTATATTAAAAATATTTCTGACTGTTGTTAATGTTTGTAATTAATTTAAATATAACAAAAGTAATACTGTGCCATACCTATTTTCTCTAGATCCGCCACACAATAGATGGGCATCAAATGATATTTTGTTTCGGTTGATGGTTTTTAGAAATCGAATAAGTATTTAGCACCAAATTTTGATTGTTTAAAGCTGGATTTGATAAACAATAAAGACAATGTATCACAAAACAAAAAAGAAGTTCAAAAAAAGAGAACACACCAGTTGAGCACACCACTAACTAGAAAAACTGCATACATGACATAATCCAGATAGTGCAACCGACCTCTCCAACATGGCACAGTGCACATAGTAATCCTGCTAGTGGCGGGAGCATCGGTAGCCGGAATCGAAACTGTTGGTGCAAAAGTCGCATCCTTGACATTAGACTCCATGTGCGAAGCCATTGGAGATCGGCCGTCAGCCTCTAACTCCACATTTGAAAGCGAAAGAGATGAAGCTTGGCCACCATCAGACTCCAGCTCGGTTTGGTACGGTGCTGGTTGTGTTGGAGAAGAAGCCCACCTCAATGAACGGCTTTGAGAGTTTGGAGAAATGGGTAAGATTTGTGCGAGAAGAATCCATGTGAAAAGAAGCAAAAATGCTTTCTTTTTCATTGTATTTTGTGGTTTTGATCGAGAAGAAAGATCATAGATGGTGCGACAATGGTTTTTTGATAGAGAGTAATAAGATGTTAAAGTATAAACTGGAGTTCTCCATTACAGCTCAAATGGACAGATAATTAGATAGAATAATTGCTGGTTGTAACAAACTTATTTGTTTGTTTTCTCTCCTTTCGTGTATATATCTCCTCTGTAAGACATTTCATAGCAATGAGACATAAACTCGATTAATCAATGAAATAGAAAAACCTTTCTTCTCTCTTTTGTGCGTTGGTTTCTTTCATGGTATCAGAGCCCTATGGCTAACCCCACATCGTCAGATCTACATCCTATCATCTCTCTGACACTCCCAATCGCAACCAAGCTCGCCACATCTAATTATCTCACTTGGAAGTGTCAGATCCTTTCAATCATCCATGGTTACAACTTAACTAGCTTCATTGAGTCTTCATCTCCTTCACCAACCATCACATCTGCAGATGGCGTGGTCAGCTCCAACCCTGAGTACTTGCCATGGCACAGACAAGACCAATTGCTCCTTGGATGGATCAAATCATTCCTAATTGAGGCGATTCAATCACAAGTGGTGTCCTGTGCTACTTATCATGCTCTGATACCATGAAAGAAATCAACGCACAAAAGAGAGAAGAAAGGTTTTACTATTTCATTGATTAATTGAGTTTCTGTCTCATTGCTATGAAATGTCTTACAGAGGAGATATATACACGAAAGGAGAGAAAACAGACAAATAAGTTTGTTACAACCAGCAATTATTCTATCTAATTATCTGTCCATTTGAGCTGTAATGGAGAACTCCAGTCTACATTGTAACATAAGAGATTGGATAGTAGGTTTTTTGAGAGAGAGAGAAAGAGAGTGGAAAATCAAGATACAAAAAATCAAGTTATGGGGGTAAAAAGGAGATTAGGAGAGAGATAGTACCACTGTACCCGTCTACCAGAGTACGATTTCAGAGCTGCCGCGCCAGGTGGCCAACGACAAAACTTTTTTATCTATATTGCAAGTTTACAAAAAATTTCAGAATTCATCATATAACGAATTAGTATATATTAATTTAAACTTGCAAGTTTAAATTAATATATACTACTTCCAATTGCCACCCTACTAAAGTCTACAACCCTGCATGAAGAATTTAGTTTCCAACTTTAAATTAATATATATATACTCCTTGCAGTTAGTAATAAAATAATCAATATTCGAACTATCTGAGTGCCCCGTTCAAGCAAACGAAAAACTTTCTTTAATTCTTCTTAGCGACATATTTTTAGTGAGTCCAATGCTTCTCCAAAGCAGAAGCAATAAGCCAATAACCGCAGGAAAAATGATGCGCCACTCAAATAGCCACCTTGTTTAAATCTTCCCACGTACATATGTTTTAACCAAAATATCGCAATTTTTGACAGTATAAATAATTAACAATCCTTGCAATATTTCTTAAATTATTTAGAAGGGTTAGAAATCAAGAAGGGTAATATTTGATGTGATGTTGCATGTCTAATTCCTTCCATCCTGATAATTTCTCACATGGTTGATTAGTAATTTAATTACTAGCTAGCTAGTGTTCTGTGATGATCTTTTGTTATATTTTGCATGGATAAAATATGGGTATGATACTTATTAAAGACTGACGTGAAGATCCGTAATTTTCTAAAAATATATGTAGTTTCCAGGTGTTTAGTTGAATTTTTTTTTAAAAAAATAAATGTAATCTGATCTAACTTGTAGAAATGTACTTTACACATTTGATATACATAGAAATGTTACACGTCGATTCTTAGGTCTTGCAAAACCAACACGCGTCAAATGCGTACGTCCATGGGCGGAGCACCTGTGCCCCCCCCAAAAAAAAAAAAAAAAAAAAAAAAATCCAATTTTCATGTATATTTTCTTTATATTTTAGAAAAATTTCCCCCTAATTAATTGTGAAAAAACGGTAGCAAAATCTCGAAACTTATTCTCTACCGAAATCGGAGGTTGTCTAGAAGAGAAACGCACGACCTACTTGTCCCTAAATTTGCTCCAGTGGTTACAGAAATAATGTTAGCATACAATTTCTGTAAAATATACCAGATATTACATAATAACATTATTTTTAATTGAATGTCTTTATAATACAACGACTTAAGCAAGACATTAATTTTTAAAGAAACGACCAAATGAGTGTATTATTGGTATAGTGGTATTTTATAAATAAAAGTGTTACGGAAAATTAATAATAGGACGTAACTAAATTACACACAACCAACCAAAACTAATGTACAATCTGCCACATGAGCTTTTCAAACTGAAATCTCTACGGCTACGGGGTGTAGCGCAGTTCTCAACCGTCCGATCTATGATAGATGCCCCATGAATTATACTAGATTGTAAGGTCCGAAAAAATTTAACCGTCCCGATCAAATCGAACGGCTGCCTGCTGCGCTAGAAGGTGTCTTGCGCTACACCGGATAAGGATTCCTCTGGTCTGGTGCAGTCGTGCAGCAATGTAGGGAAAAAACATATCGTGCGTCCGTTAGACAGGAGAATTATACAAAATAATATAATTAGCCTGTTCATGATATGTATAAACAGCTTTACATTCTAATAACTTATATGCACCACAAAATTAACCGCAAGATCGATGCAGTTAAATTGCACGTCCAATTTATAATCATACCACATAAAGGACTGCACCGCTGAAGTCGCAAAGAAAAATTGAAAAGAGGAAGGGACAGCGGAGCTCATTGGGATTTGGGATATTGTATAATGGTCCAAGGAGAGAGCCAGAAAAAAACATGACCAAAAAGAATATTCTTTTCTTTTTTTTTTTAATATCATAAAAAAGAACATTATAATGGGCCTAGTGACCCAGAGTCCCAGACGACAAACCTCATTCTATGCATTCAAAATTCAATATATGAAGCTCCTGATATATAATAATAATAATGATAATAATAATAATAATAATAATAATGTCTTTGTTAAATCCACCGTTGATTTGAATACTTAGTGACATAAATAATTAGTACAAAAATCTCCCCTATGGTGTGGAGACGTCATACAAAGTTGAGTGGTCGCACATGATATATAAACATATAAAAAACTACAAGCATGCAAATAAATGAATTTCGATTTATTTGTCATTAATTGGTTAAAAAATGTATTAAGTTTTCCCCACTTGTTAATTTCTAAGAAAATGAGGTCCAAATTCGAAAAATAATTTAGCGACTTTATTGAGATGGTACGAAACCCGGCAAACATCTGAATATATATCCACAAGTTGATTTTTTTATGCCAGAAATAACTTGGTTTTAAAACTGTCAAGTTTTGTTTGTTAATCCATGAGCATTAATTTTGTATTTTGAAAACAAAATTCATATTCATTCAAAAAAAAAAAAACAAAATTCATATTGGTGACAGCTGTACATGTTAAAAAAGGTATCCGTTAAAAAAAAAATACTTCAGTCATGCTAATAAGACAAATTTATCTTTTTACCTGACAGATTGCTTTACAGATAAACTCACATTTTAGTGTTAAATAGAATGATTTTTTTCAGTTGCTTTTCTGATTCTTCGTGGACTGTACTACTTTTGAGTATTTGTTGGTAATGGTAAATTACCATGAAATTTCATTTTATTCTTAATTGTACTAGATCAATCAATAAATTATTCTCTAGTTAATAAAATCTGAAAGAGAAAGATCAGAAGAGAGTGGGATACTGGGTTATCAAAAGAGAGAGGAGAGGCGACGCTGCACCAGTACTATAGGGAAGCGATACAACACACAAAGCAATTTTTTATTTGCCACATTTATTCAGTGTACGATTTTTGAGCAGCCAGGTGCCCCTAACGACAATTTTTTTCCCGAACCGTTGGGACATTTTACAATTCATGCAGAACACGCTGAGTTTTCCAGACCGTTCATTACTCCATCTAACGGTCCTTCTTAAAGTTCGGTTGAATTGGATGCTATTTGTAATGCATCCGATCCGAGGAGGTAAATCACGTTCCTATGTGGTGCAATTTCCATTTGTAATGTCAGCTATTCTTAAAAATAAATAAATAAATTGTAATGTCTCATTGACACGCGTCAGCTATTCATATTTTTGTCTCTCGCAAGCATAATATTTATTTATCTTATTTTATTTTACTTTTTGTTAAAGTTGAACTTCCATTTAACATATTAGATTTTGAGGTATTTGTTTTGCTTGGGAGCAATCAATACCTATATCCATTTTTAACTCGTGTTCTTATGTTTCCATACGAATTATTTATTATTATAAAGATACAATTATTATATATGTTTTAACAAGCCAATTAACTAGACGATATCTTAATGAGAGTAAAAATGCAAAAAAAAAAAAAATGGAATGTAATACAGAGTTAACCGTGAGCCCATTTTAATTATTACTCCTATTTGTTTTTACATCGAAATATCAATGTATATTTTTTCTGTATACTACACCACAATGACCTTCGATTAAAAATTCCAAATTAACATATATGTGCATCATTTGTATTAGCAGTTGATAATACTTTTTAATTAAAAAAAATGCTTTACACATATCTTGCATATTCGCAATTGATCATATTGTATTGTATATAAAATATATTATTACAGATGTATCAAATTAAATTTATTTAGAAAACTCATAATATTCTATTTATAAAATGAACAATATTTAATTAGGGGATAATTAAGTAAGTGATCTGAACAATTAGATAGTAAGAAAATAATTAAGCAAAAAAGTTAAGGATAAAATGAAATTTCATTATAATCTACAGTAAATTATCGCTCAGTCAAACTAGTAGCAATCAACTTTGGGACAGGTCTTTGGGCTAAACCAAACGGAATAAAAAAAAATGCATCTAAAATAATTGATTCTATTTAACAATTAAATGTAATTTTCTCTAACAACTGACATTTCCCAGGAAAAAGGCAATTTGTTTTATCACATAAGTGATCATTGGTGACAGTCAGCTACCAAGGTATTTGAATTTGATGGTGGTGAGAAACCAATTGAACCTCGCTACTATTACGTCCCAAAAATTTGTAATTAGTCCAAAAAATTCACACAAATGGATTTTAATTAAAGATTTCCACAAATTTAAAAAAAATTTAATTTTGAAATTAAAATTTCTTATTCCGAAATTACAAGGTATCACATTTTTCTAAGATATAACGCAATCGATATAAGAAAAACCATAAAAATGTGTTTGATCATATGGCTATCGTCAGTACTCGTCAGTGAGGAAAAGATAGGTTGATCATATGTGATCACTTTTGTGTGTCCCCTCTTTATGGGGATTGCCGTTATACAAATAATTTCTAAACTTAAGATCTGTGATTACAAGGTGAGAAGTTTTCCTTTCATTTTTGACCGAAATTATTATTATAAAGAATTTGTATATCAAAAATTTTAATAGAAATCAAGAATTATTTTTTATTTTAATAAGAACCAACGAACTACCGTTTTATGAATGCGTTAACGTCTCTCTCCAAACTACCTATTTATAAAACACGTTAAAAGAAATTGCGCGTTTTATGAACGGGTAATTAGGCTCTAACGCGTTTATAGAATGGATAATTAGGCTGAACTTTTGCCTTTCCCAAAGCCGTCAGAACTGACTGAACTTTTACGCACTTTTATGTTAAAACCTATATTAACGCGTTTATAAAACAGGTTATTAGCTTATTAACGCGTTTTATAAACGGATAAATAGGGAACATCGTTTCAATCAAAATTTTGTCCTCTTTAATCAGTTTGTGAATTTATGAACGCGTTGTTAAAATCTATAAAACACCCCCCCCCCTTCTGTGAAGACTCAAACCCCCCCTCTCCCCTCTCTCTCTCTCTCTCTCTCTCTCTCTCAAACACATTAGAAAATAGAATCTGCTAAAAATGTTTGTTGGTGCGAAATTAATAGCCATAAGAGTTGTATGCGGCACAATTATTTAGCGACAAGGGGTCGCACACAATCCTTATGACAATTAATATTCCACCAACTATAAATAAAAAATTTCAGCGTGGAATTCGTTATTATGTGCAGAGAACGACTCAGATTAATAGCCCAAGGTTGTCCATTGAACCTAAGATCCGTTGGCATCGTCTGAGTCAGACCAACATTCCGCAGTCAACGGTTTTGGATCCTCCACAATCGAGTTCTGCCATTCCAAACAGGAGATGAACTCGATGACTGTCAAAGAAACATCTAAAACTATTATTTTCAGATGAAATATTGGTTCCTCTGCAAACAAAACACCTATCTCCTTTGCTTGGGTTATATAAATTGCATAAAGAATGAGACCAAGTAGGAAGTTTCCTCGCTACAGTGTTTTGCTCAAGTTTAAATATGTGCGGTGTTTGTCTATATAGGTGAACAGACGGTGCTTAACCCGTGTTGAATATTGTAACTTGTATTATTATTGAATTCTGATTTTGTCTTTTTTTTTCTCTTCTAGAAGCGTCCATACATGGCATGCAATGCAACGGCTCAATACAAATCCGGGTCGCTTACTACGGATTTGAAGTTTCAAAAAAAAAAAAAAAATCAGGGTCGCTTAGATTGTTAGACATCATCCAATCAAAACTTGCCACGTAAGCAAGAGAGGAGCGCAATTTGGCTGGAAGTAAAAGGAGCAGTGGGAATAAAATAGGAATCCAACGATAACTTTTGACAACTTAATTATATTTTTATTTAAATTTATACTTGAGTCATACATATTAAACTTAATGGTCAATTACAAAACTAATTTGACTTTTATGATATAAGGAGTTTATGTACTTGAAAATTTGATCGAATTCAGAAGTTTAATTTGAAAACTTTATATTTCATCAGTTCTTTTAAATAATGTTTTCAAGGATTATAAAATTTTCGAATTAATTTATCCCAAAGTTATTCAACAAGGAAAAGAAAGAAAATGTATAAGCTATTATGATTAAAAAGAACAAATAAATGTTATATTAATACAACATTTACATAGATGTAGTGACACGACCACGAGTGTATACACGTGTAACCTATTTTTCTATATTTCTCAAGGACTCATCACTCATGGAAATTTTATTAAACATTCAAATTAATTAATAAGCTTTTGACCCATAACCCATTATAGAGCAACTATACTTTATTAATTATTATTAAAGTTACTTAACTAAATGAAGAAGCTGGCGGCCCATGTTTTGCCGTGAAGGTAAACTTTTGTCTTTGTTCCTCTTTATTTGTGAAACTTTTGGTTTTTGAACTGTTGGAAAGTTGTAACTTTTAAATCAGACAAATTAAGGAGCTGTGTTGTTGATTTCTAAAAATAGTAGGTCAATGAATTTCTTTTCTTTCCTGAACCGCAGTGTACTCATGTAGTTTTTTGCATTGATGAATTAATTGTTAACTAATGAGTGGAAAGAGATTAGTAATCCAGTTACCAATCTTATAATTATGGTTCTTATAACTTATTAAGAAAATGTGATTTCTTGTGCAGTTGTATATATAGAACAAGATAAAGAACCCAATATGTAACCACAATTTACCAATCACAGGAGATGCAATGCTTGAATGCCATGGCAGGTGCACATTTGCAAAATGCAAATGCACAACGCCTGTGGCCCTGTTTATTGAAAATCATTTCATCTCTTCATGAAATATACAGGTGTGCCCAATTACATTTTCTGAGTTCGTAACTTAGTACAAGATGACCATTAATGCTCAGGTGGTCACGTGCTTGTTTGGAACGAGACTCACGTCATTATAAGGATATCTGAGCATGTCCCTTTGGAGCATAATATCCGGTGAAAGGCCTGAAATAACAAAAAGTTTATCCCAACTTAATTAGTAATGAAATTCTGAATTTTATAATTTTTTTTCATATATATTTTTTACTTTTTGTAAATATATTTTAAGTATTCAATTTCTACCTTTGGTATCGGCAAGAAGGGTCAATGCCAACTGCCAAGCATTTTACGGTCAATGGAATCGTCACATTACTCAGAAAATAACCCTGCGCCCTGCGGAGGCTGACCCAGTTGGAAAAGCAAAAAGAAAGTACAACGCACCTGACCTGGGCTTTATTTCAGAAGACACTTAACTCTGGCTTTTACTAAAAAGTATTTATTTCTTGTTTTTGTCAACAATTTAAATATAATTTCTATGCCCTCAGTTGGATTAATCCTTAACTGGACGCGATCATTAAAATGAAGAAGTTTGAAGTCTAGTAAGAATGTGAAATTAGTCGAAAGTCTCTATAACGGTGGAATTTGTGTACGGAAAAAATTCTGGCGTCAAAACATTGGAAAAATTAATTAGGTGCGACATCCTTCACTTATAGGAAAATAATGAGATATAATTAGGGGGTACCATTTCCACAAGCAGTTTCCAACTCAACAATGGCGTTTCCTCAAACATCTGTCATGCATCTTCATCCCATCCCCAAATAATAACTCACGTAACCTCTCACTCGCTCATCTGCTCAACTTATATTACTTCGTGATCCCAAATAATAATTTAATTTTGTCACTACTACTCATTCTCTTGCAATTAGCCGTGTAGACTACAGATGTGGTAATTAAACAGATAATTCCTTCTTTGAATTGAAATTTTAGTTTCTAATGTACTACATACACAAACGAATTGACCACCATCTTTGTGATACCTCATATCGTGCCACACTAAGCTAATACAACCTTGAATTTAATTAAAATATTAAATAAATGTTACTTGAGTGCACGTACACAGAATAACTTCAACAAATGCGAGGCAGTAGTGTGTATTTATCTGTAAGTAGCATCAGTTTTTTTTACATCTAATCGTCGATATAGCGAATGAAAGGTAAGGTGGGACTTGCCTATTTCGCCCACTAAAGAGTTCAGCGAAGAAAGTCTATTGACCGTAATTTTTTAATGAACATAAATCAAAATTTAAATTTAATTATAATCAAATAATTTAAATAAATTCAAGAATACGCATCTAGGTGTGCTGGCGACTGGGTGTGCCACTGGTGGCTTCCCTGAAATCTGACATGCCAAGGGGTCCGGCTTCCTTGCAATTTTGGATTAAAATTCAACCATTCATACAGAAACACAGAACAAAACTCGGCCAATTTTTTTAAGATTTCACTGCTAGCGTCTTTTATCATTAATTCATTATGTGGTTCTACAAAATCACGGCTGTACGTACCTCTTTGGTTTGCACTTCCCTGGTCGTTGTTAATATTGGCGTTCACGTACTTATTACCAAGAACAAAATTATTTTTAGACATACTAGATAGAGGCTACCAACAACAAAATTTTAAAAATCGAAATGGCCAGAACCGAGAAAGATAGTACGTATGCCTATTGATTAATTATATTCATGCCTTTGCATGTATATTAATCAAGTAAAGAATGCATTTTTTTTTTCTTGTTCATATTTATCTTTTCAGGTATGACCCTCAAAAAAATATTTATCTTTTCAGGTAAGAAAATTTACAGTGATGATACGTCACAAGTTAAATGTAAAAAATTAGTCATTTTTAAATTAAAAGTGAAGTATTTTTTTTTATGAATGGAACTTCTGATGAATTGTCGCATTAGAAAAATTATATATTCTTCGACATATGTCTGGGACGAAATGAGTCAAGACACCAATATATTTTTGTTATACCTGAAGCATTGCTAAGATATGCCTTTATATGTTTCTTGCTAGCTTCTCTATTTCTTTATTTTTAACTTTCTATTTTCCTTTTTATTACCCTTGACTGTCAGTTTCAAATTTTCTAAATTAATAACAATATATATATTAATATTGATTGCCTGACATATATATTTAATCCTGAAATAGCTTTATAAAAATTGTATTTCATCCACACCATTCAGCACCAAAAAAAAAAAACTTTCATGTGTATTATTATCAATTTTACAAATTTTGAGATTGTAATGTAAGAAAAATAATTGGAGTTTGTCAAATAAATATGTCTTGAATTTTATATATTGCATATCTTAGCTTAAGCTATTTTTGGAATAGGGGAATAGAAGTACTTTTCCAGCCAGTATTTCATGCCAAAGGCCCAAAACGCTAACTAGCCTTATGTGTTAATTCATTTTCCCCTCTATTCCCTTGTAATTTTGATCGCTTTCATACATTTTAAAAATTTTGGGAGTTTAATATGATGCAAGAACCAAAGGTAATTAGTAGCAATACGGGAAATTTGTGAAATATTAATATTTTTTAAAAAATAAATAAATTATTAATAGTACGAACGGGGACTGAAATAGAATGGGTCTGTGTTGAATATATTTATTTGCTTCTTTCAATTAATTATTTATGAAGTTATCAGGTTCAGTGACATATTGTGTTGTATTGAAGGTCCGTATGTTGACGGCCTACTCAGTATAACTTGTAAGTAGGGCTACAAAACGGTCGAAATGGTGACGAAATTAGAGAGTTTCGTTAACCGTTTCGTTTCGTCGACGAAACAGATTTTTTATTTCGTTAATCGTTTCGTCCGAACGAAACGATCAAAAATAACGAAACTTTCGTGATTTACACATGGACGAAACCGTTTTATTGTTTCGTTAACCGTTTCGTCTAACTAAGCGAAATCGTTTTATTGTTTCATTAACCGTTTCGTCCAGACGAAACGAAACGAAAAAGGTTAAACGGGCTTCCGTTTTCAGCCCTACTTGTAATTAAGTAAGACAGCGTGCAGAAACCGAAAAATTTAAAAATAATATAAAATATTAATAATAATATCCAATATACGCGATTTATAAAAATAATATCGCAGTTACGGAATCTGAGATTCCGAACCCAATTACGGTTTCCTGGAATCCGTAACAAATTAGTTACAGAATCACAGATTCCGTAACTTTTTACACGACCCCAATTTGTTTTGCTGCAAATGAAAACCCATATCTGAATAAATTGTTATATATTTTCACTTGCTTGTTTTGACTTTTGACCAAGTATGGTTACTTTATGAGGCAATTTTCTAGCGTCTGATTCACTTCAAATGATCACTAAACTTTCTAGTGAAGCACATAAACACTTGAGAGTCGAGCCTGCATCTATTGCTTAAATTTGATAATATTTTTTAAGTTTTTCTTGTCTGATCAAAATTAAATGACTCAAATTATCTTGACTTTTAATAATAGTCCTTTCGAAAGTACTATGTATCCACAGCTCCAATTCAAAATTGATTAGTGCCATCGGTAGAATAACCATCCGCGCCATCGCTCGCTGAGCAGCGCTCTCTCTCTTGACTTGTACTCACCCAGCGCGCAAATTATTTTTTGTTCATTTCGTTGTTGTAAGTGTTCACTTTATTAGATATAAATGTTCATATTTTTATTGTAATTGTTCACTGTGTTATAAGTGTTCGCTGTGTTCAGTATGTTTTTTTTTATTTTTACTCAAATGTTCAGTTTAATAAGTACAAATATTATATTTATTTAAGTATAAATGTTCAGTTAGTTGCAACATAAAATATAAATTTTATAAGAAAAAATGCTATTATTAAACCAAGCGAAGGGGTCACGAACCAGAAAAAAACCACATGAAAAAATAAAAAGGATCATGAACAGATCCGGTTCAAATTAAATTTTTTCCGACTTTACCCTTGGCGCGCCTCTCTCCATGGTTGACGCGACTGACGCGCGGCTCTATATAATAAAACCATTGTTGATGCATTTAACTGAACACTTTTAATTATTAAACTGAACACATTTGATTATTAAACTGAACATTTGTAACAGACAACAGTGATGGCGCGGATGGTTTTTTTAGCGATGGCACTTATCATTCCTGGCTCCAATTTGTCTACTTTTTATTTAATTCCGCCACTGATTTGTGGGCCTAGCTCAGAGTAAAATGTGTTGATCTACCTTTTATTTAACTTAATTCCTCCACTTATTTCCGGCCTAGCTTAGAACAAAATGTGTTCATCACGTAATTATATTTTATATTGTACTAACATTATAATATTAATTACTTCTATTTTTCTTTCTTAATATTCTCGATTTATTTAATAGTCAATTTTTGAAAAAAGTTAAAAATAAAATATGTGCATAGATTCATTACTTAAATGTGTATTTGCTCAATACTCAGGTGTATACATAATAGTCGCATTTTCGAGAGTTCGGAAAATGAGTTAAAAAAAAAAATCAAGGTAGTTAAGTTGTTTGACAGGTGCCCAAACAACATTCTGGCTAGGTTTATCTTGTTTTCACTTTTCAAAGATGCTCTATTTTGGCTAGCTTAATTTTGCTCTACTTAAAATAAGTATAATTTTCAACACAAAACATCTGAAGCTTCACCACTTAAACCTTTAATTTTGCACCATAAACGAGAAATAAGAAACATGAAGAAGAGAAAACTATAATAAATTTTGTGGAACATGATTGAAAGAACATTGTAAAATATATTTGAAAAATTTGCCACTTAAATTTAAGTTTAAACCCTTATCAATTCATGATCTCACTAATATTTTGGAGATCTTTATTAAAATAATGTATATGAAATAGGTTCAAACGCTTGCAACCAGTTCGTGTACTCTATTAGTGCAAGACAAGTTGATAGGGCTAGAGTATAAAGGCCTGGTCCAGTATAATGGACAAAGGAGGGCCCAGCCCGTAAAGATGACGTCAGCGATCCTTTGAGTATCAAAAGAGGCGGGAAATGAAAAGCGGGGGACCAACTAGCCTAACAACTTGGTCTCCAGGGAGAGCCCGAAGGCTCTCGGGAGATAACTCGTCTTCTGTGGATACATTTCGGAAAGAGGCCCGAAAGATCCTCGGACGGATAGAAGGGACAATACGCAAGTGGTGTAACGAACAGTATGCAAGTGGTGTAACGGCTGTCTGATGACGTCAGCAAAGGAATCTAGTTTAAACGCCTATAAATATAGAAGGAGGGGCACAGAAAGAGGGGTTGGACGTTTTGTAATACAATACACACACCATATACTAAATTAAGAGCAATAAACAGATCTCGCTTCGCTCTTTACACTCTTGTTGATCATCTCTACAAATCTAGACGTATCACAAGTATTATTAATCAAGAAGTCATTTTTGCCTTGAGGTTAATTAAGTTAAGCATCTCTTGATCCAGTAACCATGGCAATCTGTGGGTTGCCTCCATTGCCAAATTGAGCAGCCTTACAGTCAGTGGAGAAAATACCAGAGGACACAAACCTCGGCAAGTTAGTATGGTCAAACTTTGAGAAAATACCAGAGGACACTTTTAAGAGTAAGAGTGGATTGTGCTTTTGGGTATTCGCATCCTACAGGCTACAGCCTAGAGCAAGATTTGTATGGTCAAACTTTGACGTGATCTCCATTCCTACTTTTTATTCAGATATGGGTTTTCATTTGCAGCAAAACAAATTGGGCTCGTGTAAAAAGTTATTGTGATTCCGTAACTAATCCGGATTTTAGAAAACCGTAATTGGGTTCGGAATCTCAGATTCCGTATTTGCGAAATTATTTTTATAAATCACGTATATTGGATATTATTATTAATATTTTATATTATTTTAATATTATTTTTAAATTTTTCGGGAGCAGAAATAACCTGGCCCACAACTCATGTTTTCTGAACAGGCCATAGATTTCGAATTTTCGATAAAGGGCTGTTTGGGTCAAGCCCAAGGAGTATGACATTGGGCCGAAAAAATTAAAACTAACGTTACTGTTCACACGAATATCGAAAAAAATGTTTAAAAATTCAAAATTTTAAAACTAACGTTGTTAGATCGGCAATCGGAATGTCGATATTGGAAATTGCTTAGATCGGCAATTAGAATGCCGATCTAAGCTTAGATCGGCATTCCAATTGCCGATCTAAGCCAAAAGCCGCCAGCGACCCTCCTTCCCCCCCTTCTCACGCTCCAGGTGTGTGTTTTTTTTTATATAATTTAATTAGTTTATTTATTTAATTAGTTTAATTAGGTAATTAATAGAAAAAATAATTAAAAAATTACTAAAAAATCAGAATAAATATAAATAATTATAATATGTAATTTGAAATTTTTTATATAATTTAATTAGTTTAATTAGGTAATTAATAGAAAAAATAGAATAAATATTAAAAAATAATTAAAAAATTACTAAAAAATCAGAATAAATATAAATAATTATAATATGTAATTTGAAATTTTTTTATATAATTAATTTTAATTACTAATTAATTATTAATTGATAGTTATCATTGATTATATTAATGTAAATTTATACAATTAATTATTAATTATTAATTGATAGTTATTAATTTATATTAATCTAATTAATTATTAATTGATAGTTATTAATTGATTATTTTTGTCGTTTTTTTAAATGTTTCGTTGAAAAGTCTTTCTGAAAGTGCGAAAAAGTTACATCGTTAAAGGATAAATTTAGAGGCGAAATTATATTTAATACGATATTCAGCCTTAATTTCCAATATGAGAAATACTTTTCTGGAATTTTATTTAATACTCAATCAATAGATCATATGATTTTTTATGAATTTTCTTGAACTTTTTTATGCAAAATAGAAATAAAAACTCAAGAAGTCCGAAATATCATAACACAAAATAGAAATATAGCAATAGAAGTCCGAAATAAAATCATAAGACTCTCATACAAAAATACAAATATCACACTATCCTACTGACGTCCATTACGACGGTACCATCCCTGAGAAGGAGATAAATTCCATGGAGCACCAGGCAAGTTTCGAGGCTCTCGGCCTGGAGCAAGTCCTGGGGGAGGAGGGGGGGAGGCAATGGAGTGCGATGACGAGGCGGTCTGCTAGATGAGGCCCCAGAATCGCCGACTGGATGGTGAGACATAAGTGTGAATGGGTCCTGTAGTGGGGTACCGTATGCCTGGTAATAAGCATCCGCCTGAGAGATAGGTGTGGGGCTAGACGTAAATGGCTGACTGTACCCTCCTCCGTACTGAGTCTGAGTATATGGTGGAGGTGGAGGATACTGAGCCTGAGTATATGGTGGAGGTGGAGGATACTGAGCCTGAGTAAATGGTGGAGGTGGAGGATACTGAGACTGAGTATATGGTGGAGGTGGAGGATACTGAGTCTGAGTAAACTGCGGCTCTGTGGTCTGGGGCTGGGAATGGGATGGAGGCTGCGGCTCTGTGGTCTGCGGCTGGGAATGGGGTGGAGGGTGCGGCTCTGTGGTCTGAGACTGGGAATGTGACCGTCTGCTCCGAATAAAAGGCTGACTGGGTCGTGGAACATCGAAAAATGTATCCCAATCATGCAGACTGAAATCATGCTGTTACAGATAATAATAATAAAAAATAATTATAGAATATTAAGCATAAAAATAACAATAATATTAATAAAAGTGATTAAAAAATGTATTATACCTGCATAAACTGCTGCTCCTCAACAGATCCCGGCTCTGGCGCATAATCCTCATCATCCGTATCAGGGATAGACTCGATGTCTGAATGAAGACCCTTCGACTCTAAGAGTCGAGGCAATCGATGAGGCTCGCCAACAATATCCAAAGACGTGCTGCACCCCCTCAGCAATTTCTTCCCAGCACGGCGAAATCCCTTCGTGACAGCCCATGCACATCCTCGCAACGCCTCCCGCAAAGTATGCTTGACCTGTTCAATTTTTGTTAGCCACTGAATTATTTATTAGCCACAAAATTTTGCGTAATGTAACTTACCAAATTCATGTGACCAGGCGTCTCGCGAAGGTACGACAGGTCGTGAGCCGGACCAGACGCTGCCCCTTCAGGAATCTGCACAAGATGCGCACCTCCATGTACCCTCAACCAGCGTCGGTAGTCGGTCCAAATATCCTCGCTCCACGGCCGCTCCTCTACCACCCTAGCCTCATTAGTGTTCGTCCACATGTTGACCTCAGACCGAAAGAGTTCTTGCCAATCAATGCCTCGGTAGGTATTATGGTGATATCCCATCAATTGCTCCATTCTCGACCAAGCCTGTTTTATTCAAATGACAGTTAATCAACAAAATGTAATTGCGAGAATTAAATAATGAAATAGTATATGAAGAGTTAAATATACCTGAGGTGGCGGTGGGGGAACTGTCTGATAGAGCTCAAACTGATGCATAACACGATCTACGTGGTGCCACATCACAGCCCAATAATGAATGCATGGGATGCGTAGAAGGAACATCCTCTGCTCAACCTGGGCACAACGAGGCATGCGGGCCCTGATGTGATCATAAGGCCTCCACACGACGTGCTCAGGCTTCATTTTCATGCAGACATCCCTTGCATACTCTATCCCACCGCGAGTAGGGCCGGTCACCTTCTTCGATTTCTGTCTCGTCGTCCACTTCTTGCATTTCCATTTTGTTGTTTGTTAAAATCAAGTAAAATATATTTTTAAAATTTCAATTAAAATGAAATTAACATACCTCCCATAAGGCGGACACGAGTCAATATTGGGTAGACCCCAACCATCAAAATCCTGAATGATCTTCGGCCGACTAAGTAGCAGTCTTGCATACGACCACAATTGCAAGAGCACCCAAGGAGCAGCAACATGTATATTATTATTAATGAAGGCAGTGTCCAAGCCTCGGTATAGCATGGCAAGAGTGGCCCCACCCCAATTGTACTGCACCGAGTTACTAGAATGAAGATCCTGCAAATATTAATTTTTTTTTACGAATAAATGTGAGATATTTACGAATATCATAAGCGTGATTTTTTTTCATTATTTGTTGGCTAACCTGCAATAATTGCAGATAGAAACATGGAACCGAGTCACCCGTGCCGTCAGGAAATAACTCGCACCCAAAAATCTCCAGCACGCAAGCGCGTGTGTATCTATCGATTCTCGCTGCATCATTTGTGCCAGGTCCCCCAACCTGATCCCAAACCTTACGCAGCTTCGTGAATCTAACGGAATAAGATTTCCTGCATTACATTATAATGTAATTTGATTGTAAGAATTATATATATTTAAAATTAACATAAATTTTTTTTTAAAAAAACCTTCTTACGTCTGTTCTTTTTCTCTGAAACATTTCTGAATTATCTCCGTGTCTGTATCCTCCGGCAACGCAAAATCCTGAAGTAACTGTATGGCATCATAATCGGTCCGTCCAGTAACGGTTCTACCACTCGTAGGTAAACCGTACAAAGAGGCCACATCCTGCAAATAGTTCAAATTTTATACATATATATAGTTCCAAAAAAATAAAATTACAAATAGGTATTGATTCGAACCTCTAGAGTGACCGTCATCTCGCCAACGTGCGGAAAAAAGAAAGTGTGGGTCTCTGGCCTCCAGAACATGGCCAGACCCTGCAAAAGCGAATGATCGAGCTGCATATGACCCAACTGAACGAAATGTATCAGTCCAAGTCTCATCAGACGCTCGTCCACCTCAGCAGTACGTGACATCTGAGCCTTATGTACTACTGCCCTCCAATTCTGTATATATTTATTTTTTCATTATTTTAAAAAATAATACCAACATAGAAATATATAAGTAAAAAAATAAAAGAACAATAATAACTTACACCAGTGCCACGAACTTTGGACCCATCTAAATGCAAAAGACGATTTGCATTAACAGGACCGGGGGGAACAACAGGACCGGCTGATGTAGAAGCCTCGGCATCGGTAGATGTAGAAGCGCCCACATCTCCACGAAGCCTCGTGGATCTACGAGGTGGTGCCTCTGATGTCTCTGGTACTCTTCTTCTCGGTGGCATTTTTATTACACTGCAATAAAAATTAAAAATGTAAAAAATCTAATAAAATTTCGGCAGCATCTCCCCTATACCTAGAGTGTTTCCGAAAAAAAAACACCCAAATCCCCCCTAATTACAAACCCAAATCTCATACAACAACATTTTCAATCCAATCTCATACAACAACATTTTGTATTTTCTCATACAACAACATTTCCTATTTTCTCAATAAAATAAATTAATTAAATGTATAAATATTAAAAAAAACTCACCTCGACTAGAAGCGCTGCTTGTCTCTTTTTAGAAATTTTTTCTACATTTAAAAAATTATTCTATCAATTTTTCAATATTTATTCTATTTTTTTTATCTTAATTACCTAATTAAATTAAATAAATAAACTAATTAAATTATATAAAAAATTTTAAAATTACATATTATAATTATTTATATTTATTCTGATTTTTTAGTAATTTTTTAATTATTTTTTCAATATTAATTCTATTTTTTCTATTAATTACCTAATTAAACTAATTAAATTAAATAAATAAATTAAATATAAAAAAGAAAAAAAAACCATACCTGTGGAGAGGAGAGTGGTATCGCGCGAGAGAAAGTGAGAGGGGTGGGAAGGGGTCGCTGTCGCCTTATATAGGAGGGGGAGTCTTAGATCGGCAATTGGAATGCCGATCTAAGCTTAGATCGGCATTCTAATTACCGATCTAAGCAATTTCCAATATCGGCATTCCGATTGCCGATCTAACAACGTTAGTTTTAAAATTTTGAATTTTTAAACGTTTTTTTCGATATTCGTGTGAACAGTAACGTTAGTTTTAATTTTTTCGGGACATTGGGTGTTTCCTGCACTGAATTTGATACAACTACAACTCTACAACTACAAGGAATTTTTTTGTTGGTCTCCTTTGTTAGAGACGAACGGTGTTTAAGTTCATAAAAATAGGATATGTTGTACCCTTTTTCTCTTTATGAATTTTACTGTTGTAATAAGGAAGTTCTTCTAATACAAGGCTAAATCATTAAGAAACTGAAGAAATATCAAAATGCAATTCGATTTGTTAATTAACAAATCATACGTGGGTTTTCTTTATTTTCAATTACAGAATTGCCATAATTTGCATGTTAAACTTTTAATCATCTAATCGTGGACTTTGTTTATGCTCTCTCTTCCGATATTGACTGAATATATATAATTTCTTCCCATGTAAACTTGGTAGTAGTTACCCAGTGATTGCAAATGGTTACATGAAAATAATTTGAAACGCAAAACCATCACAAGTGGTTAACATGAAAATAATTTGAAACGCAAAACCGAAAGAAAAGGGAAAAAATGATAAAGGCTCCTTTGGAAAGGTAAAACAAAGGTGGCTTTTAATTCTTAAACAGCAAAATCAATAGATTTGTACGATAGAGTTGTTTGTCCATTACGTAGCTATCGGCATTATCTTTTTTTTTTTTTTAATGTCTACAAAAATAAGATGGGGGTCAGTTAGATAGTTATTTAAAAAGTATTCACATAAATTTTCAATATATGATACAATGAAATAACTTCTTTCCTTTTTGAAGATAAGATGGGGGTTCAAGGATACAATGAAATAAATTGTGGAAATAAATGAAAGAAATTTCAGAAATAGAATAATAAACATAGGTAAATCTACTTTTAGTCATTTTTGCTTAAGATCGAAAGCTAATAAGAGATCGACAAGTGACTAAAATTAGACTGTAAATAATGTGCAAGGTCTGTTATAAAGGTGTGTCATCTCGGGCTTTTAGAGACAAATATTTCATGCGTGATTAATTGTTCTTTTCGATTGGAGGTATGCATATTTCTTTTGTTTAATTCTTCAGCCCTGTTAATTCTCAAAAGATAATTAGCCTCTTCTGAGAATAAACCTACAACATTTGGTGTATATGAGAATAAATTAAACTCACAGTATTTTTTAAAGGTGATCGAACATATCCCAAATGAATTAGACAACAACATTTTATAATGATATTTAAATAGAATATAATTATTCAAGGGTTTGCATTGATTACTAATTAAAATGTATATATGTTTTCAGGCTTATGGATCTTGAATCTAACAATAGGCCCAGTAATGAAATTGAGGACTTGACGGGACAATCAAGTAAAGGTATATATTTTTTAAACAAATTTATATATCAAATGCCATGGTAATGTGCACTTTAAAAAAAAGAATCTTATAATCCGTCACCATTTACTTTTAGAATTTTAAATTATTAACGATTCACGTCATTATTGTAATAAGTAACCAAACAATTGTTTTTTTGCCATGTTTTTTTTCTGTTCGGAAGGTCCTACGATGGAAGAAGATGATACTGAGCAAATATCTCGCAGTAAAAGAAATTCTTTAGCATTTATCCTATCACAAGTCGCATTTATCTCCTTTGTTTTTTCCCCGATACTCATATATTTTGACAGGCATGAGTCGTTCCATTCCATAGCATGGGATTGTGTTCCGATACCTTTAGGAGTGTTATGTTTTTGTTCAGGGTGGCTAGCAACTCGTGCATCCGATCCCAACATGGAGATTGTTCACACAAAGGGGCTGTCTCTATGGTTTTCGATGCTAGTATCATATTTATTAACACGGTTCTGCACCGGCACAATTGCGATCGCTCCTCTTTGGTATGTTTTTCCCTTGTCGTTGCTGGTGTTTGCCTCATCGTACCATTTCTTCATGCTAACTTACAGGAGGAAATATTTAGGAAAAAATGTTATGTTAAAAAATCTAAATGCAGACTCAGAAGTATAGAAATTATGCCTGTTGATCAAGTATAGTTATGACTCATACCTATGTATGTTGATCAAGTAACACATGTTGATCAAGTATAGAAATTATGTATGTTCATGTGTTTTTAGGGGGGTTGGGGGGGGGGGGGGGATTAGAGTGATGAAATATATGTCAGCCGTTGCTTGTTGGAAAACCAAAATAATCGAAGACAAGTTGTAATGGTTTCTCTTTGAAAATTGCATTAATGAAACTGTGCAAATCCACTAGATAATAAAAGATCGCATGTCTGATGAATGGTTGTATACATGCTATTATGCTTCTACGTTGGTTTCACTAAAATAAGTCAATTCTTGATTTTCTTAATAAATTGTTAATTAGAAGTTTTCTCAATGCAACTTTTGATAGATAGTTGAATAAAAAAACTGTATATTTTTCGACAAATGTTTATTAATTTGTCTGGGACGAATGTCAGGGTACAGGACTAACATGTATCCTGGACCTGAAATAGCCGAAAGAATTGGAGTTGCATAATTACTTGTATTCTCATGTATCTGAATAAAAATGATTAAATAGTAAAATTGAAATAAATAAATATGGATACATATAATGTATAATCGTTTAATATATATCCGTTATGAATAGGCATATTCAATCATTATCAAGTAATCTTATATCGTCGTTCAATCTTTTCTTAAAAAAATAAATAATTGTGAACTTTGAATATGGGCTCAGAATATTACAGTTTCCCGAGAAATATGCCTCATCCAAGAGTCCAAGACGATGTCCATATTGTATTAATTAAACGGTCCCACACACTAAAATAGGAAGTCATATTCCCTTGCGATTTTGATCGCTTTCAAAAAAATTTTTACCTTGGTCCTTGGGCAAATAAGATTGATATGATGCACCAATCAAAATAATTTGTAACAAATAGGAATGTGTTTTTTTTCTTTTGTATTGCTTCTATATGGTGACAATTTTGTCCGAAATAGGATCATACAAATTGTAATACTTTTGGTTATGACGATTAATATATTTTTTTTAGGGCATGATGCTTCAAAATTTAATTATACTTTTTTTTTTTTTTGTGAAACTACGCAAGACATGGAAAGTACTTATATATCATTCATTAAGGCTGGCATTTTGTATTGAAGAGTAAAATAACATATATGTTATAACTTAAAAAGTAAAAGAATGCGCTCACATGCATGGCCCACAATCAGGCTTTTCTTTTCTCTCCAATTGTGTTTGTTTTTTTGGGTCGTTTTTCTATTCTCTCCCATTCAATAAACAAGGAATTCTTCGTGCCTGACCTCAGGCGAAGTGGCGAATTATCGGAGTTTCAATTCAAGAGCTGGTGCTTCCTTCTCCCATTGTCCCACTGTCGTCTTCTTCGGCCTCTGATGTCGTCGGAGGTTGTAAGAGAGGTTAAATGAAGGCGATTGCTTGTGACAATTGGTTGGAAAGGGAGCGAGGATGCACTTCCACGGGCCAGAGATTTTGACCAAAACTGGTTTTTACTTTCAATGAGTGTACTTTGCTTCGTTACCATAGATGCAATTGGGTGTTTCCTGCATTGAATTTGATGCACGCATTTATTATGTAATAATTGCCTCCCTGGGTTATACTTATAGGGTCTGTTTGGAAACGCTGAGAATAGGGAATAAGAATAAGGAATTTCGGTTTGCGTGCTTATTCTTATTTCTTATTCTTATACCATGGTTTTGTTAGTATAGGAATAAGGGCTCTTATTCCTTATTCTTGTGTTGTTTGTGTTGCACAAGAATAAGAATAAACACGCAAACCGAAATTCCTTATTCCTATTCTCTATTCTCAGCGTTTCCAAACAGACCCATAAAGAAACGCTCTGATATACGCGAATTAGATCAACACCAAAAAATATATATATATATATGGATATATGGTTCGATCTTGGAACTGAAATTGGATGATCTATTTATAATTATACAAGGTACTGATTGTGAATGACCAATACTTGTGAAAAGTAAATAATAAATAAAATCAACATCTTTTACTATGTTCTCCGTCGGTTCTTTTAGGGATCTTTTAAACTTTAAGGACTTCAGCTTACTCTGGCTGGGACATTATTTGGGCCTCCACTTCTTGGGCCATATGGCTGAGACATTTTTTTTAAAATTTAACTTTGAAGCTCTTTTAATTATGGGCTTCGATTTCATTTTGAAATATTTAATAAAAATGTTACTGATATCTAGATGCTTGCATATATGGCTAAGTTGCTAACTAGCAAGCTAGGTCCATTTTAAAATTAAAATTTAAACTGCAATATCTTGATCTCCATTATGAGTGACTATATCACTCGATCGGTCCTTGTGCTGCATCACTTTATCTAGTTCTTGGCCTCTGTAATAATCATCCAGCAAGAAGTTGCGTGACACCGCGTATATGAATATATTTGAACAAGGGAATTGACAACCATAAACATAGAGGGACTTCTGGGATGTTAAACAAACCGATAAAAGTAAAAGAAATTATTAGCGAGTAATATCTGGATAACTTCTTTACATGCTGATATTCTCTTTTAGGATCGACTTCCTGAGTTGCCTGCAACCATGACCAAACACATAACACTCCGAGAAGTGGAGGAATACATTTCCATCCTATCCATAAGAACGACTTGTTCATGTCAAAATAAATCATCATAGGGAAAAGAATAAAGGAGGCGCAAGAGGCAATTGCTACGTGACTACGTCCACAGCAACAGAAACTTTATTACTACAACATAGTTGCTGAGTATCGGTTTCTTCTACAGTAGGCCCTTGAAAACAGACAAAAAAAAAAAAAAACGGTTAATTAGTACTTGAATAATGTGACTGAAGGACTTCTAGGACCTTCAGACTATAGTATGTTCATTACTGATGACAAGATTATTTTGTCAAAAAAATTAATGTACCTTTAATTGTTTGTCCCATCCCGTCCTCTTGAATTTTATTAGATGGCAGAGTGTTCGCTTCAACATCCATAAATCTATAAACTTATTATTAGTAACGCATACAATTGTACAATAACATGTTGTTCAAAATTCACTAAATAATTCCTCATTATTTCAATTGGATGGCGTAACACAAATTCAATTGCAAAAGTTTGTTATAGGTACTAAGTACTAACAATCAAGGAAAATACCCAAAAAAAATGAATCCGAACAAGAAAAAGAAGAAACAAAAGCATCTATCAACTGCATCCTCTGACCTCTCAATCCGCCTCCGATGTTAACTATTGAAAATTAGAAAATAACAAGTTAACAATAGATCAGAAAATAAAGAGAGATGAATTACACACTCTCTCTTCTTGTAGCACACTGCTCTGTTGGTCCAGTACACGGCCACATTTGGGCACATTGCTATTGCCTGAAAATACAACCAAAACTATTTTAAATTTAAGAAATTGCATCCCCAAAGTTTTTTTTGGAGAAACTAGGCAGAGGCTACCTAGTGAATTGCATCCCCAAAGTTACCCTACTATATTCGACATAAAAAAAATTGAAAATTGAGCTACTGCATCGAAATACAACGCCCAAAAACTATCAGCATTACAATATACATGCACCAAGTGACCCAACTAAATTACAGATTAAAAGAATTGACAGAAGGAGCATGATCCTCAAAGAGTACAAAAACCTAATAGATTATCCATTGCTCCTGCCAAGGGCATAGATATTGTTGGAAAAGTTATTATTATTATCAATCCCAAGCGATATGAGACAATTCCAGTATTTATTTTCTCAATTTCTATTCATTTCTCTCTAGTTTCTCCTCCGTCCCAATTACCTGTAATCAACCCAATTTTAACAACAACAACAACAATAACAACAACTAAGCCTTTTGTTCCAAACAAGTTGGGATAGGCTAGAAAAGAAATCCAACAAGAGAAGTCAACCCAATTTTAAGCATCTAGAAAATGAAAATCCTAATAACATGCCAAATAAACGAAACTGAACGGACATAATCGAAACAATAGAGCTCAAATTAAACTAAAAATAACAAAATTTTCAACAAGATTAAAAGGCGAAATAGCAAAAAAGACCTCGGTATAAGCATCAATGGCGGCACCTAAGCGATCCTTCTTGAAGAAGGTGTTGCCATATTGTTTGAGGAGCTCTGCCTGCTTTGCCACGCTTTTGGTACCGACGCCAGTTCCATCTCTCTCTCTCCTTCTCTCTCTCTTTGTGGTAATTATTATAGAGAGAAAAACGCTTGCTTTGATTTATCTGTGTATATTTTGGTCTTTGTAAATCAATCCAATTCTAAGTGCGAAGCGAAACGCTTGCTTTCAAACGGAATTCTGTAGAAGTTTCTAATAGGAAACCCAATGGAGCAAGAAGAAATATTTTAGAAGTTACAACTTTCTACAGATTAGAACAGATTAGAAGAGTAGAAAATATTTTCTCTTGCCATTGGATTCCGCAACCATTCTTCTCGTTCTTGGTCTCTCTATTGATGCCGCACTGTAAGAAATTAGAAAAAAGAAACAAAGGAAAGATGAAATTGATAGTGTGAAGTTTAATTAGACAGTGGTGGTTACAGGGGAGAGAGAGCAAGAAGAAAACTCATTTCTTGATACGTTGTCATCGAGGGGAGAGAGAGAGTTCTTCGTTTTCGGAGATGATGATTGCAAAGTTGCATCGCATCGCGTCGCGATTCTCACTGGGCATCGCGTCTAGGGTTCTGGGATCGAAGAGAGGAAGAGGGAGAAGTGAAAATCGAAGAGAGGAGAGAGTCGAGTGATGTGGTCCTCCTCACAGCGAAGAGATGCAGCGAAGAGAAGCGATTGGAATGAGGGAGAAAGGAACAACGACATTTCAAAATGAATAAAAAAAAGGGAAGATAAATCTAAACGAAATATCCTCAAACTTTTACAAAGGTAAGGAATGGAACAGCACACGCAGCGCCTCAAACGAAAGATTAATTAACTCTTTGCTCAGAGAACTCATCTGAACCATTTATCAATTAACATTTTGATCGTCAACGGTGTGGATCGTTCGGAATTAATCATCAGAGGTGTAGAATTTCCAGACCAAGATTGTATCTAAAATCCTACACTCTTGGCTTGGTGCATTTATAAGTAGTATAGATATGCGTAATTACCAAGTTATAAACCAATTCTTTTGAATAAATAAGATATGAATCATATTCTAGACAATATAAAAAGTTTAAATATAGATTATAGCGATGAAATGACCTAGAATGAATCCAGAAACGATTGAAATGCTCAAATGATACTCAGAATTGCATTATTTATACTTTATATGCATAATTACCATGTATAATCAAATTCTTTTGAATAAATAAGATATGAATCAAATTCTAGACACTATACAGAGTTTAAATGTAGATTATTGTGATGAAATGAATTAGAATTAATTAAGAAACGATTGAAATGCTCAAATGATACTCAGAATTGTAATTATTTGCACTTTATATGCGTAATTACCATGCTTAATCCAATATTTTTGAATAAACAAGATATAAATCTTAGTCTGGATACTATAAAGAATTTAAATGTAGATTATTGTGATGAAATGATTTAGAATAAATCCAGAACAGATTGAACTGCTCAAATGATACTCAGAATTGCATTATTTACACTTTATATGTGTAATTACCAAGTTATAAACCAATCCTTTTGAACAAATAAGATATGAATCATATTCTAGACAGTATAAAAAGTTTAAATGTAGATTATAGCGATGAAATGACCTAGAATGAATTCAGAAACGATTAAAATGCTCAAATGATACTCAGAATTGCATTATTTATACTTTATATGCATAATTACCATGTATAATCAAATTCTTTTGAATAAATAAGATATGAATCAAATTCTAGACACTATACAGAGTTTAAATGTAGATTATTGTGATGAAATGAATTAGAATAAATCCAGAAACGATTGAAATGATAAAATGATACTCAAAATTGCATTATTTGCACTTTATATGCGTAATTACCAAGTATAATCAAATCTTATAGAATAAACAAGGTATGAATCTTAGTCTCGTCGGTATAAAGAGTTTAAATGTAGTTTATTGTGATAAAATGACTTAGAATGAATCCAGAAATGATCAAATGATACTCAGAATTGCATTTTTTGCACTTTATATGCGTAATTACCATGTATATTCCAATTTTTTTCAATAAACAAGATATGAATCTTCGTCTGGACAGTATAAAGAGTTTAAATGTTGTTTATTGTGACAAAATGACATAGAATGAATCCAGAAACGATTGAAATGCTCAAATAATACTCAGAATTGCATTCTTTGCACTTTATATACGTAATTACCATGTATAATCCAATCTTTCTTAAGAAACAAGATTTGAATCTTAGTCTGGACAGCATAAAGAGTTCAAATGTAGATTATTATGATCAGATGACTTGGAATAAATCTAGAAATGATTGAAATGCACAAATGAACTCAGAATTGCATTATTTGCAATTTATATGCGTAATTACCGTGTATAATCCAATATTTTTCAATAAACAAGATATGAATCTTCGTCTGGACAGTATAAAGAGTTTAAATGTTGTTTATTGTGACAAAATGACATAGAATGAATCCAGAAACGATTGAAATGCTCAAATAATACTCAGAATTGCATTATTTGCACTTTATATACGTAATTACCATGTATAATCCAATCTTTCTTAAGAAACAAGATTTGAATCTTAGTCTGGACAGCATAAAGAGTTCAAATGTAGATTATTATGATCAGATGACTTGGAATGAATCCAGAAATTATTGAAATGCTCAAATAATACTCAGAATTGCATTATTTGCACTTTATATGCATAATTACCATGTATAATCCAATCCTTTTGAATAAACAAGATATGAATCTTAGTCTGGACATTATATAAAGTTTAAATGTAGATCATTGTGATGAAATGACTTAGAATGAATTCAGAGACAATTAAAATGCTCAAATCATACTCAGAATTGCATTATTTGCACTTCATTTGAGTAATTACCATGTATAATCCAATCTTTTTGAATAAACAACATATGAATCATAATATACACAGTATAAAGAGTATAAATATAGATTATTGTAATCAAAATGACTTAGAATGAATCCAGAAACGATAGAAATGCTCAAACGATACTCAGAAATGCATTATCTAACTATATATGCGTAATTATCAAGCATAATCCAATCTTTTGAATAAATAACATATGAAACATATTCTAGACTCTATAAAGAGTTTAAATGTAGATTATTGTTATCAAATGACTTAGAATGAAACCAGAAACGATTGAAATGCTCAAACGATGCTCAGAATTGCATTATTTGCACTAAATATGCGTAATTACCATGTATAATCCAATATTTTTGAATAAATAACATATGAAACATATTGTGGACAGTATAAAGAGTTTAAATGTAGATTATTGTTATCAAATGACTTAGAATAAATTCAGAAAAGATTGAAATGCTCAAATGATGCTCAGAATTGCATTATTTGCACTTTATATGCGTAATTAGCATGTATAATCAAATCTTTTTGAATAAACAACATATGAAACATATTCTAGACGGTATAAGTAGATTAAATGTAGATTATTGATATCAAATGACTTATAATAAATCCAGAAACGATTGAAATGCTCAATTGATGCTCAGAATTGTATTATTTGCACTAAATATGCGTAATTACCATGTATATTCCAATTTTTTGAATAAATTACGTCTGAATCATATTCTAGACAGTATAAAGAATTTAAATGTAGATTATTGTGATCAAATGACTAAGAATGAATCCAGAAACAATTGAAATGCTCAAACGATGCTCAGAATTACATTATCTGCACTTTATATGTGTAATTAGTATTTAGAATCCAATCTTTTTGAATAAATAACATATAAAATATATTCTAGAACGTATAAAGAGTATAAATGTAGGTTCTTGTGATCGAATGACTTAGAATGAATCCAGAACGATAGAAATGCTAAAACAATGCACAGAATTGCATTATTTACACTTTACATGTGTAATTACCATGTATAATCCAATATTTTTGAAAAAATAACGTGCGAATAATATTCTAGACAGCATAAAGATTTTAAAAGCAGACTTTTGTAATAAAATGAGTTAGAAAGAATCCAGAAACGATTGAAATGCACAAACGATGCTCAGAATTGTATTTTTGCACTTTATATGTGTAATTACTGTGTATAATCCAATCTTCTTGAACAAATAGCATATGAATCATATTCTAGATAGTATAAAGAGTTTAAATGTAGATTATTGGGATCAAATGACTTAGAATAAATCCACAAACAATTGAAATGCTCAAACGATGATCTAAATTGCATTATTTGCACTTTATATGTGTAATTACCATGTATAATCCAATATTTTTTAATAAATAACAAAAGAATCATATTCTAGACAGTATAAAGAGTTTAAATGTAGATTATTGTTATCAAATGACTTAGAATGAATCCAGAAACGATTGAAATGCTCAAACAAAGCTTAGAATTGCATTATTTGCACTAAATATGCGTAATTACCATGTATAATCCAATCTTTTCGAATAAATAACACATGAATCATTTTTCGGACAGTATAAAGAGTATAAATGTTGATTATAGTGATCAAATTACTTAGAATGAATCCAGAAACGATTGAAATGCTCAACCGATGCTCAGAATTGCATTATTTGCACTTTATAAGCGTAATTACCATGTATAATCCAATATTTTTGAATAAATAACGAAAGAGTCATATTCTAGACAGTATAAAGAGTTTAAATGTAGATTATTGTTATCTAATGACTTAGAATGAATCCAGAAATGATTGAAATGGTCAAACGAAACTCAGAATTGCATTATTTGCACGAAACATGCGTAATTACCATATATAATCCAATCTTTTCGAATAAATAACACATGAATCATTTTCCGGACAATATATAGAGTTTAAATGTAGATTATGGTGATCAAACGACTTAGAATGAATCCAGAAACGGTTGAAATGCTCAAACGATGTTCAGAATTGTATTATTTACACTTTATAAGCGTAATTGCGATATATAATCCAATCTTATTGAATAAATAACATATCAATCATATTCTACACAATATAAAGAGTTTAAATGTATATTATTGTGTTCAAATGACTAAGAATGATGCCAGAAACGACTGAAATGCTCAAACGATGCTCAGAATTGCTTTATTTGTAATTTATTTGCGTAATTAGCATGTATAATCCAATCTTTTAGAATAAATAACACATGAATCATTTTCTGGTCAGTATAAAGAGTTTAAATGTAGATTATTGGGATCAAATGACTTAGAATGAATCCACAAATGATTGAAATGCTCAAACGATCCTCTGAATTGCATTATTTGCAATTTATATATGTAATTACCTATAATCTAATATTTTTTTATTATATAACATATTAAACATATTCTAGATAGCATAAAGAGTTTAAATGTAGATTGTTGTGATCAAATGACTTAGAATGAATTCAGAAACAATGGAAATGCACAAACGATGCTCAGAATTGCATTTTTGCACTTTATATGCTTAATTACTATGTATAATCCAATCTTTAAGAATAAATAACACATGAATCATGTTCTGGTCAATATAAAGAGTTTAAATGTAGATTATTGGGATCAAATGACTTAGAATGAATCCACAAACGATTGAAATACTCAAACGATACTCTGAATTGCATTATTTGCACTTTATATGTGTAATTACCATGTATAATCCAATATTTTTGAATAAATAACGAAAGAATCATAGTCTAGACAGTATAAAGAGTTTAAATGTAGATTATTGTTATCAAATGACTTAGAATGAATCCAGAAATGATTGGAATGCTCAAACGAAGCACAGAATTGAATTATTTGCAATAAATATGCGTAATTACCATGTATAATCCAATCTTTTCGAATAAATAAGACATAAAACATTTTTCGGACAGTATAAAAAATTTAAATGTAGATTACTGTGATCAAATGACTTAGAATGAATCCAGATACGATCGAAATGCTCAGACGATGCTCAGAATTGTATTATTTGCAATTTATAAGCGTAATTACCATGTATAATCCGATCTTTTTGAATAAATAACATATGAATCATATTCTAGACAAAATATATAGTTTAAATGTAGAATATTGTGATCCAATGACTTAGAATAAATCTAGAAACAATTCAAATGCTCAAATGATACTCTTAATTTTATTACTTGTAATTTATATGCGTAATTAGCATGTATAATCCAGTTTTTTTGAATAAATAACATATTAAACATATTCTAGATAGCATAAAAGAGTTTAAATGTTGATTATTGTGATCAAATGACTTAGAATAAATTCAGAAACGATTGACACGCACAAATAATGCTCAGAATTGAATTTTTGCACTTTATATGCGTAATTACCATGTATAATCCAATCCTTTTGAATAAATAACATATGAATCATTTTCTGATCAGTATAAAGAGTTTAAATGTAGATAATTGTGATCAAATGACTTAGAATGAATCCACAAACGATTCTCAGAATTGCATTTTTGCACTTTATATGAGTAATTACCATGTATAATCCAATCTTTTTGAATAAATAACACATGAATCATTTTCTGGTCAGTATAAAGAGTTTAAATGTCGATTATTGGGATCAAATGACTTAGAATGAATCCACAAACGATTGAAATCATCAAACGATGCTCTGAATTGCATTATTTACAATTTATATATGTAATTACCATGTATAATCCAATATTTTTTATTATATAACATATTAAACATATTCTAGATAGCATAAAGAGTTTAAATGTAGATTATTGTGATCAAATGACTTAGAATGAATGCAGAAACGATTGAAATGCAGAAACGATGCTCAGAATTGCATTTTTGCACTTTATATGCGTAATTACCATGTATAATCCATTCTTTTTGAATAAATAACACATGAATCATTTTCTGGTCAGTATAAAGAGTTTAAATGTAGATTATTGGGATCAAATGACTTAGAATGAATCCACAAACGATTGAAATGCTCAAACGATGCTATGAATTGCATTATTTGCACTTTATATGTGTAATTACCATGTATAATCTAATATTTTTGAATAAATAACGAAAGAGTCATATTCTAGACAGTATAAAGGGGTTAAATGTAGATTATTGTTATCAAATGACTTAGAATGAATCCAGAAAGGATTGAAATGCTCAAACGAAGCTCAAAATTGCATTATTTGCAATAAATATGTGTAATTACCATGTATAATCTAATATTTTCGAATAAATAACACATGAATGAATTTTCGGACAGTATAAAGAGTTTAAATGTAGATTATTCTGATCAAATGACTAAGAATGAATCCAGATACGATTGAAATGCTCAAACGATGCTCAGAATTGTATTATTTGCACTTTATAAGCGTAATTACCATGTACAATCCGATCTTTTTGAATAAATAACATATGAATCATATTCTAGACAAAAATAAAGAGTTTAAATGTAGAATATTGTGATCAAATGACTTATATTAAAACCAGAAACAATTCAAATGCTCAAACGATGCTAAGAATTTCATTATTTTTTAATTTATATGCGTAATTAGCATGTATAATCTAATTTTTTTGAATAAATAACATATTAAACATATTCTAGATAGCATAAAGAGTTTAAATGTAGATTATTGTGATCAAATGACGTAGAATGAATCCAGAAACGATTGAAATGCACAAACATTGCTCAGAATTGAATTTTTGCACTTTATATGCGTAATAACCATGTATAATCCAATCCTTTTGAATAAATAACACATGAATCATTTTCAGGTCAGTATAAAGAGTTTAAATGTAGATTATTAAGTTCAAATGACTTAGAATGAATCTACAAACGATTGAAATTCTCAAACAATGCTCAGAATTGTATTATTTGCACTTTATATGAGTAATTATACTGTATAATCCAATCTTTTTTAATAAATAACATATGAATCATATTCTAGACAATATAAATAGTTTAAATGTGGATTATTGTGATCAAATGACGAAGAATGAATTTAGAAACAATTGAAAAGCTTAAAGGTTGCAAAGAATTGCATTATTTGCAATTTACATGCATAATTAACATGTATAATCCAACCTTTTTGAACATATAGCTTATGAAACATATTCTAGACTGTGTAAGAAGTTTAAATGAAGATTATTGTAATCAACTAACATAGAATGAATCCTGAAACGATTGAAATACTCAAATGATGCTCAGAATGGCATTATTTGCACTTTATATGCGTAATTACCATGTATAATCCAATCATTTTAAATAAACAACATAAAAATCATATTCTACTCAGTATGAAGAGTTTAAATGTGGATTATGGTGATCAAATGACTTAGAATAAATCCAAAAACAATTGAAATGCTCAAACGATACTTAGAATTGCATTATTTGCACTTTATATGCGTAATTACCATGTATAATCCAATCTTTTTGAATAAATAACACATGAATCATTTTCTCGACAGTATAAATAGTTTAAATGTAGATTATTGGGATCAAATAACTTAGAAAATGAATCCACAAACGATGCTCTGAATTGCATTATTTGCACTTTAGATGTGTAATTACCATTTATAATCCTATATTTTTAAATAAATAACATATGAAACATATTGTGGACAGTATAAAGAGTTTAAATGTAGATTATTGTTATCAAATGACTTAGAATGAATGCAGAAACGATTGAAATGCTCAAACGAATCTCAGAATTAAACTTTTGCACAAAATATGCGTAATACCATGTATAATCCAATCTTTTTGAATGAATAACACATGAATCATTTTTCTGACTATATAAAGAGTTTAAATGTAGATTACTGTGATCAAATGACTTAGAATAAATCCAGAAACGATTGAAATGCTCAAACGATGCTCAGAATTGTATTATTTGCACTTTATAAATGTAATTCCCATGTATAATCCAATCTTATTGAATAAATAACATATCAATCATGTTCTAGACATTATAAAGAGTTTAACAGTATATTGTTGTGATCAAATTACTAAGAATGAATCCAGAAACGACTGAAATGCTCAAAAGATGCTCAGAATTGCATTATTTGTAATTTATATGCGTAATTAGCATGTATAATCCAATCTTTTAGAATAAATAGCATATTAAACATATTCTAGATAGCATAAAAGAGTTTAAATGTAGATTATTGTGATCAAATTACTTAGAATGAATTCAGAAACGATTGAAATGCACAAACAATGCTCAGAATTGAATTTTTGCACTTTATATGCGTAATTACCATGTATAATCCAATCCTTTTGAATAAATAACACATGAATCATTTTCAGGTCAGTATAAAGAGTTTAAATGTAGATTTATTGTGATCAAATGACTTAGAATGAATCCACAAACGATTCTCAGAATTGTATTTTTTCACTTTATATGCGTAATTACCATGTATAATCCAATCTTTTTGAATAAATAACACATGAATCCTTTTCTGGTCAGTATAAAGTGCTTAAATGTAGATTATTGGGATCAAAAGACTTAGAATGAATCCACAAACGATTGAAATGATCAAACGATGCTCTGAATTACATTATTTACAATTTATATATGTAATTACCATGTATAATTCAATATTTTTTTTTATATAACATATTAAACATATTCTAGATAGCATAAAGAGTTTAAATGTAGATTATTGTGATCAAATTACTTAGAATGAATGCAGAAACGATTGAAATGCACAAACGATTCTCAGAATTGCATTTTTGCACTTTATATGCGTAATTACCATGTATAATCCAATCTTTTTGAATAAATAACTCATGAATCATTTTCTGGTCAGTATAAAGAGTTTAAATGTAGATTATTGGGATCAAATGACTTAGAATGAATCCACAAACGATTGAAATGCTCAAACGATGCTATGAATTGCATTATTTGCACTTTATATGTGTAATTACCATGTATAATCAATATTTTTGAATAAATAACGAAAGAATCATATTCTAAACAGTATAAAGAGTTTAAATGTAGATTATTGTTATCAAATGACTTAGAATGAATTCAGAAAGGATTGAAATGCTCAAACGAAGCTCAGAATTGCATTATTTGCAATAAATATGTGCAATTACCATGTATAATCCAATATTTTCGAATAAATAACACATGAATCATTTTCCGGACAGTATAAAGAGTTTAAATGTAGATTAGTGTGATCAAATGACTTAGAATGAATCTAGATACGATTGAAATGCTCAAACAATGCTCAGCATTGTATTATTTGCACTTTATAAGCGTAATTACCATGTACAATCCGATCTTTTTGAATAAATAACATATGAATCATATTCTAAACAAAATAAAGAGTTTAAATGTAGATTATTGGGATCAAATGACTTAAAATGAATCCACAAACGATTGAAATGATCAAACGATGCTCTGAATTGAATTATTTACAATTTATATATGTAATTACCATGTATAATCCAATATTTTTTATTATATAACATATTAAACATATTCTAGATAGCATAAAGAGTTTAAATGTAGATTATTGTGATCAAATGACTTAGAATGAATGCAGAAACGATTGAAATACAGAATCGATTCTCAGAATTGCATTTTTGCACTTTATATGCGTAATTACCATGTATAATCCAATCTTTTTGAATAAATAACACACGAATCATTTTCTGGTCAGTATAAAGAGTTTAAATGTAGATTATTGGGATCAAATGACTTAGAATGAATCCACAAACGATTGAAATGCTCAAACGATGCTATGAATTGCATTATTTGCACTTTATATGTGTAATTACCATGTATAATCCAATATTTTTGAATAAATAACGAAAGAATCATATTCTAGATAGTATAAAGAGTTTAAATGTAGATTATTGCTATCAAATGACTTAGAATGAATCCAGAAAGGATTGAAATGCTCAAACGAAGCTCATAATTGCATTATTTGCAATAAATATGTGTAATTACCATGTATAATCCAATATTTTCGAATAAATAACACATGAATCATTTTTCGGACAGTATAAAGAGTTTAAATGTAGATTATTGTGATCAAATAACTTAGAATGAATCCAGATTCGATTGAAATGCTAAAACGATGCTCAGCATTGTATTATTTGCACTTTATAAGCGTAATTGCCATGTACAATGCGATCTTTTTGAATAAATAACATATGAATCATATTCTAGACAAAATAAAGAGTTTAAATGTAGAATATTGTGATCAAATGACTTAGATTAAAATCCAGAAACAATTCAAATGCTTAAACGATGCTCATAATTTCATTATTTGTAATTTATATGCGTAATTAGCATGTATAATCCTACTTTTTTGAATAAATAACATATTAAACATATTCTAGATAGCATAAAGAGTTTAAATATTGATTATTGTGATCAAATGACGTAGAATGAATCCAGAAACGATTGAAATGCACAAACATTGCTCAGAATTGAATTTTTGCACTTTATATGCGTAATAACCATGTATAATCCAATTCTTTTGAATAAATAACACATGAATCATTTTCAGGTCAGTATAAAGAGTATAAATGTAGATTATTGGGATCAAATGACTTAGAATGAATCTACAAACGATTGAAATGCTCAAACAATGCTCAAAATTGTATTATTTGAACTTTATATGCGTAATTATATTGTATAATCCAATATTTTTGAATAAATAACATATGAATCATATTCTAGACAATATAAATAGTTTAAATATGGATTATTGTGATCAAATTACGAACAATGAATCCAGAAACAATTGAAAAGCTTAAAGGTTGCAAAGAATTGCATTATTTGTAATTTATATGCGTAATTAACATGTATAATCCAACCTTTTTGAACATATAGCATATGAAACATATTCTAGACTATATAAGAAGTTTAAATGAAGATTATTGTGATCAACTAACATAGAATGAATCCTGAAACGATTGAAATACTCAAACGATGCTCAGAATGGCATTATTTGCACTTTATATGCGTAATTACCATGTATAATCCAATCATTTTAAATAAACAACATAAGAATCATATTCTACTCAGTATGAAGAGTTTAAATGTGGATTATGGTGATCAAATGACTTAGAATAAATCCAGAAACAATTGAAATGCTCAAACGATACTCAGAATTGCATTATTTACACTTTATATGCGTAATTAGCATATATAATCCAATCTTTTTGAATAAATAACACATGAATCATTTTTTGGATAGTATAAATAGTTTAAATGTAGATTATTAGGATCAAATGACTTAGAAAATGAATCCACAAACGATGCTCTGAATTGCATTATTTGCACTTTATATGTGTAATTACCATTTATAATCCTATCTTTTTAATAAATAACATATGAAACATATTGTGGACAGTATAAAGAGTTTAAATGTAGATTATTGTTATCAAATGACTTAGAATGAATCCAGAAACGATTGAAATGCTCAAACGAATCTCAGAATTGCACTTTTGCACAAAATATGCGTAATATCATGTATAATCCAATCTTTTTGAATGAATAACACTTGAATCATTTTCCTGACAGTATAAAGAGTTTAAATGTAGATTACTGTGATCAAATGACTTAGAATAAATCCAGAAACGATTGAAATGCTCAAACGATGCTCAGAATTGCATTATTTGTAATTTATATGCGTAATTAGCATGTATAATGCAATCTTTTAGAATAAATAACACAAGAATCATTTTCCTGACTGTATAAAGAGTTTAAATGTAGATTACTGTTATCAAATGACTTAGAATGAATCAAAAAACGATTGAAATACTCAAACGATTCTCGAAATTTTATTATTTTCACTTTATATGCATAATTACCTTGTATAATCCAATCTTTTTGAATAAATAACACATGAATAATATTCTAGACAGTATAAAGGGGTTTGATGTAAATTTTTGAAATGAAATGACTTGGAATGAATCCAGAAATGATTGAAAATCTCAAACGATGCTCAGAATTGCATTATTAGCACATTATATTCGTAATTGCCATGTATAATCCAATCTTATTGAATAAATAACATATCAATCATATTCTAGAAAATATAAAGAGTTCAAATGTATATTATTGTGATCAAATGAATAAGATAAATCCAGAAACGATTGAAATGCTCTAACGATGCTCATAATTGCATTATTTGTAATTTATATGCGTAATTAGCATGTATAATCCAATCTTTTTAAATAAATAACATATGAAACATATTCTAGACAGCATAAAGAGTTTAAATGTAAATTATTGTTATCAAATGACTTAGAATGAATCTAGAAACGATTGAAATGCTCAAACGATGCTCAGAATTGCATTTTTGCACTTTATATGCGTAATTACCCTGTATAATCCAATCTTGTTGAATAAATAACACATGAATCATTTTCTGGTTACTATAAAGAGTTTAAATGTAGATTATTGGGATCTAATGACTTAGAATGAATCCACAAACGATTGAAATGCTCAAACGATGCTCTGAATTGCATTATTTGTACTTTATATGTGTAATTACCATGTATAATCTAATATTTTTTAATAAATAACGAAAGAATCATATTCTAGACAGTATAAAGGGGTTAAATGTAGATTTTTGAGATGAATTGACTTGGAATGAATCCAGAAACATTTGAAATGCTCAAACGATGCTCAGAATTGCATTATTTGAAATTTATATGCGTAATTACCATGTATAATCCAATATTTTTGAATAAATAACATATGAAACATATTTTGGACAGTATAAAGACTTTAAATGTAGATTATTCTTATCAAATGACTTAGACTGAATCCAGAAACGATTGAAATGCTCAAACAATGCTCAGAATTGAATTATTTGCACTAAATATGCGTAATTACCATGTATAATCCAATCTTTTAGAATAAATAACACATGAATCGTTTTTTCTGAGAGTATAAAGAGTTTAAATGTAGATTACTGTGATCAAATGACTTAGAATAAATCCAGAAACGATTAAAATGCTCAAACGATACACAGAATTGTATTATTTGCACTTTATAAACGTAATTCCCATGTATAATCCAATCTTAATGAATAAATAACATATCAATCATATTCTAGACATTATAAAGAGTTTAACTATATATTATTGTGATCAAATGACTTAGAATGAATCCAGAAACGACTGAAATGCTCAAAAGATGCTCAGAATTGCATTATTTGTAATTTATATGCGTAATTTGCATGTATAATCCAATCTTTTAGAATAAATAACACATGAGTCATTTTTCTGACAGTATAAAGAGTTTAAACGTAGATTACTGTGATCAAATGACTTAGAATGAATCCAAAAATGATTGAAATGCTCAAACGATGCTCGAAATTTTACTATTTGCACTTTATAAGTGTAATTACTATGTATAATCCAATCTTTTTGAATAAATAACATATGAATTTTATTGTAGACAATATAAAGAGTTTAAATGTAGATTATTTTGATCAAATGACTTAGAATGAATCCAGAAACAATTGATATGCTCAAACGATGCTCAGAATTGTATTATTTGCACTTTATAAGCGTAATTACCATGTATAATCCAATCTTTTTGAATAAATAACATATGAATCATATTCTAGAGAGTATAAAGAGTTTAAATGTAGATTATTGTCATCAAATAACTTAGAATGAATCCAGAAACAATTGAAATGCTCAAACGATTCTCAGAATTTCATTATTTGCACTTTATATGCGTAATTACCTTGCATAATCCAATCTTTCTAAATAAATAGCATATGAAACATATTCTAGACAGTATAAGGAGTTTAAATGTTGATTATTGTGATCGAATAACTTAGAATATATCCCGAAACGATTGAAATGCTCAAACGATGCTCTGAATTGTATTATTTGCACTTTATATGCATAATTACCATATATATTCCAATCTTTTTGAATAAATAACATATGAATCATATTATGGATAATATAAATAATTTAAATGTGGATTATTGTGCTCAAATAACGAAAAAATAATCCAGAAACAATTGAAATGCTGAAACGATGCTCAGAATTGCATTATTTGCACTTTATATGCGTAATTCCCATGTATAATCCAATCTTATTGAATAAATAACATATCAATCATATTATAGACATTATAAAGAGTTTAACTGTATATTATTGTGATCAAATGACTACGAATGAATCCAGAAAGGCTTGAAATGCTCAAATGATGCTCAGAATTGCATTATTTGTACTTTATATGCGTAATTAGCATGTATAATCCAATCTTTTTGAATAAATAACATATGAAACATATTCTACACAGCATAAAGAGTTTAAATGTAGATAATTGTGATTAAATAACTAAAAATGAATCCAGAAACGATACAAATGCTCAAACGATGTTCAGAATTGCATTATTTGCAATTTATATGCGTAATTGTCGTGTATAATCCAATCTTTTTGAATAAATAACATATGAATCATATTCTAGACAATATAAAGAGTTTAAATATATATTATTGTGATCAAATGACTAAGAATGAATTCAGAAACTCTTGAAATTCTCAAATGATGCTCAGAATTGCATTATTTGTACTTTATATGCGTAATTAGCATGTATAATCCAATCTTTTTGAATAAATAACATATGAAACATATTCTAACAGCATAAAGAGTTTAAATGTAGATTATTGTGATTAAATGACTAAAGATGAATCCAGAAACGATACAAATGCTCAAACGATGTTCAGAATTGCATTATTTGCACTTTATATGCGTAATTGCCGTGTATAATCCAATTTTTTTTATTATATAACATATGAAACATATTATAGACAGAATAAAGAGTTTAAATGTAGATTATTGTGATCAAATGACTAAAAATGAATCCAGAAACGATACAAATGCTCAAACGATGCTCAGAATTGCATTATTTGCAATTTATATGCGTAATTACCGTGTATAATCCAATCTTCTTGAACAAATAGCATATGAATCATATTCTAGACAGTATAAAGAGATTAAATGTTGATTATTGTGATCAAATGACTAAGAATGAATCCACAAACGATACAAATTCTGAAAAATACTCAGAATTGCATTATTTGCACTTTATATGCGTAATTACCATGTATAATCCAATCTAATTAAATTAATTAGAAAAGGATCATATTCTAGACAGTATAAAGGGGTTAAATGTAGATTTTTGAGATGAAATGACTTGGAATGAAACCAGAAACGATTTAAAAGCTCAAACGATGCTCAGAATTGCATTATTTGCACTTTATATGCGTAATTACCATATATAATGCAATCTTACTGAATAAATAACAAAAGAATCATATTCTAGACAATATGAAAAGTTTAAATGTCGATTATTGTTATTAAATGACTAAAAATGAATCCAGAAACGATACAAATGCTCAAACGATGTTCAGAATTGCATTATTTGCAATTTACATGCGTAATTGCCGTATATAATTCAATCTTTTTGAATAAATAACATATGAATCATATTCTAGACAATATAAAGAGTTTAAATATATATTATTGTGATCAAATGACTAAGAATGAATCCAGAAACGCTTGAAATGCCCAAATGATGCTCAGAATTGCATTATTTGTACTTTATATGTGTAATTAGCATGTATAATCCAATCTTTTTGAATAAATAACATATGAAAACATATTCTACACGGCATAAAGAGTTTAAATGTAGATTATTGTGATTAAATGACTAAAAATGAATCCAGAAACGATACAAATGCTCAAACGATGTTCAGAATTGCATTATTTGCACTTTATATGCGTAATTGCCGTGTACAATCCAATCGTTTTGATTATATAACATATGAAACATATTATAGACAGCATAAAGAGTTTAAATGTAGGTTATTGTGATCAAATGACTAAAAATGAATCCAGAAACGATACAAATGCTCAAACCATGCTCAGAACTGCATTATTTGCAATTTACATGCATAATTACCGTGTATAATCCAATCTTCTTGACCAAATAGCATATGAATCATATTCTAGATAGTATAAAGTGTTTAAATGTCGATTATTGTGATCAAATGACTAAGAATGAATCCACAAACGATACAAATGCTGAAACGATACTCAGAATTGCATTATTTGCCCTTTATATGCGTAATTACCATGTATGATCCAATCTAATTAAATTAATTAGAAAAGGATCATATTCTAGACAGTATAAAGGGGTTAAATGTAGATTTTTGAGATGAAATGACTTAGAATGAATCCAGAAACGATTGAAATTCTGAAATAATGCTCAAAATTGCATTATTTGCACTAACTATGCGTAATTACCATGTAAAATCCAATCTTTTTGAATAAATAACACGCGAATCATTTTTTGGACAGAATAAAAAGTTTAAATGTCGATTATTGTTATCAAATGACTAAAAATGAATCCAGAAACGATTGAAATGCTCAAACGATGCTCGGAATTGCATTATTTGCAATTTATATGTGTAATTGCCGTGTATAATCCAATCTTTTTGAATAAATAAAATATGAATCATATTCTAGACAATATAAAGAGTTTAAATATATATTATTGTGAACAAATGACTAAGAATGAATCCAGAAACGCTTGAAATGCTCAAATGATGCTCAGAATTGCATTATTTTTACTTTATATGCGTAATTAACATGTATAATCCTATCTTTTTGAATAAATAACATATGAAACATATTCTAGACAGCATAAAGAGTTTAAATATAGATTATTGTCATTAAATGACTAAAAATGAATCCAGAAACGATACAAATGCTCAAACGATGTTCAGAATTGCATTATTTGCACTTTATATGCGTAATTGCCGTGTATAATCGAATCTTTTTTATTATATAACATATGAAACATATTATAGAAAGCATAAAGAGTTTAAATGTAGATTATTGTGATCAAATGACTAAAAATGAACCCAGAAATGATACAAATGCTCAACCGATGCTCAGAATTGCATTATTTGCACTTTATATGCGTAATTACCGTGTATAATCCAATCTTCTTGAACAAATAGCATATGAATCATATTCTAGACAATATAAAAAGTTTAAATGTTGATTATTGTTATTAAATGACTAAAAATGAATCTACAAACGATACAAATGCTGAAACGATGTTCAGAATTGCATTATTTGCACTTTATATGCGTAATTGCCGTGTATAATCCAATCTTTTTAATTATATAACATATGACACATATTATAGACTGCATAAAGAGTTTAAATGTAGATTATTGTGATTAAATGACTAAAAATGAATCCAGAAACGATACAAATGCTCAAACGATGTTCGGAATTGCATTATTTGCACTTTATATGCGTAATTGCCATGTATAATCCAATCTTTTTTATTTTATGACATATGAAACATATTATAGACAGCATAAAGAGTTTAAATGTAGATTATTGTGATCAAATGACTAAAAATGAATCCAGAAACGATACAAATGCTCAAACGATGCTTAGAATTGCATTATTTGCACTTTATATGCGTAATTGCCGTGTATAATCCAATCTTTTTGATTATATAACATATGAAACATATTATAGAAAGCATAAAGAGTTTAAATGTAGATTATTGTGATCAAATGACGAAAAATAAATCCAGAAACGATACAAATGCTCAAACGATGCTCAGAATTTCATTATTTGCACTTTATATGCGTAATTACCGTGTATAATCCAATCTTCTTGAACAAATAGCATATGAATCATATTCTAGATAGTATAAAGAGTTTAAAAGTGGATTATTGTGATCAAATGACTAAGAATGAAACCACAAACGATACTAATGCTGAAACGATACTCAGAATTGCATTTTTTGCACTTTATATACGTAATTACCATGTATAATCCAATCTAATTAAATTAATTAGAAAAGGATCATATTCTAGACAGTATAAAGGGGTTAAATGTAGATTTTTGAGATGAAATGACTTGGAATGAATCCAGAAACGATTGAAATGCTCAAACTATGCTCAGAATTGCATTATTTGCACTTTATATGCGTAATTAGCTTGTATAATCCAATCTTACTGAATAAATAACAAAAGAATCATATTCTAGACAATATGTAAAGTTTAAATGTCGATTATTGTTATCAAATGACTTAGAATCATGAATCCAGAAACGATACAAATGCTCAACCGATGTTCAGAATTGCATTATTTGCTATTTATATGCGTAATTGCCGTGTATAATCCAATCTTTTTGAATAAATAACATATGAATCATATTCTAGACAATATAAAGAGTTTAAATATATATTATTGTGATCAAATGACTAAGAAAGAATCCAGAAACACTTGAAATGCTCAAATGATGCTCAGAATTGCATTATTTGTACTTTATATGCGTAATTAGCATGTATAATCCAATCTTTTTGAATAAATAACATATGAAACATATTCTACACAGCATGAAGAGTTTAAATGTAGATTATTGTGATTAAATGACTACAAACGAATCCAGAAACGATACAAATGCTCAAACGATGTTCAGAATTGCATTATTTTCACTTTATATGCGTAATTGCCGTGTATAATCCAATCTTTTTTATTATATAACATATGAAACATATTATAGAAAGCATAAAGAGTTTAAATGTAGGTTATTGTGATCAAATGACTAAAAATGAATCCAGAAACGATACAAATGCTCAAACGATGCTCAGAATTGCATTATTTGCACTTTATATGTGTAATTACCGTGTATAATCCAATCTTCTTGAACAAATAGCATATGAATCATATTCTAGATAGTATAAAGAGTTTAAATGTTGATTATTGTGATCAAATGACTAAGAATGAATCCACAAACGATACAAATGCTGAAACGATACTCAGAATTGCATTATTTGCACTTTATATGCGTAATTACCATGTATAATCCAATATAATTAAATTAATTAGAAAATGATCATATTCTAGACAGTATAAAGGGGTTAAATGTAGATTTTTGAGATGAAATTACTTGGAATGAATCCAGAAACGATTGAAATGCTCAAACGATGCTCAGAATTGCATTATTTGCACTTTATATGCGTAATTACCATGTATAATCCAATCTTACTGAATAAATAACAAAAGAATCATATTCTAGACAATATAAAAAGTTTGAATGTCGATTATTGTTATCAAATGACTTAGAATGAATCCAGAAACGATACAAATGCTCAAACGATGTTCAGAATTGCATTATTTGCAATTTATATGCGTAATTGCCGTGTATAATCCAATCTTTTTTAATAAATAACATATGAATCTTATTCTAGACAATATAAAGAGTTTAAATATATATTATTGTGATCAAATGACTAAGAATGAATCCAGAAACGTTTGAAATGCTCAAATGATGCTCAGAATTGCATTATTTGTACTTTATATGCATAATTAGCATGTATAATCCAATCTTTTTGAATTAAATAACATATTCTACACAGCATAAAGAGTTTAAATGTAGATTATTGTGATTACATGACTAAAAATGAATCCAAAAACGATACAAATGCTCAAACGATGTTCAGAATTGCATTATTTTGCACTTTATATGCGTAATTGCCATGTATAATCCAATCTTTTTTATTATATAACATATGAAACATATTATAGACAGCATAAAAAGTTTAAATATCGATTATTGTTATCAAATGACTTAGAATGAATCCAGAAACAATATAAATGCTCAAACGATGCTCAGAATTGCATTATTTGAATTTTATATGCGTAATTATCATGTAAAATCCAAACCTTTTTGAGAAAAATAGGATATGAAACATATTCTAGACCGTATAAAGAGTTTAAATATAGATTATTGTTATCTAATGACTTAGAATGAATCCATAAATGATTGGAATGCTCAAACGATGCTCAGAATTGCATTATTTGCACTAAATTTGGTTAATTACCATGTATAACCTAATCTTTTTGAAAAAATAACATATGAAACATATTCTGGATAGTATAAAGAGTTTAAATGTTTATTACTGTGATCAAATGACTAAGAATGTATCCAAAAATGATACAAATGCTCAAACGATACTCAGAATTGCATTATCTGCACTTTATATGTGTAATTAGCTTGTATAATCCAATATTTTTGAATAAATAACATATGAAACATATTCTAGAAAAGTATAAAGCGTTTAAATATAGATTATTGTTATCAAATGACTTAGAATGAATCCAAAAACGATTGAAATTCTGAAATAATGCTCAAAATTGCCTTATTTGCACTAATTATGCGTAATTACCATGTATAATCCAATCTTTTTGAATAAATAACACGCGAATTATTTTTTGGACAGAATAAAGAGTTTAAATGTAGATTATTGTGATCAAATGACTTAGAATGAATCCACAAACGATTGAAATGCTCAAACAATGCTCTGAATTGCATTATTTGCACTTTATCTGTGTAATTACCATGTATAATCCAATCTTTTTGAATAAATAAAAAAAGAAATCATATTCTAGATAGTAGAAAGGGGTTAAATGTAGATTTTTGAGATGAAATGACATGGAATGAATCCAGAAGCGATTGAAATGCTCAAATGATACTCGGAATTGCATTATTTACAATTTATATGTATAATTACCATGTATAATCCAATCTTATTGAATAAATTACATATGAATCATATTCTTGACAATATAAAGAGTTTAAATATTTATTATTGTGATCAAAGACTAAGAATGAATCCAGAAACACTTGAAATGCTCAAACGATTCTCAGAATTGCATTATTTGTAATTTATATGCTTAGCATGTATAATCCAATCTTAATTAATAAATGACATATGAAATATATTCTAGACAGCATAAAGAGTTTAAATGTAGATAATTGTTATCGAATGACTTAGAATGAATCCAGAAACGATTGAAATGTTCAACCGATGCTCAGAATTTCATTATTTGCAATTTATATACGTAATTACCATGTATAATCCAATCTTCTTGAATAAAAAAGAAAAGGATCATATTCTAGATAGTATAAAGGGGTTAAATGTAGATTTTTGAGATGAAATGACTTGGAATGAATCCAGAAACGATTGAAACGCTCAAACAATGCTCAGAATTGCATTATTTGCACTTTATATGCGTAATTACCATGTATAATCTAATCTTATTGAATAAATAACATATGAATTATATTCTAGACAATATGAAGAGTTGAAATGTATATTATTGTGATCAAATGACTAAGAATGAATCCAGAAACAATTGAAATGCTCAAACGATACTCAGAATTGCATTATTTGCATTTTATATGCGTAATTATCATGTATAATCAAATCTAATTAAATTAATTAGAAAAGGATCATATTCTAGACAGTATAAAGGGGTTAAATGTAGATTTTTGAGATGAAATGACTTGCAATGAATTCAGAAACGATTGAAATGCTCAAACAATGCTCAGAATTGCATTATTTGCACTTTATATGCGTAATTACCTTGTATAATCCAATCTTATTGAATAAATAACATATGAATTATATTCTAGACAATATAAAGAGTTTTAATATATATTATTATGATCAAATGACTAAGAATGAATCCAGAAACGATTGAAATGCTCAAACGATACGCAAAATTGCATTATTTGTATTTTAGTTGCATAATTAGCTTGTATAATTCAGTCTTTTCGAATAAATATCATATGAAATATATTCTTGATAGTATAAAGAATTTAAATGTTGATTATTTCTAACAAATGACTTGGAATGAATCCAAAAAATGACTAAAATGCTGAAACGATGCTCAGAATTGCATTATTTGCAATTTATATGCGTAATTACCGTATATAATCCAATCTTCTAGAATAAATAACAAAAGAATCATATTCTAGATAGTATAAATGGGTTAAATGTAGATTTTTGAGATGAAATGACTTGGAATGAATCCAGAAACGATTGAAATGCTCAAACGATGCTCAGAATTGCATTATTTGTACTTTATATGCATAATTACCATGTATAATCCAATCTAATTGAATAAATAACATATGATTCATATTATAGACAATATAAAGAGTTTAAATGTAGATTATTGTGATCAAATGACTTAGAATGAATCCACAAACGATTGAAATGCTCAAACAATGCTCAGACTTACATTATTTGCACTTTATATATGCAACTACCATGTATAATCCAATCTTTTTGAATAAATAACAAAAGAATAATATTCTAGATAGTATAAAGGGCTTAAAAGTAGATTTTTGAGATGAAATGACTTGGAATGAATCCAGAAACGATTGAAATGCTGAAACGATGCTCAGAATTGCATTATTTGCACTTTATATGCGTAATTAGCACGTATAATACAATGTTATTGAATAAATAAAATATGAATCATATTATAGACGAATATAAAGAGTTTAAATGTATATTATTGTGATCAAATGACTAAGAATGAATCCAGAAACGATTGAAATGCTCAAACGATTCGCAGAATTGTATTATTTGCACTTTATATGCGTAATAACCATGTATAATCCAATCTTATTGAATAAATAACATATGAATCATATTCTTGACAATATAAAGAGTTTAAATTTATAAGATTAAGATCAAATAACTAAGAATGAATCTAGAAACGATTAAAATGCTCAAATGAAGCTTAGAATTGCATTATTCTTATTTTATATGCGTAATTAGCATGTATAATCCAATCTTTTTGAATAAATAACATATGAATCATATTCTAAACAAAATAAAGAATTTAAATGTTTATTATTGTGATCAAATGACTTAGAATGAATCCAGAAACGATTGAAATTCTCAAACGCTGCACAGAATTGCATTATTTGCCCTTTATATGCAAAATTACCATGTATAATCAAATCTTTTTGAATAAATAACATATGAAACATATTCTAGACAGCATAGAGAGTTTAAATATAGATTATTGTGATCAAACGACATAGATTGAATTGACAAACAATTGAAATGCTTAAACGATGCTTAGAATTGCAATATTTGCACTTTATATGTGTAATTACCATGTATAATGCAATCTTTTTGAATAAATAACAAAACAATCATATTCTTGACAGTATAAAAGGGTTAAATGTAGATTTTTGAGATGAAAGGACTTGGAATGAATCCAAAAACGATTGAAATGCTGAAACGATGCTCAGATTTGCATTATTTGCACTTTATATGCGTAATTACTTTGTATAATCCAAACTTTTTGAATATATAACATATGATTCATATTCCAGACAATATAAAGAATTTAAATGTAGATTATTGTGATCAAATGACTTAGAATGAATCCAGAAACGATTGAAATGCTCAAACGATACTCAGAATTGCATTATTTCCACTTTATATGCATAATTACCATGTATAATCCAATCTTTTGAATAAACAACATATGAATCATATTCTACATAGTATAAAGAGATTAAATGTAGATTATTGTGATCAAATGACTTAGAATGAATTAAAAAACGATTGAAAATTCTCAAACGATGCTGAGAATTGCATTATTTGCTGTTTATACGCATAATGATCATGTGTAATCCAATTTTTTTGAATAAGTAATATATTAATCATATTCTGGACATTATAAAAAGTTTAAATGTTGATTATTGTGATCAAATGACTTAGAATGAATCTAGACACAATAGAAATGCTCAAACGATGCTCAGAATTGCATTGTTTGCACTTTATATGCGTAATTACCTTGTAAAATCTAAATCTTTTTGAAACAATAATATATGAATCATATTCTAGACAGTGTAAAGAGTTTGAATGTCGACTATTGTGATCAAATGACTTAGAATGAATCCAGAAACTATAGAAATGCTCAAACGATGCATAGAATTGCATTTTTTGCACTTTATATGCATAATTACCATGTATAATCTAATTTTTTTGGATAAATAACATATGAATTATATTCTAGATTGTATAAAGAGTTTAAAATTAGATTATAGTGATCAAATGACTTAGAATGAATCCGGAAACGATTGAAATGCTCAAACGATGCTCAAAATTGCAATATTTGCAATTTATATGCATAATTACCATGTATAATCCAATGTTTTTGAATAAATAACATACGAATCATATTCTAGACAGTATAAAGATTTTAATAGTAGATTATTGTAATCAAATGACTTAGAATGAATCCACAAACGATTGCAATGCTCAAACGATGCTCAGAATTGCATTACTTGCACTTTATATGCGTAATTACCATGTATAATTCAATCTTTTTGAATAAATAACATATGACACATATTATAGACAGTTGAATAAGTTTAAATTTAGATTATTATGATCAAATGACTTACAATGAATCCAGAAACGGTAGAAATGCTTAAACGATGCTCAGAATTGCATTATTTGCAGTTTATATGCATAATTACCATATATAATCCAATCTTTTTGAATAAATAACATGTGAATCATATTCTAGTCAGTAGAAAGAGTTTAAATGTAGATTATTATGATCAAATGACTTAGAATGAATATAGAAATGATTGAAATGCTCGAAGGATGCTCAGAATTGCATTATTTGCACTTTATATGTGTAATTACCATGTATAATCCAATATTTTTGAATAAATAACAAGTTAATCATATTCTAGACAGTATAAAGAGGTTAAATATAGATTATTGTGATCAAATGACTTATAATGAATTCGGAAACGATTGAAATATTCAAACGATGCTCAGAATTTCATTATTTGTACTTTATATGCGTAATTACCATTTATAATCCAATCTTTTTTATTATATAACATATTAATCGTATTCTAGACAATATAAAAAGTTTAAATGTTGATTATTGTGATCAAATGACTTAGAATGAATCTAGAAGCGATTTGGTTTACCTTAATATAAATACACCAAGTTTCCAGAAATAATTGTTGAATGCGGTCTGTTGCGGTAGGTCTCGTCGCGTGGAGATAAACCCTGTGTCATTCCGTGTGGCTTTTTCATTTTTTGGGGTTAACGGCTGAACGTAGAAGAAAAATGTTTGACTCTACGGTCAGATCCTGAACGCAGACATTTTATCCGCGTTCAGAGTTCACACCCCATCCTGATTCCTGAACGCAAGCACATTTTGCGGGCTATTCCGGGCTTTTGCGGGCTTTTTCTAGCGTGGGGAATCCGAACAAGAAAAAGAAGAAACAAAAGCAAGCATCTATCAAATGTTCGGAACGAGAGCGAGGATGCGCTTCCATAGGCCAGCGATTTCGACAAGGAGCTGGTTTTTGTCGCTGGTAAGTTCAATTAGTGTACTTCCCTTTGTTACATTGGATACAATTGGGTGTCCTGCATTGAATTTGATGCACACATCCTTTATGAAATTGTCTCACTGTCTGATTTATACGAATTTGATCAAATTCTGATTGTGAATAACCTATACTCATGAAAAGGAAATAATTAAATAAAATCAACATCTTTAACTATATTCTATTTCTGTTCTTCTTGAACTTTAGGACTTTGAAAGTTGCTCAGTACCCTGTGAATTTGGACACTTGACAGAAAACATTTGGATAGGGTCAAGAAGTGTCAATACCAAGCACTTTACGGTCAATGGATTCGTCACATTACTGATTCAACCGAAACCTGAAGAGGCCCTAGCAGCAGCTTTTCTATCTCACGCTATGGGGCCTGCAATTTCAGATTGCAAGCTTTCGGGAGATGCTAGATCGATCTGGAATCAGCAATTGGCTTCTAAGGTGGTTGTCTCAATTATCATAATGGAAATGGTAGGGCCCCTTTGTTTTCCTATTACTATTATATCATGCAATTAGATTGTATACAAGTCAGATATTGTAAATGATAAAAAAAAAATTCATAATTAGTTTGAACTTTTGCAAAATCTAATTGGCAGATTACACAATTGGAACTGAGAAGCCAAGAGAATATTGTATTGAAGCAACCCATTGTTTTCCAAGTCATGGTGCTGAATTCATGAAATTTTCAGGGACTGTTCCTGTGGTGGTTGATACCCCAATATACAGAATTTGCACCGTATCCTGCTGGCTCAGTATTATATATCAAAAATTGTGTCATGTTGACTGCACCACAGCCATGAAACATCAAGCCTCAAGTTCTCTTCTTTAAGCTGAATTTTTAAAGTTGAATGTGCTTTATAATTTCTTCTCGACTTAATTTGTTGGGCGTACAGTAATATCTTTTAAGTTAATAATATATTTCATCACAATCGCCCTTTGAATAAATAAAAGAATATAACATTTTTGAGTAAATATTATTAAAAATAAAAGATGTGGCTACTCATGTAGATAGCCTGAATGAACAATATTTTTGCATCGTTGTATATCTACATTACAGCTTGCTTTTTTTTCCTTGCCAGGAACGTTCTTTAGTCTTAGGCTCTTAGCAGATGTACCTGTAAAAAAAATAATTATATTTTCCCATTCAAGACCTCGAGTTTTTATTTTCAATATTGGAAAATAGCATATATGCTGACTACCCCAGTTACCCTATTTTTGCATTTTGTCTCTGGGCAAATATGGAAATATGGCTGTGCCACTTTTCAGTACAGTTTGTGCAGAGCAGAGTTGATAAATTTTATTGGGTTTATGCTGTGTTCTTTTTAATTTGGGTGGTCAAGTGTGATATTTTGAGAGTTTTAGGAGCACATAGAAATTTTGGTTTTAATTTTTTTGGTTCTCGAATTAGCTTAAATCCTATGATTTTGAAGGGTTTTCACAATATTTGGAATTACAAGAATTTAAGTGGGACCTCTAAAAGAATGATAAGTTTATGACCTTTGTCCTGTACTAAATTGTTGAAAACCTGCTGTATATTAGGATTTAGGTGATGCCTTTTTGTTCCTTATACGCAGAAGTATGGTGGTCCATCATAATCATTCGAGGTGCTAGTGAACATGGCGTTGGTTCATTTCATCATGTTGGCTCCGTCTTTACAAGAACAACTTTTCACATAAAAGGAGGCAGCATATGAAAAATGTTCTTGAAAATGCACAAGGAATTGGGTGATGGTATACAAGTGTATCAGGGTACTGGTTTTTGTTAACAGGCCAAGTCATTTCCAAACCCTCGTGCAAAAAGTTTGATCAAAACTGTTTCAAATTGCTCTCTCAAGTGGCTAAGATAACTCTCATTGAAGTGGTGGTTGAGCCCATGATCATCATATACCTTATGTCCGCAATCCCTTTGCCTGTGGCAGTCACCTGGCAGATAAGAAACTATGGTAAAACATTTCTTGTTGAGCTCGGATGACAAAAAGAAAATGTGCACTGTTAGATGGGCAAGGTCAAGGAGTACCATGCCCAAACATCAAGGAGGATTTGAATTGAGGAATGAGGAGCGTACAGTCCCTCCATGATGCACTAATTCTCAAAATCTTTTGTAAACTTGCAACAATAGAATGTGAGGATGAAATTTGGGTCCACCTATAAGAATCCAAATTACCTCTCAAGGAGTACACTAGGGCTAACTACCAGGGTAACTAGATGCTCAAAGCTGTGGAAAATTCTTATGTTGCCCAGGCAACTGTTGCAACTGCATGTAGGTGGCTGCTGGGAATGGGATCAGGTGACAAGTGGAGAAGGAGAACCTTGGTGGCTTGGTGTGACTCGTGGAAGGAATTTCAAGCTGTAGATTTCATTGACCGCCATAGTAATTAATGCATGGGAGACACCTAGGCTGGTTGAACAGTTTGGCCAATTGGCATTGTGTATTACTGCACTTGGCTTAAACCTCTGGCTAATCCAAATCGGTCTAACCTTTTTGTGCTCACCTCAGTCAGAATAGGCAATTTCTCTCTAAAGACGGCTTACCACTTACTCCATGGCATTCAACCAACAGGAATGCAGCTTCCCAAATCAGTTTACTGGTTTATCAGGTGTACTTTGAGCCTCTTGTCGACTGTATGCTTTTTCTTATGAAAGATTCTCAAAAAGGCACTCCTAGTGGGACACACTTTTACCTCTGGATTGCAAAAGCCTACTTCTCCCTGCCATATCGTGGACTACAATCTGAAACACCCTGGCTTGACCTCTATGGATGCTATGTAGGTGTGCCTAGCACGTCTAATTAGTCAGGATTCTTAGCTTTTCAAATTACCAAGAAAGGCTAGGTGTACCCACACTTTTGCTCGTAAATAGGCTATTGTCAGAGGTATACTGAATGAAGCACAATAATACAATAGAACAAGCATTTAGTACCATTTACTATGAATGAAGCACAACAATACAATAAAACAAGCATTTAGTGTCATTCTCCAATTTGCTATGACACCAACCTGATTGCTCATTTCCTTCCATGCTAAATTGAAGGCACATCAAAATACGGTACAGGTGGTGGCAAAACTGCAAATCAATATGCTGCTGCTTCGCTGACTGCAAATCACCTGATAGTTGACTGGCAGATATGTCAAGACATGAATGGAGGCTGAATGGTGGCCTACTGTTATATTGATTTGGAAGTACAATATTGTCCTTGTAGAAAATGATTTGTTTATGTATACTGAAATCATTTAGCTCTGCTAGATCATTTGTAATCCTGCTGTGCTGTAACATTTACTTAATTAAAACCATCTACCTTTTTACTTTTATATTGAATTGTATCTTCCAGATCTAGAGATTTAAGATCTCCCTCTACCTCTCCCTTTCTTATCAAAATTTGAGATTAAAACCATCTACCTTTTATATCTTGCATAACTGGAAATATAAAACTGAATTCACTTGAGTTGCTTGTTCTTTCGAAATCGTAATCTCTGAACCATGTTTAAGTACGAAAGAAATGAAAGGTGGCCCAGTTTTAGAGGTGGCAACAAGTTTAAAGTATACAAACTTAGGCCTACTAGAACCACCAATCCCTTTCTAAAAATCTATAGCAAAACACCAATATAGTTTCAAAATTAAAACAAGCCCGAAACTAGAACTAGTTTCGTAATTCTCCATTACATTGCAAGTTAAAATAAACATACAACAATTAAGCAAAACTCATACAAATCTTCATATACTGTTCTACAGTTCTACTACGTATTCTTTCTTAGAAAATTCCAAATTATAAAGTTGACCCTAAACTAACTTTTAGAAAATCTAGACAACCTTAATTCACAAAATTCATAAAAAAGAGCTAGATCCTACAAAACAACAAATTAACATCAAACTAGTTACTACCTTAAAGCCTTCAACCGAGCAATTAAGCTTTGTCATGGGACTGCGTCTGATGGGCCTCCTTCAGTTGCACCATCTCAATCTCCAGTGGCGGTTGGGTCACCCCTGGAGTTGTTTCAAGCGGCGGCAGCTGTCCATCCTGGTCTTCTTCTAGTTGTCCAGGCAAAGATTGTGAGGCCGTCATCCCTGACAGTAGCTGCTGTTGATCCCCCTGGCCTCCCGGGAGATCGGGTTGGGATGGTGGTGGGGGTGCCGATGGTGACTAAGTTGGTGTGGATGGCGGGTTCAACTCCACGACTGTTGATAGCTTCTGGTCATCCTCTTTTCCTGCAGGGAGATCCGACTGAGATGGTGATGGGGATGAGTATGATGACTCCCCGACTGTTGATAGTTTCTGGTCATCCCCTTTTTCCTCCAAGGAGATCCGGCTGAGATGGTGATGGGGGTGGGTATGATGACTCCCCGACTGTTGATAGCTTCTGGTCATCCCCTTTTTCCTACAGGGAGATCCGGCTGAGAAGGTGACGGGATTGGTGTGGATGGCGGGTTCAACTCTTCGACTGTTGATAGCTTCTGGTCATCTCCTTTTCCTGCAGGGAGATCCAGCTGAGATGGTGGTGGGGGTGGGTATGATGACTCCCCGACTGTTGATAGCTTCTGGTCATCCCCTTTTCCTGCAGGGAGATCCGGCTGAGAAGGTGACGGGATTGGTGTGGATGGCGGGTTTAACTCTCCGACTGTTGATAGCTTCTGGTCATCCCTTTTTCCTGCAGGGAGATCCGACTGAGATGGTGATGGGGGTGGGTATGATGACTCCCGACTGTTGATAGCTTATGGTCATTCCCTTTTCCTCCAGGGAGATCCGGTTGAGAAGGCGGCAGTGTTGGTGTAGATGGCGGGTTCAACTCCCCGACCGTTGATAGCTTCTGGTCATTCCCTTTTTCTGTATGGAGATCCGGCTGAGAAGGTGGCGGTGTTGGTGTGGATGGCGGGTTCAACTCCCCGACTTTTGATAGCTTTTGGTCATCCCCTTTTCCTGCTGGGAGATGTGATGGGGGTGGGGATGATGATTGGGTTGGTGTGGATTACAGGTTCAACGCCTCGACTTCTGTTAGCTGCTGGTGATCCCCTTGGCCTGCCGGGAGGCCCAGCTCTGGACCTGATGGTTGGGGTGGTGTGGATTCTGCGGTATTGTATGCTGAGTGGGATGGTGACAGGGATAATAGGGATATTGTGTCTGCAGAATTGTATGATGAGTGAGATTCTCGAGTTGGTGTACTGGGGTTTGATTGGACAAGGAAAACCTGCGGCGACGGCGACGGCAGAGGCGAAGGCGGAGGCGGCGGCGGCGATGTCAAGGTGAATATTGGAATACCTTTTTGCTGTAAGTGGCATATCAGAAGAAGTACATACAACAAGGCACAAAATATGCTAAGTATTGTGAGCACCTATGAGAAAGATTGAAAAAAAAATCAAATTTAATTTATACGTTTGAAAAAGAAAAATATAAATTAAAGAATTTTTGTAATTGCCAAAAAAAAAATTACCCAAACAATTGGGTCGTAGGCATCGAATATATATAATGTGTTATATAACAGTCCCAACGCGGCTGTGAAAACTTCAAACGACACAAAGTCCCACGAAGTTTGCTTCAGCACAAATCCAATTACCAAAATCAAAAGGGATACCAATCTCAATGCAGCGTATATTATGTCTACTAAACCTTTTACTTGCTGGATGTGATGCCCTACAATCACAAAAAGAGAAAAACGCTCCAATCAGATAAAAGCAAAGCACCTATATTTTATATTTAATGCATATCGAAAGAATTGGTGATAGATTTGGCAATATTTGAATATGGTAGGATTGTGAATAGATTTCTTTGTAATCTTTATAAAAGATGTAATTTGATTTTGTCATAATTAGGATAGATTTGATTTAGTAGCATATACAGAGGATGAATTGTACTTAAGAGAATTGAACAAAATCAAAATAAAGAGTTCCAATTTTATTTGTCAATGCAGTTATTAGTTAGAAATTAAACAACAAGTACTAAATATTCAACCCAATATGACATAATGATAAAATATTACCTCCGGATGCTTGAATTTGAAGTAAATATGGGAGTTGAATGAAGCACCAACAAGAAATACTACTATACTGGTTCCTAGTTTTGTCCCTTCCCATGCCGAGTATTTCTTTGTTTTGAGCAATACAAATACTTCCACACACAGTGAGGTATAACTCACCATAAAACTCAGCAAATTGCAATAACTCTGCGAAATGTACTTCGTGACATAAAAAATGATTGACATCCTTCAACAATGGAAAAAAAGGACAAGTAAGACTAAATTTCATAATAAAATAAAATGATAAATCTTTAGTGAAGTACATGGTTAACACTTAAAGTTCCAACCACTACCTATGAATTAATATTAATATCTAATTAATTATTATTACACCAATACGCTACTAGGGATGCAAAACGATTATAATGATCACGCAAATGATATGTTATATTGATCGTTGCGTCCTGTTTGACTAAAACTGGTTTTTGACTGTAGTATGTTCCTTATTTTCCACTGATTTCAGCATATTTTCCATTGATATGATGAAAATTAGATATGGTATCAGAGTTGTCATTTCTTGACAAGGTATCAGAGCTTATTAACCTAGAAATTAGTGTAAATAGAATTGAATCTATCCCAAAATGCTGAAACACAAACAAGAATATGAATCACAAATTAAATTGATAAAAATTACAAAAGTTTTTCCATATGTAGAATTAAGTAAATATATTTCATGTCAATCAATTATAACTTATCGTCTTTTCAGTTGAAGCACCATTATGTATGGACCTTACTAACCTAAGTATTTTGTATAAGATGTTTAAATATGCAGAGTACACCTCAAATATCACATAATCTCACTTAACCATAATATAGTATGTAGAGACGACGACTCACCCAAATTAATCAGAGCCGACACAAACGTGCACACTTTTCCTGTTATGTCCACTCCACTTTTTGATCTGCTGCCAAAATGGAAAACAACTCCATTGACAACTGCAACCTCCAACAAACTATAAAATTATATGACCTCTAATGTAAGTATCAAGTTTGAAATTATTATGTTGAAATGTAATAATTGTAATTAAAAGATATTTTTAATGTTACCTTATGATGATCGAATGTGGAGTAAGCAATGAGGTCCAATACAACACTAATGAGAAAAAAAACCAACACTGGCTAAGAACTTGCCTAGCTCCAATCTTGTACGATCATGAGGTAATGGGTAAATAAGCTAAATTATATACCTTAGAAGAAAGGTAATCAAATATATGTAACTTTGATAAAGGTTATTAATAGAATATTGAATCGTTGTGAACTTATTATAAAAAATTCCGAAAAAAAAATAAAAAAAATATATCTTATACTTAATGCATCACAAACAATTATAACATTATAATTAAGTCAATTATGAACCTATGAATTGATTAAGTTATATAATTGTAGAGCACAAATAATTATGGCATTATAATTAAGTAATATGAACCTCCCCAGAACCGTTCATGTACTACTTTCACTACATAATTGTAGATTGCACAAAACTATGCGGGTCACAAACTTTATCAATATGATGCAACTTAGATATGGTATCAGAGTTGTAATTTCTTGATAAGGTATCAGAGCTTATGAACCTAGAAATTAGTGCAAATAGAATTGAATCTGTCCCAAAATACTGAAACACAAACAAGAATATGAATCACATATTAAATTGATAAACAATACAAAAGTTTTTCTATATGTAGAATTAAATAAATATATTTCTTGTCAACCAATTATAACTCATCGTCTCTTCAGTAGAAGCACTATTATGTATGGACTATACTAACCCAAGTATCATGTATAAGAGGTTTCAAGATGCAGAGTACACATCAAATATCAAATAATCCTACTTAAATATTGTATAGTATGTAGAGACGACGACTCCAACCAAATTAATCAGAGCCGACACAATTATGCACACTTTTCCTGTTATGCCCACTTCACTTTTTGATATGCTGCCATAATGGAAAACAACTCCGTTGACGACTGCTACCTCCAATAAACTATAAAATCATAAGACCTCCAATGTAAGCATCAAGTTTGAGATTACTATATTGAAATGTAATAATTGCAATTAAAATATATTTCTTATGTTACCTTATAATTATCGAATGTATAGTGAGCAATGAGGTCCAATACAACGCCAATAAGAAAAAAATATCAAGACTGGCTAAGAACTTGCCTAACTCCCATCTTGTACAATCATGAGGTAATGGGTAAAGAAGCGAAGTTACATACCTTAGTAGAAAGGTAATCAAATATATGTAACTTTGATAGATGTTATCAATAGCATATTGAGCCGCTATAAACCTATTATCACAAAATCCAGAAAAAAAATATATCTTATACTTAATGTGACACAAATAATTATAGCATTATAATAAAATCAGTTATGAACCTATGAATTGATTAAGTTACATAATTGCAGAGCACAAATAATTATGACATTATAATTAAGTCATAAGAACCTCTCCAGAACCGTTCATGTACTAATTCCGCTACATAATTGTAGATTGTTCAACACTATGCGGGTCGCAAACTTTACCAATATGCTTAGATATGGTATTAGAGTTGTCATTTCTTGCCAAGGTATCAGAGCTTATGAACTTAGAAATTAGTGCAAATAAAATTGAATCTATCCCAAAATACTAAAACACAAACAAGAATAGGAATCACATATTAAATTGATAAACATTACAAAATTTTTCCTTTATGTAGAATTAAGTAATTATATTTCCTGTCAACCAATTATAACTCATCGTCTTTTCAGTTGAAGTACCATTATGTATGGACTTTACTAACCCATGTATCATGTATAAGAGATTTAAAGATGCAGTGTACACCTCAAATATCAAATAATCCCATTTAAACGTAATATAGACGACAACTCCATCCAAATTAATCAGAGCCGACACAAATGTGCACACTTTTCCTGTTATGCCTACTCCACTTTTTGATCTGCTGCCATAATGGAAACCAACTCCATTGATGACTGCAACCTCCAATAAACTCTATAATCATAGGACCTCTAATGTGAGTATCAAGTTTGAAATTATTATGTTGAAATGTAATAATTGTAATTAAAATATATTTCTAATGTTACGTTATGATGATCGAATGTGGAGTAAGTAATGATGTCCAATACAACACCAATGAGAAAAAAGGCCAAGACTGGCTAAGAACTTGCCTAACTCCCATCTTGTATGATCATGAGTTAATGGGTAAAAAAAACGAAGGTACATATCCTAGAAGAAAGGTATTCAAATATATGCAACTTTGATAGATGTTATGAGTAGCATATTGAGTCATTATGGACCTATTATAACAAAATCTGAAAAAATAAAGAATATATCATATACTTGGCACAAATAATTATAGCATTATAATTAAGTCAGCTATAAATCTAAGAATTGATTAAGTTATAATTTATAGTTTCAATAGCGGCTCATGCGGCTTAACAATAGAGGGTGATTAAGGGTTTAGAATTTCATTCAATAACAAAATGGACAATAAACTACATTACCAACTCTTTTGTTCATTATTCCCATTCCTACAACATAGAAAATTTACTGTTACATTATATTTACCCGTTGTCATAACCAGAAATAAATATTATATGTGCAAATAACATTTGTGCTAATATATTAATTGACTATGTCAAAAAAATATTTTAAAACTAAATAAAATAATAAGTGGAATTAATCAGTCCTTTAATAAAACAATATGTGGAATTATTCAATGCTTTAATAAAATATTAACATATGAGTTGTCATTTCTTACCAACTAAGTAAAATTAGTTAGTTGTTGAATAAATGCAAAAAATAAATAAAAATATTAGATTAAAAAAAAAAGAGTGTAAGAACACCATATTTTGATTTACTCCAATATTTCAAAGTTAAGTGTTAACTGATGTCACGCAATCCAGTTGTATTTTCTAGCTCTTTTCATATTTCAAATTTAAATATTCTCATCATTATTTTCTAATATGTTATTTGATGGCACTTTTATATAGAGCATAATTTAAACTCATACCTTGTGAATGAGCTCAACACACAAAATATACAATTCTCTATATGATTACCTGCATAGAAAATAAAGCTATGAACATAATGTAATTTGAATTGTTTGGCATAACTAATGGATGACATGATAACAAGCATATAACAACAAGTACGTAGATAACATCCATGTAACATGAATTGTTTTAAAAGGTTATTGTATCTTTTCAATAAATTATATGAACGTGTGAATATAGAACGTTGAACGATCAAGTACTTTTATATATTTTTTTATTGTCAACTAATTACAATATTTTTATTCTTTTGAATAAATAGTTATGATTTTTAGTAATAAAATAAAATGTGATATTAAAAACTATTTAAAACTTTTTATATTCAAAATATAAAAATTGGCACGACTGAATTTTCTCTAATATTTTAACCATCCAAATAAAATTTGATGCATAGATAAATTAAGAAAATCCCTGAAAGAATTAAGAAGCTAAAAGGTAATTTGGGTGAAATTTTTTAAATTTAAAAAATATGTTAAATATTCTAAACATTGAAAAAGTGCAAACTGATATCAATTAATTTTTCATAATTTTGTTAGCATGCATATAAAATTTGATGAAAAAAATAAATTTACGAAGGCCTCAAAACAATAAAAACTTATAAAAAGCTAATTTTCTGGAATTTCTAAATATAAAAATGTTTGAAATATTTAAATGTTTAAAATAAAAAAATATTATTATCATTAAATTGCTTATATTTTTGGTTAGTATTATATAAAATTTATAAAAAATAAATTTAGCAAGCCTCTTAAATAGTAAATAACTTAAATTTCAAAAATTACACAAATAGAATATCATTTGCTCCGAAAAATTATTTAAAAAATTAGGAACACTTAAAAAAAATAAGAAGGCTGCTTTCATTTTTTCTCTACAGCTGGTCCGTGGCATAGCTGCGTTATGTAATATTTATTGACTTGTGGTAATATATATATACCAGCAATTTTCTCAAAATTTATTATAAAAATGTTTAAATAATAGAAAATTTTTAATAATTTTATTGATTGTTTTATGTTTCGAAATCTATTATTGTATGATTTTAAAAGTTTGAAAATATTAAACATGAAAATTTCAATGTGAATTTCAAAGATACAAATGATGTTCTTTGGCGTAAAAGACATTCATTATGGTTGTTCTTTAGAGGATAATTAGCCGTATATCTTAGATCTTCTCTAATTAGATATTTATTCCTCTATTCTCGAAAATTGGAAACTTATCACTCTAATTATTAAAAAATATATATATATATAGAGAGAGAGAGAGAGAGAGAGAATGGCTAACGTGCCATCGATGGCATGGAGGGTCCCGTGCCATCAAGTCTTTTTTCGAGATCCAAAATTTAAACAGTCAATCTAAGCCGTTCAAGTTTTTCTCCATATTGAAAAACTCTTGCAGACCAAATTTTATATTTTTTCGAATTTTTTTGCTATATATTATGATATTTTCAAATTCCATGGCCTGAAATACTCCAATTATAGTGTTTTTTGAAAATATCATAATAAATAGCAAAAAAATTTGAAAAAATGTAAAATTTACTCTATCTGGGTTTTTCAATATGGAGAACAACTTGAACGGTTCGGATTAACCGTTTGAATTTTGGATCTTGAAAAATGACTCATGTGTACGTGGACGATCCGTACACATCAGTGTACTATATCCATTCTCATTTGTTTTTTCTCAATTAGAGAGAATCAGATTAGTAATACAAGTTCTAAAGGACGTTAGTTTTTTGTTGCAACAGTAAGTTCTAATTGGAGTAGTAATTATAGCAAATATTTAGATCATGGTGATTGCAATTATATTTGTTCTTTATGGCCATAAATGAGATAAACTAGAGAGTTTTTTGAGGTTAATGAAAAGGAACTGTTCTGACTGAAACCTAAATAACCCAAAGCAAGAGAGATTTTGTTATAACTGAGTTATTATATGAGAAATGACTTGTGATTGTTTTTAAATTGCATGATGAACTAACTAGTAGATTGATCTTGCAATATAGGAATGAGCAGTCAAAGCAATTGGAATAAGCAACCAAACCTGCCTTGGGTGTATTAGTATTTGATGCTGCTTAGATTAATGGATGCTACTTTTTTTCATGTTTAGCGTATGCTTAGATTAGTGGATACTTAGTGATGTTGGTTTAATGTTGGATTGACTTAGAATGCTTGTAATGATATATGCTATTATGAATTGACTTAGTGAACTTTCTCAATGTGTTATGCTTGTTTTCCTTGAATGAATGCTATTGTCATAATGCTTGTTTTCCTCCGATTTGTTCACTTTTACTATGTAGGTTTGAGGAATCCAATTGAAAATAGTAGTCTAGATTTCTATTTGTATGAATACAATGCCAATGTTGTGTCAATTTGTTGCTCAGTTTTTTGCTTGTAAAATTTTTTTCTTTTTAAAAATAAAAAAATGAGACAAGTAAAATTAAGAATAAGCATTCGACAATTCCAAAATGTAGCGGTATACATTCAATGATTAAAATTTTTATACTCAAATAAATTTTAAATGAATGTGCTGGACTATATTCTCCAGAGTACTCTTTATAGTATTGCACCTATACATTAGCCAAGAACGATGAAACTTCAAATAAACTTTTGAAAGAGCAATCAATTCAAAAGCATTCAAAGCTGCTGGTTGCTACTCTTTTTTCTCTTTCACATGGTTATCCTGACAAACACATGGCGTAATTTATTGTGTCAAATAACAAGTGAAGCCAACTATGGTAAGTACATGTGAATAAAAGCAGAGAAAGTTTATTATGCACCATAGTGCATAGGGCATTCCGTGCACCACGGACTTTTTCGGAGGTATTTTTGTAAATTGACAAATCTAATTTAACCAATCTAATCTACATATTGAAATCTCATAGCAAACCAAATTTTACAATTTTTGAGATTTTATTACTATTTTTTTCGAATTTTTTAAAACATGCCATTTTTGGAATGTTATACTATTTTTAACATTCCAAAAATGGCATGTTTTAAAAAATTCGAAAAAAATAGTAATAAAATCTCAAAAATTGTAAAATTTGGTTTGCTATGAGATTTCAATATGTAGATTAGATTGGTTAAATTAGATTTATCAATTTACAAAAATATCCCCAAAAAAGTCTGTGGTGCACGGAATGCCCTATGCATTATGGTGCATAATAAACTTCCTCATAAAAGCAGCATTACAATCTCAGAGAAGCATCCATTTGGTACAGGTACAGCATTGAAACATGGTATCATTAAGAAAAAAACATACATTAAAAATTATTAAGAATGAAACATGGTACAAGTAAATGCATAAAACCAAATAACAGCTGAAACACAATTAGCGCAAGAGCTGTTTATAACCTGTACTGTCTATAACATTGCTGATACAATCAAGCCAAATAAATTAAGGTCTCTAATCTGCTCATGCTTCAGCTATGCTTCCCCCCTGCTCCCATGCCAGTTGCGGTGGTACTGTCCTCATCTCTGGTACCATCATGAATACCTGCTTTTTGAGATCTTCAGGCTACAGGCCTGACCAATAATGTAATAAGTCTCTATTTATCTAAGTCAGCCATAATTAGGCGCAAGAGTTGAAATGCAACTTATTATCTAGCCTCTATCTTTAGCTTTATTAAGCAACAATAGGGGAAAATTAAACCTCAGAAAAATAGCAACATTAGGGAAAAATTAAACCTAGGCTCTATCTTTTTCTTTATTATGACTCAGATCCATACAACGACTTAGGCCGAATGGGGACTGGAGGCAGTTGTACGCATTTGTCATATTCAAAATATCCAGGAACATGTTTGGGATTTTCCAACCGATAGACAGCAAATGTAGAATAATCAAGTAGGAATAGGAAAAATTAACGAAAACAGAAAAAATTGGGAAAAATCAGGGAAGGAATTAAACCATACAAAGCATAAGAGCAATGAATTAGCAAACAAATTAACTGAGGTGGAGGCGTCACGAGTGCTCACTTGGATCGAACTTTTAGGGTTTATGGAGGCGGAGAGAGAATCGTGTTTGAACAGCTAAGGTGGAGGCATCGCAAGCAACCATTGGTGCTGATGAGGCGGAGTGAAGCACGATTTGCGGAGAGGGAGGCAGAGAGCGCAAAAAGTGAGGAGAGGAGGCGATTAGAACGAGATATCTAGGTTTCGAAGGAGAGCTGTGTGAGGCGCGATTTGGTAACGAGGTATAGAGGAGACGGAGACAGAGAAGAGTAACGGAGGTGCCAAACGGAAAATCTTAAAGCAACTATCCTCCTCAGCGCATATATCTCGGAATGGAATCCTCTACGGAACTTAAAAAGTTCCGCACGCTGCAGAACTTTTAATACCATCCGTTCGATCAAATCCAACGGTTCCGATTTAGAGACGCTAAAAAAAACAAAAATAACTCACCTCTCTCCGTCTCTCCGTCATACACTCCGTCGCCTCTCGTGCGCGCTACTCTTGTGCTTCGAAGCGTCGACCCGGCGACAGCTGGAGTTGTAGGTGCGGATTTGGTATCCGAATCCGCTATTGCCACTGCCTCGAATACCCGATCCGCTAGGCTGGAATTGAGTCGGCTCTGGCGGCTCGTGCAGCCCGGCGACAGCGAGCGCGGCTTGACGAAATCGGGTGCGCACAAGGCTTTCCGTGGTCTCAGATTCATCAGTGGAAGCCGTGCTAATTCCTGGGCTGAGGTTCAACGTAGCTTTGATCGACTTTCTAACCTAGTTTGGAGCAGGAGGAGCAAAAAAGTCGAAGGGAACCAAGGCAGAGGTAAGGTGTTATCTTCGAGTTCAAATTCAGATGCTCAATTCGTTAGACATTATTTTTCATTTCTGCTCTGGTTGTTTATTTAAGAAGAATGAGATGACCTAAGTAGTCCCTATAAACTAGAGTAAAGTCAGAATTGTGCCAGCAATGAGATGACCTAAGTACTCTCTTGTGGATGTCTTGGATTTGAATGCTTCTACTTGAATAAGCATCGGCATGTTATACTCAATTTAAATGAGGTTATAGTTCTTTGTAGGAGATTAAGAGAGGTTTCTTTTGAAGGTGATTACACCAGCTTGTCAGATGATGAAATTTTGTTGGCCCCTGAGTTATTGACTAAATTGCATAAAGGTCCTATTAAAGACTTCTCGACTGAAGTGTCTGTTAACTATAGTTCTGATGTTTGGTGCTTGGCATGCTTGGTAATTACTCACCTAACTGGGAATATGCAATTTGGTACTGAACTCATGCAAAATTTAGATAAAGATTTTGTTCAATTTTATGAAGATTGGAAAATGAAAGTTTTGAATAAGATGGAATCTGTATTAACTGGCACAAAATTTGAATCTTTGATGGGGAAAATTGAATCATGTTTGTGTTATGAACCACAAAAGAGGCCTCGTGCTGTATATCATGCTTTTCAAAATGTGCTTTTGGGGTCATGCAGTGAGGACGAGGTCACCTCCTGTGATTTGTTGAGTGCAAACCAAAGCTCAAATTATTGTTTGCTTCTGTCATATTTTCATTTAGTTGATTTAGAATTTTGCAGGGAGCCATTGTATTGGCATATGGAGTGATGTGTTACAGATTCATTTTTCTTGATTTGTTATTATGTTGTGTAGTGTTTGATTGGACTCATTGTTTCATTTGTTCATGCTCAGAGATGTAATAAAGAGGAGGGAATTTTATACTCGGATAGAGGGTTATAGATCAAGGGCTACAGGAGTTTTAAGGTTGTACCTATACCAGCCCTTGATTAGTGGTACAGAGTTGGTAGAGAGTAATAGAAAAGTGGTGTACTACTTAATTGTTTGTTGAAGGGCCATGTGTTAACAATTTTGTCCATCTAATATTATTTGGATTTAACATGAAGACATACATGTTAATTTCACTGGATTATTGAATGAACATGGCTACTGTATACTTGCTGGTACCAAATATTTGTTGCTACATTGGATAAATTTACTTAGAATTTCAAGTTCTGACATGCTTCATTGGATACCTCTTTTACATATTAGACCCTTCATTGTTTTACTTTAACAACACAAATTATGAGTATTGGACATTAGTATTGGACTTACACGAATTTTAACACCTAGTTAATCTTAACACCTTGCTTTTGAAACAATTCCATTACCGAAAAGTGAACTCAATTCTCCAGACCAGTAGCGCCTCCACCAATGGCTTAGACTCCAAACACTAGCCTCATTGTAAAACGTTATTATATTCACAGGCTCCACTCCAGTAATTAAGATACACGATTTTAACACCAAATATCAATTTGTAATTGAGGCAATACTTTTAGCCCCTATGGTCACTAATATGTTTACAAAATATTAAAAAAAAAAACAACAACTGTCTACTCTTGTCTACAAAATGTTGCCAAAATGATCCAAAATAACTTAGCTACTCTTGTGTAATCTCCAAATTGCTGCAAAAAAAATATATACATATATATTAGACACTATTTTAATGCACTTATTTCATATGTTGAGATATTTTAATGCACTTACTGTAAGTCTTCAAGATTAGTATAGCATCCAAAGTTCTCATCTAATTTATCCTGTGATACATTAGCACCCGACCTACAATTAAAACATAAAGATTAGACAAAAGATATATATCAACAAATTTAAATGTTACTAAAATAATTTACCTTGATGAATCTTGACTATTTGAAATAGTTTTATTTTTTGCTTTCTTGGCTCTTGGCAATTTCTCAATGCAAGAAGGATTTCGTTTCGATCGCCGATCACCACCATTCTTCTTCTTTAAGCGAAGTGAATGCTCAGAAGTTGGATTGTTGTCACCACTTGTTCTTTGCAAGTTCTCATATTTCTCTTCGTATTTCCGTCGAACCGCAAGCAACTCATTACGCAAAAACTGAGCTTGTTCTTCATTTTTGGCCGCCTTACCACATGTTGGTGTTATTATGCGAACCAAATCAGCATTACGGTTTCTAACTTCCAATAGAGGATCTTCAATTACCCTTCTCCCTTCTATATCCACAATAGTAACATCTTTTGCCGCTCTAGTCCAACGGTTGAGAACATACCTCGGTGGTATAACTTTGATATCCTCACGATCCAACACCTTCAATGCGTGACAACACAAAATACCGTCTCTTTCAAACTTCTTACAAGAACATGTAACTGTTTGGTCTTCCCGATTCCAAACAACTTGTCTACTCTTGTGTGGGGTTTTATTATCAATACTACACATAGCAACCGTGTATGTATCACCCTCTAGGCATTCTATGTGAGTTGAACCAGATAACTCGAACTCTTCTTGAAATAACTCAAACATTTTGGGTGTATATACCTTTCCGGCTTCACGAAGAATAGGAAAATTCAACTTGATTCTTGGTAATTTGCTTCTCATGTCATACTCGGATTTAATCTCCTTCTCACGATTTTCATCAAGAACCCTATCAAAGTGTTCCAAAAATCTATACAAATCCAACTTGCAATTTAAATAGGCTTTCAAGTTTGAGTTGATGCTCTCACTTGCTTGCGTGCTACGGATTCCCAGAGTATAAACATCTTTCATAAAACAATGTGCCCACTTTTCTCTGCTATCATATATTTTGTTCAACCACCCATCTCCGCAATTTTGCTTGAGAGCATCATAGGCATCCTCGAACTCTTTTTCCTCATCGTACCTAAATATACAAGTCGCAAAAAAATCAATGATTAAAAATTTTTTTTTGGAAACAGAACATAAGTAAATTGAAACAAGTATATATCTATTATAATGGCGCATCTCTAAACTTGAACTATTGATTTCACAAGAATATTATGATCATACATTTTTTTAGATGAATTTTTGTATATGTTCATCAAATAAAAAAATTAGTAAAGGATGCAACGTTTTAATAATATTTATATATTTATAAATTAAAAGAGAGCAATGCTTATCTTTTCATCCTTTGAATATATGAAAACTTGAAATTCAAATAACTCATTCAGAAAAAACCTTTTTCAATTATATCATTTACATACAAGCAGAAAAATCAAAATAAATAGTACCTGTACATACAAGCAGTAAAATCTCCCGTTATATCCCTCTTATCCTTGTTGTAGCGCGACAAATGTTTTATACAATTTTGTCCAATATGCCACACACATAAACCATGTCTTGTATCCGGCATTACTTTCTCCAAAGCAGGCCCCATTGCACTACACTGATCGGTAAATATGGTGATGGGCCTTTTGCCGCCATGCGCCTCAAGAAATTTTGAAAACACCCACTCAAAAGAGTCTTTTGTTTGGTCACACATGAGAGCCGAACCAAAAATAACAATCTCTCTAAAATGATTAAATCCAACAAAAACACCAAACGCCCACTTCTCATTATTTGTGCCAAATGTAGTATCAAATTCCACTACATCTCCAAACCGGGCATAAGCCACAATCATCTTTGCATCCGTCCAAACGACATTTGATATTTCTCCTTCTTCGGTGGTATCTTCAAAATGTTTGAAAGATGGATCTTCCAAAGCACGCTTTGCAAAATACTTTGTCATAGCAATAGCCGACCCATGTTCCATTGCTTTCTTTCTCTCATCCCTCAAGCAATTATTATGATCTGTCCTTGTGTAGCCTATGCCTCTAATTCCACCGTGTTGCCGACTATATAGCTCATGTGCCTCCTTCGGCCCGATTCCCGAACTATCGGCTAGATGAATTTCAATGGCCGCAATTTCAGACACTTTGCGTTGGCTTGGTATTAGATAACAAGCTTCGGGCCTTTGAAGAGAGTGATTGTGCTCGGAAACAAATTCAACAACTTTATATTTTTGGATTTCTCTATTAAATTTTATTTGTAACCGAGCTTGACAACCAGTCCGCGTCTCCGCTCGAGGCTTCTTTGTCAAACCATCTCGCTTATCTACTACTCGTTTACCTTCGCAAGAGCATAAAAAAAGCTTCGAAGTAATTACATCATCTTTTTTGCTCTTAGGACCAAAGCCTTTTCTTACCCCAAAACCAATTTTTCCACCATAATAGCTCCAAGCCGACCATGCTTCCTCCACCGTTTGAAATTCCATACCCAAATGAGGTATAAAATTATCTTGTGATTCTTCCATATCCTTTATGAACAATAAAAAATAAGATAGTTATTAAAAAAAATAATATACAACTAAATTTGCTATGATTTTGTTACCTAAGCGTAAACATATACACATCTGTACACCAACTGAATTAATTAATCAATCAATTAATTAATTAATTATACACCAATTGTTTGACCTTTTCCAAATGCCTAATGTTTGCATAACAATACACAAGAGGTGGCAAATTGATGTTGCATGAAATCTATTAAAAAGAATATTATACACCAATCAATTAGAAAAAATATTATAATTTGAACTATACAGAAGATTGGAATACATCCTTTAATCTGAACTATTGAGAAAGCACATACAGGGGTAGTCAATACCAAAAATGATCGGAGATATTTTGATAGGTAATATTCTGATATTTTGAGAGTCAATACCAAATATCGAAGCATTCCAAACTGAAGTTAGGAAAGCTCGGAGATTGGCTAGACCAAAAAAGAGGAGTGAATTGCTGAGTAACTTCTCTATTATTTACTCAATACCAAATATCAACCATAATTAAAAAAGGACAATAAAAAAAAATCGCAATGCCTTTGTATTTGATAAAGTACATACGGGGATAGTGACGAGAATTTGATTGTCTTGATAGAGGATTCTTCTTTTCCAATCAATTTGATTTGAACTGCAGTCTGCACAGATAGAGACAAAGACAAAGGAGAAGACAAAGGATTTGGATATTTTAGGCGGGAAATGACGGAGAGATGGGGGACGGAGATAGTTAGTCGTGTGTTTTTTTTTTACCGCCTCTAAATCGGAACCGTTGGATTTGATTCAACAGATCGAACGGATGGTATTATTAGTTCTGCACCGTGCGGAACTTAGAAGTTCCGTAGAGGATTCGGATTCCATATATCTCAACCACGTATCTAACTCTGAGCACGAATCTTAACACCATCCAATGGTCCGAAACTGAATAGGAAATCTCCTCAGTCCTATCCAAAGGACAATAGCCAATCTCTCTCTCTCTCTCTCTATATATATATATAATATTTACCTTTTAGTCTAGACCGTCGGATTTGCTTTCTGATTCGTGTGTTGTTCGATTAGATCAGGGTATTGAAGCTTGAATTGGAGTCGCGTCGCTGGCTGTATGATGAAAAAAAAAACGACTGGTCCGGTTCGTGAACTGTTCACTCTCTTACCCAGCTCTTTCTCCATCCCTACCTCTTCCGCTTGATCAGGCAGAACCAAAGGACTTTCTCTCACTCGATCAACTTCATAAGGAGATCCATAGAAAAGCTTCCCTGTCACTCTCTCTTAATCGTGAACCCTTAGCCGAGGAATTCGCCTGAACCCTAGCTAATAATTAACAAGGTTCGTTCCAATCTATTTATTTTCTTCTGTTATAAAGCTAAAAACTATTGCAATTTTGTCCGTCTCTGTACAGTACAGAAAATCAATTGAAATTTGAGTCCATTGTTTGAAATTTTGGAATTCAAATTGGATGTTTTGGCAAGATGAAGGCTGTCCCTTGGCTCTCACCATGACACTAAACTGAAATCTAGCCAGGCGATTTTGGCAATGTTGGTGATGACCTGGATCCCACAACTCTTTGGCAATCGAGGCCCCTAGGGCGACCCGGGTAGTTTGACTCATCTTAGCATAAAATCTTTTCTCATTGAACTCTAGTTTGGAGTGATTATTTCATTGCAATTCACAAGTATAAATTTTCTACTCATTTGTTTGAAAATATCAGAGCATATAATTAATCTAGTGCTCTTTTTTCTGAAATAATGTAAAACACTTTCTCTATTTGATTTGGTAGATGGAAAAAATTGTTCTAGGCAAAGTTTGGGTAATACGTGAATCTTCAACTAATTATCTCCATTTCCATTAAATTTTTCATTAGCACAATCGCACTTGAGTACAAATGTTCTGTTGTTTTTCTCTTTGATAGTGTTAATTTTGAGACAGAGCAGTTTGGGTTTGGTTGAATAATTTTCTATATCTTTTTGATGTACAACAGAGGCCTTATATAGGCAAATTTACAACGGTAAAAAAGAGTTACGTTGGTACCATTTGTACCTAACGGTAACTTACTAAAAAAGGAAAAAGTTGAGTGTCTAATTTTAGTAAAATAAAAAATGATGCTCCTTATTCCTAAAATAGCCCATGATGATATTTTTCTGAGGCTATTAGTCCCTTAATCTTTATTTCTCAACAGATAGCAATAGCATACTAAATTATGGATAGTTAGACCTCTTTGGTTCTACACTTTCTATCTAAGTATGGCATAATTATTATTTGTTGATAGGAATAGCATAGTACGATGCTAGTGTTACTCTGTTTGAAACTTCGAATTGCAGGCTTGATTGGAATTAGCTGCATGGGGGTCAAGAGAAAGATGTACTTGATATGTTTAAATTTTGACCTTCAAATTTTGTCTCTCTGATAAGTTCTACAGGTACAATATATACATACTTAAGTGCATCTTTCTCTTTTTTTTTTTTCTTTCAAAATATGATACAAAATTGATATAAATCCCTGCAGAGTTATTAATGTAGAATATAAAGATGGTTCGTTTCTGCTAGCAAATTAAACTCCAGCATTTTGTTTGATTGCAATGCAGTAGCTTGTGGGACAGAGAATGAAGGGGACAAGAGGCCAAGTGAGATGTGCGAAGGTTTGAACCGAAAAGAAACGTTTTTTTTTTTTTTTCAAATTAACTTTCAGGCTTTCAGCTAGCGACCACCAAGAACTGTATAACTTTTGGAGCTTAAATACATAATGAAAACTCAAAGTAGAAAATTGGAAGTATTATTTGTATAAACTTAGGATACGCACCTTATTCCTTTCTCTTGAATTTCCTTTTGTAAGAAATTTTAGGTGTCATGCAATTATTTGAAAAAACATGTATACGTATTTACGTATGATCTTTTGTGTTTTGAGAACTAAGCATGTCATAGTTCCAAATTTGGCTCTGCTCTTTTAACTTCAAGTACAAGTTTTAATCATTTGGCTTTACTTTTTTAAGCACAAGTTTAAACCATTAAGGATGAGACCTCTCACTTGGGAATAGGGCTGTCAATGGGTACGGTACGATACGGTAGAAGGTATTTCCATACCCGTACCCGCTAAAAAATAGCTTTACCCGTACCTTACCCGTACCCGCTAAAAAATAGCTTTACCCGTACCTTACCCGTACCCGTTAAGAATTAACGGTACGGGTACGGTAACGGTAGAAAATGGATAATACCAATAAAATTTGTACACTCTGGATAAATAAATTATATCAATAAGTATATTAATAAAGTGCAACATTACATAATTTTTTAATTAAATATAACAAAATCATAGAATTTCTTCTAATGTCAAATATCACTCAAAAAATATATATATAACTATTAACTAATCAATTTCTTCATCAACACAAACAGATTCTGATAACGACATTAGTGCTCCATCTTCGGTAGCGCCCTCATCTGTTGAAAAATATAATAAATTGAAAATATTATTTAAAATGGTTGAAAGTATATTCACATGCTAAATTCTGGAAAAAAAAATATACGTACCAATTGCAAGAGCTCTCAACCAATCTTGAGTACAGATCAAAGCTTCTAGTACATCATCCTTCAAAGAAGTTCTATAATCATTAAGAATCCTTCCACCAGTGCTAAATGCAGACTCAGATGCGACCGTTGAGACGGGGACACCTAGAAGGTCTCGCACTAATTGAGATAGAACTGGATATTTCGGACCATTGCATTTCCACCATGCTAAGATGTCGAAACCATCATCATCTAAACCTGGAACATTGCGTTCTTCTAGATACATATCTAGCTCTGATTTGGTAGACTCGCTTGTCATTGATTCTTCAATAAACATTGCAAGCCCACGTCTCATATTAGTACAAAGTTTTTTTGATGACCCAGCACTTGAGGAATCAGCACATTGCTTATTAGATGACCTCAATCCATTTGACCGCTTTTGAAATTTAGAATCTAGCACCAAATACTCATTGAACAGTATGTTTAAGCATGATTTCACACGATTTAGGTTAGTTTCAACTTCACCGGGTTGATTATACATTTGTCGAAAATAAAACTCAACTGATTTCAACTTGCAACGAGGATCCAAAATGGAGGCAATGGCTAATAACACACTACTGATGTGCCAATATTTTTGGAACTTCTCAAACATGCGAGTAGCCATATTGACTATGAAAGAATGGTCACTACTGAGCCAATTTTGCAAACTCAAGTATACCTCACAGTATTCATTGAAGAACAGATTCAAAGTTGGATATTTGGTACCTACAAATTTAAAAATAATAATAATAAAAATGAGGATCACATTATTCATCAAGTAGCTTCATAATATTTATTAAAGAAAAGATTTATAATATCTAATTGGATAAAATATATAAAATAGTTCGTACCTGAAATTTTTATGGTGGTATCATAAAAGATTTGTAAGCACTCGGATACAACATCTACGTTACTCCAATCTTCATCAGATGGAGCATGCTTGTAATCACGATCAAGTACAGCTAGTCGAGAAAATGCCTCACGAAACTTGAGGGCATTTACAAGCATTAAATATGTTGAATTCCATCTAGTTGGTACATCCAAAAAAAGCTTGGTTTGTGGAGCCCGTACCTGTTGTGATACCTTTTCAAATCTTTCAATTCTTGCCTGCGAAGAGCGTACATATTTCACTGTCTCACGAACACTATGAATTACACCTTTCAAAGAATCAAGACCTTCCTGAACAATGAGATTTAGAATATGGGCACCACAACGCACATGAAACAAGTTTCCACTCACAGGAAGTGTATTCTTGGGTTTTAAAATACTCAACATTTCCCTAACAAGGGCATCATTAGTGGTACAATTATCTAAAACAATGCTAAAGAGCTTCTTATCAATGTTCCAGTCAAACAACTTATCTGTTATCACTGAACAAAGATGTTCACTTGTGTGTGGAGATTCAACAGGAACAAAATTTAAAATCCTTTTCTGCAATCGCCAATGGTCATCAATGTAGTGGCAGGTTAAGCAAAGAAAACCTTTAACATTAGATGAGGTCCACATGTCCGTTGTAAGACTTACTCGACAATTAAGCTTATCAAGGACATTATACAAATTTTCCTTCTCTTCCTTGTACAATTTTACACAATCACTTCTAATTGTGTTCCTTTTGTTCAATCTAAATTTGGGCTGGAGGTTTTTGATAAACACACGAAAAAAATGATGATCGGCCATGCAAAATGGATATTCATGGGCTGCAACAGCTTTAGCATAATCTTTCCTACTTTTTTCTTGATCAAACTCAAAACACTCAACTTTTACCGTGTTATTTCCCTGAAACTCACTAACTTTCAATAGTTTCTGATGCACATCATCTTTCTGACGCATTGCTTTTTTATATGGCAGACAGCTACGGTTCAGATGATATTTCAAATGGCTAGTACCCTTACTACCACCAGCCGACAATATCATTTTACAATGCTTACATTTAGCATTATAAGACCCATCTGGTAAATCCACTCTCTCAAAATCATTCCATACTTTAGACCTAAATTTTCTTGATGATTTGGCTTTGGAAGGATTAGGAGGTGGATTCGGATCATTAGCATTACTATTATTTTGTGTTTGTTCTATTTGCTCAAGTGACTCTCCATCTAATCCTAAAGGCATCCTAAACAAGCAAATTGAATTTAATTAATTAATTAATTAATGATACAAAATATCAAATGCAAGTTCAAATAGAAGAAGTTAATACTTACTCATCATCGTGATCAATGCTGTTGTATGATTCGCTATCTGTGTCAATATGCTCTGGATTTTTTGAATTAGACATGCGGCCTGGAATGTAGATGTTGTAAGCACTCTAGATTAATTAATGGATGCTGATACAAAAATAATATAAAATTAGTATACAGATATATGAAGAGTAATGTGAAGAAGCAAAAAAGAAAACATGTTTTCAATTTCACGAGACCTCACGGAATTGCTTCTCAGCTTTTGCAAGCTGCAACGTACAACGACGGCGAATAGGTTTTTGCTTTTTATTTTTTCGTACACTGAATGGAAAGAGAATTATAGAACATCTTAAATAAAATCTAGCAATATTTTTTACCAATCATGCAATATAAGATGCCATATGTATCATGTAATTGTATCTTTTTAATTGTGGCAATTACCCGTTATGAAAACGGGTACGAAATAGCTTTTATCCGTACCCGTACCCGTTAAATTAACGAAAAAATTTCCTTACCCATACCCGTACCCGTTAACTTAACGAAAATAAAACTTTACCCGTACCCGTCTTATCGAATGCGGTACGAGTTGGATAAACGGGTAAACGGGTTTCATTGACAGCCCTACTTGGGAAAGTAATTATATGTAGTCTTCAAATTATTTTGGAACAGTTGACTGGCCGGATTGAGATATTCAAGAAATAGCAAATGTTATTAGATTTGTTTAAAAATAACGACATTTAGATTCAATTTGTAATTAAAGAAATGGCATAATCGGCATATTCTACGATTTAATGAGCAGAGCAAATTGGGGCAAAAACCAAAGATAACTGGGGCAAAAAGGAAAGGAATAATTATCCATGAACAAAAAAGCTTTTCAATCAATAACTGTTTTTTATCTAGCTTGGCGATATTGAGTATAAAAACTAAAAAGCAACTGAAATCGGGCAGTCCGAGGCAGTTCAAAAGTAGCTGAAATTAAGAAATCAGAACCTATTCCTAGCAACGAAACTAAAGAATGTTTTATATAGCAGCTGTCCACGGTAATACGGTATACCGTAAATCGTTATGCCGTAAACCATTATGCCGTTTCATTTTGTCGAAACGGAATGAATAACGATAGTGGAATTTATTTCGTTAATGAAAACGAAATGACAAATGGCAGCGAAATTTGGACATGCCATTTAACGAAACGATAAATGGAACAAATAATGGCACGGCAATCTGTTTCGTTTCCCTTAATGGCACGACAAACGGCACAGCCTATTCCATCCCTTTTCACCACGTTTGACACGTCTACGCAACAGAACCTCCTCGACCTGCAGTGTGCTTTCTTTCCCCTTTCTTTTTTTTTTTTTTTTACCAATTTAGTTAGTTCCTTACTCAGTTTTCCTGTGGCACTTGTCTTGTAAGCTCGTTGTGTTCATCCCTGCGCGGACAAATGTCTTGTTATTCTGCAACAATCCTACTGGCTACTGCACAAATGACTAAACCACAAGAGCACCAGAAAACCGCCAACAAGAAAATCTGATAACATTCATGATTATATCTTCAATGAATATTCTAAGCTCTTGTGATATAATAATGTGGTATACTTGTGCAAAGATGCATAGTAAGTTACAAATTAAAATGATTAAGTATTATCATCTCTTTTGATTGGAGTTGAATTTATTTTAAAAATTATATTCTGAATTATTTCTCTTAAGTACTGTTAATAAGTAACCGATATAGGATCGATAATAATTTATATTCTAATGAATTTGAACAAATTTTTTTTTCTGTAACATTTATTATTATTATTATTATTTTTGACAAACTAGATAGAGGCTACCTAGACAGCTAAGAAATGAAGTGTAAAAACATCAAAACACACCACAGAGGCTACCTAAACTGACTTTTATGAGATCACAATTCAGCACTAGTATTTCAGAATCCTCGGTATCGAAAGGCTAGCTTATATAAGCTAGTCTAAAAGTTGGGCATGATGATCAAATTCATGTAATTCGCCTAAAAAGGTACATTAACGTTTTAGAATAATTAATGTTACATGCATGTTAGCTAGCAAATTCATGTTAGTTGCTTGATATTTATCATGGAATCTGTTGATTATGCAAACAAATTCATGTTACATGCCTAGCCTGTTATCATTCAATTCGATAGCAGGGAATTACACCGCATACCTTTGGAGTATTATGTTTTTTCATTTTTGTCATGGTGGCGAGCAACTCATGAAGCCGATCCTAGCAGAGAGATTCTTCACATAATGGTTTTCACTGCTACTATCGATCGTTTGCATTTACGTGGTTGTGCATTGCGATGGCAGAAAGGCCTGGAAGAACAACGGCCCGTCAGCCCGTCTATACCTGCCTGGCCCAGAGCAACAACAGGCCAGGTCAGGCCAGGCCTTCAGACTGATCGGACAAGGCGTGGGCTTAAGACTCATGCCTGTAGGCAGCCTGTTGGGCTGATAAATATAGTATGTATTTGTATTAGCCCCATTTGACATATTAGGCATGTAAATTAAAAGCCTATTCTCCAGCGCTTGTGAATCCTTAAAAATCAAAATTTTCAACTACGCTTATGTTTCCTCTCCGAGGCAAGCACCAAATGAAGTAAGTTTAATATAATGGATCTTTAATATAACCCCAATAAATTTACTGCAGGCAACATCAGGCAGGCTCGGGCCTGAAAAAAATGCCCATGGGCAGGCAGGTGTCCATTTTCAAGCCCAAATCAATGGGCCCAGGCAGGCAGGCTTTAAATGTTTAAAAAGCAGGCCAGGCATTGGCTTAACAAAATATTGACGGGCTAGGCCACCAGCAGAAATGTTGTTCCCATTTAGAGTGTTCTTACAGCAGGCAATGCCAACAATAAAAATGTTGAAAAATCTAAATGCAGATTTAGAAGTATATAACTTATGCCTATTGATTAAGTATAGTTATGACTTATACCTATCTATTAATGTATATTAATCAAGTAAAACATGTAACCTTCTTTTTCCCATATATGTTTTTCATGAAAAAAATTTAATTGTCAGTTATAATATTTCCGAATGCAACTTTTGATTAATAGTTGTATTAAAAATTGTATATTCTTCCATAAATGGTTCTTAATATGAGAAATGATACAATCAAATCGATTTGACCAGACTCTTGGCACGTTAGATCTCAATTTTGAAAGTTCAAATGTCAATACAAACTGTCCAATATGATCTCTCTATTAAAATTTCCTTGCCAACTAAAATTGATATTTTTTTTACTATTGTTTTGAAAAATGACAGAAGTTTTTAAAAATCTGAAAAAATACTTACATTTTGAAAAATTATAAACTAGAGTCGTTTTCGAAGTCCAAAATTCAAACGGTTAATCCAAACCATTCAAATTGTTCTTCATACTGAAATCTCCTTGGAGACCAAAATTTATATTTTTTTGCTATATTTTATAATACTAAGTAATACTAGAATCAAACGCATTTGACGTCAAACACGATTCTGGACTCAACTATTGAAATTTCACATTATAGATCCGATTGTTCAATATGATCGTCATATTTAAATATTCATATAGACTAAATTTTATATTTTTTTTAAAATCAAAATATATAGTAAAAAAATTTGAAAAAAATATATAAATTTTGATCTCCAACAATATTTCATTATGGAGAACAAATTGAATATTTCGGATCGGTCGTTGTAATCTCGAAAATTGAGATCTTATAGCATTTAACGGGCCAAGTGTCAAATGCATTTGACTCTAGTATTACTACTATAATATTTTGAAATTGGAAGGCCTAAAATATTTCAATTATAGTATTTTTATAATAATATTTAGCAAAAAAATCGAAAAAATATGAAATTTGGTCTCCAAAGATATCTAAATATGGAGAATAACTTAAGCGGTTCGTATTGAGCATTTAAATTTTGAATTTCGAAAACAACTTTGATGTACGGGAACGATTCATGCACCAGAGCGTACTATAGCTAACCTCTCTCTCTTTCTCTCTCTCTATATATATATATAGAGTTTTGCTATGGTGAGTTGCAACTCACCGAAGCGTCCGTGAGTTGCGATCAAAACTGCTATATCTAGATCAAAATGACCGATCCAAACCGTCTAATACGATCTCCCTATTGAAATCTCCATGCATACCAAATTTTACATTTTTTTCGAAATTTTTAAGTATTTTTTTTAAATTTTAGAAAATCATTAATCTAATTAGTTCTGAACCGTTCAAAAACAGCAGTTTTTAAAAATCTGAAAAAAATACTTAAAAATTTCAAAAAAATATAAATTTTGGTCTGCATGGAGATTTCAATAGGAAGATCGTATTAGACAGTTTGGATCGGTAATTTTGAACTAGATTTAGCAGTTTTGATCGCAACTCACGGACCTTTTGGTGAGTTACAACTCACCGTAGCAAAACTCTATATATATATATATATAGAGAGAGAGAGAGAGAGAGAGAGAGAGAGAGAGAGGTGGGCTAAAGTGCCATAGATGTCTTTTTTGAGTCATTTTTTTAAGATCCGAAATTCAATCGGTCAATCCAAACCGTTCAAATTGATCACTATATTGAAATACCATTGGAGACCAAATTTTATATTTTTTTGAATTTTTTTGCTATTTATTTTGATATGTTCAAATTGGAGGGTCTGAAATACTCCAATTATAATGTTTTTTAAAAATATCATAATAAATATCAGAAAAATTCGAAAAAATGTAAAATTTGGTCTACAAGGGTATTTTAATATGGTGAATAACTTGAACGATTCGGATTGAGCATTTGAATTTTGAATCTTGAAAAACAACTCTATGGCACGGGACCCTCTGTGCCATCTATGGCACATTAGCCCTACTCTATATATATATATATATATATATAAAATCTGTTGTGCAACCACACAGTGTTGAACCAATTTTATAAGCAGTAGTCTTTCGGATTTAGGTTGATGACTTTTCATACATCGGGTTTATATTACTTAATTAATTGGACTTTGTAAGAGCTCCCTTTTGGTTTATCACGCAGAAGGAAATTGATGATGAAAATTTATTTTTTAATATTTGAAATACTTTTAGAACTTGAAATATTAAGTAAGGTTGATCGTTTCTCTTATGTTAGTCAATGAATCAAATTGATGTTTCCTTTTAATTTCTGAAACGTGTATATATTGACTTAAGAAATCAAATTGAACCACATATTCATTTTTCTTAATTTTTGGGTATTTTCTTAATTGTTAGAAACTATTATTTTTCTTAAGGGTCATCACAAACCTATATCCAAAAATTTCCATTAAAATTTCACCTACGCCATGCAAATTGAATTGATGAGGAATTATTTGGTCAATTTTCTAAGAACAAGTCATTGTTCAATCTTAAGCAATAATACTAATAATAAGTTTACAGATTATGGATATTGAAGCTAACCCCGGGCCGAAAAATGAAATTCAAAAGGACTTGGCTGGACAAACAAGTAATAAATTAAGGTACATTTGAATTATTATTTTTTTATATGTATCAATATTCATGGCTGTCTGCAATTTCAAAAGAATAATATAATTAATGACCATTAATTTTACAGTTTGAGGGTCCTAGAAATCCTTCAGTCCCATTATTAAACCACTAACCATTTATTTTTTGTGTTATCTGTCTGTTTTGAAGGGCCTGCTGTGGAAGAAACCAATGCTCAACAATCATGCATGTTGTACTAATAAAGTTAATCTAGCTATAAGCGTAGCAATTGCCTCTTTCATCTCCCTTGTTCTTTTCCCGGTGGCGATTTATTTGGACAGGAACAAGTCTGTTTTTTGGATAGCATGTAAATGTATTCCTCCACCTATCGGTGTGTTATGTGTTTGGTCGTGGTGGCGGGCAATTCATGAAGTCGATCCCGAAAGAGAGTACCGACACGTATTTAGTTATCAATATGTTACGCACTAGCTAATATCTGCTTCTACTATTTTCGATTTGTTTAACATCGGACATAACCTCATATGTCTATGGTTGTCAATTCCCTTCTCCATATTAACATTCGTGGCCGGGGGAGCAATTTCTTGCTAAATGATTATTATAGAGAGAAAAAATATAGATAAAGTGATGAACCAAGCACCCCCACCGAATGAGATTGTCACTCGTAACGGAGATCAAGATCAGATTGCAGTCTAAAAGGGACCTAGCTAGCGAGTTGGCCATCTAGATATCTTAGCATTTTGTATTAAATGTAAAATGAAACCATTAAAGGAGTATCAAAGTTAAATTGAAGTTATTTGTCATCAATCTACTCATATTTACTTAATTATCTCTCTGAATATAGATTATTTCCATATTTATTTTCTCTTTTGTCTTAAATCCTGTGTCTACATTAAAAAATAATAAGAGAATGTTTGTTGAATTAATTAAATTAATACAGCTCAAATATATTTCAAATAAGTCGTCTTATCTTTCTTTTCGTTTGTTTATAATTTCCAAAAGTATAAGCCGTCTTATATGCACACAGATGTTAATAAAATCTTTCATAGCACTATCACACTACTATATGTACTTGGCATGGTAGTCGCAGCTTCACTGCGCTATTATTTTTTAGATTGAGAATAATTCAAACTATTTGCCAAATTTGCTGATTTATTTGGTAACATCTAATATAAGACGCAGTGGGTTTAGCTTTTGATTAATGGCAGCATCACGCAGGTCATTATCATCATCAAGCATGATAGTGTCACCATCTAGATCAGTGTATGTCAGAACGAAATGAGCAAATGGGCTTAAGATAAAAGCCATGATGATTTTCTCACACAGCTTGGCAATGTCTAGATCCAAGTTGTCAAGAGCAACTGAAGTAGTGAACCTCTTGAGCGCATCACCATACTTGACTTACACATAATTGTCAAGAAAAAAAGATATTTTAGTCATATAAATCTACAATCAAACTAAAACCCACAAATTAAATAAAGAATTGTCTAAATTACAATTCAGAGATAAGGGGACATCACAAAGTGCATAAACCACACTACATCCCAAGCAAAAAAAAAAAAAAAAAAAAAATGACCATCAAGCCATTATCATTAAACCAAATAAATACAAACGTAAAATTTATTTCTACTTGACATAACAAGCAGTTACCAGTACCCTTAAACAGTAAAAGTTGGAATGTACTAATAAAATTTCAAAGGTCCATTTTGCATGATAAGCATCTTCGTTGAGGTTACTTTATCAGTTCATTTGCAAAATAGGTGAAGAGTTACAACTTATTTAATAACGGGTGACTAATAATTTTCTAGGACTGGATATGATTTTAACACTAGCCAGACTTATTTACTATTTGAAATTTACAGGTCAGGCATTTTAGCAAATAACTAATATGCAAGGAATGATAAAATCGCGTAAACCAAAATACATTTCTAACTGAAAAATAAAATGTTATCCAGTGATTATTGAATATGGAATAAACAATGATGTCCAGCGCACCACCAATTAAAAAGACTCAAAAGAGAGCTACTCAAAATCGCCTAACTCTATAGTATCAAAGCTGTAATTTCTTTACATAGTATCAGAGCTGTTATACGTCGACATATTGCATCAATTTTCAATAACAGATGATTTATTTTAGTGGATTTTGGCATTTCTAATTGACATGGTGCATCAACCATAATTAATTAAGACATAGAAATAATTTGACACATAGGTTCCATTTGTATTTCACGTAATTATTTATAAGACAAACTTTTGAACTTGTGGAAATTTGTTTTGACATAATCTTAAATTGTACACATGCATATGACAACATCTATTATACAATTTTTTTTTCAAGTTATACAAAATTTACCGACATAGTTTAGAGCAAAAATGAAAATCCATCTATTCAAAATTATCCAAGAATTCTTACTTGATCTCTTATTTTTTAAAATATATTAAGATATTTGTTTTGTAAAATAAACCATGAACAACACAATCATACTAAAAAATAATTCAATCAACACAAAAATTCTGAAAATACTATAAAACATTCTAATTATATTTTTATTTCTTTTAACCAATTTAAAAATATTTAACAAATATAAAGTATGACACTCCCATCTTATACGGTCATCAATTATATGTAAAAACAACACAGTCGCATATATTCTACGAGAAAACTACTCAAATTAATGTAACTCTGATACATTATTAATTAAATGTATTTCTTGTCAATTAATTATAACTTATCACCTCTACAAGTGCACCATTATGTACGGATTTAAGAAACTTAATTATCCAAGTATGATGTATATGAGATTTAAAGATACAGAGTACGCCTCAAATACCAAATAGTCCTACTTAAGCATAGAGTACGTAGAGAAGACGAGTCCACCCAAATTAGTCAGAGTCAACAAATACGTGTATATTTTTCCAACTATGCCCACTCCACTCTTTGTTATGCTACCATAATGCTGAACAACAAGATTGACTCCAAACTCTTATAGACTGAACAAGACTAGATAGACTCAGAAGAGAGCTACTCAAAATCATGTAACTCTATAGTATCAGAGCTATCATTTCTTTAAATGGTATCAGAGTTGTTATTTGTTGACAAATTTGTAGCATAAAACATGGCATTAATATATTTTTGCAGTACACGCACTAAGCTAAAAATGACATTAGATAATATTCGCTTCTCCATTTTCCTACTAATTAGTGTGGCAAATTGATATGTTTTATCTCTTTTAATAAGTAGATCATACATTGCACTTTTTTTTAAACTAATGTCGGATGCTAGAATTAAAGATGCTTCCTGAATTAATAAATTGCTCAATTAGAATATTATTATTAATTGTTGCGCTTTATAAGATAACTTTTTTTGTTATAGATTTATAGCTAGTCAGTATGCGTTAGTGACAACTATTACCAAAGCAATACCAATTTATCTAATTTTCTTGTGGGCTCGGTGACAATGATGTTTTTCCTCGTTAAACATCATACTAAATGGGAACTAGCCAAATTCATTATGGGTTTGGTTGTTTTCATGGTTGGAGCTGTTATAGACTTACGTTCTATCATCAATGGATAAGATTTTAAAAAAATTTACTTAGTACTCTATTTGAATTGCACATCTAAAATCAAATTCTTTTGAGAACGCTAGTGGCCGTTCTAATTTCTGTCTTTGGAATCGTGTTGTGCAAGTGGGACTATGTCGTTTATGAACTCTATATCTCGACTCTCAACGTGGCGTATATTGGATGTGGACTAGGAGAAGTCTTTTCTATAAGTGCAACTGCAGAAATTGTAAGTTGTTCTTACTAGTTTAATATTGTTAATTAATGTTATGTATATTTTGGTTTTTTTTTTAATTAATATGCGATTCTTCATTTCAATTGGGCTGTAGGTCATAGGGATAATTTCTGTGGTTGCTCAAGTTATTTACACCGATCTCTTAGGATGGCGTATTATAAGAACGGGAAGTATTAATTGCAGCTTGCCGGCTTTGCTCTCTTCGGAATTGGAAAATGTTGTACATTGGCACTTCATGTCTTTCAAGGAAAAAAATCAGAAAGTGTTTTTGTTTGGAATCGGATGAAGAGCATCATGAAGTACCAGTACACGTGGCAGATAATCAACCAGAAGACCCAGCTCATGAGGACCCACTACCTGGCGCACTGGACCAAGAGGATGGGGAAATAGAACTTGCACAATATTGAATCCACGTGGCAGATAATCTACAAGAAGATCCGGCTACTGACGGCCCACAACATGAAGAAACAGTCCAGAAGGCAGAAGTGTGTTTGTAAATTTACACTTCCAATGTAGTGTTTTTTCTTTATGATGTCAAATTTTGTGTTTTTTGGTCTTCTGGAGAACGGTGCACTAATGTCAAATTTTGTGTTTTTTCTGTCTTCTTGAGAACTGCGCTGTGTGCACCATTAATTTGGTTGATTGTCATTAAAAAGTTTATTTGTATTATCAATTGAGAATCGTGACATTGATATTGAATTTGTCATTCATTTTTTCTCGACTCAAATTGCTCCAGGTAATTGTAATACTAGTTATCAAAATATACTACCTCTCAATAGGCAAAACAGTCATTGATAACTATACCTTTCGGATGAGAAATAAAGCATATATACGTACATATATAGGTGTTTAATGGTGCTCTGAATTTCTATCGAATTATATAGAATATATATTTTTTCCAAATAGATTTCTTTGAAACTACAATTCACAATCAAAACTTTCAAATTAAAACTATAAATCGTTGATGTTTTTATTTTGAAATTCGTATCAGCTTTCATTACACAATTTGAATTTTGTATTGCACAAAATTTAAGTCCAAAAAAAAAAAAGGTTTTTGTGATTGAATTGATCATCCATTGATATTTATATTTTGTCTTGTAAAAAAATTTTAAAGGCCTGCTGAGGCGGAACTAGCCTATTTAGTGGAGAGGGTGAAATATTTTTCATATACTAAACCATACAAAAATGAATGAAATAAGCTGGTGAAAACTCAAAGCATAAGTCGTCATAGTCCAAGCCAGCCTGTCATAGTACGAACCGGTACAATCGCGTGACTGATCCAGTGGTCCCACGGACCGGTCGAATGAGACGATTCACGGTTGGTATGTACATGTAAAATTTGAATTATAAGTCTTTTTTTTGATACGTAATTGAATTATAAGTTTAATTACCAAATTTATCGTGAATTGACACTCTCTGCAAAGCTACTAGTGTGCTCTAATTTCACTTCACCTATCTCTTATTTTTTATTTATTTTTTTATTTTTTTTGGTGTTAAAGGCCCGTAGGCAATCATTCATTGGATTGAGGATCAAATTACATATCAGTTAGTACATCTGCATTAAAAATTAAAAGATGGATAAGTAAAATTGACCTATTTCTTGCAACTGGATCAGATGGAGATTTCAATTTCATTCTTTTATTATGCCAAGACTCAAGAGTGGTTCGGCTGGTGACAGTGAGTGCATGTCAAGTTTTTCCAAAAAGAAAAAGACTCAAGGAATAACAGGCTGACTATTTTAATAATTTGTTATTATTTTTAAAAATTTCAAGCATGATTCCTAGTAATAATTAAAATTTCAAGATGTTGCCGTATTGAGTTTTTATTAACCAATGAGGATTTTGTTTCTGCAGAAATTAAATGTTTTTATAATAAAAAATTGTTAATTATTATTAAAATACTACAATCTTTGAGGTATTGAACGCATAAATATCTGAAATCTCTTGCCCTCGCAGCCAGGATAAAAGTGATAAAACAAGGAAATGTTTTTTTTTTTTCACATATCTTTTTAGACCGTTGTTTTTAAAGTAGCATTCGTTATTTTAAAATATCCGCCGCATTAAATATGCTGAAAGCTATTGGTATAGGTAACTTTATTGATCCGATCATTTATTATTAAAAAAAAAATAGTTTCAAGTCTTTGCGTGCAATTAGAAAGGAGACCATTCCCCATAGGCCATAAGTAAACAAATTAATCGATTCATTTTAAATGCAAGGTGGTAAATGATTTGATAGAAGAATAAATCATTTCATAACTGCCAAAATGTATATAAATTAAATGCAGGATTCAAGTACCTCCAAAAACTATGATAGTGAAATCACAAAATTAATCAGCAGGTGCCATTTATATTTCTTTGTCCACAAAAAAGAACAATTAAAATTAACCTTTATTTTGATTGGAAAAAAAAATAAAGACTTGATAAGTAAACAATAAACATTCACAACCGATCTACTATGGCGTAATTTTTAGGCTCCCGATGACATTCAAAAGAAAGTGAAAATGTCAAAAATTTTAATTCAAAAGGGTTACTTCATAATAATTTTTTATAACCTTAACAAGCATTATTAACTATAAAATTTTAGAAAAGGGGTTACTGATGACATGGTATATTTTATAATATATGATGAGATTTGATCATCTATTTGAGTTTGTCCAATATCAGGTAATAGAAAAGCCATCAGTTAATTTACAAGGATCCGAACAGGGAAGGAGAAACGGGTTAAGAAATCCAACCCAGCATTTAAAACAGATCCGAACTTTACAGCAATAATTTACAAACAAGTTCCATTGTGAGAGAGAAAAATTACATATTAGACAGTTTGAACCTTAACACCAGCAAGTATAACAAACAAGATAATCGTCAGAACAGTTGAAAAATCTTTACAGAGAGGTCCTTGGTACAAAAAATATTCAAATATAAGTCCCTAGACTGACCAAGGAACTCGTATTAGTAAGCAAAATAGAAAGGGTAAGAGGCTGGTACCAAATTGGTACTCGTCTATAAAAGCTTCGCAAACACTACCAACTTTTTTAATTGCTTCCGCCTAGATAGCCGCTATCTAGCATGTCTAAAAAAATAAACTTTTTTAATTGCTTCCACCTCACCTGGGTTAACTCTCGTCTCACACCTGACACCTCCATGCTTCACCATTTTTCATCCCGCCCCTCCTAATCACCTTTTGTCACCAGCATAATTAGAGATCAAAGAGTGGCCGCATCATTGCCGGATCTTGGTCTGAGCTCCACAGAGAGACTCGTGAGCTAAGATGAGAACTTTTGACAAAGTGTCCCAAAACCTGACCACGTCATTGCTCTTTTTTATTGTATTGTTTATGAACAAAATCTTGTCTGTTTTAATAAAATTATATATTGGGAATATTTATTACGTGTATGAATTTAAGTTTAGTTTTTCTTATTATAATTTCCTAATGAGAGGTCTTCAATATTGTCTGTTTTAGTACAGGCTACAACCAAGGCAAAATAGGAACCATTGTTTTGATTAATTTTATATTAATCTGATTATGAGTTATTTTCTCGAAAATAAAGGTCCAATTGCAAGTTTGACCTTATATTGGGCAAAACGTTTGATCGTTAGATGCTTCAATTTGATGATAAAGGTCTCTAATTTGTATCGGTACATCCAATTTGTCTCAAACTCTCAGCAAATGGTTGAAGAATTAGACCAGATATGTAGTTATGTACACTGCCCATGACTGCCTATACCTCATACATTATTCACAACCTGAATTATAGAATAATTGTTTAGATTCATTATACTCTGGTTACTTCATACATATTTGAGAGGTCATGTATACTAGTATGTACTAATAATTTTTAGCATTAATGGGTAACAAATCAATCGTTATTCTTACCTCTATGTTTCTTTCTCTTAGCTTGTATATATACCGGTTAAAGATTACAAATTTGTTTAATTGAAATGCCCTCTTCATGGCCAAGCCCATATATAGCTCTTTAAAGAGATTTTGGAAACGGTTGTTGGAATTAGGATTAATATTAACACGTTAATGTGATATAATTCCAACTTTGTTTAATTGAAACATGAAGAGCATTAACAAGACCACCCAAGTTACTGAGAAAAAACAGGTGCAGACATATTGCTCTTCGAACTTTCGAAACCATCCGAATCACCAAAAAAGATTGTACCGGACCTGGCATCCTCGAATCATAGCCCTTCCCAAGTAATAAAACTGGAAGAATCACAGCCCCTCCCAAGTAAAAAAATAAAAAAAATACAGTCAAACAGGTTTAAACTGAGGATGGCATCTTGAACCAATTTTTTATATTTACAGAATTATTTATAATTTGAGAAGTGGTAAATATCTATAATGGATATGATTAGAGGTGTAATATCCAAAAAAAAAATTAAGGGTGAAATATCCAATAAGAATAGATTAGAGGGTATGTATATTTCGTTTTTTTTAACTATATACCGCTTCCCTATTTATCTGGGAATAATGTTTGACCTCCCGAACAATGTGCACAGAGAAGGTGGCCCAGTACGGAACTATACGGATGGAAAGTGTCCCAGTACGGAACTACGGATGGATAGCACGATCCAATTTTTTTGAATAGTAAGCCCGTATGCAAGCACAAATCCAAAATGGAATGTGTACTCACATCTTCTAATTTTAATGTGTACAAAATGAAATGTCTTGAAATTTGCATTTGTTGCATTAGACCAGGAGATTTTGAGGTATAAATGAACCGTGTTATGAGGATGACATTACAACTGAGGTAGATTATGTAGATTGTGTAGTGTACTAAAAGATAAAGCAAAAAATGTAGTCTTGTACAACAGAGATGAAAATTAGCCGCCACATAAAATCCTTTTTGACTGTCTAGCAGAGTCGCACTGTGCCTGTGCGCACAATGATACCTTCGGTACAAGTGTCGTTCTTCCAAATAAATCCGCTACATGACCAGTCACACAAATTCTGCCGCCGAAAAACAACAAAGATAACAATTTTCCTAAATGGAGCGAAAAGATTTTTTAGAAATTCGGTGTAACCTTTCGCGACACAAGTATATAAAATTAATTTTTATTAATTGGGTGTAACATTTTGCGAGGCATGCATATAATTAACTTAATTTTACCAGCAGAAAATTCAATGCATCTCCGCATTCGAAAATTTACATATATTTAAATACCTGATAAGTGATAGGTTAAATAATTCAATTTATGAAGTTATGTTTAGAAAAATAAGCTGGGAGGTTTTGACCCCCCAATTTATCTTAAAAAAAAAAAAATATTTAGTTTGATCCAGGATTGCTTGAGATTGACGAACAAGCGCAGCTGGCATGGCACAGTGGCACACAATTACAGATCAACAGAGCAATTCTTTCCTTTGCTCTATGATTTTAAATACAAGGCCGTCCACATAAAGCTCGATTAGAGCTGATTAATTAAGTCAACAAATTAATATCGGGTATATAAATATTGAAAAGGAGTCCCTGCAATCACAATGTCATTTGGATTCCACTTGTATGAATTGAGCCTGCAGCTCAATATATATATTGTATAAGATTAATGGATCAAGACATTCAAAGAGCTATCTAAAATTAGACTAATAAATTTAACTGCAAGAACTTTGTAGCCACCTTGCTTTACTCGTCCTTTACTAATCATAGAGCTGACTAAAGTAAGCCTGTGATCTCAAGTTCCCAGTTGTACATATTCATCCTCATTAATTAGTTTTCCTTTTTTCAACCTAGGTACTCCGATTAATTTGTTACGTTTTACTCTTCGTCCTTGTTAATTATTAAAAAGGTTCCTGTGCTTAAATTTTATATGATTGAGCTAATCAATTTTTTATTTTAGTTCAATTGTATCTGATATTTCCTTTTACCTTGTAGGAAACAGCCTCTGCACCTATTCTTTTTTTTTTAGAGAACTTGGTAGCGGCTACCAAGTAAGAAAAGAAGAAAAGAAAGAAAAGAAACTAAAGGAAAAAAAAAAAAAAAAAAAAAAAAAAAAAAAAAAAAAAAAAAAAAAAAAAAAAAAAAAAACAATTAACAATGTCTTCTGTAGAGCGCCTGCTGAGAAAACACCCAGTGCAGCAAGGATTGAACTCCTCTGCTTTCCCCTCTGAAGATGCGGTTGTTCCTCTCCAACCATGTGGCCCACAAGGCAGTGATGGTAACTACTGCTCTAATATCTCTTTTGTTTGAAGAAACATTGTGCAGAGCATTATCGATGAGAGGTTTTAGATCTGTGAAACCAGTACAGTTTACCGAAGGAAAAAAGGAATGTAAACTCGTCCATAGGTCTTGTGTGTAGGGGCAGAGACAAAAAATGTGAGAAGCAGTCTCTAAGATCGGTGAGTTGCAGAGAGCGCAGCCTTGCACAAACCCAATATTTCTCTTGAGCAAAGCATCCTGTGTGAGCAGCCTGTTGTGATATAAAAACAAGGTGAAGATTTGAATCGAGGGGGGCAGCTTTACTTTCCAAATGAGCTTGCCTTGAAAGCTGCACTTCCCAGCCGAAATTAACATGCTATAAGCGGACTTTACTGTGAAACTGCCAGAGGAGTTCCATTTCCAAATACATTCATCCCGCCTTGAAAATGATTGCATGGGTGGTATGGAGAGAACCGCATCATGTACATCTCTGTTCCAGGGTGCAAGTAATGAGGATGCCAAATGTTGCCTCACCTTATCGATTGTTAGGTATGGCTTGTGAGGCTGTGGGGAGATGTCAAAATAAAACAAGGAACCATTCCCCCAATCAGTGTACCAAAACAGTGTATCCCTACCATCTCCCAAGCTGAATCGAGTCGAAAATGTAAATAGGTGCCTCAATCTCAATAAATCTTTCCAAAAAAAAGAGCCTCGTGTAGTCCAAGATAGCGGTGTTGTGTGTGTTCTGGAGGCTAACAACGACCTAGTAAGCACAGCCCATTGTGAGGTTGGCTGATCAAACAAACGCCAAAGCCACTTGAGTAGTAGAGAGATGTTGAACAATTTCAAATTTAACACGCCCAGACCCCCTAAATTTTTCGGGATACAGACTCTGTCCCAAGAGAGAAGGGGAATGCCAAATCCCGTACCAGAAGAACGGCCCCAGAGAAAGTTACGTCGCAGTTTATCAATTGCATTTAGCACCCATGACGGCAGCTTGAACACTGTCATGAAGAAAATTGGAATAGAGGAAATAACGGTGGAGACCAGAGTCAGCCTGCCTGCCCGAGACAGAAGTCTGTTTTTCCACCCGGCCAATTTGTTCTCCAATTTTTCAATAAGTTGCCGAAAGATTTCTTTTCGTGGTCTACTATTAGTCAGAGGTAAGCCTAAGTAACTCAGAGGGAGGTGAGTATGGTCACATTGCATAACCGAGGTTACCATGTCCAGCTGTTGATTGGAGAGATTAAAAGGCACAATGGACGACTTGCTGAGGTTTAAGTTTAGGCCAGAACAAAGTGAGAAAACCGTCAGCAAAAATTTGAGAGAGTGCACAGCCTGTCCTTTAGCCGTGGAGAAAATTAAGGTGTCGTCCGCGTATTGAAGAACATGAAAGGGGGACGCTAACTGGTTTGAGATGTTGAAAGGGAGGGAGATGGCTGTAGCTTCACACATCTTAGAGAGGACATCAGCGACCATGATAAAAAGAAATGGGGATAACGGATCCCCCTGACGCAAGCCTTGGTGGTGCTTAAAGGTTGGCCCTATTTGGTTGTTTACTAGCACCGCAGACGAGGCCGTAGTTAGCAGTAGCTCTATCCAGCTGACAAACTTTGAAGGAATGCCAAAGGTTTTTAACACATTTAAAAGGAAGTGCCAATTGACCGTGTCAAACGCTTTGTAGAAATCAAGCTTGACAAGGAAAGCTGGTTCTTTGCTGGCCGAGAGATGAGTGACTATTTCTCTAGCAGTGAGAAAGTTCTCATGTATTAGTCTTCCTCGAATGAAACCGGTTTGGGTATGGGAGATCAAAGCATCAATATGAAGTGCTAGCCTTGAAGCCAAAACTTTGGCTATCAGTTTCGGAATGTAATTAATAATGCTTATTGGGCGAAAGGAAGAAAGGGTTGTTGCATTTTGCACCTTTGGGAGGAGAATGATGTGAGCATGGTTCAGGTCCTCTAAACTTAAATCTGATCTGTAAAGAGCCTCGAAAATATCCATGATATCTTGATTGACCACTTGCCACTTGACTTTAGCAAACTCATTTGGTATGCCGTCTGGGCCAGAAGCTTTGTTATTAGCAAGTTGCAAGACTGCATGATGCACTTCTTGAGTGGTGAATTGATTGTCAAGATCACACAACTCCGGCCTATGACCGTATAGCATATGTAAGGAGCATGGAGAAGCCTGAGCTGCTTTGCCGAGTAAGTTTGAGTAGAATTCAGTGAAGGCTTGGAGAATGTGATTTGGATTGGAAACCATGACCCCATCAATATGTAAAGTAGAAACTGTTTTCTTTCTCAATTTCGCTGAGGCTATGGCATGAAAAAACCTGGTGTTTCGATCCCCACACTTCAACCACTGAATCCTTGCTCTCTGATGCCATCTACTTTCAATAATGTTTGCCAGTTGATAAGCCCTCTCCTTAGCTATAACTCTGACCTTTAGCTCCAAGGGAGAGAGGGGTCTACATTCCTCCACTGAATCAAACAAGGCGATGAAGTGTTTGGCATTTTTAAGGTGAACGTTAATAAGAGGAAAGGTGTTTTTATGCCAATTACTCAAATTTTTTTGAAGCAGCTCATTTTTGGAGAAAAAGCGTTGGGCAGGCGCCAAAGGATTAGGAATAGACCACGTCTCATCAGTGATATTATGAAAATCCTCATGCTTAAACCAGAACATCTCGATCCTTAACCGTTTTGGAACAGTAGCTAGCTGTTTACAATGCAACTGAATGGGTACATGATCAGAAACCGAGGTAGAGAGGGCCTGTAGATTGATAACTGGAAAGGAAGTAAGCCAATGGGGAGAGAGGAGCACTCTGTCCAGCCGAGACATAACGGGAACGGGTTGCTTATTAGACCAGGTGAAGCGTCTGTTGGATAAAGGCGTGTCAAAGAGATGCAAATCCCTAATCACATCATTAAAGAGCTGCATTTGAGGGAAATCAGAGGCTAAAGTAGAGCGATCGGTCATCCAACGAACCACATTGAAATCACCTAAAACAATCCAATGACAGCTTTCAATGGTGGCTATGTACCTAAGCTCTCTGAAAAATTGAGCACGTTCAAGGCTGGAATGTGGGCCATAAACATTTGTAATGAGATATTTGATCTCGGTTCTCAAGTCTAAGAGCAAAACAGAGACAGTATGGCGCGTGGTCCAAGAAGAAAGACTGTGGAAAAACTTTTTCCAGCCAATGACACAACCCCCCCTCGTATCACTTGAATCCAGTATAGCTAAGTCACGATTAAAAAATGTAGGAGTGAAAGAAGAAATAACAGAAACAGGAGGGCATTGCAATTTAGTTTCCTGTAAACAAAATACATCACATCTCGAAGATCGAATTGCATCACATACAACTAGTCGCTTGGTGCCATCACCAAGTCCTCGAACATTCCAAGACAAAAACTTTAAAGGTTTGTAAATCATGAATAAAGATCAACCTAACAAGAAGTAACAACAACAAGATAGCTCCTAAAAAGGCAGCTTAAAAAACAGTAGAAAGGAGGCAGAACTACTCCGACGAGTAGTCTCCAAACTCCTCATCCGACCCTGGGATGTCCACCTTCTCAGAATGGAGGTGAGTAGAAGGCTTTCTTGCAGCAAAAGACCTGCTGGAAGAGGCCGCACCCTGTTTCAAATCAGCAAGTTTACCCGAATTAACTTTGATGCGGGAAGGTTGAATTTCTAGGACATTAGAAGGAAACCTATCCTTCTCTTTGAGGAGAATGTCATGGTTGACACCAATTAAATTCAGCACATCTATAGCCTCAACAAGTTGTAGTGGTACATTGAAGAAAGCACTAGTGTCAGTACTTGCAATTTGGTCAAGCTCAGTGCTTTTTTTCGACTTCCTTTGTACTCTAGTTTTACAACCAGACTTTGTTTTAGACACAGGGGCCTTAGCAATTTTAGGAGGCCTGGAGCGTTTGCTAATGGTAGTTGTGTGCACAGGGCAGTCAAGCAATGGGCTTAAAGCGTTAACAGGCTGGCCAGTTTGGGCTGAGTTATCTAAAGTGACTAATTGTAGCCCATCAGATATGGGACCCAAAACTACAGACTGTTCCCCAGCAAACACAGTTTGACTGGTCTCTGGTTGTTGAACACATAACGGTTCAGGTTGCTCAATACCCAAAGGTTGATGAGCATTTAACGGATCGGGTTGAGCTTTTGTCAATTCTAACAAAACATGGTCCTGATCAGCAGGCACGTGCTCAAGAGGATGCACAGTAGGACAATTTTGAAAAACCTCAGGGAAGAGGCACGCGTCAAAAGGCAAATTGTCATTTAATAACAGAGAGGTACTGTGCAAATGTACCTGATCTGCAGAAACTGCCAAACGCTTCTCAAGAGGTGAACGTTCTAGCACAGAGGCGTGCAGCTCAGTGACGTCGATGCTCGAAAGCCTTTTGGCTCGTGGCGGGATCTTCTGTGACGCAATAGGCGTGGAGTCAGTGATGTGCCTATTTTGACCTGCCGGTGCAAGATCACTACGCCGGAAAACCACTCCCTGAGACTCATCACTGTGCTGAGAGCGGTGCAACAGAGAGGCCAGATCAGAGGGTATGTGAGCTGGGTTAACACCACGGAAAATTTGGTGCAAGGCAGAGACTTTTAAGGTGACAGTCTCCCCTTGAAGGCGACAGTCTTCTTCATCAGAGGTGGTAGGTGGTGTAGGCGACTTTGGTTGGCGGTGGCTTGGTCGGAGAATTGATTGCGGGAGAGGTGGCTTAACAAACATGTTTTCCGGTGCCAATTGAATCCATCGCTTAATACCTACCGAGACCGGGTATACTAGCCCATCTCCTTCCATGAAGATGTTCAGAGGTATACGGCGAAGATCGGGTGTAGCCACGGCGACATCCCAAGTAATCATGTTATTCGGTTCACTCGATGGGATGGTGCCAAGATAAGTCGCAAACTGTCCGACAGACTCAGCCACGTAACTCTCCCTCCAGTGATGAGGCTGGATCCCAGCTAGGGTTATCCAGGCTTTGAACACTGGGACCTCAACATCTGCATCCATCGCCGGGGACCATTGTGTGGCCTGATAACCAAGATCCCACCAGGCTTCAGACAAGGCCATACCCAATTGCTGGGCAGAAATCCCTCTAGGGGGCAGCACCAGGTGTCTACGCTTGGTAAGGTTAGCTATCTGCAGCTGCTCCTCTCTAACCAAGCCCGTGGAGGCAAGCTGGGCCGCAATCACATCAGCTGTGTAGGGAATTTCGGAGGAGGAAGGAGTGGTGATCAGCAAGGCTTTGGACAGACGCTGCACCTCTCGGTGGTACTGTTCATCCCTTGAGATATGGTAGTAAGCCTCTTTTGGGCGTTCTGAATCTGGTGGCAAAACATTGCGTAGTGCAGGGTTTGAGCTGTCAAGCAGGTCATCAAAGGGGTGTTCAGCATGGAGGGGTTTAATCGGAGGAGAGCTGACAACTCCCTTCCCTTTGGCCTGCTGGTTCGCGTCAGGACATTCTTTGTACTCGTGGCCGTTACCCCAGCAAAGAACGCAGCGGCGGGCGTTCCGGCAATCGTCAGCAAGGTGTCCACGCTGAAAACAACGAAAGCAACGCAGATGCCATTCTTCATAGGAGGGGGACGGAGGGAAACGGAGCGTGGTGGGGCTCTCGGGCAGTGTCACTTCCGTGGGGACCCTCTGTGCTGCCTGATTTGAGGGAATAGGAGGTTTGGGTAACCAGCGGCGGCGGCCAGCCCGATGGTGAGGTGCCTGCCTTGGTTGAGAACGGTGCTGGGTAGAGGCGACAGACGCGAAAGGACGGCTGGATTGAGCAGTGGGTTGCTTTCTGGTGTTAAGGGAAGTGGGTTGCTTTCTAGGATTTTGAGCCGGAGGCTGTCGGGGTGCTGGGTGGCGACGGACAACCTGGGCATAGGTAGGGATGGAGTTGTAGGTTGTGAGCTGGTAGGGGGTGGTCGTCGGGGTAGCCTGTTTGAGGTGAGAGTTACGGCGCCGCCTTGGTTGCACACGGGTCCATTCGCCTTCGTTCGCCATGGGATCGCCTAAAGTCGATGGAGTGTATTGTGTATGATTTCTGCACCTATTCTTCACTTGCCATTTTGCTAGTTCTCTGGCAGTCGTTCCATCGCCTTACAAGCATGCCATTATCTTGCCTAGTTTGTGAATTCCCTACTAAGTTCCTTAACTTTCTGCATCGTATTCCAGATTCCCGCATGAAAAGGTTTCGTACTTTATTTGCTACAGCGATACATTTAAAATTTGACATTAATAAAATGAGAGGCGGTTTGATAGTAGCTGAGATGATCATTAGTGACGAGGCCGTGGGCCCGTGGCGTTTGTTTGCTACTTTGTCCTCCGCAACGTATAATTTTTCCCTTGTTAACTCTTTCTTATTTTTTGCCTACTCACATTAATTACTTTGGTTTTAGCTTCCTCCATTAGAAAATCATTAGTTTTTTTATTTACTTTTTGGGTTAATTAGGTTTATGCCACTACAAAAAATTAAAATTAGGAAAATACCATCACTAAATAACAAATTATTTTTATGTCATTGTGAAACAGTAAAAATTTAGTTTATGCTATTGGCTTATTGATATGACAATTTTACCCTTTTAAATATACCACTAGAAAAATTTAAAATTAGAAAACAGTCATCATTAAATAACAAATTAGATTGATGCCACTACAAATTAATAAAAATAAATTTTTTGCCACTGTACAAATATGAAAATTAGATTTATACCACTGGCACATTAAAATACCATAAAACAAAACTTTTGTAATTTTGTAGTGGCATATCTTCAAATATATAATATTTTTTAATTTTATAATGCGATAATAATATATTTAAATATTTGATATGTATGTATGTATGTATGCATGCATGTATGTATGTATGTATATGTATGTACACTAACCTACTATTTTTGTTACCGAATGAAATTTTATAACAAAAAAATATATATATGCATTGATCATACGTTCACAATAAGAGCGAAATTATAACTTTACATATATATGCTTTGATGCACATAATCTGAATTTAAATTCGTCAATTTTTATTGATATTTGTCTCCTAAATTATTTCTTTTTTCTAGTTTATTTACCTTTTTTATACAACTAAGGAGGGTAGTCTGGGAATATTTCAAAATAGCGATAGGTTTGAGAGTGGCATATTTATAATTTACTATATATTTTGGAGAAAATAATGGTATAGAACTAATTTTAACAACTTTATGGTGGCAAATCTCTAATTATCAATTTAGTAGTGGCATTTCTCTAATTAACAAGTTTTGGCAGTGACATAAATGTAATTTTTCCTTACTTATTTTTTTTTATTCAATTTGATGGTTCCTGTCAAGCATATCAAAAAAATAAAACATTCACACTTTGCCGAAGTTAAATCAACCAATTTACATGTTTTATTCTTAACAACATGTTCTTGTTAAGTTTTATATGTAGTATGCAAAAAATTTGCAGATCTAGGGATCTTGAAGCCAGCACCAATCCAACAAATGAAAATAATGAAACAGAAATGACAAGACGACCAAGTAGAGGTACGTACATTAATCGGATCCATTTTTTTGTTAATATATTCATCAATTTTCTTTGTATAATGTCCAGTTGAAAGCAAAGTTAGTGATCTTTTTTTTATTTTGTACTTCAATAAAATGTGGGTATTGTGTATATATATCCACAGTACTATTAAAATAAGAGGTAGACTAAAATCAGCCACGACTGACGGATGGACCCGTCAGCCGCAATTATATATCAACTTTTGAGGTTTTAATGGCTAATCCGAACCGTTTAATGTGTTCTCCATATTGAAATCTCATTGAAGACTAAATTTTACATTTTTCTAAATTTTTAACTATTTTTTTGAGATTTTTAAAAATCATCGTTATTGAAGGGTCCAGAATTGTTTAGATTAAGAATTTTGTAAAATATCAAAAAATACTAAAAAATTTCAGAAAAATGTAAAATTTGGTCTCCAACGAGATTTTTCAATATGGAGAACACATTGAACAGTTCGGATCAACTATTAGAATCTCGAAAATTGAGATTTCATCGTAACTGACGGTCTCATATGTCAGTCGCGACTAATTTTAGTCTACCTCTTAAAATAAATCAACAAAGGGATTACTGTGCTACTTTTATTATCATGCTGCAGTTAATTTCATTTATGCTTGCTTTTTTCTATGTTGAAGGACGTATGGAGGATGAACCTTATGTTGAACGGCGGCCATGTTGTTGTAACAATAAAGTTTTTCTTGCTTATTTCATGTCAATCATCTCTTTCTCGAGCATTGTTTCGTTGCCTATAATTATATATTACTCCAGACACAAGTCGTCTATTCTGATAGCTTGGCGCTGTTGTGCTTCAACTTTGGGAGCAACACTCTGGTGGTGGTGGTGGGAGGCAACTCATGCGTTTGATCTCAAGAAAGAGGCCTGTTATGCATTTTGTTTGGCAACTCTTCGACTTCGTTTGGCATCTCTATCTTTTTCTAATATTCAAATATCCACTTTGGCGCGCAATTGTCCTCTCAATGTCGTGGTGCATGTTTTCGATTGTATTCATGTTCGACTTGTATGATGATGCATATGAGTTACACAAGCGGATACATGAACAATCAGAAGATTCCATAAATTAAATATCAAAGGAGTGATATTTTAAAATTACTTTAGTGAGGTCATAATATTAGTCCCTAGGACATTGTCTTTATTGTTGTTGTTATTTTATAATATGATAATTAACTTAAATGAAATTAGAATAATCAGTAGTGCATTAAAACATTGTTTTTTCTTCAGTGCAGTAAGATTACACATTGTTTCCATGCACACAGTGTTCGGTAGTAATTATTAATTAATTTATCTCGGGCTCTCGGCTGGCCTTTTGATAGTATCCATATTTAGCTTTTCTGGGATGTATGCAGAGAGGTATGAGATCCAATATATTCGTCTTTTGTTATACAAGTACAATTCTACAGGAACCTATTTTGATTTTTAAGTTCAATTAAATATAATTTTCATTGACATGAGCTCCTGTCATTTTATTGACAAAATGTGCAAATATATTGATAAAAAAACTTTGTTGATTGGATTTCTTCTCTGTTCCTTGAGTTGAGAATATTAATTATTCCATCTCAAATATTGGTTGTTTAATTTTAAGAAATAATATTTTCCATATCGACTTATATACCAATTTTTCAATTCTCTAATAAAAGAAAAAAATGGCGCATGGAGCTAAATATGAAACAAAGAAATTATCATCTAAGTATGAATTCATCAAACAAAGATGAGTTGAACATGTTTTAAAACTACAACCAAACAAATTCAAAATAGCCAAACTTTGTAATTCAAATGTTATGCTCATAAATCATAATAGAGTAGAAGAAATTGTTTGGATGTTAGGACTTCGTTTTCCTCATCCATTTCGTAAATCCGTAGGCATTTTCTGTTGGATATGTGAGAACCTTAGAATAGACTCTGGTCTCCACATTTTTCCGAAAGACATGGCAGTTGTTACTAGGGTGATCTCTACCTCGCTGATGACAATATTACTTTCAATTTTACTTTTCTGAAAAAAAACTAGTACAAAATATCGCCTAATTAATTCATAGAATTTCATAGATTAATTAGTTCATACAAATATAACAAATAAAACAGAAGTCATTGGAAGCACTCCTCCACTCTCCGGCATGCAAAGCTAGCAATTAATGCCTCCAAAACCAAAAGCAGCAGCACATCAACTCTAGCAAATTAACTCTCCTAATTAACTGGCTTTTAACTTGTCTATTACAGTCAATTAAAGACGCCATATCTTTGCTGGCAGTGGCAGTCCTCGCTCAGGCACTGCAAACGGGCTATATTCTACCTCATCACTGGATTTAATTACATCCCACCTACATTAAGAAAGAAAAATAAATATTAAATCATGAGATAAATATTTTAACAAACTCAGAGACAGAGGAATAGGAGTTCTGTATTAAGTGTTCACTTCTGATTTCTGAGCCCTCTCTCTCTCTCTCTCTCACACACACGCACGCACACGCACCCGCACACGGCACAAAGCATACACTTCTCACTCACCTGTAATTGGTAACCAAGTGATAAATCAGGACCAGTATCTCTATCTTAATTGGCAAGTTCATTACCCGGACAAGTATGCACACCATTGCCAAATGGTAGGAATGTATTTGGCCTGGGCACCACCTGTAAATTGATTTAGGAGAACTTTCAAATATCTTCAAAATAACTCCTGAATTAATGTGCCATCTCTATATATATATACGTCTAATACAGAATTGGCTGGAGTCGAGAGAATTACAGGAAATCGTATTTCCATGAGCAATACTACCTGTGAATCTTTTGATTCAATACAAAGTTCTGGGATTTAACACCTAATTTTCTTCAAAAAAAAAAAAAAAACAAAAACAACAGTTTCCTTTTTACTTTTTTTTTTTTTTTACTTTTTCTCCTGCAAGAGGGAGATTGGGAGAGCGAATAGTGACACAAAGCATTGCCACACTGAAATATACACAGGTACATAAACCTCAAATCTAGAAGGATTGAACTTGTCAGGATCTTGAAAAAACTCGGCGTTGTGATGTATGTTCTGAAAAGTGGCATTACCTTCCATCTCTTGGGGATAAGATACCCTGCACCCATAATCACATCAACTTATCACCAATATCGTTTGGTATTTTTACATTGCACCAACTGTTGTGTCCCATCCAATTGCAGTAAAATAAATTGAGGTGTACATGATTAATTGTTGTGTCATTTTGCAACTTTTGCACAAGTATAGGTGTTTTGGCAAACCAAACCATATATACCAAGGGTACTAGTCAATTGTTTCATTAATTATGCGTCATTTTAAGTAAATGTTACATTTCTTATAAAAAAAAAAGAGTAAATCGCATACCACATCATCCAACGTTAATAATTTTATTTGCCTCAAAAAAAAAATTTATTTTCAGTTCCATTTATAAAGTAGCACTTACTGATTTTAACATGGGAAGCAAATCTTTCAAGTTTCAAAAACTCTTTTTTTCTGCTTATGTTATTTCAATTTTATTTTTTGCACTTTCTAATTTTTACCTTTCCTCAGGGGAAAAAAAAAACTCTTACTTAAGACCCTGATCAAAATATTTTGATTTGAATTGATTTCTCAAGATTTCGTTCGATCAAATGACATGGGATCCGTTCATTAATTTTGATAAAAAAACTGTCCAATGAAATAAAATCCCATGTTATAAAAAAGGATTTCGATGAGGGCCGAAATTTACTGGGTTGAGTACGATTGAAGAGATCTACAACGGACCAATTTGGGTAATTGCGGCCTTGTTTGTTTATACATTGGTACCAACCGTACTGACTGTTACCTGGCAATCCGTACCTTTGTAGTCCACGTCAGCAACTGCCTCTCTAAACGAGTAAACCTGAATGGAAGAATAGATGCCATCCTTAAGCTCTCCAACATTACCTAATTTTGGCATTTTGCAGAACAAATGACGAAATAATTAAGGGGGGGAGAAAACTTAAAAAAAAGGACAGTCAAATTCTATTATGCACGTAATCATTGGCATTAGAAGTAACACTTAAGACGCAATTGAAGGGATGAGCTATTGTTCTTCTTAAATCTTTCTTTCGATCTCAATTTTACACGATATCTAATTGTTAACGATTAAAAAATATTGACACTGAGTTATAAGGTGCATGACACAACCTTCACAATCATTCGAGATAGCGTATAATTTTAAGATATATTTTTAGAACATAGTTTATATATATTTTATACATACGATCGATTCATATAAACAATAATAATTAATTTGGTGCAATTCGCCCATCATCAAATGACTTTAAATTTACAATTATTTTCAACCATTTTTAATTTTCATATGAACCTTTTATTTTTAAAATAACAATTCCATAATTAGAGAAGTTTAGCCGGAGTAATTGGGTTATAATATTACAGGAATTAAATACAGGAGAACCACCTCAAGACTGTTGTAAAAGAATTACTAGGAAGAAGCATATATAGGATATCGTATAACGAACGGTTTAAATTATACCAGCACGTGTTTTGTGATTTATTTGTTTTCATTTCAAATTGATTGCAAAAACAAGTTTATTTACGTAATTTATGATATTCTTTGAGTATTAAATCAGGAATAAGAACTTATATTTGTTATTTGTTATTTGTGTGTTACCTGATTTAGTAGGATCGATATAATAACACAAAACTAGGAAGCCATAATTCCCTACCTTATTTGTGGCATTCATGTTCCTAGTCTGGGTCCAAGTCAAGGGTTTCTTTCCACAGTCATTAGCCTGATAGATTTTTATTTGCTCAGCGTACAGAGTACAGAGAAAAGACACATTATTTCAACATCCAAAACATTATCTATTATTAATAAAACATGCGAAAAATAACAATCATTAAACATAGCAGTTGCTGAAAAAACCTTCACAATATCTAGTACATTGGGGTAATCAAGGAGATACTTCAGAATCCATGTTAAGTGCACTTGCAGTGGTATCCTGTGCAGCAAAGAGCACACCTATTACATTATCTGCATTCTGCAATCTGCTCGGTAGTCAGTGTGCCTCTGTTTTCCTCCTTACTGTCCATTAAACAACCTAGGAGATCATTTCCTGCTTCACCTTTTTGTCTTCTTTTTTCTATTATCTCATATAAAATGCAGCTCAATCGTTTCCTTGCCTACATATCGAAAAGGGACGAACATCTTTCAGTTCGATTTTAGCATAATGCAGTGAATAATAAAAAAAAGCATGAAAGCAAGAATAGAAAAACATAATATTGTTGAAAATAAATTCAAATAGAACTCAAAGTTTCAATAAGGTACTCCAATACTCAACTCTCAATCACTCAATTTCAATATAATTTCTCATATATCAAATTACAATGTTACTCTTCAATACATATATAGCACAACCCCTTATTTATAGGCACAACAATTTTTAAAGTCGGTTTTTGGTTTACCGACTTTACACCTAAAAACAGAAAATTTACAGCTCAAAGTCTCGAACTTAATACCAAATTTGCTTAGTTAGTCACAATATTTGACCTTTGACTATGCATTTTCATACTGTGCCGACATGTCTTTTTTTTATTTTGAGTTTACATTACAAATTCCCCCCTTAAACTTAAATCTCTTCCGTCTTTCATTCCGATCTTTGTCTTGCAATTATTGAACAGCTCCGTTGGCAATGCTTTTGTGAAAATATATGCTGCTTGATTACGACTCGCCACGTGACTCATTTGCACATCTCCATTTTTAATATGTTCTCGAATGAAATGGAACCGGACATCTATGTGTTTACTTCTCTCGTGATGTATTGGATTATTGGCTAACTCAATCGCCGATTTATTATTGACTCGAATCTCAGTCGCCTCAAGCTGTGGAAGTTGTAGCTCGCATAGTAAGTTTCTCAACCAAATTGTGTGGACAACACACCACGATGCTGCTACGTACTCCGCTTCGCATGTCGATAATGTCACTATTGGCTGCTTCTTTGAGGCCCATGTGAATGCCGTATTTCCCATATAGAATACATAGCCTGAAGTGCTCTTGCGATCATCTACATCTCCGTACCAATTACTGTCGGAGTAGCCCATTAATTTTTATTCTTCTGAATTCAAGTAAAATAACCCGAGTGCTTTAGTTCCTTTGATATATCGTAGGATTCGCTTAATTGCCTTCCAATACGAGTACTTTGGTTCCTCCATAAATCGACTCATCACACCAACACTATATGCAATATCTGATCTTGTGCATGTCAGATACCGTAAGCTTCCTATTAGACTTCGGTATTTGCTCGGATCTATTGGATCTCCTCCCTCAAACTTGGAGAGTTTTGCACCGAGCTCCATCGGTGTTGACACGGAGTTGCATTCATCCATTTTATATTTCTTTAAAATTTCTTTTGCATACGCCTCTTACGATACAAATATTCCTGCATTTTCTTGTCTAACTTCTAACCCAAGAAAATATTTCATTAACCCCAAGTCTGTCATCTCGAATTCTCGAGTCATGACTTCCTTAAATTCTTCTATCATTTTCTTATCATTCCCCATGAATATGAGATCATCAACATATAAAACAACGTATAGCAAATTACCTTCCTTTTCTTTCACATACAGAGCATGTTCATATGGACATTTATTGAACTTGTTCTTCTTGAGATATGTGTCGATTCGGGAATTCCATGCTCGAGGTTCCTGTTTCAGTCCATAGAGCGTCTTTTTTAATTTCAACACTTGTGTCTCTTTGCCAGCTTTCATGTATCCAGGTGGTTTCTCTACGTACACTTCTTCTTCGAGTACGCCATTTAAAAATGCCAATTTCACGTCCATTTGATAGATTGACCACTTGAATTGAGCTACTAGTGATATAAGAAGTCGAATTGTCTCCATTCTCGCAACCGGAGCAAAGACTTCATCATAGTCAATTCCGGCATTTTGTCGATATCCTTTCGCGACAAGTTTCGCCTTATATCTCTCAATTTTGCCTTCAGCATTTATCTTCTTTTTGTATACCCATTTAACTCTTATGAGTTAACATTCTTCTGGCAATTCTACCAGCTTTCAAGTGTCGTTCTTTTCAATAGCAGCAATTTATTCATCCATCGCAACTTGCCATTTTTTATCTCTCACTATTCTTCGAATGTAATATTTTCAGAATTTGCTAAAAGACATACCAAGTGTACCTCAGGTGTTGATTCATATAGATCTTGTAAATTTCTCATTCTTGGCTCGTCTTCTTCGTCGGATATTGAATTACATGTCGATGCAGTTATTGGTGTAGAAGTTGACGGTTCACCTTTGTCATGAGTTGCCTCCTTTTGATTATTCCAGTCCCATGCAATTTCTTCATTTACTTGCGCATCTCTACTTATTGTCACCTTCTTTTCGATCGGGTCGAACAATCTAAAAGCTTTCGTCTTCTCGTCATACCCGATGAACACATATTTCTTGCTTTTATCGTCTAACTTGATCCTTTTTTGATCTGATACATGCGTATAAGCCACACTATCAAATATCTTGAGATGTGACACCGTCAGCTTGATTCCGCTCCAAGCTTCTTGTGGTGTCTGATCCATCAGCTTTGCATGCGGACATCGATTATGTACATATACGGCACATCGTACCGCTTCTGCCCAAAATTCTTTATGTATATTTTTACTCTTCAACATCGACCGAACCATGTCGAGAATGGTTTGATTCTTTTCTTTCTGCTACACCGTTTTGTTGAGGCGAGTAAGGTGCTATCAGAAATCTCCTTATGACTTGTTCGTCGCAGAAGTTCGTGAAGGCAGTTGACACATATTCACCACCTCTATCCGACCGCAACGATTTAATATAATGGCCGGTCCTCTTCTCAACCATCGCCTTGAATTTCTTAAATACTTCTAGTGCTTCAGATTTCTCTTTAAGAAAATACCTCCACGTTTTTCTTGTATAATTATCAATAAAAGTAATAAAATACCTCTTTTCTCCAAATGATTTGGGTGTGATAGGACCGCATATGTCGGTGTGTACCAAGTCGAGAATTCTTTTCGCACGATACTCTGCACTTCGAGGGAATGAGGTTCTTGTTTGTTTGCCAAGTACACATCCTTTGCAAAATTGCTTGGGGTAATTTATGTCAGGTAAACCATGGACCATGCATGTCCTTCTTCGCCATCTCTTTTAGGCCATCTCGGCTCAAATGCCAAAACCGTAAATGCCATAGCGAGACTTTATCCGTCATATTGATTTTTGAACATGTTTCTTGTACGTTTCTCAAATTGAGCTTGTCTATGCAATTCTGGGCCATCTCCACCTGTGCAATTAGGCAGTTTCTTTTGTCCTTCAAGAACATCACCCGATTTTTCATGAAAACCGAGTAGCCTTTTTCCATCAATTGTTCCATGCTCAGAATATTGCTTTTCATGTCTGGCACATAATACACATTTTCAATTGTACTTTCTTTACCGTTATGATAAAATTTGATTTTACCTCGACCTTTTACTTGAATCTTTGATTCGTTACCAAATGAAATGTGACCTTCTTTAACCTCTTGTATCTCCTTGAATAGGTGTTTGTGCCCGCTCATATGATTGCTAGCACCGGTATTGAGATACCACACCGTGTCGCTGTCGGAAATGATATCATTATGTGCTATCATGAGAATGCCATCTTTTAACTCTTCTTCTTGAATAAAATTTGTATTTTCTTCTACCTTCTTTGGCAATCGGCAATCTCGCGCATAATGCCCAAGCCGACCGCTGTTATAACAGTCGACATCGGAACGGTATCCACGGCCACTTTTTCCTCAGCCACGTCTTCTACCACGCCAATTTTGTTGACTTCTTTCTTCTTTATTGTGTTCTTCTTCATGTCGATAATCTCGACCTCTTCCTTGACCATAACCACGGCCTCTATTTCCACCTCGGCCTCTTCCACGACCTTGGTCTTTTCCTCCTTTATCATTTTCTTTATGATTGAAAAATGCTTTTGCTTGCAAGGCTTGTTCTATCGGTTCATGTTGAATTATTTTCATTCTCTCTTCTCGATCGTCATGGACTCCGTGTCCTTCGATTCTTTAATCGCCACCACCACATGGCTAAACTTTGAATTGAGAGAGCGTAGTATCTTTTCTACAACTCTTACATCTTTCATCTTCTCACCAAGCCTCTTCATTTGATTAATTATAGCCAACACTCGAGTGAAATAGTCTCCTATGGACTCACTCTCCTTCATCATAATCATCTCAAACTCGACTCTTAAAGTTTGGAGTCGAACCTTCTTCACTTTGTCAACTCCAACCACCAAATTTCTAAAAATTTTCCATGCATCCTTAGAACTCGTCTCATTGGAAATGTTCTCGAACATGTCGTCATCCAATCCTTGATGGATGATACTCAGGCACATTGATCTCCACTTCTTTTCTTCTGCAACGCATTTAACTCAGCTACTGTGAGTTGGCTATCATCGTCAGGTTCTTCAATATCATTTTCGACTATGTTCCACAAGACATGAGCGCCAATAATGGCTTTCATTCGCAACGACCATTGATCATAATTAGTTTTGGTAAGAATTGGATATTGGAATGAAAGATTTGGATTTCTGGTTGCCATCTGAACGAGACACTCGACAAGGCTCTGATACCAATTTGTTGAAAATAAATTCAAATAGAACTCAAAAGTTTCAATAAGGTACTCCAATACTCAACTCTCAATCACTCAATTTCATTATAATTTCTCATATATCAAATTACAATATTACTCTTCAATACATATATAGCACAACCCCTTATTTTGCAGGCACAATAATTTTTAATACCAAATTTCCTTAGTTAGTCACAATATTTGACCTTTGACTATGCATTTTCATACTGTGCCGACATGTTTTTTTTTTATTTTGAGTTTATATTACAAATATGACTTAGCTTTGTTTTCTTACTTTGATTAATCTCTGATATCGAGTTTCCGGAAAATTAATAGAGAAAGAGTTGAAACCTTTCTCGAGAATGACAAAAATTCTTCTTTAGTTATTTTCGATAACGGCCAGATAAGTCTCGTCCAAGAATTATTAGAATTCCAGCATCAAAAGAAAGCTATATCGAAAATGCACAAACTACCATGCATATTAACAATTTATTTAGTTGAATTATATGTAAGGCTATAAATGCATGTCAACTTACACTTTTCATTGCATGGTATGTAGTCTCCACATGTCCATCCCATGCCTTAAGTGTACATCGAACGATCCACTCGATATCTGTCAAGATATATGGTACGAAGCAAGTCGGGGCTTAGTGAGCCCTGAACAATTTTTTTTAACCTGATATGATAATCTCCAGACTGGAAGGGCAACTCCAATGGTCCAAATATGCACTCTTTGCTTTTTGGATACGTTGGCTTGAATAGATCTGAATGTGTCACAAGCACAAATCGGACTGCCTCAACGTTAGACAGCATCACACAAGGGTAACCCAAGAGATGTGTCTTAAAGACTTCACCATACCTGTGTTTGTTTATAATTATATAACGAAATGAATGTATGTCTTTTTTTTAATTTGAAAATAAATTGGGAGTTTAAGTTACCCAACTTATTTTTAAATTAAATGTCTATAAAATACTTCCTAATCAGATTTCGAACCTGCGACCTTTCACTCAAAGTGGGTTGCTCTTTGCTAGTACTAGACCAAGACCTGGTTCTTGAAAATAAAAGTATGTCATACTATAGATTATCAAAATGTTTAATATATGCTAAAAGATCTGTGGATGTGATCAAACCTTTGTAGTCTTGACTTGAAGAAGTAATTGGGACTTTGAGAATAGAGTTGCAGAGTTTCTCCTATGTAAGGCCAGCCAAAGGATCCAGGCGGGAGTCGAGGTTGCGGATGTTGTGCTCTCCAGTTGACCTTTTTCATGATGAGAAACGAAAGAAGGGACATGGAAAGGAGAGTGCATATCAGGCTGCAACTAAAGTCCATCTTTTCACTACGGATTGAGAAGGAATTGCAAAGTTGAAGGACGTGATTCCAGAACGAGAGCGATGAGGAGAAATTGGAAATGAAACCGGAAAACTCATGGAGGAACTGCTGCTGGCATCGGTACGGTTTTATTGAGGGACATAGATTGGAAGAGAGAGAACCTTGTAACGGCTTGATAAGGAAACGTGTCATGCATATAATGATATGTACAGTTAGATTTTCACCACCTTATCTTGCATTGTGTGAAAATTAAGTAATGTTATCATTTCCCATTTCTCCTTTAATTGAAGAGAAGTTCACAGATGTTATTGAATTGGCATTTTGCATGATATATGGAGGAGTTGAGATGGCCGTAAAGTGGATTTGGTCGGGTGAGGTTGAGTTGGGTTCAAGATAGATCCAGTCAGTTTGTTTTTGGGAAATTTTTATGTTGCGGATCCAGCTGGGTTGGGTTGGACCAAACTCTGAATTGTATAATTTAGGTTCGCATTTGGCAACATTATATATTAGTGAGATCAAAATCGAAGTTAGTACTTTTAGGCAATTGTAGGTTAACAAATTAGTTTGCAATCTTAGAAATTAAACTATAACCTAATACATGTCAAATGCCCCGTTGAATTATAGCGAGTTTAAGATATATTTAGAGCGGGGGTGCTTTGGACACGAGAATTTTTTCTGGGGACATTCTCCTATTTTTTATTTGACATATTTGCCCCTGCTAAATAAAGCAACAAGCCACACCATTTCCTCCTGCAATTATGTCGCATAAAAAATTCCTTAAATTAAAGCTCCCCTTCATTTAGATAGAACAGTTTTTTAGGTCAATTTTTTAATTGTAATTTTGAAGAGTTAGATTTTAACCGATTTTTTTTTTTAAAAAAGTACATGCGTACTCTCAAATTTTTTTTTTTGTACTGTTATAGTTGTGTTCAGTTCATTCTTAATTTTATATTGAAGAGACTTACTACTTTCTCTTTTATATTATATTTTCAAATTTTATTTTTAATTTCGATGGTTTAAGGTTCAAAAAAATATTTCTTATGAACATGAGACTTGTCTCAGATGTGTTGTATAAAATATATATATTTAATATCGGACTGATATTCCGGGTAATACCCCAAATATTAGAAATCGAAAAATATTTTTTCTTTCAATGGATAATCGAGGAACAAGCAACGGATGCATGGAGGTGGACCACAAAAGTGATTTTGCAATTAGGCCTACTTTTCTTTTATAAATTTTATTGTTTTTTTTTTCTTAATAAAAAATATGCATAGCAATTAAATAATAAAAACGAGAGCTAAATTATAAACTATATAATTGTGATTTATAAACTTATGAAAATAAATATTTCAAGTATACATTTTTTATGATATTTATGGTTAAGAACTCGATGTCGCATTTTTTTTAAGCTACAAAAATAGAGAATTGATTTGCACACCCCGTAAAATGATAAAACACTCCAAAATAAATTTTAAAATTAAAATATCATGTTCGATGAGGATTCTAATGCGTGGTGTTGTAAATTAAATTAAGGACATTATAGTCTTTATATAGTTGTTTTGGAGTGTTTTATCAATCCATGAGTTATGCAAATCAATTCCCAAAATAATATTTATGACATCATCCAATACTTAAAACTGATACAACTAGTTAAACCACTAATATTTTGTTCTCTTTGCTTGACTAGTTCATTGGCTGGTATGAAATCTAAAACATCAGGAAAATGACAAACATTTGCTTAAATGATGAATTAATACTTTCTATTACAATTGTTATTTCTTTCCTGTACAAATATTGCTAAATTTCCCCTGCTATATAAATAAATAGTATATTCTTTACATTATTACCAGAAATAAAGCAGGACATTCGGAGGTTTCCAAATAGGATCAGAAGAGTGTTAGGGTTTATGGGTCAAAAACATATTAAGAGAATGCTACCAGGGAAAATTCCTGTGTCCAGAGCAGTCCCCGTCGAATCAGTTTGATTCTCGGAAATGTTCATAATTAAATATTGGATTTCGATCCTAGTTTAATTTCAGATTAGGTTATATAAAGGTGACTAATTAAATTTTATCCAAATTTAAGCAAAATTTAGATCAATTTAATTTTCTGAAAAGTTTCGTTTGGATTAATTTTTGGTCAGGTTTGATGACAGGAAGGCGACACTACGCGAAATAATTCGATCTGTAACGGTTAATAAAAGTGAATAGTGACGGGTATGCCTCCGTCACAATAGCCCCCGTTACAAAACTTTATAATAACCGTCATAAATTTTGCTGTCAAAGTATTAGAGTTTCGTAACGGTTATTTTATAATAACCGTTACAAATAGTCAACATTTTGTAACGGTTATTATAAAATAACCGTTACGAAACTCTCGTACATTTTAATATTTGAATTGTTATTGTTTTGTAACGGTTATTATCTAATAACCGTTACAGTTTTCAGCCTTTTGTAACGGTTATTAGATAATAACCGTTACAAAAGTTAAATAAAAAATTGAATTTTAAATTTGTAACGGTTATTATCAAATAACCGTTACAAATTCTTCTTCATTAAAATAAAAAATAATTTGTTTTTGGTGGCTAGCCCTTGTTGCTAGCCGAAATGAGTGTACCAACTGGTACCTCTGTACCAGATCAAGCATGCATACAACACAATAATATAACATATATACAGCAAACATGCATATAAGACATATCAAGCAATTAAATCATATGTTTCTTGTTTAGAATAATACCCCGTACATAAATTGCATTAACTCATCTACTACCCCTCCAATATGCTCTTCTACATAAGGTTCTCCAACCGGTTCGATTCTCTGCAATTGATTATAAACAAGCCAAAATATTACATTAGTTAAAGGATTGATATCTTCAACTCTAGACCCCAAACCCTAAAATCTAAACTCTAAATCCTATATTTGAAATAGATAAGTACCTCAGGTAATGTTCCGACTTCCACCACATGATTCAATATGTATCTCATGGCGACCAATGTAAAGTATCCACACTCTACATTCCCCTTTTGTTTTGGACCCTAAAATCAAAATTCAACATAACAGTTAAGAGAACGTAATACATATAATTTCGAGAACGTACTAAATATAATTACGTACCGGTATTTCGAACCAGCTAAATAACCGGCCACCACGATGACTTTTTTGGAACTTTTCCATCAGATAATTTTTATATGCCCTGCATGCAATTAAAATTATTCCATCTATTCCAAAATCGCATCAATATTTTGTTAATTTAGAAACAAAAACTTACGAATTTATAAACGGCTTTATCTTTAATAACGAAGGGACATCCGTGCGTATCAAGGAATCCATGAAATGAATCTCTAGTTTTTTTATATTAATAATAAGGACTGTCCAATGATACCTGTAATTGAGATTAATTATTATTAAGATGGAAATAAAAATAAAAAGTATTTGATTAATCTTTATTAGTTCAATAATATTTTGTCTTACCCCTGATTATGGGGCAAAAGAAAGTAGTCGCATGGAAAATTTAAGAACGAGTTCTTCATGTAATCTACTGCGAAACCTTTTTCGTGCATGACTTTAGCTTCAGCCAAGAGATCAGGATCCCATATGGTGATGTTCTTAGAGTACCCTAATCCTTTCGAAAGTTGACCCATCCAATACCTGCATTCATAGATATCACTTGAATATGTTCATGTTGATGTTAAGTTTGAATATGGAGTGCCCTAATCCTTTTTCGTTCACTTGAATTGAATATGGAAAAAAAATGTTAAGTTTGAAGATTTATACCAGGAGTACATTTTGATGAGCGATATGTTCAATTCTTCTCTTTTGAAACATTCGATGATGTCACCTAGGTTAAGGTTGAACTTAACCTCGTCGTTGTGGGTACCCCAAGGATTGCATTCGAACAGTTCAAAATTTTCATCGCCTTGTGGTGTGAGAATCAAAAGGTCATATACTGCGCGTTCTGATTCAGAAAGTCTGTCAATAACCTTTTTTGAGAGGAGCGGTTTGCGACCAATACCCGACCCCGCACTTGTCACCTTCTTGTTCTCCTTTATTGGTTTCTCCTTTTTCGATTTCTCCCTCCTCTTCTCTTTCTCCTTGCCCTTCTCTTTCTCCTTGTTCTTATTCTGCATTCAAGTTCATAATTTTTTGTAATCAAAACGAGTATTAATAATATTAGAGATGCATGTGTCAAACCAAATTGTGATAAATAAAGAGATACCTGTCCTCGGATCTCCACATCCTTTCTCGGCCACGCGAATCGACCCCCTTTACTAAGGCCTAATTCATCTTGTGTCAATCCAGGAACAAACCAATTGCGGTATTGGTCAAATACGTTGTCAAGCTGGATTAGAGCACACTCGGGAGATAGAGGCTCACAGTGTACAATCTGACCCGAAACAGATGGCAGGATAAGTCCCTCGGCCACATGCACCCGCTCATTCTGACTATCATAGAGGTAAAGATCGCATGGGATGGGTTCCTGAAAATTGCAAATAGATTTAAATCGCACATTTATTTAAAAATATAAATAAATTCACAACTTGATTAAATATAAAATAAAATCAACCTGATCACTGCCAATCGGATCTGGAGGCATATAGCATGAAGCAACTGTTCGAAATAACTGATCATTGGGCATTGCTGAGTCAACCTCGACCGAATGAAATGGCGGCGATGGCGTCACAAACTGCGACGGGGTCGGAATCTGTACTCCAGTAGAGGCCAACCATCCCTGCAACTCCCTAAAACACTCCTGCCTAATGGTATCCCTCACCTCTGATGACGCGATAAATTCTTGTTTACATTTCTCCGTGACCTGTTTGACCAACTCATCCATAGAAACCTGTGACATACATCCTTCATGCAGAGGTCGTCTCTGCTTTCTATCATAGAAATGTGACTTGTTGCTCCATGCGGAATTTCCTCTCATTCTACCTGGGTGGTCTGGCTTATCAACTGCCCGACTTAAGACTTCACTAGATTGGATGGACCCGGAATTGAGTTGTTGAGTCAAACTAGGTAACCGACAGAATGCTTCACAAGTTGTCTTATCTTCTTTGGGGATGGTGTAAGCACCTTTTGTCTCAGTAGACACAGTCCTTCCCCTGAAATACCTTTGAGACCTCGGCTCCAAGTCAGCGAGGGTAATGCTAGTGGAACCAACCTCCTCGGAAGTAGATTGTACCACAATTTTGTCAGTTGGTTTCCACTTTTTCTTCGCTGTTCTATAGCCACCAGAACCCATCCTGTGAGGCATGTCCCACCTCTTTCTCAATTCCTTGCCCAGATTACGCTTTGCTTCAAATTCTGGAGTACTCCTCTTTATGCAAAACTCCTCCCACTGCTTTGGTGTGATTGGAAATAGATCGCACGGGTTTTTGGATTTCTGAGGATCAAAGTTATGAATAAATTCCAAGGCAAGCCTACTCCTATAGCCCCTATGGCCATTGCCCATAATTAAGAGAGTTTTCTTCTTCCCATCATCTTTTTCAATTTTGAACACTCTCTGCAATAAATTTAGTAAACAATATTTATACAATTCAAACCATTGTAGTATAATATTTGAAGTTTGACAATTGAAACAATATCTAAACAATTGAAGTAACAAAACTCAAACATACCTTGATCTCTCTCCACATGTCTTCCTTCGTATCTTTTGAGACATCCTTGCCCCAGTTGTCAATTGTGATTGGCACCCTTAGCTTAGCGAGATATGCACAGAAGGTGTCAAATTTCTTGATCGAATTTTCATCACCATCTGGGAGTCCTTCGTTGTCAAACTTAATGCTAAAAGGATACCCTTTAGCCCTTAGCTTCCTAAACTCTTCCATCCTAGTCCGACTTCTTTTGATTTGTTCGTTCCAATCCTCCAATTCATGTTCTTCTTCATCAACCTGTTCTTCATGACCTGTTTGTTCTTCATGATCTCTCTCTCCTTCAGACATATCTATTCAAGTAATGAAATAATTCAAGCATGAGTGTTAGACTTGTTACATGTGTTTTCTTAAAGTTTTCAAGAGCCGTGCTTAGAAAATAGGTAAAAGAAATTTCCATACTCAAACAAAATTAATGGTAGCATTTTCTTACTTAATTTCAACAAAATACAGATGGCTACATTATTATTTTCAACGAGTGACAAATCCGAAGCAGATTTGGTGTTGAATAGAAGAAATATGAAACACGACAAAAAATATTTTCCTATTAATTAGGTCCTCCCCCGGCATAGATATAATTTCCTTTTAATAATTAATTAATGAGTTAATTTACCCGCATGAATGATCAATATATTGATTTAGGGTCTTTAATTAATTAGTATTTATTCCTATGCTTGGTCTTTGTAAGTTGAACCTTTAGCTTTTTATTTTTATTATTCTTTTGCTCAAAGTTGGAATAAACATTGCATAATAAGCTACATATATATTTTATGTTTTACATCCTTCCTTGCAATACAACAACTGCGTCATTTGAAGTGCCTTATCAACAATCTTAATATTCATAAACAGATAGAAATTCATGCATGCGGCATGCCCGCTTATTAACATTATGTTGAGACGCATTTCTATATATCAGCAATGTTACTTCATATATATAACATTATACAATTGGTGTGAAAATATTATAAATGCATGTGCCAATGATATATGTAAATTGTCTGACTCCTCACTAAAATACTAATATTAGCGCTTGCTTCCACCAGAGGACAAAGTAAAGAACAGAAAAATTTTCCAATAGCTGGCTTTATAAGCTTAATCAAAATTTCAAACTGCTATACCGATCCAGTAACCTTAATTAATATGAGCTTTCTTGTTACGCTTGTACACTCCTGCTATACCGATCCAATAATCATGATAAATGGAACATAATAACATTGTAATTCTAGTATATAATTAAATTAAATGGCCAATAAACTTTAAAGGCCACCATGTAATTGCCATAAAATAGCCCTATAAAGATAATTCATTGAAATACAGAAAATTAATTAGAGAAAATTTTGACCTTGCATGGTGTAAATTGCAAAGTGTGTAAAGTGTAAACATAGAAACAGAAAGCATATAGCTAGGTAGGGTCCAGTGCGCCGCAGTCTCCAGTCAGTTCTGACACGAAACAGAAAGCATATGGCTTTACGTGCCAAGCCATAAACTTAGAGACTAATTAATCGACAAAATAAAATCAAATAATTGAGATGCATACCAGCTAGTAATTAACCAATAGAAGAGTGACAGCGAGCGGGTTGAGGTGCTGTCGAGAGGGAGTAGAGGTGCTATCGAGGTGGAGTCGAGGTGCTGTCGAGGGGTGGTGTCGATCGAGGACCTGTTGAGAGAGAGAGAGGAGTGAGAGATGGCCAAGAGAGAGAGAGAGAGAGATGGCCGAGAGAGAGAGATGGCCGAGAGAGAGAGAGAGAGGGCCGAGAGAGAGATGGCCGGTAGAGAGAGAGAGGGGGGCGGAGAGAGTGAGAGAGAGAGAGAGAGAGATGGCCGAGAGAGAGAGAGAGGTACCTGCTGTGAGAGAGAGGCGGGAGTCGTAGCCGGCCGGAACGAGTGAGAGAGAGGCGGGAGTGAGGTAGCTAGGGTTTGAGTACTTAGCGAAATTTCGAGTGCGCGCGACAACAGGCGGGATATCGAGAAGGGTTTTTGTGGTGTAATGAAATAGGTTTTGTAACGGTTATTATAAAATAACCGTTACAAAATGGATATAATTTGTAACGGTTATTTGATAATAACCGTTACAAACTGGATCGATATATATATATATTTTTTAATCTTGACGGGAAACAAGATGTGAACAGTTGCACAGATTAAAGTAATCATTTATATTTAATTAAATGAACATTAAAAGAAAAAATTAAAATTTTTTTTAACAAAATGATAAAATTAATATATATAAGTATTAATATTAAGTAACTTTAGATAAAATTAAACAAATTTCCTCGAAGTGATAAAAGATAAAATTACAATCATTTATACTTAATTAACTTAATATATATAAGTATTAATATTAAGTAACTTAAGATAAAATTAAACAAAATTTTAACAAAATGATAAAAGTGATCGATCAACCACCTGTAAAAATAAAAAAATTAATTAATGTAAGTGTTAATAGTAAAGATAAAAATATATAAAAAATAATTAGATTCAATTGGATTTGAACTCACATTAATTATGTAGTTACTTTCTTTCTTTTTCGACCAGTATTGACCCACATTCCTTCGATGTTATCTGGACGTCGATGACTGATTGATACCGGTTGTGATGTATCATCGATACCGATGGAAAATGGAGGTATTTCCTCGAAGTGGTCATATGCTTCTTCGTCCACGACATCTCCAACACCGACAATACGTCTCTTTCCTGGAAGTGAACATTTGTATATATTAAAGTGAACATTTGTACTTATTAAAGTGAACATTTGTACATATTAAAGTGAACATTTGTACATATTAAAGTGAACATTTGTACATATTAAAGTGAACATTTAACCTGGAAGAACAATATGTCTTTTTTTATCCGCCGGATCTTGAATATAGAATACTTGCATTGCTTGCTTATTTGCAAGTATAAAAGGGTCATCTCGATAAGCCCTTTTATTGAAGTCAACAGTTATGAACCCCATTTTGTCTTTTTTGACTCCACCGTGACCGTTGTCGATCCATGCACACTTGAATAAGGGTATCTTGAATTTAATGTAATCTAATTCCCAAATTTCCTCAATCCACCCGTAATAAGTATCGGCCCTTCCAATGTTAGTACAAGATAAAGCAACAACTGAGACTCCACTATTTTGCATAGTGCTTTTACCATCTTGTTTCTTTGTGTACCAAGTGAATCCATTTAAGTCATATCCTTGATAGGTTTGCACCACCGCATCAGGATGTTTGGATAACCATTTTACGGTTTCGTCGACCTCAACTTTTTTAGATAGTTGGTACTCTACCTTTTCTTCAAACCATTGCACAAAATTTAATTCGGGCTGTATGTTAATCATGTTTTCGATGTAAGTCGGGTATTGTTGACGCAACTCGGCTAGATGCTCATTGATATAAGGGGCCACAACGGCAAGGTGTTGGAGGACTTTCATATGTGCTTTTATTCTCATATTAAGATCAGGTACACAAGTATGGGATCCAATTGTTCCTTTTCCTTGAAGTCTACCCTCATGTCGAGACTTTGGAAGCCCGATAGGCTCGACATCATTCAAATAATCAGTGTAGTACTCAATAACTTCCTCGGCAACATATCCTTCCACTATGCTCCCTTCGGGCTTAGATCGGCTACGAACGAGACCTTTCAATTGCCCCATTGCTCTTTCAAAAGGATACATGTACCGTAGAAATACTGGACCACACATTTTAATCTCTCTAACCAAATGAATGGTCAAATGTACCATGGAATCAAAAAATAATGGCGGAAAATACATCTCAAGCTCACAAAGGGTCAATACAATCCCGTCCTGTAACTTGTCCAAACTACTCGGATCGATCACCTTAGAGCAAATAGAATTGGAAAAAAAGCACAACCTAGTGATGGTCCTCCTCACTTCTTCACTGAGAATTCCTCGAATTGCGACAGGAAGTAACTGGGTCAGCAAAACGTGATAATCATGTGATTTCATCCCAATTAATTTGTTCTCCTTGATGGACACCTTCCTTGATATGTTCGATGAATAACCAGAAGGAACCTTTATCGATTTCAGGCATTCCAACAAGCTTTTTTTCTCTTTTTTTGATAGATTAAATTGTGCTGCAGGAAGCCAAGCTCGATTTTTACCCTTAATTTGTGCTTCTAGATCCTTTCGAATCCCTAATTGAACCATATCTTTCCTTGCATTCACACCATCTTTAGTTTTTCCTTGAATTTCCAACAGACAACCAATCAACGCTTCACATATGTTCTTAATTATGTGCATCGCATCTAGGCAATGTCTAATCTCTAAATACTGCCAATATTCAAAGTCCCAGAATATAGACTTTTTCTTCCATAATCCTTTCGGAATCTCATTTGCAAATTTCTTACCAAATTTGACCTTTATGTCCTTAATCTGTCGATATACTCCCAATCCGGATAACGGCAACGGGGCCTTTCCATTTTCGACCTTGCCATCAAATTTTTCACTATTTCGCCGGTAAGGGTGATTACGGTTCTTAAGAAACCTGCGGTGTCCTAAGTACACATTTTTTCTACAGTTCTTCAGGTAAACAGAATGGGTGTCTTCCATGCAAATAGGACATGCTTTCGCTCCTTTATTCCTATACCCTGACAGGTTACCATATGCAGGAAAATCGTTGATTGTGCAAAATATCATGGCACGGAGGTTGAACTCAGTTCTAGAATGTGCATCAAATATTTTCACTCCCTCACGCCACAATTTACCAAGGTCATCTACCAATGGAGTCAAGTACACATCTATGTCATTACCTGGTTGTTTAGGACCAGAAATCAATAAGGGCATCATCATGTATCTTCTTTTCATACATAACCAGGGAGGAAGGTTGTAAATACACAATAAGACCGGCCACGTAGTCTGACAGCTACTCATGTTGCCGTATGGATTCATTCCATCTGTGCATAATCCCAATCTCAGATTTCTGGGTTCACTACCGAATTCTTCAAACTCTCTGTCTATATTCCTCCAATCCGGAGAATCTGCAGGGTGTCGGAGCATACCATCATTTTTTTTTCTACAGTCAGCGTGCCATCTTAAAAATTTAGCATCTCTTGCATTAGAAAAGAGCCGCTGAAATCTTGGTATTATTGGAAGATAAAACACCACCTTAGCAGCTGGTCCCTTACTACATTCCTCAATCTGATCGTCTCTCGGTTTATACCGTGATGCATTACATTGTGGACATTTATCCAGATCTTTATACTGATTCCGAAATAATATACAGTCATTTAGGCATGCATGAATTCTCTCAACTCCTATTTTCAAAGGACACAACATCTTCTTAGCCTTATAAATTGAATCCGGCAATTGATTATCTTTTGGAAGAAAATCTTTACGTAAAAGGTTGAGCAAAGCCGTGAAACTAGCATCGCTCCATCCATTTTTGGCTTTTAGGTTAAATAGTTTGAAAACCGCATTAAGTTTTGACATTTCACAACCAGGATATAACTTAATCTTATCTGTTTCATGTAACATCCCAAAAATTTCAACATTATCAACAAAATCTTCATTTGCATTGTTCACAATTTCATCCAAATCATCATCATTAAGTTGTGTATCATCTACATTATCATCATCATCATCATTATATACATTTACATCATCAAATACATTTTCATCATCCAATAATACATTTTGTTCCTCACATTGTGAATCCAATACATTTGTGCTAGGTCCATCAATTAAATATCTCCCCCCAATCTCTCCATGAAGTGTCCACCGTGTATAATCTGGTTGAAATCCAGATCTAATCAAATGAACTCTTACTTCTTCTAAATTAGACCATTTCAACATATTCTGACAAACACAACAAGGACAATAAATTTTATTATCATCCGTCCTTTTCATATTATCTATAGCACAACCCATAAATTCTTTAAGCCCCTCTAAAAATGTAGCTGAATATCGATTGCTTGAGTACATCTACGTCCGATCCATCTGAACAATAAAATACATGCAAAATGTTAGGGTTTGAGGTTGTGGGTCGATTTGTCACATAAGGTTTTAGGGCTGGTAAACATCCTAGCCCACTCTTTGGATACTCTGTCTCATTAGCGAGCGTACGTTAGATGCAATGTGTCGTCTGAGAAAAATTCGATAGCATTTCCCCTTATGTTTCCTGAATACGCCATCACACGATTGCTCGTGCGTACGTATCCGTGGGAACATAAGGAGAAATGCCGTCGAATTTTTTTCAGACAACACATTGCATCTAACGTACAACTCGCTGTCCTAAATGAGACAGATCGTATCCAAAAAGCAGTACTCCCGACCGGGAGTACTATCCGAGATTAATCCCTAATGGATTAATCTCGGACGGGCAACGACCTAAAATTGATTTTGTTCCGGTATGTTGGTCCTATATGACAATACGCTATTAATTTAAATGCATATGCCAATTATTAATGTATGCATGATTTGATAATAAATGAATAAAATTGAAAAGTTTACAAAAATATACCTTCGATCCGATTTATTCTTCTCCTCTTGAATGTGCTAGCTAGATCTCAAATTGTCCAAACATCTCCTCTTCAATGAGATCTGAAATTGTCCAAAAAACCAACAATAAATCATTAATTTTACCATCAATCAAAATAAAACCGAAATATATAAGAAAAAATGAAAAACTAAGAAAAATTAATAAAATTTCATTTTTTTAACCTTGAATCTACTCTCCTTCTCCTTCTCTTTCTAAATCTTATTTTTACAGAATTTTTGGAAATTTTTAACTATTTTTTTGGAGTGAAAATAGATATGGAAAAAAAGGAAAAATTTCGGCTTTTTTTCTCTAATAGCTAGAAGCAGTGCGGCTGGGATCGAAGGAAGAGAGGAGAAGAGCGAGCAGGGAGAAACCCTATTAATTTACGGAGGTTTAGTAACGGTTATTAGATAATAACCGTTATAAATTTAAAATTAAGTTTTGTAACGGTTATTATGTAATAACCGTTACAAAATAGAAGCTTTTTGTAACGGTTATTATCTAATAACCGTTACAAATGACTTGACGGCAATTTTTTTTTTCCGGACGGTTCTTCTGTAACGGTTTTTTTATAAAAACCGTTACTGAATGAACTTGATAATATTTACACCGCTGCCACTACGACTTCTGTGACGGTTTTTTCGAAAACCGTTATAAAAAGGGGGTTACTGATGGACGTTTTTGTGGTAGTGCGATTATTTTACGTCGATTTAAATTTTGTTATTTTAAAGTGGTAATACAATTATTTCTTGCTATCCATTTGTTTGGATCGAATCAGGTTAGTTCTACTTCAAAATATTGTTGAGTCATAGACCTGGTTAGGTTTAGCTTCTTGATTTTTTTAGTTTCAAATTATGTTAAATCAACAATAATCAATTTGATCATATTCAGTGGAGTTAAAAATTAGTTTTACTTTTTGGGAAAAAAAAATAGGTAAATCATCTTCTTACATACATTAAAATTCTAATTTTTCTAGAATATGTTGATAGACTCGATATAAATGAATAAACACATAAAAGAAGAACTATATAGATTCATATTAATCGGAGTATGAGTTTTATTTTATTTTTTTGTAAAAAAAAAGTAGACATCCTTCAAATTTTGTTTGTCCAATTTAAAATGAACAGATCGATATATGTTAAAACACGCTAGCCAATAGATATTAAAATTGGAAATTACTATCTACCTTCTCTCCCCGTTAGTGTTTACCAAACGGTCCGGTCCGGTCCAAACCCCCACGGTCCACGGGTTATCCCGGGCCGGTCTAGCACGGGTTTACGGGTTAAAACGGGACGGGTTATCACGGTCCACCTCCCAAACCTTGACCCAAACCCTTGATAGACCCGACCCTAGGTGAACCGGACGGGTAAAGGCGGGCCGGTCCGGTCCAGGCCGGTCCAAAGGCGGTTTTTTCCATTTTTTTATTTTTTTTCTTTTTTCATTGTTTTCATCTCAAAAATTTGTAAAATAAATTTATAAAAATTCGTTAAAATATATTATATTTATAGATAAAATAATTAAGTATAATTTTGTAGTATATTTTAATTTTTTTTAATTTGATTTGTAATTTTTTAATGTTTTTTTTATTGTTGTGGTTAATGGTTTGCATATTTGCATGACAAAAGATTGCAAAATATAAGTTATAAAAATTAGTTAAAATATATTATGTCTAATAAAATTAATAATAAAATAATTTTGTAGTTTATTTTAAATTTATTTTATTTTAAAAACTTGATTTGTAATTTTTTTAATAATTGAACAAATTCAAATATAATTAAAGTTACCCTCCTCCTTTTATCCGGGCTTGGGACCGGCTATGCTATTAAATTATTTTATAAAATAATAACATAGGCGGAGTTCTAACTTTTTTTTTTGTTAGTAATATTTGTAATAAATATGTTGAAGTAATTTTAGAAGAAATTAAATTTAAAGAGTTTAGAAAATTATACCACCAATACCAAACTAGTAGTTCTTGCGCAAATACCATAGGTCGGTATCTTTCGGATCATATTCATCTTCCGAATCCACCTCACTCCCAGTAGCACTTGGTTTGTTTCCTAACTTGGTTCGAGTAAATATGGGTCATGGTATTCTTAAATTTGGTAATCAAATTGTCAACAACTTCGGTTTCAAGGCCGGCCTTTACGGTTAGGTTTAAAATATGACAAGCACATTTTTGGTGTAACATGGCACCATCCATAATTGGGTTTAGGGACCGGAGAAAATAATCTATTGACTTAATGTTATTACTAGCATTGTCAAAAGATATTGAGAAAACCTTCTTTTCTAAATCCCTAACCAAGTTGTACTCTTTCAAAACATCCATAATAGAATCGTAAATTACCTTTGCGGTGTGCGGAGAATCTAAAACACGAAAACTTAAGATTCTTTTCTGTAAAATCCAATTGTCATCAATATAATGTGCAGTAATACAACTATAACCAAGGCCATGTTTACCAGCAGTCCAAATATCAGATGTTATTGAGACCTTGTAAGTAGCTAAAGAAAATTGGACCACTAATTCATTTTTCCGTTCAAGAAATTGCTTCTTGAGTTCTTTGGTGATTTTCCTATTGTGGAATCTCCTATAAAGCGGTTCGCCTACACCACAAATTACCAATCGTGCAAAACTCAAGCAATTACCCATACTTAAAGGTTGTTCTTTGTGGGCAATGTAACGAGTAAATTCGGTAAACATTTTTTCCGGGTCATATTTTCAGTGAGTTCTAGTACCGTCCGAGTTTAAAGTTGTTTGGACATACCGAGTATCTAGTTCATTTTGCGGTTCTTCATGGGCATTTTCATATTTTTTGGCATGTTTTTGAAAGGAGCTCATACCATTTTTTTTAACGTATACAAAGTTAGCGGAACAATTTTTTACCTTACACTGTGCGGACTTCAAATTTTGATTCTCGTCTAATGTTTTTTCGTAATATCGCCACCAAATTGCGTTGTAATTCGGACCGGACCTTTTCCTCTACTCCGTTGCTTGAGTGTTCGTTTCCGATGCCGGTGGAACGAAAGAATCCGGAGTTGCACTTGAAGGAGTTGGAATAATTTCGGGAACACTCGAACTTGCACCATACACTCCGCTAGAATAATTAGGATTTTGTGGATATGTTGGTGGTGGATAAGTAAGAGGTGAGCCAAATATATCTTCACTTAATCGTTGGGCAAATTGATCATTAGAATTAGGAGGTGGAGATGACATTTTTTTTTGGAATTTTGGATGATAAGATTGGAATAAAACTAAATACGAAATTACGAAAATAGTATTGGAAAACTACTACAAATATAAATATAAATAGAATTATGGAATTATGAAAATGGAAATGGAATTATGAAAATAGGGTTGAGAGAATGTTTGCTATGGAAATATGAGAGTGAGAGAGTGAGAGATTGCTGTTGAATTGGTGTGGAAATGGGATGATAAAAGGAGTATTTATAGAGTTTTAAATGTTGCAATATTATTTTTAAAAAAAATCTTCTAAAATAGCCGTTGGGATTGTAACGGCTAAAAGAGCCATTGAGAAAAACCAGAAAACCCATTTAATTTATAACGGCTAATTTCATCAAAAAAAATTTACAACGGCTAAAAAAATGCCACGTGTCGACGCGGGATTGGGCGCAAAAGAGAGAGGTGTCAAGATGTTGTCGGGCGTGGTCTGCACGCCCTGACACGTGTCGAGGCCAGATTGGGCGAGTGGGCGACTGGTCTGCTGGGTGGGACACGTGTCGAGGCGGGATTGGGCGCGAAAACCAGAGAGAGGGAAAGGGCGAATAGGAGTGCGACAAGTGGCGTGGCGCGTGCTGGCGCGTGGCTGGCCCGTGTCGGAGCCCTATTGGGCAGAGATAAGAGTGAGAGTCGAGAGGCCGGGTTTAAAGTTTAGACGGGTTATTTTTTTTTTTTTTTAAGAATGTTGGGTTTAGACGGGTTTAGGGCGGGTTTCAGGTCTGGTCCAGGCCGGTCCACGGGTTAAAACGGGACGGATTTAGGGCGGGTCTATACTAAAATGGCGGCCTAAAGCCGTGATAAACCCGACCCGGACCACCCCCTCGGTCCATCACGGTTCATGCACGGTCCGGGCCGGGTCGGGAAACAGGACGGGTTTATTCCGGGTCGGGTCTGACCCGCCGGGTTTGTGGTAAACACTACTCCCCGTGTCATCCCGTGTCATTGCGTTTGTATTTGTTTACTTTATTCATTTATATGTCCAGTTTATTTTTCTTTTTATTCACTTTATTCAATTATGAGTAAGATTTTATTTTTTGTATTGTTGTTCTGATTTTTATATGTATATTCAAATTATTTTTATGAACTTATTTATTTGTATGTGTTTTCATTTTGATTATTTTAATTTTTATTTTTGACTATTTTTTACGTTCATTTTGTTTATAAGAGATGACAAAACTAAATGTTGCATTTATCATTTGTAATTAAAATTTTACACACAAAAGGCCCAATATCTCTATTGCAAAATTTTTAGATATTTCATGGACCACCTAAAGAGAAAGGCCTAATATTAGTCTTAAGACAGCACCATTGCACCAAATAAGTTAGCTTGTTACTTGTAAGTTGTAACGAAACAGGTGGCAAAAATTTAACAACACTCTCTTCAAAAAAGAAAAAAAAAATGTACTGTGAAAATCATGTAACATTGCTAATACTATCATATGCATGTAATTAGGACTGTCAACGATATACCGTTTGACCGTTTTTCGTTTCGTTCCAAGACGGAACAACTAACGAAACAGAAATTTGTTTCGTTTCGAAAACAAAATAGTTAAACGGAACGAATTTCGTCATACATTCAAGTGTGTATTACAGTTCAAATTTCGATGTTCTATCACGTTCTGTCAAAACGGAACGACTAACGAAAATTCGGCATGTACCGTTATAGAAATGGAACGGCAAACGAAACGGCATGTTCCGTCTCCTTTTCACCTACGGTTGTCACTCTGGCCGGGTGATCTTTTGAAGCGAATTCAACTTCTTTATTTTTTTCCAAATTAGACCCACCCTGTTAGAAAGAGAAGAACTCCCATCTTAAAAATCTAAATAATATTTAGATATTGAAGTAAATTAAAATTTACAAGTATTAATTTTTATTTGTATTGAAATTGTTAGTCAAAATGCTTTTGCCTATATATCTTTATTGTTGTACCAACCTTCTTCCTCCAGTCCATAATTGACAATTTTTCTGTTGAGAAAAACCTTTGGTAAAATATATTCTAAGAATACATGTATAATTTGTACAGAAAGTTCTTTCTATTTGTGTGGTTAAGATTAAATGTGGTCTGAAATTGACAATATGGCTAGCCGACACCAGTGCATGGGAATACTACTGTTTGTGTATATTTTATTTAGTTAGTTATTTATTTATTCTTTTTTTTTTCTCCTTTGTTATCTATGGTTAATTAGCATACAATGCATGGCATATCCACTGACACTGATTATATTCTATTTTATCGTTTTTTTTCCGGCTATTACTCTTTTTTATATTACGATCGACCTAGATAGTTTGAAATTACTTGTGATATCTTGCCATGTAATTGAAGAATTAATTTGTTGTCTTGCATTGTAGATTTGTAGGTCATACATGTCAATATGTCATATTTACCTTGTGATAAAAAGAATCTTCGTTCTTTTAGGTGAAAATTTTATTGTGTTGTACGTACGCACTTATTGTTTTCAAATACAAAGAAAAATGTCAGACGTTCAACCATCTGATCCCCTCACACGAAACCGTTCCCCCAATCACCCTTTTTTGCATTAGAATTAACAAATTAAACTAAGTTATAGGATATTGTATGAACATTTAAATTTTAAAATAAATTAGAAAACTTGATTTCAAATTTATTTAAAAAAAAAAAGCGATAGAAAAATGATAAATGGGAAGGCTAAATCTTCATTAAAATGGAAAATGGCCAGGGACGGAGCTAATTAAGTAAGAGCAAGTCCAGACACGTGCATGGGCTTGTTTTCCGAAATATATGGCCTGACAAGGCATTTTGTTGGTTAAAATATCAAAAGGCCTAAAAGTGCCTCGGGTTGAATCAGATATATGCGCGGACCTTGGTCAAGTTTCTGTACCGTCCCTTCAACTTGGCAGATGAATTGACTGATTTCGTTTCATTTCTCTTCTATATTTTATATTTTTCCATAATTAAAACCATTGGGTGGGCCTTAATGCATCTCTGATTTGAAATAAAACTTAATAAGGAAAACGACAAATTCAGTGCTAGATGCATTAAGACTCCACTGTGTACACAACAACACACTGTTGCTATATGCATTAAGCCAGTGCTTTATGCATTAAGACTTCCAGATTTTATTCAATTCATGCTCTTACAATTAGAGATAAATATAACAAAAAACAATTAGATTTTTGGAAAAATATATATTTTGCAATAATAATCTTAATCATGTTAATTTTATATTAAATTTATTATTTAAAATAATTTTTATTTTAATATTTCATTTATTAATTTTATGATGGTGCCCAGGCTTAAAATTCGGTTGGATCCGTCCTGCAAATGGCCATTCAATTTTTAAACGTGTCAAATACCTATATTCCCTATTCCTGTGGACCATGCATGTCTACCCAATTGAACATAACTGCTTCTATCATTATTTATTCTTTTGAGTATTTAAAGCCACCTTCTTGGAGGGCCATGGATACTGTAAACCTGCTAATTAAGAAGATGGAGGTAGCACATAGGGGGGCCACATTACAACATGCAAGAAGGGAGGCTGTTCATCAAGCACATGGATTGGCTAATCTAGCAAGAAGAAATGAAGTAGAGTATACTGGACAGCCGCATATGTTCTTACAGCAGCAGGGTACGCTGACAAGAGAAATTGAGGACCAGTATTTGGCTTTGTTTTTCACTGTTTCCTGGTGCTTTCGATTGTTTGTTTTGTTTTCAGTGTTTACTGTTTTTTTTACCTTTCTTTTCTTCTTTTTTTAGTTTGCTTAGTTCCTTAATTTCCAGCCGGTCTTTCTTTTAGTTAGTATGGAGCACCAGGATGTTTTTTATGTTTTTTATGATGGACTTTGATGTAATTGTTACTTTATTTGGATAAATGTAGCACCTACGGGTTTTTATCAAAAAAAAAAAAAAAAAAGAGTGTTTAAAGCCCTTCGTCAGCTTTTATCGTTGTTTGTTGAACCAATAATACATCAGCGCAACTTTACTCGAAAAAGAAACTTAGCGAAAAGAGTGAACAGGAATTTGGAATCCAAGACTTCATTGCATTGTTGGCTTGTTCCGCATTTAAATGAAGTACAGACAAGACAAGGTCGTGTGTTGGACTGTTGGCCACCCGGCCGGTACCAACCTGATCAACCAATAAGATTTCGACAACGCAACAAAAGCCCACAACATGTTTGCCACGAGTTGCTATTCTACGTACAATTTAGATGGATCATGCCATCATGGTCATGGGGCCACTTAACCAGTGGTCCGTCAGAATATGCCCGTCCCCATACCACAGAGGCACAAATCACAGTTCAATAAAAGTAACCCGAGTAAAGGATCAATTAAGTGGAATTATTCAATTTTGTACTGAGGCACACATAGGCCTGCCGACGGAAGATTCGTCCACGTTTTTCTGTGGATGTCCCTGCCAACGGAACAGCTAACCGTACAAATTTTCATTTCGTTTCAAAAAACGGATCGGTAACGGAATAGATTTCGTCATACGTTTATGTGGTATACAATTGATATCTGGTCGTTCCGTCTTGTTCTGTTCAAACGGAATGACTAACGAAATCATTGGCATATACCGTTTCAGAAATGGAACGGATAACGGAATCTATATTTTCCGTATACATCGTGGACGTTAGACAGGTCTAGGTACACATGTCAAAATTTGTGAAGTCAGAGCCATTTGTACCTAGACATGTCAAACGTGATTAGTGGCGATGGAATGGGGTGTTCAGTTTACTGTGCCGTTAAGAAGCAAAATCGATTTTGCTACCGTTAATCGTGCCACTTCGTAAACGAAACAATTTCGATAAACAGCATGTACAAATTTCGCTGCCGTTTCCCGTTTTCTTAAGGAGACGAAATAAATTTCACTGCCGTAATTTGTTCTATTTCGGCAAAATAAAACGGCATAACGGTTTATAGTATGCCAATGACAGCCCTAATTGTACATGTTCTCTGTTTTTTCGTAATACCAAACTTAATGCGCAGTAAATAGAAATTTCCAAATATTTCCCGTGCCAATGACCGTAACTCCGTGATGCTAGGCAGTAAATTAAATCACCAAATTTGTTCCTGTGTGAACATTTTCATGCTACTCTGACAACGATCTTAATTTACTTTACTTAGGTTGAGAATGCTAATTATATTTCATATGGTAATAGTGATTCGTCCAAAATTAAGCCAATTGAATTCTTAAGAGTACAAATGTGAAATATCTGATTTGCGGGTTAAGTGATAAAAATTAATGCTAATTAATTGTTTATTAAGAATAAGATTGTGGCTAACAATTTATGTATTAATTTTCTTTTTTTTCTTTCTTTTTCATTTTTTTTTGTCTTTTATCTTTGTAATCTTTTCTTATCAATAAAATTTGTCGGCGTGGTGATTGCCAACCTGACCCTCAAAAAAAAAAATATAAATTATGTATTAATTCTAATTTGTAATCCACTCTTAAATGAAACATTTGCTGGCAAATGAAAATATACTTAAAGTAGTATTATGTACATCTGAATTAATCAAACAAAGATGCATAATTATTATGTACAACAAATAATAGCCAATTCAAACATCAGAAAAAGTCATCCTATTTTCATGTCCTTAATTAATCTAGCTTCTGTTGAACGCAACAATGAGATCTTGGTTTCCTACTTTGCTGCTAAGCATGCTCTAATAAAAGTTTAAAACATTATATTTTGTCATTTTATCTGAAGTTGAAGACTGTGTGTGAAAAAATGACACGGAGCAAACAAACAAACTTGACGCTTTTTACTAACCTCATCTCTTCCTCTTTTGTTAAGATGAGAACGTTGAACCTTAAAATGGACTCTGATTTCATCATTTTTTTTTTCTTCTAGAAAGTAGAAACCAATAGGCAATATTCCTTAATTTAAGCAAATTTAGCTGACATACCATATGTTACTTTGGTCTCTCTACGACTTTACATAGTTGATGCTCATATTAATTACTACCAATTATTTTAAAAAAAAAACTACTACCAATCGTTTCATCAAATTTAATAATAGGAATTCATAGATTAATTAGTTCATTCAAAATATAACCTCGGAATCAGAAGGCACAAGCACTCCTTTACCTTCGCAAGCAATACTGCCCTTAATCCCCAAAATGCAGGAGCGCATCAACCCTAAAACACCACTGATCTAATTAACTATCTATTTTAGTTATAATTGTCTATTCTAATCTATTAAACTCGCCATATCTTTGATGGAAGCCCCTGCTTAGGCACCGGGAACGGGCTATATTCCACTTCATCACTTGATCCCACAACCTCCAACCTACATCAAATAGACAAATATGAAAAACAAAACAAAGGAATGAGGAAGTTGTGTTTGTATACATGAAGCTAATTTGAAAATGTGATTTGTCCAGAAGAAGTTTGTAGTAGGGTTAACCTACCCTTTATAGGGATAATTAGGCTAGTTTTTCAAATGGAAGTTCATTTTGAATTGGACAAAGCTCCAAAAAGAGCAGCAAAATTTGAGTTGTATTTAGGCCCTAACATTATATATTACTTTGCGTTGAATTTTGCGTTGAATTTTTATATTAGGTTTTGACTACTGGGCTCTTCTTCAATCTTACACACAACGCAAACTTCATACTCACCTGTAATTAGTAACCAAGTGGTGAATAAGGATCAGTATCTCAAGCTTGGCTAGCTCATTGCCTGGACAAGCATGCACACCGTTGCCAAATGGCAGGAATGTATTTGGCCTCGGCGGGACCTGTACATTGAAAAATGAAAATAATAGTTATGCTGTGAGCCTGTGAATTGAGGACTCTACACCACTCATTAGTCATTATGGTTTTAGTCAAGTTTAGTATTTCAATGATATCTTCTCGAAAGGTTACAGGTGGCTTTATAACATCTTTTTAAAATGCTTCAAAGTGATGTTGTTGTGATATATGTCTGCCAAATGTGAGACCTACTGGTATCTACAAGACTACAACTATGTATATGCTATGTCTGACGTCCGATGTGGCTCCTAAGTATTGTTGTCAAGTCAAGCATCTTGAATTGTATCACTTGATTCCAAACTTAGGTAGTAACACGTGCATGGTAATTTTAATACATGCTGAAATATATAAGTGTATTTTTGAAGATAAGTTGGGTCAAACCCTCCAACTTATTTCGAAATTAAATGTCACAATGAGCCCTCCAGTCAGCTTTCGAACCCGCGACCTTTATCGGAAGTGCGTTATTCTTTGCCACTAGAGCAAAAACTGGTTCTCAATAAATGTGTATTACACTAATTTCTTAATTAAAGTTTTATCCCTAAACACGATTGGTAACAATAACGGAAGCTCCCAACAATAAATCTATCTTATAAATAGTATTCTTGATGTGGAGTACTAATGCATCAGGCATCAGTAAATATACTGGTGAATTTTAAAAATGGGAAATTACCATTTATGAAGGACTAATACCGGGAAAGAACAAAAGGATCCTAAAATAAATGTGACCTAATAAATGGTTTGTGGGGAAACAGCAAGAAAAGGATTAAGTCAAGTGTAGTATTTGGGAAATGACATCACTATTCTAGGCAAAGTGAAAGTATGGGTGTGCCCAGTTGCCACAGCTAACCAATCCCTTGAACTCAACCAATAAAGGCTCTGTGTCAAAACTAAGCCCAGCCCCTGACAACTACCCAACGTACGAACACCAGATACTAACACAAAAGAAAAAAGAGTACTTCTACCATTCTTTAGCAGATTCCTTGCGGAATCAATAGCACGTAAGTATGTAACAATTCATTAACAGATGAATTCTATAATATTTGTTATGAGTATAGTAAACTTTAAGGGCTGATGGTATAGTAAAATCTGCTGCAGAAACCTTAAACATTTTCATAAGATAACCTCACAATTAATCTGCCCCTCTATAGTACTTGAATGATTCACAATTGAATAGACATAGAAAAATTACAGAAAAACCACATTCCATGAGGAATTGTGGATTAAATGGATTGAAATGTAAGCAACAGTTGTCTGAATTCTGAAATATTGCCCCAGGCATGAGGGAGAGGGAATAGCACACAGAAATATACACAGATACACAAACCTCAAATCTGGATGGGTTGAACTTGTCAGGATCTTGAAAAAACTCGGAGTTGTGATGTATGTTCCTGAAAAGTGGCATTACCTTCCATCCCTTGGGGATAAGATACCCTGCACCCATAATCACATCAACTTATCACCAATATCGTTTTGTATTTTTACATATATGGCACCAGCTGGTGTTCGTTCCATTTGCAGTAAAATAAATTGAGTTGTACATGATTGTTTGTGTCATTTTGCAACTTAATTTAGGACAACTATAGGTGTTTTAGAAAACCAAATCAATATATAGTTTGCAATTTCCGAGAAAAAAAGTAAGTATTAATTATAGATAATTAAATGGATTAATATTATTTTGATCTCGCCCAATACATATTATATTCAGTTACATTTTATGTTAACACTTATTGATTGGTGAGGCTTACCAATTATTCTTTGAACAATAATTTCAACATAGGATGCCAAAGCATTCCGCTTTTACTCACTTACAAAAATGCTTTTTTGCCCATAACTATTAAGCTTTATGTAATTTCCTTTTTATTTCATGTACTTTGAATAAAAGCTATGGTTTTGGTCTTTACTATTCTGAAGAAAAAAAAAATATGCTTACTTATAGATATATTTACTGGGCCATATGTACGATTCAATGAGAGACTACGGACCAACTTTTTGTAATTGTGGCCCCTGTAATATATTGGTACCAACCGTACGGATCGAGTGCTACGTGGCAATTCGTACCTTTATACTCCACGTCAGCCACTGCCTCCCTAAAGGTGAATGAAATTATGGTTGCCATCCTTAAGCTCTCCGACATGACCTAATAATAATTCATAACAATTGAAGGAATCAGGAAAGAAGAAAATAGCACAATACTCTCATATGTTTGTACCCAATCATTGGCATTCATTGGAAGTACCACTTATTAATTGCACAAAGGAAGATTGAGAACTATTCTTCATCTTTAATCCTTTTTTTTTTTTTTTACAAATCACTTTAGTTCATAATGGATTAAAAAGTTTCGATAACGTATTGATGTGGAAACCTTGATAACCACATAAAATAACCTTTAGTTTTAGACCATATTTTGTTAGATCGCAGTCTATATTTATTGTACATGCATGATACTCATAAAAAAGGGTCTGAAATTTGCAATTATTTATATTAATGTTACTTGATCGAATACCAAATGATATCCATTAATTGCATGAAAATCAAAATCGTACCAATATAGATGGTTAACGGCATGCCTATATATTTTTTTCCTTCAAGACTTTCATATTTATTTTAAAAAAATGTTATGAGGATTGTCAATTTAAGAGGTTGTCAATGAATCATAATCCTCATATATTTTTTTTTCAAAAAAAAGTGAAGTTATTGCTATTAAAATAATAATTCCGTGCTCAAAGGAGAATGACCATTCAAACTACAAAATTTAAAATATATATGCATGGGACAGCCAGTCAAAAATGTTGATGAAAGAATTAATCATCAGAAGAAGCAAAATTGTCTTTGAATAGGAATGACTTCAATTGTACAATTTAAATATGAAGGGATGTCAAACGTGCGAAACGGAAGCGGAACTGGTATGTTCCGTTTCTGTTCCGTTCCAACTAATGTAAATAAATTTTATTTTGTTTCCATTCCATTGAACAGTTTTCTGTTACGTTAGCTGTTCCGTTCATCATTTTCTATTGATTTCAGCCAATTTTTCGGTAAACGGAATACTAACGTTTACCAACGTCTGTTCCGTTTTCAGAAACAAAACTGAAAACCCTTCCGTTAGCTATTCCGTCCGGACGAAACGGAACGAAAACGTGCGAAACGGTACACTTTTGACAGCCCTAATGCCTTTGATTTGACAATTTATTTATGTTTTTTCCTTTACCCTCATCTGGGATTAAAATCATTATATGGAACAAATCGATTTACTTAGCTAGGTTATAATATTACAAAATTATTAAATTAAGATTAAGAACTAAGAAATGCTATATTTATATGTCACTAATTTTGGAAGAACAAAATAACACAAAAAAGGGAAACCACATAATTACTTACCCTATTTGTGACATTCATTGTCCTTGTCTGGGTCCATGTCAAGGGTTTCTTTCCACAATCATTAGCCTGATAGATTTCCATTTGCTCAGCCTACACAGAAACTAAAAAATTGAACATCCAAAATTCAACAATCATTTAAGGATAGAAGTTATTAAATATTAAACCATACCTTCACAAGAGCTAGTAAATTGGGGTAATCGTGGAGATACTTTAAAATCCAGGTAAGTGCACTTGCAGTGGTATCCTGTGCCGCAAAGAGTACACCTATTACATTATCTGCAATCTGATTGTCAGTTAGTTTGCATAAGTTTTCGTCCATACTATCCATCAAACACCCCAAAAGATCACTCCTCGATTCTCCCTTCTGCCTTCTCAGTTCTATTATCTCATGTAAAATGCAGTTCAATCGCTTCCTCGCCTACATATAAACAAAAGATCATCCTTAATTTAGTTTTAACATAATTCAGCGATTCAAAGAAATGATGTGAAAGCGAGCATAGTAATTAAAACATTATAAAGCTAGCTTTGTGTTACTTACTTGGACTGATCTCTGGTATGGAGTCCCGGGAAAATTAATTGCGAAAGAGTTGTAGCCTTTGTCTAAAATTAAGTAATTCTTCTTTAATTCCTTCATGTAACGGTCATCCAAGTCTCGTCCAAAAATCACGAGAATTCCGACATTGAAAGAAAGCTATATCATAATGAAGGGAAACGACACAGACATTAATTAACAATTTTAGTTGAATATTACAAGTCGAATGATAAGTTGATAAATGCATGTAATATTACTCTTCTCATTGCATGGTATGTCGTCTCCAAATGTCCATCCCATTCCTGCAGCAAACAGCTAACCGTCGACTCAATATCTGGTAAGATGGCACGAAGTAAGTCAGGGTTTAATGAACCCTGAACAATTTTCCTCAACCTGACATGATAATCTCCATGGTGGAAGAACAACGCCCATGGCCCGATCATAAATTCTTTACTTTTTGGGAAAGTTGGCTTGAACAGATCTGCATGATTCACTAGCACAAATTTAACAGCCTCAGCTGTAGCCAGTATCACACAAGGGCAACCCAGGACATGGGTCTTGAAGACTTCACCATACCTGTGGTTGATTATAAGGAGGTAATTAAAATTGCTGTCACCTTATGATCAAAATGTATATATTTTAACACGTTCAAAGATCAAATCAAACCTTTTTAGTCTTGACTTGAAGAAGTAATTGGGACTTTGAGAGTAAAGTTGAAGAGTTTCTCCTATGTAAGGCCAGCCAAGGGAACCGGGCGGGAGTTGGAGTTGCATATCTGATGCTCTCCTGTTGATCTTTTTCATGAAGAGAAAAGAGAGGACGGAGATGGAAAGGATAGTGCATATTAGGCTGTAACTAATATCCATCATTTCACTACGGATTGACAGAGAAAATGCTACGTTGAAGGTGATTAATTCCCAAATGAGAGCGACAATGAGAAATTGAAATTTAGACGCGGAAAGATCTTGTGGAAATGTTGGATCATAGCTGGCATTGGTATAGGGTTTTTATTGAGGGAGGGAGATGGAAGAAAGAGATTACATGGAAACCCCTACAAGCAACGTCCGCTGGATAAGAACACGTGTCAGGCATCCACAACGATAGTCATAGATTTTCACCACGAAATAGTCTTGCATGAAAATCAAGTGTATCTTCTCATAAGGTCCGTTTATTATTTTAAATGGAGAAGTAGTTTTTAATTTCACAGGTGTTACAGAATTGGCAATTTGTATGATATTTAGACTAGTAGAGGTGGCAATCGGATGATTATCGGATCGGCTCAAAATTTTCGATGTAGAGAGAGAATGTTGAATGAGGAAAGGAATTTAGTGCAGTTACAAGGTACATTACTATTTTCTTTTTCTTTTTCTAGAAATTGTAACTGACGCGTGATGTGTTGCACAAGAATATAGGGCACGTGGACACTGTGTCTTAACTTCAATATTAAAGTTGATACTAATAATAACAAACTTTAATATCAATATAATATTAATAACAAAATCAGTACAACAAACTATAATCTTAAAAATATTAAATTCATTAGCGTCCAATGCATCTCATTGCAACATAAAACAGTTACGGTCCATTTGCAGAAACCATATTGGCCCATAATCCGCCAGATCTACGCGGTGCCATTTATAAAACTGAACTTAACAATATGGGCCCTTGGAAAGAGCAGAACGTATTAAGTTGCCAGCATTAATTCCTAATGAACTACAGAATTTTGTGAAGTGAGAAGTTCATGACTGCCAGCTTGATTTAATAATGCTAGGTGATGAGAGGGTAGATTGACTTAGTGTTTGTAATAAGGGACTTCTCTTTTAAATTAAAACTGGTGGATTAATTGCCTACGTGTTTCCAAAAAAAAAAATTATAAAATAATTTAGTTATTTACAAAAGTTGTGGAGATTTTTTAATCGGCATCACTGGTAATACGCAATCTATGACTACTTATGTACATTAACTGAACTCATTTCGAAGTTAACGAGATGATTTGTTTCCAGAAAAAAATTTTCTTTTCGAATTTGTAATTTTAATGAAAAACAAACTGTTCAGACCCATATGCTAAAATTTTATTTTCCGTCGAGCTATCAAGTGGCACATATATATAAAAAATCTTGCAATATAACTTTGTTTTCATGTTATAAATTCTATCTGCAGGTTTTAAAAAACTAAGATTCTATTAGGTTTAGTTACATTTTTTCCGACACATTGACATTCTACAATCTAGAGTTTTTCCACGGACTCAACTAAAAGCATGATTCATGAACAATTGGAAGTAAATATGTTGCTGCAATAAAAATCCTTTCTGTTAAATTCAAATTCTTGTTTCTCAGATTTATTTTATTTTATTTTTTTTTTTTTGATACACCAGACAGAAGTTTCTCAGATACTCATTGTTCAATCTTATTTGAAAATATCCCCATCTCCCTGACTCCCTATCATATGTTGTTTAATTGGTATTGGTTCCCACAATAGTAAGCGGGTCCACCGCTTTCCTCTTATATATTGAGACCCTCATAAGTCATAAGTCATGAGTCATGACTAATGTCTCCGCTGGCTAGTTCAGTTGGTAGAGACATATGTCTTCCTACGGGAAGACGTTAGTAAGTGGTTAGGATACACAATTCTTATTTTTATTACAATTAATAATCATAAAACAAGCAAACAACCACAAGAAAGAATCTTGCGAGTATGTAACACATCAATTAATCAAGAGAAAAGCGATTATGGATATACATTTTCAAGAATCATATCAAGAAGTAAAAATCCAAGGCGTAGGAGTTGGTGGCGTGCTGCGCCTCTCTTCCTTCTTCTCCAATGGATGACCTCGAGTCCACCAAAAGCTCTAACCAAATTCTAGAAGTTTGTGCTAGCAAACTCTAGAACTGGGCTAATTCCTTGTTGCATTTCTTCACAAAATTAACTATTTAATTTGTGGTTAATATTCAACACATGAATTACTATGGAAGAGCAATAATATGATAGAGCAATGGAAGAGAAAAATCTTATATTTTTTCTGTAATTTTTGTCCATATTAATTAGGGAGAGAGGAAGAGATTAACGCTAAATTTAGCGGTGCTGTTTCCTTAATTAACAGCCCTATATTTAGGCATCCAAACTTCATCCTTCTTTCATCCAATATGGATAAAATTGTCCCTTATATGCTGGCCACGAGATGACCTAATTTAGCCATTTTATTTTGTTATTTTGCTCTCATATTAACACATTAAATCAATCATTTAATGGTCTAATTAAATTGTTTTCTTATTAAGTTGAATTTTCAATTCAACCAATTAAAATATATTGAATAAAATTAATTATCAACTTATTGATAATTATTTTGGAATTAGCAAATGCATTAATTTATTTCTATATAATCTCTTTGATTTAATTAATTATAACGGTTCATAACGGTATATAATTAATTAATCAACTTATCATATTTTCATCGCACTTACTGCTGTGAATTAATAAATAATGCACTGTATGGTTAAAACTTTATTTGTGTGACCCTTTGAGGATTTATGTTATGTTGGCCATGAAAATAAATCGTTATTTATTTTCAATAATCATAAACAGTATCTAGCAACACGTTATGACTCCCAATTCACATAAATAATGTATTGATATAAATATTCAAATCTTGCATAAGAAATAAAAGTATTTCCTTATCCGATTCTTATGTCACATGATATCATCGTATAATCCAAGATAGGAATGTGTCATTCTTACAGATCATACGTTTTTTGATCTAAAGTTGATTGCACAAATTGGCCAAACAATCTAATTCCATAAAGATGCCCAAACAGATATCATCACTCACTAGGTATACTAATGAGGGACATACGATTTTCTTGATGAACAATTTTTCTCCGCACAATTCAAGAGAACATAAATAAAGTCTGTATAGCAGCCCTTATCAGAAATCAACGGTAGACGATATTTATAGAATCTATTCTCATGTGGAAAAGTTGAACCATCTCCAACTTAGAATCAAACTCATATGAAATAAACAATGACATATAACACAATCCATATGTTTATTTTATTGGGTCAAGTCTTGTGCTATGTTCCAATAACATACACATATGCAATTAAGTTGGTAACTCTTTACTTATGATTTGTAGAACTTAATCATTCCTTAACTTGCGTACTAATCTTATATGATAATTAATGTTTCTTGTTAATTATCAAGATTATGGACAGTTTAGATTTATTATTGTCATTCTAACAAATGATCCATAGAGATCCACAATTCAGATCCTCAACGTGAATGATCTGTCAATAATAAATCCTAGAAACAAATGATCAAATAACATCAATAACATAAACTAATATTTAAATCATTAAATTATTGACTTTTAGGACATAACTCCAACAAAGACTTGGGTTCGATTCTCGATGAGGCGAGATTAATTGGGTTGGATGCCTACGGGCTTTGATCAAAAAAAAAAAAAAAATCATGACTAATGACTGGTCTATTATGATTTATGCCTTTGAATTGACAATTACCTTGGCTTTAAATTGGGTCCCTATGTAAATTATATCTCCCTATAGTTTCAGGAGGAATCTGAATGCACGATTCGATCTTCGATAATAAATGTGCAAAGGGGAAGCAAAGAATGCCACAGACAGGGTCCGCAACAATTACAAATGTGCGCGCAGCGATGAATTTAAGCGAGTACATAGAACAATATATCGGCACAATGTGTATTTTTACATCTTATTTGGCGGAGGCCCTGCAACAATTACAATGCCCAGAATAATCAACTATCGAATTAACAAGGTAGGTCCCACAAAATCTTGCATGTATATATACGTGAAAAAGACTTGGTTCATCATCAATAATTATTATTATGAATTTATGAGCCAAGCAGTTTGTATTTTCGGCAATCCAAATGCCGATCCAACAACGTTATTTTGAAAATTTCGAATTTTTAACAGTTATTATCGAAATTCGTGTGAACAGTAACGTCATTTTTAATTTTTTCGGTCCGTTATAAGTCATAAGTCATAACCTAATCAATACCAATCAAACATAAACAAAAATTGTTGGAACAATATTTATTATTTTCTTTTTGTTAATTTCTGATCTTTTTGTTTATTTATTGACAGTACAATGTAAATCAGACTACTCGATATGGAAATTATTACTAATATTTAATTACCGAATTTGTTGTAACAAATATAATTTTATTAAAATTTTTAATATTGATTATCATTTGGAGTGAATATATTGCAATTTAAATTATATAATATTATTTCAATTTATAAATTATATTGCAAGTTAGATTATATGATATTATTTCAATTTTTAAAAAAATTGTTGCATAGGAATTTAAAGCAACAGTTGAAGTGGCCAAATTAGACATGAACTACCTTAGATTTCTAAATATATTTAATCCTTAAATTAAATAATGATTGGTACAAATATTTTTAATATCTTTAACCAAAAAAAGAAAAAAAATTTAATTATAGAAAATGCAAAAAGAGAAAAATATTTTTAGTTATAAAAAATACGGTTACAGATTTTGGATCCAAGTGCGATAAAATAGATTGAAACCAGGCTTGAAAGTTGAAACAATGCTAATGCGGTCAGGTTGAATCAGTGATCTACAGCCTCGGTCAGGTTTTATTCATTCCGGTCAGGGTAGGTTTGGATTAGATCAATGACTGGTCCGGGTGTGGTCAACAAGGTCGCTGCCCGTGTTGTACGATGCGCTGAAGCGTCGTTAAGCGTCATTGTTCGGTCTGAACCAGTTCGTTCAGTGAAGCAGACCTGAACCACCGACCTTCCGCTCTTGTTTCGTCTCGACAAAAAATCAATCTAATCGTCTCATAAATGACTTTCGCTTAAACACTTTTCTAACAAATGAGAGGAAGTAAGAGAGAATTAATTTAGCATAGGCGTGCCAATGATTCCAAGGAAAGACCGCGAGCACCGCTCCACTGAAATTAAATGTATTGTATAAAGAGTTAAATCTAACTTCTACTCACCACTAAATCTAAATTAGGTTGTACTTATTCGTTTTAATGAAAAAAAAGAGGGGTTCAGATATAAAAACAAAAAGTGAAATCGTTTTATTCCCAACTGGTTGAATAAAACAGGGGCCACAATTAGGGCCATCAAACGTGGTAAGTGGCAACAAAACAGGGTGTTTCGTTTGCCGTGACACTAACGAAACGGTACAATTTCGACATTCTGTTAACTGTTTCATTTACTGTTTCATTAAACGACATGTACAAAATATACGATTTCAGTAAACGGCATGTGCTATTTCGTTCCGCTGTCTATTTCGTTTGCTGTTCCGTTATCGAAACAAAATAAAAACTGATGTCGTTATTCGTTCCGTTTCGGTTATACGAAACAGCAGCACGTGGCTAATGGTACAATTGACAGGCCTAGCCACAATAAGTACAGTCAAACCACTCGAGTAGGGGTCACTATTAAAGCTGTCAACGGCAGCTGTTATGCCGTTTGCCATCACGTGAACCCATTAACGAACGGTAAGTGGCAGACCGAAATGAAGCGTTTCGATAACGGAACGGCAAACGAAACATAGAATTGTGCCGTTTCGAACTGTTCCGCTTCGTTTTCAACAAAAATACATGTAATTTCTAAGTGGAACGAATAGTGGCACTGAATCTTGTTTCGTTTTCTAAACGGAACGGTAAACGGTATGAAATACAATACCGTTTTCATAACGAAACGGAAAATGGAACGACCTGTTCCGTGCCATTTCACCACGTTAGACAGCTATAGTCACTATTAACAAAACACCAAAAAAAGAAACTAATTTCGATAAGGACACGCTTCTTATAATAGAAAATGATAAAAATAAAAACATTGGATACGGCCACGTGGCAATCAGACTGAAAGCTGTCTTGTAAGTTGTAACCTACTAATCTTGTAATATTTTTTTAACATTATCAAAATTGCAACTTAGAAGAGTACTATGTCATTTTCTAAAGCTTCTAATGTTCACTTATCGGTTATTGTTTAGTTATTAACAGTAGTTTTTATCCTTTAAAAATTTTTATAGCTTATAGTTGACATCTTAGAACAAAATAAATAAGCTGCTGTTGTCTTAAAGAGTACGTTTTTTTTTGGACCCCTCAAATAATAATAATAATAATAATAATAATAATAATAATGATAATCAAGAACTAGTTCTTGGTCTAGTGGTAAAAGAGCAATGCTTCTTTAAGCAGAGGTCATAGGTTCGAAACTCAGCTGGAGATCCCTTGTGAATTTAATTTCAAAATAAGTTGGAGGACTTGATCTCATCTAATCTTCAAATAATAATAATAATAATAATCAAATTATTTTTGAATATTGTTGGAGATGATTCTTTTTTTTTTGTTATCTAACTCGAATAGTTTACTGTTTGATCTAACGGTCTGCATTAATATAATATTTTTGTTGCTAATTTGTTTGCAGAAATGATAACTGTCATTTGTAGTTTTCCCATCACATGTCATTGCTAAACGTAAAGTGAACACATTGAACAAACAAGGTAAACATATAGATGATCAAATGGAACACTTACAAACAAGTAAGTGTGTCATTTCTTGTTCAGATTTTTATATGCATATTCAATTTATTTTTTTTGAACTTATTTGTTTGTATGTGTTAATTATTACATATGTTCACCATGTCTATGTTATGTGTTCACTTTTTGTTTAGCGATGGTAAAACTGTGTTCACTTTTTGTTTAGCGATGGTAAAACTGCAGATGACAATCAATTTCCATTTTTTTGGTTGCTCCTTTTTATTTGACCATTTCCATTTAAATTTAACGGCCCATCTTTAACATGATCAAACATTGGCTGAGATCTTATTAACTCTACGATTAAAGTAAATATGAGGTCAGAAGTCAGAACCGATCTGTACCATAGACCATACTTATGTACTGAAAGGTCCAGATTATGTGAGGACTATTGGCATAATATTTCTATATTACTATATTATAATAGTTAAATAGTTAATGCACCTTGTGAAGAAATACTTAATGTACAAAAAAAAAAAGCTCTGCTTTATGTATTCAGTACTAAATGTAATTAATTTCGGCCCATTATACCCAAGCCTTCAACATGTCAAACAGTCATAGTCGAAAGCCACAATTCAATTTGGAAGTAATTGGGCTTGGGCTAATTTAGAAAGAACACTATCAAGCAGTTTTCTGTGGAGATGCTAATTAACTACGGCCATTCGGCCCATTACATATAACAAAAATCAGAATTGCCGGAAAAATTAAAACTAGTTTTACTGTTCATCGGAATTTCAAAAAAAATCTAAAAAAATTCTGAATTTTAAAAATGGCGTTGTTAGATCGGGATTCCGGTTAACGATCTAACAAATCGCTTAGATCGGTAACCGGGAACCCGATCTAAGCTAAGATCGGTAACCCGGTTACCGATCTAAGCCCCACCGAAAAAGGTGACAGAGACTTTTGTTTTTTGCCTTTTAGATCGGTAACCCGGTTACCGATCTAAGCCATACACGTTTGAATTTTTTTTTTTCTTTTTATTTTAATTAGTTTAATTAGGTAAATAATAGAAAAAATAAAATAAATATTGGAAAAATAATTAAAAAATCATAATAAATATAAATAATTATAATATGTGATTTGAAAAATTTTTATAATTATTTTATACATTTTATAATTATGAAATAATTAATTATAAATTAGAAAAAAATAATTAATTGCGATTCAAAATTTGTTCTTAGAATTTTCCTTATTTATATTGGGTTCAAATTGCGCTTAGGATGGTTGGCATAATCAAAACGAAGCAGGATTAGTTAAACATTCCTTTTTTTAATTTTGACAAAAATAGTAGGCTTGTAAGAAGTAACCCCACACTAGACACTACTCAGTTAAATTGCGCACTGTATTCCATGTGACACCACTACATTTATTCCATGTGACACAATGATTGGATTGATTAAAATTACATCTGCCAAGATTGGAATGATTCAAATAATAGAGTAAGATCGTCAACCAAAATAACAATCCAAGCTAAGATCGTCAACCGAGATAACAATCTAAGCTATTGTCATGTGATTTGATATTAACGAAAGCAACTTTAGTATATTTTAGTGGGATCGAAAGCAACTTTAGTATATTTTAGTGGGATCGAAAGCAACTTTAGTATTTTTTAGTGCCAGCGAAAATTTAGGGAATTCGATCGTAATGGTTATAAATAGATGGTCGCTCTCACAATTTGACAATCATCCATCATTCTCAAACACTGCACTCTGAATCAATTAAAGAAATAATCCACCAAATATGTTTTCCATTCCGGTTTTCGTTAATCAATCTCCATATAATCCACCAAATTATTTTAGTTTCGATGCCTCATTGCAAACTGATTATGAATCAATTAAAGAAATAATTTTGTCATCACTGGGATTTTATCACGGTCATTACAATTTGAGAATCGTTTCGCATTTTAATACCATAATTGAAGGAAGGTACCAGCGTATGCAGTTGCCGGTGAACTCAGAAAATGAATGGCGGTATGTACAAGAGGAGGGCTTCCAAGCAAGAAGGCTACATGGCCTTGAACTGCACGTTGATTTGCTTCCAGCAACTGGTGATGGCTTACAAGGTAAATTACACTAACCTAACAGTTTTGGTATAATCATAACATTTCTAGCATTACAAGAATATTACGCATTTTGTAAATTGAATATTTCGTATTATAAGAATTATAAAATTGAATATTACGCATTTTTGGCTTAGGAAAAAATTAAATATTACGCATTATAAGAAATATGAAATAATATTTTATAAATAATGCTTTATTATTAACTGATGTAATTAGGAGGACAGACAAATTATAATTATGATTATAATTATAATTTTAATCAACAAGCCAACAATACCGAAGAAGACGAAGAAAGAAATAATGAATACAATACGAGTGCTCAGGGTTGGGATTCTTGGGAACAACCCGAGAGTAGTAGTCCACAACCGAGACAAGAGAGAACAAATAATCAGTACAATATGAATGCTGAGGGTTGGGATCCTTGGTCACAGCCTGAGAGTAGTAGACAAGCTCGACAAGAAGCAGAAGAAGAAATAGAAGGGGATATAGACGAACTTGACGAGGCATATGACCGTGGGCCGGGTTATCAGTCAAATTATGCAACGGGTGAGGACTTCACTGATGAAGAGGCGGAGTTTAGGGAGGCACAAGACTTCGAGGGAGAGGGTTTTGCGAATCACGAGTATTATATTACCGGAAGGACAGATAATTACCATCCCGTTAGGCAATTTTCGGATATCTCGGAGTACAGAAATTCGATTCCACAACCGTCTCAACCAGAACATTCAGGGCCTTTAGCCGAAGGAAACATTTTTATGTCGAAAGAACAATTAAAACAAGCTTGCAGTAAATACGCAGTAGAAAACAATGTACAACACAAAGCAAGTAAGAGTAGTACAATATTATATGTATTGGATTGTAAGGTGCCTACCTGTAAGTGGCATTTGTATGCCCGTACAGAAAAGGAAGGTATATTTTGGAAAATAATTAAGAATGAAGAAGAGCATACATGCGTGAGAAGGGTCGGGGATTTCACGCATGACAATCTGACGGCTGCTGTAATCGCAAACAGCATTAGGAATGCGGTAAAGAGAGATCTCGGTATTTCCATAGATGACGTGAAATCCATATTGGAGAAAGAATATCCAAATGTAAAACCAACTTATAACAAACTATGGCGTGGGAGAGAGAAAGCGATCGAACAACTTTTTGGATCATGGGAGGGCTCATACAACAAACTTCCGAGTATATTATTGGCTATACAAAAGACGACCCCAGGGACCCAGATCAAATGGTTGACAGAGAGCGTAGGGGATCCCAACAGAGCTATGTTCAAGGCAGCAGCATGGGCATATGGGCCTTGTATCGCGGCGGTACCGTACCTGAGGCCTGTTATCAGTATCGACGCGTCGTTCTTATCGGGCCGCTACAAGGGAACATTGTTAGCGGCATGCGGTTATGACCCGGAGCAGCGGTTGCTTCCACTAGCATTTGCAATAGTGGAAAAAGAGAACGAACAATGTTGGGGTTGGTTCATGAATTTTGTAAGGCGGCAAGTGATTGGAGAAGGAAAAAAATTCTGTGTTGTTTCTGATCGCCATTGGGGAATAAGGAACACGTTCAAACAACCCCAATACGGTTGGCAAGAGGATGCGAACCCTTCATATGCCGTGCACCGATATTGCATGCAACATATATGTGAAAACGTGTTCAAGGCATCTGACAAAGACACAACTCTGCCAGACAAATTCAGAAAGAAATTAGCCAACAAGAAAAAAAAGAGGCTGTTCTACAAAATGTGGAACGAACTGAAAACAACGAATCCAAAGGCGATCGACTACCTTATAAAGTACGGAAAAGAGAATGAAGCAGATGACAACGAGGAATGGAGACCTGAAAGGTGGGCACAAATGTATGACGGTGGTTATCGTTGGGGTATTATGACTAGTAATGGATCTGAAAGTCTCAATAGCAGGTACAAGGCTGAGAGAAGACTACCAGTTGTTGGACTTGTGGAAGGCACTTGGTACAAAACTGTGAAATGGTTTAACGAAAGAAAGCAAATAGCATTGGCGAGACAGGCGGAGGGAGAACGATGGCCAAAAGAAATCCAACTTAAGCTCATGAAGCATTCTCTTAAAGCAGGTACAACTGTCCTTCTTTTGTAATCATATTTACTTCTAATTTTTAAAATGTATGATGATATGAATTCTTATATGCAGCGGCAATCAACGTTATCACCGTTGACATTGAACGTGGAGAATTTGAAGCTCAAGTGCCCTTCGAAAAAAATGACCCGGGAATAACGTGGAAGTACCAAGTTTTCCTTAAGCGAAATTACCAACCCAGAGATCCTCAACTACCGACCAGGCGCGCTTGGTGTAAGTGCAGAAAACCTCAACTCACAGGAATACCATGTCTTCATGTTGTTGCTGTATGCGGTCATTGCAGGTGGGATGTCTCTGATTTTGTGGACGAACGGTACAGCACAGAAAATATGCTCAAAATATGGTCAACAGGTGAATTTCATTGCTACGAAGATGAACATGAGTGGCCTGTTTATGATGGGCCCCTGATCTATCCGGATAAGAGATTGATTAATCGAGGAAGGCGAAAGAAGGATCGTAATTGGATGTGGATGGATGCAATGCGAAAGAAAAATCAGGCCAACCAGAGGCGCCGAACCAGAAGGGACAACAACGCTCATGAACCTGTGTCGATGGAGGACGTTCAATCTGGTCGTCGTACCAACCCTCGAAGGACTACAAGACCTTCTGCAAGGAACAGAGCTCAATCTTCTACAGGGAACCGCGGTGAACCTTCTAGGGAGCCGGTTCAACCTGGCCGGAATTCTGTAAGCATTGATCCTCACACAGAAAGTCGTGTCAGTCTTGGGATAGAAGGTATTCAACCACGTAGAAATTCCATTAGCGTGGATGAACGACCAATTTCGTTCCGACTTCCAACAACTCAGGGAGCTTCAAGTAGCAGGGGTACTCATGGCGCATCAAGTAGCAGGGGACCATCTGACAGCACAAGCAGTGGAGGAAGGGGGATACGAGGTGGGGTTTTACGGCTAGGGTCGAGGTTCATGAACATCCTTCCAACAAGAGGACGAAGGCATTAGTTTGATGTAATAATCTTCATGTTTTGTGATAATTTTATGTAATGACGAAAATTGTTCGGTAGATTTCTCTATAATTTAGAATTGTACAATACTTTATTTTCCTACCTTTTGGTAATTGAGAAATCATTTAAATTTATCAACATCAATAAAATTATAAAACTGAAATCATATGCTTGTAAAAATCAACAGAAAAAATGTGTCTTGAGCAAATAAAATATTTATGAATAAAATACGGATGCACATGGATAAAACAAATAAATCTCTACTTCATTTGCACCCAACATGTGACGTGAAGCAACAAGTGTAGAATGGACGAAATTGAAGCAAATTGTTTTCTTATGTCGAATTAATTTGTTTATCATCTGACAATCATTCACTTGTGTTAACTTTGGTATTTTTTTCCAATTCAAACTTATATTTAAAAACCATATTGTATGGTTGGACTCTATGATATACGTATTATCTATATAAAAAATATATAATGATAATTGTTGCATATTTTACCGTTCATCGAATGAATTAAAATTTTAGCAGTCCAAAATTAACGTTTCCTGATACATCATTAATTATTCTAAATGATATAAAAAATCAATTGCTAGACTATCTATACCTCCCATGATGCACCTATAAATTTAATTTTATTTTCAACTTTGTTTAAATTAATATTAAAATCCATTATCAAGATTGTAAAGATAAGCATTGTTAAGCGATCCATCTTAATTAAATTATATAGTTTGGGTATCTGGTGTAATTCATTATCGCATCGGTCGTTCCAGTACATAATGGGCTATTTATCCTATGCTCAACCAGCCTTTATTATTAAGTCAAAAAATGAAATTCACTGCAATTATAATTTACAATTTTATAAAAGTCTCTTATTTGATGGTGGCGTTGAGTAGCGGCATTGGAGCCATTTTTATCGAAACAAGGTTTAACTGAGTAGTGTCTAGTGTGGGGTTACTTCTTACAAGCCTACTATTTTTGTCAAAATTAAAAAAAGGAATGTTTAACTAATCCTGCTTCGTTTTGATTATGCCAACCATCCTAAGCGCAATTTGAACCCAATATAAATAAGGAAAATTCTAAGAACAAATTTTGAATCGCAATTAATTATTTTTTTCTAATTTATAATTAATTATTTCATAATTATAAAATGTATAAAATAATTATAAAATTTTTTCAAATCACATATTATAATTATTTATATTTATTCTGATTTTTTAATTATTTTTCCAATATTTATTTTATTTTTTCTATAATTTACCTAATTAAACTAATTAAAATAAAAAGAAAAAAAAAATTCAAACGTGTATGGCTTAGATCGGTAACCGGGTTACCGATCTAAAAGGCAAAAAACAAAAGTCTCTGTCACCTTTTTCGGTGGGGCTTAGATCGGTAACCGGGTTACCGATCTTAGCTTAGATCGGGTTCCCGGTTACCGATCTAAGCGATTTGTTAGATCGTTAACCGGAATCCCGATCTAACAACGCCATTTTTAAAATTCAGAATTTTTTTAGATTTTTTTTGAAATTCCGATGAACAGTAAAACTAGTTTTAATTTTTCCGGTCAGAATTGCTTCCTGCAAAAGTTTCTGAAAGATTGCAGAAAATTTATGGTTGGTTCTTACAAGTTACAAGTGCAATGCTAATGCAGAGAAACGAATAATTAAAAATCAAGAAGCCAATCAAGCAAAAACAAAATTTCATAATGCAGCCTAAACATCTCCCACATCAAACTGGGACGCCTAAACAATTTATTCACGTAATAAGGAAAAATAAAAATTGTTCAATTTGCAAGCTAATTAATGTATGCTCGATCACACAATTTTCAAAAATAGAAAAATACTATCTTCCGCCTCTCTTAAGAGTTGCTAGTTGCTACAAACCATGACTCTTCTCCCAAACGCAGTAATTGTTACCATGTGCTGCGACATGGAAATAGGACGGTATCAGATTGCCAACATCAAATCTTGGTCCAAGCTTCGTAACGACCTTCTCATCTATCATTGCCAAATAGAGATCAGCTTCGGCAGCCAAGATGCGTAGTGTGCTACCTGAATGGATGCCGTTTCGCGATCTGATAGCAGCTAGTTCAGATATTGGTCCTTTGAGTCCCCAGTCGAACAAATGATCATAAAACTACATATTAAAACAAGCAAAAATAACATTATTATGTATATTAATTGCTTGCAATTTTTTTTTTGTCTCAGAAAGTTAATCTACACTACACGTAGAAACTGAATAGAAGATTAGCAATAAATAAGAATATACTTACGATGCAAGGTATTCCTGGGTGAGTCAGGATGTAAGCATAGCCTTGCATGACTTGATCCGAAGGGAAAGGCCACAAGTGCTGTGTAGATCCGGTATCATGGTTGTCGATAAACGTGACCGCCTTCTCTGGCCACCAACCGAGCATGCCGGGTGCCTTGCCATTTCCATCACGCATCCTCCATAGCTCTCCTTGTACTGCCACCTGTAGTATCCCCTTTGTAGTAAAGTCAAATGCTTTTGCGGGACCACCAACTTCCTGGGCCCAGTTCACAAGCTCCTGCCTATCTCCATCTTGGTTGTTTGAAGGCTTGCCATCCCCATTGTATGACAGTGAACTCCATATCTCTGCTACCACGAAACTTGGGGAAGTGTTTTGTACGTATATTTTGGCAACGTTGGCTGAATAACCCTTTGCAAAGTCAAGGCGCCAACCGTCAAAGCCAATATCAGTCTTGAGCCAGTTCAACCTACAATATGCCATACAAGAGGAAAATAAGGTTTCAACAATATTGGATAAAATTTCCAAATAATGGATATTTTAAATCTAAAAGTTAAGCTACCAGTCAGAGAGCTCGCGCTGAACGCGAGGATTGAGATGGTCGATATCAGGAGCAGCTCCAAAGTCCCCGCCAGTGTCAGAATTTCCAGTGCCATCAGAGTATTGTGTGTCATCACGGCATATCATACCTGGGCCCCAGTCAAGGCGATCGTCAGGCGTGCCACCCTCAAAGATGCAGTAAATGCCTCGGCTATCCTTATAGTCAGCACAACGGTGGTTGATCACAATGTCAGCAACACATTGTATTCCCTTCGCATGGAAGGCGCTGATAAGCTCTTTCAGCTCTGCCTCAGTGCCATATTTTGAGGAGTTTAGATCATATAGCCGTCCTGGCATATAACCTATGAAATAGGGATGTTGAAATAATATTAAAACTCAGACGAAAATATTAGCTACAGTAAGGAAGTAACATACTAACATAATAGTTTCATGCTGCAGATATTATAGTTTGTCAAAAGTGGATAGAATTAATATTAATCCAAAATATAAATTTGCCTGATTTAAGCAGAGTTAAATATTATTCATTAACCTTGTGGAGAAACAGAATGCGAAGGTGGCGGAAGCCAAACATGTGTCACACCAGCACTCGCTATGTCATCGACTTGCCCCATTAGGAAGTTGTACCATCCTCCTTGCTTCCTCCATGACTCCCAGTTGAAACCCTACAAAAAAGGACAAATTTAATCAAACGCTGTCCAATGATTTAATAGTAAATAACTAGCGACTGCATATCCTTACATAATATATTCATGCAATGCAGAAAATAACATTGAAATTTAGCAATGTTTACTCAAAAGTAAACTGCACCTACAGTGGTAGTTTTTTTGTTCTTTTAATTACATACCTGGAATAGGACTTGATGATCAGCTTGAGCTAAATTATTTTTTTTGAAGGTTGGTAGCCGAGCAGCTTGAGCTAAAATAGAACCCAATGATAGTAAAGCCACAATTACAAGGAAATGAGTGACTAAAAAGCTCTTCATCCCTCTCTTTTTTGATCTATGTCTCTCAAACAAGAAAACACAAGTGGAGTTATACTTGTTATGTTTTGGTGACATGATACGGAGCATGCATGGTGGTATATATAGGCATGCAGGCGAGCAAATTTGTGGGCTAAATCTGACATATGCTTATATCTCTATCCTTGAATGCATTTAATGTTGAGTAAACCCATACTATTTTAGTTGGAAGGTGAGCGGATAAGGCTAAAATTCGGGTCTTGCAAGAACTGAAAAATTGGAGGTAGAGGCCATGTAGAAGCAATAGTTGTTATCCAACTGGACAGTGTACTGCGCAAAATAGATAAGGTTTTAATCAGTAAGGGGAGTTCGTTTTTCGTTTCCCTTTTTCCTTGTATTAAATGCAGAAGGTATATGTGTATATGAATGCAGTGGTATGGCTACAACAAGGAAAAAAAAAATTAATATAAATTGAAGAACATATATAGGTTGCGTAAAGCGATTAAACTATTCTGCTGGATTGAGTAGTGCTAACGAACTTAACAGTTGAGATTCCAAAACAAATTAAAAATCCATCATGACAAGGGTAGTATACTGTTTCTTCTGCTATACGATTATTTTCACAATTAAGATTCAGTTAGCTAGTCGGTTAAATGGGAAAACAAATCTTGGGGCGGTGACGTGCAACGGTGCAAGGCGTCAAAGCACTTTCCCTCGATTGGAAGAAAAAGAGTCAACTAGTCAAACTAACTCTGCTGAGGGCCACGTGGCTTTACAGTTATAATATCCATCTTCAAGAAAAATTGCGATAAGAACAGGCCGCAAGTTGATCTATAGTAAAATTGTGATAAGAGCAAAGCAGCGAGATGGGCAGTCTTGCAGTTTTTTCTTAGTAATATGAAAAACGTAAAATGACGACATTTTTTACAAATCTAAAATTACAACTTATTTTTGCAGAAAAATCAAATTTACCATTAGCATGCTAAGTGAAGTTGTGAATTGAATTTTAAAGAATAATCAAATTAGGCTAAATTGATAAATTTAAACTATTGATTTTAATCATGAGGCAAGTGTTTCATTCCTAATAATTTTTTTAGTTCATTTTCGGTAAATAGAAAGATTATCTGGTGGTTTTTAAATTCGTCAAATTTTTAGCAAAACTTTTATGTTGATTTTGCAAAATACAAACGCAAAAATATATAAAAATAATAATGTAACCCTTTTTTGTCACCGTTTTGAAGCTAATTTAATAATTTATAAAATTAAACTCATTAACTTTCCAAATAGATTCATACAATTTTTCTTTTCAAAATTATGATCGGATCGTGCTTTCAAAATTTAAAAGTAAGGGAATTTTTTTGAAGTTTTTTAATTTTTTTAAAATTAACACTTAAAAAAGCTTTTGTATATTATTTTGTCAAATATGTGAATAGTCAGTCTTCTTTTGAGTATTGAGTATTGACTGCAAATTTGCGGCCATCAAAAAAATTCGGCGGCTTGCGTGGAGTCTCGTGTGCAGTGCTCCAAATCAAGCGTATTTATTGCTTGTATTTAAGAGATGGAACTTGTGATCGCTGCTCTAATCATTTTCTTTTGGGAGACTGGAATTGCCACGTATGGGTTTATCCAAACCTGTTAAACTGCCGCCCAGAAGAGAGCCGTTTGGTGCAATCCATGCAAGATCAGATGGCTGGAACAATGGGTCCCTATTGGGAATTGCTTCATACACTCTCTAAATTTAGAGATCCGCTTCTACTTGGACGAAAATTTGCCTCTCACTCCTTTAATTTACGTCCCTCAATTCACCTCAGTTTGAAAATATTTGAAAAAAAGAAAAGTATTTTCGTCCAACAGAAGTGGATCTCTAAGTTTGGAGAGTATATGAAACAATTCCCGTCCCTATTGGTTCAGAACCAGATAGTGCACGTACAGTTAAGATAGTAGTAGAAACTTTAATATTCTTAGTTATCTAGCTTAAGCTCTTAACATTAATATTCAAGATAGACTAAAATCAGTCGCAATCGAATGACAGATGAGACCGTCAGCTACGATGAAATCTCAATTTTCGATTTTCTAATAGTTGATCCGAACCGTTCAAATGTGTTCTTCATATTAAAATCTCGTTGGAGATCAAATTTTATATTTTTCTAAAATTTTTTAGAATTTTTTTTGATATTTTACAAAATTCTTAATCTAAACAATTATGGACCCTTCAATAACAATGACTTTTAAAAATCTCAAAAAAAATAGTAAAAAAATTTAGAAAAATATAAAATTTGATCTCCAATGTGATTTCAATATTGAGAACACATTGAACGGTTTGGATTAGCCATTAGAACATCAGAAGTTGAGATATAATCGCGGCTGATGGGTCTATCTGTCAGTCATGACTGATTTTAGTCTACTTCTTAATATTCTACCGATGTGATTTATTGTGAAAGTTCCTTAATTGGTTTAAAGAGTCATATGCAATCAAGCTGCTCTTCGAAAAGAGCAACGACGCCTCGTGAAAAACTACTAGTAGATATTGTAAATTGTATTTACTTATATTTGACTATGTGGTAAAGTAAATCATTTAACTAATATGCTCACACCAACATATTATGTAAGAATTTATTTGTATAGAACCATTTTTCCAAATTTATAATGTAATCATTTATATGTTTCTCCAAGGGTATCTTTTCACTTGTTATTTGGATGTGGAGGTTAATTGAACAATTGTTGTATTTTACAGATCGTGAATGATATACATCATCTAGCAAATTGTCATCTAGTGTCATTCAATTCTCCCATTCCTTTTCCCTGGACTCTTTCTCCGCTGTTTTTCTAGTCTCTCTTTTTATTCTTCGCTTCTCTCTCCCTCTTCACTTCTTTCCTCCTTTTCTTCACCTTCGCTTCTCTCCCCTTCACCTCACCTCCGCCACCCTCCTTTGCCTCATCCCCTCCTCTCCTCCATCGCTTTCTACCTCCATCCTCCGTCTAGCCTCCTTTCTTTTCCTGCGTCGGCTTCTACCTCTCATCCCTTCTTCCATCTTGCATCTCGCCTTTTTCTCTATCGACTCCACCTCTCTCCCTCACCTCTATTTCTTTCCCTTTCGCCTCCACCATGTGGACTCTGTCTTATTTTCTAAAAAAGAACATATACAACAATAAAGTGAATAGATACAACGATAATATTAACAATGCATCAAAATGCACAAATACAATAACAAACTAAACATATCTCTACTATAGTAAAAGCACCAATGGTAGGATGTAAAATCTCAGGATACAACCTTGGTTTGAACAATCTACACCATTAATTTATTTTTTAGAAAAATCTGGACCACTGATTATTAAAAAGTAAATTGATAAGCGGATAAAATGATATCTCTGAATAGAAAGGTTGTAATGTTGTTTGAATCGCAATTCGATTCTTCGCTAAAACATACATTTTTGTCCGACAATTTTTTAAATTTTCGTAGGTTTCTCCGCCCACTTCAAATCTTTCCAAGACATCCTTTCAATTATTTGGTTATTCCTTATTTGAAAAGAATTTGATAGTGTTTTCATTTTGAAAATCAAAAGAAAAAAGAAAAGGAGAGAGCAACAATGAGCAAGAGACCAAGAGTCCGGCCATCTCTACACCATCATCGACACTCTCCCTCCCGTCCTCCGCTCCCTTCGCTGTTAGTCGCCTCTCCGTCGCTTTCTAAGTCTCTCTCCATGGATTACAGATGGAGAACGAAGACGAGGCTCGTCGTCTCCTAAATCTCTCTCCGTTGGTAGGGTTTGTTTTTAAACAAATTTCTCTCAGATTTTCAACTAATTTCAAAATTTCATTTACTGCTGTACAAATCGGGAAAGAGGGAGGCCACGTGGATTGCACTGATGCTGGCGGTGGTACGGGGTGCTGAGAATGGGATTTGTCAGATGAAGCGGCGCTGATGATCTCTCTTCGCATTTGATAAAGGAGCAACAAATTTTGAAAAATTCCCATGCAGCATTTCAATTAAAATTTCCAAATTTGAATTCACTTGGTTTGTATATTCATGCACTGATACTGGTCCTTCTCTGATTTTGGCTAGTTTTTCTCTATTTTTTTTTTTTTTTGCACTGAAAGAAGGTTATAAACATAAGAAGCGAGGAAAAAGAAGATGGGGATTGAGGTACTGGTGCTTTCCCTCCCATCTCCCTCCTCTCAGTGTTAAACCTTTCCTTTTCAGATTTTTCTCATTAATTTTCGATTTTTGTTTAATTAGATATATCATTGAGAAGTTTCTATTGTTTTATCTTTTGCATGATGTTATTAGGGGAGGCCATTTTCATCTCACCAGGCAAGCACAAGGGGTGCGATTGAGATGGCAAATGAACTTGCTTCTTCTAACTTTGTCAAGCTTATTCAAGTCCTAATTAGGTACTGTCCAGTAATAAAGAAAAGTTATAATATTTTAGTCTTCTTTTATCTGACAAGTTCTTTAATTTTCTTAGTTTCTCCAGCGTCCCCCTCCACTAGTTCTTCGCATGTTTCGATCGTCATCATTTTCAGCTGACAAATTTTGTAGATTCCTTGGAGTTTTCTTCGCGCCCCACAATCCTCAACCCCCTCCTCTTTTTTTTTTTTTTTCAAATTTGCTTGCAGCATTTGAAGTATTTATTTTGAAATTCAAATGTTCACCCCCTTTCCATCTTAAGAAGAGCACTGCAAGGAATTCAAATTTTTCAATTTGGCCTTTTCTCTTCTTTTTTTAAGCCAGCGTTCAAACATAACCTTAAACAATTGAAGACAACATATATTAGAACCTTTATTTCTATTCAAATCCATGGTTGGGTGGAAGTCGAATCCACCGAAAATTCACATGAGACATATTCAAGCATATAGGTGGTCAGAATAGTATTATGGAGAATAGAGAAAGGGAGATAGAGAAATTGTTTAGTTTCTTGCATATAGGTGGTTGGGTTTGTAGAATGTCAGTAAAAAAAATATTATTTGTGGTAATGCCATATAATCTTCTTATTTTTTTGCCCGTTAGATGTTTTAATTGATCACATGTTTGATAATGATGAGGATAGTATTATGAAGATGCTTACACCAATGCAACAAGGAGTAATTATTTACTGGCATGGAATAGGAGGATCTGACCAAAGGTAGAGCAGAGAGGAAAATCAAGCATCGATTGGATACTCCTCTCTTTTTCATGTTTACTGGTAAAGAACCCATAACCTATGGTTGCAAATTTCTAGTTCTAGAGTCGACAGTTGGGATATTTGGGGACAACTTTATCACACAAGCTAAGGCTGATATAGAATAATATTTTGCATTTTACCTCAAACCTTCTCTGTGATATGGTGCCTTGGTCCCTTGGAGCACTAATAACATGCATTGAGGTTTTTCAGCACCTTTTCTGTCATATTTTGGTTTTTCTTTATGTAACCTTTAATTTTCAAAAATTGATTTCAGAAAACAAGATTTATCAACCGTATAATATATCTGAATCTTACAATTATTTTGGTGGTAGAATATAAACAAATTATTTTTTTTAAGCTGCATGATGTTAGACTTGTCTTTGTTAGATCTATAATTAGGGTTAGTCTCTAATGCGAACTAGATTAATTGAACTTTGATAGTGACCGAAAATGTTATTTATTTTTTTTACAGTTGATTGATGACGCTGATAGAGATGGTATATAAGAAGGGATGATGAATGTTTGTAAATGATAAAAACTTGTTGATAAGCAGTGATAAACCCTTAATTCTGAGACCTTTTCCATGTTGTCTCATTTGTAGTTCTAATTTCTCTTTTTATAGTCTCCAATTTTATGTATGATTTGTAATTACATCCTTTTTGAAACTTTAGGAGTTTACTTGCTACAGGAAAAATGACTATTGTCGTCTAAAATCCTCTTACTGGTAAGCATTGTTGATTCTAAAAATGACTATCCTCCCTCTCAAGAAAGTCCTTTTGCAAACCAAGTTCTAATGCCAAGAAAGAAGGTACCTAGGCCTTCCTTATTCTGCTTCTTTCTCCTTCTATGATCTTCTTTTTGTTATGTATTTGTACAGCAAAGTGAATAAGAAAAAACAATGACAAATTGACTGATTTTTCTAGCAATTGGCTCAATCTAGGGCTATAGAATTACAAGTTGATATGTGCATATTTTTATTGAGTAAATAGGCTCCTAATTGGAGCAAAAATTTTGTTTTGGTTTTAAATGTTTCATTTAATGACAGTGAATTTCATGGTTGATGACTGTACAAATGAATAATGAAATAGCTACTCCCTTCTCTTATGAGCTTGCTCAAAGTTTATACAAAAAGGTATATAAATTATTATTATTTTTCTCAGTTTCTTTCTCTTCATGATGTTCTAGAAAGGATAAATATCTTTTATGTTGTCTGAAGAATGATGTTAGGATATTTCTCATACTTCTAGATAACTGATCAGCATCCGCCGTAGTTGGATTTCTCTCATTGGACACCTCTCCTCCACACCACCTGTGTAAAAAATTCTCTATCCTTGTCACGTTCATCTTCTAAGTTTTATTACTTCTGGAGATCTATTGATATGAGAATTAGACCATGTGACGTGCAAGTAAATTGAGTCAATACATAATAATGTATCAGAATGACGCCTGAGGAGAAGTACGAGTTTGTGAGAAGTGTTGGCGAAGAATGCATCCAAGAGGCCGAATTGAGAAATTTTCTTGCGAAGAAACCAAATCTGATCTGTTATGTTGGATTTGAACCTTCAGGAAGAATGCATTTTGCTCAGGTTTTATTTTAATGCTTCCTTCTTTTGTGCTTTGGTTTACACAACATGTTGTTTCCTTTCTTTTAGTCCTAATATTAGTAAATTGTACATAGTTGATCATTAGGTCTAAGATGTGTAGTAAATGCTTAACAACCAGTTGAATTGGTAGTAATTTGAGCTTGTTTGGTCAATTTGTACATATTTAGCCAATGTATAAAATTGAAAGCATAAATATTTACAAAATGAGTTAGATTAGTGGCGGAGATGCAAATATTACATGCAAAGGGTAAATTGCTAACAAGCTATTTCAAAGCTGAAATATCTATTCCTGTTGCAACAATAACTTTCTGAATGTAATTATGGAATATCACATATTAAAATCTGCCCACACATTGGGTGGGCATTGCTGCTAGTATAACAAAAAAAATGAACAAATATAACAAACAAAATTACCTCATACAAAAGATAAAGTGGACATATATACATACAAAAGTGAATATATACAATAAACAAATTGAACAAATACCTTTATTAGATATTAGATACTCTCCTATTATAACTAAGGGTGTGTTTGGATACGCAAGAATAAGGATTCGGATAAGAATAAGCTCCAAATTTCTTATTCTTGTGAAACCCAAACAACACAAGAATAAGGAATTTGGACCCTTATCTATATTCTAACAAAACTATGGAATTAGAATAAGGAATTTGAACAAGCACACATTTCGAGATCTTAATTCTTATTTCTTATTCAACCCCTCATCCAAACACGCCCTTATGAATAGTTACTTCTATCAGATACTTTCTTAGTAATACTAATTGAGTAAACATTATATACTCCTTGTTATAACAAACTGAAAACTTATGCATAGTAAATAATTCCTTAGTATTACTAATTGTCAGAAAAATAAGATTATTTAAGAGAAAGAAAAACGAAAAAAGCAAAAAAGAACGAAAAAAAATAAAAAGGAGAAAGAGGTTGAGGAGAAAGAGGGGAATAAGAAGCACACAAAATGGAGAAAGGGAGGGAGGGGATACACAAAAGGGAGGGAGCGAAGGGAGAAAGTGGAGACACGGAAAGAAGTGAAGGGAATGGAAGGGAGGGGATGGGAGGCACAAAAAAAAAGTAGGGGAAGAAGGGAGCGCTCAATCACGTTGAAAGACGTGGATGGTGATTAATTAGATCATCCTAAAAAGGGCCTAAACCAAAAAATATTATTATGAACTAGAAATGATATGTTCCATCGGTAAAAATATCATCGGGGGTCATCACTCTGAAGGAAAAAAAGAAAATTGCGCCTCTCCCTCGTCTCCTCTCTTCTGATCTTCTTCCCTTTGCTTCCGCCTCTCTATCAACCTTCTCTCCCCTTCCTTCAGTCTCCTCCATCTCCTTCCCTATGTCCCCTTCCTTCTCCTTCTCTTCTCTCACATTCATCTCCTTTCCTCTGTCTCCATGTGAACTCGGACGTATGATTTTAACAATATGAACTCTGGCGCGTTATTAAGATAAACATATATAAAATGAACACAAAAAACAAACAAAGTGAACATATACAACAACAACGTAACACACACAAAATGAATAGATTAAACAAATAAAGTGAACACTTATAATAACAAAGTGAACTGACATGACAAACAAAGCAAACATCTATAATAATATATTTAACCGATATAAAAGATAATGTTGAATAATAAATACCTAAGTTACCCCGGTACTCCATATATGCAGGAGTACCGGTATCGGGTACGGGTACGCCGCGTGGCGTACCGAAATATTTTAATGTATTTAACTGACCGGTACGACCCAGTACGTGACCCGGTACGCGTACCACCACTCAAATTGCACCACGTGTGCATACCCTGGTCAGCAAAATTCCCGAAAATTTTTTGCCTTGGGCGGGAATCGAACCCCCTACATGAAGGATCCATGCCAGCGCACCAACCACCACACCAATTGTTTTTGTTGATATAAAGGTTTTATATTTTTATTTATATAACCTCCAAGATGCATTCAATGAAATGAATTGTACTATAATCTTTGGTTGTCATGCCAGTTGGTATATTTTCAACACAATCACAGGTTCAAAATGAACATTTAATTTAAAACTTCATCAAAGCTTTATACACCAACTGTATGCATTTTGACAATATAATATATATATATATCGCCGTACCGTACCGTAGATTTTTGAAAATTTTCGAACCGCCGTTCCCGAATCGTACCGGGTACGGTACTTGTACCCGTACCCATGCAACCTAGATAAATACAGAAATAAAAATGAACAGTTTAAAAAAATAAAACTAAACACATATAATAACGAAATTGAACATATACAATAAACAAAGAGAACATGTATATCAGATTAAACTGATATAATAAAATAAAGTGAACACTTATAACAACAAAAATGAACATAAACAATAAACAAAGTGAACACATAAGAGAACAAAGGGAAACACATTAGAGAATGAAGGGAGGAAGAAAAGGTACTCACCGCTCTGCCAAGAGAGGGGAGGAACGAAAATAGCGCTTGGGTGGGGGAGAGTAGAGAAGAGAGAGGGAAGGGAGATAGCGTCGGGTGAAGGACCCACTGCCAAGAGTGATGGCACTGGAGTGATTGCGTAAGGGAGCGCCTCTTTCAGCGATGGTTTTTTCTCTGATTGCATATAGTAATTTCCATTATGAATTGATTTCTGGACTATCCTATGAGGCTTTTCTGGACCTGGTTTTACGAAAGTTTGGACACTTTAAAGTTGATGCAATGGCCAAACAGCAAAGGCCATTCGTCCTTAATTGAGTACTACAAATTCCTTTAAATATTTAAACAAAAAAAAGAATTAGGTACTTAACAAGAAAAAGGAGATCATTATAAGTAAGTTTAATGTATGGATATTATATATTTCTATTGTAAAATGCATGATTGATTCCCACCAATCATGGGCTCTGGGGAGAGTATGGAAATTTTCGAAAAAATTAAAACTAACGTTACTGTTCACACGAATTACGATAATAACTGTTAAAAATTCAAAATTTTAAAAGTAACGTAGTTGGATCGGCATTCGGTTTGCCGATCTAAAAATCTGCTTGGATCGGCATTCCAATTGCCGATCCAATTAATCCATAAAGCTATTGAGGCATTGAGCTGTATCTAACTTTTGCACTTTTTTTTTATTTGTAATTTTGCTTTTTAGCCCTCAATTTTTTTATTATTACAAAACATATAATTAGTGATTAGTAATTAAACATAATTGAAACTTCTATAATGAAATATAATTATATAATTAAATTATTTATGTTAAATACATAATATTGTATATGTGTATAATACTTATTTATACATATATATATTATGTATCATATATTTTATATATTAAATATATATTATTGTATATAATTAAAATATATGATAAATATTATTATATGTACATAAAATGTACATATATTTCTATGTATATTTATTTATACATTAAAAAAAAATTATATATTAATATCTGCATTTAATGTATAACAAAATTTTTTTATTGGACTATTTTGAAAAAATAATAATATTAGGGTCATCGGCGAATAAATTCAACAAAAATATATTCAATTTTTTCGCCGATGACCCTAAAATTATTATTTTTACAATATAGTCCAATAAAATTTTTTGTTGTACATTAAATGTAAATAAAATATATAAAAGATTTTTTTGTATACATTAAATACACATACATGTTGAATATACATACATTAAATATATAAAAGATCTTTTATAAATTAAATTATGCATGTTGAATAGCTTTATACATATATATTATATATCATATATTTTAATTATATACAATAATATGTATAACTATGTAATGCCTAGGATTTTTGTTTTTGGAATACATAGGTATTAGTCGTGTTTATTTTCTGCTGTTTCAAAATTTTGAGATTTTTGTCTAATTTCGTTTTTAATTCTATTGGTTGCATTTAAGTATTTTTATTATAGTAGATGAAAATTTTAAAAAAAGTTCAAGTTTATTTTCAATGGATTTTTATAGCACTAGAAGTATTTATTTCTGCATTAATCTGAAAATTGACAAGTTGTGTGCTCTTGGGGATAAGTTGGGAGACTTATACCAAACCTCCACCCACTTAATAACTCTCTTTCTCTTAATTTAATTTTCAGCAGAAAATTACTCTTATCTTTCTCTCCCACAGCCACATTTCTTCTCTTTCTCTCTTCTTTCACTCTCAACTAAAGCTTCACTGTTTCCACTTAAAAGAAATAACTAAATATCTCAAAAAATTCTGCAAAATTCGGAATTGAAGAGAGGATGTAGAGGAGATTACATGCAACGTGTCTATTTTTGATTTTGAGCTTTGCTTTGGTAAGTTTTTGGCTTGCATCTATTCATTTCGGTTGTTGAACAAAATCTGAAAGTTTAAGCTTTAAATGAGTTTCTAAAGGCAAAATCTGTTGGTTTTAGTTGTATGCAATTCACTAGTAGTTACAGTTAGTATTTTACTCGATTTTAAGAAGATTTTGGTTGCATGAGAAAGAAATTTGTTCTAAAACGAATTTCTAAACTTTTGAGCAATTTCTGGAAAATCTGGTTTGAAATCAAGTGGAAAACTTAAATTTCTAGTTGATTTAAGTTAGTAATGTATTCTAGTAGCTACATTTCAAGTTTGGGTTGATTTGATGAAGTTCTGAATATTTTAGCTTTAGGACCAATTTGAAAAATGAATTTCAGTCTTAAATCTCTTAATTGACTGTTCTATGGTTTGTGCAAATGAATTTCTGTTAGTTTCAAGGGTATAAGTGAATAATTAGAGTGTGCTGGAATTAATCCATTAATTATGTGTATTAGTGTTAAGAAAATATGCAAATAACATAAAATTCCTGCAACTTGTGTCTAAACTCATGACTTGAGTTTTCTTGGCTCAACCAGTTCAGTTTAGTACTCAAAAACCAGTGAGCAAACTCAAAAAACGCAACTTCTAGCGTTTAAACTCAAGTCACAGGAATTTTTGCGTTTTTTGAGAATTTATTCTGTTTTTTCGGGTCATGTGTACTAGGTTTAGTTATTTGGCCATAATTTTGTCATCCGGAGTCCGTTTTGAGTGATTCAAAGACCGTTGAAAAGCTCTTGAAGAGCTCTACAACATCATATGATTCTTTTGATATAATTTAGATCAGAAAAATATGGTTTAGACCTTGAACTAACTCGTGTTATTATTGTTCATGTCTAAGTTGTGGTAAATCCTAACCAGACCACATAATGAGTCATAATTGGTGTTGTATTTATTTATTGCTTGTGTGATATATTTGAATAAGTACTTAGAATAGTCTTGTTTGTGTAGACTCGGGTAAAGAGGTATCGGAGCTTAGGGAGGCCGATACAGCTGGTGTTAATTAGGATTGCTTGCTGCTCTTGCTTGTGTCTACTTTTGATTTCAGGTGCGGATGCACACAAACCTTGATGTATATCTGAGTTAGGAAGTTAATTACATGCATTGCATCTTTGAATTGCTTATTCTCTTGCATGCATGTTTGCACTTCTATCATATGGCTATAATTATGGTATTGTTATGCATGATGAATGATTACCATCTTGTGAATGATTGTTATGAATGAATGAATAACTGTTGGCAGCGCTCGCATGAGCAGACTCGCCGTACTTTGAATATCCTTATTGTGGAATTGGATCTGAATTAGAGAGTGGTTGAAACATACGCTTGGTTTGTGAGATTTTCATGTAAATAAAACTCAATGTCCTTCGAGAGTTGGTTTGTGGGTATCCGAAAAACCCAATAGTATACGTATACATTCGTTTGTGAGTAACGGAAGAACTCTCAAAAACAACCATAATACTCTCAACATGATTATTAGTTCAACGAACTCTTGATTGACTTGATTTGTATGTCAACCAGACTTGCATTTAGATAGTTGGCCAAATGAGTCGAATATTTGATAATGATTGAAATTTGATTAATTAACTTGAGGATTCGACTCACAGATTGCATTCATATTTGTATGATGAGATGTAATTTACTTGAATTGTATATTTGATTCTATTGTATTATGTTTCCGTCTTGGTCGGTAATTAGTTCCTAAACATGTACCTTTGGATTTGTGTGACTGGAACTGAATACCGCACTGAGATAATTTTATAATTATCTCACTTTTCCACTTTGTGGGTTCCAGGTTCTAGGCCGAGCGGGGATCGAGCTACAGAGTAGGCCAATATAATATTCTAAGTAGGTGCATGAAGTGTGGGACTTCTAACATATTGTATAGCTGACTTGTGACTTTTGGGTTCATGTATTTGTTTAAGTGTTAACAAGAACAGTTTACTTTATTATGATTGTCTCGAGGAACAAGACATATTTATTTTTGAATTTGTAATCTGACCTAAAGTTAGTGAGAACAAACCTAACTTGTTTGCTTGAATTGATATATTAAATGTTGTCATGTTAGAATTGTGATACTTCATGCTACCTCTTGAATTGTGTGTATGTTATTTGTAAGCCTTGCGAGTGCCCGAGGTGAGCGAGGCTCGCGGCAGCTGTGGACACTCGGGGGCCGAGGTCACGGGGTGTCACAAACTATTCAACATGCATAATTTAATTATATACAATAATATGTATTTAATATATAAAATATATGATACATAATATATATATGTATAAATAAGTATTATACACATATACAATATTATGTATTTAACATGCATAATTTAATTATATACTTATATTTTTATAATAGATGTTTTAATTATGTTTAATTTCTAATCACAAATTATATATTTTGTAATAATAAAAATTTTGGGGGCTAAAAAGTAAATTTTACATTAAAAAAATAAGTCTCAAAAAGTAGCCGAAATTTTTTGTTTGCCGATCCAAACAACAAAATTCAGCAACTTTTTTACTTTATTTTAATGAAAAATTTGCTTTTTAGCCCCTAAAATTTTTATTATTACAAAATATATAATTTGTGATTAGAAATTAAACATAATTAAAACATCTATTATAAAAAATATAAGTATATAATTAAATTATGCATGTTAAATACATAATAATGTATATGTTTATAATACTTATTTATACATATATATTATGTATCATATATTTTATATATTAAATACATATTATTATATATAATTAAATTATGCATGTTGAATAGTTATACATATTATTGTATATAATTAAAATATATGATATATAATATATATGTATAAAGCTATTCAGCATGCATAATTTAAGATATAAAGGATCTTTTATATATTTAATGTATGTATATTTAATGTATACAAAAAAATATTTTATATATTTTTATTTACATTTAATGTACAACAAAAAAATTTATTGGACTATATTGTAAAAATAATAATTTTAGGGTCATCGGCGAAAAAATTGAATGTATTTTTGTTGAATTTATTAGCCGATGATCCTAATATTATTATTTTTTCAAAATAGTCCAATAAAATTTTTTTGTTATACATTAAATGTAGATATTAATATATAAATTTTTTTTAATGTATAAATAAATATACATAGAAATATATGTACATTTTATGTACATATAATAATATTTATCATATATTTTAATTATATACAATAATATATATTTAATATATAAAATATATGATACATAATATATATATGTATAAATAAGTATTATACACATATACAGTATTATGTATTTAACATAAATAATTTAATTATATAATTATATTTCATTATAGAAGTTTTAATTATGTTTAATTACTAATCACTAATTATATGTTTTGTAATAATAAAAAAATTGAGGGCTAAAAAGCAAAATTACAAATAAAAAAAAAAGTGCAAAAGTTAGATACGGCTCAATGACTCAATAGTTTTATGGATTAATTGGATCGGCAATTGGAATGCCGATCCAAGCAGATTTTTAGATCGGCAATCCGAATGCCGATCCAACAACGTTACTTTTAAAATTTCAAATTTTTAACAGTTATTATCATAATTCGTGTGAACAATAACGTTAGTTTTAATTTTTTCAGATAGAAATTCGCTATCGGTGGCATATATTGCTTCTTACAATCTTACTTGGTTTTTCATAAAATTTTGGGCTTCTACTGTTGGCTAAACCGGCCCATATGCTAAGAGAAGTCTTTTGCTTCAACAAAAATTTAATCATTATAAATGGGTGCGTTTGGATGGATAGGAATAAGACATTAGTTTGGAGTAAATAGCTATTTTAGATTAATAGTCAATCCAAACAGCTTAGGATTAAGAATTTAGTCCAAATCAGAGTGGGATTAACTAATCCAACAAAATGTTGGAATAAGAATTAAAGTGAGATTAAAAATTTGGAAGGAGGGAAAACAACTCATTTGGTCCAGAGCTCAATTTTTTCCTTTCATCATCCAAACAAAAAATTTTATTTTGAAAATAAGCTTATTCTTAACAATTTAGAATTAAAAATTTTAATCCTGAATAACTAATCCTATCCTTAATCTCATATGATCCAAACGCTTAATTGAAGAACTACAATAGAATCTTGAATTTTTCTCCTAAATTAACGAAGGATTGGTTTAACGTGTGTTCATTTTAACCACAAAAATCCCAATTATGCTCGTTGAACCGAGAAAGTTCTGTTTACAAATCAAAACGCAGCTGGATCTCCAATAGGAGATACTCCCTGAGCTCTGACCCGCAAAACAGCCAACACTACATTGTAAGTTCAACAGTACCACTAGAACACAGTAAGTAAAATAAGCAGTCAGCAAACAGTATTATACAGAAAAATAAACTATCGTCTTAGCCTAAAAGATCTATTCTACACACTACACCAAAAAACATTTTTAGCACCGCCACAATAAGACAGGTTTTTAAAAAATCCGGTTCTAAAAATATTCAGTGACAATTTCGAAATTGTCGGAATTTTTTTTAAGACCGGTTTTTTCAAACACCGGTTCTATTGAATTCTCAAAAATCAACCGAAATTGCTGTTTTTTTTAGGATCGGTTTTTATAAAAAATCGGTCTTAAAAACATACTTTGTAAGACCGATTTTTTATAAAAACCGGTCCTAATGAGATCACAAAATAAACCGAAAATTCAGTTTTTATTAGGACCGGTTTTTTATAAAAACCGGTCTTAATAAAAACTGAATTTTTTCTTTTTTCCGGTAACTTTTTAAGACCGGTTTTTTATAAAAAACCGATCTTAAAAATTGGCAGAGTTTTCTTTTTAACTCCTTCCCTCCTTTCCTCTCCTTTCTTCTTCTCTAAGTCCGAAAATCTCCTCTCTCTCTACTCTCTCTACTGCCCCTTTTCGCCTAACCGAGCCTCTCGACCTCTCTGCCGCCGGAGCCGCCTTTTGCCCCGTCCGACACCCCTCTCCTCCTCTCACACCTCCTCTCCAAGTCCGAATCCGAAATCCCTCTCCTCCTCTCTCTGCCTCCTCTCAATGTCCGAAACCCCTCCTCCTCCTCCCTCGACTGCGCCTCTCCCTCGACTGCCGCCTCTCTCCACTGCCTCCTTTGAGGTAATTTTTATTAAAATGGTTAGTATGAAATTGTGAAAATTGAAATGTGACATGTAAAATGTGAAAATTGAAATTGTGATTGCAAGTACAGTAGGTACAGTAGTGTATTGCTATGAAATTGAGAAAATTGAAATTGTGATATGCGAGGATAAGATGAGCCTCTTATAGCGGAATGAATTGTGTATATATTTTTGGATAAATTGTGCATATATTTGTGTTGGAGAAATTTTTGGATAAATTGTGAAATTAGTTGTGAACTTTTTGGATAAATTGTGCATATAATTATCTTGTTAGATAATTATAATTTTTGATGAATATTGATATATTTATAATTGATATTTTTTGTTTTGATGATTATGTGATATGTGATATATAAATCCATGATTGCTGTAAATTTGAATATTGCATGAATATTATGGCTAGCAAAAATAGGGCTAGCCCAAAAATAATTTTTTTTTAATTATTAATTATTAAGACCGGTTTTTAACTAAAAACAGGTCTTAAAAATAGTATTAAGACCGGTTTTTAACTTAAAAACCGGTCTTAATAATAAAAAAATTCGGAAAAAAAACAAAACAATATTTAGACCGGTTTTTTACAAAAAACCGGTCTTAATGTTTTGTTTTTTAAGACCGGTTTTTTGTAAAAAACCGATCTTAAAGATGCGCATTCTTTTTTTGATCAGATTCTGTCTGGTTTTTAGCACCGCCTTTTTAACACCGGTTTTTTATATATTTTTAACACCACATATTATTAGCACCACCTCCAAACCGGTCTTAAAGGCCCTTAAATAATAGGTCTTAAAAATAAAAAGTGGCCTAGTGACATATTAACCTTCGATTCTCAATTTCTCACCTGAAAGAAATGCTGTTTGAAGGTTCGTCAGTTGCATTACTTTAAAATTGTACCAATGGAGAATGGACAGCTGAAAAATACATCCCAAGTATCGGTATATGCTGCCATAAGCATGCCATTGTGTGCCCATTTGGAACCTGAAAGCTAGTCTCTAAAACCCCGTCCCCTAAAAGACCACCACTTGCTGGGATTCACAAGTCGGAAATGCAATGGCAAATGTAACCTTATAGTAAACAGCTATTTCAGTGAACTGGATTAGGTTGAACGACAAAGTTTCTTTTTGCAAATTGATGGATGTCCGAATATTTTCTGTTTAAATAAATCAATTTCTCGCTGTTGGTTCGTGGTCGACACACTATTAATTCCAAACAGGCATTTTATGTGACACATAGACAACTGTATTCAGAGATTTGAACATGAAGATGCCTGAAATGATTTCATATTTGACATCCATGTATGGACTATGGAGTTAATCAGTTAAATCTCTTAAGTTGGTATATTAATCAATTATCAAACAATTGCAAGTCAGATTACTTGTCTGATGCTTAATTAATATGTCTATTGTCATGGTGAGTCCCTACTGGTCCAGCTTTGTCTGACAAAGATACAACGGATGGGGCTATCTGTTTCTATCTAGCCCTTTTGCAATTCACTGCATTGAATAGTAAAAGGTACATGGTGATTAGGCATCGATGTATCCAAATCCAAACAAAATCAGTCCTGGATACATTTTGTGTGCACTCGTGGGTTCCTTTTCTTGCAGTGTGAAATAGCATTATTATATGAGAAGGGCAGAAACCTAATAATTGACGTAAAGCGACCCTACATATGAAGGGTACATGGAATCTTATAAAATCAAAGAACAACCAAAACAAACAAAAAGGACACGTGTTGACTCCTCGGCACTATGCAGCCCCAGCCCCCCCCCCCCCCCCCCACTTGGAGAATTATAGGCTAATAAGAATATAGACACAAGTGTCCCGTGTCCAACATAATACGACACACTATTTTTCCTATTCACTTTATATTAGAACATAATTCAGTGTCTGGACACTGGATACCGTAAGTGTCCGACATAGATATATTTTGATCCCAGAAAGAAGTATAGGTGCTGCTACTGTTAGTGCTACATATATACGTTAAAAGGTAGCAAACCTAGATTGGAATTTGAGCCCGTCAATATCATTACCCAATACCAGCCCGTATAATTGGCCCACTAGAACAGTTAAAGAGTATCCTGGCACAGATCTTCAAACAGAGATGTATGATATATATATCGCAGTGGCTTTCGTGGAAGCTCACATGTATTTGAGTTCGAATTTCATTTGATCTATTGTTGTAGCCTTTTGAACCACTAATTATTTGGGGCTAATTTAGCACGTTTTGTTTTACCTCAAGGCATTTTAAATCTGAGTATACTGATTATATTATTGTTCAAATCAAGAGCTAATAAGTGCAATATTTTATTTTCCCATTCCGTCATCTCAACCAAAAAATGGAAAGGTTTTGAATTTTTTTTTTTCCCTCCAGCACCTCCTTCCTCTAACTTCTGCTTCTCTCTCCTATCCTTTGTCTCACTCCATTTCCTTTCTCTCCTCTCTCATGTTGCTGATGCACTTCCTCTCATGAACTCTCATCTCTCTCCTCTCGACTCTCCTCGACTATGCTCCAACTTCCTCATCTCTCTTCCACCTCCGCTTCCTTACAAAAATTACACCCTTATATTAAGATGATGATTTATTACAATTAACTGAATATTTATAATACAAGATGATCCCTTATAAATAATAATTGTACTTTTAAGATTCTTCATTATTACAACTAGCTGAATATTTTACCTAATAAGATGATCTCTTATTATATCTAATAAACTGTTGGAGTTATGTTCTAGAAGTCAACAGTTTAATGATTTAAATATTAGTTTATGTCATTGATTATATTTAATCATTTGTTCCTATAGTTTATTACTGACAGATCATTCAGGTTGAGGATCTGAATTGTAGATCTCTGTGGATCATTCATTAGAATGACAGTAATAAATCTAAATCGTCCATAATCTTGATAATTAACAAGGAACATTAATTATCATAAAAAATTAGTATGCAAGTCAAGTGATGATTAAGTTCTACAAATCATAGGTAAGGTGTTACCAACTTAATTGTATATATGTATGTTATTAGAACATAGTACATGATATGATCCAATGAAATAAACATATGGATTGTGTTATGTGTCATTGTTTATTTCATTTGAGTTTGATTCTAAGTTTGAGATGGTTCAACTTTTCCACATGAGAATATGTTCAATAAATATCGTCTACCGTTGATTCCTGATAAGGACTGTCATACCGTGTGTCGCATGAGATATTTCATTTGCCGTTTTATAGAGGCATTTGAAAGATTGTCCGAAATACCATGATAAATAGAAATGTTCTAATCCTTAGGGTGCTTGTTATTCAAATTATTTCGCTATCTCTAATTCACACTAGTAATTAGGTATTAGTTCATGTGCTCGCATTTAATGAAATGTGTCGGCAATGAAGAATAAGAGAAAGTTCGAAATAAATAAAGTAAACTCTGTTTTGGAAATGACTTGTTAATCTAAGCAACTACCATTGAATACGTAGAGTTATCTTTAGTTTGTTTAGGAATTAGAGGTTATATATCTTATTCCTAACATCTCAAAATCCTTATCTCCACTTCATATTTGACGATAGATGATAATGTTTTGTAAAAAAGAAATGTTTTTTATATGATTTCATACATCTTGATTGAATTTGTTTAAAATAGATAAATAAGTGTTGAATGACAAATAGGATACGTAAGACTTCACGTAAATATTTAACTTTAATGTGAAATAACCGCTTAGTCATACATAAACGAGAATCGCATTATAAGAGTTTACGTAACGTAGAGCTCTTAACTCAATTCGATTGCGAATCAATTGTTATATGCGAATCATGTTTGTTTGATGACAAAAGCGTCTTAGACCTACGAAGGTTTAAGTACAAGTGACTTGATTATGACTTATACATATCGATGTATATAAACCTATAAATACTTGTGGAAGTGAAAGGTTGTTAAAACTTTACCACTTGACCAACAATCATTGTAGATACTAACGTATCTATTTGATATGGTATAAGTATGAACTTTTTGACAAGTTTAAAAGAGTTCAAGAGTAAAGTTGAAAGACCATTCAAGAAAAGTACAAGTCTTACGATTGATCATGATAAATAGTTAAGTCATATAGTTTGATATATTACCTAAAGAGTATGAAAGTAATTTCACAACTCGCTCCATGTGGAATATTATATTAGAATAATATGTCCAAGAATGGAGGTATCGAAATTATTTGATATCATTCGATCGGTAATAAATCAAGTTGACTTATTCAATTCGTATTTAGGATTTATGTTTGAGGACAATATTGTTTACACTGAATAAAATTTTATCGTAGTCTATTGAGAAAGATATCTTACGAGATTTGATCTCTAAGTACGTTATTTCTCAAGATTTGGTATTAAGAAACTTATTTCAAGGTTTGTTGATTGATAAACTTGAACTTAAATTGGACAATTGATAGTTTGTAGGATACCTCATACTAACCAAAATGTACTACTTCTATGAATATGATAAGAACAAAATATTTGTTGTTCATCATTACATAGTCTTGGAGAATGATATTCTCAACAAGAAGTAATGAGAGTAAAATGAGCATTAAAGAAGTTTATGCGTCACCACAAGAATTATCCTTATGGGAAACTTATCACTCCATACATGGTGCTTAGTGGGAGTTGAGCGGAACTTCATTCACAAGAAGTTGTGAAAGAAGAAAGTTCATATGCACGCTCGATTATAAAGATTACTCAAACATCTCGTGAGTGGATGATATTCGAGAAACTCGTGCGATATATTAGGATCAAGAACTTATTCTACAAGTTGTTGTAGAAGTAGTTCATGGACCTCGAGCATTAATCCTACAAAATGTCAACGATAGAGATGCCTAGACCGAAAGGTACATAGGCTTCATGATATTCTCGTACTTGGCATATGAGAACCCGTTGATAAATAAAGAAATTATGGATGCACCCGATTCCACAAATATGATTTAAATCCATGCGGTCTTTAAATGCAATTCATGTATAACAACAAGGTATAGACCTTGGTTGATGTTTATGAAGGAGTAATCTATCAAGAACATTTAAATTTTTAAAGGAAAGATTGACATGGACGGCAAGTTGACTATATACAAAGCACAGCCTCGCGCTTGTAGCTATGTTTAAGTCGATAACGAGTTGACTATATACTAAGTATGGCTTATTGCTTGTAGCTATGTATAAGTAAATAGAGATCGTTCAAGCAACGGTTATATTTCGTATATATTGATATATGGAAATGAACATAAAAAATCGCCTTCTTCGAAGGAATGAAGGAAGATGTTGTGTATATGATACAAACCAAGGACTATGTTTGATGTATTGCTAGAAACATATATATACTTCAAGTATCTATTAATGAATTGAAACAAGTATTGTGAAAAGTAGAATAAATATTTTGAAAAGGAAGTCAAGTAGTTGAACTTCGTCAAAAGTATCTTGTATCGACAAGATATTTAGTGGGAGCATGATTGTGTTACTTGTATTGTACAAGATAACAAGATATTAATTGGGAATAATATCAAGAAAATGAGTATTGTTAAGATCTCATTGGAGAATATTTTTCTCAATTGAGAATTTGGGCAAGATCACCTAAATCCTAGGAAACAAAATATATGGAGATAGATTATGGTGGATGTTAGATTTGAATTAATGTGTATATAATAATAAAGTGTTTTAGTAACACATTATGGTGAACTCCAAGAAATGATGTCTAACCACGTCATATGGCATAAGATTTGAGCTTGACTCAATCTATTGCAATTCAATTCGAAAAGAAGTGCATGAAACAGTTTAAGCATTCTTCCATTATGAGTTTCATTATGAGTGCCACACTTATGCACATGTCCCAATGTGCAGTATCCAAAGAGCGTGATAAACAGTTATCAAATGGATTCAATAGAGACACATTTGGACAATAGTCAATGATATCCTCGAGTATCTTGTGAGAAAGAGTGATATGTTTTTTCCATCTTTTACGATGAAAGAAAGATCGTGTAAACTGTTGCACTGATGCTAGTTTTCAAAATATTGATATAATCACAATGGAGCTATATATTTCGCTTAATTGTGATGTTGTAAGTTTAGAAAGTGTTCTAAATGAAATATTACAACTGTTTCAGTCACCAAAGCAAAATACATAGTAACTTGTGAAATGACGAAAAAGGATGATTTGGATCAAGAAGTTCTCAGTCAAGCTAATATGGTTATATGTATCTTGAACCATAACTTATTCTTGAAGAACCCAATGTTAAAATTGGTGATCCAACTATGATCTATGACAATATCACTTGATCTCATATGATGATGATCAAGAACATATATATAGGAGTATATATACATATATAGGGTCAAACAAAATTTGATAGGTTCGCGAACACAGCGAACACTCTGACGTAACCTCTACCTTAAGCAGTATACGAGATGCAGTTGTGCATCCATACGTAATGGACGTATGAGTAACTTGCTTTAAGCGTATTATTTCTTTTGAGGTTCGAAACATGTATATATGTAGATATATGACATCGTTCTCAATTCTTCAGTAGCTAGAAGTCACTATTGATTGACTTTAGGCCAAGTGGGAGATTGTTGGAGTTATGTCCTAGAAGTCAACAGTTTAATGACTTAAATATTAGTTTATATTATTGATGATATTTAATCATTTGTTCCTAGAGTTTATTACTGACAGATCATTCAGGTTGAGGATCTGAATTGTAGATCTCTGTGGATCGTTCATTAGAATGACAGTAATAAATCTAAATCGTCCGTAATCTTGATAATTAACAAGAAACATTAATTATCATAAAAAATTAGTATGCAAGTTAAGTGATGATTAAGTTCTACAAATCATAGGTAAGGTGTTACCAACTTAATTGCATGTGTATGTTATTAGAACATAGTACAGGACATGGTCCAATGAAATAAACATATGGATTGTGTTATGTGTCATTGTTTATTTCATTTGAGTTTGATTCTATATTTGAGATAGTTCAACTTTTCCACATGAGAATAGGTTCAATAAATATCGTCTACCGTTGATTCCTGATAAGGGCTGCTATACTGACTTTATTTCTTGAATTGTGCGGAGAAAAGTTGTTCATCAAGAAAATCGTATGTCCCTCATTAATTCACTTAGTGAGTGATGATATCTGTTTGGGCCCCTTGATGGAGATGGATTGTTTGCCGGCAAATTGTACAATCATCTCTAAATCAAGAAACGTATAATCTACAAGAATGACACATTCCTATCTTGGATTATACGATGGTATCATGTGACATAAGAATCAGACAAGTAAATACTATTATTTCTTATGCAGGATTGAGATATTGTAGCAGTACACTATTTATGCGAATTGGGAATCATAACGTGTTGCTAGATGCTGCTTATGATTATTGAAATGAAATAGCGATTTAATTCCATGACCAACATAGCATAAATCCTCAAAGGGTCACACAAATAAGACTCTAATCACACGGTGCATTATTTATTTATTCGCAGCATTGTATTGCGAAAATATGATAAGTTGATTAATTAATTATATATCGTTGCGAGCCGTTATAATTAATTAAGTCAAGAAGATCATATAGAAATAAATTAACGCATTTGCTAATCCCAAAATAATTATTAATAAGTTAATAATTAATTTTGTTCAACACAATTTAATTATAGAAATTAAATAGAGCTTATAGACATTTATTTAATTAGTAAATTAAAGGCTCGGTTTGAGTACAAGAGAAAGATTCATTAATTAATTGAATTAGTGGACATTTAACACATCACAAATTGGACTTGATTGTCCATATAGTAGCTGCCCTAATAGGGATAAAAAGATCTCTAAAATTTGTGGAGTGCTTGGTCTATAAAAGAAAGTTATTTGGAGAGAGAAACCCTAGCCACCATAGTATTTTCTCTCCCTCTTCCTCATAGAACGAAAATTAGAGAGAAAATTTCAGAATTTTCATCTCTTCCTCTTGCTTTTAATCCACCTCAAATGCTCATGTGTTGAGCCTTCTCCCTTCTCCATTAATTAAACTAGTTAATTGAAAGAAGCAGAAGAGAGAAAACTTTGGGGATTAGTTGCTCTCCTCTTCCTTGCTAGCACAAGTTGAAAGATGAGGTGATTAAACTTCTAGGTGGACTCGAGGCGGCCGCCGGCGACTTGGTGGTGAAGGTGAGCACGCCACCGACTCCCACGCATCGGATTCAAGCTTCCTAGTTGCAAGTCTAGGAGAGGTAGCCTTCCTATTCTCTATCTCTTGTGTGTTGATGCTTGAACAAGATCCATCGAGGTTTTTGTTGTTTAGATGGATAATTAATGATTAATTAATAAGAAAATTTGAAAATAAGGACTTTATAATATAAACTTACAACATGATATCTTATTATAACGAAATGAACATTTATACTTACAACATAATATTGTGTTATAACAAATTGAACATTTATACTTATAAGTTGCTCCCTTATTATAACAATTTAAAAAAAAAACAGAGGATTTAAATTTTAAAGTGAATGAGAAGATTGTAGATCTAGATGCGACTCGAGAGAGAGAAGAGAGGAATGAGAGAAAGATCTAGATGAGGTGGGGAGAGAGGAAGGATGGTGCTGAGATCACTAGCGCATTGCCGGAGATCTAGATGGCAGTCGAGAGAGATAAGAGAGAGGAGGGAAGGATATGGATGGTGGATCTAGATAAGGGAGAGAGAGGAGATGGCGCTAAGAGGTGGAGTAAGAGGCAGAAGGAAAAGGAAGAGGAAGAAAAAGAGAGATGATGGCGCTGAGATGAATTGGAAGAGAACGAAAAGGAAATAGGCCGGCGCTTAGAGAGAGGAGATGGTGGAAGAAAAGGAAGGAGGAGGCGCGTGCAAGAGGGATGACACTGGAGAGATGAGAGGCGCTAGTGCTGGAATGGGACAGATGATACTAGAGAGGATTGCTTGAAGTAATTCATGTTGATATCTACTATCTAGTGAGGGGTAATTTTCCAATCTTAGCTCCGTTTTTTCTTTCCTTTCTTGTTCAGTTATTACATTATACAATAACTCATTATTAAATTGTGTTTTATATAAAGTGTTTTCGTGCAGAATGCAGATCTTATATCATTTTTCTTTTATTTTTTTTTCCCAATGAAAAGCATCTCAAGGTGCCTCAAATTTGCTTTTAATTTTTTTTTTTAAATAAGAAGCATTTTTTTTCCAATGGAGAGTATCGGAAATTTATTTATTCACAAATAAGATAAAAAAGGACGATAAAGGAGAAAATATGAAGAATCCATTGAGCAGTTCGAATTGATCTATTCGTGATATATTACCTAATTTTTGGATACTTTTCTAATAACTTTTTCTGTTTTTATTTAGGAAAAAGTTGGATAATATATTAATCGGCTTCATTGAATTAACCAAAAAGATCATTTTGCTAATCACCTGTTGCTCTTGCACATTGCACTACATATGTCAGAACCCGGTAATTTAGAAATGGTCACTATGTTTTTAGTTTACAGTTATTAATTGATATATTATGCGCTACATGAAAACCGAAAAATTGATGTAAATAACATGAATTAAATTGTGGAAAATAATTAAAATATTGATATATTTTTGCATCGTAAGCAGTGCTTATTATAATTTTAATTATAAAAATATCTTCTAAAAGAAATACTCAAAAAGACGAAGAAAAACAAACTATATACACCTTCGGCTGGAATGTTATCCTACAAGAAAGCACGACCGAAGTTCATTCTCCGATAGAAAATCAACTATATATATCCTTTTCATCTGCATATATAATTGAATGTACGACCGAAATAGACGTGCATGCCTACAAATCCATAAGGAAATCTATGTACCCTACGGGGTATTTTAATGATAAAAAAAAATAAATAAATAAGGAAATCTTATGTATCTTTCTTTATATTCCTGTATTATATAGGTTGGGCCGGGACTCATTTTGTATGGTCAGTCTCAAGAGTATTCAGCAAAAAAGTGACATATTTATAGAGCGCATGTCTAAATTTATGAAATCCTTCGTGTACTTTTGCACAGCAGGTATCAAATCGAGTTTTGATTGTACAATGTGAACAATTAAAAATTCAATACTGTCCTGTGGCAGGAAGAAATAAGATTTGGTTAGGATTTGATTGATTAATGAAGAGTGCAAGGTAAGTAATTTGTAAACAGAAATTATTGAATTGTTTTCATCCATTCGCGAGTTTTCAATTTTGTAATGTCGTGTGACAATAAAGTAAACAATAATGTGCATTCGGTTGAATATTCAACATCTTTTCTTCTCCTGTCAATCTGATTGACAATCAGAGAGGAAATAATTTGTTTTCTTCTGAATGAATGTAGAGAATAAGATCAAAAACTGAAATTCAACATCTTTTCTTGTCCTGTCAATTCTCTCACCCCCTTCTACATCTTCGATCTGATACGCTGCTACATCCTTTCATTTCCTCTCTTCCACCTGTAACTAACCCGCTTCAATTACTGCAAAACCCAAGGATAAAAAAGAAATCGCTGGAAATTTTTGCAATTCTGTTCTTTATTACTTGGAGAGGGAGCTGCAGGAGAGTCTTTCAGGGCCTTGAGAAGGCGATACCAGTACTGGCACTTGAGGTTTTCCAGGACTGGTCAATACTCAGGAAAACTGGCGTGGGCTGAGATGTTTTCTGTTTTCATTTTCATTTTGATTTTGGAGTTGGACTTGTTACAAGTTAGTCCGAACCTTTTCATGCTAGATTCTAGTTTTTTCTTTTTTTGGATCTTATTCTCTACTTTCTAGAATAGTTAGCCTTTGGCTAATTTGTTTTTGCTTTTCTTTCTGTAAAGTAACTTTTATATTATTTCAATGGAAAAGGTAGGGGCACGAAAAGAAAAACAATTATAAAGGTTGGGCAGAATACGAATCATGCATATGCAGAATTTCATTTCTTATGAAAAAAATTATATAATTTAATTGAATTAGAGAAAAAGAGAAAAAAAAAATACAAATATCATGTAGAAAAAAATTGAAAGTCTCGGAAAGAAAATTAGGTACTTTCAAAGATACGTTGTACTGAGACAGGATCTGCTCGGTGTTAAAGAGATAAATTCTGAAACAGCAAGCCCGTCACATAACGTTGCCATAAAAAATCAAAAGTGATATAATTTTTCTTCGGAGCCAAACCCACCATATGCGTGGACACCAAAGTAATACTAAAATCCGTCACAATTATTGGCACAAAAAATGAAAAAATGTAGAAAGCTACTCAAAGGATCCCTTCCTCAGTACATAATTTACTACATGTCGGATGACCAAAAATTGGAAAAATCAAAATTACCGTGTGTCCTATATATTATCGGAAAGGCAACCAAGCTGAGAAAACAGAGTGACAGATATGAAGATTTTCTATGGGTAAAAACGAAAAGGCCGAAAATTCTTCAGTGCCGATAAAATATAAATCTTTTTAAAAATATCGATACTAAAATTACATATATAACAAAAAGTGATTAATCACTAATTAATGGATTTACTAATCAATACTGAACTATGATTTAAATAGCGGCTGCAATGATCGCAGTGCCGCTATAGCGGTGTTACTTGATAGACCTTTATGTTGTTAATTTTCTGTATGTCCCTCAAATCTTTTCTATTTGTTTATTTCTCCCTATATTATTGTCTATTTCTTATACTAAAATTTTCTAAATAATTTCTTATTTGCTATTTTAACTTAATCATACATAACTAACTATGGTTATCTTAAAAAAAAAATTGACAATTAAGAGAAATAAGTTAGAAAGACAAAAATACCCCTAGACCAATTTTTTTTTTTTCCCTCGTTTTCTCTTCATTCCTGCAGAATATTGGGATCGAAGGTGCTAGAAATTGGGATCGTTTTTCATTCTGCTATTATTGGAGTGACAGTTGGGATGTCTCAAGATGTGTGCTCGATCAGGCCGCTCATGATTGCTCTCTCTTTTCACCAAATTTTTGAGGGGATGGGTCTTGGCGGATGCATTGCTCAGATAAAATATTTGTTACAAAATAGACAAATTATGTTTCTTGTTTCTCAATTAGTGTTCAGTTTAGCTTGAAAAAGGCCCAATTTGGCTTTTACCCAGTGTGATTAATTGCATGCCTTGTGAAGTAAAAGAGAGTAAAAAAAAATTTCATTGTTTGTCGGGTGCTCTGTTTTTGTGTAAGTACGGATGTTGTTTGTTGTTATTTGCACCTTCATTGTAGGGTGGTTTATATGCCGATGTGCAGAGAGATTAGCTAGTTTAAAAATAAAAAATAAATAAGTTTGTATGGATCATGGATAACATGGTGGCACTATAGTGCTAGCACCATAAATGGTACCAGTGCCGATCTTCAACTTCAGCACCATGCTGGTACAAGTAGGTGTATGTGTTAATTCCCATACTAGCCATTACAAGCTGTACTGAGTACTGTTTCTTGATTTCATTGGGTTTGAGTACTATTTCTCGCTTCTATTAATTGGGCTTATTAGGACATTTCAAGATGCATAAAATTTTTTTTGTTTTGAGGAGGGCACATATGAGAAGCGTTAATTTTATGGCAAACGGTAATCTTTTCTCGAGGGTATTTCTATCCTTCTAATTTATTTCTCTTAATTTTCAGTTTTTTTTTTTAAGATAACCATAGTTAGTTATGTATGTTAAGTTAAAGGACAAATAAGAAATCATTTAGAAGAGTTAGTGACAAATAAGAAATACATAATAGTATAGGAAGAAATAAACAAATAGGAAAGAGTTGAGGAACATACAAAAAATAAAGCCACAAATATATATATTTTGACAATTTCATTTTTTATGGTGTCTAAAAATAGTGAAAGTTAATAACATATAGATGGATTTAGTGGTATTTTAGCAAAATATAGCTATTAAATTTGCTATTTGCTGATGTATAATTAGTATTACGAACGTATCTTTTGCATTTATTGTATGCATATATTAAATTAACTATTAAAGTATGCATATAATATTAGAAAGTGTTTCCCATGTACAATTTTAATTTTTATTACAAATTAATAGCAATTAACATGCACACAAACACAAGAATCTAGTAATTAAGTCTTTTGGCACATGAGAATGGTAGGAGGATTGTACCTCTTATGGTATTGTAACTAGAAGGCTTGTCCATGGCAATAGGAGCCGGTGGCGTGCCTCCACCTCTTCCACCAAGTCGGCCTCGAGTCCACCAAGAAATTTAACCAATCTCTCTTCTCTTGTGCTCGCAAGAAAGAGAAAAGAGCTAATCCACCTATCATCTTCTTCAAGCAATTAACAATTTGAGTGGTAGAAAAATGTTGCTCAACACATGAGCTAGAGAAGAACAAGAGAGAGAGCAAGAGAAGAAGAGAAAATGAATCTCCCCTCTTCCATGGTGGTGGTGGCCTAAGAGGGAGAAGGAGAGAAAAGAGCTGGCTAGGGCAACTTTTTCTCCAAGGGACTTTTTTATATAAACCACTCTAATCCAAACTTAGGTGGACTAAAATGCCCTTGCTAGGGCCGGCCTACATATGGGCTCATATGGGCCATGTGCTTTCTCGAATTAATCCACTAAATCATATATTTAATGGACTTATTAATTGCTCTCCAATTGGACATTTATTTAACAATTAAATAAATGCTCATTTAAATAATATAATTCAACCAATTATATTAAAATGTGTTGAATAAAATTAATTATCAACTTATTGATAATTATTTTAGGATTAGTATATACATTATTTTATTTCTATATGATCTCTTTGATTTAATTAATCATAACGATTCGCAACGGTATATAATTAATTAATCAACTTATCATATAATTACATTCACTGCTGCAAATAAATAAATAATGCTCTGTATGGTTAAAGTCCTATTTGTATGATTTTTTTAGAATTTATGCTATATTGGTTATGGAAAATAAATTATTATTTATTTTCAATAATCATAGGCGGTATCTAACAACACACTATGATTTTCAATTCGCATAAATATTGTACTGCTACAGCATTTTAATCCTACATAAGAAATAAAATATTTCCTTGTTTTGATTCTTATGTCAAATGATATCACTATATAATCCAAGATAGAAATATGTCATTCTTGCATATTATACATTTCTTGATCTTAGAGATGATCGTCTAGTTTGCATGCATACGATCCAACTCTATCAAGGGGCGTCCAAAAGATATCATCACTTACTAGGTATACTAATGAGGGACATACGATTTTCTTGATGAACAACTTTTGCCCACACAATTTAAGAGAACATAAATAAAGTCCGTATAGCAGCCTTTATCAGGAATCAACGTTAGACGATATTTATAGAACCTATCCTAATGTAGAAAAATTGAACATCTCAAACTTAGAATCAAACTCATATGAAATAAATAATGACACATAACACAATTCATATATTTATTTCATTGGGTCATGTCATGTGCTATGCTCTAATAACATACACATATGCAATTAAGTTAGTAACTTATTATCTATGATTTGTAGAACTTAATCATCACTTAACTTGCATACTAATCTTATATGATAATTAATGTTCCTTGTTAATTATCAAGATTATTGACAATTTAGATTTATTATTGTCATTCTAATGAACGATTCACAGAGATCTACAATTCAGATCCTCAACCTGAATGATCTATCAATAATAAACTCTAGGAACAAATCATCAAATATCATCAATAACATAAACTAAAACTAAGCCATTAAAACATTGACTTGTTGGACATAACTCCAACATATAATATAATAAGATATTTAATTTTTAATTAAAGTATACAATATAATGTAATAAAATTTTTTATTAAAAAATATATCTGATGTAATAAAAAGAACATCTGTACGTACATGTCTACTATAATCCTATAGTGGTAGCTAATTGACCGCAATCCGCTATCTGCTATCATTTAAGATTATCCGCTATGAACCCGCATCCACTGTTTAAACCTTGGTTCCAATACATTTATTTTAAACATATTACATTTAAAATATTAAGTATACTATATAAATTTATATTTAATTCAAAAGTTTGAGGACAAAGACGTCTTTGAAGGTTCGTTGAAAACATAGGAATCGGCTTAATTACATATATGTTCCCATATTTATAATTGAATATATAATATTGGTCTCCTATAAAAAATTGTCCAGAAAGGAAAAAAAATAAAATAAAATTCATATGGTAAATTTATAGGTCGATTAACTTCGGGGTCCAATATAAAATTCTCAACCTTTATGTAGAATATACTATCTGGACTATTATTTTTTTTGAAGGTTGGTGATTTACTATCTTGATAGGATTTACTGAGTTATACTCAATGAATATCTATAATTTTAGAATTGTGTATTTGAAGTACAATTTTTATTCTTGTTCTTAATAAATGACTTTAATTAGTATATATGTAATTATGTCATTTTACTAAATCAAGAATATATCGTCAATTATTATAAAATTCATTTTTTTATAAATCATATAATAAATGTTCTATGTATTATATAACGCACATCTCGCTCTAGCTTGCATGTTGTCTATTTGTTTCTTTCAGCTCATCAACACAACTACTGACGGCTCTCCATATGTACCAATTTAAAATACGATTTTGTTGCTATATATCAAAAGACATCATAATAATTTATAAAACTCATTTTTCGAACCATAATATATACTTTGCATAATGCACACTACATGTTGTCTAATACAAAATCAACTATAATCCAATGCATACTTAATGTTTTAACAACGTCGACGCTCATTGTCTCAATCAAAACTTTGAATTTTGTAAGAGAAATGCATACTGAATTATTGTTTTAAAAAATTGATAGATTTAGTTTGAATGTAACAAGAAATTGAGAACTTGCGAGTTGCATATATATATTTTTTTATGGGAATCACTTACAGTCATCCTTCAAAGTATCATCACGTATCATCCCACTTCAGCGTCCTTTCTATTTTAGTGCACCTCTTCCTTTTCTGCGTCATCAGATCCAGCGCATAAACGTTCAGTACCGTTCATATAAATGTTCAGTTTATTACAATGTTATAAGCATAAATGTTCAGCTTATTAAATGTTGTAAGCATAAATGTTTAGTTTATTACGTACAAATGTTCAGTTTATTAAAATGTAATAAGCATAAATGTTAAATTTTTCAATTTATTAAATTTTATAAGCATAAATGTCCAGCTTGTTAGAGATAAATGTTCAATTTTTCTAAGTATACATTGTCCAGTTTATTAAGTCAAAATCCGGTTCATCACATAAGAAAAAATTAGAAAGGGTCACGAAGCAGCACACCAATATATGCATGGAACAATTAGAAAAGGTCAAGAACCGATCATGTTCAACTCAAAAAATTTTCGATTCTGCCCCTAGTCTTGTTGGAGAAAAAGGACGCTGGGAACTGATAAATGTTCTGTTCATTAAGTACATATATTCAGTTTATTAAGAATATATGTTCAATATATGTTTAGTTTATTAAGTATAAATGAGACAGAGGAGAGGAAATGGATGGTGGAATCGTTGGCGCCAAAAAACGAAAGGCACTCTCCAACTGAATTTTTATTTTTGAATTAGAATGATAGAAATGATACATTGGGTGGATTGCACTTCCGGTTTTTTATTACGCTAATTGTGTCTATGAGAAAACGAATATTTCTGAAAGGAAAATAAAGCAATATTGTGTATATATGACTATCAATATGACAGAACGTATATTCTAAAGATAGTCTAACTTTGGTATATATCTAAATCTAGCTAGACACGAGTCCCCCGGACCCATAGTCCCATATCTCTATTAATTTAGGGGACCGTATCTACAAAATCCAATGATTAGCTACCATCTTTTCACGCCTTGACGCTTATATTCTTTACACGTCCACTAATCTGATTATCCATTGTATAATAATTCAAAGAAAATTGTGTTCCAAGCACTTGGGTGACCAGAAATTGGCCACAATTCCATCTTATAAGTTGGAGGCTACCTACTGTGGAGACATGGTCCCTTGAGCATAAATGCAAATCATTAGAGGAAACCCCATGTCCATTCCCTCTGAAAAAGATCCCATCTTTGTTCAAATTTGTACTTTTCAAGGATTCATGGTATGTACTTAATTGGATACTCAAGGTTTTAGCTTTATCCATACACCAACCAAATTATTGTACGTATCTTATCTCTAATTAATGGACAAGGAAATGATGTACGTACATATGTTATATATTCTCTCTCTTTCGGTGATGTATTCGACGACAGCATGGGATAATACTGAGGTTGATATTCAATGTTGCAGATAATTAAAAGATCATGATTGAATGGAAGATTCTTCGAATTTAGCTTGACTATGTTTTACAACCATGCGTGCATGCTATGCTATATATAACAGTGTGCGTCCATTGGTTTGGTTTTGCAAGTGATAAGCATGAAGTTATATATATGGTCATTAGGGGTGTCAACGGTAACGGTTATGCCGTTATGCCGTGACGTGAAACGGAAACGAAACGCTAAGTGGCAGCAAAATTCGGTGCGTTAGAAAAACGGTATGGCAAACGAAATGGAGTGGTAAGCCCTTAACTAAGTGGAACGGTACGCGAAATGGGGTACGCCGTTACCGTTATTGCGTTTAGCCGTTATTTTACGTGTCTGCTATTAAGTATTGCAGGGGAGAGGGAATAGAACTCTCCAGAACCCCCTGGAGATATCCATTCGCCCCATCCCCCTTAATCCCTTAAATTGTTTGAATTTGTCTCCGAAGCCCTAGCCGCATCTGTCTTTCTGTCTCTTTCGCAAACCCTAGAAATTGTCGCCTGAGCGCCTCTCTCTATCTCTCTCTGTGCTTCTGACTCTATGTACTGAATGTCTCCCCACGCTGTCGACCATGGCGATGGCGATGGTGACTCTCTCTCTCTCTCTGCCTATCCTCTGTGTCTCTCTCCGACGTGACGGGGTTCATCATAGCAAGGTGCTCAGCCTCTGTCTGCCTCTCTCTTTGTCGTTTGCCTTTACCAATCTATATATCTGTCATCTTTTTTCTCGATCTAAGAAGAAATTTTTCTTTTTGGTTCTAATCATTTTTTTTTGCCCCTTGTGGCTAAAACCTAGCGACTTGGTGGCATTTTCGTACAGATTGAGTTGATGGCTTGCCCATTGGAGGTACGACAGTTGGTTTCGAGAGCTCTAGTAGGCGTGACGTGAGCTAGGATTTTGCTAGGCGTGGCACCACGGAGCTCTCTTGTAGACTGCTGACGAGACCTCCTGAGAGGGCTGAGCTAACAGCAACAATGATGACTTCTGGCCTATTTAAAAGGAAGAGAACAGAGAGGCAGAGAAGGAGAAAAGAAGAAGAAAAGAGAGGAAGAAAGAGAGGCGAAAAAAAGGTTAGTTTTTCGAACTGATTTGTTGAGATGTTGAATTATTAAGCTGGATTTATCTTAGTTTAGGGTTTAGTTATGTACTTCTGTTGTTGATATATTGAGTCCAGCTTAATCTGAGTGCTGATTTGTTTAGTTGTTGATTTATTAGGCCGATTCGATCTTGTGAATTGTCAATATTTGCGTTTGTTTGTTGCCATGGCTTCACCTGAAAGAGAAGATGTGATATCGGAGCCAGATTTGATATCTGACGATGAGTATGATTATTTTTCTGAAACTGATACTATACTTAAAATTGAACTAATACTGCACTTGAGTACTATACTTGCATTTGACTGCTAGTCTTCTATACATGCATTTGATGTTATGAACTGATACAGTGATACTATACTTGTACAGTTGTACTTGACTTGTACATGACTTGTACTTGACTTTGATGTTATGAACTGATACTATACTTGTAAATTATAATTGAACTTTGCTGAGTACTTGACTTGTACATGACTTGTACTTTGATGTTATGAACTGATACTATACTTGAGTACTTGTACTTGACTTGTACATGTACACAGTACACATACATTTGAACTGATACTACACTTGAGTATTTGTACACATGCATTTGAACTTGCATTTGAACTGATACTACACTTGAGTACTTGACTTGTACACATGCATTTGAACTTGCATTTGAACTGATACTACACTTGAGTACTTGTACTTGACTTGTACATTTACACATGTATTTGAATTGATACTACACTTGAGTACTTGATTTGTACACATGCATTTGAACTGATACTACACTTGAGTACTTGTTCTTGACTTATACATGTACACATGTATTTGAACTGATACTACACTTGAGTACTTGTACTTGACTTGTACATGTACACATGTATTTGAACTGATACTACACTTGAGTACTTGATTTGTACACATGCATTTGAACTGATACTACACTTGAGTACTTGACTTGTACACATCCATTTGAACTTGCATTTGAACTGATACTACACTTGAGTACTTGTACTTGACTTGTACATGTACACATCAGTACTTGACTTGGATGTACATGTACACTTGCACTTGAACTTTGCTGATGTGTTTGTTGTGTGCATTAGCATGGGTATTGGGATACATGGGGAGACACAGGAGGAGATCCAGAGGATAGAGATACAGGCTGATCCCACATATGAGCCTGATGATGAGGCAGCAGCTGGTGGTGAGGCAGCAGCTGCTGCAGCAGTTGGTGGTGAGGCAGCAGCAGCTTGTGGTGAGGAAGAAAATCCAACTAAGAAGAAAACAAGGAAGACCACCAGTGATGTTTGGAAGCACTTTACAAGGGGGCCTGTTCAACCTAATGGAAGCTACTATGGCATATGCAACTACTGTGGTGAAAAGTAAATTTCAATTTATGATTATGTGCAATTTTTTTAAGTTCAATTTATGATTATGTTCAATTCTCAATTTATTTTTATAATATATTCCTTAATTTATTATGTCAGGTACTTGCAAGGTCAACAAAGAGGCACTAGCTCTATGAGAAACCACATTGATAAGAAGTGCAACAAGATCCCAAGAAACAAGCCAGAAGCTCTGCAGAAATTGTTGCAGGCAAAGTCAGGTAGTAAATTATATCTTATATGTTTATTATAATTGTAGGTTAATTATTAAATATTAAGAATATTTGAATACTTCTCAATTTTATTATATGTTTTGATTGATTGTAGAAAAAAATGCACTTGTGGCATGGAGATTTGATCAGATGAAGTGTAGGAAAAGTTTGGCAAAGATGGTCATAGCCCATGAATACCCCTTCAGTTGTGTAAACCATCATTTCTTTAGGGAATTTCTATGTGAGTTGCAACCATCTTTCAAGATTCCATCAAGAACAACACTTAAAGCTGATTGCATGAAAATTTATGAAGAGGAACAAGTCAATCTATATGAAATGTTTGGTCAAGTTAGCTGTAGGTTTAGCTTTACAAGTGACTTGTGGACAAACAAGGGTAGGGATAGGGGGTTTATGGCTATAACCTGCCATTACATAGATGAAAGTTGGGTTTTAAGAAAAAGAATTTTGACCTTTGTACCTTTGCCAAGTCCACATACTGGCAGACACATAGCTAGTGCTATTTATGATAAGTTATGCTTATGGAATTTGGATAAGAGGGTTTTCTGTCTTGTTCTGGATAATGCATCTTCCAATGATGCATGCATATCTGAGCTTCTGTACTCAACACCAATGAAAGATGATTTACCAGTTGAAGGTAAGATCTTCCACCAAAGATGTGGTTGCCACATCTTGAACCTCATTGTACATGATGGACTCAGTACTATGCACAAGGAGATTGATTGTATAAGAGAAACAATGAAATGGATCAAACATTCTCAAGGAAGGATAGAGAAGTTCAAGCTGGCCTGCTCCCAGGTTATATTTTATTTTACTTTACTTATATTTTATTTTAATTATATTTACTTATATTTTAATTATACTTATATTTTATTTCATTGTAGATAAATGTTCCATACAAGAAGCCACAGTGGGATGTTCCAACAAGATGGAACTCCACTTATTTGATGTTGGAGCTCGCCTTGGAACTCAAACCAGCAATTATGAGGTATGCTTCACTAGATAAGAAGTTTTCTAAAGCACTATCTGATTCTCAGTGGGGTATTCTGAAGGAGTTAGTGAAACACTTGAAAGTTTTTTATGAGGCCACACTCAAATTGAGTGGCACTAAATATCCAACTCTTAACCTTTTCTTCTCTGAGTTTTGTGAGGTATATCTTACTATTAAGAGAATGGCTTCTAATGAGTACCCTTTTATTGTGAATATGGGTACTCAAATGCATGCCAAGTTTAATAAGTACTGGAGCATGGGAAATTCTCTCTTGGCCATTGCATGTGTGCTTGACCCTAGATGCAAGTTAGATGTGGTGCAGTATTACATGGAAGAGATGTGCCCTGATGAGTGTGAACACTTCATTTCAAACATAAGGGAGTGCATGTCTGAGTTGTACAATGAGTATGTAAAAGCCAAGACAGAAGAGCAAGGAGCCTCTGATCTGAATCAACCTGGCATGTCCAAGAGGTACAATTTTAAAAATTATTCAAACTTATTGATTATTGATTATTAATTTCCCTAATTTTTCTATTTGTTAATTAACAGGCACAAGAGTGATGTTGGTGCCTCTAGCATGACAAGTGATAGGAAGACTGGACTAAAAGATTATCTCAAAGGAAGGAAGGGCACAACAGGACCTAAGACAGAATTAGAAGAATATCTAAGTAATTAACTTATGTTATTTTACGTAGTAATTAGTAGTTTATTATTAATTTATTTATTTACTTATTTATTTACTTGTTAACTTGTTAATTGTTATGTAGGTTCTGATAGAGATGATGCCAGCTTGGATGATGACTTTGATATCCTTAGTTGGTGGAAGATGAAGGAACCTAGATTCCCTGTACTGGCTCAGCTAACAAGGGACATCTTGGCTGTTCCAATATCAACTGTGGCCTCTGAATCTGCCTTCAGCATAAGTGGTAGAGTGCTTAGCCAAGTAAGAAGCTCCTTGTCTGATGAGAGCATTGAAGCTCTACTTTGTGCTCAGGACTGGTTGAGGGTATCCATTGCAGGTATGACTTATGATACCTTCTTTGCTCTTTTTTATTTTTAATTCTTGATGTTATTAAGTTAATAACATGCTAATTGCTTACATCTATTTTGCAGAGACTGGAAAAATCATTCCTGCTCCATTATGGACCATTGAGGAAGAAGATATCAATGAGGAAGGGCAGTGAGTTTTTTTTATTCATGTTTCAAGTGTAGTTTGAAGTTCAAGTGTAGTATCTGTTTGTATGCCCTAATACACAGTTGAAGCCTGGATTGCTGGTTCTTCTAGCAAGTCTTTGGCTCCTCAGATCTCATACATTGATCTTCAATGATGATGTTGTCGACTTATTTTTTTTTTTTTCATGAATGGCTGAGATTGGTATTAGTTGAGACTGAGAAGGGAGTGTGTGATCTGGGTTGAGTTGATGACAAATTTAGACTTCAGGGGTGTATTATGGAAATACAAAATCAGACTATGCTTGAACTTAGACTCCAGGGGTGTATTAGGGAATTTTTGTTGTAATTCAAATGGATTTTTGTTCAAGTATTTGGGGCATCATATTTTGTAACTTGGAACAGCCAGTATTGTAAGTTGGGACATCATATTTTGAAAATTGGAAGTTTGAACTTGGGGCATCAGATTGGAACAAATTGTACTGCATTTTGTAAATGTTTTGCAACTTGTTTTTCAATCAGTGATTATGTCATTTTATATGCATGTATGTTTATTAATTTTACTGTATTTAACTACTTTTTCAATCTGTTGATTTTGTGGCTAACGGCTTAACGCCAAATCGTTAAGATCGTTAAGCTAAATGGAACGACTAACGCAAATCATTTCTCTTCCGTTAGCTTAACGATACGATAAACGCTTTAACAATCATTTCGTTAGTTAAACGATAACGCAAACGATTTAAACCAAATCCGTGTTCGTTATCAACGTTAGTCAGGTCTAATGGTCATCATAGATAAGAATGAAAATATATGGCCATCGATGTATAGTTGTATAAAGGATTTTCGATAAGGATGGCAGCAGGAAAGGCGTTGAGGCAAATGGGAATCTTTTAAACGTCGTTTCTTGCGTTACCAGACATTTTCTTTTACTTTTTGATTTCTTTTCGCTTTTGATTATTTTAATATTATGTTCACTTTATGAATGAACCATGAACCTACTGACGAAATACTATATGTCAGGGTCAAGTGACGCGAAGTGATGCTCGATTCGATTTCGCAATAATCTTAATTACCCAACCACGAGTCCACGAGTAATGAGCGAATATAGGAATTGCTTTCGGATCTTCTGATGCTCACGACGTGATATTACGTACCCTGCTGAAGAGGGTGAAAACAGCCATATAATTGTATAGTTTGGTGCTATACATGTGTGATTGTATTGATAGGTTGTCTAATTTCAGGTCACATTCGACAAGACTTGATATGGAACTAATAGAAATGATGCGATAAATGTCTTCTGTTACAAGTTAATGCACATAAATGAATTGACTAATTTTTTTTTTCATAGATGAAATCTAGACTGTTCATTTCGAATGATATATAAATGACTGTAATTGATTATAGGACTCGAATGGACTTTTTAAAAAAAATCATATATAGTATTTTTTTTTCTCAAATAATGGTCGTTGACAATTAGACACACAATTAGGAGTATAATTTTATCTGGAAGTCGCGGATTCGAAACCCGACTGGATGTCGTCTTTTGTGACATGTAATTACGAAATAAGTTAAAAAGCTTGATTATCATCTTATCTTTGAATAAAGAATATAATTTATGTGACACCCCGCAATCGGAGGATGCCGCAGCCGCCGCAAGCGCACACTACCACCCATGCACCCGCAAGACTTAACCAAATATAATATACAAGCAACATTTATTATCTTCAATTAATGTACAATATCAAGGTCTAATCTTACATATGTTCATGTGAATTACTAAACTAATGATAAAATATGATGTCTATCAAATATATGCATATTTTGACCATACTTAGCACCAAAATGACACTCAAACCAACATAATTGCTCATGATTAACTGTGTTTTCCAGGATTTTGGTACTGCCGCCGCCTCTATCTTTGTTTTGTAGAATTCTCGTGGAAATCGAAGACTAAACGCGCCGAATAAGAAGAATGGAGCCCAATTCTCCGCCGGACGACTCATTCCCGGCCCAAACAGACGTGCCTAGGACCAGAGAAGACTCTCATGGGCCAAGACAGATCAGATGTCACGCGAAAACCTTGGTCCCAGCCCAATTCATCTCGCCAGAGCCTGATTTCGGTCCGAAATGGCTCCATTTCGGTCCGAAATCCATACATGGAAAGAAGATTTTGGAAAGTTTCGGGAATGGAAAGAGCACCTCTTGCCCTAGCCGCCTCCTGGCCTTCCTGGGGGCAGTATTTAGGCACTTATTTTCGTGCAGAAGGGGTTCCACTTAATACCGACTTTTGGATACCATATTTGGATTATTTTCGGCGTGTTTTTGGCTCTTTCAACGGATTTCTTCAAGAGGCAGCAGCGTTTGCGTGCGACGGCAGCGACCTTGACTCTCCATCTTAACTCCTCGGCCCGAGAACAGCGAGTATTAGCATAAGGATTCCTTGGTTTCATCTTTTATGCCTTTATTTCATTGTTTTATGGCTTATATCTCTATTTTTCGCATGATACCTGTTATTTTCTGTTTGAACATGTTAGGCTAGATTTTATTATGTCTTAGGACCAGTTAGTAGTTTGATTTAGTACTTGGATTGACTTGACGAATTTATATTATGCTATGTGATTTGTTTAGTTGAGAAATTAATATTTTTGCTTAGCCAAATTGATTACTTGTTTGATTGCTACCTATTAATGAACTGCAGCATTTATAGGACATTAAACTAGAATAATTAATTAATCAACTAAGTATTTGAGGTAAGCCAAGCACTCGAAAGAGGAGGCTAGTTCACAACTGAAAGGTGTAACTTTTATCGAACCGACATGACCTTAAATACCTCTAGAAATCCCTCTAAACAATCTTAAATAACTAAAGTCCGACACGAAAGTTTAGGTTTAGTTATTCACGTGGTGAAAACCGAGTTCCTTACCAAATCCAACCCAAAATCGCGACAGCTGAGGCTAGGGTTTAGGTCTGGTCGCCCAGTACCCTTCACATAGTATTGTGTAATTTTTCCAAGTCGAAACAAGGAGTTTAAGGTTCGTTTCGGCCCGACTTGTATAGATTTCGGTCCGAAGTCTATACATTTCGGTCCGAAATTGTTCTCTGTCTTGGTGAAAATCAAGCTAGAAGCGCTTTAAAGCTAAATTAAATGAACACGAAGTCCTGAGACATTCTATTGCATCTGTTAGAGTCCCGAAAAATATATAAAAAGTAATCCAAAAAAATATCTCATTAATTATTTCTCTCATTCTTAATCAGTATTTAGCTTGATTTTAATTCAAAACTCCACAAATACTTTTTCTGTCTAGCTTTTAAGAAAGACTAAGTCCGGTACTCATTTTTACCGTCCCTTGGGTTCGACCCTAAGCTTAACTCGAACGACTAGTGAGGTTAGGTCTAGGTACAATTTTATTTGATCCTAGCTAGGGTTTAATTCCTTCATCAAAATACATAAGTAGCTGTCTGGTTCACAAGGTATTGGACACCAACCAAAAATACAACGGCCTACTACTCGCCAAGCTTCCGCTGTGCCACTCTGATCCAAAACCCGGAACCCACAACCAATGTGGAAACATTGCAACAAGCAGAGAATGGGATAATTATACAATTATCCCAGTGCAGTATTCAGTTCCAGCCACACGAACCTTGAGTACATGTCTCGGAACTAATTACCGACCGCTTTTAAAAGCAACTAATAAGCAATACATATTTTAAGATATGATAAAATAAAATAACACTTCCATAAAAAAAAATACATTCATGTAAGTCCATATATAAATACAATTCATGCAATGCAATGAGCTCGGCAATTCATTCGATTATCAAAACAATCTCAATCATCAAGTAACAATGCAAATGCCGGCTCGATTTGGTATTATTTAAATGCAAGTCTGGTTTACAGATATCACGAGTCATTTGGTTCCTCCCCAGAAGTAGGGATAAGACCCTAAGATAGTATCAGTCAACTGGTTCCTCCCTAGACATAGGGATCAGAACCTACTCCTCCCCAGACACAAGGATCAGAGTAAAATTCGGAGTCAACTGGTTCCTCCCTAGACATAAGGATCAGAACCTACTCCTCCCCAGAAGCAGGGATCCGAGTAAAATTCGAATTCAATTCAGACAAATCGAACTTTCAACAAGTACCTCAAGATGTAACATGATCGAGGCAAAAATCTAGGTCAAATAAATAACCTTGTTTACCTAACTAATCGATGGGGTAAAGCTAAGGGTCGAATCTACAGGGACGGAGTTGAGTACTAGTTCTATCCGGTTCTCAAAAGCTTGAAGGTTTAATTTTGTATGATTTTGGGTGTAACAATTGGTAAATAAAGAAACCTAAATTAAATTGCAATAAATAAATATTTTTGAAGAGTTTTATAAATTAACAATGCAAATAAATGTCCTAGGAAAGTAGTTTCATTAATGATTAGGTCATGGAGGGCCAAAACCGCGACCTTTCGACGCTAGAATTAGCTCATACCCCCTGCAAGCAAGGCGTACCACTGAGCCTACCACCAGAGGTGGTCACAGGCTTAATCGCATGCCTCTGTCTGGAGGTGGTATGTTCCATGTAAGTGTTATATTCTTGGTTTATACTTGATATTATGTTCTGTGAAGGGTTTGGTGACAATACCTAAACTCGCTAATCCTCAACTTTCGCCTTTTGGACAAGGGTTTGGTACTTGTACTAACCTAACACCTCTTGAATCGCAACCTAAACTTTCGTTGTTGGTCAATTGATCAAGTTCACTTGTTGTGGTTCTAAAGATATCTAACTAACTGTCGTTACTTAGAAACTTCGTCTTGCAACTTAGATGGTTTATCTTTCGATTTCTAGCCTACCTCATGATAGTCTTGTTTACTCAACTTATTAATCCAAATATTTAGTTTCCTAACCTAGATGTGCGCATTCATCAAGTTGGATATAATGGTCAATAAGCTATTCAACAAGATATGAAATACCAACAAGCAAATCACAATAATAATCAAGCATAAATCAAGTCTACATCAACCCTAATTAATTAACTACTCCTACATCCTAAGACATGATTAAATTAGCCAAAGATAGTTGCAAAACACATAATAAACATGCATAAATAAGATACAAACTCCATAAGTTTCCAAATATCAAAAAGCCAAGATGAAATACAACAATACTCCTTGGAATCGTGGTATGGAACTAGTGGAGTCGTGGTAGGCCACGTGGTAGGGCACGTGGTATGGATCAACTGCACCGCCGTCGCGTCACAAACTGCTCCAAGGTCGCTTCTATGGTCTTGCTTCTCTGAGATTTGGTGGAATCTTGCACCGTTATCGAGAAACGGGACAAGAGCATGGGCTCCTGGGGGTAGGGAATGTGGTAGGGAAGGTCAGACCCGTGCCTCAAGGCAAGAACGGTCTTATATGGTAGTGAGAGACATGCTAGGGCACCAGGGAGAGTTGCCTTTGTCGAGAAATTGCCAAAAACTCGAGTTTCCTTCGCGGTAAACTTTCCAAATACGATCCAGTGGTCGCATGCGGCTAGCTGAGGTCGCAGGGCCTAATTTTGTCTCGGGTTGAGAGATATGTGGGCCAGGAATGAGTCATCTGGCTTGAATAAAGCTGGGGATTGCTATTTGAGGCCTTTCTACTAGTTCCTATGTGATTGTTTTGCTCCGTTTGCACCAAAATGCCGAGATATCGAGTTGATTCCACCAAAAACCTACAAAACAGTTGAGAAGCGGCGGCAGTACCAAATCCTGGCAAATATAGTATAAAAACATAGTGAACATAATGGGATGAGTCATGATTTAAGTGTAAAGTCCGGCCAAAATACAGATATAAATATAAGATATAATAACACTGTAAACCTCGAATTAAGCTTAACCACACCGATTGACACGCCAAGTAGCTAGCCCACATACAAACGAAACCAGTGTCATTCAACCGTACAAGAGTACTTAACCATTCATATCAATTAGATAACCATTCAATATGCATAAATAACATTTATATCATAATAACAATATGGTAAAGTACAAATATGTTTGCAATTCAATCAATTCAAATATGTTATGCAAGTAATTAGCTGTAACAATAAATCAAGGTAGGTGTAGAATCCGCACCTGATAGCAAAAGCATTTCATAAACAAGCAAGTAGCAAACAACATCAAGCATAGACAAATAATTGTAGTACTTCATTTGTATCGGTTCCTTTTAGCTCTGATATGTTTATCCAAGTCTAACAAACAAAGTTTATATCTAAGTACTTACTTTAATAAATCAAACAAGCAACAAGAAGGTACAAGCAACAAATACTTAATACAATCCCAAATTAGACACAATATGTGGTCGGGTTAAGGTTTACCACAACTTAATACAAACAAACATGACACGAGTAAGTTTAAGTCTTAAACCATAATTTTCTGATCTAAACTACATCAAAAGGATCATACAAAGTTGTAGAGCTCTTCAAGAGTTTTCCAACGATCTTTGAATCACCTAAACCGGTCTCCGGATGACAAAGTTATGGTAAAAAGAAAATCTATTCTCAAAGGAAACAATTCGGACCGAATTGCAATTGATCCGGACAGAATTTTAGAAGCTGTAATGTCCAGTGAAAACAATTCGAACCGAATTTTAGAAGATGTAATGTCCAGTGAAAATAATTCGGACCGAATTATGAGTAATCCAGATAGAATTCCAATCTTTAGGCGAAATACTGAATGTAGACATAATTTGTGGCCAAACTTGAAGATTATTTGTATAATTTCTTAACACTAATACACATAATTAAAGGATTTAAAATCAAAACTCTCAAACAATGAATGAAATGCAATCTTGTGAGAAAATCATTACATGAAACCTTATAGCTTAACCAAATTCTCATGCAATGACAAAACTTTACCAGAACAGAAAATACTATTCAAACCTTGCATGCATACCAAAAACTCAGTATAAAACTCAAATTTAATAAATGTACCATGGATGCAACTATTTTCCTTTTTGAAATCCAGTATAATGCACAAATCATTCAAACATTTCCTCAAAAGTTTAGAAATTCGTTTCAACCTTGAAGCTTAGTTCATGAATGACCAAAACCTCACAAAAATCGAATAAAATACTAAATGTACTTAATATTACCTTGCATGCAACTGATACCAATAGAAAATATCATTTCAAACCTCCATTTAAGTTAAAACTCCAGAAAATATTTAGAAACCGAAGTAGTTCAAAGAAAAACGTGTTCTTACCAAAATGGTGCTCAAATATAAATTTTCTTGGCTTGCATGTACTCTCCTCTTCATCCTCTCTTCAATTCTGAATTTTGCAAATTTTTTCGGAATTTATTTGTATTTCTTTGGGGTAGAAATAGTGTATTTTTTTTTAGAGCAAGAGAAGAAGAGAAGAGAGGCAGTGGGATGTTTTGGGAGAGAAAGAGAAGAGAAGTGGCTGTGGGTAAGAAGGAAGGAGAGAGAATAAATGCGTGGGTTTTTACAAAGTAGCCTCTCATTTTCTCTAAAATCACTTGTTCATTTAAAATTTCAGATTTAAGCACAATTTCAATAAGTTTGAGACTCATTTAAATCACAGAAATTTTGTACTCAACATGAAATCAATCTTAAAAGTAATTTTATATAGCAACCAAAATAATTAAGCATGCAAAAATTAAAATCTTAAAATACTGGGTATTACAATTTATCTACGAATGATATATATATAGCTAGGTGGGTGTGGGACAAAATGCTCTATAGTGCAATTATGGACTACTAATTATTTTTTAAATGGATCAGTTCCTTGGTGGCTTTCTTAAAATTGAAAGTACTCCGTCCCTAGGAACGAGTTTGTCTTTCAATTTGGATTTGGACTTCACTGTTTGATCAGTGGTCCAAAAAGGTTATTTTAGTGAGAGGCATCTTTGACTAGTTTAGAGGGGATAACTTTCAGTCAATGTTTTTAAAACCCTACCGGGTACCGGAAATTTCCGATAAAACCAGATTTCGGGTCAGCATCCGGTAGGAAAAAATCCTTAAAACCCGTTGGTCAAGAACCGGGTAAAATTGGTCAAAAATCGGAAAATTCCGAAATATCAGCTTAACCGGTTTGTCTCCGTTTTGATTTGCGCAAAAAAAAATGTACTTCTCTTTGCTTTTTGAAAAAAAGCAGCTGACTCCTCTGTTACATCACGAGCTTTGGGTCCAAGAAATTTTTTATTTCCCCTAAAAGGAAAGTGTTTCTCTTTGCTTTTTGAAACTGAAACCTTCAGATGGTATTTTTTGATTCATTGAAGCTATTATCCAGTCCTCTGCCTTGTTAGGAATAGTCTATGCCCTTAACTAGGGGTAAAGGTGATGTGGATCAGAGTACTGTCAGATTGAATTGGTGGTGACTGAAACCCACCCACTGCTTAAACACGTTATCATTTGTTAACTTTCACAAACCGGTACTAACCCGGCACAAATCGGTAAAACCGGATACCGCCACCCTGGCCGGTTTGATGGCCGGTAGGGTATTAAAAACATTGCTTTCAGTCGCATTATGGCTTATTATTATGGGTTCAATCAATTTTACTCTGTACGCTCATTCCGGATTTGTATATATTTTTTTTATCGAATTTCTGTAGTTTAATTAAATTTATAATTTTTTCATAGGAAATTTTTTATAATTCGTTGTTACCATTAATATTGGATCTACCTGATATCTCTTATTTTTATACTCATTTTGACCATGCTTGTCACACCCCGAGTCACTTTTAGACGACTCGAGAGTGCATCTCGACAATCCGTCGCGTATTTCTATGCAAGACGAAACATACATCACATACATACCAATAATTTACACATAAAATGCCACAAGACTTTATTCATTCAATTACAAAAGAGTCTGACAAATGACAATGACTAACATGGTGAGTTGAACACGAGACTCCCATGCTAGTTCAATGTATCCAAAGTAACTAAAATTAAAAGTAAATAATACAATCAATGGCATTTATTTGACCCGCTTGTTTTCTCTTCTTAACTTACCAAAATTGTAACACATCGTCTTCAATACCTGGAACCCATATTAAAATGAAAAACGAGTGAGAGATCGGACACTCTCTCAGTGCGGTATTTAGTTCCAGCCCGGAGATTTGTATAATCTACCTAATAAACTAGTAACATGAACAAATACCTCTATGAGATAATTATATGGTGCTTCACTTATGCAAATCACTAAATGCAATGCAGATATCAATAAGTTGCAAAGATCATTCATTGTGTAACAATAAAAATGCAGTAAAATACTAGCATGCAATTAAATCTCGGATGCGATTTTATATATATCACTTTTACTAGGATAGTAAGTAGTTCTTTCGTTAGCTACCCTAATAATGGGTCACAAGTAATTCCTTCGTTAGCTACCCTAATAAGTCTAATGTCACTTTTTTTTTACATTAGGTAACTCGTCCCACTTATACCAAGCCCTTCTTTGGCATCACATCCACAACACAAATCTAGGAAGCACACTTACCCGTCGCGAACGGATATCTTCTGGGGAGCGCGCTAGTACTAGGGCCCTCAAGCCAAACACTTGGTACAACGGTTACCATTCACTCCACTTAACATTGATATAATCACTGTCCACTTTCTTTACCATTAAATTAACAATTATAAGATGCGCATACATTCATACACTCTATGCCATGTATCTTAATGATGCAATTCCACGCTCCCTAAAGTTTATCCCATCAAGCAGATTTTCAATAATTAAAAAGGGATATTAATCACTATCCAAAAGATGTCCGATTCAATATTTCATCTAACAACAGTTTATAATAGCAACATGCACAATATGATTGGTAATAAGTTTTACAAATAAGTCCAGGAACCCGCACCTGATAAGAAGACGAAATCGAGAACAATTGTCCAAACCAACTTCCAAGCCGCAACGATTTTTGAACGTCTAATCATTTACTCCTAGAGTCAATAATTAAGTAATATTTAATTTAGTGTTAATTGATCCTCCAACTTATATCACTAATCCAAATTCCAAATTAAAATATTAAAGACTAGATTAATCCTTATCCAACATTCTCAAATTAATAATCATGTGAATATGAAAATAATTTTAACAATAACCATATGTATAAAGATTAAGAGAAACTTGTAATTAAAATTATATTAAAAATAATAGATGCGCCTAATTCAATTTACTTTTTAACAAAGAAAGGATAAAAATCGGAATATGAAAATGATATGTACATATATTTATATTCAATATAAAGTACTGAAAATAGGATAAGAAAGAGAATGAGAAATTCAATAAAGAAATTTAAATGCACTGTACCAAGGTTTGACTAAAATAATATATTCATCATGCATGTGCAAAAGATAAAAGACTTTCATCAGTAAGGAAAAGTAATGTCTAATATAATACACTGTATATACTTCCAAAAATAAACAAGATACTTAGTACCTTATATAGGAAATAAATAAAAATAGAAGGGTTTGTACGGTTATAAATTGAATATAGAATATGCATAGAAATTAAACCAAACATTTCTTCTCATTTTAATAAAGATCAACGGAAGATTTTTTTATCAATGATAATTATATATTGTAATGAGAGAATTGAAGAAATGGTAACAGTTATGATGGACAATTTTGGTGTAAGAAATCCAATTACTAAATATATAATAGGATTGAAAAGGAGTAATGGAGTTTACCACTCAAACAAACAGCAAAGCCTGGGTGCCAACTTCTGTCCGAACTCCAAAATGAAGTAGTAATTAATGAAGAGGGGAACGAGATATAATATACAGAAATTTGAACCAGAAAATGAAAATGGAACGGAGATGTATATATACTTGATTCAGGTATATAGGTATGCAAGGGTGCTTGTAGCCCCTTCAAGAAAGGGTGCATGTAGCGCCTCTTGGAAATTTCATATTTAACCAATCAAATTAATTAATGAGGGAGTTAGAGAAAATATGAGTCGGTGACAAGTCCAACACAAAGGGGTCATGTACAGGACTTGTATACACTTGATATACGGAACTATATAATCGACTGGTGTGTATGAGAAAAGAAATAAAGATGAAATAACTAATAAAGGGTGCGTGGACTGATGCCTTTTGGATAATAACCAACTCAATTGTTGGACTAATCAAAATGAAGAAGTGAACAAGCAATAATAGTATAAGAAAGTAACGTAACATTGGAAGGTAGAATTTATGAGAAAATAAATGGGCTAGAGATATATGTTATGACCATTGGTTCCACCTCATCCAATTTGATTCGTCCAATCAGGCAAGGTGTAATTAATGATCAAACAAAATAATACAACCTTGAAATTTAGACTGTTACAGAAATACCTAGTTTCAAAAATAAATAAAATTGAATATAGAAAAATAGTCATCCATATTATTGAAAATAATTAATTAAACCTATAAAAGCAACAGAATGTTAGAATGCTTAGCATCAAAATTACACTCAAACCGAATCTCATGATTAACTGTAATTTCTAGGATATTGGTACTGCCGTTGCTTCTTATTTATTTTGTAGAATTTTCGTGGAAAGTGAAGACGAGACATAACAAGCAAGAAGGATTTGAGCTTAGCCCATAGCCAGACGACTCATTCCTGGCTCACAGACGCATGAAATAGATCAGGAAAGACCCAGAAGCACCAAGGCAGATCAAATTCCTCACGAAGGCCCAAGTTTCAGCCCATACCTCGAGACCAGAGCGACATTCCGGTCCGAAGCCCACAGATTTCAGTCCGAAATTTATATATGGAAGGTGAAATTTGGTAATTCTGCAAGAAAGGAAAGGCTCTCTCTTGCCCTAGCCGCCTCCTGGACTTTCCTGGGGTATTTCTATGCGTGATTGAGAGGCAGACGGGGATCCTACTTTTCTCCACCATTGTTCTCCACCTTTTTATATTGTGTTTTTGGCTCTTTTCCACTCGAATCACCACGAAGGCAATAGCTTTGGGTGCGACGGCAGCAAGGCGAGCAGCTCTCCATTGATTCCCTGCCTTAGAAAAATGAGTAAAGGCTAAATGATAATTCGGTTTAATCTTTCATGCTTTTATCTTTGAATTCTATGGGCTTGTATCATATTTTTTGCATGATATTTGTATGTTGTCTCGTAAACATGTTAGGCTCAATTTCATTATGTCTTAGGGTTAGGTAGTAATTTAATTTGGTATTTGTTATTGTTAGAGTTATGTCCTAGAAGCCAATCATTATATGGCTACTTCTATGGTTTATGTTATTGATGATATTTGATCATTTATTCCTTGATTTATTAATTGACAGATCATTCAGGTTGAGGATCTGAATTGTAGATCTCTGTAGTTCATTTATAATTAAATGACAATAATAGATCTAAAAGGTCCGTAATCTTGATAATTAACAAGGAATATTAATTATCGGATAAGATTAGTATGCAAGTTAAGTGATGATTAAGTTCTACAGATCATAGATAAGGAGTTGCCAACTTAATTGCATATGTATATGTTATAGAACATAGTACATGACACGACCCAATGAAATAAATATATGGATTGTGTTATGTGTCATTATTTATTTCATTTGAGTTTGATTCTAAGTTTGAGATGGTTCAGCTTTTCCACATGAGGATAGGTTCTAAGTTTAGGCCCCTTGATGGAGATGGATTGTTTGCTAACAACTGATACAGTCATCTCTAGATCAAGAAACGTATAATCTGCAAGAATGACACATTCTTATCTTGGATTATACGATGATATCATATGACATAAGAATCAGACAAGGAAATACTATTATTTCTTATGCAGGATTAAAATATTGTAGCAGTACACTATTTATGCGAATTGGAAATCATAACTTGTTGCTAGATACCGCTTATGATTATTGGAAATAAATAGCGATTTATTTTCCATGTCCAACAGAGCATAAATCCTCAAAGGGTCACACAAATAGGTTTTGACCATGCGTGTATTATTTATTTGGTTGTATTAAGGAATGCAACAATATGATATGTTGACTGATTAATTATGTACTGTTGCGAACCGTCATAATTAACTAATTAAGTCAAACGGATTATATAGAAATAAATTAATGCATATTCTAATCCTTAAATAATTATCAAAGTGTTGATAATTAATTTGTTCAACATGAATTAATTAAAGTAATTAATTTGAGCTAACGGGTCTATATTTAAATGGTAAATTAAAGGTCCAACTTGAGAGCAATTAATTGGGCCACTAATTAATTGAATTATAGGACCAATTAAATAATTGATGGAGCTCATTTAGGTCCATTTTATGGCTGCCCTAGTGATGGCATAGTTGTAAATTAGTTACAACTTTTTGGGAGAGTGGTTGGTTTATAAAAGGATCACTTGGGGAGCCAAAATCCTAGCCACCTTGCCCTTTTCTCTCTCCCTAATATTTTGGACGAAAATTAAAGGAAAAATTTCAGAATTTTTCCTCTCCATCATTGCTCTCTTAAGCTCATGTGTTGAGCACCTCTTGCCTCCATCCAATTAAATAGTTAATTAAGGCAAAGGGAATGAAGGGATTAGGCTTAACCTTTCATTTACTAGTATAGATCGAGATTTTGGTTAATACCTTGGTGGACTTGAGGCCGAGACACGCGTGGTGGTGCGCACAACCTTGACATCGCCGGATTCGAGCCTCCTTGTTGCGATACAAGGAGAGGTAGCCTTCCTAACCTCTCTCTCTTGTGTGTGAATGCTTGGACTAGATCCTTCGTGGTCTAAGTCGTTTGGTTGGCTTATTAATTGGTTAATTAGCACAAAAATTTGAAAATTTAGACTTTCTAACAGTGGTATCAGAGATCTAAGTCGTTCTAAAGCATTTTAACACATAATTAGTTGAGAAATGATTAATTAACACATGAATTAGTGATGCACTTGTTTGCTGTCTGGATTTCTGTTCTATTTTCGACATTGTTTTGATTTTTTCGCTGAGAAAAGCTTTCATAAAAATTCTAAATTTTATTGCAGATTGTAGATCTGTGAGATATGGTTCTTTAGCCACTAGTTTCACCTTTTTCTAAGTTATTATGAATTTATGGTGAATTAAATGGTAACAGTGCGCAGATCTGGTACTCTGCTGCACAGTTCTGTGTTTTAGGCATGAAGGATTTATTTTTCGAAAATAACTATCTGTATTTCTTGTCTAGAAATCTTGTAAACTTGATGCTCTTTCTGGACATGTAAAATTTGTTGCATGCTTCGGATTTTATGGGGGTGTTCAAGTCATGAGAACTGAATCGGTTGTCAGATCTGGTTTTCCAACAAACTGATTGTTTGGATAAACTGTACTTATTGAGAAAACTTTATGAAAAAGTGTTTGAATAGAAAGTTTCTACTTGAAGTTATGATTCTGTGAAAATTAGTTTCAAAGAATTTCATTAAGGTTTGATACCTCAACTGAGTCAAAAGTTTTTAGTCGTCAGTCTGTTTCAGAACAGGGCAAGTGGCTTGTTTGCTATTTATCTTGATGATTTTAAATAAGACTAGTTGGATTTCGTTTGATGGATTGGTAGCCAATAATATATAGTAGATTTGTTATGTAAAGTGTTTTCATGAAAACGTTTTGGAAGATGATCCTAGAGACCAAAAGAGTTAGACAAAAACAGAAAATCGGATAACGGTGTTTCGCGCACAGTTTGACGATTTGTTAATTTTGTTTCTCTTTGATGGTAAGTGATCTCTCCTTGAAATTTTGACAGATAGTTACACTCATAATAGGGAGTATGCATGATTTATTTCATAATTTTTAGAGACCGAAAAATTTCAGATTTTATCGGGTTCCATTTATTATTTTAAATAGTTAAAGTATTTTCTAATTAATCAAATTGGTTGAATAAATTAATTAGAATACTCCATGATATTCCTCCTTTCTGTTTACAATTGTTGAATTGACTTTTCAAATGGTTTAAGCAAATTAGTTGTTTAAAAGTTAAACTTTTATACGGAAAGACCCGAACTACAAGCGATGTGCAAAGACTCTAATTCATTGTTGTTAATTAAGAAACAAAGGGATATGTGCTAACTTTGTTTTGTAGGAAGGATCGTGGGTTTATTATGGCTCAAGAAACCAATGCCTTGTGTGTTGTAAATTTGTGAATGCATGTGAATGAATGTGTGTAAGGCCTTTGGTGCCATGATTAATTAATTAATTATGATTAATTTTTTAATGTACCTTGTGAGGCTTGCATGCCCCTAAGGCTGGGAGGGATTTAGGGATATTTTCACATGTATTTTTGTTCCTTTAATTATATAGGATAGGATCTATATAATTAGTGGGAGGGACAATTAGATTAATTTTGGTACATGGAGATGCGGCGGAACTAATGCAAACGGGAGCCATACAAACCCACAACAATGCTTGAGATGCTTATTATTATGTGAATGTTTGTGTATGCTATGAATGTCATAGGATAGGTATGGGTGTATGATTACACGACCACTAAACAAGAGTCACATAATTGTTTGTCCCAAATTAATTTGATTAAGTCAACCGCCCTCCTTCTCTCTATCCCCTTCACGTCGATTGCCCTCTCATGACGCGGTCCGCCCAAACGGACGTCATGGTTGTCAATTCGATAGTCGGGGTACAAATAAAAGGATTTGTAAGGAGCAAATAGAGAGAGGTTTCTTATCGATGGACCCAACTAGAGTTTGGACATCAAGGCAAAGTTCGCGACGCGAACCAAAAATCATAAAGTTGTATGATTGGTTAAAGAGAACCTACCTTCTCTAGTAATTTTGGGTGACGTGCCATAACAGGTCCAACTTGACGAAAATAGGGGTCTTGGAAATTCATTACTTTTAAGGGACTTATATTAAAGTAGTGAAAGTTTTACTTTATTTGAAAATAAAACAAAAACATAATCTAATTGACCTTTAATTTGAAAAATTGTTGTAGATGTCTTCCTTATCCTTTTCGCTTCGCTCTCTTTTAGAGAAATAAAAGCTCGCCTTCAACGGTGCTAACTTTCTGGATTGGCACCGGAACCTAAGGCTTGTCCTAAGATTTGAAAAGAAGGAATACCTCCTTACCACTCCCATCCCCGCGGCTCCCAACTCGGATGCCCCTCAAGCGGACAAGGATGCCCATGACAAGCACGTCATGGACGACATGGAGATGTCCGTCCTGATTGTCGCTGTCATGGAGGCGAAACTCTAAAAGGAGTTCATGGATAGTGGTTATGGAGTGTTTGAAATGATCTCTCGTCTCTCGAACATGTTCCAAACCAAAGCCCGCACCGAAAGGGCCCGTCTCATCAAAGCCGTCGCCAATACTCGATTGGCGGAAGGTCATGAAGTTGGGCCACACATCATGAAGATGGCGGGGTTGTTTCGGCAGCTCGAAAGGCTTGATACGCCCTTCCCGTCAGGATCGATTCAAGACTTTATTCTCAACTCTCTCCCTCACAGCTTCATCGGTTTTGTTGTGAATTACCGGATGAATGGCATGGACAAGAGCATGGATGATCTCCAAAACATGTTTGTCGAGACAGAGGAGAGTCTCAAAAAGGAGAAAGGGCCCAAAGATGTTCTTGCGGTGAGTAACAAGAGCAAGAAAGACAAGAAAAGAAAGACCCGCAGAACTAGAAAGGGCAAAGGCACGGTGACGCCCTAAGGTTCGGCCAAGAGAGCTGCCTAGGGTTCCAAGAGAAAGAAGAATCTTGCCACTTCCGAGACCGTGTGCTACTACTGTAGCAACAAGAGTCATTGGAAGAGGAACTATCCCAAGTACCTCGCTGACAAGAAGGCGAGAACTGTCCGGCCTTCTACCTCAAGTATATTTGTCATTGAAACCCTTCTCGCTATCTCTAACACAGACTGGATATTTGATACTCGTTCATGTGCTCAAATTTGTCGAAATTTGCAAGCACTAAAGAGTAGGAGGCGGTTCGAGAAAGGCGAAGTTCAACTCCGCGTCGGTAACGGCACGTGCGTCTCCGCTATGGCCGTTGGGAACGTAGAACTTACTTTGTCTTCTGGTTTAGTTTTGGAACTAAAAGATGTTTATGTTGTTCTTTGTATCACTCGGAACATTATTTCTATTTCGTTTTTAAACTTGTATGGATTTGGTATTGTAATAAAGAACAAAAGTTGTACTTTGTTGCGTGATGATGTTTGTTATTTTGTTGTGCATTTATTGAATGGTCTTTATGTGCTTGATTCTAACGAACATGTTTTGAGTGTTGAACATTACAGTAGAAAACGTAATATTTCACATGAAAGTACGACTCTAATGTGGAATTGCCGCTTAGGTCATATCAACGAGAAACGCATCAAGAGATTACAAACAGTTGGTCTCTTGGATCAATTCGCTTTCGAGCCAATTGACACATGCGAATCATGTTTGATGGGAAAGATGACCAAAGTGCCTTTTACCTACAAAGGTACAAGGACAAGTGGCTTATTAAACCTCGTGCATACCGATGTATGTGGACCTATGAGAATTTACGCACGAGGAGATTATTCATACTTTATCACTTTCACCGATGATCATAGTAGATACGGGTATATCTACTTGATGCGGCACAAGTCCGAATTTTTTTAAAAGTTCAAGGAGTTCAAGAATGAAGTTGAGAACCAACTCAATCGAAAGATCAAAGTTTTGCGTTCCGATCGAGGTGGAGAGTACTTGAGCCGTGAATTTGGTGATTATCTAAAAGAGTGTGGAATCGTTCCACAACTCACTCCACCGGGAACACCATAATGGAATGGTGTATCCGAAAGGAGGAATCGAACTTTGCTAGACATGGTTCGATCGATGATGAGTTAAGCCGACTTGCCTAAATCGTTTTGGGGTTTTGCATTAGAAACTGCAGCTTTTACACTAAACCGTGTTCCATCAAAGTCCGTTGAGAAGACGCCTTATGAGTTTTGGTTTGGTAGGAAGCCAAGCATGTCGTTTTTCAAGATTTGGGGTTGTGAAGCTTATGTGAAAAGGCTAATGAGCGATAAGCTTGGACCCAAATCGGAGAAGTGTCATTTCGTAGGATATCCAAATGAAACTAAGGGTTATTACTTCTACAACCGCAACGAGTACAAGATAGTTGTTGCTCGTTATGGTGTGTTCTTGGAAAAGGAGTTTATCTCAAGAAGAAGTAGTGGGAGTAACGTGGTAATTGAAGAAATTCATGAACCACCGCAAGATGTGCCTCAAGTAGGCAATCTAGCGATTCTCAATGTGGTGCCAAATGAGGTTGTAGCCGAACCCGTTCCGCAAGCCGTTGTGGAAGAGGTTTAAGATTACGCTCTCTCAAATGAGGACTCGAACATATCGCGAGTCGATAGTATTCAAGATACTCAAACTTTTGAGAATCAAGAACCAAGTCCACAAGCCGTTGTGGAACAAGTTCAAGAGCCTCAACCCCAAGCACCGATCCTACGAAGGTCAACGAGGGAAAGTCGTCCACCCGAAAGGTACTTGGGTTTGCACGATGTTCTCGTCATTGCGAATGAAGAACCTTTGACCATAAAGGACATGAAAGAAAAACCCGACTCCAAGGAATGGCTTAAAGCAATGGAATCCGAAATGCAATCCATGTATGAAAACAAGGTATGGACCTTGGTTGACCTTCCCGACGGAGTAAAACCCGTTGAGAACAAGTGGATCTTTAAGAGAAAGGTCGACATGGATGGCAACTTGACCATTTATAAAGCACGACTAGTTGCGAAAGGTTACAAGTAAGTTCATGGTATTAGTTATGAAGAAACTTTCTCGCCCGTCGTTATGTTCAAATCAATTCGGATCTTGTTAGCAATTACCGCATATTATGACTATGAGATATGGCAAATGGATGTCAAAACCGCATTCCTAAATGGCAACTTGGAATAGGATGTGTATATGACACAACCCGAGTGTTTTGTTGATCCAAAGAATGCTAATAAGGTGTGCAAGTTTCAAATGTCCATTTATGGATTGAAGTAAGGATCAAGGAGTTGGAACAAACATTTTGATGAAGAGGTCAAGAAGTTGAACTTCATTCAAAGCGAGAAAGAACCTTGTGTTTACAAGAGAATTAGTGGGAATGTGGTTGTGTTTCTCGTTCTATATGTTGATGATATACTATTGATCGGGAATGATATCCCCGAATTGAATGTAGTCAAGAATTCATTAAAGAAAGTGTTCTCAATGAAAGACTTGGGCGAAGCCGCCTACATCGTAGGAATCAAGATCTATCGAGATAGATCAAGAAGGTTGTTAGGCTTGAGCCAAGATGCATATATTGACAAAGTGCTGGGAAAACACAAAATGACTAGTTCCAAGAAGGGTTACTTGCCTATGTCACATGGCATATTCTTGAGCAAGTCTCAATGTCCGACGACTGATACAGATAGGGATTTCATGAAGCGGTTCAAGTATTCATCTGTAGTCGGTTCGATCATGTATGCCATGTTATGCACTCGCCCCGATGTGGCGCATCCGATTAGTGTAACTAGTCGATACCAAGCTAATCCTGGTATGCCACATTGGACCGCAGTCAAGAATATCCTCAAGTATCTCAAGAGAACAAAAAATAGCATCCTCGTGTATGGTGAAGACCAAGAGCTCGTTGTAAGTGGTTACACCGATGCTAGTTTCCAAACCGATCGAGATTATGCGAAGTCACAGTCCGGCTTTGTATATCTGCTCAATGGTGGAGCCGTGAGTTGGAAGAGTTCCAAACAAGATACCACGGCTGATTCCGTCACCGAAGCAGAATACTTAGCGGCTGGTGAAGCGGCGAGAGAAAGAGTTTGGATTAAGGAGTTCTTGACCGAGCTAGAGGTGGTTCCAAGCATCTCAGGTCCACTGGATCTCTACTGCGACAACACGGGAGCCATAACTCAGTCCAAGGAGCCTAGGTCTCACCAGAAGACCAAGCACATTCTACGACGATTTCATCTTATCCGTCAGTTTGTGAATGACGGATGGATCAAGGTCAAGAAGGTGGACGGTGCCGCGAACACAGCGGACCCTCTGACAAAGCCTCTATCTCGAGCCGCGCATGAGTTGCATGTTGCATCCGTGGGGATTAGGCGTATGCCTGAGTGGTTTTGAGTTGTATCTTTTATCTTTTGAGGCTTTAGTATGAGACATGTATATTTTGGATATTATATTGAGTACTATGCACTGGCTAGAAGTCACTGTTGATTGACTCTAGGCCAAGTGGAAGATTGTTAGAGTTATGTCCTAGAAGCCAATCATTATATGGCTACTTCTATGGTTTATGTTATTGATGATATTTGATCATTTATTCCTTGATTTATTAATTGACAGATCATTCAGGTTGAGGATCTGAATTGTAGATCTCTGTAGTTCATTTATAACTAAATGACAATAATAGATCTAAAAGGTCCGTAATCTTGATAATTAACAAGGAATATTAATTATCGGATAAGATTAGTATGCAAGTTAAGTGATGATTAAGTTCTACAGATCATAGATAAGGAGTTGCCAACTTAATTGCATATGTATATGTTATAGAATATAGTACAGGACACGACCCAATGAAATAAATATATGGATTGCGTTATGTGTCATTATTTATTTCATTTGAGTTTGATTCTAAGTTTGAGATGGTTCAGCTTTTCCACATGAGGATAGGTTCAATAAATATCGTCTACCGTTGATTCCTGATAAGGGCTGCTATACGGACTTTATTTATGTTCTCTTGAATTGTGCGGGAAAAAGTTGTTCATCAAGAAAACCGTATGTCCCTCATTAATTTACTTAGTGAGCGATGATATCTGTTTAGGCCCCTTGATGGAGATGGATTGTTTGCTAACAACTGATACAGTCATCTCTAGATCAAGAAACGTATAATCTGCAAGAATGACACATTGCTATCTTGGATTATACGATGATATCATGTGACATAAGAATCAGACAAGGAAATACTGTTATTTCTTATGCATGATTAAAATATTGTAGCAGTACACTATTTATGCGAATTGAAAATCATAACGTGTTGCTAGATACCGCTTATGATTATTGGAAATAAATAGCGATTTATTTTCCATGTCCAACAGAGCATAAATCCTCAAAGGGTCACACAAATAGGTTTTGACCATGCGTGTATTATTTATTTGGTTGTATTAAGGAATGCAACAATATGATATGTTGACTGATTAATTATGTACTGTTGCGAACCGTCATAATTAACTAATTAAGTCAAACGGATTATATAGAAATAAATTAATGCATATTCTAATCCTTAAATAATTATCAAAGTGTTGATAATTAATTTGTTCAACATGAATTAATTAAAGTAATTAATTTGAGCTAACGGGCCTATATTTAAATGGTAATTAAAGGTCCAACTTAAGAGCAATTAATTGGGCCACTAATTGATTGAATTAGATGACCAATTAAATAATTGATGGAGCTCATTTAGGTCCATTTTATGGCTGCCCTAGTGATGGCATAGTTGTAAATTAGTTACAACTTTTTGGGAGAGTGGTTGGTTTATAAAAGGATCACTTGGGGAGCCAAAATCCTAGCCACCTTGCCCTTTTCTCTCTCCCTAATATTTTGGACGAAAATTAAAGGAAAAATTTCAGAATTTTTCCTCTCCATCATTGCTCTCTTAAGCTCATGTGTTGAGCACCTCTTGCCTCCATCCAATTAAATAGTTAATTAAGGCAAAGGGAATGAAGGGATTAGGCTTAACCTTTCATCTACTAGTATAGATCGAGATTTTGGTTAATACCTTGGTGGACTTGAGGCCGAGACACTACCTTGGTTAATTCGAGCCTCCTTGTTGCGATACAAGGAGAGGTAGCCTTTCTAACCTCTCTCTCTTGTGTGTGAATGCTTGGACTAGATCCTTCGTGGTCTAAGTCGTTTGGTTGGCTTATTAATTGGTTAATTAGCACAAAAATTTGAAAACTTAGACTTCCTAACAGTTATGACTTGATACGATTTGGTATTTTCTATTTGATTTTGATGTGTTGAGAATTATTATTTATGCTTAGTTAAATTATTTGTTTGCTTGAGGTTTATCTATTGGTGAATCGCGACGTCTTTAGGGCATTAAACTAGACCAAACACTTAATTGATTAAGTAATTGAGGTAAGCCAAACGATCGAAAGAGGAGGTTAACTTATGACTGACAGGTGTAGTTTCTAAATGATCCGAAAGGACTTAGATACCTCTAGAAATCCAACACAAAGAACTTAATTGACTAAATTCCGACACGAAAGTTTAGGACTAGTTAATTACGTGGCAAAAATCGAGTTCCAAACCGAGTCTAAAAACCAAAATTGCGACGGCTGAGGCTAGAACTTAGGTCTGGTTGACAAGTAACCTTCACACAACCTTACCTAAAAATATCAAGTCAAAACAAAGAATCTGGAGTGAATTTCGGCAAAATGATCTATAAATTTCGGACCGAAATTTATAGATTTCAGTCCGAAATCCTGTCTGTTTCGTGCGAAAGTGCTTGACAACAATGCTCCAGAGCTAAATTAAATGAACCCGAAACCTTAGGAAATTTTCTTGCATCTGTTTGAGTCCAGAAAAATACAGAAATCAACCCAAAAATATTTTATTATTTATTTCCTCAATTTTTATTGTTATTTGATATTATCTTTTTAATCCAAAACCTTACAAAAATTATTATGTCTAGCTTTTAAGAACGATTAAATCTGGTAATCATTTTTACTGTCCCTTGGGTTCGACCCTTAGTTTTACCCCAACGACTAGTAGGGTAGAACAAGATATATAAATTCATTTGACCTAGGTTTTGAATCCTCTATCACTACCTAAACATGGACCTTGTAAATCTTAAAATGTTGTCCATACGGAAAAGTGGGCCTCTGGTTCCTACTGTAGCTGAGGAAGAATGATTTTGACAATAATATTGATTGATGTTCTAACAAAAAAGGGAAAAAAATTAAACCGATTTTTTAATATAAACAATTTTATATTAAAAAATTGAAAATTGAACGAAAATATATATAGATATTTTTTAGTACCAACCATGGTATAGTGTGATTCAAAAACCCGCTATAGCATCTGCCCTTATAGTGTGATTCATGAATTCGCTATAGGTTATAGAGTGATTCAAAGACAGTGGTGGTCAGAACCACGCTATAGCCACGCTTCCCGCTCAGTTTTTTTTTTTTTTTTTTTTTTCATTTCTGTAGAATTTCTTTATACATTTTTTTTATTATGATCACCCGCTTCTTTTGTCATTTCTATAGGTTTCAATTGAATTTCATATATATATATATAAGGGTTCCGGTGCCCACAATTTGAATGCCCTCAAATGTTCCAAAACTCACTTTTTAATTACTTTTTCAAAATATAAAATTCAAACTTCGAATCCAAACCGTTGATCTTATTCGCTATAACTAGCGAGGCATTTTCATATAAGTTTTTTGAATTTTGAAGTTTATTTGATACTTGATTAAGAGATTGAATATTGAACTAATCTAATTAAATATGATAGATTAATTCTAATATGTTCATATTTTAGCCTCTTGATCAAGTATCAAATAAAATTCAAAATTTATAAAACTTATATGAAAATGCATCGCTCGTTATGGTAAAAAGAAAATCTGAACTTATATGAAAATGCATCGCTCGTTATAACGAATAAGAACAATGGTTTGGATTTTTATATTATGAAAAAATAATCAAAAAGTGAGTTACATTTGTGGGCATTTAAATTGTGGGCACTATAACCCTCATATATATCCTTTGACAGAAAGAAGTAGGTGGTGTTAACAATTTATTTTTTGAAAAGATATCCACGAAGACGATTCAACTAGACAATTTTATATTTTTTAACATTATTGTGTTTTTTTTTTTATTTGACCACGTATTAAGGGCATCTTTTGCTAATTTTAATAAAAGGGAGGATCGGAATCAGATAGAACCAGACTTAATAATGAAAAAAAAAATGTTGTTACAACAAAACCCTGTAAAATGTCCCGGTAGACTAAGCCTAAAGTTCGAAGCTAAAATTATATTTTTGAACTTATCACTAATGTGACCATATAATTGCCATATCCTGTCAATTGCCATCTCGATCATATCCGAACTTAAGCATGGCCATCCTAAGCATTCCATATTTAATTGTTGTTGGTTCAGGCTTGTTTATAATTTTTGGACTCAATGTCTCAATCTGATTCGGATAAGTTAAATTAAAAATTAAACTGAAACTTGATTTTCCGCAAATTAGAAGTTACCGGTTGATTCACGTGACTTGTACAGACTTGTAGTTGACTCGAGTTTCCAAATTCAATTTGTCCGTAAAATTTGAATTAACGGGTTTGAGTTTAATTTGAAAATTGGCTGAGTTAAATTTGAAATGCTCTCAGCCAATCTCTATTATTCTGCGTGCCCTGTTCTCATTACATTTAAGAAAAAAGTAAAATAAAACTTAAAAAGCTGAATGCTAACTGAACATTAAAAACTGTTAACAATGTCCTTTTCAAAAAGATATGTCAAATCTTTACAAGTGACATCTCAGGCTTCTTCATGAAATATATTCATATGGCAACCAAATCATTCCGTACACAATAAACGATTGATACAAAAGGGAAGGAAATAACACAGAGATAGGCTAAAATCAGTCGCGACTGACGAATGAGACCGTCAGCTACGATCAAATCTCAATTTTCGAGATTCTAGTAGTCGATCCGAACCGTTCAATGTGTTCTTCATATTGAAATCTCATTGGAGACAAAATTTTATATTTTTCTGAAATTGTTTAGTATTTTTTTGGTATTTTACAAAATTCTTAATCTAAACAATTCTGGACCCTTCAATAACTATGATTTTTAAAATTCTCAAAAAAATAGTAAATAAAATCAGAAAAATATAAAATTTGGTCTCCAATGAGATTTCAATATGGAGAACACATTGAACGATTCAGATTAGCCATTAAAATCGCAAAAGTTGAGATATGATCGCAGCTGACGGGTCCATCCGTCAGTCGTGGCTGATTTTAGCCTATCTCAATAACACAATCCACTAAAAACCAACCAAATACACAGCCGAGATAATTCCAGAGCCATACGATGAAAATGAACTGATTGGGACGAATTAAAACATCTCTTACCAAGTTTTATTTCTGCGGCACCGACAATCTGGGCCCATGACCTCTACATTTTTTAGTACCATACATTTTGTAACAAAAATTTATAGTCGGTGGGGATGTTATAGTTGTGCTACCATTAAGTGAACAAAAATAGCAATATTTTCAATCAGTATGTTTTCTGATTTACAACGACACAAATTCCTGATCTCGTCTAGTCAATTTATAGTTTGCTTGAGAACCGGGGCAAGTATAGCGGAGTAGTTTAAATTCTGTGCTAAATGTGTTCTAGATTCAACTAAAGCATTCACTATGCATGAGAGAAAAAACCCAATAAACTCCGAAGTTCGAATATACGCTTGTTACATGTATTCGTGTGATAAGCCTTAACGTAGGAGACGAACAATTTCAAATACCTGGGTCAAAAGCCAACCATCTCCTTTTAGGCTTTTATTGAAAAGCGATTGATAAGTGCAAGTGAATTATAGCAGGGAATTTGTCTTGAGCTGTACATATAGTGTGTAACTGTACATACAGTGTATGAATTTGAATTTGGAAGAATTCTTGATCACCGTTTTCTTTATAAAGATCAGAAATTATTCTCATTTCGAGAATTTCATTTTTTTATTTTCCTTATTTTAAATGAAGTAGACAAAGTTGCAATACATTGCATCAGTCAGCGGACTGATGAAGGCTTAAAATCTAGGAATCAAATAAATTTATAAATCTAGAGCTTGACCTCACTAATTGTTTGGAATATAGCCTTAGGGTCAAACCCAAGGGACGGATCTATGAGTACCGGACTTATTCTTTCTTAAAAACTAGATGAGAATATATTTTTTGAAGTTTTGAATAATTAAAAACTAAAGGTGCACTAAGGTAAATGTTTTTGGTTGATTTTGATAATTAAAATAAGATAAAATAATTTAAATAATATAAAAATTAGTAATGATAGAGTTTTGGGGTTTTAACACAGAATAAAAGTGTTTTAGGAGTCAGGTTTCACTTGTGTTTGGACGCTAAAACTTGAAACTAAGCACTTTCACATTTAATTTCGTGTTTTAGCTGCGGTTGCCACTTTGTTCGGTCCGAACAGAAGGCAAAAGTGGGTCTATTTGGTCCGTTATGCTAACTAATGCTTTAAGTCAGAGTTTATTGGTCAAACCTAGTTATTCTAAACCTCAGCTTTCGCTTGTTGGGACAGATACTGCTTTAATCACAACCTAACCTAATTAACTTGATTGATTCACAATTTTTGGTATAGAATTCAATCAATTAAACATATTTATTGGGGTTCGTAAGGATATTTAGAGGTCTTTTGGACTGCTCTAAAAGTTACACTTTTGGTGTTAACTAATCTCCCCTTTCGAATCTACAATTTATCCCAAGTACTTGAATTAAACTTGACTTGTTCATCCTAACTTAGACTTACTAGATGCAGCTGTTCAACTAGAAGGTAATTAGAGATTTAACAAGTATTTTAACACAAGCAAAAGATATAATTTTCAATAAACAAATCTCAAAGCACAACATATCATAACGAGTCAAATAAATTTCATCCAAACATCAAGTTACTTCTCTAATCCTAAGACAACATAAATAACTAGCCTAACATAGTAGCAAAACACACAACAAATAGCAAATAACAGTAGAGATACAAGCCCATCAAATCAAGAGATAAAAACATAGAAGAATAAACCAAATACTCATTTATGCTTCTATCTTCAATCTTCAAGGCAGTGGGGTGTTGCTGAATGGTCGCCAAACTGGTCTCCTTACTGTCGTCGCTTCAAGGTTGATGATCTCCAAAGAAAGAAGAGAAAAACGCCTTTGAGAAGGTGGAATTAGGGTATGGTCTATAAGATACCTTTCCTCTGGCGTAAGGGAGTATATATGGACGTCCTCTGGTGCTTGGGGAGGTTGCCTGGTCGCCAAGGTAAGAAAAGATGCCTAAATCAGAGGTTTCCATGTTGAAAAACCTTCCATACGTGATACGGCGGTGGTCTGTTTGGACCGAACAGAAGAGAGAGAGAAATAGGTGGCGGCTACAGTGCATTCGGTCCTAATAGAAGATCCATTCGATCCGAACAGAGTGCTGAGAGAGGCCTCCAATGCTAGGAATGAGTCGTCTAGCATGCGGGCAACACCGAAAATCCATCTATACGCTCCAAGATCGTCAGAAATCGTCCAAATCTGTACAGAGAAGAGAAGAAACGACAGCAGAGTCAAATTCTGAAAAAACATAACAATTTATTAAATAATTTGTTGGTGTGAGTATGTTTTGAGTGCCAAGTATGGTCCAAATACCAATGAATAATGATGATATCAAATCCCCCCAAACTTAAACTTTGCTTGTCCTCAAGCAACGCCCTAAGATTAGAATTTTGGACTATAATTACATATAAAATCAAGTTGTTTCCCAGATCAAGAAATTTGTCATGAAAATCAATTGCTCAAGCCTAAAAAATTCTCACACTTAAATCAAATGAGTCAAATCAAAATTTCTAAAATCAAGTCTTGTGTTCTACAATTTAATTTATGCAACTCTTGGTCCTAATGAAATCTTTTCCTCAAAATCTTGAACTATAGCTTCTCCTTGTCAATTCAAATACGATCTTAATTTCAATTACCCGTTCTTTTTCATATTTCACAAAAATTTGTAAAGTCCTTTATCAAAGTCGGAAATTTTATAATGAACTTCTCTTAAAACTAATTTTAATTTTTCATCAATTTTTCTTTGTGCAAGTCCAGTCGTGGGACTTTGCACCATAGAGGATATAATGCAGTGTCATTGGTCTTGAGTTTGCTACTAGCACATGACATGCTAGGGAGGTCAGACGGGTGTTGCTCGACTATGGCCACGGTACACTTGGGCCATAATACTCAACAACTTCTTTACTAATGCTTTCACACCGGGTCCGGTAGAACTAACCATGAATTGTCCAATTATTTTTCACTTTCTTTGAGTTGTAATTCCTCACAATTCATGATTAACCCAATACCCTCCAATTTGTGGCTAAGTTGGTGGAAAAGACCTCAGTGCATCCTCGTTTTCACAACTATTTGAATTTATTGTCCCATTAAGTTTGCTCATTGGTGATTCAAGCGATTAAAAAGCAATTTCAACAAGACAAAGTTCATTTCATAATTTTCCAAGTTGATAAATTTCTTTTTGAACAAAAGTTTGTCAAATACGAAATAGTTCACTCGGTAAAAACTTGTGAGAACCGACTAAAACGGATTTAACAATTTTAAGCATCCAAAATCGAGTTCTATTTTTGTAAAAATAATTTCAATTCGGCCCATTGGTGCAAAAATCAAATTGAGATATCAAAACATTCTAGGGTTCTTTGAGAAAATTTTTGTTTCACTCAAAAACTGTTTCAAGCAGTGTGAGGTTTATCATTTAAAATCCAAATCGAGAGAGTTTAGGCAAAATAAATTCAATTCCAAGCCAAATCAGTTGAAAATTTCCATTTTTAAATGTCCGTTCGGACCGAACAGGTGCCCACTTGGACCGAACAGAGAAGGTGTAAAATTCAGAAATCCAACAGTGTTGTTCGGACCGAACAGGAACCTGTTCAGACCGAACAGAGAAGTCAAAATGCGAAAAATTTGACCATTTTCATCCAAAACCAACCCATTTCGTCCCGGAACACATTTTTTCTCCTATGCCCCCCTCCAAACTTGTATAATGCTTGTCCCAAGCATGCATTCATAGAGAAATTTAAAATAGAAAAAGAAAAGTTACCTTTTTAGTAGGGAGGAGGTGGAGGGCCCCGAGAGGAGGAGCCTTGGTAGAACCCACCGTCATAGTTCGGGAAGATGTCGAAGAAGTTATCGGGGTGGTCCTGCGGCTGCTGTACCTCGACTTAGTTACCCAAGTATGGGTAAAAGTCGGGGTCTGATCGGGCGGGGCATTGTGGTCCTTGCCATTGCATCCATTCGAATTGTGGAGGCGCTTGTACTCCTTGTGGCGGCATGGGCTGCTGTGGTGGCTCGTGCACTTGCCCTCCAAGGTATGGATAAAATCCATGATCTGATAGTGCTTTGTATGCCATGGCTCGGTGTGGTAGAGATCATGGTGGTGAAGCATGGCTATGCACCGATGGCACCGAGGAGCTCAAATTCGAATCATCTTGATCGCCCGGTCAATATCCCATCCTCAAATAAAAGTTGTTGTCGTAGGTTATATTGTAGACATTGTCTAGTTTGTTGCCAAATTGATCGAGCCTCTCGTCATATTCTTCAAACTCACTCGATAGGCGACTTAATTGCACCCTATAGTCGGCTTGTGCCTCCTTTTTCCTTACTTCTTCTCTTGTCTTCATGGTGAGTTTTGTAATGTCACCCACCATATTCATGAGGCTTGTGGCCCATTGTGGCACTTGTGGCTCGCTTTCATAGTAAGAAGAGGCACGAGGCGGTGAGATGTGTCTCTCGGAGGGACTCGCCGTATCGGTTTCCATGAGAATTGATGAAGGGAATCTTGGAACCACCGTCGCCCTAGGAGTCACAAAATCATGAGGAATTATCCAAGTAAGATGGTTAGAAACATCTACCTTGTGTAGGTACGGGAGGTAGAAGTCGTTTCCTTGATCGCACAACCACAAGTATTTGTACTCAATCTCCGCCCCGGGATAGCAAATCTTTAAGAACCGGGCCGCCCGAAACCGATCATCATCATAGTGAGTGTAGCCGGTGCACATGGTTTCTTTGGGCATTGGAATGTTCATTCGTTTAGCAAGAAGGGTCACAAACGAACCCATAGAGATGTTACCCATAGCATTCTCCATATCCTTTTGATAGATCCAATGCTTCACCATGTATTTGATCAAATTTAACTTTTCGGATTTGGGTTGAAGCATATGCCACATGACTCCTATCTCCTTCTCATTGGTGATGTTCACTGTTTCTCCTCTAGCAAATATCATGGCCGCGATCCCACGGAGAAGGATCCTAAGAAGATGATGTTGCACTAGCCTACCTTGTAGCTTGGCTCCTCGACCACAAAATTTTCCCCAAACTATTTCCTTGTTCATTTCCTCATTCGGGTCCCTTGTCCATGTAATCTCCTCCACGGGACCATTTTCCAACATATACACCCCTGCTAATTCATCCAACCATGCTTGGTGTGTCTTGTTCCTCAACCAGAACCAAATCTAATCCCTCTTATCTTTTTTCTAAGAGTCTAAGAGAAGAGAGGAACTCTTGGGTCAAGACCCGATATGTTTTCTCACAAAAATTCCAAAAGGCGGGAGTAATACCAACCTTACTTGTAAGCTCAAGAAATTGCTCCGCTATGCCAAACTTTTCAAGAGTCACCATATTCATGAATCTACTATGCTCAAATGTCCGCTTCCTGATTTTGAGGTAGTTTTGGAACATGAAATCCCATGGTATCTCAAATTTGGCATTCTTCTCATATTAGGACGCCTCGGGATTGCAGAGCCAAGCCGAGTCCACCCCAGACTGTTTTAGCTGCTGCTGGGGCTGAGAAGAAGATGCAGCAGCTGTTGCCCTGGCACTAGCGCACGTATTTCTCTTAAAAACCATGGTTTGAGGTCAAATTGTTGAGGTTTTTGCGAACTCAAGGGTTTGTTCGGACCAAACAGAGTGCCGTTCGGACCGAATGGAGCGGTTTTAGAGAGGTTTCGACTGTGAACAGTGCTCTGTTCGGACCGAATGAACTTCTGTCTAGATCGAACATAGGATGGACACTGGTAAAAATGGCCGAACTGGTACGGGTTTCACCTAATTTGATGGTACACACCTCTTTTTGCTCGTACAAGCTCACACAAACCTCACACAAACCAAATTAAATGTCAAATGAGCAATAGAAATGGAAAGAGATGCAATTGGACCTTTGTAGACCTCAAACTAGCCTTTTCCTGTCGGCTCCAGGTGGGGCAGCGGCTATGAGTCTTCCTTGCTGCCTCGTGAATGGTCTTGGAGCGAAAGAAAGGTGCTTGGAGCAAGCAAGGAGAGATCGCAAGGCAAGAGGACATCTACTCGACTCGAAGCAAGGTAGGGTTGGAGTCCAGGTGGTGCCACCGGTTGGAAAGTCACCTAGACACCTCAAATCACTTGTGGGGATAATGGATAAATTGAGAGAAATTGGCCAATCGCCAAAACCGATCAAAACTCCGTGAAGCGTGCCGCGAAAAATTCGCTACGAAGAGGACTTGGCGTTGGAAACCGAGAGTAACAATGGCTAGAGGGTAGAGAGGAGATCGATTTGAACCCTTGATCCGGTGAAATGGTGGAGAAATAAGGGAAAGGGGTTTTGTGGGTGTCGGCTTCGGTTTGGAGAAGAAGAACGAGAGAGGGAGATGAAGGGGTACGAGTGGAAGAGAAAAAGAGAGATGGTTAGGGGACGGTTTTGGTTTTGGTGGGTTTCGGGTCGGATCTAGATTAATGGGTCGGGTCCAGGCGAAATAGATGTATCCATTTAGGCTTCAATGGGCCCTCTGCAAAAATAATCAAAATTGTCGGTCCAAAATCAAACAAATAAGTCCATTACTTGATCTATTCGGACTGAATAGGGTCATGTTCGGACCGAACACACTGTGCAATCCCATCCCTATTCGGCTCCCTCCATTCGGACAGAACAGACTGTTTAAACTTGCCCATTTCACGTCATTTTGCTTCTAATTCGCTTTCTCGATGTCCAGGATGGCTTTTCTTCTTTTGTTGAGTTGTTGTGCAATCCGTATGAGATCGATCGGGGTTAGTTGGCTCACGTAACCCATGGTGCTCTAGCACGAATTTCAACTATATTCGTTAATTCCTTCAATTTTTCTACAATTAGAATAAACAATGAATTAAAATAAATAATTAAAGATTTATTTTTGGTATTTTCTGTTTTTCTATTTTTTGTGATTTTTAATTTTCTTTTGTATTTCTATATTTTTTTATGACAAAATGACAAAATAAAATAAAAGATGAAAATAAAACAAAATGAAATAGAGAAAGATTGAGAAAATTCCTGCGTTGCCTCCCAAGAAGCGCTTGTTTTAGGTCCCTAGCTTGACCATCTTCTTCTAAGCTTCACTTTGGTCAGGCTCGCCGAGTGTGATAGCTTGAATTTCTTCGTGTGTTTCATTGGCGATGTAGTGTTTCAACTGTCGCTCGTTGACCTTGAATGGCTCCGAATTCTTGTCACAAATGTTTATGGCTCCAAATGGGTAGACCTTCACAACTCGAAAAGGACCGGACCATCCTGACTTCAATTTGCCCGAAAAAAACTTGAGCCTCGAGTTGAACAATAGCACCAAGTCGCCTTCCTTGAAGTCTCTTCTTGAGATTCGCCTATCGTGCACAAATTTTGTTATTTCTTTGTAAAATTTAGCATTTTCATATGAGTTTAGACATACCTCATCCTATTCGTGCAAATCAAGGATGCGCTTTTCACCGGCCTTGAGGAGATCCATGTTGATCGCTCGAGTTGCCCAATATGCCTTGTGTTCTATTTCAACCGGTAGATGACATGGCTTCCTATAGATAAGCTTGAAGGTACTCATGCCAATAGGTGTTTTGAAGGTAGTGCGGTAGGCCCATAGTGCATCATCGAGCTTGTTTGCCCAATACTTGCGAGTTATAGCCACCGTCTTCTCCAAAATACTCTTGATTTCCCTATTTGACACCTCCACTTGGCCACTTGTTTGAGTATGGTAAGGGGTTGCCACCTTATGAGTCACACCATGCCTCTTCAAGAGATTGTCAAAATTCCGGTTGATGAAATGCTTCCCACCATCGCTAATCACCTCTCTAGGCACACCAAATCGTGGGAAGATCACCTTTGAGAATAGTCTAATCACCGAGTTGGAGTCCGCGGACTTGCATGGAATCGCCTCGACCCATTTTGAGACATAAATAACGGCAACTAAGATGTATTCATAGCCACGAGAACTACGAAACGGGCCCATAAAATCTACTCCCCATACATCAAAAATTTCTACCTCAAGAATCGGGTTGAGAGCCATCTCATTCTTTCTTGAAATATTGCTCGTTCTTTGACATTGATCACATGATATAACAAAAGAACGTGCATCTTTAAAGAGAGAAGGCCAATAGAAGCCCAATTGGAGTACCTTGGCATCCGTTTTGGAGAAAGAGGCATGGCCACCATAGGCGGAGGAATAACAACTTGCTAGAATCGCCCGAACTTCTTCATATGGTATGCATCGCCTAAAGATGTTGTCTATTCCAAGCTTAAAGAGGTAGGGCTCCTTCCAAAAATAGTATTTTACATTTGTTTTGAGCTTCTTTTTCTCCTGCCTGCTCATCTTAGGAGGTAGGGCCCCACTTGCAAGGTAATTGGCTAAATCGGCGTACCAAGACTGCTGAAATCACGTTGTTTGGCCTTCTGTTCGGTCCGAACAGGGATCTGTTCAGTCCGAATAGTTCTCTAGAGAGAGGATTTTCTGCGCCAGCTCAATCCAGTCGTCCTCCTGGGTCTCTGTTCAGTCCGAATGGGGGGGCTTGCTCGGTCCGAACAGAGGTCGATTTTCATCAATTTCTCATCCGGGAAGGAGTCATCTATAGGAATTTGGTTGTCTTGATCCTTTTCCCAGTGCAAGCGTGATAGATGGTCAGCAACAGAGTTTTCAGTATTTTTTTTGTCTCTAATTTCTAGGTCAAACTCTTGAAGAAGAAGGACCCACCGTATGAGTCGTGGCTTGGCGTCTTTTTTGTTCAAGAACTGCCTAATCGCCGCATGATTGGTGAAGACAATCACCTTGGAATCTACCAAATAAGATCGAAACTTGTCTAGAGCAAACACAATGGCGAGGATTTCCTTTTCGGTGGTTGTGTAATTCGCTTGAGCCGGGTCGAGCACCTTGTTTGCATAGTAGATAGCGACCAGCTTCTTGTCTTTTCTTTGTCTGAGCACCGCTCCAACCGCAAAATCGCTCACATCGCACATTAGCTCAAATGGTTGGGTACAATCGAGCGGTTGCAAAATCAGAACGGAGACGAGAATTTCCTTCAACCTATCGAATGCATTAAGACAGTCCTCATCAATAATAAAATCATTATCTTTTACAAGAAGATTACTTAATGGCTTAGCAATTTTTGAGAAATCTTTAATAAATCGGCGATAGAATCCGACATGTTCTAGAAAGCTTCGCACGTCCTTGACATTCTTTGGTACTTCAACCTTCTCGATCATCTCAATTTTCGCTTTGTCAACTTCAATCTCTTGTGATGTCACCATGTGGCTTAGCACAACGCCTTTTTGCACCATAAAATGACACTTCTCCCAATTCAAGACCAAGTTAACCTCTTCACAACGCTACAAGACTTTAGATAGGTTAGCAAGACAAGAATCAAAACAAGCACCATAAACGGAGAAATCATCCATAAACACTTCTATTTATTTTTCAATAAAATCCGAAAAGATTGCCATCATAGCACGTTGAAAGGTTGCGGGTGCATTACAAAGACCAAAGGGCATTCTTTTGTAGGCATATGTATCATATGGGCAAGTAAAGGTGGTCTTTTTTTGGTCATTTGGATGGATTGGTATTTGAAAGAAACCCGAAAAACCATCTAAATAACAAAAATACGAGTGATCGATTCACATCCTCCATCTGGTCACCACTCGGGTTTGAATCAACTCGTCTTTGTCGTTCTTGACCACCGTTGTGCCAGCCTTCTTTGGAACCACATGGACCGGGCTCACCTATTTGCTATTGGAGATTGCATAGATGATACCCGCATCAATGATCTTGAGAATCTCCTTCTTGACCACTTCTTTGAGATTAGGATTGAGCCGCCTTTGTGCCTCTCATGATGGCTTGTGATCATCTTCCATAAGAATCTGATGCGTGCAAATCGTGGGATCGATACCCTTTAAATCATCGATTGAATAGCCGATTGCATCTCTATGGGCTCTTAACTCCACCAAAAGCTTCTCTGTTTGGCCTGCATTTAGCTCTGAATTAACAATAACTGGGTATGTTTGTTCAGGGCCAAGAAATTCGTACCTTAAGGACGCGGAAAGAGGCTTTAATTCGACTTTTGGAGCCTCTGTTCGGACCGAACCATTACTGTTGGGACCGAACAGAGCGCTAGAGTTCTCCAGATGATCTGTTAGGACCTTTATTCGGACCGAGCAAGGGGCCGAACAGAGTACTTCAGGTGTGGATTCGCCCTCTTCTTTGATCTCCAAGGTATCCTCTACCCCAATTACCTCTTGCATGTCACAGAGAAAGGCTTGGTAGGTTTCTAGGGATGTTTGGTATTGTTCCTCAAGGGATTCTTCAATTTCCAGTACTTCTTGGATCATGAAACAAGTTTTTGTAGGGTTGGGACACCTCATAGCATGATCAATTGAAAAATAGAGCTGCTCCCCTCCTACTCTGACCAAAATTGTCCCGTCTTGGGCATCCATCATCACATCGGTGGTTCTAAGAAATAGGCGACCCAAGATAATAGGCACCTCCTTGTCTTCCTCAATATCCATGACTACAAAATTGCCGGGCAGAACAAACTTTCCCACTTGGACAGGCACATCCTCAAGAATGCCCAAGGGTAACCGCATTGAAGAATCGGCAAGTTGCAAGGTCATTCGCGTAGGTCTCAACTCGTCAAATCCAATCTTTTCATACACCGTTTTAGGCATAAGGCTTACACTAGCACCCATATCACACAAGGCTTGTTTAATAATAGCTTTACCAATGGTGCAAGGAAGAGCAAACCTACCTGGATCCTCAAGCTTAGGCGGCATCTTGCTCTTTAAGGCCTCGCTGCTCTTGTGTGTTAGTGCTACTGTCTTTAACTCCTCCATAGATCTTTTGCCTGTGCATAGCTCCATCAAAAACTTGGCATAGATAGGCACTTGAGCTATTGCATCGGTGAATGGGATCGTAATCCGCATTTGCTTGAGTATCTCCCAAAAGATCTTCAACTGAGTTCTCTCTTTAGACTTCACCAATCGCTGAGGAAAGGGCATAGGAGGCTGGTATGCTGGCACGAGCTACTCCGCCTTGCCCTTGCCCTTCGGTTGGACTTCCTTTGTGCTTTGTTTGGACCGAACAAGAGGCTGTTCGGACCGAACAGGATGTGCTGGCGCCGGTTCTGCTACCTCTTGAGGCTCTTCTGCGGTGCCTTTTGTCTGAGACACCTCCTGGAGGGGAGGGAATGGCCTAATCTACTTTAGAACTGGCTTGATCACCTTTGGACCTGCTTGTTCGGACTGAACAGGGTCTTGTTCGGAACGAACAGAGCACCTGATTTCGGCATCTGCTGGCATTGGTGGGTCCTGGTACTCTTTTCCGCTTCTCAGCACATACAGGGCTTTAATTTCAGCATTAGAGTTCACCTGAGGCTGCCCTGGAAGCTTCCCAGGAGGTCGGGAGAAGTGCGTCTCCATTATTCGCTCCAAACATTGCAAGGAGCTCGCACTAGCCTTCAATTCATTCGTGGTTGCCTTTAAATCATCCAACCCTTCGGCTAGGATCATGTTGAACTTGCCCTGGTCATGCATAAACTCCTGAACCATAGTTGGGACCCCCTCCTTATTATAGATTGACTTTCTTGGATAAGGGCCATTATTGTTGGATTGTTGGTCCCGCCTAAAGTATTGAGGATTTTGTCCTGGGCGATCGTATTTAGGCACATAAGGTCGATCAAAAGTGGCCTTTTGCATTGTGTTCTTGAGAATTGGGTCATTCATGTGCTCCCAATCCTTCTGTTCGCCTTCGCTTAATGAATAACTTCGCCTAAAGACATGCCTTGGGAAATAAAATGGCTCGTTGTTTAAAGAGTTGACTTGAGCCACCCCGCCATTGCTTTTAGCCAAAGGACAATCTTGAGATTTGTGCCCTTCCTCGCCACAAGCACTACATTCATTTGAGTAGAGATGGGTCCCTTGAGCGGATTGATAGGCGACAAGCACGGCTTCTAGCTCCGCAATCCTCGCATCTCGAGTTGAAATCTCATGCACATGTTGCTTAGAAGGATTCGAGCGGCGTTGATTGAGAAGAGGGTACCAAGTATACTCTCTTGCGCATCGATCGAGCAAATCTCTTCCTCGTGTAGCATCTATCCTCAAGAAAGTTCCACCTGAGAGAGAATCAATGTTAATTTTAATATTATCATACAAGCCATTAAAGAAAGATTTAAGAACTAGCCACTCTTGAATCCCATGATGTGGATAAGAATTCTCTAAATCCCTAAACATCTTCCATGCATCCCTCATTGATTCATTCTCTTTTTGTTGAAAATTATTGAGCACCCTTCTAATTGAGTCCGCCCTATCCGAAGGAAAGTACCTATCTAGAAAGGTTTGTGCCATTACATCCCAAGACCTAATTTAGCCCTTTTGAAGTGTCTTATACCATTTGTTAGCCCTATCTTTGAGAGTAAACCTAAACAACAAAAGCCTAATTGTTTGTTGAGGAACCCCATTAATTTTAATCAAGCGAGTGCAATCAATAAAAGTTTGTAAATGAGCATGTGGGTCCTCGTTCTCTTCGCCATAGAACGGGTTTTGTTGCACAAGAGTGACGTAGGCTGGCGCGATTTGCATGTTATTCACGTCAATGCCCGGAATCACCACGGGTCCTGCCACGTCTCTCGTCCTAGCCCATACTCCATTAGAGATCGTTCGCGAGGCTCCTCGTCCTCGTTGTCGGAGTTGTGGACGCTCCTTTCGTCTTCGTTGGTCCATCGGCAACGCTCGACGTCATATTCCCTCCTTGGACCAGCGAGGCGTGTCCGTTCTGCATTGAGATAAGCCTCTTTTTACTCTAGCTGGAGGCAGAGGGCCTCTAAGTCGCATGTCCGCTGAGCAATGGCCTCCGGAGTGAGCGTTTCGGCCATTGCTGGACTTTCTCCTCTTTGATCGGGGTGTTGTTCGGTCCGAATGGAGTCTGTTCGGTCCGAACAGAGGTCGAATCGGAGGACTGAGCGAGTTCTGGGTCTGTTTCGAAACACTGGAGGAAGTAGTCTCTGACCTTAGGTGGTGGGGACTTCTTCCTTCGTGTTCTACCTGCCAGTCCTGCAAAATCCAAGAGAAGAAAGCGTGAGTGTAAAAGAAAAATAAAAAATCTAGTCTCTTGATACTTAAATAAGGATCCAATATCAACACCGTCCCCGGCAACGGCGTCAATTTGATGAAGGCTTAAAACTTAGGAATCAAATAAATTTATAAATTTAGAGCTTGACCTCACTAATCGTTCGGAATATAGTTTTAAGGTCGAACCCAAGGGACAGATCTATGAGTACCGGACTTATCCTTTCTTAAAAGCTAGACGGAAATATATTTTTGGGAGTTTTGAATAATTAAAAACTAAAGGTGCACTAAGGTAGATGTTTTTGGTTGATTTTGATAATTAAAATAAGATAAAATAATCTAAATAATATAAAAATTAGTAAGGACAGAGTTTTGGATTTTTAACACAGAATAAAAGTGTCTTAGGGGTCAGGTTTCACTTGTGTTTGGACGCTAAAACTTGAAACTAAGCACTTTCGCACTTAATTTCGCGTTTTAGCTGCGGTTGCCACTCTGTTCGGTCCGAACAAAAGGCAAAAGTGGGTCTATTTGGTCCGTTATGCTAACTAATGCTTTTTAAGTCAGAATTTATTGGTCAAACCTAGTTATTCTAAATCTCAGATTTCGCTTGTTAGGACAGATACTGGTTCAATCATAACCTAACCTAATTAACTTGATTGGTTCACAACTTTTGGTATAGAATTTAATCAATTAAACTTGTTTATTGGAGTTCGTAAGGATATTTAGAGGTCTTTTGGGCTGGTCTAAAAGTTACACTTTTGGTGTCAACTAATCTGCTCTTTCGGATCTACAATTTATCCCAAGTACTTGAATTAAACTTGACTTGTTCATCCTATCTTAGACTTATTAGATGCAGCTGTTCAACTAGAAGGTAATTAGAGATTTAACAAGTATTTTAGCAAAAGATATAATTCTCAATAAACAAATCTCAAAGCACAACATATTATAACGAGTCAAATAAACTTCATCCAAACATCAAGTTACTTCCCTAATCCTAAGACAACATAAATAACTAGCCTAACATAGTAGCAAAACACACAACAAATAGCAAATAACGGTAGAGATATAAGCCCATCAAATCAAGAGATAAAAATATAGAAGAATAAACCAAATACTTCTTTATACTTCGATCTTCAATCTTCAAGGCAGTGGGGTGTTGCTGGATGGTCGCCAAACTGGTCTCCTTGCTGCCGTCGCTTCAAGGTTGATGATCTCCGAAGAGAGAAGAGAGAAAACGCCTTTGGGAAGGTGGAATTAGGGTCTGGTCTGTAAGATACCTTTCCTCAGGCATGAGGGAGTATATATGGACGTCCTCTGGTGCTTGGGGAGGTTGCCTGATCTCCAAGGTAAGAAAAGATGCCTAAATCACAGGTTTCCATGTTGAAAAACCTTCCATACGTGATACGGCGGTGGTTTGTTCAGACCAAACAAGGTCCATTCAGACCGAACAGAAGAGAGAGAGAAACAGGTGGCGCTACAGTGCATTCGGTCCAAATGGAGGATCCATTCGGTCCGAACAGAGTGCTGAGAGAGGCCTCCAATGCTAGGAATGAGTCGTTTAGCGTGCGGGGAACTCCGGAAATCCATCTATATGCTCCAAGATCGTCAGAAATCATCAAAACCTATACTGAGAAAAGAAGAAACGACGGTAGAACCAAATCCTGAAAAAACATAGCAATTTATTAAATAATTTGTTGGTTTGAGTATGTTTTGAGTGCCAAGTACGGTCCAAATACCAATGAATAATGATGATATGACGGACTTCAATCATTTTATAAGAATAATTCAAACTTTCAAATATACTTCAAGAAAAAAAAAATCAAAATTGTTTGTGGAAACAAATCTTTTTTTTTTTTTTGAGAAAAGAAAGAAAGAAATCAAAATTTTTTAATAAAATCATCACTGGATTAATCGGTCTACAGTTTTCAAAATTCATTTATTTTCTATAAAAAGATAAAACATCGTTACGAGACTTTGATGGCATACCACATTGAGCAACTCGATACGTGGTAATTTGAAACCTATTTTGAAGTTTTTAATTTTCCCCAAATAATCATGTGTCATTGTTTTGTTGTTCAAAATGATCAATACAACACACGACACATATGCATATTGACACGGCATGACAAAATACGAATACAGAATCGGCATAATATGAAACATTGTTTTGTTGTTCAAAATGATCGATACAACACACGACACATATGCATATTGACACGACAAAATACGAATACATAATCGGCATAATATGAAACATATAATACCATAATCGTGTCGTGTTGCAACATTAGAAAGTTTAACACGATTCAACATAATATGATTCGACACACGATACGACACGAACATGAATTAACACAACAACATGAATTTAATAATTAATATTGATTATTTTAACAAATTTTATATTTTAAATTTATTTATAACTTTGCATTATATTATTTATCATTTTTTGACTCAGTATTTTTCTTATCTATTTATTATTTTTATAAAAAATACTAATGAAAATTTAAACTCTATTAAATAATTAATTATTATTTTAGTAAATTTTTCTTTACTTTTAATTCTTTTATTATAATTGTTTATCTTAAAAAAATAATAAAATAATCTCGCATGATTGCCATGACTAACTTGATGTGTCAACGCGACACAGTACGATGTGTACGTATGTCATGTCGTGATAAAATACGTGACGTGTTGGCTCTTTTGACCATTAGCACTACAATACAATCATGTTTGACACAACACTATTAAAAAAAAAATAGTTCACATCAATATAACACAACACGAGACTCCAACACAATCGTGTTTGACACGATACGATACACATGATTGGAGAACTCTAGTCATAGGTTTTCGTTGTAGTCTTAAATGATGTGTGCCCATGTCATGGTACGTACGTGTTCTCTTATTAATGTGTCGTGTTATGCGATAAATTAGTATTTTAACCATATATTTCTTTAGAACAATAATTATACTAGTGATTTTGCACATACTCCCTTACATCATCTTGATATTATACTGTTACAACTTCCTTTATTTAAAAAATAATAATACTAATAATAAATAAAAAAAGAAAAAAATGTTCTTACACTAGCACACATTTAGTACATATTTAATCTAACACTCATGTTTGGAAACCACATTGATGATATAACCTTCTCCAATTAGAACAGTGTCGTCAGGGGCCATGGGATCATGGGAGAGGCCGGTAGCTTTTTTTTTTTTTTTTTTTTTTGGACAAACTATAGATATTGGAGGTGTTTGGTTACGGAATAATAAAGCAAAAAATCAGTTTATGCCACTTTATGTAGCCAAACGCATCTGGTATAACGCGACATAAGCGGCAGAAGTTATAACACCAAACTTGGTGGTATTACTTACGAAAGTGGGTCCCACGACCAAGGAAATGAATAAAAAATAAAATAACAGCTCTCCTCCCATTCATACCCTCATCTAATATCCTCATATACCCAGGCGTAACTTTCTCATCTACCACATTTATTTATCACAATCCTCTCCACTGTTTATATCTCCTCCTAACCCTAGCCGCACAAGAACTGAAATTGGTGAAATAGAGAAGCATCGCAACAAGGCAGAGGGGCAGAGGGGGTTCCTATCTCTCTTCACATTAAGGTTAGATCTGATCTTTTTGAGCTTATTCTTCGAAAATAGCTGCTTCATAAGTTAATTAAACTTTTGTATTGGCAACGTTTGCTACAATATGTACATATTTTTTTTATCATCATGAATTATCTAAAAAAAAAAGTTAGATCTGAATAAAAAATTTTCATATTGGTGTTTGCATAGATATTTGTTATGTATAATTTTGAGTTGAAATGAAAATTGAGATACATTGATTTCATATTCTAATTACAATACATAAATCTTTTAATTTCGTGTGCTTATTTGTTATAAAAATTTTACCTTGATGAAGTAAAAAAAATAAACTTTTTGAGAAATTAAAAAGTGCTTATAAGTAAGACTTTTTGTGAGTATAATCATGAGTTGAAATGTAAAACACGGATAGAATTTAGGAATGGATCATCCAGGAGGTGCTGGAGATGGGAGAGTTGCGAGAGGTGGGAGAGGTCCGAGAGTTATATAATCATCGACATGCTCAACTTCGAAATGTCATAGAGAGAACTTTTGGGGTACTAAAGATGAGATTCAAAATTTTGAAATGTATGCCCAATTACAAGTACAGGAAGCAGACCTTGATTGTAATGGCATGTTGCATACTTCACAATTTCATAAAAATAGAAAACCAACCTGACTACATCTTTGATGCATCGACAAATTTGGAGTTTTCACAACAGAATGATATGCCGATTGGTCTAGATGAGTTGTCTGGAACTAACGAGGCCACTAATGAGGCAACTTCTGGAGATATTATTAGAACCAATATTAAAAATGATTTATGGAGAACAAGAAGATGTAGAAACTAGTTTTCTTGTAATGTGTTGCATTTGAGGGTTTTAAGTTTGTATGCCATTACTTTATTATTGTATGTTTGATTTTTAATTGTCTTATGTTGTTGAATTTTTAATGCGTTGCATTTGTGTGTATTTGTGTATGAACTATTTGGCTCAACTTATGAGTAAACTTGATGATTGTGTATGAAATATTTGCCTCAGCTTATGAGTAAATTTTCTAATCTGTGTATTTTAATTTATGTAAATTGGTTGTTTTCATTTTTTTCTTTGATAGCACGTAGGATTTCATTCAATCAAATTAGTTCTTCTAAAGGGATACACGGAATAGGAAAAGTGAAATCAATACTAGTATCAAATTTGTTCTGCGCCTTCATCTTGATGTAGGGTATTTTAGTCTTTTGATATATACATATATGTATAAATATAAGTTAATCTTTCTTCCTCCTTATTCCATAAACAAACATCGATCCATTACATAACTTGGCATAAGTACTTATACCTCCTTAACTTATGTAATCACATATTTCCCAACCAAACGCCTCCATTGGCTGTCTAGTGAAAAAGAGAGGACGGTAGTTGCAGCGGACTTTTGTACCCCGTGAATTGAATCTTTCGTTGAACATGTTGGTATCTTCGGCTTAAATTGGCGCCTCTTCGAAAATGAAAGAAGAAAAATAAAAACGAAAAAAAAACTCCAAAACCTAGCGCCACCACGTTGGGAGAGGATTAGGCCTCTCCTCTGACGCCACGTCTTTAATTTAGATCTTCTCTATAATTCTTCTTTGTCGTTTGATTTGTTCTATTAGTACTTATTTTATTAATTTTCTGTTTTTTTTTTTAAGATAAATTGGGGGTCAAGCCTCCCAACTTATTTTTTAAATTAAATGTCTATAAAAGACCCCCCAGCCGGATTTCGAATCTGCGACCTCTCATTTGAGATGCATTGCTTTTTGTCACTAGACCAAGAGCTGGTCCTCTTTTCTGTTTTATTTTTGTCTTCTCTTTTTTTCTTTTTTCAATGATTTGTTAGTCATGTTCCATGATGTCTCTCCACTCATCTTTTATTCTCGACATTTCTCTTCTCATTTACTATTTTTCGACTTCACGCCTTTCTACTCTTCTTTTCTAATATTCTCTCATTTTCTTACATGAATGGTTTAATAAATATATCGTTCATGATTATATTATGGTTTTAGTGATTGTCTTTTCAGATTTCTTAACAACCACAAAATGATTATTCTTATTTATCGTTGAAGTGACATTAAAAAACAAGAAGCCTATGAAGAAGAAGATATTCAATGTTGGAAGTCTTTTGAATCTTCATTTTTTTTTTCCTTTTAATTTTCAATATTGTGAGATGTAATTATAGTTTATTTACTTATGTGTGTTTTTACATGTGTATTAATAGGTTAGATTGTTTGGATTGATATTGTATAATGTTGTAGATTAAAGAAGTGTATATGGGTACGTAATATTAGCTGTAAGATTTTTATTAATAAAATGTTTAGCCTACGGCCCTTTTCCTTAAAAAAAATATTCGGCTTAAATTAATTTAATTGGATATTTTTACATCCTTCATTTCATCAATCTTGATTTGTACGTAATGGTCCCTCCGCCTCTAATTTTTTATTACGAAATTTACATTCCTTTAATTTAATATGAAAAGTGGCATATCTATGGATCGAGTTTATCACCTGAATTCAAATTTGAGACGAACCACAGAATATCAGTGGAGTTTGCTGGGAATATACACCCGAAACCGAAAGAGGATTCTAACCGATCACGGTGTGACTGTGTGAAAGTACGCATCCATGCCCAAGACAACTTTTAGAAACTTTTGGGAGATTACCTGTGTTATATGCACATTAGAGAATTACAAATTTATTCATGCCACGAACCGCTACAATTTCTCTTATATTAATATTTTTAAAAGATAATTTAAATAATTAATCAAAATTGTTGATCTAATTTATTTTAGATAAAATTTTATTGTCAATTCATAAAATAGTGAATCATATAATAATAGATAGGTAAATACGTTCAGAAAATTAGTGCATTTTTCGTAATTCTGAATATCATCATCAGCAAATTAATTTTTTGTTTTGCCGTTTGAGTTTTTATCCAGTAATAAAAATATGGATGCATTCACATAAAAGTTTGTATAAGTTTTTGTGTGTAATTCGGTGAACAAAAAGTAAACAATAGAAGTTTGCTATTTAATATGTGATTTACTTATACAATCAATTTTTCAATTGATATATTTATACATAGTAGTATAGACTAGTGGCTCAGTAGTAAGAATTTTATGCTAGTCTTTTTAAGATCAAAAATTCAAATTCCGCATGCAAAAATAACTTCTAGATTATGAAAATTTGAGGGTGCAGGATCCCGACCGTAAATTTTCATCAAGAATCACGCTCGGATTTAATAACCTCTACTTCAGAGATTTTTCACTCCCTTTGAAAGAAATTACAGCCGCAACAAGAACTAAGCAGCTTTTCATGTAGCGAGTCCAACAAAAATACTTCTGTACAAATTGTTGCGATCTGTACTTTTGTAGGGATGCTCGCTGATATTGCATTAATTGAACCGATAGGATAATTCAATTCATCCAACTACAAATCGAACCAAAACAAATAGAACTTAAATTAAATTAATATATATATATATATATATATATATATATATATATATATATAATGGCTAATGCGCCATCGATGGCACATGCCATTGATTTTCTATCGATCCGTTTTTCGAGATCCAAAATTCAAATGGTCGATCCAAACCGTTTAAGTTGATCACAATATTGAAATACCCTTGGAGACCAAATTTTATATTTTTAAAATTTTTTTGCTATTTATTATGATATTTTCAAATTGGAGGGCTGAAATACTCTAATCATAATGTTTTTAAAAATATCATAATAAATAGTAAAAAATTCGAAAAAATATAAAACTTGGTCTCCAAAGATATTTCAATATGGAGAACAATTTAAACGGTTCGGATTGATTGTTTGAATTTTAGATCTCGAAAAATGACTTAATGGCACGGGACCCTCCGTGCCATCGATGGCGCGTTAGCCATTCTCTCTCTCTCTCTATATATATAGAAAGAGAAAGAGAGAGATTAATTTTGATATCTCTAAATTAAGTATCTAGAGATATCGAAATCCTCTTTTTTATTTTATATTTTTTTTCCAGAAATATATATATTTTGGCTAAACTGCTCGGAAGATATACAACATATGTGGGCATCTATCTATAATGTGGAATTGAATGGCCACAAAAATTTTCTTCAATTTACACAGAAAGTTGTAAACTCCCATTTCCTTTCTGCCTCATTTGAAGTTAAAGAACCACCTGTCCTGCCTCGTTATTACATTCCACGCGCGGTATACGAACTCTAATGTAATTGCACCTGCATGATCTGTATAATGCAAATTACCGACACCATTAACAGCTGTATGGTTAAAAGCTTCTTTATTTTAATACCAAAATGTCAGAAAATATTTCCTATAGTATAGGAGAAATTTTCTGTCGATCCCTATATGACAGTTATTGATTACTAAGAAATAAGATAAGCTCAAAACTTTTTTTAATCCATATGAGTTGAGTCAGTTCACTATATGATCTTATCTTGATTGAGTAAAATATATCTTACACCAATTTGGATATATTTGAACAATTAATGGAAATTGTTTATATAACGGCTGAAACATAAAAAGAAAAACAATCTTAAAATTCACACCATAATTAAACTCACTTCGCTTATGTGGCATGTCCTTATCCAGCGGGTTCCTTTTTCTCTCCGCCTTTCTCTTCTCTAGCCACTTTCTCCCTCTATAAATACCCAATAAGGCATGGAGCTTGACCCACACAGATAGTTTGGCCAAGATCTTCCCTCTTCGCATTTCCAACTTCTTTTCAGCGCGCTCTTTCAAGCAAGCGCGTAAACATAGCATTCCCCATTCAAACTAGTATTAGAAATTATGGTAATTTGTTACAGATTGATATACACTATCATTTTCATCTCCTTTCTCTTCTTTCTCTTCATGCGAAAGAACCACCGAAGAGCCAAATATAATCAACTCAGACTCCCGCCTGGTTATATGGGCTGGCCATACGTAGGAGAAACTCTTCAACTCTACTCTCACAACCCAAATCTCTTCTTTAGCTCAAGAATAAAAAGGTTTGTTACATCATTCAAATATGCTAGTCCTATCATGCATATAAATACACAATAATCATCAGTTGATGGTGTTTCATTGCTGTGACCGTAGGTATGGTGAAGTTTTCAAAACGCATATCTTGGGTTGCCCATGTGTGATGTTGGCTAGCCCGGAAGCTGCTCGATTTGTGCTAGTGACTCATGCGCATCTATTCAAGCCAACGTACCCAAAAAGCAAAGAGCGCATGATTGGACCGTGGGCGTTGTTCTTCCACCAGGGAGATTACCATCTCAAGTTGAGAAAAATTGTTCAGAGTTCACTCAGCCCTGAACCCTTGCGTGCCATCTTGCCAGATATCGAGTTGATCGTGAGATCAGTTCTACAGGACTGGGACGGTCAAGTAGAGACCACTTTCCATGCAATGAAAAGGGTATGTTTAGATAAATTTCTCCTTAATTTTTAATTTGTAATTAAAATAAATTTGAAGTTTTATTAACATCACCCTAAAAAAATAAAGTTTTATTAACATTATTTTGTGCATGATGATATAGTTATCTTTCGACGTGGGCATCCTTATCATTTTTGGAGGGCAATTAGATGACCAATACAAGAAGGAACTAAAGAAGAATTATCTCATTGTAGACAAAGGTTACAACTCTTTTGCGATTAACTTACCCAGAACTCCCTACCACAAAGCTATGCAAGTAAGAAAAGAAAAACCAACTTACTATGTCTTTACTATTCTTTTTTTCACTTTTATATTCATTACATTTGTGATGAAAATTACACTAAAATTCCCTTTGATTTACTTACAGGCAAGGAAACGGTTGAGCTGCATATTGAGTGAGATAATGGAGCAGAGAAGGAAAAAGGGAGAATCAGGAAGTGATCTTTTGGGGAGTATGATGGATAGTAAGGACGAGGATGGATGCAAACTAAGTGACGAACAAATAGCAGACAATGTAATAGGCGTGCTCTTTGCTGCGCAGGATACCACTGCAAGTGTACTAACATGGATTATAAAGTACCTCCATGATTATCCCAAAGTACATAAACTTGTAAAGGTATGGATTTATCTTTATTGTTTTTATCTAATTAAATTAGCGCGTCATCGTTGAGCTTTTTATGTTGAATTTTCTTTTGTTTCATGTTTTGGTGTAGGCTGAACAAATGGAAATCTATAAGGCTAATGAGTGTGGAAATAAACCTTTGACATGGGCCCAGACTAGGAGTATGACTATTACAAATAGGGTAAGTGATTATGGATTCATATTTTAATTTAGTGCTATATCATATATATGATATTGAAAGTGGGTAAAAATAACCATCAATCATTCATTGGCATAATTTATATAATTGAATTTAAGTTATGCATGTCCTACATGTTTAAATACCTCTTGAAGTTTTCAGGAAACTAAATTGTGATCTAATATTGTGCCACAAGAATAGAATTATTATTTTAAAACAACAATTCCAAAGGCATATTAGTGTGGTAATGATGAAAAATATAACTGATGACGAGTATATATTAATTGAAGCTTCATTTGAATCTGTGTTCTTTTTGTGCCAATGATTAAGTATAGAAAGTGATCATTGTTCTTACTTTCTAAACTCTTTTCCATTCGATGGATATATGTGTGAAATCAGGTTATATTGGAGAGCTTAAGGATGGCAAGCATAATTTCATTCACGTTTAGGGAGGCAGTTGCTGACGTGGAGTATAAAGGTATGTAATGGCACATACTACTCAGCACAATTGGTACCGAGCCATTCACAGCAATGGCCACAGGTACCCAAATTATCCCCTCGTGTTTATCTATAACCAAACATGACCCCCAAAATTCAGCTCTCAATAAGTGGACGCATATACAGATGCATGGTACCAAATCTATGTATTAATTAGACCGATTTAACCAAGAAAAAATAATATGCATAGAGTAATTAATTATGAAATTTTCGAGACATTTGTTACTAATGCTTATCAAAACTAAAAAGTTAATATTTAACGTGTTAACTCTATCGGGCATAAAGTAACACCCAGAGCAGTGCACTGTTATCTACTTATTTACTTTTTTTTTATTCAAATTATTACCTGGCAATAGATTTGGTTCTTAAAAAAACATACACGTGTCGAAAAAGTGCAAAATGACATATGCAATTCAAGTACAAGTCCATTCATTTTACTGCAATATGGTGGGACCTAGCTGTGCAATAAAAAAGTTTGAAACAATAATTTGCTGAAAAGTCAATGCAATTTATGGGTATGATGTAGGATATCTTATCCCCAAGGGATGGAAGGTAATGCCCCTTTTCAGGAACATACATCACAACTCCGAGTTTTTTCAAGATCCTGAGGAGTTCGACCCTTCTAGATTCAAGGTGTGTATTCATGTGTGTGTTGTTTTTGTTTGTGTCAGTGTTATGGGTCACTATTACCTCTCTTTCATGCCTGGCTACCTTTAAAGCAATTGTTGCTTTCACCCCATTTAATCCACTATTTCTCATGGAAATTCGGTTCTTCTGTAATTTTCTAGTGTCCGGCCAATTGTGTGTTAGGACATATAGCGAGGAACTGTATATGAACAGTGATGTGAAAACATGACAGTAGCTATATTGAAGTTGGGTTGTTTTCAGTCAGATACCCCAATTACTGTTACAGATTTTCTAGAACCAATACTGCTCAAAGTGCATGTCCAGTTGAAATATTTAAAAATTGTAGAAGTGTGGGATCCATCGATCAATAAATTGTTGCATACTATGTTTCAAAAAACCTGTAACAGAAAATTCTCATTCTTGGTTTGGGTTAGATCAATGTGGCTGGACTTTAATTTTGATAGTGCCTTCGTTGGTTAGGTGTTGCAACTGTACACCCATGCCTTGCTTAGAAGGGAGGAATATGGGTTCAATATTTGAATAGAATATTCTCCCCCTCTCAAACAATTTACACACTTTCTGTTACTTCTTTTTCATTAATTTTTTCCTGGTTTTAGTAACTTATTGCTAGTCCCTACAAACTGAACAAGTAATTATATATACTTACTTCTTACATATATTTTAGTGTTCCAGATAAAAATCAGGGATTAAATGGTGATGAATGTTTTGAACTTCCGTTATTTCTGACCAAGAGAAACACACCAGTAATAAATTAAAAGATAAACAAGAAAAACAACTTAAACAATCAAAAAGCAACATATATATCTTAATCAACATGCACTAACTAACCAAACACGTTTATTAACTATTTTTGGAAACAATTGTGTGAAGTTAAATTCTTGAGTTGGCAGTTATAGTAAAATAGCCACTTGTGGACTAATTCAAGTTATAGATAGCAATAGGTCTGACATTTGGCAGACAACAAAGCAACACATAATATGTTTCCGTATCCTATCCTAACCCTAGTTTCTAACCTAATCACTTTGGCAAATTAAAAATTTGAGTTTGCAAAGCTACGTGTGATCATTCGAGAAAATAAAACATGGTAGAAGTTGACTGGAATTGTACCTTAGTTTGGCATAGTTCGACATAATTAAAAAATGTGTATTTTTCTATGTACAGGTGGCACCAAAACCGAATACATTCATGCCATTTGGCAGCGGAGTGCACGCATGTCCTGGAAACGAGCTAGCAAGGATAGAGATACTGGTCCTGATTTACCACTTGGTTACCAATTACAGGTGAGTCATTGTATGGAGTGTGTGTGTGAGTGTGAATGTGTGAGCCCCAAATCCAAAACCAAATATAGTTCTCTGCACCAAATCTAGGAAGATAGAATGATAGATACGCAAATATTCTCTTTTGGGTATTGTGGGCCTACGTGGAGCTCAAATTTTGCTGCTCCATTTGGAGCCTTCTCCAATCAAAATTCCATATGATCATTCCATAAAGGTAGCAGCCTAAGTACCTATAGAAAGGGAAATTGACCCAACTATTCACTGTGTTTGGATAAAGCACATTTGAAATTAGCATCATGTATATAAAATGAACTTAATTTTCATCCCTCTGATAGATTTATACCTTGCCAATTGCAATTTATTACATTTGTACCATCATGTTGAACACTTGAATCCATAGTCCAAACATTAAGTAAGAAATAAGAAGATACAATTGAGCCGCATTATCGGTTACAAGTAATGCATTTAATTTAATTAATTGAATGCCCAGATATTCATGTTTCTTATGTAAACTATAAATTAATATAGATTATTATTTCATAAATTCTAACTTATTTGTTAAATATAAATCTGCAGGTGGGAGGTTGTTGGATCCAGCAATGAGGTCGAATATAGCCCATTTCCGGTGCCAAAGCAAGGACTTCCTGTGAAGTTATGGCGAATTTCAGATGACAATAAACAATAGTAGCATTGGCAATGTTAATGATGAAATAGAAGGGAAAAAATATTGTGGTTGCAATTTCTGATTACTTGTTAAGGAGAGTAATCTGAATTATGCTTCGATTTGAAAAGATATTAGTTTGTTGGTAGTAACTGATCTTGGGTAGTTCTGAGGAAAATAGAATTTTGAGAATTTTCCTCATATTACTTTTTAGTCATATTGAAGCTGAATATTTATGCCAACGTTTCGTAGCCTGAAAATTCGGTGTACATAATATGTAGCCTTATTGAATGAGCAATAAATTTTGCTCATTCTATATTTAAATTTTAAATGATAGGTTCAGTGTGTACTTAGTTGTTGGTCCGATTCTGGACACATTATGTTTATCTATTAAATAAAATAAAGCGACAAGTTTTTTTAACCATAAATACTATAAATTTTTAATTTATAATTATATTTTAAAATTGAGACGTCAAAAAACTATTGATCTCATTCAAGTTTGTGAAATATACATAAATTGTATTTTATTTGATTCTAGATTAAGTGGTAAAAGAATGAACATATTAGAATTAATTTATCACGCTAGATATAATATTAAAAATTAATAGTTTGAATTAGATATTTATGATAATGCATTTAAATATTTGGTGGAAAAAATGACCGATATCTACTTTTTGAATTCGATATTTAAATTTAAAGTTTGAAATAATAATTGAAGAATAGAAATTGTAGCATTTATGGCATTAAAACCTTTTTGATTTTGTAATATTTTATAAATACAGGGATAAGTATGAGCATCATAAATAAACGTTTGTCTTTTTAGGCTGCATTTTTAAAATCGTACCGGCACCACTACCGGCCATGTGGTCGAAATTCGATATTTTTTCGGTATTTTTAGCATTATAAATAAACGTTCGGCTCTACACACCAATTGATTCTTGGATCGAGGCTAATATGGCATTGACCGCACAATCATTGTCCTTTTGGTTTTCTCGAAATTTCTTGGTCAAATCGGTAGAATTTGGCTTAAATTTGGGGGAATATCATTTTTCTGCCATGTGCCAATAGTCCAAGATATTGAGGTAATTCACCATACATCTCTTCCAAAAAGAGAAATTTTTATAATTTTGTCCTAATTTATCTGGTTTTTCTACATAACGAGTCGCCATGTTCGATAACCTCAATTAAGAATAGCTTAAGAGAAGTTTCGGCTCTGAAACCACTTTGTTGTCTCTAAAGACGGTTTAATTAAGATTTAGCAGAAGTAATTAGGGTTTTACACCGGTTTGGTATGAACTACTCTAACACAATTCAATTGTTATCCAACAATTAACAAGTACACACAAGCAATTCAAATATAGCAAATAAAGAGAGAAAGAGAGAAAGAAATTAAACACGCGATATGATTATGGAGTTCCGACTCGCTAGGAAAATGCTAACCTTAGTCGTACATCTCCGAAAGTTTTACTACCACAAAAGGGCGCACTCCGTTTAATTCCAACAAGAACGGGACTATAACTTTGAACCGAATCCCTTCGTCACAAAAACACTCGAGGCAGATCGGCCTAACTCCGGCCTCAATAGAAAAGAGCTCTCAACCTATTCCAACCTACACCAAACGACAATGTCGGGACGGTGGTGTCTGAGACTACTATATCTCTCAAAGTGATCTAGCTATGAAAAACTCAAGTGGGAGAGTATTCATGTGCTCAAAGGCTCAATACTGGTCTAATTTTGCAAGGCAAAGTTCTCTAGAGAGAGAACAAGTGGTGAATATATATAGGACTCGAAGGGAGCAGTTTAATATATCCGTTGGACTGTCAGAACGTTGTGAAACGCTCTAGGACGTTACCCAATGGGTGAAAGGAGACAAAGAGAACAACTATGACAACTTCAACTATTGGTTTTCTTGAAAGGGGGCCAAAAAAACATGGAGATGTATGAAAAATCTAGAATTGTTATATTTGTTCGAACTTTGTATTCCACCTTCAATTCATGCAATTTCATAGATTTTTTAAAATGAAGTAAAAATGAGCTTGAAAGATTCATAAAAATCATTTACTTAGGTTTTGAAAAGCTTGCAAACTCCACTAAAAATTAGTTCTTTTTAGTCACCAAATCAAATGAGTTTTTTATAAGCATATAAATGATACTAACAATTTTTTGTTTAACCAAAACTAAAAGCGCTTTGAAAACTAACATTTGATCTAGTACCTCAGGATAACGATTGGAAGAATGCGTGTTATATCTTCTTAGTTTTTTAAAGGTTAAGATATTTAGTACTGTTGCACTTTCGGTGGTTTAAGAAAAGTAATAAGTTTTTACATGTGATCATTATATATCCAGAGCTAGAAAATGAATTAATTTTTACATGCTAAAACTTCATTAGGCAAATAATTGTGTTATACAGTGGAAAGATTGACACGTCACATGCTGTACAAACGATAACAAAAGCTACCTAAATAACATAATTTAAAAAAAAAAGGTACCTACAAGAATTTGTGATTCATATACAATTTTTCATTATTATAATCTTGACACCAAAGGCCAAGGTTTGTACATGCGCCACGACAAGAGCTAGTTTCGAACCGAAACAACTTGGCCGTTTGGGTCGCTTAGGAATAAGAGAAATAGTCTATTCTTAGACAGAAAATATTAAAAATTGTGTAATTTTGTGAGAGAAATTTAATACTAGGAATAGCCAATTTCTAAAAAGAGATTATTTCTAGTCCGATCCAAACGCCACCACTAGTGATTTTATTCTTGTGATATTTCAGTTTTCACTGCAGAAGCGATGCTGCATTGTACGGACTACGGACATACGTGTCTATTTATTGCGCACCTGTCTGCCCAGTACGACAAGCAGAACAAAGCAGAGGCCCGAATCAAAGTGGGGTCCAACTGGACCAGCATTTGACAAGTGTTAGATTCGTACCACAGTACATCATCACGAATTTAATAATTTCTCATCATTGGGCCTTTCTTTGGATTGTTTCTGTCCAATTATATGGTATCAGGTTGGAGACAAGTATTCTAAACATGGTCTAGTGGGCCCATGATCCACCTGAGGTGTAGGTCCAGACAGTTTGTGGGCTTTTGTTGCTCTGTTGATGTTCTATTGGTTCAGATTGGTACCATGTTGGTACCAGGTGCCCAATACACGATCTAATTATGACCACCAAATCTCAGATCCTATTATTCCCTTTCACTCGTTCGGTATGTTTCTTTTCCTTGTAATGTGACGTTGTATCAGAATATTGAACGCACATATAATTGGTTCAACCAAGAGATGTTAGGAGCAGTGCTGTTTGAGTTGTTTCCTTGACCCACCAATGTGGAGCCAAGAAATTGAACATGAAGATCAGATATATCATTGCTTTGGACATCTTTTACAGCGAATCATATATTTGTAACAGAAACCAGAAGTTTTTTAGTCAAAGATCTCATTTATTATTCTCCTTTCGAAAAAAGAATCATACATCAAAAACTGAATCATACAACTGAAAAGAGGATTTGATGTACGGACAGCTCGTATCATATTACAACTAATATTTTTAATTATATTGCCCTTGTTTGGTTGTATAAAAATTTCATTTTATTTTGGCCCTAAAAAAAAATTTTCATTTTAGTTATATGATGCGTGTATAAATTATTTAATTTAGTAAAATTCTGATATGCCTTAGTTGGTGTCGAAGCGACATTTGAAAGAAGTCATCATGTGATCCAATATCTTTTCAATTTAATTTGCTAATATGACCCTACAGTAGAAGGGGGGAAAAGTTACCAAGAAAAGTACTAATTCTCATCAGAAGTGGCTCACCTTGCGTGGAAGAGGGAATAGTCCTTTAGTACCATAGTAGGACTCTACAAATAGGTGCCGCTAATTTAAAAAAAAAAAAACAATTTTTATCAAGTTATTTTGACCAATGTTCACTTGCTAATAGTAGTTTTATAGTAATGTGTTCCATTATACTCTAAAAGTTCTTCATCCTTTTATTGGTCTGTCACTCAGTCTAATTGCCAGTACAATCAATAAAAATTAAGGGTTGGTTTGTCAAGGACAGCAGAGGCATTGAATTCATCTTCGATGGCAGCTTGTTAGACAACCATTTATGCAGCGATCAGTTATAATGCCTAGTACTCCAGCACCAGCAATCTTGAGTTTCCTGACAATGGCATTGTAGCACGTAGTGTGGTCTCTTAGTTTGGCAATATTCACCTATTCAGTCTTGAAATATTAGCTTAATTGCAATATTTAGGTTGAACTGACTCAAGACCCATTTAAAATATTGCTATCCCTTCACTTACCTTGGATTAAATACAATCTTAATGATCATTTTGTTGCAATGAGAGATTGAAATGCCCGATTTCTAAACAAGCTGCGATTAAATCATGAAACAGGATCCACCCTTATTGCAAAAACTGATGGAGATGCTCTATTCGGGGAAGAGGTTTAAGTTGATGGCAGCTTCAAACCTGAGTAAATAAAAACTTGTCATCACTGATCATATTTAAGCTTGCTAATTTTAGATTCTTATTATGTTTTGCTAATTTTAGATTCTTATGTTTATTTAGTGGCTTTGTAATAAGGGCTTCAAATTTTCTGTTTTAAACGAAAGATAAGTTTTAGACTGCATTACTCGACTGTTGTTTGGAGAGCAAATAACTGAAAGCATAATTACATTTAATGATCGGTAATTCGCTTCGTATTTATTCAATAAGGAATATCAATATAAGTCTTTTTTTTTATTGAAGCACTATGTTACCCCGGTACGAACCGGGCTCGGATACGCATCCGGTACATACCGGGTAGGTCACGTGGGGTACCGGCATCGAGTACGCGTACCGGGTCGATTGGAGTGCCTATAGGATGCAAATAATTTTTTATTTTTTATATTTATATATTATTATAATGCATAATATATGCAGCAGAACATACGTGGTATGCACGTGCAGCCGTCTAAACTGTGGGTACCCTGATGGGCGTTCTCGTCTGCATCGCACTAACATTACTCCTTTCTTATATACTATCCTTGTATTAGATCATTTTTCCATGTGGGACTAACGTTGCATTTCAAAATCGGAAAACCACAATCCCGTACTGGGCCTTGGGCCGAATATCACATGCATTAATTCATTAATAATTGTCAATATCACACAATGCTTTCGGTGATTCCAATATCAACAAATTGCCTGAATATCACATGCATTAATTGCAAATTTGCAATAAACGGGTCGAATCTCACAATATTGCATTAATTGTCAATGCACCATAGCAATAAAAAAAATAAATATGAACTTGGACCACATTATAAAAGCATATTTCATATACGAAAATTGTCAAATTCTCATAAGTCATCATAATTAAAAATAAATAAATATATATATATATATATAGAGTTTTGCTATGGTGAGTTGCAACTCACCAAAGGGTTGGTGAGTCGGGCTCAAAACTCCTAAATCTAGTTGAAAATAACCGATCTAAACCGTCCAATATGATCTCTCTAATGAAATCTCTATGCAGACCAAATTTTATATTTTTTTGAAATTTTTAAGTATTTTTTTCGGATTTTTAAAAATTGCTGTTTTTGAACGGTTCAGAACTAATTAGATTAACGATTTTTTAAAATTTAAAAAAAAATACTTAAAAATTTCGAAAAAATATAAAATTTGGTCTGCATGGAGATTTCATTAAGGAGATCATATTGGACGGTTTGGATCGGTCATTTTGAACTAAATTTAGGAGCTTTGAGCGCGACTCACCAACCCTTTGGTGAGTTGCAACTCACCATAGCAAAAGTCTATATATATATATATATATATCGCCGTACAGGTACCGGAGATTTTTTAAAATTTTCGTACCGTCGTACCCGAATCGTACCGGGTACGGTACTCGTACCCGTACCCATGCAACATAGTTGAAGCATATCAATATAAGTCAATCAATCCATTTTATATGTTAAAGCAATTTTGTAGTGATATGAAGAGTCCTTAATTAATTGACCAAATTATGTCTTTAGTTGATTCGCTTTGAATAATTGAATTGACAAACATGAAGTTCAATTTTAAGCCTATTAGGCTCTGTCCCGCCAGTTTTAAAAATAATACTAAAATAATATAAAATATTAATAATAATATCAATATAATCAAAATTATTTAAATAGTATCGTAAGTATGGAATCGGAGATTCCGAACTGAATTACGGAATCTGGGATTCCTTACTAGGCCAGTTATGGTTTTTTGTCGTTCTGAATTGTTTTAATGATTGATTCTATATTAATTTAATATGATTGTATTTTTTATTTGTTATTATGGTTTTTATTTTAATTAATTTTCAATTATCTAAACTTTTGTAGTTGTTACCTTAATAATTAATTTATAGTTTTCTTAGCCTCTCTTTGTAATATATTTTTTGTAAAATTTTTTTTGTAGTTGTTAATGGGTCCTAAGCCACATCAAGTTTCAATTACCATTGACTGTCCTAAGTAATGGAATAAAGGAGAATTTTTAGATTTTTCAATTGAAACCCTAAACACAGTTAAGGGACAGTCATGGAACAAAAGATTTTTTTTTCCAAATTTCAATTTTTATTATTACAACTATATATTCAATACAAATTTTGCAAATTAAAATTTTAGTAGCGTTTGATATTTAAACAAATATGATATAATACACCAATGACAACTAATATGATATATTACACCAATGATTAAATTATAATCATTACAACTTGATAACTGATAATAAAAAACCACAAACCATTACAATAACAGCTAACTTACTAAACTATAATAATAAAACACATAAATATTAAAATGAAATAAATACTTAGAGATGTCCAGTACGTGGGATCCACCTCCTCTCACTCGGGGACCAAATAACCGGAGGACCTGGTGGCTGTCGGGGATCTCGTCCGCGAGCAAGTCTCACTGGGGGTGGACGAAGAGGCATCTGAGGAGTAGGATGACGAGGCGGTGCATTAGAAGAAGAGGCTCTGCCGTAAGTCTGACCAAATGGACCATAGGTCTGACCAAATGATGGCTGAGCTGGAGGCGTGAATGGATCGTCGAGACGTACACTAATCGACGAGAAATAGGCGTCAACCGGACTCAATATACAGGCTCGGCCTGAGAATAGGGTGGTGGGCCAGGTGGATACTGAGTCTGGTATGATGGAAACTGCGTTTGATATGGTGGGTACTGTGTCTCGTACTCATAATAAGGTGGTGGGCCTGGGGGTGTGGGTAGATCGTCACTGGAGGGCTGATAGCTGGGTGACTGCGTGGCTGGGTGGTTGGGTGGCTGCGTGGCTCGGTGGCTGCCAGCCCGTCTGCTCTGCACAATAGGCTGGTTGTGTCTCGGCTGATCGAAATATGTGTCCCAGTCGTGCAGAGTATAGTCAGATGGCTGTTATATATAATGATATTACAAATATTACTAATATTATAGATAACAGAATAACGAAATAATAATATTATAAATATTATTATACTGTCACATCCCGAAAGCTAAATGTGAAAGATCCCTTGCCATAAAAGTGGGTTAACACTTTTGTTAGGCTAACAAACAGAGGGTACAATTTTTTTTCTTAGATGACCTATTTTATTTTCTTGATTTCGGTCCCAGTTTATTCAAAAACACATAGTATTATTATTGATTTTAAGAAAAATTATTTTACAAACAAACAAAGCCTGAGCCTGGTTTTATTTCTTACCACTAACCTACGGTTTTGCTGGAGGTATTATACAAGCAAAGCCAGCATACCCAACCTCTCATCCTATACCAAGCTTGTTTCAAAAATATTTACATATTTTACAAAATGAAACTCTGACCCTAAACCATCACGAACAGAAGACCAGTCTATCTTATTAAAGACCCGACAAAAAGACAAAATAACAGAGGGCATAACCAACAACACCAGAGGGTAACTAAACGCCAGAAGGAACATCACTACGGACCATGACAAGCGATACTACAGCTCGTCAAACTTCCTCTTGCGGGTCCGATTGTGGGTCCCACTCGGGCACCATTCCGTCAGGCAGAGAACCAGAACCAGAAAAATCCAGATACATGTAAGTAAATATCTCAGACAGGTCATCGGGAGGATAACAACATTACACTGCAGACTTGGCACGTACACTTCAAGTTTAACAAAAGAACACTCTATTGTAGCAACATGTAAGATAAGTAATCGCTAGTTGATAATCAAGTCCTAATTCTGTCTAGATAATCATGATTATTATGAATCATGAATTATATGATCAAGAAATTAAATAAATTAATTTTGTAACAGTAAAATTTGTTGGGATCAGTAATCTGAGAACATGGAAATGTTCTATAAAAATCAAGGATATTTTCTGTATAAATGCCACGACAATCTGACTTCTGGAAGTGTTCAATCAATTAAATTAGTGAAATAGCTAATTTACAAAATCTGTTGTCAGACTTAAGCAACACCAAAGGTCACACAGACCGGGTCACAGCGAATCCGGAGGATTTTTAATAAAATAAGAGGAGAGAGAGAAGACGCGTCTTCTTCTCCCTCTGCCTCGTCTCTCTTTCTGATCTGGCTCGAACTCCTCCGTGATTTCCTCTGTATCTTGAGCCCACACGAGTGTGGCGCTCTCCTCCGTGTTACGATGAGATTGGTTGAGTTTGCGGCTGCCTCTGAGTAGCCCACTCAGAGGTTGGCACATCACCTCTGACCTTGAGCTCCGTCACGAAGAAGCTCCTCTTCTTCCTTGAGTGTGTTGTGGCTGTTAACGCCATTAATGCAGAGACGACGTGGCTCTCTACTTTCTTGGCACCTGCTCTCTCTCTGTCTTCTCTTTATTTTGTCAATATCTTGAGGTAATTTCTATTAAATGGAAACCGAATTAGGGATTTTTGTTGTGCTTGTTTTCGATTTGAAATTGGAGGTAGAGAGAGAATTAGGGCGCCAGGAAGGTATTATCTGTCTATACTTTGATTTGTTTCTATTAATTGTTACTCGAGCCTATCGGATTTGTATTAATCTCGTCTAATTTCTTGAGTGTTAGGTGTATGGACTTGTTCTTGTTCCTGATTAGTCTAGCTTTGATCTTGGCCCTGGTTTTACTTGAAAGCTTGAGGAAAATAAGTTCCTCTCGAGAGCAAGGTATACCCTTACTGTTAACTTATTTCTCTAACTTATTTCTCTTTGAGAACTTAGTCTAAATCGTTGTGATTTTTGATATTGGGAAGTTAACTGAACTGTGGAAGTTTAGCTAGAGCTATTATATACATATATGAATGTATATATATGATGTGTATGTCTAACTAACTGAGAGCTTGTTGCTGTCTTTTAAAGACAGATTGACTTGATGATATTCTGTGCTTGTGATGTTATATGATAAAGTTACAGCACATCTTTCTTAAGCTATTACTTTAGGGATATATTAGCTTGTATTTGCATATAGTGGTTACTGTTTTGAGTACTAATTATGGGCATATTAATTGAGTATTTGAATACTTCAGTGAAGATGTATATCTGTTAGCTTTGTGAAATCTGTATGGATTAACTTATGACCTTGGCATTAATTGCATGAGTTTAATCAAGTATGTTTGAGGGTAGTTTAGATTTGTAAAATTGCATTGCCATATTCCTATAATCTGTTGAGGACTTTAAGATGTGATTTTAAAGGCTTTTCATTTATAAACAATTTAGAATTGAGCCACTGCTACTTGGAAAAAATTGAATTTTTCACTAAACTGCATTTGAGTCAGTGATAGAAGTGTTCTTAAACTCAGTTTTGTAAATGATTAAATTTATGCAGTAAGTTAGTTATATTTGCTTTTCAGTATCATGCATAACAGAGGTTGTGAAAGGATTAAATGCATTTTAGAGGTATTTGGATACTTAATATTAAGACTATGCCATGATAGTCTATGGAAGTTGAGTGTTTACTGTGGCATATATGCATATCAGTGAATTGAATGAATTTCAAACATGCATAGAGTTGTGTTGAAACTAAATTTTGTATTTTTGAGCTTATTGAGTATTGTTTTGAAGTAGTGACAAATTAATTCTGCATTATTGCATGTATATAAACCTGTTGAAGGATCTGAGTTTGAGTCTATAGCTTTAAAGTTGAAATTTAACTTTTATGCATGAATTTTGGTGTAACAGTAAACTTGAAGAGTGATATTTGCTTATTAGGGATTTGTTACTCATGATATTTCAGTTCTTGCATGAAATTGAACTTTTCAGGGGATTTAAAAACTGAAAACTGTATTTATATGCATGGATTTCATACAGCATAATAGGTACTAGTGTTGCTTAATTTTATTAATGCATTTCCATGCATATCTGTTGGTTTTAATGCATATTTATGCATATTCTGTGAGTATATTACAGCAATACAGAAAAGTAACTTATTTATATTGCATTCTTGTATTTAGGATGCATTATCATGCTTAGTGTTGAGAGGATGTGCTAATTTGATCCTTGTACCAGTCACTGGTACATCTCTTAGGCATTTGGTACCCTTCTGGTACACTGTCACAAGCCCAGGGACGAGTTTGTGAAGGAAAAATAGATTGCAAGGACCTTTTTTGTAAATTATGATGATCTAATTGTGACATAGGATGAGTTTACAATTAAGTATGGGCTGTTGTGCGAAAATTAAGGGCCTGGAAGTAATTTTTGGGCCTTAAGAGAAGTTTCCGACTGAGTTAACGGATTGGATGTTATTTAAGAGTTATCGGATCGGATTTGGATCCAATAGACCCTTGTCGGACCCGTTACGGACTGACTCAGTCAGCTAGGTCAGGCTGACTGGGTTCAGCCGTGTGTTTTGCGTTGGATTTCTGTGTTCTGGGCCTAGAATTTTGGGCTGAGAAAAAAATTGATATGAAGTTAGGCCGGATTTTTAATCCTTTGAGCTCTCTTTATTTTCTGTTGGGCTTTCTGAATAGGCCGAGATTAATTGAGAAATTTATGGGCTAAAAAAATTTATTTCGGATTAGACTTTCGGATTTAATGAAAGTCTAATTAACTGCGAATCTGTTGAGCTTGATTAACATTAGACTAAAAGACTTGGACCCATTAAAATTAGTCTAATTTCGATAGTCGGATTTTAGGGATATGATGAGATTAAGTCTGCTAAATAGATACTGTGGCAAATAAAATAATACAGACTATTCTGATCCTGCAAATTATACTTAATTTGTATTTTTGAGTTTATTTATTTCTTGATTTCTGATTTACTGTTAATTATTGCTTGAAGATATGTAATTCTGTATTATGAGACTGATTCTGATTTCGATATAATTATTATTGAATAATAATTATAATTCTGTTTGTCTGGATAAGCAATTAATTGCAGTAATTAATAATAATTTAGAACGATCGGGCAAGTAACTAAAATAATTTTGTAATGGACTTGAAATCAACTAAACGGTTAATTGCTTATGAACCAGCACTTACTTAGCGTTAGTTCATTCAAAGGGTTATAGAACACCGTTAAACAGATATTAACGGACCTTGATCGATAATTATGAACAGGACCCGCTAGCGGAGCTTCGTCCCAGCTTGACTTTGAAGGTGTGGATTTACACAGACTCTTTATTAGAATCTGGACAGTCGGTAACTTTAAATTCCTTGCATAGCATGTTGGGAATTCATTTGAAATTGCATTCGATTGCGCATTTAGCAAATAGTCACCCAAAAAAAAAAAAAAAGAATTAAACTGCATGTTGAAATTATATTTCATTTGCTCAGTTGGAATCAAATAAGTCTGATTTTGAATAATCCATTTGAATGATATTTTGAAATAATTCAGACTTAAAAAGGACTGGAATGGTTTCAAGAATTTAATATATTATTCTATCTGTTGATAGACGGACTTGACTTGAATATGAAACCATATGAAATTCAGTCAGCATAACATCTTATGTGATTGTATAACTCACTCAACCGGTGTTATTTCGGTTTGGCCACCGACCCGGCCAGAGTACTAGCGCTATTGCTACTGGAAATTTCCTCTGCTTGTCTTGTACCATGTGGTTTGGAACCAATGGTTTGGGAACGGTTCTCCTTGATTCTGTAGGCCTTGAGAACTGGAGTGTATGCTATTATGATAAATAATGTGCTTGGTTATGCTTGATTTTTGCTCTATTGCATATTGCATAATTGCAGCATGCTAGTGATTGGCCCATTCCGTCTGGTGCCTTCAGTATGAAATTGACTTGTTTGAATATATTTGATTAATTTTATAATCAATTATTTGGGGAATTAATTCCTGTTCTCGGATCCGTATAAAGAACCGTGTAACTGGAACTAAAACCCACACTGAGAATTATTTCTCGTCTGTTTGTTTTGTTTGTTTTTGCCTCATTAATTGGGGGTTCCAGGAAACGCGTAGCCTGTCCAGGCCCGCGATCGCCACGATCGAGTGTACGTTTCTGAAGTTTAAGATTCGTGTCCCTAGTGTAGATGCCGATGCCACACTCCTCATTAGTCTTGAAGCCCTGCCGGAAGTGTATGTGTATTTATACTTTGAAACTCCTGGTCCGACGAGCCCTAGTGATGGTATGGTGCCAGAACAGGAGCCTTCCTCACAAGCGTAAGCGAGAAGACTTCTATTAGGGTGGTGGTTGTTTGATGTTTTATGTTTGTACTTGACTTGGCTCGAAAACAAACAATATATTTGTATAATATGTATAATATTGTAATAACGGTGATGAAGCGAGTTGCTAACTGAGTCAGCAACCCCAGCTTAGTAACTGTAGAATAAATAATGTGAAATATGTTTTGGTTTTGAATCTTGTGCACAAATATTTTTGGGATCTGTGGAGTTCTGTTGTGACCATTTTTAAAAAAAATGGCCTGGTTAATTAGTATAAGTCACGCCCCAGCAGTCCTAAACGGCCTTAGGGTGCGGGGGTGTGACACAACAGCACGAGGCCTAATAAGCCTGCGACGCTCCTGGAACCTCCGATCAACGAGGCATATGCAAAAACAACAAACGGATGAGAATAAATTCTCAGTGCGAGTTTTAGTTCCAGTATGCAGATCTTAATACATCCGTATATCGGACTAATACCCGAAAATTAATTCAGAATTTTACAGATTAACAGATACAGTTTTGTACCGTAGGTACCAGTCGGAACGGTCCTAATACCGGCATGCTGTGAAATGCAATATAAAACAGAAATCATTAATTTCAGAATATCAGATGGAAATTTTCACACCAAAGTTCTCAAGGCCTACATACTCAGAGAGAACCCTTCCCAACCATAAGTTTTAACAAATGGTACAGAACAGACAGAGGGAATCATCCAGAGATAGTAGCGCTAATAACCTGGCCGGGTCGGTGGCCAAACCGAAACAGCGGATGGTGTACCAATCCATTTGATATGTTTGCTTTAATAATATTTATTAAAGTCCGATTCTTCTATCACGAATATATAATCAAGTGATATAGAATTTTACGGAAGTCATTCCAGTCATAATCAAGCTTGGTTAGTATCATTAATCAAATAGATTCGTATCCAGACTTTTGCAGATTCAACAAATCAAACGGAAATTTTTATCAACATGCAGTTTCATTTATTTAGGACTTCTATGTCTATATGACACAATAGAATGCATAGTTGAAGTTTTCAACATGTTATGCATAAATTTAAAAATACCGATTGTTCCAAATTCTATTAAGAAACCGCATAATTCGCACCTTCGCAAAGCTCTTGAGGTTCTGGGTCACGGGAGGTTCCTGTTCATAATTCACAGATCAAGGTCCGTTAATATCTATTTAACGGGTTTCCAAAATCTTATTGAGGTGAATTATCAAATCGACAGTCTGGTTCTAGCAATTGTTTAATAGACGGACATAATTCCAAGTTCCATTCTTAACTTATTAATTGTTCTTATAAATATTTGCCTAGTACTCTAATTAATTAATTTCTTAATATCGAAGTTAGAACAGAGATCAGAAAATTATAACTCACAAGTCAGAAAATAAAAAATTACTTAAACTCATAAAATAAATAAAATCAGAAATTATATTTTAATTTGTTGGGATCAGAATGTCTAAGTTATTTGCCATAGTATCTGCTCAATCTTAATGTCAGACGTGTCATCATAACCCTAATTTCAGCCAAAATAAGTTGGACTATTTAATTGGGTCCAAGTTTTTAGTCTAACATTCATCAAACTCAACAGAATTAGCACACAATTCGATAATTAATTAAGTTTTTAAGTAAAATCGAAAACTTAATTAAGTCAAAGCCCATAATATAATTCACTTCGAAAGCCCACAAAAAAACAAATTCAGAAAGCCTACATTTAATTTTCGGAAGCCCACATTTTTTTCCAACATTTCTTTCTCGGCCCAAAAACACAGCCCAATCATCAATCCGAAAACAGCTCACAACAACAAGGTCGAACCCAGTCAACCTGACCAGTTGACTGAGTCGGTCTTAACGGGTTCCGACAAACCCAATATCTCCTCTATTTAAATCCGAATTCATAAGCCTCAGATTTTACAATTAAGCCCACAATTTTATAGTCAAGCCTTTACAATTTCCATTACAGTCCACTAATAAATATAAAACCTTCCCATGTCACAATTAGGCCCTTCGAAATTCCCAATAAAGCCCTCAGAAAATTTATTTCTTTACATTTTCATCCCTGAGCTCTCGAGCAATCATACCAGAGGCTATTCCCATGTACCAGAAACTGGTACCATGGCTCAACATGTCTCACATTGGTCTTACCAACTCATGCAACTCATGAAATGCATGATTAATCACTTAATATGCCTTAAATATGCCATATATTCCTAAAATGTCCCTGAATTGACATGTACAGCCACTGTCATCACCATATATATATATTTTTTAACCAATTCCTTAAGTCAGAGCTCACAAACTGATGCATTTATGTTGCCACAGTATGATTTACATTAACAATTATCATCTGTTAATTCAAGCATGCATTTACAAGTTCCCGTATGCCAAATTAAGCCTTCACCGATTTGATACAAACATGCAGTGCATGTGAGATGTCAGAATTCCTATATTTTCAACCCACAAAATATACCATATGCATATGAAATAATACTCATTCTTGCCATTCCATCTTTATGCCAGCCAACTTCTTAAATTTCTATATACAATCACAACTATATACTTATCCAGTGAACTCACATCATAAAATAATTTGCATAGCCTCAATTTACTCACTATATAACTTATTCAAATCAAGTGCCTAACAGTTCTTGTTTTATGTCAGACTCATGCAATTATTTTACATACTTCACTTCTCAGTTTCTAGCAGTTATACATGCTTTACCAGAAATAGCAATTAATTACTCATGCAACTACATGCTTACTGATAGATGCTACACATTTCTAACACACAGAGATAGCCTCAAAACATAGAAATTCATCACACCACAGATCAGATGGACTTCCAGAGTCCCTAATACTAACAGTTAGCTTTTATTTAGCTGTTACTTTATCACTAAATCAAATATATTCAGTTCATCCTCACAAAATTAAGCCTAACATCAAACAGAATCAAACAAGCACACACACAGTTCATCAGCCACAAACATAAAGAGAGAAATTATACCTCTCTTGGGACTTGAGGAATCTCCTCAGAGATTCAAGAAAGACCAAGGCAAAGACCAACGATAAGCTAATAAAAAAGAGAACAAGGTCCATGCACAGCTCAACCTTAACAGAAACAAACCCTAAAATTAGGATCAATCGATTCAAGCAAAATTGAAAATTAATTGAAGAAGAAAAGTAATAGTCAAGCACGATAATACCTTCCTTAGCTCCAGTCTCCTCTCCTCTTCTTCAATTTCAAACCCGCAAGTAGTTACCCAATCTCGACCCAATATAAATAAAATTACCTCTGTCAGGAATGGATGGAGAAGAGAGGGATAGAGCAGAGGAGGTAAACGAGCCACTCCAGAATTCATTCAAGGCGTTAACAGCCGCCATCGATCGGAACAAAGAGGAGAAGCTCTCCTCGTGCATGACACAAGGAAATGAGAAGCATCAATCTGAGGTGCTTGGCTCTTATTGGCCATCGAATAGGTGGCACTACAATCCTCCAATCACAGCGCAACACGAGACAAAAGCCACGAGCTCAAGAAGGGGTGAGCTCGAGACGAACAAACAGAGAGAAAGAGCGACAGATCAGAATAGGGGACGAGGCAGAAAGAGAAGGCGCCTCGTCACCGCCGCCTTATAAATGAGGCTTAGATCGACTGTGTCCAAATGGTGTGGCTAATTGTGTGGCAACTTGCTGAGCCTCAGAAGTCAGAAAATTATGACAAATATACAGAATCATTCAGAAAATTGTAACAAATATTCTTATATATTTTCAGGTCAGAAATCCCATCAAATTTTATTATATTTAATTTCTTGATCATATAATTCATTAAATTAGATTAATTCTAATTCAGATAATTTGGAACTTGGATTGCCGTCTAATTAAACAGAGTCGTCACATATACCCTCATGAACTGCTGCTCCTCGAATCCAGGCTCTGGCATGTGATCCTCCTCCGGCAAATCTGGTATAGCGTTGATGTCTGTCGGTAGACCCTTCGCCTCTAAGAGGTGAGGTAATCGATGAGGCTCGCCAACAAGATCCAACTGCGTGCTGCAGCTCTTCAGCAACTGCTTCCCAGTACGTCTGCATCCCTTCTTCACCGCCCACGCACATGCTCGTAGAGCTTTGGTCAATATATGTTTCACCTGTTGATTTGTTGTTAGCAACCAAATCACAAAACAATTCATTTTTATTTGCTTAAAATAAAAATTATTCCAAGTAAAATAACTTACCATACTGACGTGATCGGGCGTCTCTTGAAGGTAGGTCAGCTCTCGAGCCGGAATCTGCTCTGCTGCTCCAGGAATGGGGACAAGATAAGCACATCCATGTACCCTCATCCATCGGTCGTAGGAGGGCAAAACCTCGTCGCTCCATGGCCGCACCTCTGCCACCTGGACCTGAGTCGTGTGGGTCCACATGGCCAACTTAACAGGGAAAAGGTCCTGCAAATCCCTCCCCTGAAATGTGATATGCGTATACTATAACAGCTGCTCCATCCTCCTCCAAACCTGCTTATTTTAAATCAGATTTAGTGCATATATTGTAAATGTTGCAATTTAAATCACGAATGTCAAAAGATTGACGTACCGTAGGTATAGGAGGCGAAATTGTCTGGTAAAACATGAACTGATGCACGACCCGATCGGCATGGTGTCACGCCACGATCCAGTAATGGATGCATGGCACGCGGAGATAGTACAACCTCATCTGAATGCGGGCATACGAAGGCATGACCACATCTTTCACCTCCTCCTCATATGGCCTCCACACCACATGCCCATGATCCATCTTCAAGAGTACGTCCCGAGTGTACTCAATATCGCTGTGATAGGGACCTTTAATCTTTTTCGACCTAAGTCGTGTCGTCCATTACCTGCCAAATCATTACAATTCCATTGTACTTGTGTTTTTTCGAAAAAAATGAAACACTGTTAAAGGTATTTTTTATTTAAAAATATAAAAAAATACCTCCCGTACGGCGGACATCTATCGACTGACGGTAGGCCCCAGCCCTCGAAACTTTTCGTGACGGACGGCCGGCAAAGTAACAAATGAGTGTACGACCACAACTGCAACAATACCTACGGAGCTAGAGCCTTTTGACCGCCATTTCCCATGGCGGCATTGTCTAAACCCCGGTACAACATGGTAAGTGTGGCCGCACCCTAATTATACTTCACTAAATGTCCCGAACAAACATCCTGCAAATAGTTACAAATATTTCGTAAGCGTTTCGAGATTTTTAATCAAGTTTGTAGTGGTTTAAGGTTTAGAGTGTACGATTTTAATATAATATTTATAAATACTTATACTTATCCGAACTAACTCCAGATAAAAACATGGAACGGAATCTCCCGTGGCATCTGGAAACAACTCGCAACCGATCAACTCCAGCACCAGGGCCCGTGTGTATCTGTCGATCCTGTCGACATCCTCTGTCCCAGGCTCATCTCTGCACATATCACGTAGTTTTACAAACGTCACCGCGTGATTTTTCTTGCATTAAATATACAATGTAATTACATATTATATATAGAGTTTCGCTATGGTGAGTTGCAACTCACCAAAGGGTCGGTGAGTTGCGACCAAAACTCCAAAATATAGTTAAAAATGATCGATCCAAATCGTCCAATATGATCTCCTTATTAAAATCTCCATGCAGACCAAATTTTATAATTTTTTAAAATTTTTAAGTATTTTTTTGAAATTTTAGAAAATCGTTAATCTAATTAGTTCTGAACCGTTCAAAAACAACAGTTTTTAAAAATCCGAAAAAAATACTTAAAAATCTCAAAAAAATATAAAATTTGGTCAGCATGGAGATTTTAATAGAAAGATCATATTGGACGGTTTGGATCGGTTATTTTAAACTATATCTAACAGTTTTGATCGCAACTCACCGATCTTTTGGTGAGTTGCAACTCACCATAGCAAAACTCATTATATATATATATATATATATATATATATATAACATCATAAATCATAATTATAATTAAATTTTAAAAGGGTTCTTACTTCTTAAGACGTCCTTCTTTCGCCCATTCTCTGAAGCAATCTAGGACCTCCATAGGAGTGTCCCGCGGCAATGCAAGATCGGCTAGTAAAAGCAAATCGTCGTAATCTGTACGACCGGTGACCGCTCGGCCAGTCGTAGGTAAGCCTAAAATAAAGACGACGTCCTGCATGATAATTTTAAGTTTTTACTTATAAAACTAAAAAAACTAATAAATAAATATGTATCAACAAAATTTTGAAAAATCAATACCTCTAGAGTCACCGTCATCTCGCCTACGCGGGAAAAGTGAAAGGTGTGAGTCTCTGGCCTCCAGAACATGGCCAGACCCTGTATCAGGGATCGATCCAATGGCATGTGACCTAACTCAGTGAAATGAATCAGGCCCAATGTCACGAGGCGCTGGTCCACCTCTTCGCTTCGTCCCATCTTTGCCTTGTGCACTTCAGGCTTCCAACCCTTAATAATTAAAAATAATTATTATTTCCTATTTATATTATTTCGAACAAAATTAGATATATACATACAAAAACTTACTCATACGCCTCGAAGCTCCGATTCACGTACGTGCAGGAGCTGATCAGCAGGGGGAGGACAGGGGGGGCAAATGAAGAAGCTCCGGCATCAGCAGCAAATGTAGAAGCGCCGGGATCTCCTCCTGGTGTAGAAGCGGCTGGATCAGCCCAAGGCCTCGTGGATCGACGTGGATCCTGTGGTACTCTTCTTCGCGGTGGCATTTCGACTTTATTGCAATTAAAAGGCAATAAAGTCAAAAACCTACAAAAAATTCGGCAGCATCTCCCCTGTACCGGAAGAGTTTTCTAAAAATTTAAACCCTCATCCCACCCTAGAATTATCCCCGAACAATCATTCAATCATTCACAAGCATTTCTATTCAAACAATAAAAAAATATACATATAGAAAAACTAATCTCGAGTAAAAACGGTTCAACAATTTTTTTCTACATTTAAAATTAATCCTATCAATTTTTAACAATTTTCTTTAATTTTTTATTATTTAATTATCAAAATCTTAATTATTAAATGCAAACAAAATTTCAAAATAAATTTTAATTACATATAAAAATTTATCCTATTTTTTTTTATTTTTTCATATTTTTAAATTATTTTTACAATATATTATCTATTTTTTAATTAATTAACTAATTAATAAACTAATAAATTATATAAATTAAATAAAAATAAATATAAAAAACTTACCTCGCGTCGCTGTCTGTCAGCAGAGGAAATGAAAGTGAGAGAAGAGAAGGTGACATCGGAAGGGTCGAACGCTAGTTACGGAATCCGAGATTCCGTAACTACCTTGTTACGGATTCTTGGTTTCCGTAATTAGCCTGTTACGGATTCCTGAATGCCGTAGTTGGTTTCGGAATCTAGGATTCCGTACTTACGATACTATTTAAATAATTTTAATTATATTGATATTATTATTAATATTTTATATTATTTTAATACTATTTTTAAAACTGGGGGGGGGGGAGGGAGGCTCTGTCATGGTAAGTATTGGGCCTTTAGAACAGGCTAGGTAGGCCTTTGGATCTTGTTTAACGGTTGTATCAAAATTGGTTCACATCTGTGGACTGTGGTTCAACATCACGGCCAAACGTCTCATGACATATAGCTTTTATTCTTACATTTTTTTTTTTTTTTGAGGGTCGGGTTATTCTTACATATTATTACATTCCACTTTTGTTTTCTATTCTGTAAATTATAAATGAACCGTTAGCTTCTATATATATAGGCAAGTATTAGAAAACTTATATAATTATATTGAATTAACCTCACTCAGTTAACTGTTTCTTCTCCCCCAATATCTTAATAGATAGCAAAGATGTGTTGAGTTTAGTAAAATCTGTTCGGCCTTGGTAACATCTTATGGGGATTCCATTGGGCTCTGATCGATACATGTAATTTGAACGTACCTAATTTTTGGGCTCTAGCACTATTTGAATCCTGCGTTCATCTATTGATTTATATATGTAGTTTTCCTTAATTTATGTTTTACCCTCATTAAATATATACAAAAAATTTTTCATTATATTCTAATAATTTTGATGTAATCATTATTGAAAGAAACTTATGCCAAACTCATGTGCCACTTGAAGCACTCATGCATGATGACTTCTATTTTGATTGACTGCATTTCTGAGTTGAAGACCCAACACAGTTTCCCCAAATCTGGCATGTATATAGCGACCTGAGAATCTGATTTATCATAACAGTACAACAATAATGCATTACATCACATGTTGCCTTTTAATTCTAACCCTGTTAGGCTACTCAAATAGCCAAGTAACTCTCTGGAAAATTACCATTGCTTTTAATTATTAAATGAGATCAAGAGGGTTTCAATGGTACATGACCAGCATTAAATTTTCAAAAATTATCTTAAAAATTACAGTAATTTAGGATACAAATGTATAAAATGAGTAAATGTCTACTGACTGTTGTTGTATAGAATTTCATAATTGAAAACAAATGGCAACTAAAAAGATTTTTATCCAAAATTTTGTCCACATGTTCCAAAGCGTCATTGAACCCATCTTTTGAGAATGCTACTTAGACTGTTTAGCTCATTAATTGAAAAAAAAATAAAATAACATGACCTTTTTATATTATGTGCAGGATTTTCATATAGGATTTGTATCTGTGTGACTTTGTGGGGCTCTTTTCTTTTTTTTTTCTTTTTTACTTAGAGATATAGGATATGTGTTTTGCTAGCTACTGAACTACTAAATTTACAGCCGTAGGAAAAAAATTTTGTAAAGCATGGGAAATGACGCTAGAAGATATAGTTGAGATATGTATTGGATAATGACGCACAATGTCATTTATTTGTCTTTTCTACTGAAAACTAGAACTGGTCATAATTCATAAGGTTCCAATTATTTGCGTTCTTTACTTGGAAAAAAACGCTAGCAATAAAGGTGTGGTGGCTTTTTTATTTCTACGATAGGAATCACATGTTAAAGCATTGTAATATTTTTGCAAAAGGATCTTTTGTGTTATAATGGTCCTCTTGTAAACGCATATAGAGTTGCTTCCGATTTTACCAAGTCCAAGAAACAGATAAATTTGGACGATCACAAATTTATAAATCAGACACTGTACTTATTTTAAATTTTATACTTCAAATAATAAGAAAATGTCAAATGCTAGCAAACTTAAACTACATTAGTAACAAAATTATTTAACACAAATTAAAATTTATACAATAATTATGAAAATATAAAATAAAATTTAAGGTATTATGAGTAAGTTATATATAAAATTTGATTCCATTTGAAGTAATCTATATAAATAATATAAACCATATTTATTAATTCAACTTTAATTTTGATAAATATAGAATCTGATTTTATCTGATCAGGTAAACCGTAAAGACATTGTCCCAAAGCTTTTTATTACAACACAAACAAACAAAACAAACGCACGCACAGACACAAAGAAACCATGTCAACTACGTATAGAGATAATGAAGATGTTTGGTGAACAATGAAGAGCTGCTTAAAATTTTCTTCATCTTTACCAGAGCTGAGAGAGAAGAAAATGCATCCTTTACATAATTTTGTACTCTTTCTTTTGGTCATTTACACACTTCCAGTGTCAGTGCAAGGCTGCTTTGAGTCGAGAGGCACTGCTGAAATTCAAGGCTGGTGTGAGCGATCCAGGCAACCGTTTGGCTTCATAGAGTGGCAACGAATGCTGTAGCTGGGCCGGGATCAGATGCAATAACTGGACAGGTCATGTCATCCAGCTTGACTTTTCAATTCCCAATTCTTACTTGAAAGATCCTGGTTATAAAAACCATGGCATACAAGGTAAAATCAGCCCATCTTTACTTGATTTGAGCGGCCTGGAGTACTTAGATCTCAGTTTGAACAATTTAAGCAAGAGTACTAGGGTACCAGTTTTCCTTGGCTTCTTACACAAATTGAAATACCTTAACCTGTCTGGTATGTGTTTCACTGGCCTAATACCTCCCCAACTAGGAAACCTTTCCAGGCTACAGTACCTCGACCTCAGCAACAACGATGGACTAATGGCTTCGGCTGATATATCATGGTTATCTCATCTTAAATCTCTTAGCCACCTCGACTTGTCTCAAGTTAATCTCCAGGATTCAAAAGAATGGGTACAATCTTTGAATAAGATACCTTCACTAGAGGTGCTGATTTTGGATAACAACAGTCTTCAAATATTCCACAATCAGTTCCTTTCGTGAATTTCACCTCTCTCAGAGTACTTCAGCTTTCAAATCAGGATTTCAGCACCAGCATACCTGATTGGATATTCAAACTACATGGCCTAAATGTACTCAACCTTGAGGACAGTCATTTTGTGGGTACATTTCCTGTTGCCTTAGGAAATTTAACGTCTCTCAGTAAACTCGACCTAGGTTGCAGTGGATTGCAAGGCAAATACCCACCACTCAACAAGCTGACCAAATTGACCTATTTAGATTTATCATGTATCCTCAATGGTAGACCCTTCGATATATCAGAAGTATTTAAGAAACTTTCGCCTGAATCCAAGAGAAGTTTGGAAGTATTGATCCTTTACGATACTCATTTGAGTGGTAATTTAAATGGGTTAGCAAGTGAGATGCCCAACTTAAAATATCTGGATCTCAGTATAATTAAACCTCCTCACTGGTCCTATACCCAGTGATTTTTGGAACCTGACCAACCTAGTTGTACTTGACCTTTCTATGAATGCCTTATCAGGATCTTTAACCAATGCGCATTTAAATCATATGTCAAAACTTGAGAGTTTGATATTGGGAGGGAACCAGCTTGGAGGAAAAATTCCATCTCTGCCGTATAGCGTCTCCTATGTTGATCTAGACAATAATAGATTTAAACAACTCCCAGATTTAATTGAAGCACCACTACTTGAGGAACTCTATCTGTCAAACAATAGGATTCGTGGTACAATAAAATTTCCTCTCTGCAAATTCACTTCTTTAAGAAAGCTGTTCCTTTCAGACAATAATATATCGGGTTTTCTTCCAAGTTGCTTGACAGATAATACAGAAGAAATTAACATACAAGAACTTGATCTTCACAGTAACATTTTGACTGGAGAGTTTCCTTCTTCTCTGCAATTTTTTAGAAAATTAGATTATCTCGATCTTGGTGAAAACAATTTTAATGGGGAAATACCACACTGGATAGGTGAAAATTTGAGTGATCTGACGTTTCTCAGAATGCACTACAATTTTTTTTCAGGCAAGATCCCCTCAAAACTGGCACTGCTTAAAAAACTTCGTGTCCTAGATCTAGGTAATAACAATCTCTTGGGACCACTCCCAGATAATTTGGCTGGCTTTACTGGAATGAGATTCCAATATGATTCAAGGAATCAGGAATGTTCGACAAGTATTGATTTGTCAAGCAATCATCTAACAGGTGAGATACCGATGAATATAATAACTCTGAGAGGATTGGTTAATTTAAACTTATCTCACAATCACTTAACCGGAGAAATTCCCTCAAACCTGGCACTGCTGACCAAACTTCGTGTTCTAGATCTAGCTGATAACAATCTCTCGGGACCTCTCCCAGAAAATTTAGCAAGCCTAACCGAAATGGGAATCCATTATGATTCTTGGGAACATGACTACTTGGCAAGTTTTGACTTGTCAAACAATCGTCTGACAGGTGAGATACCCAGGAATCTAATAATTCTGAGAGGATTGATTAATATAAACTTAACTCACAATCACTTGACCGGAGAAATCCCAGCAGAAATCGGGAAGATGAAATCTCTGGAATCTCTTGACCTTCATTTGAATAACCTGTCAGGAAGAATCCCACAAAGTATCTCAGCTTTAAATTCTCTAAAAGTACTCAATCTTTCTTACAATAACCTATCTGGCAGTATTCCAACCTGGCATCAGTTGCATAAATTGAATGCCCCATCCATCTACATCGGCAATCCATATCTCTGTGGTCCACCGCTAGAGAACAATTGCAGCAGTATGGGACCCTCATCGGGAAGCAATGACAGTTTGAGGCAAGTCAGACACAGGAAGAACCAGTGGTTTTACTTGTTCATGGAGTTTGGGTTTGTGATTGCATGTTTGGTGGTGTTCTGTGTCCTAGCATATATGTTGGTGGCATCAATATTCAAGCCATATGAGAAACAATAAGCTTGCAGAGAGTGAAATATGGTAGTGGTATTAGTAGTGTAATCTATGTGCTTGTCCTTGTTTCTTTGCATCACCCATTTTCTTTTGGATTGGTCCCTTTTATGTTTTATTTGTGTAAATCTGTTGTTGTTAAGTGGTTGTCATGATATAAGTGGATCTCTTAGCTTTAACTTACTACTACTACTACTAGAATTTGTTGAGGAATTATTCTTCTACATATGCATCAATGCAATGTGCTTCAATATGATTCTCAGAAACTTGTTCATATGTTGTTTGCTATTGAGTGTGAGACACACAAGACATACAACAATTGTCTGATTTGCCTAGTTGTTACAATGAGATATTATAAACATAAATGAGGCATAACATAAAGTAATAGATTTGCAAGTTTGGTGAATCAAATAATTGGCTTTAATAATAAATAAAGAAGGCTTTAATGACCTAGGTATTGTGCTTTTTCTGCTTAATTGAACTTAGGTAGTGCCGGATTGAAAACAGATCAAGGTTTAATTAGTTGTCATGAACTTTAGTGTCATCAGGTCGTGCATAGAACTAGAGTTCAGGGGACAAATAATAAAAGCATCAAAGGTTTTGTGTAGAAACCAGAGCATGGATATAGATATTTACCTATATAATAATAAATGGGTTAAACAGGCCTTATGTTATGTATGCGATTGCAGTTACTAAGGTAATGAGACTAAAACATGAAGGTCAGAGTAGATGGCTGTAACTTTTCTGCTTAATGGGGTTAGAAAGAGAGGTAGGATTTATTTGGGTTTCAGGAACTTGAAATCTGCATACGACTAGAGTTATGGAAATGAATTATAAAAGTGTTCTTGGTTCTATGTAGAAAGAGAAGCAGTATGTAGCTGTTACCTGGGTAATGAAAAAGCTGTTAAAGCTCACATAGGATTTCGTCACTCACTTAGGATTTTCGTCGAACACCTCGCGTGCAAACAGTTTGATAAGACGTACTGCCTTATCAGTAAGGCAACATTTGTTTAGGAACAAAAGATGCACAACAAGAGTCAGACACAGTCAGACACAAACCCGGTACTTCCTCATATTTTGTTTTCTAAATCAAATGTTCTTTTAAAGCCGAGAAAACCAAGGCTAATAAAGAGATGAAGAGTCCTATCCAATTCGATAACCAATTACACGATAGCTGCTCGCATAATTGATTTCCACACATATAAACCAAACTATTTATCTAGATTGCCATGCTGTACGCATGCTAGATGTTCGACGAAATGTCAATTAAAGAAGATCTACAATTAATTTTACAAACTGGCACTGCGAGGGGAAGAAGATTACGGTATCATTCACTCCCAGATTGACATTGGACAGTCAGATTTTTTTGTGACCGTTCTCATTTTTTTTTGTCACGCAGTTAATATCAGTCCCTTAATTAAAGCAAGCATGCTCGTACAGTTGTGCCTCATTGACGAGTCTGGTGAGGGCAAAATAATGACGAACAATGTCCTTCTTTTTATTATTGAATAATACATGCATATATATAATTTTTTAGTATTATATATGTATTTTTTTAATGTATATTTATATTTAACCCTTGTAGTAAAATTGTTTTATTATTGACTTCCATAATTTTTTTGTATTATATATTATTGTCATGCAGTGAATTCCAGCTCTATTCACTGTTTGCACTTATTACGTTTAGTTTCATGTATATTGTTATCAATAAATATTGTGAAAGGAAATTATGCCAAACTCATGTGCCATTTGAAAATTTTCATGCATGAATGAATTATCTTTTTAAGTGACAGCATACTTTATTGAAGGACACGACAAAGTTTCCCCAAATATGGCATGTTTAAGTGACCTGACCTGAGTGACTACAGTACACTTTATTGCACCCGATTCAGTTTTAGCTTTGATCCATTTTAGGCCACTCAACAATCCAAAGTAATTCTCATGATGAGTCCCTTGCTTTCTAATAATTAAATGAGATTAAGAGAGTTCAATGGCGACCAGCATATTAAACATTCAAAACTTTTGAAATTTTAATTATCAAATTTTAACAGAAATACATGTAAATAACAATGTATAAAATAAATAAAAACCTACGAATCCTTATTTTATCTGTGGATGCAAAATAATTGTTAGATGTTTATCGAGGGAATAAAAGCAAGGAGCACAACAGTCTTTTTATTGTATGCGGTGTTTTATAGGGATTTTTCTTCTTCTAATGTAGTAATTTTTTTTTTTTTTTTGTATTTTTTGACAGATACAGGATGTGTGTTTTCCTATCACATTGATCCACAAAAATATATCACTTTAATGCCTGGAAAATAATGGAGATAGACAGGACATATAGTTGAAATATATATTCGGACAATAGGTACATCTGTCATTTTTTGTTCTTCAACTGAAATGTTGCACTAGTCATAACACATGATTTACAATCAATGATTTAAATAGCGACCGCAATAGCAACGCTATAGTGGTATGACTTGGTAGATCGCTATGCTGCTAAATTAAAAATTCCGCTATAGCGGTATTTATTAGCATACCATAATACTACTTAAAAAGTATCAACTTTCAACGTTTTATTTCTTACTAGCAGCAGTGCCCACCCAATGTGTGGGCGGATTTTAATACATGAAAATATTATTGACATGATATGTTGTCTATTTTCAATATAAAGGTCAATGTTGTATTGATCGAAGCTGAAGGTAATAGCAGTATTCGCCGATTTAAACAAATGTATTTCCAACAAAAATGTATTTCCAAATTTAAAACAAATCCTGATTATTTCCATTAATGTTTACTGATTATTCTATCCAATGATATGTCACACCCCGCAGCCGGGCATGACAGCTCTTGCCACGAAAGTACATGAGAATGTACCTTCGTAAGGCTTAACCTAACTAATATTTTTTTTTTCTACTATTCAGATAATATAATAGAATATCATCAAGCTATAGTAGAAATAAAATAAAATAAAAACAAGCCATAACACAGCACTCTCGCACAACCCACATGTATGTGTATAACAGTATCCTTTACAACATCAAAATGAAACAGACTACTCATGAGACTAGGATCCACATACATGCATTTTGTTTAGTTCATATACACACATATATAACAGAGACTGGTACTAATGTGTAATCAAAAGCCAATCCTAACTTGATTACCATACATAGACACAAACTAAACCTAGCCGTCACCGGGCACCTCCTTCTCTGGCTCACCCTCAACTATAATTGAATGGTCCCCTCACCGGAATGTGCATCCTCTGGAACCCTCATCCGCCGAGGAACATGCAAAACAAGCACGGAGTGAGAATAAGATTCTCAGTGCGGGTTTTAGTTCCAGACGTGGATTTCTAGTCGAAATCTTAATCCGAAAGTAGTACCCGTCTTAATCAACATGATTATTAATAAATAATAAATAACAACCAACAAAATATAAACATGTAGAATAAAATGATAAAAACAATGCAATGCAAGTCTTTAATCAGCTGCATATCAAGCACCGAAGCAAACAGAAACTTTCCATAACCATGTTTAAAATAAACATGCAATATCAGTGATAAACATATTAGATCTCGAATCAACAGAGAATCACCATCAGTAATAAACAGTATATCATCAAACTCACTCAAGTCTCCTTTCCCAACCGGCTGGGCACAGTAGGAGCCTTTCCCTTGCTATATGGGCACAGTAGGAAATTCCAAATTCAAATAGCGCTACCGAACTGGCCGAAGCCGGGGGGGCCAACCGACTCCAAAAAGTGATATTGATTTCCATGCACAGTCATAATTCCAAATTTCTCTTGCACAGTCATAACTCAAAATTTCCAGGTAAGAACAAGTTGAACTGAGGCAGTTCAGTTCATTCATATCAAGAAAATGTGCAAACTTACCTGGTTACTTATAGCAACTTGAACAAATGAGATCGACTCAATATGAGTTGTAACATTTATTCCTGTCTTTCTAGCATGATGAATTTGGCAGTGCATTCAAAGAGAATTATCAACATGCTATGCATAATTTAAAGTTACCGGAACCAGATCTCTATAAAAATTCACGTATCCGCACCTATTGTAGGGTCAAAATTCGTCTCCGTCAGGTCCCCTGTAAGTTGGTAAAAAACCATTAAAATTTACCTAAACGGTTATCCTTTGACCTTAACCTAAAGGAGTTAAATGGTTTGGTTTATACTACTGGACTGACTCTTATTTAATTATTATTTAGTAATTGCTTGTGTTTTCAGTAAGTTTTAATTTCCGTTAATGTTATAATATTTCTTTCATTTTATTTTATTTAGTTCTTATTTATTTATTCTCCTATTTAAATTTTGTCCTTCATTATTTTTATGTGATTGTTATTAGTACTAATTAAGTCATTATTATTTTTTTTATCTTTTGTTAAATAGTTAAATATTAATTACCTAATTCTTTTTAAATGTCCTTTATTATTTTATTATTTTTAGTTAATTCGTTTAGATGTTTGTTTAAGTATTTAATTATTTTAAATGGTTGTTAGTTATTATTAGTGTTAGCTAAGTTTTCATTTAATCTAATTATTATTTTCATCATTTAATTAATCTTGTTTGTTTTATTTAAATTCTTAAGTGTTTGAATTAATTATATCGAAAATTAAGTTGTAAATATCAATTAACTAAATCATAAACTTATAAATATGAAATATGAAATGAAGTATTTAAATAAGAAAATATGAAAACAAAAATCAAAACAATTAAAAATTTATTTGTTTGTTTGGGATCAGAAAGTAAGTGATTTTGCGTTCAAGGTATCTACTCTTGATTCACTCAGACTATTCTCATCATCTCTCGAAATCGAACCCAACTTAACTAAAGGGATACCCAATTATTTCTAATGGCCTTTCCTTTAATTAATCTTTATTTTAAGCCCACAATTAATTAATAACTTAATCATTGATTAAGTTTGATTAATGTCCATCATTAAATCCAAATCTGAAAAGAATCCATTTATTTTCTGCACTGGTCCAAAAGAAAAGCCCACAATTTATTAATTCCTGTTCTGGGCCATAAAATTTATTCGGCAGAGCCCAAAAAGGCCCACCTAACCACACGGCTAAGCCAGGTCAACCTGACCCAGTTGACCTGAGCCAGCCATAGCGGGTCCGTAAGTAGGCCGACAAGATCCGCTAGCTCAAAAAGGATCCGACCCGCAATCCTGTATACTTTTCTCCAAAGGACCCTGAATCAGATTATTTTACATTTAGGTCCTTTTTTGTTTATAACTAGGTACTTTTCCCTTACGAACAAGTCCTCAGCCCAACTTTCTTTACAAATCAGCCCCCGTCACACCATCATAGTGTACCAGAACGGTACCAGAGGTACAACCAGCGTACCTGAGGCTGGTACCACCTCAAAAACACATGCACAAAGCCTCTAATATCTCTCCTCTGTGCTCAACCGAAGTAAAAACCCCAAAATCCCTCAATTTTGCTCAATAATTTCATGACAGATTACCAAATCCAAAATCTCAAAGTTTAACCCCATTCAACACATAAAATATGTTTCATATGATTTAATTAGCCTAACCATCATTGTAAACAGCATCAAATAATATTATATCACTTAAAATTTCAAGGTTGAGCCCTAACCCTAACTCTGATCAATCAACAAATCGACTCAATCAAATTGCATCAAAGAGAAGTCAAATTATACCTTGGATCTTCAGCTGTTACCCCTTCTCTCCTTCTCAATTTTTCTCTCTATATTTCTCTCTTATGTGATTTTTCTTACCCGACCAGCCAACCCAAGAACAACCTCAATCGAGGTATTTATAGGCAACATTGAGAGGAGAAGAGGAGAGAGAGGGATCAACGACGAAGATTTCTTACTCGAATCTCACAAATGGTCAAAGTTTCAACCCTTATCCGTTTCCTCTCTCGGATCGAAGGAGAATAAAGAAGCACCCACCTCGCCCACTGAGTCTGGATAAGCATCGGATAAGAGAGGGATCGGATGGAGCGCGAGAGAGAAGAGAAAAGGAAAGGAGGAAGGAGATGATGCCAGCGAAATTTGGGATTTTTATTAAAAATTGGTCTTTCTAATTTTTTGTGGCATGATTCATGCAGCCAAGAATGCTGCAACTCATATAAACAATTTAATTAATTTTTCTCATTAGATTGAATTATGATTTGAGCTCAGTTAATCTAGTAATTTTGAGCTTTGATTTTGCTAGAATCATTTAAGTCATTTTTAAATACTACACAATTTGTAAGATTTCGATTTCGAGTGAGTTTTAGATGTTACTTTTAATTAATTGTTTTAAAGGTTAATAGTTTTGTAGTATCATTTATTTTGGTGTTATTTTTTAAAATTAACCTTATTGCCTTAATTGGTTTAAGTCTGGAAATCCTAATATGTTACATGATATTAGGAGATATATAGATTTTTTTATTATTAAATGCCTAATACCTAATGCCTAATGCTTAAACTATTAAGCAATCCTTGTAATAATAATAAGTACTAAATGAACCCTCACTTCCCATCATGGCATATCTATTTCTAATATTATTTTTCCTTTTATGTTCACGGAATTTCTATACAAATTAAATTGTAGACAATAATAGTAAGAAAATCACCTTGATGCATCTAAATAATCTTGCGTATGTATTCTTTTGGCTGATCAATCAAAATTGAAAACATATTTATGAACAAAATCAAGAAAACGTTGTCAACCTTCCGTACAAAATGAAATCCTTTGTCCCCAAATATTTACCTAATTCATCTCTAGTGATTGCCATAAAATCTATGCCACCTACGCTGATTGATATTTGATAATATCTAGAGATTGCCCACATATTGTGACTTGTGGATTCGCATATACAAAGAAAACTCTAATTAGTTCATCAAAATCAAACATCATTTCTTTTTTAATCTGCATTTGATTTGTTCGGGCGGTACAGTGTTGCAAGGGAGCAAACAAATGAGCGTTCTTCATCCATTTGTGATCTACCCTTTACTATCATAAAAAACTATAGTTGCAAATTACAGCCCACTATGATAGTTGATGTCGACAAAATTAATTAGATATCCGAAAATGAAAAAGAAAAATTAGGTCCTACAATAACTAACTGTTACATGTACAGCGATTCGTACAAAACTGTAACAAACATTACAAAATCGTTGCACTTTGAAGTGCTCATTGCCTTCGCGTGTCACTTACGGTTTCAGATTATGTATGGGTCAATTTGTCACGTTAGGTTTTTGGGTCGGTTACCATCATGGCCCACTCTTTGGATACTCTGTCTCATTAGCGAGCGTACGTTAGATGCAATGTGTTGTCTGAGAAAAATTCGACAGTATTTCCTCTTATGTTTCCTGAATATGCCAACACACGATTGCTCGTGCGTACGTATCCGTGGGAACATAAAGGAAAATGCCGTCGAATTTTTCTCAAACAACACATTGCATCTAACGTACAACTCGCTATCCTAAATGAGACAGACCGTATCCAAAGAGCAGTACTCCCGACCGGGAGTGCTATGACCTAAATTCGGTTGTGTTCCAGTATTTTGGTCCTATATGACAATACGATTAACTAATTAAATGCATATGCAAATTATTAACGCATGCATAATTTTGTAATAAAAAGAAAAAATTATGAAAATATACCTTTAATCGTGTAACTTGAACCCGTTGAACCCGTTACACTTGTGTGACTTCAACCCGGCCAATGTAATTCTTCTCCTATTCAATAAGATCTGAAATTATATAAAAAAAAACATAAATTAACCATAATTTAGAAACAAAACCGAAATAAATAAGAAAAAAATAATAAAATATGAAATATTGTTCAAATTTAATTTTTATTACCTTCAATACTCTCTTTCTATTTCTCTTTGAAATTATTATTTTTTAAGAATTTTTAGGAATTTTGTGCTATTTTTTTGTAGTGAAATTGGATATGGAAATTAGGAAAATAATGGAAGAGAGAAAGTGATGCGGCGGCTTGTGCATTGATGAGCAATAATGGAAGAGACAAGGAGATATCGAAGAAGGAGAAAGTAAACAAATATCAGAACCCTTCTGTAATGGTTTTTAAATAAAAACTGTTACAGAAGGATATCAAATCTGTAACGGTTTTTAATGTAAAACCGTTACAGAAGATGAACCGTTTTTTTTTCTTAAACTCTTCTGTAACGATTTTACATTAAAAACCGTTACAGATTTGATACCCTGCTGTAACGGTTTTTGTTACAGATTAGTTAAATGTTTTTTTTTATTCAGTGATGGAAAAAATTTTACGATTTTTTGTTAAAAACCATTACAGATGAATGGCGCCTTTTTTCCCTCGCTATCTCCCACTATTCTGTAATGGTTTTTTCGAAAATCGTTACAGAAGCCCTTTTTTTCCGTGGTGGGTTGATGTTGGACCGGTAAATGTTGTTTTTTGAGAAGTAATTGGCGCCTCCACAAATTTGACTCACTAATGCGTTTGAGTCTGAGTGGGCTGGTAAGGGGATGTACGAGAGAAGACAAAGGAAAATAAGGGAGGAAAATACATCTTCTATAGCGAGAGAGATGGACACAGTGAGTGTGGTCGGTAACAGTTATTATGGAGATTTTAACAACAAATATCAAGGGTTTAAATAGCAGATAACGGGTTCATAGCGGATGACCTCAAGTTATAGTGGATAGCGAATATTAGTCATTTAGCGCTACAATGCGATCATAACTGGATGCATAAATGTACTTGGTTATTACATCAGATACATTTTTAAATTAAAAATTAAATATTTTATTATATTATATACAAACTTTAATGGTTTAATTTAATATATATAGTTCGTATATGCAGACATTGATGAAGGCCTAGGATTTAGGTATCAAATAAAATTTATAAATCTAGAGCTAACCTCACTAGTTGTTTGGAGTTAAGCTTTAGGGTCGAACCCAAGGGACGGTACAATTGATTACCGGACTTATCCTTTTTCAAAAGTTAGACTAGGATATTTTTATGGAGTTTTGAGTAATTGAATCTAAAGTGCAAGTAAAGTAGATGTTTTTGGATATTTTGGTTGATTAAAATAATCTAAAATATCAAAGTAAAGTTTTGGGGTTTAAAACAATATAAAAAGCGTCTTAGGGTTCAGGTTTTACCTTGGTTTGGACTCTAGAACACAGAACTTATCACTTCCGTGCATTGAACGGTGTTTTTTTAAGCAATCAACCCTCAACTCGGTCCGAGTTGAGAGTGAAAGTGTGTGGTTTTGACTTGTTTTGGTACTTTATGCTTTGAGTCAGGATTTGTTGGCTAAACCTATATTTACTAAATCTCAGCGTTCGCTTGTTGGACTAGAAACTGATTTAATCACAACCTAACCTAATTAGACCAATTAGACCACAACTTTTGGTATAGGCATTAACTAATCTAAACTTATTTGTTGGAGTTCTTAAGGATATTTAGATGTCTTTTGAACTATCTAAAAAGTTATACTTTTGGTGTCAACTAACCTCCTCTTTCGGATCAACGATTTATCTCAAATACTTAATTCAAACTAATCTTATTTATCCTAACTTAGACTTAACTAGATGCGACCGTACAACTAGAAGGTGATTAGGAAATCACAAGCAATTCAAACAAGCAATTATAATAATTCTCAACAAATCAAGTCAACAAAATATATTATAAAATAACAAATCAAATCACAACATCCAAACCTAAGTTACTACCTTACTCCTAAGACTATATAACTTTAGCCTAACATCGTATCAAAACACACAACAAATATCATAGAAATAACAAGATAAAGGCCCATGAGTATTAGAGATAAAAACATAGGTAGAATAATCGAATACTCCCTCTATGCTCGATCTTCAATCTTCAAAGGCGATGGGGGCGTGTCACAACTTCTCCTTGCTGCCGTTGCATCAAGAATAGGTTGCCTTCATGAAATATGGTGGAAGAACAATGCAAATTATGCTTGGAAAGGTGATTTGAGGTGTGGAGGCTTAGATATCCTTCTAAGGAAGAAAAACAACCTTAAATATTGGTTCCACGCACAAGGAAAGAAGTCTAGGGCGCCAGGGCAAGAAAATCTACCAAAATAATCAACTTCCTTGTATGAAAAGTTGCCATATGAGTCAAGGCGGCGCCCAACTCGAACTGAGATAGAGTGAACTCGGACCGAGATGGAGAGGTGCGCATCTGGATCTGTCTGCTACAGTAACTCGACCTGAGTTGAGGTCTGAAAAACGCCTTCTCGTGCTAGGAATGAGTCGTCTAGCATTCGTCTTGTGCAAGGAACCTTCTAGAGCTTGTGAATCCACCAAAAATCGCAAAGAACCCTGAAAATAAAAAGAGACACGACGGTAGAGCCAATTCCTGAAAAAGCATAGCAATTTATCAAATAATTTAATGGTTTCAATGTAATTTAGGTGTCAAGTACGGTCCGAATACCAATAAATAATAACGATATCAGACATCTTATGCAATTCATGCAGACATCATATGAAGTTTATATATCACTACACCATTTATTTTTATTAGTACCGGTTTTATATGTATTAGTAGTACCGGTTTTGTAGTGGTACTAATAATAGGGGGTGTTAAAAATAACAAAAAACCGGTACTAAACAGGCGGTATAATGAGCTTGTTGGAATTGGCGGGAGGGATTTTTAGTACCGGTTTTTAAAATAAACCGGTACTAAAAAGGCGGAATAATTAGGTTGCTGGTATCGGAGGCTATGATTTTTAGTACCGGTTTTTAGTTAAAAACCGGTACTAAAGATACATGATGAAATTTTGTGAGTATTTTAGTACCGGTTTTTTTACTAAAAACCGGTACTAAAAATCATTGCCGCCATTAAAAAATGATTTTTAGTACCGGTTTTAGTTAAAAACCGGTACTAAAATTAAGTAAAAAAAAAAAAAAACTTTTTTTGTTTCTGGGGCTAGCCCCTCTTTGCTAGCCATCAATATTTGTACCAATATATACCAGCGGTATATATATATATATGCATATATGCATCCATACAATATCAAAACACAGAAATATCAAAACACATAATAATATCAAAATCACATATATATATATATAAGTCACTACAAATCACATATATACTTAATCAATTACCCATGATGACCTACAAGTGCAAGTAAAAATCCAAACCACTCATTTACAGTATAATTAATCTCGTCTTCACTGTAGCGCTTACCTATCGGTTGCAAAACCTGCATTTTGACATTTCATATAGTTAATAACATATGAAAATTTATAAATTTATAAACTAATCTAATTAAACTTGATTTAGTAGATTAAAACTAAATTGCTACTAACTCTAGTCATATACAGTAAGATTAATTAAATTTAATCCATACCACTGGGAGGTCCTGGTATAGCGTACAGTGATCAAGTATCTTGCGTAGGTTTGTCATCGCATAAAAACCGCAATCTATATAGTTTGGTTGTCGTGGACTCTACAAGGAAAAAAAATTATACTATTAAGTTTAAATTTAATAAATTAGAAATGAAATTAAACTATATATATTAGTTGAAATTATGTACTGGAATCATCTGAACTGCAAACTTGGGAACTTGAACCAATCTTGACAAAGCTCTGCAAAATTAAATATAAAGTTACAAAATTTATTTCTAGATATTAGTATAAAACTAAATAATGCATGCACGTATTATGTTAATCCTAAACTTACTGATCGTAATTGCTTAGAATTGGAGATTGATAGCCAGACTTTGATTGCAGTGAATCTACTATCCACAACTTCCGTGTTGAGAGTTGTGCGATAATAATCACAAAATGCGACCTGTAATTACATAAATATTGTATTTTGTTGGTGATATAAATATGAAACCGCAAATTTAAAATCTTAATTAAAGTCAAAATAAAAAATTTTATAACTAACCGATTATGATGCAGTAAAACATGATAGGGATCTCTTTTTGCATACTTCTTTAAAAGATTCATTATGTAGCTTACAGTGCCGATTTGATCTTTCTCCACATCGATACCCGAGCACCTTTCTGGATCCCAAAATATCCACTTTTTCATCGCGGTATTCACACAATATTCCCTGCACCGCCTGCATGTTGTATATATATATATGCGCAATTTAATTGTGTTTCTATAGTTCTATATATTTGATTAGAAATATCATATAACTAATAATCAACTATTGTAAAGTTAGGAGAATACTTACAAAACCCAAACTTTAATCGCTTGTACGAAAAGTTCCTCTCGATGGAAAACATGGCCGATATCTTTAAATTCAAGAATGAATGTCTTGACATCTTGAAAGTCGAATGCACCAGGAAGATCGCTGAACTCAGTCACTGACTTGTCGAACATCCTGATATAGTCGTGCATTTTCTTTGCATTAGGTCCAATCTCTGCCAATTTTTCCTCGGAGACGAATGGATCGCGCAATTGAATTTCTACCTCCGTAAAAAATTGATCCACACTCGGTTCGTCTTCGTCATCTTCCGTAATCTGTTTTCCCTTGTCTTGCGGAAGAATTTGTGTATTTTGTTTCGCCATTTGCCTCACTTGCTCCTAAACAACCAACATATTAGTCATGGAAATGATATTTTTAAATTTAAATTGTACTAATATAAATAATTACCATAAACTAACTAAATTTTAAATAGTTTGTAAGATTTACCAATTTTGTCAGGTCGTAATCCACAAGATGAACTGGCCATCTTAGAAATGAACACACCAGAGCACCAAGCCGATCATCTCCGTTAGGAGGTGGAAAAGGTACAATCGAGTGTCTCGCATTATCAAAAACTTCTAAGATTTGTACCTTCACTTCACCTATACCCACTGGCTCTCCATGGACCGTCTCACTGTAAGTCTGTGCAGACACCATAGCTCTAGCTACATACACAGGCGTCCCGGAAGTTCCTGGGAGGAGTAGTAAAGCTTCGATAGGCGTCTGTATTTATAACCAATATCAAACATAATAATAAATCATAAATCGTAAATATTATATGTGAGCAAAGTAATATATATCATTAGCTTGGTGAAATTAAGAACCTGAAAACTCGAGTGAGGTATCGGATGTGGTTGATTGTTGCTACCCTGTGATAGCAGTAGAAAAGCCTGTTGAACTATTGGATCGTACGTCTGCGGTGTTTGGACTTGGCCTTGGCCCTGCGAAAACATTTGTGAAAAGCTTTGCTGCATTCGTTTGTTCCATTCCTCATCCATTCGCCTGTTAAATTCCTCATCCATTCGTTTTTTCACTTCGTCCTGCACCATCCGATCAACCTCATCTTTGGTATACCCCTTGGATGATTTTCTATTACCACCACCAAAAACCTGCTTCACGCTGGAAAAAAGTGGATATCCTCTCAATCGTCCCGAATGCTCTGGCGTTCCGATCGCAGACGTCAAGATATCATTTTGACGAACAGGCACAACATCACCTGACTTAACTAAAGCAACCTATCACAAAAGAAATTCATGTTAGATTAAATTAAATTCGTTGAATACACAAAATAAAATTATCTGAATTGTTACACGTACCGCTTTGTCGATCACCGCGGCAGCTTTAGGATTTCTAACCACAAGTTGACCGGTCTCTGGATCCGTTACTGCGCGTGCCCTACTCCAACTATAAGTTCTGCCATCCATATCCTTCGTAATAACCGAGGACCCACCATGGACCACCTCTCCCTCTTTCCATCTCAACTCAGCACTTATGTAACCGCCTGATCCGAGTGTATGGGGCATGTCTTTTTTTGCAGCATTTGCCTTTCCTTGTTTACTCATTTTCTATTAACAAATTCAGAAGACTGTTAGTATAAATACAAAACTAATGGGATTAGTAGCGACGAATAATTCTTTTATAAGAAATCTGTTTTCATACTGCAAATTTCTCACTGGAATAATGAGCTTCCATTGCCTCCCATTCTTCCTTCGAGATATTCTGTACATCTCATGGATTTGGTGCACTTTCTTGCGGATTAACCCTGTATTTTTTATTCTACAATGAAAAAAATGCACGTTATAATTAAAATAAATATTTAATCAAATTTTTATAAATGGAAATGATATTGCAAGAATAATATCTCACCAATCTGCCCTTCCAATGCCTCCATTTATCGTTACAATTATGTAGAATATTCTTCTTAGTAGACAATGGTAGGTCAGCCGGAAGATTCCAAACCTTCGCTATTTCTCCATACAAATCAATTTTCAACGATTTTGGCACTTCATGCCAACTACTATAACTGCATTGAAACCGATTAATACTATGAATTAGATACAAATTCATATCAATAGGTTTCAAATTCATATATATTCGTATAGGTACCTGCAAGGGATCATATCTCTTGTTTTTGTTGCACACCAATTCGTGAATGCCTTTGCATTCTCGCCGCATGGTTTGCCTTCTTTATTGAATTCGACATGTATATTATCTCCGGCAGCTATCGCTTTGCGCGTCTTCATACACTTAGCCGTTGATCTTTTTCCCCTTTTGCTAACAACAGGAATCTGCTCCTCTTCAGAACTCGACTCATTTTGATTTGTCGCAAAATTCTGATCATCATGATTCGACATGGCTGCAAATTCAAATCAAATTTATATAACACAATTCATAATGTATATATCATTAAAATAATTTATATACACAAATCAAGCAAATCATTATCATTAAAACATAAATAAAGACTTAATTTAACTTGATTCACAGTAGACGTTTCTACTTACTGCATGAATCATAATGCTCTTTCTGTGAATCGAACCAAAAACCGTTTGGTTGGTGGAATAGAGCGAAATTATTGGGCCAAACAACCCAGTTATCTTAAACGATAATTAGTTGTAGTTTTCTGTTTCGAAAGCAATAATTTGAGGGCCTTACCGATTTTTCTTAATTTAATACTTACAAGCTACATATGCTTTACCATTTTGTACACTACTTGGAAGAGTAGGAATTAGATGTTGGTAAGGAGTCCAAATCATAGGAAATTAGGTGTCAATATCAGAAATTAAAAGCAGCTTCTATCTATCTTTGGCCCTTTCTAAAATCATCACTTTATATGATATTAATTGATATGGATTTATGGTGCGGTTGGTACTCGACTCCATATCATGCTACTGGATAATTCATGTCGGCTCCACATTTCTACTTTGAATTAAAAATGCACGACCATGATTTTTTTTTGAATTAGACTGCTAGAGTTGGCGCTCACGTACCAATCAATACCATTTTTCTATATCCTTAACTAATTAAGCTGCATAATACTAATTTTATATAGAATGAATGAGAGCTGCATTTGGTAACTAACCGGAGTATCGTATGAGGATGCAAGTAGGGTCTACTGGTTACCACAATCGCTGTCGCTGTCGCTGTGTCGCGGTCGCTGCCGTCGGCTGTCCAAGGCAAAGATAGAGAGAGAGTTAGAGAGTGAGAGAGAAAGCGATACCTGTAGAGGTGTCGGCCGAATGAGAGAAAGTGAGGGGAGTGAGGAGAACTTACGGCGAGTGAGGGGAGCGGCGAGGGAGAGGCGCGCGGGAGAGATGGCGAGGGAGAGCGGCGCGCGGGAGGGAGGCCGAGGGAGAGGGGCGCGCGGGAGGGAAGGCGAGGGAGAGAGGCGCGCGGGAGGGAGGCCGAGGGAGAGAGGAGCGCGGGAGGAAGGCCGAGGGAGAGAGGCGCGCGGGAGGGAGGCGAGGGCTTCGGTTTTTCGGACGAGAGAGACGGTTTTCGAATTCGGACGAGAGAGGAAGGCTTTCGGACGGGAGAGAGAGAGATCGAGAGAGAGAACTTTTAAAAAAAAACCGAAATTTAGTACCGGTTTTTAACATAAAACCGGTACTAAATTTTTTTTTTCAGAAAACCGGGAAAATTTTTAAAAAAAATCGGCATCTAGTACCGGTTTTTAATAGAAAACCGGTACTAAATTTATTTTATTTTTCAGAAAAACAGCATTTAGTACCGGTTTTTAGTAGAAAACCGGTACTAAATTTTTCTAATTTCGGAAAATTAAATATTTTCTGTTTTTTTAAATTGATTAATAAATTTCTGAAATTAAATTATAAACCAAATAAATTAAATTATTTAAAATATTTTCTGTTTCTTAAAATGATTAATAAATTTCTGAAATTAAATTATAAACCAAATAAATTAAATTATTTAAAATATTTTCTGTTTTTTAAAATGATTAATAAATTTCTGAAATTAAATTATAAACCAAATAAATTAAATTATTTAAAATATTTTCTGTTTTTTTAAATTGATTAATAAATTTATAATATTAAATTATAAACCAAATAAATTAAATTATTTAAAATATTTTCTGTTTTTAAAATTAATTATTTAATTTTATTTTATTTTTCAGAAAATCGGCATTTAGTACCGGTTTTTAGTAGAAAACCGGTACTAAATTTATTTTTATTTCGGAAAATTAAAATATGTTCTGTTTTTTTAAATTGATTAATAAATTTATAATATTAAATTATAAACCAAATAAATTAAATTATTTAAAATATTTTCTGTTTTTAAAATTAATTATTTAATTTTATTTTATTTTTCAGAAAATCGGCATTTAGTACCGGTTTTTAGTAGAAAACCGGTACTAAATTAATTTTTATTTCGGAAAATTAAAATATTTTCTGTTTTTTTAAATTGATTAATAAATTTATAATATTAAATTATAAACCAAATAAATTAAATTATTTAAAATATTTTCTGTTTTTTAAATTAATTATTTAATTTCCGAGATTAAATTATAAACCAAATAAATTGTAATAAAGGACTACGAAAATGAAAAAGGACTATGAAAATGAAAAAAAGTATAAATTGTAATAAATATTACATGAAAAAGGACTATGAAAATGAAAAAAGATACAATAGTCTTGAACTCTCGTTAATTTACTTATTTCATTTTTTTCAACTTCCTTTATTTTTTGGTGACTTCGGTCGATCTACCCACATGCCTTCTTCCTGATTAGAACGCAAATTACTTGTTAACTCTTCAATTGGTTGCGGTGTCCCATCTATACCTGTGAATAATAATATATATGTACATATCAAATTGGTGAAATTTCTTATTACATTTAATTTCATAAATTTTTTTAGATTTATATTTAATTATATATACCTGTAGAGAATGGTGCTATTTCATCAAATTGGTCATATTCTTCTTCATCCACGACATCTTCAACGCCGACAATGCGTCTTTTTCCGGGAAGTACCACATGTCGTCCCTTGTCTGCCGGATCAGCAATATAAAAAACTTGCATTGCTTGTTTGTTTGCAAGTATAAAAGGATCATCAGCATATCCTAACTTTTTGAAATCAACGGTTACAAATCCGTTTTTATCAGTTTTGACGCCGCTTTTGAGCATCCATTTGCATTCAAACACAGGTATTTTAAATGCATTATAATCAAATTTCCAAATTTCTTCAATCCACCCATAATACGGCTCTGATGATGTTCCATCACTTGATATGGCTACTATTGTGACTCCGCTGTTTTGTACTGTGCTTTTTCCATCTTGTTTCTTTGTATACCAAGTGAAACCATTCAAGTCGTACCCTTGATAGGTTTGCATATTGGCGTTAGGACCTCTAGCAAGACATTTCACCGTTTCATTTGAAGGTCTGGACTGTCTTATCTTATTTGTAAACCATTTTACAAAACTTTTGTTATGCTCCTTAGTGATCCAATTTTCTGATTTCTGAGGGTTCTGTTCTCGCAATTCGGCTATGTGTTCATTCACATAAGGAGACACAACGGCGACCTGTTGGAGAATTTTAAGATGTACTTTTTCTCTTTTTGCAAGATCCATTGTAATTATTTTCATACCAATTATGCTTTTCCCTAGAAGTCTACCTTCGTGTCTATTTTTGGGGAGGCCAATCGGTTTAACTTCATCTAGATAATCATTATAAAAGTCAATAACCTCTTCTGCCACATATCCTTCAACCATACTTCCTTCGGGTCGAGATCTGCTTCTCACTAACCCTTTCAATTGACCCATTGCTCTTTCAAAAGGGTACATGTATCGCAGAAATATCGGACCGCACTGTTTTATCTCCCTGACTAAATGAATGGTCAAATGCACCATTATAACAAAGAATGAGGGGGGAAAATGCATCTCCAACTCGCATATGGTCTGAACCGCATCGGTTTCTAACTGATTCAGGTTTTCAGGATCGATCACTTTAGAGCAAATTTTATTGAAAAAAAAACACAACTTAGTGATAGAATTTCGAACTTCTTCTTTAAAACATGCTCTAATTGCAACAGGAAGCAACTGGGTCAGCAACACGTGATAATCGTGTGATTTCATTCCAATCAATTTCATATCTTTAATTGACACCTTTCGTGAAATATTTGAGGAATAACCAGTTGGAACTCTAATAGACCTCAAACACTCCAACAAACTGAGTTTCTCTTTTTTGGTTAAAGTATAAACAGCATTAGGTAACCAATCCTGTTTCTTACTATTATCTTCCTTTGCAGCTAGTTCCAATCGAATTCCCATTTTTACCATGTCTTTTCTCACATTAACATTATCTATTTTTCCTTGAGCATTCAAAATTAAAGTAACCAGATTTTCACAAATGTTCTTGATGATATGCATCCCATCCAAGCAATGCCTGCCATCTAAATAAGTCCAGTATTCAAGGTCCCAGAATATAGACTTCTTCTTCCAAAAGCACTTTTCTGGAATTCTATTCTCAAATGGTTTGCCCAATTGAATTTTAAGATCTTTCACCCGTTCATAAGTTTGTCTTCCAGTTTTTGGTATAGGTGCCCGACGGGTCTCGGTGTTGCCATCAAATTTATTTTTATAAGGTTGCCGGCGATAGGAATGATGACGGCTAAGAAACCTACGATGTCCCAAATATACTGTTTTTCTACAATTCGATAGCCATATCGAATGTGTTTCCTCCATGCAAACAGGACATGCTTTTTCTCCTTTATTCTTGTAACCTGATAAGTTCCCGTATGCGGGAAAGTCGTTAATTGTGCAAAATATCATCGCACGTAAGGTGAAATAACTTTTGGAATGTGCATCAAAAACCCTCACTCCGTCCTTCCACAACCTATCAAGATCCTCTATTAACGGAGCTAAATACACATCTATATCGTTTCCTGGTTGTTTTGGACCAGAAATGAGTAACGACATCATCAGATATTTTCTTTTCATGCATAACCATGGAGGAATGTTGTAAATAACCAACAAAACAGGCCATACGCTTCGATTTGTACTCATGAGGCCGTAAGGATTCATTCCGTCCGTGCATAATCCCAATCTCAAATTTCTAGGCTCACTGCCGAAATCCGTGAAATAACTATCTATGTTGTTCCACTGGGGTGAGTCTGCTGGATGTCTGAGTTTTCCATCTTTCTTTCTGACTTCCGCGTGCCACCTCAACAGTTTAGCGTCTTTTGAATTACTAAAAAGACGCTCAAACCTTTGTATTACTGGCAGATACCACAATATTTTCGCAGCTGGTCTCTTCTTACAACTATCTTCTTCATCATCCAAATCACCGTCCCTTTGTCTGTACCGAGATGCATTACATTTTGGACATTTATGGAGGCTCTCGTACTCATTACGAAATAGTATGCAATCATTCGGACAAGCTGCAATTTTCACTACTTCCAATTTCAAAGGACATAATAATTTTTTAGCCTTATAAGTTGTATCGGGTAATGTATTATCTGCTGGAAGCATTTCTCGCAAAAGACCGAGCAAAGATGTGAAACTCTTATCGCTCCAATTATTCTTAGCTTTCAGGTTATACAACTTAAAAACTGTTTTTATTTTGGAAAATTTATTTTCGTTGCAACCGGAATATAAGGGTATATGAGAGTTTTCATCCAACTTTTCAAACACATCAGGAACATCATCGATAAAATCACCGGGTAATTCATTCATCATTTCATCCAAATCATTTTCTCTATTATCATCATCACATTGATATTGTTGTTCACTTAAATTTTCTATATCATCACCCACAATTACATTATCCCCTGCATCATCCATACAATTATTTTGTACAGTATTTTCAAAAATATCAGATACATTAATGCTCGTTTCGGCATCTAAATTTTCTTCCAATTTTTCTCCATGTAAAATCCACCGGAGATATTTAGGTGTTGTCATCCATCCACGTTGAATCAGATGTGCTCTAATCACTTTACCATCTTGTCTCTCAAAGTTAAGACAATTTTTACAAGGACATAATATTCTGGGCTTTCCAGTCAACTTCCGATGGTCTTCTGCACATTTAAGGAACTCTTCAACAACTCCAACAAATTCATCCGATATTCTCGAATACTCATATATGTATTTCTCCCTCAGATCCATCTGTGTAGATAGAAATATATATAAAAAATGTCAGGATTTATGATTTGTAGGTTCAATGCATGCATCACAATAGATTTTTGGACCGGTTACCATCCTAGCCCACTCTTTGGATACTCCGTCTCATTAACGAGCGTACGTTAGATGCAGTGTGTTGTCTGAGAAAAATTCGACAGCATTTCCCCTTATGTTCCCTGAATACGCTAACACACGATTGCTCGTGCGTACGTATCCGTGGGAACATAAGAGAAAATACTGTCGAATTTTTCTCACACAACACACTGCATCTAACGTACAACTCGCTTTCCTAAATGAGACAGAATATCCAAAGAGCAGTACTCCCGACCGGGAGTACTATCCAAGATTAATCCCTAATGGATTAATCTCGGACGGGCACGACCTAAAATAGTTCAAATTCCGGCAATTTGGTCCTATATGACAATACAACTAATAAATGCAAATGCCAAATTAACGATATATATATGCATGTACAAATTGATAAATTATCGAATTAAAATTAATCAAGATTAAAATAAAAAATTACCGAAATTGTCTTTTCTTCCTTTTCCTCCTCTTCGATTTAAATAACCTTTTCTCTTTCTCTTCCGTTTTCTATTTTATTAGATTGAAATAAAAAAAAACAATAAAAAATAAAAAATATGCATATAATTACAAAGTTATAAATAAAATACAGAAAAAACAAAGAATATACCTCAAAATGAGAATTATTTTAGCTTCTCGTAGATCTCCTTTGCTTTCCCTTCTGATTTTTCTATTTTTCGGAATTTTTTTTTATTTTTAGCTATTTTTTATGTGCTTTTGGATAACATAAAAATATTCTCGGTTTTAGAGGGGAAAAGAAAAGGCCAAGAACAGTTTATGAGAGAGTGAAGGAGATAGAGTGGAGAAGGAGGCCAGAGGTAGATGTGAAATTCTGCGGAATATTAGTACCGGTTTTTTATAAAAAAACCGATACTACAAATATATTTTTAGTACCGGTTTTTTAAAAAAACCGGTACTAAAATATATGCGTTTTTTCTTTTCTTTTCCCGGAAATATAGTACCGGTTTTTTTTAAAAAACCAGTACTAAAAATATATACTGAGAATTACCAATTTGCCACCATGTATTATTAATACCGGTTTTCTTAAAAACCGGTACTAATAGTCTGGTACTAAAAATCTTTTTTGGTGTAGTGTATGTAGACATTTCATGTCAAAAATATGTTCGTAATACTAATTATATATCAGCAAATAACAAATTACAAAGCTATATTTCGCTAAAAAACCACTAAATGTATTTATATCTTTTTTATTTAATATATACTTTACTCCATAATTAACTCTATTATCTTTGTACATGACAACAAATACAATTTTATCGAATGTCTCCAACAATTCATGACATGGCAAAACGGACAATTCATGATCAGCGTGCTCCTCGAACAAAAACTTAGTGTTAGGCGCCTTCTTAATTCTCAACAAGTCAAATCGCTTTTTGTTGTAGGTTCCTTTTATCGATATCTCATAGTTTTAGTTTGTCAATTATAGAAAATAAATCTTACATAGACTATTTTTTAGGGTAAGATTTGTGAGTTACCTCTTTTAGTTTTTTTTTAACTTTTCATCTTTTCTTTATCGAATCTTACCTAGACTTTATTTTTTTAGGGTAAGATTGATTTTTAAGATTTGTGTAGAGTTTTGATGAATACTCTTTTCTAATTTCATAAGGATTTACTCAATTTTTGTAATACACTTCATAGAACGCCTATGACTATTGCGAGCTGACTATTTAACTAACAAATAGTAATACACTCCATAGAACTGCTTAATCGCAAGTTTGCAACCACTATTTGTCTAATCTAGCCATAGGATTGGTCCCCACGGACATGTCCAGTGTCGATTGGCACACCAGGTAGGCCCATGGACATATCCTTCTATGGACATTTTCTCTAGTCTAATCCATATTTTATTTTAACTTTAATAAATTAGAAAATAGTATTCTTGATCATTGCCATCGAAAGATATTTTTCTCTAGTCTATAACAAAACCATATTTTTATTTTCAATGCATTTCCTTAGATATTTTATCTGAACGCATCCATTCATATGATAAATCCTTACAAAAATAAGTTTGAATGTTTTTGTCTAATGTTATTTTGTATGCTTTATGTTTTTGGACTTCCATATTTCATACCACACTATACAATTAATGTATACAAGTGGCGTACTGCCGTTTCTTGTACATTTTATCTTGATCTCTTTATTTCAGTTGGAAAAGGCCGATTTCCTGGCTTATCCGCTCGCATTCCAACTAAATATTTATGGGGCCTTTCTTTATTATTTGCTTTGAAGCATGGAGCTATTACCTCATATCAGGTTTTAGCCTTCAAACTAAAAAGCTCACTTTCATAACTATATATACTTGGCATGTCATGTTCATGGCCACATCCTCCCTTCTTTACTTGAGAGGTAAATAAAAAAGGAAAGGGATGGACAAGTATAGTGTTTCTTCTTCTTGGGTATTAGTAATCTTATTATCAGTACTAGCTTCCAGTTTAGTTCAAGCTGAGATCCTTTTCCAGGTACATAAGTAGTGGTGCTAGGCTGCTAGCTTTCTTTTTATGTAAAATTACACTTAACCTGATATTCATTCCATATTGAATACTTAATATAAAAAAAATAAAATGTGTAATAATGCATTGCATAAATGAATACAAAATTTGATCAATGAAATTGGAGCCTGAATGTACTAATGCTGTGAATTTTGTCTAAAGGGATTTAACTGGGAGTCATGGAGGAAGCAGGGAGGTTGGTATAATTTTCTCATGGGCCAAGTCGATGACATCGCCAAAGCCGGTGTTACCCATGTCTGGCTTCCTCCACCGTCGCACTCTGTTTCTCCACAAGGTGATTATTTAACACTCAATTTTGTTATACCAAACCTGACATTTTTGCTAATAGTAGATATCTATCAATCAACCAAAATTTAATTCTAACTTTCCTATAATAGTATTCTATTTCATAATTTGACATTTGATTTCAAATCCCTCTGTCACAGGTTACATGCCAGGAAGACTATACGACCTAGACGCTTCAAAATACGGCTCCGAGGCAGAGCTTAAGGCGTTAATTGGTGCTTTCCATGCCAAGAACATACAATGTGTTGCCGATATTGTGATCAATCACCGATGTGCTGATTACAAGGATAGCCGAGGCATCTACTGCATCTTTGAGGGTGGCACGCCTGACAGCCGCCTTGACTGGGGCCCAGGGATGATTTGTCGTGATGACACCCAGTACTCTGACGGCACCGGCAATCTTGACACTGGCGGGGACTTTTCTGGAGCTCCTGACATTGATCACCTCAACACTCGTGTCCAGCATGAGCTCTCTGATTGGTAATATATACAACATGCCACATGCTTTCACTTAATTCAAAATTAATGCAACCAATCAATGCAAAGCTGACAGATAATAAGATAATCTCTGACGTTCAATTGACATGTCATAGGTTGAACTGGCTCAAGACAGATATTGGATTTGATGGTTGGCGCTTTGACTTTTCCAAGGGTTATTCTGCAAATATTGCCAAGATTTATGTTGAAAACAGCTCCCCAAGTTTCGTGGTGGCAGAGATATGGAGTTCCCTTTCGTACATTGACGGTAAGCCGTCAACCAATCAAGACCAAGACAGGCAAGAGTTGGTGAACTGGGCCCAGACTGTTGGTGGTCCGGCAACAGCATTTGATTTTACAACAAAGGGGGTCCTCCAGGCAGCGGTGCAAGGGGAGCTATGGCGGATGCGAGACGGAAATGGTAAGCCACCGGGCATGCTCGGTTGGTGGCCAGAGAAATCGGTCACGTTTGTTGACAACCATGACACCGGGTCTACACAGAGCATGTGGCCTTTCCCATCAGACAAAGTCATGCAAGGCTATGCTTACATCTTGACTCACCCTGGAATCCCTTGCATTGTGAGTTCCTTTTTAAACAAATCTTTGTTTGAGTGCTGATTTAATTTCTGTATATTAGTAACATTTCTTATGATATAATTTTTGCAACTTATTAACATTAAATTATTTATTATTTCTTTTTTTTTTGTTTGGCTATGTTGAACTGCAGTTCTATGATCATTTGTTTGATTGGGGACTGAAGGAACCGATATCCGAACTGGCCACTGTCAGATCAAGAAACGGCATCCATCCAGGTAGCACACTGCACATCCTAGCTGCCGATGGAAATTTTTACGTGGCGATGATAGACGAAAAAGTTATCATGAAGATCGGATCGAGATTGGATCTCGGCAACCTAATTCCTTCTAATTTCGTCGTTGCCGCGCACGGCAATGATTATTGCGTCTGGGAGAAGAGCTGATAACTGATGCACCGCTAATCAGAAGGAATCACTATTCTTTTACAAATTGTATTTTCAAGCGTATTAATTTAAGCTTGCCGATTGAACGATTCTTATTGCTCCTTATTGATTTAAGTAATAAGTGGTTATAATTCTCCTGGTTATACTTCAAGAGAATTTTAGACTGCATTTTCTGATGGTGCTTCTGTTGTAAGGCTTATACATGCATTGTACTAGTAAATGAAGCTCTGTATCTGCTCTGTTAAAGCTGATTATTCGGTTCATATTTTACCAAAAGATTGTCAATCAGATATTTTAAGGAGGAACAAGCTTACATTTTTGTGGCAAATCTCTCGGGTTACATAATATACCGTCTTGTGTAGTTGTGCAGTGTCATGTTCAAATAATATGCAGGGTTACTTAAGGACTTCGTAAGTTTTATATTGTGCTTAACATTTTCGAAGAATAAAATTGATTCTCAATTTTTATTTGCACAAAATAACTTTTTTAAAATTCCACTACAATCAAGTTGACCTCTGAACTTTCATAAACTTTTGAAATGAAAATAATATATACTATTTTTTTTTCTTCAATATCTCTCGTTTAAATCAAATTATTCATCTCAAGTCCTTTATTGAATTCAAGTACTAGCATCGTGTAAAAAGAAATTTACAAACCAATTTGTCCCCTTTCATAATTCAACACTTACATTATTTCCTTAAAATTCAAATATACAAATTACAGACCTATATTCATTACATTGAAGATAAATTTAAGAATAAAAATCTAATTTTCCTACTGAAAGAATCATGTAAGTTCAGAAATTCATATTTGAATAGACTACACAGTCTAATGGCTGACAATCTCGACGGGCAAAGTTTCCCGGGAAAAGAGAAAGAAGTCGCTTTGTTCATTATGACAGTTCAGATCAGATTGCATTCCAGAAAATAATTATCTATAAAAGCAGATATGGGCTATTAGCCCATTATCGCAGTATGACATGCCAACATAGGCCGTGAGCTTGTGGATTTAGTTTCCTTCCCCGAAAAAATAAAAAATACACTTACTGTTCATTCGAATTTTAAAAATCAAATAAAAAATACAGAATTTTAAAAATACGGTTGCAAGATCGGATTCCTAGAATCCGATCAAACAAATCGCTTAGATCGGATTCTTGGAATCCGATCTAAGCTTTGATCGGATTCTGGGATACCGATCAAAGCTTAGATTGGATTCTAGGAATCCGATCAAAACTGTAACTTTAAAATATAATTTAAAAATTAATTAAATATTAAATTAATAATTTAAAAATTAATTAAATATTAATTGGTGCTTAGATCGGATTCTGAGAATCCAATCTAAGTTATATGCTTAATATTAATTAAAATAATATAAAATATTAATATTTATTTAAAAGTAATATTTATTTAATATCTATTAATAGAAAAAAATAATATTTATTTAAAAGCCTCACTAGATAATAATTAACAATGATGCTATCTTTTAAATATTAAAAATTAAATTTGTGTTGTCATGTCGTGTTAGTTCGTGTTCGTGTCGAATCGTGTCGTATCAAATCGTGTTAATTTTTCAGGATTGTCAACACGACACGATTATGACACGACACGATAACACGATCGTGTCGTGCTAATTCTGTAGTCATGTCATGTCATGCCGTGCCAACATGATCATGTCGTGCCAACACCGTACTCGGATGGGGATACAGCTAGATTTAGACTCAGTTTTTAGGTGGGTACAACTAGCCTCAGACTCAGGCTCAGTACGAAAGGGGTACAGCCATCCTCATCCACACATGGGGAGCCAGCCCCTTACGCCTACCCCCACACCTTCTATATTTAGTCAGGCTGATGCTTATTACTAGGTATACGGTACCCACCCCACTAGATGACTCATTCATACCTATCTCTCACCGTGCATTCGCCTATTCTGGAGCCTCTTCTAGTAAACCACCCCATCATCCCACTTAAGTTCTTACGACTCTTCCTCCCCTCATCTAGTGAGGCTTTTAAATAAATATTGATTTTTTCTATTAATAGATATTAAATAAATATTACTTTTAAATAAATATTAATATTTTATATTATTTTAATTAATATTAAGCATATAACTTAGATCGGATTCTCAGAATATTAAGCACCAATTAATATTTAATTAATTTTTAAATTATTAATTTAATATTTAATTAATTTTTAAATTATATTTAATTAAATTTTAAAGGTATAGTTTTGATCGGATTCCTGAAATCTAATCTAAGCTTTGATCGGTATCCCATAATCCGATCAAAGCTTAGATCGGATTCCAGGAATCCGATCATGCAACAATATTTTTAAAATTCCGTATTTTTTTATTCGATTTTTAAAATTCGAATGAACAGTAAATGTATTTTTGATTTTTTTCGGGTTTCCTTCCTGTCACAAGTCATAACTCACAAGTCATCCCTAAGATAAATAGAGGCACGAATAAAAAAAATAATCAAATAAATAAATGCTAATAATCACAAATTCACAACCGTTGAAGAGTCCTGACTCCTCACTTCCTCAGCTAGACCAGTTTGACTTTTAGTCAAACTCTTAACTGAGTTCAGTTGTCCCTTTGTTGTTAGAATCTTCTAGATACTAGTCTACCTCAAAAGAAAATAATAAAAAAAAAAATTCCAGATACTACTCAAAACAAAAAAATTTATTGGGATTGTTATTTCTTTTTTTTAAAAAAAATAAAATAATCATTTCAGGAATCAACTATCCTCGTGTATTTGCAAAATTGTTATTACAACTATCTCATTTACTTATATATTTGCAAAATCTTTCAGAATTCTTAAACATTTTAATCACGTTGGAATTTCTTACTTTCAAATTTTAAACATGTCTTTTTCTAAATAAGAACAGAAGTACGAAAATCAAAAATAAAATATTAATTGATAAACCTGATATGTTTAGTAAATTTTAAACATGTCTATTTTTATATTTACAATTTTATAAAATAAAAAAAATACAAACCACTGACAAATTCAGGCCGGACAATTTCTTAAGATTTCAAACATATTTTTATTCACATTGCAATTACAATTTAAAATTTTAAAACATATCTTTTAAATTTTTTAAAAAAAAGTATAAAAATCAAAATTAAACAATTGAAAATGTTAATGTCTGAAAAATTGTTATGTTTAGTTAATTTAAATTTTAACTTTATATTTAAAATTTTAGAAACAAGTTTTTAAAAAAAAAAAATTCAAACCGGACGATTTCATAAAGATTCTTCGTGACACGAATCCAGACCACATGTTCACACGAATCCATTTAATGTCTAAATGGACAGAAATGCCCCAGGCTGGTTATGTGTCTATGCTTATTCCATGGCCCTACTATGCTTCTCCTTGCTTGCTCTGCTTACGCTAATTATAAAACGCCAACAAGCAACAGTGTTGATAACGACCAATCCTTAAATCCAAAACTCTCTTTCTCCACATCTTATTACGCAGAATAGGACAAGGTGCAAATTAAAGCGACCCCAAAACCTATTACAAGATAAGAAAGAACAATTAACGCGGCCTTCGGCGCACACAACTAATTACACACCAAAGCAAGCTGTCATATTGCTGTCCTTCTTATCCTGTGGCGCACTTTGTAATTAGTTCCCAAATATCCATCTTTACTATCTATCACTTTCAATTAGACGGCATTCCTATGTGAGTTTAATTTGGTGACGTCTGCAGAAAATTAAATAATTAATTCCCCACAATTCTATTTTGATTATAAGTTCGTGTATAAAGTATTAATTAACACAGTAGAATTTTTTTTCCCCCACCAAACGCTGATGAACCAAATAAAAGAACAAAGAATTTAACTATATTTACTAAACATTACTTGATAACTGCGATGATAGACAAAATATTTATCAAGTTTAAAATAATTGAAATCATTGATATATTTTCTATGTATAAATAAATAATTATATAGTTTTTAAAATAAATAATTTATTGGCCCGTAATTGAATAATTTGGAAATAAATGCGTTACTTCTGTTGGCATATGATGTATGAGAAAAACTTCATCAAATTTTATACATAATTTGTTCAATAATAGTGAACGTCTCCATTGTTAAAATTTGATTTTTAATAAATGAATGTTGGTTTTCATTACTGCATAAATTGATTGAGGATATATTTTACGAACAAAAGACAAAAATATAAATATGCAACTTTGTTTTTTACAATCATTATATTCTTTTGTCATTTTTATATGCATTAATCTAATAAATTATGTTTAGGAAAAAAAAATTTGTTATTATTTTTAATTGGTGGAGCTTTCCACGTTTCAATATATTATATATTATATTTTTCTTGCGCTGCATTTTCGTTGTGTTCATTTTAGATCATATTTGTGTGGAAATTAACCCAGTTCCGCACGTTTTACTCCGCTTGGGTTTTTTATTTTGTCGATCCATACTTCCATAGTTTAATCGGTAGAAGAAGTCAAAAAATTGTTCAAGTAAGGCAATTTTGCATCAGTGCATGCGCATCTGCTTGCCTTTTATTTAACTACAGGTCACTATCCCGTCAGGAAGATGTGTAATTGCTTTCCAATTTGAATTAAAATAAGAAAGTGCTGTCCTACAATTCTCCAACATAAAAGTAATATATCAAGTTATCAAATTGAGTTTACATGAACGTTTCTAACAATTTATTAATAGTTCTTACTTCTATGCAAATAGACCCATGAATTAATTTTGGAATGTACTATTTACGTAGTTATGACGTTTGCTGATTTGAACAAATAGACCGGGAAATACAAAAATACATAGAATCCAACAATGTACGTTCAATAAAAATACATGAAATCTCTCTGCGTAGACCAAAATTTACATTTTTTCGAACTTTTGTACTATAAATTCTGATATTTTCAAATTGGAGGGCCCGAAATATTCCAATTATAGTATTTTTTTTAAAATGTCATAATAAATAATAAAAATAATAACATTTGGTCTCCAAGGAGATTTTAATATAGAAAAACAACTTGAACGGTTCAAATTGATTGTTTGAATTTTGGATTAAAAAAAAAAAACTCTAGAGTACGGGGCGATCCGTAATCTAAAGTGTTCTATACCCAACCTCTTTTTCAGACATTTATGCAACTCTCTTATAATTAATTCTTACCTATAAATACTTTTTATAAGAGGACACAATTACACAAATTTAGTTTTTTAATATTCCTAAAAATCTCGTTTAAATCAAAATTATTTATTCATTTTTATAAGAGAGGAATCAACATAAATTATGATATTGGAAGTTCATTTATACTAAATTAAGTGCTAAGAAATCTAATTTACCAAGATATATTAATATTAACAGATTTATTTTTTAATATCTTAATTTGCTATAAAAATGAAAATTAAACAAATGGACGAAGAACTGAGAATATGGTCTTTCTTGACACCAAAAAATTAGGTGTTAAAAGCTACCTTTATTGATAAATAATACTGATATATCAGAAAGGAATTTGAAAATAATAATTGTTGACACAATTAATCATCACATGCTTGCAACATATAATTCATAATTAAATTATGGTTTCATATTTTTTTCTAGTAACATTTAAATATGCAATGAAACAAAAGAAAAAAATTATTTATTTAATTTGGATGTGTTTGGTTTAAGGGTAAAAATAGCTTATTCGTGAATAGACGATGAGAGAAATGAAACATGAATAGAACTAGCAAAAAACATCGTGTTTTGCTTCGCTAGATGATGAACGGTCAAAAATTAATTTGTTTTGATTATATACAATGTGAATTTAATTTGTAGAATTTAATTTAATATTTCCAAACAAAAATATAAAAAACAAAAAAATAGAAAAAATATCTATCGGACGGCTATTTTTTTAATGGAATTAAACCCAGATCAGAAGGCAATATTAATATTGTCTCATGAACAGCTCTAGAGGCAACAATCACCATTTTGACATGGCATTAGTCAATGATATGTACAATACTGCCATAAATAGTATTTTTAGAATGTAGTGATATCCATTTAAATTGTTAGTAACATGTTTGGTAGTTAATCCGATAAAACTATACTATAAAATGTTATTAATTCTCATCGATAAACCACATGTTTAAAAATAGCTGAAATTCGATTATCAGCAAATATCATTTTACAATTACATTGAAAAATCGTAGAAGTAAAATAATTATATAATATAGCGAAACTACAAAATTAAAAAAGTTCGTATCATTAGATTTTTTTTATAATTTATTATTTTGTATATAAAATGTTACATATCAACACATTTTTATAATTGTGATTTATTTAATAAATTAAAAAAAATGAACTCATTTTACATCTACATTATTATAAATTTTTTAAAAAAAAAAGTCCATTGCACGCACCGCACGACAAATTCAGACCGGTCGATTTGTCAAGACTCGTCTGCTCACGAATCCAGACCGTTCGTTCAGAAAACGGCACTAACAGTGTTGATAACGATCAATCCTTAAATCAAAAACTCTCTTTTTCCATACCTTTTTACAGAGGGTTGGACTTGGTAAACCGGGAGGCATGTGCAAACTAAAAGCAACTCTAAACGGGAATTGATTTGCACACCCCTCCGTTTAATTCGAACGCCCTGCAAAAAAATTTTGGACCAAATTATCCCTATGTGTCTCAAAATAATTACAAAATATAGTTTACAAGTTTTCTAGAAGCGACCAGCAAGACAGCAACCATCGATCACCACCCTTGAAAAAAAAAATGCACTGTTAGAGTACTGTACTAGTAATTAGTTACTAAATAATGGTGTTCACTTTTTGAGTTTTTCTTCTCCACCCTTTGAACCAGTTGCTTTGCAATGTCAATTTCTGACCTATGAAAGTATTAAATTGCTAAATCACTGCAGCATAGTCCTTGGATCGCGAGAGAAGAATCTAAACACTTTAGAATTCGCAGCAGCGTTCGATTGGAAAGGTTAATATTGTCATTTTAAAAATATAGGGATATTTGGACTAAAGAGAGGGGGTGTCCCGTGTCCGAATCACTTCCCTCTCCAAACCTTTTTAATTAACTTGGAGAGAGAACAATTAACGCGGCCTTCCTCGGCGCGCACATAACTGCGCACCAAAGCAAGCTGTCGTATTGCTGTCTTTCATCATGTGGCGCACTATTTAAATAGTTCCCATATATCCATCATGTGGCGCACTATTTAAATTGTTTACTAAATATAACTTTCAAGACGGCGTTCCTTTGTGAATTTAACTTGGTGACGTCTGAAGGATATGATAATATTGCATCAGCAATACAGAACCACTGCGTTAACAAATTGCATCAATAATCAATCGGGACCAAATAAATTCCCACAAATTGTAATATTCTGTTTTGATAAAGTTCTTGTATAACAAATTAATTAATACAGTAGATTTTTTCTTTTCCCCTCCAAACGCTGACGATGAACCAAATAAAAGAACCAAGAATTTAATTATATTGAATAAACTTTACTTGATATTTAGGAGGACAGATGCAGTATTTAACAAAAATAAAAAATTAAAATTACAGACGTCTTTTCTTGTATAAATAGAATATTATAAAGTTTTAAATTAATAATAAATTGGTCCGTAATTGATTAATTCGTTGGTATATGGGTGTATGCGAAAAACTTCGTTAAATTTAATACATAATTTGTTTAATCATAACCAACGTGTCAAAGTTTTAAATTTTATTTTAATAAATGTGAACGCTGATAATTCCATTATTGTTATATAAATTGATTAATGATATATTTCTTACCAAGGTAAAAATAAAATTATATTTATGACATTTTTTATGGACAAACGAAAAAATAAAAAATATGCAACTTATATTTACAATCATATAAATTATTTTTAGGAAAGGACTTTTTATTTTTTTAAATTGCTGGTCAATTGGTCATTCCTCGTTTCAATTTTTTTTTTTTTATCGGATGTCTCCGAAGAGACATTCCTCGTTTCAATAAATTATATTTCTTTTGGTCTATTTTCGGAGTGTGTTTATTTCGGATCAGGTTGATGTGGGAATTAACCCAGTTCCGCACGTTTTACTCCGCTTGAGTTTTTTATTTGTCGTTCCATACATTGATTAATCGGTGGCCGAAGTCAAATAATTGTTCAAGGAAAATTTGCATTAGTGCATGCGCAAATGTTTGCCTTTTTTTAAATTACATATCACTATCCCGTCAGGAAGGTGTGTAATTGCTTTTCAATTTTGAATTAAACTAAGTGCATGCTGTCCTTCAATTCTCCAACATGGAGTGATATATCTATATCGTCATGAGTTTACGTGAACCCTTCAAACAATTTATTAATAATTACTACTTTTATGCAAATTGCCCAGGAATTTTGAAATCTACTATTTCTGGAGTTTTAATGTTTGCTGAATTAAACACATAGACCTGAAATTGCCCCCTATCTATCCTTTTTAGTATATGCTTAAGGAAAAAATTAAAGAAAATATGTTTTTCAATAAAATTATATTTTAGTGCGCTTTAATATTAAAAAAAAAAAATGTGTATACCTTGACTGCGAACAACAGGGCCCAATCTGAAGTACCAGATCGAGAAAGTATATTTGTGGTATAGTGGATCAAATGTCCAATAGGAATCCGTCATGTGGGCTCCACATGTCAGGAAATGCCCCTAGTAAACGGGCAAATTCCCAATAGTCAAACCACTGCATCACTCCTCTGACGTATTTTCCACTCGTCACACCTCACGTGCATCGCTCAAGCGTCGACAGAACGAAAAACCCGCCGCTGCAAATATGCCACGTGTTGCACGTGAGAAATACATCTCAGTCTGAAATTTCATAAACAATTAAAATTCCAGATGGACGTGGCGCAATAGACCCGTGACAAAGCACAACAATCCAAACTTAGCGATGTGCACTCCGTGTCTATTCACACCGCCTCCAACTCTCCAATATATATACTCGGTCTTTAATTCCATCCCTTTGACAAACTCGTCAAAGTTCAAAGTTCAAAGTTCAAACACTTCAAACACACTCACTCATCAGCTCAAACCTAAACAAGGAAAAGAAGAACAGCCATGATCACTGATACAATCTCAAAATCGAATTCAGCTCAAAAAAGAGCAGCTCCAGTTACAGTTCCTCGTCGGTTGTCGCACGAGAAAGAGAACTCGATCATCGTCTCAGCTCTAATCCATGTAGTCTCCAATTACACCACTCCCCCGCCAGAAATACTATTGCCATTTTCGGTATGTAACCAGTGTGGTATCGAAGGATGTCTTGGGTGTGACTTTTTCACATCGAGTGAGGATGGAGATGCATCGGCACCGTCAGCAGCGGGAGTTGGTGTCGAGTCGAGCAATCAGAAAACAAAGAAGGTTAAGAAGACAAAGAAGAATAAGTACCGGGGAGTGAGGCAGAGACCATGGGGGAAATGGGCAGCTGAGATAAGGGATCCGCATCGTGCGGTCAGGAAATGGTTGGGAACTTTCAACACTGCTGAGGAAGCGGCCAGAGCGTACGACATGGCAGCAATTGAGTTTCGAGGAGCCCGTGCAAAGCTCAATTTTCCTTTTCCAGAAGACCAGAAACCTTCTCAGGATATTGGATCACAAAATGTGGATTGCGGCATGGCATCGTGTTCTTATCTGACTGCCGGACCGCAGCCGCAAGAGCAGCAACAGACATGGGTTGGTGCAGGGAATGGAGAGACGATGCAACAGGAGGCAGTGGAGATGTGGGATGGATTGCAAGACTTGTTGACTCTTGACGGAGGAGAATTCTATTGGTAGAGGGTTCAAAAATGGAAAAAAGAAATGAAGAAGAAGAAGGAGAAGAAAGAAAAAGGATATTTTTTGTAGTTAGGATGTGACAGCTATTATATTCTTTTTTATTCATTTATTCTTTGATTTTTGACAGAAAGATTACTAGGGGACTTTTTTTGTGTAACCCCAAATTCAATTGGTGAATATAACATTATGTTCTTATTAAAAATAATTTATTCACTTTCGTTAGTAATTTGGAAGAGGAGAGATCTGGAAAGTTCTAGTGTGAAGGAGAAAAATAGATTAGTTCTTAGGATAAGCATGTAACTCATAGGATTAATTAAAAGGCTTAATAATTTTCATATGTAAAATATGTAATATGAAGGCACGTATTTTTTTTGGGCAAACCTTTGTTTATCACTGTTAAATAAAATATAAGGATTTATTTCCTCAGTTTAATTTTATCTGGTTCTTGCAATATGGTTTGGACTGGGTAGGATTAGAAAAAGAAACAAAGTCAAGAAAAGCCTATGGCCAGGCTGATGGGGACGGTAGGTAGGATTTGCTTAATCTTGTTTCTCTAGAATTATCTGGAATGATAAGGAATAGAATAACAAATAAGTAGGAATTTTTTAAATTTGAGATTGACATAGAATTTTGACAAATTCGATAAATTAATTTATCAACGATTGTGATTAATTATGACTGGAGACCAGACAAAAAAAAAAAAAAAATCTACTTCATGACATAATTTCTTTAAAGTATACTCCATGCAATTTTACATTAGAAAAAAATTATCTGTTAAATTTTTATAAGAGTCAAACAATAGAAAAATTATGAATTCAATCTTTCACTTGAGGATAAACTAACTCACAAGATAAAATAAAATCACTTTTTTTTCCATTTCTATTGAGAAGACAAATCCACAACAAAAAGTATTTCCTATTTAGACATCTGAAAATCCATCAATTTCTGACATGAACTCGTTCAAAATTACTACACAATTTTTTTTATTTTGGTTTCCAGAGTTTAATAGATTTTTTAAATTTAAGTTCCCAGTTACCATTCCAAAAAAAAAAAAAAAAAAGGTTAGAGACGTTAAGATATTTTAGATGGGATATTTTAGAACATTGAGACCCCACATGGGCCACATATAAAAGAACAGAAGAACATATGCAGTGAGCGCATGTCGATGTCGTAGTATTATATTTGTAGTTTGGTACGCGGCGTAGGGAAGATGAATCCGAAATTGGGTCAAGACGAGTAAATGATATCATAAATACCTCAATTTCAAACCTCTGGAACTGTAGAATTAGCATTCAATCCCAACCGTTCATTCCTTCTGTTGCGCTTGATCTCAGCCCTTCGTTTCTTTCGCTGTGGCAGCTTGGTTTGGTCTTCCTTCTCCGCGTGGGCTAGCGATGAGCTGGCTCTCTTTCTTCTGATTTTATGTTGCCGCTTCTATGTGGAGGCACAAATCTTGCAGTAGGCACAGATCTAGCGATGAGTTAGTTTGGTCTTCATTGAATCCGGCTCGCCTTTTCTCCGCGCAATACCCATCCCTCTTTTGTACTTTCTCCTCATTTCGATGTGTACGACGAACTGTGCTGGCCTTACCGTCTCCTCTCAAAGTCTCTGGATCGTGCTGTTTCGCTATGAGAGAAGAAGAGACGGCACAACCGTGCTGGACTTACCGTCTCCATCTTCCTTTCTCCTCTTCCTTTCTTGCTTTGCTGCTCTATTTCTTTGGTATGTGTCGTCTCTTCTCTTTTTTTTTTTTTGCCTTGATCCTCGCTGTTCTGCTCTTACTCTACTGCAGTACCTCTTTGTTGTTCCTGACTGTTCTTAGGTGGTGGTATCGGTACTGTTTGCCCTCTTTTGTTGATTTTGGTTGTTCTTGGGCTGCTGCTACTGCTTCTGGTTTTGTTCTAGCAGCTTGATTTGTCATGTTGGGTTGCTGCATTGTTCTTTTGCCGCCTTTTGTTTTTTTTGCTTTCTCTGGGTTGTAGCTGTTCTGTGGCTGACTTAACTTTTCCTCTCTTTTACAGGTTTGCTGGTGGATTTCGCCTGCTTACTGAAGAATAGCTGCAGTTTTCCCCCCTCTTCTATTCTTACTGCCTGTGTTGTGCCGGTATCTTTCCTCAGCTTTTCTTTTTCCTATCTTCTTAAATGTATTTTCTTTGCGTGGGTTCTCTCATCTCTCACGGAGTTCTCTATTACTTGCATTTTCAGGTTTCTTGCGGTTATTTCTGGTGCCAGTTCTTTGCTTTTGAAAGTATGCCTCAGGTCTTTTTTTGCTGGTCTAAACTGTTTGGTCTTTTCTTCACCAGTAAGATGTGCTGCTCAGTTGTTTTGTGTTGTGGGAAAGCTGCTGCTATGTTTTTTGGTTTATTGGAAGAGTTTTGTGTTGATTTTTAGGCGCCCTTTTGACCTTTTTGCATCTAATTTTGTTCCTGACTGGCCTTTTATTTTTTTTGTTTGTTTTACTTTTAGAAAAAGGCTGGGTGGAGTAAGCTGGTGATCATATTCAGGGACATGGCAAGTCAGGATTTGATGTCGATGATGATCGATGTAGCATGGACGATAAATAAGTGGTTTTGCTCCTTTTTCTAATTTTTTAATGTGGATAATTTGCTCTTAAAGGGGGCTTATTCCTCTATATGTACACCGAACTGTGCTGGCCTTACTGCCTCCTCTCGAGAGGGCTCTGGATCGTGCTGTTCCGCTGCAACAGTCTCCATCTTCCTTTCTCCTCTTCCTCTCTCTCTCAAATTCTCAACTCCTCTTTCCTTAGCGCAATCTTAGGGGCTAGGGTTTTTAAGCCTCTGACGGTGATCTGGTCAGTTGAGATTGCCTCTTCACCTCTCCCCATCTCATCTGCAAGGTCTCTCCCTCACGGCAATCTGATCACCTTCTCTTTCTCGCTCCCTTTTTTTGGTGTTCTCTCACGGCAATCTGGTGGATTTGTGCTGCTTTTAGAGGTAGTTCTTATCTTTTTTTTTTTTTTTTTGCCTGTTTGGTTGTTCCTTTCCAGTCAGATGTGCTATTCAGTTCTTTTAGGTTGTTGATTTTTTCTGAAAATAATTGGTTAATCTATGAAAATGCCTACCTGTGGTTGCTCGACCATGAGGTCAGCCTTTATCTTGCTCGGCCATGAAGTGTGCCTTCTCTATTTTTCTTTCTTCTTGGTAACATTGTTCTGATCTTTCCAATTGGTGCTACAAATTGGTCACTTTTTCTTTCTAATTTCCAATGGATTTCGCTCTGACATCCTGTATTACACTCATGTTCTTCTTATGCTTCCTTTACAACTTGCTTGGTTGACTGACTTTCGATTGTGTTTTTAGTTGAGGGAGAGTGAAGAAAAGAAAAAAAAAAAAGTAAGGTATGATTTTGTCTTTTGTTGTTTTTTTTCCCCTACTGTCCATGGTGGTTTTTCTCATCTTCTGCCTGACTTTCTCCCCTCCTTCATGCTTGCGCTGAATGGAAGTGCAGATTATGAAACGTAAAAGATGACTTGGTCTGGAGTTGCTCCAAAAGGTATGAGTTCTTTCACGTTGCTTTTCAACAACCTTTTATTAAACTGTTTTTCTCTAATCTGCAGAAGGTTTTCCTCTTCTGATCTGGCATGATTAGATGGTAAGCTGTTTATGTTTGATTTTTTCCTGTACAATTGACACAGTTTTCTTCTTTCTATGTTTTAAGATGGAGTTACTTTTGATAATTGTTGTTGGTACTATTTAATTAGGGTCTCGAGTCTGCCGCTGTCAATAGGGAGTCCAAGACTGCACCTGTAGGAGTAAACTTCTTCTCAGATTATCTAAGTTTAGGTACAATTTTTATATACCTCCTTTATTCCTTCCATCATGTTTTATTTTGGAAACTGTCGAGAAAGAATTTGATGTTCTTTTCTTAAGCAAAAATTCCTAAACAAGCGCCTTAGTGTCTTACCCTCTCGATAAGAAAGTTTGCAACCTATTAAGTTGGTGTAGGTTCATCTAACTTTTTTTTTTCTGCTGTGATTATGATTGTTCTTCGGGCTTTTTGTTATGGAGGCCAGCATCAGACCTATTCCACAAAAAAACTTACATATCCTAACTATTTAGAGGGTTTATATATAATTAGGAATGTCATAAAGTTTACCAAATTTGAATGATTTGGAACCTCTTAGCATAATAAGTTATATTTTTTCTGTTAAATGTTATATTACAGTAGATTTATATTGATTCATTATTATTGCTGAATTTTTGCAGCGATGGACAGACATGCTTGGGATATTTTCTACTCATAATTTGTTTCGCTTCGCATGTGCTTCGTGATTCGGGACAAGATTCCAGATTAAGCATTTCTCAGGTGTGTGGTCATGAGTTTAAGTTTCTTTGTCCCTTGCAATTTCAATGTCATATCGCATACTTTAAAAGACATTGCTGTAACTGGTTTTCTGGCAACACAGTATACTTTTTCAGAGTTGGTGTTTTGTTTTCTACTTGTCACTCGCAGTTCTTGCTGAAGCCTTTCTCATATGTCATTCCTAAATGACCGTTACCTTTTAGCCTCTGTGAGAGCATGTACTGTCAGGTGCATGCTTAAATATATTTTGATTGTTTGCATAGGTTCAGTTGTTCAATTTTTTATTGTATAGGTTGTGCAACACAAAAATTAGACTAGAGTTACCATACATTGTTCGACATATCTTTCGAATTTATTATTATCATCTTTTCATACTGGCCTTTTGCTTTTTGTTAGATTAAGGCATACCAAAACTGACTAATTACATGATTCGCATTAATGATTTTCATTGCTTTGCTTATGCATTAGGATACCTTAAACAACCAGTATGCCTTCTTTGTTCCCATCCAGGAAGGTAATTTGATAATTATTTTCTATGGCTTTGTGATATATGAATCTAACATTGATTATTTTCTTGCTAATGTTATTGTTGTCTGTTTTTTCAGGTCGCCTGTCGTTGTTGCCGGTAAGACTTCTTTCCTTTTCCAGGTATGACTTTGGTTTTGCTATCTTGTTTTTTTGGGGGTTCATACTTGCTCCATGCTAAAATCTGCACGGATGTGCTGTTGTTAGCTTGCCATCCTTTTTGTTTGCTGGGTGATCTTGGCTTCATTTGAGAGAGTACTCAGCTGAGTTAGCTTACTGGTGCTCCAAATAACTAATGTTAGGCCAAATACATGATTTAAAAAATAGAATTTAATTATTCAAAGGGGAAAACAACCAAAAGGGTCACTCAAAAAAATGAACCACTAATATGAAAAGGCTAAACAAATCAAGTGTCCAAGGCATGCACAATTTTGGCATGTGCTGGTAGTTTTGGTGATATGTCAAAATAGAATAATATCGAATAAATTCTTTTTTTTAAGGTACATGTTGGCTTGGCGATCTAATTCACTGCAGTTAATTGGTCATTGAGATAGGCTAAATTGTGCTTCAGCATATAGAGGGTCTGTATGCTGAAGTTTTTAAACCGTCCGATCTGAAATTCAATGGTCCAGATTTAGGCGCTGAGATAGGAAGTTTGGCCTCCGTCTCTCCGTTTTCTCTTTTATTTTTCTGTTTCCTATCTCCGCCTCTCCGTCAGATATCTCTACTCTCTCTCTCCCCTCGTGAGAGACAACCTCCTCGCTTGCTTCCGTCTCTACTACAAATCATCCCTGGAGCAATGGTTTTACCTAATCCGAGTTTCCTCTGACCCCAACGCGACCTCTTTCCTCCGTCGTCGAACTCTCGAACTTCCTCTTACTCGATCGCTGCTTGGGGTTTCCGCCAAATCCAAAGGTACCTCTTTCTCACCCTCCCATTACCCTTTCTATCTCTTTTATACCAGCAATGGTCGTTAGATAAAAGCCCTAATTGGCGAGTTCAGTTATTGGGACTATTATGAATCGTGTACTGAAAGTAATTTCACGTTAGTTAAAAATCTTGATTTTTCCTCAATGTTTTACTGAGATTAATTGTTTGATTCAAGCTTGGTAAGCCCTAGTTGCTTTTATTTCAAAATATGGTCGCAAGTTACATTTTCAATTAGTTTAAAATATGTGTTCAACAAATACTCAAATCCATAAGCACTTGTTACGGTCTGAAATTGAATTAGGATTCTGGTCTAGCATTACTCAAATCCCAAATTGTGATTAGAATTGTTGCAGATTCACCTCAATTAACTGTTACAATTGATTGAAATAGTGTTGGATTGGCATTTCAGACGTGATCTTCTTATAAGTTCATCCAACGTTACGATAGTTCTGATTCATTTTTCTAGTTCTAATCTTGGAACAGAATAGTATGGTGCCTTTGTGTTAATCATTTTGGGCATGCAGTGGGCATTTCTTCAATTATTAAATTGATTAACCGTTGATCTCTCTATTGGGTTTGTTGAGGAAATTGAGTAAATTAATTGTAACAGTAGACATATAGTGGACATTTACTCGATTACTAAATTAAATAATCATTTTGGGCGTACAGTTTGCTTACTAGTGCTTATTAATGATAAGTACAAACTAAGTTAATCTATGTGTATTCATGGATGATTTAGGGTTGTTTGATTGATAGGCTGATAGCTAATTGTGTAATTGTGCTATAATATGCACCATTGAACTAAACAGTATTGTTCGGAAAAAGCAAGATTTGGGGAAAGAAAGCTGATGGGTTGGGATTAAGTTATAAGGTTAATTACACAATTATCCTTTTCATGATTAAGTTTGAATGTTGCAGATGGCACTAGATTTTGGCTGTGGTGAAGGAGGGGCAGATTGTACAGCGATTCAGCCCGGTGCAGCGTGTTATGAGCCGAACACAATCGAGGCACATGTATCCTATGTATTCAACTGTTACTATTCCATCTTCCATGCAACTCAACAAACACTAGGAATTTTTTTTGTATCTTGATATAATAGAGTTCCTATTTTTGTATCTTAATATAATAGAGAGACGTAGATTATGATAAGAGAGTTATATCTATTGTTCTTTTATTATACTTTTTTTACTGCATGTATTCCATATAGAGAAGCAAGACTTCTAAATTCAATTATATAGTTTTTTTCCTCAAAAACATTTCTTACTTCAGCTTTTGTTCCAACATTTTTTTTTTTTTGAGAGAGAATGCCATTAGGCAACATATTAAAGGAGTTCAACCATATGAAGGAAGACGAAAAGAATGATTATTAAAAAAATATCCATATTCGTTGTGATACCAAGTGTATCCGGCAAAAAGAAATAAAACCAGCAAGGAGCATATTCGCTATTTGGAACAAATGATGTAAACAAATTTGGCATGGAACAGTGATATCACCAATCACAAAACAACCAGCATAAACCAAAGCAGTAAGAGAGATAAAACTTATCAGTTATCAATTGTATAACATAAAAACGCTAAGTGCAAAGTTTGTTTACAACTATATTGTCGACCATCATCAGTTCACCACCATATCTATGCATACAATTTTCTAAAAAGTTTTCAAATGGTTTTGTTTTTACTCGCACGCAGGCAAATTTATTTGGGACCAATATCCTTCAGTGCACAGATCTGCTCCTCTCCCATGGCAGACATCACGATCACAACCAGATCCTTCCAGCATCAAAACCATCCTTGATCTGTATTAAATCAAAATCAATGATCAAAATTTTAAACAAAAGAACAAATTATCTACTGAAGACAGCACAAGTTATATAGATATGTAACTTGCAAATCCATCCTTGAAGATGTCAATGAGTTCGAACTCAGTACGGTTCACATGAGGAACCTGCCAGTACATAATTAAATGATTGTCAATAAGCTTAAAAACCTAAATTGATATCCTATAAAAAAAAAAGTCTCTTTTGGTTATACAAATCCAGCTACACAGTATTCCTAATGGCACATACTACTGGCACATACTAGAACCTAAATTGAGAGCATACTAGAACCTCATCTACTAAATTAAGTGTATACTATAGCCTAAATTGAGATCATCTACCACAGGAGTATCTGTAATGCCCCTAATACCTCCCTTTTTCCAATAATTATCACATTGGTTTTATTTTGGCTACCAGTAAGTACTGGTATGAGCAGACAAATAGTGTCAATTAAAATCGTAGATTCTGTTTTGCAACTAAAATTCAACAAAGATGAAAGAAGGGGAGGAGCTGCGGTCACAACTCAAAATCCGAAATAAGGATTGGCACTAATTGTCAATTTGAACTTCCGTTCATAATTAAACAAAAATGATGGAAGAGTAAGAAGGAGCTGTGTTCATAGCGCACCAAGGAATAGCCTGAGTTTTAATTATACCTATCAACATCCCTGGCCGATCCATCTGAATCTAGGGTTTCGATTTTTTGTCTCATTGAGCGAAGCGGAGAAGATCCGGCGAAGGGGAGTTCTTCAAAGGATCGAGAGAGAGAGAGAGAGAGAGAGAGGGTCGTCACCAATAATTGCATTTCTCGATCGTTTTTCTTTTGGGGAGAACGAAGTGGAGAAGGAGAGATAAAGTCGAGGTGTGAGATGTTCGAAAGAAAGATTGGTGCGTTAGCGGAGAGGAAACGGAGACTTAACGTAAAATTTTAAAGACTTCTTTTTCCCCAGCGTCTAAATCCAGACCATAGGATCTCATCAATCTTCCGATCGGACGGCTTAAAAACTTCAGCATACAGACCCTCTACATGCTGAAGCATAATTTAGCCTATCTCTTGGTCATTTCAGGCTTTCTTTCTTTCTGACGTGACTGAGTCATTTTAGAATTGTTTTGGATGCTCTATCATACATAAATGGAGGTTTGTTATTTGCTTTTGTCCTCCTAAAACTTTTTGCTTTGATTTGCATGGTATTAATTTGAGACACCTTTTCAATTTATTGTTGTCATTGCAAATCTAAAATGGCAAACGGATGTATTTAACATCAGCCATGTTTGGGTTACATAGGACTTCAATTGTAAAAATAATTGGGTCGATTGACTGTAGATAAATATATTTTTATACTTCCTGCTTTGCATTGAACAGATCTACAGTTTAAATAAGGATTAAATAAGGAGCCTTTGTTGTGAAGCATGACCATGTATTGTTTTTTTTTATTTGATGCCTTTTTCTCTCATAAAATTTTTAAAAATAAAGTTTGATTGAGCTTCAATGCAATATTTTGTGTTACTTCTCTTCAAAATTTCAACCGTGGCAATTCAATAGTATATATTACCCTTTTGAACTTAACATAGCGCATAAGTGCATCTCAGGTATCGATAAAACTGCTAATCATCTGTTTTTCTAAAGCATGACCTAATATTTCTGTTTTGAAGCTCAATCAAACTTTGTTAAAACAATTAGAACAAACAATGAATATACTAAACCAAACAATATAATCACTTCAAATTGATCTTACATCGCGCGGAGCACGATGCAATAGCTAGTTCCTCATAGAGTCATAGTTCTAGATGGGATATTCTTTTATTAGAAGGTAAGATAGTCAACGTCGGTATCTTTGGTCTTTGCAGATATGCACCATTAGCACCAAGACAGCTAGAGATACTACTGAAGATGCAGATGCTGATTCTTTCTTTCTAGAAGTGCGACCTGGTTAGGTGTAAAGCGACCATTGGTCTTGGTCTAAATATGTCTTGTATCATACCAAGCCAGTAACATCTGAAAATTATTCAAAATAATAATAATAATAATAATAAAAAACATCTGAAAATTATTGGTGGTTACTCTCATAAGTAAAAAAAAAATTATATTGGTTGACAATTACTTAATTTAATTTTTAGAAAAGGAAAGTACGAAATTGACCTTAGAAAAAAAAAACTATTTAACTTTCATTCATTCAATTTGTATGCTCCATTAGTGACCTGCTAGCAGCTAGCTATTTGCTTGCCTGATATTTTAACGAAAAATTTTAGATCCATGAAACTTTATATAGTACACTCAAGCTTATTTATTGTCTAAATTAAGTCATCAAATATTGTAGTAGTACTCGGAAATAATTAACTATTGTACCAAGATGGCTGTTAAATATAAATATATAATTTTCAGAAACTGATAGGGCCATGGCCCCCTAGACCCTCAAAAGATTGGGTCAACCAGATAAGACCCGATGATGGCGCCAAGAATTATTAGCAGGCCGAAGAACCATCACCCCAAGAGCACGAAAGTATTAGACCACGGACCCTAAACCCCCAGACGGTAACCTTCAGGACCCCTTAAGGCCTCGGAACCCCAAAGGGCTCCAGAGGGCTCCATGAGGCCTCGGAGCCCCAGAAGGCTCCGAGGATCCCGGACGTCGGACACCCCAGGGGAACTCCGAAGGCCTCAGGTCTCGGAGGCCTCAGGAGAGGTCCGGGGAAGAAGGACTACCCTGAAGTACGGGCGACAGCTGGACTGACAAGAGCAGAGAATGGCAGGAATTTGTACTATAGTAGGCTATATATGTAACCCCCTGGCCCCAAGGGGAAGGGGCTCCTTTTTTGCTTCTTCTAGAATAGAATAGCATGTAACCAGATCTATAGAAAGTTAATACAAGAAACTGTTCAGCAATTACTGTCTTTCCATTAATTAACTCGTGTCTTACCTTATTGGGTTAACCTCTACCCTAGACGGTGACACTGGCGCCCACCTGAAAACCAGCCATGGTCGGAATTTGCCATTTTTTCCGGTCAGGCGGCTAGTAAGCTCACCATGACAAGCCAAAAAGGAGACTTAATACCAAAAAAAATATTCAAATCACCAACCGACATGACAAACCCATCTACTAGCATCAATCCGACAAACCATAATTCACCCGAGAATAGAACTCTTCCGACCGATGCGCCGGAGCAAGTCACAACTCCACAGCAAGATACTGTACCTATGACTTCTAATAGGCCACAAGGTACCTCAGCAAACCCCAACCTTCAGGTATCCATCAGGGAAGACGCCCCGGCTAGCCAATTCCCACATCAACAAACTCAGAACCACCTGTACTCACCAAACCTGCCCCCACCACCATGTCCCATTATGTTCTCCTCACCACGAGACGTATTGGCATTACAACCAACCGTATCGCCCTACGCACCACTCTTACCAATGGATCCGCAACCCTGACCCACCAGTTGTAAATAATACCCCCGCAGTTAACCCCACCTTCCACCAGACCCATCAGACAAACCCTGCAATCAACACCACCAGGCCAGCTGGAACGACACAGGTCCATCCCGTTCAGGCGGAGAACGCTGTTCAAGAGCCTCCTCGTAGATCCCCCAGGCCAGGTCGAAGAACCCACAGACAAAGATCCACCAGACCTCCGGGCCGTACCCACCTACACCACCATGGGTCTCCACTAGGAACCCCACCATCGTCTAGTTCTTCCTCAAGTTGGCCCCAGACCTTTTCTGAGACGCCTGTACCACAAAGAAATCGGCGTACTAGACGAAGTCCCACACCACCGATTCCCAGAGGACCATTGGGAAGAAACTTGGTAGGCCGACATGCCGTTCATTCCAGAGACTTACCCCAGATGGAAAAATTCAGTGCGGCCCCAGGACAGTGTCCACATGCGTTTGTCACTAGTTTCAACACGCACATGGACCTGCGGGATCTTCCCGAAGCAGCCAGATGCCAAATCCTCCCCCTGTACCTAGGGGGACCCGCTTGGGAGTGGTACACGAACCTTCCCGAACAATCAATCATAGAGTATTACGATTTGGTTCGCAAATTCATCAAACGATTCGGCACCATCCGACGGCCACAGAATATGTGCATCAATCTGATGCACATCAAACAGAGAGAAGGGGAATCTACAAGAGAATATGTCGAGCGCTTTTCCCAAGCGGCTCGAAACGTGGATGACTACAAGGAAGATTTGGCATTATTCGCCGTACAACAAGGCTTATTACACAACAAAGTTCGCTTCGCAATCACTGGGAGGAAGTTTCGGGACTTTGAAGAATTCTTGCGATGTACGGAGCGATACATGTGTGCCGAGGAAGACGAAGCGGCGGCAAAGCCACGAATGTATCCGCGGCAAGCGAATCAATCGCCTAACCAGCCCACAACCCCAGGAGAACATTACAGAACTCGTAGCAGGACCCCTCCTCTTCACCGATCCCCACGACGGAACAGAAGAGCCATGCTCAAAGGCCCGACTAGAAGGCGCGATTTCGTACCTGAAACCGGGGAAAGATACGACCCCCTTTACAAGAGATACCATATAACTAGGGGCACCCAAGAGGAGATGTATCAGGTGATACAGCAAGAGCTGGACAAACCCGAGCCACTCCATCATACGGAGGTCAAAAACAGAGAAAGCTTTTGTCAGTACCACAACAGCTTTGGCCACACAACAGGCAAATGCCTCCGATTAAAAGACGAACTGGAGAAACTAATGCGATTTACCAGGCTGTTGGAATCATTCATAGACCACAACGCGGAGACCACAATGCGGTAGGAGACGACCGTCGTGTTAGGAGGCCTTATGGCGAAGACAGAGGAAATGGTCAGAGAGGACGACCCTTTCGATACAATAGACCCCGCGACAATCCTCCTCCGCCACCCGACCAACAAGATCATCGACGGCGAGAACAAGGGCCCACGAATATCCCCGTCATCAACTTCATCGCTGGAGGACAATCAATCGACCCTTTTCAAGGATTTCATGTCTTTAATGTCCAAGAAGGGAACCTCGCTACGGCCACACCAATTACCTTTACCAAGGAGGACTTGGGAAGTTTACAGTTACCTTATAACGACGCCATAGTCTTAACTTTGCAAATACACAAATCTTTGGTCCGCCGAATCCTGGTAGATACTGGGAGTTCGGCCGACGTTTTGTACTTGGACACGTTACAAAAGTTAGGATTAGGCGACCAGCCGTTGGGGGCAATGACTACCTCCCTTGTCGGGTTTACTGGGGACTCCTTACAACCCCGAGGAACGATTGATCTCTTGGTGACATTCGGCAAAGCACCGCTAGATGTTACCACCACAATTCGGTTCATTGGTGCATACAATGTCATATTAGAAAGACGTGCCCTCAACGCCATTGGTGCAATAGCCTCTACTCCGCACTTGATGATAAAATTCCCCACGAGACATGGGGTGGGCATCTCAAGAGGAGAGCAACAAGTGGCAAGAGAATGCCATCTGATGTCATTAGGGATACAAGTGTCGCAGGTGCAAGAATCACCGGCGAGTCAACGAATCTGTTCCCAAGAAATCGCCCGACCAACTCCGGCAGAGAAGACAGAAGAGGTCGACTTGGGCGCCGGAAAGATAACAAATATTGGCACCTCCTTATCCCCGGAGGCTTTAGAGACAGTTCGGGAATGTCTACGAAAGAATGCGGACATATTTGTCAGACCAGACGGAGTCATGCTCGGGATAAATCCTCAGGTAGCTCAACACCGGATCAGCCTTTACCCCGGAGCCAAGCCGGTACAGCAGAAAAAGAGGAAGTTGAGTGAGGATAGAAGAAACGCGGTACGGACCGAGGTTGACAAGTTACTCCAAAACGGATCTATCCGATCAGTCCGATGCCCGGAGTGGTTGGCCAATCCCGTTCTCGTCCCCAAAAATAATGGGATTCTGCGAATGTGTATCGATTACACAGACCTCAACAAAGCATGCCTGAAGGATCCTTTTCCTTTACCTAGCATTGATGCTATGGTAGACTCCACCGCGGGCTTTGAACAACTCAGTTTCGTGGATGCAAACACAGGGTACAATCAGATTCCGATGCACCTAGAAGATGAAGAGAAAACGAGCTTTATCACAGACCTAGGCCTCTATTGTTACAAAGTAATGCCGTTTGGTCTGAAAAACGCGGGGGCCGAGTACCAAAGGATGGTCAATACGCCGTTCAAGGAGGAATTGGGAAAAAACATGGAAGCTTACATCGATGACATGATAGTTAAAAGCAGCCTCGGACAACAACACACGGAGTGTTTGCAGAGTATGTTCTCTAAAATGAGACAAGTCGGCATGAGGCTAAATCCAAAGAAATGTTTCTTTTCCTTATCCAGCGGGAAGTTCTTGGGTTTCATAGTCTCCGAGAGGGGAATCGAGGCACACCCTGGGAAGTGTAAAGCCGTAATCGACATGCAACCCCCCAAAAATATCAAGGAGGTACAAAAACTAACGGAGAGAATAACAGCCTTGAGCCGATTTTTGGCAAAATCAGCGGACGTTTGTAAACCGTTCTTTCAAGTGATAAAGGCCAAAGGAAAGTTCAAATGGACTGAGGAATGCCAAGAGGCATTCAAGGAATTGAAAAACTACCTCGCGAGTCTGCCCGTCATCAGCCGACCCGTAAAGGGAGAAGACCTATTTTTGTACATTGCAGCGACAGAAGGGGCAGTTAGTGCAGTTTTAGTGAGAGAAGAGAACAAGATCCAACAGCCCGTTTACTTCGTGTCCAGAATTCTGCGGGACCCTGAAACGCGGTACCCACCTTTGGAGAAAGCAGCTTTCGCAGTAATGGTGGCAGCCAGAAAGCTCCGGCCGTACTTCCAGGCTCACCCCATAAATATAGTTACCAATCTCCCTTTAAGGAAGGCCTTAGGACACCTCGACGTCTCGGGAAGATTGTTAAAATGGGCAGTGGAGCTGTCAGAGTTCGACATCGGATTTATCCCAAGGCACGTCGTAAAGAGCTAGATCTTAGCCGACTTCCTAGTTGAGTGCACGGGCCCCATTCCAGAAGAAGGCAGCGCTCAGTGCTAGGAAGTATACGTTGACGGGGCCACATCGGCAAGAGGATCTGGGGTTGGCATTGTTATCATAAGCCCAACTGGAGAAAAAAATATATTACTTGGTGCACCTGGGCTTTGAGGTTTCTAATAACACAGCAGAGTACGAGGCCCTTTTGATAGGAGCAAAGCTGGCAGAAGGGGCTGGCGCCGAAAACGTTCATTTCTACACTGATTCTCAGCTAGTCTGTCAACAGATCAACTGGGAGTACGAGGTTAGGGAACCTAAATTGGTCCCCTACGTGGAGCAAGTTAGAGAGAGGATGAAAATCTTCAAGACATCCAAGCTCAGTCATATATCCCGAGGGCAGAACGAGGTTGCCGATGCGCAATCAAAGCTAGCAAAAGGGGGCGAGTTAGACAGAGACAAACCAATTACCATCTTAGAGGTACCAAACAGAACGGTGGAAATCCAAGCGATAAACTCCATTGAGGAAGCCACGGAGTGGTACAGCCCGATTGTTTCATATTTAAAAGATGGTAAACTCCCAGATGATCCGGAGGAGGCACGAAAAATCAAGCGATGGGCCCCAGAGTTCACTATCATGGAGAAAGAGCTAGTCAAGAAAGCCTTCAGATCACCATGGCAAGTCTGCTTGGGGAGAAAGAAAGCCGAAGAAATGATCCGGGAAGTGCACGAAGGTATTTGTGGCAGTCACCAAGGGGCAAGAACGGTGGCAGTACGAATCCAAAAACAGTATTACTGGCCCACCCTTCGAAGTGATGTTGAGGCATTCGTAAGAAGATGCGAGAAGTGCTAATACCATGCCCGAATGATAAACTTACCTCCTTCGACATTAAAAACTCTGTCCAGCCCTTGGCCTTTCGACATATGGGGGATTGACTTGCTCGGCCCCTTCTCCACAGGGAAAGGACATGTCCGATTCTTAATCGTGGTAGTGGAGTACTTCACAAAATGGCTAGAGGCTAAGCCATTAGGCCTCATCACGGCGCAGAAAACAATAGACTTTGTGCACAAAAACATAGTCTGTCGTTTCGGCATACCTCACACTATCATTTCAGACAATGGGACCCAGTTCACTAGCGGACGCTTTCGGACGTACTGTGAAGGGTTAGGGATAACGTTTAGACGATCGTCTGTGTCTCACCCACAGTCAAATGGTCTGACAGAAGTTTCCAACCGAACCATCCTCGACGGGATGAGAAAGATGATAGAGGGAAGCAAGAAAGATTGGCCCGAATACATCGAGGAAATATTGTGGTCCTACCGGACAACCCCCCGCTCAGCAACGGGGAGAACACCATTCTCGATGGTATACGGGATGGAGGCAGTAACCTCTCAAGAAGTAGTAAATCCATCCCTCAGGACTATCTCATACGCATGAGATAAAAACAACCAAAAGCGGGCGGAGGAGTTAGAGGTTATACAGGAATTGAGGACCGCGGCGAAAGCAAGAAACGAGGAGTACCGTAGAAAGATGAGGAGAAGTTTCGATAAGAAGGTAGCTCCACAACATTTCCAGCCGGGAGACTTGGTACTGCGAAGCGTCGAAGCTACGGGGAAACCCGTAGGAAAGTTAGATCCTAATTGGGAAAGACCCTTTCAGGTGATCAGTTCTATTCAAGGGAGAGCGTATCGCCTCCGAAGCCTGGAAGGAAGGGACGAGCCCAACCCGTGGAACGCCATCCATCTAAGGAAGTTTTTTCCTTAAAAATAGACAAGTAGGGGGGAAAAAAACACTCTTTACCGTAGTTAGTAGTGTATGGTTTAACCAGGCCCATTTATCTTAGGTAGCGGAGTCCGGTTAGAACCTCCTTTTCCCTTTAAGTCAGTTTCTAAACGATATCATTTTTTCTTTACTTTTGTAAAAAACTTGTTCTAAGTTGACCCGAGCAGGGCTATCGGGCTCATGATAAATGAAGAATTTCTTTGAGAAAGTTACTCCTTCTAAGCAACTCCAAGGGACGCCTTGGAAGTGAATTAGCATAAAATTTTCTTTTCGTGCACGGTAAGACGTATTCTGCTTGGGACACCTCGTGGAAACGCACGTGTTCGTATACGTAGGCAAAAGACGTAACCCGGGGGATGCCCCAAGGCGAGCGCAGCCCACGAGCGACGATAAGACAATTACCGGTAGAGAATCACAATCTCCTCCGAAGTTTGCTAGTCGTAAAAGAATACATAGAACAAAAGTTTTAACTTCACAAAATAGAAGGGGATACAACGCTTGGAGCAAGCACATACTTGTTACATAAAAACAAAAAAAGAAAAAAAAGGGGTAGCAGTACTATCACAACAACAAGAGCCCTATGGGTTAACGGAACCCTCGGAGCTCGAAGAAAAACCCGATCCCAACTCCGCCAGTTCGATCCGCTTTGCTTCCACCAGACTACAATCATAGTCTTCTGGGGGTTCGTTCAGGATACCAGCTTAGAAGTCTTCCACATCGACGTCCTCTTCAACAACATAACGGACTTCGATGCAGTCAATGTTGTCTCCACTCCGAGTCCTCGGACGAAATAAAATCGCGCTAGTAGGGATGGCATCACGGTGGGGTACGGAGACCCGAGCTTGAGCCCAACGAAGGTCCACCCTGAAACGAGTGGCAGGGTCAAGGGCAACATTAAGCCTAAAAGGAAATAATCCTGTTGCGTCTGCCCCCTCACACCAACCTACGGGGGCACCAACCGCTCGAACCCAGAACTCCTGCAGAAGATACCAATGGAAAGTCCCAAAGTTGCGAACCGGAAGGAATGAGCGCACTGACAACATGCTCATTGCCATAAAATGATAAGGCCCGGCAACCAAGAACCCCGCAGAAAGAGTGGCAGCAATCCAATCCTCGGGACCATTGACCAGAAAGTACGAGTCATGAAGTTTCTGAACACGCCATTCACAAGCCACCGGCAGCTGTTGCAGGGCCGCCTTAACGTCGGCCGAGCCAAGGATGCCCCCATCATAGTTCACACCGCGAGAATGGTGAAGTGCAATACCATCCTCCAGAAACTTTTCTTCGCGAAAACGAGTCATATAAATATCATGAATGGCATAAAAAGGGAAAGCCATCGTCAACAACCCAGTGAGACTACGAAAAATTGGAAACAAGTATGCAAAAGGAAAGTGATGACCACCAATTTATAGCAACAACAGGAAGCCGAAAAGGTGCATTAAGGAGCCACCAAAAGGCGCGCCCTGTCAGGAAAATGATCTTTCGAGATACACACATTCAATGTTCCTAGGAAAAAGAGTCAACTCAGGAGGAACAAGTGCAAGAAAAATACCCCGAGTGGAACTCTTAAAATAGTACCCGAGTGCATACAAAGTCGTTCACAAAAATAATAAGTAATGACAAACAAAATGCAATATGGTAACATTGATATAAAAAGTACACAACAGATCCCCCTCAGGGAGTTACAAAAAAAAAAGAAACAAAAAAAAAGAAGAAAGAAAGGAGGAGGATCAGAATCACTACTAATACAGACAGGGGTTACAACATTCATAGCTCGGGTTTCTTCACCGCACTTGGCCAGTTCTCCTCAGGCCAAGGGAAAGCGGGACACCTCGATAGATTCCAGATCGAAGGAACATCATCATCAGTCAAACCAACGCCTTCGGAGTTCAATAGTCGATCATGAACCCGATCCCAGCGGTATCCAACTAATTTACCACGGGGAGGCTTGTCACCGCTGCCTACCCCGACTTCATCCAGAGAGAAAGGATAAAATTGTGCCAAATACTTGGCAAAGTCCCTCAGCACAGAAAACACTTGCTGAGAGACGCGTAAAAGAGCAGCAAGCACAAAAGAGCGAGAAGACATGAAGGCAGCAACAAAGTCAGAACCTATTTCTTCTCGAATCTCACCAGGGATATCACCTTTTTCAATCTTCTTACATTTGAGTTCCTGATTTTCAACCCGGAGAGACTGGTTCTCAGCTTCCAACTACCGCACCTTCTTCTCAGCAATCTCCTGAGCAACTTTGGCCCTGGAACTCTCATCCGAGAGCTGATCTATCCGAGCAAGAGAAGAAATGTTCTCTGCCTTAAAGACTTCTAATTCGGAACTGAGCTCTTCAACCCGCCTATCCCAAGACCTCTTAGCTTCCTCAGCGCTAATTTGCCATGCAAGTCTTTCTTTCTCGAAAGTAGTACGTGCCGCAACAAGACCTTGGACTTTGTCAGATATAGACTCTTCCTTCTCACGGAGTAACTCCTCCAGATAAGCCACTCTCTTTCGAGCCTCCGAGTACAACTCAAAGACACTCTCGGTAGTCTTCTTATACACAGCTTGAAGATCCTCGGCGTTACTAGCACGTACTTCAGCATCACGAGTTGTGTCCTCCAGGCGAGACTTGTCGATAGCAAGATCAACTTGGTAATGCTCCAATTGAGCCCGACCTTCCTCGTCAAGCTGCTCCACGATCGACTCCGGAAATGGAGGGGCAGAAGCCGGTGTGGAAACATGAGCGTCTCGAGGAGGATGTCTGAGGAATTCACCAACAAGAGAAAGAAGGCGACTAATTTGAGCAGTACGGATAGTCTGATGATCCGCCTCGCGAATAGTATTGTCGCGGTGGCGAACGAAAAGGTGACCAAGGGAGTTGAGCATCCACAAGCCGGCTTCGAGCGCAGTAAAAAATACCTGATCGGTTGTCTGGCCAGTCAGCATCTCGGTAACATGACGAGGTGCACTAGCTAAAGCCACCCCGGCAGCATACTGGCGAATAATGGAGGGGTCACTCATGCCTTCCCGAGCAGCTTGAAAACCAGGGATATGACCAGCCAATGCATCTGTAGCCCCGGGGACTGACTGTAAGGAAGACAAGCGCCACTCGTGACCCGCAACTACAGGACTTAAACTGAGATCCCTAAACGGAATCGGAGGCACTTCAATTGAAGGAATCATGACGTTCAAACCAAGGGACCGCAACTCGAAAATTAGCCATTGAACTTTTTCCGATTGAAGAAGCGAGTTGTAATGCTCCCAACGGATACGGTGATCCTCGCCGTGAGGATGTTCAGACCTGTCAATCCTGTCTTGCTCTTCAGAAGTACGGAGCGGCCCCAGGGGGGCAGATGTTCCTTAGTTGTGAGGAATAATGGGTACCGTTGCCTCGGGACCCGGAGGTATGACAATCGAAGGACCAATCGCCGGTCGGTCCAACCTGGGTCGGTGTCAGGAAATGAGGGGCCGGGGGGCGTTGGCGTGGCCTCTTGAGAAGCAAAATGCCTGAAGCTCGGCTTCCTAAAAGAGGGCTCCTCATCCGACTCCGAGAAAACCGGTGCGATTACAGGAGCGGGAGGTAAATCCTGAGTTAAATCTCTCAAAATTGCTTGGCCACGAACAGGGGAAGGTCCCCGTACCTCCCCAGCATCGCCTGGAATATCTCCACCTGAAATAGTGATAGATAAGTCATGAACCATCTCATCTACCTCCGGATCATCTCTATCAGGAACTTCGGAAAGGTCAGGCGTGGAAACACCCGAATTCGCTACTTCTAACTCTCCTTGTTTAAGGGGGAGCACCTCCCCCTTTGATTTGTCATCATCATTCCCTCCAGAAGAAGCTATGCCAACGCCAGCGGCACTTGGAAACTGGCTAACAGGCTCAACGCGGGGGCGGACCACGGGTTTGGAGGATCGAGATCCCGCGGTCTCTGTTGTACGGGGACGACTTGTCGTCTTTTCCCATTTCTTATTAGGAACACCTGATGGTTGACCAGAAGACTTAATCCCTTTCGACGAGAGCTGGTCGCCTCCCCTTTATCGTCGACTTTCTTCTTCCCTTTCTCAGGCAAGTCCGCATGTGAATTTTCCTCATTGTTTACAACGCGGGACCTCTTATTCGCTTCAGTCTTCGCCTTTGTTTTCTTTATCTTCTTTGGTTTAGGTGCGCATGTGGAAATAGGAAGGGAAGGTTTCATGGAACCACTCCCGCGGAAGGGCATAACGACTTGCCCCGCATCAGCAACAAACTTGTTGATTTTTCTAGCAATAACCTTTTCCTCCTCTGACATAGCGGGGAGACGAACTCTCCTAAAATTAAGATCGCACTGCCACGGAAGAGAAAACACGGGGTCAGATCCCGAGGGGAGAACGAGGAAGGCGAACCTGGAATGCCATGCCTTGTTCCTGTCCACCTTAGCATAAAATAAGAGAGCTTCAATTCGACAAGTACAGAAGTCCTTGTCGGTCATGAAAGAGAAGTAATGGCCAAACAAACCAAGACCAGGGGCAATCGGGCCACCTGAAATAGAAGGAGGCGGATGCGCCCGTAGGAATTCAAAGCTGGTAACGCAACACCATGCATTGGGATTCAACTGACCAGGCGGAATCTGAAGAAGCCGTAGCAGGCTAAGCTGAAAGGTAGTGAAAGGAACCCTTATCCCGCAATGAGGAGATCTCCAGAATAGCGCAACACCTTTATCCACATCGCAAGGGGAATCATCCGGCCCAGCTTCAAGTAGTTCAGCATCAGACTTCAAACCCAGGCTTTCCCGCATCATTTTCAGGGTAAATTTAGGGAAAAACCCTTCGGACCGATACCCACGGACTCTAGACAAAGGTTCCTGGGCGGCCCCACTAGGATCCACAGCAGGCGCCCCTACAGAAGTTGTGATCGGTGCAGTGGAAGAACCGGACGATTGGTCATGCCCTTCAGAGGGAACCCCATCGTCAGAACCACCAGACATCTCGCCGTCGTCGGAGCCAAAGCCATGGCCAGGAGTAAGGATTTTGTCGTCAGCCATGAAAAAGATTATGAGTAAGAAGTAACTAAATGTAGACGATTTTTTGTAAGAAAGAAATGAAGAATGGAGGCAGAAAGAGAAGAAGGGGTCCAGTCTTTAATAAGGGCGCGTCTGTTGGCTAACCGACGTCTAAGAGGGGACCACGCGAAAATCAAGAAAACAAAAATCAAGCACGAAAACCAAAGGAATCCATGCACACGCAATGCCCGAGGACTTGACCTCGGGGATCAAATACAGGACCCGAGCCCTTACGCCCGAGGACTCGATTAGGAAGTCCGTAGGAGAGATTCGAGACTTCATACCTGACGACTTGACCCCGAGGATTAAATACAGGACCCGGACCTTTACCCCCGAGGACTCGACCCGGGAGTCCAAAACTAAAGACCGGGTTTCGTACTTAGAAAGGCATATACGGACCCACTCCCGCTTCCCCGAGAAACCCCCAGGAGAATGACCGCCTACACCAGTTGAAAAGACTCCCCAACAAACGTATTTATGGCGGCGCGCGGAACGAGGAGGCGCAAACGCCTATAAATACTTAAACCAATACGACCCAGTCACTGAACAAAACACATTTTCCCATCTTCAATAAGTCGCATAGCCAAATCTCTTCCAAGCAAAAAACCAGAGAAAAACCTTCAAACACAGCCATGGCGATATTTGCAAATAAAAAAAAAAGAAAGGGGAAGGAGGAGGAAGAATGAGCAACAAATGATGGGTTAGCACCATAGCTGAGGCAAAGACGATGGGTTAGCACCATAGCTGACGCGATCCCGTCTTCGCCAACTAGGTCCCTCGGGCCCCGACGCGCTTCTGGGTTTGGCGCAACTGTCGAGGATGCTATACAGTAAGCCATCCCGAAGTTGGCCTCGATACTCAGTCAACCTTGAGGGCACGCGTCAGAACCCGAGACAACCTCACGGTGTCCGGGAAGCAGGGGTCCAAAAAGCCGAGGGAAGCTACGACGAAGGCCATAACAATCAAGGTCTGTAGAGCATCTGCTACACTTGGCGTTTCGTAGCTTCATCTGGCGAATGGAGCCCCATCCATCCGCACAAATACCAAGAAGATACCATAATAGGCGGGCGGATGAAGCTCAGAGGAGACCTAGCCTCGGATGTATGCTCGAGGAACCCTTCACACATGTGTCGAACGGCCGAGCGGCATCCCGAAGGGAACAAGCACTGAGAAGCTACGTCTCGGTGCAAATACCCGGGAATGAGTCGGAAGGAAGATTATAACTTCAGTCGGGACTTTCCCAACTGAAACTCGAGGACTCATGATAGGGCCATGGCCCCCTTAGGCCCTCAAAAGATTGGGTCAACCAGATAAGGCCCAATGATGGCGCCAAGAATTATTAGCAGGCCGAAGAACCATCACCCCAAGAGCATGAAAGTATTAGACCACGGACCCTAAACCCCCAGACGGTAACCTTCAGGACCCCTTAAGGCCTCGGAACCCCAAAGGGCTCCAGAGGGCTCCATGAGGCCTCGGAGCCCCAGAAGGCTCCGAGGATCCCGGACCTCGGACACCCCAGGGGAACTCCGAAGGCCTCAGGTCTCGGAGGCCTCAGGAGAAGCCCGGGGAAGAAGGATTACCCCGAAGTACGGGCGACAGCTGGACTGACAAGAGCAGAGAATGGCAGAAATTTGTACTATAGTAGGCTATATATGTAACCCCCTGGCCCTAAGGGGAAGGGGCTCCTTTTTTGCTTCTTATAGAATAAAATAGCATGTAACCAGATCTATAGAAAGTTAATACAAGAAACTGTTCAGCAATTACTGTCTTTCCATTAATTAACTCGTGTCTTACCTTATTGGGTTAACCTCTACCCTAGACGGTGACAGAAACAAGTTATCGAGGACCTCTTGGTGCGACAGTGGATTAGGAAAAGGACATTCATATGGTAATGGACCACACCAAAAACTACAAACATGGACTGCAGAAAGTCTATAAACTGTCAACAAGAAGCGTCACCCCACACTAGAAAGAAACGGGATGATCTTATGTGGCATATTACTGTGTTCTATTGCCTCTCACGTTTTCTTTAACGAAGCCGCAGTAAAGATTAAACCAATAAATGAACATAAGATCATGACAGCAGGAAATGCATCCAGAAATGAAGTTAGTGGGCCTGTAAACTTCTGAAATGGTATTGTTTGTAGCGATTACAATTTGTACAGCAAGCCAAGCCGAAATGACCTGCCACACGCAACGTTTCTCAGACGATATGCATCAAAAGTAATTTGCTAATGTACTGCTTTTGATCGATGGCTCCGTTTTGATGGTGTGGGAACAAGAGAAATAAGGGAAAAAGTATTAAAAAGTGTGTAATTTTATGAAAAGTTTAAATTATTTATAATAAATTTACGTCTAAGAAGAAGCTATTTCTTTATTTCTAGGCTCATCCAAACGGAGCCGATAGTAGTAAATTATCTGGCTTTAATCTAATCTAGGATATATATAATGTTACATCCGTTTCTAAATTATATATTATTTCTTAAGAACTTTCTAGATTAATCTCAGAAGAGTTTCTGCAAATGGCTACATTTTAATTTCTGTTTAAATGCAGGCCACCCCCCCCCCCCCACCCAAAAAAAAAAAAAAACGTTTTCGTCTTCCATTTCTAGGTCTGAAGGCTTTTTCTTCCTTAATATTATCTTCCAAGGATTCACCTAATTTAATCCTAAATTCCTAATCTGTACTGGTTAGCAATTTGCATTTCTTCAGCATAATCAGCACTAAAGCTCGGATTATGTTATACTTAGTAGGCGACAAACAACTTGCTTAACATCAGACTACAAATGTCTACAATTAAAGCCTAGTTTCCGCAAATTAAAATTAGACTTTTTTGGTTGTTCAGCATCTATTCCAGAACAAAAGTTAAAGTTTGTTAAAACTTTCACAAAAATCAGAGATAAGAAAAGGGAAATAATGACAGAAGAAATAAATCCAATCAACTAATCAACAAAAATAATTTTTAATGCAATTTTAAAATAATCACAAGAAGAGCATTTAGTTTCTGAAAGCAAACATGCATTGCATTTGATAGGATATGTGCCATTGCCTAAACATTACGGCCTTGATCAAAATGGTTTTTTTTTTTTTTGGATTTCTTTTCAATTGATTTCTTAGGATTTCGTTGTATCTAACAACATAGAAATTCCAACCAAAAAATATTAAATCCGTTTATTTTGACCAGAAAAATTTCTAATGAATTGAAATCCCATGTAAAAAAAAGAGTTTTTGATAAGGGCCTACGTGATCCTATTCGGACCTCGGGAACTGTACCAGTCTGGTAAGAATCCAAATCAGTTCCACTGTTAAAACCAGTTTAAACTAACCAAAATGGCACAAGATTCTCTGAAAGGAATTTAATTAATTAAACTCCTTATGGATACAGTACAAGCTGAACAGTTAAAAAAAATGCATAAATAATCAGATTTAATTCTCTAATATTTACCTCTTGTAAGCAAAACATTCAAAATCTTTATCAACATACTTTAGGTTGCGGCTGCAGCATTTTAATTCACCAACAAGAGGTGCTAATATGGGAGCATATCCAATATGGAGGTGTACAAATTAAGAAAAACCGGTAAAAGCAGCTGTGTGGGAAGTAAACAAATTCGCGTATTTTGGATGGTGACAGTGTAAGAGTCCCAGCCCAAGGGCTTTTCCATAAAATATAAAAAAAAAAGGATATACGCACACAAAAAATAAGGTAAAAAAAAGGAAAGACAATTTTATTCGAGAAGAAAAAAGAAAAAAACGAAGAAAATTGTAATTGCCCATCTTTTATTTTCTTTTCTGCTCTAAAAGAAAGTTTTCAAAAAGACCCTTTACGACTCATTAGAAATATATCTTATTGATTTTGTTCCTTATAACAGCAAGAAGATGCATAACCTAGTTTTTGTGTACGTTATTGTTTAATTAGGTCGCTACAGACATAAAGAAAAATATATATCATTATTTTTATCTTTTGATAAATTTTCTATTCTTGGTGGCTTCTGAGAAGTAGCAGTCTTTTTCGAACTGTTCCTTCAAAGTAATTTTATTTTCTTTTAAAAAAATTATGTTGTTCCTTCTCTGTAAATCGTGCACTAGAAGTTTTAGAAATGTAATCTTAATGAGCAAGTCTTAATCGTTGTGTAGTTATAATTAAAAAAAAATTCTGATGGCAGGTTTAATTATTGAAACAGAATGGAAGGATCAGTAGAAGAGGAGATACAACTAAACTAAGGCACCCAAACAGCTGATTATGAGCTCATAAGAAACATTGTCACACAAATTGAACCACAGCCAGACTTGATTATTTAACAAAATTCTTGCTTCATGCATCCGCTTAGATCATGTCTACCGCCCATGCTCCTACAAAAGAAGCAACCGACCACAAAATTGCCATCAAAATAACTGCCTTAAGTTGGTACCAAGGTAATATCTTCCTGAGGAGATAAATACATAATACCAAGACGAGCAGTGTGATCATGATAACAACAAAATTACAAATCTTTTTGGTGATTTTGGGATCGACCTTAGGATTATCAGTTTTCCGCATCCACAGCAAAAAGAGTGACGTTACTAAAATCGCAATGAGATAGCGCCAAAAGTTCTCATCCAACGACTTGAACCCAGAGTAATATATAATTATAGGCAACGAAACAATGCTCAAGAAAGTCATTGATGATATCCAAATAGCCACAGCAACTTTGCAAATGCAGCGACATGACTGTGTAGTATCATCTTCATCTTCGGTAGGCTCTTTAAAATAGATAGAAAATTAATAAAGGAGGATAATGAAATAATTACTGCTGTCTGAATAATGTAACAAATTATATTAAATCCTGATTAGTTTAATTTTGTTAATTAATACTATGGTTCTAATTACCATGCAAATTCCTACATTAATTTATTGGACCAAGGTCTTAATAGGTCCATTAATGTGCAGTTATGCACCCAAACAACAAGGTAATTCAAAGTCAACAGATGGTTCCAATGAATTTTCAATGACATATTCATGATCAACATTTTTCATTTGAAACTCAACATTGTTACCAAGAAATTTGATTAATATAAGATTGAAAAATGGATCCAATTATCGTACCTTTGCTTGGTTGTCTCGGCAAATTTGTTTCCTCAATTGGCTTGGTGTTGGCTTCAACGTCCATGAACCTGAAAATCTTTGCATAATACATTTACAAGATTGACAAGGAGATGTTTTGTTGTTGTGAATACGAATTTAATTCTTATTCATCTCAGATGGTGTAGACTATAGCCAAGATTTTATTTGAGCATATATCATAGTTGTAGGAGCAAACTATAGTTGTTTCTAATCTAGATACGAGTAACTAAACAAAATGTGAATCTCATCAGACAAATCAAGATAATGTGGTTTAGATGTGTTTATATTTGTATAATCAGTGGAAAATGTCGTCAATATGTAGATGGCTAAAGCTAGCTCTGTCTCAGCCATAATTGATAAAACATGTAATTTGATTAAGCTTACGAGTGCCATTAATATATATATTTTTCTATACAGGTTCATTGTCTGAATATTCTGCCAATACAGCAGATCCAATTGAATAAAAACGGAAATGATTTACTGAATCAGACAAAATATAAGCAAAAGAAACTCTAACCATTAACGGGGAAAAGACTCAAAAGAGTACAATGAAATTAAAATCTGCGTACCTGAATCAATTGAAGGACGAATATTCACAAGTAGAAGCTTGAGATCAAATGCTTTTGGTGCAGGCTTCGTATAACAATATAACGTAGCTCAAACTATATTTTTATTGGTCAGTCTTATTTTAGTCTATTTTTTTATTTTATTTTGTACATGATTAGTAAACAAGAGCTGCCTAAAATTGCTCTCAGCGTTATTAATTTATCAGTCTAAATTTAGTTACTCTTACATTGTCTTGGAGCTAGTAATTAATTGACTATATGCCATTATCAATCCTGTTAATTCGGATTATATTTGGAGAATTGAAAGTATCACTGATAACTCTAAAGCCAGTAATGGAAAAGAGTTGAAGGCACCTTAAGAGGAAACTTGGGACCTAGCTAACCTTTTTATAGGGCAAAGATAAGCGTTATACCAAGCTGGATGCAATTACATATCCGTGATCTAACTAAAGATTCGCCCCTCCTATTCATAAACAAAGTGGAGCCTATAACTATTAATAAATTTTATTTTAAAATAATTAAGTACTTGACCAGTAGAGGCTTGGTTGATTTGGATAGTATTGCAACTAGAGATGGCCATTATAGCCCGAAATCTGTCTGCCTGCCTGTGCCTGCCTTGACCTGGCCGGGTCAAAGATTGCCTGGCCCGAAGATAGAATATTCAACGATTACAACTTTACAAGCCATTCTTAATTTCCCCAGGCTGGATATCTAGACAAATTTGTTTCACTTGAAAATTATAGTAGAATTTTTGCGCATTGACAACTAATTTTGGAAATCAAATATTTAATGTTTCAGCTATATATATCTTATGTCGATGCTCAAATTTTATGTCTTATCGCTTTGGTTTCTTTCCTTAAATATTGACTATCTTGCTGTTGTTATGCTGGTACCTCATCATTTTAGTAATTATTTTCTATTTATTTATTTGTTATTTTGATTATCTTTTAGAAATGTTGGAGTGGAGGGTTTGCAATCCAGTATCTCACTGAAGTAGCCACAATTAAGCCAAACCTGAGGCAAACCAAACCGCCCTCGAGAAAGGACAGAAAATAAGTGCAACTGCCACAAATTTGTTCACTATTCCACATGTCTGGCACAGCTGAGGAACTTTACAGATTTTAGCATGTATCTTCGCTGAAACTGGCAATGCATCCATTAATGCATTTCCAAATAAAATTGTTTATCCTTGGAATAATTTCCTTGGCTTCCCAAAACCTCTTCCATATAAACCTCCTGCTGCTTACCACCACCTATTCCAGCAATCCTAGCATAACCTTCCTTTGTTGTATATCTACCTGCCTTTGAGGGTACCCAAATCAGCAAATCTTTACTAAGCATGTTGGATCCCCGCGAAGGGGGGGGGGGGGGGGGTCCTGGCTTTCCTACATTTAAGTTATATTGAAATTAGAAAAAATAATAATACGAAAAGCAAGACTAACTAGACAATGATTAAGTGAGATCTCTGACCAGTTAATTGGTCTAGGCTAGCTAGGAAAGAAGAAGCGTTTTACGGAAGATCTTTGGGAACCATACTGTCAGGTGATTAGGGAATGATCATACCAGTTGCTTCAATTAACTCCCGATAACAAACTATATCTTCAACCTACTTAAGCAGTGGTCAATTGCCATGTCAGCAGCCTAGATACCTGTGTGCAATGCAATTGCAAGCTGGCTGTACAACCTCATTGGGATTGCTGCTCGTGCAAAAAGTAAAATAGTTACCCCGTCGACAGTAATAAACAAATGCCCTAAACCTTAACCATCTTGATCCACCTTCCTAGCCACATCAGCTACCTGATCAAATTGAGGAATTGATCAGTCAAGCTCAATGCCAAGTCAGCCAGGAAAGTAATATAAAGTAATATTTTCATGATGGCCCGATAACCTTACAATTTGGGAAATTTCAAACCAAATAGAAGGGGCATTAAGTACAAAGGGTCTCCACGAGATAACAGGCAAAATTAAACCAACACGCATGTATATTCGCGCATCTTGGGAATAAACTCCTCCCATTGTATATCATCATAATAATACTAGTTCATAGAATCTTCATGGTTTTTTCTTAGCTTTGAATTTTAATTGTTACATTAACAACCATATAACTATATAAAAATACTGGCATTCAATTATTCAAAATGGCGTTCAATTGTTCATTAATTTGCTTCCCTTCTATTGCCACAAATGACAAACCAGACTAAAACCCACTTAATGCGATCTGAGTTCTATATAAAATAGTGCTTGCTGGGTACCCTTAACGTCATGTATAAGGAAAACTAAAACTGTTTGTTACAACTAACAACTAGTTAAAAACCTTCTAAATATCCAATAACTTGTTGGGAATCTAATTTCGAATAACAATATGACACGAGACCGAGAAAAAATAGATAGTAAAAGAACAACTAATAAAGTTCAACATATTGCTAGACTAAATGAATTAAATTAGGGGCATTGTTACACAGCACAGGGAAGATGAATCCGAAATAGGGATATTATAATAATTACTTGAATTTCCTTTTCCCTAACATGATGGTATGGCACTATAAGCAACACACACACACAGATGACATGAAATCCAAAATTCTCTTTAATCTTTATACAAATGCTTTTTTTTTATGACTAGTGAAAAGAATAATAGCAAAATGCTAAGTATGTTTCTCAGAGCTATATTTTACGTTATGGTCCTAAACATTTTACCTGTATGCAATTTAAAACCAAATGAAACAGGATTATTGAAACTTCAGGCAGTTAATCAAATACAACAACACAAACGTGCTCTCTTCATCTGGACGAGTATAAGCTTATTTGAACTGTCTATTCTATTCCACCTAGACAGTGCAGACAAGTTACCTTACTATTAAATTCAAGCATTTTGAAGAACGTTGGACCACATTGGTTTGATGCAATCTCAATCGTTTGATTTAAAATTGATGTCTAGATAAGCTAGAAACATCCAAGGAATTTAATATAATCAAAATAGAATAGAACTTCTCTCATAATATCTTCTCACTTCTCTGGAAAGTTCAAACAGTATGGATTGAATACAAAGGCCAATTCAAACTCTAATGTGTGAGATTTCACTACACACTACACAGAGAACCAAAAGACAGCCAATTCAAACTCAATCAAAACAATAAAGCTAAAATCGTTACCTTATACTCTTGCATCCAGCAAGGTAACACAGAGCAGATTACCACATGCAACCACATTCAGCCAAGAGCACGAACTGGTTGCAGTCTTCCTCACTTGTCTATCCTTCCATTGCCTTCTACCAGCATTAAAGAGTCCAGACCTCTGGACACCATAGAAGGGAGACAAGCAAACGGAGCCTTAATTGATTCCTAAAATAGAATATAAAATAGTGACTTTAGAATCTGTAGACCTGGATCATTTCTGGAAGTGCTTTCTAAAAGTAACAACTAGCTTTCATTATAAAAAGCTTGAAGTCATTTAACTAAGAAAAGTAAAAAAAAAAAAAAAAGCACACTTAATTATGTATCAGATATGACAAGAGAACTCGGTTACACCCACATTGAATGTTTATTGCAAGAATTTGAAGATACAAACATATATAGGGTTTCTTCAACAATTGTTATTTTACTAAGAACGTGAATAAAATACTAAAGTTAACACACACACACACGCGCGCGCGCGCGCGCGCGCGCGCACAGAGCTGATTTCACTGACAACGGGTATGACATGAATCACTCTTTCCATCAATCAACCTCCTAATCATGACCAGGAAAGAATATTCGGAATCCTAAAGTCCAATTGGAGTAATTTTACATAAATTCAAAAAATTGATTTGCCATCCAACAAATCAGCCTGTTGGCTTGGAATTCAACAGAAAGAATGAACCCATTGTCACTTACAATTTACAAAGACAGACTCCGTCTCAGCATCCTCATTTCCAATCAACGATCATGTCCGAGAGTACCAACGCACTCGGTCTCGCCTCCAACCCACCAGACCTCCAAGCACCACCTCCCATGGTGACAACAACTGAACTGAAGTAGTGCGATTAGAGAGAGAGAGAGTTCAGGTCTTCACTCCCAAGGGAAGTCCTTAGTTTTCACTTCCCTTCCCAAAAGCTTCTTACTTTTTCCCAAACTGTGGCATTGGGATCGCATTTGGCAACAACCCAGTAGTCCAGTACCCACTACCCAGACCCAGACCCAGACCCAGACGGACCACCATTTACTAATTAATTTAATTAATGTCAACCATCCCATTAACATATTATTATATTATATTATATTATATTATATTATATTATTATTACGTGGACCCTACCCAGACCACCATTTTATTATTTTTGGCGTGCATGTGCCAGCTGCCAGACTTGTCAAGCCGGGTCTTTCTACCGGGTCGTCACACCTTCGGGTACACAACAATTCATGCGATAAATCCAAGATGGAATTGCTGCGCCCCGCCTAAAGAACAATCAAAAAAGAATACCAACGCTAAAGAATACCCATTATTCATTTATTGGTCCATAGCCAACTGAAAAATACCACATTATACTTCATTTATTGGTTCAAGATTCCCAATTCTCAGTATTTTTGAAGGTTTTTACTCTATGTTCATCTTGACAGCATAGGATTAGAATTCCTTCAAGCGATTTAACCAGGTTTGTTATTCTCTCTCTTTTCTTTGCGATTTTATTAGGTTTGTTATTCTCTTTTTTTATGGCTTGTGATCTTGTCTACTTATGCGATTGCAGATTTTGCAGCTTTTTTCTTCACACTGATTAGGTTTTCTTACTCTCTCTTTTCTTTTCTTTTCTTTCTTTTCCAATATTTATGGCTTGTTGATCTTTGTATAGTCCTTATTATACGATTGCAGATTTGTTGTTTGTCTTCATACTAACACAGCCTAGTCATACTTCAACTCTTGAAGCAATTTCATCAGGTTTGCTATTCTCACTTTTTTTTTCTTTCTTTTCTTGTTCATAGATTTGGTTAAAGACAACGTGTTCACAACTGAACTACTGAGCACACCCAAATTTTGTATGCAGAAATCTACTTAGTGGTGTAGTTCTTGTAAATGCATAAACTTGAAATTAGAATAGTAGCGGTAGAATTAGATGATAAGATAAACATTGGTATATAGTACATTAATGGAGTAAAAGTGAAAACCTAAGCTTCATTTAATGCTAATCAGTTGCTAAATGCTAACACAACCAAGCTGGATCTTTATACGATTGCAGATTTGCTGCTTCTATCTTCTTACTTCATACTAACAGCCTGGTAATATTTCAACCCATTTCATCAGGTTTCCTATTCTTTCTTTCTTTTCTTTATTCATAGGCTTGGTTATTTTCATTACTAACACAACGGCTTGGTTATTTTCACCTTATGTGGTATAGCTCTTGAAAATAAATTTTATGCACCATAAAATACTTATGGTGCATAAACGTGAACTTGGAATTGAAGCAGTAAAATTATATAATGAGATAAGCATCCTGAATATCATATATCGTATATAATACATTGGAGTAATACAACACCCCCCCCCCCCCCCCAAAAAAAAAAAAAAAAAAAAAAACCCCTTTGTCCTTCTCCCATTCCATCTTGTTTAATACAACATAAAGTAAAATACATACACACACATTTTCTAACACCAACACACCATTTAAAACCATGGTGGCATCTGATTCCCATCCACACTGCACCCATGGTGCCATTACTTATGGCCACATCTCACACAGTGGCTGTACACCCACAAGCACCAGCCGCACACCTACTGTCGTAGCACACCACCTACAGTTGTACCACACCAGAACCACACCTCAGGCACCAGCTGTGCATCCAAAGCTGCACCTCATGTGCCGTCTGCACCCCGAATCTCATCCGCTAGCTGCAAACCCACTGTCATACTAGACTACCAGCTGCACGCCAGCACATCCACATCCGACAGCACACCTATGTCCCACTATTACACCTCACATGCTGGACATAAACTGAAACTGACCCCACTTGTCAGAATCATCTCCAACTCTTTCTATTTTGCGGTGAAGTTCCATGTTCCAATAGAATGTTTTAGTGCATCCAGCTATCCATTAGATGATAGAAACTGAAACTGACCCCACTTGTCAGAATCATCTCCAACTATTTCTATTTTGCGGTGAAGTTCCAAGTTCCAATAGAATGTTTCAGTGCATCCAGCTTTTCCATTAGAAGATAGAAACTGAAACTGACCCCACTTGTGAGAATCATATCCATCCATTTTTAAGGACATCCACGGATAAAGTAGAGATCAAGTAAAAACCTGTGATTGAGGAGATGAAATCTAGCTCCCAATCAGATCCGATGGGAGACGCTTCTCCCTGTTTGGCGCACGGCACGGCACGGCACGGCACGGCACGGCACGGCAGAGTTGTCGCATACGACAAGGTCGACAGAGGCGGAACGGGTCGGAGCTGAGATGGATCTGTTGTCGCTGGCTGCGATGGATCTGTTGTCGGTCTCCTTGGATCTGTTGTCGGTCTCCTGTTGAACCATCTCCAGGCGAGGTCCTTTGTGTCTAGGTCGAGACTCGAGAGGGGTGGCGCCGATAAGGAGTTTCGCTCGCGGCGGAGTCGAGTAGGGGCGGTGGTCGAGCACGGTGGCGTGATGACTGGGGCATGGCGGAGGCTTTCGATCGGTGCTTGAGATCTCACATCGAGAGAAAGAGGATAGATCGTGAGAAAGAGAGGCAGAGAGAGAGAGAGAGAGAGATGGAATTAAGACTAAGAGGAGAGGAGATGCGATTCTGACATCTCTAATTCTCTCTCTCTTTCTTTTCTTTTGTTATTCGAGAATAAGAATTTAGATATTTTGCTAATACCCAAAAATTTGTTATCGGGCCTGATATCCACTTTTAATTTTTCTTTTCGCAGACTCTATTTGACCAAACAGAGATGGGTCTGATATCCACTTTGGGCTTCTGCACGACTGCACGGCCATTTTTACCACGCTTTTGACCATGTAAACTTCTTTTTACAAATCTTTTACTATTTGTACTCACATGTCACCAACTTTACTGTTACTAATCAAGTTTTCAATTTCAGCGTCGCCGAGAATCAATTCCCTATTCAGAACAGAGGACAGGTTGTGCTCAATGCAGCGAGTCTGCTCTTAAGCTGCGCATCAAGTTTCTGGTTTTCTGATTACTCCACCCCGATTACACTTGACTCGGTCAAGATGATCGTAGGCGCAGTTGTTACTGCAATGCTTGTCTACGTAGATTGGGGTATCCATAGGACCCACTTCAAATTGCCTGAGGTATGAAATTCTCAACCAATTGCTAAAATTTTTTTAAGAGAAACAGAGACGCAAGAAATATAATATGAAGTGAAGAAGAAGAATGTAAAATGAATGTATTGTATTTCGTATTATCTCTTGAACTGTACAGATTTCCTAGTATATATAGCGATACATCAATTGACTAAGCCCTGTAGTCACATGCTAATCCCAGAGCGTTTGTTATAATCACGTGACCTAGATCAAGAACCCAAGTTTAGCCAAATTAATATCCTGAGACATAACCTTTCTAAGGTCAAGCCAAGTTTACATACTCTATTAATTTTGTTTAGAACTTGAACGGATTGTTTTCTAATTGAATGTTTAATTTGTAATCTTTCTAAGGTCGGGATTCCATTTCTCATATTGATGGCATGTGAGGCTCTGCCAATAATAGTGACGCAGCTCAAGCCACACCCCTTGTATGTGCTCATGCCGAGGGTATTAAATTTGATCTCGGTTGCAATTCCAATCCTCGGCTCCATTTTCATGAGTGATTTATGGGAGTTTAGTTACTTTGACCCCTGCATTGGCTTTCTAGCTACAGGCTACACCTTTTCGTGGTTAGCCAATTCCACTGGGCTGACGGCAGATCTCGTAAGGATCTTCTATTAATAAAAATTTTAATTTAATAATATTTTTTTTTTAATTTAATCTTTTCTTTAATAATAATGTGATATTAATAACTAATTATTTTCTCGTTTTTTTTATTTAGGTTCTCATATACATAACGGGGTCTGTGCGGTTCCTTCACAGTGCCTACATCTTAGTCCTCTGCATCGGGCCGCAGCGCGCGTGGCGTGTCCTTCGGGAGATCGTTGGGATGATTGGGACATGCTGTGAGGCGATTTGGAACTGCTGTCTTGTGTGTCGCTCCTGCTGCATCTACATTTTTATCCAGAAGTGTGAGGTCCCAGTCCTTGACTCCTCCGACCCCACCTACTGACAGTGTGTCACTCCTATGGATGTGTTGGCTTTTTTATTACTGATATGACTTTGAGCTTTTGATTACTGCCTGTTCTCTGACGGAACCCTACTGACAGTGGGTCCACAGTCCATATATGTTGTGTTGACATTTGGCTTTTGATTACTGACTTAAGAGCTTTGATTACTTGATTGATTATTGCCATTGCTCATATATTGATAGACAGTGGCGGATTTAGAAAAATTTTAAGCCTGGGCACAATAATAAAATAATTAAAAATAATATAAAAATTTTTAAATAATAAATTCACCAAAAAAAATATTATTAAACATATATGCATCATTTTTTCCATTAAACTTATCTTTTTTTTTTAATCCTTGCCTCCTTTACAAAAAAATAAAAAATAGAATTTTAAGTATCTATTACAATCAACACTTCTTTGCATATTTTCATAATTTTAAATCATTTTACTTCATTGGAAATCCCTTTTTGAACGCAGTATTAGCATTGAAGAGAATATTACATAGGGGAGCGTATTCTCTGCCAACCTGTTGGTAGGATGCAAATCTTAGATCCGAACCATTCGATTTAAATCGGATGGTTAAAATTTTTTCGGGCCTATCAATTTGGTATTATGCACGGGGCACCCATCATCGTCTGATTTAATCTCAACGGTTCAGATCGAAAGTTGGCACCCCGCCAACCTTTTAAGGTTGGTAGAGGATATCATTCCTATTACATAGTACATGTTTTTTTTTTGTGACAACAAAATGACTTTACACATATTACAAATTTGCAATTAATTACGTGATTCAGATAGAACATACGGTCTTAAACTTATACATTTTGTCATAGAAAAAATATATGCTCTTTACATTAATTAGACGTGAATTAACACCATATAGTTCAGTTCATGTTATTTGTATAAATTGCCACTAATTTTCACATTAATTTTCGCACTAATTTTCTAAGAAATTATCTATAATAATAATTGAATGACATATTGAGAATTGAAGAAATTTAACCTCTACAACAAATTGATTGCAATTCCTATGGAAAAGGAGCATGTAATTTTCAGAAGCGAAAATCAGAAGGTACGAATGGGCTGTGGGAAACAAAAAAAATAAATAAATAAACAACTTGTTTGTCGTTTATCAGCCAGTCAATCATTTTAGATTCAAAGAAAGAATTAGTCTAAATTGCTCTCCATTGAGTAGTTGCGTTAAAAAAATATTCTGCTTGTAAACATTTTAGCGGAGCGAAAAAAAATGAAGAATGAAGTGAAAAGTTCAAGGCACGGTTCTCATTCAGGCCGAAGAAGCCAAGGCACAGACTAAAATCAAGCCTAGGCACTTGCCTAGGCTTGCCCTCACTTAGATCCGCCCCTGTTGATAGAATAGAACTTTTGATTATTGCCAGTTTAGATTAGCGATGATGATTTTACCGACTGCAATTTATGAGTTTTTTAGTTAGTTTTGGTTTTTTTTTAGAATTGTTTTATTATTATTATTATTATTATTTACATTTATTTATAGCTAGGGCTGTCAATGAAATCCGTTTACCCTACCCGTACCGTATTCGATAAGGCGGGTATGGGTAAGGTTTTATTTTCGTTAGACTAACGGGTATGGGTACGGGTAAAGAAAAATTTTCGTAAACTTATCGGGTACGGGTACGGGTACGGGTAAGGGCTATTTCGTACCCATTATCTAACGGGTAATATTTTACAAACATATATGTATATATATTGGTACGGGTATGGGTAAGCTTGCTTGTATTGGTAGCAGTTTATAAATTCACAAATCCATGAAAATAGATGCAGCATCTTCTAATAAAACCTTAAGAGCTATAAATTATAATAGATGATTGTCTATTGTACGCCAGCAATATACATGTCAAATTTCAAGTGAAAAAGGGCATCTAAATATTTACCAACAAAAATGCTATTTTGGCCCTTGCGGTACTTGTGGCATTAAAGGGCACAATGAGGTTTAACCTGTCAGAATTGAACTATTTGGGTATGTTTAACTGAGAAGACAATTTTGCAAATTTTTTTACTTATTTGCAAAAGAGTCCAAAATATTTTTTGTGTACATTGCAATTGATGTTTTAACTTTCTTTTATTTATTGTTGGAGTGTAATTAGGAATAACTTTGAATTGCTAAAAAGATTATGTTAATATGAAAGAAAATGCCTCAGCATGGATAACTATTACAGGAGAACTGAATTTGAAGTGGTCACCGACTTAAAAATATTAAATAAAATTTGTGTGTAAACACTAAGCCGATCTGTTGCTCTTTTTTTGCAACAGGAAGAATTTTGTTGCTATTTAAGCAACTTAAACTTACAACGGAAGTAAAGTACAATTATTATGTAATCGTATAGGCAGAAATTGAACATTTAAGGAAAAATTACATCTGCAGAAATGAAAGAAAATTATGAAAAAAATAAATACCGATTCACCGTGTCAACTAAAACCACTCTTCTTCAAAAGGAGTAGCACTCTTTAATTAGCCTTTGTGTCAACAGAAGGAATACAAAATTCATTATGCCTAACCATCAATTCTCAAATATCAGCCTAGAATTGCAACGAAACCATGACAACATAATACACACACCAAAGTCGTTTGGCCCTGTTCTTCAAGTTTTCATTACACCCACCCATCAAGTATAGAACGATTCAGATTTTCCGGCTACGGGGCCCCACCCACAAAGTATGGAATCCTCCTAAGGAAGATCCGGTGCTGGCTGTTTACACGAACATGTTATGTTTGATGATAGGTTTCCAAATAAGAGCTCTGGCTCAAGGTTTTCTGATTTCTCTGTATTAATTTCTGGCGATCAGTTTAGATATGATACTGAGTCGCCTAATTCACAAATTGGTTATCCAAGCCCTAATTCCCCAATCCCCATACCAGTCAAACCGACCATCCAATGCACATCCTCAGGTTTGTTAGTTGCTTCAACTTGTTATATTTTTTTGAACATGGGTCAGCATCCAATTCTGTACCAATCTCTGACAATGATTGTTGCCACATCAATCCGATAGCAGCTGTTTGTTCAAATAAGATGAATTAATTAGAAGTTAAGACACACTTGCCCTCCTATTGTGTCTGTCCAAAAGGTCGCCTCATGGAAATTCTGACCCAACCAAGCAAAAGACCTGGAAATACTTAGCAAAAATAAAATCAGTTTGGGCTATCCATGTAATAGACTGGAAGTGACATCTCTATCGCTATCGCTTGAGAGAGAGAAGCCATTTTTTCCCTTTTTCTTTTGTTATTCTGAGAATAAGAATTTAGATATTTTGGTCCAATCAATATTTTGCTAATACCTAAAAAATTGTTATCTGGCCTACGGGCCTTTAACGCCCAAAAAAAATTGCTATATGCCTATATGAGAATGTCACTTTTAATTTTTCTTTTCGCAAACTCTACTTGGACCATAGAGAGATGGGTCTGGTATCCACTTTGGGCTTCTTTTCGGCCATTTTTACCACGTTCTTGACCATGTAAACATCATTTTACAAATCTTTTACTATTTGTACTCACTATGTCAATGTCACCAACTTTACTGTTATTAATCATTAATCAAGTTTTCAATCTTTCAGGTTCGCCGAGAAGAAATTCCCTATTCAGAACAGATACCAGGCTTGGCTCAACGCAGCGAGTTTGCTCTTAAGCTGCGCATCCAGTTTCTGGTTTTCGGATTACTCCACCCCGATTACCTTCGACTCGGTCAAGTTGATCGTAGGCGCATGTATGACCGGAATGTTGGTGTACGCAGATTGGGCTATCCATAGGACCCACTTCAAATGGTTTGTGGTATGAAATTCTCAAACAATTGCTAAAAATTTTGTTTAGAACTTGAACGGATTGTTTTCTAATTGAACGTCTAATTTGTAATCTTTCTAAGGTCGGGATTCCGTTCGTCCTGTTGATGGCGTGTGAGGCTCTGCCAATAATATTAACGCAGCTCAAGCCACTCCCCTTCTTTGTGCTCATGCCGAGGGTATTGAACTTGCTCTCGATTTCAATTCCAATCCTCGGCTCGATTTTTATGAGCACATGGGAGATTAGTTATTTTGACCCGTGCATCGGCTTTCTAGCTACCGGCTACACCTTCTCGTGGTTAGCCGATTCTACTGGGATCACGGCAGATCTCGTAAGGATCTTCTTTTAATAAAATTTTTTAATTTAATTTTGTTATTTAATAATAATAGTCTTTTCTAATAAAATTTTAATTTTATTTTATTCTTTAATAATGTGATATTAATAACTAACGTTCTTTTTTATTTAGGTTCTCATATACATATATAACCGGGTCTGTGCGATTCGTTCACAGCGCCTACATCTGTGTCCTCTGCATCGGCCCGCACCGTGTATGGCATGTCGTTGAGACTTGTTGGAATTTGATTCGGCATTTCGTTGAGTCTTGTTGGAAATGCTGTCTTGTGTGTCACGCCTGCTGCGTCTACATTTGTATCCAGAAGTGTAAGGCCCCAGTCCCTGACTCCTCCTACCCCACCTACTGACAGCAGGTCCACATATGTTGTGTTGGCGTTGTGTTGGCTTTTTGATTATTACTGCCAGTTGCCCTGTTCCCTGACGACGGAACCTCTTACTGACAGTGGGTCCACAGTCCACATATGGTTGTGTTGGCTTTTTGATTACTTACTGATGATGACTTTGAGCTTTTGATTACTGCCTGTTGACGGAACCTTACTGACAGTGGGTCCACAGTCCACATATGTTGTGTTGGGCTGTTGGCTTTTGATTACTGACTTAGAGCTTTGATTACTTACACTTTTGATTTAGTTATTGATTATTGTCACTTGCTCATATATTGATAGAAGTTTTGATTAGGCTATTGATTTAGCTATTGGATTTATTTTTTTTAGAATTGTTTTATTTTTTATTTTATTTTCATTATTTAAATTTATATTTATTTATTTATATATAACTTTTATTAAGGTGATTGCGCGGTATAAAAGACAACAACAGACTAATGAACAGCGCACGTGACTATTTATATAGCACTTTGTATAATTGTATGTTTTAAATGTCCCGTACGTGTGGGACTAATATTAAACCGGTAAGAACGGCGAGCTGCGAGTGCGACTCTAGGATGCCGTGGGCAGTGGGCTGCTCACGTGCTGCTGCATGGGACCCTCCTTATCATCTCACTCCTAATTTCTCTTCGTCCTTTCTACTTTGGTTCCCTACATACCATAATTTCCAGTAACAAGTTTAGCTTTCTCTAGTTCACTGTGTTTGGATGGAGGCCGAATAAGAATAAGAATAAGGAATTTTTAGAATCTCGTGCCAATTCTTATTCTTATTCTAATAACATAGTTTTGTTAGTATAAGAATAAGGGCCCAAATTCCTTATTTTTGTGTTGTTTGTGTTGCACAAGAATAAGAAATTTGGAGCTTATTCTTATTCAAGCCTTATTCTACTCCATCCAAACACACCCTATATATATTTCCACTTTCCAGTAACAAGTTTATACTTATTATTCTAATCTTCGTCCTTTCTACTTTGGTTCCCTAGTCCCTACAATTGCATCTTCTCAGATTTATGAACGCGCGGTCCCCATGTTAGAGATCTATTGTCCCTCTGATCTGTATCGAATGGCAAGTGTTTGAAGAATGTTATATCTTCTATTCTTCTGTTGTAGCCTTATGTAAAGGATCAAGGATGCATGAAGATGTCTCTGTCATTACCTTTCGTATATATTTTGTTTTTACGGTGTCTTATACGAGAGAGCATTTCCATATATGAGATAGAAACCACCCAAAAAAGCAAAAAAAATAAAATAAAATAAAAAATAAAAAAAGCGAGAGACATAAAATTAACTGACCAACAATTGAAAATTTGTTTTTTGGGTAAATGAAATTTCAATTTTCGTCCGATTTTAAGAAATTACCGGACAAGGTTTCAATTTTAATTGTCTTTACATGTTGAACAACTAGCATGATTTGTCCGGCGAAGCCGCGATCACCCTCATGATTTGTATTTTTATTGACATTTCATAATTTGTGTTATCGTTAATTAAAATTATAAGCATATAGTATTCCTTCTTTTCAAGATAGTAGTACTGGAATTATAAGCATATAAATTAATTATTGTTGATAATCTCATGAATAATTATTGTAATTAAGTTCCATAATAAAATAGAACAAAATGAATGCTGTTGAAATCCATCCAGTATCAAATGCAATAACGTTTTTCACACAGAGCTTTCTTGTATCGGTAGTTTATAAATTCACAAATCCATGAAAATAGATGCAGCATCTTCTAATAAAAATTTAAGAGCTATAAATTAATAGATAATTGTCAATTGTACGCCAGCAATATACATGCCAAATTTCAAGTGAAAAAGGGCATCAAAATATTTACCAACAAAAAAATGCTATTTTGGCCCTTGCGGTACTTCTGGCATTAAAGGGCACAATGAGGTTAAACCTGTCAGAATTGAACTATTTGGGTATGTTTAACTGAGAAGACTATTTTGCAAATTTTTTACTTATTTGCAAAAGTTGCGAAAGAGTCCAAAATATTTTGTGTACATTGCAATTGATGTTTTAACTTTCTTTTATTGTAGTTTAATTAGGAATAACTTTGAATTGCTAAACAGATTTAAGTTAATATGAAAGAAAATGCCTCAGCATGAATAACTATTACAGGACAACTGCATTTGAAGTGGTCACCGACTTAAAAATATTAAATAATTTTTTTGTGTAAACACTAACACGATCTTTTGCTCTTTTTTTGCAACAGGAAGAATTTTATTGCTATTTAAGCAACTTAAACTTACAACGGAAGTAAAGCACAATTATTATGTAATCGTATAGACAGAAATTGGACATTTAAGGGAAAATTACTTCTGCAGAAATGAAAGAAAATCATGAAAAAAAATAAATACCGATTCATCGTGTCAACTATCTAGGTCATTATTGAGCTTAAAACCTCAAGCAGAGATTTATTGATCTCATCCTTGATTTTTTTTTTTTAATACAAAACAGTTCATAATCTGATACGAAGTCCTTTCCAACCTTTACTGCAATGAAATAACTTACAAAATTCTGAAGTAATACTTTAGCTTCTTGACGTAAAGCGTTAAAACAACTCCTCTTCAAAAGGAGTAGCACTCTTTAATTAGCCTTTGTGTCAATAGAAGGAATACAAAATTCATTATGCCCAACCATCAATTCTCAAATATCAGCCTAGAATTGCAACGAAACCATGACAACATAATATATATACACACCAAAGTCGTTTGGCCCTCTTCTTCAAGTTTTCATTACGCCCACCCATCAAGTATAGAACGGTTCAGATTTTCCGGCTGCGGGGCCCCACCCATACAGTATGGAATCCTCCTAAGGAAGATCTGGTGCTGGCTGTTTACACGAACATGTCATGTTTGATGATAGGTTTCCAAATAAGAGCTCTGGCTCAAGGTTTTCTGATTTCTCTGTATTAATTTCTGGCGATCAGTTTAGATATGATACTAAGTCGCCTAATTCACAGATTGGTTATCCATGCCCTAATGCCCCATACCAGTCAAACCGACCATCCAATGCACATCCTCAGGTTTGTTATATTTTTTTGAACATGGGTCAGCATCCAATTCTGTACCAATCTCTGACAACGATCGCTGCCACATCAATCCGATAGCAGCTGTTTGTTCAAATAAGATGAATTAGAAGTTAAGACACACTTGGCCTCCTATTGTCTCTGTCCAAAAAGTCGCTTCATGGAAAATTTGACCCAACCAAGCAAAAGACCTGGAAATACCTAGCAAAAATAATGTAATATTGAATAGAGATATTAATGAAAATTGATCAACAGTGTCAAAAAAACATGAATTTTAAAAATATAAGATAAAATAACATTTGTAATATAAAAAGATGATAGTGATTGACAGTAACAATAGGCCTGCAATCACTGGCTTCATCAGCCAAGATAGGTGGCCCACGATCCATACCCCGGTGGATTAGATTATCAAATTATCGAAAGTGCTTCCATTTGTCAATGACACACCGACCTAACAAAGACTCATAAAAACCATTGTTAGCAGAGAGGGGAAAACTATAAATCAATCCAACTGTACATGTTATTTTATTTTACTTTTTTGGTATATTTCTCTTAAATGTATGATACACCACCTCACATCCCTTTTCTACTTTTGTTTATCTTACTTTCTACAATTAATTTGGGTTTGGCTCAACCAGGTAGGTTAGCACGATCACTGGTCATGTGAAAGAAATTTGACAGTTCTCTTTACCTTCACGTGTACCAGTAACTGGTGCCAACACTAATGGAACAGAGGTAAGATCAATAACTTGGTAAAATATACAATAAAAAACCTTAATTAAACAAAAGTATTAAAAGAAAATAAAACTTGCCTTAAAAGGACACTATCTTCTTCTTCTTTGAGTATTGTATAAATACAATACACGACTTCAATTTTTGAAGAGGATATCTTTCAGAACTCAATTATTATGCCAAAAAATTAATAAATATTAATGGAGCTTCGCTTTGGACAGTTCAGACTTCAGACTCTCTATTAGACTCAGAGAAATAATAGCAATAGCAATTTTTCTCTTCAATTTTATTCCTAAGTATCATAGAAATTTATTAATGCCCGTTGCGTGCATGCAATGAAAAATAGGAGAAATATTTTCTACTATATTCTTCACAATAGAAGAAACAAAGAACTTTTAAAACGCTCCATGTCCAATGCCATATTTGAATGCAAAAGGTAGTCGTTAGTAGAGAAATGCCCCATTACATACACAGTTACCTGTTGGGGCCCTTCTATAGGTATCATATTTTGTATTAAAAAATGGTAAGCGGAAAAAATTCATAAAAAATAGTAAAAAAATTTAAAAAACTATAAAATTTTGTTTTCTATGAGATTTTAATATATTGATTGAGTTGGTTAAATTAGATTTGACAATTTGTGAAACCACCGACCAAAACGGTCATGGTGCACGAAAGCTTATAAGCATCATGGTTCACAATAGATTTACTCAAAAAATATATCATTATTTTATCTTTTGATAAATTTTCTATCCTTGGTGACTTCTGATAAGTTGCAGTCTTTTCCGAACGGTTCCTTCAAAGTAATTTTATTTTCTTTTAAAAACATTATGTTGTTCCTTCTCTGTAAATCATGCACTAGAAGTTTTAGGAACGCAAATCTTAATGAGCTAGTCTTAATCGTTGTGTAGTTATTATTAAAAAAAAAAATTCTGATGGCAGGTTTTAATTGAAACAGAATGGAAGGATCAGTAGAAGAGGAGATACAACTAAGGCACCCAAATTAACTAGTGTGATTTTTTCTTATATAGCATATATAAAATTGAAAAATATTTCAAAAGAAAATCACATATATATACTGATACTTCCCATTCCAAAGTACAAAGCATAAGAGCGTACTGACGTAACGCTTCGGCAGCAGCTGATTATGAGCTCATAAGGAACATTGCCACACAAATTGAACCACAGCCAGACTTGATTATTTAACAAAATTCTTGCTTTATGCATCCGCTTAGATCATGTCTAGCGCGCATGCTCCTACAAACGAAGGAACCAACCACAAAATTGCCATCAAAATAACTGCCTTAAGTTGGTACCAAGGTAATATCTTCCTGAGGAGATAAATATCCAAAACCAAGACGAGCAGAGTGATTATGATAACAAGAAAATTACAAATATTTTTCTTGATTTTGGGATCGACCTTAGGATTATCACTTGTCCGCATCCACAGCAAAAGGAGTGACGTTCCTAAAATCGCAACGAGATAGCGCCAAAATTCCTCATCCAACGACTTGAACCCAGAGTAATATATAATTATAGGCAAAGAAACAATGCTCAAGAAAGTCATTGATGATATCCAAATAGCCAAAGCAACTTTGCAAATGCAGCGACATGACTGTGTAGTATCATCTTCATCTTCGGTAGGCTCTTTAAAATAGATAGAAAATTAATAAATGAGGATAATGAAATAATTACTGCAGTCTGAATATTGTAACAAATTATATTAAATCCCTTGATTAGTTTAATTTTAATAATTAATACTATGGTTCTAATAACCATACAAATTCCTACATTAATTTATTGGACCAAGGTCTTAATTGATTATTAGGTCCATTAATATGCAGTTATGCACCCAAACAACAAGGTCATTGGAGGTAATTCAAAGTCAACAGATGGTTCCAATATATGAATTCTCAATCACAAATTCATGATCAACGTTTTTCTTTTGAAACTCAACATCGTTACCAAAAAATTTGATTAATATAGGAATGAAAAATGGATCCAATTATCGTACCTTTGCATGGTTGTCCTGGCAAATTTGTTTGATTAGTTTCCTCAATTGGCTTGGTGTTGGCTTCAACGTCCATGAACCTGACAAATCTTTGCATAATACATTTACAAGATTGACAAGGAGATGTTTTGTTGTTTTGAATACGTATTTAATGCACATTCATCTCGGATAGTGTAGACTGTCGCCAAGATTTTATTTGAACATATATTATAGATGTAGGAGCAAACTATTGTTGTTTCTAAGCCAGTACAGCAGATCCTATTGAATAAAAACGGAAATGATTCACTGAATCACAAAATATAAGCAAAAGAAACTCTAATCATTAACAGGGAAAAGAGTAAATTAAATGGAATTAAGATCAGCGTACCTGAACCAATTGAAGGACGAATACTCACAAGTAGGAGCTTGAGATCAAATGCTTTTGGTGCAGGCTTCGTATAACAATATAACAATATAACGTAGCTCAAACTATATTTTGTTGATCAGTCTTATTTTAGTCTATCCTTCGATTTTATTTTTGTACATGATTAGTAATTAAGATCTGTCTAAAAGTGCTCTCAGCTTTATTAATTTATCAGTCTAAATTTAGTTACTCTTTACATTGTCTTGGATTTATTGTATACAATTATATATAATTATATATGGAACTGCATACTCAATTTTTTGCAAGAGGCAATCAAAGATTAATCAAAGGGGGACCATTCTTACAAAATATATACACGTTATTTTGAAGATTCAGTAATTAATTGACTATATGCTATTATCAACCCTGTTAATTCGGATTATGTTTGGAAAATTGAAAAGATAAGCGTTATAACAAGGTGGATGCAAAGATAAGCGTAATGGAAACTTGTGAACTAGCTGACCTTTTCATAGGGCAAAGATAAGCGTTATAACAAGGTGGATGCAATTAAATATCTGTGATATAACTAAAGATTCGCCCCCTCCTATTCATAAACAAGGTGGAGCCTTTAACAATTAAAGAACGTTGGACCACATTGGTTTGATGTAATCTCAATTGTTTGATTTAAAATTGATGTCTAGATAAGCTACAAACATCCAAGGAATTTAATATAATCAGAATACAATTGAACTCGTCTCTCATAATATCTTCTCACTTCTCTGAAAAGTTCAACAAGTATCATTCAATACAAAGGTCCTGTAAGACAAATTGTACACACATCTGTTTTATAAATGCAAATGGTCTGTTTATTTTAATTAAAAAATTTTCAGACAAAAAAAATATATATATGTAGGTTCCTACTAAAAGGCATATATGCAAAGCTCAAATACATTTTCACATACCTTGTGCAATTATCAGACCCAAAGAACCACTATTGCATTCTCCTTTCCTCCACAGCCTAAGCAAACAAAAGAGATTAAATGGAAGTTACACGCATCAGTTGGTAAATAAAAGTTTCTTATTAATTTTTCTGAAGAAAAAAAAAATCTAACTAACATCCTCTGCGGTAAGGCAACGGGTTTTAGTCCCTCATTGAGCAGGTTCGAATCCTTCCGTCCCGGCCATTTGCATTAAGCATTTATGACAGTGTTATGTTTGAAGCAATATATAATTTCCCTAGTTTGTTAAATTTAGTATTACTCGCATGATATTTCCTACGATTTTTAGGGGTCTTTTTGCATAATTTGTCATCCTTGTAACCACTTTACTCTTAATAAATGCAAAACACTAACAATTATCTGATCGCTGTGTGTATTTTCTTTCATTGCACCGACTGCTATACAAAAAAAAAAAAGTTTGCATCATGACCTTCAAATTTTAAATTCTATAGAGACAAATATCAAAGGTTGGAAATCATCCCTTTTTAGTATTTACTATTAGACAGAGTCTACAATATAATTGATTAAAAATACACAACTCAAAGATAAAATTGTGGAACTGAATATGCAAGTAGGAAAAGACTTTTAGCTTTAGAGAAATGAAACAACAACACTAAATAGCAAATAAGAATCAAAATTATAAAAGATCATAATTTAAAGCTTTGACTCTAATATGTGAGATTTCACTACAGACTACACTGTCAACCAAAAGACGGCCAATTCAAACTCAATAAAAACAATATATAAAGCTAAAATCATTACCATATACTCTTGCATCCAGCAAGGTAACACAGAGCAGATTACCACATGCAACCACATTTAGCCAAGAGCACGAACTGGTTGCAGTCTCTCCTTCCATTGCCTTCTACCAGCATTAAAGAGTCAAGACCTCCGGAGACCATAGAAGAGAGACCAGCAAACGGAGTCTTAAATTGGGATTGACCGACCCACATTTAGGCGCGCTGAACAGAATCGCCTTGACATGGATGGCAACAACAATTCCGTGCCAGTAATGCAGAAAATTCAAATAATTGATCTTCCATCCAACAAATCAGCCGGTTGGATTGGATTTCAAAAGAAAGAATGAACCCATTGTCACTTACAAAGACAGACTCCGTCTCAGCATCCTCATTCACAATCGCCGACATGTACGAGATAACGAGACTACCACCGCACTCGGTCGCCCATCCAACCCACCAGACCTCCAAGCACCACCTCCCATGGTGACAACTGACAACAACTGAACTGAAGTGGTGCGATCAGGAGAGAGAGAGTTCAGGTCTTCACTCCCTAGTCCTTAGTTTTAACTTCCCTTCCCAAAAGCTTCTTACTCTTTCCCAAACTCTGGCGATGGGAGAGAGACAGTTGCCTTCGCATTTGGCACTACCCAGTACGTACCCACTACCCAGACCAGATGGACCACCATTTACTGATTAATTAATGTCAACCATCCCATTAACATATTATTATATTATATTATGTTACATTATATTATTATTTCGTGGACCCTACCCAGACCACCATTTTATTATTTTTGGTGTGCCTGTGCCAATCTGCCAGACTTGTCAAGCCGGGTCTTTCTATCGGGTCGTCACACCTTCGGATACACAACAATTGATGCGATAAATCCAAGAAGAAATTGTTCAGCGGCCTAAAGAACAATCAAAAGAATACCTTAGCGAAGTTTTTTTTTGAGGAAAACCATACCAAAGTAACGAACTAAAGAATACCCCATTATTGACCCATAGCTAACTGAAGAATACCCCCATTATAGTGTTAGTTTAATACCCCAGCGGTAGAGAACTTCAAGAATTATTTCCCAATTCTCATTATTTTTGAAGGTTTTTACGCTATGTTCATCTTTACAGCATAGGATTACTTGAGGCAATTTTATCATTTTTGTTATTCTCTCTTTTCTTTTCTTCGTTATTCTCTCTTTCTTTTCTTTTTTTTATGGCTTGTTGATCTTGTCTATTTATAAGATTGCAGATTTGCAGCTTCTCTCTTCATAATGATTAGATTTTCTTATTCTTTCTTTTCTTTTCGTTCTTTTCCCTTTTGCTCTTTATGGCTTGTTGATCTTTGTCTTCTTATATGATTGCAGATTTGCTGCTTCTATCTTCAGCCTAGTCATACTTCAACTCTTCAAACGATATCATCAGGTTTCCTAGCTATTCTCTCTTTCTTTTCTTTCTTTTCTTGTTGATAGGCTTGCTTACTTCCATTTTAGTGAAGTTTAATTTGTTTTCAGTTATATAGGTTAAAGACAATGTGTTCACAACTGAACTACGTACTGAACACATCCAAACTTTGTATGAAGATCCACCTTATGTGGTATAGTTCTTGTAAATAAATTTTATGCACCATCAAGTTTTAGGGAAAATTTTTTCTATGCTCCTCAAAACTGAGGAAATGGTGTATTTGCCCCCCGAAACTAAAATCTTCGGTTTTTGCCCCCCCAAAACTTCAGATTTCTTCTCAAAATGCCACTGCCTCTTTTTTTATATTATATTTAATATTAAAATAATGAAATTATAATTTTTGGACCATTATACCCCAGTCGATTAGACCAATCAAACCAGTCTCGCTCGATCTCTTCTCCTCCTCTCTCGCTAAAACCTTAGATCGAAGCACAGAGCATACACCTCCGCTCCGCTTGGTTCTCTATCTGCCTTTGCTCTCTCCGCCTAAGCACCTCCGAATTTACACCTCTCGAAGCACCCGAATTTCCTCCACCGCCTCCGTCTCCTTGCCTCTCTCTCTAAACTATAAACCTTCGTCGAGCATCGGCGCCCAACCAAGTAGTGCAGCGTCAGATCGTCAGCAGTGGGACCAGCCTGTAGGTGAATACGTCAGCCTCGTCGAGAGGTGCCTTGGCTTTCAGCAGCCCGGCTCTAACTACTCCTTTGAAGATGCTGGCAATGGCCGGAGAAGGGTTTGTTATTTTTCTTTAATTTCACCGCTTTTGATAGTAACTACATTATATTTTATATTTTTTAGTGTCTTTGATCAAGTAGGCCTTGTGGTCAATTGCATATCTATAGGCATAATTAGCTTAATTGATGCAATTTGCACAAGTTTTAGACTTAGGAGCAGAGAGAAATCTAATTTGGGGCTTAAAGTGAGGCTCAAGTTTTTTTTGTTTTTTCCCTTTAAATTATCATGTTACAACTTACAACAGAGAGTTTATAATTAGACCAATATCGATTCTTTTTCTACTGACACAACCTAAAATACTCTTATGTATAATTGATACCATTGTGGTACTGGTACCAGCACACTTATTTTTTGCATTACTTAACCTCTTGTATAAAAAGTCATTTCCAAAATACCACTACTAACTTAAATGAATCAAAACTAGAGCTGGCATATAGGATCCGAAGGAAGAAAGTCAAGGCCACGTGGCACCCCTCATAATAACAAAATCCTAAATAACATCTAGTTACTGATAAGCTATTTCTTTCTTTTATATTTTTGTGAATTATGACATATCACCAATCCTTTTATCAATTTGTGACAGATATCTTTGTAGTCCACATTAGGTAGCATTAAAGTTGTAGCTGGCTTGGATGCATGGTCCATTGGATTGTCAGTGCAGTACATGATAGAGGTATAAGCTCATGCTCCTTTCTAACAGACTGTGCACTGCTACAGAAAACCTGATGGGTGAAGAAAATGCTGGAACTGTAGAATATTGAACAAATTAAGAAACTAGTTTGGCAAACAAAAATGTACCATTCAAAGTTGCGCAAAAGGACACCACAGACGGTACTCTAGTCCTATACAAGTTACAACTGTTATTAAGTTTGGCAGAGGAGATAAAGCCCTTGATTAATAGTTATCTAAGGTGAAATATTTATGTGCTATATTATAGCCTGTCCTAGAAATTCTGATTTTTTATTTAAATTTCCGACAGTCAGAAGTATAAGGTAGGAAAAGCAAAATCGAAACATCATGCGGCTTTTTTTTTTTTTTTTAAAAATGTGTATCATCGCGTCTGAAGTAAGAAAAAAGGTACCAAAATCCCACTCAAGCCTAGTGAAATTTACAAATTACAATGGTGTCAAGAAAATGTGCATAGTCTAGTTTCGACCAATATTTTTTCTTAATTTTTTTAAAAAAATATATTATTTTAATTTATCCCACCAAGCAGTAAATCGTTTTTTCCTTCTTACGTGTACTTTTTGTTTAATTGTCCTGTGATATCTATTTTCTACGACATTATTTTATTCATAAAAAAAATTACGAGAAGGCGTTACAGAAAAATTACAAGTGTACGACAAATAAATAAGGACCAAAATGTGCCAGATTTTTTGAGGGCATGAAAAATAGGACAAAGATAAAATTCGAACGGACAGGAGATAAACAAGGAATTTTTGGATGGTGACAGTGTAAGAGCCCCGTTTTACATGCACGTGACTCCCACGTGTCCTTTCTCTCCCTCCATTTTCCAAGTCCCCATCCCACTCTCTTCGTTTCCCCCCCGAATTTTAGTCGACAAAGGGGAAGAAAAAAGAGAAAATTTCTCACAAGTAAGACTCTTTATGCTTTTATTTATTTATTTTTTTTGCAATTCTAAGTATTAAAAAGAACCCAGTTAGAGAGAGATCGATTTGATTCCAGTGCTAATAACGGTCAGAAGATGCTTATTCTTGGTATTTGTGTAAAATATTTTCTAATTTCATCTTTATTTGTCTTTTAGAGAACTTATGTAGTGTCATGGGCAATTTTGATGAACTGCAGTGTTATCCTATTGTTCTTTGAAATTAATTTTATTTTTTGTTTTCATTCCAAAAAACTATGTTTGTTCTTTTTCTATAAAACATGCAGTAAATATCTAGGAATGCTATTTTGATGAGTTATTCTTAACAGTGATATTGATGTAGTTATGTTTGAAAAATTGTTTTGAAAAGCAGGTTTGATCAAACAGAATGGCAGGAGTAGAAGATGCAACAAATGAACTCAAATTGTCCCCAGCAATTCCAAATGACAATCACAGCACCAATGAAGCAATTGGTGATTCATCAATGCCTGTGGAATCAAATTCACAGCATTCAATTGACAATTTCCATGAAAACACCAATGATTCACATGGGCAATTTCAACAAGAGCCTGTTATTGATACCGCAGCACCCTTTGAGTCGGTTAAGGAGGCCGTCAGCAAGTATGGAGGCATTTTGGATTGGAAAGAGGTAAGATTTGCAATACCCTTTTGTGTAATTTTGCATGAATTTATATTTTGTTATTGTACTATTTGGGCCTGAAAATATTTCCCTCTGGATTTTCTTCTGGTTTGTTTGCCATTTCCATGACCTTAATTGGTGCCAGAAATAAAACCCACAAAACACAATCAATGGACCATGATTTTTGAGGGATTTGTGACAAACACTGATGTCTCGACAGATGTAATCTAAATCTGCAAAATTTACAAATTAAAGATGAAATTGTAGTTTCTGATAATAATAGTGCTTTCATCAAGTATTCCATAGAATTTCTAACCCTACAGATATATTCTGTTACCTACTAAAGTGTTTAAAATAGACATTTATCGGCAAATAACGGGCTGTTGCTGGTTTGCTAGTAAGAATGCTAACTGTATCCATTAGAGTAGAGAACAAGCCTTTGGCCTAGTTTCAAAGTTAGGAAACTTGATGCCTTCTTTATCCCATAAAAAGGTAAGCTGTATTTATCGCAGAACATGTTTGGTATGTAGGTTCAAACTGTGTTCGAGCTTACGGAGCAATTGTGGTCATGTGATAAGTTGTGCTGTTTTATTTCTGGGGTTTCTGGTGAAAAGTTTTACCCAAATTGCTCTTGACCAGAAAAAAAGTTAACAATATAAGAAGCCCTTCATCTTTAGAGGTGCCATATTTTTTGTCATATAAATTCTGCTTCAAGCTCATATATGGTCCTAATTGGGCTAACTATATTCTTGGGCTTAGTGCACAAAATTTTCATTGATAGTGTGAATAATATATCTATGATTAATTTGTGTATTGTTAATAAATGTTGAGCACCTGCATTATACACTAGGATGAAAATTGAGAAAATAAATGATCACCTCTAGAAATACAGCCATGAAGGCTTTCAGAAATTTATTCCTTTTTAGTTACCTACGTTCTCTGTACCAATTTACAGAGGAGGCGACGTGTAGAAGCTGATCTTGGCAAGGCGCAAGTAGAGATACCTGAGTACAAAACAAAAACAGTTGCGGCAGAAGAATCCAAAACTGGAGTCTTAGAAGAACTTACAACTACAAGACGGCTTATAGAAGACCTCAAACATGGTATTGAAAAAGCTCAAACCGAAGAAAAGCAAGCAAAACAGGACTCAGAACTGGCCCAACTTCGAACAAAGGAGGTTAAGCAAGGCGTCGCTTATTTGGAGAGTGCTGCCACCAAAACACAGCTAGAAGTCGAAAGAGGAAGGCATTCCAGTGCTGTCGAAGAACTGGCCACAGTGAAGAGCGAGATGGAAACACTACAGAAGGAATACGTCTCCTTGATTGAAGAGAGGGACATTGCTGTAAAGAGATCTGAAAAGGAAATTTCTAAATCAAAAGAGATTGAGAGAAATGTTGAGGAATTGACCTTGGAGTTGATAACACTGAAGGAATTGCTAGGTTCATCTCATGCAACTCATGTCGAAGCAGAAGAAATCAGGATAAATGTTGCTTTGGATTGGGAAAAAGAGAAGCTTGACATGGAGAAGGAGATCGAACAAGGAGAAGTGCAGTTGCGGCAACTCAGTGACCAGGTAACACAAACCAAGGAATTAGAGTCGAAGTTAGAAGCGGCTTCTGATTTGTTGGTGAGTTTGAGAGCTGAGTTTTTCACCTACATGGAAGGGAAATTGAGTCAAGAATTACCAGCAAGTGCAGAGGAAATGCTCAAAGAACTTGAAGAGATAAAGAACAATTTAGAAAAGGCAAAAGATGAAGTAAAATGCTTGAGAGTTGCAGCCGCTTCTTTGAAAATTGACCTCGAAGAAGAGAAGAAAGCACTTGATGAAGCCAGAAGAAAAGAATCACAAGCATCTCTCTCCGTTTTAGCTCTTGAAGAAGAGCTCAACAAGGTAAATGCAGAGTTATCAAAATCCATATCACAAGAGGCAAAAGATGAGCCAGACGAGCTCACAACCAAGCTGCAGCAGGCATCTGAGGAAGCTGAGCATGCCAGATCAGCCGCCAGCCTTGTACGTGAAGAGCTGGAAAAGGTTAAAGAAGAAACAGAAGAAGCGAAGGCTGCAGCAAGGGCCATGGAAATGAGATTACAAGCCATGTTAAAGGAAATTGAAGCAACCAAGTGTTCTGAAGACTTGGCTGCTTCAACTGTTGATTCCTTGAAAGAAGCTGAAATAACTGAAAATCTCATCACAATTCATGCTGAAGAATACCATTCTCTAAGTAAAAAGGCAAGAGAAGCCGAAGATTTGGCCAATAAACGGGTCATATTAGCAGTTGATCAAATTCAGGAAGAAAAAGAGTCAGAATCAAGTAGTCTGCAGAAGCTTGAGGAAGCGAAGAGGGAAATTGAGGAGAGGAAGAAGGCTTTAAAGTTGGCAGTAGAGAAGGCCGACATGGCTCAAGAAGCAAAGTTGGCAGTTGAACAAGAGTTGAGAACATGGAGAGAAGAGAATGAACAGAAAAGAAAAGCGGGCGACGGTATCCCAATAGGATTAGCTGAGATCACAAACTTGGAGGTGAGCCTAGAAGTTAACAGTCCAAAAGTTATTTCTGGTGCAACCTGTCAGCCAGTGAGTCCTAGGACTTACATGTCAAGGACTGATGTGCGAAATTCTCCAAGCGAATCAAAGGTGAGGAGATCATTCTTTCCACGCTTGATCATGTTCTTGGCAAGAAAGAAGGTTCAAACTTTGAAGTCATGAAACATGGACTTCTTTTATTTGTAACAAATTTTTTTTTGGTACAATTAACTTTTTTTCCCCCTTTCTGTGTATGATAATCAGGCCTATTATTGTAAAATAGTGAGAGTAAACAAATAAACGTAACGCTATTATCAGATAATAGCTGACTCCTCAAAGATTTAATATATGTTGTTGTCCCTAAAAGAGGCGGCTTAAACAAGATTTAGCGGAAGCAATTAAGGTTTTAGACCGGTTTGATATGAACTACTCTAACACAATTCAATTGGTACCTAACAATTAACAAACAAACATAATCAATTCAAGTAGCAAGAAATAAAGGGAGAAAGAGAGAGAAATTAAACACTCGATATGATTACGGAGTTCCGACCCGCTAGGAAAGGCTAGCCTTAGTCGTACGTCTCCGGAAGTTTCGCTACCACGAAAGGATGCGTTCCGTTCAATTCCAATAAGAACGGGACTACAACTTCGAACCGAATCACCTCGTCACAAGGACACTCGAGACGGATCGGCCTAACTCGAAAACAAATGGCACCAAGGTCTCCAAAGGAGATGATCTCTCAACCTGTTCCAACCTACACCTAGCGACAATGTCGGGGCGGTGGTGTTTGAGGCTACTTTATCTCTCAAAATGATCTAGCTATGAAAAGCTCAAATGGGAGAGTATCCCTGTGCCCAAAAGGCTCAATTCTGGTCTAATTTTGCAAGCAAAAACTCTCTAAAGAGAGAGAACAAATGGTGGATATATATAGAGGGCGCCAAGAGCTTCAGCCCAGTCAAAAAGCTGTCAAGCGTTACATAACGCTACATAGCGTTACACAACGCTTGAATATAGCCGTTATAAAAAGACAAAATCAAACTAGCCGTTGAAATTTGTCTGAAGCGTTACACAACGTTATCAAGCGTTACACGACGCTTTAACAGGGAAAGTCAAACGGTCATTAACAAGAGTCAAAACGTTACACAACGCTATGAAGCGTTACACAACGTATGCCAGAGCGACCTCATTTTGGCCAAAAATCAAGCGTTAAAAAAATAGTTTTGAGCATTCTAAAACGTTTGATTTTTGTACCGTTACACAACGTTAGAAAGCGTTGCACAACGTTTTGTTAGAAAAGTATTAAAAGAATGTTGCCTTGATTAAAACGTTGTGTGACGCTATGAAGAGTTGTGTAACTCTATGAAGAGTTATGTAACGCTATCAAGCGTTATGTAACGCTTGAACACAGAAAACTGGATTTTGCTGGTTTCTTGATCTTTTCTTCTATTTTAGATCATTTCAAGGATAAGTAAGGACTAAATTATACTTTCTATCCTAGTCTAATCTAGCCTACAAACTCTCTAAAGACTTGATCTTAATCTTGCTCATAGCTCTTATCCAAGTCTTCATAATTTGCAACTTCTTCTTATAAAACTCAAAGAAGATTGTTAAATGTCAAATGATATTGTTTTGCAAATCGACAAACCTAGAGACGTTTAGTACAACAATCTCCCCCTTTTGACGATTTACAAAACAATATCATTAGTAAAGCGATTAAATTTTGACATTTCACAAGCTTTGCAATAATTTTTATTCTCCCCCTTTTTGTAAATCGACAAAAGGTGAAACAATTGTAACAAGCTCCCTCTAAATTCATGGCTCCCCCTTAAATTTGGAGAAAAGAAATTGGAGAACCAATTTAGGGCACTACAAAAAGTAGTATGACCAATTTTTAACTTCTTAAATAAATAAACAATAAATAAAAGGGGCTCCCCCTAAATATTTGGCTTATAGGACCGGGGGTAAACTTGGTATTTAGGCCACATTGGTTACCATACCATTAGTTGTACCACTAGAGGTACAAGCTTTTGGAATCCATTTATCTTTAGACTCACCATTTGATTTCCTAAGTTTGCATTCCAAAGAAATATGTCCATTTTGACAACAATAGTTGCAAAATGCATTTGTTGGCTTAGGTACGGATAAACCCTTAACAAAGTGAGAATAATAATGAGCTCTAAGGTATTCGGCCTTCTTCTTAGGATCGGTGGATGAGGCTTTGAAATTCTTATTGCGATCCTTTTGGTAATGTTGGAAAACATTCTTTTGATGCTCATTAGATTGAGCCTTGTGGTTTTGAGAGTAATGTTGCTCTTTAAATTTATAAAACCATCCATCGGGTCCTCTAAAATAAATTTTATCGGACGCCTTTGGAGCAAAAACCTACTTGTTTTGATTTTGCAAATTCTTTTTGTTTTGTACTCTAGTGTTTCTAGGTTTCCGTTGGTACATATGTGCATGACCACGAGAATTCCTAGATTTTTGAAATTGTGCGTTTTGTGCAACTTGTTTTCCATTATTGTGTGACAAGTTCTTTTTCTTGGTTTGATATGACTTTTGGTAACCAAGACCGGACTTGTCATGAGGTTTTTGGCAAATCCATTTTGGGGGCTTGAGCTAAAATCGATTTTTCAAGTTGTTTTTCAAGCTCCTTTATTTTAGTCTCATACTCACCCATTTTAGAAGTAAGCTCATCTACCTTGGTTTTTAGGGTGTCAACCATATCGGCTTTCCTAACCAAAGCATCATGGGTGGCATCTAGAATGGAGTTTAACCTATTACAATCAACACATTTTGTTGAATTAGTTGGTTCATCATCACTCTCATTATCACTATCACTAAGAGGTTCATTGAGAGGAAGATATACCTTAGGAGAGCTCGATTTTGGTGAAGTCGGTGGAGATAGAGGTGGTGCTGATCTACGCGCTTGACTTAGTGGATGAACAAACCTTGTCCCTTGATTGTACTCGTTGAGGACATTTCTCACGAAGTCATCTTGAACATCATCCGTTGAGAATACCACATTTGCCACCATAGCATATACCTCATGAGTATCCGAGTCGGATGAGCTTGTTTCGGATTCAACGTCCCACAAGGCATGCATAGCTTGAGCCTTCTTCTTTTCCTTCTTGTGCTTCGATTTTGGCTTGTTGGTTTGCACTTGAGGGAAAAGCTTGTGACATTTGTGCATTGAATGCCCCTCTTTATTGCACACAAAGCACAACTCCCGTTCATCATTAGCCACCCTCTCATTGTTGAACTTCTCCTCATGATTTAGCAACCCACGAAACATCTTTTCAATCATGGCCTCTTGCTTGGTCTCATCAAACTCATAGAGAATTTTGAGGAGGATGTGGAGGCGGGATTGTTTGAGGATGTCATGGCGAGGGTTCTTGGAGTATACCCAAGTTTATCGAGTTGCTTGAGCTTCTTCTCCACGCATCGGAGCTCGGTGTACATTTGATCCGGGGAGTACTCATGGTCCATCTGGATAATGGTCTCAAGCGATGTGATATGAGTATCCCATTCGCGTCTTCCACTCATAGCTCGCATCATCTTCCCTACAATCTTGTCATTTGTTAGACTCTCCTCCTTCGATGAATTCATTTTGGAGTTGTACAAGACGAGTGTACATATCCTCAATGGATTCACCATCCTTTATGTGAAAATTTTCAAATTGAGAGTACAACTCATACAATTTAGAGTGTCTAATTTGAGAATTTTCCTCATAACGGGTGAGGAGAGCCAACCACATATCGTGTGCTAAATCATAACGACTAAGGGTTACACCAATAGATTCATGGATCGAGGCTAATATGGCATTAACCGCACAATCATTGTCCTTTCGGTTGTCTTGGGACTTCCTAATCAAATCGGTAGAATTTGGCCTACATTCGGGGGTATACCGATTTTCAACCATGTGCCAATATCCTAAGATATTGAGGTAGTTCACCATGCATCTCTTCCAAAAGAAGAAATTTTTACAATTTTGGCCTAATTTATCCGGTCTCTCTACAAATCGAGCCGCCATGACCGAAAACCGAGATTAAGACTAACTTAATCGAGGTTCCTGCTCTGATACCACTTTGTTGTCCCTAAAAGAGGCTGCTTAAACAAGGTTTAGCGGAAGCAATTAAGGTTTTAGACCGGTTTGGTATGAACTACCCTAACACAATTCAATTGGTATCCAACAATTAACAAACACACATAATCAATTCAAGTAGCAAGAAATAAATGGAGAAAGAGAGAGAAAAATTGAACACTCGATGTGATTACGGAGTTCCGACCCGCTAGGAAAGGCTAGCCTTAGTCGTACGTCTCCGGGAGTTCCGCTACCACGAAAGGGCGCGCTCCGTTCAATTCCAATAAGAACGGGACTACAACTTCGAACCGAATCACCTCGTCACAAAGACACTCGAGGCGGATCGGCCTAACTCGAAAACAAATGGCACCAAAGCCTCCAAAGGAGATAATCTCTCAACCTGTTCCAACCTACACCTAGCGACAATGTCGGGGCGGTGGTGTTTGAGGCTACTTTATCTCTCAAAATGATCTAGCTATGAAAAGCTCAAATGGGAGAGTATCCCTGTGCCCAAAAGGCTCAATTCTGGTCTAATTTTGCAAGCAAAAACTCTCTAAAGAGAGAGAACAAAGGGTGTATATATATAGAGGGCGCCAAGAGCTTCAGCCCAGTAAAAAAGCTGTCAAGCTTTACATAACGCTATATAGCGTTATACAACGCTTGAATATAGCCGTTATAAAAAGACAAAAACAAACTAGCCGTTGAAATTTGTCTGAAGCGTTACACAACGTTATCAAGCGTTACACGACGCTTTAACAGGGAAAGTCAAACGGTTATTAACAAGAGTCAAAACGTTACACAACGCTATGAAGCGTTACACAACGTATGCCAGAGCGACCTCATTTTGGCCAAAAATCAAGCATTAAAAAAATAGTTTTGAGCGTTCTAAAACGTTTGATTTTTGTACCGTTACACAACGTTAGAAAGCGTTGCACAACGTTTTGTTAGAAAAGTATTAAAAGAATGTTGCCTTGATCAAAACGTTGTGTGATGCTATGAAGAGTTGTGTAACGCTATGAAGAGTTATGTAACGCCATGAAGAGTTATGTAACGCTATCAAGCGTTATGTAACGCTATCAAGCGTTATGTAACGCTTGAACACAGAAAACTGAATTTTAACGCTTGAACACAGAAAACTGAATTTTGCTGGTTTTTGGAGCTTTTCTTCTATCTAGATCATTTCAATAATAAATAAGGACTAAATTATACCTTCTATCCTAGTCTAATCTAGCCTACAAACTCTCTAAAGACTTGATTTTGATCTTGCTCATAGCTCTTATTCAAGTCTTCATAATTTGCAACTTCTTCCTATAAAACTCAAAGAAGATTGTTAAATGTCAAATGATATTGTTTTGCAAATCGACAAATCTAGAGACGTTTAGTACAACATATGTATATGGTAAATATTGTTATTTTCCTTTTTTTTTTCAGAAGGTGACATATCTAATTTATATCCTTGCTGTTGGTTGCAGAAAATACAGCAGTGCTCCTTTCTATTAGATGAAAACCAAAATCTTACGATTTGCATTGCTACTTCAATTGATAACATCGGAGAATATGAGTTTGAAATATTACATAATGGAAAACACTGTTTTGTATATATAGTACATTATTCTAAAATTTAGTAAGGTACATGAATTGGGATCGAGACATGGTACATTTTATCATAAACAAAAAATAATAATAATAATAATAATAAAGTAATCATGATCCAGGTCTAGTCAACTAGCTTAATGCCTTGCTCTACGTCCTCACAATGTGTTACATGCCGTACAAGTGCCCCCAAGTCGGCATTCTTCTTTGCTCGGCAATCATATGTCGGGGGTACTTGGAAGCATGGCTCCATAGACACAGCTCGTGTGCACGGTGGATCAGCAGGTTTCTGATCTCTGGGTGTCAACAGGATCCACGGCTTCAAACCTGCTAGACCTTGCCCTATGTATCCAAATGTAGACCACCCAGTAGTGATCAACACATCACAATAGCTTAGTAGATACATTTCTGCAAGTGCTTTCTGGTTGTGGAATTGCCTCTCGGTTTGTTGTTGTACCTCGTGGGTTGGCTGATTGACACTCACTGTCTCACCTGTCACAGTGGTATGCTCGTAGTACATTGATTTCAGCTTTTCAGAGTACTCAGGGTAGAGGGAAGTTATTAGTACTGCCTTTGATTTCATTGTACTTTTAGTTGGATTTAAAGTTCTATTCATGTTTATTTCTGGCAATAAGTTCTCCTGTTGAGAGCACATGAGGATTTGTTTTAGATAGTTCTCTGCTGATATGGGGTTCCGTGAAAAAACCCTGACTTGGATACCTATCCTCTCATCAGATCCTGCAAGGTATGCTGTGTGGTATCTTGTGATCATACCCCAGACTGTGTTGGTAGGATGGAAAAGGTACCTTCCCAAGTGGTGGAATACTGTCTCCTTTGCAGGAAACATCCACCTCAATTCATCTTCAAATTGTGGTACCAAGAAAAGGCCTGGTACAAAGTAAATATCAGATTGCAGTAGCAACCAGTTTATTTTCTGAAGGATCACTTGGTCTTTTTCACAGAAGAAAAATTTGTCCAAGTGTTGGTAATCATGCTCCAGATGGAGATAAACATAAGCTGGCAACGAGTTGGAGGGAACACTAACATCATCTTTTATCCGCTTATTCTTCAGCATGTTGCCATAGCTAGTTTCAGAGCCTTGATAGAGCTTGGTCAAATTTTTGATAGGAAAATCTGGAGGCAGGATCCAGGTTGAATCTGGAAATGGCTCACAAAATAGATCTACCATGTCTACAGTTTGGTGAATCAACAAAACCCGATTTGTGAGGACTGCATAAAGGAAGGCCGATGCAATTGTTAGCATTCGGTTTCCAAGGCCGTTAAATGGTGTCCATACCAAGTAGTTGCAATCCATTAGCTCAATGCTCTGTCCCAAATTTAATTGGATTATCGATTTGTGGTACAGAGGTGTGTTTGGGCCACATTTTTTATGGAGTTCTTCATATTTGCGTAGTCTTTCAATCAGGTAAGATGATGGCAAGTGAGGTGAATCCTTACGAAAAAGTGCTGATCGATAGCGGCTCAAGCATGACTCTTCGTCAAAGCTAGGAGAAAGCAAGCCGCCTATGAACTTGTCCGTTTGTTTGTTAGGTGTTCTTGAATTCTCTAAGAAAAGAAGGGGGGAAACATGTAAGAATTAAATTATATTCTGAAAATAACTTTCTAAATTTTCATATTATTCCCAAATCGGGTTTTGTAGCAAGTAATAACACATTGCAATTTTTTTATAACACAGAACCCGAATTAAATTAATAATACAGTTTTGATAGATTTTAGCAAGTAACATCACATTGCAATTTTTTTTCTCTCAATCAGGAGCATTAGTTACATTTAATATAAGTGATATGCTTACCTTGATGTAAAGTGACACTAATGCCCTGTAACCAAACAACCGATGACATGGAGCGGTGTTCCGAGAGATAAAACATGACTGGCAGAGAAATTAAACAAAAGACAAGAAGTAATAGTGGCTTCATCTCTCCAAAAACAGAGAGATGATCATAGGATGTTTTCTCTCTGTTAGATTTGATAGTGTCCATTGTACTTTCTAATTATCTCCTCAGCTTCTCTCGAGTTAGAGGAAAATATTGGTCTCTTAGGTAAGGGAATTTTGGTCAACACATGGCTGCTTTGTGAAGCGAAGTTAGTTATTTTTCCATGTGCAGCTCCTTCCACAGTAAAACAGTTTTACTTTGATTATCTCAAAAGAAAGCACTTTATCATCTGACTTCTAGGTTAAGTTGTTGACCACTTCAAAATTCTAGTTTTATTATATTTTACTTCTTTTTATTATATTTATTTTCTTGTGGTTGTTTTTGTATTTTGTAACTTATTATCGTATAAATACTCTCAATCAATTCAGCCCATATTTGTTGGGCTCTCTCATGGACTTGAACTAGCTTAATTGTGGACTATTTTAACTGTAAAAGTAAAACCAAAAGTTGTTCACCTTTGAAACTTAGCCCACAGACTTCCATCTACAATTGGTAACTGTTACAATGTTACTCATATTGTAACTAGATCTGAAGTTGGAGTTCAATCAACTCAATAAAACGATCAGTTTTACATACATCCACTTTTGTTATCCATTACTTAATGTTTTAAATAAACTTTGTTCAAACTAGAAAATTTTGTTGGAAATGTGTTCTACGTTATTTCAGTGGCGAGTGTATTACATTTCCAGTTTAATAGTTACTTTTCCAGTTTCCATCAAGAAACTTACTTATTTATCAAATTCGATACATGCTTGATGCTTCGTGCGAAGGATGGAATGCGCACATCTCTAATTTTTTTTTTAATTAAATAATATTTAGCAAATATCAAATGAATTTGTATTATAAAAGTTGGATGCAATTTGCTGGAGTGGCAATAACACCCGCCACCCCCCCCCCCCCCCAAAAAAAAAGAAGAAGTTATAATTAAACAGTGTTGCATAGGACGCTCCTCCCAAAAAAAGAAAAATCGCAAAATGTGCTTGCTTTCTATGCCTTTGCAGTAAAAGAAAAAATAAAATAATAGTTATAATTAAACTAATCTTAATTATAAAATTATGTCCCATACTGAAAACTTTGTTCGAAATCTGTGAAATATCCTTGGCTCCAGTATAAACAAGAGTTACCATAACAAAAAGGATGACTTTTAACATATTTTTGTTATGAAATTGCATATGAAAGCTATATATAATAAAAAAAATTAGCTATTTTCATTTAACAAATTGAATTTTGTACAAATCCCTTAAAGGATGATTCATTTATCAGATAAAAATATATACAACTCTAAATTAACGGAAAAAATTAACTTAATAGGAAAGATAAAAAAAAATGGAAATGACCTATAATAACTTAAATTAGTCTACTAATTTAACTCCCTCATTGACATCTTCGCATTGCCGTATATGATGCACGAACAATAGAGAGAGATAATGGAAGAAGAACGAAAGAGAGATTTTGATTGAAAATCACACAGATTCTCTAATTAAAATAAATGGCTGCTGCCGAATAAAAAATCAAATTTTCTCCCCTATTACATTTGCCGCATCTCTTTTTATTTGTTTTCCATTAGACAATATTAGGTAACTAATTATATGGAAACAACTAACCTAAATAATTAGGTAAATACTTTTTATGGTAACTACTTATATTGCCTTTATCCATCATTCTCCCCCCCTAAGAAAAGATTCGTCCTCGAATTTGCCACTTCATCATCTGCTTCAGACGTCCCTGTCTCGCTGTCAGTAATGTATGGGGATAGGTCTGCCACATTAAAGGTCCCTGAAACACTATATTCACCTGGCAAGTCCACTTTGTATGCATTGTCATTGATCCTTTCGAGCACTCGAAATGGTCCATCGGCTCGAGGTTGTAGCTTGCCATACCTGCCAGTTGGAAATCGTGCCTTTCTCAGATGAATCCATACTAGACCTCCCTCTTTAAACACCACCTTCTTGCGATGTTTGTCTGCTCGCTCCTTGTACTTCTTGTTGGATTTCTCAATTTGAGCTCGAACCTGCGAGTGCAATTGCTTGATGTGTTCAGCATGTTCTTCTGCATCGCCACTGAATTGACGCTGGACGGGCAATGGTGTGAGCTCGAGAGGTGTTATTGGATTGAATCCATACACAACCTCAAAGGGACTTTTTCCTGTAGTCCGGCTTTGTGATCGGTTGTAGGCAAATTCAGCTTGAGGCAATGTGAGATCCCATTGGCGAGGATTGTCACCTACCAGACTCCTCAACAGATTTCCCAGACTGCGATTGACCACCTCCGTTTGTCCATCAGTTTGGGGGTGATGAGATGAGCTAAATTGCAGTTGAGTGCCTAACTTTCGCCAGAGAGTGCGCCAAAAGTGGCTTACAAACTTCACATCTCGATCCGAGGTGATTGTTTTGGGTACACCATGCAATCTGACAATTTCCTTTTTCTTCAGTAATTGAAATGCCTCCTCAGCCTCTTTGGTCCAGGTGTACTTGCCTCCTTTGATACAGTCAGTGATAGGAGCAATGATAGTGCTGAAGTTACGGATGAACCTTCGATAGAATGAGGCAAGACCGTGAAAGCTCCTGATATCATGGAGATTTGTCGGTGTTGACCATCCTGTGATTGCTTCCACCTTGGCTGGGTCCATTCGAATACCTTCCTTAGACACTATGTACCCAAGGAATGTCACTTCACCAGTGAAAAAGTGGCACTTCTTGGTATTAGCATATAACTTCTGCACTCGCAAGACCTCAAAGACTTGTCGCAAGTGTTGCAAATGCTGATTCTCAGAAGAACTGTACACCAAAATGTCATCAAAATAAACAACCACAAATTGACCAATGAAAGGACGGAAAACCTGATTCATTAAGCGCATGAATGTGCTCGGTGCATTGGATAACCCGAATGGCATCACTTTCCACTCATAGAGGCCATCTCGAGTTTTGAAAGCTGTCTTCCATTCATCTCCGGGTCGGATCCGGATCTGATGATATCCACTCCGCAAGTCAATCTTGGAAAACACAGTTGCTCCATGCAATTGGTCAATTAGATCATCAAACCGAGGAATTGAAAAACGGTACTTAATGGTGATCTTATTAACAGCTCTACTGTCTATGCACATCCTCCATGAGCCATCTTTCTTTGGAACCAACAAAGCTGGCACTGCACATGGGCTCATGCTCTCCTGCACATAACCCTTGTCCAATAACTCACGCACTTGTCTCTGCAACTCCTCATGCTCCTTCGGACTCATGCGATAAGCAACTTTATGAGGAATGATAGCCCCTGGCACAAGATCAATGCAGTGTTGAATATCTCTCATAGGTGGTAATCCAGACGGCAATTCTGCTGGTGCCACATCAGCGAACTCTTCCACTAATGACATGACCTGTGGAGGGAGTTCCTGACCATCATCATTAGCCTCTGTCACTACCAAGGCAAACACCTCACCCTTTTGCTCCACTTCCTTCTGGAATTCCACCTGAGATAGCAACTGACTCTTCGCCTCTTTTCGCAAATCTGAAGGACCGAGGGTAATGGATACACCATCTTTCTGGAAAGTGTAGGTGTTTTTGAACCCATCATGCTTTGTTCTTCTATCAAACTGCCATGGCCTTCCCAATAAAATATGACAAGCGTCCATAGGAACCACATCACACCAGACCTCATCAGTATACTTCTTCCCTATTGAAAATTTTACAAGACACCGCTTTGACACTTTCACTTCACTTCCCTTCTTAAACCAAGACAGCTTGTAGGGTTGCGGATGATCTTCGGTGCTTAACCCCAACCTCTCCACCATGGTGTTAGACACAACATTTTCACAACTACCCCCATCTATAATCATATTACAAACCTTACCTCCACTGGTGCATTTTGTATGAAAGATGTTATGTCGTAGCCATAGCTCATCTTCACCGATAGTAACACTTAATGCTCTTCTAACCACCAGCGATTCACCTGAATCAGCATAAGTGATCTCCTCATCTTCAACCAAAGGGTTCTCATCATCATCCCCATAATCATCATATGTTGGGTCCACGTCTTCTTCAACCAGTGTGACAATTTGCTTGTTGGGACAGTCAGCAATAAGGTGTCCTAAGCCCTGACATTTAAAACACCGCCTGTTTGTGGATCCTCCTCTACTAGGTTGTCCCTTCTCTTGGTAAGTTTTGGAATTTTGAATCTGGGTTGTTGTCGGATTAGGTTTTGAAAGAGGTGCTCTCCTGTCTGTCTCAATTCCTGAAGAACGACCCTGAAACCTAGGACCATTGACCCTTCTCTTTTGTTGTGATTCAACCTTTAAGGCCAACCTACATACATCATCATATGAGTAATATTGTTGTAGGTACACCACATCACCTATTTCTGGTTTTAACCCGGCAAGATACCGAGCAACAATCTGTTCATCCTCTTCCACCACACCACATCGCATCCGTAACATATCAAACTCATTAGTGTACTGCTCCACTGTCAGGTTTCTCTGTTTAAGGTTGTGATAGTCAATAAAAGCTTCCTGTTTATATTGGGTGGGCAGAAACTTGGCCATTAATTTCTTTTTCATTTTATCCCAAGTTCGGATCTTTGGTTTTCCTTCTCTAACACGCCTACTCTTCACATGTTCCCACCAGATCGAGGCATGTTTTCTCAATTTAATGGCTACTAATTTTACTTTCTGATCGTCAGTCAGGTTCTTTACATCAAAAACCCGCTCGACAGTATGCATCCAATCAATAAACTCATCAGGATGAGATTTACCTTCAAACTCTGGAATATCAATCTTCACCCCAAGGTTTTGAAAGGATTGTTCAGGCTCTAGTCGAAATCTCTGGTTTCGCCCTCGATTTGGAGTCCCCCACGGGTTGTAATACTCCTCCTCGTCGCCTGCTTCAGAAGAGTCGAGGGTCTCTGACTCCTCTCCTTCTTCTCCGTTAGTAGAGCCCATCCTTGCCTCTGCGAGTTGGCGCTCTAACTCTCGGATCCGTCTTCCCATCGCAGCAATCTCTAGATCTCGCTGGTCTCGGCGGCGCGGCTCTTCTTCTTCGTGATCGACTCCACGACCCCGACCTCCTCGGCCGCGACCTCTACCACGACCACGATTCACATCCGTCATCCTGGCTCTGGTACCAAATGATGCACGAACAATAGAGAGAGATAATGGAAGAAGAACGAAAGAGAGATTTTGATTGAAAATCACACAGATTCTCTAATTAAAATAAATGGCTGCTGCCGAATAAAAAATCAAATTTTCTCCCCTATTACATTTGCCGCATCTCTTTTTATTTGTTTTCCATTAGACAATATTAGGTAACTAATTATATGGAAACAACTAATCTAAATAATTAGGTAAATACTTTTTATGGTAACTACTTATATTGCCTTTATCCATCAGTATATGTGAACCTACCCAGTTTGTTTTGGATCTTCTCTTCGTTTTGCAATTGATTGTTGGAGGTACATGAAAACATGGATCCAGTGTTCTTACTTGACGACATGGTGGGTTAACTTCTTTTGAAACCTTTGAACTAAGCAATATCCATGGCTTGATTCCAGCAATACTATAACTAACATAGCCAAAAGTAGACCATGCGCTTGTTAACATTACATCAGAGAAGCTCAACAGATATATCTCTGCCAGAGCTTTTTCATTATGTGACAGATTCTTCAGTCGTTGTGCTTCTTCATGAGTTGGTTGATATACATTCACAGGTCGGTTGAGACGAGTAGTGCTTGCATAGAAGCTCTTCATCCTATCATAATAGTCTTTGTACAATGAAATAACTAATATAGCCTTTGAACCTGTTTGATCTTCAGTCAAATGAAGAGTTTTATGGTTATGGCCCTTATGGTCCCTAACAGGTGGTAATATATTTTCCTTCAAACCGCAGTTCATGATCTGGTTGAATCGGTTCTCCTTGGACATGAGTGACCAAGGGAAATCCCTAATTTGAATCCCCACAACATGGTTAGATTTTGCAACATAAGAATGGTAATATTGCAGAGCCAATTTCCAAACTGAGTTGCTTGGCTTGAACAAGTACCGGCCAAGATGATGAAAAACTGTCTCTTTTGAAGGGAACATCAGAAACAGTTCCTCATCAAATGTAGAGAGCATGAACAATCCAGGCAGGAAATAGACATCGGATCTCACTAGCAACCAATTGATCTTGCCTAGCACAATCTGGCTCTCGTCACAACAGAAATACTGGTCGTACACATCCCAAATGTAAGAACTCTCAAGATTAACAAACACAAAACCCGGTAGAATGTCGGACCGTGCCTCTGGGTCTTCAGATATCAACTTATGCTTCAGCAAATAACCGTAACTCTTCTCTGAACTAGCATCGTAGCTATCCAAATTACCAACAGGAAAATTTGAAGGTAGGACCCAAGATGAACCAGGAAATGGTTCACAAAATAGATCTACAAAGTCAGTTGCATGATCGACCAACAAGACCCTATTGGTGAGGAGAGCATAGAGGAATGTGGAGGCCAGAGTTAGCATCCTATTACCAAGGCCTCCGAGTGGTGTCCATATTACATAATTACACTCTAATTGATCTGTACTATGGTTTGTTCTCAGCTGCTCAACAGACTTGTTAAACAGTGGAGTATTTGACCCGCAACGCTTATGAAGTGCTTCATAACTTCTTAATTTTGAAACAAGGTAGGGGGATGGAGTATGGGGAGAGGTCTTGTGGTATAACATGGACTGGTACCGGCTTAGGCATGATTGTTCATCAAACTCTGGTGAAAGAAGGCCACCAAGGAGCCGGTCTCCTAATTTTGATGTTGTAGATTGATTTGACACTGCAATTATGAAGAATAAAAGATTAATACACAACAATGAGTATAGAAAGACAATTTTTCTTAATAAACGGTGGTCTTGTATAACAAGATATTAACCTTTAATTTAGCTAATTGGGGCGCATCCAGTTTCCAGGTTTACTGCATTGCAATGCAAACTTAACTTCAGATAAGCTTATGTTCACATAATACTTGCATCTAATCTAATAAATATGAAAAACCAACAAAATAGTCTCTCAGACTTTTCATCAAACGCCTTGTGTGTGAAACAACGGAATGCACCACGGTCTTGTCAGGTTAACTTCACGTACCATGGACGTTCAACGTGCGACTGGTACATACCTAACCGCCATGTCACCATAAGGCAGGGGATAATCATTACGAAACCGCCTTTTTTTTCTCTCTTTTTTTTTATTTTTTGTTTTTATCTCCTCGTCTTACTAGTTATTTTTTTTTCCCCAATAAAAGAGAATGGAGATAAGGTGGGCATCTGTTATCAATGATTTTTTTCAAATGGAAAATTAGCAAACTTTATAGTATCTAATTTTTTAATATAATTATTTTTTTATAAAGCTATCTAATTGAACTCAATTAGATGTTAATAATTAAGGACAGCGAATTATAGTTATGATTAATTTATGACAGCAAGTAAATTAACTAATATCATTTTTTTTTTGAAGAAAAATAAGGTTCAAGAGCCCATCTTATATTAATAAAAAAGAAGTTACAATAACAAGAAAAGGTCAAGTATTAGCCAGTATTAACCCCAAGTCCCCAAACCAAACCTGACCCATGATGCGTGACTCAATTTTTTGAAATTTTTAATCTTGGTAAAATCTTTATATCAAGTTTGAACACAAGGAAAGTTAGTTTTTTTTTTTGCATTTATTTAAATAATTGGTATATATTGATATCGAGTTATTTGATAATTTAGTTAATAGTTTTTACCATAAACATATAATATGATGGGTAAAGATGTTATGTTTTATGTTAAAAATAAATTAATTGAATATGTATGAAACAATTTGGTTGCAATTTAATAAAGATTATTTAACATTTTAAATTATTTTAGAAGCATTTGATATTCTAAAATTATTTTTTAAAAAAATTTTATTTAATGAACTGAATGCATCAGTTCAACGGATAAACATCAATATATATATAGTCTTAAAAATAGACCAATAATTTTTAGTGAAGATCAATCACTAAGTAGAACTCTCTTGAAAGGTCACAAATTCAAATTTCGACTATAAAAGTCTCTTACAAATATTAAATTAAATTGTCCCATCATCTTTCTTCATTTAGTTTTTAAATCCATTTCTTTAAAAGAATCCTGTAGGAATCTTTTCTTTTTCTTTTTTTTTTAAATCCTGAGGGTCAAGTGTAGCACATGTGGTAAAAAATTCACACGCATAAACCAACAATTTAGCTTTATTCATTCTCTATTTTACCAAATGAGGAGTGTTGCGGTACCACAAATTTAGGGTGCCACAAAATATCACAACTTTACTTTTTTATTATTTATTTAAATTTCAAAATGTAAATGTCCAATCTAAACCGTTGATCTTCTTCATTTTAATGAGTGATGAATTTTCATATAAGTTTTATAAAATTTGAAGTTGATTTGATACTTGATCAAGAGGTTAAAAAATGAACGAATCTGGTTAACTATAACAGATTAATTATAATACGTTCATGGTTTGACCTATGGATCAAGTATCAAATCAACTCAAAATTTTATAAATGTTATATGAAAATGTATCGCTCGTTAAAACGAAGAAGATCAACGGTTTAGATTTGAAATTCACATTTTAAAATTTTAAATTTTAACGAAAAAGTAAAATCATGACATTTTGGTGGCACCCTAAACTTGTGACACCGGAACTTTACTTTTACCAAATAACCCATTATGCTTCTTTTATGCATTTTTTTAACCCAGTATTTGAATTATGACATTCTAAACATTTTTTTAATGATAGTTTTATGAAAAGAAAAATAGTACTAGCTACTTCTTGAGAGAGACGCTATTGTTTAGCACATTAAAAAGAACTCGAATTAAAAAAAAAAAAGCAGGTTGCCATTTTGGGGTCCCCACCTTTGTTTGCACGTTCTTTTTGTACACTTTTAGGGGTCGTTTGGATGGGTTAGGAATAGCCAATTCCTAGGAAGGAATAAGGATTTTTCTTGGAAAGTGTGTAACTTTGTAAGAGAGATGAATTGTTTATATTAAAATTTATGTCCGGAATTGGAAAATCCCCAAATTCCGGACACATCCAAACGACCCCTTATAGTTTTTCTATAATCTATGTTCATTCCTTTACTAGTTAAATGAACAAATTGCAATAAGAGAATTAAACGTGCAAATGACGTGCCAAATATTTAAAAACTACGTAAATGGTACAAAGAGAAGAAAAACAACAAGAACAAGGATGGATGATGAGGGGAGATATAGCAACCACTTCCTAACACAAGCTAAAATAATTAATTACCTCCATTATGTAATCTCGTTTCTCTTCTTGGAGACGAAGCTCTAGAAATCGATAATTGATTCGTGAAGTGCAAAATGAGAAACACCATGGCGGTTAGAAAAAGAACTTGAAACAAAGGCCTCATGGTCATGAAACCCCACCTCTTCTTCATTTCAAATCAAATCCCCTTAGTTATTTTTCTTTGTCATATATAGACTAATTAAATGGTTTTTGTATGAAAGGAAAGTATATATATTGTGCTGTCATGCACTTATAATTAAGGCTTAATTATAGTCAAGCACCGTCGTCAGTGCATGATTCTATAATTGTTTATTTTTTGGTTTTGATCTTTCCTTATCAAAAGTAGTCGTCAATTTTGATTTCCAAAAATTTTACTTATTCTATTACAAGAGTACTAGGTCGTAGGTCTCAAAGAGACGTCTTTGAATATACACAACAGAGGAGAAAATTATTTACATATCGTTTTCTAGAAGAAATTCTAACACGACCGTGATTTCTATTCTTCTCGTCTCCTGAAGATATTGTTGTTAACTTGACTTGATTATATGGTGGTACAATATTTATTCCTTATTAATTGTTGAAATATTGTAAATTGCTAACATTATCTGACTAAATGGATAGGCATTTGATTAATTAAAAACCACCTGGGAGATGATTCAATTTGGATCCGGGATTGAAAACTTGTGACACACGTAACAAGTATTGACAGGTAGGTCTGATATGTGCAACTCCACTGAGTTTACTTTATTTAATTTTTTTTTGAAGTCACAATATATAAGTAAAAACTAATTTAAATTTTGATATTATTTTCTCAGGTTAAAAAAACTGTTTAAGGTATGAAATGTTATAATCTTGGCCATACTTATTATTCAAGTTCAGTTTAGAATATTCATGCTAAAAAGTAAGAAAAACCGATAATTTTTTTGGCACAAAATTTTTGCTTGCGATAGCCAGAACACATGACTTCAATCTCTTCAAATACTTTTTATTTTATGATTGTTGATATTCTACGAAATATGCAATCTAGGTTATAAAAAGATTTACGTTTTTATTCCATTTGATACATCATATATACTAGTATTAAGTTTCGTATCTTGACCATTATCCATGCGTTATGCGTATAATGAAATTAAAAAGTACTTTGTTACAAAAGTTAATATTTTTGTACGTCTTATAAATTTGAGAAAAATATTGTTTGTGAAAAAAAAAAGACTTACCGTTGTGGGTTGATTTTGGAAAAGTGGAAATGCTATTGGAAATGATGAAACAAGTATTGAGGAGTCTAGGCACCACGCGAAAAAAAGGCTCCTGTAACGGTTAATATAAGCCTTTAATAACGGTTATGCTAACGTTACAGTAGCCCCCGTTACAGAAGGGTTAATAACCGTCACAAGATCTGTAACGGTTATTAACTAATAACCGTTATAGAATCTTGTCTTCTGTAACGGTTATTATCTAATAACCGTTACAGAAGACAAGATTCTGTAACGGTTATTAGTTAATAACCGTTACAGAAGGTATGACGAAATTAGGTAACAATTTTTATTATATTTTGTAACGGTTATTCAGTAATAACCGTTACAGAATCTTGTCTTCTGTAACGGTTATTACCTAATAACCGTTACAGATAATTACATAACCGTAAAAAAATAATTTTTAAAAATCTGTAACGGTTAATACTTAATAACCGTCACAAAATTTTTTTTTTTTTAAATAAAACGCCTGTTTTGGGTGGCCAGCCCATGTTTGCTAACCGTACCAATTGGTACCAAATTGTACCAATTATCAAACATATCACGCACATTGCATATCAAACATATCAAGCATAACACATATATATATATAGCATATATATCAAGTTATATATACCAAGTATAACTTATGCAACAAAACAATTAACATATATACAAATAATATCAAACAAGTCATGATAACATATCAAATTTATATTATTCAAATAATACCCCTTGCATGAAGTTCATTAACTCTATCACGATACCGTCAATCGTACTCTTTTCATATGGTTTTCCAACCGGCTCGATCATCTGCATTTGATTATAAACAAGTAAAAAATAATTATTAGTTAAATTATGATATCCTAAACCAAAAACTCTAAATCTTAATTGTTTTGATCCTAGCTAAACCCTAATTAAATCGTAATAGTTAATAAAAAATCACCGGGGGTAATTCTCCGCATGCTGTCATATAAGCTATTACGTTTCTCAAGGCGAGCATTGTAAAATATCCACACTCTGTGCCGCCTCTTTGTTTCGGCCCCTAATTAAGATTGAACAAAATATATAGTTAAGATTTTTTATAGTTTCACAAACCGTAATAATCTTGTACACACTTATTAGCCAGTTTCATACGTACCTCTATTTCGTACCAGTCAAATACTGTTCTGATCTTTGGGTCATATTTTCCCAATTCCATCAGGTATTGCTTATATACCCTACATGCAATAGCATTAAATTATGTTAGATATCTTAGATATAATCTAATATTTTCTCAATATCAGACATAATTGTTTTGTTAATTTAGAAAAGAAAACTTACTGGATTATGAACGGCTTAATTTTGTACTTTTGATTCTTGCGTTTCAAAGAATCAACTAAGTGAACAGTTCGATTCTCGACATGAATAGCAATGAGAATCCAATGAAACCTGTAATAGAGTTTATTGTTTTAATGGAATTAACGGAAAATAAAAACTTCTTTTGTATCTAGCTATTTTATTCATTATATTGGTTCTTACTCCTCATTATACGCCAGAAGAAGATAGGTGGATGGATATTGTAGAAACATTCTCCGAAGGTAATTCACCGCATTATTGTTTTCGTGTTGGATTTTCTTGCATGCCAACATCTCTGGATCCAATATGGTGATGTCATCAGGAATGGGTTCCTCCATCCAAAACCTACAAAAAATGGATATCACACTTAATTTTTTTCAAATTGAATTGAATAGTAGACACAAAATATTTAAGTTTGAGAATTCATACCAGCAGTACAACTTAACTATCGACACGTTTAGAGAATCCATTTTAAAACATTCGATGATGTCGCACAATTCGACATTGAACTTTACCTCCCCATCGTGCGTACCCCAGGGATTGCAATTAAAGAGCTCAAAATTTTTCTCGTCTTCCGGTTGGAGCATCAACAAATTGTACATCTCCAGTTCGGATGGAGTAAGTCGTTCAATGACGTCCTTTTCGAGAAGTGCGTCGCGAGTAATACGCGACCCCGCACTTGCGACCTTCGGACTCTCCACCACCTTCTTCACCACCTTCTTCCTGATCTTCTCTGCTGGTTTCTTGTTGCTCTGAATCTGCATTCAAGTTAATCATATAATTAATTAGTCATTAGTCACATGTAGAAATGTGTGAAACAGATTGTGATTATTAAATGATCCCTTGTGGCATACCTCCACCAGAAATGACGGCCACGCAAATCGCCCTCCAATATTATCGTCTAATAGCTCTTCTGTCCAATCAGGGACTTGCCAGTGACGAAAATCGTCGCCTACTTTCAGAAGTTGGATATAAACATGTTGATCAGATAAGGGCACACCATGTACAATCTGACCAACAGTACTCAGAATAATATTTCCCTCGGCCGTCTTAATCCTCTGACTTTGGTTATCAAGGAGGTAGAGATCGCACGGCGTTTCCTTCTGAAATTCGCAAATAAATTCAGATAATCATTCTAGTTACAAATGTAATAAAATTCATTACTTGATAGAAATTACATAATAATATGAACCTGAACTCCGCCACTCGGATCTGGAGGCATATAGCTTGAGGCGACCGTTCGAAATAAATCTTCGTTTGGCATTCCTGAGTCTACCTCGGCTTCAACGAATTGCTGGGGCGTGAAGAATTGAGGTGGTGTTTGAACCTGCACTCCACTCATGGCCAACCATTGTTTGACCTCCTTAAAAGCTTCTTGTCTCGCTGCATTCCTTATCTCCGTAGAGTTAATTAAATCCATTTTAGCTTTTTCGGTGGCCTGGTTCACCAAGTCTAAAATCTGGGCCGGTATCATGCATCCTTCATGCACATTCTTTCTAACCTTTCTATCATACAAATCTTTCTTCTTGGTCCATGAAGAGGATCCTCTCATTCTACCTGAATGTTCCAGTCTGTCAACTGCCCGACTTAAGACTTCTTGTGGCTGGATTGATCCGGAACTGATTTCGTCAGACAAGGCATGTAATCGACTGAATGCCTCAATAGTCGCCGAATCCGAACTGTGGAATGTGTAACTACCTATTTAGCAACAAAGAATAATTATTAGTGGTTATAAGAGAAAATTTGTGTTAGCAGAAAATATAATCTATGTATGTAATTGTACCTTCTGTTTTCGTTTGACAGGTCCTTCCCATAAAATACCTCTGACTCCTCGGTTCCAATTCTCCGATGGTAATGCTTGTGGAACCGACCCCCTCGGAATCACCAGGTATGACAATTTTGTCTGTAGGTTTCCACGAACCCTTTTTTCCTCTATAGCCAGAGGAACCCATTCTATGAGGCTCCTTCCATTGCTTTCTCAACTCCTTCGCTTTATTACTCTTTTCCACAAATTCTGCACTTGTCCTCTTATTGTAAAATTCCTCCCATTCTTTTTGTGAGATTGGGTGTTCATCGCACGGATTTTTGGGATTGTTTGGATCGGTATTTCTGATGTACTCGTCAGCAATCCTACTCCTATAAGCCTTATGACTGATGCCCATAGCTGTGAGAGTGCTCTTCTTGGCTGTAGCATCTTCCTTGATGTTGAACGTTTTCTGAAAGATAGCCACACATTAGTTAGGGTTTGTACCTAGGCAGTTTAATTAGATGATTGAATTAAATTAAAACTTTATTTACGTACCTTGATATCCTCCCATAACTCATTCTTCAATTCCTTTGTAACATCGTGGTGCCAGTTATCAATTGTGATTGGCACTCTTGCCCTAGCGAGATACCCGCAATATGATGCGAATTTGGCCACCAACTTTTTATCACCAGTCGGCACTCCTTCATTATCAAACTCAATATGAAACTTGTGCCCGGCCGCTTTTAGTTTCCTGAACTCCTCCATTGTCGTCCTACTTCTTTTCTTCGATCCATCAATGTCTTGAGTGATCTCTTCATCGCCGGATTCTTCCAAATCCTGTCCAGCTTGTAGGTCTCTATCTTCTCCAGACATATCTATTAACAAGTTATTAACAATAACATAGCAGTTGACAATTAAACAAACAAATTCAAACACATTCAATTTCAAATAACATAGCAATTTAATCTCAAATAACATAACAATTGACAATTAAATAAACAAGTTCAATCTCAAATAACATAAAATCTCAAAAACAAACAAGTCAAATATAAAATTTTTGCACCTTATCATTCTCCTTCTCCACCTCCGTCACTTTCTGATCCTTCTCCATCTAATTTTAATAGCAATTTTATTTTTTAACCCATTATCCGTATTAAAATTGATGCATGGCAATTCAAACCCATTATCCACAAGCAATTCAAACCCATTATCCATAAACAATTCAAACCCATTATCCACAAGCAATTCAAACCCATTATCCATAAACAATTCAAGCCCATTATCCACAAGCAATTCAAATCCATTATCCACAAGCAATTCAAACCCATTATCCACAAGCAATTCAAACCCATTATCCACAAGCAATTCAAACCCATTATCCACAAGCAATTCAAATCCATTATCCACAAGCAATTCAAACCCATTATCCACAAGCAATTCAAACCCATTATCCATAAACAATTCAAACCCATTATCCACAAGCAATTCAAACCCATTATCCATAAACAATTCAAGCCCATTATCCACAAGCAATTCAAACCCATTATCCACAAGCAATTCAAACCCATTATCCATAAACAATTCAAATCCATTATCCACAAGCAATTCAAACCCATTATCCACAAGCAATTCAAACCCATTATCCACAAGCAATTCAAACCCATTATCCACAAGCAATTCAAATTAAAATAGAGAGAGAGTTACCTTCGAGGGGGCTGTCGAGGGAGTGTGAGAGAGAGGCAGTAGAGGATCTGGGAGAGAGAGAGAGAACTCGAGTGAGAGAGAGTGAGAGGCAGTGAGAGAGAAAGGAGAGAGTGAGAGAGAAATGGAGAGGGAGAGGAGGAGAGAGATTTACCTTAGAGAGTGAGGGCTGCTGTCGGCGTCGAGAGAGAGAGAGAGAGAGATGAGCTGCCGTCGGCGTCGAGTGAGGGAGCGAGAGAGAGAGCGGCGGGACTTAGGTTAATTTAGTCGAGAGAGTGACAAAGAGAGCGGCGGGACAGGTTTTAGTGGAAAAATTGACCCATCTGTAACGGTTAATATCTATTAACCGTTACAGATAGGACCCATCTGTAACGGTTACATGAACATTTGTATGTAATAGTATGAATATTTATATGTAATGACATGAACATTTATATGCTTTACATTAACATTTATTCTGTTTTAGGTGAACATTTACCTGGAAGTACAACATGCTTTTTCTTATCCGCCGGATCTTGAATGTAAAAAACTTGCATTGCTTGCTTATTTGTAAGTATAAAAGGGTCATCTCGATAAGCCCTTTTATTGAAGTCAACAGTTACGAACCCCATTTTGTCTTTTTTGACTCCACCGTGACCGTTGTCGATCCATGCACACTTAAATAAGGGTATCTTGAATTTAAGGTAATGTAGTTCCCAAATTTCCTCGATCCACCCGTAATAAGTAGCTGACCTTCCATTATCACTAGATAAAGCTACAACTGTGACTCCACTATTTTGCACAGCACTCTTACCGTCTTGTTTCTTTGTGTACCAGGTGAATCCATTCAAGTCATACCCTTGATACGTCTCGACCACCGCATCAGGACGTCTTGATAACTATTTCACGGTTTCATCGACCTCTATCCCTTCTTTCAACTGGGACTCTATTTTTTCTTGAAACCATTGGACAAATTTTATTTCATGCTCTACGGTAATCAAGTTTTCAGTGTAAGAAGGGTATTGCTCATGTAACTCGGCCAGATGTTCGTTCATGTAAGGTGCCACAACAGCAAGGTGTTGGAGAACTTTCATATGTGCTTTTGTTCTCGTTTCAAAATCCGGTACATAAGTACTAGCTCCAATTATACCTTTTTCTTCAAGTCTACCCTCATGTCGAGACTTTGGAAGACCGATTGGTTGTACATCTTCCAAATAATCGGTGTAGTACTCAATAACCTCCTCGGCAACATATTCTTCTACTATGCTTCCTTCGGGCTTAGAACGACTACGAACGAGCCCCTTCAATTGACCCATTGCTCTTTCAAAAGGATACATGTACCGTAGAAATACAGGACCACACATTTTTATCTCCCTAACCAAATGAATGGTCAAATGCACCATGGAGTCAAAAAATGACGGCGGAAAATACATCTCAAGCTCACAAAGAGTCAGTACAACACCTTCCTGTAACTTGTCCAAATTATTTGGATCAATAACCTTACAGCAAATAGAATTAAAGAAAAAACACAACTTAGTAATGGTTTTCCTCACTTCTTCCTTGAGAATTCCTCGAATTGCGACCGGAAGTAATTGGGTCAGCAAGACGTGATAATCATGTGACTTCATACCAAGTAATTTGTTGTCCTTAACACAAACCTTTCTTGATATATTCGAGGAATAACCGGAAGGAACCTTAATAGACTTCAGGCATCCCAACAAGCTTTTTTTCTCTTCCTTTGACAAATTAAATTGTGCTGCAGGTAGCCAAGCTCGACTTTTACCCTTATCTTGTGCCGCTAGATCTTTCCGGATCCCCATTTGAACCATGTCCTTTCTCGCATTCAGGCCATCTTTAGTTTTTCCTTGAATTTCCAACATGCAACCAATCAAAGCTTCACATATGTTCTTGATTATGTGCATCACATCTAAGCAATGCCTAATCTCCAAACTCTGCCAATATTCAAGATCCCAAAATATAGATTTCTTCTTCCATATCCCCTTCGGAATCTCATTTGTAAATTTCTTACCAAATTTGACATTTATGTCCTTAACCTGTCGATACACTCCTAAACCGGATAACGGTATTGGGGCCTTGTTTTTTTCCACATTACCATCAAACCTTTTCTTGTCTCGCCGGTAAGGGTGATTGCGGTTCTTAAGAAACCTCCGGTGTCCCAAGAAAATATTTTTTCTACAATTTTTCAGGTAAACAGAATGGGTGTTTTCCATGCAAATAGGACAAGCTTTCGCTCCTTTATTCCTATATCCAGAGAGATTACCATATGCAGGAAAATCGTTGATTGTACAAAATATCATGGCACGGAGGTTGAACTCAGTTCTAGAGTGTGCATCAAATATTGTCACTCCCTTACGCCACAATTCACCAAGGTCATCTATTAATGGAGCCAGATACACATCAATGTCATTACCTGGTTGTTTAAGACCTGAAATCAATAAGGGCATCATCATGTATCTCCTTTTCATGCATAACCATGGAGGAATGTTGTAAATACACAATAAGACCGGCCACGTAGTTTGACGGCTACTCATGTTGCCGTAAGGATTCATCCCATCAGTGCATAAACCCAATCTCAAATTTCTAGGTTCACTGTCAAAATCTTCAAATTCTCTGTCTATATTAATCCAATCCGGAGAGTCTGCTGGGTGCCTGAGCATGCCATCGCCTTTTTTCCTACAATCTGCGTGCCATCTTAACAATTTGACATCTTTTGCATTAGAAAAAAGTCGCTGAAATCTTGGTATTATTGGAAGATAAAACAACACCTTCGCAGCTGGTCCCTTACTACCTTCATCAATCTGATCGTCTCTCGGTCTATACCGTGATGCATCACACTTTGGACATTTATACAAATCTCTGTACTCATTCCGGAACAATATACAGTCATTTGGACATGCATGAATTCTCTCAACTCCAATTTTCAAAGGACACAACATCTTTTTAGCCTTATAAATTGAATCCGGCAACTGGTTATCTTTTGGAAGAAAATCTGTACGCAAAAGTTTGAGCAAAGATGTGAAACTGGTATCACTCCATCCATTTTTGGCTTTAAGATTGAACAGTTTGAAAACAGCATTAAGTTTTGACAGTTCACAACCAGGATATAAAGCTATTTTATCTTCTTCACGTAACATACCAAAAATTTCAGCATTATCAACAAAATTTTCATCCACATTGTTCACAATTTCTTCTAAATCAGTATTCAATTCAGAGTTATCTACATTTTTATCATCGTCAAATACATTGACATCATCAATTTCATCATCCAATAATACATTTTCTTCCTCATACTGAGAATCCAATACATTTGTACTAGTACTAGTTCTATAAGATTCCCCCCCAGTCTCTCCATGGAGTGTCCACCGAGTATAATCCGGTTGAAATCCATTTATAATCAAATGAGCTTTCACTTCTTCAAAATTAGACCATTTCAACAAATTCTGACAAATACGACAAGGACAATACATTTTATCAGCTTCCTTAATTTTCAAATTCTCTTTAGCACAAACCATAAATTCTTCAACTCCTCTCAAAAATATAGACGAGAATCGACTACTTGAGTACATCCACGTCCGATCCATCTGAACAATAAAATATATGCAAAATATTAGGGTTTCGGATTAGACATGAGTCCATTTGTCATATTAGTTTTTTGGCCCGGTTACCATCCTAGCCCACTCTTTAGATACTCTGTCTCATTAGCGAGCGTACGTTAGATGCAATGTGTGTCTGAGAAAAATTCGACAGCATTTCCCCTTATGTTCCCTGAATACGCCAACACACGATTAATTGCTCGTGCGTACGTATTCGTGGGAACATAAGGGGAAATGCCGTCGAATTTTTCTCAGACAACACATTGCATCTAACGTACAACTCGCTGTCCTAAATGAGACAGATAGTATCCAAAGAGCAGTACTCCCGACCGGGAGTACTATCCGAGATTAATCTCTAATGGATTAATCTCGGACGGGCAATGACCTAAATTCGGTTGTGTTTCCGGTATTTTGGTCTTATATGACAATACGATTAACTAATGAAATGCATATGCAAATTATTAATGCATGCATAAAAATAAAATAAATAGAAAAATTTATTAAAATATACCTTAAAGCCGCGATGTAATTCTTCTCCTCTTAAATTATATCTTAAATTATATAAAAAAAATAATAAATCATTAATTAACCATTAAATCAAAATAAAAATCGAAATAAATAAGAAAAAAATACAAATATATGAAATATTGTTCAAATTTAATTTTTTTTACCTTCAATCTGTTCTCCTTCTTCTTCTCTTTCCCGTAGTGGTAGGATATTGACAATAAGTATATTAGGTCCCGAAACAGGAAAAGAAAATCTGGCGTTGGCAAAAAATAATTGAAAAATGTTAAGCTATATTTACATTTTTTTAAATTTCTTTTTTAATTGGAAACACATATTACTAGAAAGTAGGAAATATGAATCACTACTCACTAGAGAACAATGTTAACATCTATTCATGCATGTTTTTTCTGTTCAACATATATTTAGAGAGAAAAAAAAATGCATGGATATTGTAAAAGACCATTTTTATGAAGAGTATACAAATACTACAATTTGAAACTAAAAATCTTCTCAAGATCAACATATATTCTCATGAATGAAGAATATCAATTCCTTAGTGTGTAGGAAAAATAACAAAGTTAGCCTTAATAAAATTGATCAACTCAGCAGTCAGCACACAAAAGAATATACAAAGGCTGCCACCGAAACGTCTTCACAAGCCCATGCATCAAAATATCTCTCCGAGAAACAGCCCTCTGATTCTCTCCATTTTACAAAAAGATGAAACGGAGCAAAAACACTGGAGAAATAAAATGGACAATTGAAGAACGCGTAAAGGCTACGTGGCCACTGCTCAATCGCCGAAGGGCAGGCATAGCATATGCGGGTCCCTATGTGTCATTTTCTGTTTTTTTTTTATTTTTTGTGAAAATAACATATTCTGATTGATAGATTTTCACTTTACACAACTTTCCAGTTCCTGCTCCTGGGGCAAAAAAAAAAAAAAAAAAACTATTGGAAGCGATTCTCCTGATCTCCTCGGCACAAGATGACTAAAACATATTAAGTTCTTTACCAAAAAATTATTAAACTTCCCTATAAATTAAAATTTTCTTTTAAATCGCAGCCTGAGGACTGTTCAATAGGAACAAAAATTTAATCTAACTCATTTAATTCTTCTTTGTAAACTTAATGTAAATAACCAATTTGTAAGTCGTTAAGTATTAACGAATTAAGATATATCCCATAAAATTATTATTTAAAATCAACATTATGTGGGCATTAAGGTACTCATTAATTATGTATTTCCAAACTTTATATTAACAATCATCATGTGGCTAGACCCCGTAAAACTTTTATTCATGTAATATTCCGAATTTTTTAGATAACAAAATATAAATGTTGTTAATTTTTATTATATCATATTATATATTTTTTTCTTCCTTTTTTATTTCGTGATATAAGTTAGGAGCTGCTTTTTACATTTCGTAATTTTGAACAGCTGTGCAAGGAATAGGATACAGTGATCATGGGTTAGTTGCCAATTTGAAAGTCCACGTAGTTTTTTTTTTTTTTTTTAACTAAAGCAGAGTTGCGGGATCTGATGTGTTACCTTTGTATGTCATCTCTGGTGAAAACCGTCAACAGTGACTAGTAAACATATTATTGTGCTCGGCACATCAAGGGCCACAGACAGGGGTCCTACGTATTTCGCTAAAACATGTTTGTTTTTTTTTTTTGTTTTTTGGAACATTGTGTCTAAATTTTTGTCGTGGTGCTAGTTTATTTTTTTTTTGAAGGTAGGGAGACGATTGTCTCATTCCTACAATTTCATTGAACGGTAAAATCCGTACAATAAAAGAAAATTAATTTACAGAAAGAAAAGGAAAAACTCCTAATTACAGGTTAACATCTCCAATAAAACGGTATGCGGGCAGTAATAAAACCATGTATGATTTTACCGTAAATTCCTAAATAAAAATTTGACGTTATTCCATTAAACGTGCATTAATGCACAAATCCCATACAAAATTTAATCCATTAATTTAACATAGCAATATGCGGACAGTAATAAAACCCAATAAAAATTGGACTCATTTATTTTTTTGGTACTAAATGTTGCATCCCATTATGCATTTCCAAACTTGATGTTCATAAACAATATATGACACATTTTATTTTATAGATTACTGAAATGTGGGCAATAATAGAGAACCCCGTAGAAATTTAATTCAATTTTATACCCACAATATGGGGGTATTAATAGAACATATATAAAATTTGACTCATTTTAATGTGAAAGTATGCAACTTAATTTTTATATAAAGTTTAAATTTTTCAAGCATATTTGTTCATCAATTAAGGTGCTGCTCTTACTTCTTAGTGCTGACTAGCAAGAAACAATATTTATGTGTATAATTAGTATTAAAGATTCTTTACCTGAGCTGACATACTTAGGATTTTTAACCATTTGTTTTATTTTGTATATTAGGTCTGATTTGAAACTACGAAATCTTACTTACATGAACTTGTTTAGTAGTTCTATACTTCTGTTGATATTTAGGAGAAGGAACTCTATTGCGCTGCTTAATCCCTCATTTCTGCCAGTAATTATTACTAAATTTAAATAAATTTAAGAAATGTATAAACTGTCTTCAGGGGAGAATTTAACGAATTTTGTTTTCCTCTCTCGCTTCAGGGGTTACACAGTTCCTTCCCAACCCACCCATCTAGGTGCTGATCCGGACAACAAATAATTTAATCCGAACAACAAAATATTTTATAAATGACAATTCTACCCTCCTAAGCGAACAACCTCTATTTTTCTATCCGCTTTCTCCAACCCCTCTTAGAATTTTAAAGAGTATTAAAAAAAAAAAAAACCCTACAAAGATGTTTGTCATTTGATGAGTTACAATTCAGGGCCATAATCCAGTTCGGCATGCAACACGTACTTTTTTTTTTATCTTTTCGATTTTAGATTAATTAGTTTTTTATGATTTTAATTAAGGCATAGTTGAGATTTAGTATTCCAATTGAGGCTGTTAACGTTGAATTAAGTCCAATTAGAGTGGAATCAATCATAGAAATATGAGAGTCAATAGAGACAAATTACCTGCAAATTCTAAAAAAAAATTAATTTATTTCTGTCAAGATCACTATTTCTTTCTGAGTGCTCCAGGAGTTGTTCTAGATGACTTCTGAGTCAATTAAAATTTTTGAGTTTTGTTGCCAATAGCTTTATATAAAATAATGACATGTGATTGATCCCTTCTTTATATCGTTCTTTATATTTGAAATTAATTGTCCTCTTGCTTTCATACATGAAACAAACACATGCACAATTTACTTTTTTTCTTTTTTTCAGATACATATGCACAAACATTATTAGTATTGTTAGAGTTTATACGGAGCCTAGAAAAAAATTAACATACACATCACTTTGGCTATGCTAATTAGTACTCTGTTGCTTTGAATGGTTCAATTTATTTAAAATATTTAGGAAAGTTTAATTAAAGAAGTTTCTAAGCGCTATAATTGAAGAAAGTTTTTAGGATAATTTAGGTAACACGATATAACATAAAAATTAGTAGTACTTTAGTCATAAGATTTCAAAACTGTTGCGCGGACTAATTTTATTGTTGTCCGGATCAGCACCCATCATTGAGGGCTTGAGGGCTTGAGGCCAGCATATATAAAGAAGATTTAACTTGCAAAGGAAATAAAATAATTAATTGCAGTGTTTACCAAACTTTTCCGTGTAAACAGAAAACTGAAAAATGTATTGTTTACTTTCTTTTTCAGAGAAAATTTAGCCCAAATGAGTGAGGCCATTTAAAAAAAAAAAAAACAAACTTGTCATTGTTCGAACCATTGGATTTTCTTTTTCATATACTTAACGGAATGCATGTCATAGACATCTGAAGCGCGAGCAGGATTGATAACCGTCATCCACCAAAAAATCATCCGTGTCATCCATACCCCTCCCTCCCCTCGCGCTCCCTCTTTCTCTCGCGCGACATCCCCTCCCCTCTCTCACACGCCTCTCCCTCTCTCACGCACTCTTCCTCCCTCGCACCACTTCCTTTCAGACGCGCCTTCCTTCCTCATCAGCGTCCCTCCCTTCTCTCTCCCTCCTCCTTGGCGATCTATTTTTCCTTCCTCTCCCTCACACTTTATCATGCCTTCTTAAACTGAACAGATATAACAATTGATTGAACATAAAAGACAAATAAATTGAACAAATATTACAAACAATGTGGACTCATACAAAAAGTAAAAGTGAGCAAATAAACTGAACAAAAATGACAAATAAATTGAACAGTTATAACAAACTAATTGAACAGATGTAACAAACATGATGACCTGCATAAAAAATAAACAGTGAACATAAACTGAACAGATATAACAACTAATTGAACATAAATAGCAAATAAACTGAACAGATGTAACAAACAATGTGGATTCATAAAAAAAGTAAAAGTGAGCAAATAAATTGAACAACAATGACAAATAAATTGAACAGTTATAACAAATAAACTGAACAGATGTAACAAACATGTTGACTCGTATAAAAAAATAAATAGTTAACATAAATTGAACAAATATAACAAATAAATTGAACAGTAATAACACATAAACTGAACAGATGTAACAAATAATGTGGATTCACAGAAAAAGTAAAAAGTGAGCAAATAAACTGAATAGAAATGACAAAAAAATTGAACAGATATTACAAACAATTTGAACTCATACAAAAAAATAAAAGTGAACGTGTATAAAATATATGTGCAAATAAATTGAACATATAAAAAAAATAAATTGAACAGTTATAACAAATCGATTGAATATATGTAACATGAGATAGAAGGGAGAGAAAAAAAAAGAAGGTAAGGGCCAGTGTAAAACGAAAAAAAAAACAAATAGAGGGATAAAAGACAGCACAAAAGGAAAGGAGAATGGAGAAAGAAGAAAGAGAGAAGGGAGGGAGGGGAACTCAAGAAGGAAAAGAGAGAAGGGAGGGGAGCCGTGCCTGGGAGCGGAGAGAGAAGGGAAGGGAGGTAACGCGCACTCGGATCGCTGGGTGAGGGAGGTGCGTGCGCTCGAATCGCCCGGATCAGATCGAAGCGCCTGGGTCGCTCGTGGATGACGGTGATGACAATTAGATGGATGGTAAGTAGTAATTACCAGCGCGAGCGTACTGTGATTATTGATCTTGGGCCTGTATCTCTTGGTGGGCTATAATTATATTAAAAAAAAAAGATGTTGTTTAGTGTTGAATATTGCAGTGAATATTGCATGCCACTTTGTTGAATAATGGTATAGTTTTACTATGTAAAATTAATATTTTCTTAAAAAAACTCCAAGAAAAAAAATGATAAGCTGATTCCATCAATACAAATAATAAGTACATAAAAAGAGTTCAACAAAGTAGAAATATTCACGGTGTAGGATTTAGGATTCAACAAAGTAAAAATTCTCTATGAATATATTTCCTAGAATTCAATAAATATCCCTTAATTTAAGCAGGTAATTAAAGATACACATATAGTATAGAAACTTCACCTCAAATAAAAAAGGACCTTCTTAACAACACAACTATATATATGGCATATAAAATTTAAAAAAACAAAAAGAACCTGCACAAACTGAAAAAATGCATATTTTGTATTCAAAAGCATGATGACAATGACGGCAATTTTAACGGCCAATAGATAAGCTCTTCTGAGCTTTGTTCTCCAAACTGAAATAGTTAGTATGCTCAATCTCTATAGAATGGGAAGTTTCATTGAGCAAACCTTCTATTTCTTTTGGGTGACACTCTTGTTCCCAAAGGTGCTGCTTAAGTTTTCTGATTCGGTCAAGTTCTTCTGCGACTTTTTTCATTGTGGGTCGATCTTCTCCCTTCATATTTAGACATTCTTTAGCTAGTCTAGCAACTTCCATGAGCACCTCTACATCATCAACTTCACTTTTGAATTCATCATTTAGAAGCTCATGCATTTTATTCTCTTTCATAGCACAGAGGCAGTAAGATGAAAGGCTCCTTTCTTCTTCTGTTGCAAAAAAATTAATTACAGGCTTGCCGGTAAGAATTTCGAGAAGAACCACACCGAAACTATATACATCGCTCTTGTCTGTTAGTTGGTACGATTGCATGTACTCTGGGTCAAGGTACCCACATGTTCCTTGCACAACAGTGACGAACTGCGCTTCATCTGTTGGAGATAGTATCGAGGCTCCGAAATCGGACACCTTTGCTGAGTAGCTTTGGTCTAAAAGAATATTTAAAGATTTTACATCTCCGTGAAAAATTGGAGGAGATGCAGAAAAATGCAAGTAGGCCAGTGCTTCAGCTGATTCATGAGCAATCTTTAAACATTTTGAGAGAGAAATGTGAGTTTCATGATTTTTTCCATGGATGTAGTGAAACAGGGTGCCATTCGGAATGAATTCATATACGAGCATAGGAACATCGACCTCAAGACAACAACCTAGGATTTTTACTATGTTTTTGTGGTTAATTTGGGAAAGAATAAGCATCTCTTTACCAAATTCTTTTTTCTTTCGCTCGTCGGTTATCTTACACTTTTTGATGGCCACCATTTGATCTCTTAGAGATCCTTTGTATACAGTACCTTGACCTCCATGTCCAATTATATTTGCATTGTCAAAATTATTTGTTGCTTGTTCTATTTGTTCTTTCGTGAAAAGAGCGAAACCAAACCCCTGATCCGATTGAATCTTCTCTAACAAAATTCGTCCACCATGTTCTTGAAAGTACTTTTCTTCTACTTTAGAAACTTTTCTTTTTTCATGGACAACATATGCCACTAGCCCCAGAAAAGATAGCGCAACAACACTACAACAAGGTCCTGGAATAATCAGTGAAAACATTTTGAGTTATACATATATACATGAAAATTTACAAAACAGATGGTTCATGCTATAACATAAACATTGACCCTCTAAGCTAGCTCGTGTGTTGACCTCTCCAAAAACAAATATATACATGCACGAGCATACACACATAATTATACAAATGATCAGGCTTTAACTTTTTAGCAAAATTTGATCAGATTTGGGCATCTCCAGCTGTGTTTTTTTTTTTTTTTAAATTAACAACCTCTGAACTAAAAAGAAGCTGTAATTTTTCATTTAATCTTTTGTTTGAAGATAAATTGGGTCGCCTCCCAACTTACTTTTAAATTAAATGTCTATGAAAGACCTCAGTCGAGTTTCAAATCTCCGACCTTTTACTTAAGATGCATTGCTCTTTGCCACTAGACCAAGAGCTCGTTCTAATTTTTCACTTACTCTTATTTTTGCGGTGCCAGGTTCTTTACAAACAAATCAAGAAAAAAGTTGAAAACCTCTCATTTTTGGTGTTTTGTACTTGTGTTTTGACACTGGACATTCCAAATTAAAACATCATGAAAAAGTGATGCAATAGTTAATTTCTTCAATATTTTACACTATTTCATAATCTGAAATTAATGCTAACTCTTAATTTCGATATTTCTAGCAGCATTAAAACTTTAAGGAGATTTTATGTCCCAGAAAGTAACATACATACCTAAAACAAGTGCCAAGTCGAGTCCGCATTTGTTCTTATTGCCACGCTTAAGACGCCTGCCAAATGGACAAGAGCACTTATATCCTCCTTGGTAGTTGTGGCACTTCGCTGGCTCAGAGCAGGGATTTTGTTTGACGCATTCATCAATGTCTGCAAAACCATGCCAAATGTTAATTATTTAAAACAACAAAGTAATGATATTGCCACCTGCTGCTATGAATCTTGATGATATTAATATATTCTATTAGCTACTTTCAGAGAGAGAGAGAGAGAGAGAGACCTTGACAGCCTCCTTCGAGGTAAGGATTGCCTTGATAACCATCTGAACAATTGCAGAGATAACCATGACTAGTGCTTGAGTTCAAACAAAAACTGTTCTCGCTTCTGCAAGCATAGGTGGATTTGTTACCCTGCGCAATGTTGCATGTTGTGTTTCCTATGGACCAATCAATTACAGCTGACGTGTTTTGTCCAATTAGCTCATTAGTTGTGATGTACGAGGTTTTGAGATAGAACTCACTATTCTCCATCAACATAGAATAACCGCAACGAGTAAAGTTGTATGATATTGAGGTGTTGAGGTAGGCGTCCAAATCAGAAAACGAAGTTATAAAATAGTTTGATGTTTCTGGTATGGTTGCCTGGCAACACCCAATTCCTGAGCAGTTACCATTAGTCAAGCTCTCTAAGCTTTCACACAGAGGAGCACACCCAGTCACTCCGACATAAGAGTTCCCACTATCGGCAATAGTAAGACTGGCCAGTGTATTACACCCAATAGCTCTGATTATATTTTTCTCAGTATTGAGCTGGAAGGGTGTACCACTCCAGTCCACAGTATAAGTAAAACTCAAGTTTGTACGTGTAGTGTTGCCATAGCACTCGTAAGAAACAGGCATGTTAACACGAGCCAGGCCCGAAGATAGGCTTATATTCAGAATTGTATAATTACCAAGGTAAGGAGTAGATGTACCAGCATTAGTTGTGCTACAATTGAGCTCAAAGCCCGGCTTGGCACATTTGGGGCCGATGCCGAAAGGGTAAGGGATGAGAACTCCACCACAGCTATTTGGGCATCCAGGCAGAGTGATGACTTCAGATTGAGCTGCTGATTTGGGTATGGACGGCGAGATAAGGAGAAGAACTTGGATGATGATTAGCATCATTGCCCCCATAATATCATGTGTGGTAAATGGTAATACACTGCTTTCAATAATGTAGTTCTTGCTTCGTCAATCGTCACTGGCCCACTGCTGCTAGGTTTGAATGAATTGTAAGGGATTCGCTAATTGTGCAGTATTTAGGATTGTCTATTTAAAACATTGCAATAGCCGATTGATAGTTATTGTACACCTACTGGCTACTGATAACGAGTGGCTCAGCGCTCAGTCAAATGTCTATTAGTTTGACCGGTTTTTTCTTCCGATGATAAAGTATTAAAGGCTTAACACGCTACTGGTGCAGTGTGTATAGGATGATGAGGTCGGGTCCAACCATTGACCTCGTATCGGACTGTATCAAATAAATATTTTGAAAGTAAATAATAGTGCCAAAGCTGCCTCAGCGCATCCGGTAAGGCGTCGTCAGTGATAAAAAAAATAATAAATAAATAAAATAAAATAATAATAATAATAATAATAATAATAATTAAATACTCAATCGAAAGGTAAACCTTTCAAATACCAGGTCTGCTCCAACTTCAGGATAATGCATAATTATACTTCATACCAATCCCATGTGTTATCATATAGACTTTTCTCCCTGGCTTTCGTTGTCAAAATTCAAGAAGGAAGAAGTTAAAACGTATAACTAGGTTCCTTTATCCACGTTGTTCAATTCTAGAAAATGACATGACAATGACCTGTGGTTGAATGGTAATTACTACTTACCATCCTCTTAATCGCTATCCAAGTCATCCAATTAATCGCCGCCCTTCAATTTCAGCGATCTCCTTCTGATCCGAGCGCAACTCTCACCCAGTTCCCTCTCCCACGCGTTACCTTCCCTCCCTCCCTCTCCCAAGCGTGGCTCCTTCTCCCCTTGCTCTACCAGGCGTGGCTCCCATGCGTTATTTTCCCTCCCTCTCTTTCTTCGTGAATTTCCACTCACTCCCTTCGCTCCCTTCTTCTTTCTTCCTTCTCATTTCCTTTCTGCTCTCTCTATTTCCTCTCTATTGATTTTTTTGGTTTCTCACTGGCCCTTCCTTCTTTTTATTTTTATAATGTTCAAATTATTTTGTTCCATCTATTCAATATATTTGTTATTAACTGTTCAATTTATTTGTCATTTCTGTTCAATTTATTTGTTGTATATGTTCAATTTATGTTCACTATTTATTTTTTTATACGAGTCAACATGTTTGTTACATCTGTTCAGTTTATTTGTTATAACTGTTCAATTTATTTGTCATTTATGTTCAGTTTATTTGCTCACTTTTACTTTTTGTATGAATCCACATTATTTGTTACATCTGTTCAGTTTATGTGTTATAACTGTTCAATTTATTTATCATTTCTGTTCAGCTTATTTGCTCACTTTTACTTTTTATATGAATCCACATTATTTGTTACATCTGTTCAGTTTATGTGTCATAACTGTTTAATTTATTTGTCATTTCTGTTCAGTTTATTTGCTCATTTTTATCATTTTTATGAGTCCACATTATTTGTTATATCTGTTCAGTTTATTTGTTATAACTGTTCAATTTATTTGTCATTTTTGCTCAATTTATTTGCTCACTTTTACTTTTTTTTTATGAATACACATTGTCTGTTACATATGTACAGTTTATTTGCTATTTATGTTCAATTAGTTGTTATATCTGTTCAGTTTAAGAAGGCATGATAAAGTGTGAGGGAGGGGAAGGAGAAATAGAACGCCAGGGAGGAAGGAGGGACAGAAGGGAGGGCTGGCAAGGAAGGAAGGCGTGTTAGGGAGGAAGGGGCGCGAGGGAGGAAAGGCGTGTGAGTGAGGGAGAGAGGGTGCTTGAGGGAGGGAGAGGCGTCTCCAGAGACGCGCAGAAAAAAAAAATCGGAAGTTGGAGGGGAGAGAGGGAGCGCGAGCGCTAGAGTGGAGGGAGGGTGCGGAAAAAAAATACTGTGGATGGCGTGGATGGTTTTTTCGTGGATGACGCTTATCATCCCTGTGGTTGAATTGGCCCAAAGATAATATGATATCGTTTGTAAAATGGACCAATTCTGATCCGACTGGGCCCATGAACATGGTTTAGACCCCAAACACCGAAAAAATTAAAACTAACGCTACTGTTCACACGAATTTCGAGAATAACAGTTAAAAATTTAGAATTTTAAAAATAACGTTGTTGGATCGGCGTTTCAATCGCCGAAAATACAGAACCCTTGGATCGGCATTCCAATCGCCGATCCAAGGAATTCCCCTCCTATATAAGCGAGACAGCGACCCCTCATCCCCACCCCTTCTCTCTCTCTCTCTCTCTCTCTCTCTCGCGCGCGCGAGACAGAACTCTCCTCTCCTCAGGTTAGTTTTTTTTTTAATATTTATTTTATTTATTTAATTTAATTAATTTAATTAGGTAAGTAATTAAAAAAATAGATTAAATATTGAAAAAATAATGAAAAAATAAGTAAAAAATCAGAATAAATATAAATAATTATAATATGTAATTTGGAAATTTTTTTATTGAATTTAATTAGTTTATTTATTTAATTTAAGTAGTTTAATTAGATAAGTAATTAAAAAATAGATTAAATATTGAAAAAATAATGAAAAAATTAGTACAAAATCAGAATAAATATAAATAATTTTAATATATAATTTGAAAATTTTTTATTGAATTTAATTAGTTTATTTATTTAATTTAATTAGTTTAATTAGGTAATTAATAGAAAAAATAGAATAAATATTGAAAAAATAATTAAAAAATTAATAAAAATTCAGAATAATTATAAAAAATTATAATATGTAATTAAAAAAAATTTTGAATTATTTTGTACATTTTATAATTGTGGATAAGTTAATTACAAATTAGAAAAAGTAAATAAAATAATAAAAAATTGATAGATTAATTTTTTAAATGTAGGAAAATTTTCTAAAAAGAGACAAGCAGCGCTTCTAGTCGAGGTGAGTTTTTTTTTAATATTTATACATTTAATTAATTTATTTTATTGAGGTAAATAAATGAAAAATTAGAATAATTATTCTAAAAAAATTTTAAAACATGTAAAAAAATAGAAAATTGGAAATGCTGTTGTTTGAGATTGGAAATGTTGTTGTATGAGATTTGGGTTTGTAATTAGGAGGGATTTGAGTTTTTTTTTTCGGAAACACTCCAGGTACAGGGGAGATGCTGCCGAAATTTTATTAGATTATTTACATTGATAATTTTTATTGTAGTGTAGTAAAAATGCCACCGAGAAGAAGAGTACCAGAGGCACCACCTCGTAGATCTACGAGGTTTCGTGGAGATCCCGGCGCTTCTACATCTACCGCTTCTGTTGATGCCGAGGCCTCTACATCAGCGGATCCTGTTGTTCTCCCCGGTCCTGTTAATGCAGATCGTCTCTTGTATTTGGATGAGTCGAATGTTCGTGGCACTAGTGTAAGTTATTATTGTTCTTTTACTTTTTTTTACTTATATATTTCTATTTTGATAGTATTTTTTAAAATAATTAAAAAAGAAATATATACAGCATTGGAGGGCAGTACTACATAGGGATAAGATGTCACGAACTGCTGAGGTGGATGAGCGTTTGATGACATTTGGACTGATACATTTCGTTCAGTTAGGTCATATGCAGCTCGATCATTCGCTTTTGCAGGGTCTAGCCATGTTCTGGAGGCCAGAGACCCACACTTTATTTTTTTCGCATGTTGGCGAGATGACGGTCACTCTAGAGGTAAGGATCAATACTTATTTGTAATATTTTTTTTTGTAACTATATATGTATAAAATTTGAACTATTTGCAGGATGTGGCCTTCTTATACGGTTTACCTACGGCTGGCAGAACCGTTACTGGACGGACCGATTACGACGCCATATAGTTACTCCAGAATTTGACGTTGCCGGAAGATACAGACACAGCGATAGTTGAGAAGTGCTTCAGAAAAAAAAAACGGAAGTAAGAAGGTTTAAAAAAATTTATTTTTATGTTAATTTTAAATATATATAGTTCTTACAATCAAATTACATTAATAATGTAATGCAGAAAATCTCATTCCGTTAGGTTAAAGGAACTGCGTAAGATTTGGAATCAGATTGGGGGGCCTGGTACGAATAACGCAGCGAGGATCGACAGATACACACGCGCTTGCGTGTTGGAGATTTTTGGGTGCGAGTTATTTTCTGACGGCACGGGTGACTCGGTTTCATGTTTTTATTTGCAATTATTAGAGGTTAGCCAAGAAATAAATATCTCACATTTATTGCACTTTAATAAGAAATTAAATATATGAAAGAGTTGATGATATTCCTTAAGAAAATAATTTCTATTTGCAGGATCTTCATTCTAGTAACTCGGTGCAGTACAATTGGGGTGGTGCCACTCTTGCCATGCTATACCGAGGCTTGGACACTGCCTTCATTAATAACAATATAAATATTGGTACTCCTTAGTTGCTCTTGCAGTTGTGGTCGTATGCAAGATTACTACTTAGTCGGCCGTCGATCACGAAGGATTTTGATGGTTGGGGTCTACCAAGTATTGACTCGTGTCCACCTTATGGGAGGTATGTTGATTTGATTTTAATTGTAATATTTAAAATATGTTTTATTTGACTTTAACAAACAACAAAATGGAAATGTAGGAAGTGGACGACGAGACATAAATCGAAAAAGTTCACCGGCCCTACTCACAGTGGGATAGAATATGCGAGGGATGTCTGCATGAAAATAAAGCCTGAGAATGTCGTGTGGAGGTCTTATGATCACATCAGGGACCGCATGCCTCGTTGTGCCCAGGTTGAGCAGAGGATGTTCCTTCTACGCATCCCATGCATTCATTATTGGGTCGTGATGTGGCACCACGTAGATCGTGTCATGCATCAGTTTATGCTCTATCAGACAGTTCCCCCACCGCCACCTGAGGTATATTTAACTGTTCACATTATTAATTTCATTATTTAATTCACGCAATTATATTTTGTTGATTAACTGTGATTTGAATAAAACAGCCTTGGTCGAGAATGGAGGAATTGATGGGATATCAGCATAATACCTATCGAGGTATTGACTGGCATCAACTATTTGTGAATGAGGTGAACAAGTGGGCGAACACTAATGAGGCTAGGGTGATAGAGGATCGGCCGTGGAGCGAAGATATTTGGAGCGACTACCGACGCTGGTTGAGCGTACATGGAGCTGCGCATCTTGTGCGAATTCCTGAAGGGGCAGCGTCTGGTCCGGCTCATAACTTGTCATACCTTCGCGAGACGTCTGGTCACATGAATTTGGTAAGTTACATTACGCAGAATTTTGTTCCTAATAAATAATTCAGTGGCTAACAAAAATTGAACAGGTCAAGCATACTTTGCAGGAAGCGTTGCGAGAATGTGCATGGGTTGTCGAAAAGGAATTTCGTCGTGCTGAGAAGCAATTGCTGAGGGTGTGCAGCACGTCCTTGGATATTGTTGGCGAGCCTGATCGATTACCTCGACTCTTAGAGTCGAAGGGTCTTCATTCAGACATCGACTCTATCCCTGATACGGATGATGAGAATAATGCGCCAGAGCCGGAATCTATTGAGGAGCAGCTTTTCATGCGGGTATAATACATTTTTCAATCACTTTTATTAATATTATTGTTCCTTTCATGCTTAATATTCTATAATTATTTAAAATATTTTTATTATTTTTATAATATTATCTGTAACAGGATGATTTTAGTCTGCATGATTGGGATTCATATTTTGATGCTCCACGACCCAGTCAGTCTCTGGTTCGGAGCAGACGGTCACATTCCGGTGTTTTTGAGCCTCACTCCGGATCCACAGGACCTCATTCCCACCCTCAGACCACAGAGCCGCAGGCCCCACCCCATTCGCAGCTCCAGAGCACACAGCCGCAGCCTCCACCCCGTCCGCAGCCCCAGACCATACAGCCGCGGCCTCCACCGCACAGCACATACTACACATACGGGAGTCCTTACCCTCCACCTCCACCATATACTCAGACTCAGTACGGAGGAGGGTACAGTTAGCCCTTTGTGCCTACCCTCGCACCTATCTCTCAGGCTGATGCATATTATCAGGCATACGGTACCCTACTGCAGGAACCAATCCCCACCTATGTCGCACCATCCATTCGGCGATTATGGAGCCTCATCTAGCAGACCGCCTCGTCATTCCACTTTATTTTCTACGACTTATCTTCCCCCCCTCCTCCCCCAGGACTTGCTCCCGGTCGCGAGCCTCGAAACTTGCCTGGTTCTGCATGGGATTTATCTTTTTTTCAGGGATGGTTCCGTCGTGATGGGCATTAGTAGGATAGCGTGATATTTATATTTTTGTACGAGTGTGATATTTATTGTGATATTTATATTTCGTATTTTGCTTTGATTCCGTCACTTGTTAGGATTGCAAAACTAAGCGAAAAATTCTAACAAATTCATAAAATATCACATTAGGTAATAAAGATGCTGCACTCTCATGCCTGTAAGTTTCATACCATAAGATTAAACGCATAAAAAATATAAAATCGACAAAATACCTAAGATATCATTTTCTATGAACCCTACTTCTAATTTGTTTCATTTTTAGGATTGCAAAACTACACGGAAAAAAATTTCAAAAAAATCATAAATAATTATTGTAGATACAAAATATTATGAATTTAGTCAACAACAACAACAACAACAACAACTAAGCCTTTTGTCCCAAATAAGTTGGGGTAGGCTAGAAAAGAAACCCAACAAGAAATCCAACAAGAAAAAGAAAAGTGAGTCTTATGACCCAAACAAGTTGGGTAGGTTAGAAAAGACTGAAATTTTACGCTGGCTCGCCAAGCCTATCGCAAGCATTCGGTCTTGAACCCTAGACCTCCTAGAAGAGAGCCCAGTGCTCTACCACCCGAGCTGCTAGACCACATGCAAAAACAAAAATAGTAGATTTTAGTCAACCATAAATATTAAAATTAGAGCTATCTTCACCGAATAACATAAAGTCAACCCTTACATCGATCTATAAAGGGTAAATTTTTAAAAAAAATTACATAAAACTAACGCCGGCCTCCTCCTGGTAAGATATTCATGAACCTTGATCCTAGCCGGGCAACCCCACGTCGTATTCCCCCTCCCCCACTGCTTTTGCTTTGAGATGGTCCCCTGCTACTTGATGCGCCATGACTCTCCCTGCTACTTGATGCTCCGTAACTTGTGGGAAATCGGAGCGACATTGATCGGTCACCCAGGCTAATGGAATTTCGACGTGGTTGAATACCTTCTATCCCAAGACTGACGCGACTTTCATTGCGAGGATCAATACTGATAGAATTCCGGCTAGGTTGAACGGGCTCCCTAGAAGGTTCACTTTGGTTCCCTGTAGAAGATTGAGTTTTGTTCCTTGCAGAAGGTCTTGTAGTCCTCCGTGTCCTCGGTGTGTTGGTAGGACGACCTGTACGACGACCAGATTGAAGGTCCTCCATCGATATAGGTTGCTGAGTGTCGTTGGCCGCCGCAGCGTTCTTTCTGGTTCGGCGCCTCTGGTTTGCCTGATTTTTATTTCTCATTGCATCCATCCACATCCAATCACGATCCTTTTTTCGCCTGCCCCGATTAATCATTGTCTTATCCGGATAGATCACGGGACCATCATACCGAGGCCACTTATATTCGTCTTCGTAGCAGTGAAAATCACCTGTTGACCATATTTTAACCATATTCTCTGTGCTGTACCGTTCGTCTACAAAATCAGAAACATCCCACCTACAATGACCGCATACGGCAACCACATGAAGACATGGTATTCCTGTGAGTTGAGGTTTTCTGCACTTACACCAAGCACGCCTGCTCGGTAGTTGAGGATCTCTCGGTTGGTAATCACGTTTGAGGAAAACTTGATACTTCCAGGTTACCTCCGAATCATTTTTTTCGAATGGCACTTGAGCTTCAAATTCTCCACGTTCAATGTCAACGGTGATAACGTTTATTGCCGCTGTAAATATGAATTTATATCATTATATATTTTAAAGAGTAGAAGTAAATATGATTACATTGGAAGTACATTTGTACCTGCTTTGAGAGTATGTTTCATTAGCTTAAGTTAGATTTCATTTGGCCATCGTTCTCCCTCCGCCTGTCTCGCCAAAGCTATTTGCTTCCTCTCATTAAACCATTTAACAGTTTTGTACCAAGTGCTTTCCACAAGTCCAACAACTGCTAATCTTCTCTCAGCCTTGTACCTGCTATTGAAACTTTCTGATCCATTACTCGTCATAATTCTCAAACGATAACCATCGTCATACGTTTGTGCTCACCTTTCAGGTTTCCACTACTTGTTGCCATCTGTTTCATTTTCTTTCCCACACTTTTCAAGGTAGTCGATCGCCTTTGGATTCATTTTCTTCAGTTCGTTCCACATTTTGTAGAAGGGCCTCATTTTTTTCTTGTTGGCTAACTTATTTTCTGAATTTGTCTGGTAGAGCTGCGTCTTTTCCAGATGCCTTGAACACGTTTTCACATACATGTTGCATGCAATACCAGTGCACGGCATATGAAGGGTTCGCATCCTTTTGCCAACCGTATTGGGGTTGTTTGAACGCGTTCCTTATTCCCCAATAGCGATCCGAAACAAAACAAAATTTTCTTCCTTTCCCGATAACTTGCCGCCTTAGAAAATTCATGAACCAACCCCAACATTGTTCGTTCTCAGTTCGCACTAGTGTAAATTCTAGTGGAAGCCACCGCTGCTCTGGGTCATAACCGCATGCCGCTAACAATCTTCCCTTGTAGCGACCCGATAAGAACGACGCGTTTATACTGATAACAGGCCTTAGGTATGGTACTGCCGCGATACAAGGCCCATATGCCCATGTTGCTGCGGTGAACATAGCTCTGTTGGGATCCCCTATGCTCTCTGTCAACCATTTGATCTGTGTCCCTGGGGTCATTCTCTGTATAGCCAAAAATAAACTCGGAAGTTTGCTGTATGATCCCTCCCACGATCCAAAAAGTTGTTCGATCGCTTTCTCTCTCCCACGCCATAACTTGTTATAGGTTGGTTTTACATTTGGATATTCTTTCTCCAATATAGATTTTACGTCATCTATAATACCAAGATCTCTCTTCACTGCATTCTTGATGCTGTTTGCGATTACCTCTGCCGTCAGATTTTCATGCGTGAAATCACCGGCCCTTCTCACGCAAGTATGTTCTTCTTCATTCTTTATTATTCTTCAAAATTCACCTTCTCTTTCTGTACGGGCATACAAATGCCACTTACAGGTAGGCACCTTACAATCCAATACATACAATGCTGGAGTACTTCTAGTGGCTTTATGCTGTACATTATTATCTACGGCGTATTTATTACAAGCTTGTTTTAATTGTGGTTTTGACATAAAAATGTTTCCTTGTGCTAAAGGCCCAGAAGTTTCTGTTTGAGACGGTTGTGGAATCGAATTTCTATACTCAGAGATATCCAGAAATTGTCTAACGGGATGGTAATTATCGGTCCTTCCGGTAATGTAATACTCGTGATTCGCGAAACCCTGCGCATACAGACCCTTTCCCTCCATATCCTGTGACGCCCAAAACTCTTCCTCTTAATCAGTGAAGTCCTCCCCCGTTGCATAATTCGACTGATAACCCGGGCCACGGTCGTATGTCTCGTCAAGTTCGTCTATATTCCCTTCTTCTTCTTCTTCATCTTCCTCTGCTTCTTCTCTAACTGGTCTACTACTCTCAGGTTAGTCCCATGGATTCCAATCATGTGCATTGGTGTTGTACTCATTATTTGTTCCATCTTGTCTTTCTCGTCCGCTACTACTCTCAGGTTGGTCCCAAGGATCCGAACCCCATGCACTCATATTTGTTCGCTCTTGTCTTTGTTGTCGACTACTACTCTCAGGTTGTTCCCAAGAATTCCAACCCTGTGCACTCGTATTGTATTGATTATTTCTTTCTTCGTCTTCTTCGGTATTATTGACTTGTTCATTCAAATTATAATTATAATAATAATTATAATTATAATTTGTGTGTCCCCCTAATTTAAAAATATATAATTAAAAATTATATAATTTTTGTGTCATCGTAATCAAAATTATTGATTTGCTTTTATTTTAAAAAACTTAATTTAAAATTTTATTATTCAAGAGTAAAGGCAAGAGCAAATTAATTATAAATGCGTACAATTAATAGCAAGAGCAAATTAATTACTTTAAAAAACTAATTTTATCAATTCTATAATGGCACAAATTTAATTAGTAATTTTGTCCAATTATGCAAAAGATTTTTTAACCAAAAGTTTCTTAATAAGCCAATTATGTTTAGTAAAGAATTATAATCCTAATTTAAGCAAACCATATATTGCATATGTTCATGACTATTGTAATACTAATTTGTCGTAAGTTACCTTGTAGGCCACCACCAGTAGCTGGAAGCAAATCAACGTGAAGTTGAAAGCCGTGTAGCCTTCTTGCTTGGAAGCACTCACGTCGTACATACCGCCATTCATTTTCAGAGTTCACCGGCAACTGCATCTGCTGGAACCTCTCTTCAATTATGGTATTAAAATGGAAAACAATTCTCAAATTGTAATTACCTTGATAAAATTCCAATGCTGATAAAATAATTTCTTTAATTGATTCATAATCAATTTGCGAAGTTGCATCCAAACTGAAATAATTTGATGGATTATATGGAGATTGATTAATGAAAATCGGAATGAAAATCATATTTTTGACAGTATAGAGAGTCGAGTATTTGAAAATGATGGGTGATTTTCGAATTCGGAACGGTATGTTCTATTTATAACCAAATGAGAGTCGAAATAATGATGAGCAATCAAATCAAATCGCACTAAAACGCACTGTTAAATTGCACTTAAATTCAATTTACACCTTGGATCGGCATTTGGGACGCCGATCCAATTCTTTTAACGATAAAAATCACTAAAAATGAATGATTAAAACCATAAAAAATAGTAAAAGCATTAAAAAAAGTCAATTTTAGTGGGAAACCAGTTGGATCGGCGTTCCAATCGCCGATCTAAGCTAAAAATTAATGATTAAAAGCATAAAAAACAGTAAAAGCATTAAAAAAAGTAACTTATAGCGGGAAACCAATTGGATCGGCGTTCCAACCGCCGATTCAAGCTTGCATCGGCAATCCGAATGCCGATCAAAGCTTGGATCGGCGATTGGAACGACGATCCAACTGATTTCCCGCTAAAAGTGACTTTTTTTAATGCTTTTACTGTTTTATCTTTTATTATTATTTTCTGTTATTACATTTACTTATTAATATTATTATTAATTGCTATTATTATTGCATTATTATTAATATTAATTTGGTAATTGTTATTAGTTATTATATTCGTAATAATTTAATTATTAAATATTATTATTTATTATGTATTTTTGTGATTATTGCATGATTATTACTATTAAATTGGTAAGTGTTATTAGTAATAATTTAATTATTAAATATTATTATAAATTTGTTAATTGTTGTTAGTTATTATATTAGTAATAATTTAATTATTAAATATTATTATAAATTTGGTAATTGTTGTTAGTTATTATATTAATAATAATTTAATTATTAAATATTATGATTTATTATGTATTTTTGTGATTATTGCATGATTATTACTATTAAATTGGTAAGTGTTATTAGTAATAATTTAATTATTAAATATTATTATAAATTTAGTAATTGTTGTTAGTTATTATATTAGTAATAATTTAATTATTAAATATTATGATTTATTATGTATTTTTGTGATTATTGCATGATTATTACTATTAAATTGGTAAGTGTTATTAGTTATTATTTTAATTATTGAATATTATTATTTATTATGTATTTTTGTGATTGCTTATTAATATTATTATTAATTGTTAATAGTTAAAAAAATAAGACTAAGGTAAATTTGTTAGACTTCATTAATGGACCATTTATTATTATTGCACAATTTTATTATTAATGCATGAAAAAAAAATTAAGAATCTACCATTTATTATTAATGCAGCATTTATTGTTTAACCTAATAATTAGCTGCAAAAAGATAGGCGTGGTCTGATAAAGTCTGAAAAAGTATACTGATACTCATCTGCCTTCTGCAAAAGGACAGGCGTGGTCTGATAAACTCTGAAAAAATATACTGATGCCTATCTGCCCTCTGCAAAAGGACAGGCGTGGTCTGATAAAGTCTGAAAAAGTATACTGATCCCTATCTGCCCTCTGCAAAAGGACATGCGTGGTCTGAAAAAGAAGTACGTGAAATTAATTTTTTATTGTGTGATTCTAAGTCTAAAATTGTCTATAAAACCACCTTTCATCAACCAGATTATGCAACACACACTCAATTCTTCTTCCTGAAAAATTCACTGTCATGGACAAAAGAAATAGCTCTCACTCCAATAGTGATGTCCCAAATTGACGAACAGCTACCCGAGATGAATACTGGCCAAATTACCAACATTCTCCTGTTAATACAAATGAAATAGAAAAAGGAAATTATCATGCAAGATGTCGCATATGTTTTCGCACTTTCAAATACAATATCTACGAAGATGACGGGATAAAGTTCGATTTAAAAATACACTACCAGTGGCACATTAATGGTGGAGAAGAAAGAGATCGCAAGGAGCACCTCCAAAGAATGCTGAGCAAACCCAAACATAATAATTGTGACTGGTATGAAGATTACTACAAAAAACCGCAACCAATTCTCCAACAAACACCAACAGAAAAATCATATTCAGCACCAAAAACACACTGCACCGTTTATGAAAGAATTTACAACTTTCGTGGAGACCACACAGTGACCTGTACAAAGTGTGGTCAGGTTTTCAATTACAAAGAGATCATCTTGCGTGACCACTACGATGACCACGAAAAACAAGCTTGGTGGGATCAACAAGAAAAGAAATGGAAAGACAGAGATGAGACGGAAAAAAGAGAAAAATTGCACAAAAGGCTGCCGAAGAGAGACAAAAATTGAAAGAAAAAGAAATTGGAAAAAAAAAATCAGGAAGCGCCTGAGATGACACAAGGAGAGAGATGAACAAAAAAGTATTGCAGCAGTTAGAATGACAGAGATAGAACAACAAGAAGCCGATGCAGCTTTCTGGAATGAAGCCACTCAATTCGCTGATAATCCTGGTGTGAGCAACCAACAACAAAAGGAAGACGAAGAAGAAGACTCATGGTGGAATGAAATTCTACAATATGCGGACACCCAAAATATCTAAATATTTTGTTTTCTTAGATAGTTTGTTTTTAAGTAGCAACTGAATGGTTTGTTTTTTAAGTAGTTTTTTATTTTTTTTATTTTGGCGTGTTACTTTATATTATGGTTATAAAATTTAGCTCTTATTCTAATGGTGTGCATTTTTTAATTCTGAATTTATTTGCATATTAATTTTCAATACATATCATAAAAAAATTTAATAAAAGTAAATAGACAAAACAACAAATTTTAGTAATATAAGGCAAACATTACAAGTGACGACTGTTACACAAACTTATTTCACTAATAATGACCATAATAAGATACCGATGACATAAACATAATACTATTCCATTTAGCGGAGATGGACAACATTTGAAGCTGCGGGCTGATTTTCAAAACCAGGTGAAACTGCTGGCAGGTGAGTCAACCACGACTCTCCAAGATCAAAACCTTTATTCCTCTCAACCAAATCTGTAAAAAATTTGGGGCCCCTAACATGATATTGATTTCCTTCTAATTTCTTAACTACAAATTTTTCCCCATGATATTGTAACATCAATGCAGAAAATTATCGTTGTTCGCTAGTCCGCTCATCTCCGATCAAAATAATACCAGAAGAGACGCAGCTTGGCTTAGGACCCATTTGCTTAAAATTTCAAAATTAAAACTCTATTAGCAAATCAAATAAAATAAATTTAATAATTAATTTAAAATTATTACCTACGAAGAAGTGATATTGCGAATATGAAATAACGAGGAGAAAGTTTATCAATTTCAGACTAACGAGAAAAACTTAGTTTGTGAAAAATAAATGATGACAATTGAGCTTATATAGACAATTTTAAGCGGGAAAACGACAAAAAAAATTATTGCAAACCAACTTTGAGTGTTTAAAAATCAAATTGCGCACTAAAAAAAAGCAAATTCAGTGGACTCAAATGGTCAGACTTTGGATCGGCGATTGAAACGCCGATCCAAGCTTGGATCGGCGATTGGAATCCTGATCCATGCTTGGATCGGCGATTGGAATGCCGATCCAAGGGTTCTGTATTTTCGGCGATTGAAACGCCGAACCAATAACGTTATTTTTAAAATTCCGAATTTTTAACTGTTATTCTCGAAATTCGTGTGAACAGTAACGTTAGTTTTAATTTTTTCGGCCCGAAACATTATACATATATTCATTTGGGCCATCGTGCGTGGCACGTGAGTCACTGTGGTAAGCACAGTGATTTTGATTTTTTGTGACGAATTTCGTGTGGCAGTCAAACCACATCGGATTAAATTCCTAGCTAACACAACGCAAGTGGGAAGCATAAATACAACCGATCTTCTCCTGGGCCCCACTTTCTGCTCCCACATCGGATTATTAAATTCTAAAATGTTGACATACAGGGTCAGTCATACTCACATTATAGAATTATTATTTAAATTTTCAAGTTGAGTTATTAGCGGTCAAAATAAAAAATTATGGGAAGAATTTGTGATACGAATAATGAAAATTAAAAAAACACACATAGTTGTGATACGAATAATCAATTTAATGTAAGAATTTGATCATTGAAATCAATTGTAATACCTGCTTTACAAACACTTTTTTTTTTTTTTTTTTTGTGCACAAATTTTTGCCATCCATTATTGGTTCTCTAATGGCACATTTCTTTTTGGAATAAGAGTAATAGAAGAGATTGGTGCTAACTGAGGAAATAAAAATTAATTGCGCAGTGCGTAAAATTAGATCATGAGGTATTTACTTTTTTATTTTTTTCCCTTTTCTGTTTTTTTTTTCTTTTTTGAAAAACGTAATAGGCTGGTTTTCACCATTTGAGAGAATATGTAGCATTGTGCTACAATGAGTAAATATTAAGCAACATATTCAATGATTTTTTTCTATTTTTATTTCATCCTTTCATTATTCGCAAAATTTTTAAAAAATATAAATAATCAGCCCCCCAACACACACACACATTATCGCGCAACATTCCACATTTATTTATTAATTTATTTTTATCAGCAAAAAAAAATCCCCTCTTATTCTGATAATGATCCTCAACATTCCACATCTGTTTGCAAAAAGTTTCGATACCATATCCACGCTTATTTGGAAAGCATTTCATAATATATTCGCATAGAAATGAATCACGCAACGTGCGAGTTTAGCACTAGTTATTATTAGGGGGAGCTAAGTGTACCACTGGAATGAAATCCTGTCCTCTTACAGGACAGTAGAGGTCTACAGCCACATTATATTTATTAATATTTAAAAGTTTTAAAATTTAAATGTTGAATCCACACCGTTGATCTTGTTAAATTTTACGAGCGATGCATTTTCATGTAAGTTTTATAAAATTTGGAGTCGATTTGATACTCAATTAAGTGACCAAATTATAAACGTATTAGAATAAATCAGTAATAGTTAACCAGATTCGTTCATTTTTTGACCACTTAATCTAGTATCAAATCAACTCCAAAATTTATAAAACTTATATGAAAACACATCGCTTGTAAAATTTAACAAGATCAACGGTGCGGATTCAACATTTAAATTTTAAAACTTTTAAATATTAATAAAAATAATGTGGGCTGCAAACCTCTACTGTCCTGTACGACAGTAGAGGATTTCATTCCGTGTACCACTGTACCCCCATAAACTAATCACCTTAACTTTGATCATCCGTACACATATTTGAAAAACCCACTATATTTATAATAAAAATAATTTTAGGAATAATTAGATATATACCACTAAAAAAATAATAATTAAAGATATGCTACTATTAAATTGTAAATTAGTTTTATGCCACCATAAAATGGTTAAAATTAGTTTTACGCCATTATTGTCGATCAAAATTAGAGATATGTCATTCAAATTAAAGAAATGTCACTCTTAACTTTTTTAAAATATCCAAAATACCCTCTCATTAAGAAATGACAAAGAAATTTATTAACATGAATTAAGATTTACAAATTTTGAATTTTAAAATTTAAAAAAATTCGAACTTTTAAATTCAAAATTTTTTAAAATTTTAAATTTTGAATTTCAAAATTTTAAATTTTAAAATTTCAACTTTTGAGATTTTAAATTTTCAAATTTTAAAATTTCAATTTTGAAATTTTATTTGTTTTGTTGATGTCATAAAATCACTTATTACTTAACGGTGACATATTTCTTTAATATTTTACAGTGGCATATTTCTAATTTTATTATTTTATAATGGTATATTTAAAAGGGTACAATGGTCAAATTAATTATCTGGTGGCATAAATCTAATTTTATCATTTAGTGATGGCATAAAAATAATTTGTCATTTGGTGATGGTAAATGTTTAATTTAGTTTTTATAGTGGTAGTGTTTACCACTTACCCGACGGGTCTGACCCGGCCCTTTTCCCGGATCGACCCAGGCCGTGCATGGACCGGGATGGACTGAGGGGTGGTCCGGGTCGGGTTTATCAAGGATTTAGGCCGCACTTTCTGTTAGAGTTATGTCCTAGAAGTCAACAGTTTAATGACTTAAATATTAGTTTATGTTATTGATGATATTTAATCATTTGTTCCCAGAGTTTATTATTGACAGATCATTCAGGTTGAGGATCTAAATTGTAAATCTCTGTTGATTATTCATTAGAATGACAATAATAAATCTAAACTGTCCATAATCTTGATAATTAACAAGGAACATTAATTATCATATAAGATTAGTATGCAAGTTAAGTGATGATTAAGTTCTACAAATCATAGGTAAAGAGTTACCAACTTAATTGTATATGTGTATGTTATTAGAACATAGTACAGGACATGATCCAATGAAATAAACATATGGATTGTGTTATGTGTCATTGTTTATTTCATATGAGTTTGATTCTAAGTTTGAGATGTTCAACTTTTCCACATAAGAATTGGTTCTATAAATATCGTCTAACATTGATTCCTAATAAAGGCTGCTATACGGACTTTATTTATGTTCTCTTGAATTGTGCGGGGAAAAGTTGTTTATCAAGAAAACCGTATGTCCCTCATTAGTATACCTAGTGAGTGATGATATCTATTTGGGCCCCTTGATGGAGTTGGATCGTATGCGCGTAACTAGACGATCAACTCTAGATCAGGAAATGTATAATCTACAAGAATGACACATTCCTATCTTGGATTATACAAGGATATCATGTGACATAAGAATCAAAACAATAAGATACTCGTTTCTTATGCAGGATTGAAGTACTGTATTAATACAGTATTTATTTATACGAATTGGGAATCATAACGTGTTGCTAGATACCGCTTATGATTATTGGAAATAAATAGCGATTTATTTTCCATACCCAACATAGCATAAATTCTCGAGGGTCACACGAATAAAAGCTCTTTAACCAACAGTGCATTATAATTAGTTTATTTGCATTGGAGAATGCAAAATATAATAAGTTGATTAATTAATTATATACTGTTGTGAACTGTTATAATTAATTACATCAAAGGGATCATATGAAACTAATTAATGCAAAGTGTAATCCTATATAGTAATTATCAAATAGTTGATAATTAATTTTTGCTCGACACAATTAATATAATTGTGAGAATTATATTAATATAATTGTATTATATGATTATATATATTATAGGGGCCTTATTTGATGCATAAACTAGAGAGAAAAATGAAATATGACACTTGAGTTTTTTGGCCCATATTTTTGGACGAAATTTGAGGAGAATTTAGCCCATTTTCTCATGTCAAAAGTTGTTTGGAAGAGGGGTTAGTTGACTAGTCAATATGACTTGTAGAATATGTCATAGCTTTATTATAAATATACCTCTCATTTGGATGAGAGAAGGTTACACAAACCACCTCCTTCTATTCCTTCATAGCTGCCATATTTTGTTGCTCTCTTGCATCAAGTTAATGGCTCATGTGTTGAGCATTAGCTACCTCTACTAAATATCGATTTAGAAGAGAAATGGGAAGCTTTGGATTAGGCGATTTCACTCATTTTGCTAGCACGAAATCGAGTGAAGTTGGTTAATTTTTTGTGGACCTAAGAAAGGAGAAGAAGGGGATGAGATGAGCACGCAATCGATTCCTAAAGCCTTGGATCGAGGCTCGCGAATGCGATTTCGCGAGAGGTAAAAACCCTCCTATTCTTCTCGCTTGTATGATGTGTTGGATGGCTTATGCACTAGATTCGTGTTGCTTGATGGTTAATTAAGTTAATTAGTAACTAAAATTGAAAATTGAGCACTTTCTAACACTTTCTAGTATAGATCCGTGTTAACCCGTCCCGTCTTAACCCATGGACCGGACTGGACCTACCCTTAAACCCGCCCTAAACCCGTTAAAACCTGCGATAAACCCTTAAACCCGTCTATAGACTACAAAATTAAATTTAAAATAGACTACAAAATTATTTTATTATTAATTATATTTGAATTTGTTCAATTAATTATTTATTCCATATATATTTTTAGACATAATATATTTTAACTAATTTTTACATCTTATATTTTACAATTTTTTGTCATGCAAACCATCAACAATTAAAAAAAAATATTAAATAATTACAAATCAAATTTAAAATAAAATAAATTCAAAATAGACTACAAAATTATACTTAATTATTTGATCTATAAATATAATATATTTTAACGAATTTTTATATATTTATTTTACAAATTTTTGAGATGAAAACAATGAAAAAAAAAAAAATTTAAATCTGGAAAAAAACTGTCCTTGGACCGACCTTGGACCGGACCGGCCCGCCTTAACCAGCCCGGTTCACCTAAGGTTAGGTCTATCAAGGATTTGGACCAAAGTTTGAGAGGTGGACCGTGATAACCCGTCCCGTCTTAACCCGTGAACCCGTGCTAGATCGGCCCGAAATAACCCGTGGACCGTGGGGGTTTGGACCGGCCTGGACATGACCGGACCGTTTGGTTAACACTATTTAGTGGCATAAATCTAATTAATCCATAATTTTAATATTAATGATAGTTATAATTAAAATAAAAAATTATATTATTATTATTATAATATTATTATTATTACTACTACTGCCACCGTTGGTGTTGCTGCCGGTGGTTGTTATCGTGACATAGCCTTTTTTTTTTTTTTTTTTTTTCGTCTTTTGTCTGTGCAAGCAACAAGGAGCAAAAATACAAATTGTGTTTGTTTGGAATCTTGGATGAGTTGTGACTTTTGAGTTGTGAGTTGTCACAACGGAAAGCAGCGGTAGATGCGGGATTCAGTGTGTTACCTTTGTATCTCATATCTGTTGAAAGAGCTTTGATTGTAAAGACGTTGTTGCTTGTCGCATCAAAGGCAACAGAGAGGCCTTTACAGATATCACTGAAAACACGACTGACCGGTTACCGTTCTAGCTCTGAAAATTTCGTCCTGACGCTGTTTTTATTTTACGCATTTTCTCCTACTTGACAATAGACAAAGTCAGATTGTGATCTAACGGTCAAACTTTTAAAGAATCATGTTTAAAGCCTCCGAACTACACGATTTTGTCATATATGATACATGGCCACTTTAGATTATATTTGATCATATGATATATTATTTTTGTACAAGCCTAAAAAAAATAAAAATACTCTAAAAGTAATAGTGCGCCATAGTGCATAGGATTTTCTATGCACCGCGGACTTTTTCGGAGATATTTTTGTAAATTGACAAATCTAATTTAACCAATCTAATCAACATATTGAAATCTCATAGAAAATAAAATTTTACAATTTTTGAAATTTTATTACTATTTTTTTCAAATTTTTTAAAACCTGCTATTTTTGGAATGTTGTAAATAGTAGTTTGTTTTGAATAATAGCATGTTTTCAAAAATAAAAAAAAATAGTAATGAAATATCAAAAATTGTAAATTTTGGTTTTCTATGAGATTTCAATATGTAGATTAGATTGGTTAAATTAGATTTGTCAATTTACAAAAATACTCTCGAAAAAGTTCGCGGTGTATAGAAAGTCCTATGCACTATAGTGCATATTAAACTTTCTCTTTTGTATCATGGTATATTTTGTAAGGAAAATTGAATTACCGACTATATTTTATAATTAGATTTAAATTCAGATCGTTCATTTTAAATTATGAAGAGAAAGGAATAATCAGGATTCAAATTCGGTTTACTATGCAAAATTCAGTAATTCAATTTCGATTTATATAATATTACTAAGTCTACAATGGCAACGAAATGGAATGAAATTGAATTTTGCTGAGATGGTATCAAGGAGAATTAGCATGGAGAAATTGGTCTTTGTCATCAATAATGTCTTTTAATGTTGCAGAGCTTTATCTGGTGTTAAAGATCGAACAAAATATTTTAAAAAAAAGAGGTCCATCTTTAGCATTGGTTTTTAACTAATATAACCGGTGTTAAAAATGAGATATTTAACACCGGTTATTAGTTAAAAATCAATTCTAAAAATCAATTTTAAAAAAATTGGCTAGTTTTTAGCACCATATTTTAAACATTTTTAACACTAGTTGTTTATATACTTTTGACACCCCTCATAGGAACGAAAGTGCCGTAGTGCTATTTGATTAAGCCTTTTTTTAAAGTAATTTTAAGTACATAAACCCTTCGAGAATCTTGTAATGAATAATACTTTTTTTTTTTTCCCCTTTTCAGGTTATCCAGTCCCTTTTCTATCCCATCATTAAAACCTGGAGACTAATTTTCATGTAGAAGACTTGGATTGCATAGGGAAAAAAAATGTAATGTTTAGCAAATTATGTATTCCCTTACAAGCGAAAAACTAGAACATATCGTTTCCTTTATTTCTTTGCAAATTTAACCCAATTAAGTGAATCCAAACTTGTTCTTGTTGGATCTTTCTCGTAGAAACCGTGATGGTAACGGTAGTGTTTGAAGTTCGGCCTGAATGGCTAAATCTTACTGTAGGCTTTAATATAAAATTTTTTTACGTATACTGATGGGCCAGATTGAACATTGTTTTATTGTGAAGAGCGGAGATTGAACTATTTGTTACAAACCAGACAGGCAATCTCTCAGCTGTGTAATATCAACCCCACCATCCTTACCTACTGTATACATACCTTCTTGTCAATGATAAAAGAACTAATTTTTTTTAAACATTTAACTGATCATTAGTTCATAACATTTAACATATTGTAAAACCAATGCAAGGAGGTATTGAGTCTAGACAAGTTAAATTATCTTAAACTTTCCTTATATTAATTCTATGCCCACAATCGATTTTCCTACAAAGGATTGCTAAATGATGGAGTACAAAAAGAAATTAGAAAAACAATAAAATCAATTCAAAAAATAAACTAATCAAACAACTTAATACCATTCTGAAAGTCTTCACAATGCCTCACGTGCCGAACAGCTTTGCTCCTAGTTTTGCAATTGAAATCAGGAGCTGAATGAAGCACACATCTATTGTAACAGCTTGACGGCATGGAGGATTTGGAATCTTACGGTCCTTCGCGCTCAGTAGAAACCATGGCTTAATTCCAGCTAGACTGTAATTAACTCACATAACCATATGTGGATCCCGAAGTGATTAACTCACATAACCAAATGTGACTAATACATCTGAGAAACTCAATAGCCAAATTTCGGATAATGCCTTCTGATTGTGCAATCGTTGCTCAAATTGTTGCTTCTCTTCATGGCTTGGCTGGTGCACACTGACAATCTCACCACTCACCAGTGGTTGTCGACTGTGTGTAGTACATGTCCTTTAATTCTCGTAGAAGTTGTTGGGACAACGCTCACAGACGTCAAGCACAATGGAAATCAAGTAAACAAGGATGTAATAATTTCGACAAACATGTGATGGACATAAAATAATACCCGCTAGAATAAAGCACTGATCACTTAAGAACCAAACATCAACCACACAATCAAGCACAAGAAAATAAAGAGAGACACAAGATTTTATATCGAAACCTGAAAGGAAAAAAATCACGGGAGTGATCGGTGCAAATTCACTAAATCAAGAATTTATCTTACAAGTACATGGAGATCATCAAGCTATCAACCATCATCTCTCTCTCTCACTCACACTCTCTCACAATTTGAGATGGAATTAATAAAAAATTTAAGAGAAATTAGCAAACTCTAGATAGCTTCACCAAGGAGACAAGAGAGCTTCAAGAGACCGGTTCTTCTCTGGAGACACCACCCAATCCCCTTCCGTGCTCCCTTTTTTCTCTTTTCTGTATGTGTCATTATGGGCTCGGCCCATTATTTGACTTCATACTCAACAACTTTTCACTTGAAGACAAATCTCCCACTTGATCACACAAGCATACACCATGCACCTCGCTCCAAACACACCTGAGTTACTCAACCAACCCGGATTGCCTCCTACAAAACATCACCTTGTCAGGAGGCACCACTTTCGTAGACATGTCGGCAACATTCTCCTTCGTGTGAACCTTTCTCACGACTAGTTGCCCATGATCTAAAACATCACGAATGAAGTGGTATCGCACATCAATGTGCTCAGTTCTTAAGTGATATGCCGCATTCTTTGAAAGATGTATAGCGCATGAATTACCACAATGCACCACATACTCCTTTTGCTTCAACCCTAATTGTGCAAGCAACCTTTTCAACCAAAATATTTCCTTTACCGTCTCGGTCAATGCGACATACTCCGATTCCGTAGAAGACAAAGCAACAATGTCTTGTAGTCGAGATATCCAACTAACGGCTTCACCATTGATAGTAAAAACATAGCCCATCGTGCACTTCCTTGTCTCACTACAACCTGCATTATCGGCACATATCCTTCAATTGTCAATTGAGAATCTCCTCCAAAATATAACCGCAAGTCACGAGTGCCTTTCAAGTATCGAGGTATCCATTTCACCGCTTGCCAATGCTCTCATCCCGGATTAGACATATACCGAGAGACAACTCCCACTGCATGTGCAATGTCTGTCCGTGTGCATACTATAGCAAACATCAAGCTACCAACGCCCAACAAGTATGGAACATTTTCCATCTTCAATCTCTCTTGAGCATTTTTTGAAGAATTCTGTTTAGACAACTTAAAATGACCGGTCAAAGGTGTAGTCACCGGTTGCAATTCATTATGTCAAACTTTTCAAGGACTTTATCAACATACTCCGTTTGACTTAACCAAATCTTGCTTCTACCATATCCTTATGAATCCGCATGCCCAATATCTTCCTTGCTTCGTCAAGATCCTTGGTTGCAAACCTCTTAGACATATCAAGTTTAAGAGATTCAATCTCATCATGATCATTACTAGCAATTAGCATGTCATCCACATAAATTAACAACAAGATGAAAGTGCCATCCACCTTTCCTTTCATGTAAACACAATGATCATAGTCACTTCTTTCAAAACCTTCTTCTTGTATAAAAGTATGAAACTTATTGTACCATTGCCGAAAGGCTTATTTCAAACTATACAATCCCTTCTTCAATCTACACACAAGATTATGATTTGATTCATCAACAAAATCTTTCTGTTCTGACATATAGATCTCTTCATCCAAGTCACCATGCAAGAAAGCCGTCTTGATATCAAGTTTCACAAGCTCTATGTCTAAGTTAGCCACCAATAATAAAACAATCCTTATGGAACTATGCTTCACAATGGAAGAGTATATCTCATTAAAGTCAACACCATATATTTGTTTATAACCCTTGACTACTAACCTTGTCTTATGCCGTTTAGAACTATCGGCTTCATTTTTCAATACAAATACCCACTTATTTTTCAATGCTTTTTTCCTTTCGGAAGTTCAACCAACTCCCAAGTCTCATTGAGATATAACGAGTTCATTTCAACTTTCATTGCTCCAAGCCACATAGCCTTCTTCGAACAATTTATAGCCTCATGAAATGACTCGGGTTCACCCGCATCTGTGAACAAAGCATAATACAATGAAGGTGAATAGTTTTGTATAGCTCTTGAAATCTGAGTTGACCTCCTCAACTCTTGTACCGGGGTATTAGTTGCTCTTCTTCAATAACGCCTTTATTCTCATGCACTTCCACCGGCTCACTCTCATCCTTATTATCTTGACCACTTGTTTGAGGATCCGCTAGCATTTTGGGTGCATCACTAGCATCAACATGCTCCTCCACATGTCTTTTTTCAATTTGCTCATTCTCATGATTTTCCATGAGCATCACATCTTCACGGAATATGACATCTCGGCTTCTAATGGTCTTCTTCTCAATAGGATCCCAAACCCTATAACCTAAATCATCACCACTATGGCCAACAAATGCACACCTTCGTGACTTGACATCAAATTTATTCCTTTTCACATTAGGAATCTCCACATAAGTCTCACATCTAAAAGTTTGTAAATGGCCATAAGAGATCTTCTTGTCACTCCATACAACTTCCGGTATGCCACCGTCCAATGCCATACTAGGTGATCGATTTATGATGTAAACGTCGTGTTAGCCACTTCGGTCCAAAATGATTTTGGAAGACCCGAGTGAGACAACATACTTCTAATTCTCTCTATAATAGTCCGGTTCATCCTTTCAATGATCCTATTTTCTTGTGGAGTATATGGAACCGTTTTTACTTTCCAAATGCTATTTCTCGCACAAAAATTGTCAAAATCATTAGAGTAAAATTCACCACAATTATCGGTTTGTAAACACTTAATGGATTTTTCACTCTCTTTTTTAACACGAGATTTAAAGTTCTTAAAGATTTCAAGAACTTGATATTTTGAGGCTAAGGGATAAATCCAACACTTCATAAAAAAGTTATCTAAAAAAGTAACAAAATATAAAGCACCACCAAAAGATTTGACATTAAATAGACCACACACGTCGGAATAAACCAATTTTAATAGTTTCACCTTTCTATGGGACTCATCCTCTTAAAATTCACTCTCCTTCGTTTTCCCATTACACAATGAACATAAAATTCAAGAGATGAACAATCAAAAGAAAAACTATAATTTTCACTTTATAACACTTTCATATTTTTTTCACTTAGAGATGACAAAAGCGGTTTTGCTACATGTGCATATCTCCATTCTTACTTGCCATAGCAACAACATTCTTTGAGGCGCTCCATGAAGAGTGTACAAACTCTCATCTTTGTGTCTCTTCATTAATGTCATGCAACCCTTTGATACTTTCCATGATCCCTCACCAAAAGATACAACAAATCCGCCATCATCAAGTTGACTTACCGAGATAAGATTCTTGATTATCTTGGGAACATACCTTACATTGCTCAATTTACATTGCCTTCCATTATCTTGCTTAAGCTCAACATCACCAACTCCAAGAATTTTACATGACCGACTATCACCAAGATAAACATTCTCACCATCTACATAATTATTGTTGACAAAATAAGAACGATCCGAGCATATGTGGAATGATGCACTCAAATCTAATATCCAAACATCTATGTTTTCCTTTTCGAAACTTGTCACACTTAGAGTCACCGCATCTCTAATTTCATCGGAAACTATACTTGCTTCACTATCTTCCTTCTTCTCCTTTTGCTTGCCTTTCAAGAGAATACAATCACTCTTCAAGTGCTCTTCATTCTTGCAATGCCAACAAAAAAAATTTCAGCCTTTAGACTTTGATCTTCCCTTACTTTAAGATCCACCCTTCTTACCTGAGGAATTGCCCCTAATCACCGGCCGTCCCCTATCAACCGTCAATGCCTCACTAGGTCCGATTTTCAATTGGGTTGTAACCTTTCTAGTTTCCTCATTCATCAATAAAGCAACAATATCACTCAATTTGAATTTGTTGCCAATTATATTTGCAACGGTAGTCACAAGAGTATCCCAACTTGTAGGCAAAGAACTCAAAAGTAGCAAGCACTAAACCTCTTCATCAAGGTTTACTTTCAAGAACTTCAATTGAGCCGCAATAGAATTGAACTCACTTACATGCGATCTCATTGAAATGACATCCTTCATTTTCAAGAGAAATAGGCGCTTCATAGCATGCATCTTGTTTACACCCGAAGATTTGTCATATGATTGCTCCAATGTGATCCAAAACTCATAAACGATCTTACATTGATAGACATCAAACAAGATAGATGGTGAAATACAAGACCTTATAGCCGCCAAATACTGTCGATCTAGCAACTCTCATTCATGATCCTCCATATGGATAGGTTGTGCACCTGGTCCCATTAATGGTAAATCCAAATCCCTTACCACCATGTAATCTTACATTAGCATTTTTCATATTGTCCAGTTGCTATCATTCAAGTTTTCAAATTCCATATCTTTCTCCATTCTGTCACTACTACACATGCAATCACCGAAATACAAAAATTTAGACCTACATCAATCCAAGTCTCAAATTTCTATTTTTGACACCAACTAGCCAACACGCTCTGATACCAGTTGTTGGGACAACGCTCACAGATACCAAGCACAGCGGAAACCAAGTAAACACAGAGGTAGTAATTTCGATAAACACGTGATGGACATAAAACAATACCCGTTAGAACAAAGTTATGATGGTATCACTTGAGAATCAAACAACAATCACATAATCAAGCACAAGAAAATAAAAAAAAGACACAAGATTTTACGTGAAAATCCGAAAGGAAAAAAATCACAGGAGCGATCGATGCAAATCTACTAAATCAAGAGTTTATCTTACAAGTACATGGAGATCATTAAGCTGTCAACCTTCCTCTCTCTTTCACTCACACTCTCACAATTTGAGGTGGAATTGACAAGAGATTCAAGAGAAATTAGCAAATCCTAGATAGCTTCACCAAGGAGATGAGAGCTTCAAGAGATCGGTTCTTCTCTAGAGACGCCTCCGAATCCCGTCCGTGCTCCCTTTTTCCTCTTTTTCGTATAGGCCATTATGGGCTCGGCCCATTATTTGACTTCATACTCAACAGAAGTCGCCGACTCGCCGTACAAAGAGGCCACAAGGACTGCACGAGTTATCGTTTCATTGGGTTGCAAAGAACTTTTGGATTGCTCAGGATTTGGTTTTGGCAAAATCAACTCTTCACGTGTGCAAGCAACAATTTGTCTATACATATCATCAATTGAAATTGGTGCCCAGTGACAAATTGTTGCCTGAATGCCAATTCTTTCCACTTTCGCCAAGTAAGAGTTGTGGTACCTCACGAGTCACGACCATGCCCCAAGCTGAGTTGCTTGGGTGAAGTAGGTACCGCCCAAGGTGGTGAAATATTGTCTCCTTTAGAGGAAACATCTTCTCTAATTCTTGCTCATATTTTTGGTACCATGAACAGTCCAGGGACAATATAATTGTCAGATTTTAGCAATACCCAATTGATCTTGTTAATCACGTTTTGATCATCTTCACAAAAGTAACGTTTGTGCAAAACATGGTTGAGATAGTCCCACTGTAAGTGCAGATAAGCCAATGGAGGTGAATTAGGATCATCATTGATCAAGTTATGTGCGATCATGTAACCATAACTGTTCTGAGCATGTACATTGTAACCTTCCAAATTCTTGATTGGGAAATCAGGAGATATGTACCAGGTTGATCCAGGAAATGGCTCACAAAATAGATCAACTATGTCATTTACTTTGTGGATCAGCATGACCTGGTTGGTTAACAAAGCATAAAGAAATGTGGAGACCAGTGTTAGCATTCGGTAGCCGATGCCACCAAGTGGACTCTAAAGTACATAGTTGCACTCGAGCTGGTCTGTGCTATGGTTTGTCTTTAATTGTTGCAACGATTTCTGGTAAAACAGAGTATCTGGGCTGCACTTTTTGTGAAGTTGTTCATCCTTGCGTAATTTGGAGATCAAGTGAGAGGACAGGATGTATGGCGAGGTTTGCGGTATAGAAGGGTTTGGTACCGGCTCAGGCAGAATTATTCATGGAAATGAGGCGACAGTAATCCACCTAAAAGTTCATCATTTGGTACGGTAGCTGCTGCTGTACCTTCTGTTGAACCTAAAACATTTTACAAAAGTAAAAACATTTAAAAAATCGGCAGGTGATGAGATGCTCAGTGGAACAGCGAATAGCTATTTTTGTTCTGAAGGCAGATTTGCAGTATTTTGAGAAGAATAAAATATTGAAGATTTTTCTAAAGTCAAATTTTTAAAGAATTTACTCAGTCAATCACATATTACATGAACTTTATATTGGTTCTGATTGGTACAAATTAACAAATTAGGTGAAAACCACAGAAATGAAAGATTTGAATGTCTGTATGCAGGAATCATTGGTAAAAGCAAAGTTAAAGAGGAAAAGAAAGAAAAATGAAACTTAGTACTAGATTATAACCAGCCTAACTTATTACCTTCTTAGAAATTTTTACTCCTGGAATCCAAACTGTCGTTGAAGTCGGTCGACAATTCAAATTAATTTGCCAAAACTAGAAACGTAACACTGACGAACAGAGAAAAGGGCAAAAGCAGAGGTCTTGATGCAATAAAACTAGACTTATTCTTGTACTTCATCATGGAAGCGCAGTTCTTCCTATGTACTTAGCAACTAAAGAATTTGGAAATGTCCAATTGCTAACGCTGTCTTATACTTGAAAAGTAGAAGTTTGAGTGTTTGTAAGTTGTGTGACTAATGTATGTTTGTGTGCTTGCTTACAGAAAAAAAAGAAGAAGAATAGAACTGTTTGTTGATGTTTCAAGCCACTAGTCAAAGGTTTTAAACCTTAAATTTCTGGTATCGGGCAAGTTGTTCACTTTTTCCCAGGAAGAGTAGTTTCAGTTTTATCAATTATTTGCAGGCAAAGTTGGAACGGCCATTAAGTTATTAGCCTTCAATGTTTACTTAAATTGAGTAAATGACCTGTGCGCATATCAGATTTTAAAGAAACAGGGGTTAATAGAATTGGCAATAATTTTCGAGAAATAATATGGTAGAAGTACCGGATAAATATTAATGTTAACTAGGGGGCTTTGTTGTCGCGGCTTTGCCGCGACCACCCCATAGTTTATTTTTCGTAGATAGGTCATAGGTGTAATTTGTTCTGTAGTAATTTAGGTCTATCTAGTGGAAAGATGGACGTTGACCCCATAGTTTCGGTCCATCTTTAGTGGAAAGATAGCTAGTAGGTGATAATGATATGGATAAAAATGTTGACCAAAAAGATAAATATATAATCTCAATAAATATTGGTAACACCGACTTTTATTCTATATCTCTTTTTCCAAAAACTCGTTTACAAACTTAAAATAGAATTTGGACCAAATACCAGTACAACTGTCATGAAGCTTCTCAATAGTTGCATTAACATTTCCGAATCTTTTGAACCTTTTGTAACATGGGACTGCATTCTACCAGGTGCACATCAAGTGGCTTTGTGAAATCTACAAATTTTGATGATCCCTGTATTAATGCCAAAAAAAAAAAAAAAGAATACAAATGCCAATCCTTTTTGAAAGTGCTAAATGTGGTTAAATAGAAATTTACCATATGATCTCAAGCAGACACGCAACTAAGAAATATGCTTAAATAGAAAAAAAAATAATGAGAAGAAAATAAAAAGAAATTAAATGTAGATCTGCTTATAGAAAAAAGGAACCAAACTTACTGATAATCACCGCAAAATTACGGTGCTTGAACTTGTTTTACTCTGGAAGGAAGAGTTCTCTGTACTTGAGCTCCTCCGCCATGTTGATTGTGTACCCCTCATCTTCTCAGAGTTTGTTAGTAGCAAGCTTCAATTTGGTTTCTCCTTTGATCAACAGCCCCGTAAAATTCTCTTCCTATTTCAGCCTGTCCTACCACTTCAAATGAGAGAGCTCTTTATGCCTAGATTTGCGAAGGACGTCAGAGCATGTTGTGAAGTGAAATGCTTTAGGCAACTGTCGCTATCGGCAATTTGCAACTCATGTATGAGTGTTCAGGTTTAAATACCCAAATTGCACGCTCTGTCTCCTGGCCAAAAAAAAGGAAGGCATAAAAGAGCGTCTGAATCGTAAATCTCCAAGAACCAAGCAAAATTGCAAATTGTGAACAAAGTCCTAGCTGCTCCTTTTCTGCTAAGGCTGCTTTTATGCAATGTTAGAATTGCATACTTAGAAAATATCAAAATCCATAGATCAAATATAATAAAATTCATCTCATGACAAATTATTCAATTCATTCTACTCGTGGCACATATGGTAAACCAAAGTGCTCTCATATATAACTCTTTTAAAAATATTGAAACCCATAGATCTACAAAACATACTTAGAAACATAAAACAATAGTTATGATGGAAAGCACAACCATTGCGAGGGAAGAAAAAGAAAGTAGTTGCTGGCGGCATGAACCACCGACCTAGTGATCCTTCAGACTAACCGCCGAATATAATAACTACCAATTTGTTGATTGCTGAATTCGATACACACACGCTTCCCATCCCAAATTTTAAGTCTCCTCTTATAATCGGTGGCAATTATGATGACTTTCCTAATGGATTCCAATCAAACCGCTTCTCTCCGAAAGGAAAAGGACAAAAATTTTACAGTTTGCACTTCTTACCTTGAGTGTTATGGAGAGAAAGAGACCTCTTGAATCTGATCAGTGGACTCTGAGATCAACATATGAGGCAGGAGTCATGGTACGACAACAAAGATACCTGCTTTGTCGGCTTTCCCTCTTTTCCTCCCTTTACCTTGCTTAAATTAAGTATCAAACTGTTGAGAATTCTCACATATGCATCATCATATGATCCTTGAATGAGAGTTTTAGAATTCCAAAAATGGACTTTCCTGCACATAGCAGCACAAACGAAGGAATAATGGAGGCAACATTCCATTATTATTCGACAGATTAAACTTCTGAAGTCTTGTTGGGGTTGTAATGTAACAATATATTGCATACTGTTTACATGTCATTGGATTTGGTCTGTAAAGAAAATCTTAGGAAACTAATTGTGACGTAAGTGATTTCAGGCATGATTTGGTAATGTGTTCAAAATGCAAAATAGCCTGAGATTTTTTGGCACTATATACGTTCATTAAGATACGAATGAGATTTAATAACAAATATTGAATGTCTCATTCTAATTTGTCTTTATGTTATTGCATAATTTTCCATAAATTTATCATGTCTTGGTCCTAAACCCCATATGGTAAACAAAATATAAGTAGTCCTAAGATCAATACTAAATCCATATGCCATTGATGTTGATCAAAAGTTTCTTCAGCACTTCTAGAGCATGCGATAAAAGATATATTTGTGTAAAATACAGTGGGTTATCACTCTAACAAAACAATCAGTTTAGCAAACATATACCATGCAAGGAAAAAAAATCTCAAACAAACCTTTACCAGAAAGATCTCAGTGGCATCAAAACTAACTTGGAGCTATTAATACCTTATTGTACTGAGACACAGCATATTGACAACTAACTGAGACATTGTAGCAATCAATCTATAACAAAAAAGGAAAATGCTAATTAATCTAAAATTAGAAATTAATGCAAGAATAGGAAGAAAATAAAGCAAATCGATAAAAAATTGAAGAGAAAGGATAAATGTCAAGCTGCTATATTGTACCTGACAAAGTTAAATTACTATGAATTAAAAATAAGGAGAAAGGATAAATAGTACCTGACATAGATAATTTCTGACATGGCACTGTCGGAAAATTCAGTCCTATCATAAACATTTTCTTTATAGAGTAAAAACAAATCGAAATGGATAGCGAACTTCCATTTTGAAGGAGATAACTAAAATGCTGTTCTACATCAGAATACTTATATGCAGTATAATGAACAAAGAAATACCTTGATATATAAGGAAATATCAGAAATAATTAGAGTCTCTTGTACCTGCAGACACCATTACATTTAAACTCAACCTCAAATAATCAAAACCTACTCAATTGTGTTTTTTTTTCTTTATGAGCAATAGAACAAAAGAAACCTAAACGCCTGAAGACAGTTAAATCTTTAATATATTTTGCTAAGAGATCTAAACATTGTATTAAAGTCCAGTTACAATAAACCTCAGAAGAGTCATGCCTCATGATTCATATTTTCCAAGAAATTTGCTAATCCTCAAGTAGACAACCTCATAACAGTAAGAGGGAAAATTGTTGCCTATTGGTGTTGTCCAAGAAATTTGCTAAGCGAAAAAAGAATAATTTTTCATCAAGGAAGTGGAGGCATGTCATAAGTAATCTCAATTAACAATAACAGTTCATAATTTTCCATCATTTTAGTTTAAAATTCTTCAATTTATGAAAAACCTTTATATACATCACGTATGAATCACTTAAAATTGCCATGTGTTTCAACATGTATTTACATACATATATTTAGACATATCTTTCTGTTGACCATAAATATTAATCTCAACTACTTTAACCAAAATGAATTTATTTTACTTTCTCCAACTAACATCTGCTAGGTAGTAGAAGGCATCAAACCTTATTGCATATATTCAACTTTTAGATAGAATAAACCCACACCTCCTTGTAGACATCTTCAATTAAAAATATATATATAGTACCTTACAAATATCATTAGCGATCAGCACATGTCTAATCTATCAGGGCAGCCAGCAAAGGGCACTAAGGACTTTCAAAGGCTTTTATTTACACATAGTGACAGTAAAGTTACAATATTTTTCAGGGACTGAGTGGTCCCTGATGCACACCTGCAAAACAAAATCAAGTCCAGTGTCAATTTTAGCCGCCACACTTATTACCTCAAAATTCAATATTCCAAAAAGAATAGGCTGAAAAGAGAGATAAAATAAGAAGACGGATTGCTGCACAAATTAATTGATTTTAATGGAAATATATCAGGAAGCCTTGTTCTTTCTTGTTTACTATCCTCTTTTGATAAAGTATCTATGAGCTCTATTGCCTATTACTGAACAAATGTAGAACAATTTCCCAAAAAGAAAAATGCAGAACAATATATTCAACCTCTTCTGGGTAAATGATGAAAAATTTAGACATAATAACAAACAAAAAAAATAAAGATGAAGATGTATTAGAAAAGACCCCTCAGTCTCCAGAGCATATTCTGCCAAAAGAAAACATATAAATAAATTGGTATGAAAAATAAACCTGAATAAATCAAGTGGCAATCCAAAACCACCATAGCTCAGACTCCTAAATACGAACTTGAGAAATCCTGAAAAAGCAAGAGAAGAATTAATCCAATTTAGCTTGACAGATGCGAAAGTTTTCACACATAATGCAAAGGAAAAAGAAATGAATGCATAACCTATGTAAGTCCAAATTCCCCCCCCTCCTTCCCTGTCATTATTTCAACTTCTTTTGTCAGTAGCAGATGAATTTGAGCGGCTAAAGACATGAGATTCATCAAAATCGTTAACCTTACCATCTAATTGCACCTGGATTTAGTACCATACTCTAATTTCTGATGACAACCAACAGAAGTTGAAAAATCTAAGCAATTATACACAAAAAGAATCTTAAAAGCAATTTTTGCAACGGGGTTAGCAAGAAGGTTTAACTCGAACCTAAAAAGTCATTAACCTCTGATGGTTTAACACCTCAACCTAAGTTGTAACAGGTCTCTTGCTAATTATCGGTTGTGTCACCGTTCCCTAATTTCAACACGTCTCTTGCTAGTAACAGGTTGTGTACACCGTCTCTTGCTGGTGACCAGTTGTGTGCACTGTCTCTTGCTTATAGTTTTCATTATATACTGCAATAGATAAGATGCCTCGATACATGATTCTGTCACTCGACCTACATGAGCTATGTACAATATGATAGATATATCTCATGGTCACACCAGGGTTCAAAATCGAGAGATTGCATCGTGTAGCAATCTGAGTTACACAGGTATCACCTTGGAATTAAACAAAAATTACTTGAAGTAAGCAATAAACTCAAAATCAAAACAAAGCATGAACAGAAAATTTGAAGGGAATACAAAATATTTTTTTTACTTCCGAAATATGCACAGATTTACATAGATTTACTTGACATATGCAACCAACGGAAAGGATACCTTGTCTTATTGACATTGTCTACGTTTTGCTCTTTAGCGTGTACCTGCACAATATGTTACACAAATAAAATATGATGACTGTTTAGTCTGAAACAATCATCAAGGTGTAATTAAGATAAGGTGTAAGGTATGATGAATGTTTAAGATTTTGAAACTTAAATAAACGAAAAGGAGAAAAAGGGGAATTTTGCTAAAAATCATGGGATCAGTACAATTTTCTAGCTAGGGAAAAAAAAATGCATGCCTTTATTTAAATTTTTTAAGTAGAAATCATGTATCCACACATTTTTTATCGTAATATTTTCTCACTGAACAATAAGAAACTACATGATGAGAAATTAAATCAAGCATTAATCTCAGGAAAGTGCAGAATTTTTTAAATTACAAAAATCATCAATTTCTTCATACATTTTTTCCTGTTGCATATGTCTTGTGCATTGCTACATGTTAGGACTCCTAAAACCGAGCCTATACATATGCACATGTTCTAACCTTTTTATTTCATGAGCCTGGGGTGACACAACCTCTTCGTATGCGTCGTCGTAGTCCCGCACCTCTTTCTCCTCGAGACTTCCGGAAACCCTCAAGAAAGACGAGCGTCAGGGGTCTCTATCAACTCCTCATGGCAAGTAGAGTAGCGTGTTAATGGCCATATAGACATGAAAACATAAACATCTAATACAATAAGCATTCTTGTAGTTTAGTACCTGTAAATGAAGAACTGCATTAGCCCTAAGAATCGAAGTAGTTTAGTACCGCTATTATTCTTCTCATTTTTCCTAGCTGATGCAGCGAATAAAAAATACAATGGGTACTGTCCCAAAAGCTAACGGAGAAGCCATGACAGCATGTCTGGCGGTGGGCCCTACTGCCACTGGATTTTCCCCCAAATCGTCTTTGGATATCTGAGATAGCATGCAATGGCCCTGACGAACTCAATTGGGACTTTAATCTCCTGTCATTTAGCAGTTAAAAGGTGTGAGATTAATTTTTAAAAAATATTACTTTAGGGAACATGACATAAATTCTACATGGATAAATTATTTGAATATTATTTGTCATTCAGTAACAAATCATGTAATTGCAAGCATGCTTTTGGAACTGAATTTCGATTCTCTATTGAATTTTGTAATACACTAAAAACCTTACAAATTCCAAATCTTAAAGCAAATATCTCTCTTAGGATTGAAAAAAAGATAGTAAAATTTGCAAAAAAAAAAAAAAAAACCCTACTTTTCGATGAAATCAAAGTACAACCCTCGTTGCTATTTTAAAAAAAAAATCTGACCTGTGAAGAACCAATCCAAATACAATATAGAAAAGCAAAGATTCTAAACCAATCTGACCTGTGAGTTGGGGCCGTCGGAGGAGGAGATAGAGAGTGCCTCCTGCGTCCATGGCGGCGCCTCTCCTTCGATTTCTCTGTTCAATCAGACATCTGGAGAAGATAGGAGGCGGCCGTCTTGTCGGGAAAGGCCGTAGGTAGTTTTGTCGGAAAGGAGGATGGTGGCCACGGAGGAGGGATCGGCGAAAAAAGAGAGGAGGACAGAGCAGTAGACCGACAAAGCGGACAGAGAAGAAAGGGAAAGCCGATTCGGGAAATACAGGTAGATAATCTCATGAATAACATAAATGAACGCGGCACACGTTTTAACATGAAGACAAACAAAGCGGCTCTAGATGGTCAACGCTGATACAACTCAGCAAGAATTATTAAATACCATACACCGATCCTAACTCTTCATATGCAAAACCCACCGATTCAATCTAACCATCCGATCCACATCCAACCGCCCAAACAATTCACCGGAAAAGCCAATGAAAAATGCAAAATGTCACTGTTCATAGGGTCAAACTACCCCATTTAACTTTATATAGTTATAATGATAGAGGTACTATTTAGATGGAAATGTCTGTTTTTTTCAATACAAAAATATAATCAAGTTTCAAATCAAGTTTCTAACTAAATGATACTAGATCAAAGACCAATTCTCTATTTGCAAGACATCGATCCAAAAAATATTAAGGGAAAAGTAAAGTTCTTCCCCAAATGGTCCTCAAAAGGTAATAGATCAACATATACATTTTTCCGTAATTCAGCGAACTTTTAAAACAAAAAAGGGTGACACACGTGGTTTGGTAGCAGTTTTGCAAGTCAACTTACGGAACTTTTAAACAAAAAAGGGCGACACACGTGATTTATATTATAGATTGGTTGTCTTAAGTTTCATGAACATGAATCTGATTTGATATTTTATTAAATTCAAAAGTCCAAAATTTTAAGTCGTATTGTGATTTGTGAACACTAACGCTTTTCTAAAATACTATCATGTTGTATATGTACGATAAACATATATATATGATCTATTATAGATCATAATTTAAATGCAGATTTGAATTTGAATTTTTTTTTGTGATTGTATAAACGTATTAGTTAAATTATTGATACTAAATTTAAATTCAAAATAATTGAAAACAAGAAAAATTGAACACCACATGGAAAACGACAATTTAGTCAAGCATTCCCGGATTTAAATTCTAAAGTAATTTAGTCATGCATTCCCACATGTAGACTGTAGTCATGTGCACAAAACTTCGTAGTGCAAAAGTGAAAGCGTCATCTCTAATAAATCGTCTCCTTATCTTTTAATGAGAATAATTGTTCTCTGTTCCCATAGAAACCGTCGCGTAATTTTCCTGAGGAGAAGCTGCTTGATTTATTGTTACAAATAAAGAGGAGTGTTCTAGATAAAACACTTTTAAAGAAGAAATTATTTCTCTGTCTACACAAGATCTGAAATTAGACGTTATTTTTGTCTTAAATTTGTTTTGAACCTTTCAATTTTATTTGGTAGTCCTGTACTCGGTATCGGCAGATTATATAATGATATAACAATTATCATCCAAACTTTTAGATTAAATTATTCAATGTATATGGAGTTCTTATTTTATATTATGCAATCAAAATAGGATCTGACAAAAAGAAAAAAAGAAAGGACAGAAACAGAGAGAGGAGATGGGGCAATCCAGATGATGGAAATCTGAAAAACTCTGAAGGTTATGAGAGAATTAATAAATTTTATATTGTAAGTTCTTTACAATTTTTGTAAGTACAATTTTTCGTAATTCTATTTTTATAGAGGTGATGGAGTTGAGCATTGCCTACTCTAAAAGTTAAATGTTTTTTTTCTATACATGTAACGTTAACTTTCTAAAAACAGAAAGAGGTACGGCTCTGCTTTTTTGCCTCAAATGCAAGATGGGAATTAGCCGATAATTACCCAAACTAACAGCTTTCAGTCTAATCTTTGTAATTTCTTAATTTTATTCTAAATGCCTCCTCAATTTGGATTGGAACGAATTAATTGAGTTAACTTGCCAATCGAGTATGTCAAGAAATTTCCTTTGTCAAAACCATTAATGAATATATGGGTCAGTTGACCTTCGCTTCTGACAAATGTGATCTGATTTGTTATTGTCTAAAATATCCCTCTCTTACTCATTTTGGATTGGTTATCAGTTTGTAACGCATAAATGTTAAAAATAATTATATAAGCAGTGCAGTGGGACAAGTAACAGCAATATATATGGTCGGATTGCAAATACGAGACTGCAAGCAAGCGGCAAAATGTCTGGTCTTGTTTTAAATGGGACTAATCCGTCTGGCGCTGAATGGGAGAAGAACTGGCAGCGTACTGCTTAGTTGAATCTAACCACACATGTATAATGTATTGCAGAGATTGGAGTTAACGTAGGTAGCTGAACTGTGAGAAATATTATGAGGGATAAAGACTCGCCTCACCATTCCAACATGATTAGGATTTAAATTAAATGGCCATGAATAGAAGTGCCCAAACAGGTTTAGGCCCAATGTCAAACTTTTGTTGCGGACCTTTTCTTAGTAGTTCCAAATTGTTATTGTTCGATAGAATCTTTGGATAAGAAAGTCCAACTGTTAGGTATTGAGTCCACATATATCGATGGGCCAAGATTGAACCATTATTTATCTTAAAGAGAAGATTATAATTTTATGATATAAATTTTTATGATATTACATCGTGAATTTGTAAGTTAGACCATTGTTTTCTGATTCAGCAGTGAATGTTGCATTCTACTGCGTTGATTAATGGTGTTTCTTAACTTTATTGATCTGAATTTTCTTTGAAAAAAAAAAGAAGCAATGAAAAAGATTGCCAGTTTCCATTGATGATTGAATAGAAACAACAAATATACAAAGTGTCTACTGCAATTACATCAAAACTTTTTACTCACCTTGTACTTCAAAAAACCCAGGTAAATGAGGAAGATCTACAGAAAAGGCTTTATCGAAATTTGTCTCATCCCATCAACATAAATGAATCGGTACTAAGAAGTACCTGAAGCAGTAGTCAAACACAATCTATACCATAAATAGTCAGGGACTTCTGGTGCAATATCGTAAATGCTAAATGAATAGTAATCTAACAATTATAATATTAATTCTAAATCCAATGCATTAAGCTTTAAGTTTCAATGGCGAATAGTCGAATACAGTATCAAAGAATGAAAAAAAAGTTAACACTATCTTCAAAATTCTTTACACTAATTCTATGCCAACAATCGATTTTCCATATAGGATAGCTAAAGGATGGAATACATAAAGAACTTAATCAAACAACTTGATACCTTCCCCATAATCTTCACAATGCCTCAAATATCGAGCTAGCTTTACTGAATCAGTTTTGTTACTAGTCTTGCAAATAAAATCAGGAGGCGAATGAAAGCAAGGATCAAGTGTAATAGATCTGCGGCATGGAGGATGCGGAAACTTCTGGTCCTTTGAGCTCAGCAAAAAAAATGGCTTAATGCTAGCTAGACTATAACTCACATAGCCGAATGTAGATCCCGAAGTTGTGATCAGCACATCTGAGAAACTCAATAGCCAAATTTCAGCTAATGCCTTTTGATTATGCACCAGCTGGTCAAATTGTTGGTTCTCATCATGGCTTGGCTGATACACACTGATGATCTCCCCAGTGGTTGTCGAGTGCATGTAGTACATGTCCCTTATTCTGTCGTAGAGTTCTCCATACAAAGAAGTCACAAGGACTGCACGTGGGCTCGCTTCATCTGTTGCCATAGAAGAATTTTCAGACTGTTCAGGATTTAGCTGTGGCAAAATAGACTTTATCTGTGTACAGACAACAATTTGTTTATACAATTCATCAATTGAAATTGGGGCCCAGAAAAATATCCTTGCTTGAATACCAATTTTCTCCTTTGCTTTGGCCAAGTATGACTTGTGATACCTCATAACCATACCCCAAACTGAGTTGCTTGGGTGGAGGAGGTACCGCCCAAGGTTATGAAATACGGTCTCCTTTAGAGGAAACATCCGCTCTAATTCTTTCTCAAATTTTGGTACCATGAACAGTCCAGGGACAATATAATTGTCTGATTTCAACAAAATCCAATTGATCTTGCTAATCACTTCTTGATCATCTGCACAAAAGAAGCGTGTGTGCAGATCTTGTTCGCGATAATTATATTTTATGTGCAGATACATGAATGGAGGTAGTGCAGACGGAGGAGAATCATGGTCAGAATTGATCAAGTTATGTGCAACCATGAATCCATAACTGTTCTGAGAATGTACATCGTAACCATAAATATTAATAGGAAAATCAGAAGGTAGGTACCAAGTTGACCCAGGAAATGGCTCGCAAAATAAATCAACCATGTCAGCAGTTTGGTGGATCAGCATGACTCGGTTGGTTAACAGAGCATAGAGAAATGCAGAAACCAAAGTCAGCATTCGGTTGCCGATGCCAGCAACTGGACTCCAAAGTACATAGTTGCACTCAAGCTGGTCCATGCTTTGTTTCTTCTTTAGTTGTTGGAGTGATTTCTTGAAAAGAGGAGTATTTGGGGCACATTTTTTGTGAAGTTCTTCATATTTCCGTAATTTTGATGTTAAATGAGAGGAGACGATGTATGGTGAGGCTTTGCGGTGTAGCATAGATTGGTACCGACTCAAGCATGATTGTTCGTTGAAATCAGGGGAGAGTAATCCACCTAGAAGTCGATCCTTTGGTACAGTAGCCTTTGCTGTACCTTCTGTTGAACCTTCAACATATTGCAAAAGAAAAAGAAAATAAATTGAGATGATCAGGACATGAGATGCTAAAATAGAAAGACTTCGATGAATTATGAACTAATACCTTACTAATTTCTCTGAATTAATTACTTCTTTTTAGCAGGTTTTGCAGAAGACGAAATGTTGAGAATTTTGCCAAACAAATTGATTTATTCAGGTTTTACTGTATGTAGTTCAATGTTAATCAATGGCATGTCACATAAACCGGGTAATTTTAAGGTTCTGATTGATACTACTGACCAAATAGGTGAAACGTAGAGAATGATTTTATCAAGGAACATTCAGTTTACATTTCAAGGATGGGTGCGCAAATCCGTCAGCAAAGGCAAAGTTAGGGGAAAACAAGAAAAAAATAAAAGATTGAAAAATAAAACCAGTACTAGATAAAAAATAAACCACATAATAATTACCTCCTCCAAAAGCAACTTTAAATCCTCGAACCCAAGCTTTCGATGAAGTCAGTCGGTAACTACAAGATGCTAAAATTAGAAGCGAAACAACAAAAATCAGAGCAAAGAGCACAAGCAGAGGCCTTGAGGCAATGTAACTTGACTTCTTTTGGTGCTTCATCATAAAAGCTCAGTTCTGCCTATCTAATTAGCAATTTCGGAAATACGCTTCATCTTTTATGTCCAAATTTGGTGCTATTCCCAGTTGAATTCATAGAGGTACAGAGCAAATGTGCCTGAGGAATACCAGTGATTGTGAGCTGTAACTGGGAAGCACGTTGCATCTTGTATGATGTGATCCGTGCTTGTTCTAAAAAATTTTTGTTAGAATCTGCAGTTTGGAAGTTGAACTATTGAAATGTTAAATTTTGTTCTGAAAACCTTTCACGCCGAAATATTATAATGATCGTCTTCATCATTTTACAGAAAGAGATTCCTTGTCATGCTAACTATATCTTATATCATTATTTATTATTAATCTATCTCCAGCACTTGATCTGGTAATCTTGTTTATTTTAATTTACAGCTAAGAAAAATGGTTTGACTTCTTTAATAATGAATATAAATACTCGACATGACAAATGAGCATTCATGGAATGACTTCGATCTGCTTGATTTATTTACAATCAGCATCATCTATAATTTGCTATTTTTTTTTTTCGTGGTTAAGATTATGTACTTTTTCGGTACAAATTTTTAGCTTTTCTGACAGCCATTCAGTTAAGAATTATATAAATGACTTTTTTTTTATTTCCTTGAAAGACAAGTGTAAACTGGAGGTATTATTATTCTCCTCAACAGATTGATCTAGACTATTAAATTTTTTTTTTACATTTATATAAATTGTCAATCTTAAATCTTTAGTCATATTTCATTGTATATATGTTCTATATACATATGACATAATATATATCACATTTTAAAAAATTGTTCGAAATTGTTCAATCAAATTGTCGTCAATTAATTTTTAATAGATAAAATTGAAGAAAATGAATTTTGGACTTCAAAATAAATACATACGGCATGATATATATCACATTTTAGAAAATTGTTACAAATTGTTCAGTCAATTTGTTGTCAATAAATTTCTTCTTGACAAAATAAAAAAAAAAGAAATTTTGAACTCTAAAATAAAACGACTTAATTAGTCATTTGGGAAACCTAGCGAGCCTGAATTTAAACTGTGAGCATTTTCGGCCAACAAATTCCCGTTGACCTTAAAACTTGTGGAGCACATGAATTCACGTGCAGAAGATTGTGTTCAAAAGTGACAGCGTCGTCTCCAATAAATTCTCTCCCTTTTTTTTTATTAAGTGTATAATATTTCTTTGTTTACACAAGACCAGGAATTGAGATATTATTACAGTATTTTGTGCTAAATTATTGTTGAACTTTTGAATTTTTTTGCAAATCCTTGTACAGGACTGATAGATTAATGACATTATATATCTGCTAATCTGCTATAAGTATGACTTAAAATTTACTTTTTTTAAGATAAATTGGGTCAAGCTTCCCAATTTATTTTTAAATTAAATGTCCATAAAAGACTCCCCAGCCGGATTTTGAACTTGCAAGTTTTTACTTAAGATGCATTGTTCTTTGCTACTAGACCAAAAGTTGGTTCTAAAAAAATTTTTATAAGTAATTTTTTTTGAAGATAAATTGGAGGTCTAAGCCACCCAACTTATTTTTAAACGCAAAATTGGATATAACCCCCTCAAATCTTCTCCAATTGGATATAACCTCCTCCAATCTTTAATATTAGATATAACCCCCTCTAATCTTATTTCAATGTATACTTGATCATGTAAAATCCATTGGATAAGTAAATTTTAGGAGAACTAGCTCTTAGTTTAGTGACAAAGAGTAATGCAGCTTGAGTGAAAGGTCGCAGGTTCGAAATCCGGCAGGAGGTCTGTTATAGACATTTAATTTAAAGGAAAAATTGGATATAACCCCCTCAAATCTTATCCAATTGGATATAACCTCCTCCAATCTTTAATATTAGATATAACCCCTCTAATCTTATTTCTTATTTCTGACCGAGACCTTTCATCTCCCCCACAACAACGTTTATAAAAAGGGAAACAAATTTGTATTTTAATTCTTTAAAGCTGAATTTATTTTGAACCCACATGCGTTGGCGTTTGGCAAAATCTCTGTTTAGTAATTGGGTGCCACCTCGTCCCTTTATTTTTCTCTTTCTTTTATTTTTGCTCTTTTATTTGTATTTCTCTTTCTTATTTCACTGATCGAAATTGAAAGCGCTTGGCTCCCTTAAAGTCAGAGATGCAAATGTTTTATGATCTTGCAACAATCATCTCCTTGAATCAGTACTGTCATAAGCAAAATAGATCCTTCAACGTGACAAATTTTTAACTGAGAAAAAAATGACAAATAAAATTAAGGACCAAATGAGTTACCAATCCAAGCATTGTTGTACTTCATTTTGCACTTCTATACAAATGATTGAACCAAGTTGAAAATGTAATTTCTTTATTACTTCTTACACTTGCTGCTACACGTGCATATAACTTGTTCAACGACAATCAAATTAACTAGCCATCTTGTCCTTTTTTCACACTGTTTTGACTCCTAGGTCTAATTCTTGCTTCGAAGGGAATTCCAAAACTAAAAAAGGAAATGATTTTATGGTCAGAAATTTGTTTCGTTTTTTTTTTATAACACTGGTAGAAGATAAAAAGGCCCGGACATCAACGTGAAAAGGAGAGGAGAGACAGGGACATATTGGTCCAATATTTCAGAAATAACTTCTTTTTAATTGAAATACGATTCTAATAAATCAAAAGGTGTTATATCCATAAGAAACAAGATTAGAGGGGGTTATATCCAATATTAAAGATTGGAGGGGGTTATATCCAATTGGATAAGATTTGAGGGGGTTATACCCAATTTTGCCTTTAAATTAAATGTCTATAACAGACCTCCTGCCGGATTTCGAACCTGCGACCTTTCACTCAAGCTGCATTACTCTTTGTCACTAAACTAAGAGCTAGTTCTCATAAAATTTACTTATCCAATGGATTTTACATGATCAAGTATACATTGAGTCGTCGCTTTATGACATAAGCAAAATAATACAGATATGATAACTGTCATCTGTAGTTTTGTCATCTCTTGCCATCGTTAAACACAAAGTGAACACATAAATCAGACAAGAAAAACATATAGACGATCAAAGTAAACACTTACAAACAAATAAGTGTTGTCATCTCTTGTTCAGATTTTTATATGCACATTCAACTTATTTTTATTGAACTTATTAGTTTGTATGTGTTCACTTTGATTGCTATATATGTTCAACTTGTCTATTTTATTTGTTCACTTTTCTGTTTAGCGATGACAGAAATGGCAAAACTACAGATGACAGGTATCAATTTCCAAAATAATATATGTCGAAAAAGGAGATAAAAAAGACCAACTGAAACAGAAAGCCGAGAGGGGCAATCCAAAAGTAGGCCCACTTACATTTGCTGGGTAAAATTGAGCATAAACCTGAAATTCCAACCGATCTATTTTGCGAGCCATTTAACATTGAAATGATAACTACCCTCTGCAGTTTGTCATCATTTGTCATCGCTTAAACAAAATGAAAATATAAAAGAACAAGATGAAAATATAAATTTTCAAATTGAACACATACAAACAAATAAATACAACCAAATAAGTTTGGTCATCGCTTGTTCAAATTTTTATATGCATATTCAACTTATTTTTAATTAATTTATTTGTTTGTATGTGTTCACTTTAATCATTTATATGTTGTATCTTACTTGTTTTATGTATTCACTTTGTTCAAACGATGGCAAAACTACACAGGACAATGAGCAATTTCCAAAAGCAAGCTTGTTACGGAAAAAGCTCATCTTGTGACAACACAATTTTAAGTTTTACTTCGTGTGGCATGTGTGCATCTAATAAGCCTACTTATTTTGGGGAAAGCAATAAAAATGAGTTAGAAAGCTGAAAAAATTAAGAGAATCAGAAAGCTGAAAATTTTGAAAATTGATTACAATGAAATATGACAAAAAAAATTTAAGATTGACAATTCATATAAATGTAAAAAAAAACATTTTAATAGTCTAGATCAATCCGTTGAGGAGAATAATAATACCTCCAGTTTACACTTTTCTTTCAAGGAAATAAAAAAATCATGTATATAATTCTTATCTGAAAGGCTTGTCAGATAAACTAAACATTAGTACGAAAAAGTACATAATCATAAACACAAAAAAAAATTAGCAAATTATAGATGATGCTGATTGTAAATAAATCAAGCAGATCGAAGTCATTCCATAAATGCTCATTTGTCATGTCGAATGTAACTGTTATTTGCAGTTTTGTCATCCTTCTCATCGATTGAACGAAGTGAACACATAAACTAGACAAGACGAGCATATAAATTCTCAAAGTGAACACATGCAAACAAATAAGTTCAATAAAAGTAAGTTGAATGTGCATATAAAAATCTGAACAATTAATGACAAAACTTTTTTTTTAATGCATTCACTTTGATTATTTGTTTGTTCACCTTGTATATTTTACGTGTTCACTTTATTCAAGTGATGACAAAACTGCAGATGACAGTTATCATTTCTTGAAAAATCTAAGGCGACCTGACTGTGTGGGATTGGGAAAGGAAATCTAAGGCGATTTTCTTAGACTGCGTTTTTGGTATAGTGGAAGATGGTTGATTTGTTTTTCTCTTTCCTTTACTGTGCGCACAAATTAAGAAAGAATAATAAATGTTAAAAAAAAACATATTAACAACCATCCAGTGTCTTGACCCCTTTTTATAAAGTGATCTGACTCTTTGTCTGAAATATAGATCTAAACCGTACATCAGATCAAGTTGCACATATCAATGGTCTAAAATGATCTTAACAAATGTTTGAACCCTTTTTGTGAAATTGTTTTGGATGTTTTTATAAGTAGTTTAGATTAAGAAAATAAAACAGAGGAAGTGTTAACTCTTCAAGATAAAATTGCGGCGACCAAAATTCCTTGAAATCTACGATCTACAATCACCCTCAATTTATCATAATAAATGTAAAATTTTTATTTGGAAATCAAATTCTTACCTTTCAAAAGAAAAATAGAGATATCTTTACACTCTATTTGGTTCGATGGTAGAGGATGGGAGAGAAAGTAAAATATAAAGAGGGAAGGAAATGAATGGGATGGAAAGAGAAATAATTTTACTTTTTTTTGTTTGTATGAATAATGAAGGGAAAGTAAAAATAATTTTCCTTTCCTTCTTATATCTTGTTTGGATGGATTATTTTAGTGAAGGGGAAGTATAATTTTTTTACTACTTTACCCCTGCACCTTTATGTTACTGAGCAAAACAATTTTTGGTACCTATATGGTAGGTATTGCATCATCCTGCATGCTAAATATCCATAAATAACAGCATTTAACGCAAGAGATTACCAATACTAAATTCAAAAGAAAGTGCAGTTTAACCAAGCACCTGGTACGCAAGCTCGTACCAGTAAGCAACAAGGTGAACCAAAGCTAGTTTGAAAGGAGGTTCCAAAATTCAAAAACAAAAGCACAACATCTGAGTAGATATAAATTTTAAATCCAAAAGAACAGCCATAATATTATTTCTGTCAAAACCCAAACTCGTCAATTTGGTCTCCTCTTTGAAAACCTACTAACTGTCAGAAAATCAGAAAATTAATATAAAGTAAACATTTAATCGTGGATATATAATCAATTTAATCGGGGCATTACAGTGAACATTTTGTTTGATTCAACTTTTTATTTACTGGTAAATGTATCTATCAGTGCAATTGTCTGTCAAGTAACAGAGTCTTTTATGCATCTGTGTGTACTTTTTAGTTTGAACCTTACCTGAACCCATTTAAGCTACCAGACTGCACATGATGCCATGCCAAAGTTTAACGGTTTTTTCATGAAATTATCTTAAGAAATTGCATATGTAATAGAAGAAATGGACAAAAAAAATATAAATAAAAAGACACTAGATTGGGAAACCCTTAATTAAAAAAAGAGGTGGAGAATATCAATTAAGTGCAAAAAAATCTTACAAATTGGAGCAGCAGGATGGTTATACAAATAAGTACAAATTTTAATATGCGCTCTGGAAAAAAAAAAAGAATTTGTACTAGTGCAAAGTTAGCGTTCTTACCTGATCGCTAGTAGGTGGGCTGTTGAAGAAGGAAGCACGAGGTTAGCTATCGTGTCCTGAATCTAGCAAATCAACAGGTACTGTCGAAAGAAAAAGAGAAAGAAAGCGAGACCGATCGAGAGAGAAAGAGAAAGAAAACGAAATTGACCGAGAGAAAAATCGAGTTCTCTGCTCGTCTCCGTCTGCCCGCTCATCTCCGACGGCATCCCGCGTCCCCTCTAAAATCTAGTTTTTCTAAGTAAAGGGCAGGCAGGAGGAAAAAATATCGATGAACAAAGAGAAGGAGAACGAGAAAAGCAATAAAAATTGTATAAACCGTGCTCAATAGAAGCGAGACCTGAAAGGAAGATCGCTAGTTGGATAGATTGATCGTGCAGAAGCTTGAGATATACCAGGAAGGCAGGTCTCGCGAAATCAGAAGGGATTGCGCGCCAGGGCAAGGGCATCGCTGTCAATCGCCATCTTTGCGATTTTTTTTCCCTCCATTCTCCTCCAAATCGGAGGAGAATTTTTTTGTGCGCGAGGGAAATTTTGGAAGGAGATTTAGCACCCTCGCTCATTTTTTCCCTTTCCGATTCCCTTCCATCCGAACAGCCGATTTTTCTGATTTCCCCTTCGGTTCGCTTTCCTTCCCACCGCATCCCCTCAACCAAACAGAGTGTTAAGAAAAAATTATCCAGTTTGAAAATGGTCACTACAAAAGTTACTAGAGATACAACAAATAATAAATGTAAACATCCATTGAGAGACTTGACCTCGGTACTCGGTGGCTATACGGCTGCAATCAAACATGGATCAGGTCATCCTTGATCGAACTTATACTACAAGAAATGTGGGTTTCTAATATATACATAACACAAAGTAGTGCACAAGCAATGTGGGTTTCTAATATATACATAACATAGAGTAGTGCACGGACAGAACATACAATCTACAATCAATCCAACTATCCAAATGGAGGTTGTCGTTGAGAAATCATATGTTAATAATTACAAAACCCTCTATAGGCACTGTAAGAATGTTGAAAAAATAATCTAACATTTAAATATCTTTTTTCGTAAAGACAATGTAAGAATGTCTAATTCTATGCTGACAACCGATTTTCCATATAGGATAGCTAAAGGATGGAATACATAAAGAAGTTAATCAAACAACTTGATACCTTTCCCATAATCTTCACAATGCCTCAAATACTGAGCAAGATTTCCTGTATCGGTGTTATTACTAACTTTGCAAATAAAGTCAGGAGGCCAATGGAAGCATGGATCAAGTGTAACAGCTTGGCGGCTTGGTGGATCCGTAGCCTTCTGTTCCTTCGAACTCAGCAGAAACCATGGCTTATTGCTAGCTAGACTGTAACTCAAATAGCCGAATGTAGATCCCGCAGTTGTGACAAGCACGTCTGAGAAATTAACTCAATAGCCAAATTTCAGCTAATGCCTTCTGATTGTGTACCAGCTGGTGAAATTGTTGGTTTTCATCATGGCTCGGCTGGTCAACGGGGGGCTTGGCATCCTTCACTTACCAACGCAAAACGATGCCCTATTAACCAAATGGGTTTGGAAATTGGTGACTGATCCACACTGTAGTTGGATGGAGACAGTAAGAAATTTGTATGGCACAACAGACTTGAACCTGTTGAAAACCTCTCCTCAAATTTCAAACCTCAAAGATGCTTTACAGTGTTTGCATCTAGTACTGGCATCAGCTGGTAGGTCTGAGGATGGACAACAAATAATTTGGAAATGGACAGGAGATGGTTTATACACAGTCAAATTAAAGTGAATATATGATTATGAGGGACCCAGGTGTTCGGTGGCTGTTTCATAGGTGGTTGTGGAAGTTAAAGGTAACTCCTAAAACTAAATTATTTTGTTGGTTGTCACTCATGAATAAATTATTGACACAGGAGAACCTGGAAAAAAGGAATTGGCCTGCTATACCGTGTTGTGTGTTGTGTGACCATAACTAGGGGTGTCAAACGTGCTGAAACGGAACGGAACACACCAGTTTCGTTTCTGTTCCGTTTCTCGTAACGTAACTCATATCATTTTCGTTTCCGTTCCGTTAGCTGTTCCGTTCAGCATTTTCTATTGATTTCAATCTATTTTCCATTGATTTCAGCCAATTTTTCGATAAACGGGATACTAACGTTTACCGACATCCGTTCCGTTTTCGTTTCGTTTTCAGAAACGAAACTAGAAAGTCGTTCCGTTAGCTGTTCCGTTCGGACAGAACGGAACGAAAACGTGCGAAACGGCACACTTTTGACAGCCCTAACCATAACGCAAATGAAATAGCAAAACATCTCTTCTTACATTGCAAATTTGCCAGGGAAGTTTGGGATGTTACTTTTAGAAACACCTTAAGCTTTGTCCCAACTGACGAGGTGAGTAATTTTTGGGAAAGGAACAACTTCATCATCAGAAGCAATACAAGTTTATGGCTGGCCGCCCTCTGGAGGATTTAGAAGAACAGAAATGAGCGCATATTTGAAGAAAAGTACCAAATCTACACGTTACAATACAGAAAATTATCCAGGACTCCAGACTATGGAAGTGTTGGAAATTTAGGAGAATAGAACTGGAAATTGTTGCTGCTGCCAGTAAAACAAAGTAAACAACTCAAACTTCTCTAAAATTGCATAAAAAAGGATTACAAACGCTGACTTATATAGACTTACATCATCCTGAAATAAATCCACTAATCCTACCATTAAACCCACTAAAAACCAGCTAATATAGAAATTATGCTAAAAATACACAAAGCAGTTTTCCAAAAATGCCCCTGCTGAAGTTTACCCCATGTTTGCCATAACTATGCTGAAAATAGATGTTTAAGTCGGTTTTGAATCAGTTACTAACATCCCCCTTGATTCAAAATCTGATACACCTAGACTTCTGCGAAATTTTTCAAACTTTCCTCTTGTCAATGCTTTAGTCAAGATGTCAGCTATTTGTTCTTCTGTGCTAACAGCCATGAGCTCCACCTCTCCTTGTGCCACTAAGTCTCGAATGAAATGCATCTTAATGTCAATATGCTTTGTTCTTCCATGCTGAACAGGGTTCTTAGACATGGCAATAGCTGACTGATTGTCACAGTAAATAGGAGTAAGCCAATTCTGAGTTTGTCCAACATCAGCCAGTACCCTCCTTAGCCAGACAGCTTGGCATGCAGCTAAGTTAGCTGCTCAAAACTCTGCCTCTGCAGTTGATAAAGCTACTGTTTCTTGCTTCTTTGAACTCCAACTAATTGTGTTGTTACCAAAGAAGAAGATATAACCAGATGTGCTTTTTCGATCATCTAAATCTCCAGCCCAGTCACTATCATTATAGCCTATCAATTTTGGTGAGTCCACTACTTCAAACCACAGGCCATGTGCTAAAGTTCTAGCAACATACGTTAATATCCTTTTTGTTGCTCTCATGTGTTGTTTTGTCGGATTTTGCATGAACCTTGAAACAACTCCGACTGAGTGTGTAATGTCAGGCCTTGTGTGAGTTAGATACAACAAACCTCTAGTTAAACTTCTGAACCGTGTTGCATCTGCTGCTCCAGTCCCATCAGCTTGTGTCAATTTCTCATTTGTGTTCATAGGTGTTTGTACAGGCTTACAACCCTTCAACCCGAATTTTGCTACCAAATCTGTTGCATACTTGCGTTGGCTAATTAAGATTCTCCATTCTTCTTGTTCCACCTCAAGTCCTAGAAAGTAATGCATCTTTCCAAGATCTGTCATCTCAAAGACAGACATCATTTGCTCCTTAAACTCTCTTACCATTGCATCATTTGTACCAAAATAAATCATGTCATCAACATAAAGACAGATAGCTATCAATCCTTCTTCTCCCTTGTGTTTAACATACAGATTTGGCTCATTCTTGCTTCGTTCAAAATCCAATTTCTAAAAATGTGCACCAATTTTGCTGTACTAAGCTCGTGGAGCTTGTTTCAATCTGTACAGTGCTTTGAACAATCGATACACCAAATGTCCTTTGCCTTTCACCACAAATCCTTCCGGTTGTTCGACATATACCTCTTCCATCAGTTCACCATTAAGGAATGCTGATTTTACATCGAATTGGTAAATGGGTTGTTTCAATTGAGTTGCCATTGCCATCAACAGCCTTATAGTCTCAAATCTGGCCACCGGAGAAAATGTCTCTTCATAGTCTATTCCTTATTTCTATGCATAGCCCTTTAACACCAATGGCAGTACGGTGTTTTGGTAATTCAACAAGTTTCTAGGTCTGATTATGTTCAATTGCGCTCAACTCTTCATCCATTGCTAGAAGCCATTCCTTCTTTTCAGCTGCCTCTTCATAGGTCATCGGATCTGCCATATACAACACTTGGGTTGTATCATACAATTCTTGTAAGGTTTTAGTCTTCTGCGATGGAGGTTGATTGCTTCTTCTTGTATAAAATTGAAGTGGTTTTGGCAAGTTTGGTTCAGGTTGAAACTCCATGCTGCCTTCATCTTCCTCATCTTCTAAAACAAGTGATGCTTCAATGCCATCTGAATTCCATTTCCAACTCATGTTTTCATCGAACATCACATTGCAGCTGACAATTATCTTCTTTGTTTCAGGATTATAAAGTCGATAACCCTTCGATTGAATGCAATAGCCAATGAAAATACATTTTTCAGACTTTTGGTCTAGCTTTCTTCTGTTTTGAGAACTGATTAGAGTGTATGCAATGCAACCAAAGACTCTTAGATGTGCTACACTTGGCTTTCTATCGAACCAGGCTTCAAATGGGGTTTGATTGAGCACTGCCTTGGTTGGTGATAGGTTAAGGAGGTACACTGCTGCTGCAACAGCTTCAGCCCAGAAATTGTTTGGCAGTCCCTTTGATTTCAGCATGCTTCTTGCTAATTCCACCACGGTTCTGTTTTTTCTTTCTGCAACTCCGTTCTGCTGAGGGGTGTATGGCATGGTTAGTTGGTGTTGAATGCCTTCACTCTCACAATATTCTCGAAATTCATTCGATTGATACTCTTCTCATCTATCTGATCGCAGCATCTTCAAATGTATTCCTGTCTTATTCTCTGCCATAGCTTTGAATTTCTTGAAGGTATGAAATGTTTCACTTTTGTTGCTTAAGAAATATACCCATGACATGCGATTGAAATCATCAATGAATAACAGAAAATACCTACTGCCTCCTAGAGACTCTGTTTCCATCGGACCACATAGATCTGTATGAACAAGCTCTAGCACCTCTTTTGCTCTCATTGCCTGATTTTTAGGAAAGGGCAGTTTGGTTTGTTTGCCATAAACACAACCTTCACACAATCCAATTTCTTTAATTTCTAGTAAACCAAATACCATTTGCTTTTGGCTTAGCAACCTTAATCCCTTAATGTTTAGATGCCCATACCTGAGATGCCATATCTCACTTGGATTTTCTAACTTAGCGGTCAGCACCTTCTCTTTTATTCCTTCAATTTCGAGAGGAAAAAACTTGTTTGTTGCCATATCCACGACTACCATAACCTGGTCTGTGGTCTTGTCAACGATTGTACACTTCTTGTTTTCAAAAAGGACTGAATGACCCCCTTCAATTAATTGACCAATGCTCAACAAGTTCTGTGTCAATTGAGGAATGAAGTAGACATTGTGCAACAATCTTGTAGTGTGTTGATTAGTTTGGACTGCAACTGTTCCCTTGCCTTCAACTCGAATTTGCTTGTCATCTCCTAACGCCACATTCAGTTTATAAGATTCATCAAGTTGGTTAAAAAGATGCTTAAAACCTGTCATGTGATTGGAACAGACTTTGCTGATATCTAGCTCCTCTTCTGTTCTTGCCATGAAAAGTTTCTGTTGAGTCTTCTCTTCTTCAACTAGGTTAGCTTTCTCTTCATCTCTCAGCTTCTTATAGCATTCAGCTTGCATGTGTCCAAACTTGTGGCAGTAGAAACATTCTACATCCTTCCTTGGTTGCTTGGTATTTTGATTTTGGTTGTCTTGGCGGTTTTGCTGCCATTCAATTGATCTTCATCTTCCTCTTCCTCCTCTTCCATGCTGGCCTCTACCGCCTCTACCTCTTCCTCGTGTGTTCCTATGTGATCTGCCTCCAAAGGACCCACCATTAGAATAAAAAGCCTTGTTGTCCCCTTTTTCTTCATGTCTGCTGAGTCGTGTCTCATGAGTTTGCAATGATCCCATGAGTTCATCAAAGGTGTAAGTTGTAAGATCCTTTGATTCTTCTATGGCAGCCACCACATGGTCGAACTTAGGTATAAGACTCCTCAAAACCTTTGCTACCAGGGTACTATCTGTTACTTCTTCTCCATATGCTCGAATCTGATTAACTATGTTAGATGCTCTAGATAAAAAATCCTAAATTGTTTCACCTTGTTTCATAAAGAGAGTTTCAAAATCTCTGCGCAATCCTTGCAATTTGACTGCCATAACTTTTGCACTTCCTTGATATGTTGTCTTCAAGGTGGTCCATGCCTGCTTGGCCGATGTTGCTGCTGCAATTTTCGAAAAAAAATGCTCTCATGTACAGCTTGCTGAAGAAAGAACAATGCTTTGGCGTCCTTCTTTTATGTTTCTGCATCGGTTGCTGTCGTGCCCTTGTCTACTAAATCCCACAGCCCTTGAAACTTGAATAGAGTTGCCATCTTGATGCTCCAAAATTCGTAGTTCTCTCCTTTGAACATTGGAATAGCCGGTTTGATCAAATTGTTGCTATTTTCTGCCATAACAATCCAGCAAACAATCCCTCTCTCTGATACCAATTTGTTGGAAATTAAGGAGAATAGAACTGAAAATTGTTGCTGCTGCCAATAAAACAATGTAAACAACTCAAACTTCTCTAAAATTGCATAAAAAAAGGATTACAAACACTAACTTATATAGACTTACATCATCCTGAAATAAATCCACTAATCCTACCATTAAACCCACTAAAAACCAGTTAATATAGAAATTATGCTAAAAATACACAAAGCAGTTTTCCAAAAACGCCCCTGCTGAAGTTTACCCCATGTTTGCCATAATTGTGTTGAAAATAGATGTTTAAATCGGTTTTGAATCAGTTACTAATAGGAAGGCTTGTTACTGAAACCCTTGGTCTCGTCTGTAAGGATAATGAACAGGCTAGGATAGATACGGTGCTTTTTCATTAGTTTTTCATATGTGTAAATTTGTAATTTTTCTTTTTCACTGTACATACTTTTAAAGGGAGAGACTTATCTTTAGTAGAGCTAGAATTACAACAAAACATGTAGCAGGTCATACCGGATCGAACTTACTCAAATATTATAGGCTTCTAACACATAACATGAGTACACATACATAATTTTCAATCTACCAATACGATTATTTAGAGGTAGTAATTAAGAAAAAGAATATCATATAAACATTCAATTCTAGGGAGGTTTTCTACAGTACAAGGGTGATGTCAGCACAATGTTATCTCCATTCTACAGAACAATGGACCCCTCCATTTCATAATTTCAGATTAAATATAGTTTAGTTTTTAAATTGTTTAGGTGTCTTTAAAAATTTATTTGGCTATGAAAATTTATATGTGTTCTAAAAAAAATAAATAATTCATGAATATAAACTTTTTAATTTATAGAGTTATAAAATAATTTAAATAATTTTCTGAATCTCATAAAATTTAATCTGCATAAAGGTTTCATTTTAAAATTGTTTGGAGGCTTTGAAAAAAGCATTTGACTATCAAAATTTATTTACTTACTCACAGATATATGAAAAATTTAATTATGTAAAATTTTATAATTATAGACTTATAAATATTTTAAATAATTTTCTGAATTTAATAAACATTGAATCTCCAAAATTTCATAAATATCATTAGGTTTTTAATTATTCAAAGAAATTTATAATTTTATCTGTGCATAAAATTCTATATAAATAATAGCAAAATTATAACAAATCCAATCATGCCACATAACTTTTTTAATCTGATCATACAATTTTATGAAATATGGAATATGTGGTACTTTTTAAATTATTTGAGGACATTTATTAATTCAATTAGACATAAAATTTTTATATCCTTAATAAAAAAAATATGAAATGCCTGGTAATATAAAATTTTATAGTTAAAAAGTTCTAAAATATTTTCTTCAAATTTCTAAATATGATGACTTAATTCTATTATTTCAGAAATATAATTTTGTTTTTCATTGTTTTCGAACCTTTTTAAATTTTGTTGATGTATAAAATTTTATATACATAATAACAAAATTATAAAAAAAATATAATGATATGAACTTTTTTAGTTTTATACTTTCTCAATATTTGACTTAATTCTTTTACTTCTATAAATTTTTTGATAATAAAATGACATTTACTGATAATCAAATTTCAGCTCTTTTTAAACATGTGATTTATCAATGAGAATTAATAACATTTAATTATAGTTTTGTCGGATTAACAACCAAACATGTTGTTATCGATAGTATTAATAACATTTAATTATAGTTTACTGTAGAAAACTGTTTATGAGATAGTATTAATGGTACCTTCTAATCTGGCTTTAATTCCATTAAAAAAATAGTTATCGATAGATATATATTTTTCAATTTTTATTTTTTTACATGTATTTTTCGAAAATATGGAAAATAAAATTTAATCGCACGAAGCGCGTAACCTTCGCTAATTTATATAATAACAAATTAAGCTTTGTACAAATACACGAGACCCGCTATAATAATTTAAATTGGATCCATATGATAACTTTTTTTTCTCCTTTGTAAATTTATTATTAACGCAATATAATATATTTTTATAGTGCCAAAAGAATTAATGTGGTTATTATTATTTTTAATTTTATTTCGTTTGGACGGAGTATGAGAGGACGACTATTTTTATATAAAGGAAAAAATGAAAAAAAAATTGTTTTTTATAATATCATGCGTTTGTTGCACCATATATCATGTCTGTGTTATGTTAATCTTCAAAAAAACAAAATGTATGTATTATGTTCGTTACTTACTATAAAATAACAAAAATTATTAATCAACCTGGGATTATTAATAATTTATATAAAATGAAATTATGTATAACTAGCTATTGCATCGCACTAAGCACGATGAAAGTTTAAATTTAATTTGTACTCAACTCCTTCACTAATATAAAATTGGAAAAAAAAATACATTTCGGAACAAAATATAGTACAATGCAAGCCATACCAAAGGAAAAATATTACAATGCAAGCTATACAAAAGAATGGGAAAGGAAAAAAAATTTGAAATTCCTAGAGTGTTTTTTTCAAAACCAAACAACACGGCTAATCTGAGCCATTATGACATTAAACTAAGCACTGGCATGGTAAGAAAGGCGAGAGACCTGTGAAAATTGTTGTCAAAATGAGAAATCAAAGATATCAAATATTCTCTGTTAGATCAAGTTTTTTTTTTTTAATTTAACATCTAAGCTTTGTTTCACCCAACATCCTCGTCTTACTTATATACAGAGAAACAAAGTAATTTATACTATCACCCAAAATTTATTCCCTAAACGCAAGAGATAAACAACTTATAAGACGATTTTTGGACTGGTTTAGGTTTCATGGCACCACCGCTTTGTTCCTGGCCACTCATTCCTATTCCTAGGCGTTAAATTTGGAAAATTGCCTCTGTACAATCACAAAAGCTTAGCTAAAATCAATATAAGGAGGCGAACATTACATTATTGATACTTGGTTCTGGTACGTAACTAAAGTGCAGACTGGTCATTCGACACTAAAAGATCTGATTGAACAAAAAAATCAAAAGAACAGAAGGCCACAAAAAGCTAAAAAAAAATTAAGCATAGCAAAAGAGAAGCGCCACACACCAGTAGGGAACCAAGCCTAGAATCTGCATCAATCAGTCACGGCTGCTCTCTTATCCTTTGTTTGTATTTGAACCATGAACTTTAAAGCTTAGTGGCCAGCGATGTACTGGCATGGATGAAGATGTAAGAAAACATGAATAAATAAGTACAAAAAGGCAATGATTGCATCATCCCAATTATCGAAATACTGATAAGAAAAGCTTTGTGTGTCGACTTAAGGGAAGTGCTATGTTATTATACATATATAGTTCTAAGGCTAACAAATTAAATGTTCAACAATATTTGCATTTGTGCTCCATTGCAACCACAGAAATTTTGGCATGGAGCAAAAAAGAAAAAGGAAAGGAATATTTGCAATGTAAACATAATAGCATATTCTTTGCAACACTTCATTGATTAATAATAAGCAATAATATAAGCTAATATCACAATACAAAGCTAGCCTAAACATATCTATAAGCACATATGAGCTTTTCTTTCATAATTCATTTACAATGTTAAAGGGAAGCTGTTCATGGCAAACAAAAGAACCAATCAACAATTTTGGCCAGTTCACAGTTTACTATTAATTTTGCAATTTAAGTTCCTTGAACAAACTTGTTTGATTGGGCAAACAACTAAAACGAAAACTGATCTATCTATTTTTCCATGCCAAATTAAACAGTAATAAAATAATTTCTAATAGTAATAGAAGAAAAGGGAGGTTAATTATTCAGAAGAAGGAAGTACCAGCGGTGCATGAAGGAGCTGCGTTGAGACGCCGAAGAAGGGAGCAGCAGAAGCAATCGTGAGGCTTTACTGTGCTTTGTGGCTTGATCGATGGTGTCTCAAGATGTTTGATGATTTTTCTTCATCATCGCTACTGTTAACAATTGATGAAAGCAATAATTAGGAAAATAGTTTCTTATTTAGAAAGAAAGCCAAATGAACTATCAATTAATTAAAAGAAAGCAAACAAAGATCTTACTACCGGTGCTCTATATAAAGATATTTAGGTAACCATACATTTTTTAAAGAATTCTGCACTAATATAAAAAAAATAAAATACTAAATTTATTTTCCTACATATATGTGCCATCATTAAGTTTAAGAGATGATGGCAATCAATATGGTGAGGACCAGAAAGAAAGTGAGACAGAAATATATTGCACCAATTTGATCATATTTTTCCCAAATTCAATATATTCATTAGTTGAGCTTTCTTGTCATGATGAAGGTGTGCTATGCGTTGAACGTTCTTTTAAAAAAATTGTAGAAGTAGACAAATATGCGAAAAGTAAAAACTAAAAAGCTACTATCATACCTATTCAAATCTCCAACAGATGTATGGGCAGCAGCAACATTCAGATCCCTACCATTGGTACCAGGGCCCAGGGGCAGCTATGGGTTCTATTGGGGACTGGCCAGCATTGGCAGTATGGCCTTCCATATGCTTTCTTGAACGGTTATAGCCTCGCTTGATGCGGCACTTGGTCAGGGACTGCATCCCTTAAGCACCAACACTTCTTCCCGTCTGTTGAACAGCACCTTTGTGGCTCAGGATCAGCACTTCCTGCATAGCCTAGGTGCAGCGAACCCCATCCCACTACAACAAACCAAGTTAATATTTTTAATGTTATGTGACATGAAAGGATAGATGTGCTACAGTTTCAAATGTGTCAATATAATGTTTGCTCAGATTCTTACGAATTGATCTGCAACCCCATAGTTGTAATCTCATGATAGTCAACAAAACCAAGATAATCAAACTCAAGAAATATTTTAATTAAACTAACTTTAAATTTGGATGTTAATAAGGAAGGCACTGTGACGATATGCTAATATGTATCTATTTTTCAAGAGGCCTCAATACCTTACATTGCCTTCATTTGTTCCTAAATATACAACATAAGCAAATTATCAACTCTGAGCTTAGCTTCCTTGAGAGTCACAGGAAGGTCAGCAAAACTCAACTGTAAATACCATGTAATTACTAAGCAATTGTAAGAGATTTAAAAAGTCGAAAGGAAAGTAGAATAAATAGAATAATTAGCAAATTAGTCTATTATTTAAATCAACCAACAAAATGCATACCTTCAAGGCTGTAACTATCAAAAGTTACGGAGGAGCACATTAGCACAACCTATTTCTTGTCGAGGAAAAATGCCTCGAAAAGCAAAAAAAAAAAAAAAAAAAAAGAAGCAACGATAAGAGCAAAGATAAATAACTGTTTAGGAACCAAAATATTAATCATTTCGTTAAGGGTGTAAGCATCCATACTTACAAGAGCAGCAATTTCACTTTCTTCTAGATGCGTTGGATGGACTCTCAAAGCTGAATTTGTACACTGTTGTCAAGCAGCAAGCATTAAAAAATGCAAAGTTTACATACATATCCAAGAAAATGGCTATGCTTCATAAACTTATCATGTCATGCCTAAAAGGACAATAAATAGCTGCCTCATTCTCCTTTTACCAGTACCACTGCTGCGATAGTTAATACATATATAATCTTTTAAATCCATTGCAAAGAGGGGAAAAAAGTCGAAAGGAGGATATGGGCAAAGAAGGTAGAAGCACGTGGCCCGTCTTCCTTCTTCAATGGCACTCAATCATGCAACCGGTATATCCTCTAAATAATAGATTGATGGGAGAATCGATCACTCGCCCAGTTCTGACGCCATCTCTCTGCCACGAAATTGTTCACCTAAGGTCTATATCCATTGACTATATCCTCTAAATCCATAGAAAGCGAAAATTATTCATCTAAGCTGGTGTATAATTTTTTTCTTTTTCCTATTATTTCTGGCCAGAAAATGATCTGAACAGAATACAAGCTCAATCCTGGTGTTGTACATCACAATTAAGTAGATTGTCATGTTATTTTTTAAATTAAACCCAATTCGACTTACTTATGACCCTAATATTTCTTAGGATGATTTTAATTGTAACAACGTCCTCCATAATCTCCATAAAGAAAAAATTACCTTATAAGGAAAATTATGACCGAATCGATGGTTATCCAAGCAATCATGATCACCAGAGCACTCAGCCGTGATATACTCGTATATTATTTTGCTCCGTTATAGCTATGTACAGTCTCCTATCACAAATGAATCACGGAAGGAATAATTAATAATCATGAATGTTAAGAATGCTTGTGTAAAAGCAAGCAAATGATCAATGAACTAACACTGGCACAGCTAATATAAAATAAGAAAAAGCAATGCAAAGAACTGTATAGCTTTCAGTCAGAAATAAAAATAACCTGCTAATCTCATATACGCTCCATGGTAAAAAGTAAGAATAAAATATCTTCAAAGAAACAATAAATAACAATCTTAACCTCATTTGCTTTGTCCGTGACATCTTAGTTTGAGCAAAAACTACCCAATTTTGGTAACAATCGAACCAATAAGACAAAAATCTATACAAACAAAAACATCAACTAATTAACATTATATTATATACTCATCAAAAGCAAAGTGATATACAGTGAATTGTTTGTAAAGATAGAAAGGAGAGAAAGAACGTTGTCAATCAAATATAGAAAGATAAGTGCTACACATCAATCAGATTTGGTAGAAATAACATATTACTATATTAGTAAGGCCAATAGAGCATCCCAAGGGAACAAAATCAGAAAACGAAAGTAAAAAAAAAAAAAAGAATTACATAAAACCTAAATGATTTTGCAAGTCCAATTTCTCTCTGAATTCACTGAAATAAACATAATAGGAAAGAGGGATATTCTAACCAATAGACCTAGAAACCAAAAAAAAAAAAAAAAAAAAAAAAAAAAAAAAAAAAGAGAACAGAACATGTCAAAATTCTAAGAAAAAAATCAGTCGGAAATTACCAGCTCGTGTGGAGCAGCATAGCGCCAGAGGCAGTTTTTTCCCCTTTCTTACTACTAAGAGAACCAATCATGCAGTGCAAAAAATACTCAAACCCAAATAACAAAAGGCAGAGAAAGATACCTGAACAGCACAGACAGGAGGACAAAAACAGGCAAGCAAACCACAGATACTCCTTAGCAAGCAGGAGAAAGGCGGTAGTGACAGGCAGAGTAAACCTGTAAAAGAGAAGCTGAACAAATGAGGCACAGAACAGATAGAACTGAGGAAAAGAAAAGAAATAGAAACAGCAAAATAAAAACGCTGGGAAAAAACATAACAAATTGACAGGCCAGAGAAGGATCAGAAACAGTAAGAGGTAATCAAGTAACTAACAACCCAGAGTAGACAGGAGGAAGCAAAGAGCACCAATCCCTGTAATCCAGCACCAAGCATACCATACCAAACAGTACAACATAAGAAAGGAACAGGGCGGTATTTGAGCTGCTGCATCAAATGGCAAAGGAAGTACTAATCGGACAGCAAATACGCAATAAAGCAGGCCGATTAAAGTAGGCATAACATACAACTTCAGACAACTCGATGCTCTAGATTTGATACTTCCTACAGCATTGGACTTGTTACTTCCTATGGCATTTCAGCACAACACAGACAGACAAAACAACACAAAGCAAGTCAGATTGTACCGCACCGGAACAGCTAGCAACAGCAAACAGGCAACGCAGGACAGAAGCAGGACCAGAGCCAGCACTAATCGGAAAAAAGAAGAAGAATAGAGGCAGCATACCAAAGAAATAGAACAGCAAAGCAGGAAAGCAAAAGGAGAGAACAATGCGGAAACTGTCACAGCAAAAGCACATCACCAAGACCCTTCGAGAGAAAGCACCAACCTACCGCATCGGAGTGGCGAGGAAGTACAGAAGAGGAATGGGCATTGCACGGAGAAAAGGCAAGGCGGATCAAATGAAGCTCAATAAAGCGCGCCGCGGAAAGGCCAAAGCACACCAACCTACCGCTGCGGCAGCACCCCAAGTAAGATCCCTGGCTCCACACAGAAATGGCAACACAAAATCAAAACAAACAACGCCAGCTCACCCCTAGCCCACGCGGACAAAGGCCACCAAACCAACCAAGGAGGGGTTTTTTTCTTAAACGGCTATCGGCCTAACAATACCTCAACAAACGGCCATGAGTGATATGATATTTACATAAAGAGTCAAGGCGCAAGGTGTTTTTACGCCTTATTTTGAGCCCCCAGTAAGGCGCAAGGTGCTTCTGCGCCTTACTAGTTAGGCTCCAAATCAAACTACGCCTTACCCCTTCATTTTTCTGTCGACACTCCACGCAATTTTTAACGAAAAAATAGTAAGGCGCACATCTAACATGCGCCTTACCCCAATATTAGCAAAAAAAAAGTAAGGCGCACATCTAACATGCGCCTTACCCCTAATTTTAGCGAAAAAAGAGTAAGGCGCACATCTAACCTACGCCTTGCGACCTTTGACCTGAAATATATATTGACCCTATCCCAGTCCTCACTGTATTCTTTCATTTTCCCTCATAACGCCATTTTCACTGTTTTTAAGAAGCAACCGAATGAAAGATTGATCTGAGCTACATTCCCTTCAAGGTCAGTTTCATATATTTTAATTAATAAATACAAACTGTTATTAGGTAAGAGATTGGGAGTTCCTTTGAGTTGCACTGTAAAATTGAGGCATCGAGCCACCAAACTCACATTTATGATGTTATTTAATGGTGATGTAGATGATGATAATGATAATAAAAACAAAAACCACTTAGATGAACATTATTGTTGATCATGGTAACAGCGATGATGATGATAATGTAGCAAATGACATAACAAGAAATATTGTACAAATATGATCATGATCGAACAACAATGCATAAATGGACACTATATATTGCGTTTGCAATTTATCCTTTTACCATCAATGCATAAATGGGCAATATATATTTCATCTACAATTTATCGATCCTTTAGCTGATAAGCTGAATAAGTCAGGTTAAATCTTTTTCTTCAGTTAAGTTTTCCGAATTTTGCTCGCTCTGTATAATATTTGCAGTTAACCAAACTACAAGGTGTTCTTGAAAAAAAAAAAAGAAAAAAAAAACAAACAAACTACAAGGTTAGGTTGCCTATTTGGCTACTTAGCATATCATCTGATTTGGACTTGACCAAGCGTCACAGACAAGGTATAGAGATAATACATTTGTCATTTGGTACAAGAACACAATAATTTTTTTGTCCGAACTTACTAGATTAACATTTCATTACTAGATCAACATGCGACTGAAAGTTAGCCTAATAAAATGATTAATAAATTGTCATTTTTTTTTAATTAGGAGGCAAGATGTTTGTTAATGTATACACTGGGGGAAGCACTTTACATGGAGTGACAGGGATATATTATTCTCAAGGTCCAACTATAAATTTTCAGGCACATGAGAACATGACCTTGAATGAGTTAAAGGGCCAAATATACAATCTTTTGCAAATACCTCATCAAGGTAATGACTTGAATATTCGAGTAAGATACAATGCAGCACCCCCTCCGAGTGTTTTTTTTTCCGAGCTCCAAATAATTGATGATAATACTTGGAGTATGGTTGTTGCAAATCTTGCACATTGGGGTGTCATGGAGTTATTTGTTGATGTTGTAGCAGTTGCCGGTTCTGATATTCTGGGACCTAGCTCAAGTCGAAGACCCAGAAAAGGAGGGGCAAGAGCAAGAAGGCAAACAATTGAAGATATTTCGGTTCCTGTACCCGACTCAGATCATGTATATGACTCGAGCCACATCCCATCGGAAAGGGATGAGGAGGAAATAGATTTGGAAGTCGGGCTTGAAGACATTCAAGAAATGAGAGAATTTTCAAACCTTTATGCAGATGATGAAGTGAATCCACACGATCGTATCCGACACCTAGTGTTTTCAGATGAGATGCCATTCGAAGAAATATCTGGCAATGATAATTTTTTCAATGAAGAAAATTTTAGTGATGGTCTTGGAGATGATGAAGAAATAGAAGAAGAAGATGATGATGATGATGATGATGAGGCACCTGAGGCATCCCATCAGGTTTATTGGCAACTGGCCAGACGGTCAGACACCCATCCAGTCTCATCATTTAATGCCATTGACGATATTGTGCGAATAATGGGAGATGGATCTTTTTTTCCAAATGAAGATTATGCAACCGATGATGGATTAGAGGAAGCATCAATTTATCGATCAAAGGCACATCTGAAGTGGGTGGTACATGACCATCATATAAGAATTAACCGAACCTTTAAAATAAAGAAGTCAAATGCATCGGTATATACCATTATTTGCACAGAGGAGAATTGTCGGTGGAGGTTGTATGCAGCTCGAAGGCAAGAGGATAGTGCCTTTGTGATCAAGAAGCGTCAAGGCCCACATACATGTGTCGTGACTGAAAATAGGCGTAATCACCCTCATCTCACAGCTCCATTTATGGCCACAATAATTCGAGAGAACATTAAAGAGAATCCGCATTATAAACTTAAAGACATCAAGGTAACCATTGAACATAGATACAAATTTAGGCCTAAATATATGAAGTGTTGGCGTGCTAGAGAGATTGCAATAAGTGAGTTGTTTGGAGGGTGGAATGAATCCTACAATCTTATTGGACCATTATTAAATGCAATCCAACACGCAAATCCTGGAACAAAAGTTCAATGGTTTAATGTTCTAAGTAGGGACCCTGGTGTAATGAAATTTCAAATGGTCAATTGGGCATTTGGTCCGGCAATTCAAGCGTTTCGGTACTGTCGACCAGTAATTGGTATAGATGGTACTTTTCTAACTGGTAGATATAGGGGAAAACTCCTGACATGTTGCGGGTTTGATGCTGAATATCAAATTGTCCCACTAGCATTCGCTCTGTGTGATAAAGAAAAAAATAGTACATGGGAAAATTTTATGAGATTTGTACGACAACATGTAGTTGGGTCAAGACAAGTTTGTGTCATTTCTGACAGGCATGCCTCGATTCTACGAGTCTTCAAGGAGCCTGATATTGGATGGAATATAGAATCTGGAGAAGCATCGCACAGGTATTGCTTCCGGCATTTAGTTCAGAATTTTCAATCCAAATTCAAGGATAAAAAATTGATCCCATTCGTTCAAAAAGTTTTTAGAGAGAATCAACCACGTAAGTTCCAAAAACGATTGAATCAATTAGAAAACAAAAAGAGAGGGGCAGTCAAATGGTTATATGAAATTGGGAGTGATAATGCAGAAAACCCATGCCTTGAACTATGGTCTCCTGTACACGATGGTGGGTATCGGTGGGGTATGATGACCTCAAATGGACCAGAATCACTTAACAATGTCTTCAAAGATGCACGTGCATTGCCGATAACTGCCCTAGTAGAAGTCACATTTTACAAATCAGTTAAATATTTCGCTGACAGAAGGGAGAAAGCAGCAGCAGCATTGGCAAACCAAGTTATGTTCGCACCTAAAGTGGAGGTTATGTTGGAGAAGAGAAGACTTAAAGGAAATCAGCATAATGTGAACCCTTTCGTGATGCGACAAAAGTATGAGGTCATCACCCCTACCCGTCTCGAGGGTACCACTCGAAAAGGAGGTCAAAAGCATCAAGTAAATTTTCATGAAGGGGTAGCTACTTGTTCATGTTTGAAGCCCCAACTTAGAGGAATTCCATGTTCTCATGTTCTAGGAGTTTGTGGAGAGCAAGGCATAGATAGCAACCAATATGTGTCTGGTTTCTATAGTATTACTGCTTTGTGCAATACATGGATACATGAATTTAACATGTTTGGAAATCCTGACACATGGCCTCCTTACTCGGGACCTAAGCTAATTCCTGATCCGATATTATACAAGGCCGAGAAGGGTCGTCGGCAAACTATTAGGATTCGTACTGACATGGACGTAACTAGCCAACGTAAAAATCCCTACACTTGCCATCTCTGTGGTAAAGGTGCTGTAATTTAAACTGCTAAGATTAAAAAATTTGTTTTGACTAAACCAGCTGTCCAAAAAATATGAAAAATTTACAGGGGCAGTGTCTAAGAATAATATAACTTCAGTTAAATTTTTACTCAATTCCATGCAGCCATTTCTGATATAAAAATTATTTTGTGAGCTGGCTGAACTGCAAACCTGACAGCCAGACATCTACTTGGTTTTCAATTTGTTATTGCCATTCTGTTTGGACTCTGGGGTTGAAACTTTCAGGTTTGAAAATAGACATACAGAGGAGCATGGTGTGATTTTTGGGGATTTTTCAGAGGCTTATTACTGGGGTTTATGACTATCAACATTATGACATATTTTTCTGGTAAAGGTGCTGTAATTTAAACTGCTAAGATTAAAAAATTTGTTTTGACTAAACCAGCTGTCCAAAAAATATGAAAAATTTACAGGGGCAGTGTCTAAGAATGATATAACTTCAGTTAAATTTTTACTCAATTCCATGCAGCCATTTCTGATATAAAAATTATTTTGTGAGCTGGCTGAACTGCAAACCTGACAGCCAGACATCTACTTGGTTTTCAATTTGTTATTGCCATTCTGTTTGGACTCTGGGGTTCAAACTTTCAGGTTTGAAAATAGACATACAGAGGAGCATGGTGTGATTTTTGAGGATTTTTCAGAGGCTTATTACTGGGGTTTATGACTATCAACATTATGACATATTTTTCTGGTAAAGGTGCTGTAATTTAAACTGCTAAGATTAAAAAATTTGTTTTGACTAAACCAGCTGTCCAAAAAATATGAAAAATTTACAGAGGCAGTGTCTAAGAATGATATAACTTCAGTTAAATTTTTACTCAATTCGATGTACCCATTTGTGAAATAAAAATAATTTATTGCACTGGCAGTAATTCTGTTGTTATGTTTCAAGAAAAGCAAAAACTTAGAATTACTAAATCAGTATAACATGTTAAAGTTAATCCATACCTGCCGCATGACTCGCTGCGGTGTGTACATCTCAACGATCCAGAACCATATCAAAGGCCCCTCGTAGTACCATAGTCTCTGCTCTTGTTCATCTCGACATATCTCTGGAAGCTCGTCCATGATGCCATCATACGGGGTCCAGTTCACATCATTGTCAACCAACTCCTCGAACTCTCGTCGATATGTGCTTATGCTGTACCTTGCTGTGTCGCTAAAATCATGCGGGATGAGCCAAAATAATCCATATGGTGCACCACCCAATCCCACAGCACCAAAATCATGACGAATGGGCCTACCAACTGGAAATCGAGTCCAAGACCACATTTGCAGCAGAATGAGTGGTGCGGCGATCTCTCGTGAGGATCCAGAGGCCCGACACAATCCCCGATATAGGAAAGCAAGCACTGCAGATGCCCAACTATATATCCTCGGTCTCTCACTATATATAATCTGAACAAACATAGAGTATAAACGACCGGAGTGGTCGGGGAACATCACTGATCCAAATAGATCCATCATATATGAACGAGCGAAGTATAGAACTTGCTCCTCATTTGCATCTTCCGGCAATTCCGCCGCAACAAACTCACGGTCACGTGTCGTTGGGGGCACCCAGGGCTCACGCAACCACCCCATCCTCATGTGAAATGTTCCAGGAGGCCGTCGAAAAGCTGCCCATGCCTTATCTCGTCCGAAAGCTAATAACACATCATCCTCCCAATGGTCGTCTGAAATACCAATAACAGGTGCGCCATTGATAGGCAGGCCCCATAGACAACTAACATCCTGAAGTGTCACAGTAATCTCACCGGTCGGCAAGTGAAATGAATGTGTCTCGCGCCTCCACCTCTCTACTAGCGCGTTAATCAAGCTATGATCGATGCTTAACTCAGCCACTCTAGCGATATGTTCCAAACCATATTGTTGTAAGACTGGAAGGATCCGCTCATGGTAACGAAATGTCATACGACGTGATCGCGGCCTATAAAGCCAATCTGGCTGCAATTTGAATAATAAATAAACAATAAAGATGCATGCTATGAATATCAATAGAATAAGATATGTTCTTAACATCATTTTTTACAACATATATACATTACAAAATATTAATAGTATATGCACGCTATGAATATCAATATAATAATGTGCATATATGTTCAATAAATTTCATACTTACATCACTATATGCACGACTTGATGCATGTCTCGCATTCATGTTTAATAATGTACCCTCATGCTCTGATTGGGCAACTTGATCTCGGACTTGACCATCCCCACGACCATGAGCAGAACTTCGTTCTTGTCCCCGACCATCCCCTAGACCATGAGAAGAACCACCACGCGTGCGTACCATATCTACCAAATCAAAATATAATTTATTTATGCATTCAATTAATTGTGAATTTTCTATGGCTACATTATTATTATGCTAATGCAACTTCATGGCCATATCAATTGGTAAAGTACTGAACACATGTATACATATATGTATTACCATACATATATTCAAGTATTAACCACTAATTTAATCCAAATTCTGGACTTCTTAAAAAAATCCATTAAGAAAATAAAAATAGAAATATTGAAAATTTATATTAAATTAACGTATTTTAATATAATCCACGGTTTGCATGTTTCTAATTCAACTATCTAAATAAAAAATTTACATAATTTAAAGTATGTAAGATACTCACAGTTTGCAAAAAAAAAAAAAAAAAATGAGAAAATACTCACCGGAGGGAGCGCTGATCTGAGTGTAACAGAGAGGATGAAGTTGGAGAGCGACTGAGAGCAAGGCGCGCTGAGAGGGCAAGGCGCAATCGTAGGGAAGAGGAGGTGGGGACCGTGGGGTTCACTGGGAAGCGGCCACTAGGGGTTTTTTTTATTTTGTCTATAGTTGTGAATTGAAAATGAGAGGAGGGTACGGGGAGAAGCAGGTAATTAAGAAATGAGTGCTTGAGGGTAAGGCGTTCTAATGATGTGCGCCCTTTCATTTTTTTTTTTTTTTTTTTTTTTGTCTACAACAAATAGAGTACGGTGGGTCAAAAAAAAATTAAGGGTTAGGCGCAGGTTCTTCTGGGGCCTAACAGGTAAGGCGCACAAGCACCTTGCGCCTTACTGGGGGTTCAAAATAAGACGTACAAGCACCTTGCGCCTTGGCTCTTTATGTAAATATCATATCACTCATGGCCGTTTGTTGAGGTATTGTTAGGCTGATAGCCGTTTAAGAAAAAAACCCCCAAGGAGAGCTGAAGGATCGCACGGCCCAGATGAAGCACAGCAAAAGCAATGGATGCCTGGGATTTGAGTTTCATTCTACAGTACTTTTAAGACTTGAAATTGAGGTACTTATAATATTAATATTAATATTAATATATCAATACGATAGTTAATCTACAAGAACTCGCTTATATAAAATATAAAATAAAAACACGGGGAAATCCAACACGACTTCTGTGGCCGAAATTAGTGGCCAATAGGATTTAGGCACTTGTGAGGATTCTGTCGTCGAATTTCGTTGCCATTAGTTTTAAGACTTCCGTAGGATTTTTAGTGGTCAAATTTATCTTCTTAGAATAAAGTTTAAAGAGACTAGTAGTGATTCTATATTTCTGTTACAGGATTTAAGTATTTAACAATTTGTTTAGATGGCGGGGAGAGAAAGGAAGAGCAGGAGACAGAATGAATGTTAATTAATCATTTTTATTTGGTAAGATATGTTATTAGTCGAAGGTTAAGGTTAATGAAATAATTTTTTTATCTTTAGTAAATCTGTAAGGGTTATATTTTATTATCTCTTAATTGAAAAATTAATACTGTATATTCGTTCCATTCTTTCTTCTTCTTCTTCTTTTTTTTTTTTTGGGGGGGGGGGGTTTCCTTTCACTCTTTTTTTCCCCTTTCATCTCCTGAAACATCAACTTCCTTTCGGATGACCAACATTTTTTTTTTATAGAAATACTAGTGTCTAATATGATCATTCTCATATTTTTAAATTTTAAACGACTGATCCGAACCATTCAATTTGTTCTTCATATTGGAAACTTATAAGAAAACAAATTTTACATTTTTTTTGAAATATTTTACTTATTTTTTGGTATTTTAGAAAATTCATGATATACAAGTTATGAATCGTTGAATAACAATGATTTTCTAAAAATACTAAAAAAAAGGAAATTTTGGTTTCTTATAAGTTTCCAATATGGAGAACATATTGAACGGTTCGGATCGGTTGTTTGAAATTAAAAAATGTGACAACGATCGTGTTGGACGGACCCCATCCGTCCAATATATAGGACTCTAGCATTTCTCTTTTTTTTTTTAATCTCTATTTGAAGATTTAGAGACTATAAAATAGTACAATCCGTAATAATAATTATTGTTTCCCTATCATCATTTTATTATAGCATAGGTTTTCGATAGCAGGCCTAGATCTTTTGCAAGAATTTAAATTTAGTAAAAAATAAAAATTTTGTTTTCTTATTTTTTTTGTGTGATTGAAATCTTTCTCAATCACTTATTGTTTATGACAAATCCATCTTCTTGTATGATTTTAATAACATCTAAATCCATCACCGAGAACAAAATAAAAGTAACCTTAAAATCAAAATCAAAACAGAGATTTGCACTTGTTGAAAATTGCATATTTTCCTTTTTCCGGGTTATACAAGTACGTAAACGGACCAGCTGAGCGACTAGAAAATTTTGAATTAATTGAAGTTTCTCTAAATAAGAAAACAAAAAATTATTGCAAGATTTGTGGTTCAACAGTGACAGACTTGAGTCTATTTCAATTTTTATTCTTTTTTAAGTTTGGCATATCCTTCTCAGATTTTTTAACCAAAAACATACCGAGGGATTCCAGGTTTCTCAAATTATTTCGGGGATTTCCAAATTTTTTGAGGTTGCTGTTTGTCTACAGCTGATGGAAATATTTTAACTACTGGGTACCATATCATGATTAGATACTCAAAGATTCGATGTTCGAATAATTATAAGTAGGGCTGTCAAACGTGGCTGAAATGCACGGAACATCCTGTTCCGTTTTTCGTTCCGTTAAGGAACACGGTATAAGATTCCATTTCGTTAATCATTCCGTTTTTGAAACGGTATAGAATATCATTTCGTTATTTGTTCCACTTCAGAATATACATATGAAACGGTTGGAAAAGAGGCGAAATGGTTCGAAACGGTATGATTTTGTGTTTCATTTACCGTTTCGTTATTGGAACGGAATCAAAATCGGTTCTGTTATTTGTTCCGTTTCGCTTAACCGAAACAGAATCACGTGTTTTTTTGTGACGTTGACAGCTCTACTTATAAGTTTGGATTGGTCAAAGGAATAAAAAAAAGCTTGAAAAAGTGTTACATCACACTGGCCCTTTGCCTCGTCCAACTAGAATTTCCTCGAGAGTCTATTATGCAAATTAAAACATGAACCTTTTTCATATATAAAGAACTTTTGTTTGAATGAAACCATTTTTCAAATATAGAACCCTTTAATTGTAAACTCGCTAAGTTTTTTATTATACTAAATATAAAATTTACAAGTGTGTAAACTACTTGTGATAGAGGAAAATCGATATTAACATTTTTATTTACATTAATTTTTGTTCAATTTGACCATCTTATATCTTCATATAAGTGTGCCTCTTGACCAGCTTTTGACCCAAAAGTCAATGCAAAAGGGGGAAATTTTTTTCCCAATTTGCCATCAGTGCAGACATAGACCAGCATTTGGATGAGTTAGGAATAGCCTATTCTTAGGAATAGCTTCTTCCTAGACATAAATCTCTCTCACAAAGTTACACACTTTCCAACGTTTTACCCCTAAAATTCTTATTCCTTCCTTATTCCAATACGATCCAAACGAGCCCGAAGATGTTAAAGGTCCAACTGTGAAATTAATTGTTATTAATCTGAGCTAAAAAAATATATTTAAATTTCTTATTGATCGAACCTTCGGATCTGACAGTCCAATCTTTCGATTTTATTTATTTATTTATTTATTTTGTCGATGATAACCTTTACATCTTATTATTTATCTCAAAGGAAAGCGGAGATCGTACGGTGATATTTTGTGATTCCGCAGTCAATATTTTTATGTTATTACGAGAAATAAAATTATATTTTAAAAGCACCAATATTTTTTTTTGAAATAAGATCATTTATTTGTAGAGGCATAACCCACTCGGATAAATTTTGGACTATTGATCGTTTAAATATGATTTGATAAATGTCTAGATGTGAAATCATCATATAAGTTTACTCACCCTTCGTTTTAAATGGAAATAAAATTATTACCGAAGTGCATTTTTTCCATAATGAATTATTAGAAATAAATAACAAGTTACATAATATCAAAATATCAAAGGGAGATGAGAAAAAACAAGTCTGGTCATAAAAAAATGTATGAATATGTTAATAATGTGCTTTCTCTATTTCAAATCAAATATATATATATATAGAGAGAGAGGGAGAGAATTTCATTGTTGACTTAGTCAGTATTAGAGCATCAATTGAAAAAATAGAAGGGATGGAGAGGGACGGAGCTCGGCAATCTGTTAAGTGTGAGGCTCAGACATGTGGGACCAGAGAATTAAAAATAACGGAGCTAACGCTTTTAATGAAGGGAGCGTTTTCACTGAAGATGCTGAGGTAGAGAAGGGACCGGTCGAGTGAGTCATGCTCAAATACAAAATTTTTTCAAAAGGAACATGAGTTAATTTAGGATTGTAATTTCTCTCTTTTGCCTCAAGTTATTTTCTTAGTAGTATTTACTATTTAAGCGTGGTTGTAATTTGTAAGTTGCTAGGGTTATGATGTTGAATCTGAGATATACAAAAATACTCTAATAGCCAATTTTTACCCCTTTTGTAGATGAATCAATGGATCAATAGAACACTTGTATCTTCAATTACTGCAAGTTTATCTCCGATTATAAATTAAATCTTGTCCCATCTAATTCCTCTTTACTAATACTAGCATATACGCCCACCCAATGTGTGGGGAAATTTTTATTATTTTGTTACACTTAAATAAAATAGATAATAGATAAACATATAAATATGGAAAAAGGTAAATTGATGAACATGGATATTTTTTAACGAATAAAATTATTAAAAAATTTATGTGGGATTGTCAAGTTTAAATATAAAAGCAAATAATAGTTATGTACATAGAAGCTATAAGTATTTTGCATCATTTATGTTCCAGATGCAAAGAAAATTATGATATGCAAACGCAATATAAAAAATATGCGTCAAGTTATTATTTGAAAAAAAAACAGATTTGGAACGTCCTTGAAATGGTGCATGCAATAGGAGAAATTAAAAAAATAGTGCAAGAAAAAAAATAATAAAATCGCTAGAGTCAAGAATCGAACTCAGGAAATATTGACAAACTCCCTAAAAACTTTAATTCAATTCAGCGACCGGACACTTTCTGTCAAAGAGTCTGACTCTTTGTTAGAAATACAAATCTAAACCGTACATCATATCAAATTGCACAGATCAATAGTTTATAATTGATGTTAACACATGTTTCCACCCCTAGTGGTTGGAATTCATGACCTTTCTATGGCTGCTTTTATAAGTAGTATAGATTCTTTCAATTTGGTTCAATTTCGTTTATTTGAGTTCAATTTTACTTAAAACTAAAAGTTGGTCTTACATCTTCGCTGTTGACTAGATGAGATCCCTGATTCTGCCCAAATTGATAGCTTTAGACAATAACAGCCGATTAATGTGTTGTACCTTGTTGTAAATGCTAAATGAATAGTAGTCTGGCTGGCATTAAACACACTGTAGTTCATTACACTGAAAATATGGTAAAACCAATGCAAGATGGTTTCAGCCTCAATGCAATATTTAGTACATCTAAGAATTAACAAAAATTAAAACTGTCTTAAATTTTTCTAACATTATTCATTTTTGACCGATGCCTTCCCACATAGGATTGCTAAAGGATAGAATACAAAGTGTGAATGGAAGAAAGAAGTTAATCAAACAACTTGACACCACCATTAAAGTCTTCACAGTGCCTCACATGCCGAACTACCTTCCCTGCGTTGGTAATATTCCTTGTTCTACAAATTAAATCATCAGGAGGTGAATGGAAGCACGGATCAATTGTAACAGATCGACGGCATGGAGGATCTGGAATCTTCTGGTCCTTTGACCTCATAAGAAACCATGGCTTAATGCCGGCTAGACTGTAAGCCATATAACCGAATGTAGATCCCGCAGTTGTGACCAACACATCTGAGAAACTCAATAGCCAAATTTCAGCTAATGCTTTTTGATTGTGCAACTGCTGCTCAGATTGTTGGTTCTCTTCATGGCTCGGCTGGTACACACTCACGATTTCACTGGTAGTTGTCGAGTGCAGGTAGTACATGTTCTTTAATCTGTCATAGAGAACCCCATAAAGAGAAGCCAGAAGGACTGCACGTGGGGTTGCTTCATTTAGTACAAAAAAAGAATTTTTGGATTGCTCAGGATTTAGCTTCGGCAAGATTGACTCATCCTGTGTGCAGGTAACAATTTGTTTATACAAGTCATCTATTGATATTGGTGCCGAATTAAAGATCCTTGCTTGGATGCCGATTCTTTCCTTTGCTTTAGCCATGTAAGAGTTGTGGTACCTCATGACCATGCCCCAAACTGAATTGCTTGGGTGGAAGAGGTACCGGCCAAGGTGGTGAAATACTGTCTCCTTTATAGGAAACATCCGCTCTAATTCTTTCTCATATTTTGGTATCATGAACAGTCCAGGGACAATATAGTTGTCCAATTTCAACAATACCCAATTGATCTTGTTAATCACTTCTTGATCATCTTCACAAAAGAAACGTTTGTGTAAAGCATGGTAAAGATAGTCATACTGCAAGTGCAAATATATGAATGAAGGTACTGCTGATGAAGGAGAATTAGGGTCATTATTGATCATGTTATGCTCGACCATATAACCATAACTGTTCTCAGAATATAGATTGTAACTTTCCAAATTTTTTATTGGAAAATCAGGAGGTAAGTACCAGGTTGACCCAGGAAATGGCTCACAAAAGAGATCAACCATGTCATCTACTTGATAAATCAACATGACTCTGTTGGTTAACAGAGCATAAAGGAAAGTGGAGACCATTGCCAGCATTCGGTTGCCGAGGCCACCAGATGGAGTCCAAAGTACATAATTGCACTTGATCTGGTCCGTGCTATTGTTGGCCTTTAATTGTTGCAGTGATTGATGGAAAAGTGGAGTATTTGGACTGCACTTTTTGTGAAGTTCTTCATACTTGCGTAATTTGTTGATCAAGCTCGAAGACAAGATGTATGGTGAGGCTTTGCGGTATAGCATGGATTGGTATCTGCTTACGCATGATTGTTCATTGAAATTAGGTGAGAGTAATCCACCTAGAAGCTGATCATTTGGTATAGTACCAGTTGCTGTACCTTCTGTTGAACCTAAAAATTACCAGATTAGATAAGAAAAATAAAATACTATGAAAGGGCAGCAAATGAGATGCTAAATGGCATACAAAATAGCAAGATTTAAATTAACATATGATGAATTTAATTTCTTATTAACTACTTACACAAACGGTAATTTACTACATCTATTGGTCACAATTAATTGTTATTTTGTGTTTCAGGAAGCAGAAGAAAAAATGTTAAAGAATTTCCTCAACCAAATTGGTTTTATAGGATTAAGCTGTACGTAGCATCAAGGTTAATCAATGATATAAATGCCTAAACAGTGTAACTATAGTTTCTGATCGCATCTAATAAATTATCCAAGTCAAAACAAGAGAGTAGAAATTCTAGGACCAGTTAAATGAGATTTGAAGGATTTATATGGACAAATTATATCAAAGATAGTCTAAAGCATTACCTCCACCATTCGTAAATTTAACTCCTGAAATCCAAATTTTGGATGAAATCAGTGGATAATCAAAAGATGATAAAACTAGAAGTGAAAGAACAACAAACAGAGCGCAAAGCAGAGGCCTTGAGGCAATGCAATTGCAATTCATTCGGTTCTTGATCATAGTAGCCCTGTTCTTCATGTCTGATCAGTAAAATTGGGAATCGGAAGTGTCTTATATAGTATCATCACTACAACAGAAATGGTTTTTAACGGCACCATATTTACAGTAAAAAATGCTGAGTGACATTTCAGTAAATAGGAGGAAATTTATTTGCGGCAGTTAATAGCAGTGGGCGCCGTAAAAAAAAAAAAAAAATTTAGTAAAAGAACCGCCGTAAAAAATGTTTTTATACAGCGGTTTTGTTAATAACCGCAGTAAAAAAAAATGATTCCAAAAATAAATAGAAAACGATCCCCGCTACCTCAACCGTAAAAAATGTTCAGTTCACAATTAATACCTTTCTGATTAGATTTAAATGTTAAAACCGTTTCTAATGTAAAGAGGCGATGGCAATTCAATATATTTTGTAAAACTTGCCAAAATTTCTGATGTAAAATATAAAAAATCTTCCGTAAAAAAACTTGCCAAAATTTCTAGACAAAAATTTGTAAATTCAAAATTCGTAATTTCTTCCATAGAGAGTCACCATATAAACTTGGCATAAATTTTCTATCCAAAAAAATTTTGCCAAAAATAACTTCTAGCAAAAATTCAGATCTATCGATCAGTGAAAATTGGAGGGCTCAGATCGTATGTCGTTAGAGAGGATAATTTTTTTTTCTATAGATTAAGCATGAATTGTTGTAGATTTCTAAATATATCTACATTAGATTTCTAAATATATTTAATTTTAATGATTGGTACGACTTTTTTTTAGTTTATTTAACAAAAAAAAACTATTTTAATTAAAAGCCGATAGTGGCCACGACTTTTAATTAATAATATAGATATAATTTTTTTAAGTAATTTAGTGCATATTTAATTATTTGTTTGCATTTTTATGTGATGAAATAGGGGAGAGAGAGAAGGTGATTCTATTGAAGAAGGAAAATTTTGTTTTGGACAAACATTCGGTACATTTCTATTTTTTTCCCTTAATAATTTAAAATTTTTAGTTAAATAGATTGTATTGGAATGCATGGTTAAATTATTGACATTTAATTTATATATATGTGTGACACCTCGGAACCAGGGGATGCCGCAGCCGCCGCGAGCGCACGCTACCACCCGTGCACCCGCAAGGCTTAACCAATCATAATATACGAAATAACATTTATTATCTTCAATTAATATACAATATCAAGGTCTAATCTTACATATGCCACTTAAATTATTAAACTAATGATACAATACATAAGTAACCGTCTGGTTCACAAGGTATTGAACACCAACCAAAAATACGATGGCCTACCACTCGCCAAGCTTCCGCTGCGCCACTCTAATCCAAAACCTGGAACCCACAACCAAAGTGAAAACAATGCAACAAGTAGAGAATGAGATAATTATACAATTATCTCAGTGCGGTATTCAGTTCCAGCCACACGAACCTTGAGTACATGTCTCGGAACTAATTACCGACCGAGTTTAAAAGAAACAATTAAGCAATACATATTTTAAGATATGATAATAATAAAATAACACTTCCATTAACAAAATATATTCTTGTAAGTCCAACTATAAATACAATTCATGCAGTGCAAGGAGCTCGACAATTCATTCAAGTATCAAAACAATCTCAACTATCAAATAAAAATACCAAATGCCAGCTCGGTTTGGTCTCTTTCAAATGCAAGTCTGGTTTACAGATATCACGAGTCATTTGGTTCCTCCCTAGAAGCAGGGATCAGAACCGGTCTCTCCCCAGAAGCAAGGATCAAGACCCTAAAGTAGCATCAGTCAACTGGTTCCTCCCCAAACACAGGGATCAGAACCTACTCCTCCCCAGACATAGGGATCAGAGTAAAAATTCAGAGTCAATTGGTTCCTTTCCAGACATAGGGATCAAAACTTACTCCTCCCAGACATAGGGATCAAAGTAAAATTCGGATTCAATTCAGACAAATTGAACTTTCAACAAGTATCTCAAGACGTAATACTGTAGACCTCGGATTAAGCTTAACCACACCGATTGACACGCCGGGTAGCTAGCACGCGTACAAACGAAACCAGAGCCATTCAACCGTACAAGAGTACTTAGCCATTCATATCAATTTCATTCAGATAAATCGTTTAACCATTCAATATGCATACATAACATTTATATCATAACAACAATATGGTAAAGTGCAAATATGCTTGCAATTCAATCAATTCAAATATGCTATGCAAGTAATTAGCTCTAACAATAAATCAAGGTAGGTGTGGAATCCGCACCAGACAGCAAAAGTATTTCATAAGCAAACAAGTAGCAACAATATCAAGCATAGACAAGCAATTGTAATACTTCATTTGTACTGGTTCCTTCTTGCTCCGATATGTTTATCCAAGTCTAACAAACAAAGTTTATATCTAAGTACTTACTTTAATAAATCAAACAAGCAGCAAGAAAGTACAAGCAATAAAGACTGAATACAATTCCAAATTACGACACAATATGTGGTCGGGTTAAGGTTTACCATAACTTAACACAAACAAACATGACACGGGTAAGTTTAAGACTTAAACTATAATTTTTTTATCTAAACTACATCAAAAGGATCATATGAAGTTGTAGAGCTCTTCAAGAGCTTTCCAACGGTCTTTGATTCACCTAAAACGGACCCTGGATGACAAAGTTATAGCCAAAAGAAAATCTGTTCTCAGAGGGAATAATTCAGACCGAATTGTAGTTGATTCGGACTGAATTTTAGAAGCTATAATGTCCAGTGAACACAATTCGGACCGAATTATGAGTAACCCGGACCGAATTCCAGTCTCTGAGCGAAATACTAAATATAGATAGAATTTGTGGCCAAACTTGGAGATTATTTGCATAATTTCTTAACACTAATACACATAATTAAAGGATTTAAAATCAAAACTCTCAAACAATGAATGAAATGCAATATTGTGGGAAAATCATTACATGCAACCTTATAACTTAACCAAATTCTCATGTAATGACCAAACTTTATCAAAACAGAAAATACTATTCAAACCTTGCATGCATACCAAAAACTTCGAGAAATCCACTCAAACACTAAATGTAGCTAATAAAATCTTGCATGCAACTAATACTAATAGAAAATCTCATTTTCAACCTTTATTTAAGCTAAACCCCAGAAATTATTCAAGAATTGAAGAAAAACGAGTTCTTACCAAAATGGTGTTCAAATCTGAATTTTCTTGGCTTGCATGTACTCTCCTCTTCATCATCTCTTCAATTCTGAATTTTGCAGAATTTTTTGAAATTTATTTGTATTTCTTTAGGGTAAATGTAACACTCCTGAATTTTAGGATCTGTTTGCAATACTTCAAATTCTAAGATCCTATTTGAAAAATGTTCATGCTTATCCATTTGAAAATATCTGTTTGATCTTATTCATATTTTTAGTAGCTAAGTAATCAATATTTATATAAATAATATTTAATAATAAATATCTATATAAATAGGCTCTAATATTTTCAGAAATGATCATTATTATCCTCTAAAATAGCCACCAACTAATCAATATCTACTTAGTTCGTTATTAAGTAATCTAATATTCACCTTCTTAGCCGCTAAGAAATCTCCACTATAAATAGACCCCAACCTCATTTCGTATATCATTTCTCTTTCTTTCTCTCCCCAGTCAACTTTAAATACCGTCTTGGTTTTGAATAGTCAGCCATTTGGAATTCGAGTTATACGTCGCAGTTATAGTCATCCTGATTTGCTTGTGCTCTTGGATCGCTCAGTCAGGTAACCGGACTTCTCTATAATCTAATTTCATTTTGATTGAAGAATGATATTGCTTGTTTAATTCTTTGGATTTGTTAGTTGAAATTGTGACTGGTATATTTCATTGGATAACGGGTCTTTGTTGGATGTTGTTTTTGGAAAAGGAAATATGGTAGCGGAATCGTCGGGCGTGGGATTCTGAGGAAACTTTATGACTTGGATTGGTTGCGGAATCGCCCGGCGTGGGATTCCGAGAAATTTTTATGGATTGGACTTTGGAAAACTTAGACCCGGTTATCTCGATGAAATATATATTATTCAATGAGAAAGTTTAATATGCACCATAGTGCATAGGGAGTTTTATGCACCGCGGACTTTTTCGGGGATATTTTTATAAATTGACAAATCTAATTTAACCAATCTAATCTACATATTGAAATCTCATAGCAAACCAAATTTTATAATTTTTGAGATTTTATTACTATTTTTTTCGATTTTTTTAAAACCTACCATTTTTGGAAACAAACTACTATTTACAAATTCAAAAAATGGCAGGTTTTAAAAAAATCGAAAAAAATAGTAATAAAATCTCAAAAATTATAAAATTTGGTTTGCTATGAGATTTCAATATGTAGATTAGATTGGTTAAATTAGATTTGTCAATTTACAAAAATACCTTCGAAAAAGTCCGCGGTGCATAGAACTCCCTATGCACTATAGTGCATATTAAACTTTCTCTTATTCAATTGGTATTGTTATGGGGATTAATCCATTCATTTGGACTTTGATTGTATAAATTTGTTGTAGAGAAGCTGCGTCGTTAAATAACCTGTTACTGAGCTTTGTAGCTGACATCTGTTTTGTTCTTTTTCTGCTTGCGACGTAGGTTGACGGGCTGTCAGATGGATGCAGAAGATACCGCCCCACCCTCACGCCTCGTGCCTCGGTACGGGGTGTGACAGTAGAAATAGTGTATTTTTCTTGAGAGCAAGAGAAAAAAAGAAGAGAGGCAGTGGGATGTTTTGGGAAGAGAAAGAGAGGAGAAGTGGCTATGGAAAGAAGGAAGGAGAGAGAATAAATGGGTGGATTTTTACAAAGTAGCCCCTCATTTTCTCTAAAATTACTTATTCATTTAAAACTTCATATTTAAGCATAATTTCAATAAGTTTGAGACTCATTTAAATCACATAAATTTTATACTCAACATGAAATCAATTAAATAACTTCATATAGCAACCAAAAATAATTAAGCATGCAAAAATTAAAATTCTAAAATACTATGTATCACAATATGTTAATTAGTTGTATCATCCTATAGGACAAATTATCGAAACTTGAATTTATTTAGGTCGGTGTCCGTTCGAAATTAATCCATTAGGGATTAATCTCGAATTGTCCCTGGATGGGACTACTTTTTGAATACTTTGTCTGATTTAGGATTAGCGGACATGCGCTGGTTGCGATCTAATGTCAGAGAATAATTCGATTCACAGATGGATCGTAATACTTGGATGTATGGAATGTTGCGGAATTCGTCGGAATTTATCACAAGGGTGAGAGTTTTTGGATTGTGCCAAGAAACATCATCAGTTAACTGGTTGAAACAAAATTATATGTCTTTTTCGTGATTCTCAGAACTTCAAGAGACAAGATAATGTCGTCATTATCGCAAGAGAGGAAAGCTCAGGAAGTGAAGGAGAAATTTCTCATTTTAATTGTAGTTATTTTATTTGTTTTATTGGTATTCACAAATATGTATTAATTATGGATGATAAAGATTTCTAAGAATTCTTGGTAGCCTCTACCAAGCATGTATCTAAAAAAAAAATAATTCTAAGAATTTGTAGGGATGTCCTGGCTTAGAATTGGTACCAGATGGATGCTTGATTTTGAGTTAGAATGCTATTTATTGTAATTAATGGATGTTTGATTTTTTGAGTTGAAATGTATTTTGCTTTTTAGAGACGTGTTTTGTAATAGAATGATATTTATTATATTGTATCTCCCAAGTTCTGATAGGTGGTACCAGGTGGAGTTTGTAAAGCTGAACTAGTTTGATCTAATTAACATTGTTTTTCTTCGTCTTTATTAAACGTGCTTGAAATGATATACTTAGATATTTGGACATAATGTGAGATCACTGTTGGGATATTCGGATGTTTGATATATACTTGTTTTGGTTTAGAATTTGGACTAGTTGCATATGCTTTAGCATTTAAGTCGTGGCCAAGCACCAATGTCATTCACTTGTTTTGTTAAGTTAGTATACAACTCAAATAGAAATCCCTAAGTACCAAATGGCATCTTAGATATCGCTGACATTTTTGAAACTCAACAACATAAAAGCGAAAAGCAAACTATGACCAAATTTCAACATGTCACAGCAGTTCAGGGAAACATGCTGTATGTCCAATGGCAATATCCCCCAAACGTAACAGCAGTTCAAAGCAACACGCTAAGTGCAAAGTTTCTTTACAACTCTATTGTCAACCCCAAACAAGCACGTTTTAGACTAGAATCTACTGCCTAATTATCCATCAGTTGCATAACATTATTTTTTCAAAATACTAACTATTAGAAGCTCGACAAGAATTACAAATACTGCAATAATAACATTCATAGCTTGATTAGTCTTATTAATCATAATTTAGTCTTCCCCATATCTTTTAACTACTTCCTAGTTTCTTCTATTTGCTTCTCCCTTTTTTCTTCAAATTGTTGTTTTATGGTTGCTTCCAATTGTTACTTCAGCTCATAGAATCCTCGATTTATAGGCCTAAAGCTCAATTGATCACACTATCCTACAAAGAAATCACATTTATCACATAAGTAACAAGATCGATCCTTATTTTATAAATGAAACTATATTTACAAATAACAGCAAATTAAACCAAATTAAACCAACTAGCAGCAAATTAAACCAAATCAAACCAAGTTTTTGGCACGGGTTCAGGTCTTTTACCAGCTACATGTACGGTTTTATTAGGCTCTGGTATAGATTCAGGGACTTTTGGTTAACTAGAGACACGTTAATTTATAAACTTGATTAAAAGCATTGCAGCTCTCTGACTTTGAACAGAGAAAGGTTAATTTATAAAGCAAAAACTTGTATATGTCCTATTAGAGTTGATGTGAAAATCAGAAAGTTTATAAAGAAAACCTTAAAATTGTTTTTGGTGCAAATCATTTCAATATCAATTCATAACGTGTCACTAGTAAAACCTTAGTAGAAAAGTGAAAAAAGTACATAGATTAAACCATAATGTCGGATAATATTCAACAGCTCATAAAACCAACAGTACTAAATGACTCGAAGCTTATTTAAAAGAACCGTAGCCCCAAATCATTCAATGTGACCCCAATTCCTTTGGAAGAGTATTCTCTGGGTGCCAACTTTTAATCCGAGCCGTTAGATCTAATCTGGACGGTTCAAATTTTTCGGGCCTATCAATCTGTATCATGCACGGAGCTCCTATTAACCGTTGAGATTAGATCTAACGGTTCAGATCGAAGGTTGGCACCCCGCCAACCTTTTTAGGTCGGCAAAGGATGTGATTCCAATTCCTTTTACCTCCATCTCTCTCTCTCTCACTTGACCATTCCATGTTACCTCATGTTAATAATTATTTACCTCTATTTCACCAAAGTAGCAGCATGTTTATTACAGATAGTCACAAACGATTATCGAGACAGACACAAACAATTTAATTATGCTCATCTCCAAACGATTATAAAAAATGCCACTGGTATTGAAAATTAGAAACTATAACTTCTTATTTCTAATACTCAGAGGCACATGTTGGTATGAACAAGTACGTGGTCAAAAAAGGACATCGGAGGTTAAATCGAAATTAGCCAGAAATTAAGAAGAAATTAACCAGACATTCTACAAGCCGAAATCATTGAAAAAAACCAACAACCAATGAGTTACAATTTGAGGCAAGATTAGCTCAAATTACTATGGCTAGCGTCTATGAAAGAACAAGTAAAAGGCGAGATAGAGGGGATTTCGTACTGGCTCAAAGAATTAGTCTAATATAAGATGCATTCTGCAACAAAGGAAAAGAGGCAAACCATAATAGAAAAAATTGAACCAAAAAAGAATACAAAAGACAAAATACACATGATTGGGGTAAAAGAAGGAAGAAAATTACCTGTCACCGGCCATTTGCACCTTCCGACAAGCTAGCTAGGCCATTTGCACCTTTCGACACTTCGCGTGAGAGAGAGAGAGACAGCGGGAGAGAGAGGCTTCATTTTTTTCTTTCTGCAAGTCGGAGAGTGGCTTAAGCTACGGTTTTTTTTTATCATTAAAAATACCCCGTAGGGTCTTAAGCTACGGTTTTCTTTGCGTGAGAGAGACGAAGCAGGAGAGTCTCTTCGGTTTTTTTTATTTTTTTTTCCGATCTGATGCAAACGGAGAACGGGAGAAAGGAATTCACGGAAAATTAAAAAGAGAACGTGACTTCTATCTTTCTCCAGCGCTTAAATGTGGACCCTCAGATCTGAGATCGGACAGTTTCAAAATTTGAGCACACAGGTCCTCTATATGCTGAAGTCTAGCCTTATATATATATATATTGGCTAAAATGCTTTGCAAAGCATAGAGCACCTGTGCTTTAGAGTTTTGGATCGTAGGATCTAAGTTCGGATTCGTGCGTTAATTAAATCATACGACTCAGATTTGAAGAGATGGAGCGCTGGTTTCTCCGTATGTTTTAATTTTTTCCGTCTACAACTGGCATTCTGTCCGTTACTAGCTGTCTCCTTCGAATTTGTCTCAAATTGAGAAAATCAAGATTGAGCCTTCTTTTTCGCCCTCTTCGCCGTCTCCCTGCTCTTTCCTCCAAAATTTCGAAGAAAACCCCTACCCTCTCTTCGCTCGCTCTCAACTTCGAAAGAGGGAAAACCCGGTGGCTTCTCTCTCTCTATCGACGCCTCCCTTCTCGCGACAGAACCCTAGGTGCTTCCTTGCTTCGTACGTACATTGGGTTTATTGAGGCAATTGAGGCAAACAAATTGGCAGTTTCGAGAGGTACCTTTTCTAATTTTTTTTTTCTCGAGTAGCAAAATTTTAACAAATTTGTGGAATCTTGCAATATCAAATTTCTGGTCCCGAGTTGTGACAAGTGATTTATATTTGCACCTAGGAGAGATTTGATTGCTGTTGTATAACCAGTCTATTATCTTAGTAGTGTGCTAATTTGTGTAGTAAACTGATTTGGATAACATATAGTGAAAAAAGTGAGGCCTCTTTTATGTTTGAAAAGAGTGAGATTTGAGGGAATACAGCTAAGTACAGGAGCTAATTAGAGGGAATCACGAGAGACATAAAAGAGCAAGTGTATATTATTTTTAAATGGCTTTGAGAAATAATGCAACCACAAGGTCCACAACACTCATCCAAAGCAATTTTCTTAATTGTGTAATTATTGGTTTAGGAGGGAATCACGACCCTAGCTTCGTTGGCTTCCTTGCAATTGATTGTGACAGGTACTTTTGCCTTTCGTGACTCAGCTTCTTGCTAAATTTCTCATTTATTGGTACTGTTTTGTAACTATGTTTTGTGGGTTGCCAAAACACTGAACAATGGAACCCCATATTTTGTAACCATCCAAAGTATATGCACCTCCTTCAAATCTGTCCGATCTTAAAATTTCTCATATGATTACAATACTATCAAAGATGTGAACTGTCTCAACTTCTCATTTTTTGGTATAAACTTCTCATTTAGCCAATCTCTTGGTCTTAATCATGGTAAATTTCTAATGTATTGTAGGAATTTGACTAAAAGCAGATGGAATCGGCAACCAGCAAACCCCTAATGCAGGTCTACTTAGATAGCCGCTATCTAGAACATTGAAAAAAAAATCCCAATGTAGGAAATGTACGTTGTAATTACATAGTAGTTAGTTCTCAAACTCTGGGGTTTAAGGTGTCAGACTGTTGGAGAAATCCCAATGTTTTACTCATGTACAATCAAATCATGTGTGTCATGTCTGTTTGTGTTTTGTAAAACATTTAATGTATGATGATGCTAGTCTTATGTGAAGGTGATCAAGACTACATTTCCTGTGTTAAATATTACTCTTATATGCTTGATGATCACTGTATATATGCTGTAACTAAGAAGCAAATGTTTTAAGTTACGTTTCCTGTGTTTACACTTACTGCTTTTATGTTGATGCATGATAAGTCAATGCTAATGTTGATACATGATATTAACTAAGAAGTAATATGTGGTTGAATATTTTATAAAAGAATAATATTTTTCCCAGGTGCCACATCTAGCGAGTTCATAAGAGAGAAAGCGAAAAGAAAAAAACTAATAAGAGTTACTATATAGTTAAGACTATTTTTACCAGCTTATAATTAAAGCTATGTTAAGACTATTTTACCAGCATGGGAAATTATTAAATAGAGTACATATTATAGTAGGGTTTATCAGCTTATATTAGGTTCAAGCTGATTAGAGAATATAAATAAGAGTACTTTTTTAGAAAAGGGAACTAAACTTAAATAACCTGGATTTACAACAGTGAAAAGAAGCAATTCAATCCGTTGTTCTTATCTAACAAGTTAAAAGCTATTTTAAGGCTCATATTTTACATTTCTTTTTATCTCGTACTCTCTGCATCAAAACAATGACATTATTTGGTTCTTTGCTGCCAGAAAGGAAAGCTGTCAAAGCCAAAACCATGGTTCTGAAACTCGGAATCGGATTCGGACTCGGAGTGTTGGACTAACGAGTCAAATCGGATGACTCGGAAAAACTCGGGTGACTCGGATCGGAAACTCAGATTTTTTAAAAAAAATATTTTTAATGACTTTAAAAATCAGTAAAAAATATTTAAAATTAGAAAAAAAATATTTTTGCAAAAATGTCGACATTTTTAATTGAAGTTACAAAAAAATTGTTATGTATAGCATTATTTTTCTCTTATTTTGGTCTCTTTTTTTATTTGCTTCAATAAATCCTATATTTCAGACGATATGTTAGTGTGTTTTAGAAATGTTAATTTTAAATTCTTCAAACAAACATTAATTAATTCATCTAAGAAAAAAATGTGCAAAATAATAATAGTATAATACTAAAGCTAAATACGTCAAAATCAAGTAGGAAATTATGAATTCAGCAATTTAAAGTGAACAAAGTGCATATGTATTTTTAAATTAATCTGAATATACACCAATGTTTGGAAATGCGAGTCATATATATGATATATGAATATATTTTCGCTTCTATACGCGATAGGCTGTTAAGTTGTTACCACAAAAGACCCAAGGCCCATCCCTTCTTTCTTTTTCATTCGTCTCTTCTGCCATGACTGCTCCTCCGTCTCTTCGAGGCTCAAATCGAGACACTTTGATCTCTCTCTCCCTTCTAATTTTGCTGATTTCGTGCGGCCTCTGTCTTGTGATCTCAGCTAACCTCGTGTGCGGCTGCTATTTTCGACCTCTACCACTTATTTCTCTATTTTTTTGTTTTTTCTTGTGATTCCGTTCTAACTCGGGAAAAATCGGCTCGTCTGCCGCCGAGTCCGTTCCGACTCGGGCGAGTCGAATCGGACTCGGCCGAGTTTTTAAACCATGGCCAAAACCCAATTCTTTTCCTCTACTTGGTCCCTGGTCTAAGGTTCAAGTAATACACATGTATTACATATCCCTGAGTCCATTTCGACTACTAACCTATTAAATTGACTGCAACAAAAAGATTGAGAAAATGGGCTCTGATTGGTCCCTCTATTAAAATTTAACTGATACTATGCTTTTAGAACATCGTGATTTTTTTTGCCAAATAATACTATTACGGAAAATTAAAAAGAAAACAAGGAAAAAAGGATCAATTGTAAGGTGAGAAGAGATTAGTCCCTCTATCACCGTCGATTTTGACCTCGACAAAGTTACAAATTAGCTAGGGTTTTTTTCGAAAGGAGGGGAGGTCGAGATAGAGAGTATGAGGCTGTATAGAAGAAACTCACGACGAAAAGGAGAGGCGGAGAGCGTGGTGGCTAGGTGAGGCAGAGACAACTGAAAAGGAGAGGAGCGCCCATGGTTTTGGCTCTAGAGAATGAGGAGGTGGAGAATTAGAAAGGTACTGTGTTTCTAGCGTAACATTGACAGAGAATGGATGGCAGAGATTAAAACTAACGGAGAGTAATGAGACCCTCAACGCCTCAGCCAAATACATCTAAACCGACAGATTCGATTTCAACAGCAATCTAAATGCGATCTGACGGACCAGAAGCCTAAAGCATAGCGCTTCTATGTTTTGCAAAGCATTTTAACCGACCTCTGTGTATATATATATATATATATATATATATGTATAATGGATATAGAACACTAATGTACATGTGGGCTTTATGCACAGTATTTCTGTGACATCAGATTTGCTTTAAAAATCGTGTTGAGATTATATCTTACGGACAGGATTTAGGCGCTGAAGGTTCAGTTTCTTTTAATTTTTCCGTTTCTTTCTGTTTCCTCTCTCTCCGTCTCCGTGAAATTAAAGACAGCTAGAGCTTCGCTCCGTTGTCTCTCTCTCGTTCTATCAACCCTTCCTCCTAAGTTCTAACCATCTCGCCTCCTCCGTCAAAGCTTCGAAAAAGGAGAAAACACGGGGGCATCTTCTCGTCCCCACTGCCTCGGCAACTGTCTCTCTCGCCACCTCTTCTCGCGACTCTCTCCTTCACGACCTGGACACCCTTCTCTCTCCTTCACTCCTCTATCGATCTTCCCTCCCTTCTACTGCTCTGTGCTTCTTGCTTCGTCGATTGTGATTAGTGTAGGTGAGGCAAACAATATAAAGAGGCGAAGGTCCAAATTAATAGTTGGAAAAGGCACTTTTATTTTTTTCCCACCAGTTGCAATATTCATACGAAGCTCTTCAATGGCAGAATATAGCTAATGCTTAAAACATTAGAAAAACATGTAAGGCTTATCCTTAAATTTCTTGCATACTTAATGAACATTCTGATTAAATTATAGGTTGTGAGGTTTATGACACCTGAAAGGACCACTGGCATCAAGCTCTTTGCTGGTCTAATGATCTGGTATGGTCTATTTGCTTTAATTTGTTTTCTAACCATGGCCTGCTATGGTCTGGCAGTGAGGTCTGGCATCAAGCTCTTTGCTGGTCTAATTTGTTTTCTAACCATGGCCAGTACCACCAGTGTTATCTATCCCCATAAAGTTGTACACAAAAGAGCTCCCCTCAATAATTATATTACACCACCTATATAAATATCAGAACTGTATAGTAGAGCAAAATCAAAATTCATAGAAATGCAATCTAAAATCATTGGTCTCCATCTGAGTTATGAATCTTCCCACTTGATCTTCGCTTCTATGCATAAGCATTTGTTGCTTCTTGTACTCTTTGACCAGAGCCACTTTCACATCATGACAGAACTACCCAATTTACTTATTAGTCCCATTTTTCACGCCAATTCCAGCTGTTTTGGCTACTCGTTCCTACATTACATAATAATCTACTATGATTAAAAATCAATTAAATAGATAAAAATAGATTAGAAACCCCAAAATTGAAGTAATATTATTTGTGCTCTTATCTCTAACCCCTCGTACAGATTTTATAGAACAATGATTTTACAAAATTAAAGAGAGATCTGACCTGAACGAAGAGACGCAAGACAAAGATATTGTCTAGGGTTCCACGAGAAAGCAGCATGTTTGCAATTTGGTCCAGAGAAAGGTTTGAGTTTCGCTAGGTGCTGAATGAGTATAATGAGAATCGTGAAGGAGAATTGCGAGGGGCTTAGGAGAAAGCCGCGACTGTGCTCGCAAGGAGAGAGGGTCAAGAGTTTCTTCTCTTTCGAAAAAGGATCGATTCTGAGGCACGATAGAGAAGAGAGGTGAGAATATTGGGAGACGGAGGAATAAACAGAAGGGACGGAAAATTTTAAACGGACGGAGAAATCGAGAGTAATCGGCGCCTGTACCTGATTCGTCCATCTAAATCTCTGCACGATTTTTAAAGCAAATCTGATGACACATAAATGCTGTGCACAAGGTCCATATGCACGTTAGTGTTCTATATCAATTCTCTATATATATATATATATATATTGCTGTTTGAGATCTATTAGTACAATCTTCCTTCTGGACAGACGAACAATTTTTGTAAGTAAGAGGACTAGGGCTGCTAGCTTTGTTAGTTGTTCAGACTTTACGACAATTTCAATAGAGGTTTTATATTTTTGGTAATTTTTTTAAAGTCAATGCTACTTTTGTGATTCCTACTTTTTCAGTATCTATGAGCAAAAAAAAAAATATTTTGATTGAAATTCTCAACTTAACATATGTATTTGAGATTTTCCTTTTTCCCTGACAAGAAAATGGAAAACAAGCCTTCTTCTGCAAACAGTACTCCATTTTTTTTAGGTGATTTTTTTTATTTTTGCATTGTATATTTTTTTTCAAATTCGAGATTGACATCAATTTCTATCTTTCTCTACCAAATATCATTTGCAAAAGAATACTAGTTGATGTGAGATACTATCAGCGCAAGACCAGTAAGATATAAGATCTTTATTTATCAACAAAAACAGTTGGGTTGATTGATAATATGTTAACTCCAAAATTTGATTACATTTTTTTTTTGAAGTGCTTTAGAAAATTTCGAAGCAAAAGTGTGAAACATGATTTTATATTATAGATTAATTTTGTCCAAATCTCTATTTCTATATGTATATGTACTCCTTATAAACGTGCAGATTCAAAAGGTGTTAACACGTTAGATCTAGTATGTATACACGTGTTTTTGCCGTTCGATCAACATGATCTGTGGTTGGATATCAATCGCCAGATAAAGCAATAAGATATATTAGTTTTTCATCTAATAAGGAAACAAATTAAGCAACATATCTACCTGTATCACTGGTACATTGAGCAACATATCTTTATTGACTAACATTATTTTGTTTCTTTATTTGCCCACGTATGAGAGCAATTTTTGCTAGTTTCATTAAAATATTCGGGGTTGATAAGAATCATCCCATCATCCCCACGCTAAGCATTTAATTTCTTTTCATTAAAAATGTGTTAATAACTGTCTGTCGCTGATCTCATTTTCAATCCCATCCTCTCTGTTGTTCGCGTCCAACCCCATCCCCTCTGTTGTGCGCGCCCAACCCCATTCCTTTTGTTGTATACTAACTAGCACAATTATGTATATTAACTACTGTTGTCCCTAATTATAGAGGCCTAGAGGGGGTGAATAGGCACAAATTCAAATTCTAAACCGGTTTGGACAATTTTGCGGAAAATAACAATTCAAACAATTCAAGTTGGTTCACACACAAACAATCAAGCACAAGTCAAAAGTAAAATAAATAGAGAGAGAGAAAGAGATGACAAGCGATTGATTACGGAGTTCCGACCCGCTAGATGAGGCTAGCCTTAGTCGTATGTCTCCGGGAGTTTCGCGACCACAAATCGGACGCGCTCCGTTCTATTCCAATCGAACGAGTCTACAAATGCGAACCGAATCGCTTCGTCACAAGGATCTCGAAGCGGATCGGCCTAACCTCTAACTAATCACCAAATAGCAACAAAGATTAAGGCTCTCAACCAAATCGCTCAATAATCTAGCTATTAAACTATGGGTTTGATTGATGCACTCAAATCTCTACAAATTGTCTAAGAAAAGCTCAATTAGGTGAAAGAATGAATCTCTCAGGTTTAGAGCTCAAAAGTAGGGATATAGCAAGGTATTCAATCAGTTGGATCAGCTCAAAAAGGTCTGATATATATAGAGGGTGCCAAGAGCTCTAAACCAGTCAAATTCTGAACATAACATTACACAACGCTCCAAAACGTTACACAACGTTTCAAAATAGCCGTTAAATAAAACAAAATTCGATAATAACGTTGGAGGGTGTCAGAAACGTTACATAACGTTTCGGAAATGTTATATAACGTATTGAACAGAAGACTCCAACGTTCAAAAAGTTGTCAGAAACGTTACATAACGCTAAGAAGCGTTTTGCAACGTTTGAAATACAAAACGTTATGTGACGGACATAACGTTACACAACATACGCCAGAACTCTTTTAAATTGGCCAAAAAGTCTCAAAGCGTTAGAATTTTCTAAACGAACGTCTTGTAACGCTTGATTTTGATCCATTGTGTAACGCCAGGAAGCGTTACACAACGCAAAGGTGCTGAGAGAGAAATTGCTGACTTAGTCAATCCGTTGTGTATCGTCTTCAATCGTTACACAACGTTTGACCAAGCGTTACACAACTGAATGAAGCGTTGTGTAACGCATGAAAACTATTTTTGCGATTAGGCACAGTTGAAGGAGTTCTGTAACGTTGTATAACGCTATAAAACGTTGTATAACGTTACCAGTAAATTCTGAGCATTAAACTTAGAAATTTGAGGAGATTAGTTTAGAATTACAACCTTAGACATTACTGACTATCTGACTAATCTCCAGCGGTCTTTCGCAGCTTGATTTGACTCACTCCTAGTCATTCTTCCAAAATAATCACTAAAAACACTAAATTGAATGGTTAGAAGAGAGGTTTGGTGTTGTTTTGCAAATCGGCAAATCGAGAGTTAAATGTTTAATCCAACAATCTTCCCATTTTGTCGATTTGTAAAACAACGCCTAAGTAAATTGATAAAGAATATAGCAATAGTATACAACTCAATTTACAATTTACATTTCAATTGTTTCTCCCCCTTTTTGCAAATAGAGAAAAGGAATAGGCCAAACTAAACCGCTAAGGTAAATAATCAACAAGTATTTGCTCTCCCTTTCAAAAAGAATCTAGCAATTAACACAAATGTAGGGAACGCCTTAGCAAGTCCTAAGATCAAACAATTATAAAAGCAAATTACCATACATGTAAAAAAAATAGGAAGGAAATAAATGAGCTCAAATATTAACCATATATCACACAACAACCATTTAGTTCATTCAACATAATCAAATCAAAATATAGCCATTTAGCTCCAAGTACAACAAAAAAGAAAAAAAAAATATAGATAAGCATTAAGTTCAAACACTCAACCATTCGCAAAGATAATTCATACAACCAAACATAACAAGTAAACCAAGTTGCAATCACAACATAATAACTAAACTATTGAGTTCATTAATTTCACACAACTAGAAAAGACCACAATCCATATAAAGCACTAGAGAATAAAAGAGAGAGAAAAAATAAAGAAAAGAGAGAGAAAGGTCTTGGCTTGTCACGGCTTGAGATCAAATCATCAATCCTCCTCCGAGTCATCATCTCCTCCGGCACCACTAGAGGAACCCTTGCGAATAGCCACATGGAGCTTCTGGAACTCACTTTGCATGGATCCCCAAAAATTTTGGACATTTGTTTCAATTTTGTCCAACTTGGCATCATTTTTGATGCGGTAAGCCAACTCATCCTCCTTTCATTTGGCATCCTCAGTTTTCCAATTTGATCAATTATTTTCTAAATTGGTCAAGCGGGTCCCATAGCTCGTCACGGTGTCGTTCCAACCACCAAATTTTTGATCGAAGTAGGCTTGGTAGTTGGGATCAACGGCTTGTTGGCTTCAGGAGCCGGGTCCACGAAGGGGTCCCGTTGGTTCTTGACCCACCGGTGCATATTGATTTGGCTTTGCACCGTCTTGAAGGAGATAGCGGTTCTTAATGTTGTTAGGATCGGGAACGAGAATACCGGTGTTTTCATCAAGTTGCCATCCGACGGAAGCAAGGATATTCATGAGATTGGTTGGTCCAAACACTTCGGCTTCCCGACGGAAAGTGTTGAACCAAGGAGGAACACCGTCCTTGGCAAGAAAGTAGGAGATCACATTGGCATAGGGGAGAGAGGTGTTGCTTGTGTTCTTGATTTTTTCCATGTGCATGAAAAAGAGATAGGCAAGGTTAACCTGTGGACTCTTCTCAATGAAGCAACGAAGGTAGAACACCTCTCTAAGCTCCACATTAGTTTTGATTTATTTCTTTGGAGCGAGAATGTTGTTGATGATGAGGAAGAAGAGACGGTGGTAGGCGGGAAGCTCGGCGGCGGAGAATTGCTTGAGAGAATAATCCCGCCAACAATAGAAGAACTCATGATATTTTTCGAACGGCTCTATGTCGGCATCCCTTGGCCATGCCATTGAAATATAGATTTGCTTCCCCTCATTCCTTAAGAACAACTCACGAGCCACCCGATCCAAATCTATAGCAATAGGTGTGCCACACACATAAGAGTGAGCCACCGGAATACCGTCCTTCCAAGTGATAGCCAAGTTGGCATAGAAGAGTTTGGTGAGGTCTTTGTTGTATGATTGAGTGCAATTCAAAAGACCCCTGCACGCAAGTACTCGAGGTGCGGTTTGATTCTATCCCAATCCGGGTCACTAATCCTCCATTCCTTTTCATTTTCTTTGGGTTGCACCAAATAGAAACAATCACTTATATTTCGGCCATTGCCTTGGATATTGAAATTGTAATACCGGTACGCATCGTCATCTTTAAACAAGTACCGGTTGAGAGGAGAAAGGGTCCAATCCTCAAGTGGAGGAGAAGGTAAAGAGCCCGGGTATGGTACCTTGTAACGGAGGTTGAGTTGGTACAATACTGGAGGATGAGGTACTAGAACCGGTGCATGGCTTTTTGGCGGGAGCCTTGGGTGGTGCCCCGCTACGAGACTTAGGTGGTGCCATTTAAGAGGAGAGAAAAACAGAGAGTAACCTTGAAAATGAAGAGGTAGAAGTGAAGAGGAGGCCTTGGAGAGGATGTCCCTGAAGCCGATTGAAGATCCGACGGTCGGATTTGCCGGAATCAACGAGAAGGGCAAAGCTAGGGTTTTGGTTGATTGAGTGAAAGAGGAAGAGATAGGAGAAGTAGAGGGTATGAGTGTGTGGAGAAGAGAGAGGAGAGTAGATTTGAGTATTTGGTTAAGGCGATTGAGTAAGTAGAGAGGAGTATTGAGATAGAAGTTGAAAGGGTGTGAAAGAGGAGAGAAATGAGATAGGCTGTCGGGTTGGAGAAGAAAGAAGAAAAGAGAAGAAGAAAAAATGCCTGGGATAAAAAGCTCCGTTCAAACGTTATACAACGTTATGAAACGTTATACAACGTTTCGGAAAAAAGATTCGAACAAAAAATGGCAGATGCGATTCAAAAACCAGATCTGAAACGTTGTGCAACGTTTTAGAAACATCATGTAACGATAACATTAGCATTACACAACGTGTTCAAACGTTATAAAACGTTTCATTTCAGAGAAAGAAATTCAAAATTCAAAAGATCCAAGTGTTGTACAACGTTACTGTCACGTCTTGTAACGATATAGATGACGTTACACAACGTTACATAACGTTTTACAACGTTATAGATAATTACAGCAAAAATCGCAAGAAAATCATTTTTAAAGAACAAGACGTTGTACAACGTTATCAAGCGTTATACAACGTTATTACCAGAGAAACTGTTTTTTCAAACATAAAACTGAAACAAAGTCGAAAACAACTGATTTTTGACTGAAAATTTGAGCAAAAATATCAAATAAATGCAGCAAACAAACAGATAAGACCAGGTATGCAAAGAAATTTAATCTTTGAGTTCAAGCATACCGAGCTTGAACCTTAGTTCAAGATGTTGTTGTGTAGGCAATGGTTTGGTGAAGATGTCAGCAATTTGCTCCTTTGTATCAACATGTACCAACTCCACATCACCTTTCTCAACATGATCTCGGATAAAATGATGTCGTATCTCTATGTGCTTGGTTCTAGAGTGCAATACCGGGTTTTTGGATATAAGGATGGCACTAGTATTGTCACACAAGATTAGCACTTTTTGGAATTCTAACTCATAATCCCTAAGGGTTTGCATCATCCAAAATAGTTGTGTGCAACAACTACCGGCCGCTACATACTCAGCTTCCGCGGTTGAAAGGGCAACCGAAGTTTGTTTTCGGTTTAACCAAGAGACTAGTGAACCACCAAGAAATTGACAAGTTCCACTAGTACTCTTTCGGTCCATACGGTCACCGGTAAAATCGACATCGGTATACCTTACCAAATCAAGTTCGATTTGTTTACCATACCAAAGACCTAAACCTTGGGTACCCTTAACATATCTCAAGATCCTTTTTACCGCTTTGTGGTGAGACTCTTTAGGATTGGCTTAGTACCTAGCACATAGACATATCCGGTCTACTCGCCGTGAGATAGAGCAAGCTTCCAATGATGCCTCGATAGAGAGTTATGTCCATCAGCTTGCCCTTCTCATCCGCATCATTATTTGCGCTCTTGCCCATTGGTGTTTCTAAACTCTTGCTATCTTCAACACCAAATTTCTTGATCAACTCCTTGGCATATTTGGTGTGACTAATGAAGATGCCATCATGGAGTTGTTTGATTTGTAGCCCCAAAAAGAAGTTGAGTTCTCCCATTATGCTCATCTCAAATTCACTACTCATCAACAAGGAAAACTCTTGTGTAAGAGTTGAATTAGTAGAGCCAAAAACAATATCATTCACATAAATTTGCACAAGTAATAAATGGTCATCCCTTTTCTTAGTGAAAAGAGTTGTATCCATTTTACCTCTAATAAAATCATTGTCAAGAAGGAAGGTACGAAGTCTACCATACTAAGCTCTAGGAGCTTGTTTCAAACCATACAAAGTTTTGTGAAGCTTGAACACATGGTCGGGATTAAAATTGTCAACAAAACCGGAAGGTTGTTGGACATACACTTCCTCATCTATCCATCTATTTAAAAATGCACTCTTAATATCCATTTGGAATAGGGTAAAACTTTTGTTAGCGGCATATGCCAAGAGCATTCTAATGGATTCAAGACGAACAACGGGTACAAAGGTTTCCTCAAAGTCAATACCTTCTTGTTTCTTGAAACCTTGTGCAACCAAACGGACTTTGTTTCTAACCACATTACCAAGTTCATCTAGTTTGTTCCTATAAACCCATTTGGTACCAATAACTTGCTTATCACTTGGTAAGGGTACAAGTTCTCAAACTTGATTTCTTTCAAATTGGTTCATTTCTTCTTGCATGGCAACAATCCAATTTGGGTCATCATTGGCCTCTTTGAAAGATTTTGATTCTAATTGAGATACAAAGGCACAATGACCAATCATTTGGTTCAAACCCGACCTAGTCCTAACACCTTCCATAGGATCACCTATAACATTAGAGAGAGTATGAGATGACACTTCTCTAAGCACTTCGGGAGGCTCATGAGCCGGTTGAGGAATGGGTTGAGGTTCATCATGAGGCGTTTCGACTTGAGTTGTGTCAATCGTGTCTTCCTCATGATTCTCTCCCCCTATCAAATTGTAATCAACCCGATTCAAAGGCTACTCGATTATCATCGGTGGAAGCTCATCCTTTGGTTGAAACTCAATTTCTTGAGTTGTTGCTCCATTTTGGATACCTACAATAGAGTTACCTTCCTCGGCTTTCTCATTAGCACTTTCATCAAATTTGACATTTATGTACTCAATTACAACTCTTGAGGTAGACAAATAAACTCTATACGCTTTACTTGTGTTTGAGTAACCAACAAATATTCCGATCAAAGATTTAGCAACATATTTGGTTACTTTAGGAGACTCATCAAGGACAAAACACTTGGACCCAAATACACGGAAATAAGATATATTAGGAGTTTGACCAACCCACAATTCAAATTGAGTTTTCTTGACTTTGGAACGAATGCATGTACGGTTTACTACGTGACATGCCGTATTTACCGCTTCGGCCCAAAGGAACTTGGGTACGGCAAATTCATGTAGCATTGTGCGTGCTAGCTCTTGTAGGGTTCGGTTCTTCCTCTCCACTACACCATTTTGTTGAGGAGTACGTGAAGCGGAAAACTCTTGTTTATATCCTTTTTCTATGCATAATTCATCAAATTTAACATTTTTAAATTCCCTTCCATGGTCACTACGAATTCTAGAGATTTTTAATCCTTTTTCATTTTCAACCCGGTTGCTAAATTTGACAAAATAGTCAAATGCTTCTTCCTTGTGAGCAAGAAAGAAAACCCAAATAAAGCGACTATAGTCATCAACTACCACAAACACATATTTCTTTTTGCTCAAACTTATAACATTTATTGGTCCAAACAAGTCCATATGAAGTAGTTGCAAGGGTTGAGAGGTAGAGATAACTTCTTTGGTCTTAAAACTAGACTTGGTTTGCTTGCCTTTCATGCAAACTTCACACAACCCATTTAAGTCAAGTTTGTGTGATGGAAGGCCACGGACAAGATTTAATTTGACAAGTTTCTTTAAGGAGTCTATTGAAACGTGACCAAGTCTTCTATGCCATAGCCATGAACCGGTAGCCATGGCACTAAAGTATTGTTCACCGGTGGTAAAGTGGTCAAAGTTCAAGTAATAGACATCATTTTTCCTTTGTCCGGTATATACAAGGGAATTATCCGAAGTTTGATGCACATAGCAAGATGAGTGATCAAACTTCAAATAATATCCGGCATCACACAATTTACTCACACTTAAAAGGTTGTAGTTAAGACCATCAACAAGATATACATTAGATACCGTAAGATTTTGGTTACCAACCGAGTCTATACCAATAATAGTGCTCTTTCTAAGATTATTTCCAAAAGTAACCTCACCACCATCAAAAGATTCAAGTGTCTTGAAACAAGATTCATCACCGGTCATGTGATGTGAACACCCACTATCTATGATCCTTGCACTTTTCTTGAATGATGATAATAAACAAACCTACAAGAATATATATTAGTTAGAAACAAACAACTAACATAATTCTTGTATTTTCTCCCCCTTAAAATTTGACTATAAGGCCCGGGAAAATAAAATGGTTCTTCAAGGCACATTAGAACTGCTTCCACTAGATGAGATGGAAGTGGAAGCGACTTTAGGAACCCAAACCATACTCTTTGAACCGGATGTATGGTTTGCTTTCCTAAACTTGTATTCTAATGTGAGATAGCCATTCTTACCACAATAGTTGCAACATGCACTAGTGGGTTTGTTCATTTGTGAACTTTCTCTAACAAAATGGGTCTCATAATGACGCCTAAACTCCATGGCCTTGATATTTGGATCCTTAGAGAAAGTGTATGATTGAGAGCCTTTGAAATTGGATTTTTGGAAATTCGTTTTGTTTTGTTGAGAGGTATTCTTGTTTTCTCCATTATTTTGGGATCTAGTGTGTGTGTTATTTCTATTTTTCTAATTTTTTTGGAAAAGATGAAAGCACCCATCGGGACCCTTAAAATACAAATTGTTTGTGGCCCGATTGTTTTGCAAATTCGTTTGAGGATCCTTGAAACCATTTCTATTCCTACCAAAATTCATTTTAGCATCATTTTGAGAACGAAAGAAATTCTTTTGCCATTTCCCGTGTGTGTTCCTATCATTGGTGCCCTTGTTATAATATCTCTCGTTTTGTGTCGGACTAATCGAGTTTCTTGATCTAAAAGAGGATTGATTCCCCTTCTTAAAACCAAGTCCCGATTTATCATTAGATTTTTGGCCCACATACATTTTGTCAAGATCCATCTTGGTGCTATTAGAAGCATTAGATGAACTTGATGTCCTTTCATTATTTTTCAAAGCATTTGTCTTACTCAAGAGAGCTTGACATTTTTCACAATCTTTTGGTTTTTCAAAACTCTCAATCATACCCTTATACTTACTCACCAAAGCTTCAAGATCATGCACTTTAGCCGTCAAAAGGCTAATTTTCTCTTTTTGACTAGCAATAATCTTAAGGGACTCATTAAGATAATCATTCAATCTATCAATTTGAGAGTTTATATCATCATTCAAGCACAAGTCATTTTCACTATCGTTATCACTTTTACTACATGGAGATGAGTTTAGTTGTACCTCATTGGTAACCTTAGGAGCTTCAATAGCTATCTTAGGTACCACTTCTTGAATTGGAGTGGAGATTGGAGTTGTGATTGATGAGGATGTTGAGGCTTCTCCAACACTTGCTTTGCTCAATGGATGCACATAAATGTTGCCTCGATTATACTCGTTGAAGACCTCCTTCACCAAATCATCAAGATCATCATTCATGGGCATCTTCACATCATTGACTTGAGCTACCAAAGCAAGTTTGTCAAAGTCGCATTCGGACTCCGAATCGGATGAGGAGGATGAGCTCGAGTCGGAATCATTGTCCCATGTGGCTTGCATAGTCCTCTCTCCATTCTTCTTGCCCTTATAGTGTTACTTTTTGGACTTGTACCGGCCATCACCTCTTTTCTTGCCACCCTCTTCCTTATCCTTCTTCAAGTGTGGGAAGAGCTTGAAGCAAGTATACATGGTATGGCCCTCCTTTTGACACACAAAACAAAGAGTCCTCTCATCATTATCAAGCCGTTCCTTGTTAAATTTTCCTTCAAAGATCATGATGGCCCGAAATATTTTTGAGAGCATGGCTCCTTGCTTGTCCTCATCAAGGTCGAATATACCCTTAGCCTTGTCACTAGAGTGACGGTGTCTTCCTTGATGGTTGTTATTTTGGCGGTTCTTAGAAGGAGATGTCTTGTTCTCACTAGCCGACAAGGCAATTGACTTGGGCTCATATCTCAACTCCTCAAGTTGCTTGAGCTTCTCTTCTACACACCGGTAGTGAGTATAGATGATCTCCGGTGTGAGATTGTTGTGGGACCTTTGTTGTGTCTCAAGAGTCGAGATGAGATTGTCGAATTGAGGTCTTCCCACCAAGGCCCTAAGCAATCTTCCTATCACACGGCTATTAGATAAGGTTTCTCCAATGTTGTTGAATTCATCGAGCAATTGTATAAACCGAGCATACATTTTCTCGATGCATTCACCATCTATTATGCGGAAATTGTCTAATCTTGACTCCAACTCAAATTGACGGGAGCTTTTGATTAGAGAATTTCTCTCATAATGGTTCAAGAGAGAAATCCACATTTCATGTGCATTGGTTGAACTACCAAAAATGGCCGCTATGGACTCATGGACCGAGTTGAAAAGGACATTTACGGCATTATTTTTGGCCCTAAGCAATTTGGAGGCATGAATCTCCCTACCTTCACTATCTAGGTTTGGTGCATATGGCTTATCCACTACATCCCAAAGGTCAATCAAGTTAAGGTATACAACCAAACACCTCTTCCAATAACGAAAGTTCTTGCAAGTGGAAACAAACTTGTCCGGTTTTTCTATCACCCTAGAGGCCATGAATCGAGGTTATCAAACACACAAATAGGTCAAAAAGATAACCCCTGCTCTGATACCACTTTGTTGTCCCTAATAATAGAGGCCTAGAGGGGGGTGAATACATACAAATTCAAATCCTAAACCAGTTTGGACAATTTTGCGGAAAATAACAATTCAAACAATTCAAGTTGGTTTTCACACAAACAATCAAGCACAAGTCAAAAGTAAAGTAAATAGAGAGAGAGAAAGAGATGACAAGCGATTGATTACGGAGTTTCGACCCGCTAGATGAGGCTAGCCTTAGTCGTACGTCTCCGGGAGTTTCGCGACCACAAATCGGACGCGCTCCGTTCTATTCCAATCGAACGGGTCTACAAATGCGAACCGAATCGCTTCGTCACAAAGATCTCGAAGCGGATCGGCCTAACCTCTAACTAATCACCAAATAGCAACAAAGATTAAGGCTCTCAACCAAATCGCTCAATAATCTAGCTATTAAACTATGGGTTTGATTGATGCACTCAAATCTCTACAAATTGTCTAAGAAAAGCTCAATTAGGTGAAAGAATGAATCTCTCAGGTTTAGAGCTCAAAAGTAGGGATATAGCAAGGTATTCAATCAGTTGGATCAGCTCAAAAAGGTCTGATATATATAGAGGGTGCCAAGAGCTCTAAACCAGTCAAATTCTGAACATAACGTTACACAACGCTCCGAAACGTTACACAACGTTTCAAAATAGCCGTTAAATAAAACAAAATTCGATAATAACGTTGGAGGGTGTCAGAAACGTTACATAACGTTTCGGAAACGTTATATAACGTATTGAACAGAAGACTCCAACGTTCAAAAAGTTGTCAGAAACGTTACATAACGCTAAGAAGCGTTTTGCAACGTTTGAAATACAAAACGTTGTGTGACGGACATAACGTTACACAACATACGCTAGAACTCCTTTAAATTGGCCAAAAAGTCTCAAAGCGTTAGAATTTTCTAAACGAACGTCTTGTAACGCTTGATTTTGATCCGTTGTGTAACGCCAGGAAGCGTTACACAATGCAAAGTTGCTGAGAGAGAAATTGCTGACTTAGTCAATCCGTTGTGTATCGTCTTCAATCGTTACACAACGTTTGACCAAGCGTTACACAACGTTTGACCAAGCGTTACACAACTGAATGAAGCGTTGTGTAACGCATGAAAACTGTTTTTGCGATTAGGCACAGTTGAAGGAGTTCTGTAACGTTGTATAACGCTATAAAACGTTGTATAACGTTACCAGTAAATTCTGAGCATTAAACTTAGAAATTTGAGGAGATTAGTTTAGAATTACAACCTTAGACATTACTGACTATCTGACTAATCTCTAGCGGTCTTTCGCAGCTTGATTTGACTCACTCCTAGTCATTCTTCCAAAATAATCACTAAAAACACTAAATTGAATGGTTAGAAGAGAGGTTTAGTGTTGTTTTGCAAATCGGCAAATCAAGAGTTAAATGTTTAATCCAACAACTACAATAATTATGCATTTTATCTAGCACAATTATGTATTTAACTAGCACAATTACAAAATAACTATCACTGACCCTTTCCCCCATCTCCTCTGTGCGATGATCTCCTGTTCTCATCCACATCCCATTGCCTTTGTCGCTGACCCCCTCCCCCATCCCCTTTGTGCGTTGATCTCATGTTCTCATCCACATCCCATTGCCTCTGACACTCTAACCCCCTTCCCTATTAGAGATATGTCCTAGAAGCCAATTAGTTTATGGCTACTTCTTTAGTTTATATTATTGATGATATTTGATCATTTGTTCCTTGATTTATTTATTGACAGATCATTTAAGTTGGGATCTGAATTGTGGATCTCTGTGGTTCATTTATGATTAAATGACAATAATAAATCTAAACTGTCCATAATCTTGAAATTAACAAGGAATATTAATTATCATAAAAGATTAGTATGCAAGTTAAGCGATGATTAAGTTCTACAAATCATGGGTAAGGAGTTACCAACTTAATTGTATATGTATATGTTATAGAATATAGTACATGACATGACCGAATGAAATAAATATATGGATTGTGTTATGTGTCATTATTTATTTCATATGAGTTTGATTCTAAGTTTTAGATGGTTCAACTTTTTCACATGAGAATAAGTTTAATAAATATCATCTAACGTTGATTCCTGATAAGGACTGCTATACAGACTTTATTTATATTCTCTTGAATTGTGCGGGAAAAAGTTATTCATCAAGAAAACCTTATGTCCATCGTTAATTTACTTAATGAGTGATGATATCTGTTTGGGCCCCTTCATGGAGATAGATTATTTGCTAGCAACTTTATACAATTATCTTTAGATCAAGAAATGTGTAATATGCAAGAATGATATATTTCTATCTTGGATTATACAATGATATCATGTGACATAAGAATCAAAACAAGGAGATACTTTTATTTCTTATGCAGGATTGAAATACTGTAGCAGTACAAGATTTATGTAAATTGGGAATCATAACGTGTTGCTAGATACCGCTTATGATTATTGAAAATAAATAACGATTTGTTTTCCATGGCCAACACAACATAAATCCTCAAAGGGTCATACAAATATAATATTAACCATACATTGCATTATTTATTTATTCGCAACAGTGAATGCTATGAAAATATGATAAGTTGATTAATTAATTATATACCGTTACGAACCGTTATAGTTAATTAAATCAAATGGACCATATAAAAATAAATTAATTCACATGCTAATCCCAAAATAATTATCAATAAGTTGATAATTTTGTTCAACACATTTTAATATATAATTATTGGAATTATATAATTAAATGGGCTTTATTTAATTCTTAAATTGAAAGTCCAATTAGAATGCAACTTGAGAGATCATTAATTATTGAATTAATGGATCATTAACATGATATGATGTAGTCCGGCATGGCCCATAGAGATGCCAGCCACCTAGTGGCATTGATGTAAATAGTGCAATATGGATTAGGTTGATGAGTTGTGTATTAAGGACCTCATTTGGAGAAACCCTAACCTAATCCCTCCATTTGCCTCTCTCTTCCTCTCTTGGCCGCCATCTTCTCTATAGAGAAGAATTTTGTTCTTCTTCCTTCTTGCTACATCTCTCTCTTTTCTAGCCCATGTGTTGAGCAAATCAATCCTTCCATTAAATACTTGATTGAATTGAAGGACTAGAAAAGGGATTAGCTATTCTCTTAAGGCTTGCTAGCACAAGCCATTAGAGTTTGGTTAATTTTTTAGTAGATTCGAGGCCAAGGTGGTGGTGGTGGTGGTGTGCACACCATCGACTCCAAGTGCATTGGACAAGCCTTCTAGTTACAATACTAGAAGAGGTATAAGCCTCCTACCTTTCTCTCTTGTATGTTGAATGCTTCTATACTAGATCCTAAACTTATGCTTATTAATTGATGTCAATTAGTAAAAAAATTAAAAAATTACACATGAAAATTAGTTTCTAACAGTGGTATTAGAGCATTAGGTCGTATTTAAGCATTTTGACACCTAATTAAATGAGAAATTGGTAATTAAAGGACTATTAAGTTGATGCACTCATTTGCTGCCGGGAACTTCTGGTTTTCTGTGATTTTGCGTGTTTTTCTCTGTGTAAAGAATTCATTTATTTTTTTTCTCTATTTATTGTTGATAGATCAGTGAGTTGTGAGTATTTTTCCTTTGGTTTCACCTCAATCCAAGCAATAATGGATTTATGGTGATTTTTCTCGTGATGGTGCGCGGAACTTATTTCTGTGTGACCAGATCTGAGTTAAAAGGCTTGAATCAATTTATTTTGTAAATTAGCTGCCTATTTTAGTGGCTACGAATCATCTAGATATACATGGCTTTCAGCCACATCAATTTGGTAATGTGGTTTGAAGGATATCTATTTGTTTAAGTGATGAAAGGTCTAAAACCGTCTGACTGGTATCTTGTACCGGCTGGATAGTTTACTAAACTAGTATTGATTGAGATTTTTTCTGAAAAATTTATTTAAATTAAAATATTCTATTTCAAGTCCTGATTCTGTTAAAATTAATTTCACTCAATTTGGACTAGTTTTGGTACCTTAACTTAACTGAACTTTTTCGTCGACAGTCTGTTTCAGAACAGGGGTTTATTGTTTAAGCATATTAAACTTGATGAAATTGTCTAGATTAGGTATGGTTTCCTTTCATAATTTGTTAGCCAAGAGTTTCTAGTTTTTTACTGTAAATTTTGTTTGCATTAAATCTGTTTGGAAGATGATCCTATAGCCCAAACGGTTGAGACCAAAAACAGAATTTCTCTAACGGTGTTTTAATACACAATCTGAGAATTTGTCTTTTTTGGTTTTCCCAAATAATAAGTGATCCCTTCATGAAAGTTTAACAGGTAGTTACTCTCATTATAAGGAATATGCATAATTTATTTCGGATTTTTTGGAAACCGAAAAATTTTAAATTTTTTCGGGTCCCAATTGCATTAAAAGTTTTTTTCTAATTAATCAATTAGTTGATATGTTAATTAGATTAGTCATTATTATCCTTCTTTAAATAATTTTGGATGTTGAAATGAATTTCGAAAGGTTTAAGTTTTTTGTTTAAAAGTTGAGGCTTCTTTACACGGAAACCGCAAGCAGCAAGCAATGTGCAAAGACACTTAAATGTTTGTTAATTATGAACAACTTACACACGTAGGGGTACTCGTGCTAACTTATTTTTGTAGAAGGATCGTAGATTTAGTATGACCCAAGATATCAATGTCTTGTGGTTTGTAATGAATGCATGTGTGAATGTGTGTAAGGCCTTTGGTGTTATTGATAATTAATGTAGATTTATTTTAATGTAACTTGTGAGGCTTGCATACTCCAAAGGATAGGAAGGATTAGGGATTTTTCACATGTATTTTGTTCATTTCAATTGTATAGGATTAGATCCATATGATTAGTGGGAGGGCTTAATTAGATTAGTTTTGCTACATGGTGATGCGGAGAAGCTAATTCGAGCGGGGGCCATACAAACCCACAACAATACTTGAGATGCTTATTATGTGAATGTTTATGAATGCTATAAAATGTCATAGGATCGATATGAGTGTATGCTTACATGACCACCAAACAAAGTCACATAATGTTTGTCCCAAATAACACGATTAAGTCAAATCACTCGCCTTCTCTCTATCCCTTTTACGAAATTTGGTCGTCCATTAATGTATTCCGCCGATGCCGACATCATGGTCCACCATCGGAAGTCGGGGTGTAAGGCAACTTGTGCATAAATACTGAGATGTGTGAAGTAGCACTTGGATATCTTATTTAGCACTTCGAAAAATCGCTGTCGAGAGCTTGCCCTCCCTGCCCGATTCCTAATTGTGACTTTTTCATTTTTGGGGGCCCATTATATTTGTGATATTTAGGATAGAGGAGAAATTTTGTGTTAGCAAACAAATACTCAATTAATCTCTGTATTTTTTTTAAATTGTTGGATTAGATGAAGGAGAAGTGCTGAGTTGGGGAGCAGGTAGAGCTGGGAGACTGGGTCATGGCCACAAGTCTTCCTATTTTAGTCTCTTTCCAAGCTCAAGGTTCGAGACTTCGAGTAGTAGATTTTTTTTTACTAGTAAAGGCTGCTTTTGCAAGGAGACTAAAAATACAATTGCATCCATGTGAAGTGTGTGGGCTTGATAAGGATGACCTAATGCATGCTTTGTTTCACTGTGCCAAAGCCAAACAATGTTGGTTCACTTCTAATCTAGGGCTAAGGGTAGATGCCTTGCCCCAGGACTTTATCGCTGTATTAGTGTTTGCTATCCAACAGCTGAGTACAGAGAGGTTTGTGATGTTTGCTAATGTTCTCTGGTCACTTTGGAAAGCCCGGTGTAAAGAGGTTTATGAAGGAAAAAAGTTTAATGTGAAAGTAGTTCTGGCAGGGGCAGGAGCTTATTCTGAACTTGCTAGATTAATTGAGGCGGGAAGTGGGATTGGAAGGACGGATATGTGCACAAGGGAAGTACCTAAAGTTACCAATATCCCGTGTGAAGGTTTTCATTGTAAGGTGGATGGTTCCTTTCACTTAAGTGGCAAGGGGGGATGGGGATATACTTTGTACGAGGACAATTTTCTGGTGCAATATGGTTTGGGAGTTGAGGAGGCAGCATCACCTTTTCATGTAGAGGTTCTGGCAATTCAGGCAGCGTGCAAGGCAATTATCAGGCTAGACTGGACACAAGGCACTCTATACACTGACTGTGATTTGCTGGTAAAAGTTCTGAACTGCATGGTAGAACCTGAGTCGGTTGATTGGAGGGCATATGTGCAAGTTCTTCAAATTATTTCATCCTTGAAGCAATTTCAGGGGCTCTCTATCGTTTACTCCCCAAGAGAGCAACTAGCACTGGAGCACAATTTAGCAAACTATGTGAGGATTAATGGGGTCGTAGATGTCGGTTTTACTTTTCCTTCTTTCTCTTTTTAGCACTTTTTAGCAAACTAGCACTGAGTTGGTTGTTTGTTAATTGTTTAATGAGAATTGTAGCTTTTTTATTAAGTTTGTAGGTCTAGCTAGGTGGCTTTTTCAATTTCTTTTCATTTTTCTTTCCTCGTTTTGTACTATTTGGCGTTTTTTAATGAAGTTCTGCCTCGGGCCATTTGCCAAAAAAAAAAAAAAAAAGTGTAGTAGATTTTTTTTTTTTTTTTGGGACATGGGATAGGATTTTTTTTTTTTGCTTTACATGCTATGCCAAATAGCAAACGTCTAGCACTGGTAATTTTAACACATAGGGGATAGTTTCTTGTGATATTTGGATAAAGATGATTGCTCTATTTGAAGTGAGAATTAGTCAGGTTGGGTTGATTTGACAATGCCATTTTTCATTGGTTTAGATGAGTTGAGAATGCAAACAAAGTGTGAAAGAACAAGGAAGTCTATGTTCTCAAAAAAGCAAATTAAAGCACATTATTTGCAAAAGATTCTGTGCAAGAATTACATAAGATAGCTAAGAAGTAACCTTAAGCAGAGTGTCTAAAAAAGTATAACATCAGAGGGATACACATTTTTATTTTATTAAAGTGCTGCCTTATTGACAAACCTGTTTGTAGACTTATTCGGACCCAACTAGAGAAATCTCCCTTCTGTGTAAAGTTTATAGATACGTATACGTCTAATAAACAAGATGAGGAAACTCTAGATTGTAGAAGGTTTTACTCTAGATGTATAATGGTCTGGCACGGCTTGTGTAAAATTTTAATAATTTTTGGACATATGGATTAATTCAAATAAAATTTTGAAATTGGACAGAAATCAAATACCAGAAAACCTTTTGCAGCAAATGTGTCTGAAAGTTCATGCTTTGAAACCTTTGAAATAAATTTCTAAAAATTTTTCTAAAACACCAAGTACATGTGCATGTCTATTTCCAAATCTGAAAGTTCTAAATCCTAATTCAAAAAAGAGTGAAAATAAAAATAAAAAACCTGAATCGATACCTGGCTGTCCAGGAAAATAAATACCAATATAATACTCTGATTTCAAAAATTGTATAAAAATATCAAAATGACTAAGAAAAAATCATACCAGGAGTGTTCAATAAAAAATTAATAATAAATTACAATCATATTGACTTTAAATATTAAAAATGGACGACATATCTATGTCAAATAATATTTTTCACATATTGAAATCCACCCACATATTGAATAGACACTGCTGCTAGTACATAAATATATAAGTACTACTACTCATCGTTATGGTCATCATCGTCATCATTCTCATCTTGTGTTGAGGAGCTCTCCACATGACGAGGCTGCCATGTAGCTAGGTCATCATCTTCTTCATTTATTGTATGCAAAATCATAATCATCTAGGACATTAGGGGATGAGGGTGCTGGATCTGCATGTGGGTGGTGGTCCTGGGCTTGGGCCTTAGTGGAATGTGGCTGAGCAAAAAATATATCCCGCTCGTCCAAGATCAAATCACTCTGTTGTATATAACAATAATTAAATGAATAGTTTTTATTGAAAATGATGATAATAATAATGAAATTCTTTATCAAGTTGAAAATCAAACCTGCACGAGCCGAAGCCGGTCAAACTGCATGATGGTCAGTAGATCACCCTCAGCATCCGTATCAGGAATGTCATCGATGGTCTTTGGAAGTCTTTGGAACTGTAAGAGTTGTTGTACTCTGTACTCACTACTCAGACCCGGCAACATCGAAATGATTACGACACGATTTGAGCATCGCCTTACCAAATTGTCGACATCCTACGTTTACCACCCAATGACATGCCTTCACTTCACTGCATCCCTTAGAGCATATTTAACCTATTTTTAATGAATTTTAATCAATTGTAAACTTGCAAATTTACTAATTAAATTTTGAAATGATTAAAATAAATTTTTATTGCATGATGAGTGAACTTACATGAAGCTCCGATCTTCCTCCAACAGCATCTCGATCTGGGATGTGAATATATATATTGTACTCCGTGCACCCAAAACCACAGTTGGTACTCATTGTAATCAGTATCGGCCCAAGGTCATTCTTCCTGCACCATTATCTTTTTCAAGTCCGTTCACTTGTTTACCTCATTCTTAAACATATCGTGCCAGTTGGGACGGTTATTTCCTCGTTTTGAGTTATGTTTCATTGCATGAAGCTCCTTCATTCTGGACCAATCCTATATCCTATGGGCTCGTTTGGATCGTACGGGAATAAGGAAGGAATAAGAATTTTAGGAAGAAAACGTTAAGAAGTGTGTAACTTTATGAAGAGTTTTATGTCTAGAAAAAAGCTATTTCTAGAAAGAAGTTATTCCTAGCCCCATCCAAACGAAATTAGAATTATTAGAATTATTAGAATTCATCGAAGCTATATTAATAAATTCACGAAGTTAATATTAGAATTCATCGACAAATATAGTATTGACAATAGTTTTAGTCAAGTAAATATCACAAAAAAATATTATTGCTGAAGGATACTTATTGCAGAAGGACAGTTAATATCACAAAAATTAATGCACCAAATTTATTGTACGAAATTAATCGCAACAACAGAATTGGCAACAAAATTTATGGCAGAAAATATAACAAAATTTATTGCACCAAATTTATTGTACGAATTTATGGCAGAAAACTATGGCACCAAAATTTATTGTACGAATTTATTGCCCGTAGCCTAGATTATGGCAGTAGGCAGTAGCCTAGAAAATTTATTAACCAAATTAATTGTACAAATTTATTGCACAAAATTTATGGCAAAAAAATTATGGCAGAAATTTTCATGCTAGATTCCAATAGCACCAATAGCACCAACTTTTCATATTTGAATTTTTTTTTTTTTTTGAAATTTACTTTTCATATTTGAATGGCTGCAACTTTGAATGACCATGCTAGACTCTCTCACTATGCATATTTGAATGACCATGCAACTTTTAGAGCACCAACTTTTCAGACCATGCGTGAAAAAAAAATGCACCAACTTTTAAAGCACAATGGCCATGCGTACAAAAAATGCAGACAACATTTTCAGACCATGCGTACAAATCCCATGTTCCTCATTTTCAGAATATGAGAAAGTTTAATATGCACCATAGTGCATAGAGCGTTCTATGCACCACGGACTTTTTCGGGGGTATTTTTGTAAATTGACAAATCTAATTTAACCAATCTAATCTACATATTGAAATCTCATAGCAAACCAAATTTTACAATTTTTGAGATTTTATTACTATTTTTTTCGAATTTTTTAAAACCTGCCATTTTTGGAAACAAACTACTATTTACAAATTCCAAAAATAGCAGGTTTTAAAAAAATCGAGAAAAATAGTAATAAAATCTCAAAAATTGTAAAATTTGGTTTGCTATGAGATTTCAATATGTAGATTAGATTGGTTAAATTAGATTTGTCAATTTACAAAAATATTCCCGAAAAAGTCCGCGGTGCATAGAACGCTCTATGCACTATGGTGCATATTAAACTTTCTCTTCAGAATATACATATTTGCCATGTGTAGCAACTAAAATGGCAAATAAAATTACCTCAAGTAATATTTGTAAAAAAAATGTGCTGGAAAATAAAATATTTGTAAAAAAATTACCTCAAGTAATGGCAAATAAAATGCAGCAACTCCAGTCCTGAACAGTCCAGAAATAATGTGTTGGCAATAATAATATCCAACATCCACGCATCTATGTACCTATCAAGCTCATCATCTGTCAAATTCTCAATTGACACTTCTCGCCACTTGTTGTGCGGCTCTGGCATGGAAATGTGACTTTTGTTGTTCTTCTTGAAGCATTTTTTAACTTCGGCGTTTGACGTACCCTTCAGTAATGCATGCTCCGATAATAAATTCATGTAGTCGTAATTTGTAATTCCTATCATGGGTTTGCCGGTCGTTGGCAAACCAAATAAGAATGCCGCATCCTGTATTGTCAATAATAAATAATAGTCAATTAATTATTCTAATAGTCAATTAATTGAATATGAGAATACATGTAACGTGGCAAACATCTCGCCGGCCAGAAAGTGGAAGCTATTAGTTTCTTGCCTCCAAAATATGTTCAGACCCCATAACAGTGAAATTTCTAACCACATATGCCCTATCGCAGCATAATTGAACAGACCATGGGCTTTTATGCGATCATCCATTGCTGGTGTTTGTATCAATTTTGGCTTATGAAACATCGGTTCCTAATACTGCAATTATTGAATCCGATAGAATTTTAAATCTTAAATAAACAATATACAATCATCAAAAAAGATGAAGTGAGGGGATTTTCTACGGTACATCTACTGACGTTAACAATTCGTCATCATTACGTCAGCATTTTATTATATGCCGTCCAATTTAAGCTCCTTTTCTGATCAGGACCATTGTTCTCCACTATGCACTTTATTTATGTTCTTTTGCTTCTACTTCATGTAGTCTTTCTATGGTGCTTTCTTGAACGGGTTTATTTGTGCTATATTTGTGCTTCTACTTCATGTAGTCAGCAGTCTCCTGCACGCTGCACTCTCCACGTTGTGGGTCCCGCTCCTTTAGCTTTTCGGAATGGAATTTTTTTTTTTTTTTTTTTTTTGAAAGTTTAACACGCCCGTAGGCTTCCAATAAAAAAGAACCAGAGTACAATAATGTCGGTACAAATTCTTGTGAATGGGAACAAATAAAGCGAACAGCCCTCCTCCAGATTAAAGCAAATGAGGATGAAAACTGCGACTGTTTTAACTGTTTTTTTGTTTCGTTTCGTTTAAAACGAAACGAAACGAAACGGTTAAAGATTTTGGTTGCGTTTCAAAAACGAAACGGTTAACGCAACACGTAGTCAGTTTCGTCCATGTGTATTTTCGTAGTATTATCGTGATTTCGATCGTTTCATTCAAAACGAAACGGTTAACGCAAACACGTAGTCAGTTTTGTGTCCAAAACGAAACGGTTAACGCAACACTCCATTTTCGTTGTCGTTTTAGACGTTATGCACCCCTAAAAGCAACCAAACTCCCCATACGCCTACCAGAACTACAACTTAGAAAGAAAAACGAAGCATAGAAAAATAGAAGCAAAGAAACAGTAAAAAAGAACTAGAAAACCTGAACTCTAAAAAAAAAATAAGAACAACAGCATGGGGTGAAGAGAGTGTTAAAAAGGGACAGTGGACTCACGGTCGCGCCTCCTGCACCTGCTGAAAAAATTGTCCATCGATCAAGCATCAAGCATCAAATTTTGTTGTAAACCTGGCCAGAGAGAGAAATCTGGTACACCTAAAAAGCTGGTCGGTACTGTTCTGGCATGATTTGTCAGAATGTGAGCTCCCTGCACTCCCCATCTATGAATATGAAAGACCCTGATTTGCCCTCCTAATTCCTGCATATCATTTAAAATCTGCAACATTTCATTTGAGGCCCTCCAAGAAGGAAGAAACTGCATTTAAAATTCATCTATTGCACTAACCAAATTAGCGCAGTCAGTGAATAGATAGATATATGTTTTGTGCCACCTGTGCATCAATAAGGTCCTTCATGTGCCTGATTGCCCGCTTGAGTGCCACTGTCTCAACCGGGAAAGGGTCTTGGAGTTTTGCAACGACGCGAGTAGATCAACCTAGTCATAAATTGAGAAAAGTATCATTTTATGGTGCAAAAAGGTGTTGTTCTTGGACACATGGCTACGTCAAGGGGTAACGAAGTGGACAAGGCAAGAATAGAAGTGATTGAGAAGATGGAAATTCCAACCAATGTTAAGGCAAATAATGCACGTCTGAGTATCATTTAAGCATTTCAATCGTTTCTGGATTCATTTTAAGTCATTTCAACACAATAATTTACATTTAAACTCTTAATATTGTCTAAAATATGATTCATATCTTATTTATTAAAAAAGATCGGATTATACATAGTAATTATGCATAAAAAGTGCAAATAATGCAATCCTGAGTATCATTTGAGCATTTCAATCGTTTATGGATTAATTCTAAGTCATTTCATTACAATAATCTACATTTAAACTCTTTATACTGTCTAGAATATGAATCATATCTTATTTATTAAGAAAAATTGGATTATACAAAATAATTACGCATACAAAATGCAAATAATGCAATTCTCAGTATCATTTGAGCATTTTAATCGTTTCTGAATTCATTCTAAGTCATTTCATCATAATAATCTATATTTAAACTCTTTATACGGTCTAGAATACGATTCATATCTTATTTATTCAAAAAGAATAGATTATACATAGTAATTACGCATATAAACTGCAAATAAAGCAATTCTGAATATCTTTTGAGCATTTCAATCATTTCTAGATTAATTCTAAGTCATTTCATCATAATAATCTCCATTTATACTCTTTATAATGTCTACAATATATGATTCACATCTTATTTATTCAAAAAGATAAAATTATACAAAGTAATAACGCATATAAATTGCAAATGATGCTATTCTAGGTATCTTTTGAGCATTTCAATCTTTTCTGGATTCTTTGTAGGCCATTTCATCACAATAATCTACATTTAAAATCGTTATATTGTCTAGAATATGATTCATATCTTATTTATTCAAAAAGATTAGATTATACATAGTAATTACGCATATAAAGTGCAAATAATACAATTCTAAGTATAATTTGAGCATTTTAATTTTTTCTGGATTAATTCTAAGTCATTTCATCACAATAATATACAATTAAACTCTTTATACTATAGAGAATATGATTCATATCTTATTTATTCAAAAAGATTGGATTATACAAAGTAATTACGTATATAAAGTGTAAATTATGCAATTCTGATTATCAATTAAGCATTTAAATCGTTTATGGATTCATTCTCTAAGTCATTTCATTACAATAATCTACATTTAAACTCGTACGTAGTATTGTCTAGAATATGATTACTATCATATTTATTCAAAAAGATTAGATTATACATAGTAATTATGCATATAAGATGTAAATAATACAATTCTAATTATAGTTTGAGCATTTCAATCGTTTCTGGATTAATTCTAAGTCATTTCATCACAATAATCTACATTTAAAGTCTTTATACTGTACATAATATGATTCATATCTTATTTATTCAAAAAAATTGAATTATACATATTAATTACACATATAAATTGCAAATAATGCAATTCTAAGTATTATTTGAGCATTTCAATCGTTTTTGGATTCATTCTAAGTCATTATCACAATAATCTGCACCTAAAATCACAATACTGTATAGAATATGATTCATATCTTATTTATTCAAAAAGTTTAGATTATACATAGTAATTGCGCATATAAAGTATAAATATTCTATTTTTTAGTATAATTTTAGTATTTCAATAGTTTCTGGATTAATTATATGTCATTTCATTACAATAATCTATATTTAAACTCGTTATACTGTCTAAAATATGATTCATATCTTATTTATTCTAAAATATTACATTATACAAAGTAATTATGCATAAAAAGTGCAAATAATGTAATCATGTGTATCATTTGAGCATTTCAGTCGTTTCTATATTCATTCTAAGTCATTTCATCACAATAATGTACATTTAAACTAATTCTAAAGTATAGAATATGATTCATATCTTATTTATTCAAAAAGCTCAGATTATACATAGTAATTACGAATATAAATTGCAAATAATGCAATTTTGAGTATCATTTAAGTTTTTCAATCGTTTCTGGATTCATTCTAAGTCAAAATTCATCACAATAATCTATATTGAAAGTCTTTATACTATCTAGAATATGATTCATATCTTAGTTTTTCAAAAAGATCAGATTATACATTGTAATTACGCATATAAATTACAAATAATGCAATTCTGAGTATCATTTGAGCATTTAAATAGTTTCTGGATTCATTCTAAGCCATTTCATCACAATAATTTACATTTATACTCTTTCTACTATATAGAATATGAATCATATCTTATTTAGTCAAGAAGATTGGCTAATAGATAGTAATTATGCATATAAAATGTAAATAATACATATCTGAGTATCATTTGATCATTTATATCGTTTCTGCATTCATTCTAATCCATTTCATCACAATATTCTATATTTATACTCTTTCTACGGTATAGAATATGATTTGTATCTTATTTATTCAAGAAAATTAAATTATACATAGTCATTACGCATATAAAGTGCAAATAACGCAATTATGAGTATCATTTGAGAATTTCAATTGTTTCTGGATTCATTCCAAGTCATTTCATCACAATAATCTACATTTCAACTCATTATACTATCTAAAATATGATTCATACCTTATTTATAGAAAAATATTTGCTTATATATAGTAATTATGCATATAAAGTGCAAATAATGCAATTATGTGTATCATTTTAGGATTTCAATCGTATCAAGATTCATTCTAAGTCATTTCAACACAATATATACATTTGAACTATTTATACGGTTTAAAATATGATTCATATCTTATTTATTCAAAAAAATGGGATTATACATAATAATTACGCATATGAAATCCAAATAATGCAATTTTGAGTATCATTTGAGCTTTTCAATTGTTTTTGGATTCATTCTAAGTCATTTCATCAAAATAATCAATATTTAACCGTTTTATAATGTCTAAAAGTTGATTCATATCTTATTTATTCAAAAAGATCAGAGTATACATAATAATTACTCATATCAAATAAAAATAATACAAGTCTGAGTATCATTTGAACAATTCAATCATTTTTGGATTCATTCTAAGTCATTTCATCACAATAATGTACATTTAAAGTAGTTCTACTATCTAGAATATGATTCATATCTTTTTTTTTAAAAAAAAAGTTAAATTCATACATTGTAATTTTGCATATCAAGTGCAAATAATGCAATTCTGAGTATCATTTGAGCATTTCAATTGTTTATGGATTCATTCTAAATCATTTCACCACATTAAAATACATTTAAACTCGTTCTAATGTCTAGAATATGAATGATATCTTATTTATTCAAAAAGATCATATTATACAAAGTAATTATGCATATAAAGTGCAAATAATGTAATAATGAGTATCATTTGAGCTTTTCAATCATTTCTGCATTCATTCTAAGACATTTCATCACAATAATCTATATTTAAAGTCTTTATACTGTCTAGAATATGATTGATATCTTATTTATTCATAAAGAAAAACTTATACAAAGTAATTAAGCATATAAAGTGCAAAAAATATAATTCTGAGTATCATTTGGGCTTTTCAATCGTTTTTGGATTCATTTAAAGTCAATTGATAAAATCAATCTACATTTTATCTCTTTATACTGTCTAGAATATGATTCATATCTTATTTTTTCAGAAAGATCAGATTATACATTGTAATTACGCATATAAAGTGCAAATAATACAATTTTGAGTATCATTTGAGCATTTCAACTGTTTCTGGATTCATTCTAAGTCATTTCATCACAATAATCTACATTTAAAGTCTTTATACTCTCTAGAATATGATTCGTATCATTTTTTATTCTAAAAGATTAGATTATATAAAGTAATTACACATATAAAAAGCAAATAATGCAATTTTGAGTATCATTTGAGCATTTCAATCGTTTATGGATTCATTCTAAGTCATTTCATCACAATAATGTACGTTTAAACTTGTTATACTTTTGAGAATATGATTGATATCTTAGTTATTCAAAAAGATTGACTTATACATAGTAATAATGCATATAAAGTGTAAAAATATTGCAATTCTGAATATCATTTGAGCAATTCAATCGTTTCTGTATTCATTCTAAGGCATTTCATCACAATAAACTACATTTATGCTCTTTATCCTGTCTAAAATATGATTCATATTTTATTTATTCAAGAAGATTAGTTTATACATAGTAATTATGTATATAAAGTGCAAATAATACAATTCTGATTACCATGTGATCATTTTTATCGTTTATGCATTCATTTTAGGCCATTTCATCACAATAATCTACATTTATACTCTTTTTACTGTACAGAATATGATTCATATCTTATTTATTCAAGAATATTAAATTATACATAATAATTACGCATACAAAGTGCAAATAATGCTATTCTGAGTATTATTTGAGAATTTTAATTGCTTCTGGATTCATTCTTTGTCATTTCATCACAATAATCTACATTTAAACTTATTATACTGTCTAAAATACGATTCATTTCTTATTTATTCAAAAAGATTGGCTTATACATAGTAATTATGCATATAAAGTGCAAATAATACATTTCTGAGTATCATTTTATGATTTAAATCGTTTCTAGATTCATTCTAAGTCATTTCAACACAATAATATTTATTTGAACTCTTTATACAGTTTAGAATATGATTCATATCTTATTTATTCCAAAAGATGGGATTATACGTAGTAATTACGAATATGAAGTGAAAATAATGCAATTTTGAGTGCCATTTGAGTTTTTCAATCGTTTCTGGATTCATTCTAAGTCATTTCATCAAAATAATCTACATTTAAACTCTTTATACTGTTTAGAAAATGATTCATATCATATTTATTCAAAAAGATCAGATTATACAAAGTAGTTACGCATATAAAGTGCAATATCATTTGAGCATTTCAATCGTTTCTGGATTCATTCTAAGTCATTTCATCACAATAATATACATTTAAACTCTTTATACTGTTTAGAAAATGATTCATATCATATTTATTCAAAAAGATCAGATTATACAAATTAGTTACGCATATAAAGTGCAATATCATTTGAGCATTTCAATCGTTTCTGGATTCATTCTAAGTCATTTAATCACAATAATATACATTTAAACTCGTTCTAATGTCTAGAATATGATTAACATGTTATTTATTCAACAATATTAGAGTATACATAGTAATTATGTGTATAAAGTGCAAATAAAGCAATTCTGCGTATCATTTTAGCATTTCAATCGTTTCAGGATTCATTCTATGCCATTTCATCACAATAATCTACATTAATGCTTTTTATCCTGTCTAGAATATGATTCATTTCTTATTTATCCAAGAAATTGGCTAATACATAGTAATTATGCATATAAAGTGCAGAATTATGCAATTTTGACTTCATTTGAGCTTTTCAATCGTTTCTGGATTAATTTTAGTCATTTCATCAAAATATTCGACATTTAAATTTTTTTATACTTTCTTTAATATGATTCATATTTTTTTTGTTCAAACAGATCAGATTATACATAGTAATTACTCTTATAAATTGCAAATAATGCAATTCTGAGTATCATTTGAGCATTTCAAATGTATTTGGATTCATTCTAAGTCATTTCATCACAATAATCAATATTTAAACTCTTTATACTGTGTAGAATATGATTAACATGTTATTTATTCAAAAAGATTGGTTTATACATAGTAATTATGCATATAAAGTGCAAATAATGCAATTAAGTGTATCATTTTAGGATTTCAATCGATTCTAAATTTATTCTAAGTGATTTCACCACATTAATGTACATTTAAACTCGTTCTAATGTCTAGAATATGATTTATATCTTATTTATTCAAAAAGATCAGATTATACTAAGTAATTATGCATATAAATTGAAAATAATGTAATTCAGAGTATCATTTGATCTTTTCAATCATTTCTGGATTCATTAAAAGTCAATTAATCAAATCAATCTACATTTAAATTCTTTATACTGTCGAGAATATGAATCATATCTTATTTATTAAAAAAAGATCAGATTATACAATGTAATTACGCATATAAAGTGCAAATAATGCAATCCAGAGTATCATTTGAGCATTTCAATCATTTCTAGATTTATTCTAAGTTATTTCATCACAATAATGTACATTTAAATTCGTTCTAATGTCTAAAATATTGGAGTATACATTGTAATTTTGTATATAAAGTGCAAATAATGCAATTATGAGTATCATTAGAGCATTTGAATAGTTTCTGCGTTCATTCTAAGTCATTTCATCACAATAATTTACATTTATATTCTTTATACTTTTTAGAATCTGATTCATATCTTTTTTATTCAAGAAGATTAAAATATACATAATAATTATGCATATATATTGCATTTAATAAAATTCTGAGTATCATTTGAGAATTTCAATTGTTTCTGGATTTATTCTTAGTCATTTCATCAAAATAATCTACATTTAAACTTGCTATACTGTCTAGAATATAAGTCATATCTTATTTATTTAAAACGATTGTATTATACATAATAATTACGCATATAAATTGTAAATACTTCAATTCTGAATATTATTTGAGCATTTCAATCGTTTCTGGATTCATTCGAAGTCATTTAAACATAATAATATACATTTAAACTCTTTAAACTGTTTAGAACATGATTCATATCTTATTTATTGAAAAAATCAGATTATACCTAGTAATTACGAATATAAAGTGCAAATAATAAAATTTTAAGTATCATTTGAGCATTTCAATCGTTTCAGGATTCATTCTAATTCATTTCATCAAAATAATCTATATTTAAACTCTTTATACTGTCTCTAATATGATTCATATCTTTTTTATTCAAACAGATCAAATTATATATAGTAATTAGAGTTTTGCTATGGTGAGTTGCAACTCACCAAAGCCTTCGTGAGTTGCGATCAAAACTCATATATCTACTTCAAAATGATCGATCCAAACCGTCCAATGTGATCTCTCTATTGAAATCACCATGTAGACCAAATTTTATATTTTTTTAAATTTTTAAGTATTTTTTTCGGATTTTTAAAAACTGCTGTTTTTGAACGGTTCAGAACTAATTAGATTAATGATTTTCTAAAATTTCAAAAAAATACTTAAAAATTTCGAAAAAAATTAAAATTTGGTCTACATGGAGATTTCAGTAGGGAGATCATATTGGACGGTTTGGATCGGTCATTTTGAATTAAATTTATGAGTTTTGATCGCAACTCACGGAGCCTTTGGTGAGTTGCAACTTACCATAGCAAAACTCATAGTAATTACGCTTATAAAGTGTAAATAATGTAATTCTAAGTATTATTCGAGCATTTCAAACGTTTATGGATTCATTCTAAGTCATTTCAACACAATAATCTAAATTTAAACTCGTTATACTGTCTAAAATATGATTCATATCTTATTTATTAAAAAAGATTGGCTTATACATATTAATTATGCATATAAAGTGCAAATAATACAATTCTGAGTATCATTTTAGGATTTCAATCGTTTCTAGATTCATTCTAAATCATTTCAACACAATAATATACATTTTAACTCTTTATACAGTTTAGAATATGATTCTTATCATATTTATTCAAAAAGATGGGATTATATAAAGTAATTACGTATTTGAATTGGAAATATTGCAATTCTGGGTATCGATTGAGCTGTTCAATCGTTTCTAGATTTATTCAAAGTCATTTCATCAAAATAATCTACATTTAAACACATTATACTGTGTAGAATATGATTCATATCTTATTTATTAAAAAAGAATAGATTATACATAGTAATTACACATATAAACTGCAAATAATGCAATTCTGAGTTTCATTTGAACATTTCGATTGTTTCTGGATTCATTTTAAGTTATTTCATCACAATAATGTACATTTAAAATCGTTCTAATGTCTAGGATATGATTCATTTCTGATTTATTCAAAAAAATTGGGGTATACATAGTAATAACGCATATAAAGTGCAAATAATGCAATTCTGAGTATCATTTGAGTTGTTCAATCGTTTCTAGATTCATTCAAAGTCATTTCATCAAAATAATCTACATTTAAATACATTATACTGTGTAGAATATGATTCATATCTTATTTATTAAAAAAGAATAGATTATACATAGTAATTACACATATAAAATGCAAATAATGTAATTCTGAGTTTCATTTGAACATTTCAATCGTTTCTGAATTCATTCTAAATTATTTTATCACAATAATGTACATTTAAAATCGTTCTAATGTCTAGGATATGATTCATATCTGATTTATTCAAAAAGATTGGAGTATACATAGTAATTACGTATATAAAGTACAAATAAGACAATTCTGATTATCATTTATGCTTTTCAATCGTTTCTGGATTCATTCTAAATAAATTCATTACAACAATCTATATTGAAAGTCTTTATACTGTCTAGAATATGATTCATATATTATTTTTGCAAAAAAATCAGATTATACATTGTAATTACACATATAAATTACAAATAATGCAATTCTGAGTATCATTTGAGCATTTCAATCGTTTCTGCATTCATTCTAAATATTTTCATAAAAATTATATAAATTTAAACTCGTAATAATGTATTGATTGTAAGTCATATCATATTTATTCAAAAAGGTTGGATTATACATAGAAATTACGCATATGAAGTGCAACTAATGCAATTCTGAGTATCATTTGTGCTTTTCAATCATTTTTGGATTCATTCGAAGTCATTTCATAAAAATAATCTACATTAAAACTTTTTATACTATTTAGAATATAATTCATGTCTTTTTTATTCAAAAAGATCAGATTATACAAAGTAATTACACATATAAAGAGCAAATAATGCAATTCTGAGTATCATTTGAGCATTTCAATCGTTTCTGGATTCATTATAAGTCATTTCAACACAATAATGTATATTTAACCTCGATCTAATGTCTAGAATATGATTCATATCTTATTTATTCAAAAAGATTTGAGTATACATAATAATGTCTAGAATATAATGCAATTCTGAGTATCATTTGAGCTTTTCAATAATTTTTGGATTGATTCTAAGTAAATTCATCAAAATAATCTAAATTGAAACTCTTTATACTGTCGAGAATATGATTCATATCTTATTTATCGGAAAAGATCAGAATATACATAGTAATTACGCATATAAAGTGCAAATAATGCAATTTTGAGTATCATTTGAGCATTTCAATCCTTTCTGAATTCATTCTAAGTCCTTTCATCACAATAATATGCATTTAAACTCATTATACTGTATAGAATAAGATTCATATCTTATTTATTCAAAAATATTAGCTTAGACATAGTAATTATGCATATGAAGTGCAAATAAAACAATTAGGAATATTATTCGAGCATTTCAATTAATTTTGCATTCATTCTAAGTCATTTCATCACATTAATGTACATTTAAACTCATTCTAATGTCCATAATATGATTCATATATTATTTATTTAAAAAGATCAGATTATACTAAGTAATTATGCATATAAAGTGCAAATAATGTAATTCTGAGTATCATTTGATCTTTTCAATCGTTTCTGGATGCATTAAAAGTCAATTAATCAAATCAACCTACATTTAAACTCTTTATACTGTCAAAAATATGATTCATATCTTATTTATTCAAAAAAGATCAGATTATCCAAAGTAATTACGCATATAAAATGCAAATAATGCAATCCTGAGTATCATTTGAGCATTTCAATCATTTCTAGATTCATTCTAAGTTATTTTATCACAATAATGTACATTTAAAGTCGTTTTAATGTGAAAAATATTGGTGTATACATAGTAATTATGTATATAAAGTGCAAATAATGCAATTATGAGTATCATTTGAGTATTTCAATCGTTTCTGTGTTCATTCTAAGTCATTTCATCACAATAATCTACATTTATACTCTTTATACTGTCTAGAATATGATTCATATCTTATTTATTCAAGAAGATTAAATTATACACAGTAATTACACATATAAATTGCATATAAAAAAATTCTGAGTATCATTTGAGAATTTCAATTGTTTCTGGATTCATTCTTAATCATTTCATCAAAATAATCTACAATTAAACTCGTTATATTGTCTAGAATATAAGTCATATCTTATTTATTTAAAAAGATTGTATTATACATAGCAATTACGCATATAAATTATAAATAATTCAATTCTGAGTATTATTTGAGCATTTCAATCGTTTCTGGATTCATTCTAAGTCATTTCAACACAATAATATACATTTAAACTCTTTTAACTATTTTGAATATGATTCATATCTTATTTATTCAAAAAGAGGAGATTATACATAGAAATTAAGCTTATGAAGTGCAAATAATGTAATTCTGAGTATTATTTGAGTTTTTCAATCGTTTCTGGAGTCATTCAAAGTCAATTAATCAAATGAATCTACGTTTAAACTCTTTATACTATCTAGAATATTATTCATATCTTATTTAATCAAAAAATCAGATTATACATAATAATTACGTATATAAAGTGCAAATAATACAATTCTGAGTATCATTTGAGTATTTCATTCATTTCTGGATTCATTATTAGTCATTTCCTCACAATAATCTACATTTAAACTTATAATACTGTCGAGAACATGACTCATATCTTATTTATTCAAAAAGATTGGCTTATAGATAGTAATTATGCATATAAAGTGCGAAATAATTCAATTCTGAGTATCATTTGAGCTATTCAATCGTTTATGGATTCATTCTAAGCCATTTCATTAGAATAATCTACATTTGTACTCTTTATCCTTTCTGTAATATTATTCATATCTTATTTATTCAAGTAGATTAGCTTATAGATAGTAATTATGCATATAAAATGCAAAATAATACAATTCTGAGTATTATTTGAGCATTTCAATCGTTTCTGGATTCATTCTAAGTCAATTCATCAAAATAATCTATATTTAAACTCTTTATAATGTCTTTAATATGATTCATATCTTTTTTATTCAAACAGATCAGATTATAAGTAGTAATTACGCTTATAACGTGCAAATAATTCAATTCTGAGTATCATTTGAGCATTTCAAACGTTTCTGAATTCATTCTAAGTCATTTCAAAAGAATAATCTAAATCTAAACTCGTTATACTATCTAGAATATGATTCATATCTTATTTATTAAAAATGATTGGCTTATACATATTAATAATGCGTATAAAGTGCAAAAAATGCAATTCTGAGTATCATTTTAGGATTTCAATCGTTTCTAGATTCATTCTAAGCCATTTCTACACAATAATATACATTTTAACTCTTTATACTGTTTAGAATATGATTTATATCATATTTTTTCAAAAAGATGGGATTATACGTAGTAATTAAGCACATAAAGAGCAAATAATACAATTCTGAGTATCTAGCATTTCAATCGTTTCTAGATTCATTCTATGTCATTTCTTCACAATAATCTACATTTAAGCACTTTATACTGTCTAAATTGTGATTGATATCTTATTTATTTCAAAAGACTGGATTATACAAAGTAATTATGCATATAAAGTGGAAATAATACAATACTGAGTATCATTTGAGCATTTCAATCGTTTCTAGATTCATTCAAAGTCGATTCATCACAATAATCGATATTTAAACTCTTTATACTGTATAGAACTTGATTCATATCTTATTTATGAAAAAAGATTGGATTATACATAGTAATTATGCATATAAAGTGCAAATAATGCAATTCTGAGTATCATTTAAGCTTTTTAATTGTTTCTGGATTCATTCTAAGTCAATTCATCAAAATAATCTTTATTTTGAACTCTTTATACTGTCTAAAATATAATTCATATCTTATTTATTTAAAAATATCAAATTATACATAGTAATTAAGCATATAAAGTGCAAATAATGCAATTCTGAGTATTATTTGAGCATTTCAATCGTTTCTGGATTCATTCTAAGTCATTTCGGCACAACAATCTATATTTAAACTCGTTATACTATCTTGAATATGATTTATATCTTATTTATTCAAAATGATTGGATTATACAGAGTAATTATACATATAAATAGCAAAAATTGCAATTCTAAGTATCATTAGAGCATTTCAATCGTTTATGGATTCATTCTATGTCATTTCATCACAATAATCTTCATTTAAACTCATTATACCGTCTAGAAAATGATTCGTATCTTATTTATTCAAGAAGATTAAATAATATCTAATAATTACATATATAAAGTGCAAATAATACAATTCGGAGTGTCATTTGAGCATTTCAATTGTTTCTGGATTCTTTCTAAGTCATTTCATTAAAATAATCTACATTGAAACTCATTATACTGTCTAAAAATATGTGTCATATCTTATTTATTCAAAAAGTTTGGATTATACATAGTAATTACGCATACAAAATGCAAATAATGCAATTCTGAGTATCATTTGAGCATAGCAATCGTTTCTGGATTCATTCTTTATCATTTCAACACAATAATCTACATTTAAACTCCTCATACTATCTAGATTATGATTCATATTTTATTTGTTTCTAAAGATCGGATTATACATAGTAATTACGTATATAAAATGCAACTAATACAATTTTGAATATCATTTGAGCATTTCAATCGTTTCTGGATTCGTTCTAAGTTATTTCATCACAATAATCTACATTTAAACTCGTTATACTGTCTAGAACATAATTCATATCTTATTTATTCAAAAAGATTGCCTTATACATAATAATTATGCATATAAAGTGCAAACAATGCTATTTTAAGTATCATTTGATCATTTCAATTGTTTCTGCGTTCATTCTAAGCCATTTCATCACAATAATCTACATGTATACTCTTTATACTATCTAATATATGATTCATATCTTATTTATTCAGGAAGATTAAATTATACAAAGTAGTTACGCATTTAAAGTGCAAAAATGTAATTCTTAGTATCATTTGAGCATTTCAATCGTTTCTAGATTCATTCTAAGTCATTTTATGAAAATAATTTACATTTAAACTCGTTATACTGTCTAGAATATGAGTCATATCTGATTTATTTTAAAAGTTTAGATTATACATAGTAATTACGCATATAAATTGCAAATAATGCAATTCTGAGTATTATTTGAGCTTTTCAATCATTTCTGGATCCATTCTAAGTCATTTCAACACAATAATTTATTTTTTTACTCTTTATATTGTTTTTAATATGATTCATATCTTATTTATTCAAAAAAATGTGATTAAACATAGAATTTACGCATATGAAGTGCAAATAATGTAATTATTAGTATCATTTGAGCTTTTCAATCGTTTCTGGATTTATTCTAAGTCATTTCATTAAAATAATCTACATTTAAAATATTTCTACTGTCTAGAATATGATTCATATCTTTTTAATTCAAAAAGATCAAATTATACATAGTAATTACTCATATAAATTGCAAATAATACAATTCTGAGTATCAATTGAGCATTTCAATCGTTTCTGATTTCATTTTAAGTCATTTCATCACAATAATGTACATTTAAACTCGATCTAATGTCTAGAATATGATTCATGTCTTATTTATTCAAAAAGTTTGGAGTATACATAGTAATTATGCATATAAAGTGCAAATAATGCAATTCTGAGTATCATTCGAGCTTTTCAATCGTTTCTGGATTCATTATAGGTCAATTCATCAAAATAATCTATATTTAAACTCTTTATACTGTCTAGAATATGATGCATTTCTTATTTATTTAAAAAGATCAGATTATACATAGTAATTACTCATGTAAAGTGCAAATAATGCAATTTTGAGTATCATTTGAGCATTTCAATCGTTTCTGGATTCATTCTATGTCATTTCATCACAATAATCTAAATTTAAACTATTTATACTGTCTAGAATATGATTCATATCTTATTTATTCAAAAAGATTGGATTTGTAACTCGAGCTTTGCTGAAAGAGGATAGCAGCTGGGTAATGAACTTATCTGGAACACACAAATACTTCATCGCACTGGTGAGGACACCCCAATCCAACATATCAAAAGCTTTCGTGATATCCGCCTTTAACATGAATGCCTCTTGCTTATAGGTTTTGCTGCCAAAAGAATGTAAGATTTCCTTAACTAGCATGATATTGTCTGTGATACTCCTCCCTTCATGAAAGCCGTCTGCTCTTCTGAAATAACATTCTTTAGGTATGGCCTTAGCCTATTCGCCACAATCTTCATCACAAGCTTATATAGAACCGTGCCAATACTGATCAACCTATATTCTGCCGGTGTTTCTGGCTCCTCCTTGGGAATTAATACTAAATTGCAATCCAACCATTTTTGGGGTACTGTTTCTGTTCTAAAAATGTGCTGCACCTGAGCCACAATACCTGCCCCAATGTCTTCGCAATACTGTTGCAAAAACCGACATGTGATACCATCCGGGCCCGGCGCCTTGTCAGGGCCCATATGGAATTCCATATAGTTTTCGGCCTTGTATCTCCTTCAAGCTCTAGGAGTACTTGATAAAAAAATTCATTACTGGCCTTATGTGAATTCGGTCTAATCTGCTCCTGCTGTTGCTGTGGGCTACAAGGAAGTGGATCATGTGAACAAATAAAATAAGCCGAAAAAATTAAATATGGTTTTACTGTTCACCCAAAATTCGAGAATAATTATAAAAAAATTTGAAATTTTAAAAATAGTGTTGTAGGATCGGTATCCCGGACCCCGATCCTACAAATTGCTTGGATACCGATCTAATCTTAGATCGCGTTCTGGGATCCCGATCCAAGAGACACCTACATTTCCACTGACATTTGACTCTTTTATGTCCGCTTAATTGATTTTCTCACCACTAAATTTTGTTTCCACTCATTTTTTTGTTGTTTTCTGCTTAAATCCTCTATATAACCTCACTTGTCATCATTTATTTTTCACAAACTCATTTTTTCTCGGTAGTCTGAAATTCATAAACTCTCTCCTCATCATTTCTTATTCGCAATATCACTTCTTCTTAGGTAATAATGTTAAATTAATTATTAATTTATTTTATTTAATTTGATAATGGAGTTTTAATTTTGAAATTTTAAGCAAATGGATCCTAAGCCAAGCTGCGTCTCTTCCGGTGTTATTTTGGTCGGAGATGAGCGGACGAGCGAACGACGATTACTTTCTGCATTAATGTTTCAATATCATAGGGAAAAATTTAAAGTTAAGAAATTAGAAGGAAATGAATATCATGTTAGGGGCCCCAAATTTTTTACAGATTTGGTTGAGAGGAATAGAGGTTTTGATCTTGGAGGGTCGTGGTTGCATCACCAGCTAGCAGTTCCACCTGGTTTTGAAAATCATCCCGCAGCTGAAAATGTTGTCCATCTCTGCTAAATGGAGTAGTATTATATTTGTGTCATCGGTATCTTATTATGGTCATTATTAGTGAAATAAGTTTGTGTGACAATCGTCACTTGTAATGTTTGCTTTATATTACAGAAATATGTTATTTTGTCTATTTATTTTTATTAAATTTTTTTATGATTTGTATTCAAAATTAATATGCAAAGCAATTCATAATTAAAAAATGCACACCATTAGAAAAACAACTAAGTTTTATAACCATAATATAAAGTAACAGATGGAATAAAAAAAACTACTTAAAAAACAAACGACTCGGTTACTACTTAAAAACAAACTATCTAAAAAATAAAGTATTTAGATATTTTGACTGTCCGCATATTGTAGAATTTCATCCCACCATGGGTCTTCATTGTTATTTTCCTTTTGTTGTTGGTGACTCACACCAGCGTTGTCAGCGAATTGAGAGATTTTATTTCAGCGTTGTCAGCGAATTGACCGGCTTCGTTCCAAAAAGCTACATCAGCTTCTTATTATTCTATCTTCGCCATTCGACTTGCTGCAATTCTTCGTTCTTCCTCTCTCTTCCTTTCTTCTATCAGACACTGCATGATTTTTTTTCTAATTTTTTCTTCCTTCAACTTTTGCATCTGTTCACTAGCCCTTATAGCCATTTTCATCCTTTTATCTGCCTCCTCTTTCACTTTTCATTTCGCTTGTCGTTCCTCTTCCTCGGCTTGACGTTTGTGGTTATCGTAGTAGTCACGCAAGATGGTCTCTTTATAATTGAAAACCAGACCACACAATGTACAGGTCACTGTGTGGTCTCCTAAAAAATTGTAGATTTTTTTCATAAACGATCCAGTGTGTTTTTTGTGGTGAATATGGCTTTTCTCTTGGTGTTTGTTCGGGAATTGGTTCAGGCTCTTTGTAGTAATCTTTATACCAGTCACAATTGTTAAGTTCGGGTTTCCTCAGCATTCTTTCGAGGCGCTCATTGTGATCTTTTTCTTCCCCACCATTAATGTGCCACTGGTAGTGTATTTTTAATTCGATCTTGTGCCCTTCTTCTTTGTAGATATTGTATTTAAAAGTGCGGAAATATTTGCGACTTCTTGCACGATAATCTCCTTTTTTCATTTCATTTCTATTGACAGGGAAATGTTTATAATTTGACCAGTACTCATCTCGGATAGCTGTTCGCCAGTTTGGCACATTATTATTGGAGTGAGAGCTATTTCCTTTCTCCATGGTAGTGAATTTCTTAGGAAGAAGGATTGAGTGGGTGTTGCATATTCTGGTTGATGAAGGGTACTTTTATAGATCATTTTAGACTTAGAATTATACAATAAAAAATTAATTTCACGTGATACTTTATCAGACCACGCCTGTCCTTTTGCAGAGGGCGGATGACCATCAATATACTTTTTCAGACTTTTTGAGACCACGCTTGTCCTTTTGCAGATGGCAGATGACCATCATTATACTTTTTCAGATTTGATCAGATCACGCCTATCCTTTTTGTAGAGGCCAGATGGCGATCAGTATTCTTTTTCAGACTTTATCATACCACGTCTGTTTTTTTACAGAGGGCAGATAACCATCATTATACTTTTTCAGATTTAATCAGCCCACGCATGTCCTTTTTGCAGAGGGCAAATGACCATAATTAGGATTGTTTATTTTACTTTTTTTGAATATTGACTACAAATTAAAAAAAAAAACAATGCATAATTAATAAAACAAAAATACACTACTTAAAATATATGATACATAATATGTGTATAAAACTATTCAACATGCATAATTTAACATATTATTATATATAATTAAAATATATGATACATAATATATATATATATATATAGAGTTTTGCTATGGTGAGTTGCAACTCACCAAAGGGTCGGTGAGTCGCGCTCAAAGCTCATAAATCTAGTTCAAAATGACCAATCCAAACCGTCCAATATGATCTTTCTATTAAAATCTCCATGCAGACCAAATTTTATATTTTTTTTAAATTTTTAAGTATTTTTTTTCGAATTTTTAAAAACTGCTGTTTTTGAACGGTTCAGAACTAATTAGATTAACGATTTTCTAAAATTTAAAAAAAATATTTAAAAATTTCGAAAAAATGTAGAATTTGGTTTGCATGGAGATTTCAATAGAGAGATCGTATTAGATGGTTTGGATCGGTCATTTTGAACTAAATTTAGGAGTTTTGAGCGCGACTCACCGACCCCTTGGTGAGTTGCAACTCACCATAGCAAAACTCTATATATATATATATATATATATATATATATAAAGAATAGATATAGTACACTAATGTGCATTTGGACCATATGCACAGTATTTCTGTGATGTCGGATCCCTTCAAAATTCGCGCTGAGATCAAAATCAATGGCATAGATTGAGGCGCTAAGGGCTTACTGATTTTTCCGTTAGTTTATTTTTTCCCGTCTCTTTCCATTTCTTCGTCTGCCTTCTGTACGTGTCTAAGCTCTGGACTAATGGAGTCTCTTCTTCAAAACAAAATAATAATAGTAAAAAAGTTTTCTTTGGCCCTCCGCCTCCGCCTCCGCCTCCTCTTCTTTTTACTGATGTGCCTCATGCCCTCATCTCTCTCTCCACACGAGATCTTCCACAGCTCAGAGAGACGCCACAAAATACCCCTCTTCATGATCTGGTAGTGGACACCTGCGACCCGCCTATAAAGACCCTCTCTCGATCCATCGCGCCGCTCTATCTCTCTGCTATGGAGCTCTGACACGGTATCTCTCTCCTGCCAAGTCCAACTCGAAACCCTAGGTGCTCCGCTGTCCCTTATTGTGATAGATCAACTTCGGTCAAATGTTGGTTAGATCATTGCTTTTTAAGATCGTTGTTTTAGATTGATTGCTTCAGTGATACAACATAATTGTAGAGGTTGCAATGGTACAAGTACCTGTAATAAGGATCAGTTACAGGATGCAATGATATTCCCCATTTTTGTTAATTTCTCTACTGTGTGGTGTATTGCAAATTTAGCTCCTGGTATTGCAGATTTTGCCAAGCAATAGGTTACTAATTGATTCAAGTATGCGAGGCAATAGGTTACTATTTGATTCAAGTTTCCAATAGGTTACCATTTGTTTAGATGAGCAATAGGTTATTGCAAATTTAGGTGAGCAATAGGTCCTTTCTTCCTCTTTATGATCGATAAGCCTCTTTCCCTCTTTCCCTTTTTACAATCTGATACACCATTCTGGTTAATTTTTTAAATTTGTATGTGGTAAATTTCAGGCATGTCAAGATGAGAGAACTTCATACCTCCTTTGTATGTGGTAAATTTGCTGAGATAATTAGGAGAGATAATTAAGGACTTGGGTTCTTGGATTAGCGCTGTAACAGAACGGGATTGGGTCACTAGTTAGTGCAAAATCGTGCAAAATCCATGTGTAGAACCATGTAATCACCCATGCTTAGTACCATGTAATCGCAAAGCAATCACCAATGCGTACACACAGTACCCATGCGTAGCACCATGTACCCAGTAGCCATGCGTTTATACAAAACATATAGAGCGGGATCTTACAAAAGATGAAATAATGAAGTTATAAAAGAATTCATGTGTATGTACAAAATATATCAGATGAAAGATCCATATTGAACTTAATATGTAGAAATGGACAAGTAACAGATTTAATCACACATGCGTGTATACAAAACATATCAAATTTCTGTTTTCATCTGTCAGTTTCACTTCACAATTGGTTTTAAACCGAAAACAATCAAATTCCTGTTTTGAAATTGGAAAACAAAATAAAAAAAATTAAACCGAAATACTTGACAATTGATTTTCTGTTTTTGAAATTGGAAAAGAAAATCAACAAAATTAAACCGAAATGCTTCACAATTGATTTCTGTTTTGAAATTGAAAATGAATAAAACTAAACTACAAAAAAGAAAACTAAGTACCTCAATTGATTTTCTGTATCGATCGAGTCGCTAGAGGTATCGGAGTGGCTAGAGGTGCTGGAATCGCTAGAGTCGAATCGAGGTGGAGGCACAGCCTAGTTTTTGAGTAGAGGGAGGCAGCGGCGGATCTTGAGGGAGTTTAGGGTTGATCGAGCAGTTGATGGAGATGCTCCGAGAGGAGGCAGCAGCGAAGAGAACGAGTATTGGGTTTTTGTTTTTTTTTTTCAGAACCTTGTCGATTCAATTCTGTGTGGAGAAATGCTGTGCATAAATCCCATATGCACATTTTGTGTACTATATCTATTCTCTCTCTATATATATATATATTATGAGAAAGTTTAATATGCACCATAATGCATAGAGCGTCCTATGCACCGCGGACTTTTTCGGGGGTATTTTTGTAAATTGACAAATCTAATTTAACCAATCTAATCTACATATTGAAATCTCATAGCAAACCAAATTTTACAATTTTTGAGATTTTATTACTATTTTTCTCGATTTTTTTAAAACCTGCTATTTTTGGAATTTGTAAATAGTAGTTTGTTTCCAAAAATGGCAGGTTTTAAAAAATTCGAAAAAAATAGTAATAAAATCTCAAAAATTGTAAAATTTGGTTTGCTATGAGATTTCAATATGTAGATTAGATTGGTTAAATTAGATTTGTCAATTTACAAAAATACCCCCGAAAAAGTCCGTGGTGCATAGAACGCTCTATGCACTATGGTGCATATTAAACTTTCTCTATATATTATTGTACATAATTTGTACATATATTTATATGTATATAAATATTTATATATTAAATTTTTTTTATATATTAATATCTACATTTAATGTATAACAAATATTTTTTATTGGACTATTTTGTAAAAATAATAATTTTAGGGTCATCAACGAAAAAATTCAACAAAAATATATTTAATTTTTTCGCCGATGACCCTAAAATTATTATTTTTACAATATAGTCCAATAAAATTTTTTTGTTATACATTAAATGTAAATATAAATACATAAAAGAATTTTAATATATAAATAAATATAAATATAAATATATAAAAGATTTTTAATATACGTTAAATATACATACAAATATATATAATTATAAATATAATACATATGTATAAAATTAAATATAATTTGTATTATGACATGTGTAATACTTTCATTCGTATTTAATTTTATACATACATATTTGTATGTATATTTAATGTATATAAAAAACCTTACATATATATATGTATATTTATTTATACATTAAAAATCTTTAATATGTATATATATGTATGTTTAATGTATATAAAAAATCTACATTTAATATATATGTATGTATGTATGTATATAAATAATGTATATATATTTAATATATATTTATGTACATTTATGTATATTTAATGTATATAAAAAATTATATATATACATAGAGAGAATGTCTAACGCGCCATCGATGGCACGGAGGGTCCCGTGCCATCAAGTCATTTTTCGAGATCCAAAATTCAAACGGTCAATCCGAACCGTTCAAGTTGTTCTCCATATTGAAATATCGTTGGAGACCAAATTTTATATTTTTTCGATTTTTTTGCTATTTATTATGATATTTTTAAAAATATTATGATTAGAGTATTTCAGGCCCTGCAATTTGAAAATATCATAATAAATAGAAAAAATTTTTGAAAAAATGTAAAATTTGGTCTCCAAGAGTGTTTCAATATTGTGATCAACTTGAATGGTTTGGATCGACCATTTGAATTTTGAATCTCGGAAAACGAGTCGATAGAAAATCGATGGCACGTGCCATAAATAAATATACATATATACATATGTATATATGTATATTTATTTATGCATGTTGAATAGTTTTATACATATATATTATGTATTATATATTTTAATTATATACAATAATATGTATAACTATTCAACATGCATAATTTAATTATATACTTATATTTTTATAATAGATGTTTAAATTATGTTTAATTTCTAATCACTAATTATATATTATGTAATAAAAAAAATTGAGGGATAAAAAGCAAAATTGCAAATTAAAAAATGTAACAAAGTGCAATATGTTTTGGCTTTTGCTGTTGGAAGATGTAACAAATTGCAAACTTGGTAGATCGGATTCTTAGAATCCGATCTGAGCTTGGATCGGATTCCAAGAATCCAATCCAAGCGATATCTAGGATCGGATTCCAGGAATCCGATCCGATCCTACAAAACTATTTTTAAATTTTGAATTTTTTTTCATTTACTTTTGAAATTCGAGTGAACAGTAACAAAACTTTTAATTTTTTCGGTTTAAAGCCTAATGACTCCTATCTTGGCCCAAATTGTTCAATGTAGAAATAATAGGAAACATGCATTATACGAGTTTTCAAACTCTCTATTAATAGTTAGCTCTTTTTTTTTGTTTCTGTCAGGTGTGGTCGACGCCTAATTATTGCTTTTATTTTAATCTTCAGTGATAACATGCTATTATATTGTTCCTGTTCATGTTTATATCATCTACAATTATTCAATAAGCAGGAAACAACATGTATGTCATCCGATTGTAATATAATTATATATTTTTAATTTGATATTATAGGAGAAAGTGGTCAAATTTTATATAAGGCTGAATTTTAGGTGTATAAATCAAGAAATGTTCCAGCACATTTGCCTTTGCATAAGCTTTATTATTTTGTTTGATTGTTAATTAATTTCAATCTTCTCTCCTGATCTTTGATTCGACGGATAAAATTTGCATGAGATGGAGGTGATGATCATCATATATTAAATAAAGAATTGCCCGCACATTGAGCGGGCACTGCTGCTAGTAATATATAAGGCGGGGAGTATTATCTACAAGACTCCTTCATATTTATCCAGATCGTTCATTTTATTTAGCAAGATCAAAACCGTTGATTTCCACTTGGTTTCATTTTTTTTTTTTCCTTTTTCCCCTAGTCACGTGGGTGGGATCCCCTGATCCCCATGTAGGGTTTTTTTCTTAAACGGCTCTGACGAAAACAATAGCTCAACAAAGCACCATGCGCTATATGATATTTACATAAAGAGCCAAGGCGCAAGGTGCTTGTACGTCTTATTTTGAGCCCCTAGTAAGGCGCAAGGTGCTTTTGCGCCTTACTAGTTAGACCCCAAATCAAACTACGCCTTACCTGTTAGGCCCCAAATCAAACTACGTCTTACCCCTTCATTTTTCTGCCGACACTCCACGTATTTTAGCCCTATTTTAATGGAAAAAAAGAGTAAGACGCACATCTAACCTGCGCCTTACCCCAATTTTCTAAACAAGCAAGCTTATTTTATTATGTTGAGAATATGTTATTTCATATGTGTCACAATTGCATCCGATATCAAAGCTTATTAAAAGCTAATTGCATCCAATTATTTGACATTAATAATTCGTACTGACATGGACGTAACTAGCCAACGTAAAAATCCCTACACTTGCCATCTATGTGGACAATCTGGACATAGCCGGAGAACTTGCCCCACAGCTACGAGAAATGATGAAGGTTATTTGTATTTTTTAATTTCTTGCATTTTTAATCTCTAATTTTATTATTTCACTTGTAAATTTCTAACTTTGATTATGATGTTTTTCTTGCAGAGAACTAAGACAGACTAGTATGCCTTTAAATATATAATATAATGTTATTTGTGCTTTGATTAGTGTAATTCTAGACTTGTAGTATGCCTTTAAATTTGTATTGTAATGTTATTTCTGCTAAGATTAGTATAATTCTGAACTTCTATTATGCCTTTATATTTGTAATGTAATGTTAGTGTTTTGATTAATGTAATGCCTTTATATTGATTAGTGTTTTAATTAGTTTTCTTTATCAGTGAACTCTTTTTTTAAAGAAAAATCAGCCATATATACCCCTCTAATCTTATTCAATCAGCCAACACGTAAGCACCATCTTTTTGGCATTGACTCATTATTAACGCAATTCTTAGTTTCAAACAAAAAATTCGTTATTTTTTTTGCCCAATCGAGTTTTTACTGGGACATAAACTTTAAGGGGTTGTTAATGTATTTTGACTAATGAAGATGCTTCAATAATGAACTATGATATTTTATTATTATTAATGTCAAATAATTGGATCAATTAGCTTTTAATAAGCTTTGATATCGGATGCAATTGTGACACATATGAAATAACATATTCTCAACATAATAAAATAAGCTTGCTTGTTTAGAAAATTGGGGTAAGGCGCAGGTTAGATATGCGCCTTACTCTTTTTTTCCATTAAAATAGGGCTAAAATACGTGGAGTGTCGGCAGAAAAATGAAGGGGTAAGACGTAGTTTGATTTGGGGCCTAACAGGTAAGGCGTAGTTTGATTTGGGGCCTAACTAGTAAGGCGCAGAAGCACCTTGCGCCTTGGCTCTTTATGTAAATATCATATAGCGTATGGTGCTTTGTTGAGCTATTGTTTTCGTCAGAGCCGTTTAAGAAAAAAAACCCCATGTACAGCCATTTTTTCCCTTTCTTTTTATCCCCTTCCCCATCCAAAATGCACGTGCCCGGTGCATGCACTCGGCCACAATAAATCCCATATCGTATTACATGGCTAAATGGCTAATGGAAGGTTTACAAGTAGGGAGAGTATCTTTTATATATATATTGAATCTCTCGTGTAAGTTTGCAAAGAGTTATGGGACTAGCAACCCACTTCAAAACAAGACAACAATCAACGCACCTCCTCTAAAATTTTCTCCATTCCGTCCTTCAGTCCCGATTCCTTAATTCTAGAAAAAAGTATGTTGTGTTTTAAATTATTTGAGATCCTTTACAAAGTTGTTTTGCTAAAACTTTACATGAATTCTCAAAGAAATATTTACAATTTATTTATATAATTTTTATGGACTTTAAAAATAATTTAAATAATTTTTCAAACTTCATAATATATCATTCTATAATTTAAAACTTATATTAAGTTTATAATTAGTGGTCTCAAGATATATTTCTACATAAAATTTTACATAGGATCAAAAAAATTAAAAAACTTAATCACATCGAATTTTTTATTTTGGACTTTTAAAATGTTTAATGTTATTTTTGATGTCATATTAAAAAAAATGATATTTTACATATTTATTTCTTCTTAAATTTATTTTTCATCAAATAAAGAATTAAGTGTTATCAAAATTGTTTCTTTTACGCATTTCAAATATATATACTGCTTAAATGTTTTAGAAAATCCACAAAATTGTATTTTATCTTATAATTTTTTTGAGGGCTTTCTTAAATTTATTTTTGCATTAAATTTTTTATGGATGGTCGGATACTATTTTAAAATGATAAATCTAATTTAACAAACTAATTCAAAATACATTGAAAACTTCTAAGAAATAAAACTTTACATGTTTAATCAACTCATTCAGGATTTAAGTCTTTTATTTAATTGTTTACAAGCTTTTCAAATCATTTTTGCATAAAATTTTATGGATGCTCTTAAAAAATTCTAAAAAACAAATCCAGTGATATATATTTTTTATTTTATAGTTTTTTTAAAAAAATATGAAAAATAAGTTTAATGCGCGATGCTTTTGCTAGTTTAAATTAAATTTTACAAATATAATTAAAGAAATACTTCCTTCAGGAGCGCGGCGTTCAGTTGGTTGTAAATACAATAATTTCTGAGATGGTCCGGCATCAGTCCGACGCCTCTGCAGTTGGCCTCCGCTCTGTGCTTTTCTTTTAGGAGCCATATTATAGCAACTAATGTTACAACAACTAGTTATAACCAAGAAGATATTTATTAGAAATCTTAAACAAAAATATGAAAAAAGAAGAAAGAAGAAAATTCGGTAAGTATGTATTTTGATTTATTTTTATATCGTATGTATTTTGATTTATTTAAGTATAAACTAGCAAATGAGCCCACCTGACTGTGTGGGAATAAGAAAGAAAATTTGAGGCGATTTTGTTAGATGGTGATTTTGGTATGGTGAGAGAGGGTTGATTTATTTTTCTCTTTTCTTTACCGTACGCACAAATTAAGAAAGAATAAGAAAGGAAACAACCATCCGCGCAGATGTTAACGTCTGCTAACACAGTCTAAACGAAATGTTTAAATCTTTTATCTCATTATTAAATCTACACCACTGATCTGATCCAAATCATAAAAATGGACGTTCCATATTACATTGGGTAAACATTTGTTTGCTTCTTTCGGTTCAAATTTTGGCTAGACCTTTCTCTACGTGCTTTTATAAGTAGTATAAAGATAAAAATTATAGTTAAAAAAATTACTTGACTAAAATAATTGTGAACTTACATAGAAAATTTTCAAATACCAACGATTATAAGGCACAGAGCGGAATGAAAAAATCCCATGTTCTCTGAATTGATAAATACCCACAAAAAAAAAACAAAAAAAAAAATCAATTTTTGACGTTTTCCAACGTTGTCAATATGTTTGAACTTTGAAAGAATGAAAATGAAAAAAAGAAAATCAATAACAATAGTATTTGTTTGTTGTTAATTTACAATCTGTAAAAAAAATAATTGTATTGATTGGTAATAAACAACATATATTTAACCCTATAAAAAGAAAAAAACTAACCTGATAGATGGACGAAGGGGCTGAGGCTGTGAGTGAGAGAAAATGAGGCGCGGAGAGAGGGGACCAGCATCGTTTGGTTATAATGGATTAGGGTAGTATCGGAATTCAGGATTCCGATTTAAGCTAGTATCGGATTCTGGGATTCCGATACAAGCTTAGATCGGATTCTGAGATTCCGATATTAGTACGTATCGGATTTTGAGATTACGATATTGCAATACTATTTAAAAATTTTCTGATTTTTTTTATTTATTAAAAAAATTCTTTATTATTATAATAATAGTTTTCATTTTTTCGGGATCACCTCCATATAGGCATGTCAAAACGGAATAAAAAAACATACCGCCGTTCCGTTTTCAGAAACGAAACGGAATCTGGCACAAATTTTTCTTGCCGTTTCAAAAAACAGAATGAATAATTATACCGTTTTACCAAAATGGAACACAGAAATAAGGAATTATAATGGAAAACAGAAACGAAACGGAATGTGGGACCAATTTTCCCTGCCGTTTTAAAAACGAAATGGAAACGAAATAGTTATTTTGGTTTCGTTTCTGAAATGGCACGAAAACGGAATGCGCTATTTCGTGTGCATTTGGCACGTTTGCCAGGCCTATCTCCATATTTTTGAAGACAATCTAAAATAGGCCTATTCATATTTACTATTCAGGTTTCGGCCTATTTAGACAATCGGATGATGGGCCACATTGAATTAGACCAGTAAGTTGTGAGGTAAAAAAAGCCTGTAACAGGAAGAGCTTATGATGTCTTGTGACAAGTGACAACGGAACGAGATTCTCTGGTCGTTTTTCAATCTTGTCCGTCCGATCAATAATGGATGCAGTCCAGAGGATCCTTTGATCGTTTTTCAATCATGTCAGTCCGATCAATAATGGATGCTATGTGATAAATATCAGATTGATATGTCCGAAAAAATTTTAACCATTGAGATTAAATCGGACGGCTCCGATCAAAAAACGTCCAGAGGATCCGGTTCCTTGTGACAACAACATTAAGTTTTACTGTTCATAAAAAAACATTAAGTTTTAATTTGTACAGGCAAACTGACTTATTTTTTTGGAGAAGGTACTAAGAATGTGGATTACCAAACTACTTTTCTTGTTTATCTTTTCACTGCCAAAGATAAGTTACATAGCTGAAAGATCATTGATCAAAATAAAAGATATATATATATATATATATATATATATATATATACGAGAATACTGTTAGCTCTTTCAAGATAAAAATAACAGCATTCAAAATTCTAGAAAATGAATTTTCAGCTTAAAACATAAAATCACCCGACTTTATCATAATATTTGAACCAAATGACTTCAAAACAGTACCCCAACAGCAACTTTTTTTTTTTTTAATTACGAAATCAAATTCCACACCAAACCTTACCTTTGATTTTATACTCACAACATTATACTATTTGTCTCCTCGAGCTTAGCGAGCTGGATAGTTTCATCCAAGCACGTTCAAAAGGAAAATAAAGATATTATAATGGAGAAATCTTTTTAATTTGAAAATGGTCACTACAAAAGTTAAAAGAGTGATGCAAGAAAAGAATAAATGGTCAACATGTCGAGGGAGGGCTGGTCTTAAGTGGCTCTCGTGTTACAACAAAACATGTAGCAGGCCATATGCTTGATCGAACTGATACAAGTAATATAGGTTTCGAACACATATTGACACAACATGATTACAGAAACAAAACTTGCAATTAAAAATAGGATTAAATGGAGGTTGTGTATTTTGCCAACATAATATATTAATAATTAACAAAGCTCTTAGTAAAATTGAGACATAATTAAGCGTGCAAAACACCTAATACATTTTGTTTGACTACTAGATAAAAAGAAAAACAATGAAATTAAGAAATTTCTTATTATAATATTAATCATTTCTTACGTCAATATGTTTTTTATGTCATTTATATAAAAAAATATATAAGAAAAAAAATACTATATCGACATGTAAATAATGTATAATATATCAATAATATATTTACTTTTAGATGTTATACTAAATTGTTGTCATAATAAGCTTCTCCATGGGTTGCTCAGCAGCTAGCTAGCAGGACGCACGGCCAAAGTTTCTGATGTATAACCCGCTACTTTCATCGCTGCATATATAAATGGCACAAGAAATTACTTGTCTTCGAGGGAGCCACAAGAAAGGTATTTGATCCGAACTGGGAGCCCATTAGGCATTAGCCCAACATCTTTTCATAAAACAACCCTAACCTTTTTTTTTATCACATAAAAATATCTATTTCTTTACTAAGAAAAGTGCCGAGCCGGCCATATACTGTTCTAAAGTCGTTATATCAGTTTCCCTCTCCTCATCTCTGTTTCCTTTGGCTTCTCTGTTGTTTGCCTCAAATGTACCTTCTTTGACTCCATTTGTTGCTCAAGAATTTTGAGCGGTTTTCTCCATTAATTTGGCCTCATGGTGCGCTTATCCGTTTTGACAATTTTCCTTCTGGGTTTTCCTTTGCATATCCTTGCCTCCCTTTCCCCTCCACAAGGTAAATTAATTGCATTGGCATAATCTGAATTAATTTATTGTACTATACATTGTTGTCATCTTTCTCAACTTGAGTTTTGATATAGGCTTTCTGATAAACTGTGGTTCAACTGAGGAGAAGACCTACAATGATGTAACATGGATTCCAGATGGAGACTACATAAAGGTCGGCAATGTTTCGACAATAAAATTTCCTGATCTCATGCCAATGCTAGCAACACTGCGATATTTTCCCGACATGTCCTCTAGAAAATACTGTTACTTGGTTCCTGTCACCAAAGGTGCCAATTACTTGGTAAGGACAACATATTACTATGGTGGATTTGATGGTGGGGATGTGCCACCGGTGTTTGATCAGATAATTGAAGGTACGAAATGGAGTTTGGTCGACACAAGAGAAAATTACGCAAAGGACATGGCATCCTACTATGAGCTCATAGTGGGTGCTACAGGAAGGACTCTAAGTGTGTGCTTGGCAAGGAATGAGAACACTACATCAAGTCCTTTTATATCTTCTCTTGAATTGATGCGATTGGAGGATTCAGTGTACAATGCGACTGATTTTTCTCTGTACACTCTCAGTACAATTTCCAGGCATCGGTTCGGTTATGATGGTCCAATGGTTGGGTAATATATATTGTGTCAAACTTACAATTTTGCTAAATTTTGTTACAGTTGCATATATCTAAGCATTTCATTAAGCCCTTGTATATTGTTTTCTCTGGACCAGATCAATTGGACGTCCTAGAAGTATCTAAAACGTGCTAGCTTTAAGAACCTTTTTTACAGTTTCACACTTCTGGAACTGCATAACAAGTAAAAAAAATGAGACCTAACACGACTAATAATAACTTGTGCATATGAAAAAATAATGTGATTTATATAACTAGTTATCCAGATGACCAGTTCAACCGCTACTGGGAGGCATACACGGACAAGAACTCAGTAACTACGAGCAAATCCAACACGACCTCTGTTGAGTTCTGGAACCTTCCACCAGATGCAGTCTTCTCAACGGGTCTCACGACCAGTCGGGTAGAGAACTTGACCGTTCAGTGGCCGTCAATGCCTCTCCCGCCCGCTGACTACTACGTGGCACTTTACTTCCAAGACGATCGTAGCCCCTCCCTGTTCAGCTGGAGAATTTTTGATGTGATGATAAATGGAGAGATGTTTTATAAGGGCCTGAATGTCTCCACTGGAGGGACGATGGTGTATAGTGCGAGCTGGCCGCTATCAGGCCTGACAACAATTACACTGGTGCCTGATGTTAATTCTCCTATTGGACCAATTATAAATGCTGCCGAGTTGCTAATGGTTGTACCTCTGGGTGGAAGAACCCATCCAAGAGATGGTAATTTCTATTGTTGTAAATTATATATTAGTAATTTAGTATACTCTTTGTAAGATAAGAAAATGTACAGAACAGACGGAGCAAAAGGTTATCCATAACAAACCATAAAATTGATAACCAAAAACCCAATTGTGTGCAAGTTATGATATTTTGTCATATACCTGGCCAATTTGGATTTAGTAAGTGGTAAAAGAGTGCGGTGTACTGATTTTCTGTAAAGCCCTATACAATTTTGAATTCTTCCCTGTTGCACCATAATTATGAATCAGAGATGAACAAACCAGGAACCAAAATTAAATTTTGTAATCATAACTAGAGGTTATCTATTAGATATCGACTGTTATTCTGTATTACAGTGATTGGCATGACGGCATTGGCTAAAGAATTCGATCAAACACCTCCGGACTGGAGTGGAGACCCATGTCTTCCAGCTGGAAATTCATGGACAGGGATGACTTGCTCGGAAGATAACCTTGCTCGTGTCATCTCACTGTAAGATCCTCAAAAACGGACTTTTTTTTGGGAAAGTAAAAAGAAACATCAACCCTAGTTATATAACTAATTGCTAAGAAATAATGTTGCTTTGCCTAGGAACTTGACGAACTACGGCTTAGGAGGATATATTTCAGAGAACATTGCCAATTTGACTGGAATTAAAAGCATGTAAGCAAATTTAAATATCAATAAACTCGTTTCATTTGTGTGTAAATAATAAATAAAGTTCATAAAGTTTGATTAATACTTGCAGTTGGCTTCCTGGGAACCAAATTACTGGTACAATTCCAGAGATGGGTACTCTGAGGCAGTTGGCTTTCTTGTAAGCTAAATTGACTTTATTCTTTTATGCTTTGTATAACATTATATATAAACAATGCTGATATTAATCTGGATTTTTCAATTTGAATTGAAGGCACTTGGAGAACAACAAGCTCACTGGATCAATACCACAATCGCTTGGAACCCTCCCAAAAATCCAAGAAGTGTAAGCTGACATTTTCATAAATTGTCTTTCTAGGGTGTTATTTATTTTACTTCTTCTAACTTGTCACATCTACTTTTGTCAGATTCATCCAAAACAACGATCTTGATTACACTATACCAGACAATCTCAAAAATAAAACAGGGCTTGTGCTTCAGTGAGTCTCTGGAAATTACTCTTTGTTGGCCCTTTTTTATTTTCTGATAGTTACACATTACATGATTATTGATAGTATTATATAAATCAACTTTTGTAACACATTGGGTTCTTCTGACAGGGTTTCACCGGGAAATTCATGACATCTACGAAAATAGGCTGACAAAAAGTGAATGTATGATATGTTGCATGCTTCTTCCTCTTTTATTTCCTGTGAATTTTGTACCTATATATTTATCTCTGTCAATGATTCTAGCTTTTTTTTTTCCTTGTATTTTGATCTTCTTCCCCTTATTTTTGTGATACAGATTGGGAGAGTAGTGTTTTTTGCCTGAATGACATGCATGATAATGTTCTTTAATTCATTTTGTACTGAAAATACAAATGTTTCACTTTAACTGAGACTTTCGTTACACCTCATGACCTCAAAATTTGTGAATATCTCTAGTGTGATACCCCTATTGTCATTTTTGGAGCAAGGGCTAACTGTAAATAGTTAATACAAGATATTTGTGCATAATTAAATGAACACTTGGTATTTAAATTAAGAAAAATAAAGCAAGATTATGTTCATCTATATAGACAAGGATTCCTTGAGCTCAGTTAAATATTAGACTAAAGTTCCATACTTCCATTGTTCTAACAACAAAAAGGTTGCTGGAATAGCCCAATAAAAGTCCAATACAGGATCCAGCTGGTCACTTTATTAATATCTTTTTTCTTTAGGCATCATGTATAGGGCCAAAAATAAATAAATAATTTCTGACGCCTGGGCCCGTTATCATTTCCAGGTTTTCTAAAAGTTTCACTGCGAAACAACTAGTTAATATATATTTTTTTTTTCAAACATAACATTCAATAAACAAAATCAACAGAAACATAGCTCCTAAGCTCCTTGCTAGTAGCATTCATGAAATTTAACTGCATCAGGGACTGTCAATGAGCTTGAGTCTACGAGATACATGCGCAAAACCACACAAAGATCTTCTAAGTGATGGCCGCAGAGGATCTATGGAGTAGTAAATCACAAAATATCAATTTTCTATTTTTAACAAAGAGTTGAGAAACAGGCGTCCAAGTCCAATTCGACTACGCCATCCGGATCTTCACCAAACCTCACTCTCAGGAGTCAAGACAAATCATGATCATCTATTCTCGAGTCGTACCATAAATTTGGATATACTAGCAAATCTATCCGTCTATTTCAGATCTAACAGTTCAAATAAGACCAGACCTACTCGTTTCCACAACTCCTTATACCTTTGATCTCAATCTTGTCCGTCTGGAATAAAATAAACGGGTCAGATTGCATGAACTTGTGGAATGATATCCACCTGACTGGAGAGGACCAAAACATGGTAAAACCAGTTCAACTTCAACATATCAAATATTCCACTCCCACCTCGTCGTCACTCCAGTTCCGGTGGTGAAACTTCCAAAGTATGTTCTTTTGTGGCGACTCTTTCCGTAATTCTATGTAACGGTAATAGCGTATACTATAAATTGACTTTCCTCATGAATACGTACAGAGATTTTCCACAGAAACAAGAATTAAATTTGTGTTTTTTTTTATTTTTAATTTTTTGAGGAGAAGCCCCGAACCACCTCTCTAGTTTCACATTCGACACTTGTAGTTGTAGCGGCGTTATCTTCTCATAATAATACCTCTCTCTCTTCTCTTCTCCGACTAACCTACGTAGTCGGAGGCCATGACCTCCTCCTCTACAATTCTTCCTCTACAATGAATCCATCACCTCCTCCTCCTCCTCTCTTCTCCATTCTTCCCAAACCAACAGTACCTCCCTCCTTCCTCCCTCTTCCGACGCGCATTCCTCTCCACCGACTGCGCGCCGCCGCCGAGGCCTCCGACGCCGCCTCCTCGCCTGGTTGGTTCCGACCGAACCCAGAATCCGACGGTCGGATCTCTGCACGGGGTCCTGACGTGCGTGTGAATGCCAAGGAGGAGGAGAAGGAAGAAGGGAAGAATAAGAAGAGGAATAAGCGGAATAAGTGGTGGTGGTGGTCTGGCGATAAGGAGAGTTATCTTGTCGATGATTCTGAACCGCTTCCCTTGCCGATGACGTGCCCTGATACGGCACCCGTCATGCCTGAGGAGATCGACCGCCGGCTCAGGTGCGACCCTGAGGTTGAGGTATGTGTGTGTGTCAGATTTCTGGTATATTTAAGGCCATTCTTTTGTTAAAATTGAGGTATAATTGTAACTTTACTGAAGAAAGGAAGAAAATGGAGTTCTGTTGAGTCCTTGCTTTAGCTTCAATGGTTAAATTATATTCATGCCTTGGAAGAACAAATTTGCTGTGAGCTAATTCTTGGCTAAATGTGATATGTAATGGCCCTCCAAATCTTCTAGAAAATTCCTTCCCTTGCTCGGTATCATAATTTTTTATTCAAATACCAATACCAATTACACATTTGCAATGATATATTTTTAATGCTGATGCTTCTTGGATATAGAAAAACCAAATCTGTATAATTTCCTTTGGTCCTGTTAAGCCAGATGATATGTCTTATATTTCCAAAATGCTGGAATTTAATTGTGGTTTCCATTAAATCAGTCTGACATTGTGCTTTGGATGCTATTAGTGGATATTTAGGAGTGTAATGGCAGCACAGATATGCCACTCAGAATTGGTCCAAGATGGCAATTTGTAATGTGTTCCCTTTTTGACAGAAAGGGTAGGTTAAATAGCATAATATACCATTCTATTGGGTTCAAAAACATCATCTAATTGTTATCATTTTATTTAAAATAATGGATGTTATTGGTAAACTTCCTGTTTTTGTTTTGAAGGATTGCAGAGAGGTTGCTTATGAATGGACAGGGAAATGTAGGAGTTGTCAGGGGACAGGGTTGGTTAGTTATTATAGAAAAAAGGGAAAAGAGACCATTTGCAAGTGCATACCTTGCATGGGTATAGGTGCGTTCTCTATTTTCTGATTCCTTTTCTTGTGCTTAAGTTTCATTGGAGTTAGTTGAGAGATGATTACTTAAACAAACTATGCAAAAATGAGGTACTGATATCTGTTTAGAAGGGAAAGGTGAGCTGAAATTGCAAATTTTTCTGTTAGGTATTCATATGTGGATGATGCTGATTTGCTGAATCAATTTTGGATCTGATGTTAAAATTTATTTCTGCTGGGTTTCTTTTCTAGCCTACCCCAACTTGTTTGGGACAAAAGGCTCTGACTTTCAGTTGATTCAGTTAATTTGACGGCCTCGTACATTCTAGTACCTGCCTTGCACTTGCACATGCTGACCAAATACAAATTACACTGAAATAACTATCTGATCAGTCCCGTAACTATCTGATCAGTGCTGTATGGATCTATAAATATTGAAGAATTGTGTAAACTTTCAACCACAGCAGAAACCTTATTTATCTTGCTAAAATCTTCGAGGTGATCTAATTGGAAGTTTGAAAGATCCTTCTTGATCTATTGTTGTGGTAACCAAACTACTAAATAAGTTGTTTAAGCTCCTATTGACTTTACTTTTTCAACAACTTTGTTGTTAGGAGTAACATGCCTATAGAAATTGAATAATTTCTGATGGTTAAACAAATTTCACTTGTGCCGTTTTGTGTTTAACTGGTAATAATATGAACCACACAACCTGCAAGTGAGGGAATAAAAGTGCTCTATTTTCAATTCTTTTCAATTTGTTATATGCTCTTTACAACTTGTTAGGTTCCATTTGACAATTTCTTTATGCTAATGCAAAACTGTGATTATTTCCTTGACCACTTCTTTTTGTCTTGTTCATTTTCTAGGCTATGTGAATAAAATTACTGTGCGCAAGGATATCAATTTAATGGAAGATGAAGACAACGGGAACGTCGGGAAGCCGCCTTAATATGGCAATTGATTCATGTCATATAGGTTTGATTTACCTGACCAGAGAAATATAATTGATAAATGATTGGATTTGACTTCATATGCGGCTGTTGCTTCATATAGCTTGATAGATATTCGGCTGTTAGAAAGAAGTTATACTTTCTGAGCAATTTTCTTTTGAATCTCTGTATTATTTATTTTTTTATTTTTGTCTTCTGACATATACCTTGACATCAAAGAGATTTGAACAAAGAGGCTGAAGGAAACATTTCTAACTTGTGAACCACACTAGTAATTGCTTTGCTTCTCCATGGATGTAACCCCATCATTCGCTTTAATTTCTTTTGTGATATTATTCATTTAAAGCAATTTGAGATTCTTCTCATACCCTGCATTAAGAATCTTTCTTGGTAATCACAACTCCAAAAAGTAAAGAACTTGTCCCTCCTTATATCGCCTTCCCTGCTGAAATTGTCTGGTTGTATCTACATATATAACTTCTCAAAAAGCTACAAATAAAAGAAGTATAAAGATGTCTCAATTGCGCATATTAAATTTCAAGTACAACCTAACAAAGTGGCGACCTGGTAGAGATCGGCAGCTTTCGGACTTGATTGGTGAGCCAAACTACGAGCCTGACCGTAAGGAGCTTGAGCGAGTGTTCTATAAAATTGCAGGGTCAGATAAGAAGATAAAATACACTGAGCTCGAGGAATTGCTAACAAAGCTTGGTGTGGTGAATGCAGCAGCTGAGGCAAGGCGGATGATCAAGGCCATTGGTTCAAAAGACAGAGCTATCGATCTCGAGTGCTTCTTAGATTTGCACAGGAATGGTGTGATGCTTCGTGAGATAAGACATGCCTTTTCTGTATTTGATAGAGATAGAGACGGTCGACTAAGTGCTGAAGATATTCAGCATACGTTTAGGATGCTTGGCGAGTGGCATGACCTGAAGGAATGTGAGTTGATGGTGAAGCAGATCGACAGGAATCATGATAAATATGTTGAGATGGATGATTTCATGTTGATGATGACTCGGCCGGTGAAGAAGGCAAAACCATGAGATCGACATTTCTCCATGGAGAGGCTTTCCATTACCAGCTGTGTTGTTTAATTGTCTGATAAATGTATTTATCTGATAATTGCTTCTGTAATTTGCATTATAACAAATAAGAGGAAATATGGGTGTCGATATATTAAGTGTTGGCCTTAGTGACGTGCAATGCATTAGAAATTGTTGGCCTCCTAGATAATGTGAGAGATGACTGCGTTTTTTACTTTTTAGACGTGATATTCTTAATTTTTCTCCCATTAACTCCACCTAAAGAAAAAGAAAATGCTATAGAGGTTCCTTTTCTGAAAGAGAACTTCACGAGTATAAATGTACATAATTGATCTCAGAGCAAAATAAATAATATAATACAATATTTTTTTTATGTCCCCGTTTTTAAAGAAAGCTTTATATTTTTATTTATTATTATTATTATTTTTTTTTTTGGAACAAAAGTGCTTGAGCAGGAAACCAAATCACATTAACCAAGTAAAAACAGCAAGTCACAAAAGTCCATCCAAGATACAACTGCCTAAACTGCAGCCCAAAGGTTGTCCAAAATAAAAAGAAAAGCTAACAACAGCTCACAACAAAGCTATCAGTAAGCCTTAAACAGCACTAAAAAAACAAACCAACACAATTCCACTAAAACCAAACACTCTAGTGCTTAATGCAGAGGATCTTCATCAGAGTCTTCAGTCTCATGCCTATCCTAATTGGGAGGAATGAGAGAAGCTAGGATTGGAGATGGAGGCCTGAGTGACAAGAAACCTTTGTATTACTTGTACTGAGTGCTCTAGAACCTTAATTGATAATTGCACTTTTGAGAACTTAGTTGAGCGATTTATGTAGATCGATCAAGGTCAAGTGCAAGTCAATTCAACAAGAAGCTCTCTTGATGTCTATTTGAGGCATCCTGAGAACATCATGCGAGCTTTAATTTTTTATTGTTGCAGTAATTACTTCTGATGTAATGCAATTTAATTTGAGGCATCAGGATCTTGTTATTGCTTTCTGTTTGAAATTAAAAGTTTTCTAGAGTGGCAAATAACGAGGTTAATGAAATAGAAGCAATAAAATAAGTAATCCTAGGATGGCATAGTATATTCTTTGAATAAGATAATCTGTTGCTTTTCTGTTGTTTAAATTTAATTGCTAGGAACACAAATTATGCAACTCGCGGCCTCTTGAATAATCATTACGTGTCTGCTTAATTAATTATTACCTCATTCTGGGATATCCTCAAGGAAACTTTTTTTTTTTTTAATTCATATGGGTCACTCTGTTTTGTTTTTCATTTTTTCACTTTGCTTGTCTATTTTTTTTATGAGCAATTAATATATTAAAAATTTGTTTTAGAAAAATAATATATTAGTCGACATAATATCACGGATTAATGGTGATAATGTTAGAATTGTAAATTTAATTTATGTAAGGACTCTAAGGCTCTTTTTGTATTTAGAAAATAAAAAATTCGGTATTCTATGTGGTGCATAGGAGATAGTTGTTATATGATTATATAGTGTAGTTTTAAATATATTTTGCATTCTAAGCGAAAATATTGATTGTTTAAAAAAAAAAATTCTGAAGTCAAGTGTCTCTTCGTCTACTAATTGTTTAAAATTAGAAAAGTTATATATGTTCTAACAGATAATAAATGTGAACCCCGTGCTTCCACTCCCCGCACCAAAGCACCAGGTGTGAGGGTAAGATATCTTCTTCGTGTTCGTCACCAATGTCGCAACAAAAAAAAAAAAAAAAAAAGTCGGGTATAAAATTCAGTACCAATTATTTAACGATACAACTTCTCTGCAATTAATTTATATCACAATATTTCAAGGCGATTGAATTAACCACACAATACAAATAATATATTTTATAAAAATAAATAAGTATATGTTTTTCAGACTAAACGAGTTTGTATTTTTCACAATAACAATCCAAGCAATTCAGTTACTCCCCGTAAGAAATAATCAGAACCATCGACAGCTCCCATAAGCAAGAACCAAGACCCACCCCTCTCCATAATTGACCACTTCTATTTCAGATTACAGCAAATTTTGATATTCCGTTAAATATATCAATTACGATTTCAACAAATAAATTGAATCAAATTAACCAAATTATATTCAAATCAATCAATACGATAATTAAATTATAGAGAAATTTGATTATTTGATGATAGGTGATTCATAAATCACGAATAGAATAACAACGATCATAATTGCGAATTAGAATCCAAAATAAATCACGAATATAATAGAACGATCATAACTGCAACATAGAATCCAAAATCTCAAATGACCGGTTTATGATATTTTCAATTGGTGCAACCAATCAAATATCCCAATCAATATACTATTTAATCAATTCATTTTGTTATGGTTGTCGAGCCGAGAGAGAGAGATGGAAGGAAATAAATCATGGGTATGTTTGGATGCACAAGAATAAGGATTCAGATAAGAATAAGTTTCAAATTTTTTATTCTTGTGTAACCCAAACAACACAAGAATAAGAAATTTAGACTCTTATCCATATTCTAACAAAATCATAGAATTAAAATAAGAAATTTAGACAAACACATATTTCGAGATCCTAATTCTTATTCCTTATTCAACCTCTCATCCAAACACACCCCTGGTGTACAAGTTCATGTTATAACTTAAAGGGAGAGGTTTTGAGGTAGCGAACTATTTTACAAATAAGGAAACAAATGGGATTTTGCCACGTCAACGATTAGGAGTGGTGAAATAAAGACACGTAGGTATCAGCTTCGTTCTAACCTTCTGGTCAAACGGTCAAATGGGAAATGTGAAGAAAAATCAATGTTTTGAATGTTAGATTATTTCCATATAGGCTGACGAGTCTATATGGAAACAATCTAAATTAAGTATGGGCTGATTATTGTTTGGTATCCAAGTTTCTATTGATTATGGTAATAAGCTAAACATGTCTGTAAAGAAATAGCAGATTTTGTGCAATAGATGTGTTGCCTTTTATAGGTGGTTATATTTAGAAACATTACCTATTTTATGATGGACAAAATATGGTATTGTGTGGTGGCCAAGAAGCCCTTGGCACTATAAATAAAGGGGTTGGTCCCCAAGGGACTAGACACACACAAGTATTGCTGCATACATGCGTTGATAGCAGCATCTATGCCCCTCTCCCTAATTATTCCATCGATTAGAGAGAGATAGTGCTTTTGTTTAGGCTAAAGGCATCAAAGGGCGCGTCTTGTTCTCTTGGAAGATCTTTCTCCCTACTTAGGTGCGTGGAATAATTTTGGTGAAGGTGCATACACGTCAGGACACATCAAGAAGTGCTTAACATCAAGATTCAGACCATAGCAATGGAATTAGGTAAGCTTCCGCTCAGTTTTCTGGTGTTTTGGAACGGTCCGGTCTATGACCAGAACGGTCTGTTCCAACTGCTGGTTCTGCGAGTTTATGTTTTCTGGGTTGCTTATTTGACTTGTTAGAATTGTTTATTCCCTTTGACTTTAAAGCATACCAAACAAGTGGTATCAGAGCCACTCGTCGTGAGCTAGTAGCATGACACATAATTTTGGATCTAATTGAAGTGTTTGAATTGATTTGGTGAGATTGTTGATTTGAACTGAACTGTTTAAATTTCTGGCACGTATGTTCTGGAATTTTTTCTGGACTGTTTTCTGAACTGTTTTTGATTTATCTGACTTTTGGACGGTCCGTTTCATGGCTCGAACGGACCGTTCCATTAACTTTGGATTGTTTATGATCTGTTTATTGAGTATTGTGCCAGACTTATTATTTGTAATTGCAAATTGGACCCAAAGGGCTACAACTTGAACTGTTATTGAATTGTTTATTTTGATTTAGCTCTTTGTTATGATTCAAATCATTTTGAAATTGCAATTGCTTGAAAAGATTTTGAAAATTAAGTTAAAGTTTTAAAAATTCAAAATCGTTTAAAATCTGACCTAATTGGATGATTTAGATTTAAAGTAGATTGTCAGGTTAGGAGAGAAATCTTTAGGGTTTCTCGACCTAGATTAGGACGACATTTTCTACTCTTCTCTGCGGTTTTCAGGCGGTCCGTTCCACTTCAGTTTTTGGTTGCAAACTGTTAGGTACTGACCAGAGTTTAGGACGGTCCGTTCTACAACCAGAACGGTCCGTTCTAGAACCAGATTGTTAGATTTTAAGCCAAAATTCAGGTTGTTTGTACTGGTTAGGTAAAAATGACACTTTATGCATCCATCCTCTTCTCTTCTTTGCCGTGGTTTTCATTAGTAAGAGCTGTAAGCGTTGGGTTACACCATGTTGTCATGAGGACAAATTCTGTCGCAGAAAATAAGGTCGGCGCCTAAAGTGTCCATATGACCCTGGCCTTTTCTGGGAATCTTGCCTGGATGTGGTGTAATTTCAATGGCTGCTGGCTGAACGGGAGACCACCGCTTTCTTTTCTTATCTCAATATGACTCGTACTAGCTTGTATGGTCATATCTCTCTTTGGTTCTCTTCTGGTCTATTTAAGGCGGACCGTTCTCTCACCAAAACGGTCCGTTTCAGGTTTGTTGGTTCGTACGATCCAACGCGTATATACCTTAGGGTTTGCAACTGGATCCTAAGTCTATATCATCCTAAGTCAGTATTTAGTTAGGCTTTTCATCTTAGGATTGATGTGCATAATGAAAAGTCTAGGATTAGGTATATTTTAAGTCTAATATAAAGGTAATTTGAGTTGTATTTTGAGAATTGAACCAATATTAATATCATCCCGCCAAAGTGGGCTCTCATATTAATGGTTGTTTCAAAGACTCAGGTACAAAGTGTATTAAGGTACATGTAACTTCTAAACTATGGATCGGCCCAAAGGAATGACATAATTTAAAAGACTACATGTACAATGTTTTGGTAGAATAAAATGGGTAATGATTATAAGGTTTTACATACAATTAATTAATCGGCCCAAAGAAAGGTTAATTAATTGATATGTTATGAATCGTTACATTTGATGCTACACCTAGTTAATTGAAGTTTGCTTGGAGACTCCAAAGATTACTTGCAAATGAATAAAGACTAGTAGATGGGATTTAGACCTTTATATTTTATGATTTAACTTATACATTATGGTTATTAACATTAGTGTATTTTTGTCTTTGGTTTATTTTAGCAAACATTCCAGCTAGCATTAACAGCATACCCATGCTGACTGGTTCCAACTTTAAGGAATGGAAAGAGAACTTGATGATAGTTCTCGGTTGTCTAGATATTGACCTTGCATTCAGGGAGCAGAAACCAACTGAGATTGATGCTAAAAGCACTCAACAACACATTCAAAGTGTAGCTCAATGGAATCGCTCTAATCGCATGGGCATAATGATCATTAAGAAGACAATTCCAGAGGCATTCAGGGGTACCATTTTTGATTCCGATGAGGCTAAGGCATGCTTGGAAGAAATTGAGAAGAGATTTGCCAAGAATGAGAAATCGGAGATTTGTACATTCATGACAAGACTCACCTCTATAAAGTATAATGGAAAAGGCAACATTCGTGAGTACGTTTTGGAAGTGTCTAATCTTGCTTCAAAGTTACAAGCCCTTAAGTTAGACATATCTGAAGAAATTCAGGTGTGTCTAGTGCTTAACTCTCTCCCTAGTCAGTATAACCATTTCAAGGTTACTTATAACTGCACTAAGGACAAGTGGACTCTGAATGAACTGATTTCGCATCTAGTTCAAGAAGAGGAAATGTTGAAGCTTGATAAGACACACAGTGCTAACGTTGCCTCCACTTTCAAGAATAATGGAAAGAAGAAACAAAATAAGAAAAAGGCTGCTAATTCAGAGCCAAAAAAGGAACCCAATAAGGGGAAGACTGGCAAGAAGCCAAAGAATCTAAATGGGTGCTTCTTCTGTGGCGAAGAGGGACACTAGAAGACTGATTGTGCAGGCTACATAGCTTGGCGCAAGAAAAAAGGTATGTCTCTCTCTTTGGTTTGTTCAGAAGTTAATTTAACTTCAGTACAAAAAGATACTTGGTGGATTGATTCGGGTGCTACAACTCACATAAGTATCTCTATGCAGGGTTGCCTGAGCTGCCGCAAGCCAAATGATGGTGAAAGATACATCTATGTGGGCGATGGCAAGAAGGCACAAGTTAAAGCTATTGGGCATTTTAGATTGTTACTTAGGACTGGATTGTATTTGAATTTATATGAGACTTTTGTTGTACCGTCTTTTAGACGAAATTTAGTTTCTATTTCTGTACTGGACAAATTCGGTTACTCTTGTTCTTTTGGAAATGGAAAATTCAGTTTATCTCATAATTCTAAATGCGTTGGATCTGGTTTTCTTTCAGTTTATGACAATCTATATTCTTTGGAAACTATTGCTTCATATAATGAAAAATTGCATACAAGTACTAGAAGTGTTAAGCGTAAATTAACTCATGAGAATTCAGGTGCACTTTGGCGTAAGCGTTTAGGTCACATTTCTCCAAAGAGAATTGAAAGACTTGTGCAAAGTGAAATACTCGATCCTTTAGACATGACTGATTTAGGCCCATGTAAAAGTTGTGTTAAAGGAAAACAAACCAATAAAAGGAGATATGATGCCAATAGAACGAGTGATGTCTTAGAACTGATTCATACGGACATTTGTGGACCATTTCATATGCCTACTAGGAATGGTCAAACTTACTTTATCAGTTTCATAGACGATTATTCAAGATTTGGTTACCTATATCTATTAAGTGAAAAAGCGCAAGCTTTGGACGTATTCAAATCATTTAAAGCTGAAGTTGAGTTACAACTCAACAAAAGGATTAAACAAGTCAAATCTGACCGTGGTGGTGAATACTATGGTAGATATGACGGTTCAGGTGAACAACGTCCAGGGCCTTTTGCTAAGTTCCTAGAGGAAAATGGCATTGTCCCTCAATATACCATGCCAGGATCGCCTAGCATGAATGGAGTAGCTGAAAGGCGAAACAGGACATTGAAGGACATGGTTAGAAGTATGCTCAGTCATACTAATTTGCCAAGATCTCTTTGGGGCGAAGCGCTTAAAACGGCAGCCTATTTACTCAATCGTGTACCAACTAAGGCAAATAACAATAAAATCCCCTATGAAATGTGGACTGGTAGGAAACCAAGTCTGCAACATTGTCGCATTTGGGGATGTCCAGCTGAAGCTCGGCCTTACAAGCCAAATGAGAAGAAATTGGACGAAAGGACAGTTAGTTGTTATTTCATTGGATATGCCGAACGTTCTAGGGGTTACAAGTTTTACGATCCCACTAATAGGAATATTTTTGAGACGATTATAGCTAAGTTCTTTGAGGATGTTTTGGTTGTGGGGGGAGATATGACACATCAGGATATTATCTTCGAGGAGGAAATGAGCACTGATCTTCAAACGGACCATGACAGGGCTGAAACGGACCGTTCCAGGATTGGAACGGACCGGTCTGAGGCTGAAACGGAACGGTTGATCATAGATGCAGTGCCCAGGATTGAAACGGACCGTTCCAGGACTGGAACGGACCGTTTAATTCAAGAAACGGATCCTGTTCCAGATCCTATGGACTTGGATCTTGAAAATAATCAAGTTGAAGATAATGATGTCATTGAACAACTGCAAACGCCTCAAGAACTTGTGCCTAGGAGATCCACTAGAGAGAAAAGACCAGCAATATCTAATGATTATGTGGTCTATCTCCAAGAACATGAGTTTGACATTGGAATGATGGAAGATCCTCATGATCTTCGTCAAGCTTTAGACAGTCCAAACTCACAAAAGTGGATCGATGCCATGAATGAAGAAATGAAGTCCATGTATGACAATGATGTATGGAACTTAGTACCATTACCAGAAGGAAAGAAATCTATTGGTTGCAAATGGATTTTTAAGACCAAAAAGGATTCTAAGGGTAATGTGGAAAGGTATAAGGCACGTCTTGTCGCTAAGGGCTTTACTCAAAAAGAAGGTATTGATTACAAAGAGACTTTCTCTCCAGTTTCATCGAAAGACTCTTTTAGGGTAATCATGGCACTTGTGGCACATTTAGATCTTGAGCTTCATCAAATGGATGTTAAGACTGTGTTTCTCAATGGTGACATTGATGAAACCATCTATATGGTACAACCACCCCACTTTGTATCGGACGATCCAAAGAGAATGGTTTGCAAACTTAAGAAATCCATATATGGGCTCAAACAAGCGTCTCGACAATGGTATTACAAATTCCATCGAGTGATTCTCTCATTTGGTTTCGAGAGTAACCCGGCGGATGATTGTATATATCACAAGTTCAGTGGGAGTAAATATTCTTTCTTGGTTTTGTATGTGGATGATATACTGCTTGCCACAAACGATAAGGATATATTGCATGAAACTAAGAAATTTCTATCTAGACATTTTGAAATGAAAGATCTTGGTGATGCATCATACGTGTTAGGTCTTAAGATACTTAGAGATCGTTCTCAAGATATTTTGGGTCTATCACAAAAAGCCTATATCGATCAAGTACTCAAGCGGTATGATTTGGAAAACTGCAAACCAACAGAGACCCCTGTTGCTAAAGGGGACAAGTTTAGTCTAGAACAATGTCCCAAAACACAGTTGGAAAAGAAGCAAGTAAAGGACAATAAGTATGCCTCCATAGTTGGAAGCATAATGTATGCCCAAGTGTGTACACGTCCAGACATTGCTTTCATTACAGCTATGCTAGGCAGGTATTTGCATAACCCAGGAATTCAGCATATCAAGGCAGCTAAACGAGTTTTGAGATATCTTCAAAGAACCAAAGACTTTGCACTAACGTATCGGAGATCAGATAGGCTGGAGGTCATAGGATATTCTGATTCTGATTTTGCGGGATGTCAAGATAGTTTAAAGTCAACCACAGGGTTCATCTTCATGATGGCAGGTGGAGCTGTTTCATGGAAAAGTGCCAAACAATTTCTAGTGGCATCTTCAACCATGGCAACAGAATGCGTGGCTTGCTATGAGGCGTCATTATTTGGAACATGGTTGCGAAATTTTGTCACTAGGTTGCGTGTAGTGGACTCTATCCAAGCTCCACTAAGAATTTTCTGTGACAATAACTCAGCAGTCATGTATGCTAATAATAACAGAAGCTCAGCCAACTCGAAGCACATCGACATCAAGTTTCTGTCTGTTAAGCAAAAAGTTGAGAATGACGAATTATCAATCAAGTACATTGGAACAAACTCAATGATAGCAGATCCACTAACTAAAGCATTAATACCCAAGCAGTTTCTGAAACATGTAACTAGTATGGGTGTAATTTCAGTTGAGGATTCTAGGCTTTAGTGAGAGTTTTGTTCAGTGGGAGTGCTAGATTTGATGATAGTTTTAGTTTATTCAGTTTATTCAGTGTATTATGTAATGAATATTTCTGCAGAAATGAATAAAGTTTCAGTTTTCAGATTCAGTTTCAGTTTTCATTCTCAATTTATTTAAGTTGACCTCACTTCAGTTTTTGGGTGACCAATAAAGTTGGAAATAGACACGTGACAGTCACACTTACGTGTATTTTCCACACCACTTATACACATCTTAATTCAATGTCGTTCTTTATAATGATATTGTGATCATTGTGAGTTTAGTTACGACGACTTTATAGGATTAGAGGCCTGTAAATGCTATAATGTAACGAATGCTTCCTTGGTCTTCTATTATTGTAAATGATGGACGGAATTAAGGACACAAAATTTTATTACCATAAAAGATGAGCTCATTAAGTTAAGGACATTGGATAACACTAAACATAATAGCCCAAGTGGGAGATTGTTAGATTATTTCCATATAGGCTGACGAGTCTATATGGAAACAATCTAAATTAAGTATGGGCTGATTATTGTTTGGTATCCAAGTTTCTATTGATTATGGTAATAAGCTAAACATGGCTGTAAAGAAATAGCAGATTTTGTGCAATAGATGTGTTGCCTTTTATAGGTGGTTATATTTAGAAACATTACCTATTTTATGATGGACAAAATATGGTATTGTGTGGTGGCCAAGAAGCCCTTGGCACTATAAATAAAGGGGTTGGTCCCCAAGGGACTAGACACACACAAGTATTGCTGCATACATGCGTTGATAGCAGCATCTATGCCCCTCTCCCTAATTATTCCATCGATTAGAGAGAGATAGTGCTTTTGTTTAGGCTAAAGGCATCAAAGGGCACGTCTTGTTCTCTTGGAAGATCTTTCTCCCTACTTAGGTGCGTGGAACAATTTTGGTGAAGGTGCATACACGTCAGGACACATCAAGAAGTGCTTAACATCAAGATTCAGACCATAGCAATGGAATTAGGTAAGCTTCCGCTCTCGATTTAGTTTTCTGGTGTTTTGGAACGGTCCGGTCTATGACCAGAACGGTCCGTTCCAACTGCTGGTTCTGCGAGTTTATGTTTTCTGGGTTGCTTATTTGACTTGTTAGAATTGTTTATTCCCTTTGACTTTAAAGCAAACCCAACATTGAAAACCGGACCGGACCTTGAACCGTTAAAGCTCTCGGATCGTTGGACCGGACGTTTCTGAAAAATGAACACCACCAATAGGGCTGTATATGAGCCGAGTTCGAACGAGTTGAGCATAACTTGAACTCGAACTCGTTATAATCAAGTCAACTCGTGACTTGTTCGGGAGGCAGTTCCGAGCTATCCGAGCTAACTCGAACTCATCATTTTATAACTCGAGTCAACTCGTGACTCGGTATTTAACTCGTGAATATAGTGAATAGATGCAATAATTATCTAAAAAAAAAAAACTTATGCACATACACAAATAAATATCTCAAAACCCATAACACATGCATAAACCAAGTTGTGCTGTGCATCGGAAGGAAAAGATATTTGGGGACTAAGTCTTTTTTGGGCTATACAGTATACACTAATATAATATATTTATTGTCGGTATGTATATGTTGCTGACTCGAGTTGGAACGAGTCGAGTTGGACCTAACTCGAACTCACTAAATAAAACTCACGAGTCAGCACAACTCGAATTTCTAGAACTCGAGTTACCAACGAGTTTTTTTCGAGTCGAGTTTCGAGTAACTTACGAGTTACGAGTTATTTGCTCACCCCTAACCACCAATACCATATTAATGAGTTTGAATTTATTTTCCTTTCATTGGAAAATGACTGGTCAGAAGTTAATGTAGTTGGTCAACTTTCAGTCAAAGCTGGTGAAAAGTACGGGATTTTATTATACAAGTATAAAAAAAATAAGAAAAAACAAATAACATGAGATAACAACCCTAATATTTTATTTTTGAAATTACTATCTACCATCTCTGCACGTGTCATCCCGTACCATCACATTTGTATTTGTTCACTTTATTCATTTATATAATCAGTTTATTTATCTATGTGTTCACTTTATTCAATTATGAGTTAGATTTTATTTTTTGTATTTTTGTGTTCAGATATTTAATTTATTTTTATTGAACTTATTTGTTTGTATGTGTTCACTTTGATCGTTTAAATGCTCACTTTTTCATTTTGTTCAAGACGAGTTATCATTTCTGTTTTTTTTTTTAAATGGGAAATAAATTAGTCATGAAGCAAAAGCAGTGGTCGATAATGTTCTTTATTTTAGTTTAAGTACCAACATGAATGGACGAAAATTATTGACTAAAAATAAATATTATAGTGGTCGTTCCCTTTTCATGTAGGCTTATTATTGTTGAAATAGTGTCATGCTGTCAACCTCATTTGTGAAAATCATAGTAACCTACCAACTTGGCAGTAGTATCAGATTCCATACATCTTCAATCTTTTAGGACATCAAGACAGAAACTTTAGTTCCACTTTTGTGGTATTCTCAACTAGCAAATTGTCCGATTAAGTAAATTTGTATGCTTAATTAAGTTCTTAACAACTCATAATTGTCAGTGTGAGTGCTTTATCTATCCTAGGTTGTTAGAATTCCACTATATTCCTATTTAATTTTAGTGTGACGACAAAGAAAATGTTTGGCATGGTTAATATACTAATATACGTATATTAATTAAACCTTCCAAAACAATGATGCGTACATTAGACGGAAGGCATCAGTTAGATTTCTCCAATCTTCAATTTTAATTTTGATGGGAGAACGTAATCATTTAGATTTGGTTGCTATCCTTGGAGTGCTGGCATGTGGGACTGTCTCTCTGGTCCAATTGGAACAGAAAGAACTGGTATCCAGCAACAGATATGATTCCTTGTCTCAATCAGACTGATCTGTACATGGATATATTCCTTCTTATCTTAGTTAATTCTCAAATCTGATCCAGGATGAAATATGGCTGAGCGGAGTTTCTTATAATAGCTAGCTAGATTGTTGAATACATAAATGTTGCATTATTTGCAGCAATATCCTACTTACAGATACTAAAATGGTATATTACATAGGGCTGCTATTGTACATGATGGGAATTGCTTTTGACAACCGAGTTTTTGCTGCTCGCAACATAATTTTTTTTTCAAATGACTAAATTGCCCTTGATAGCAATTAAGATTTGTATTCTTAAATTTACCCTGATCTACTTAATTAAATTTCTTAAATTTCCTTTTCTTCTAAATTTGACAACCGTACTCTCCCCCCTAATAATGTTTACATAAATTTGGGATTTCCAGTAACCGTCCTTCCTTTCCTCTAAGAAATTTAGAATTTGCAGGTTAGTTTCGACAAATTTCTACCTTATTCATGGAAATAAACTTTATTTATCAACAATCTCCTTTCAGAGGTAACAATTTCTAATTTAATACTTTGTTTCGTTAATTGTGCAGTATTATTGTTGTTTTGAACGATACTTTACTTCTTTTTGAATTCTCTTTGACCATATGAGTCATTAATTTCAGAACTAATAATTGTTACATAAATGAAAATCAACCTTTCATAACAAAAAGTCACATATTCATGTACAAATTTAATTTCTATTGGAGGAGAGCGAAGTGTTTACTGCTTTGGCAAATATTAGACTGGTCAAAGGACAGTTCAGTCATTTGAAAAATATTTATGTTGCGAGAAGCAAAAACTCGGTTGTCAAAAGCAATTCCCGTATATGATCTACTTCATTTGAACAGGTCAACTAGATAAAACTTCAAAATATTTATCGTTAAATTGAAGTAACAGTCTTTTCAGGATAATTGTAATGTACATTAGATATATTTTTCTTCAAAGTAATCTGAATATGTTGGTATATTAAAAAACATCTTTAGTAGCATCTCATATGTTTTATATGAGGAATGCTAGAATGCTACGCATAACACTGATGAATCTATGCTACGTGTTCGTTTTGTAATTGTACTTCAAACGATCGATTCAAACCGTTCAATGTCTTTTTCATATTGAAATCTCACTAGAAACCAAATTTTATATTTTTTACAATTTGTTTACTAATTTTCCGAATTTTCGAAAATCACTGTTATTGAAAGGTCCAGAATTAATTAGATGAATAATTCTCTAAAAATCTGAAAAAAAATAGTTAAAAATTAAAAAAAAATGTAAAATTTGATTTTCAATGAGATTTCAATATAAAAAAGATATTGAACGGTTTGGATCGGTCATTTGGAATACAAAATTAAAAAACGGATGAGAAGCACGGAGCCCATGTATGCTACGCATAGCATTTAAGCAATGGTCTATGTTTCTTCACTAATATATATTTAAAAACGACACTGAGGCCTTTTTATATAATAACGATGCAAACAGATACTAGTAAATGTATTTAGATTTTTGAAAATGTTTTTTTTTTTTCTAATCAATAGACTTTAATTTAGAAAAGCATGACTCAAATGCTAATAAATTTCTCTTTTGCACCATATAGGACTTGGAAGCAATTCCCTAGCCTCTTCTTAAAAAACAGCGGAGTGTCAACATATATTGTCCATCTATATTGAATTGCACATTATATTTTCTAAATAAGTTGCACATTATATATTGAATTACTGCATGATTATCTTAAATGGTAAAAATCATTAATCTACATTACTGTATGAATAAATAATACTTAGTTTGCATATTTCCACATGAGAGGCCCACATAACACGCATAAAAAAAGGGGGGAAAAAAAGAAACAGAAAAGAGAGATGCCCCTCATATAAAAAGAAACACAAAAAGCAACAAAACTTTTGTATTCAACCTCAATTAGTGAGAATCTTAACTACCTCGCAAAAAAAAATTTCGAGAATGACTACCTCACAAATTTGAAGGAATATCAGATCCCAAAATAATGGAACCACTTTCAGGATTTTTTGTACTTTAAAAAGATCAAGACAGGAACTTTTGTTGGAGTCTTGGAGACCTCAGTCCAGTTCTCTTTCACTTATCTAGCTAGTAGCTTGCTACTAAAACGAAGTGACTAACAATTTTCAAACATAAACAACTAATACAACGATCAAACTTCAAAGTGACTAACAACTTTAGCAACTCATAAAAGCATAAACATTAGTCTCTAAGTACAAAAACAGAGAATGTAAGACACAACTTTTTAATATCCATTATTGATGCACGCTACTTAACCTTGACATGTTGACAATAGATACAAAAGCATCAACATAGTTTCATTACATACATATCACACCCCATCTACTTACAAGAAGCTAGCTAGTTCTTTGCCTCTAGCTACTAAACCTTAAATAAAACATTTCACGGATCAGTAGACATAAAGGCGACCCAAACACACAAACATGCAAACCAATACTTGGTAGTCTTACTTGTACAACAACTGAACATGACACAGCTACCTTGCCACTTAATTTGTGACTATAATATGCCAGCGTTTTTCAGCATAATCAATCAGCTTCTTCCTCTCCAATCCTGGGTCTATGACATGGTTATGGTTCTTGTCACACCTTTTCATGGCTCGCCATGACTTCCATGTTTTGAAACGCAATCCTAGCGTGGCTAGTGCGGCATTAAGCTCATTTCGGCTTATGTAGCCATCATGATTTGAATCAACAGTGTCGAGCCACTGCTCAAACTGCTCTCTTGTCATCTTCCTGAAACGAATATTTCTAGATTGTGGAGGAGGGTAGTGTCCAGGGTCATATGTGTATAGTACCATGGTAAAATCTAGGAGGTATGTTTGGGCTGGTACGGTGAGTAACAATGACAGAAGGGCTATTTATAGAACAAGCAACACTAGTCAGTCAGAGACTTTAGAGTTGGCCGCGGTGTAATATACATTAGTGGTAGTAATTATGAGAATGAGTACTTTATCCTACTAAGTTGGAGTTTTATTACTTTTTATGTTAACTTTTTATCTAGCTCGAAAGATTTCTGGTGGATTTCGCTGGGGGTCTTTATAGATATTTTAATTTAAAAATAAGTTGGGAGGCATGATATCCAATTTATATTCAAAAAAAAAAGAAAAAGATTTCTAGTGGATGATGCACTTCGGATGGTCATGATAATAAGTTAAAGAGAAAGATTCCGCTACCAACATTTTTGTTGTCCCCAAATGTTAACATTTTGCTATTAAGTTATTTTTTTAAATTTAAAATTCAAACATAAAATCCAAACCGCTGATTTTATTTAGTTTAATGAGCGATGCGTTTTCATATAAGTTTTGTAAATTTTGGAATTTTTTTGATACTCGATCAATAGATAGAAAAACAAATGAACCTTGTTAGCTATGATAGATTCGTTCTAATACGTTCATGTTTTAGCCTTTGATCGAGTATCAAATAAACTCTAAATTTTACAAAACTTATATAAAAACATATCGCTCATTAAATTAAATAAGATCAACAGTTTGAATTTAACGTTTGAATTTTAAAATTTTAAAAGCTAACTAAAAAGTAAAATGTTGGCATTTGGGGGCAACCAAAATATTGGTAGCGGAACCTTCCTCTAAGTTAAATGCATGAATCTTAAAGTAGACGAACAGATTTGGATGCGTCAATGATCCTAGCAGTAATTTCTTTTGTAGAAAATCCCAACTAATGTGGCCAAACTCAGCCAGCATGCGCAACTTAGCTTAATTATTAAACTTCTACACGTAGATGATACCACATCCAAATAGACACAATTATGCATATTAGTTTAATAGACAGAGAATTCTGATCATTAATTAATCTTCTTTTTCTCTTTTAAAACGCAATCATTTAGATTTAGATTTTATCCTTGGCATGCTGGGCGGTTAGAGTGGGCCATATATGGTCCATTTGGAAAGAAGGAACAGATGTGTGGGGGCTGATTTCCATATATAATTCTATGTGTCAATGACAAGGCTGAATCATACCTGGATTCCTCCTGGAAAGAATTATTCCACCTTATCTTGATTTCTCTACACTGATGGAGGATGAAATAGGAACGAGATCCTCTAGGTGTTTTTAAAAAGCATCCAGTGAAAGTCATTAATTTGCGTCCGTTCGATTAATAATGGATTCCCTGTGATTAATACCAGATCCGTAGAGATTCGTGCTGCTCGTAAAAATCTACCGTCGAAATTAAATCGGACGGTCATTACTAAAAGACTTCTACTGCGTATTTTAAAAACACATCCAGAGGATCTGATCCGGATGAAATATATCATCGATCCAAGTTTCTGATCACTGTATTATATGAAACAGATATTAATTAACAATACATATAAGTAATAGTATTAGCGATATGCCGTCTATTTACAAATAATATATATTAAAAAGGTTTACTTACGTGACCGTGTATTGTACATACAAGATATATCTTAGAATTAATTCTGATCAAACTAAAGACAGATACATCATAATAAAAGAATTAGTTTTTTTCTTATATATTTGGCGAAATTGAGTATAACCCCTTGATCTTCAAGCTCAGAAATAACCCCCCTATAATCCTTTTATCCCAAGATATAAATCAATTTTAAATAGAAAAAAAAAAGTTGCTTTTTACAATCATGTTAATTTCAATTTGATGGGTAACTGATCGAATATAAACAATTAATCTTAAAGAAGGCCAGAGCTTGTAATTAATGTGAATTAATGAAATATGATTATATCCGATTTCACCTTCTTCTATTAGGACAAAGATTAAAACATCGATCATCCATTGATTAAAACATTGACTCATTTTTCAAAAAGTATTACAATATATGGAGATAAATACTACATACATAAAAATTATTCAACTATATACTTTGAATAAATTATTGCTTCACTTGCCCGTACATATATAATACGGTTTCACAAAACAATGCACTACTCACTCTTGCTAGTCATCTGAGGCATAAGAAAATACTTCCGATCAGATCGAGTTTAAATTAGAGCATACATGGATGTACTCTTTTTCCATCTATCAAGCACTACTACTGCTGCAATTAGTAGGTTAGTTGCTCTAACTTTGGGTTAGCACTAACCCCACCCTTACAAGCTATAACAAGATAATATAGACGACTCAAATCGTCCTCATTTTTTTCATATAGTAATCCAAAACTTTTATCTTATAAAAAATGACCCCTCTTGTAAAAAAATATAAAGAGGCCAGTGACAATATTGACAAATTAACATATATATCACAGATATATGCGACACAAGGCTGCAAGAATAAAAATAATCAATTAGACATTTGATTAAAATTGAGACATATAAAAATAATCAATTAGATATATCACTCTTGCTAGTCATATATTACAGAGTACTTGTAACAGACTATTGCTTTTCAAAGCTTAAATAATCAATTAGACATATAAAATTGAGAAATGCTAAAGTCCAAAGTATAGGAAGGATGGGTTCATCCAATACGACCCTTTTCACATTTCAAATTTCAAATTACCAATCCGAACCGTTCAATTTGTTCTCCATATTGAAAACTTATAAGAAACAAAATTATATATATATTTTTTAATTTCTTACTATTTTTTTGTTTTGGTATTTTAGAAACTACATGATACAAACATTACGGACCCTCCAATAACAATGATTTTGAAAAATACCAAAAAAAGTACAAAATTTTGTAAAAAAATATAATTTGGTTTCTTATAAGTTTTCAATATGGAGAACAAATTGAACGGTTCGGATCGGTCTTTTGAAATTTAAAATGTAAGAAAGATTGTATTGGATGGACCTCATCATCCCATATATTGGACTCTATAAAATTAAGAAAACTGGTTTCATCAATTAATACATTCTAAGGTTATACTCATATTTTCTTTTTCATTTCTGACTAGTAATTAAAAGATATCAATTTGAACTGTAATTTTGAAACAATTACAATATACATCCAAAAGTATTTTGTGCAAATTCTATCGGATATGATATATATGTGCAAATTCTATAGAATATACATGCAGTGCTAATCATGCATTTATTGACAACTACTATTTATAACATTTACATAAGGTGAGATGACACTTGAAACTTGAAAAATAAATAAATAAACGAAAAGGTAAAAGCATGGGCACGCTATTACACACTAACTATTTCACAAAATATTTTTTTAAAAAAAAATACTATATCTGAAAGTCTAAAACATTCTGCCTACGCCCATTTCTTTATTATAGTTTACACATGCATGACATAGGACATGACACAAGCTATCTTTAACAATTTTTAATCAGCCTGTATAATACCCCAGTGCTTCTCTGCATATTCAACAAGGAGATCTCTCTCTTTACCAATGTCTATGACATGGTTATGGTTCAAGTCAATCTTTCTCATGGCTCTCCACACTTTCCATGTTTTAAATTTCAGACCAAGCACCAGTAGTGCAGCATATAGCTCATTCCAGCTTATAAAACCATCATCATTCAGATCAATCTTGTCGAGCCATTGCCTGAACTGCTCTCTCGTCATTTTTGTCGTACCCTTAGACTTAGAAGCAGGGTTCTTTCCTGGGCCAGTGGCAGTAAACACCATTCTTGTATACTTGTGTTTTGTAGAGAGATCAAATTAGATATGTTTGGGTCAGTACGGAGGACAATGACATCTTGTTTCCTATTTATAAGGCTGTAAATTTGGGGACAGTATGCCTCCAAAAAAGGAGGAACATTACGCATGTATAGGGAACTGTAGTGGCATAAATGGTTCAAGACTATAGGTTAAGAATATGTGCTCCTATAAGGGCTCAAGACTATAGATAAGAATATATGCTCTTATAAGTGTGGCGTCCTACTTAAATTACTAAGGATGTGATGGATGTATAAGAACAAGAGGTTATTCTAGATTAAGTCTTAATTCAAATTAAAAAATATATATATCAAAATAAAAACAGATTAAAAAAATTATTGTGAATTGAGGACAATGTAGAAATAATACTCTTAATCCAATAATCTTATTCTTAACCATTTAGGAATGACATTCTTAATCCTAAATATTTTATCATAATCCTATTCTCAAACGAACAAAATGCACCCTAAATTTAATTGTCCTATTCAATTTTCTTGGACTGCCCCTCATGAGCTAGAAAGTTGAACTTTAATTGATAGTTTTGTTGGGGATGTATATGGATCAATTTATCCAGGTATGAGATCCCAAAAACACCTGTTACTTTCGGTCAAGGAATGTGTGCCTCTTTATTCCAAAACAGGGTAACTAAATACTATTTCATCTTATCATCTCCATATAGATTTTTGTGTATATGCATTCCTTACACCTGTCTTGATGCTGAGAGGATATGCCAATACATTTTTCAAGACCCTGCAAGTTCTTTCTACGTGGTAAGAAATACTTATGCTGTCATAAAGCAATGGCTGATTGATGTACTGGTACAATCCAAAACAGTATTACAGTAACAGCCATCTTTTCTAGTAATAATTGATACTTATGCTGTCAAAAAGCAATTGCTGATTGTTGCTGACATGTTACGCATCGGGGATTATATGCTTGCTATAATTGTACTGATTGTTCTGCAACAATATTACATGTTTAGATTTGAATATGTGTTTGGATTGTATAACTTTAATTTCAAATACACATTGGATGCAGACACTGGAATGAAAGAATAAGCTGGTAGGCATGGCAATAATTACAGCTATTCAAAACCAACAGAGAAGACAAAAATACGGCTTATATCTCCAAGGAGACAGCTAAACTTCTGAGCTTGTAACAGCTCATAATTTTCTTTATTCTACCAAAAGAAATTGAACACGTAACAGCTTCAGTCTGTTATAACTCATTAATTCAGCAGTTGCTAACATATATGCAATGATAATTTGTCAATTTATTTCTTGTGCAAGCTGCTTAACCCCCAAGACACTTCAGAGCAAGCTGATTTCTCTCTCTGCTTTGTGCTCTGTTTTTACCCATTTTTTTCTCTCTTTTTTAATTCAATTTTGCTCCATTTTCTAACTGGTAAGATATTAATTATTGTTTCAGTGTTGAAGAAGCATATGAGGCATTAAGTGTTGGAGGAATGTACAGATGTTGTCTTTTTAGCCGAACCTCATATATATATAACAATATAACCTTGATTTTCCTATAACATAATATGAAAATTTCAAAACACAATTTGTTTATATATATCACAATTAGATAATTTCAAATAGACTTCTGCTTCGTTGTTTCAGTCTTTTCAAAATTACAAGAGAAATATTTTTTCTAGTAGAACAATAATTATTAGTTTGCTACAGTTATCACCCTGAGTACATTTTGAATTTATTTTTCTCTAGTAGATGCAATAGATCATAGAGTTCTGGTTAGGTGTTTAAGGATTTTATATATAATAACAGAGTTATAGGTTTATACAGCACAAACACACTCCTGAAAACCTAGGGATGACAAATATAAAATATTACAAAAGTTTGTGGTTAAATTTTTACAAATGCAAACTTAATTGACCTAGTGTCTTTTTAGTGTGGTTCTGATATTCCAATAGGTCTCCGGAAATAATTTCATTGCTATGCGAAAATAATAAGAAAACAAAAATCTTAGCTTAAGATTCCAAATACAACTCTTGATCCATTGCAATCAGTTTCTCTAAGAAACTATGCACTCATATTATCTTTCTGAAAAGTTTATAAATTGGACAGCTGTGCTACTTGCTTTTCTATGGCACACATTTTGGTAACACGTGCATTTGACAACACCAACTTCAAATTTTCCGAAAAAAAAATCGCTTTAAGCTTTAACAGAATGAGACTAGAAGCATTTATTTCAAGCTTGTTTATGAAGAGCTTATCTCCTTAATTACTGATCTTATCATTGTTTACATATGAAATTGGATATTCCCAAAAATAGTCTGTATGGATTAATTAGATCACTCATACAACACTATTTCGTTTGCAATGTAACAAATAATTGGGATCTCAATTCTCAAAAGTACAAATAAAGAATTATAAATATGGAGCTGGAAAAAATTAAACTAGTTTGCAAATAAATGAATTACACACACAACCTAGGAATCTAGGATATTAATGGGTTGGAGCCATTAGGATGGCATTCAAGAGGCAATCAAAGTTTGAATCTTTTGGCACAAATATAATAGTGAGGTTTAGGAGTGTTGTCTATTTAATATAGAAAAAAAAACAGAACATTTGAAAATATAGCCCTAAAATAAACTTGATACCTTTCTATGTATATATAGAAGTTATTTAGGCTAAACAAACATAAATTATCTCATAAACCAAATTAAAAGAAACCAAAGTTCTTTGATAGAAGGAAATCAAATCATCAGACCTAAAACATGTCATGTACAGTTATATTTTCTTATAAATTATTCGAATTATATAAAAGCAGGTCAACACACACTCTTAAACCCTGCTACATTATGCTTCAAAGCTAACAATACTAGACTGTAGCCACAAACATATGACCGTACAATATAAAGGACGTCTAACCAAAAGCAAACCACACACAACATGAGCCGTATATGTATATTGCACATATTAATTCTAAGACATTCAGATTAATTAGACACTAATTATCACTGACTATGATCCCCCAGTACCTTGCAGCATAGTCATAAAGCAATTTCCTCTCAACTTTTCCATCAATGACCTTATTACGGTTTAGATCAACCTTCTTTATGGCCCACCATGACTTCCAAGTTTTCCACTTGAGACCCAACTCCTTAAGTGCACCATGGAGCTCCTTCCGACTTATGCTACCATCACCGTTTGAATCGATATGATCAAGCCACTTATCAAACTCCTCTGGTGTCATCTTCTTACGTAAAACAGAAGAGTGACCGGGATTTCCATCATCAATAGGCATCATGACTAGCCTGAGAGATGGTAGTATTACAATTAGCTAGTTAGACAATATGTTAAGGTTAATTTCAATGTGGATTGTACAACAATCATCACGTACGCTATTTATAAGCCAGTGGATAGTGGCGATGTACTATTTCTAAGACAATGACATGAGAGTACCCGTTTTCAATGTAATGAATTCAACATCCCTGCACTTCACTTTGTCGAACCACTGGTTATATTTGGTTGGCAGCAACATATAGGACAATGTATTAAAAGCAATGGTATGAACGACACAACGAGTCAACGACACATGGTATGTACAATCCCTAGCGGATAAGGGAAAACTAGTTGCAGAAGTACATTCCCTAGTGGATGCACATCCTTGGATGGGAATTGCTAAATTCTGGAAACTAATCTGCACAGATAGCAGGGATTGTAAATCATAAGTATATTTCTGCTAATTTAAGAGCAATCTTGTAAAGATGTAAAAAAATTAGAAAAATGTCAAAATTTATATTTTTTGAGGTAGACTAAAATAAGTCGCGATTGACATTTGAGTCCGTCAGCTGCGATTAAATTTCAATTTTCGTGATTCTAACAATTGATCCGAACCGTTCAATATGTTAAATTTTATATTTTTCTGAAAAAGTTTAGTATTTTACAAAATTCTTAATCTAAACAATTCTGGACCATGCATCTCAAATGAGAGGTCGCAGGTTCGAAACCCGGCTGGGGGGTCTTTATAGACATTTAATTTAAAAATAAGTTGGGAGGCTTGACCCCCAATTTATCTTCAAAAAAAAAAAATTCTGGACCCTTCAATAATAACGATTTTTTAAATTCTCAAAAAAATAGTAAAAAAATTCAGAAAAATATAGAATTTGGTCTCCAATGAGATTTCAACGTGGAAAACATATTGAACGGTTTGGATTAGCCATTAGAATCTCGAAAATTGAGATATAATCGCTGCTGACAGGTCGATCCGTCGGTCGTGACTGATATTAGTGAACCTCATATTTTTCTAGTGAGATTTCAATGTGAAGATTGTAATGAGCGGTTCAAATTGGTCATTTGGAGTTCTAAATTTGAGATGCAATTGTGTTTGATGGGAACATCACTCAAGTGCTATGTTCTAGCATATATAGCAGCATACAAGAAAATAGAAATACTTTTTTGCATTTCTAGACTTCAAATAATCTTAAGTAAACATATGTTCAGTTCACACTCCCATAAGAATCGAAAGTTCCATTATCCTCCTGTCTTCAATCATAAGCACACAAATGAGGCCTATTCTCTTCTTCTAAAATTTAAATTGAACTATCGATTGTGTACTTTCTTCATTTTCACATAATTACATGTCATTTACTTTACAAAAGATGCCAGATGTCAAGTTTCAGCATTTGAGGAAGAAACACAGAGTGTACACTATTCAGTGTAGTCATTCGAATATTGATCTGATCCGGAGCTATATATGCAATTTACATCAAACAGCAACCAATAGAGTGTGGCAAAAGAATTACTATTACCAAAGAGAACATATATATAAAAAAGAAAAAAGGCAATCTTATTTACATCCGCATCTTAGATTATTCAAACACAACACCGCATTCTAATTTTTAATCAAAATCGTGCATGGAAACATATTAAGTTAATGTAAACAATATATATATCCAGATAGAGGTTCTATCCAACACGTGTATCTTTCACTAAAGTAGTATATATCATTAAGCCAAGAATATTCCTGTGAGACGAATGAAGACAGAATTAGAAAGATGAATTGGGGCCCTTGGAACCTCCAGTGAACCAGAGTTTATCTGTCTTTATTTCAAGAAAGTTGTCAAAAACCTATATTATAATTTGAAATATTACATACTCACACTATTAACACTGTTTTCACTACTGAGAAAAAAATATTAACGTAATTATTTCAACTCCCAATAACAGCAAAAATCGTTGCAGACTTGTGGTCGGAGCTAATATGTACTGTAATAATGTTAAGTTACCAACGTTTGTGTTGGAATATGTGTTAGGAACTCAAGTCCATGTGCAATTTTAATTTTTATTAACATTTAACAAGTAATTAACACGCACGAAAAACGGATCTAGTTATTCAAGTCATTTAACATATAAAAGGAGAAGCGTAGGAGATTACCTCTTCCGAAATCGTATTCGGAAGGCTCGAATCCAAGCTCTTGGAGTCGGTGGCGTGCTCGTCACCCTCTTGACTTCCTCCGGTTGCCTCGAGTCCACCTAGAAGATTAACCAAAGTCTCAAGACAAGTGCTAGCTTGTCCGAGACGATAGCTAATTTCCTTTTGATTTCCTTCGCACGATTAACTGTTTAACTGGAAGGAGAATCGCTCAACGCATGAACTAGAGATGGAATTAAGAGGTTAGAAAATGGAGAAACCGATTTTCTCCACTATGAATAGTAACCGTGAATAGTGAACAGTGCGGCCAAGAGAGAGGAGAGAGGAAATTAGGGTTTTTCCTTGACTTCCTCCCAAAGAAACAATCAATATATATATAGAACGTTTCCATAATTAGATTTCTCTCTTCCTATTTTCTCCTGGACGAAATTGTCCCTATCATGGCTGAAATTTTCAGCCCTCATGTGGGCCAGGCCACATGATATAATGGCCCATTAAATCACTCCTTTAATTCGTCTCATATCGGACTTTCAGTTAACTGATTAACTAAAAGGCCAATTAGCTCAGTATAATAAATATGCATTGAACTAACTTAATTATTAACATATTAATAATTAATTTGGAATTAGCATATGCATTATATTATTTCTATATGATCCATTTGAGTTAATTAATTATAACGGTTCATAACGGTATATAATTAATTAATCAACTTATCATATATTCGCAGTACTCGCTACTGCAAATAAACAAATAATGCACGTATGGTTAAAGTCCTATTTGTGTGACCCTTTGAGGATTTATGCTATGTTGGCCATGGAAAATAAATCACCATTTATTTCCATTAATCATAAGCGGTATCTAGCAACACGTTATGATTCCCAATTCGCATAAATAAATACTGTATCAATACAGTACTTCAATCCTGCATAAGAAAAAGTATCTTATTATTTTGATTCCTATGTCACATGATATCCTTGTATAATCCAAGATAGGAATGTGTCATTCTTGCAGATTATACGTTTCTTGATCTAGAGTTGATCGCCTAGTTGCGCGCATACGATCCAACTCCATCAAGGGGCCCAGTAGATATCATCACTCACTAGGTGAACTAATGAGGGACATACGGTTGTCTTGATGACCAGTTTCTCCCCGCACAATTCAAGAGAACATAAATAAAGTCCGTATAGCAGCCCTTATCAGGAATCAGCGTTAGACGATATTTATAGAACCTATCCTCATGTGGAAAAACTGAACCATCTCAAACTCGAAATCAAACACGTATGAAATAAATAATGACACATAACACAATCTATATATTTATTTCATTGGGTCATGTCCTGTACTATGTTCCAGTAACATATACATATGCAATTAAGTCGGTAACTCATTACCCATGATTTGTAGAACTTAATCATCACTTAACTTGCATACTAATCTTATATGATAATTAATGTTCCTTGTTAATTATCAAGATTATGGACTCTTTAGAGATATTATTGTCATTCTGACGAATGATCCACAGAGATCTACAATTCAGATCCTCAACCTGAATGATCTGTCAACAATAAACTCTAGGAACAAATGATCAAGCATCATCAATAACATAAACTAATATAATAGCCACCAACTGATTGGCTTCTAGGACATATCTCTAACAATCTCCCACTTGGCCTAGAGTCAATCAATAGTGACTTCTAGCCAGTGAATAATTGAGAACGATGTCATATATCTACATATATACATGTCTCGAACCTCAAAAGAAATAATACGCTTATAGCCAGTTACTCACACGTCCATTACGCATGGATGCTCAATAGCATCTCGTATACTGCTTAAGGTAAAGGTTATGTCAGAGTCTTCGCTGTGTTTGCGAAACTATCCACTTTTGGTTGAACCTACACATATATATACTCCTATATATATAGTCTTGATCATCATCATATGAGATCAAGTGATACTGTCATAGATCATAGTTGGATCACCAATCAGATATTGGGTTCTTCAAGACTAAGCTATGGTTCGAGATGCATAGAATCATATCAGCTTGACTGAGAACATCTTGATCCAAACTATTCTCTTTCGTTGCTTCACAAGTTGCTATCTATTTTGCTTTGGTGACGGAAACGGTTGTAATATCCCATTTAGAACACCTTTTAAACTTACAACACCACCTTTAAGTAAAATATGTAGCTCAATTGTGATTACATCAATCTTTCGAAATCTGGCATTAGTGTAACAACTTACACGAGCTCTTTTTCATCATAGATGAAAAATATCTCTCTTTCTTATAAGGTACTCGAGAATATCCTTTGATTATTGTCCAAATGCGTGTCTCTTGTATCCATTTGACAACTGTTTGTCATACTTCTTGGATACTACACATTGGGGCATGTGCATAAGTATGACGTATATTATGAAACTCATAATGAAAGAATGCTTGAACTGTTTCACGCACTTCTTCTCGAATTGAGTTGCAATAAACCGAGTTAAACTCAAGTTATATGCCATATGACGCGATTCGACATAAAGTCCAGCTTTCATGTTTCTAGAACTCTTCGTCATTATATGCACATTCGTCGAAACCTAACATCCATCATAATCTATCTCCATAGATTTTGTTTCCTAGGATTTAGGTGATCTTGCCCAAGAAATCATTCTTCAATGAGATCTTGACAATATTCATTTAATCAATGTTATTTCCCAATTAATATCCAGTTATCTTGTACAATATAGATGACACAATTATGCTCCCACTGAATATCTTGTCTATACAAGATACTTTTGACGAAGATCAACTCCTTGACTTCCTTGTCAAAATATTTATTCCACAGTACTCTCTTCGATCCACTAATGGATCCTTGAAGTACGCATATGTTTATAGCAATACATCAATCAAGACCTTGATTTGTGTCAAATACACATCTTTTTTCATTCAATCAATGAAGGCGGTTTTGATGTACCTTTCCATATATCAATATATATGAAATGCAACTATTGCTAGAATGATCTTTATTGACTGACTTATAAATAACTTCAAGTGAGAAACCATACTTTGTACATAGTCAACTCGTCATCGACTTAGACATAGCCACAAGCGTGAAGCTGTGCTTTGTACATAGTTGACTTGCCATCCATGTCAATCTTTCCTTTAAAGATCTGAATGTTCTTGACGGATTGCTCCTTCATGAACATCAACAAAGGTCCATACCTTGTTGTTACACATGGATTGCACTTAAAGATCACATGGGTTCAAAACATACTTGTGGAATCGGGTTCTTCCATCGGTTCTTTAATTATCAACGGATCCTCATATGCCAGGTACGAGGATGTCATGATGTCTATGCACCTTTCAGTTAGACAATCACTTTCGTTGACCTTTTGTAGGATTAGTGCTCGAGGTTCATGAACCTCTTCCACAACGATTTGTAGAATAAGTTCTCGATCCTCGTATGTACTGAGTTTCTCAAACATCATCAGCTCGTGAGATGTTTAAGTCATCATTAGAAGCGAGCGTGCTAAAGAACTTCTTCCTTTCACAACGACTTGTGAATGAAGTTTCGCTCAACTCCCACTAAGCACCATGTATGGAGTAACAAGTTTTCCATAAAGGATACTTCTTGTAGTGACACATAAACTCATTTATGCTCACCTTACTCCCACTACTTTATCTTGAGAACGTTATTCTCCAAGACTATGTCATGATGAGCAACAACTAGATTGTTCTTACCATGTTCGTAGAAGTAGTACCTTTCGATTAGTTTAGGCATCCTACAAAATATTAAGCGTCCTATTTGGGTCAAAGCTTATTAATCAACAAACCTTGAAATAAGCTTTTTAACACCAAATCTTGAGAAATAATGTACTTAGAGATCAAATCTCGTAAGATATCTTTCTCAATAGACTTCGATGGAACATTATTCAGTGTAAACAATATTGTCTTCAAGCATAAGTCCCTAATATGAGTCAAATAAGTCAATTTGATTTATTATCGATCGAACGATATCAAATAGTGTTCGATACCTTCATTCTTGGACACACTATTTTCACAATGTTCCTCATAGAGTGAGTTATGAAATGACTTTCACACTCTTTAGATAATATCTCAAATCATATGACTTAACTATTCACCATGATCAATTGTAAGACTTTTCTTTTCTTGAACGGTCTCTTAACTTCACACTTGAACTCCTTTGAACTAGTCAAAAAGTTCACACTCATACCTTATCAAATAGATACGTTAATATCTATACTTTGATCGTTGGCTAAGTGGTAAAGTCTCAATAACCTTTCAGTACACAAGTACTTATAGGTCTACATACATCGACATGTATAAGTCCTAATCAAGTTACTTGTCCTTGAACCTTTATAGGTCAAATGCGCTTTTGTCATCTAACAAACATGATTCGCATATCTCTATTGATTCGAAATCGAATTGAGCCACGAGTTCCACGCTATGTAGACTCTCATAATGCGATTTTTGTTTATGTATGACTAAGCGGTCATTTCACATGAAAGTCGAACACTTTATGTGAAGTCTTACGCATCCTATTTGTCATTCAAAACTCGTTTATCTATTTCAAGCATATTCAAGCAATAAACATGAAATCATATAAACAAATCCATAATAAAAGAACATCGCTTGTCTTTTACAAAACGTAATCATCCATCATCTATATGAAATGGAGATAAAGTTTTAGGATGTAAGAAACGAGGTACTCGACCTACAGTTCCTATTAGTAAAGACAACTCTACGTATCCAATGGTAGTGGCTTAAACGAATAAGCCATATCCTTATACGGAGTTTACTTTACTAATCTCGAGCTTTCTCTCACTCTTCATTGCCTACACATTTCATTAAATGCGAGCATATGAACTAGTACTAAGTTACTGGAATGAATTTAGAGATAGCGAGATAATTTGAACGACAAATACTTTCGAAAGTTTAGAACATTTCCACACAATAATCATGGCACTTCGGACAACTTTTCAAATGCCTCCATAAATGGCAAATGAAACATCTCATGTGACACATGTTCACAATTGAGGGTCTCGAAGTCTCAACTCAAACTTAAGCGAAGTATTTCTTAAATACTTAGCTAATTACTATTTGCACAAACAAGTTTGCGAAATGTAACATCATTTCTTTCATTTAATTAGGAAGAGATAGCATGACAATATCAACAGTCCTTGATATCGGAGATCTAATATCTCTAGTTGCCAAATAGCTACTCAAACCTTTCGGTTCGTAAGCCATTGGAACCTTCATGTACCTTCTCAAAAGAAGTCTCTCTTACTTAATTCATGCTCCATTACTCGATCATAAATGATTGACTCAACATCTACTTTCTCTAAGAACTCCTTCTTGAGTAAGTGAATGCGAGCGTAGGAGTCATATCTAGTCCGTATGAATTCTATAATCCAAAGATCTAGAGATCCTAAAATGAGAATATCAGCATCCGCTTTATTGAATAACTTTTCGTAAAAGTTAATCAATCATCGCGATGCTACGTTTGGGAAGTTGAGGAATATTTTTAGGAATAAACATGCTCAAGTTTCTTTTCGCCAAGAACATGTCTTAGGAATTGATATTACTTCTCCAAGTAAATACCTTTAGAAACGAGATAGTTCAAATTCAAAGATTGATCGCAACGAAATTAATACATTTAGTATCTATAACAATTTCAATTTAAGGTCATTTAGTTTATGCAATGTTTTATTTATAACAATAAACAAAACTCCCACTACATTTATTTAATGTCCCAAATGTAGTTGGTTTTCCAAGATCCCCGTTTTCATCAAGTAAAGCCTGCTATGGCACGTCACCCTACTTAACTAGACAAGGTAGGTTCTCCAACCAATCATATCAATCATATGACTATTGGTTTGTGAATATATATATATTTACAAACTTCGCCCCGATGTCCAAACTCTAGTTGGGTCCATCGATAAGCAACATCTCTCTATTTGCTCCTAACAAATCCATTTATTTGTACCCCGACTTCCGCATGACAACCATGACGTCCGCTTGGGCGGACCGCGCCATGAGAGGGCAAGCGACGTGAAGGGGATAGAGAGAAGGAGGGCGATCGACTTAATCAAATTAATTGGGACAATCATGATGCGACTTTGTTTGGTGGTCGTGTCAGCATACACCCATACCTATCCTATGACATTTCATAGTATGCAAACAATCACATAATAAGCATCTCAAGGCACAACCATTGTTGTGGGTTTGTATGGCTCCAGCTTGCATATTAATCTTCGCTGCATCTCCATGTAGCAAGACTAATCTAATTCAAGCCCTCCCACTAATTATAATGATCATATCCTATAATTAATAGAAATAAATACATGTGAAAAAATCCTAATTCCCTCCTAGGCCTTAGGGGCATGCAAGCCTCACAAGTTACATTAAAATTAATCAAAATTAATTAATGGCACAAAAGACCGCATTACACACATTCACACATGCATTCATTTACAAACCACAAGGCATTGGAATCTTGAGCCATACTAAACCCACGATCCTCCTACAAAAACGAGTTAGCACATATACAATATACATGTTCCACTAGTTTTTAATTAACTTCATTAATTAGAATCTTTGTGTATGCTTGTCGCTCGTTTTTCCAAATGCAAATAGGTTTAACATTACAACTACTTGTTTAAACCTTTGAAATTTAATCAACAAATCAAAAACAGAAAGGAGGGTATTTAAGGAGCGTTCTAATTAACATTTCAACTAATTTGATTAATTAGAATATATTTTAACTAATTCAAATAAGCAATTTGGGACCCGATAAAATCCGATATTTTTCGGTCACCAAAAATTCCGAAATAAATCCAGAGAGCTCCTTACAATGAGTGTAACTACCAATAAAAATTTCAAGGAGAGATCAGCTACCATCAGGGAGAAACAAAAAAGACAAAATCCCAGACAGCGCGCGGAGCGCCGTTAGAGAAAATTCTGTTTTGGCTTCAACCTTTCGGTCTGTGTGATCACCCCCTTGATATTTTTCAAGCAAACAATTTATATAGAAAAATACTTTACATACTAGGTTATCATTCCATAAAAAAAAAAAATACTAAGGTCTATTCAAAATCATCGAGTTAAACGGCAAACAAACAAGAAGCCCTGTTCTGAAACAGACTGACGACTGAAACCATTTGACCTAGTTGAAGCATCAAACCTTAAAGAAAAATTATGAAACTAATTTTTACAGAATTCTAATTCGAAGTTGAACAATTCTATTCAAACACTTTTCTATAAAAGTCCTTCAATAAATTTAATTTTTCAAAACAACCAGCTTGTTCAGAAAAACAGATCTGACGACTTCGATTCTTTCCACACTTGAACATCCATATAAAATCCGAAACAGGTAACAAATTACACATATCCAGAAAGAGTATCAAGTCTAGATTAACTCTAGCCAAAGATTAAAGGTAGCTATTTTTCAAAAATACGTCCTTTTTGCCATACAAACAGAACTGTGCAGCAGAACGGCAGATCTGCACACCGTTACCGTTTAATTCACTAAAAATTCATAACTACTTATAAAATAGTGAAACCAGCGCCAAAAGAACCACGACTCAAAGATCTACAACCTCCAGTAAGAGAGAAAAGATTCCAGAGAAATTTACATCACGAAAAATAAGCAACAAGGCAGAAAAATAACTTTTTCCAGAACAGCAAGCACACACATCACTAATTAACTTTGTTAATTACTAATTTCTCGATTTAAAATGTTAAAAACTTGAATAACGACCAGCGCTCTGATACCACTGTTAGGAACTCAAGTCCATGTGCAATTTTAATTTTTATTAACATTTAACAAGTAATTAACACGCACGAAAAACGGATCTAGTTATTCAAGTCATTTAACATATAAAAGGAGAAGCGTAGGAGATTACCTCTTCCGAAATCGTATTCGGAAGGCTCGAATCCAAGCTCTTGGAGTCGGTGGCGTGCTCGTCACCCTCTTGACTTCCTCCGGTTGCCTCGAGTCCACCTAGAAGATTAACCAAAGTCTCAAGACAAGTGCTAGCTTGTCCGAGACGATAGCTAATTTCCTTTTGATTTCCTTCGCACGATTAACTGTTTAACTGGAAGGAGAATCGCTCAACGCATGAACTAGAGATGGAATTAAGAGGTTAGAAAATGGAGAAACCGATTTTCTCCACTATGAATAGTAACCGTGAATAGTGAACAGTGCGGCCAAGAGAGAGGAGAGAGGAAATTAGGGTTTTTCCTTGACTTCCTCCCAAAGAAACAATCAATATATATATAGAACGTTTCCATAATTAGATTTCTCTCTTCCTATTTTCTCCTGGACGAAATTGTCCCTATCATGGCTGAAATTTTCAGCCCTCATGTGGGCCAGGCCACATGATATAATGGCCCATTAAATCACTCCTTTAATTCGTCTCATATCGGACTTTCAGTTAACTGATTAACTAAAAGGCCAATTAGCTCAGTATAATAAATATGCATTGAACTAACTTAATTATTAACATATTAATAATTAATTTAGAATTAGCATATGCATTATATTATTTCTATATGATCCATTTGAGTTAATTAATTATAACGGTTCATAACGGTATATAATTAATTAATCAACTTATCATATATTCGCAGTACTCGCTACTGCAAATAAACAAATAATGCACGTATGGTTAAAGTCCTATTTGTGTGACCCTTTGAGGATTTATGCTATGTTGGCCATGGAAAATAAATCACCATTTATTTCCATTAATCATAAGCGGTATCTAGCAACACGTTATGATTCCCAATTCGCATAAATAAATACTGTATCAATACAGTACTTCAATCCTGCATAAGAAAAAGTATCTTATTATTTTGATTCCTATGTCACATGATATCCTTGTATAATCCAAGATAGGAATGTGTCATTCTTGCAGATTATACGTTTCTTGATCTAGAGTTGATCGCCTAGTTGCGCGCATACGATCCAACTCCATCAAGGGGCCCAGTAGATATCATCACTCACTAGGTGAACTAATGAGGGACATACGGTTGTCTTGATGACCAGTTTCTCCCCGCACAATTCAAGAGAACATAAATAAAGTCCGTATAGCAGCCCTTATCAGGAATCAGCGTTAGACGATATTTATAGAACCTATCCTCATGTGGAAAAACTGAACCATCTCAAACTCGAAATCAAACACGTATGAAATAAATAATGACACATAACACAATCCATATATTTATTTCATTGGGTCATGTCCTGTACTATGTTCCAGTAACATATACATATGCAATTAAGTCGGTAACTCATTACCCATGATTTGTAGAACTTAATCATCACTTAACTTGCATACTAATCTTATATGATAATTAATGTTCCTTGTTAATTATCAAGATTATGGACTCTTTAGAGATATTATTGTCATTCTGACGAATGATCCACAGAGATCTACAATTCAGATCCTCAACCTGAATGATCTGTCAACAATAAACTCTAGGAACAAATGATCAAGCATCATCAATAACATAAACTAATATAATAGCCACCAACTGATTGGCTTCTAGGACATATCTCTAACAATATGATGTCACAAAAGATCTTGATTTAGATCTAATGTGACATTTGACTTGGTAAGGAAGAAACGTCAGACTTGAAGCACAAGAAACGCTTAACTTGACATGCAAGTCATGAGTGATTTGGTGTATAAGAAACACTTAATTTATTGTCAAAAAAATATGTTCTATATATAGATTTTCTCTCCTAGCATTATAACATAAAAAAATTATTGAAAATAAATAAAAAGAGTGGTGTGTGAGAGTCGTAAACATAGGTACACATTGTACCGAACCACGTAAAAATCTATGTTCTTTGTGTGATTGTTTTTCTTTACATGGTATCAGAGCGGTAGGTTCTGAGATCTACACGGAGGTTTCTTTTCTTCTTCTTCTAGTTTTCCTGTGCGAGTTACTGCACAGCCGGTTATCCTTCATGTGCGAGTTATTGCACAGTCAGTCCTTTCCCTGTGCGAATTACTGCACAGCCGGAGATTTGTGTACTTTATCCTTGTGCGAGTTACTGCACAGTGGTTTTCTGATCCCTACACGAAGGAGTTGTCTAGTTGGTTGTTCTTTTCGATCAGACATCATCTTGACCTTCGATCCTCGACCAGACCTTATCTGAAAATCGACCAAAATTCAAAATTTCGGACTGAAATTTTCTGCCAAGACCTCGACTTCAACCAAAACCCAAATTTCGGACAAAAAATCTTATAATTTCGGACCAAAATTTTCCTGAATCTGACCTAAAATCTCTAGCAATCAAAGTACCAGAGACCATGACTCTTATTCAAAGCCTAAACGACTGTTGGATTATAGATTCAGTGGCAATCGACCATATGACTTACAACAAGGACGACTTGATAAGAGAATCTCATCCAAGGAAGACTGAGATCGTCAATGCAAATGGGAAAGTTTATCCAGTCACAAGGGCAGGAGATGTTCGATTCTCCTCTTCTCTAACTCTTTCAAACATTTTATCTGCTCCTTCTCTTTCATCAGGACTATTGTCTGTAGGTCAATTGTGTAAAGAACTTAACTGTGTTGTACTCATGTATCTCAGATTTTGTCTCTTTCAAGATCTCATGACAAAGGATATTATTGGCGTGATACTAAGAGAGGAGGACTGTATCATTTGGAAGACATAGTTACTGGAAGAGCTCACTTATCTGCTGGTTCAAGTTCAAGTAGGAAGTTTTCGATTTGGATGTGGCACAGTCGTTTGGGCCATCCTTCATTCGGGTACTTTAAGAAACTTTATCCAAGTTTATTTTCTGGATTTGAAAATAAATCTTTTGATTGTGAGACATGTATTAAATCTAAGAGCCATCGAGCTCATTTTTCTAAAAACTTGGATGATGATAATATCAGTCCTTTTGACCTGGTTCACTCTGATGTATGGGGACCTTCTCTGGTAGAATTCCTGGTAGGTAATAGATGGTTTGTGTTATTTGTTGACAATTGTACTAGAATGACATGGATTAATATGGTGAAGCATAAAAATGAAATACCACTTGCCGTCAAATCTTTCATTACAATGATAAAGAACCAGTTTGGTAGGAATGTTAAAATTTTCAGAAGTGATAATGGAAGGGAATTTGTCAACAAAACATTAAGAGAATTTTTTAACACCAATGGGATTATACATGAAACAAGTTGTGTGGATACTCCTCAACAAAATGGCATAGCAGAGCGAAAGAATAGGCAAATTCTAGAAATGACAAAGGCAATGATGCTAGAAAACAATGTACCTCATTCTTATTGGGATAATGCAGTTACATCAGCAGTTTGCTTGATGAATATGTTGCCTTCTGTGGTATTTGACTTTCAAACACCCTTGCAAGTACTTTCAAAATACTGCTTAATTCCCTCAGTCCTTACAATTCCACCAAAGGTATTTGAGTGTATTGCGTATGTTCATATACAGAAACATCAAAGGTCAAAGTTGGTTCCTTGTGCTGAAAAATGTGTGTTCATAGGGTGTGGTCCACGTCAAAAGGAATATAGATGTATGAATCCGATCTTAAGAAAAATTTATACTACAATTGATGTGACTTTTATTGAAAATGAGAGGTATTTTGCGAAAGATCAGGCTCATTCTCAGGGGGAGAGTATCATAGATAATGAGTCTTGATTTGATGCAACAAAGGATGAAGCTTTTGGACCAGAACATGCTCATTTCGGACCGAATTCTGAAAATTTTGGTTTGAACAGAATAGGAGATACAAACAGGAGACGCATTTCGGACTGAATTTAGACCATTTTGGTCTGAATTCTGCAAATTTCGAACCGAATTCAGACCATTTCGGTCCGAATTCAGAGACTGAAGGTGATAAATCAGACCCAGAAATGGACCCACTTGATGATTGGAGTCCAACAGAAGAGAATTTATAAAGTGACAATGAAAAAATGATATAGTCTCCTCCTTCACCACGTGACCAGACTCCAGAGTCAGAGGTAAGAATTCTGAACCTATTACTACTAATCCTAGTTATCAGTTGCCTTTCAGGTTCAATAGAGGCAGACCTCCGAAGAGATATAGACCGGATTAAAATGGTGAAGGCAAGTATTAAATGGCAAACTTCATGAGTATGTCTCACATGCCGGAGCCTGTGAAAGGTTCAATAAAGACAGACCTCCGAAGAGATATAGACCGGATTAAAATGGTGAAAGCATGTATGCAATGGCAAACTTCATGAGTATGTCTCACATGCCGGAGCCTGTAAAAGAATTCGACAAGGTTCTTGCCTCAGTTCAGATTCCAAGAAGTCTGAATAAAGCTCTCAGTGATCCAAAATGGGTAGATGCAATAAAGACCAAGATGAATGCACTGGAGGAGAATGATTCTTGGGAATTGGTAAGAAGGCCAAAAGATAGAAAGTCAGTTGGCTGCAAATAGGTATTCACAATCAAGTATGGACCCACTGGAGAAATTGACAGGTACAAAATGAGGTTGGTAGCAAAGGGTTACTCTCAGACTTATGGAGTGGACTATCAAGAGACTTTTTCACCGGTAGCCAAGTTGAATACTGTCAGGATTCTATTATCCATTGCAGCGAACCGAGATTGGCCTCTGCACCAATTTGATGTGAAAAATGCATTCCTACATAGTGACATAGATGAAAAAATCTACATGGACATCCCACCAGGATATGGTCATTCGAGTGAGCAACCTCTGGTGTGTAGATTGAAGAAAGCACTGTATGGTCTCAAACAATCACCAAGGGCATGGTTTGGAAGATTTGCAATGCAATGAAAGAATATGGATACACCCAGAGTGATGCAGATCATACTTTGTTCTTTTTTAAAAATAAAGGAAAAATTATGATTTTAATAATCTATGTTGAAAACATGATAATCACAGGTGATGATTATGAAGGAATCCAAAATCTGAAAGAAAAACTGTCAAAAAAATTTGAGATGAAGAATCTAGGAGGTTTGAAGTACTTCCTTGGAATCGAAGTGGCACACAGTAAGGAAGATATTTCTTTATCACAGAGAAAATATATACTAGAATTACTTGCTGAAACAGGAATGTTGGATTGCAAACCTGTTGATACACCCACCAAACAGAACAACAAACTTGGGATGTTCCCTGATCAGGTACCAACAAACAAGTAACAATACCAGAGATTGGTAGGAAGACTTATTTACTTATTACACACTCGACCTGATATTGCATATGACGTGTCTGTGGTGAGTCAGTTCATGCACGCTCCTAGTGAGCAACACATAGAGGCTGTTATGTGGATTTTAAGGTATCTTAAAGGATATCTTAGACGAGCTATCTTTTTCAAGAGAAATGGACATTCTCAAGTTGAAGGTTATATAGACTCTGACTGGGCATGAGATGTGACTGACAGGAAGTCTACATCTGGATACTTCACTTTTGTTGGTGGAAATTTGGTCACATGAAGGAGTAAGAAACAGAAGGTAGTGGCCTTATCAAGTGCTGAAACTGAATTCAGAGGAATTGTTAAAAGACTGCAGGAATTGCTGTGGATAAAAAGGGTACTTAAAGACCTTGGTTTCTATAGTTATGAAGAAATGAATCTAGTTTGTGACAATAAGGCTGCCATTACTATCTCTCAAAATCCAGTACAACATGATAGGACCAAGCAAATTGAGGTAGATCGACATTTTATTCAGCAGAATCTTGAAAAAAAAGATCATAAGCATTCCTCATGTAAGGATTGAAGAATAATTTGCAGACATACTGACAAAAGGGGTGTCCAGTACCATCTTCCATGGAATGATGTGCAAGTTGGACATGCGAGATATCTACATGCCAACTTGAGGGGGAGTGTTGGAATATGATGTCACAAAAGATCTTGATTTAGATTTAATGTGACATTTGACTTGGCAAGAAAGAAACGTCAGATTTGAAGCACAAGAAACGCTCGACTTGAAATGCAAGTCATGAGTGACTTAGTGTGCAAGAAACACTTAACTTGTTGTAAAAAAAATATGTTCTATATATAGGCTTTCTCTACTTGCATTGTAACGTAACAAAAATTTTTGAAAATAAATGAAAAGAGTGGTGTGTGTGAGTCATAGACGTAGATACATATTGTACCGAACCATGTAAAAATCTGTGTGTTCTTTGTGTGATTATTTTTCTTTATAGTTTGTATTCATAACACTTATTAGATTAAAAATGTGAAACCTTAATCAAAATTAAAAATAAAAAATTCTACTCTCATGTCATTTTAGCGATAATTAAGGAAATGAACATGAAAAAAAGTAATCGGCCTGGTGCCAACAAAGTATTATGGAATTTATCTGGACTGGCAACTATGGTTGATTCATAAAATGAATATTATCAGAATCGCTTTTAATATTGTGCAATTTTTCATCAATTTAAGCAGTGCAGAATTTAAAGTTCCTATATGTTCCAATTACTCATATCAAGCCTTGAATTTCACCACCGTAATTGTGTGTGTGTGTGTGTGTTCAGATATGTCCCAAATTTAGAATTATGGGAATCAAAACAATGGGCACATAGATTTAACAGCAGGGGACCATGAGAATCAGTACAAGTGATCCGATTTGCAGTATAAATATATAAGGTCCTTAATTTATTATTCTGCTCTCAAAGTGTGTGAAGTTTCATGATTTTAAAAGACCAAGTATATGACAAAGTTATTTCCATACACAATCCTTATGCAGAGTTTGTATATTGTACCTAAATTGATATTTTCGACATCCCTGCAAGTTCTTTTTTTTTTCCTTTTTGAAGAAAGATGGATTTCTTTGCCATCCAACTTTTTGAAATTAAAGGTGCCTGCATGTAAATAATCTAAAGATGTTATATCTTTTCTGCTAGAAAATATACCTTTGAGTCTTTGAATGATCAGATTTTCAGGTAAATTTCTTACTTACAATAAAAGATTATGGGATGACATACCTTCGTTCCGCAAAGAAGCGAGACATTTAAAAAAAAAATCATGCTAAATGACTTCTCTTCTTTTTCTTTTACCTAATAAAATCATACACTAACTTTGCTTCATATATATTCAAATTATTTGAAGAAGATACAGGTCCTTTAATTTCAGGACATATGACGCCTAGAGCACTGCAATCCATCAAAAGATGCAACAAACCTGGGCATGAAAGATCAAGCTTATGTCTTATCTACAAGTTGGATCAAGCCTATATATCTATATTTTCAATTTTTTTTTTTTTTGGAATCGATCAAGATATATGAATTCAATCAAGATTGATGAAGCGACAACTTGAGATGATTTTTTGATGGACAGTAGAACATAGGACAAGGTTCTCTGTATTGGGTCCAGTGGCATCAAAGTCTTTAACCGAAAGCACATAGCATAGTGGGCAATTCAACAAAAGCATGGCAAAAATTGATATTGGTTGTCACTGTCGATTCAAAAGAAGATGAACATTGACCGAGAAGGTAACTTTAATATTCTTCCAAGATGATTGGAGTTATATATTTTTCTTTGTCCAATTTGTGAGATAATTTTATAGCTTCAATATATTGAACTTTTATAGGTGAGCATATTGACTTATCACTAAGAATTAATCATGCCCCTAACTTTGTTTTTACCCTTAAACTTTTAGATCACCCCTTATAATATCCACCATAACACTATTAAGAGTGTACAATGATAAGGTTGTTTATCACATTTATCGATCGTCCCGTAATTTCAGCCATGTTTGTGAAAAAAAAGCAATTAAATAATTGTTGCTTGATTAGAGTTGAATGTTTTACCATTTGAAACAAAATATTTAAATAATATAATTCAAAGGATGGTTTCCTTCAAAAAAATATATATAATAATGTAAAATTCATCAATGATACTCGGGTAACATGAAATTCCTGATCTTCATGTCCTGTGACAAAAATAGCATAGGTTGAACACCTTTTCTCTAAAGCATAAATGCAGTTTAGAGGTAAAATCAAGTAAGGTTAGGTTAGATTTCATCTCGGTTCAAGATGATTCTCAAATCTTGGGTCATTCTGGTAAGATTTCCTGCGACTATGGCTGAATACATAAGCTGTTTCAACTATTATTTCGTTTCATTTCGTCCAAAATGAAACGAAACGGCTAAGGAATATGGTTGTGTTTCAAAAACGAAACGGTTAACGAAATAATAAAATGGTTTTGTCCATGTGTAAATTACGAAAATTTCGTTGAAAACAAAACGGTTAACGAAATTAGTGGTCAGTTTCGTCAACGAAACGAAACGATTAACAAAACACCCTAGTTTCGTTACTGTTTCGACCGTTTTGCAGCCCTACATGCGACAGGTTTTGGTTACTGAGCCCAATCATTTGAGTTCCGATTTACATTTTCTATGCATAAGAAATAGTGAACAATGCCAACGCTAGGCTGTCCCAGTTGGTATGGCGCTAAACACTCTACGGAGAGTTCTGCGGTTCGAGTCCCACCGTGAGGTGTGGGGCATTTGTGTGGGTGTGTGGGTGTGTGGGAGTGTCTACGGTCATATATCAAAAAAATAAATAAATAAAAATAGTGAATAATGCAATGGACAAAATTCCAATGAAATTTCAGGGTGATTGTAGCAGGCCGTAATTTTTTGAGAAGTAGCTACAAAAATCCGAAAAAATTAAAACTAACGTTACTGTTCACACGAATTTCGAGAATAACAGTTAAAAATTCGGAATTTTAAAAATAACGTTGTTGGATCGGCGTTTCAATCACCGAAATCACAGAACCCTTGGATCGGTGATTGAAACGCCCATCCAAGCTTGGATCGGCGTTTCAATCGCCGATCCAAGGTCTGACCATTTCAGTCCGCTGAATTTGCTTTTATTTAGTGCGCAATTTAATTTTTAAACACTCAAAGTTGGTTTGCAATAATTTTTTTTGTCGTTTTCCCGCTTAAAATTGTCTATATAAGCTCAATTGTCATCATTTATTATTCACAAACTAAGTTTTTCTCGTTAGTCTGAAATTGATAAACTTTCTCCTCATCATTTCATATTCGCAATATCACTTCTTCGTAGGTAATAATTTTAAATTAATTATTAAATTTATTTTATTTGATTTGCTAATAGAGTTTTAATTTTGAAATTTTAAGCAAATGGGTCCTAAACCAAGCTGCGTCTCTTCTGCTGTTATTTTGATCGGAGATCAGCGGACTAGCGAACAACGATTATTTTCTGCATTGATGTTAAAATATCATGGGGAAATTTGTAGTTAAGAAATTAGAAAGAAATCAATATCATGTTAGGGGCCCCAAATTTTTTACAGATTTGGTTGAGAGGAATGGAGGTTTTGATCTTGGAGGGTCGTGGTTGACTCACCTGCCAGCAGTTCCACCTGGTTTTGAAAATCATCCCGCAGCTTCAAATGTTGTCCATCTCCGCTAAATGGAATAGTATTATGTTTCTGTCATCGGTATCTTATTATGGTCATTATTAGTGAAATAAGTTTGTGTGACAGTCGTCACTTGTAATGTTTGCCTTATATTACTGAAATATGTTGTTTTGTCTATTTACTTTTATTAAATTTTTTTATGATATGTATTGAAAATTAATATGCAAAGAAATTTAGAATTAAAAAATGCACACCATTAGAGGAAGAGCTAAATTTTATAACCATAATATAAAGTAACACACCAAAATAAAAAAATAAAAAACTACTTAAAAAACAAACCATTCAGTTGCTACTTAAAAACAAACTACCAAAGAAAACAAAATATTTAGTTATTTTGGGTGTCCGCATATTGTAGAATTTCATCCCACCATGGGTCATCTTCTTCGTCTTCCATTTGTTGTTGGTTGCTCACACCAGAATTATCAGCGAATTGAGCGGCTTCGTTCCAGAAAGCTGCATCGGTTTCTTGTTGTTCTATCTCTGTCATTCTAGCTGCTGCAATACTTTTTTGTTCATCTCTCTCCTTGTGCCATCTCAGGCGCTCCCTGATTTTTTTTTTTCAATTTCTTTTTCTTTCAATTTTTGCCTCTCTTCGGTAGCCTTTTGTGCAATTTTTCTCTTTTTTTCCGCCTCATCTCTGTCTTTCCATTTCTTTTCTTGTTGATCCCACCAAGATTGTTTTTCGTGGTCATCGTAGTGATCACGCAAGATGGTCTCTTTGTAATTGAAAACCTGACCACACTTTGTACAGGTCACTGTGTGGTCTCCACAAAAGTTGTAAATTCTTTCATAAACGGTGCCGTGTGTTTTTTGTGCTGAATATGGTTTTTCTGTTGGTGTTTGTTAGAGAATTGGTTGCGATTTTTTTTAGTAATCTTCATACCAGTCACAATTCTTATGTTTGGGTTTGCTCAGCATTTTTTGGAGGTGCTACTTGCGATCTCTTTCATTCCCACCATTAATGTGCTACTGGTAGTATATTTTTAAATCGAATTCTATCCCGTCATCTTCGTAGATATTGTATTTGAAAGTGCGAAAACATGTGCGACATGTTGCATGATAATCTCATTTTTCTATTTCATTTGTATTGACAGGGGAATGTTGGTAATTTGGCCAGTATTCATCTCGGGTAGCTGTTCGCCAATTTGGGACATCACTATTGCAGTGAGAGCTATTTCCTTTATCCATGACAGTGAATTTTTCAGGAATAAGAATTGAGTGTGTGTTGCATAATCTGGTTGATGAAAGGTGGTTTTATAGACAATTTTAGACTTAGAATCACACAATAAAAAATTAATTTCACGTGATTCTTTTTCAGACCACGCCTGTCCTTTTGCAGATGGCAGATGGGGATCAGTATACTTTTTCAGACTTTATCAGACCACGCATGTCCTTTTGCAGGGTCAGATAGGCATCAGTATACTTTTTCAGACTTTATCAGACCACGCCTGTCCTTTTGCAGGGGGCAGATGGGTATCAGTATATTTTTTCAGACTTTATCAAACCACGCATGTCCTTTTGCAGGGGGCAGATGGATATCAGTATACTTTTTCAGACTTTATCAGACCACGCCTGTCCTTTTGCGGGGGGCAGATGGGTATCAGCATACTTTTTCAGACTTTATCAGACCACGCCTGTTCTTTTGCAGCTAATTATTAGGTTAAACAATAAATACTGTATTAACAATTAATAATAATATTATTAAGCAATCACAAAAATACATAATAAATAATAATATTTAATAATTAAATTATTATTAATATAATAACTAATAACACTTACCAATTTAATAGTAATAATCATGCAATAATCACAAAAATACATAATAAATCATAATATTTAATAATTAAATTATTACTAATATAATAACTAACAACAATTACCAAATTTATAATAATATTTAATAATTAAATTATTACTAATATAATAACTAACAACAAGTAACAAATTTATAATAATATTTAATAATTAAATTATTACTAATATAATAACTAACAACAATTAACAAATTTATAATAATATTTAATAATTAAATTATTACTAATATAATAACTAACAACAATTACCAAATTTATAATAATATTTAATAATTAAATTATTACTAATATAATAACTAACAACAATTAACAAATTTATAATAATATTTAAAAATTAAATTACTACTAATATAATAACTAACAACAATTAACAAATTTATAATAATATTTAATAATTAAATTATTACTAATAACACTTACCAATTTAATAGTAATAATCATGCAATAATCACAAAAATACATAATAAATCATAATATTTAATAATAAAATTATTACTAATATAATAACTAATAACAATTACCAAATTAATATTAATAACAATGCAATAATAATAGCAATTAATAATAATATTAATAAGTAAATATAATAATAGAAAATAATAATAAAAGATCAAACAGTAAAAGCATTAAAAAAATAACTTTTAGCGGGAAAGCAATTGGATTGGATCGGCGTTTGAAACGCCGATCCAATTGGTTTCCCGCTAAAAGTTACTTTTTTAGTGCTTTTACTGTTTTTTACTTTTAATCATTAATTTTTAGCTTGGATCGGCGATTGGAACGCCGATCCAACTGGTTTTCTGACTTTTTTAATGCTTTTACTGTTTTTTATGGTTTTAATCATTCATTTTTAGTGATTTTTATCATTAAAAGAATTGGATCGGTATCCCAAATGCCGATCCAAGATGTAAATTGAATTTAAGTGCGATTTAACAGTGCGATTTGATTTGATTGCTCATAATTATTTCGACTCTCATTTGGTTATAAATAGAACATGCCGTTACGAATTCGAAAATCACCCATCATTTTCAAATACTCGACTCTCTATACTGTCAAAAATATGATTTCCATTCCGGTTTTCGTTAATCAATCTCCATATAATCCATCAAATTATTTCAGTTTGGATGCAACTTCGCAAACTGATTATGAATCAATTAAAGAAATAATTTTATCAGCATTGGAATTTTATCAAGGTCATTATAATTTGAGAATTGTTTTCCATTTTAATACCATAATTGAAGGGAGGTTCCAGCAGATGCAGTTGCCGGTGAACTCTGAAAATGAATGGTGGTATGTACGACATGAGTGCTTCCAAGCAAGAAGGCTACACGGCTTTCAACTTCACGTTGATTTGCTTCCAGCTACTGGTGGTGGCCTATAAGGTAACTTACGACAAATTTTATTAGTAAAATTACTTTATTATTTATTTTTGAATTAAGATTACAATAGTCATGAACATATGCAATATATAGTTTGCTTAAATTAGGATTATAATTCTTTACTAAACATAATTGGCTTATTAAGAAACTTTTGGTTAAAAAATCTTTTGCATAATTGGACAAAATTACTAATTTAATTTGTGGCATTATAGAATTGATAAAATTAATTTTTTAAAGTAATTAATTTACTCTTGCTATTAATTGTACGCATTTATAATTAATTTGCTCTTGCCTTTACTCTTGAATAATAAAATTTTAAATTAAGCTTTTTAAAATAAAAGCAAATCAATAATTTTGATTACGATGACACAGAAATTATAAAATTTTTTATTATATATTTTTAAATTAGGGGGACACACAAATTATAATTATAATTTGAATGAACAAGTCAATAATACCGAAGAATACGAAGAAAGAAATAATCAATACAATACGAGTGCACAGGGTTGGAATTTTTGGGAACAACCTGAGAGTAGTAGTCGACAACAAAGACAAGAGCGAACAAATATGAGTGCATGGGGTTCGAATCCTTGGGACCAACCTGAGAGTAGTAGCGGACGAGAAAGACAAGATGGAACAAATAACGAGTACAACACCAATGCACGTGATTAGGATCCATAGGACCAACCTGAGAGTAGTAGACCAGTTAGAGAAGAAGCAGAGGAAGATGAAGAAGAAGAAGGGGATATAGACGAACTTGACGAGACATACGACCGTGGCCCGGATTATCAGTCGAATTATGCAACGGGAGGATTTCACTGATGAAGAAGAAGAGTTTTGGGCGTCACAGGATATGGAGGGAGAGGGTCTGTATGCGCAGGGTTTCGCGAATCACGAGTATTACATTACCGGAAGGACCGATAATTACCATCCCGTTAGCCAATTTCTGGATATCTCTGAGTATAGAAATTCGATTCCACAACCATCTCAAACAGAAACTTCTGGGCCTTTAGCGCAAGGAAACATTTTTATGTCTAAACCACAATTAAAACAAGCTTGTAATAAATACGCCGTAGATAATAATGTACAGCATAAAATCACTAGAGGTACTCCAGAATTGTATGTATTGGATTGTAAGATGCCTACCTGTAAGTGGCATTTGTATGCCCGTACAGAAAGGAAAGGTGAATTTTGGAGAATAATAAAGAATGAAGAAGAACATACTTGCGTGAGAAGGTCCGGAGATTTCACGCATGAAAATCTGACGGCAGAGGTAATCGCAAACAGCATCAGGAATGCAGTGAAGAGAGATCTTGGTATTTCTATAGATGACGTAAAATCTATATCGGAGAAAAAATATCCAAATGTAAAACCAACCTATAACAAGTTATGGCGTGGGAGAGAGAAAGCGATCGAACAACTTTTTGGATCGTGGGAGGAATCATACAACAAACTTCCGAGTTTATTATTGGCTATACAGAGAACGACCCCAGTGACACAGATCAAATGGTTGACAGAGAGCGTAGGAGATCCCAACAGAGCTATGTTCACCACAGCAGCATAGGCATATGGGCCTTGTATCGCGGCAGTACCATACCTAAGGCCTGTTATCAGCATCGACGCGTCGTTTTTATCGGGTCGCTATAAGAGAAGATTGTTAGCGGCATTCGGTTATGACCTAGAGCAGCGGTTACTTCCACTAGTATTTGCACTAGTGCGAACTGAGAACGAACAATGTTGGAGTTGGTTCATGAATTTTCTAAGGCGGCAAGTTATCGGGGAAGGAAGAAAATTCTGTGTTGTTTCGGATCGCCATTGGGAAATAAGGAACGCGTTCAAACAACCCCAATATGGTTGGCAAGAGGATGCAAACCCTTCATATGCCGTGCACCGGTATTGCTTGTAACATGTATGTGAAAACGTGTTCAAGGCATCTGGAAAAGACGCAGCTCTACCAGACAAATTCAGAAATAAGTTGGCCAACAAGAAAAAAAGGAGGCCATTCTACAAAATGTGGAACGAAATGAAGAAAACGAATCCAAAGGCGATCAACTACCTTGAAAAGTGTGGGAAAGAAAATGAAACAGATGGCAACGAGCAGAGGAAACCTGAATGGTGGGCACAAACGTATGATGGTGGTTATCGTTGGGGAATTATGACGAGTAATGGATCAGAAAGTCTCAATAGCAAGTACAAGGCTGAGAGAAGACTACCAGTTATTGGACTTGTGGAAGGCACTTGGTACAAAACTGTTAAATGGTTTAATGAGAGGAAGCAAATAGCTTTGGCGAGACAGGCGGAAAGAGAACGATAGCCAAAATAAATCCAACTTAAGCTGATGAAACATACTCTCAAAGCAGGTACAAATGTACTTCCAATGTAATCATATTTACTTGTACTCTTTAAAATGTATAATGATATAAATTCATATTTACAGCGGCAATAAACGTTATCACCGTTGACATTGAACGTGGAGAATTTGAAGCTCAAGTGCCATTCGAAAAAAATGATCCGTGAGTAACCTGGAAGTACCAAGTTTTCCTCAAACGTGATTACCAACCGAGAGATTCTCAACTACGGAGCAGGCGTGCTTGGTGTAAGTGCAGAAAACCTTAACTCACAGGAATACCATGTCTTCATCTGGTTGCCGTATGCGGTCATTGTAGGTGGGATATTTCTGATTTTGTAGACGAACGGTACAGCACAGAGAATATGGTTAAAATATGGTCAACATTTGATTTTCACTGCTACGAAGACGAAGATAAGTGGCCTCGGTATGATGGTTCCGTGATCTATCCGGATAAGACAATGATTAATTGGGGCAGGCGAAAGAAGGATCGTGATTGGATGTGGATGGATGCAATGAGAAATAAAAATCAGACAAACCAAAGGCGCCGAACCAGAAGAGACGCTGCGGTGGCCAACGACATATCTCAACCTATATCGATGGAGGACCTTCAATCTGGTCGTCGTACAGGTCGTCCTACCAACACACCGAGGACACGAAGGATTACAAGAACTTCTGCAAGGAACAGAACTCAATCTTCTACAGGGAACCAAAGTGAACCTTTTAGGGAGCCCGTTCAACCTAGCCGGAATTCTATCAGTATTGATCCTCGCAATGAAAGTCGCGTCAGTCTTGGGATAGAAGATATTCAACCAGGTCGAAATTTTATTAGCTTGAGTGACCGATCAATGTCGCTCCGATTTTCCACAAGTCACGGAGCATCAAGTAGCAGGGAGAGTCATGGCGCATCAAGTAGTAGGGGACCATCTCAAAGCACAAACAGTGGGGGAGGGGGACTACGACGTGGGGTTGCCCGGCTAGGATCAAGGTTCATGAATATCTTACCAGGAGGAGGCCGGCGTTAGTTTTATGTAATATTTTTATGTATTTTTTTTTTAAAATTTACCCTTTATAGATCGATGTAAGGGTTGACTTTATATTATTCGGTGAAGATAGCTCTAATTTTAATATTTATGGTTGACTAAATTCATAATATTTTGCATCTACAATAATTATTTATGGTTTTTTTTAAATTTTTTTCCGCGTAGTTTTACAATTCTAAAAATGGAACAAATTAGAAGTAGGGTTCCTCGGAAATGATATCTTAGGTATTTTAGCGATTTTATGTTTTTTATGCGTTTGACCTTATGGTATGAAACTTACAGGCATGAGAGTGCAGCGCCTTTATTACCTAATGTGATATTTTATGAATTTGTTAGAATTTTTTCGCGTAGTTTTGGAATCCTAACAAGTGACAGAATCAAAGCCAAATACGAAATATAAATATCACAATAAATATCACACTCGTACAAAAATATAAATATCACAATAAATATCACACTATCCTACTAATGTCCATCACGACGGAACCATCCCTGAGAAGGAGATAAATCCCATGCAGCACCAGGCAAGTTTCGGGGGTCTCGACCGGGAGCAAGTCCTGGGGGAGGAGGGGGGAGGATATGTCGTAGAAAATGGAGTGGAATGACGAGGCAGTCTGCTAGATGAGGCCCCAGAATCGCCGAATGGATGGTGCGACATAGGTGTGAATAGGTTCTGCAGTGGGGTACCGTATGCCTGATAGGTGCGGGAGTAGGCACAAAGGGCTGACTGTACCCTCCTCCGTACTGAGTCTGAGTATATGGTGGAGGTGGAGGGTAAGGACTCCCATATATGTACTGTGTGCTGTGCAGTGGAGGCCGCGGCTGTATGGTCTGGGGCTGCGGACGGGGCGGAGGCTGCGGCTGTGTGCTCCGGGGCTGCGAATGGGGTGGGGCCTGCGGCTCTGTGGTCTGAGACTGGGAATGAGGTCCTGTGGATCCGGAGTGAGGCTCAAAAATACCGGAATTTGACCGTCTGCTCCGAACCAGAGGCTGACTGGGTCGTGGAGCATCAAAATATGAATCCCAATCATGCAGACTAAAATCATCATGTTACAGATAATATTATAAAAATAATAAAAATATTTTAAATAATTATAGAATATTAAGCATGAAAAAAATAATAATATTAATAAAAGTGATTGAAAAATGTATTATACCCGCATGAAAAGCTGCTCCTCAATAGATCCCGGCTCTGGCGCATCATCCTCATCATCCGTATCAGGGATAGAGTCGATGTCTGAATGAAGACCATTCGACTCTAAGAGTCGAGGTAATCGAGCAGGCTCGCCAACAATATCCAAGGACGTGCTGCACCCCCTCAGCAATTGCTTCCCAGCACGACGAAATCCCTTCTTGACAACCCATGCACATCCTCGCAAGGCCTCCCGCAAAGTATGCTTGACCTGTTCAATTTTTGTTAGCCAATGAATTATTTATTAGGCACAAAATTCTGCGTAATGTAACTTACTAAATTCATGTGACCAGGCGTCTCGCGAAGGTATGACAAGTTATGAGCCGGACCAGACGCTGCCCCTTCAGGAATTTACACAAAATGCGCACCTCCATGTACGCTCAACCAGCGTCGGTAGTCGCTCCAAATATCTTCGCTCCACGGCCGATCCTCTATCACCCTAGCCTTATTAGTGTTCGCCCACTTGTTCACCTCATGCACAAATAGTTGATGCCAGTCAATACCTCGATAGGTATTATGCTGGTATCCCATCAATTCCTCCATTCTCGACCAAGACTGTTTTAATCAAATCACAGTTAATCAACAAAATATAATTGCGAGAATTAAATAATGAAATTAATAATGTGAACAGTTAAATATATCTCAGGTGGCGGTGGGGGAACTGTCTGATAGAGCATAAACTGATGCATGACACGATCTACGTGGTGCCACATCACGACCCAATAATGAATGCATGGGATGTGTAGAAGGAACATCCTCTGCTCAACCTGGGCACAACGAGGCATGCGGTCCCTGATGTGATCATAAGGCCTCCACACGACATGCTCAGGCTTCATTTTCATGCAGACATCCCTCGCATATTCTATCCCACTGCGAGTAGGGCCGGTGAACTTTTTCGATTTATGTCTCGTCGTCCACTTCCTGCATTTCTATTTTGTTGTTTGTTAAAGTCAAATAAAACATATTTTAAATATTACAATTAAAATCAAATCAACATACCTCCCATAAGGCGGACACGAGTCAATACTTGGTAGACCCCAACCATCAAAATCTTTCGTGATCGACGGCCGACTAAGTAGTAATCTTGCATACGACCACAACTGCAAGAGCAACCAAGGAGCACCAATATTTATATTGTTATTAATGAAGGCAGTGTCCAAGCCTCGGTATAGCATGGCAAGAGTGGTACTACCCCAATTGTACTGCACCGAGTTACTGGAATGAAGATCCTGCAAATATGAATTATTTTCTTAAGGAATATCATCAACTCTTTCATATATTTAATTTCTTATTAAAGTGCAATAAATGTGAGATATTTATTTCTGGGCTAACTTCCAATAATTGCAAATAAAAACATGGAACTGAGTCACCCGTGCCGTCAGGAAATAACTCGCACCCAAAAATCTCCAACACGCAAGCGCGTGTGTATCTATCGATCCTCGCTGCGTTATTCGTGCCAGGCCCCCCAATCTGATTCCAAATCTTACGCAGTTCATTTAACCTAACGGAATGAGATTTTCTGCATTATATTATTAATGTAATTTGATTGTAAGAACTATATATATTTAAAATTAACATAAAAATAAATTTTTTAAAACCTTCTTACTTCCGTTCTTTTTCCCTGAAGCACTTCTCAACTATCGCCGTGTCTGTATCCTCCGGCAACACCAAATTCTGGAGTAACTGTATGGCGTCGTAATCGGTCCGTCCAGTAACGGTTCTGCCAGCCGTAGGTAAACCGTATAAGAAGGCCACATCCTGCAAATAGTTCAAATTTTATACATATATAGTTACAAAAAAAAATATTACAAATAGGTATTGATCCTTACCTCTAGAGTGACCGTCATCTCGCCAACGTGCGGAAAAAAGAAAGTGTGGGTCTCTGGCCTCCAGAATATGGCTAGACCCTGCAAAAGCGAATGATCGAGCTGTATATGACCTAACTGAACGAAATGTATCAGTCCAAATCTCTTCAAACACTCATCCACCTTAGCAGTTCGTGACATCTTAGCCCTATATATTACTGCCCTCCAATACTGTATATATATATTTTTTAATTATTTTAAAAAATACTATCAAAATAGAAATATATAAGTAAAAAAAAAATAAAAGAACAATAATAACTTACACCAGTGCCACGAAATTTCGACTCATCCAAATGCAAGAGACAATCTGCATTAACAGGACCGGGGGGAACAACAGGATCCGCTGATATAGAAGCCTCGGCATCAACAAAAGCGGTAGATGTAGAAGCGCCAGGATCTCCACGAAGCCTCGTAGATCTACGAGGTGGTGCCTCTGGTACTCTTCTTCTCGGTGGCATTTTTACTACACTATAATAAAAATTATCAATGTAAATAATCTAATAAAATTTCGGCAGCATCTCCCCTGTACCTGGAGTGTTTCCGAAAAAAAAAACACCCAAATCCCTCCTAATTACAAACCCAAATCTCATACAACAAAATTTTCAATCTCATACAACAACATTTCCAATCTCATACAACAACATTTCCAATTTTCTATTTTTTTACATATTTTAAAATTTTTTTAGAATAATTATTTTAATTTTTCATTTATTTACCTCAATAAAATAAATTAATTAAATTCATAACTATTAAAAAAAATTCACCTCGACTAGAAGCGTTGTTTGTCTCTTTTTAGAAAATTTTCCTACATTTAAAAAATTAATCTATCAATTTTTATTATTTTATTTACTTTTTCTAATTTGTAATTAACTTATCCACAATTATAAAATGTACAAAATAATTCAAAAAAAGTTTGTAATTACATATTATAATTATTCTAATTTTTTATTAATTTTTTAATTATTTTTTCAATATTTATTCTATTTTTTTCTTTTAATTACCTAATTAAACTAATTAAATTAAATAAATAAACTAATTAAATTCAATAAAAAAATTTCAAATTACATATTAAAATTATTTATATTTATTCTGATTTTTTACTAATTTACTCATTATTTTTTCAATATTTAATCTATTTTTTTAATTACTTATCTAATTAAACTACTTAAATTAAATAAATAAACTAATTAAATTCAATAAAAAATTTCCCAAATTACATATTATAATTATTTATATTTATTCTGATTTTTTATTTATTTTTTCATTATTTTTTCAATATTTAATCTATTTTTTTAATTACTTACCTAATTAAATTAATTAAATTAAATAAATAAAATAAATATAAAAAAAAACTAACCTCAGAAGAGCTTCTGTCCCGCGCGCGAGAGAGAATGAGAGAAGGGGTGGGGATGAGGGGTCGCTGTCTCGCTTATATAGGAGCTCAGACCCTTGGATCGGCGATTGAAACGCCGATCCAAGGGTTCTGTGATTTCGGCGATTGAAACGCCGATCTAACAACGTTATTTTTAAAATTCTGAATTTTTAACTGTTGTTCTCGAAATTCGTGTGAACAGTAACGTTAGTTTTAATTTTTTCCGTACAAAAACTCTTATCAAAAGTGCATACAAGTATACAACAGAAGTTTATCGAAATCCGTAATCCCTTTGATCCTCTTTACTCAAACTTTACCCCTTTGAATTTAAGGTCCATATCAAATCTAGAAATCCATGGAAATTCGATATCATTAAAACATGTCATTGGGCTTTACAGCCCATTTTCCAGTGAACCAAACTCTTTCAGTCTTTCTCATTCTTTCTCAATTTCCTTTAAAACTTATATGTACATGGTATCCACTAATTAATGTACATTTTCTTAACTAAAAGTTATCAGCGTAACTCTCCCAAAAAGTGCTACAACTTTTAAAGGAAAATTTTGTTTTCCTTTATCCAAAGATTTCTTGGAGTCGAGAAGCAAAGTCATATAATTCAGTTCTCTCATAAAAAAAAAGTTTTTATCTTCTTTATAGTGAGTGCTATAGAGTTTATTTCTTTCCCTCAAAACATGTTGATCTATACAATATAGAGATGTAGTCAATCAATGTCCAAAAGATTTCTGTCCTTTTTTTTTTCCCCTGAAGTAAGCTAAACATATCAGTCTTGTTATTCAATAGCACATCTATTTCTCTAAATTAGACCTAACTTCAAACACCACAAAGAAATAGTTAAATAAAGCAACACAAATTTCATGAATTGCGTGGAGAAAAAGGAAGAGCACAATATATGGCCGAGAAATTTGACTAGGATAGCGAAGTTAGGCAGCCTACTTTCGTGATTTTTGAAAATTACGAATTATTATTGAATTACTTTAACCTGGTGCTTTCTAATAATTCACATGCATTTATTTTTTACAAGTATTGATTTAGATCCTTGTGGGTAATGATCTACTATAGCAAAGAAACAAGATAACAAAAAATTAAAAAAAAAAGGTCATTGATAAATAATGGAATCTCATTCGTTAGCTATCTTTTTGAAATAATGGAGCCTCATTGTTTGCTTTATGTGATTCTCTTCTTGTATGATCCACTCATATAGTCATATTAGTCTTAACCGACCTCCACTCCTACAAAGCAACAGATGGATTTTTGCTCATGCAATCATTTTCATACACTCAAGAAAGCTACAAAACTAGGCTATATGCTGTTGCCAATATTACTGAATGAGATATCTATTTAGACCAAATATCTAGATACGCCTAACCACATATATATTCGCCACAATGACTTTTTCTTGAAGATAGTGAAACACAGAACCCCAAATTATTCCAAACAATAGTGCAATTTTTTTTTTTTTTTATTTGTCATGGTACATGTTGCTTGCCAGTACTGATGTAAACAGGACAGGAATGGAGCTCGGAATAAATGTTAGAAGGGACTAATTTGATATTTTTTTATTTTTCTTGGGTGCAAATTGCTATATTAATACATAATTATATATAATTAACTTAATAAGTATAGCATATTTCAAATCTTGGGGGGCACAAAGCCCTCTTCGGTGCCCTTTTTCTAGCTCCTTTGTCACTAAACCGGCGGTATATATACTTTCTTAAAATTATATGTAAAATCATAAATTCTTAATGAGGCAAGTAAGACTCTTCATTTGGTTTCTTCAAAAAGAAATATATACTCTTCTTTCGTGAATTTCTTAGATACCTTGCTTTTATGCTTGTAATCTTGGATACAAATTACAAAATGAAAATTTTGACAATTAATAAGATGGTTGTTTATGTCTTAAATTAAGAAAAAGAACAAGATAAAAGATAAATAAAAGATAATTCTGAAACAAAAAGGTGTGGTCATGAAACAAATGATGTTAACAAGTACTGCTTGATCTTTTATTCTTAATATAAATCAACATCACTCTGACAAAAACAAAGGTAACAAGGACCTCTTTCAAAAGTAGAAGATAAATCCAAATATTCAAAGAATAAGTTAGATGTTAGAGCATTCTCCATTTTCTGTCTCAAAAAGATCCTTTCGGAATTTTCTATAAGAAAATGGAGAATATCAGAAGGGAGAATAAAGGCAACTAGCACAGCTTCTTTTGCTTTATATATATAAACATACAACAGAACTTGCTTGTATTATACTGCTCATTCAACCATTTAATCAATCAAGGCATCAAAGGAACACTCTATCAATCACCTGGTCATTATCCTCAAATGGCGATTAAGAACATGAGTGCAGTAGCGATAAAGAATACTACTACGGCAACTAGGGCTCTTGATGGAGATATGACGGTTGATGAGTTCAAGGAGTGGCTCAAGCGTTTTGACGTGGACAAGGACGGCCGGATCAGCCGACAGGAGCTCCAGCGTGCGATCAAGGCCATCCGTGGCCGCTTCAGTAGCTGGAAGAGCAGCCGTGGGATTCGTGCTGCTGATATTGACGGTGATGGATATGTCAATGAAGATGAGATTGATTATCTTATTGATTTTGCACAAAAGAGTTTAGGTCTCAGGATTGTTGCCTATTAGTATGCGTCACACTGGACTGGTCTGTATTGTTGTGTCTTAAACACACTTAAATTGAAGGAAGCAGAAATAAGATTGATATTTCATGAAGATAGGTCGCTAATAATTACAGTCCAGAGCTTCCTTTTTTTCGTTGTTGTGTGTTGATCTGAGTCCATAAGCAGGTTTATTTTCATTAAAATGATGTATATGTGACTGTTTTTCATTTTGTTATGTATAATTTATTATTAATTGGAGTACTCTTTTGCAGCTATATTTGAGTTTCTATACATGGTTCTTGCTTTAGGCTTCAATTAGTTTATGATTATATCATAATTAAGCTTTAGTATGGAGAATTGGAGATTACGTTTTCTTGAGATAATTTAACAGAAGATCGATGTGTCTGCATCTGTGATTATCATCATACAATGTCAACTATGTGTCAATTAATGATACTATGAGATTGTAGAGCGGGGTTTTTAAGCCCAATATGGTGTGCCTCTGTCTTTCTATACTCGAATTTGCCGAAAAAATTAAAACTAACGTTACTGTTCACACGAATTTCGAAAAAAACGTTTAAAAATTCGAAATTTTAAAACTAACGTTGTTAGATCGGCAATCGGAATGCCGATACTGGAAATGGCTTAGATCGGCAATTGGAATGCCGATCCAAGCTTAGATCGGCATTCCAATTACCGATCTAAGCTTAGATCGGCAAATGAAATTCCGATCAAAACAAAAAAAATGTCTGACACATTTTCTGACACATAAAAGGACGGCAAATGTTAAAACATTTGTTTAATTTACACTTTTTCATTTTAGCCCTCAAAATTTTTGTTATTGCAAAATATATAATTTGTGATTACAAATTAAACAAAATTTAAACATCTATTATAAAAATATAAGTATATATTAAATTATGCATGTTAAATATATAATATTGTATATGTGTATAATACTTATTTTATACATATATATTATGTATCATATATTTTATATATTAAATATATTATTATTGTATATAATTAAATTATGCATATTGAATAGTTATACATATTATTGTATATAATTAAATACAAATAAAAGTATTAAACATGTCATATTATAAATTCTATTTAATTTTACACATATATTATATTTATAATTATATATATTTGTATGTATATTTAATGTATATACAATTTTTTATATATTTATATTTACATTTAATGTATAACAAAAAAAAAATTGGACTATATTGTAAAAATAATAATTTTAGGGTCATTGGCGAAAAAATTGAATATATTTTTATTGAATTTATTCGCCGATGACCCTAAAATTATTATTTTTACAATATAGTCCAATAAAATTTTTCTATTAGACATTAAATGTAGATATTAATATATAAAAGATTTTTAATGTAGATATTGTATATAATTTAAATATATGAGACATAATATATACATATTATTGTACATAATATGTACATATATTTATATGTATATTATTTATACATTAAAAATATTTTATATATTTATATTTATATTTAATTTATAACAAAAAATTTTATTAGACTATTTTGTAAAAATAATAATTTTAGGGTCATCGGCGAATAAATTCAATAAAAATATATTCAATTTTTTCACCGATGATCCTAAAATATTCTATTTACATTTTTTCGAAATTTGTAAGTATTTTTAAACAAATAAGTTTTTTTTTGTATATGTGAAATCATGATTCTATTTGTCTTAATAATCTATCCAAAGTGTCCGATATTTTTAAATAAATTATTGCAAAGTATATAAAAATAAATTTCACTAAATTAAAATATTCAGTACAAATATTCTACATATATTAAAAAATAGTTTGGTAACCAGAGTGAATGAAAAGACAGGACGACAGCCCGATTTACTACTTGCCTTGTATATGGACCTCATTAATTAAGTATAATAGTTTCTAATCATTTGGATAAAAAAAAAATACAACTCTAAAATATGTTTGGTCATTTTTAGAAACGGAGGCAAATTTACACAAATGAAGGAACAAAATAAAAAAAAAACCTTAAAAGAAAAAGATGGAACGTCGTTTCTATATTGTCCGCCTAAATACGCTGACATAGTTATGACACACTCAACAGAACTTGTAGATAAAAGTAACAAAATGATACCGTACAGAAGTACACTTTGTTTTTAGTTGATAATATAAAAAAAGAAGAATAAAAAAAAACAAGATTGAAATTGAAAAATTAATTACACTTTTTTTATATATTTATATTTACATTTAATGTATAACAAAAAAAAATATTGGACTATATTGTAAAAATAATAATTTTAGGGTCATCGGCGAATAAATTCAATAAAAATATATTCAATTTTTTCGCCGATGACCCTAAAATTATTATTTTTACAATATAGTCCAATTTTTTTTTGTTATACATTAAATGTAAATATAAATATATAAAAAATTGTATATACATTAAATATACATACAAATATATATAATTATAAATATAATATATGTGTAAAATTAAATAGAATTTATAATATGACATGTTTAATACTTTTATTTGTATTTAATTATATACAATAATATGTATAACTATTCAATATGCATAATTTAATTATATACAATAATAATATATTTAATATATAAAATATATGATACATAATATATATGTATAAAATAAGTATTATACACATATACAATATTATATATTTAACATGCATAATTTAATATATACTTATATTTTTATAATAGATGTTTAAATTTTGTTTAATTTGTAATCACAAATTATATATTTTGCAATAACAAAAATTTTGAGGGCTAAAATGAAAAAGTGTAAATTAAACAAATGTTTTAACATTTGCCGTCCTTTTATGTGTCAGAAAATGTGTCAGACATTTTTTTTGTTTTGATCGGAATTTCATTTGCCGATCTAAGCTTAGATCGGTAATTGGAATGCCGATCTAAGCTTGGATCGGCATTCCAATTGCCGATCTAAGCCATTTCCAGTATCGGCATTCCGATTGCCGATCTAACAACGTTAGTTTTAAAATTTCGAATTTTTAAGCGTTTTTTTCGAAATTCGTGTGAACAGTAACGTTAGTTTTAATTTTTTAATTTGAAACTTAGCTGTGATTATTTGGTATTTCTATGTTCACTGCTATATGCAGTAGACAATTCAAGAGAAAGCTTAAGACAAGAAATTGACAAAGGTGATCATCAATTTGAAAAAGTTACATTTTGGAGCACCTTTTATCTCATCTTATTTGTGATGGTCCCAGCTTGGAACTAGGTCCAATTGTGATAATTTCAAACTTTTCTCCAGCATTGAAAGTTTGTATCAATGCCCATATGAATTTTTCTTTGGTCAGGCCAGTGCTTTTCTTCAGTAAATTTAAATCCGTTTCCATATAACTAAGTTCTGCTTAGTGTGTCCCACATGTCAGAAACAGAATGACACTGATTTCTGTAGCGTGACAGTGATTTAGTTTGTACCTGTACTACTTGAATCTCTTTGATTTTTGTTTGTGCTATAGAATCATCAAATGTATATCCAAAAAGTACAATCGGTTTTTCTTGATCAGCCTGTTTCATGCCTTTTTGGGCTGGGCCTGAGTTTGCTCTTTCAAAATAGGCTTTATGGAATAATCCCTCTTGGAAAACAGTCAAGATTTAATTGATTTTCCTCGCAAACTGTTGTAGCATATTTTGAACGATTTTAGTTGAAATTTAGTAGTTTTTTTTTTCTTTTAGAGAGACCTAGTGGAGGCTATCAGATTATAAAATAAAAGAAAAAAAAAAAAAGGAAAGCGAGTTGAAATTAATTATTATTGTTTTTTTTTTTTCTGAATAACAGCCCGTAGGCAGAGTTGAAATTTATTTCTCCCCAATTTGTGAGAGAATTTATGTGGCCAAGGTGCTACCATTCAACGGAAATTTGCATGAATACTAGGAACGAAACAGGTACATTATGCTCTAACTATGCTGATTTGTCCGTTCAATACCACGAGCCATTCATTTTGTAATATCCGTCAAACATGCATGTTCGTAATTTTACCCAAATACTGGACAAATATTAAAAAAAAAATGTTTACCTAATTAACGCCGGTGCTGGATATATTTATCTGGAGCTACAGGACCGCGAAGAATTTCGGAAGTCAACTAATAATATATAGATGAGGAGCTTGAGAAAGTACTGAGAAAGATCTGTCTAGAAATTAAGTAATGCATGTTCGATGAACGAATGAAATTTTAACATCACATTATACTAGTGTGACTATATAATTCTTATTTTTATTTTTTTTCAAATATATACAAATTACTTATCAGCACTATAATATCAGGCTAAAAAGATTTCTTGGATTATAGTCTGTTGAGTAGAGACGATGCGCTATGCTCAAATTTGTTTCTTTATTATCACTCAAACTATTGGTACAACCTCTACTTCTTAACTATTAAACCTCCAAGATTACAACCCTACTACTCAATTATTCCTACGCCTCCTAACTACTAGCACCCACTCTTCTTACAAGTGAATTTGGTTTATTTACCTTGACTTGGATTGCCTTTTACTTGGATAGAAACTCATGGCATAGCATCCTATTTATACTACTCAAAAGTCGGTTAGTGATAATTCTAGATTTTACATTAGACATCTACATTTTACATAGACTATACTAATAATTTCTAGAATGTACTTAGAGCAATCAAGGTTGGTTACGGTTTCTCAAGAAATTTCTAGATTTTAATTTTGGGCTTTTGGGCCAAAATTGCATATTTAACACTCTCCTTCAACATTGAGCCCTTTGACTTCCGGTCTTCTGATGATTCCAAGTTGTTCACGTATTTCTTCAAACGTCTTTGCATTTAGAGCCTTCGTGAAGATATCAACAACTTGTTCTTCAGTCGGTGTTAACTCCATGTGAATCTCGTCTTGTAGAACATTCTCTCTTATAAAGTGGTAATGCACCTCAATATGCTTGGTCCTTGCATGAAATACCGGGTTTTCTACTAAACATACTACTGACCTGTTATCGCATCGAAGAGTCACTTGATCAACTAGTTGATGAAGATTCTTCAGTAGTCACATTAGCCATGTGCTCTCTTGTGTTGCCATAGCTGTCGCTCTATACTCTGCTTATGTCGTGCATAGGGATACCGTGGGTTGTCTTTTGCTACACCAAGATACAGCTCCAGATCTTAAGTTGAAGATGTACCCGGTTGTTGATCGCCTTGTATCGTAGTCTCCAGCATAGTCAGCATCACAATAACCCGTCACTTGACATTATCCTCTACGATATAAGATGCCATAGTCTAAAGTACCTTTAACATATCGTAGTATTCTCTTGACTGCTTCTAGATGTGGCTTCTTTGGGTTCTTCATGTGACGACTTACTACTCCGACTGCATAGGCTATGTCTGGTCGAGTAAGTTTCAAATAGATGAGGCTACCAACCAATTGTCAATACATTCGAGTGTCTTCTAGATTCTTCCCTTCTCCAGCACGAAGCTTGAGGTTTGACTCCATTGGTGTTGATAGCGGCTTGTATTCTGACATTCCAAATGTCTCTAGAAGATCCTTTGCATATTTATGTTAGCAAAGGAACATACCTTCTTTCGTCTTCTCAACTTCGAGCCCAAGAAAGTGTTTAAGTTCTCCAAGTTCCTTCATCTGAAACCGGACTGACAGGTTTTTCTTTGTTCGTCGAATTTCTTCTATACGGTCTCCGGTCAGGATAAGATCGTCTACGTACACCAAGACTATGGCAATCTTGCCTCCGACTTTCTTGGTGAATAAGCTCGAATATGATGTTGCCACTGTGTAGCCACTTTGTACGAGAAATTCAGCAATCTTCCTGTACCGTGCTTTTGGAGCCTGGTTTAGACCGTACAATGCCTTATTGAGCTTGCACACATACTTTGGATGCGCCTTGCTCTCAAATTCTTGTGGTTGGTTCATGTATATGTCTCAATCAAGCCCTCAGTGTAAGAAAGCATTCTTTACATCCATTTGCCAAAACTTCCATCCTTTGCTTGCAGCTAAGGCTAGTAGAACGCATACCGTTGTTAGCTTCGCTACTGGACTAAACGTCTAATCATAGTCTAGTCCATACTACTGTGAGAATTCTTGTGCGACTAGTCGAACTTTGTATTTCTCGATCAATCCGTCTGCTCGAGTCTTCACCCTGTACACCCACTTGCACGAGATTGGCTTCACTCCTTTTGGCTTAGGCACCAACTACCATGTTTGGTTCTATCTCAAAGCCGTCATCTCCTTTTCTATTATTTTTTGTCATTTGTCGTTCTTCACCACTTCTTCATAGGACGTTGGTTCAAAATCCTCGATGACTGCGGCATTCGCATATTTTGGGTTAGGTCATTTTTGTCGAAACGATCTCTGAAGTGGTGAAGGTATTTCTTCAACTTCTTCTGTCAGTTGTAGAGTCACATCTTCAACTTTTTCATGCACTCCTATCTGCCATGGACTCTTGAATTTTGAAGGAGTTGAGCTCTTATCGCCGTCACCTTGGATCTCATGATCATCTCGTGCTATGTCTTTTGACATCTCTTCAATCTCTGCCTCCATGTCTTTTATTTCAGACTGGATCATGTCTTTTGATGGCCACCATGACGAGGCTTCATCGAAGACTACATTCCTTTAGGTATAGATACACCCGTTTGTAGGATCACAGTAACTCCAGCCCTTTCTTTCATTGTCATAGCCGACGAAGATACATCGTACCGTCTTCTTGTCAAACTTAGTTCGAAGATGATCAGGCACGAACACATAGCACACGCAACCAAAAACTTTGAAATGACTTACTGTGGGCTTGATCTTCCAAAGCTTCTGAAATGGTGAGATAAAACCCATCTTCTCTTGAGGTAGACGATTGATGATATGTGCCGTCGTCTTCATGCACTCAGCCCAAAATCTCTCTGGCACATTCTCGGCGTGTATCATGCTTCGACATGTTTCGACAATATGTCGATTCTTCCTTTCTTCTACGCCATTTTGTTGGGGGGTGTTTAGATAGGTTAATTGTCGTCAAATTTTGTGCTTCTTTAGATAAGTGTCATATTCTCTTCCATTATCATCATGAAGACACCGTATCTTTTTTGTTGAGCTCACTTTCCACCTTCTCTTTGAACTCCTTGAATTTAGAAAATGTCTCAGTTTTTTCCTTCATAAAGTACACCCACACATACCTTAAGAAGTCGTCGATAAAGGTTATCATGTACTTTGAGCTGCGTATAGAAGCTTGCTTGATTGGGCCAAAGACATCTGAGTGAACTAGCTCTAAGGTCTTCTTAGCTCTAAATTTCGATTATCGGTAAGAAAGTTGATGTGTCTTACTAAATTGGCACCCCGCACATACTGTGTCAGTGCGTACCTCCATGTCCGATAGGCCCTTGATCATGGACTTCTCGACCATGAGTTTTAGCTTGTGGTAGTTCACGTGCCCTAGTCGTGCGTGCCAGAAATCAGATGTCTTATTTCTCCGAGTCTTGTCTACATAGTCTGACTCTGCCGACATTACATAGATCGACTCCATCCTTCGACCCTCCATGATTGGTGTGCCTAACGCCTTTATATTGCGGTACACTTTAACCTCATGCGGTCCAAACAACACATAGTTGTCTTGTGCGGTGAGTTGTGAGACCGACAATAGGTTCTTCATCATACCAAGAACATGGTAGACTCATTGCAACTCGATCTGCTCTAGATTAAAACGAGAAGGAATTGTGGTCTTACCGATGTAAGCAATCGTAACTTGGAGTTGTTAGTGGTCACGATCACCTGCCTTCCATTATACTTCTCCAAGTCTTCGAGTTTCTTGATGTCGCTGGTCATGTGGTTTGAGCAACCAGAGTCAACAATCCAGTCACTCTCGTAGTTGATTCGCTCTGACTTGCTTACAGCAGTCAGATCAACCTCCAGCTTCTCTTCTGGCTCCTCATTCGAGTTAGTAGTTGCAACCGCTCATGTAGCCTCGACATCCCAATCGTCTTCGCTACTGCTTTCATGACTCTTGTCATGTTGACCGTCTTTTGACGTTACCACGTTCTCCTGAACTTTCTTCTTGGACCGGCATTCTCGAGCATAATGTCATCTCTTGCCATAATTTTAGCATATATCATCTTGATCATCGGGCTGGCGATCATTGCTTCTCTTATTGCGGACTCCCTCCTGAAGAGTTACTCCTCCCCTTCGGCCTTCCTTGTTGGTTTGGTCTATGATTAGGTCTGCCTTTCGACTCATTATCGGATCGACCCTTTCTTCAGCTGCTGAATAGCGTCTATTCTTCTTGTTGTGGCGAGACTCCGGCTATTAGCCTCGCTAGAGACTCCTGGTATGCGAGTAGATTCTCGAGCTCCAACAAGGTTGGTTGAGTAGGCCATCCTCGGATTGCTGCTATGAACTCGCTATACTTGGGCTTTAGACCATGGATGATGATCCTTCGCATGCGCTGCTCGCTGATCTTCTCTTCGGGATCGAGTTGTGCAATCTCGTTGCATAACAACTTCACTTTCGTGAAGTATTGATTGATCGTCATGCTCCCTTGTGAGATTGTCATGAGCTCGCTTTCGAGTAGTTGGAGGCGGACATCATTCTTTTTGGAGAACAACATTGCCAGAGTGCCCCATGCGACCTTAGGTGTAGCCGCATCTCGTATGTACACAATCAACTATTCTTCTATGGTTGTCTTGAGTACATACATGGCCTTCCTGGTCTTGATTTTTCATTTCCGTAGAGCCTCGATTTCTTTCGATTTCTATACGGATAGGGTTCTTCTTCCGGTCTGGATTAGGGTCTGGTTTGGGTCATCTACTGGTACTGTGGTCTCTACAACCTCCGGCGGAGTTTTCTCAGATCCGCCGACTACCTCCCATAGGTCTAGACCTTGTTGGTAGGACTCTTTGTAGGTTCTTCAATTTGTATAATTGGTGTTATTTAGTTTCTTAAGACCACTAGTCGTACCTGCTAAATCAATGGCTTCAACTAGGTTGACGACGTCTAGCAAGCCTCTTTTAGGAATCACAAACTCCCGACACTATACGTGACCTTCACGAGAAACCCAACCGCTCCTCCGACAGCACTGGCTCGTACCGGCTCTGATACTAGATTGTTGAGTAGAGGCGAGGCACTATGCTCAAATTTGCTTCTTTATTATCACTCAAACTATTGGTACAACCTCTACTTCTCAACTATTAAACCTCCAAGATTACAATCCTACTACTCAATTATTCCTACACCTCCTAACTACTAGCACCCTCTCTTCTTATAAGTGAATTTGGTTTATTTGCCTTGACTTGGATTGCCTTTTACTTGGAAACAAACTCATGGCAGAGCATCCTATTTATACTACTCAAAAGTCGGTTAGTGATAATTCTAGATTTTACATTAGACATCTACATTTTACGTAGACTATACTAATAATTTCTAGAATGTACTTAGAGCAATCAAGGTTGGTTACGATTTCTCAAAAAATTTCTAGATTTTAATTTTAAGCTTTTGGGCCAATGTTGCATATTTAACATAGTCTTCACTTCACCATACGTTTACTAGATTCCACAAAACAAAGAACAAAAGAAGCAAAGAATATTATATTTTAATTTTAGTCAAACATTATTTTTATCATGGAAGTACTTGAAGAAAGTCAAACGTGATACATTAACGAGGAGTATTAATATAATGTCAAAACTTAATTTAAAATTGGCACTAAAAATATAAAGTCAAACTGATTTAGGGATCAAAACTGTTCATCTGAGTACTCTTGTGGGAGTTTGAGATCTGGAGATCTCATTTACAGTAGATTTCCAAATAAATAGGTGATGAGGAACTAAAATAAAGGTGTTCATACAAGGATATTCTGTGATATTTTCTTTTATTTATTTATTATTATTTTTTTTTTTTGAACTTCAATTATTGTTGAATAGAAAAACTGCTTCTATAAGTTTAATATTTTTAATGGTTAGCACTCTATATTATAATCCTTCAAGTGATACCCCATTTGCAGCTTTCCAATTTTAATTTTATCTTTATATTATTTTATAAAAATAAATAATAAAGACCAGATCGACGCTCGGACCCTCCTTCCTCTGTTAGACTAAAATTATGTCACGGTATATATGGCGCAATAAACTTTAATTGTCCGATTTGAATCGGATAGTTTATGCCAAAAAAATACAGAATAATAGTTCCAAGAATTCGCGTAGAATATTACTTTCTATGTGGTTGCTAGATTCCCCCTAAACAAGGGAAGAACAGTACTAAATAAAAATAATTTCAGTCTATGAGGTAAATACTAATACAAGTCAAACCCAATTTTAAATTGAACATAAAATATAAAAAAAAAGTCAAAACTGATCTAGGGATTAAACAGCTCAGCACAGAATTGGCCAGTGCCCCTAGGAGTCAAAACTGATCTAGGGATGAAACAGCTCATCTACAATAAATTAATTTTTAAAATATTAGTTATTAGAGAACTTAATGAAATAATTAGAAGTTTTGAGAAAATGGTCACTAGGATCTTCTCTCGTTATTTCAATGTTTACTGTGTATAGCTTGAATGCAAAATGAAGTATGTCGGCTAAAGATTTAGCGACAGTAAAAGGTTTTTGAGACTATATTGCAATTATTGCTATTACTGTTATTACTCTACATCAAAGGTAAATAGCAAACATGTATATGGCACACTTATCAATTCTACCATGTCCATTTGATGGTGTGCGGCCAATACCAACCATTTCCTTTTCTCTAATTTTTTCCTTTTTTTTATTGGAAAATGTATGCAAGCTTAACTAGAACAAAGTTCACTAATTATATATATTTACTTCACCGACCACCAAGTTGATTTCTTAAGAATTAACCCCACACCACAGACGATTTCTTTGAATTTTCCACTAGTTTAAACTATACTATATCGACTAGCTTGGGGCTCAAACCATTAATTAAGGATCAATTAGCCCTTAATCCAACATAAACTTTAGGTGCGTTGTCCATCCATTAATTTGACCGACGACCGACTCTCTGTGTCGTCATTTTGTCGCTTTTCATGCAAAAGCGATGCATGTGACCTAAAAAAGAAATAGCTTTATCGTATAAGACGCGCACAGAAAGGAAAAGAAATGAAATGAAAGAATATAAGGTTGGTCGCCTTAATTTGCGTCTCTCTTTTGATTGGGAGGAGCTGCATGCATGTAAAGAGTAGAATCGCATAGTCGCATGCATGATATATGCATATGGGATAAAGATTAGATTGCATTGGACGGATTATGTGGCACGACTCAATATAAAAAACAACACGGCGATGGCGGTGAAAGCGTTGCTGCCTTCGGAGGAGACCAAGTTTGAGTCGCATCTCCAATTATTAGATGAAGCCACGCGCTTCACGGCACCCACTAATTAACAATACAAAATTGATCAATGAAGCCTTCTACTATATTATCAAGTGTGTCATAAATAATGTAATTATTCAATAATTCCAAATTTATTACAAGTTAGTGCCAAATTTTAAATTTTTTTCTTAGATTTTTTTCAACTTCGATTTTATTTTGTTAATTCTATTTTTTTTTTACTTTAACAAAGTTGATACTTAATGAATAATGATGTCATCATCAACGTCAACAAATTAAACAAGTTGTCTGAAAATTCGTATAAGAGTAACATACATTTGTAAAAATAGGTGAGGATTCATTGCCAGTTTTGTCAATTTAAAACAATCAAAACAAAGTATTTTATAAACATCATTATCTTATAGATTTGGTGTGTATCGAATTTCACATAATTTGAAAAGAGGTAGAGTAACACCCTATTAACAAATATATAATTAAATACTATATGGGATTTTCTTAAAGTCCAATAATTTTGACAGCCATAAAATTCAAAACTTTTGATAAATAAAAAAAAACTTACTTCAAATTTCATTATTTTATAGAATTACAACAACAAATTAAAATCCAGCAATCATCACAATACTAATTGACCTCTCAATCATCTCAACAAATTTAACCTTAATTACAAAGGCTGTATCAGATAATAATGATTTGTTGTACTTGTAGATCACTTTATAGAGCCCCTTTAGCAGTACAGTAAATGAGGGAGATGCCCTTTTAATTCTTTTTGGCAACTTTAAAATATGTTTGCATGATATTATTTTTCGCATCTCCGGGAAGTAATGATACGAGAGTCGCACAATTACATAGTGTTCTCCGGTCGTGGTGAGAAGAGACAACATGACATTACTGACACGATCTTGTCGTGTCAGAAATTTTTTTATTTTTATAATAATTTATTAAAAGTTATTAAAACATTAAAATAGAGAAAAAATATTGTTGCAGTTTATTTGACTATTCTACAAATTCAGTATATATATATCAGTAAAAAATTGCCAGAATATTTTTGTTAAGAAATTAATTGATGGTTTTATTTTTTTTTTGCTAACACATTTCTTTATTGTTTGAACAGATTAAAAAAAATAAAATATTTTAAAAAAGTAAATAGAAGCTAAAAAAAGTACGGTTATAATTTGAATTTTAATATAAAATCAATTTAAATTATTTTTTAGGAAAACAATTTAAAAGAAGAAGTATGTTTATGATGCTATTTTTGATAATGTTAAAAATTAAATTTGTGTTGTCGTGTCATGTTCGTGTCGTGTTGCGTGTTAGTCATGTCGTGTCAAATCTGTTAATTTTTCAAGATTGCCAACACGACACGATAACACGATCGCATCGTGCTAATTCTGTACTCGTGTTGTGCCAACACGCATATCGTGTCGTGCCAACACGATCATGTCGTGTCATTTTGGAGAACCCTACATCATAGCTTTTGGCGCTGATTTTATTTTTATTTTTTAACTTTATGCATAAAATTGGAACAAACATCCATATCATGCCCCCAAAAAGGACATGTTATTGTTATCTTATTGGGTATATTAAGATTAAGGAACTATATTAAATTTATTATATTCTTCTCTTTGTGTACATGAGAGTTAAATCCAAACGGACAAATTATGTAACTCGAACAATGATTTTTAAAAGAATTTACTATGAACTCTCGTTGCCACAAATTAAAAATTGTCTTGCCAGTATCATAGCCGTTTCTACACCAAGCCTACGCAACTTTGTGTGCAATATTAAAAGGAAATTATTTTATGTTATATTATATAACATCTTATTAAAAAAAATACTAGTCTTGACTTGACCAATATCCATAAATTTTCCCAATAGTTGGATGGTGTCCATGGTAGACACGTGTCAGTTAATTATAAATTTTGAAAGATAGGGGGGTTAGGCATGTGAGTGACACCGGTACCTTATGGGGCAGTAAAAGCTTACACCATACCAGTATTGAATTCCTCCCATTTCAAATAGTCAATTCATGATTCCAGCCTAGCATGTAACTTTATAGCCTCTTAAAGCCACCGCAGTTGCAATTTAATGCACGCTTCCCACAGAGATCTTGCTTTCTAGGCCAATTAAAAATGGATACATGCACATTGCACAGCTAGCTAACACAAACAAATTTATAGAAGCTCTGTGTCTTTTGCTTTCTTATCCGGAAAGCAGTCAAAGGCACTTTAAATTATCCGAATGGTATGTAACAAAACATACCACCATCAAGAAAATCGATTTAGTAAAAAAAACTACTAACTATTGAATCTGAGCTGCATATGATATAGTGACTCAGTGGTAAAAGCATTAGGCTGGCTTCTAAAAGGTCAAGGATTCAAGTCCCACATGCACTTTTAATTTCAGAAAAAATTGAATGGCAAAGACCTCTCTCTTTCTTCAAAAAAAAAAAAAAAAGAGAAATGCTAGAGTCTAATATGATCGTTTTCACATTTTTAAATTTCAAATAACGATCCGAACCGTTCAATATGTTCTCCATATTGAGAACTTATAAGAAACCAATTTTTATATTTTTTCGAAATTTTTTACTATTTTTTTGGTATTTTAAAAAATCGTTGTTATTGGACGATCCATAATGTTTATATCATGAATTTTCAAAAATACCAAAAAAATAGTAAAAATTTTCGAAAAAAATGTAAAAATTAGTTTCTTGTAAGTTTTCAATATGGAGAACATATTAAAAGGTTTAGATCGGTCATTTAAAATTTAGAAATGTGAAAACGATCATATTGGACAGACCCATCCGTCCTATATATTGGACACTAGCATTTCTCAAAAAAAAAAAAAACTATTGAATCTGAGCTAGACAACTAATTAGACAATAGATGAAAGTTATGTGATTCACAAAAACACACATTTAATTTTATATTAAGTGTGAACTATCACAATACAAAATAGTTAAATTGTTGACAGAATTTGTACATTTGATCTTACACATTGTACAATTGAAAAACAAAAAAAGCTGCAAAATAAATCAATGAATTAAACAAAAAGTTCAGGTTTGCTATATCCAAGATGGAAAACTTAATTAAGATACAAAAATGATTGGATTAAGATATGCATAATGCATTGTGATATTTATCCCATGCGACAATCATACGGTTTGAATTTATGTAAAACAGTATAAAACAAATCCTCAAAAAAAAAAAAAATGCAAACATGTGTGTACGTATGTATCATGTCATTCATACATTTTATTTCAATGCAATATCATCACTGATCTTATGTCTACAATATATCATCTAGTTGCTATATCTTCGTAAACTTTAATTTACATTCTTAGCTATCATATTTCCATGGCATGATATGGTCTAATGTCAAGCAGCACTTGAAAATTGGAATTTTTATTTCCTAGCATGACATGACAGTTAAATGGGATAATATTTCATTATTTCATCTAATTTAACATAAAAAAATAAATACAATTTTTTGCACTGTGTCAGATAATGTATAAGATTTTTTTAAAAACATAAGTGGGTACTTACAACTATGGCCAAGTTATTTTAATTATTAAATTTCAACGAAGTGTTACAAACAAGTCCTTTATCTACGGTCATTTCTATATGTTTTGTTCCAATATTATTGTTATGAAGGGCTTATACGCAAAGTTACATATCATTGAGCATCTCACATAGTCATATTGCACTGCGCATGAGGCCACGAGCCCACGAGCAGCTTCAAATGTTTCTTAATTTTCATGAGTACAAGGGGTTAGAAAAAAAGTTCCAAATGATTGTCCGAATCAATGGGACATACATTTTCATTTAAAAAAAAAAAACAAATATATATCTTTGAAGTCTGACATAGTAGTAAATAGCTTATTATGTTTTCCTTTCTCTTCTCCTTATAAAAACAAGCAGAAAATAATGGATCAGTTGAGTTGTAACATACTTTTGGAAAAGCAGAGCGTCGGTAAATGTCAGGCAATGGGCCCCACAAGGAGCAGCGATCCAGGCCGTCCAATGGAAATACCAACAAAGTAGAAGTCTGTATGGCTCAGTTCATATGCTACAAATCAAAATCAAAATGCAATGCTAGGCAGGGGCTCAGTTTTTCCATCTAGACTCATGTCAGAGGCATCATGTGCCACAATAGTACCCCTAATACCACCATTTTTGTCCTTCCTTCCTCGGCTTTTTGCATTTAAATTATATTTCAGTACCCACATCATTTGGATTGGCACGGTATGTTTGGTTAGATCAGAACGCACAATATCTTCATACTATGATCTTATATCTATAAAACTATATATTTTTTGTATAGTATATATTTTGTCATTTTATTTGTGTGATGTCATCACAGGTGCTCTACTGAACGTTTTGCAAAATTTATCTCTTATTTAAGATTCATTGTTGTCTAAATATAATTTACACAATATATATGATATCTCACCATATCTTGGATTAGTAGGATGTATATTTTCTTTATGAACAGAAATTATTTTTATATTAGGAGACATGAAAACAATGTGAACAATTTGCACGGTTGTGTACTATTACTATATAATTAAATTGGTACACTTCAGTAACTCTGGTACTAATACAACATTAAGAGTGATTTAGCAAGTACTGAGCAGTTAAAATCACGAGGGACAGACCTCTACACAGAATGAAAGAAATAATATTATCCATACGTATGAAAGAGTCTCTATTGTCTCTCGTGTCCACAAATATATAAATTTTTTTGCATGTACCTTGGGGAAAATTTTGCCTTTAAAATATGTGTTGCATGAATGTTAATGCAAGAAAGACCTATATACTAATATACATGCATGATGGCTATGAAAATATTGATTGTTGGCTCAAATATTTGGATGAACATGCAATACTCATATACAAAACGACACTTCAATGATGAAAAGATCATGTTTATGTCGTGTTGAATATATTTTATAGTTAGATTTCATTTTTTTTTATTTGTACAATGAGGAAATTATAGACACGTACGTAACATGTAAGACCACTAAGAATAGCAACAATATCAATAAAATAGATATACGAACATATTAAATTAATTTTATCTCAGAACAATAAAATTAGGACATGCTTCTCAAATTTTAACATTAAAATACAAACTTTTTCTCTATTGTGCATGTCATTCCAAAACCGAGTTAAAAAATTACTTGATTAAGAAACATAAATTTGAAGAGCTGCCCTTCATTTTTGTTTTCAAGAAAAGTTTTATGAGTAAAGTATGTAATTTATGTTTTAAACTTATATTAACATCACTAAATTTTGAACTAGGATCTTCAAATAAAATGATTTCTCACAATCTAATCATCCCTATTGTGAAGCATATATATGCAACATTCTTTTCTTTGTTTAATACACGATTTGTTCAATGTCCAATACTCCAATGCATTAAAATTTAAAACATAGAAGATAAAGTTAGATCTGAATAGTATAATTTGAAATAAATTGTCTTAATTTTGAAGCTCTCAAAAAAGTTTCATATATAGAGATGAAGTGGAGCCTAATCCCTCTAACCATTCGAAATTGACACAGTCATAAAAAGGGGATGATAAAAGGCGCTAGGGTAGGAAAATTAAAGAGCGGTACATGTGCCACATGGAGTCCTCCATGAACGGAAAGCTTACTTGAACCAAACACATAAATTTTTACCAAGTTTAGATAAACAAAAACCCAAGAAACCAGATCTGGGTTGCTGTCCTGTTTTATAGTCGACATTCAAAGGGACTTCATCCCAAGCATTAATATTCTCAAAAAGGTTTTTAATTTCTAGATTGAAAACACCTTGAACTTCTCTAAATCATGAACTTGACCTTGTATTCATAATTATTACAGAAAATTTCAAATGACAAGTCAGAAAAGAGATCTACTATTAGGTTAATTTTGTTGCTGTCGGTTTTAAAAATAATGTCAAGTAAATTACGTAAGTTATATTGAACTTATTGCACATATGCATTGTATAATTAAGAATTTTTTAAAATTATTGTATCACCACCAATGAATGGTACTCATATATATTATAGTATTTTGTCAAATCGTAAAAAGTAATTCTTTTTTTATTTAAAAGTTTGGCTGATGCTGTCAAGGGTGTGAGCTAGAGTCATACTTTCACCGGAACGTCTCCATTATATATATATATAGAGAGAGAGAGTTTTGCTATGGTGAGCCGCGCCCAAAACTCTAAGATTTGGTTCAAAATGACTGATCAAAACCGTCGAATACGATCTCCCTATTAAAATCTCCATGCAGACCAAAATTTATATTTTTTTGAAATTTTCAAGTATTTTTTTCGGATTTTTGAAAACGGCTATTTTTGAACGGTTCAGAACTAATTAGATTAACGATTTTCTAAAATTTCAAAAAAAATACATAGAAATTTTGAAAAAACGTAAAATTTGGTCTGCATGGAGATTTTAATAGGGAGATCGTATTACACTGTTTGGATTGGTTATTTTGAACAAGATCTAGGAGTTATTCACCATAGAGAGAGAATGGCTTATGTGCCATAGATGACAATGCCATCCATTTCACTTTTAAGTTATTTTTTGAGATCCAAAATTCAATCGGTCAATCTAAACCGTTCAATTTGATCACCATATTGAAATACCTTTGGAGACCAAATTTTATATTTTTTTGAATTTTTTTGCTATTTATTATGATATTTTCAAATTGGAGGGTTTGAAATACTCCAATTATAATATTTTTTAAAAATATCATAATCAATAGTAGAAAAAATTAAAAAAATGTAAAATTTGATTTTCAAGGATATTTTAATATGGCGAATAATTTGAACGGTTCGGATTGGACATTTGAATTTTAGATCTTGAAAAACGATTCTATGGTACGGGACCCTCCATGCCATCTATGGCACGTTAGCCATTCTCTCTCTCTCTCTCTCTATATATATATATATAGGATGGATAAAATACACTATATATGGTGTACTGATCATCTCCGTACACACGAATCATTTTGAAATTCAAAATTCAAAAAGTCAATCCGAACCGTTCAAGTTATTCTCCATATTGAAAAACTCTTGAATATCAAATTTTATATTTGTTCGAATTTTTTTGCTATACATTATGATATTTTTAAATTGGAGGGCCTGAAATACTCCAAATGTAGTGTTTTTTTTTTAAAAATATCATAATATATGGAAAAAAATCGACAAAATGTAAAATTTGGTCTCTAGAAATTTTTCAATATGGAAAACAACTTGAATGATTCGGATCGACCGTTTGATTTTTGGAGGGTATGAATGATAATGTGATGTGGGCTGAGATAACCTATCAGGGCTTTTAATTTTATAACCCAAATATGCTCGATTTCGATTGCAAATGCACAACCTACGCTGAGTATTCGGGGTCGATCCGCGAAAACAGTTATTCGATTTTTTCTAAACCTCAACTTGTTCAATCGATCATGTCAAAAAGTGTGGTGAAGAATTATATGATTTGGGGAGTGAATAAAAATAAATAAAATAAATGGTTCCAATTAGAGAAAAGTTTAACTAAAACAGATACAAATCATGGTTTATGATTGATCAATTTTCTGCTTAACTTCCGTTCCCAAGCTGCCCGCTTACTTTCGTATCGGCCAGTTTGTGAACTAGAGTAGTTAGTTAAAGACTAACTTGATTGTTTCTAGAGTGGCACAGACAACCCGCCTATAATCCAAACGGCTAGACTTCTCTAACTCTAGTTATACATAATCTATCAGTTTATACTTAGTTTACTTAGCAGTTTAATGGCTTAATTAATTTCCATATGATCATTCTTTCGACAGTTCAAGTTCCTTCAACTAAACCAATTAAACCCTTATTTGGCCTAAGTTTCAACTTTCGTTTCAACTTAGATCTAAGATTTCCCTCAATTTTTCATCTGTTGGGAATAGATCTCCATTCTGGTTTATGATCTAGGTCTCATCTTTCGAATTATTGATCCTCCATTTGTATTGATATACTCAAATCTATCTAGATTTGGTTAGGTTTAACTTCCTAACATTCAAGGTTGGCCTAATCTTGACGGGAAAATACCAATCGACTCAAACAGTTCAAGCATAGCAAATTAAAACTTAAAAATACAAGTTATAAAACTAAGCAAACAAATAGCAAACTGATCAATTAATGTAAACTAAATTAAGCATATGTTTATCAACCATAACCCTTGATCAAACTACTCAAGTAAGATCATTGTAACAACAAACAACAAGGTATCAATTATCATTACAGAAACAAACAAAAAATATTGAGATATTACAACAAATCAGATGTGAATCCCTTGCTTGGCTGCTGTGGCATGAACTGAACTCCTCCTTTACTTCTCGTCTCGACAACTAAAGACAAGAGATCAGCTCACTTCTCCTCTGCAATAGCGTAACTTCTCTGTAAAATTGGGAACACTTGAACTCTAGAGATCCCTGCTCTTTTATAGTGATGGAAAAGAACCGTTGAGGGTATGAGTGCGCTCAAAACTGGGTCAGATCGTGGCAGAAATGATGTTGGAGTGGTTGCCTAATAACTGTCTTGAACGTGAAAACCGCTTGATTGACCTTCCAGCGGCTCACTTATAGATGTAATATGCCCGCCTGAAATGCTTCAAGCTGTCTCATGGCCTTCTCCAGTCTGGTTTCATTCTGTCTGCCTAATCCATCACGTCTGGCACTCTGTCGAGTCGCTTGAAAATTGTTACTTAGTGTAGATTTAGTGCCACATTTGATGATTGTCCTGTTAAAACACAAAAGGGTATGGCAGTACCTAAAAACTAATAAAAATAAGTAAAAATTAAGTTAAAATCACATAAAATCAATCATAATTTGAGTCCAAATTGAATCAAAACCTATATATGAAAACGTCCTATCATAATGCAATCTTGGTTTATGGTCTAATAACTTTCTCAAGGTTAGTCTTCATTTTCCATATTATCATCGTCATTGTAGTAGTAGTAGTTGTTGTTGTTATGATTATTATGATTATGATTATGATTATTATTATTATAAATTTAAGAGGATTATTTACATAGATACATGGGTACTTGATGAGTTGATGTTGATGTGCTTAAAAAATCATATGAAATTATTTCCATTTTATTTTATTTATTTTATATAACTTACGTAAATTTTGATAGGTGAAGATAGCTTCAAGTAAAATTCTGATATGAGTCGTATCATGATGTATATATTGACGTGCAACGGTGCAAGTGCAAGAAGACATTAATCACAGTGTAAGATCAATAACTTGCTTAATTACCAAACAAAAAAGGAGTTAATATAATAAATACAAGGATCACGTGCTGAGATGGAGCGGTCCTGATTGCCAGCTCAGGATCAAGCACTCACCCTTTCAGCACCGGTCATATATACTGAATCCGAATTTGCTGTTGCGCGACAAATGGTGTAGCGCACGTACGAGCCGTCTGATCTTGATCGGACGGTTAATTTTTTACGGGCCTATCAATCTAGGTTACATGCACGGGGCTCCCTTGTCCATTGGATCTTGATCAGACGGCCAGCATGCCGCGCTACACCATGTGTCGCGCGGCAGCGGATCTGAATTTATATATACTAGTCAAAATGATTCATGCCTTTTTCCCTTCTCTCCATCCTTTACTCAAAATCAAGCATCCTATAAGGCTATAACTCTCTGTTGCATATCCTTCAATCAAAATCTATAATATTTCACTGACAAATGGGACCCAGTATAAATAAAACTATAGTTATATACGTGAGTGAGGAGATACATACTATACTATATAGGAAATGATAATAGTGGATCTGGAATTGATAGAATCCTATCTGGGGCCATGGTGTGACCTTGCTAACCTGAGGACAATAATAGTAGGGGTGGCAGCTCCGAATCCAATCTTTCCCATCACTTTGATTCTGTCTTCACCATACCCTGTATTCTGTGACATACCAATACAACATAATTGCAAAAGAATTAAGAAGGTATACGTTACAAATTTATTAAAAATTATAAGATGTCACCACTTTATTATGTATTCTTATTTATTATTTTGTTTTGGTGGTTCTTTTCTTCACCGGCATGTCAGCAACGATTTGTTCACCATTTGTTGTGATCATGTGAAACGATTTTAATTTAAATCTTTGGATTTGATACGGTAAACTTAAATGAATAATCTAAAACCAAGGTTTGTGAGGTTTAGCAGTTGGGTAGTGATTTAAGTGATAAAACGGGTGTGTGGTGGTAAAACGACGATAAAATAGTTGTGCTGTATGAACAAAAATCTAGATAAAACGGCGAAAAAAGAATAAAATGGAGTTTATTAAAAGTTTGTCTAAAAGTCAATCATTGCAATTAATAATGTTAAAATATGCTCGCCATCTCCCTTATATATATATGTGTATATGTTCAAGTAATCATAGCTAGTTGAACACCTTTTAACCACAAACTGAGAATACAAAATGGTTAACAATAATAAGTAATTTTTAATATCTAAAAATATAAACTAAAGCACAATATAATTTGCTTCCAACAACATTTTAGTATGAACATCAAAGAACAGGTTTAATTTTCTAAATTTTAGAAATTCTTGCAGCAAACTATCACGTATAGAATGGTTAAAAGTTGATCGTGGAAGTAGGTGTATATCTATATATAGGAGTCGGATAGGTTTAAGATTTGTGCCGAATGATTTTTCAGATGCTATTTTTCTAAAATAAGTGTAATGGGGTATAGATCAGAATTCAGAAATTTTGTTCTTGGAATGCCACTATAAATACATACTTGTTGTAATAAATTTTTTGCTGTCTTTAAAATATTTTTTTAATGCATCTTGTTAATCAGGAACGTACGAGGCGCCTTCGGCTCTCTCGCATGAACATTTTACAGCAGGGAAATCTTATTTAATTTAACAAATTGCAACTAGTAATAGAATTTTTAAAAAGCGGCTATTATTTAACCGAAGATTCAGTCAAGAAAGAAAATTTAATTTTTGGGTGGATTGTAGTTCTGACAAGCATATCTATAGGGTCAAGAACAAATAATCCAATCCATGTTGTCATAGAGCCTTGTAGTGCTTTATGGGACGACTGCACCTTTATCCTAGTGCCCATGCAGTTTTGTTCCTCCCCATGTAAATTAAGTTTTTTGTCACATCGTAGTCACCCATAATTGATTCATAATATCTCACAATTGGTTCTTTAATTATAGAATTTGAATACCTCTAAATATTCTCCACGAAAAATTCCTAATGTTTTTGGATTCAATATTCATATGACAAACTGTGTCAGGAATCCCTTGTGTGCAAACAGTGATATTGGTGAATCATTTGGACATTTTTAGGACCACAAGAGCATAATAAACGCAAGGGAAGTACATTATAACAATTATTCTGTTTTATGAAAATAATTTGACTTTAATTATATTTTTAAAAAAAACAGATAATATAACAGTAAATTTCTGTACCGCCATAATTCAGCGACCTTGACATGAAGATTCTTTCCACGTATATTATATATATACCTTGATTCATTGATGTTCCTTTTTATATATTGTCAATTAAAACAATCCAATAATCCGTCTTTTTATTTGAGAAAAAAGGTTGCTAGCTATTGAGTCTTTAGAGGCTGTACGTTATATATGCATGTCCTCGATCGATGACTCATGACAAATTTGCGATAGTTAGAAATCATATAATATAATTAAACATTGTGCACAGTTTTTCTCTCTCTTGATTTTTTTTTTTTTTTTTGCTCATTGAAACTTTATTATTTTGGAGATCTTATGTTATTTCGAGTAAATTTAGTGAAAATCATATCTATTAATTACCAGTTCACTTAATATATATCCACTAATATCTAGATATCAATCCTTGCTCATCTTGGAGATCTCATGCATGTTCTCAATAAAAGCACATTATATATCTATAACAATCAAGTTAATTTGGCGACGACGTACTATAGGAAGTCTCCGGCAAACCAGTATTAATTTTCATGTACGTCTACAGCAATATATCACGCACTTCAGAACACGTAGTCTCATGCACATGATTACCAAGGTGGTACAATACACATTATGTACTATGAGGGACCCATTCCTTTGATATATGTACGTACACTATCAAATCTCATGCTGGCCTCATGGGAATCCAGAGATACTTCATTTTCTAATATTCCCTAATATATTATCCATATTTAATCTCAAAAGCTGTATCCATGCACGTCAAAATTACTTTGTTTATTAAATACTAATATTCTTCTTAACACCCAAGACTTTCCTTTGAGAAAACCTTCTTCACAATCTTCATATGTGAGAGTATACATGCACGATATCACCACTAACACCAAAGTGTCATAATTATATCTAAAACATTATTAATTAGGACATTGGTCATTTAGCACTGTATTAAAAACCATCAGAAATGTTGGTTTTCTTTAATAAACCAAATCCTAACTGTTTTCTAGATAACATCATTGAACTATTTTTATTTTAAGGAACAAAGGAAGGCCAAAAATTATGTAAGTTTACTTTCATTTATGAAAATGAAAAATGAATGAATGTTTTGCATGTTGAAGGATGCATGAATCTACAGTACAAAGGGGATTAAATTTGCACTTGACAAATTATTTAATGTTACTGACTAACCTGTTTACCTAGACCACAGTAATGTATTGTATTGAATGCGTTACTCGAAGATCCAGGAGATGAATACTCGGAGAGTTGTAGCAACCCTATAGCGGTTTGACCGCTATGGATCTAGCTGACAAAGCGACAATTAATTGATAAACCACTCCAAACTCATTCAGCTATTTCCTAGTGCACTCTGTCAATATATATATCCTGACCAACCATTAATCTCAAAGTACTCCACTCAATCAAAAGGCCAAAGATATCAATTTGCTTCCTTTCTCTCAAACAAGCAACTAAGAGCGCTAAATAGAGAGGATATTTTAAAGGAAAAAAAAACAGAGAAAAAAAATTAGAGAGTGCTAGATAGAAAGGAAATCAATACATAGAGGTGAGTTTTCACCAATATATGGAATGTATAAAAATGTACAATCCAGATCACCAATCGCACTACCCTATTGCCGGCCCGCGCATTTCCTTCTCAAGCGACTTCTCCCTCGAGTGCCCTCCACCGACAGCTCACCGCAACACAGCAGGACCCAGCGACCCCGACTTTGAGTTCTCTGTGGGGTCACATCAGATGATGGCAGCTGATCAGCTCTTCTTCAAAGGCCGCATTCTTCCATTGAAAGACTCAACGAGCCATGCACACGGTCACCGGGTGACAACATTGAGGGATGAACTTAGAACGGAGGATCGAGGCAATAGTGAGAGGCCTCCAAAGGCTATACGGTGGAAGGAGCTTCTTGGTTTGAGAAAAGGAGGTCATAGCAAGAGAGGAGAGAGCAAGAGTGAGCTTGAGTCTGTGTCAGAGTCGGAGAGTACTGATGTGAATTTCAGGAGGTTCAGTACTCAGGTTAGTTTTTCTCTCTTTCCTTCCTTGTACTGCTGATTTTTGTTTTATTAACTAGCAATATCCCATAGTAATTCATTAAATACCGAAACCTTTTTTTTGTTTTTTTTGTTAACAACTTAGCATAACATTTTATAGACAAGGAGTTCATATGGTAGGCATGTGTTTTCTTTTCTTGTTTATTTTTGTTAGGATTTTTGTTTGAATGCTAGTTGATTGACTTTGGAAGAGGGAGATTTCGGATGTATAGAAGAGTGGTTCCTTATCAGCTCAGTTTCTCTTAGAATATCTTATGAGTTTAAAACTTATGATAGTTGTTAAATAGTCTTGTAAAGTGTAATACTTTAGGTAACTGCCAAAACATTTTACTCCAATTCATAAACAAACGTTATATTTCATGTTCGAATATATGATATATATTTGTTTGGTTTAAAACCAAACTTCAAAAAAAGAATATATGATATATTAGTTCTTCAGATTTATGAATCCAAAAGGAACTTTGCTAACTTGTATAATGAATTGTTTTATTCATTGTAGGAGCCAGGAATGTGAAGTCAAAGACAAGACAATTGGACTGAATGAAAATGTAACGAAATGAGACTGTAATTGTAATGGTGGTGCGGAGCGGTACATCTTTTACTGTTCATCACCTAAATGTTAATGCCTTACTTTTGTTATGGCTCAAGTAATAGTTTTTCCTTTTTCTTTCCTCTTTCCTTGTTCTTCAATCTTTTCTTTTTTTTTTTTCCTAGTTGAAGATTTATTGTATGAAATTAAGAGAGAAGAGCATGGATGGGTTTTAAACTTAATTTTTAAATGAGTCTGCTAGGGTTTTGTTTGATGCAATTAAATTGTATTTTTCCTGTAACTTAGTGATTAGATGGGCTTTTTGTAATGTACTGCTGTTACCTCTGACCCCCATATTTTGTTGTACAAATTAATGTTTGTGGCTATGGCATTAATAATGTTTCTGACCTCTGAATTCAAAGCCTGGAGGAGTGATATATGATGGAGCGTTTTTATTATTGGATCTTTTATTTGTGATTGGAAACAGTGTTAATTTTGTCTTCTAGTGGAAGAGGTAGAAGGGACAGAGGACAGAATTATACAGGCTTTGAATTTAAAAAGAAAAGGTGGCCGGTCACAAACTATAAAACATCTATGCTTGGTTTTTGTGTTTTTAATTTTTATTAATCAGATGCAGTGCTAACTTATTTATTTGACTTAGCTGTCAACTTTCCCATGATTTCAATGATCTGTTTGTTGTAGGAGGCAACTTTCTTGTTAAAACTAAAATTTTGAAATTTAAGAAAGACAAAGCGTTTATTGTGGGTGCAGAAGCACTACAAAACAATTTAGTTTGGGATATGGAATTGGAAATTCTTCAGCGGATTTTATGGAGTTACTGTTGTTTTAAGCTCGTTAAAAATTTTATCTGCTGTGTACGGTTTACATAATTTTATCTTGATGCCTTAAAGCATGCCCAATTAATTTTAAATTTTTAAGCAATTAAACATTAACAAGGTGGGGCTAAAAGTATATGCAATCTCCGTCTTTTCCAACTTAGGCGTACAAATTATCTATCTAATCCAGCAAACATGTCTGATCTTACCACGTTAATTTGGAAAATCACAGACGTAATTAAAAGAATATACTCTAGTTTAAAATAATATGTCAGAACTATTTTTTACGGATTTATAAAAATATATATAGATTGCCATAACTCGTGTAACATAATTGAATTAAATCCTCTAAGAATCTAAAAGGCTCCAAAGAGTGCATAAAATTCAACTATTTTGATAATATAATTTTTTATATTTTATTAATAATTTCATTTTGTTTTATTGTTTGTTGAGTTATGGTTTGTTTTGATGGTCAAATTATTTATAATAAATGGTTATTATCTTATATTTAAAATTTTGTTAGTGAAATAGGTTAATTTGATTATCAGAGATCGGACTAAAAATGTTGATAAACCGAAAAAAGAAAAAAAAAAATATATTCCAATCCGTTTTGAACACAAGTTAGGAGAAAGAGTGAACCATACAAAATCTATTGTGATGCGGAATTCAAAATCTCTCAAAAACAGGACAGTCTGATTGGTAATTAGTCACTAACATGTCAGAAAAAACTTCTCCATACCATGATTAAGATTTACACTATGTTTGATTAGATGGTAAAGAATGGGAAGGAAAGGTAAATATAAAGAGGGAAGGAAAGGGATGGGATGGAAAGTAAAATAAATTTACATTTCTTGTTTGGATGAATAATGAAGGAGAATGAAAAATAAGTTTCTTTTTTTATCAATCACGTTGAAGTAATTTCTCTTCCCCTCCATTCTCCACCAATTTGGAGGAGAATGAATTTAAAAATAATAGGAAATTATGAAAGAAACTTTTCCCCTAGTCAAAAAATTTCCTTCTTTATTTCCTTCCATCCAAACACACAAAATTGTTAAATTTCATCTTCATTTCCTTTCCCCCTCTCTTTACCCTTGAAGCAAACACAGTGTCAAGTACATGGGCTTAATTTATTAAAGTAATAAGTTGGACTTTAGCATTTTTTTTCAGAGTACATGATATTTACATATAATTACCGATGGCGGTATTAATAAATTTATATCATTTGGACGAAAGATTTAAATGTTATATTGCTTCTATATCTAGTTGACTAATCAACTAAAAATGAATGAAATTTAAGATTTTTCAATGTCCCTATTAATTAATGTTAGAGATTTGTTATACATAATATAATCGTCCAATTTGAGTAATGAACGATCTCGTCTAGTAGTGTGACCCTGACATTTTGGGTGGAAGGCCCATGGAAAGCCTATAAATTAAGCCCTTTGTGGAGCACATGCATCCATTAAAAATACTACAATTAGAGGCCGAATGGGCTATAGCATATATATCGAGTTCAGGTGACAATGAAAGTTTATTCATACGGAAACGGTAATAACATTTTTCTTTGAACAAAAAGAAGGGGTCGAGCCCCGGCCTTTAAATGATACTTGAATAATTACAACTTTTTACAAGTAAATTGCGAGAAAAGTAAAAGTTAAAACATAGTATGTTACCGGGAAAAGTGGTTACAGCGTCCTTGACCATATAAATGGAAATAAAGGAAAAAGAAAGAAAAGACAGATTAAGATGCTCTCATCAGAAACTTCCATTTTTACTGGACCTCATCAGATTTGTGCTGGTAAGTGTCACAAATAGCATTATATATGTAAGTTAATTCCTAATTTAATACTCCAGTCTCAGTGTATATCATATACTAGGTAAATGATGATTTCCAAATAATTTAAAATGAGAATAAACAAATCACAAATCACTTATTGGTATAATTTGGATTATAGAATATAGATGGTTCCTAATTTTTTTGCGTTAACCGTTTCATCTAATGAGACTCAATTCATTTTTTTTTGCATGTTGCGTTTCATCCTTTGAACGCAGGGGAATTTCGTTGCGTTTATTTTGACGATCAAAACGGTTGAACCGTTTTAAACTACTTTTGAACACACAAAAGTTATTGAAATACAAAGCACTCATACAGTAAGACATGAATATACAAAGCATGGAACTCAAGCATGAGACATAAATTGAACAAAACATGGAACTCAAGCATTGCTTGTTCCACAGAACTTGTACATGACTGTACAGTACCTGTATCTAATTACAAACTTAGTATTATACACATCAATGAATCACAAATAAACATAAACATTCATTGTACACATATTCATTATCTTTAATACAAAATTCACATAGTATTTCATACATCCAGCTCATTATCTTCATAAGTACCTGGTAATAAGGAAAAAGGAAAATGAAAAAGAGAAATTTACCAGCAAAAACTGTAATAAATGTTTGTATACATTTACCAGAAAAAGAGAAATTTACTAGAAAATAAAAAGAAATTTACCAGAAAAAGAGAAATTTACCAAACATTTACCAGCTCATACTCACACCTTGTAAGGAAAAACACAAAATAACGTAAACCAGAAGATATGGAAAAAGAACTTACATCATCGGACTCCTCTTTTTCTTCGACCTTTTCTTCCTTCTTGGTCTCAGCAGCTGCCGGAGTAGAAGCACCACCACTTGCAGCAGGTGCAGCTGCGGCAACTACAACGCCTCCACCTGATGGAGCGGATGCGAACTTTTCTCTGCCGGCAGCGATAACCTCAGCCAGGTTCTTCCCTTTTAGTTCTGACAGAAGAAATTCTACTCTTATCCTCATCTACTTCAGCACCAACACATATTATCAAACAACAAATGTCAAGCTATGATCTGAAGTTCAGAGATTTGTTAAGACATAATAAGATTAAATACACACATCAGTCAATTTCACCAGTAGGGCATCACAAATCAGTCAATTAGGTGTAGTATTTTATTAAATCCACATGTTTGGTTTTAATTAACATTCATCAGGAATTCAGGATTCAAAAATTTAACATTCTGTCAGACAATGACTATTCCCAATCCTAACATGATTCAACAGGATCCAGAAACCAAAATATAACCATAGAGGAAGCTAATACTACCTATTGACAAATCCAGAATTCCAGATTCTGATATACAGAGAGTAGCTTTATCTTCTGACCTTTTCTTTTCTTTTCTTTGGTCTGCACAAACCCTTCTCTCTTCTCTCCCTCCTCCCTTCCACCCAGCCAAGCACCTACCTCTCCATCTTTCTCTCTAACTCAAACCAATAAACCCCATTCCTTACTCGAGCTCCACCTCAGCCTCAAACTGAAACCCTTCACCTTCCCACTGCCTCTCTCTTTCACTCACCTTTCTACTCTCTCTTGACCACAACACCACCTCCTTTTCCCCTCCATCTCGAGCTCGACCATGGCAGCAGCTGAAGCTCTTTCCAACCTCTTCTCTTCTCTTTTGATTTTGGAGCTCTACCTCGGCTGCGAGCCTGCCAGTGGGTGGAGGGCTGCAAGTGGCTGCGAGGGCGGTTGCGAGTGGCTCGGTTGGAGTCTTGGAGAGAGAGGAGATGAGAGGCAGTGGTGTTAGTGTTATTATTGTTGTACGTAGGAGGTGTTCGGAGAAGATAGAGTGAGAGACGGAGAGATAAGATCATAAGAGGATCGAAATCCTCAGCAGCACCAAACAGCCGATCCTTTTTTTTTTTTTAATTTTAAAATTCAAATGTTTAATCCAAACCGTTGATCTGATTCAATTTTACGGACGATGTATTTTCATATAAGTTTTATAAATTTTGGAGTCGATTTGATACTTGATTAAGTGGTCAAATTATGAACGTATTCGAATAACCAGTGATAGTTAACCATATCCGTTTATTCATTGACTACTTAATCTAGTATTAAATCAGTTCTAAAGTTTATAAAACTTATATGAAAACGCATTGCCTGTAAAATTGAACAAGATCAACGGTTTGGATTCAACATTTGAATTTACTCTCATGTCAATTGGCATTCAAAAAAATCTATATAACTAGTTTTAAATTATAACATAATAGAGTACAAATTAAGTTTTTCATCAACATAAACAAATTTGGATTAAGATCGAAACTAATACCATATCTTACAAAATATGCTAATAACATGAATTTATATACATATATGTTTGTAAAATTTTACCCGTTAGATAAAGGATACGAAATAGCCCTTACCTATATCTGTATTTGATAAGTTAACGAAAAATTTTCTTTACCCATATTTATACCCGTTACTCTAATGAAAATAAAACATTACCCATACTCGCCTTATCGAATATGGTACGGGTAGGATAAACGGGTTTCATTGACAGTCTTATTTAGTACCATCAACAAAAATGTCATCCAACGAATATTTGAGCACTCTCCTCGACAACCGATCCAGCGCCATCTAAGTCCAGTGCATCCTTTTCTTCCTCCCTCTTCCTTCCGCACGTGCTATCTTCCTTTGTTTTTTTTTTTTGCATTTTCCCCCCTCCTTTTCCTTTCCCGTCTCCTTCGTGTTTTCTCATGTTCCATCTTTATTTGTCTTCTCTCTTTCTTACTAAACCTCATAACTCACTTTGTATCCTTATTTTGCTTATATTTGTATCTGGTTATTTTGTTGTCATATGTGTTCACTTTATTTGTTGTACCAATTCATTTTATTTGTTATATATTTTCACTTTATTTATTTATCTGTTCATTTTTGTTATTATATGTGTTCACTTTATTTTATTAATCTGTTCATTTTATTATTATTTTTTTTTCATCTCATCTTTCATACATGTTAATTTTGTTGTTATATATGTTTACTTTGTTTATTGCATTTATTTACTCTGTTGTTATATGTATTTACTTTATTTGTTCAATTCGTTTATTTTATTTCTTATTTATCTAATTTTATATCTGTAGAATTTTTTTTTATATTTTATTTTGAAAAAACGAGGTATGGTGGAAGCGAAGGAAAGTAAGGCTGAGGCAAGAGGAGGGAGGGAGCGAAAACATGTGAGAAAGACGGGTGAGCACAGGGTAGGGGAAACCATAAAGAGGAAAGATGCGGGGGAGGGAAAAAGAAGCGGATGGAGGCAAAGGGAAAGGGAAACGATAGTGAGAAGAGGCGAGCTTTTTCCAGTTTTAGGGCAATGGCACGCGATGGTGAATTGACTCATTGCAGTTATCAATGGTGCAAAGAAAATGAACGTGTTTATTATTATTTTTTTCTTAGGTTTTTTTTTGTAGTTGCTTTATTTGTTCTGCAATATCGAGTCATGCTGAAGAGCTTAAGGATGGCATCCATCATTTCATTCACATTTGGAATGGCGGTTGCTGGTGTGAAGTACATGGGAAAGGATTGTCACGTAACATCCAGTACTGTTGGTATCAGTTATTTCTGCTCCTTCCTTATAAAAGCATCAAACCAAAGTCTATCCAATTAACCCTAATCTATATCCAATTTATATTTGACCATCCTTTCTCATCTCATCGGAAGTGTATCCGATTAATAAACAGTTTTCAATTTCGTTAAATGATGAAACCCATTCTTTTGGTTATACAAACAGAAAATAGAAAAACACAAAGAAGATTTCATTTGAAAAATTATTAGCCGATTTAAAACGTCTATCAAATTCACCAATTAAAATTCGTTATCTGTGTCGCAACCGTTTTTTTAATATTGTTGCGATTTTATTCGAGTTCTCTGATCTGCTCTTTGTCAGATAATTGAACTTCTTTATATTTAATTTATATTGATTGATTTTATTATCATTTGGTTAATTTTATTGATTCGTTTATTGGAATTTGATTATAAAAGTTGTGGTGTAGCGGATCAGTTTCTTCTTCAATAGATTATTATAGGACTGACACCCACCGTTATTCAGATCTCACTACACCAAAAAAGATTTTTAGTACCAGACTATTAGTACCGGTTTTTAAGAAAACCGGTATAAATAATACATGGTGGCAAATTGGTAATTCTCAGTATATATTTTTAGTACCGGTTTTTTTAAAAAAACCGGTACTATATTTCAGGGAAAAGAAAAGAAAAAACGCATATATTTTAGTACCGGTTTTTTTAAAAAAACCGGTACTAAAAATATATTTGTAGTACCGGTTTTTTTATAAAAAACCGGTACTAAAATATAGCCGTTTTTTTTACTTTTACGGCAACTATTAGTACCGGTTTTTTATAAAAAACCGGTACTAATATTCGCAGAATTTCACATCTACCTCTGGCCTCCTTCTCCACGTACTCTATCTCCTTCACTCTCTCATAAACTGTTCTTGGCCTTTTCTTTTCCCCTCTAAAACCGAGAATATTTTTGTTTTATCCAAAAGCACATAAAAAATAGCTAAAAATCAAAAAAAATTTCGAAAAATAGAAAAATCAGAAGGGAAAGCAAAGGAGATCTACGAGAAGCTAAAATAATTCTCATTTTGAGGTATATTCTTTGTTTTTTCTGTATTTTATTTATAACTTTGTAATTATATGCATATTTTTTTTTTATTGTTTTTTTTTATTTCAATCTAATAAAATAGAAAACGGAAGAGAAAGAGAAAAGGTTATTTAAATCGAAGAGGAGGAAAAGGAAGAAAAGACAATTTCGGTAATTTTTTATTTTAATCTTGATTAATTTTAATTCGATAATTTATTAATTTTTACATGCATATATATATCGTTAATTTGGCATTTGCATTTATTAGTTGTATTGTCATATAGGACCAAATTGTCGGAATTTGAACTATTTTAGGTCGTGCCCGTCCGAGATTAATCCATTAGGGATTAATCTTGGATAGTACTCCCGGTCGGGAGTACTGCTCTTTGGATATTCTGTCTCATTTAGGAAAGCGAGTTGTACGTTAGATGCAGTGTGTTGTGTGAGAAAAATTCGACAGTGTTTTCTCTTATGTTCCCACGGATACGTACGCACGAGCAATCGTGTGTTAGCGTATTCAGGGAACATAAGGGGAAATGCTGTCGAATTTTTCTCAGACAACACACTGCATCTAACGTACGCTCGTTAATGAGACAGAGTATCCAAAGAGTGGGCTAGGATGGTAACCGGTCCAAAAACCTATTGTGATGCATGCATTGAACCTACAAATCATAAATCCTGACATTTTTTATATATATTTCTATCTACACAGATGGATCTGAGGGAGAAATACATATATGAGTATTCGAGAATATCGGATGAATTTGTTGGAGTTGTTGAAGAATTCCTTAAATGTGCAGAAGACCATCGGAAGTTGACTGGAAAGCCCAGAATATTATGTCCTTGTAAAAATTGTCTTAACTTTGAGAGACAAGATGGTAAAGTGATTAGAGCACATCTGATTCAACGTGGATGGATGACAACACCTAAATACCTCCGGTGGGTTTTACATGGAGAAAAATTGGAAGAAAATTTAGATTCCGGAACGAGCATTAATGTATCTGATATTTTTGAAAATACTGTACAAAATAATTGTATGGATGATGCAGGGGATAATGTAATTGTGGGTGATGATATAGAAAATTTAAGTGAACAACAATATCAATGTGATGATGATAATAGAGAAAATGATTTGGATGAAATGATGAATGAATTACCCGGTGATTTTATCGATGATGTTCCTGATGTGTTTGAAAAGTTGGATGAAAACTCTCATATACCCTTATATCCCGGTTGCAACGAAGATAAATTTTCCAAAATAAAAACAGTTTTTAAGTTGTATAACCTGAAAGCTAAGAATAATTGGAGCGATAAGAGTTTCACATCTTTGCTCGGTCTTTTGCGAGAAATGCTTCCAGCAGATAATACATTACCCGATACAACTTATAAGGCTAAAAAATTACTATGTCCTTTGAAATTGGAAGTAGTGAAAATTGCAGCTTGTCCGAATGATTGCATACTATTTCGTAATAAGTACGAGAGCCTCCATAAATGTCCAAAATGTAATGCATCTCGGTACAGACAAATGGACGGTGAATTGGATAATGAAGAAGATAGTGGTAAGAAGAGACCAGCTGCGAAAATATTGTGGTATCTGCCAGTAATACAAAGGTTTGAACGTCTTTTTAGTAATTCAAAAGATGCTAAACTGTTGAGGTGGCACGCGGAAGTCAGAAAGAAAGATGGAAAACTCAGACATCCAGCAGACTCACCCCGGTGGAACAACATAGATAGTTATTTCACGGATTTCGGCAGTGAGCCTAGAAATTTGAGATTGGGATTATGCACGGACGGAATGAATCCTTACGGCCTCATGAGTACAAATCGAAGCGTATGGCCTGTTTTGTTGGTTATTTACAACCTTCCTCCATGGTTATGCATGAAAAGAAAATATCTGATGATGTCGTTACTCATTTCTGGTCCAAAACAACCAGGAAACGATATAGATGTGTATTTAGCTCCGTTAATAGAGGATCTTGATATGTTGTGGAAGGACGGAGTGAGGGTTTTTGATGCAAATTCCAAAAATTATTTCACCTTACGTGCGATGATATTTTGCACAATTAACGACTTTCCGGCATACGGAAACTTATCAGGTTACAAGAATAAAGGAGAAAAAGCATGTCCTGTTTGCATGGAGGAAACACATTCGATATGGCTATCGAATTGTAGAAAAACAGTATATTTGGGACATCGTAGGTTTCTTAGCCGTCATCATCCCTATCGCCGACAACCTTATAAAAATAAATTTGATGGCAACACCGAGACCCGTCGGGCACCTATACCAAAAATTGGAAGACAAACTTATGAACGGGTGAAAGATCTTAAAATTCAATTGGGCAAACCATTTGCGAATAGAATTCCAGAAAAGTGCTTTTGGAAGAAGAAGTCTATATTCTGGGACCTTGAATACTGGACGTATTTAGATGTCAGGCATTGCTTGGATGGGATGCATATCATCAAGAACATTTGTGAAAATCTGGTTACTTTAATTTTGAATGTTCAAGGAAAAGTAGATAATGTTAATGTGAGAAAAGACATGGTAAAAATGGGAATTCGATTGGAACTAGCTGCAAAGGAAGATAATAGTAAGAAACGGGATTGGTTACCTAATGCTGTTTATACTTTAACCAAAAAAGAGAAACTCAGTTTGTTGGAGTGTTTGAGGTCTATTAGAGTTCCAACTGGTTATTCCTCAAATATTTCACGGAAGGTGTCAATTAAAGATATGAAATTGATTGGAATGAAATCACACGATTATCACGTGTTGCTGACCCAGTTGCTTCCTGTTTCAATTAGAGCATGTTTTAAAGAAGAAGTTCGAAATTCTATCACTAAGTTGTGTTTTTTTTTCAATAAAATTTGCTCTAAAGTGATCGATCCTGAAAAACTGAATCAGTTAGAAACCGATGCGGTTCAAACCATATGCGAGTTGGAGATGCATTTTTCCCCCTCATTCTTTGTTATAATGGTGCATTTGACCATTCATTTAGTCAGGGAGATAAAACAGTGCGGTCCGATATTTCTGCGATACATGTACCCTTTTGAAAGAGCAATGGGTCAATTGAAAGGGTTAGTGAGAAGCAGATCTCGACCCGAAGGAAGTATGGTTGAAGGATATGTGGCAGAAGAGGTTATTGACTTTTATAATGATTATTTAGATGGAGTTAAACCGATTGGCCTCCCAAAAAATAGACACGAAGGTAGACTTCTAGGGAAAAGCATAATTGGTATGAAAGTAATTACAATGGATCTTGCAAAAAGAGAAAAAGCACATCTTAAAATTCTCCAACAGATCGCCGTTGTGTCTCCTTATGTGAATGAACACATAACCGAATTGCGAGAACAGAACCCTCAGAGATCAGAAAATTGGATCACCAAGGAGCATAACAAAAGTTTTGTAAAATGGTTTACAAATAAAGTAATACAGTCCAGACCTTCAAATGAAACGGTGAAATGTCTTGCTAGAGGTCCTAACGCAAATGTGCAAACCTATCAAGGGTACGACCTGAATGGTTTCACTTGGTATACAAAGAAACAAGATGGAAAAAGCACAGTACAAAACAGCGGAGTCACAATAGTAGCCATATCAAGTGATGGAACATCATCAGAGCCGTATTATGGGTGGATTGAAGAAATTTGGAAGTTTGATTATAATGCATTTAAAATACCAGTGTTTGAATGCAAATGGATGCTGAAAAGCGGCGTCAAAACTGATAAAAACGGATTTGTAACCGTTGATTTCAAAAAGTTAGGATATGCTGATGATCCTTTTATACTTGCAAACAAACAAGCAATGCAAGTTTTTTATATTGCTGATCCGGTTGACAAGGGACGACATGTGGTACTTCCCGGAAAAAGACGCATTGTCGGCGTTGAAGATGTCGTGGATGAAGAAGAATATGACCAATTTGATGAAATAGCACCATTCTCTACAGGTATATATAATTAAATATAAATCTAGAAAAATTATTGAAATAATTAAATGTAATAAGAAATTTCACCAATTTGATATGTACATATATATTATTATTCACAGGTATAGACGGGACACCGCAACCAATTGAAGAGTTAACAAGTAACTTGCGTTCCAATCAGGAAGAAGGCATTTGGGTAGATCGACCGAAGTCACCAAAAAATAAATAAAGTTGAAAAAAATGAAATAGGTAAATTAACGAGAGTTCAAGACTATTGTATCATTTTCCATTTTCATAGTCCTTTTTCATGTAATATTTATTACAATTTATACTTTATTTCATTTTCATAGTCCTTTTTCATTTTCGTAGTCCTTTATTACAATTTATTTGGTTTATAATTTAATCTCGGAAATTAAATAATTAACTTAAAAAAACAGAAAATATTTTAAATAATTTAATTTATTTAGTTTATAATTTAATATTAATAATTTATTAATGAATTTAAAAAACAGAAAATATTTTAAGTAATTTAATTTATTTGGTTTATAATTTAATTTCAGAAATTTATTAATCAATTTAAAAAATAGAAAATATTATAAATAATTTAATTTATTTGGTTTATAATTTAATATTATAAATTTATTAATCAATTTTAAAAAACAGAAAATATTTAATTTCCGAAATTTTAAAAAAAATTTAGTACCGGTTTTCCACGAAAAACCGGTACTAAATGCCGGTTTTCTCAAAAAAATTTCCCGGTTTTCTGAAAAATAAAAAATTTAGTACCGGTTTTCTGCTAAAAACCGGTACTAAATTTATTAATGAATATAAAAAACAGAAAATATTTTAAATAATTTAATTTATTTGGTTTATAATTTAATATTATAAATTTATTAATCAATTTTAAAAAACAGAAAATATTTAATTTCCGAAATTTATAAAAATATTAGTACCGGTTTTATACTAAAAACCGGTACTAAATGCCGATTTTCTGAAAAATTAAATTTAGTACCGGTTTTATGCTAAAAACCGGTACTAAATTATGGTTTTTTTTTAAAAGTCCCTTCTCTCTATCTCTCTCTCTCCCGTCCGAAAACCCCTCCTCTCGTCCGAATTCGAAAACCCTCTCTCTCGTCCGTAAAGGATTAAGCCATCTTATTGTCAGTTGGTGAGTTTTATGTGAATTCCAAGTAGTGCATTTTAGTTTTGAAGCCAAACTTGTTTATTAGTAGTTGTCTTTGTATTTATGACTGCATATTTCTGAAATATTAAGCTACTAAGTACTTTTGTTTGTTATATATATATAACTTTTATGTTTCAAACTATGCAAATTCTCATATTATGATTATGAGATGGTGGCGCAGTTAGTATATGCTTAAGTAGTACAAGTATACGTAAATTATGTAGTTGTGCTTATACAAATTTGAACTTATCCTCTTTGATGCTTGTGTCATCAGCTTTTACTTTAATTAATCTAATTTCTTCATATTTATCTTGCATGTATATGTAACCTTTTTATGTTATAATTACACTCTGAGGACTTTTGTACTTTTGGATAAAGCATGTATATACATATGACTTATAATTTTTTTAGAGGAATATGTTAATTTGGTTCTTGACTAGTTAGAGGTAACTTTATGTTTTTAGATGGCATTTGAGAATTATATGGTATCTGTATATACTTTTGAAACTAGATGTTTATACTACTTTGGAGTGGAAAATTCTGTGAAAATTATTGTTATTTCATAATGTATAGAACTGCAAAAGTTGTGTCTAGTATTTTGGGCGTTACTTTTGAAAAGAAATTGTATATTTTTCTTGTCTAAGATACAGGTGTACATGTATTTTGGTAATAGTGTACAGATAAGGAGTTATATAAATTTGTCTTTTGAATTGCATAGTTTGTTGGTTTCCTTTCTAATCTTGTACGTCCATACACTTATAACTTGTTAAACTTTGAATATGCTAGAATTAGAGTTGTACTAAGGAAATGTTACTTGACATAACTTTCATGTTTAGATATATGTGACTTGTATTTTGAAGAAGTTTATATCTTATGCATTCCTTGTATTTTATTTTGTTATTTTAATTGGAATATGTATATTTTATTATTCTTAAAAGTCAGACATTAGGGTACGCCTTGCGTGTGTGCGATGGTAAGCGTGCATTTGCGGCGGCTGTCGGCACCCTCGGTCTTGGGGTGTGATGAATACCACATTGTCGTCCCAAGTGGCATTCGCTACTGAGGCCGGTAACCAAAAATTGGAAGTTGAACTAAACAACAAGCTTATTACATTAAACCAAGCTTGTATTTTGTCTTAAGTATGATAATATATGATTGTATACCTAATAATCAAGGCAAATTAAATTGGTCACATACCCCTCTAATTTTTCTTAATTAAATATTTGCCTCTCAAATTTTTGAAATTGAATATATATCTCTAATCTTAATTAATAGGGATATATACCCTTTTAGTTACTTTAATAAATTTCTAAATATTAGAATTTTTTTATATCTTAAAACAAGACTACCCTTACCAAAATTTCTTTCCTCAGCCGACCCTAAGAGACCGTTCCTCTTCAAGGGTGCGTTTAGCATTGCTAAGGTTAGTGGAACTAACCAACTAACCTCAACTCACCAAATGAATTGAGGTTAGCTAAGGTTGGTGTTAACCTAAGGTTAACCCATTAACTCTCCCAAGAGGTGGGTTAGAGATTTCACCACTTCAAAGGTTAATTAATATTTAATAATAATTAATAATTTTTAATAAGTAATAATCATTATTAATTAATAAGTAGTAGTAATTAATAATTAATAATAATACATAAATAATAATTATTAATAATTATTAATTGTAATTTATAATAACTGATAATTAATAATAATTAATGATTAATAATAAATAATAAATAATAATTGATAATAATTAATTGTAATTAATAATTAATAACAATTAATTTTTAATAATAGTTATTATAATAATTGTATAAATTTAAATAATTCTTAATATAAAATTATTATAATTAATAATTGTTTAGTTTTTTAATTAATAATTAATAATAATATTTTTTATTAAAATTAATTATTATTAATAACTACTAATTAATAATATTTAATAATAATTATAGTACTAATAGTTACTAACGTTAAAGTACTAACCTCACCATACCACATCAAACAACATTCACCAATCTTAGGCTAGCACTAACCCCACCCAATTACTACCCTCACCATTTTTTCCCTCTAATCCCAAAATGTATTAACCTTACACCACTAACCTTACTAACCCTTACTTTGCCAAATGCACCATAGTAATGAAAATCAGATTTTTCTATGAATGACAAGGGTTGTTGTGGGGGTTTGCTGGATTAATGGGCAAAATGAGGAGGGTTCCGCTGCCCCTGGTTTAAAATGCTCCCAAATGTCACCGATCTGCTGTCGTTGGATCAAAAATTGATGAGCGACTATGATTCAATAATTGTTGACGGCACAAAAAGACACAAAAACTAATAAATTAATATCATCTCTCTCTCAAGCTCTCTCCCAACCTGACTCACACCAACACTTCTCGTCAATCATCATTGCCGAATACTAATAAGCTATCTTTCAATACTTTACTGCATCAATTTCTCTATGTCCATAAAGTAAAATGAAAGTATACAACAAATAAATTTACTCAAACTAAAAGACTAAAAAAAAAAATATTGCATTAATGTATTAAAATTTTGCTAACTCGGCGTTGTAGGTAATCACAATAGCAACACAAAACATTCCACAAAATAGAAAGACCCAAGCAGAAAAAGCAAATAAGTTAAGTTTCTAATCAGCGCTTGTTCTTTTTCTATTTCTAAAAGAATGTCAGAAGAACCAATTTCACAAGCATGCAAGAAAAATGAATTTCCGCTTATAAGTATTCACCAATCAAATTAATTCAAACATATCAATCAAAATTAGAATTATTATGAATCCACTTTCCTTAATTTTAGTTTATGAAAAAGGAATGAAAATTATTTGATCTTGAAAAATTATCAAACTCCCGTAGTTTTATTTATTCTAATATACAGTAATTTTACATATAATAAAGATGCGTGGATGGTCCCAAAAGATGCAAATGAAAATACGTCTATTTTAATATATATTTCATAGAGTGTTATTTGAAATATGTCTCTTCAAAGGATGCAATCAACTTGATGCTTTAAAATGTGTGATTGAAAATGTGCATATCTTGACATGGTGACCATAGGGTGTCATCTAAGAGATGTCTCACCAAAGAGTGCAATAAAACATATGCCTCCTCCACCAAAAGGTATCGACATTTCATCTATAAATAGTGCTCCATGTCTTTTATTTTAAAAAAAAATAGTTTGCAATTTTCTAAGATTTTTCAAAGTCCTAATCAGTCTTATTTATAGACTACAGATGTTTCCATTAACTCCTTTCAATGCAACTGCTCATGGCATCCGCTCATGACACCCTTTCATGGCATCTGCTTATGACGCTCTTTCATGGTATCTTCACATGGCATCTGTCCATGACACATTTTCATCGCATCCGCACATGATACTTTTTCATCGCATCTTCTCAATGCAGCTCTTCACAATCACACATTTATCAAGAGAATTTCAATAATTCCCTACTTATTTATAGACTACATATGTTTCCATCAAATTCTTTCAATGCATATGCTCATAGAATCCTTTCATGGCATCCGATCATGGCACTCTTTTATGACATTTGCACATGGTATCCACCCATAGCACATTTTCATCGCATCCGCTCATGGCATCTATTGATTGCATTTTCTAAATACACATCTTCACACATTTATCAAACGAGAGTCGAAGCATCAGAGGAAAAGCTTTGCTGTGTTGGTGAGTCAGGTTGAGGACTTGGGAAGAGAGCTTGGGAGATGGATGATATTAATTTAGTTTTTGCGTCTTTCATTGCGATGTCAACAACCATTGAATCGCAGCCGTTCATCAATCTTTGATTCAATGGCAGCAGATTGGTGGCATTCGGAGGCATTTTAAACAAGGGGCAGTGGAACGCTCCTCTTGTTTTATTATGTTTAAAGATCTGAAAAAATAACAAAAGAACATAATCCCATGTGTTGCCAACTTGCCGTACATGACTGAAATGCCTGAATTTCGCCGCAAAAGATTAACGGGTTCACACCCGAAGTCAAGACTGCAGTAAAAGAAATAGAATCCGTTTCCCTACTAGTAAACTTGGGTAGTGATCCGGACAACACTAAAAATGATCCGTACAAAATCATTTATTTAAAATGACAATACTAACCTTATACACTGAACAACTTCATATTCATCTCCGAAATTTCCTCTTCCTACGCGGTTGCGCCAACTCCATCAACCTCAAGCTCAGAGCTGATCACAATAACCTCCTTCTCCTAGCCAACATGTCCCGTCTCTCTAGCTAACACTTTTCTCTCACTTGTTCAGTTCAAGCTTTTTGCCTCGAACCAATCTCTTGGCCACAAGTTTTCTTATTTCTCCCAAATTGCTGAATATTGAAGGCCAAATTAAGACTCGTTTCTATCAGCTTGAAATCCACCCTCTGGAGTGGAGCAAATATTACTTGAGTCTTCAGTAAAATCAATCTAATTCGTATTTTTAAATCATCTAATCCGACTTTGCAATTGCTTTAATATTTTTTTTCAAGTTACTTTGGTTAAAGTACGCATATACCGATATTTAAATTCAAAAGAAAAGCTCCCCAGGCAACAATCTTTATCGAGTAATATTTTGTTTTCATACCAAGAAATGTTTAGTACCTTACGTCCTAGTTTATTTTGAGTTTAAAATTAATCAAGCAAAAAAGGAAAATTTTTAGCAAAGACAAAATTGTCCTTAACAATTTTAAATAGAACAAAGCAGCACCATTTTTTTTAATAAGAGCACAACTATAGCGGCACTGGCATTACCGCTATAGCGCATCCTTATAGCGGCACTCTCATTGCCGCTATAGGCCCTCTATAGCGGCACTGCCATTGCCGCTATAGTCCTTTTTTTTTTTTTGTCACGCTATAGCCTTTGTTTGTTGTTTCAATGTCAAATTAAAAAAACTCAACCCATTCCCACTTCCTCGAGATGAGCGCAGGGCATTGATTTTCAAAACTAAATGATCTAATAAAAGTGCAACAATTCAGGTCCAATGCTTTATGTTTGTCGTATTCAAAATAAATAACATTTAGCAAAAATAAATAGGAAATGATTTTTATGCTAGATATTGATATAAGTTTTTTAATTATTTGACTCTCAAAAAAAAAAACCCCAAAAAAAAAGTTTTTTAATTATTTATATTCATGTGCCTTCCAGAGATGTTTTTTTTGCAGGTGAAAAAATTTTCCATCATCCAGAAGCTAACTAGAACAGTTAACTTACCAACTAGAATAGTTATTTGAAATCTTAAATAATTGTTCTAGTTGTTTTGGAAAAAAAATAATTGTGCCGGAAAAAAATGCTCATCCCCGTCATCCCATCATTCTCTTTCCTTTTTCGGAATGCAATCAATTCAACTGCAGGGAGATGATGGGAATGATGGTTATACATATTAATGGAAGTCAATATATATAGTTTTGCATATGTTTAACTGCTTTTTGTTTTAATATGCATGAAATTAAACCTCCTAAATAAGTAGTTATCGTAAAATATTAAAATTGTTCATTGAAAGTGCGTAAAGTATTTACCAAAAATAACATCATAAAGTTACTTTTTTTAATTGTTTTCCTAAAAAATTATTTAAATTGATTTTATATTAAAATTTAAATTATAATCGTACTTTCTTTTTTAACGTATATTTACTCTTTTAAAATATTTTATTTTTTTAATCTGTTCAAACAATAAAGAAATGAGCTAGCAAAAAAAATAAAATCATCAATTAATCTTTTAACAAAAATATTCTGGCAATTTTGTACTGATATATATACTGAATTTGTAGAATAGTCAAATAAACTGCAACAATATTTTTTTTTTCTTCATTTTAATATTTTAATAGTTTTTAATAAATTATTATAAAAAATAAAGAAAAGTTTCTGACACGACGTGTCAACACGACACGACACGACTGGCACGATCTTGTATTGTCGTGCTGAGTCGTGAGAAGAAGCAACACGACACGCATTCTGATACGACACGATTGACACGGTCGTGTATTGTCCTGCTGAGTGGTGAGAAGAGGCAACACGACACGCATTCTGACACAACACGACTGACACGATCGTGTCGTGTTGTGTTGAAACGTCGTGTCAGAAACTTTTCTTTATTTTTTATAATAATTTATTAAAAACTGTTAAAATATTAAAATGAAGAAAAAAACATATTGTTACAGTTTATTTGACTATTCTACAAATTCAGTATATATATCAGTACAAAATTGCCAGAATATTTTTGTTAAAAGATTAATTGATGATTTTATTTTTTTGCTAGCTCATTTCTTTATTGTTTGAACATATTAAAAAAATAAAATGTTTTAAAAAAGTAAATATACGTAAAAAAAAAGTACGGTTATAATTTGAATTTTAATACAAAATCAATTTAAATAATTTTTTAGGAAAATAATTTAAAAAAGAAGTATGTTTATGATGTTATTTTTTGTAATGTTAAAAATTAAATTCGTGTTGTCGTGTCATGTTCGTGTCGTGTTGCGTGTTAGTCGTGTCGTGTCAAATCGTGTTAATTTTTTAAGATTTCCAACAGAACACGATTATGACATGACACGATAACACAATCTTGTCGTGCCAATTCCGTACTCGTGCCGTGTCATGTCGTGCCAACACGCTTTTCGTGTCGTGTCATTTTGGAGAACCCTACATACAAGTAAAATTGAACAATTTTGAAAATAATAATTATACATATATGTAAAATTATGTAAAATTACATTAAAGTTTATTCATGTAATAAGCAAAGTCAAAAACAAAGTAAAACGAAAAATAAAAAAAAATCTGGCCGACATTAAAAAACAAAGTAAAACGGTAAAAAAAAAAAAAGGAAAAGTCCTATAGCGGCATTAGCATTGCCGCTATAGGCAAAGTAAAATGAAAAAAAAATCCAGCTGCGCTATAGCGGCAATATCAGTGCCGCTATAGCTGTGCTCTTATTTAAAAAAATAGACTTGCTTTGTTCTATTTAAAATTATTAAGGGCAAATTTGTCTTTGTTAAAAATTTTCCAACAAAAAACAATGTGAATTCTAGGAGGACATGATATCGGATCCAAATTCTGTGTTGCGCGGCACGCTTGCAGCACACAAAATCTCAGCCCTTCTTCAAATCCAACGATCCAGTTTCCATCCGATAAAAAATTTATAATTTCTTTTTCCAAATTCGAGACCTCTTCTATTTCTCTCCCACCTGATCTCTCCTCTATTTCCAAACCTCTTGTCTTATTTGCAAAAATCTTTTGACAAACTCTACAGCTATCACCTTCGGTCATCGCAACTAACAAAAAGGATCTTGTCAGCATCGTAAGAGAAAAGGGAATTCGATGATGAGTTCAGCTTGGATTGCGCTGGCTCTATTTGGAAGGAGCACCACTGGCTGGTACGGTGATTCAAGGAGGTGGTACTGAAATGTTTTACAGAGATTATATGTACCAAAGATAAGTTGTTTGACATCAAGGTAGTAAGGAGAGGAGATCTACGGGTTCAATTTGAAGTGTGTTGGCTTGGATTGGGCGGTGCCATCAAAGGTATGGTATGACTAGAAAGGGAGAATTGATATCGACAATTCTTTGAGGGCATAAAGTTGTACCAGTGAGTGGTGAATGGGTATCAGAGAGAAGTTTAATTGTAATGTTCATTCAATTTTTAACTTGGTCTCAATGCTTATATGTACCGAATAGCAATCTTGTTTATATACTTTCCTTCTTGCTTCCTTAAACCAAGTATGCTTGAGAAGACTACTAACTATTTTATTAATTAGACTATAACCATGGCACCATGATTGATCCTGATAACAACAATTCAGTGTATCGGTAGTCTTCTCATATGTTGATTGCATTTGAACAAAATACTCACTATATTAACTTAGCATGAACATGACATACTATAAAGTAAATTGAAGAACCTTAATTTTTAAGTGGACATGAAATTCTGATAAAGAAAATGCCTTTGTCCTATGACCATTTGGCGCCTTCTTTTTCTCACCATCATATTAAGATAATTAAAGAATATGACAATTCCTTTGTAATATATAGTAAGTCTAGAACATGAGGGAAAACTAATTATAGAATATATGTAGGAGAAATTGTATTCAAACTTTGGCATTTCCCATGGTATTCAAACTGCAACCTTTATCATTCATGAGAATATATGTAGGTGAAATTATATACACTATAATGTTACTGTCTATTTAAATTGATACAACAACACAAAGAAAAGGAAGCAAGTTACTTTGACAAGACATATTTCTCTTTTGCTACTTGGTCCTTGTATTTTTAGAAAAATTAGAACTGAACCCATCATCGAATTCTCCACTCTCTCACGATGCTGACAAGACCTTTTTTGTGAGTTGCGATGGCCGGAGGCAATAGCGGTAGTGTTTGTCAAAAGTTTTTTGCAAATGAGAAAAGAGGTCTGGAAATCGAGGAGGGATCGGGTGGGAGAGAAAAAGAAGAGGTGTGGGATTTGGGGAAAGAAATATTAGTTTTTTATTGGATGGAAACTGGGTCGTTGGATTTAGAGGAGGGTTGAGATTTTGTGCGCTGCAGGTGTGCCGCACGACACAAGATTTGGATCCCATGATATCACACTATAAAAGTCTCTGCTCTGTCTAGACCACGAGGACGCAATTTTGCTAGGATTTAGACACTTTCCAAACCTGACCAGAGCCACAGCCATCAAAAGATAGTGTCGATTGACCCGTTCCAGGCATGGACCATGCCGTTCCAAGGTGGCGGAGCAGCAGACTGAAGAGAAGATCGTGCCGAATTAATTTAAAGGATGCTTAAATGAAATGTATCTATGAGTGATTCCCAATAGAGATGTGGAATCAAGGAAAAAAGAGAAATGTATCTAATGCAAAGTGATGACTAACAAAGAAGTCAGGATTTCTTACATGAAATACATGAGGCTTAAGTGATAAAGAAAAAGATTGCATTAGAAAAAAAGAAAAAAGAGGGAAAAAAAAAATCCTTCGTGAGGCATAACTTAATTAAGCAAGTAAGGTTAAATTTGTCCATTTTCATATTGAGTTTAATTAAATTAATGAGGAATAATTAACGGATAATTATTTTTTGTAAGTGATAATCGTCATCCACAAAAGTGTTATCCACGTCATCCAACACCAAAAATGAAAAGGGCGCTTTAAGAATAGGTTTCCGCTCTCATCTCATTCCCTCCTCCTGTTGGCGTCTTCCGCTCTCCCATTTCTCACTCCCGCCACCCCTCATTTGCATCGCTTTCTCCGCTCCTCTCCTCTGTCATTCTTCGCCTCCTTTACTCTTCTCCACCGCCCTCCATCTCCTCCCTTAAGCCACCCTCCGCCTCGTCTTTTTCTCCCTCTCCTACACCTCTCTCCCTACCTCAGCCTTACTCCCCTTCGCCTTCTACCATTTGAACTTTATCTCACTTTTTTAAAGCTGAACATATACAGCCATAAAGTGAATATATACAAAAATAAGATGAACAATAAGAATCAAAGTGCACAGATATAAGAAACAAACTGAACATATATAGCAACCAAAGTGAATGTATAAAACAAATAAAGAGAACTCATACCAAAAAGACAAAGTGAACATATTCACATATGAATATGAACACATAGAATAAACAAAGTGAACAGATACATCGTTAGATAATTCCTTCAATATACTGACTTAGTAAATATTAGATACTCCTTGTTGTAACAAAATGAACAGTTACAACCATTAGATGCACCTTATGTAATACCAATTGAGTAAACATTATATACTCCTTTATTATAACAAACTAAACACTTATTTGTATTAAATAATCCTTTAATATTACTAACTATCTGAGAATACAAGATTATTTAAGAGAAAGAAAAATGAAAAAACAAAAGAGAACGAAGAAAGGAACAGAAAAAAGAAGTAGAGGAGAAAGAAAGAGTAGGAAACACACAAAAAGAGTGAGAGAGGAAAGGGAGGGATGGAGGGGAGACGCAAAAGAGAGGGATGAAATGGCACTGGTTTGCTGAAGGGAGGGAGCAGAGAAAAAGAAAGGGATGGTAGGGAGGGAAGGGTAATTGGTTGGATGGTAAGTAGTAATTTTCATTATTTTCAATCCTAAAAGAAAGTTGGCGCAGGATGAAAATTAAGGCGCTCGGGTTGGCGCTAGATGATAATTTGTTGGATGGTAAGTAGTAATTTTCATTATTTTCAAACCTAATAACTTTTAGGATGAACGTGTTGGAGTTATGTCTTAGAAGTCAATGGTTTAATAACTTAAATATTAGTTTATGCTATTGATGATATTTAATCATTTGTTCCTAGAGTTTATTACTGACAGATCATTCAGGTTGAGGATCTGCATTGTAGATCTCTGTGGATCATTCATTAGAATAATAGTAATAAATCTAAATCGTCCAGAATCTTGATAATTAACAAGGAACATTAATTATCATAAAAGATTAGTATGCAAGTTAAGTGATGATTAAGTTTTACAAATCATAGGTAAGGTGTTGCCAACTTAATTGTATATGTGTATGTTATTAGAACATAGTACAGGACATGACCCAATGAAATAAACATATGGATTGTGTTATGTGTCATTGTTTATTTCATATGAGTTTGATTCTAAGTTTGAGATGGTTCAACTTTTCCACATGAGGATAGGTTCAATAAATATCGTCTACCGTTGATTCCTGATAAGGGCTGCTATACGGACTTTATTTATGTTCTCTTGAATTGTGCGGGGAAAAGTTGTTCATCAAGAAAACCGTATGTCCCTCATTAATTCACTTAGTGAGTGATGATATCTGTTTGGGCCCCTTGATGGAGATAGATTGTTTGCTAGCAACTTGATACAATTATCTCTAGATCAAGAAACGTATAATCTGCAAGAATGACACATTCCTATCTTGGATTATACGATGATATCATGTGACATAAGAATCAGACAAGGAGATACTTTTATTTCTTATGCAGGATTAAGATATTGTAGCAGTACACTATTTATGCGAATTGGGAATCATAACGTGTTGCTAGATACCGCTTATGATTATTGAAATTAAATAGCGATTTAATTCCATGGCCAACGTAGTATAAATCCTCAAAGGGTCACACAAATAGGACTTTAATCACACAGTGCATTATTTATTTATTCACAGTAGTGAGTTTTGCGAAAATATGATAAGTTGATTAATTAATTATATACCGTTGCGAACCGTTATAATTAATTAAGTCAAGGAGATCATATAGAAATAAATTAATGCATTAACTAATTCCAAAATAATTATTAATAAGTTAATAATTAATTTTGTTCAACACAATTTAATTATAGGAATTAAATAGAGCTTATGGACCTTTATTTAATTAGTAAATTAATGGTCCGGTTTGAGTACAAGAGAAAAGTCCATTAATTAATTGAATTAGTGGACATTTAATACATCACAAAATGGGCTTGATAGCCCATATAGTGGCTGTCCTAATAGGGATAAAAAGGTCTCTAAAGTTTGTGAAGTGGTTGGTCTATAAAAAGAGGTCATTTGGAGAGATAAACCCTAGTCACCATAGCCTTTTCTCTCCCTCTTCCTCCTAGAACAAAAATTAGAGAGAAAATTTCAGAATTTTCATCTCTTTCTCTTGCTCTTAATCCACCTCAAATGCTCATGTGTTGAGCATTCTCCATTCTCCATTAATTAAACTAGTTAATTGAAAGAAGTAGAAGAGAAAAAATCTTGAGAATTAGTTGCTCTCATCTTCCTTGCTAGCACAAGTTGAAAGAAGAGGTGATTAAACTTCTAGGTGGACTCGAGGCGGCCACCGGCGACTTGGTGGTGAAGGAGAGTACGCCACCGACTCCTACGCATCGGATTCGAGCCTCCTAGTGTAAGTTTAGGAGAGGTAGCCTTCATATTCTCTATCTCTTGTGTGTTGATGCTTGAACAGGATCCATCAAGGTCTTTGTTGTTTAGATAGTTAATTAATGGTTAATTAATAAGAAAAATTAAAAACAAGGACTTTCTAACAAAACGATATCTTATCAATGCTGATAAGTGCAATCAAACTCTAAAATTAGAAAAAAAAGTTTTTCCTCCCTACCAAATAAAGAAACTGCATCTCCCATCTCCTTCACCCGCATCCCCCTCTCTCTCACCCGTGTATCCCCTCTCCCTCATCTCCTCTGCGCCTCACATTTCTCCCTTATCTCCTCTTCACCTCACCCCTCTCTCTCGGACATGCATCCTCAGCAGCCGTATAAAACGGCTGTACCAAACAGTCACCATTTTTTCAATATTTAAAAATTTTAAAATTCAAATGCTGAATCCAACCCGTTGATCTTGTTCAATTTTACGGGCGATGCGTTATCATATAAGTTTTATAAAATTTAGAGTCGATTTGATACTAGATCAAGTAGTCAACAAATGAACGAATCTGGTTAACTATCACTGATTAATTCTAATACGTTCATAATTTGTTCATTTAATCAAGTATCAAATCAACTCCAAATTTTATAAAACTTATATGAAAATGAATCACCCTAAAATTAAACAAGATCAACTGTTTGGATTCAGCATTTGAATTTTCAAATTTTAAAATATTTTAAAAAAATGTGGTGGCTATTTGGTACAGCCATTTTATACAGCTGCTGAAGATGCATGTCCCTCTCTCTCCCTCATCTCCTCTCGGCCTCTCTCCCTCACCCTTATCTCCTCTACACCTCACCTCTTTTTTTTTCTGCACCCTTATAACACTTGTCAAATATAAATATTTTCTTAACACAAATAAAATACTTCCTTATATTATAAACACCTATGTGATTTATATAAAATACTCACTTATGAAAATATATATACTCACTGAGTCTAATTAAAATACTCTCTTGAACAAATTAAGTACTCCCTTATGGTGTTTACTTATTCACATAAATAATTGCTCATTTAAACTTATTAGATACTCCCTTCATCTTATTAGTCACTCCCTCACAATTAATTATATATTTCCATAACAAAACATAAAATAATTGATCATTTAAACTTATTAGGTACTCTCTTATCAAATATAAGTACTCCAGTAATACAAATAAAATATTCTCTTATATACTTCCATAACGGAACATTAATGTTCTTTCTTACAAACATAAAAATATTAGATTCTCCCTTATGTCTATTAGATAATTAATTTGATTATGTATATTAGATACTCCTTTGAGAATATTTAGTTACTCCCTTGGAGTCATTAGTTACTCCCTTACAGAAAATAATAATATAGAAAAATGATGTTTTAATAGAAAAATAGAGAACATATATGGATGAGACACGAGGAGATAGAAGATGGAGCGGAAGGAGAGAAGAAAGGTTCAGCTTCAGGAAAGGAGAAAAAGGGAAGAGATGTGAGGTGAGAGAGCGGCAGGGTGAGCGTGAGAGAAGAGGGAAGAAAGAAGTAGAGAAAGGGAAGAGCGAAGGGTGAGGGCGAGAGAAAAGAAGGGAGCAAGAGAGGAGATGCGCTGTGAGGTGAGGAGAGAGGAGGGGAGTGAAGGGATGTGTGCTGTCTCTGTTGCGCATGATGGAAGGGAGCGTAATCAGTCTCTGATTGCTTGATTTCTTTAAAGGCTAATTGTACATTTGCACTAATTAATTCTCATATCTTATTCAATTTTCTAGATGTAATTCTGGGAATGATCTTATTTGACGACATATTTGTTGGGGTGAAGTCCATCTAAAGAACAGGCCACTAGTGGCTGCTATGAGTTTCCAATAAAATGATTCCCTTTTGGCCTGTTGAAAAAGCTAGAACTAGTTAACGAAAGGTAATTACTACTTACCATCCATCAAATTGCCATCCAAGCCATCCAATTAATTGGCGCCCTTCATTTTCCGAGCGTCTCCATCGGAGCGCTGATTGCTCCATCACGTCTCTCTTCCCCTCCCCTCCCTTTCTTTATTCCGCGCATCCTCCCTCCTCTCCCCTCTCTTCTTTTTTTTCGCGCCTATCTTTCCTTTTCCTTCCTTCTCTCTCCTCTGCCCTTCTATTCTCAACTAAAATTTTCTTTTCAGCTTTGTTGAATATCTGTTCAATTTATTTGTTGTATCTGTTCAGTTTAGTTGTTATATCTGTTCATTTTATTTGTCATATATGTTCAAATTATTTTGCTATATCTGATTATTTTATTTGTTGTATCTGTTCAATTTATTATTATAAATGTTCATTTTATATGCCATATCTGTTCATTTTATTTGTTATTTCTATTTCATATATGTTCACTTTTATTTGTTAAATCTGTTCAATTTATTTGCAACATCTGTTCATTTTATTTGTTATATCTGTTCAATTTATGTTTAATTTTTATTTTTTTATGAGTCCAAATTATTTGTTATATATGTTCAATTTGTTTATTGTATCTGTTCAATTTATTTGTTATATCTGTTCAATTTATGTTCACTATTTATTTTTTATGCGAGTCAGCATGTTTGTTATATCTGGTCTATTTATTTGTTATAACTGTTCAATTTATTTGTTATACCTGTTCAATTTATTTGTCATTTCTGTTCAGTTTATTTGTTCACTTTTACTTTTTGTATGAGTCCACATTGTTTGTTACATCTGTTCAGTTTATTTGCTATTTATGTTCAATTAGTTGTTATATCTGTTCAGTTTAAGATGGAAGGATAAAGTGTGAGGGAGAGGAAGGAGAAATAGATTCCGAGGACGGAGGGACGGAGGGGAGGGCGCTGGCGAGGAAGGAAGGCGCGTTAGGGAGGAAGGAGTGCGAGGGAGGAAAGGCGTATGAGGGAGGGAGGGCGCTTGAGGAAGGGAGAGGCGCCTCATCCAGACGTGTGGAAAAAAAGGCAGAAGATGAAGGGGAGGGGAGGGTTGGATGACGCGGATGGTTTTTTTTTTTGTGGTTGACGGTTATCAGCTGTGTTAACGAAAAGCCCTTGATTGAGCAACATATCAAGAGAGGAACACTTGCAGCCTCATAAGACGAACAAAGTGATACCAAAAAAATAAATAAAATATTTTAAGACGAACAAAGGAAGTAACTCGATAAGTTGTACATTGCCACCTCACTACTTATTGTGGATAGTGTTCTAAATACGTGCCGTGTCAAAAACGTTGTGTCTGGATCATTTGTCGTGCCGTATCTAAATATTTCACATGTCGTGTCATGTTGTGTCTAAATTCTAAAAGATGGACACGACATGCCTAAGGACACGGCACGCCTCATGTCCTCGTGTAGTGCAGTGTCGTGTTTTCTTTAAACGTTTCGTGCCGTGTCGTGTTTGAACACTTTTGAATTTCATAAAATATAATTATATACTTATGCTTATGGATGAACTGAACATTCAAACTATGAAATTATTCTTAAAAAATAGACAATATAAGAATTTTTCTTATTATTTCGTAACATTTACTATCTTTAATCTTGATTATAAACTTGTTATATCTGTTGGGTTGTGTCATGCCATGTATCGTGCCTTGTTGTGCCGTGTCAAGACAATTCGCGTGTCGTGTCTTGTCGTGTTTATGTTGTCAAAGTTGGACACAACACGTCTAAAGACACGAAACGCTTAAGTTCTCGTGCCGTGTTGTGTCCGTGTTTTACTGTGTCGTGTCGTTTGTGGTGTTCAGACACGCCATGTTTTTTTTAGAACAGTACTAATTGAGGATGTAAAACTCCCCCCCATGAGTATTACAAAACGGGTTAGATAAAATTCCCTCATAATATATAATGAGATCATTTAAAAACCAGCATCTGACACACGATTTAGTGATTAAAAACATTACTTTCCGAGTTAGAAACGTGAGTTCGAAATCTAACTAAATAACTTCTTATGAATAAAATGTACGTTTGACAGCCACTGTCAAACTTTGAAAAAAAAAAAAAGATTCTTATGAATAAATATAAACAAGATCTTTTAATTACGACCGTTTTAGTCATAATAATTCATTTGTACTTGATCAGCACAATCAAATCAAAATTGTAAGAACTATGCTGTTTTCTACAATTCGCAGAAATTTGAAAAAACCTACAAATATAACTTTATTGTATTGATGCGACTAGTCGCTAGATTTTCGAATAGGATGGTTCAAGTGTGACAAACTTTTGTTATCACAAAGGGCGTAAATTTTCTTTATAATTATATTGAAAGTTTTTAAAATACAAATGTGTCAAATTCAAGATATTAGTCCTCGCACTTTCAGTGAACGTCACGGGTTCAAAACTCGACCGGAGGTCTTTTCTGACATGTAATTTCGAAAAATAAATTTAAGAGCTTGATGTTGGGTTTGCTTTAAAGGCCAAAGGATTAACAGTTCTAACATGTCAAATAAGCAACCCAGAAACTTAAACATAACTCGCTGAACCAGCAGTTGGAACGGACCGTTCTGGTCATAGACCGGACCGTTCCAAAACACCAGAAACTAAATCTTTGAGCGGAAGCTTACCTAATTCCATCGCTATGGGCTGAATCTTGGATCTCCTCGAGTTCTTGATATCTTGTGATGTGTATGCACCTTACACCTTCTGTTCCACGTGCCAAAGTCGGGAGAGAAGTCTTCCAAGAGAACAAGACACGCCTTGGTACCCTTATGCCTGAACTAGGGCACCTTCTCTAACTATGTGATGGAAGAATAGAGAGAGAGGCTGAAGATGGCTGTTATCAACACATGTATACAGCCAGCAACGTGATTATCTTGTCCCTTGGGGACCAACCCCTTTATATGCAGAGAGCCAAAGGCTTCTTGGCCTCCAAACAATACCTATTTTAACCATCAGAAAATAGCCATTGTTTTTAAATATAACCACCTATAAAAGGCAACACACCCCTGCACAAAACCTTGCTTTTCTTCACAGCCACGTTTAGTCTATTACCATATAACTTAATGACTTGGAAACCAAGCAGAATCAGCCCACCAAAAATAGATTATTTCCTAATATGGCGCAGAGTCTGGAACGGGCCGTCCCAGACTTGGACCGGACCGCCCCAGAGCATTGGACCGGGCCGCCCCAGAATTGGGACGGGCCGTTCCAACACCAAATAATCTAACAATCTCCCACTTGGGCTATTATGCTTAGTGTTATCCAAAGTCCTTAACTTAATGAGCTCATATTTTTATGGTAATAGATTTTGTGCCTTTAATTCCGTCCATCATTTACAATAAATAGAAGACCAAGGAAGCATTCGTTACATTATAGCATTTATAGGCCTCTAATCCTATAAAGCCGTCACAACTAAACTCACAATGATCACAATATCATTATAAAGAACGACATTGAATTAAGATGTGTATAAGTGGTATGGAAAATACACGTAAGTGTGACTGTCACGTGTCTATTTCCAACTTTATTGGTCACCCAAAACTGAAGTGAGGTCAACTTAAATAAATTGAGAATGAAAACTGAAACTGAATCTGAAAACTGAAACTTTATTCATTTCTGCAGAAATATTCATTACATAATACACTGAATAACTGAATAAACTAAATCCATCATCTAATCTAGCACTCCCACTGAACAAAACTCCCACTAAAGCCTAGAATCCTCAACTGAAATTACACCCATACTAGTTACATGTTTCAGAAACTGCTTGGGTATTAATGCTTTAGTGAGTGGATCCGCTATCATTGAGTTTGTTCCAATGTGCTTGATTGATAATTCGTCATTCTCAACCTTTTGCTTAACAGACAGAAACTTGATGTCGATGTGCTTCGAGTTGGCTGAGCTTCTGTTGTTGTTAGCATACATGACTGCCGAGTTATTGTCACAGAAAATTCTTAGTGGAGTCTGGATAGAGTCCACTACACGCAGCCTAGTGACAAAATTTCGCAACCATGTTCCAAATAATGATGCCTCATAGCAAGCCACGCATTCTGCTGCCATGGTAGAAGATGCCACTAGGGATTGTTTGGCACTTTTCCATGAAACAGCTCCACCTGCCATCATGAAGATGAACCCTGTGGTTGATTTTAAGCTATCTTGACACCCCGCAAAATCAGAATCAGAATATCCTATGACCTCCAGCCTATCTGATCTCCGATATGTTAGTGCATAGTCTTTAGTTTTCTGAAGATATCTCAAAACTCGTTTGGCTGCCTTGATATGCTGAATTCCTGGATTATGCAAATACCTGCCTAGCATACCTGTAATGAAAGCAATGTCTGGACGTGTACACACTTGGGCATATATTATGCTTCCAACTATAGAGGCATACTTATTGTCCTTTACTTGCTTCTTTTCCAACTGTGTTTTGGGACATTGTTCAAGACTGAACTTGTCCCCTTTAGCAACAGGGGTCTCTGTTGGTTTGCAGTTTTCCAAATCATACCGCTTGAGTACTTGATCGATATAGGCCTTTTGTGATAGACCCAAAATACCTTGAGAACGATCTCTAAGTATCTTAAGACCTAACACGTATGATGCATCACCAAGATCTTTCATTTCAAAATGTCTAGATAGAAATTTCTTAGTTTCATGCAACATATCCTTATCGTTTGTGGCAAGCAGTATATCATCCACATACAAAACCAAGAAAGAATATTTACTCCCACTGAACTTGTGATATATACAATCATCCGCCGGGTTACTCTCGAAACCAAATGAGAGAATCACTCGATGGAATTTGTAATACCATTGTCGAGACGCTTGTTTGAGCCCATAAATGGATTTCTTAAGTTTGCAAACCATTTTCTTTGGATCGTCCGATACAAAGTGAGGTGGTTGCACCATATAGATGGTTTCATCAATGTCTCCATTGAGAAACGCAGTCTTAACATCCATTTGATGAAGTTCAAGATCTAAATGTGCCACAAGTGCCATGATTACCCTAAAAGAGTCTTTCGATGAAACTGGAGAGAAAGTCTCTTTGTAATCAATACCTTCTTTTTGAGTAAAACCCTTAGCGACAAGACGTGCTTTATACCTTTCCACATTACCCTTAGAATCCTTTTTGGTCTTAAAAATCCATTTGCAACCAATAGGTTTCTTTCCTTCTGGTAATGGTACTAAGTTCCATACATCATTGTCATACATGGACTTCATTTCTTCATTCATGGCATCGATCCACTTTTGTGAGTTTGGACTGTCCAAAGCTTGACGAAGATCATGAGGATCTTTCATCATCCCAATGTCAAACTCATGTTCTTGGAGATAGACCACATAATCATTAGGTATTGCTGGTCTTTTCTCTCTAGTGGATCTCCTAGGCACAAGTTCTTGAGGTGTCTGCAGTTGTTCAATGACATTATTATCTTCAACTTGATTATTTCCAAGATCCAAGTCCATAGGATCTGGAACAGGATCTGTTCCAGCATTGGAACGGTCCGTTTCAATCCTGGGCACTGTATCTATGATCAACCGTTCCGTTTCAGCTTCAGACCGGTCCGTTCCAATCCTGGAACGGTCCGTTTCAGCCATGTCACGGTCCGTTTGAAGATCAGTGCTTGTTTCCTCCTCGAAGATAATATCCTGATGTGTCATATCTCCCCCCACAACCAAAACATCCTCAAAGAACTTAGCTATAATCGTCTCAAATATATTCCTATTAGTGGGATCGTAAAACTTGTAACCCCTAGAACGTTCGGCATATCCAATGAAATAACAACTAACTGTCCTTTCGTCCAACTTCTTCTCATTTGGCTTGTAAGGCCGAGCTTCAGCTGGACATCCCCAAATACGACAATGTTGTAAACTTGGTTTCCTACCAGTCCACATTTCATAGGGAGTTTTGTTGTTATTTGCCTTAGTTGGTACACGATTGAGTAAATAGGCTGCCGTTTTAAGCGCTTCGCCCCAAAGAGATCTTGGCAAATTAGTATGACTGAGCATACTCCTAACCATGTCCTTCAATGTTCTGTTTCGCCTTTCAGCTACTCCATTCATGCTAGGCGATCCTGGCATGGTATATTGAGGGACAATGCCATTTTCCTCTAGGAACTTAGCAAAAGGCCCTGGACGTTGTTCACCTGAACCGTCATATCTACCATAGTATTCACCACCACGGTCAGATTTGACTTGCTTAATCCTTTTGTTGAGTTGTAACTCAACTTCAGCCTTAAATGATTTGAACACGTCCAAAGCTTGCGCTTTTTCACTTAATAGATATAGATAACCAAATCTTGAATAATCGTCTATGAAACTGATAAAGTAAGTTTGACCATTCCTTGTAGGTGTAGGAAATGGTCCACAAATATCCGTATGAATCAGTTCTAAGACATCACTCGTTCTATTGGCATCATATCTCCTTTTATTGGTTTGTTTTCCTTTAACACAACTTTTACATGGGCCTAAATCAGTCATGTCTAAAGGATCGAGTATTTCACTTTGCACAAGTCTTTCAATTCTCTTTGGAGAAATGTGACCTAAACGCTTATGCCAAAGTGCACCTGAATTCTCATGAGTTAATTTACGCTTAACACTTCTAGTACTTGTATGCAAAGATTCATTATATGAAGCAATAGTTTCCAAAGAATATAGATTGTCATAAACTGAAAGAAAACCAGATCCAACGCATTTAGAATTATGAGATAAACTGAATTTTCCATTTCCAAAAGAACAATAGTAACCGAATTTGTCCAGTACAGAAATAGAAACTAAATTTCGTCTAAAAGACGGTACAACAAAAGTCTCATATAAATCCAAATACAATCCAGTCCTAAGTAACAATCTAAAATGCCCAATAGCTTCAACTTGTGCCTTCTTGCCATCGCCCACATAGATGTATCTTTCACCATCATTTGGCTTGCGGCAGCTCAGGCAACCCTGCATAGAGATACTTATGTGAGTTGTAGCACCCGAATCAATCCACCAAGTATCCTTTTGTACTGAAGTTAAATTAACTTCTGAACAAACCAAAGAGAGAGACATACCTTTCTTTTGCGCCAAGCTATGTAGCCTGCACAATCAGTCTTCTTGTGTCCCTCTTCGCCACAGAAGAAACACCCATTTGGATTCTTTGACTTCTTGCCAGTCTTTCCCTTATTGGGTTCCTTCTTTGGCTCTGAATTAGCAGCCTTTTTCTTGTTTTGTTTCTTCTTCCCATTATTCTTGGAAGTAGAGGCAACGTTAGCACTATGTGTCTTATCAAGCTTCAACCTTTCCTCTTCTTGAACTAGATGCGAAATCAGTTCATTCAGAGTCCACTTGTCCTTAGTGCAGTTATAAGTAACCTTGAAATGGTTATACTGACTAGGGAGAGAGTTAAGCACTAGACACACCTGAATTTCTTCAGATATGTCTAACTTAAGGGCTTGTAACTTTGAAGCAAGATTAGATACTTCCAAAACGTACTCACGAATGTTGCCTTTTCCATTATACTTTATAGAGGTGAGTCTTGCCATGAATGTACAAATCTCCGATTTCTCATTCTTGGCAAATCTCTTCTCAATTTCTTCCAAGCATGCCTTAGCCTCATCGGAATCAGAAATGGTACCCCTGAATGCCTCTGGGATTGTCTTCTTTATGATCATAATGCCCATGCGATTGGAGCGATTCCACTGAGCCACACTTTGAATGTGTTGTTGATTACTCTTAGCAGTAATCTCATGTGGTTTATCCTCCCTAAATGCAAGGTCAAGATCTAGACAACCGAGAACTATCATCAAGTTCTCTTTCCATTCCTTAAAGTTGGAACCAGTCAGCATGGGTATGCTGTTAATGCTAGCTGGAATATTTGCTAAAATAAACCAAAGACAAAATACACTAATGTTAATAACCATAATGTATAAGTTAAATCATAAAATATAAAGGTCTAAATCCCATCTACTAGTCTTTATTCATTTGCAAGTACTCTTTGGAGTCTCCAAGCAAACTTCAATTAACTAGGTGTAGCATCAAATGTAACGATTCATAACATATCAATTAATTAACCTTCCTTTGGGCCGATTAATTAATTGTATGTAAAACCTTATAATCATTACCCATTTGATTCTACCAAAACATTGTACATGTAGTTTTTTTTAAATTATGTCCTTCCTTTGGGCCGATCCATAGTTTAGAAGTTACATGTACCTTAATACACTTTGTACCTGAGTCTTTGAAACAACCATTAATATGAGAGCCCACTTTGGCGGGATGATATTAATATTGGTTCAATTCTCAAAATACAACTCAAATTACCTTTATATTAGACTTAAAATATACCTAATTCTAGACTTTTCATTATGCACATTAATCCTAATATGAAAATCCTAACTAAATACTGACCTAGGATGATATAGACTTAGGACCCAGTTGCAAACTCTATGGTATATATACATTAAATCGTATGAAAAAACATACGAATCAACACATCTGGAACGGACCGTTTTGGTGAGAGAACGGTCCGCCCTAAATAGACCAGAAGAGAACCAAAGAGAGATATGACCATACAAGCCAGTACGAGTCATATTGAGGTAAGAAAAGAAAGCGGTGGTTTCCCGTTCAGCCAGCAGCCATTGAAATTACACCACATCCAGGCAAGATTCCCAGAAAAGGCCAGGGTCATATGGACACTTTAGGCGCCGACCTTATTTTCTGCGACAGAACTTGTCCTCGTGACAACATGGTGTAACCCAACGCTTACAGCTCTTACTAATGAAAACCACGGCAAAGAAGAGAAGAGGAGGGATGCATAAAGTGTCATTTGTACCTTACCAGTACAAACAACTTGAATTTTGGCTTAAAACCTAACAATCTGGTTCTGGAACGGACCGTTCTGGTTGTAGAACGGACCGTCCTATACTCTGGTCAATACCTAACAGTTTGCAACCAAAACTGAAGTGGAACGGGCCGTCCCGGAGTGGAACGGACCGCCTGAAAACCGCAGAGAAGAGTAGAATTTGTCGTCCTAATCTAGGTCGAGAAACCCTAAAGATTTCTCTCCTAACCTGACAATAGATCTACTCTAAATCTAATTCATCCAATTAGGTCAGATTTTAACCGATTTTGAATTTTCAAAACTTTAACTTAATTTTCAAAATCTTTTCAAGCAATTGCAATTTCACAAACAATAAGTCTGGCACAATAACTTAATAAACAATGGAGCGGTCCGTTCGAGCCATGAAACGAACCGTCTAAAAGCTAGATAAGTCAGAAACAGTTCAGAAAAAACAATCCAGAAAAAATTCCAGAAAAAAGTCTGGAACGGGCAGTCCCAGTCCTGGGACGGGCCGTTCCAACACCAAATAATCTAACACTTGATTCACATCTTACGTTATATATATATATATAGGTTTTCATAAAATAAAGGAACTCGATTTATCTATTATAATGAACTAGATTCGTTCATTTTGTGATCTCTCAACCTTTGTTATAAGCCAAATCTAAAGATCATAAAAGTCAACAGGAATGCATTTATGATGAAAAAGAGTAAAATAATTAAATTGAATTCAATGTTTGAAAATTGGATTTGAAAAAGAAAATAATAAAAAATAAGTTGTGATATTTGACATCCCAAAATATTTCCCGATATTAAAATTCTCATCATGTACTAGATATGGAAAAATCAAACTTCAATTCTCATCATGTACTAGATACAGAACCACCTACCACGCGGGCTGAAATCCTCTACAGTCGTTTATCTATTGTCTTCACAATTTTATTAATATTTGAGGGGTCGTTTGGATGGGTTAGAAATAGCCTATTCCTAGGAATAGCTTCTTCCTAGACATAAATCTCTCTCACAAAGTTACACACTTCCCAACGTTTTACCCCTAAAATCCTTATTCTTTTCTTATTCCCATACGATCCAAACGAGCCCTGAAATTTTTAAAATTTAATTGCTTAATCCAAATCGTTGACCTTATTCAATTTTTTTCGGGCGATGCGTTTTTATATAAATTTTATAAAATTTAGAGTCGATTTGATACTCGACTAAGTTACTAAATTATGAAATTATTAGAATTAATCAATGATAGTTAACCAGATTCGTTCATTCGTTGACCACTTGATCTAGTATCAAATCAACTCCAAAATTTATAAAACTTATATGAAAACACATCGCTCGTAAAATTGAACAAAATCTGGCTTCAGCATTTGAATTTAAAAACTTTTAAATATAAATAAAATTTGTAAGCACAGTAGAGGATTCTCTGCCACTTAAAGGCTGGTACGAGTATATGCAGGCTTGCAGCTGTAATGTGACCACCTATATTATCACTTTCCTTAATTTCAGGGTAGTCAACTTCCTGCTGATGTATTACCATTCAATGCTCTTTTAAATGTTTTGTCTGAACATGTTTTAGAGCTCCATCGGCTGATGTTCTATGTTTGAAAACGGCTCCTATGTATTTTTTAACAAATAACAAGTTGAAATCTTCTTTTAGCTTGGCATAGTTCAAATTAAATTCGCAAAAACTGAAAAGTCGAATGAATTAAATTTGTTTGACACTTGTACTTGTCAAAAAACGATTAGATTTCAAATCTCGAGTTCTAAATGATTGATCTGAATCTATCGCCATTCACATTAAAATCTAGTTGAAGACTATTTATATATATATATATATATATATATATATACTTTTTTCCCGATATTTAAAAAAAATCGCTGATCAAAATATTATGAAATTTCAAATAAACAATGAATTTTTAAAAAACTAAAAAAAATAAAAAATATATAAAATTTGGTCTCCAAGTAAATTTTAGTATGAAGAATACAATAAGTACTTCGAATTGGCCATTTGATACTTGAAATTTGAGATGAGTCCGTCAAATGAATTTTTCTAAAATAATATGTCTGATTCTAAAACATTGGAAACAGTATCAGCCATGTTGTACTAAACGTCTTTAAGTTGTCGATTATAAAACAATATCATTTGAGATTTAACAATCTTCTTCGAGTTTTATAGGAAAAAGTTGCAAATTATGAAGACTTGGATAAGAGCTTTGAGCAAGATCAATATCAAGTCTTTAGAGATGTTGTAGGTTAGTTTAGACTAGGGTAGAAGATATACTTTAGTCTTTAATTATCCTTAAAATGGTCTAGATAGCAGAAAAGTTCAATTTACCAGCAAAATTCAGTTTTCAGTGACAGAGTGTCGCACAACGCTATATGGTGTCGCACAACGCTGTGGTTTCAAAACTAAAACAGCTTAATTTTGACAATTTGTGAAACAGCATCACACAACGCTAAATAGCGTTAGGTAATGCTGAGTCACAAAGTTGTACAACCCTCAGTAGCATTGTACAACGCTCCAGTTAAAAACTTGAAAAATTCCTGTGTACTTAAGGCGGAACATTGTGCAACGCCCTTTAAAGTTGTACAACGCTCCTAGGTACAGGTGTGTAACGATAGCGTTGTGTAACGGTATTTAGTGTTGTATGACGCCCCTTTTGTATTTGTGAGAGTTGCTTCTCACCGATACTAGTTCGTTTACCAACGAAACTATCTAAATTTTCCTTTGACTTTACACTTCATCGTTGTGCAACGGTATTTGGCGTTGCACAACGCTCTGATAAATTCCAACGGAACTGTCGGAGTTCTCCTTTGGCTATACACTCCATCGTTGTGCAACGACATATAACGTTGTACAACGCTCTAACAGTCCATCGACTATATTAAATAGTCGTTTGATTTTACAACGGTAATATTCAACGTTGTACAACGCTATTTAGTGGCAGGCAACGCTCTACCCAGTTTTTGCTGGTAAACTGCTCATTCCGAGCCCTATATATATCCACCGTTTGTTCTCTCTCTTTAGAGAGTTTTGCCTTGCAAAATTGACCAGAATTGAGCCTTTGAGCACAGGGATACTCTCCCATTTGAGCTTTTCATAGCTAGATCACTTTGAGAGATAAAGTAACTTCAAACACCACCGTCCCGATATTGTCGCTAGGTGTAGGTTAGAATATGTTGAGAGCTCATCTCTATTGGAGGCCTTGGTGCCATTTGTTTTTCGAGTTAAGCCGATCCGCCTTGAGTGTTCTTGTGACAAGGTGATTCGGTTCGAAGTTGTAGTCCCGTTCTTATTGAAATTGAAGGGAGCGCGTCTTTTTTGGATAGCGAAACTTCCGGAGACGTACGACTAAGGCTAGCCTTTCCTAGCGGGTCGGAACTACGTAATCACATCGAGTGTTCAATTTCTCTCTCTCTTTCTCCCTTTACTTTCTTGCTACTTGAATTGTTTGTGTGTGCTTGTTAATTATTGGGTACCAATTAAATTGTGTTAGGATAGTTCATACCAAACCGGTCTACAATCTTAATTGTTTCCGCTAAATCTTATTTAAGCTCTTTTAGAGACAATAAGCCCTATAATATGTTCGTAACTACTTATGATCTCACCTCAAATATTTCTAAATAAAAGAACAATTGCAACAAAATTATATGTTAATGCATAAAAGAACATACAAGGAAACCTGTTATTAATATGGAGGTTTGGAGTAACCTCGTGAGAAATTGGAATCTGGTGGCGCGCGACACCCGTGTAGCACGGCTCGTGGGCCGATAGATCCAAATTGGATGGCCTCTATTTTTCTCCAGATTGTAAGGCCCGAAAAAAATTGACCGTCAGATCCAAATCGAAAGGATCGTGAGCAGCGCTACACGCGCGTCGCGCCCAACGGGATCCGGATTCACCTCGTGAGGTTTTCATGGGTGTTTTCCAAAAATTTAAAAAAATATGTCAGTTGTTTAATCAGACTGTGCATTTAGCAAGGGACTACTCTCCACTGTTCTCCGACTTGGAATTCACTGCCAACCCCCAGTTTTGAACTGACATGTCAGCTCCGAGAGCACACAGAGAGATCATGGCAATACCGTGTTTTGTACTTTGGAGAGAGAGGTGCAACAAGATTTTCTCTGATGCTGTTCTTTCGGACTACTCTCCACTGGTTGAACATGTCTTCAGAGAGTGGGAAGCCCTGCAGTATCAGTGCTGCAGCGGCAACAGTTTCAATTCTCGACTAGTTGGGTTACTTTGTTTAATTACTGAGACACTTCTGTTTTGCTTTTTTTTTTTCTGATTGTTTAGCCACTGGCTAAAATTGTATATACCGCTTTATTTTAATAAAAAGATGGATACTAGATCTCCATTTTTTCCTCAAAAAAAATTTAACAAAATAAACTGTTGCAATTTAATCTATGAGAGACCACACTCGCTAGGGACCATACATACATACCAGTACAAATTTGAAGGGTTCTTACAAGATGCAATGTATATTGACACATATATGTTTCAAAAATGGTGGCTGGAGCACATGCATGTAATAAGAAGTGACAATTAGTTATAGATGAGAGGTTGCAATCCAACAGATTAGCTGTATTACTGGAGTGCATAGTGTATTGTCATAATTCGGCCAGAGAAATCGTAGCTAGCTGTTCTGAATAAACGAGTAGCAGCAAGACTTCATTCCTTATTTATTTCTTATATATGTTGTCTCCATAGTCCCATAAAAACTACAAGTAATTAAATGGCACTAAGTAAATGTCTCCATAATAATTTACCTAAAAAGGATACTTGATTATATAATATATGCTTCTTATTAGCAAGGGAGGATTTAGACATGAACAAGCCTAGGTTTAATTTTGAAATGTAGTTATTTCGCTTTTCATTTTTTCAACAAATATAATGCAGTTTTTTCTTTGTATATATAGTATCTTAGCGTTGTTCAAAAAATTGAAAAACATATTTCATTACATAAATAATAGAATTTTGTGCCCATGCTTATTAAGAGACATATCTAAATCTTTTTTAAATAGCTTGACTTTTCAACGATGCACATACTCCTGTGTATGCATACAAAAAGGAACTCAAAAGCATATGTCAACTAACATGTACCTTTTATATATAGATTATTTAATTTCTAATATCTTTTGCAAAAGTTATTTGAAAATAAATGAAACTTTTGATGTGTATATTTCTGTAGTTTTAATTTCTTATAATTTTAACAAGTACAAAATATTTAAACTTTATGAATTTAAAATAAGATGACTAAATTTATTCATAAAAATAAGAAAATAAATGTATAAAATATGTATTGTACTCACAAATTTTCTTTAGTACTCTTACATATCGCCATATCCGTAGCGAATATTAAAAATACAAATTGTCATTTGTGTTCATGCAATATAGTCGCTGTGTCCTTGAAAATAAAGAAAGATGAAAATAGATTGTACCGAACTTTGTCTAATTAGTTTTCTTCACTTGTCAACGAACCTTTGTTAAGAAAACGTTTTTCCCCCATGAAATTATTATGCCATTTTGTCCTTTTCGTTGTTTTTATATTTTGGCTATAACTTATTGCAAGTGGTATTTGAAATTCCTAAGGCTTTGTTGATTGGCTCTACTGATGTACTGATTGAAAATCATAATTATTGAAAATGGTACATTCTGTTCGTAAAACAAAATGACGATGATGCTAATCCAATTGCCATAACAATAGCACCTAGAATGATAAGATATACATGTTCAATGGGCCTAAGTACAGTCATTAATCTCAAATAAAATAAGTTTACCGGCTTCTCTTGTCATCAATTTGCAATTATAAAACCTCCTAGGCATATTTTCTATATAAAACAATAAAATAGGAGATAGTGACATAATATGGGCCCCGGATAGTTTGGTTAGTGGGTAAAGACACGGTCAATTTCAGAACAGACTGTGACTAAACATGGTCGTCTAATGGGCCCACAACCAGCCCATACAAGGACCCAGATATATCTAATTTCTACAAGCCATTAAGAGTTCTAATGAGGAGGTACCAAAATGGCAACTGTTGACCAGAAAATTAATTTCCTAAGAAACTAATTAATTGTTATTGATTAGCTGTATGCATGGATTTGTACTAGCCACCAGAAGAACAATTATTTTCATACAAATAATAATTAAATATTGGAGAAGAAAATGCGACCAAAATATTTTTCTTGGCACACTACAATCAATCAACCTTGATAATTTCCGTGCATAATTTGAAAATCCCTTGTTTTTGAGGAAAAAAAAAGTTAAACTAATAATCTTTCCAATACAACATGAACAGAAAAGAGAAATATCTCCTAGAATTGGTCAACAAAATTTTGCAGCACAGAAACTATGTAACAAATACGCTGCATGAGAAAAAACATTAAAAAGGATAGTAAACTTGCTGGGTTATAGAACTCGGACCTCTAATTTATATTCTACTATTCATAGTATCTTTTCCTTCTGAAAGATCTTGTTTCAACGCATTAATGCAATTGTCTTGTTGTGTATTTCTGAGATCCATTTTTTTTTAATTAGGACCCCAATTATTACTATCCGCTGGTTATAGTAAATGTTCTTCTTTTTTATTTTAAAGAAAAGAAGTTAAAAATAACTAGTGTTTCTTATATGCAAGATCTCATAATTAAGCAACCACCAAGCAGCAGCAACATTATTGACTGTCCCATCTAACCAACACAAGAACAAAACTTGTATCCATAATTTGATTACTAGATCCTATCTTACAATTGACCTACACAATATATATCAACAGTTGTAAACATTTTTGCTTTTTCACTTTTTCCCCTTATTGTTAACTTTTCAGTAAAAGAATATAAACCAATATATCAAAAAATTTTCATCCATACCTATAATGACATTTACCATCTATACTTGCCCTCCTTTGGCCCCAATCGAACTCTTGCAATGCGCAATGGCCGCTTCTATAGCATTCTGAAGCTCCTCCATCGTGCTCTCGTCCGAGGAAGATGAAAGCTTATTTATTGAGGCCATGGAGAAATGCCCACTGTGTGAAGGTGAGCCTCGCATAGAGGCTGGTGCCGACCGTTGCCCCCTTCTCTTCCTCCATCGGTCCCTTTCTCTCGGGTTTGAATGAACAGAAAAGGAATGCGGCCGCTTTTGCAAATCACGTCGCTCCTTTTCCCTTCTATTGTATGAGAATATGTTCTCAACCATGCTCACGAACCTCTTCAACACTTGACCCAATTCCAATCTCTTCTTGCTTGCTTTTGTCCTGTTATCATTCCTTACTTCGGTCTGTTCAGTCTTGGCACGCCAATTGCCGATTCGTAATATGTCGGATAACGGCTTGAGCTTTGTTCTTGATGTTTCACTTTTGTTACTATAGTTAGCTATTCTGTATCTTTGGCTGAGATCACTCTCTATGCGGTCCAGAGGAAGTGTAAAGTTTTCTGCAGACGAGCATGAATTGCGAGGCGACACTTTTGTGTGGGAAACAGCTTGGAGAGGCAGAATTTGACCGCCCAAGAATATTTTGTCAGCCGGTGAAAGATCAATCCTTGCAAGAGAAGATGTCGATGCATTGTTGGTGCAGTTGTTTGTGATGTTTAGTAATGGGGTAAGAGGGGGAGTGGTGGGATGGAGAGAGGTTGTAAAAGAGAAGTCAAGAGAGGGAGAGGAAGAGGAGGAAGGGGGTGGAGGAGATGATACCTTATCTTTTATTTCTTTCCCTTTTTCTCTTATTTGCGCATGATTTGGTGATTCCATGGAATTTTTGGGAGAATGATGTGTGGGGGAGGAGACAAGGGAATATATGATGAGAAGATGGATGCTTTTTTATTTTTCTCACTTGTGGTTAGTACATAGGTAGTTATTGGATATTAGTTCTTTAGAAGGTGAAGCATTCAATGTGGCATTGTGCTGAAGAAGATGAACAGGAATTGTGGTCGAATCTTTAAGTTTTTTTTTTTTTTTTTTCTAACTTGCGTCATGTTGGTCACCATTGTTTGCCAATAACATGTGATGATTTAATTGTTTTTGTTTTCAGATAAATAATAAATTGCAAGTACTAAAACCATTACCAAAAAGGTAGCTTTTCACAACTATCCCTTTCCTAAGTGGAATGTTTGTGCAAGTTAAATAACAATAGTAGTAACTTATACTGTTTAATCAACCTCTAAATAGCAAATCTAGAGAATTTTGACTTGTTAAATTTTAGCATATTAGGTAACTGGTACTATATAAATCAGTGAGGCGTCATGGCACATATATTTCAATTAAAATATATTTATGTAAGATAGATTGAGTAAATATGGGTGGTGATTGGCTAAACCCTCCTTGGCTGATCTCATCACGCACCACAAATGAAATTAAAAAAAATTACAAGGGATAAAAACGGCCAAGCCATGTGACTATTAGTTAACCCCATAACGCAGCCAACGAAGAGGTCATGGTATCACGTAATATATTGGAAGATTTGGACAACGTATGAAAAGTTTGAAGAATTCAAATTGTTTTTATCTAATGTATCTCTCTTCAAGTATATGTCATATTTTGATGGGTGCTTCCTTTAATTCGACGGTGCTGAAATTTCATTTTGGATTCCGTCTACAATTATCCATGCCCAACAAACAGTGTACTAATTTTCAATAAACAAAAATAATTAACAAAGAAACAAACGGTTCAGATGTTTGTCCTTCAGTAGCGGAGGCAATTGGGCAACTTTAGGTTGAATTCGGATTAAGTTTCGGATCAGATGTTTGTCCTTCTGACTTTGAACAATTGTCTAGTTTGAGATAATTTTAAATTTACTCTCGTATCATTACAGGTTGGATCTTAAGTCCGAGTTTTGTATCATTCAATTTCAGTACATTTCAAATCAGGTCAAACTTATAAGTTTGATTTATTTTTTACTTTTCAAAAGTAATGTTTAACATTGGGTTGGACAGGTCCTTCAGATTTAGTCAGTTTTTGGATCAGATAGGTCGTATTTTTGGGTCAAGTTAGATTGGATTTGGATTAATTTGATTTTTAGGATCATTGTTGTATTTTAGATCGGTCCGCTTGTAATTACTTTTTGTTTTTAAACATTTGGTTCCAATTGGATTGAATCGTATTGGACTTCAATTTGTCTGATTCTATATATCTTCTTAAATTTCAGGTCAGATAGAGTCTGATTTTGTCACCTCTTGTCATTACATTCAATTTATGAAAAACATTTATAACACATTGCTTTTGTTTAATATTATGAATATTCCTTGAATGCGATCCAATTGACAATTTTTTTGGCCTATTTCGATGACTTGCCATGGTCAAACAATGTTGTGTTTCTATACGGCATTTCTGTTTCAGTTTTTAAAAGTTTAAACAACATCTAAAAGATACAGATCAACCTTCAAGTTGCTTCTTAATATAAGAACTAGCTTTTAGTCTATTGACAAAGAGCAATGCACATTGAGTGAAAGATAGTAGGTTCGAAAATTCAGCTGGAGGGTCTTTCATAGACATTTAATTTAAAAATAAATTAGATGATTTAGATCCTAATTTATCTTAAAAAAAAATTCTTCTGAATATAAATACCAACTGACAATTTGGGTCATGATTTTTTATGTTTTTTTTTTTTTTTGCTTATAATAATGTCATTAGTAAATGAGACAAACTTAGGTTCATTTTATATTAATTACAAGAATGCATAGAGGTAGTTAGGAATCGGTCATAAGCTGATAGGTTCTCAGCGGGAATAGAATACCGCGGGTTTCTAAGGAGACTATTTTCTTCATAACATAGCAAGCCACATATAGGAGGAAACACGAGAAAAAGAAAAAAAAAGAAGAGAGAGAGAGAGAGAGAGAGATTGATTTGCAAAAAGGAAAAGGCACTGATGATTCCAAGTGTCCTCCAACGGTCCATAAAAATTCGTCTTTTTTCTTGTGGAGTTCCAACAATTAAGTTGCACTCTACACGCACAGACACAACACCTTACTTATTTGAGGAAGGATTTGTGTAATACATTTTGTGCTGTAGGTTAATTGTCATAATATTGTCTTCTAAAATTATTTAACGTATCCAAGTTTTTTCTAAAATTATTAATATCAGATATTCTCATTTTATTCTTCAAAAACTTCAATATTATAAATTTCTTCTTTCAAAATTTAATATTATATTATCTTTTTAAATCCTTTGATGTAAAAAGCGCTTGGATAGAGTGATTAGTCGGAAACTATGTTGCATGGGTACGGGTTCGAGTACCTTACCCGGTACGATTCGGTTTAGGCGGTACGAAAATTTTCAAAACTCTCTGGTACAGGTACGACAATATATATATATATTATTTGAATATTTTATTGTTCTATGATTATATTATATTATAAAATATAATGTGTATAACATAATTTTGTTTAGTTAAGGCTTGGATTTACACAAATAAATGACATAAATTTGGAGTTTACACAAATAAATGATATAAACACTAATATCAACACATTGACTATTGACCGTTGACCATTGATCGTACCGGTACGTATCGGATACAGTACCAGTATCCGGTACGGGTACGGCTGATGTTCCAAAGTACCGGGGTAACCTAGGTCGAAAACAATAACTCCATGGTATGACCACCAATTATGTAGGGCTGCATAACGTCTAAAACGATCACGAAAACGGTCAATTTCGTTAACCGTTTCGTTTTGAAAACAAAATTGACTACCTATTTGCGTTAATCGTTTCGTTTTGGACGAAACGGTCGAAACCACGAAAATACACATGGACGAAACTGTTTCAAGCTTTCGTTAACCGTTTCGTTTTTGAAACGCAACCAAAATCTTTTAACCGTTTTGTTTCGTTTTGGACGAAACGAAACGAAAGGACGGTCGAAACGGTGACCGTTTTCACCCCTACAATTATGGCCAAGTTTTAATTAATTAGCCGCCTAATTCAATTCATTTTTTTAAATTAACTATTTTTTGTAAAACTATTTTAGAAGAAAAGTAAAAACAGTATTATATAGTTAGGATCTTGTCTTAATGACTATACTCAGATACAGTTAGCAATTTAGCATAGTGATAATCAAGACCCATAATTTGATAGATGGATGGAACAACCAATGTATGAAAATGATTTAAAAGTGGTCCATTGTCTGATGAACATTGTAGATGAAAACCAAAGACATGTCAAGTGAATATAATATTCCTTTCATACAGCTCATATGGACATACCAAGGTATTCATAACACGGCCCACTGCAGGCCTTAATATGAGGAAAATAAAGAGAAGTGTTACATCCTTTGCTGTTTTGTATAAACAAATATCTTCTCGTATTTTTGGAAGAATTATAAATATTGCCTCCATTTATCTTTTTCTTTTAAATTAGAAAATATATATACGTCATGTAGTAATTCTTTTAAGAAAAGATAGGGTCCAGTCCATATCTTCTCATTAAATGGAAGAGAGAAGTTTACAAGGAGTGTCATCATATTTTGTTTTTTCTATACTTAATATATTATCATATCGATGTAAGCTATAGTATTGCAAAGGCAACTTGACAGTAGGACACATTTTGTGATATCATGACATGAGTCATGACAATTGAATGTAATAAGTTGTCGAAATTATTTGGTAACATGGCATTCACCCGTGCTTTTCTTCAAAAAATAAATAAATAAATAACATGGCACTCATATTTTTTATTATTTATATTGAATATGATGATTTGGAAATTAAATTTACATGGCGGGCTAGGGATGCTGTGGTAGTGGGAAGTGACTTGACATTTTCTTCGAGTTGATATAAAATTAGAAGAAAGGAGGTACTTGAAGAAGTATAAAAAAAAACATAAAGGGTATTAGTTTATTTTCAAATCATAGTGTCATGGTTAAAGTAAAATTAAATGATAGACTGATAGTTTATTCTATATAGTTATAGTGTCCTTACTTATGAGGAAATTAGATGCGATCTAATAAATTAAATGTTTAATGTATAAATGGCATGGTTTTCTTCAGTTATGATGTATTTCGTATGTATTGAGATTAGGATATTTTCTTCAAAATTGTGATAATGAGAACATCTTTTCGGAAATGGACCCCGAGCTACAAATAAAACAATCAAGAGAACCCAGCACACGGCTCATTTGTTTAATGGATTAATCCATATGACAAAAGTACCTTATAAGAAACTTACGTATTTTAATTTTATTCAGTTATAGTTAGGGTAGGATAGGAGAGCTTCTTCCCTGTAACAGCTTTCTTTGATTGTTTGTTGTTTTACTGATTTGTAATTGTGAGGTACCGGTCCTGTAACTATATCATAATAATTTTTTCTCAATATAACTGCAGCTGGCACTTCGCCATCTGCCTTCGAAAAAAATTTTATTCAGTTATATTGGACTTGATTACTATAACATATAGATACTTCCATTGTTCTTATTTGCTCTGATTTCAACTTTTCCTGTAGTATTGCCAACCCCCCCCCCCCCTCCCCCCTTCCCTCCTTGTTTTTTTATTACCTTTTTTTTTTAAAAAATTAAAGGCATAAGCGGTAAGAGTGGTATAACTTCAGACCAAGATGTATATGCAGCTAGCGGGGTAATAGTAATACAGCCGACTAAAAAAATTTACAAATATGGATTGGAAACCTAACAATATGACACCTTATTATTTTCTGTTTTTTATTTATATTCTCTTTTATTTTTATTAGAATATGTTATATTTTTGTTCGTATTTTTTTAATCATAATTATCCACAAAAACCAAAGTTGGTCTGCAAAAGGCAAAGCTCAATTTGTGGGTTTACTTGCATTGGTTATGACATAGTTAAAAATTATAACAAACTGTATCGGATTGAGACGACACAGACGAAACTTGGCCGGCATGATCCGTTTAATTACACCTAGTTTAGATATAAATTGGATCATATCAGAAATGAAAATACACTCAAATATTGAAAAAAAAAAAAACTTTTCCGTTGTTTCCATAAAAAATTCATCTCAAAAAAGAGTAATGGAAGTTCTTTGATATACATGAAAAACTCGACAAGTGATAAAATATACACTGATTTTCATCATGTTTTATTATGTAAACATGATATCTCCTATAATGTAAATTATCTACGATACTAAATTATTTTCTTTGGTTTTCATTTAAAAAAACTTATAGTGTGAAAATAAATTTCCACACTGGAAGTATGTTTGAAAGGAAAAGGTAGACACGTTGATGTAGTCCATTGTGTCTTTTCTTAGGCATTGTATCAGGTAAAATTGACACGGGCAACATGAAGCGTGCGTGTGGAATTATTCGACAAATTGACCTCTATATTTAGCGAATTGTTTTATTCGCGATTGCGATCCTTCTCCAATAGACAGATGTACTCGCGAATTTTGACAAATATTATGTTCAAAACTTTTGTATGTTTTCACAAGAGTTGTGGGTTGTGTTATTGATAATCGATCAAGTCGTAATCATATATCTTTACATTATAGACGGAAATAATAATAAACATGAAATTTAAGACAATTTAATAATTTATTTTTACTGCAATTGAAATAATATTTTATGTACAAATTCGTAGTATAATACCTGTATGTCTTTAAGAAAATATCGGGATAAAGCGTAAACAGTTGTCGTGACCTTCCATTGAAAGTGTAAAAAAAACTAGAGAAAATTAGTTTTATGCAACTTCAAAACAATGCAATTTCAAATAGGCCATTAGAAAACAACAAATTCAATATATGCCATCATAAAACAACATAAATTTGTTGACAACTGAAGGATCCAAATCCACTCTCTTTATCGGTGATATAAATAATTTAATTATTTTGTGGTATAAAATAAATTAATTATTTTATAGTGGCATATTTCGAATTTAATATTTTCTAATGGCATATTTAAAAGGATAATATGGCCATTTTAATTGACCGATGACATAAAACTAATTTCTAGTGTTTCGTAGTGGCATAAAATTAATTAGCTATTTTGCAATGACATATCTCGAATTTCAAATTTTTGCAGTGGCATAAATCAAAATACCCTATAAAATATGGTCAAAGCAAGAAAATATATCATAAATTAGATTTCAATTTAAAATTTGTGTACAAACAATCGAGTGAACATATGCAATGAAGTCAAAATTTACCGCTCTTAATTTCATCCGTTCACTTGAATTCCGCATATTCAATGCATTATATCAAACTTGTCAAACTACAAAGCTCATTGATTTTAAATTTTTTTACCACTTGTCATATGTATATTGACATCATTATATCATAAATGTAGTTTTGGACTCAAAAAGTAAGTTTTCTTGGCAAACTAATTTGTAAAATGAAAACAAATTTTGTCCCGAGTCCCGACCCAATTCTAATATATAGGTAAAAGATCCTAGATCAATCTGAAGATATTTTATGAGTCAAGAAAGAATGAGAATTACCATTAACCCTAGGTTTCTGACAAAAAAGAAGTCAATGACAACGACTGGTCATTATCAAACCATAGTGTTAATAATCTTTCAAAAAAAAAAAAAATCATGTAACAATGACAAAATATGAAAAAGAATAAAACAAAATAAAAAGGAGCACCCAAAGAGACTTATTCAGGTCCTTGTCTAAATATATAGCGACTATTTAACCAATTCATCTCATGCCAAGAGCCTCTCCGCATCCATTAAAACACAGTTTGTCGTTCAATGTTTGTCTCACTTGAAAATGCCAGGTTGGATCTAACCACATTAGGCTCAACCTGGCTCCACTAGAATTTTACAGGTAGAATTTCCAAAGTCGTTTTTAAATTGATTTTATCATTTAAATTAAATATTGAACAGATGGTAGTTTTGTTGCTTTCACAATTTAACATCAAAATATGATAGTGATATATAAAAAACAAACAAAACTATTTTTATTGATTGAAACCCATTATACTGATTAAATTCATAGAATGAAATTAGTTAGTACGTAAACATCATGATTCATGTAAACTTATATTGTCATGTAAAATATATTGTTAAAAATTATATTTGATATATATAACTAATATTGGAAGAAAATTTGAACATTGCAAAACTTTTAAGAGAATGGTCAAATGCCTCCATGATGCCTTCACTTTTTATTCTTTTAATATCTTTTATTTTTTTCAAAACTTTTGAACTTAAACTAATAAAATGAATCGTCAGACGTGAATCAATATGATACCTACATTTACATACAAATTGATGATAATTTTACTTTGCTTCGATATCATAAGTGCACTAAAAAAAAGAGCTTAAAAAATTGTCTCATTAGTTTTTCTAACAAGCTCTTGATTCTAGTGAAAGCAAAATCATGAAATATTTAGGTGTGTACTGAGAAAATAATATTGATTATATATAATAATTTTATTATTTTAATATTTAAGTTTTAGTTTTTAAGTTATTAAAATTTAAAAAGTGAAGATATTACGAAAGAATTCAACATTCCTTAACTTTTAAATATACTTTGCTTAAGTGAAAAAATTATGGTAATAACATTATATTACAATTAAAATACATAAAAACTTGACAAAACAACGAGATTTGAAAAATTAATTGAGATTACCAAAAAAATTCTAAATATTTTTCGACATATCAGACAGGTCAAATAGTATTTAAATACATAAAAATCGTGATTATTGCATTGAACGGCTTTGGACTGTGTTATAATTTTTTTTTTACAACGATGGTCAATTTAAAACCTAGCATTTCCCTTTAGAATTCTTGATATGATTCTCTGGTTAATAAAATAAAATTAGATGAGACGGACCAGTCAGAACTCAGAACTCTGGAAGGAATCCATTCCAAAATGAAGACGTGGTTAGAGGAGGAAGAGTACACGTGTCCATGGTTTGGTCGAACTGGACAAACAAACACGCACCTCTTTCTGGTCCCCACACACATGTACATGTCTTTCGGCCTCCACGTTGTCAGCTTGGCTCCTGTTAGACAGTAGACAGTTACTGTTCCATTGTTAAATGCAAATCAATTAACCTAACAAACCCTTTTTTTTCGATTTTATTCATAAAAAAAGTGAAATATAAATTGTAAATCAACTCTATCAGTATCGTCCATGTAGTATTAGATATCATATGTATAAAAACATATAGATTTATTAGATATTATATAGAGCATCAAACTATCTCAATCTTTAATTATCCAAAATTATATGATATGAAATTTGATTTTTTTTAGTACTAAGATATTTGCATCTCCAATATCATATTTATGAATCTATCTCTCAGATTTTAGTTGTATTAAATTATTAGAGAACATGTCATTAAAATATTCAAGTAACTGTCTTTTTTTTATTTTAAAATCTTCCTTTTTCTGAATATTTTTTTTCAGAAATCATAACTTTATTTATTTTAAGTTCATATTGAACCAAATGAAATACTTTTCAGATGTAAACTTCCTAATCTGAGTAACGAGCTGTCTTTAGCAACATGTATATCATGTCATTATATTAATACATTAAAATATTAATTTTTTACAGTGTTTTTGTTGGTTTGAAATATAGAAAGATCCAATAAAGTAAATTCAAATGATATGACGTTATAAATAAAATTGTACCAAAGATTCGGTTAATTCATAGGATTTAAAAGTTTAAGGAAACTAAAGATCTATATTAATGAATGATATAATCATCTATTAACAAAAAAAATAATTTGTGAGCTTATAGTTAACTTTTAAAAATCTTGTAAGATATTAGCTTCCTTCTATTGAATAACAAAGATATTGCTAGCGGTGAATTTCCATTAATGATCAAATTTGATGAAAAGAATTAAAGCACAATCCCGCTATAAAAACCTTTTAAGACCCAATTTTATGCAGGTAATAGCCTTTGTACACTAATTATCAAGAAAGAAGAAAGAAACAAAAGCTTCAACACAAAAAGATGGCCAAGTTATCTTATGTCCTTGTTTTTGCCCTTCTCACGGTAGCGTCAGGTACTTTTTTTTTATGTCATTCGATCATATGCTTGAAATTAACAGAACACATCAGATCAGCAATATTTATAAAATTTTCAACATTTCAAATTATATTTGGTATTTTGTGTCAGTATTATATTTTGATAGAAATTACTTCTCTAATTACATTATTTTTTGTCAATTTGATAGAAATTACTTCTCTAATTACATTATTTTTTGTCAATATATAGTTGAGATTATGATGTCAAAGGCATCAATAGAAACTGCAACAAGAAGATGTCAAACAACTTTGAGCCAAAACGGATGTGACTTGTCAAAGTGCAGAAGACAATGCTCTCAAAGCTATAATAATGGATATGGAGAATGTATCGAAGGAAAATCACAAGTCTATGGTTGTGTGTGTAATTATGACTGTGGTCGTTAGTTATTTGTTGCGTGTATTTTAGTATCCATCTTTTCTCTTATATTTTTAAAGCTAGGGAAGAATAAAGTTAATTGTTTTTGCATCTTATTATATGCTCTGAACCTAAGCTTTGTTATAAGTGTAATAAATGGCAAGATGATTTGAGCCTGGATCAACTATGGCAGTAATTGAGGTAGACTTCTTCTGTGAGAAAAAAGAAGCCCGGAAAACCTGCTTACCGCCCTCTTTCGGGCTAGCAGGAGGGGAAAGCCCGTCACAAAAACACTATTTATGAGAAAACCCAATTTTCAAAAAGAGGGAGACGGTTCTTTGTAGTATTTATCTCTGCATCTACTATGCGAAACGCGCTACCCATATTCGATGTAGAGAGACTAAAATCTATCATCAAATCATGTGGGGCAAATGACAAGCTACTAACTCAAGAAAGTAATTCGACCAGACTATTGTGAGCTGAACTGCTTAAGTACTAATTTGTCAAGCTTACAATATAAACTGCTGCTATTTGTCTAATAATTGTTTGCACCAGTGCTACAATCAATTGATTATCTTAAGAAATTACAAACCTAGTGGTCAACATAATTAAGCTAAACGAGAACCAACTCTTGGTCTAGTGGCAAAAAGCAATGCATCTCAAGTGAGATGTCGTAGGTTCGAAATCCAGCTGGAGGGTCTTTATAGACATTTAATTTAATTTAAAAATTTAAAAATTAAAAATTTAAAAATAAGTTGGGAGGCTTGACCCCCAATTTATCTTCAAAAAAAAAAAAACATAATTAAGCTAAACCTTTTTTTATTAGCTCAACTGCTAGCTCATACAGATGATCAAAATAGTCGCTAGTATAAGTAACCTATTAAAGAAAGGAAGATAAACAGAATATCATGCTTGATCAATAGGGTTCAACCCAGGAGAACAATTATTGCTCGCTGGAGATGTTGCCCTCTCCAATTTTCCCTCCAATTTCACCAACTCCGATTGGAGTCTGCTCTGCGATTGTTATTTCGGATCTGATACTGGAGGAACGGAGCCAAATCCGATAAGTTATCAAACATCGTTTGAGTTGAGAGCGGAGAGGAAAAAAAATGCGAACCGTTGGATTTGGAGAAAGACTGTGATTTCCTGCGCTATACCTGTGCCACGCGGCACAGGATTCGGTTCCAATGACAATAGCGTTCAGTTTTATTCTCTACACTTGTGTTGAAGGGAGGTCGGAAGTCAAGGTTGTCTTTTTTCAGAAGAAAAATATCGTTCAGTTTTATTCTCTACACTTGTGTTGAAGGGAGGTCGGAAGTCAAGGTTGTGGTCTTTTTTCAGAAGAAAAATATAATTTGTAATACTTGAGACGAACAATTATAGAAAAAAAAAATATCTAGCAATAAGCTTCTAAAAGTTGATCTATATATCAAGAATATGATTTACTCAAGATACACAGGAGACATCCGAGATTTATCGAGTTATGTCATATGCCAAGTTAAATGCTTAGGACTAAAAAGTCGGCATAATGGTAGGTAAATTAAAATTACTAATTAATCAAGTTTGATTATCGAAATTACATTACACATTTTAGAAATTAGGATCAGTTGAGTCATCCAAACTGCATAGCAAGTAGCCAGATCTAGATAAGCAACAAATAATCTAAACTATAAATTTAGCCATACATGTCTTAAAACTAAATACGTTCTACAGCATTAAAACCTAAGTCGAATAAGTCTGAACAGCCCATGTTATTAAAAAAACACCTAGTTGCATGTACTTAACTGGTAACAAACACTACAGCTCCTGCTGATTCTAAAATAAGAAGAAAGAGGAACCTATGAGCTAGTGCTGCATATCCATCCCCAAATATTTCCTCTACAACATCCGACTTTGAGGTCTCTTGTTTCACATTGATTGACTTGACAGATGGTTTCCTACGAAACATGTTTTCTAATGCTCCCATTCCTTGCTTTTTTGGATGAGGAGCTGGAGCAGGGATTGCTTTTTCCTTCGGCAATATGTCTACCCCAATGCAGGTTGTGTCATCTTTGAGGTCTCTGATATGAACAGCTTCCTGAGAAGTAATGAAAAAAATCAAATTTATTAAAAAAAAAAAAACATAACTTGCTGCCAAATTGAGTTTTCAAACCATAAATCTGGAGATTTTCATCCTGTCATGAATCAAGAGTCAATCTGCATCACATATAAACACGAGTTTTGGATATCACCAACACTTATGTAATTCTGAACCATTGATTATGAATCAAGCCAAAACACATAAATTGCATCATTGTCATTTTACAGTTAAAAGGTATGAGCAGGACCAGTTTCCGACATTGCAATCAAACTTGACCTGGCAAAACTTGACCCAAAGAAATTAAAATTACAAGCTGAATAAAATTTTGTTTTACTAAACATATTCATTACAACAATTAACCAAAAGGAACATTAACAATATATAATGTCATTTGACATTTTAGGGCAAGCTTACAGAAATTACCCGTTTATACCCATATCTAGATTGTTCATAGTACAATATAGCTTGAAACTGAATCGATTTCTGACTGAACCAGTTTCCAAAAAAAAAAAAATTGGACCAAAACTAATATAAACAAGCGACCTGACATGTTCCAAAACCAATTTTTTCTGAACCCAAAAGTGATTCGAATCTAACTTAATCATATCCAATGACAACGCCACCCGCCTTTGCCAGGTCTATATCAAAGAAGGGAAATTTGGGATTTCTTGGTAGCTGGATTCCAAAAGCACTGAATAGTATAGTATTGTACTTAACATAAATTTGATTACAATATCCCAACAATAACCAAGTTAACGTACTAATTCCCCAAATTGGAATTGATAATCACTCTTCCTTTTGCGGTTTCACTTTTCCATCACAAATCCACAGTCCAATCATAGTGTTTTGAAGCAACCAACACAAAGAACAAAGAACAAAGAAATCCAAGTACCTTTACAATCGGATTAGCTACCGACTCAGAAGACAAACCATGGCAGCATTTAAGAGAAGATTCAAAACTCAATGCATCCCATACACCATCACTAGCAATTACAAGGCGCCCTCCTGCATTGGATAACTGCAGCGAAATGGACAAACTAGTCTCAGAGATTAAACAAATTAGTGCATTATTGCCATTTATTGTATTACGCTTTTGAAACATGAAAAAACATTATTCTATTGTACAAAAAAATTATTCATTTATGAGGATAAAATGAGTTCCTTGATATAACTTGTGGCAGTAACTTCACAAACCTTGACTTGTTTCACATATGGAACAGGAAGAATTAATTGGCCAACATCCAAATCACATATAGATCTTGAAAGACACAAACCACTAGGTTAACACCTAAGTGGACCAATCTGTAAGAAGCAGAAAAGGGAGTCGGTATATATCATACCATATTACCAACTTTTCACGAAAAAAGAATTACTGTTGAGGAAACATTCTTAATACCCAAGAACAGGCATCATGCACAATCCTAGTACAAAATGAAACACTTGCTATAAAAAGATCAATTACATTTAAGTGCAAAACCAAACAGGAAGACCATAATAATAACATGTAAGATAGATCCACTGTGTGTGTGTGTGTGTGTGTGTGTTTGTGAGAGAGAGAGAGAGAGAGAGCAAACAAACCTCTGCACCTCCTATGACATTTAATCTGCCAACCTCACCACCACTAGCAGTAATACGTTCTACCCTGAAATATTTGATAATCATTAACTGAACATAACAAGGGGAAAAAGAAAATAATCAAATTAGGGGGGGGTCAATATACAACCATCACTAGTACTTTTACATTTTTTGGCTATACCATGCAAATAACTTTTAGAAGGAATTGTTTCAAAACAGTTTTCAGCATCCTTCTTATCAATAGAAAAGTAATTTTTCCAACTCAGGTCAGATCGCATTGCACCTAAAAGAGTTCCTTATCACTGTATATGTACCATATCATGTCAGCACATGTTTCAGTGTTAATGTTCCATAGATCAATTCATCCTCTCAAGGCACGAGGAAAAAGAGCAATACCAGCTCTCATGTCTTTGAGTAAAGAAGAAGTTTCACATTTTTCAGGTCTTATTATCAGAATTTTTACATGGCATCTGGGACATTTCCTGTTTGGTTCCCTAGAACTTTCCCACAAATTTGCACGACATGTCGAGCAACTCATGAGAGTGACCTCCAAGGGAACCAGTACACACAGAGAGAGAAAGAGAGAGCTTACTCCTTTTCATCAGCTTCCAGTCGATGATCAGCTTATAGATGGTATATGGAACCTTCGCCTGACTCAAGAATGCACCGTAAATCACCTACAGATGCTACGGCAACAAACCATCCATCTATTATCACCATTGTTACAGTTGTCCCTGATGAATGCGCTGAGTTACCACAAAAAAAATAAAATGCTAAAGTTATTGCCCATTCACAATATCTAAAATAACACAAAAGAATGCTGATGCAGAATTTATTACCACATAATGTTGTCTAAATCATGGTGGAAACTCAACGTTAGGAACTAAATGAGCTTTTAAAACATCACATTTTCCACATTTTTGCTTGATTTTCGCTTATTGGAAGATAAGAGATTCCAATATTCTGCCGAAACAATTTACCTTAGCAGTAACACCACAGATGAAGGAAAACTACACTAATAAAATCAATAAAACTGAAATACCTTATGGCAATATGCATTTCTGTCAGTTGTGCAATTAGGCTTCTAACACACCTAAATAAGCACTAGTTTATCTACTTGAGTACAATTAAAGACCAAACAACCAATAAAACAATTATTTGTGGTCAAGCAGTAGTATTTACATTGTCTGAACATACCGGTATCACAAATAACAAATGGTCCTGGGAATTGGGAAATAGCCCCCATAAAGGAAAAGAAAATAAAGAACATGTATGTTAAGTTTTTCACCTTATGTATTATAGCAGTTACATCAAACAAGTACCACTAGCCTACTAAATAAATACCTTGGCTTTGAAAATCTTTATCTGTTTTGAGTACAAAAGCAGCAACCAAAGCCCTTGGAAGGGCTGCCAGTGCCAGCCAATCATCCTAACTCAGGTTAGACGGCATTGCATCTAAAACAAACATTGTTTAGCAGATTCTCTCCTTTGCATATATAGCAGCCTTTTGAACCGTTGTGCCCATCAAATAGCTACAGAAAACATTAAGCAGATTTTTAACTGTATAGTATTTGAACTGTATAGTATTTCTTGACTCAAAATTGTATTAATTTGATAGAGCAACGTTTTGCTACAGCAAATTTGGCATATATATAGGGTGTGTTTGGATGAGGGGTTGAATAAGGACTAAGAATTAGGATCTCGAAATACGTGTTTGTCCAAATTCCTTATTCTAATTTCATAGTTTTGTTAGAATATGGATAAGAGCCCAAATTCCTTATTTTTGTGCTGTTTGGGTTGTACAAGAATAAAGAATTTGGAGCTTATTCTTATCCGAGTCCTTATTCTTGTGTATCCAAACACACCCATAGTGTATAAATTGTCTATATTAACTAAATTCAGTAACACACTATCAAAAAAGAGAGAGAAAAAATTCTTATGTCTATAATTTATTTCCGGCCGTTAATTGAACTTGACGACAATTGTGATCCAATCCGATTCATTCCTGAAGTCGGAAATTAAGTAAAAATTAGGGGTTGTCTCCTTCTCACAAAGAAGGCTCCCTTTTATATTAATAGAGAGGTTCTTTTACATATAAGATCCTGAACTTAAAATAAATAACATAAAGTAAATAACTCAACACTCCCCCTCAAGATGGGTGATAGATATCAATCATCCATATCTTGTTACAAGAACTCTCAACCTGCTTACAACCCAAATCCTTGGTTAGACAATCAGCCAACTGTTCTTCTGATTTCACATAGTTCAAGGTCAGCACTCCATTATTCAGTTGTTCTTTGATGAAGAAACGATCAATCTCCACATGTTTAGTGCGATCATGCTGAACTGGATTGTTTGCAATATTGATTGCTGACTTGTTGTCACACCAAAGTTGTAACGACTCCCTTCGAAACACGCGCAACTCAGATAGGAGATTTTTCACCTACATCAACTCACATAGGCTGAGTGCCATAGCCCTGTACTCAGCCTCAGCTGTAGATCTGGCCACCACATCTTGCTTCTTGCTCCGCCAAGCCACAAGATTGCCTCCAACAAACACACAATATCCTGTGGTGGATCTACGATCATCCAAACAACCTGTCCAATCAGCATCACAATAGCCTTCAACTCTCAGATGCCCATGACTTCTGAACCACAGTCCTTTTCCGGGACTCCCCTTGATATATCTGAGAATTCTGTGAACAGCATCCAAATGTTGTTTTCTCGGATCATGCATGTATCTACTCACCACACTCACTGCATGAGTAATATTAGGTCTCGTGTGGTATAGATAAATGAGCTTACCAACTAGTCTTTGGCACTGTTCTTTATCCACCGAGTCACCCCCTTCAGCACACATCTTCTGATTCGGCTCGATAGGAGTAGGGACAACCCTACAGCCTAGCATCCATGTCTCCGAAAGAAGGTCCAATACATATTTTCGCTGAGAAAGTACTATGCCCGTCCTTGACCTAGTAATTTCAATCCCGAGAAAATATTTCAGCTGTCCCAGATCTTTGACCTCGAATTCTTTACCAAGATTTTCCTTTAATCGCATGATCTCCTCAGTATCGTCCCCAGTGATCACAATATCATCAACATAGACAGCAAGGATGGTGATACGCCCTTTCAAGTGCTTGTAAAACACAGTGTGATCTCCATTGCACTGCTTGTACCCCATGCCACAGACTGCGAGTCTGAACCTGTCAAACCATGCTCTTGGAGATTGCTTCAATCCATACAATGACTTTTTCAGCTTGCATACCTTCCTAGCTGATTGTGGGGTAGCAAATCCAGGTGGAATCTCCATGTACACCTCTTCTTGAAGATCCCCATGCAATAAAGCATTCTTGACATCCAACTGGTATAGTGGCCAATTGAAATTGGCAGCACATGACACCAACATCCTCACAGTGCTCATCTTTGCAACCGGAGCAAAAGTTTCATCATAATCGATACCATAGGTCTGACTGTATCCTTTTGCAACCAATCTGGCCTTGTACCTATCAACCTTGCCTTCTGGAGTTTGTTTGACATTGTACACCCATTTGCATCCAACAGCACGCTTTCCAGCTGGTAGAGGTACCAACTCCCATGTATCATTCTTCTTCAATGCTTGAAGTTCCTCCTGCATAGCACTGAACCATCTAGGATCTTACTTTGCTACCTGCCATGTGTTAGGTACTGGCACAGAATCTAGAGATGCAAGAAATGACTTATATGCAGGTGGAACAGATGCATATGAAATATAATTTGCAATATCATTTCCCCAACTACCATACTTGACAGGTGGTTTTCCAGCATTGATTCTAGGAGTTCGTCGGGGTAAGACAGGTGGAGGATTGTTACCCATCAATTCTGAAGAAAGACTTGAGGAAGAGTTACTAGGGACATCAACATTTAACTCTCCCTGCATATGCTGCTCTTGCACAATATGTTGCTCGGGCTGTCTTTGTCTCCTTTTATAAACTAGTAGTTCCCCCTGCTTACCAGTCTCTGAGACACCATCACCATCACTATTACCAACACTAACATCACCACCACTCGATGACTGAATAAGACATCCATCACCATCACCATCACTATCACCATTATCATCGCCACCGTCACTCAATGACTGCATAGGACATGGTATTGGTATTGTACCAATCAGAGTTTCATTCACATTCTCCCCTTCTCTACTAGCACTAGTAGAACCGTCCTCAAACAAAGAGCCCAACTCTATTTTTTCTCCATAGTATGGTTCAGACTCTCGAAAAGTCACATCCATACTGACAAACGATCTCCTTTCAGCAGGACTCTAACAATTGTATCCTTTCTGACTTGATGAGTAACCCAGAAAGATACACTTAACTGCACGTGGATCTAATTTACCAACAGTCGCCCCGTGATCTCTCACAAAACATGTGCATCCAAACACCTTTGGAGGAACAACAAAAACATTAGAGCCAAACAACAACTCACGTGGTGTTTTCATTCCTAACACCCTTGATGGCATCCTGTTAATCAAATAAGCTGTTGTCAAAACAGCCTCACTCCACAAAAACTTGGGCACATTCATAGTTAACATCAGGGAGCGTGTCACCTCTAGTAAATGTATGTTCTTGCGCTCGGTCACTCCATTTTGAGCTGGAGTGTTTGGACAAGTGGTTTGATGTAGGATCCCTTGATCAGATATAAAAGTATCAAATTCCTTATTGATATACTCTGTCCCATTATCTGTTCGAATGACCTTCACTTGTACTCCAAACTGGGTCTTCACACAAGCTGAGAAATCCTTAAAGCATTTCAGTACTTCAGATTTCTGTTTCATCATGTAAATCCAAGTCATACGTGAGTAACAATCAATAAAGGTGACAAACCATCTAAATCCACTAACAGAAGTAGTGGGACATGGTCCCCAAACATCAGAATGAACAAGTGCAAAAGGCTCCAAACTCCTTAAACCAACCATTTTGTAAGTAGAATGCGTGTGTTTTGCAAGTTCACAAACTTCACAAAACAATCTCTTCATATCTACTTTACTCATCATTTCAGGTTCTAACTTACTCAAACTATCAAATGATAAATGTCTCAATCTACAATGTTGAAGTATCGCTTCCACTTCTAATCCTCCATCAACTTTATGAGCAAGTATCGCAACTTTCCTGTCTAGGTACCACAAACCATCACGTCTAATGCCAGTCCCCAGTCTCCTTCCTGTTTTCTTTTCTTGAAACACACACACATCTTGATCAAAGGTGACAATGCAATTCAATTGATCAATAAGGGCACTGACAGAAAGTAAATTTACTGGAAAGGAAGGAACATGCAACACAGATGATAGAGTAATGGATGAATTACAGCACACCATGCCGGTGCCACTAATTGGTCGAGAAGTACCATCAGCAGTTTGAACAGTATCAGGATGCATTTGCTTGCTAGCACAATATTCAACAAAATCACTAGATGTCCCTGTGATATGTCTCGATGCACCTGAATCTATGATCCAATCAGTATTAGATTTAATAGATGCAAGTGCATGTACCTGAGTACCTTGCTTCACATGAGCATAACCTGTAAAGTTACCAGAATATGTCGCGTCAACAAGACCTTGAAAGGTTTGCCCCTTATCTTTAGACCTCTCATATTGAAGCTTGAACTGACGTAATTCCTCCAGTTCTTTTAACTCAGCTCTAGTCCTTTCAATTCGGCGCTTGAACTGACGCAGATCCTCCAGTTCTTTCAACTTAGCTCTAGTCACCTCATCAATAGCATGAGACTCTTTTGTCACAACTAGATTTACAACTTCCACACCTCTACACCCTCGGTCTCTTTGACCATTATGTCTACCACTTTGTCCTCCGCCTCCTCGCCCACCATCAGATTTGCGAGATTGAGGACAATTGAAACTGAGATGCCCTGTATTACCACACTTGTAGCAAGTTCTATCATCTATGTAATTTCTCGTCCCCTCAACTTTGATGTCATTGGACAACAACTCTATCTTCTGCGTCACCTGTGGCTGTTCTGATACAGATCCGGCTGTCTTATCGGATGAGTTTTCAACAAACTTGGCATGTAACATTCTGGTCATTCTTTCAAAAAATATCTGCAATTCCATACCAGTCACAGGTGTCTCCATCTTCACAATCAAATCAAACACAACAACACAGCTAGAGGACGAGATCAAGAAATCTCAAATACAAACCGTGCGGACGCACACGATCACGGATTTCAGCATTTATCAAAAACAGATCTGCAGAAAAACATTGAACACAGAAGGAATTGAAATAAAACATGAATGATCTCACGGTGTCGGCGCGGTGCAGGAGGAGACAGAATGGATTCTTGGTGTTGGCGCGGTCCACAGACCTTGGCATGGTCTAGGAGCTTTGGTGCACACGCGGCTCACCAGGTCTCACGCGCGCACACCCCACCTGGTCTACAATCGCGGCTCAGAGAGAAGCTACGATGCCCAATGGAGTTTGCGCGGTCCACCAAGAGGGAAGCTACGATAGAGTTTTTTTTTATTTTTTTTTTTTTGGATTAAAGCTACGATGGAGAAATATTAAACGCTGTCGTCCCTAATCGGCTCTGATACCATGAAGTCGGAAATTAAGTAAAAATTAGGGGTTGTCTCCTTCTCACAAAGAAGGCTCCCTTTTATATTAATAGAGAGGTTCTTTTACATATAAGACCCTGAACTTGAAATAAATAACATAAAGTAAATAACTCAACAATTCCTATCGATCATGTCAGCAACTCACTATATATTCGATCTCAGAGAAATCGCGATAGACAACCACAATTCAACACAAGGAAAAATCCACAAATCGAGAATTTCGAGATAAAAAAAAAAGAGAAAATACTGCGAAAATCTCAGGTACTCTCTGACCCTCGGTCTTGAAAAGCGTGATTTTCCCCTTTCTTGCTCTGACTCGCCTGACCGTACAACACAACACATATTTCCTCTACAAACACTATAGCTCCTACTGATTCTAAAATAAGAAGAAAGAGGAACCTATGAGCTAGTGCTGCAGATCCATCCTCAAATATTTCCTCTACAACATCTGGCTCCGAGGTCTCTTGTTTCACATTGATTGACTTGACAGATGGTTTCCTACGAAACATGTTTTTTAATGCGCCCATTCCTTACTTTTTTGGATGAGGAGCTGGAGCAGGGACTGCTTTTTCCTTAGGCAATATGTCTGCGACAATATATCTTTGAGGCCTCTCACATGTACAGCTTCCTGAGAAATAACGAAAAAACTTGAAGTTATTAAAAAAAAAAAGCATAAGTTGCTGCCAAAATAAGTTTTCAAACAATAAATCTGAGATTTTCATTCTGTCATGAATCAAGAGTCCATCTGCATCACATATAAACAGGAGTTTTGGATATCACCAACACTTATGTAATTCTGAACCATTGATTATGTATCAAGCCAAAACGCATAAATTGCATCATTGTCATTTTACAGTTAAAAGGCATGAGCAGAACCAGTTTCCGACATTGCAATGATATCAAACTTGACCGAAGAAAATAATATTACAAGCTGAATAAAATTTTGTTTTACTAACATATTCATTACAACAATTAACCAAAAGGAACATTAACCATATATAATGCCATTTGACATTTTAGGGCAAGCTTACAGAATACCCGTTTATACCCAGATCTAGATTGTTCATAGCACAATATAGTCTGAACCTGAATTGATTCCTGACTGAACCTGTTTCCAAATAAAAAGATGGACCAAAACTAATATAAACAAGCGACCTGACATGTTCCAAAACCAATTTTTATTTGAACCCAAAAGTGAATCGAATCTAACTTAACTGAGCAGCTTCGGTACCGGGTGTAAGCTATCGTACCAGTCTGTCACCAGTTTCAAATTGCAATGCAGATAGCAGAGTTTTAAATAAACAAATTTTATTTGATAGTTAAGGAAATTTTAAGACATTCATACATTAACTTATTGATATAAATAAAGATCATGACAACTAGTATCAATCTTATTCTATTCCAATACATTATAGTCTTAGTCTCCTATTTTGGAAATTCTTCTACAGCACTGATACCTATTCAAACTTGGTTCAATGTGGCCAGTCCCAGAAAAAATAACTCCCCTCAATTTTACAATATTTTCCAACTTATTAGCAAAATCCGAAATTAATGTGAACAATACTTTTCCGCTGTTAGAATAACGAGGAGCAACCCAATACTTGGAAAATTAAAACAATGGCCACGATCAAAACTTATCCGATACGAGAGAGGGGCAAGGAAGAAGGAGCGCTGCATACCTGCTCAAAACGGAGCTCCATCTGCTTGTCACGTGGCGAACAATCGGACGCATTGAATCAAACCCAATTCCAACCTTTTGGGTGGAACTGTGGAAGAGCGAAGAGCAGTAAAAGATACTTGGAAATTGCTTGGTTTGGTTTTCTGTAGTTCGAAATCTAGTAGCCTTTTGTGCTTCAGCCGCACATTCCAAAAACAAACATCAACTATTTAATTAGAATATTTAACAAAAATCATTTTTACTTACTAAATAATCTACAAATTAGCATGTTTTGTCAATAAATAATTTCTTCATGCACTAAGGTAAGCCATGATTTTGACAAAAGTGTTCCAAAAATACTGAATGGACTTTGATGTCTTAACCTCTACACGCACTAATAGATGTGACAAACTCTGATGTCACATCTATAGAGAACAGACTTGATCCCTTTTGGGATGGAACATGAGATCTGTTCCGAACGGATGTTGTAATTTTTTTTTCCCCTCCATGCAGATATATGCAGCGACAGAAAGATATTGAAAGATATTAGTTTCCTTTTATGGAGTAACAGAAATATATTGAAAGATATTGTAAGATATTTTCATCAATTATCAAATTTGATGGAAGAGAATTAAAGCACCATGCTAATATAAAAAACCATTTTAAGATGCACTTTTATATGCATGTAATAGCCTTTGTATTCTTATTATTAAGAAAGAAACAAAAGTTTCAACAAAATATGGTCAAATTATCTTATGTCCTTGTTTTTGTCCTTCTCATAGTAACATCAGGGTTTTTTTTTTAAAAAAAAAGAAAATATTTTTTTTTGTATTTTATGTAAATATATGCTTGAAATATAACAAATTCAGATAAGTAATATTTTTAAAATTTTCAAAACATCAACTTATAATTGATTTTTTCTGTCAATATTTTATTTTGATAGTAATTTTGTACTTCTCTAATTATATATTTTTTTTGTCAATATATAGTTGAAATTATGATATCAAAGGCAAAACAGGAACAATAAGTTGTGTGAGATGTGAAGTTCCATTTAGCGAAAACCAACACGGATGTGACTCTTTAATAGTGTTCTAAATACGTGCCGTGCCGTGCCGTGTCGTGTCGTGTCAAACACGCCGTGTCCGGATCATCTCTCGTGCCGTGTCGTGTCGTGTCTCAATATTTCACATGCCGTGCCGTGCCGTGTCTAAATCCAAAGAGATGGACACGACACGCCTAAGGACACGCCACGCCTCGTGTCCTCGTGCCGTGTCGTACCGTGTCTTCTTTAGACGTGTCGTGCCGTGACGTGTTCAGACACGTTTAACTTTTTGACATAAATATAATTTGTTTATTAAATTTAAAATTATGTTTACTACAATACGTCAAAAATTAAGAAAGTAGACCTACTTTACCATTGAATTAAAATATAGATTATTTTTTTATTTTGATTTGAAAAAATATTTTTAATTTTATAGTAACCCTCCTCTTTTTTCGGTCTTGGGACCAGCTATGTTTGAGAAAATATAGACGGAGTTACTACCTTAAAATTATATTAATATATTTTTGAAACTAATAAAATTAAATTGAACTAAAATTAATTATACTTTTGGTCATCGAATATTGGAAATTTGAGAGTATAAGAGCCGTAAAAAATTATTTCAATTTTTTAAGACAATGAATAATTTATACTATCCTTATCAAAACAGTACAAGATATGACAAAAATTATTTCATTCTTTTTAAGACAAATCACAGATAAATTTGTATCTTTAATTTGCGAATGGCTCTAGACCCTTCTACTTTTGTTTGTGATTTATTTATTGAATCAACCTAATTGTATTGTAATATTTTTATTTTCAATTTAAACTATTTACATGTGCTTTCTTTGGAAATAAGTCTATTAATAATCATTGATTTTAATAGTATGTACATAATTGAGAAATCCATTATATTTCTATGACGCTTAATGTGCGTCTCCTTTTCGTGTTTGGCATGTCTGTAATACGTGTCGTGTCTTTCGTGTCGTGCCGTGCCGTGTCTCGTGCCGTGTCGTGTCGTGTCCGGAAAATTCACGTGTCGTGTCGTGTCGTGTCTATTTTATCAAAGTTGGACACGACACGCGAAGTTCTCGTGTCGTGTCCGTGTCCGTGTCTTGCCGTGTCGTACCACCTCCGTGCCGTGCCGTGTCGTGGCGTGTTCGGACACGCCGTGTTTTTTTTAGAACACTACTCTTTAACGTGCACAGCACAATGCAATCAACATTATAAGCAACAGAATGGGAGTGGAGCTTGTGTCGAAAGGAAATCATATTTCTTCAAAAAAAATCCAAGGAAAATCACAAGCTATTTGTGTGTGTTACTATGACTGTGGTCGTTAGTTATTCTAGCATATCCATTTTTCATATACTTTCAAAGCTCGAGAAAAATAAAGATAATTGTTTGCATCTTATTGTATTTCCTTAACCTAAGCTTTTGTTTTATGTGTAATGAATGGCAAGTTTATTTGTTTCTGCAAAAAAAAAAAAAAAAGAATGCAATTTTTTTTTTCTATAAAAAAGTAAGTGTTGTATCATCAGTTGACAGTTGCCACGGATTCAATAATTTATTTATAAAGATGGACTGACAATTCTCAGATAAATAACAACATTTAGTTCTTAAGCTCTGCCGTAAATAAAATGCAAATTTTGGTGGTAAAAAACAATAGCGTTCATCTTTATTCTCTATACTTGCGTTGAAGGTAAGTCACAAATTAAAGTAGTGCTTTTTTCAGAAGAAAAATATGTTTTACTCTTAGTATGTTAATATTCAAAATATAATTCGTACTAATACTTGAGAGGAACAACTATTGAAAAAATATTTAGCAGTTAGCGTCTAAGAGTTAATCTATATGTAAATATTATGATTTATTCAAGATGCACAAAAGACATCCCAAATTTATCGAGTTATGTCATATGCCAAGTTAAATGATTAGGACTACAGGGCATGATATTAAAGATTTAGTAAAAAAACCGACAAAATGAATGGATATAGTAGGTCAAAATTAAAATTACTAATAATAAAGTTTGATCATCGAAATTACATTACTAATTTTACAAATTAGGAATTAGAATTAGTTGAATTATCCAAACTGCGTAGCAAGACCTAGATAACCAAGAAATAATCTAAACTATAAATTTAGCCATAAATGTCTAAGAACCAAATATATTCTACAAGACTACAACATTAAAACCTAAGTTTAATAAGTCTGAACAGCTCAAGCTATTAAAAAGAAGCATTAAAGACAACCGCTTGGTTGAATAGCTAGTTCATCGATTCCATAAGGCTACTTTTTTTCTCAAAAAAAAAAATAATAAGAAGAAGGCTACTTTTTGGAAATATAAAAATGATGATCTCGTACATGTAACTAGATTACGATCTCTTAAACATTTTATGAAAGAGTATGAAGAGCCATATCACCATCCTATTTTATTTCTCTCTTTCCCTTCCAGCCACACCCCACCAATCAAACATGGAGAAAAGAATCTCTAATACTCCCAATAATAACCCTTCATGGACGATGATACTGGAATATTGCAAAATATAAGGAAAATATACACAGTGATGACAGCGAGCAAGTTATATTGTACAACTACATCCGAAAACAAGTAAAAATACAAGTTTGAATCCTGTGATGCGTAGAAATAACATATATATTTGTCATAACACAATTCTCTTATGATATTTCAAGAATGACACCATGATTTATCGTACTACAAGGGCAAAAAAAAAAAAGGCATAATCAATGATCTCTACGATTCCCTATAGACAAGTAATAAGCACTTTCAGAAACTTAACCAATGTTCAACTCAAGAAAAAAAATTACAAAAAAAAAAAAGGAAAAAGTGCAAACCATCTAAACCTAATTCTAGGTATCAAATCTTGCCTCTATACAATGGCGTATGTACACCACTATCTTAGCCAAAAAAAAAAAAAAAGAAGGGCTCCATTTGTGAATGATTTACCAAGCAACAATGTCATGCTGCTCCAGAAATCAAGTTAGACGAAAAATTTGTATTGTCGCCAAGTTGTTGATCTAATTACTCCCAAGAATCACTTGAAGCACTTTTTGAAGAAGATGAGAAATCTGAAGAGAACAACAAAAGGAGAAGATAAATTCTTTCCTCAACTGACCAACCAATGAGTTATGGGCTATTACAACCAAAACTTCCAACAGTTTTTATTTGCTGTTTGTCAGAATCTGGCGCCTGTTCTTAGCAAAATACAGAAAGTCCATGGTGACAGTTAGTCTTCAGGACGAAGGTAGAGTGATCTGAACAAACTATGTATGCTCCCAACCCAAAAGGTCTTTTGAAATAAACAAAGCAAATTTCCTTATTTGGAACTTGAAACCCTCAGACAACAAAATAGAAGTTCTAGATGTTAAAAACATTTGTGAAAGATTCTCATGCCAGAAATGTTCTGGGCCAAGTACTTGTTGAAACACCCAGATAATAATGAGAAAATATTGAATGCCCTAAAATAAATCCCATAAAAGTAAATACTGAAAAAAAAAATATCCTCTAGAACCCTTCCTATTCTCAAAATACCCTCATTGTAACTCTCTGCACAACTCAAGAAAGAGAAAAAACAAATAGGTTTGTATTATATTATATAAAGATTTAAGCCTGGCCAGCAAAAATGCAACTAAGAGGTGTATTATAGAAGAAAATTTTTGGTACCTTGAGAACAGCTTTTACCCTCCATGGCTTCCTTCTTTTGTTGACAGCTAAGACACAGGAAGGGACCATCCCATGGACTGACAAATTTCCTTGGCTGCGAAGGACAGGAATGCAAAGAAATGGCCTCCTCTGGCTTTATCTCTACTTGACAAACCGCACATGCATATATCTTGAACATGTTTTGTATGGGATTTCCAGTATCTAGTCTGAATTATTCATATAGGAAAAAAAAAAAAAGGCATGCATAAGTTCAAGTGATGAAATTTTAACACTGCTGATCAAACATCAACATGTTAGTTATTTTTCCTATGATAGCTGATCTAATTAAGGTTTTCTAAAGTGTAATATAGCTGGTCAGGTTGAATTCTGTACGAAATGCACATGATTTGAGAACCAGACCGCACCTTCCCTCTCTCTCTTTCTCGCTCAGTTTTAAAAGAAAACAAACAGGAAAAATGTATATTATTTGGGTTTCTGAAATTGTAGCAGAGCTAACAAAATGCTCCTGTGGATGTGCTGGTCAAAAGCTCACCAGAATAACCAAAAAAAGTCACCTAGTTGCATGTATTAACTGGTAACAAACACTACAGCTCCTGCTGATTCTAAAATAAGAAGAAAGAGGAACCTATGAGCTAGTGCTGCAGATCCATCCTCAAATATTTCCTCTACAACATCTGGCTCCGAGGTCTCTTGTTTCACATTGATTGACTTGACAGATGGTTTCCTACGAAACATGTTTTTTAATGCTCCGATTCCTTGCTTCTTTGGATGAGGAGCTGGAGCAGGGACTGCTTTTTCCTTAGGCAATATGTCTACGACAATGCAAGTTGTGTCGTCTTTGAGGCCTCTCACATGTACAGCTTCCTGAGAAATAACGAAAAAATTCGAAGTTATTAAAAAAAAAAAGCATAAATTGCTGCCGAAATGAGTTTTCAAACCATAAATCTGAGATTTTCATTCTGTCATGAATCAGGAGTCGATCTGCATCACATATAAACGGAGTTTTGGATATCACCAACACTTATGTAATTCTGAACCATTGATTATGAATCAAGCTAAAACACATAAATTGCATCATTGTCATTTTACAGTTAAAAGGCATGAGCAGGACCAGTTTCCGACATTGCAATGATATCAAACTAGACCAGGCAAAACTTGACGCCGAGAAAATAAAATTACAAGCTGAACAAAATTTTGTTTTACTAACATATTCATTGCAACAATTAACTAAAAGGAACATTAACCATATAATATGTCATTTGACATTTTAGGGCAAGCTTACAGAATACCCGTTTATACCCAGATCTAGATTGTTCACAGTACAATATGATCTGAACCAGAATCGATTCCTGACTGAACCTGTTTCCAAATAAAAAGATGGACCAAAACTAATATAAACAAGAGACCTGACATGTTCCAAAACCAATTTTTATCTGAACCCAAAAGTGATTCGAATCTAACTTAATCATATCCAATGACAATGCCAACGGCCCTTGCCAGGTCTATATCAAAGAAGGGGCATTTGGGTTTTCTTGGTAGCTGGATTCCAAAAGCACTGAATAGTATAGTATTGTACTTATACATTAATTTGATTACAATATCCCAACAATAACCAAGTTAACGTACTAATTCCCCATATTGAAATTGAAAATGGCTCTTCCTTTTGGGGTTTCACTTTTCCATCACAAATCCACAGTCCGATCATAGTGTTTATCAAGCAACGAACACAAATTCACAAAGAACAGAGAAATCCAAGTACCTTTACGATCTGATTAGCTGCCAACTCAGCAGGCAAACCATGGCAGCATTTAAGAGAAGATTCAAAACTCAATGCATCCCATACGCCATCACTAGCAATTACAAGGCGCCCTCCTGCATTGGATAACTGCAACAAAATGGACAAACCAGTCTCAGAGATTAAACAAAATTAGTGCATTATTGCCATTTCTTGTATTACGCTTTTGAAACATGCAAAACATTATGCTATTGTACAAAAAAAAAATTCATTTATAAGGATAAAATGAGTTCTTTGATATAACTTGTGGCAGTAACTTCACAAACCTTGACTTGTTTCACATATGGGACAGGAACAATGAATTGGCCAACATCCAAATCACCTATAGATCTTGAAAGACACAAACCACCAGGCCAACACCTAAGTGGACCAATCTGTAAGAAGCAGAAAAGGGAGTCAGTTACACACCATATTATTAGCTTTTCACGGAAAAAGCATTACTGGGTAAGAAAAAATTCTCAATACCCAAGAACAGGCATCATGTACCATAGAAAATGAAACGCATTCCTTGCTAAAAAAACATCAATGTGCAAAACCAAACAGGAAGACCATAATAAGGACATCTCAGTGCCTCCACTCTGCATGTGTGTGTGTGTGTGCGCGTGAGAGAGAGAGAGATCAATGTGCAAAACCAAACAGGAAGACCATAATAAGGACATCTACTCTGTGTGTGTGTGTGTGTGTGTGTGTGATAGATAGATAGATCAATGTGCAAAACCAAACAGGAAGACCATAATAAGGACATCGAAGTGCCTCCACTCTGTGTGTGTGTGTGTGTGTGTGTGAGAGAGAGAGAGAGAGAGCGCAAACAAACCTCTGCACCACCAATAACATTTAATCTTCCAACCTCACCACCACTAGCAGTAATACGTTCTACCCTGAAATATTTCATCATCATTAACTGAACATAACAGGGAGAAAGAAGAAAATAATCAAATTAGGGGGTCAAAGTACAATTATCATTAGTACTTCTACATTTTGGCTACCATGCAGATAAATTTTTCAAGCAAATGTTTCAAAACAGTTTTCAACATCCTTCTTATCAATAAAAAATATAATATTTCCAATATAACAGGTAAAACTCTCGCTATTGTGGTATTGTATCCATATCTGACAAAACAAGAGCCCTCATGTTCCAAATAGAGAATGATTTAAAAAGTCCATTATCACTGTGTGTGTACCACATAATGTCAGACACCTGTTTCAGTGTTGATGCTCCATAGATAATTCCATCCTCTCAAGAAAGAAGGGAAAAAGCAAAACAAGCTCTCATGTCTTTTAGTAGAGAAAATTTTTTCACATTTCAGGTCTTATAATCTGAATTTACATGGCAGCTGGGACATTTTCTGTTTGGTGCCCTAGAAATTGCTTCACAAAGTTTCACATATGTCGAGCAACTCATGAGAGAGACATCCAGGGGAACTAGTACACGCACACACATAGAGGGGGGAGAGAGAGAGCTTACTCCTTTTCATCAGCATCCAGCCGATGATCAGCTGATAGATGGTATATGGAACCTTCAGCTGATTCAAGAATGCACCGTGAATCACCTACAGATGCTACAGTAACAACCCATCCATCTATTATCACCATCGTTACAGTTGTCCCCGATGAATGTGCTAAGTTACCACAGAAAAAAAAAAATACTAAAGTTAATGTCCTTTCACCATATTTAAAATAACACAAAAGAATGCTGATGCAGGATTTATTACCACGTAATGCTATCTAAATTATGCTAGGAATTAAAAGTTAGGAACCAAATGAGCTTTATGACACTTACATTTTCCTAATTTTTGTTTGATTTTCGCTTATTGGAAGAGAAGAGATTCTAATGTTCTGCAAAACAGTGTACCTTACCAGTAATAGCACAAATCAAGGAAAACTACACTAAAAAACTGAAACGCATTATGTCAATATGCATTACTGTCAGTTGTGCAATAACTAATAAGGCCTCCAACACACCTAACTAAGCATTTGTTTATCTTCCTCAGCACAATAAAAGACCAAATAACCAATAAAAATAACTATATGTGGTCAAGCGGTACCAAGTACGATCGTATAAACATACCAGTGTGAACAAATAATTATTGGTCCACAAGGGAATGAAACCATAGTATCCATAAAAACTACTGGGAATCAGCCCCACAAAGGAAAAGAAAATAAAGCAGCAAGTATGTTAATTTTTCCATCAATAGACACCATATGTATTATAGCAGTTACATGAAGCAAATACCACTAGCACTACTAAATAAATACCTTGGTTTTGAAAATCTTTATCAGTTTTGACAAAGGCAGCAACCAAAGCCCTTGGAAGGGCAGCTAGCCAATCATCCCGACTCAGTTCAGAAGGCATTGCACCTAAAACATTGTTTAGCAGATTCTCCTTTGCATATATAGCAGCTTCAGTACCATTGTGCCCATCAAATAGCTACACAAAAAAATATTAACAGATTATTAACTGTACAGTAATATTTCTCGTACTCTAAAATTGTGTTAATTGAGAGAATAATGGTTTGCGAGAGCAAATTTAGCATATATTGCATAAATTGTCTACACTAACTAAATTCAGTAACGCGGTCAAAAAGAGAAAAGGAAAAAAAAAAAAAAGTCTTATGTCTAAAATTTTGAACCATTAGTTTAAATTGTAGATAAATTCTAATCCAGTCCAATTGATTCCGATCTATCTACACGGGAACTAGAGCGATCAAGTCAGCAACTCACTACAGATTCGATCTCAGAGAAATTGAAACAGACAACCATAATTCAACACAAGGAAGATCCACGAATCGAGAATTTCGAGATAGAAAAGAAAAAAGAAAACTAAAAAGAGAAAATACCGCGAAAACAGAGAATGTGGAGGATCCATCGGCAGGTACTCTCTGACACTCGGTCTTGAAAAACGTGAAATCTTCGCCTTTCTTGCTCTGACTGGCCTGACCATACAACACATCAGGCTTCTCTATCCTCTCGTTGGTATGCTCTCTCTTCAACAGAACCGCAAGTGGCACCGCCATGTCTCTCTCTCTTCCTCTCTTCGTCTCTCTTCACCTCCTTACTACTCCTAGATCAAAATCTCAAATGAAATCGAGATAGAAGATGGCATTAAGAGCACGCGCAATCGTGGATTGGATTCCACGCGCATTCGGGAAATGGAGGAGAAATCGGCGAGGAAGAAAAGGATAGATTTTGATTTCTTTTTATTATAGTGAGAAATTGCAGTGGCCGAGTTTTGTTTGACGAATTTTCTTCGCTCTGGACTTGGGACTTGAGACTTGCAATTACTACAGTAGGAGACGGTGTGGTGTTTCGCGGTGACGGTTTTGGAGACGTGACTACGCGAGATGGTGGTGGGGCCCATTGACTAGAGGAAGTAGAACTAAGTGGTGGGTATATTTTGGGCTCGTTTGGATGCATTGGGAATAAGGGGAATAAGCAATTCCGGACGGAAATTTTATTATAAACAATTCAAACTCTTCACAAAGTTACACACTTTCCAATACTTTCCGCCTAGGAATAGGCTATTCCTCTTATTCCTAAGCGATCCAAACGACCCCTTTAAGTCTAAAATAAACATTTTCACGGCCGATTAACGGGCCCCACACCGACTTGTCCGGTCTTGTCCGTGCTCACCTCTTTTCTCCATTTCCTTCTTAACAGATTAGATTATTATTGTATTGTATGGGCCGTTGACGCCTTTGCGGCTATTTATACAGCTGGATTTAGATTTTAGGCATATAAGAGTATAAGACGGAAGGAAAGTGGCAAATTTCCTGGATAAAAGCAACGTTTCCGTTATTATTCGTATCCTAGAAAAAAAAAAAAAAAAAGGAGCACTGAATTTGTGATTTTATTTTATTGATTCTAAATTTTGATTAACAATCCTCTACAATTTTTTTTAATCGTTCAATTTTCATTAAGATATGGCCATGAATTGATGCTAATTCATTACCAAAAAAAAAATTGATGCTAATTAATTAGATAATTTTTTTTCTTTAATGAATTATATCGAAACACAATTTTATGCAGTGTGGACACTGATAATAATGAAATATAAAAACAAGTTATAATAATTATTACAATTGAATATGCGATTATATGAAATTATAAACGTATGAAGTGCACCCATCTATATAATAAGGTCCATACATTTACTTTTACTGTCACCAAGAAATTTGGGTTTTATATAATGAGTAAAGTCCCGGTGCCACCAAATATCAAATTTTATGTTTCTATTACTGTATCGCATAAATTAAGTTGCATTAAATAACGACCGATATATCGAGTTATTGACCGATTCAAAACTCATTATCACCATATTCTAATTTTTTTATAGTGTCCTAATGCCCTGACAAAAAAAAATAAAAAATTAGAAGTATCTCTTGTACTTGCACTTGGAGTTCAAATACTTCTAAAATATAGTTTAAGAATACAGAAACAAGTTGTTATGTTTTAAAAAAAATAAAATAATAAATTAAATTCGATAGAAGGTATCATATAGTTGCGAGGTTATCGCAACTTATTATCGCGTCCGCTTGCACCTTCGGTAACAAGTTGTGATGACCTGACAAGTACATATTCAAAATGTGAGCTCTACTATCAGTTGCAAACTTGCAATACCAAAAATAAATGGATGCTACTATAGTTCTTTAGAACACATGTACACAAATTTTTTTTATTATTTTAAAACCATAAGAAGGTAGTTAAAATTATGATGAAAAATATCAAGTATTCACATCTGTGGCAGTTTGCGACCATGTGTTGGTGCGTGTGGTTGTTCATATGATTATTTTTTCCTATGATCTTGCCTAATGATTTTCCGCATATTAATTTATAACAATTCTGAATTCTAAATGTTAGAGGGGTGATGCATGATTTTTTTTTTTTTCAAAAGAGCACCAAGCTATGGATTTTCCATTTGTGCTGCCAAGTCAGTAATTCATCTGTAACTTTTTTTCTACAAATTTATAATACCACAAACTTCACTCGTACATTCTGAAACTAAAATTCTAATTCAGTACCTATAAAATTTGCATCATAAATCTCCCCAACTGGAGACACAAGCCAATCGTTTTGTTTTGCATAATTCGATTATTTACAATACAACATTAGTATAAATTAAACCCAATATGATAATTTATTATACAATCACTTTACAACCTCAGATTCATAAAATAATATCATAATGATAACATAATAATATTAGATCTAATCTAAAAATAGTTGCAAAAAATATAGGGTGTGTTTGGAAGTGAGGTGAATAAGAATAAAATAGCTTATTTTAGAACAAGAGTGATGAATAACGAATGTTAAATAATTGCTTATTCTTAAATTAAGAGATGTTGTTTGGGTGGTTAGTTAAGAATAAGAAAAAGAAAAAATATAAAATAATGATTTGTTGTTGGATGGTTAGCTTGTCCCAATCTAGTTCCAACATTTTGTTGAAACAAGAATAAGGACCCAAATAAGCTATTCGGCTTTGTTCTAAAATGTGTTTGGCAACTCCAAGAACTAGCAATTCCGAATAAGATCTTATTCCAAGGGTTCCAAACATGTCCATATATAATAACAAATGTATAATATCTTCCTTGTATATAGATCTTCATATGATATAAAAAATATTCTCTAAAAAAATACGATAATTTTTTACTTCAATTATTTTCTTCATATGTCTTAACATCAACCTTAGAGATAAAATTTATTCATGATTTATCGTCTCATAATTCACAATGAGATCTTGAAAAAATGCAAAAAATAAAAAATAAGATGAATGAACAATATCTTCCTTGTATATAACACTTAATATAGTAAATTATTTGTTTTTCCTCATTTTTTTTCCTTTATATATTATTAGCATCATCCTTAGAGATAAAATGCATTTATAATTTATTTTCATTTATCTATTTAGAAAATGAATAATAAAAAGATGAAAGAGGTCTGTTTTAAAATAAATAAGAAACAACCACATTATCATCATAAAATCTAAAATAATATCTAAAGGGAAAACATTAAAATAAAGTTCTAATAATTTATTCAATTCCTAAATAAAATATATCAAATAAATCAAAGAAGAAATCGAAACTTCAAAATCCACTAGTAAACAAATAAAACTACAAAAATACAACTAATATTTACAATATATCTACTATCTCATTATTAGATTTAAAATCTTATATCAAATTTTATACTATACGGATAATTATTTGAAAACATTGAAAACAAGTATCGCTGAAAACTACGAGGAGATAGTTAAAATATGAATCAGATAACACAATGCATGATATATCATGCAAAAATCACCCCCCCCCCCCACCCCAATGCATGATATATCTCGCATGCAAAACCTCTCATATGTCAATGTTGTATGAATATTTGCAAAAATCTCTTGATGTCAAATATGCATATACATCAATGTTTTCAATACCATACTGATACCTCTACCGGCCTAATGATCGAAATCTGGTATTTTTCGATATTTTCTGAAATTTTTCGATATTTACTCTCACAAAATTGAATACGGCCGTTTCGGCCACTGTTTTTGTACCCAGTATTACTGGAATTTTCTAGTAACCAATAGGGCATTGAAAACACTGATATACATGCTTGATCACCTTGTTAAAAAAAATCGAAATTGTAAAGAAAAAATAATTCCACGTTAACAATACTCAAGATATGAAAGCCCGAGTTTTACGGGGAAAAAAATGGCTGCACGAATTATTTATATTCACTTGAATTAAAGATCTTCACATAGTTTTATCATATTTGTGCTATAAAACTTTCAAAGTAAAATGTATCACACACACACACACTTCATGTTCATAGCTCGATTTTCAAAAGTTAAATGGTTGTTTCGAGATGCTCAGTGATTTACATACTGATAGTATTGTTGGAAGTCGAATTATACTTTCTAAAAGTATGTACTGTGTTTTAGATAGTTAATTGTATTTATTAATCTAAGAAATTTTGTACTACTAACAATAAGGATTTTCTTTCTATCTATCTAAATGAACAGAAAAAAGTATAAATATAAAATTCGGTTATGATAAAATATCAGATTAATTGATTTAAATCAGTTTTTTAAAACTGTAACATCGAAATTTGATTGTGATTATATTATATAGTAATTGGCAAAATACTGTATGTATGTGATCTGGTTGAGATTTTGACTTGATCAACTTATCAAACGATATGAAGAAAATAAATAGAAAAGACAATTCATCTATCCATTGCAACTGCATTTCTAAGAATTATCTATTCAGTTATGTAACTTTTTTTTTGGGTTAATTAACGAGCGTTATTATTTTGTTAATTACAGAAGACTCAATGTATCCCGAACCCATGTGACATCTCCATTTTGCTTCGTTATTATGCACAAATAATTGCAGTTTTCACAGCTAATTTGTTTAGTATAAAAAATATTTTTAAGCCTAGGTTGTCTATATAATCCACAACGACCAATTGACCAAGTCAATCCCAAATGTGGAGACTACGCATCATGAGGCATAGAAATTTTAGAACTCCTTTGTCTTTATGGGGCCGTTTGGATGGGTTAGGAATTTGGGGAATAGCCTATTTCTAGGCATAAATTTATTGGGAAGTGTGTAACTTTGTGAAGAGGTTGAATTATTTATATTAAATTTGACATATTTTATGCCCGGAATTTGCAATTCTTGCAAATTCCGGCTTCATCCAAACGGCCCCTATATTCCTCCATTGTTTGGCTGTTTTATGGCATGCATGCACAGGCATCAATTACAGTTTGGACGGCAATATATTATTGACGGTATAACAAACTCCTTTTATTCAGAAATTAAAAATAATAAAAACCCAACATAAGTTTAAATTTTCTCCGCATAAATCTGAGTTCACATCTAGAGCTTGGGAGTTAGGGAATAGGGACTAAGGAGTGGTGGAGGCGATGCAATAATCCAAGCATCACAATCAGGAAATATAAGTTCTCACAGTTGGAATGGTGGGACCCGCTTGGAATAGAAAACTCGGTTCCAGACTTCCAGTTGTCATCGTATGATTGGTTTAATTAAGTTACCCAAGCGGCATGAGAAGTGAGAGATGATGGCGTTAGCGTAACTGCAGGGGTAAACGCGTAAATCTTGTCTTCTGAGTTCTGATTGGACTGGGATGCGGAATTAGTAATCTCTTCCGCACAAATTGCGCCGGCTTGTTTCCCTTTTCATGGTGGTGGGAATAGCCGACTAGAGGCACTAGACCGCATCGCTGGCGGCCCAAACTGAATCTCCTTGGCCTTTGGTTTTGGTCATGGTGTTATTTCTTTGAATTCTTTCTTATCAAATGGTAGGCGACTAGTCGGGCACCGTTCCCATTTCAAGCTATCAAAAGTATTGTCGCCACTTTTTTAATAACAAAGAGTAAGTTAATATTAATGATACTTAAATATCGCTAATATATTATTTTGTCCTTCAAATTGCATATCTATAAGTATGGTTCTTAAAATTCTTTATTTTGCCAAATATGTACCTTAACTTCAATTAAGAAATTATTAATATTACTATCCACAATATCATATATTGATCAGATGATTACTAACATACATGTTCATATCATCAAAATTTAATTACAAGCTGCTATTTATATACACGACGCCATTAATATCAACGGGCCATGCGTTGCTAGTGTGAATTTTCATCGAAAATTGTAACCCGTGACAATAAATATGGCAAATTTGGTAGAAAATAAAAATTACAAGGACCGACATAAAACTTAAAAAAAAAAAAAACTTTAAAGACTACATTGGTAAATGAGCGATACTTTCAGGACATCTGTGTAATTTATTCATTAATCTTTTCTGTGCTAATTCTTGCAGACATCATTTTTTTTTTTTTTTTTGCAGAAGTGACCTGGAGGAATATGCGTGTGTTTGTTTGTGTGGGTGGGTGTGTGTAACACATGTTTTGATAAATTTAGGCCCCAATTTGTGTCACATAATTGTGAAAATTGACAGCTTTTTTTCGAAAAATTTATAAATAATTTGCCGAATAACTTATTTTTGCTACTTGGAAAATTGCAATATGAAATTTTATGCAAAAGTATGTTAGCAAGATCTATGTACTTCTATGGATATTTTTTTAATATTTAACATTTATTTTAAGTCATAAATTGATGCACATAAAACATAACAAATGATACCGTATTGTTTGCTTTGTTATATTTTATGTGCGTAATTGACTTAAAATATTTATTAAAGTATTTGAAAATATCCAAAGAAGCACATACTGCGCTATACAATAATTGAAATGAACAATATCAAGTTTAGTCAATTATTTAAAAACATCCATACCTGTATTGTTTCCTTTGTGATTTAATTTGTATACAATGCAAATCAGCAATAAACGGTGTTGACGTTAACTATGATATAATTACAATAATCATCTACTAAATATTATGTAAGCTAAAACTTTAAAATCACAAATATTTTTTTTATTTTTACAAAGAAAATTTATAACTATATCATAATATACCCTAAAGTCTTTATCTCCAATCAAAATAAGACTGTCAATGGGTAGTGGAAGTGATTTTTGCCAATGACACACGAATAAGAGTTCAAGTCCTTGTCACGGTGCAAGATGTCAGTTTACTGAGGTAGTATTTGTTGTAGATTTGTGAGTTGCTAGGGATTGGTCCAATCCCAGTTTTCAATGATGAACATCACATACCTGCTCATTGTGACATTCTCTGCACCATCCCGCTCATTTTGCACCATCCTTTGCATAAATGATTTGGACCAGAGCCTGGACTATAATCCGGAGCGTGGGGAAGATATCGTGGCCATCAAATTCACTCGGATTCTTAAGGCCGCTTATTTGTTTAGGGAAATTGTCATCGCATTTGAACTCGCTGTTGGAGATATGTTATAGAAGCCAATCATTTTGTGGCTATTTTTTTTAGTTTATATTATTGATGATGTTTGATCATTTGTTTCTTGATTTCATTATTGAGTTGAGGATCTTAATTGTGGATCTCTGTGTTTCATTTATAATTAAATGACAATAATAAATCTAAATTGTCTTTAATCTTGATAATTAACAAGGAACATTAATTATCATAAAAAATTAGTATGCAAGTTAAGTGATGATTAAGTTCTACAAGTCATAGGTAAGGAGTTACTAACCAAATTGTATATGTATATGTTATATAATATAGTACATGACATGATCCAATGAAATAAATATATAGATTGTGTTATGTGTCATTATTTATTTCATATGAGTTTGATTCTAAGTTTGAGATGGTTCAACTTTTCCACATGAGGATAGATTCAATAAATATCGTCTAACGTTAATTTCTGATAAGGGCTGCTATACGGACTTTATTTATGTTCTCTTGAATTGTGCGGAAAAAAAATTGTTCATCAAGAAAACCGTATGTCCCTCATTAGTTTACCTAGTGAGTAATGATATCTGTTTGGGTTCCTTGATGGAGTTGGATTGTTTGCTAGCAACTTGTACAATCATCTCTAAATCAAGAAATGTATAATCTGCAAGAATGACACATTCCTATCTTGGATTATACAATGATATCATGTGACATAAGAATTAAAACAAGAAAATATTTTATTTCTTATGCAGAATTGAAATACTGTAACAGTACATTATTTATTTATGTTAATTGTGATTCTAACGTGTTGCTAGATACCACTTATGATTATTGAAAATAAATATCGATTTATTTTCCATGGCCAACATAACATAAATTCTCAAAGGATCACACAAATAAAGTTTTAACCATACAGTGCATTATTTATTTATTCGCAACAGTGAATGCAATGAAATTAAATATGATAAGTTGATTAATTAATTATATACCGTTGCGAACCGTTATAATTAATTAAATCAAAATGATCATATAGAAATAAATTAATGTATATGCTAATCCCAAAATAATTATTAATAAGTTGATAATTAATTTTATTCAACATACTTTAATTTGATTGGTTGAATTAAATTAAAAGTATAGGTTTAATTTAATTAGCCTTTTGAGCCCAAATAACAAGCAAATGTCTAGACCCATTTAATAATAGATTTAATATGTTTAGAGAGAGTAATCAATATGATTAAGTGGCCCATGAAGGCCCTTAATTAGGCCGGCCTTGAGAGGGGCATAATTGTCCCCTAAATTATATGGTGAGGTGGCTATATAAGGCGGTGCTTATGGGAAACCCTAACCTAACCTCCTCTCTCTCTCTTGCTCCTCTCTTAGCCGCCATCTATGCTAAGGAAGAGAAGCATTGGTCTTCTTCTTCCTTGCTCTCTCTCTTGCTTGTTAGATTACTCATGTGTTGAGCCATAGTTCCATTAATAAATTGTTCATTAATTGGAAGAAAGGCAAAGGGATTAGCCTTGTTCTTGCTCTTGCTAGCACAAGAGCCTAGAATTTGGTTAAGACTTTAGGTGGACTCGAGGCCAAAAGAGGTGGTGGTGGTGTGCGCGCCATCGGTTCCTAAAGATTGAGGTCAAGCCTTCTAATTACTAGATTAGAAAAGGTATAAGCTTCTCATCCTTTCTGTTTAGTGCTAATGTCTAATTACTAGTTCCTATTGCTATGTGCTTGTTTAATTGAGATTAATTAGTAATAAAAATTAAAATTGCACATGGAATTGACTTCTTAACACTCGTGATGACCATCTTCGTAGTTAGTGAACCCAAACCATTTATTAAATGTGGCGATGTCAACCGTGCGTGTTTTATTGAATAGGGAAAATAAAAACTTTGTATAGTTTTCCTCTTTGTTCAACTGTACCGATGCAAGAAATCCTTAGGTAATCACAAATATTATGGAAGAGATCAAACTTGTAAGCAATTAATGTTGCAAACAATTATATTTGTGAAGTATATTTATAGATTTTCTCTAATATCTCATTGTAAGATTAAAAAACATAACAAATCATGAAATTATTTATGGGGCCGTTTGGATCGCTTAGGAATAAGAGGAATAGCCTATTCCTAGGCGGAAAACATTGAAAAGTGTGTAACTTTGTGAGAGAGATTTATGCCTAGGAATAGCTATTCCTAGGAGAGGCTATTCCTAGCCCCATCCAAATGGCCCCTAGTAGATTTAGTTTTTTTAATCAAATTTAAAATTTTAAATTATAAGAAAAAGCATAATTATTTGATGGCAAATGAAAACAAGTATCATTGCTCACTAGGAGGAGATACTTGAATCAAGATCAAATAGCACAATGCATGATAGATCACGCAAAAATCCACTCTCTCATGCAAATTTTTTCATGATGTCAACTTTCAACGAATACATAAAAAATTCTCCTGATGTCAATTTTTTTGTGTAGACATGCGGTACATCGCGTTGTTAAAAAAAACATTTTCTACTTGAATTTATAAAGAAGTAAATAATTTCTGTTTAGAATACTAAAGATTTGAAGATCCAAGCTACACCAAACTAATTAATTTAGAATTTAAAATTTAAAAGTTAATTTTTGAAATTGAACATTTTCGAACTTCCATATTGATGTGTATTTCTTTTTTCAATCAAATGGTGGCATAATTGAATTTTTTATTTTGTAGTGACATAAAATTAATTAGTTTTTAATTTTTTATTAATTTTAATGTTTTATAGTGGCATATCCAAAAGAGTAGTGTGATCATTTTAATCAATGAACAATATAAAATATATTTTTATTATTTTGTAGTAGCGTAAAACTAATTATTCATTTTGCGATGAAACATCTCAAATTTTAATTTTAGATAATGAAAAAAGTCATTGTTCTAGAAAGTTTTGAACTCCTTGATAATAATAACCTTCCTATGTAATATTTGGAATAGTATTAATAGGTTCAATTCAAATAACAGAAGTTTCATTGAGGCTTTATTGGCTACTTGGTGTTGGGTGGTGTGGAATGAGAGAAACAGTTCTATCTTTAAAGATAAAAATCTGACTCCTCTGAGCTCACTTTATTCCAACACCCTCAATTTATTTACTAATTGGACATATTTCAATGCAGATATGGAGAGACTACCAAAACTTGGCAGCATATCAGAAGGCAGCAGACCAGAGAGGAAATGCTCATGGCTTACAATTAATTTCTGTTTTTGAGTCTGCTACCGTTTTTCTTACTGTTGCTTTGTCTAGCGATATTGTTATCTGTATGCTGCTACTTGTGTGTGGAGTGGTTTCCCTCTGGGCACTCCTTTTTGTTGTTTGTGTGTGACTTTGGATCTTTGCTTAGTTAATGAAATGGTTCCCTATTTTGCTCAAAAAAAAAAAAAAAAAAAAACATCAACAGAACTTACATGACATTTATTCCACAAATATGGTCCCAGCTTTTTGAGATAACTAAGAGTAATTTTACACTAAATCATAATGTCGTATAATTAATTATGATTTAGTTGAAACAATTTTGGTCCCACCTTCTTGAAATTTAGTAAGTATCATTTTAATTTCTTCAAGTTTTTTATTTGTACCAAATATGTACCTTTAACTTCAATTGAAATTTGAAAAATAATATTATTCATCAGTTTCACCATAGCTAATATCGCTACATAGTGCGAATGTTGTCATAGAATTAATAAAAAGAACATGAGAACTAACATATTATGCACAATATCATATATCGATAACATGATTACTAACATCCAGTTCATGTCATACACAAAAAAAAAAAAAAAAAAAAACAAGGAATATCAGTACACATCTCGCTACTAATATCATCGGGACATGTTGCTGGTGTGAATTTTCATCAATGTAACAATAATAGGGCTAATTTACTACAAATTCAAAATTAGAAGGACAAATGACATTTTTTAATAACTTTTAAGAACTCAAAAGTGAGCGATATTTAAAGATTATTTGTGCAATTTATTCAAAATTTTTTCGGTGCTAATTCATGCTGATTTTTTTTCCCATTTTTTATGCAAAATTGTGCTGGAGCACGTGTTTTGATAAATTTAGGCCCCATTTCGTGTCACATAATTGTGAAAATTTGAAAATTATTTTGAAATATTATGAAGAATTTCCCGAAAGAACTTATTTCGCAAGTTTGAAAATGATACCACAAAAATTACTCAAAAGTACGTTAATTATGATTTAGTTTAAATATTTATCTACAAAATGTCATGAACAGCCAAAAACTTAAAAAAAATTACAAATACATTTTTATTTTTGAAGAAAACGTATAACAAATTTAAGTTAATTTGAAAATCATTCAGCGGTGCTGAAATCTGAATAATTATTTATTTTTGAGATTGGATCTGAAGGATAATTTTAATTAGTTAGAAAAAGGGGGAAAAAAAAAGTCTTTCCGTATAAGGAGCGTGTGAACAGGAACAGACAGTGATAGAAAACTAGAAATGCATATCGTCTCAAACTCGATCAAATAATTACTTTTGCCATTTTTCTCTGAACTCCTAAACTATCCAGTTCCAAATCTCCATCACAAAAACCAACCTCGTTAAGAGATGGAGCTGAAACCAGGCATGTCAGCTTTCGTCACTGGCGGTGCTTCTGGCATCGGTAACCTCCTCTTCTATCTTAACCACTACTTAATCAAATCAACAATCAACAGAATCAATTGAACTTTCAATTTGAAACTTGCGTGTTTGTGTTGTGGTTGTAGGTAAAGCGCTTAGTCTTGCACTTGCTCAGAGAGGTTTATTTGTAACGATTGTTGATTTCTCAGAGGAGAGAGGAAAAGAAGCCGCTTCAATAGTTGAAAAGGAGAATAGCAAGTTTTATTCTAGTCTTACTGTTCCATCTGCTCTTTTTGTTAAGTGTGATGTTACTGTTCCAAGTAAGATTGTTGTGAATTTCTGATTTTTATGTACCAGGAATGAATGGTTAATTTATGTAGTTAAGCCTCAATCAAGCTATCATATTTGCTCCAATTAAGTTATTGAATGACTAGAAGATGATTGTAAGACAAAAAGTTTAAATTTGAGGCTTACTGGTAATAGTTTTTTTATAAAGTAGCATACTGGTAAATTTGATGCTGAACTGTTAATGGTACTGGAACAAATGTGGCACTGATGGATTTAATGAGATATTGGATTATTTGCAACTTTGCATGGTTCAATAAACAGGTGATGTAGCTGGTGCTTTTGAGAAGCATGTGGAGACATATGGAGGGCTTGATGTATGCATCAACTGTGCGGGTATAGGTACTAAAAAGTTATTCTATGAAGATACTACAGATGGAAATGAAACCTGGAGACGAACTGTAGATGTGAACCTTGTTGCACTTATGGACTGTACCCGCATAGCGGTATGGGATACGACTCTCTTAATTAAGAATTGTTTAATTTTGCAATCATCCCAATGCTCAACTCCTTTTCGATAATTGCACGAGGCGTTTTTTTTTTTTGGCCATAAATAAAAAGAAAACACAAAAAATGGAGAAGGGGTTGGGGGTTGGGGGGTGGGGGGTTGCATTAAAAGAAATGAAATGGTAGTTTTGGTAAATTATTGATGATGGCATCCTTGTATTGTTTTCTCTTCCATATCCAATGTGTATTGTAAGCATAAAGGTTCAATAGCAATCTTACTTGTACTTGTATATTGATTAGTTGGTCGTATTATTGATAAAACAATGTGATGTGATAGCATGAAAATTTTGTGCAAAATACTGTTTTGTAATGGAACTTTTAACAGGTACAAATAATGCGGTCCAAGAAAAAGCCAGGTGTTATAGTAAATATGGGATCTGCCTCTGGTCTTTATCCCATGTACGCTGATCCTGTCTACTCTGGCACTAAAGGTATCTTTTCTTATGTTTGTTCCTTTTAATAGTTTTCTCTATTTTGTAGTGAGTTGAGTTTGGAAAAATAAGTCTTGTGTACACAGTACTATTTCAGTGATTCACAATTATTTTTCCAGAGTTGTTGTGTACTTGTGTTGAACTCTTGATGGATAGGGTTTGATATGATGGCACCACTGTACAAATTGTAAATTTAATCTTGTCATTTTATTTTTGTTTTTGCAGGTGGTGTTGTTATGTTCACCAGATCACTCGCTTTTTTAAAACGTCTTGGTATTCGTGTCAACGTTCTGTGCCCTGAGGTATCATGTTGCTTCCAGCAACAGCCTCTATCTATACTGTGCACCTTAATGAATATTATGCTAGTACAGATAAGCATGTGTTGGTAGTGTACTGGTGTTCTTTTTGTTGCTTAAATTGTGTTTATCGGATTGGACTACGGCTTTTATGTAGCAATTTGTTTGTGTATTTTGTGTATTAGTAGGAATTAACCAGTACTTCCATAAGCATATTTACTTGTCTTTCGATTTACCCCTCCTTTGTCTGTGAAATTGCTTTTAGTTATTGATTAATCTCGAATAGACTAAATTTGACATGATTAAATATGAATATTCAATGCAGTTTGTACAAACGGATATAGGGTTACAGGCGAACCCGAAGGTTGTAAAATCAACTGGTGGATTTTTGGCAATGGATGATGTTGTAAAAGGTGAGAAACCCAAAACCTTTATCAGATGCTTATCACAAAATGAAATAAGAGGACTTTTGATCTGATTTTGTTTTGAGGATAGTTCCCTCATATCAGAAGTGAAGCACTTTCTAAGTGATTTTGCAAATGATGAAACAAAATGGGATAGCTATTGGGATGTAGTGATCACTTTTACAAACTGTACAGTTCAACCAGGACACTCAGAAACATAAAGTCAAATAATGATCTTTTTGCACATTGAAATATCATTGCTGGTGTAAATTTACTTCACTAAAATGAGCTCGACTTTAGATGATAATAACAAAAATAATGATTCTTTTATGTTCCTCTTTTCATTATTTTTTCACGATTTTTCGCATTCCAGGTATGTTTGAATTGATAAAGGATGACACCAGGGCTGGTGCTTGCCTGTGGGTAACAAAACGAAGGGGCTTGGAATATTGGCCAACACCAGAAGAAGAAAAGAAATATCTCACTAGACGGTCAAAAAGAAACTTCACAAGTCCTAACTTTTCAAGCATTACCATCCCTCAATCTTTTGAGAAAATGTAAAGTTTTTTTTTATGACCTCTAAAGATAAAAAGAAGAAATAACTGATGCACTAAAGTTTTCTCTTTTTGATGCAGAGTTGTGCACACACTTAGTCATAATTTTCGTTCTGCCACAAAAATTATACGAACTCATTTGAGACTACCAATTGACCCAAATTTTGCTCTGGTCAAGGTCCTATATGCTGGCGTTAATGCAAGTGATGTAAGTACATAATAATGCTAAGCTTTATTTTTTTCTTCATGCCTGAACCAGAAATAAAGGAGAAATGTAAGGAATGTATCATTCAACAACTGTATTTAACTGAGTTTAGTGGGCAAATGTGGTCCCAGCTCCTAACCTCACTTCGTAAGGCAGAAACGATGAATTAATGGGCTGGTACTTCTGACTTATTTGGCAAAGCTAATTTTTTTTGCTCAAACCTGATCTGACCTGACCCAATATTCTAATATGTTGTATTCTTTTTCCTGCCCTTGGGTGGTTCCGACCCAATCATGTAATTGCAAACAAAAATTGCCAAGCTGATAGACTGCTGGCAGTTTATCCTGGTCTGATTGTACTGACATTGTGCACGACACATGGATTTCATGCACGATTACTAGTTTGCGTTATTCGTTGTGTCTGTCTATTTACCCCATTGTTCTTTTTGTTCCTTTTATTTGGATTATCTGTGTATTCTGTAGGTAAACTTCAGTTCTGGGCGTTATTTTGGGGGAAAAGGCAATGAAGCAGGGGCACGTCTTCCATCTGATGCTGGTTTCGAGGTCTGTAACTTTTTAACTATCTCTCACCTGTATCATTGTTATTCTGGTATTTCTTTTAGGCAAACATTCATAAGGAGATTATGTTTCTCCACTAAATATTTGTGCTCTTCATTTCAGTTTCTATAAAGCATTATTCTCATGAGATAGGTTATATGACAACAAACTGGTTTGATAACCATGACAACAGGCTCATCACTTACCAAAATTTAAAAAATGTTAGAAGTTGTACATATTTCTTTATGATTTAGATGCTTAATATCTAAAATTTTCAAATTGTCATCCTTTGACAATTTGGAAGTTGGAACATTAAAGGTTCAGTCTTATCCACATTTGATCAGTGATCGAATGATTCAAATTGTACCAAATTTGACACACAGTTAAGTTAAATGATATTGTAACAGATTTGTTATTTATGTTACAAATTGCTTTCAATAGTGACATCAGTTTTTATGGTAGTAAAGACAATTCGGTTGTTAATATATCTTTTCCTTATTATTGTATATATTGATGTAACTTTTACTTGTTTTTCTTGTAGGCTGTGGGCATCGTGGCTTCAGTTGGAGATGCAGTTCATCATGTGAAAGTGGGGTCCCCTGCTGCATTTCTGACTTTTGGTGGTTATTCTGAGTTTTCATTGGTAAAGCCTCATGCTATAACATATAGACTTCATTGCAAACTTATTGGATATTTGTATCAGAAATAGAAAAGCAGCATCAGTAGCAACACGAACAACAATAAGACTAAATAACAATGTCTGATTTATGCTTGCAAAAGACATTAGCCGACCCTAATAATTACAAGAGTAGTTTTTTCGCCAAATATCAGAACATTTAGGAAGAACAGTGAGAAGAGAGGGTAATTCAGGCATATTTGAAGAAACAGGGAATTGGAAGTTGATCTTGTTTTGCATATCCTATCTCCTATAGTTGTTGCCATGTGCATGCACACACATTCTTGTAGCAGGGATGTAGATGACATTTTGAGTTATTACAACTAATTAAAGAAAAAAGCTGTATATATCTGTGTATTTATTTTCTAAAATAATTGCAGATTCCTGCTAAGTATCTGCTTCCTGTTCCCCGGCCAGACCCTGAGGTCGTGGCGATGCTCACATCTGGCTTAACTGCCTCAATTGCTCTTGAAAAGGTACATCATATGCACCCCCTTTTATAAAATATTTCCTTTAAGGCAAGAGAAACGGCAGTGGTCTGTGACATAGACATGTTTTCTTATAAGGAAGTGAAGAAATGCTTATGTCACCGTGTTTAGAGAAATCTGATTCGTGTAAATATTTTGAATTAAGTTCTTCTAGTTTTCCTTTTTTTCTCTTTGCTGTGACAGGCAGGCAATATGAAATCTGGAGAAACAGTCTTAGTCACAGCTGCAGCTGGTGGAACCGGCCAATTTGCTGTTCAGGTCAGTTAAGGTCACAAATTATTCTGCTAGTAATATTCTCTACTTATTTAACATCTAATCAACGACCAGCACAAAAATCAGTTTTTGTGGATTGCTTTCTTTGATTACTGAAGCATTCATATAGTTTAAATTCTTTCCATTTTTACCTGATAATAAAATATGAAATTATTGTGGCAGCTGGCAAAACTGGGAGGAAACAAGGTGGTGGCAACTTGTGGAGGACAGCAGAAAGCAGTGCTGCTGAAATCTTTAGGTGTTGATAGAGTAATTGACTACAAAATTGAAAAAATAAAAGACGTATGTTAATTTTTTGGATTTGCATTTCCTTTTTTTCCTTAGCATTTGATATAACTAGTCATTTACCATTACTGTACACCATCTATCTATGACATTTCATATCATAGAAATAAAAGCAAATAAGTCCACTAGGATAAGCAGAAGTCCATGTTAAAGGCATTAGCGAAAATACTATATACCCACTAAGCACCCACAGAGTTATTGGGACATGCTCTCAAAATATCTGATATGAAGCTTTGTTCGGATATTTATTATTATATTTTTTGGACAAAATTCTCATCTTTCGATTCTCTGTAATCTTTTTCTGTTCTGAAAATGAGGGTGCACACATTTGTCCCTCAAGCTTTACTAAATTACACCTGCCAAATCAATTCCTTGTGTATATGTTGTTAATGTAAGGTGAGTTTGACGTGTAAATAGCTGTGTTCTATTACTAGTTTGGAAGCACATTGTTCTGATTGTTTGGGAATGCATTTGCTTATATGATATTTTCACTTTCTAGCTTTATTATCATCCTTGTTCCGTGTATATAGAGACTTACCTATTTGTGCATATTTTTGCAGGTCCTGAAAACAGAGTATCCAAAGGGTGTAGATATTGTATACGAATCAGTGGGAGGAGACATGTTCAATATGTGCTTAAATGCCCTTGCAGTTCATGGGCGGCTTGTTGTGATTGGGATGATGTCTCAGGTTGGTATTTTTATTGATCTACTGATGACATAATGTAACAATGTCAATCAGTAGAGCACAAGCATGTTGAACCCTTGATGGGATACAAAAACAAAAAAAGGTGATGAGCATTCCCCTGGACCAACTGGTCAAAAACAGAAGGTGATTGTAGTGATTGCAATAGTGGCGATCGTCCTTATCAGACCTGTTTTCTAATTATTATTCACAATAAACCATCAATAAAAATCATTGTTCACAATTAAATTGTTATAGCAAATATGTAAGTAAAACCAGAAATCAAGCACATAGCTTATTCTTCCTTATTTTTTTGTTCACCTGATTGATGATGTGCTGGTGGACCTCTAATTTTTTGTAATGATATACTATTTTCTTTCAGTATCAAGGTGAGCATGGATGGAAGCCATTGAGCTATCCTGGGTTGTGTGAGAAGATCCTTGCAAAATCCCAGACAGTGGTATGCTTTTTGACACAAATCTATTAAATGATTTTCCAAAACATTAACTATGTCTCCATCATGCCTCTTTTTTTTATGTATATGGAACGATCAATCAATACTTATATTGAGTGGTGTCTACATGCTGTGGAAATGACAGAGCCTGTAACAACTGGTTTCACCAACTTAATAATAAAGCCAATTGAGTCTCGACTCTTAATTTGGCATTCAGGTCTTAGTTCTGAGATGAAGTTTCAATAAGCAATACTTTTTGCAATTTTTTTCTGGTTGTAACCAATTCCACCCCTTTTTAATGTTGTGCTTGTGCAATTGGACAAAGTTCTAGCAAAGAAATGCAAAAAAAAAAAAATAATAATAATTGGTCCACATATTGGTCTTGTACAGTAGTGCATGTCATTATGAGGTCCAAGTTAAATTGTACTGAATTTAATATAGTATATTCTGGTCAATCTTTGTGACTGTTTCACTCCTGTGGACATGCTAATATTCATGAACTTGTCATTTTGAGTGCGTAAACAGTTGCCTAAATTTCAATGACAATCATGCTCTCCTTTTTTGCTCTGTTATGGATTTTGATGGTAATTTTGCTCTGTTTGCCTCAGGCTGGCTTTTTCCTTATCCAACATGCTCATTTGTATCAAGAACATCTTGATAGACTATTTGACCTGCATGCTACTGGTAAACTTAAGGTACTCTCTTTTTCTGCCTACAATCATGCATCTTATGAGTGCACCTTTTGCATGGCTATACCTCTCAATACATAGGAACCCTTTTTATGCCTGAGTGCACTTATTGTGAGGAGTTATGTCCAATGTTACCTCTTTTAGAACCAGGGAATGCTTTGGATTTACTTATGATTAGTTGTAGCCAATTCTATCTTGGTAGATTTCTTTGCTAATGAATCTGCCTCTGGATTAATATAGGTGGCTCTAGACCCCACCAATTTTTCAGGTCTCAGTTCAGTTGCTGATGCAGTGGAGTATCTTCATTCTGGTAAAAGTGTTGGCAAGGTAAACTGAACCTGTCTGAAGTGCCTCAAAATTCAGATAATTATTCTCTCATGTCCACCTTTTTCTTGACCAAGTTAATCAGCACTCAATAATTTTCTATATGTGCAGGTTGTAGTATGCGTCGATCCAGTGTTTAGCAAGACCTTGTCTAAGCTATGAAAACTTACCTTCCAATCTTTCTTTTTTGTAAGTGGTTCGAAGTAAAATGTCAATAAAATTCAACCAAAATACAGAGATGCTAAATTCCAATAAAAGATCGGCAGTCGTAGTTAGCGGGTTAATCTGATGTAAAATGCATGCACAGCTTTTACGGCCGGTACAATTAAGTTAAAAATGGGCTAATCTGATGTGACACAACATGATCATCTGTTACGGCCTTGCAACCTCACTACATCTGTGTTGAAGGATTTTTAAATATGAGAAACAGGGATGATTATTAAACTTGTACCCAGACATGGCCAAAATGTGAAATGAAAAGGGCTATACGGCGACAATTTTTACTTGGAAGTCACGAAAGTACATATTTTGGGCGACAAGTTAACTTCTCTGGAATTGATTTTGGACTTTAGCTGTTGTAATTTTAAACGGGTTTTGATGGAAGGATCTCTAATAATTGTCTGGCAGAAGCATACAAATTCTGTAGACTTGATGTGTACAGTTTACGTCCAGAATACGAAATTCATACATGTTGCATATGGATAACAGGGATGCCTGTATATGTGAAATATGCTATATGATAATAGAGCAAAGTTTCGGTGCCACATTTTTTTGGCCCACAAATGTCACATTTTATTTTTTTATTTTAAATTTAAAAAATTTAAATATAATCATCCAATCCAAACCATTGATCTTGTTCATTTTAAGAACGGATGCGTTGTCCTAAAATTTCATAATTTTTAAAGTTTATTTGATACTTGATTAAGAGGTAGTGAAAGGCAAAAGGGCCGGGTCGGATTTCAAAGGACCGGACTTGACGGGTTTGATAGAAGGGCCGGGTCGGACCGGATTGATAAAAAAGGTTGAGATAGGCCAGGTTAGACTGATTTGTTTTTTGAAATATGAGACCGGTCCTTTGAAAACTCGGCCCTTCTAGTTCTTCTAAAATAATGCCAACATTTAATTTTTTTAATAGTATTTTAATATCTATTGTGTTATTATGATCAAATGGTCATTATGATTGAAGGGCTAGGTTGGATCTGGCCTTTCAAAATCCGACCCTTCAATATCTATCTTTGCAAAAAATTAGACTCGGCCTTTTCAAAATCCGGCCCTTCTAGACTCTTGTCCGTTATAAGTCCTTCGAAGGGCTGGTCCGGTTCGGATTTTAGGACGATCTTCCAAAGGATGGGCCAAGGGCCAAGGACTTTTGGACGATCACTATCAAGAGGTTGAAAAATGGACATATTAGAATTAATCTATTTTGGTTATTTTGATTTGTCCATTTTTCAACCTCTTGATCAAGTATCAAATACACTTTAAAAATTATGAAATTTTAGGACAACACATCCATCGTTAAAATGAACAAGATTAACAATTTGGATCAGATGATTATATTTAAAATTTTTTTAATTTAAAATAAAAAAGTAAAATGTGGTATTTGTGGCACCAAAAAAGTGTGGCTCCGGAATCTGGCTCATGATAATAATTAATAAATTAGTTTTACAACCATCGCAAGTCAACAAACTATTGTTAAGATCAAAATATAAAAATTAAATAGTTTTTTACAATTTAGATATGTATAGTATGAGCAATTTAAATATTTTTCGAAACCTTGACAGCAATTTATTATTTTCCAATAACGAATTTTATCAACTTATAGAAGCCATTTATTTGTTTTCAAATTTTGCTGAATATATATATATATATAGAGTTTTGCTATGGTGAGTCGCGACTCACCAGAGGGCCTGTGAGTCGGGCTCAAAACTCATATGTCTTGTTCAAAATGATCGATCTAAATCGCTCAATACGATCTCTCTATTGAAATTTCCATGCATACCAAATTTTATATTTTTTCAAAATTTTTAAGTATTTTTTTGAAATTTTAGAAAATCGTTAATCTAATTAGTTCTGAACCATTCAAAAATAGCAGTTTTTAAAAATAAAAAAAATACTTAAAAATTTTGAAAAAATGTAAAATTTGGTCTATAAAGAGATTTCAATAGAGAGATCATATTGGACGGTTTAGATCTGTCATTTTGACCCAGATCTAGGAGTTTTGAGCCCGACTCACAGACCCTCTGGTGAGTCGCGACTCACCAGAGGGTCTGTGAGTCAGGCTCAAAACTCATACATCTTGTTCAAAATGACCGATCCAAACCGTCCAATACGATCTCCCTATTGAAATCTTCATGCAGACCAAATTTTATATTTTTTCGAAATTTTTAAGTATTTTTTTGAAATTTTAGAAAATCGTTAATCTAATTAGTTCTGAACCGTTCAAAAACAGCAGTTTTTAAAAATCCGAAAAAAATACTTAAAAATTTCAAAAAAATATAAAATTTGGTCTGCATGGAGATTTCAATAGGGAGATCGTATTGGACGGTTTGGATCGGTCATTTTGAACCAAATCTAGGAGTTTTGAGCCCGATTCACAGACCCTCTGGTGAGTCGCGACTCACCATAGCAAAACTCTCTCTCTCTATATATATATATATAGAGAGAGAGAGAGAGAGTTTTGCTATGGTGAGTTGCAACTCACCAAAGGGTCGGTGAGTTGCGATCAAAACTCCTAGATCTAGTTTAAAATGACCGATCCAAACCTTCTAATATGATATCTCTATTGAAATCTCCATGCATACCAAATTTTTTATTTTTTTAAAATTTTTAAGCATTTTTTTTGGATTTTTAAAAACTTTTCTTTTTGAACGGTTCAGAACTAATTAGATTAACGATTTTCTAAAATTTCAAAAAAATACTTAAAAATTTCGGAAAAATGTAAAATTTGATCTGCATAGAGATTTAAATAAGGAGATCATATTGGACTGTTTGGATCGATCATTTTGAACTAGATTTAGGAGTTTTGATCGCAACTCACCGACCCTTTGGTGAGTTGCAACTCACCATAGCAAAACTATATATATATAGAGTTTTGCTATGGTGAGTTGCAACTCACCAAAGGGTCGGTGAGTCGCGTTCAAAGCTCCTAAATCTAGTTCAAAATGACCGATCCAAACCGTCTAATACGATCTCCCTATTGAAATCTCCATGTAGACCAAATTTTACATTTTTTCGAAATTTTTAAGTATTTTTTTGAAATTTTAGAAAATCGTTAATCTAATTAGTTCTGAACCGTTCAGAAACAGCAGTTTTAAAAATCCGAAAAAAATACTTAAAAATTTCAAAAAAATATAAAATTTGGTCTGCATGGAGATTTCAATAGAGAGATCATATTGGACGGTTTAGATCGGTCATTTTGAACTAGATTTAGGAGCTTTGAGCGCGACTCACCGACTATTTGGTGAGTTGCAACTCACCATAGCAAAACTATATATATATATATATTTATTTATTTATTTATTTATTTATACAAGTTGATTATTGGACACTAGAAAACATATCCATCCAAATGCGAGGGCAAATAAAAATTCACGAAACATTTCTACTTCAACAAAACTTAAAAATAAATAAATATATATATATATATATATATGTTTCTTGTTTTTTGTAATAAAATTATTTAAAAATAATAGATGATAAAAAAATTTTCATTTGTGTTCTCTTTCCAAAATAAAAAATAATTATTATTCTAATCAATGCTCTTTTAAATATAGTTGTAAAACCAAAATTTAATATCATTCTACTATTAATTGAAAACCAGTCACAAATAAAAATCGATCAATGATAAGGTGTATACACACTAGATCTAGAGGTGATATGGATCCGTATTTTTATATCCATTTTTTCCTAAATTGTTTTAGACATTTACTTCTTTTTTCAAGGACGAAGCTGAAAAAACATGTTTGGTATATAACATAATGTCGGCTTAAAAGGGAATTCCATAAAATGATATATGTACTTAACATTCTTTAGTTTTATATCAAAGAAAAGGAAGAGAAAAACAAATAGCGTTCAATGGATGAAAAGCAAACATCCTTGCGTTGATATTTGATCGGACGGGCGAGTTCAGTTAACCGGCAAATACGAATTTTAATAAGAGAGAACTTTGTTCAGATTTTATCTGCACCGTTCAATCCCAGATGGACGGTGCAAGCCTCCAACGAGGTCCATTCAACAGTTCCATTGCAGCGCTGCCCTGCATGGGTTTCATCACGACCGTCCGATCTAATTTTGATAGTTAAGATTTACGAATCCGTACGGATCCGATATTAATCACGCCGGAACTGCTTTCTCCTCCGCCAACCAGGTTCCCAATTTCAACTCTCTCTCTCTCGCTAGGTTTCTTCGCCAGATCGTTTACTCTGTCTAGGTAAGTTCGTCTCTCTCTCTCTCTCTCCTCTCTTGTTAAGTTTGAATTTGCAGGTTATTTGTACCCATTTTCTGCAGTTAGGGTTAATCGATCCGAAATTCAGTTTTGTATGGATTCAATTGCTCAATTGATGGGCTAATTGAAGCCTGATCACACTGTTTATATCAACTGAGGCTTAAATCACGGCTTAATTAAACAATTTCTAGCTACTGGTAACTAGTCTTTTAAAATCATGATGATTGTTGTTAATACCCTTTTTTTTTTGGCGCCTTTATAGGTGGTAGATTAAAACTCTATCTATGCTTGTCAGCAGCAGCAATACAACCCAAAAGACATACTATGAAATTTTATCAGTAAGGGAAGATGCCGGTATTGATGAGATCCGTACCGGGTACAAAGCCGCCTTGCTCAACACACACCCTGACAAATTACTGAAACACCCCGACTTGACCGAGTCCGGCGATAATGAGCGAGAGTTTCTTGTTGTTCAAAAAGCATGGGAGATACTTAGCAATTCCCAGTGTAGATCTCAGTATGACAAGGAATTAGCTGCCTCGAGGCGAAAAGTCGATGTCATAGCCAATGAGATTGAATTAGAAGACATGAATTTGGAAAATAGAAATGATGGTGTGCATGAATTTCTATACCCCTGTAGGTGTGGTGATTATTTTGGGATTAGTTCAGTGGAGTTGAAAGCGATGGGAGTTCTGGTAGGGGAGAATGGAGAGGTAGAAATAAGTGATTCCAATTTTTTACCTGTTTCAGTTATTTTGCAATGTGGATCGTGCTCACTTAAAGTACGTCTTCTAATCCAGGCTAATGTATAAGAATTTTGCAAGTAATTATTTTTACTAATTTATTCAGATGGAAAAAAACCATGCTGAGTTTTGTGAGCGAGGTTCTTTGTCAATGTTTTTTTCCTTTTTGTTTTGAATACCAACTTTCTTCTCTTTTATCTTCTTTCTTTTATTCTGTTGTATTTATAATTTGTTTTTAACTGTTCTTTGATCTTTCTGATGATGGATTCCCTAAATTTTATGAGCATTTTTTGATAATTAACCCTGTCAATTAGTTAAAGAAATGGTTTATGCCTGAAGTAGAATCTGCTTTGATCTGCTTTATTCAGTGGTGCTCTTAGCCCCACTAATCATGATTTGTCTTAAAAAGATATGGGGGACAGAACAACGTGGCGAATCAAAATTAGAATTTTGGAAGGATGTGGCTCAGATTCTCTTCTGTCAATTATCAAGGTGAGATGTTGTTTTAGCTTTAGCTTTAAGGTAAAAAATGATAACAACTGTTCATACAATTTCTTGGACCAAAGATTTTTGCTGAAAAGAAAAGAATAACCCGAGTTCCCAGTCATTTCATTTTCTATCCATCTAATTAAAACAGTTAGGCCTCCCTAATACAAACAAAAAAACACACAAATCTAGACATCTTTGCTGATCTTACTTCTCTGGCTTGTTTGGAACATCACATGCTAACAATACTCTTCCTCTATTAGTACTCATCTCTTTCCTTCTGGAAAATCTCTATCAAACATTAATGTACAGCATGAAGCAATTGTAGTTGGATGCAGCAGTTGATTTATTTGGTTTCATGATTATTTTGCAATCTCTATCAGTTAAGATGTAATTTACCAATGAGCCATTAATAATAATAATAATAATAATAATAATAATAATCTCTTTCGCAGGTCAATATTTTGTGACCCAGAATCAGGTAGGTTCAACGTAGTCTGATTATTATTATTATTATTAATATTTTAATTGATTAAATGATTGGACTGTAGCTTGGTACCTTCTCAATTATATTATATGCGAGGTACCTGACTTTAAGAGCTATCAGATTCTGTTTATACGCAAAAACAATCTTTCAAGGTGCTGTAGGGCACACCTAATGCAAAATGGTTATACCTATCAGTATGTATGTACTGCACCATTTTTTTAAGAAATGTAAAAGGGGCAATCAGGCAACTATTGAAACCGGTTTATGACATCATATGGCTCTCTGTGTAAATATTGGTGTTAAGAGTTCTGGTGATGACACTTGAAGAGACCTTTTCTCCTACTTCCATATTTAAAATCATAATAACATGATAGTCTTAGTCTTCACCCCAAAGGTTGCAACTCTAATTCAAATGCCTTTTAGTTGAGAAGCCCTTGTTGTGCATGTCATTATCCATCCACAACGTATCAAATTAACATATCCTTATATAAATCCCCACTCATATCCTGAGCTGCTTTAGAGAGAGGTAACAAGAAATAGCCTAATGCCTTGCTTAACAAATGAAGCTCAAATAAAGCTCCCCTCATTCCATTGTAAATCACTGCCGAGCCTGATAAGGAGTTGTGTCAGCACTCCCACTGATTTGAGCTCAGAAGATGAAGATACATACTATGATCTCGATACCAAACACGTACCTTAAATCTCTCCATCTCTTTTTTCTTTCGTCTTTATTTTGTTCAGTTACTACATATTTGTTTCATATATTTTTGTTAGAACCAGTGATTAACTAACACCTACGTGTAAAAAAGCCAACTCAAGTGGGTCATATATATTTAATGTCCTTAAAGTGGTTTCACTATGAAAAAAATACAAATCATGGATGAAAAAATTTTCAGTAGATAACTTTTCTTTCTTTTTTTTTGGCTTTTTGTGAATTTGTATCCTCAGATGATACTGAAGGAGCTAAAAAACCGGGCCATGAGAACCAGCTCCAAGCCAAAAGTGCACTTCTACTCAGGAAACCTCAACTTGTCATTCTTCCCACCACCACTTGATAGTTCCGACAATCCAAAAGAGGAGTTTCTAGATGCCAATGACAATGAAGATGAAAGTGAAGCCTTCTTTTCAGTAAAGAGTAACTTCTCGCGCTGTTCCAGCCAAGGAGCAACTGCATCATGGGATGATAACAAAGGCGTGACGACTTATCGCTCGGCCTTGGAGGAATTCAGGAACTTGGAGGGCTGGCCTTTCGGATTGTGCCGCCGGCCTCTTGTTCTGCCTCCACTGCCCAGCATGCCTGCCGACTCATGGATGTGGAGTAGGAGGAATTCTGAGGCTAAATCTGCTAATGTTGCTAATTGAAGAGGTATCAGACTTAACGCATGTCATATGTTCCCAAAAAGGGAAAAAAATTTGATGAGGATGAGTGTATTTGATGTTGTTATGCTTAGAACTGGCAGTAAATTGTTCTCATGTAGTAGGTTTGGATGGTAGGAGAAAATTGAGACTTCTAGTTGTTGTTTGGGATCAATTTTCAAGTTGTGGGGAATTGGGGATTAATATTCTTCAGAATCGTATTATTGAAGTTGTGCTTTTGGGATATAACAAGATTAATAGTTTGTCTATAACTAATTTGAGATATCAAATGCAATTGAAGCTCCGCCTTCTCTTTATTAGTTTAAAATTATTTTACTTGCAAAGAAACTGCCAAACCAAATTGCTGAAAAAAAATATAATTCCCCACGTATGGTTTACTGCACCCGATAATTCTCAAATTAGATCCATCGTCTATGCTCAATATCTATTATTTATTGTCAATAAGGGTAACTGCAGTGCCATAATTTTTTTTGCTATAATTAATTGCTATAATTTCTTTTCGTTGGTTTAATATCAAGATCTTTAAAAAATGGAAATTGAGTTTTCTTTTATAAACTTATATAATAAAATTTATATCACAATTTCATTAATTAGTTTAAAATCTCTAATCTCTAAAATTTTGATCTTTCAGTAATTGAAAATTATCTCTTAGTAGTCTTTGATCTCCGCAATTTCGTTTTGTTTGATGAAAATATCTTCAGAAAAAAATATTATATCTGTCAAGTTCAACTTTTAGCCATTTATACTGTAATTAATGTAGGACGTGCTGCATGATTCGTCTTCTTATTCTTCAACAAAAAAAAGGAAAAAAGATCACCCATATCTTAAAATTTAAAATTAAAAGGACAGGTTCGAATTATTGATCTTAATTCTTTCTTATTATGCATCCAAATACGACAAAAAAAATTTTTAACTTTTTTTCGCATAAGAGCGAAGTCAATAATAACAAAGAGATCTACTTATCTGAATAATTAAATTTTAGTGTGTTCATCTTTTATTCTCTCGATTTCGAACAAAAAAAATATATATATACAAATTATAAAATTTTTCATGGACGATCTTATTATAAAGAAGCTCCACAACTTATTTCATCTCTAGGTTTTAAATTAAAGGAAATATATAACTTATCTAAGCTTTACGTGGTATTAATGGTATTTTTTTTTCTTTTTATAAGGTTAATTAAATGTGGTAGTTTTGAGATTGCGCAGTAGCCTGGATCTCAAAAAGAAAGCTGAGTTTATTGCTGATGATTGGATCTTCATAATCTCCTTGATATTCTTCCAGATAAAAAATATGACTAAAAAAAAACTCATGGAAGTTTTTCTATTAAAAAATGTCTTCGTGTAATTACATAAATGTATCACAATTTATGTCTCCTTTTGAGGTTGCATGACAATGTTGACAAATAATAAAATATGATATTTTTGCCATCCTAGCAACTTGCACGTTTCCAATTTCTTCCTTGTTTTATTGAGAAAGTTTCAAATGGAAAATCTAGTTCTAGACAAACATATAAAAATTTAATTAAATAATTTTAAACTTTGTTTAAAACATCACACTATAACTAACTAGGCATGAAGTAACCTCATTGGGGATAATTTTAATTGCATTTTTTTTTAATAAAATAGAACTCCCAAGTAGAAGAACTTGTTTAGTTTCCTAATTATATATAAGCACACTTCAAAGCTGATCCTAAACGTCAACATGAGAGCACACCAAACCAAACTATTAGATCAATATATATTAAATTTAAAATCTTCCTAACCTGATCATTCTAGACAATCGCATGAAATTCTATACCAAAATAAAAACAGAGAAACTGACTTAGGCCACAGCTGTACAGCTCATGGCTTCTAAAAAACCTAATCTTTTACATTTTTTTTTTTTGAACAAATAAAAAAACCTAGTCTTTTAACTTGCCTTCCTCTGCTTATGCATCCATTATCCAACAGGCAACAAGCGCAAGCGCTTGATTAGTGTTAACGGGTTGGATCAAATCAAACCCGTTAACGCGACAAAACAAAGTATCAAAAACTCTGGAAGCTGTGAAGCGTCTCCGCAAAAGGAAATAACGAATTAATTTTTATTTAAGAACCGCAATCCGACAAGATCTCTCTCTCTCTCTGTAGCTTGGTTTGTGTGAAGAACCTTGTGTTGTCTGAAATCGCTAGGAGATCAAGGAGTAAGCAAATTTCGATTCAATCTTTTGATTTCGCACTTTCCGTACTACAATTTTCTAAGTTGGTAAGGCTTCTTCTTTCATTAATTCTCTTAGATCGAAAGTTTGATTGATTGTGTTCGATCTGAGAAATAGACTTATCGTTTATAATTCTTTGGATTTTTTGAAAATTTTGGAGATTTTTTGGCATCAGTGAGCTGAATTTAATTAACGGAGGTATAATTCTATGAATTTCGGACTCAATTGTGATTATTCTTTTGTGATGAATAAGGCAACAATAAAAAAAAGTTAATTATTAAATATCCATGCACTTCAGACGTTACTGGAATTTTGAAAGAGTATAATCAGAAGGGAAATTGGTGACAAGTAGAGGTTTTAGGAGTGTTTTTGTACTAGGATTAATAATTGCATTTGATTGGAAGAGAGAAAATTGAAAAAAGTGAAGCATGTTTGCTGAATCTCTAGTTACAATTTTGGGCCTGCATTTATAAAATTTTGGGTCAACCAACCAATCAACACCTTGCAAGAGTCACACTAGAACTTTGAATGAATCAAATTATGCATATACATTTTTTTTCAATTTAAAACATCTACTGGGGACTCTCACATTGTTATGTATTTTTCATTGCACAAATTTGTTACATTCTCAAATTTCATGAATTAGAATATTGCTATTGTAGTATGTTTATATAGGACTATCTATTAATGATGTTCAATATCTGAAATGTTGTTTTGACCACCTAAACATTACTATCAAATATGTATTGCTATTGTAGTAGTAGTAAAAAGTAAAAACCATTTATGGGTGACTATAACATGTCTTAAAGTGATACATTTATGAAATTCTCATGGGGTGTGTTTGGATGCAACGGAATAAGCCGTGAATAGGGTATAAGAATAAGGAATTTCGATTTGTGTGCTTATCTTTATTCCTTATTCTTATACCATGGTTTTGTTAGTATAGGAATAAGGGCCCAAATTCCTTATTCTTATACCGTTTGTTTTGCACAAGAATAAGAATAAGCACGCAAACCGAAATTTCTTATTCCTATTCTCTATTCCCGACCTATCCAAACACACCCATGAAGATTTGATCATATTCATATAATTTCTACTCGTATGTATGAACTTCATACAATCATGATGAGCTGATTTCTTTTTTTTTTCCACCCTAACATCTTCACTTGCTTGTCTCTCCAGAATTTCTTCTGACTGGAACCAGACAAAATGTCGGAGTTTCTCGATCTTGAGGTGCAAGATGGGGTGCGTATGACATGGAATGTGCTCCCAGGCACAAAACAAGATGCTGCTGCCTGTGTGATACCAGCAGCTGCAATCTATACCCCTCTAAAACCCATCCCTGATATACCCCTACTCCCATACACGCCCTTGCGGTGCCGAATTTGTCGTGCTGTGCTCAGCCCGTTCTCTGTTGTAGACTACACGGCTAAGATATGGGCCTGTCCCTTCTGCTTCCAGCGAAACCACTTCCCCCAGCACTACTTCAGTATCTCTGAAGAGAATCTCCCTGCCGAGCTCTTCCCGCAATACAGCACCATTGAGTATGCGTCAGTAGCAGATACGAACCCCATCATGCCACCGGTTTTCATGTTTGTGGTTGACACATGCATGATTGAGGAGGAGATTGGCTATCTTAAGTCGGCTCTAGCTCAGGCTGTAGAGCTGTTGCCTGAGAAAGCACTTGTTGGGTTGATTACATTTGGAACCTTTGTGCAGGTACTGTACAGATGTCTTAAGCAAATAACAGTACATATTTAACTGCCTTTGTAAACACTGGTACGGTGGTGCCCATGATTCATTTTTTCCTTGCAGCAATGCATAATACTGCTTTTGCAAAAACACTACCTACTTGTAATTTTTTCATGTAGCAAAGTGTTTTTGGATTATCAGTTTCATGCAACTCTAACTGTAAATTGTGGTTACATGGTTCCTAGTTTTTAATATGGGTAAATTAACTCTCTCGAAAACAAGTCAGTGTAAACTGCAAAAGCCGATTTCCTGTCATATTGGGTTTGATTTTCGTTTGATTAGAAGATAAAAGTGCTCATTTGAATTAATTTCTAATGTTGTTTACCTGATCTGTGAAGAACCATCTATTGGTTGGCTTCAGTTTGCAAATTTTCAATAAAATATGTGGTCTCTTTATTATTGATGTTGCATATTTAGAAATCTACTTTTGTTGTTTTTGTATATTGATTTGTAGGTTCATGAGTTGGGTTTTGGGATCTTGCCAAAGTTATATGTTTTCAAGGGGACAAAGGAGGTGACCAAGGAACAAATCCTGGATCAGATGGGTTTCTTTTCTGGTAAGAAAAAACCCACTGTAGGAGTTATTGCTGGTTCGAGAGATGGGCTTTCAGCTGAGAGCATCTCCCGTTTTCTATTGCCAGTGTCAGAATGCGAGTTTGTCCTGAATTCGGTAATAATTTTATTTCGTGTTTAGTTTGACTGAAATTAGCACTTAACAAGACAGTGTAATGGTAAAAGAGAGGTATTTGAGAATTCAGTTGCTACCCATGAAAATTTTCCATTTTTTCCCATGGGCTCTATGCTAGCAAATCCTGGATAATCTGAAGATTTATTTAACACTAATATTAGTTAGTGGTTGGGACTGTTTTAATAAGGAACTTGTGGCTGGTACTGTGATGATTGTTATCTGTTTTGCAGCTAAATCCTATTTGTTGCTTATGAGGTTTTATTTAAAACTGTATGCTAGGTCATAGAGGAGCTACAGAAAGACCCATGGCCTGTCCCAGCAGATCTCCGTTCATCTCGATGCACGGGTGCAGCATTAAGTGTTGCTGCTGCTATTTTGGGTGTTTGTGTTCCTGGGTCAGGAGCTAGGATTATGGCTTTTGTAGGTGGGCCATCCACTGAAGGACCTGGTGCAGTAAGTTTCTATTTATCTTTCTTTCGGTTACATCATCAGTTTGTTAAAGGAGCTGCTCTTATATTACTTAGCGGGTCGTTTGGATGGGCTGGGAATAAGGCTATTCCTGGACTATCCTTCTTCCTGGATGAAAGAGCAATCCAAACTCTCAAGGAATAAGGTGGGAATAGTTCATCCCGGAATAGCACTCTTCCTAACACATTCCTTATTTTACAACACATTCATTCCTTATTCCTAACACATCATCCAAACAACATTTCTTCTTCCCGGAATAGCACTCTTCCCGGATTAACAATTTTCCGAATTTTTCCGCTCGGAATAGTTCTTCCTTCCTTATTCCTAGCCCATCCAAACGACCCCTAGATTAATTAGTGGTGTCAAATAAAGAATTATATCCTGATTCAATTAAGAATCTCAAACAGACAGATATAAAAGAATGAAAAAGAGAATAAATTTAGAATTTTGCCAAAATATTTATAGCATTGGCATGGTTAGCCTGGCTGAATATGTCAATTTGTTTATTTCTGTAAAAGTAATTCTTGAAATGATGCCTTGGATAGGAACTTTCCAATTACATTCTTTATGAATATTGCTGATGTTTTGGTACAATGGTACAATGTTTGCAGATTGTATCGAAAACATTGACAGATCCAATCCGTTCACACAAGGACCTGGATAAAGGTTCTGTTCCTTTTTTTGATAAAGCTGTCAAATTCTACGAGGGACTTTCAAAGCAGCTCGTGCATCAAGGGCATGTGTTAGATTTGTTTGCATGTGCACTTGATCAGGTTTGTTCACTGTCTCCGCCATTATTTGTTCTGTCGGTTGTTATATTTCATTTCTTTACAGAGTCTTTTGCCACATATGACATTGCTTTGTGATATGTGCAAATAGGGACGGATTTCTTAAATAAAATTTGTGATCGGAAGAACTTTTTAACCAAACTACTGTAGTATACTTTTTAACCAAACTACTGTAGTAGAGCAAAGGAGGTCTGTCTCATAAAATGTAAAAAACTTTACCTATTTCTTGTTGAGCCACTTTCTTTCCTGTTTGAGTGAGTAAAAAGTTGGCAAATTGTATATATGTGTTCCATTGCAGTTATGACGACAAGTTTTGAAGAAATTGTTTTGGGGCATCTTGGTGTTTTTTTGTTCTTTTTAATTCCTTTCTTAAGAATTGGTTATAACTTTTAGGTATTGCATATGAATACGAGCAATGTTGGTTATTATTTGCAAATGCTGCAAAACATATGCGATTTTAGTACTTAACTAATTTTTATGAAACAGGTTGGGGTGGCTGAAATGAAAGTGGCTATTGAGAGAACGGGAGGAATTGTGGTTCTTGCTGAGAGCTTTGGCCATGCTGTATTCAAAGATTCCCTCCTGAGAATTTTCCAGTCGGGCGAACATGACCTTGGTTTGTGTTTCAAGTAAGCATATATTTTGTTTGTTTAGGCTAATTTTTTGTCTGACCATTAAAACCATAATTTGTTATATACACACCTGCAACATGAGGGTCTTTTCACTTCAAAAATTTGTCAATGGCTCTGGGATTGTCCTTTTGTGGGGAGTTTAATGGAAAGAGGGGTAGTGGGCAACTTCGGGAAGAACTTTGGGAGTGTGATTTATTGAGAGATTATCAACTTTTTGTTAGGTACCGGGAGATTTGAATGTTTGTTGGTGGTATATATATAATAGGTAGATCTTGTGCACCTGAAAAATTGAATTGGGAGTGTGGGTTATTGAGATTCTCATTGTTTTGTTAGGTAATATGAGATTTCCATGTTTGTTGGCGGTATTCTTAAAATATGTAGATATCTCAATGACTTTGGGGTTTTTCGTGCACCCCAAAAGTTAAATTAATATGAGCACATTTATTCTTTCACCTTTAAACACAGATATCAAGTCAGTAAGTTTTCAAAGAAATCTTTATTCTTACTAGAAAAGTTGGTCTGATCACAAATTATGTCAATACTCGTCCATTAGAAAAGCTGTTTAATTATTTGTGTTTTCTTTTGCAGTGGTATTTTTGAGGTTAACTGCTCCAAGGATTTGAAGATTCAAGGCATACTTGGACCATGTGCATCTCTTGAAAAGGTACAATATCTTGCATCGTCTGATTCATCTAGAGAGTTGCAAATAAGTTACCTTCTAATAAATGAAAATTTTACATTTACAGAAAGGTCCTCTTTGCTCTGACACGGTTGTTGGCCAGGGAAGCACAACTGCATGGAAGATGTGTGGTCTGGATCGGAAAACCTCACTGTGTCTAGTTTTTGATATAGCAAGGCAAGGTGGACCTGAGGCGCTGGGTCCACCTGCCAGCAATCAGTTTTACTTCCAATTCTTGACCTAGTATGACTGCTTTTTTTTTTTTTCATTTATGTTAGTGTTGTCTCTCTCTCTCTTCTTTTTTATCCTCCTTAAGAAGTATAATCTCAGGAGGTTGTTATGTTGCAGTTATCAGCATCATGATGGTCGGATGAGATTAAGAGTTACGACACTTTCTAGAAGATGGGTAGCCGGCCCTGGAAATGTGGAGGTAATACCTGAATTTTGGTATAATTGAATTTAAGCTTAATTTTGTCCATTTGATGTAGTGGATCTTATGGATTTTGGTCTGCCATATTTAGTGATATCTTTGGGTTATTCCAAAGGTATACATCTATCTGATTGTTGTTTAGTCATTATGATTTAACAAAAAATTGCAACCCTACAACCATAAAGTACCTTCCTAACTGTTATGTCGTCAATGTCTGGTACTGTTAACGTTGGATTACTCTTTCGCAACTAAGTTCTCCAGATTCCTTTCCATTTTGTGTAGGAATTGACAGCTGGTTTTGACCAAGAAGCAGCTGCAGCAGTGATGGCACGCCTAGTCTCCTTTAAAATGGAAAATGAGGTACTGTTAATATTCTACCTGAAGTTCATAAAAAGTTCTCATTTTGAAGTCTTTGATGTTTAGTAGAGTTGCATTGTTTAACTGTGATTCTTGCCAATGGATGATTTTTTTGTTTTATTTTATTTGAAAGCAAAGACTATAGAGTAATGCTAGAGTCAAACACGGTCAAAGGCTCGACTATTGAAATTTCAAACGGCTGATCTGAACTGCTCAATGTGATCTTCATATTGAAATCTCCTTGGGATCGAATTTTACATTTTTTTGACGGCGAACAAAATTAAGCTGTTCGGATGGGCCTGTCAAAAGCGTTTGACTCTAGCATTACTCAAGATTATATTGTAGTTGTAAATTCTAGTGTAAATTTTTGGAGACATTCTATTTAATTTTGTTTTGCTTTTCTTTAGGATGACTTTGATCCAATCAGATGGCTTGATCGTTCATTGATCCGGTTGTGCTCCAAATTTGGTGATTATCAGAAGGAAAACCCTTCGTCTTTTACCTTATCTCCTAGATTGTCTATATTTCCCCAATTCATTTTCAATCTCAGACGCTCTCAATTTGTTCAGGTAAAATATTAGTTCTCCTTTTAATTTAAAAAATGTGAAGAAAATAAGTCAGAGTAATGACAGAGATGCCTCCTGAACATTTTCATTTTTAATGTGCCTCAGGATCTGTTTTGAGTGCAACTGGGTCCAAGTACTTATTGGTTCAGTCTGTTGTTTCTGTTGGATAATGACACTTGAATTATTAGGAACTATATAAGAAGAAAGAAAACGTAAAGAAAATAAAATGTCACCAATCTCACTACTATGTGTGTCATCTTTCAATTTATGCCACACCAACATAAAGCATGATTGATTTGAAAGATACACTTGAATAAAAATAAAATGTGTTGAGTACAAAACTTAGATTGCCTTTGTAGTTTATTTTCCATGCTAACGTGCTAACAATAAAACTCAATTGTATCAGGTTTTCAATAACAGTCCAGACGAAACTGCTTATTTTAGAATGGTCCTCGACAGAGAGAATGTAGCTAGTGCAGTTGTGATGATACAACCTTCACTTATAGCTTACTCTTTCCAGTCTGCTGCTGAGCCAGTGCTGCTGGATGTAACTGCAATTGCGGTTGATAGAATTCTTCTCCTTGATTCTTACTTCACTGTTGTTGTCTTCCATGGCACCAGCATTGCACAGTGGCGCAATGCTGGTTACCACAACCAACCTGAGCATGCGGTGAGTTTCTGAAATCAACTGTCAATCTTGCAATTATTATTATTATTTTTTTTTTGAGGCGCTCCATGTGAGTAACACTGCCGTACTCACATTCCTTATGGTAAACTTGGTGTTTAATAATTTAACATAGTTTTCCTGTGCATAATTTGAGACACCTCAGTATACATTGTTAAGGCTTCTAACCAGCTCAATTGTATTTTACAAAGGCTTTTGCACAATTACTGAAAGCCCCGCGTGATGATGCTGATGTTATAATTAAGGAGCGGTTCCCAGTACCCCGATTGGTCATCTGTGATCAATATGGCTCCCAGGTAACTATTATTATTATTATTATTATTATTATTATTAGTATTATTTTTGGTCGAGAGGAGCTGTTACACTTTGACAGTTGTGTTATGCAATCATGTTTTTTGTCTTTATTATTTTTTTCAGGCTCGATTTCTGTTGGCAAAGTTAAACCCATCTGTGACGTACAATTCCAGTAATCCACCGACGCCTGGTGGTGATGTCATTTTCACTGATGATGTCAGCTTTGAGGTTTTCATGGACCATCTCAGGCGGTTAGCCGTGCAGTAAATTTGATGTCAGCTCAAGAAAAAAAAGAAAAGAAAAGTAGTTTTGAACCCTTTTTAGTGTGATTGTTCCTATGTACAGCCAGACAACCACACTCCCAATTCTCCTATTCAACCCAATTTTTTTCTTTTATTGTGATTAGCTTTAGCATTTTTTTTTTTTTTTTTTTTTTCTTTTCCGTCTTGTACATTGTGTATCTTATTATTATCACCTGCCATGCCGTCAATGCTCAGATGCAAAGAAGCTTTAAATGTTTGAGCTCCTTCGTTATCTGGTAACAAGTCACTGAATAGGAATTTTCCATGCCGGTCCATGTGTCTTTTTAGTTCCTACTAGATGTGTCAAACAAGAAAGTTGGTCATGCTTTATTTATGCAGCAGATTTCGGGGTCATCAATTGCGTTCTCAAATACTTTCAAATCCCCGTGTTTCCCACCTATCTATTTTTGTTGCTTTCCTTACTGTATTTTTTTAATTGGAAACCCGTAGGTGCTTCATTCACTTGAAAAAGTGAGGTACAGAAGTAGACATTACTTATTGAGAACAAAGGCTACGTATATCCCTCATAAGCTATCCATAAGCTATCCTGTTTATCCTTGCTAGTTGCTACTCTAGCTTAGCTAAGTGGTCTACAATGACAAGTTGCTCTCTAGAAACGTGGCAAAGAAGCGGATCCTGGATTGGACTTTAAAAATATAATAACATTGATAGGATCATGGTAAACCCTCCAGTCAAGCTGGTCTGCTCGTAGCGAACAGTACACAGCTTTAAATGCCTCTCTTACTGACAGCACCAGCACCTAAATGTATAGCCATGATTTCAATTTTATACAGAGGCGAGGGAAATTCCTATTCGATGACTTATTACTAGATAACGAAGAAGCTTCAACATTTTCTGATGCAAATAGATAAAAGTTATTACACCGCTTCTGCTGCAAATTATCATTAGTTAATTGATTAATTCATATTATTTTGCCAAACAGATAAAGTTAATTCTACTATCTAAGGAATCAACGAGACATCAACCACAGCAAGGAATCACATACATGCTACTTATATTTAATAATTTCTTATGCATCTAGATGATATTAACTCGTATATAGAGCAAGAGTAAAAACTGCTAGCATATTATTATATAAATATATCTTAACCTTTTAATAGAAAATTGATAAATAAAACATGTCTATAATAAATTATATTCAAGATTTGTATGTGTTTTTGAATCTTTCAATAATAGACGAGTAAATTGAATTTTAAATATTTATTAAAACTTATTCTCTGGGACGATATTCTGTTTTGCTTCTAGCTCCGTCCCATTGTATTGGTGTTGCGTAGTGTAATTGGGTTGATTTTTCTTACTAGTAAATAGTAATGCTAATGCAACTGTTATATTACAACATTTCGGCAACACATAATAAACTTTAACAATACAGTTGACATGTTTCGTACCATTTTCATCTAGAAGCATATATTAATAATATTATTATTAAGAAGGATATCCTCTATTAGGTTAAGATAATTTTATAAATTAATAAATAGAGTTGTGTCCAATCAATGCTGTTGTAAGTTGGTTTTTATTTGCACCTGTCAAACTACCAAGCGGCTTTAGCAGCTGAGTAAATGCACTAGACAATTAGCAGATTTTAGTTAATTATGTTCTGAGAGTTCATGCTAATTAAACTAATATTTATTTATTCAAAAGAGCGATGTAAAGAAAGGAAAAAAGAAATCCTTTCATTTTCTTCCGGAGTTGATTTATCATCGACTTGGCTACCGGTTCTATGGATACGTAAATTTTAATTATCATAGTAATTAGTAATTATCATGTTTTTAAGTGATTGATATGAAAGTCACTTTGGTACGAAGTTAGGTTACAGATTAGAGAGAGATATGCTTTCTGGTGATATTTGGACAGACTAATTTAGATTATGACTAGTAATTCGGATAGCTCGAGTGGTTTATCGGGCACTAAATAAATATATGACTTTAAAATCTAGTTTATATATACTATATTATATTTATATGATTTTTTTTTTTGCTTGTCATATTGAACGGCTCAGATCATCTACTCTCATCACAAACACAATATATATATAGACCAGATATGCAATGACAGAACCAGTAGGTCTATATATAGATATCATTTTGTAAAAAAAAAAAAAATGTGTAAATGCGTGCACATATATTTATCTATATATTTTCAGTCCAGGGACTTTTTTTTTTAATTTACTAGATCACCTATAATTTCAGTGATACAGTATATTTATTTAAAGATTTTTATATACATTGTATATGACGCTCTTCCCAAAGGAGCCTTACTATTATAGATTTTTACTAATTTATTTATTTATTTATTTATTTATTTATTCAGGCTGTAAACATTTAGAGATTTAATTTTATCGTTAAGAAAGGCATATATAACTTCTCCTTTCTCTCCTCTTTCTCCCAAACAAAACACTTTCTCACCTCTCACATCCTCTTTTCTCATGGATACTAACACTGAAATCCTCCACGACTTTGCACCTTTCTTCAGGATCCTAAAAAATGGAAGCATTCAGCGCCTCGTGGGCACTGAGTTTGTGCCAGCCGGTCAGGACACGACCACTGGAGTCACATCCAAAGACGTCACGATTGATCCAAATTGCAACCTTTCGGTACGCCTTTTCCTTCCTCCAAACCCCTCAAAATCAGAAAAGCTTCCCATCCTCATATACTTCCACGGTGGTGCTTTTATTCTAGAATCAGCCTTCAGCCCGGCATACCATGCATATGTTGGATCCCTTGCCTCCAACTGTAATGTCCTTGCTGTTTCGGTTGATTATCGTCTTGCACCTGAGCACTGTGTTCCAGCTGCATACGATGACTCTCTTGCAGCGATACAATGGGTTTTGTCATGCAAAGATGATTGGCTTGCTGAATTTGGTGATTTCAATCAGATTTTCATGGCAGGAGATAGTGCCGGTGGGAATATTGCCCACAACATGGCGTTGCGTGAAATTGGAACAAAAATAGAAAGATTAATACTCTTTCACCCATGGTTTGGTGGGTCCGAACCGAAGGTCACTGATGAAGGACATATGAAGTCAAGGTTTGTCACCAACATGCTATGGAAATATGCTTGTCCTGCATCAGATGGTGTGGATGATCCAAGGATTAATCCGATGGCACAGGATGCACCGAGTTTGACAGGTCTTAATTGTAAGAGGCTGCTGGTTTGTTGGGCCGGGAAAGACGGGTTGAAGGAATGGCAGAAGGCATATTATGAGGCTGTGAAGAATAGTGGGTATCAAGGAGAGGTGGAGATGTGTGAGAGTGAAGGGGAGGAACATTGCTTTCATATAACTACACCAGGAAGGGAGAAGGCCAAGGAGCTCATGGATCTTGTGGCTTCCTTTTTTTCTAAGAACTAAGACGTGAGTCATGAATAACGGACAGTTATTATTTTTCAATTTCTCTATTTTCAGTTTGTTGGTTTTTCTCAGTTATTGCCAGTCTTTCTCATATGTCAGGTTGGCATTATATGGGCAAGCAAATAAATGGCAATTCAGGGAGATGAAGTTAGTGGTTGGAAGTTAGAATATTTATTACTATAATATCCAAAAATAGTTATTACGTACTGTTATGTACTTGACCTTTTTTTGAATTGTTTTGATAACATTTATGATTGTCTGTTCATTTGTCAGGTTTATTTTACTTTTGAACAATAAATGGATCTTAATGGAATTTTTTTTTATTTAAGATGGTCTTCATTGAAATAAGTTTGGAGCCTTTCTGCAACTTAGATACCAAATTACTCTTCTAAGTCTTTCAGAAAAAAACATAAGCATGTAAGAAAGTCAAGTAACAAAGGTGTAAAAACAAAAAATAGATTCAATAGTATAATGCCAGTAAAATCGTACTAAATACTGAACAAACAGCAAAGATAAACCAACTGGTACCTTGGTTCAGTCTGTACCAACTGATTTCACATTAGTGTATGTGCTGTCCTGACTTGAGTCATTGTTTCTCCCTTAACAATTATGGCGACACCTCCAGGGATACTTCCGATTTGGTGCTTGGGAGTTCCCACACTTCAATCATGGGTATGAGTCATACCTCTTTATGCATACCAGTCAGGCAGTCACTCTTTGTATCTTCTTCTTCTCTTCCTTTCTTCCCCCCAAGGACTACTAGCTTAATAAATTAATCAAATACCATAATGATGTAATTTCAGATCTAGTTTTGTACCGTACATGCTGGTTTTGTAGTCTATGTATTAAACCATGATTAGTAGAATAATAGTTATTTTTTAACCTTTATTAAAGTTGTCTATGCCTTTCTCATTCTCCCCACCAGTGATCTAGGGCTAAACACAGAAATAACCGGTTGATTATGTGGAGAAAAATTTCCATATCATTTGAAAAATTTTAGGGATATGTAAACTTTTGTCCAAGATGAGTACAACACAGGGAGCACAATTAAGCATGTATATGGCAGTTATCATGGCCAATTTTGCTTTGTTTCTTTATTTCCAAGGAACAACAATATATTTTGAATACAAAACAAAAGTAAAACACTAGCCAAAAAAGAAAAAGAAATGCAGATAAAGGACCCATAACTTCCAATTGAGACAATAAACAAAATCAACACGTCAACCTTTATCTACTTCTCCAATATCAGACTGCAATCTAGCCCTCTTCAAACAATAAGCAAAATCAATATATATCTGTAATCTCGACTGCAATCTAATCCTTGTTAATGAATGCCGCCATTGCTTCCATCTCCTCCACAGCCTTCTCTTCATCAAATTTAGTCAAGAAATACACATGTTCCTCTCCCGGCGTCTCATACAACACCACCTCACCATCCCAGCCACTCTTCTTCAATGCCTCGGCATATGCTTTTCCTCTCTCTACAAACAAATCCAACTCAGCCACTGTCACCATCACCCTCTCACACCCCAATTTGGCGAACACTTCCTGCGATCCCATCGGGTGCACGAACTTGTGATTCATATCATACTTCCCTCCACATATGAAACTCCATGTCTCCTCCATCCAAGCTTGCAAACCCGGATCCGTCTTCTCATTCCCAATCGGATCCTTTCCCCAGAAATACGGGTTCAAGAGCAACACTCCTTTCAATTTGGGGCAGCCATCAATCCCCTCCTCTGCAAATCTCACCGCAATATTATGTGCTATGTTCGCACCGGCACTGTCTCCGGCCAAGAAAATACGGTTCAAATCGCCATGTTTTGCAAGCCATGGCTCGGGGCCTGATCTACAATTCAACACAACCCATTTCAAAGACTCCCATGTATCATCATATGCAACCGGCACCCGGTGTTCAGGGGCAAGCCGGTACGACACCGACACAACAACAGATTTGGCATTGGAAGACAACAAATTACAATACCGGTGATAGGCCGGGGACCCGGCCGTGTGGATAATGAAAGCTCCACCATGAATGAAGAGAATAATGGGTACCTTCTTGTCTGAATTGATTCCACTTGGAAAGTATAGGCGCGCAGAGAGACCAGTGGATTGGTCGATGGTGATGTCCTTGGAGATCACACCAGTGGTGGGGTCGGTGCCAGTGGGGACCACTTCGGTGCCATCTAAGCGCTCCACGCGGCCACTTTTGTAGTAGCGAAAGGAGCCAGGGAACTCGTATTGGAGCTCGGTGTCAGGATCCATGGCGCCTGGATTTGGTGTGGGTTTTGGTTGGAGATTGTAAAGAGAGTAGAAGAGAGAGATTAAGAGGATAATAAAGGAAAAAGAAGTTTTGAGAAATTTGAAGAAAGTATTTGTCATTGACTTGTAATTGGGTATTACTAATTAGAGATCATGGAAGCTTCGTGGTTTGGTAATGGAGGCATGGAAAGCTGCACAGTGAGTGAACCTTTAAATTATATTAGACAACTAAAGTATTAGATATCAGTAAAAAAAATTATGGGTTAGTTAAGAAGTCTTTTAATGTGCACGTGACGTGGTGTTGTTTAAGCCTATAAAATTTCAGTAATGGCTTTCAAATTTCAATATAATTGTCAGAATTTAATTGATAAATTTTTATGATAATTTTGTTTTGCTTAGATGATGATTGATTGGATCTCCAATTATGCTGGATCATATTTTGATTCATTGGATGCTAAAAGAAAGCAAGAATAAAGCAGAGCATAATTTCGCTTTGGAAATGAATGCTAAACTGACAGCATTAATGTCAAAATATAATAAGCTACTAATATATTACGTGGCTTGATTCCATTCTCAAGTTACTAATATTTTATGCGGCTTTGTATGTGCTTCAAGTTATATCATAAGTAACCCTTTGGTTCTTGCCTCATTTCCAGATAAGCTAATTTTTTTCTTTATTACTTTTTTCAACAACGTAACGTGGACTCTCCTTCGCCACTCATATTTTACATGTTGTCACATATGTTAGTGCATAAGAAATTGAACCCAAATACGGAATACCCAATGCATATGTACAGTACAGTTTGTAATGGGAAAAATATCCAATCTTCTATTCTTCTCTTCACCAAAAAAAAAAAAAAAAAAAAAAAAAAAAATCCAATATTTTATTGCCTTGCCGAATTCAACCAGCCTTTTGGTCAAAACCATTAAATAAGAAAAAAAGATTGAGAAAGCTACTAGTCTTAATTAGCTAGGCTAAATTCTAAGAATCTACAAAAAGACATGTTTGCTACAGATTTTGGTAAAGTTAATTAGACTCGTAGAATGAACTACAATTGTACCTCTTATTTCTAACTCAAGAATTGGGATCAGGTTGAGTATTAGCTCTTGTAAAAAATATAACAACATTTTCAAACCCGGACCAAGCCCGATAAACAGAGAACAGGACTCCGAAACAAGTGGTTCTTCAGCTTGTTTCACAAAATTTCAATTGTTTAGATAAACATGTATGTGATTCTAATTATGAAAAAAAAAAAAAGAGTTTCTAGTCAACAATTTCTGTTTTAGCAAATGAACATAATTTTATTTAAATTACACACCAGATAATAATTTGGATCACGGGTAAACTTCGGGCAATATGATATAACATTGCAACAAAATCCCAAATTCTTACCTCTAACCCCCAATTGTTCCAAATTTAACACAGTACATTACCATTTTCTGTTGATAAAAGTAACCATAGCCTCAACCTCTCTGATGGCCTTCTCACACTTGGGTTTAGCTAAGAAGTACACATGCCTCTCCCCATATGTCTCATACATCTCCACTTCACCTTTCCATCCATTGCTTTGTAACACCTCCACATATTTCCTTCCCCTTTCTCTAAACATGTCGTTCTCTGCCACCGTCACCATCACTCGGTCGCACCTCGGCATCATCCATTCCTTTTCTGCTGCTGCCATTGGGTTCAGAAATGGATGATCAAGACCAAATTTTCTTGCACAGATAAAATGCCATGTATTGTCCAACCAAGTTCTGAAATCCGGTTCTAGTGTCTCACATTCAATTGGATCCTTGCCCCAGAAATAAGGATTCATAAGCAGTAACCCTTTTATTTTTGGAAAATCTTCTGGTACATCCCTGTCGAATTTCACAGCTATATTGTGTGCTATGTTAGCACCGGCACTATCTCCTGACATGATTATGCGATCCGGGTCACCATGTTTGCTGAGCCATGGTTCGGTACCTGATTTACAACTCGACACGACCCACTTCAGTGCATCCCATGTATCTGCATATGCTACTGGTACTGGGTGCTCTGGTGCAAGACGGTAAGTTACTGAAACACCGACAGCTTTAGCATTGCCGACTAAGCAGCTGACCAAGTTGTGGTAAACAGGAGAGCCGGCGGTATGAATCATAAAGGCTCCACCATGGATAAAGAAAAGAATTGGCAGTTTGTTATCTGAGTAGATGCCATTAGGGAGGTAGAGACGGACAGATAAACCGGTGGATTTGTCGATGACTAGGTCTTTTGATGTAACGCCAGTGGTGGGGTCAATGGTGGCCGGAGCAATCACAGTGCCGTCGAATCGCTCTATGTCGCCATTCTTGTAATAGCGGACGACACCGGGAAATTCATATTCTAGCTCCATGTCAGGATCCATGTAGATATGACAAAGCAGAGATTGGTTTGGCCTGGGTTGAAATTGCTATTGGAGAAGGATCAATTAATTACTAACGTGGAGGTCAGATCTTGTTTATTTTATGTAATATGTTTTTTTTTTTTTTTTTTTTTAAAAAAAAGCACTTCCTTGCCATGCTTTGTTTATTTTCTCTTAATTAACAGTCCAGATTTTTAATAAATTACCTATGGCAATATGAGGTTCTGGCGTTATTTTCAACGGCCCAAGTATTTGGAATCTTATTCCGTCTCATTAGTGCCAAGTGGCTTGTAGTTGTAAGTTATTCTATACAAATCACCATCGGATAAGTCAAATCTTTGTCGTTTTTCCTGTAGAAAAAGATCAATTGCAATAAATGTAATTATGTAGATAAGCTAGCTACTGTTTACTATTTCCTTTTCTCAATTCCCCATTTGCTGGAGCCATCAGATCACAGGATTTGCCCTTAAAACTAAGATGAGAACTTGAGAAGTGCATTTCCCTCTAAGTTGCTTAATTGATGTTTTGGGCTGACACTTTCTGAAATTCGATTTAGGGCCTTGACATCGGCTGAATTGGCTCGATAAATAGGATTGAATACTATCGGTTTGGGCTGGATCTTTGGAGTTCTCCGAAGTGTTTTTTCTTTGTTTGTTTGTTTTTCTTTTTGACTATGAATCTCGAAATAACGTACCGTTGTTTACAAGTAGGCCTGCAAACGGAAGACTGTTTATCCATTTTTCGTTTCGTTTCGTCCGGACGAAACGGTTAACGAAATAATAAAATAATTTCGTTTGGTTGGACGAAACGGTTAACGAAACGAAAAAACAGTTCGTCCCTGTGTAAATCACGAAAATTTCGTTAATTTCGATCGTTTCGTAAGGACGAAACGGTTAACGGAATTGAAAATCAGTTTCGTCAACGAAACGAAACGGTTAACGAAACACTATAGTTTCGTGACCGTTTCGCACGTCATGCAGCCCTATTTACAAGAAAAAAACCTCATAAACTCAATTGTAGTAAACATTGGACATAACATGGCTTTGATTTTTACATCACTAAGTATTCTCAGGCCATTTGAAGAATTATATCATGATAATAAAATTATCGTGGCAAATGATCGATGTAAAGTTCATTTTAGAGCATCTTTATCCTAGCATTGCTACCATTAGACTGGATTAATAATAAATAGGAACTGTAATAATGATAATTTGCACTGATAGTGATAATGCTTTAACCCATATAGGGCTGTCAATGAAATATGTTTACCCACTTACCCTATCTGTACCACATTCGATAAGACGGGTATGCATAAGATTTTATTTTCGTTAGATTAACGGGTATGGGTAAAGAAAAATTTTCGTTAACTTAACGGGTACGGGTAAGGGCTATTTCGTACCCATTAATCTAACGGGTAAATTTTTACGAACATATATGTATGTATAATCATATACATAGCATATTTCATAAGATATGATATTCGTTTTGATCTACATCGAAAGTTATTTCTGTTGATGAAAATTTAATTTGCACTCTATTATATTATAATTTATAATTAGTTATATAGATTTTTTGAATGTCAATTGACATGAGAATAAATTGCATGATTTTTGTTATATGTAAAGTATTTTCTAAATATTATACTTTATCTATATATTTATTTGATACAATTTATTTAGTACATTATATATTTTTTTATTAAATTAATAATATTATTATTACCTATTATGTACCGTTACCCTACCCTTATCGTTAATTCTTAACGAGTACGGGTAGGATACCGGTAAAGTTATTTTTTAATGGGTACGGGTAAGGTGTGGGTAAAGAAATTTTAACAGATGCGGATATGAAAATACCTTCTATCGTATCGTACCGTATCCATTGATAGTCCTAAACCCATATATATCACAATTTTATTGTCATACAATTTTCAGGAAGTACTATTATTATTATACAACAACTGTTGTTGCTAGAAACAATAAATTCCATGAGTTGTTTGTGATAATGCTCGAATTTAACCTTCAAAAAAAAAGATAATGCTCGAATTTCTTATTTGTAAAATATAGCTTAAATATTTTGTTTTCTTTCGATAAAAATATTGTTACAAGTTTTATCTTCAATTCCATGGCTATATATTTTCGTTTGTCGTGTGCCATGTGTCTACTGTCACCGTCTTAAAACAAACAAAACCTCACTCATCAACTAAACACCCAATAATTCATTCAGTAGTTCCATATCTTACAACCAACCTCCATGGATCCAGACACTGAGCTATTCTACGACTTCTCACCATTCCTCCTCCAGTACAAGAGCGGTCGTGTCAAGCGCCTAATCCCGACCGACTTTGTCCCAGCTTCCCATGAACCTTCCACCGGCATCACCACCCGTGACGTAGTCATCGATCCGAATGTCGGCCTCACCGCTCGCCTCTACATGCCAGACATCTCAAACCATCAACAAACTAACACTGAAAAGCTGCCAGTACTGATATTCATCCATGGCGGAGGTTTTGTCCTCCAGTCGACCTTTTCAAGCTTCTACCACGGCTTTGTGAGTTCCCTCATCTCCAAGGCCAGGGTACTAGCTGTGTCGGTTGATTACTGCCTCGCCCCTGAGCACCCGCTTCCGGCCGCATATGATGACTCGTTTACAGCCCTTAAATGGGTTTTGTCTAATTGCCAATCTGGTCCTGATCCATGGTTGTCCTGCCACGGGGACTCAGATCGTGTGTTTATGGCCGGTGACAGTGCGGGAGGAAACATTGCACATAATGCGGTAGCACGAGCAGGGATGGAAGGGATCAAAATCAAAGGATTGGTTTTGATGCACCCATATTTCTGGGGAAAGGATCCTGTTGAATCAGAAACAATCGAACCGGAGATCATGACTGGAGCAGCGAAGAGCTGGAATTTTGTGTGTGCAGGGGCTTTTGATATTGACCACCCTTGTGTGAACCCGATGGGTCCTCGGGGTGGATTGGAAACACTTGGTTGTAAGGGTGTGCTGGTGACGGTGGCCGAGAAGGATCACTTCAGAGAGTGGGGTAAGGCGTATGTCGAAGGGCTGAAGAAGAGTGCATGGTGCGGCGAGGCTGAGTTGCACGTGTCGGAAGGGGAAGAGCATGTGTTCTTCCTTGTAAAGCAGCATTCTGAGAAGGCAGTCAAGGAGATGGAGATGGTGGTTGCTTTTTTAAACCGCTAGACATTTATAAAATCTGTCAATTGAAATGTTCCCTAAGATATATGTTTGTTTTTGTGATCAATTTATTCATGAATGCAGTCAAATTATGAAAATTGACAACTCGGATTCATATTACTGTTTTATTGGGACAGAAACTGCATTTGGGACTAAAATTATGCTTTAAACTTTAAAAAAGAAAAAGGTGCATGATCATTAAAGTTCTCTTGTCCTCTAATTCACGTGTTGTTGGTTAGATCAACAAATCCTTGATAAACCTGCTCTCAAGGTTAGATTGCTGTAAGTTTTGCTAACCTAATTCCATATTATTGGACCAAAAGAAAAGCCACACAAACGCAGTCTTAGTAATGGTTTTCTTTTAAGTGGGATAAAGTGAGAAGTCGCTGTCTCTGCTTCTTTACTCTCTTTCTCCAAAACGGAATCACAATCTAGTATTTTACACACCCTTCCCAATTATTCTTTCAAATCATACCACCACAGTCAACACTTTAACAGCCACCACAGGAAATTAAAATGGGAAAAAATAAGCTCTCAAATCTACTCTCCTCTACCCCTCTCTATGCAAAGCTCCTAATCTCTGCTCTCCTACTAGCTGCTCTTATTTTGATATTAATTACGCAATTGCACCATTGGCACTTCGGGCGGAGCCCGGCAGCTCCGCTATCAGCACACCCCCCACCGCCACCTCATGCTACACCGTCCGATCCAAACACCACAATTCAGTTTGATTTCTCCCCTTATGTCCGTCTTTATAAAAACGGCCGAGTCGAACGACTAAGCGGCACGAAAACTGTCAGCGCAGGGTTAGACACAGCCACTGGGGTCAAATCCAAAGATGTTATAATGAATTCTACCACCGGCCTCCGTGCACGGCTTTACCTGCCAAAGTTAAACACTTCAAAGGAGGAGAAATTCCCGATCCTTCTTTTCTTTCATGGTGGAGCATTTGTTATCGAATCACCTTTCTCGCCAACATATCACGATTATCTAAATGTCTTAGTCTCCAAAGCTAGGGTTGTGGCTGTGTCAGTAAATTACCGGCGTGCACCTGAGTACTGGCTTCCAGTGGCATATAGAGACTCCTTCAAAGCATATAAATGGACCGTTCGGAATTCAAAATCTGGTTCAGAAAAATGGCTATACAAATATGGAGACTTGAACCGGTTGTTTCTAGCCGGCGACAGTGCTGGTGGAAACATAGCTCATAATATCATGATTATGTATGGGGCAAAAGCAAAAGGGCTAGCATTACTAAACCCATACTTTTGGGGCAAAAAGCCGGTCGGAATGGAAATCACAGACCCGAAAGAAAGGCGCAAGTTGGAGGTGACATGGGAGTTTGTCTGCAATAACAGATACAGTATAGACCACCCGCTTGTGAACCCGATGGGGTCGCCATCTGTGTGGAAGAGGTTGTCATGCCAGCATGTGTTGGTGACGTTGTCGGAGCTGGATGAGTTTAAGGAAAGGGGAAAGGCTTATGTGGAGGGGTTGAAGAAGAGTGGATGGAAAGGAGAGGCAAAGATGTATGAGACTAAAGGGGAAGGTCATGTCTATTTCTTGTACCAGCTCAAAAGTGAGAAGGCTGTTAAAGAGACGGCGTTTGTGGCTTCTTTTCTGAATAGTTCTTAGTTTTGTTAATATTTATTTATTTTAGGTATTTATAAATAAACGGTTGATGGTTGGTACAGCTTCTCAATTTGACTTTAATTTCTAGATAAAAGTAGAGATTAGTGGAGGATGACTCTGTTTAGATAAGAGTTATGGGAGGGTACAAAGAATATTTAAGAGTAAACATCCTCAAAATACATAAATAAAGCAATTATTTAAAGTATTATTATGCTATTATGTCCATCCTAAGTTTCTAACTAGCAGTGACTTGTCTTTTCCATTTAGCACTTGTCGGATTGGATGAAATAAGGATGTTTTTGAAGAAAGAGTAGCGTCCCCATTTCGGGGAGTGCTACATTGAAGCAAAAAACAAACAAAGTCACCGTTATGGTCTATTATACCAAGGGCCAAGATACAACACAAAAAGGGAAACAAAAAAGAATTGGAAAAATGCAACAGACGCCCCTGTTGCTAATGATGTTAATAAAATTTAAATTCTCGCATGTCTGCACTTAATTGACCAATATTATGGATATATTAACTAAATTCAACAAGTATTTTATATGAATGATGCTAAAATTATGAGTATATGATTATCTTAAAAGGAAGGCTATTATCTAATGCATTGGATGGAGGGGTCATGTCCAATGTGTTCATTTTTGGATTTTGAACAACGACCCAACCATTCAATGTAATTTTCATATTAAAATTTAGTATAAAAATTAAATTTTCTATTTTTTTCTGAATTTTTTACTATTTTTTCAGATTTTTTTTTTGAAAATTGTTATTTTAAACGTTTGATAATTTTTTTAGATCAATCGTTTTCTAAAAATCAGAAAAAAAAATAGTAAAAAAAATATAAAATTTGATTTGTACTAGTTATCAATGTAAAGAGTACATTGAATAGTTTGGATTGGTCGTTTGAGATTCAAAATCCGAAAAAGAGTGCATTGGACGGAGTCCCTCTATCTTAAATTATTATTATTGTTGAAGATGTATTATTTTATTGTAATTATTAGTGCTGTTATTATTAATATTCTTATCATTATCATCGTCACTATTATTATTATTATTATTATTATTATTATTATTATGGTGATGATGATGATGATACAACTGGAAATGATTGGATGGGATAGCAGCTAACAGAATGAGTGGCCATTCCTATCAACAAATCTATCAATATGTGGTCATGCCGTTGCAACCATGTGCAATTATCAAACCTTCTACTATGAACCTATCTTTGGTCTTTATTTCTTTTCTTTTTTTTGTTTTTTTCCTAAAAGTCAAAAGGTGACATTCCAGAAAAGTTTATTAAAATTCTGCATGAATCCATATCTTTGAAACTGCATGAATGACAACCTGCTACCTAATACTTTGAAATCTGTGAACTTCAATAGGAAAGATGAAAAAGACTTGAAATAAGAAAATTCTAATTGTCTTTGTTTGACATCATGATATGGAAATTGAGAAAAGTCTAGTTCCAAAGTAAATAGATTACCATATGAGCCCAGAGAAAATGTGACAGACTACCAGATCGAAGGGATAAATCGATTCAAATCAAAATAAAAGTTTATAGTAGAAAGAAAGGTTTATTTTGTTGCTTTTGCCTACAGTGAAATTTGTCAAACTTGGTAATAAAAAAAAAAAAAAATCCTTGCTTAGTTTTCTTTATCTTTTTTTTTTTTTTTTTTTTTTTTGAAGATAAGGCCCGTGGGCTGCTTAGTTTTCTTTTTAGCGTTATGTACCGGCATTTTATCGGTATGGACTAGGGCTTGTCGTGTATCGGGATGACGGTGTGGATGGTGAGATTTCTTTTGCTTTTATGATGAATTTGTAATACTTTTTTGCTTTCTTGTTTGATGAAAATTGCTTCGATGCTTCAACGGCCTTAAAAAATGAAAAAGATATTTGTCATGACCATAGGAAAAGACCGATTTATACCAAAATCTAAGTCTAACCAAAATAAGGAAATGAAAGCTGAACATCAAGAAAACGATATGAAAGTAAAACGGAATACAAGTATACAACCCGATTACCCGACTTATTGATGCCCCAATCATCTGACAATAATTGAGGTAGAATCAAGTTGTCTAAACCAGAGCCACAAAAGCAGAGCCCTCTAACTATATTATACTCTGTAGTTAATATCTTTATGCTAATTTTCCCCATGTAGAAGCAAGTGCTCATCTCCAAAATTCCAAATCTTAGAGACCTTACCATCTCTTACTCCTATTCTCCCCTAACCCTGGTATTTCCAAAACAAAAAAAAAAATGAATCCTGACAAAGAGGTCGAGTTTGATTTTCCTCCGGTCATTCGCTTCTATAAGAGCGGCCGGGTTGAGCGGTTGTCAGAACTCTTTGTGGATGTGCCGGCCGGATTCGACTCTGAAACCGAGGTCAGCTCCAAGGATGTCATAATCAATCCTTCAACTGGTGTCTCGGCACGAATTTACCTACCAAATATTTTGCAAAGTACAAAACTTCCTATCATTGTGTATTGCCATGGTGGAGCCTTTGTCGAGGGCTCTGCCTTTGATTCCTTTAATCATAGTTTTATGAACCGTCTCAGCGCACAAGCCAACGCCATAGCTGTCTCGGTAGAGTACCGACTAGCTCCAGAGAACCCGATCCCGATACCTTATGATGACTCTTTTGAGGTTCTCAATTGGGTTGTTTCACATGCCCAGGGTGGGCCCGAGCCATGGCTAGTTAATAACGGCGATTTCAACAATGTTTTCTTGGTGGGTTTCAGCGCAGGTGCTAACATTGTGCACAACATTGCTCTAAGAGATGTGCATTTCAAAGGGCTAGTGGTGATGCACCCTTGCTTCTTAGCAAGCGAAAGGCTTCCATCTGAACCAACTGACCCAAAATTGCGTGATGGCATAGAAAGATTATGGTCATATATTTGCCCCGGCACAAGCGGTGTAGATGATCCGGCTATCAACCCACTGGCTGAGGGAGCACCAGATCTCAAAGGTTTGAATTGTGAGAGAGTGATGGTTTGTTCGGATGAGGGGGAACTAAAAGTGAGAGGGGATGTTTACTATGAGCACCTTGTGAAATGTGGATGGGGAGAGAATGTGGAATTTGTTGAATCTCAAGGGGAGCAGCATGGATTTTTCTTAGAAAAACCTGATTGTGAAAAGGCACAGGAGATGATGAGTCGTTTGGTTGCATTTATCAAGCGTGCTTAGATGTGGAAACCTTCTTCTTTTTTTTGTTTCCCTGTGTATTCGTATTTAACGTTTCATATCACAGTGCTATTGAGTGATGAACAACAATTATTATCAAGACAAATCGATTTCATATTTTGCTGTTAGAAGATCTCCAGTTATTATGCACCACAGCATCAGGAGACTGTACTTACTTTTTTTGTTCACTAGTGCTAAATTAAGGATTTGGGTAACTATAAGTTTGTCAAGTATTATAGCTATTTTGCTTCTTATTATCGAATTTAATACTGAATTTTTCTTCGGTTTTCTTTTTTTTTTAATAAGAACCTCATATGTAAAATAATGTAATTGAAAATGGAGAGAGAAAAACTAAACGGATCGCACAATTTATTTAAGAAGATTATGCTGTCCCATGATCTTTCCAGGCATCCACACACCATCTGGGGAATTTGACTTAATAAGATCCGCTGGATCAGGATCCAGCGGACAGAATTTTCTTAATCACCTGTTAAGACCTTGGATCTGCAACCCGTGCTTTCATCATACTATATTATTGCTTGAACAGATCAATTACCAATTCTTGTAAGCTACAAAAGCTTGCTTCCCCTTTTAGACTCCTCATACTGGCAAATAAGCTTTTAAAAAAAAATGAATCCAGACGGTGAAATCGCATTTGAGTTCCCCGGTGTAATCCGCATATACAAGAGCGGTCGTGCCGTGCGGTTATCTGAAACTACTTTAGTGTCTCCCGGCATTGACACTGAAACTGGTGTGACATCCAAGGATGTCAAAATCAATCCTTCAACTGGTGTCTCGGCACGGATCTATCTCCCTGAAATTTCCTGCCAAGACAAGAAACTTCCTATTATTGTCTATTGCCATGGAGGAAGCTTTGTGTCAGGCTCCGCCTTTGACTCCCCAGATCATGCTTTCATGAACCGACTCGCTTCCCAAGCTAGAGCTATAGCCGTCTCAGTTGAGTACCGCCTTGCACCTGAAAACCCGATACCTATACAGTATGATGACACAATAGAAGTCTTGAAATGGGTCACTTCACAAGCCGATTTTGGTCCTGAGCCGTGGCTGACAAATTACTGTGATTTCACTAATGTTTTTGTGATTGGTTTTAGCTCTGGTGGCAACGTGGTGCACAACATGGCCCTACGAGATGTGTGTTTCAAAGGATTGGTGCTGATTCATCCATACTTTATCACAAGTAAAAAGTTGCCCTCGGAGCCAACCGACCTTACCAGGGCAAAATTGGAAGAAATCTGGTGGTACATTTGTCCGGGCACAAGTGGTTTGGATGACCCGAGGGCAAACCCAGAGGCCGACGGAGCCCCGAGCTTGAAGGATTTAAATTGTGATAGAGTGATGGTTTGTTTAGCAGAGGATCATCTGATGTTACGAGGCAAGATGTATTACGAAGCGCTCGAGGCGAACGGGTGGGGAGAGAATGCCGAATTGCTCGAATCGACAGGGCAGGGGCATGGTTTTTTCCTTGAGAAGCCTGATTCTGAGGCAGCACACGAGATGATGTGCCGTTTGCTTGCATTCATCAACCGTGGATAGGATCCATGGATTGGTGTTTATTTATTCATTATTCAGTACTATCTGTTATTTCTGGATTTCTTTCTTATTACTTTTAATGCTTTAATTTACTCATTTCATTTCTACTGGTTTTATTTGGGAACATTATGAGCTTTCAGCTTACTTATCAGTTATAGCCGTCCTATCATTATTTTATTTATTTCAGCTGGATCTGACAGTGTTATCTGGAAAATTTTTGGTTGACTATGTCATCAACTTTTTTCTCTTTTGAACTTGGAATCTGTTTTGTTCAACCTGTTCCACAAGATCACAACTGTATTTTTTTTTTATTTTGCAGAGAAATGCTAGTGTCCAATGTATAGGACGGATGGGTCCGTCCAATATAATCGTTTTCACGTTTTTAAATTTCAAATGACCGATCCAAACCGTTTAATATGTTCTCCATATTGAAAACTTACAGGAAACCAAATTTCACAAGTACAACCTCATCAACAAATTTTGCGTGAAATTTTCTGAGCAGGAACAAATAAAAAGTTAGCAAGAAAGGCTGAAAGGGAAAATGGCATCTCAAAAATTGAAGCAACCCACTGTGGTAGAACTTTTGGGCCCATTAAGTCATTAAGTAGAATTGGGCTCTTGCTATCTGATTTACACTTGTTTAGACATTTTAATAATATTCATTATTAGTGTTCAAAAAAGAAATAATATTCACTATTATAGTGCTCTAGAACACTTTTTTCATATTACTTATAGTGTTTATAAATATTGTAGACGGTAAAAGATATCGTAGTGTATAGGGGTAACGTGCTTTATTTTATTATAAAAACATTTATCTGGTGACGTACTTACAAGCAAATCTAAGCCCTATTGCACTATAAAAAAATATAATAAACAAATTAATGTATATTGTTCTGGTTTAATTTCAAGAATTTCATATCGTTGCTATTTGATTCTAAATAATGTAGAAAATTACAAATTTAAGCCCAACTTGCAGAAAGGGAAACGCATAAATATTTTTATTCTGTTTACAACACATCTACGGGAATTGTTTCCTACACTCTCCAAACTTAGAGATCCACTACTGTTGGACGAAAATACCCTTTTATTTTCAATTATTTTCAAACTGAGGTGAATTGAAGGACGTAAATTGAAGGAGTGAGAGGAACATTTTCGTCCAAGTAAGAGTGGATCTCAAAATTTAGGGAGTGTATGAAGCAATTCCCCACATCTACAATAGGTTTCTTAATTTTTGCATTACAGTGATGTACAGAACTAGGGTTTAGATTGAGGCAGCCTCTCATTCATTTTGTGACATTTTCCTTGACTTACTATAATTTGCAAAAACTGCTCGAAAGTTGCTAAATTCTGTCAATCTGGTTTCAAATTTTGCGTGTGAAATTATTTAATACTTTTTCAAACTTGCACAATTTAATTTAATATTTGTAAACCTTTTTTGTTCTGTTTTGTTTTAGATGCGTTATGATACGTGTACTTTTGTGCATGTTATATTAATACGTAGTCCCGTGTAGTGTATTGCAAACGTGTCGTGTCAAACACGCGCGTGTCAGAGCTCGTGTCGTGTCGTGTTGACACGAGTTTATATTCTCAACGTGTCGTATCGTGTCGTGTTAAGTGAAGGAATTGGTTAACACGACACGCATAATGACACGGCACGTCTAACGCGACGTGTCGTGTCGTGTTGACACGACGTGTTAAACGTGTCAGGTCATATTATAATTTATTTTAATTTTTTTTATTAAAAATTCATTAAAAATTACTTAAATAATTTTTAAAATAGAAAAAAATTAATAAATTGTTAAAATCTATTTTAACTCCATATATTAAAATAAAAATTAATGATTGAATAATAAAGATTATGAAAAAAATTATTAAATCTATAATATAAACTCGATATAATTTAATAAATTCTAAATAATATTGATTTTTGTCGTGTCAACTTGTGTTACGTGTCGTGTCGTGTCGTGTCACGTGTCAACTCGTGTCATGTTAAGACGTGTCAATGTTTGAAATTCTCCAACACGACACGACTTTGACACGACACGCCGACACGTACGTGTCGTACCAACACGCTCGTGTCGTGTCATTTTGGAAAACACTAGTCCCGTCTGTTGATTAACCTGAACCTTTTTTTATTAGAGGGGTTATTTCTGATTTTGGAGATTATAGGGGTTATTTTCAATTGGAGAAGATGGTAGGGGGTTATATCCATTTTGCCAAAAAAAAAAATAGCAACCTTCTCCGTCTGGTTTTAAAATTACAAAGGCCAAATTTTTAACACCTAATTTTTCTGTAATACCGGACCAGCATCCAAACCGATGAGTCAATGGTATAGAGTTGTACCGATTCAATCGGTTGTACCGTTTTCAAAAACCGGATGACAATAATAAATATTTTGATAATAAATAAGTTGTCTGCATATATACATCTTCATAAGTATAAAAAGATTTTTTTCACGTTTAATATTTAGAATTTATATATCATAATTTATTCTTAAGTTTGATTTTTTGCACGTATTACTTTTATAATTTAATACATAGTAATTTATAGTTAAGTCTTTTCTGATTATCATGCGTTTCTTTCTTGGTTAGTTTAATGGCTCCTATTTAAAAATATCACTTTGGGAATCTGAAAAGCTGTGGAAAAGTGTATTCCTCGGGAAGCGAGAGCGCTTCTTCCATCAAAAAGTGGATTGACCGATATTTCACTTTTTCCGGTTTGGATTGGTTTTTCCGGTTTTAACCGGTATTAAAAGAGAGGCATTTAGCCTTTTTTTTCCCCTATCGGATCAGGATCCGGTATCCAGTATTATTCGGTATCACATCTGGTATTAAAAACATAATAAAAAGGAAAAATTAGCCATATACCCTCTAATCATAGTCAATTGGAAATATCCCCTCTAAACATCAATTCTATAGACATTTGTCATTTTCATTAATTTTAGCAATTTTATAAGAGGTAGACTAAAATCAGTCGCGAGCTACAATGAAATCTCAATTTTGGAGATTCTAACAGTCGATCCGAACCGTTCAATTTGTTCTCCATATTGAAATCTCGTTGGAAACCAAATTTTACATTTTTCTGAAAATTTTTAGTATTTTTTTGGTATTTTACAAAATTTTTAATCTAAACAATTATGGACCCTTCAATAATAATGGTTTTTAAAAATCTCAAAAAAATAGTAAAAAAAAAATCAGAAAAATATAAAATTTGGTCTCCAATGAGATTTCAATATGGAGAACATATTGAATGTTCGGATTAGCCATTAGAACCTCAAAAGTTAAGAAATAATCGCGGCTGACGAATCCATCCGTCAGTCGTGGCTGATTTTAGTCTATATAATCCTCAGAGATCATTTTAATAAATTTCGGACATAAATGCTCTTGGACCATGACGATTCATCTTCTCGATATTTGCTACTCTGTAAAAAGAGAAAAGAAATATCCAATATAATTGTGCATAAATTGAGCTCGTATCACTTTCTAGTGCAATAATTCTTGATTTATTTTTGGCATTTTTCCAAATCAAGAGGGACAAGATGTATTAAACTATTAACTTATTTGCTTGAAATAAATTCTGGCTTCTCCACTTAGATTCATCCATTCTTCCTCTTTGCGTGAAATAAAGCTGATACCAGCATCTATTCTTCCTCCTTACATTTGTTGAACAAGGAAACGAAGTTTTGCATTTGCTGTGCATTTGGTTCTATTTTTCATTTGCTTCCCACTTTCTATATATTGGTTCAGCAATTTATCCTCGCAAGAGCAAAAAATAACATTGGCTAGTTTGATGATTCTTCATTGTTCTTTGCAAAGAACAGTATAGAAGCAAGAATATGCTATTTGATTGAATAACTTTCAGGCATGGGATCAAAAGGAATTCCTTTTAGAGCTTGACATCCTATATTTATTTTTTATATCAAATGAAAGGTGAATACAACGAAGATTAATTGTCAGGGGCCGAGGGAAATTTTTGTTCGAACATTTAAAAAAATATTTTTCAGAATTAAAAATTTAATAGAATTAAGAGAATGGACATAACCCTCTACAATCTTCACCAATTGAAAATAACCCCTTATAATCTCCAAAATCAGAAATAACCCCTCTAATCTTCTTACTATCGGATATTTACCCTTTTTAATGATTTTGATTATATTTTAGATTTGAAAATATATTTTTTCACAAAATATGACAAAATTACCCTCATATCCTCTCCTCCTTTGTCCGCTTACTTTTGTTTCGTTTTCTAAAGCTGGGCCAGAGATAAGATATATTGATTCCGTTGTATACAAGTTTAATGATATAGGAGAATCAGCTCTTGGTCTAGTGGTAAAGACCAATGCATTTCAAGTGAGAGGTCGCATGTTCGAAATCCGGCTGGGAGTCTTTATAGACATTTAATTTAAAAAAAAGTTAGGAAGCTTGACCCCCAATTTATCTTAAAAAAAAAAAAAGTTTAACAATATAGAAACAAAGTGAGACAAAACATTTGGTTTAATAGTTAATACAAACACTGCTCTCCAGGAGTCGGATAGTGGAATGGAATGAAACGATTCGTACCCTGCTCCGAAGTCATTTCCCGGGTGAGAAGGTGGAACTGGATGGCACAAGGCCACAAGGGGCACTGGGGCAGGTTTGCGTGTATAGAGTGGAAACGGAGAACCACATATTTCGTTCCGATAATGCCCCTGAATACATCTCTGTATGACAGCGGACCCCACCGAACAATTCTATTTCCCTCCAAAGTTTCCGGTCCTCCCTCCAAATCCCTCCGTAACTTCCCATTCTCTCGTTTTATAACTTCTCAATCTTTCCTCCATAACTTCTCAATCTGTCATGTTTATGGTACAATTACTCTATACATATTGTTTCTTTATTAATATGGCAAGGCATAGATTTTGGAAAATTAGAGATGGACCGTATGGTTTAAGGAGATTGTGCCCGTGCTTGATTTTTTAGAGTGCCCGTGCTTATTTTTCTAAACGCCTGTGATTCAATTTTTTGTTATGTTTTGTACAAAGTATGAACGCATTAATGTTATTGTGAGAAATTGGTGTATCGGGTCATACTGTTGGGTAAAAAGAATTAGCATCATATAGGTTACATAACATAGATGCAGCCTAGATGAAGAAAAAATGTACAATAAAAATAGCACTCACATGGATGATGGATGAGATCTCACTTGCAATCTTTGTTCTACCCAAGTGTGTCTACATGGTTAACTTACAAAAGAGTGGAACTGTCCAAGTACATAATTCTCAAAAAAAATTATTGCTTGTATAATAATATTTTTTGTTTTATCTTTTTATATAAAATTCTTAATTATTTTAAACATAAGGAAAAATGTGCATTTTGTAATGGTACAATTTGTTAATATTTAATATTTAAAAGAATATTTTAAAAAATCAAGTCTAGGTTTTGTAATTGTTGCAGTATATATTGATGATTTAAATATTATTGGATCTTTTGAAAAGATTAAAAATACTGCAAAATTGTTGAAAAAGAAATTTGAAATGAAAGACCTTGATATAACTAAATTTTGCCTCGGCCTGCAGATCGAGCATTTAAAGAATAGAATATTTATCCATCAATCAAATTATACAGAAAAAATATTAAAAAGATTTAATATGGATAAAGTTCATCATTTGAGAACACTAAAGGTCGTACGATCGTTAAATGTAGAAAATGATCATTTTCGTCCCCAAGAAAAAGATGAAAAAGTGCTTGGTCCTGAAGTATTATATTTAAGCGCAATTGGTGCGTTATTATATCTTGCAAATAATACAAGACCTGATATTGCATTTGCTGTAAATTTATTATCAAGATATAGTTCCAAACCAAACCGAAAACATTGGAATGGAATTAAAAGTGTTTTTTGCTATCTTTGCGGAACTCGTGATATGGGGCTATACTATCAAAATGATTCAAAATTCAATCTAGTTGGTTATGCAGATGCAGGTTATTTGTCAGACCCGCATAAGGCGCGATCACAATCAGGATATGTATTTACTTATAGCGGAGCTGCAATTTCATGGCAGTCAATAAAGCAAACTTTAACTGCCACATCATCAAATTATGCTGAACTTATTATTTTATATGAAGCAAGTCGAGAATGTGTTTCATTAAGATCAATAATTCAAAATATTCAAGAAGAATGTGGGCTTGAAAATATTAAGGAAAATCATACTCTATTATATGAAGATAATGCAGCTTGTATAGCACAAATTAGAGAAGGATACATCAAAGGAGACCGAACTAAACACATTGCACCGAAGTTCTTTTAAGTACATGATCTACAAAATGATGGTATAATAGATGTTTAGAAAATCCAATCATGCAACAATTTGGCCGAATTATTCACAAAATCTTTGCCAACAAAAATTTTTGAACAACTCAGAAAGAAGATAGGTCTATATCGACTGAATGATGTCCAATAATATTAAAATGAGAGGAAGTATTATACACATTGTACTCTTTTTTCCTTATCCAAATTTTTATCCCAAATGAATTTTTCTTTTAATGAGACAGATAAATTGGTCAAGAAGTATAATATTAATAGTGTATAATGAAAGATGAACATCCAAGGAGAAGTGTTATGAAATTAATAATTTTGTGGATTGTTCATCTTCATATTTCCCACTAAATTCATTTATCTTTATGATCTTCACTATCTATTTATTACCATGTTCTCCACTACTCACTTATTACTCATTATGTAGGATGTCATTTGTAACATATAAATAGAAGCATTGCAAACTTGTGTAGAAGATGAGAATATATGAAATGGTTGAAAGAGATAATAAAATTATGAAATTGAGATTGAGAATATTATGTTGTTTACTCTTGATATATTGATGTTTATTTCTTTCTTCCATCTTATTTTACAACAAATCAAAATCATTAAAAAGGTATATATCCGATAGTAAGAAGATTAGAGTGGTTATTTCCGATTTTAGAGATTATAGGGGTTGTTTTCAATTAGTGAAGATGGCAGGGATTATATCTAATTTTGACTTTCTTTTTCCGTGATTTACTTCTGGTCAAATTTTTTTTTTTTTAGAGTATAAATCAATAAATGCCCGTCGGCTTATTGCTTGTCATTTGTCTGCTCAATGAATCTTCAAAGATCCTAAAAATCTCCGAGAGATGAGATACCCCATGGGACATGGGCCATGTGATATCACATCTTCTATACAATTTTTATATTTACCTACAAAAACTACATATTTGAATGACTCGTAAGAAAAACTAAAGATAATTTATAGTTGCTAACTTGCTACTAAAGGACTAAGCAACAGTTATCTTGTTAATTAAGTACCAACCTTAACTAGTTTAAAGTGCCAACTCTGAACTTGTTACGTGTTAACGCTTAATTAAGCTGTGTTTATCAACAAACTGTAAATGAACTATTAGAAAATGGCCATTTCTTTATTTGAAACTACGTACCATGTATACCAACTTAACGTAATTAAAAGCAATTACTCAAATAAATAAAGAACGAGTGATATAATAATATACTTTTTACAATTAAAGAAGTGAATCAAGCAGCCAATGATCTTAAATATTATTTAGTACATTTGTCAGCCCATTAGAAAAGTTCCGATGGAGCAAGAAAAACATACTTAGATGGAAATTGTTAACAATATGATAAATTGACACTTTTAATTATCATTAAAAAGAACTTATGAAATTCAACATTTGAAATGTGATTTATATTGTATTAATATAATTCACGTAAAAAAATGATAACTATTTTAATGGAGTTATACTATTTTGATAAAACACTCAAAATTAATTTACAAATCCAGATGTAGTGGATTTTCCGATTGAATATCGAATGATATTAAATTATGTAGTACTAATGCATGCAAAACTAATTTATAAGACACGAAATATGTCTATTAATATTTTTCTAAAAAACTTAAATTAATTTAAAATGAAATATTCGAAAATGATAAAATGCCAGATTCTTAACCTATATTTTACAACCTGACACCATAATGCAAATAGAAAATAATTAAACATCGCTTATGATTTAGGAAAGAACATTATTCCACGAAGTTATGAATGTAGATAAGAACTTCTCTAGCTGACAATTTGATCAAGTGCCCGTAGAAAAAGTAAAAAGAGGAAATTTAAATAGTTTGACTTAATTAGGACCCTAGGATTAAACAGCCAGAAACATCTGTCATCACCAACGGTAACAATGTGGCAACAAAACTTTAGCGATTGCTATCGTTTACCACAAGCTGAGGTGATGAAAATTATTTGCGACTAATCAATAGTCATGTCAGTGAAAGCACACGTGATTTTGCCAAGTAAATTAATAAAAAATATGTTTGTGCGACAGTCAAAGATCTAAAGAACCTATAAAGTATACACAACACATTTAAAAAAATATATATTCCTCCATAAAAAAAATTCTTTTTTTTACCTACTCTATTTCTTTAATAAAATTGCTGATTTTTATGATATAAATAAGTACATGTATTCACATTTGTACATGCAATGGCTTTGATTCTTGTTCTTGTATAATTTCCTAATATTCATAATTTGATTTAAAAATATAAGTATAATTTACATTCAATAGCTTTTAATTATGAATATAATTATTTTCTATTTTTTTGGATCTAAACTGTTTGATTTAAAATAACTATATTTTATTGATCTAAACTGATTAATTTACAATAAACGTGTTCGATGAATTAAAAAATTATCAAAGATGAACTTTATCTAAATCACGCCAAACAATCAACCTAATTTATTATTTTAGAATTTAGATTAGTTAGTTAGAATAGAAAATCGGAATGGCTTAAGATCATTCCAAGATTCTATCATCCCGTCATCCCCACGCGTTAATTCCTTTTCGGTTTTAAAACGCGTTAATAATTGTCACTGATCTCATCCCAATCCCCATCCCATCTGGAGCTGACCCTTTGTCACTGATCTCCTCTTCTCGTCCCATCCCCTTCTGCTGTTTGCCCCCACCCCTGTTCTCATCCCATCTCCTTCTGTTGTTTGCTCCCAACCCCTGTCCTAATTCCACCTAACTAGAACAATTAGTTTCAGAACTAGAACAATTAGTTTTAGAACTAGAACAATTAGTTTTTCAGAATATATTAACTAGAACAAATTAGTTTTCCATAACATATCAACTAGAACAATTAGGTTCTGAAACTAGAACAATTAAATTACAGAACAATTATGTTTTGAAAACTAGAACAACTAGGTTTTGAAACTAGAACAATTATATATATTAAATAGAACTGTTACTTATATAAACTAGAACAATTTGTTCTCAGAACTAGAACAATTAGGAATGAGGGTCGGAAAAAAGTAAGTATGACGTGGGGAGGGTGAGGGAAGGATGAGCGCTGGATGAGAATGAGGGTAGACATGCTGGATTAAATTCCAGAAACAGAAAGGGGAGGATGAAGTTATGCTGGATTTTCCATAAATGAAAAAAAAAAAACACGTCTCTAGGATGATGGGATGACGGATTTTGGAATGATCCTTATCAGCTCCGATAAAAAATATCGTATGAAGTAATAACAACATAGTCATAAATTTACTAATACTTATAGTTATGTTGTTAATTTAGATAGATAAAAAGAGCAAGTGCTATAATAAGCATAATCATCTGACAAGTTTGTTACCTTTAAAATCCAATGATGTTGTCTTCTCACCTTCCACTCACCATCCATCACAGTACCACTCAACATCATTTTAACACTAAGCAACCCACCACCAACTTCCTCATGCAATATTGCAATCTAACATAATCTCAATCACACTCCCAACACAACCATTTAAAAAATAAAAAAAACAATAAAAAAGAAGCAATAACGAGAGAAACAACAATCAACAAAGAGACCAAGACAAGAAAGAAAATTCAACCCAACTATTGTGCTTTGTGCAACATGCAACACCACGCCAAGTCTACTTAGATCTCTTCAATTCAACTGCCTCTAATAATTCATCAAACCCCAAAAATCCAAAAGACTAAATGCCCCAAAACCAAATCCAACCTCTCCTCCGTCGTCCCCGCCTTGTCATCGTCCTCCCTCTCCTCCTCTTCTTCCTCTGGTTTTGGACCACTTCTCTCTTTTCCTCTTCTCCTCCTCCCATGGCTTCCTCCTCTTTAGACTCTGATTCCAACACTACCCCCTCCAACTCCTCTGCCATGGCTCTTCCTGTTATTCCTCCTGCCAAGGCCAATGAAGAGCTGGTCTATGAATCCCTCCCTTGCATTCGCATTTACAAGAGTGGCCTTGTCGAGCGCTACTTCGGGTCCGAGTTCACCCCGGCTTCCACCGACCCTGCTACTGGTGTCACCTCCAAGGATGTTGTCATTGATTCCAGGATCGGTGTCGGTGCCCGGCTTTATCTTCCCAAATTGAGTGATGAATCGAAGAAGATCCCCATTTTGGTTTACTACCATGGTGGTGGGTTCTGTCTCGGTTCGGCTTATAACCCAACTTTTCATAATTACTTTAATGGGTTTGTTGCCTTGTCGAATGTGTTGGTTGTTTCGGTTGAGTATAGGCTGGCGCCGGAGCATCCCGTGCCGGCACAGTATGAGGATTCCTGGTTGGCGCTTGATTGGGTTGTTTCTCATGCTGACGGTACCAGTCAGGAGCCGTGGATCAATAAACATGCTGATTTTGACCGGCTTTATTTGGGTGGAGAGAGTGCCGGTGCCAATATTGCACACCACATATCTATGAAAGTGGGGTCGAGTGGTCTTGGGAAACCAGTGAAGATCAATGGATTGGCCATGATCCATCCCTACTTCTTGGGGAGTAATAAGGTGGAGTCTGATAGTATAGATCCGGCAGCTAGCGAGAGCTTGGCAAGTCTTTGGAAGGTTGTTAACCCGACAACAACCGGCATTGACGATCCATTGATCAACCCATTTGTTGCTGGTGCACCAAATTTGGATGGATTAGCCTGTAGTCGAGTTTTGGTTTGTGTTGCCGGGAAGGACACACTAAGAGATCGGGGCAAGTTGTATTACAACAAATTGAAGGAGAGTGGGTGGATTGGAGAATTGGAGCTCAGGGAAGCACCGGGTGTAGGGCACACCTTCCATTTGCTTTTCCCAACCAGCGAGGAGGCAGTTGCGCAAGATCGTGCCATCAGTGCTTTTCTCAATTATTAATTCATATATGATTGTGGAGTTTTGGTGCTTCTACTAGAGGTAGATCGGCTTAATTTTTTTTTTTTCTGTGTTTGTTTGGTATGCTTAATTAATTTGTTTAATTGTTCTGGTTATTTTAATTTGAGATTTAATGCTAAATAGCTGGATGTTATGTACAATTTGCATTGAAAATAATAGTAAAAATGACCATTTTCCATGATGCTCCTCACAAAATCTTTTTTATTGGATTTGTTACGTGGTAAGATGATAAAGTCTGTTTAGCTAGCCTAGTAAAATGAATTACTCATGCAAGGTCTGATGAGAAACTGTACTGAACCAATCTGAGTCTGGATCAAACAAGCATATTTGTCCTGGACAATAACAGAATGTTGAGCTTTCCTAATCAAATTAAGTTTCTCAGAGTAATTGGGTGACAATTATACAATCTTGATGAGTGATGCGCTGATATACTCAGCAAGGTCATCTAATCTGTTCTGTTACTAAAAACCATTTTACTGAGAATTTCGTGGGAGGTGTGATTTATGCAATCAATATGTTCTAATTTGTATCATATTGATTAAAGACAAGTCTTTAGAAAAGTTTTCACTAGTCATAATATATATGTCCATTGCAGGGGTCAATTTACTGGTTTCTTGTTGGTGCTTGAGATAACATTGTCTCTAACAAAAATTGTCTTTTGTTTGACAATCTACCAAACTGTGCAGGTGGGCACTAAATCAATCCTTTCCTTTGTCGACATAAATATATACAAAATAGTTGTTTTGTGTAAGGTTGAGTACGTTGATGGAAGATCTTGAGAGTTTTGAATAGTCTTGCTCAACAAATGTGTTGGACCTCTTTACACCTCTGAAATGAATGGTTTTACAGAAATAAATATTGAACTAAAGTTAGCAGATTTATTATTATTATTATTATTATTTATTTTTTTTTGTAAATGGTTGGTTGCTCTCACCACTTCAAAGAAAGAAATAAAGATTTACACTTCCTCAGTTCCTCTCACCATTGGTAAGTATATTCCTTGGTGATTTTTTTTTTTTTTTTTTTTTTTTTGTGACCTCTGAACTTTCAATGCCAGTTCCCTAACCAAGATATTTGCGTTGATAACTTTTGATGGAATGAGAGAGGGAGACATGATGGACGGACTCATGACATCATGCCTCAAATGCAAATTATGTGACTTTCACATGTGCTACATTGTGACATTGTACTTTCTAATCTGTTTGGAGTTGTCGATTAGCCGATCAGGCATAAGGGGAGCTTGATGGGTATCATTTGAATTTGGCTTTAAAAGAATAGTAATGGATATTTTTTTTCAAAAGTAAGACCAAAGGTGGAAATTAAGAAACCAGACTAAACAGTCGTATCTTTTCCTGGGGTTTCCCTTGGCATGCTGCTAGAAAATTACTGGTACCAGTCTAAAATGGTTCCTCTTTACACGAGATGGGAATTTCCCTAGCAAGATATTATAACGCTTATCGTGACAAGTCAAAAAAAGATCACTGGATAAATGATTTGACAAGTTAATATTTTATATTCCTAACAACAAAAATTATAAACCGCACGTTCATGACGTGAATTCAGGTACTCCTAACATGACAATATTCTAACAGTTAGGTCAACTCTTTAAGTAAATTGAAATTAATAAATGAGGCAGTTTCGGATCCGGTTCAAAGACTTACTCTTTCCCTCTCCTCTTCTTTCTTCCGTCTCTCCCCATCTCACTGTTAATATTTTCCCCTCAATTATAATGGATTCCAATGATGAAATTATCTATGATAGCGAGGGTTATATCAAAATCTACAAGAGTGGCCGGGCTGAGCGTTTCCATGGCTTGGAATTTGTACCACCATCATCGGACCCAGTTACTGGCGTCTCCTCCAAAGATGCTAATGTTGTGTCAGGTGTAACTGCACGCCTTTACATGCCAAAAATAGACTTCAATAAGAAGCTCCCAATACTTGTCCACTTTCATGGCGGTGCTTTCTGCATGGGCTCCTCATTTGATCCACTTGCACACAACTACATCAACTCATTAGTCGCTCGAGCTAATGTCATTGCTGTTTCAGTCAACTACCGACTCGCTCCAGAGAATTATCTTCCAGCTGCATATGAGGATTCATATGCTGCACTTGATTGGGTTCTCTCTCACAAAAACGATGGGCCCGAGCCATGGCTAACGGACCATGGAGATTTCACTCAAGTATACACTAGTGGCGAGAGTGCCGGTGCTAATATTGCACACCATGTGGCGATGTATGGTGGGTCCAAACTCTGCGGTGCAGTTCTGATCCACCCATATTTCCTTTCTTCTAAAAAGGTCGAATCAGACGGGTTCAATCCAGCACTGGCAGAGAAGCTGGTACAGCTATGGAAGATAGTGTGTCCATCAACAATTGGTTTGGATGATCCATGGATCAACCCGTTAGCAGCGGATGCACCGCCACTTGCCACTCTTGGGTGCAAGCGGGTTCTAATCTTGGTTGGAGGTGCCGACACTTTAAGGGATAGGGGTCGGGCGTATTATGAGAAGTTGAAGGAGGGTAAATGGAAAGGAGAGGTGAAATATTGGGAGGCTCCCGGCGAGGGGCATGGTTTCTATGTGTTCAAACCGAAGTCTGAGCTGTCTGAAGAGCAAGATAAGATCATTGCTGATTTTGTGAACAAGATGTGATTAGAAAGTTTCTGTTTAACAAAATATGTATGCTTTTATTTTGGAAAAATTACCATATTACATATGTCTAGTAACCAAAAATTATATTTAATTGGTGGCACAATCTAAAATCACTATTGAAAGTTTGAAACTGTATACACATTTGCGGTACTTTCGAGTTGAACTGTGTTTTTTTGGAATTTGTCGCGCAATCAGATTAGAAGATTGTCATCATACAATAAATCAATCGCACTGTTAGCAATATACATATTAATACTTTGTAGATAACTAGATATTAATACCGCACAAAGAATACTCTAATATTCAAAATCATTAAGTTATTGTTGTGGTTCTGTCTATCTATAAAATTAAAGACTTGAAAGCTCTTATGTGATGTTTTCTTCGTTAACTTTCCCTGGCGCAAATCATGTATGGAGTCTGGATTGTCGCCATAAAAGTTTTTAAGTAATAGGCAAAACCCCCAACGACGGGACACACTTGAAGCTCGGTTTATTTGAGAAGTAAATATGATGTCTAGAATTAAGAATGACAGCCTTGTCAAGGTCAATTTAATCCAAGAAGATCCTCATTTTGGTTTACTACCATGGGGGAGGGTTCGAACTCGGCCTGTAACCCCCTTCGAAGCACGGTTTATTCAATTTATAATTATTTAAATTGTTGCAAATTAGGCTAACTAATTTTGGAATCTTTAATTTTTGTAATTTTTTATTTGCTAATAGAATAGAGCAATTATGGAAGTTTTAGGGAAGGCTACATAAAACAAGAAATCTCATTTATTAGTATTTTTTTTTTCAAATTTTGCAAGTAAATCCAGTCTGAGTCTGGATCAAACAAGCATATTGTCCTGGACAATAACAGAAACAGTTGAGCTTCCATAATAATAACAAAAAATTCTGAGAGCAATTGGGTGACAATTATATAACTTGATGAGTGATGCTGATATACTCAACAAGGTCGTCTTAATCTGTTCCGTTACTAGATATATAACATTTTACTGAGAATCAAAAGATGTGTGATTTAAAGAGCCAGTTCTTGATCTAGTGGCAAAGAGCAATGCATATTGAGTGAAAGATCGCAGGTTCGAAATCCGGTTAGGGATCTTTCATAGACATTTAATTTAAAAAATAAGTTGGGTGGCTTAGACCTCCAATTTATCTTCAAAAAAAAAAAAAATGTGTGATTTATGCAATCAATATGTTCTATTTTGTATCATACTGATTAAAGGCATCTCTTGGAAAAGTTTTTACTAGTCATAATATGTCCATTACACGGGTCAAACTTTGAAAAGTTTTCTTGTTGGTGCTTGAGATAACATTGTCTCTAACAAAAGTTGTCTTTTGCTTGATGATCTACTTAACTGTGAAGGTGGGGCACTAAAGCAATCCTCTTTTTTGTCGACATAAATATGTACAAAATAGTGGTTTTGTGTAAGATTGAGTACATTATATGATGGAAGATCTTGAAAGTTTGGAATGGTCTTGCTCCACTAATGTAATTACACTGTTACATTCCAGTAATCTATAAAAAGAATAAGCAACATACAATTATAAACCTATTTACACTTCTGATAAGAGTGGTTTTACAGAAATAAAGATTAAGCTAAAGTTACAGGTAATAGAACATAGGTAATTAAGTACATTCCTTGCTGATTTATTTTTGTGATCTTTAAACTTACAATTCTAGTTCTCTAACCAAGATATTTGCATTGATATCTGTTAATGAAATGGAAGAGGGAGATGTGATGGACCAACTCATGACATCATGCCTCAAATGCAAATTATGTAAGTTTCACATGCAGCTATTTTGTGAATTTTTGTACTTTCTAATCTGTTTAGATCATTTATCGATTAGCCGATCAGGCATAAGAGCAGCTTGATGGGTCTGATTTGACTTTTAACTTGAGAGAATAATAATGGATTTTCTGTTTCAAAAAAAAAAAATAAAAAAATAAAAGCGGAATAAAAAAAAAAGACTTATCTTTTGCTGGGGATTTCCTAGCATGCTGCTAGAAAATTATTGGTACCAATATCCAAATGGTTCCTCCCTACCACTTCGCTCTTTATGGGATTTTGCCTAGCAAAATAGTATAACACTAATCGTGGTAACTGGTTACTTCACAAGTCATAAACAGATCACTAGACAAATGATTTGACAAATTAATATTTTATATTTCTAGCAACAAAATTTATAAACCCCACGTTCATGACGCGAATTCAGGGACTTCTAACATGACAATGTTCTAACAGTTTGGTCAACTCTTTATGCACATTGAAATAAATGAGGTAGTTTCAGATCCAATTCAAAAGGCCTTACACTTTTCATCTCCTCTGTCTTCCAATTCTCTTTCCATCTCATTGTTAAAATTTCCCCCTCAATTACAATGGATTCCAATGATGAAATTATCTCTGATAGTGAGGGTTATCTCAGAATCTATAAGAGTGGTCGTGTTGAGCGCTTCTATCGCACGGGATTCGTACCACCCTCGACTGACTTGGCAAATGGTGTCTCCTCCAAAGATGCAATTGTCGCACCAGGTGTAACTGCACGCCTGTACATTCCCCAAATTGACCCCAAAAAGAAGCTGCCAATATTTGTCCACTTTCATGGTGGTGCGTTCTGCATGGGCTCCTCATTTGAGCCACTTGCGCACAGCTACATCACCTCATTAGTCGCTCAAGCCAATGTCATCGCCGTATCAGTCAACTACCGGCTCGCTCCAGAGATTATCTTCCAGCAGCATATGAATCCTCATATGCTGCAGTAGATTGGGTTCTCTCTCATAAAAATGGTGGGCCTGAGCCATGGCTAACGGACCATGCAGATTTCGCCCAAGTATACACTAGTGGTGAGAGTGCCGGTGCTAACATTGCACACCACATGGCAATGTATGGAGGGGCCAAACTCTGCGGTGCTATTCTGATCCACCCATACTTCCTTTCTTCAAAAAAAGATGAAGCAGAGGAGTTCAATCCAGCACTGGCAGAGAAGCTGGTACAACTATGGAAGATAGCATGTCCATCATCAACAGGTTTGGATGATCCATGGATCAACCCTTTAGCAGACGATGCACCGCCACTTGCCACTCTTGGGTGCAAGCGGGTTCTAATCTTGGTTGGAGGTGCCGACATATTAAGGGATAGGGGACGGGCATATTATGAGAAATTGAAGGAGAGTAGTGAATGGAAAGGGGAGGTGAAATATTGGGAGGCTTCCGGCGAGGGACATGGATTTTATGTGTTCAAACCTAAGTCTGAGCTGTCAGAAGCACAAGATCAGATCATTGCAGATTTTGTGAACAAGGTGTGATTAGAGAAGCTCGGTTCTAACAGTTAAATGTTCTTTTGTTCTGGAGAAGCTACCAATTTACATAGATCTAGTAACAAAACTTAATTGCTTAGTGACAGTAAGGAATCAAGGACTGTTGAACTTGTTTGGCATAATCACTATTGAAATATATTGTGTTCACAGTTGTAGGGCATTTTAGTTGGAACTGTAGTTTCTTTGAATTTGGCGTACAATCGGATCAAAAGAGTCTCATCATCAGTAATCAATGGCATTGTCAGCAACATGGATACGCTAAAAGAGAATTGGTTCACTGACTAGTTTTGGTGTTTCCTATTCCTAAAACATATTAACACAGCACAAATAATAATCCAATATCCCAACTTTATTTTTTTATTATTTTCTATTCTATTTTTCCTTTTCAAACTACTAATATTAAAATTTTAATATAAATAATTTAAGCTGGTAAATGTGACAATTCGGTTTTGTTTTAGAAGAATTAAGATGTTCAAAATTTAATGTTGGAATTAAACCTACATTATGTTAAGGATATACCAGTCTCATTTACCAGAATGCATGAGTGTATTATATATGAAATTGGTGTATGCCATGATCCCTAGTCGTCAGAAAATTTTCAAACAGACTATGAAGACCCTTTTTAATTTATGTAATACGATCACCATGACCTTTTTTTGTACCTAATAGCCCATGATTGGGTAATATCATATCTGATTTAATCAGACCCAAATCAACAGACCAGCTGAACTGGAGAACAATAATGATAATATGATAAATAAATCTCATATTTTAAACAAATTAACAAATACGATGGTGCATCAGAAATTTTGATCCTGGATAAGGATTTCTATGTACACAATAACTGAATGTGCAGAAAAAACCAAACGAACACCACTATCCTCCGTGAACTTGATAATCCAAATAAAATTTACCAATTAACCTCGAAACTGAAAAGTACATTTTCTACCTTTCATTTTATCATGCTTTTGTTCCTACCTCCCGTCCTGACCTCCACGCATTCCTCCTGATCCTACCACTATTGTCTCTGTAGCACCTTGCTGAAGTACTTCACTGAGCAGCTTCGGTACCAGGTATAAGCTATCGTACCAGTATGTCACCGGTTTTAGATTGCAATGCAGATAGCAGAGTTTTAAATAAACAAATTTTATTTGATAGTTGAGGAAAATTTAAGACATTCATACATTAACTTATTGATATAAATAAAGATCATGACAGCTAGAATAAACCTTATTCTATTCCAAATACATTATAGTCTCCTATTTTGGAAATTTCTATACAGTACTGATACCTGTTCAAACTTGGTTCAATCTGGTCAGTCCCAGAATGAACAAGACTCCTCATTTTTACATCATTTTCCAAATTATTACCAAAATCCGAAATTAAAGTGAACAAGACAGGATCTATACTTTACCGCTGTTAGAACAAAGAGGAGCAACCCAAAACTTGGAAAATTAGAACAATGGCCTTGATCAAAATTTATCTGATACGAAAAAGAGGGAAGGGAAGAAGTAGCGCTGCATATAGGGTTGAAAACGGATCGGATAAACTCCGATCCGATCCGCATCCGTATCCGAAAAATAGCGAATCCGGATACGGATACGAGAATGCAAATGGATGCGGATCCGGATATTTATCCGGATCCGAAAAAAATTACAAAGCGGATATTCGAATTCCCCCTCTACTCTGACTGTAAGAAGTATACAATATATATAGAACAAAATAGTATACAATATATATAGAACAAAATAACTTTCTGCCTGTGGGAATCAAACCCAAGTGGGCCAAATATAAAGCAGCAGCCCATGCCACAACACAAAGCAATATCTTTGTGATATAGTTGTTTTATGTATATATATATACTGGTTCGAGTATCTAGATTTAACTTATCTAAATTATGTAAAAAATAAAAGGTAGGATAATAATTGTTATTTATTTTCTTAAGAAAATTAGTCAATTGTTATTACGGATTATATGGTACAATTAATAGAGACGATAAATAATGATTAATGTTAATAATAATATTATTAATTTATACATATTTCATATTGCTTTTGATAAAATGTTATAACGAGATTATTATTTTGCTACTTTAGTTTTATTTCTATTTGTTTGTTAATTTATAGATATTTGCTTAATTATCCGAAATATATCCGTATTCGTATTCATATTCGACAATATCCGATTCGTATTCGTATCCGTTTAACATCCGAACCATATCCATATCCGAACATATCCATATATTCGTATTCGTATCCGAAAAAAAAATACGAATGCGGATATAATTTGACCATTATCCGATCCGTATCCTATCTGCATACCTTAACAAATTAGAGCTCTATCGGCTTGTCACGTGGCCAACAATTGCAGGCATGGAATTAAACCCAATTCCAACCTTTGGGCGGAACTATGGATGAGCGAATAGCAGTGAAAGATGCTGAAATTCTTACTGCCTGACTTGGTTTTCTGTAGTTCGAAATCTAGTAGCTTTTGTGCTTCAGCCTCACGTCCTAAAAATAGACATTACCGTGTATTTTATATTATATATTAATATAAAAGTTTAATTAGAATATTTAACATAATTATTTTTACTTACTAAATGAATTTATATAAACTAAAATTATAATTGAAAAAATTAAGAGAACGAGCATTTATTTGGAATGACTACTCTGAGCCCGCACCACGCAAACTGATTATTTCCAATGCGATTCCATGAAAATATACGGACGGAACCTAGACAAAAAAATCACTTCATAGTAGACACTTGATCCGACCAGACCTTTCCCTCTTATAACCATTTCTTTGGCAAGAATTTCTTTTTAGGGCTGTCCATTTCAAACTTTAATCGAAGAGAAATCTCGATCTATAAGAATCGAGCAAAATGTCCGAATAAGTTCGAACAACTTCATGACCCTTTGTGAATATAAAAAAAGGTGAGATGATGTACTTTTGTGAGGAGAGATAATGTAATAGTAAGATGTTTTCTTTCCAAAATATTTAGCTTTTCCTGATGAGATAATTTGATTAATAAAAAAATTTTGTAATAATATAATAATATCACCGAAATAAGAATTAGACTAAATTTTTAAAGGGAGTAATTCCACGTAGAAAATCAATATTTTTTTACACATGTTAAGTTCGTAAGAAAAACTAACATGATGTCTTACATTTAAATTTTTTTTTTTTTACAAATGCTAAGTTCGTAAGAAAAACTAACATGATGTCTTACATTTTAAAAAGAAAAAAAATTATGAAAATCTTGCAGTAAATTTTTTTAGACACAATTTTACACCGTTGTTGATACGTTAGTTGCTGCCTTTAGTAGTGCAAATAAATGTACAATTTGGATTCCATATTGATAGTAAAGTATAATTTTATTTTTTTTATCCTAAATTTTGCTTTGGGAAACGGTGTGGTCAAAAGATTGTCATGCATACAAATACACAGAAATCGGAACAAAGCACCATCCATCTCCAAATAGGAGACAGCTTTTCCGGCAAACTAATGCCTGATAAAAAGAGTCATTGGTCTAATGTGCTACGTGGCATCATCCTGTAACTCCTCCATCCACAAGACCGATCACGTTTCCGCTGAACAACAAATAGTGGCCATGGGATTTTATTAATAATATAGATGTGTATGAAAAGTTGAATCATACTATTTAATGCAACATTGAAGCAATCATATTATTTAAAGCATATTTAAAGCACTGTTGAAGCATTTTGAGGGCAAACGGCGTGTATCATTCTTTGGAAGAACAATACAAGCTTGTATCATTTTTCCAAAGAACGATACAAGCATATCGTTCTTAATAGCATATTTTGAGGCAAATGGCTTGTAAGCATATCTCCCGCTCAAAATGTCAATCATGCATCGAAAGTTTATTTGTCGTGATGTTAATATCAGATTTTCAAATTCCGATATTAAAACGTGAATGTGATATAATTGAAGAATAGATTGATGTGATATCGAATTGGTTCTCACTTTAAAATTTGTTTGTTAATATCGTCTTTTAAAAGTTCAATACTAATACTTATAAATAGATGATCACTCTCAGAATCGAAGAATCATCCATCATTTTCAAACATTTTCATCTCTCTTGGCCATTACAAATATGTATTCCATTCAAGTTTTCGTTAATCATCTCCATATAATCCACCAAATAATTTTCGATTTGATGCCTCTTGGCGAAATAATTATGAATCCATTAGAGAAATCATATTATTTACATTGGGATATTATCACAGTCATTACAATTTGAGAATCGACCAAAAATAATATTGAATTGCTTTATAATATGAGGTCCACCACGATCTGTACCTTTTTCTAAGACAGGTTGGAGGAAGAGAAAGATGAGAGAAAGGGAGAGGAATATTTTGATCAATATGAAAAATTGAATATGAAGATGGGCAATTCATACAGTAAAAGTGACGATTTTCTAATTTAATTGAGTTTATATCAATTTTTTTCAAAAACTTAGATTTCGAAGTGGCAATTTATAATTTCCCAATTTTATGGCGGCACGTATCTAATATTTTCAAAATACGAAAAAAAAAAGATTTTCAAAACTCAAAAGAGATGAGCAAGCTATGAACTATTCTATTTTTTTTCCCTTGTGGCAACATAATCAGTACTTCATACAAAAAGAAAAAAAAATATAAAATATAGGATAATTCTATGGTCGATTGAAATTTTAAACCAGGTTTCAATTTTGATCTTTCATATTTGTTTATACAATTTTAAATGAACCATCTAGATTTAAAGCCGATTAAAAAATGTCACCCATGGCAGATTTGGTCCAAAATTTATATTATGTTTTATATTGCATTTTTCTATACAGTGATGATTTGTCTGAATTTCAAAAAAAAAAAAAAAAAGCAAAGTATCTATAAATTTCCAGTAAGTTGCTTAAAGTTTTATTAAATAGAAAATAATTTAAATGCATGTTTATCGATATTATGTTTACCAAACAATTTTGTATATTCTATATCTCGCGAGATATGTTGTGCCAATGTTTTTAAAATATTGATTTCGTATAATATAAGTTGAAAGTTTACTCATATTTGTATATAATTGCTATTAAAATGAAAAAGCAGCAAAAATATATCAAGTAATTTTGAGCCAAAGCTGATGTAACTTGTCGAGTTGTCTGAAGCAATATTAGTTAAAATGTGGATTATATAATTGATTCAGAAATTATGTTGGAGGAAGGTCCAAGATCTATGCTTAAGTTTGTCTATATAACTATGACCAACTAATTTTTTATTGTTGAAATTCGACCGGGCATGATAAGCATCGTTCTAATATTTCTCCTCTATCACTCCACACGTTTTTTTTTCTTTCTGTTTTTGGATTAGTGCTAATTTTCATTCTAATTTTATCGCTCATCCCATCATCCAGAGCGTACTCCCTCTCCCCTCCTAGCACCTAGCTTTCCATCCCTCCTCCCGCCTCATGCTGACCTCCCACCCCACCCCCTCCTTCCCCCACATATTGTTTTCCTAATTGTTCTAGTTTTGAATGCTAATTGTCCTGATTTTGTATGCTAATTGTATGGGTGAAATTTAATTTTCCTAGTTCACAAGACAATTAATAAAATTTTTCAGAACAATTAATTTGTTTTCTCGTTAGTATTATTTTTTCTAATTGTCCTAATTTTGTAAACTAATTGTCCAGATTCTGTAAACTAAATGTTCTAGTTCCCAGGACAGTTAATAATATTTTTAAAAATAATTATTTTTTTCAAGATAGTATTATTTTTCTAATTGTCCTAGTTTTATAAACTAATTGTCCTGGTCTAAATGTCCTAGTTCCTTGGACAATTTATAACATTTTTCAGGATAATTAATTTTTTTCCGGACAGTTAGTATTATTTTCCTAATTGTCATGGTTATGTAAACTAAATGTCCGGATTTTGTGAGGGGTGGAGTTCCCCATGAGATGGGAGGAGGGAGGGAAGGGTATGCACCAATTGTAGAAGGAGGACACATTGAATGAAGCTTAACGACAAAAATGGAAAGAATGGAATAATGCTGAGCAGTATTCTAAAAATAGAAAAAAAATAAATGACGCTGAAGAGGGAATAATGTGGATGACGCTAAGGAGGGATGATTTTAAGTAATTCCGTTGAAATTTATTGTGCATATTCTTTCTTGTCTATTGTTAGGATATTTATTATATTCAAGCTTGATTGTTCATAACATTCGACCAATACTTTTATCTAAGTAATATCTACGTAATTTCGAAATTTATGGACAAATTTGCACCATTACGTGTTTCGTCTAACAAATATTATTGTTTGCACTCAATGATGTATTACTTCGTTCATTCAATAGTATTTTCTCAATTTTTTTTAACCATTCTTCATATAATGAAAAAGCTATACGTCACAAAAAGTATATAATCTTTGATAATATTTATTAAATTTACAAATACCAAAGTTAATCATAAATTAATTTGGAAAAAAAAAACATCTTCTAATTTTTGTAAATTTTAAAATTCAACATTAAATCCAAACCGTTAATCTTATTTAGTTTAATGAGCGATGCGTTTTCATATAAGTTTTGTAAATTTTGGAATTTATTTGATAGAAAAACAAACTAACCTTGTTAACTGTGATAGATTCATTCTAATACGTTCATGTTTTAGCCTTTGATCGAGTATCAAATAAACTCTAAAATTTATAAAATTTATATGAAAACACATCGCTAATTAAATTAAATAAGATCAACGGTTTAGATTTAACATTTGAATTTTAAAAATTAAAAAACTAACTAAATAACAAAATGTTGGCATTTGAAGCAACAAAAATGTTGGTACGGAACCTTTCTCTCTTCTAATTTCTACAAAAAAATTTAGTTTGAAGCTCAAGCCTACAGAATAAAATGCTGAATTTTTTGAATTACATATATATATATAAGACCAAGTTAGGCATTACGAATTTCCAAGATCTTCATCATTTCAATATCCCAAAACATCAGAACGCACCTGTCCCGCTACCAGCCCACTTGTCTATCAAAGTGTTTCTGTGTTTGATTAGTCAAAATATACATACATATTTATTGTTGCCTTACGGCTGGTACACTGACCTTTGAGTTTTATATTTCTTAAGCGGTAGGTGGGAGGAAGCATTTATGCAGGGTGGTTGGTAGCTGGGTAGTTTTTTTCCGTTTGGTTTAACCTTTTAATTGGTTGTTTTCTTTTTATTTTCTCCATCTAGTTCGGATCCAGGGGTTAATGGTTTTTTGGGGTGTATGGTGGGTGTGATGTATAGGTGGGTTTGATTGGATCCTCTTTTGTAAAACTCTCTCTCCTTTTGTTTTAATTTAATGCTCACGAGCTCTTTAATCAAAAAAAAAAAAAAAAAAGACGTTGGGAGTTTTATATTTCTTCATCCATCTAACACTTCTAATTATATATGTAGAAAAGGTTTTTTTTTTCGCCCCCCTTAGATAAACTTGTCAACAGCTGCCCAGCTAATATATGTAGAAAAGGTACATGCACCTGACTTTTCTTCAATAAATCTCATATCAGATATCATCCCGTTTACCTTCCGATCTCAATCAGCACCATATCCACAAATTGATCGAATGGACGAAGTTATATACAAGATAGAGAATATCATCAAGATATACAATTCCGGTCGGGTTGAGCGATTCGTCGCAACCCAAATTGTACCGCCATCAACTGATCCGACTACTGGTGTCTCTTCCAAAGATGTTACAATCACACCAAATGTCCCGGTTCTAGTGTACTATCATGGTGGTGCATTTTGTATCGGCTCGGCATTTGACATACCTTGGCATAGCTACGCCACCGCTCTAGCCGCTAAAGCAAATGTCATCATTATTTCCGTTCAGTACCGGCTTGCTCCTGAACATCCCGTTCCCATTGCATATGAGGATTCATATGCCGCATTCGACTGGGTCATCTCTCAAGCAGACGGCGGATCTGAGCAATTTCTTGCAAACCATGGTGATTTGAACCGACTTTTCATCCTTGGAGAAAGCGCAGGTGCCAACATTGTGCACCATGTGGCAATGTATGGAGGTGCCAAGATCCATGGTGCATTGCTGCTCCATCCGTACTTCCTTTCCTCAAAGGAGGTCGAATCAGAAAAGAAAGATCCAGTGGCAGCCGAGAACCTCAAGAGCATATGGAAAATAGTGTGTCCAAAGACAAGTGGATTGGATGATCCATTGATCAATCCACTGACGGAGACGGCCCCGCCACTTGGGAAGCTCGGGTGTGAACGAATTTTGATCACAGTTGCAGAAATGGATGCATTAAATGATCGAGGGCGGGCTTATTACGAGAAGTTGAAGGAGAGTGAATGGAAAGGGGAGGTGAAAATTTGGGAAGCTGCTGGAGAGGGGCACTGCTTCTTCCTCGGAAACCCGGTATCAGAGATGGCGCTGCAGCAGGATGAGATCATTGCTGAATTTCTGAATAAGGAGTGAAAAGTTGTGGTCAGTTGTTCATGTTTGTAATTTTATCTTTTCAGAGGACATTATGGTAAAACATGACTATTTGAATTTTAGTTACAAAGAATCATTTATGGATTACTTATTAATAAATTATTACAAGTTTACAATGTGCTTCGTGCAAGTATTGTGGGAATACATTACAGTTGGATTTGGTATAAACAATTCGGAGGATTATATGTAGATCTGTTTTCACGGATGTTAGTTGAGCTGTCTAATAAAAGGACAGTGCCGTTGACAAATTGTTGTACCTACAAAGCATCTATCTACTTGTAATCAGAAAACCACCAGGGGCCTAATGTTAATTAACAACGAGTAGTTCGAATCAAATCAAAATGGACGGCAACTATAAAATCAAATAACTCAATAATGTTTTCTGCGTTGATGTTAAAAATATATTAGGAAGTAGAACTCAAGTTTCTGCTTGTTAGTTGCTGGTCACTTTGATATTTCAATAGTCTTAAATCCGATCCATAAGCAAGAACGTTAATTCCACTCTGTTTTGGATGGTATATAAATGCCCTTTTATAACAAGACACTCTTATTTTAATTAGGTGTTTTGCATCAAATCACCAGCCCAATTACATGATAAAAATAAATTAACGAAGTAAAAATGCTAAATTACTAAATTGTTATTTGAATCCTATTGAGATGAGAATAACTTACCTTTTTTAGGAATGTGTCATTTTTGTGTTTTTATACATCAAAATAATATAATCTATTTATTTCTAAGAATTTTTTTTTTTTTACATCACATAAGATTATTAGTTAAAAAAAATGTTCATTCTGTCTACATTTTATTTTTTGTAAAAGACGTGTACAAGATTAAAGTTAACTGATTCAAAGATAGTATAGGGAAGTGAATAAAAAGATCTGATACAATTAATGCATGGATATATAGGAAAAGCATAGATATTACATTCATCAATTGATTTAGATTGTCGAATGCTGAATTAACATGCCTTGATGCATCGTCAATAAGACTTCATTCGCATGAAATTTGGTTGTTCAGCTTTTTTATGTCTATAATATTACAGTTAGAATTTATTTTTAATTATTTCCAACATTATTAGATTTTTTTCAAAAAAATCATGGGAAAATTGGATATAATCCCCTCTAATCTTGCTCATCTGGATATAACCCCTTGTAATCTTTGAAATTGGATATAACCCCTTAGAATCATGTCACTCTTGGATATAAACCCTCCTCATTGATTTATAAAATATTTTAAATAAAAAATTTCAGTTAGTAACACATATGACCAAATTACCCTTCTTCTTTCATGAGATATTGAATCTGATCTCTTACCTCCAATCGATACGACCAAATTCGAAAGTTCAGGGTAGCTGAAACCCTCCCAAGTCATCGCTAAAGAAAGCACCACAGTCACGCGAGAAATAGTTTGGACTATGACGAAGACGAGCAAGAAAGAAAGAGAAGAAGGGGTTTTATTTTTTAGGAGGGGTGGAGTCGAGTCAAACTCAGTAGTGACGTTATCTCAGACCTTCGATGCCTACATCTAATGTCAAGTTGTGATTGTCCGTGCCATAGAAAGAGCATCACTAGCAAAACCTCTAATTGATACGCCAAATCTAGTTTATTTCTATTCATTAATTTTGACAAAATAGATGTACTGGTAGGCCCATTACATAAGTATATAACTATGAGGCCTCTGTAATGGCTCAAGCAAAATTTCTATTTTTGTAATACCTCGGTAAATGTAAACCTCGGTTTGTATTTCAGATCTTATGTTCTTTATTTACACCTTTTGTATTAAATTTTTCAAGCAAAGTTTAATCCAAAGAGAAACAGAAGAAGAAACGAGGAGATGGAGGAACGAGTTAGTGTCTCATAAAGGGTATTTTTGTCATATCCGTTAAAAGATAATATATTTAGAATATTGTTTAAATCAACGAAAAGGGTTTATATCCAAGAGTGACATGATTTCAGGGGTTATATCCGATTTCAAAGATTACAAGGGGTTATATCCAGATGAGCAAGATTAGAGAGGTTATATCCAATTTTCCCAAAAATCATTATGTAGCAAAATAATTGCATTCAAGTGAATTATTCCATTTTTTTTCCATAATTTGTATTGTACGAGTATCGGTTACGTATATTATTCCCAATCTGACATAATTGCTCATATAAATATCCGAATAAGATGGCGGTTCCATCGCTTCCTATTTCGGTATTTCCCAGATATTCCAAAGAAACGAAGGACTGCTGAAATTAAATCAAGGCCCAATTGTAAAGGTAAATTGGTAAAAGGCCTTTCTTGTCCAGTCCTTTCTGTTTCGCTAGGGCTGAAAACGGTATCCGTTTCGACCGTTATTTCGTTTCGTTTCGTCTGAAACGGAACGGTAACGGTCAAGGATTTTGGTTTCGTTTAAGGAACGGAACGGATAATGCAAATAGAAATTATGTTTCGTCTCAGAACGGAACGGTTAACGAAACGTACATGTTTCGTGATCGTTTATTTCGTCCGTTTCGTCTTAAATTCTACGGTACTGTTATTAATTGATTGCAGATGAGAATGACGGAGAGAACGAAGCCATCTATCGATAAAACCTAATTTTTCCGCCGCTTCTCTCAACTCTCAACCAACTCTAAACAAAGTAAAGTAACTCCATGGCCGACCACTCTCTTTCTCCCTCCCCCTCGCCTCATCCTCCCTCTCACACTTCTCCAGACAACAAAATCAACGAGGACACCTCGGTGCCTCTCCCTCTCTTCTCTGATCTCCCTCTTTCTTCTCCGTCTCCTCTGTCCTCTCCTCTCTCTCCAAAGCCCTCCACCTAATCCCCTTTCCTCCTCCCTCCTCTGCCCGCCGTTGCCACCACGGGACTCCTTCCTCAAACACTCAATCCAAGTCCCAGGGGTGTTTATTCAAGATTTTCTCAATTTCTCGCAATCCCTCAATCGCTCGCCATGGCAACCATGAATGAAGGTCAGAAGGTGTGTCTCGAGAGCAGAGACGGCGAGTTATTCGAAGTGGAGAAAGATTTCGCTGAGATCCCCATGTCGATGGTGAAAGGGAGCAACAACAACAGACAACATCCATCGTTTGCCTCCTTCCATGGCAAGTGATGGGGTTTGGTTGGCCGTCGACAGCTCTACATCAACTAGCAACACTTGATTAATTTGTTCTTGGGAGACTAAGGTGATCAGCAGAGGGTGTATGTTCCTGATGTTGGTTAATGTTCGAATCAAGGTAATCCAATTTGGCTACTTGCTCTGATTTGTCTTGTTTGATCAAATTTTTTGCTGACCTTTCCTCTGGGTTTGTTTGAATCGAGCTTTTTTGGGGGCTGATAGCAATTCTTTGATTACTGTTGGAAGAGGCAACAATTTGTGCCCATATGAGCTTGCTTGATTTTCTAATCGTAGTCTATCTCCCCCCTTTCTAATTTGTCTAGATGAAGAGTTGTTTGAGTTTTATGAGATTTGAGATTTCTTAATTTTTTTTATTTTTGTGGTTACATATTTTTTTTCACTATTTCGTATTCAGTAGAAGATGTACTGGTACAGGAATGTTAGAGGCACTGGTACATGAAGAGATATACTAGGGGTATTTGTGCTGTAGGTATTTTTTTTTCCAATTAGGCGTAATGGTACATGAAGAGTAGTACTACTGTGATGTGTATTTTGGTAATTAGGGGCACTGTTGTTTGTATGAGAAACAATTAAATGGATGTGTATGTATGAGCTTATGAGTGTTGTCAGAAATTCTGATCATTTAAGTTTTTATGCATTTCTATCGTCTCTTCAGTAAAAATGGAAAACAGTTAAGTAGTCAAAAACGGTTTTAATCGTTTTGATCGTTCTGGTGAACGAAACAATCAACGCAACGTACGTTAAACGGATGAAACAATGAACGCAAGAAGTAAAAAATTTCCGTTCATCAATGCAACGATTAACGCAAGTTGTCACTTTCGTGGTCGTTTTAGACGTTATGCACCCCTATGTTTCGCTACTTTTCTTGTTCAATCAAACATTGTAATACAGTGCAAACCGCCAGTGTTAAGAATAATAATAAAATAATATTAAATATTAATAATAATATCTATTTAATCGAAATTATTTAAATAATAACGCAAGTAAGGAATTCCAGATTCCGAACTGAATTACGGAATCTCAGATTCCGTAACAGTCTTTTACCTAATATTTAATATTATTTTATTATTATTAATATTTTAATATTATTTTAGTAGCGTTTGATATTTAAACAAATATGATATAATACACCAATGATTAAATTATAATCATTACAACTTGATTAATTACAACAAATATTAACTCTCATGGAAGTCACTTGATTAATTACATTTCTCTTTTTAATGATTAATTTATGATTTTAAAAAATTTTGTAGCAGTTTTGAGTGGTTTTTAGGTTTGCAAATTTTCAAAGTGAATTTTGGAGGTTCAGAGAGCGTTTTTTGGCTCCGAAAATGGTCGTTACAGAGTTTCCCTCAGTAACCATGTAGATCTCGTCGCCAGCTTTCCGGATTGTGGTCATTCATCCCAAACGGACATTTCTATCAAAAGTTATGCCTATTTGAAGTTCTAATTGTTAAAAACATCGATTTTTTTAATAACTAAACATTTCTATTCAAACAATAAAAAATATATATATAGAAAAACTAACCTCGAGTAAAAACGGTTCAACTCTCTTTTCAATAATTTTTTCCTACATTTAAAATTAATCCTATCAATTTTTAACAATTTTCTTTAATTTTTTTAATATTTAATTATCAAATTCTTAATTATTAAATGCAAACAAAATTTCAAAATAAATTTTAATTACATATAAAAATTCATCCTATTTTTCTGATTTTTTTCATATTTTTTAAATTATTTTTACAATATATTATCTATTTTTATAATTAATTAACTAATAAACTAATAAATAATGGTGAGATCGGAAGCCAAAATAGGGTGGAACGCTAGTTACGGAATCCGGGATTCCGTAACGAGCCTGTTACGGAATATGAGATTCCGTACTTGCGTTATTATTTAAATAATTTCGATTAAATAGATATTATTATTAATATTTAATATTATTTTATTATTATTCTTCAGGCAGTGCAAATCTGTCAATTTGAAAATTAAGATAATGAGAAAATTAATCTGTCCGGAATGCGGCAAGATATAATGAGTTGCATTTAATTTTTAAAAATAATAGAAATAGTCATAATTCTCTCATGTTGTTCGGTACATTTCAAAATTGTGAGCTTTTAGATGTCATGTAATATGTTACCACATTATAATTCCGGTTAAGAGTTCTTAGTTGAATTTTTAATTTATATTACTTAATTGAAAGATTAATTACCCTCATTTTTTATAGAGCAACAGTGAGATTTGGAAAGACGATAAAGAGATAAACAAATTTCACAATTAATTGTTCTATCCATGATTTTCAATTTTTTTTGTAAGGGTCTCTGTGCATTTTTAGTTTTACTAGGCGTCCCTAATAACAGTCAATTAAGTAGACAACAAAAAGTTAAATATTTATATTGAATCTCTATATGTATTCCTGTATGTATTCCGATTGCCCTGACAAAACATTAAGTTGGGACAATATTTCTTTATTTCTTTTTGTTTTGATGTTATGTAGTTTCCTATAGGTTCTGATTATTTGTTTGTTTTTTATATTTTTTCTCTAACGTGACCTTAAAATCATCAATACTTTGCGATGATTTTGCAAGTAGGTCGTCATTGATGTAATTATGTAAAGTTCAATAAAAAATACTCATCGCACACATTGTGCATGATGTGTCAATGCATAAGCTATGAATTAAAATTCCTAACGTGCCACTTATCTTAATGCCCCGGCTAAAGTGAGAGAAGACTCGAAAACAAAAGCAAAACAACATAAGAACCACCTCTTAGTCTAGTGACAAAAAGCAATGCATCTTAAATGAAAAGATCGCAGGTTCGAAACTCGCTTGGGGGTCTTTTATAGACATTTAATTTAAAAATAAATTAGAAGACTTGATCCCTAATTTATCTTAAAAAAAAAGAACAAAACAACACAAACCATTTGAATAGTTATGAATATTATTTTATTAAGTTATGAGATATTGGAAGATATTGAAATTTACACTTTTTTTTAATTTTAAGATAATAAGAGTCAAAACATATTGTAACTTTCACCTTTCATTAACATAAACAAGAAGGAATAAGCAAATCTATTGAATTATGCACTACAAAAGTAATAGATAGTAGCGTTGGCATTGGACCAACTCATCCATAGGCCTGAGGGCGGATAGGATCATCAAATCCAAAATAAACAACGTACACTTACGATATGAAAATAAATAAAAATGAATAACTCATTCATACTTGTCATACCATACCATAACTTTTTCGTCAGTCTTTGTTGCATGGACCCTGCCATCATCCTCAAAGAATCCAGCTTCTGGCATCACTTTACCTACTGCACCTACCATACCAGAGGATGAGCCTATTGACCTAGCTCTTTTTTCTATCAATCCTGAGGCTAGGGTTATCGAACCAGCTCCTAACTCTCCAGGTGCAGTCTTCATCTTTTTGAGGTTATTTCCATTACCTTCATGTTATTTTCCTTCCATTTATTCTTCCTTTGGTGCAGGTATTACAAAGCCATCTCCAACATTCTTTCCTAAGGAACATACTTCTGTTACTTATGTTGATCTCTATGTGGAAGGTGGAGAAATTGTGACACACGTACCTTCCCTTGATATGCCGGTAGATCCTGGGATGCCTATTGGGCTTGCAGGTGTGCTTCTTTAAACTTATTTGTGTTTTGCTCATTCAATGTTGTTCTTAACTACGTAGTTTTTTTTTATCGTTGTTATTAATTTGTTAGGCGTGGTTTCGCTTTTAAGAAGTCTATCTGCTGCTGTATTTCCAGTTTCGACTATTTTTAGCTCGGTCGGAGCTTCAACCTCCGAAGGTCCATGCAGTAGGGGTTGGTGAGGTCCCACAGACAACAGGGGTTATTGACACAGCACCCCCATGAGCACAGACTTCTAACAGTAAACCAGTTTAACATTGACTGACTTTCACTATTAGCAACACACTCAAATCCTAATTATGACCATTATTTAGCACTTCTACTACTCTACAGTACCTAAAACTACCAACATTAACAATGTTGTATTACCTGTACCAGTACCCAGATAGATCATAGCATCTGCTACATCCTTTTGAAATGTTTTCCCTTTGGAATTGATAACTAATGTGTCACGAACAGCTAGTTCGCGAACTAGCGCTGTTCGCACAAACCAAACAACCCACGAACAGCCGTAGTTCGTGAACTTCTCCCTAGTTTCTAGTTTCCCGATTTTCACGAACTTGATTTTGTTCATGGGCCGACCTCAACTTGTTCGTGGGCCGCTGTTCGTCCGCCTGTTCGTGGAGGTGCCAAACACACCCCTAGTAAGTTACAGCTTGTGTTGGCACAAATGTTACAAACGAAGGGTTATTTTGGTAGCTAATGAACAATTTGCCTCTCATGTGCTTATCATTCATATGATGTTCTCTTCCAGAGCTTTTGGTTGCATGTAAAATATAAAAAGGTTCCAAGCGTCGTGCTCGATATAATTTTTTGGAGCCAACGTACCATGTTATTTCTATATTGAAATCTTTGTACGAAATTAAGTTTATATATTTTATAAATCGTTTGTTGTTGAATGATGCAAACTTATTAAATTAATTAATTTTCTAAGAACTTTAAAAATTAGTAAAGGTTTGAACAAAAATATTCTTAAATTTGCTTCTTAATTACAAGATTTAAATATGGAGATAGTAAGAATGATTCAAATCAGTCAATTGAAAATGGAAAATGGAGATCAAATGCAATATTAGACGGACCCAAACGTCCGTTACATTGTCTTTTAATGTCTCTTTTTTACTCACTGTTCATGCTATATTTATTATTTTTAAATTTTCCAACAACATTTTTTATTATTTGCAATGGTAAACGACGGTAAAACTGACGAACATGATATCTTTCTTCAATTTGATGTTAAAAATTAAAATTTGAAAGATCAAAATAGTACATAAGAGAGCTTTTAAGCCTTTTGTTTGGGCACTATGTCTCCGACTCTGATCCTAATCGAACGGTCTGCTTTTATCTCAAAAAAAAAAAAAAAAAAAGAAGAAAACACTGGAAGTAGACTGGTCGCTTCTTCCTTTTCTCAAACCTCTGAAAGACTGCAACCCTAGCCTTTAATCTAGAGCGCACTTTGTTTCCTTCCTGGAGTCGTTCTCCCTCCACAATGCTCTTCATTGAAAGCATTACGAATCCTGATAATGTTCCCTGCCTAAGAGAATTAGAGGATTTAGTTGCGATGAAATGTGGCATTTGTTGGAAGCATGAGGAGCTGATTCCTGTTCTAGATCCTCTGTGGCAACTGATTCTGTGATAATACGAGGTAATTTTATCTATCCATGCACTGTTTGTTGGATTACTGTTTTTTTTTAAGTTTAACTGCTAATTATTGTGTGTACTGTGCTTGTGTACTGCTTCCAATTTGGGAGGAATAAATTACTGGTAAGTGGGTCAAGATTAGATCCACTAGTGCTAGGCGAATTTGAAAATCTGTGATAGGTACCTTTGTAAGATCATACTTTATATGGTATTTTTTGAGAATGTTGTAGAGCTTGTAGGTAGACTGTTAGCTAGGCAGGAGATGCTGCTGCTGTTGTGTCATGTAGAAACAGATAATAATCCAGAATATTATCTCAGGTACTAGAATGTTGATAGAATAGTTGGTACTTAGTACATGTATTACCTAACACCTTTCCATTCTCTGTTAAAAGACAAAAGTTGACTGTATCACTTACCTTTGTGGGTTGAATTGAATAGAGTGCTATGTGCCCAGCAACATAGGGAAGAATGCCATGGTGTCAAATAGTCTTCGTTAATACTAGTTTTCCTTCACTGTCACTATCTTTTATGTAATTATTATGTAATTAGAAGTTGCAAATGGTTAAGTCTGTTGTGTTTAGTTATGTTAAGATAAGATTATATAAAATACCAGGTTGTATTGGGTTTCCAATAGATTGTCTGTTGGTTGTGTGTCAGATTGTTTATGAACTTTGTTCATTCTGGTCTCATTTTGGGATGGAGTTTAGCTTCGGTCTGTTCGGCCTATTGTACAACAGTAGATTAATTGTGGCTTTTGCTGAAAATAAAATGATTATCCTCAACCTAATTGTAACCAAGCATTTGCACAGTCATAGACAAAATAAAGAAGAAAAATTGTTTTGACTTTTCATTTTGTCATTTTTTAACTGGAGCAATGAAGGATGCACAAAGTTGGAGGTATTGAAGCCCTCAATTATAAAAAGTTTTATGCTTACTTTAGCTGTTACTCTGTTAGCATTTAAGTATTACACTATGAGCCATTATCTAGCCTGTATGTACTCACCAAACTTTAACAAGGCTCTATAGAATTCGCAACCAAATAACAAACAACATAACTGACAAGTGTTGAATTGAACTGGAAAAGAAAACACTTGTGGAATACTCAAAATAATAAAAATATCATGAAATAGTGCAACTTATTTGAGGGGTGCATTAACAGTTTATGTCATATGCCTTTTAGTTGGTTGTTTACTTTGGCCATCGACCAACAATACGTGTTCATGTGTTGTTGTAATATTTGATAACACATGGTATAAATGAAGGAAAACAAATTTTTATAGATTATACAATTTTTCAATTATTGTAATTATTCACATTTTTCTTGTACATGCCTGAGCCTGCTATTTAAGCAATGCATCCCTAATCCTCTAGGAATGTATTGTAGTAATAAGTAAGAATATTGGTTTAGCTCCTACATTCTCTCTCTTTTGAAGTAACACATTGCATGAATATAGTGCATAACTGCAGACTGCTACATTTGATCGATCATGCGAAAAATGTAATATACTTAACTTTGTCAGTTACAGAACTAACTGAAACAAGTAAATGGTACATTGGTTTGGCAATTTTGCAATTTGTTTGAGTTGATTTGAACAACTTTCTTATGGGAACTTTATTTTTGCTGTGTTATAATAGACGATCTATTCTAAATATGGTATTGAATTGTATAAAGTAAGATTAAGACGCTACCTAACAATCAAAACTATCAGTCTCTATCTTACCTTCAGTTCAGGGCTCTTCCATTATATGGCTCCACACATTAAATTTAAATAAGCATGACTGCATAAGTCTATCTTTTCAATCAGAACTTCCAAAGAATTTTATTGCTGGTCATACATGTCTGTTTGAAAATTCTGTGTATGGATAAATCCTAAATATTTTAATACGTAATTTCATTTGCGTAAACACCTAAAACATCGATGGGGTGAACGTGAATTGCACTGACTAATCAACTAATTTTTTTAGATGTAGATATAGATTATGACTTCTGATACTCTTATCTTTTATTTTTTTTTATATTAATATTTATAAAGTAATGTTGTCCTGATACAAAATTTGGTGAGAGCATAGCAGAGTTGATCTGCCTTTTATTTTACTATGTCATATCTGAAATTACACATGCATAAACCAACAAAAATATTTAAAAGCATGCCATTTTCAACAACAGAAACACACAGTTAATCTTGAAGTAATGATGTACAGATAAAAGTAATGTGAGGGATTAAAGTGCACGAAAGCTTATGCAAAATTCAAAAGCCAGCTGTGGATATTGATTTAGACTGCAAGTCTACCATTCGAAAAGACTGCACGTGGTTTTTGTGGTGTGCGTTCCGAAAACAAAGTATGACTAGAGAAGGTTCATTTCCGTAAACAAAGTATGACCAGCGAAGGTTCATTGTACTTTCTAGGATTTGAAAAGCCATCTATATATATGTATTGACTCCTAGCCATCCAATTTCATCAAACCCAAAGTAGTTTTAACTTCTCTTGTGATCTCATATACCTGTCCTCTTAATTGCAAGCCTGAAAAAATTTTCTCGGACGAATCCAAAAAGAAACTAATAGATATAAAAATGGTAGAGAGATCTGGCACAAAATTGCAGTTCCAGGCACCAACTTATGGCAACCTAATCACCATTCTAAGTATTGATGGTGGTGGGATTAGAGGCATTATACCAGCTGTTATTTTATCTTTCCTTGAATCCGAGTTGCAGGTATTGCCACTTAACTGTGATACATCAAGTGACAAGTGGTACTTTGTTTGTTAGTCAGGTTATCCATATTGGTTCTGTACTCTTTTGCATGTGAACTATATTATGCCAGAATTGTTAAAAGGAGTATGTTGAATGATTGCCTACGTTTTCTGTTTTTGGCATTATGGAGCCAGCCAGCCAGGAATAGAGAAAAAAGTTTTCTTTATGTTGAGCTAGGCTTACTATTAGTACTAGCAAAGTGCACAGAACAGTCAGGCACCACTGAAGAGCCAAGTCTTGAGTTGTGCTCATGGTTTTGTCGCTAACTTAGTTTTTTTTTTTTAAAAAACTTGTTTTGAAGAAACTGGATGGAGAAGATGCCAGGATAGCAGATTACTTTGATGTGATAGCAGGAACCAGCACAGGTGGGCTAGTAACAGCCATGTTGACGGCTCCAGACACAAAAAATCGGCCTCTTTTTGCAGCCAAGGAGATCAAGACATTCTACATGGAGAACTCAAGCAAGATATTTCCTCAAACCTGGTTGGTTTCTCTATGAATATTTGGTACTGGCTTTAGGAATCTATAGTTTGTGTGAAGTGCAATTACTACTACCACTGCCACTGGTTATGCATTGTGCTGATTTAGGTACTATTAGTATTATTAGTTTCTGAGTTCTGACTGGTACTAGGATGCCACTCTGATGACCGATTCCACCACATGCTGTTTGTTATGTTTAATTTGGTGATCATGTGACTTTGTACTTTTTTGTCATATTAATATTTTCTTTTGTTGGCAGTGGAATGGTAGGAACAGCGATGAAGTTGCTCCGAGCCACTTGGGGCCCACGATATGATGGAAAGTACCTTCATAATATTATCAGGAAGAAGTTAGGAAACACTAGGCTGCATCAGACTGTTACTAATGTTGTCATTCCAACCTTTGATATTAAGCGCCTTCAGCCTACCATCTTCTCCACCTATGAGGTATATCCATATCTTTCTCACTCTGTCCTTCCCTCCCTAGCTCCCTCATCAACCTATCTCTTTCTTTCCCTCTCAAAACATATTCTCCATGTTAATGAAACTGTTGACTTGTTTTTAATAGGTGTGCAACAAGAAAAGCCTAAAAGATGCACTTCTATCTGACATCATCATTGGCACATCCGCTGCTCCAACTTATCTGCCACCACATTATTTCACAACTGAAGACAGCCATGGCAACATGAGAGAATTTAACCTAATTGATGGAGGTGTAGCAGCTAATAACCCAGTAAGAAATTGTCTAAACCTGAAATTAATTTAATAAAATAGTTTATTGATATGATATGGTATGTTTACTATATATGAAAAAAAGTAGGAACCAAAAGAAAAGAAAGGATGAATTGACTTCTTTTCTTACTTGGCTGGTAAAATATAGAGGTAGCAAATGGGCGGGTTGTTATGGTATCTGGTCTATTGATGTCCAGCTGGCTTGGTCTTCAGTTTTATTACTGGATTGGGTTAGGCTATCATATCAGGTTAATTTTGGTTGGAGGCTTGGGTCATTTTGGGATTTTAACCTGACAAGCATGATTTTGCATATCATGGTTGACTTTATTTTTTTTTTATGTCAAAATGGGTTATAACTCTGATTTACGGGGTGCCATTTCAAGCCTGAAATGTTCTTGTTCTGGTGTTTTCAGGTTGGTCCAGGTTGTGCCTGTACTGGGAAACAAACATAAATTAGCAAAACAGAATTGTTACATAAACTGTTAAAGGACAAAATTTTTGCCCCATAAAATTTGGCGATTTTTTTGCATTTTATAAATTATTTACTTATTAAAGAGGAGTTCAATTCTCTTCCTCAGGCCTTGGTTGCAATGGGAGAGGTGTCGAAGCAGGTGATAAAAGAGAATCCAGATTTCTTCCCAATAAAACCCATGGATTATCGCCGGTTCCTGGTCATCTCGATTGGCACTGGCTCATCGCAAGGAGAAGACAGGTACGATGCGAAGCTCGCCAAAGGGTGGGGAGTCTTTGGTTGGCTGCTTAGCAAGGGATCAACTCCTTTGGTTGATGTTTTCACTCAAGCAAGTGCCGACATGGTTGACATCCACATCTCAGTTACTTTCCAGGCTCTCCACTCGAAGCAAAATTATCTCAGAATCCAAGTAAGAGTGTATTTCTATTATATTCCAAGTTGGTCTATATACTTTGGTTGTCATGTTGACTTAAAGAACTTGTGTAAATAGGATGATATGCTGACTGGGACGGTAGCCTCAGTTGATGTTGCGACAAAGGAGAACTTGGAGAATTTGGTCAAGGTGGGTGAGTCGTTATTGAAGAAACCAGTCTCGAGGGAGAATCTCGAGACCGGCCGTGTGGAGCCTACTGATGAAGGGACCAATGCACAAGCTTTAGTAAGGTAAGTTCATATTATTAAAAAGAATATTTTGATTCAATTTGGATCTTCTCCTGTTTTAAAAATTGGTTATTATTTTGCAGATTTGCAAAGTTATTATCTGCTGAAAGGCGACTGCGTGAAAGCCGATCACCTCAAACTAGAGTTGCCCGATCTTTTTCAAGCATCTGATTTGCCCAGTTGCTACCATGGAATTCTTTATTGTGTTATACCTATGATGATTGTATTACAGAAATCAAATAAAGTGTAAGCTAATTCATAGCATTTGGTCTTATTTGTTGTAATTATATTTGTGTTCTTTGTTCTTTGTTCTTTGTAAAAATTGAATAAAAGTCTTAGCTTTTCCTTTATATCTTTATTGCATGGTCCCCTGTCTAGTCTAGTATTTGAGAAATATTAAATTGCAAATCTTTATATTGGTGGTCTCTTTGATCATTGGACGATGACTAGACTTTCCTATGAGCTCTTGTGTTCATTTCTACTGAACTTAATCGATGGATTAAAGAGTAAATATTTGTCAAACAAGCGTAATACTTGTTTCATCTTTCCTAAGACGTGGCACAGTAACATGTGCCATAATTGTTTCTGGTGGAATTATTTTCTACACCGTAGAAACAACTGCGAGTACCTGATATATATAAGTTTGCATGTTACAAGTTACAACGGAAACAAGAAAAATGAAAAAATTGAAAAGCAAAAGCAAAAAGTTGGTTGCAATGGATTCATTTTTGGAATATAAGTGCTGTCTAAATGATTCGATCCATTGGGCTCAATTCAGTTGAAACTACAGCCCAAGAAAACTTTCCCTTCTTTCTCCTTGTGTCAACTCACTCACTCCTGCTAAAACCCTAGCCTTTGACTGATGTCCATCGTTAGTTTTCTGAACAAATTTTATACAATGCACTTTGGTTGGGTATTGCAAGGCCTGAGACTTTTTTGTTATATGCGAGAATCAGCAGATTCGGTTGAGAAGGAATGTGGTAGTACCTGGATGATGAGCTAACTCCAACAGTAGCCTCAGTTGATGTGGCGAACAAGGAGAATTTGGAGGATTAGATGAAGATTGTAGAATCATTGTCAAAGAAACCATTCTTGAGGGTGAATCTTTAGATTGGCTGTGTGGAGCCCACCAAAGAAGGAACCAATGAACAAGTTTTACTGAGGTCTCTTCGTATTATTAGAGAGAATGCTCTGATTCAATCTGGTATCATTTTTTTCTTGTATGTTGACAATGAATAAGTTGTCAATTTGCAGATTTGCGTATTGCTTCAAATGCAGGGAAGCCCATTGCATCAAACTCAAATTATCCGGTATTTTTTTAATGTTTGATTTTATTAACAAATTGCTAACATGAAATTCTTTATTGTTTTGTTTGTATGATGATTCATTGAAAATGAATAAAATGTAAACCAATTTGTAGCTTATTTGGGCTTACCTTTATTTGTGGTACAAGTGTGTGAATGTCCTTCAATAAAAAAAAAATATATCCTATTAGTCTTTTTGTTAAGCTTCTATCTTGATTCCTTGTTCCAGCATCTTTGAAATTTGAAAATACAGAACTTCTGTTTGGTGGTCTGATGCGTGTTAAAGCAATAAAAAAAAAAAAAAAGATTTTACCAATGTTAAACTGTTAAAGTCTCGGTGGATTTTTTAGTCAGTATCGAGAATATTTTCAATATTTATTCATGGGCCATAATTTTAACAATATGTTTTCAAACCTGCGAATTATTTCTTCCTAATTCCCAGAAGAGAGGCGGTACAGTAAAGGTTCTTCATAGCTGATTATGAAGGCATCCTTGGATTCAATTACTACACCCAAATTGTCTCTATGACCTTGGTGTGTTTATTAAACTCAGAAATCGTGCTACTTTTTGTGGCAAAATGATCATGGCAGAATAATCTTTTTGTGGCAAATTGGTTTTGACGGAGGCGTCAAAAAGCTTTCTTGCAGTCAAACATGCTACCTTTCTAATAAAAAACTGTATATATAGCAGTGTCGCATCACAGCTTATGTCATTTGTGCATTGAAAATATCCACTTGGAATATATCCATTTTATTACGCACAATTAATAAAATACTCAATGTTTAATTGTTTATCAATTAACATCACTGCTTATGCGTGCATGCATTTGGACTGCTTTAAGTTGAAGTGCAAAAACATGCATGATGGAATTAATAAAATACTCAATGTTTAATTGTTTATCAATTAACATCACTGCTTATGCGTGCATGCATTTGGACTGCTTTAAGTTGAAGTGCAAAAACATGCATGATGGCACTTGCAAAATTAAATCGACGAGATGTCCATGCTTATGGCAAGAACATGGCCACCATACCCACAGTATGGACCTTGGACCTTGGTACAATAACGGTTGGCTTCTAATTGATTAATTAAATGTTTTGTTTTTGACAGCTCCAATTCTGAAGAGAGCACCAAACCCAAAAGAAAATATAAACTATGGAAAATCCGATGGTTATTGATACCGTCACTGAAAAAGCGCCTCAGAAGAAGCTCAAAAGAAAGAGACAGTCTCTTAGCTTAAACCTCTTAAATAACAAAGAAGCCTTGATATTGGAACATCAGCGAGAATTGGAGGGCTTATTTGCATTTTATAAAGAGGTTTCGGGTTTGGTGGTACATCTTGATTACCCGGTCAATACAAATTCATTCATTGCTGGTTTCTTGGAGGAGAGAGCTGTTTCCTTCTCTAAATTGGCTGGAGAGATATTCGAGAAGTTCAAAGACAAAGAAGGGATGAGCTTGGCATCCGTGAAAAGCTCAGTACTTTTGTTGGGGCAGAGAGTTATGTATGGTACTTCTAAAGCTGATGCTGATGTATTAGAGGATGAATCTGATTCTTGTCTATGGTGCTGGGAGGTAAGAAGCAAAATAAATATATGCTCTTTTTAGTTTTTGTCAATATCACTTAAAAACTATCAAGTTATTAACCCCTCACTTTTTGTTGTGACATGTGTCACTGACCTTTATTAGCACAAGGGTAAAAATGTATGAAGTAATTCTGACAAAACGAGGGTAATGAGTAAGAAATATAGAAATAAGGTTAACATGTAATGTTTTTACAATCTAAAGTGATTATTTGTGTTTGGTAATTATGACAAGTTGGTCTATTGATTCTGTAATTATGACAAGCTGTTTCCTCTAAGTGTACGGGCGACTGGCGAGGAAAAAGATTCATGAGAGGATATCTGCTCTTACTGGTAACAGCTCTTTATTGGAAAATAATTACACTTTATCGTTGAGATTTAAAATGCCCGAAGGCTTTGTTTATGTAAATGTTATTGAAACTATAGGCAGAACTACCAAGATGAACTCAATTCACCTTGTGTTGTTTATTTCATTCCAATTACTGCAGTACCTTTTTGCGGTGCTATTGTTTTTTGTTCCTTTTCAAGGCAACTTTGCTACAATATCAACATGTATAATGTGTCGTTTAATTACAGAGAATTGTTTCAAAAGTTTGTATGGAACATCAAATTGGCATGTATAAGTAAATAAATGGCCTGCAAATCAAATCATTGAAATTGTTTCTTGTATCTGACCTTTTATTTCCTAAAATGCAAGCAAAGTAGTGTTCCTTGGTCTTGGTTAATGAAGAGCAACAAACGTCATTACATTACTGAAAACATAACTTATTATCATTAGTAGTTTTTATTAATTTTGGATTATCTACAATTAAGAAGACAATTATTACATGTGCTTTAAATAGCAATTGAAATATTTTTTTAAGTTAAACAGGCGATGGTATATTGGTATGTAAATCTAAAAAATTAATTCGGTACTTTAGTTCTAAAAAATGAATATTATTGATGAATATTATTTTAATTATTTTTTTCTGTTTTTCTTGTGCTTTTTTTTTAAGATAATAACTTACTGGGAAGGGATATTGTAGCAAAATATAGTAGAATATTTCTAGTTAAAGAACGTAAAATATAATATTTCTGATATGAAAAGCACATTAAAATGTACCTGTCTAAGTGTCGAGACATTTTATAATTACTTATAATAGATTGTTGTGATGCACAAAAAATTCTCGATTTTATAAATTATCACTTATTATGTTATGTATGTTCTAATTTTTACAGAAAAATAACTCTCAAGCCTGAAATCTCAAAATATTGGAACCATTCAATAAGAATGGCTTATGGCGTTTTTTCTGTATCATAATAATAATAATTATATAATAATAATTAAGCCTTTTGTCCCAAACAAAGTTCGGGTAGGCTAGAAAACCATGATGATGATGATGATGATGATGATAAAAAATATATAAAGTTTGGCTCCAATAAAATCGGTCTATCGAATTTTGAGCAGTATAATCGGCCTATCGAATTCCACATATATATTGGAATTTGAATGCAAAGTGGCCCTCAAAAAAAATTTGAATGCAAAGTACAGATGCATTGATGCATTAATTACGGAGTACCAAAGCAAAACTTAATTTTTTTTAAACAACTTAATTAGTATATGCACATTTTTTGTATTATTTTGAATTTTAGTTACGATTATTTGTCGTGATTTAGTATTGATAAAGGCACATAATTGTGACAATTTGGACAAGAAAATATTTGTAAACATTCTGTTAATTCCCATATTACTGAATCATTCTCATACATCAAACCAATTTGTACACGAAACATGATAGTCACAATTAAGACTAAAGGCACATAATAATTAACGACCTATATGCATCAACCAAATATTTACAAACAACAAGATAATGCAAAAACATATCATTAAAAAAGAAATAAAAATTATAAACTATCTTAGCATCATGTTTTCGTCTTTCTTTCAATATTCAATCTTCTGATGAAGAAAAAGTGCGTAAAACCCACCAAGAGAGGATGCAGAAGCAATCAACCACACCAAAGACCCCACAAAAAGAGGCATCATTGCAGCAACCTTCCAACTAAACATGACAGTTAAAAGAGTGGATAAAAACCACACCGCAACTTTTATTCTCTCTCGGTTGGGTGAATTAGGAGCTGCTTTCTCAAACAACCGCAGGAACCAGAACAATAATAATAGGTCAAGATAAGAAATAAGCACAAAAAAAATAGACCCAATATCTCGGTTTGAGTTATATACCACCCTTGCTGAGTTGAAAGTTAACATGCCAAATCCTAAACTAGAAAGCCATGAAAATCCATGGTCACGCTCCATCAAATAATCGTCTGAGAAACCTGGTTTAAGAATTAGGATATAGGAGCAAATTTTGTAACTATGAAGTTTTGTGCGTTTAGCAATGATATATATAGGCAAATTGGCAAATTGCGTGGCTAGCGGACTCGCAATTCTTGAGAAATAACACAGTAAATTAAAAAAACCAAGTTAAGTCTTAAATTAACGAATAAATGCACAGGTTGACTTGACTCAAGCTAAGTCTTCAAGTAACGAAAATTAAAAAAACCAAAAATTGATTCTTACAAGAGACGAATTAAGGGTAAAATTGTTCAATTTGAACTAAAAAAAAAAAAAAAAAAAGACTTCAGAAAGTTTAGAGGAATTGGACAGTTTCTGCAAATATTTAGGCCCTTATCAAAATGTTTTATTTTTTACGCGAGATTTCATTTCAATTGATTTCACAAGATTTCGTTAGATCTAATTACATAAGAATTCCAATCAAATGACATCAAATTTGTTCATTTTGATCCAGAATTTTCCAATGAAATGAAATGCCATGTTAAAAAAAATTGGGCCTTATAATTTTCGGTGCTATTGCAAGCACTCAAATTAGTACCCGGCAATTTTCCTTGCAAAATCTTTGGTAAAACTAGACTCCGCCACGACACATATGTTTTTGTTATTTAAGTACACTCCGCAACACCTAGTATAGAGATCTGAACATGTCGGCATTGATCCTTTTTTAAGTCAAAGAAGCCGAATTGAGCACTCAATTCTATTGAAAGGTTTATACATAATTTGATGTTTGCAAATAAAATTAAGTAAATATTGAAGAGTAAATTCAATTAGACTCCCCAAAAATTATTCACTTAGCGTGAGAACTGAGAAGGCAATAATATTAGTCTATTTAATGCATATCAAGAGAAGGCAGTACTGGCCCAATACACCAGTACCAAATAGAATTGAGCAAGGCGGAGGATGGGCCCTGCGATATAATTTTTTTTTTTTAACTGGGAAGAAAAAAATGGATGCTATTTGAGTTTTTTATCCTGTAGAATAGTTGTACCATTCCTAAAAATTCTTACAGCATAAGAGAATCCAAAGATGAAGAAAAAGAGAAAAACAATACAAAGGCAAAAAATTAAAATCACACAACGCGTGCACACACAAAACAACATTTCTAATTGTCTAAGCAACACAAACCACACAACCAAACTTATAACGAATCACATTAACTATAAAATTTGACATAGAGTCATTCCGATGTCTACTTTATGATTAGCCACAACACATCCCATCCAACACCAACTGAGAATTACATGCACCGCTACCTATTCCATCGGTGCCACCGCGCAGTTATATAGATACAGTGAATTATGAATATTGATTGGTTTTGGTCATAGTTAAGATTTTGTCCTAAATATTGATTGGTTCTGGTCAATAATTAAGATGGCCCTTAGGCTTGGAACTCATTATTCGCAACTTCAACGACGCTAAGACCAGTACATTAGGCCTATTGACTGGCTTATGGACCCCAACTAGATTCTCTTGCAACGCACTTCAGTCCTTTTTTTCTTGGTAAATACCGAAGCAACTTTGATGCATAGTATAAAATCGAAAAGAAATAAATAATCCAGGACCTCGTTTCTCACGTTCCCACATGAAGCTAATTCACGTAACGAAGTAACAATTCAAGATTAAACAAAATTTAACAAGGCCCCCACCCTACTAACACGCCAAAAATAAAAATAAAAATTATACAAAAACACTAAATATTAAAATGTGTTCCCTAGTCGTTCACTTGGCCTTCTTGACAAGGTCAGAGGTTCTGAATTTGGCATCATCTTTAATGAAACTCCACCATAGGTATGTAAGAGGGATGGTGGCAGCATGCCAGAGTGCATGTGCATCTGCGTATCCTTCGTATGGAGGGAAGTCAAAAATCTCCAGGAGTGAAGCAAGAGCACCTCCAATCACAACAGTCCAAAGTTTAAAACGGGCAGGGTGCCAAGTCAAGCCGCCCCAAACCAGCCATGTGATGAGTTGTATTGCAACCATCAGCAAGCAAACTTTCATGTTCCATCCTGTGTCACAAAAGAAATTATGAACACTGCAATGGCATTGCATAAATGGACAGAAGTTCGTCTGTGAAGTTAAAATGAATTCTAACATGACCAGAATTGTACAATTACAGTGTACTGATGAAAAATTGGACAAGCAATAACTTCATGGATTATTATGAACTGATTTGTGTTATATACACTGGTAGCAATCATAATGGTGCTCACAATCATGGTTTACTGCCTTGGGATTAGTAGCGAAACAACATGCTCACCAGAATCATAACACATACTATCTAAAATGAATAGTTACTGAAAAGCAGCAGCTTTAAACTAGGAAAATGAGCAACAAAATGCAGCTCCGTCCTACAACAATTGCATGCAAAACAGCCATCCTCTTACACAATTTTGCTCAAGATCAAGGTGGACAAAACTCAATGGATGTCCTAATTTTTGTGCATATCTTTCCTTTTTGCAAAACAGCCATCCTCTAGAAAATGTCAGCATTAGATGACTTCTAGTCGAATGGAAATCTTGAACATGTCAAATGAACATACCATTTAATTTAATTATTGTTTGCTCAGACAATAGATGAAAAAGAGCATGCAATAGTACCCCAAAAATTTTCTTTAACATAATTTGGTTATTTTCATGGTCTTGCACATTATTGACCAATTAATTGAAATGTACTGGTGCTAGAATATCACTAAATGCTGTCCTCATTTAAATAAAAAAACGGTGAGTCCTTTAATGTCATATGGAAGAAATGAGGAAATTGTTGCAATTTACTGATAATGTGGACAATTCTTTACAAGTCATAAACTTTTTCATACTTCAAGGCTACAGCTTAAAAAGTATGCAACTTTCAAGGATAAAGATAAACAACTAACCATAATCAAAGTCATAGAAGTTGAGATATAAGATGTGAGTTGTGACAAATGCTAGTATTGGTGCTGCAAACATAACCCTAGCAGCCTCAATTTTGACATTGAAAGTTCGTAGCAAGGAAAGAATCAAGGCATAACCAAGTAATGCCACAGCTGATGAATAATCCAACTTCTCTGTCAAATCAATATCCCTACAAGTTATAGAGTTTGTACTCAGCAGTCAGCACAATTTATGAATCACTTCCTTAATGTTATTCTGTATTCTATGTAAAGAATTAGCAAAATTGTAGATACCAGACATGGCAAGCATAAAAACTTTTGGGCAGTTGCCACTTTTCATTGACATTACCAAAAGTCTTTAAATTTGATAAGTTTTTTTTGTCCCCTGGGTAACTATAATGGTATGATAGCTGCTAACTCTAGGAAGTGTACCAGTTTCTGGAACTCATAGTGGTCTGGCAATCCAACGCAGGGCAAAAATATAATACATGGTAGTGGTAACTGGTACATACCACATACCCAGATAACAAAATGCCACAATGGCCATTGTTGGTAGACAATGAGAAGGTACACGTGTCTGTCATGCATGCAGTCATAACTAATTTTGCATAGTAGATAAAAAACAAACCTAGTATGGAAGATGGTGCTCCAAAACCAAGCATTGATAGATAAAAGCCCATATATATGCCACAAGCCTGTGTATTCATAATAGGGCCTCTTAGTCTGAGGCCGAAGAGGTAACTTGTAGTGTACTAACTTGAAGTAGGACAGCCAGCCAGTAAAATGCATCAGCAGATTCAGTGCTGATAGAGCAGCCGAGAGAGGCTCCTAATTCATGAAAAGCAGCTTTTAGAAACAGATTTGGATAGAGTTGCTCCTTCCTGTTACTTTAATATGACATCTTTACCTGCTCTAGGTTCCGTCAGAGATGACTACTGTTTGACTAGAACTCTTTGTTTAACATTTTTTAAGGTGACTAAGCTGTAAGCATAAACCATTAAACTAAAGATCAAAAAACTCAACAATAACAGAAAAAAAAGGGGAAAAAAAAGAAAAAAAAAAGGAGATAGATCTCAGCAATACAAGTCTGAACAGGAATACAAAAAGATAACAAGTCAGGATTATCCTGGTACAAGACTTGACAGGGACAGTATGTTCATCCACTTTGGTAATCTTTAATATAAAGAAATTTACACAGAATACTTGCAATTCAAAAAAAAAAAAAAAAAGTTACAGTATCCAGCATCAAATTCAAACCAAAGCTGGTATATGTTGAGGTAGTAATTAGTGGTAATGTAGGACTATTCCTTTTTGTGAAGCTTGACTTTAGCAGAAGGAATAGCCAATAGTGTCTTTCTTACATTTGAAAACCAATAGTGTCAGTTGAGCTCTAATTTACTTATTTGCTTATTTGGAAAAAAAGTTAAATAATGAATAACAGCAAGGAATGATATGGGACACAATACTTTCCTTTAGCTCATGCATGATAACAACTAACCAAACCAGAAGGGGGGGCTGCACCTGAAATAAAAAGACACGTAAGAAAGGCCATTTGCCGTGGTACTTGACAGGGTCGAGCCCTTGTAACCGTCTCTCCTCCTCTCTTTGCATCATGCAGTGGTACCGGCAGTCCGCCTTACAATTTAGCTGCCTCCATTGTTCGTAAAGTGGCTCTTTTGTGTACCATGCACCATCTTTTATAGTTTCATTTTTGCAATAAGGTATTGTTGTATCTCCAGTTATACCTTCTGTCTCACATTGCCACACACAATTCCTGCCATTCAAAAAAGAATGAGTAAGTACATTAAGAAATTACCACAAATACAAGTTTCATGTCAGTATTGATAGTTTACACCAATCTCTCTACAAAATATGGCATCTTATGAGAAAAGAATTCATCTTACTTTCAGACTATTCTATAACTCTTTGCTTATTGCACCAGCATTGTTTGACTAGGATGCATCGCATCTGACTTTCAGACTGTACATGATAAAACTGTTACCTCACAGAAGTATAATAGGAATCACTATAAACAATAAAGCAATGAGAATGTTGTGAAGTGCAGTGATCAATGTTCAATTAATTTATGTTAATTTAATTTCAGCTGAGCCAAACAAAGATAAGTGGATTAGTAAATCCATGTAGTAACTTTAATTAGCAAGTCGAGCTCATTAGAACATATTTTGAGTGTGCTTTGGAAGTGAAACTCTTTTAACTGATTACAAAACCGCAAACTGCAAAACAATATTTATTTTTGAACAAATTTATTAAATTTGGGCATTGAAAAGTAACCCGATTGCAGTAATAAAGAATGAAAGTGTAAATTATTATAGTCAAAATTAAGACAGAGAGAAATTACCTATAGACGGGGTCACGATCTCCAGGGCTGGCACTGGCACTGAGAGATTGCAAGATAAAAGCAAATGCAAAAACAAAGGAAATCCATGGACCACGGTTCATCGCGGTTGAGTTGCTGCCAATTCCTTAAATTGGAAATCAGGTAACGAAAATAAAGAGCAGATTGATACTAAATCAAAATGAAGGAGAAATTAAATCGAGGAGGTAAATTATGACCAGAAAAAGCTGGAAGTCTTCTTCAGATTGGAAAATCATCCGATTTCGATTCGACTTTGGCCGAGTCGAAACGGAATAGGCGGAGACGGATCCGATATTTGGAACGGAATAGGCATGAATCAGCGGAGAGGGAGCGGGAGCGAACTCATGTCGAATACGATGAATATCAGGGTGGAATACTGGAATTGGATTGGGTTTAGAGATAGCGAGAGAGAGACGGCTGAATCCAAAGAAAGTCGAATAGGATTCGGAGAAACAGGAAAGATGATTTAACCCGGATTTTCTGTGGCATCGGATTATGTGGTCAATTATGTTGCAGCCCTTAAAAGAGAATTTCATTTTTATGAATTAATGCAAAAAAAAAAACTGTTTAAATGCCAAAAAAAAAAAAAAACAAAACAAAAAACTAACATGATTCTATACTTCCATGTACAATGGAATGTAAAAGAGAAGCTATTTAATAAATGTGTAAGAGAATTATCTAAAGGTAAGCCATTTGCGAGAAAAAGCTGGAGAGGATTTAGAATTCGAAAATGAAACTCATGATAAAACTTTTCAATACAACAAAGCAAGGAAGAAAATGAAAAGAATCATTGCTACCTAAAGTGATTATTTTGATTGCTTTGGTTGCGTTATTTTGCTACCTAAATTTCACCATTGAAAAGTAACCCGATTCCAGTAATAAAAAATGAAAGTGTAAATTATTATAGTCAAAATTAAGGCAGAGAGAAATTACTTATAGATGGGGTCACAATCTCTAGGGCTGGCACTGAGAGATTGCAACATAAAAGCAAATGCAAAAACAAGGAAAATCCATGTATCACGGTTCATCGCGAATGAGAAATAAACCTCTAAAAGGAAGTAAATTGGAAATCAGGTAAGGAAAATAAAGAGCAAATTGATACTGAACAGCAAGCACAACCAGAGAAACTTTCAAAGCTCTTAAATCTAGTTCGAAATGACCGATCCAAACCGCCCAATATGATCTCCCTATTGAAATCTCCATGCAATCTAAATTTTACATTTTTTTTGAAATTTTTAAGTATTTTTTTGAAATTTTAAAAAATTGTTAATCTAATTAGTTCTGAACCGTTCAAAAACAGCAGTTTTTAAAAATCCGAAAAAAAATACTTAAAAATTTCAAAAAAAATATAAAATTTGGTATGCATGGAGATTTTAATAGAGAAATCATATTGGACGGTTTGAATCGGTCATTTCGAATTAGATTTAGGAGTTTTGAGCGCGGCTCACCGACCCTTTGGTGAGTTACAACTCACCATAGCAAAACTATATATATATATATATATAGAGTTTTGCTATGGTGAGTTGCAACTCACCAAATGGTTGGTGAGTTGCGATCAAAACTCCTAAATCTAGTTCAAACTGATCGATCCAAACCGTCCAATATGATCTCCCTATTGAAATCTCTATGCAGACCAAATTTTACAGTTTTTTGAAATTTTTAAGTATTTTTTTTTTAATTTTAGAAAATCGTTAATCTAATTAGTTCTGAACCGTTCAAAAACAACAGTTTTTAAAAATCCGAAAAAATACTTACAAAATTTTAAAAAATGTAAAATTTGGCCTGCATTGAGATTTCAATTAAGAGATCATATTGGACGGTTTGGATCGGTCATTTTGATTCAAATTTAGGAGTTTTGATCGCAACTCACAGACCCTTTGGTGAGTTGCAACTCACCATAGCAAAACTCTATATATATATATATATATATAGAGAGAGAGAGAGAGGCTATTGTCCTTTGGATAGGACTCAGCCATTTTCCTATCCAGTTTCTAACTGTTGGATGGTATTAAGATTCGTGCTCAGATTAAGATCTATGGTTGAGGATGGATGCGCTGAAGAGGGTCTACATTAAAAATTTCCGTTGTGCTTTTCTCCGTTACCTCCGTTACTCCTCTCCTTCGTACCTTCTACCTTGGTCCTTGCGTTAATTGCTCCTCCTCCAAATCGCCTCTCTCTTAGAAAGCCAAGACACCTCGTTCGAATCGCCTCCTCTCCTCACTTCTTGCTCTCTCTCTCTCCGCCTCCTCTACTTATATCGGGCTCTCTCTTCCTCTCCTCAGACCATACTCGAGACGCCTCCGCCTAAGAACTTCTAACACAGGTCTATCTCCACCTCCGTAAACCCTAAAGGTCGATCCAAGTAAGGGTTTGATCCAAATTGCCTCAGCACTTCTAACACAACACTTCTAGCTCTATCTTCGTTTATTTTAAGGTTAGTGTGTTCTCTAATTTGTTGTTATTCTGCTTTATTAGGTTTAATTTGTTCCCTAAAGTTTTCCTAATTTTTCACTTCGGTAACAACAATGTGATTATTTCTCTGTACATTCACTGGGCGTGTTTGGTTCTGTACATTCAACGAATTTTTCCTAATATTTCACTTGGTTAACAAAAATGTTATTTTTTCTCTGTAGATTCACTTGGTTAACAACAGGATTTAATTATGCACAATTCGGTGGTTGGTTCTGTAATTTTTCTATGGTGAGTTGCGACTCACGAGTTATAATCTTGCATTGATAGAGTTTTTGGTGTTTTGATGAAATACACCAAAAAGGGGTTTTAGCAAGACACCATTTTCGAGCATGTTCTTTTTAAATTTTGTTACTGTATTTCTTTGCTAGGAAAGTTATAATCTTGCAGGTCCTGTAGCAAGGGCCTATTGAAAGGAATTTTTGTACGTGGGTAAAGCTTAATGTGAGTCTTGCAAAGTAGCAAGACCTTGGCGTGAATAATAGCAGGAACTAATAGTCTAGCAATCTTCATTTTTAATCTGCGTGAATAATAATTTGAATAGTTTTTGCAACAGTAATTCATCTAGCAAATTACTCAGCATAGTTTTTTTTTTTTGCAACAGTAGATCATCTAGCAAATTTTCTTGTAAATTTACGTTCCATTCAACTATCATATTTGTTTCCATTCGCATAAATAATTGATAATATTTACAGAATGCAATTATAAGACCAAAATTTTATTTATTTAAAAACAAAGAATACTATTATTAAAAAGAGAAAACATCAATAAAATTAAATCTATAATTAACTCAAGTATCATTCAATATGTTTTATAATACAAGATTTCTTTTGTTAGGAGAAGCCAGATAGTTCCTACCTTGGTACAAGAACAAAAAAAAGAGAAACTGAAACGGCTAGACAAACTAAAACAGGAAGCAAGCTAAAAACGATAATTTTAGCGGCATTTCAATTTGGCCAATCGTGTATCGCCCCAAGCATCCTGCCTTCACCTCTGAACACTGTTGTTACTCTCCGACCAAATAACCTAGAAGATTATAGGGGCATAAGAAGAGAGCATGGAGTGGATATGTAGGTATGGCACAAGGTTTGTCTGGAACTCGGTGATGTTGACATTTATGGCACCATCAAAGCGAAGGGAGGTGGTGAGTGAGGAGATGGTCTGGGAGATGAGGCGGTTGAGGTTGGTATAGGAAGGTCTCTCAATGTCGAGGGACCAGCGGCAGATGTCATAAATGGCCTCATTATCAAGGAGGCTGCACACATCGGTGTGCTCAATGAGGGAGTGAGTTGAGAGCACGCTGTTGTACGGTTCTACAACAGCTGTTGAGATCTGTATTCAAAGGAACAGATAAAGGTTAATATGATTAAAAGACAAACTAAATTAAGAGGACAATGACGTGGTGCTGTGCAGCAAAGTTCAATTTAGCCACAATTCCATGTAACTTTTCACAATGAAACCACAAGATTTCTATGTCCTTGAGCCTCTTAAGTTGTAAATTGACTGAAAATAATCTCAGATTGACCTCAGTTTGGAATTTGCATGCAATACAGAGATGGAAAAGGCCGAACAAACCAACTAAGATACCCTCAAGTGCTAAATTTCCTCACTCCCAGACCATCTCCTCACATAAAGAGTGATTCAATTACAAGAACTGTGATTTAAGATTCGAACACATCATAGCACCATCCAAAAAGTACAAGACATTAGTCAGAGACCATGGATAACTCACTTGAGGTGAAGGATAAATGGTGAAACCGAGCTTCGACTTTCTTCCATAGTCAACCGACAGGCGCTCAAGTAACAAAGAGCCAAGTCCAGACCCAGTGCCACCACCAACTGCATTGAAAACCAGAAACCCTTGCAAGCCTGTGCAGTTGTCAGCAAGCTTCCTAATTCGGTCTAGGCATAGATCAATGACTTCTCTCCCCACTAAGAAATTTTAAGTAAATCAAATCAGCAAAAATGTAATATAAATTGAATCAGCAAAAGATGTACACAAAAGGATGGAATCAAATTAAAGAACATAAAAAAAAATATAGAACTGTGAAATTTACCATATACTTCATATTGTAACCCAAAAATTAGGCTAGCAGGATGCTTGTCGCATACAAAATAGACTTTCTATGCTGGTGTATCTAATATTTTATTAAAATTTCAAATTTTCAATAATTAACGTCACGATAAGCATGCTGATAATTGAATCCGGGGACTTAAGATTGCTCTAACCACCCTTCCAACTGGAGCCACTGCCGCGTGTAGCTCTGGTAGAACAGGATGCTGATAATTGTTCTTTAAAACTTTGGGTGGCTTCAGTCCAGTTTTTGTCTGAACTGAAACGTGCATATTTGGAACAAAACAAAATGTCATTTATTTAGCTAAATGACAAGGAGGTTATTACCTTGCAAATTTTTTGTTATAAAATAACTCCCCACGATAGCTTTTGCATTAACTCCCCACGAGAGGTTGGGGGCGAAGCCGAGAGTAGAGACTGAGATTGAGGCAATTTGAAACCAATCTGATCAACAATTTGAGGAGGTCAAATCAGTCTTTTCCTCAAAGATGATTGACAATTTGAGAGGGAAAAGATTAAAAGAAACTAAAAGAAATTACAGTAATAGAAGTAACACAATCACATTATCACACAAGTATTAGATTGTGCCAGTGTGCACTTTTTGGTTTATTAAACTGTAAATTAAAGCACACTATGGCTATATACATGGAATTTACTATCCCAAAACCAATTAATATTCCTCTCCGTATATCTTTCTATGTACTACTTCCTCACAGTTGGTTCAAAAATCACCATTTTTATAACCATGTATAATTGACACGCATTCTATACACTATATAAATGTGAAATTGTAAACCGTTTAAGGAAGGAAGGACATAATCCAATTTCCTCAATTAATACTGTAATAGTATACTGTACCCAAGTTGGTTTGAAGTGAAGAACTGAAGAATAATCATAGAAAATAGAAGTGACACAATCACTGAAAAAAGAAGAAATAAGAAGATGGGAAAAAGAATTAGTACCAGGTCCAGGTCAGAGGTTGGAGGCAGAGCAAACTCTGAGCGGACTCAGCGGAGAGTGAGAGGTTGGAACGGAGAGGTGAGACAGTGAGCCGCTGAGGCTGAGGTAAGCGGAGGCGATCAGAGAACTGAGAGTGAGAGACTGGGATGAGAGGCGACGGAGAGGGAGAGGTCAGATTGAGAAAAAGATTGCAGTTGAATAGGCGCGATGGTAAATAATTAGATTAGCGAAATCATTTTTTATTTTTTAGAAAAATATCGATCCGTATAACTGAATGTATAATTGAATTTCTAAAAAATATCGATCCGTATAACTGAATGTGTAATTCAATTTTATATAGGATTTGGCGGAACAATTTTCCTAAATGAATAACTGTATTTTATATTTCAAATTTATAACAAATCATTAGACTACTCTTATTAACTAACATTTGGGCATAATTTTATCATCCTGCACCAACACATAAAAAAAAAAAAGAGATGTATTTCGGGGTATTTTCTGATCTTTCAATTATATAGCATATAAGTGGACTTCTTTATGTACCTCAAAGCACTAGGCGTGATTGTAGTCCAAATTTTTTAACAAGATAAAATTTAATATGTACAATAGAATGATTAAAAATATATGAAATTAGAATAAAAATCATGAGCAATTTTACTCTAAATTAGAATAAAACGGATCGGATACAGTTCGGATAGTGGTCGTACCACATCCGCATTCATATTTTTTTTCGGGATACGGATATGTTCGGATATGGATACAGGTCGGATGTTAAGCGGATACGAATATATTTCATATATTAAATCATATAAATATAAATTAATAAAAAAATATGTAATTTTATATTATCATCATATTATGTTATTATTATGTTATTAGTCTAACCAAAATGTTATTATAAGTAAATCTAAATAATAGAAACTTAGTTTATCAAATCAAATGTCTGTTCTATAGCACTAGAGGAGTAATTAGGTTAATCATCTTCTTCCATTGATTCAAATGAGGGCGAAAACAATTCGGATTCGGATGCGGCTTGGCGCAGAGTTTATCTGCACTGTTTTCATCCCCAGTCGTACCATAGTGTGATGTGTCGAGACCTTAGAAAGTTTGGTGCGATTCAAATCATTTAATTGCAAATTAAATTGCAACAAAGCTAAAAACGTTGATCAGATGCACTTTGCTAGATCTCCTTTATTAGTATTATTACTTACGCGATTCAAATCATTCACTTATGTTCAACGCATTGGACAGAAGGGTCTCGTCCAATATGTTCGTTATGATCGATTCAAAACGTTTAATATGATATCCATATTGAAATCTAGTAAAAAAAAAAAAAAACTGAAGTTTATATATTTTTTTCAAAATTTTTACTATTTTTTTTATTTTCTGAAAATCGTCATTTAAAATAGCTAATAATTAAATAATTTGGATCAATCGTTTGAGGTTCAAATTTTGAGAACGAGCTTATTGAACATGACTATAGTTATAAAAATGTTTGTATAAGATGCATGAAATCAATGTAATAAATTTATATAATTAATGTTACATATATAAAAAAAATGAGATGGAATCTATATTTGGAATTATTTTCTACATTTTTTAAAGTACTTATTTTCAAAAGTATTTAATTTTGAAAATATTCTCTTTAAAATCATTTAATTTTGAAATTACTTAGTTTTTATTTTTAGAAATTTTATGGAAAGAGTTTTATTGTATTTATTATTTTCTTAGAATTTTTTTAAAATTCACTTTTATTGAGAAAATACTTCAAATATACAAAAGGTCAATATTTCGACAGATTTTGATATCAAAATAACAATAAATTTGGTTTATTTTGATTTTTAGAATTTTGTAGATATTTCATTGAGTTTTTCTGTATTTCCTACTATATATTTTTAACGAATTCTCAAAGTTTCTGTCAATTCACTACTTTTCTGTTGGCCCATGTCATTTAAATGGGCTGAAGTGTCGCTGACAAGGCTTGAGTTGGCACGCAATTGGAGACTCACGTGGCGCTGATGTGAAAAATATCGATCCGTATAACTCGTGTCGTGTTAACGTGTCAATGTTTTGAAGTCTCCAACACGACACGACTTTGACACGATACGCCGACACGCACGTGTCGTGCTAATTCCATAAACGTGTTGTGTCGTGTCAACACGCGTGCATGTCGTACCAACACCCTCGTGTCGTGTCATTTTGGATAACACTAATTTAGCGTGACAGTGTTTGGTTCATATTCGCTTTGGTCCCTACATTCTTTAATATACGTTTTCCGATGACCGGAGCCACCGTGATCGAGCAGTCTTGGTTCGTTAGTACCGTGACACCAAGGAGAAGACGATAGTATAGTGGGTTTCTGTTGCATCGTTCAGAATCAGTGGGGAAGCCACTGAGTGGTACTGTGGTACAAGGTTTGGTACCGATTGGTATTGAAGAAGCTTGGAAGGGTCTCAATGTGCAACTGCTAACATGACCTTGAGGCCGGTATTCTGCTTGATCTTTTAATGAGTTGATCTTGGGTGAGAATCCTCACATAGGCTGATTTCCATGGTATTGGACATATTCAAAGCTTTTATACAAATTGACTTGCTATATTCCACTAAACTATATCTAATTGCACGCATTAAAAGTACACAAGGCACGCCCTGTACATGGTGTTGGGCAAATTCAATTTAGAAAAGGGGGGCACAAGGCACGTTGCATACAGAGAGGAGAAATAAGAAGACTAAATCATATCCCTACTTGATTAATTACAAAGCAACAGAAAAGCAACCCAAACTGTTAGGTTCATCTGGTACATAATCTACAACGTAATGCTAAAACAGCAACTACACAAGCATAGAAATTGCGTAAACACCCAAATTTATACAGTCGATCAACACATGAACTAAAATAAAATTGAAGTATGCAACGTCAGACTCAACACACTGAAATCCACTGTTGACATTTCCAATCATTATAGAACAACAATTAGAGTCAACATCCAGTACTTGCAAAAAATATATAACTCAAAAGTCAGGGATCGATCCATCAGCACCGCCTGTAAGTGGCAAATCAAGGAATCCACCTGCAAAATTAGGAAAGTATTAGGGCATTATTATAAGTTCTGTAATTTTGCTATTTTGAAAGAAAAAAAGTGATTTAAAAAAAGTAACCTTGAGGGGTTTGAGCTGATGCACCATATTTTATATGATTTATCTCACCCCTCAACTGCTCCACTGTACTATTCAAATCCTCTATTTTTTTCTGCATGTTCTCTAATTTCTCATTTAATTGGCGAACTTGGACTACCAACATATTCTCATCCATTGTCGTCATGTCTATACCTTGTAAACGGCCCGACGGGGCAAATACTTTTTTTGATGTTGGAAGTAGTCCTACTCCTCGCACATATCTGTTAGTATCTGGACCAAGAACTTGGGATAAAACATCTCCCTCCCAACCAACTCTCCCTTCTATATTATTGGCCGAGTCAGATTGTTCACCAATACACTTCTCAATGGTCCGCTGCATGTTTAGAATAAAGTTTAGCATAAATGAATAACAAGGTTAGTGAAGTAATAAGCAGAATTTTAAAAGTACACACAGGGTTTGTTTGCTCACTGATGTAACATATGATTTACATTAATTTGTCAATTACAAACTATGTTTCTTTCATTTGGCTGATCTAAACTTCACTGGTCTGTGTCAATACTCATGGGTATATTGTAAGTGGACCATCATTTTGATGTTTCACGGCCAAGCACATTTCCATTATATCTAAAAATAAAGAACCAGTAGGTACCATGCAGTCTTTAAACCAAGGAGAGGAATATATAACGAAGAAGTTAACTGTTAAGACTAGTGTCATCACTTACCGCGATTTCTTCATCCACATAAGTACCATCCTTCCGCTTGTGAGTTTCTAGATAAACTTTGGCTCTGTCCGGTTCTACTTGTTTTGTGTTTTTCATTTTCTGTATTTTACAAGAGAAGATGTTAAATGCAAAAATATTAAAGCTACTAACAATTTATTAATTATTACCAACTTTTGGAAGCACATCAAAAGAATTTTTGCTAACATGCAGATTTGCCTCCAATTGTAGAAACTTACCAACAATTATTCGAAATCCCTTGTACAAAGTATATTCCCAATATCCATGTGAGTCAAAATAAAACACAATGAAATTTAATAACAGGTACACAATCACAATCAGCAAGGAGGATAATGAAAATTTTGACAATCGATAGAGAAACTAGATATGGAAATACCACTGTCCTGAACTCCACCGAAGAAGAGATGGGGAATTCTACCTGGCGAGCAGAGGAGAGGTGAGGCCCAAAAGAAAATGCACAAAGGGTAAGGAAAAAAATTACAAGTACTTGGGTTCCTGTAATTGGACGAGGTGGGAAGTTATTTGAGGGATAATGAAGGAGGAGGTGGGAAGTTATTGAGTGATATTGGGAAAAAATATTGGCGCAAAAATTTGGCGCCATTAGCAAAATAATAATAATTTCTGGTCACATAATGATTGGAAGTTATTTTTTCAAATAAAAACCGTAATTATTGGAAGTTATTTTTTTTTCAAATAAAAACCGGAACTTATCAGGACTATTATTTACTCTGATTGCAAAAATCAAGTGGATGCATTGTGAATTTGTGATCAGGTTTATTGTTAATAATAAAAAGTGTTTCAATTAATATATCAATACTACGTACACTATAATATATATCCTTAACATTATATTTGCTAAATTTTATTAAATCATAAATATAACCTATTATTATTACGGGCTTAAAAATTTAAAGTTTCAAAAATAATTTTGTATGATGTAAAGTTTGATGCAGAATAATACCATGTATAATTTAAGTGAGCTGTCGGTGCTCTCAAGTCTAAGTTAGAAAGTTATCAGGAAATAAGGAAAGCAATATTATGCAACAACGTGGTCATTAATGTAGCAACGTGAATAAAGGTACTGGAAAAATAAAGTTTGGCGCAAATATTTGGCGCTGTGAGAACAAATTTTTTGCTAGATAGATTTAGTCTTGCTAATAATCTTGTAATTATCTCTTGCCCAGCAACGTGAAGATTGATGTAGCAACTTAATTATGTAATATCATATAATTAGCAAGAAAGATAATATTCATTGTAATCAGAGTCTTGCTAAAACCCCTTTTTGGTGTATTGAACTCTTCTAGCTCAACCTTCTCGGCTACACCATGTGCATCAAGCTTCTTAAGTTCTAAGTCCAATGGACAGAACTCAAGTACACAAAACGGAAGTAATTTGACATTTTCTTTAGGATTTCCTAGTTCTCAGAGCGCCTCAACTTCTCCAACGGAGAACAAAGATAGAATTAGCTGAATGCAAACATTTTTTATATGAAATATAGTTTCTAAATTGTTTCAACCTGTTTTTGCTAAAATATTGTTTCGTTTTTTTCTTTATTTCTTTTGTACATATCCAAAAGTATGGTTGTGTTGTGTGATCGAAAGATTTTCACCAGTAGACAATTCTTTGGGTATCCATTCGTGGCTTTGAAATTTGTACAAATTGAGGCCCATAAACTGGTAAGAATGTCTGGGCTAAATGCTCCAACTTTCTGTGTAACCTTATTAGAAGTTTTAAAAGTTAAAACTATGCTGTGAATCTGTGATTTGTGAAGTTCAAAAAAAAAAAAAAATGAGAATAGTAAAAGCTTGAAAGCATTTTTTTTCCCTGAGTTTGGATCCTTTTATCACTGCATTAGGTCTTGGCGATTATCTCTTTTAAAGTCTCTACTCTGTTCTTCTGAGGCTTTTAAGGAAAGTGCATTAAATATACGCTTCCTCATTTTGTTTTCTTACAGCGCTTAATGAAAGCCTCTTTCCCTAATAAAAACAATTGATTTGAATTTTGTTTCAAGTTTTTTCAATCTTGCGGATAAATTTGGTGTATGACGTTATATCTTTCAAAATAGATACCTTCTGATCTGACAGAAAGGAAAAGTAATGGTTATTCCGGATGAAACCTTGGAGATGGATAAGCTCCTTTCATGTGTGGGATGTACATGAGCAGTTAATTCTTCATGTTTGTACTATTCTATCCCGAGGACGATCAACTGTCTTCTTCTACTTGTTTTTTATTTATGAAGTTCATTTTATTCAATTAATTCGCAGAAATTGATTGATTCATTTTCAGATTAAGGAAATTATTAAAAAAATGTTAGGGATAATTTTCAACACTTGTACCCAATATATATAAGGATTTCACAATGTCTGACTAAAGTCCTGCAATTTTTTTATTTTTTATTTTTTATAAAGTTACTACTTTCTACTTGGATATGGCTTTCATGAATTTATTGAAAGAACTAAATACAACCATTGCTTGATCTATTATAGAAGCTTCCCCCTTCTTTTCTGATTCCCCGGCTAGTTCACTGAATATCATCTGCTTTTGGTTTAGTGAAAAGAAGTTAGAATATGCTGGGCATCAACAGCATTGCAGTATAAACTATGGTTGAAGTATAATCTGAAATGAAGACTTGTCGAAGTGTCCCAGAGAAATGAATTTACCTCGATATCAGTCGACTGCGTGAAACCATTGTCAAAGAAACCATTCTTGAGGGTGAATCTCTAGATTGGCTGTGTGGAACCCACCAAAGAAGGAACCAATGAACAAGTTTTACTGAGGTCACTTCGTATTATTAGAGAGAATTCTCTGATTCAATCTGGTATCATTTTTTCTTGTATGTTGACAATGAATAAGTTGTCAATTTAGTTGTCAATTTGCAGATTTGCGTATTGCTTCAAATGCAGGGAAGCCCATTGCATCAAACTCAAATTATCCGGTATTTTTTTAATGTTTGATTTTATTAACAAATTGCTAACATGAAATTCTTTATTATTTTGTTTGTATGATGATTCATTGAAAATGATTAAAATGTAAACCAATTTGTAGCTTATTTGGGCTTACCTTTATTTGTGGTACAAGTGTGTTAATGTCCTTCAATACAAAAAATTATATCCTATTAGTCTTTTTGTTAAGCTTCTATCTTGATTCCTTGTTCCAGCATCTTTGAAATTTGAAAATACAGAACTTCTGTTTGGTGGTCTGATGCGTGTTAAAGAAAAAAAAAAAAATATATATTTTAGCAATGTTAAACTGTTAAAGTCTCGGTGGATTTTTTAGTCAGTATCGAGAACATTTTCAATATTTATTCATGGGCCATAATTTTAACAATATTTTTTCAAACCTGCGAATTATTTCTTCCTAATTCCCAGAAGAGAGGCGGTACAGTAAAGGTTCTTCATAGCTGATTATGAAGGCATCCTTGGATTCAATTACTACACCCAAATTGTCTCTATGACCTTGGTGTGTTATTAAACTCAGAAATCGTGCTACTTTTTGTGGCAAATTGATCATGGCGGAATAATCTTTTTGTGGCAAATTGGTTTTGACGGAGGCGTCAAAAAGCTTTCTTGCAGTCAAACATGCTACCTTTCTAATAAAAAACTGTATATATAGCAGCGTCGCATCACAGCTTATGTCATTTGTGCATTGAAAATATCCACTTGGAATATATCCATTTTATTACGCACAATTAATATAATACTCAATGTTTAATTGTTTATCAATTGACATCACTGCTTATGCGTGCATGCATTTGGACTGCTTTAAGTTGAAGTGCAAAAACATGCATGATGGCACTTGCAAAATTAAATCGACGAGATGTCCATGCTTATGGCAAGAACATGGCCACCATACCCACAGTATGGACCTTGGTACAATACCGGTTGGCTTCTAATCGATTAATTAAATGTTTTGTTTTTGACAGCTCCAATTCTGAAGAGAGCACCAAACCCAAAAGAAAATATAAACTATATCAGAAGAAAGGGAGGCATAGGGAAGGTCAAATGTCAGCACTTTTTGCCATGCATATCTAACGAATATAAGTGACACACTCCCACAAAAGCAGTAGGCTGTATTACTGGCTCAGAATGAGCACCTCTGCTAAACCATTGATTATCCTAATACGCCTGATCAGTAGTTAGATTCAGTTCATATATACTTAATAGAAACAATGACAATTACATTTATGTGAATGGAGCATCTTTAGCAATAATGCAGCAATCAACTGATCATGCTGATAGTGCACACTATCTAAAAAGAGGACTTTTCAGAATGAATACCTCGGAATGTAAACGTTTCCATTCCAAATTAGCTAATGGAATATTAGTCTTCAACTTTGAAGAGACGGTGCACATTTTCTCCTAGCCATACGTGAACAAATTCTGAAATATTCCTTTTAAAAGGGAAAATGATTCCCTCTGCTGTGCTATATATTGAGACGAGAAGCTCTAGGTTCATGATGATACTATATTAGTAATTGTTGATTAGTTTTACTAGCATCAGATAATTAATTAATACATCTGAGGTCATCAGACGTTATATGCTAATACAGTGCACATTGTAACTCATTTAATTGAATGCATGTGCGTGTGTTCGTGCCAATGATTTAAATAGCGGCGCTATGAACCGCAATAGCGCCGCTATAGAGGTACGACTTGGTAGACCGCTATGGTGTGAAACTAAAAGTGCCGCTATAGCGGTGTTCATTGGTATATAGTAATATTACTTAAAACTATATTTATTTTTGGTTTTTTATTTCTTATGGTGGCTATAATAGTAAAAATTAGCAAAATATAGATGCATTATAATGATATTTTAGAGAAATATAGCGACACAATTTATTACGTGCTAATATAGAATCAATATTACGAACATAACTTTGACATATAAACTCCGGCTGACTTGATCCAATATTAAGTATAATGAGATTTGTCTATTGCAATAATGGATTGTAAAGTGTATGTGTTAAATTTAACTATTATAACACGCATATTATTTAATATGATATTTAATTTTTAATTAAAAATATATTTATGACGTAATAAATATGTACATTTGTACATGCCCGTTATGATCCCATAGCGGCCGCTAAATGACCGCTACCCGCTATCCACTATGACATGAGATTGTCCACTACCAACCCGCTATCCGCTATTTAAAACTTTAGTTCGTGCATAGCAACGAGCCAACGACAATCAATTTTATCAATTAGAAGTTAATAATCTATACTTAGCCTCGGCTTTTTCTGTTTCCAGCACTATTCTGATCCACTGCAAACAGTGATACTTCTAGAGGTAGTTACGTTTTGTTTTCTTTATGATGATTATTAATTAGCTTTTAAAGATAAACTTATATTTATATCTATTAAGAATTCGTCAGTCGTTGCAGCGGAATAATTTCTTTCTCAGTTCGGGTATAGAGATGCATGATTAAAGTGCATCTGCACATGAACCGTGCCTCTTAGAATTTTGATAAAGTGAACTCAGAAATCAATAAAGCACACAGATAAAAATAGACACAAGATTTAATGAGATTCAACACCAACTCGGTGCCTACGTCCTCCACACACATACACACACTATTTTTATTATTTTCTGAATAATCTGAGTTGATACAATACAAGGAGAGAAACTGAATAAATAAAAAAACAATAACTTCTTTCTCAAAACACAATCGGGTAAGAAATACAAGAATATCTAAACACATCTTCAGATAATCTAATTAAATTCTCAATAATCAGTCATCACTTTTCTTGTGCATATTCTTTCCTTTTCTGAAATATCTCCAAGGATTCTTTCCTCTTCTCTGAGATTCTTCCAAATAAGATCAGAACTGTCATTTTCTGTTTGTGCCGTGCATTTGATCCAGGACACGATCTTATGCGGCATAACCCGTGTCTATCCATGCCATGCATCTGATTCCGGATACGATCTTCTGCAGCATCATATTCCAATAATATCCACATTAATGTTAGTTAATGGTCCCATATTCCAAGGTTTTTTTTATTTTTCCTTTTCTTGGTTTTTTTATTTATCTAGTTGCAATAGTGCAAGAGCTTCTGAACTGTATATAATGATCTCATTGCAACAGTTGCATATTGAACTAACAAACATCTCATTTCCTCTACCTAGCTCTAAGTCTTTCTCCTTCGAACAAGAAACACTCATGGCTAACGTCAAACATACAAGTACATATATCATTGTAATTTGTTTAGCACTCATAGTCTCATGTGAGGCAAGGAAACTACTTACAGAGATAAGTGCTACAGAAGTTCATCATATTACCAGAGCCAAGAGGTCTTTTAGTACTGTTGCCAAGCCGAGTATGACGACTGATGATAATCGGCCAAGCACGCCCGGCCATAGCCCTGGTGTAGGACATGCTTTTGGAATGAAAATTGTAGAGAAAAATCTATAGAGGATCCAAACATTTTTCTTTTTCATTTTTTCCCTTTTGCCCTACTGATGTACTAGCCTTTAATTATATTGTGTGTGACTGTAGACATGTAACTATCTAGCAATTGGAGGTTAGAAATTGGTAATGAAATCAGAAATATGCTCTGCTAGCCCTATATCTACTGTTGAACATTGACACACAACATATATATAACATTATAACCTTTGAAATTTTTAATAGTTAATGACATTTAACTTAATACATGAACCAAAATACAATGCTCGAAGTTCAAGATGAACCAATATATTCAATAATTAAACCTAGAAGGCTTAATGCTGATACAGCATATAAATGAATATATATTTTGTCTGTTTGACTGAAAATTATGTTTACTATGGATTTCAAAAACTACTTCCATGTTAACAAATTATTTTCTTCTTTAATTTCTTTGAAAGTAGAAAGTACCAGGTAACCACGTTACCTTATTTTAAGGGATCTGATCCTGGAGTGCGGATACTATCTATTAATTAGTTTATTAATTAATTAATTGTTTGTTTTGACCCTTTTTTTTTTGATGAATTATTTTGATCCTTTTGTTTATATGCAAAAATGGGAAAAAAATAAAACAAATCAAAACATCAATTACCATAGTGGCATAAATTAATGTTCTACTCGATCTAATCACTATATATAGAACCATAATAAAGTGATGTGATTCTCTAATTAATGTTTAACGCGGGAAAAGTTGGGTATGTTGAATTTTATTTTTTGGTAAAAGGTTTGTTATTTGACGGCCAGGTGGCGAAAGTGCCCCCAGGCTGAAATTTCATTGGGAAAAATTGAATGTTACATCAGAAAATTACACAAAAAATTTGTCTACAATATTTGTTTGCTTGAATATAAGTGCCTGACTTTCATGAAATTTATTAATCCTCTAGTGGCCTTGAATTTTTTTTATGTTTCTTATATTGGCATCTTGAAAGTGGCCTTGAATAGCTCAGGCAGCCAAATACGCTTTTCCAAGATAGTTATTTTTTTAACTATATCGAGTCGTGCTGTTAGAATCATGATAATTATTTCCAAATTATAAATCTTTGGAAATCTTGCAACTTATATAGTTATATGTATGAAGAGTTCAAAGTTATTTTTAGTAAAAATCCAATAAAATATTTTTAAACTGTATTCATATATATATATATACAAACAAACAAAAACAATTAATTAATTTGTCCAAAATTTTACTGCATCACTGTATTACAGTACTCGCATTTCTTCTCTTGAGTGGCAAATAGTGTAACAGCACAAGAGGAGAATGGCAAGATCAACAATACAATTCTAATTGGTGCTTGCATTGCCAATGAAGTCATTTTATATTACAACTTGACCATTACAATATGTTATTCATCATTTTATTTTCTTTTTTACATTCAAAGATCCAGTTGTGCTAGCCATGTACACCAAACCTGAGGTAAAGTTGAAAAAAATTAGATAGTATTGGGGACGTCAGGTGCCTATGCTCTTCCTCGTATAAAAAACTGCTATTTGCATAGTGCCTATAGCTAGCTAGCATGTACGTACACTCTACAAAGATGTATAGTGGGCTGTTAATGGCTCTGAGTGAAGTTGAATCCTAAACCATCTATTCCTACTTTACATGACGGCATACAACATGGTCCCCTTGACAAGTGTATAGAGTTATAAATAAATATATCTATACAAATATTGTATCATTATAAATAGTAATATTGTAATAAGCGTGCAGATCACATAAACTAATTTGTCAAAAGAACTTTTGTCCTATATGATTACATTGAAAAGTAAACATCATTACAATAAGCTCTAATGAAAATTAATTGGACTTTCTTTGTGGAGTCACTACATCAAGTTTATTCTTAGCTTTTTAGCCATGATTGACCAGATGGAAGGAATCACAAGGTAAACATTTCTATAGAACTAAGGAAGAGGTTTTGCACGTCTAACTGAAATATTTCATCCATTATGATGATTTAGCTGCATGCAGTGAGTGATGACAGATATGCCTTCTATTTTACATGTCATATATTGACATCTTCTCTAGCTATTATATAATTATCAGTTCATGTTAAGCAGTTACTACCAAAGGTTTAAATAGCGGCCGTAACTGCCGCTATAGCGGCGAGATAGCAGGTCAACGTGGTGGAACACTACAGCGCGACAGATTTAGCGGATTATCCGATAGCACACATCATAGAGGGATTTAGCAGGCATATAGCGGGAAATTAGTGGCGATATAGCGGGAAATTAGCGGAGATAGCTTTGCAGTTTATAATTTGCTGATATAACAGTAGTATTTTGGGCATATCTTTCACATACGAACTCTGATTGATGTGATTTAAAGTTCTATGGAAATGTTATAAAATAAGGTACAACTTTTATGTTTTGAGTTTTTTCAAATTCTAAAAATTTAGTGGTCAAATATGCATATATAATGAATATAATTTTAGTTGACATTAATTAGTTGCATGAAAAATATTTTAACTTTTTATTTTAGGCTAAACTAAACCTTCAAAATACACTTGTATGTGCAAATCCGCTATGGTCCGATATCGGCCGTTAAATAATAGCTATCCTCTATTTAAACCTTTGCTTACTGCTTATATACATGCATGAGCGATACAGTCACAACTCATGTTATAGTACTTTTCTTGTTCTCTGTTCTTTTACATGATATTTTCAGAGAGCCTTCTCTTATATCATCAAATTTCCTTAATAGATCTACTTTAACGTCCAACGGTCACATCAAGTTGGCATCGCCTTACTTTTACCATTTTATTTCCACTTTTTAATATTAGTTAGTGGTGTGGTCATTGGAAATAATTAAATTAATTCTCTCACTATAAATAGAGATAGGATCATAACTGTCACAAAGACAACTAACCAACCAACTGTAAGTTTATCCCAGGTATACCCACTCTCATTCTCAAACAACAGAAAATACTCATGGCCAAATCCAATGTCAGAAGCGCGTATATCCTGTTGTTTTGTTTAACAATGGTTATAATCTCATGTGAGGCAAGAAAACTACACCCAGCTGAGAGAAGTCTTATTCAAGGTGATCATGCTACTGACACTAAAAGGTCTCTAAATGACGGCATTAATTTGATGGTAGCAGTTACTGATAACCGGCCGACTACACCAGGGAATAGCCCAGGAGTAGGTCACCTTTCTGGGCGCAAGAATTTAGAAAAAAGACAATAGAAATTGATGCTAAGTTTGTATGAAAATAAGAGATTCTTTTAGGCTGTTGATGGACTACGGAAACTTAAGCTTTTTGGGTTTCATGAATTTTAGTAGTACCAATACACTTGTTTGCATGAAAGATCAGAAAAGTACTTAACCGCCTCCTGATACAAGATCTTGTGACAGCTTGATTTCAACTATTCCCGTTTCTTTTGTTGAATTTCCCTGTCAGTTGTGTGTCATCAGTACTTAGAAAGTTTCGATACATAATAATGATAATATAATTAATAGAAGATAATATTCTCAATAGAAAGTTCAAATAAGAAGAGAAAAGAAAGCCTTGATGTTGACGGTTATATGGTCCTTATATAGGGTTTACAACTTTACAAAAAAGTGCTTCGGTTTATATTATACAAAATCCCCAGCGCAGCAATATATATTGAATTAACGCTTAGGATTAAACTCACATAACTCGACTCGATAGGCTGAAATACACACATATAATCTAATCAGAAATGATAACTATCATATGTAATTTTATCATTGTTTGAACAAAATAAACACAGAAAATCAACAAGGTGAGCATATATATAGGACATCAAAGTGAACACATACAATAAATAAGTTCAATAAAAATAAGTAGAATATGCATATAAAAATCTGAACAAGCGATAACAAAACTTATTTGTTGTATGTGTTCAAAATAAACATTTATATAGTCATCTAATCTATTTTATGTGTTCACTTTGTTCAAGCAATGAAAAGTGATGGCAAAATTGGAGATGAAAGCAAGCAATTTCCTAATCTAATTGGTTTTAATTAATATTTAGTTCTCCGAAACTGAGGTTTGACATTTCAGTACATATATAGTTGGGCCGTTATAATTAGGTATAAGTTGGCAACACCTCTGAATATATAGGTTCGTGACTTCCCGGATTTAAAAAGCAAAAAAAAAAAAAAAACAAAAAAAACAAAACAAAAGAAAAAGACTATTGGTGTGGTTGGTAGAAATGAATTAAGTACAATGAAATGATGTTTAATTAAATAAACAATATAATATATGCATTAGCAAAAAGGGGAAATATGATAAAAGTACCTGATTGGCGTGGATCCTTAACTTGACCGCATCATTGCATTAGCAAAATCCTGTTTACAACTTGTTGTTTTTTAAGTACAGATCCTTTTTTCACTTTGTAGACTAGGCATGCAAAGCATTTTTGGCTGGTGGACTTGGGCGTATAAAATTAATGTAGATTTTTCTTTCTTTAAAAAAAATAACATAAGGCTTTTGGCAATCAGTCGTCCCTGATCCCTCTGCATTATGTGTATAATTTCTATTATATGATTCTGCGATGTGCGTGATGGGTTTTGAGAAATTTCTCAAACTTTAGGCTCACAAATCATTTTTTCACAAGACCTAATTGTAATATTTCATATATTGCTCAGAGCCTCAGACGTGCAAGATAATGAAAGAGTAAATAGTTTCCTTTCTAAGACGGATAGAATTTGATACTGGCACGCACTTGAAAACAGTTCAAGGATTTCTTTTTCTGACCAATTTTTTTTTAGTGAGCTCCCTTGGAACTAGCTACTTCATTCATGTAGGCTCTGCATCCTTTGAGATCATCCATTACATATACATGCTATTCTTGTTTTTAAGGAAAAATTCTTGGAAAAGAAAACACTTGTTCGTCGATGAATATGTTATAAAAACTCTAGCAATTTTATTTTGCTGGACTCATTGAAATCAAGCTATGTTTAGTGTAGTAAGTCCCTATACATAGGGCTGTCAATGGGTACGGTACGGTACGGTAGAAGATATTTTCATATCCGTACCCTACCCGCACCCTACCCGTACCCGTTAAGAATTAACAGTAACGGTACGGTAACGGTACATAATGGATAATAATAATATTATTAATTTCATAAAAATATATATAATGTGCTAAATAAATAATATCAAATAAATATACAAATAAAGTACAATATTTAGATAATACTTTACATATAATAAAAATCATAAAATTTATTTTCATTAAAAAAATCTATATAAATAATTATAAATTATAATATAATAGAGTGCAAATTAATTTTTTCATCAATATAAATAAATTTCTATGAAGATCAAAACCAACACCATATCTTATGAAATATGCTAATTACATGATTATATATTACATATATGTTTGTAAAATTTTACCCGTTAGATAATGGGTACGAAATAGCCCTTATTCGTACCCGTATCCGTTAACTTAACGAAAATTTTCTTTACCCATACCCATACCCGTTAGTCTAGCGAAAATAAAATCTTACCCATACCCGCCTTATTGAATGCGGTACGAGTACGGTGAATGGATAAACGAGTTTCATTGACAACCCTACCTATACATAGATTTTTTTACTATGTTGGTGAATGTAATAAAAAGTCTAGCAATCATCAATTCCTTGCTACACCTTTGATTTAATTATTGCTTGATCAAAAAAATCTAGCAAGCACCAATTCCTTGCTACACCTTTGATTTAACTATTGCATGATAAAAAAAATCTAGCATACACCAATTCCTTACTACACTTTTGATTTACCTACTGCATGATAAAAAAAAAATAAAAAAAAATCTGGCAAACATCATTTCCTTGACCGCAGCATTTTTTCCACGGCAACACCATTTTAATTAGAGGTAGACTAAAATCAGTTGCGACTGACGGATGAGACCGTCAGCTACGATCAAATCTTAATTTTCAAGGTTCTAACAGTCGATCCGAACTGTTCAATGTGTTCTCCATATTGAAATCTCGTTGGAGACAAAATTTTATATTTTTCTGAAATTTTTTAATATTTGTTTGGTATTTTACAAAATTCTTAATCTAAATAATTCCGAACCCTTCAATAACTATGATTTTTAAAAATCTAAAAAAATAATAAATAAAATCAGAAAAATGTAAAATTTGGTCTCCGATGTGATTTCAATATGAAGAATACATTGAACGGTTCAGATTAGCCATTAAAACCTCAAAAGTTGAGATATAATCGCAACTGACAGGTCCATCCGTCAGTCGTGGCTGATTTTAGCCTATCTCTTTTAATTATAGCTGAAATTTTGTATTTATTTATCCTCATTTGCAAATAATAAAGATGGTAGAAACATAATGAAACAACATAAATTTATGTTATTACAAATGTATGATTAATATCCAAGTTGTCTGGTACACGAATAAATGGCTAACTACGACTAAGGTGCATCAAAAATTCTAAAAATTTGAATGACACCGCTCACACTAATTTGAGATAGGCTGAGGTTGAATTGACTTGAGCGGGTTTGTGATAGTACCTCGTATGCTGAAAAATCACAAAAATCAACTTGATTTAATATTGGTGAACAGTATGTATGAAAAAGAAAATTTTGCATAGCATGTATTTCTTCTCTTCTAAAATGACAGTATCAAGACTTAGTATCAACAGTAAGTGTAAATAGAAAACAATGTATCTTGAAATAACCCAAAACAAAGTCAACTAATAGAAGAGGTAAAGGGTACCTAGCTAGTGGCTGATACCAGCACCGACATTGGTAGGTATGCTTGGACTGGCAAAGAAAACCTCAGTTGATAATTTTACAATCTATGCGTATTTGAACCCAAATCGATCCTCATTTCTGTAACTGAGCAAGAATTTAAGACAACTTTGTTGTTAAACTTAACTGTGTGATTAAGCGTAAATCAAGACTTGATTTAAACTAAATTAGTTAACCAATACACCCAAAATTGTCCCTCAGTAGAAAAAAAAAACTCACATCCTCAAACAAAAAAGCTCTCTGGCTTTCAGGTCTTTTCTCGCAGCGACGAAGCAACTGAAGACGTGCTGGTGATGAGCTTTGTTGACATGTATGTCTCCCATGGTATGTTCCTCTTCAGCACCTTTAACCATTCATATCAAAAAAACAAAAAATACTCACATCTTCAACCACTTGTTTTTTGTGTACTAGATTGCATGGGCTAACAAAACTTATGAAAAGAGTTTATTGCCTCTGACAAGGCAGTGCCAGCAATTGCATAGAATCAAAACAATATAGAGTCAAAAACAGAAGTGATTAGTGTCTTTACATAAGTCCAAAACTAGAAGAAAAAATGGCCAGTTGAAAAGCTCTTAATGGCGCTGAGTTTAGTGCATTTCATAAACAAACTAAAAATACCAAAAAAGAAATTGAAAGCTGTGACTGACCTGTTCTGTTGTGAGCTCCACGTGATCCATAATCATGCAAATTCTTCTGATGTTATTTCAATGTTTCCTCGCATCTCCAACATCTCAACCTGTATAGCAAAAAAAATAAATAAAAGAGAGAAAGGTTTTACAAATAGGATACTGGTCCGATGCGAAATATTCTAACATTTGATGGAAAGACTATGGGGGAGGTGATGTTTAGGGGTAAAACTCACATATAAGTACTGAACTGTGAGTGTGTGTGTGTGTGTGTGTGTGTGTTTTGATACACTAGATAGCAGCTACCTCGTAGAGGTACTGAACTGTGTTGTGTTAACCTTGGTAAAAGCAAAATAGAGTAGGGGCTGAAGTTATGTCTAATTAATTATGGCATAGTGGTATACCAAACATTCCATTAAGGTTAGAAAGGATAGCATTTACTTGTACCCTATTAAGGTCTCCAGGTTAAAGTTCTATTGCATATGTATACCCAAACAATATAATCCACTGGGTAAATATCAACTATTAAAGTTCTAAGGTTTTTTTTTTTTTTTTTTCCTTGATTTTCATTTGCTACAATGCAATACAGGTTAAAGCATTTGAACCTAGTCTGACTGTTTCCAATGGTGACTTGTTTCCATTAGACATCATGGCTGATCTCAAAAGGCTCTTAGGAACAGGACGCCCAGTCTCCATACAAGCCCCAACCCTTCAATTAAAATTTTTTTTGTATAAAAAATAAATTCATTTCTTATTACAAACTAACCTTGAACTAAGAAGTGGGATTCAATTGTATCAAAATTTTTTCTTGTATAAAAAATTATGCTTTAGGAAGTGTTGCAGAGCTACTATTTTTTCAAATTCTCACATAACTAGTGGGTATAAATTCAGTAGTAATCTCACTGCTGAGACCAAGTCAGGTTAATTCAGCTAAGATTGAGCACACTTAATCATTTAAGAAACCTGGCACAATGTTATACTCAATGGACATGTAACATCCATGGCTGGTGCTCAACCAACAGATAGTAAATTGAGCTACTATATTTTTAGATATCATTTTTTATTTTATTGTTTTGTCCTTTTTTAAGGGTAAGGACATGCTATAGAATAGTAAAAGGACCTACCCAAATCCTTTATTGGGCTCCTGAACGAAGGTAGCACGCCTAGATATCTCTTGCGAATGAGTAATCCCTTAAACAGATAATCAACGACAATACCAATACATAAGTATTTTAGGAATTTCAAACCCTAAAGTTTGCGAAATAGATTGTAAGAGGCCAACACATTTTAATAGTGATAGAATGATAGATTCTAAAATTCTCTACTAAAACATTTTGTGAACCAATGACTAAAACATTATTTTAGAATGATAGACTCTAAAAAATAATTTTGTGAACCAGTGACTCACCACACCATTCTCATGCAAAAAACTATCATAGCCGGTGTCTACTCTTTCTTCACATGCTGTCACCACACGTGTTTGCTTCAGGTTCTCTCCACCATTCAACTGCACCGTATCAAAGGTTCAAATAGGTCGAAAATTTAGAAGTATTTTGTAGTTGTTTGGCAATTATCCTGAGCTTGAAAAGAAGAAACTTTTCGAAAGTTGGTTGTGAACTTCAAATAATGGCATTCAAGTACGCAGGGTTGGTTGTGGCATGTAGGTATCAACTTGGAAATAGATTGGCAACAGAATTTATGCTTTTGCACAATCAAGTTTTAAGGTGTCATCTTAGGTAATTTGTCTGTTGTTTTCATCGTACTAGTTCTTTATATTGCTGATAAGTGAAATTATTTGAGAAACTTTAATTCATCGGTAAAATAAAAAATATTGTCGATATGTAGATACAACATCTCACAAACATCCCTGAGATATATGTTTTAAAACTTATAAATACCTTGAAGAAAATTGGAGAATTAATTGCATGGATTAATATAATAAGCAAAAGCTTCTTTAAGTAAATTAAATTAAATGAAAGTTACAATGTATCCACAGAGACTCACAATTTGCCAGTGTATGATAGGTTTCCTAGTATTGGTGGAATCGGTCTGGTTAATCAATTTCCTTGAAGTGATCTACAAAACAAATTAAAATGGTAAGAAAAAGAAAAAAAAAATTTCTAATCACCAAGGCAGTGATAATTTTTAAAAAGAAGGTTTACAAATACAAAGTGGCTATTCGAAGAAATCAATATTGTAAGGGATCTCACTAGTGAGTGGTTGTATGATATGTCTCTGTCGCACAGTGAATGCACAGTTAAAGAGTTGCCATGCAAACCTCTGCACAAGTATTAAAAAAAGAAAGCGGCTATTAGTGTTGCACTTCATTCCAATATGTAAGCCTTGTGAAATCTCAATTCTTAATAAATGATTCAGTAAAACAAATTATAGAGAAAACCCACAAACTCACAAGTACTGTAACACTTCATTCCAAATTATAAGCCTTGGAATATCTCCAGATAGTTAGTTTTGAGCTAAATCCCTATCAGAAAGGCATCACGAATTAATCCAACTTTGTCAACGTACACGAAATTGTTTGCCTCCGGTGGACATTCAATAGTAAGAACTTACATGGGAGATGAACTCAAAAGTAATAAGATCTCACATATCTCTTCCCTGCAAAGAATTATTACTACATTCTTATTCATACTGGAAAAATGAGATTTACTCGAGAAATGAGGTTTATTTAGCTGGAACAGACTTGTACCTGCTTGTTACCAGTTAACAAACTTCAAAAAATTACAATGGTGAACACAAGCATGCATGAACTACCATAGATTAACTTAATTAACATAGATATAAACCGGTGCAGGTCAATACTAGTTAAAGCGAGCCAAGCATCAAAAGTTGATGTAATGGATCCACAAGCACTAACATAAATTAAAGATCTCGCAGCAATAAAGTTCAAGTTCTGATCAGATCAATCAAGCAAAATTATAGAGGGGAAAACAAGAAGTACCAGTGAATTGCTCCAGAGGTAAAATGATAAAGAAATAGAGACGTAGAGTCATGGCCAACACCTCGCGTTGCTTCATCGCACCACAACCTGGCCTCACCATCGCCACTACCTTCCCTACCTCCGGCCAGGCTCGACACCTTGCATCTTCTTCCTCCTTAAAACCCTAGTGTTGCCTTGTCGGATGGGATTATCGGAGGGTCTAATGGGTTAACGGAGGCACGGAAGAGGAGCTGACATGGGTGGAGCGGACTGCTCGAGGTTTCGCTAGAGAGAGAAACGAGAAGAAGAGACGAAGGGGTAACGGGTCAGTAAGTGAGGAGAAATGAAGGACGAAGGAAGGAGAGAAATTTAATGAAAGAGGTGTGCCTGATCCGACGGTTCACATAAAATAGAAAATTAATTTGTTCATCGGACGGTCTCTATTTAAGGAAACTAATCAGATAGCTTTTTAACCAATGCACAACTATTCTAAAATGAGTTTTGGAATTTCATTAATTTAATTTAGCATTTCTTTACTGAAAATATTTGAGAAATTTTCAAATTTTTTTAATGTAACAATAATTTTAAAATTGTACTACATCAATTTGTTAAAATTAGGATTTACTAATCTTAAAAAAAAAACCTAAAATCAAAGAAAAATGAAAAAGTCTAGCATGAACATCTAGCAATAGATTTATTTATAAGAGAAATGAAAACGTCTAGCAAAGTTGTCTATCAATAGATCTAATTGCTACATAAAGTAAAAACTCTATCAAGAAAAATCTATCAATAGGCCTTGTTTCTTGTAGTGATCGATGTGCGTGATGGGTTTTTGAGAAATTTCTCAAACTTTAGGCTCACAAATCATTTTTTCACAAGACCTAATTTCACAAGAAATTGACTTTGACCGTATTGCCTTCCCCACTTCTTATCAAGGACGACACGGTGTCTTATTTACAAACAGTCGAAGATGAGAAGGACTATCGGCGGTAGGAGGTTGGGCTAGTGCATAGGAACTGTACAGCGGAGGAGGATGAGCGGTACCGATGCAAATCTAGGATTTAGCGATGCAGTTGTACGGAGGAGAGGAGGAGGAGGAGGAGGATAGAAGGAATAGTGGATCAGAAATATGGGAGCCATGGATCAGAAATTAGAAAGGGGCCTATGAAATTTTGAAGGATTCAATGAGATTCCAAACAAACGATACATCTAGAACGGATCACTGAATTCTCACTTGTACGATCAATAATACCCGTTACACATACATCTACAGGTTAACACGTTGCAGTTGTCGGAAAATTTCTTTGTAGTATTAGTTGGAGCTGAAGGTGTCGGCCAATATTTAACAAAATAATCAAGGACACCCACGCCTCTTTATTTATAATACTTATTTCATGAGGTAAACTAAAATTAGCCGCGATTATATCTTAATTTTTGAGGTTTTAATGGCTTATCCAAACCGTTCAATGTGTTCTTCATATTGAAATCTCATTGGAGACCAAATTTTACATTTTTCTGAATTTTTTTACTATTTTTTTGAGAATTTTAAAAATCGTTGCTATTGAAGGGTCCAGAATTGTTTAGATTAAGAATTTTGTAAAATACCAAAAAAATACTAAAAAATTTCAGAAAAATGTAAAATTTGGTTTTCAATGAGATTTCAATATGAAGAACATATTGAGCGGTTCGGATCGATTTGTTAGAATCACAAAAATTGAGATTTAATCGCGGCTGACAGACTCATCCGTCAGTCGCGACTGATTTTAGTATACCTCATATTTCATATATTGCTCAGAGCCTCAGACGTGCAAGATAATGAAAGAGTAAATAGTTTCCTTTCTAAGATGGATAGAATTTGATACTGGCATGCCTTAGGTTGTGCTCCAGAAAACTAAATCGGAATGAGAGGAGAGGAGAGTAACGAAACAATCGGAGGAGTTTACTCTGCCCGACTGTTTACTCGCTCCATGCGGAAAGAGAAGACGACGGAAGGGAAGAGAAGAAGATGGAAGAGCACACTCAAATTTCGGAAATTTTAGAGTAAACTTTTACACCCCAAATCGAGAGTAACGAATTCCGATCAATCCTTACTCTCCTCTCCGTTCCTCTCCTTTAATACTAGAGTTCTGGAGCAGACCCTTAAACTTGAGAACAGTTCAAGGATTTCTTTTTCTGACCAATTTTTTTTTTAGTAAGCTACCTTGGAACTAGCTACTTCATTCATGTAGGCTTCTGCATGCTTCTGAGATCATCCATTACATATACATGCACTTCTTGTTTTTAAGGAAAAATTCTTGGAAAATAAAACACGTGTTCGTCGATCACCCATTTATATATAGTGGATGGATAAAATACACTCTGGTGTACGGATCGTCTCCCGTACACCAAAGTCGTTTTTTAATCAAACAGTCGATCCGAACCGTTCAAGTTGTTCTCCATATTGAAAAACTCTTTGAGACCAAATTTTATATTTTTTCAAAATTTTCTGCTATATATTATGATATTTTCAAAAAACACTACAATTGGAGCATTTCAGGCCCTCCAATTTGAAAATATTATAATATATAGTAAAAAAAATTCGAAAAAATGGAAAATTTGGTCTCCAAGAGTTTTTCAATATGGAGAACAACTTGAATGGTTCGGATTGACTGTTTGAATTTTGAATTTTGAAAACGACTCGGGTGTACGGGGATGATCCATACACCAAAGTGTATTTTATCACTCCTACACACACACACACACACACACGAATCTGTATCTGGATAGACGATGCCATGCATGATTGCTAAAATCATTAGCTAATCAACAATTTGTAGCATAATCAGTTAATACATTTAAGTCTTGTAGCATAATAAATGACTCATGTTTTCTAAGCTATATATACAGGAATGTGCAAGTCATATACTCATATATCTAAAATTACTATATGATAATGTTATCAAGTATGTTTATGTAATTAAAAAGGTCATATTTAGTGTATATAAGTAGTTTAATCTTCGGATGCAAGGGAAAATTAAGTTAAGATAGATTACAGAAGAAACATATAATAATTTAGATATTAAGTGAAAAGAAACCTTTTTTTATTTTATATCCGACAAATGCTGAAGTGCATCAAGCACATCTTCCACTACAAATTAAATTTGGTGGAGCTGAATTAATGAATTTAATATATTTGCTGCTATCTTCAAAAATTCTTTTCGGGTACTTATACGCTAAACTTTGCTGTCTTCTGAGGTGGATTTCCATGAACTTATAATATATATACAGGTAACTTAGAAATTGCAAGACAAAAGCGAGACTACAAAATTTAAAGGACCAAATTGAAAAATGAATGTTTCTCCTTCTCCAAAATTCCAAATCGGATTCGGATACATTTTGTCTGATTTACTCTTCACAGGAAAAGAAAGCCTACAATTTATGCCCGCATGGATCTCTGTAAAGTCTCAATTCACCAATCAAGTCCTTTTTATGGGGCCTTTACGGGCCTATTCCGAGCTTGCTTGTCCGAAAAAACTAAAAACAATATTAAAATATTTATGAATTTCGTAAATATTTCAAAAAAAATTAGAATTATATAAATGGTATTGTGATATCGGTTTAGTATCGGTTTTCCAAAAACCGATACTAGTTTTAAGGTTTATATATTTTTAAAATTAGTTAGATCCTACCAAATCATACTTCTCAAAATCAAGCCTACACATTTACCTCAATCCGCTGCCACTTTTAGCTTTTATAACTCTGGATCTTCTACTTCGGTCCAATGCATCAATTTGTGTTGACATGCTGCTCTTTTTTTTAGAGAAAAAAAAAGAGTTGTTCTCAAATTCAACTATATATATATAGAGTTTTGCTATGGTGAGTTGCAACTCACCAAAGGATCGGTGAGTCGCGCTCAAAACTCCTAAATTTAGTTCAAAATGACCGATCCAAACTTTCTAATGCAATCTCTCTATTGAAATCTCCATGCAGACCAAATTTTATATTTTTTCAAAATTTTTTAAGTATTTTTTTGAAATTTTATAAAATCGTTAATCTAATTAGTTCTGAACTGTTCAAAAACAACAGTTTTTAAAAATCCGAAAAAAATACTTAAAAATTTCAAAAAAATATAAAATTTTGTTTGCATGGAGATTTCAATAAAGAGATCGTATTGGACTATTTGGATCGGTCATTTTGAACTAGATTTAGGAGCTTTGAGCGCGACTCACCGACCCTTTGGTGAGTTGCAACTCACCATAGCAAAACTCTATATATATATATGAGAAAGTTTAATATGCACTATAGTGCATAGAGTTTTCTATGCACTGCGGACTTTTTTGAAAATATTTTTGTAAATTGACAAATCTAATTTAACCAATCTAATCTACATATTGAAATCTCATAACAAACCAAATTTTACAATTTTTGAGATTTTATTACTATATATTTTTATTTTTTTAAAACATGTTGTTATTGGAAACAAACTGCTATTTACAACATTCCAAAAATGATAGATTTTAAAAAATTTGAAAAAAATAGTAATAAAAACTAAAAAATTATAAAATTTTGTTTGCTATGAGATTTTAATATGTAGATTAGATTGGTTAAAAATATCCTCAAAAAAGTCCACAGTGCATAGAAAACCCTATGTACTATGGTGTATATTAAATTTTCTCATATATATACACTTCTTATTGATAACTATTTTCTAAATGCGGCATAAGCATTACAATGAATCATGCAAAATTGCTAAGATTATAATCTCCACAAAATTATATATAAACGGGAATTGCTTCAGACCATCCCCTCATTTACCATCCCACCTTCCGTAATTCTCTCTCCCTTCCGATTCTCCCTCCCTTCCAATTCTCCATCCCTTTCTCCCTCCGACCTCCGACCTCCGGCCTCCCTCCGGCCTTCCTCGCTCCCTTCCTCCCTCCCTCCGGCCTTTCTTTGGCCTCCCTTCCTCCCTCCGGCCTAAAGATGTTGTAATAAGTGATCAACTAATAAGCGAAAATGATCAGTTTGTCGCAACGAAGGATCATCTTATATTTACATATATTAGATACGATAAGAGATCGTCTTATAAATATATATATGATCAGATTGTTATAATTGTTAGAAAGTGCTCTTTTTTAAATTTTCTTGCTAATTACCATTAATTAACTCAATTTAACAACAAGCATCTCGATAGATCTTGTTCAAGCATCAACACACAAAAGAGAGAGTAGGAATGCTACCTCTCATAGACTAGTAACTAGGAGGCTCGAATCCGTTGATGTCGAGATTGCACGCACCACCACGAACGCCTTGGCCTCGAGTCCATCAAGAAATTAACCAAAACCTCAAGGCATATGCTAGTAAGCAAGAGATAATAGCTAATCCCCTTTTAATCATTCTATTTAATCTACTATTTAATGGAAGGGTTTGATTGCTCAACAGATGAGCTAAAGGAGGTGGAATAAGAGCAAGAAAAGAGGAAGAAAATCTGAATTTTCTTCTCCAATTTTCAGCCAATGAGGAAGAGGGAAGATGGAGGTTAAGGTGGTTAGGGTTTCTCTCTCCAAATGGTCTCCTTTTATAGCCAACCACTTCCCATGACAAGTTGCAACTATTTACAACATTGTCACTTGCCCTAGCTGAAATTTTAATGGGCTCAAGAGCCCATTTTATCATGTGTTAAATGGTCCATTAATTCATTAATTAATGATCCATATAATTGCTCTCTTGTTGGACCTTTAGTTCATCAATTAAATAAAGGCCCATTAGCTCAATTTAATTCCATTAATTAAATTATGTTGAACGAAATTAATTATCAACTATTTGATAATTATTTTGGAATTAGCAAATACATTAATTTATTTTTATATGATCTCTTTGACATAATTAATTATAACGGTTCGCAACGGTATATAATTATTTAATCAACTTATCATATTTTCGCAATACTCATTGTTGCGAATAAATAAATAATGCACTGTATGGTCAAGTTCTATTTGTATGACCCTTTGAGGATTTATGTTATGTTGGCCATGGAATTAAATCGCTATTTAATTCCAATAATCATAAGCGGTATCTAGCAACACGTTATGATTTCTAATTCGCATAAATAATGTACTGCTACAATATCTCAATCCTGCATAAGAAATAAAAGTATCTCCTTGTCTGATTCTTATGTCACATGATATCACTGTATAATCCAAGATAGGAATGTATCATTCTTGCAGATTATACATTTCTTGATCTAGAATTGATTGTACAAGTTGTCCAAACAATCAAACTCCATCAAGAGACCCAAACAGATATCATCACTCACTAAGTGAATTAATGAGGGACATATAGTTTTCTTGATGAACAATTTTTTTCCGCATAATTCAAGAGAACATAAATAAAGTCTGTATAGCAGCCCTTATCAGGAATCAACGGTAAATGATATTTATTGAACCTATCCTCATGTGGAAAAGTTGAACCATCTCAAACTTAGAATCAAACTCATATGAAATAAACAATGACACATAATACAATCCATATGTTTATTTCATTGGATCATGTCATGTACTATGTTCTAATAACATACACATATACAATTAAGTTGGTAACACCTTACCTATGATTTGTAGAACTTAATCATCACTTATCTTGCATACTAATCTTTTATGATAATTAATGTTCCTTGTTAATTATCAAGATTACGGACGATTTAGATTTATTACTGTCATTCTAATGAATGATCCACAAAGATCTACAATTCAGATCCTCAACCTGAATGATCTGTCAGTAATAAAATCTAGGAACAAATGATCAGATATCATCAATAACATAAACTAAAAAATTAAGTCATTAAATATTGACTTCTATGACACAACTCCAACAATAATAAGTGATCATCTTATAAAGTTTTGTCAGATATAACAAGTGATCATCTTACAAGCATAAATGATTAATTAGGTGTAACAAAGGATCATCTTATTAGTTATGTAATAAGGAATCAACTTATAAACATAAATGATCAATTAGTTGAATGAAGGGATCATCTTAATATAAATGTATTGAATGCAAATGAGAGAAATGAGAATCACGGGACAGAGGAGAAGGAGAGGGAGAAACATGTCACGGGGGAGAGGAGAGAAAATTAGAAGAGAGGGAGGGGAACGACGGAGCATAGAGAGAAGACGAGAGGAGAGGAGAGATGAGGAGGGGAGCGATCAGAGGGGTGCTTCCAGCGCCCTTTCCATTTTTAGTTGAGGATGATACGGATTGCAAATTAGGGGATTGCACCTATAATCCCCGTATATAAACTACACAAGGGAGTGAAAACATCAACGAATAGAAGAACAACCGTGGTAATAATAATTTGAAGTTCATGTGACCAAATTTGATGGAAAAGAATTATATATGTGCAGGTGAAGTCGTTCAAATAATTCACCGTCAAATTAAAAGTGCGTGAATTAATTATGTCTGCATTTTCATAATGAATTCTAAGTAGTAGCACCAAGTTTTTTTTTTTTTTCTTGAGTTCACTAACATGAATTTTGATTTTTTTATTATTTATTTCAAATTGTGAAGATGATGGCAATGTTTCTAGCTTCTACAAATAATAATCTTTCAAACATAAACTTGAATACGATGGATAAATGTAGATTCTGATCGTACCATTAAAATTACATTAACACAAGGGCTCCAAATATCTGAAGTGGTACAATTAAAATTGCAAGAAGTTGCCAGAACATAAAATCATGCTACAATTAACTACTAGAACTTTATCAAACTATTCTCCATCAGTTTCCTCTTGCTACTCTCTTCTCCACTAGTTTGTCCCTTGGCTTTTTCTTCTTTTTGGCTATATCTTTTGTTAAATGATAAAAGAAAATAATAATTAGGCAAAATAGAAAAGGATATACTAGAGTTGATAAAATTTGTACGGACACAAGTATTGGGTCTTTTTTCTTCTACTTTTTTTTTTTTTTTTTTTTTTTTGCTGTTTTCATGTTTAGTGGGATGTTAATACCTTTGGACATGGTTTAATGTTCAGAGCCTCTCTTTCCACACTAGGCACAAGTCCTCTTGACTAGAGCTTTTTCAAAAGCAAAAGTACTCAGAGATATTAGCGAAACACTTGGTACTAGCTTGCCTAATAAATTCCAATAAAATCCAACTCGAGATCTGGTACTAGATCGGTATAGTTACCAAATCGGTATCAGTTACATTAAAAAGAAAAAGAAAAAGAAAGCGCTTCTGTCAGAGAGGAACGGAGAAATAATTTAACGGAAAACTTTAAAAACAGAAGCTCATCAGCGCCTACACGAGTCTTGACGTAGATGAATGGTCCGGATGAGATTGACTGAAGGGGCTATCAAATGAATTTGACCGAATCATTTCTCAAATATATATAAGCAAAAGGTAGTATTGGTTTTTTCAAAAACCGTGGTTTCTGAAAACCGATATCGCAATATCATTTATATAATTTTGATTTTTATTACAATATTTTCAAAATTGGTGAATATTTTAATATTATTTTTAATTTTTTCGGCTTTCTTGTGAACCCTGTGCAGAATAGCAACTACAAAGCTAAACATTTAATATTTAAATATAGTTGAGTATATGATAAGTCAGAAAATTATGTGAATATATTTAGAATATTCACCATTTTGTGACAAATTAATCTTAAATGAAACCTCAAAAGGCTTTGGTGGTCAAACATGTCGTTTCTTGAAGTGAAAATATCTTCATAACTAATTAATCCGGCAATTGGTGGCAAGAAGATTCCATAAGTTAAAGTACTTCATTTTAACAATCCTTAATCCTACTTGTCCAATATTCTGCTAATTAGGACGTATACCACTCCCTAAGGAGATGCAGAGTCTCGGGAAGTACCAAGACCTCACATGATTTATGAGCATGGTAAAGACCAAGAGCGCATCTGAACTTTAGTATAAGCATTTTTAATTAGTTACAAACAAGAAGAGATTAATTGACTAGTTTTATATCTAGTAGAAGCATTTTTTGATTAATTACAAACCAGATAAGTTTAATTGACTAGTTATATCTAGGCTATAGCATATTGGCCTATTCCTAGCTGTTGCTGGCCTATTCGGCTATTCCCCATTAAAAACACACACGGTTACCAAAAAATAATAAATATAAAGAGTCTACATGTAAAATATTGTGTTGAAATGCCTTAAAACAAATGTAGAAATGGGTGGAATGCTCAAATGATACTTAGAATATGCATTATTTTCACTTTATATGCGTAATTACTATGTATTATCCAATCTTTTTTAATAAGTACGATATGAATCATATTCTAGACCGTATAGAGAACTTAAATATAGATTATTATAATAAAATGACTAAGAATGAATTCAGAAACGGATAAAATGCTCAAATGATACTCAGAATGAGCGTTATTTGCACTTTATATGCGTAATTGCTTGGTATCAGGGGCAAAGCTATGTGGGGATTGGTGGGTCCATGGACCCACCTCAAAAAAAAATTACTTGATATTACAATTGTTTGCAATTCAAAGAAAATCACAAGAAGGTAGGACCATCTCAAAAATTTGAAGGACCCAGCTGGACATGTCGTGTTTGATTTGAACTGCGAAACAACTCCTAAAAAATCGCATAGGACCCAGTTAGCATTTGTTCCTGACTAATCGTCTTCTTTCTTCTTCCCCAATGAATCTTATTAAGACAAAACTTAGAATATAATGGAATATTTAGATGAATAATTATTTGTAGCATATATATACTAGCGCGAATATCGCGCATTTGCGTGATTCGTCTATATAATGTTTTGTGAATTTTAGTACATTATAAACAAAAGCTGCCATAGAAGATCAAAAATACAATTCGGATGTTATATAAAAACTACCACTAAAAATCCTAAATACCATTCCTGTCAAAAAAATTCCAAGCGACACAAAAGATAAAAAATATTGTGGTTTGAATAGTAGCTGAACTCCTCCGTATGCCTCTCATCTTTATATATCTATAATATAGAAAAATAAGTGTTCAATGAGATTTCTAATGAACCTATTATGCAAAATTAGGAGAGAAAAAAATGAAAATTCGTAGGAAATTATTGTACTTTTGTATTACTAGCAGATACGCCCACCCAATGTGTGGGGAAATTTTTATTATTTTGTTACACTTAAATAAAATAGATAATAGATAAACATATAAATATGGGAAAAGGTAAATTGATGAACATGGATATTTTTTAACGAATAAAATTATTAAAAAATTTATGTGGGATTGTCAAGCTTAAATATAAAAGTAAATAATAGTTATGTACATAGAAGCTATAAGTATTTTGCATCATTTATGTTCCAGATGCAAAGAAAATTATGATATGCAAACACAATATAAAAAATATACGTCAAGTTATTATTTGAAAAAAAAACAGATTTGGAACGTCCTTGAAATGGTGCATGCAATAGGAGAAATTAAAAAAATAGTGCAAGAAAAAAATAATAAAATCGCTAGAGTCAACAATCGAACTTAGGAAATATTGACAAACTCCCTAAAAACTTTAATTCAATTCAGCGACCGGACACTTTCTGTCAAAGAGTCTGACTCTTTGTTAGAAATACAAATCTGAACCGCACATCATATCAAATTGCACAGATCAATGGTTTATAATTGATGTTAACGCATGTTTCCACCCCTAGTGGTTGAAATTCATGACCTTTCTATGGCTGCTTTTATAAGTAGTATAGATTATTTTGTATATTAAATATATTATTTTAGATTTTCTATTCTTATTAATATATATATATATATATATGATTTCTCTTGAATTTTTGTATGTAACATTATTTTATAGTTGTTCATTTAAAAATTATTATTATAATATGTCTATATTAGACATTACATCATACATATGTTTTCAGCAAAAAAAATTTATGGACCCTGCTGATACAAAATCCTAGCTACGCCACTGCTTGGTATAATCCAATCTTTATGAATAAGTAAGATCTGAATCATATTCAAGACCGTATGGAGAGTTTAAATGAAGATTATTGTGCTGAAATAACCTGAAATGAATTTAGAAACGGTTGAAATGCTCATAGATACTCAGAATATGCAATATATTCACTTTATAAGCGTAATAACTATCTATAATCTAATTTTTTTGAATGAAAAAGATTTGAATCATATTCTAGACCCTCTAGAGAGTTTAAATGTAGATTATTGTGATGAAATGACTTAGAACGAATGTAGAAACAGTTGAAATGCTCAAATGATTCTTAAATAGAATATGCTTTATTTCTACTTTATGGGCTCGTTTGGATCGTATGGGAATAAAGAAGGAATAAGGATTTTAGGAATAAAACATTGGGAAGTGTGTAACTTTGTGAAGAAAATATTATTCCTAGGAAGAAGCTATTCCTAAGCAATCCAAACGCCCCCCTATATGCATAATTACTATGTATAATCTAATCATTTTTAATAAGTACTATCTGAATCATATTGTAGACCATATAAAGAACTTAAATATAGATTATTGTGATGAAATGACTAAGAATGAATTTAGAAACGGATGACATGCTCAAATGATGCGCAGAATGAGCATTATTTGCAATTTATATGCGTAATTACTTGGTATAATTCAATCTGCTTGAATAAGTTAGATATGAATCATGATCTAGACCATATGGAGAGTTTAAATGAAGATTATTGTGATGAAATGTCTTAAAATGAATTCAGAAATGGTTGAAACGCAAAAATGATACTCAGAATATGCATTATATGACCTTTATATGCATAATAACTATGTATAATCAAATATTTATGAATAAGTAAGATCTGAATCATATTCGAGAGTGTATGGAGAGTTTAAATGTAGATCATTGTGATGAAATGATTTTGAATGAATTCAAAAACGGATGAAATGCTCAAATGATACTCAGAATATGCATTATTTCCACTTTATATGCGTAATTACTATGTATAAATCCTATCTTTTTTAATAAATAAAATATGAATGGTATTCTAGACAATATAAAAGGTCTAAATGTAGATTATTGTGATGAAATGAATTAGAACGAATGTAGAAATGGTTGAAATGCTCAAATGATACTTAGAATATGCTTTGTTTCCACTTTATATGCGTAATTACTAAGTCTAATCCAATCTTTTTGAATAAGTAAGAGAATCATATTTTAGATCGAATAGAGAGTTCAAAAGTAGTTTATTGTGATTAAATGTCTAAGAATGAATTCAGAAACAGTTCAAATGCTCAAATGATACTCAGAATAAGAATTATATTAACTTTATAGGTGTAACAACTATGTATAATCCAATCTTTTTTAATAAGATATGAAACATATTCTAGACCCAATATAGAGTTTAAATATAGATTATTGCGATGAAATAAGTTAGAATAAAGGAAGAAACGATTGAAATGCACTGATGATACTCAGAATAAGCATTATTAGCAATTTATATGCATAATTACTACGTATAATCCAATCTTTTTGAATAAGTAAGCCCTGAATCATATTCTAGACCTTATATAGAGTTTAAATGAAGATTATTATAATGAAATGATTTAGAATGTTGATTATTGTGATGAAATGACTTAGAATGAATTCAGAAACGGTTGAAATGCTCATATGATACTCAGAATATGAATTATATTCACTTTATAGACTTTATAACAATGTATAATCCAACCTTTTTGAATAAGTAAACTCTGAATAATATTCTAGACCTTATAGAGTGTTTAAATGTAGATTATTATGATGAAATGACTTAGAATGAATGCAGAAAATATTGAAATGCTCAAATGATACTCAGAATATGCATTATTTACAATTTATATGCGTAATTACTAGTCTCAATCCAATCTTTTTGAATAAGTAAGATCTGAATTGCATTCTAGACCTTATAGAGAGTTTAAATGTAGATTATTGTGATGAAATGACTTAGAATGAATACAGAAACGATTGAAATGCTCAAATGATACTCAGAACTTGCATTATTTGCAGTTCATATGTGTATTACTTGGTACAATCCAATTTTTTTGAATACGTAAGATATGAATCATATTCTCAACCATATAGAGAGTTTAAATGTAGATTATTTTGATGAAATTGACTTGAATATAGAAACGATTGAATGCTCAAATGATACTCAGAACTTGCATTATTTTTCACTTTATATGCTTAATTACTATGTATAATCCAATCTTTTTGAATAAGGAAGGTCTGAATAATATTCTATACTGTATAGACAGTTTAAACGTAGATTATTGTGATGAAATGACTTAAAATGAATGCAAAAATGATTGAAATGATCAGATGATACTCATAACTTGCATTATATACACTTCATACGATCTAAATCATATAAGATCTAAATGATCTTATATCTTTTATCTTTTTGAAATGAATGCAAAAATGAATGCAAAAATGATTGAAATGATCAGATGATACTCATAACTTGCATTATATACACTTCATACGATCTAAATCAAAATGATTGAAATGATCAGATGATACTCATAACTTGCATTATATACACTTTATACGATCTAAATCATATAAGATCTAAATGATCTAAATGATCTAAATCATATACGATCTAAATCATATTGAAATGATCTTATATCTTTTTGAATATATAAGATCTAAATCATATTCTAGACCGTATAGAGAGTTTAAATGTAGATTATTGTGATGTAATGACTTAGAATGAATGCAGAAACGATTGAAATGCTTAAATGATAGTCAGAACTTGCATGATTTGCACTTTATATGCGTAATAACAATGAATAATACAATCTTTTTGAATAATTAAGATCTTAATCATATTGTTTACCGTATAGAGAGTTTAAATGTAGATTATTGTGATGAAATGACTTAAAATGAAACCAGAAACAATTGAAATGCTCAAATGATACTCAGAATTGCATTATTTGCACTTTATATGCGTAATTACCATGTATAATCCAATATTTTTGAATAAATAAGATATTAATCACATTATAGACAGTATAAATAGTTTAAATGTAGATTATTATGATGAAATGACTTATAATTAGTCTAGAAATGACTGAAATGCTCAAATAATACTCAGAATTGTATATTTGCACTTTATATGAGTAATTACCATGTATAATCCAAATTTTTTGAATAAATAATATATGAATCATATTCTAGACAGTATAAAGAGTTTAAAGGTAGATTATTGTGATGAACTGACTAAGAATGAATCTAGAAACGATTGAAATACTCAAATGATACTCAAAATTATCTTATTTGCACTTTATATGCGTAATTACCATGTATAATCCAATCGTTTTGAATAAATAAGATATGAATCACACTATAGACAGTATAAAGAGTTTAAATGTATATTATTGTGATGAAATGACTAAGAATGAATCCAGAAACGATTGAAATACTCAAATGATACTCAGAATTGCATTATTTGCACTTTATATGCGTAATTACCATGTATAATCCAATCTTTTTTAATAAATAAGATATGAATCATATTCTAGACAGTATAAAGAGTTTAAATGTATATTATTGTGATTAAATAATATAGAATAAATTCAGAAACGATTGAAATCCTCAAATGATGCTCAAAATTGCATTATTTACACTTTATATGCGTAATTACCAAGTATAATCCAATCTATTTGAATAAACAAGATGTGAATGTTAGTCTTGACAGTATAAAGTATTTAAATGTAGATTATTGTGATGAAATGACTAATAATGAATCTATAAATGATTGAAATGCTCAAATGATACTCAAAATTGCACTATGTGCACTTTATATGCGTAATTACCATTGTATATGCCAACCTTTTTGAATGAAAAAGATATGAATTATATTCTAGACAGTATAAAGAGTTTAAATGTACATTATTTTGTTCAAAAGATATAGAATAAATCCAAAAACGATTGAAATGCTAAAATGATATTCAGAATTGCATTATTTGCACTTTATATACTTAATTCTCAGGTATAATCCAATCTTTTTGAATAAAAAATATATGAATCATATTCTAGACAGTATAAAGTTTTCAAATGTAGAATACTGTAAATAAATAACTTAGAATGAATCCAGAAACGACTGAAATGCTCAAATGATACTTAGAATTGCATTATTTGCACTTTATATGTGTAATTACCATGTATAATCCAATCTTTTTGAATAAATAAGATATGAACCATACTATAGACAGTATAAAGAGTTTAAATGTGATTATTGTGATAAAATTTCTTAAAATGAATCCAGAAATGATTGAAATGCTCAAATGATACTCAGAATTGTATATTTGCACTTTACATGCGCAATTAGCAAGTATAATCCAATCTTTTTGAATAAATAAGATATGAATCATATTCTAGACAATATAAAGAGTTTAAATGTAGATCATTGTGATAAAATGACATAGAATGAATACAGAAACGATTGAAATACTCAAATAATACTCAGAATTGCATATTTACAATTTATATGTGTAATTACCTTCTATAATTAAATCTTTTTTAATAAACATGATATGAATCATATTTTAGACACTATAGAGAATTTCAATGTACATTATTGTGATGAAATGACATAGAATGAATCAAGAAACGATTGAAATCCTGAAATGAAACTCAAAAATGCATTATTTGCACTTTATATGCGTAAGTACCATGTATAATCCAATCTATTTGAATAAACAAGATGTGAATGTTAGTTTTGACAGTATAAAGTGTTCAAATGTAGATTATTATGATGAAATGACTTAGAACGAATCTAGAAACGATTGAAATGCTCAAATGATACTCAGAATTGCATTATTTGCAATTTATATGCATAATTTCTATGTATAATCCAATTTTTTTGAATAAACAAGATATGAATCTTAGTCAAGAGTTTAAATGTCGATTATTGTCATGAAAAGACTTAGAATGGATCCAGAAACGATTGAAATGTTCAAATTATACAAAGAATTGTATTATTTGCTCTTTATATGAGTAATTATCATGTATAATCTAATTTCTTTAATAAACAAGATATGAATCTCAGTCTGGACAGTACAAATAGTTTAAATGTCGATTATTGTGATAAAATGACTTGGAACGAATCCAGAAACGATTGAAATACTCAAATGATACTCAGAATTGCATACTTGCACTTTATATGCATAATTACCATGTATCATCCAATATTTTTGAATAAACAAAATATGAATCTTCGTCTGGACAGTATAAAGAGTTCGAATGTCGATTAATGTGATGAAATGACTTAGAATGAATTCCGAAACGATTAAAATGGTCAAATGATACTCAGAATTGCATTATTTGCATTTTATATGCGTAATTACCTGGTATAATCCAATAATTTTGATAAAATAAGATATGAATCTTAGTTTGGACAATATAAAGATTTTAAATGTAGATTATTGTGATGAAATGACTTAGAATGAATCCAAAAATGATTGAAATGCTCAAATGATACTCAGAATTGCATATCAGCAATTTATATGCGTAATTACCGGGTATAATCTAATCTTTTTTGAATAAATAAGATATGAATCTTAGTTTGGACAGTCTAAAGATCTTAAATGTTGATTATTGTCATGAAATGACTTAGAATGAATCCACAAACGATTGAAATGCTTATATGATACTCAGAATTGCATTATTTGTACTTTACTCGCGTAATTACCATGTATAAGACAATCTTTTTCAATAAATAAGATATGAATCATATTCTAGATAGTATAAAGAGTTTAAATGTAGATTATTGTGATGAAATGACTTGGAATTAATCAAAAAACGACTGAAATACTCATATGATACTCATAATTGCATTATTTGCACTTTATATGCATAATTACCATGTATAATCTAATCTTTTTGAATAAATAAGATATAAAACATATTCTAGACATAATAAAGAGATTAAATGTAAGTTAGTGTGATGAAATGAATTCAGAAACGATAAAAATGCTCAATTGATGCTTAGAATTGCATACTTACATTTTATATGCGTAATTACCATGTATAGTCCAATCTTTTTGAATAAACAAGGTATGAATGTCAGTCTGGACAGTATAAAGAGAATAAATGTCGATTATTGTTGTGATATGACTTTGAATGAATCCAGAAACAATTGAAATGCTCAAATGATACTCAGAATTGCATTATTTGCACTTTATATAATTAATTATCATGTACAATCCAATCTTTTAAAATAATTAAAATATAAATCTTAGTCTGGAGGGTATAAAGAGTTTAAATGACGATTTGCGTGTTGAAAAGACTTAAGATGAATTCAGAAACGATTGAAATACTCAAATGATACTCAGAATTGCATTATTGGCACTTTATATGCGTAATTACCATGTATAATCTAATCTTTTTGAATAAATAAGAATTGAATCTTAGTCTAGACAGTATAAAGAGTTCAAATATCGATTATTGTTATGAAATTACATAAAATGAACTCATAAACGTTTGAAATGCTCAAATTATTTCAGAATTGCATTATTTGCACTTTATATGCATAATTACCATGTATAATCAAATCATTTCGATTAAAGAAGATATGAATCATATTCTCTACAATATAAAGAGTTTAAATGTAGATTATTGTGATGAAATGACTAAGAATGAATCGAGAAACGACTGAAATACTCAAATAATACTCAGAATTGCATTATTTGCATTTTATATGCGTAATTACCACGTATAATACAATCTTTTTGAATAAATAATACTTGAATCATATTCTAGACAGTATAAAGATTTTAAATGTACATTATTGTTATGAAATGACTTAGAATGAATCCAGAAAAGATTGAAATGCTCAAATTATACTCAGAATTACATTATTTGTAATTTTTTTTGCGTAATTACCTTGTATAATCGATTTTTGTTGAATAAATAAGATATGAATCATATTCTAAACAGTATAAAAATTTTAAATGTAGATTATTGTGATGAAATGACTTAGAATGAATCCAGAAACAACTTAAATGCTCAAATGATACTCAGAATTGCATTATTTGCAATTTAAATGCGTAATTACCATGTATAATCCAATCTTTTTGAATAAATAAGATATGAAACATATTTTAGACAGAATAAAGAGATTAAATGTATGTTACTGTGATGAAATGACTTAGAATGAATCTAGAAACGATTGAAATGCTCAATTGATGATCAGAATTGCATATTTGTATTCTTATATGTGTAATTACCATGTATTGTCCAATCTTTTTCAATAAATCAAGGTATGATTTTTTTCTGAACAGTATAAAGAGAATAAATGTCGATTATTATTGTGAGAAGACTTAGAATGAACCCAGAAACGATTGAAATGCTAAAATGATACTCAGAATTCCATTATTTGCATTTTATGTGCGTAATTACCATGTATAATCCAATCTTTTGAATAAATAATATATGAATCATATTCTATACAGTATAAAGATTTTCAATGTAGATTATTGTGATGAAATGAGTAAGAATGAAACTAGAAACCATTAAAATGCTCAATTAATACTCAGAATTGCATTATTTGCATTTTATATGCATAATTACCACGTATAATACAATATTTTTGAATAAAAAAGACTTGAATCATATTCTAGACAGTATAAAGAGTTTAAATGTAGATTAATGTGATGAAATGACTTAGAATGAATCGAGAAACGATTAAAATGCTCAAATGATACTCAGAATTGCATATTTGCAATTTATATGCGTAATTACCTGGAATAATACAATCTTTTTGAATAAATAAGTTATTAATCTTCGTCTCAACAGCATAAAGATTATAAATGCAGATTATTGTGACGAATTGACTTAGAATGAATCCAGAAATGATTGAAATACTCAAATGATACTCAGAAATGCATATTTGCACTTTATATGTGTTATTACAAGGTATAATCCAATCTTTTTTAATAAATAAGATACGAATCTTAGTTTGGACAGTCTAAAGATTTTAAATGTAGATTATTGTTATGAAATGATTTAGCATGAATCCAGAAATATTGAAATGCTCAAATGATACTCAGAATTGCATTATTTGCACTTTATATGCATAATTACCACGTATAATCGAATCTTGTTGAATAAATAAGATATGAATCATATTCTAAACAGTATAAAGAGTTTAAATGTAGATTATTGTGAAGAAATCATTTAGAATGAATCCAGAAATGACTGAAATGATGAAATGATACTCAGAATTGCATTATTTGCAATTTATATGCGTAATTACCATGTATAATCCAATCTTGTTGAATAAATAAGATATGAAAAATATTCTAGACAGAATAAAGAGATTAAATGTATGTTATTGTGATGAAATGACCTAGAATGAAACAAGAAACGATTGAAAAGCTCAATTGATTCACAGAATTGCATATTTGCATTTTATATGCGTAATTACCACGTATAGTCAGATCTTTTTGAATAAAACATGGTATGAATGTTAGTCTGAATAGTATAAAGATAATAAATGTCGATTATTTTTATGAGATAACTTAGAATGAACCCAGAAACGATTGAAATGCTAAAATGATACTCAGAATTGCATTATTTGTAATTTATTTGCGTAATTACCATGTATAATCTAATCTTTTTTAATAAATAAGATATAAATCATATGCTAGACAGGATAAAGAGTTTAAATGTCGATTATTGTGATAAAATAACTTCGAATGAATCAAGAAACGATAGAAATGCTCAAATGATACTCAGAATTGCATATTTCCACTTTATATGCGTAATTACCATGTATAATCCAATATTTTTGAATAAACAAGATATGAATCTTTGTCTGGGCAGTATAGAGAGTTTAAATGTCTATTATCGTGATGAAATGACTTGGAATTAATCTAGAAATGACTGAAATGCTCAGATGATACTCAGGATTGCATTATTTGCACTTTGTATGCGTAATTACTACGTATAATACAATCTTTTTCAATAAATAAAATGTTAAACATATTTTAGACAGTACAAAGATATTAAATGTATGTCATTGTGATGAAATGACTTAGAATGAATCCAGAAACGATTAAAATACACTAATGATGCTCAGAATTGCATATTTGCATTTTATATGCTTAATTACCATGTATAATCCAATTTGTTTGAATAAACAAGATATGAACCATATTAGAGACAGTATAGAAGGTTTAAATGTCGATTAATGTGATGAAATGACTTAGAATGAATCCAGAAAAGATTGAAATGCTCAAATGATACTCAGAATTACATTATTTGTAATTTTTTTGCGTAATTACCTTGTATAATAGATTCTTGTTGAATAAATAAGATATGAATCATATTCTAAACAGTATAAAGATTTTAAATGTAGATTATTGTGATGATATGACTTAGAATTAATCCAGAAAAGACTGAAATGCTCAAATGATACTCAGAATTGCATTATTTGCAATTTAAATGCGTAATTACCATGAATAATCCAATCTTTTTGAATAAATAATATATGAAACATATTCTAGACAGAATAAAGAGATTAAATGTATGTTACTGTGATGAAATGACTTACAATAAATCTAGAAACGATTGAAATGCTCAATTGATGATCAGAATTGCATATTTGCATTTTATATGCGTAATTACCATGTAGAGTTCAATCTTTTTGAATAAATCAAGGTATGAATTTGGTCTGAACAGTATAAAGAGAATAAATGTCGATTATTGTTATGAGAAGACGTAGAATGAACCCAGAAACGATTGAAATGCTAAAATGATACTCAGAATTCCATTATTTACATTTTATGTGCGTAATTACCATGTACAATCTAATCTTTTTAAATAAATAATATATGAATCATATTTTATACAGTATAAAGATTTTAAATGTAGATTATTGTGATGAAATGAGTAAGAATGAAATTAGAAACGATTAAAATGCTCAAATAAAACTCAGAATTGCATTATTTGCATTTTACATGCTTAATTACAACGTATAATACAATATTTTTGAATAAATAAGACTTGAATCATATTCTAGACAATATAAAGAGTTTAAGTGTAGATTAATGTGATGAAATGACTTAGAATGAATCCAGAAACGATTAAAATGTTCAAATGATACTCAGAATTGCATATTTGCAATTTATATGTGGAATTACCTGGAATAATACAATCTTTTTGAATAAATAGGTTATTAATCTTCGTCTCAACAGCATAATAATTATAAATGTAGATTATTGTCAAGAAATGACTTATAATGAATCCAGAAATGATTGAAATACTCAAATGATACTCAGAATTGCATATTTGCACTTTATATGTGTAATTCCAGGTATAATTCAATCTTTTTAAATAAATAACATATGAATCATAGTTTGGACGGTCTAAAGATTTTAAATGTAGATTATTGTTATGAAATGACTTAGAATGAATCCAGAAAATATTGAAATGCTCAAATGATACTCAGAATTGTAATATTTGTACTTTTTTTGCGTAATTACCTTGTATAATCGAATCTTGTTGAATAAATAAGATATGAATCATATTTCAAACAGTATAAAGAGTTTAAATGTAGATTATTGTGAAGAAATCACTTAGAATGAATCCAAAAATGACTGAAATGATCAAATGATACTCGGAATTGCATTATTTACAATTTATATGCGTAATTACCATGTATAATCCAATCTTGTTGAATAAATAAGATATGAAAAATATTCTAGACAGAATAAAGAGATTAAATGTTTGTTATTGTGATGAAATGACTTAGAATGAAACAAGAAACGATTGAAATGCTCAATTGATTCACATAATTGCATATTTGAATTATATTTGCGTAATTACCATGTATAGTCAGATCTTTTTGAATAAAACATGGTATGAATGTTAGTCTGAACAGTATAAAGATAATAAATGTCGATTATTGTTATGAGATGACTTAGAATGAACCCAGAAACGATTGAAATGATCAAATGATACTCAAAATTTCATTATTTGCAATTTAAATGCGTAATTACCATGTATAATCCAATCTTTTTGAATAAATAATATATGAAACATATTCTAGACAGAATAAAGAAATTAAATGTATGTTACTGTGATGAAATGACTTAGAATGAATCTAGAAACGATTGAAATGCTCAATTGATGATCAGAATTGCATATTTGCATTTTATATGCGTAATTACCATGTATTGTCCAATCTTTTTGAATAAATCAAGGTATGAATTTGTTCTGAACAGTATAAAGAGAATAAATGTCGATTATTGTTATGAGAAGACTTAGAATGAACTCAGAAACGATTGAAATGCTAAAATAATACTCAGAATTCCATTATTTGCATTTTATGTGCGTAATTAGCATGTATAATCCAATCTTTTGAATAAATAATATATGAATCATATTCTATACAGTATAAAGATTTTAAATGTAGATTATTGTGATGAAATGAGTAAGAATGAAACTAGAAACCATTAAAATACTCAAATAATACTCAGAATTGCATTATTTACATTTTATATGCGTAATTACCACGCATAATACAATATTTTTGAAAAAATAAGACTTGAATCATATTCTAGACAGTATAAAGAGTTTAAATGTAGATTAATGTGATGAAATGACTTAGAATGAATCCAGAAACGATTAAAATGTTCAAATGATACTCAGAATTGCATATTTGCAATTTATATGTGGAATTACCTGGAATAATACAATCTTTTTGAATAAATAGGTTATTAATCTTCGTCTCAACAGAATAAAGATTATAAATGCAGATTATTATGAAAAAATGACTTAGAAGGAATCCAGAAATGATTGAAATACTCAAATGATACTCAGAATTGCATATTTGCACTTTATATGTGTAATTCCAGGTATAATCCAATCTTTTTAAATAAATAACATATGAATCATAGTTTGGACAGTCTAAAGATTTTAAATGTAGATTATTGTTATGAAATGACTTAGAATGAATCCAGAAAATATTTAAATGCTCAAATGATACTCAGAATTGCATTATTTGTACTTTTTTTTTGCATAATTACCATGTATAATCGAATCTTGTTGAATAAATAAGATATGAATCGTATTTCAAACAGTATAAAGAGTTTAAATGTAGATTATTGTGAAGAAATCACTTAGAATGAATCCAGAAACGACTGAAATGATCAAATGATACTCGGAATTGCATTATTTGCAATTTATATGCGTAATTACCATGTATAATCCAATCTTGTTGAATAAATAAGATATAAAAAATATTTTAGATAGAATAAATAGATTAAATGTATGTTATTGCGATGAAATGACTTAGAATGAAACAAGAAACGATTGAAATGCTCAATTGATTCACTGAATTGCATATTTGCATTTTATATGCGTAATTACCATATATAGTCAGATCTTTTTGAATAAAACATGGTATGGATGTTAGTATGAACAGTATAAAGATAATAAATGTGGATTATTGTTATGAGATGACTTAGAATGAACCTAGAAACGATTGAAATGATCAAATGATACTCAGAATTCCATTATTTGCACTTTATATGGGTAATTACCATGTATAATCAAATATTTTTGAATAAAAAAGATATGAATCATATGCTATACAGTATAAAGAGTATAAATGTAGATTATTGTGATAAAATGACTAAGAATGAAACTAGAAACGATTGAAATGCTCAAATAATACTCAGAATTGCATTATTTGCATTTTATATGCGTAATTACCATGCATAATATAATCTTTCTGAATAAATAATACTTGAATCATATTGTAGACACTATAAAGAGATTAAATGTAGATTAATGTGATGAAATGAATTAGAATAAACCCAGAAACGTTTGAAATGCTCAAATGATACTCAGAATTGTATTATTTTGTATTTTTTGAATAAATATGGCTTGAATCATATTTTAGACAGTATAAAGAGATTAAATGTATGTTATTTTGATGAAATGATTTAGAATGAATCCCGAAACGATTGAAATACTCTAATGATGCTCCGAATTGCATATTTAGATTTTATATGCGTAATTATCATGTATAGTCCGATCTTTTTGAATAAACAAGGTATGAATCTTAGTCTTGACAGTATGAAGAGAATAAATGTCAATTATTGTGATGAAATGACTTAGAATGAACCCAGAAGCGATTGAAATGCTCAAATGATACTCAGAATTGTATTATTTGCACTTTATATGCGTAATTACCATGTATAATCCAATCTTTTTTTATAAAAAAGATATGAATCATATTCTATACAATATAAAGAGTTTAAATATAGATTATTGTGATAAAATGACTAATAATGAATCCAGAAATGATTGAAATGCTCAAATGATACTCAGAATTGCATTATTTGCTTTTTATATGCGTAATTAGCATGTATAATACAATTTTTTTGAATAAATAAGACTTGAATCATATTCTAGACAGTATAAAGAGTTTAAATATAGATTAATGTGATGAAATGACTTAGAATGAATTCAGAAACGATTAAAATGCTCAAATGATACTCAGAATTGCATTATTTGCACTTTATAAGCATAATTATCATGTATAATCCAATCTTTTCGAATAAATAAGATATAAAACATATTCTAGACAGTATAAAAAGATTAAATGTATGTGATTAAATGACTTAGATTGAATCCAGAAACAATTGAAACGCTCAAATAAGGCTCAGAATTGCATATATGCATTTTATATGTGTAATTACAAAGTATAGTCCAATCTTTTTGAATAAACAAGGTATGAATCTTAGTGATGACAGAATAAAGAGAATAAATGTCCATTATTGTGATGAAATGACTTAGAATGAAACCAAAAACGATTGAAATTATCAAATGATACTCATAATTGCATTATTTGCAATTTATATGTGTAATTACCATGTATAATCCAATCTTTTTGAATAAATTAGATATAAATCTTTGTATGGAGAGTATGAAGAGTTTAAATGTCGATTAATGTGATGAAATGATTTGGAATGAATCCAGAAACGATTGAAATGCTCAAATGATATTCAGAATTGCATTATTTGTTCTTTATTTGCGTAATTACCATGTATAATCTAATCTTTTTGAATAAATAAGATATAAATAATATTCTATACAGGATAAAGAGTTTAAATGTCGATTATTGTGATAAAATAACTTCGAATAAATCCAGAAACGATTGAAATGCTCAAATGATACTTAGAATAGCATATTTGCATTTTAGATGCGTAATTACCATGTATAATCCAATATTTTTGAATAAACAAGATATGAATCTTTGTCTGGACATTATAAATAGTTTAAATGTCGATTATAATGGCGAAATGACTTTGAATGAATCCAGAAACGACTGAAATGCTCAAATGATACTCAGAATTGCATTATTTGCACTTTATATGCATAATTACCACGTACAATACAATCTTTCTGAATAAATAAGATATGAAACATATTCTAGAAAGTATAAAGAGATTAAATGTATGTTATTGTGATGAAATGACAGAGAATGAATCCAGAAACGATTGAAATGCTCTAATGATGCTTAGAATTGCATATTTGCATTTTATATGCGTAATTACCATGTATAGTCCAATCTTTTTGAATAAACAAGTTATGAATCTTAGTTTTGACAGAAAAAAGAGAATACATGTCGATTATTGCGATGAAATGACTTAAATTGAACCTAAAAACGATTGAAATGCTCAAATGATACTCAAAATTGCATTATTTGCAATTTATATGCGTACCTTGTATAATCAAATCTTTTTGAATAAATAAGATATAAATCTTTGTATGGAGGGTTTAAAGAGTTTAAATGTCGATTAATGTGATGAAATGACTTGGAATGAATCCAGAAACGATTGAAATGCTAAAATGATACTCAGAATTGCATTATTTGTAATTTATTTGCGTAATTACCATGTATAATCTAATCTTTTTGAATAAATAATATAAATCATATTCTAGACAGGATAAAGAGTTTAAATGTCGATTATTTTGATAAAATAACTTCGAATAAATCTAGAAACAATAGAAATGCTCAAATGATACTCAGAATTGCATATTTCCACTTTATATGCGTAATTACCATGTATAATCCAATATTTTTGAATAAACAAGATATGATTCTTTGTCTGGACAGTATAAAGTGTTTAAATGTCGATTATCGTGATGAAATGACTTTGAATTAATCTAGAAACGACTGAAATGCTCAAATGATACTCAGAATTGCTTTATTTACACCTTATATGCGTAATTACTAAGTATAATACAATCTTTTTCAATAAATAAGATATTAAACATATTATAGACAGTATAAAGATATTAAATGTATGTTATTGTGATGAAATGACTTAGAATGAATCCAGAAATGATTAAAATGCTCTAATGATGCTCAGAATTGAATATTTGCATTTTATATGCGTAATTATCATGTATAATCCAATCTTTTTGAATAATCAAGTTATGAATCTTAGTCTGGACAGTATAAAGAGAATAAATGTCAATTATTGTGATGAAATGACTTAGAATGAACCCAAAATTGATTGAAATGCTCAAATAATACTTAGAATTGCATTATTTGCACTTTATATGCATCATTACCATGTATAATCTAATATTTTTTAATAAAAAAGATATGAATCGTATTCTATACGGTATAAAGAGTTGAAATGTAGATTATTGTGATAAAATGACTAAGAATGAATCCAGAAATGATTGAAATGCTCAATTGATACTCAGAATTGCATTATTTGCATTTTACATGCGTAATTACCATGTATAGTCCAATCTTTTTGAATAAATAAGACTTGAATTATATTTTAGACAGCATGAAGAGTTTAAATGTAGATAAATGCGATGAAATGGCTTAGACTGAACCCAGAAACGATTAAAATTGTCAATTGATACTCAGAATTGCATTATTTGCACTTTATATGCGTAATTGCCATGTTTGATCCAATCTTTTTGAATAAACAAGTTATGAATCACATTCTAGACAGTATGAAGAGTTTAAATATCGCTTATTGTGGTGAAATGATTTAGAATGAATCCAGAAACGATTGAAATGCTCTAATGATGCTCAGAATTGCTTATTTGCATTTTGTATGCGTAATTACCATGTATTGTCCAATCTTTTTGAATAAACAAGGTATGGATCTTCATCTGGACAGTATAAAGAAAATAAATGTCGATTATTGTCATGAAATGAATTAGAATGAACCCAAAAGTGATTGAAATGCTCAAATGATACTCAGAATTGCATTATTTGCACTTTATATACATAGTTACCATGTATAATCCAATCTTTTTGAATAAAAAATATATGAATCTTAGTCTGGACAGTATAAAGAGTTTAAATGTATATTATTGCGATGAAATAACTTAGAAAGAATCCATAAAAGATTGAAATGGTCAATTGATACAAAGAATTGCATTATATGCACTTTATATACGTAATTACCATGTATAATACAATCTTTTTGAATAAATAAGATATGAATCATATTCTAGTCAGTATAAAGAGTTTAAATGTAGATTGTTGTGATGAAATGACTTAAAATGAATCCAGAAACGATTAAAATGTTCAAATGATACTTTGTTGCACTTTATATGCGTAATTACCATGTATAATCCGATCTTTTTGAATAAACAAGATATGAATTTTATTCTAGATTGTATAAAGAGTTTAAATGTAAATTATTGTGATTAAATATCTTAGAATTGATCTAGAAAATATTGAAATGCTCAAATGATACTCAGAATTGCATTATTTGTACTTTATATGCGTAATTACCATGTATAATCCAATATTTTTGAATAAAAAAGATATCAATCTTAGTCTGGACAATATAAAGAGTTTTAATATAGAGTATCGTGATGAAATAACTTAGAATGAATCCAGAAACGATTGAAATGCTCAAATGATACTCAGAATTGCATTATATGCACTTTATATGCGTAATTACCATGTATAATACAATCATTTTGAATAAATAAGATATAAATCATATTCTAGACAGTATAATGAGTTTAAATATAGATTATTGTGATGGAATGACTTAGAATGAATCCAGAAATGATTAAAATGCTCAAATGATACTTAAAATTACATTATTTACACTTGATATGCGTAATTACCATGTATAATCAAATCTTTTTTATTAAATAAGATATGAATCATATTCTATATAGTATAAATAATTTAAATGTCGATTATTTTGATGAAATGACTGAGAATGAATGCAAAAACGTTTGAAATGCTCAAATAATACTCAGAACTTGCATTATTTGCGCTTTATATGCGTAATTACTTGGTATAATCCTTTTTGTTTTTAATATGCAAGATCTGAATAACATTCTAGACAGTATGGAGAGTTTATATATAGATTATTGTGATGAAATGACTTAGGCCCCGATCAAAATGATTTTTACGTGGGATTTCATTTCATTTCATTTCAATTGAATTGATTTCATAGGATTTCGTTAGATCTAATTACATGGGAATTCCAACGAAATGACACCAAATCCCTTCATTTTGATCAAAAATTTTCCAACGAAATGAAATGAAATAAAATCCCACGTTAAAAAAATGGGATTTTGATCAGGGCCTTAGAATGAATGTGGAAACGATTAAAATGCTCAAATGACACTCAGAACTTGCATTATATGCACTTTATATGCGTAGTTACCATATATTATATAATTTTTTTGAATTAATAAGATATGAATCATATTCTAGACAGTATAAAGAGTTTAAATGTTGATTATTGTGATTGAACTACTTAGAATGAATGCAGAAATGATTGAAAAGCTCAAATGATACTCAGAACTTGTATTATTTACACTTTATTTGCGTAATTACTTGGTATATGATAGAGGTTTGTTGAGCTAGGTACCAAATAAATTTATACATCGTTTCTACCCTACTAGTCGTTGGGGTAAAGCTAAGAGTTGAACCCAAGGGACGGTAAAAATGAATACCGGACTTAATCGTTCTTAAAAGCTAGACAAGATAATTTTTATGGAGGTTTTGAATTAAAAAGACAATATTAAATAGCGATAAAAATTGAAGAAATAAAGTATAAAATATTTTTGGGTTGGTTTTTATATTTTTCTGGACTCAAACAGATTCAAGTAATGTCCTAGGGTTTCGTGTTCAATTAGTTTAGCACTAAAGCTCTTCTGCCTACAATTTTCACCGGGACAGAGGCACATTTCGGACCGAAATACATCGATTTCAGACTGAAATCCATGCTCTTCGTGACGAAACTTGCTTTAGACCTTTTGTTCCGACTTGATATTTTTACACAATACTATGTGAAGGTTACTAAACAACCAGACCTAAGTCCTAACCTCAGCTGTCGCAATTTCGGTTCTGACTTGGTTCGGAACTTGGTTTTTACCACGTAAATAACTAAACCTAAACTTTCGTGTCGGATTTTAGTTATTTAAGAATGTTTGGTTGGATTTCTAGAGATATTTAAAGTCCTATCGGATCAGTAAAAGGTTCACATTTCGGTTGTAAACTAACCTCCTCCTTCGAGCGATTGGCTTACCTCAAGTACTTAACTATCTAGTTATTTGTTCTAGTTTAATGTCCTAATGGTGCTGCAGTAGTTTATCAATAGGTAAACAATCAAACAACAATTAAAATAACCAAGCAAGATATAATTCTCAACAAAACATATCATATAGCACAATATAAAATAGTCAAGTCATCATAAAATACTAAACTAACCTACTAACTACCCCTTCGATGCTCCATCATTTTATTGGAGAAAGTTTAATATGCACTATAGTGCATAGGGCTTTCTATGCATCACGGATTTTTTCGAAAGTATTTTTGTAAATTGACAATTCTAATATAACTAATCTAATCTACATATTGAAATCTCATAGCAAATCAATTTTTACAATTTTTAAGATTTTATTACTATTTTTTTAAAACATGTCATTATTGGAAACAAAATACTATTTACAACATTTCAAAAATGGCATGTTTTAAAAAATTCGGAAAAAATAGTAATAAAATCTCAAAAATTATAAAATTTGATTTGCTATGAGGTTTCAATATGTAGATTAGATTGGTTAAATTAGATTTGTCAATTTACAAAAGTACTTCCGAAAAAGTCCGCGGTGCATAAAAATTCTTATGCACTATAGTGCATATTAAACTTTCTCATAAAACAATGAGGGCACTCAACACTTATTTTCTGCTTGTTGACAATGTAGTTGGATAAAGGTACCCATTAACAAGTTAAGGTATTTGCTCTCTGTTGATGGCTCAGATTAAACATCCCTCCAAGACCATTGATAGCCTACTTTAGATACACCCCAGGCCCATTGGACTGTTGATTACAGTTATATCGAAGTGAAAAAAATTATGGGACAAACCAATTAATAAATAATACTGCATAATCGTCTTGACAAATGACAATACAACAACATTTTCGAAACAATGATTACATTTGAAAGGCAACATTTCAGCTGGATCAAGCTTGAAAATGGTGGATGGGGGACGACATCCATGCAAGTAAGGGTGTCAAAAATAAAAATGCTACTAATTATGGCGTATTTATGTTGTTGTTTTTCTTAAGACTTTATTTGTGTCTTGTGCTAGTTCTTTGTGACCATATGAGGTTGTTTGGGTCAAGTGCTAAGGGCAGGGGATAATAAATAGGGGGCATTGGTACCATATGCCGGTACCGTGCAACTTGGGGGTAGAGTTATTCTATTAAACTCTACTATATTTTGTAATAAGACTTTGTATGTTTTTTTTAGCTTTCTTCAATGAAAATGGTAGAGCACTAAAAGATCTACTTGTTTAAAAAAAAAAAAAACATGCATGTTGGATGTTGTCACGCTTATAAAAAATTACTTTTCTTTTTAAAGATAATGATTTTTATAGCTCTTAACTTTTCTTCCCCATGGTGACCGGAGCATTAGCCAATAAAAATGATTCTTCTGAAAAAGGTAAATTGTATTTTTTTTCGAGAATGGGCCCATAGGCAAACTTTCATCAACTTAAAAAAATTTAAACAGATACATTTGTCGCGGTACACAATCTAGTTCCTGTCCTTGTTAGGAAAACACCCTTGATAACTACATCTAAAAATTAGACAGCCCGACAAAAGAAAAGAAAAGAAAAAAAAAATCCAAAAAGATATTTAGAGAAAAGCATAAATGAAAGGAAAAAACTACTGGGTGAACTAGATTATGTCAAAATAATTGGTATCCAAAGAGACTGGTACGCCCAAGGTGTTCAATAATTCTCTACCCTGGCTATCTTCGTGCACTACAAGGGACTGCCTTCTTGCAACATTTGCCAGTAAATGCGCCAAAGGTCTTCAACATTTTGTTCTTACATGTAAAATTCTTGTGGCCTCGTTCATTCTCTTCACCATCTGGATAACCTGCTGCACTGCAGGGATTGACCGCCAGGATGGCAAAGTTTCCGTATCCTCCTCAATCACTGCTTGTACCAGCTAGAGACAATCTGAGAAGACCACAAATTGTGTTGATATTCCTTCTATATGATATCCTTTTCTGCATCTCTGACTGCTTCCAGTAATTCAAGTGCCTCTGCTTGGAATGGATCATTTGAAAGATGTGTTGCATAATATATAGTAGTTTCTTTTTAATGTAACTCAATTTCAAGCTAGGTATAACTAAAAAATTAAAATAGCCTCTAAAAACCAACAAATAAAACTACAAAAAGAAGCTTAACTACTCAATAAAATGAACATCATCAAATGATTCGATTAAAATGAAAGGACAATCTCTTATCTCCTCTGCTTCATCACAAGAAATATTAGCTCTCTCTTCCTATGAAAGCTTGTTTTCTAGACTAGTACGTAGGGCGGTAGGGAACATGTCCAGATAAAATGTAAATTTGACTTGGTACAACAAGTAGAAATTTTCCTCTGCGTGCCCCTCCTCAGACCTCATGAGTATCCTGAAAAAGTTCTACTCAATCTGTTTAGACCATAACGGCCAATAAAGTCTGAACAAAAAGGTTATCCACCTTGGAAAATGTCAAAACACTTTCCGAAGATGAATAAAATTGTATGAGTTCTTTTTTTTTTTTTTTTGCATGAAAAAATTGTACTAATTTGCACTTTTTTTGCACTCATTCTATAATCACGATGTAGCCCCAACAAGTTTTACAACATAAGGTCTCGAAAAAAAAAGTTTTACAACACAACCCAGTACAGTTGAAAAGAAAGCATGAAATCATTAATCGTCTAGTGCGCCATCAATCGGCATAGTTATATCCTTTCAATCATGTCCGCACCTCCTCTGGTACCAGTCTTAGTACCTGCCAGTGTGTTCAATAACATAACGTTGCAGCTGAAATTTCGGTATAATTAGAATCTGAAACAGTAGCTGGTATGACAGTATCTGGTAAAAAGAGAGAATGCCAAGAAATATCGAAAAATACAGGATTTCGGTTGCTGGCCAGTAGAGATGCTGTGGTATGGCATTCAAAACATTGGTAACTAACTAACTGTATTACCACTGGAGGCACAAATGTAAAAATGGATCAGAAAAACAGAGCAAACAGCAAACCTGTAAAGAAACTAAGCCAGCACAGAAAAATTAGCATTGGCCACACCATTGCACAACGCCAGTTACTTAACCAACCAATTACCAACACAATTTTTCAATGACTTCACCAGCAAAATAAATGTTAATTCCAGTTAAACCGCTGTGGCCTCAGTCATCACATCATAGCAAGAGTAGTATCCCCATACTAGCACAGACTGCAATTAATTAAAAGAGAGGGGCAAAATTGTCTTCGCTTTTAATTATACTGTACCACACCACTCACCTACTACACAGATTTTGGATGCAAGTCAGGCATTGAGCATGCATCAGGCATTCTTTAAACTGACATTAATTGCATGCAATGGATCATGCATTTTTTATTTACTTCATGTATAATGTAATATTCCTTACCGGATTAATTGACTCACCAATTCATCTGAGCTGTAGATCACAATACAACTTTTTACTTTATATTTATCCCTTAATTGCCTTTCATTCTCTCTCTCTCTCTCTCAACTCTGGAATCGTTGGGAATTCTCCTTCGGGCTGTACATATACCTCGTTCTTCTATTGATACTTACCACCATTAATTCACCAACCTGTTTCTTTTTATGATTTCTTTCTATGTTGTTTATTGTGCACATAATTTATTACTTTTTTCCGCCATTCCTGTCATGTAAGATCGATAACTAATAACACAACAAAACCAGCAAATAGTATAAAAATTTAGAGTTTCTCATGCTAATATTTTGGTAATATTGTTTCACCTTTGGTTAATAGTTCTAGCACCACAGAAGATCTTTAACCAACACCCACAGATTCTGCTCTAGCTAATTACCGGTCCACAAAAGGATTCCACACTTGGCGTTGAACTGTCCACTCCACACTCCTATTTATACAGATACCATCTCAAAACCCTGAAACCTAACCCAGCCAAACTGCTATCTCATTAATTTCTCCTACCTTGCTCTCTCGAGTATATACAACACATATTCATTCATGGCAAACTGTAGACAAACAAGCGCTTACATCCTCCTAATTTGTCTGACAATCATAATCTCATGTATTGAGGCAAGGAAGCTTCCTCTAGAGAGGAATGTGATGCATGGTGCACATTTCAGCATGAAGAAGAGTTCTCCAAATCACATCGACAGTTCAATGATTACGATGGATGACAACCGGCCGACCTCACCGGGACATAGCCCGGGTGTAGGTCATAAAGTTTTTGAAGGAAAGATTGTAAAGAAGAACCTCTAGGATCTTGTGGCTTTTCTTTTTGTGTAGGCCATTAAATTGTTAAATGATAAATTGATAATGTAAAGAATAACCTCTAGCTAGGATCTTGTGGCTTTGTTTGAATTTTCTGTTGGCACAGTATGTTGTGATAGCTAGGTGTTGTAAAATGTTTCTCTTTTTTTTTTTTTATTTCCCCTCTTGATCGATTCATTATATATGTGGTCGGATATTTGAAATTTTGTGTAATGTTGTACATATGTTTGTTGAAATGTAGCCTTACTTCCTTTTATAAGACAGCGTCTTGCATAATCCTGCAAGGAGACGATCGTTTTCTATGTTTCGTTGCTATTTAACGGACAAGACATTGATAATGTTCATGTAACTACCACATTTGGTTTTAAGTGCTTTCTTAATAAATGTCCATTAATTCTTTGTAGAATTTACTTTAATACTAATAGCAATAGCTAGCGCAATTAAATTAACTCGGTACATATCGACATATCGTATATATAGTCAATTTGGTACTATCATCGTAAATGCCATTTGTGATAGCGGTATCAAATTGAGTATATTTTATAGAAAAAATTGAATATAGTTTAAGATACTTATATTCAATGCAGAATTTTTTCCAACACAGTGATAAACGAAATGGACGGAAATATCCTTTTTCATTATAAAAAGTATTTTTTAATATTTCTCAACTTTAAAACTGATAGGAGCTCGACTCCTATTTTCATTCAAAAAAAAACTTTAAAACTTAACAGTAGAATATGCGCGTTAATTTAATTACTGATCAATATGCATTAAGTATACATTGTCCTTAATATGAAGAATTTCCCTTCGCAATTAAAATAAATTGAGGGTATTTTTATATACCCAATTTGATTCTGCTAGCCTGAATGCCATTTATGATGACATTATCGAATTGAGTGTATCTTATATAAGAAATTAAGTGAAATGAATGCCATTTATGATGACATTATCGAATTGAGTGTATCTTATATAAGAAATTAAATGAATTTCACTTTAAGATATTTATGCTTAATGCAAGTTATTTCTTAATTAGTCAACTGAATAAGCCGGGAGGGAGAAGTGTTCTTTTCTAGGTAATTTTTTTTTCTCAAGTTGATGATTTTTTCTTCTAGGATATACGTTAAGAAGAAGATATCTTGAATGCATGCTAGAAATATTTTTAGCATTGACACTACACCAATCTACTTCTGAAGGATATTACTACTTTTGTGCGATCCTGGCCGAATTATGTTTGGGAATCACAATTTTGTTTTTATTTTGTAGAGTTTATCGTATACTGTTTTTTCTCTTTTCTCTTCTTTTGTACATAATTTTACCTTATTAATAAAAATGCCATGTGGTGATTGCCACCCGACTCTCAAAACAAAGAATGCATGCTAGAAATAATTTTATTCAAAAGAATGCAGAATTTAACTTCGTAATTTTCCCAATTTTAATCCTCAAAATGCCAAAAAAAAAATTCAGTTTTTTTCCCCCCAGGCAATCGGTAATCACTTACCAAAATAAACAAACAAGAAAAGTCAGATTTCATAGATTGATTCTTTTAGTACCAATTCTTTACTTCAATCGAAAAAGTTTTGTATCCTGCCAATTCTGAATGGGTTAGTCTATACCAGAGTATCAAATCTGAATAAAAGAAAAGAAAAATAATACGGAAAAGGCAAAAGCCAGTTCTATATGTTCACTGTTGCTTTCAACGTGTACAGTTCACAACCTGCAAGTGTTAACATTAATTTGTTAGTTGTCAATGTACGCAAACATATATAAATTGAGATTATATTCCTTTGACCTCTCTCATATTAGGTTCCAAAGGACAATCAGAAATACTGAACCTTATTCTCTAACTTTTCCATACTAAATCTGTACGGAGTTTATGAAAGTGGTGTATATCTATTGATGGTCCGGGAAGTGTCTTCAACTACAAAAGACCCAAGAAAAGTCCTAAACTGATTCTTTTTTCTCTGCAATTTCATAGACTGAAAATATTAGCCAGCTAAATTTTACAACTATTTTCATTACAAAATGCATCCTTACAAACAGTTTGAATTTGAAATGGGATAATTAAATACGATTTCAATTAGCATTTGGCTGTACTAAGCTCTTAGTGACCCAACTTTTGCATTAGTATTTTTTTTGACGAGAAAGCCCGTAGGCAACTTTTGCATTAGTAGAGTGAAAAAGATGCCTATAAACTATAAAAACGGCTGTAATATTATAAAACGGAAATTTGAAGTTTTAAACCATGAAAAGTAACATGACATCAATTCTATCATTATAAAATAGCCTCCATTAGGCTAATGAAAGATGTATCATATAGGCCCATGATTAAAAATGCTACAGCATTTGATAAACTGAAGCAACTATACTAATTAGCTTGGTTCAAAATGTTTTGAGTTCTTAAAATTAAATACCAACGGTAGATGATCAAAGATTAGAAGTATAAAAAAGTGAACAAAACATTAATTACCTAATCACTATTTAAGAATTTTTTGTATTTTTGCACTTTTTTCCATTGCATAAGAAACTTTTGAAAACTGTTCAAATTAATTTTGATCTTGTCATCCTTAATTTGCAGAATTGCAGAAGTTACGATAACAGAAAAGATTGTCCATGATAGTTCTTAGCTCTACACTTAGGGTGTGTTTGGATAGGTCGGGAATAGAGAATAGGAATAAGAAATTTCGGTTTGCGTGCTTATTCTTATTCTTGTGCAAAACAAACGGTATAAGAATAAGGAATTTGGGCCCTTATTCCTATACTAACAAAACCATGGTATAAGAATAAGGAATATGGACAAGCACGCAAATCGAAATTCCTTATTCTTATACCCTATTCACGGCTTATTCCGTTGCATCCAAACACACCCTTAAGCAACTTTTGGTAGTTGGCCATCAGCCGCCACACAAACGGTCAAACCGAGATTAAGGTAAAGAGTTATAATTTAATTTGATGATTCCTACTTGGAACCGTTGATTAGAAGAAGTGATTGCATTTAATTACACTTCTTAACTGAAGGTCTAGTTTCACTTGCTGGCATACAATACAAGCACTCAATCAAGTGCTGTGACATTTGTCAAAAAAATGCAATATTTTTTTGACAAATTTGGAAACGCACACTACATCAAGAATAGAGAATACAGGAATTTCTATTTTGGTATGTGGAAGCGAAAACTCCAGCATCTCTGGAACCAACCAATGTGCTACCAATTTCTCAAGCGTGGTATTTTAAAAATCAACATATTAATTACGGCTTACTGGTTACTAGTCAAAGGTAAAGTCTATGTTGTATTACTTTTGTTGGGCTCTTTATTATTTATTTATTTTGTAAAGAAAATAATAAAAGTAGTTATTTTGGAAATTTGGGGCCGAATTTAAAATAAATCTCTTGCTTAGAAGCCTACTAAAAAGATATCTATCTTAATTTTAGGCATATTTTGATTGGTTCTAATTTATTGCAGAAATTTCCTGGCCATTCATCACGGCTCTTGCTAAACTTCTTTATTGGGCTTTTTGATCTCCAAGACGCCATTACTGGAAGATAACTCCAATGGGCCATGGAATGAGTTACTTCTAAAAATTTAAAACACAAAATATTTGGGCTTTGTAGAGTAAAATACAGCCTACTTGCATCAAGCCACAGTCTCAAAAAGCCCAAATTTTATAATCTTTTTTTTTTTTTTGTAACTTACATTTATTTCCTGGTCCAGTCCAGTCCTATGTACCTTGAAAATGGTGCCCTAACGGCCTGCCATTTCTGTCCCATATCCTCTGCAATTATAATAAATAGTAAATACACACAATTCTTAATTGCAGCGCTAGCTAGGCAGTAATTACTCCAGGTAGATTTGGGCACATTTACTAAAGTAAAGTTTAGCATTAAATAAGCTTTTCTTTATCATCACTGTCTAATGAGGTTTTTGTAGTGCAAACACTTATGCTAAGCAGACCAGTGACCTGAGGTGTAATGATGCCTCCTACAAGCTTTTGTTTCTCCATCTGAACCCTTTTTGTTGAACATGGTTAGTGAACTGATACCATGTTGTCTGGTTGGTTCAAAAATATTTAGGGAAGTTTCTATTCTTATCCTTGCATTGTTTTCTTTTTCATAATCTTAAGGGTTTTGGATAGCTTACATCTGTCTTTGCCAAAGGAATATCATTAATACATATATTATCTAAATTGGGACATATGGCGAATAATAATAATAATAATAATAATAATAATAATTGTTGTATCGAATTCACCATAACACATTTGCATTAATAATGAAAGGATATTCATATTTGAGTAAAACTTGAACAATCAGATGACACTAATTATAGTTTAGTGTGATGCATATTATTCTTAAATAAGTATTTAAATTGAAATGTTATATGGAAAATCCTCCACATTTTTATCATTGGCATATCCAAAGGGAAGTGGATTTTAAGGAGCTATTTTAAGTGGAATGAAAAATTTACCTATTTTAAGAAGTTATTTTAAGTAAGAAAAAAAAAACCTCGTAAGAAGCAACAAAATGACTTAATTTATTGGTTTTCATTTATATCAAGAAATACAACTGTTAAGCCTCATTAAAATATTTATTATTACTCTTCCTTTGAATTAGTACATCACGACAGCATCATATACTGACATAATATACACATTACTAAACTATCAACATAGTATGTCATGACAGCTTTTATTTTGGTTTGAAAAATATTCTGGTCCTCGAGTTCTGACCGGGACAAACATTATTCTTCATAGGAACACCCAATTAAAGCAACATTTGCAACATTTAAGAGGACGAAAGCGCAAAAGAATAATTTCTACTTTTGTTTTTTCAAATGGACACCCTAGGCAGCTAGGGGGAAGACCAGCGGAACGTGTAAGCAGCAGGGCTTGTAATTGACCCCACTTGTCAGAGGCCGACACGAACGTGAGTTTGGTTGGGTCAAATCTGAAATCCCTGGGATGTGGAATCAACGGCCGTGAACTGATCCCATCTGAAAATCCAACGGCTCTAATCATCCGCGCTTGCATCCCAAGCCGCCCCCCTATTTAGTCTCCTTCTCAACCTATCCCATAATCTCCTCTCTCTCTCTATTTTTTTTTCTTTTGTTCTCTCTCTCTCTATCTTTCGCCTTCTCTTCTTCTTCTCATTTCCTCGCCACTTCTTCTCCACCTCTTTTTCTCTCTTTCTCTTTTGAACACATTTCTTTTGGCGGCGGGATGCAACAAGGTGCGACGGTGACATCTGACACGAATCCGCAAGCGAAGCAACAGCAGCCGTGGGTTCACATGCAGTTTCCACACATGGTAATGCCACATCAGATGGTGGCGGCGGTGCCTCCACCACCTCCGCCGCCTCAGTTTCCTCAGCACTTCATGCCTTTCCATCCGCCTCCTAGGCCTCAGTTTCAGCCTGCTTCTTCTCCCGCCGCCGCCGCCGCCGCTTCTTCTCCGGCCTCGACTCCGGCTGTCGCTAATGGAGGTGGTGGTTCTGAGGATAACAAGACGATCTGGGTTGGAGATCTCCATTACTGGATGGATGAGAATTATCTCGCAAACTGCTTCCTTTATACTGGAGAGGTTAGTTTCTAACTTGGGTTTGTTTGTTTTGTGTAGATGTAGATCTTCATGAGTATAGATTGTGTTGTTGTTAATTCACGAGTAAACAGTGTAAATCGGGAGAGTTGAGATACGGAGTTGGTTTATTCTCGTTTGAATTGTTAGATCTTGAGCAGCGTTGTAGGAACAAATGGATGTGAATTATTTTGACCAGATAATGACAAGTGCTTGTGAACTGTTTGGAGGGATCTAATAATTGCATTTGGATATGACAATTTAATTCACTTGTTGGCTGCTATTTACTTTGTAGTAAAAAATGATTGTAATTACGACACATAAATATAAAAGTGTAACTGGTTGTGTTCATTATATATGGTTACGTTGTTAGATTCTTATTGGTCTAAATGGGATAAGAACCTAAGCAGCATGTTTGACCTTGGAGGTTAACTCTTAAAAATATGATCACAATTTTCTTTTTTATTTATTCTATTGTGGGTTTTGCAATGAAGTACTCAAATATAACTGATATAAGTTTTAGAGGATTTTTACTGTGATACTAATTTATATGTACAGGTTGTTTTGTATATATGTATTGTGGGCTTTAGAGTTTTTGAAGAAGTGCATAAACAGTTCATTAGAGTTCGACTCTGATTATTGCACTTTACACGTATTTTTTCTGTTCAGGTTTTGATTCAATTTTCAAGTTGTGAAAAGAAAGAAAAAGGCTTGTCGATAAAAGTAACTGAAGCATAATGTATAGTTGTAGAGTAATTATTTATCTCTGTATCGATCATTGTTGTCAACAATTCAACATAGCTAGATATCGGTGCCTCTATATTAGTTAATTCATTCATGTTCTCTGACTTGTATCATTCTGACTGTTTATGTGCCTGCAGGAGTAGTTTCTTCCTCTCTGTTTTGTACTTTACTTTCTTGCTACATTTATTTTTTCCCCCCTCATGAATTGATTATTCAGATGAAATGTATCTATCTCAGCAAATAGTAAGAAAATACACTATAAGAAATTTAGCAGATATTAGGTTTCATATTTTGAAATACATGTAACCTTGATAATGAAAATTATTGAATGCTAATTAGGAGCTCTATTTTGTGAGCTTCCATACACTACGGCTCTATATTACATCAACCCCACCTGAGCTTCCAGCATCATAAATTAAGTACATATATCACAATAGCAACATTTCAAAGTATTCTATTTATGCCAACTTCTAATTTGTGAGCTGTTTAATTCTTTTTTACCTTTTGTTTCAATGTTTATTGAGGGCATTTTGATTTATAACATAATTTTGAATTTTAAATTGACGAAGTTATTTAAGATTTAAAATTAATTCAGAAATATAGTAATTTACTTCTGTTTTGATTAAGAACCTTGTAATACATAAATAGTCCTTGCAAGTATCTTTTATTATCTATTTGAATCCTTGAGTTTCAATCTATTTTTTATTCATAAACAAATCTGGTTTATGCCATTTTAGTTCTTAGCATTATTTCGTCATTTATACAGTCGGGCAAATTTCTTTGTCAACCTAATTTCATACTGGCTGCTTTTTTTCCTGCAAACAACTTAACAGGAAAAAAGGAAACACTACAATTAATAATGTACATATTGGTTGTCATAAACGAAAAATGTAATATGGATTAAAATGGGAACTCTGAAACATCTGGGACTCATCAGGATGTGGTTGAGGTTGATACATGAAGAACTGTGTACATAATTTACTTCAAAGAAAAAGCAAATGAAGATGATTAGTATTTATCATTGATTGGTTACTTTTGGATGCAGGTGCACAATATAAAAGTGATAAGGAACAAGCTGACGGGGCACTCAGAAGGGTATGGATTTGTGGAATTCAAGACACGAGGAGCGGCAGAGAAGGTGCTGCAGACATTTGGGGGGCACATCATGCCCAACACCGACCAACCTTTTCGATTAAACTGGGCCTCATTCAGCATGGGCGAGCGCCGTGCTGATGTTGCCTCTGATCATTCGATCTTTGTTGGTGATCTGGCTGCCGATGTCACTGATGCCATTTTGCTTGAGACCTTCGCTAGCAGGTAGTTGTTAGTTTTACTTGATGGCTGTCGTTGTGTTTGATTTGTTATTTGTGATATCTGAAATGGTCAGCAATATAATTGATTGTTGTTCAATTGAGATGGTGCCGATTATTGTTAGATTATGATTCTTTTTCTCCTTTTTGGTTGTTAGAATTGTTTGTTGAATTTAGGTGCAGATATGTGCTTGGTGAGTCATGGTAACTGTGAGCATTTTTGTTTGTTTTCTTTTATGATTAGTGGGAAGAGAAGGGGTCCTGCAGGGGGGTTAGGATTGCTGTCAGAATGTTCAAATGTTCCTTACAAAATAGGAAATTGTTGTCGGTACTTAGTACATACCTGAAGCATTTCCTACCCTTTATTATTTTAAATGTCGCAAGTGCTGTCAATATTTCTCCTTGTTTTAAAATCTTGCTGAAATGAGTGTCACAGATTTTTGATGAGTAACACTGGCTGTGTTATTAAATAATGTCTATTGCAGCAACCATATAATGTGCGTATATACTGGGTCAATGCAGGTATCCTTCAGTGAAGGGTGCAAAAGTTGTTATTGATGCAAACACAGGACGATCTAAGGGTTATGGTTTTGTGCGGTTTGGTAATGATGATGAGAAGGCCCAAGCTATGAATGAAATGAATGGCAAATATTGTTCTACCAGGGCTATGCGTATAGGACCTGCTACTCCTAGAAAATCTTCAGGTTTGATACATTTTGTGTTTGTGTGTTTTGTGTCTTCTATTGTATATTGTGCAAATTATATTGTTCTATTGCTATGTGTTTTCTTCAATTAGGTTCAGCTGTTTTGCCATTTTTTTTATGTTATTTATTCTTGGTAGGTTGATACACAAATTGGTTTCAAATCCTCAGTAAGGGAAAAAAACATAGTCAGATAACCAGCTTTTTAGTAAAGATTCTTTCAATATTTGAATACTTAACTAATTAGTCGAATTGGATTAAGATAATAAATTAGTTTATTTAATGTTTAGCCAAAGATTTTCATTTTTGGTCCTTTAATTAATTGAGGTTATCATGTCTAGGAGGTCCTGGATCTAATGGAAATACGACACCATCTGATGGGGGAGATCTTACAAACACTACTGTAAGTGCATTTTCTTCTCCTTGAGCTATTAATTATCGATTAAATTGACACCATTTTTTCCATTGTAAAATTTTGTAGGTATTTGTTGGTGGACTAGACCCAGAGGTCAGCGAAGACGATTTGAGGCAAGCCTTTTCCAAGTTTGGAGAGATATCTTCTGTTAAGGTCCCAGCTGGTAAACAATGCGGTTTTGTTCAATTTGCACAGAGGTAATACTAAAACGGAGTCATACTTTTTTGTTTTCCCTTTTTCTGCAAAGAATTGAAAATTGGAGAACTTTGACCACATTCCTCTAGCGCACTGCCCATTCGACCTTCTCACCAATTGGTAACAGGAATAATTGCAAGAATAATTTAACCAATGTTAAATTCAAGGTTATAATTGTAATTTATCAAGGTTGTAATTGTGCTCAACTATTTATCCATTTCCAGAAAAAGTGCTGAAGAAGCATTGCAAGGTCTAAACGGAACTGCAATAGGAAAGCAAACAGTTCGTCTTTCCTGGGGCAGAAATCCAGCAAATAAGCAGGTACTAAGTTTGCAATTTCAAAGGGCTTCTTAATTAATCTGCCATCATCTTACCTTTGTGAATAAATATTTGTTTTTTTTTTTTATAGGGGAGAGGTGATATGGGCAACCAATGGAATGGCATGTACTACACAGGTCAGTTTTATAATGGGTATGGATATGGTGCACCTTTCCCAGACCCATCAATGTATGCAGCAGCCTACGGCAGTTACCCATTTTATGGGAACCAGCAACAAGTGAACTGAAAAAGGAAGGTTAAATAAGAGAGTTAAGGGGAAAGAATCGATATTTGTCGAATGGGCCCTCAGAGACTAGTTCTAGTTATAGTGAGCTTAATTGGATAATAGGTGAAGCTAGAGAGATGTAGCGTGTGGTGGTTGTGTAAAGTACATCCATTCCCTGAACTTAGTACTTTCTTTCTAGGGAATTTTCTATTAAGTTTATCTGTTATATTCATTCAAAAATTTTGACCTGGTGGGAAAGTAAAAACTATTTAAGACTTCTCTCTGTCTTGTCGTTGTTGTTGATTCTTTTGGTCCGTTATGTCCAAGATACCTGATTTATGGGACCACGGTAATGAGTGATTTGAAATAATCACTTCTTTCTGTAGAGGAATGCTGGTCTATAGATTATTTTGTTCATCTTCTGCGACTGATTGATATATGATGTTGAAAACACTAGTGATCAGCTTTTTCTATTTCGTTTTCTTATTTTTAGAAAAGGTATATTGAAAAATATTATTAGCTTAAATGACCATAGTTGATTTCATTTCCACAACATACACAACCTGAATTAATCTGCGTCTGTGTATTCTGAAAGAGAAAAAAAATCACAAGTTGATTACCATTTATAGGCAGTTTCTGTTGGAGGAAAGAGGATGTCAAAACCATATGCACTGTGTCCCCCTCACTGTCATCAGCGCCAGTCCTTAGTTACACTTTTTTTTTATTGACACCAGTCCTTAGATACACTGCAGACCCTCCAACCTGAACCAGTCATTAAAAACAAATCAGCAAATAGCAACACTTCCATGGCTATCATTGCTTAGTCAAAAAAAAAAATGCTGTACTATATACCTGATTGGTGCTGTATATGTATAAGTCAGGATGCCGGCTTTAAGAGAGACTGTTTAATAATGATGAAAACATAGGAGCAGAGCATGGTCACATTTTGCAAAAATTTGAGTCACCTATTGCAAAAATTTGGAAAATTAAAGTTATTCCTTCAGAAAAAGTGTATAGAATTGGACATTTATAATAATTAAGAAATTATACATTAATAGTTGTATCGTTTACAAACTCTCCTTGAATCAAAGTGTACAAAGTTGGACATTTAGACAAATAACAATCATCAAAACAAGTTGTATCGTTGACAAACGTGAGGGAGTATGGGTGGAGGGGATGGATGGCGAAGGAAAGAGCATAGAGGGGAGTTGAGTGAAGTACTGAGTAATGAGTATGGATAAAGTAGGGAGAACGACTACGAGGGATGGATATAATCATATATGGAATTGGAATTTGCGAGGATTGCACGTCCTGTGGATTGCTTGTATTACTATGCTGACCTATCTGTTTTGCTTTAAATCGACGTACTTTATTAATCATAAAAGGCCCAGTCCATGGGCTAACAGTCCAGCATCCGAAAGAGTCAAATTATAGAAACGACCACACTTTGTTAATTATAAAATTTAAGACGTGAGTCCATGAGGCCCTGATCGGAACGGAGACGAGCGAGAGAAAGGAAAAGAAAAGAAAAGAAAAGAAAATAAAATAAAAGAATTTTTATCAAATTTTTTAGTTTTGAAGAGGAATGCACATGACCAAAATTTTCTCTCCGGAAGAGAATTCCCCCGTCTCATTTGTCAGTTCCGATCAACGGAATTGAAAAAAAGTAAATCCTGTTTTCATTTCTTTGGAAGAATAGTGTTCAAAGAGACACAACGCCTTTGAACTGCGAGTTCATGGAGATCTTGATACTCTGTGGTGGTATATAGCAGAGATTTATGCAAATTAAGAGAATCTAATCGGTACACATGAAGTCATGAATCATAGACATTTTCAAAATCACATACTTTCAATATGATTTTGGAAAAAGACAAATTAAGCAAAAGAAAAATCTAATTAAGAAAAAAAAATTGAAATTTTAGAACGACGAGATCATATATATACTTATTATGAAGATATATCAAGATAGCGGTACAAGAAAAATACATGAGCAGAGCTAAGAGATGATCTATTATAATTTGCGTCATGGGTTTGTGCCACAGATCAATTATTCTACCAATGGCTTAAAAAATATAAATAATAAATAATTAAATATATATAAGTTCCGTCAACTTGATATCATCTTAGAAACCACAGATCAATCTTTCTAGGAACCTCAGAAAACTTCTTTGAAAGAGGCCTGGGTGTTGTATATTCGACCTTTATTATTGCGTCTTTAGAAAGCAACTTGATGATATATCATCATCTGTTAGCAGCTCTGTTCCATTGACCTTCAGTTTATGACCGTAGGTAGGGGATATTACCGTTTCCGTCCATAACTTTATAATGGATATCCGTCAGATCATCGGTATGGTCAATCTCAATGGTGAAGGATTTACCACCTGGGATTTAACACTTAACATTCATTTTTTTTTTCTTCGCAATATATTCAATCTCAATGCTTAGGTTTTTACAAATTATTACACAATTCAAAATATATATAGGATAGTACTGTTCGTCTGACCGTATATTGCCAGCACAGCACCCCATAAATGAATTTTATTTGACAGAAAAAAAAAGGAAATTGTTCATATGAAATATGTTGGACAGATACGAAACATTGTACTTCAGGAAAGATGATCATGCCTATTCATAGCTCAATCTATTGAAAATGCATACACATTAATTACATATATTCTTTCAGATTTTATTACTTGATTTTGAGTCACTCCGATGAAGCTAGGATATTTCGGATATATAGAAAATATAGGACATGAATTAAATGGAGAATCGTACTTTTTTACATATATTGATAATTAGGTAGGTAGAGAGAACAATTTATGTTACCGAAATTGATCCTTGAAGAATGGCTTTCATTTAGAATCCTTATCCGATGTCGCGCGGCACAGCGTGTAGCGCACAAAAAGACAAAAAAACTCATACAACGTGTAGCTCATTTCAGCGCAAAACATTAGCAAATTTTTTTGTCATTTTGTGCGTTGCACGCTGTGTCGCGCGACACCTAATTTCATTTCCTTTCATTTAAGCTTACGGTCTCCTTTGAATGACAGGAGCACTGGTCTGGGCCGGTAATTAGGGAGTTTCATCGGCCAACATAGTTTTTCCTTTGAGCAACATTTAGATAATCTCATGGACGAAAATACCCTCCAATGAAACTTAATTCTGTTGCTTTGTTAACAACGGGTTCCTTAAATGAAACTTTCCTTAATAATTTCTCAATAAATATTGTGCAGTTGCTAAAACTTAAAAGGTAGATACTGCTAAAATTTTATTATTATGTCAGTGCTAAAATTATTTTTCTATTGAATTATAGGTATGTCTATCTTAAATTTTGAGTTTAATAAATTCTCTTTTATTGAAAATGGAAATGGATTGGAGGTTATGGAAATGGAAATCGCTAATGGCTATCTGGAGATTGGATTGATGAGTTTGCGGAGCGGCTGAGTAGTTAGGAGAATAGTGTTCAAAGAAACCTAACGAAATGAGGGTGTTGTTCATAGGACAATTTAGTCATTTTCAAAAAATTAATGTTGTATGGAGAAAAATCACCGCTGCCCAAAGCACCTGTAAACTAGAATGGCTTATCGAGCTTTGCTCGATGTATGAGTTTTTATTATATTATTTTTTATTTTATTCTTAAATTAAGTTAAATATAATTTAGTTATGTATATTTTTTAGTTGTATAATTAAATTTATTTAGTTTGAATAGACTACAAAATTTTGGCTAAATTTGTGGATAAGCATAACTTTTTGTTAATCTAAAATTTCTGTATAGTAAACTGCTATAAAATAAGAAAAATGTGAATGATCTGCAAATAGAAAAGCACAAAATTGCCATATGAAAGAAATAATAAAATCAATATTATATTATACATCATATATCATAAAAAAAAATTTATTCAATAGCCTTTAATGGCGTCCCCTTAATATTGTGAAATAGCATTAATTCACAATACGGAGATTGCACTTATCACTCCTGAATACTAAATCATTTATTCACAGCCAATAAACCAAAAGCCAAACATATGACTCATTAATTCTCACTAATTTAATTTGAGCAATTAATTATAATTACACAACCATTAAACCAATTGCCACTAATTGTCATTAAATCTTATGAAAAATAAAATCCAATGCCAATATAAACAAAAGAGGAATAGTTAAGTATTCGATATTTTTGTAAACCACCTTTATGGCCATCTTCTTCATTACTTACTAAACAAAAAAAAAAAAAAGAAAGAAGAAAATTTTCACATTTCTTATACAAACCTTGCTTACAAAAATTTGTTCCCAATGTCATCACCTTTTTCAAAATTTAAATTATAGCAATATTTATTAAACATTTATTTTAGAAACAATGAAAATATCTGATAAATTTGGTTATTGATAAATTAAATATTGAAATATGTTGGGTATTAAGAAAAAAAAATCTTTGATGAACGTGAAAGAAAATACTCACTAATAAATTTGGCAATGAAAATAGAAAGGGGACTCAAAAATTAAGGAAAAAACAATGTGCTGCCAAATAAACGTCTACCGGTGAATTAGGTCAATTTTATATATAAAAAAAAGAGATTATTTTTATTTTACAAATGCGATAATCTTATATATTTATAAATGTTCATTTAATTGCAATAAGAGATTATCTTATTAGTGTTGTTATTAAATATAATAGAGGATTTCTTGTAGTTGTAACTGTTCAGTTTGTTGCAATAAGTGATCATCTTATAACAGTAAATGTTCAATTAGTTTCAAATGAGATAAGGAATCAGAGGTGGAGTTGAGAAGAAATCAGAAAAGAGAAGAGAAACGAGAGAAACGAAGACAATGGGAGAAAAAGAGAGAGGAAATACGAGGGAAGGAAGAGGAAACAAGAGTAAAGAAGGAGAGGAAAGAGAAGAAGGCGCAGAGAGAAAGAGGGGGAAGGGACAGGAAAGAGAGGGAGGGGGGAAGGGAGAGGAAAGTGAGGAAAGAGAGGGGAAGGGAGAGGAAAAAGAGGGATCATGCAGAGAGAGCGAGCGAAGAGAGGAAGAGGCGGTTTGGATGATTTTTTGGTAGAAATCTTATCATACCATTCCAATTGCCACAAATTGGACTTGGAAACGCACATAATTCTTTTCATCCGTCAATGTAGAATGAATCATTCATTGACCTCAGAATGACAAAATTAAACAAAAGATACTTTGGCATTCAGCAGTAAAGTTTAAGAATCAATGATTTTCTATCTGTAACAATAAGCTAGTCTTGTAATGTACCTGTTAATAATTAATTGAAACTTAACTAACACCCTGCTCATCAAAAACACAGCATTGGTCAACCTAAGATAAAACAAGGTGATTTCAGAAAACATATAAATGAGAAAACTAATTTCAATATCAAAACGTGCTCATTGGGATCGAGTGAATTAAATTTCGAGTTTAGACATATCTGAAGGGATCAATGGTGCTATTGGTAGAGGTTTTCCTGCAATGAAATGATGAAACAGACTATATGCTCTCAGCGGCTGGTTCGAGGGAACCATGTGTCCAGCCCCTCTTACTGTCGCTAGCCACAAATTCTCATACTCTTCGACAAAGCCTCCAACCTTCAAATAATGCCAGAGTAAATTACTTAATATCTTCATCCTTAAATTCAATTCCAGCTACAGTCAGCTAATGAACACACACTATAAATTTTGTTTTCTCTTATAAAAACACAATGATGTTATTTTATATAAGCTACCTGATTATCGCAGTTCCACGGCCTCCATCGTTTTTTGACAGGAAGCTGCATAGCTTTGACAGATTTTTTGGTAGTGGTGATTGGGACAACGCTATCAGTATCACCACTGATACAGCATAAATAAAAAGTAGAATTTAATTGCGTGAACAATATGATCCCCAATCAGAGTCTTGATATAAATTAGAATAAAAGAAGAAACACAATTACCTATACAGTAACACTCGTAATCCTTTGGTAACAATTTTCTTGATGGTTGGGACGGTTGTATTATCTCTTAAAGTGTAGGTTAAATTACTACAAAATTGGTGAAGACAAAAAGTAAGAGAATTAGAAAAAAAATGGAAAATCAAATGAATGCAATATAATATTAGGCAAGGCCATCAAAATATGATCGGAAACATCATGCTCCGCTAGCAGAAAAAACTGCCCCTGACATGTGAGATTATAAAAAATGACAAAAAGAACCAACAGTATTAAAAATTGAGGCAAAGTAACAGCTTTACTGGTTGCATGTCACCCAGTTAGTGTTTTGGTCCGCATGAAAAGCCTTCTTCACCTCTGGAAGGTTCAGGTAGCGTTCAACAAAATCATCAATGCAAGGGTCAATGCCTTGCTCCTGTCCAAAAACACAACCATATTATGTTCGATTCAGAGTATAAATGCCTTCTTTTCATAGTTAGGCATCTTCATCTGTTATGTGAAAATGTAATGGACACCATAATTAATGATGTAAAAATGTTTCTGGTCCAATACATCATTTATGGCAAACAACAAGATCTATTACTTTATTTTTTTTCTACCATAAAGAAATGACAGGCCATAATACTTGTATCAAACTGATCAGTGAAGATTGAAATTTTTATTTTTAATTTTTGTATATTTGTACTCCCAATATTATGCAGATCCTTTCCTCTGAAGCAGTTTTTGCAGATCTGTATCAAACTAATTTTCGAATAAAATTAATAAAATGTGTTAATGTATGAGTAAGCACAGGTCTTTTTACCGTTTCATCTGATTTTTTAGGTGAACCGTCCTTGTTCTTCAAGCAAAGTGGCGCATAGATATTGTAATTATCCACATCTCCATAAAAAGTTTTCATTCGAGCAGATAGACATGGCATGGTAAAATTTTCATCAGTGTAAAATTCTTCACAGTTTTTTTTAACTTCCGCAAAACCCTCGTCTGTGATGAAATCACGATGCCAAAAGTACTCGTCTTGGTCTCGACGGTTCTGCAGTTTATCAACATATGCATTGCCAATCTGAAATGGAAAAAAGAAAAAGTTATTGCTAGTTTTCCAATTGAGAATTTTTCCAATTTGGGATTTCAAAATGTATTGTAATTTTAATTTGGATATCTTATTTAATTTCCTTTTCAATGTAAGAGGCACTTTAACTTTATTATGTAAAATTTGTTGGATTATTAATCTCCAACAAACCTACAAAATAATGGAAAAATGAACAAATTATGGAAATTCTGCGCTGGACAAGAAAATTTAAAAGATTTAATTATATACTGATAAAATATGCAAATCCATTAAGATCCTCAATTTCACCAAAGAAAAATATATTAATTAGACCTTCATCAAGTAGTACATATGAATTGCCAAAACAAATCTAGTAAATAGTTAGGTATACAAATCTACTAAGTAGTTACTAATTAAACCGATTTACTCATTCAGTCATTCTAGAACATTTCTGGCATACAAAACCAGAAATTAAGTAGTTACTGTCTTACTGACACATAGGGTAGTCTAAAAATAGTGTAATTGAAATTTACTCACTGCGACAGCTTGAAGGTTGATGAAAAATGCAGGTTTAAGCTGATTCCTTGTTAGAATTAGGTCAGCCAGCTGAGGAATGAAGTGACCAGCGTAGCTTTCGCCGGTTATGAAGAAGGGCCGCTTCTTGTACTGTGGGAATCTTTCAAACCAATTCAGAAGAAAATTATAATTTTCTTTTGCTGTCTGTACATCTCCGTTTGTTTGATTTGGTTTCGCCCTCGAGTAACCCACCCCAGCCGGAGACTCCACAAAGAGCATATTAGCCACTGCAAATACCATGCGTATTGCAAGTTAGAAACATATATATTGATTTAAATGTTAATATATTTTGGTTCGCCATTATTACGGAAAAAACATGTCCGCACTATCCTTCTAAAAGAATATCCATTTGGACACTGAACAATATCGCATTCAACTTCAATCAAATAAATTTATTGGACATAAAAAATTGAAGATATATAGTATATATAGTAATTTATTTTATCATATAATATTGAAAATGTACTTCAATATACATAAATTATTAATGTATCAATTATATTGAATATTAAAATTTAAAACAAATATTATTGTTAATCGTTCGAAATCATCTAATCTTACAATATATAAATGGCCAGAAGTTTGGCTACCGTAGATCTAAAATAAAAGAGTGGCATTTAAGAGAATCTACTGCATCGTTGCGGCGAATATGTGGCGGGACTAAATGGTCAGAATAGTAAGAAGTAACAACTGTTGCACCTAAATCTACAAAGTTGAGTTCATCAAAAACTAAAATTTAAATGTATCTTGTCCTGGACCCTGCGGGCACTCTGCTCCGCGTTTTCATTTTTTTTCCCCCCTCTTTCAAACATGAAAACGCCTGCCAAATTTGAAGTTTCAGTTTGATCCTAATCTATTTAAACAATAATAAACGATCCTCTACTCATTGGATTATAATACAGAGGCCAACTACGATCAGACGGGAGACGGCCAATGTAAAAGCAAGTGGTCTCGAATCTCAATTACTTTCTTAGTTCTAGAGCAAAGATAAAGATCCACTTGTTTGTATGGCATTTTGGTTCATTTGGGCAATTTCTTTTAAAATGTCTTTTAATGCACAAAAAAAATTTCTTGTTTATAAACCTATATTGTTGTTATTTTTGTTCAAGTAAATTTTGTTTCAATTTTGTTTAAAATTTTTAATTCATGTACAGAAAATTATTTCTATGAAAGTTACTTTTTTAAGACAAATCGAAAACACTATAAGCTTCTCTTTTTATTTATTAATTAATTTACTAAATTTTTTTGTGTGAATAGCACAGTACATTTTTAATTCCATGAAAGGAGGGACTCATGAAATACTGAAAAAAAAAATGTAAAATAATGTGAAAATAAATGAGTTAGCTTTAAGTCTTACAATTGTTCCAGGCATATTTGAATCTTGAGAGTGTTTTTCCATCAGCGTTCACTCGAAATGGGCCCACTTCTTCCATGGCTCCATACCCCAGTGATGAGCATCCTGGACCTATATATGAAGCAATAAGAGAAAATTTGATGACTTAAAAGAATAATCAAAACCTGTTCGTTAAATTAACAAAACAAGTATATCATGTTTAAATTAACCTCCATTAAGCCAGAGAACCAGCGGTTTACTAGTGGCATTCACAGGGGACTCCGCAAGGTAGTAGAATAATTCCCTTCCTGCCTGGTTGTTTACATTAATGTAGCCAGAGTATTGAGCAAAATTTACGCCTTTGGGTTGCCCCGGCAGCGACTCGATCTTGTCAGCCTTCCTAAGTGCTCGTTGAGCCTTAGCCGAAAGAGTGACAATCTTATTGGTATCATCAAATTCTAAAGATGAATCAAATAGCTGGTCTGTTTCGTCAGGTTGTCGAAGCGCCCAAATGATTTCCTGGAGAGTTTGGGCTTCATTAAGTGCCTCGCTTATCTTCAAAAATGCACATGTGCCAATGGAGATTAGGAAAATGATCCCAAGAGGATTCATCTTATTGCTTCTTTTCCCCTGTCAATTTGGTGGCATGCTTTCATCTCCATATATAGATGCGGACAGATTTTACCTTTATTTAGAGAAACAAACAGAGACCTTTCAAAGAAGTCTAGCTAACAGAACTGATCCCTAAAGAAAGCTTGTGGATTAGCAGACATCCTCTGTTATATTAGAATGATTAAAAGAAATACAGAGCAGCAGCAGGCCGATTGCTGTTGTTGTTTCTCCTCACAAGAGCAAGCTCATGCACAGTACTCATGTCCTACGCAATTCTGGAAACAACATTTAGTTAATTTATTTATTATTGCATTCGCTTGCTGCTCAATTGAACACCAAAACGGATATGCTGTTGCATTAGGGGTTTTTTTTTTTCATTCAAAACAGAGTTGACTAACAAATGTTCACTTGGAAGTTGGAACAACATGAAAGAATACAATGCTTAAACAGGGTATGTCACTATTTTATAAGATGAAGCTCATTTCTCGCTCAGGCTGAATGATAAAAATAAGTTGAGATAATATTTCGATCGCACCAACCAAGAAAATTTAAAATTGGGTACAATCAACCTAGATCTACTAAGATCATATGTTGAGGTTATATTGGTACGATGGTAGTCCTGCATATATTTTATTTATTTAGAACCGTACCAAGTAATTCAAGATTTTGATATCACTTCTATGGAATTCAACCTAACAAGTGTTCATCTCAGTATTTATTCGAACATCCTTTAGCCCTCAAAATCACATTTAATTCTAGGCTTTCTGAACCCAAGAGAATAAAAATCTCCAATAGGCAACTACTAACCATTTTCCACATTAAATCCAAAACGAATACAAATACATATAATCAATCACAAGCTATCAAACATGCAAAGAAGAGAAAATGAAAAGTTGTTATAATTAGTTCAAACATTTCAAACAAAATATGAAAGACGAAGCAACAAACTTTTCTATTAAAATATGGAGAAACAAATTTAGCATACAATTTCTCTCGATTTGCCTCCTCTCATAAAAGATATCTTTGCCAATCTCTCTCAATATTTAAGTCTTCAACTCTAAACCTGTAATAGAAGAGATATACATCGTAACAGAAACAAGAGGAAGGACCAATTCTTTGCTGGACCTGGAAATAAGCCTATAACCAGAAGTAATAAATTGCAGAGGAATCATTATAAAAAACTTAAACAGAGGTGTACAATAATGTAATAATTATTATTTATATAATATAGATAAGCTGAAAAATGTGGAATATGTCAAGTTCTATCGTATTTATGAGCAACGGACAACTACGGTATCTATATGCAGCTTTACATTTGTAAAAAATTATGAAATTCAATTAGCCAATAAAATTAAATTAATTATACTAGATCAGATCCCATGATTTGAAGTGATAACACTCTAGTCATAAAAGTATTGAAACACATCTTAGAAGTGCTAAAAAACAAATGTAACAGAAGAAAGAGCGGCACACAAAAATGAGGCGATAGCCTTCATTGATTATTAAAAAAAAAACACGTAATATTGTACATCATTGTTGTATAATCATCCATTAACACAACACAAATAGGAATAGGTTATGCTGTTGAGGAACGATTTTTAATTATTCTCGTGAGGCGTCATATATATATGGTTCTGTAGCAATATTAATTCGGGGTTGAGTAGCAATATTTCTTAATTATAAGCTTTCTGAAGCCACTGCACACAAGGCTAAATCCTCGGGGTGCACTTTTCTTACACAAGCATGCAGTCTTCTTTTTGCGCTTCATGTTGAATGCTGTGAGAAAAGGTCAATTTGCAAACATTTTCCCCATACTTATGACGGCGGATTAATTTGGCCACTTCTTTTACAAAGAGGGAGGAAAGGAGGGTGCATGGAAGAGAGTGAGACAACAGTAAAGTTTTTCTTAACCAACTAGCAACCACCAAGGAAAAAAAAAAAAAAAAAAGAAAGGATCCTGAACTACTATGTTTGTGAATCTATAATTGCCTCAAATGGCACATTCCCCACGTCTGCACAAAATAATCTAAACATTATTGCATCATTAAAAGAACTTAGAAAGCATAAATGAACAGAACTAATCATATCTTGGGACAAATCTCGTCTTGGAATTAATCTCCAAATCTAATCATATCTTGGGACAAATGGTGATTTTGGTAGGGGTTTTCCTTGAAGAAAATTTGAGAACATGTAGTATGCTCTCATTGGCTGGTTGGAGGGAACCTGGTGTCCTGCTCCTCTCACTGTCGCTAGAGTCAGATTTTCATACTCTTCCACAAAGCCTCCAACCTTCAAACAACATAACCACTTAATTCTTCCCCCATAACTTCAATTACTGATACAGCCAACTTAAAACAATTTGGAATTACGTTTTGTCTTTTAATAAAGAAGTGATGCTTTTGTATATAAACTACCTGACCATCGCAGTTCCATGGTCTCCATGGTTTCTTGACAGGAAGCTGCATAGCTTTGACAGATTTTCTGGTGGTGGTGAATGGTACAATACTATCAATATCCCCACTGTTACAGCCCAAAATTAAAATGCGTCTTAGTTTCATTTGAAAGGTTTTTTCCCCTAATTAGAGGAATTTTAAAATAAACGAGTCTTAAGGTATAGAAGTACCTGTACAACATTACTCGTAGTCCTTTCGTAATAAGTTTCTTTATGGTCGGAACAGTGGTGTCAGGTTCGTAAGGGTAATTGACATTACTGCATATTATCCAAAACAAAATCATGGTATTAAAACAATTCAAAGGAAAATGTGATGTAATTCAGTATTATACAAGGGCACCAATATTTCAATACGACACAAAACCTCATTATTATTTTACCCTCTAGAGACGAGATACCTCAGCATTTGGAATTATCAAAACCAGTAAGTATTGAAATTGAGACAAATTAACGACGTAGAAGCTCTACCTGCATGACCACCATGTAATGTTTTGCTCGGCATGAAAGGCCGCCTTCACTTCTTTACTGTTTAGGTAATCTTCAACAAAACTATCAATGCATGGATCTATGCCCATCTCCTGAATAAAACCCAAGCAACATATATGATTCAGAAAATGCCTTTTCTCATATTTAGCCATATGAGAAGTTAAAATTGTAGGGTAAGTGATTACCAAAAATGTTTGCCCAAAGTTAAAATTGTTAATATAAGGAAGAATGAAGAAAAATCGTTTTATTCCTTTTCAGCAGAATAAAATTTAAAGTCATTTATATATTATAAGGCATCAATAACATGAAGACTTCCTGTCGGAGTGGTAATTGCCACCTGGCCCTCAAAAAAAAATAACATGAAGACTGTAATTCCATACCTTTTTGCAATATTATTTGTTTTTTTTATCTGAAAAATATGAAAACGATGGAGATAAAAAAAAAAAAATCGATATAATGTACAGTATGTGCAGTCATTTTACCGTTTCGTCTGTTTTTTTAACTGTCCCATTTGACGAGATGCAAAGTGGTGCATATATATTGTAGGCATCAAATGAGCCAAGATTACTTTTATTTCTTGCTGCTTCACACGCTGTTGTAAAATTATCAGTTTGGTAGTATACTTCACAGTCCCTTTTAATCGCCTGATAACACTCATCTGTGATGAATTCACGGCGCCAATAATACTCATCTTGAGATCGGCGGTTGTCTATTTTATCAATATACGGGTTGCCTATCTGCAAAGGAAAACAAATTAAGATAACTCTGATTGCCAGATTGCCACTCAATTTATATGTTTAGTTGGGACAGAAAGTTTCTAAAAAGTTTCAAATTTTGAAATTTTAGAAACGAGTAAGACCCAGGTAAGACACCCAATAAAATGTTTATTTTGCAATGTTAGTCATATTACAAATGTTGCCCGAATTCTATAGTTATAGCAATGTACTGAAAAGTTAGTTCTGTATGAGACGGTATTAAAAACCAGCATGACCCAAACTTTTTGAAAATTAAAAATAGAAAAAATAGATATATACTTCACAAGTATATTATATATATATATGTAGCAATTTATAGGATCGTCTAAAAATATTGTGAGACAAAATTTACACACCGCGACACCTCTGAGGTTTATGAATGTCGTCTTTTTCATTGCGTTCTTGTTTAGAATAAGGTCAGCCAGCTGAGGGATATAGTGGCCAGCGTAGCTCTCTCCAGCAATAAAGAAGGGGCGGTTCTTGTATTCTGGGAACCTGTCAAGCCAACTGACAAGGAAAACATGTGATTCTAGTGCTGTTAGTTCATCGCCATTTATTTGACCATCTATTGCCTTGGAATATCCCACCCCGGCCGGAGACTCCACGAAGAGAACATTAGCCACTGAAAAAATTCATGTATGTTACAATTTATTAATATATCTATTATTTTAAGCAACTATACTAAAAGGGTTTATGTGTTCCGATTAAATGTTAGTAATTTTTGAGCCACCGTTACTTTACAAAATACCTCGGCTCAATCATGTTAAAAGGATCCTAACATCATTGGATACATAGTGACAAAACTATCATATTAACAATATAGCTCTTGCAAAGGCTTTTAGTAGAGATTGAAGCAATAGTGAAAACATTATACTAAAATGGAGAGACTCATCATTATCAGAAAATCCAAAAAAAAAAAAAAAAGCTACGATTGAGTTACCAAGTCTTACATTTGTTCCAGGCATATTTGTTTATTTTAAGAGTTTTTGAATCGTCATTCACTCTAAATGGACCCACTTCTTCAAAGGCTCCATAACCAAGCGATGAGCATCCTGGTCCTGTGAAAATAACAAGGAAAATTAAGAACTTATAAGAATAAATTTCTTCATAGGTTCTAACCAAACGACATGGCAAAATATAGCCCTTGCCTACTTGAATTTCCTATAATGAAATATTAATCCCTTTTTATTAAAAAATGAAGGTTCATGTTTATTAAGATGCATACAGACCTCCGTTAAGCCAGAGAATAAGCGGTTTACTCGAGGCATTCTGAGGGGATTCTACAAGATAATAGAACAATTCCCTTCCCTCTTTCTTGTTTACAGGAATGTAGCCACTGTATTGTACAAAGTTTACACCTTCAGGTTGGCCTGGCAGTTTCGTGATCTGGTCAGCCTTCCTAAGTTTATGTTGTTCCTCAGGGGAAAGGGGTTCAGTGACAATTTCATTAGCATCCGTGTCAGCTGCTAAAGGTGAAAAGATCATAGGATTAGCATCCTCAGATTGTCGAGGTGACCAAATAATTTTATGGAGCATTTGGGCTTCATTAAGTGCCTCATTTGTGCCAAATAATGCAGAAGTGCTGATGGAGATGAGAAGCAAAGAGATCCCTATAGCTTTCATCTTGTTGTTTTGTGTAATCTTTGAAATTGACTCGACAGATATATATCTATATATAAATGCTGACAGAGTTTTCCTTTTTTTGGAAAAATAAACAGAGATTTTAGATCGCAATATAACTGATCTCTATAGAAAGCTCGTGGACAAGGATCAATCTGGACATTTTCTGTTATATTAGAATCATTATAAGAAATACAGAGTGGAGCAAAAACATTCGCGGTTGTAGGTTAGTTTCAAAAACGGACATATTCATGATAGTCACCACCAAACATTCATGGGAAACGCTTTAAATATAAATATAATGCAACCAGCCACCGAAAATTGGACTGAAAATTAACTTTGTTTCCTTTTTCTTGCATGGAATAGTTGATGCCGCATGAACAAAGGAATCAAATTAGTTATGTAGAAGATGCATCTTGCTGTCATATTTAGCTTCTTTCCTTGGCCACCTAGCAATAAAGCGTTTAAAACATTTGAGAGGATCCAAAAATATCCTTGAATATCTTGTACGATAGGAATAATAATAATCCTCGCCACCCTTTTTTTGTTGCTGCTCTGCATTGGACAGTAAGGTGAGATTTCTTGTAGCATGCCAGGTCTTTTCTCACACAGAGTTGGACTCACAACTGTCCTGCATGCTTAACCACAATTAAAGCATGTATATATGCGGATCAAATTCGTCTAATAAAGGACAATGCCTCAATGAAGGAGTATTGTAAAGTGAGTTTAAATCCATATTTTTGAGACATGAGTGATCGCTCCAGCCTCCGGTAAAACAACAATATATGTTCTTGTGGTTTTAGAGTTTTCCAAGATTCAAATGGAAATAATTCAACTCTTTCAAATCAACTATCATGTACTGGCAGAGTGCGGGAAGTCATCAATTTGCTAACTCACTGACACCAATAGCATGTGATAACCGTGAAAAAGCCATTATTCGAAGGAGTCAGGCATGCATATCATGTACAGTGACAACCAATTACCAGTCCCTTTCTGTTTCTCATAACTCTTTGAAACAATTTTAGTGAAAAAACCAATCCACGCCAACCATTCCACTGTAACAGTACTGGGTCAGAAATGATTTGTTGCACCAAAAGGTTAATTCCTTATACAATAACCCGTCAGAATCAGGAACTGTAAAAGCATTACTTACAACTAGATCAGTTTAACAAACCATATATTCAGATCAACGTGTAGCAAGGATGCTTCTTCGTTGTCAGGTAGTAGTTCCTAAAAATCACTCTTAAGCATATAATCAAGCATCTCATGTGCATAACATGGCTAGTTTCGTTTGCTTTGAAACTGGTGCTATTGAGAATATAAGGGTAAGAAGTGAGCAGAAATTTTCAGGAAAATTTAAAAGGAGTAAGGTTAACGGTAAGGTGTAGTGACACATGGAGTGTATGCGGGGGTAGGCTCTTTGGGGCATTCCGTCGAGCAAGTCATGGGCACGCAAGGGATGAAGAGAGAGCTTGGTTTCTACTTTCTATGAAAAGTTTGAAATGGTACAATTTCGTCTGTCCTGGACCTTAGGGGCCTTAGCAACTCCTGGCCCATTTATGGTATATGGTTAAACCATATGGAAAATTCACGGCCTTTTTGAATGGATTCATATTTTTGTCTTGCTAAATGCTAATTATATCAGTGGAATACAGCCACTGTGTTTTATGACCCAAAATATTATTTTAATGACTCAATATATATTTTTTTAAATAAATGACCAAATATGTTACAATTAGAATTAAACATGGACCAGATGTTTTGGGCCACAAATGAAAAGCTACGTATGCAATTTTATGACCTTACAACAGTCAGAATAGTAATGACGATACCGATTTGGGCTTTTCTTTTTTTTTCTTTTTTTTTTTTTTGCAAGATAATAGGGGGAGACGGAAATTACTTTGTGCAATCACCACTTTTGTGCAATCAAGCAATCACAGACACGTCTCTTCTTTTTTTTCCTTCCTTCACGCATCCTCTGCTCCTCTCTCCTCACCTTCCTTCGATTTTGTCTCTCACCCGATCTTATTTTTTTTTTTCTCTCGCACCTCTCAACCATCTCCTCCCTCGCTCTCCTTGTCCTCTCGCTCCCCCTCACCCTTCGCTCTTTCCTATCTCTGCTCCTTATTTCTCTACTCGCTCTTACCTTCCTTCTCAGGAATTTTCTTCCTCTTTCCATTTCCCTTGCCATTCCCCACTCTCGTCCTAATTCGTCGCTTTTCCACCGATCCTCTATCTTCATTCATTTTGCTCAACTCTCTCACCATCAAACCATCTCTCATCTGTTCAATACAACAAAAAAAGGTAAATATCAGAGAAAGGGAGCATATATTGTACAGTAGGGAGTATATAATATCTATTAAGGGTGTGTCAAATATCTTTTTCATTTATGTTTTGTTTTGGGAGTATATAATTTGCGATAAGAGAGTATCTACAATACGTACAAGGGAGTACCGAGTATGTTTAAATATGCGGTTCATTTAAGAAAGTAATTAAATAAGTATAAGGGAGTATCTAATATATATAAAGGAGTAGCTAATAAACATTTGGAAGTATCTAATGTTTATATGTCTTAAGAATGAACCTTCATCGCGTAAGTTCAAATATATAGTCATTTAAGGGAGCAACTAATAATAATAAGGGAGTAAATAAATAGACATAAATGAGTAACTAATAAATATAAAAGAGTAAATAATAATTTAAATATGTAGTTCATTTAGTGAGTAACTAATAATTATAAAGAGCAAATAATAAAACTTATGGGAGTAACTAATAACTATAAGGGAGCATTTATATTCAAGCGTGGGAGTAAATAAAAAAAATTTAATTCGTAGTTTATTTAAGGGAGTAACTTATAACTATAAGGGAGTATTTATATTCTATCATGGGAGTATATACTTGTTCATGTGTCAGTAGCAATGGAAAAAAAAGTGGAAGAGACGTGTTGGGAGAGAAAAGATGCATGAGAAGAGGGTGATGCAGGGGAGGAAGAGGTGAATCGTTGGTCAGAAGGTGAGGCGGGATGAGAGGGTGAGGCGCTGATAGGAAGGGAAGGGCGCGGGAAGGAAGAGGTGGATCGTGGGCACGAGAGGAGGGAGAGGCGCGAGAGGAACGAGGGACGAAGCGGGTGAGAGCCAGGGAAGGGAAGGGGAGGGGAAGAGATGGTATTTGGCAGGAAGGGAGGCGGTTTTCGTATTTGGCAGGAAGGAGGAGCACTCTTTTTCCATAATTAGTATTTGATTGCTCGATTGCCTTAGGGTTTGATTGCAGTTATCAGCTCCGATAGGAGACTACTTTCTTCATTTTATGTAAATGCTCTCATATGGGAACATTTGCATCTCTGGTATCTATCATAGGGAAGCAAATTCGGTGTAGCACAACTAGGGATGAAAACGGATCGGATAATATCCGCTCCGATCCGCATCCGTATCCGAAAAGTTGCGGATTCGGATATTAATATCCGGATCCGTTCGGATACGGATGCGGATGCGGATTTTTTTAATCGGATACGGATGCGAATATGGGAACACATTTTGATACGGATACGGATAATAATCCGCATCCGAAATTATTTGCCAAACGGATATCCGAATACCCCATTCCAGACCCACATCTGCATGCTAATTGCTACAAAATTGAATATGCATAAAGCGGGAATCGAACCCAGGGTTGATTGGATAAGCACACAACACCTCTACCACTAGACCAACTAACTCTTGTTAATAAGGTTGGTTGTTATATATATTTATATGTATCTAAGACATCTAATTTGAATTTTTTTTGGCAGATTAATATAGATTATAAATTATAAATAATGATTAATAGTATTAATAATAATTAAATTTATACATATTATATAGTATGTTGATACGATTTTGTATTGATTGATTGAATGAATGAAGTCTGAACACTAACCTAATTAACGTATAATTTATATTGTCAAAACTTAACTCATTGCATGACGTAAATATATTCCTCTATGTTTCGGCTCCTCTCATGCGCTACAAACTTTTATATGCACTATGAAGTTTACAAAATGTGCTAATGAAATGGATAAAAAATAATCGATCAAAATGCAATCCGTATCCGACAAAATATATTCGTATTCGTTTTCGTATCCGACAATATCCGGACCGTATTCGTATCCGCTTAATATCCGAACCGTATCCGTATCCGAACACATCCGTATTCGCATCCGTATTCGAAAAAAATATGGATGCGGATATGGGAAGACCACTATCTGATCCGTATCCGATCCGTTTTCATCCCTAAGCGCAACATCGTATAGTGCAGTAATCCAGATCTTTCAAAATCAATCTAACGTCTCTCTCGTTTCTCTCAATTTTTATATAACAAATGTAGATCGGTAGATTGATTTTGAAAGATCTAGATTGTTGCGCAACACCAGATTTGAGTTGCTATCATAGTCTAGCAGGTTTTGCTCATCATGACTTCTTTTTAACTCACAAACTCTACATAACTATCTCGTGATAGCTATCTTTTAAACATTCTTTTACATAACTCTTATAAGATGAGCTAACTTCAATATTCTTACGTAGCAGATAAACAAATTTTGTTTAGATTTTTCAGAAAAGAGTAATTTTTACACAGTATAATAATAGTACAAATACATGATTAATTAAAAAATTGAAATGTATATGACGAAACCTAAACGAAATTTAAGAAAAATGAAAACCATATTATATTATGAAAAAAAACCCAAAATTTTTCACTCATTTAAAATGCACGTTTAAAATCTTGTCTTGCATGTGTCTTAGTGGCTCGGTAGTAAGAACATTGGACTAGTTTCAAAAAGATCAAACGTTCAAGTCCCTACATGCATTTTTAATTTAAAAAAATTAATTACACAGACCTCTATCTTTATCCAAAAAAAAAAAAATTTATATTAATGCATCAGTTTATAGAGTTTCCAACACAAAAAATTTCTTTAAAATTCACTAGTAACATATTTGTCATATGTCAAACATACTTTCATAAATTATCTTAAATAAAAAGTATTAATACTATTTTTTTTTATAGATCCCCTTATAACGGAAGAAATAAACGAAAAAGTTCAATACGTAATCCGACATGAACAGCTAAGATAAAATTGGTAAAAGGGCTCTCTAAAAAGGGACCATTCAGAGCCTAAGTTTCAGAGATGCATAATAATAGGCAAACGACTAGATGCAACTTTTTGGGGATGCCCAATGAACCAACTTCCGTCTTTTCAAATGATACATCCTACCTACATCGTTATAAAAAAGGCTCATCTTATAATTTGACATACAGTCCTTGATTGAAGGCCACTCCCAATTGTCCCCGAGCCTAATCATTTTTCATTAATGCGATTATATACTTGTGGATTTTGTTCATTTCATTGCTAGAGGTCATTGAGTTTGTTTATTACAAAAATTTTAATGTTATTAGAAAGTGGTATAAATAGTGATCATGTTTAAGCAATATATTATTTTGAAAAATTTCAGTGTGGTTGCCTGATTTAGACTTACTGTCATACGGTGGAACAAAAATGCCATGCTAACGTTGAAATATTAGGCATGCTATTCAGGGTATCAATATTGTTACTTAGTAATGAACTCATAATTCGAGTACAATTAAAAACAGGTCTACACTACAAACTTCAGATATCACACATGTATAATTCGAAAAATGGTGTACTTTTGGTAATATAAAAAAATTATACCATAACATCAATATTTTTAGAAAACAAATACAAAAATGTATTTATTTTCCAAATAATATAGGTATAAGTAAAACAATTACATGTAATTTGCAAATCATCCACAAATAATATGGTTATTTTTTAAGAATCGTAAATAGTTAGGACAATAACGTTTAATTTCCGTTGATTCCTTCTTGGAGATGATTCAAGCAATAATATTTATATAGAAAAATTAATTTTATGCCAATACAAATTTTGTTAATTTTGAAAATATAATTTAATTAAAAATATGTCACTCTCAAATCGCTAAAATTAATTTAATGCCATTATCCACCGGAAATATAGGAAACTAGAGATTTAGCACTCCAATTTTTTTTATAATACCCAAAATATCCACATGAAATTAAGTTATAGTAATTTGTCACTTATATAGTAATTTTTTTAAGCTTGGCTGGCGACCGCCAGACCTAAATTTAGTTAACTAAAATAAACTTTTTTTTTGAGATAATTAGTTATATGCCCCTCCAGATTTTGCCAATTAGAAAAACACCACTCTTAAATTACTAATTATAAATATGCCATCGTAAAGTAACAAAATTAGATTTATGCCATTAATTCTTTCCAAATCATAGCTATTTAGAGATATGCCACTCTAAAAATTTTTAAAATTCCAAAATTACCCTTCTGTTTCATCATTAGCCATTAGGTTTATTCATTTAAGGAAAAAAAAAACTGGCAGAAATGTTGCCCAGCACACCTTCGATAGAATTTTTAATATGGAATGGTAATAATTTTGATTAAACTAATGAAGACTGAAGGCCCCAAAAGTATTTTTGCAAATATAATTGGAAGTTTTATTTTTTAAATTATGCAGATCTTATAGTATTATTAAAAGTTCAAAGATATGTGAACAAATTAACCCCCTTTACACCGTGAACCCAAATTTTTTTAGCAAAATCGAGGATGCGACCAACATAATTTTTTATTTTTATGTATAACTTGAAGCAAAATATGCACATATAGTAAAATATTTTTTGTGTAAAATTAATTTTACCGTATTTATTACCAAAAATTCTTGAAAAAAAAATTACATTGATGTAATTGTTAGATGACTAATTTGAGATATGTCACTATAGAATTATAAAAAAATATTTTTTGTTATTATTTTATACACCAGTGGCATGAGACTAATTTTTATAATTTTATAATGGCATAAAACTTTTTTTTATTGAATTATAATGGCGTGAAACTAATTATTTTTCGCGATGGTATATATCTAAATTTAATGTTTTACAATGGCATATTTAAAAGGGCATAATGGTCATATCTATTGTCAGATGGCATAAAACTATTATTATTATTTTGTAGTGGTATAAAAATAAATTGTCGTTTAGTGATGGTATATTTCTAATTTTAATTATTTGGGGTGGCATAAATCTAAATCACCCTTTTTTTTTGTTGGTCCGGAATCACTTTATTCAATTACCAAATAAATGAAACAAATTAGTTAATGCCAACGATTATATGACAAATGTTAGAAAAATTTTGTATATTATATATTTTCCAAAATAATAATTATATACTACACTGTGATATTAGTTTAAACAATACGTTTAAAACTTGTCAAGCCAACATCAGGGGCAGATTTATTCAGAGGCAAGCCAGGGCTTGATTTTCTGAAATTTGAGTCCAAGCGTTAATTTTCTGTGTAATTTAAAAGTTTGGAAGTTCACGTGCCCGGGCTTAATTTGCTCTAGTGCCTAGCCTTGGTCCTGTGTTATCTCTCTTTTTTTTTTTCCTTCGTAACATTTTCCTTAGATAATTCTCATCGCTCCGGTGCCTGAGCTCTAAGTTTGTACAAAACAGTTTTTCTTTTTATCAATGGTTACCCATGTGTAGTGAAACGAAAAGTTAATTAATCATATTGGTAGTTTTGTAAGTTATATTTTATTATTACATTTGTATCCATATTAACTTTTACATGAGATTGTTTATTATTGGTAGTAAGCAATCTGTATCCATATTGCTGGAAGAAGAAAATTGAACTTCCGATTTGTCTTTTAGTTCATTTTTAAATCAGTTGTACAACTATTGCTGAATACAATACATTATTATTGAGTTCATTGATTCCTCGGTACATTATTTTTCCTTTTTGAAAGATGAGATATATGTAAGACCTACTCCATGAAGCGAAATGCAATAAATATGTTGTTTTAGGCATTATTCAAGGAAAATTCCCATATATACAGAATATTAATTTCTCCTCCAACGGAGGAACTCTAGCTTCTTGCTCGATATTTCATCCAACAATCATCATTTAGTAAGCTTATAAAAAAAAATATATAGGTATATTGAGTTTAGTGTTTAGAAACTTCAAATTTATGAAAAAAAAGCTCAATTTTTTTTGTTAGTTAAATATATAGAAAAAAGGTATTTTTATAATGTCACTAGTGATTCTATTTAAGAATATATTTTTATATTAATATATTATTTCTATTTAATTTAATATAAACTTTATTGTGCCAGGCTTAAAAAAACTCTATATCCTCCACTGGGCAACATTACTTGCAAAAGTTTGTCAACGTCACTAATATGCATATCCTGCAAATCAATGTCATGTGTGGATTTTTTTTTATCTTGTTTGCTATATAAAGTAGCAATTATGCCGCGAAATTGAAAACATCAATGGCATAATTGAGAACTGAAATCAAACTTCTGCTTTGGCTGACATAGATAAATCTTAGATCTGAATTAATCACAGTAAAATGTCAACCTTACATGTGTAAATCTCTGGAAAAAATGTTTACAGTGAGAGGTTAAGGGTGCGTTTGGCATTGTTGAGTTTAGTAGGGTTAGTCGCGTAAGGTTAGTACTTTTTGGGGTTAGAGAGGTAGAATGGTGAGGGTAGTGATTTGATGGAGTTAGTGCTAACTTAAGGTTAGTGAATGTTGTTTGGCGCGGTATGTTGAGGTTAGTATTTTAAGTTTAGTAACTATTAGTGTTGTAATTATTATTAACTATTATTAATTAGTAGTTATTAATTACTATTAATTTAATAAAAATTATTTTTATTAATTATTAACTATAAATTATAAAAAATAAACCATTATTAATTATTATTATAATAACTATTATTGAATATAGTTATAATTATAATTTTACATTAAGGATTATTTAAATTTATACAATTATTATTACTATAACTATTATCAATTATTAATTATTATAAACATTACCAAAATTATTAATATTATTTATTTTCAATTATTAATTACTTTAATTATTATTATATTAACTATTATTAATTATTAATTAATAATTATTATTAATTCTCATTAAATATTAATAAATAATGAATATTACAATAACTATTTTTGATTATTATAAATATTACCATAATTATTAATTAATATTATTATTTATTTTGAATTATTAATATTAATTAGTTACTAATTATTATTTATTTAATATTTATTGTTATTAATTTTTTATTTAAATATTTATTTTTAATGATTAATTACTATTAATTATTAAATAAATAATAATAATTATTACTTATTAAATATTATTATTAATTATTTTTATCATTATTATTGTAATTATTTTATTAATTTTTATTTTAAAATTTTATAATCATTATAAATTAGTACTTATTATTTATTATTAAGTATTAATTACTATTTATTAATTGTTAATTAGTATTAATGATTAACTATTATTATTTTTTACACATTATTAATTATTAAATATTAATTAATATTAATTGTTATGAATTATGAATTATTATTCGTTAATTATTAATTACATAATAAATTATTATTATTATGTATTATTAATTAATTATTACATAATAAATTATTATTATTATTAATTATTATAATTAATATCAATTATCATTATTAATACCAAATTAACACTAACTTTGGAGTCGCTAACCCGACTAACTCACCCTTCCGTTGAGTTAGTGGGTTAGCGAAAGGTTAGTGCTAACCTCTACTAACCTATTTTTATTTGGCAAACTAACCTTGAAAAAAGTTAGTCACTAACCAAGGTTAGGACTAACCCAACGTTGCCAAACGCACCCAAAAGGTGAAAACCAAAAGCAAAGAGATAGAGAGAGGTACAGAACCTTCTTTGTAAAAGCTGCATGGGCTCTGCCATGTTGCTTCGACTTTCCGCGACTTACATGGAAGTGAACCTGCATGCAGCCCCACTTACCGTGCAAAACGCCAAAGTATTCACAGTGTTGCGACAGGAACAGCTGCAACTGCATGCTGCAAGCGTTGTAAAATTGCAATTGCAAGAGCAACTACACGCTCAAGAGAGTTGAGCAGCTGGAGTTCACGTGAAAAGCACGGTGGGATCTCAGCCGTACGATGGGGCTCCGGTGCTGTCGCTTCCAATTCGTGTCCTTGGATGCGGGAAGGACTGGCCCTTTTTACGCTGAGCTGGTTGTTATATGGAAATGGTTTCCGACGCCAAATGCTGCCCCGGTGTACGTCCTGCATAATAATTATATAATTATTGTTGTTTCTTTCCGATTTTATTATAAAGGCCCAGAGTGAAAGGTTGATTTATATTCTTATTATAAACAGAAAGGATATGAACAATTTTTGCTTGAATTGTCAGGAGCAATAATTGATTAGGTTTAGTTGCACCAAATTTATTTTTGATATAATGATTTTGTTCTTCTATTTATCCTATTAGCTTCTAATTTAAAATTATAACAGTCTGCTTTTTTTAGATTTAAGGTTTGACGATGAGAATCAAGAACAAAGAAAACACACTTAACTATTGAAAAATGTTAAATATATCAGTTTGTGCCTCGATTTTTGAAATTCAAATGATTGATTTGGACATTTTAATTTGTCCTACATATTGAAATCTTGTTGAAAATCGAATTGCATAATTCTTTTAGAAAATTTTTATAATGTATTTAAGTCAATGAATTTTTATATATATTTGAAACAAAGTAAATAGCAATCTTTTAAATTTCACCGAAATAACGCTGTTATAACTTAAATAACGGATTTTGGAGCAAAGCACATAACTCTACAATAACCAAGCATGAAATAACGGTAGCGTTATATTTTTGAAAAATCAGCGATATAACTAAAAAGTTTATGCATTTGACGGTGTAAAAGCGAATGAGTCATTCAACTTACAAATTTTTTTTTAGCCAAATACAAATCCATACCAAATCCTAATTTGTTTAACTTTTAAAACTTTTGTTTTGTCTATTTTGCTTTTTGGCTTGTTAATTTTTTATATTTTAAATTTTTTAAGTAACTGATAAGATAAGCAAGTTGTATAATTGCATTTTTTTTATACACACCGTTTTTTTCCGTTATATCAACGATATAACATTGAATCGCTAAATCAACTCTATACTATTATACCACAAAAAAAATACATTTTAAAACCTTGGTAAATAGTCTAACAATTATAAAAATTTAAATTTTAAAAAAGTTTTACTATTTATGATCACACTAAGCTATTTTGGATGGACCATTTCTATTTCAAAGGAAAAAAATTAATGTAATGGTACCAACCCATTTTTACTTTGTAGAACACCTTACCAAAGTTCATATTATAATTTATATTATAAAGAGAGAGTTTTGTATGCATCATGATGCATAGGCCTTCTATGCGTCATGCTACTTTTTTTATTGTAATTTTTGCAAATTATAAATCTAATTTAACTAATCTAACCTACATATTAAAATCTTATATTAAAGCAAATTTTATAATTTTATATTAAAATGCTGAATGGTATAATTCTTTTGTGCTTGTATTCTATGAGCCTGTAACACATCTAGCATTTTTTTTTTTAAATTTGAAGGTCATAACTTGAAATCTAATTTTATAAGCATTAATTTTTCAGCAAAATAATTTTATATTGGATCCTTCTTCATGCATAAATGTTCATCTAACGCACATGTGAAATGTTATCAATATATGCAAAATATCATTACAATGACAAATAATATAGGGGGGGTGGCACAAGTTGGGGTCTAATAACAGTAACCATTGCCACTTCAAAAATTGTCAGGATAAAGGAAAGAAATAGATTGCTTTAAGCACATGGGCGCTTGCTTTGAAGTTGCGCAATGTATCTGAGAAATATCAACAAATCTACCCCTCTTCATCTGACATGTGGGCCCGACCTCCTTAAATACCCTGGAGCCCAAACCCAAAAAGGTGCCTGGTTTGGTGCAAAATATGGATTCAACGGTGCCTCAATGCCATGTGTTTTCAAAAAAAAAAAAAATGCCATGTGTTGCAGTGTTGGTGTGGCGAAATTGCTCTCCAAGCAATAGTGCCTTAGATTAAATTAATTCACTATGTGTTGTGTCGTTTCTATTTCAAGAAAGAAGATTGCTTGTAAATCAATTTTTTCGAATAATTTTTTTTTTACCAACATAAAGTATAAATTGAATTTTGATATTGTAAATATCATTAAGGTGCATATATTATGTACATAAAAAATAATAAACATTGATATATCTTTCACCGTTCATGAAAAAAAACACTTGATTTTTTTTAATGGACTAAATTTAATAACCTTTGATCGAATATCAAATGATATTTAATTAAATTGCATAAAATTTGATATATGACTCATTTATAAGCCAACAATATGTCTTAAATTTGTTTTGCTATTCTTAGAAATATTGTCATGATATTCAGGTTGAGTATTGTAAATTAATTACCACCCTTGTGTAACCTACAACTAGGCATTTAAAAACTCAATTAAAATAGAGTAACTTAGGCGTCTAAATATTTCTACTTCTAATTTGTTAGCTATTTTGAATAAACAAATATTGTTAATATTATCAAGTTATAAATTTCGTCCTTCACAAAATTATATATTATCAAGTTATCCATTATTTAGTCGGTGCGCAGCTACTACATTAATTCACAACTCACATTCGTTGTGGTCGTTATGACAGCACAAGTACATTATTGTTCATTCCAAGATGCAACTGAATTCTGACGGTTAGGATTTACTAAATGCTCCTCTTTATTAGAATTCAACCATGCTGGTTGACTTATATTAGATTTAGGTCCGAGAATTCAACCATGCTTTTCAACTTATTTTTAAATTAAATGTCTATGAAAGATTCCAACCGGATCCGAGAGTTCGGATTGAGCAATAATGCTATGTAATTAGACTGACAGCTAATTTGAAGTAAATACATGGCAACTTGACTAAAGACTTGTGTTGTTCCAGTGAGCCCAAAAACGGAATGATGACCGGAACGGATTCACAAAAATTTGCTTCCAATTAATTTTCAAGGGAAAAGAAAAAGGATGAGTGAGAGTTGCAATGTCAGAGAAAATAAAAGTAGAAGCCTAAGAATATTATTGCTATTTTATCTTATACATAAAAAAAGAATAAAGAGAGAAGACCGCACGCTTAGAGCCTTAAAAAGCCTTCTATCCAGTTTGCAAACAATTGCATCAATCAAGTACTTCAACTGTCTTGCATCATTGTGCATTTCCTTTTCAATATCAAATTATTTATCATTAAGAGCCACTAAACTGTAGGATTTATAGCAATGATTGGTGTCAGGATTACTGGATGTATGTAACGGGAGATCGATATTTTGCTTGTGCCGAATCAACATTTTCTAAGTTAATTTAATTATGTTAAGTAATTTTATTTTTCAATCAAATTCATATATATAATTTACTTCTAATAGAAATGTACTAGCAAAGGAAATAAATTCATGGTCTAAAATTTTGCTTTAATTTGGTACTGTTATTTTATTTTTTGTTTTTGTACTACATCTTTTTGTAATTGCTCTTCTTTAGATTTGTTGTCCTACTCATGCCTCTTTGTGATTGTTAGTGTTATCTACTCGCTCACTTTCGTTCTCAATCAGACTATCTACGTCATTATTAAAAAAAAAATAAAAAATTCTTTTAAGAATATCCTTGAATTTTTTTCCCCCTTCACCTCTTCCTCATCAAAGCGAAATGCAAAATAATAGTAAAGTTTGCATTCAAAAGCAAAAACATAAAAACTTTTATTTTCGTTGAAGTGCTGAGGAAAAAAAATTAATAGTAATAGAGACAATCCACTATCTAAGATAAATACCAATAATTTGCGCATGAATTATATGGAAGAAAGAAAAGGTTGTCCTTTGCCCTAAGCTAGTCTATTAATCTAAATCCTTCTTTTTGGAAAGAAAGGACCAGTGTTCCCTTTATTTTTATGCATCCGTAACTTAGCATAGGTTGAGTTAACCACCACATTGCATGATCAATCCATCAAAGATTACAATGCCTCGAAATTGTTGACACAAAATGTAAATTATTTACTCGCAACACAGTTCCATCACATGCCAAGATCCAAATTAACAAATGGAATAGCATTGTTGTACGGACGGTTGATTGTTTGTTTTGAGAACTCAATGGAATGTATTAATCCGATTATAAAGGTGGCCACATTTGATTTAAGTACCCATTTTTTAAAAAATTGGCACATTTATTAATTTAGTTAATATATGAGTATTAACGAATAATTACTTAGCCTACTAAAATAATATATCTGACCATGTCATGCAGGCCATTGATGGTATCGCTCTTATGCATGCATAAGTTTTAGATAGCACAATGAGTTCATCATACGAAGGCTACACGAATGATTGCCGCAGTTGTTTTCATATTTCGAATTGTCACCAAAAACATGTTTTGGTGGGAACAATGAAACTAACAGGAACATGGTCTAATCTAGTATGTACGGTTTTTCACCTACGTTGATCCACATTCCTTAGAGCAGATATTCATAATAATGCTAGATGCTTAAAGTGAATCTCCCCAAATAAGCAGACAAATTTGATGGATTAGGTGCAAAAGACAAAATTTTGTTTATGTATCATAAGTATATAATACATGTGCCATTAGTACATTTCAGACTCTTTTCTTAATTTAGAAAGGCCAACTCACTACCATGCTTTTTTAACTCTAAATTTTATAATTTTTAAAATCATTCTTCTGAATTGGATGACATGACAATGACAGAAATTTTTTATTTTAAAATTATAAATTTGGGGTTCGCTTAGGTTTCCATATCATTTAAAATAATTTTGACTGTCGGATAGACTGCTATAAATTTGGCAATCCGTCAAAGCTACAATTAAGTTTGATCTATTGACAGCTATGAAGCTTAATTATCTAAAAACACTCTTACATACTAAGGCAGCGTCCGAACTATCTTGGAAATAAATTTTACATCATTAGATATTGTAGGAATGGTTTTTTTTTTTTTCAAGGTTATATTGTAGGAATGGTTGGAAACAAAAAAAAAGGGGTTGATTATGTGTATAATTTAACATTCTCATTAACAGTTTTACAAATAATTAAATATATATTTAATTGTATAAATATGTGTTCGTAATTTAACATTCTCATTAAAATATATGTACTTATTCTAGAATAAATATGTGTTCGTAACAAAATTTGTACAAAAAGGAAGTTGAAATGCTAACAATTTTATTTCATAGTGCAAACAAAACTATTTATAAGAAATAGATCGACTAACCAACCTAGTTTGGCTCCAACCAATTTGATTATCTTATTTTTTTTATGAATGTAACTGTTCGACAGACTATTTATATAAGAAATATATAGATCGATTAAACAAAACTATTCATACCGGATGAACACAGGGGAAGTTAGACTGTCAATTTCTCATATAATAGTGTAACAGTTCAAATTCTTGGACACAAACAAGGTAGTTCAAGGGTCATGTAAAATCATTTTCTTCATGATGTGGAAGTACATGAATCCTCTTATATACATCTTACAATGTTATACGCTTAATGTGTCCCATCCCTATTGTTTGGTTCTAATTGCAATCTCTATCAACAAGATATTAAATTTGAAAGATGTGATATGAACACTTAGATATCAAACGGCAATCTCTAATTTCCGTCATTCTTTATCTTTGGTGGCATACTTGTGATGTATTTTTTTTATTATAATTTCATTTCACAACAACTGTCATTATGGGGGAAAAACACTTGATATCCCCACTTCTAATTAATTGAAGTCAAATCCTCGGGTCTCTTTTTCATTTCCGTTCAGGGTATTATATATAGAGATAGTTTAATATGCACCATAGTACATAGGGAGTTTCATGCACCGCGGATTTTTTCAGAGGTATTTTTGTAAATTGATAAATCTAATTTAGTCAATCTAATCTACATATTGAAATCTCATAGCAAACCAAATTTTACAATTTTTGAGATTTTATTACTATTTTTTTCGATTTTTTTAAAAACTGCCATTTTTGGAAACAAACTACTATTTACAATATTCCAAAAATGGCAGGTTTTAAAAAAATTGAAAAAAATAGTAATAAAATCTCAAAAATTATAAAATTTGGGTTGCTATGAGATTTCAATATGTAGATTAGATTGGTTAAATTAGATTTGTCAATTTACAAAAATACTCCCGAAAAAATCCACGGTGCATAAAACTCCCTATGCACTATAGTGCATATTAAACTTTCTATATAATGATTTGTGCGTAGAGATTCAGTGTACTTATCTCGTATTTTCACATAATTCGATATATATGTTGCCATGTAACTCAAAATACGAGAGAAACAAAACACATCACTCAACAGGGCCTAACGAACACGACTTGGACAGGGTGTCCCTAATAGTGAAACTGAGGCTGCATATATATTTTTTTAATTTTGTCAACTTGACATATCTAATTTCATCAAATAAGAAATATGCCATTAAATTAAGTCGAACAAAACCAAATTTACTGACATAAACTTAAACTACTGAACAATGATCAGTTCCTTCCGAAATCATCAAGTGCGTGAAAAGTATAATAACTTTTTTACTTCCAAAAGTATATATATAAAACCATAGATGGATGCACGCTCAATATTTTTTTTTGTAGTTTTAGGCCGGTCCATGGTTACTAAAGCGTGCTGCGAGATGTTTGTGTATATGTCATGAATAGATGTGACTTGTAAGGGCAACGATTGAAATTAGTTGATCAAAACAAATGGAAAAGTATTAATATTTCGGTACTTTTTTATATTAGTAATAAATTATTTGATATTTTCAAAACTATTATTAAATATAAGTTGTAAATTGTGAAGCTATTTCATAAACGGTTAATTTAAATAAAAAAATCGTTCTTTTCATATACGATGTATATAAAATATCTACTACACATTTAAAAAAAATACTGGATTTCAAAATTATAAATTACAACATACAATAGTCAAATTGTCAAATTGATTTATTATGAATGAAATTTAATCCCACATAATTATAAATAACTAACTGGTCTTCTTAATTAACAAACTAAACTAAAAAAATAAACTAAAAATAAATTGACATTTCAATTGTGCTATTAATTGGTAGGTACTAGTGATTGGTACGAAACTTTAACTATGGAAACTAAATGCTGCCTTAATATCTATTGGAACAAAGCGCAGTTGTACTTTCAAAAGGAGTCAATATTTTCTGTTGAATGATGCATCAAATAAATGTAGGATAACACATTGGATGCATGCAGGATGCTCCGCTTTAGATATTATTATTTATTACCTTTCAATACTGGAGCTGTTTTTTTCAAGATTTGTTCTGAAAGTAGAAATATATGTTGAAAAAAATATTGAAGTAATATACATTTTTGTTCTTCATTTATTTTTGTAGTTTTATTGTGGAAAAAGAATTACACACGTCATAATAACAATATTATTAATGTTGGACATATTTTGCTTGTAAAGAATAAACTAACATTTGTAATAATAAATTTGGCAAGATTTAAAGTTTGAAACAAAGCGTAAATAGATTCAAAAAATTATACTGGCTAAAATTATTTCCAAGTTTGTAATAAATTTTACTCGGATCAATATCAAAAGTGCTAAAATATTTATATGGCTGTGAATTAACCCTACCTAATTGTGCATGATAATGATTTACAACAATTTAATTAAAACTGATGATTTTGATAGGTCGAGAGAGTTATGACAATACTCAAATAGTTGCAAAAAATCTAAAACCTCTCATGATGGTAAAAGTGAATGCATGAAGCCATTAAATGGAAGGGGAAACTCACATGTCGATTTATTTTATATTTTTCTTATTAGAATAATGACCTACTTTACTTGTTGTTTTGTTCTCATTTTTTTAATTTATTGTTGTTCGTTGTATAATCACTGCATCTTATTGATATTTTTCGATTTAAAAAATAAATCATGACCATTCAATTGATATATCATCTATTGACCGACCCCGATGCAGAACGAACAAAACATGACAATTAAGGAAAAATACTACAACGTTTAACATAACAACTTTTACACATACTATAGGTATAGATATAGAATTAAATATAAAGATATAGATTAGTTTTTGAGTTATTCTTAAGTTATTACGAGAAAGGTTATCCTTTAAGTTGATACTTCCTTTTTGAGAGAGATGTGTGATGTAAAATAGGTTAGGGAGGTTATGGTTTGATGTCACATTATACTATCGTCATTTTCTGGATTTTACACATTTCGTTATATGTCTATTTGAGATGGATGGAATTTTGTTTTTTTTTTTTGCAATCTAAATATATCATCAGCTTTCTATGAGGCTGTTCAAAGGATTTATCTTCCAATTTTTTGGTATAAAAAATGTCAAAACTAAACGTTCAAAAGCGACTTGTTACAAGTAAAAAATTTAAAGGAGTTTTATGACATTATTATTAATATTATTTGCTGTTAATGTTATTTATTTATTTATTTATGATCCTCATGACTTTGATATCGGACGCAAATTATTTTTTTAGGCTTTGCTCCAGGATTTTTAAGAAAAGGAAAAAAAAGAAACGGAAGAGAAGAGAAGGTGAAGGAAGTCTAGAGGAATGAAGATGATTGGTTGTACCGTGCTCCATATGTCAAAAGATCATACAATAAGTTAATGTCCGCTACTTTGTTTCTAACTTGGAGAAAGACCATTTAGTCATTTTCTTTAATTTTCAATAAAGAGTACAGAGGATACAGAAATCAGTGGAGTACGATGTTAATGGCTGAAATTTATAAGGGTATAACTATCCCAAGTATTTAAGCTCTGAGACATTTGGAGTACACCCCGATTTTGGGTACCTCGTTTTTTTCTCAAACCGTTTAACGAAGAACTTCAGTTGTCTCTCGTTTCCTTTGTCTCACCTGGAGATATCAATTGGAGTTAGATACTACTCTTACACTTCTGTCCCTTTACCTCGATTCCTCCCTTCTGGAGCACAGCCTTAGCATCTCTTCATAAATCGGACAAGTGAAACCAAAGTTACCTAAGTTTTTATGAGCAATAAGTGGTGTCTCTGTTTTTGCCTCTAATTTTTTATTTATTATTTTTTTAGAATCTGCTACTCTGTTTTTTGGATTATAGCGTTTGGGTAAATCCACTGCGTGATTTGATTTGCGTGTCAATTCGGTCATGCACACAAGCACGCTAGTCGTTACTTTCTTCGCTTAATCATACATAAAAAGACCTTTTATCTAAGGTACAAAAAAGTGCAAGATATTATTTATATTGGAGGAGACGACAAATGGGTGAAATAAATTAGTGCAAGTAAATTAGGAATTAAATAACTTTAAAGTATTAAGGTTTGAAATTAGTAAAAATAATATTACAAATGAAAAGGTCAAGCACTTTTAATTACACATAAATTAATTAATTGCATAGGGCCATTGTATTAAATGTATAACCAACTTTCTTTTTGAAAGTTTGGCGGGAACTTGTTTTATTGCATTTTGTACTTCAGTCTTTAGGTAGGTAAATGATTTTTAAAACTATGCATTTGCCTAAAAAACTTTGTCACTATTGTTCCCACCGCTTTGACGGGTGGTGTTTGAATTTATTTTGTGTTCTTTTGGAGAAATGTTAGAGGTCATTAGATGTCTTCCAATCTGATCAGGTATATATTTAATTTTTCACGGTGAATTTTTTTTTTTTTTTGCTTCCCATGATATCATATTTATTGGAAAATAGTTACTAGTCATCTTTTAGCTTAGGACGTCGCATGAAATTAATGAAAATATTGAGATTGAGATCCTCTAAATCATTGAAAAATTTTACGATGCAAATCTCACATATGAAATTACATCGCAATTTTTTGTCCCGAGTTTAATAAATTTTTTTCGTAGATATCTACACCGGAAAATTTGTAAGATCTACTGAGGAGGATCGACAACAAAAATTTTATTTAAACCGCAAGTAACATTAAACTCCATCAAAGGTAGAAATTGATTTAAAATAAAAATGTTGCTAATATATTTATAATTAAATTTCAATTTGGGACATTTGTAAGCGTCAGTTGAATTTCAACTTTCAAGAGTGATATCAATTTGGAATTGGTGAAGTATATCAAGCTATACTATAATGACAGAAAAGAGTAGAGGGTCAAAAAATCAAAATATCAAAAAGATGTGCACACTTGCCATTATCTTTTTTTTTTTATTATTGAAACCCGTAGGTTATTCATTACGAATCCAAAAATATTACAGTGTTTGATCATAAGGCAAAGTCATCCAAAAAATTACAAAGCGGAGCTGTCTGGCATTAAGCCATACCAGCAAACTGAAACCAACTAAAAAGAAACAAAATAAAACTAAAATAACAAACAAAAGAACTCCGCCCACCCTCCTACTTCTGAGAACCTCCATAAATTCTTGCTAACTAGTTTTGCCTGCTCCTTATAAATAAATTAGACCGCAATTATGTTGCATTTTGTTTTAATAAATTAGACTGCAATTTTGTAACACCTCCATTTAATTAATTTGGTGTAAGTACTCTACCTAATAAATAAATTTTACGGTTTCTTTCATTGTAAATAGTTTATTACAATCTTTAATTCATATATTGTATTAAATTATTTTTTATTAATGTTATGATGATAAAGAATTTTGTTTACATAAGAGTAATGTAGATGAAAATCTTTCAACGCGAAACATTGCATATCATTAAAATTTTGTACGCTACATTTTTTCTCTATGTCATGATATTATTAAAAGTTGTAAATTTTATATTATTTTTTTAGTTTGAGAATTTTAAAGACTGTATGTTAAAGCTTTGCTTCAGCCAACTCTTTAAAAGAAAATTTTATTCATTTTTGACAGACTGTAAACTTGCATTCAAAATTCTATGGAACATGCAGAAATAAATGCAATTTGACCATAATATTTGCTAGCTTCGATCGTTGTGAACCCATAAAAGGTTTCATGAAATGTTCATGTTACCAATGAAAGCTAGGTACAAGCTAACAAAAAATTGTATACAATTATTGCTTTTGTTATCCTTTTTGCAGACAATAAAAAGCGTACCTAGATGCTACGCACGGGACCGCATCCTCTGGATGTTTTTCTTTTAAACGTCTAGTGGACGACTTTTAATTAGAGCTGTCCGATTTAATCTGAACGGATTAATTTTTACAGGCCGTATGAATTTCGACGGACTAGATATTAATCACGGGACATTCACTAGTGATCGGACGGACATAAATTAAAAACGTCCAGCAGATTGCCATCGAGAGGATTTCGTTCCGCTACGGACCGTATCAAAACTTGAGTTGCTTTCCGAAAGAAGAAAATTTATTGGAGTTTTAGATGTAGCCGTTTATTTTAAATCGCTTGGCCTATATTTCTCCTTAGTCCTTGTATTAACGTCAGGAATTGAATATTGAACCAACATTCAGTTATAGTAATCTATCATGCTTTTCTTTTTTTTTTCCTTCCTTTGGTATCCTATCTGGATGTTGATATAATCTTTTTATTATTATTATTATTATTATTATTGAAGTCCATATATTGGCACTAGAAAGAAAAAGAAGAAAAGTAGTTAAAAATATGCAAACATATCAAGACTTCTGCATGTAATATAGAGGTGAAGTATCAATGTTTAGTAGCAAATGAAAAATATCAAACTGTCTTCATGTATTATATTAGCTAGAAAGTAAAGTTCTAATTAAAAGAAGTATCAGAAACTACTAATTTTCATACAAATAATTTTAATCTTTTCTATAGGAGTCTCAAGTTAAATTATTTCCATTTGGTGCTTTAAAAATAAAGTAAGAACTTACCTTACTCTTACTTTACATGCAAGACAATGAGTCTAGCAGACTAGCATATTAGTTCATATTTTTAGAGTATTTGGATTACTTTGGTACTAATTTGGTTTGTTGTAAAAGTTGGTCCATATACTTTAATTTCTTATACGCAAACTACTTAGTTTTAATTTTGTACCAAATAATCACTTTTGTTCAGAAAATTTGCATAAATGTAATGACGTGGATATATTTTAGCATGTGTGAACAACCCTTGGCTGGTATGAAGTATACGCTTTTTTTTTTTTTTTTTTTTTTTTTTTTGGGTAACCTTTAGACTAGTGGGAACAACCATATTAGAACTTCATTTATTTTGGTCGAAAAGATAATAATTACGCTATCTGCCTATCTTGGTTGGAGAACAAATAAAAGCTCAATTAATGTTTTTGCAACCTAGGCTCCATATGCTGCAAAAATTTGGGTCCTTAAGAAAAAAATGCATATATTCTGTACAGTTTTTGTCTTATTTAAATAAAATACTACTTTTAAAATGACCAGAGAGCATGCTGATGAATTAGTGACTGGAAAAAAAATGATATAGCAGACGTTAAATAGAAACTTCCAACAAAAAAACACAAAAATCTTAGAGAAGCTAGTAGGAACAACTGATCGACAGATTATATCTACAATATATATATTTATTGATATTCGAAAATTAATTATTAAATTGGAAAAAATATTTGGATAAAAATTATTTATAATTTAGATGAATTATGTATCGCATTTGGTAGAACTTGAAATTAAATCATCATTTATCAAGCGATGAAAAATTAACTATTTAAAGAACTTATCTACAATTATATTAAATTTATACACTAGCTAATTAAACGATAAAATATTGATGTGCATTTCTATTATATATAAAATTTGCAAATAACTTCTCTCAATAATTGAACGAAGGAATATCTTTTTTTTTTTTTGAAAGGCTAGGTAGCGGCTACCTAGAAGAAAAGAACATAAAAGAAAGAAAGGAAAGAAAAGAAAAGAAAAGAAACGAAGGAATATCATCCAGCCAAGTAGCCAACTGGGGAACCAGGACAAACGGTAAAACTGAAGGGGTGAAAGAGTGAAAACATGGATAAAAAAAATGGTACAGTACTGAGGCTGAGTCAGAGTCTGGCGTGGAGGCTGGAAAGTGCCCCAGTGCAACACATCTCCCATCATTCGCCGCGTGGCGTCCTTCCACTAAGTTCAAACTCCTCTACAATACTTCCCTGTTTTATCCCTGCAATGTTGTTATTTATTAGAGAGATAACACGTGTCATTTATGCATAAGTTGCTAATTTTATTTCAATAACATGTCTGAAAGACGGTGCCGACTTGATGATCATAATGATAAGATTACAAGTTGACAACTAGAAAGCTTTTTATATTTTGTTGTAACGGTAACCCATGAATTCAGTATTTTCGTTTCGTCTTATTCAAAATTACAAAAACAACTTTTCAAGCATGCATATACTTATTATGATTTATGATTGCAGTTTTTTTTTTTTTGGACTGTGACAGTCATAGTTTGTCAATTTCTTTTTCTTTTCAAATTCTACGCATATTAACAAGGAAAACAATTGACATATCTTATTTATCAAATATGGTATAGTTAATTTTTTTTTTCTAGTTTTGTTTGAATATATATGCTTGTTGGACAATCTGATTTTCTAATTGTCATTTGAAAAAAATCGTTTAAATTTGTCCATCAACCGAATTATGTTATGTCAGTCTATTAAAAAATGTTAATCGTATCAAAATTGTAGCTTGAGATTGTATGTAAATATCAATCCATTCATAATTTACGCATGAAGTAAAAAAAATAGTGGCAAAATCATGTAAAATTATTTTCAGGAAAATCAAAATAATTTATCTTAATAAATAATTATTAGCTTAACAGAACTGATATTATATAATTAAATAAGTAATTAGATTTTTAGTTTTTCATAGACATGCCTGTTATCTAGAGCCACTTATAACTTATTTTCATCTGAATTTGATCAATTTATAATTAATTAAGCTTCACACTCTACAATCTACAGAGATTTTCCATCCCCAAAATAAACTAACCAAAGGTGGATAATACATCCCATTGTAGATGATCTGACCCCACATTTACACTAAAGTAAACACCATGGGACCAGATCCTCTAATGCTATTACAATGGAAATGACCGTATCACAAAATACTGCCAACCTTTGAAGTAGCTTAATTTCTTCTAAATTCAACTTTCCAAGGTCAGTCCATTTGTTAGTGACTCGTTACACACTCTAAAACATCCTTACATTTCACATAACATCTAAACGACCTTTATTTACCAACTCCCGGTTCACTATATCAACCCACTAAACACTCTTTTCACTTTCAAAAGGCGCCTTCTCTATATCATACCACTTCACTACGCTCTGTTTCTTTTACCAAACAATGAAAGAAGCTTGGAGCTTTGGTTGAGAACGTGAGTGAGAACGACAAGAGCGCTTCTATAAATTATTCCTCCACGTCATCCCCAGAGAATTTCATTAATTTACTACCCACATTTTGTTTTGTAATTATTCATTGAGTGGTAAAAAAACAAAAATGCCTTCCTCGGTTTGTGTTTCGTGCTTTTGACTCCAACGCATTTTTCTCTCCCCTTGTCGCATTCAATTCAATTCAATCTAATTCTCCCCCTACCTCCTCGGTTCTACCTCAGGTTCTCTTTTTTATTTTTCACTTTTTTATATTGCCAAACAACATAACATTCCCTTCTTAGTTTATTAGTGGTGCGATTTAAATCTTGTGCGCGTTTTGGGTTAGCGTTGTTGGTTTGTTAAGGCTTGGCAGCCTTTTATTAACACTTCATCTCTTTTTCAGCGAGCGCATATTTTAATATAACAAAGAGCTTCCAACTCGAAAACAGTGTTACTCAAAGGGTGGAGAGAGAGAGAGAGAGAGAGAGAGGAAATGAATACGAGAGGAAGTAAGGTGCGGGGCATGAGAGAGGCACCGAGGCACGATAAAGTAGGTCTCTTTGTTAGAGATTTTGACAATTTGGTTATGGGTTTTTTATTTCTTTTATCATTTCTTCTGGTTTTGAGGTCAATTTGTACAAAAGATTCATCTTTTTCGTGAAATGGAGTGCCCCAGTTGGTCTTTTGAGGCTAGCGCAAGTACATTTGGTTTATTTTTCAAGTCGCTTGATGAAATTAATTACAACAGAGAGTGTGCTTTGTTGATTGAATTCTCAAGTGATATTTCAAATGGGTGCTTTAATTTCCCTTCAGGCTAATTCAATGATTTCTGAGACAATTTCGAGATGGGTATCTTAATTTTGTTTTCATTTAGAAATTACACTGTGAACTTCCCTCATTTATGTTTCCAACCTTTTCGAGTCTCAAATGACAATTCTCTGATTTCTTCTTTTTAATTATTGAAGGGAATGGAGAAGGAGAAAAAAATAGAGAAGATAACTAAAAAGACGGTTAATAATCCCAAAAGAACTCTCAACCGATTACAAGCTAGAAGAGAGAGGAAAATTGCATTGCAACAAGATGTAACCAACATTCCTTCTCTTGTTTCATCTTCTTTTGTTTCAATTTTTCTTTCTCAATTCCAATTCTTGCCTTCTAACCATAATGTAACACAGGTTGACAAACTAAAGAAGAAACTCAGACATGAAGAGAATGTGCATAGAGCACTGGAGAGAGCTTTTACACGACCAATTGGCGCTCTACCTCGCCTCCCTCCTTACCTCCCTTCTCATGTAATTTTCACACAAAAGTTCCAATTATTTATTAAGTATCTTCAAATGTATTTAAATTTTAGTTATAATTTGTTATTTCATTTCGTCTATAATGAAGACATTGGAGTTGTTAGCTGAGGTGGCTGTTTTGGAAGAAGAGGTGATGAGGCTTGAAGAGCAGGTGGTGAATTTCAGACAAGGGCTATATCAAGAGGCAATTATCAGCTCTAATTCTCAAAAATCCAGAGAGAGTTCTCCTGATTTGAAATTGAATTCTCAAACAGCAAACTCGGAATTACCTGTCAGCATAAAACCCACAACCCCAGTTCAATTGCCTTCAAATCCTGAGCCAATTGGGCCCTCATCGAATCGAATTAGGAACGGGAGGCAGGTTCCAAGAAAGCAATCAAGCCCCAATTTGGGCAAAGAAAACCAAAGTAACACCAATTCAATTCGAAATTTCAGACAATCTCCTGTGAAGAAAGCTCCGATTTCAAAAACTCGGACTGAAAAGCAACCAAATACTAAGGTAGAATTCTCAATTTCATAGCCAAATTTGAATTCTTTTGACATTGACATTGACATATACAATTTGATGTTATCTTTCATATCTTTCAGGCTGAGAAGTCAGTACTTAACAAAAAAGGAGGTGAGGATGTTCACATTATCCCAAATTCAGACAAGGAGGCTAAATTGGATGGCTTAAGTGACCCAAACAAATTGTCAGAAGAAATTTTGAAATGTTTGATGAGCATTTTCTCTCAGATGAGCTTGTCTGAGAAAACTGAAGATGAACAGAACACCTCTCCTTCAGTTTCAGGTTCTTCATCAGCGAGTTCAGATAGTACTGATTTGTGGGACCCATATGGCATACTGGATTTTGGAAAGAGGGATATCGGATCCTATAAGAGTTTCAGAGTAGTGGATGGATGTTCTTTTAACCCCAATTTAGTAGGAGATTCTTCCCTTCTAATAAAAAGGCTCAAGTAAGTTTGGAAACCAGAGCTGTTGTTTATTTTGATTTTATTTTGTTCTTTTTTTCTGGGGGACTTTTCCCTTATAGCTTGTATTCTGGTTCTTATTTTTTTTTATCCTTTTAGTTTTTTTTCGCCAGTTTATTGGTTGTAAAATGATGAAACTTTTGTGTTGTAAAATACCAGGTTTGGTTTTTGTTCTGGGTCCATTAGCTTTCTTTCATCTTACCTGCTCTTTGTTAAAGGTGCAAAAGAAAGCTGTTGATACTTGTTTTACTGGTTCTGTTTAGTGCATGTTATCATTGTTTAACCCTTTTTCCCTTTTAACCTTTCTCTTATTAATCTGTGTTCAAGTCTGGACCACTAGTGCATTTGGACTCAAATTATAATTTAGTTTCTTTAGTAATCTGAAGACCATGAAAATTGTGTCCATTGATCTATTTTGGAACATAAATAAGAACTTTGAGCATCTGTCACACATAAGATAATGTAGGTACTAGTTAGTCAAGATTTGCTTGTTTGACAACCCTAGCCAATATAGGGACATTCAGCATATATTTTATCTAATTTGATTATTTTATCTTTCTTGTCTCCTGGTTTATTCATAATTTTGATTGTTTCAGGGGTTTACATGGAAAGCTTGCAGCCGTGGACTTGATAGGGCTCACTCATCAACAAAAGCTGGCATTTTGGATAAACATATACAATGCTTGTATGATGAATGTAAGATAATGCCATCATCATATCTACATTTTAAATTCTGAATAATTCATATTAAAATAAATAAAATATTCCTTAAAACATTCATTGTTTATTTTGGGTGGTTAAGATATAAATTTTTTAATACAATAATTTATACCTCAGTTTTCCTTGTTAGTTTGCTTGAGAATCGATCAGGAGATGAGTAATTCTAATAAATTCTGGCTTGAGGGAATAATGTAGAAATACCAAAACTTTAAGGGCCGTTTACAGTAATTTACCATAGTCATGTTTATACCTCATCTAGTAAGTAAATTGTCTGGCATCTTTTAGTTGTCAAGACATGACTAAAATATACTCGATCTAATAAACTAGTGGCTTACTGTTTCGATTCATGCTTTTGCACTATAGAGTGTGGGATAACAAATCATGTTGTCTCCATGTGAACAAGCAAAATAATACTATACCAAACCATCTCACCTTTTCCTTTTCTCTCTCTCGAATTTTTTTTTATAGGATTCTTCTTTCTCTCTCTTTGACTAATTTCATGCCTATTGTGCATGTATGCACGGTTGTACCTTGCTAATGGAAAGAATATGTGCTTTGCTTGAACTAATTGCACCATTTTTTAATTTTCCAATCTATTACTTCATAAATTTCAGGCTTTTCTTGAACAAGGAATACCTACTACTCCTCAGATGCTTGTTGCTTTGCTGCCAAAGGTATGGTTCTAGTTGTACACTTTTCTTATTTATTAATTTATTTAATCTTGGAAAGAATTAATTATCTGTGGCCCCTAAAACCTGTTTTAATTTCATTGTGAATTGACATATGCTTACAACAACCTGGCGGCATTTCTGATTTGGCCTTCATGCTTGCATATTAAAATAAATCTATATGATCTGTATCCATCTAATGAATTACTTGTTATAGAGATGTTATTTGCAGTCTAATATAGTTGGATGTGTCTGTGTCCAGGCAACAATAAATATTGGCGGCCAATTGCTGAGTGCCATGACTATTGAGCATTTTATTCTGCGGCTGCCTTTTGATATAAAACACGTAAGAAATGTGTTCGTTTGTTTTGATTATTACTGCTAAAAAATTTTGGTTCAAATTTTCTTTCAGATTAACCAGTTTAAAATTTTGATTTACATGTAAACAACAATAGGTTGATCCAAAAGGAATGAAGGGTGACTTGACAATGAGGGGCACTTTTGGGCTTGAATGGCCTGAACCTTTGGTTACATTTGCTCTTTCATGTGGAAGCTGGTCGTCTCCAGCAGTAAACATTTTGGTTTTTGAAAAATAAATTTATGTGCTTATATGCAGTTCATTGAAATTTATATAGAGCAAGCTTGTCTTCAACCTAATATTAATGTAGTAATAACTTTTATACAGTGCATTGAATGGAAGTACCATGTCAATTTGTTTTTAATTTATCTTTATTTGTTGGATATTCACATGAAGTTCCTTTATAGTTAGATTTATTTTGTCCTGTTGCATAAGATGGTTCTTTAGAACTAGCAATTGGTTATTAGAGCTCTGTATACCTAATTAAGGTTTGTCACTGGTGCCGTCTACCATTACTGGGGACTACTGGATTTTGTTTGGAGACAGCTTAGTTTTGTATTATATAGTGTTTAAAGTCCTGCACGATTGGACCCTTTATGTGAATTTTCTTTGCTCCAAAAATGTTAGTTGTGTGGTCCTCTCTTCAAGAAAATTTTTTTTTAGTCATGCATCTCTCATTCTCTACAAGATTCCATGATATGATGTAACAATGCCTTATATGTTCACATGTGATGAGTTTGACATTTTTCATATGTAAAATTAGACTATGAATCAGGCATTGTTATTATGTCTTAAAACTTGATAAGTTGCAATCAAAACAGAACTTTTCTCTAACATAAAAACCACTCAATTTAATTATAAGCCCTGACCCCTGCTTTTCTGATTTTTCATTGAAGGTAAGAGTGTACACACCATCTCATGTGGAGCAGCAGCTGGAGACAGCTAAGAAAGACTACTTGCAAGCTTCGATAGGCATCTCCAACCCGAGCAAGCTCGCCATCCCCAAGTTACTTCACTGGTATTTGCTGGATTTCGCGAAAGACATGGAGTCACTTATGGACTGGATTTGCATGCAACTACCAGACCACATGACGGGTAATGCGGTTAGATGCCTTGAGATTAGTAAAAGTAACGCCTATTCGGTACAGGTTTTACCTTATGAGTTCAGATTCAGATTTCTGCTGGCCATATAATAAAAGGAGAAATTGCATTTGGAAATAAGTGAAGCGTAAAAGAGTTTGTTCATAGTTTTGACTTGCTGAACATTTAGATTTCCTGCGGAGGTGGGTTTTGTAAATTAAGAGGGTATATAGATAAGGAATAGCGGCTTTGTCTTTCTTTTTTTTTGGGTTTTCCGAGAGTTATTCTATAATTTGTTAGTTGAAAATAATAATGAAAGAGAAACCTAGAGTGGCATGGCATGTGTTTGTTGGTAGTACCAAAATTATTGCACGAGTTGCTAATTTGGTGTGCATGTTTAACCTAACAGTATCTTAAATTATTGCGCTTTTGTACTATGAATGCTATTGGACCCTAAAAATCTAATGTGTTACACTAATTTGGTCCACCAAAAAGTACTGTCTGTCTAATACACAATTAAACTACTCATAAATTTAAGTGTCATTTATTAATACACAATGCCCTTCAGGAAATGACAGGACATTTTTCTAAGAATAGAATGTTATATTAAATCTCTTTGACTCTGAATTGCTATCAATATTGTACTTGTGGTTTTCCTTTCGAACCATAGAATTAAATTAAAGCTTGTAACTGATCGACCCATCGTGCACCAAGTAAAGGCATACGAAAGGTAATTGAAAGATTTACATGGAACATAACATCTGTGGCTAATCATTATGATCTATATGAAATTCTATGAAAAAACTTTTAGTTAATTTCGATTATAATTTTACTAAAATATGTAAAAATGAATGAGCGTACGTATCAAAAGCTGTGGATTTATACCATACTTAAATTTATAATTTTCTAAAATATAATTTTTGTTATTAAATTTTATTTTTTAATACGTTTTTGCAATAAATATTGAACACTGACAACTAAGAACTCAAGTCTCTTTCAACCACTAAATGCTCACATGCAACTTTGAACCCGTCCAATTACTCTATTTGTCCAAATTGGGCCCAATTTTATTGATTGTTTCCTATTGCCTTCTTCCTGGATTGAAGAGTAGGGCTAAAAACGGAAGCCGTTTCGACTGTTATACGAAACAAAACGGCTAAGGAATATGGTTGCTTTTCAAAAATGAAACAGTTAACGAAATAATAAAACGGTTTCGTCCATGTGTAAATCACGAAAATTTTATTTTTAGTCAAGTTCGAATAAGCTAACGAAACGGTTAACGAAACACTCTAGTTTCGTTATCGTTTCGACCGTTTTGTAGACCTATTGAAGAGTATAGAAGAAACAAATAAAACAAGTATCTGTCTGCTTAATATTCTCTCATGTAACCGTTCATTTTTTTTTTCCTTTTTTATTTTTCTTATTTGAAATCCTTACAATGGCGCATTGATCAGGCATGGCCTTAGTTACAACTTACCTACTTACTGATTACAATGGTGAATTGGTCAGGTCAGGATGATGACGATTTTAATTTTATTTAATGTCCATTGTGGTTGGAGTTATCTAATCTATTATAAATATATATATATATATATATGTTTGGTGTATTCGGCCTATGATTTTAAAAGAACATCTACTTAATTTTGTTTGTTGTACGTTGCATAATTTGTATTGCGTTGTCTTGTGGCATAAAATTAGTCACCACGGATTGGTGCCAATTTTAATATCAGATGGGTAAAACCCTCCAATTTACTGAAATTCAATATTCACAAAGGATCTCATACACCGTCCTTCACTACTACACTAAAGTCGATTGTCAAAGTTGATTCTAATTTGGTCTCCCATGCGTGTCACAAATTTATCGGAAATATATATTTCACTTTTAGGAGTTTCGCAGTTTACTGAACTTTAAATAATCCAACAAAAGTACTTGGCCAAAATAATTTGACAATTTGAAATCATTAACTGTTAGATTATTTCCATATAGGCTGACGAGTCTATATGGAAACAATCTAAATTAAGTATGGGCTGATTATTGTTTGTTATTCAAGTTTCTATTGATTATGGTAATAAGCTAAACGTGGCTGTAAAGGAATAGCAGATTTTGTGCAATAAATATGTTGCAATTTATAGGTGGTTATATTTAGAAACATTATCTATTTTATGATGGATAAAATATGGTATTTTATGGTGGCCAAGAAGCCCTTGGCACTATATATATGGAGTTAGTCCCTAAGGGACATGACACACACGAGTATTGCTGCATACATGCTTTGATAGCAGCATCTCTGCCTCTTTCTCTATTATTCCATCAAGTAGTTAGAGAAAGTGCTCTAGTTTTAGGCAAAGAGTGCCCAAGGCATGTCTTACTCTCTTGGAAGACCTCTCTTCCGACTTTGGTGCGTGCACAGACATTGCTGAGGTGCTATTGGAGCATAGAAGATATATTCAAGATCATAGAATAACCAAATGGATCCAAGTAATGCTTCCGCTTAGTTTATATTAAAGTTTCACTTGAGTCGTTTCTTGGAATTTAAAACCTAACATTAACGTCTTTTGTTGAAGTATTAATTTTCTGCTCATACAAACAATTGTTTTGCAAACCTCAGTAGTTCCTTTTACATGATTTAACTTTTTGAAAAGATTAAAACTTATCTTAGAATTTTCATTAATTAATTTTTGACAAATAAGCCAGATTGACTTGAACAAAGTTTACAGGACTTTCATGATGCTCAAGAACAAACCCGGGGTTTCTAATTTTCCTTTACAGCTGCAATTAGGACTTTACTATATAGTTACAAGTAAGGAAATTTTGCGACTTTTGTGTGCACATTTAAGAAGGGTTTGCTTGAGCAAAAGGACATACAACCTTTTTGTCATAGTGGAATTATGGAAGATTGGTCCCTTCTCTATCATTTGCATATAGCGACTATTCGTATAACAAATTGTACCGTCTTACTTGACCCTACTTTGTCTGAGCTGGGGGTAGATGTTGTGATTATTTGGTGTATATATATTCTCTCCTGTTGAATGGTTGGTCTGTGCTTTATCACAAGCCAAATGAAGTTGCTCCAAATGGGATGATAATAGAACTGAAAATAGCCATTGGCTCACTGGGATATGATCCCTATCTTTTTTTGATTCAAAATTTTGTAATATATTGTTAAATCAATAAAATAAGAAGTTCAGTCATTACTTTGTTGGTTTTTTCAAAAAGAAGGGGAAAAAGTACTTATTTGAGTAAATTGCACATGACTTTTTTTTTTTTCCCATTTGTGTCTCTGAAAGCTTTCATTATGATTTTTAGCGTTTCAAATTTTTACTAATAATATTATTACTGTTAAGAGCATTGCACGGATGTGTCCCGCACAACGGACCCATTCTGAAATGTTCATGCTTCAAATGACTGATCCAGGTTGCTGACTCTCTTCTTTATATCGAAATCTTGTTGGAAATAAAAATTTTTATAGATATATTTTAATTTTTTTTAACTATTTGTTTTCAGATTTCTAAAACTTCCTTGATTAGATAGTTTCAAACCATTCAATAATAACAGTTTAAAAAAAATTTGAAAGAAAGTATAAATTTGATTTCTAATAAGATTTCAATACGAAAAAAAGATTGAATGTTCTGACCGGTGGTTTAAAGTACAAAATTTGAGAATACATTCATTGCACGGAACGCATCCGTGCAATCGTTGCATTTTAGCAATCCTCTTATTTTGTTAATATCCATCAAAGAAATATATTTTAATTTAATTAGATCATTTTCATGTCAACTGGAGCGAAGGATTAGTTATTTAGAAATTTATAAACATTTTTTCTAGTTGATAGGTGATAGAAGATGACATGGATGCTTATGAAGGTATCCACGCATGATGCCATTAAAAGATGATAACGTACAGATTTGTCTCATGTCATCTACATTGGTTGTGCGGTTGCATTTATGTTATGCGCAGTGTTGGACAGAACGCATATCTCAGCAACTATGCCACTTGTATCTACTAAAAATAACATCGGTCAATCTTTATATTAATCCATTTCTATATTCATTTCCTTGAGAAACATTATGTTAAAGACAATTGGAACAAGTTAGAAACAATCTAGCAATAAAAAAATAGTACTTTAAATGTAAAAATACTAATTAATAATTAAAAGACCAAATCAAAACTTTAATTCTTTTCAGAAATATGTAAGTCTACCTATTACCTTTTCGTTTCTAGCAGCCCTTTGTAGCTTTTAGTTATGTAATTTGCTTCTCTCTAATTATTTTTTTGATAGCAACAGAGTGGCCAGTTGTTTCAGGCCAAGCCGGCTTTAGCTATCGTAGTTGTACTATTTTGCCTACTATTATTATTATTATTTTTGACAGATCCCTACCGAGTTTCATGTAAGAAAAGGCCAGAGCAGAAATACAGCTGCTCCTATTTTTTTTTTCTTTACTAAATGAAAAAGAAAACTACAAAGAGAAAAAAAAAAATCCTGTTTTCTGGGAAATGGTTGCAACAATTAACTTCACATGAACTTGTTTCGGAAAATATAGTTCCATCATCCATGGTTTGGATAAAAATTGTTTTATAGCTAATATACAGGGGAACTAATAGAGCCCAACTCTTGCGGATTAAAAAGGACGCCTACAAGAACCTTGTCTTGGTTTAATGAAATTTCCACAATAGTAGACCTAAACTTTTCTCAAGCTATTTTGGGCTGTATGTGCTTGGGCTCATAAATTAAATCCAAGACAAGGTTGTACCAATCCCCTTATACAGTTACACTACGCTATTATACAAATTTTGCTATGTGCAGAAGATCAAGTGCCCAAAATTATTATATAAACACAAGTCATTTCTTTATTAATTATAACAAGGAAATGCAATAACACATTGTTCATATATTTAGACCTCAAACGCAAAACAATAATCGAATACACAACTTGTTACTGAATGAGCTCAAAAGCAGAGACGTCAAAGCTGTCAGAAAGCCCGGTGCCCGTCTTGAATGTAATCTTCTCCTTAGAAGCCTCTTCGATATAAACCTCTACGACAGAAAGCCAGAGCATCAGCTCTTTAGTTTTAACTCCTGTTATCTTCCTCAACTTTCCTTTCTCCACGAAAGCCGTCACCTCGGCGGCACATGACACCACCTGTTTGATCTTCTTGAAAGTATGTTCAATCTTTTTCTTCTGAACGAGCCATATGAAACCGGCATTTTCATTATAACCAAACTGTTCTATATTTTCGAGAGGAAACAGACCATTCGGGAGGCTGAGCTCTTTCAGTAGCTCACCTAACTTCTTCTTGCATTCTGCATCTCCTTTGCTGATTTCAGCACCATGGCGGTAGCTGTCCATAGTTTTCGATGCCATTTTTAGGTGGATGTGAAGTTTTGGTTTTGGTACGAGGTTGCTTTGTTATTAATTAAGGAAGGATGTGAAGAAATGGGATGAGAAAAACTCAGAGGCTTCCGGATGTTTATATATTGGATCCATGGCCGTATTCTTAGTTAACACTTGGCATAACTGTTAGTATATTTAAGTTGTGATTTTGACCGAGTTGGTCAATTTTGCACTAATTAGATTAGGGGTTTCTGTTGAGCCTAAATGGTCCATCTCGGCCAACAGTCTATTTATGAAAATGAAACAAATTTCCTTGTAGAATACAGAATGTGTAAACTGTCCTTTTTTTTTTTCAATACAAAAGAGAATATTAGGATCCCTTTTGCAATGACAAGAGAGAACATGGGATAAAGAGTAAAACATATTTAGATTTTGAGCAAAGGTACCAATATATATTAATTTTAAACGGATCCTATTTTAATTTCTTTTGTTACAGAGAATACTAATATTGTATAATTTGAAGAAAAAAAAAATAGACATTAGATATCTTTCACAAATATAACAATCGTGACAACTTGGTAATACTCACTAAAACAAAAAATGCAGATACGTTTTTGTAGTTTGAAACTTTGAATAGAGCGTGTATTAAATTATAAATGGAACAAGTTTCAACTTTCGTGCAAATTGAAAATCAAATAATCTTCTATACAGAAATTAACAATTTAACGATTCAATTTTATTAGTGAACCAAAATTTCTAAAAAAAGTAATAATTCAAATAAATTAGTTTTATAATTTTAGCAAATTAAACTAAATTGAGTACATTATTATTAATTATTTTTTTTTTGAAAGGTAAAAGGCCGTAGGCAATTGAATACATTATCGATCATCCCATGATTCCCTTCTCATACATGATATACATCCATTATTAAATATTGTCCAGATAAAGACACTATAAATTCAATTCCGTATAAAAAGTCAACTTGGGGCAGTCAACCGTGAATTGTACGGTCTAACAAAAGAGGACGCCGACTACTAGATTCTTGTACACGCCAGACTGGCCTCACACCCTTGAGAAGTCAATTAATTATGGCTAACAGTATGAATAAATAATGCCACCACAATCGTACCAAGTCAAATTTATCCATTAAATCGCCGTGCATACAATTAACTCACAGTCACGTACGACCCTCCTCAGACCTTTCTATATAAGCCAGTACGTCCTACCATCTTATCTTCATCATAAGTTCATAACTAGCAACACTTCATTAGCACGATCTCAAATCCTACCTAGTTTCAAAAACAAAAGAAAAAAAAACCACACAGAAATTTTAAATGGCAACTCAGATCATTAACAACCACCGTGAAGGTGCTGACATTGCCAAAGGCGATTCCGACTGCAAGAAGAAGTCTCTTCAAGTACTTCAAGAGCTCGGCCTCCCGAAAGGTCTCTTTCCTCTTGAGAACATAGAAGAGTTCGGTTACAACCAAAATGCCGGTTTCATATGGTTCGTTCAGAAGAAAAAGGTTGAACACACTTTCAAGAAGATCAAGCAGGTGGTGTCATACGCTACTGAAGTGACGGCTTTTGCGGAGAAAGGTAAGTTGAAGAAGATAACTGGAGTTAAAACAAAGGAGTTGCTGCTCTGGCTATCTGTTGTCGAGGTTTACATAGAAGAGGCTTCGAAAGAGAAGGTTACGTTTAAGACGGGTACAGGGCTTTCTGAAAGCTTCGATGCATCTGCTTTCGAGATATAGGCAATTCTAGCTGCCATCTTTTATGCACATAAAAAAAAAAGATAATATCAATTCATAATACCGTCCTCTTTATTATTATTTTTTCTGTCAATGTGTGAACTTTGATATGACTTTGTTATCAATAAAAGTGATTGTGAAAAGCTCGTTTTAATTACTAGATGGACTCTTGATGGAAATGCAGTTATGCAGGCGATAATGCAGTCTGGACTACAACAAACACATGTTGAAAACAGAGAATGCATTTTAAATTTTAATTAAAACAGAGCATCTTCCTTAAACCTGAACAATAGAACATCTAAGTAGGAAGATGTATTTTGAATTTTCAGTTTAAAAAAACATTTATTCTTTCATGGAAATATATATATTCTCTATTATGATACAAAATCATCACATTTATACTGTAATTAAGTATTCAGTTTACAAAATATTTTTCTAGAGAATGTATTTTTCCGTTATCACCATATTAATTTAAGAGTTTATTTTATTTGTGTTCAATTAGATAATATTGGTCGTCACTTGGGTGTATATTATATATTTATATTAACATTGTAAACCTTAATTTTTTTTCCGAAGTCTTGACAGTTGTAAATCTTAAAGTTCACCTGATTGATTCTCAATTCATCAATTACCTTTTTAAGAGTTCACCATAAATGTGTTTACTATTCAAATTAGCTCCTCGTATCTATTTTAGATATCTCTTTAATTGTTCACCTAGTCGTAGTTTATTGCAGGTAAATTGTTCAGTTTATTGTAGGTATCAGTTTCTTTTACATTTAATGTATCAGTTTCCTTTTTAAATTATGTACAAAGAACTCACATAAAAAAAATAGAAAGTATTTCTATATAAGGTAAGGTTGTTTCTATTTTGGGTAATTACGAGCATTCTCATTAGACCTAAGTAAACTTGGAAAATGGAAAGTGGAAACCCATTTTGCATTGCTTAATTTAGACGACCTTATTTGTGCTGCTAAATTTTGCCTGGGTGTCATATATAGTTCCTTTCAGAATTCTGAGTAAGTCGGTCTGTCTCATATATACACCAAAGAATAGGGTTGCTTGCTTCCAATACGCTTCTTCAACTGGATTGACAGTTTTTTGGAAATCCATTTCCTAGCGAAACAACTTAACCATGTCAAGCAATAATTACACGACAGTGTCAGTGGTTGATAATGGAGGCTTAGCAGCAGGTGTTATAATCTCCTCCTTCTCCTTGGTCCTCACTGGTATTGTCACTATCTGTGTATATGTTTTCATCAAATGGTGCTGTTTTCTTGAGCAAGAGGAAGAGGAAAGAATAGGCCAATCCATGAATCAAGTCCCTGTCAGCAAAATTGATGCATCCAACCAATTGTAGATGATGGGCCCTTGCCCCGCGAACCAATTATTATTAACATTTCAGACATGATCCCGAATTGTATTGTGTGTCTATGTCAGCTTATACAGGAAGGAGAGTCGGTTTTGCAGTGGCCTGCTTGTGGCCATTTGTTTGTCCATTATGTAGGAAGTCCTTAATTAGATGGTAAATGGCTTACAAGAGTTTGTTTTAAAGAACGGCCAACAAGAGTTGATATAGTCTGATACTGATTGATTTTTCTATTGCCTGGTTTTTGACAGTAGACAAGTTGTATTTTATTAGCTACATATTATGTTGGTTTATTGTGACGGAAATGCAACATATTTTGTGTCAAATGGCATGTAATTATTTACAAATTACAACTATAAAAGTATAAATAGTTATAGATGGAATGACAGTAAAAGGAAGCTGTGTCGTACGTACCTGACGTGTGTCAGAATGTTCTGATGTGTTGGATCAGAATTCAGTGAAAGAAATGGGAGAATATGTAAATAAACTCAGAGATGCTCAGTAATTTGTAGTACATCTTGTTCTGATTTATGAGTAGTTTAAATTTATTATTATTATTATTTTTTTTTGCCAGTGAAATCTCTTGAGTAGTTTCAATTGTCAAACCTCTAGTTGAATATAACTTCTCTTCTCTGTTGTTCCTCATTTATTAGTAATATATCTTAATTGTGTTTTGTCTTTATCCTTTTTCTGGTTTGTAAGTTGTAACAGTATCATTTCGCTGGATTAGTTACCAAAATTAGCCCCAAATGCTTATTTAGACTAATCCGCTGTGAGATTTACTCAAGAGACAAATTAGTAATTGACATGTTTTGCATGATTTACAATCACCTGAACCATTCATGTAATAAATTGTCAAAAGAATAAATGTGAACTACGTATTAACTTCAGGTCGAGCAAATTAACTGATCAGTCCTTTGACGATCCAATTATGCAACATATGGTAAAAAAATAAGATATCAGATTTCCAATTCAAGTCCTGGCACTTAATACTGGTATTTTGTCCAAAGAAATTGATGCTGCTACGATTCCCAAATAAGAAAATACAACAATAAAACTTAGAGGTGTGAATTTCATCGTTACAAACGAGCCTAAATAATAAACTTTCGTTTCTTGGGTAAGATTGTAAGAGAAAAGAAACTTGATTGAACCAAGTATGGGCTTCTTGATGGTTGTAATTTTGTCGAATGGACACTTGCATGGGCCCATTCTATGGCTTGAGTGTAGGCTGTAAGGCTGACCGAAAAAATTAAAAATGACGTTACTGTTCACATGAATTACGATAATAACTGTTAAAAATTTGAAATTTTAAAAATAATGTTGTTGGATCGGCATTCCAATTGCCGATCCAAAATAAAATGCATTCATTCCCGTTTTGTCACAATTTTTTATGTCTTGTCACATTTTTCTTTTAGCCCTCAACTTTTTTATTATTACAAAACATATATTAAACATAATTGAAACTTCTATAATGAAATATAAGTATATAATTTAATTATTTATGTTAAATACATAATATTGTATATGTGTATAATACTTATATTTTTATAATAGATGTTTTAATTATGTTTAATTTCTAATCACAAATTATATATTTTATAATAATAAAAATTTTGGAGGCTAAAAAGTAAATTTTACATTAAAAAAAAGTCAAAAAGTGATTAAAAAGTTGCCGAATTTTTTTTGTTTGGATCGGCAAATGGGATGCCGATCCAAACAAATAAATTGTGGCTAACTTTTTAGTCACTTTTTGACTATATGAATAGTATGGATACAATTGAGTTGCAAGTATTAAAATCATGTTGTAGGAATACTGCTAATGAAGCAGCTGACATTTAAGATATAATTTTTTCGGAGGGCAAATGCCAACGTATATTTATTGAAGTTACAGCACTACGAATTTAATTAATTAATAGTTGTGGCCTGTATCCAAGTATTTAACCCCACAAAATAATTTAAAAAGGCTTGATTTATTTGTTTCGAGCCTGATGCATCGAGCCTTGAAGATATATAGATCAAAAGAATTGGCCGGATAGCAAATTATTAATGGAATTTAATTATATATTAAGTGTTCATTTGATCTTTCTAATTTCGATTCGATAACTCTATCCATATAGCCTTGTTAGTTGTTCAAATGATCATGATGAGGTACTAAACAGACCTCAAGTTTCATGATTTTACTCCTACCAATTAATTAAATTGAATACGGACTTGTGAAACCTACTTAATTTGTTTAACATTTTTTTTTTAACAAAAATGATGACTTTAAAGTTTAAAATATAAGGTGACTTGTATCTAGAAAATATAGCAATTGATTATTCGTAATATTAATTTTCTATTAGTTTATATTGACATAAGATAAGTTGAAAAACCGCTAAAAAAAGTTTTATAGTTTATATTCGTAATATTAATACTTGCAACTCAATTGTATCCATACTATTTATATAGTCAAAAAGTCAAAAAGTGACTAAAATGTTAGCCGCAATTTATTTGTTTGGATCGGCATCCCATTTGCCGATCCAAACAAAAAAAATTCGGCAACTTTTTAGTCACTTTTTGACTTATTTTTTTAATGTAAAATTTACTTTTTAGCCCCCAAAATTTTTATTATTACAAAATATATAATTTGTGATTAGAAATTAAACATAATTAAAACATCTATTATAAAAAATATAAGTATATAATTATATTATGCATGTTAAATACATAATATTGTATATGTTTATAATACTTATTTATACATTAAGAACTCCCAATAAATAGTATTTTTAATTATATACAATAATATGTATTTAATATATAAAATATATGATACATAATATATATATGTATAAATAAGTATTATACACATATACAATATTATGTATTTAACATAAATAATTTAATTATATACTTATATTTCATTATAGAAGTTTCAATTATGTTTAATATATGTTTTGTAATAATAAAAAAGTTGAGGGCTAATAGAAAAATATGACAAAACATAAAAAAATATGACAAGACATAAAAAATTGTGACAAAACTGGAATGAATGCATCTAATTTTGTATCGGCAATCGGAATGCCGATCCAAGCAGTTTGTATTTTCGGCAATCCGAATGCCAATCCAACAACGTTATTTTTAAAATTTTGAATTTTTAACAGTTATTATCGTAATTCGTGTGAACAGTAACGTCATTTTTTATTTTTTTCAATAAGGCTGATAACTTCAATCATGGTAGCCTGGTAGGTGCGATTAGACGAACTCACATCCTCTGCCGACCTTCAAAAGTTGGCAGAGTGCTGACTTTTGATCTGGACCGTTAGATCTAATCTCAACGGTTATGGGAGCCCCGTGCATAATACTAAATTGATAGGTCCGAAAAATTTTAACAGTCAAAATTAGATCGAACGGTCCGGATCAAAAGTTGGCAGAGGATACGGTCCCCCGATTAGACAATTAGTTCCGAATTTTTTTTATTAATAAATATTAATATTAAATAATCGGATTTAGTAAATCGAGAATAAAATTTAATAATAATAATAAAGTTGGTTCACCACCAATACTAGAATCGCCAATGCCAGTGGCGATTTCTAACTTTTCCATTTTTTTTTGGCGCAAGAGCATGTTGAGACAAACTAATAAATGCACAGAAATTAAATTTACAGTAAGACACACACTAATAAATTCATTAAAACTTTGGTAAAAAAAAAAAACATGTTGAGACAAACTAATATAACCGCTAGGAAGTGGCTTTCCCATTTTTTTTTTGTCTCATCTCCAAATCTGTTGAGACAAATTTGTGTTATATTTTTTTAATTTAAAATTTTGCTTTTTAGCCCTCATAGTTCTTGCTATTACGAAATATAAATTTAGTGATTACAAATTAAACATAATTTAAACATCTATTATAAATATACACTACTACAGATTTTCCATTATGCAACTGTTAATATAATACGTTCTACAACTGTACAGAAGAGTTGCTAAAGGGATAATAACAGTTGCTAAAATAGTGACTGTTTTTACCTAAGAACAGTCACAGAAGGGTTGGGATTAAGAACTGTTATTCAATAAAAACAGTCAAAAAAGGATTGTTTTATGACTATTATTTCATAAAAAACAGTTGCAGGAGGGTTGTTATTTTTTGTTTTGCATTCCGCTCTCCTTACCTGGTAACCTACCATATATGACTGGTTAATAACAGTCGCCAGCCTTTATTTTTTTTTATTATTATTTTTACATTCTGCTCTCTGTACCTACCAAATCCGACCAGACAGAACCAATTGTCAAATCTTCAAATAAAATCCAGCTTAATTACCATAACTGAAACCATGAGCAATAAATAATTGACAAGGCAATTAATCTCAATTAGATATCAAAAGAATGAAGTACAACAGTACAGAAGAAAAAAAATGATTAATCAATTAGACACCAAAATAGCAACTAGCAAAAATACAATCCCAGTCAAATTCTCCTCCTACTCCTGACCCCTTTTACCCCCTTCCCTTCTTTTGTACAAAAAAAGTTAAAAAACAAAAAAATATACATATATTTCTCTAATTCTTCACACACGTCCCGCCATCCGCACTCCCTATTTCCTTCTTAGATAGGCAACTGGTTGTTCGTACCCTTGGCTTCCATATGCACTTGCCCGAACCACTGGCTGTTGGTATGTCGCTGGTGGCCTGGTGATACATGAGAGCAGGATTCCGGTACTGAGCATTCTGCGTTGCGGTTAACAAACATGTTTAAAAGAAACTTTTAAATGCTAATTATTTTGAACATAGCGCAAAAATTTTGTGGTAATTGGTAGATAAAAAGAGAGGAATACCTAGTTGTATTCTTTTTTAGGCAAAAGGTTCTTCTTCATGCTTGCATTTTTTTTCCCACTTGCCTGATATATATGTCCTTTTCTCATACTCAAACGAGGACCTATACTCAAAACATAGGAAAAGAGGGCAATTCAGAGAAGCTATGACAACAATAAAATCCTATAAATTTAATAAGATGAAGTATGAAGCTTCGATGCACCAAAGAAAGAAATTGAATTGTCACGCCAATGACTTCAACAGAATTGAAAACAAAGAAATTGTTCTCTCTAATCTCTAATAACATGAGATACAAAAAAAAAAAAAAGTTAAACATAAGTATGTGAAAAGCAAACTCACGGCTATACAAGCCAAAACAAGTGCATATGGCCTTTTGTTTTTTTACCTTTTACCCATCTCCTTATGCCAATTTACCAAATCAATCAATCGTCGGCCTTGGACATGACAGAGAGTCGACTCGACCTCGGTTGGAAGACAGCGGGGATCTGCCGTGGCTGCTCTCCACCGCCTCTCTAATGCTCGCCTCCCGCCTCCGACCTCAAATACTCGGCTCTCCTTCGAGTACCTTCATCGATTCCACAGACCGGGACGTCTCCACCACCGAGCACCCCTTCTATGCGAACTCCACCGCCCGATCCCGCCATCCGTGCACACCGTGATCAGCACCAGCAGATCCTCTTATCGGCCTTGGGTTCTTCTCCGCCGCCTTCTTCTCTCCCTTCTCCTCCGCTGCCGCTGGATTCTTCTCGGCCGGCTTCTTCTCTGCCTTGGGCGTCATTGCTAGTTCTGAAAGAGATTCAATTTGAAAGAGCAGGGAATGGGGAATGATAAAACCTGTCTTGTGTTGTGTGGGGGGAGAGATGGTAGGGCGATTTTAGAAAATATCACTTTGCGTTCTGATTGGTCGAATAAAAGAGGCGCGGATCGTAGAGGTGGCACAAATCTGGACGTTGTTGTAGATAGGGAGACTATTGGAAGGTTGGGATTAGAGAGAGCGAGCGCCACACCACTGTGTTTGTGTGGATGGTCAGTACTTGTATAATTGTATTTGTACAATCATACAATCCGAGTCTCCTTTGCAATTAGATTCTTCGGATTCAATATGAACGGACATTGATATTATATATAAATTTCTAAAGTTAACCCAAATTACCAACTTACATTGATACTTTTGATTGATGATACGTTAATAAATAATAACTTTAACAAGTTGACCAACTATATCTCTTATATATATGCAATATAAGTATTTTATCTATTGAACTGCATTCATAATTTGATATACAAAGTCCTGCATTTAATTAATAAATTATGTAAATCTTGTGAACGTATCGAAAATATGAGTTTTGTAAAACACGCCGAGCAAAGTATGATCTTTTCTCAACTTTAAAAAATTTGGGTAATGATACCTCAATTCAAATTATTTCTTTTCATGTAAAAACTGTGAAATAAAGAAAAAGTGATACACATTTGAAAGATTTTTGAAAAGCAGCCAAATTTTGACATCTTTAATTTTTCTTTTTATTTTTTTAAAAATGACTCTATTTGATATGCAAGCATCTGTTTTTTCCTTATTTTATGATTATTTGAAAAATTTCAAGAAATAAATAAATAAATAATAAAGCATACCTTCTTATGTAATTTTAATATTTACTCCAAATTTGAACAATTTGGATCGACAATTAGAACGTGAAATTATGTAGTTTATTATTCTGAGCGTAGTGTTGATATCAATTGATTGAGCATATTATCAAAACTGTATTAAAAGCAACATATCACCAGAAAAAACGTAATTTGAGAATATATATATATATATATATATATATATATATTTATAACAAAGATATTTAAAATTTTATAGGTGATAAAATTTTTCCATATGTGCCCTCTTTTCAAAATAGAAAAAAATTATTATTATTATAATCAATGCTCCTTTTATTTTAGAAGTAAACCCAAAATATATTACCTTTTCGTCTATCGTTTGATATCTAGCCACAAAAACAAATTGATCAAACGGCACAAAAATTGCATACACACTAGATCTAGAGGTTTAACACTCTTGGATCCGTTCTTTTATAAGGAGTAATGATTAGTTGGTGAATAGTAATTTATTACTTGATAACGTATTATGAGTCATTTAATTGAATAGTAATTTGTTTCGGCATAATATAATGTTTTACAAGTGAGATTATCATTAGACTTATAAATTAATATTGTGTTTATTAGTATTTAAATTTTTATCACGAAATGTTAGCAACATTGAATTTCTCAATATACATTAGAGTTAGTATAATAATCATCATCATCTTCATTATCTTTTTCTTTCTTTTCGAACACCATTTATTTCCAAATCAAATCATAAAAATCTGAATTGAAAATAAATCTCTTTTTCTAAATAATGGAATTAAATGCCAACAATTTTAAATAAAATAAAATAACGTATTATTATCATCATCATCATCATCATTAATAATAATAATAATAATAATATCATTATTATTATTATTATTATTGTATTATGAAATGCTTATTTTTTTTCATATTTTTTGTAAATTTTTTGCTATTTTTTTTGGAGTGGTGGGAAATATGAAATTGTTGGAGTTTAGTATAAAACTATAAATTTATGTCGGCTCTATTTTTCAAAATCATGCTACAGTGCCGGGTAGGGGAGAAAGGTAGCTACGTACCGAAATTTTTTGAATAATCTGCAACTATTTTTACTAAAAAAACAGTCATTAAGATGTTCTACAACTGTTTTGTACTAAAAAAAACAGTCATTATGATTATCTGCAACTGTTATTAAATAAAAACAGTCATAAAGGGCTGGAAAATGTTTTGACACCATAATTCGTCCAAATATTAGCTAATATTGGCAGGAATTACAGCGACTATTATTTTAAATTAACAGTCATTAAAGACTTTTGTGACTGTTATTTAATATTAACAGTCATAAAGTTTTTAGATATTTTTATTTCTTTTTCGCCTCACGCTTGACTTTAGTAACTGTTTTAATTCAAAACAGTGGTAAATGTTTGAACCTTATATTACGATAATGCCACAAATTTAGCAAGTGACTGTTTTTATAAATAACGGTTGCTAATCTACAGTTGCAAAAGGTCTTTTCTGTGGTAGTGATATAAGTATATAAGTAAATTATACATATTATATAGATATTATTGTATATGTGTATATTTATACAATATATATACTAAACTCTAAATATCCACCACTGAAAAGAGCAACAACAACCCCGCCCCCCGCCCCCAAAAAAAAAACGAAAATCAAGAGTCATTGTACCTGAAACTAGTTCTTAAGAACTTTAATCTAAAAAATTGTAACTCAAAATAATAATCTAGCATTCTTTTAGGATCCTAACGGCTGAACGGGTTAGCAATAATACGATCACATTAATATAATTATATTACGAGAATGGATTCAATAAAATTAATTTGACCAGACTCCCAATTAAATTCCATCATATCTCAATTTTGAAATTTAAAATTGCCGATCTAAATCATTTAGTATAATCTTCATATAGAAATCTCCTCCCAGACCATCTACATTTTTTTTTTCCAAAATTTTTAACTATTTTTTTCGTATTTTTGAAAACTGCTATTTTGGAGGGTCTAGATCTAATTAGATTGAAGATTTTCTAAAATTTCACAAAAATATAAAAAATAAAATAAAGTTTAGTCTACAAGGAGATTTCAATATGAAGATCACTTTGAACGGTTTGAATTAACCATTTGAATTCTTTAAATTAAGATTAGATGGAATTTAACCGGAAGTCTAGTCAAATGAATTTGATTGAATCAATTCTCAATCGAAATTGCTTACCATCATCCCCTTCTTAGCGTCATCCCCTGGATGATGCGTTTTCTTATTTCCATTTTTAACCCAGCGTCATCCCATCCTTTTCGTTTCTGTCTTTAAGCCCCATATAGTGCGTACGTTTCTGGCGCCTACGCTTCGCTTCCTATCTCACCTTATGAAGACCCCCACAGATACAAAATTTGGACAATTACAAATATAAACTAGGACAATTAGTATAAAATTAAGACAATCAGAATAAAAATCATGATAATTAATTTATTTTTCCAAATAATCAGTATAAAAACCAGGACAATTAAATTTTTACCCAAACAATAATGCTAACTGTATTGGAAAATAATACCTGAAAATTAAGAGAATTAAATAAAAAACTACGACAATTAGCATAAAAAACTAGAACAATAAGCATACACAACTAGGACAATTAACATTTACCCAAATAATTCATGAGAACTAGGACAATTAATTTTTACCTTGCCACTTAGCATGCAAAACTAGGACAATTAGCATATAAAATACAAAAGACAAGTGTGGAAGGACCGAAGATTGTGGAAAAGATGAACAAAAAATGTTGGGAAGAGCAAGATGAGACGGAATTGCTTAAGATCATCATCTGAATTCTATCATTCTATCATTCTCAGAATCCTCATTAATTACATAGTGTCCTCATTAATAGAAGTCTAGGGGATGATGGAGATGATAGAATCCAGATGATGAGAGGATACGCGTCAGGAGATAAGGACAGAGCGAATCAGAGAGGAGGGAGGGGAGGGAAGGGGGGAGGGGAGAGGGGGAGAGAGCGAAACAGAGAGAGATAGAGGGGATGAGATCCCAGTGAATGATTTATTTACCAGAACAGTTATATATATAACTAGAATAATTATATATTTAACCAGAATAGTTATATATATAACTAGAACAGTTATATATAATTACATGAGAAACAGAGAAAGAGAGATGAATCAGAGGGGAGGGAGGGAGCGAAACAGAGAGGGGATGACTCCCAGGAGATGATGGATGGGGATGACGGGATTTAATTACATTATGAAAATGAAAAACAGTTAATTATGCGTTTTCTAAAAATAAAAAACACGTCATTAGAAATAATGAAGATGATGGATCTTGGAAATGATCCTTATCAGTCCCGAAATAAAAATAAGTAACAAATGCATTCGATAAAAACAATCTCTTCTAAACTATACACAGTAAATGAACTTTATTATTTATTAATATAAGTAAATTCCTGCTCAGTGGACAGTGACGGTCTTTTTCAACAAAACTGCTTTAGTCAAAAGAAGAGACGTTAAAGGACAGAAAAAAGGTTCATCCCTGCATTTGATACGCCACACAAAATGCCACAGGTGAAATGTGACCGAGAACTTAACACCTTATAGTTAAAAGGAGAACTGATGAGAACCACAACCCACAAGCATAAAAGAACAAAGATGCAATCATCATCCCAGAATTAAAGCTGTTTGGTTTCGTGTATATGCCATATCTGGCTGACCGGCTGTACTGCATACCTTTTTCATAAACATCTAAACTCAATTATATTCACGAAGTCGACATTAATTTGTCCGATTTACAGATTTCCTGCATCTTTCTTGAGCATACATGATGCTGTCCTGTATCACTGACAAATATTTTTTTAGAAACTTACCATTTTAAGAAGGTAATTTCTTTTAATTATGGCAAAAGCATAAAGGAACAAAAAAAAAAAACTTCTTTTTTAGCACTATGAAATACAGATATTGCTTGTGATTTTTTTGACGCACAAATATTGCCTTGGGTAAATTTTGACTTTAATTGAAAACTAAGAATAGAATTGGGGACAATATATACAATCTTTTTAATGTGGGAAACATTTTTTTAGACTATATTTTTTCTTCTTTTTCCATTTTGCATTAATAAAGTTTAGAAGTCCGAAACATAAAAGATGGATTTTTTTTTTTTTTTTGGTGAAACTATCAAAAAACACGAGAATCATATAATTGGGTATGTTTGGAACCATTGGAATAAGATCTTATTCGAAATTGTTTATTCTAAGGGGTGCCAAACACATTTGAGAACAAGAAAAATAAAAACAAAATGAGTCTTGTTCTTGTTTCAACAAAAACATGGAACTAAAACAATAACAAAAACAAAGTTCTTGTTCTTATTCCACACCACTTCCAAATAGAGTCTAGACTAATTATCACTTGCCTATGTAATTATGACACAACTAAATTGACTTTTTCAAAAAAAATATTTTATATCACCATCAGCCTCCCGGACACTGGATTTGGTGATCTCATGATGTAATCCGCCACACAGGCAATGGTCCATCCTAGCTCTTAGACCATTTGTAGACAGCTAGGAAATATATATCTTTATCCCTAAAAAAAATAAATAGATTATATAATTTTTATTTATCTTGTGAGTTTTCATCTTCTAACTGGATAATATTTCAACAGACTGGAATAAGTATATATACGTGTGCGTTATTGCAATATCCAAATGTGCAGTAGTTTTATAATTATATGCGTACTATGCAATGGTTAAATTAAGATGCTATTTAGAGGTTGAAATTAAGTTAAAAATTCAAGACATGAGTTTCCTAGTTGTTAAGATACGTTTTGACTTGGTCAAATTACATTTTAGACGTCAATAATTAATTAAATATACTAAAATGGGCAAACATATACCGGTATAAGAAAAATGATTAAATTATAACTCGTGCAACACAATGACACCACTTCTCTTACATCAATGATTAAAATTTTAAATCTTAAAAAATATATTTGAAGTAGTTTTTTCTTTAAAGTAACACAGGACTATTTGTTCACCAAAACTTATAAAAATTTAGAGTCGATACTCGATCAAAAGGAGAGAAATATAAATAGACAAAATTAAGTACAACAAGATATTCACTTTTTTTTTTTTAGCATTTTCATCTTTTACCAAATTAATTACAAATGTAATATTTTTGTATGAATGTGTTTTAACTTTTGAAATTAAACACCATCAACAGTTTACCATACATTTTTTGTTTCATGGTTTGTGACTCGATTACACGAACAGACAGAATGCCGTCTTGAAATCAAAACTGCGTAGGGATTGTTGCAACATTTTTGTTTCCTGACTGATTTCTCATTTGTAAGAAATACAAATTTCAATTTAAGTCAAAAGACAGTTGTATTGGACGATTGCAACAAATTGTTGGATCACATTTCACATGCCTTCATGCAGAGTTCTAGACATGAGGTGTACTAACAAACAAACATACTTAACCTTGTGCTAATCCAGGCATCATCTCAGGTGGGTAAGTGACGCGTGGCATCCACGTCACTCCAGTAAGGAATCCTTGAGAGTTGCCACTTTAAATGCTACCCGCTTCTTATCAGTACAATTGGCTTTTTTCACAATAGAAACCAAAACACCTCGCTCCCTCTCTCAGTAAACCTCTCTTGCTCTTAAAAAATTATGCGATCCTTCTCAAACTCCACTTCTGCGAAAGGCATAGCTGCCATTGTTGGCGTTGGCCCCAAGCTCGGCAGCTCAGTTGCACGCAAATTTGCACAAGAAGGCTACACAATTGCCATTCTTTCTCGCGACCTTGGTACAATCAGTATATACATAAATATCCTTTCAATTTCCCCTACTATGATTTCACATTTTAACCTTTCTGAACGGCCAAAGGAGAAGCTCAGTATGATCATTTGTGTGATTTTTAATTGAGAATTTGTTGCATAATTTCGTTCTTTTCTCTTTGAAATAGGATATTAATATGATAATTTTGAGTTTGAACAATCATATATTCGTACTTCTAGGGCATATGCTAAGACGCTAAGTTAGTTTAAGATTCAGAATTTCTATTGAAGTTGTTGTTCCTGCTAGTAACCACGAAATTACATGGGCTGATATATATGCTTACCATATCTAAATTCAATTAACATGTGATTGCAGATAAATTGTCTCGTTTGGCTGATGAAATTGCGTGTGAAGCGAAGGCCCAAGTTTTTGCAATCCGAATCGATTGTGCAGATTGCAAATCGGTACGAGAAGCATTTGAGGGTGTTCTATCACTTGGAACTGTGGAAGTGCTAGTATACAATGCATGCGAGCCGTCATCATGCCAACCAAATAATTTCATGGCTATTAGCCCTGAGTCCTTTCAACGTTCGCTTGCTGGCTCAGCTCATGGTGCATTTTACTGTGCCCAACAAGTACGTTTTTTCGCTAAAACAAATTTTCCTATCGCAATGCTATATCTAAAAATGCATTAATTTAACAATCTGTTATTGTACAATTTTGCAAAGGTTATACCTGGTATGGTTGAAAGGGGAAGAGGCACCATTATCTTTACGGGGTCTTCGGCTTCCTTAAATGGCTTTGCTGGATATTTGGAACTAAGTATGGTTTTGAACCTTTAATTTATTTATCTGTGAATGAAACAATTACTTTCCATATATTTTTTATATATTTTATTTGACATAAACTATAAATATAAAATTAGTTGTTATCCACAAGAAAATTAATTTTCTTCATATATAGGTTGTGGTAAATTCGCATTGAGGGGGTTGTCTCAATGCCTTGCAAAGGAATTCTTGGCATCTGGAATTCATGTTGCGCATATAGTAATTGATGGTGCAATCAGTGACCCAAGGTTTGTACTATGCTGTTCCTTAATTCCAATTTATCTTTGCAAGATTTTACTTTATTTCAAGATTGACATTTTATTAGTTTCCAAAATGATTGAGATCCTATTTGGTTTATCAAAAGAGAGATTCCTTTTCATAAAATAGGGAATGTTCTAGGTTGGCAGCATAAAGAGGAACTCTCTTTTCCTTTTCTTTTGTCAGGAATTGTCTAAAGGAATACAATCTAGAACCGTCCATAATACTAGGTATCTGAGAAACTTATTTTTTTTTTGTAATTTTTATTTATCTTAATATTTCTAAAGCTATATCGTTTATTTTGTTTCAAGGTCTTCCAAGGGTGATCAAAGCACAGGTACATGCATGGATCCTGACGCAATAGCACAAAATTATTGGTACATACACACACAGGATAAGAACGCTTGGACTCAGGAATTGGACCTTCGATCCCCAAATCAGAGATTCTGATATGAACTTATGCAAACACAAAATCTATTTCCTTTTATTTGTTCCAATTTTCTTGGAGTTTTGTTTTGTTTCATAAGTGTGCTGAGATCAGTGGAATCTGGGTTTGATGGATTGGAGAAGATAGTGTGTGGCAGAGGCAGCTAAAGCGTGTCATGGTCCTCTGCTTGTAAAATTGCATCTTTCGTTTCTGTGCCACAAAGCAAAATATCTAGGTCTCTTAGCATACACATATATGTTTCTCTACATTTTGCATGTGTAGAGATTCTCCTTCATCAATTTAGTTTGAGCTTGCAAGTTGCATCTATTTGCATTGAGTGTGATTATTTTGTCATGGAATTGGAGTTGCCAAAAAAGTAAATATAATCATGTAATCATATAAATACTTTAAGATTAGTAGATTTCATATTTTTATATATGAAATAAAACGCTACCGCAAACATATTAAATTAGGTAAAAATAATTTAAAAAAAATATAGACACACAAAAAGGACTTACTAAAATTACTATTAAATTAAAATATAGTAAATAAAGCTAACGACAATATATGCTAAGTTTCGAACATTACGAACCCTATGTTTAAGTTCTCATCTTGGCTTCCAAATATGAACGGAAGTATGCAAAACTACTATAATCTAAATGGCATATTGACCAAGTGGACAGGGCTTTGCCTAGCTGGATGGATGACTTTTATTTTCACATCTAGCTGTCAACTTTTCATTGAATCGCAAATCGCAATCACTTTAACTTTCTCATTCAAAAAAAAAAAAAAAATCACTTTAACTTTCCACTGAAAATGAAATGAAAATAAAAGACGTAATTGTTGCCGGTACGTCGGTTAAGGACCAAGAGTTGGTTGAAATTCATTTCTTTTTAGTTTCTTAATATTTGTTCTAGATATTTTAAAGAAAAACAGAGGATAACTTTTCATACCAAATGAACACTTTTATTTCAGCAAGTAATAAAAAATAAAAAACACTCAAGCACTGACTTGTGAGTGCAACAATTGATACATCTACAAGGTCATTCCGTTTCTAATTTTTAGTTCAGTTAGATTTTTTTGCGGCACTGGACTCTGATATTTCAGTAGAAGGTGTGCTTTTTGAGTTTCAAGACTATTAACAATCTTGTCAAATTTTTGAAACGCAGAATCAAACTAAGATGTCGTTTTAATATCTAAGGCGAAAAAAAAAAAGAAAAATTCGAGTTGTTCTTTTCGCCAACTTTTTTAGATTTTAGAAGACCATTTATTTAATTTCAAATTCCTATTTTTAATTAGACGATTTGTGTCAATTCTAACTTATACAGCCTGCTTCTTCTTCTTTCCATTACCCATCATAATCAATCCAGAACTTTTGATCTAAAATAAATGATGATTTTAAATCAATTTGAAACGGTACAATTAAATACGGAACTGAAACCTCAACTTTTGAGCAATGGGACTGATTTATGGTGGGATCTCTGCTTTCCGTTTTTTAGCGCAAGTGCGCATCACCTTCAACCAATGGAAGATTTAGACATATCTGTTCTTTATTTATTATCCTATAAACATAGAGAAATCTTTACCTGTTTATTTGTATGTTTCTGTTCTTTAGGTAAAGCGAGAATGACATATGAGGCAACGGAACCTCAGGCTCAGAAAAAAAAAATAAATAAATACTTCTAAACTCCATTTTTAATGGTATACACAGTATGAACGATTTTCTATGTCACAACGTGAGAAACAAACTATAAATAATAACGAAAATAAATTAAAAAAAAGTAAAAAAAAAAAAAAAAACAAACAAGACCCACCCATTTCAAAAAAGAAACAATTTCCAGCCATTGTTTGCAAAAAGATATGTGAAATATTTTGCGAGCTTTGTAGCAATTCAAATTCTTTTCCATCAATTCTACATTTCAAACGACAAAATATTTTTTCTCAGTTTTGTTGTTTTTGAGAAACAGAAATCATTGAATTTCCATAGAATTTATTTAAAGCGTTTGGGTCAGTATCGACGAATTCAAAATGAACTACCCTGATTTGTTTGTCTTGATGCAATATGAGCAGCCCAATATGTGATGTTATGAAAGAGTAACGGAAAACCCAAGTATAAGCAGCATATTAATATAGCATTAAAGTGTGCATCCCCACATGATTCAGGAACTACCATGATTATGTTTAAAAAAAAAAAAATAAGAAAAATGAACTGCAATAATGCTGAATCAACTTAAAACAGAATGAAGTCAAATATTCAGACTTTACAGATTGTAGTTCAACACAGTATTACCACTCTCTCTAAGATTATTCTGGGACAAATAAGAAAAGATTGCAATGCTAGCTCCTATAATTACGACAATTGGTAACTGTTCGACACAAAAATGATACCTACCAATACAGTGCCGTCTGGTAGCATGATTAGTACTAGTAATTTACTTAGGGGACATTAAATTCCAGTGGAGAGATTTCAAATAAAATTATAATCAGCAGCCCCAAAGTGGCACTCCAGTCTGCACTACAACTGGTAAATTACTAAATAATGGGTCTCATACCAGTAGAATACATAAAACAACTGCCAAGCATCACTATGCAGAAATTGGAAAAAAAATGTTAAGTTAAAATCATTGGACACTTCAAGAGTTACATTAAACCAGAAAACTCCAATCAACTGACACATGAAGAACAGCAAAGTCCTACAAATTAAAGGTTTTCTCTACAGCTGTTTGTGATGCCACATAGTAAGGCCGTGGTATCCAAATGTAAACATTTGATTTGATCAAACGGCCAAGAGAGGTTTCGCTTTACTGTTTCTGACCAAATACCAGCCTTACAATAAGAAATGGCATATGCAACCTTGCAAATCATTTAATCACATGGTCTGCATTTGTACAGCATGCCATGATACCTTTACCTAGACCTTAACAAACTACATCCTTCTCTTCTGACTAAAATTAGGTCAAACTACAAACCAAAGGCGTTAATACAAATTAGTTCAGTTGGTTCATCAAAACAACTAAAACCTCAACTTACAATTTATCATGCATGGGGCGGTGTCCTCTGCTATCTGTCATACAAGTCCTCGGCCAGAGCCTCTCTCACACTTTCAGCAACATTGTACATTGACCACTCACTATCGAGTGAATGTGCAGGTTGTAAAGTTTCAGGTGGGTCCCGCCACAAGTACTTCCCATCATCCTCCGGTTCCTTTGCCAGTTGGCACATGTTGTGCAAAACCACACAAGCAATGATTGTCTGAGCTGCATGGTCAAGACCCACATTAAGGTTTCTAAGTATCTTCCACCGGCCTTTGAGAAGAGCAATAGCAGGCTCAATGGATTCAGCCCGGTATTTGATGAGAGCTGTGTCGAAGGTCTCATAGGAAGGATGTGAAGCAGAAGAGGAGGCAGGAGAGGAAGAGAAAGGAGTGAGGAGAAACGGTAGGAGAGGGAACGATGAGTCACCAGCAAGGTATGGCCGTATCTTCTGGCCATGTAGGTTTACAATGGGCTCAGTCAATAGTTTGCCGGATGAAGCGCGCTGGTAAAGGCTACTTTCCCGGAGGTGTGATGCTGGGTCAACAGAACCGGGCGCACGCACACATGCATCAATGAAAACCCGGCGGTGATCAGCCACAGCCTGGAGAAGTACAGACGGGAAAGGCCGGTTCGGGGAGAGAAGAGTCGAGTCCGGTGCAGCAAGCCTCAGCCGGACCGGCGATGAGATAATAGATCCAATTAAATTGGGAAGTGGAGTATAACGGGACGATGATGAGGAAGAAGATGGAGGCAAGGGTTTGACGAATTGGGAGTAGAGAGTGGTGGAGAGAAGACGGGTGACGGAATGGGTGCAGCGAGAAATGAGGGAAGGCGGGAGAGAGACAGTGCGGGAGAGGACCCGGGAAGAGACGCCGCGGGAAAGACGGGAGAGAGCGAGGGACAAGGCGCGGTCGGGAGGGATATGGAGAGGGAAAGGGGAGTGGGGGAGGAGGGAATTGAGGAGGGAGTTGAAGAGGGAGAAGGAGAGGCCGAAGAGGGAGCGGAAGCGGGCGTCGCGGGTTGCGGGGTCGAGGGAGTAGATGGGGTCAGAGGAGAGTGGGGAGAGGGAATTGGAATTGGGGAGGAGAGGAGGAGTAGGAGGGATTGGGGTAGAGGAAGGGGAGGAGAGGAGAGAGGAAGAGATAGCGGAGGCGAGAGCGAAGAAGAGGAGAGGGAATGAAGAAGGGGAGGCGAGGCAGGAAGGAGGGGAAGGGGAAGTAGGGTCGGAGGTGGGGTCCAGGTAGGTTTGGAGTTGGAGGAGGTTGGAGAGGAGTAGGAGCAAGGATGGGTCGATCTCCATTTGGTGCCTATTTGACGGCGGCCGTGGCCGTGGTCGGAGACGTTCGTGTGGAATTTGTGATGTCTGACAGTCTGAGTCTATGAGTGGACTGAGAGAGGAGACGACTCGGCGGAGGCAGAGGGAATCGGATACTCTGGGCTCAAACCTCAGCCCATAAAAGATTTTTAAGGGCTGGGTCATACGAAAGCCCATTAAATGGATAGAACACTTCCAGCCAGGTTTTTTGACTGGCAGAGATGCAAAGGTTGTTTCTTTTCTTTTTTCTTTTTTATTTTGTGTAGAATAAACGTAGGAAGCTGTATTTCTTTTATATATATTCGGCCACGATTTCTGTATTGTTTATTGCATACTGAATTGTTTACAACTGCTGCATGGTTAAAAGAGCAACGATACATTTTACACAGCAACTATCCTCTTATAGTCTTATGGATTGTTCTTCTAGATTTTTTACTCTCTATTCTATTCCTTGTTTAGTTATATGTGCCTCTTATAGATAGACTGACCCGCCTCACACTTATCTACATCAGAATGTAATCAGAAAATAGAATTATTATTTTATTTAAAAAAAAAAGGTAGTATCAGTGCAAAATTATTTACGAATATTGCGATGCTATCTCAGCTGGTAGAGATTACGCAGCACCAACTGATATCATGACAAGGGTTGTTTTGTCTAAATACAGTACCACATATAAAACGAGAATTAGAATAGAGATAGTGAGTTTACTGCATTAACCTTAGGTATTAAACAAAATTGTTAATTACAAGTTCGTTCAAAAGAGTGACATTAGAAGAAGAAAAAAAAAAGAATACTAAGTAATCAAACTAAAATTCACTTTAGTATCTGTACAAGAATATTTTATGGATGTGAGTGTGAGGCAACCTTCGGTTCATATCTGCTAGGTCAAGATCTCTTTGCACCAGGTCAATTACCTGCTGAAACAAATTATTATTCCAAATGCATGTAATGAATTCAAAGGCTAAACAACAGAAATGAGTTCAAAATTTGGTAAAAGAAGCGATGTAGTACAGAACATATTTTTACCCTGATGCACCAATCAGAAGGAATGAAATTGTGTTGATATTTGCTTGTCGATGGAAAAAATAGTGGAAGATTCTTTTCGTCCTTCCAAAGGAACCAAATCTTAAAATGCAAAAATGAATTAAGCAAAGACCAGAGAGGTCGTATTATATAGAAATTGCCACTATTTATGTAAAGATCATTTCATCAAAAATAAATTTACCTAATTTACAGACCTGCAGTTCTTTTAGCATCCAATCAGAACACTTTCTATTGAAGCAAACTTTCATTTACAAACTACCCCACCTGGAGAAACAAAATTTATAGGCCTCCTACCTGGTAAATAGGTTTGCACGAACCCATACTCTCTTCAAGCAAATTTTCCAAAACAGAACTTACTTCTGAGCTCGCAGATTCACATATATACCTGTCAAATATCATTTTATATTTACAAATTATCTGAGTTTCACCCTTGATAAATTCAGGTTCAATGAGATCCATCCACTCTTTAGATCTTCCTTCTACACAAACTCCATACAAAAGTGAAAGAAAAGTAACACAATCTGCCGAAAACCTTTTACCAGCAATATGATCTTTAAACTCCAAAGCTTTTCTAAGCATATTATACCTACACAGGGTAAATATAATTGAGTTATACACTGCAGCCCTAGGGTCCCATCTGTCAGCTACCATTTGCATAAGCAAATCCAAAATCCCAATTCCTGCATGGTTTTCAATTGGGAGGCATTTTAACAATCCATTTATTAAATAGTGAAATATGGCATCATTCGGAGCACATTTGTTACTTAACATTGTTTCAAAACATTCAGCTGCTTTTATCGCATTATGTGTTCTAAAAAAACACCTGAGCAGAATTGTGTAAGAAACAACATTGTGAGAGAGATTACTCAATGTCATGTAGTTGTAAATAAACTCAGTTTTCTCAGTGTCACCTCTGTTACAATACATGTCCATTAAAACTGAGCAGGTTACGACATTTGGCTTGCGCTGTCCCTTTATCATGCCTCCTAAAACACACAGAGCTCCCTTTAGGTCACCTTGATTTGAAAATCCACTTATTAATGTGGTGTAGGTGACTTCATCAGGGTTGCATCCATTATTTCTCAAACCATTAAAGCACCCAACAGCTTCTTTCATTAAGCCATTTTTACAATAGCCCTTGATAATGGCATTATACGAAACAACCCCACCCCTTATTCCTTTTTCTTCCATGAATTGGAAAACCTTCTTTGCCTCCTCAAAATTGTCATTTCTGATGAAACCATCAACTAAAGTTGTGTAAACAAACTCATCAGGAAGAATATTTTGTGACAGCATCTCTCCTAGAAGCTTCTTGGCTGAAGAAAGCATGCCTTCCTTGCACAAGCCCTTAATCAAACAATTGTATATCTGACAATCTAAGTTAACTCCAATGACTACCATTTTCGCTTTAACAGCCAGTGCCTCTTCAACCTTACCAACGACTACAAGGCCGTGAATTAATGCCCCAAATGCCACCAAATCAGGTCTAGTTCTCCTTTCTAGCATCTCTGCTAGTAAATCAGTTGCCTTTACAACTTCTCCTACAATATAAAAACCATGAATAAGAGGAGTATAACTCTTCTCATTGGGACTAAACCCTCTTCTAATGGCCTCTCTAAGAAACATCTCAGCTTCCTTAACCTTTCTCTCTCTACAAAACCCAGATATTAAAGTATTAAAGGTGATGAGATCAGCTTGGCAATTATTCTCCATCATTTGCTTCAGCACAGATTTAGCACATCTCACTGATCTTTGCTTGCACAAAAAATCCATTATGTTGTTGAATACTTGTACATTTGGTGCCACACCTTTCGACTTCATCTCATAAATTATTTTCAGGACTTTGTCAAAATCACCTTTTCTACAAAAACCGTTTATTACTATACCATAAGAGACTACAGTAGGCAAAAACCCCTTCTTCTCCATCTCTCTGAAAAGATCATAACCTTTCTGAAACTTCTCAAGCCTAAAGTATCCATCGATCAAGACATTATAAAAAATCACATTTGGTATGCACCCGACTCCCCATCTATCCTCTATGAGCTTCTTTGCTTCCTCCATTTTACCTTGTATGCAAAAACCATTAACCATGATACACGTGCTATGATTATCTGCTCCACCCTCTTTCTTGAGCATATCATCATACACCTTACGGGCGACATCCCAGGACCCACGTTTCACAAGCAATTTAAGTAGGGAATTGCAATCCACAACATGAGGAAGCGCATCATAATTCTCTCTGATCAATTCATACACCTCCATTGCCTTCTTCGCCATTCCAGAATCCGAGAACCGAGCTAGCAGAGCACTCAAAGCATTCTGAGTCGGGATCATGTTCTCCTCTCTCATCTTTCCCACAAAAATCTCAATTTCATCCAATCGGCGCCACTTTGACAACTGAAGGAGAAGCGAAGAGTAGGCGAGAGAGTCGACGATAGGTGCCGAATGAAGCGGGGCAGTGCGAGCCCAGTGAAAGAAGGAAATGGTAGAGTCGGGGTCGGGGAAGGAGGCGAGAAGGGAGGGGAGAGGAAGGTCGGGGTGGGAGGAGAGGAGGTGGGAGAGGGAGTGTTCCCAATGGGGGTTGGTGTGGCGGGAGTTGAGGATTTGAGAAATAGAAATGGCGAGAGAGCGGGTGAGGCGAGAGGGAGAGGAGGTGGGTCTGGGATTGGGATTGGGATTGGGAAGGGAAGTAAGGCGAGGTTTGATGCGAGGAAGGAGATTCTTTGACATCAATTAATCAATCAAAGAAGAAGGAAGAGAGAGATATAGAGAGAGAGAGGGAAGAAGGAGAATATGAGAAACAATTGCTGGTGCCACCAGGGAGTGGGACTGTTGGCACCCGGATCCTCAGCAGCGGAAAAAAGCGGAAAAAAGGACTGCTTCAAGCAGTTTTTTTTTATTTTTTTTATATTTAAAAATTTTAAAATTTAAAGGGAGAATCCAAATCGTTGATCTTATTAAATTTTATCGGCGATGCATTTTCATATAAGTTTTATAAAATTTAAAATTGGTTTGGTACTTGATTAAGTGATTAAATTATGAACGTATTAGAATTAATCTAACTAGATCCGTTATCAGGGGCCTATCAATTCTAGTATTATGCATGGGGCATCTATATCCGTTGAGATTAAATCAGACGGCTGAGATAAAAAACGTCCAATGGATGGCCATCCAGAGAATGTAGTTCCTACTGGACACTACACTGCAGATGATAAATTCATAATAACAATATTAATGCGCCGTTTTTTCAAAAATTAAAATTAAAATAAAATAACCTATTCCCAAATTATTTTTATTCGGAAAATAATTGTCATGATAGGACTAAGTATGTAAAAAATAATAATTGTGCACACAAAGCCTGAAAGAATATATTACGTACGTTCATGGAATTCAGTACAATCTTAGAATCGTATAACGGCAGTCCATGAAATTTGCAATTTTGTATGAAGACAGGATCAAAACTTTCGCGACTCAACTACCATACTATCGACCATCTTATTCGCGTGCTGTGCTTACTTATTTAAATGTATTTTTTTTAACCACAAGCCTTTCTATTCACAAAACTTGCCTTAAAATTAACAAATATATAACAATTGTTTTGCAACAAAGCTCTTACAAAGCAACACACACACATATATATTTAAAATTAAATATTAGAGGAAATCAACGTAACAACCATGGAAGGGTGCCAACGTCACATATCAATCAGATTTGTTTTATACCATTGGAACTTCAATAAGGTGATATACTCTACGCCGAATTAATTGCTGTTTTTGTAAAAATTGTGACGAAATGTAAATTAAGATTATTATTAGAGAAATGCTAGTGTCCAATATATAGGATGGATCGGCTCCGTCCAATGCGATCGTTTTCATATTTTTAAATTTCAAATGACCGATCCGAACTGTTCAATATGTTCTCCATATTGAAAACTTACAATAAACCAATTTTTACATTTTTTCAAAATTTTTTACTATTTTTTTGGTATTTTTGAAAATAAATGATATAAACATTATGGATCATCCAATAACAACGATTTTCTAAAATACAAAAAAAATAGTAAAAAATTTCGAAAAAATGTAAAAATTGATTTCTTATAAGTTTTCAATATGGAGAACATATTGAACGGTTCGGATCGGTTATTTGAAATTTAAAAACGTGAAATCGATCGTATTTGACGGAGCCCATCCGTCCAATATATTGGACTCTAGCATTTCTCTTATTATTAATTGTTCCTTCATCATGTCAAACTTGTTATTTTTTATTTCTAATAATGGTTTTAGTAACATTTTCAGCAATGGATGAATCGAGAAGCTTTGTTGTCATAGACGGTATGTCAGTGGGGAGACACAGATGATGCATTTTTATATGGAAAGCTTTCATATCAGAAACCAACAATTTGTTATGGTAATTTTCTAATGGTTGAGTTCCAAGGTTTTAAGCATCCATTTAATCAGCAGCTGCATATCTTTCTTTTGTCTTCAGATCATCAGTTGCTCTAATGGATGAGAATATCAAACCAAACCATAATAATGCTATGTTCTTTCCTCTCGTCAGAAAATCAAATAATTAGAAGACAAGTTTATATTATTTTTGTTCAGTTTGTAAAGCTTATTTATACGTTATCTTTTATAATTTTAATTTATCTAGATAATGAATATCTCTATCTGAATATGTTTCACCAACTCAAATACCAAATTTTCAATAGTTTTTATTTTGATTCGAAACATTTTTTTATTTCTAATATGCTGCACATATTGTTAACACTTAAAAATAAGTTCGTTTTTTTCCCTTAAAAAAAACAATATTAATGGCAAAGAAAAAGTATGATTCGAATGATAACACACATACATGTAACTTTCATTACCTTAAAAAATCAATATTGAACGCACTGCAAAAGAAAAATGACAAGTCAGATTCGTACTAATTGAATCTGCATTAATTCTGAATATTTATGGATGTCAATATATCGAAAATAATAAATTTATGACTTAATATACTGGATTTTCCGAAAGAAAATTAGTATAGTTCTCAACTTTATTTGGTCAATTTGGTAAAATTTTTTAAATTTCCTTCCTTTTTTCTAAAAGGACACTTCCGATTGGGATTCTGCATCTCAAGCACAAAATATAGAATATCACAATTCGTACTAAATCTGCATTCTGAATATTTATGGATGTCAATATATCGAAAAAAATAAAATTTCTGACATAATTACTGGACTATTCATAAGAAAATTAGTATAGTTCTCAATTTTATTTGATCAATTTGGTAATTTTTTTTAATTTCCTTCCTTTATTTTTTCTAAAAGGACACTTCCGGGATTCTGCATCTCAAGCACAAAATATATAATATCATAATTCATGTAAAAAATTTGTTGTTAAAATAAATTTCAAAGAAGGGACTTGCCTTGATTGCACCATACAAAATATATAATATCATAGACCTTGACGCTGACGGAGAGCACTGACGACTCACTGTACACAGGAGATGATAAATTCATAATATTAATACGCCATTTTTTCAAAAATCAAAATCAAAATAAAATAAATATTGCCAAAATTATTGTTTATTCCAATAAAATATGAATAAGAATTTTAAAAAAATAATTATATATGCACACAAATGCTACGAATATGAATATTTTTTTATTGCAACCACAAAATCCTATATTGCGTTCATGTCATTCAAAACAGTTTTAGAATACTGTAACAACCCATGAAGTTGCAATTTTGTATGAAGACAGGATCATAACTTTTGTGACTCAGTGATCGACTACCATACTATTGATAATCTTATTCAAGTGGTATGCTTATTTAAATACATTTTTTCAACCACCTCCCCTTCGATTCACAAAACATAGCTTGATATTAACAATTGTTTTGCAACAATTAAAGCTCCAACATATAAATATATATAAATTTAAAATTACATATTAGAGGAAATCAACGTAACGACCATGGAAGGATGCCAATCTTGCATATCGATTAGATTTGTTTTGTACCATTGGGACTTCAATAAGGTGATATACTCTACACCGAATTAATTGCGGTTTTTGTCAAAATTAATTGTGAGGAAATATAAATTAAGATTATTGTTCCTTCATCATGATAAACTTGTTAATTTTTTTGTAATAATAATTTAGGTAAAGGTAAAGTGAGAAGAACTCAATGAAAATAGCAAGTTATGAAAATAACTGTTACATTTCAGCAATGGATGAATCGAGACGCTTCGTTGTCATAGAGTGTATGTCGGTGGGGAGACACAGATGATACATTTTTATAAGAGAAAAGTTGTGTACAATGAAAGCAGTGTTCTTTAATTTACTTCTTTTCTGCTCTTCGGAAACTCAAACAATTAGAGCACAAATTTATATTATTTGTGTCCAGTTGTAAAGCTAATTTTAGTTTCTTTTTAATATGCTGCACATATTGTTAACACTTAAAATCAGTTCCTTTTTTATTCAATGAAAAAAAATATCAATATTAATTAATGGAAAAAAAAATAGTAACCCTCTTTTTTTATTTGCGTGATCATGGATCACACGTATGCTACTTTCATTAACATAATTGAACTCACTGCAAAAGAAAAATGACGAGTCAAATTCGCACTAAATCTGCATTCTGAATATTTATGGATGTCTATATATCGAATTAATAGAATAAAATTTATGCCTTAATTACTGGACTATCCAAAAGAAAATTAGTATAGTTCTCAATTTTATTCGATCAATTTAGTAAAATTTTTAAAATTTCCGTCTTTCTTTCATCTTTTTCTCTAAAAGGACACTTCCGATTGGGATTCTGTAGTGTTTACCAAACGGGGCGGGGCGGGGCGGGGCGGTCCAACCCGCGACGGTCCGCGGGTTAGGACGGGGCGGGTTAGGGACGGTCCACGGGTTAAGACGGGGCGGGTTAGGACGGTCCATCCTAGAAACTTTGACCCTAACCCTTCCTAAACCCGCCCTTTCTAACCCGCACGGGTTATGACGGTCCGGTCCGGTCCGGTCCGCGGGTTTTTTATTTATTTTATTGCTGTTTTTTTTTTATTTTTCGTTTATTTTTTTGCTGTTTTTTTTTTGCGTTTTTTTGTTTGTTCAATATTTTTTTTCTGTTTTTTTATTTTTCGTTAATTATTTTTATTTTTTACTTTTGTGTTTTTTTCACGTGTGGCCAATTATTATATAATAACAATGCATTTTTTATTTTTTTGCTGTTTTTTTTGCGTTTATTATTTTTATTTTTTACTTTTGCGTTTTTTCTTTTCTTTTTACTTATATTTTCTGTTTTTTATTTTATTTTTTGTTTTCTTATATTTGATTTGTAATTTTTTTATTAAATGAAAAAAATTCAAATATAATTATATAAAGTTACCCTCCTCCTTTTTTCCGGGCTTGGGACCGGCTATGCTATTAAATTATTTTATAAAATAATAACATAGGCGGAGTTCTAACTTTTTTTTTTTGTTAGTAATATTTTTTAATGAATATGTTAAAATTAATTTAGATGAAATTAAATTAAAAGAGTTTAGAATTTTATACCACCATTACCAAACTAGTAGTTCTTGCGCAAATACCATAGCTCGGTATCTTTCGGATCATATTCTTCGTCGTCCGATTCCGCCTCAGTTGCAGTACCACTTCCTTGAGTTTCAGCACAAGAACTAGTTTCTCCTGGAACAAAATGTTGTGTTCGGTTTTCAGCATCGATCCAATCCTTCATGCACACAAGTCTTTCGAAAACATTTGGGCCTAGCTTGCTCCGTTTATCAGTGAGAATCCTGTTCGCCGAACTAAAACATGATTCGGACGGGACAGTAGAGACGGGTACTGCAAATATATCTCTCGCCATCATCGCTAGCGTTGGAGAAGCACTTGAATGTCTCTTCCAATAGTCGAGGATGTCCACCGGATGTTTTTCCACCATTCCCAAATTGTAACTCTTTAATTCATTCATGCTTGCATTTTCATCTAAGTCATCCTCGTCTCGTAATTCGTCTAATAAACCATGGTGGCTACCGCTTCTATTAAATTTCAATAAAAAATATATATATATTAATCGATGAGAAAACTAATATATTCAAATGTGTAACAAGTTGAACAATTAGAAAAATTATATATATATATATAAAAAAAAAAGTCTAACCCCGCGCTACTCCTTGTTGAAGCCGGTCGGGCGACATTTATTCGTGAGTTGTACAAGTTGAACATGGTCTCCAATGCGTAGTTGACGCGTCCCTCCTCATTGTGGGCCGGTAAACCAAGATTTTCTTTGTACTTTTGCATCATCTTCACAGTGTATTTCACTTTCCATTGAGGATCAAGGCAGTTGGCGATGATAGTCACAAGAGGCACATCGTCCCAATATTTTAGAAATTTGGTTGTCATTGCTTGTACAATCGGCGCAAGAGTCTCGTCCCGATTTTCTAATTCTAAAAAATTAACAAATTAAAAATTATTTAATTTTAAAATACACAAATTAAAATAATGATACAAGTACTTTAAAAAACCGAATTAAAAATTGTTTAATTTAAAAAATACACGAATTAGCAAACGGTTTATATTTAAAATTTTAAAAAAAATGAACAAATTAAAAATAAACGGTTTATATTTCAATTTAAAATAAATTGTCTATATTTCAACCCATATACAAACGGTTTATATTAAAAAATTTTAAAAATGAACAAATTAAAAATAATTACTTTTACCTCTAATATCACGATACACCTTGGAAATGGCAAAAAGATGTTGAAGGAGTTCGTGAGCCGATGGAGTGTATGAGCATGAGAGCTTCACGGTTGCATCGAAGAAGGCTTTGAGGAAGTCTTTTACATGTTGGAGTTGTTGCCACTCGCCCGTAGAGAGCATTAGTTGAATGCTATCGCTATTGCTCATCAACATGTTGTCTATGACATCTTTGTAAGGGAGGACTCGGTGGAACATTCTATAAGTTGAGTTCCAACGGGTGTCTACGTCCCATGGAACGGCTAATTTACTTAACCCTACTCGTTGGCATAATTGATGAAAATTTTGTTTCCTAACTTGGTTCGAGTAAATGTGGGTCAAAGCATTCTTAAATTTGGTAATCAATTTGTCAACACCCTCGGTATCAAGGCCAGCCTTTACGGTTAAGTTCAAAATGTGACAAGCACATTTTTGGTGAAACATGGCACCTTCCATAATTGGGTTTAGGGACCGGTTAAAATATTCTATTGACTTGACATTATTACTAGCATTGTCAAAAGATATCGAGAAAACCTTATTTTCTAAATCCCTAACCAAGTTGTACTCTTTCAAAACACCCATAATAGAATCGTAAATTACCTTTGCGGTATGCGGAGAATCTAAAACACGAAAACTTAAAATTCTTTTCTGCAAAATCCAGTTGTCATCAACATAATGTGCAGTAATACAACTATAACCAAGGCCATGTTTACCAGCAGTCCAAATATCAGATGTTATGGACACCTTATAGGTAGCTAAAGAAAATTGGGCTACTAATTCATTTTTCCGTTCAAGAAATTGTTTCTTGAGTTCTTTGGTGATTTTCCTATGGTGAAATCTCCTATAAAGTGGTTCGCCTACACCACAAGTTATCAACCGTGCAAAACTCAAGCAATTAGCCATACTTAATGGTTGTTCTTTATGGGCAATGTAACGGGTAAACTCGCTAAGCATTTTTTCCGGGTCATATTTTCGGTGAGTTCTAGTACCATCCGAGTTTATAAGTGTTTGGACCAACCCACGGTCTGGTTCATTTTGTGGTTCTTCATGGGCATTTTCATGTTTTTTGGCATGTTTCGATAAGGTACTCGTACCATTTTTTGAAACATATTTGTAGCAAGTTTTACAACCTTTTACCTTACACGTTGCAAATTTTAAATGACCTTTCTCGTCGAACGTCTTCTCGAAATACCGCCACCAAGCCGCATTGTGACCAGGAGTGGACCGTTTTCTCTTCTCCGTTGCATCAGTTTCCATCTCCGATGTCGGCGGAACGGTAGGATTTGGAGTTGCATCATCACTTGAAGGTGTCATATTAATTTCGGGAACACTCGAACTTGAACCATGCGCTCCACTAGAATAATTAGAATTTTGTGGATAAATTGGTGGTGTATAATTTAGATTTTGTGGATAAAGAGGTGGTATATAATTCGGATTTTGTTGATAAGGAGGTGGGGCAAATTCATCGAGGTTTGGATAATCATTACGATTAGGAGATGGATATGTCATTTTTTGGAATTATGGAAAATAAGATTGGAATAAAACTAAATAAGAAATTACGAAAATAATAATGGAAAAATACTATAAATATAAATAAGAATAGAATTATGGAATTATAAAAATGGAAATGGAATTATGGAAGTAGGATTGTAGGAATGTTTGTTGCAGAAATGTGAGAGTGAGAGAAGGAGGGTTTGCTGTTAGAATGGTGTGGGAATGAAGTGATATAGGGAGGTATTTATAGAGTTTTAAATTCTGTAATATTATTATCAAAAAAAAAATTTTGAAACTAGCCGTTGGAAATTATAACGGCTAAAATATCTGTTGTTTTTTCAGAAATAGCCGTTGGATTAGCCGTTGAGAGAGAGAGGGGGGACACGTGTCGTGATGGGATTGGGTGGGATGGGCAGTGGGACGCGTGTCGTCCATGGGTTGGGTGGGTGGGATGGAGTGTTGGGGAGTGGGACCCACTGGAACGGGTCTCCCGCGGGTGTCAGAGTCAGACGGGAAAAGGAGAGAGTGGGGGAGCTAGGGCCAATGGGCGGGTGACACGTGGCAGGCACATGATGGCGCGTGGCTGGCGTGTGTCCTGCCTGGGGCAGTGGGAAGGGGAAAACCGGATGGGTTTTGCTGGTTTTGTCGCTGGTTTTCAGCGGGTCTGGTTCGGGTTTAGCGCGGGTTTTGGACGGGTTGACGGGGCGGGGCGGTCCGGTCCACGGGTTAAGACGGGGCGGGTTAGCACGGGTTGGTTTAGAAATGGCGGCCCAAACCCGCCTTAGACCCGCCCCGGTCTAACCCTTCGGTCCATGGCGGTCCATGGACGGTCCGGGGCGGTCCGGTCCATGGGGCGGGTTTGGGGCGGGGCGGGTCTGAACCGGCGGGTTTTTGGTAAACACTAGGATTCTGCATCTCAAGCACAAAAATATATAATGATATAATATCTTAATTCATGTAAAAATTGTTGTTAAATAAATTTCAAAGAAGGGCACTTGCCTTGATTGCACCAGTCTAGTGAGCTAGTATAGGCAGTTTTATTATTTACTTTTTTTAAAAAAAAAAAGTAGATTGTATTTTTTTTTTTTTTTTTTAAAGGCTCCGTGGCAAAAGCCAGGGTCAAATTTTCATTAAAGGGAAAAGTTATTTATAAAGACAAATTCACCAGAAGTGAGGAAAAATATAAAAAAAAAAACAGAAATTAAGAAAACTCCAACGTCCCTCAGCCCTCAGGCGTACTGAAGCCATTAACGGATGAAGGCTACCTCTATCGAAGATTTATTTATTACGTGCTTTCCAGATGCGCCAAGCAGAAGCCAGCCATCATGAACTATATAGTCGACGGAAGAAACTAATGCGCCGGTACAGTGAGATAGTCAGATAGATGCTTTTTTTTTTTTATTTTGGAAATACAACATCATTTTAACTCCACAGACTGAGTTGACTATATACTTGACTCCAAAAAGGAATAAAGCTAAACCAAAACACGCATATATATATATGTGTAATAATTGTTTTCTAACAAGATTAAAACATGAAAATGTATGTTGTAACAAGGTACCGCGGAAATCAACGTAACAAATTGCAGGTTTCTCCGCCAATTGAAGCTGATCACAATACTTACTTAGGCGCAAAAGAAAAGAATAAACAGTAACTGCAATGAAAATTAACTTTTTATGATGACTGGAGTATAATTTTGTGACTAAACTACCATAATATTGACCATCTTATTCATGTGAGTGTTCTTAAATACCATGCACTTCCAAACACACCCTTAAGGTTTTCTTTAATTAATTTGTGCTGATTTTGTGTGTTACGTATGTCAACAACTGATAACTAGATGGATGTTATCAGTGCCGTTTTCTTCTTTTTCCTTTCGGCTGATCTATAGTATAATATAATTTGCGTGATTTTTTTTCGCGATTTTTAAAGTTACGTGTTGGTCATCTATTTTTTAGAGCACTCATAGAGACACGGCATCGATCTAAACCACACATCCGAGTATTTTCGCTCCGCACTAAACCCTACTGATTTTCCTATCTACGTACATCAACCTTCCTCTCTGCCAGAAGATGCCGCAAGCGAAGACTTCGATTCTCCTCTGACAATCCGACCTTAGCGGGGAACACCTTTTCCTCCGCCTCTCCTCTTAGCCACTTCCTAGCTCATCATTGAACAAATCAAATCCCAATCCCAATCCCAATTCCAATCTGTGAGTACATGAGATATATATTTGATTGTTTTGGTTCAATCAGTGGAGGGAAGTGCAGCCTCAAGGTCTATATTCTCTGCTCTCTTTCATTAAATTAAATTTGGGGCCGAATCTCTTCTCTCTTTGGTCGTTAAATTAAAATTGAGGAAGGACTGAAGGAAAGGATGAAGGAGGAACTAGATAAATGAGTATTACAATGTTAAATACTGCAGAGCTCGGAGAGGATGCAAGAAAATTGGGGGCGAGTAGTTAAAAAAAAAATAATAATAAAAAGAATTGGGGGTCAATGACGAAGATGCCAAAGCTCTATAGAAGAAATGAAGTTTCTAGACAACTCACGAAATGAGATATTTTGATCCAAGTATATATCCAACGATATCCGGCATGCAGCATGCTGCATGCTCCCTTTAAATTTTATTATTTGTTTTTTTGTTATATGGGCCAAACAGTAAAAAACTATTATGACGATATAAAGCAAATTAAGACCTTTGAATCTCGATAATAGAAAAAAAAATTAAAATTGTTGATAGCACAAACTTTCTTAAAGATGAATGTAATTGTAAACGATAGTTGTTTGCACGTATGATTAATATGCTGCACTTTCAAATTGTTCATAGCACGAAATTACAAATCAATTTACATTTTACCATTTGAATTTGTGGTGCAAAGTGTTCATATCATGATATTACAAATCAATAATTAACCATTTAAAAATGTGATTTTTTGCAGCGGATAATCATATAATTCGGCTGTGGCAGTAGTTAATTTGATGAAAATGGAAGCATAAAATAGTTAAAATTCAATATATTGATGATATTTTACTGACCGTTTTATCGGCTAGGATCCATGGGAGACAAATATGGTCGGCAAGACGGCAAGCAGCTTTTTCAAAATTATACAAATAATATAAAATAATATATTAATATCATTATACATAAAAAGAAAATAGATAAACATCAAATCTATTATAAAATAAAAAAAATTTCACTGAATATCAAATAAAGAAAATTTTAATAACTTTATAGATTATAAATTCAGTAAAAACTACATCAACAAATTTTTAAATTTTATTTTTACACAAATAGGTTATAGGTTATATATAAACTAACTAGTGCAAAATAACTAAGTGGTGTTATATATAAATTAGAATAAACTATATATTAAATTTGAAATTTATTATAAATTCATATATCGAGCGAAGCTCGATGTCAAACCCTAGTTGGAATTGATGTATGAGATACAATGAAGTGGCGGGTTCCGTTTTGTTTTGTATTTTTTTTAAAAAAAAAACTCTTAAACATTAACGAACACCCGACATTAATTAATTTTCAGAATTTCAGAATAGAACATTCCACATAAGTGACCCCAGTTAAAAAAAATATTTTCGGCCCAAAGTGAGATCAATTCTTTTCTGAAACTCTATTTATAAATTAACGGCCTTGGCCCACGCAATAGATAGCAATATCATTGATCTACACTTTGAAACCCACACCACACAATGACGGGTTCATCATGATGGGATACGAATATCGACTAACAAAATATTCTCGACCGATTTCATGTTACATGTATTGAAAATTTGAAACTAATACTATCTTTATATAGTTAATGCTGCTTTAGTTTATGCAACTTTATAATGATGTATCTTGTATTCATCTTAAATTAATTAGTTATTCTCATGGCACTGAAGTTTCAATTTGCATGAGGTTTCTACTTTGTATGAAGATACAAGCATTATTTTGATGACTAGACAACATACAGTAGGCCATATTTTCGGCCTATTTAAGATATGTTTTTACTGCTCCAGTCTTCTCATAAGTACCAAGTAATTATTGTTTTCAAAATTAAGTGAAACTCGAACAATCAATGTGTACATCCGAATTAAATATTAGAGGAAATCAATGTAATGACGATGACACAGGAGACAAAATAATTCCGAACTGAGTAGTTGGTAGCTTGCAAATTAGCCGTAGAGCGCCTCGCAGATCCTATCGAACTCGGACTCTAAACCGAGTGGATCACTGGCACCATCGAAGAGTAATAATAAGAACAGAAAGCCATTGCCATCGATTCTCGACGTGTTGTCTCGTTGAGGTTTAGCTAGCTAATAAAGGTAGGGTTTGTTATCATCTTCGTCTTTGATGACACCACAACAGATCACGACTAGATCGATCGCTGAATGGTACTCAAGATAAAAAGAAAGTAACAATATTTTTAAGTAGAACGTTAGAGGGAAAATAATATTAATTGAAGGAATGCAAAGTTTCGAATGCACGTTATTGACTGTCCAGATATATTATCATATTATTCCAATTCAAAATTCCAACTGCGTTCCATTCAATCTGTGTGTGGTAAGGTAATAATCTATCAATGTATGAAGAAAGAAGATGTTCTGTATTAGCCTCGCTAAAAATTCAGCAAGGGAGCCTATTTGAATACATTTGGGATATATATATATATATATATATATATATATATATATATATATAGAGAATGGATAAAATACACTGATGTGTACGGATCGTCCCCGTACACATCAGTCGTTTTTCAAGATCCGAAATTCAAATGGTCAATCCGAACCGTTCAACTTGTTCTTTATATTGAAAAACTCTTGCAGACCAAATTTTACATTTTTTCGAATTTTTTTGCTATATATTATGATATTTTCAAATTGGAGGGCCTGAAATACTCCAATTATAGTGTTTTTTGAAAATATCATAATAAATAGCAAAAAAATTCGAAAAAATGTAAAATTTGGTCTATCTAGGTTTTTCGATATAGCGAACAACTTGAATGGTTCGGATTGACCGTTTGAATTTCGGACCTTGAAAAACGACTGATGTGTACGGAGACGATCCGTACACATCAGTGTTCTATATCAACTCTCTATATATATATATATATATAGAGAGTTGATATAGAACACTAATGTGTACGGATCGTCTCCGTACACATCAGTCGTTTTTCAAGATCCGAAATTCAAACGGTCAATCCGAACCGTTCAAGTTGTTCGCTATATTGAAAAACCTAGATAGACCAAATTTTACATTTTTTCGAATTTTTTTGCTATTTATTATGATATTTTGAAAAAACACTATAATTGGAGTATTTCAGGCCCTCCAATTTGAAAATATCATAATATATAGCAAAAAAATTCGAAAAAATGTAAAATTTGGTCTGCAAGAGTTTTTCAATATAATGAACAAGTTGAACGGTTCGGATTGACCGTTTGAATTTCGGATCTTGAAAAACGACTGATGTGTACGGGGACGATCCGTACACATCAGTGTATTTTATCCATTCTCTATATATATATATATATATATATATATATATATATATATATATATATATATATATTTGTACTTTTATAATTGCATTCAGTTATAATGTTTCTTACACATTTTTGGATTGGAGTTCATAAAGAGAATCCAAAAAAATATATATATATATAGAGTTTTGCTATGGTGAGTTGCAACTCACCAAAGGGTCGGTGAGTCGCGCTCAAAGCTCCTAAATCTAGTTCAGAATGACCGATCCAAACCATCCAATATGATCTTCTGTAGTGATCTTAAAACGGGCCTCAAAGGATACACCCTTTATACAAAGTCATGAAATATATTTTTCACCCTACGTTGTCACACAAACTGTGACAAATTGTGAGGACCTAAAAGTGCTGTGATTAATTTTTTTACTTCAAAATTTATAACTGTATTAAATTTTAGTTGTCATAAAAATAGAATGCAGATAACGTTCGAATCAATATATGTTTCTTAATATAATAAATGAAATGTTGATGGTTAATAATAACTGCATACCACATAAATACTGTGTGTGGAGATATATATGCGTAATAACCGATTCGATATTAAAATACATATTTGAAAAGAAAATTTTAATTGTATAGAGAACTCTAAAATAGTAGCATATAATTTAAATTTACAGAATGATAAAGTTTGATCGATATAGATCTGCGACCAAGACTGAATTATATGGATATGGTCCCCGCCCCGCCCCGAAAAGGACAGGCGATAATATATTGGATTAATTAACTTGTAGTAGCAGAAATTATTTAGTTAGTAATCAAGTTTTCATTGTATTTGTATGTCATCTGATTTCTAACCCGTGAATATTTTTATAATAAAAATAAAAAATCAAAATTTTAATAATAAACTTTTTTTTTTTTTAGGACATAGGCTAGCGGACATCTGTCTCATTAGCATCCAAGATTTGACCAATGTTTTGAAAACCAAACCAGCATTTAGATCGATTCAACTGCTGTTAGACCAGCTGATTGCTTCAATCCAATGTTTTGAAAACCGGACCGCATATCGAACCGATAATGTCATTGGTTCGATAGTTCAATCGGTTCGACCGGTCGAACCGGATTATGTCAAAATAATGATATGATATTTAAAGAACAAAGTAAATCGTTGTCGTTGGATGTAGTATCAAAGAGAAAGGAAAAGAATTCTTATTTGAAAGCCTGGACCATTATTATCGTTGTCGTTGTTGCTTAAATATGCAAAACATGTTGTTACTCGGTGGTTTAGTTTAATATTCTTGAAAGAACGTATTTTATTTTAAAAATTGATTGTACAGAAATACTGCTAAGTGATCGAATGCCGAGTTTTGTAACAAATACCTTTTTTTTTAATTTAAAATTTGATGTAGAAGAAATAAGGTAGCTGTTTTGTTGCCCAAATGAGGAAAAAATGTATAGCAGGTTGGAGTTACAGAAATGTATATTACGTTGATACCAGTTTGTTCTATTCCTTTTCCATAGACCATGGTATGCTGACGACAGACAGCAGGAACATCTTACGGCAGACGTTTAGCATGCATGAAATTAGTCTAATTTTAAGAGTGCGTTTGGATAGTTTAAAATAAAATTAGAATTAGTTATTCAAAATAAAAAAAATATTATTAAAAAATAATTAAGAATAATTTTTTTTTTAATCTAGAGTGCTATATTTATGTTGTCCAACATCTAAAATAAATTTTTATTCCTAGTGAGTATAGTTCTTCTTAACATGAATTAAAAATTTATTAGGAACATAATCAAAACATCCTATGATTAAATTTATTTAGTGAATGTTAAATCACTTAAAAATAACACTCTAGATCTTCAAAAACCTTATTTTTAATTATTTAGAAATAACATTTTTTACTCCGAATAACTAATCCTAATTTTATGCTTGGATGATCCAAACGCCTCCTAATAATTTGTTAGTAAACATAATTTGTTAACCTACAATTACCAAAAAGTACTTTAATCTCTAACCCTACTAAATTGTTTAATGGTGCCCCCTAATAAAACAGTACGGATATTTAGATGCGATACTCTACGGAGCCACTGTACTTCTGGATATGTGACACTAAATTGCAACAAAAACAGATATTAGTATACGACACACATTTCAAACATACAGAGTTACAGACATTCACGTCGTACTTTTCTGCCACCGTTAGATTAGCAAATTCTAAGACACCATACATACATTAGTATATAATTAAAGATTTAAAGGAAAATAAAGAAGCCCCACCAAGACAACAAGAATATTACTTCCTACTGCAATCCAGCTGCTGTCTTTTCATGATCACCCTAAGTCTAACACCAGCCTGAGCCATGAGTTGTCATTGCTACAACCAAATGAATAACGTACATTAATCAGATTTCATTTCCTCCGATAAAATTGAAATACAACGAGAATGTACTTCTCCTTAAATCTTGATGATAATTCCTACAACCAACTAATGGCTTAAAATCTTTAGCTTGTCTTTTCTCAACCCTGCTTTTGAATATTCGAGGCAGTTGTTTGACCGAGCTTGCATTCTAATAATTGGGTTTGTGTGTCTAAGTTCAATTGTGGTGCTGGTTATTGTTTGCTGATTATGACTTGATGTTTGTCAGTTGTGTATCAGTATCAGTCATACTGGTAGGAACAAATGGCCAGGTAGGTTGGTAATTATCAGGTTGATATTTAGACTATAAAAACTTTAGTATGAGTAAATGTGTGTAGCAGTTAGTCCTTTCAAGATCAGTTTCTACAATAAAAGAAACTCAGACAATTGTCACTTTTATCAATAAGGGGGGGAAAAGAAGCTTCTTCAATCAGAGAGTATGATGCAACTCACAACAAATCAATTAATAATAATAATAATAATAATAATAATAATAAAGAATTAAACCTCCATCATCCCGCATTGGGGTTTGCATTGGATGCAGTGGTGTCCTGGATTGATGGATGGGAGTCCTTGCATCATGCCAGGATCTTGCATCCCTAATGAACAAGTAAGTTCATGTCAGTGGTAAGCTCAAAGCACGGAAAATATTTGAATGACAGCAGATAAGTAGAGAAGTAATGTTATTTACCAAAGAGGAACTGGAGAACTGTCTGCCTCCACAATCTGTCCTCTGGCAACTGTTACAAATAACAATTATGTAAGTATGCACCACTTTGGAAACTTAGGTGTGACAGTGACAGTACGAGAGAGAAGAAAAATACAATTGGTACTCTTCATGAGCGACTCCAGCTCAACGCGTACAGTTTCACCCTTGCAAGCAACAACTCGGCCACGATGACCCTTGTAGGGACCTATCTTTACCTTCACAAGCTTCCCTAGCAAGTCATTCCCATTCCTCTGGCTTCCACCATCAGAACTCCCTCCTGAAACTGCAAAAAAATATAATAAGTGATTATGCATGCTAAATCACAAATTTAACCCAAAGTGGTTTTTTATCCATCAAGTGAAGGAGGGTTTACATTGTGAGGGGGGTGCTCTGGGAAATGGCCCTCTGAAATATGAACTAGGTCTTGAAACAACAGATCTATCACCATCCTGAGATAAGACATTCAGATGGATTATAAAAAGAATATCATCATAGGATAGGTTTCTTCAAGTACTTAACAGTGTCTGCTTTACTTAGTGTCTAATTTGGGAATGTAAATATTAATGGACATACAATTCCATGTTTCGATCCACCAACAAGCAGACATGACTGAGCTCTAGCACAAATGAAACCGGCATGCTCAAGATGGTATGGATCATGGATGAACAGCATCCCATTGTTGACGCGCTCCAGTGATCCTTTTCTCCCCTGATAATAAGAAAAAAAGAGTTACATAAAGACAAGATTTCATACAAGTTTTAGAGCTTATTGTGTCAAAGAAAAATCAGTCTAGTGTACCTTGAGTGGGCCATCAATAACCCTGACAATATCCTTGGAAGAAATAGTATTATTTAACTTGTCCTTGGCACTAGTGCGCTGGAAAATTTTGTGTTGAATCTCCCTAAGATTCACAAATCTAATCTTCGGTCGATCTGGCACCCCTTGAAGAATCTATGATACAAGTAAAAGCATCAACAATTAGAAAAAACCACAATTGTTAGACAGATAAAAGATGAAGGAAATAATCAAGTCTTCTCGTGCCTCAAGTCCTTCACTCTCTATTCGAATAATGAGCCCAAATGACCTGTCCCTGCACAATTATAACATCATCCAAATCAATACATATACTGAAGTATAATCCTTTTGCCCAAAAAAATGTATAGGAGATGGATATTTACATTAGTTGTACAAGATCATACAACTCATAATCTCCAATTTTCGATAAGGGTATTGTAAAATCACTGCTCTGCACTGCATGGTCTGCAAATACACGAATCTGGAAAAACAAAACAGTAAAGATAAATATTGAAGCCTCATCTTTTATCATTATAAATTTTCAAATAAAAATGCATGATGCTTCAGTACATGTTCTTTGTTTGTATTGGACAAGACAGTCAAAACACGACCGTCCACTTTTACAACTGTGCCGGTTGCACCCTCCAAAACTCCACATACCACTTTTATGCTTTCTCCAGGCTTAAAAAACTTGCATATGTCCTTCTCATTAAAAGAAAGTGTTTCCTGCATAAATGGAAGTGGTAATCAGAAAGCGAATCATAAAATTGCTACCGCAAAAACAAATATCGTCCTATAATAACTTAAAATTATTTGAATATTTTTATAGAGATTATGTACTATTGACTGTTGGAATGGTTGGAATTATGCTTAGTACTAGTGATGTATGGCATGATATAGTATTTGTCATTTAGATCATAAAAATACTAAAATACATGTAAACTCTTACCTGAAGTCCCTTTATCTTAGGTCTGATGTGGACAGTGTCTCCATCCACTTTTTGAACCAATCCCTCAAGATGTTTTAGGTCACCCTTAACGACAATTACAGCATCACCTTTCATGAAATGACCCTTCTTACAGCTTGCAGACAAAGCAGACAGGTTAACAGTATCCCCATTCACTTCACTATCTGGTCCCTTAAATTTCTCCAGTTCAGCAAAGGTCGGCTCAACATTGGTCATGCTAATTGATGTTGTTGACACTTTTTTGTAAAGGAAACCATCCTTGAACATCAGTTGGGGTGACGATGTCACTTCGACTATAATGAACTCTGCTCCTAAAGTGCTGTCTCTTTTATTGTAAACCTTGATGTTCTTAAATTTCCTGATGGCAATCATGTCGACAAAGAATATCCTGATAATTAGAACAGAACGAAAACTACAGCTCCTTTGTCTTCTCCAAAGATGATAATGAGAAATTATCAATAAAATGATGAGCTCACCTGGCTTCATTTATTTTAAATAATCTTGGTGGAGGTACAAAACTCTTCTTCTCCAGAACCTCACCTCTCTGAAATGTTACAAGAAATATTAAATGTAAATTTGTGTTCATCTAAACTCTTTTATTTATAAATCTGCTATGAAGCTAAGCATATAACATTTGATGGTTAACCATTCTTGTATTAATATACAATGATCATTCTTTGATTGATGATATTATAGATCTCCTTCATATTCTTGTGCCAATAGATAACTAAACCGTGAATGTTTATTGAAGTGCACATAGGACAACAAAAGATCAACACTCGACATACAAAAATTTAGGACATGAGAATTAGAAAGTGAGCTGACAAGAGATAGATTGCAAATCATTAAAGTTTAAGTGCACCAGCACCTCTTTAGCTGCGCTCTTATCAGAAAGATATTGCAAATCAAGCCTAGGGATAAGCTTAACAGTCACTTGTCGATTCACATCATCAATATCAACCACCTGCAATACACACCAACAAGCCAAGTCAAAAAAGCAGAACAAGTTCAATAATGAAAGAAAACAGAGCTAAGGCCAAAAAATTGAACCTGAGCAAGGTCTCCTTTATAATCTGTTCGCCTCATACGGACCCAAGAACCTCTAGCAATATCCAGAGTCTTACCCTCTACTGAGACAACAGTAGTCATTTCTCCTATTGGGACAATTTCAGGATCACGTGAAGACAACATATTTTTTAGACCTTTGCAAGCCTATAAAGAAAGAATCCAGTGATCAGTAAATTAAACATTTTCATGAAGAAAGATAGAGAGAAAAGGCTTGATACAGACCTCCTTAACATCAACTAACTTGTCAGCTTCAACATAAATATAATTCTTAAGATGGTCCAACGCTACAACCGAACAAATACGGAATCCCCTGTCAATAAACCTTTGCATAAGGCAAACTGCTAACTTACGCTCATGCCCAATCTGCATTCATCATCAAATAAAAATACCATTATATGATTAATAATTCAGAAATCCATTAGAATGCATCAGCTAAAGCAAGAGAAGCTAGTTCACTAAGTAACATGTCAGGAAATTAAATTGAAGGAAAGGGCTTCATCATACAGCGCATTTAACTAGCCAGAGTTTGGGGTCGCTGAAAGTAGGGAGGAGCGCTTGCTGCTCCACCTCATCAGGATCCTCAGAATAATCAACGTTGTCGGTCCTGCTGTAGTGCTCCTTCACCCTGCGCTCAATCTCATCCAAATCCTCATGCTCATCTGCAATAAATGTGGGCCGATGCATCCTCTGCTCAGGCTCTTTTTCAAGGTGTGTTCCTTCATCTATGAAGTCTGCAGCAATGTAACATTTTATTAGATGCATAAATCATGTATCTATTTCTACAAAAAGAGTGTTGTATTATAAACAGAATTAAGGGTGAAAAACTATCCACCAAACGGTGTTACCAATCAGGCTTCAAGTCTGCAATAAAGAAGCAATGGGTATGACACACCACCATGGCAAATTACTATCAAAATTTACTTATATCTTAATGCATCACGTTTGGTGAACACCACACCAAAAAGAGAAAAAAAATAAATAAGGTTCAGAATAGAAATTAGTTCTTCTGAATTCTGTGGAAGGCCATATCTAGTCTTGTGAATTGGATAGAACGATTCAATACACACAGGAAGGAACTTACAATATCAGATTTAACAAATGGGACAGGTTAAACCAGGCACAAGATAACAACAAGTGTTTAAATTGTTCTAAAATCCCTTCTAATCTCAAAATTGATTTTGGGCATATACCAAGATAGAGAAGCCCAGATCATCCAATTTCAATTCAGATAACAAATTTCAAGAAATATTCAGTTTCCTTCTAAGAATTGTCAATCAATATTCCAAAATCATAAAAAAAAAACAACCATTGATCTAAATTGCGATAAATTTCATATCCAGATGCAATTTATAATTGTGAATTTTACACAACAAGACTAAAATAAGAATTATGTTGTCTCTAACCTTGTTCGTCTTCCTCGTTGTCTTCTTCCTCCTCACCGTCATCTACCTCCGCCTCAAAATCAATGAAACTCATCGCACATGGCTTCTTTCTCTTGCGACCCCTGTCACCACCACTACCACCCCAATCTTCAACCTCTTCGTCTTCTTCGGATTCATCTCTGACACCGCTGCCACCTCTTACAACTCTCTTCCCGGCTCTTTTGCGCCTTCTCCGATCGGCTCTTGCCTCCACCACCTCCTCGTCCTCCTCCTCCTCCTCCTCCACGTCGCGCAGGTCCGCTCGCTGGTCGTAGTCGCTGCGCACCATGGTTGCAACGAAAACCGCCAAATCTCGAATTAGGGTTATGGTTATCGAAACGCTCGAATTGAATGGTGTACATCATATGGGTTAGGGAATGGGGCTTATATAGGGTTAGGATAGGCGGCATGGTTTCGAATTTCAACTAATTCCTAGTCGAAATGGCTGAATCGGAGCGGAATCGTGCGGAGACGAGAGGATTTCTACGCGATTCCAGTGGAAGACCGAAATTCTTGCAGAAACGGTGCTGAATCGGGAGACTCGAAGAAAATTGCATCAAGTATTGAGGTTCCTTGGAGATTACGATTAGAGGGCTTGCAAGCGCCATGAGAGAAGTATAGGAGTCGAAAGGAATATATATAGAAGGACCGAAGGAACGGAGGCAAGAGGGAAACAATCTACGCCGTTGATTTATTTCAGAGGAAGGGATGTAATCTACGCCGTTTGTTTAATTAACGGGCAACCGTTCGTTTTCTTTGTTTTTTTTTTCCCGGGCTGTCCGATTTACTTAATAATAATGAGTTAATGACCGTTAATTATTCTTTTTTTTTTTATTATTGAGATTTTCTGATTCCATTAGTTGTGTTGTGTTTTCTAATATTAACCGTTGACGTTGGATTTTGCTATTTTTGTCTTGCGTGTAGATCTCACACAGATTGAACGAAAATGAATGAAAAAATGATGCCCCTCCCAGGCTCCCAGTTCTAAAAATAAATCTAATCAAATTCGAAGATTGATATTTATATAATTTTTTTAATAAGAATTTTAACCCTTAAATCATTAGAATTGAATAAACTTATCGTTAGAACTAAATTTACTAACAACTTTAATATTAAAAATGCATTTAATTTGTATTTTGCACAATATATGCATTACGAAACTGAGATTAATGTTTAAATTTTTAAGAAAATTACAAATATTGTACCTTTATTAGATATATAGGTGTAGGCTTATAGTGGTCTTTTAAAACTCTTTGATTAGGGGGGAAAAAATCCGTTTAATAAAAGGCCACAAACCTAAATCTGAGAACGTAATACAATAAAAGGCCACTTTTAAATGCGCGGCAAATTTGTTACGTGATATTAAATTGATTTCAGCATTAATGAAGGTTTTAAAGCTGGTATATATGATTTTAATCTTCCATTTTTTTTCTGAAAGCTAAAATCTTCCTATATTGTTGTCCTCCTATGACAGGAATGACAGGATGAAATTATAAATGAAACAAGTATTCTAACAATTAATTGCACATGAAATAGTTCCTTCTAATTCTGTTTGTTCATGTGTAATCTTTGAACAAAGAATTCATTATTTTGGGAGAGGCGGAGAAAAAAAAAATTAAAGAAAGAGGAAAAGTGCGTCATAAACTATTGATACAAAGCACTACTTTCTTTCTGTTCCTTTTACTTTAGCTACATAAATTTTTGCGTATATCTAAACGGAAATTATTTCTCTCTTTTACAGATTTCTAAATCATTAAACAACTATACTTTCTTAATCTTTTACTTTATCTTTACTATCTTTACTACATATAAAAGTATCAATCCAAAGGTCTATCCAATTTTGAGTCCAAAGAATGTTAGACTTTTAGACAACTTGTAATATGAACCATAATTTTTTTGTGATCGGATCAGATTAGTGGTCTGGATTTAATAGTGAGTTAAAAGGTCTAAACCTTTCATATATACCAATATTAACATGTTACCAGAGGATTTATACTTTTAATCTATGTTATCATGTTATATCTCTATCTCTACTACTTATAAACGCACGGACCGTAGAGGTGTTACACGCTAGATCTAGCATGTAAACAGATGTTTCTGCCGTTCGATCGATTTGATCTGTGGCTGGATATTAATCGCCAGACGAAGCAACACCATTATTTGGTTTTCCATCTAATACAGGAAGAAAAAGGAGCGCTGTTTGTATTGCGCTGGGTTAACACAACGAAGCACGAGGGTTCGATTCTTCGATTCCTGCTTTTCGTGTTTTTTTCCTCCTACACCAATTTCCCTATCCCTTCTGATTACAAAAATGAAAAAGGAAAGGTTTGTCTCCGAAGGAAAGCTCAGCGACTCAGATGCGCGAAAAACTCGGCGCCGCTAGGGTTTTTCTGGATCTTTTGCTTTCGATATCCCACTGGCGCTCCTCCCCCTTCTCTAGGGTTTGTATGCCGCTCCATTTTCTCTTTTACCCTTTCCCCAGAGAAAACACACCAAAAATCAACTAGATGCCGGAGCAGATTAGGCTAGAACTCCTCCATTCCTTCGACCTTCCTTCAATCAGCTCCATTTCTCAACCCTACACGAACTTCGACCTCGCCTCACCCACTCTACACTCTCAGGCGATCCCATCCTCTCACGAAAGGATGCCAATTCATACACCTCAACCTCCTCTCGAGAAGAAGAACCTCCACGAAATGGTTCTAACCTATCATCGATGAAGAAAGGCGCCAACTTTCAGGCATCCTGATCTTTCTCCTTCCTCTTAAAATTGATTTGCTTTTCCCTACGGATCTTTAAATAAATGATAAAATGTGTGTTGGTTTGTATTTTGACAGATTACGTGAAGGCGAGGAGCTGCTAGACAAATTTCGCAGAAATTGCAAGATGCAGCCTTGATCTGTCAGATTTTTGGTAGGTTTTTTCCCATAACAAACCCTAATTTCTATATGATTCATTTTTGTCATTTCAAATTTTCATCTGTGGCTTTTATTCTATTTTCCTTTTTACTGTCAGGAACAAGTTTTCATCATTTACGGGCATAGAGTTTTCAAGGGCTGCGGCTGTGCCAAAGAGGCTCCTCTATCAACAGTATAGTATTTACCCAAATTATATTAATTTTTCTCTATCAATAGTATACTATTTACCTAAATTTTTATTTTCAATTTTTTTTTTGAAGTGAAAGCTCATGAGCTGAATTAAAGCAAAAGAGTTAAAGTCACGCTTTTCTCTTTTTCCTTTATTGTTCTGTAGTTTTTGAAGCTGCGCCTCCCTCCTTTTCTCTCGGTTTTTTTCTCTCTAATTTTCACGTGATTTTGAAATTTTCGATTACTGCTGACCTTTATTTCCTTATTACTGACAGTGAAATTGAAAAGAGGAGCGGGATTTTCAAATTTAATTTTTCCACTTGGATTGGGTGGCAACTCCTTTGCAAATTATTCCTCTTGCACTGATCCAGGTTAGTAAAATCGATCATATATCTTTTCCCTTTATCGCTCTATTGAGTCGGAATTCTTAAACTAGGATGTTGCTCACACGGTGCTTGAGAGTAACATATTTGCTCCACTTGTAGTGCACATATGCAGTTGTACCCGTCAATATCATGAACTTAAAAATCAATACAATATACCAAGCTTGAGAGTAACATATTTGCTTATAGTTTGACAAAATGTGTTTATCCATTTACAGTCTGTTAGCAAGGAGCGGCAGGAATTCTTGAGCCTTGTAAACAAGGAGCTAAAGCAACTCAAAAGCCCATTGAATTCACTGTTTCTTATAATTGTGAATTGAACTGATAGAAAACAAAATCACAGATAGAGCAATAAATTTGGTGTAGGTCGTCGTCGTCGTCGTCATATCGGTTCATCTCATAGAATTTTGTTTCTTTTTAATCAATTTTTGTGCCTTTTTATGTTTTTATGATTCTGATTGTGTTGTATGTTGATTGTACCAGTGGTACTGTTCCAAACCTAGGTACTGGTACATATTGGTTCATCTCATAGAGTAAAGGACATATATCTAGAAATTAAATATGATGGGCTTCCTTGTTTAATTTCTGTTGCGCTCTAAAAATTTAGCTTATTTCTCTTTGTCTGAAACAGCAATATATAAGGACTATAGGCTTGAAGCAAGATCACAGGACAATGTCATGTGGTCCCATTCTTTCAATATGGATGAGGTTTATCATTTACTTCTTTCACTGGTACAGATTCAGCTCTTGTCATGTACTCTCTAATATTGAACTGTATTATTCTCACTCGTGTGAATTTTATTTTTATTTTTAAAAAATTGATACAAATATTTTTTAGGGTTTTGGGTTATTCCACTTTGCTGGTAAATAGGTCATGAAAATTTGTATGCTTTAATAATCGATTTATGTCGGTTTTGGAGGGCCAGTCTGCTTTGGTTATCGTCAACAAGGTTACTGGGGAAGCAATCAAATAATGATCCCTTGGGGAATCCCATCCAGTAAGTTCATTTACTTGCCTCTCTATTTGTATACTGGTAAATCTTGTATGTTTTGTATAATTTTATACAAATTACAAGATACCGACTTTCTTCCTGTTTGTTGTAGTTTATTTATTTTATTTTTGAAGGATTTAAAACATGGATATTTAAAATGAGTTTTTGCTGATTGACCTTCTAACAATAATGTTTTTATTTATTGTGCAGGAAAAATTGGACCATGGGAAGCACATTTGCCTCTCGACAGCTAGCTATTATTATCTACTATTGCTGCTGCTCTTATGTACCTTGCTTTCAGGAACAAACAGGCCTCTCAAGGGACATGTATCAGTCTTTAAGTTGTCTGAAAAACGGGACATATTTATCTTGTGGCTATAAGTGTCTTGTGTAATATCTTTCTATTAATGTTATCTTTGAAGTTATTTGGGTATAACATTGAAGTTATCTGGGTATTAAATTGTTAAGCTCTATGTTGATCAAACGATATAAATCAGAGTATCTCAAAGAAAGTAATTCCAAAAGCGGTTTGGTATCCCAATTACCCCTACTATTTCCTTGTGTGTTTGGATCTGGTTATTTCTTGGTGGCCAATTTCGATCAACTTTATGGAATGTAGTGATTTGATCTTGATATAAAAAATGGCAAAAATTATCTACGATACTCAAATCTTATAGGAATGCAAATAAGAAATTAAAATTAACAATTAGAAATGCAATGCTCGCCTACACATCTTGTATAAGGGAAAACAGATTTCTGATATGGCAAGGACACTACATACCGACATTTTGGTGATCAGGCAAAACAATTGCTTAATTACTTTGTAAATGCGCGAATATCAAGGAATCTTAGTGAATTGATTTGCTAGAATAAATGCACGAATATCAAGGAATGAAATTGCTCCCAAGAAATGCCATTTTTACCTTGATGTATCCTGTTTAGAAAATCAAATATTTTAAAGATAGAACAAAGATTTGACTAGATTAATTTCTTGTGCCGTATCTTTATGTGTAGATTATTTCTTTTAAACCTTCCTATTTTTTTTTTGGATTTCACATAAGATATTATGATCATGCACCAAATATTTTGTTTCGTATGGAAGGTTGATTCAGCGCCTTTCTTTTGAAATCTTATTTAAAGATGAAGCTTGTAATAGAACCAGAACCTATGAAAATTTGAAAGAGTAAGGTTGAGCCGAGTATAATTCATCGAGCAGTAAAAATGTAACCACATGATGACGGTGAATTATCTTGCCTCTGCCAACAATATACTGTGGACTTATATAGTTCTATTGAGAAAGCACGCCTACGGTTTTTTCCTACCTCTTTTCAAAGCAACACTGGCGGAGATGACAAAAAAATAGAACACACCAGATTTATTATGCAGCATGCATCCAACGGTCAACATTGCCTAACTATAATTAAGGATAAGGGCACACATTCTGTTACTGACACAAAGAGAGCTACATACAATGACGTGGCATTTCTGCTTTAATCTATTTTGTTTGTTTTTATTGTTGGTTGAAGTTGATTTAGGTTTGTTTGTTGCAATTGTCTTGGTACTTAAAATTATATGTACTAGATAGATAGTTAATGAAAACTTATGAGTTATTTTATTTTGTATTTTAATTTAATTTAATTTTATTATTTGGTACTTAAAAATTCTTTCGCACCAAATTTAATTTTTTCCGTCTTAATTTCGACGGGAATAATACATTTCTAATGCCTTTCTCTCTCACGGTAGAAACAAAGTCATTTTTTAAGATGAAATATTTGTAAAAGTTGACATATGTATAATTTTTTATTGAGAAACATATTTAGTGTCCATCGAATTATTTGTTTAGGAGGAGATGTTGGAGGTGCAAGGAGGCGCATGGTGGTAGTCACAACTCACACGACTGAGGTGGCTGCAGATTTCAATATTGAATCAGATTGGTACCAACTTATATCATTGGACACGAAAGTATTTTCTGGTAAAGAAGCTATTTGCAACCAAACCAGTCAATAGAGGGGCATAATTGTGCAAATTTGCTGATATGAGGATAGTAATAGTAACAGATATTTGCAACCAATTCTGATATAAAAGGCACAATTAAACAAAAAGTTAATAATTGTACAAAACTTTAACAAATCATAGTTAGTAAATTTGCAAAAAAAAGATGATATGAACTAAACAGTCAGATTCAATAATCAAGAAAATTTAACTCGATTTAGGCCAAAATTGAGCAGTTTAATATCAATCAACTCTCTACTATAGATGCAATTTACAAGGAAAAGAATAAATGTAACCTCGTTCGTCAATGACATCAAGTGAACAGTGAACAATGTGGCGGAGCTTGAGCGCATCGTCAGATCCAGTGAAGCTCTGGAGATACAAGGGGTTGTTCTGTAAATTCACAATTAGATCAGATCCCGTCGTTAGATCATAGCCTTTGGATCAAGGATTAGAGAGTAATAAAAATGAGAGAGGGTAATGAACGGACCTGATGGCCGACGACATGGCTGAGGTGGCTGCTTGACTGCCCTCGTTTTCTTTGACCGCGAAGGGAATCAGCCGCCGAATCAATTGAAGCGCTTGCCATCCTTGAGACTCGATGGTGGAAGAGAAGGCGGCGGATTGGAAAAGAATCCATGGAAGGAAGATTTGGGGTCGGCGTTATCAGCTATTTTGAAGGAGAAAAGAATTCCTTCGATGGGCTAGGGTAGGGGTCTAGGGGAGGAGGCGGAACTGGAGAAGCGTAGGAAATTAAATTTCCAAATAAGCGGCGCAGGACGGCAGGAGGAAATAAAGAGAACAAAAAAAAATGTATCAAAACGGAGAATCGAACTCGCGGATAGCAACATCAAATTTCACGTAAACACCATCCCAGCGCCTCACCAGTTTCAGACAAATGACTATCTTTTTATCTGATATACAAATCCAGACCATAGATCACATTAGATCAATAAAATCAATGATCCATAATGGATGTTAAAGGTATGTTACAACCTTTATCTGATTTTTGTTACAACCTTTGTAAGGTGCTTTTATAAATAGTATAGATATAGATTACAAATTACTTTTAGGCATAGCATTTGGTGTGGTTTTGAAATTGTCTCAGCATTTTGTTCATTAACGTGATACCTAATCTTTTTCTAAAGTTCAAACAAATAAATGAGAAACAGCAATAAGCACTCATTTTATATTTGTTAATCTTGTTGCTGGCTAGGATGTTGACTCATTTTTCTTTGATGATAAGAATGGCATTAACTGGAGTTATCCTTGGGGTATGTAGGGATTGATGGAACAAAGATGAAGGACAATAGACCGGTATTGTCTTACAATGCGAACTCAAGAGCCTGTCCTATAGTGGCATTAACTAGAGTTTTTCGTTTTTCTTACTGATAGGACGTATCTAACGAAAAATTAAGATTTCATTTGATAATAAAAGTTTTTATTAAATCATATGTAGCGCAATTTTTTAAGAACAAAAAAAGTTCACATAAAAAGAATATATACTAAAAGTCTTTAACTTTTTGAAATACATCAAATAAAAAATTGGCCGCCCATGGCGCGGGCACTGCTGCTAGGGCTATATACGAGCCGAGTTCGAGCGAGTTGGTCTCAACTCGAACTCGAACTTGCCACAACTCGAGCCAATTTGTGACTCGACAGGAAGGCAGTTCCGAGCTATTCAATCTAACTCGAACTCATATTGATTTTACTCGAGTCAACTCGTGACTCGATATGAAACTCGTGAAAAAGGAGTGAGGGTCTTCAAAGTTGAAAATTCTTAAGCCGTGTTTGTCGTCAGAGTCAAAAGAGAAGCTTTAATGGCTTATTTCTAATGGAAAGAAAGAGAGATAAAAGAATGGTGATGTTTTAGTAGAGTGGGAAATGGAAATCGGCCGATTGGGAAGAGAGGGACAGAGGTGCAGTCAAGTGGAACTAGGTTTAGTAAAGGAATTATGGGCTGTACACAATAAAAATATTGGGTTGTAATTAATATGAGAACAAATCATTTTTCTGCAGCCTGTGTATGTTGACTCGAGTTGGGCCGAGTTGAGTTGGGCCTAACTCGAACTCAGTTGCTAAAAACTCGAGTTGGCACTGTTAGGAACTCAAGTCCTTGTGCAATTTTAATTTTTACTACTAATTAATAACTAATTAACCATGCACAACAAAAATGATCTAGTATTTAAACATCAAGCACTCATGAGAAACGGGAAGGAATTTCGTACCTCTTCCAAACTTGTAATTGGAAGGCTCGATCCATGGTATTGAAGTCGATGGCGTGCCTCCAATCACCACAACCACGCCGGCCTCGAGTCCACCAAAAGTTCTAACCAAATTCTAGAAGTTTGTGCTAGCAAACTCTATAACGATGCCAATCCATTGTGTTCTTCCAATCAATTAACTATTGAATTATCGGTAGAACTATTCTCAACACATGAGACCTATGAAAGACAAGAGAAGAGAGCAATGGAAGAGAGAAAAAACCATATTTTTTTTTAAATTTTCGTCCAAAAATTGAATAGGGGAAAAGAAGAGGAGATGGGGCTATTCTGGGAGGTTAGGGTTTCTTGAAATAACATCCCTATAAATAGGAACTCCAACCTCTTTTTCTCTTAATTTAGATGGACTAAAAAACCCCTCCAAATCTGAAAATTTCTATGGTTAATTATGCAACATCACATGTTACATTTAACCTATTAATTCAATTAATTAAATGCTCTCTTATTTGTTCTCAAGTTAGATTTTTAATTTACTAATTAAATAAAAATCAATAAGCTCAATATTATTAAATATGTTAAAATTAATTATCAATTTATTAATAATTATTTTTGGGATTAGCAAATGCATTAATTTATTTCTATATGATCCTTTTGATTTAATCAATTATAACGGTTCGAAACAGCACATAATTAATTAATCAACATATCATATTTTCGTTGCATTCACTACTGCGAATAAATAAATAATGCACCACATGGTTAAAACTTTATTTGTGTGACCCTTTGAGGATTTATGTCATGTTGGCCATGAAAATTAAATCACTATTTATTTCTAATAATTATAAGCGGTATCTAGCAACACGTTATAATTCCCAATTAACATAAATATACAATGTACTATTACAGTATTTTAATCCTGCATAAGAAATAAAGTATTTTCTTGTTTTGATTCTTATGTCACATGATATCATTGTATAATCCAAGATATAAATGTGTCATTCTTGCAAATTATATATTTCTCTTGGTCTTAGAGTTAATTGTACAAGTTGCTAGCAAACAATCCAGCTCCAATAAGGGGCGCCCAAAAGATATCATCACTTATTAGGTCTACTAACAAGGGACATACGGTTTTGTTGATGAACAACTTTTCCTCGCACAATTCAAGAGAACATAAATAAAGTCCGTATAGCAGCCCTTATCAGAAATCAACGTTAGACGATATTTATTGAACCTATCCTAATGTGGAAAAATTGAACCATCTCAAACTTAGAATCAAATTCATATGAAATAAATAATGACACGTAACACAATCCATATATTTATTTCATTAGATCATGTCATGTACTATGTTCTAATTGTTGGAGTTATGTTTTAGAAGTCAATATTTAATGACTTAATTTCATAGTTTATGTTATTGATGATATTTAATCATTCGTTCCTGGAGTTTATTACTGACAGATCATTCAGATTGAGGATTTGAATTATGGATCTCTGTGGATCATTCATTAGAATGACAGTAATAAATCTAAATCGTCCGTAATATTGATAATTAATAAGGAACATTAATTATCATAAAAGATTAGTATGCAAGTTAAGTGATGATTAAGTTCTACAAATCATAGGTAAGGAGTTACCAACTTAATTGCATATGTGTATGTTATTAGAACATAGTACATGACATGACCCAATGAAATAAACATATGGATTGTGTTATGTGTCATTGTTTATTTCATATGAGTTTGATTCTAAGTTTGAGATGTTCAACTTTTCCACATGAGGATAGGCTCTATAAATATCGTCTAACGTTGATTCCTGATAAAAGCTGCTATACGGACTTTATTTATGTTCTCTTGAATTGTGCGGGAAAAAGTTGTTCATCAAGAAAACCGTATGTCCCTCATTAGTATACCTAGTGAGTGATGATATCTGTTTGGGCCCCTTGATGGAGTTAGATTGTTTGGCCAATTTGTACAATCAACTCTAGATCAAGAAATGTATAATCTACAAGAATGACACGTTCCTACTTGGATTATACAATGATATCATGTGACATAGGAATCAAAACAAGGAAATACTTTTATTTCTTATGCATGATTGAGATATTATAATAGTACATTATTTATGTGAATTGAAAGTTATAGTGTGTTGCTAGATACCGCCTATGATTATTGGAAATAAATAGTGATTTATTTCCATGGCCAACATAGCATAAATCCTCAAAGGGTCACACAAATAGGACTTGACCATACAGTGCATTATTTATTTATTCGCAGCAGTGAGTATTGCGAAAATATGATAAGTTGATTAATTAATTATATACCGTTGTGAACCGTTATAATTAATTAAGTCAAAGAGATCATATAGAAATAAATTAATGCATTTGCTAAATCCAAAATAATTATCAAATAGTTGATAATTAATTTCGTTCAACATAATTTAATTAATGAAATTAAATTGAGCTAACGGGTCTTTATTTAATTGGTAAACTAAAGGTCTAACAAGAGAGCAATTATATGGATCATTAATTAATGAATTAATGGACCATTTAACACATGATAAAATGGACTCTTGAGCCCATTAAAATTTCAGCTAGGGCAAATTGCAAGGTTGTAAATAGTTGCAACTTGTCATGAGGAGTGGTTGGCTATAAAAGGGAACCATTTGGAGAGAGAAACCCGAGCCTCCTTCTTCCTCCTCTCTCTTCCTCTTCTCCTTCCATGGCCGCCACCTTCATTAATGGAGAAAAATTATTTTCTCCATTGATGGACTCTATTTCAAACTCTCATAATAGATCTCATGTGTTGAGAATAGCTATTCCACTAATTAAGTGTTGATTGGAAGAAGAATAGTAAAAGGGATTAGTCTCTCTCTTGTTCTTACTTGTATAGGAATTCAGAGAATGATGAACCTCCTTGGTGGACTCGAGGCGGCCGGCGGATTGATGGTGGTGGTGGAAACGAGCACGCCATCGACTTCCAAAGAGTTGGATCGAGCCTCGCGAATACGATTTCGCGAGAGGTACAACTTCCCTCTGATTCTCATGTTGTGTGTTGATTGCTTGGCAAGATTCTTATTGTTTGATGATTAATTAAGTTAATTAGTAACTAAAATTGAAAATTGAGCACTTTTTAACACTAATAACATATACATATGCAATTAAGTTGATAACTCTTTACCCTATGATTTGTAGAACTTAATCATCACTTAACTTGCATACTAATCTTTTAAGATAATTAATGTTCATTGTTAATTATCTAGATTATGGACATTTTAGATTTATTATTGTAATTTAACTATAAATGAAACACAGAGATCCACAATTTAGATCCTCAACCTGAATGATCTGTCAATAATAAACTCTAGGAACAAATGATTAAATATTATCAATAATATAAACCAAAATTAAGTCATAAAATATTGACTTCTAGGACATAACTCCAACAGGCACAACTTGAGTTGTTAGAAACTCGAGTTCTGGTGACTCGAGTTATCATCGAGCGTTTTTTGAGTCGAGTTCGAGTAACTCATGAGTTACGAGTTTTTTTATCACCCCTAACTGCTGCTAGTAAAAATAAGAAATTAGTTTATATTTGTGCAAAATGGCTATTACATTTTCTTCAAATCAACGGTTTGCACACAATATCATTCTTACACTACAATTATAAAAATTTGAATGCGAGAACCAGCTCTTGGTCTAATGACAAAAAGCAATGCATTTTAAGTGAAAGGTCGTAGGTTCGAAATCCGACTTGGGAGTCTTTTATAGACATTTAATTTAAAAATAAGTTGGGAGGCCTGACCTCCAATTTATAAAAAAATTGAGAACCAGCTCTTAGTATAGTGGTAAAGAGCAATACATCTTGTGTGAAAGGTTGCAGGTTCGAAATCCGACTGGAATCTTTCACAGACATTTAATTTAAAAATAATAAGTTAGGAGGCTTATCCCAATTTATATTCAAAAAATTTGAATGCAAACTGTTCAATTAATTTTAACTCATGTAACATACGGCTAGTTTCGGCTTGGCGCTTGGGCAATCTAGAAGGCGAGACATAAAATTATTTTCCAAAGGGGTATATATTGGATATTGCCAGTGCGCTCATTTCAATAGTGTCAACGATAACAGCTTTTGCCTACGGGCCTTATCGAAAAAAAAAAAAAACGATAACAGCTTGTGGGTTCCACATGAGCGAGAGAGGGTCCTCTTGTTGATTTTGTACATTAAATTTTTGGATTTATTTTCCTCTTTGTAATTATAATTTGCAAATATTTTCTTATTCTAATGAAATTCTCCTCGAAGCCTTAAAAAAATAAATAAGACTCAGATCAAAACGTTTTTTTATCATGGGAATTCATTTCATTTGAATTGATTTCGGAGGATTTGATTGAATCTAATTTTTTTAAGATAAATTAAGGGTCAAGCCTTCTAATTTATTTTTAAATTAAATATTTATGAAAGACCCTCCAGCCAGTTTCGAACCTGCCGCCTTCCATTCAACATGCATTGTTCTTTGCCACTAGACCAAGAACTGATTCTCTTGATTGGATCTAATTACATGGAAATTCCAACCAAATGACACTAAATCCGTTCATTTTGATCTAAAATTTTCCAACGAAATGAAATGAAATCTCATGCTAAAACAATGGAATTTTGATCATGATCTAAAAAGAAACAAACACAAGTAACATAACCTTTTGTATAACTACCTTATAGAATTATCGATACGCAATTATCTCTATTCATACTCTTCTTTGATATATATAAGCTAATTGAAAAAATTTTACTCATACTAATGCCTCTGTTTGGATCGTTGAAAAAATTAGTTATTGCGGGAAGAACCACTCTTTCGAAAATAAAGTTTAACCAAACAGAGTTGGAAGAGGTAAAATTTTGGAAAGAAGAACTCTTTCCGGCTAGATGCTGGAAGAAAGGATTCGGAAGAAGGAATAAAAACGAATAAAATATTCGTTTTTGTTGTCTGTGTCTGTATTCAATCTCACAATGTTTTATTTATTTATTTTTTTGGTTTGCTTTTTAAAGTTTGAGAGAGAGAAATACACAAATAATTTTTTAACCACCGTGCACTTCTCATTCTAAGGGTCAACAGAAACTCAAATTGGAGGGAGAGGAAATGAGAGTAACATAGACTTTACTCTGCCTGAAGAGTTACTTGCTCCAGATAGAAAAATTGAGGATGGAAAGAAAGAGGAGAGGGAGTAAGAGATAAAGTAATTTTGTGAAGAATTTACTCTCAAAGTCTACCTCTCGATTTGAGAGTAACAAAATCCGGTCACTCCCTCCTTTCCTTTCCGTTTCTCTCCTCTGATGATATGGTTCTGGAGCAGACCCTAAATGTCTCAATAGAGATCCCACGTGGCCATGGCACATGTCCAAATTTGGTATTGTATTGAGACCCCTACAGATAGACTTGTCAAACATTAACAACGTCCACGTAAATCACCTCTTCCGTTAATGGAACGGAAATAATTTTTATAATGGATAGTCTGGTCATTTACGTTCTTGCCTCCTCTCCGCTCTTTCAGTCTAGACCAAAACCTAAGATATTAATAATTGGGTTATTATACAATTCATGGCATTGAAAGCGTCTCTACGGTAGGAATATATATATATATATATATATAGAGAGAGAGAGAGAGAGAGAGAGAGAGGGGTTTCTAATAAGGTTAGTGGCGGAGGGAATAGGGCTGCGAAGCTGGACAATTGTCCCCCCATGGTTTGCAATATACACGAGATGTCTATTGAAAAAGTGGTATTGATTCCATATATTTGATATTCAGCCCCCCTTGTTTTTTGATACGAAGCCCCCCTCTCTCCCCAATTTAAAGGACTTAAATCACTAAGAAGTAAAATCTAATCCTCGCTTTTATAATTCGAAAGTGCATAGAGAATCTTTCGAAAAAAAATGTGCATAGTAAGCGTTCATAATAAAGGGTTTTGTTGCTTACACTTTTTAGTTTTTACATGTAGCTAGTAAGTTATAGGTTCATAAAAAGATTAATTAATGACCCGCTTCAACTTAGAATAGAAAGATATAATATAATAAAGTCTTATCCACATTCCTATGCATGAATAGCACCTACAAAAGAAACAGATCTGGTCAACCTCGGAGAGTATAGGGGCCTATGATTTGTAATTTTTTTTTTTCTTGAAGTTCCAAATTTCCAATGTATGTACTACTCCATATAGACAAGTAGACAATAGTTTTGTTTTTTAATCTCTTCTATCTATGTGGCACTCACATCTTCCAAGGCAAATTGGCAATTCATCTCAACCACAAATATATTTTTCAAGCTTTCTTCTCAAATCGATCAAGAGCCATTCATGAACCAATCCGAGCTAACTCGAATTCAAGACTAACCAAACTCTAATACTTAACACTTAAATTGTCCCTCCAATCATCCAATCCTGGCTCCGCCACTGAATAAGGTTTTGGTATATATATTGAATTGAGCAGATTAAATACGTCATTTGAGTCTCAAGAGTTGAATTTTAAAGTCGTCGCACCAATTCCTTGGTGCTACCTGCTACGTATAATGTTATAGCCCCAATTATATTCCTATACAATTACTCAATATTACCCAACAAAGTTTGAGTGGTATAAATATATAGACGAATTGTGTTAACACTCTTAAAACCAATAGTTGTGTTAACACTCTTAAAAATTTGAATTGAATTGAACAACTTAATTTGATGTAAATATTGAATTCTGTTTCATGTTTTAATATAATTTTGCTATTTTTTGGGACACTGAAATAAAATTTTTATGGAATGGTCTAAAATTCTTGAATTCAATATTTTTATATATATATCCAAAAAGTAATAAGATTCCTACTATTCATAAAAATACCAATCTAAGACTATCAAAGTTTCAACTGAAGGATATATCTAATCAAATTATATATGATCTGCATCATTAATTTTTGTACTTTGATTAAATATGTGGTACAAATATTAAATCAAAATGAAAGTTGAAGACTTTGATTTCAAATAAAAGAAATTTAAGTATGCATTCATTTTTCAAAAATAAAGGAAAGGAAAAATATTTGTCAAACGAAGAAAATACAAAAATCCATCATAAATTTGCATCATTGTTGTTAAATAATTACATTCGGTACTTGTCATTATACAGAAAAAGATTATAAATTGAGTCGGAATATGTACATTATGATGTCATATATTAATAAGCGTGTTTTCTAACAATAAAAAATCTAAAGCTTTTTGTATAACAAATTTTTGTATATAGACCGAAATGAGTGAGTTAGATCGCATACGAATTTAAAAAAAATAAAAAAATTGAAATCGTTGCAGTGGCGATCGATTAGGTGTTAATTGTTATACGTAATACTGTTTTGAGTATACTAATTATATATTTGTGATGCGAATGGAATAAATACACTGACGAATCTCGTTAATATTCTAAAACTAGACCGTCTCGTATTCGTTAACGGGTAAACGGGTTGGGTTTGACAGTCCTAATTCCTAAACCTGATGGTCCAATTCCCCAATATATTTTATTTGGGAGTATTTATTTATTTATTTATTTTTGCCGTCGTCGTGCTTCCAGGAACAGCAAAAAGAATCCGATAACCGATATCACCAACTCAACTGATCAACTCCAATAAGCCCACTCACAATCACAAGTCAAGTCAACTCTCCATATTTCTTCGACTACAACTACGATCATAATAAGTCAATACCAGGGACGGATCCAGACAAATTTTAAACATGGGCACCATAACAAAATTATTAAATTAATGCTATAATAATAAAATTAATATAAAAATAAAACATATAATAAATCAATTTTCATATATAAATATATTATTTTCTCAAACATAATCAATAATAACACCATTAAAAATCCATTAGAAGAAAATTAAATAGATTAAATCTAATTAATAAATAGTGAAATTTTATTATCGAATAACATATTAAAATATTACAAGTAAATGTAACATGGAAAAATAAAATTGAATAATTGTTTGACCTTTAGATTGTATGATAATATACAAGATTTTGAGATACTAAAGAATATCTCCAACTATCCATATAATCAATCTTAATCACATCGTTTATCTTTTTTTTTTCAAAAAAAAAAAAAAAAACTCAGCAAGACACTATATAAAAAAAATTACTATGATATATTTATATCTAGATCTAGCTACAGGAATCATAGTATAAAGTTTAATTCTACCAACAAAATGAGACAACACAAAATACTACATAATAAGAACAATAGATGTTAAAATACTAAATAACTCTCCAACTTGTGTAGGTTCAAAAAAAAAAAAAAATTGATAGATGTCTGATATATTTCATATTGTTTGTAGAAAATGCAAAGTCATGATTAAAAAATAGAAACCATCTCAGAATGTCTCATCTTCTGAGGCACAAGAGTGAATGAGAAAATTAAAAGCCTAGACGCTTCCGCTAAATTAAGTATGGACACTTTCATTTTTATGTTCTAAACAAATAGCGAAATTAACATATGGTAATTAATTTTAAAAAAATAAGGGTAGGCTGTAGGCAAGTGCCACCCCTTGCCTCTTAATATCTCCGTCCCTGGTCAATACCCCAAATTTCTGCAAGCCTCCAATCTCTCCTACTACAGACACTCTTTCTCTCGTCCATGGTGGCCGCTACGGTAACCATCGTAGGATGGTTTGTCTCATCGGTAATCAGCAAGTTGCTCGACAAAGGACTCTCCTACTACAAAAGCCAGAAATCCTGGCAGTCGGGCATGAAAGATAAGCTGGAACGCCTTGAACGCTTACAACCTCAGGTTGAGACTCTCGTCTATGCAGCAGAGAGTGGCAATCTACCCAAGGACCACAACCCGGCTCTGGATAGATGGCTGGGCCAGCTCCAGGATGCCGTCGAGGATGCCGACAACGTGCTCGATGAATTGGAGTACTGGCATCTGAAGGGAGAGAATAAGATGATGAAGTTTGTGAAGCAAGCAACTCAGCAGGATGATGTGCTGAAGAGATTGAGAAAAGTTGTAAAGACTTTTGATGAACTTGTAGCTGGCCTTGGCACCTTTGTGCAGGTTTTCTTCCTTTCTTTGTGCCTCTCTAATTTTTTTTTTAAATTCGTATTGATTATTAATTGAATGAATGGATTGCAGTAGTTTTGGTTTTGTTGATAAATTTGAACACATCAAAGTTCTGATAATATGTAACTTCCTAAAATTGAGACTAGTTTCTTCAAATGAGGGTCATACGGGGCACAATATCAATTTGTGATGGTACCACTCCGTAAAATTAAGTATTGTGGGCTGTAGTGGCACATCTTAGTTTAGGTTTTTTGTGTTCGAAATTCTTGGTAGTGGCTACCAGGTTAAGTGGCACATCTTAATTGACTGCAGAAGAGGGCACTTTAAAATATTATGTTCCAAGGGAAAAAGAAGGAATCCCACTTGAATGGAACAACATTGTTTCCAGCAAATCTGACTCAATCTAATATTCCCATGCATAAGTAATCTTTGAACAATGTTTAAAATGGCAATTCCTCTGAATTTCTGTGAGTTCAATTAGGGCTTTTACTGTATATTTCATTAAGAAACTTTTGTAATACACGTTTAGATCTTATAGACCTCTAATCTGTTTCTTTTTTTGTGGGTAGGGTGGGAAATCACACCCACAAAATTTTCATTAATAAAAAGGAAAATATTTACAAGACAAGTAAAAAGGAGGAAAAAAATATTTACAAAGGTGATCAGGCTAGTCCAGTAATCTACGTAATCTAAATTACATCAACCATAAACTTTCCAGAGCAAAGAATCCCTGGATGATCCTCCTAAGTGAGGTATGAAAATTTGGCCTGATTCCTTGGAAGATGAGACCTCTAATCTGTTTCAAATCAAATAATCTTGATTAGAATACGGCTTATGAAAAATCAATTGCTTTTCCAACTTTTCAGTCCTGTTGTGTTGATGTCTGGAATAGACAATCTGGATTTATTTACTATTCTCTAATTAAGTTTAAAAGAATAAAGACATCCATATATAGTTAAATACCTTAATTTAATAATGACAATCCTGTCCTCTCTCATGCATTTCTTAAGGGGTCCTTTTGTTTCCAGAATTTTTGGAAAGATACTATTCTACCAGTGTCTTCTTTTATTTTTATTTTCTATTTTTTTGGCACGATTAGATATAGTCTATAACACATTCAACAAAAGAAAGTTCAAGTCTATTTGTGTCATGCATATCCAATAATCCATTTCATGACCAGTATCTTATTAAGTAGGTTTAAAAATCAGCTTGTCCTTTTACATTCAGAATACTATTTAACATATGCGAATCTATTTTCAGGTTCTCAGATGTTTAGATGAGCATGTTGGTTCTGAAGTGAGAGGAGGTATGAGCCATGAAACTGGCTCCTTGTTTCCAGGAAATAAGTTTTTTGGTCGGCAAAAACACAAACAAACAGTCATAGACTGGTTGAAAAGCTCCGACACAAAGGAAATCTCAGTTTTTTCCATTGTTGGTGTTGGTGGTGTTGGCAAAACCGCTTTTGCACAAAACCTATTTGATCATGAAGAACTTGGGTGTTTTGAAAAGATATGGGTATGTGTATCTAAAACATTTGACGAAATAGCTATTATAAAGAAAATTCTAGAGTCATTAACAAAAAAAGAACCAGAGATTGGTACTCTTCATGTGGCTCAAAGGTCTCTAATGAGGATGTTATTGAGCAAGAAATTTTTGCTTGTGCTAGATAATGTCTGGAATGAAACAGATAGAGAAAAATGGGAGAATCTGGTAGCCCCTTTGAGACACGGTGCCAAGGGAAGCAAGATCCTTTTAACTACAAGAATGAACTCAGTCGCCAACATGGCTGCACAAGTGGTTGGTGAACCTAAGATGTTTCTCAACTTACCAGGTTTAGAAGAAAGTGAAAGTATGTTGCTTTTTGAGGAATCTGCCTTTGTTGGATTGGACTCAAATGATTACTCAAGGTTGCAGTCGATTGGTAATAAGATAGCTAAGAAGCTAAAGGGGATACCTCTTGTTGTGAAAACCATTGGTGGAATGCTGAACAATAATCTAACGGAGGAGTATTGGATTAATGTTTCGCTAGATGGAGCACTCGACTCAAATAAAGTAACCGATGGCGTAATGGAAGCTATCAGGTTGAGCTATGACAACCTCTCGCATGAGTTAAAACCTTGCTTCAGGTACTGTAGCTTATTCCCTGAAGAGCATTGGTTTAATAGGGAAGAAGTAGTGGATATGTGGATATTTGTTGGCCTAATTCCTGAGGGTGAGAAAAGACAAGAGGAAGTAGCAAATGATTTCTTTGAAACTCTCGTGCAAAAATCATTCTTCGAACCTAAGGCTTCGTACTACATCATGCACGACCTTTTACACGAGCTAGCCCAGATTCTTTCAAAGAATGAGTGCTTACGAGCTGTTACAAATAATCCAATTCAAATTCCACATAAAATCCGTCATCTGTCATTGACAACGAGTGACATAGTGGTGCTAAAATCCCTGGAAGAACTAAAATATTTGAGAACTCTTTTGTTATACTGTGATATAAAGGATGCTGAGATAGGTAATGTTATTAATACTGCTCTGAAAGGTTTCAAAACTGTGCGATATTTGGAATTATCATCTAGACATCTTTCTAATTTTCCTGAATCAATAGGCAATCTTGTGCACCTTCGTTGCTTGAGAATAACCATAACATATATATCTAAGTTGGCTCCATGTGTATGCAAGCTTTATCATTTGCAAATCTTGGATTTCACCTCTGTAAACGGGAGCATTCCCTCTGACCTTTGCAAGCTTTCAAAATTAAAGAGGCTATATCTTCCGTTACATGTTATATCAATGTTACCACATATCGGGAAGCTAACTTCACTTCAACATCTAGGATATAGTGTTAGAGGTGAGGTGGGATATAATATAAGTGAACTCGAAATGATGTCAGAGCTTCGTGACTTGATGATCACAAATCTTGAGAATGTAAGAAGCACAGAAGAAGCTTCTAAGGCCAAGCTAATATCAAAACAACACCTTATTCGTATAGAATTAGAATGGGGTGATGGTAATGATACTACAGAAGTATCCAAGAATGAGTCAGACAAGGAAGTTGCTGATTGCCTCCAGCCACATCATAATCTTACAAATCTGGTATTACATGGCTATAGGAGCACAAACCCTCCAAAGTGGTTGGAAGCTCGAATTCTTCCCAATTTAACTAAAATCAATTTAGCTTATTGCTGTTTAGAGAGGCTTCCTCCTTTGGGAGAGCTTCCACGCCTTAAATGTCTAATCCTAGAAAATTTAAGGGCATTGAAGAAAATTGGCTTGGAATTTTATGGGTCTAGCAGATCTGGTAATCCTTTTCCAGAATTGGAAACGCTTAAGCTTATTCAGTTGATTCAGTTGGAGGAGTGGACAGAGGATATTCAAAGCGAAAAGTTTTTTCCACGTCTAAAAATACTTGTAGTACTCGAGTGCTCTAGCCTAAAGAAATTGCCACCCATTCCAACTTCTCTAAAAGAGCTCAAGTTGAGCTATTTACAAATAACTACCCTTCCTGAATTTAAACAACAGAATGAGGGAAGTAGCACCAATCATGGCCCTAGGTTATTATCCACCTTAAGTATTATTAGATGCTCAAGATTGACTTGCTTGAGTTGTGGATTTTTCAGCCACTCTAAACAACTTGCATCTCTCAAGGAACTTGAGATCTCGGATTGTGTTGAACTAGTTTGGCTACCATCAAAAGGATTTAAAGATCTTGTCAGTCTAAAATCACTTACGATCAAAGGATGCACTAAACTTTTTTTGTTGCCTATGTTCCTACCGAAGGACTTCTTTCCTCGATCTGTTCAACAGGTTTTGCTGAAATCTTGTGGAGATCTTGTCCTGTCTTTACCACAATTATTACCCAATCTTTCTCTCATTCTTCTTCTAATTCTTGAGGATTGTTCTAATCTTATATCACTACCCTCAGAAAATGTGTTTCGATGCTTAACATCACTTGAGGAGCTGGAGTTACGAAATTGCAGAGGGTTGAAATCTCTTGGTGGTTTAGAAGCCATCTCATCCCTTAAGATCTTGACAATTAGAAAATGTCCAATGCTCGCAACAGGATCAGTGCTGGATTCAATTGAACAATCACCAAGAAATAGATTGTTAATGGCACTTGACCAGCTATGCATAGACTGTCCAGAGTATTTACTTGTAATGCCACTAAGAAACCTGCACTTGACAAGGAGAGTAATTTTAAGTGGTTTTCATAGCATGACAACATTGACAGAGGAATGGTTACTGCAAAACAGGACCTCCCTCCAAACTCTGGATCTAGATGGTTTAGCTTCAGCAGAGTCATTACCTGATAGTTTGCAAAGGCTCACGAGCTTGAGGGTCTTAAGGCTGCATAATTTTGTTGGGTTAAAGAGGCTTCCTGAGTTGCCATGGTCGTTGGAGATTCTAGACATTGATGGATGCAACGAGGAATTAGCTGGGAGATTGAAAGAAGGTGGTTTGGATTATTCTAAAGTGGGGCGTCTTGATTTGGAAGTTTTTGGAGTTCTACCGCAATCCTTAATTAATGAATTATTTAGTTAGAATAATACATGGATTCTGTATTTAAATTTGTCACTTTTGGTAAAATTTTCCATATGATTTCTTTTTCAACATAGGACCATTGGTATTGTTTTTCTGTTCGCTCCCATTTGATCAATTGTCATTTGACAACCAACCGTACATTCGTTAGTTCTGAAGGGCATTGAAGCATGTATTTAACTGGATTATTTGATTGGTGCCAGGTGTATTTCAAACAAGGTCATAGTTTTTTTGTCCTTTTTGTAGCAACAATTGATGTTTATTTGACTGCTGTTGTATATTTCATGGATTCGGGTCCATTTGCAATCACATTGTCGATCCTATTTTCCAATCGTGCGAAAGGAGTTTCAAATGGAAGGAAAAAAAAAAAAAATAGATATGTTGTGAGATATAAAATAACCTTTCAAATGCAATTGACGCCTAATAAGTCGATACATAATACTGACAGTTACGGTAACAATAAAAATATGTCGTCATAAAATATGGCGACTTACAGTTTGCAGAGGTTGTCTCCATACATATACACTTATATAGCAATAGATGAAAAATGAATCTATCTTTCAGCGATCAATTTTGTTTCATCCAATTATCAACTATAATCACAAAACAAATGCTATCGGAATACCTACCCAAACAGTGATATAACATTGAACCATCAGGTAAATCATTTCAGATAGCCCTCTCAGAAATGACAATCTTCATGCCTCATCATATAATTAGTTCTATTGTTTTATCAGAATTCTAACCAGATGTCTTATCCCCGCCAAATCCACTATCTAGCATACCTATTCCCTGGAGATGGCTGGTGTCACCCCACTTCTTTATAAACCAACGGTTGTTAGAAGCTGAAATGAGAACCACGCTAACTGAGGTGTTCTGAATCTTGCCTTCGAGTTTTCTATTTGGAGCCGCTTTCCTGTATAGTTCTCTGATGAACCCACCATGACTAACCACTATTACTCTTTCACCTGAGAAATTATCTTATTTTCAGTTTAAAGTTTGAAGTCATATGTACCTACTTACTGATACTAGATCTGAGAATCTAGAAAGTTATACATACAAAAAAGTCCCCAATGAACACATACCAACTAAAATTAATCAACAGGAGACATGGGTTTGGCAACAACTGGTAAGTACCAGTACTGGATTTGGGTCATACTGTAAAAAATAAAATAATTCTGCTCTTGAACAGAAATTATTCCTACTAAAAAATTAGTTTCTTTACAAAATACAATGCAAAATCTGCTAAGGCTTTGTACCTTTGTGTTGACCGGCTATCTTTTGAAAAGAGGAAACACACCGGTGATGTAGTTGATCAAGACTTTCTCCACCACCCTTCACAAACAATATTACAAATGATAGCATAAGCATTTTTGCTAAAAACAAAATCTAAAAGTTAAAAAATAAAATAAGCTTTCGAAACAAATCAGATCTATGGAGAGATCTTCAATATTTCAATTTGCACAACAAAGGAGAATAAAATAAGCTTTCATAAAAGAAGCATGGGAAGGAGAATATTACTGGAATTTCTTGATCTCTTTTGTGTGCTAAGAAAGCTTTATAAGCACTAGGATTCATCTTTTGAGCATCCACCATTGTCAAGCCTTGAAGATCACCGAGATGCCTCTCTCTCAGTGCTTCATCCAAAATAACCTATTTAACATTACAGACACACAATTTAAGATAAAATAGATACAAACAAACAAACAAACATTGGAAAAACGGAATTGAACTACACATTATGATCGAAAATGATTTAGTTTACCTCTTTCAAACCACATTGGTTTGCAATAATCTGTGCAGTGTCGGCTGCTCGTTTTAGATCAGAAGTGTATATGGCATTGAATTTGGGCTCCTTGGATAAGCGATTTGCCACCTAGAATAAAAATGAATGGGAACAAAACATAAATTAGAAGGAAGATCTGCAATTTTAACTACACAATTGAAAGCATACCTTACCGCTGCTGCTTGTTGCCTTCCAATCTCATTCAATTGTGAATCCAATTGTCCCTGATAATAAGAGAATGAGTTAAATTAAAAACTGGTTCACACTTCCTATAAACAATAAACGAATTGGTACAACATATACAACACTTTTGTCTCTACACGGGTTCATACATTTAGTGATGGATCAAAATCTACTCCTCTAACAATTTACTTTTCTCCCAATCTTGTATAATTTAGTAAAAGCAAACCCAACAGTGTCTACTACCTCAATCGCAAAATTGGGGAGGAAAGGAAAAGGGATGAAAAAAGAAAAATGGAGAAAATGGAAACCTGGAGGATGCGAGAAGCGTTCCAAGTGGTCTCACCATGGCGCACCACCACGATCTCAGCGTATCCCTTTGGTATCTCCATCTCCATCTCTTCCTCCATGGCTGCTACGCTTGACGACATGCTTGGCTTCGTTAGAGCTCCAAAGTGCTCGTCATTCTGATTTTGCGAAGCGAATTTAGATCTTTTGTTTCATCTACCCTTGATTAATTCCTGTTTTATGTAGCTGACTAGTGGGCCCATCAACAGGCAAGACCGATTGGTTAAAGTTGAAATAGGGGCATCAAGTCAAGTCAGCCAACTGCACCATATTTCCTGCAATAATTTGGTGTACTGGGGAAATATATAAAGCATTGTGCTCTAACTATAAACTACTAATTTTTATCTTTATCTTTACTTCTCGTAAACGCACCTAACATTCCTTGTAATTCAAACTAAATAAAGGTGGTACCCAATCTCTAATATAAAATGTGGGTCATTGATTTTGTTAAGGGTCAATTGGGTACATCCATCTCAAAACTTCAAAATTAGAAGAATGCCACTCTAAACTTAACTCTTAAAAAAATGTCACCCCAAATCAATTATATTGAGAAATTTGCCACACTTATACAAATTGTTATACATTTTGAAAATAAAATATATTATAATTTGAGGTGTATTTTAAAATTTCTCAATATATCCTTCTTCCTCATTTCTAACTTAAGGCTCTGCTCTAGAAGGAATGAATGGGTTCCTCATTTCTAACTTAAGGCTCTGCTCTAGAAGGAATGAATGGGAGCGAAGGAAGAGTAAGGAAAGCTCTTTACCCTGCTCCAGTTGGCGCTAACGGGTGACACAGAGGAAACTGAAGGAAACGAAATATCCTCAGGAGTCCATTTTGGGAAACAATGAGTTACCTCCAATTTTGGAGTGTACTGGAGATTCCCAAGAATTACATTTTTGTAACGATAATGCTCTTTTATTCTTTCTCTCTAATATTGGACCCCACAAATTTATGATATGTCTAGTTCGCTCTTTGAATAGGATTTTAAAAAGCATAATATAGTCTTTTACTTATTACAAACAAAGTGTTTGACCCTATTTTATGGTGCCAAGTTCGCGAAACAATTGGATAATTTCATGAATAATAACTACAAGGAGTTTGAGAAAATCATGGAAAATATCAAATGAACTCCAAAAATTATAGAAAATTACCAAAAAATACAGTGAAGCATGAGGAAAATTATGGTGCCCCTAGATTTGCCAGAAATCTTACAGAAGCTCCATGTTATGCAAAGAGGTCCATAACTTTGGGGAAAATAAATAAAATAATTGAAGGGGTCATTTCAGAAGATTCTTGATTCTATTAAATTCTACATATTTTTATGGAACCATGTATAAAATTTCATGCGAAAACTCAAATGGAAGGTGCCCCAAACAATTTATTTGGTTTCAGCAGCCTTGGAAATGCAATAAAAATGAATAAATGGAGAGGTACAGTGCTTTGGTAATGGAGAGAAGTCAAATGGACGAAAATTAAATTCCTCTCCCACTGAAAGGAAGTTGCGTGCACCTGTTTTCTGTAAACCGTACACATGGAGGTGTTTTAGTGTTGTACGGTTCATGCGGAACCGGATTCAGCGAAAGAGAATGAAGAGGGCGTTGCTTCTGTGCCTCATTAAATCTGACCAATGGACCCCTCACCCCTTGTGCCTCTGCCGAACGGGACCCATCTTGTATGGTTCTCCTTCTCCAATAGAAAAGAGAGAACGCGAAGAGGAGAAATGCGAAGGCATCGCAACAAACTCGTAACCGCCTGGTCAATCGCTGGTCAACTCGTCCCTCAGCTGCATTGGATTGCGTGAGAGAAACACAGATAGGCGCCTTGATAGCCGTCGGATGGGAGGGCGATCCGTGTGTTCCTAAACTGACGGCCTAGATGCAGCAAGAAGTGAAGAGAAGATCGACCCCTTGCTGCCTATATATACTACAACTGAAGATGAAGAAGGGGTTCTCCTTTTGATCCCCGACTTCGACTCGAGTCTCGGCTCGATTTCTTTTTACGGAATTTCTCTCCAATTCTGATCTTCTCTCTTTCCAAATCAATAGAGAGCCACACGTTGTACACACACACACGAGAGCATTCTTGTCAGATCGTTAGGTAGCTCGAAAGAAGAGAAATTAGACTAAATTGAAGCTTCTAAAGCAAGCGTAGTTAGCAAGAAGGTGAAAGGTATGTGTAAACTCATGACTTGTAGCTGAAATTCAGAATTTTGAAATGAAATCGAATGTTTTGATTGAAGAATTGATTGAATTCGTGCTTTTACTGCTTCATCTGAAAATATGACTTGTTTGTGGTAAAATCGAATTGTGTTGGTTGATTAGGCTTTCTTTGATCGTTTCCTTGCTCAATTCGTGTAGTTTAAGCATTCGTGCATTTCAATTAGCATCAATTTGCTTCCTTTCTTGATTGATTTTGAGATCAAATCGGACGACGCCTGGCGTCTGATGATTTTGATCAAGATTTGCATATTGGAAGCCCTGAAACGGAATCAGATCTGATTCAAGAACGCGCATGGCGTGTGAAAGGATTAGGTCTGGTTTCAATGTTAAAACATGTAGCATCATCTCCTGCATTCAAATTCCGATTGTGCATGGCACAGGAGGAAGATAGTTAAAAGTGTAGGATTAATTAAGAATTCTTGATCTGAGCTGTACAATTTCGATTTATAATGAGGTTCCCTCTTATGATAAGACCAATGGAAATGCGAGGTAGCACCTGACTTAGCAAATGATTAATCCATGTTGTCAAATTCAACTTAAGCCTTGATCAATTTTTTCTAATTAAGTTCAATTTCTGATAATTGACTCAGATTATGTTATTTCTGTCGCTTTTATATGAGCTCTGATTGTGCATGGCACATGAGGAGAATAATTAGGAATGTGGAATTGATTTGGAACTATATAGTTTTGATCTATAAAGATGTTTTATTTTGAGAGAAAGTTTGAATGTCCATTGAAATGTGAAGTTGCATCTGATTCAACAAGAGAGCTATTGTTAATCCATGTCGTTAGGTTCAATTTATATCCTAATCAATTTTTGTTAATTGAGCTCATTTTCTGACAATTGAGTTAAATTAGCTTGTTCTTGCCCTCTAATTGAGTAAGGTAAAGATATGACTGTTATGATAAGTTTCATTGATGTAGTTTTCTTTTTATGTTATTTCATAGATTGGTCAGGTTCTTGATTGCGCAACGGCGCATGAAAGATATCTGATTAATACACAAATCACACTTCGCTTGATCACACTTCAATGGCGCACAGCGCTTGAGAAGTCAAACTAAGACTTACAAAACTTGTCTGGATCACCTCCATAGCACAGCTTTGGTAGGCCCAGTCAAGAAATTGTGCTGTAATTAAATATATTACAAGCATGATATAGCATGTTTATTATGTATGTAGGCCCTGTCATGCCTTTTCTGGGTGATACCAAATGGAAGTATCATTGTTTAAAGATTAGGGGCCTAAGTGAAGTTCCATGTTCATTACTAGTTGAAAATAAATTCAACCGTTTCTGTTTCTTTCTTGTTACTGAATGACTGTAGTTGTTGCTTTTCATATATTCAACAAAAACAGTAAAGGTAAGGACTTATCTGAAACTTAACATGATTGAAATTGTCAAAAGTTGAAGGGACCTGTAATGTGAAATAAATACAGGGACTGCAATGTGGAATTGTTATGACTTGTAAATAATCAGTGTAAGACCAGATTGTGACATTAGGGACTATAGTGCAAAGTGTTGATAACAAGTAATATCTGATCTTGACTCTTGACCTTAACCTAACGATAAATATTCTCTGTAAAAAAGGTTCTGTAATAATATGCAATGTGTGGGCCTATTCATGATTAATGCAGTTGAAACCACTTGACCTTATAAAATCTTTGATATGAGAAAAGAATAATTGCTAAGTAGAAGTGTTCCTTGAATATGTCAGTTTGTTATTACTTACTGTTTCTTTATATGTTCCAGTGCAATTCTTGAAGAAGTCCAGGATCCTAGTGAAAAAGTGTTACTGCTAGATAATTTAGATTAAACATTTATGCCCCAAAATATTATCCTGATAATCCTTGTAAATAGCTTTCTGCAATACTGTAAGACTTGTAGGTTTATTTGCAAAAGAAGATAATTGGCTGTCATGGCTCTGAATGATAAAATTGCGTCCCTGATTCTTGCGTCCAGCATATTTACTAAGCAGTTGAAGTTGTGGCATATATGTCATTTGACCAAAACACTAATAGAGGGTTAATGTTCATACTAATTAATGTCCCTTTCTTTGTTGGCACCAGTGTTAGTATAGAATATTATGCATGATTAAGTAAAAACACGCTGAGGTACCTTTCGAAGCCTTATAAATAATATGCATAGAAAGAGCATTTCTTTTATTGAGCCATGTAAGTCCTTGTACGTGTCAGAGTAATGGTATGTACTGTGAGCATGTGCCGTGTAAGTTTACAGTAAGGTAAGTCATAGGATAAGAGAAACAAAGTAGGCAACGTGTGGCATACTTTGGTTGACCATGATAAGCTGTTCGTAATCCCTTACACTCGGTTATGTATAATAGAAAAACAACAAAAAAAATGTAGAATCACATACTAATTGGGTTAAGTATATGTGAGACATCAAAATTGGTAGAAATGTTTAAAAAATTAGGCTAAGTAGATAACTTTATGATCCGTAAAGCCAGTTTGTTCCTTACCAACCGTTCACAATGAGCCATGGTACCAGTACCCCTTTCTCCCCGTACCAAGTAGGTGGTCCCCACACAGAACCAAGACAACTCAACCTGAATTGAATATATGATCGTGTTCTCCACTGAATCACGGTCCTAACGAGGCAAGCCACACTAACTTTGATGGCGACGATCGTCGGAAAGTATAGAAATAAGATTTTCAGGGGTTAAATCGAATAACTGGCGATTGTTAATTATTAAAGGCAACGCGACGGAAACGGAGATCACCATCGTCTTCCTCTCGACCTCACGATGACGTGGGTACCGTCTTCGACAGCAGCGATGGCTGGAAGACTTAGCGGATCTGAAACCAATATCAGTCGAACCCGTTAACAGAACCCGTCTCCTTCTATCGTATTCCAGCGCCGAACCTTTCTTGATCCTCTGTGGCAATATAATCATAAAACCCACGTACTTAACTTATGTCAATAAGCAAGAGCTGCGGAAAAAATTAAAACTAACGTTACTGTTCACACGAATTTCGAGAATAACAGTTAAAAATTTCGAATTTTAAAAATAACGTTGTTGGATCGGCGTTTCAATCGCCGAAATCACAGAACCCTTGGATCGGCATTCCAATCGCCGATCCAAGCTTGGATCGGCGTTTCAATCGCCGATCCAAGGTTCTCAGCTCCTATATAAGCGAGACAGCGACCCCTCCATCCCCACACCTTCTCTCATTCTCTCTCGCGCGCGGACAGAGAGCTTCTGAGGTTAGTTTTTTTTTTATATTTATTTTATTTATTTAATTTACTTAATTTAATTAAGTAAGTAATTAAAAAAATAAATTAAATATTGAAAAAATAATGAAAAAATAAGTAAAAAATCAGAATAAATATAAATAATTATAATATGTAATTTGAGAATTTTTTTATTGAATTTAATTAGTTTATTTATTTAATTTAAGTAGTTTAATTAGATAAGTAATTTAAAAAATAGATTAAATATTGAAAAAATAATAAAAAAATTAGTAAAAAATCAGAATAAATATAAATAATTTTAATACGTAATTTGAAATTTTTTTATTAAATTTAATTAGTTTATTTATTTAATTTAATTAGTTTAATTAGGTAATTAATAGAAAAAAAATAGAATAAATATTGAAAAAATAATTAAAAAATTAATAAAAAATCAGAATAATTATAATATGTAATTACAAACTTTTTTTGAATTATTTTGTACATTTTATAATTGTGGATAAGTTAATTACAAATTAGAAAAAGTAAATAAAATAATAAAAATTGATAGATTAATTTTTTAAATGTAGGAAAATTTTCTAAAAAGAGACAAGCAGCGCTTCTAGTCGAGGTGAGTTTTTTTTTTTATATTTATACATTTAATTAATTTATTTTATTGAGGTAAATAAATGAATTATAAATGCGTACAATTAATAGCAAGAGTAAATTAATTACTTTAAAAAACTAATTTTATCAATTCTATAATGGCACAAATTTAATTAGTAGTTTTGTCCAATTATGCAAAAGATTTTTTAACCAAAAGTTTCTTAATAAGCCAATTATATTTAGTAAAGAATTATAATCCTAATTTAAGCAAATTATATATTGCATATGTTCATGACTATTGTAATCCTAATTCAAAAATAAATAATAAAGTAATTTTACTAATAAAATTTGTCGTAAGTTACCTTGTAGGCCACCACCAGTAGCTGGAAGCAAATCAACGTGAAGTTGAAAGTCGTGTAGCCTTCTTGTTTGAAGCACTCACGTCGTACATACCGCCATTTATTTTCAGAGTTCACCGGCAACTGCATCTGCTGGAACCTCCCTTCAATTATGGTATTAAAATGGAAAACAATTCTCAAATTATAATGACCTTGATAAAATCCCAATGCTGATAAAATTATTTTTTTAATTGATTCATAATCAGTTTGCGAAGTTGCATCCAAACTGAAATAATTTGATAGATTATATGGAGATTGATTAACGAAAACCGGAATGGAAATCATATTTTTGACAGTATAGAGAGTCGAGTATTTGAAAATGATGGGTGATTTTCGAATTCGGAACGGCATGTTCTATTTATAACCAAATGAGAGTCGAAATAATTATGAGCAATCAAATCAAATCGCACTAAAACGCACTTAAATTCAATTTACACCTTGGATCGGCATTTGGGACGCCGATCCAATTCTTTTAATGATAAAAATCACTAAAAATGAATGATTAAAACCATAAAAAACAGTAAAAGCATTAAAAAAGTCAGAAAACCAGTTGGATCGGCGTTCCAATCGCCGATCCAAGCTAAAAATTAATGATTAAAAAGTATAAAAACAGTAAAAGCATTAAAAAAAGTAACTTTTAGCGGAAAACCAATTGGATCGGCGTTTCAAACGCCGATCCAATAGCTTTCCCGCTAAAAGTTACTTTTTTTAATATTTTTACTGTTTTATCTTTTATTATTATTTTCTATTATTATATTTATTTATTAATATTCTTATTACTTGCTATTATTATTGCATTGTTATTAATATTAATTTGGTAATTGTTATTAGTTATTATATTAGTAATATTTTTATTATTAAATATTATGATTTATTATGTATTTTTGTAATTATTGCATGATTATTACTATTAAATTGGTAAGTGTTATTAGTAATAATTTAATTATTAAATATTATTATAAATTTTTAATTGTTTTTAGTTATTATATTAGTAATAATTTTATTATTAAATATTATTATAAATTTGTTAATTGTTGCTAGTTATTATATTAGTAATAATTTAATTATTAAATATTATTATAAATTTGGTAATTGTTGTTAGTTATTATATTAGTAATAATTTTATTATTAAATATTATTATAAATTTGTTAATTGTTGTTAGTTATTATATTAGTAATAATTTTATTATTAAATATTATTATAAATTTGTTACTTGTTGTTAGTTATTATATTAGTAATAATTTTATTATTAAATATTATGATTTATTATGTATTTTTGTGATTATTGCATGATTATTACTATTAAATTGGTAAGTGTTATTAGTTATTATATTAATAATAATTTAATTATTAAATATTATTATTTATTATGTATTTTTGTGATTGCTTAATAATATTATTATTAATTGTTAATGCAGTATTTATTGTTTAACCTAATAATTAGCTGCAAAAGGACAGACGTGGTCTGATAAAGTCTGAAAAAGTATACTGATACTTATCTGTCCCCTGCAAAAGGACATGCGTGGTCTGATAAAGTCTGAAAAAGTATACTGATACCCATCTGCCCCCCGCAAAAAGACAGGCGTGGTCTGATAAAGTCTGAAAAAGTATACTGATACCTATCTGCCCCCTGCAAAAGGACAGGCGTGGTCTGATAAAGTCTGAAAAAGTATACTGATCCCCATCTGCCCCCTGCAAAAGGACAGGCGTGGTCTGAAAAAGAATCTCGTGAAATTAATTTTTTATTGTGTGATTCTAAGTCTAAAATTGTCTATAAAACCACCTTTCATCAACCAGATTATGCAACACACACTCAATTCTTTTTCCTGAAAAATTCACTGTCATGGACAAAGGAAATAGCTCTCACTCCAATAGTGATGTCCCAAATTGGCGAACAGCTACCCGAGATGAATACTGGTCAAATTACCAACATTCCCCTGTCAATACAAACGAAATAGAAAAATGAGATTATCATGCAACATGTCGCACATGTTTTCGCTCTTTCAAATACAATATCTACGAAGATGACGGGATATAGTTCGATTTAAAAATACACTACTAGTGGCACATTAATGGTGGGGAAGAAAGAGATCGCAAGGAGCACCTCCAAAGAATGCTGAGAAAACCCAAACATAAGAATTGTGACTGGTATGAAGATTACTACAAAAAATCGCAACCAATTCCCCAACAAACACCAACAGAAAAACCATATTCAGCACAAAAAACACACTGCACCGTTTATGAAAGAATTTACAACTTTCGTGGAGACCACACAGTGACATGTACAAAGTGTGGTCAGGTTTTCAATTACAAAAAGACCATCTTGCGTGATCACTACGATGAACACGAAAAACAAGCTTGGTGGGATCAACAAGAAAAGAAATGGAAAGACAGAGATGAGGCGTAAAAAAAGAGAAAAATTGCACAAAAGGCTGCCGAAGAGAGACAAAAATTAAAAGAAGAAGAAATTGGAAAAAAAATCAGAAAGCGCCTGAGATGGAACAAGGAGAGAGATGAACAAAAAAGTATTGCAGCAGCTAGAATGACAGAGATAGAACAACAAGAAGCCGATGCAGCCTTTTGGAACGAAGCCGCTCAATTCGCTGATAATCCTGGTGTGAGCAACCAACAACAAAAGGAAGACGAAGAAAAAGTCCCATGGTGGGATGAAATTCTACAATATGCGGACACCCAAAATATCTAAATATTTTGTTTTCTTAGGTAGTTTGTTTTTAAGTAGCAACTGAATGGTTTGCTTTTTAAGTAGTTTTTTCTTTTTTTTATTTTGGTGTGTTACTTTATATTATGGTTATAAAATTTAGCTCTTCTTCTAATGGTGTGCATTTTTTAATTCTGAATTTCTTTGCATATTAATTTTCAATACATATCATAAAAAAATTTAATAAAAGTAAATAGACAAAACAACATATTTCAGTAATATAAGGCAAACATTACAAGTGACGACTGTCACACAAACTTATTTCACTATAATGACCATAATAAGATACCGATGACAGAAACATAATACTATTCCATTTAGCGGAGATGGACAACATTTGAAGCTGCTGGATGATTTTCAAAACCAGGTGGAATTGCTGGCAGGTGAGTCAACCACGACCCTCCAAGATCAAAACCTCTATTTCTCTCAACCAAATCTGTAAAAAATTTGGGACCCCTAACATGATATTGATTTCCTTCTAATTTCTTAACTACAAATTTTTCCCCATGATATTGTAACATCAATGCAGAAAATAATCGTTGTTCGCTAGTCCGCTGATCTCCGATCAAAATAACAGCAGAAGAGACGCAACTCGGTTTAGGACCCATTTGCTTCAAATTTCAAAATTAAAACTCTATTAGCAAATAAAATAAAATAAAATAAATTTAATAATTAATTTAAAATTATTACCTACGAAGAAGTGATATTGCGAATATGAAATGACGAGGAGAAAGTTTATCAATTTCAGACTAACGAGAAAAACTTAGTTTGTGAATAATAAATGATGACAATTGAGCTTATATAGACAATTTTAAACGGGAAAACGACAAAAAAATTATTGCAAACCAACTTTGAGTGTTTAAAAATCAAATTGCGCACTAAAAAAACAAATTCAGCGGTCTGAAATGGTCAGACCCTTGGATCGGCGATTGAAACGCCGATCCAAGCTTGGATCGGCGATTGGAATGCCGATCCAAGGGTTCTGTGATTTTGGCGATTGAAACGCCGATCCAACAATGTTATTTTTAAAATTCGGAATTCTTAACTGTTATTCTCGAAATTCGTGTGAACAGTAACGTTAGTTTTAATTTTTTCCGCAAGAGATGAGCTGAAAGGAAAAAAAAGGAAAAGTCGGCCCGACAGTCATCAAGGCCCAGAAAAATTGAAGGGAGGCCCAATATCAAAATTCATGTGTCTCTGCTACCTCAGCTCGTCCCATACACGTGGACCAATAGGAAATTAGTAAATATACAGAAACTTTGAAAATTCACCAAAAATAGTACAAAATTCAGAAAAATTCAAATAAAATATTCATAAAATTCTAAAATTCCAAATAAACCAAATTCACTGATACTTTGATATGAAATTGTGTCAAAGTAGTGGTATTTCATATTTTTGAAGTATTTTCTCTATAAAAATGAATTTTATAAAAATCTTACATCTTACAAAAAAATAATAAACTCATCTAATATTCTCTTTTATCAAAAGCTAAGTACTTGCAAAATAAAAAGATTTTAAATATGATATTCTCAAAAGTCAAGTATTTTCAAATACAAATATTCTCAAAATTACAAAAGTCAAAATAATGTACTCACTAAATATCTTTTAATAATATTTTTCAAAACCAAAACCTAAGTATTTTCAAAAATAAAAATGATTTCAAAAGTAATATTTTCAAAAGTCAAATATCTTCAAAATTCAAATATACGTATTTTCAAAATCACAGAAAAGAAATTTCTAAAAGTCAAAAGTACAAAAGGTCAAAGTGAAGGAAAGTTACCAATATCCAAATAGAAACATCAAAAATTTAAAAGCCGAAACACGAAACCCAACGTCAAAGCCAAAACCTCTACGTTTGAGAAAAAGTCCCTCGCTGGGGTCGAGATCAATGTCAAATGACTTGAGTTGAATTCTTATCAAATGACTCCAAGTGAAGAAGCTTCTCCTTTCAAGCGAAAACTAGAACTAACCCCGCCTTTAGAACCTTTAGAAATTTAAGAGTTCCTTAATTGAATTCCGTCAATTAGGTTTGGTACCATCAATTAAGTCACTTTAAGAGACGATTCTTCCTAGTCCATTACATGTTTTCTTCAGACCCCTTAATCAGAGGTTCCCGTAGGCAACTACGGGGTAATTAACAATAGGGGCTTGCGCCTATTGGAAAGAAAAGACCCGCAAAATTAATAAACCCTCATAAGAAACAACTTTTGTTCTGGTTCTCTTGTTGTCAAGAGATACTCGGCGCAGAGATCGAACCTTAAGGGGGGTGAATCTAAGGCTTATTCCACTTTCTCGAGGAAACCCTTTCATTTTTCGAGAGATGACGAAAAAGTCCACACACAAAGTTACTAATGTTTTCTTCTACACATATTATTTTCATTCCGGAACAAGGAATCTTCAATGCTGTATCTTTCCTTCATCTTATTTTTTTCTTCCATTCCATTCCTTTTCCCTTTTCTTCAAATTCTGGAGAAAGCCTAAAGTCCCGTTCTCCTCTTCCTTTTCCGTCTTACCTTCCTCTTGCAAGAGACACAAAGACACTTCCCAAGCAAAGCAATAATAATAACAAACGGGAAAGGCTTTTTCCGTAGTTCAATTATTTTATGTACAAAATATACATGCGCACGTTAATAATGTTTCGCTCTTTTCAAGAACGCTCCAAGAAAGTTCATCTCCAACCCGACGCTCCTCCGGCTGAGACGGCACGTCCTTTAGTTACACTTTTAACTGGAGAGGATCTCCGTCGAGCTCGTTCTCTCATTCAAAGATTTGGGACTCAGACCTCCTCTTCGGTTCGGATAGGATATGCTGCCGCTGCGAAGCGGGCCCTATGTTGTAGTACTGGAGACTAGGGATGGCAATGGGCCTAGCCCGCACGTAAAATGTCAAGCCCATGCCTGGCCTGTTAATCCCAAAGTTTATGCCTGCCTGCCTGGGCCCAACGAAGTGGGCCTAGAAATTTACACCTGCTTGCCTGACGGGCCAATTTCTCAAGCCCACACCTGCCTGACTTGCCTGTGGATGCCTGAAGGCTTTCTTACCTGCCTGCACCTGCCCTGACCCGAAATACATATTTCATTATAACAATCAGACGTAAAAGCATAAACAATACATATTACATTTGACAAAGTACCAAATAGTCAAGAACTTTAACAATATAATTAAATTTTTGTTACAAACAGTCACATACATAAAAATTAGCACAAATATATCGAATATTTTCAAATGATCCTTACTGCCTCGTTGAACAAGTACTAACATTGCAACACAATTTTAACAAATTAGTAGCCAAGAACCAACATAGCAACACAAATCTTAACTAATGAGAAATAAAAACTAAGTAGTCAACATCATTCTAGGCACCATAATTAACAACAAAAATTAACAGAAAACCTAAATTAATAACAGTCTTGCCACCTCCCAGCAGCTGCTTCACTTCAACATGCCTAGTTAGCCTACAATAAATCAAGAATACCAATGAGACACAAAAACATAAAAACACATATTAACGTAGTACCTTGAAAGTCCAGCTTCTTCAATTTCCCAACATTTACATGAGCCATCCTGACCCTGACTGAAATGAATTGGATGAGAAAGTCATTTATAGAATATCTCTTACCAAAATAAAACAATATCTAATATACAAAACCATGTAACATTTTAGACATTTAAGTCGCCCATATTACTCTGGTAGATAATTATTGTACAAACAAAAAAAAAGATAATAAGGAAAGATAGAGAGAACCATTTTCATTTGTACACATGTAGGTTTTCACTGATCATCATGAAAACAGAAGAAAGGAAGAACAACCACTTTCATTGCATTTTGAGTATCTAATAATTTCATGCTATTTCAGAATCTAATAAATTAATGAGTTGTTGCTTGTGTCTAAATCCTAAATTACACTGAGTGTGAGACGTGTCAATATGAACGCTTACTTTTAATCATGTTAAGACATATAAACAATATTTATTGTGCATGAAAACAGAAGACTACGATGAGATATTTGGAAGTAAAAGTAAAGGAAAATTATTCAAACAACAAAGGTAATACAGCTTATGACTGTCATACAGTAAGCAGGCCTAACATGAAACAATTATTGGGTCCTAAATTGAAGACCTCTATTGTACCTTAGCCAAGAAGAACAGAAGAGCACTTTACAGAGCTATGGCATTTTCCTCTCTTGTTTTTTTTTTTTTTATTTGAATAGAAACTCTATTTCAATAACAAATATATTCTTCTATGCATGCATTCCAAAAGATAATTTTGATGCCCTGTCACGCTCACATTTATTATTGTCAAAAATAATTCTAAGTTTATGACCCAAATGGTAAGAATGAGTGGAGTGTATCTTATTCTATGTCAAGGACTGAAGGGAAATAAATATACCGATTTGGCCAAATTGTAAAATTTTAATCAAATTAATTTTTGCATAATGTAAAAGAATTATAATGAACTCAGCAAAATAACTACGTTGTATGTGCAAGATAAACCTGAAATTTATAATTCTAGATAGTGATGTATGGTGAATCAATATTTCAATTTGATTTTAAAATAATGCAACGAGAGAGATCGAGAGAGGCAGCGAGGACAGCAAAAAAGAGAGGGAGAGGATTTCCTTTAGGAAGAAAGAGGCTTGCCATTGTTGAGATCACTGAAGGCTGCGTCACCAACTCACAGTCGCTGTGACGCTGTCGGCCTGTCGTCATCTTCTTGCGAGTGAGAGAGAGGCAGATTTGAGCGGGGAGAGAGAGAGATAGAGACTGAAGATGCGGCTAGGGTTTTTCTATTTATTCACAATCACATGCCAAAAAATTAGAAGGCCTTATTGGCAGCCCAATATCCAGTACACCATATATGAGCCCATCGGGCTGCCCATGGGCGTCCCCTCAAGCCCAAGCCTGGTTTGGCCTGACTCTAAGCCTGACCCGATCTGGCCTGTTGCGCTCCGGGCCAGGCAGGCACAGCGTTGGGCCGGGTAGGCTGAAGCAGGCTGTCGGGCTATTGGGCTTCAGTGCCATCCCTACTGGAGATAAGCCATGTTCTGGTGGTACATCGGAGCTGGCTTATCTCGCTAAACCGATTCTTGTTAATCTGACGAGGATTGATTGGGGCCATCGGATGAGAGGCAAATGTTTTAGATGTGGTTTCTCTAGACATCGAGCGGAGAATTGTCGAGAGCCCTCTCTATGCTTCGTTTGTAGACAAACCGAGCATAGAGCAAATGCTCATGTGATTAAATCTCCTCTCTCCAGTAACCCTAACTCTAAAGTTGCCTCTCCTCCTCTCTCTAAACAAGTCTCTTCAACTTCTCTTCCTCAATCAGAGAAAGTTGTTTCTCTTCCCCTCAATTCTTCCTTAGTTGCTTCTTCGTCAACGATGAATTCCAAGATTCGTCAGTTGAAGGAGGACGAGCAAATTTCTGAGAAGCTTCAGGAATTGCAACGAAGCATTGTCATTCAGGCTGATGCTTCGATTTCGCTGGTTAGTGTCATTTGCGCTATGAAGAAGCGTTTTGCTCCGGGTTATTTAGGGTTGCCAAGCTTGACCTCGAGCGTTACCACATCGTAGGCCCCTCAATTGAATGGCGTGACGAGCAGTTTGCTCTAGATTAGTTTGAGCTCAAGGACGAACACAATCGTCGCTGTTTTTGCAAGATCTTTAGGGATGCACCAGAGCTTGAGCCTTGCGCTACCTATCAGCGCTTCTGGGTTCGTATTGTTGATATCCCCTATGGATGGCGTTCTTGGTATGGACTCAAACAACTGGTCTTCTTTGGTAAGTTGTTTCAGCCTGATTATCCTACTCATTTGGGGTTATAAGGTAGATGGATGCGTGTGCAAGTAGATGTTGGAGATAGATCCCTCATTCCAGGCTATGCTTGGTATGAGGTTGAGTATTTAAATGGAGCCAAGGACTAGTGTTTGGTTCACTTTGTGGTAGAAGAGGAAGATGCCAGTTCTGATTTTGCTGAGGAAATCAAAAGGGTCCCTGAATTGGTGTGGACTCAAACTGATGAAAACATAGTGAGTAATATCAAAGTAGTGGATCAGCCACCATTCCAAGTTCCTGTAATTGGTGATGGTACTAGAACTAAAAAAAAAGAAAGAGGCCTAATAATAGGAAGAATGCTGGTCCAGAAGGCATTCCTGGTCTTAATAGGGCCCCTGGTGGTTCTTCTACTAGGGGCATTGGTCTCAAATCAGCAACTTCTGGTAAGGCTTCTTCTCCAACTGATGAGAAGACTAAAGCTGTGCAAGGTGTAGCTATTGGAGTGTTAACTAGACCTCAGGTCAGAAAGAGTGCTGAGAAAGGTGTGGCTATCAAAGAGCCTGTCTCTGCTTTAGTAGGAACTAAGTTGGATTTTACTGGCAAAGGTAAAGAAGTGCAGGTAAATAGGTCTGCTGAGAAAAAGAAGTTAAAAATAGCTTTAAAACAAAGCAGGCAGTTAGAACAGGGTTCTTGTGCTAAGGGAGTGTTAGCTTTAGCAGCTCAGACTGTAATTCTCTCTCCTCAAGCTGGAAGGGGAAATGGTGGTACTCCTGCTATTCTTCAAGTAGGAGGAACTAATGTCAATATGACAAACCGTGTTGAGCAGGTGCCTTCAAATGCTTCCTCCGAGGTACAGATCATAGAGCCCTTGATTGCCCCCACTCATTACACCATTATTGATGATGGTGTAGAAAGTGCTAAAATCCCCTTAAAAGAGGAAAATGTTGCTCTTTCTTTGAACAAGGAGGATATCATTAATGCTGACATGGATCCAGAGCTTAAGAAATCCATTCTGAACAAAATGGCTGAAGTTAAGGCTATGAACTTAGCCTTAAAAGCACAAGTGCTCAAATTCAAACAACACCAGATTCAGAGAGAGATTTCAAAGGCAAAGGTGTATGTTAGGAAGAAGGAGGCTGGTCTTAATAAGAGAAGCTCCTCTGGTGGAAATGTCACTCTCAAGAAAATCAAGCTCGAGAAGTCAGTTGCTGCCCGGGTTTCTGAAGTGCCTTCTGATTTAGGTATAATTCTTAATAACTTCATTTTTAATAGTAGATTAAGTGTAGATGAAATAATTAACTTGCTTGAGGACTTTGGTATTTCCTTTGGTGATTCTTATGAACATAGAGTTGCTTTAATTAAGTCTATTAGAAGTACTGCTTGTGTTAAACTCCCTTCTAATTTACAAGGCATGTGGAATAGCATTGTTAAAATAGGTTTAATTGATAGTGGGGTGAATCCTATTGTTTCTTAATGAATGCACTTATTTGGAATGCTAGAGGTATTAGAAGTGCTAATAAAAGAGGTCAACTTATGGATATCATTAAAACTAGAAAGGTGGATATTCTAGGGATCTAAGAGACTAAGAAATTTAAGTTTCAAGCTCAGTTTCTTAATTCCTTGGCTCACAATTTCTCTTGGCACTTCATTTCAGCAATAGGAAGTGCTGGTGGAAATTTAGTAGGTTTTAATAATTCCATCTTTTCTCTTATTAGCTGGGATAGTAGAGTTTTCTCTCTTTCAGTTAAAGTGCAGCATAAAGCTTTAAGGTATATTTTGCTTTTTACTTCTGTCTACGGCCCAGTAGATCATGCCCTTAAGGATAGTTTCTGGGCGGAATTAGATGATATTGGTGCTCATAATGATTCCCCTTGGATCATTGGGGGTGATTTTAATGTCATTAGGAATAGAAGTAAAAAGAGAGGGGTATCTTTTGATACCAGAAACATAGTAGGTTTAATCATTGGATTGATTTTCATAATCTCCTTGATTTTAGATCCTTAGATAGGAAGTTTACTTGGGCAAGAGGTGGTTCATCTACTCAATTTGCTTGTTTAGACCGTTTCTTTACTAATCAGGATTTGGTTGATCTTTTTTCTCAATCTTATTCTTATAGTCTTCCTAAGATTTTTTTCTGACCATCATCCTATTAAATTAGATGCTGGGGTTCAGGTAGCACATAGGAATACTAGTTTTAAATTTGAGAAAGTTTAGGTTAGCAAGGAAGAACTGATTCAGAGATTTCCTCCTTGGTGGGCTCAAGTTTCTTTAGGCTCTAATGTAGCTTCTGATTGGATCAAGAAGATGCTTCTAATAAAACAAAAGTTGAAAAGTTAGAGTAGGAATATTGGTAAAGAAACAAGAGATAAGAAAATCTCTCTTTTGAACTCTATTAAGGAAATGGAGGACAAATTAGAGGATTCTCCTTTAGTTTCTTCTGAGTTTGACATCTTTCTCCAAGCTAAGAAAAATCTTTATGGTATCTTCCAAGAGGAAGAGACATATTGGAGGCAGAGGTTTAGAATTAATTGGCTCAAGGAAGGTGATGCCAATACTAAATTTTTTCATAGATATGCTTATGTCAGAAAGTCCAAAAATGTTATTAATCTTCTTTTGATCAATGGTAGAGAAGTTAGAGAGTCTAGTACAATCAGGAATCATATTCTAGAACACTTTTTCTCTGTGTTAGGTACTCCTGCATTAGGTTGGGGTTCTCTTAAATGAGAGGTTCGGAGTGAGAGTGATTGTATTAATAGTGAAGACAATAATGTTCTTATTGCTCCTTTTTCTGAAACATAAGTTAAGGCTACTATTTTTGACATGCAATATGATAAAGCACCTGGTCTAGATGAATATCCTATGCTTTTTTATCATACTTTCTGGGAAGTCATTAAAGGAGATATTATGGAACTCTTTGATTAGTTTCACCACCATAATTTAAATATCTCTCTTTTTAATAGAGCTCCAATTAGCTTGATCCCTAAAGTAGAAGATGCTGCTAGAGTAACTGATTTCCGTCCTATTAGTTTAATCAACTACATCTTCAAAAAAATTTCTAAGGTTTTAGCTAATAGGTTAGCTCCTATTCTTAATAATATTATTAATGTCAATTAGAATGCGTTTTTAAGAGATAGATTTATTTTATAAGGTGTGGCTGCTGCTCAGGAGTTGTTATATTCAATACACAACTCCAGAGAAGAAGGCATTCTTCTGAAATTGGATTTTGAGAAGGCATTTGACATGATCAATTGGACCTTTATTCAATGCTTAATGGATAGACGCTTTCATCTAAATTTTGTTAGATGGATAGTACAATTGCTTGTTGGAGGAAAAACAACAGTTACTGTCAATGGTAATACATGTAGGTTTTTTGTATGTAAGAAGGGTTTAAGGCAAGGAGATCCCATTTCTCCTTACCTTTTTCTTTTGGTAGCAGATGGTTTGGCCAAAATTTTGAAAAATGGTATGGAGAAAGGTCATTTAGCTGGGCTAGGGCCTACTCTTGAGAGTTGCTTTAAGACTATTCACCTCCACGATACTCTTCTTTTTGTCAAAGCTGATGAATTAGTTGTGGAAAAATTATTTTGAGCTTTGAAATCCTTTGAGGGCATTTCAGGTCTCAAAATTAATTTTTCAAAATCTGAATTGATCCCCCTTAATATCTCTCTGGTCAAAACTAGAAGTTTAGCTGCTTTACTTAATTGTAATATTGGTAAGCTACCTATTAAGTATTTAGGGGTCCCTCTGCATTGGAGAAACCTCTAAAGTAGGACTGGTTAGTTTTAATTGAAAGGATAGAAAAAAAAACTTTCAAAATGGAAAGGCAATGTTCTTTCTTTGGGAGGTAGGCTGGTTTTGGTTAACTCGGTTTTATTTGCCCTTCCTGTGTATTTCCTGTCTATGTTTTTATGTCCTAAATGGGTCATTAAAAGAATAGACAAAATTAGAAGTAACTTTTTATGGGGCAATTATCAGAGCTTGGATATCAAGAAATACCATTTAACTGCTTGGGATTCCATTTGTAGAAAAAAAGAGTTTGGTGGTTGGGGAATTGTTAATCTCCAGCAATTCAATTTAGCTGTAATGGTAAATGGGCTTGGAAGTTTTTTTATAAGGATTCTCCAACTCTTTGGTTGGAGTTGATTCAGCTTAAGTATAAAGGTAGACTCACCTCTGCTGCCTCTTTTAATTGGAAGGCAGTTTGTTCTTTATTTCCTATTGTTAAGATGGGGATTCGAAGAATTGTTGATAATGGTGTTAATATTAAGTTCTGGATAGACAAATGGCATGGGAACTTTATTTTGTCAACTATGTTTCCTGAAGCTTTTAGGAAGACTAAAAAACCCTATGCTTCTCTAGCTGGTGTTTGGTCCCAGTGAAGCATGAAGCTTTTTCTTACTAGAGGGGTATCTAATATCCTTAAATAAGAAAAGTTGGATATTCAGCTTTTGCTTGACAATACTCCTTTTTCTAATTTTAGGGACAGTGCCATTTGGTTATGGCACCCTTCTAAGAGATATAGTGTGAAATCAGTTTATGACTTTTTAAATAATGGAGGAGTTGTTACTAGGAAATGTGACTCTATCTGGATCCTTCAATTCCTCTCAAGGCGAAATTATTTTTTTTTGGCTAGTGCTTCATAATAAAATTTTAACTCAAGATAATTTGACTAAGAGGGGATGGGTATGACCCAATAAGTGTTACTTGTGTAATTTGTTTGAGTCCATAGATCATTTGTTTCTTAATTGTAAGGAAATTAGGAGCTTTTGGACTTTTCTTAATTCTCATAATGATAGGGGCTTGGTTGTCAATTTTAATCACTTGGCTGATTTCTAGAGATATTGGTTGAGTTTGAATAAAACTGACAAATTATTTTTGGAACCCTTATTTGCTATTAGCTGTTGGTGTTGGAGTTATGTCCTAGAAGTCAATAGTTTAATGACTTAAATATTAGTTTATATTATTAATGATATTTGATAATTTGTTTCTAGAGTTTATTATTGACAAATCATTCTAGTTGAGGATCTGAATAGTAGATCTCTGTTAATAATTCATTAGAATGACAATAATAAATCTAAATTATCCATAATCTTGATAATTAACAAGGAACATTAATTATCATATAAGATTAGTTTGCAAGTTAAGTGATGATTAAGTTCTACAAATCATAAGTAAGGAGTTACCAACTTAATTACATATGTGTATGTTATTAGAACATAGCACAGGACATGACCCAATGAAATAAATATATAGATTGTGTTATGTGTCATTATTTATTTCATATGAGTTTGATTCTAAGTTTGAGATGGTTCAACTTTTCCACATGAGAATAAGTTCTATAAATATCGTCTAACGTTGATTCCAGAAAGGGTTGCTATACGGACTTTATTTATGTTCTCTTGAATTGTGCGAGAAAAAATTATTCATCAAGAAAATCGTATGTCCTTCATTCGTATACCTAGTGAGTGATGATATCTATTTGGGCCTCTTGATGGAGTTGGATCGTATGCATGCAAACTAGACAATCATCTCTAGATTAAAAAATGTATAATCTGCAAGAATTATATATTCCTATCTTGGATTATACAATGATATCATGTGACATAAGAATCAAAATAAGAAAATACTTTATTTCTTATGCATGATTGAAATACTGTAGTTGTACAGTGTTTATTTATGTTTATTGGGAACCATAACGTGTTGCTAGATACTGCTTATAATTATTGAAAATAAATAGCGATTTAATTTCCATGGCCAACATGACATAAATCCTCGAGGGTCACACGAATTAAAGGCTCTTAATCAACTTTGCATTAATATTAGTTTACTTGCATTGGAGAATGCAATACATGATATGTTGATTAATTAATTATAAACTGTTGCGAACTGTTATAATTAATTATTTCAAATGGATCATATGAAACTAATTAATGCAAAGTCTAATCCTATAATAATTATCAAATAGTTGATAATGAATTTTGTTCAACACATTTAATATGATTATAGGAATTATATTAAATAAATGAGCTATCTTTTGATTACCCGATATGAGTCCAACTTAAATGCAATTAAATGAGAGTATTAAAGGGAATTAAAGACCAACTAATATGGGCTTGGAAGCCCATATTACGGCCTGCCACGTTCTAACATGGAGTGGTCCCCAAGGGTTAGGTTTGGATGGCTATATAAGGACCACAATTTGGAAGAAGCAAAATCTAGTTTTTCTTCTCTCTCTTTCTCCTCTGTAGCCGCCGCCTTCTCCTCTCCCATGGAGCAATTAGTTACTGCCATGGAGAGCTCTTTTAATTGCATTTTGTAGGTGCTCATAAGTTGAGCAATAGTCACATCTCCTAGATATCGATTTAGAAGAGAAATGTGAACCATTGGATTAGACGATTTCACACGTTTCGCTAGCACGAAACCTTGTGAAGTTGATTAATCATTTAGTAGACCTTAGAAAGGAAGAGAAGGAAAGGAGACGAGTACGTCACCGACCTCCATGCCATGGTCGAGCCTTGCGAATACGGTTTCGCAAGAGGTATAACTTTTCTCCTACTCTCATGTGTGCCAAATTGGCTATTACTGGATCCTTGCTTTGGTTGTGCTTGTTAATTGAGTTAATTAGTAACTAAAATTAAAAATTGCACATTTAAGTAACTTTCTAACAGTTGGGTCATGTGGCATTTTATGAATGGTATTAGTTTTAATGATAAGGAGCCACCTAACTTGGCTGCGATAGCTTACCAAATTTTTAATCTCTTTTTCACTTGGACAGGTAATCGTTCTGGCCTTGAAACGAGTTTTGTGCAGCATAATTCAGGACAAGCTGGCGCTGGGACGGCTCTTAGAAATCTTGTGAATCCAGGGCCTGGAGAAGATGGGCAGATGCGTCTGATTGTACTGCTAATTAGGATGGATGTAGTAGAATCGTTGTTTGCTTTGCTTGTTTCTGTTATGTTCTGTTTCAGCTTATTGTGCGTTGTGACTTTTGTTTTTGTGGAACCTGGCTTTCAGGCTTGTATTGACTTTTTTCTCTTTAATATTGGGCCCCAGCTTTGGGTGCTTTAGTTCAAAAAAAATAATAACCACAACAAATAACGGGGAAACGGCGAGGCCCACACGTCATTGACTTACACGACCAGCTACCTCTTCTCGGCCGCGCTCCACCCCCTCCTTCCCATCCCGACGACCCTCACCTCCTTGACAACCAGCGCCTCGCCACCGTCCTCGCGTTGCCTCACCCAACCTCAATTGCGCTTCACGCTTGTTTCCCTTTGTCTGCCAATATTTTCAGATCTGTATTCTTTCCTTCAGAAGCGGTTGTTCACAAGCATCTGGAGTGAACCAATTTACTTCAATAGTATACATGCAATTGACATGGATGGCTTGGGAAGGACGAGGATGGACATGGATTCAAATCATAATATGCTTTGTTACTGTCACCAATATGTTTTTTGTACTTAAATAGTTACACGCTTATTTATACAATGAAATCATATAATACAACATGAACCCAACTAAATTCTTTTACTTATCTTTTTAAATAGTGATATCACCTGTTTCATTATAGAAACTAACAATTGTTGTTTTAACCTAACTCAAAATACCAGCACAACCAAAACTAAAGTTGAAACAATTGTTGAAACATAGTTTTCTCTCAGATCACCTTAAAATTATCTAAACCTCGATAACAAAAACCATTTAACACAATAAATATTAAGATATCAAAACACAATCTAAAAATAATAAAGATCTTCTTTTCAGCTTTCTTCATGCTTGTTGAGGCCAAATATCATCTTCAACCCCTTCATCATAGTGTTCTAGTAGGTCATCAAGCCACATAATTTGCAGAGGCACCTCATCCTATTCCTGGAGCAACCAATTTGCCAGTAATTGCTTGTGTTGTTCTTCAATAATCCCGCCCAACATTCAACCAAACTATTAGTCATTAGCAATAAATTCCTCATTATTTTAGGAGCAGCATTATGAAATATTATTTGGTTTTGAATTACCCAACTAATTTCCTTTGCTTACATTACAAGATGAGTACGAGCATTTATCAGTACTCGAGCCGAACAGTCACTGAAATTTTCCAGCACAAAAGAAAAGTGACAGAACAGAATGAGATAAATGGTGTACACAATTAATGGTGCCAGCCCCTTCAGAATTTAAGACATTAATGGAATTTCCAATAAATTGTGTAATAAATAAATGAAATTTGAGCATAAACATATCAAGAACAGGTTTCTATTAACAAGTTTGGTCCAACACATATATATGTTAGATTATTTCCATATAGGCTGACGAGTCTATATGGAAACAATCTAAATTAAGTATGGGCTGATTATTGTTTGGTATCCAAGTTTCTATTGATTATGGTAATAAGCTAAACATGGCTGTAAAGAAATAGCAGATTTTGTGCAATAGATGTGTTGCCTTTTATAGGTGGTTATATTTAGAAACATTACCTATTTTATGATGGACAAAATATGATATTGTGTGGTGGCCAAGAAGCCCTTGGCACTATAAATAAAGGGGTTGGTCCCCAAGGGACAGGATACACACGAGTATTGCTGCATACATGCGTTGATAGCAGCATCTCTGCCCCTCTTCCTAATTATTCCATCGATTAGAGAGAGATAGTGCTTTTGTTCAGGCTAAAGGCATCAAAGGGCGCGTCTTGTTCTCTTGGAAGATCTTTCTCCCTACTTAGGTGCGTGGAACAGTTTTGGTGAAGGTGCATACACATCAGGACACATCAAGAAGTGCTTAACATCAAGATTCAGACCATAGCAATGGAATTAGGTAAGCTTCCGCTCTCGATTTAGTTTTCTGGTGTTTTGGAACGGTCCGGTCTATGACCAGAACGATCCGTTCCAACTGCTGGTTCTGCGAGTTTATGTTTTCTGGGTTGCTTATTTGACTTGTTAGAATTGTTTATTCCCTTTGGTTTTAAAGCAAACCCAACAAGTGGTATCAGAGCCACTCGTCGTGAGCCAGTAGCATGACACATAATTTTGGATCTAATTGAAGTGTTTGAATTGATTTGGTGAGATTATTGATTTGAACTGAACTGTTTAAATTTCTGGCACGTATGTTCTGGAATTTTTTCTGGACTGTTTTCTGAACTGTTTCTGATTTATCTGACTTTTGGACGGTCCGTTTCATGGCTCGAACGGACCGTTCCATTAACTTTGGATTGTTTATGATCTGTTTATTGAGTATTGTGCTAGACTTATTGTTTGTAATTGCAAATTGGACCCAAAGGGCTACAACTTGAACTGTTATTGAATTGTTTATTTTGATTTAGCTCTTTGTTATGATTCAAATTATTTTGAAATTGCAATTGCTTGAAAAGATTTTGAAAATTAAGTTAAAGTTTTAAAAATTCAAAATCGTTTAAAATCTGACCTAATTGGATGATTTAGATTTAAAGTAGATTGTCAGGTTAGGAGAGAAATCTTTAGGGTTTCTCGACCTAGATTAGGACGACATTTTCTACTTTTCTCTGCGGTTTTCAGGCGGTCCGTTCCACTCTGGGACGGTCCGTTCCACTTCAGTTTTGGTTGCAAACTGTTAGGTACTGACCAGAGTTTAGGACGGTCCGTTCTACAACCAGAACGGTCCGTTCCAGAACCAGATTGTTAGATTTTAAGCCAAAATTCAGGTTGTTTGTACTGGTTAGGTACAAATGACACTTTATGCATCCATCCTCTTCTCTTCTTTGCCGTGGTTTTCATTAGTAAGAGCTGTAAGCGTTGGGTTACACCATGTTGTCATGAGGACAAGTTCTGTCGCAGAAAATAAGGTCGGCGCCTAAAGTGTCCATATGACCCTGGCTTTTTCTGGAAATCTTGCCTGGATGTGGTGTAATTTCAATGGCTGTTGGCTGAACGGGAGACCACCGATTTCTTTTCTTATCTCAATATGACTCGTACTAGCTTGTATGGTCATATCTCTCTTTGGTTCTCTTCTGGTCTATTTAGGGCGGACCGTTCTCTCACCAAAACGGTCCGTTTCAGGTTTGTTGGTTCGTACGATCCAACGCGTATATACCTTAGGGTTTGCAACTGGGTCCTAAGTCTATATCATCCTAGGTCAGTATTTAGTTAGGCTTTTCATCTTAGGATTGATGTGCATAATGAAAAGTCTAGGATTAGGTATATTTTAAGTCTAATATAAAGGTAATTTGAGTTGTATTTTGAGAATTGAACCAATATTAATATCATCCCGCCAAAGTGGGCTCTCATATTAATGGTTGTTTCAAAGACTCAGGTACAAAGTGTATTAAGGTACATGTAACTTCTAAACTATGGATCGGCCCAAAGGAAGGACATAATTTAAAAGACTACATGTACAATGTTTTGGTAGAATCAAATGGGTAATGATTATAAGGTTTTACATACAATTAATTAATCGGCCCAAAGGAAGGTTAATTAATTGATATGTTATGAATCGTTACATTTGATGCTACACCTAGTTAATTGAAGTTTGCTTGGAGACTCCAAAGAGCACTTGCAAATGAATAAAGACTAGTAGATGGGATTTAGACCTTTATATTTTATGATTTAACTTATACATTATGGTTATTAACATTAGTGTATTTTTTGTCTTTGGTTTATTTTAGCAAACATTCCAGCTAGCATTAACAGTATACCCATGCTGACTGGTTCTAACTTTAAGGAATGGAAAGAGAACTTGATGATAGTTCTCGGTTGTCTAGATATTGACCTTGCATTCAGGGAGCAGAAACCAACTGAGATTGATGCTAAAAGCACTCAACAACACATTCAAAGTGTAGCTCAATGGAATCGCTCTAATCGCATGGGCATAATGATCATTAAGAAGACAATTCCAGAGGCATTCAGGGGTACCATTTCTGATTCCGATGAGGCTAAGGCATGCTTGGAAGAAATTGAGAAGAGATTTGCCAAGAATGAGAAATCGGAGATTTGTACATTCATGGCAAGACTCACCTCTATAAAGTATAATGGAAAAGGCAACATTCGTGAGTACGTTTTGGAAGTGTCTAATCTTGCTTCAAAGTTATAAGCCCTTAAGTTAGACATATCTGAAGAAATTCAGGTGTGTCTAGTGCTTAACTCTCTCCCTAGTCAGTATAACCATTTCAAGGTTACTTATAACTGCACTAAGGACAAGTGGACTCTGAATGAACTGATTTCGCATCTAGTTCAAGAAGAGGAAAGGTTGAAGCTTGATAAGACACACAGTGCTAACGTTGCCTCCACTTCCAAGAATAATGGAAAGAAGAAACAAAATAAGAAAAAGGCTGCTAATTCAGAGCCAAAGAAGGAATCCAATAAGGGGAAGACTGGCAAGAAGCCAAAGAATCCAAATGGGTGCTTCTTCTGTGGCGAAGAGGGACACAAGAAGACTGATTGTGCAGGCTACATAGCTTGGCGCAAGAAGAAAGGTATGTCTCTCTCTTTGGTTTGTTCAGAAGTTAATTTAACTTCAGTACAAAAAGATACTTGGTGGATTGATTCGGGTGCTACAACTCACATAAGTATCTCTATGCAGGGTTGCCTGAGCTGCCGCAAGCCAAATGATGGTGAAAGATACATCTATGTGGGCGATGGCAAGAAGGCACAAGTTGAAGCTATTGGGCATTTTAGATTGTTACTTAGGACTGGATTGTATTTGAATTTATATGAGACTTTTGTTGTACCGTCTTTTAGACGAAATTTAGTTTCTATTTCTGTACTGGACAAATTCGGTTACTCTTGTTCTTTTGGAAATGGAAAATTCAGTTTATCTCATAATTCTAAATGCGTTGGATCTGGTTTTCTTTCAGTTTATGACAATCTATATTCTTTGGAAACTATTGCTTCATATAATGAAAACTTACATACAAGTACTAGAAGTGTTAAGCGTAAATTAACTCATGAGAATTCAGGTGCACTTTGGCATAAGCGTTTAGGTCACATTTCTCCAAAGAGAATTGAAAGGCTTGTGCAAAGTGAAATACTCGATCCTTTAGACATGACTGATTTAGGCCCATGTAAAAGTTGTGTTAAAGGAAAACAAACCAATAAAAGGAGATATGATGCCAATAGAACGAGTGATGTCTTAGAACTGATTCATATGGACATTTGTGGACCATTTCCTATGCCTATTAGGAATGGTCAAACTTACTTTATCAGTTTCATAGACGATTATTCAAGATTTGGTTATCTATATCTATTAAGTGAAAAAGCGCAAGCTTTGGACGTATTCAAATCATTTAAAACTGAAGTTGAGTTACAACTCAACAAAAGGATTAAGCAAGTCAAATCTGACCGTGGTCGTGAATACTATGGTAGATATGACGGTTCAGGTGAACAACGTCCAGGGCCTTTTGCTAAGTTCCTAGAGGAAAATGGCATTGTCCCTCAATATACCATGCCAGGATCGCCTAACATGAATGGAGTAGCTGAAAGGCGAAACAGGACATTGAAGGACATGGTTAGAAGTATGCTCAGTCATACTAATTTGTCAAGATCTCTTTGGGGCGAAGCGCTTAAAATGACAGCCTATTTACTCAATTGTGTACCAACTAAGGCAAATAACAATAAAATCCCCTATGAAATGTGGACTGGTAGGAAACCAAGTCTGCAACATTGTCGCATTTGGGGATGTCCAGCTGAAGCTCGGCCTTACAAGCCAAATGAGAAGAAATTGGACGAAAGGACAGTTAGTTGTTATTTCATTGGATATGCCGAACGTTCTAGGGGTTACAAGTTTTACGATCCCACTAATAGGAATATTTTTGAGACGATTATAGCTAAGTTCTTTGAGGATGTTTTGGTTGTGGGGGGAGATATGACACATCAGGATATTATCTTCGAGGAGGAAATGAGCACTGATCTTCAAACGGACCATGACAGGGCTGAAACGGACCGTTCCAGGATTGGAACAGACCGGTCTGAGGCTGAAACAGAACGGTTGATCATAGATGCAGTGCCCAGGATTGAAACGGACCGTTTAATTCAAGAAACGGATCCTGTTCCAGATCCTATGGACTTGGATCTTGGAAATAATCAAGTTGAAGATAATGATGTCATTGAACAACTGCAAACGCCTCAAGAACTTGTGCCTAGGAGATCCACTAGAGAGAAAAGACCAGCAATATCTAATGATTATGTGGTCTATCTCCAAGAACATGAGTTTGACATTGAGATGATGGAAGATCCTCATGATCTTCGTCAAGCTTTAGACAGTCCAAACTCACAAAAGTGGATCGATGCCATGAATGAAGAAATGAAGTCCATGTATGACAATGATGTATGGAACTTAGTACCATTACCAGAAGGAAAGAAACCTATTGGTTGCAAATGGATTTTTAAGACCAAAAAGGATTCTAAGGGTAATGTGGAAAGGTATAAGGCACGTCTTGTCGCTAAGGGCTTTACTAAAAAAGAAGGTATTGATTACAAAGAGACTTTCTCTCCAGTTTCATCGAAAGACTCTTTTAGGGTAATCATGGCACCTGTGGCACATTTAAATCTTGAGCTTAATCAAATGGATGTTAAGACTGCGTTTCTCAATGGTGACATTGATGAAACCATCTATATGGTGCAACCACCCCACTTTGTATCGGACGATCCAAAGAGAATGGTTTGCAAACTTAAGAAATCCATATATGGGCTCAAACAAGCGTCTCGATAATGGTATTACAAATTCCATCGAGTGATTCTCTCATTTGGTTTCGAGAGTAACCCAGCGGATGATTGTATATATCACAAGTTCAGTGGGAGTAAATATTCTTTCTTGGTTTTGTATGTGGATGATATACTGCTTGCCACAAACGATAAGGATATGTTGCATGAAACTAAGAAATTTCTATCTAGACATTTTGAAATGAAAGATCTTGGTGATGCATCATACGTGTTAGGTCTTAAGATACTTAGAGATCGTTCTCAAGGTATTTTGGGTCTATCACAAAAAGCCTATATCGATCAAGTACTCAAGCGGTATGATTTGGAAAACTGCAACCAACAGAGACCCCTGTTGCTAAAGGGGACAAGTTTAGTCTAGAACAATGTCTCAAAACACAGTTGGAAAAGAAGCAAGTAAAGGACAATAAGTATGCCTCCATAGTTGGAAGCATAATGTATGCCCAAGTGTGTACACGTCCAGACATTGCTTTCATTACAGGTATGCTAGGCAGGTATTTGCATAATCCAGGAATTCAGCATATCAAGGCAGCTAAACGAGTTTTGAGATATCTTCAAAGAACCAAAGACTTTGCACTAACGTATCGGAGATCAGATAGGCTGGAGGTCATAGGATATTCTGATTCTGATTTTGCGGGATGTCAAGATAGTTTAAAGTCAACCACAGGGTTCATCTTCATGATGGCAGGTGGAGCTGTTTCATGGAAAAGTGCCAAACAATACCTAGTGGCATCTTCAACCATGGCAGCAGAATGCGTGGCTTGCTATGAGACGTCATTATTTGGAACATGGTTGCGAAATTTTGTCACTAGGTTGCGTGTAGTGGACTCTATCCAAGCTCCACTAAGAATTTTCTGTGACAATAACTCAGCAGTCATGTATGCTAATAATAACAGAAGCTCAGCCAACTCGAAGCACATCGACATCAAGTTTCTGTCTGTTAAGCAAAAAGTTGAGAATGAGAATTATCAATCAAGCACATTGGAACAAACTCAATGATAGCAGATCCACTAACTAAAGCATTAATACCCAAGCAGTTTCTGAAACATGTAACTAGTATGGGTGTAATTTCAGTTGAGGATTCTAGACTTTAGTGGGAGTTTTGTTCAGTGGGAGTGCTAGATTTGATGATAGTTTTAGTTTATTCAGTTTATTCAGTGTATTATGTAATGAATATTTCTGCAGAAATAAATAAAGTTTCAGTTTTCAGATTCAGTTTCAGTTTTCATTCTCAATTTATTTAAGTTGACCTCACTTCAGTTTTTGGGTGACCAATAAAGTTGGAAATAGACACGTGACAGTCACACTTACGTGTATTTTCCACACCACTTATACACATCTTAATTCAATGTCGTTCTTTATAATGATATTGTGATCATTGTGAGTTTAGTTACGACAGCTTTATAGGATTAGAGGCCTGTAAATGCTATAATGTAACGAATGCTTCCTTGGTCTTCTATTATTGTAAATGATGGACGGAATTAAGGACACAAAATTTTATTACCATAAAAGATGAGCTCATTAAGTTAAGGACATTGGATAACACTAAACATAATAGCCCAAGTGGGAGATTGTTAGATTATTTCCATATAGGCTGACGAGTCTATATGGAAACAATCTAAATTAAGTATGGGCTGATTATTGTTTGGTATCCAAGTTTCTATTGATTATGGTAATAAGCTAAACATGGCTGTAAAGAAATAGCAGATTTTGTGCAATAGATGTGTTGCCTTTTATAGGTGGTTATATTTAGAAACATTACCTATTTTATGATAGACAAAATATGATATTGTGTGGTGGCCAAGAAGCCCTTGGCACTATAAATAAAGGGGTTGGTCCCCAAGGAACAGGATACACACGAGTATTGCTGCATACATGCGTTGATAGCAGCATCTCTGCCCCTCTCCCTAATTATTCCATCGATTAGAGAGAGATAGTGCTTTTGTTCAGGCTAAAGGCATCAAAGGGCGCGTCTTGTTCTCTTGGAAGATCTTTCTCCCTACTTAGGTGCGTGGAACAGTTTTGGTGAAGGTGCATACACATCAGGACACATCAAGAAGTGCTTAACATCAAGATTCAGACCATAGCAATGGAATTAGGTAAGCTTCCGCTCTCGATTTAGTTTTCTGGTGTTTTGGAACGGTCCGGTCTATGACCAGAACGGTCCGTTCCAACTGCTGGTTCTGTGAGTTTATGTTTTCTGGGTTGCTTATTTGACTTGTTAGAATTGTTTATTCCCTTTGGCTTTAAAGCAAACCCAACAATATAAACTAGAAAAAACACCAAATTTCAAATCAGCTAGCTAAATGAACGAAATTTAAACCAGCAACTAAATAAGTAGCAAACCATTTTAGAAATTTACAAAAATAGACCAGCAATTAATCAATTGATAGCCAAGTAGTTCGCTCATTCTCAAGTAGAGAGATGAGAGAGATAGAGAGAGAACCTGTACTTCAAGCTCGTTAGGATTTGATGCGGAACAGATCTGAGCGACCCGAAGTGCGAGTGATAAGAAGGAACGACGAGAAGTGCGAGTGAGAGGCAAAAATGCCAGTAAGTACTCTAAGAGGCACGATCTGCGATGGAGATTCAAAGGAGAAGGAGCTAGCGGATTGGAGAAAGGTTTCGAAATTTAAGAGAGCGAAGAAGTTCAGAGAGATGGTTTACCATAAGAGCAGATTAACGAGGAGAAGCAACATAACATTTCTCATCAAGCGATAGCTGAGACGAGAGAGGGAGAGGGAAAGGGAGAGAAGAATGGGACTTGAGAAACGAGGAAGAGTATACTGGGAAATTTTAAAATACACCTGAAATGATAGTATTTTTATTTTCAGAACGTATAATAATTGTATAAGTGTGGCAATTTTTTTGAGTATAATTGATTTGAGGTGGCATTGTTCTAAGAGTTTAGTTTAAGATGGTATTTTTCTAATTTTGAAGTTTTGAGATGGCATGTACCTAATTCTCCCTTTTGATAATCTGATATGATCTATGGTTTAGATCTAAATATCAGATAAAAACTAGCAATTAATCTAACGTTGTTATGTTGCTGGGATAGTGTTTAAGTGAAATTTTTCGCTACTGTTCGCGTGTTCGATTCTAGAGAAAGGGTTTGCTCGCAACCACGCCGCATCTTGAAATTTCATTTTCAAGAGTAAGTCTCAAGTGAACGAAAAAGAGCTGCTATCCTCTCGCCTCCAGATGTACTTAATCTCCAGTCGTATCCTTCTCCGCTCTCCAGCCATCAGATTTCATCTCTGCTCTCCGTCGATCTGATATGGCAACATATCTTTCTCTTTTCCATTTAAAAATCTACGTGGCTCTTTACTCTTTTGCTTCGTTAGAGTTTGTATACTGGCGCCGCTCTCTTCTCCTCTCTAGGTTTGTATACTACTTATAATTTCATATTATCAACCGAATTTCCTAGATTTATGAAATTAAAGTGCCAATTTAGATTTGGTCTCAAAGCAGGGATGACGGCGGAAAAGGTGAAGAGGTGCTCCTCCCTTTTTTAACTCTCATCCAGCACTCAATCAGCGACTCTCTCTCTCTCTCTCTCTCTCCATTTTGATTTCTTCTCTCACCTTCCCTCCATGTCTACTTTTGCTCTATCCCTCTTACACTTCATCTAGTGTTTACCACAAACCCGGCGGGTCAGACCCGACCCGGAATAAACCCGTCCCGTTTCCCGACCCGGCCCGGACCGTGCATGAACCGTGATGGACCGAGAGGGTGGTCCAGGTCGGGTTTATCATGGGTTTAGGTCTCCATTTTAGTATAGACCCGCCTTAAACCCGTCCCGTCTTAACCCGTGGACCGGCCTGGACCGGACCTGAAACCTGTCCTAAACCCGTGAAAACCCGTCTAAATCCAACATTCTTAAAAAAAAAAAAACCAACCCGTCTAAACTTTAACCTGGCCTCTCGACTCTTATCCCTGCCCAATAGGGCTCCGACACGCGTCCACAACCCCCTCTCTCTCTCCGACACGGGCCAGCCACGCGCCAGCACACGCCACGCCACTTGTCGCACTCCTATTCGCCCTTTCCCTCTCTCTGGTTTTCGCGCCCAATCCCGCCTCGACACGTGTCCCACCCACCAGACCACGCGCCCAGTCGCCCGACAGTGTCCTTCTGGTTTTCGCGCCCAATCTGGCCTCGACACGTGTCAAGCCGTGCAGACCACGCCTGACAAATCCTGACACCTCTCTCTTTTGCGCCCAATCCCTCGTCGACACGTGGCATTTTTTTTAGCCGTTGTAAATTTTTTTTGATGAAATTAGCCGTTATAAATTAAATGGGTTTTCTGGTTTTTCTCAACGGCTCTTTTAGCCGTTACAATCCCAACGGCTATTTCAGAAGATTTTTTTTTAAAATAATATTACAACATTTAAAACTCTATAAATACTCCTTTTATCATCCCATTTTCACACCAATTCAACAGCAATCTCTCACTCTCTCACTCTCATATTTCCATAGCAAACATTCTCTCAACCCTATTTTCATAATTCCATTTCCATTTTCATAATTCCATAATTCTATTTATATTTATATTTGTAGTAGTTTTTCAATACTATTTTCGTAATTTTGTATTTAGTTTTATTCCAATCTTATCATCCAAAATTCCAAAAAAAAAATGTCATCTCCACCTCCTAATCCTAATGATCAATTTGCCCAACGATTAAGTGAAGATATATTTGGCCCACCTCTTACTTATCCACCACCAACATATCCACAAAATCCTAATTATTCTAGCGGAGCGCATGGTGCAAGTTCGAGTGTTCCCGAAATTATTCCGACTCCTTCAAGTGCAACTCCGGATTCTTTCGTTCCACCGGCATCGGAAACGAACACTCAAGCAACGGAGAAGAGGAAAAGGTCCGGTCCGAATTACAACACAATTTGGTGGCGATATTACAAAAAAACATTAGACGAGAATCAAAATTTGAAGTCCGCACGGTGTAAGGTAAAAATTGTTCCGCTAACTTTGTATACGTTAAAAAAAATGGCATGAGCTCCTTTCAAAAACATGCCAAAAAACATGAAAATGCCCATGAAGAACTGCAAAATGAACCAGATATTCGGTATGTCTAAACAACTTTAAACTCGGACGGTACTAGAACTCACCGAAAATATGACCCGGAAAAAATGCTTACCGAATTTACTCGTTACATTGCCCACAAAGAACAACCTTTAAGTATGGGTAATTGCTTGAGTTTTGCACGATTGGTAATTTGTGGTGTAGGCGAACCGCTTTATAGGAGATTCCACTATAGGAAAATCACCAAAGAACTCAAGAAGCAATTTCTTGAACGGAAAAATGGATTAGTGGCCCAATTTTCTTTAGCTACTTACAAGGTCTCAATAACATCTGATATTTGGACTGCTGGTAAACATGGCCTTGGTTATAGTTGTATTACTGCACATTATATTGATGACAATTGGATTTTACAGAAAAGAATCTTAAGTTTTCGTGTTTTAGATTCTCCGCACACCGCAAAGGTAATTTACGATTCTATTATGGATGTTTTGAAAGAGTACAACTTGGTTAGGGATTTAGAAAAGAAGATTTTCTCAATATCTTTTGACAATGCTAGTAATAACATTAAGTCAATAGATTATTTTCTCCGGTCCCTAAACCCAATTATGGTTGGTGCCATGTTACACCAAAAATGTGCTTTTCATATTTTGAACCTAACCGTAAAGGCCGGCCTTGAAACCGAAGTTGTTGACAACTTGATTACCAAATTTAAGAATACCATGACCCATATTTACTCGAACCAAGTTAGGAAACAAAATTTTCATCAATTATGCCAACGAGTAGGGTTAAGTAAGTTGGCCGTTCCATGGGACGTAGACACCCGTTGGAACTCAACTTATAGAATGCTTCACCGAGTCCTCCCTTACAAGGAGGTCATAGATGACATGTTGCAGAGCAATAGCGATAGCATTCAACTATTGCTCTCTTCGGACGAGTGGCAACAACTCCAACATGTAAAAGACTTCCTCCAATCCTTCTTCGAAGCAACCGTGAGGTTATTAAGCTCATACACTCCATCGGCCCACGAGCTCCTTCAACAACTCTATAACATTTCCAAGGTGTATGACCGTATTAGAGGTAAATAATTTACAAATATAATTATCTTAATTTGTTTATTTTTTAATAAATTGTAATAATATTTTATCTTCCAATTTTTAGAGTTAGAACATCGAGACGAAACTATTGCACCGATCGTAGATGCAATGAAGGTCAAATTTCTAAAACTGCCTAAATCCATCATTGAATAAGATGTGGACTGTGAAGATGTTGCAAAAGTACAAAAGACATCTCGGTTTACCAAGCCACAATGAGGAGGCACGCGTCAACTTTGCATTGGAGACTATGTTCAACATATACAACGCACGGAGAAATTCCGCTCAACCGCCTTCAAGTTCAACAACAAGGCCTAACACGTATATTCTTTTTTCTGAAATTTTACTGATTAACTTATATACTTTTTTTTGAAATTTTACTGATTAACTTATATATTTTTTTTTTGAAACTTTACTTATTAACATATATAATTTTTTTTTGAAATTTTACTGATTAACTTATACTTTTTTTATTTTAATTGAAGCAGTAGTCGTCGTGTTTTGTTAGATGAGTTGCGAGACGAGGATGACTTAATCACTGGATATGGAATCACGAACGAATTATCGAGTTACACAGGGTTACCGCTGAACATGGATGATGAATCAATTGACATCCTCGACTATTGGAAGAGACATTCAAGTGCTTATCCAACGCTAGTGATGATGGCGAGAGATATATTTGCAGTCCCCATATCTACCGTCCCATCTGAATCATGCTTTAGTTCAGCGAACAGAATTCTCACTGATAGACGGAGCAAGCTCGGCCCAAATGTTTTCGAAAGACTTGTATGCATGAAGGATTAGATCGAAGCTGAAAATCGAATGCAACATTTTGTTCAAGGAGAAACTAGCGGTGCTGAAACTCAACCAAGTGCTACTGGGAGTGAGGTGGATTCGGAAGATGAATATGATCCGAAAGATACCGACCTATGGTATTTGCGCAAGAACTACTAGTTTGGTATTGGTGGGATAATTTTCTAAACTCTTTAAATTTAATTTCTTCTAAAATTACTTCAACATATTTATTAAAAATATTACTAACAAAAAAAAGTTAGAATTCCGCCTATGTTGTTATTTTATAAAATAATTTAATAGCATAGCTGATCCCAAGCCCGGATAAAAGGAGGAGGGTAACTTTAATTATATTTGAATTTGTTCAATTATTAAAAAAATTACAAATCAAGTTTTTAAAATAAAATAAATTTAAAATAAACTACAAAATTATTTTATTATTAATTTTATTAGACATAATATATTTTAACTAATTTTTATAACTTATATGTTGCAATCTTTTGTCATGCAAAATTGTAAACCATTAACCATCAACAATAAAAAAAACATTAAAAATTTACAAATCAAATTAAAAAAAAATGAAAATATACTACAAAATTATACTTAATTATTTGATCTATAAATATAATATATTTTAACGAATTTTTATAAATTTATTTTACAAATTTTTGAGATGAAAACAATGAAAAAAGAAAAAAATAAAAAAACTGGAAAAAACCGCCCTTGGACCGGCCTGGACCGGACCGGCCTGCCTTTACCCGTCCGGTTCACCTAGGGTCGGGTCTATCAAGGGTTTGGATCAAGGTTTGGGAGGTGGACCGTGATAACCCGTCCCGTTTTAACCCGTGAACCCGTGCTAGACCGGCCCGGGATAACCCGTGGACCGTGGGGGTTTGGACCGGACCGGACCGTTTGGTAAACACTAACTTCATCTGCTCCATTTTTCTCAAGGTATTTATGCAATATTTTTATTATATTTTTGTGTTCACTTTATTACATTCATCTATTCAAATTGTTTCATGTATTTGTTCACTTTTTTTAATTTATTTGTTTATTTTATTTGTTGTATCTGTTAATTGTGTTGTATTTAATTATTCACTTTGTATTTTTAAATCTATTCATTTTTTATTTGGCTCTTTTTACATTTGTTAACTATATTATTATGTGTGTTCACTCTGTATGTTAAATATGATCGTTTATTTCTTACTTCACAAATTTGTATATATGTTTACTTTATTGTTGTACATATTCACTTTAATTATTGTATCTGTTCATTTCTGTTTCTTTATTTAGTCAATATTTGTGTCTCTTCGCTTTGTTGTTGTAAGTGTTATTTTTGTTGTTGCATATATTCATCGTAAAATAGAAAGGCAGAGTCTATTCATGGTGATAGTGAAGGGGAGTAAGGCTGAGGCAAGAGAAATGAGGAAGAGGAAATATGTGAAACGAGAGGTGTAGGGAGGAAAATTGAAAAAGATGACGAGAGGTGTAGGGAGGAAAATCGAAAAAGAGGAGAGGTGCACGGAGGAGAAAAAAGCGGAGAAAAGAGAAGGGAAACGAAGGGGGTGAGGAGAGGGAGAAGAGAGGCGCTAGTAGTTGGGAAGGGAAGGGAGCATAGATTCGAGGGCGTCAGGGGAAGAAAAGAAAAGGAGAGGGGAGCAGAGACATGAGAGAAGAGCGCGATTTCGATTTTTAGCGCACGAATGACATGGATAATATTTTGGGGGATCACTGTCATCATTTTTGTAGATTTAGTGCGCACAGACAAAAAGAGAGTCCATAGTCGCTGTAGGTCTTGCGCTTGAATTCAATATCTGAATTCAAAATATTTAATTGAGTTATCCAATGTGGCAGTTGTTCTTGTGCTTGAATTCAATATCTGAATTCAAAATAGTTAATTGGGCCATGTGGCAAACCTCTGCGGCTCTGCCTTTGTGCATAACAAATACATAATCGCTCCTTATCGGTTTATGAGTTGAACAAAATACTACATTTCTTGTAATAAATAATAATCATCGAATAATTAATAGTGATATGTCAAATACCACAGAGATTAACGATGCTTCTATCGTTGGCCGCTACTAACGAGCATTTCCGGTGTCCTGTTTGAATATATACCGATCTGCATCCTCGACAGTCGTTTAAAAGGACTGTGCCGAGCAGTCCTTTTATTTTGTCTGTCCGATCTGGATCCAATGGTGCATGAGAGACTCAGCGAAAAATCGCTGTCGAGGGCTTGCCCTCCCTGCCCGATTTGCGCCTAGCCCTACTGTCAGAATCTCCTTTTCCGCTCTTGACTGCTCCTATTGGCTACTCGCCACTGGACCCGCCTAGACGCCTCTCCTTCTCCATCGCCATCTCCGACTCCATCCCAACTCCTTCCACCTCCTCCCGCCACCCCTTCTCTGCCTCCGCCACCTCCTTCAGAGGACTGGTTTTCCATTGATGCGGAGGCAGAGAAGGGGTGGCGGGAGGAGGTGGAAGGAGTTGGGATGGAGTCGGAGATGGCGATGGAGAAGGAGAGGCGTCTAGGTGGGTCCAGTGGTGAGTAGCCAATCGGAGCAGTCAAGAGCGGAGAAGTTTTAAAGGAATCCTTTTCAACGTGGGTACAATTTTGCAGAAAACTGAGCTCACAGTTTATTCTCAAAAAAATTTAAGGAGCATGAGTGTGCACGGCGTAAAACATGATGTTCTTTATAATTTACAGCCAGATGTAGCTCTTATTCTCGTGGATGGATCTTGGGATACAAATAAGAATATGGGCCTTGGAATTGCCATTTACAATCCTTATGGTGACCTTTATCATTCGGGGGGTCATTTGGATGGGCTAGGAATAGTATATTCCTAGGAATAGCTTCTTCCTAGACATAAATCGCTCTCACAAAGTTACACATTTCCCAACGTTTTACCCCTAAAATCCTTATTCCTTCCTTATTCCCATACGATCCAAACGAGCCCCTGGTTCTAAAAAGGGATATGCACAGGATGCCTTTTGTGCTGAAGCATATGCACTTCTTTGGGCAATACAAATGGCAGCCACAATTTTAAATGTTTTTAAGGCCATGGATATATTTTCTGATTCACAATTATTAGTTGATTCTATTAATAGTCGTAATTTGCAGGAAATTCCGTGTTGGTGTGCTGAACCTGTTGTGCAGCAATGTGTGTTGGCTCTGCAAAGCATGGTGGCTGTTGGATTGAGGTATGCAAGAAGAGATGCTTTGCTTCCTGCACACAATTTAGTAAATGATCCAAGGAAAGGCAGGTTGCAGCAACGCTCTCTCAGTCAAGATTACCATCATGCCCCTAGTTGCTTTAGGTGGACTATGGCATAGAACTATAGTTGGGATGTATTACTACAGACCCAAGTTAGATGGTTCAGCTTTTGTTTTTAGTTTCAGAAACTGAAGTAGATGGTTTCAGCTTTTGTTTTTTAGTTTGAGCAGTGGGTAACCATTTGTAGTTTAGTGTCATGAAGTACATGATATAGCTAGAAGTAATATGTAATCTGTATGAACCTTGCTCTAATGGAATTAAAACCTACGGATTTTTAGATTTCAAAAAAAAAAAAAAAAAAAGAGCGGGACAGCAATGTATGAATTTAGAAACTTCTATGGGTGTAAGTGCAAAAAAGTTATAGCTTATATGTGAAAATGACATTAAGTTCTTACTGATATGGTGAATGTTTTATTCTTGAGTCAAATTTCAATTGGCCATTTGTTTATATACTTCTCTGGTTCTTACATTAAGTTCTTACTGATTTGGTTATATAATTCTAAAGTGAAAATGTCATTAACTTAGATTGTAGCTATCTGTATGTGTTTCATTTAACAGCTTGTATTCATCTCATACTTGAGGTTTCATTTAACAGCTTGTATCTCATACTGGACATTTAGGTACCACTTGTATCTCAAGTACACTCATTGTAGGTACCACTTCTTTGTAACAGTCATTGTAGGTAAACAAAAACATATAATATCTATTATAGAGAGCTCATTTGCTTAAAAAAAAAAAAACCACACAGAGCAAATAGGTACACATAGCTCATTTGCAGGCATCCATCAAACTCTACTAAAATTAAATAGGTACACATAATCAAATTTCAAATAAACTCATAATTCATCTACTGGTCCAGCTACAAATCACATTCAGGAACAACTCTTGAATTTCAAATATCAAACATTACAACTTCTTATCCACAACAAAATAGAAAGCTAGATAAATGAATCGAATTACACTACTACAAGGATTGCCAAAATACAACACCAAATTAAAAGAACATGTACTTTCAAGTATGATGTACACATTATTATAACCATTCATCCAGATTACACACAAAAACACCAAATTAAAAATTTCCAGTAATAAAATAAGAGAATGAGGGTCTTCAATCATATGTCGACTCCAAGCCCACCAATTGCAACAGTATCTCTTCCGTGTCCATCAACTGCATCACCTTCTATTTTAATGACTTCTCCCAAAGACCTGACCAGTGCAAAAAAATTAAACCCAAAGAGCAAACAAACTAAACCAAAATTGCAAACTGATGGCTTAAAAATGCTTAAGGATCTGATTATCAGTACAAACTGATGGCATATACAATTAATTCATGAAACTCACTTTTACTGGTTCTTTTGTCAGTACAAAAGACACAATCTTTTTTACGTGAGTGATGTGTGCTTTTTAGGTACACAAGGCTAATAAAAATTCTAACCCTAATCAGTCGGAATGCAAGCGCACTATCCTACCGCGTAGTATTTAGGGGTCGATCCCACAAGGAGGCGGTTTAGAATTACCGGACTAACAACTTTGGGTAATCTAGACCTGGCAAGTAGTTGGATTGGTGTTTAAACTACAAGGGTAAAACAGAAAAGTAGATAACTAATTTAAATGACAGTGCAGGGAAATGATGCAGTCGCACTAGACTGAGTGCAACCAGAGATGCAGGTGAAGTGCTGAAACAGGATGCGGGCTAAAATGCAACTGGTTAAACAAGATGCAGTCTACGATGCAAGTGCACTCTTAACAGAAAATAATTATATTTTTTGTTAGGATTATGATTTCGCCACTACACTCTACTTGAGTCAACGCAACAATTTACTTAGAATTATGGGGTTTCATCACAAGTACTTTATGCAATCCTTTTGTGCCTGGCTACTTGATTTAAGTTTGTAATCTATTAATACAAGTGGACCGTTTGGTAATAATCTATCCTAATCCTCTCTTGAATCTGGCTACCTAAACCACAAATTGATAATTTAAGCGGATTGCTAGAAAAATAGAAAAATCGACTACACCCCTGTGTCTAGCTACTCATACTAACTTCCTACAAACAAATCTCAAGCGGGCAAGAATTGGATAAAAACAAATGTAATGAAAATAAAAGAAAAGTATTTATAAGTATTTTTTTGCATGTCTACTTGTCTAAATCCGAAATCCATTAACTCGAGCGGACCGTTTGGTAATAGTCTATCCTAACCTCCCTTTGAATCTGTCTACCTAAACCACAAACAAATAGTCTAAGAGGATTGCTAGAAAGTTAAGAGAATCAACCACACCTTTGTGTTTAGCTACTCAATGACAATTTCATTCAAATTTATAACAAGCGTGCAAGTGATCAAATAAATCGCACAACACAGATTTAACAAAGAATAAACAGAATTAACAACCACCACCCATAATAACTAAAATAAATGCTAAATTAACCAAGCAAGAGTAAGAGCTACATCATAATCCTAAATTATTTTAGCTACTCATGAAACATAAATAAAATAAAACAACAAGTTTGAACACAAACATCACAAGAGATAAAGATGCAACCAATCTCCTTGGCTTTCATCTCTAGGCTCGAGTGTTGCACCCCTTTTCCTTGCTGTCACCAAGAGAGATGTAACCGCCGCCTCCAAGAGAGACAAGGGATGAAGCCCTAGGTCAAAATTCGACCAGAGAGAGAGGGAGATGAAAATCAGATCTGGAATTCTGGAATTGAGAGGTGATCCATCTAGACAGCAGCCCTTAGCTGCCTTTTATGTTGGTTTCCTCATTTTCTTTCACTTTCCATCTTTCATCCAGGCAAGAATAAAGGGCAAAATTTGAGAGATTTTAGCTAACTGTCACGTGAAGAGCTAGATTTGTTTCCAAATCTGCACCAGGATGCACCCTGGAATGCAGGTGCATCATCAAATCTAAAAGCGCCAGAATGCACCCTGGGATGCGGGTGCATCCTTAAACCTGAAATGCAACAAAAACAACAAATTGACAGTATCTCTATCTTTTGTGCAAAATGGAGAAAATTATGCATAATGAACATGAAAAGGGCAGAAGTTAGGACAATAATTAGACTTAACCGGACACAAATACTATGTCATTTTCATGTTCATCAATGAGGAAAGTGAATCACAATTCAATCTATTTAAGCTGGTCCTTGATATACCAGTTAATCTAGTTATCAATTTACGCAACTAATTGTCAATTAGCCAATTTCACTTAATTGAAAGTTTCAAACTTCCCTAACTGGTAGATTTTCGATACATTTGGTGATGCTATTGACAACTACACCAAAAAATCATGGAGCTATCCAAAGAGGTGTACGAATCCTTTTTCATACATTTTATGGTCTCTATTAATGGCCAAATTGAATATCATTTCGCAAAAATTATAAAATGTATAAAAACTAAGATCTAGGGTTTACGAGAGAAAGGAGAGAGAGAGAGAGAACTAGGTTTACCATATCGGAACTATCTTTGCTTCGCCTCCACGACAGGCCGTCGCTTCCAAAATCGCTGGATTTCTCTCTCTCGCCTTTCTTTCTTTCTCATCAGTACACGCAGAAGTTCGAAGGAGACGATTCGGGAATTAGATGCAAATTCCATCGATGATTTTCTCTTTTTTTTTTTAATATAAGGAATCAGGGACTCGGGCAGAGAGGACAAGCTGAAGAGAGCGATTTTTCCTTCTGTCTCTCGCGCGCCGTTGGATCAAGATCGGACGGATGGAGTCTTTTGACTGCACGGCACAGTCCTTAAAAGGACTGTCGAGGATGCGGATTGGAATACATGTATACTACAACATTTGAGCAAGTAATATAAAATGGGAGAACATGTTTGACCAAGTTGTATCATCGTTGGCACCATAACAGTTCCATCACAGACTAATAGATAATATTTCATTAAAAATTCATGTATATAATGTTTAAAGATTCAGCTAGCCATAAAAAATGGAAACTCCGAAGAGTATTTGGATAGAATACATGATTCCTCCTGTAGTGCTACTACTGAGGTTGCAAATCCAAGTGCTCTTCGGTGATCATACTCAAGTGCGCGATCTACATTTTAAACAGGGTGTCAATGTCAGACTCCGCATCCTCTAGATGGCCATCCAGTGGATGGTTTTCGATCTCAGCCGTCTGATTTAATCTCAATGGATATGGATGCCCCGTGCATAATACCAGGATTGATAGGTCCAAAAAAATCAAACCGTTGAGATTAAATCAGACGGCTCAGATCTAGAGACGTCCACTGGATGATTTTATTAAACCATCCAGAGGATACTGGTCCGTCAATGTCATCCTCTTTTATTTAAAGAATACACATATTTATAATTTTTAGTGCAATATATATATATATATATATATATAGAATGGATAAAATACACTGATGTGTACGGATCGTCCCCGTACACATCAGTCGTTTTTCAAGATCCGAAATTCAAACGGTCAATCCGAACCGTTCAACTTGTTCTTTATATTGAAAAACTCTTGCAGACCAAATTTTACATTTTTTCGAATTTTTTTGCTATATATTATGATATTTTCAAATTGGAGGGCCTGAAATACTCCAATTATAGTGTTTTTTGAAAATATCATAATAAATAGCAAAAAAATTCGAAAAAATGTAAAATTTGGTCTATCTAGGTTTTTCAATATAGCGAACAACTTGAACGGTTCGGATTGACCGTTTAAATTTCGGACCTTGAAAAACGACTCATGTGTACGGGGACGATCCGTACACATCAGTGTTCTATATCAACTCTCTATATATATATATATATATTTGTCCAAAAAAAGAAAGAATCGTATTTGAACCCCACAAAAAAAAATTTATATTCCACTATTGAACCCTAATTTTAATTTTAATTTAATTATTTTTATGTAGTCATCATATTAATCTATAATCTATAATCTATAATATTAATTAAGTCGCGATATTTTTTTTTCTATTTTTGACCGCTATTATTTATAATAAAAAATAGTTTTTTTATTTTTGTTTTTTTTATTTTTATATTTTGTATAATTAAAATTGTTTTTTTGGTTAAATATATTAAAAATTGTCATACCAATCATCATTTAATTTAGCAATTAAATATATTTGAAAATTTAAGATAGTTCATGCTGAATTATTGTCATCTAAAAAAATATAGCGCAGCGAAGCTGCGACTAGACATGTATCAATAATAATGATATAATAAGTGATCCCATATAAAGAAATTTCTGGTTCAGTCCACGAGTACGCCGTGAGTTTCCATAGTGAATAATAGACGTATGCAATGTATTAATGAACGATTATCCGTGACCCTTCCTTTATGACTTGAAATGTGAACGTTTTCAAGCAAATAGAAAATTGCAGATTCTTTTAAATTGGGATTGCCATCATATATATGGCGAAGTATGCAACATGTAGAATAATATTATAATACAGAATTACTCAAAAAACATTAGTTTGATTAATTGATAAATGTGGGAGTCAAATTTGGAGACTATATTGAAAAAAAAAGTGCATTTTAGTATTGCTTCATGATCCATGCGTTCACTAATAAAAAAGGCACAATTTTGAGGGCGTTCAATGACACACATGGAGTGATAATTTAAACTATAAGAGAGCTGCAAATATACTTAAAGAATCCGGAGCGGTCAGAATTTTAAAATGTTTGGATCCCCATAGGCCATAATTGAGAATACTAGCTGCCGATAAATATTTACACAAGTCGCAGAGAGACGGGCAGAGATTGAGAGGGAAGAGAGCAAGAAAATAAAGGATGGTTGAAGTGATAGAGTCCAGTTTTGTGGTGCCATCTGATGAGACACCCAAGGGAAAGCTCTGGTTATCAAATCTTGACCAAGCGGCACAAAGTGCATTTGTAGGCACGGTGTACTTCTACAAGAAAACTGAAGCCACCAATTTCTTCTCAGTTAAGCTGCTGAAGGATGCCTTGTCGAAAGCACTTGTGCTCTTCTACCCCCTGGCAGGTCGGCATGTTGTCGGTTCTGACGGACGTGTTGAGCTCAACTGCAATGCCGAAGGATGTTTCTTTGTCAGAGCCCAGTTGGATCGCACCTTCGACAGCATCAATTTGAAGCCATTGTCAGAGGTAGAACATCTCTTTGTTCCTAACAGTGAAATGGCTGGATCTCCATTCGTCATGCTTATGATTCAGGTTAAGATTTTTCAATCACTCATTTGAAATATGTAGGAACAAATGCTCGTCTCTTCCTTCTTATTCTTGTTTTGAATACTTTTTTACTTATAAAAGAATAATGTGAGTTTTTTATTGATCCAAACTAGAGTTGGTGAGAAATACGACTAGACATTATTTAGTATTAGAAATACCTTGTATTTGACATCTCCTTTTCAAATTTCTCCAATAATTGTTATAAATTTTAATGATAGAAAAAGTACATTGAATTGATCTTATTTGATGATCATGTGCTGGGAATGACAATAACAGTCTAACTGAATAATTTAAAATGTTCAAATTTGTAAAAAAAAAAAAAAAAAAAAAAAAAGTAATCCGGACTACCCGTTCAGTTAAGAAACTAACCCATATACAATTGTTTTGACAAAGTAATAGCAACATTACCGCAAAAAAATAAAAAATAGCAACCCACTCCAGTGCCGAGCTGGTCAAGCGCACTTCCAAGTTCTACCTTATGTTGGTAATTAATGTTACCAGTATTCAACTTCTGCTACCCTAATATTTCTTTTACTACGAAGCATTCATTAACTGCATCAACAAAGCAAAGTAAAGAAAGTTCAACATTCAGATAAAAAAAAAAAAAATTAACAGAAGGAAAATACAAATGCTCTCAATCTCTGTTATCAGTATAGCCCCACTTTTCTGTTAGTATATCAATATGCTGATAAAACGAGGTAATAGCCTCTCTGTAGCCTCCATAACCCCTTGAATGTGCTGAGATTGATAGATTTGGGGCGTGAAATGAACATCACTTTTTTAAATAACAGGTGACATATCTCAAATGTGGTGGAGTTGTGCTAGGATTTTCTTTCAATCATGTCTTTGGAGATGCTCGGGGCAGTTTCCATTTTATTCGAACTTGGGCCAGCATTACTCGCAGTGATCTGAGTAGCGTCATCCCACCTTCCTTTAATCAGACACCGCTTCGCGCTCGCTCACCACCAATTGTCAAATTTGATCACACAGAGTACACAAGTGAAACTATCATGAGGGCTGCTCCGAATAGCATTTTCACGACAACCAAATTCAGGCTGTCAACAGAACAAGTTCGCTCTCTCAAGAGTAGATGCAGTGAAGTGAATTTTACCAAAATTTCATCCTTTTGTGTGGTTGTTTCACTGGTATGGAAGTGCTATTGTGTTGCCCAAGGTCTTGATCCCGATACTACATCACATGTCATGTTTCTTGTGGACATACGTGATCGCCTGAAACCACCACTGTCAAAACATCATTTCAGCAATTCAGTTGTTTGGAGATCTGTGCAATCTAAAGTATCCAAGATCACATCCAATCCACTTCGAGATGTGGCTGAAAGTGTCAGATCTGCAGTTGACAGTGTCAATGATGAGTACGTTAGATCCTTGATTGACTATTTAGAGATTATGAAGAATAAGGTGTTTGCAAAAAAGCAAGTTCCTGAATCTCATTTACGAGTTGTTAGCATTTCAAGAATGCCGGTATATGATTCAGATTTTGGATGGGGTGCACCACAGTTTGCATCACGGTGGGATGTCAATGAGAATAGAACTGTCTACATCAGTAATGAACCAGGGGAATCTGGTGGATTAGAAGTTGTTGTGACTGTTGATTCTGCTACGATGCACTGTTTTGAGAAGTTGTTTAATGAGGAGTTAAATACTGATAATGAGAATAGTTCATCAATTGGTCGTGAAAATCATATTGGTCAAAGCAAATTGTGACAGCCAATAAAAAATTAGATGTTTTTTTATTTGAAGATAAATAAAAAAATAGATATTGCAATTTAAAAGTGACAATGTATTAAATTCTCATATTTGAGGTATTGTGACAGCCAATCAGATTTTTGTCTGGCCATATTTAGCAGGAAATCAGAGAGCCGTATTTACTGATAAGCAAAATACAAAACAACCAGCCAATTTAACAACCTATAGCATATATTTGCTTGTTGTAAAGCCACATTTAAGTTTCAAAGTAAACATAGGGTCCAAACAACCTTAATCATCAAAATCAAATATAAGTTAAAGAACGTTCATAAATACAGCTAGGCATATGAGATATTCTATGTTGTTGTCTGGTGAAAAATAAAATAAAAGTTAGCAGCAAGATCAATGTGGAGATTTGATATCTTTCTCATTCTTTTAAGGATCAGTGACTTTTTCTTCAAAAAAAAAAAAAAGGATCAGTGACTTGGTATGAACCACCATTCAGACCTTGCTCGAGATAAACCTAAAAACATACTAAGAACATAACAAAGCAATAGTGAGGCATAATACAAAGATCAATACAGTATTAGTATAACCAAACAATACCATTATTAATGATACTGGGAAACTGCCAAAACACTGGATAGTCAAAGAAATAGTAATACTGATTCCATATGAGCAAAATTGGAGCAAAACAAAGAAAAAGAAATTTACTGCTTACCAAGCCTATATTTTAATATTAAATATGCATAGTTGAGATCAGATGAAAAGGCTTCTGACAAATTAATTAATTTGTTGTTACATTAGACAATATTTTTTATGATTTCGTACCGTTTGCAAATAATACACATGCACATAAATTTGAGGTGAGCAAAGTGAACTATCGTTTTAACTATTGATTGAATTGCTCCACTTTGGTCTTCCCACCAATTTTGGAAACAGTTTCTAACACAAAGATTGTATGGAAAATTGGATATCACAAAATTACCTTCTGTTTGCACCAAAAAGTTGAAATAGTTTCTAACACAAAGATTTAGGGAAAATTGGATATAACCCCTACAATCTTTCTCATCTTGAAATAAACCCCTAGAATATTCAAATTCAGAAATAACCACTCCAATCTTTATGACCCAAATAGCCTTGCTGTCTAATATTCAACTCAGAACCTTTCGTAGTCCCATCTTCCTCCAGCAAATACCTCCATCTTTGTGTCCTTCTCTATTTACTTTATAAAGTTATTATAACAACAGAGAACAGACCCTCAGTTCTCATGTTTCTCTCTCTACACCTTACCATTTAGAAATAATAGACAATGGAATGCGGTGGAGCTTTATTCTGTTTGGTATTCCTTCAATAGATATTCAGGAGAGAATAGAATGAGTCTAAATTTGGCAGTCAATTGTGAATCAGGGGTAAAAATTATTAACTTTATTTTGTAAAAATATGATTGAAAATATCTGAAAAAGGAATAAAGTTGTCTATTTCAATAATTTGATGCTTTGGACCGAGCTTATCGTATTTTTGTTTTCTCTTTTAATTAACTATTTTGAAAAGCACGCGCATCCTCAGCAGTCAAAAAAAGGACTGCTCCAAGCAGTCCTTTCTTTTTTTTAATATTTATAAATTTTAAAACTCAAATAGAGAATCCAAACCGTTGATCTTGTTAAATTTTACCGGCGATGTGTTTTCATATAAGTTTTATAAAATTTAGAGTCGATTTGATACTTGATTAAGTGACCAAATTATGAACGTATTAGAATTAATCCAACCAGATTCGTTCATTTGTTGACCACTTGATCTAGTATCAAATCAACTTCAAATTTTATAAAACTTATATGAAAACGCATCGCTGATAAAATTTAACAAGATCAACGGTTTGGATTCTCCATTTGAATTTTAAAATTTTTAAATATTAAAAAAAAAGAAAAGGACTGCTTGGAGCAATCCTTTTTTTGACTGCTGAGGATGCGCGTCCATTTTGAAAAGAATGATATTTCACTTTACAATTTTATACTTAGGACGTATCTACTCAAGATGAACCAGCATAATGCTTATACGAACGGGCTTCATCGGGCAATAAGGGTATTTTGGTCATTAGATGTTAAAAATGAATTTAAAAAATTATATTATGACTAAATTTAATTAACAAGGGGTTATATTCCTTATGTATAGGACTAGAGGGGGTTATTTCTGATTTTGAAGATTGTAAGGGCTTATATCCATTGAACAAGATTGTGAGGAGTGATATCGCTAATTTTCCTAAGATTTATAATTACCCCTAATCAGAGGTATCCTTAAAGATATGATTTCAGAAGATTAGTCAATCATATAGTCCAAGTAAAATCGGATCCCTGGAATCCAACTCCAATCCTAACTTTGCTTATGTCAAATTGTCATGTAAGCTTACTTTATTTCCATCCAGCAAATCGAATGAGTTCTTATGTCCGATGGAAATCATGCTAACATTTCAATTTTTTTAGACTCCAAATTATAATTGAAAATTTGTGTTTTAGTTAGATTTTGGTACATTTTTAGGTTAGAAACTAAGTACTACCATTGTTATAGCTATTTTGTAGGTTCTTTGTGATTTTTGCGCATTTTGGTGTCACAGACACATTTCAAGTAGACTTCTTTGAATTAAAACAGACCCGACTAAAAAGTGGATCAATCAACGAACATTCCATGCCTCAGATGGATTTCGGGCGGATCCTCTTGAATCTGGATGGATCCGGTCGAAATCTGGACGACCTACGGATTGAAAAAGCTCTTTTTAGAAGGGTAATTGGGGAACCAAGTCTCCACTATTTTTTATACTTTCAAAGATTATTTTCCACGATGTGCAAGTGTCTCTAAGCCTATTTAAACATGAAAAGACCCCTAGTTTGATTTTATCAAAGATTTGAGTGAGAATTAATTAGGTTTTTTACCCGACACGACATCCCAGGGGTTCAAGCAAATCCGCCCGAAAGAAAACGGGTCCGTTCGAAGGAAAGCTGAGGAAGAAAAGAGAAAATGAAGTCCATTTGTTCTATTCTACCTCTTTTTTTTTATTTTTTGTTGGCTTATTCGAAAAAACGTTTTGGTTTTGTAATGATTCTATGACTTGTCTAACCTAGAATTGTTTCTTGAACAGAACTTATTCCTACTTAAAATTAGTTTATTTCCGAAATACAATGCAAATATCTGCTAAGGGTTTGTACCTTTGTGTTGACTGGCTATCTTTCGGAAAGAAGAAACACACCGCTCATGTAGTTGATCAAGACTTTCTCCACCACCCTTCACAAATAATATTACAAATGATAGCCTAAGCAATTTTGATAAATAAAATCTAAAAGTTAAAAAAAAAAAATAAGCTTTCGAAAAAAATCAGATCTATGGAGAGATCTTCAATATTTCATTTTGCACAACAAAGGAGAATAAAATAAGCTTTCATAAAAGAAGCATGGGAAGGAGAATTTTTACTGGAATTTCTTGATCTCTTTTGTGTACTAAGAAAGCTTTATAAGCACTAGGCTTCATCTTTTGAGCATCCACCATTGTCAAGTCTTGAAGATCACCTAGATGCCTCTCTCTGAGTGCTTCATCCAAAATAACCTATTTACATTACAGACGCACAATTTAAGATAAAATAGATACAAACAAACAAACAATGAAATAAAAAATTAAAATACACATTATGATCCAAAATGATTTAGTTTACTTCTTTCAAACCACATTGGTTTGCAATAATCTGTGCAGTGTCGGCTGCTCGTTTTAGATCAGAAGAGTATATGGCATTGAATTTGGGCTCCTTGGATAAGCGATTTGCAACCTAGAATGAAAATTAATGGGAATAAAACATAAATTAGAAGGGAGATCTGCAATTTTTAACTACACAATTGAAAGCATACCTTACCGCTGCGGCTTGTTGCCTTCCCATCTCATTCAATTCTGAGTCCAATTGTCCCTGATTATAAGAGGATGAGAAATTAAAAACTGGTACACACTTCCTATAAACAGTAAACGAATTGGAACATCATATACAACACTTTTGTCTCTACATGGGTTCGTACATTTAGTGCTCCATCAAATCTACTCCTCTAACAAGTTAAAAGAGAAGATTTGACGAGAAATTATGATTGTAGAATTTACTAACAGCAAACCCCAAGCTCTTAATTAAGAGAAATAACAGAAAGTAAATATCAAGCAGTGTCTACTACCTCAATCGCCACCAATTCGCCAGATTTGGGGAGGAATGAAGAAAGAAAATGGGGAAAAAATGGAGACCTGGAGGATGCGAGAAGCGTTCCAGGTGGTCTCGCCATGGCGTACGACGATGATCTCAGCGTATCCCTCTGGTATCTCCATCTCCAACTCCTCCTCCATGGCTGCTGCTACGCTTGACGACATGCTTCGCTTCGTCAGAGACTCAGAGCTCGACAGCGGTTTAGATCTTTTGTAACATCTTCCCTCGATCCATTCATGTTTTATGTCGCTGAAGATGGGCTCAAAATTGGCAAGTCCCCTATTTTCAAGTCAAGTCAGTCAACTGCAACATATTTCGTGCAATAATTTGGTGTACTGGGGAAATAAAGCCTTGTGTTCTAAATATAAACTATTAATGGGAAAATAATGCATCAAGAAATTTGCAGTAGGCTAGACTTGACACAAGTAAGATAATTTTATCTCAGATCTATTTATTTATGGTATTGTAATGATATTAGCAAATTCAAAATCATTTTTTTTGTAGGTTTATCGGCTTATTAAAATCGTCATAATAAAACGGCTTACTTGAATCACCACCCTGTCCACCCAACAGATTAATTTCAGAATAGAACGCTGCACATAAGCGGACCAATTTATATTTATTTTGGGCCTACAACGTCTATCAGTATCTAAAACAATTTAAGTGTTGTCGCACATTATATATACTCAAATTTTAATTAATTCAATTTTAGAGTTATATATTAGTCTTCTCTATCCTGATCTCTTGCATTAATCTTTAATTAAATTTTTACAGTTAATAATTGATTCATCTCATGTCGTAGTGTCAATTTGCATGAGGTTCCTACTTTGTATGAAGGTAGAAGTTTAATTTTCATGACTACAAAGAATTGGTCATGTTCTTATGCCTATTTAAGAAGTGTTATGTAACTGCTCCAATCAATTTTATAAGTTTAATGTAATCACTGTTTTTTTTTTTTTTTTAAAAAAAAAGGGAACTTCGACGATCAATATATGCATTTTAATTAAATATTAGAGGAAATCAATGTAACAACATGAGAGGGGATGCAATCAGTCGCCAAGGATAAAATGGATTAGTGAAGATTAGGTCTTAATTTGAGCAGGTACTATATTATATTTTATATTTTATACTTCAACAATGATCTATTTTGCTTTTTTCCTAATTTAATTTTGTAGTATTCTTTTAAGCCGTTTGTTTAATAAACTTGTTGTGTTTTCGAATCAGAGTTTATATGGAGATTAAACAACAAAAATTATAGTGAGTGAAAAGCAGTTGACGGAAGCCAAGTTTAAATGAAACTTGGCATAGTGACGACTACTGGCTCAAGATTGCAACCTTGATTACACCTCTAAGCAATCCACCAGAAGCTGAACGAGATGTCACTTACCAATAGATACATAGGCATCACAACATCATGACAATTTGGCAACTCATTGTAGATCGAGATGCCACCTATTTTGTAGCCCCGAATTTGAGGACTTGGTAGAGGTTGGCGGTGAATTGTAGAAAAATAATAATTGGAGAAATTGGCAAGGACCAAAAATGCACTCTATGTAGATAATTTTTACGTAGACTAGAACATATGTAGTACTTAATTCGAGTGTGGAACGTGGTTTGCAGATTCAGTAAATTTGTCGAAATCTTAAAACTAACTGTAATGCATACTTTATTTTATAAGATTTGTGAAAATCATCAGAATAAAACGTCGCATATAAATGATCACCAAATGTTTAATTATAAATTTTTAAATAGAAAATGTTCATAGGAAAGGTCCAAATTAAATTTATTCTAGGCTCAAAATTAAATCGATACTATTTTTAAACTACATGAATTAACGGCCTTGGCCAGGCCGACACTAATATCATCCATCTACAATGCAATAATGTAACCCACACAAATTACAGCGACATTCATTGGGATTTGGGAAGGTAAAATAAGAAAAGCATTAAATTGGCAATTCGTATGATCGGACGGTTTATAACACCTCCCTAAATTGGCAATTCGTATGATCGGACGGTTTACAACACCTTCCTGCATCAACGAACAAGATCATTTGTATAACACTCCTTTACTAAATATTTCTTCCTAGAATCCTTCTTCCTTCCTTTTTTTCAATGTTTCTTCCTTATTCCTAGAACCGGCAGAGTGATCACTTATTGGTAGTCATGTTTAAGGGCACAATGGTTGAGCTTGGCACAGGCAGAGAGCGGACAGCTGTTAGAGTACGTGATATTGACTCTCTGGTACCATAGTATGAGGTATTAATTTATTTTGGAGGAATGAATTAGAATGAGAAACGAAATATATATATCGAAATCAAGTAGTATTTATATTGACATAAAAATAATTTTAATTACAATTATTTAACATAGTTGCTGAGTTAGTATTTCAACTGTCACAAAAACGTTCTACAAAAAAACAATGTTACTAAACAAAGTTATTAGCAAAATCAAAATAAACTGTAAACCATGAAGAATATTAGCAAAATCAAAATAAACTGTAAACCATGAAGAATAGAGGCATTTGTCGACACAAAGCGATATTAGTCTATATGGGAATTACTTACAGTAATAGAGATTAGAACAATCAAGCAATCAAAATTAGCGTGCCTCTCCTCACCTCATAGCGCATCTCCTCTCTCGCTCCCCTTCTTTTCCTCACAGCGCGCCTCAAGCACGCGTCCCTCCTCTCCGCGCAAATCCCTCTCCCCTCACCCTCTCACACACTTCTCCTTCTGCCTCATGTATCCCTCTTTGTTGTTCTCTTTTTTTTTTTTGTCTCCTCACACTCTCTCATCGTTGGTGTGACTCCCTCCTCTTTCTTCTCCAACAATCCATTTTTTTTTTTGGTTGATCATGCGCCCATTATTTATATGTAAGGGAGTAGTTATATATGTCTATGGGAGTATTTAATATATATATAATCAAACTAACTATCTAATATATATATAAGGGAATAACTAATAAGTTTGAAAGGAGTATCTAATACACATAAGAGTATCTAATATTTTTATGTGGTAAGAAAGAACATTAATATTATGGTATGGAAGTATATAAGAGAGTATTTATTTGTATTATCATTATGGGAGTACTTATATTAAACAAGGGAGTACCTAAATGAACAAGTATTTTATATTTTATTATGGAAGTATATAATTAATGATAATGGAGTGTCTAATAAGTTCCAATGAACAATTATTTATGTAAGTAAACAATATAAGAGAGTAATTAATATGGTCACGGGAGTATTTTAATTAGACTGAGGAAGTATATATATTTTCATAAGTGAGTATTTTATATTAATCACATAAGTGTATCTCATAAGGGAGTATTTTTATTTATATTATAAAAGTATATAATTAATGGTAAGGAATTAACTAATAACTAATAAGATGAAGGGAGTATCTAATAAGTTAAAATAAGCAATTATTTATGTGAGTAAGTAAACATTACAAAGGAGTAATTAATAGATTCAAGAGAGTATTTTAATTAGACTCAGGGAGTATAGACACTTTCATAAGAGAATATTTTAGATAAATCACATAGTTGTATATTATAAGCGAGTATTTAATTCGTATGAAGGAAATATTTAATTGTAAACGTATCAATAGGGCTGACAAACATAAATAAAGCATATTCATAGAGCATATGAGAAAGGAAAGGAGATGCGAAAATAATTGAAAAAAGACGTATAGAAGAAGGAAATGAGGTGTGCGGGGTGGGGAGGGGTGGAAGGGAAAGAGGCGTGCTAGGGGTAAGCGGGTGATGCAAGTGGGGATGAAGAGGCTCAGAGATGACGCAAGATGTGCGGATGAAGGAGAGGCGTCGTGATGCGAGACAAAAGAAGAAGTGAAGGAAGGGATGGGAGGGAGGTGCGTAAGAAGGAGGACAAAGAAGAAAACGCACCGGATGGAGAGCGCTTACCATTTTCAGAATAGCGACCTTTCTATTTTAGGCATATGATTGCTTGATTGCTTAATGATCTGATTGCAGCTATTAGTCCCGTTAGTCTATTGACCCAACTACAAGACCAAGGCAGGCTAAACCTAGCTAGGGCTGTACGAACAACTCGTCAACCCGTTCAACCCATCCGATTCAACTCGTTTCTTTATCAGGTTAACATGATGTTGGATCAGGTACAAGTTTTAATTTTGATAAACCCATTATTTTGGATTGGATTACAGATTTTTTAGTAGCAACCCGTTCAGACACGATTCATTAAGATCTAAAAATAATTTGTCCTAGGTATATTCTATAGGTTAAAATTTCATATGATTTTATCGTATTTAATACGAACTCTATTTTTTTTTATAATGCATTTCTTTATTATTTGCAAGCACTCATAAAACTAAATCAGCATGAAATTTTAAATATATTTAAAGGTTTAACTTCTTTAGTTTGAATTTTAATTATGTTATCGATAAAAAAATATCGAGCTATTATGACTTATTTTTCTGAATTTTTTTATCAACCATATCTCAAACATTTATTATGATGTTATATGTTAAATTCTCTTTATGTTATCTAAGCATGTTTTTTTTATTTTATCAAAATTTGAACCTGTAAAATCTGTTTAACCCGTTAAACTTGTTATGAGGTTAACTATAATTTTTTCTTATTCCAACATTACCAGATTGGGGTCAAATTTTAATAAAATATTGCTCAACCCACTCGTTACATGAATCGAGATCCTATGCCGCGCGGCACAGGTGCAACGCACCATCCTAACTGTCCGATCTATGATAGGTGGTCCGTGAATTATACCAAATTGTAAGGTCCGAAAAATTTAACTGTCTCGATCAGATCGGACAGCTAGGATGGTGCGCTGCACCTATGCCGCGCTACACAGGATCCGGGTCCCTCGTTACACCCCTAGCTCAATCCTTATCCAGTGCCACGCGGCACGGTGCAGCGCACAATATCCACCGTCCGATCTAATCTGGACAGTTATCTTTTTTCGAATCTTACAATCTGGTATTTTCTAGGGGCCCTCCAGATTAGATCGGACAGTGCGGGATGGTGCGCTGCACCGTCCCGCGCGGCACTGGATTTCATTTCCCCCTAGCTAACCCGATGCACTTGCGGTCAGTATTCTATTTAGTTTTAAATTTTATATCTTGTTTGGATCCGAGAGCGTTGGAACAGATCTTTAGCACTCATTATATGGAATGAAATCCTCGACAGTCCTTTTTTTGATTGCTCCAAACAGCCATTCTTTCTTTTTTTTAATATTTCAAAATTAAAAAATTCAAATGGAGAATCCAAACTGTTGATCTTATTAAATTTTACCGGCGATGTATTTTCATATAAATTTAATAAAATTTGAAGTCGATTTGATACTAGATCAAGAGGTTATCAAATGAACGAATCTGGTTAGATTAATTTTAATACGTTCATAATTCTGTCACTTAATCAAGTATCAAATCGACTTCAAATTTTATAAAATTTATATGAAAACGCATCGCCTATAAAATTTAACAAGATCAACGGTTTGAATTCTCCGTTTGAATTTTTAAATTTTGAAATATTAAAAAAAAAAAAAGACTGCTTGGAGCAGTAAAAAAAAAAGACTGCCGAGGATTTCATTCCCTCATTATATAGTTTCTATTCTACTTGTAGACTGGCACAGTCGCTGTTGTTTGTAAACAAGTAGAGCGGAATATAAAAAAAAAAAAAAAAAAAAATCCAAATCAAGTCTAGTCAATCCAGATTTTTTGAAGCCCCAGTCGTAAATCATACTATCTTTTCTCTAATCTCTCCAGCTTTTCACTAGCTTTACGCCTTTACCCAAAGACCAAAGTTGTTATTCCCCAACCACTCCACCGACAGACTCTCTCGATCTTTCTCTTAGTCCATGGTGACCGCTGCCGTAGAAGTGGCCATCATAGGATGGTTTGTCTCATCAACCATCAGCAAATTGATGGACAAAGCACTCTCCTACTACAAGGGCCAGAAATCATGGCAGTCCGGCATGAAGGCCGAGCTGGATCGCCTTCAGCGCTTCCGGCCTCAGATCGAAGCTCTCGTCTATGCAGCAGAGAGGGGCGATCTACCTATAGATCGCAACCCGCCACTGAAAGAATGGCTCGGCCAACTCCGGGATGCTGTCGAGGAGGCCGACAATGTTCTCGATGAATTGGAGTACCGACATCTCAAGGAGGAGAAGATGATTGTAAAGTTTGTGAAGCGGGTATCTCAGCAGGATGATTTGCTGAAGAGATTGAGGGAAATTGTGAAGACTTTTAATGACCTTGTAACTGGCCTTGACACTTTTGCTCAGGTTCTCTTCATTTTCTTTTTGCGTTTTAATGTTCGTTTTTTATTGAATGAATTTTAATTGGAGAGGTTACAATTTATTGATTGACAACATATTCTAATTTCTTGACATAAAATTTATGAGTTAATGGATCGATAGACTAACAGGATGAATTAATGGTAATTAATTTCTTATTAATTGAATGAATTGTAATATTGAAAAAAATTGTTTGTTTAAGTTGAACTTGATTCCGTCACAAGTTATGATAATATCCAACTTACCAAAATAAGGAATTAAAATGAGAGTTTTACATTCCATAATTAGTTTCTAAGGACAGTACTCCATAGGAGGGAGTATATATGTCAGAACTTATTTGATATTGTGGGCTGTAGAGGAAAATCTTAATTCACAGGAAAAGAGGGCATTCTAACATCTGTTGTTTAAGGGAACACAAGGAAACCCAATCGAAGGGAAACAAATCTGACTTGGGTTAATTGCTTATAATTTACCCATTCCATTAAGCCTTCTTTTTAAGAATAATGTTTAAATTGCATTCGATTTGGATTTTCTATGAGGTCGAGCTCTTCGCTGTATGGCAAATTGGAGTTTCAGGTTAGATATGCACTTCTAATCTGTTTCAGACTTTCAGGTCAAATGATTTACATTAGTCATTGAAAAATCATTTGCTTTTGCATCTTCTCTAACCTGTTGGTATTTGGAATGGATGGTCTGAATCTACTCATGATTCTTCAACTAAATTAATAATTAAAAGAAAGATATAGCTGAAACATTAAAAAGAAAAAAATTCAGAGAAAATTCTTATCGTCTCTCATGCATTTATTTCTGGTCTTCTTGTTTCCAGTGTTTTTAACATGATCCATTCTATGTCATGTTGAAGGTCTCCTTTTTCAGTTTTCTTTTTCTTTTTTTTTAATCTTTTGATAGGATCAGATCAGGACCCTCAAAAAAAAAAAGATAGGATCAGATCAGATATAACATATTTTATTAAAAAAGTTGGAGTCATTTTGATAATGTTCATATCTCGAGGACTCCTCTTTTCAAGGATGATGTCTATGTTCTGTCGAATCCAATAATAAATTTTATGACAAGTATCTTATTAGGTCTAAAGTTATCTGTTTTTTTTTCCTTCCCAAAGAATTCTCCATTAATAATGTCTCACACATGGCGACCTGTTTTCAGGTTCTGAGCAGGTTAGATGGGTGCATTGCTACAAATGTGAGGGGATATATGGACCGAGAAACTGGTTCCTTGTTTACAGAGACTGAGCTCTTTGGCCGAGAAAAAGAAAAACAAAAGGTTATACGCTGGTTGCATTGCTCTGACACAAAGAGAATATCAGTTTTCTCCATTGTTGGAGTTGGTGGTGTTGGCAAGACAGCCCTCGCACAATGCCTATTTGATCATAAAGAAGTCGAGTGTTTTGAAACAAAGATTTGGGTTTGTGTATCTAATACATTTGAGGAAAAGGATATTTTAACAAAAATTTTAGAATCATTAACAAAAAGGAAACAAGAGTTTGATACTCTTGATGCGGCTCAAAGGACTCTAATGGAGAAGTTGTTGAGCAAAAAATTTTTGCTTGTGCTTGATGATGTTTGGAATGACAAAGAAAGAAGCAAATGGGACAAGCTGATGGCCCCTTTGAGACATGGCAAGGTAGGATGTAAGATCCTCTTGACCACAAGGATGGATTCAGTTGCCCATTTAGTAGCTAAAGTGGTTGGTGGACCTAAGATGTTTCTCAACTTGAATGGCTTGGAAGAGAGAGAAAATATGTTGCTTTTTGAAAAATATGCATTTGTCGATTTTGACCCAAAAAATTATCCAAGGTTGCTATCAATTGGTAATGAGATAGCTAGAAAGCTTAGGGGCATACCTCTTGCTGTGAAGACTATTGGTGGGATGCTAAACAATAAACTGGAGGATGAGCATTGGAGTAAAGTTTTAGAAGGAGGAGCACTCAACTCAGACGAAGGAACTGATGGCATAAAGGCGGCTATAAGGTTGAGCTATGACCACCTACCGCTTGAGTTAAAACCTTGCTTCAGGTACTGTAGCTTATTCCCTCAAGATCATGAGTTTAATAGGGAACAACTAGTAGATATGTGGATATCTGTTGGTCTAGTTCCTCATGATGAGAAGAGACAGGAAGAATTAGGAAATGACTTCTTCGAAATTCTAGTACAAAAATCTTTCTTTCAACCTAAGGCCTCTTACTACATCATGCATGATCTTTTACATGAGCTAGCACAAATTCTTTCAACAAATGAGTGCTTACGGGTTGTTACTAATAATCCAATTCAAATTCCACAAAACATTCGTCATTTGTCCTTGACAACAGATGATATAATAGTGCTGAAAAATCTTGAAGAATTGAAGTATTTGAGAACTCTTTTGTTATATTGTGATATTGAGGATGTCGAGTTAGGAGGTATCATTGGTAATGTTTTGAAGGGATTCAAAACATTACGACATTTGGATTTATCATTGAAGCATCCTTGTGATTTTCCTGAATCAATAGGCAATCTTGTCCACCTTCGTTGCTTGAGCATAACCAAAACAAAAATACGCAAGTTGTCACCTTGCGTGTCCACGCTTTATCATTTGCAAATCCTGAAAGTCAAATTGTTCTTCCTCAACTCAAAAGTAAGCATTCCCTCTGACATCTGCAACCTTTCAAAATTAAGGAAGCTTGATCTTGGCAGAAATCTTATAACGGAGGTACCTCATATTGGAAAACTTACATCTCTTCAATGTTTAAAAGGGTATCGTGTTAAAGAAGAGTTGGGGTATGATATAAGTGAACTAGAAATGATGTCAGAGCTTCGTGAATTGATGATCATGGATCTTGAGAATGTGAAAAGAATAGAAAAAGCTTATAAGGCCAAGCTGTCCTTGAAGCAACACCTTCATTATGTTGCACTAATGTGGAATCGTGGTTCAGAAATATGGACTCGTGGTTTTACAGGAGAAAGCAATGAGTCAGATAAGGAAGTTGCTGATTGCCTCGAGCCACATCCTAAAGTTACACATTTGATATTATGTGGCTATAGAAGCAGAAATCCTCCAAGTTGGTTGGATGCTAGAATTCATCAAAATTTAACTACAATTGAGTTATTCGACTGCAACTATTTAGAGAGGCTTCCTCCATTAGGGCAACTCCCATACCTTAAAAGTCTCACCTTACGAGACATAAGGGCATTGAAGAAAATTGGTTTGGAGTTCTATGGGTCTTGCCGATCGGACAACACTTTTCCAGCATTAGAAACACTTGAGCTTATAGAGTTGACTCAGTTGAACGAGTGGGCAGAGGATGCTCGATGTGATAAGTGGTTTCCACGTCTACGAAGGCTCGAAGTATGTGGTTCCCCCCAACTAGAGAATTTTCCGCCTATTCCAGCTTCTTTAAAAACGCTCATATTGATGTTTTTAGGTATTACCACACTTCCCAAATTTAAGCAACAAAATGAAGGAAGTAGCACCATTCAAGGCCTTAGGTTTCTGTCTCACGTGTCAATTATAGAATGCTCAAAGCTAGTCTCCTTGAATTCTGGATTTTTCAGCTACCCTGAACAACTTGTATCCGTTGAAGAACTTGAAATCTGGGACTGTTCTGAACTGGTTCGGTTGCCATCAGAAGGATTTAGAGATCTCATAAGTCTAAAATCACTTAGGATTGAAGGATGCAAAGAACTCCTTTTGATGCCTATGTTGCTCCCTAAAAACTTCTTTCCACCATCTGTTCAAAGGGTTATGTTGATTTCTTGTGGCGATCTTGTCGCATCTTTACCCCAATTATTACCTAACCTTTGTTTGATTTCTTTTCTAAAGGTGGGGCATTGTCCTAAACTTATATCACTACCCTCAGAAAATGTCCTCCGGCACTTAATATCGCTTCAAGAGCTAGAGCTAAATAATTGTGAAGGATTGAAATTGCTAGGTGGTTTAGCAGTCATCTCATCCCTAAAGATTTTGGTGATAAAAAAATGTCCAATGCTCGCAATTGGTTCACCATCGGATTCAGTTGAAGAGTCATCAAGAAATAGACTATCAATGGCACTTGACAAGCTAGACATAGACCGTCCGGAGCTTTTACTTGTCGTGCCACTTAGAAACCTACACTTAACAAAATCAGTGAACATAGCAAACATCCATAGCATGAGTGCACTGCCAGAGCGATGGTTACTGCAAAATGAAGCCTCTCTCCAAATTATGGATCTACATGGTTTAGCCTCAGTGGAGACGTTTCCTGATGGCTTGCAAAGCCTCACAAGCTTGAGGGTTTTAAGTCTAATTAATTTTTTTGGGTTAACGAGGCTTCCTAAGTTGCCAACATCGTTGGAGGTTCTAGATGTTGGTGGATGCAGCGAGGAATTCGCTGAGAGATTGAAGGATGGTGGTTCGGATTATGATAAAGTCAGGCATCTTGATGTGAGAGTTTTTAGAGTTGGAGCACACCACATTTTGGATTAGTAGGCTTCATTAATTTAGGGTGGTTCAGGGTACATTTATATTAATTTTTTTCCTTTGCATGTCAGGATAAATTTGAATCCGATCTCTATGATAATGACGATGTTATTGACCATCCTTGTTTGGACTCCTTGTTCTGTTGTTCACCGCAATATTTGATAAATCAATAGTATAGTTAGAGTATTACATTGATTAAGGTCTGTATTTGATTTGTCATTTGCCAGAATCCGGATTTAGATTCGTCACTTGTGTCATTTACTCATTTGACATCCCAATGTACATATCGTCAGTTCTGAATGAAATAAATCGTGCATTTCGAAAAGATAGTTTGGGTTAGTGTCGTTATCATAATTTTATAAAATATATTTCAAACATAGTCTTAGTTTTTTTGTCCTTTTCTGTAGCAAGATGATTCTCTCATTTGACGACCACCATACTTTTCGTGGATTGGGATTCATTGGGAATCGCAAATATTTGCACTATTTCCAAGTTTGTACGAAAGAGTTTCAAAATGAAAGGAATACAAGACAGATTTCATAGATATGTTTTGAGATTTATTAAAGATAACTTTTCAAGGAATTTTAGCAAGTCAACAAATAATATTGACAGTTATGGACTTATGGTAACCGCCATCAAAATGTGTCGGAATAAAAAAATAAAAAAAGTAACTTACCAGTCTTTAAAAAAAAAAAAAGTAACTTACCAGTCTTACGGTTGAATTAAGAAGAGGTTGAGTTTTTGCAAGAATTAGTAACGAAGTAATGACTAATGATATGATATACCAAAATAATGTGGCTCATGCCATCACATACATACTGCTGATATGTATTTTTTAACCATATTTGTATAACAACCGGTGAAAATTGAATTAATCTTAAACCTAGCAATGTAAACAACCTATAAGATTTTATGATTCATTGATTCAATATTTCAAACATTTGATATATCCCCAAATTTCTGACAAATTAACTGATTTGAACAAATTAACATTACAAAAGAAGATAGATTGGAACGGAGCAATTCACATTTGTGCTAGCTGGTACAACAATAGCAGGCTCTGTATGGTTCTGACTTCTGAGCCAATTGTTCTTTAGATTCTTTTTAATTGGATAAATTCATGTAAATTTGTATTTTCCATTTGAACTAACGTAGAAAGTTTGTTTGTTAAATATATCTGCTGGTATTGGCTTTTCGCTATCTAGTATCCCAGAAACTAAAGTCTGGCATATTAATGATTTGATATAGTTTCGAAAATGTAATATGGTTTTAGATGATACACTCACACTTATGTTTATGAAATTTCTGGAGCTGTAATCTTAATAATTTTATTCAGAAAAGATGGACCGGCGTCATGAATACATATATGAGTATTTACGAATATTTGATGAATTTGATGAAGTAGCTAAAGAGTTTATAAAATGTGTCGAAGAACATCAGAATGTTAACAAAAAAATAAATCTAAAATTTCGTGTCCTTAAAAAGATTATCTTAATTTCAAGAGGCATGATAATGGTAAAATTATTGAAAAACATTTGGTTAAATATGGAGTCCTGGATGGATGACAACACTTAAATACATCCGGTGGATTTTACACGAAAGAAAATTGGAAGTAAATTTAAATTTCAGAGCAAGCATTAATGCATCCGATTAAAGAAAAATAGCGCATAGAATGATTGATGGGAAGATATAGGGAATAATATATTCGTGGGTGAAAGAATTAAAAAATAGAAAAAAATGTAAGTCAACAATGTGATGATGGTAACAGAAAAAATGATTTGGATGAAATAATAAAAATGAATTATCAAATGATTTTATTGATGATGTTCCAGATATTTTTCAAAAGGTGGATGAAAACTCTCATATACCATTATATCCAAATTATAATCACGAGAAATTCTAAAGAATTAAAACTGTTTTTAATCTATATGACCTAAAATCCAACAATAATTGGAGTAATAAAAATTTCATATCTTTGCTCGTTATGTTATGAGAAATGCTTCAAGTAGAAATTACATTGTCGGATACAACTTAAAAGCGAAAAAATTATTATGTCATTTGAATATGGAAGTAGTGAAGATTCTAGCATGTCCAAATGATTGCAAACTATTTCGGAATGAGTACAGGAATCTTCATAAATGTAAATAAATTGTCAGAATAAAACGTCGCATATAAATTATCACCAAATGTTTATAAAATATTCAAATAAAAAAAGTTTATAGGAATAGTCCAAATATAAATTTATTCTAGACTCAAAATCAAATCGACACTACTTTTAAAGTACTTAAATTAACGTCCTTGGTCCGACCAACACTAATATCATCTATATGTACATGTAATGTAACCCAATTAGCCAAACAATTACGGCGACATTCATTGGGAAGGTAAATAAGAAAAGCAATAAATTGGCAAAATCGTACGAGCGGACGGTTTATTACACCTCCGTGCATCAACGAACAAGATCTTCTCTATTCGCCAGACGCCATTCGATCGAAGGCACGAATATCATATGCATATATATGAAGTTAATACTTTTATTACATAGAAAATATTGTTGAAATTAACACAATTTTATAATCCAACCGTGCGTCTGATCTTTTATCTCCTTTATTAATCTATAATTAAATATTTGCAATAATTGATCTCATGTGAATGAAGATACAAGCATAATTTTTATGACTAAACTTCATACATGATCATATTTTTATTTAAGGTATAACTACTTCAATCATCACATAAGTGATCATTGTTTCCCAAAATAAAAGTACATATACATCTCAATTAACTATTGAAGGAAATCAATATAACAACGATGAGAGGAGAGAATAATTCCCATTTGACACACTGTATTCTTACTCTTTAGGTCTTGTTTTTTCCCCAGTTGGCTTGGTAGCAACAACAAAGGAAATATTAAGCCTTGTTGCAGGTAATAAATATATTTCATATTAAATTCAACAATGATCTAACTTCATTAAAGGATTCTTTAAAGGTGTGCGCTTCAGTAAACAAGTGTATTTTCTTATCAGAATTGAAATAGAGGCCAAAGGAGAAGAATTAGAACGCTGGAAGCATCGCTCACTGGAAGTCAAGTTTAAGAGCACAATAATGTTAGGAACTCAACTCCTTGTGCAATTTTAATTTTTATTACTAATTAATACTTAATTAAACATGCATAACAAAGATCTAGTATTTAATCATCAAGAACTCATAAGAAATGGAGAGGAAATTTCGTACCTTTTTCAAAATCGTATTTGGAAGGCTCGACCTAGATCTTTTGAAGTCGATGGCGTGCTCATCACCACCTTGCCTTTGGCTTCGAGTCCATCTAAAGCATTAACCAATCTTCTAGAGGTTTGTGCTAGCAAACCCTAGAACAAGACTAATTTCTTGTTGACTTTCTTCATAAAATTAACTCTTCAATTAGTGGCTAATATTCAACACACAATTTTTTTATAGAAGAGCAAAATTATAGCAGCAATGGAGGAGAGAAAAACCATCTATTTTTCTGAAAATTTCGGCCAATTAATTAGGAAGAGACACAAGAGGTTGACGCTATATTTAGCGATGTTGTTTCTCTAATTAACAGCCCTATATTTAGACATCCAAACCTCATCCTTCTTTCACCCTATATGGACAAAATTGCCCCCCTATATGCTGGTCACGAAATGGCCTAATTTAGCCATTTCATTTTGTTATTTTGCTCTCATATTAACACATTAAATTATTCATTTAATGGTCCAATTAAATTGCCTTTTAATTGAGCTAAAATATTAATTCAACCAATTAAAATATATTGAATAAAATTAATTATCAACTCATTGATAATTATTTTGGAATTAACAAATGCATTAATTTATTTCTATATGATCCCTTTGATTTAATTAATTATAACGGTTTATAATGGTATATAATTAATTAATCAACTTATTACATTTTCATTGCATTTACTGCTGTGAATAAATAAATAATGCACTGTATGGTTAAAACTTTATTTGTGTGACTCTTTGAGGATTTATATTTATGTTGGCCATGGAAAATAAATCGCTATTTATTTTCAATAATCATAAGCGGTATCTAGCAACACGTTATGATTTCCAATTAACATAAATACCGTACCGCTACAGTATTGTAATCCTGCATAAGAAATATAAGAATTTCCTTATTTTAATTCTTATGTCACATAATATCATAGTATAATCCAAGATAAAAATGTGTCATTCTTGCAGATTATACATTTTTTGATCTTGGAGTTGATTGTACAAGTTGCTAGCAAACAATTCAACTTCATTAAGAGGCACCCGAAAGATATCATCACTCATTAGGTCTATTAACGAGGGATATAGGGTTTTCTTGATGAACAATTTTTTTCCGCACAATTCAAGTGAACATAAATAAAATCCGTATAGCAGCCATTATCAGGAATTAACGTTAGACGATATTTATTGAACATATCCTCATGTAGAAAAGTTGAACCATCTTTAACTTAGAATCAAACTCATGTGAAATAAATAATAACACATAACGCAACCCATATATTTATTTCATTGGGTCATATCATGTACTATGTTCTATAACATATATATATGCAATTAAGTTGATAATTTCTTATCTATGATTTGTAGAACTTAATCATCATTTAACTTGCATACTAATTTTTTATGATAATTAATGTTCCTTGTTAATTATCAAGATTATGGACGATTTAGATTTATTATTGTCATTCTAACGAATGACCCACAGAGATCTACAATTCAGATTCTCAACCTGAATGATCTGTCAATAATAAACTCTAGAAACAAATGATCAAATATTATCAATAACATAAACTAATATCATAGCCATCAAATGATTGGCTTCTAGGATATAACTCCAACAAATAATTGAGCTTGGCACTAACAGAGTGCGGAGAGCTATACGAGAGCATGTGGAAGACTCTGATATCATACTATGAGGTATTAATATATTTTGGAGGCATGAATTTGAAAGAGAGACAAAATATATATAAGTCAGTCAATAATACAATAATTTTATTTATAGTTTTTTTTTTTTTAAGAAAGATGGAGATTTTTGCCAACAATTTTTTTTAATTAAAGATGCATGTGGAGCTTGAACCTTTAACCTCTTGAAGGCCAGTCTGGTGCTCTTACCACTAAGTCACTAGACCACATGCATAATTTTATTTATAATTATTTAACATAGTTGCTGAGTTAGTATTTCAACTCTCGCAAACACAAATTTAAAAGTAAAATTAAAATAAACACAGAAATCCATGAAGAACAGAAGGATTTGTTGACACAAAGCAATAATTAGTCTATTTACCCGGATTGGCATCCTCGACAGCCTAATAAACCGCCTGTACCAAACAGCCAAGTGCATTTTTTTTTATATTTAAATATTTTAAAATTCAAATGTTGAATCTAAACTGTTGATCTTGTTCAATTTTACAAGTGTTGCGTTTTCATATAATTTTGATATACTTTGGAGTCGATTTGATACTTGATTATTAACCAAATTATGAACGTATTAGAATTAAATCGACTCCAAAATTTATAAAACTTATATGAAAATACATCGTCCGTAAAATTGAACAAGATCAACAGTTTAAATTCAACATTTGAATTTTTAAATATTTAAATATTAAAAAAAAATACACTTGACTGTTCGTCTGTCGAGGATGCCAATCCCTACTGACCCGGCTATAAAGACTGCGAAGGAAGGCTAAACCTATTCATTTGGGTGAGTTGGATAGCTAATATATATATTCGGCCTACTTGTTATTTTTTCCAGTTTATTTCTCTATTTAGTTTTTAAGCTTTTGTTTAATATACTTTTTGGATCCAGTTGCTGGTAACCTCGAAGCGGCGATCACTAGTGAACGGATGGGAGCTTCTGGCGATTAATTAAACGATTGAGGGATAACATAATTTTTTTTTTAGGTCAGTTGGCGAGAGCCAACCAACGATTCTCATTTATGTTCTTTATAACTTGAACCAAAAAAAATTGTATAATATATTATGTTCAGAATTCTCGATTTCGACTAATCCCTTCATAAATTATAGATTAGCGTTTTTTGAACTTCTTTATTTTTTCCCCTTTAATTTTAAAATTCACTATTATTTCTTTAAAATATACACTGCAAATACCTACCAAAATTTAGCTTTAATTTCTTTCATTTTGTCTGTTTGTTTTGGTTCCAAAATCCACAAAATTCGTAAAGTCATGATATGGTGGTTGATATAGGCATAGATTTTTGTCATTATTTGTGATGTGATTTCACAGTTTAGTCTTTTGCTTATTTCTTCGATCAGGAGAAAATTTAAAAAGGATTTAGAAAGCAGTTTAATCGGTTTAATTGTCAGTTTATTTTATTGCTATGAAATATGCTTCGACTTTTCACATTAAAAAAAAAAAAAAATCAATGGGTTGTCCCGTGTATATAGGCGGTAACGGATGGGTCTAATCAGACCCAGATTGGATTGGGTCGGATTGAGTGAGTTTATTTTTTTTATTTTTTTATTTTATTATTATTATTATTATTTTTATGATAAGCCCGTAGGCAACGTTTAATTTTGTCGAATTGTTGAGTCAGGAGTCGGTTCAGATTATCAAGTTTCGGATCATTTTTGCGTCTCGAGTCAAATCGGTTGTTTTCTTTTCTTTTTTTTTTTTTGTTTGGGTACCATTCAATAAGTTCATGACATGTTGGGTTGGGTTTCGATTTAAAGCAAGTCATATCAGACAAAATTATTTAGCTGAGTCAAAGCAGTTGTAATTGAACTTAATGGGTCCGCCCGGTTTGGTTTGTTGGTTTGACTTCAAAAGTCTTCAAATCATGTTCAGGTTACCGTTGGGTGGGATTTTTAGTTGAAGCTTTGGGCATATCATGCCCGGATCATAGCTTTAATTTCTTTTATTTTATCTGTTTTGTTTTGGTGCAAAATCCACAAAATTCGCAAAATTCGTAGTTATGATATGGTGGTTTATATAGGCATGGATTTTAGTCATTGTTTGGGTTGTTCGATTCTGGTTATCTAAAACATTTTTGGGCACATAAGAATTATTTCAGGTCATCACTTTAGAAATGCAAAACTCTTTTATAAAAAAATAGAAATATGCATTTGAAAAGAATTCCAATTCAACAACTTTTGTGCCACCAAATATGACATTTTTTGACTAATATTTACAAATTTAAAATTCAAACGTCGAACCAATACCGTTGATCATGTTCAATTTAACTATCGATAAGTTGCTATATAATTTTTGTAAATTTCGAAATTTTTGATACTCAATCAAAGGCCACAAGAATACGTAACTAATCTGTCAGTTTTTTTTTTACCTTAATCGAGTCTTAAATGAACTTTAAAATTTAGAAAATAATATGGTATTATATCACTTATTAATATCCAACCAAATAAAAAACCTGCAGTTGCGGTTCTGCAGCCTAGAGGAACTTATGTGCACTTTTTTACTTGTATCATGTGAACTTATCTGATGTATTCTTTTGGAGAGCACCAGTCGCTAAACACAGTAAAAATGAATATTTTTAATCGACCAGTAAGGATTAAACAGGAAAGTGGAACCAGATATGTTCATTTTATGGTCCGTGGATTTATGATTTTTAAAAAATGTAATTGAGCTATACAATAGCCCATTTTTACTACACTGACTTTTGGGCTGTCATATCTTAAAATTGCAAAGCAAACTATTTATTCTACAAAGAAGCTAATAGGCCGAAAAAAATAAAAAAATAATATTATAATATTAATAAATTATGATTATATTACTTAAATAATGCGATAATATGTTACTAGCTTGTATCATTATTTCAAAGAAAGATATTAGGGATAACGCCATTATAAAAGCACGATCCCCTCTTCTCCTCTCATCCTAGGGCTGTCAATGGGTACGGTACGGTACGGTAGAAGGTATTTTCATATCCGCACCCGTTAAATTTTTCTTTATCCGTACCCGTTAAAAAGGACTTTACCCGTACCCTACCCGTACCCGTTAAGAATTAACGGTACGGATAGGGTAACGGTACATAATGGGTAATAATAATATTATTAATTTAATAAAAAAATGTATAATGTGCTAAATAAATAAAATAGTATCAAATAAATATATAGATAAAGTAAAACATTTAGATAATATTTTAGATATAACAAAAATTATGAAATTTATTCTCATATCAATTGAATTCAAAAAATCTATATAACTAATTATAAATTATAATATAATATAGAGTGTAAGTTAATTTTTCCATCATCATAAATAAATTTGGATGATTTGGATGAAGATCGAAATGAATAACATATCTTACGAAATATGCTAAAAACATGATTATATATACATATATGTTTGTAAAATATTACCCGTTAGATAATGGGTACGGAATAGCCCTTACCCGTATCCGTACCCGTACCCGATAAGTTAATGAAAATTTTTCTTTACCCGTACCCATACCCGTTAGTCTAACGAAAATAAAACCTTACCCATACCCGCCTTATCAAATACGGTACGGGTAGGATAAACGGGTTTCATTGACAGCCCTATCTCATCCTCTTCTTCACTTCTCTTCTTCCTCGTGCAAAGTCTCTCGTCTTCTTTTCAGGTAAGGTTTTTTTGATTTATAGATTCAGTATTTATCAAATTTATTTAGTTAATTAGGTAAATAATTGAAAAATTAATAAAAATAGTAAAAAAATACAGAATAATTAGGAATAATTATTATAACTAACTTTTTTAGAATTAGATTTATATTTAAAAATTAAAAATAAATAAATTAAAAATTACAGAATTTTAGAAATTTTAAAAAAATTAATAGATTTTTTTTAAATATAGAAAAAATTTGTAAAAATAATTTAGGTTAATTTCGTTTATATAGATTAATTTAAATAATATTAGTATACCTAATTAAGCCAAGTAATTCGGAGTTATTTGTGTCAAATTAGTATGTTTTAAGCTAAGTTTCTTGGGCACCTAATTCACAAAGCATCTGGTAACTTGTGTCAAATTACTTTTCTCATACTGCCCAATTGCCTTTTTTTATTTATTTTTTTGTTCGTTTAAATCGTCCACTCCCCGTTTGCTTCCCATTCGTAAAATTTATTCTTTTGGAAATCAACATTTGATGTCCTTGAAGGCTTGAATACATATCCGAAGCTAACTTTATTTACAAGTAACTTCTTTTGTAGACTTTTAAAAATAATTCAGGGTGTTGACCCATCATTTTTTAAGAGAAAAATGTACAGGGAAGATGCATTCTGCATTATTTATAACAATACCAGGATTACATAAAATGGACAATTTGAATAATAATTCATAAACAACAAACATAACTTAACAAAAGAAGAAACAAATGTCACACAATTTTGTATCCAACTAGCCATGACGCGTTGACGCTGCATTTATTTAATTGCTTACATTCAATAATGCATCATGCTTCATGCATGCAGTTATGAGTTATCTCAGAACAGTCCAGAAAGCAAGCAATCAACGGCCTTTCCTCTTAGGGCAAAGGTGACCGCTCATGTGCCAAGCCACACCTCCATCTTCGTGTGCATGTGAAACTGGAGGCGCAAATGCATCCTTCAAAAGCAGGTGCCATTGTTCTTCTATGTCATTGATAGAGAACATGGTCCAAGTTGGGGTGGAGTTCTCATATCTACTGTGCGTGATGCGACAAAACTTCTCCACGTCTTCATTATTATATATGTCATCTGGGTCGATATCCACAGTAAAAACATCGCCATAAGGCCTCACCGAGTGCAAGAAGAGAGGCAGAGAAACTGGATCGACTGACACTGCAGCGAGATCTGCAGCTACAGCGAGGCTTCTCCCATCCGGACTGAAAACCGGATGGTTCACGTGCCCAGCAATGTCGTATCCACTCTTTATCACTCTAATGACTACGGTTGGATCACTAGCCTTAACTAGAAAAACAGCGTAGTATCCTGGGTCGAGTTCATGGTCCTTCTCTGGCACATCTTCGGTTGGCTTATGACGGGTTGACGAGAACACTATCCAGTCCCCTCTTGGAGACCATTGGCACTGTGTATCAATCCAATCCCCTTTTGTTAGCCGAGTTAGTTCGCCTCCGTTCTCCCCGACAGTTGCATCTTCCATTATATAGAGGTTCTTGTATCTCTTATCTCCACCATCTCTTGTTGATCGGAACACAAGTTTGGTTCCTATTTGTAACAATTGTCAAATTAAATACAAAATAAACATATTAATGCCCTAATTTTGTCAAAGTAAATATATGTATCATATATAATTGATTAATTATAAACTATTTTTCTGTACTTAATTACCTTCAGGATTGGTGGATGGGAAGGCATTATTGAAGTCTGATCCCTTTGTAAGCATTACAGGATTACTTGCACCACTTGACACTTTGGGGATAGCAATGATTTGCAATGGTTCATCAGGATGGAACGATGGTCCCATGCATACATATAACGTATCCTTGTCTGGATTTTGGTTCCACATTGGTGAGAAGAAGTTGTTCTCGCTTTCTTTCTGTACGTACAAAAAAAAAATTAAAAATCAGTCATCCACCCATACATAAGTTTTGATAATGCCAAAATTCATAAATTGGAGATATATATGTATCTTATATTTCTGTGTGTGTGTACCTTCAAGACAATACGCAATCCCTGGCTATCAGCTAACCACACTTCCTTGAACTCGTTATCAACAAAAGCAAGTTTGGAACCATCTTTTGAAATTGTTGGAAACGCACCAGACACCCTAAACAATCCAACATCTTCAAGTGGTGATTGAAACTCGTGGAAATTTCTTTGCATTTCGTCTCTATTCTGCATATGTAAATGACAAGCTCAACTGACATATGTACATTCACATGGGTTGATAAATCATCATAAATTAAAAATAATTCACTAGAACGTGCAGTTTGTTACCTGGAGAAGGCCTACATTGCAACGATGATAACCGATATGCTTCCCACCATCAATCAGAAAGGGGTTATAATGGTCAACTCTTGGTCTGATTTTTTGAGTGATTTGTTCTGATTTTCCTGGCGCATTTACATCAAAGATCTCAATATGCCGGATTTGTTTCTCATTGCGTTCCTTACTAAGCCCAATGTTCTCTAATATACCTACTTTTTCTTTGAAAACTGCCACTGCAACTCTGTTTTCATCAATGGCAGCTGGAGTTACTGCATTTACTTCTTCCGGCGTCACACGAATTGTCTCCTGAGTGCTAGTATTCAACCGAAATACTCCCCAAACTTCACCGACCTTTCTATGGAAAAATAAGAATTTGTCACCTCCCCATGTTGGCCAACCACCATTCACTATCACTCTCTTTCGCCCCAGTCCTGATGGCGACTTCTCTACATTCATGACATAAATATCAGTCTGTAGATCCTCAACCTCGCCGTCCCAAGCCTTGCCTTCAAATGAAGCCACCGCTATCTTCTTTCCAGATTGTGAAACCGAGGGATTTAGATCAAATTTCCCTGATCAAATTAAATTCTATTTTTATTTGCCCACATATATAATTAATAGAAAGAAATAGAGACATTAGAATGCAAACCTGGTGGAGTGAGGCGCTCAGTTTCCCCAGTACTGAGATTAGTTTTATAAACAACAGTCCATGGGCTACGACGATCTTGCACAGGCTCCTTAGTGGACACATAGATGAGGGAATGATCAATAATTTCGGATCCCACCTTATAACCGCCACCGAAGCAACCACTATCTTCCATGCGAACACCATTGAATGAATCAATGCCATAGACATCAGCCAAACTGAAGACTTTGACTTCAGGCGGGCTGTCATTGAAACGAAGAGCAATTTGAAGCGTTTCAAGGTGGTTTTCTCTTTCAGAGACAAATATCAAGCCTGTGAGGCGGCCTGAATCTATATCAGAATCTGTGGCTTCAGAAGCTAAATTTGGACGCTTGAGAATTGTCTTAAGCACTGCCGGTGGAATGGCTTGACCGTTGCTGTTGTATGAAAAACCGTCAGTTAAGGGAAACTCATCTTCACTTAACGATGGTGGAACTGGACAAGCGAATATGTCAAGAGGCACCGGTGGTCTATAGGTTGTGAAGAAGGCAATGCTACCTCTGCTCTCTTCCATTATACTAATTCTTCTTAACTTTGTTAGAAAGTGTTAAGCTTAAGCAAGCGAACTTGCTGCTTTATTTAGATTTTAGAACAAGAACTTGTGCACAGTATATAAAGACGTAGGATATATGTTTAAAATTTCTTCCTATTTTCTTTTTTTTAAATTGTCTCAAGTCTTATTCTATTCATCTATTGCATTTTAATTTCCTGGTAAAACGTATCCTATAAGGTTCCTAGCTACCATATGTTCCACCTCAAGTGACATTTGATTTCCGTCGAACGCGGAAATTTTTTAAAAAAGTTTTTATCGAATTCCACATATGTACCTGCTCATGAGAATATTAGAATAATAAAAATTCGTTAACCAAAAAATAACAAGTGAGGTTCAATCAATTTAATACATGATAGGTACCTGTGAGAAGGTCTGTTTAATAACAACAACTAAGGCACTGATCAAAATATTTTTTCCGCCGTATTTCATTTCATTTGAATTGATTTCTTAGAATTTTATTGGATCTCATTACATGGCAATCCCAAGTTCCCAACCAAATTACACCAAATCCATTCATTTTGATAAAAAAAAAAAAAAAACTTTCTAATGAAATGAAATCCCATGTTAAAAAAAATGAGATTTTGATCAAGCTAGGCTTAAGTCTTTTTGTCCCAAACAAGTTATAGTACGGTAGAAAAGATCACCAAAAGAATAAAATAATTGTAATAAAAGGAGGTAATGGTAGTAATAATAATAATATAAAACCTACATCCTCTAAAATCCTATGTTATGGCCCATCACAGCAGGTACATAGATTGTTTAATTTTCATAGACTCATCATATCACATTTTATTATTTAAAGTCTTTCTTTACTGCTTCATCCAATGTTAATTTTGGTCGATCTCTACCTTTCGGTATAAGAAATAATGTGCAATAGTAAATAATTTCCCTTTATTATTTGAACAAAATAATGTTTTACCGGTAGTCTTCAATTAGTATGAACACATGCATGTTGTAATTTATATTACCGAATCCAAAAGCATAAACGCCAACATCAATAGAATAATATATATATATATACTACGCCACTTTTTATTTTTAGAACCGGTTAAATAATGGTCTTTAAGACCGGTTTGAAGGTGGTGCTAATAATATGTGGTGTTAAAAATATATAAAAAACCGGTGTAAAAAAGGCGGTGCTAAAAACCAGACAGAAGCTGATAAAAAAAAAAAGCGCATCTTTAAGACCGGTTTTTTATGTAAAAAACCGGTCTTAAAAACACAACATTAAGACCGATTTTTTTGTTGAAAACCGGTCTAATTAATATGTTGTTTTTTGTTTCGTATTTTCATATCATTAAGACCAGTTTTTAAGGTTAAAAACTAGTCTTAATACTATTTTTAAGACCCGTTTTTACTTAAAAATCGGTCTTAAAAATTAGTAATTAAAAAAATATTATTTTTGGGCTAGCCCTATTTTTGCTAGCCATAATATTCATGCAATATTCACATTCACAGCAATCATATATATATCACCTATCACATAATCATCAAAACAATAATTACACTGCCATGAGACTGGAAATTAAACCATGCATGTATCAAGTTAGCATGATATTCCTTTAACGTTGGCCAAAGAGGAGCAGCTTAATACAACCTACTGCAAGATTTGAAATAATAACTCTAGAGCCAGAAACTAATAGCAAGTTAAATTATCTCACACTACATTTCAAAGTGACTCATTCCTTGGTACTGGTACAGATGCTAAAATTAACTCACGCATGTACCAAATGAAGATAGAATTTTTAAATTTAAACAAAAGAGTCCCTAAAAGCTTAACATTCACTGTTGAATTCATGATATGCTATTTCTAAAGAATTTGACCTCAATTACTTCAACCTCTCATCTTGATGTCATTCTCATGTCAAAATCTAAGTAATAAATATCAAATTTTGGTTTTGAAATTACCTCAGAGGTGCAGTCGAGGAGAGGCAGTCGGGGTGAGGCAGTGGAGCGGTAGAGAGAGAGGCAGACTGTGGTGAGAGGGGAGGCAGTCGCGGAGAGGCAGTCGCGGTGAGGCAGTGGCGCGGTAGAGAGAGATGAGGACTGCGGTGAGAGAGGCAGTAGAGGTGGAGTGCCGTAATAGAGAGGAGAGGCGGAGAGAGGCAGTCGGGTTTAGAGAGGAGAGGCGGAGAGGGGCTCAGATCGAGAGTAGAGAGGGGCTAAGGTTTGGATAGGAGGCGGCAGAGAGGGGCTCGAAGAGGAGGAGAAGGGAGGCGGTTCGAGAGGTCGGAGTAGGGAGGGGAGGATCGAAGAGGAGTAGTTCAGACTAGTGGATCGAAGAGGAGGAGAAGGGAGGAATTCGGACTTAGAAGAAGAGAGAAGAGAGAAAGGAGGAGTTTATTCAAAATTCGAAATTTTTTTAGACCGGTTTGTACTTAAAAACCGGTCTTAAAAAGTTACAAAAAAAAGGAAAAATTCGGTTTTCTTTAGGATCGGTTTTTATAAAAAATCGGTCTTAAAAATTATAATTTTAAGGTCGGTTTTTTACTTAAAAACCGGTCTTAAAAGTTACAAAAAAAGAAAAATTCGGTTTTCTTTAGGACCGGTTTTTATAAAAACCAGTCTTAAAAATTATAGTTTTAAGGCCGGTTTTTTATAAAAACCGGTCCTAACAAGATTCTGAATTTTCGATTATTTTTTTATAACTCTTTAGGACCGGTTTTTATAAAAAATCGGTCTTAAAAAAAACTGACAATTTCAAAAATGCCACGGAATATTTTTAGAACCAGATTTTGAAAAAACCGGTCTTATTGTGACGGTTCTAAAAATCGGTTTTGGCGTAGTGATAGCTAGCTAGCTCAATTAACCAATCTACTAAATAGCATATAAAATATTATTATTATTATTATTATTATTATATGAACACCTATTGTTTTTGATGTAAATGTTTGGTTCTAGAAATATGTATAAACACTAATTTCAATAGTACAAACACAAGGTTAACTCAGTTAGCAAAGCGTTTTCAGTTAGTAAGACTTGTACAAGCGAGTGTATGTGTATAATAACATATAGACACCTAGCAGTTTGAAATTACAGATTTGGAAGACGGGGAGCACTAATTCTTATTCTCAGAATCTGAATGGTAGTACAGCGAGAAAACGAATTTGGAGGAATATAGAGTACTTCATATAATTATGGAAATGAAGTTTGTAGTTTCTTTTTGAAACATTAAATATATGTGGCTTGCAAACTATAAAAATATGACTAAACAGATCACAACCTCCTCATTTTTCTTAAATTGCTAGTGTACGTAGCTTTCTGGAACAAAAAGCTATGCAAACTAAACTAGTAACATTCCGTTACTTAATGTGCTTGCAACGTAATAGTTTTAATATAGTAGTTCGTATTATGCTGAGGTTTGCACTTCAAGTAAAAGAAATACAATTTTATTATTTACAAATAATAAACTAAGTGAGATTATATTAATTAAAAAAAAATGTCAAGTGGTGAGGCGCGCGATCCAATCTGATCCTCAGAAGATGCGTATGCGTGTGATATTTGCGGCGTAGACTTGTCAAACGTGGTCATCACGCGGTGCAAAAGGCTATTTCGTTACCGTGCCACTAACGAAACGGTATAATTTCAGTGTTTCATTAACCGTTCCGTATTAAATCATTTCGTTAAACGGCATGTACAAAATATACAATTTTAGTCATTACGGTATTTGTTATTTCGTTTCACTTTCCGTTTCGTTTGCCATTTCGTTATCTAAATGCAACGATTCATGCTGGCACTAACCGATTTGTTACTATTTCACGTCACGGCGAAACGATTTAACTGCTACGCCTAATGCAGCGTACATAACTGCAATTGACCCGTATATTGTGCTGCCCTGTATATAAAAAATTAATTAAAAATACTTAATTACAAGTCATTCAAATTTTGTAATATATCTAGCAGTCAAACTAATCTGATCAATCGATCATCCGATTGATTCGCTGTCATGTCATCATGTGGCATGCATCATGTCTTCATTAGTAAGCAATTTAAGCAAACAACAATTAATTAAGGTGGTCAAGAAATAATAGCTCGTTATGTATTTCATCTTCACACCCTGACCTTGCTGCATGTCCTCAGACTTCAGTTCTAATACAACCGATTAATTTAATGACGGTATAATGACGTCACTGAAAAAAGTTACCAATCATTTCTGGAAAAAAAACATATGGAACTATTTTACTTGGCAGATGTACTTAATTAGGTTGTTACATACGGTGAAAGCAGCAAAGTTCTTGCCAGGTAATAATGGTAGAGATGAAAATGTTATTATATATATATATGATCTCTGTGGAAAATTGGAAGCATATATTTGAAGGATGATGCCTATATATTTTTTTAGTTGTTAATTTGTTGGTTTTGTTGTAATACAATGACATAGCATGGAGGCTATTATTAGAAGAAGAGCGTGCATGGTGCTTGAGATGAGAGGTTCTTTTGCCTGAATTCGGAGCTACTACCTATCATATCGGAATAATATTCTACTTGAATATAATTATAGTCAAATTTAAAGTAGATCCAACTTTCATTCATCTAAGATTCAATATTTTTTTCCAATAAATAATAATAATTATGAAAATTTTATTTGTTCAACTCCAAAACAAATTGAAATATATTATACAAATAATTATATATATGCAATCTTAAAAATACAAAAATTAGTTTTATGCCATTATATATTTTACAAAGAAATTAAATTTTATTTCTACCACTCCAATTTCAATCAGACTCAAAAAAAAACACACACACACACACACAAACCCCTAAGCAATGTACAATAATTTAAAAAAGAGAAACTATATACCTGTGCCATCAAAAACTCACAAATTTGAAAAATTAACTTGAAAAGTATAAGTAATTTTTATTTTGAAGTTTTAAAAGTTTGAAATTTTGAATGTTTTAAGTTTTCAAATTTGAAAATATTAAATTTTAAATTTTCAAATCTTCAAAAATTTTAAATTTATTATTTTGAATTTTTCAATCTTGAAATTTAAATGAATGTGCATTTTTTATGACTCAACTAGTAACATAAGTTATTTTTTATTGTTTTATAATGGTATAAAATCAATAGTTTTTTTTGTGATGGTATATTTTATATTTGAGAAGTGTTCTTGTCACATCCCAAACCAAGCCGCAATCTGGGGATGACAACCCCACCACGTATGTACACTCTATTGTACACACGTAAGGCTATAAAACAGTGTCAGAGATACAAATAATCACAAATAGAATATCACATAATAAAGGCATTGTTTGTTCATACAACAAAAGGACTGGTAAAATATACACATATCAAAATCTCCAGTCATCATACAAACAAAACATAAAATAATAATGCATAGTGGATAAATACTATTCCAGCTCGGCTTGGTCTTTTGGCAAAACTTTCTCTGCTAAGTTTGCCAAACTTGAACCTGCTCCACAAGCAATTATGTGGGCTGAGTACATGAATACTCAGTGGTGGTAAAAGAATAGTCCAAAGGTTCTGGTTAAAATCTAGTTAGAAACTAAACCATACTTAAATACTTTTAAGATCCTAAAATTAAAATGCGGAAGTTAAGTGTGATTATAAAATGATGATAACATTAATCTATAGTACATGACATGCCAAATAAAATCTGAAAAGTTTATGGAGGAGAAGGAAAGTAATATACAAGATTAGATATTATAATAATAATAATACGAGAATCAAGCACCCACACTCAGTAGTCAATTATAAGCGTAACCAAATTCAGAATCAAGTCTCACATATCCCAATATGACATGGACCTTGCCTAAAGTAGATCTACCTACATTCTTCATAGAGAATCATAGCTCGAGAGCCTCGAAGGCCAGCTCCAAGCCTACAGCCCCCGTCGAGGAGTAGGTCAATACTGGTATTGAAATGTGGGAGGTTGAGAAGTAGTCTAATAAATAAGTGGCAAACAACCCCATAGAGTCCAGTCGAAGCAAGCGAGAATATATATACAAACAACCTAACAGTAATAAATAACTACCAAGTGACCGCAGTACCGTCTGAAAATCGGTCTGTAGAGTGATCATCAGAAACGCGTTACCCGTGATCGCTATCATAAGGAGACCACAGGCAATGGCTGGGGTGCAATCTCCCGATAATGGAGATTGCAGACAAAACACCCTTATCTCACTCGGTCTCGCTATTCTAATCCATACCAGATGCAAGTGTTGCTTTAAGCACTTTTAAGTTTATTAATCACATTATTAATATGAATGCATCTCCTATATATGCAATACTAATCTTTATTTAATGTCATGCGCTTAACTGTTTACTTAATGTTAATGATATGATATGCACACAATTAGTTAATGATCTAATTACTAAGGATTAAACAAAACCTAAGACATCCATAAGTCATAAAAAGACTGCCACACCTGGAAAAGTCAGAGATGAAACGACTACTCTTCCGGATGATCGGTGAAGTCCTGACCAGCCTCTACTGCCTCAAATTCGGGGTAGTAGTCGTCTGCAGGTCCTGAGTACTCCTGCTGCTCACCTGAGCGAAAGAAAAACTAATTAGAACGGGCACTCACACGAAAACACTAAACTAACGATCACTGAGTTAACCCTCTATTTGGATTTAAATTCTGGTTTCTGATAAGGGATTTTGTTTAAAAATATTTTAATTTAAATAACTATTTTCTAGAAACAAAATGACAGAGTTCCATCTGAAAATGGTAGTGAAGACATGCTAACCTAAGAGACAATTTTAAAAATATTTTGCTATAATTTGTTTTATAAAATTAGAGTGTAGGAAAGTTTGATAATATTATAAATATCTTTGGCATTTAATTTGTTATGAGTTGGTTTATAAAATTTGTGTGTAGATAGACGTAGGTGACGAGTCCTACAAGTCTTTAACTACAACGATTTTAGCCGTGTCACATTAGTTTGGTTTTGAAATCATTTAACAAGTTTAGTAAATTTTCTAATAGTATTTTAATTAAGTATGAAATTATTCTAAATTAAATTCCTAAACTAAACCAACTATATTAAAAAAACTTAAATTAAATAATAAGGAAAATAAACTCAGTTTAATTGATTTGGGTTTGAGGATCATATATTGTCCGATTATATCATAGTATCTGTAAAGATTGTTTTGCGGACATTTTAATCATCTCCCATTTAAAAGCCAACAAATTTATTTTCGAATCCGACATAATTATTTCTCGACCAAAATCTTATACTTTGATATTCCAACTATTTATTCAAGCAATCAAATAGTTCTAGTTTTATTTTCCAAGTTTTAGTTTTACTTATCTCAAATCCATCTCTATTAAATCCATAATTAAACTTAACTAATCAAAATTCAAAAACAGATCTTTGGGCCACGCACAACAATTTCAGTAAAACCCACAGAAAATAATTCTACACGGATTAAAACAAAGAGAAGCCCACGAAGGGAAGCAGGCCGAATGGCCCACACACGAAAAATGATTCAAACGGATCAAGTTCACAATGGGTTTCGGGGATCAAATCCGAAACCCAAACAGGAAATCAAGTCCGACCCAATAATACTGTATTTTTACACTAAAGACCTGAAATCAATTTTATTTACAAAATTTAATTAACATACCCTAATAATAGAAAGATTTATACACAAGTTCTAAAACAGTTCAAAACATTTTACAAACAAGTCCCTGACACTTAAATACCTCACCGAAAGGTCCTTGGCCTAAAGAAAACTTGTACCAGACTAGTACAAAGCCTGAACCAGCCCTGTACCTTGTACCAGAGGCAACAACAACACAGCACAAGCAACAATTGACTTCACACAAACTTCAACTATCCATTTAAGCACAAAACTAATTAACTGCAAGTTTTAAACAAGAATACACTCTAAGACAACCCTAAATTCATACCAGTGAACAAGATTAAGGGTGTACCACTGGTGCCAAGTATCACACTGTGAAACCCGTAAAAATAAAAAAAAATGAATGGGATTTAATCCCAATTGGATCCGTGACCCCTCTCATTTTATCCCTCTCCCCCGAAACCCTCTCTGCCTCCTTTGTTGTTTCTGCCTAAGCCACCTCCACTTCGACCTCTCCTCCCTCTGCTTCTTCCTCTCGGCGCCACCCTTCTCTACCGCGCCGAAGAACCCGCCCCACCACCTAATCCTAGCCGCACCTCTCTTCTCCGCCCCAAGCTCGGCCCCACTCCTCTCCTTCTCTTTGCTTCTCGCCTTGGCCGCCCCACCACCGGAGGAGCTCCGTCCCTCCTCTCCTCCACCGGACCAAGCTTATCCTACAGCCCCCACTTCATGAAGCACCTATTTCCTCCAAAAACCACCTTTAAGCTCTAATCCGATCCAAATCCTAAACTCGCTTCGAATTTGATTTGCTAAGTTTCGGGCCAGCCGGTGGGTATCGACTCACTCCTTGACCTCTTTCGGTTACTATATCGTTGTCCGATCGCCCGATCTGTCGATGGCGTTGCTTGGAACGCGAGCCGTCATTTCTTGAGTCATTACCTTTGGTAAGTCTTTCTAATCCTTTTGGAGTTGGATAATTTAATTTGGGTTGTTTAATCTAAATGATTTGAGTAATCTTGGTTGGTGGTCTAAGAAATTAATTGTGTAACTTGTGGAATTTGTGAAATCTAATTGATATGTGGGTATATGTAATCTAAATTATGATTAATTGTATATTGGGTTGAGGTTAATAATCGGGGATTTATGTGAAAATATACAAAAAGGATATTTGTAAGCTACATTAGATTTTTACATGTGAATTGAACTTTCAAAGAGAATTACAAATGTTAAGTATACGTTATGGATTAAATTCAAGTCTTGCATTATTTTCAAATAAATGTAGTTTCATGCATGTAAATGGTAATATGAAGTTTTGCATGTCAAGCATGTTTGTGGTAACGAAATTTCGTTGGGTTACAATACTGATTTTGTGGGTTTAAAGGGCTGATTGGTAAAAAGGGCAATGATATTGGGTTTGAATTAAGGTTTAGCCGCAAACCTTAATCTTGGGCATATCATGCATGCATGTGAATTTAAAATTTGAAAATGAATTTGTGAAGCGATAAATGCTATTTATTGGAATTGTTTAGAAATTATGAACACTAATAGTGCATAAGTCTTGCATGTGAGATTAGATTCGTACTTGGTACTCGATCGTATCAATTAAGTTGCATGACATGCTATGGGTATTCAAATATTTTGATTTAAAAGATAATTAGTATTAGTAAACAAGACTAATGCATTCAAGTGTTGCATGTCATATTGTAATGCATATGTATAGTTTAGGTTTTGTTGTAACACAATGAGCTTACATGAGATTTTGGCAGCAAGTGCACAATTTATCTTTAATTTAGAGGTTGGTTTCAGTTAGAGAATAAATATAATTTTTGTTGAAACTCTTTTAAGCATAAAATATTTATGCATGTTCAAACTTGATTAAGGTTATTAGTTCATACTAATACCTGTGATAGAAGTATTTTAGTATCATATAAACTAATGTTGAACAAGGGCTGTAGTGACATGCTTTTAGTATATTAGGCACTAATAGCAATACTTATTAAAATATAGATTACTTAAAAATATAAACTGAACCCATTTGAGTATTAAAATTGAAATGAGAATTTATATTTATATTTGTTTAGAGTCGAGAGATTTTGAGTTGGAATTTAGGAGCAGCTGACATGACGGAGACACTGTAGAGTTAATTTGGTTGCTTGCTTTTGTTCTGGATTTTACTTGCTGCTTGAGGTACGGATTCCACTTGAGTTTTAATTTAATTTTATATACATAAACAAATATAGAGATTTAATTAGCAGCTTGCATGTTGTGTTCATTAATTGCTGCATTCATGAAAATCTGATTAATTTGTGAATATATTATTGATGCATGATTATACAGAGGCATATTGAATGGTATCCGATTGAAATGTGATTTGATTGAGGTAAGTACAGCTTGTGTGGTTGAGATAAATACTCGTAATGTTTGGAGGTGGAGTCATGACCCATCCTACCAAGCACCGTGTAATAAGCGCTTATGTACCGGGACTCAGTAGGTCCAGTCTAGAATGGTCCGGAGTGTGAGTGTTCCCAGCTTGCCTGTACATTTGGATTTTATTGATTGAATTATATCTGAATTGAATTGGCCATTGGCAACCCTCAGAGAAGGAGACTCGTGGCATATCTGATTGGTCGTTGGTAGTCCTCATAGAAGGAGCCTCGCGACATATTGACTCTGCTATTGACATATGAAACCAGACTTGCATATTAGATAATTGTCCAACCAAATGAGTCGGCATTTGTTATATTTTGAAATTCGAATTGTTTTGGAAGTGATTGCCGAGCTCACATTGCATATTACATTGATTTAATTAATTTGACATTGTCATGTCAGCTTGAAATGAGATGTGAATCTTTTTATATGTTAGTTGTTGCATACGGTTAATTGTTTTTCCAAGGAATTAAAATGACAGTTGTCATACTTCGAATTTTAAATGATTTTAAAGAGTATTGAATTTATTTCATAATTGTATTGCTTGATCGAAATTCTATATTTAATGTTTATTTGAAATAAATATGTATTTGATTTGAAAATTGTTTGGCTCAGTCATGTATTTAATTCCAACGCATGATAATCAAAACTCAAGTGGCTGGAACTGAATACCGTACTGAGATAAATTTTATTTATCTCATTCTATGCTTTTGCATTGTTTCCACAATTGGTTGTGGGTTCCAGGTTTCAGATCAAGTGCTAGACAGCGAGACGAGTAGCGGGCCATTGGATACTGTGGTTAGCAACCTATATGTACCAGACCGTTGTATGATTTATTTTTATGTTTAAGTAATTAATCATAAATTTATAATTGACATGTATATTAATTGTGTATAATCAACATTAAATTGTAAAATAAGTTTTAGTAAGCCTTGCGGGTGCAGTAAGTATCCGCGGCGGGCACTCCGTCGTGTGTTGCCCAGTTACAGTATTCGACGGGGTGTCACACACACAACATCACAAAGCCTTAGAAAGGCCTCACAACACAGATACAAGTCTAACAAACACATTTAAGGCCTAAATAACTCACAAGCATCACAAGAACAGATATTTAAATGTTCTAAGCTACTAAACAGGTCAGATCAAGCGTTACTCCTTAACAACAACTTCAACAGATCAGATAGGAAGAGTAAAACACAGATTTTAAGTATCTAAACTACCAAACAGATCCATGACAAGCATAATCCAGGCATTTGAGACATCAAACACCCAACAAATCAGGCATAAGCCTTTGTAATCAATCTCAACAGATGTCAAAGCCAACAACAAGCAGTCAATAATCACAGATCCGACAACAAGCACACATTCCACTTGAGGCATCTCTTAATCAACATATCAAATTCAAATATCATAATGCCTCAATCAACAACACATTCAAGCCAACAGAAAACAGAGGAACAAAGGAAAGAGGGGTTACCCACAGTGAAGGGAAAAAGGGAAGCAAGCTCAACCAGCACCCACTGCGCCTCAACGTCAGCACCACCACCTAGCCTCGTCGATCGTCGCCGTCTCTACTCCAGCCGCTAGCCTCCATATTTCTCTCTCTCTTGCTCGTTTTCCTTTCTTTGTATCTGTTCTGTGTTGGGTCTGAGCAGAGAGAGAGAAAGAGAGAGAAGAGGGGTGACTTATACGGGATGGAAATGGAGATGAGGGATCGTGCTGCTGAGGTGGCAGAGGGAGAGAGGGCAAGAGGGACGGTGCTAGGGTTTGGGTCAAACGACAGGGGTGCCAGGTGTCGTGCTCCCATTAGGTTTGGGGAAGCTGTAAGCGGAAATCCAGGGTTTTAAGGGGCTGCTGTGGGGTTCGAGTGATTTGAGGAGAGGAGTGGGGATAGGGTCGAGAGTTGATAGGAGGGACGGAGAGAGAGAGAGCAAGTGGGTTGGGGAGAGAGCCAGGGATGGGTCGAGTGCTCTGCCATAGGCGAGAGAGAGAGAAGAGCGGATTGGTCGAGAGATTTCTCCGATTGGTGAAACGTGAGAGAAGAAGCGAAAAAGAGGGAAAAAATGGTGGGGATGACGGATCTGTCGGAGAAGAGAGAAAGAGAGGAGATAAGAAAGAGAAAGAAAGGAGATCGGACGGTTGAGATAAATCAGAAGAATCAAATTCTCATCCAACGGTCTAGATCAAGGGAATTTTAGTAAATTGAATTGATCAACAGTAGGAATTGGATTTTAACACAATTTTCAACTCAAACTAATTTTGTAAAATAGTTATCTGAATTTCTATAATATAAACTAGACATTTGATTAAATAGTTTTTCTGAAAATTTTGTACAAGGCCGAAATTAAATTTTTAAATCGGATTCGAAACGTGATCAGCTTCTAAATTAATGGGAGTTGATAATCCGCTAATTAACTGAGTGTGATTTTTAATAATATTTATTTATATTTATTTGTTTGCTTGAAGATTTTTAATTAATTACATTAACTCATAATTTATAATTTCCGGGTTTTTACAGTTCTAGTGCCTACAAATTTTCGCTGCCTCAAATGCCACGGATCTGCAGCCATTAGATCAAAATTTGATAAATGGTCAGGATCAAACTCATTAAAAGTTGTATCGCTTTGTGAAAATAGAAGCCGAAGAGCGAAAGAGAGGAACCGAACCTTCGACAGCCTCCTGCTTGCATCGGCTCTCCCTCTACTAACAACACGATCTCTTCTTGACTCTCCCTCTCTAGCTCTCTCTCTCTCTCTCTCTCTCTCTCTCTCCTCGTCAGTCGTCACTCTAGCTCTCCTTGAGAGAGAGAGAGAGAGCTAGAGAGCTAGAGAGCGAGAGTCGAGAAGAGATCGCGCTGTCGACGGAGGGAGAGGAAATTCAAGAGCTGCCGAAGGTTTGGTTTCTCTCTTTCGTCCTTCGGCTTCTCTTTTTACAAAGCGATAGCATTTCTAATGAGTTTCATCTAGGCCGTATATCAAATTTTGATCTAACAGCTCAGGATCTGTGGCATATGGGGCAGCGAAAATTTTGATCTACCGTATATCAAATTTTAAAGCTGCAAATATCAGGATTTGCTATATTTTGATTCTCTGAACTTCAGATTTCATCATCCAACAATTTATTAACTATCCCCTCAATCCACATATTATTAGATAAAACTTTTTATGGTTTATCGTAATGGAAATAATAGCTAAATTTCTTTTTATTCCTTAATCAAGCAATCGAATCATATCGATTGATATTACCTTATTTTATAACAATTTTCATAAAATTGTAACAGAATTTTAATATTACGGATTTTTCTTATTGACGTAATTCCATTAATATAACTAGTCATCAAATTGAATCTTTATATTACAGAATTTCCTAGACGTATTTTTAACGGATGTTATAGTATAGCATTCAATTGGTACGTCAATAACTAATAAGACAATTAAATTACTAGAATTGACTGAGATAATACTACCTTAAAATATTATTTTATTTATTTTTAATTTTCTTTCACACTCTACATTAAAAAGAAAATCTAATTTTTCGAAAGATCATTTATTCTCTGTCATTGTTTGTTTATCCAAATTATACATATTTTTCTCATTGAATTATTAATATCAAATGTACATTTTGACCTCTCGATCGAGTACCAAATGAACTTCAAAATTTATAAAAATCATATGACAATTAATCGCTCGTTAAACTAAATAAGATCAACTGTTTAAATTTGAAATTTGATTTTTAAATTTTGAAATATTAATAAAATAGTAAAGTTGTGGTATTTGTGACAACGAAAACTTGTGGCACTAGAACCTTGCTCTTAGTGATATTAGGTAGTAATTAATTCTATTAAAAGTTAAATTTATGTGACTTGCAAACTGTAAACATATCACTAACCAGATGACATTTTTTTTTATATAAGTAGATAATTTATATATCACTATGGAAATGAAACCAATATAATAATAACATCCGTTGCTTAATCAAGTGCTAAGAACGTCGTAGTAGTATTAATTTAGAAAGTTTATGCTATGTAGAGTTCTGTACTTCACGTCAACGAAATACAATTTTATTTTTTACAAATCATAACAAACTAATTGAGATAGATTAAAGAAGTCAAAGTAGTGTTGGCGATCCAATCTGATAATCCACAAGATGTGCACTCCTTGTGATGATATATATATTGTTCAAATTGACCTGTATATTGTGCAGGTCGCATATAAACAAAAATGTGCTTACGAGTTGTTCAAATCAAATCAAAACATACGGAATTATATTCTCTGCCAACTTTAAAAGGTACCTTAAAAAATTGACAGGGTGCCAACTTTCGATCTGAATCGTTGAGATTAAATCAGATGATGATGGGTGCCCGTGCATAATACCAGATTGATAGGTCCGAAAAAATTTTAACCATCCGTTTAAATCGAACGGTTCAGATCTAAAATTTGCATCCTGCCAACCTTTTATACGCTCCCAAAACATATACTGTTCCGGGGTTAATAAACCCGGATCCTCTTACTGTTCATGCACAGTTCTCCGAACAGTAATCCAATATCAGCTGTCCGTTTCGTGTTTTCTCATCCTGGCCTTCGGATCTGGCTTCTATGGGCCGTTTGATCTGTCTTCTCCGAGATTGCTCCTGACATGCCTCAGTTTTCTCCTTCCCATTGATTCTCTCTCCTTTGATTTTGATTTTTGGGGTGCTTGATCAGCAAAGACCGGATGGATGCCTCGCCAGAAAAAAAAAGTTCTTTTTCTTCTTCATCTCTATGCACGCTTACCTAGGCAGAGCAGAAAAACATTCATCTTCTCCGGTCAATTCTTCTCTCAACTCTGGTGTTGTCTAGGAGTGAGCAAAAAATTCGTAACTCGTGAGCTAATTCGAACTCGATTCAGAAAAACTCGGTTATAACTCGAGCCAACAAAACTCGAGCTAAACTAACTTTGTTAGCTGATGAGTCAAGTTTGAGTTAGGCTCAATTCAGCTCACAACGTGTGAGGTGACTCATGATATAATAAATTTATATTTCAGATAGTATTATCAATATGATTTAAAAGTATTAAAATTTTATAAATTAATCATAAAAAGTTTCTTCATATATATTTTTACCTAAAATAATTGCAACATTCGACAGATTGAGTTTCAAGACATTTTGTTTCAAATCAATAGAAATAATAAAAAAGACAATAATTTTTTGTTTTAAAATATTGTATATGTCAATAAGTTTTAATACTAGAAGAACATATTAATTAAATAAATAAAATTTTGAAGAATATATACTTATTTCAAGTTAGTTTATGAATTACGAGCTAGCTCGAGTTAGAGCTAAGTCGAGTTTGAGCTAGTTTAAAAAGCTCGAAAGTATTTCTAACTCGGCTAAAGTCAACTCAAGTTACGTCTAAGCCGAGTTTGAATTATTCCTAACTCACTCGAACTCAGCTCATATACAGCCCTACTGATGTCTCTTTTAACAAGTTGCATAACTATGTTTAGAATATTCTTTGTGTTCATCAATTGTGCTTACTTCCTGATTTTGTTCTCTTTCTTCTTCATCTCTTTGGTTCTTTGTCGCCTCAAACAGCATCAATGGTTTAAACGATCTCTGTTGGTTTCTAAATTTCCAGCGATGCAATTAGTGCCGATCTCAAGCAGAATACCGTGCTCTCCTCCTCGATTCCTGCAATGCAATTGCTCCTTTCTCAAACAATTTCTGAGATGGCAGAGGTTGTATTCTGTCTTTCCCCCTTTTCTTTATGTTGATTTTTGAATGTATGTGGCAAAGATTCGTTCAAAACGATATGTGTTTATTTTGGGCTGATTTCAGAGTTACAAATCGATTTTATGGATGTATTTTTTTTGCTTTATAAATGTGTTTAAATGTATTTCATACTGATGTCGCCAATTGCAAATCGATTTTATGAATGTGTTTATTCGGTTGCTTTTTTATTCATTTTACAACCTTCTCTTCATTTGATCAGATGCTTCGTTGTCTGCGCGATTCCCGCTATCAGAGAGGAGAGATCGCCGGGACTCCTCGCAGCCGATCTTGACGCCATCCGCTCCACTTTCAGATGAGTCCTGATCTGGCCTCTTTTTTTCGCTCTCCCACAAATCCTGAAATTTTGTTGAAGGCATCGTTTTAGTACTGATTCAGAACCGGTTTATACGAGTACCTTCTCATACTGACATGTAGCAGCCGAATTTTATATACAATTTTTTTGAGCTTTTATACAAAGGAGGTTTTGGGTTTTTGTTTAAGAACTTGATACTCTTTATGGTTTTCTGTACTATTGGTACATGGATTGCTGTACAAGGCTCTGTGCATCGATAAGATGGTTTTGTAGTACTGGTACTATAAAGTTTGTCAGCTGAGGAACTCCAGCATCGACCTGTTACAGATATGTAAACAAAACATTTCTCTATGCAGTACCGGTCTGGTATAGAAATCCAAGGTTACAACATATGTACTTAGTGCTGCAACTTTATTTCATTGTCTCGGAAGTTTCAGCTGAATTCATCTCTGTACTGATTAGGATTTTCTTCTGAATTATTTATGTATATAAATATTCTTTTTTCAAATTTTAGTGACTTTGAAGTGGATATGGATCATCTGAAAATGCCTCAATTGTATATGCTGCATTAGCTGTTGATAAGGAGGTACAAATTATTTAACTTTTTTCCCTTGCTTGCAACCTTTGGAAACCCCTAGATTAACTATACGTCGTTCGAAATTCTAATTTTAGTTGGTATTTGTTAGGACTTAATAGTTGTGCATATTGAAACTCTCATCTCAAAAGTTGCTAGCTTCAATTAAAAACAAAAATAACAGCAATTTGAGAAAAGATGTATGACGGGGTTTCATACGCACAAGAAACTTAAAATTGTATTTCTGAATCCAATATATATTAAGAGGGCTTGATTTCAAAGGGAAGGGTGAAATTTATTGATTGTTGTGATTTAAATTTACAGTTGCAACCGGACAAGTTAAAACTGCTAGATTAACTTTATGCGTGCTTCATTCACAGCCAAAGGTTTGTGCTTTCTCATGAAAGCATTAATGAAGAGTTCATTATTTGTGAGTTTTCCAACTTTGTCCTTTTTACTTCTTTCATGTTGCACAACTATGCTTATGAAGACGTATTATGAGGATGACAAAAAAGAAACAAAGATAAATATTCTTTTTTATTTTATTCAGTGACATTTCATTTGAATTTTCTTCATATGCTTTACAAGTTTTTTTTCGATATTATAATTTCAAAATCTTGCATAAGTTCTCATGTTCAATTTTTAATAACTGGTTAGGTTAGTTAATCTCTGGAATTAGTTTAGATGCAGAGAGACTCAGTATATAAAAACTATCACTGTACACTCTAAATAACATGGAAGAATGAAATAGAATTTCTTGATTTCCTCTCTCTTGCTATCACTATAGTATGTTTTGCTTTTTCTCTGGTAAGAACATGAATGATTCTGAGAAGATTTTTTTGAGAGTGGTTTTGACAGATAAGAGGGTTCAGAAATTAGATTTTGTTTTCACTGGTAAGAGTAGACATGAGTTGAAAAGATTGATTCTTTGACTAGATTGGAAAAATTAGAACTGATTTTTGTTGGTTTAGATCTGGAATGTTAATTTGTCGGATCAACACCGCTTTGATACCATGTTGGATTTAAGAACAGGATACTATTTGATAATTTCATGAACGGAATTTTATTGATTGGATATATTTTACAGACAGCTTTTACACTCCTATTTATAGGCCAGAAGTAATGCTAAAAATATTTGACTGTTATAAGTTTCTAACGGTAAAATAAAAACAATCCCTTTTTTAAAAAGGGTTAATTAGATTTATGCCATTGTAAAAAAAACTAGAAATTAGTGAAATGCCATCACTAAATGACAAGTTATTTTTATGCCATCACTAAATGATAAAAATTAGATTTATGCCATTGGATAATTAATTTGACCATTATACCCTTTTAAATATTTCATTATAAAATAATAAAATTAGAAATATGCCACTTTAAAACATTAAAATGAGAAATATGTCATTGTTAAGTAAATAAGTGATTTTATTCCATCAACAAAAGAAATAAAATTAAATTTCAAAATTTGAAAATTTGAAATCTCAAATCTTGAAATTTAAAACTTTGAAATTCAAAATTTTAAATTTTAAAATTCGAAAATTTTTAATTCAAATTTAAAATATTTCGAAAATTTTGAATTTGAAAGTTCGAAATTTTGAAATTTTTAAAATCTAAAATTAGAAAATTGAAAATTTATAAATATTAAATTTCAAAATTTAAAATTTAATTCATGTCAATAAACTTCTTTTTAATTTCTTAATGAGAGGGTATTTTGGATATTTTTAAAAAGTTAAAGTGACATTTTTCTAATTTGAGTGGCATATCTCTAATTTTGACCGAAAATAATGGCATAAAACTAATTTTAACCATTTTATTGTGGCATAAATCTAATTTATAATTTAAGAATCGCATATCTCTAATTATCAATTTTTCATAGTGGCATAAATCTAATTATTTCTAATAAAAGAGTTGGAGGAATAGCCTGTGATGATTAATCCGAGGCTAATCTAAACTTTTAATTCCTTGCTCCGCAGTCCTCAACATATAAAAACAAGCCTCGAATATGAAAATGTTTTTAGTGGACTTAATTAATAGGACCATTTGAACTACAAATCCTATATATTTACCTTATCATTCAGCGCAATTAGAATCCCATAGCAGTCCGTAACCGATGAATCTTCAATTTTGTATGAAAGACAGAAGCATAATTATTGTGACAAAACTGCAATACTATGAACCATACATGCGGTGTGCTTATTTAAATGTATTTTTCTAAACCTATATCCGCATGATTCACAAAATTTAGAAATTTAAATTAACCACTTTTTTTTTTCCTTGCAACAAAGCTCTAACAAATGGATATACATTTTTTGAAATAAAAAAATATTAGAGATTATAAACCGGCTTAAAAAAATAAATTAAATATTGAAGGAAATCAACATAGTAACCTTGGAAACTTCCATTTCACTCCAGGTTGCTTGCTCTGTACACATGCTCAGGTTGAGGATAGCTTGCACCTATTTATATACTGTCCATTCTTCAAGGATGTTTGGAAAAGTTTGCAATGTATCGCGCCAGTTCCAAATTTCTTTGCTAGCTCCCCATTAAATTCAGGAATCGCTATTGGTAACTGTGCAAGGAAGGATTAAGACATGACACTTGTTATTTAGTGCTTCTTGCGATAACTCGAGAGAAACAACACAACTTTCAGTAATTCCATCAAGCCAGCAGCTTTGTTGGTTCAATGAACTCCGGGGGAAAGAGATGCCTTTTCTAAAATTCTACTAGCTCTTCATTTTTCTTTTTAGTTTGTTCGTTGATAGCCGTTGTCAACTCCTATAGAAAAACTTATAAGGACGCGAACAAAGTTGATCGATCAAATTTGCTTCTAACCATTGGGACTTTGACAGACTCTAAATTAAATTAATTGCAGTTTCTTTTGTCATGATTGTAAGGAAACTTTAATTAAAATTATTTTGTCTTTTATTATGATAAACTTACTAATCAATTTTAGGATAAGGTAATTGAGAAGACTCAATAAAAAGTAGAAGCAATTGAAGGAAAAAAGTTTTTTTTTTTTTTTTTTTTGACATGCTTAACAATAGTGTTTTCAATACCGTACCAGATACTGAAAATTCCGATAATATCGGAAAACAAAACAGCAACTGAAACGATAGTATCCGATATTGTTGAGAAAATACCGAAAAATTTTAAAAAATACTAAATTTTTGTCACCTAACCGGTAGGAGTGCCGGTGTGGTATTAAAAAATACTGTTTGACAGTGGCGCCGCCGAGTGATAAACAAAAGGAAAAGAAAAAGTCCTTAGTTGCTGCTCAGGACAGAGAGCCTTCTTTGTCATGGGGTATATTTTGGTTGGCAAAATCGAAGGATACATTATGATTATGTTTAGAGAATATTTCATGCCAATTATTAATAGTTCAATTTGATACTGTTATTCTGATGCGGTTGGAGGGTTTTAATTTAGAGCACCGATTGAATTGGCAGCCGCGCATATACTTTCTTATTTTTCATATCATCAGACAATAATAGATGAGAATAACGAATCAAATTACAACAATTAATGCATTGACTCGTGATACGGGTTTTCTGTTATTTAATTTTGTTTCTTTGAATATATTGAACGTAGTGTTTTCGGATATATACATCGAAATTATCAGGAAAAGACATAATAACTCTCATTAATTTGCGGGATTGCGGATCATACCTGCAACTTTTAGTCCATTAACTGAAATAACTATTAAAGAAAAATGACGAGTTATAATTAAACTATATCTGCATTATGTAAATAACTAATTAATGGATTTCAATATATCTAAATGAATAAAATTTCTTTTAAAATTGGAAGGTCAAGCTCCCAAAACCATAATTTCTGTTTTTTTTTTTTTTGTTTTTCTTTCTTGTTCACTTCTAAAATTGAAAGAATGGCATCTATTTATACTATTCTAATTTTTGAATTATTAGAAATAATTTGTAGGATGTAGTTTCAATATTGGTATATGCACCTTGTCAGAACATGTTTAAACAGAAAAAAAAAGGAGATTTAGAATAAATAAAGAGAAAAGAGAAAAATTGAAAAGAAATACATTTGTAAGAGGGAGAGTGGAGAACAAACTCGGAAAGCAAAAAAGAGGGGGGGGGGGGGGGAAATGAAGATCGCATAGAATATTTTCCCTGCTTCTATTTGAACTAACGAACGATCAAGATCTTTTCTAATTCTTAGTACCTGGCTACGCGTCAGATTGCGGGGTCCGCCACACCAGCATTCCTCCTTGATTTTCCATAGCCGCGACAGTAACAGTGCGCCATGTTGTTTCCTTCCAAACTGATAGGGCCCGGGACGCATGGACCCTAGAAATCTAGCCCACCAACAGGTCTGGTCCAAGAAGGCCTGTTGATCACGATTCACGGACCCCAAAAAAGCACGAGGGGAGGTGTCTCAAGCCTGATTCAGGTTCGAGTCCTGGGTATGCATGCCGGAGTAGGGCTGAAAATGAAAGCCCGTTTAACTGTTTTTCGTTTCGTTTTGTCCGGACGAAACAATTAACGAAATACTAAAACAATCTTGTTTGGTTGGACGAAACGGTTAACGAAACAATGAAACGGTTTCGTCCATGTGTAAATCACGAAATTAAAAATCTGTTTCGTCAACGAAACGAAACGGTTAACAAAACACTCTAGTTTCATCACCGTTTCGACCGTTTTGCAGCCCTATGCCGGAGTTCTTAGATGGATTAATTCGTTCGCAAACTGGGGGGCAAAAAAAAAAAAATTAAAGGACTGATACCAGCCTTTCATTTGGAATCATTCACCAATCTAAAGAAAAAATCAACGTTGCAGCTGTATTCCTGGCAAAGTTATGTTATTTTACTCCAATCTTTTCCATTCAGATGAGAAAATAAAGATGAAAATTGAATGAGCAAAATTTTGAAACAATGATCTAGATTTCCAGCAAAGGATATGTATACAAAGGCAGCATTAGGACCTTTTTTTCCATCCATTTTTGGTACTTCCCCAGCTGAATTCGTAGCACTAATTAAAAATTAAATTTGTTTTTTTTTTACGAATTTTTTAATTTATTTCTCACAGATGTCCAAATGTTTTAGAAACAAATTTGAAACATATTCGAAGCATGTCAAAATAATGTATACAATAGGATGATAGATGTATTAATTGGGATGAATGATATAAAAAACTAACTTACGGAAATGATACAAATTTGAATCTTATAACATTAAAGAGAAAGTTTAATATGTACTATAGTGCATAGGGAGTTCTATGCACCGCGAATTTTTTTAAAGGTATGTTTGTAATTTGACAAATTTAATGTAATCAATCTAAGCTACATATTGAAATCTCATAGCAAACCAAATTTTATAATTTTTGAGATTTTATTACTATTTTTTTCGATTTTTTTAAAACTTGTCATTTTTGGAATTTGTAAATAATTATTTGTTTTCAAAAATGACAGGTTTTAAAAAATTTGAAAAAATAGTAATAAAATCTAAAAAATTGTAAAATTTGATTTGCTATGAGATTTCAATATGTAGATTAGATTAGTTAAATTAGATTTGTCAATTTACAAAAATATCCCAAAAAAAATCCGCAGTGCATAGAACTCCTTATGCATTATGATACATATTAAACTTTCTCTAACATAAAATACTCCATAAGTGATGAATTTTCAATTTTGCATGAACAGGGGAGCATATTTTTTGTGACAAAACTACCAAACTATTGATCATCTTATTCATGGGTCGTTATTATTTCAACGTATTTGTTAACCACTATCGATCACGTCAATTCACAAAAATCAATTTGAAAACTATAAATACTTTTATTTTGCAAAAAAACTCCAACAAAGAAATTTATAAAAAATAAAATTAAATATTAGAGGAAATCATAATGACCATGGAAGCATGCCAACATTCAATACCGATCAGATCCGTTTCAGACCACTGGAAATTCAATAAGGTGATAGAGACTACATACACCAAATAAATTGCAGTTTCTGTCAAAATTGTGAGAAAATGTTAATTAAAATTGTTTTCTTTCATTATGATAAACTTGTTAAAATTTTACAATCATAATTTAGGACAAGGTAAACTGAGAAAACCACAACGAAATGGAGAAGCTTTGGGAGAAACAAGTTGCTGCTTAAGAAAAGATGTACAGAGAGCCTTCTTTGTTACGGGGTGGATGTTGGTTGGGACACGGAGATGATACATCATGATCGGAGAAGATTTCATGCCCAGTAATCAATTGTTCATTTTGGTACTGTACCCTAGAGACGAAATTACAGGGTTTTGATTCATAACACCAATTGAATCAGTACATGGACATATTATTTATCGTTTTCAAATCATCAGTTGCCATATTATTTTTCATCTTCAAATCATCTGTTGCACTCTTAATGGTTTTGTCTAATTGTAATGTTAATTACTTACATTTTATTATATTGTGTAATAACAGTTTATTTTAGAAAAAGGATTTAGGACACCTCGGATTTATTTTCTGTAAATTTACTTTGATGTGAAACATTTTCTCTTTGGATATGTTGCGCATACTGTTTTTTTAATAAAGAAAATAAAGTTATGAACAAAGAAATAGTAATCCTTGATTTTTCTATTTGCATGGTCGACAAAAATCGTACAAGCGATTTTACTACCATAATTGAACTCATAGCAGAGGAAAAAATGACTAGCCAGAATTAAACTATATCTACATTATGCAAATATTTATCGATTTCAATTTATATAAAAGAATAAAATAAAAAATTTCGTTATCGGTGTACCAAATGAATATATTATGGTAGCAATAAAATAATCAAATACTCCTTTATTCCTATTCATACATATCATCCAAACATGAGTGAACAAGAGAATGAACAAGCTATTTCTGAATAGCTAATTCAATTATTATTCAAAATCAGCTCTAATTTAATTCCAAATCATTCTTATTGTAACGCTTCTAAACATACCCTATCTGTAAAATCATTTCACCATTGTTTCTTTTCTGTTTCTAAAATTTTCAATTTAAATCCTAAAAGTTAAAGCCCGACATCATTTTATACTAAGCTAACCTATCTGTAAATGATTTGTATGATGTATGTAAAATTGTTAGATGTCTCATGTAACAACACGTTGAAGCAGGGGGGAAAAAAGGATTTCGAATAAAATAAAGAGAAAAATGGAAAAAAATTGAAAATAAGTATAGATAAATAAACAGGAGGGTGCGGCGAGAACCAAACTCTTGAGTAAAAAGAAAAATAAAATGAAAATAATCGGACGACGCGGACCTTTTACCTGCTTCCAAATGAACTGGATCGACGGACGAGATCTACTTTGTCTTAAATGTCAGTTTGCGGGGCCTACCACACCACAGCGCGTTCAGTTGTTACCTTCCAACAACTAAGCCGGCCAATGAAACTCATTTACGTAACGAATAGCGATAAATCATTTTGTTGCATTTCGATAACGGTACAACAAACGAAACGGAAGCGTTAACCGAAAATCATATATTTTGTACATATCGTTAACAAAACAGTAAACGGAACGATTAACGAAATGCCAAATTTTATCGTTTCCTTAGTGACATGGTAAACGAAATGTGCTTTTCACCACGTGAAGACCATGTTTGACTGGTCTACTTCCAACCCATTCGCCCATACAATGATACATTGGTACCATGGTTCTAAAATTCAAACTCACAGAGTCGAACTGTTGGGCACAGAAGTCGAATCACATGATTCGGAAAAAATTGAATGGTTCGGATCGAAAACTTTGATCTATGTAAATAATCATTTTAAATGAGAAAAATGAAAAATAAGTTCAGAACTAGAGGTGTCCACTCTAGATCCCATTGCTTTCGTGTTTTTGTTTCCCATTCTCCATGGCTCCCTCTTTCTTTTGCGATAGAGCACCCCAAAAATGTTAAACTAACTATTAGATTCTGACCAATTTCGTTCAAAAAGTCGCAGATTTCATCCGATTTAAGCCGATTCTATTCAAATCTCGGCTGATTCTAACCGATTCAGTCTGATTTAGCCGATTCACGAGGCAAAAATCGTCATTCCGTTCTAGATCGTGAAAAGTCGACTCGGTAGGAGCCAAAATGCGTTCTAACTCGCCCGAGTCTTTGAACCATGATCAGTACACCAAAGGATGGACTAATCCTTTTCGCAAACAGGAAAAGAAAAATGGAAAAAATAATCTCAGCCTTAAACCAGGAATCATCTAACAATCTTAGAGAAAAGTCAACGTTGCAATGCATTCCTTGCAAAGTTCTGTTTTTCTTAATCCAATTTATTCCACTAAGATGAGAAAAATAAACATGATAATTAATGAGCTGTTTATCGGGATTATTGGTTTTTAACCTAGTGACATGGCTAAGCTTATAATTTAATCATATACATATTTATAATTACTGTAATCATTTTCCATAATTCATTGAGAAAAAAAATATCTATATATACTTAAAATAACCCTGCATACTAAAAACCTAGACAATTTGCATATGAAATAATATATTTAATACATTTTAGGTGCAATTGTGTGAATACATATGTTCTATAGAAAATCTCTCAAAATTGATAATGAGTATCCAGTACGTTATTTTGCCGCTTATGATTCTATTGTGGATTCTCTTGTGGTAAATTAAGAGTTAGTCCAGTATTTACAAAGCACTCAGTGTTCCTTTTGTCAGTAGCTTCCCCATAGTAATTTTTTACCGATTCTTAAACAAATAATGCGGCACAACTGACATTTTATAATTTTCATAAATTTTATAGATAGGAATAAAATTTTAGGTAGATTAAAATCAGCCACAACTAACGGATGAATCCGTCAGCCGCTATTATATCTCAATTTTTGAGGTTCTAATGGCTAATTTGAACAGTTTAATGTGTTCCATTTTGAAATTTCATTGGAGACCAAATTTTATGTTTTTTTTTATTTTTTTACTATTTTTTTGAGATTTTTAAAAATCATTGTTATTGAAGGGCCAAAAATTGTTTAGATTAAGAATTTTGTAAAATACCAAAAAAAAAAATTCAGAAAAATGTTAAATTTGGTCTCCAATAAGATTTCAATATGTAGAACACATTGAACAGTTAGGATCGACCGTTAGAATTTCAAAAATTAAAATTTAATCGCAGCTGACGATCTCATCCGTCATTCGCCACTGATTTTAGTCTACCTAATAAAATTTATATGGATTAACTGGTTGTAGATGTACATTTCGTTAACCGTGCTGCAAGGAAAATTTGAAACAGTAATTCAGGCTTCTCACCACGTGACGGAATCCAAATCTGGTGTCGCGCGATACGCTCTGTAGCGCACTAAATCTAACCGTTTCCTAAATCCAACGGTCTGCGTATTTTTTCTCTCTGCTCCAACTTGGACGATACCGTATCGGATTTGCCCCCGTTCCCCATATCAGATCCGATACAAAACGCAGAAACAATGGGACCCACTAATCAGAATCTCCTTCCTCATTCTCCTGCGCCAAAAAGAGGAACGGAAAAGAAAAAAAAAATGACTGCCATCTTGGTTAAAATTCGTGCTGCTCAGAGGTCAACTATGTCTCCTTCCTCTCTCATTTCCTTTCTGTCTGCTCCGACGAACGATTGTGTGGTCAGCGCCACGATTAAGTAGAGGCACTCCGCCGCTCTACCCTCTTATTTTCACTACCAACGCCACTAGCTCTGTTTGCCTTTCCCCTATCTCTTGATGCCTCCCATTTATGCTGCACTTTGTCAATTTGGGATGTTTGGTCTCCACCTCAGATTTGATCTGACGATGAATTGAGGCGGCAAATTGAGTAATGTTGGTGGTGATTTTCTGTCGGTGACAGCTTACTAAACACCTCAAGGGCTCCATGAGGCTATTCAAGGTGTTAATTGAAATTGTATGTTTCTTTAGCTATCACCTAGTTTAGGCCTGGTTTAGGTCTATTAAAGCAACCAATGGTTCAAATTGAATTCAATTAATGCATATTTTTAACCAATATTTTCCTTGACAACCAGAGTACCAAACTATTGGCATGATCTTTGTGCTATCAGATTTGATTGTCAAGACTGATGTGTGACTGTCCATGCATATGAATTTTGGTGGCATTCCTTAATTCTTTGCAAATCAGAACTCATGGCATTCAATGCTTAGATGGAGTGAATTTTCAAGACTATTGTCATCATTGGTGATCTTTTAAACTCAAACAACATTTGGAATAAGGAAACCTTTAATTTTTCTGTTAATATTCAGGACTCATACTTTATGGACACATTTCCAATTGTTGTCTGAACCACGTTTGACGGAGATGGCAGTCATTTTTTTTTTCTTTTTCGTTCCTTTTTTTTTCTTGGTATAGGAGAGGAGAATGGGGAAGGAGATTCTGACTAATGGATCTCACTGTTTTTGCGTTTTGTGCGTTTTGTTTTGGATCCGATATGGGGAACAGAGGCAAATCCGATACGGTACCGTCTGAGTTAGAGCGGAGAGAGAAAACACGCAGGCCGTTGGATTTAGGGAACGGTTAGATTTAGTGCGCTACACAACTTATCGCGTGACATTAGATTTGGGACCAAAATTTGAAACAGTTCCAAATAAATTTTTTTTTGAAACAGTAATCAAGGCTAGCATCCAGCAAGAAGTACGTACACAAAGGCGCTATGAGAAACTTTTTTCATCCATTTTTTTACTTAACCCAGCTGAATTTGATATATCAAATATTTAGAATATTATTGCAGTGTATAATTAGTACGTATTACTACATTAATATTCAATATGAGCAATTACTTCGTTTTTTTAATAAACTGCGTTAGAAATAACCAAACTAGCTCTCTTCGAACCAAATTCGAAACTTATTCGAAGAGTATTAAAATTATTAATATCTGTAGTAATTGGGATGATATAAAGACAAGTTGCCATTATACATGAATGTATTTTTATTGGACTTAATATAGGTCCATTTCAGCGACAAATCCTATACTATCTTTATGTCATTCAGTCCATAGCAATTATTGAAGTTTCAAGTTTCAACTTTGTATGAAGACTGGAGCATAATTTGTGTGACTAAACTGCCATACTAATGAGCACCTTATTCATGAGGTGTGCTTATTTAAATAATTAATCAATATCCCGTCGATTTATACAAAACTTAAGGAAATTTTAAATTAACCTTTATTTTGCAGCATAGCAAGAAGAAATGAATAACTTGCATTATAATATTAGAGGAAATCAACACAACCACCTTACAAGGTTGCAGAAATAATTGATTGATCCGATATGTTTCTAAGCATTGGGACTTCAATAATTAAGGTGATAGGCTGTACTCAAATATTTTATGATTTTAGTCAATATTGTGAGGGAATGTTAATTCAATTACTGTGTCTTCATAATGATAAACTTGTTAAAGTTATTATTTTTCCTAATCATAATTTAGGAAAAGTTAAGCCTTGAAGGACTCGATTGAAAAGAGAAGCTATGTATATGAAAGGAAGAAGTTGCTGCACATGAATGGATGAATTTAGAGAAGCTTCTTGCCATGGGATGTTTGTTGGCCGTAGCCCCTAGGACACGAAGGATGTGATATGATGAAAGAGGCTTTCGTGCCAATGTTCAACTGTCTTGCTTTAATAAATGTAATTGCTCATATTAGTTTTCATTTTCATATCAAAACAAAATAATTGATGAGAATAACAAACCATAAATTAATGCTTTATCTTTCCTTGTACTTCTTATTAATTAAAAGACCACTGACCAGTTTACATTTTTTCCATAATTTCAATTGTTTTTTAGATAAAAATCGGATTAGGACTTATATATATATATATAGAATGGCTAACGTGCCATCCATTTTATGTCCGTTCGATCAAAGTGCTTGGATTAAATCCGATGGTTGAGATGGAGTTCGCTAGGAAAAGCGTTCTTTTATTTTTTCCGTCAAAATTCCGTTCCGCTTCTTTCTCTTTTCAACCGTGCATTCTTTCGTCCCTTCTTCAGTCCTACTCCTTCCTCCGAAAGAAACAAAGGTATCAAAGGAACCTAGAAATATAACTCTCCGCCTCCACTGCCTGTCCTCATCTCAGTACTTTCTCCCTCCGCCTAACCTCCGATTAACCCTAAGTAGGTGTGCGACAGAGTAGGAGCTCTCAGTCTCCCCATCTAGAAGTCGGAGACGCCTCGAAATCGAAGCTCACGGCCTCTCTCTCTTCGCCTCCTCACCACTTCTCTAGCTGTCCCCCCCGATCTGGAAGTAAAGACGCCTCGAAACCTAAGCAAATTGTAGGTTGGTGGTCACGACAGATCTGGTAAGCCTCTTTTCATCTAAACTCTTTAATTTCTTCTCCCTTTGGCAGTTTGGGTTAATTGGTTTGCAATTTTGATTTAATTTGGTTTAATCCGGTTGCATTTTAATTGCTCAACCTTTACTAGTGGAGTTTATTCCAATTAGGTTCTGGTGTTTATTTCAATTAGTGAAGTTCAACTTGATTTAATTTGAAAGAGGATCACTTAACCTTTAATTGGTGCTGATTTTGAAATCCCATTAATCGCTGTCATCTCTTTAATTTGCTGTCATCTAATATAGTCTTTATTGGAAATATATGGTTGTTACTTTGTGGTTTGTGCTTTTAACATATTTACACATTTGTAAATAGATGGCTGCTGAAGTGCTAAAGTGCTAGTAAATCATAGATTTCATAAATGGTTGTTACTTTGTGAACTTATAATGCATGTCTAAATAGATTTTAGTTAAATTCGATTGTGATTTGGTTTAATTTGTTAACTAATTTTTCTATTTTGGTTGATTTGGTTTAAATCAGTAGAGGATCCAGTTGGTTTTTGAGTGTGTTTTTACTTGGATTCAAAATAAGTTAGTTAAACTAGTATAAAATTTAATCTGTTGTAAGTGGTTTTACTCTTTTTTTTTTTTTTTTTTTTTTTTTTTTTTTTTTTTTTTGGGTGCCTTGCATACTAATAGTTAAACCAGTACAAAATTTAATAAAGTAGCATCTTGTTTCTGATAGGCAATAGCTTATAGTAACAACATCCTAAACAACATCGAGTTACTGATAAATTTTTTCTTTCTGCATTTCAATTAATCCTAATTTACAGTGTTATTCCAAATGAACAAAAAACAAAGAACTGAGTTAGAATAAGCTTTGTGATGAAGACAAGACTGGTGGAGAGGGGGCTTCGTGTGATGAAGAAGAAACTAGTGGAGAAAAATTGAGCTCTCTACTAAGATGGACGTCTTAAACCAAATGCAAGTTTTTGGAGTGCATAGAGGAATATGGAGCAGATTGAGAGGGATTAGGGTCGCCTTTTCTATTTTACTGTGTGTGTTGGAAAAAAAAAAGGAATGTAATTCAATGGCCGGTACAATTTGGTACCGGTGTGCTGCCCATGGGGATAATTGGTTTGGATGAGATTTCAATGAATGATTTTTTAACTTTATTCATCTTTGTATAAATAATTTGATTTTTATTTAGTTGCGGCTTTGCCCCAGTGAACAAATTAGATTAATTATACGTTTTAAATCCACATATAATTTACGCAATGGTTTTAATTTTGTTGTCGCTTACTGAATTGTTATAGCGTGTTAATGGCTATATATGTTTAGCTGTACCATCTTAAAACATCAAAAAAAAAAAAAAACTGTACCATCTTTTTTTATTTGATAATGACAAGAAAATTATGCATATTTATTACTAAGCAAATTGCATATTGAGATATGGTGAGGAGTGAGGGCCGTGAGGTGCAGAGAGACCTCACGTGCGAGGCACAGTTAAGGTGCGGAGAAGTTGGAGAGGAAACGGGAGCGAGTGTTGCTCAGGTACGGAGAGAGAGAGTTGCTTAGGTGCGAGAAGTCGAGAATGACAAGAGTTGCTTAGATAGGTGCTGAGAGAGCTAAGACCAAGGGTTTTTTCTCTTTTGCTAAGAGGACTGAAAGAGTGAAGATAGAAGAGAGAGAAAAGGAAACGGAGCGAGTGTTAGACGGAAACACAGAAGCGGACGGAAAAATTAAGAAATTCCGCTTCCTCAGCGCCTTAACTTAGACCACACGATCTCATCCGTTCACCAATCTAAATGAGATCGGACGGTTAAAAACTGGATGGCACAGACCCCTCTGTGCCATCGATGACACGTTAGCCATTCTCTCTCTCTATATATATAATTTAATGTTTAAAAATTTTCAACAACTTGAACAAGCATCAAATGAACTTTAAAAATCAGAAAATTTTATCACAACACATCCGTCGTTAAAATGAACAATTCCAACGTGTGTTGTCGTTAAAATGAACAAGTCCAATGTTTGATTAGGACGATTAAATTTCAAATTTTAAAAAATAAAAAGATAAAAACAACTATAAATGTGTGGCGTCCGAACTTGCGGAATAAATAAATAAATAGATTCATAGGAGGGTCCGTGGAAAATAACTCCAAAAGGAAACAAAAAATTAAGGATAATCACTTTGCTCGCTTCCCGTGGAACTGGATAAACCAAAAATCTTCTCTATTTCTTAAATCTTAACTAGCTCGGTACATGTCAGGTCTCGGGACCCACCGCAGAACCGCACAGGACCACGTGTGCAGTCCTTGATCTGCTATGGCAGGCTGGCAGCGACATTTAACGTGTACTCTGTTTTTACCTGCCAACCGATTCTCCTACAGCAAGAATAATAATTTGGTACACCATAAGATGCATTAATCCTTTCGCAACACAGGAAACCGAAAATGAAAGGAATAATATCGGGCTTTTATTAGGAATCATTCACCAATCTCATTGAGAAAGTCAACGTTACAGATGCATTCCCTGCAAAGTTCTGTTTTTCTTAACCCAAATTACTGGGAGGTGCTTTGGGCAACCGATTATTTTCTACGAGCAACATAATTATTTGTTAACTGACCAAATTGCCCTTCTAAGATATCCGAAATCTCTGACTAAATTTCATCAGTTCTCTCCTCCCCTCTCCACTGAAATTCTGAAAACCTCAAGTCCCTCATCCCTTCACTCTCGCCAGCTTCTCTCCTGATCTCCTCTCTCAACAATCAATATGCTCCATTTCACCTCCCTTTCCCTCCAGCTTATGTACTCATTTATTCATTTTTCAGTTTGTGAATTCAGAGAAATCTCACAGTCGATTTTTTTTTTTTTTTCTATGCCTTTCTGCAATTCCTTTGTATTTGGGATTATAGACCACTAGAACTTTTCTCTTTTTCTTGCTTTACCCACAATCCTTGAAACCTCTGTACAACTTTTTATTTAATGAAAATTTTCTTGTTGGCTATCGCCAACCAGCCCTAAAAAAAATACAATTCCTTTGTCTCCATGCCGTTATAACACCAGTCCTCTAGTTTGGACCTTTCTCTTATCAATTTAGTCAATTTGAACTTTGAATTGCTATGTTAAAAAACTGAGTTTAATGGTGGCTTAATTTTGAACATGGATTGATGTCAGCCAACTATTCTAAATTAGCACTTATTCAATATTTGATTGTGATAGAAATGGCTTTATGCAAGAAAAATATGCAAATAGCACTTCTCATAAAATTTTCTTTATGAATTTTGGCATCGCACAAACTCATTGGTCATTTATAGAATAGGTGAAGGGGTTGGTGTCATGGCGTTGATTAGCAGCAGCGGTAAGAATTTTGGGAATTATCTTTTAACAAGAAATTTAGAAAAGAAGGAAATTACGATTAAGGAAATAAATTAGAGTAATAAATCTTGATTGATATTAAGGACAATTTAGACATTTAGAAAAAATATATGTTGCTCCAAGGAAAATGTCCGCTGCCCAACTGGATCAAACTTACGAATTAAATCCTATTTATATTTATAATTACTCGAATCATTTTCCATAGTTCGTTTATATAAAATTATTAAAAATAAATATTATATTTAATGATTTTCCGATTCCATGAAAATGTTATATTTAATGAATTTTAAGTGCAAATAAAATTTTCAACATAAAATAGCTCAAAATTGATAATAAATTCAGTACCGTCGTAACTTTTTTTTTTTTTTGACACTGATTCTAAGACAAATACTGCCACAAAACTGACATTTAAAATTATTTTATAAATTTTATGGATTTGGATATATAATTTGCATAGATTAAGCTTGTTGGTCTGTTGGAAGTGATTTAATGAATCGTTTCCAAGACCAGAATTCTACAATATGAGGCCTTTTTTGGGCCTAAACTTGAAATGAATGTTCTTAACTTTGTTACTTGATCTTTGGTTTGTTCATTTCCAATAAACACTATTCAAAAGTAAAATTTGGAAAACTGAAAATTCATGGGTTTCTCACTGAAGGAAACAAAATAACTGGATTTAAATAAATGAGTTTTGATTAAAAGTAAAATCACCGAATCGTATGCACTCTTATCTGTTTGGGCCCCTCTAGATCTGTCTTTAAGTTACTCTGTACCCATTTTGCTTGCAATAGATATTAAGGTACCATGATACTTTCCAAAAATCTTTTAGGATGCTTTTCATGTCTAGTTTGTAGGGCCTTGCAATTTAATAGAATCTGGACCATCCAATTTAATTGAATGGTCCAAATACACCTTGGAATTTAAAACGGATCATCAAATCTAGGCGTTTTATTTTGGTTTGGATGGCCAGATTTGACTAATTTCTGAACATGGGGCATACCGCATATTTTTCAAATTAAACTTTTTTTTTCCCTTTGCATTGGTAAACGGTGGCGTACCAAAAAAGAAATTTCCAAAAACTTGACAGCATTTATCTCCAACACGAGAAATGGATGATGCATTGTAAAGTGTTGAAGAGAAGAGAAGCATCAATAATTGCATAATGCCATTGATAGGAAAGTGGGGAAAAGCAGTCATGCGCACAGTTATTATGCAAATCAACCTCCCATGTTATACATATCTAAGATATATATTAATTCCCGTGACCGCTTTCCTCGTCCGCATTAGTCTCCTACGACAACATGTGATTTGAGCCGTTCGTTTGTTTTTTCACGATATCTGATCGTCTATTTTTTCGATTTAACCTAGCTAGATGTCTAATCGTCCCTCCATGCCCTCCTCCTCCTTTGCCGACCTCGCACGCCTCCCAGGCCCGTCCTTCACGCCCCCCCTCCTCCCTGACTCTCCGCTCCTCTTCTCCACCAGAATTAATGTTTGTGTGGCGAGTATCATAGCGCAAAAAAATTACCCGCTGCGTCTCTTAGCTTCTCGATCCATCGGATGATCGGAAGACTAGCAACAAAAAATATCAGCATTTCTTCTTCTCCACGGAGCAAAAAAAGGGAAAAAATCCCAGTTGGAAGAGGCGCAGTCCCTCCCTCCTCGCTCCTCCTTTGCCAACCCCGTCCCACCACCAACTCCTATACGGCTACTGGCAATGACCGTGAGATTGTCGGTACCTTCGATCCAAGGGTTCCCTCTTTCTCCGATGAGCTCTCCCTTTCTTTTCGATTTTTTATTGATTATCTCACACTGTTATTGCTTTGGTTTTGCATGAAATTAGTTTTCAATGCTTTACGGTGATTTTTCTTTGAAGAACCTAAGACCATCTAAAGTGGGAACTCCTTTTGCTTCCTTTTCTCTCCCTGCCACCGCCTTGGCTTATGGTATTGTTTCTCTCTCGATTTTGAATGGGTTGATTCATTTAATTGTTAAATATTTTTCATCTTTCATGTAATCTTTCAAGGCATGTATATGTGGATTTGATTTTTTGGATCCACCACTACAATGAATACAATCACCTGGATCCACAACTGATAATGATGGTTTCGGTGACAACAGTAGTTAAGATGCATATAGTTAAGAAAAATATCTACATGTGTTGTCATTGCAAAATAGATAAAAATATATTTCATGATAATTTTCATACGTAATTTTTCTTATTTATGTGATTTCTTACTGACTTGAGTCACTATACTAAAACATGTAAGGATGAATCATAATTGTCATGCTAAATTCATATCTCTATGTTATTCTATAGTGTTCTGCTTACATAGGATGGAGATTATGGAAATTTAGACACAGTAGGCTGGTTATATACAGGGTTGGGGATATTTACTATAGGACATTTGTGCTTAATCTTAATTTTTCTAATTAAATTTTAATTTGTGGAGAATTCTAATAAAATTTCTTTAATTATTTTCCAGGGGAGCAGATTTCAGACAACTAGCTCGAATGGAGGATTTAGATTGTTTAGTTGGGAAATTTAAATCTTATATAAAGATATTGGAGGTACACTTATTTCTGTAGCTCTTTTTAATTGTGTTAATGTTTGCAATAAAGTACTTAGATTGTTTAGTTGGATGTACACTGATATGATATCTGTAGCTCGAATGGAGTACTTATATTCAGTTGCAATGAAGTGCCACATGCATTGCAACATCTAACAAGAATGGCTGTGCCTTCTTTAAGGGATGGCTGCATTGCCAATGCATTGCAACATCTAACAAGAATGGCAGGGACTTCTTTAAAGAATCCTAAGAATTGACGCCAGCTGACAACATAGCTTGCTGCATCTCTCCTTCATGAAGTGAATTTAAAAATGCAAAGAAGTTGGTCATTTCTGGAACTTTACTTTTATTTTCAAAATTTTAGTCAGCATCCTTTAATTCTTTACCTCACTTCACATGTTCGATCAGTATAATGACAATCGAGATACCTATCTGCATACCAGAATAACACATGAATAATTATGTTATATGACTTACAATTTTATTGGAACAAATATACCAGAATGAGCTTTTATAAATAATAAATAACTCAATATTTTTCTTAAAACAATTTTCTTTCTTAACCTATCGATTATTCTCATACTCAAGTATAATACTGACAGGGTCATAATTAGAATATATTTGGCATATCAACTGCAAAATAAAATAGAATTAGCAGATCAGCAACTTCTTTCTTTCTAATTATAGTTAGGTTAGTAAATTTACATAATATGAAGTGTCGCGGGACACTTATATGCAGTTGTCCAATAATGCATAGAGCAAGTAAATGATCAATTTTTCAATATTTTCAGGATAAATATATCTGATTTGTAGTTTCTGTACAGAATGCTTAGTGGCCTATTGGCCTATTCCACATGTCAGTTATATTACTGCTATCAAAAACTATGGGACGTGCATTGGTTGGTTTACAAAATAATGTCGTTGCACGAGGATACTGACTAAAACCACTTGCATCTTTGCCTTGCCTCTTCACGGTTGGCATCTTGACCATGGTAGGCTTGCAATTCAACTTACCTCTTAGGAGAGATCTTACCCCTCCCTTGGATTTTTGGCAACTTAACAAAAAGAGGTTATTGCCTGATAAGAAACAACTTTGGAGTTCTGTCTAGGCTGCAACCTGCTTGGCGAGATGGAAGCATTCTTATTTTTTTTTTAAGATGATCTTTCAAGGTGAACAGCCTCCGCTGCACATTATGCTGCTATGTCAAGAATATTAGATATGTACGTATACTGTGTTTTAGTATGCAATGGTTTAATTACTAGATAGAAGTATTGTTTTAATCATATACCAGTGGCATGTTATATTCTTACTTCCTAATTATGTATTTTAATCATATTCTACTTAATTTTTTACAGCTCATGTGAAAAGAAAAATTATGGCATTTTGCTTTTGCACTTATATGCCTGTCGCACACAATTTAGACTTAATGACAAATTAATTATTAGTGGTTTTTAAAATTGAAATACAAAAAATCCGCTAAGGCGCGGCGAAGCCGCGCTTCCCCACCTAGTACTATGTTATGTTATTACGCAATTTCAAAACTATGGAACGTAAAATAGACCTCGTCGGAAACTAGCAATTAAAAAAAAGAAAACTGTATTGTGTCAATTTTGTACTTCATACTGTTATTTTCACCTTGCATAAAGTCACAAAAAAAGCACAAAATATTAGAGCATGTATAAAGCATTGTGGTCCTCTTCAATGGATAATTGTATTCTAAGAATGCATCCTAAACAGCAAGGCATGTTTTCTACTACATAACCCTCAAACGAGATCTGGTCCTGCGCATGGGACGGTGCAACGCACCCATCTGCACCGTCCGATCTGATCTCCATGGTTAAGGGAGGTCCGTGCATAATACTATATTGATAGACCTGAACCGTCCAGATCAAATCGGACGGTGTAGATGGGTGCACTGCACCGTCCCGCGCGGGATGGGATACGGATTCCATAACCCTAGCTGCTTATTCTAAAGAGATAAATTTCTCTTTTCAAATATACTGCACAAATTAAATTCATCATTATATTTCATTTGACTTTATAAAGAAAATCATAATATTAAAATATGATGCAATTAATGCACATAACAGAGGATACATGCATATTTCTAGATATATATAGTAGGCTGGGACACATACCAAGCTAGCAAGAGCCATTAGCAAAGTATAAAGCAACCTTTAATTTTCTTCCAACCCACAACCAATGTGACATGTGGTCCAAAAACCCCACTGTTTGTTCCACATTCTTCCTTCCATTCCATACCATTCCAATCCAATTAACCTTTGCTTCACACTGCACTGTCATACATGTCACGTCAAACTTGTACCCCACTTGTGCATTGTTAGCGCCTCTGTCCTCCCCCTGTTCCCCTCCTACATTAGAATGGGAATGAGGTGATTTATCCCATTTTCACTTGCATTCCACTTGGATTCCAAGGATTTAATTAAGAATTTAAGATTTTCTGAGATGTTTAGTTTTGCTAAGTGTATCGCAAATTGTTTGGTTCATTATGTTGCAGAAAACAATTATGACATTATACTTGAGAAAATAAAATGGTTTTAAATGGATAATATTGGTTTTACCAAACGAATTTCATTCAGCAAGGAGAACCAGCTCTCACTACGCCACTTTTTATTTTTAAGACCTGTTATTTAAGGGCCTTTAAGACCGGTTTGTATATGGTGTTAATAATATGTGGTGTTAAAAATATATAAAAAACCGGTGTTAAAAAGGCGGTGCTAAAAACCAGACGGAATCCGATCAAAAAAAAATGCGCAACTTTAAGACCGGTTTTTTTACAAAAAACCGGTCTTAAAAAACAAAACATTAAGACCGGTTTTTTATTAAAAACCGGTCTAAATATTATTTGATTTTTTTCCGAATTTTTTTATAATTAAGACTAAGACCGATTTTTTGTAAAAAACTGGTCTTAATATTATTTCTTTTTTTTTCCGAATTTTTTTATTATTAAGACCGGTTTTTAACTTAAAACCGGTCTTAATACTATTTTTAAGACCTGTTTTTAGTTAAAAACCGGTCTTAATAATTAATAATTAAAAAAAAAAATTTAATTTCGGGCTAGCCCCATTTTTGCTAGCCATAATATTCATGCAATATTCAAATTCACAGCAATCATGCATTTATATATCACATATCACATAATCATCAAAACAAAAAACAGCAATTATAAATATATCAATATTCATAAAAATTATAATTATCTAACAAGATACAATTTTTCGTAGATGTACATAAAACTCATCTAAACTTTCATTAATTTCTTCATCTTTATAAGGCAGACCCTCCCCCTCCAAATTCTGCATTCAATTAAACTAATTCAATTAGTAAAACCTAAGCAAATTGATTTCAAACTAAATTAGTTAATGATAATCAGGTATTGTTTGACTAAATCCTAATCAGGTATATATCGTTTTAAAACCTAATCAGGTATATATCGTTTTAAAACCTAATCAGATATTGTTTGGCTAAACCCTAAACTTTAAGTAGTAAACCCTAAACACTAAAAACTATACTCTAAATTGTCATTCTAAACCCTAAACCTTAATTAAGTAGTAATTCATACCCCTGGCAACTGCTCGTAGTTTGAGTAATACATCAGTAGCATCTGCAAGTTTCTCATCGCATAAAACCCGCAATCGGTACTGTTCGGCTGATGTGGACCCTACAAATACGAAGCAATTTTTCTAAAAATTAATATTAAATTTAATAAATTAATTAGAAATGAAATGAAACTATTAGTCCGAGCTATGTACCGGAATGATGTCAATATTGAATCTGCTACCTAACTTCATTCTGGATAAAGCACTGCAATATTAAAATATGAAGTTAGAAGAATTAATTTGCAGATATTGCCTATTAGATAATGCATGTTTTGACTAAAATCCTAAAATTACCTGTTGTATGACTCTAAAATTGGAGAAAAATAACTATCTGGATTTAGCGAATCCACAATCCAAATCGTTTTTGTCGAGGGTTGTGCGATAATAATCACAAAATGAAAACTGCAGTTAAATATTAAATCTTGTTAGTAAAATTAGAATTAAACCGCAATTTATAAAAAATAAAGTCAAAACAAGATATTTTCTAACTAACGCATGCTGATGTATCAAAACATGATAAGCGGCCTTCTTTCTGACAAAATTTTGAATCAAGTAGGATGTTGTGCCTGGCACATCCTTAATGGCATCAGTTCCCGAGCATCTTTCTGGATCCAAAAACCTGAAAGCCTTGATTGCAAAATCATGACAATAGTTTCTAGCCCACCTGCATGTTATATTTATCAATTTATAGTCATATATCATATAATAATAATCATCAATCAATTATTGTTAAGTTCGAAAAATACTTACATGGTCCAGAGTTTCATGACTTGAACAAATGGCAATTCCCTATTGAACAAATGGCTGATGTCTTCAAAATTGAGCATGAAGGAATCCAGTACTATGTGGTCGAACTTGGCCGGAATATCGAAATACTTCATATCTGGATCCAATGCCATGATGTAGTTATGCAGTTCTTGTGCGGTAGGCCCAAGCTTTTGCAATCTCTCATGTGTGCAGAGCGGCTCCCGTGTCTTTAATTGTCCTCCATCCGCAAAAAATGCATCTGCATCGAAATCATCGTCGTCGTCATTTTGCTCCACCTGCTGCTTTCTTTTCTTTTTCTCCGGAGATTTCGCAGGTGGCGGAGGCCGTTTCGTTATTGGTGTCCTCAGATGCTCCTTGAAAATCATATATTAGTCGTAAAACAATATTTTTCAATTTAATTAATACCAAATTTAGAAAAGTTTGTAAGATTTACCAATTTCGACATATCAAAATCCACAAGATTACGCGGCCACCTTAGAAATGAACCTTGGAGAATACCGAGCTGGTCATCTGCGTTGGGAGGTGGAAAATGTACTGTCACTTGTTTCGCATGATCGAACACTTCTAGAACTTTTACCTTAACCTCCTCCGGACCCAATGGTACTCCATGGACCGTGTCAGGTATGGGACGACGCGCAAACACCATAGCTCTTGCGACGTACACCAAATTGAACCCATCTGGGAGGAGCAGCAAGGCTTCTGTGGATCCCTGCAATTATAAGCAAATACAAAACATAATTAATTAGGTATTAGGCTAAATTCTATATAAGCTTGCAAGTAATATTCTATATACCTCAATATGAGGGCTAGAAATTGGATTCGGTTGATTGTTGCTACCCTGTGATAGCAAAATCATGGCTTGATTCATTATTGGATCGAGGTTATGCGATGTTTGTCCTTGCGCGAACAACCGCGAGAAGCTTTGTAGAATGCCTTGATTCATTACTGGATCTGCGTTATGTGGTGTTTGCCCTAGCGAGAACAACCGCGATAAACTTTCCTCAACTTGTCTAGCTACTTCTTTGCTCACTTCCTTGCTCACTTCCTCCGGCAATCGCCGTTTTATTCCCTCGTCGACTCTTTTGTCGATTTCTTCTTGGCTAAACTGCTTGGATTTCCTCGTACCCTTTCGAAACACCTGCTTCACGCCGGAAAATATCGGATATCCTCTCAACCGTCCTGAGTGCTCTGGAGTCCCAAGCGCAGATGTCAAGACATCATTCTGACGAATCGACTGAATCTCACCTGACTTGGCTAGAGCAACCTGTCACAAAAGAAATACATGTGAATGTAAGTTGAATTTGTTGAATACATAATTTATAAATTTATTTGAGTTAATTTACAAATTTATTTGAGTTACAATACGTACCGCTTTGTCAAGGACCTCACAAGCCTTAGGATTTGTAACCCTAAGTTCACCCGTCACCGGATCCTCTGTGGCACGTGCCCTGCACCATCTGTAAGACCTGTCATCAACACCAATGGTAATGGTCGAGGTCGAACCATGGACCACGTCGTCTTTTTTCCATGTCTTCTCTGCACTTATGTAACCGCCCGATCCGAGTGTGTGGGGCATGTCTTTCTTAGCGGCATTTTCTTTTTCTATTTTACTCTTTTTCTATTATCAAATTCAAAAGACTTGTAAGTATATGAAAAATAAAAGTTAGGATATTAGTATTGGTGAATAATTCTATATATGAAATTTATTTATATACCTCAAACTCAAGGCTTTTATGATATTCATCGAATTGTTCCCATTCTTCCTGCGATATGTTAAAAACATCCCATGGCTTCTGTCCACCTTCTTTTGCATTTTTCCTGTATTTCTTATTCTACAATGAAAGAATATATGTTATAATTTTAATTAATCCAGCAATAATAAGTAGAATTGATGTTATAAGCATAATCTCTTACCAAGTTAGTTTTCCAGGCCCTCCATCTATTGCAACATGCTGTAAGAATTTTCCGCTTGATTAAAATCGGAATGTCATCCGGAATATTCCAAGTCTTGGCTATAGTGTTGTACAAATCAAGTTTCAACTCTTTTGGCACTGACGGCCAAGTCTTATAACTACGTTAAACCCAATTAATATCATGATCAATTCACATTCAAATTTATAGAAATATCACCATGTTAATTCACATGATCAATTCACATTCAAATTTATAGAAATATCACATTAATCAAATTTATAGAAATATCGTCATTAATCAAATTTATAGAAATATCACATTAATCAAATTTATAGAAATATCACCATTAATCAAATTTATAGAAATGCTAATTCACATTCAAATTCTCTCGTACCTGATTTTAACCATATCTTTCGTTTTCTGTGCCAAAAATCGATTAAATTCAATTGCATTTTCACCGCTATGCTGGCCTTTTTCGTTGAAGGTGATCTCAAACGGAATTTGAGCAGCTATCTTCTTTGCCGTCTTTAGGCATTTTGACGTTGATCTTTTCCCCCTTCTGCTAACGGGTTGAGTTTCCTGATTTGCCATCAAATCCTCATCCTCATTGAACTCGTGATCATCATCCACATTCGACGGGAAATTCTCATCCGGATTCGACATGGCTACAATTAACACAATTACAATCAATTTCACAAAAATATTTAGACGATTACAACATCAATTAAAACATCGATTTAATTAATATATCAATTAAACAACTCTAAATTAGACAATTAGAACATCAATTAAAACATCAATTCATAATTATAACAATTAAAACATCAAGTCATATAATAATTGAAACATCGATCCATAATTAAACAACCCTAAATTAATCAAACCTAAACAAAACATAACCATAAGCAAATCCTAAAGTAATTCTTAAAAAAATCCTAAATTAATCTACATTAATTTGCAATTTAACTCATTTATTAAAAAATTTGACATAACCTCCCCTGTATATGGGGCATTTTATCCAAAAATTACACAACTACTTACGAGTTACATACAAGCAACAACTCATAATACAAATCTATTACATTTTACATGCATTTTATCCAACTAATTGCAACTAATTGCATTTTAATATTTTATCTACCTAATTGCAACTAATTACATTTTATAAAACTATTTGAAACTAAATTTCAGATTAATTTCACAACCAATTACCTTAAATTTCAGATTAAATTAAAAATTTAAATAGAAATTACCTTAGCTTGGAGAGAGGGGCAGTGGTGGTCGGAGGTGCTCTCGGAGGTAGAGAGGGGCAGTGGTGCTGTCGGCAAAGAGGCGGAGAGGCGGAGAAAGGGGCTCGGGTTTAGAGAGTGTAGAGTAGAGAAAGGGATTTGGAGAGGAGGCAGAGAGGAGGAGAGGCGGCAGAGAGGCGGAGAGAGGCGGCGAGAGGCGGCTCGGGTTGCTGAGGTGGCAGAAGGAGAAGGGAAGAAGGGAAGAAGGGAAGGGAAGAAGGGGTTGAGTTGCTGAGGTGGCAGAGGGAGAGAGGGCAGAGGGAGAGAGGGCAGAGGGTCGGTTTTTTTCTAAGTTTCGGAACTTAGAAAAAAATGAAGAGAGCAGAGGAGGGAAGAGAGAAGAGTGTTGTGTCCGAAATATTTGAAAATTTTTAAGACCGGTTTTTAACTAAGAAACCGGTCTTAATTATTAAACCGAAATTTTTTTTAATCATAATTAAGACCGGTTTTTTACTAAAAAAACCGATCTTAAAAAAAAACAAAATTTTTTTATTTTTTTTATTTTTCCTTTATGTTTTTTTCGTACTATTTTAAAAACTTTAAAATTTATTAGTAAATAAAATATGTTTGTAAATTTATTTTAAAAACATTAAAATTTATGTATCAGTTTTTTACAAGATTTCTTTAATTTTATTTTTTTATACATATTTTTTAAATTTATTACTAAATACTTTTAAAGTTATATGTATATTTTATATTATATTTTTTTATTTTATTTTTTATAGATTTTTTATAAAATTTATTATTAAAAACTTTTTAAAATTTATGTTTTTTTCTTTTTTTTTAGAAATCGCACAAAAAAAACAGAAAAGGAAAAAATAAAAAAAAATTCTGATTGATTTTTAAGACCGGTTTTTTACGTAAAAACCGGTCTTAAGAAAAAACAGAATTTTTTTATTTTTTTCCTTCATGTTTTTTGGTACTATTTTAAAAACTTTAAAATTTATTAGTAAATAAAATATATTAGTAAATTTATTTTAAAAACTTTAAAATTTATGTATCAGTTTTTTTAATAGATTTCTTGAATGCTATTTTTGTATAGATTTTTTAAAAAATTTATTACTAAATATTTTAATAGTTATGTATATTTTTTAGTTTATTCCTTTAATTTATTATTTTTAAATTTTTTTAAAAATTTATTATTAAAAACTTTTTAAAATTTCTGTTTTTTTCTCTTTTTTTAGAAATCGCACAAAAAAAACATAAAAGGAAAAAATTAAAAAAAAAATCTGATTGATTTTTAAGACCGGTTTTTTACGTAAAAGCCGGTCTTAAGCAAAAGCAGAATTTTTTTATTTTTTTTCCTTTATGTTTTTTTGGTATTATTTGAAAAACTTTAAAATTTATTAGTAAATAAAATATATTAGTAAATTTATTTTAAAAACTTTATAATTTATGTATCAGTTTTTTAAATAGATTTCTTGAATATTATTTTTGTTTAGATTTTTTTAAAACCGGTTTAGTATATTCCTTTAATTTATTCTTTTTAGATTTTTTTTAAAATTTATTATTAAAAACTTTTTAAAATTTATGTTTTTTCTCTTTTTTAGAAATCGCACAAAAAAAACAGAAAAGGATAAAATTATAAAAAATTCTGATTGAAAAACCGAAATTTTTTATTTTTTTCGTTTTTTCCTTTATATTTTTTTGTGCTATTTTTAATAATACAAAATATATCATAAAATTAAAAATTTTAACTTTCTTGGAAAAACTAAATAAAAGAAGTAAAAAAAATCCTACAAAATAGTACTTAAAAAATATTAAAAATTATATTACAGTTGAAATGTAGTACTACTACATGTATATAACTCAATTTCCTTTATTCCTTGGTGATTTTGGTCGGGCTACCCACACGCCTACTTCTTGGCGATCCACACGCAAATTAGTTGCTAATTCTTCAACTGGTAGCGGCGTTCCATCGATTCCTGTGAATATAATATAATAGTGTAGGTACCAAATTAATTTAATAATTAATAGAATTTCATGTAATTAATTGAGATTAATTATATTATATTATATTATACCTGTGGAGAATGATGCTATTTCATCGAATTGGTCATATTCTTCTTCATCTACGACATCTTCAACGCCGACAATGCGCCTTTTTCCCGAAAGAACCACATGTCGTGAGATGTCGGCTGGATCAACAATATAAAAAACTTGCATTGCTTGTTTGTTTGCAAGTATGAAAGGGTCGTATGCATATCCTAAGTTTTTGAAATGAACGGTTGTTATTCCAGAATTTTTCTCCTTTTTGACTCCACTTTTGAGGATCCATTTACATTCAAACACAGGTATCTTGAATGCATTATAATCAAGTTCGCAGATTTCTTCGATCCACCCATAATACGGCTCTGATGACTTGCCATCACTTGATATGGCTTCTATTGTGACTCCGCTATTTTGTACTGTGCTTTTTCCATCTTGTTTTTTAGTGTACCAGGTGAATCCATTCAAGTCGTACCCTTGATAGGTGTACACATTTGCATTGGGACCATTCGCAAGATATTTCACAGTTTCATTGTCGGACAGAGATAATTGTACTTTTTTTCTGAACCAATTTACAAACAGTTTGTTGTGCTCATTAGTGATCCAATTTTCACCTTTTTGAGGATTTTGCTCTCGCAACTCTGCTATATGTTGATCCACGTAAGGAGCCACAACAGCGACTTGTTGCAAAATTTTAAGATGTGTTTTTTTTCTCTTTTCAAGGTCCACTGTAATTATTTTCAAACCAATTATACCTTTCCCAAGAAGTCTACCTTCGTGCCGATTCTTGGGCAGGCCAATAGGTTTTAGTCCATCTACATAATCAGTATAGAAATCAATAACCTCTTCGGCCACATATCTTTCGACTATGCTTCCTTCGGATCGAGATCTACTTCGGACTAACCTTTTCAATTGTCCCATTGCTCTTTCAAAAGGGTACATGTACCGTAAAAATATCGGACCGCACCACTTGATCTCCCTGACTAAATGAATGGTCAAATGCACCATTATAACAAAGAATGATAGGGGAAAGTACATCTCCAGCTAGCATATGGTCTGATAAGCATCAGTTTCTAAATTAGTCAGTTTTTCATGATCAATCACTTTGGAACAAATTTCATTAAAGAAAAAACACAACTTAGTGATGGAGTTCCGAACTTTTTCCTTAAAACATTTTCGAATTGCAATCGGAAGCAACTGGGTCAACAGCACGTGATAATCATGCGATTTCATTCCAATCAATTTCATATCCTTGATTGATACCTTCCTTGAGATATTTGAGGCATAACCGGTCGGAACCTTGATTGACTTCAAGCACTCCAACAAACTGAGTTTCTCTTTTCTTGTCAAAGTGTAAACTGCATCGGGTAACCAATCCCGTTTCTTACTAGTATCTGGCTTTGCGGCTAGGTCCAGTCGTATTCCCATTTCGACCATGTCTTTCTTCACATTAGCATTGTCTACTTTCCCTTGAGCATTTAAAATCAAAGCAATCAAAGATTCACAGATGTTCTTAATGATGTGCATCGTATCCAGACAATGCCTAACATCCAAATACGTCCAGTATTCAAGGTTCCAAAATATAGACTTCTTCTTCCAATTGCCATCCGGAATTTTCTTTGCAAATGGTTTGCCTAATTTGATTTTAAGATCCTTCACCTCCTCATATACCTGTCTTCCGCTTCTTGGTATTGGTGCCCGTCGGGTTTCGGTGTTCCCATCAAATTTGGTTTTATAATCCATCCGGCGGTAGGGGTGATGACGGTTAAGGAATCTACGATGTCCCAAGTAGACATTCTTCCTACAATTAGATAACCATACAGAATGTATTTCCTCCTCGCAAATAGGACATGCCTTATCTCCTTTGTTCCTATAACCTGACAAGTTCCCGTATGCGGAAAAATCATTAATCGTGCAAAATATCATCGCACGTAGGGTGAAATAACTTTTGGAATAAGCATCGAATATCTCCACCCCGTCCTTCCACAACTTATCAAGGTCTTCTATTAACGGGGCCAAGTACACATCTATATCATTTCCTGGTTGTTTTGGACCGGAAATGAGCAATGGCATCATCAGATATCTTCTTTTCATGCACAACCAGGAAGGAAGGTTGTAAATAACCAATAAAACTGGCCATACGCTGCGATTGCTGCTCATGAGACCGTAAGGATTCATCCCATCTGTGCATAGTACCAATCTCAAATTTCTAGATTCACTAACGAAATCCTTGAAATTACTATCTATGTTCATCCACTGGGGCGAGTCCGCAGGATGTCTGATCATTTTATCTCTCTTTCTGCCTTCTGCGTGCCACCTCAGTAGTTGAGTATCTTTTGAATTTTTGAAGAGACGCTCGAACCTTGCTACTATCGGCAGATACCACAATATTTTCGCAGCTGGTCTATTTTTACAACTATCTTCATCATCTTTCAAATTATCGTCCCTTAGTTTGTACCGTGATGCATTACACATTGGACATTTATTAAGATCCTCGTACTCATTCCGAAACAGTATGCAATCATTCGGACATGCTGAAATCTTCACTGCTGCCATATTTAAAGGACATAGTAATTTTTTTGCCTTATAACATGTATCCAGTAATGTATTTTCTGCTGGAAGCATTTCTCGTAAAAGACCGAGTAAAGATGTGAAACTTTTATCACTCCAATTATTCTTGACTTTCAGGTTATAAAGTTTAAAAACAGTTTTAATTTTTGAGAATTTATCCTCATTACAACCGGGATATAACGGTATATGAGAGTTTTCATCCAATTTTTGAAAAATATCAGGAACTTCATCGATAAAACCATCTGGTATTTCGTTCATCATTTCATCTAAATCATTTTCTCTATTATCATTTTCACAATATTGTTCTTGACTTACATTTTCATCCACAAATACCTCATCCCTTACATCAGCCCCCCAATCATTTTGTACACTATTTTCTGAATCAGATCCATTAATATTGCTAGTCCCAATATTTAAATGATCTTCCAACCTTTCCCCATACAAAACCCACCGGATGTATTTAGGTGTTGTCATCCATCCACGTGTTAGGAAGTCTAAGTTTTCAAATTTTTTTGTGCTAATTAACCATTTAATAAGCAATCCAAACGACTTAGACCTCGAAGGATCTAGTCCAAGCATTCACACACAAGAGAGAGAGGTTCGGAAGGCTACCTCTCCTTGTATCGCAACAAGGAGGCTCGAATCCGGCGATGTCGAGGTTGTGCGCACCACCACGCGTGTCTCGGCCTCAAGTCCACCAAGGTATTAACCAAAATCTCGATCTATGCTAGTAGATGAGAGGTTAAGCCTAATCCCTTCCTTTCCTTTGCCTTAATTAACTATTTAATTGGATGGAGGCAAGAGGTGCTCAACACATGAGCTTAAGAGAGCAATGGTGGAGAGGAAAAATTCTGAAATTTTTCCTTTAATTTTCGTCCAAAATATTAGGGAGAGAGAAAAAGGCAAGGTGGCTAGTGTTTTGGCTCCCAAAGTGGTCCTTTTATAGACCAACCACTCTCCCAAAAAATTGTAACTAATTTACAACTATGCCATCACTAGGGCAGCCATAAAATGGACCTAAATGGGCTCTATCAATTATTTAATTGGTCCTCTAATTCAATTAATTAGTGGCCCAATTAATTGCTCTCAATTTGGACCTTTAATTTACCATTTAAATATAGGCCCGTTAGCTCAAATTAATTACTTTAATTAATTCATGTTGAACAAATTAATTATCAACACTTTGATAATTATTTAAGGATTAGAATATGCATTAATTTATTTCTATATAATCCGTTTGACTTAATTAATTAATTATGACGGTTCGCAACAGTACATAATTAATCAGTCAACATATCATATTGTTGCATTCCTTAATACAACCAAATAAATAATGCACGCATGGTCAAAACCTATTTGTGTGACCCTTTGAGGATTTATGCTCTGTTGGACATGGAAAATAAATCGCTATTTATTTCCAATAATCATAAGCGGTATCTAGCAACACGTTATGATTCCCAATTCGCATAAATAGTGTACTGCTACAATATTTTAATCCTGCATAAGAAATAATAGTATATCCTTGTCTGATTCTTATGTCACATGATATCATCGTATAATCCAAGATAGGAATGTGTCATTCTTGCAGATTATACGTTTCTTGATCTAGAGATGACTGTATCAGTTGCTAGCAAACAATCCATCTCCATCAAGGGGCCCAAACAGATATCATCGCTCACTAAGTAAATTAATGAGGGACATACGATTTTCTTGATGAACAACTTTTCCCCGCACATTTCAAGAGAACATAAATAAAGTCCGTATAGCAGCCCTTATCAGGAATCAACGGTAGACGATATTTATTGAACCTATCCTCATGTGGAAAAGTTGAACCATCTCAAACTTAGAATCAAACTCAAATGAAATAAATAATGACACATAACACAATCCATATATTTATTTCATTGGGTCGTGTCCTGTACTATGTTCCATAACATACACATATGCAATTAAGTTGGCAACTCCTTACCTATGATTTGTAGAACTTAATCATCACTTAACTTGCATACTAATCTTATCCGATAATTAATATTCCTTGTTAATTATCAAGATTACGGACCTTTTAGATTTATTATTGTCATTTATTATAAATGAAACACAGAGATCTACAATTCAGATCCTCAACCTGAATGATCTGTCAATAAATAAATCAAGGAATAAATGATCAAATATCATCAATAACATAAACCATAGAAGTAGCCATATAATGATTGACTTCTAGGACATAACTCTAACACCACGCTCAATCAAATGTGATCTAATCTTTATACTATCATGTCTCTGTAAGTTAACACAACGTTTACAAGGACATAGAATTCTGGGCTTTCCAGTCAACTTCCGATTTTCTTCTGCACATTTTAAGAACTCTTCAACAACTCCAACAAATTCACCTGATATCCTCGAATATTCATACATGTACTCCTTCCTCTGATCCATCTGTATAGATAGAAATGTATATCCAAAAGTCAGGGTATGAAATTTATAGGTTCAATGCATTACATTAGGTTTTTGGGCCGGTTACCATCCTAGCCCACTCTTTGGATACTCTTGTCTCATTAGCGAGCGTACGTTAGATGCAATTTGTTGTCTGAAAAAAATTCGGCAGCATTTCCCCTTATGTTCCCTGAATACGCCAACACACGATTGCTCGTGTGTACGTATCCGTGGGAAATATAAAGAGAAATGCCGCCGAATTTTTCTCAGACAACAAATTGCATCTAACGTACAACTCGCTGTCCTAAATGAGACAAGAATATCCAAAGAGCAGTACTCCCGACCGGGAGTACTATCCGAGATTAATCCCTAATGGATTAATTTCGGACGGGCACGACCTAAAATAGTTCAAATTCCGACAATTTGGTCATATATGACAATACAACTAATATATGCAAATGCCAAATGATATATATATGCACATACAAATTAGTAAATTAACGAATTGAAATCATTGAGGGTTAAAATAGAAAATTACCGAAATTGTCTTCTCTTTTTCTTCCTCTTCAATAGAATAATCTTCTCTTCCTCTTCCTCTTTCTATTTTATCAAATCAAAATGAAAAAAATCAATTAAAAAAAATTGCATAATTAATAAATAATAAATAAAATACTGAATAATTAAAGAATATACCTCAAAAATGAATTTTTTTAGCTTCTGGTTGATCTCCTTTGCCTTCTCTTTTGATTTTTCAATTTTTCAAAATTTTTCGAGATTTTTAGCTATTTTTTTTGTTTGGTTTAGGAGAGAGAATAAGACTCGGTTTTTAGAGAAAAAAAACGGCCATGAATTGAATGTGTGGACACAACAATCAATGAGGGAAGAAGATAAGAAGAAAAATCTGCTAATTTTTATGACAGGTTTTTTTATAAAAAATCGGTCTTAAAAAGTCAACCGAAAAAAAAATTGCTGTTTTTTTTAGACCGGTTTTTATAAAAAACCGGTCATAAAAATTTTGTTTTTAAGACCGGTTTTTAATAAAAAGCCGATCTTAATAAAAACTGATTTTTCGATTTATTTTTTGATCTCTTTAGGACCGGTTGTTTATAAAAAACCGGTCTTAAAAAAAACAGCAATTTCGGATTATTTTTGTGAACTCTATAGGACCGGTTTTTTTAAAAAACCGGTCTTAAAAAAAATTCTGACAATATCGAAATTGCCACTGAATATATTTAGAACCGGAATTTTTAAAAACCGGTCATATTGTGGCGGTGCTAAAAATATTTTCTGGTGTAGTGTCTTGGTCTAGTAGCAAAGAGCAATGCATCTCAAATGAGAGGTCGCATGCTCGAAATCCTGCTGGAGGGTTTTTATAGACATTTAATTTAAAAATAAGTTGGGAGGCTTGACCCCAATTTATCTTCAAAAATTTAATTCAGCAAGTTCTTTAAATCTCTAAAATCTATGGAAAGAATATAAAGTTGACTTACAGGAACTCCTGCGTATCTGGCTCTTATTTTCAGAATCAATCTATAAGATGTGTCACTAAAAAGGTCAAAACAAAATATTTAGTTTTTACAAAATTTTTATTAATATTTTTATTTAAAATTAAGTTGTTTATTGAGAAATGCTAGTATAATTAATTAGAATATAAGAAATTATTTATAGCGTTACCCAATTTCTATGGAAAAACAGAAGGTAAAAGGGCAGAACTTAACTATGCTTTGGCACTATATACTATCATCCTAGTATAATTTTTCCTCGCATATATACCAACAGACGCATGGCACGTATACATGTTGTGGAATTGGATACATTAATGCTAAATAAGTACAACTTAAACACATATCACTCTCATACAACTACTAGTTCAGATCTATAACAATCCAATAAACAGCCTAGTAATATAGCTTAGACTGCCTCTTTAAACAGTACAGCAGTACCAGTACATGCTCCAACAAAGCAGAAAGGAGAAATCATAGGCCCATTAGATTCCGTTGAGAAGCTCACTCCAACCACCTTCCTAACCTCCTCCCTTTCACCTATATATAACCTCACTTCAACTCTCTTCTCTTAATATATTGTCCCTCAACCTAAGGAAAACGAAAGGATAGAAAAAGAATCCAAGAAAATTCAAAGAAAAAAAAAATAGTAAGAAAGAAAATATATTACAATGCCACCTTTGGCAGACGCACCAGCCCTGATCTCCTTGTTGCGACACACAACTGATGGCCGCCGTGGCAAGTCAGGAAGCCATGGCCATGGCACTGGCTTCTTCAAGATGTTCAAGCTTCTTCCCATGCTTTCCTCTGGTTGCAAAATGGTTGCGTTGCTAGGCCGCCACAACCGCCCCTTGCTAACCGACCGTGCAACCACCATCACGCTCTTTGGCCACAGAAAAGGCCGCCTTTTACTTGCCATCCAAGAAGACACAAGATCACCACCGATTTTTCTTATTGAGCTACCGATGCAAACCACATTTTTCCACAAGGAGATGTCATCAGGTCTCGTGAAGCTTGTGTTAGAAAGTGAAACGAGAACTCATAAAAGGAAGCTGGTCGAAGAATTTGTATGGGCTGTGTACTGCAATGGGAGAAAGTCGGGGTATAGTATAAGGAGAAAGGAGCAGAGTGACAGTGAAAGGTATGTGTTGCAATTGCTCAGAGGAGTGTCAATGGGTGCCGGCGTGTTGCCGTGCGCATCAGAGAAAGATGCGGCTCTTGATGGGGAATTGACTTACATGCGGGCCCGGTTTGAGCGGGTTGTCGGTTCCAAGGATTCTGAGGCTTTTTATATGATTAACCCTAATGATGGTGGTGGTACCGCGGGTGGTACCGGTGCTAATTGTGTGGAAGCACCGGAGTTGAGTATCTTTCTGGTCAGAGTAAAATAAAATGGAATGGTCTTTAATTACTATAGTTTTTATTTTGTTTTTTTTCCTATTTTTTTGGATAGTCCATGTGAAAATATCATGTTTTCATCAAAATTAGGATATGATTGTAGAACTAGAACTATGAAAAGGATATATATAAAAAAAGAAAAGGTAAATATAAGAGCTGCTGCATAGAAGAAAGAGATGGATTGGAATACATCAAGTCTTCAGTCTTCACCTACTAGTCAATGATTGGTTGTAATATGGATGTCAATAAGGTTTGGCGCTTGTTAATAAATTGATCATCACGGTTTTATGTATAAAATCGTTTACCAGACATTTGGGTTTCATGTAAAATTGAACTTTAGATTGTGCACATACTGATGCAGCAAATTAAAGTCCAACTAAGTACTAATTGCGCATGAACTCGATCCTCTTGTATGTTGTATCATGTAATTTGTGTAACCCAGATACAGCAAGAGAAATTTAATTGTATAGTTGTCATGAAAAGTAAATTCCATAATTAGGTTGCTGTCCACCCTGGGCTCTTTTAATCAAGTTGAAAATAATCCGAAAGATTAGTTGAATAAATTAATACAATAGCCGAGTATTCTGCATCGAGAGGTTAATAAACTTAGCACTCAGCAGGGCATAGATATGAAGATGAAAACAAAATGATCTTCTATGTAATATATAGGTGGGTACTATTCAACACAATTTACAAATTATTTTTGCTCTGCCAACTTAATTAGAAAAGATGTTGCAAAATAACAACGCAATGATTTATAAATGTAGATACTACAATTTGCATTGAGACATTCTGTGATTAGGGGTGTTAAACATGCAAAACGAACACGGAACGTACTTGTTCCGTATTCATTCCGTTCCAGGTAACGAAACATAATGGTTTTTCGTTTCGTTCTGTTTCTGTTTTGTTTTCAATTTTTCATTGTAATTTCTTATTTTTGCATTCTATTTCGGTTAAACGGTATAGTATTCAGTTTCATTTCGTTCTGTTTCTGAAAACGAATCATTTATCTCTTCCGTTTTTGTTCCGTTTTGGACAGAACGAAATGAAAATGTCCGAAAAGGCATTACGTTGACCGATCTATTTTTCTTTTCCTTTTTCTTTCTTTCTTTAAAGTGATTTCTTGAGAAGTTGGTTCTTTTTGTTTCTTAGATATCTACTTTTTTTTTTATGAGACTTAGATATCTACTAGATATTCAATACTATATTTAGCTAAGCTAGCTAAAATTAGTAAATTACTTTATTTCCTACACTGTTGAATTGTGCTCAAAATTAGGTCAGCAAACGCTTTATTATAATTAGATGGCCGATAACAAAGGCACATGGAGAAATCAGAAAAAAGTGGCTTTGATTGTGGAGATATGAACGACAGAACTTTTATGCTTCAATGATTGATTTGAGAATCAAAATGCCAAAGAAACTTCGCATACATCATCTAAAATTATATATGTTCCTTGATGGACCCAACATTCTAATAGCATTCAAAACTATTTTCACATTTATGTAGAAAATCCAAAAATGAGCAATCAACAATTTTACATATTTTGTTATAAGTGTTTTTTTTTTTGAATAATATGATAGTTAATTAAATAGATAAGGTATATCAAAGAAAATAAGATGTTAATCTGAAATTTGGGCCTTGTGAAATTCATTATCTAACAACTGTTGTAATAAAATATTTGGGAGCATACCTTTTATCATTAACATAATCATAAATCATTGGTATATATTTGGAAAATATGACCTACAAGTACCTAACTACTTAGCTAACCCACGTGATGAACCCGTGCCAATTCACCACCCGGTCTGTACTATGGAAACCAGTTCTGGCACCAAGGGTGTGTTGGGATTATCCATTGGTCCATGCATAAAACTTGATCAGAAATGAAATTATATTGGAGCTAATAATTTTTTTTTCTTTAGAATATGTTGACATATTTTTAGTCAATTAAACTATAACTTTTATTATAAAATAAAATAAACTATAAGAAATATAATTGGATTTCCTGTAACCACAATCGTGATACAAGGAACTGAAAGCCAACAGAGGAATTACACACAAGGGGCTATTAATGAATAATAAGTTCTCATTTATTATGGAAAAAAATCCAAAGGGAAATTAGAAAGTTGGGGGTCCTGGTACAACATAGTAGTGTTTACCACATACCCGGCGGGTCAGACCCGACCCGTGCTAAACCCGTCCCTTAGACCGAACCAGCCCGGACCGTGCATGAACCGTGATGGACCGAGGGGGTGGTCCGGGTCGGGTTTATCACGGGTTTAGGCCACCATTCTAGTATAGATCCGCCCTAAACCCGTCCCGTTTTAATCCGTAGACCGGCCTAGACCGGACCGTAGACCCGCGATAAACCGCATTAAACCCGTCTAAACCCGCTTTGTACCGCATTAAACCAATAAAAAACCTGTCTAAAGTCTAAACCCGTCTGGTTTTCGCGCCCACTCACCTCTCGACACCTGTCCCCCAAGACGTCCCCCACTCTCCTCTAATTTTCGCGCCCAACCAGAACCCGACACGCGTCCACTCCTACCCACCCGGACCCAGTCACCCAGACGCGCTGACGTTCCCTCTCCCTCTTTGTTTTTCACGCCCAAGTCCCAACCAGCCAACCAGGCCTCGACACATGGCTGGAAATTGCCAAAAAAAAAATCAAACGGAGTGTAGGAGTGGACGCGTGTCGATAATATGTGGGATTCCAAGTTAGGATGAGTCAATCCGATTACTTCTGATTCCCATTGTATGTTGTTATTTCTTGTTTTTATTTATATTTCATGTTTTGTATTCTCAACTCTTTAAATTTAATTTCTTCTAAAATTACTTCAACATATTTATTAAAAATATTACTAACAAAAAAAAAAAAGTTAGAACTCCGCCTATGTTATTATTTTATAAAATAATTTAATAGCATAGCCGGTCCCAAGCCCGGAAAAAAGGAGGAGGGTAACTTGATATAATTATATTTGAATTTGTTCAATTATTAAAAAAATTACAAATCAAGTTTTTAAAATAAAATAAATTTAAAATAAACTACAAAATTATTTTATTATTAATTTTATTAGACATAATATATTTTAACTAATTTTTATAACTTATATTTTACAATCTTTTGTCATGCAAACCATTAACCATCAACAATAAAAAAAACATTAAAAAATTACAGATAAAATTAAAAAAAATTAAAATAGACTACAAAATTATATTTAATTATTTGATCTATAAATATAATATATTTTAATGAATTTTTATAAAAAATTTATTTTACAAATTTTTGAGATGAAAACAATAAAAAAAGAAAAAAAAGAAAAAATCTGGAAAAAACCGTCCTTGGACCGGCCTGGACCGGACCGGCCCGCCTTTACCCGCCCGGTTCACCTAGGGTCGGGTCTATCAAGGGTTTGGGTCAAGATTTGGGAGGTGGACCGTGATAATCCGTCCCGTTTTAACCCGTGAACCCGTGCTAGACCGGCCCGGGATAACCCGTGGACCGTGGGGGTTTGAACCGGACCGGACCGGACCAGACCGGACCGTTTGGTAAACACTACAACGTAGCAAATTTTGACACCGCACAAAGTAAGCAAGTTCATCAATCCAATGACTATGTTTCCTAGCCCAATCATTTGCTCCATGTTTTCATAAAAGAAAAAAAGAAAGATAATTTAGTTCATATGCCAAAAAGAAAAAAAATGCTTAGAGAAAGCTTTTAGAAATAGACATTTGTCTACCCTGTCTGGTTGATAATATAAGAACAACAACAATAATAACTAAATAAATTTATTATAGGATTTTGAATTGTTAATTCAAGAAGTTTCATATGATTAAATATTGAAACTGAGAATTACTCTGTGCAATTAGAGTCTTGTTCAATCAGACAATCAATGTTCTCTTTCCTTTCCCCTCCTCCATCACGCTATACATGATCCCTCTCCCCTCACCTTCACGCGTGCCTCCCCTCTTCCTTCTCTCCTTGTACGGTCCTTCTCCCTTCACCCTCACACGCATCTCTTCTGCCTCCCATCTCTAATTATTTTCAATGCTCTCCTTTTGTTCCTTCACTCTCTTGCTCCCCCTAATCCTCTCTTACCCACACCCTTCGCCCTTCATCCTGACAAAGCGATTCAAACATTGTTTTGGAAGAGAAAAAGGCATAGAAAACTGGAAAGAAATATTTGAGGAAGAAGTTGTACCATATAAATTGCCGAAGCAATCCAAACATTGCTTTGCTAATTCTTCGTCTCGAAATTCACTACTAATTCTTTATTCTCTTACTTTTCTCTACTCATTTCCATCATTAATCTCCTTCTCAAATAATTATTTTATGTAAGGGAGTAACTAAAAAACATATAAGGACGTATTTATTAAACATAAGAGAATAACTAATAAGTTTTTATGTGTATTTTTACAAAAGAGTAACTAATAACTATAAAAAAGTATCTAATAAATTGAATACATAGGTTATTTAAGGGAGTACTAATAACTATAATGGAGTAAATAATAAGTTTTTATGTGTACCAAATTAAGGAAGTAATTAATAACTATAAGGGAGTAAATAATAAATAATTAAATATAAATGAGTATTTAATAAGTGTAAATGCGTAGTTTATTTAAGGAAACTAGCAAATGAGCCCACCCGACTGTGTGGGAATAAAAAAGAAAATTTGAGGCGATTTTATTAGACGGCGATTTTGGTATGATGGAGAGGGTTGATTTATTTTTCTCTTTTCTTTATTGTGCGTACAAATTAAGAAAGAATAAAAAAGGAAACAACCATCCAGCGCCTTGACCCTTTTCTGTAACGGGGTCCGACTCTTTGTCTGAAATACAGATCTAAACCGTACATCAGATCAAGTTGCACAAGATCAACGAACTATAATGATGTTAACAAATATTTGAACCTTCTTTTGTGAAATTATTATGACCTTGTTTTGGGTACTTTTATTAAGTAGTATAGATAACTAATAATAATGAGTGAGTAAATAATAACTATCAGAGAGTATTTATATTGTACTATAAGAGTATATACTTGTTCATGTATTAGTAGCACTGAGAAGTGATGGAAGAGGCTTGTAAAGAGGGAAAGAGGAGCAAGATGGGGAGGGAATATTAGAAGAAGGAGATGTACGTGAAGGTGGAAAAGAGAAAGAGAGAGGACAGGAGACATGGGTGCGCATGAGGGTGAAGGAGGAGGGGAGAGAGGAAGGGAGGGTGTTGCACGTGAGGGTGGGGAAGAGAAGGAGAAATGAGGGAAGGCGGGTGCGGTGCGCATGAGGGTGGAGAAGGGGAAAGAAGACCAACGATTAGGAGACGTGGTTTCTATTCTTGGCATATACATGTTATTTCTATTTTTAATTTTGATTGTTTGATTTTCTAGTCTCTTGATTGCATATATCAACTCCGATTCAATATGCATGTAACCGTAGTCTATAATTTTAGTGTTTTTATCATGTTTTTATTTAGAGAAAAAACAATCAGCTTAAAAAAAATTCGTTTGTCAAATAGAAATAATTCTTTTTCCAATAAAAAGTTAGTATAGAATAAAACAACAAAATTTAATTTCGATTTATTATTTATTTTTTTTAATATGTAGATCGATATGAGTAGCTAAGATCGGCCTTTGGTTTGGGAAATCGAGATTTGAATTAAAAACAATGGCTAGTCGATACTTTGGAAATCACTCGATCGATTTGAGCTGCTTCATGTAGTATTTAATAAATTATTTTAACAAAAACAATTCCATACTTATTACTTATTAGATTAATTATGTTTTTTTTATATGAGAGAAATGATTAATTTGAAATGTTCGTGACCGTCCAGTAACAATACGTGCTTTGTCCACATCCGGAAAGAAAATAAAAATTATTTACGAAAATATAACTTTGGTGCACTCCAAGAGTTAGGTTGAATATCACATTAAATGATTTTGAACGGCCATTAAAATATTAAAAATAAATTAAAAAATCATAATTGATGAAGAAATAAAACGATGAATAAAAGCATAAATAATTCTATAATAAAATGAAGAACCAAATAACAAAACAAAAGCAATGTTGCATCAATCAGCATCAAGAGTGCTATTTTATTTGATCAAGGCATCTTATCTGAGACAAAAGTGTCTCGCTTAGGTAGGCCTTACCTATCAGGAGGACTGGCCCACTTTGGTTGCTACATTGCGGCCCTTTGGGAAACTGGCCCGTTTTCTGTAGCGATACTTACTACATTGAAATTCCTGATGTATTAACGTAACAATATACCTTGTACAATTTCATCAAAAAAAAAAAAAAGTAAATACACCTTGTACAATAAAGAATAATCCAAAATGGAGAGGTTTTTCCTCTTGGTTCTTCTTTGTAGACCGGCGCTATTTGATTTTCTTTTTAGTCAACGATTTCAGACTATATGTGCTACTTGCTTATTTAAAAATTCGTTATTTATCTCTTTCAAAAATTAATATAAACAATACGTTAGGTCTATTGCTTATTTAAAAAAGAAGAAATTTGGGTTTTGGTTAAGGATCAGATATTCGTCACGAGAGAGAATATTTGAGCTGCTGTAACAGTAACACATTACAACGTCAGAATTGTGGAGCTTAAAACTACATCTTCAAAAATTATTCCCCACATGCATAATACCATATTTCATAAAACATTTAAAGACAATGATAATATATATTTTTAGCAATTAAAAATCAAGTGATACAATTCTGAATAAATTAACAAAGAGCTGCATGTGAAGTGACTGAAAATTTAATAATATATATAAGTTCATCAATCAAATCAAATTTAAATTAGTGTTTTAAATACCCTATCGGACAGTCCGGTTCAACAAAAAAAACCGGAAACTGGACCCTGGTCTGGTAGGGTAAGCTGCTTGTGAACCAGAGAAAACCGGCTTAGAACCGGATAAACCGGTGAATCGGACAGCCGGTTCAGGAATTATATTTACTAACCAGAATGATCCGATCCATGAACCAACATTTTAAACCCACGGACCGATCGTGAGCCGATTTTGAACCAACTAAAATAAAGAAAAATATAAAGGTGAGCTCTCTGTGAACCGATCCCTCATGGTCACCCTTGGAGCCTAATTAAACCGGTTTTATAAGAATACTTGACAGTCAATATGGCCCATGTTATTTCTGTAGACAATATCCGGTTTTATAACCGGTCAAACCGGAAAAATCCATACCGGTGGCTCCACTGGTTCAACGGCCGGTACGATAACTGAAATATTGGTTTAAATTATTAAGCAACACGTGTACATGTTTCAATGGTTTAAATGACGCACCTTCATGGCATCCGGATCCTCAGCAGTAAAAAAAAGACTGCTCTAAGCAGTCATTTTCCTTTTTTTTTTAATATTTAAAAAATTTAAAATTCAAATGGAGAATCCGAACCGTTGATCTTGTTAAATTTTACTGGCGATGTATTGTCATATAAGTTTTATAAAATTTGAAGTTGATTTGATACTAAATCAAGTAGTCAATAAATGAACGAATCTGGTTTGATTAATTCTAATACGTTCATAATTTGGTCACTTAATCAAGTATCAAATCGACTTCAAATTTTATAAAACTTTTATGAAAACGCATCGCTGATAAAATTTAACAAGATCAACGGTTTGAATTCTCCATTTGAATTTTGAAATTTTTAAATATTAAAAAAAAATGACCGCTTGAAGAAGTCTTTTTTGACTGCTGAGGATCCGGATGCCACCTTCATGGAACCGACCGATACGCAATGCCGCAATGACTCTTTAAATTTATATATAGCAAGTTAGCAACTCAAGGCCGCAACGTCATGTAAAGACAGACGTACAGCGAGTACATAGACGCCTCACAAATCCATTGCCAATGGAAGCATTACCCGTGGCGTGGCGGCTATACAACGGAACGAGATCCTCTGGTCGGCCGACCAGTGGTCGTTTTTCAATATCAGCCGTCCGATTTAATCTCAATGGATATAGATGCCCCCGTGCATGATACCAGATTGATAGGCCCGAAAAATTTTAACCTTTGAGATCAAATCGGACGGCTCGGATCGAAAAACGACAAGAGGATCCGAGTCCGCTATACAACAGAGTGCAAGATTACAGGAGGCATTTTTTTTTTTTTTTTTCTGTTTTTGAAATTTGTAGAGGCCCGTAGGCCAGTGTCCCAAAGCCCCATCGTACGAGGCCCAAAATAGAAAAAAAAAATAGAAAAACAGAAAAAAATAAGAAAAAATTTCGGGTGCTTCTTCGCCAGAAAACCTCACTCGTCTTCTTCCTCGCCCAGCTCCTCTCTCTCTTCACATGAGCTGAAATTAAGCTCATCTCTTCCTCCAGGATCTTCGTCCGTCGTCTCTGATGGGGTTCCTTCTGCAGGAATATCTGGTGAAAAGGGCCGAGATTAGAGGCACATCTTCTACAATACCAATTCTAACATAAAATTTTTTAAATGTCACATGTTCCCATAGGAAATACCATGCTACTACCTATTTCGTGGAATAGTGCATTGCCAATTTGCCACTGGCACCCAAATTGGCAGTATATGCATCACTGGCACACGGCCCAGCACAACGATATTTAGTATATTGAAGAATTAATGGCTGGAGCTTTGACATGCTTCTAGTACTTCCAGTTCAATGTAGACTCAAAGATTGCCATGTCCTGGTACCAATCAGTAAATAACAAAATGCCGTTACCAGTGAATTGGCTTAGTCAGTCCATTGGTCAAATTTTGATTTTAACACATCATAATCAGCAGTACACCAAACATTATTCCCAATTCCCAAACAAAGAAAAGAAAATTTAACAGTAGAGTTTCACAAGTTGAGTGATAAATCAAATGGTTTCAACTTTCAAATGCTATGAGATCTCAATTTTGGAAAAGATCTGAAATACAACATCAGCATGCGGTACATAAAAAGAAACAGTAACTGAAAACAAGGTACCCTACACTCAATTGGCATGCATAGCGCCAATCTGAATGAGCCCTTTATGGCAGAGGCAACAGCAGTGGAAGAGGCGATCAAGCATGTGTTACATCAAGTACCTCCTATGGACAGAATACAGTTTTACTCAGACTGTTTGAATCTGGTACTGGCTGTAAAGTGTAAACAACCATGATACTGACGAGGTGCCATCATGGAGAGCAAGAAGACTGGTCAATACTATTTCCAGGGAAATAGAAGAAATGCAACAGGATGCAGCCTTAATTCATGTGAGAAGGGAAGCGGTTCAGCAGGCTCACTCCCTGGCAAACACAGCGAGAAGAGAGAGACTCCATTTCAGGGGAAGACCACATTGGCAGTTACAGCAGCGTGAGGGGATTAGAGATGTAATTGACAATCGCTTCTTTCAAAGGGTTCCACAGAGCCCTCCATAAATGTGATTGTCCTTCTATTTGTTAAGCTGGTGCTAATTGTCGTAGTTTTTAGGTTCTATTTTATTTTCCTTTCTGTAGCCTTTTTGGGTTTGAGTCAAGCACTGAGTCCTCTTTTCTTTCTGTTTACTTTTTTTTCAGTAGTTTTAATGGGTTAGAGGTTCAGTGGGTTTGAGGCACCGGCTTGTTGTTTTTCTTCTAGTAATGATAATGATCTGTAATGTTATGTTGTAACACTGTGTTTTATTTTAATGAAATGTTGCCTATGGGCGTTATTAAAAAAAAAAAAGAAATACTATGACGCATTGAAAATTACGGATGCGCCAAGCCTCTAATTACTATTCAACATTGGAATTCTGAAAAATGTACTTTAAGGCGAAATAAAAAAAAAAAAGAAGTTGGTAAGATATTTGTTCTGATCTACACTTTTAAGTTTACTAACTGTTTGAGGTGTTGTAATGCTGCTCTGAGCTTTCAAATATATTAAATAATCCATTTCGTAAATTCATGTATCATTAATTGAATTTTGTATATCATAATTTTTTATATTTTAATTTTGAAAAAATAGGAATTTGACAACTGTCATGTCCTCTTTTGAAATCACCGTTCTATCCTCTGAACATTACGGATTTATATTAGATATTTTTTTTCGAATTTCGTCTTGGCCCAATTTGGAGTCGGCATCGAAATGGACAAATTTAGGAATAGTTTTTTTTTTTTAGAGAAACTAGATAGAGGCTATCTAGGAAAAATTTAGGAATAGTTGAATTCTATTTACACCGTTTCTGGGAGTAATTTTTTTCAGAGATCCCTAAAATATATCTATAATTTAGATTTAGTCCCTCAATTTCGATTTATCCCTCGATAACCAATAAACTTGGCAATAATCCCATGTTGATCATCGCCCTTCAATACATATATGTTCTACACCTCAGTCCAAGCTATGAGATGCACGTAATTTTCATTGGATGCAGGCGACAAGAAATAAAAAAAACAATGTTCTTGAATGACTCTAAAACCAGTTTGCCCTGAAATGGGATTTTATTAGTATTATAGTTTGTTGGTTCCAGTTTACTTAGTATTTTTGAAGACTTTGATAGTAATGGTTGTTCTAAGTGAGAACGAGCTCTTGGTTTAGTGGCAAAGAGCAATGCATCTTTAAGTGAAAGGTCATAAGTTCGAAACAGTCTTTTATAGATATTTAATTTAAAATAAGTTGGAAGACTTGACCCCCAATTTATCTTAAAAAAAATGGTTGTTCTAATTGTAGTATGTTTATGTTATTTCTTTTGGAGTTAAGTTGTATGTTTGAATCATCTGATGTAATTTTAGTAACTTAATTTGAGCTTGTAACTGAATCCGGTAAAAGTTTGCTGGTTAATGCTATTTTTTGAAATGAGAATATTTACAAATATTCAATCAAGAAAATAAATTATTGTCTTGAATGCTATTACTTATCAATGTGAAATTATTTTGTGTTTGGTAGTGATTGCTGTTTCTTGTTAATTCCTAAAATGGGCTCAGTTAGCATATATGATGTCAGCACAAAACAGGCAATTTGAAGAGCTGAAGGAAAAATGTGCATCTAGTTCTCACTTCTCACCACCTAGACTTCAAAAAAAAAAAAAAAAAAAAAAATGTGCATCCAAGATTGCTAGTCTCCAATAAAGTAAGGAAATATTTGTATTAGATGAGCTATTTGTAATTTAGCGAATACGGAATTGTAACAATTAGCTTCTAAATATATACGTCTAAGAAAAGAGGTAGAAATAGGTAGATATAGAAAGAAATAAAAAAAAATGCTACATGTTGAAATTTATGCGAAATTATGTAGAATTTGAGACTTTGTACGTGCAAACTTCTAAATATCAGAACAGTGTTGTTTATTTAGGCTAGCTCGTAATTTAATTAACGATCTAGGATGATACATCCTAAGGGCATTTCGGAAAATTATGTTAAAAAAATTAAAATCGAGGCTCTATTGTCCCTATATATACAGTATGTAAAGAATGTTGCCATATCAAATCTCACTAGATATGACAGTCGCAGTTTCTGCGCTATGTTTTTTAATGACAATAATTCAGTATGAAGTATCTTAGATTTCCAAATATATTTAATTTCTGAATTAAATAATGATTGGTATGACTATTTTTAAAATGCGATTTATGCGCTTTGATAGTTGGGTAGTGATTTAGCGTTTATCGGTAATAAAACGGATTAAATGGTGATGAAACGGATAAAACGGTAGTGCGGTATGAATCAAAACTAAGATAAAACGGCAATAAAACGGAAAAAAATGCAGTTTTTTAAAAGCTTGATCGTCATGTTTTTGGATATCAATCTTGTTGCATAAACATAACTTTTGGCATATTTCATATGATAGTTATGTACTCTCCAAACATAACGTTATATTTGCTCTCAATATATAACCGCGAAGGTACCAAGTGCAAGTGTGCAACAATCAACACTTGATAGCCAATAAAATAGAAAGCAAAAATAATGGTAATTAACTGACTTTTGAGGTGTGAATTCTGAGCTCATGTTAGCTTATTACCAGATATTAAGAATATAGTTTACTTGAAATGCAGATTTATTCATGCCATGATGGGATCTCTGTTTGATGCAGGTTTAACTTGAAGTGTTAATTGTAGAGAGAGCAATAGAGAGAGAAGGGTGATTAAACAACAGCATGCGGCGTTGCTTTGGAGTTTGGAGAGAGGAGTAGAGATGAGAAAATAAATCATAGCCGTCTCTCCTGGAGAAAAAAGAGAAATAAATGAAGGGCTTAATGCCGACTCTAATTTTCACACCAACAAAGTAATTTAAACGGAGCTACAACAGAAGTACCAAAATCGAATAATTGTAAAGTTTAATGGTTATGCAGGAATTAATCGAAGTTGAGAGACTAAATCTAGCTTATAGATAAATTTTAGGGGTCTCCGAAAAGATTTACTCGTGTTTCTAGACTACTATTTCTTATTCATTAATCATTACTATGCGGATTTTGAATTTATAATAAGGTACGCAATTGGACCACAAATTGTAGACCAAGGCAGGAAAGATTTCATCAGATTCAACTTGTAAGCTTTAAGCATAAAAAAAGAGAATGATAAACATGATACACTGTTAAGCGCTATTGACTAATTGGGAAACACCGCTGGTTTTGAAAGCGAAAGAAATGGGATATACGTATGTTCCTCAATTAATATCCCAAATAAACATAGGGTAAGACTCCACAGTCCACAATTAATAGATAATTACAAATTATTAGTTCCGTGAATACAAATTGCAAGTTTGCAACCGATTCAGCCGGTTGAGTACACAACACGTACTTTTAAACCAAGGTTGTCAGAACTAATAGAATTATAAAAATAAATTGGGTTTGCCACCAAATGAAATCAAACAAGAATGTTTGAAACAGAGTCTATGTCAGGAACAAATAGGTGCTGAGGGAAAATCTTGACGTTTAAATGAAACCCTTATATAATGACGATGACTAACAATTTAAATAAAAGGATGATTTGAATGACAAAATTGCAGCAATCGATTCTGCGTTTTTTTTTTTTCCCTAAATCAGAGCAAAAGATTTGAGTTTCACAAAGGTAAATAATTTGGAAAATGAATGTTTTGAACAATTAACTAGAGCAACATATATTAAACTAGACATGGCAGTCGCAGCTTCGCTGCGCTATGTTTTTTAATGACAATAATTCAGCATGATTTCCAAATTTATTCAATTCTTAAATAAATTAAATAATAATTGGTACAACTATGTTTAATATATTTAACAAAAAAAGAGAAAACTATTTTTAATTATAGAGAATGTAAAAATAGAAAATGCAAAAAGCGGTAAAAAATAGAGAAAAAAATCACGGCTTTTAATTAGTACTAGACATGGTAGTCGCAACTTCGCTGCACTATATATTTTTAGATTGACAATAATTCCGCATGAACTACCTTAGATTTTCAAATATATTTAATTCTTAAATTAAATAAATATTGGTACAACTATTTTTAATATATATTAAAATTTTTTTAATATATTTAAACTAAAGAAGAGAAAATTATTTTTAATTATATAAAATGCAAAAACAAAAAAAACTATTTTTAATTAATACTATAGATTTGTCTTATTAACACATACACCAGATGCATGGCTGGACTAAAATTATTGCATTTCTTAATTAGAAAACAAATCAAAATATATATCAATGAATGAATGAAAGAAATATAAGGAAAATAAATAGGTGAAAAAAAAATAAAAGGCTATATACTCGGACAATGATACATTAATTATGTATCATTGCATTCTTTTGTCTTCAAGCATGATTTTTGCCATTTTGCATCCTCAGAATCCTCATGCGGCGCTCATTAGATAGCATCTTCGCAAACCGAACTAATTCTTCTTTATTTGTTCCGCCATTAAGTACCGGTTCAATATTCCCAGTCTCCAAATTCACTCTAGAAACCGGCTTATCGAGAAGGCCATTTCCAATTTCAACTAGATTGTGTAAGTTCTCATCTGATGAGTTGTCCAATGACGCAGCTGTGCCCTCCAGTTCATCATACTAAAATAACCAAAAATTGAATAAACATTGGCAGATGTAAACGGCTTATGGAAAATATTAGTAACAATTATCGCATTAATTATCTACCTGTATGCGCAGATAGTTATCCTCGCAATGCAATGCTTGGAATAAAACGGATGCATGGATATCTACCAGGTCAGCACTTGCTTGGCTGAAACAATCAATCAGGGGGCTCGAACCTTTATGGGTTAACCAGCTGAGAAGGCCCCACTTGGCAGCTGCACTTGCTTTGTACTTTTGCTCTTGTTTTGCTGATCCTGTGCCTAGGGAGAGGATCAAGAACTTTCCATAGTCGACTGGTTTGATAGGGAAGTAATCACCTCTTTGTATCACAATTTCCTTGGTGACATGATTCACAGCGAGAAGTGTCTAATTCATTACAAAAAATAAAAGATAATTAAAACATAACAGAGAAGGATAGATCAATTTAAAACAGGGAATTTTTTCTAATATGTAATTTGTTGCTGAGTTTCAGATATATTTCAATCTTATTGAAAGTGGACTTCCATCCTGTATGCAGCTTCGAAGCATTGTGCCCAATTAAGTATATTAGATAATAGTACAATATGTGATATCATTAATTATGAGATAAACATACAGGATTGTTAGCAGCAACGCCCCCATCAACAAGATTAAAGCTCCGTGATTTACCAAGACCATAATTTGTTGTGAAATGATGTGCAGGAAGATATGTAGGGGCAGCGGAAGTGCTGATGCATACATCTGATAGGAGAGCGTCTTTTGATGCATTCACCTTTGCCTGCAAGTCACAAAATATGTTCATATATAAATTAAAATAACGTTTTTTTAACTTTGCAGAAACTTTCTTGTCTGTATTCAAAATGTAAAATTAAAATAAATATAATAAATTAAGAATTATTAGCAAAATAATTAATTATATCTACCTCATTTGTAGAGAAGATGGTCGGTTGAAGAAGATTGATGTCGAATGTAGGAATGACCACTTCCGTTACAGTGTCATGAAGCCTTGTTTCACCGAGCAGTTCTCGAACCTTACTGTGAAGATATGTGCCTGCGTATCTGGGACCACCCATGCTTCTTAACAAGCCTCCAACACCATTCCTATGTAAAGGATTACTTCTTGTTAATAATTATATCATGTATTATACCAAAGCTGGGATGTAATTAACATGAAATTTTCATATTTATAGATTAATTATTGCCGAGTATGAGGAAGTTGTCGAGACATACCAAAAAGATGGGAAAATCTTTGGAATATTTTCAATGTAGAAGTTGATAATATCTTTAGCTGAGAAGAGAGGTCTCTTCTCCTTGTTAGGAGCAGCAAGCATGGTTGCCACTAAACCTCCAGTACTAGTTCCTGATATCACATCGAAATAATCTGCAATTCTTGCATCTTCTCCATCAAGCTCCTGCAAGTACATATTTGAACGAAGTAATTAATGTCACGATTAGAAATACGACAGTTTCTCTCTTTGAAAGTGACTTTAAAATATGACCATACACAAAGAACATTAATTATTTTATTAATATTAACACAGTTGCCTAATTTAATGAGGCAGGCTCATATATATAGTCCTGATTATTGTTAGGACGAATTTTATTTTTATATGTGAATACTGAATAGTTTATACCAACAATATAGTAAATTGTGAATGTAACCTGATTTATATATAGTACAAAATTAATAATAGTTTTGCATATTAGAATCCTACGGTCTATGGACAAAATTATATAACTCACTTGTAGCTTCGACTCGAGGAATGCAAGAATAGCCGCTGGGATGAGTCCCCTTACACCACCACCATCGATGCTAAGCACGGTTACCATGCTTCCTAAAGAAGGTGGAGATTTTGGTGTAGTGGGATAGTTTGGAACTTTATTTGAAGGAAGGCTCACTCCTAGAGGACCCATTACAAAAATTTTTGCTTTTTTGATTGGCACTCTAATCTATGGATTGGGGAAAGTTTGCAGCTAGGTTGTATAGATCTTGAAGTTAATTTATATGTTACTTCACAAAATCCTTCTCTTTATTGAGTAGTGTAGTGTGATAGGAGAGGTGTGGTTGCATGTATTATATAGGCCGAAGAAGAAAGTTACACAGTGGTCAGTGGGTCAACAATCTTAATAGAAGGGCCATTTCTAAGAAGCTGGAGATGTTTGAAAAATCCAATGATAGGAAGAAGACAAAGCCGGCGGAAAAATTTATACAAGCCAAGTTGCATTCAAGAAAAATCAAACAATTACACTTGTGCTCACAAAAGAATTGTGATATTCGCAGCCCATGGCCCATGGGCTTCAACTTGCACTGATAAAAAATGAATAAAAAAAGATATAATTGCGATCTGTATTACGTACTAACGTTAAATGTCACTGGAACATATCGTAATTAAACGACACTAGAGTGCTGTTGTTTAAAATTTTATCAGTACTTAAAAAATTTAAATTTCAAACGCTGAATCCAAACAGTTGATCTTGTTCAAATGATGAATGTATTAAAATTTTATAAAATTTGAAGTCGATTTGATACTCGATTAAGTAACCAAACGGGAAATGTATTAGAATTAATCAGTGATAGTTAACTAGTTCTCATTTGTTGACCACTTGATTGAGTATCAAATCAACTCAAAAATTAATAAAACTTATATTAAAACGCATCCCTCGTTAAATTGAATAAGATCAACGATTTAGATTCAGGGTGTGAATTTTAAAATTTTTAGATATTGATAAAATTCATAGGAATAGCAGAGTGTTGGCGTTTTTACGATCATATGTTTCCAAATGTCACTAGCTAGCACGATGAGAAGAGTGATGAGAAGAGTGAAAAGAAAAGGAGCAAAGGCTGCGGCCTAATTTAATAAAAACCAACTATTCATATAATATTATAAAATACTTATTCTATTTATTCCATTATATTATTTTGTAAAGTGTAATTTAGTGACCAAAAGAAAAGGTGTTTATTTTTGTTTCCCTTTTATTTATCATATATAGTTCACTATTATTACAAAAATTCTGGTTTGAACGTCTCTCACTCACTCTCACTAAGCAAAAGAGAGAGAGAAAATAAAAAAAAGATTCTCACATTTTCTGATGAAGTTGTAAAACAATTACAACAATAGGTGATAATATGAGCAAATTATTATAAATATTTACAAAAAAAAATGGAAAATATAGATGATTATCAAACTCATTAATTAAAACTAGAGGAAACTTTGAGCTTCGCTTGATACGAAAATTCTTACTGACATTTAATTATCGAATTTGTTGCAACAAATCGGGTTTCATTATACGATTTTTTTTCTTAAAATTTTGATATTGATTATTATTTGCAATGATTATATGATATTACAAGTTAGATTATATGATATTACTTCAATTTTATAAATTATTTTGCAATGATTATATTAGAAGTTAGATTATATGATATTATTTTAATTTTATGAAATTTATTGTACAAGAATTTAAAACAACGGTTGAAGAGGCCAAATTAGACATGAACTATCTTAGATTTCCAAATATGTTTAATTCTTAAATTAATAATGATTGCTAGACTATTTTGAATATATTTATCAAAAAAAAATTAATTATAAAAAATGTGGTCATAGTTTTTTAATTAATACTGTAGATTTCAGTGCAGTAACTTTATTCATAATTAAGAGGCATCATACCGATGTGTATCGATATTCTACTATAGAGTATGGGATCCACATCCTCAACAGCCAAGATTTGGCTGTTCCAAAAAGCCAAATTTTTTTTTTAATATTTTAATATTTTAAAATTCAATTGTTGAATCCAAACAGTTGATCTTGTTCAATTTTATGGGCGATACATTTTCATATAAGTTTTATAAAATTTGCAGTCGAATTGATACTTGATTAGGTGACCAAATTATGAACGCATTAGAATTAATCAGTGATAGTTAACCAGATTCGTTCATTTATTGACCACTTGATCTAGTATCAAATCAACTACAAATTTCATAAAACTTATATGGAAATGTATCGCCCATAAAATCGAACAAGATCAACGGTTTGGATTCAACATTTGAATTTTAAAATGTCGAAATATTAAAAAAAGAGTTTGACTGTTTGAAAAGAAGTCAAATCTTGACTGCTGAGGATACATAGAGCATGTATGCAAATTTGAAGGTGCTTGCCACTAGTGATCCGATGTTACTAACAGCGAAACTCTCTTCTTTGTCATGTTGCTGCAACATGAGAGTTCATTTCGCTTTCCGATCAGTTTTGAATTATTTTATTTGGTCAAATTACATGTGGACGAAGAAACCAAAAGCTTTGACTGCGTGCGTTGGAACACCTACCGTAAATTTCTTAATGAACATAATACAAAATTTATATTTAATAATAAATATTTAATTTAAATAATTTTATCAATATGCATCAAGGCGCACTGGCGAGTGGCGACCGCGTCAGTCGCAGTGGCGCACTAGCAGACAAGCCTCCCTGTAATTCGACAAGCCAATGGATTTGGCGCATAGAAGATCCGAATTAGATTGTTTGATTTGCTAATAATATGATTAATCAATTATCCTCTGTACTTTTCTTGGCAGTCGCTGTCAAGCTCTCTAAAAAAAATTATCCTCTGTACTCATGAGACATCTTTTTTTTTTCCCCTTCGTTTCTAAATTAATCGGGAGTGAATTGAACATCTTTTTGAGGCAAAACATTTCGTAACTTGTTTTAACTGATTATTATTTGAACAAATTTTTTTCCCAATGGAACTAAGAACTTCATACAAGAACACCAGGGCTGGCATTTGAAAACACACGTCTTGTTTTATTCTGAACTTTTTTTTGATGAAAAATAGGGATCTAACCCCTATATTATATTAATATAAAGAGTACAAAGAGATCAGCCATTAGCTGATTAATAACCAAGAAACAAAAACGAAAAGCAGAAAAAGAACTTAAAATCTAAAAAGGAAGATAAAAGACTAACTTTTGAGTGCTCTCCACTCCAAAAGAATCTTGTTGACAGAATTCACAGAAGGAGTTAGACCAGCAGAGGTCGGGTCAGTGATATTGTCAAAATTTGTAAATGAAGGTGCTAGTGGTGGCAACAGGGGTGGCGGTGGTGGAGGTACCCAAGGCCTGCCAGGTCCAACATAAGTTGGCTCAGTAGGGAAACCAACCTGCTCAAATCCCTCAATCACAACTCTTGCTCTAGCTGCTCTTAGATCAGCAGATATAGCTAAGTGAAGAGGAATATCATATGAATGAGCTCTCTTCACTAGCATTCGCAGGTGAATAAACACTCCATTAGAGAAATGCAGAGCAGTGACCATAGGATATCCAAAATAAAAAACGAGCGTGCAAATAGCCTGTCTGTTCCACAGATGTAGGGGTGATCAGTGATTCTGATTCTGGTGCGATAAAGAAGTGGCTCATAAAGTGTGCCAGTACGTTCAGTCCTTCTTCTGTATTCAAGATCAGGTGGCAAAACCTGATCAACGTGGAATGTAACCATAGCCGACCTCTGCAAAACCTCATTTTCTGGGTCAAGTTTAGTAAAGGGGTAGAAAACATTCAAGTGATCAGGTCTAAGAGCTTCAAAATCAGCAGCACTATTCATTGGAACATACTGTCAATCAAGAAGAAATGCCAAGTTTTCAAAAGGAGAGAAATTGGAAGTGGTTGATGCAGAAAAGTTTGAAGGAGGGGGATTTAAAGTATACGAACCTGACTGTTCAGTGGTTGGAAAGCGATTAATAGGAGCATCTGATCCAGAACTAGCTAGTATGAAGTGTTTGCTCGTTGGGAGGAGATATTGGATGAACTGAGTCATCCACCTTAGCAGTAACATGAGAAGTCGAAGAGTCGTCCACCTTAGCAGTAACATCAGAAATCGAAATGTCTCCATTAGAGATTAAAGTGCAATTTTGAACAGTATGACCAAAATTAAGGCAGAGAATGCACCTCTTTGGTAAACTACAAGTAGATTTAGTGTGCCTTTTAAAGAGACTGTTGAAACATTTCCTTTCCTTCTTAAAAGAGAGAATTTTGGAGGCAATGAAATCCCTGACATCTGTTTTTTGTAAGTGCTTCAAAGAGGACTTAGCTTTTTTGTGCAACACCTCAGTCCATGAATTACTTTGCTTATGCACAAGTTTAGCAGGAAGGTTCTTTACAACATGTTCTTTTTTCTTGGGAGGAAGATCAAAGCAAGCAAACCTCTTTTGAAAATATTTAGAAGTGACCAATTTGAGAGAAAAAAATGGATTGAAAAGGTTTGGGAAGTAAAGGGCCAATCCTTGAATTGACATTATTAACTCCATGCTTTCCTCGCGGTGGATTTGGCAAAGAACTTGGGAAATAGGAAGGTTATTTTTTAAATGTAGACATTTAGTAAGGGAGGGGGGGTTGGAAATATTGAAAATTTGGTGGATCAGCAGTGAATGATTGTAAATGAGAATTTGGTGTCATCACTCATTCCATATTGAAAATTTATGCAACAGACATTTATTGGAATAACAATCACATTCAAATTGCTTGCACGCAACATTCATTTATATTTTAGTAAGAAATTATATATTTAAGGCAATGGCTGGTAAGGTGACGAGGTGAAGATGATTTTATATATGGGGTTCATCTGGCATTAGAGAAGAGGTGAAATTGGGTTCATGAACCAATATAAGGCAAGGTTGCTTGTGCCATTATACAATCATGGCATATGTCTTATAAAACTTAATTCTTAAATAGATAAAATAAAAAACAAAGCCATGGCTGTCCTATTTTGTTTAACTTAATTCTTACAGTTAGTAACAGATTGGGTTTGTGAGTGTATCAGCAGCTATATATACTGGTACTGATACTGTATGATTAAGACTTACTCAATATAATGAAATCAATTATCTATTCTTTCAATTACTTTGCTCTTTTTATCTTACATGTAACTCAAACTGAGGTTCTCAAGAAATTGCAATATAACAACTATTACCAAAAGAAAATCTTATATGAGCAGCTAGCATTTAAACAAAGACAATTGCCAAATCAATTTATCAATTCAATTTAGAAAAAAATAAATTGTTGTCCTTTTAGAAATACAATTTTCATGTATGCTATTATGTAACAGTATCAAACAAGAATCAAACTTCAAATTGGAATAACATAAAGGCTGCACCTTTAGTACATTGAAATTCATTTTCACACATCAGCCCTTGTACTTATGTGAAATAAAAACACACGAAATCATACAGTCACTCAATTCTGACAAGGCCATCGATGTCTATCTTCCATCTGATATTCCTGCAATTTATATAAACTTTAATAATTCTGTTTGAATGATTTCACGTTGAAGAAATAAATATAAGGGTATGATTGGGTATATCAGGCACATGTGTATAAACTATTTCATGAAACAAGCAAACACTTCTCCCCATCCCTATGCTATAGAGCCTGTTTTTGTTAATCACGGTGGTCAAAATCGCCGGAAAGATTAAATTCAAAAGATAAGGGACTCGTGTGAAAATAATTCTTTTTCCTTTGAAGGACGGACGGAAGATGGAGAAGGCAATTCTGACGAGTGGGTTCCACTGTGTCGCGCGTCCTTTATTTTGATTTCTTTCGGATCCCATATGAGGGGAGCGGAGAGGGATCCGATATGGGAGGAGCGGAGAGGAATAAACGCGAGTCGTCAGATTCGGAGAAGGGCTGGGATTTTGTGCGCTGCAAGCGTGCCGCGCGACACAGGATCCGGATTCGAGAGAGAGAGGAGAAGTCAAGCGATGAATACAGAGGATACAGTTCAATGACTGGGAGAGAGAAGAGAGCTCAACAATGGAGAAGAGAAGGGTCCAGACAGGGGAGGAAAACAAAATTCAGATCCGCTGTCGCGCGACAGCGGCTGTAGCGCGGCATGCTGGCCGTCTGATCAAGATCCAATGGACAAGGGAGCCCCGTGCATGTAACCTAGATTGATAGGCCCGTAAAAAATTAACCATCCAATCAATATCAGACGGCTCGTACGTGCGCTACAGCCGCTGTCGCGCAACAGCAAATTCGGATTCAGGAAAACAGATAGACTGAGAAGGTTTTTTTTTTTTTTCATTATTTCTCTTTTTCCTTACAGAGCAATGAGTTAAAACGAATTGTGATCCGGACCGTCCATCATATTTGATCGAACGGTTTATAATTTGTGACATTTGTGGCAGCGTAAAATTAGGGGCACCGAAACCGTGCTCAAAATTAAAATATGTCGATTTAATCCCATCCGACAAAGCACATTTTTCCGAATTTTTTAATATAAAAAATTTTATAATAAAAAATTTTAAATAGAATAAAGTTTTTTTTTTCTTAAAAAGAGCACCACTATAGCGACAGTTTGAATGCCTTTATAGTCTAGTTCCTATAGCGGCATTTTTTTTATTTTTTTAGATAATATGGTTGAAAACTAGCTCCATGAATTTCGACTTTTAAAGTTATAAAGTTGAATAGATTTTTGTAGGTTGTAGAGTTGTAAAGTTGATACGAGTCCTTTGTCGGATATATAAAATGCCAATTTTTGAGCCCTAAAGTTGATACGAGCCCTTTGTCGGATATATAGAATGCCAATTTTTGAGCTCTCCAGCTATTTACAGTGTCTAATTAACAAGTGTTTTATTTTATTGCACAAATTGCTTTAATTAAGAACTTTGTACAAACCGACAAACACTACGCCATTTTTTGTTATTAGTACTGGTTAAATATAGATTATTAGTACCGGTTGTCAAGCGGTACTAAAAAGCCGGCGTTAATAACGCACTGGAAATCGCGGCAAAAAGGCGGAGATATTTAGGACCGATTTTTAGTTAAAAATAGATCCTAAAGATCTCCGCCTTTTTTTTTTAATGTTTACTATCTTTAGTACCGGTTTTTTGTTAAAAACCGGTACTAAAGATCATTATAAAAAAAAATTGTTTCTGGGGCTAGCGCTCTTTTTTGCTAGCCATCAATTAATACCGATACACCAGTCGTATATATACGCATCACATACAATAATACATATCGAATTTAATCAACACAAATCAATAGAAATCCAAATTAAGGTTTAGGATTTATTTCGGTTTAATACAAATCCTAGACAATTAACACAAATTAACAAAAATTAACACAAATGAGAGGGAGATCGATGTGCCTTACACAAATGAGCAGTGATAGCAGTGAGAAGTAGAGGCGGCAGTGAGAGCAGTGAGAGGAGATTGAGGTGAGAGGAGTAGATGCGACAATAGAGAGAGAGAAGTGAGAGGAGAGGTGACGCAGTAGAGAGGGAGAGGCAATGGAGACGGAGAGGCAGTCGAGAGAAGAGAGAGAGGTAGTGTAGAGGGAGAGGCGCTTAGGTTTTGGAAAAGAAGAGGGAGAGACAGTGTAGAGGAGTACCTAGAAAATTTCATGCAAAGAGATAAGCTGAGTCGAGGATATTAGCGGCAGAAACCAAAAAAAAAAAAATGATCTTTAGTATCGGTGCTAAAGATAGACAGAATTTTAATTTTTTTGAAAACCCTTTAGCACCGATTTTTTATTAAAAACCGGTACTTATATTTTAAGTATCGGTTTTTAATAAAAAACCGGTGCTAAAGATAAACCTTTTTTTTCGGTAACATTTTAGCACCGGTTTTTTTAGAAAAAACGGTACTAAATATAATTCCTGAGAATTACGAAATTGCCACTGACTATTTTTTATACCGATTTTATTAAAAACATGTGTTAATGGGACGGTACTAAAGCTCTTTTTTGGTGTAGTGAAATGTGTTACAACACTCTACTGTGTGTTAAAATATTTTTCTATGCATAAATTATTGTGTTATAATATATGTTGCTCAGGGTTGTGTTCCTTTGTGACCCGATTTGTGGAGCCCGCATCATTTTTGCCACAAAAATAATAAAAGGTCCCTTCATTCTTGACACTGATGATTCCTCATCTTTAATTCTGAAAATTAAGCCTCTCTATAAACGAATCTCTCTCTCAAACGTCTCTTCGCTTCTCTCCATAAACCCCCCTCTCTCTCTTAGACAAACACGGAAACGCTTCTTCGTTTCTATCTCTTTCCCGGTCTAGGTTTTGGGGTAGACAAACTAGGGAGAGTCGAAGAGCACCAAGATGAGAGGAAGAGAAATAAACGAGGCAGATCACTAAGAAGAAAGAGAAAGACAGAGGGTGACCTCCGGGGTGCATCAGTCGGAGAGAACTTAGATCTATCGGCGAGCTCAACTTGGGCCATGGAGTGCAACAGAGAGTGTATTTGATTTGATTTTCTATTCTATTCTTTGATCTGATTTCCTGTTTTTTTCGTTTGGCATAAATCTTTGACCGATTGTGTCTCAGTGTATACATCATTTATGCCAAACAAAATTAGCATACTCTTAGGAGGATTAACGCTAAGCCAATGAAGCTTTTTATGGTACTAATCCTGTTGACTGTTGTCATGAGGATTTGTGCAAATCAGCCGTGATTAAAGATATTCATAACATTCACTGGATTACGCTAAGCCAATGAAGCTTTTTGTATAATCATACTGTGAGATCAAAGCAGAGTGCCAACGCAGGTCATGGGGAACGGCTCCCCATGTAAGTCCTTTTTTTTTGTTTTTTTGAATCCCACCACAGATGGGAAAGGAAAGCAAATCTTTGATTATCTCTCCTTGGATCTGTACAGTTCTGAGATGATTCTGAAGGCAGCGAATATGGGTCGTCTGATTCTCCGCCCCCGCTGGTCGATTGGAGGTTCTCCTAGCTAGGTCTTTGGCGAGCATATGACAGAGAAGAAGTACAGGAAGGTACATATTTTTTTTTCCCATTTTTAGTACTATTTTAGATCCGAAATATTTGTTTTACTATTGAATTTGAAATTTGCTAGAGTGATTTCCTAGGTTGCTGGATTTGAAATTTACTGAACAAATTGTATGTTTGTAATTCCTTTTTTTTTTATCATTTTCTGTGAGTTAGATCATATATATGAATGATTTTTTCTCATATCTTACCTACTGAAATTAATCCAGAGTACTCCATTTGTATTTCTATGAATAAATTGTAATCTAGATTGAAATTTAGTGTGGTTCTACAATTGGAAAAAAGAAATAATGTTGGCATCAATGTTTTTTCAAATTTTTTGCTGATTATCAAAACAAAAAAATAAACTAGACCACTCTAGCCTGATATGAAGGATGAATTGTTTGAGTATATCTGATATATCTAATTTAATTATACCTATATTAATGATTGGATTTAAATTTCTGAGATTTCCATTAAAAGTTGTGCATGGCCTAGGGGCATTAAATTTGGCCATTGTAATTGTGCATTATGGTTTCAAATAAAGATTTAATTCAATTTTTATCAGATTTGCATTCCAGGTTGTGCACGTCCTAAGGACATTAAATTTTTTTGAAATACATTTAAAATTGTAATTAATGCATAATGATTGCAGTTAATTGGGGTTCTATCATTCTATGTCTATATATATGATATTCTGTGAGATAATTTGTTGTGTACATTTTCAATAGTGATTAAATTTTTCATATTCTACATTATCAGAGGTATTAGTGCTGTTGTTTTTGTGTAGTCCCTCTTTTGTGTACATTATCAATAGTGATTTAATTTTCATTTTTTTTTGCGGTCCTTCATAAAATGAAGCAGAATAATATTTTAAGAAATATTAAATTTGGAGATATTGTTTTGCACATTGTAGGAATGCAAGGAAAGAGGAGTTACCTGTGTATACACTGTACAACAATTTCTGTTGCTACACTAAGTGATGCATGTTCTTCATAGCAACTGGTGGTTGGCCATACTGAGACCTACACTAAGTGACCCTAAATGATTGCCGCGACTCTCTTGAACCACCTCTAGATAAATATAATTATGGTTTTTCATTTAATATCTCTTAAATCTGTACATACTGGTAATAATAAGGGTAATGGATAAGGCATGTGTTGATATCTAGAAATGAAAATGCATAAAAACAAGGTCATCTAATTGAAAATGAAAAGAAAAGGCATGCGCAGGATATGCTGCTAAGTTATTTACAAATTGTCCTTATATCTGTTGAGACTTCTTCATTACCGACCTCAAATTTATGCTAATTCTCGATTTTCTGTAGCTGTTTACACATCAATTTGTTTGAGCTAACTTAACGAGTCAGTTTAATTTTGCCTTGAAATCGACTCAGAAGAGCTTACCCTAATATGGTATCAAGAAAATGTATACATTAGCCATGAATCTGACAATCTGAGATTTTTTCTATTTAATATTTTTTATTTTACCATGATGATAAAATCTCTTGATTGTTAGGGATTTAAGTGGGTCAGGCTTCAGACCTACTTGGTTTGTAATTTAATACTGAGTTTTTGGCTTTTATCTAGCTTTTAAATATGGTTTTTGTTTAGAAGTCATTTAGTGAACAAGATGTAAGAATGTTGAACTTGACAGTTAATATATATGCCTATGGGCTATATATATTCACAAAAAAAAAGTTAAGTGGGTCTGGCTGTTACCGTTTGTTTGTGGTTCATTGGTGCTGAACTACTCTAACAACAAATTCATCTCTTTTTAGGGATTTAGGTATGCACTACAACTACTAATTAATATTGAGTCGGAGCTGTGAAAAATATTTGTGGAATACTGACCTTTTGAAAGAATATGTTGGATTTTAATTTTTATTGTATTGCTGATTTATGTTGCTGCCCATGGATTCTAATTTATGTTGCTGATTTTTCTCTCTAAACATTTTATTTTTTTTATACCGGTACAAATGGCACAGTTTAAAAAATATTTTTTTTCCTTAGGCAAGCACAGCAGTTTCTATATAAACTATGCCTTCCACATCTAGGTTTTCTGATGGTGAATCAAGATGAGACTTCTACATTAACAAATCCGCATGGCTATATTCGTATCAACGTTTTTAACTTTTTTTGCTTCAATTTTGTAGTTGAAGCTTTATTATTTAGTATTTTTAACGTAAAGGGAAGAGCATATGGAAATTCCAAATTTCTTACCAGGTGCTAAATTTTTACAATAATTTATTTTCAGCTACTCAAAGGACCAAGAGAAGAAGGGAGTAACCAACCACTATTTTGCAGGAATATGGACAAAATGGGAGAACAAGAGAGGAATCAATTCTATTGGTAATCCTTCACCCTGTAGAGGATATTAGAAACACTAATTTAATCTTTATTGGTTAAATCAAATGTGAACCAATTATTGGGACAAATTTGTGCCAGTATAAGATGCAAGATCCATAATTGGTTATAAAGGGGGCGTTTGGATGGGCTAGGAATAGTTTCTTCCTAGAAATAGCTTCTTTCTGGACATAAATCTCTCTCACAAAGTTACACACTTTCCAACGTTTTAGTCCTAAAATCCTTATTCCTTCCTTATTCCCATACGATCCAAACGAGCCCAAAGAGATGAAAATTAATCTTTGTTATTTTTTTGTTTGTGTGGTTGAAAATATAAGTTCAAAATATTGTTCATGCATTTCTTTATGATTTCCGGTGTATAATTGTTGTTGCCTTACCAATTTGATAATTCATGAGTGCTCTGGGGAAATAAATACAAAAAAGGTAGAATTGTATTTTTTTGGTGAAATCATCAACTATTGCTCCTTAATATACCTCATAGGGATTACCTCTGGCTTCTTCAAAAAATGTTTTATCAATAAATTTATGTATGTACTTACAATTTTTTTGTGCCTGCAACCAAAGTTTTATGCTTTCAGTTATATTGTGATTTCTTATTTCAGAACTTTAAATAACTTTTCATTGCTGCCAAAAAAAATTCCAAGTGAGTTCATACGGCCTGCAAGGTTTTTCCTCATACTAATTAATGTTAGTATTTATTGAATTTACTTATGTAGTTTTGAAATTTAATTAGGTCTCCTTTTGTTATTGGGGCATCCACTTGATTGAACCTCTTTCAGTAATGAAAAATTAAGGCCCCTTTGTAAGTTTAGTAATGACATGAGAAGGTTCTGTACCGGAGTGGTTTTACTCTATCTTTCTATTTTTCTTTTTCTGCTCAGACGTGTAAACGAGTCAAGGAAATTAATAATGAAATGCTCCAGGGTATTTAACTTACACTTCTCATCATTTTTAATATGATAGGTAGGAACCTTGGACCAGAACATTTAGAATGGACAACACGAATGAAGAAAATCAAAGGAATTGCTACTGGAATTAGTTATCTTCATCATGGTTTTCAAGAGCAGTCTCTCATTTATCCAGGATATCTCAATCCATAACAAATCTTGATTGATGATTCCTAAGATGCTGAGCTCTGTAGTTTGGGTTCTGTAATAGTACTCGACTAGACCAAGATTAATAGAATATTGATATACCCTTACGGCACCGTACTAATGTAAGTCTTAAAATAGTTATTTGCATCATTTACTAAATTCTATTTTTTGCAGCCTTGCATGATATGATGTATTTTCTTTCCTTTTTTTTTTGTCTATTTTTATTTCCAAAAGGAAAAGTAACAGTAGCTTCTTTCATATTTGTTTTCTTATGTAATGACTTGCACCATAAAACTTTTTAAAAAGGCTTTCAAGTTCTTAAATTAAATTTCTAGGTAAATAAAAAAAAATCAAAATTTAGGAACTTGCCTACATATATTTAGATAAAAAATGAACAAAGAAAGAGAAAACTAAGGACCAGAACTTAATTATATGTAAATGCAGCTCTAGAGGACTTCTGCCTCGAAAATCAAATATTTTGGGCCTGAATTTCTTTTAAATTGGGATCGAGTTACCAAAATTGAATGCCACTTTTGTTCTTTTTTTTTCATCTTATTTGGAACAATTGTTAGTTTTGGCTATTTAGATGCTCTTTATTTTAATGTATTCATACTTTTTTTTTTAAAAAAAAGAAACAATTCATTCCAAAAAAAAAAAAATGTTTTACGAGCGATCGGTGTTCAGGGAGATAGTGTATAAGAGATCATTGCTATTAAAGTCTGATATGAGATTGAGACTTAATTGAAACATCAGTGCTATTTGAACTTAGGTATTTTCTTTGATTTTTATTAGCAAACAAACAAAAATATATATGCTTTCTTAAAAGTGTAAGTTGTTGCATGTGGAGCTTGCAATTCGAAATACATAGTGATTAATCCAATTTTCAAAAGTGTTTTTGACAAAAACGTTATACTTCATACAAGCCACGTTATTAAAAAAAAAAAACTACAAATATATATATAAAGTAAATAATTAACAAATCAATAAATTTTATTATAAATAAATAAAAAATAAGCCCACAAAAATTAAATAAATAAATATTAATTCTAAACAAACATTCTTACCATAAATAAATATAATTTATAAAAATATTATATTTTAAATTTATAACAAACTAATATATCGAACGAAGCTCGATGTCCAACCCTAGTGAAATCAAATAAGCGTGTTTAAAACAGAGTTTATATATATCAGGAACAATTAGGTGAGACGATTAAATGAAACCCTTATATAATGACAACACCTAACAATTTAAATAAAAGCATGATTTGGATGCACAAAATTGCAGTTATCAATTTTTTTTTTTTCTAAATCAGAGTAAAAGATTTGAGTTTGACAAAGATAAATAATTTGGAAAACGAATGCCTTGAGGAATTAACTGAAGGACATATAATAAACTAGACATGGTAATCGCAGTTTCGCTGCGCATTATTTTTTTAGATAACAATAATTCAGCATGATTTTCAAATATATCTAATTTTTAAATAAACTAAATAATAATTGGTACGAATATTTTTAATATATTAAACCAAAAAAGAGAAAATTATTTTTAATTATAGAGCATGTAAAAATAGAAAACTATTTTTAACCAATAAATAGAAAATGCAAAAACATGGTCAAAAAATAGAGGAAAAAATCACGACTTTTGTCACACCTCCCACCGACAGGTCGTAGGACGCGATGAGAAACGGTATCTTCTGTATCCATCCGATGATCCGTCAACCTAGCTACGTCGCAACAGAAAAAACAAACAGAATCAAGTACAAACTTCAGTAACCGGTTATTTGATGACGCAGCTGATCGGATGCAAATCTAGTCAAAATAACTAGTCTATCTGATTTAAATCTTATTGTAGTAAACAAGGATTGAACACAGGGACAAAATAAATATCTAAACCCTAATTCTCTAAATTAAAAGGCTTTTTATAGAAATCGAGGAAAATAAAAGTAAGGTTTGATTAACTAAAGTTCGAACAACAAAGTAAATCTAAATTATCACTATTCTAGATATTAATCGCGCAATTCAATGTAAAATAGGGGTTCAAGTTGAAAAACTTATTTTATGTAGCAGGTTCCAAATGGTCCGTCTAATCTCTCAAACGGTCTGTTTGAACCTCATGATAATGATACAGTTAACATAATTTATGTCGTTTCAAGTGCAGAATTATGGCTTAACTCTAATTACCCGATACTAACCATCCTTACAGTTCTAGTTCTCAAAATTAGGTCAAATCATCAATTAGAAACCCTAAGTTTGGTCATCACCATTGGCTTTGAGTCTCTACATTCTATCTTTCATACAAAGGATATCTTGCAACTATCATTACAAGAAGGGTTCACCTATTAGTTACTGTTGTATTAAACAAGTCTAACTCGATTTGTCGATTTGTAAAACAACACAACAGATTACTAATATTTTCTCCGAGTGTGTTAATATAGTCTAAGATGGAACAAAGTAGCAAAGTCATGCATAGCGCGTGTAATGAAGACTAATAAGACCCTAGAAGATCAGTTAGGAAGTCTAGAATTTAAGGTTGTAATTCTAAACAAATTTTCTCAAACTGTCTAATTTTAAAATGCTCAAAATTCAGGTGTAACGTTATACAACGTTACAGAACTCTTCCTACTATGTCTAGTTGCAAAAACAGTTTTCATGCGTTACACAATGCTTCATTCAGTTGTGTAACGCTTGGTCAAACGTTGTGTAACGATTGAATGCGTTACACAACGCATTGACCAAGTCATCTGAAACTTAGCACTCTTGACAGTGCGTTGTGTAACGCTTCCTGGCGTTACACAACGGACCAAAATCAAGCGTTACAGAACGCAAGTTCCGATTTATTTAACGCTTTGAGTTTTGGCTATTTTGAGGGAATTCTGGCCTACGTTGTGTAATGTTATAGTCCGTCACAAAACGTTTTGTTTTTCAAAAGTTACATAATGTCTCCTAACGTTGTGTAACGTCTTTGACAGCTTTTTGAACGTTGGAGTTTACTGTTCAGTGTGTTGTACAACGTTTCAGAAACGTTGTATAACGTTTTTGACATCCTCCAACCTTATTGTCGGAATTTGTTTTATTTAACGGCAATTTTGAAACGTTGTGTAACGTTTCGGAGCGTTATGTAATGTTTTGTTCAGAATTTGACTGGTTTAGAGCTCTTGGCACCCTCTATATATATCAGACCTTTTTGAGCTGATTAAATTGATTGAAAACCTTGCTATATACTTGCTAATGAGCTTTAAACCCCTGATATCATTCCTCTCTCCTATTTGAGCATTTTCTTAGATAATTTGTAGAGATTTGAGTGCCTCAACCAAACCCATAGTTTGATTAGCTAGATTATTGAGTGTTTTGGTTGAGAGCCTTGATTCCTTGTGCTATTTGGTGATTACCTAGAGGTTAGGCCGATCCACTTCGAGTTCCTTGTAACGAAGTGATTCGGTTCGCAATTGTAGATCCGTTCGGTTGGAATAGAACGGAGTGCGCCCGATTTGTGGTCACGAAACTCCCGGAGATGTACGACTAAGGCTAGCTTCATCTAGCGGGTCGGAACTCCGTAATCAATCGCTTGTCATCTCTCTCTCTCTCTATTTACTTTACATTTGTCTTGAGTGTTTGATTGTTTGTGTGTGAACCAACTTGAATTGTTAGAATTGTTAATTTTCGCAAAATTGTCCAAACCGGTTTAGGATCTGAATTTGTGCCTATTCACCCTCCTCTAGGCCTTTATTTAGGGACAACAGTTACTTAATCCCGATTTCATTCATCAATTACTTTCATCCTGAATTAGGTCAATCACAAATCAAGCAAAGATATAGATTATTGCTACCAAACTATATAAGGCCTTAATCTAATTGGTCTAATAAGTTCTATCAAAGCATTTCATGAGATCACATAGCAATTAAAAATAAAAGATAAAAATCATAAGAAAATAACTTAAACTCTAACTAAATATTATCAATATCAACTACATAAAATTGGTTTCCTACCGTTACCCCTTAAACTACAAATTACTCTAACATAGTATCAGAAATAACAAATAAAACAAGGTTTCTCCAAAACATAAGAAATCAAAGAGAAATTACAATAGAATTCAACTTGACTTCTTCTTTTTGCAATCTGGCGATGTCAAACGGTCCGTCTGAGGTGTCAGACGACCCGTCTGGAAGGTTGGCTGGCTAGGGTTTCGCGTGAACTTCTCCTGAATTGTAACAGACTCAAATCTGGGGCTTAGCCTCTCTTTTATAGCCATCCAATCTCCCAGTAGGTCGGTTTGAGTTGTGCTAAAAGTGCTTGGATCGTGCAGCAAATATGGCAGTTGTGTCTCAGCAAAAATAAGATGCCCTGGATGCATGTCGGTTCTAGAACAACCACCATTTGGACGGTAGTCTGGGTTGGGCTGAAAATCTGTCGCGATCCATCTCCAAAATCTCGTCCAAAATCTCCAGAAATCATTAGAAAATAGCAAAATCATCGGGAGAACCTGAAAACATGTAGGAGCAACAAGACAACAGCAGTACCAAGCTTTTACCCTAAAAGCATCAAATTATCATTAAAATACACTATATTTAACCAAATTTAAGACCTAATTATGGTTGAAATGTATGCATGAAAACTGTTGATCAACAGCTTCTGTATATTTAATATTAGAAATACAATAAGATCAGATTAATCCACAGAATATTATTCAATGCAATTAGTCAATTTGAACCGTGAATCACTTTCATTGAGGGTTGCCAACGGTTACTATCACACCCGAATCACCTTCTACGAGGGTTACCAACTGTTGATAGCACAATTTAGATAATCAAATATATCAATCACGATTACAATAAATAAATCCAATCAAATCGAAACCATAATTAAATCAATTCAATCAATACGTACAAAATTAAGTATAGAGAAATCCACTTACCTGATTGACCAGTTCAGAAATCATGATCAGATTGGAACATATATTCAATTCGGTTGCGATGTAGACTCGAATTTCAATAGTTCGAAATCAAACTTTCCAACCAGCAAAGTAATCAATTTGATCAATTTCAAGTGAACTTTCTAATTTGTTTTGGTGTTTTTTAACCGTGAAATAAAATGGATGAGAGAGAAATTGACTGATTTAATCAGTTGTGGAGGAGGTTTAATCAGTTGAATATGGGAGCTAGCCACGTGGAGGCATAAGTACTAGTGCTTCATCATTTTTTTTTTTCCATTTCGGTCAATCTATAATCATGCGGTAAATTTAAGGAACATATATATCAGGGTAATGAAGTGTTTGATGATTATTGTATATTTTTTTTATTCCTTTCACTTCGGTAAACATTGGTCAAAAGCAGTCAAAACTGATAAAAACATTAAAATAATTCGGTCAATTATGGTCGAATCTGGTTAAAAAAAAAATACAGAATGTCACAGCTTTTAATAAATATACTAGATAGATTTGTCTTATTAACACATACACCAACTGCTTGGCTGGACTAAAATTTTTGCATTTCTTAATTACAAAACAAATCAAAATATATATCAATGAATGAATGAATGAAATATAAGGCAAATAAATATGTGAAAAAAAAATAAAAGGCTATATAATCGGACAATGATACATTTTGTATCATTGCATTCTTTTGTCTTCAAGCATGATTTTTGCCATTTTGCATCCTCAGAATCCTCATGCGGCGCTCATTAGATAGCATCTTCGCAAACCGAACTAATTCTTCTTTATTTGTTCCGCCATTAAGTACCGGTTCAATATTCCCAGTCTCCAAATTCACTCTAGAAACCGGCTTATCGAGAAGGCCATTTCCAATTTCAACTAGATTGTGTAAGTTCTTATCTGATGAGTTGTCCATTGACGCAGCTGTGCCCTCCAGTTCATCATACTAAAATAACCAAAAATTGAATAAATATTGGCATATGTAAACGGCTTATGGAAAATATTAACAACAATTATCGCATTAATTATCTACCTGTATGCGCAGATAGTTATCCTCGCAATGCAATGCTTGGAATAAAACGGATGCATGGATATCGACCAGGTCAGCACTTGCTTGGCTGAAACAATCAATCAGGGGGCTCGAACCTTTGTGGGTTAACCAGCTGAGAAGGCCCCACTTGGCAGCTGCACTTGCTTTGTACTTTTCCTCTTGTTTCGCTGATCCTGTGCCTAGGGAGAGGATCAAGAACTTTCCATAGTCGACTGATTTGATAGGGAAGTAATCACCTCTTTGTATCACAATTTCCTTGGTGACATGATTCACAGCGAGAAGTGTCTAATTCAATAGGAAAAATAAAAAATTAAAACATAACAGAGAAGGATAGATCAATTTAAAACTGGGAATTTTTTCTAATATGTAATTTGTTGCTGAGTTTCAGATATATCTCAATCTTATTGAAAGTGGACTTCCGTCAACATAATAGTACAATATGCGATATCATTAATTATGAGATAAACATACAGGATTGTTAGCAGCAACGCCCCCATCAACAAGATTAAAGCTCCGTGATTTACCAAGACCATAATTTGTTGTGAAATGATGTGCAGGAAGATATGTAGGGGCAGCAGAAGTGCTGATGCATACATCTGATAGGAGAGCATCTTTTGATGCGTCCACCTTTGCCTGCAAGTCACAAAATAAGTTCATATATAAATTAAAAAAACATTCTTTTTAACTTTGCAGAAACTTTCTTGTCTGTATTCAAAATGACAAATAACTATAATAAATTAAGAATTATTAGCAAAATACTTAATTATATCTAGTTATCTACCTCATTCGTAGAGAAGATGGTCGGCTGAAGAAGATTGATGTCGAATGTAGGAATGACCACTTCCGTTACAGTGTCATGAAGCCTTGTTTCACCGAGCAGTTCTCGAACCTTTCTGTGAAGATATGTGCCTGTGTATCTAGGACCACCCATGCTTCTTAACAAGCCTCCAACACCATTCCTATGTAAAGGATTACTTCTTGTTATTAAATATATGTATTATATTTATACCAAAGTAGGGATGTAATTAACATAAAATTTTCATATTTATATATTAATTATTGCCGAGTACAAGGAAGTTGGTGAGACATATATATACCAAAAAGATGGGAAAATCTTTGGAATGTTTTCAATGTAGAAGGTGATAATATCTTTAGCTGAGAAGAGAGGTCTCTTCTCCTTGTTAGGAGCGGCAAGCATGGTTGCCACTAAACCTCCAGTACTAGTTCCTGATATCACATCGAAGTAATCTGCAATTCTTGCATCTTCTCCATCAAGCTCCTGCAAGTACATATTTGCATGAAGTAATTAATGTCAAGATTACGAAAGTTTCTCTCTTTGAAAGTGACTTTCAAATATGACCATACACAAATAACGTTAATTATTAATTTATTAATATTAACACAATGGCCTTATTAAATGAGGAAGGTTCATATATAGTTCTGATTTCTGATTATTGTTAGGAGGAATTTTTTTTTTTTTTATATGTGAATTAATACTGAATAGTTTCTACCAACAATATAGTGAATTGTGCATGCAACCCTGCAGCTTTATATATAGTACGAAATTAATAATAGTTTGCATAGTAGATTGATCCTATGGTCTATATATGGACAAAATTATATAACTCACTTGTAGCTTCGACTCGAGGAATGCAAGAATAGCCGCTGGGATGAGTCCCCTTACACCACCACCATCGATGCTAAGCACGGTTACCATGCTTCCTAAAGAAGGCGGAGATTTTGGTGTAGTGGGATAGTTTGATACTTTATTTGAAGGAAGGCTCACTCCTAGAGGACCCATTACAAAATTTTTTGCTTTCTTGATTGGCACTCTAATCTATATATTGGGGAAAGTTTGCAGCTAGGTTGTATTGATCTTGAAGTTAATTTATATGTTACTTCACAAAATCCTTCGCTTTATTGAGTAGTGTAGTGTGATAGGAGAGGTGTGGTTGCATGCATTATATAGGCCGAAGAAGAAAGTTACACAGTGGGTCAATAATCTTAATAGAAGGACCATTTCTAAGAAGCTGGAGATGTTTGAAAAATCTAATGATAGGAAGAAGACAACGCCGCGGAACTATTTATACAAACGTACAAGCCAAGTAGCATTGAAGAAAAATCAAACAATTAGACTTATTCATAAAAGAATTGTGATATTCACGGCCCATGGGCTTCAACTTGCACTCATAAAAAATGAAATAAATGCGATTTGTATTACGTACTAACATTAAATGTCACTGGAACAGTGGAACCAAATCCTCTTCTGCTGTCGTAAAAATGGCATCAGAGTGCTCTTGCTACAAATTTTATTTGTATTTAAAAATTTTAAAATTCAAACGTTGAATACAAACTAGTTGATCTTGTTTAATTTTATGAACAATGCATTTTCATATAAGTTTTATAAATTTTGGAGTTAGTTTGATACTCGATTAAGTGATCAAACAATGAATGTATTAGAATTAATCAGTGAAAATTAAACATATTTTCATTCATTTGTTGACGACTTGATTAAGTATGAAATAAACTCTAAAATTTATAAAACTTATTTGAAAACTTATATGTTTCCAAATGTCACTAACTAGCACAATGAGAAGGGTGAAAAAGAAAAAGAGCAAAGACGAAGGCCTAATTTAATAAAAACCAACCATTCACATAATATTATGAAATACTTAATTCTATTTATTGCTTTATATTAATTTGTAAAGTGTAATTTAGTGACCAAAACAGAATGTGTTTGTTTTTGTTTCCCCATTTTTTATCATATATAGTTAACTAAGATTACAAAAATTCTGGCTTGAACGTCTTTAAGTCACTCTCACTAAGCAAAAGAGAGAAAGAAAACAAAAAAAAAAAAAAATTTCTCATTTTTTGATGAGTTTGTATAAAAATTACAACAATAGGTGAGAGGATGAGCAAATTGTTATTAATATTTACAAAAAAAAGTGGAAAATATAGATGACCATCAAACTCATTAATAAAAATTAGAGGGAACATCGAGCTTTGCTCGATGCGAAAATTCTTACTGGCATTTAATTATCAAATTTGTTGCAATCAATCGAGTTTCATTATATGAAAAATTTCTTAAAATTCTTATATTGATACTATTTGCAATGATTATATTGCAAGTTAAATTATACGATATTTTTTCAACTTTATAAATTATATTGCAATGATTATATTAGAAGTCAGATTATATGATATTATTTTAATTTTATAAAATTTATTATATAGGAACGTAAAGCAACAGTTGAAGCCAAATTAGACATAAACTATCTTAGATTTCCAAATATATTTAATTCCTAATTTAAATAATGATTGGTATGATTATTTTTAATATATTTAATAAAAAAGAGAAAACTATTTTTAATTATAAAAAATGCGTTAATGGTTTTTAATTAGTACTGTAGATTTATAATTTCTACTGTACCATAGATTTTAGGGCAGTAACTTTATTCATAATTAAGAGGCATTCTACCGATGTGTATCGAAATTCTACTATATATATATATATATACACAGCATATGTGTAAATTTCAAGGTGATTGCCACTAGTGATCTGATGTTATTAACAGCAAACTCTCTTGTCTGTCATGTTGCAAACATGAAAGTTTGTTTCGCTTACCCATCTGTTTTGAATTAATTTATTTGGTTAAATTATATGTGGATGCAGAAACAAAAGCTTAATTTGACTACGTGCGTTGGAAAACCTACCAAGTTGATTGCTACTTTAACCTTAGTAACATAAATTCAACTACAATTAAAAAAAAAAAAAACATTAATTCAACTCAATTTGTAGTATTCTAGTGCCTAATTGTTAGAAGTCTAAGTTTTCAAATTTTTGTGCTAATTAATCATTTAATAAGTAATCCAAACGACTTAGACTTCGAACGATCTAGTCCAAGCATTCACACACAAGAGAGAGAGGTTAGGAAGGCTACCTCTCCTTGTATCGCAACAAGGAGGCTCGAATCCGGCGATGTCGAGGTTGTGCGCACCACCACGCGTGTCTCGGCCTCAAGTCCACCAAGGTATTAACCAAAACCTCGATCTATGCTAATAGATGAGAGGTTAAGCCTAATCCCTTCCTTCCCTTTGCCTTAATTAACTATTTAATTGGATGGAGGCAAGAGGTGCTCAACACATGAGCTTAAGAGAGCAATGGTGGAGAGGAAAAATTCTGAAATTTTTCCTTTAATTTTCGTCCAAAATATTAGGGAGAGAGAAAGGGGCAAGGTGGCTAGGGTTTTGGCTCCCAAAGTGGCCCTTTTATAGACCAACCACTCTCTCAAAAAGTTATAACTAATTTACAACTATGCCATCACTAAGGCAGCCATAAAATAGGCCTAAATGGGCTCCATCAATTATTTAATTGGTCATCTAATTCAATAAATTAGTGGCCCAATTAATTGCTCTTAAGTTGGACCTTTAATTTACCATTTAAATATAGGTCCGTTAGCTCAAATTAATTACTTTAATTAATTCATGTTGAACAAATTAATTATCAACACTTTGATAATTATTTAAGGATTAGAATATGCATTAATTTATTTCTATATAATCCGTTTGACTTAATTAATTAATTATGACGGTTCGCAACAGTACATAATTAATCAGTCAACATATGATATTGTTGCATTCCTTAATACAACCAAATAAATAATGCACGCATGGTCAAAATCTATTTGTGTGACCCTTTGAGGATTTATGCTCTGTTGGACATGGAAAATAAATCGCTATTTATTTCCAATAATCATAAGCGGTATCTAGCAACACGTTATGATTCCCAATTCGCATAAATAGTGTACTGCTACAATATTTTAATCCTGCATAAGAAATAATAGTATATCCTTGTCTGATTCTTATGTCACATGATATCATCGTATAATCCAAGATAGGAATGTGTCATTCTTGCAGATTATACGTTTCTTGATCTAGAGATGACTGTATCAGTTGCTAGCAAACAATCCATCTCCATCAAGGGGCCCAAACAGATATCATCGCTCACTAAGTAAATAAATGAGGGACATACGGTTTTCTTGATGAACAACTTTTCCCCGCACAATTCAAGAGTACATAAATAAAGTCCTTATAGCAGCCCTTATCAGAAATCAACGGTAGACGATATTTATTGAACCTATCCTAATGTGGAAAAGTTGAACCATCTCAAACTTAGAATCAAACTCAAATGAAATAAATAATGACACATAACACAATCCATATATTTATTTCATTGGATCGTGTCCTGTACTATGTTCTATAACATATACATATGCAATTAAGTTGGCAACTCCTTACCTATGATCTGTAGAACTTAATCATCACTTAACTTGCATACTAATCTTATCCGATAATTAATATTCCTTGTTAATTATCAAGATTACGGACCTTTTAGATCTATTATTGTCATTTAATTATAAATGAACTACAGAGATCTACAATTCAGATCCTTAACCTGAATGATCTGTCAATTAATAAATCAAGGAATAAATAATCAAATATCATCAATAAAATAAACCATAGAAGTAGTCATATAATGATTGGCTTCTAGGACATAACTCTAACACTAATTCCTCGATGAGCTTTAACAAATTAAAAAACAATATTTTATTTATTTCATATGCCGTCTGTCTTAAGCTTATATGTTTATGATTGATGAGTATGGTACTAATATTCCTATCACATGATAAATTGTACAATGACCATTATCATGATTCATGAACGTGGATTATTATGACATGATCATATGTGAACTAATGATTACTTTGAATAGTATACTTGAAAATCAAGAGGTTGAAAATGAGACGTAATGTTTTGTTTTCTTCTCTAAAATGAAGATGAGAATTGTCAAATAATATCTGCTTCGTCAGATCCAGCAATATGGGAAAGATACCTTTACACCCCCATTGACCAGCGTTATGTTGAAGTGACGATCGCAATTTGACTTCAATTTTGGTCATATGTGTGGGAGGCTGCGCCCGTGTGCAAATAATATATATGTAAAAAATATGTTTTTGTTAATTTTTTTTTGAAGAAATATTTGGAGCAAGAAAAAGGGCCTACTTAAGTTACTATCAAATGAAAAAATTTTGAACTAAGAGATAAATTAAGTTGAAGTTCACTTTAATTGGAGTGTGGCAAATAATGTTTATGCTCATCATACGGTTATTTTTTATATATAATACATAAAAGTAAAAATGTTACAACTATAACAGAATAACTGCGTTGTCATACCGGAAAAATTCTATAATACTGGATATCGAAACAGTGACCGAAACGATATTTTCTGATACTGTTTATTATTATTATTATTTTTTAAATAATTAAGTGGGTTGAAACCCACCACTTTCCATTGAATGAAAAGCATGAACAAACAAAGTATGAATAATAGATCTGACTCGGCACCGATAATGGCACCTATATTGTACCAACATACCGAAAAATTTTCTGATACTATGAAACAAAATACCAAAAAATTTTGAAAAAAATATTAAATTTCGGCCACCAGTTGGTAGGGCTGCAAAACGGTCGGAACGGTAACGAAACTAGAGTGTTTCGTTTCGTTGACAAACTGACTATTAATTTTGTTAACTGTTTCGTTTTAGATGAAACGATCGAAATCGATAAAATTTTGTGATTTACACATGGATGAAATTGTTTCATTATTTCGTTAACCGTTTTATTTTTGAAACACAATCATATTCCTTAGCCGTTTCGTTTCTTTTTGGATGAAATAAAACAAAATAATGATCGAAACGGCTTCCGTTTTCGGCCCTACCGGTTGGATATTGAAAACATTGCAAATTTATTAGTGTTTCAAGGATGGAGAAGTGGGCAGAGTTGTCTACTTTTACAAAAAGCCTATATTGGGTGCTGGGCCAGAAAGCCTAGTGCGAAAATTTGGAGGTTGAAACTTTACAACCGAATAAAATAAAGAGAAAATTGGATATAACCCCTCAAATCTTCTCCATTTGGATAAAATCCCCTTCAATCTTTAATTTTGAATATAACTCCTGTAATCATCATAGTCATGGATATAAACTCCTTTGAATAGTTTTAATCAAATTTTAAGTAATAGAAATCAGATTAATAAAATTAAGACAATAATGCCCCTTGTACTCTTCCAGCCCAAGATCTTTCGTCTTTTATACTTTAAAGATACTAAATAGAAAACTTCTCGATTTTGTCCTTTCTAATCAAAACATTTCCATCCACTGACACCTACGAGTTGATTTCAGAAAAAAAAAAATGAAGAAAATCGTCGGGAATCTAATATCATGTACTGTAATTTACATGGAAATAGCATTGTATTTTAATTTTTGTTTTTTGCATTTGATTTACGCAAAATATAATAAGGGCCAGGGCTGCTGGAGTTGTGATATGATAACTAGATACTACTTGGGCAATGGTATTGTAGATGTAAGGTACCAGTGCCATTTCTATTTGAGTGCTAAAATAGTCAAAAAACACCGAAAAATAACAAAGTAGAAGGCTGTTGGTATCGCTGCTCTATAGATATGGATCCACTTCAGGGTGGCAACTTTGACCTCACGAGTCACGACAAAAAGAGTGCCATCTGATCTCAACTGCTTTCACCGTTATTTTAGGGGAGAGATGTTGCGGTTTAGAAAAAACTAAGAATCACCGGAAATGTTTGGCGAGAGCAGGAAGATGTAAGGGGTGACAATTTTTGAGATAAAATTCTGTCCTGTATTTTATTTCTTCTCCTTTTGACATATACAAATTGAGAGATACAATTAAAATGAAACAAATCAAAAATAGAATCTAGAAAACTATCCTAAACAATATTCTGAAAATCTAATCAAATCTAATCATAAACGTGCTGTACTTGACATATATGACATATACACACAAATTTATATCGTCACACTCCCCTTCAAGTTGGAGCATGAAGATCTTGAATGCCCAACTTGCTGAGCAAATGTTGAAATTGTCTTTTGCCAAGGGCTTTTGTGAAGATGTCTGCCAATTGCTCTGTAGTTCGGACATGTGAAGTAGTGATGTGTCCAGCACGAATGCTATCTCTCACATAATGACAATCCACCTCAATGTGTTTGGTACGTTCATGAAAAACTGGATTAGATGCAATGTGAATAGCAGCTTGACTATCACAAAATAACTTCATGGGTTGTATATGTGAGACACCAAGAAATTGAAGAAGAGACTTGAGCCATGTCAACTCACAAGCAGTGGTCGCCATTGAGCGATATTCTGCTTCAGTCGAGGATCGAGAGACAGTGTGCTGCTTTTTGGTTTTCCAAGAGATAGGTGATTGCCCCAACATCACAAAATATCCGGTTAATGAGCGTCTAGTCAATGGACAACTCGCCCAATCCGAGTCACAATAGGCATACAATCGAAGGTCACTATCAGCACGAAGCACAACACCTTGTCTTGGATTTTCTTTCAAATACCGCAAGACTCTAATAGCGGCATCATAATGTGCTTGGAGGGGAGCCTGCATAAACTGTGCCAGCACATGCACCGAATAACACAGTTCAGGCCGTGTGATCGTCAAGTAGATTAGACGTCCCATAATTCTCCTGTACCGCTCAGGATCATCCAAAGGTTGACCGGTTGTATTCAACAATTGATGGTTTTGTTCAATAGGAAACGCTGCGGGTTTAGCACCAAGAAACCCACTTTCAGCAAAAATATCAAGTGTATATTTGCACTGGCATAAGAAGAAACCCTCTGGCCCGCGTGTTATCTCTATGCCAAGAAAATACTTAAGAGCCCCAAGGTCTTTCATGTGAAAAGTATTGCTCAAGTATTGTTTAAATCCTTTGAGAGCTTCTGAGTTGTTCCCGGAAATAACCAAATCATCAACATACACGAGAATAGCTAGAAATACATCACTTTTGGTGTAGAAAAATAGCGAATAATCAGCTTTTGATTGAACAAAACCATAGGATTGCAATGCTGCACTTAGCTTAGAGAACCACATTCGCGAAGCTTGACGCAATCCATAAAGAGATTTCCTTAATCGACACACCTTGCCAGGTTGAGAAGAATTGAATCCTGGCGGTAGACGCATATAGACCTCTTCATTCAAATCTCCATGCAAGAATGTATTATGTACATCTATTTGATGCAACTCCCATCCTTTTGCAACAGCTACAGCCAAGAAGGTCCTCACACTAACCATCTTTTCAACAGGAGCAAAAGTTTCAATATAATTAATTCCCTCTACTTGGCGGTTACCAAGAACCACCAGCCGTGCCTTATATCGTTCAATGCTCTCATCTGAGTTATATTTGATACGGTACACCCACTTGCATCCAATTGCAGTCTTTGTTGGAGGCTAATCTTCTATAGTCCATGTCCCATTGCGCTCCAGTGCATCTATTTATGCTTGCATCGCATTTCTCCAATTAACATCTTTTACGGCTTCTCCAAAGTGTTGTGGTTCTCTTCCTGCAGTAACTGCAGCTAGAAAAATTCTATGTGCCATAGAAAATTTGTTATAATTCAAATAATGAGCTATTGGATAGAGGCTACCTGAGGAGTCGGTTGTTGTGGGGTGAGTTTTAGATGGGTCACAAAATGCTGCATAACATATGTAATTTTGAAGATGAGCAGGAGGCTTGCGAGATCGTGAACCACGACCAGTCAGGTCCGATGCAAGTGCACTATGTCCAGGTACCTCCAGACCTAATGCACCTGCACTCAGTTCGGGTGCACTCTGACCCGATGCACTCGCACTCAGTTCGGATGCACTCTCTTCCGATGCACCTGCATCATGATCGGGTGCACTCTCACCCGATGCACCTGCACCATGCTCGGGTGCACTCTCACCCAATGCACCTGCATTCTGATCTATTGTGTCTGCATAGTCCAATTCACCTATTAATGCAGGTGAACCATGACCTGGTGTACTCCTCCTCACTTGTTTAAAGGGAAACTCATTTTCACAAAACACTACATCACGTGTAACAATAAATTCTTTTGTCTCCAAATCATAAACACGCCAGCCTTTCTTTCCAAAAGGATATCCAACAAACACACATCTTCTACTTCTACTATCAAATTTATCAAATATCCCAGACTTGTGAGTATAACACAAGCAACCAAATGTGAGAACTGCAGTATAAGATGGTTGTTTTCCAAACAATATTTCATAAGGAGTTTTATTTTGTAGCAAAGGAGTAGGTGTTCTATTAATGAGGAATGCAGCTGTGAGGATGCATTCACCCCAAAATTCAAGTGGCAAGTTCGATTGAAACCTCAATGCTCTTGCTACATTAAAAATGTGTCTATGCTTTCTTTCCACTCTTCCATTTTGTTGTGGAGTTCTTACACATGAGGTTTGATGTAAAATTCCATTTGCAGCATAAAACTTCAACATGAGTCCAGATTTGAACTCGGTCCCATTATCACTCCTAACACATTTAACAGTTTTATAAAATTGAGTTTGAACCATTTTGCAAAATGACTGGATCAAGCTAGCAACCTCACTTCTTTCAGCCATCAAATACACCCACACAGCTCGAGTAAAGTCATGAACTATAGTAAGAAAATAATGAGCACCACATTGAGAGGCAACACGATATGCACCCCAAATATCACAATGTATTAATTCAAAAGGTTCACTTGTCTTATTCAAACTAATAGAAAAAGCAACTCTACTTTGTTTAGAACACATACAAATGTCACACACACCAGTTTTCATATCACTACCACCCTTAACACCTGGAAAAAAATAAGTTATCTGACTTGAAGGATGACCCATTCGCCGATGCCACAGTTCATAGGTTGTCTCCTTTCTTGTATGGAAAACTTGAGTCGGTGCCAAATGATGATAGTAGTAGACCCCATCTCTTAGCTCACCCACACCAATCGGCATCCTCATATTGCGGTCCTGAATGACACATAGCTCATTAGTGAATACAACAAAACAATCATTATCTGAAATAAGTTTACTAAGTGAGATAAGATTGCAATTCAAAGTTGGCACATATAGAACTTTTCTTAGAGTAAGTTTTCCTTGTAAAACTACTTGTCCTTCATGCTTAGCCATGGTTTGAGTGCCGTTCGGAAGTCCAACCGATGAAGGTGCAATATCATGAACATCTTGTAGGCATTCATAGTTTCCAGTCATGTGATGGGATGTTCCACTGTCCAATATCCAATTTAGGTTAAGTGACTTACCATGAAACTTTTCAGTTGATGCACCAGCACTGTGGGATGCACTTGCATTGGAATTGGCTAAAATGGCCATGATTTGCTGCATTTGGACATCAGAAAGTCCAGGTATGAAAACTTGTGACTCATGCTTCTTCTCTGGTCCATGGGATGCACCCGCACCGTAGGATGCACCAGCATTGAAGCTGCCCTAAACCGCATTAGCATGCACGTGTCCACGCCCTCTTGCACCTCTACCACCACCGCGTCCACCGCGGCCTGTACGACCTCCATGGCTCCAACCTTCAGGATATCCAATTAATTCATAGCATTGAGATGTTAAGAAGTCTAATTTTTAATTTTTTATGCTAATTAACTATTTAATTAACAATCTAAACGACTTAGACCTCGATGGATCTAGTCCAAGCATTCACACAACAAGAGATTGAGAATAGGAAGGCTACTTCTCTTTGTATCGCAACAAAGAGGTTTGATCCAAAGCGTAGGAATCGATGGCGAGCTCTCCTTCATCTTCTCCTCCGTCGACGGCCGCCTCGAGTCCACCAAGAAGTTTAATCACCTCCTCTTTCAACTTGTGCTAGCAAGGAAGATAAGAGCAACTAATCCTTAAGGTTTTCTCTATTCTACCTTTGTCAATTAACTAGTTTAATTAATGGAGAAGGGAGAAATCTCAACACATGAGCTAGATGAGGTGGAAAGGAGCAAGAGAAAGAGATGAAAATTCTGAAATTTTCTCTCTAATTTTCGTTCTAGAGGAAGAGGGAGAGAAAATGTTATGGTGGCTAGGATTTCTCTCTCCAAATGACCTCCTTTTATAGACCAACCACTCCACAAACTTTAGGGACCTTTTTACCTCTATTAGGACAGCCACTATATGGGCTATCAAGTCCATTTTGTGGTGTGTTAAATGTCCACTAATTCAATTAATAAATGAACCTTTCTCTTGTACTCAAATCAGGCATTTAATTTACTAATTAAATAAAGGTCCATAAGCTCTATTTAATTCCTATAATTAAATTGTGTTGAACAAAATTAATTATTAACTTATTATTAATAATTATTTTGGGATTAGTTAATGCATTAATTTATTTCTATATGATCTCCTTGACTTAATTAATTATAACGGTTCGCAACGGTATATAATTAATTAATCAACTTATCATATTTTCGCAATACACTGCTGCGAATAAATAAATAATGCACTGTGTGATTAAAGTCCTATTTGTGTGACCCTTTGAGGATTTATGCTACGTTGGCCATGGAATTAAATCGCTATTTAATTCCAATAATCATAAGCGGTATCTAGCAACACGTTATGATTTCCAATTCGCATAAATAATGTACTGCTACAATATCTCAATCCTGCATAAGAAATAAAAGTATTTCCTTGTCTGATTCTTATGTCACAAGATATCATCGTATAATCTAAGATAGGAATGTGTCATTCTTGCAGATTATACGTTTCTTGATCTAGAGATGACTGTATCAGTTGCTAGCAAACAATCCGTCTCCATCAAGGGGCCCAAACAGATATCATCGCTCACTAAGTAAATTAATGAGGGACATACGGTTTTCTTGATGAACAACTTTTCCCCGCACAATTCAAGAGAACATAAATAAAGTCTATATAGCAGCCCTTATCAGGAATCAACGGTAGACGATATTTATTGAGCCTATCCTCATGTGGAAAAGTTGAACCATCTCAAACTTAGATTCAAACTCAAATGAAATAAATAATGACAGATAACACAATCCATATATTTATTTCATTGGATCGTGTCCTGTACTATGTTCCATAACATACGCATATGCAATTAAGTTGGTAACTCCTTACCTATGATTTGTAGAACTTAATCATCTCTTAACTTGCATAATAATCTTATCCGATAATTAATATTCCTTGTTAATTATCAAGATTACGGACCTTTTAGATTTATTATTGTCATTTAATTATAAATGAACCACAGAGATCTACAATTCAGATCCTCAATCTGAATTATCTGTCAATAAATAAATCAAGAAATAAATGATCAAATATCATCAATAACATAAACCATAGAAGTAGCCATATAATGATTGGCTTCTAGGACATAACTCTAACAATATTCCACTTGGTCTAGAGTCAATCAACAGTGACTTCTAGCCAGTGCATAATACTCAATGTAATATCCAAAATATACATGTCTCATACTAAAGCCTCAAAAGATAAAAGATACAACTCAAAGCCACTCAGGCATACGCATAATCCCCATGGATGCAACATGCAACTCATGCGCGGCTCGAGATAGAGGCTTTGTCAGAAGGTCCGCTGTGTTCGCGGCACCGTCCACTTTTTTGACCTTGATCCATCCGTCATTCACAAACTGACGGATAAGATGGAATCGTCGTAGAATGTGCTTGGTCTTCTGGTGAGACCTAGGCTCCTTGGACTGAGCTATGGCTCCCGTGTTGTCGCAGTAGAGATCCACTGGACCAGAGATGCTTGGAACCACCTCCAGCTCGGTCAAGAATTCCTTAATCCAAACTCCTTCTTTCGCCGCTTCACCAGCCGCTAAGTATTCTGTTTCGATGACGGAATCGGCCGTGGTATCCTGTTTGGAACTCTTCCAACTCACGGCTCCACCATTGAGCAGATATACGAAGCCAGACTGTGACTTCGCATCATCTCGATCGGTTTGGAAACTAGCATCGGTGTAACCACTTACAACGAGCTCTTGGTCTCCACCGTACACGAGTATGCTATCCTTTGTTCTCTTAAGATACTTGAGGATATTCTTGACTGCCTTCCAATGTGGCATACCAGGGTTAGCTTGGTATCGACTAGTCACACTAATCGGATGCGCCACATCGGGACGAGTGCATATCATGGCATACATGATCGAACCGACTACAGATGGATATTTGAACCGCTTCATGAAATCCCTATCTGTATCAGTCGTCGGACATTGAGTCTTGCTCAAGAATATGCCATGTGACATAGGCAAGTAACCCTTCTTGGAACCAGCCATTTTGTGTTTTTCCAGCACTTTGTCAATATATGCATCTTGGCTCAAGTCTAACAACCTTCTTGATCTATCTCGATAGATCTTGATCCCTAGGATGTAGGCGGTTTCGTCCAAGTCTTTCATTGAGAACACTTTCTTCAATGAATCCTTGACTGCATTCAATTGAGGATATCATTCCTGATCAAGAGTATATCATCAACATATAGAACGAGAAACACAACCACGCTCCCACTAATTCTCTTGTAAACACAAAGTTCCTTCTCGCTTTGAATGAAGTTTAACTTCTTAACCTCTTCATCAAAACGCTTGTTCCAACTCCTCGATGCTTGCTTCAATTCATAAATGGACCTTTGAAGCTTGCACACCTTGTTAGCATTCTTTGGATCCACAAAACACTCAAGTTGTGTCATATACACATTCTCTTCGAAGTTGCCATGTAGGAAGGCGGTTTTGACATCCAATTGCCATATCTCATAGTCATAATATGCGGCAATTGCTAACAAGATCCGAATTGATTTGAACATGACGACGGGCGAGAAGGTTTCTTCATAGTCAATACCATGAACTTGCTTGTAACCTTTCGCAACTAGTCGTGTTTTGTAAATGCTCAAGTTGCCATCCATGTCGACCTTTCTCTTAAAGATCCACTTGTTCTGAACGGGCTTTACTCCGTCGGGAAGGACAACCAAGGTCCATACTTTGTTTTTATACATGGATTGCATTTCAGATTACATGGCCTTAAGCCATTACTTGGAGTCGGGTTTATCTTTCATGTCCTTTATGGTCAAGGGTTCGTCATTCGTAATAACGAGAAAATCGTGTAAACCCAAGTACCTTTCGGGTGGGTGACTTTCCCTCGTTGACATTCGTAGGATCGGTGCTTGGGATTGAGGCTGAACTTGTTCCACAATGGATTGTGGACTTGGTTCTTGATCCTCGAAAGTTTGAGTGTCTTGAACATTATCGACTCGCGATATGTTCGAGTTCTCATTTGAAGGAGCGTACTCTTGAATCTCTTGCACAACAACTTGCGGAACGGGTTCGGTTACAACCTCGTTTGGCACCACATTAGGAATCGCTAGATTGCCTACTTGAGGCACATTTTGCGGTGGTTCATGAATTTCTTCAATGACCACGTTACTCCCACTACTTCTTCTTGAGATAAACTCCTTTTCCAAAAACACATCATAACGAGCAACAACTATCTTGTTCTCGTTGCGGTCGTAGAAGTAATAACCCTTAGTGTCCTTTGGGTATCCTACGAAATGACACTTGTCCGATTTGGATCCAAGTCTATCGCTCATTAGCCTTTTCACATAAGCTTCACAACCCCAAATCTTGAGAAACGACATGCTTGGCTTCATACCAAACCAAATCTCATAAGGCGTCTTCTCAACGGACTTTGATGGAACACGATTTAGTGTAAAAGCTGCGGTTTCTAATGCAAAACCCCAAAACGATTTAGGCAAGTCGGTTTGGCTCATCATCGATCGAACCATATCTAGCAAAGTTCGATTCCTCCTTTCGGATACACCATTCCATTGTAGTGTTTCCGGTGGAGTGAGTTGTGGAACGATTCCACACTCCTTTAGATAATCACCAAATTCGTGGCTCAAGTACTCTCCACCTCGATCGGAACGCAAGACTTTGATCTTTCGATTGAGTTGGTTCTCAACTTCATTCTTGAACTCTTTGAACTTTTCGAAGGATTCGGACTTGTGCCGCATCAAGTATATATACTCGTATCTACTATGATCATCGGTGAAATTGATGAAGTATGAATAACCTCCTCGTGCGCAAATGCTCATAGGTCCACATACATCAATATGCACGAGGTCTAATAAGCCACTTGCCCTTGTACCTTTGTTGGTAAAAGGCGCTTTGGTCATCTTTCCCATCAAACATGATTCGCATGTGTCAATTGGATCGAAAGCGAATTGATCCAAGAGACCAACTGTTTGTAATCTCTTGATGTGTTTCTCGTTGATATGACCTAAGCGGAAATGCCACATTAGAGTCGTACTTTCATGTGAAATCTTACATTTTCTACTGTCATGTTTAACACTCAAAACATGTTCGTTAGAATCAAGCACATAAAGACCATTCAATAAATGCGCAACACAATAACAAACATCATCACGCAACAAAGCACAACTTTTATTCTTTATTACAACACCAAATCCATCCAAGTCTAAATACGAAATAGAAATGATGTTCCGAGTGATACAAGGAACTACATAAACATCTTTTAGTTCCAAAACTAAACCAGAAGGTAAAGTAAGCTCTACGTTCCCAACGGCCATAGCGGAGACGCACGTGCCGTTACCGACGCGGAGTTTAACTTCGCCTTTTTCGAGCCGCCTCCTACTCTTTAGTGCTTGCAGATTTCGACAAATGTGAGCACATGAACCAGTATCAAATATCCAGTCTGTGTTAGAGGTAGCGAAAAGGATTTCAATGACAAATATACCTGAAGTAGAAGGCCGGAAAGTTCCCGCCTTCTTGTCAGCGAGGTACTTGGGGCAATTCCTCTTCCAATGGCCCTTATTTCTACAGTAGTAGCACACGGTCTCGGAAGTGGCCGGGTCCTTCTTTCTCTTGGAACCCTCGGGAGCTCCCTTGGCCGAACCTTGGGGCGTCACCGTGCCTTTGCCCTTTCTAGTTCTGCGGGTCTTTTTTTTCTTGCTCTTCTTACTCTCGTCACTCACCGCAAGAACATTTTTGGGCCCTTTCTTCTTTTTGAGACTCTCATCCGTCTCGACAAGCATGTTTTGAAGATCATCCATGCTCTTGTCCATGCCATTCATCCGGTAGTTCACAACAAAATCGGTGAAACTGTGAGGGAGAGAGTTGAGAATAAAGTCTTGAATCGCCCCTGACGGGAATGGCGTATCAAGCCCTTCGAGCTGCCGAAACAACCCCGCCATCTTCATGACGTGTGGCCCAACTTCATGACCTTTCGCCAATCGAGTATTAGCGACGGCCTTGATGAGACGGGCCCTTTCGGTACGGGCTTTGGTTTGGAACATGTTCGAGAGACGAGAGACGAGAGACCATTTCAAACACACTATAACCACTATCCATGAACTCGTTTTGGAGTTCCGCCTCTATGACAGCGACAATCAGGACGGACATCTCCATGTCGTCCATGACGTGCTTGTCATGGGCATCCTTGTCCGCTGGAGGGGCATCCGACTTGGAAGCCGCGGGGATGGGAGTGGTTAGGAGGTATTCTTTATTTTCAAACCTAAGGACAAGCCTAAGGTTCCGGTGCCAATCCAGAAAGTTGGCACCGTTGAAGGCTAGCATTTCTTTTTCTAAAAGAAAGCGAAGCGAAAAGGATGAGGAAGACATCTACAACAATTATTCAAATTAAAGGCCAATTAGTTTATATTTTTTGTTTTATTTTCAATAAAGTAAAACTTTCACTACTTTAATATAAGTCCCTTAAAAATAATGAATTTCTAATACCCCTATTTTCATCAAGTTAGACCTGCTATGGCACGTCACCCAAAATGACTAGATAAGGTAGGTTCTCTTTAACCAATCATACAACTTTATGATTCTTGGTTCACGTTGCGAACTTCGCCCCGATATCCAAGCTCTAGTTGGGTCCATCGATAAGTAACATCTCTCTATTTGCTCCTTACAAATCCTTTTATTTGTACCCCGACTATCGAATTGACAACCATGATGTCCGCTTGGGCGGACCGCGCCATGAGAGGACAATTGACGTGAAGGGGATAGAGAGAAAGAGAGCGGTCGACTTAATCAAATTAATTTGGTACAAACAATTATGTGACTCTTGTTTGGTGGTCGTGTAAACATACACCCATACCTATCCTATGACATTCATAGCATCCACAAACATTCACATAATAATAAGCATCTCAAGCATTGTTGTGGGTTTGTATGGCTCCCGCTTGCATTAGTTCCGCCGCATCTCCATGTAGCAAAACTAATCTAATTGTCCCTCCCACTAATTATATGGATCCTATCCTATATAATTAAAAGGACAAAATACATGTGAAAAATATCCCTAATTCCCTCCTAGCCTTAGGGGCATGCAAGCCTCACAAGTTACATTAAGAAATTAATCATATTTAATTAATTAACCATGGCACCAAAGGCCTTACATACAATCAATCACATGCATTCATAAATTACAACACACAAAGCATTGGTTTCTTGAGCCATACTAAACCCACAATCCTTCCTACAAAATAAAGTTAGCACATGTCCCTTTGTTTATTAATTAACAACAATGAATTAGAATCTTTGCACATTGCTTGTAGTTCGGGTCTTTTCGCATAAAATTTTAACTTTTAAACAACTAATTTGCTTAAACTATTTGAAAAGCCAATTCAACAATTGCAAACAGAAAGAAGGAATATCATGGAGTATTCTAATTAATTTATTCAACCAATTTGAATAATTAGAAAATACTTTAACTATTTAAATTTTCAGTGAGAGATCACTTACCATCAGAGAGAAACAAAATTAACAAATCGTCAAACTGTGCGCGAAACACCGTTATCCGATTTTCTCTTTTTGTCTAACTCTTTTGGTCTGCAGGATCATCTTACAAAACGATTTCATGCAAACATTTTACATAACAATTATACTTTATGTTATTGACTACCAATCCACGAAAAGAAATCCAACTAGTCTTATTTAAAACCATCAAGATAAATAGCAAACAAGCCACTTGTCCTGTTCTGAAACAGACTGATGACTAAAAACTTTTGACTCAGTTGAGGTATCAAAACTTAATTAAATTCTTTGAAACTAATTTTAACAGAATTCTAACTTCAATTAGAAACTTTCTATTCAAATACTTTTTCAAAAAAGTTTCTCAATTAGTACAGTTTATCCAAATAATCAATTTGTTGGAAAACCAGATCTGACAACCGATTCAAATCTCTTGACTTGAATGCCCATATAAAATCCGAAGCATGCATCAAAATATACATGTACAGAAAGAGAATCAAGTCTACAAGATTCTTAGCTAAGAAAAACAGATAGTTATTTTCGAAAAATAAATCCTTCATGCCTAAAACACAGAACTGTGCAGCAGAATACTAGATCTGCGCACCGTTACCGTTTAATTCACCATAAATTCATAACAACTTAGAAAATGGTGAAACTCATGGCTAAAGAACCACATCTCACAGATCTACAATCTCCAATAAAATTTAGAATTTTCTGAAAGCTTTTCTCAGAGCAAAATCCAAAACAATACTGAAAACAGAACAGAAATCCAGACAGCAAGCAAGTGCATCACTAATCCATGTGTTAATTAATCATTTCTCAACTAATTATGTGTTAAAATGCTTTAGAACGACCTAGAGCTCTGATACCACTGTTAAGAAGTCTAATTTTCAATTTTTTATGCTAATTAACCATTTAATTAACAATCTAAACGACTTAGACCTCGATGAATCTAGTCGAAACATTCACACACAAGAGATTGATAATAGGAAGGCTACTTCTTTTTGTATCGCAACAAAGAAGTTCGATCCAACGCATAGGAATCGATGGCGTGCTCTCCTTCGCCTTCTCCTCCGTCGACGGCCGCCTCGAGTCCACCAAGAAGTTTAATCACCTCCTCTTTCAACTTGTGCTAGCAAGGAAGATAAGAGCAACTAATCCTTAAGGTTTTCTCTATTCTACCTTTGTCAATTAACTAGTTTAATTAATGGAGAAGGGAGAAATCTCAACACATGAGCTAGATGAGGTGGAAAGGAGCAAGAGAAAGAGATGAAAATTCTGAAATTTTCTCTCTAATTTTCGTTCTAGGAGGAAGGGGGACAGAAAAGATTATGGTGGCTAGGGTTTCTCTCTCCAAATGACCTCTTTTTATAGACCAACCACTCCACAAACTTTAGGGACCTTTTTACCCCTATTAGGGCAGCCACTATATAGGCTATCAAGCCCATTTTGTGGTGTGTTAAATGTCCACTAATTCAATTAATTAATGGACCTTTCTCTTGTACTCAAATCGGGCCTTTAAATTACTAATTAAATAAAGGTCCATAAGCTCTATTTAATTCCTATAATTAAATTGTGTTGAGCAAAATTAATTATTAACTTATTAATAATTATTTTGGGATTAGTTAATGCATTAATTTATTTCTATATGATCTCCTTGACTTAATTAATTATAACGGTTCGCAACGGTATATAATTAATTAATCAACTTATCATATTTTCGCAATACACTGCTGCGAATAAATAAATAATGCACTGTGTGATTAAAGTCCTATTTGTGTGACCCTTTGAGGATTTATGCTACGTTGGCCATGGAATTAAATCGCTATTTAATTCCAATAATCATAAGCGGTATCTAGCAACACGTTATGATTCCCAATTCGCATAAATAATGTACTGCTACAATATCTTAATCATGCATAAGAAATAAAAATATTTCCTTGTCTGATTCTTATGTCACATGATATCATCGTATAATCCAAGATAGGAATGTGTCATTCTTGCAGATTATACGTTTCTTGATCTAAAGATGACTGTATCAGTTGCTAGCAAACAATCCGTCTCCGTCAAGGGGCCCAAACAGATATCATCGCTCACTAAGTAAATTAATGAGGGACATACGATTTTCTTGATGAACAACTTTTCCCTGCACAATTCAAGAGAACATAAATACAGTCCGTATAGCAGCCCTTATCAGGAATCAACGGTAGACGATATTTATTGAGCCTATCCTCATGTGGAAAAGTTGAACCATCTCAAACTTAGAATCAAACTCAAATGAAATAAATAATGACACATAACACAATCCATATATTTATTTCATTGGATCGTGTCCTGTACTATGTTCCATAACATACACATATGCAATTAAGTTGGTAACTCCTTACCTATGATTTGTAGAACTTAATCATTTCTTAACTTGCATACTAATCTTATCGGATCTTATCCGATAATTAATATTCCTTGTTAACTATCAAGATTACGGACCTTTAGATTTATTATTGTCATTTAATTATAAATGAACCACAGAGATCTACAATTCAGATCCTCAACCTGAATGATCAGTTAATAAATAAATCAAGGAATAAATGATCAAATATCATCAATAACATAAACCATAGAAGTAGCCATATAATGATTGGCTTCTAGGACATAACTCTAACATGAGACACTTCATGTCCTATTTTTCCACAATGGGTACAGCTCGGTCGATCCACCGACCCGGCCTTGGTTGGTTTAGGCCCGCCTTGTAATTCAAGGAAACTACCACGCGACTTGAACGCTTGCACGGCGAAGCCAACAGCTTCACCTCTTTCTTCTCGTCCTCGGGCTACAGATCTATGACGCTCTTCTTGAATTACCATTGAATAAACCTTGTTGAGTGTTGGAAGCGGTTCCATGCCGAGTATACTTGACCGCACTGTTCCAAACACCGAGTCGTCGAGCCCCATGAGAAATTGGTGAATCTTTTCTTCTTCTCTTTCCTTAACAAACTCAGCAGCTGCATTGCAAGTACATCCTTTGCACTTACAAACTGGCATGCGAGAGTAGCTACTAAGTTCATCCCACATACTTTTGAGGCGTGTATAGTAAGATACAACGCTTTGACCTTGCTGTTTTGCCGCAGCTATATCGGCTTTTAGTTGATGAATGCGAGGTCCGTTACCAATGGAAAGACGTTCTCGCAAATCATCCCAAAGTTCTTTGGCTGTCTCCATGTATGCAATACTTGGTTGAAGCGTGGAATTGATGGAGTTAAACAACCAGGAGACCAACATAAAGTTGCAACTTTCCCACAAATTCGCCTCTGGTCCAGCAGCGGGTTTGATGATAGAACCATCGACGAAACCAAGTTTATTTTTGGCTCGAAGGGCATTCTTCATCGCCTTCTTCCACAGGTCGTAGTTGTCCCCTTTCAAAACACAAGAGCTAATCATGGTCCCTGGATTCTCTGATGCACTGAGATAGAACGGAGAAGTGCTATCAATAACTTTCTTCGTTATAGTATCCTCAGTTTTGCTATCATCTTTGGCCATGGTGTTTTTAGGATTTCTTCTCAACCTATGGCTCTGGTACCATGACAATTTTTGAGATAAAATTCTGCCCCTGTATTTTATTTCTTCTTCTTTTGACATATACAGATTGAGAGATACAATTAAAAAGAAACAAATAAAAAACAGAATCTAGAAAACTATCCTAAACAATATTCTGAAAATCTAATCAAATCTAATCATAAACGTGCTGTACTAGACATATATGACATATACACACAAATTTATATCGTCACACGAGAATAGCTAGAAATACATCACCTTTGGTGTAGGAAAATAGCGAATAATCAGCTTTTGATTGAACAAAGGAGTACTTTTGTCATAATTTTATAAATTTGATTTTTATTGTATAAAAATTAATAAAAACTAGGTTAGTGAATCGAGCTTCGCTCGATATCAATGTTAATTATGTCTGATATTTTATTATAATTAATATAGTTAAAATAAGATTTCAATAAATACCTAGGTAATAAATAAATAAACATATAATTCTTTCAATTAATCAGATTACACATTTTTACAACCAATGTCACTGTACATTTAATTGTACAATCCTTCAGCTTTCGAATACTAAATATTTATTAACCTTGCAAATCAAAATATATGTCATGGTTCCCAACAATTTTATAGATTAAATGCTAATCATGAAGATCAATTCACACATGAATGTTGAACGTTTTATTTTGGTCTTGTGTATCAATTTATGTAGATTGAATGTTAATTGTCCAGATCAACTCACGCACGAATGTTGAATTGGAACCTCATAAAACAAGAGATTTTCAAATTTTAGAAAATAATTTTATAAAGAAGAGATCTAATAAATCAAATAGCAACAGTTCATCTATAAGAATTGGAACAACTAATTCTCAAACAAACCGAAATCATGAAAATAACAGACCACGGTGCCTTTGGACTTGTATTGTGATCTGGCATTTTACCATCAATTCCAAGTGATTTAGAGAGACCAAAATAAATAAAAAAAATAAACCTTAGCATTCAAGATTTCATCCAAAAGAACATTGCTTGATTTTATGTCTATGTAAACTATTGGTGGGTCTGCCAGCTCTGTCTTCTGTGGCACCAAGAGCCACATGGAGCTGCTGTCTCCAGTCCAAATGCACACCAGACTTTCCTATACAAACAAACAAACAAAAGCATAATAAATAATTAAAAAAATTGAATCTACAACACCGTTGGCATATGCTATAAATCTATATAGCAACATATGAGAAAAAAAATCTTTGAAAAGAAAATTCAACATTAGTAAGGAACCAAAAGTACTTGAGGATTTGTGGAGTTATAACAGGAATGTCCATGATATAGATAAACAACCTTTCAAATCTGTTATGCAGCAATTTTATGGCAATTATGGTTGTATAGAAATGATATTTGCTTTAGATTGGTCAAACCTCATACTTGTAAGAATATTTCTATGAAGATCATATCGCTAATATCTTGCCGGTTAGGTATGTGGAAGGAAGATCTGAAGGAGGTGTAGGGGTGGATGCCACCAATTGATGAATTGCCTCTCCAGATTGCTTGTGAAGTGTAAGGTGTTCAGGGAGAATGTAGTGAGGAGATGTAGTTGGCGTTGGTGGATTTCATTTAGGGTGATTTCTATCTTTTGAATAATTGTGTGCTTGTTCAGAGTTTTCTTGTCTATTTCAATGGTGTGGATAGTTTAGGAGAACTGATTCTTTAGGTGTTCAGAGATTCTTATTGAGAACTTTTGATATTAGATAGTAAAGGGGCATTGGTACCAATAAGTGGTACTCGGTACCAGTGTCGAGTTTGGTTTGTATTCATATTCGGTTGTACATTGTAATTTTCTTCTTTTGAATAATTGAAAAGTGGTAAAGCAGTTAGCTCTACTTATTTCAAAATAAAAATTCAACATTAATCTACAAAAGTTGAAATAGTTCAGTAGAGCCAAATTTAACTATTTTTGGTCTTGATAATACTCTAGCTAACATCAGTTAGCACGCACTAACTACGAAATCAAGACTTCGATTAGACTTACCCGAGAGACTGCTCTTGAGAGTACCATTTGGCACATGCTCACATTCTTGAAACCAACAATGTGATCCTGATTTTGTAAGGAACTCCCTGCTGAATAGTATTGACAACATAGATCAAAAACCACACCAGAAAAAACTTAAGGACCGATATGAATAACATACCCTCCTATAATAAAATTTCTCTACAATAAGTAATAAAATGATCCAATGCAAAGTAGGAAAAATTAAATATTGTGTCAAAATCTTTAAAATAATCTAAATTTCTATCAGCAAATAACTTACTGATATTGCATTAGTAATTGTCCTGGATAAAGTAAAGGAGAATTAGAAAAAGAATAACAGATAGAAAGATTCACTTGTAATGATGTTTTCCCACAGCTTAAGATAAAAATACAAAACTAAATCTAAAAATTAAGCAACTGATTTCTTACCAGTACCTATGAAGTAAGAAGAGTACCTATGAAGTAAGAAGAGCAAGCAGCCAGGACCTCTTTCCTCATCAATGACCTTCCAGTATCCTTATGCTACAGTCTTGCCAAGGAAGAAAAGGCTTGCCCGATAGATTGTTTATGCTTATAAAAATCATAAATATATGCTAACCTTTCTCGGTCAAAATTGGAGAGATCAAGAGAAATTAGAGCCATAATTGCCATTTGATACATGTGATCAGCAATAAACTCAGGACCTTTAATTCCACAGTTAACCCATCATTTCCTCTTTGTCATCTGCAAATTACAAAGAAAATAATAAAATTGACATTATAAAAGACCAATTTTATATTAACCCATCACTCACCTTTTCCTTTGTTCATCTTTTCCCTTTTTTCTTCCACTTCGTTTTTAGGTTAGGGGCATTATAATTATTCCTTTAACATGTTTGAATTAGAAGTCTAATTCAAAATGAGGAGATGACTTGAACAGTACCTAGGGTTAGGGAATTGGACAAAGACGAAGAAGCAAAACCGAAAATCAAAGAGAGGAGACGCATAGAATCGGGCGGTCATCCTTCTTCGTTGCTTGCTCTGGAAAGAAAAGAAACACCAGGAAGGAGGAAGAAGAGGCGGAGCATCGGGAGGTTGGGTGGTGCGAAGGAGGGGCTGGGGGTGTGGCGTGGTCGGCGAAAGAGGAAAAAGGCAGTTGGCTAAAAAGAGGGAAAAATTAGCAGAGGAGGGGCTGGAGGTGAGGCAGGAAGTTGGCAGAGGAGGCGGCGGCAACGATGTGTCGGAGGAGAGAGGAAAGAGAGGCGGCAGCTATTTTTGTTTTTTCTGTTGTCGATGAGAGAGAAAAGAGAAAGAGAGGAGAAGGAAGAAGAGGCTAAAGAAATTGATTAACGGATCAATCGATCGCGAAAAAAAATTGAGGGCTCAGATGCCGTGTCGCTGATGAAAAAAAAAACGGACTACGACACCCACGGGTTTTAATTAATACTATAGATTACTCACAAGGGTTTATATCCATGACTATGATGATTATAGGGGGTTATTTCCAAAATTAAAGATTGAAGGGGTTATATCCAAATAAAGAAGATTTGAGGAGGTTATATCCAATTTTCCCTAAAAAATAAATAAGATGCTGATTTCATGAGTGCCAAGAAAGACACCAAGGATCATGAGAAATGGACAGAGGCGTATTCCAAACGAAAAGAAGAGACGAACAGAGAAGTGCGATTTGGACACTGGACCAAAAGACGGCGATGTATCATGTATGGATTACGGAAAGAGAACATATTCTGAAGCCTCACTTACCAATACCATTGGTGGAAACTATATCATCGAACTTGCTGTAAATCGCATAGAATAGACTCGTTCCATACGTACTGGCAGGTGAGAACCACAAATCAGCACTCAATCCCTGGTTCTGGTGGTTGTTTTTATTTTATTTTAGACCTATTTTTCCATTATTTTAAAAAAAATTAACTATGTCTATTTATCTGTAAATTAAACTATTTAATTGTAAAAAATTTTAAAACAATAGCTTTTGTTTATATTTATATGAACTTTGTAACATTTTTTTCTTTTTTGAAGAGCTCAAGCCCGTAGACACTTTCTTGCGCTGTTAATCATTAACAACAATGTACATTTAGAAATAGATATTTATTGTTTAATATTTAAGCAAGACTTATAAGGTACACTACCTCGAATATTTTACACATGTGTATCTGTTTCCTTAATAACAACTCACAAGACATATATATAAAAATAACAATAGCAAAAAAAAAAAAAAAAGAGACATGAAAAGGAAATCACAATACAGCGTAGGAATTTACATACTGCTCAGTGCTTCTTACAACGTTGATCTCTAGCCATAGTTTTGTGATCTTCTCAAAACTTGTCAATTTTCTTTGCCATCGCGCGCCATCTAGTGCAAGTTTTGAACCAACTAAATATTAATTAGCTTGATTTGCTTTTAAAAACAGTTGGCCTGGCATGCTCCTTCGAAAGTGAATCTGGACATGCAAGGCCTCTTTTTTGTGCTTCCTTCCTTGCTTTGCGTATCCTAGAGAGTTCCTTTGCAAATTCAATTAGTTGTTCTCCATTGGTTTTCTCGTATACATGACCATTGTTGCTATCTTTGAATTTGACGGACTCGATGATGCCCATCTCCAAGTTCACTCTTGACACTGACTTTTTAAGGAGACCATCACCAATTTTCTCAAGTGCTTCTAGGTTTTCCTTTGTGGAAACATCAAGTGATGTTGTGGTACCACTCAATGAGTCATCCTACAAATTCATTCGACCAAAGGATGTTCACCATGTATGTTTGAACGATTGAGATCAAGTGATATTCTTCTCTAAAAGTTATAGTTGTTATTCAGAAAGTAATTTTACCTGTATACGAAAATAGTTATCTTGGTGATCTAATTCCTGAAAAAGAGCAGAGACATGGATATCGACCATGTCGGAGCTTGCTTGGTTGAAAGTCTCCATGAGAGGACTTGAGCCGTTGCTGTAAAACCATCGAAACATGCCCCATTTTGCCACTTGGGGAGCTTTGTAATTTGCATCTATTGCTGCTGATCCCGTACCCAATGAGAGAACCATGAGTTTCTTATAATCGACCGCCTTCACGTTTGGGTCCTTGTCTATGATGATTTTTCTTCTCACATGGTTAACTGCAAGCATAGTCTAGTTTTGGAGAGGGAAAAAAATATAAGAAATTAATTTTGGGCCATTCTATTAAGGAGGTCAACCCCAGCAAAGTTTCATTGAGTTTCATGGATTAACAATATATAGATATAAAGCCTCAATATCAAGAATAAAATCAAGATTTGTTATTCGAAGTAAAAAAAAATATTATTTCTAAATGATTAAGAATAAGTTTTTGAGAGATCTAGAGTGTTACTTCTAAGTGGTTTAATATCTAAAATAAAATTTTATTTCTGGAATGTTTGGATTTTTTTGTTAATCTAGATTAAAAAATGGTTCCAACTTCTTAATTCAAATTAAAAAAATGATCCAAACATACTAGAATAAAGATTTATTCGAGCCACTTAAATATAAAAGTCAAGATTTAAAAAAATTATTTTTAATCATTTAGAAATAATATTTCTACTTTGAATAAGTAATAACTAATTCTAAATTTATTCTTAAGCAATCCAATCACACCCATATATACTAAGTCAGCAAGTCAATTTCGCCAGGCTGAATCTATTTTGATCTTTACAATTAATTAATTTGTTATTTCTTCTTTGTGTATTTATTCTTCTTTTTATTAATGAAATTTGCCGGATGTTTCTTGCCATCCTGCCTTCAAATAAGAAAATAATTTGAGGTATATAACCATGCAATCCTTGTTCTTATAATAAGTGTTATGATATCTTGATCCCAGTGGTAAAAAAAAGCACACCGGGTTATTTGCGGCAACACCTCCGTCAACAAGATGAAATTCCCGAGGAGCATCCTTTATTGTGAAGTTGTGAGCAGGGAAAAATGTTGGAGCTGCTGATGTACTAATACATATGTCCGATAGAAGGGCATTCTTTGGTGGTTTGTTCTTCCCCTGCAGTGTAAGGATAAATAATAATTGACAACTACGATATTCATATGTTTGAAAACCAACTTTTAGTTTAGTGACAAAGAGTAATGCATCTTAAGTGAAAGATCGCAGGTTCAAAATCCGACTGAGATTTTTTATAGACATTTAATTTAAAAAATAAGTTGGAAAGCTTGACTTCCAATTTATCTTCGAAACAACTATGATATTCATATTGGTATATAGCAAAGCTGCTAGCTTGTGTACTTGTATGTGTGTGTCTTTGAGATTCTTTGCAGTTGGTAACCATATGAAGGATATTGAAAAAGAACTACGAGGTACCTCCGTCGTGGAGAAGATAGTCGGCTGGAGGAGTTTTATATCGAAAGTTGGAATGACAACACGTGTCAGTGTCTCACTAATTCTTGTCTCCTTTAGATTCTCTCGAATTATGTTTTGGAGATACTTACCGTCATATCTAGGACCAAACAAGCTTCTCACAAAGCCCCAAAAGCCGCACCTAAATTTAGAGTCGCTAGCATGAGATTACAGATTGGTTTACAACAAATATGTCTAATTATTTTTTTTCTTTTTTTAATAGTGTTGTACTTGTCTAAATTTGATGAAGGGGTGAGATCCAGTCATTAACGTAGTAGTTATGTGCAACATATTTTTAGTAGACATCAAGTTTCAAGTTCCGCAAAGCTTTTTGTAGACAGCTAAAAAAAGTAAAAACTGAAAGACTAGTTCTATATTAATTTATACTTTATAGCAAAAATAATGAAACAATGAAACTTTGTTGAAGTGTTAGAAACGAACCAAATAATAGGGAAAATCTTTGGAGAGTGCTCTTTGTAAAATTCTACAATCTGCTTTGCAGAGAATAGAGGTTTATCGTCCTTTCCTGGTGCAGCGAGCATGCTCGCCATTAAACCACCTGTGCTTGTTCCCGCCATCAGATCAAAGTAATCTGCAAGGCTTGTTTCTTCCTTATCAATTTTCTATGAGCATGTACAAAACAGATAAGAGCAGCCGTTAATCAAGTATTCTAAATTAAGTCTAAACTCTTAAACATATATTAAAACATGTCCACTTATGTAAACGCTATCCTTAGATTAATTGCTGTTAATTTTTCCAATGATTTTTTCTTTTTTTTGGTTAGAAATGTGAAGTTAAAGTAAGTCTTCTTCAATTGAAGTTATAAACATATACAATTTTTAACTCACCCGTAGTTCATTTTCAAGAAATTCAAGAATTTTTGCCGGAATGATCCCTCTGACACCGCCTCCATCGATGCTTAGCACAGTCACTATCTTTTCTGGATGATCTGATAAATCCGAGTCATCAACATTACGTGACACATCACTTGCAGGAAGGTTGGTTTCTAGAGACCCCATAATTAAGTGAGGTTAATTTTGCTCTTTATTTTCTCTTGGATATAATAGAGAAAAGGTGGTATATGTGGCTGGAGAAGTAGAAAGGTAATGGCGGATTGCTTGATCTTTTTTAGATTAGTGTTGGCGCTTGGAAGGGTATAAATTCTCAATTTTATAGACAAGTGAAGGTGGTTGGCCCACATAGAGCTTTCTCGGGTATAGCCTACAAAGAATCCTATCATCAAAGAACCTGGGATTGAAATCCTAACGACAGTAGAGAGCTGTCTATTAGAAGTTTAATTAATATTTAAAAATTTTAAAATTAGAATGCTTAATACAAACCGTTGAGCTCGTTCAATTTTACAGGCGATGCATTTTTATATAAGTTTTATAAAATTTGGAGTTGATTTGATACTTGATTAAGTGACCAAACTATGAATGTATTAGAATTAATCAGAGATAGTTAACCAAATTCGTTCATTTGTTGATAACTCGATCTAGTATTAAATCAACTCCAAAATTTATAAAACTTATATAAAAATACATCGGTCGTTAAATTAAACAAGATCAACGGTTTAGATTGAGCATTTGAATTTTTTTAATTTTTAAATATTGATAAAAATATGAATGGACAACACTCTATTGTAATTAAAACAACAGTAGAGGATTTCAATTCAAAAAACCTAGGAGGTCCCTAAGGCTTTGCTCCAGAACAAGAAACCCAGAGCTAAGGAATGGAACGGAAAGACAGTGAAAGCTAAGGAAGTTCACGGAAATGCAGTTTACTTGCTCCACATTAAAAAGAACATACATTAGAGTAAACGATTGTAACCTTGTTTTTAACATGTAAAAAGACAATATTGTCCTTTAATTTGAATTGAAAGAGAATGATGCAATTAAAGAGCAAGGACATTGTTGGTAAAAATGTGGGTTTCTTTGGTTACACCCTGATTTCGAGGGTAACCAGTTTTTTCCTTAAAACTAAGTTTTGGGACTCCTGGGTTTATTCTGTTTCCCCTCAATCATCCAGCAATGATGATTGGAGCAAGGTAACATCATTCATCTTCCTTACCTTAGCTCCGATTTACCTCTTCTGGAGCAAGCCCTAAATGGAGGTCGCACGAGTTTGGCATTTAATTGGTTCGTCCGATCCAATGATATTTAGGAATAGCGACCTAGTTGGGTGGTCCTATCCATGGTTCTGACAGACTTAGAGTTTTAGAGTTTAGACTAAGTTGAATCCGATGACTCGGAAAAAATTGAGCGACTCGGATCGAAAATTCAAATTTTCATAGATATCTTTTTTAATCTCTTAAAATTAGAAATAAAAATATGAAAAAGTTGAGAAAAAAATATTTATTTAAAATAGTTAATAAAGTTAATATTCGATGAGTGAATATTAACTACAATGTAAAATTATATAATACCAATTTATTGAAAATAAAATTGTTTAACAAACTATAATATAGTTCACAAGCATAGTTTGTCTTTAAAAATCATAAAATAATATGAAAAAAATTAGGAAAAAAACATTCTTTGAAAGTCTAGTAAAAAATAAATACTCGAAATCATAAAACTAGATAAAATGCAAAAAAAAAATTACAATTTTCAAATATTATATCATTAAAATGATGAGTAAACCTATTGTGAACCATGGTGCATATAAGCTTTCATGCACCATGACCGTCTTGGTCGGTGATTCCACAAATTGTTAATCTAATTTAACTAATCTAATATATATATTGAAATCTCACCGAAATCAAAATTTTACATTTTTTTTAAATTTTTTTACTATTTTTTGAAATTTTTTTATTATTACTACTAATTTGTATCCAAAAATGGTAAGCGGAAAAAAATAATAATAATAATAGTAAAAAACTTAAAAAATATATATATAAAATTTTGTTTTCTATGAGATTTCAATATATAGATTGGGTTGGTTAAATTATATTTGACAATTTATGAAACCACATGATCTTTTTCGGTCATGATGCACGAAAGCTTATATGCACCATGATTTGTAATAGATTTACTCTTAAAATAATACCAAACCCCTTTCTCTGTCTTCCCAATTCCCACTAATTTATTTAATTCTTTTTCCGTGCTTCCCCTTTCTTTTCTTTTTCTCTTCCCTGCTGCCAACATGCCATACTAAATCGCATTAGTTCCCAAATTCCAGCGTTTTAGGTGGTGAAATGGTAACATGAATTGATAGTATTTTTGTGTTGAATTGGTAATTCCCATCTAATTTTGCTCGATTTTAATCAGATTTTGTCTTATTTCATTTTATCCCGATTCCGTTCCAACTAGTCAAAAATCAGCTCGTCCCCCACAGCTCCACTGAGTCCATTCTGAGTCGCCCGAGTTGGCTCGGACTCGACGAGTTTTCGAACCAGTGCTCCTATCTGTACATATGCTATTATCAGTGGCGAAGTCAGTCTAAGAAAATAGTGGAGGCCGAAATTAATTTGGGCTTGGATTAATGGGGCCATGAAAAAAATTAATAAATTTAACTTGACAAAACAAGATAAAATATGGAAAATTATAATTATTAGGGGAGACTTGGTCTTCGGTAGTCTTCCCTTGAATTCGCCACCGGCTATTATGTACAATGGTAATTGCGGTTTAACAATATAACTTCTTTGCGTAGTAGTCTTTACATTAGGCACAATCATGCTACAATTTATAAATATAAATGAGACTTGTAATGTTAATTACTTTTATACAAAATGAAACCGATGGTGCTTCACCATTTTTGGGAGAAAAAATATATATAATGCGACTTTTTGATATGGACAAAATTTTTCAGTTCGATTAAATTTTTTTTTGTTTAAATAGTCGGGAATAACGTTTTTTTTTAAAAAAATTGTTTATATAAAACAATTCATCCACTTCAGCAGTTTTTATTATAAACATTTCTTTTTATTTTACCTTCTTTATAGAGATCCAACTGTCCTTAGTACTACAATAACCTCTGTCCTTAGTATTTAATTGCATGTACTTAATATCATTGAGAAAAAAATTATATATTTCTTGATTTCATTAAAATTGTAAATAATTTATGAAAAATCATAGAAGGCTCAGAAAAATGTAAGGAAAAATTCTAGAAGCTTAGAAAAATATGAGGAATATAGTCATACCAAAACCATAACCAAAATCCAAACAGAATATTTTTAACCCATTTATCTAAAGATCTGACCAATCATAAATTGCCAGCAACCTTGAAAAATTCATGAAAAATCACAGGAAGATCAGAAAAATGTGAGGAAAAATCCTAGAAGCTCAGAAAAATATGGAGAATCTATTTGGCTGATCATCATCACCGAAAACCCCACCAGATATATCCCTACCATTATTTCCTTCGGAATACTATGGAGAAAAGCCTTTCCGGCATAACCTGAAAAGGTTCAAAGGCTCGCAATTAAATCACTAAAGGCATGGATAACATTCCGACATGAAGAGGCTTCCTGGACGTTTCAAGGAATCACCAGGTCTCGGAAGAAATAAGACCAAGCAAAACAAAAAAAATATATAAAATAATAACTCTGTAAAACAGGAGAACTTCTGCAAAAAACAGAACCAGGAGAAAACCCTGAAATTCAGGAAGTCATATCGGAGCATTACTCCAACTGAGCCTAGTGCCCGTTCATGACTTAAATAAGGCTCATCATAACCTAAGTGATCAAAACCACCAGACGGTCATCATCACGACGGGTATAGAGCACATGGAGACACTATGTATTCTTGATGATAACAAGAGTGCTAGTGAAATAATTAAGCTCAATGTTGAGAATCTGGTTGAATTGAGACTCACTAGCCTCAAAACGATGGATAGTGGGATCTACCATGACATCACAGAAACTCTATTAAGAGTTCCGAAATAATATACAAACCAGGTGAAGACCAAATCAAAGGTCAACTGGTAAAAATTTAAATTGAAGGCAAATTACACCGCATGATACTACTGGTGAAGAATATGGATCCATCACATATGAGCAGAACTCTTTGCGATCTGAGAAAAGCTCATGATGCTATTAAATTTGTGGTTTGTCGTAACGGTGGAAGTCCACGGTTATCTAAGGCACCCGCTCTCTGGAGAGATGGCAGGAGGTCCTATCTTGAATGTATGCAATCTACCTGCCAGGGATAAACGTCCGCTTGCACTGTTGTCACAAGCAACATCTTGAGACAACATTATGATCCTATCTAGGATATGCAAACCCAGTCACTATGGACAAATACCATACCACCCATAACCTTAACTTTGGGGAAGAGCTCACAATCTCGTTTAAGGCAGATTTAGTAGCTTGCCGCAACAGTGAAATTTATGATACCCGCTCTCTCAAGAAGGCAGGAGGTCCTACCTTGAGTCTTTCCGATCTAACCGCCGAGGATATGCCAAGGGCGACACTGATGCACAAGCAACTACCTTAAATGACACTATGATACTATGACCCTATTCTACATTATACCACCACATCTGATAGATCCATGATTTTGATCTAAGTAGCATCCTTATCCGAAACCTTCAACATGTTTCCTGGTTACATTACTCAAATGGATTAGTAATGTTACCCCGAATCCACAACTAGATTTCAAATAACAAAGCTTACCTCTTTCGGTACTTGAGGGAAATTACTGTTGGAGATATGTCCTAGAATCCAATCATTATCTGGCTACTTCTATAGTTTATGTTATTGATGATATTTGATCATTTGTTCCTTAATCTATTTATTGACAGTTCATTCAGGTTGAGGATCTGAATTGTGGATCACTGTGTTTCATTTATGACTAAATGACAATAATAAATCAAAAGCTATCCATAGTCTTGATAATTAACAGGGAACATTAATTATCATATATGACTAGTATGCAAGTTAAGTGATGATTAAGTTCTACAAATCATAACTAAGGAGTTACTAACTTAATTGCATATGTATATGTTACTGGAACATAGTACAGGACTTGACCCAATGAAATAAATATATGGATTGTGTTATGTGTCATTATTTATTTCATACGTGTTTGATTCTAAGTTTGAGATGGTTCAGTTTTTCCACATGAGGGATATGTTCTATAAATATCGTCTAACGCTGATTCCTGATAAGGGCTGCTATACGGACTTTATTTATGTTCTCTTGAATTGTGCGGGAAAAAACTGTTCATCAAGACAACCGTATGTCCCTCATTAGTTCACCTAGTGAGTGATGATATCTACTTGGCCCCTTGATGGAGATGGATTGCTTGCTAGCAACTTGTGCAATCATCTTTAGATCAAGAAACGTATAATCTGCAAGAATGACACACTCCTATCTTGGATTATACAAGGATATCATGTGAGAGCAATTAATTGGGCCACTAATTAATTGAATTAGAAGACCAATTAAATAATTGATAGAGCCCATTTAGGTCTATTTTATGGCTGTCCAAAAAGGGTGGCATAGTTGTAAATTAGTTGCAACTTTTTATTGGATAGTTAGTATATAAAAGGTGGTGTGTTGGAGAGAGAAAATTAAGCCTCCATTTATTCTTCTTTCTCCTTCCACCTTGGCCGAAATTTAGAGGAGAAATTTCAGAATTTCTCTCTTCATTTCTTGCTCTATTTCATCTCATTAAGCTCATGTGTTGAGCACCTCTTGCCTCCATAGAATTAAATAGTTAATTAAGGTAAAGGAAGAAAGGGATTAAGCTTAATCACTTGTCTACTAGCATAGACTTGTGATTTTGGTTAATACCTTGGTGGACTCGAGGCCAAGCAAGGTGGTGGTGCCGGTGAACTCGTCATCGTCTCTAAGAGAAAGAATTCGAGCCTCGCAGATACGATTTTACGAGAGGTAAACCTCCTACGCCCTCACGTAGTGTTAAATTGCTCAAATAGCTAGATCCATTTTTGCATGCTCGTTTTAGAGTTATTAATAAGTACTAAAATTAAAATTGAGCGTTAAATGTCTTTCTAACAATTACAGCGTTCCGGTTGGAAGCCGGGAGTTACTTGAACGCTCATAAGCTTAAGAGCTCAGTGTCACCTTAGTGACTTTCCTTGACTAGAAGTTAAGCATCACGTCATATTAGCGTTTGATCAGGAATCAAGCGAAGTTTCAACACTTGGTCAGAGACTGAGCGTCGATGAACACTCCCATGTTCGAGAACCAAATGTCTACCGCACCTAAGAAGGCCAAGGGACGTCCGACTTAGGTAGCACCCTCGCGCATAAGATTTTTCAACGCCCACAAACCCAAGGGTCTCGCATCTGATATATGATATTTTCAACGCTTCGGGTGAGAGCCGAGCCGTCATTGTAACATCTGACTGGCATCCAGATGAAGTTTTGGACATTTCAGGTGGCAGCTGAACTGTTCACTGAACGTCTGATTAGCAATCAGATTCTTTTTAACATTTCGAATAACATTCGAACTGTTGTTTGGTATCTTGGCTGGCTGCCAGGTACCACCTCAATATTTCGAATAAGGATCGAACTGTTGCTCAATATCTGATTGGCGAACGGACGTCACTTCAACGCTTCAAGTAATAATCAGATCATTTGTATGATATTCTAGCTGGCTACCAGATATCATCTCAGTGTCTTAATTATGATCGAACCGTCTGCAGAACATCTAACTGGCAACCAGATGTCACTTTTGAACTTTTCGAATAACAATCGGACCAATTGTTTGGTACCTTGGCTGGATTCCAGGTATCACCTCAATACTCCGAGTGATAGGCGAATCGTCACTTAACACCTTGCTGGTAACCAGGCGTCTTCGTTTTAGGTGACAGCTGAATCGATTTCTTGATGTTTGACTTGCAATCAGATGCCCTGTCGACACCTCAAACAACAATCGGATAATCTATCTGATATCCTGGCTGGATACCAGGTATCACTCAGTGTTTCGGATGATGGTTGAACCGTCTACTCAATATCTGACCAGCAATCAAATGTCTTATCAACACTCCGGACAACAATCAGATCATCTGTTTGATATTCTAACTGGCTACCAGATATCACCTCAGTGCTTCGAATAGAGATCGAACCGTCACTTAACGTCTGACTAGCAACCAGATGTCTTAACAATTCGAGTGGCAGTCGAATCGTTCACCTGATGTCTTGGCTAGAAGCCGAGTATCACTTTAACGAAAGGAAATCGAACATCGCCAAATGTCATTTCAACGCTTCGGGAGAAAATCGAATCGTCTGTTGAACATCGCCAAATGTCATTTTCAACGGTAGTCACACCGTCTACTCAACGTCTTCGTCAGGAACCAGATGTCACTTAACGCTCTATGTCCATTGAAAGAGCGTCACCCCGCTCCCGGTAAAGGCCAAGGGACAGCCGACTCGGGTCGCACCCGCGCGCATACGATTTCAACGCTCATAAACCCAGGGGTCCGGCATCTACCATTAACGTCCACAAGCCTAGGGGCCTGACGTTAACGCAAAATAAAAAAATCTCAGCACCGCATCAATCTAATTCAACGATCTGATCAGGAGTCAGACGTCACTTTCAGACACCCTTGATAGAGATCAAAAGGGAGTCTAAGAAACCCGCTTTGGAAAATCCATGCCTGGGAAAATATGAAATTTAAACCGAAGAGCCTAAACCTTGATTCCTCAAACTACAGGGAAAACTCGAAAAACGAGAAGATCACAAGCGTCCAACGACGACAGTCAATCGAAACCTCTACAAGCTAAGAACTCTAGAGACTGTTGTCCTCTACAATACAAAGTTCACAAAAAAAATATAATAATATGATAGGCTAACATTGCATAGTAGCAATAATAATAATAATAATAAAAAATAAAAAAAATATAAAGCATGGTAGGACCACTAATTGCATATTTACTATTTACAATTCCCTAGCAGCTTACGACACATAATCCTTTGATTGTCCCGATCTAGAAGTGCTCCTGACCATGTCGGAAGTAATTAACAGTAGGGGCTTGCACCTACAGGAAAGAAATGACCCCTTCAAATAATAAACCCTCGTGGAAACTCAAGACCGTGCAGTTACCTCGCTTCGGGATGGTATCGGTATCGGCCTCTTGAGGCTCCCGAGGGGTATCTGATCTGCATTATTTTTGTACCTCAATTCGAGACCGGATTTCTTCGTTTCTTTTCCATCCGAGGGCCGCAAAAAAGTGCGATACACTGAGTTTTCATTATTATGACATGCGTGGCCCCCCTTGTCATTCACGCATGTGATCCCGTGTCTTTTTATCTTGTATGAAACAATTCTTTCAATGCACTTGTAGGAGAGATATTCAGGTCCGTAGCTTCCCAAAAAAAAATTATATATGTTTGTAGAGTGTAGACTTTAGGAAAATAGGCCAGCTTTCTGGCTGTACTATACCTATAGGGAGCTTGCGGAAAAATTTTATATACAGAAAATATAACATAAACAATTTTAATATGAACAGAGGACATTATTTTATGGAAATTATAGGAAATTTATTTTTGTGTAATAGGAAAAAGAATTAGTTTACTAAAAAAATTATTAATAGAAAATTAATAGAAATTATTGAATAAATTCATATAACGAAATGTACAGTTTTTTAAAATGAGTTATTAGGCTAAATTTATGTAATACACATTTTTTTTGCACATTGCCACAAAAAATGACTGTATTGAAAAATTAGTATTTTGATAAAATGGATTATTGTAATGGATTGTTGTATTTATGGATAAATTAATTTATGGACTGATTATTCTATTTACTGTATAGACAAATTAGTATATGGATAAAATAAAATATTAGATTGAAATTTACTGTATGAATAAATTATTCTATGGTAATTAAATTTTGCCTATTTCAATCAGATGAGTTCTGGATCAGATGAGGCGGGTCTGTCTAGTTCTGGACCAGATGAGGCCGGTCCATCTAGTTCTGTACCCGGTGCCACAAGGCAGGAGAAAATTAGAAGATCCAAAAATCACACAACTCGTCCAAATCGGTGGATCATAAATGTAACGGAATGTGTGGGAGATCCAGATACCGCTCCATTACTGTATGTCCCGACATCGGATATGTTGATTTCATTCCCTATGGATGAGGTAAATATATTTTTCAAAAGAAAAAGACATATTTGTATTATATTTTATTTATAAAAATATTTTAATTTTTGTACAATTGAAGCGGGAAGAAAATCTCTCAATATGTGGGCGTAGAAGAGAATTGGCCAATGATGAGCGGATTGAAGGTCGGTTGAAGAACCTTGGGTTGATTCACGTGTCTAAGGTTCCTAATACCAATTTAGATGTGGCACTATTGAGGGTGTTGATAGAGTTTTGGCATCCCGAAACGCACACATTCCATTTTCCAATTGGTGAGATGACGGTCACTTTGGAGGTAATTTTTTCTGCAAATAATTTTACATTATTTATTTTTTGTATTCATTACATAAAGGTTTTTTATTTTTATTTATTTCTCGTATTTAAAAATTAAAAATAAATGAACCATTTCAATCTTAGGATGTCGCAATCATATATGGTTTGCCAACGGAGGGTTCTCCCGTGACTGGATCGACGAAGTCTACTGTTTGGGCGGAAAAAGTTCAGAAATGGATATGTCCGGTATCTCCAGTGCATGCTTGGGCGAGGGAGAATCGGTACGTGCCTGTATATAATATATAAATATTTATTTTTGTCTTTTTTTTAAATTTATTGTTATCATTATATGTATGTTATATAATTACAGGAGTGACTGCCATATGATGAAGTTAAAATTTTTGAAAACTAAATTTAAGAACGGGTCGCCGCCGGAAGCTTCTGAGGAAGATCTTGATCGCTACACTCGTGCCTTGTGTTTACATATGTTCGGCACAATTATGTTTCCTGACATGTCTCAACACTGCGTTCCTGTGTACTATTTGGATCTCATTGAGGTATGAATAAATTGAAAATTTTTTTATTAATCTGAAAAACTTAAAAAAAATATTTATTAAACTAGAAAAAATAATTTTATTGGCTAATTTCATAACAGGGTTCTCTAAATGAAGAAAGAAAGATCAATTGGGGTGGTGCAGTGATCGCAAGTCTGTATTGGGCCCTTGACTGTGCAGTCTTAAAATTCAAAAAGCCGTATGGACCATGGTTGCTTCTCTTGTATTGGGCATGGTCATATCTTCCTGTTTGTAGACCTGGCATAGGAGAATTGAAGGGATTAGACCTGCCTGATTTAGATTCTTGTCCGCCGTTTGCATGGTTAGTACAATCCGATCCATTTCATTTTTATAATTGTTTATATATAAATTTAGAACTCAATCGTCATTAAGACAAAAAACATTGATGTATTTCTTGACTAAAGGAAATGGAATCAATCGCGAACATGGACAAAAAACAACCATCGCGGGATGGTGCAGTGTGCAAAGGATTCTTTGGTCTTGATGGAAGTTGGCGATGTCAACTGGCGGCCATATTCCGAGTACTTTACATTGATGCCACGACATGCGCAGGCTGGTTCGTTATCATTTCATCTCAGATTGCCATGCATACATTATTTCGTAATTGGTTGCACATTTCCGGATCGTTGTAGGCATCAACAGGGCTTAGTGCAGGCTATTCCTCCGCCTCTTCCTATTTAATGTTTCTTAATTTATATTTTTTTTTATAATTAAAGTTGTCATTTTATGTATGTGAATTAACAATTATTTTTTAATAGGCGTGGAACACGATGCACACTCTGTACAACTTTAACAATGCCACATTTAAAAAAAGCGCAGACTGGAATAGCGTTTTTGGACCTTTAATCGCTGTGTAGAATGAGACAGTTTTACAGAGTCGAGCTGAGAACGTAGATCGAAGGCCGTGGTCTGATACAATTCAAAAGAATTATGCGAGGTAGATGAGGGAGACAGGTGCAGCTGAGCTTCCTGTGAGCAGAGCTGAGGCATATGCTCGCCGCTGTCAGCAGCCTATTAGTGAGCGACAGTATACTCCCATGACGTCCAGAGTACATGCACAGGTTTGTGTAATTCATTCAGTGATTTATCTTAATAAATTTAGTGATTTGTCTATTTATCCTAATTAATTCATTTATGTAATTTTTTAAAATAATTTTTTTGAAAATGAAGTTAACGTACAAAATTACATAGAAAAAGAGAGATTTTTTTTAAAAAAATTAAGTTTATTATGGATAAAATACTTTATGGATCACAATATTTTTGAGTTACTGTATAGAAAAATTAGTATTGCGATAAAAATACTGTATGAATAAACACTGTAAGGGAAGAGTGCTCTCGATACTGCAATGGAGGCTATTGGATTGCTTGCGAAGAAAGGTTTTAGACGGGTTGGTCAAAAAATTCTTCGCAACTGTCGATCCCAATTAAAAAATGCATCGATGCCATTTCATTTGGATGACTTACTGCACAATGAGGGATATTCACAAAATATTGATGAAATAGCAGATTCGGATACCGAAACTTCTGCCCCAGAGGATCCTGTGCAGCCTGAGAATCCTGTGCAGCCCGAGGAGCCTGTGCAGCCTGATGAGCCTATGCAGCGTGTATGTTAACATTAAATTATTTTTTATTACTTATTGTTTTACGTTATGTAAATGTTATATGGATATTAATTAATCTCTTAACATATTCAGCCTGATGATCCGATACAGCCTGATTATACCCAAATTCCAGCCAGTGGTCCGACTCCTAGCCAGTTCCAGGCATCTGGGTCGACATCGACATCTCACTTTGCAGGTATGTCGTATGACCCCACTGGCATTTTTAGTTCCTTCATGCCACAGTACCCGCCCTATCCACCTTATACCACGTTTGGTCAGCAAGCATTTTCATACGGCGGAGCATTTTCATACCCACCCTACACATCATTCAGTAGCTAGCCAGTGTTTGGATACGACCCTGTATTTAGTACAAACCCACAGGGTACTAGTTCTGTGATCCCATCATATTCTTCTCCGATTGGTAGTATGGGTGGGGTAGACTCCTTCACTACTCTTTTACATACTACCATGTCTCTAGATGGTCAGTATGGTTCATATGACCAGGGTCGGGAGTCTGAGATGCATGGTGATGATGGGGGTCAGGGTGAGGATGATGACGGATATGAGGGCCAGGATCAGGATCAGGACGATCGTACTCTTAGTCCATCTCTTGCTAGAGGACGAGATAAGAGGGTGGTTCGAAAAGCAAACAGATTAACACTGTCGGGGAGGAAAAGACGTTGATGGAGTTATATTTTTATTATGTTGTTATTATGGACATGTCTTTTACTTTTTTTATTTGCTTGTATGATGCAATATTTGTGATGAACGCATTACGACACATAATCGAAATGAGACAACAATCGAAATGCAACGCATTACGACACGTAATCGAAATGAGACATAAAAATCAAAATGCAATGCATTACGACACGTAATCGAAATGAAACCATTTAAAATATGAACATTTAATTTTAAACAATTATATTTACCATGTAATTTTAAACAATTATATTTAAACATAAATATCATAAAAGATATATACTTGATATTCATATGAATTTACCATGTATTTTTTTTAAAAAAAAATTCCCGTTCGAACAAACAACAAACAATACAAAATATCATATTAATTATACAATTCCAATTTAAAAAATGTGAAAGAATTACAATTTGATAAATTTATAAAAAGTACCATACCATTTCTTACTATTGTTCTTTAAATAATAAATACTTAATTATTTCATCTCAAAAATATAAAAATATATATTGTTCTTTAAATAACAAATACTTAATTATTTCATCTAAAAAATATAATAATATATCAGGTCAAAAAAAAAAGAAAACAGTAAAAGTAAAAGAAAAATGGAAAAAACAAAGCAAAAAAAAAAACCTGCGCTCCAAAAAAAAATCAAATGGAATCTGTCAGACGCAAAAAAAAAACCTTCAAGCAGCAATAGGATTGCCGCTAGAGCCCTTCTAGCGGCAATACTATTGCCGCTCGAACGGTGTGCTATAGCGGCAATATTGCCGCTCGAACTGTGCTATACTTAAAAAAAATTAAAATGCTATGTTCATATTAAAATTGTTGATATTAATATTTCCGTATATAAAATTTTTCCGGAGCTTGCTCCCACAAATTTTCATATTGGCCCCTCAAAATTACCACGATTACATATTGTTCTATTCGATTTATTACACTATTCTTCTTATTGCAGATTAAACAAATTTGGAAAAATTAGCCATATACCTGTTAGAAAGTGCTCGTTTTTTAATTTTTCTTGCTAATTACCATTAATTAACCCAATCAAACAACAAGCATCTCGAAGGATCTTGTTCAAGCATCAACACACAAAAGAGAAAAAGCGTAGGATGTTATACCTATCGCGAAGTTGTATCCGCGAGGAGATTCCAATGCGTGGGAGTCGGTGGGGTGCTCGTCTCCTCTTCTTCTTCTTCTCCTTTCTTAGGTCCACAAAAGATTAACCAACTTCACTCGATTTCATGCTAGCGAAACGAGTGAAATCGCCTAATCCAAAGTTTCTCCTTTCTCTTCTAAATCGATATTTAGTAGAGGTAGATAATGCTCAACACATGAGCCCTTAACTTGATGCAAGAGAGCAACAAAATATGGCAGCTATGAAGGAATAGAAAGAAGTGATTTGTGTGTAACCCTCTCTCATCCAAATGAGAGGTATATTTATAATAAAGCTATGACCCCTTCTACAAGTTATATTGACTAGTCAACTAACTCTCTCTTCCAAGCAACTTTTGACATTAGAAAATAAGCTAAATCCTTCTCAAAATTCGTCCAAAAATATGGGCAAAAAATCTCAAGTGCCATATTTCATTTTTCTCTCTAGTTTATGCATCAAATAAGGTCCATATAATATATATAATCATATAATACAATTATATTAATATAATTCTCACAATTATATTAATTGTGTCGAGCAAAATTAATTATCAACTATTTGATAATTATTATAGGATTAGACTTTGCATTTATTAGTTTCATATAATCCCTTTGATATAATTAATTATAACGGTTCACAACGGTATAAAATTAATTAATCAACTTATCATATTTTGCATTCTCCAATGCAAATAAACTAATTATAATGCACTGTTGGTTAAGAGCTTTTATTCGTGTGACCCTCGAGGATTTATGCTATGTTGGCCATGGAATTAAATCGCTATTTAATTCCAATAATAATAAGCGGTATCTAGCAACACGTTATGACTCCCAATTCGTATAAATAATGTACTTCTATAATATCTCAATCCTGCATAATAAAATCATAGTATTTCCTTGTTTGATTCTTATGTCACATGATATCACTGTATAATCCAAGATAAGAATGTGTCATTCTTGCAGATTATATATTTCTTGATCTAGAGTTGATTGTACAAGTTGGCCAAACAATCCAACTCCATCAAGGGACCCAAACAGATATCATCACTCACTAGGTATACTAATGAGGGATATATGGTTTTCTTGATGAACAACTTTTCCCCGCACAATTCAAGAGAACATAAATAAAGTCCGTATAGCAGCCCTTATCAGGAATCAACGGTAGACGATATTTATTGAACATATCCTCATGTGGAAAAGTTGAACCATCTCAAACTTAGAATCAAACTCATATGAAATAGACAATGACACACAACACAATCCATATGTTTATTTCATTGGATCATGTCCTGTACTATGTTCTAATAACATACACATATGCAATTAAGTTGGTAACACCTTACCTATGATTTGTAGAATTTAATCATCACTTAACTTGCATACTAATCTTTTATGATAATTAATGTTCTTTGTTAATTATCAAGATTACGGACGATTTAGATTTACTACTGTCATTCTAATGAATGATCCACAGAGATCTACAATTCAGATACTCAACCTGAATGATCTGTCAGTAATAAACTCTAGGAACAAATGATTAAATATCATCAATAACATAAACTAAGAAATTAAGTCATTAAATATTGACTTCTAGAACACAACTCCAACAATCTCCCACTTTGTTTAGAGTCAATCAGTAGTGATTTCTAGCTAGTGAAAAATTTAAACCGATGTCATATATCCATATATATACATGTCTCGAATCTCAAATGAAATAATACGCTTAAAGCAAGTTACTCATACGTCCATCAAGTATGGATGCACAACTGCATCTCGTATACTGCATAAGGTAGAGATTATGTCAGAGTGTTCGCTGTGTTCGCGAACCTATCCAATTTTGTTTGACCCTATACGTATATATACTCTTATATATATGTTCTTGATCATTATCATATGAAATCAAGTGATAATGTCATAGATCATAGTTGGATCACCAATTTAGTATTGGGTTCTTCAGAACTAAGCTATGGTTCGAGATGCATAAAACCATATTAACTTAATTGAGAACTTCTTGATCAAAATCATTCTTCTCGTTATTTCACAAGTTGCTATGTATTTTTCTTTGGTGACGGAAACGGTTGTACTATCCTGTTTAGAACACTTTCTAAACTTACAACACCACCCTTAAGCAAAATATGTAGCTCAATTGTGATTATATCAATCTTTCAAAAAACTAGCATCAGTGCAACAACTTACACGATCTTTCTTTCATCTTAAAGGATGAAAAAATCATATCACTCTTTCTCACAAGATACTCGAGGATATCCTTGACTATTGTCCAAATGTGTCTCTATTATATCCATTTGATAACTGTTTATCATGCTCCTTGGATACTACACATTGAGACATGTGCATAAGTATGGCGTACATAATGAAACTCATAATAGAAGAAAACTTGAACTATTTCATGCATTTCTTTTCGAATTGAGTTGCAATAAATCGAGTCAAACTCAAGTCTTATGCCATATGAAGTGGTTAGACATCCTTTCTTGGAGTTCACCATAATGTGTTACTAGAACACTTCGTCATTATATGCATATTAACTCAAACCTAACATCCATCATAATCTATCACCATAGATTTTATTTCCTCTGATTTAGGCGATCTTGTCCAAGTTCTCTATTGAGAAAAATTCTCCAAAGAGATCATGACAATATTCATTTTCTTAATGTTATTTTCAATTAATATCTTGTTACCTTGTACAATACAAGTAACACAATCATGCTCCCACTGAATATCTTGTCTATACAAGATACTTTTGACGAAGTTCAACTCCTTGATTTCCTTGTCAAAAAGTTTATTCCACTTTTCACAATACTTGCTTCAATCCATTAATGGATACTTGAAGTATGTATATGTTTCTAGCAATACATAGTCCTTGCTTTGTATCATATACACAACATCCACGTTCATTCATTCGAAGAAGGAGGTTTTGATGTTTCTTTCCATATATCAATATATATGAAATATAGCCGTTGCTAGAATGATCTTTATTGACTTATACATAGCTACAAGCGATAAGCCATGCTTAGTATATGGTCAACTCGTTATCGACATAGACATAGCTACAAGCGCGAAGCTGTGCTTTGTAAATAGTCAACTTGCCGTCCATGTCAATCTTTCTTTTAAAGATCTAAATGTTCTTGGTGGATTGCTCCATCATGAAACATCAATGAAGGTCTATACTTTGTTGTTATACATGGATTGCACTTAAAGATCACATGGATTCAGACCATACTTGTGGAATTGGATTCTTCCCTCACTTTTTTATTTATCAACAGGTTCTCATATGTCAAGTACGAGAATCTCGTGAAGCCTATGTACCTTTTGGTTTAGGCGATTCACTCTCGTTGATCTTTTGTAGGATTGGTGCTCGAGGTCCATAAACTATTTTTACAACAACTTGTAGAATAAGTTCTTGATCCTAATATATCGCACGAGTTTCTCAAACGTCATCTACACACGAGATGTTTGAATACTCTCTAGAAGCAAACGCGCATATAAACTTCCTCTTTTTACAACTGCTTGTGAATGAAGTTCCGCTTAACTCCCACTAAGCACCATGTATGGAGTAACAAGTTTCTCATAAAAGACATTTCTTGTAGTGACGCATAAACACCTTTAATGTTCACTTTACTCCCAATACTTCTTCTTGAGAATGTCATTCTCCAAGACTATGTCATGATGAGCAACAACTATTTTGTTCTTATCATATGCATAGAAATAATATCTTTCGGTTAGTATAAAGTATTCTATAAACTATCAATTATCCAATTTGGGTTCAAGCTTATCAATCAACAAATCTTGAAATAAGCTTCTTAATACCAAATCTTGAGAAATAACGTACTTAGAGATCAAATCTCATAAGATATCTTTCTCAACGGAATACGATGGAACTTTTATTCAGTGTAAACAATATTGTCCTAAAAAATAAATCCCTAATATGAGTTGAATAAGTCAACTTGATTTATTACCGATCGAACGATATCAAATAATATTCGGTACCTCCATTTTTGGATATATTATTCTATTATAATATTCCTCATGGAGCGAGTTGTGAAACGATTTTCATACTCTTTAGGTAATATATCAAACCATATGACTTAATTATTTACCATGACCCACGGTAAGACTTTTAACTTCACTCTTGAACTCCTTTGAACTAGTCAAAAGGTTCATACTTAGACCTTACCAAATAGATATGTTAATATCTATTATGATCTTTGGTCAAGTAGTAAAGTTTAATAACTTTTCATTGTACAAGTATTTATAAGTCTATATACATCAACATGTATAAGTTCTAATCAAGTCACTTGTCCTTAAACTTTCGTAGGTTAAAGGCGCTTTTGTCATCAAACAAACATGATTCGCATATATTAATTGATTCGCAATCGAATTGAGTTACGAGCTCTACATTACATAGACTCTCATAATGCGATTCTCGTTTATTTATGACTAAGCGGTCAATTCACGTTAAAATCAAATACTTACGTGAAATCTTACGTATTCTATTTGTCATTCAACACTTGTTTATCTATTTCAAACAAATTCAATCAAGATGCATGAAATCATATAAACAAATTCATAATAAGAGAACAACATTTCTCTTTTACAAAACATTATCATCCATCATCAAGTATGAAGTGGAGATAAATTTTTTTGATATGTTAGGAATAAGGTATACAACTTCTAATTCCTAAACAAACTAAAGATAACTCTACGTATTCAATGGTAATGACTTAGACGAACAAGTCATTTCTAAAACGGAGTTTACTTTATTTATTTCGAACATTCTCTTATTCTTCATTGCCTACACATTTCGTTAAATGCGAGCACATGAACTAGTACCTGATTACTAGTGTGAATTAGAGATAGCGAGATAACTTGAATGACAAGCACCTTAAGGATTAGAACATTTCTATTTATTATAATCATGGTATTTCGGACAACCTTTCAAATGCCTCCTATAAACGACAAATGAAACATCTCATGCGACACACGGTCTCAAATGAGAGTCTCGAAGTCTTAACTCATACCTTAGCGAAGTATTTCTTGAATACTCAACTAATTACATTTTGCACAAATAAGTGTGCGAAAAAGTAATATCATATTCTTCATTACTAAGTAAGAGATTGTATGACAATATCAACGATCCTTGATATTGGAGATCTTAATATCTTTAGTTGGCAATTAGCTACTTATACTTTTCGATTTGTAGGCTAATGGAGCATTCATATATTTTCTTATAGAAGAAAAATCTCTTGATTAACTCATATTATATCACTCGATCATAAACGATTGAGTCGATATCTACTTTCTCTAAGAACAACTTCTTAAGTAAGTGGATGAGAGCGTATGAGTCAAATCTAGTCCTTATGAATTCTCCAATTCAAAAGTCTAAAAAAATGAAGATATAGGCATCCGCTTTATTGAATAACTTTTCACTAAAAGTCAATCAATTATTGTGATGCTACGTTCGGAAAGTTGAGGAAAGTTTTAGGAATAAGCATGCTCAAAATTCTTTTTACTAAGATTGTGTCTTAGGAATCGGTATTACTTCTCCAAGTAACTACCTTTAGAAACGAGTTTGTTGTTTTTCAAAGATTGATCACAACGAAATTAACATTTTTAATATCTATAACAAAATCAATTTAAAGACCATTTAGTTTATGCAATGTCTTATTTATAATGTTAAACAAAACTCCCACTACATTTATTTAATTTTCCAAATGTAGTTGGTTCTCCAAGATCTTCGTTTTCATCAAGTAGAGCCTGTTATGGCACGTCACCCTACTTAACTAGACAAGGTAGATTCTCCAACCAATCATATTAACCATATGACTCTTGATTTGTGAATATCTATATATATTTACAAACTTCGTCCCGATGTCCAAACTCTAGTTTAGTCCATCGATAAATCACATCTCTCTATTTGCTCCTAACAAATCCATTTATTTGTACCCCGACTATCAAATTGACAACCATGACGTCCGCTTGGGCGGACCGCGTCATGAGATGGCAATTGACGTGAAGGGGATATAGAGAAGGAGGGCGGTCGACTTAATTAAATTAATGGGACAAATAATTATGTGACTCTTGTTTGGTGGTCGTGTAAACATACACCCATATATATCCTATGACATTTCATATCATTCACAAACATTCACATAATAAGCATCTCAAACATTGTTGTGGGTTTGTATGGCTCCCACTTGCATTAGTTCTACCGCATCTCCATGTAGCAAAACTAATCTAATTATCCCTCCCACTAATCATATGAATCATATCCTATATAATTAAAGAAACAAAAATACATGTGAAAATATCCCTAATTCCCTCCTAACCTTAGGGCATGCAAGCCTCACAAGTTACATTAAGAAATTAATCATTATTAATTAATTAACCATTACACCAAAGGCCTTACATACAAACAATCACATGCATTCACAATTACAACACACAAAGCATTGGTTTCTTGAACCATACTAAATCCACGATCCTTCCTACAAAATAAAGTTAGCACATGTCCCTTTATTTCTTAATTAACAACAATGAATTACAGTCTCTGCACATCGCTTGTAGTTCGGGTCTTTCTGCATAAAAGTTTAACTTTTAAACAACTAATTTACTTAAATCATTTGAAAAGCCATTTCAACATTTGAAGACAGAAAGGAAGAATATTAAGGAGTGTTCTAATTAATTTATTCAACCAATTTGATTAATTAGAAAAAATACTTTAACAATTTAAAATATTACATGGGACTCGATAAAATTCGAAGTTTTTCGATCTCCAAAAATTATGAAATAAATCATGCATACTCCTTATTATGAGTTTAACTATCTATCAAAATTTCAGGGAGAGATCACTTACCATCAGAGAGAAACAAAATTAACGAATCCTCAAACTGTGCGCGAAACACCGTTATCCGATTTTCTGTTTTTGTCTAACTCTTTTGGTCTGTAGGATCATCTTCCAAAATGATTTCGTGCAAACACTTTACATAACAAATGAACTATATGTTATTGGCTACTATTTCATGAAAAGAAAACCAACTAGTTCTATTTAAAATCATCAAGATAAATAGCATACAAGCTACTTGCCCTGTTCTGAAACAGACTGACGACTAAAAATATTTGACTCAGTTGAGGTACCAAACCTTAATGAAATTTTTTAAAACTAATTTTAACAGATTCCTAACTTCAATTAGAAACTTTCTATTCAAACACTTTTTCAAAAAAGATTCTCAATAAGTACAGTTTATTCAAATAATCAATTTTCTAGAAAATCAGATCTGACAACCGATTCACTTCTCATGACTTGAACGCTCAAATAAAGTCCGAAACATGCATCAAATTATACATGTCCAGTAAGAGCATGAAGTTTAGAAGATTTCTAGCTAATAAAAACAGATAGATATTTTCAAAAAATAAATCCTACAAGCCAAAGATTAACCAACTTCTTTCGAAAAATATACCGTGGGAGTCGGTGGCGTGCTCGTCTCTTCTTCTTCTTCTTCTCCATTCTTAGGTCCACTAAAGATTAACCAACTTCACTCGATTTCGTGCTAGCGAAACGAGTGAAATCGCCTAATCCAAAGCTTCCCTTTTCTTTTCTAAATCGATATTTAGTAGAGGTAGCTAATGCTCAACACATGAGCCCTTAATTTGATGCAAGAGAGCAACAAAATATGGCAGCTATGAAAGAATAAAAAGAAGTGGTTTGTGTGTAATCATCTCTCATCTAAATGAGAGATATATTTATAATAAAGCTATGACCCCTTCTACAAGTTATATTGACTAATCAACTAACCCCTCTTCCAAACAACTTTTGACATGAGAAAATATGCTAAATTCTTTTCAAAATACGTCCAAAAATATGGGCAAAAAATCTCAAATGCCATATTTTATTTTTCTCTCTAGTTTATGCATCAAATAAGGCCCATATAATATATATAATCATATAGTACAATTATATTAATATAATTCTCACAATTATATTAATTGTGTCGAGCAAAATTAATTATCAACTATTTGATAATTATTATAGGATTAGACTTTGCATTTATTAGTTTCATATGATCCCTTTAATATAATTAATTATAACGGTTCACTGCGGTATAAAATTAATTAATCAACTTATCATATTTTGCATTCTCCAATGCAAATAAACTAATTATAATACACTATTGGTTAAGAGTTTTTATTCGTGTGACCCTCGAGGATTTATGCTATGTTGGCCATTGAATTAAATCGTTATTTAATTCCAATAATCATAAGCGGTATCTAGCAACACGTTATGACTCCCAATTCACATAAATAATGTACTTCTACAATAATCCAAGATAGGAATGTGTCATTCTTGCAGATTATACATTTCTTGATCTAGAGTTGATTGTACAAGTTGGCCAAACAATCCAACTCTATCAAGGGGCCCAAACATATATCATCACTCACTAGGTATACTAATAAGAGACATACGATTTTCTTGATGAACAACTTTTCCCCGCACAATTTAAGAGAATATAAATAAAGTCCGTATAGCAGTCCTTATCAGAAATCAACGGTAGATTATATTTATTGGACCTATCCTCATGTGGAAAAGTTGAACAATCTCAAACTTAGAATCAAACTCATATGAAATAAACAATGACATACAACACAATCCATATGTTTATTTCATTGAATCATGTCATGTACTATGTTCTAATAACATACATATATGCAATTAAGTTGGTAACACCTTACCTATGATTTGTAGAACTTAATCATCACTTAACTTATATACTAATATTTTATGATAATTAATGTTCCTTGTTAATTATCAAGATTACGGACGATTTAGATTTATTACTGTCATTCTAATGAATGATCCACAGAGATCTACAATTCAGATACTCAACCTGAATGATCTGTCAGTAATAAACTCTAGGAACAAATGATCAAATATCATCAATAACATAAACTAAGAAATTAAGTCATTAAATATTGACTTCTAGGACACAACTCTGACAATACCTTCCAAATCTTCTTTAATCAGCCATATACCCTCATAATTTTTAATATTAATTATTTATCCCTCAAATCATCCTTATCACAGTTATTTATCTTTTTATTAATTTAAATGATATTTAAATTCTGAAAATTCAATTTTTGAATTTTATGACTGAAATATCCTTGTCCTTTTATCTCTTGACTTTTCCTTTAAACTCATACAATATAGCTAGAAAAAGATTCGTTTGTTCCCCCAATATACATACATATGTAATTTAAGATTTTTTTTTTTTTTTTACTGTCCTCTTCTTTGATCGATAGTTTTCATTTATCCGATGCATTATTTTCATCTTGATTATAAAAAATTAATAAAACACTTAGATTTTGTCCGATGCATGTGCTTTGGCATTATTGTTTCAGCACATAGAAGTCAAGCAACAAAGAAAGAATCAATAATCCAAAACTCTTTCAAGATAGTCAAAGTACACATTGACGAATCTTTCAAGTTTACTCCCCATTGAGAACACCATACATTTGGTTCTTTAATATAATTATCAACCAATGGAATTTGTTGTTTGAAACTGAGAATTGAAATAATAATGATAAATAAGATGTGCGACTTGTTAAATCAAAGATTGGTGTTGGAAATCTAAATTCTCATAGAGAAAGATCTTTAGCGTTTCTTATTTTTTATTAGGCCTCAATTTCTTTCCATATAGTATTTGCCTCTTTCTATGTCAGATATGATCAATGTTCAGATGGGATAATGGGAAGGGAAGTCATAAATCGACACAAAACGGAAGTTGAGAGAAGAAAAAGCCGGGGTATTTTTGACTGAAAATTCAAAAACTGAATTTATGGAATTTAAATATCATCTAAATTAACAATAAGGGTAAATAACTATAATAAGAATGATTTGAGGGATAAATGACTAATATTAAGTATTAGGAGGGCATACGACTGATTGAAGAAGATTTGAAGGGATATAACTGATTTTGCCAAAAAGTATCAATACAAAAACTTTCTTGCCCCTCTATTTTAGAATTCTGGCTCCTCCCAATTAGTGAGAAAATAATCTATTCACTATTTGTTATTAATTAGTGGATGAACTAAGTTAAGTGATCGTTCAAATAGTATGGAAAGAGTTACAGTTTTAGTACTATTTCATAAAGTACATCTGCTGTTTGAATTATTCAATATAATTTCGAAAAATATTAAACTGAAGAGTGTCAATTTTACGATTTTTAAATATATTAGACTAGTACTAAAAAAGTATTTACTTGATACAAATGTATAGCTACTTTGGTAGAATTAATTTTTGTAATCCAATAACTACGTAGAGCTCTGGTTGGACAAAACAGCCAACGCGGGAGGAGTTGATCCGGACACCCCCAATATTGCGCAATCACTCCAAATTACTTTTAATGATTAAAATATCTTTCAATTTTTTATTTTCCTCTCTCGCGCATGACACTGCTATTTTACTCTCCTTTTTTCTCACCTGACAACCCCGATAAACCATAGCCATGATGTTCTATTAACCTTTGTTGCGTGATTGGTGCATCCCAACGTATAGCAAAAGAATGGAGCTTAGATAATTTGCAATTCCTTATATTTAGATTCAGTGTTTATTCTTTTTATTTTTTTAAAGGATTAATGTCTTGTACGTCTTTTTTTTTTTTGTCTTTGTACGGCGGGGTTCAATTGTTGGCTAGCCAACTGATGGTGTAACTCGGTAAATATGTAATTAGTTCAATCAGGGGTACTTTCGTCTTAGAGATAATTTGAGAGGTGTGCGGACTAAATTCGGGGGTGTGCAAATCAATTCCCAATGGCGGGGCTCGTGGAAACACATGAGGCTTTATCCAAGAGAATCAGTAATTAAACAAGATTGTATAACTTCTATTAATCCCGACTCAACATAGTGTTGCTCGATTTAATTGATCTGATCTCCAGCAAATGTTTACTTCTTTCCGATAAATTTGGTCAAATTATATCAGCTTGAATTTTAAAATATTCATAAAAATATTAGATAGGTAATTAGATTTTAGATTAACATCTTCTTAACATATTTTGTCGTATTATATATTCACTGATGCTAGCAGTGGATTCTTCTATAGAAAACACATATTAAATATTTTCACAAATGTGATTTATTATTGTCATTTGTTGTTATATAAAAAAGAATATAAATACCTTTAATAGGCACATATATCATAATCCTTTGATGAAATATGCTACGTTTTGTCAAATTGTCGGCTCAGATTCGCGATCCGAGTATTCCTTCATGGACTTTTGGACATTTCTTTATATTTTTAGCAATTTTAGAGCTATTTTGGTAATTTTATGTATTTTATCTTTTTAGGATTTTTGTATTCGTCTATTTTAGACAACCGTCATCTCTTATGACAATTAGTTATGTTTTGAAAATTAAAACTTTATCAAAAATCTTTGTGTGATTTCTGAATCAAAATCTCTCTTATTAGTATTTTTTCATTATCTTTTTCTATTGTTTGTGCATCATCTTTCAGTATAAGTTCCTCTTTTTGTTTCGTAATCATTAATTATTTTTCTTGGTTATAGGAAAGTTTTAAGAACATAAATTCAATTAACCTCCTTCAATAATAAAAAAGAAACTTATTACCATTTTGATAGTTTGTTGGAGAGGACAAAAATTTGAGATTACATCACATCTTGATCACTAAGTAAATGTTTTTAGTTTACAAAAATACAGGGTAAATTATATATGAGCGCACAAATTAAGACTTCGAGGTCATTGATAATCAGAATGTTTATCCTATAAGCTCTATTAAAAAACTTACTCAAGGTGATCTGTTGCCATCTCTGTATGATTTGAAGTTGACGCGCACTTTCTTAATTATTGTACAAATCCCTATCAAAATATCCTGTGCCTATTTAAAGGTGTAGAAAAGAAGAGAATTAAGCAAATATTTAATTGTCCCCGTGCTTCACAATAGCAAACTACCCAGAATATTAAAATGTTGGGTGTATGCTTCGATCCGATCGATATAGAATCAAAAGTTCTAAAACAAGAACTAAAATATGTCTTGTTCTAGTTCTTATTTCTAGTTTTATGAATTTGTGAAAACTAGAAACAAGAGCTTAATTGTTTTATGTTTTTTCCTTGTTTAGACTTGTAAGAACTAGGAACAACCCTTTGTTTCTTATTTTTGAGTATGCAAACACACCCCTCTGAGTACCATTAAAAAAAAAAAAAAAACAGCTTTTGGAATAGAGATTTACAACAGTTTTCTTAAAATTCGTTTCAAAATAGTCAGGAGCAGTGCTGTAAATATTTAAAAAAACTATACTATAGCGATTTTTTAGTAAATCCCATTGGAAAATTTCCGTCCAAAAAAATAGCGTTAACCATTCTGTAACGGTTCATTATGTCATGATTTGAAATTTTAATTTTGTAACAGTTTTTTAATAAAAATCGTTCCAGATTTGCTGACTTATTTTAGAGTTTCGACCTCTCCATTCTCTCCCCTCCTCCGATGCAGCCACAACCCCATTAATTTTACAATGTTTCCATAAAGTTTCACATCAACTTCACTCCCAAAAAAAAAAAAAAAAAAAAAAAAAAAAAAAAAAAAAAAAGCTAAAAAATTGCAAAAAAATTTGAAAAAAATAAGAATTACAAAGAGAATGAGTAGGAGAGCAAATTTAAGGTAAAAATATCAATTTGAGAATATTCTATATTTTTCTATGTTCGTATTATTTAATTTCGGTTTTTATTTAATTTATGGTTAGATTAATGATATTTTGGATTTTATTTTGTCATAATTTCAGATCTCATCCAAGATGTGAAGAATTTCATCAAATGCAAGGTATATTTTCATTAACTTTTATATTTGTAATTTTCGTCTATATATATCACCAAAATAATTATGCATTAATTTCATATGAATGTAATTAATTAATTGTATTGTCATATAAGAACAAAATACCACAACATTAATATCGAATTTAGGTGGTTGTCCGTCTGAGATTAATCCATTAGGGATTAATCTCGGATAGTTCTGTCTCATTTAGGATTAGTGAGTAGTATGCTAGATGCAATCAGGTGTTTGACAAAAATTTGAGGACATTTTTCCTTGTGCTCTCACGGATGTGTATGCACGAGCAATCGTATATTGGCGTATTCAGGAAACATAAGGGACAATGCTGCCAAATTTTTCTCAAACGCCAGATTGCATTTAGCATACGCTCGCTAATGAGATAGAGTATCCAAAGAGTGAATTAGAATGGTAACCGGACCGACAACCTTATATGATCATAAATTAAGCCATAACCCTAAACCCAGACCTATGCATACTTTTGATTCTTCAGATAGATCGAATGTGGATGTACATAAGTGATCGGCTTTCGGCTATATTTTTTAAACGGTTATTAAGTATAAACCATTGCAAAATTTGTAACGGTTATTATGAAAACAGCAACGTGACCTTTGTAACGGGTCATACCCATTGCAATCTTCATTTATTAACAGTTTCAGAAGCTCTTTTTTTCGGGTAGTGGTAGTTTATAAATGAGTCAATTCAATGGCCCTAGAGTACGTCTAGCGGAACCATGGAATTTTTTCCAGTAAAATTATGTCTTTTTTTTTTTTAAGAAATAATGAGGGTGAAAAGAATGGTGGTCACATTTATATACCACATATCCCACTCAGTAAAATGTCCACTCATGCGAAAAAATTTCAGTCATGTATTTACATATATCAGTATATATAATACAGTCAATTGTATAAATGATTTTGTTTTAATAGTGGATGGAAAAAAAAAAATTAGGAAGTAACAAAGAAATGTAAAATTTATAGTTTATATCGAGTAAACTGCACTAAGATAGCAAAAGACGTGTTTGGATGGAGGCCGGATAAGAATAAGAATAAGGAATTTTTAAAATCTCGTGCCAATTCTTATTCTTATTCAAATTCCATAATTTTGTTAGTATAAGAATAAGGGCTCAAATTCTTTATTCTTGTGTTGTTTGGGTTGCACAAGAATAAAGAATTTGAAGCTTATTTTTATCCAAACCTTATTCTAAGGCATCCAAACATACATATATATCTACATTGACACATAGAATTTTCTCATTTGCTCATATTCATATGTACAAAAAGTTTAATAATCAGCATATATATACTATTTATTTTTTTTTATGATGATAACAGGCATATTTATTGATATTCTTTTGGACTTGATTGGATAATTATGACCATCTTGATTGGTTTCCGAAAGCAGGGGCAGAGAAGATCAGAAGGAGAAACTTCCATTTCACTATATTCCGATTTTTTAAATTTAAAGAATATATTATATAATTTACAATTTTAAATATAGGTTTGATTTATATTTTTTTAATAACAACCATGATAGCTTTAAAGGCCCGCTATTCTCTCTCCTTATAGCGAATTTTAGAAGCCCGCTATAGCCTACAACGGGTCAAAATGATGCTATAGGGTCTGCCATTTTTTTTTTTACGTTTTCAAAATCTTTTTCTTTTTTTCAGTTCAATCAAATTTATGTAATTTCAATCAAAATTCTAACCCCGCTATAACATGTTAAATAAACCCTCATGCCATTCTTACTGACATCAAATATAATTCATTTAGTAATTCAATAATTTTTAATGGGTCCTAAGCCTTCTGCTATCACTTCAGGCATGGTTCTTCAATGAGATAATGAGAATTCAGCTTTGCAAATTCATTCGTATTTACAACTTCATCATCTAGGAAAAAGGTTCTATGTCGCTGGATTACCTAATTATCAATTCCATGTTAGGGAGGCCGCAACATTAGATAAATGTTGTAGAGCGTAGGTTTGATGTTCGTGTTCAAGGTAAATGCATGCATCTTGTCGCCAATGGTTCGAGTCAATCTCCATCACCACCGCCAAGCTTCGAGAACCATCTCACAGCTCGTCAATTCCCACCTCCACCGCCAGGCTTTTATTAATTAAGTTCATTTAGTCATGTTTCGTAATATTTTATTGTTGTAGTAATATATGTTTAATTATTGTACTAATATATGGTTGTAATATTTTATCATTTGTCGTCATATTTTGTTGTGTGTCGGATTTATCTTGTTGTGTTGTATTGATTAATTTTCCCTTTTGTGTCGTAATGATTCATTTGTTGTTATATTTTTCTAAGATATCGCAAGGAGAATATATGAAATTTCATTATTTTATTGCACCATACAAACACACGTAAACAAAAAAAAAAAATATGCATCTATAATAGAAGATAAAACTTGAATTACATAATATATACAATTATATCAAATAAATAAAATAGTACATCAATGCCGTTTCGGGCGTACAGAAAGTGATAACCTATTAACTTTTCTAAACTCCCTCTATGAACAAGGCATGGACTAGTCTAGCGGTGCATTGATAAAGCACCCTTTTGCGAACTTTTGACCCGGTTATAAGCCTTATAGCGGTCCTTTGACCCCGCTGTGGGTTCTAGCGGCCGGTTTCATGACTGTTATTAAAAACCTCTATTTCATGACTGTTATTAAAAAATTAAATCAAAGCTATATTTAAAATTATTTATTGTATAATTATTTATATTAAAAAATCGGCACATGATTGGCAATTAATGGTGACACCACTAATTTACATCAAATGGTGTCAAATCGCTAAAGCCACTTTGAAGCAGCCAAAATGGAATCATATTCTCTGATAAGTACGCCACTATATTGTGTCAGCGACTCTTGCACCATTTCTTTATGCTTTGATGTTTACAACACAAATAATCTTGTAATTAAACGCATATCTTGAGAATACATTTACGGAGAGACTAATGCAGCAGCAGCAGCAGCAGCACCACCACCACCACCGGAACAACAACAACACTAAGAATAAAAATAATACTAATCAATACTATTATTATTATTAAAGTGTGCCAAACTCGAACATATATCCATAATCAAAGTATGTGGGATTAATATATGAATACTTAATGTGGTGATAGAGTGAGCCTACAATCCTAGCTAACTCTAGCTAGAAGTAAATCATACTTATTCACTTCTAAATTCCTAACTTGCAATTTCTATGTGTATTTTAGAAAACTACTCTACATGTAATGACATTCTAAGAAATCAGAAAAATATCTAGAGAAGTAGAGAAAATTAATAATATAATATTATAAGATGTGTACAAGTATAATATGATACGAGAATGAAGCACCCATACTCAATAGTCCAATCATAAGTTACATAAAATCCAGAATCATTCTCACAAATTCCAATCTGACAAGATCCGTGCCTACAAATCAATCTGAATCCGAAGCTAGCTCGACTGGACCTAATGGAACCTCCTATCTCACATCCCGGACCAAAAAGAGTGATTAGTAATACACAGTGCTAGTAAACTGATTATGTTGAGAGTCGAGAGTAATTTTGGTAATAATAGCACACACACCAATCATTACAAGAATTTCAATGATATGTTTGAATGATTAATTATAAGATAGTTATAATTAATTATTTCAAACGATCATATGAAACAAAAATTAGTGTTCTTCTATCCAAATAAAGATTTGTTAAGTAGTTAGCAATATATTTATATATATCAACCTAGTCAAAATAATTGAAGAATTATACGAAAAATATTATCACACCCTTCATATCTAGGAAGATTGCATGACAATATCAAAAACCCTTGACATTGGAACCATCATGCATATCATTATAAAAGAAGAATCACTTTGTTAACTCATACTCTATTACATCATAAATGACTGAGTCCACATCTAGTTTCTCTAAAAACTCCTTCAAAGAAAGTAGATGAGAGTGTAATAGTCAATGTAGTCCCTATGAATTCTAAGCATTTAGAAATGTTTAAATTGAGGGTAGTAACATCTGCCTTACCATCAAAATACTTTTCGCAAAAGTTCCTCAGTAGTGGCGTGATGTAATGTTCGGGAGGTCAAGAGAACATTGGAAATTAACATGTTCAAGTTAATTTCTCTTCTCTAAGATCATGTCTTAAAAAGCGGTGCCACTTTTCCAAGTAAATACCTTTAGAAACGATCTTGTTTTTTTTTCAAAGATTGATCGCAACAAAAATATCACATTCAATCTCTATAACAATTTCAAATTAAATGTTATTTAGTTTATGAAATGTTTTACTTATAATAATAAATAAAACTCCTGCTACATTTATTTAAAATACCAAATGTAGCCGGTTATCCAAGATACTTATTTTTCGTTGAGATCGTCTTGCCAATGCACATCACCGAAACCAACTAGATAGGATAGGTTCTCCAACCAATCATATCAACCACATGACTTTTGGTTTGTCAAATATCTATATATATTCACAAATTTCGCCCCAACGTCCAATCTTATTGGGTCTGTTGAAAAGCAACCTCTCTCTATTTGCTCCTAACAAATTCTATTTGTATCCTGATTTTCGAGTGACGACAATGACGTCCGTGCATGCAAATATCATCATGAGACGGAAAACAACGTGAATGGAATAGAGAGAAGGAGGACGGTTGACTTGATCATTTTATTGGGACAAAGACATTTTGTGACTTTCTTTGGCGATCATGTAAGCATACACCCATACTTATACTATGATATTTCATGGCATTCAAACTATCACATATAAGCATCTCATTTCCACAAACATTGTTGTTGGTTTGTATAACCCCCGCTTGCAATATTAGCTCCACCGTCATCTCCATGAAGTGAATCTAATATATTCAAGTCCTCCCACTAAAATTATAGAGATCTAATCCTATAATTAAAAAGGAACCAATACATGTGTGAAATCCTAAATTTTATCCTAACCTTAGGGGCTTCCGGGCTTGCAAGTTTCACAAGTTAAATCAAAATTAATCAAATTAATTATTAATGGTATGGTACCTTAGGCTGCATTACAAACATTCACACAAGCATTCATTACAAACCACAAGGTATTGGTATCATACTGAAACCACCATCCTCCTACAAAACAAAGTTAGGACATATACAACTCACATGTGACATTTGATTTGCATTGTACTCACTAATTAGTGTCTTTGTACATCACTTGTCACATATTTTTTCACGTCTAAATTAATTAGATTTAACATTAACAACCCCTTGTTGATTAGTTAGAGTACTAATTAACTTATAAACTCAGTTGTTTAATTAGAGTACAAATACCATAGACATTAAATGCACATAAAGGGACCCGATAAAATCTTAAATTTTTCAGTATCTAAAAATTAGGAAATAAATCTTAGGTGACTCCTTACTACAAATATAACCGTAAAGGAATCATAAACTAGCAGGGAGAACAAAATTAGAGAAAGTCTCAATCAAGACATAAAACGCGATTAGAGATTTTTCTGATTTTCACTCAACCTTTTAGGCCTTACGATCATCATTTCAAATTGTTTGGTGTAAACAATTTACATCACAATATACTATAAATAATTGGCTAACAAGTCATGAAAAAAAAACTCACTAGGTATATGTAATTTTATCGAATTAATAAGCCTTTAACGCAAAGCCCGGTTCTATGAAAGATTGACGACAAAAAAAAAATTTACCGAGTTCAAGTATCAAACCTTAATGAAAATCTATGAAATTAATTTTATCAGATTCCCAACTTTCAATAGAAAAAGTATATTTAAACACTTTTCTCTAGTATTCCAACAAGTTTCAGGTTTACAAACAATCAAATTGTTCCAGCATATCAGTTTGACAACAACTTCCCTTTTCATACTTTAAATATCTCTTTAACTTTCTAATCACAGAATTATAATTTCATAACAGAAAGACCATGAAGTCTAGGTGTTAGCTACCTAAAAATACAGAAATATACAATACAAAATTAATTGTTTTAAACTAGAACAAACACTACAACACCAACAGAACCAAATCAGCACACCGTTACTAAAAAAATTCATCCAAAATTCATTTTAGCTTGGATCTACGAGTTTCCGATTTTAAAGCAACCAAAAATTATAGTACTATCAACTCCAATCAAACTAACAATTTATTTGAATGATTTACACAAATAAAATCACGAGTTTGTCACACAAAATTAGATTTCCAGAGAGACAAGTTAGTGCATCAACTTTTTGACTTTCTAATAACCATCTCCATCACTAATTATACTTTATACACAAAAAACCTTAAAACCACGTCCTAAGATCTGACACGATTTGAAGAAATTCATATTTATGTTGTTTGTGCAAAATAAAATAATTTTTCAAGCAACTAAATCCAACACAACATAGCAACAAGTGGTATTAAGAGGAATCATGCATAAATGAGAAAGAGATGGAAAGAATGATTCATATCTCTTCTCAAATAGTATCGTGAAGGCTTAAACATGGTGTAGGAGGTAGTGGCATGCTCTCCCTCTTCTTATCCTTGCACCATAGGTCCATAAAAATTAACCAATCTCTAATTCGATTTATGATAGTAAATCGATAGACGTTTTCACCAACTCTAAGGGGACATCTCCCACATGTATGGCTGGCCTCATTATCGGTTTCCAAGTCCATTTTGAGTTGTCTCAATTCCTCTTAATTCTCTCCTTTAATGGAATTTAAAATTAGGCCCAATTTGATATACTACAAGCTAGCATATTGATTAATGAAATTTCAATAATTACATTAATTGAGTTGAGAAACAAATGAAGATCAACTTCTTGATATTTGCTAATGTATTAGATTTAACATTAATTTAGTTTCATATGATCCCTTGAAATAATTAATCATAACGGTTTATAATTAATTATTCAACCTATCATATTTTGTATTCTATATTACAAATAAACCAAATATAATGTAATGTTGGTCAAGAGGTTCATACTGTGTGATCTTGGGAGGATTTATGTCATGTTGGCAATGAAAATAAAATCACCATTTATTTTCAATAATCATAAGTGGCAGCAAGCATCAGGTTATGATTCACAATTGACATAAATAAATAGTATACATTTATAGTATTTCAATCCTGCATAAAAAAATATATAATTTTCTTGTTTTGATTCTTATGTCTCATGATATTACTGTATAACCCAGGATAGCAATACATCATTCGTGTAGATTATACATTTCTTGATTTAAATTTGATCGTCTAATACAATACAACTCCATCAAGGGGCCCAATAGATATCATCACTCTTAGGTATACTAATATGTGAGATACAGTTGTCTTGATGAACAATATTTTTTCCTGCACAAATCATGTGAACTTAAATAGAGTTTATGTTGCAACCCTTATCAGGAATCAGTGTTAGACATTATTTATATAACTAATCCTCATGTGAAAATGCTGAACCATCAAAAATTTAGAATCAAACTCATATGAAATAAATAATGACACATAATACAATCTATATATTTATTTCAATGGTCAAGTCACGTACTATGTTCCAATAACCTACACATATGCAATTAAGTTAGTAACTCCTTACCTATAATGATTTGCGAAAATTAATCATAACTTAACGACTAGAATATTAATGTTGTGTGAATAATTAATGTTCCAAAAAAGAATTGACACTTGGCCCTCTTCAGGAAAGAAAAACAGAAGCGAAAAAAAAATCTAACCTAGCATCACCGTCGGTGGGGAGAGGCTTTGACCTCTCCTCCGCCACCACATCATTTATATATTCTCTATAATTTCTTTTTTTTTTATCAAAAGCAACCCAAGCAGGGTTAATTGCCAGCTTTATATAAGCCATGCAAAAGTTCATACAACAAAAGAAAAGATACTAGGCCTTACACAATTCTAAGCCCCAAAGCAAAACAACAAAACTAAACAACTATAGTTTAGACAAGTAAAACTAAAACTAAGAGCAGTTAGTCATGCGCAGAGGAAGTGTCATCTGTCAAATTGCCATCAATCAAGTCCCTGCTCTGAGCCCTATTAGCTGCTGCTCTGTTTTGAGCTAAAGCTCTGAAGTCCCCAGCCAAATTGTTGTTCATCCCTGTCCAAAAATCATAAAGAAGCAAAGAGTTGAAAATAGTAGAGAAAACATCATGTTCTTTCCTATCATTGAAAAGACAACTATTTTTGTCTTTCCAGTGTGTCCAGCAAACTGCAGCCAATAAAGTTTTAGCATAGTTCATATTATTAGAATGCAGAGCATTTATACTATTTCAAATTGAATCTATAGACTGACAACTTAAGTGGATCTCTCTATTATTGAACATGTTAAAACCTGACCAAAACTCTTTAATTGAAGGACAGTCCACAAGCAAGTGGTTTACACTTTCTGCATTACAGCAGTAAACACATTTGTTAGGACCATTCCAGCCCCTTTTTTTTCTAAATTATCAAAAGCAAGTATTTTGTTATGGAGAATTAACCAAGTAAAGAGTTTCACTTTTAGAGGAGTCTTCATTGACCAAACTGACTCATTGAGGTTTATTCTAATACCACCAAAATTGAGAAATTGATACATAGACCTCACAGTATAGAGACCTTTACCATCCTATTCCCAATGAACAGAATCATCTATGTCTGACAAGTTGGTGTTATATAAAATACTACAGAGTCTGTTTTTCTCTTCTCTAACTATATTAGAGACTCCTCTAGTGAGATGAAAGTTAATATTTCCATTATTCCTTTTTGGATTTAGCAAAAGTGGCAGGGAAGGAGGTACTAAGTGGGACATTCTCCCACCAAATATCTTTCCAGAACTTATTTGCTTTACCAGACCCTACTAAGTGTCTATAACCTAAATTTACTAAAGGAACTAACTTAGAAATGTCCTTCCAGTTGTTGGAAGAAGACTGTAAGCCATAGTTACCTTTATATTTGATTTTAACTAATTGTTTCCAGATAGAGTTGTGGTCCCTAAACATCTCTTTCCACACCCATTTGCTCATAAGAGCCATATTTATGTGTTTGAGGTTTAGAATACCACAATCCCCATACTCTTTACATCTACAAAGATTATCCCAATTAACTAAATGTAGTTTTCTCTTGTTATTATTTTGGTAACTGCCCCATAAGAACTGTCTCCTTATTTGATCTATTTTCAAAATAACCCAGCTAGGGCACTTGAAAAAGGATAGGAAATAAAGAGAAGAGGAAGTTAAAATCGAGTTCAGTAGGATAAGCCTACCCCCAGTGATAACAAGTTCCCTTTCCATTTAGAGAGTTTCTTCTTAACTTTTTCTATCACTTCATTCCACTCTTGCTTTCTTGGTTATCTATCATCTAGAGAGTTCCTTATAATTTCTCGTTGTCGCTTGATTGGTTATGTTAGTATTTATTCTTGTCTTCTCTCTTCTCTTCTTTTTCAAATATTTTCTAATCATAGTACATGTTGTCGTTTTACTCCTCTTTTATTCTTGACATTTTTTTTTCTCTAATAATTTTTTACGTCTCGCCTTTCTACTCATATTTTTTTATATTTCTTTATTTTCTTTCATGAACGGTTTAATAATTATATCGTTCATAATTATATTGTCGCTGTCAGTGGTTTTTTTTTCAAAGTTTCTTAACAACCACGAAATGACTATCCTCATTCAATGCTGAAGTGACATTAAGAACAAGAAGTCTATGAAGAAGAAGATATGCCATGTTGGAAGTCTTTCGAATCTTCATTTTTTTTATTTTAATTTTTCAATAATTGTGGGTTGTAATTATAGTTTATTTGTTTTGTATTTATATGTGTGTATTAATAGGTTAGAATGTTGGGATCAATGTTGTGTGTTGCCATGGACTAGAAAAGTGTATATGCGTATGTAATATTTATTGTAAGATTTTTGTTAGTAATATTTTGTGCCTATTGGCCTTTACCTAAAAAAAAAAGAATAATTCATCATATTCATTGTTAATTATCAAGATTAGGGGCACTTTAGATTTATTACTGTCATTTAACAAATAAAACACAAAGATCAACAATTCAGATCCTCAACCTAAATAATTTGTTAATAATAAAATCAAGGAACAAATTATCAAATGTCCTCAATAACATTAACTAAACATGTAGCCATCAATGCATGATTGGCTTCTAGGACATAGCTCCAACACTTTTTATTAGTCTGGATTAAAAAGTGATCCCAAAATTTTTTTAATTCGCATTAAGAAGACCATCCAAACACACTAGGAATAAAATTTTTTTTTCTAAACATTTGACCTTTGAATAATAACACTATAAATCTCACGAAAACCTATTCTTCATCATTTAAAAGTAATATTTTTTACTTCTAATAACTAATTTTCATTTTATTGTTAAGCGATCCAAATACAACCTTAGGTGTTAATTCAACACGTTTATAGAGATACCTTGACTTACTTAGCCATGGCATGTCAACGTCCGTCAGCAATCTGACGTCATATGTTGCTACGCTGCATTTGAATTTGGAGAAATATGATTTTGTTTCTTTTAATTTCTGAGGCAAAAAAAAGGTGATAGTGTCTTTGCTCTTTTCTTTTGCTATACGAAAAGTAGCAAACAGAGTACTCCTGATTTCACCAAATCTCTAAGGAGAATGCACTAAAGTGATTTTCAACAAAAGAAATGCACAAAAAGTTAGAGAGTAGTTGGTACCTACTTTTTATCCTATTACAGCACTACTATGCAAATTGCAAGTAGTTTTCAATCAAAAAAAAAAATTGCAAGTAGTCATACTGATACAGCTGGTTTTCCAAGCAATCGAATATAAGAATGGAGTTTATCAAATATATATAGAGAGATAGGCTAAATTAGACTCCAGCACACAGGAGGGTTGTGTGCTCAAGTCTTTTAGCTATTGGATCTAAAATCGGAAGGTTCAGATTCGATCGCTGGATAAGCGATGAAGTCCTGTTTTCTCTTTGTTATTTCTCCTCCGTTAGCTATTAGATCGGAAAAAAAAAACGAAGAGACCCCTCCCCTCCCCTCCTTCGTTTCTCTCTCTCGCAGAGGAGAAGAGAAAACCTAAATCTCCTTCTTCCCGATCGGAATGAAGCGATAGATCGTTGATGGGAAAAAAACGAAGTCGCTTTATCTCCCGCTGTCTCTCTTTCTGTCACAGTCAAGCTGTGAATTGTGGTTGAATTTTGGGGATTAATGGAGAAATTGAGAGAATTTTGGGGAATTAATCGGAGATAAATGGAGTAGAAGGAGAAGAAAGAGAAAATAACAGGGAACAATTGAATTTCCTTTTTTGCATAAAATCTCAATTATAGCAATTACAGCCTATTTATAGGCGCGAGAATACAAAATAGAAAAAGTACAGAATTATTATTTCCTCTCTCCTAATTAATTATTTGAACGAACGGATTCCGTCGACCGTTGGGCTTGAACCACTCAGATGCAGCGCCAGCAGCGAATTCCCGTTAACTCACTAACGCTTCTTCAGTCTCCGTTAGCGAAGGGGTCTCCTCCGTTGATTGATTATCCTCACTGGTCCCACTTGTCAATTGAGCTTCCGTCAGTATGTTATTTCTGTCTGTATTGTGTGAATTGTTGTGCCATGTCATCCCTTGCAACAGATATGCCCCTCTTCTCAGTGCTTGACACTCTCTCTCTCACGCTTCGAAATCCTAGCTGGACGAAAACCCTAGCTTGATGAAGATCGGCCTCAAATCTATAAGCAACCTCTCGATTTATCACTTTTTTCAGCTATGTTTACTGAAATTAATTCAATCGAATTTGAATTAAAGCTAGGGTTTTTCAATTGAATTTGTGGCTTTTCAATCGAAATAGAATTTGAAGGAGCGATTTGTAACCTTGATTTACTGACACTCAAATTTGAAGTTTTTTTCAAAAGCATCTTTCAGTTTTGTTTACTTGAAATCCCTTGCTAAAAAATTAGCTGATTGGAAGTTGATGCTAGTGAAATTGTAATGAGGCCAAATAAACCCTAGCTTCAATTGAGGAAAAGTGCGACAAGATCTGAACTCTAGCTCAATTGAGGCCAGGTAAGCAGTTGCGTTAGGTAATTAGTGCATTTCTACTTTCTGAATTGTAAACTTTTGAATGAAATAGATTTTGTAATTTTGGAGGTTCAAATTAAAATTTTCAACTACCATGCCCAATGTTCAAAAGATAACAAATATATGGAGTAGATGTAAAGAACGACATAGTTCGAGGATGGAGTTTACTGTATGGATTGTACTGGTTCAATTTTGGTAGCAGTTTAGTTGACTATACTGGCTGAAATTTAACTGCTTAATTAATGTTTCTGAGTGAAAACTACATACCAAAAATTATTTTGTTCATATTATCATGTTATGTGCTTCATTATATCATTTATTTACTTTATGAATTTGACAGTGGTGAATCCTAAAAAAGAGCACACTGGAGCTACATTAGAAGTTCCTTCAGAAGAGATTCTCTCCAAGCCACAGCAGTAGAAACTTTTCAGTGATTATCAAATTGTAATTGTAGTAGAGCACGACAGTAGATAATGGATTTTAAAGTTGATTTTACCTTTGTCTTCAACTGGTATGTATACCAGTGGTTAGACGGTATCAAATTTTATAAATTCCTTTGAAACAAAATCCATACAGGAGTGGTTAGACGGTATCAAATTTTATAAATTCCTTTGAAACAAAATGCATACAGGAGTGGTTTAGGCATAATTATTAGTCTTGGTTTTTCTTTCTCTTTTTTTTTTTGCAATTAAGAACAAATAAGTCTTTAAGGCTTTTGATTATAAGTAGTAATGTAACCAATTATTGCACATATCTTTTATGTTTCTAGTGTAGCCTGTGATCAAAGAAAATCTATGTTCAGAGCTTGAAAACCATGGTCTTAGGAGGCAAGAGCATTGCTAGAAAGGCTGGAGTTCATTAAGAGGCACACAAAAAGTGCTTAAAGTTTGTGTGCTGGTGCTTTGGTTGTTAGAATTAATAGATTTTATTTCTTAATCTTGTATATTTGGAATTTTAATTATTAGGATTAGTCGAGTGATTATGTCTGCTCCTTGTTTTAGACAGAGATTGAAATGAGATAAACTTGCTCTCTTTTGTAAATTAATGATTGTATCGATGCTATGCAATTAGGAAGAGGGCCTGGATAATTAGGTGCTTCGTTGAATATGTTATAAATATTTTTTTTCCTTGAGCATGCATTTTCAGATACATTATCTCACCAGGCGTTTCTGTTATGCAATTAAATGTTGATACATGATAAGTCAAATTAATCAATATCTTTCTAGAACAATAGACGGAATACGCATAAATCTGAAAAGTATATGCCTCAATTTCATTTCTGAAAAGAAAACAGTTACGAAGAAACTAAATTTGACCACTACAAAAAGTATATACCTCAGGCCCCTGCACCGGTACCTAAAATCAAGCGGTACCAGTGCATCAAGTATTATCTAAGCACTATATCCAACAAACAATTAATAGTCTCTCTTAATTATTACAACGAGCATTAAGTATCAACACAGTTTATTAAAAAAAATGTAGAAAAGTACTGGTCACAACAACTTATTTGTCCTTAATCCCACCTGTTCCAAAATAATTGTTGTCCCTAAAACTAGACCTAGAGGGGGGTGAATAAGTACAAATTCAAATCCTAAACCGGTTTGGACAATTTTGCGGAAAAATAACAATTCAAACAATTCAAGTTGGTTCACACACAAACAATCAAGCACAAGTCAAAAGTAAAGTAAATAAAGAGAGAAAGAGATGACAAGCGATTGATTACAGAGTTCCGACCCGCTAGATGAAGCTAGCCTTAGTCGTACGTCTCCGGGAGTTTCGCGACCACAAAACGGACGCGCTCCGTTCTATTCCAATCGAACGGGTCTACAAATGGGAACCGAATCGCTTCGTCACAAGGATCTCGAAGCGGATCGGCCTAACCTCTAACTAATCACCAAATAGCAACAAAGATTGAGGCTTGCAACCAAATCGCTCAATAATCTAACTATAAAACTATGGGTTTGATTGATGCTCTCAAAATCTCTACAAATTGTCTAAGAAATGCTCAATTAGGTGAAAGAATGAATCTCTCAGGTTTAGAGCTCAAAAGCAGGGATATAGCAAGGTGTTCAATCAGTTGGATCAGCTCAAAAAGGTCTGATATATATAGAGGGTGCCAAGAGCTCTAAACCAGTCAAATTCTGAACATAACGTTACACAACGCTCCGAAACGTAACACAACGTTTCAAAATAGCCGTTAAATAAAATAAAATTCGACATTAACGTTGGAGGGTGTCAGAAATGTTGCATAACGTTCTGAAACGTTATATAACGTATTGAACAGGAGACTCCAACGTTCAAAAAGTTGTCAAAAAGCGTTACATAACGCTAAGAAGCGTTGTGCAACGTTTGAAATACAAAACGTTGTGTGACGGACATAACGTTACACGACATACGCCAGAACTCCCTCAAAATGGCCAAAGACCTCAAAGCGTTAGAATTTTCTAAACAAACGTCTTGTAACGCTTGTTTTTGATCCGTTGTGTAACGCTAGGAACCGTTACACAACGCAAAGGTGCAGAGAGAAAGATTGCTGACTTGGTCAATCCGTTGTGTAACGTCTTCAATCGTTACACATCGTTTGACTAAGCGTTACACAACTAAATGAAGCGTTGTGTAACGCATGAAAGCTGCTTTTGCGACTAGGCACAATTTGAGGAGTTCTGTAACGTTGTATAACGTTATTACTAAATTATGAGCATTAAACTTAGAAAATTGAGGAGATTAGTTTAGAATTACAACCTTAAATAATTCTGACTATCTAACTAATCTTCAGCGGTCTTCTGCAGCTTTGTTTGACTCACTCCAAGTCATTCTTCCAAAATAATCACTAAAGGACACTAAATTAAATGGTTAGTTGAGATGTTTGGTGTTGTTTTGCAAATCGGCAAATCGAGAGTTAGAGTTAAATCCAACAATCTCCCCCTTTTGCCGAATTGCAAAACAACACCTAAGTAAATTGATAAAAAATATAGCCATAGGATACAACTCAATTTACATCTCATGTTTCTCCTTCTTTTTGCAAAAAGGCAAAAGTCGAATGGTCGATCCTATACCACTAAGGTTTGAGTTCAACAATGCTCCCCCTTACAATTATAATTTTGCAATTGAGGTGCAAATGAATTGAGCATAAGAGAAGAGCAATTCGGTCAATCAAGAGTTTAAAACAAGAAAAAGAGAAGAGAAGAGATATGCATAAACTATAACACAAACCATACGGCAACAACAAGCATTTAACAAGAGCCATTTAGCACATCAAGTTTAAAGTCATTTAGCACAGAAAAACACAAATTGAACTTATCCATCAACAAACCAAAAAGATAAAATAAAAACCACATAAGTCAAGATAAAGAAAAAGAAAAGAAAAGAGAGAAAAATGTCTTGGCTTGTCACGGCTTCGGGTGAAAGCATCAATCCTCCTCCGAGTCATCATCTCCTCCGCCACCACTAGAGGAACTCTTGCGAATAGCCACATAGAGCTTCTGGAACTCATTTTGCATGGACCCCCAAAAGGTTTGAACGTCCGTCTCAATCTTGTCCAACTTGGCATCATTCTTGGCCCGGTAAGCCAACTCATCTTTCTTCCATTTAGCATCCTCCTCCTTCCACTTGGCGTCTTCGGTCTTCTATGTTGACCAATCATTCTCTAGATTGGTCAATCGGGTCCCGTAGCCCGTCAAAGTGTCGTTCCAACCACTAAATTTCTCATTGAAGTAAGCTTGGTAGTTGGAATCCATGGCTTGTTGGCTTGAGGAGCTAGGTCCACGGAGAGGACCCGTGGGTTCTTGTCCCACCGGTGCATATTGATTGGGTTTTGCACCATCTTGGAGGAGATACCGGTTCTTGATGTTGTTAGGATCGGGAATGAGAATACCGGTGTTTTCATCAAGTTGCCACCCGACGGAAGCAAGAATATTGATGAGGTTTGTTGGTCCAAATACTTCGGCTTTCCGACCGAAGGTGTTAAACCGAGGAGGAACACCGTCCTTGGCAAGAAAGTAGGAAATCACATTGGCATAGGGGAGAGAGGTGTTGCTTGTGTTCTTGATTTTCTCCAAGTGCATGAAAAAAAGATAGGCAAGGTTAACTTGTGGGCTCTTCTCAATGAGGCAACAAAGGTAGAACACCTCTCTAAGCTCCACATTGGTTTTGATTTGTTTCTTTGGAGCGAGAATATTGTTGATGATGAGGAAGAAGAAACGGTGGTAGGCAGGAAGCTCAGCGGCGGAGAATTGCTTGAGAGAATAATCCCGCCAATAATAGAAGAACTCATGATATCTCTCGAAAGGCTCTATGTCGGCATCCCTTGGCCATGTCTTGGAAATGTAGATTTGTTTCCCCTCATTCCTCAAGAATAACTCACGAACCACCCGATCCAAGTCTATGGTAATAGGTGTGCCACACACGTAAGAATGAACCACCGGAATACCGTCCTCCCAAGTGATAGTCATGTTGGCATAGAAGAGTTTGATGAGGTCTTTGTTGTATGGTTGAGTGCAGTTTAAAAGACCCCATGCACGCAAGTAATCAAGGTGCGGTTTGATTCTATCCCAATCCGGATCGCTAATCCTCCATTCCTTTTCATTTTCTTTGTGTTGCACCAAGTAGAAATATTCACTCACATTTTGGCCATTGCCTTGGATATTGCAAGTGTAATACCGGTATGCATCATCATCCTTAAACAAATACCGGTTTAAAGGTGAAAGAGTCCAATTCTCAAGAGAATGAGATGATAGAGAACCGGGTACGGTACCTTGTAACGGTGATTGGATTGGTACAAGACTGGAGGAACTAGTGGTACCGGTTCTTGGTCGTTTTGCGGGAGCCTTGGGTGGTGCCTCGCTACGAGACTTGGGTGGTGCCATTTGAGAAGAGATAAAAAGAGAGTAACCTTGAAATTGAAGAGAGAGAAGTGAAGAGGATGCCTTGAAGAGGTTGAACTTGAAGCCGATAGAGAATCCAACGGTCGGATCGTCGGAATCGAGAGAGAAGCCGAAAGCTAGAGTTTTGGAGAAATGGGTAAAAGAGAGAGAGAAAGGAGAAAAGAGGGCTTGAAACTTGTAGAGGAGAGTGAGGAGAGTTGATTTGAGTGTTTGGTCGAAGTGATTTGGTGGAGTAGAGGTAGTATTGAGTGAGTGAATTGAAGAGGTGTGAGAGAGAGAAAAGATGAGAGGTCTGTCGGGTTGGAGAAGAAAGAAAGAAAGAGAAGAAGAAAAGACGCCAGCCACAAAAAGCTCCGTTAAAACGTTATACAACGTTTCGGAGAAAAGATTCGAATTAAATGCGCAGAGTCGATTCAAAAATCAGATCTGAAGCGTTGTATAACGTTTTATAAACGTCTTGTAACGATACAATAATCGTTACACAACGTTTTAAAACGTTTTACAACGTTTCACAACAGTGAAAGAAATTCAAAATTCAAAATCCAAACGTTGCATGACGTGTCTTAAATGCTGTGTAACGCTATACAAAGCGTTATGAAACGTTTAATAACGTTGCACAACGTTATGGATAAACAGAACAAAAAAAAACGCAATGAAAACTCTTTTTAAATAACAAAACGTTGTACAACGTTATAAAGCGTTATATAACGTTTGTACCAGTAAAACTGCTTTTCAGACACAACACTGAAATAAGATTGAAAACAATTGGTTTTTAACTGAAGAAAGGAACGAAAATATCGAATAGATGTAGCAAACAGACAGACAAGATCATGATATGCATAGAAATTTAATCTTTAAGTTCAAGCATACCGAGCTTGAACATAAGTTCAAGATATTGTTGTGTAGGCAATGGTTTAGTGAAGATGTCGGCAATTTGCTCTTTTGTATCAATATATACCAACTCCACATCACCTTTCTCAACATGATCTCGGATAAAATGATGTCGTATCTCTATGTGCTTGGTTCTAGAGTGCAATACTGGATTTTTGGATATAAGGATGGCATTAGTATTGTCACACAAGATTGGTATTTTTTGGAACTTTAATTCATAATCCCTAAGGGTTTGCATCATCCAAAGTAGTTGCGTGCAACAACTACCGGCCTCTACATACTCGGCTTCCGCGGTTGAAAGAGCAACCGAGGTTTGTTTGCGGCTTGACCAAGAGACTAGTTAACCACCAAGAAATTGACAAGTTCCACTTGTACTCTTTCGGTCCATGCGGTCACCGGCAAAGTCGGCATCGGTATACCCTACCAAGTCAAGTTCGGTTTGTTTACCATACCAAAGGTCTAGACTTTGGGTACCCTTAACATATCTCAAAATTCTTTTTATCGCTTTGTGGTGAGATTTCTTAGGATTGGCTTGATACCTAACACATAAACATACGGCATACATAATATCCGGCCTACTCGCCGTGAGATAGAGCAAGCTTCCAATTATGTCTCGGTAAAGAGTTATGTCCATCGGCTTGCCTTTCTCATCCGCATCAATATTTGCACTCTTGCCCATTGGTGTATCCAAACTTTTGTTATCCTCAACACCAAATTTCTTGATTAACTCCTTAGCATATTTGATTTGACTAATGAAGATGCCATCTTGGAGTTGTTTGATTTGTAGTCCCAAAAAGAAGTTGAGTTCTCCTATCATGCTCATCTCAAATTCACTACTCATCAAAGAGGGAAACTCTTGTGCAAGAGTTGCATTAGTGGAGCCAAAAATAATATCATCCACATAAATTTGCACGAGTAATAAATGGTTATCCCTTTTCTTGGTGAAAAGAGTTGTGTCCATTTTGCCTCTAGCAAAATCATTGTCAATAAGGAAGGTACAAAGTCTACCATACCAAGCTCTAGGTGTTTGTTTTAAACCATACAAAATTTTATGAATCTTGAACAAATGGTCGGGGTTAAAATGGTCAACAAAACCGGGAGGTTGTTGGACATACACTTCCTCATCTATCCACCCATTTAGAAATGCACTCTTGACATTCATTTGGAATAGGGTGAAACCTTTGTTAGCGGCATACGCCAAGAGCATTCTAATGGATTCAAGATGAGCTAGGGGTGCAAAAGTTTTCTCAAAATCAATACCTTCTTGTTGTTTGAAATCTTGTGCAATCAAGCGGGCTTTGTTTCTAACCACATTATCAATTTCATCTAGCTTGTTCCTATAAACCCATTTGGTACCAATAACTTGCTTACCACTCGGTAAGGGTACAAGTTCCCAAACTTGATTTCTTTCAAATTGGTTCAACTCCTCTTGCATGGCAACAATCCAATTTGGGTCAATATTGGCCTCTTTGAAAGATTTTGGTTCTAATTGAGACACAAAGGCACAATAACCAATCATTTGGTTCAAACCCGACCTAGTCCTAACACCTTCCCTAGGGTCACCTATAACATTAGAAAGAGGATGAGAGGACACTTCTCTAAACACTTCGGGAGGCTCATGAACCGGTTGAGGTATAGGTTGAGTTTTATCATGAGGCATCTCATCTTGAGTTGTTTCAATTGTGTTTTCCTCATGATTCTCTTCCCCTATCAAATTGTCATCGTCCCGGTTCAAAGGTTCCTCAAGTATCACCGGTGGAAGCTCATCCTTTGGTTGAAACTCAATTTCTTGAGTTGTTACTCTATCTTGGATACCTACAATAGAGTTACCTTCCTCGGTTTTCTCATTAGCATTTTCATTAAATTTGACATTTATGGACTCAATCACAACCCTTGAGGTAGGCAAATAGACTCTATACGCTTTACTTGTGTTTGAGTAACCAACAAATATACCGGTCAAAGATTTAGCATCAAATTTGGTTACTTTAGGAGACTCATCAAGGACAAAACACTTGGACCCAAATACACGGAAATAGGATATATTTGGAGTTCGACCAACCCATAATTCAAAAAGTGTTTTCTTGAGTTTGGAACGAATACATGCACGGTTTACTACATGACATGCCGTATTTACCGCTTCGGTCCAAAGAAACTTGGGTACGGCAAACTCATGTAGCATTGTGCGTGTTAGCTCTTGTAGAGTTCGGTTCTTCCTCTCCACTACACCATTTTGTTGGGGAGTGCGTGGAGCGGAAAACTCTTGTTTATATCCTTTTTTTATGCATAATTCATCAAATTTAGCATTTTCAAATTTTCTTCCATAGTCACTCCGAATTCTAGAGATTTTTAACCCTTTTTCATTTTCAACCCGGTTGCTAAATTTGACAAAATAGTCAAATGCTTCTTCCTTATGAGCAAGAAAGAAAACCCAAGTAAAATGACTATAGTCATCAACTACCAGAAACACATACCTCTTTTTGCTCAAACTCATAACATTTATTGATCGAAACAAGTCCATATGGAGTAGTTGCAAGGGTTGAGAGGTAGAGATAACTTCTTTGGTCTTAAAACTAGACTTGGTTTGCTTGTCTTTCATGCAAGCTTCACACAAACCATTTAAGTCAAGTTTGTGTGATGGTAGACCACGGACAAGGTTTAATTTGACAAATTTCTTTAAGGAGTCTATTGAAACGTGACCAAGTCTTCTATGCCATAACCATGAAACGGAAGCTATGGCACTAAAGCATTGTTCACCGGTGGTAAAGTGGTCAAAGTTCAAGTAATAGACATCTTTTTTTCTTTGTCCGGTATATATAAGGGAATTATCCGAAGTTTGATGCACATAGCAAGAGGAGTGATCAAACTTCAAATAATAACCGACATCACACAATTTACTCACACTTAAAAGGTTGTAGTTAAGATCATCAACAAAATATACATTAGACACCGTAAGATTTTAGTTACCAACCGAGCCTATACCAATAATAGTGCTTTTTCCAATATTATTTCCAAAAGTAACCTCACCACCATCAAAAGATTCAAGTGCCTTGAAACAAGATTCATCACCGGTCATGTGATGTGAACACCCACTATCTATGATCCAAGCACTTTTCTTGAATGATGATAACAAACAAACCTACAAGAATATATATTAGTTAGAAACAAACAAACTAACATAATTCTTGTATTTTCTCCCCCTTAAAATTTAACTATAAGGTCCGGGGAAATAGAATGACTTTTCAAGCAACATTAGAACCGTTTCCACTAAATGAAGTGGAAGTGGAAGCGATTTTAGAAACCCAAACCATACTCTTTGAACCGGATATATGGTTTGCTTTCCTAAACTTGCATTCTAATGTGAGATGGTCATTCTTACCACAATAGTTGCAACATGCACTAGTGGGTTTGTTCATTTGTGACATTTCTCTAACAAAATGGGTCTCATAATGACGCCTAAGCTCCATGGCCTTGATCTTTGGATCCTTAGAGAAAGTGTATGATTGAGAACCTTTCAAATTTGATTTTTGAAAATTCGTTTTGTTTTGTTGAGAGGCATTCTTATTTTTTCCATTGTTTTAAGGTCTAGTGTGTGTGCTATTTTTATTTTCCCCATTGTTTTGGAAAAGATGAAAGCACCAATCGGGTCCCTTGAAATACAAATTGTTTGGGCCCCGATTGTTTTGCAAATTCTTTTGAGGACCCTTGAAACCATTTCTATTCCTACCAAAATTCTTTTGAGCACCTTTTTGCGAACCAAAGAAATTATTTTGCCCTTTTCCATGTGTGTTCCTACCATTGGTGTTCTTGTTATAATACCTCTCATTTTGTGTCGGGCTAATCGAGTTTCTTGATCTAAAAGAGGATTGATTCCCTTTCTTGAAACCAAGTCCCGATTTGTCATTAGGTTTTTGGCCCACATACATTTTGTCAAGATCCATCTTGGTGCTATTAGAAGCATTAGATGAACTTGATGCCCTTTCATTATTTTTCAAAGCATTTGTCTTACTCAAAAGAGCTTGACATTTTTCACAATTTTTTTGTTTTTCAAAACTCTATTTCATATCCTTATACTTACTCACCAAAGCTTCAAGATCATGCACCTTAGCCGTCAAAAGACTAATTTCTCCTTTTTGACTAGCAATAGTCTTAAGGGACTCATCAAGATAATCATTTGACCTATCAATTTGAGAGTTTATATCATCATTCAAGCACAAGTCATTTTCACTATCGCTATCACTTTCACTACAAGGAGATGAGTTTAGTTGAACCTCATTGGTAACCTTAGGCATTTCAATAGCTACCTTAGGTACCACTTCTTGAGTTGGAGTGGAGATTGGAGTTGTGATTGATGAAGAGGTTAAGGCTTCTCCAACACTTGCTTTGCTCAATGGATGCACATAAATGTTGCCTCGATTATACTCGTTGAAGACCTCCTTCACCAAATCATCAAGATCATCATCCATGGGCATCATCACATCATTGACTTGAGCCACTAGAGCAAGACTGTCAAAGTCGCATTCGGACTCCGAATCGGATGAGGAAGATGAGCTCGAGTCGGAATCATTGTCCCATGTGGCTTGCATGGCTTTTTCACCCTTCTTCTTGCCTTTGTAATGTCCCTTTTTGGATTTGTACCGGCCATCACCTCTTTTCTTGCCACCGTCTTTCTTGTCCTTCTTCAAGTGAGGGAAGAGCTTGAAGCAAGTGTATATGGTGTGATCCTCTTTTTGACACACAAAGCAAAGAGCCCTCTCATCATTGTCAAGCCGTTCCTTGTTGAACTTTCTCTCAAAGATCATAATGGCCCGAAACATTTTTTAGAGCACGGCTCCTTGCTTGTCCTCATCAAGGTCGAATATGCCCTTTGTCTTGTCACTCGAGTGACAGTGCCTACCTTGATGGTTGTCATTTTAGCGGTGTTTGGAGGGAGAGGCTTTGTTCTTACTAGCCGACAAAGCAATGGATTTAGGCTCATATCTCAACTCTCCAAGTTTCTTGAGCTTCTCTTCTACACACCGGTAGTGAGTATAGATGATCTCCGGTGTGAGGTTGTTGTGGGACCTTTGTTGTGTCTCAAGAGTCGAGATGAGATTGTCGAATTGAGGTCTTCCCACCAAAGCCATAAGCAATCTTCCTATCACACGGCTATTAGATAGGGTTTCTCCAATGTTGTTGAATTCATCGAGCAATTGTATAAACCGGGTATACATTTCCTCGATTCATTCACCATCCATTATGCGAAAATTGCCTAATCTTGACTCTAACTCAAATTGACGGGAGCTTTTGATTAGAGAATTTCCCTCATAACGGTTCAAGAGAAAAACCCACATTTCATGTGCATTGGTTGAGCTACCGAAAATGGCCGCTATGGATTCATGGACCGAGTTGAGAAGAACATTTACGGCATTATCATATTTGGCCCTAAGCAATTTGGAGGCATGAATCTCCCTACCTTCACTATTTAGGTTTGGAGCATATGGCTTATCCACTACATCCCAAAGATCAATCAAGTTAAGGTATACAACCATACACTTCTTCCAATAACGGAAGTTCTTGCAAGTGGAACCAAACTTGTCCGGTTTTTCTATCACCCTAGAGGCCATGAAACTTGTCCTTTTCATTTTCTTTGGGTTGCACCAAGTAGAAACATTCACTTACATTTTGGCCATTGCCTTGGATATTGCAAGTGTAATACCGGTATGCATCATCATCCTTAAACAAATACCGGTTTAAAGGTGAAAGAGTCCAATTCTCAAGAGAATGAGATGGTAGAGAACCGGGTACGGTACCTTGTAACGGTGATTGGATTGGTACAAGACTGGAGGAACTAGTGGTACCGGTTCTTGGTCGTTTTGCGGGAGCCTTGGGTGGTGCCCCGCTACGAGACTTGGGTGGTGCCATTTGAGAAGAGATAAAAAGAGAGTAACCTTGAAATTGAAGAGAGAGAAGTGAAGAGGATGCCTTGAAGAGGTTGAACTTGAAGCCGATAGAGAATCCAACGGTCGGATCGTCGGAATCGAGAGAGAAGCCGAAAGCTAGAGTTTTGGAGAAATGGGTAAAAGAGAGAGAGAAAGGAGAAAAGAGGGCTTGAAACTTGTAGAGGAGAGTGAGGAGAGTTGATTTGAGTGTTTGGTCGAAGTGATTTGGTGGAGTAGAGGTAGTATTGAGTGAGTGAATTGAAGAGGTGTGAGAGAGAGAAAAGAGGAGAGGTCTGTCGGGTTGGAGAAGAAAGAAAGAAAGAGAAGAAGAAAAGACGCCAGCCACAAAAAGCTCCGTTAAAACGTTATACAACGTTTCGGAGAAAAGATTCGAATTAAATGCGCAGAGTCGATTCAAAAATCAGATCTGAAGCGTTGTATAACGTTTTATAAACGTCTTGTAACGATACAATAATCGTTACACAACGTTTTAAAACGTTTTACAACGTTTCACAACAGTGAAAGAAATTCAAAATTCAAAATCCAAACGTTGCATGACGTGTCTTAAATGCTGTGTAACGCTATACAAAGCGTTATGAAACGTTTAATAACGTTGCACAACGTTATGGATAAACAGAACAAAAAAAAACGCAATGAAAACTCTTTTTAAATAACAAAACGTTGTACAACGTTATAAAGCGTTATATAACGTTTGTACCAGTAAAACTGCTTTTCAGACACAACACTGAAATAAGATTGAAAACAATTGGTTTTTAACTGAAGAAAGGAACGAAAATATCGAATAGATGTAGCAAACAGACAGACAAGATCATGATATGCATAGAAATTTAATCTTTAAGTTCAAGCATACCGAGCTTGAACATAAGTTCAAGATATTGTTGTGTAGGCAATGGTTTAGTGAAGATGTCGGCAATTTGCTCTTTTGTATCAATATATACCAACTCCACATCACCTTTCTCAACATGATCTCGGATAAAATGATGTCGTATCTCTATGTGCTTGGTTCTAGAGTGCAATACTGGATTTTTGGATATAAGGATGGCATTAGTATTGTCACACAAGATTGGTATTTTTTGGAACTTTAATTCATAATCCCTAAGGGTTTGCATCATCCAAAGTAGTTGCGTGCAACAACTACCGGCCTCTACATACTCGGCTTCCGCGGTTGAAAGAGCAACCGAGGTTTGTTTGCGGCTTGACCAAGAGACTAGTTAACCACCAAGAAATTGACAAGTTCCACTTGTACTCTTTCGGTCCATGCGGTCACCGGCAAAGTCGGCATCGGTATACCCTACCAAGTCAAGTTCGGTTTGTTTACCATACCAAAGGTCTAGACTTTGGGTACCCTTAACATATCTCAAAATTCTTTTTATCGCTTTGTGGTAAGATTTCTTAGGATTGGCTTGGTACCTAACACATAAACATACGGCATACATAATATCCGGCCTACTCGCCGTGAGATAGAGCAAGCTTCCAATTATGTCTCGGTAAAGAGTTATGTCCATCGGCTTGCCTTTCTCATCCGCATCAATATTTGCACTCTTGCCCATTGGTGTATCCAAACTTTTGTTATCCTCAACACCAAATTTCTTGATTAACTCCTTAGCATATTTGATTTGACTAATGAAGATGCCATCTTGGAGTTGTTTGATTTGTAGTCCCAAAAAGAAGTTGAGTTCTCCTATCATGCTCATCTCAAATTCACTACTCATCAAAGAGGGAAACTCTTGTGCAAGAGTTGCATTAGTGGAGCCAAAAATAATATCATCCACATAATTTGCACGAGTAATAAATGGTTATCCCTTTTCTTGGTAAAAAGAGTTGTGTCCATTTTGCCTCTAGCAAAATCATTGTCAAGAAGGAAGGTACAAAGTCTACCATACCAAGCTCTAGGTGTTTGTTTTAAACCATACAAAATTTTATGAATCTTGAACAAATGGTCGGGGTTAAAATGGTCAACAAAACCGGGAGGTTGTTGGACATACACTTCCTCATCTATCCACCCATTTAGAAATGCACTCTTGACATTCATTTGGAATAGGGTGAAACCTTTGTTAGCGGCATATGCCAAGAGCATTCTAATGGATTCAAGATAAGCTACGGGTGCAAAAGTTTTCTCAAAATCAATACCTTCTTGTTGCTTGAAATCTTGTGCAATCAAGCGACCTTTGTTTCTAACCACATTATCAATTTCATCTAGGTTGTTCCTATAAACCCATTTGGTACCAATAACTTGCTTACCACTCGGTAAGGGTACAAGTTCCCAAACTTGATTTCTTTCAAATTGGTTCAACTCCTCTTGCATGGCAACAATCCAATTTGGGTCAATATTGGCCTCTTTGAAAGATTTTGGTTCTAATTGAGACACAAAGGCACAATAACCAATCATTTGGTTCAAACCCGACCTAGTCCTAACACCTTCCCTAGGGTCACCTATAACATTAGAAAGAGGATGAGAGGACACTTCTCTAAACACTTCGGGAGGCTCATGAACCGGTTGAGGTATAGGTTGAGTTTTATCATGAGGCATCTCATCTTGAGTTGTTTCAATTGTGTTTTCCTCATGATTCTCTTCCCCTATCAAATTGTCATCGTCCCGGTTCAAAGGTTCCTCAAGTATCACCGGTGGAAGCTCATCCTTTGGTTGAAACTCAATTTCTTGAGTTGTTACTCTATCTTGGATACCTACAATAGAGTTACCTTCCTCGGTTTTCTCATTAGCATTTTCATTAAATTTGACATTTATGGACTCAATCACAACCCTTGAGGTAGGCAAATAGACTCTATACGCTTTACTTGTGTTTGAGTAACCAACAAATATACCGGTCAAAGATTTAGCATCAAATTTGGTTACTTTAGGAGACTCATCAAGGACAAAACACTTGGACCCAAATACACGGAAATAGGATATATTTGGAGTTCGACCAACCCATAATTCAAAAAGTGTTTTCTTGAGTTTGGAACGAATACATGCACGGTTTACTACATGACATGCCGTATTTACCGCTTCGGTCCAAAGAAACTTGGGTACGGCAAACTCATGTAGCATTGTGCGTGTTAGCTCTTGTAGAGTTCGGTTCTTCCTCTCCACTACACCATTTTGTTGGGGAGTGCGTGGAGCGGAAAACTCTTGTTTATATCCTTTTTTTATGCATAATTCATCAAATTTAGCATTTTCAAATTTTCTTCCATAGTCACTCCGAATTCTAGAGATTTTTAACCCTTTTTCATTTTCAACCCGGTTGCTAAATTTGACAAAATAGTCAAATGCTTCTTCCTTATGAGCAAGAAAGAAAACCCAAGTAAAATGACTATAGTCATCAACTACCAGAAACACATACCTCTTTTTGCTCAAACTCATAACATTTATTGATCGAAACAAGTCCATATGGAGTAGTTGCAAGGGTTGAGAGGTAGAGATAACTTCTTTGGTCTTAAAACTAGACTTGGTTTGCTTGTCTTTCATGCAAGCTTCACACAAACCATTTAAGTCAAGTTTGTGTGATGGTAGACCACGGACAAGGTTTAATTTGACAAATTTCTTTAAGGAGTCTATTGAAACGTGACCAAGTCTTCTATGCCATAACCATGAACCGGAAGCTATGGCACTAAAGCATTGTTCACCGGTGGTAAAGTGGTCAAAGTTCAAGTAATAGACATCTTTTTTTCTTTGTCCGGTATATATAAGGGAATTATCCGAAGTTTGATGCACATAGCAAGAGGAGTGATCAAACTTCAAATAATAACCGACATCACACAATTTACTCACACTTAAAAGGTTGTAGTTAAGATCATCAACAAAATATACATTAGACACCGTAAGATTTTAGTTACCAACCGAGCCTATACCAATAATAGTGCTTTTTCCAATATTATTTCCAAAATTAACCTCACCACCATCAAAAGATTCAAGTGCCTTGAAACAAGATTCATCACCGGTCATGTGATGTGAACACCCACTATCTATGATCCAAGCACTTTTCTTGAATGATGATAACAAACAAACCAACAAGAATATATATTAGTTAGAAACAAACAAACTAATATAATTCTTGTATTTTCTCCCCCTTAAAATTTAACTATAAGGTCCGGGGAAATAGAATGACTTTTCAAGCAACATTAGAACCGTTTCCACTAAATGAAGTGGAAGTGGAAGCGATTTTAGAAACCCAAACCATACTCTTTGAACCGGATATATGGTTTGCTTTCCTAAACTTGCATTCTAATGTGAGATGGTCATTCTTACCACAATAGTTGCAACATGCACTAGTGGGTTTGTTCATTTGTGACATTTCTCTAACAAAATGGGTCTCATAATGACGCCTAAGCTCCATGGCCTTGATCTTTGGATCCTTAGAGAAAGTGTATGATTGAGAACCTTTCAAATTTGATTTTTGAAAATTCGTTTTGTTTTGTTGAGAGGCATTCTTATTTTTTCCATTGTTTTAAGGTCTAGTGTGTGTGCTATTTTTATTTTCCCCATTGTTTTGGAAAAGATGAAAGCACCAATCGGGTCCCTTGAAATACAAATTGTTTGGGCCCCGATTGTTTTGCAAATTCTTTTGAGGACCCTTGAAACCATTTCTATTTCTACCAAAATTCTTTTGAGCACCTTTTTGCGAACCAAAGAAATTATTTTGCCCTTTTCCATGTGTGTTCCTACCATTGGTGCTCTTGTTATAATACCTCTCATTTTGTGTCGGGCTAATCGAGTTTCTTGATCTAAAAGAGGATTGATTCCCTTTCTTGAAACCAAGTCCCGATTTGTCATTAGGTTTTTGGCCCACATACATTTTGTCAAGATCCATCTTGGTGCTATTAGAAGCATTAGATGAACTTGATGCCCTTTCATTATTTTTCAAAGCATTTGTCTTACTCAAAAGAGCTTGACATTTTTCACAATTTTTTTGTTTTTCAAAACTCTATTTCATACCCTTATACTTACTCACCAAAGCTTCAAGATCATGCACCTTAGCCGTCAAAAGACTAATTTCTCCTTTTTGACTAGCAATAGTCTTAAGGGACTCATCAAGATAATCATTTGACCTATCAATTTGAGAGTTTATATCATCATTCAAGCACAAGTCATTTTCACTATCGCTATCACTTTCACTACAAGGAGATGAGTTTAGTTGAACCTCATTGGTAACCTTAGGCATTTCAATAGCTACCTTAGGTACCACTTCTTAAGTTGGAGTGGAGATTGGAGTTGTGATTGATGAAGAGGTTAAGGCTTCTCCAACACTTGCTTTGCTCAATGGATGCACATAAATGTTGCCTCGATTATACTCGTTGAAGACCTCCTTCACCAAATCATCAAGATCATCATCCATGGGCATCATCACATCATTGACTTGAGCCACTAGAGCAAGACTGTCAAAGTCGCATTCGGACTCCGAATCGGATGAGGAAGATGAGCTCGAGTCGGAATCATTGTCCCATGTGGCTTGCATGGCTTTTTCACCCTTCTTCTTGCCTTTGTAATGTCCCTTTTTGGATTTGTACCGGCCATCACCTCTTTTCTTGCCACAGTCTTTCTTGTCCTTCTTCAAGTGAGGGAAGAGCTTGAAGCAAGTGTATATGGTGTGATCCTCTTTTTGACACACAAAGCAAAGAGCCCTCTCATCATTGTCAAGCCGTTCCTTGTTGAACTTTCTCTCAAAGATCATAATGGCCCGAAACATTTTTTAGAGCACGGCTCCTTGCTTGTCCTCATCAAGGTCGAATATGCCCTTTGTCTTGTCACTCGAGTGACAGTGCCTACCTTGATGGTTGTCATTTTAGCGGTGTTTGGAGGGAGAGGCTTTGTTCTTACTAGCCGACAAAGCAATGGATTTAGGCTCATATCTCAACTCTCCAAGTTTCTTGAGCTTCTCTTCTACACACCGGTAGTGAGTATAGATGATCTCCGGTGTGAGGTTGTTGTGGGACCTTTGTTGTGTCTCAAGAGTCGAGATGAGATTGTCGAATTGAGGTCTTCCCACCAAAGCCATAAGCAATCTTCCTATCACACGGCTATTAGATAGGATTTCTCCAATGTTGTTGAATTCATCGAGCAATTGTATAAACCGGGTATACATTTCCTCGATTCATTCACCATCCATTATGCGAAAATTGCCTAATCTTGACTCTAACTCAAATTGACGGGAGCTTTTGATTAGAGAATTTCCCTCATAACGGTTCAAGAGAAAAACCCACATTTCATGTGCATTGGTTGAGCTACCGAAAATGGCCGCTATGGATTCATGGACCGAGTTGAGAAGAACATTTACGGCATTATCATATTTGGCCCTAAGCAATTTGGAGGCATGAATCTCCCTACCTTCACTATTTAGGTTTGGAGCATATGGCTTATCCACTACATCCCAAAGATCAATCAAGTTAAGGTATACAACCATACACTTCTTCCAATAACGGAAGTTCTTGCAAGTGGAACCAAACTTGTCCGGTTTTTCTATCACCCTAGAGGCCATGAAACTTGTCCTTTTCATTTTCTTTGGGTTGCACCAAGTAGAAACATTCACTTACATTTTGGCCATTGCCTTGGATATTGCAAGTGTAATACCGGTATGCATCATCATCCTTAAACAAATACCGGTTTAAAGGTGAAAGAGTCCAATTCTCAAGAGAATGAGATGGTAGAGAACCGGGTACGGTACCTTGTAACGGTGATTGGATTGGTACAAGACTGGAGGAACTAGTGGTACCGGTTCTTGGTCGTTTTGCGGGAGCCTTGGGTGGTGCCCCGCTACGAGACTTGGGTGGTGCCATTTGAGAAGAGATAAAAAGAGAGTAACCTTGAAATTGAAGAGAGAGAAGTGAAGAGGATGCCTTGAAGAGGTTGAACTTGAAGCCGATAGAGAATCCAACGGTCGGATCGTCGGAATCGAGAGAGAAGCCGAAAGCTAGAGTTTTGTAGAAATGGGTAAAAGAGAGAGAGAAAGGAGAAAAGAGGGCTTGAAACTTGTAGAGGAGAGTGAGGAGAGTTGATTTGAGTGTTTGGTCGAAGTGATTTGGTGGAGTAGAGGTAGTATTGAGTGAGTGAATTGAAGAGGTGTGAGAGAGAGAAAAGAGGAGAGGTCTGTCGGGTTGGAGAAGAAAGAAAGAAAGAGAAGAAGAAAAGACGCCAGCCACAAAAAGCTCCGTTAAAACGTTATACAACGTTTCGGAGAAAAGATTCGAATTAAATGCGCAGAGTCGATTCAAAAATCAGATCTGAAGCGTTGTATAACGTTTTATAAACGTCTTGTAACGATACAATAATTGTTACACAACGTTTTAAAACGTTTTACAACGTTTCACAACAGTGAAAGAAATTCAAAATTCAAAATCTAAACGTTGCATTACGTGTCTTAAATGCTGTGTAACGCTATACAAAGCGTTATGAAACGTTTAATAACGTTGCACAACGTTATGGATAAACAGAACAAAAAAAAACGCAATGAAAACTCTTTTTAAATAACAAAACGTTGTACAACGTTATAAAGCGTTATATAACGTTTGTACCAGTAAAACTGCTTTTCAGACACAACACTGAAATAAGATTGAAAACAATTGGTTTTTAACTGAAGAAAGGAACGAAAATATCGAATAGATGTAGCAAACAGACAGACAAGATCATGATATGCATAGAAATTTAATCTTTAAGTTCAAGCATACCGAGCTTGAACATAAGTTCAAGATATTGTTATGTAGGCAATGGTTTAGTGAAGATGTCGGCAATTTGCTCTTTTGTATCAATATATACCAACTCCACATCACCTTTCTCAACATGATCTCGGATAAAATGATGTCGTATCTCTATGTGCTTGGTTCTAGAGTGCAATACTGGATTTTTGGATATAAGGATGGCATTAGTATTGTCACACAAGATTGGTATTTTTTGGAACTTTAATTCATAATCCCTAAGGGTTTGCATCATCCAAAGTAGTTGCGTGCAACAACTACCGGCCTCTACATACTCGGCTTCCGCGGTTGAAAGAGCAACCGAGGTTTGTTTGCGGCTTGACCAAGAGACTAGTTAACCACCAAGAAATTGACAAGTTCCACTTGTACTCTTTCGGTCCATGCGGTCACCGGCAAAGTCGGCATCGGTATACCCTACCAAGTCAAGTTCGGTTTGTTTACCATACCAAAGGTCTAGACTTTGGGTACCCTTAACATATCTCAAAATTCTTTTTATCGCTTTGTGGTGAGATTTCTTAGGATTGGCTTGATACCTAACACATAAACATACGGCATACATAATATCCGGCCTACTCGCCGTGAGATAGAGCAAGCTTCCAATTATGTCTCGGTAAAGAGTTATGTCCATCGGCTTGCCTTTCTCATCCGCATCAATATTTGCACTCTTGCCCATTGGTGTATCCAAACTTTTGTTATCCTCAACACCAAATTTCTTGATTAACTCCTTAGCATATTTGATTTGACTAATGAAGATGCCATCTTGGAGTTGTTTGATTTGTAGTCCCAAAAAGAAGTTGAGTTCTCCTATCATGCTCATCTCAAATTCACTACTCATCAAAGAGGGAAACTCTTGTGCAAGAGTTGCATTAGTGGAGCCAAAAATAATATCATCCACATAATTTGCACGAGTAATAAATGGTTATCCCTTTTCTTGGTGAAAAGAGTTGTGTCCATTTTGCCTCTAGCAAAATCATTGTCAAGAAGGAAGGTACAAAGTCTACCATACCAAGCTCTAGGTGTTTGTTTTAAACCATACAAAATTTTATGAATCTTGAACAAATGGTCGGGGTTAAAATGGTCAACAAAACCGGGAGGTTGTTGGACATACACTTCCTCATCTATCCACCCATTTAGAAATGCACTCTTGACATTCATTTGGAATAGGGTGAAACCTTTGTTAGCGGCATATGCCAAGAGCATTCTAATGGATTCAAGATGAGCTACGGGTGCAAAAGTTTTCTCAAAATCAATACCTTCTTGTTGCTTGAAATCTTGTGCAATCAAGCGGGCTTTGTTTCTAACCACATTATCAATTTCATCTAGCTTGTTCCTATAAATCCATTTGGTACCAATAACTTGCTTACCACTCGGTAAGGGTACAAGTTCCCAAACTTGATTTCTTTCAAATTGGTTCAACTCCTCTTGCATGGCAACAATCCAATTTGGGTCAATATTGGCCTCTTTGAAAGATTTTGGTTCTAATTGAGACACAAAGGCACAATAACCAATCATTTGGTTCAAACCCGACCTAGTCCTAACACCTTCCCTAGGGTCACCTATAACATTAGAAAGAGGATGAGAGGACACTTCTCTAAACACTTCGGGAGGCTCATGAACCGGTTGAGGTATAGGTTGAGTTTTATCATGAGGCATCTCATCTTGAGTTGTTTCAATTGTGTTTTCCAAATGATTCTCTTCCCCTATCAAATTGTCATCGTCCCGGTTCAAAGGTTCCTCAAGTATCACCGGTGGAAGCTCATCCTTTGGTTGAAACTCAATTTCTTGAGTTGTTACTCTATCTTGGATACCTACAATAGAGTTACCTTCCTCGGTTTTCTCATTAGCATTTTCATTAAATTTGACATTTATGGACTCAATCACAACCCTTGAGGTAGGCAAATAGACTCTATACGCTTTACTTGTGTTTGAGTAACCAACAAATATACCGGTCAAAGATTTAGCATCAAATTTGGTTACTTTAGGAGACTCATCAAGGACAAAACACTTGGACCCAAATACACGGAAATAGGATATATTTGGAGTTCGACCAACCCATAATTCAAAAAGTGTTTTCTTGAGTTTGGAACGAATACATGCACGGTTTACTACATGACATGCCGTATTTACCGCTTCGGTCCAAAGAAACTTGGGTACGGCAAACTCATGTAGCATTGTGCGTGTTAGCTCTTGTAGAGTTCGGTTCTTCCTCTCCACTACACCATTTTGTTGGGGAGTGCGTGGAGCGGAAAACTCTTGTTTATATCCTTTTTTTATGCATAATTCATCAAATTTAGCATTTTCAAATTTTCTTCCATAGTCACTCCGAATTCTAGAGATTTTTAACCCTTTTTCATTTTCAACCCGGTTGCTAAATTTGACAAAATAGTCAAATGCTTCTTCCTTATGAGCAAGAAAGAAAACCCAAGTAAAATGACTATAGTCATCAACTACCAGAAACACATACCTCTTTTTGCTCAAACTCATAACATTTATTGATCGAAACAAGTCCATATGGAGTAGTTGCAAGGGTTGAGAGGTAGAGATAACTTCTTTGGTCTTAAAACTAGACTTGGTTTGCTTGTCTTTCATGCAAGCTTCACACAAACCATTTAAGTCAAGTTTGTGTGATGGTAGACCACGGACAAGGTTTAATTTGACAAATTTCTTTAAGGAGTCTATTGAAACGTGACCAAGTCTTCTATGCCATAACCATGAAACGGAAGCTATGGCACTAAAGCATTGTTCACCGGTGGTAAAGTGGTCAAAGTTCAAGTAATAGACATCTTTTTTTCTTTGTCCGGTATATATAAGGGAATTATCCGAAGTTTGATGCACATAGCAAGAGGAGTGATCAAACTTCAAATAATAACCGACATCACACAATTTACTCACACTTAAAAGGTTGTAGTTAAGATCATCAACAAAATATACATTAGACACCGTAAGATTTTAGTTACCAACCGAGCCTATACCAATAATAGTGCTTTTTCCAATATTATTTCCAAAAGTAACCTCACCACCATCAAAAGATTCAAGTGCCTTGAAACAAGATTCATCACCGGTCATGTGATGTGAACACCCACTATCTATGATCCAAGCACTTTTCTTGAATGATGATAACAAACAAACCTACAAGAATATATATTAGTTAGAAACAAACAAACTAACATAATTCTTGTATTTTCTCCCCCTTAAAATTTAACTATAAGGTCCGGGGAAATAGAATGACTTTTCAAGCAACATTAGAACCGTTTCCACTAAATGAAGTGGAAGTGGAAGCGATTTTAGAAACCCAAACCATACTCTTTGAACCGGATATATGGTTTGCTTTCCTAAACTTGCATTCTAATGTGAGATGGTCATTCTTACCACAATAGTTGCAACATGCACTAGTGGGTTTGTTCATTTGTGACATTTCTCTAACAAAATGGGTCTCATAATGACGCCTAAGCTCCATGGCCTTGATCTTTGGATCCTTAGAGAAAGTGTATGATTGAGAACCTTTCAAATTTGATTTTTGAAAATTCGTTTTGTTTTGTTGAGAGGCATTCTTATTTTTTCCATTGTTTTAAGGTCTAGTGTGTGTGCTATTTTTATTTTCCCCATTGTTTTGGAAAAGATGAAAGCACCAATCGGGTCCCTTGAAATACAAATTGTTTGGGCCCCGATTGTTTTGCAAATTCTTTTGAGGACCCTTGAAACCATTTCTATTCCTACCAAAATTCTTTTGAGCACCTTTTTGCGAACCAAAGAAATTATTTTGCCCTTTTCCATGTGTGTTCCTACCATTGGTGCTCTTGTTATAATACCTCTCATTTTGTGTCGGGCTAATCGAGTTTCTTGATCTAAAAGAGGATTGATTCCCTTTCTTGAAACCAAGTCCCGATTTGTCATTAGGTTTTTGGCCCACATACATTTTGTCAAGATCCATCTTGGTGCTATTAGAAGCATTAGATGAACTTGATGCCCTTTCATTATTTTTCAAAGCATTTGTCTTACTCAAAAGAGCTTGACATTTTTCACAATTTTTTTGTTTTTCAAAACTCTCAATCATACCCTTATACTTACTCACCAAAGCTTCAAGATCATGCACCTTAGCCGTCAAAAGACTAATTTCTCCTTTTTGACTAGCAATAGTCTTAAGGGACTCATCAAGATAATCATTTAACCTATCAATTTGAGAGTTTATATCATCATTCAAGCACAAGTCATTTTCACTATCGCTATCACTTTCACTACAAGGAGATGAGTTTAGTTGAACCTCATTGGTAACCTTAGGCATTTCAATAGCTACCTTAGGTACCACTTCTTGAGTTGGAGTGGAGATTGGAGTTGTGATTGATGAAGAGGTTAAGGCTTCTCCAACACTTACTTTGCTCAATGGACGCACATAAATGTTGCCTCGATTATACTCGTTGAAGACCTCCTTCACCAAATCATCAAGATCATCATCCATGGGCATCATCACATCATTGACTTGAGCCACTAGAGCAAGACTGTCAAAGTCGCATTCGGACTCCGAATCGGATGAGGAAGATGAGCTCGAGTCGGAATCATTGTCCCATGTGGCTTGCATGGCTTTTTCACCCTTCTTCTTGCCTTTGTAATGTCCCTTTTTGGATTTGTACCGGCCATCACCTCTTTTCTTGCCACCGTCTTCCTTGTCCTTCTTCAAGTGAGGGAAGAGCTTGAAGCAAGTGTATATGGTGTGACCCTCTTTTTGACACACAAAGCAAAGAGCCCTCTCATCATTGTCAAGCCGTTCCTTGTTGAACTTTCTCTCAAAGATCATAATGGCCCGAAATATTTTTGAGAGCACGGCTCCTTGCTTGTCCTCATCAAGGTCGAATATGCCCTTTGTCTTGTCACTTGAGTGACAGTGCCTACCTTGATGGTTGTCATTTTAGCGGTGTTTGGAGGGAGAGGCTTTGTTCTTACTAGCCGACAAAGCAATGGATTTAGGCTCATATCTCAACTCTCCAAGTTTCTTGAGCTTCTCTTCTACACACCGGTAGTGAGTATAGATGATCTCCGGTGTGAGGTTGTTGTGGGACCTTTGTTGTGTCTCAAGAGTCGAGATGAGATTGTCGAATTGAGGTCTTCCCACCAAAGCCATAAGCAATCTTCCTATCACACGGCTATTAGATAGGGTTTCTCCAATGTTGTTGAATTCATCGAGCAATTGTATAAACCGGGTATACATTTCCTCGATTCATTCACCATCCATTATGCGAAAATTGTCTAATCTTGACTCTAACTCAAATTGACGGGAGCTTTTGATTAGAGAATTTCCCTCATAACGGTTCAAGAGAGAAACCCACATTTCATGTGCATTGGTTGAGCTACCGAAAATGGCCGCTATGGATTCATGGACCGAGTTGAGAAGGACATTTACGGCATTATCAGATTTGGCCCTAAGCAATTTGGAGGCATGAATCTCCCTACCTTCACTATCTAGGTTTGGAGCATATGGCTTATCCACTACATCCCAAAGATCAATCAAGTTAAGGTATACAACCATACACTTCTTCCAATAACGGAAGTTCTTGCAAGTGGAACCAAACTTGTCCGGTTTTTCTATCACCCTAGAGGCCATGAATCGAGTTTATCTAATACACAAATAGATCAAAAAAATAACCCATACTCTGATACCACAATGTTGTCCCTAAAACTAGGCCTAGAGGGGGGTGAATAGGCACAAATTCAAATCCTAAACCGGTTTGGACAATTTTGCGAAAAAATAACAATTCAAACAATTCAAGTTGGTTCACACACAAAACAATCAAGCACAAGTCAAAAGTAAAGTAAATAAAGAGAGAAAGAGATGACAAGCGATTGATTACAGAGTTCCGACCCGCTAGATGAAGCTAGCCTTAGTCGTACGTCTCCTGGAGTTTCGCTACCACAAAACGGGCGCGCTCCATTCTATTCCAATCGAACGGGTCTACAAATGCGAACCGAATCGCTTCGTCATAAGGATCTCGAAGCGGATCGGCCTAACCTCTAACTAATCACCAAATAGCAACAAAGATTGAGGCTTTCAACCAAATCGCTCAATAATCTAGCTATAAAACTATGGGTTTGATTGATGCTCTCAAAATCTCTACAAATTGTCTAAGAAATGCTCAATTAGGTGAAAGGATGAATCTCTCAGGTTTAGAGCTCAAAAGCAGGGATATAGCAAGGTGTTCAATCAGTTGAATCAGCTCAAAAAGGTCTGATATATATAGAGGGTGCCAAGAGCTCTAAACCAGTCAAATTCTGAACATAACGTTACACAACGCTCCGAAATGTTACACAACGTTTCAAAATAGCCGTTAAATAAAACAAAATTCGATATTAACGTTGGAGGGTGTCAGAAATGTTGCATAACGTTTTGAAACGTTATATAACGTATTGAACAGGAGACTCCAACGTTCAAAAAGTTGTCAAAAAGCGTTACATAACGCTAAGAAGCGTTGTGCAACGTTTGAAATACAAAACGTTGTGTGACGGACATAACGTTACACGACATACGCCAGAACTCCCTCAAAATGGCCAAAGACCTCAAAGCGTTAGAATTTCCTAAACAAACGTCTTGTAACGCTTGTTTTTGATCCGTTGTGTAACGCTTGAAACCGTTACACAACGCAAAGGTGCAGAGAGAAAGATTGCTGACTTGGTCAATCCGTTGTGTAACGTCTTCAATCGTTACACATCGTTTAACTAAGCGTTACACAACTGAATGAAGCGTTGTGTAACGCATGAAAGCTATTTTTGCGACTAGGCACAGTTGGAGGAGTTCTGTAACGTTGTATAACGCTATAAAACGTTGTATAACGTTATTAGTAAATTCTTAGCATTAAACTTAGAAAATTGAGGAGATTAGTTTAGAATTACAACCTTAAACAATTCTAACTATCTAACTAATCTTCAGCGGTCTTCTGCAGCTTTGTTTGACTCACTCCAAGTCATTCTTCCAAAATAATCACTAAAGGACACTAAATTAAATGGTTAGTTGAGATGTTTGGTGTTGTTTTGCAAATCGGCAAATCGATAGTTAGAGTTAAATCCAACAGTAACAATTGTAAAAACTTAAAGATTTATTGGCTACGAATTACATAAGATGCAGCTCCAATAATAGAAGACCTTATTAAGCAAATTCACATTAATATACAGATGTAGCATTAATAATCAAATGAACTGAGCTAGTAACTATCATCCAGTAACTAAAAAGAGATAATTTGCAAAACAAAATCAGATTTTAACAAACACTCATGCATCAATTTTATGAATTAAAAGCATAGGTACTAAAAGAAAGCAAACTGGTACCACACTTGGTACCAAAAACAAAGTGTACTTTTCTAATTTGAAGAGCTAGAGTACAGAGTCTATAAAAACTGGTACCACACTTGGTACCAAAAACAAGAATAGACAAAAGACACTAATTAAGTATCCATAAAGTTAGCCACCAATGAAACCAAGTAGTATAAAAGCCAGAATTAACATAATGATGGCAAGTACACGCCAGCCGTCCCAAGAGCCAGTTCTTTCTCTTTTTTGCAGTCTCTATCCCTTTTTGCGCCTTTTCAGCCCATCTCATCTGAAATAGGATATATCAGACTCTTAGCCTTTTATTTTTTTCCTCACTGAATAGAAGTTAATCATACAGAGCCAATTGTCTTTCTTCCTTCCTAAACGATAGTAAAGTAAAAAAATGTCTATAAGCCAACCAACAGCTAAATGTTAAAAACCAGTTGATATATGTAAGAGTTCAATTAAGAAGCTAGCTTTATGTGAAATGGAGTAAATCAGGTAAGATTGTTTGTTGGGAGAAATTAAATTAAAAAGAGAGAGCAAGTTAGTGAGTGATACAAATTGCTGGTACAACCAAAACAACATATCTGAAGCACATAGCATGGATCTGACCACATCACATTCAATCGTGTTACTAATCACATGAGGTCAGAATTAAAGAAATATATTTAATAGTGCAGCCCTATGTATTCCCTATTCTATGGGAAATTGTTGGTACAACTAATTCAAGCTCCTACTCTAAGTCATCGATACTAATTACTACACAACTCAAAATCATACCTCAAAATCAAAAATTAAACAAAAAATGAAAGAAGGGGAGGATCGAATACAAGGAATCGCAAGAGTTTTAATTGTACCTGTCTCCACCTCAATCTAGGGTTTTGATTTTTCATCTCTCTAAGCGAAGCGGAGAAGATCGGAGGAGGGTCCAGGAGAGAGGAGTACCGAGAGAGTAAGAGAGAGAGAGAGAGAGAGAGAGAGAGAGAGGTGCGTCTCCAGGAGGGGAGTTCTTCGAACGAAGCTAGATTTTTCTCAGGGAGAACGAAGAGTAGGAGAGAGAAAGAGTCGAGAGTGAGATATCCGAAATAAAAATATGTATTGGTGCGTTAACGGAGAGGAAACGGAGACGCGAGTATAAAATTTTAAAGACTGCAGCACCCTCAGCGACAAAATCAGGACCACAGGATCTAATCTCTATCTCGATCTGATGGTTAAGAAACTTGATCGGTGATTTTGCAAATTGACAAATCTAAATTAACCAATACAATCTATATAAATCTCATAGCAAATAAAATTTTACAATTTTTAAATTTTTTTTACTATTTTTTTTCAAATTTTTTAAAGCTTGCCATTTTTTGTTGTAAATACACTAATTTGTAGCAAAAAATAGAAAGCTTTAAAAAAATCGAAAAAATTAGTAAAAAATTTAAAAAATTGTAAAATTTTGTTTGCTATGAGATTTCAATATATAGATTGTATTGGTTAATTTAGATTTGTCAATTTGTAAAATCACCGATCAAACGGTTGTTAGAAAGTGCTCAATTTTCAATTTTAATTACTAATTAACTTAATTATCCATCAAGCACAAAGGATCTTGCCAAGCAATCAACACACACATGAGAAAAGGGAAGGAATCGATTACCTCTCGCGGAATATCGACTTCAAGGTCGGAAGAGACACAAAATAACCTCAATGTTCTAGTCTCTAAATACCGACCTCAATGTCGGAAAATACACAAATGAACATCAATGTTCAAGTCTTCAAATACCGACCTCAATGTCGGAAAAGACACAAAAAAAAACACAATGTTCTAAGTTTTCAAATATCGACCTCAATGTCGGAAAAGGCCCAAGAGAACATCAATGTTCTGGCCTTCAAGTATCGACCTCAATGTCGAAAAAGCACCATAGAACCTCAATGTTCATGCCCACTACATCGACCGCAATGTCGAAGTCCTAGGAGTCAAGACAGAAGTATGCTTCAATAGAAGACTAGGAGCACAAGAGCCCCAAACGTACAGAAACCCTATAATAAAAAAAAAAACAATAGGCACCTCCAAGGCAAAATACCCAAACTCAACAAAAATCATATAAAAAAAAAAAACCAAAATACCTTAAATTCAATTCAACGAAGACCTCAACTAAGGCTGATCCAATGAAGTCTTCTAAGGGCGAGAACTTCCTACATTCACCATGTTAATGCCATCAAAGACGTCAATACTGCCAATGCTCATCGAAGAAGAAAGTATTGAGTTCAACCATGCTGAAGCAGCCGACTCAACATTGGGATAACCTAACAATTGGAGTCGCAAGCCAACTCCGGGGAAAGCTAAAAGCCAAAACTAAGGCTCACACTAAGGAAACCAGTCAAAATCGGGGGCAGTAAATCAAACCATCAAGCAATCACAATCTACTAAAGAAGACGAGTACATAAAAACGGAGGAAGTTGAGCCCAAAATGAAGGCGAGAGTAGCTCAACCCAATTAAATTCAAGTTCAGGCGAAAACTTGACATACCCCTAGTATAAGAATTCGACAATTTGAAGGGGTCAAGAAGTAGGGACCACCAGAGCATGTCGTTCTGCCCGGAATCCTCACAACATTCTCTGGTGGGGGGCATTTGTTGAACCCTAAAAATTCAACACTTAAAACCAAACTCAAATTGCGAAAATCAAATTCCAACTGCGAAAAATCAAGTTCAAATTGCAAAAAATATCAAACAAACTCCAAAAATTCCCAAAAGATACCCAAAAATTCCCTAAGAATTATGATGAATTATCATAATTTTAAAATCCCAAAAATATCAGCAGAAACTTCAGATTTTGCAAAAGAAACCCCAAAATTTTAAAAAATTACCAAAATAAATATGTGAGGAATTTTGCAAAACCCTTTGAACCATTAAATTTCTCATATTTTTCTGAGTCTACCCATAAAATTTCATCAAAAAATATCCAAGGAAAGGCCTTCAAATAATTTATTTGGGATTGGCATCAAAGAATATATGTTAAATCAAGGAAATGGAAAGAAATTGTCAGAAAAATCGAAGCTCTTTGTCGGGTGCATCCATTGGAGGGGATCCCGGACAAATTCAAGGAGGCGCTGGCCATTAAAAATTACCATCCGCCATTCAATTTTGTGTGCGCCTGGTTCATACGCCGAAACCTCTGGATTTCATTTCTCTTCATTGGCTCATGGAAGACCAAATCCATTTACCCTCTCTGTCTCTCATTAAACATCACAGGTGAACCCCACCTGTAACGGTCGTCTCCTTCATCCTGGGTAAAAAAAAACAGAAGAAGAGAGGCGCGATTTTACCGTGCACGCCGGGTGAAATCGCAGAAACTCGTCGACGTGGCTTCCTCTCTGGCCACAGATGCAAAACCAGCAGCCCCGCCCATGGTTTTGCGAAACCTAAACCCTAACGCAGCCGATTGGTGACCACTGGATCAAAATCAGAGGGCAGAAATCAAGCCATGGCTTTGGAGGGTCGCCCTAATCCCTACCTATTTAAACCCTTCAATTGAAGCCAGAAAAAGAGGAGGGAGAACAGCCACAAGTGCAGGCTAGGTTAGGCTACTGTCATTGTGTTCAATTAGGATAAAGAGGGTCGAATTGAGGATAGGCAATAGATCAAACAGTTGGAGAGAAGAGAAAAGAAGTAGAATTAACTAGTTCATGCTTGTAAAATTCTGTGTGTAAATCAAAGAAAGTGATTTGAGTTGTCAATTTGTTGTTTTGTTTTCTCCTTTCCTTCAACTCAGCCACCAAACAATGGTTTGCTTGAGGCATAGAAACAAAGTTCCTAGGGACCATGGTCTGAAGCATGGCGTCAGTCATGGCCCTAGGATGGTTTTAGGATGTCTCATGAGGGTTTGGAGCCTAGCTCCTCACTTCATGGGATGTCTTCTTGTTCAATAAAAAAAAACACCGTGGCTGCCATGTGGAGGTCTTTAGCCTAGCTTAAGTCTCTCATGGCAATCTTAATTTGACTTGGCATAGGTCCAGAGCCTAGCTCTAGCCTAGCCATATTCAAGGAATTGGCAAAGCTCAAAACAATAAAAAAAATGGTGAAAGTTATGTTAAACCCCAACCAGCCCTTTAATCTGAGCAATTTACTCAAAATTTGGGGTCTAAATACATAATATAGTATAAGTTCTATAGTCCCTAAGCAAGCCTTGCATTATCACAAAATAAAAAATAATATATGTATATATATATACACAAAAGTACAAATCTGGCCAGCAGTGAAAATAAATAAAAATGTGGGGTTTTATTTGCATAAAAATATAAAAATATGCATGGACAGCAATTACAAAGCTCACTGGACAGCAGGAAATAATCTTTTCTATTTTTGGAATTTTATGTGATTTTATACCGATTAATGAAGGCAGCAAGGTCATTTTATGAAATAAAAATGTTATTTTCAAAATCCTGGTTTTTTATAAAAAATTGTCTAAACCAACATGTTTCAAGTATATCACAGATATTCCTTGCAAATTTTCAATGAGAGTATAAGCATTTCAAATGTAAAATCAATTGATGAATTAATATAGCTCACTGTCAATAAACACTCGTAACTCGTGAGTGATTGAGTATGCCAAGATCGTATGTAACATAAGGAAAAGAGGCACAATGTTTATGGTCGTTGATAATGCGATTAGGTTAATTGGTAAGTATGAACACAGGTAATATAAGACAGATAAATAAAATGCATTCACAAGGCCATATTTGAACTCAATTAAACATCATCAAATCTGTTAGCACAATCAGGGCATAATCACCACAAGCACTAACTCGAATTGTCAAAGTGAAAGCATGTTTTGTTGTTATATTGAAGTATGGAAGGAACAACCGTAAATCGAATCAATTAAGCTCCACTGTACCAATCGGTACCAACTCATATCTGAACCGTACCAAACTCGAGGTGGCCCCACCAAATTGGCTCGATGCAACACCAATTGAACACATCACGGTCCTCTCCTCAACACCACGATTCTGAAGAACCCAAACTTGAGGAGTGTGGTGCTCTCAGTTGCCGGAATTTCACCGGAAAAGCTTGACAGGAAGCCACGAAAAGGACAAAGTCAATTCGTCAAATCAGGCAAACTCAAGGAAAATTTGGCCTACCTCTGTGCTCTCCTTCCTTTCATGATCCTTATGGAACTTACCCCATCACCTGAGGTGGCCCCGTTCGCCGGAAAAATGCAAATATAAATATACAGGGACTAAATTGAAGAAGAATTTAACACGGTCCAAATAAATTCGAGATTTCCTGACTAAACAAGGACGACGCAACACAAATGGAAGATACGGCTGTGTTCTTCTTAATCTCACGAGCTCAACAATCCCAGTTTCACCATCAATGGAGGCCTAGACCGTCGGGGAAGGCTGTCAGAAGGGCTCGGCCATAAAATGAAGAAAAGAGAGGGCTAAAGTGCAAAACTCCGTCTCCTCAAACCTATTTTCAGCGCCAATATTTCTTTCCACGTGAGCGCCACGTGGGCTTCTAACTGGACGCCAGATCGGATCCAGTCAGCGACACGTAGGCCCATTTAGATGATGTGGACCAATCAAATAATTCCAAATAATCAGAAAACTTCAAAAATTCGTTAAAAATAATAGAAAATTCAGAAAAATCCAAATAAAATATTCAAAAATTTGTAAAAATCTAAATAAACCAAATTCATTTATGTTTTGATATAAAAATCTGTCAATTTATTGGTCTTTTGCATTTTTGAAGCATTTCCAATATTAAACAAAAATATAAAATCTCTAAAATGATATTAAATAAATTTTGTAAAATTCTAAAAATGAAATCAAAATTTATTAAAACTCTCCCAATAAATTTCCAAGCATAAAAATTAGTTAATCACAAAATATAAATAATTTCAAAAAAAGAAAAATGTCAAATATCAAATATTTTCAAAATAAACATAATTAAAAATATAGAAAGAAATTCTAAAAGTCTAAAATTAAAAATAGAAACAAAACCAAATTGTGAAAATTGTAAAACCCAAAGAGAAACTTCAGAAAATTAAAAGTCAAAACACGAAACCCAAAGTCAAAACCAAAACCTCTTCATTTAAGGAAGGAGAACGATTCAAATCAAAAACAAGCTTCAACACGAAAACCAAAATCAAACCCAACTCAAATGAAAAGTAAAAAAAAATAAAAATAAAAAATAAAAAATAATAAATAACAAATCATTAAATATTTAAGTGTCCTCAATTAGGTCCCGTCAATTAGATTTGGTACCATCAATTGAGTCCGGTTTAAGCCAAAAGAATAAATTTCTATATAAACACAAAATCATTTAGAGATGATTTTCCTAGCCTATTACATACAATTTTTTAGATCCCTTAATCAGAGGTTCCCGTAGGCAACAACGGGGTAATTAACAATAGGGGCTTGCGCCTATTGGAAAGAAAGGACCCGCTAAATTAATAAACCCTCGTAAAAAGCGACTATTGTTGTGGTTCTCTTGTTGTTAAGAGATACTCAACGCAGAGATCGAACCTTAAGGGGGGTGAATCTAAGGCTTATTCCAATTTCTCGAGGAGACCCTTTCATTATTCGAGGGATGACGAAAAAGCTCACACAGATTCTCTGGCACGTCCGGTGGGACAACTTTCTCCTCTCATCTTTGGGATTTAAGAACTATAATGTAAAGGCTAGAAAAAAAATTATTTCCTAAATTTCTTAAATTTTAAAATTTCAAATTTTTAAATAAACATTTCTAACGATAACATGTAGAGTTCTTTTCTTGTAGGAAATGGAACCCACGACTATTGACATGAGCAAGCCTGATGGAGTGCTTACGATTGGGGCAGTACCGATCTGTTATCGCCATGAATTTATGCTCGGGGCAGGGCCCTTCGGGTATTCATTTGTGCCTATAGTACAAGTCAAAAACGGAAGCTTCCAACTTGCCAAAGTTTTGGAAGAACCACAAAATGAGACACTCGAGGTCTCAGAAATTCCTGAAATCCCTATTAAAATAAGAGCTGAAAAGGAAGAGTGGTCTGTTGTCTCACAAAAGCGGACCAACAAAAATGTTCAGCCTAGAAGATGTTATACACCACCAAGAAAAGTGATGGCAAAATCTAATCTCCAAGTAACCAACTCATTCGCACCACTCCGACTGGTAAAGAAGAGCTCATCAAAGGCCAAGCTCAAAACGGTGGATGAATTACCAACAATGTGTCAAACAACGGTCAGGGGCAAGAGTCCCAAAATAAGGTACTCTATGAAAAAGAGGCTCACACACACCCCGGTCAGTGAAAGGCTTGGGCCTAATAGTGCCAAAAGATCATCAACCCTAGTTAAAAAGAGACTGGGACAGCAAGAAGAAGCGAAGGTCAACACTTCGGTCAAAGAGAGACCGGGGCACAGTGAAGGGGACAAAGTTCTCAAGAAGATGTGGGAGTATAAGAGAAAGGCTCAGTTGATTAGAAAAGTGAATGACCAAATGCTACAGGATAAGAAAGGGCGTATGATACGGTCTGAAGAAAAGTCCGTTGTCTACGCACGGGTGAATATGATAGAGGTGGATGAAGAAGTAGAAATGCATGGTTTTGTCCACGCAGTTAACAAGGATGGCAAAGCTCCTATGACAAGTGATGATGGAATTGAGCCACAAGCGGCGATGATGGAACAAGATGATGAAGCTCCCAATAGTGATCAAGAAAATCCATGTGTTGACAAAAGTGATAAAGAAATGAGTGATGAAGAAAAAGAACAAGCAAGTGTATTAGAAGATAATGAGAAATCAAGATTAGAAAAGAGAATAAGGAAACAGAATTAGGACATGTTAAAAATGCAAAAAAAGTGGGAAAAAGAAACCTTACAATATGCAAAGCTTATCGGATTCTCACAGAAAAGGGCTATATGATGAGTTTCTGGATGAAAAAGATGGAGAAGACTTGTCAGAACCAAAAGAAGACAAAAACAAACAAAAAGCGATGTCCAATAGAAATTGGACACCTGAAGATATGTCCAGTGCTGAATCTGAAGAAGAAAAAGGGACAAAACAACATATTAAAAATGTGATTGATCAAGAACTCCAAGCAGTAGGAGTGATACCTTTAAGAGGTGCAAAGAAGAAAAGTGAAGATCCTTATCCTAAGGAGTATAATCGAGTCCGTTACCTGGAAGGGTACGAAGTCCCTAAATTTATGAGGTTTGATGGGACAGGAAAGGAAGGGACCAACCCTGAGGAACACTTAGCTCATTTCAAGAACGCATGCAGGGAAATAGTCAAACAGGCAGCATAAGATCATGGGAAGATATGGAAGAAGCATTCATAGTCAGGTTTGCGATGATAGCAAAAAAAGTGATGCTGGCAGATTTGCTATGTGAAAAATCCAAAAAGGGAGAAATCGCCTCCGAATACATCAATAGGTGGAAGTTAATGAGCATTAAGTGTGAGCACCAAATACCAGAAGAAGAAGGAGTAGGAATTCTATTGAAACATTTGGAAGGGTGGATGCAGAGACTTCTCATTGTTGCTGACATTCATACATATGAAAGACTTGCCAAGAAAGTGCATGAATTAGAAAAAATGGGACCTCCACGAGAAGCTCACTTTTCAAGAGGCCAAAAGAAAAGAGATAGAAGTAGAAAGATGGTCTCGACACAAATGGTCACAAACTCTAATGTATTGAAAACTAAGGGTAGTCATAATACCAACCCAAAGCCCCTCTTGTCATTGGCAAAGTTGACCAGTAAACCATACTCCATCAAGAAGAAGATAGTTCCAGGAATATTTAGGGACATGATGAAGAAGGATTTGCTTGAATTGCCACCATGCAAGCGTGCAAACGATATGGAAAGGTCAGACGATCCTAATTTCTGTCCCTATCACAGGATCCTAGGGCATTAAATCGAAGATTGTTGGGTGTTGAAAGACTGGCTTGAGAAAATGATTCAAGAAGGAAAAGTTGAAATTAAAGAAAAACACCGACAAGAGCCTGCTCCTCATGAGCCAACTCCTCACAAACCAGCCAGCACGGTGCATCACTCAGTATGTGTCATCAAAATAACTGAGGGTATATTAGAAAAAAATGAGCAATACAAAGAGAATGAGGTTGGAGAGAGCTCGGCTTCAATCACTGGGGCAAGTCAAGCAACACTTGAAAAGTTGGAAGAGTTATTAAGAGAGCAAAGTAATGAGATTGCCTCTCTCAAACAAGAGATGTATCATGAGACAGCTACAAGAGCAATAGGTTATAATGACTTACGTGATGAGTGGCATGACATACGCTACGAACTTCATATGTTAAGGCAAGAAGATAAGGAGAATCGCCAGGAGATGGCAGCACTCTGGGAAGAAAATAAGAAAATGAAAAAGCTCCTGAAATCATTGCAAGAAGCGAGTGATGGTCTTTTGAAATCTTCGAAGAAACAAGCTAGAAAACCATACCCAATCGAGTATGAGATAATGCCATACCCCGAAAAATACATAATTCTAGTATTTAGGCTTTTCACGGGGGACAACATTCAAAAAAGTGATGTTGATCGGCATTTGGCAGGGTTTCTCGTGACATATGGTGAAATTGCAGGGAATGATGCTTTAATGCTAAAGTAATTCTCGTCGAGTCTTACAGGGCATGCGTTTGAATGGTACATGTCCCTAGAAGATGATAGCATCAAGACATGGGATGACATGGTCAATGCATTCCGAGCTAAATTTGATAAGGTATTTGTCACTGAAACACCTGATCGAGAATTGCTAATCATGCCAAAAATCGAAATGACAACTACAACAAAGACGAGCTTGAAAAAGAAAATTCTAGTCAGGGGCAGCAACCATGAAGCACCTCGACAATCTATTTCCTTAGCAGAAAGGAAGAGTAAACCATACTCTTTTAGAAAGAATAAGGTCATGGAGTTGTTCCCTTTGGCCGTAATACACGGACTCCAGCTACCGATAAGCAAGCGTCCAGGGGATCTGGATAAAATAGGAGGCTCTAAATTTTATGTATACCATAGGGTTGTGGGACACAAGACTGAAGATTGTTGGGTGTTCAAGGATTGGATTGAAGAGAAGTACAAAAAGGGTGAAATTTCGCTCCCTACTTATGTCTTGCAAAGTCCTGCACCTCATGAGTAAATCCAAAAGAAAGAAAGGAGAAGAAGAAAAAAAAAAGAAAAAAAAAAGAAGGAAAAAAAAGAGAAAGAAAGAAGATAGAAAAAAGAAGAAAAGTGGAATAAGAAAGAAATGAGAAGAAGGAAAAAGAGATCGAAGTCTCGTCAACGAAGTTAAGGTAGAATTGTAACCAAAACTAAGTTCATGTAAAAAAATAAAAAAATAAAAAAAACCAAGAAGTAAAATAAAATTGAAACTGAAACAAAAGTCCACAACTAAAACTCTAAAATCAAAAGAATAAACAAATTGGGTGTCTCTTCGACAAAGAAACAAAGTGTCAAAATCTTAACCGAAATCCTTACCCAAAACTCCAAAAATCCAATACCTAAAACTCCAATAAAAACCATGACAACAAAAGCCAATAAAGTCTAAAACTCCAATAAAAAGCATGACAACCAAAACCTAATAAAAAATATGTGTAGAAAATCTAATAAAGTCACAACAAACAACCAAAGTCCAAAAAGCAAGTCTCAAGTTCCCCTGGGCTAAAGCTCGAAGGAGTGTTCCGTTCTTTTGAACATTATAGAACATTACTCTGCAAGGTCCTAAAGAAATAAGGTAAGCACAAATAAATAAAAGGTCCAATAAAAAATTTCTAACCTCAAAAAATCCAAATAAAAAAAAACCAACCAAGCAAAAGAAATAAAACCATATCCATACTGTGTCCCGCCGGGCCTAAATTCGAAGGAATGTCTTTGTCCTTTTGGACATTCATAGTACATCTCCTTTACAACGTGCCAACATCGAAATCGAAATTTGAAAATTGAAATTTGAAACAAAAAAATAATAAAACCTGAAATTGCGAAACCACTCATCTTGGGGAGAGATGTGCATGAAAACCAAACTCAAAGAAATGAAAGATGAAATTTAAATTTACCAAAATTGAAAGAAATAAAACTTAAAAGAAAGTATTCCTAGATGTCAAGTTAGTATCTAGAAGAAAGAAAACATCAAAGAACCCCAATGTTCGAAATTTTCTATACCGACCTCAATGTCGAAAGAGACACAAAAGAACCTCAATGTTCTAGTCTCTAACCACCGACCTCAATGTCGAAAAATACATAAAAGAACCTCAATGTTCTAAGTCTTCAAATATCGACTTCAAGGTCGGAAGAGACACAAAATAACCTCAATGTTCTAGTCTCTAAATATCGACCTCAATGTCGGAAAATACACAAATGAACCTCAATGTTCAAGTCTTCAAATACCAACCTCAATGTCGGAAAAGACACAAAAAAAAAATACAATGTTCTACGTTTTCAAATACCGACCTCAATGTCGGAAAAGGCCCAAGAGAACCTCAATGTTCTGGCCTTCAAGTATCGACCTCAATGTCGAAAAAGCACTATAGAACCTCAATGTTCATGCCCACTACATCGACCGCAATGTCGAAGTCCTAGGAGTCAAGACAGAAGTATGCTTCAATAGAAAACTAGGAGCACAAGAGCCCCAAACGTACAGAAACCCTATAATAAAAAAAAAACAATAGGCACATTCAAGGCAAAATACCCAAACTCAACAAAAATCATATCAAAAAAAAAAACAAAATACCTTAAATTCAATTCAACGAAGACCTCAACTAAGGCGGATCCAATGAAGTCTTCTAAGGGCGAGAACTTCCTACATTCACCATGTTAATGCCATCAAAGACGTCAATACTGCCAATGCTCATCGAAGAAGAAAGTATTGAGTTCAACCATGCTGAAACAGCCGACTCAACATTGGGATAACCTAACAATTGGAGTCGCAAGCCAACTCCGGGGAAAGCTAAAAGCCAAAACTAAGGCTCACACTAAGGAAACCAGTCAAAATCGGGGGCAGTAAATCAAACCATCAAGCAATCACAATCTACTAAAGAAGACGAGTACATAAAAACGGAGGAAGTTGAGCCCAAAATGAAGGCGAGAGTAGCTCAACCCAATTAAATTCAAGTTCAGGCGAAAACTTGACAAACCCCTAGTATGAGAATTCGACAATTTGAAGGGGTCAAGAAGTAGGGACCACCAGAGCATGTCGTTCTGCCCAGGATCCTCATAACATTCTCTGGTGGGGGGCATTTGTTGAACCCTAAAAGTTCAACACTTAAAACCAAACTCAAATTGCGAAAACCAAATTCCAACTGCGAAAAATCAAGTTCAAATTGCAAAAAATATCAAACAAACTCAAAAAATTCCCAAAAGATACCCAAAAATTCCCTAAGAATTATGATGAATTATCATAATTTTAAAATTTCAAAAATATCAGCAGAAACTTCAGATTTTGCAAAAGAAACCCCAAAATTCTACAAAATTACCAAAATAAATATGTGAGGAATTTTGCAAAACCCTTTGAACCATTAAATTCGTCATATTTTTCTGAGTCTACCCATAAAATTTCATCAAAAAATACCCAAGGAAAGGCTTTCAAATAATTTATTTGGGATTGGAATCAAAGAATATATGTTAAATCAAGGAAATGGAAAGAAATTGTCAGAAAAATCGAAGCTCCTTGTTGGGTGCATCCATTGGAGGGGATCCCGGACAGATTCAAGGAGGCGCTGGCCATTAAAAATTACCATCCGCCATTCAATTTTGTGTGCGCCTGGTTCATACGCCGAAACCTTTGGATTTCATTTCTCTTCATTGGCTCATGGAAGACCAAATCCATTTACCCTCTCTGTCTCTCATTAAACATCACAGGTGAACCCCACCTGTAAGGGTCGTCCCCTTCATCTTGGGTAAAAAAAAAACAGAAGAAGAGAGGCGCGATTTTACCGTGCACGCCGGGTGAAATCGCAGAAACTCGTCGACGTGGCCTCCTCTCTGGCCACAGATGCAAAACCAGCATCCCCACCCATGGTTTTGCGAAACCTAAACCCTAACGCAGTCGATTGGTGACCACTGGATCAAAATCAGAGGGCAGAAATGAAGCCATGGCTTTGGAGGGTCGCCCTAATCCCTACCTATTTAAACCCTTCAATTGAAGCCAGAAAAAGAGGAGGGAGAACAGCCACAAGTGCAGGCTAGGTTAGGCTACTGTCATTGTGTTCAATTAGGATAAAGAGGGTCGAATTGAGGATAGGCAATAGATCAAACAGTTGGATTAAACAAAAATATAAAAACTCAAAAATGATATTAAATAAATTTTGTAAAATTCTAAAAATGAAATCAAAATTTATTAAAACTCTCCCAATAAATTTCCAAGCATAAAAATTAGTTAATCACAAAATATAAATAATTTCAAAAAATGAAATATGTCAAATATCAAATATTTTCAAAATAAACATAATTAAAAATATAGAAAGAAATTCTAAAAGTCTAAAATTAAAAATAGAAACAAAACCAAATTGTGAAAATTGTAAAACCCAAAGATAAACTTCAGAAAATTAAAAGTCAAAACACGAAACCCAAAGTCAAAACCAAGACCTCTTCATTTAAGGAAGGAGAACGCTTCAAATCAAAAACAAGCTTCAACACGAAAACCAAAACCAAACCCAACTCAAATGAAAAGTAAAAAAAAATAAAAAAAAAATAATAAATAACAAATCATTAAATATTTAAGTGTCCTCAATTAGGTCCCGTCAATTAGATTTGGTACCATCAATTGAGTCCGGTTTAAGCCAAAAGAATAAATTTCTATATAAACACAAAATCATTTAGAGATGATTTTCCTAGCCTATTACATACAATTTTTTAGATCCCTTAATCAGAGGTTCCCGTAGGGAACAACGGGGTAATTAACAATAGGGGCTTGCGCCTATTGGAAAGAAAGGACCCGCTAAATTAATAAACCCTCGTAAAAAGCGACTATTGTTCTGGTTCTCTTGTTGTTAAGAGATACTCAGCGCAGAGATCGAACCTTAAGGGAGGTGAATCTAAGGCTTATTCCAATTTCTTGAGGAGACCCTTTTATTCTTCGAGGGATGACGTAAAAGCTCACACAGGTGGCTAGGGTTTCTCTCTCCAAATGACCTCCTTTTATAGACCAACCACTCCACAAACTTTAGGGACCTTTTTACCCCTATTAGGGCAGCCACTATTTGGGCTATCAAGTCATTTTGTGGTGTGTTAATTGTCCACTAATTCAATTAATTAATGGACATTTCTCTTGTACTCAAATCGGGCCTTTAATTTACTAATTAAATAAAGGTCCATAAGCTCTATTTAATTCCTATAATTAAATTGTGTTGAACAAAATTAATTATTAACTTATTAATAATTATTTTGGAATTAGTTAATGCATTAATTTATTTCTATATGATCTCCTTGACTTAATTAATTATAACGGTTCGCAACGGTATATAATTAATTAATCAACTTATCATATTTTCGCAATACACTGCTGCGAATAAATAAATAATGCACTGTGTGATTAAAGTCCTATTTGCGTGACCCTTTGAGGATTTATGCTACGTTGGCCATGAAATTAAATCGCTATTTAATTCCAATAATCATAAGCGGTATCTAGCAACACGTTATGATTCCCAATTCGCATAAATAATGTACTTCTACAATATCTCAATCCTGCATAAGAAATAAAAGTATCTCCTTGTCTGATTCTTATGTCACATGATATCATCGTATAATCCAAGATAGGAATGTGTCATTCTTGCAGATTATACGTTTCTTAATCTAGAGTTGATTGTACAAGTTGGCCAAACAATCCAACTCTATCAAGGGGCCCAAACAGATATCATCACTCACTAGGTATACTAATGAGGGACATACGGTTTTCTTGATGAACAACTTTTCCCCCGCACAATTCAAGAGAGCATAAATAAAGTCCGTATAACAGCCCTTATCAGGAATCAACGGTAGATGATATTTATTGAACCTATCCTCATGTGGAAAAGTTGAACCATCTCAAACTTAGAATCAAACTCATATGAAATAAACAATGACACATAACACAATCCATATGTTTATTTCATTGGGTCAAGTCCTGTACTATGTTCTAATAACATACACATATGCAATTAAGTTGGTAACTCCTTACCTATGATTTGTAGAACTTAATCATCACTTAACTTGCATACTAATCTTTTATGATAATTAATGTTCCTTGTTAATTATCAAGATTACGGACGATTTAGATTTATTACTGTCATTCTAATGAATGATCCACAGAGATCTACAATTCAGATCCTCAACCTGAATGATCTGTCAGTAATAAACTCTAGGAACAAATGATCAAATATCATCAATAACATAAACTAAGATATTAAGTCATTAAATATTGACTTCTAGGACAACTCCAACAACGGTCATGGTGCACGGAACCCTCTATGCATCATGGTTCACAATAGATATTATATATAGAGATATATAGTTTTGCTATGGTGAGTCGCACCAAAAAACTCCTAAATCTGGTCCAAAATGACCGATCCAAACCGTTCAATACAATCTCTCTATTGAAATATTCATGTAGACCAAATTTTATATTATTTTAAAATTTTTAAGTATTTTTTTCGGATTTTTAAAAATTGCTGTTTTTGAACGGTTCAGAACTAATTAAATTAACAATTTTCTCAAATTTAAAAAAAAAACTTAAAAATTTCTAAAAAATATAAAATTTGGTTTACATGCTGTTTCATTTCGTTTCCGTTCCGTTTTGTAAAACGGAACAGTTTTCCGTTTCGTTTTTTGTTCTGTTCTCCATTTTCCATTGGTTTCATTCATTTTTTATTGATTTCAGCCAATTTTTCGGTAAACGAAACACTAACGTTTACCAGTGTCCGTTTCATTTCCGTTCTGTTTTCAGAAACAAAACACGTTTTTCCTTCCATTAGCTGTTCCGTTTGGACAGAACAGAACAGAAACGTGCGAAACATAGCGAAATTGACAGCCCTAGCTGCATCCCCAGGGCTTCATGGTACTTAGGGGTGCATAATGTCTAAAATGATCACGAAAATGGTCAGTTGCGTTAACGTTAACCATTTCGTTTTGGACACGAAATTGACTACCATTTGCTTTAACCGTTTTGTTCAAAATGAAACGGTCGAAATCACGAAAATATCACGAAAATACACATGGACGAAACCGTTTCAAACTTTCGTTAACCATTTCATTTTTGAAACTCAACCAAAATCTTTAACTGTTTCGTGAAACGAAAGGACTGTCAAAATGGTCACCGTTTTCACCCCTGATGGTACTGCAATGTTTGGAGAAGAAGCAGGCTGGATGGCAATTGAGATTGCATGGTCTTGGGCCTATGCTGTTCTTTGTTCCCAATGTAATTATCTGATTCTCAGAGTTTATGCGCTTTTTGCTGTCTCTGTAATAATTGAATGTTGATATTTTGTTTAATTTCTCTGGATGATATAGGTATGGTTGCTATATATGTTTACTTGTTTAGATGTTTTGATGTGCTGTTGTCCCTGTTGGAATGGATTGGTTAGGATAATTTGTTTTCGTCAACATGTGGGTTGCACTACTAGAATTTGGTTTTTCTGCTTCGAATATCTGGGTCGGTATTTTGACGGAGAAAGCTACTTGGGTCAGACTATGGACGCGAGGCTATGCAAGCAAATAATCGCGCCGCTACTAATATTCATCAGCGAGGCTATTCTTTGCGTTCTTGTTTGAAGTGGTGTTGAGTGAGTTAAGTGACACAAATAATTACCACCCTGATAAAATTGGTCAACATCAATCCGGGCCCTCAAGAATTTTGTATGCATAATATTATATTTTATTGTGAGGATAATGATTGTATTATTGTGTTCCAATGCTGACGTAATTATTCATACCATAATAATTGAAAATTTCACGCTATTTAATTCGTTTGTGGTACCAATTTGATACCGCCATTATTTAATTCATATAAACAGTAATTCTTTATTGCTATTTGCATTAAAAAAACATATATTTCTCAACTTGCATTGAAAATTTCATAATCAAACAAGCTTAAACAAAACACAGATCTATAATTGCATTTAATAAAAACCAACACAAGAGTATTTGATACAACTATTCTCGCCACAACATAATTCTACCACATTTATAATGAAAATTCATACAAGTACTAATGGACAAACAAAAGGTTAAAGATTAAACAAAGATTTATTGAAGTTCTTCCATGTTCCCAAACCATTGGGTAAATGCAAGCAGGACTCACATCCATGTTCAGCACACAAGTTATTACCTATTCAACAAGCCAAACAACAAAATAACTTACATATAAGAAATAAAAAATACATGGTACTATCATAATGTAATTACTCTCCGATCGATTTTGAGCAGATTTTATCAGAACGAACTAGTTTTCAATTCAGGATATCCCTCAATCCTTCTATCATCCTTTAATTCTCTATGCTGAATGAATCTCTATGTTAAAATTTGCTTGACAATTTATGAAGTGAGGGATATACCTTAAGCACATTACATAAAATTTTTTAGGCCTGGTCCTAGGCGGTAAATAGCATGTACTCTTTCTAATTGTAAAACAAAATAGCATGTACTCTCAGAAATGGAACTCAATGCATATAACTCGGTGTTGATTGACTCTTTACTGCCTATGATGTACATGCCAAGGAAAATTTTGGTTCTCTGTTGATTGATTCTTTATGTTGGTTGATTTTTTGAAAATTATGGTGATTGATTCTTATGGGGATCCTTCTACATTATACTTGAGACAACAAAAAAAAAATGAACATAAAAAGAACCAACCGAATCTGCCAAGACCATCATCTATGTCGTTGATCATTAAAAAACTCATCTTTCCCTGTTCAAAATTGTAGTTAATTGAAGTACAATTAATTAAAGTTAAACCACAGTATGTGTCTTGTACCAGAAGGGATAAGAAATCCCATAACACTCTCTGATATTGAGCACCATTACGCAATATCAATCAACTGAAGAGTTTTGAAATATTAAGATTTTTTTAACTACAACTACGTTCCAACAAATCAAAACTTGGAACTAATCACCAAGTGTATGTACTACTGTTCTTAGCACAAACATTTCATTGTTAAGAGTTTGGTCAAACTTAGACAAAGAAATTTCCTTGGTTTTGAACAACTTGGGGGCCAATTCTGTACCTATCGCGTATTGTTTTGTAAACATTTTAGCAAAAAATGCTAATTAGTTACAAAATTCATAATATGTCTGTGCATGTTTTTTTATTGAGATATACAAGCTAGCTATTCAAGAAAATGGTGATAGAGTGAATAAAAAATAAATTTTAAAATAAGAGTTCAGCATACCAGCTCTCTCAGATTCAATCTCTCCAGCTGACGTAATAATAGGTTCGACCCTCATTGAACAGAAAATGAGCTCAATTTCAAATGTCTTTCCTTGGCCTTTGCCACCCCCATATCCCTACATTTATTTAAAAAGTAAGAAAAATTAAAGAGAAACATACATAATATAATACATTGGTTAAGTAGGGACGAAGCAGGCATATTTGCAGCATTGGTACATAAATAAAGTTACCTAAAATTAAATGAATATTGTTGTTAAGAAGATGCGTCATGTAGTTTTTGGCAATATGACAAGCTGCAAGAAAGATACATACAAATGAAAAAGTAGTAGTAGAAAATGATAGAAATAAGATGAGGAATTGATGGAGTTGAGTAGTAAATAAGGATACCTGAATTAGGGAACATGAGGGTAATTAAATTAGTAATTACTTAGAATTAAGAAGGAGAATGGTAGGATAAGTTGGTGTTTAGAATTAAGCTTACCAACTTTGTCATGAAAATGAAATGAAATGGAATGAAATAATTAAGGATTAAGGAACCAGCAATTAGTAGGAGAAGATTAATTAAATAGCAGGAAGAACTTACGAGGAAGAGATGGGCGATATAGTAATCTCCCTGGAAATACTAGAAAGAGCAAGTTGTTAACAACTTTTACACACAGCTTTTCCTGCATTATTGTGCATGTTATCACAATTTTGAAAAGAACAAAGGTAAATTAATCATCAAGTGATACCATATATGTCCCCCAAATTTTGTAAGTAAATCACAACTACAGCAACATATTAAATTGTGATTATGAAAAGCATATCATTAACCCGACTCAAGAGATAACCCATCTAAGCAATCAGCAACCCCATCTGACATAGCAGAGACTGAAATCTCGATCCTTCTCCCCCTTGCTAACCAAAAAATTTCTCTGTTGGAGTGCATCTTTGCTTACATCTTTGCAATTGGTTCACGATAATATCAAACAAGATCTAGACCTAATACTTGATTTAAACTCTAAATCACTCAAATTAAAAAATTAATTACAAATAAAAATTGAAAGAAAGCGTACATATTTGCAAGGATGGCAAGCTTCTTTTGAGGTTGAGAGTTTGGATTCCTAAAAGCGTTTGGATGGCTTCGACCTCGGCCTCTACCTTCGATGCCTCGTCTGATCCACATTCAACTCATATGATCTATCAAAGGAGAAGAGTTGAACTCGAAGATTTCCTCGTCAAGGAGTTGCCGAATGGTAGAATTTTCGAGAGAGAGAACAGATAGTAGATACACTTGAGAAGATAGAGGAACTTGGAGAAGATCTAATTTTAGGGAAGGGTGCGCCGATGGATGGCATGGCATGGCATGGCGGTGGAGCCGCCGAAGAGTCGTGTTGAGATAGAGAGAGAGGGTAAAGGAATTTGGGGGAATTTTGAGTGAAGAGGCACGGTTATGGGGGATTATATGGATCATAACTTGTGCCCTAATTTTGAGATATTCTAGCTGTGTAGAATTATTCTATGATAAATCATACCGTCCATTTAATATCCAACGAAGTGGAAATTGAAATGCATAGTTTGCATTCCAGATGCAATTAACTTGGATGGATGAATAACCCTCCGAAAATTTTCGTTGCCGCTAAATTAATTTGGTTACAATATTTCATGGCGAGATGGGGGGAAATTTTTTCACTTTTCCCGCTGAATCAATATCAATAAATGAATTAATTTTAAAGTTATATTTATTCGCACATCTCGTTGATTGATTAAACTTGCCTTGTTTTATTTCAATGAGAAGATGTTTATGTAAGAACAGAAATCAATCAAATAATAAATTCTCAATTTGGTTAAAACATAGCAATAACATTATATTACTGAATGATAATTTATATGAATTTGCAATTAAAACAAATTCCATGTCAAATTATACTCTCTTGAGGCAAAATCTTCAAAAAAAAAAAAATTGTAAATTCTGCTAGAATATTGCATATTACACTTTTAATTTTTTGGTTGTTCTTTAATTGACCGGATATATTGATGTAGAAGAAAATTATTTTTAGTTGAATTAGAATTTGTTTTGTCTTAATTGAGTTATTGAATTTGTTTGCATTATTTTTTGTCACTAAAATTTGTTTGTATTAATTGAAATAACTAACCGTTAAATTTGGAAGTATCATACTTATATTATATTTAATAGACATAAATGTATATGTATTAAGCATAAACATTCCTTAAAAAACTTTGTCATTATTGATCCCAAAAATTTTATGTTTTAAATTCATACTGCATTAAAAATAGAAAAATATAAAAATAAATTGAATTTCAAAATACAATGCAAAATAACGGATGATTTAATGCTCATTTTTATAGATACTATTTTGTGATCTTTGATCAACAAGAAGATTTCAATATGAAAAACACATTGAGCTATTCAGATCCGTCATTTGAATTTTTTTATGGTGAGATATAAGCGAATTTAATGGAGCACTCCATCAATATCGCTTTGATCATAGCATTTCTCATATCAGACGGTTTGGATTGGTCATTTTGAAGTAGACCGAAGAGTTTTGATCAGTATGCACTGAAACTTCAGTACATTACTATGCACCACTCGTAAGAATGAATCTAACGAAGTTAACGAGGTTCGTTTGTTTGTTTATCTCTTGATCGAGTATCAAATATTCAAATAAACTCTAAATTTTTCAAAACTTTTTACGAAGAATTACATATAAAAAATCACCTTTTAATTTGTATAATTGTGATGTAATTTTAATTAGATTAACAATATTTCTCATAGAATATATTACTCGTTGATTTATAATAGTGAAAATCTGTCTTTGTAGTATATCATGTGAGATTTTTAAAGTGAATTTATACTTATATAAAATAAGTTCATAATGATGATCTAACTCAATGCTTTTTGACAACCTATTATTATTAATGATAATCCGTACACTAGAGTGTACTATATCCAACTATATATATATATATATATATATATATAATGGCTAATGTGCCACGGGTGGCAATGCCATCCATTTTTCTTTTGAGTCATTTTTCGATATCCAAAATTCAAATAGTCGATCCAAACCGTTTAAGTTGATCTCTATATTGGAATATCCTTAGAGACTAAATTTTATATCTTTTTGAATTATTTTGCTATTTATTATGATATTTTCAAAAAATATTATAATTGGAGTATTTCAGGCCCTCCAATTTAAAAATATCATAATAAATAGCAAAAAATTTTGAAAAAAATATAAAATTCGATCTCCAAGAATATTTCAATATAGAGATCAACTTGAACGGTTTGGATCGACCATTTGAATTTTGGATATCGAAAAATGACTCAAAAGAAAATGGGTGGCATTGCCACCCGTAGCACATTAGCCATGATACATAGAGGGCTCTGTGCACCAAGACCGTTGATCGGAGGTAAAACCTAAGTCAAATTAAAACCTCAAATCTAATCTTATGTAGTATAGCTTGAGGGTCGAATCCACAGGGACAGATTTTCTAAACCTTTAATCTCTAGTAATTCAATTCTATTTAATCTAAAGGGCAATTTGGTCAAAATAAAATAAATCAAGGTTTTGTTATTTAAAACTAAAAATTAAACTAAGAAAATTAAATCTAAATTACTGAAATACTCTCTAAATTAACCTAATGACTTAAAGAAAATTAAATAACTCGAATTAATGGCTTAAACTAGGGTCAATTGGTCGGGTTCCTCTACCTGGCCCTATTCAGGCGGATCCGCCAGCTTCCTGGCGGGGTCGCCAGAATAGGTCGTTAACTCCGTTAATTAGTTTTATATCTTCTCTAAGTGCAGATTGTTGGTCAAATCTCAGGGTCAAATATAAACTCTCGTTCTCTATTTGGATAACTAAGTTTTAACCTTTAAACCTCCTAGGAATCCTAAGTTTTAACTCTCATTCCTTAGCTTAGGGTTTCTAAGTTTACCTTTCTATTCGGTAGGATATCCTGTATCTCTCGATACTAGGTAAAGACATACTTTTCAGCTAAGTCCTGGTTTCTCCTTTCGGTTACTCCCTATCCTATGTAGTGCGATTTTGAACTTAACTTGAAATTAGGGTTTTTGATACCAAACTATTAGACAATGCCTTAATCTAATGGGTAAACCTTCAAATCAAGCAAATCGAAATCACAAACTTCAGCAAATAAGATCAAGAAAGGTAAGGCAAATAGAAAAGATATAATCCTAATTAAACTTATATTAACTACCAAGTTAAGAGGTTTCCTACAATTGCCCCTAAACTAAACTACTCACTACTTGTCATAATAAACATACAAAATTAAGGTTTCATCGAATCAAACATCAAAGCAAATAAATAAAAGGAAGAATACAACAATCGGCAATGATTTCTCCTCTCAGCTTGGATTCAGGCGGAGTCAACAGAATCCTGACGGGGTCGACTGGATCCTGGCTGTGATGGTTTGCTGCAACTTCCTCTCAAAATTTGCTCTAAAATTTGACTCTCCTTGAAATCTCCTCAAACCATGTTTATATAAGCTTTAGCATTGATGGGAGGCGCTCATAATAGCAGGAAGATGCTTCTGGACGTGATGAGAATAGAAAACAACCGCCTTCCCAAGATAAAATCTCTAAAACGGACACTTTCTGCTAATTCTGGAAGGTTTCGGGCGGACCTGTCTGAAATCCGGCCGAGAACAGGTCTGGAAATTTCAGCACTATGCCTTGTTCGTATTTTGCCCATATCTTCTTCATTCGGACTTCATTTGAGGTGATTCAAGAACCGTTGGAAAGCTTGTGAGAAGCTCTACGTTTTTATGGATTCATATATGTCATATTTTTATCCAAAATCTGCATAAAAATAGAGATTATTGTAGTAACTCTTTCTTTGACTAAAACTTAATTAAAACTAACCTAAATATATCAAAATCTAACTAAAACACAAACATTTAATTGAAATTAAGGCCTAAAAGGGTTGAATATTTCAATGTGAAACCCGTCTATCAACCGTTTGATCGGTGATTTTGCAAATTGACAAATCTAAATTAACTAATCCAATCTATATATTGAAATCTCATAACAAACAAAATTTTACAATTTTTTTATTTTTTTTTACTATTTTTTTTGAATTTTTTAAAGTTTGTCTTTTTTGCTATAAATACACTAATTTGTAGCAAAAATGACAAGATTTAAAAAATTCGAAAAATAGTAAAATATAAATAATATAAAATTTGGTCTTCATTAAGATTTCAATACGGAAAACAATTTGAGCTATTTTTGACATTTTTTTTTCAAATTAAAGTTGCTATTTTTTATGGAAACTAATGGAAAGAATATTAAAAAAATGAAAATCTGAAAAAAAATCGAAAATACTATTAAAATTTTTTAAAATATTTAAATTGATTTGCTATGAGATATTTTTGTCTTGCCATTTTTCTGTAAGATATTTTTCGAGTGGAATCATAAATCAAAACACAAATTGTTAGTTCGGGTAAAAAATAACAACAATGGTATATTATTGAAAGATAAATAATATGTATTTGCAACTTAAACAAATTCCATGTCGAATATACTCTCTTGAGGTAATTTTTTTTCTTTTTTGCAAGTTCTGTTGGATATTTTTATTTTCGTAGATATTATTGCTTTAGAAATACAAAGCTCTAAGCGACTTATTAATTTGTTGTGTTCCATTAGAATCCTTTGGCTGTCAATTTTTATGCAAAGTTTGCATTGTGATTCAGTCAAATGACACGGTGGGAAATTTTTGTTATCAGCCCGCCAAAATTTTTCATTGAAAATTCCCAGTTGCAAACTTTTCTACTGTCGTGAACATATTTATATTGGTGTTTTATTTGAATTATTGTACTTCTATTTATAATACACAGATTTAAATTATTTATTAATATTATTATTAATTATCAATAAGTAAAATTATTATTACTCTTTTATCTTTAATACATTGACGATGAGTGAATGAATGTGTGTAACTATAAACGTCGCGCTAATTCAAATTAATATATGATTAAATAATCGTATTATGGTGTTGATTCATATGAAATGAACATTTCGTGTTTATTATTTTTCAATGATTGTTTTGGGTTATTAATATTTTTAGTAATCGAGAGAAACATCATGTAATTTTAGCATATCAATGTAAATATTAAAATGGTATTTATAATATGACATTTTTTTTACAATGTCGACTATTAACCATATGCACTAATATCTTAACTCTTTTACGTTTTAACTATTCAAAGTATACTTGGATATCATCGAATTTGACTTTTTAATTTTATGGGCCAGTTATGGGTACAAAAAATGCCAACTACATTTTATTTATTTTTTAGTCATTACTATACTTTGTTTATATCGTATTAATGTTTTAAAGAGACATGAAAGGTTAGTTATGTAGCAAATTAGACGAAGCATTATCTCTTCAACCAATAATTTATCATTATGTAAAAATACGTTCCCCTCCACTATTTTGGCTTGTCGGATTTTTAGAGAATAGTTTTGGAGTTGGTCTCCGTGCTACATTAAAATACATAATATTTGTAATGAACACCTATGATAAACAAAACCAAATTTCACAGAAGATCACGTGAAAAAAGAGGAAGTGGTCCCGTTAGAATTCTATTGCAGCATCTTGGTGTTTCCTTTGGTGTTGCATGTCAATAAAGATGTTCCTTTTATACTTGTTGCACAAAAAGCATATTACAGCTGCCACAGAAAATAAAAAAATCACTTCTTTGGAGAATGATTTGTTTACATGACAAATTTTGGCATTCTATTGGCGTTAATTCACCCACGGTATCTAAATTTCACGGAACGATTTAAATTTCGATCAATTTTATTATTTTTATTAATACGTATCTGATTATTCGGCGAGGGTATATAGCGTCCATAGACGAAATATTTTTCCGTGCTAATTATTCTGCGTGGACTATGATCGCTAATAAAAAATTTTCTGTGCTCATTTTTATTTTAGCGTGGCTGATTGATTTTGTGACGCTAAGTGGTGTTGCTGCTTGTAGTGCCTAGGCTGATTGCGTTATAGCAATGTTTTACTTTTTTGGTTTTTTATTTTTTCTTTTGTACTGTTTCGTTTTTTATGGAAAATGAGATTGGATGACGCTCCTACCATTTTTGAAAAAAAAAATAGAAAAACGCTTGTATGCAAATCTTCGCATTTACGAGAAATGACCAACCTATTAGTACGTGATTGAACTTGTAATATTAATTTTAACATAAATTAACTAGTCGGAATAATCATGAATCATTCAAGTAATTATCCCTATTACTTTAACCACAAAAAGTGCTGAATACTTTCAATATTGACGATAATATCAACCAATATAATTCACAAATCAGCATATAATTTGGATACAAATACGACTTCATCACTGTCAAACTATCACATGGAATATTATAATGTAGAAATTCAAACAAGTACACTAGTACATGAATACTTCTTAGTTACAAATTTACAATATTCAAATGTAGAAATTCAAACAAGTACACTAGTACAGGAATACTTCTTTATGCATTGAGAAATCCTATCCATCATAAAAGAAGGAAAGCTAAAATAAATAAATAAAATAGTTTTAATATTTTGATGGGCCCATCTGGCCCTTTATTCTTCGTTCCTCTTAAAGACAAACACCCCTCCTCCCGAAAAAATTAAAACTAACGTTACTGTTCACACGAATTTCGAGAATAACAGTTAAAAATTCGGAATTTTAAAAATAACGTTGTTGGATCGGCGTTTCAATCGCCGAAATCACAGAACCCTTGGATCGGCATTCCAATCGCCGATCCAAGAGTCTGACCATTTCAGTCCGCTGAATTTGCTTTTTTTAGTGCGCAATTTGATTTTTAAACACTCAAAGTTGGTTTGCAATAATTTTTTTTGTCGTTTTCCCGCTTAAAATTGTCTATATAAGCTCAATTGTCATCATTTATTATTCACAAACTAAGTTTTTCTCGTTAGTCTGAAATTGATAAATTTTCTCCTCGTCATTCCATATTCGCAATATCACTTCTTCGTAGATAATAATTTTAAATTAATTATTAAATTTATTTTATTTGATTTGCTAATAGAGTTTTAATTTTGAAATTTTAAGCAAATGGGTCCTAAACCAAGCTGCGTCTCTTCTGCTGTTATTTTGATCGGAGATCAGCGGACTAGCGAACAACGATTATTTTCTGCATTGATGTTACAATATCATGGATAAAAATTTGTAGTTAAGGAATTAGAAGGAAATCAATATCATGTTAGGGGCCCCAAATTTTTTACAGATTTGGTTGAGAGGAATGGAGGTTTTGATCTTGGAGGGTCGCGGTTGACTCACCTGCCAGCAGTTCCACCTGGTTTTGAAAATCATCCCGCAGCTTCAAATGTTGTCCATCTCCGCTAAATGGAATAGTATTATGTTTCTGTCATCGGTATCTTATTATGGTCATTATTAGTGAAATAAGTTTGTGTGACAGTCGTCACTTGTAATGTTTGCCTTATATTACTGAAATATGTTGTTTTGTCTATTTACTTTTATTAAATTTTTTTTATGATATGTATTGAAAATTAATATGCAAAGAAATTCAGAATAAAAAAATGCACACCATTAGAAGAAGAGCTAAATTTTATAACCATAATATAAAGTAACACACCAAAATAAAGAAAGAAAAAACTACTTAAAAAACAAACCATTCAGTTGCTACTTAAAAACAAACTACCTAAGAAAACAAAATATTTAGATATTTTGGGTGTCCGCATATTGTAGAATTTCATCCCACCATGGGTCTTCTTCTTCGTCTTCTTTTTGTTGTTGGTTACTTACACCAGGATTATCAGCGAATTGAGCGGCTTCGTTCCAGAAAGCTGTATCGGTTTCTTGTTGTTCTATCTCTGTCATTCTAGCTGCTGCAATACTTTTTTGTTCATCTCTCTCCTTGTGCCATCTCAGACGCTCCCTGATTTTTTTTCCAATTTCTTCTTCTTTCAATTTTTGCCTCTCTTCGGCAGCCTTTTGTACAATTTTTCTCTTTTTTTCCGCCTCATCTCTATCTTTCCATTTCTTTTCTTGTTGATCCCACCAAGCTTGTTTTTCGTGGTCATTGTAGTGATCACGCAAGATGGTCTCTTTGTAATTGAAAACCTGACCACACTTTGTACAGGTCACTGTGTGGTCTCCACGAAAGTTTTAAATTCTTTCATAAACGGTGCAGTGTGTTTTTGGTGCTGAATATGATTTTTCTGTTGGTGTTTGTTGGGGAATTGGTTGCGGTTTTTTGTAGTAATCTTCATACCAGTCACAATTCTTATGTTTGGGTTTGCTCAGCATTCTTTGGAGGTGCTCCTTGCGATCTCTTTCTTCCCCACCATTAATGTGCCACTGGTAGTGTATTTTTAAATCGAACTCTATCCCGTCATCTTCGTAGATATTGTATTTGAAAGTGCGAAAATATGTGCGACATTTTGCATGATAATCTCCTTTTTCTATTTCATTTGTATTGACAGGGGAATGTTGGTAATTTAGCCAGTATTCATCTCGGGTAGCTGTTCGCCAATTTGGAACATCACTATTGGAGTGAGAGCTATTTCCTTTGTCCATGACAGTGAATTTTTCAGGAAAAAGAATTGAGTGTGTGTTGCATAATCTGGTTGATGAAAGGTGGTTTTATAGACAATTTTAGATTTAGAATCACACAATAAAAAATTAATTTCACGTGATTCTTTTTCAGACCACGCCTGTCCTTTTGCAGATGGCAGATGGGGATCAGTATACTTTTTCAGACTTTATCAGACCACGCCTGTCCTTTTGCAGGGGGCAGATAGGCATCAGTATACTTTTTCAAACTTTATCAGACCACGCCTGTTCTATTGCAGGGGACAGATGGGTATCAGTATACTTTTTCAGACTTTATCAGACCACGCCTGTCCTTTTGCAGGGGGCAGATGGGTATCAGTATACTTTTTCAGACTTTATCAGACCACGCCTGTCCATTTGCGGGGGGCAGATGGGTATCAGTATACTTTTTCAGACTTTATCAGACCACGCCTGTCCTTTTGTAGCTAATTATTAGGTTAAACAATAAATACTGCATTAACAATTAATAATAATATTATTAAGCAATCACAAAAATACATAATAAATAATAATATTTAATAATTAAATTATTATTAATATAATAACTAATAACACTTACCAATTTAATAGTAATAATCATGCAATAATCACAAAAATACATAATAAATCATAATATTTAATAATTAAATTATTACTAATATAATAACTAACAACAAGTAACAAATTTATAATAATATTTAATAATTAAATTATTACTAATGTAATAACTAACAACAATTAACAAATTTATAATAATATTTAATAATTAAATTATTACTAATATAATAACTAACAACAAGTAACAAATTTATAATAATATTTAATAATAAAATTATTAGTAATATAATAACTAACAACAATTAACAAATTTATAATAATATTTAATAATTAAATTATTACTAATATAATAACTAACAACAATTACCAAATTTATAATAATATTTAATAATAAAATTATTACTAATATAATAACTAACAACAATTAACAAATTTATAATAATATTTAAAAATTAAATTATTACTAATATAATAACTAACAACAATTAACAAATTTATAATAATATTTAATAATTAAATTATTACTAATAACACTTACCAATTTAATAGTAATAATCATGCAATAATCACAAAAATACATAATAAATCATAATATTTAATAATAAAATTATTACTAATATAATAACTAATAACAATTACCAAATTAATATTAATAACAATGCATTAATAATAGCAATTAATAATAATATTAATAAGTAAATATAATAATAGAAAATAATAATAAAAGATAAAACAGTAAAAGTATTAAAAAAGTAACTTTTAGCGGGAAAGCAATTGGATCGGCGTTTGAAACGCCGATCCAATTGGTTTTCCGCTAAAATTTACTTTTTTTAATGCTTTTACTGTTTTTATACTTTTAATCATTAATTTTTAGCTTGGATCGGCAATTGGAACGCCGATCCAACTGGTTTTCTGACTTTTTTAATGCTTTTACTGTTTTTTTATGGTTTTAATCATTCATTTTTAGTGGTTTTTATCATTAAAAGAATTGGATCGGCGTCCCAAATACCGATCCAAGGTGTAAATTGAATTTAAGTGCGATTTAACAGTGCGTTTTAGTGCGATTTGATTTGATTGCTCATCATTATTTCGACTCTCATTTGGTTATAAATAGAACATGCCGTTCCGAATTCGAAAATCACCCATCATTTTCAAATACTCGACTCTCTATACTGTCAAAAATATGATTTCCATTCCGATTTTCGTTAATCAGTCTCCATATAATCCATCAAATTATTTCAGTTTGGATGCAACTTCGCAAACTGATTATGAATCAATTAAAGAAATAATTTTATCAGCATTGGGATTTTATCAAGGTCATTATAATTTGAGAATTGTTTCACATTTTAATACCATAATTGAAGGGAGGTTCCAGCAGATGCAGTTGCCGGTGAACTCTGAAAATTAATGGCGGTATGTACGACGTGAATGCTTCCAAGCAAGAAGGCTACACGGCTTTAAACTTCACGTTGATTTGCTTCCAGCTACTGGTGGTGGCCTACAAGGTAACTTACGACAAATTTTATTAGTAAAATTACTTTATTATTTATTTTTGAATTAGGATTACAATAGTCATGAACATATGCAATATATAATTTGCTTAAATTAGGATTATAATTCTTTACTAAACATAATTGGCTTATTAAGAAACTTTTGGTTAAAACATCTTTTGCATAATTGGACAAAATTACAAATTAAATTTGTGCCATTATAGAATTGATAAAATTAGTTTTTTAAAGTAATTAATTTACTCTTGCTATTAATTGTACGCATTTATAATTAATTTGCTCTTGCCTTTACTCTTGAATAATAAAATTTTAAATTAAGCCTTTTAAAATAAAAGCAAATCAATAATTTTGATTACGATGACACAGAAATTATATAATTTTTTATTATATATTTTTAAATTAGGGGGACACACAAATTATAATTATAATTACGATTATAATTATAATTTGAATGAACAAGTCAATAATACCGAAGAAGACGAAGAAATAAATAATCAATACAATACGAGTGCACAGGGTTGGGATTCTTGGGAACAACCTGAGAGTAGTAGTCGACAACAAAGACAAGAGCGAACAAATATGAGTGCATGGGGTTCGGATCCTTGGGACCAACCTGAGAGTAGTAGCGGACGAGAAAGACAAGATGGAACAAATAATGAGTACAACACCAATGCACATGATTGGGATCCATGGGACCAATCTGAGAGTAGTAGACCAGTTAGAGAAGAAGCAGAGGAAGATGAAGAAGAAGAAGGGGATATAGACGAACTTGACGAGACATACGACCGTGGCCCGGGTTATCAGTCGAATTATGCAACGGGGGAGGATTTCACTGATGAAGAGGAAGAGTTTTGGGCGTCACAGGATATGGAGGGAGAGGGTCTGTATGCGCAGGGTTTCACGAATCACGAGTATTACATTACCGGAAGGACCGATAATTACCATCCCGTTAGCCAATTTCTGGATATCTCTGAGTATAGAAATTCGATTCCACAACCGTCTCAAACAGAAACTTCTGGGCCTTTAGCGCAAGGAAATATTTTTATGTCAAAACCACAATTAAAACAAGCTTGTAATAAATACGCCGTAGATAATAATGTACAGCATAAAACCACTAGAAGTACTCAAGAATTGTATGTATTGGATTGTAAGGTGCCTACCTGTAAGTGGCATTTGTATGCCCGTACAGAAAGGAAGGTGAATTTTGGAGAATAATAAAGAATGAAGAAGAACATACTTGCGTGAGAAGGGCCGAAGATTTCACACATGAAAATCTGACGGCAGAGGTAATCGCAAACAGCATCAGGAATGCAGTGAAAAGAGATCTTGGTATTTCTATAGATGACGTAAAATCTATATTGGAGAAAGAATATCCAAATGTAAAACCAACCTATAACAAGTTATGGCGTGGGAGAGAGAAAGCGATCGAACAAGTTTTTGGATCGTGGGATGGATCATACAACAAACTTTCGAGTTTATTATTGGCTATACAGAGAACGACCCTAGGGACACAGATCAAATGGTTGACAGAGAGCGTAGGGGATCCCAACAGAGCTATGTTCACCGCAGCAGCATGGGCATATAGGCCTTGTATCGCGGCAGTACCATACCTAAGGCCTGTTATCAGCATCGACGCGTCGTTCTTATCGGATCGCTACAAGAGAAGATTGTTAGCGGCATGCAGTTTTGACCCAGAGCAGCGGTTGCTTCCACTAGCATTTGCACTAGTGGTAACTGAGAACGAACAATGTTGGGGTTGGTTCATGAATTTTCTAAGGCGGCAAGTTATCGGGGAAGGAAGAAAATTCTGTGTTGTTTCGGATCGCCATTGGGGAATAAGGAACGCGTTCAAACAACCCCAATATGGTTGGCAAGAGGATGCGAACCCTTCATATGCCGTGCACCGGTATTGCATGCAACATGTATGTGAAAACGTGTTCAAGGCATCTGGAAAAGACGCAGCTCTACCAGACAAATTCAGAAATAAGTTGGCCAACAAGAAAAAAATGAGGCCCTTCTACAAAATGTGGAACGAATTGAAGAAAACGAATTCAAAGGCGATCGACTACCTTGAAAAGTGTGGGAAAGAAAATGAAACAGATGGCAACGAGCAGTGGAAACCTGAAAGGTGGGCATAAACGTATGACGGTGGTTATTGTTGGGGAATTATGACGAGTAATGGATCAGAAAGTCTCAATAGCAGGTACAAGGCTGAGAGAAGACTACCAGTTGTTGGACTTGTGGAAGGCACTTGGTACAAAACTGTTAAATGGTTTAATGAGAGGAAGCAAATAGCTTTGGCGAGACAGGCGGAGGGAGAACGATGGCCAAAAGAAATACAACTTAAGCTGATGAAACATACTCTCAAAGCAGGTACAAATATATTTCCAATGTAATCATATTTACTTGTACTCTTTAAAATGTATAATGATATAAATTCATATTTACAGCGGCAATAAACGTTATCACCGTTGACATTGAACGTGTAGAATTTGAACCTCAAGTGCCATTCGAAAAAAATGATCCGGGGGTAACCTGGAAATACCAAGTTTTCCTCAAATGTGATTACCAACCGAGAGATCCTCAACTACCGAGCAGGCGTGCTTGGTGTAAGTGCAGAAAACCTCAACTCACAGGAATACCATGTCTTCATGTGGTTGCCGTATGCGGTCATTGTAGGTGGGATGTTTATGATTTTGTAGACGAACGGTACAGCATAGAGAATATGGTTAAAATATGGTTAACATGTGATTTTCACTGCTACGAAGACGAAGATAAGTGGCCTCGGTATGATTGTCCCGTGATCTATCCGGATAAGACAATGATTAATCGGGGCAGGCGAAAGAAGGATCGTGATTGGATATGGATGGATGCAATGAGAAATAAAAATCAGGCAAACCAAAGGCACCGAACCAAAAGGGACGCTGCGGTGGCCAACGACACATCTCAACCTATATCGATGGAGGACCTTCAATCTGGTCGTCGTACAAGTCGTCCTACCAACACACCGAGGACACGGAGGACTACAAGACCTTCTGCAAGGAACAGAACTCAATCTTCTACAGGGAACCAAAGTGAACCTTTTAGGGAGCCCGTTCAACCTAGCCGGAATTCTATCAGTATTGATACTCGCAATGAAAGTCGCGTCAGTCTTGGGATAGAAGGTATTCAACCACGTCAAAATTCCATTAGCCTGTGTGACCGATCAATGTCACTCCGATTTCCCACAAGTCACGGAGCATCAAGTAGCAGGGAGAGTCATGGCGCATCAAGTAGCAGGGGACCATCTCAAAGCACAAACAGTGGGGGAGGGGGACTACGACGTGGGGTTGCCCGGCTAGGATCAAGGTTCATGAATATCTTACCAGGAGGAGGCCGGCGTTAGTTTTATGTAATATTTTTATGTATTTTTTTTTTAAATTTACCTTTTATAGATCGTTTTAAGGGTTGACTTTATGTTATTCGGTGAAGATAGCTCTAATTTTAATATTTATGGTTAACAAAATTCATAATATTTTGCATCTACAATAATTATTTATGATTTTTTTTAAATTTTTTTCCGCGTAGTCTTGCAATCCTAAAAATGGAACAAATTAGAAGTAGGGTTCCTCGGAAATGATATCTTAGGTATTTTAGCGATTTTATGTTTTTTATGCGTTTGACCTTATGGTATGAAACTTACAGGCATGAGAGTGCAGCGCCTTTATTACCTAATGTGATATTTTAAGAATTTGTTAGAATTTTTTCGCGTAGTTTTGCAATCCTAACAAGTGACGGAATCAAAGCCAAATACGAAATATAAATATCACAATAAATATCACACTCGTACAAAAATATAAATATCACAATAAATATCACACTATCCTACTGATGTCCATCACGACGGAACCATCCCTGAGAATGAGATAAATCCCATGTAGCACCAGGCAAGTTTCGAGGCTCTCGACCGGGAGCAAGTCCTGGGGGAGGAGGGGGGGGAGGATATGTCGTAGAAAATGGAGTGGAATGACGAGGCGGTCTGCTAGATGAGGCCCCAGAATCGCCGAATGGATGGTGCGATATAGGTGTGAATGGGTCCTGCAGTGGGGTACCGTATGCCTGATAGTATGCATCAGCCTGAGAGATAGGTGCGGGAGTAGGCACAAAGGGCTGACTGTACCCTCCTCCGTACTGAGTCTGAGTATATGGTGGAGGTGGAGGGTAAGGACTCCCATATGTATACTGTGTGCTGTGCGGTGGAGGCCGCGGCTGTATGGTCTGGGGCTGCGGACGGGACGGAGGCTGCGGCTGTGTGCTCCGGGGCTACGAATGGGGTGGGGCCTGCGGCTCTGTGGTCTGAGGCTGGGAATGAGGTCCTGTGGATCCGGAGTGAGGCTCAAAAACACCGGAATGTGACCGTCTGCTCTGAACCAGAGGCTGACTGGGTTCACCTCATGCACAAATAGTTGATGCCAGTCAATACCTCGATAGGTATTATGCTGGTATCCCATCAATTCCTCCATTCTCGACCAAGGCTGTTTTATTCAAATCACAGTTAATCAACAAAATATAATTGCGAGAATTAAATAATGAAATTAATAATGTGAACAGTTAAATATACCTCAGGTGGCGGTGGGGGAACTGTCTGATAGAGCATAAACTGATGCATTACACGATCTACGTGGTGCCACATCACGACCCAATAATGAATGCATGGGATGCGTAGAAGGAACATCCTCTGCTCAACCTGGGCACAACGAGACATGCGGTCCCTGATGTGATCATAAGGCCTCCACACGACATGCTCAGGCTTCATTTTCATGCAGACATCCCTCGCATATTCTATCCCACTGCGAGTAGGGCCGGTGAACTTTTTCGATTTATGTCTCGTCGTCCACTTCCTGCATTTCCATTTTGTTGTTTGTTAAAGTCAAATAAAACATATTTTAAATATTACAATTAAAATCAAATCAACATACCTCCCATAAGGCGGACACGAGTCAATACTTGGTAGACCCCAACCATCAAAATCCTTCGTGATCGACGGCCGACTAAGTAGTAATCTTGCATACGACCACAACTGCAAGAGCAACCAAGGAGCACCAATATCTATATTGTTATTAATGAAGGCAGTGTCCAAGCCTCGGTATAGCATGGCAAGAGTGGCACCACCCCAATTGTACTACACCGAATTACTAGAATGAAGATCCTGCAAATAGAAATTATTTTCTTAAGGAATATCATCAACTCTTTCATATATTTAATTTCTTATTAAAGTGCAATAAATGTGAGATATTTATTTCTTGGCTAACCTCCAATAATTGCAAATAAAAACATGGAACCGAGTCACCCGTGCCGTCAGGAAATAACTCGCACCAAAAAATCTCCAACACGCAAGCGCGTGTGTATCTGTCGATCCTCGCTGCGTTATTCATGCCAGGCCCCCCAATCTGATTCCAAATCCTACGCAGTTCCTTTAACCGAACGGAATGAGATTTCCTACATTACATTATTAATGTAATTTGATTGTAAGAACTATATATATTTAAAATTAACATAAAAATAAATTTTTTAAAACCTTCTTACTTCCGTTCTTTTTCCCTGAAGCACTTCTCAACTATCGCCGTGTCTGTATCCTCCGGCAACGCCAAATTCTGGAGTAACTGTATGGCGTCATAATCGGTCCGTCTAGTAACGGTTCTGCCAGCCGTAGGTAAACCGTATAAGAAGGCCACATCCTGCAAATAGTTCAAATTTTATACATATATAGTTACAAAAAAAAAATATTACAAATAGGTATTGATCCTTACCTCTAGAGTGACCGTCATCTCGCCAACGTGCGGAAAAAAGAAAGTGTGGGTCTCTGGCCTCCAGAACATGGCTAGACCCTGCAAAAGCGAATGATCGAGCTGCATATGACCTAACTGAACGAAATGTATCAGTCCAAGTCTCATCAAACGCTCATCCACCTCAGCAGTTCGTGACATCTTAGCCCTACGTAGTACTGTCCTCCAATGCTGTATATATATATTTTTTTAATTATTTAAAAAAATACTATCAAAATAAAAATATATAAGTAAAAAAAAGTAAAAGAACAATAATAACTTACACCAGTGCCACGAACTTTCGACTCATCCAAATGCAAGAGACGATCTGCATTAACAGGACCGGGGGGAACAATAGGATCCGCTGATGTAGAAGCCTCGGCATCAACAGAAGCGGTAGATGTAGAAGCGCCAGGATCTCTACGAAGCCTCGTAGATCTACGAGGTGGTGCCTCTGGTACTCTTTTTCTCGGTGGCATTTTTACTACACTATAATAAAAATTATCAATGTAAATAATCTAATAAAATTTCGGCAGCATCTCCCCTGTACCTGGACTGTTTTCGAAAAAAAAAACACCCAAATCCCTCCTAATTACAAACCCAAATCTCATACAACAAAATTTCAAATCTCATGCAATAACATTTCCAATCTCATACAACAACATTTCCAATTTTCTATTTTTTTACATATTTAAAAATTTTTTTAGAATAATTATTCTAATTTTTCATTTATTTACCTCAATAAAATAAATTAATTAAATGTATAAATATTAAAAAAAACTCACCTCGACTAGAAGCGCTGCTGTCTCTTTTTAGAAAATTTTCCTACATTTAAAAAATTAATCTATCAATTTTTATTATTTTATTTACTTTTTCTAATTTGTAATTAACTTATCCACAATTATAAAATGTAAAAAATAATTCAAAAAAAGTTTGTAATTACATATTATAATTATTCTGATTTTTTAATTATTTTTTCAATATTTATTCTATTTTTTTCTATTAATTACCTAATTAAACTAATTAAATTAAATAAATAAACTAATTAAATTCAATAAAAAATTTTCAAATTACATATTAAAATTATTTATATTTATTCTGATTTTTTACTAATTTATTCATTATTTTTTCAATATTTAATCTATTTTTTAATTACTTATCTAATTAAACTACTTAAATTAAATAAATAAACTAATTAAATTCAATAAAAAAATTCCCAAATTATATATAATAATTATTTATATTTATTCTGATTTTTTACTTATTTTTTCATTATTTTTTCAATATTTAATCTATTTTTTTAATTACTTACCTAATTAAATTAATTAAATTAAATAAATAAAATAAATATAAAAAAAAAAACTAACCTCAGAAGCTCTGTTCCGCGCGCGAGAGAGAATGAGAGAAGGGGTGGGGGATGAGGGGTCGCTGTCTCGCTTATATAGGAGCTCAGAACCTTGGATCGGCGATTGAAACGCCGATCCAAGGGTTCTGTGATTTCGGCGATTGAAACGCCGATCCAACAACGTTATTTTTAAAATTCCGAATTTTTAACTGTTATTCTCGAAATTCGTGTGAACAGTAACGTTAGTTTTAATTATTTCGGCCCCTCCTCTCTATCAGGTTTTCTAGCCCAGTTGGGCTGTGAAGGTGCAGAAATGATAAAACAACATAAAAATGATAAAACACAAAGTGAACACATAAATAGCCAAGATAAACATGTAGATGATCAAAGTGAACACTTACAGACAAATAAGTATTGTCATCTCTTGTTCAGATTTTTACATGCATATCCAACTTATTTTTATTGAACTTATTTGTTTGTATGTGTTCACTTTGATCACTATATATGTTCACCTTGTGTATTTTATGTATTCACTTTCTGTTTAGCGATGACAAGGATGACAAAATTGTAAATGGCCGTAACCAATTTCCGTGAAGGTGAGCACTTATCAGAAGTGGTGTTGTGGTCCTAAAATGTTATACATTTTTCACTCTGCCTTTCAGTTTTTGCTATGAACAATTATTGATTTCCACCAATTGATGCTAGCTATAGCCTATAATTAAGGCACATGACAAATATATGAAGCTAGCGAAAGACAAGTGTTTGCTAAATGAACTATCAGTATGTTTAATTTTTAATTGTAGACCTAGGATGAATGAAGTGTCTGAGAAATTGTTGCCAGAGTACGTACCTGTCATGAACAATGCAAATATATCATTTTAATTTTCCTTAGTTCACTTCGGATCGGGCCCTCCAGGTCTTTATACTTGTTTTAAAGGCGTCAATCTAAAACCAAATTAATTGATACAGATTAACAGATACCACTATGCACCTTAATATCACAAAAATACATACAATTTATAGGAAGCGTCAGGGAAAAAAAATTGCACGCATCTTAAAGTGTATCCGCTGCAATGCACGGACTCATCAAGAGTCCTGAAAATTTCATGCAATTACAATTTTTTTTTTTTGGAGTTTGAAAATTATCATTTAATTTAGTTTAAACTCACTTTAATAATTAATATAACTAGTAATCAATATAAATATAATGTTGTTAATTAGCCACTAAACCGGTAAACATATATATAGCTGCTTCTCTCAAAAATAAATAAATAAAACTATTAATTATAATTAACTGATATGGAAAATGCTTCGCAATTGCTGAAGGTACATTGTATGCCAAATAAATTCATTTGGTAATAAAATTTAAAATTAGGCGTTGTATAAATTGTTTTAATTTCCAATGATTACAAAATTGGCATAGGTGACGTGTCAAGCCTGGTAATCAATTTCTAGTAACTTGTTGTTCCATTTTGTTTCTTTTTCTTATGTGTGACACTATATGCAGACGTTAACCTTCAAAGCGGAATCAGAAAAGAATGTGGCTAATATAGGGACTTGACAATAATAAAAAGTGGTTAGATAAAGTATAAAGACTAGCACTAACTTCAATCATTGGAAAAGGAGGAAGAGTTCTAAACAAATCCCTCTGACTCAAATATGGTATCTGGATGGCCTCAGCAAAGGAAATTACGCTAAATTAGGCCTTCGCTAATTTACAGCTCCGAAAACCCAAAAAGGACATTATTGTTCCTTCCTTAAGAAACACGCCTATATGCAAAATCTTCACAAATACGGGACTGACCGGCATATTGCTACGTCATGAAACTTGCAATATTTAAACTAAATAAATTAATCGGAACAAGCATTAAGGTAATTTTTTAGTGCTTGAATAGTTCGATCTTGAAAAAAGTCGGCGTTATTGAAGGTCATGTTATAACTCGATCTCACTGTCTCCAGACTCCAGCTAAATGTTTATTTACTATAATAACAAATTTTCATCCAGGCCCTCAAAAAAAAAAAAAAACAAACAAATTATCAACCAGTACAATTCACAAATCACCATATAATATGGATACAAAGGCGGCTTCATCACTGAAATACAGAATACCCAATATACTAGGAATAGTTAAAAATTTAAGTAGTCAATGTACGAAGTCAAACTATTACTAGAATAGTTCTTTATTACATTAATTGAAGAATTCATTCCTTTCTATAAGAACGAAAAAGAAAATTATATGTGATATATATTTTATTTTTTTAGAGAACTTGGTAGCGGCTACCAAGTAAGAAAAGAAGAAAAGAAAGAAAAGAAACTAAAGGAAAAAAAAACAATTAACAATGTCTTCTGTAGAGCGCCTGCTGAGAAAACACCCAGTGCAGCAAGGATTGAACTCCTCTGCTTTCCCCTCTGAAGATGCGGTTGTTCCTCTCCAACCATGTGGCCCACAAGGCAGTGATGGTAACTACTGCTCTAATATCTCTTTTGTTTGAAGAAACATTGTGCAGAGCATTATCGATGAGAGGTTTTAGATCTGTGAAACCAGTACAGTTTACCGAAGGAAAAAAGGAATGTAAACTCGTCCATAGGTCTTGTGTGTAGGGGCAGAGACAAAAAATGTGAGAAGCAGTCTCTAAGATCGGTGAGTTGCAGAGAGCGCAGCCTTGCACAAACCCAATATTTCTCTTGAGCAAAGCATCCTGTGTGAGCAGCCTGTTGTGATATAAAAACAAGGTGAAGATTTGAATCGAGGGGGGCAGCTTTACTTTCCAAATGAGCTTGCCTTGAAAGCTGCACTTCCCAGCCGAAATTAACATGCTATAAGCGGACTTTACTGTGAAACTGCCAGAGGAGTTCCATTTCCAAATACATTCATCCCGCCTTGAAAATGATTGCATGGGTGGTATGGAGAGAACCGCATCATGTACATCTCTGTTCCAGGGTGCAAGTAATGAGGATGCCAAATGTTGCCTCACCTTATCGATTGTTAGGTATGGCTTGTGAGGCTGTGGGGAGATGTCAAAATAAAACAAGGAACCATTCCCCCAATCAGTGTACCAAAATAGTGTATCCCTACCATCTCCCAAGCTGAATCGAGTCGAAAATGTAAATAGGTGCCTCAATCTCAATAAATCTTTCCAAAAAAAAGAGCCTCGTGTAGTCCAAGATAGCGGTGTTGTGTGTGTTCTGGAGGCTAACAACGACCTAGTAAGCACAGCCCATTGTGAGGTTGGCTGATCAAACAAACGCCAAAGCCACTTGAGTAGTAGAGAGATGTTGAACAATTTCAAATTTAACACGCCCAGACCCCCTAAATTTTTCGGGATACAGACTCTGTCCCAAGAGAGAAGGGGAATGCCAAATCCCGTACCAGAAGAACGGCCCCAGAGAAAGTTACGTCGCAGTTTATCAATTGCATTTAGCACCCATGACGGCAGCTTGAACACTGTCATGAAGAAAATTGGAATAGAGGAAATAACGGTGGAGACCAGAGTCAGCCTGCCTGCCCGAGACAGAAGTCTGTTTTTCCACCCGGCCAATTTGTTCTCCAATTTTTCAATAAGTTGCCGAAAGATTTCTTTTCGTGGTCTACTATTAGTCAGAGGTAAGCCTAAGTAACTCAGAGGGAGGTGAGTATGGTCACATTGCATAACCGAGGTTACCATGTCCAGCTGTTGATTGGAGAGATTAAAAGGCACAATGGACGACTTGCTGAGGTTTAAGTTTAGGCCAGAACAAAGTGAGAAAACCGTCAGCAAAAATTTGAGAGAGTGCACAGCCTGTCCTTTAGCCGTGGAGAAAATTAAGGTGTCGTCCGCGTATTGAAGAACATGAAAGGGGGACGCTAACTGGTTTGAGATGTTGAAAGGGAGGGAGATGGCTGTAGCTTCACACATCTTAGAGAGGACATCAGCGACCATGATAAAAAGAAATGGGGATAACGGATCCCCCTGACGCAAGCCTTGGTGGTGCTTAAAGGTTGGCCCTATTTGGTTGTTTACTAGCACCGCAGACGAGGCCGTAGTTAGCAGTAGCTCTATCCAGCTGACAAACTTTGAAGGAATGCCAAAGGTTTTTAACACATTTAAAAGGAAGTGCCAATTGACCGTGTCAAACGCTTTGTAGAAATCAAGCTTGACAAGGAAAGCTGGTTCTTTGCTGGCCGAGAGATGAGTGACTATTTCTCTAGCAGTGAGAAAGTTCTCATGTATTAGTCTTCCTCGAATGAAACCGGTTTGGGTATGGGAGATCAAAGCATCAATATGAAGTGCTAGCCTTGAAGCCAAAACTTTGGCTATCAGTTTCGGAATGTAATTAATAATGCTTATTGGGCGAAAGGAAGAAAGGGTTGTTGCATTTTGCACCTTTGGGAGGAGAATGATGTGAGCATGGTTCAGGTCCTCTAAACTTAAATCTGATCTGTAAAGAGCCTCGAAAATATCCATGATATCTTGATTGACCACTTGCCACTTGACTTTAGCAAACTCATTTGGTATGCCGTCTGGGCCAGAAGCTTTGTTATTAGCAAGTTGCAAGACTGCATGATGCACTTCTTGAGTGGTGAATTGATTGTCAAGATCACACAACTCCGGCCTATGACCGTATAGCATATGTAAGGAGCATGGAGAAGCCTGAGCTGCTTTGCCGAGTAAGTTTGAGTAGAATTCAGTGAAGGCTTGGAGAATGTGATTTGGATTGGAAACCATGACCCCATCAATATGTAAAGTAGAAACTGTTTTCTTTCTCAATTTCGCTGAGGCTATGGCATGAAAAAACCTGGTGTTTCGATCCCCACACTTCAACCACTGAATCCTTGCTCTCTGATGCCATCTACTTTCAATAATGTTTGCCAGTTGATAAGCCCTCTCCTTAGCTATAACTCTGACCTTTAGCTCCAAGGGAGAGAGGGGTCTACATTCCTCCACTGAATCAAACAAGGCGATGAAGTGTTTGGCATTTTTAAGGTGAACGTTAATAAGAGGAAAGGTGTTTTTATGCCAATTACTCAAATTTTTTTGAAGCAGCTCATTTTTGGAGAAAAAGCGTTGGGCAGGCGCCAAAGGATTAGGAATAGACCACGTCTCATCAGTGATATTATGAAAATCCTCATGCTTAAACCAGAACATCTCGATCCTTAACCGTTTTGGAACAGTAGCTAGCTGTTTACAATGCAACTGAATGGGTACATGATCAGAAACCGAGGTAGAGAGGGCCTGTAGATTGATAACTGGAAAGGAAGTAAGCCAATGGGGAGAGAGGAGCACTCTGTCCAGCCGAGACATAACGGGAACGGGTTGCTTATTAGACCAGGTGAAGCGTTTGTTGGATAAAGGCGTGTCAAAGAGATGCAAATCCCTAATCACATCATTAAAGAGCTGCATTTGAGGGAAATCAGAGGCTAAAGTAGAGCGATCGGTCATCCAACGAACCACATTGAAATCACCTAAAACAATCCAATGACAGCTTTCAATGGTGGCTATGTACCTAAGCTCTCTGAAAAATTGAGCACGTTCAAGGCTGGAATGTGGGCCATAAACATTTGTAATGAGATATTTGATCTCGGTTCTCAAGTCTAAGAGCAAAACAGAGACAGTATGGCGCGTGGTCCAAGAAGAAAGACTGTGGAAAAACTTTTTCCAGCCAATGACACAACCCCCCCTCGTATCACTTGAATCCAGTATAGCTAAGTCACGATTAAAAAATGTAGGAGTGAAAGAAGAAATAACAGAAACAGGAGGGCATTGCAATTTAGTTTCCTGTAAACAAAATACATCACATCTCGAAGATCGAATTGCATCACATACAACTAGTCGCTTGGTGCCATCACCAAGTCCTCGAACATTCCAAGACAAAAACTTTAAAGGTTTGTAAATCATGAATAAAGATCAACCTAACAAGAAGTAACAACAACAAGATAGCTCCTAAAAAGGCAGCTTAAAAAACAGTAGAAAGGAGGCAGAACTACTCCGACGAGTAGTCTCCAAACTCCTCATCCGACCCTGGGATGTCCACCTTCTCAGAATGGAGGTGAGTAGAAGGCTTTCTTGCAGCAAAAGACCTGCTGGAAGAGGCCGCACCCTGTTTCAAATCAGCAAGTTTACCCGAATTAACTTTGATGCGGGAAGGTTGAATTTCTAGGACATTAGAAGGAAACCTATCCTTCTCTTTGAGGAGAATGTCATGGTTGACACCAATTAAATTCAGCACATCTATAGCCTCAACAAGTTGTAGTGGTACATTGAAGAAAGCACTAGTGTCAGTACTTGCAATTTGGTCAAGCTCAGTGCTTTTTTTCGACTTCCTTTGTACTCTAGTTTTACAACCAGACTTTGTTTTAGACACAGGGGCCTTAGCAATTTTAGGAGGCCTGGAGCGTTTGCTAATGGTAGTTGTGTGCACAGGGCAGTCAAGCAATGGGCTTAAAGCGTTAACAGGCTGGCCAGTTTGGGCTGAGTTATCTAAAGTGACTAATTGTAGCCCATCAGATATGGGACCCAAAACTACAGACTGTTCCCCAGCAAACACAGTTTGACTGGTCTCTGGTTGTTGAACACATAACGGTTCAGGTTGCTCAATACCCAAAGGTTGATGAGCACTTAACGGATCGGGTTGAGCTTTTGTCAATTCTAACAAAACATGGTCCTGATCAGCAGGCACGTGCTCAAGAGGATGCACAGTAGGACAATTTTGAAAAACCTCAGGGAAGAGGCACGCGTCAAAAGGCAAATTGTCATTTAATAACAGAGAGGTACTGTGCAAATGTACCTGATCTGCAGAAACTGCCAAACGCTTCTCAAGAGGTGAACGTTCTAGCACAGAGGCGTGCAGCTCAGTGACGTCGATGCTCGAAAGCCTTTTGGCTCGTGGCGGGATCTTCTGTGACGCAATAGGCGTGGAGTCAGTGATGTGCCTATTTTGACCTGCCGGTGCAAGATCACTACGCCGGAAAACCACTCCCTGAGACTCATCACTGTGCTGAGAGCGGTGCAACAGAGAGGCCAGATCAGAGGGTATGTGAGCTGGGTTAACACCACGGAAAATTTGGTGCAAGGCAGAGACTTTTAAGGTGACAGTCTCCCCTTGAAGGCGACAGTCTTCTTCATCAGAGGTGGTAGGTGGTGTAGGCGACTTTGGTTGGCGGTGGCTTGGTCGGAGAATTGATTGCGGGAGAGGTGGCTTAACAAACATGTTTTCCGGTGCCAATTGAATCCATCGCTTAATACCTACCGAGACCGGGTATACTAGCCCATCTCCTTCCATGAAGATGTTCAGAGGTATACGGCGAAGATCGGGTGTAGCCACGGCGACATCCCAAGTAATCATGTTATTCGGTTCACTCGATGGGATGGTGCCAAGATAAGTCGCAAACTGTCCGACAGACTCAGCCACGTAACTCTCCCTCCAGTGATGAGGCTGGATCCCAGCTAGGGTTATCCAGGCTTTGAACACTGGGACCTCAACATCTGCATCCATCGCCGGGGACCATTGTGTGGCCTGATAACCAAGATCCCACCAGGCTTCAGACAAGGCCATACCCAATTGCTGGGCAGAAATCCCTCTAGGGGGCAGCACCAGGTGTCTACGCTTGGTAAGGTTAGCTATCTGCAGCTGCTCCTCTCTAACCAAGCCCGTGGAGGCAAGCTGGGCCGCAATCACATCAGCTGTGTAGGGAATTTCGGAGGAGGAAGGAGTGGTGATCAGCAAGGCTTTGGACAGACGCTGCACCTCTCGGTGGTACTGTTCATCCCTTGAGATATGGTAGTAAGCCTCTTTTGGGCGTTCTGAATCTGGTGGCAAAACATTGCGTAGTGCAGGGTTTGAGCTGTCAAGCAGGTCATCAAAGGGGTGTTCAGCATGGAGGGGTTTAATCGGAGGAGAGCTGACAACTCCCTTCCCTTTGGCCTGCTGGTTCGCGTCAGGACATTCTTTGTACTCGTGGCCGTTACCCCAGCAAAGAACGCAGCGGCGGGCGTTCCGGCAATCGTCAGCAAGGTGTCCACGCTGAAAACAACGAAAGCAACGCAGATGCCATTCTTCATAGGAGGGGGACGGAGGGAAACGGAGCGTGGTGGGGCTCTCGGGCAGTGTCACTTCCGTGGGGACCCTCTGTGCTGCCTGATTTGAGGGAATAGGAGGTTTGGGTAACCAGCGGCGGCGGCCAGCCCGATGGTGAGGTGCCTGCCTTGGTTGAGAACGGTGCTGGGTAGAGGCGACAGACGCGAAAGGACGGCTGGATTGAGCAGTGGGTTGCTTTCTGGTGTTAAGGGAAGTGGGTTGCTTTCTAGGATTTTGAGCCGGAGGCTGTCGGGGTGCTGGGTGGCGACGGACAACCTGGGCATAGGTAGGGATGGAGTTGTAGGTTGTGAGCTGGTAGGGGGTGGTTGTCGGGGTAGCCTGTTTGAGGTGAGAGTTACGGCGCCGCCTTGGTTGCACACGGGTCCATTCGCCTTCGTTCGCCATGGGATCGCCTCGCTTCACCGTGATATATATTTTAGATAGAGACATCACCGGCCCTTGTTTTACGTTCCTCCGAAAGCTGCTTTGCAAAAATTGTGAGCATATCAGCATTAGTACCAGCCCCAGGAATCTCCTCGAACCTGCCAGTCTCAAGATTGACCCTCGAAACAGGCTTCTTTAAGAGGTCATTTCCAACTTGCACAAGTTTTTGCATGTTCTCCTTTGAAGAATCGTCTATTGAGTTTGTGCTACCGGTGAGTGCATCATCCTGATTTTTAAATGTCAGAAAAAAATTTTCAATCATCAACAGCAAAAGGACATTTTTAACTACAAAAGCAGTTCACTCGATCTCTCTCACAGCTGGATCACCATAGCGTGCATGCATGATGAGCAACACAAAAAATTAGAAAGAGTTACCTCAGGATATAATTAGTCCATTTAATAAATCTCTGTCAACTTCCCAGTTCCATCTCATAATAAAGAAAAATGGAATATCGAGAAAAAAAAAGTCACACTATTTGCGAGGGCCTAAAATTTGAAGTGCCAACTGCCAAGTTGTTGTTCGAAGGCTAATCAAAATTTGAATTCACATATATAGATATAGATAGTGATATACATAGAAAAAGGCCTTTGACTTGGTCCTTTTAATTTGTTCTATGATATGCTAGATATATAACACAGAACTATCCAAATGATTTACCTGTATACGAAGGTAGCATTCCTCAGAACGGAGTGCCTGAAATAGAACAGCCAAGTGAATGTCAACCATGTCAGCACTGGCACGATTGAAGAGGTCGACAATTGGCGAGGCACCTTTTTGGCTTAGCCATCCAAAGATGCCCCACTTGGCAGCCTCCTTTGCAGTGAAATTCTCCTCTGTCTTGTTTGATCCAGTTCCGAGTGAGATGACTAAAAATTTGTTGTAGTCTGTTGGCTGGATAGGGAAGAACTGATCATTTCCTAGAACGATCTCCCGTGTAACTTGGCTCATAGCAGCCAGCGTCTAATATGTGTAGGAAAAGAAAAAGAAAAAACAAAAAAAAGAGCTGTAAAAAGTCAATTGGACCAAATTATAGTTAAAACACTAATTAAAACAGATAACTCATTAATGATTAATCTATGATAAGTTAAATTAATTATAAAATTTTCTCTTTCCTACCGTCTAACTTTGATTGATAGATTAATAAGCAAAATTAACATCACTTGTTTATGTATATGTTCATAATGTTTGGAAAATTATTTTACTAAGTGATTATATATACCAAAGTACCATTTGTTAAAAAGTTTGGTTTTCACTTTCCCAAGCAATATATTTCTATCTTAATTCTCAATTTATAATAATTGAAATAACTATAAATTAATAATTAACAATCCTGGCAAGTTTTGTAAGACATCTCTTTTAGTTCTTTCTTGGAATTAAAATTAATTTAAAACAACCAGAGGTTGACTTTGGTTTTTCGAATGAAAAAAGCAGGTTCCAAGTAAGAAACCTAATTAAAAAATAGTTATATGAGGACAGATTTGTATTGTTCTTAGAGGTTCGAATCTTATGTATATAGCAATATAGGAGAATATTTCCATAGATTATAAACGTCTCTCTTATTTCATGTAATAAATTAGAGGGTGATATATACATATATCCTGATGGTATATTAGTTACAATTACTAATTTTCAACTGATCAAGTAATCTTATCACTTAGCAATTGATGGTGATTGAATATGAAATGTTTTGACGAAGATATATATATAACAAGAGTTTCAGTTTTAGAAGTTGTATTTATTGATGAAATATTAGCGCTATTAAAATTATTGATTAATTATTTGTTCTTGTAAGATTTTAATATTAGAGATGCTCCATTTGTAAGTTACTATATGTACCGGATTATTTGCTGCGACTCCCCCATCTGTAAGATTGAATTCCCTGGTATCGTTGCCATCTTTAGTCACAAAATAATGTGGCGGAAAGAATGTTGGTGCTGCAGAAGTGCCTATAGCTATGTCCGATAGCAATGCATCCTTCAGCGGTTGAAACTTCAACTGATAGGATAGTAGTAAATAAAGCACACAATTATCAATAAATAAAACGCTCATAATTGCTAACTAAGAGATAAATTAGCATAAATATATATAGGTTGCAAGGATATCTCATTTTCATCCATTTCTTAATATTTGATTTGAACAACAGACAGCAACATTGTGAAATCAAGATCAAATGTTGACAACGAAGCCATATGAAGTAGTATTGCATTGCTTTGGAAAAGCCCAACATAATTATTTTGTTCTCAATTCGTCATTGCTTAATATAGGGTACCTAGAATCGGAACCTCAGCCACAGGCTGCAGGTCAGGTCCGTACATGTCAACATTAAGTTAGGCCATAATTAATAAGTTTGGCTCATTCAAATTTGGTCTTGTTTACAAGTACCACTACTGCAATGCAAAAATTTGAAAAACAAACTTCAAATTTAAAAGGCACTGAATAATAAGAATTTATACCGTGAAGTTTGAAAATATGGTAGGTTGTTCTATTTTAATATCAAAAGTGGGGATGACCACGTTTGTTAGAGTATCATGTAGTCTTGATTGTCCGAGATACTGCTGAATTATAGAGTGCAGATATTTGCCATCATACTTGGGCCCAGTAACCATTTTTATGGTGTTTGTGAACTGGGATAGCATCCCGAACCTGCGATTCAATCATCAATAATCAATATATTGGAAAATTTCAATCTTTTAATTTTTATAAAATCATTTTACAATAGTATACTTACAGAAGCATTTTCATGACTAAAGCCACATGGCAAACAGATGGACTATAAAATAATAGATAAAGGGACAAGAAAAGGAAGTAAAATGAAAATAGGTGTTTCAAAATTTGCAATTCTAAGCCTTCCTTTTCCACCTCAGGTGCATAAGACACAGAAAGTGGGGAAACATTTTGTAGGAAAATATGTTTATTTAGTTCCTTTTGAGCTTTTTTATACCTTTTTTTTTTTGCATCTTTTCTTTCTTTCTTTCTTTCTTCTACTTTAATCTCTACTGTACTCCATATTACACAAACACTTCTTACTCATTATACATGTGGTTTATTCTTGTATCAAGCTAAAGCTCACACGAAGTGACATCAAAAAGTCAAGCCATTCTTTAGTGCACACCAATTTATACACCTTCGCATGTCTTTCCATAGCAAGTTTGGAGAACTCACTTTTGTGGAAATATCATTGGAGAATTATCCAAGTAGAATTTTGCTAAATCTTTCGCAGCAAATAGCGGCCGCTTGTTTTTGTCTGGAGCTGACAGCATCACGGCCAAAAGACCTCCAGTGCTTGTCCCGGCAATGACATCAAAGTAATCTGCAAGCCTTGCTCCTTCTCCGTCAAGCTCCTAAAACACATATCGATAGCATAAATATTTCACACAGTTATGAAAGGATCCAAATGGAAGAAAACATTTCAAACGCCAAACATGGTCAAATACATCAAACTTATAATTCTCCAATAGTTACATTATAGATATTATTTTGTTGATTGTTTGGAGTCATGGTGACGGTCTGTTGTCATAAAAATAGAGCTCTATTTTGCTTACTTGAAGCTTTGATTCAAGAAAAGAGAGAATAGTTGCTGGAATGATTCCCCTTATACCACCACCATCGATGCTTAGCACGGTAACAAGTTTTCCTTTAGCAGGTGTATATCCATTACTTCCATCTGCTGCTGTAGCCATTTCCGTATGTGTAAGATAAAAGGGAAGTCGGTATCGGCTTCTAGGACAAGAGGACCTGTATTTATATATATTTATGTGATCTTCACTTCAAGAGCCTCAAGGATATGTCATATCTGCATCTATCGGATATGTATATTGTATTGAAACTTGCCACTATTTGAAGTGAGTATTATATACAGTAATCTCATAGATAACTTAAGCCTCATTGAAAAAGAAACCTATCCGAGAGCAACCTTATTAGAATAATGCACGTGTTCTGACTTCTGACCGTTCTTACATACATATATGTAAACCTTTTTTGATGAAATGTGTTGTATTTCAAAAATAAACAATATTATCCCCTGTTTTAAATGATCCTATTTAGTTTATATCAATAAGCTTAAAACATTCTTAAGCAAGTTATTTGAGTTGCCAAATTGGACAAGAATCGTCTAGGATTTGAATGGAAAAGAAAAAAACTCGGTCCTCGATGTATAATCTAAATTATATTTTTGTGTACAGTTGTCTGGATGCTCTTTTGCAAGAGATACTTAAACAAGATTCAATTAAGAAGGGAACATATGTTTGATGCTTTTTTGAGGTAATAAAAATGAGATTCCTCCAAAAAATAATGAAAAGAACGTAAAGTGAGGCTAACACGTACAAAGATTATAGGGACAGGCAGCTAGTAGACAGGAAATAATCATATTCAGTAGTTTGCTTGTCACTGTTCCTTATAATTTTCTCATGAAATTATGACGAGTATGACCTTTTTATACAACAGGAATTTTCTAGACGAAAGACATGCTTGTAAGAAATTCAGTAATCAGTTGTTCTTCACAGAATTTCACATTAATCAGACCGTGAAAAAATATATATAATTTCTCTAAAATCATCTCAAAAACAATTTATCAAGTATCAATTAACAGGGGAGCAAGAAAAATAAATTGTATTACAGCTGGCCTGCCAAAGATGCAAACGAAAATATTAAGCGTAATCTGGAAAAAAAAAAAAAAAAAGGAATTAATCCCACCATAACACACCACAGATGAAGAATGGACAAATACACCGCATCAAATTCAGAGGTCCTGAATGGTTCCTGCTATTTTTTATTTTCTCGAAATTGCTAAATAAACCATCACATCAAAGCAGATGGTCCAAGAACATACAAGGTCATGCCAACTAGTAGTACGTTATCTAAGTAGACCTATTCTATGTGTAATCCTGACAGATAGTAAAGCACAAATAAGGAAATTGGTGGGATTTTTTGAGGAAAATTGACAATGACATGATGAAACAATTTTCATAAAAACATTACTTATTATACAAAGTGCATAACAGTGCAAGAATAATAAAATTAGAGAATAAGTTATATACAAGCACAATGTATTTTGTAACTTCTTTTCTTTGGTGAAATCGTCGGCTAATAATTAATTAATTGCCAGCCCAGATTCAAAAAGAAAACAAAGGTGCCAACATATTGGATAAAAAAAGAACAGGGTATACTTGGTGATCCCAGTCAATATTATTACCCATTAACAATTAAGTAGCAGAAAATGGAAATTATATATTTATATAGAGACAATGGATTCAATCAAATTCATTTAACCAGATTCCAGAATAAATTATGTCAGATTTTAGTTTTGAAAGTTACAATGAACGATCCAAACTATTCAATGTGACATTCATATTGAAATCTCCTTGCGGACCAATTTTTTTTTTTACTATTTTGTAGAATTTTAATTAGGAAACCTTAAATCTTATTAGTCCTGGCCCTCCAAAATTAGCAGCCTTTAAAAATATGAAAAAATAGTTGAAAAAAAATGAAAAAAATTTAAATTTGGTCTGCAAGGAAATTCCAATATATATGGAGATCATATTGAAAAGTTTCGATTGATCATTTGAACTATCAAAATAAAGAGATATGGCATAATTTAACTGACAGTCGAGTCAAATAAATTTGATTGAATCCATTATATATATATATATATATATATATATAATCATTACAAATTAGCAAGCTTCATAAATGATCAATATATAGTTAAGTAATGTTGTAATTATTGTAAGTTAATTTAAGTTCGCCATGGAATTATAAACTGTTTAGTAATTATTTATATTTTTTATCTTGAATTAAGTAAAACTTTACATTGCTGTAGAGTCAGGCTGCTTAGAGTACTAGTTGACGTTTTCTGAAATATGCAATTAAGTATAAGGATGTTGCTGGTGTTTTAATTTATTAAGCTATCAAGTTAATTTGTGCATGCGTAGATTATGTAGTACCAAAAAATTTGTAAAGTTGTTTCTATGCAAGATATCTACTTCAAGGAATTTCAAGTTGTATTGATCGATCAATTGAGAATGATGGAATGAATAATCTATGGTGCGTTGTTAATTAGTTCCGATCTTCTAATAAGAGTTTGCGCAAGATTAATTTTACATATAATATATGTCATCTCATGATTGAACGCTTGCATAAATTAGAAAAACAACTTGCATAATTTTTATGAACTAAAATCCAAAATAAATGTCAGCATCATCCATATATTGTGCATCCTAATTATAATTCTTAGTTATATCTTTCCATTTAAAGATTGGTAGAGACATTGGCGTAATCTATATTCATGAAATTGAATTTTTGTTTTCATATCGATAAATTGGTTAATGCGTATTTGTCTTCTACTACGAAGACAAATGAGGTCAGAAGAACGTTTTTATATCTCTGTGGTGCAAGCCACAAAACACACACAATTATCTTTTCTATTATAATATACTGCATAAATATTATGTCAATCAACTTAATTTTATTTATCCACTGCTTTGCAATGCCTTATAACCAACGTCAACCATCAATTTATCATCTCATGCCATTGATCTCAGTGTCTCTTTTATAATATCTGTTGCATTCATGATAACGAACGTAGGAAATTAATCATTTCAGAAGAAAATTTTTAAGAACAAATCAATTTTGTTTTAAGTGATTTCGCAGTTAGGTATGAATCTTTTTCTATGGTATTGAGTTTTGTTGGAAAAAATGTGTGGAGCCGTTCTTAGCGGGCCGCTGTCACTGAACGACCCGGCGGGTCGCTGGCAGGGCCAGCGGGCCGCTGGGACTAGGATCTGAACAGATGTGAACTGTTCAGACAGACTCCTATATATACCCCTCTAAACAGAAACGTCTCTCTAGTTCTTGGATCTACTGTTCTGTACGTTCCACACAGAAAGAGAGGAGAGTTCCTGAGAGGGAGGAAGCCACCCGACTGCTTGGAGCAATCGGGTCACACACAGGAGTCGAGACCGGCAAGTGGAAGCGTGGAAGGTGACGCCAAGCCCTAACTTGAGGCGGTGGTGTACCGGTCGCGTACGGAGAGAGACAAGGCTGCAGATTCGAACTTCGACGAGAGGGTCTAGGCGTTCTATCATTTCCGCTGCGGTATATCTAATCCTCTAAGTCTTTTATAGGTTAGATATGCATATAGGTTTATACCCTAGTTAAACCTTCATTGGTATCAGAGCCATAAGGCTTCTTGTTGAAGTTTTGGATATGTTTAAGCCTTAGGACACCATGGTTATGGTAGAACTAGACTTGGTTGTGACTTTTTTACTCATATGAACCCAAGGTCTGAATTTTACGTGTTTTTACGCTAGATCTCGGTAGGAGTTCGTAGCAAAACACAGTAGATGGTCTAACAAGGGTTGAGTAACACTACTGGTACGTAGAAACCCTCTGAGGAATTCCGGTTGCGGGAATACCAGAATTAGGGTTGTAGCCCGTCAGGATCAGCGGGCCGCTGGCAGGGCTAGCGGACCGCTGGATACTGCAGCGCTGATAGACAACGTAAAGTTGTTCTATATTTCTGTCAGACAGATCGCTGACTGGGTCTGCGGGTCGTCTGAACAGAAAATTGTGACCGGTCAAATTCTGTCATTTTTCGGTGGGTAGCTGAAAATTTTCGACGGGCCGCTGGTATTTTCGGCGGGCCGCTGGTAGTTTCTGCGGGCCGCCAGACCTGAAATAGATATCAAAAAATGAAGCAACCAGAGTCTGATCTGACTAACTAATGACCTCCCTCATTGTCAAACATGGTGTTTAAAACTATCCTGAAGATAGTTATATGGTTTAGTACCCCTCTTTAGATGCATACTTGCATAAAGTGTGATGGTAGGTATTTATACCTCTCACAATTGTTGGCATGCTTGAGTAATGACCCGGGGTTATTGACTCGCATGCTTAGACAGCACATAAATGGTGACTTTGGACTTAAAAGAACTGGGTTTCTTGTCCAATGTCTGAATCTTGCGCCAATCGAGTTGATTGGGAGGTGATACACTTAGTTAATGAGACAGGATTGGTGGCCCTAGTTGTCATCTTTCGGTTATCGTTGCTAGGATTTGTCATCTCTTAGATCGATTCAAGGGTTGAGCGGTGAGGTTTAATCATATGTTATAACTCTAAGGTTATATCATATATGTTGATGCTAACATGCATACTTGTACTTTGTCTCTGTTTTGTAGAAAGATGTCGGCAAGTAAGAACATAATCGCTGATCTCAATACTGGAGAGAAATTGACGAGCAACAATTACGATGTGTGGCATCGTAAGGCTCAATTTCTGCTTGAGATGCAGGATTTGTTGGAGCCATTGACAAGGGAACTCACGGAAGCCGAGAGGGCCAATCCAAACCGAGTTCGAGCCATTGAGGAGTTCAAGAAAAAGGATCGTGCCGCTCGCATAACGTTGCTGAGTAGCATGTCCAATGATGTACTCTTAAGGTTCGAAAGGTATCGCACCACAAAAGAGTTGTGGGATGCGGTGAAACTCTAGTATGGTGGTATTTCAACCACTAAGCTGTGCCAACTCACTCTTAGACTTGATGGCTATAAGAAGCGTCCCGATCATACTATACGGGAGCATATCTTAGCCATGTCTAACATGATAAGTGAGCTGACTCAAGCGGGCCATGTCCTATCGGATGAGCAGCAGGTTCAGGCTGTGATCCGCTCTCTACCTCGCTCATGGGAGCATTTGAGAGTTAACCTCACTCACAATGACAACATACGCACTTTTGACCAAGTGGCGCGTCATGTGGAGTTGGAGGAGGACCGCTTATCGGCCGAGAAGGCTGAAAAGGCTGCTGGAGAGGCAATGATTGCCGCCTCAAAGAACTCGCAAAGGAAACCGAAGAAAAATTCCGGTTCCAAGAAAGGTGCGAGTGGCACTGGCGTGGCCAATGCAAAGATTGACAAGAAGCGCAACAAGAAGCGCGGAAAAGGGAAGGAGAAGCCCAAGGGGGCTTGCTTCAACTGTGATCCGATTGGACATTTCGCTCGTGACTGCACGAAACCGAAAAAGGTACTTTCTGAACTGAGCAAAGTTTCTGTCTCAGTACCAGCGGGCCGCTGATCTTCCCTCTGCTTGTGATTCAGCTTTATTTGTGTCCAGTTGCTTTATGCTCACTAATAACAATCCTGTTTGGACTGTTGATTCTGCAGCAACTGACCACATAGCTAGGGATCGAGCAGCATTTGTGGACTATCGTCGCATACCGGCAGGAAGCAAACGCATTTACATGGGAAATAATAGTAGTGTTCTCGTGCATGGCATTGGCACTTGTGAGCTAATATTTCGCAATGGACATAAATTAGTTCTCCATGATGTGTTGTATGCGCTTGATGTGAGGCGAAGTCTTGTATCTATTTTAGTTCTTGTCAAGACTGGATTGCGTGTTGTTTTTCTTAATAATTATGTTGAATTGTATAAGAATTCTGTTTTGCTTGGTAATGGATTTCTTGAGAACAATTTCATGATTTTAGACACAATTGATGGCTGTTCTTCTTTCTCTTATGATGTTTCTTCTTCTAATGTTAATTCTTATGTGAATGATAATATGTTGATTTGGCATGCTAGACTTTGTCATATAGGGCAAGATAGGATGACTAGATTGGCTAAGGTTGGACTTTTGGGTCCCTTAACCAAGATCTCCTTACCTCCATGTGAGGGTTGTCTAGCGGGTAAAGCTACCCGAAAGCCTTTTGGCAAGGCTGTTCGTGCCACAACTCCTTTGCAATTGATACACTCGGACATTTGTAATCCTTTGAGTGTTAGGGCTCGACATGGTGCCTATTATTTCATCACATTCATTGATGATTATACACATTTTGGTCATGTCTATTTGATCTCCCACAAGTCGGATGCACTGGGTTACTTCCAAAAGTACTTGGCGATGGTTGAGAATCAACAAAATGGACTTATCAAAACTCTTAGGACAGATCGAGGTCGAGAGTACCTCTCGGATCAATTCAAGAGCTTGTGTGATGAAAAGGGAATCGTTCATCAGTTGACAACTCCCTATACGTCTCAACAAAATGATGTTGCAGAAAGGCGTAATAGGACCTTGTTGGAGATGGTTAGATCTATGATGGCACAAGTAAGTCTACCAATTTCGTATTGGGGAGATGCGCTATTGACCGCCGCATATGTTTTAAACCGTATACCCTCAAAGTCCGTGGCAGCCACCCCTTATGAATTATGGACTGGACGAAAATCGAATTTAGGTAATCTCCATCCATGGGGTTGTTTGGCTTATGTTCATGATCCGTCTCACAAACATGGGAAGCTTGGTCCGAGAGGGAGAAAGTGTATCTTCATAAGGTACTTTGACACTTCCAAGGGCCACGTGTTTGTTGGAGAGGATCTAAGTGGGACAGTCACGGAAATTTAATCGAGGGATGCGACGTTCCTTGAAAGTGAATTTCCAAAGAGAAGCGAGGTTTCGCAAGAGGAAAGGCTATATGAGTCAATTCATTCCGTAAATGACAGTAATGATCAGGATTTCGAGGCGAGAAGGGGGAATATAAGTCCTTCTCAACCTCCTGAGGTCAGAACTGTCGTGGAAGAGGTAGCTCAACAGGTCAGAACCTCTCTGGCGCCCAATTCCAGCGGGTCGCTAGCTAGGCTAGGGGGCCGCCAAGACTGGGGCGACTTCCAGGACATGAGTCCTGTCAATCTGCATCCAGGTGCAGCGGGCCGCTGGGATGACCAACGGGCCGCTAGTCCTGTGACTGATATGCAGACTGAAGATGAAGTGTATGAACCTCGCAGGTCTGAGCGTGAAAGAGTACCCCGCCGACGATTTGAGATTGAAGGGGGGGAAGTGTTCATGACAGCTCTCGATGGATTGGTCATGCCTAAACAGGATGATAACTCTAAATGCAAGAAGGCTGTTAAGGCTATTGATCCGGATGAATCAAAGAATGTGCGTGAGGCACTTTCTAGGTCTAAATCCAAGGAATAGTTGCTGGCCATGCAAGAGGAGATTGATTCAATGGAGAAGAATCAGGTCTGGGACTTAGTTGACTTACCACAAGGTCGCAAGGCTATTGGGAGCAAATGGGTTCTCAAAGCCAAGCGTAAAAGTGACGGGTCAATTGAGCGTTACAAGGCTCGCTTGGTTGTGAAAGGATTCACCCAAGTAGAGGGAGTGGATTATGAGGAAACCTTCTCACCTGTGGTTAGGTTTGCCTCTATCCGCTTGATCCTGGCAATTGTCGCTGCAATGGATCTAGAATTACATCAAATGGACGTGAAAACTGCATTTCTCAATGGAGAATTGCAAGAGGAGATATATATGGCTCAACCCGATGTATTCGTGGTTGAAGGGAAAGAACACAAGGTGTGTAAACTTCGCCGTTCCATATATGGTCTCAAACAAGCATCACGGCAATGGAACCTTCGATTCCACCAAGCTGTCTTGTCAAACGGCTTTAAGGTGATGGAAGAGAATCATTGCGTGTATGTGAAAGGGTTCAATGATTGTTTCTTGATCATGACATTGTATGTTGATGACATATTGCTTGCGGGTAACAACAAGTCACTGATTAGTTCAACGCAGGCTTGGTTGTCCTCTATGTTTGACATGAAAGATATGGGTGAAGCTAGCTATGTGCTAGGTGTCAAGATAACTCGAGATCGAACCAAGAGGTTTCTCAGTTTATCTCAAGAAACTTATGTGAAGAAGATTCTTGAGCGATATGACATGGATGGATGTCGATCGGTTGACACTCCTATCGATAAGAACACAAGTTTGAGTAGTGACATGGGTCCTAAGACAAGCGAAGAGAAAAGGAAAATGGATAACGTGCAGTACTCTAGCGCAGTCGGAAGCTTGATGTACGCCATGTTGTGTACAAGACCCGATATTTGCTATGCGGTGAGTCTTGTCAGCCGATTTCAGTCGAATCCTGGATTTTCTCATTGGCAAGCGGTCAAGAGGATTCTGAGATATCTCAAGAACACATCGGATTATGTGTTATGTTATCAAGGCAGAAGCCTGGACCTAGTTGGCTATTCGGATGCCGATTGGGCTGGTGACTTGGATGAGCGCAAGTCTACCTCAGGTTTCATTTTAATGCTTGGTAACAGTGTGATCTCTTGGGCTAGTAAAAAGCAGACTTGTGTCGCTTTATCTACCATGGAGGCTGAGTACATTGCATGTTCTGCGGCGACCCAAGAGGCAATATGGTTGAGGCGTTTCCTAAAGGAACTAGGGGTAGTCAAGGTGCCCAACGGCCCTGTGACAATCTATTGCGATAGCACTGCTGCTATAGCATTCTCTCGAGACCCTAAGTACCATGGAAAGGCAAAGCATATTGATACGAGATATCATTTTGTGAGAGACAGACAAACACATCAAGAGATTGTGTTGAAGCACATTTCCACTGATGAGATGGTGGCAGATCCAATGACCAAAGCTATTGCAAGGATGCAGTTCCTTAAGCTGATTCAGGTTATGGATCTGAGGTCTGCCAGCGGGCCGCTGGGTTAACTAGCGGGCCGCTAACTGGATTGCAGACAGTTAGACAGATTTGCTGAGATGGTTTCAGAATTGTTTTGAGCGGGTCGCTTGATGGACAAGCGGACCGCTAACGATGAAAATTCTGTAACATTTATCTGTTATGTATGTATGTATTTGAACAATTATATTTTATTATAAAATATTGTTGAGACATGTTTATTCATTGCTGATTATGAATTGCTTGTTATTGTTCAATTAAATGTTAGCATATTGGTAGTGTGTCATTGAACTTTAGATTGTCTCGCTCACACGAGCAATCGCCTCTAATGCCTGGGGCATGTAGAGATGAGACTAGATTGAGCTATGTGCGCTTAGTCAGGGACTAAGGAGCCATCTGGGATGGACGAAGCTCATTGTCGCTTCAGTCTGGGACTGAAATGAGGCTTGTCTTTTTTTAGGCGATTCGATGTGATTGTGTCCCAAACAATCACGTAGTTCAACGAAGCCGAGGTGAAAATCTCCTTAGAACTCATGGAGTGTCTAAATAGAGAATCTCAGGATCAGTTGCAATAAGGAGTGGTCTAGACCATAGACACTTGGTTTGCGAACTGAATCTAGACTCGTACAATGAATGAGAACACACGTCTGTTTAGCAGATATTTCATTGTAACATGTGTTCATACCACATGTGCTAGGCGACTTTTGGAAGTGGGTTGAGTGGTCCTAGGACCAAGACCGTATGACTCCCCATGTGTGAGTTCCATAAAGAAGTACCCTTTGACTTTTGACTATATCATGAGAAATAGGATCAGGGTTGCTACTTTGGTGTGTACCCTATGGTGATGTATATTCCGCCTGTCGGGGCATTACTGGGAAAGCGACTGATCTTGTTTTGAGTCTCATGAGTTAAAAGAAAGATTCGACTCATCATGCACAAACGATAGATTTGTTGGTGTTCAGGATCCACCAAACTCGTCATATGGACTGACGTTGGGAACATACAGCAAACTAAGACTGAGATGGAAAAGACATGTATCATTGAATGGTCAATAATGTCTGATCTAGTGCGGATTCGAGCGATTCTAAGGTACTAGTATGCACAATTAACTGTTCTTTTTATAAAAGGGTAGATGCTCTCTCGCTGGCTTTGAATCTATTCAAAGTGAGGCTTTTGAGCTCCCGCATGACAGGTGTATGCGTTGGTCGCACGTTTCATTTGCCGTATGAGGTCTTGCTCAGTGTATGGTATAACGTCTCCAAGAGGGAGATGTTGGAAAAAATGTGTGGAGCCGTTCTTAGCAGGCCGCTAGCTGGGCTAGTGGGCCGCTGTCACTGAGCGACCCGGCGAGTCGCTGGCAGGGCCAGCGGGCCGCTGGGACTGGGATCTGAACAGATGCGAACTGTTCAGACAGACTCCTATATATACCCCTCTAAACAGAAACGTCTCTCTGGTTCTTGGATCTACTGTTCTGTACGTTCCACACAGAAAGAGAGGAGAGTTTCTGAGAGGGAGGAAGCCACCCGACTGCTTGGAGCAATCGGGTCACACACACGAGTCGAGACCGGCAAGTGGAAGCGTGGAAGGTGACGCCAAACCCTAACTTGAGGCGGTGGTGTACCGGTCGCGTACGGAGAGAGACAAGGCTACAGATTCAAACTCCGACGAGAGGGTCTAGGCGTTCGATCATTTCCGCTGCGGTATATCTAATCCTCTAAGTCTTTTATAGGTTAGATATGCATATAGGTTTATACCCTAGTTAAACCTTCAAGTTCTGCATGGCGAATTAAATTAAGATGATTTATCACATAGACTCAGTCCATTGATTTGCACAAATCAACGTACAAAACGTAAACCTATACTAAATTTTATACGTACCTACCATTATGAAATTTTAAGCAGCTTAACTTTCAAGAATTGATTAACTTAAGTCTGAAGTTTAGTAATTCACTTCCATCATCCAATCAAAAGGCAGTGTGCACAGGAGTACGCAGTGGCAAAAAATACGCAAGTCCGATGGAAAAAGAATAAAAACAAAAAGTCAAAGATGTGTATATTTGTTCAAGTAAACTCTATCCTATTATAAAGCACGCTCGCTGAATTTTATCCTATATACATGTATGTTTCCAGCAACATTTACTAAGAAATTAGAGGTTTCAGTTTTTTCTCCTTCCTTTGAGATCATTTTGTACACAAATTATTTTTCCTAAGTACTCACCAAGCCTGGTATATATATTTCATTTAGTTAAATACACTATAGCTATATATACCGGCCGGAAACAAGAACCAACTTTTAGTTTACTCTCATATTACAAAGATCGAAATTTTAAAATCAGACTTACGGAAAGCGTCAAGTTTGATTTGTTCTCCGACGAATAATTTTGTCCACAATTAATATCCTGACTTATCAATGCGATGGGAAAAAAAAAATGTCCCACCAACTGATTAGATTGTTAATTAATTAAGCCAGCCTAACCTTGCAGCAATTTTTTTTACATTGATGAACTGCATGAAATTATATATAGAGTAATTAAACTATAAGAGAAATCATCATATGACTAGCTAAATGGAGGCTGATTACAGAAGAAAACAGCATCTCATCTATCTCAATGTAAAAAGAAAACCAGCTACCAAGATTATCGGGAGAGGAAAAAAAAAATTATATAGAAAAAGGCAAAAGTCCAGATCCCAATTATTGAGACGTTCAACACGACAAGTAAATTATGGCCTTATAGCGACCTGAAAACAAGCACAAAATTAGCTTGCCTCAAACAAAGCTTAGGTAAGAATATTTCACAATTATATCTGGTACACGTAAACTCACGTATTAAATTTATCAAAGTATCTTCACCAATCACCAGTGTTTTCTTCAAATTTCCACACCTTTCTCCAAGTTGCTATAGTGGTGCAACTATCACATAATTATATGATATTGACCCAAATAAATTAATTTCTCCAAATTATAAAACCGAAACTATTGAGAAAATGGGAAGAAAATGAAATGACATTAATGCCAATATGTAAACGGCACGTGCAACACGGTGTGCCATTTATAGCTTCTGTCCTGTGTAATCTTCATTTTCTTTATCGAAGGTAATAATTGTTAAATTTTGTATAGGACTTAATTTTATTTATAAGCCAAGGACGTGACCTTACTTTTCCTCAAAATAAAAACACGCTGTGCAATTAGAAAATGATCATTCGAACTATTATAAAAAGATCAGTTGATTTTTTTTTTCCTCAGAAGCTATGAATTCTACAAAAAAAAAAAAAAAAAAAAAAAAAAAAATCACAAGTCCAGTGATTTGTACAAAATGAAAATTTTTAATATAAATGGTTTCGAATAATGATTTTTTTTTCTCATTCATTTGCGTTCACGTGATCTTTATAATGTTTTTTTTTAGTTTAAACAAGAATGAAAGTCTACAAAATAAAAAATAAATTATGTTGACTAAGATTAATAAATTACTTTTTTTGCTGCATTCAAGTTGGGTTTCTAATTTTGTATAAGCTTCAATTTTATAATTTTACGTAAAGTGTCACACAAAATCCCGAGGATAACAATCTAGGCGACAGCAAAAATTTTAAGCTTTGTCTAGATTTACTTTTTCACTTTTTTTAGACCCTTATATAAGTTACTAGAAAGGAAAAAAAAATTAAATGCATAATTGAAGAAATCATCAGTTATCAAGATCTAAAAATACATCACGACTTCAATCACCTTGTGGTTTTTTTGCCTTTTTATCAAGAATCAACTTGTGGTAAACTTAATGGTTAAATGACTAAATGTTATTAAATAAGTTTAGGAAATTGAGGAGTCTAGTTAAGTCTATATAAAAAGTTCATATGTTATTTTATGAATTTATGTTACGTAAGGAAAGTAAGAAGAGAAAGAAAAGAAAAAGATTAAGTCTTTTACGTAAAATTTTATAACTTACATTTGATATCAGAGTAAGACGATCAAAGGACCAATTATGGTAAAAGAGGAGGAGGAGAAGAAAGAGAGGAGAAAAAAAATTTTGTTGACCCCCTTAGTGATTAAAAAAAAAGAAGAATTGTGTGTCGAGTGTTTTTCATTAAAGAATGATGAGAATGAAAAATGTGTGTAGGGTATATATGAAGAAGTTGATTTCTAACGTGTCGAAAAGAGCATTAGAGATATGATAGACAGCGGATGTTCGAATTAGCATGGTTACATTCTTGCCAATGGTCTTTGACGAATCGTTGAGTGAAGCTGATGGAAGTCTTGTGTTGTGTGCCATGAGAAGAGAACTAGTTATATAATGAGGAGGTTGATGGAGAAAAGTTGAATACCATGTTGTGGTATGAAATCACAAGAGAAGCCATGTGAGTGTGGAGCTCACATGAGGCAAGAAGAGATGTACAACCATGACTTTTGGATATTGAAAGCGGCAATGAGCGAAGAAGCGTGCTAGCTTGAGAAAAAGTCAAAGAGGAAGCCTATATTAAGATGACGGCTTTGAGAAGATATCCGCTATGAGATGATATTGTCCAATAAAGAGATTAAAGATGAAACATTACCGACACAAGATTGATGAATAAGGAAAATTTTAGTTAATTAAGTTTAAGGGAAAGTTTTGTTGGAAATTAAATTTAATTAAAAATAGTACTTAAATAGTCAAAGTTAAATAGTAAATGAGTTTTGGTATTCTAGGTGAGTGGATTAGAAAATCTAGGTTCATCTTGGATTGTGTAAGACATATACCTAAATAATTGTATGGTTAAATGTTATTAAATATGTTTAGAGAATTGAGGAGTCTAGAAGTCTATATAAGGGAGTTCATATATTATGTTATGTAAGGGTAGTAAGAAGAGAAAGAAAAGAAAAAAATTAAGTTTTTTACATAAATTTTTATATCTTACACTTTATTCCGGGGTACGTAGGTAATAAACTGTCATTCAGATAGCAGTGCAAATGTATAATCAATAAAAAATAATGTTGGTTTATTATATATGTGGTTATTAAAAAGACGCCAGTAAAATTTTGTAAATATACTAATATATACTGATCAGCTGTTAGATAATTAATCAACTAAGTACTGATCTCAGTTAACTAGTTTATATATGCAAAGATTAATTGCTCCACCTGCCCTTGTATATATTGTTAATCGATATCATTCAAATAATTAGATTACCCAGACGTTTACTTTTCGTTATTTATAGTTTAGGAACAAATTCCAGTCATTTTTTTATTATTTTTTTTATTTGTCGATACAGATAAAATTAAGAATATATAGATAAGGTAAAAAAAAATATATGTACCTCTAAAACCTGCATTGACACACTTCGTGAAAAGCACTATTTTATTTATCAAGATAAAAATGATTAATAATATTTAGAAAAATAGCCTATAATTAATTGATTTGATAAAACTTAAAAGTTCTAAAACAAACGTATAGCCTAAAGTAAATTATTGAATGAACAACACAAGAAAGAAAATAAAAAAGGAATATATATATAGAGAGAGAGAGATCAGCTGACTAGGCTAGTGTATGTATACAATCGAAGAATTCTGTGCATAGATGCATTAGGAGATGGAAAATAAAACACATAGATATATAAAATATATAAAACAGACAATATTAAAAACTCCAATCATTGCCGAGCACCAGAAATACTGTATAAACACTTGCATGTGCAAAAGTTAACTATTATATAGTTTTTCATTACTATTCTGTATACGTAATTTTGTAATTAACAACAATTATATTGTAATTACATGAAAGCGGACACTTCTCCACCCCTTGTTCTATATGTTCATCAGAAAGCTTCTTTGCGAACTTTGTGAGCATATATATCAGCATTAGTACCAGCTCCAGAAACTGGCTTGAATGTGCCAGTCTCTAGATTGACCCTGGAAACAGGCCCATTCAAAAGGTCGCTGCCAATTTGAATCAACTTGCGCATGTTCTCCATGGAAGAATCGTCTATTGAAGTTGTGCTACCAGTGAGTGCATCATCCTGATTTCAAAATTATCAGGAAAATTAATATTACAAGTTTACAACGAATCAAACAATTGCAACATGAAATATATTTCTCTGACAAGATGTCCATTATTAGATATAACCTTCATATATATGTATATATCATTTTCTTGTTTGCAACCCATTGTAAGAAAGAACTATTCAAATTGTCCACCTGTATATGGAGATAGTTTTCCTCTGACCGGAGCGCCTGAAAAAGAACAGCTAAATGAATATCAACCATGTCAGCACTCGCATAATTAAATATGTCGACAATTGGCGAGGTACCATTAATTGTGGCTGAGCCATCCAAAGATGCCCCACTTGGCAGCCTCCTTTGCAGAGATCTTGTCCTCAGTCTTGTTTGATGATCCAGTCCCAAGTGAGATCACTAAAAAATTTGTTGCAGTCTGTTGGATTGATTGGGAAGAACTGATCATTTCCTAGAACAATCTCCCTTGTAACTTGGCTCATAGCTGTCAGTGTCTATTTGTTTAAGTAAAAAATACATGCACACAAAAATAGTGGTTGTCAATATGACAAATTTGAGACATAAATAACAAAATAGCAGTGTTTTGAAAACCGTACCGGATACTAGAAAATTTCGATAATACTGGAATATGAACAGTGACCGAAACGGCAGTATCCTGTATTGTGAGAAGAAATACCGGATAATTTCGAAAAATATCAGGAAATACCGAATTTTGGTCATCTGGCATGTAGAGATGCCGGTACGGTTTTAAAAACACTCAAAACTAGAGAACTTATTGATACATGACCAGTGAAATTCATTGTTACTTTTTTGTTTTATTCTCAAGGTGCATTTTAATATTTGGGCGAGTTTGGATCATCGAAGAATAAAATTATGATTAGTTATTCGGAGTAAAAAATTTTATTCCTATACGATCAAGAATAAGGCATTTTTTTATCTAGAGTGTTATTTTTAAGTGGTCCAACATCCGTATTAAATTTTTATTCTTAGAGTGTTTGGATTGTCTTTTTAATCCAGATTAAAAGATGGTCCCAACAACTTATCCATACTAAGAAAATGATTCAAACACCTTAGGAATAAAAATTTAATCAGAATTCTCGATCGTTTAGGAATAATACTTTATATTCAGAATAACTAATCTTAATTTTATTCTTAAACAATCCAAACGCATTGTTTAATTTGCTAACGTGAAACATCATGGACACTTCTAATTTAACATTTTCAGATTCGCTGTATTTAATTTGCTACTTTTTTTTACCGGATTATTTGCAGCTAGTACTCCTCCATCAACAAGAATGAATTCCCAAGGATGTCCTTCATAATCATTGTTCACAAAAAAAATGTGCCGGAAAAAAATGTTGGTGCTGCAGAAGTGCATGCCTATGGCAATGTCAGAGAGCAGTGCATCCTTCTGTGTTTTATATTTCATCTGAAAGTAAAATCATAAGGGAAGGTAACTTGTTAAAACTGTACCGTTGTCATAAAACAAATAATTCACATATCTCGAAAGAGCAACAATTCATTTCTGTTTCAGTCGTATGCAAATATTTTAACACTGATTAAGCTAAACTGGTGTTAAGTTTCAGCGGAAACATGGTGTCTAAATCTAATTAAAGGAAGCATCTTAAGTTGGATGGTTAGGTTCAAACATAGAGAGTTAGATCCTCGAAATATGATGTTTCCAAGTGTAAATTTGAAAATGTTGAAAAATATAAAATTTATATTTAGTACAGTAAAGCTTGAAAACATAGAGAGTTAGATAGCGAAAGTGGGAATGACCACGTTGGTTAGAGTATCATGCAGCCTTAATTGCCCCAAATACTTTTGAATTACAGAGTGGAGATATTTGCCATCGTGCTTGGGCCCAGCAACCATTTCTATGTCAGATATCACCGCATTCCTACAATTCAATCATTAATAGATTATTAATTTTTATTCATTATTATTATTATTATTATTTTGTAAACGGTAACCTCCTTTTGAATTCAATCTAATAAATCTTCTATTCATAACAAAAAGGAGAAAAAGAAAGGAAACACTTTGATTTCAGTGTAGTTAAATTTCTTATGATGCCCTGCTTGTAAATTCTTTGTTCTTTTTTTCCATTAACATCTAATGCATTCCATCTCTAACTAGTTTGTCTTTATATATGAGTATGACACAGTGCTAATACACTACTATTACAGAGTTGATCAGCATGCAAATTTCATGGCTTCCCCCTTTTGTTCACTGTAACAATATAATTTTGAAGTATATTAGTATCGATTAAGTAACTATCTGACTGTATATATATTGATTCAACTTTTCTTTTTTTTCCCTCCATTTTTGGTTTGGAATTAATAAATGTACTCCATCCGTTTGTGTAACATAAATGATCTAACCGTTGACTTTATGCTCCGTGTTGTGTGCAATAAACACTAGGGAAGTCTGGCATTATTTATCAAATAAATGAACTAAAAACCATGTGAGCTCATTGGATGGAAAATAATAAAAATATAAAATGTCAAATCAAAGGACTCCCATTATTTGAACAATCAAATCAAAATTTAAGATTACAGGCTGCTAGTATACGTTGAATTGTTGTCTTGTTCCGCTTCACACTGTATTTTTAACACTTATAGGAGGTTTTTAAGTTATTCTTAGCTATAATTATGGCGTGCACGCTATCTTTCTTAGGAACCATTCAAAGTTTCTTTTTTTTTGTGTGTGAGGTACACCAGGTCGGAATTATCCGATTTTTAATCTGAAACGCTAGTTTTTGAAAAGCGTAGTTTGTATTTATAGTTGTATGTGTTCAGGGGCGGAGCCAGAAATAAATAATTAGGAGGACAAATTTGCAATTTTTTCATATTAAGGGGGCAAATTGGTTATTAACTATATATTTTTATTAAAATAACATGGAAACTTTTTATAAATTACAACTGGGGGGGGCAAAGCCCAGCTTGGCACCCCCTCGGCTCCGCCCCTGTATGTGTTTGAACTTATATTCTTAACATAAACATAACAAGCCTAACATAAATATGGAAGTATTGAGAAATATTGGATTTCTAACCAATTATATGACAAATATGGGCATGCTTCCCATGCAACAAGTATTCCCCGAGCAAAGTAAAGATAAAAACATTTTATGTATCTTTATCTAAATTGACAAGCAAATGAATCCTAGTCAACATTCTCAACAAGACCAGCACAGGGTGTCACAAGTAAATAGCAATTAATATTACACGCTAGCTTAACTAAAAATGAGAGCACACCAGCTTGCCTCTACAATCAATCAGTAACCAACAATTTCTTTCTCATCACAGCTATTTTCCAACTATATACCAAGTGACCACAGTGCTACAATTAATCAGATAATGATATGATACTGACAATGATGAACATTCTCCCATTTATAGTACCACCAACTATTATACGTATTTGGAAGAAGTTGATATGAGTAAATGCCATGGCACGTGTAACGAGTATAAACATTATAAAAAATAAAAATAAAAAAATCTACAAGACACTCTTACACCTAGAGGTGCAAACAGAACGGTTTCAGAACAGGTAGTGCCCCAAAATCATACTAGTATCCTTAATTCATGAAGCAGAAACAAATACAGAGATTCGATATTAAAAAAAAAAAGAAAAAAAGAAACTGCCCTAATTACCTCAAATAAATAAACCCCAATAAGAAATTTAATGTGTAAAAATTAGGCTTTTGCATTGAAGTTCCAGTTGCAACCAAGTCTATGTTGTAACTGTAGTGAACCATGTGAGACTCCAAATCAACCCCAGCAAGGGCAGGTTTAGAAAAAGTAAAGTAACACATATATTTTAATTTTTTTTTTTTTTCATTTAACTTCCTTGGTGGGAATGGATAGAAAGTTCCAAGTAACTGTACATAACTAATTTCAATTTAGACAATAAACTTCATATCACTCTGATAAAACTCATCAAACTAAAATGAGGTCCTTGATGCTAAAGAAGGCAGACATTTGGGTCTTCTTCATCTGAATCGAATTCTACCTGTTAAATAAGCCAATGCATGCCAAATCAAAAGACCAATAAAGAATGAACCTGAAAATAATATTACTGATAAAAAACCATCATAGATGCCTACTTATTTATTCGGATGACACTAGCTCAATTGCAAAATTCTACCATAAAATATTTGGAGAAGAGAAGACTAGTGATGGCACAGTATGTCAATGATCTATTCCCTCTTTTATATTAGTCTTTGTCCTTCGAGTTTTTCTCTTCATTGACCTGTTCAGCTTATGTAATTATACCTAAGACTCCATCCAGCTTTTAAAATTAAGGTTCTCTCTGGTAGAGGCACAGAATAACTGTTCCCAACAAAGACCGAAAATAAAATATATTATTACAAAAGAAGATGAAGTTTTACACTTTTAGCATAAATCTAAAATACGCCCAATTTACATATCGAAGCCCAATTAACATATCGAAGCCCAATTATTTCTCCCTTGTGTAAATAATGATGAAAAAGAAAATTGATTGTCAGAAAGCTCACATTTTCATCTCTGAACCACTTCCCATAACAATCCCTTTTCCAGCCAGCCGCAATAAATTTGAGTTCTTTTTGTCTCCTCTCATGACTTGAAATACTCGAATGTGAATCATTTGATGCTGCATCCTTCGCATTTAATGTAAACTTGGTGGACTGTAATTCCAGAATAGTTGTCCGAGTTTGTTCAACTAATGGCTTAACATGATTGTTCGAGCTAGTGGTTTTGGGTTGAATTTTATTTTCAGAAGATAAAGCAATTCTCTTGTTTAATTCCTGCTGCCTCCATATTTCATTTTCCTTCTGTTTTGCTTGTGCAGCAACATGTCGAGAACCCTTGTTGTGAACCTGTTTATACAATATGTAATTTTGGAGAAGCTTTTGTCAATTAGTCATTCATAAAAGGGAGTATTTTTCCCTAGTGCCAATGCCTTGAATTAGTTCATCATTGATCAGAAAAGAGAGATAAAATAAAGTAAAATAAACATCTGGTGTGGTTATAAAGAAATAAAAAAACAATCAGTATTATAAAAAATGTGCTGGATGGCTAGAAATTAAAATTATAATGGGTAAATTTATAATTTGTTCATGAAATTATACAAAAGTGGCAAACTAAAGCCAGATCATTTTATTTGGTTGAAAGAACCATAAAACCTAACAATCTGTCACTATAGAAGTTCAGCAACCAGTTTGAATCTGCTGAATTACAATTCAACGACTAAAATTATATTTCCCTTAGCTTGATTTGACACCCCTTATTAATTACATTTTGCAATTTCAAATCAGCAGAGTATCCTAAGAAAAGGACTAAACTGAATAAAGTTCTCGGCTCCGACCAGTTGCAACAATCAAATCCCAGTAAATAATAATTGTTCTGAGATTGCTACTCTAGTTTCTGTTTCATTTCCTTTGTGACAGTTGATACTTCAATTTTATAACTAAATATGAGTTTGTAAAATAAAATTTATCTGAAATCCGGCTTTGTAATTTGAAATACTTCATTAAATTACACACTACATCTAAGATTTAGGGTTTCCTATCAATCTAACAAAACCCAGTACAGTACAGTCTCAGTTGTCTCAAAATCAAATACAACGAGCCAGCATCTGTACTGAGGGCTTCTTCCTTCTAATTCAAATTAGAGAAGAGAGAGACTTACAGAAAGCATGAGTGAGGAGTCAAGAACGGGGTTGTGGGGACAGACGAGGCAGACGAACTTTCCACTGGAGAGCTTCTTGAAAGAAGAAGAACTGGAGGAAGAGGAGAGGAGGAGGTCGTCAACCCTCCTCTTCCGCTGCTGCGCCTCCCTTCCCCAACTGTCTCCTCCGAACACGCTCATCTCCAGTTCTCAATCGAAACAGAGAGATCAAGCTGTCTTCATTAATTGGGCGAGGAATGGAACGGGCCTGATGATTAATTAATTGGGCTGTGTCTAGTAAGGCCTTGTGCTTTTGCGCAAATCTCCTGTCCAATTTTTCGTGGGCCGGGGCAGTGGCTGATGACAATCAGTCCTTGAGCACTAAAACAATCTGATGCTAAGAGTTTATTCTTTCGTTAAAAACTAACAAAAAGTATCTTCATATATACAAATAAGAAAATAAAATAATTGATATTATTCTTGTTTTTATATAAAACTGTACATGTTAGAAATAAAGATATTATTATAAAGTCAATAATATAGTCTTTTTTAAACTATTATAAATCAGATTTTAAGAATCAATATATGGTCCATACTTTGGTATAAAATTACTTACATAAATAATATCCCCTAATTTGATACTTCTACAAATAATAGCTAATAAGAATGATAGATATTTTGCCATTTGGTATTTATTTTATTTTTCATTGATATTTTAGGGCAATACAAACAGAAATTATAGCTGCACTTTCATCTCTAAATTTTCAGATCGAGTGATTACATAAGTGTAGTCAAACATGGATAGTTAGTGGTCTTATTGTTGTCTTGGATAAAGCGGTAAAAATAAATGGGATAAGGATTGGAACATTTTTATTATTTTCTTTGGGTCAAAGAGGTGGTCAAAAGTCAAATATTTTGTGATCACATGCGACAGATCATTGGGCCCTTATTTTTGGTCCATCAGAAAGCTTTTTGGCGAAAACTTTGAGCATTTCAGCATTAGTACCAGCTCCAGAAATTTCTTCGGACGAGCCCGTCGCTATATTGACCCTGGAAACATGGCGCAACCAAAAGTTTCTCGCCGACCTTTTGCATCGTCCAATGAAGCTAAACTACCTGCGAGTGCATCTTGCTGTGTACTCCCAAATTATTGCGAGAAATATACCAACAAATCAAACAATGAAAAAATCAAAAAATATTTCTGAATACTAATTACATCTCTCTCAATAAGAAGATTGATTAGAGCAGGTCCATTAATTATTGACAAGGAGTCTAGGACCAATTAATATGATTATAACTGGTAAGTAGGTACTTAATGTATTCAATTGCTTAATTACCTGTATACGGAGATAATTGTTCTCTGACTGGAGTGCTTGGAAAAGAACAGCTACGTGAATATCGATCATGCCAACATTTTTTGCATAACTGAAAATGTCGATAATTGGTGAGGCACCAATGTGGTGGTCCCATGCCCATCCAAGGAGAAGGACCCCCCATTTTGAAGCCTCCACTGCAGAGAGCTTCTGAGTCGACTTGTCTGATCCAGTCCCAAGTGAGATCACTAAAAATTTGTTATAGTTCGTTGCCTCGACTGAGAAGTGCTCTTTATTTCCTGGAACCACCTCGTTGCTAACGTGGCTCATAGCACTCAGCGTCTATATATATGTACAAATAATTAATACATTCACACAAAAATAGTGATTGTCAATATAAGTATATATATATATGAACTCATGTAACAAAACGTCTTGTTGATACTATAAAAAAAAAAAATCATATATATTGCCTTCTCCAATTTTTTCAAAAAATTGATACTATAAAAAACTAATTCTTTGTATCATGCTAATCAGGCATGTGCATAGATAATAATAAGTAAGCTAGCTATAATATGAGATTTGTTGTCAAGTTTTGGTTGAAAAACGGGGTGCTAATTAAATTCTGAAGTAATCAGATATATCTTGTTGGATGGTTAATTAGATTATTTAACATAGAGATGCACGAAATATGCAACCTCGATAATGTTAAAATTAAAATGTAAAATGGTAATTCAAAAATAAGAAAAATTATAAATATTAATACAGTTATGCTTGAAAAAATGGCAGGATAAAGCTTCTTGATGTCAAAAGTGGGGATGATCACGTTGGTAAGAGTATTTTCTAGCCTTAAATCCCCAAACTTCTCTCGAACTAAAGAGTGGAGATATTTGCCATCGTACTTCGGGCCAAAAGCCTCGTCTAATATATCCAGCCAATTCCTACAGTTAACCACCAATAGATTATTTCTTTTAAATAATAATTAATCCACTCTTGATGTGCACTATCCATCAATTAGTACCGAAAAGTGTTTAAGACCAATATAATTAATTAATTATAGAAGCAGTTTAATATGTGTAAAACTCCACGATCAGCATGCCGTACTATTGATCAACAAGCAAATTTCATAGCTTTCACGTGTTTTTCCAGATAGTAATTAAGTCCGTCCAACTCACCTGGGTGGAAATATTTTTGGGAGTTAATTGGTTAAATCCTTGGCAGCAAAGAGTGGAGTGGACGCTTGTTCTTGTCTGGAGCAGTTAGCATCAAGGCCGAAAGGCCTCCTGTGCTTGTTCCGGCAATGACATCAAAATAATTAATCTGCATGCCTTGCTTCCTTCCCGTCAAGATTCTGAAACATTTAACAATAATAGGCTAATCGTTTTTTCAACACAGAAAAACATACTAGGCTTATACTTGTTTAAATTTTTCTCTAATGATAACGTTATGTTGGGGGTGGGGAATGACGTCAAACGGTTCATCCTTACTACTTATATAAATGCGCAAGTGTATAAACATTTACTTGATTATGTATTTTTTAGATCATTAATCGTTTAAATCTGATTTGATTAATGGTCAAATGTAAATCATCATATATATATATAGGTTTAAATGAAATTAAAATTATCATCGGAATACAGTATCATTTTTTTAATGAATTATAAAAAATTGATAGCATGTAAAGCAATATCTGCACAAATCTGGTCACACAAAATATTTATTATTATGCTAATCAATATGCTTTTTTTATTTTAGATCAAAAATGTATTTTGTTTAACGTTTTTTTACTGAAGCATATCATTTGTCATCTCACTCTATTTTTAACATATTTGCATTCAGTATTGATCATCAGCTAAATAATAATAATAATGATGATGATGATGATGATGATGATGATGATGATGCTGATAATATTTTAAATAAAAATTTACCTACGCATTAGATTAGCACGATTGCTAGTTTAAATATGATTTTTTTTGTTTACTTGAAGCTCTTCTTCGAGGCGCTTAAGATGGTTGCTGGAATGATTCCCCTAATGCCACCACCATCAATGCTCAACACAGTGACGATCGTTCCATTAGCAGGAGAACATTTTCTACCTACATCTGTTCATGTGACCATTTCAGAATGAAAATGTTAAACGGAAGTTGATACTAGCTATTCAAAGACGAGGGACTTGTGCTTTACTGCCAAAATCCGTGGGGAATTTATAGTGTGTTTACAGTCAGTGGCGGAGATAAGTGTAACAAAGGGGGGTCAATATATTGACCCCAATATTGAAAAGACAAATTGCTACCTTGCATGTAAAAAAATGTGTTTATAAGATGAAATTTTGTATTGATATACTAGATATACTACTGTGAACCCCAAAAATAATTATATGATTCTTTAATGGCTGAACCCCATAAACAAATTACTTTAAATGTTCTATGTTTGTGTTTTTTTTTTGCCTTCATGGGGTATTAGTTTTAAATTATTTTTTACTTTATTTGTTTTGTAAACTTTTGAATTAGTGTGATTATAAATTTTAATATATATATATTAATATATGTATAAATTGAACCTATTGGTTAATTTTCTGGCTCCGCCACTGTTGACAGTTGTTCATCAATGTATCAACGAACCGAAATGCACATATGTTAATCCTTCTCAATAACGTGATATTGTTTTAAAACGTGGGATTGTAAGTGGAATCAAGGGGCTATGCAGCGTGACAACATTAAATGTGTCTTAAAATCGGTTAAAATTGATGAATATTTATACTAAGCAACAACCATCTTGTCACGCTGCATAGCTCCATGATCTCATCAGTAAGTTTTATTGTTGCATCACTAGTTATGATTTGTACGTTCATACGTACGTACATCGACCAATGCTTCCTCTAACAAGGTAAGTAAGGTAAAAAATTTAAAATTTACAGACTTATTCGGTTCGCTTCTGTTGCATTCCATCGATTCGGGATGACAATCATCTTCGCCGCGAAACATAATCACCTGTATATTTGCAAGACATTTTTTCTTGGCTTTCTCTATCAATAGAAGATTATTCGTTTAACCAATATGAATATTTATGTAATCAAAATGAATTCTAAGCTAAGTATGTTCTTTCTATAATCAAAATGAATTCCAAAACTAATAAACTTCCATGACAAGAATCTGGTTTAATCGTCACTTAACTTCAGTGCGTTTGTCTCTGAACAAGGAATCGGTACCCCAACCATCGGGAAAACATGCAAAAAAAAGTGCACGAAATGAGAAATATAATCTCAATGCGGGTTTTAGTTCCAGTACGCGGATCGCTGTACAGATCCGAACAGCGGAATCTACACCCGAAAATAATCAAGTAAATAAAAAATATAATTTATTATTTAAACACTAAATACTGTCTAGAATATAATTCATATCTTATTAATTCAACAAGATCGGATTATACATAGTAATTATACATATAAAGTGCAAATAATACAATTCTGAGAATCATTCGAGCATTTCAATCATTTCTGGATTTAATCTAAGTCATTTCATCATAATAATCAATATTTAAACTCTTTATACTGTCTAGAATATGATTCATATCTTATTTATTAAAAAAAATTGGATTATAGATAGTAATTACGCATATAAACTCCAAATAATGCAATTCAGAGTATCATTTGGGCATTTCAATTATTTCTAGATTCATTCTAAGTCAACTCATCACAATAATCTATGTTTAAACTCTTTATACTGTCTAGGATATGATTCATATCTTAATTATTCAAAAAGATTGGATTATATATCGTAATTACGCATATAAAACACAAATAATGCAATTCTGAATATCATTTGACCATTTCACTCGTTTCAGTATTCATTCCAAAAAATTTCATTACAATAATCTACATTTAAACTCTTTATACTTTCTAAAATATGATTCATATCTTATTTATTCAAAAAAATTAGATTATACATAGTAATAATGCATATAAATTTCAAATAATGCAAATCTCAGTATCATTTTAGCATTTCAAAGGTTTCTGGATTTATTTTATGTCATTTCACCTCAATAATCTATATTTAAACTCATTATATTGTCTAGTATTTGATTCATATCTTATTTATTAAAACTTGTCATATTATATATAGTAATTACACATAAAAATTGCTAAACACTGTATACAGTCCTTTCATTATGCAAATCTGAGTATCATTAAGCATATTATATATAGCATTTCAATCGTTTTTGGATTCATTCCAAGTCCTTTCATTAAAATAATCTATATCTAAACCCTGTATACGGTCTAGAATATGCTTAATATCTAATTCATTCATAAAGATCAGATTATACATAGTAATTACGCATATAAATGAAAAATAAAGCACTTCTGAGTATAATTTGAGCATTTCAATCGTTTCTGGAATCATTCTAAGTTATTTCATTACAATAACCTACATTTAATCTCTTTATACTGTCTAGAATATGACTCATATATTATTTATTCAGAAAAGTTGGATTATATAGAGTAATTACACATACAAAGTGCAAATAATGAAATTTTGAGTATCATTTGAGCATTTCAATCATTTCAGGATTTATTCAAAGCAATTTCATCACAATAATCTACATTTAAACTTTTTATAGTGTCTGGAACATGATTCATTTTTTATTTTTTCAAAAAGATTGGATTATACATAGTAATTATGCATATAAAATGTAAATAATGCAATTCTGAGTATCATTTGAGCATTTCAATCATTTCAGGATTTATTCTAAGTCATGTCATCACAATAATCTACATTTAAAATATTTACACTATCTTGCAAATGATTCATATCTTATTTATTCAAAAGGATTGGATTATGTATCGTAATTACGCATATAAAATGCAAATGATGCAACTCTGAGTATCATTTTAGCACTTCAAACGTTTCAGGATTCATTATAAGTATTTTCATCGTAACAATCTACATTTAAACTCTTTATACTGTCTAATATATGTTTCTTATCTTATTTATTAAAAAAATATATAATTATACATAGTAATTACAAATATAAAGTGCAAATAATGCAATTCTGAGTATAATTTGAGAATTCCAATTGTTTCTGCATTTTATCTAAGTCATTTCATCACAATAATATTCATTTAAACTCTTTATACTGTTTAGAATATGATTCATATCTTATTTATTCAAAAGGATTGGATTATATATCGTAATTACGCATATAAAATGCAACTAGTGCAATTCTGAGTATCATTTGAGCACTTCAAACGTTTCTGGATTCATTCTAAGTAATTTCATCTCAAGAATCTACATTTAAACACTTTATACTGTCTAGTATATTATTTTTTATCTTATTTATTCAAAAAGATCAGATTATATATAGTAATTACACATATAAATTGCTAATAATACAATTTTGTGTATCATTTGAGCATTTCAATCATTTCTGGATTCATCCTAGGTCATTTCATCATAATAATCTACATTTAAACTCTTTATACTATCCAGACTATGATTCATATCTTATTCTTTCAAAAAGATTGGATTATATGTCGTAATTATTCATATAAAATTTTAAATAATACAATTCTGAGTATCATTTGAGCACTTCAAACGTTTCTTGATTCATTCTAAGTAATTTCATCTCCGGAATCTACTTTTAAACGCTTTATACTGTCTAGTATATGATTCATATCTTATTTATTCAAAAGGATTGAATTATACATCGAAATTACGCATATAAAATGCAAATAATTCAATACTGAGTATTATATGAGCACTTCAAATGTTTCTGGATTCATTCTAAGTCATTTCATCGTAATAATCTACATTTAAACTCTTTATACTGTCTAGAATATGATTCTTCTTTATTCAAAAAGATTTGATTATATATCGTAATTACGCATATAAAATGCAAATAATGCAATTCTGACTATCATTTGAGCATTTCAATCGTTTCTGTATTCATTCTAAATCATTTCCTCACAATAATCCACATTTAAACTCTTTATACTGTCTAGAATATGATTCATATCTTATTTATTTAAAAGAATTGGATTATATATCGTAATTACTCATATAAAATATAAATAAGGCAATTCTGACTATCATTTGAGCATTTCAATCGTTTCTGTATTCATTGTAAATCATTTCATTACAATAATCTACATTTAAACTCTTTATACCGTCTAGAATATGATTCATATCTTATTTATTCCAAAGGATTGGATTATACATCGTAATTGCCCCTATAAAATGTAAATAATGCAATTCTGAGTATCATTTGAGCACTTCAATCGTTTCTGGATTTATTCTAAGTCATTTCATCATAATAATCAATATTTAAACTATTTATACTATCTAGAATATGATTCATATCTTATTTATTCAACAAAATAGGATTATAGATACTAATTATGCATATTAACTCCAAATAATGTAACTTCGAGTATCATTTGGGCATTTCAATTATTTCTGGAACATCACAATAATCTAGGTTTAAACTCTTTCTACTGTCTAGGATATGATTCATATCTTATTTATTCATAAAGATCAGATTATATATAGTAATTACATATATAAAGTGCAAATAACGCAATTCTGAGTATAATTTGATTATTTCAATCGTTTCTGCATTTTATCTAACTCATTTCATCACAATAATCTTCATTTAAAGTTTTTATACTGTCTAGAATATGATTCATATCTTATTTATTCAGAAGGATAGGATTTTATATCGTAATTACGCATACAAAATGCAAATAATGCAATTCTGAATATCATTTGAGCAATTCAAACGTTTCTGGATTCATTCTAAGTCGTTTCATCATAATAAGATAAATTTAAATTCTTTATACTGTCTAGTATATGATTCTTGTCTTATTTATTAAAAAAATATGATTATACATAGTAATTACATATATAAAGTGCAAATAAAGCAATTCTGAGTATAATTTGAGTATTTTAATTGTTTCTGTATTTTATCTAAGTCATTTCATCACAATAATCTTTATTTAAATTCTTTATACTGTCTATAATATGATTCATATCTTATTTATTCAAAAGAATTGGATTATATATCGTAATTACGCATATAAAATGCAAATAATGCAATTCTGAATATCATTTGAGCAATTCAAACGTTTCTGGATTCATTCTAAGTCGTTTCATCATAATAAGATACATTTAAACTATTTATACTGTCTAGTATATGATTCTTGTCTTATTTATTAAAAAAAAATATGATTATACATAGTAATTACATATATAAAGTGCAAATAATGCAATTCTGAGTATAATGTGAGTATTTCAATCGTTTCTGCATTTTATCTAAGTCATTTCATCACAATAATCAACATTTAAACTCTTTATACTGTCTGAAATATGATTCATATTTTATTTTTTTAAAAAGATTGGATTATACATAATTATGCATATAAAATGCAAATAATGCAATTCTGAGTATCATTTGAGCACTTCAATCATTTCTGGATTTAATCTAAGTCATTTCATCACAATACTCTACATTTAAACCCTTTATACAGTCTAGAATATGAGTCGTATATTATTTGTTCTGAAATGTTAGATTATATAGAGTAATTACGCATACATAGTGCAAATAATGCAATTCTGAGTATAATTTCAGCATTTCAATCGTTTCAGGATTTATTCTAAGTAATTTCATCACAATAATCTACATTAGAACTCTTTATACTGTCTAGTATATGAGTCATATATTATTTATTGAGAAATGTCAGATTATAAATAGTAATTACATATACAAAGTACAAATAATGCAATTCTGAGTATAATTTGAGTATTTCAATCGTTTTTACATTTTATCTAAGTCATTTCATCACAATAATCTTCATTTAAACTCTTTATACTGTCTAAAATATGATTCATATCTTATTTATTCAAAAGGACAGGATTTTATATCGTAATTACGCATACAAAATGCAAATAATGCAATTATGAGTATCATTTGAGCACTTCAAACGTTTTTGTATTAATTCTAAGTAATTTCAACTCAAGAATCTACATTTAAACTCTTTATACTGTCTAGTATATGATTCATATCTATGTTATTCAAAAGGATTGGATTATACATAGTAATTATGTATATAAAAAGTAAATAATGCAATTATGAGTACCATTTGAGCACTTCAAACGTTTCTGGATTCATTATAAGTCGTTTCATCACAATAATCTATATTTAAACTCTTTATACTGTCTAGAATATGAGTCATATATTATTTATTCAGAAATGTTAGATTATATAGAGTAATTACGCGTACATAGTGCAAATAATGCAATTCTGAGTATAATTTGAGCATTTCAATCGTTTCAGGATTCATTCTAAGTAATTTCATTACAATAATCTACATTTAAACTCTTTATAGTGTCTCGAACATGATTCATATTTTACTTATTCAAAAAGATTTGATTATACAAAGTAATTATGCATATAAAATGCAAATAATGCAATTCTGAGTATCATTGGAGCATTTCAATCGTTTCAGGATTTATCCTAAGTCATTTGATCACAATAATCTACATTTAAATTCTTTACACTATCTTGAATATGATTCATATCTTTTTTATTCAAAAGGATAGGTTTATACATCGTAATTGCCCCTACAAAATGCAAATAATGCAATTCTGAGTATCATTTGAGCACTTGAATCGTTTCTGAATTTATTGTAAGTCATTTCATCACAATAATCAATATTTAAACTCTTTATCCTGTCTAGAATATGATTCATATCTTATTTATTCAAAAATATAGGATTATAGATATTAATTACGCATATAAACTCCAAATAATACAATTTTGAGTATCATTTAGGTATTTCAATTATTTCTAGATTCATTCAAAGTCAACTCATCACAATAATCTATGTTTAAACTCCTTGTACAGTCTAGGATATGATTCATATCTTATTTATTCATAAAGACCAGATTATACATAGTAATTACGCATATAAATGGCAAATAATGCACTTCGGCGTATAATTTGAGCATTTCAATCGTTTCTGGATTCATTCTAAGTAATTTCATCACAATAATCTACATTTAAACTCTTTATACTGTCTAGAATAAGACTCATATATTATTTATTTAGAAATGTCAGATTATACATTGTAATTACATATATAAATTGCAAATAACGCAATTCTGAGTATAATTTGATTATTTCAATCATTTCTGCATTTTATCTAACTCATTTCATCACAATAATCTTCATTTAAAGTTTTTATACTGTCTAGAATATGATTCATATCTTATTTATTCAAAAGGATAGGATTTTATATCGTAATTACGCATACAAAATGCAAATAATGCAATTATGAGTATCATTTGAGCACTTCAAACGTTTCTGTATTCATTCTAAGTAATTTCATCACACGAATCTACATTTAAACTCTTTATACTATCTAGTATATGATTCATATCTTTGGTATTCAAAAGGATTGGATTATATATCAAAATTACGCATATAAAATGTAAATAATGCAATTCTGAATATCCTTAGAGCACTTCAAACGTTTCTGGATTCATTCTAAGTCGTTTCATCATAATAAGATAAATTTAAATTCTTTATACTGTCTAGTATATGATTCTTGTCTTATTTATTAAAAAAATATGATTATACATAGTAATTACATATATAAATTGCAAATAAAGCAATTCTGAGTATAATTTGAGTATTTTAATTGTTTCTGTATTTTATCTAAGTCATTTCATCACAATAATCTTCATTTAAATTCTTTATACTGTCTATAATATGATTCATATCTTATTTATTCAAAATAATTGGATTATATATCGTAATTACGCATATAAAATGCAAATAATGCAATTCTGAATATCATTTGAGCAATTCAAACGTTTCTGGATTAATTCTAAGTCGTTTCATCATAATAGGATACATTTAAACTTTTTATACTGTCTAGTATATGATTCTTGTCTTATTTATTAAAAAAAAAATGATTATACATAGTAATTACATATATAAAGTGCAAATAATGAAATTCTGAGTATAATGTGAGTATTTCAATCGTTTCTGCATTTTATCTAAGCCATTTCATCACAATAATCCACATTTCAACTCTTTATACTGTCTATAATATGATTCATATCTTATTTATTCAAAAGAATTGGATTATATATCGTAATTTTGCATATAAAATATAAATAAGGCAATTCTGACTATCATTTGAGCATTTCAATCGTTTCTGTATTCATTCTAAATCATTTAATCACAATAATCTACATTTAAACTCTTTACACTGTCTAGATATATGATTCATATCTTATTTATTCAAAAAGATTAGATTATACATCGTAATTGCCCCTATAAAATGCAAATGATGCAAATCTGAGTATCATTTGAGCACTTCAATCGTTTCTGGATTCATTCTAAGTCGTTTCATCATAATAATCAACATTTAAACTCTTTATAATGTCTAGTATATGATTCTTATGTTATTTATTAAAAAAAATATGATTATACATAGTAATTACATATATAAATTGAAAATAATGCAATTCTGAGTATAATTTGAGTATTTCAATCATTTCTGCATTTTATCTAAGTCATTTCATCACAATAATCTTCATTTAAACTCTTTATACAGTCTAGAATATGAGTCATATATTATTTACTCAGAAATGTTAGATTATCTAGAGTAATTATGCATACAATGTGCAAATAATGCAATTCTGAGTATCATTTGAGCACATCCAACGTTTCTGGATTCATTCTAATTAATTTCATCTCAAGAATCTACATTTAAACTCTTTATACAGTCTAGAATATGAGTCATATGTTATTTATTCAGAAATGTTAGATTATATAGAGTAATTATGGATACAAAGTGCAAAAAATGCAATTCTGAGTATCATTTGAGCACATCAAACGTTTCTGGATTCATTCTAATTAATTTCATCTCAATAATCTACATTTAAACTCTTCATACTGTCTAGTATATGATTCATGTCTTATTTATTCAAAAGGATTGGATTATATATCATAAATACGCATATAAAATGCAAATAATGCAATTCTGAATATCATTTGAGCACTTCAAACGTTTCTGGATTCATTTTAAGTCGTTTCATCATAATAAGATACATTTAAACTCTTTATACTGTCTAGTATAAGATTCTTATCTTATTTATTAAAAAAAATATGATTATACACAGTAATTACATATATAAAGTGCAAATAATGCAATTCTGAGTATAATTTGAGTATTTCAATCGTTTCTGCATTTATTCTAAGTCATTTCATCACAATAATCTTCATTTAAACTCTTTATACTGTCTAAAATATGATTCATATCTTATTTATTCAAAAGGATAGGATTATATATCGTAATTACGCATATAAAATACAAATAATGCAATTCCTAGTATCATTTGAGCACTTCAAACGTTTCTGGATTCATTCTAAGTAATTTCATCTCAATAATCTATATTTAAACTCCTTATACTGTCTGGTATATGATTAATATGTTATTTATTCAAAAAGATTGGATTATATATCGTAATTATGCATATAAAATGCAGATAATTCAATTCTGAGTATCATTTCAGCACTTCAAACGTTTCTGGATTCACACTAAGTCATTTCATCACAATATTCTACATTTAAATTTTTTATATTCTCTAATATATGTTTCATATCTTATTTATTCAAAAGGATTGGATTATATATCGTTATGACGGATATAAAATGCAAATAATTTTATATTGAGTATCTTTTGAGAACTTCAAACGTTTCTTGATTCATTCTAAGTCATTTCATAGTAATAATCTACTTTTAAACTCTTTATACTGTCTAGAATATGATTCATATCTTATTTATTCAAAAGGATTGGGTTATATATCGTAATTACGCATATAAAATGCAAATAATGCAATTCTGACTATCATTTGAGCATTTTAGTCGTTTCTGTATTTATTCTAAATCATTTCATCACAATAATCCACATTGAAACTCTTTATACTGTCTAGAATTTGATTCATATCTTATTTATTCAAAAGAATTCGATTATCTATCGTAATTACTCATATAAAATATAAATAAGGCAATTCAAACTATCATTTGAGCACTTCAAACGTTTCTGGATTTATTCTAAATAATTTCATCTCAAGAATGTACATTTAAACTCTCTATACTGTCTCGTATATGATTCATATCTTATTTATTCAAAAGGATTGGATTATATATGGTAATTACACATATAAATTGCAAATAATGCAATTCTGACTATCATTTGAGCATTTCAAACGTTTCTGTATTCATTCTAAATGATTTCATCACAATAATCCACATTTAAACTCTTTATACTGTCTAGAATATGATGGATATCTTATTTATTCAAAAGAATTGGATTATATATTGTAATTATGCATATAAAATATAAATAAGACAATTCTGACTATCATTTGTGCATTTCAATCGTTTCTGTATTCATTCTAAATTATTTCATCACAATAATCTACATTTAAACTCTTTATACTGTCTAGAATATGATTCATATCTTATTTATTCAAAAGGATTGGATTATACATCGTAATTGCCCCTATAAAATGCAAATAATGCATTTCTGAGTTCCATTTGAGCACTTCAATCGTTTCAGGATTCAATCTAAGTCGTTTCATCATAATAATAAATATTTAAACTTTTTATACTGTCTAGAATATGATTCATATCTTATTTATTCAAAAAAATCGGATTAAAGATACTAATTACGCATATAAACTCCAAATAATGAAATTTTGAGTATCATTTTGGATATTTCAATTATTTCTGGGTTCATTCTAAGTCAACTCATCACAATAATATATGTTTAAACTCTTTATACTTTCTAGGATATGATTCATATCTTATTTATTAATAAAGATCAGATTATACATAGTAATTACGCATATTAAGGGCAAATAATGCACTTCTGAATATAATTTGAGCATTTCAATTGTTTCTGGATTCATTCTAAATTATTTCAACACAATAATCTAAATTTAAACTCTTTATACTGTCTAGAATATGAGTCATATATTATTTATTCAGAAATGTTAGATATATAGAGTAATTATGCATACAAAGTGCAAATAATGCAATTCTGAGTATCATTTAAGCATTTCAATCGTTTCAAGATTTATTCTAAGTAATTTCATCACAATAATATACATTTCAACTCTTTATAGTATCTAGAACATGATTCATATTTTATTTATTCAAAAAGAATGGGATATACATAGTAATTAGGTATATAAAATGCAAATAATGCAATTCTAAGTATCATTTGAGAATTTCAATCCTTTCAGGATTTATTCTAAGTCATTTCATCACAATAATCTACATTTAAACTCTTTAAAATATCTAGAATATGATTCATATCTTATTTATTCAAAAGGATTTGATTATATATCGTAATTACGCATATAAAATGCAAATAATGCAATTCTGAGTATCATTTGAGCTCTTCAAATATTTCTGGGTTCATACTAAGTCGTTTCATCATAATAATCTACATTTAAACTCTTTATACTGTCTAGTATATGATTCTTGCCTTATTTATTAAAAAAAAAATGTGATTATACATAGTAATTACATATATAAAGTGCAAATAAAGCAATTCTGAGTATAATTTGAGTATTTCAATCGTTTCTGTATTTTATCTAAGTCATTTCATCACAATAATCTACATTTAAACTCTTTATACTGTCTATAATATGATTCATATCTTATTTATTCAAAAGGATTGAATTATACATTGTAATTGCGCCTATGAAATGCAAATAATGCAATTTTCAGTATCATTTGAGCACTTCAATCATTTCTAGATTTAATCTAAGTCATTTCATCACAATAATCAATATTTAAACTCTTTATACTGTCTAGAATATGATTCATATCTTATTTATTGAAAAAAATCGGGTTATAGATAATAATTACGCATATAAACTCCAAATAATACAATTTTGAGTATCATTTGGGCATTTCAATTATTTCTGGGTTCATTCTAGGTCAACTCGTCACAATAATCTATGTTTAAACTCTTTATACTGTCTAGGATTTGATTCATATCTTATTTATTCATAATGTTCAGAATATACATAGTAATTACGCATATAAAGGTCAAATAATGCACTTCTCAGTATAATTTAAGCATTTCAATCGTTTATGGATTTATTCTAAGTTATTTCATCACAATAATCTACATTTAAACTCTTTATACTGTCTAGAATATGAGTCATATATTATTTATTCAGAAATGTTAGATTATATAGAGTAATTACGCATACAAAGTGCAAATAATGCAATTCTGAGTATCATTTGAGAATTGCAATCGTTTCATGATTTATTCTAAGTAATTTCATCACAATAATCTACATTTCAACTCTTTATAGTGTCTAGAACATGATTCATATTTTATTTATTCAACAAATTGGATTATACATAGTAATTATGTATATAAAATGCAAATAATGCAATTCTGAATATCATTTGAGAATTTCAATCGTTTCATGATTTATTCTAAGTCATTTCATCACAATAATCTACATTTAAACTCTTTAAACTATCTTGATTATGATTCATATCTTATTTATTCAAAACGATTGGATTATATATCATAATTACGCATATAAAATGCAAATAATGCAATTCTGAGTGTCATTTGAGCACTTCAAACGTTTCTGGATTCATTCTAAGTCGTTTCATCATAATAATCTACATTTAAACTATTTATACTCTCTAGTATATGATTCTTGTCTTATTTATTAAAAAAAAATATGTGATTATACATAGTAATTACATATATAATGTGCAAATAATGCAATTCTGAGTATAATTTGAGTATTTCAATCGTTTTTGCATTTTATTTTATCTAAGTCATTTCATCACAATAATCTTCATTTAAACTCTTTGTACTGTCTAGAATATGTCTCATATCTTATTTATTCAAAATGATTGGATTATATATCGTAATTACGTATATAAAATGAAATAATGCAATTCTGAGTATCATTTGAGCACTTCAAACGTTTCTGGATTCATTCTAAGTAATTTCATCTCAAGAATCTACATTTAAACTCTTTATACTGTCTAGTATATGATTCATATCTATTTTATTCAAAAGGATTGGATTATATATCGTAATTACGTATATAAAATGCAAATAATGCAATTCTGAGTATCATTTGAGCACTTCAAATGTTTCTGGATTCACTCTCTGTCATTTCATCACAATAATCTACATTTAAATTTTTTATACTATCTAGTATATGATTCATATCTTATTTATTCAAAAGGATTGGATTATATATCGTAATTACGCATATAAAATGCAAATAATTCAATACTGAGTATCATTTGAGCACTTCAAACGTTTTTGAATTCATTCTAAGTCATTTTATCGTAATAATCTACATTTAAACTCTTTATACTGCCTAGAATATGATTCATATCTTATTTATTCAAAAGGATTGGATTATACATCGTAATTACGCATTTAATCTACAAGCAAGCTTTTAAATTTCACCGAAATAACATCATTATGACTTAAATAACAGGTTTTTGGAGCAAAACGCGTCAACGTTATAACAACCAAGCATGAAATAACGGTAGCATTATATTTCTGAAAAATCAGCGATATAACTTAAAATTTTTGCATTTGGCGACGTAAAAACGGTCATTCAACTTACAATTTTTTTGTTTTTTGCTGAATACAAATCCATAACAAGCCCTAATTTGTTTAGCTTTTAAAACTTTGATTTTGTCTATTTTGATTTTTGACTTGTTAATTTTTTATATTTTAATTTTTCAAGTAATTAATAAGATAGGTTTGTTGTATAATTATTTTTTTTATACACACCATTTTTTTCTCCGTTATATCACCGATATAACACCGAATTGCTAAATCAACTCTGTACCGTTATACCAAAAAATCGCATTTTAAAACCTTGAACACAACACTCCATAAACTATGCGTCAATCTTGCACTCTACATCACAAGGATTAATCACTCATAAAGAAAGGAGACAAAAAAAAAAAAGTGTTAAACAATTTACACCCCTGTTTTTTTGTCAGCTTCAACCGAGTCATTAGTTATTTCAGTTTCAGCAATGGTGCTTCCATTTGTTGTCTGATACATGTCTATGTCCACAACCCGTGAGGTTGATTCTCCATTCCTTGGAGTTCTATATATGAAATATAAAACCATTTGCATCATGCCAAATATAAAGCCAATAACATTTGGTACCTGAATTCAACAGAAATTGGATGGAATGTAAATAAGCAAGATGTAGAAAAGGAACTTAAAAAAGGATATATCAAAGCATTTTGTGGGGTCATTAGGTGCACAACTTTCCTTTTTGTTTATTTAAAAACAGGAAGCATAAAAAAGAGGAGGGAAAATTTTAACTCACAGCAACAAAGATGTCTTTTCTTAGGAGGCCGTAGCAGAACCATGCAATTGCACTTAGTGTGAGAAATAAAGAGAGAGAGAGGGGCATATATTCCACACTCTTTGTTCTTATCACTCGTTTCTGCAATTAAGTTTGTGGTCAGTTTGTTCTTAGCACAAACTTGTTTAAACTCTCAAAGAAATTTCATATGACCATATATAACTGAAAGAATCTCAATAGGAGAAAATTGTATATCTTATTTGTATCGACTTACAATAATGCTCAGAGGAGCTACAAAGACACAGACAGCCAACGAGGCACAAATAGATCCCACCATCTCAATCCTTTTCCTTCCTTTGAGAAACATCAGGGTGCAAACAACCAAACATCCGTACAACAGGATATTTAGTATTGAAATCAGCTTCAACGCAAATACCTACATAAAGTAATAAATAGATAATTTATTGGTATTATATTGGTAGCTAGAAAATGAAAAGAGAACTAGCTCTATATGTAAACAATATTCAAAAGATGTGAATACTATACCAAGGCATCCCGGGGGGCATAAACAATGAAGATTGCGAGGTAAATAGACTCAAAAAGACATGCTGTACCATTAATGCTAAGAAGAAGCACATCCCTTGTGAGTATGGCATAGTATAACCATAGCATGGCACTAAACAATGCAACAATGTAGGGTAGCGAGTGAAACGACTCGGTTGATTTCTTCTTGTGCACCCTATAAAATGTTGGCCTGAAAACATTTTAACACGTAGTCCATTACATTAGAAATAGAGAACACTAGGAGTGGCACACATTTTTTGGCAGGCTGGCTCGAGTCATAGGTCATTTCTATATGCTTACACAGATATATATATGAGAGGTACAAGATTTTACTGGCATGAAAAAAGTTTAACTAACTGGAAAATGCCTACCGGTGGTGGCGCGTACATGCAAAACAGAGTCATGTATTTTGAGAATTTCTACCTTCACCGAAATTTAATAAAGTACATAGCAAAGTACACGTATATTTACACATATATTGTCATTTTTGCGAAAGCAATATCAGACTAACAAATGGGTATTATTAAGATGAAATTAAATAAAGCAATTAATGAAGGACATACAATGGGGCAAGGACGACCATAAATGACAATATGTTACCTGAAATAAGAATTAAAAAAAATTAGTATAATTAGAACAATGCCACCAATGAATTGTTTTATATAGTTTGTTGAAGTCCTAGTTGATGGAGATGATGAAGTTGATGAATGAAAAATATACGACGCATTTCCCACTCAGATATGAAACTACTAATTTAAAACAGAGGAGGTTTGTAGAGAGCATTCCAAAACCTATGTTATTATTGAAGAGTGAGACAATGTACCTAACAAGCCAAAGCCAAATGCCAAAGGATGTTCAATTCTGATAACAGGCATGTCTGTACTTTGGTACTTGATGAATAGACTACAAATTTTGAAGGTTAGTAGATACAATATGATCACAAATTATAACCTTTAAGAGTCTGGCTACCTTTCCCCTATTTATAGTGGGCTTGGCCTTCTATATATACAATTAATTAGCTTGAGTGTTTCAAGTAATCAATAGTCAATACGCGGATGTGTGCGCGATATGACATGTGTATGGTTTCTCTTTTTATGCGACTTAGTCTTCTGTTTATGGACTGGAGATATCCTATAGGCGAATTTGTACCGTCTAAAAAATGAGTGCAAAATCTATAATATGAAAGAAAAAAAAAAAAAAAAACTAAGATCTTTAGAAAAAAAACACTATAAGAAAGATGGTTTTTACATAGATTTTTATAGTTAGATTTTTTTTATTTATGTTGGAGCTTGTTCTATTGCTAGATTTATATGGTGTACTAAATCTAGCAAATTTTTTAGCAAGACTCAATTTTTTTCTATTAAAATCTCCATAAAAATCTAGCAATTTCTTTTTTATAGACTTTTTCGAATCTTGTAATATCTAATGTAGCAAAAATAAATAGCTAGACATTTCCAAATTACTAGATTTTTAAGGAGATATTAATAGAAAATTCAATCTTGCTAAAAAAATTCTAGATTTAGTGCATCAAGTAAATCTATCAATAGAAAAATAAATCTAGCAATAAAACAGCGTCCAACATAAATAAAAAAATCTAACTATAAAATTCTATGTAAAGACCATCTTTCTTGTAGTGAAATGGTAAATCTCAGTAGCTAGCTCACATATCTTTTCATAATATTGAACTAACAAAATATTGAATTGCGAATCTTAATAGCTAATATTGTATCTCAAAACTTAAACTCTATGCAAAGTAAAATATTTATCCAAATTGTCATAAACTGCCATAATCTCTTGTTTGAAACAAAAGACTTAGTTGTAGTTGTTGTTGCCAATTATTTAAAAAGAAATAATATTTACTTTGTTATATATTTTTGTATCTAAGAGATATCACTAATATTTATAGGGATTTTGACCGTACTTGGCACTCAAATACTATCCAAAATCAATAAATTTTTTGATGAATTGCTATATTTTTTTCAAGATTTGGCTCTGTCGTTTGGAAGAAAACACAAGCTATCTATAGAAGGATTTCGGCACTTGACGCATGCACATCAAACAACTTGATGCCTTGTGCTATATTAAACGGTTTGGATTGACCGATTGAATCTTAAATCTCGAAAAATGACTCAAAAGATAAATGGATGACATTGCCATGGATGACACATTAGTCGTTCTCTCTCTATATATATGTAGAGCTACCATTTCAATTTCAGAAATAATGCTAACTGTACTTAGAAACTAATCCTGGATTAAACATATTAGAATAATCCACGTCTTATGCTGGCGATCATGTATTATAGTACAGGTTAAACCAGTCTTTATAAAATAGGTTGTACTCACAAAAAAAAAAAAAAAAAAAGCCGTGATTTGGTGCTCCTTTTATATTAATGCCTCACTTTGACCCAGTTCTGCAACCATATTGTTTCCAGCATTTTTCCAATAACCCCTGGGAACTATATAGTACATGTTAATTTACATAGTCGGCTTGTGTACCCTATAAAATGTTTAATATGTGAACATGTATTGATTAAATTGATCCTTTTTAATCTAAGGAAATGAACCATGTCAAGAGAATACTTTTCTTAGAATCTGGTTCATCATCTAAAAATTATCCTATCAATCAATAGTGTGATATTTAAGAATCAGAAAAACATAAACATATTGCTTGCTTTCCAAATGTCAAAGAGCTCCTTACAATGTATTATATAATAAATTTCACCATGCAGGTGATACATCATATATTAAGAATGGACATACGTGTTCAGTGTAACAATATAATTTTATTGAATTGTATTACTATCGATTTAAGTAACTATGAGACGGTATATTGATTCAACTTTTCTCTTTTTATTTTTATCATTTTTGGGTTAGCATTAATAAATGTACTTTGTGTGGACCACTAACATAAATGATCTAACCGTTGACTTTGTGCTCTGTGTTGTGTGCAACGTATACTCAGGACTCGGTCACTCGGGAGGTCTAACTAACGTCATGGCATTATGATATAAATAAACTAAAAACCATCATTGGATGGAAATAATAAAAATATAAAATGTCAAATCAAAGGACTATCATTATTTGAACAACCAAAGTAAATGTACGATTACAGGCCGCTAATACATTGAATGCCTACGGGCATTCATCAAAAAAACAAAAAAACAAAAAAAAAAAGTACATTGAATTGTTCTTTTGTTCCTCTTCTCACTGTATTTTTTGTTTTTAACATAAAAAAACAGTTATAGGAGATTAAAGTTATTCCTTAGCAATCATTATGCTGTACACATTATCTTTCTCAAGAACAATTCAACAGATTTTTTTTATTAATAAATATTAATAATAAAATAATGTAATTAATTAGAGATATGATTTTATAATACTATTTCTTAAAAAAAAAAAATTAAGTCATCAACAGCGGCGGTGGATACAGGCTGTCCTAAAACATGGGCACTATAAAAGAATATTAAATATAATATAAGAAGTTTGAAAATAATTTTATTGGTACGGCTACATCAGTTTATATTGCTTTTATAACAATTTCAAAAATAATTTTATTGTCATCAAATTAATTACTTTGACTAGCTTAATACATTATTACATATGCATCCCCTTACACCGTAATGATATATCTGTATTGCTTTTTAGTTAATCTTTTGTGCTATTTAGAAAAACCAACGTTTTGTGGGTCCCACAAATAACTTACTCCCTACACGCGACCACGAAAAAAATGAAAGGAAAAAAAATAAAATGAAAAGGCGTATAACTGAATGGGAAAAAGAGGCCTGAATAAACATGAAACGAAAAATATAAAGACGGATGAGATCAACAGATTACAGATCTACGATCATTCAACGTAGATACGAAGCCCACCAGATCCGAGCAAAAACAAGTGGCCGCAGTTTTATATTGTACTTTGATTTCCAAAAAACAATAAGCATACCGAAATGATAAGTGTCATTGCTAAAAAAGTTAAAAAAAAAAAATCATCGCGCTATCACTATGACTAGCAGGTGTATGTTACAAGTGTTCAGTTTAATAATCAAATTAATGTGTTCAGTTGAATAATTAAAAGTGTTCAGTTAAATGCGTCAATTAATGGTTTCATTATATAGAATCGTACGTCAGTCTTGGAGAGAGGCACGCCAGGGCAGAGTCGAAAAAAAATTAATTTGAACCAGATCGATTCATAACCCCTTCTAATATTTTCATGTATTTTTTGTCCGAATCATGACCATTTCGCTTGACATTGCATCTATTAAAAAAACTAAAAGTAATACTTAATAAACTGAACATTTATATGTAATAACCTAAACATTTGTACTTACTAAACTGAAAATTTATTCTTACTAAACTAATCATTTATACTTATCAAAATAAACAATTCTGCTTATAACATTTATATTTTTTATTACAACTAACTGAACATTTATACTCAATTAATATAATATTTGTACTTATCCAACTGAACATTTGTACTCACTAAACTAAATATTTATACTTAATAAAATGAACATTTTTTCTTATACATTTATATTTTTATTGCAAATAACTGAACATTCATACTCAAATAACGGAACATTTGTACTTATCCAACTGAACATTTAGGTACGAAATAAAGTGCGCTGGGTGAGGGAAGGATGCGTTGGATGAGAAGAGTGCTTCACTTGCGATGGCAGCAATGGTATTTTAAGCGATGGTAGAAATCAATTTTCAATAAGCATAAGCAAGTGCCTATCAACCATTACCCATTTACGGATCGAATCCTCTACTGTCGTTTAAACAACAGTAGAGTGTTGTCCAGTCACATTTTTATCAATATTTAAAAGTTTTAAATTTCAAATGCTCAATTTAAACCGTTGTTCTTGTTCAATTTAACGAGCGATGTATTTTTATGTAAGTTTTATAAATTTTGGAGTTGATTTGATACTAGATCGAGTGGTCAACAAATGAACGCATCTGGTTAACTATCTCTGATTAATTCTAATGTGTTCATAGTTTGGTTATTTAATCGAGTATCAAATCGACTCCAAATTTTATGAAACTTATATAAAAACGCATCGGTCGTAAAATTTAATAAGATCAACGGTTTGAATTAAATATTTAAATTTTAAATTTTTTAAATATTAATTAAAGTTCTATTGGACAGCTCTCTAACGACAGTAGAGGATTTCAATCCACCCATTTACCGCCCCTTACTGGACTCGCCGCTACTCACCGGCCTTGATCAATGATTAAATAAAGGAAAGAAGAAAAATAAGGGGCCCATTGAGCCCGCATGAATCTAGTAAGGCCTTTGGCAGTTGGGCTCTTCCTCATGGTCCATGTACCCATTAAATTAAAGGTTTTGTTATTTCCTTTGTTGCCTTCTCATCCAATCTTTATTTATTTCTTTTTTCCTTTACCGAATTAATATCCTGCTGTTGCTGTTGTTATTATTTCTGTTAATAACAGATAAATTGTCCGAAGATGGATAAATTCTATTATTTCACAAGTGGGTTATGATCTTATTTAAAAAAAAAAAAAAGTTGACATGTCCAATAATTTTGAATATTTTATTGTGTTAATATCTCGAATACTTTTTCCTTTGAAAATTCTGACAATCTATGTGATATGTGACAGTAATGGATAGCTAGATGTTTCTCTCTCTCTCTCAAAAAAAAAAAAAAAAGGATGGTAAGAAGGTTAATTTACTATCGAGTATCAACAACTCGAAATTACTAACCAAAGATCCCTTTTAACTCAGACGATTTTCACGTCATTAACGCTACGAATACGATTAACGAAAATCAATCAGCAGAACAAAATTAAATAAAAAAAAAAAACACTTAGCAGATCAAAATCTATCCCGTCTCCTTCCATCCCGCCTTCCCTTCCCTTCCCTTCCAATCTCTCCATTCCATGCCTTCTTCAAAATGCTCCACGCTTGCTCTCGGTATTTCCATGGCGGCGCTGCTTCAGATCGCTGGCATCTCTCTATTCCTATTCGGATTCTTTCCCGTTAAACCTACTCTCCCTGGCTTCAGGTGCTTCCTCGCTATTCCTCAATTTTCTAATTGAATTTCTTCTTTTTAATTTTGTGTCTGATTTGGTGCTGTTTGATATGGTGTAGTGGTTCAGAGAGTTACCAGATGCCGAGTTGTGATTCTGATTCTAACGCAGAAATGGTGGATCTTTCCTCAGAGCAGCGCAAGTCTTTGTACGAGGTGGTACTTGATGCAATGCAATTGCATTGTGTATGCTTGTTTTGTAATTATAGTAGTGAGTGTGGAGTTGTTAATAGTTGGTCTGGTGTGTTTAATTTGGTCAGCAAAGTTATTATACTAGTGTTTATTTCACTTATAACTAAATGTTGAGCAGCTAATGTAGTCATATGACATTAAATTTCTTTTTCCAGGAACTCTCTGGCATACCTCCTGTCTATGATCGGCTGATACTTATGGTATGATGTTGTAATTTGCTAATGTACTGGAACAGTTCTTATTGAGAATGGTGGAAAATCCCTATATAAACATTACCTTAATGTCATGTTTATGTAAGTGCTTCTCTTGTCAGTTTAGGTTATTGATGGGTTACCAGCTGAGTTTATACTCGGAAAAGGTATAAAGCCTCCAGCTAAGACAATGGCTGAGGCAATGCCATATACTCAGTATTTATTGGCGAATGAATTGGCTGTTGGTTTTCATGCAAAAGCTGCACCTCCTACTGTTACAATGCCCAGGTTAAAAGTAAGATCATCTTACCGAAGAATTTTGTTTGCTTTGAAATCAAAAGAGAAGTTGGAAAGAACACTTTAACTATCAGCCATAGGGAGAATCAAAAGCACCATCTTTAACCTTCCGTCCCTGATTTATTTAAGAACATACCATAATTGCTGCTTTAAACATTTTCTCTATAAAATAAATAAAAAGGCCGCTGGTGCTAACGAACTTTTCCAATCAGAAAAGAAGGGACATAGATTAAATTTTTTTTAATGTTTACAGGGCATCTTTGATATTAAGTTTATTTGGTCGCATTTTTAATGTCTTCAAAAGTGTGCTTTATATATTTAGTTTTCTAGGTTAAGTGATTGTTAGAGCTTTTGCAGGGATATGCTCTAAATTGTTGAATTGTTTGTGTAGATTATTGATTGATTGTGCTGGAGAGACCAACTCATGCCTTAAAATGAAGTTGTATTAAGAACATTTTATGAAATCTAAAACTGGTTTGTACTGTACCAGTACTATTTTGGATGACACAATGAATACCCATACTTAATGTGCAGCTGAAACTGCAATGCTTACAATTACAGTAAAAATCAATTTCTTGGCTTGAATTATGTTTGCTTTATCCTATTTTTTCATTCTTAGGCTATGATGTCTGGTGGGATTGGGGGCTTCCTAGATGTAGCGTTCAACTTTAACACTCAGGCCTTCTTAGACGACAATCTTCTTGGTAAGCTGAAATCCATATTTATAGCTCATGAATTTAACTTAACAACGGTACAAGTTATTTTGTTGATCTTAAATGCAGATCAGTTATATCGCATTGGCTGGAGAATGGTTATGCTTGGGGATAACACATGGATTAAACTGTTTCCTAATTTATTCTCTAGACAAGATGGAGTTGGCAGCTTTTTTGTAAGCTCTTATCAGGCTCATTGAGAATAAGGCAAATTTAATTTCTTTGTTCCATTCTTGAAATGACTAAAGAGTTTACAGTAGTGTAGATTCCTCTTAAATTCCTCCTTGGATATTTGTTTCCCTAGAATTGATGTTCGTTTCTTTACCAGATTTTGATAATTTTTCTGATAAATCTACCCCTTCTCGTATTTCATTAATAATGACACGTATTACTTTTTTCCATTTATCATATAGTTTTTTTTAATTATTTAAAGTGAGTATTGGATCTTCATCAGGTTAAAGACACAGTTGAGGTTGATTTTAATGTTTCTCGTCATCTAGATGTCGAGCTGGCTGCAGAAGACTGGAACCTCTTGGTACTAATTTTTATTTGTAAAGATTAAAACTTCTTATCATCGGATAGAAAATTAGTTTACTGATGCATCTAAGATATAATTATCTTTATTTTCTTTTCCAATATTTGTTTCTAATTGTTATCTTGGTTCTTGGGCTGTCATTTAGTTCTTTTCTGAAGTAGAGGGGTTGTCATTTACTTTCAATGGCATACATAATTAATGTATCATGCAAAACTCACAAATTAAAGAAATAGCATTTTATCTTGTTAGTTGCAACAGAACAGTGGATAACCTAATGTTAGGATAACCTGGTATAAAGTTTACCAAAGGTATAAATTTGGCATATCTTCCAATGGATGTTCTCCTTGTAGATTCTTCACTACCTAGGCTTGGATCATGTTGGGCACATTGGGGGGCGTCAGAGGTAAACTTCCTGCAATAACTACTGTTTTCAATGTTACTTCTATTCTTATATTTTGGTTTTGGAATTGATTAATTTTGTGCATTTTTTTTTTTATGACAGCATTTTGATGGCACCTAAGCTGAAAGAAATGGATGACATCATAAAAGAAATCCATATGCAAAGTATTACTTCTCAGAAGAATTCCAACAGCCAAACCCTTTTGGTTGGTGCTTTAGACTTCTTTGTAACATATTTGGTTTTCCATATTAGTTCCTGTGGTTTTAGTATATCCATTAGCAGTATAAAATCGGTGTGCACAAGATAGTGCCACTTTAGCATGACTTTTGGTACTGGAATACCCAACTTTTTGGAACATTCAGGTAAGACTTCATGAGTCATGATCAATGACGTGTCTTCAGACCCTGCTGCTTAGCATTTTATATTTAAATCTAAAAACTTAGTATCCGATTGTATAAATAAATTTCGCTGCGAAAGAATTTATGAAAGAAAGTAAAACCCAATGTGCCTCTGCAGCCAACATTTCAGTTTTGGCAATGATGCTTTTTCTACTTCAGTAACCCACACAACCTGACCTGACCTAATTAGAGTTGGCTAATTTTAATTTTTCAGGTTATAGTTAGCGACCATGGCATGACTGAAGCAGGTAACCATGGAGGATCGTCATATGAAGAAACTGATTCTTTGGCTCTTTTTGTTGGTCATGGTATCCGGACTACAAGCGATGGTAAAAGTGTCAACAATGAAGCTTTTCAGGTATATTTAAAAACTAGATATGTTTCTTGGAAATCATAAGTATTGAATTTTTAGAGTTGAAGTCAATTGGTCTTGGAGATAAATGCTACACAATATGGAATTTTGTACATCTGATGAAGAGGATTGATTATAGTGTTGATTGTATATATTTTCTTTAACTGATTTCTATAATCAGGTTAAATCAGTAGCTGTAAATTGTTGCTTTGATTATTACAAGTAAAACTAGGATGGCTTTTGTTTAGCTGTCCAGCACGGATCCAAAACAACATATTTGCATCCTTGTCATGTCAAGTGCTTAATGGTATTTCCACATAACATTTACTTTTCCAGGTAGATATCGCCCCAACTATTGCTCTTTTGTTTGGTGTACCTATTCCAAAAAATAATATAGGAGTCACATTAACAAATGTCTTTCAGTCTTTAACAGGTGAGTCCCTCTTATCACACTACTTTTATGTAAAGCAAAATCTGTACTTAAGATAAAGTTAATAGTTATAGTTTTTAATGGAAAATAGCCCTTCCCTTTTATATAATTGACAAAATTATTAAGAACTGAAGAAAAATTATCAAGTCTGTAGTGCAACTAAGGTCTTTTATATAATTGACTAACTATTAATTAGGATATAATTCAAATGGTCTTTAGCAGAACTAGATTGCAATAAGACATAAATTCATTTTTTTTTCCAATTATTATTCTTCATCTGTTATTCAAAATAGTTGAAAAACAACCTTATTTTAACTAAGAGCCTTTTCACCATTTGACTGCCCTTTTTTTCTTTTTCCCTTTTCTTTAATAAACCTTGTTGTTAAAAATCAAGTTTGGCATTTTTCTACTGTAATATGGTTTTTAAATACTTCTGAAAAAGATTATATTAGTGCTGTTTAGGAAAAGAAAGATGCATACTAACGCATGCACTTTGCTTATCACAGAGGAACAAAGGTTGAGGGCCTTGGAGCTCAACTCGTGGCAACTACTGAGATTATTACGAGCAAACTTACCTCGACTATGTTGTGATTATTCAAGTTCTTCCACTTCTAATTTGAATTCAGGAACTCTCCTTCATGCTGATTCCACTGGTATAAACTTTTGCATTCAATTTGCAAAAGCTGTCGCTGCACACGATTCTTGGAGGCTTCAAAATAATTCTTCTTTGAGGTAACTTTCCCAGAGAAACGACTTTGGGATATCCTTTTACTGTTATTTTAAGGCTTTTTATTTGCAAGACCTCATTTATTTTTTAATTCTTACAATGTCTCAATTAACTTAACAAAAAAATAGCAGCGAGGTAGCAAAATAAAATAACATGTTTCCACATTGAGTACTTTGTTTACTTGTCCCAAATCATTATTACAAAACTTTGAAGGTAAGTGCAAATATTAATTATGTTATTTTCTATTGGTTAATTTATTGTCTTTTATTTTATTTACTTTTTTGCAGATCTGACTATTTCTACATTGCTTCTGAGTCCTATGAGTTATTCCTGAGAACTGCTAGTGAATGGCTATCTCATAGAGCCACAGATGTAATTACTTTTTTGCTAACTATGCATTATCAGTTGTTGTCCTTTGCTAAAAGATATACACTGATTATGAAACCTAAAACGAAACTAGAAAAAAAAAAAAAAAGAAATCATGCATACGAAAGGAAAAACTTAACTGGCTTTTTCCCTGGCCTGTACAGGTTCAATTCCTGTTGGTACATGTCAGTACTCAACCAGACTGTTACCATATTAGAGATGTACTAAAAGTCTAAAACTGTGCATAAGTAAAGTTGAATTATCAAATTTGTGTTTCTCTCGTCTTAACACTTTAACTTATTTTACCTTTGTTTTATAATGTTAATTGCAGAAACCTATCCACATCCTCCTTGTTGCAGTAGTTTTAATGTTTATCTCATGCCTTCTATTTGTATGCCTTACATTTTGGTTGTTCTGTAATACATACAATAATCTTTGGTCTTCGGAAGATGCCTTTATTTTTATAGCAATCATCCTACATGCTATAAGTTTTGGCTCAAGTTCCTTTGTCGAAGAAGAGCAATACACTTGGCATTTTCTTACCACTACCCTTTATTTAATTTTCCTTTTTACTCAAATCCGAACTTTCCTGAAAGGATTAAATGGAAACTTGTCAGAAGTAGTGTCTCCTATTATTCTGGTTCTAATTACTGGAAGAATTTTAAGAGGTTGGCATCAGGGTGGCATCAACTGGGCTCACCTCCCAGATATTTCCAAGCTACTTTTGCAGTTGAGTCCCTCTACAATAACATTTCTCCATATAACATCCATTTTATCCCTTTCTGTTCTCTACTCAAATTCAATCTCCATTCTAAAATCACAATTTAATCTAGTTTTATGGTTAAGCTATCTCATAGGAGCATGTCTGGTTCTATTGCAATCAATTAAAAATAATATTGCTAATACCATATTGGTTGATCATGGGACTACATGGATCCCACAAGCTGTTTACGTTATTGGGGGCATATCAGTAATCTCATCTTTATTTGGGTTACCTTGGTTTTCATCAGTTCGTAGTAAGAAGGGTATTTTCTTGGGTATTAGAGAGTGTATATATGATATTGGGTCTGCCTATGTGGCTTTCTGGTGTCTCTTGCAACTGCTGCTCCAGCAACCAGTCAATGCAATTCCAGTTTTGTTGATTTACATGCAACATCAGGCAAGTGTGAGCCTTTTTGCGGACAGTGTATCCGAACACAAGAATTGGGTCAAGGTCAGTTCATTCCTAATTTCAAATATATGTTCTATATTGATGTTTAAGGGTCACTTAGCAGGTCAGACTTTCGATTCTCTACTTAAATTTTTATCCAAACAAAATAAATTAATTTATAGTACCTTCTCCTTTTATATTTATTGAGTCGTTTTAGATTTTATAATTGTGTCAAAAACTATTTATCATTTGTGCTTGTAATTTCTTAGGTTGCTGCTATCTATTTCTTAGGCCTTTCTGGCCATTTTGGCCTTGGCAACACCAACAGCCTTGCAACTATTGATGTCGCTGGAGCCTTCATAGTAAAATTCTACGATAAACTCTTTAATGATTATTTGTAACAGCCTATTTATTAAATTAAATGCACTGATAATTTGTTTGTTCTTTCTATATTGAAAGGGTATCTCAAGTTACTCCACTGTTCTCTCTGGGATACTTATGTTCTGCATTACATACGCATCACCTATATTATCCCATCTCAGCATGGTGATGTGCATCTCTACCATGGTAGATCATAGAGTTATTTCATCTAAGGAGAAGTTTGATTGGAGGATATTATTGGAAAGTACAGTTGCGATTCCATCCTTGGTTCCTTTGGTAGTTAATTCAGTGGCATTGACTTCGTTTACAGTGGTGCTACTTTTCATGAGAAACCATCTCTTTGTTTGGAGTGTTTTTTCACCCAAGTAAGCTCTCTTATTCCTTTAATTTTGTAGTTCATGGTACCTAAACTCGCCAGGAGGATATCTTATATTATATGTCCCGTAATGCACTCGTCATGACCTACTTTCCTTATTTTGAGTGTCTGATTAAAGAATGTACCATCTCAACCTGGAATTTTAGGATTAGTTAGGTATTAGGCTCCTTATTTTCTAGGTTATTCTGATTTCTGATAATAGGCTTTGGAAACCTTATTCAGTATTATAAAATTGAGTAAGACCAGTGTTATCTTTTGTTGTGGTGTGCATAATTGTTATGCTTATTTGATTGCTTCTAATTAAAAGTGGTGGCAGGTACCTTTACCTTTGTGCCTCTACAGTTTCAGTGTATCTTGGTGTACTTCTTATAGCTGGGACAGTATTTTATACATGTTATGTCTTTACCATGGACAAGAGAAAATATCAAACTTAAGCTTCAGATTATTGTTTGAATGCAAATTTTTGTTTCCAGTTGTTTTATAATCAATGATAGATAGTAGATTAAGGCAATGCTGGTTATTGAAAAAGTGCAAGGTTACATGCTTGAGATAATTCATTTGTTTTTTATCAGTTCATAGGAATCATTGATGTTATGTTGAATTTCCAAGTTTTTAAGCACGTCATGTATTACCATTTTAGCATCTGTACGATAAATCTTATGTTAACGTATCCTTATCAAAGGATCGATGTCAGCTTGACTTCGTAACTCCTCACACATGAAGTGAGTAAAACTGTAATAAATGTCATTGCACAATAAAAACTCTTTATTTATGGTCCTCTATAGAAATATTTGCACGTGTATTGGTGCTTTATTTCATTTTGTAATAAAAAGACGATTTCAAATACAGTCTGACATGAGGCCATTTGGCAGGTAATGACAATATGTGTGTGTTTAATTATCTAATGCATGATTTTTGTGTCAAAATAATTGTATTATACCATTCGACTAGCATACGAACATAATAAAGAGCTTTTTTTTTAAAAAAAAAAGTGAAGTTATATTATCTAGGTGTGTTTGGATCTTTTGAGAATAAAATTAGGTTTAGTTATTCAGAGTAAAAAAAATATTACACTATTTTTTTAATTGGGCTGAAGAGTGTTTTTTTTAAGTAATCCAACATTTGAAATAAATTTTTATTCCTAGTTTGTTTTGATCATCTTTTTAATCTGCATTAAGAAGTTATTGAAATCATTATTTAATCCGTATTAAAAAGATGATTCAAAAGCATTAAGAATAAAATTTTATTTCAAAATTTAGACCACTTAAAGAAACACTCTTAATCCCAAAAAAATTATTCTTGATTGTTTAGGATAATATTTTTTTATTCCGAATATCTAATGTTAATTTTATTTTAAAGCAATTCAAACACACCCTGAAAAAATAGTCTCTATCTAGAATGCTAGATTACCCCCCGCTCTCCAAAAAAAAAAAAAAACGAAGCTATAGAATTCGACGAACTAATCTTAATTTTATTTTAAAGAAATTCAAACACGCCCTGAAAAATAGTCTCTATCTAGAATTCTAGATTTCCCCCCCCCCCCCCCCCAAAAAAAAAAAAAAAAAAAAAACGAAGCTATAGAATTCGACGCATAAAAACCAAATTTAAACTAGACTTAGTTCGTTTGAAAAGAGTTAGCAAATTGAATCACCTCGATATGCGCATGCAGAGTTTATACACTTTAAACTTTAAATATAAGATAGGTCAATGCAATTTATGCAATTGTTTACAAAAATAATAAAAGGTTAATCTCAGCTTTTGATTTTTATTTAATCCCAAACCAAGAAAATTTTTATTTTAAATCAAACAATTATTACTTGACTATACTGTGTGGTAAAAAAAAAAAAAAAAAAAAAGGCCAATGACAAACAGATAATCACAACGAATAACATCTAATAACGCCATAAAAGCAGCTTAAGTGATACTTCAAAATGCAAAAGATAGATCAGCTGGGTCCCAACCGTCAGCTACACAGCCTACACTTCAGTCAGATGATGATTGGCAGCACAAGTGCACAACTCATATCAAAACAGCACTTTCCTATTTGAACGAATTACCAGGACCAAATCATAAAAATCCCCTCGAAGTTAACCCTTTTGGCTTTTGCTCTGCCTCCGAATTCCGATAGTCCGATCTCCACACTCCCCACCGCTTCACTCTTTCCCTCCTCAAATCCCGAACCCAATATGAACTCCGGCGATGGAGGCGGCGGCGGCGGAGGTCCTCGTCGACAGGAGGCGGAGCGTTGGCTCGGCGTCGCCGGAAAGCTTCTCGAAGCGCGCGATTTCGAAGGATGCAAACAATTCGTCGAGCAGTCCGTCTCCGCCGACCCTCTCGTTCCCGGCGCAGAGGAGCTCGTCGCCGCCGCGGAGGTGCTCCAGTCAGTCAAGCAACGCCGCATCAACGATCATCCCGACTACTACGCGGTGCTCGGCCTCGATTCCTCCCTTCCTTCCTCTCTTGAACCCGCCGCAGTGTCGCTTCACTATCAGCGCCTCTCTCTTCTCCTTCATAGAGATCCTCCTACCCCTGCCTTCACTGATGCCGCTAAATTAGTCGCCGATGCGTGGGCCGTGCTCTCAGATCCTGCTTCTAAAGCCCTTTTTGACAAAGAGTTGGAGCTTTCTAAGCCGAAACCGAAACCTGCGCCTCCGTCTCCTCCCCCTCCACCTCCAGCTTCCTCGCCGCCTCGGAAAATGCCCGTGAAACGGGCAAAGTCACCGAGTTTGGTTAAGCCTCTGAAATCTGTACCTCCCAAGGGGGAATCTTCGGCTAAATTGGGTAAATCTGTGGCCAAGCCAAGTAATTTCTGGACCATGTGCACCACTTGTTGCCATGTGCATCAGTACGGGCGGCTCTGTGAGGGACAGTATTTGCTTTGTCATAGCTGCCGGCGTCCATTCTTTGCTGCAGCAATGCGTGAGCCGCCCACAATTGTGCCGGATACTGATATGTACTACTGCACTTGGGGTTTTTTCCCCTTAGGGTTTCCTGGTGGACCTGGTTATGGGGGCATGTATGGCTTGGGCTCACAGTTTGGCTCGGGTTCTGTACCAGCTGCCGGACCTGGATTGATTCCACCAAAGAAAGGACGGGAGAGTGTCAAAGCAATTCGTTCTGGTACAGCCACTGGTACACCAAATAGTTTGTCTGTTAAAAGGGGACGGGGTCGGCCACGTAAAATTCAGCCAAGTTTCGGTACACCTGCTATGCCTGGGTCGGATCCAGCGAATGTAATTGGTGCAGGTCCGGTGCCAGGTTCACAACTTGACGTGATTTCACCAAAGATAGGAGTGAGTGCTAAAGATGTCGTTGTTAGTAGTGGCATTGGTTCACCAAACAGTTTGTCTGTGAAGCGGGGACGGGGTCGACCACGTAAGCATCAACCGAGTCCGGCTACACCTGCTATACCTGAATCAAGTCTGGTGGATGTACCTGTTGTTGGGAATGTGCCAGCTGTGATTTTACCGAGCATGGGTCATGGAAGTCCTCCTAAAGATACTGGTACGAGTTCTGTTGTTGTTTCTCCAAGTAGTGTACCTATGAAGAGGGGTCGGGGACGGCCACGCAAGAATGAGGCCAATTCGGTGAGTACTAGTCAAAAAATGGTGGCTAAAAAGAGAGTAAATGCAAATTTGAAAAAGGTGGTGGTCGACATGAATTGACCAGTGATGAAAATAATTGAAATGTTAATTGAATATGAAGTAAAAAGGGAAGGCGGAAATGGTTCATTCTGTAACACGAGTAAGTTTTGAGGTTGTTTATGGGTGGAGGGCAAAGTTGTGCTTGTACAGCTGGAAGGTCAGTGCTTTTGCCGTGTACTGTGTTGTAACCTAGCATTTGGCTTGAATTGTTTAAAAGCTGTTTGAAGACTGAGGGATGTGGGATTTAGGCTTTTAGGGTTTCGTTAAATTGTAGGCTAGTTGGACAAGATAACCAAGCCGTTTAATTTTTTTTTTTTTTGTTTTTTCTTTTATGTTGTTTTTAGTTGCTTGTTGGTAGGCTGGTAGCTATTACCATTCCAATTTGCATCATCTTGCATACTGTCCTTACTTGCATTGTTTCATGCTGTCCTTGTGTTTTAATTTAGATTGGTTCATGCCAAGGATACAACATCATCACATGATAGGTCTTATACTTATTTGGCATCTGGATGTAACAGTGCGATACAGAGCTGTTGTCTGCTTGTTTGGTCTATGTCCTGTTAGGAAGTACTTCCTAGGAATTGTTTCTCTGCTAAGATTTTATGTACTGTGTGTTTAGAGGCAATAGAGAATGAATCTGGTTGCTCGGTACTACTTAAGGGGTCTATGTAATTTACTTGCCAGTACATCTATATCTTGGGCGTGGTTAAGGCTTAGAATAATGTTTCTGCATCTGTATTGGTTCTGGGGTCAATAAAGGTCGATCATGCTGGTAATTGGTATTGTGTTGTACCAGTCTAGTTGGGGATTATATGTCATATTTGTATCTGCATTCATAATGGGGTTTGAGCTTGATTCAGATTTTTTTTTACCAATTTTGGTTCGAGGGCAACATGATTGTTAACTGTGTTGTGTTTTGGTTGTGCAATCTAGAACTAATTGTTTGCTTCATTAGAGCTACTTGAAGTATAATCAAACAAACTTGTGAAAATTTTTTCCTTAGTGTAAAAACCATTGTAGTTAGAACCTGTTCCAGATAAGTGTATAATACCCACCTGAGCAGGTTTTGTCTGTCTGTTAAGAATAATGCAAATGAAATTCTAAGTCTTTTGATAAGCGTTATCAAGTTCCTTCAAATAATAATGTTTCTCTTGGCATCTGTTGACTGCTGAAAGGATATAATATGTGTAGAAAAGGACACCTTCATGAACTAAACAGTATAAACTGCGTATTGTTAAACAGGCACTGTACCTGACAAAGCACATTGTGCCATTTCTATAAGGTACAGATACCGTTGCGAGGAGCACTTATTTTGACGTGTAAAGTATCTGTTTACCTTACTTTTTTGTGTTGTATATTGTATTTCTGATAGAGCTATGATTTTTTTTTCCCCTTTGTACTTAGCGATAACATATCTCGTACCCTGTATCCGCGTTTTGCAATTTTTAGCTAATTTTTCGTTGAAGTTACACCAATTATTGCTTGGATTATGTGTTGTAATTGTTTTTCCATTTATAATTTCAAGTTTGCAAGACATTTTTACTTCTTGCACATGAAACTGAAAACAGTTCGTATAGTTTATTATATTATCATCTCTTACCTATCTCTATTTCTCTAACGGGTCTCTGATATACTCAATAATGGCCCAATAAAAATTAGTATTATCCTTAAAAAATGGTTTTAATATATTCAAAAGAATTAGTATTAATTACTATCTAGAATGCCAAGATAAATCCATCATAACCATCATTTAAACAACAGAAACACACAAAACATTTTTTATGAAACTTTTCACGCAAATATGTAAGGTAGGTACTAAAGGGGGAAAAAAAATCAGAAACAGTAAGTCAAAAGAGAATTACAGAGAATTATTTGCACAGATTCACTGCAGTGTAAGTGTCACAGAAAAAAATTACGGATCAATGGCAGACTGATTTGACTCGACATAGGCCAATTTCGCAGAGAAACATGCCAAGATTGGATGAACCTGGACTGCAATTCTGCGAACCACTATTTCTGATAATCTTTTTTTTTTTTTTTTGGTAGAACGTTTCTGATAATCTTCGAATCCTTTTTTTATTGTTCTTATAGAAATTGTAAAAAAAAAAAAAAAAAATTGTTCTTATTGAAATCCTTTCTCGGCCCGAATTCTGATATGCTGAACTACATAAATCTGCATCAAGCAATTTAGAGTGGAAGATGATATTTGATTCCTATTTATAAAAACAGAATGTTTTGCATGTATTGATTTTTAAAAAATAATAATAAGAAAACTTTTTTTGAGTTAAAGAGACAACATGCATCCCAATCTTAGATATTTGAAAAAAAAATTCTATATTTTTTCTCCTGATTTTTAAGAAATCAAATTTAATATTCGTTCTTCTGATGGTAAAGAAATCTCTGCTTGGTTTTTTTTTTTTTTTCCTTTCCAATATTATTAATTTTTTAAGTGGCGAATTATATATGAACCTTAAATTTGCCTTATAAGATATTGAGTTTAACCACAATAGTTTAATCAATTTCAAATGACAAATTTCAAATTTTAGTGTGTTCATGTCTGTTTTGTATAGGATTTAAGAGCTTGTAAAAAATGGATTACTTGTTGCATTTATTTGATTTTGACTCTTCTCTGGCAGTTTTTGCTATCGTAATAACAAATAAGCAGCTCCTTATGTAAGTAGTGCCATCATCAAATTCAATTAGTTTAAATTTAAAATCGCAAATTGGATAATTGCTTGCTCTTCTGCGGTCTGGATTAAAAATTGCTTTCGTTTTGTATAGGTTATAGGACCATGATGCGGTTGAGTTTTTTTCTTTTTTTTTGTTAGTTGTACATTTTGTTTGTTATGCATGCTTGATTAGGGATAAGTTTTTATGTGCCATTTTTTATTATGCTTATGTACTAGTTAATTTTTTAATGAATTATGTTTACGAGATTGTTCACAACTTCTCATAGAAAAAATTTCAAATAACTTCATTTTAATATAAAAAAAATATGCTTGCTACAAAATTCTAATAAAATTAAAACGGTATTCGTAAAAAATTTCTTTGCACCTGAGACAAATTATGAAGGGCGAAGGTAATATAGAATGAGACTTACAAAATATTCATATCAAAATAAAAAAAATATTTATATTAGTCAGTAGAACTAGTGTTTAAAGTATTCACATCATTATAAAATATATCATGAAAAATAGTGAAAGTATGTTAAAATTTATATACATGTTCGCTTCCAAGGTTTGCTTAAAGATCTGAATAAGTCATCTGGAAATCAAAATGTGGAGAAGAAAAAATACTCAATGGTAGAAAAACAGTGTCCAGCACCACCCATTCACGTACCACTCTGGCCACACTTGATCAAAAGGTATAACTTTTCAATTGTTTTCTTGAGCAGGTATACTTTGTACGTTTTCTCCAACCTGTTTACAGGCACATAAAGAACTCGTTGTCCCATTCGGGAAATTAAGTGCATTTACTCTTTTACCCCTGCTAGTACTAGTACTGGGAAACGGTGAGGCGTCGAAGCGAAGCTTTGGAGAATTTCTTGTGTGAATTTTGAAGAAACCTCCATTCTCTCTTCTCTCTTCTCAGTCTCAGCTAGGTATTTCCTTCTTGCTCTTCTTTTCTTCTCCATTCCCTCTTTTCATGTACCCTTTCTTTGATTTCGCTTGTGAAGTGTGATCGTCTCGGTTCAAACACACAGTTCGACTTCGGAACCTTTTTACCTCAGTTACCAGCATTGCTTCGTTTCACACTGTACCATGGTTTTGGTTTTGGTTTGTAATTTTTCTATGGAAACGCTGATAAAGGAAAGCTAGCGTCCTTCCTTTCATTGTTTTTCCCCTTTTTTACTATTTTTGGTATGAGCACTTGAATTACCATGTTTTCATCTCTTTTTTTCACTGGATTAAGTGAAGTAGGTCGAATTTATGTGTTTTTATGGTGAAGACGTTAATAGTTTTGCTCGAATTGTAGAAAAAGGGGGAAAAAGAGAGAGAGAGAGAGAGAGAGAAAACAAAAGAATGCTCCTCAAAATTTATGTTAATTTTTGGAATTTACCTAGTGTGATAGGTACATTTGTTGTCCAGTTTCTTTCTGTGAACCAGAATCAGTAGCTGGTACTGTGTCATGACATTTTATTTCAAATTCAGAAGCTTTTTCTCTTACTGGCAAACTTTGTATCCGAGAAAATTATTTGAAATTAACCATTTATTTCTATTGTAGGTTTCATCCATTATCTGATTAGATCTGAAAATACAGATGAGGACTCGCAGATTGAAGGAAAATGCAGTTGATACATCAGAAGAAAAAGGAACAACTAAACCTGAGACTCTAAATCAGCAGTTCAACCCAGGTGATTTGACATGGATTGAGATCCATGAATCATCTTGGTGGCCTGCTCAGGTAAAAAGAAATAGAATAAATTAGGGTTTTCTATATGGGTGTGGGATCCTGTAACAATCTTGACAATCATTAAGAATAATTTTTTATGTTGAAATCCAAACATTTTGAATATATCTATACTGAATATATATTATTAATGTAAAAAATGATGCAATCTGAAACAAGTTTTACTGTTCATCAAAATAGTTGCAATTCTCAATGAATAGCCTTTTTGTCAAGATTTTTAAGTTAATCCGTTGTCAATGGATTCTCACCCTTTCTATATATATATCCTATTTCCTGTTAGAAACAAGTGTCTTGGTTATCCATGTTGATAAGTTGCCCCAATTTCAAAATTTAATGGTTTTTATGGAGTTATTTCTTCCTCCTTTTGCAAATGACACTAGCAGAGAGCACCCTAGACTTCTCAATTAGCAAATGACAAGCCAACCATTAGATTATTGGATGCAAAACGTAATTTGTATTAAATGTGGACTAGTTCACCCCTAGTTCCAGCATGTAATTTTCACAGTATACAGATTTAGCTACAACAGGAAAAAAAAATAGTAAATTTTCCATATTCTAATACTTGCTATGTGTTGAAAAGTTATTTTGATTAGATCAAGATCACAAGGGACAATTTATTGAAATTTTCTTTACCATAACTTTTATATTTCCAGTTGGGTGGTTTTTTGTAGATATAATATGATATTTGGTATAGTAAATGGCTGACTCGTAGACTCATTGCTTGTACCATGATGCGGTGCTTGTTAGTAATACCATACCATCCCTCAAGGAAATGACATCATACTTCTGAAGGAAATTTTCCCTTTTACTTTGAAAGGTTGTAGATGAAGATATTGTGAGTGATAAACCGAAGAAGAAATCCAAAAATGAGCTTCTTGTTCGTCTGTATGGCACTTACCAATAGTGAGTTCCTAATTTTCCTTTGTTCTTTCATATAAAATTTCATTATATTTCATCTTCTTTGACTTCTCCTTTTGTAATTTGTAGCATGTATGTGGATGCCTCCAAATCGAAAACTGAATTTGAAGAGGTAAAGTCCCCATGAAATTTTTATGTTGTCTCTTGAATTTTGTTTAATGTCACTGATTTAGTTCATACTTCATATGTTGCAGATTTTAAAGAGAGAAAACAAAACCATGAAGGAGAAGTTCCAAGAAGCAGTAGAGCAGGTTTATGCCATTTTAGTCAAATTACAATGATATCAAAGGGCAACATTAGTACTTATACAGATAATTGAATTTGTTATATATATCTGTTAATAAATCAAGTATTGCATTTGGCAGGATATATCTCTGATCCTACCAGATGAGCAATCTGAGCCTAATTCGTCAAAATCAAAAGGTCAGTATCAGAAAAGATCATTTGTCCTCTGGCAGTACATAAGAGAGAATTTTCGGAATTAGGCATAAAAAAACCATTGTGCATGTAGATCATTTTACAGTCTATTATAGTATGACTCTTCTTAGTTGCAATAGTGTATGGGAGTTCTAATGAAATAAATTGAGGCAAAACATGCCCCACTTGGTTTCAATTTCACAAATAAGGACTGATTATATTTTTATTAACAATTTTGGTTAACCTTACCACATTATAGTGCTGATGCAGTCCTGATTTGACCAAAACGACCAAAATGGAAACCATTTTTTGCATGTAACTCTAGGAAACAGCAGTCATGTACAAAGAAGTAACATTTTCTTGAAACTCTGAAGCTTTTGACTTGAAATTATCTTAAAGATCGCACTTGTGTGGATATTTACCCTAAAGTAACATATTCATATAATCAATTAAATATGTAGATATTGAGTCTGGTGAGGCCTTCAAAGATAAAAAGCAACAATCAGAGTTAACCAAAGAACTGACTGGGAGCGTAGCTGATGAAATTGAAGAACTGACTGGAAAAGAAGCTAATGAAATTGAAAAGCCAACTGGAAAAGAATCTGCTGAAATTGAAGAACCAGCTGGAAAACAAGCTGATGAAATTGTTACTGTGAGTTAGTATAAAATTTAGTTTGTCAAAACTCAACTTATTATGGGTTAGACTATTTGTCCAATAGACTTTAGCACAAACATTCCTTAGTGTATTTCTGATGTTGCTATCGCCATGTACTGATCCAATTTTCCTATTTTATATGCTAGATAAATAATTTGTATAAAATGGACTTTTTATTTATGCAATCTTCTTTCAGGAAAAGAAGGCTGCAACCAAAAAGGAGAACATGGAAAGTTCGAGTATGAAAAAAAGGAAGTTGGATTTTAGCAAGGATGAAAGAGAAGAAAGAGAACTCCAATCTGGGCCTTCTAAAGCAGAAGCCCCTTATAGTAAAAAGCCCAAAGTTGCAAAGCATGCAGGAACTAAGAATCACGAGAGTTTAAAATTGAGGAAATACCCTCGTGTTTCTTCTGTTGATAAAGCTTCATCAACAAAAAGTGTGATGGAAGCACCAATCTCTGAAGGTGAAGAAGTAATGAAAGCTAAGGATTTAGAGATCAGAAAAATTGTCAGAGATATACTCTTTGGAAGAATAACTGATCCCCCAAAAGATCAATCTCAAAAAATCAGCAAAGATGAAATGCAAGATGGCACTTCCAATGAAGAAGCTTCTATAATGAACTGTCAGAATGCTGCACAGAAATCTGGTCAAAAGGCTACTTATTCTAGGAAAAATACAAGCCTCAAGCAAGGTGATGGGGAAATAAAGTGCGAAAATAGGAAAAATGAAGGGGTAGAAAAAGTTGCAAGTGAGGTTTTTGACACCCCTAATAATTCAAAGAGAGATGGTTCTTGGAAATGTAAGAAATCAAACGGTGAAGCAACTGCAAACCTTTCTAGTAGAAATACGAAAGGGAAGGGTAAGGCTAGAGAGGATAAAACAATTCACAATGTAGCTCAAAAGAGTACTTCAAATTTGAAGCATGTGCAGAAAGAATCTACCAAGGGAAATCTGAAAGCAAAGAGCTGTGAAGAAACCCCAGCAACAGTAAGAATAATATCCTTTTCTATTACATGCCGTTTCATTACACTACTTGAAAATGAGGAAAAATCCACAGGTGGTGAAAATGTTAATTTCCACTTTATTTGTAAATTTATAATAACTTAATTTGGTTGTCAATAAACTTTTCTTTTATCAGGCCAAAGGCACAGCAACACCATTAGAAGAGAAAGGATCACTCAGTGAAAGGCAAGTTAGAGTGATGCAAACCCTTGCTCTCATTGCTCCAGCAGGATCGCCTTTTGGTAGAAATGGTTTCATTATCTGAAACATTTTCTTTTTTCATATATGAATGCAGCCTGCTATGCTGATAGCTAGTATCCTCCCCTCATGCATATTTTGACCAAATAGTTAGAGCAGAAATATAGTTTTAGTTGGCTAGATTACCTGTGGGGAAATAGTTTGAGGCATATATTTTTGGGGAAATAGCAGAAATACAGGTTTTCCCAAGAATTGCTAATTTATATATTATTGACATAGCAGCTTCTTGTTTTTTTTGTTGTGTTTGTTATTTTCTTTATTTGCTTTATAGCTAGGAACCTAGGAGATATAGGGCCTGATCACAATCAACTTTTTCCATAGGAATTGGAATCGGATTTCCTATGATTTCAAAATTTACTGATCACTATCAAGTAATATATCGGATTTCAATTGATTGTATCTGATTATATCGGAATATTTGAGCCTTCCGAAATCCTGCGATTTTCGTCAAAATTTGGTCGGATTTCGGATGCCCTTCGATTGCCTCTGGACCCACCAACCGGACCCACAAGAGAGATCATATGCGTTGATTGTAAAAAGACAATAATATCCTCCGATCTCTCCTCTTATCATAAATTTTGAACTTCTTCGATTAGATCTAAATAGCACTTTCTTCTCCAATCCATCGAACTTTCTTCTCTGATCCATCGAGACCTCTATGCGCGCACCTTCTCCTATCAAATCTCGCCATCGCCGCTTCTTCTCTCCGCCATACTGCCGTCAAGGTACTCAAGCTCAAGGTAAGCCCCCTCTCTCGCTCTCTCTCTCTCGCTGCTGCTTCTTGTAGCTTTGAATTTTGCACTAATTGTTGAATTTTGCTTCTAGCTTTGATCTAAAACCTTGATTTTGATCCTTTAAATTTCCTATCTCCCAAATTCTGCTTATTTTGTTCCTTTTAATTGTTATGAACTAAGATCTGAGCTGTTTGTGATGGTTGCACGGCCTTGAATCTTAATTCCATTATTATTTTGAATTTGATGAAGTTTTAGACTCGTGTTACTACAATCAATTTAGGTACAAGTGTTACATAATGTCTGTTGCATTAACAAATAAAATTAAAGGGTTCTTTTGTAAGTTTGGCAATTACATTGATGGGTTAATTTCAAATTTCCAATATTTGACGCCAGTTACTTTCAAGTGATTCTATGATAGCGTCTCATATTATAATTAGAGCCCATGTTCCAGCCTAATTCTATACTGGCATCTTGGATGTATCTTCCATCTCCAGCCTAATATGCCAGTTTTTTTAGTCAGGGACATGTATGCACTACAAATTGGTTCACTACCACATACCAGCTACATGTTGTACCTGTGATTCTCAAATTGTTATTTACTGGTACCATCTGGTATTAACTTATTTCAATCTTTACAGGATTGATGCACTTCTTGGAGGTGGTTTGAGGCAAGGTCAGGTGACTGAAATAGCGGGGCCCTCCTCGTCTGGCAAAACACAAGTAAACCTTTATTTCTTCTCAAATTGCTGAATTTTGCATTTTGGAAATTTGGTAATGAGCTTTCAGTCAAATAGGCAGTCTCATCATTAATTTTGTAGGTGTGTTTAAATCTCCTTTTGCGAATTTCATGATTAATGATGTGTTTCATATTTGGAAACACATTTGCATTATTTTATTTATTTCTTAGTTTTGGCAGAAGATAAGCTTGATTTCACAAATATTGTGTATAAAACGTGATACATGCAATGTTAGCTTTGAATGAGTGTGATTCAATACTTTGTGGTTGGCTGTAATCCTTCTTGCTGCAACTGATCAAGAAAAGATAGAACTAAACCAAAACAGTGGCTGCTTTTTTTCTTTAAAGTAGTTACAAATGATGAATGGTAGCAAAAGCAATGTCCATAAAATCAATGTCGACTGAACCAAGACAAATACCAGAGGCACCTTACTCTCTCTGTACCAAGACAAAACTAAATAGTACTCTGTAGTGTCTTTGCTACCGCTTTATTGACAATCAATAGTATAGTAGTTACAAATAGTGGTTAAGCCAATATTTTCTGAATAAATTCTTGCACTGTTAAAGTAGGAATCAGAACCTATTGTTGACAATCAATTTCGAAATCATATTGAAAATGACCTGTCCATAATGGTGAAACATTGGTGTAGCATTGCTAGTCAATAACAGCAATGAGTGATCTCTTGTGGATCTATTGAATGATCTAAAATTAGAAGCAAATCTATAGCTTGCAGTTACTAGTTTCTTACTTTATTATATCTTAATTGTCATGACTCAAAACAATCTAAAGGATGCTCTCAAATTCTCGGCACAGATTCTACTACTGAGATGATCTTGTTGGATAAAAAATTTATTACTTTGTTTGTAGTTTTGGCTATGAGTCATTACCTTGTATGTGTGTGGTTTTAGCACAAATTCTACATTGCTTTTTCTATATGAACAATATCAAATAGAAATGGTACACAATATTCTTAGATATTGTTCTTTAGACATACGGTGTTGTAACTTCCACAATAAATCTAATTTCTTTTGTTTTGGACCTTGTAATTGGTATAGAATTTTCATAACAAGTTTATCTAAATCTTAGATGAGACATGCTCCTCTGGAATAATGATTGATGGAATGTAATTCTCTTTTTAAATTGGATTTGTTCGTTTATTTGTTTTGTTCAGACTATGCATGCCTTAATCTTCAATTAATTCATGAATATCTATTACGCACTATTACTGTGTTATCAGTGCTCTTCTATTTTTTTTCGATCAATATATACAATTTTGTGATCAGTTGAAATGAGCGTTTCCTAGGGCCCATTAACAATTGCTTTAGAATGAAATGATAACGATGGCCTTATATTTACAATTGCTTGTTTATTAATTAGCCGTAGAAACGAGGGAGCTAGCCGTAATAGTCTTTTTAAATAATGAGGACAAAATGGTCAGTTTATAGAAGACAAATCATTTCTTTTCTTATATTTATATGATTTTTTATCATCGGATTTCAATTCCCGTCAATTCTTTCATTATCACGGGATTTCAATTTGAAATCATCTCCAATCAATTCCAATCCAATGAAATGAATTGAAATCCCAAGTCCACACCATTTTGATCAGGGCCATAAACTGTTCTCTAACAAAAATGTTTTCTCCGATCAATTGACAGAAAAGTTGTTTCGTTTTTTGCATACACTAAGATCAGTTGACTGGGTGTCGCTTTTCTTTCCATTTTACTTAAATCTCTAGTTGCTACATGTTAGTTGAATGTTAAAACAAGTTTGCTAATAGATTAATCTAAATATTAAATTCCTCCTATAATTATATATACATCGGTGAGTACTTGAGTTCAATGAAATTAAATTACGTGCATTACTATGCCAACCATGAATTCCATTTAATTTAAATTTGATACGATCAAACATATAATATAATATGAAAAGATAATTGCTTTGAGCAAAAAAAGTCTCAAACAATCAAACAATTAGAGGCTCATCGTTCCTTTCCATTCTTTTTTTTTTTTCCTTTCCATCTTCTCACTCTTCTTCCCCCTCTTCTTCCCTCCCGACCTTCTTCTCTCCTTTAGTTTGTCATCTCTTTCTCTTTTTCTCTCAATCTCTCTCCATCTACCTTTCTCCACTAAATCAGTAATTGCAACCCCCTCTCCTCCTTTTTTTATCTCGACTTTTCTCTACTCTCTCTATCCCCTTTCTCCATTGAACTAGGGATTGTGACCATCTATCCTTCTTCCTTTCTCTGACCTCTCTTTATTTTCTCAACTTTTCTTAATGTTGATTGGAATCGTGAGTGTTTGAGCAGAAAGGGAGAAGGAAGGTGATCAGATCGGATATATGAAGGAAAAATAGAGATCGAGATGGGTGAGAAGAGAAGAGACATACATATTTAGTTCTGCTATTGTCTGGGAGTAACTAGTAATAATAAGGAAGTAAAAAATATATATATAAGGAAGTAACTAATAAGTACAACGAAGTACCTAATAAGTTTACTAATAATCATAAGAGAGCAAATAATAAATACTAAGGGAGCAATTAATAAGTATAAGAGATGAGAGTACCTTATAAGTTTAAATACGTAGTTTCATTTAAATAAGTAGCTAATAACCATAAGGGAGTAAATAAGTATAAAAGATGAGAGTATCTTATAAGTTTAAATACGTAGTTCATTTAAGGAGTATTTTACAAGGTTATATAATTATTTATCGTAAGGGAGTATTTTTTTTATTAAGGGAGTATCTATTTGTACATACATACATTAGAAGCGCAGACAAATAAAAAACTAAGGGAGTATCTATTTGTACATACATCAGAAACACAGACAAATAGAAAACTATAACACAAAGTAAGAAATTAGAACATAGGCTTGAGCAGAAGAGGAAGAAAGAGGCGCAAAAAAGAAAAGAGGCGCACATGGGAGAGGAAAATGTGGTGTGAGGGAGGGGGAGGAAGAAGAGAGAGGTGCACGAACAAAAAAGGAAGGAGGATGCGTGTAAAAAGGAAAAGATTTGCGTAGGGGAAAGGAGGAGGAGGTGTGAGGGATGGGAGAGAAGGGAAGAGAGGTGCCCTGTGCACAGGAAGGGAAGGAAAGGATGATCGGAAGGAACAAAAGGAGAGATCTATTTTTGGATGAAGTTAATTAGTGCTATTATCATTAATAGTAAGTGATTGTTTGACTGTTTAACCCCTCGATTGCAGTTATGACATGACAAACTAGCTAGGTAATTGCTTTTTACCATCTAGGTGCGTGTCATCCAGCGCCATCCATCAGCGCTCCTGAATGGTCACTCCGCACGTCGTCCCTCCCCACCACTCATTCTTTTCCGCACCTACCCCTCCCCTCCCTCTCTTGAGCACCTTATTCTCGTTCCCTTCCACACCTTCCCTCTTTCTTTTTCGCGCCTACACCTCCCCTCCCTCTATTCAGCCCCTTATTCTCCTTTCCTTCCACATCTTCCTCCTCCTTTCTCCTCTATTCTCCTTTCCTTCTCTCCTTTATCTTTTTTTGTTTCTGTTTTGTTCTATATCTGTTCAATTTATGTGTTATATATGTTCAATTTATTTGTTATATTTGTTCAATTTATGTTTACTTTTTATCTTTTTGTATGAGACAATATGTTTGTTACATCTGTTCAATTTATTTGTTATATCTATTCAATTTATGTTCACTTTTTATCTTTTGTATGAGTCCAAATTGTTTGTGATATATGTTTAATTTGTTTGTTATATCTGTTCAATTTATGTTCACTGTTTATTTTTTGTATAAGTCAACATGTTTGTTTTATCTGTTCAGTTTATTTGTTCATTTTTATTTTTTGTATGAGTTCACATTGTTTGTTGTATCTGTTTAATTTATTTGTTATCTCTATTCAATTAGTTGTTATATCTGTTCAATTTATTTATTAAGTATGTTCATTTTTGTTCTGGTATATATACATTTTGATTATATGTTCATATTATCTTTTTTATATGTTCAATTTTATTGACGTATATGTTCATTTTACAAAGGCAAGATAAAGTGCACATGTTTGAGGCGAAGGAGAATGAGATAGAGATAGAGAAAGTCTACAGAAAAAAAAATCCTGACGAAAAGGAGAAGAGGAGAGGAGAGGAGGGGACTAGACAGAGGAAATAGAGTGCGAGGGAAGGAAAGTTGGAAAGGAAGCACGAGAGAGGGAAGGGAGGCTAGCTATGCGTGGAGAAAAATACGCGAGAGGAAGGAGAGGGAAGTGTTGGATGACGCGGATGACGCATGCGTGGATGACGGTTATGACATCCGAACTAGCTATGAATTTGTACTATGATAACTGGACCTACATTAGTGTTGCTTTGTAGATAAAGGCCCAATTTTTCGAGTTCGAATATTTAAGGGCCTTAACTATCTTCTTTTCGACTGGATCCATCTGATACTGTCATACACAGAACTATTAAAACCGCTTGTAAGTTGTAATAAATGTAGGCATTTTTATACAATAACAGAATTCTGAAATTTCGAACTTCTGATTCTGAAACCTTCGTTTTGGATCTATGAATTAGACGGAATCCTATTTTACATAGGTTTCCTTTTTTTTGAAAAAGGAATATTAGCGTTTTGTTACTTATGTATTAAAAAAATTAGTAAATTATTTTGATCATTAAGGCCAGATCGCGTTCGTCTCATCTATCTGAACGCCTCCAATGTAAGTGTCAATTTCAATTTCATTTGTACTTATACAAGGTTGGCACTTACCGATGCTACTGTGCTCATTAATAACTAAATGTTAACGAAATCGATACTTCCAACTAACGTGATAAACATTCATTAATTATGTTAAAGTTTATGTGCATTTTATCTTAACATTCATCAATTGCATCAATAGAGCAACTGGGGGTAATCCAACCACTGATAACATTTAGGTCCCACTGAAATATTTATAATGATAACAACATTTTAATATTAACTTAAATTTTGAACAAAGACGTCTCTGAATAACAGAATTAATTATTTGTCTATCCCGTATTTTAATGCAATGGCATTAATATTTCACATTTTAAATTTTAAAATTTTGACAACACTCCAGAATTCATTCGTCCATCCAACATTTGTGACTGTTCGGCAAAAGAAATTATTAATATGAGATTGAGGAATCGAACCTGAAGGCATAGAATAGCGCCCAAACGATAGGCATATTTTGTTAAATTTAAAATGGAAGCATATATTATATTGAGAAAGTTTAATATGCACCATAGTGCATAGGGAGTTCTATGCACCGTGGACTTTTTCGAGGGTATTTTTGTAAATTGATAAATTTAATTTAACCAATTTAATCTACATATTGAAATCTCATAGCAAATCAAATTTTATAATTTTTGAGATTTTATTACTATTTTTTTTATTTTTTAAAACCTGCTATTTTTGGAAACAAACTACTATTTACAAATTAAAAAAATGACAGGTTTTAAAAAAATCGAAAAAAATAGTAATAAAATCTCAAAAATTATAAAATTTGGTTTTCTATGAGATTTCAATATGTAGATTAGATTGGTTAAATTAGATTTGTCAATTTATAAAAATACCTCCAGAAAAGTCCGCGATGCATAGAACTCCCTATGCACTATAGTACATATTAAACTTTCTCATATTATATTATCTTTCTAGAAAATGAGATTCATTAAATAAAAATTTATGGTACCTAGAAAACGCCGATTTGATGTCTATTATTTATATACATATTTTGACCATACTTAGTATCAAAATACTCAAACCAATACAATTGTCTCATAATTAACTGTGTTTTTCAGGATTTTTGTACTGTCGCCGCTTCTATCTTTATTTTGCAGAATTCTTGTGGAAATTGAAGATAAAACGCGCCAAACAAGAAGAATGAAGTCTAATTCTCAGCCGGATGACTCATTCCCGGCCCACACACACGTGCCAAGGACCAGAGAAGACTACCATGGGCCGGGACAGATCAGACATCGTGCGAAGGCCCTGGTCTCAGCCCAATTCACCTCACCAGCGCCAGATTTCGATCCGAAATGCTCCCATTTCGGTTCGAAATCCATATATGGAAAGGAGGTTTTAGAAAGTTTTAAGTATGGAAAGAGCATCTCTAGCCCTAGCCGCCTCCTGACCTTCCTTGGATAGTATTTAGGCACGTATTTTCGACCAGAAAATGATCCTACCTTCTACACCATTATTCTCCATATTTTGCTTAGCGTTTTTGGCTCTTTCCACGGATTTCTTTGAGGAGCAGCAGCGTTTGTGTGCGACGGCAGCACTCCAGATCTGTTCTCCATCGATTTCTGGCCATAGAAGAAGAAGTAAAGCATAAGGGCTATTTGGTTGTCTCTTTCATGCTTTTATTTTGTTATTCTATGGGTTTATTTGTTGTTTTATGTATGAAATTTGTTGTTAGTTGTAGTTTAAACATGTTAGGCTAAATTCTAGTATGTCTTAAGATTAGGTAGTAGTTTAATTTGGTACTTGCTATGATTTGATGAAATATGATTATGTTATGTGATGTTTATGTGTTGAGATATTATTTTTATGCTTGGCTTTGTTTATTATTTGTTTGATTGTTTACCTATGGATGAACTGCAGCGTCTTTAGGACATTAAACTAGAATAAATTGTTAAATTTGCTAAGTACTTGAGGTAAGCCATTCGCTCGAAAGAGGGGTTAACTAATCGACCAATAGGTGTAGTTTCTACGATCCGAAAGGACTTAGATACCTCTGGAATTCCAATACAAAGATCTTAATCAATTAAACTCCGACACGAAAGTTTATGACTAGTTGATTACGTGGGAAAAATCGAGTTCCAAACCAAACCCAAACTAAAATCGCGACAGCTGAGGCTAATGTTTAGGTCTGGTCGACGAGTATCCTTCACATAGCTTAACCTAAAATTATCTAACCAAAACAAAGAATCTGGAACGAATTTCGACACGACAATTTATCGATTTCGGTCTGAAATTGATAGATTTCGGTCCAAAATCTTGTCTGGTTTGTGTAAAAGCACAAGTCAGCAGCGTTCCGGAGCCAAATTAAATGAACCTGAAGTCTTAAGACATTTTATTGCATCTGTTTGAGTCTAGAAAAATATAAAAACTAATTCAAAAATATTTTATTATTTATTTCTCTCATTTTTAATTGCGATCTAGTATCATCTTTTAATTCAAAATCCCACAAAAATTTTTCTATCTAGCTTTTAAGAAAGATTAAGTTCGGTATTCATTTTTACCGTTCTTTGGATTCGACCCTTAACTTTACCCAAACGACTAGTAGAGTAGAAACGAGGTATAAATTCATTTGGTACCTAGGTTCTGAAACCTCTGTCACAATTTCATCAAAAAGAACATCAACAGAAAATGTCAAGAAAAAAAGCTTTAAAGAGATGACGTAATTTATCTGAGACAAAGAAGTCTTGTTAATTTCTTTTTTATTTTTATTTGTGATGACAAAAAACAGGCGTAGTTCCAGATATCTGGGAATTGCTTTGCTCACTCTTCTAATATTGAGATTCACTCCTCAAATGACTAAAATACCCTCACATTCCTCTATTTTTTTCCTTTCCGTGCTGAAAAATAAGAATATTTTGGTCATTTGATGAGTGAATCTCAAATTAGAAGAGTGAGCAAAGCAATTCCCCATATATATAAATTAATTATGTCATCTGTGGCTCCAGGTTATCCTATCCTAGCTACTACTCTCCGACCAGCTGCAAGTCTGCAAGACTGCAACTCCAGTAATACAAGTTCTCTCCAACCGTACCATTCAAACTGGAGAGATTCAGACGTCTAATGTTGTGTCTATTTTTTCCAACATTGTGTTTAATAGGGATACTTCCCAAGGCATGCATTTAGAGTGTTTCTGCCAAGCGAAAAATTAGAATTTTTTGTTCTAAGTCTTAACAAAGAGGGGCAAAATTTTATCAAACATGTAGATAATATTTGTATATTTTTCAAAAAAGTAAATGATAGTCAAAATTTGGTTTATAGGGTTTAAAAATGAATTGACAAAATCACCCTTTTTTTCGTCTACATATTTTTTCTTATTTTTTTTTCTCCTTATAAGACTAGCACATTTTTTCTTTTTCCGCCTAATTTTTCTCGCAAGATCAGATTCAACGATATATTTAGATTTATTAAATGTGCTTATGTTCAAGGAGAAAATTGGAAAAATTGTAAGAGATGAGGAGGATAATTAAAGGAGAAGGAGAATTTGTCAATTCATTTTTTAACTCATATATTAATTTTAGATTTGATGTATCCTAACTAATTTGGTTTACTTTTTTAACTTTATGGATATGTATGAAAATTTTAACAAGTTGAAGTAAATATAAAATACAATGAAGATCATTATTTCCATTTTATTTTTGTAGTGGTTATGCGGATCTTAGATAACTAGGATAAAATTCTGTTACGTACACAATTTTCTTTCTTTTTCAATTTTCTAGATTTTAAATCAAATTGTACTGACGACACATATGGTGGCTATTTTCATCAACTAAAAGTTAACTGTCAGATAAACACTCAATATCTTACTTGTTTCCAACGGGGAATAAAAAAGAATCACAATTACATTACATTTATCAACAATCAAGTACTAAAACCTGACTTGTGCAAATAATAACGTTATATATCACACTTCACTAGAAAAAAAAAATCCTCAAAACAAAAAAATTCGTCACACTTTTCCAAAAAAATTTAAATTACGTTAGATTGTTCCAGGAATCAGGCTTCTCTCCAATTAAATCAGAAAAAAAAAATGGTTGTCATTTCAGTGGGCAAGTGGGCAGTTCAAGGATTTCTGAAAGAAATTTAAAATGTAAAAGCAAAAAATAAATAAAATTTGAACTGTTAAATTACACAAGGTTATGTGGTCGTCCTTCATATATTGAAGATAAGTTCTATATATGATTCATATCATCCGAAATTTCATTTCTTCTCAAAATTAAGATTTGGACCGGAGCTGTCGTTTGCAAAAAAATGGGTCAAATCGTGGCATGTTCATAAACAGGTACAAGACCTGTGTGCAATTTGGGGCATGTAAGGTCTAAGAGAAACAAAAGGGATTCAAAGGCCCCACAATTTGTCCCCAATGCACCTTGTTCTCAAATGGAAGCTCCTTTCTTGGTTCCAGTGTCATACACGGGTTTCTTTTACCTCTTTTATGAACAAAAAAAAAAAAAAAGAGCAATTCTAGTTTGCAATTTGCACTTGTTTATCTGGAAAAGGAGAAACAATAAGATGCTATATATCCTCCAGAAAATTGGCGATATTCAGTTGTTTTGCAAATTTAATTTGTTTGTTAGTGTCGACTATACAAGCAAAATGCTATGACGATATGCAAGTTCTCAGATTTAGGGCCGAAATTTGAATTTTTTTTTATAAGGCCTCGCTGAATGGCATGCCATCGATGGCGCGTTAGCCATTTTCTCTCTCTATATATATAGTGGTGAATCTTAACGTTGTTTATCGTAAATTACATGTGATGAGAGTACATTTGATATTTGAAGCATGCTAGCAGGTCTTTTATTTAAAGACGATGTAGCACTTGAATTAAGCTATGTATAACTTGTTCAAGTTAAGATGTGGCAGTATTTTAACCATATAGATATTTAATTTTTCCTTATTAATCTTACTATATGAAATATTTTGTCCTATATTATATGTTACAATGATATGATCCAAACATATGTGCTGTTTTTAATGTAAGAAGCTAAGATATAAAATTGTTAATAATGTAGTCGCTTTCAAAATTTCAAAATTAGTTTTATAGCATTATCACAGTTTTTTACCATCATATGAGCTGGTAAATGCTATTTAGAATCTTGGTCTGGATTGTAATATTTGAAAAATTTAAACAAGATCTCAATATTTCTTTTTTTGGAGGAAAAATTTATCTAAATGGCCAGTTCCAGTGTGCATCCGTTTTTATGGTTGACAGAGCTGTCCCCCATCATTTTCATTTAAATACAATGTATGTCAGTTTTAGTCAATTTACAAAATTTGATCAAATGTAGAGAGATTTATTTTATTCGTTCGATAACAACAAATCTTCTAAATTGACCTATATATATTGACACACATGGCAAGCAAATTCTAGATTCTGAGCATGAATTATATTCCACCAACAAATTTCATTCTTAACACCATGTCACCATGTAATTACTTTTATACGATCATGGCCCGTTATTCATGCATTGAATTTCAAGACAACATGAAATGGACATGCCGTACCAGATCTAAATCAACATGACGTCAGGTGTGGTCTTAATCCTAAACGGTCAGATTGAAATCGAAGGGTCCTTAATTCTCTAGTACAAGTTGAAGTGATGGTATGAATAACAGACCGCAAAGTTACAGCGCTCTGATACATCTCTGCTGGGTCTCACTTTTCTCTGCTTGGATTGCAACCTAAAGTGGGGCTAAACGCCCTGCTATGTCTATCACTTCTTGTTTCCATGCAACCAACATCACAAGGACAACTGGTTAAATAAAGCTTCTTTTGGACTTTTTTTTTTTGAAGAACCCTTTTGGACTTTAGAGTGTGTAGTACCATTGCCAATAGCATTCTCATTAGATCTACTTTCATCATCACTTTTGCATTTTTTTTCACACCTTACGAGGAATAATGTAAAATAAAAGTTATAATTTTTTATACCAACTCCGAAATTAAAATTTGATTTCTTGTATTGAAAAAAATTGTAATTTTCTTAGGATCAATTGGCTTTTTGATAAATATGTACATTGCATTAAAATTAGAGGTGTATAAATTGAAATTAAGCTATCCAAATTGTTGGAAAATAAAATAAAAATTTACTACTAGATTTGTATGTAGATACTGATCAAATATTATTTGATTACATTATACTTGCGGGCAAAGTTGTTAGATCTAATGATAATCATGAAGGCATAGTCATGTATTGTTGAGCATCAAAATTTGACTCAATTCTCAAATGTACCAAAATATAGTTAAACTTGAATGCATGCAAAATATGTTCGTAGTCCTATGACTACTCGATCGATCTTTACGCATTAACTTGCGACAAAAGACGTGATAAAGAAACCATGTCTTCACAAAGTTAAGAGTCAAAAAGCTAGCATTTTTACATGTTATATAAAGGAAAAAAATTTAATTAAAGGTTCTTTGTTGTAGTTATCTAGAAGTTTGAGTTACTTTTATCATACCTAGCTACTGATCAATTTAGGTGTATGAAAGTTTGGGTTAAAGCTGAGGTTTAAGCTTTGAACTGTAAGATATACCCTTTTTTAGTAAAGTTAAACAATGCAATGCATTTTTGCATGGAGGAGGAGCAATGTGGCATGCATGCATGAACATATCAAAAGATTGCGCAGTGAATTTTCTCTACTTTATGTTCCTTGTACTTATTCTTAACAGTTTTATTTTATATCTTATAACCATATTTATAAGAAAATAAATTAAAAAAATATTGGAAATTTTAATTAACAATATTTATAACATTTTTAAGTTCTTTATTATTCATGAGAATAATAAAATTGCTACTTGGGAAGGGAAAAATAGCATGATACAAAGAGGATGGGCACATTATTCAACGAGACAAGGAAAAAGAAAGGAGAAAAGGGAGCAAAATAAAGCTTGGTCACGTATGACCTCATCAATCAATTAAAAAAAAAAATTACAAGCTAGATATATAGGTATATAGGTATATAGCACTGTTGTCGCTTTAACCCCTATTGTGGACTAGGTTGCCTCTTTTCTGATAACAGGCTAGCAAAGCTGCACAAAATTAGTAGGAAAATAACAAATGACAATTTCTTATAGTAGGCTTAGCATAAAAGCTAAATTCCAAATCATTTCATTTTGGATTTCTCTCCGTACAAATACTGCCAAACTCAGAAGCCTCTGAGAAGAAAAGAGTACTTGGTAAGATTGCTCTTTGGCAGGAGATTTGCTTGTCTCTAGCAATAATCAATGCATCTGCCTTCATTAATTAGTTCTCATGCAATTTCTACACATGTTGACATTGGACTCATAATTCACTTTTTTTTTTTTTAAAAAAAAAATGAAGTTTCCGTTTTAATCACATATCTGTCTTTTATATATATCATTGTTTTGTCGTTTTGGTTGCACCAAGTTCTTCAAAGCTTCAGATTAATTGAGACAAACCAATGCAGATGAAATGCATGAATAGCTTGTATTACTGATGGTGTATATCTTGTTAATATTTCGAACTATAAATTTATCATAATGTCTTAAGAACTTCTTGGACAGATCTAACGAAAGGAGGAGAAGCAAATAATTCTTGTAATTTAGTTTCATTAGAAAGACCAAAAAATTTATATACACGTAGAAAAAAATCATAAAATTTGAAGTACAACAATATGGATATCTTAACTTCAAATAGTCAAAGATCAACTACAAAATATATGGTAAGGTCAAACCATATTATTTGGATTGCTTCACGTTTTGGCTAATATATATAGTAAGATCAAACCGCACCTCTATCCAATTGTAGGGAACTTAATCCCTTTCTTTCCCATAGGCAACAATATAAAGCTTACATGCATTTTATCGATCGATTTGCATTAATTTTGATTTTATATATAGGGGTAATATATCAATCCGAAACTTGAGTCTACTTTTGACTAGATAGGAATCATCACTATTACAACGGTTCGCTTAATCACAAGACAGGACTCCGTACCGATCCAAGAGCAAACCTGATTTGACCCGATCCCGTATTCCAACCCGCCATTTTGATAACCCAACCTAGCACAACTGCACAAGTGCACAACACATCACACATGTAGTGTATGATATACCCGACCCGTTAAGTATTAACCCTGCTTGGCCGGATCCGGCACGACAAGAAATAAAATAAAGGAAGAAGGTAAATAAAGGTGGTGTGGTGTCGGGTTGATGTGTCCCGATGCCGTGTGTCTCCCTAAAGACCCCTCATCTCCGCCGTTCCTTCTCTCTTCCTCTCCTCGTTTCCCTCAACGCAATTTCTTTTCTTTTCTCATCAAAATCCAAACCCCTTTCCTCCTCTTCTACTCTTTGTTATACCCTTTTCTATTTCTTTGAGACAGCAAGAGCATCAAGGCAAGTAAAACAAACATATAAAGACAAACCCTTCTCTTTAGTCTCTACTAACTACTACAGTTCTCGCTTGTTAGCTAGTCCTTCCCTCTCTCTCTCTCTCTGATCTGTGATCTCTTTAAATGGCGGCTCTGGCGGCCATGCACATCGTCTCGTAATCCATAATTTAATGCGATAGGGATATCTCTGATCCTCCTTTCCTTTTCTTTCATTATTTTGCTTGCGCGAGTATCCCGGAATATATATCATATATATTGAATCAATCGAGATGCCAAAAGTAATTAAAGAAGATAGATCTAATATGGTGCCTGTTGGTAAAGGAGATCAGAATGAGGTCACAATCATGGAAGGTCAAGGTGGAGGCGATAGAACAGTTACAGCGGCTGCATCGAAAGCTTCTAGAAGCCACAGTGAGGCCGAGAGGAAGAGACGCCAGCGCATCAACGGCCACCTCGCCACTCTTCGTAGCCTCTTGCCATCTGCCTCTAGAGTACTCTCTTTCTTTCTCTCTTTCTATGTGATAGTAATTCTAAATTTCTGCCTAAACATAATTAGTGATCATCAAATTAACCTATATCAAATTACAATTATGATGCACCAGATGGACAAAGCAGCGTTGTTAGGGGAGGTGGTGAGGCATGTGAGAGAGCTTCGTTGTAAGGCAGACGACATGACGGTTGGAGTATTGGTCCCTAGCGAATGCGACGAGGTGGGGGTGGAGGGACGAGAGAATTTTGAAGGAGATGAAGCGTCAAGCCGGGTGAAGGCGTGGGTATGTTGTGCTGACCGACCTGGGTTGATGAGCGACCTAAGCCGGGCAGTTCGGTCAGTGCGGGCAAGGGCAGTACGGGCTGAGATGGCGACAGTCGGCGGGAGGACGAGGAGTGTTGTGGAGGTTGAGATGGTTGAGATGGCGGGAGATGATCAAGGGACGGCTGGTGTTCGGTTGGGCCGGTTGGAGTTGCAGTCTGCTTTGCGAACTGTGCTGTTTAACCGTGATGGTGTCGGCCTCTTAGCCGAGAATTACAAGCGGCCGCGACTCTCATCACGACAGTAGAAAGACAGTATGTTAGCTATATAATTAGGGGCAGGGATCGAAGGAGATGAAGGTTTGTTTATACAGACATGTATGTTTCTTGATATTAGGTTTGATGATCATGTTAATTTTGACGCTATTTACTTATCAGTTATCACTTATCACTATATATTTCCTGTTACTTTTGAATTTTACATATGAGCTACCTTTACCATTTTTTAACTTATTATGCTTTCTCGATCGGTATATATATATATAAATAAAAAGAAGCAAAGATATTTATGATGTTAATTTTGATGTTCTTTACTTGTCTTTATATTTTTCTCTGTTACTTTTGAATTTTACATATGTGAGCTACCTTTAGCATTTTTAACTTATCATTTCTAGTATAACCATAAATAACCGTAAAAATAAGCAAAGATAGTAGAAAAATTAATGTTGATTGCTCAGTTGCGCAGATTATTATATGTACTTAATTCATCTTGATGTTTACGTACATTTTTTTTATATGGATTATTTTTTTTTAATCGACAGCATGGTAATAACAAATTTAAAATTACGAACTAAATTTGGGATGGTTTAAAAAATCATTGTTTTGATGCACTGTGTAAAGCTGTCGAAATTCGAGATAATATAATTTTTTTAATAAAGCAGGAAATACGCAGAAACTAATTAAACAATGAGCAGTAATTTTATTATTATATGTTGTACTATACTACTATCCCTAACATAATAGTCGTTAGATCAGACATTTCGTTAATTCTGTAAGCAACCATCTCAAGCATTTTACTGTTAACGCACTGGTCATTGGCATTTTTTCTGCACGCCAACGCTTCCTGGTGAAAATTGTTTCTGCCGAATTAATGGAAAAGAAGTAAATTAACCAACTAATTAAAAAGATATCTAAACATTTATAAAGATTGTATACAAGTTTGTAGACAAATTAAAACTGTTATATTCAATGCAACCGATGGTGCATTCCACCATTTTTTTTTTCAAGAAAAAGATTGTCTAGACAAATTTGGTGTGTTTGGATACACGGTTGAATAAAAAATAAGAATAAGGATCTCGGAATGCGTGTTTATCTAAATTCCTTATTCTTATACCATAGTTTTGTTAGAATATGGATAAGAATCCAAATTTCTTATTCCATGATTGTTTGGGTTGCACAAGAATAAGAAATTTGGAGCTTATTCTTATCTAGATTTTTATTCTTGCGCATGCAAACACACCTGTTACAAGAAAGTTTGGAGTGTACAGTGTACTGCATATAGTTTGCTGCAAAAATATGCAAGTTAGTTGGCTATATGACCCAAATTATATTCGTAACATTTTTTAAATTCAAAAATTATTTTTTGAAGAAAAACAAGGTCTAAACCCTTATCTTTGTATTAATTAATTATACAAAAGTCTTTCAGTACAAAAAAGCTTCAGCAAGTAGGTAAGTCAATAAAAATTCAAAAAAATAATTGGGGTGCTATAGAAACTTTCTGCGGATAGCTGAGTGCATATATGTAAAAAATATAATGATTTCTTAGTTGAATATTATGCTGGTGTAATATTGTAATTCCGTATGGTATGTTGTTACAACTCGCTATCGCTTATTTCATTCGAAACGCTTGAAATGTCAACTATATAGCCCACATTTTTAACTTAGTCTCTTCAATTTCAAATCAAGTATCGGTACTGATAAGTGCAATCAAGCAATCAAGACTAAAAATGGAAAAAAGTCGCTACTTTTTCCTTTCTGAAAATGGAAACACTCCCAAAAAAGCGCGTTCTCACCATCCCCTTCTCTCCCCTCTTCGCATCTCTTTCTGTTCCCTTCTTCGCGCCTCACGCTCCCCTCACGCCTCCTTTTTCTGTACAACGTCTCACCATCTCCTCGCACCTCTCATCCCTTCTCTCGCGTCTCTCTCCTCTTCCTTCCCTCCCTTGCGCCTCATTTCCCTCTTCTCAGAGTGGTTTTTTCTCATCGCCTCTGCACCGTTCCTCCCTCATCTCCTTCATCCTGCACTCTCCTCCCCCTGACACTCTCCTTTTGTTGTTGTAATCTTTTTTTTTCGCATCCTTATAAAGATGCACCCTTGTCAAAAGTAAATACTCTATTAATATAAATAAAATACTCACTTCTGATATACAACTATGTGATCCTATAAAATACTCCCTTATGAAATATACATACTCTCTGAGTCTAATTAATTAAAATACTCCTTTGAACATATTAATTACTCTCTTGTAATGTTTACATATTCACATAAATAATTATTCATTTAAATCTATTAGGTACTCCATTGTCAAAAGTAAATACTTCGTTAATATAAATAAAATACTGCCTTCTGATATACAACTATGTGATCCTATGAAATATATAAACTTCCTAAGTCTAATTAAAATACTCCCTTGTTATGTTTACATACTCCCTTGAACATATTAGTTACTCTCTTGTAATGTTTACATACTCCCTTAGTATCTATTAGTTATACCCTTTTACTCATTATTTACTCCCCTAAAGTTATTTAGTTACTCTCAAATCGTAGTAGAATAAAATCTAAATATCTTTTATCTTCTCCCAAATCGAACCTGATCGAATTGATAAGTGGAGTTATGCCAGATTGAGAGGTGAGGAGGTAGAGGGAACGAGAAAGTGAAGAGGATGAGCAAGGAGAAGGGGGCAGAAGGGAAATGTTGAAAAAAATGAAGGCGGGAGGGGAGGAGGGATACGCGTGAGGGTGAGGAGAGGTTGATCACGCGGAGAGAAAGGGGGAGGAGTGCGTGAGGGTCTGGGGAGCGCGAGGGTGAGCGTGAGGGAGCGTGTGAGTCTGATTGTTTGATTGCGCGAGAGTCTGAATGTAGGAAGTAATTCCCAATCGAGTATTACTGTTACAGTAAACAGAAAAATACGGAAATTGATTACCGCCATTTGCAGTTTTACCATCCCTTGCCATTGCTAAACAAAAAGTGAACACATATAATAGATAAGATAAACATATATAGTGATCAAAGTGAATACATACAAACAAATAAGTTCAATAAAACTTAGTTGAATATGCATATAAAAATCTGAACAAGAGATGAAAACACTTATTTGTTTGTAAGTGTTCATTTTGATTACATATATGTTTATCTTATCTATTTTATGTGTTCACTTTGTGTTTAACGATAGCAAGGGATGGCAAAATGACAGATGACAGTTATCATTTCTGAAAAAATACTACCGATGGGCCGCCAAGTTCATATAACATATAGGTCGAACAGACCCAACATTTGTCCCTTGGGCTTCCTACTCGTTCAATTTTAATTCTGAATCGGAAGTTTGATTAACGGATTTAGGGCTGAAAACGGAAGCCCATTTAACGTTTTTCGTTTCGTTTCGTCCAGACGAAATGGTCAACGAAACAATAGAATGTTTCGTTTGATTGGACGAAACAGTTAATGAATGAAACAGTTTCGTCCATGTGTAAATCACAAAAATTTCGTTAATTTCGATCGTTTCGTCAGGACGAAACGATTAACGAAATTAAAAATATATTTCTTCAACGAAATGAAACGGTTAACGAAACATCCTAGTTTCATCACCGTTTCAACCGTTTTGCAGCCCTAAACGGATTCTTTTGTTAAAAATTAATCAGATGGTATCGATTAAAAGTGATGAAAGGGACATCAGTTTAATTTCGCATCCGGCGGTCATCGGACCCCTCTGCTCCTACGGTCGAAATTCGTAGAAAAAGTAAAATAAAGCTAATATGATTATACGAACTTCAATGTCTACTTTAGAACGTACCTTTGCTATAGTTAGACACAGAATATACTTAATAAATTCCGTACATAAATTACGTATTAAGAATTTTTAATGCGCATGAATTGATGAAATAAATACTGATTTTCTGGTACCTTGACAGTATTTATTTTAAATTAAAATTTTTTTATTACGCATGAATTGATGAAATTTAATTTTTATCATATTTATCAGCATAATTATTTGAATTATTTGATTTATGTCACTGTTAGATGTATGCCACTACAAAATTGCAAAAAAAAATTATTTTATGCCACTATTTTAATGCACTAGTAGCATAAAACTAATTTTTATATTTTATAGTGGTATTAAACTCATTTTTATTAATTTATAGTGGTATAAAACTAATTTTTCATTTAGTGATAATATTTTTCTAATTTAAAATTTTTATAGTAGCATATTTAAAAGGGTAAAATTGTCATATCAATAGGCCAATGGCATAAGACTAATTTTTACTATTTTATAGTGGCATAAAAATAATTTGTCATTTAGTGATAGCATTTTCCTAATTTCAATTTTTCACAGTGGCATAAACCTAATTAACCCTTTTCTAACTTATTCTTATTTTACACGGTTTTTGAATTGTTATATTCTTCTCATAAGTTTGGAGTGACTTGCAAAGTCGATACAAGTGGATAAAATGAGTCTTGTGGGAAAAGCTACTATTAATTCTCTAGCTATTGGAATTGTATTTTCAAATTCATTGTCTTTTGTTGTCGTGGAATATTTAATCATTATATTACTTGCCATTAACAAAAGATAATCTTGGTAACAATTACAAGTTATTATCTTATATACAAGAGAGAATCAAATACAGATTGAAGTTTTAGAAATCAAAGCCATCATAAATTTATGCCATAAAAATTGGTGAATATTTAAGATAAAACTTAAGCTAGCTAGTTCCACTAATGTTAGTCAACTATTGATAATTTCAAAACATGCATTTCGAATTTATTGGTGGTTAGATTTCAAACGGTAAAAAATAAGTACTGGTAATAACGATTTTCATTAAGAAAAATCTTCAACATTATCATTACTTTTATTTTAAAATATCTTAACAAATTTCTCTAAAAAATCTTGCACTTAGTTTAATATGAAAACCTTATGTATTTGATTTCTAAAGCTATGTTGGGAACATCTCAAGGTCGGTAGGTCTGAGCTTATGTTTTTCGGTTGATCACTGGGTTGATTCTTTTTAGGTTTTGCTGTATTCTTTATTTTCTATATTTGTTTCATTTTGCAAGGAATGAGACAAGGTGGCACTCCCACTTTTTTTTAAAAAATGTAATAATTAATTAGGATTGTGTAAAATAATTAATTAGGAAGTTTGATTGTGTAAAATTTTAGCAAGTTTTGTATTGAATTGTTTCTCTATTGTCATATAGGTAAATTTTGGGAAATTATCTACTGTTTGTGCTGGAAATATTTTTTATCGTTTATAACGATTAACGAAATAAGTTTCCTTTGCGTTTAAAGGACAAATGCAAATTAATGAAAGAAGATATTTTCGTCACCATTTGCCACGTCATGCAGCCCTAGGCATGTCGCGCTATGGCATGTGCCCCACTATGTACTTTAAACTCTATTTATTTAACTATAACTTCTAAAAAATTTCAAAAGATACATCCACACAAAATCATATGCGCTATGCACAATGACCCGGTAGTCAATTATGCATATTGAAAACCGCCAAAAAAGTGTATAAAGTATAAAGCACATAATCAGATTTGTATGCATGCCATTAACTTTCAAAAAAGCAAAGGTTCAAGGAACTAAATACAGCAATAAAATGTGATAATTACAATAAAACAGATTTGTATGCATGCCATTAACTTTCAAAAAAGCAAAGGTTCAAGGAACTAAATACAGCAATAAAATGTGATAATTACAATAAAACAGTCTCATGATTATTACCAGCAATTTCAGTTCGAATTAGAAAATTTTTACAATAAAATGAGATAATACACAAGCATCTTCATAGGATGCCAGCTTAGAGCATTTCAGAAAGATTTACTGTTCCGAATCATGTCCGAACAACTATAGAAAATAAAAGAGGACTATGCTCTTTGAAAATTAATGAGGCTCAGCGCCATACGGAGTGGTTTTTGAAACCATATTTGCTGCCTCCCTCCAGTTCTGGCCGGTAGTCAAGCGTCCAGTACTCAAAGGAGCAATCTACAAAGTTGTAGTAGCCTCCATGGAGATTAAGCACTCCTTCAGTAACCTTCTTCTCTATGCATGGATATGTCAGCAAGTTGAGGAGTGAACTATTGACAGACTCCTGTAAACAAAATGAAAGATAAAAAAATCATCAAATATTTGAAAAATGTCAAATAGTGACAATGGCATGTTTGGAGGCTTTTCTATCTTGGAAATATAGGAGGCCACTTGTGTGCAGCCATGTTAAATATAAGCAACCCAATTTTTCTTTAGTTCGTTCGTCTTAGTCAAAATAGACAAGTCAAATTATTATAGTTCAACAATAACTACTACACTTTATCAACTCTACTAAGTAAAAATAAATAAATAATTTGCCAGAAATTTCAGGGTAAAATGTCTTGCATAATCAAACTATTCATGAAAAAAATTTGAAGCTCACCAGTATTTAGTATAATCAACTCAATACATTTAAAAAGTTGTGGGACTAGACAATCCATAGGCAGAGCTTTAAATTGTGGGTTTAGGCCCTTTAGGGCTTTTTATTTGACTATCGCACTTTATTTGTACTTTGCATTTAAACAAATTGAACAGACTGATTTCAATTCTAGAACAATGCAAGAGTTTAGGAGCTGTGTTCTGAAAAAAAAAAAAAAAAAAACCCATATGTGAAGAATTGCAAGAAATTGGTTTACCTCAATGACCCAGAGAGGAACTTACCCTTCTGTAAGTACAATACCTAATCTTATTTTCTTAATGTTTAAGTTTGCAATTTTAGTTATTTGTAACACAGATTGCAGGCATGATTGTCTATCTTGAAAAACAGAAAAGAAGAAATTATCTTTGGGTAATACTGGGTATGCCATATTATAGTACTCATATAGTATTTCAGCACCAAAAATTGGATGCATGGTGCCAAATGATTTAGTAATCATACGTACCATTTCACAATGCTGGCATTGCTTTTCAAAGCTCAGGTATCCATATGCAGCCTCAGTGGTTATTCTTGCACTCTTAGCAACCGAAAGCCAACCTTCTATACATTTTCTGAAATATGTTGAACATACATAAAAAGAAAATGAGAACAAATAAAAACTATGACATTTTAATAGAACAACGAGAAACCAACTTCATACCCATTATCACCGCTGTTTCTCATAAGTGCATTGATGCCCCCACATTTACTGTGACCAATCACTACTATGTCCCTAATCTAAACAAAGTAAAATCAAAAGTTATAAGAAAGAAAATTGGTTCACTATAATTTGCACCATAATGACATGAGTAACTATAAATTTTATTATTGATTCCAATTTAATAGCCAGCAAGCAGTACTGATGAAAAGGTAGATGCGAATTCAACAGCAGAAGTTGTCTCTGACGGCCCATGCTACAAAAGAAATGAAATAGTGAGATTCAAGCTAATAGGTCTGAAAAGTAAGCAAAGTATTAAGATACTTTGGCATGGAATACCTCATAAGGAGGAACAAGGTTTGCTATGTTGCGTACGGTGAAAGATTCACCTGGTTGAAGCCCTAAAATCTTGGTGGGACAAACCCTAGAGTCACAACATGCAATGACAAAGTACTGCATTTGCAAGAAAAATAGAATTGTAAGCCATATTTTCCAGTCATAATTAGGAACTAAATAGCAACATTGGATAATCAGGTTGTCTTTCTTTCACTAATATTACCATAGTCAACATCACATCAGTTTAGAAATTTAGATCCTGTGACTGTACCGTATCAATATGTCTGTGTAAGTACAAGGGGATTGGTGGTCAGTCACGAGCTCACATTTATTGTTAATTGGTTTATTTTGAATAATATCATCATCCATGTAAGCCCAACAAAGCAAGATCATAGACCTCAGAAAATGGAAATATACAGATTTATCCCTCTATAACATTGAAAACATCACTTATATCCCTCCAAATCTCATACAGGCAAAAAATTGAACTTCCAAAACTTTCCCAAATTACCCCTCTTTTCTTTGTCTTATACAGGATCGGTTCAAGTTCTGTAGATATCTGAAGTGAAATATTCTACATTTTATAGTTGATATTTACTCCCTTAAAACTGATACTTTGTAATAATTTGCAAGGGCATATGTGACAATAGTCAATTTTCCTAGTTGAAATGTGGTTCACAGGGACCAGGTTATATCCAAATCTTCATTTATATTAAAATTAGGGTTATTTCCAGAATAAAACAAAAAGAAAAAAAAAAACAAGCACATTGATTTACCTTCGGTTCTTGGGCTTCAGCTAGCTTTTCATAATGTTTAGAATTTGATCTATCAAAAAAGTTGCACCATAAGTTAAATTAAATCCCAACTGAAAATTCCTGATTTTCTTAAATTATGTAAATTGACTTACAGGTAGTTGCTCTCCTTAAATTCGAGAAACCTGTTTTTCAGCACCTCAACACCACCTATGCCTTGATTACGACCTACCACTTTATTCTCTGCCACAGTTGTTGATTCAATATCCATAGAGTCATTGGAAGCCTTTGCCAAATGTCGACGGTTAGACCTATAGAAAGGACAGAAAAACAAATCCGTCACTCTTCCCTACAGAAATTTACAGCCAAAACTAACAATGAAAATTGGATTCCACATAAAGGTAAACAAAGACCAAAGAGAAGAGGAAGACACTCAAGCCATATTGATTCCATGGTATATCAATTACTTGTTTAAAATAAGATGTATCATGTTCGGCAATGAATGAACACCAAATCAATTGTCCTGACAAACATGAAATTGGCGATTTTTATTTTGGACAACTGAAGTATAATTAATAATGTATCCTACTACTGGATACAATCACACAAATGAGGATGAATTGAAAAAGTAACGTGCTAACAATTATTCATCCCAATATAAATAAATAAATAAATAAATAAATCACAATTACTTACTGGTTCAATCCTCGCACTATCAGACCCGTGCTGAGCGATTTACACTGTTTCATCCGTCGATCATTAATCTGATAAACAAAAACAAATTCATCAAATTCCTCTCCGCATTCAGAAATGTCACAAATAGAGAGAAAAAAAAAATGTAGAAAATCTCACTAACACTGATCGTGGATTTCGCAAAAGGCATATCAATTGATTCATTCTCAGAAAGCTTCGAAGCGAGTTGAACTCCAGAGGAAAGCGGAGCTCGGAGGAGAGCAGCCATGGCGACAGGAGGCACCAGCGCTAGGGTTAGCGATGGATTGAGATCTAGTAGGTCTGGGATTGGGAAGCTGGATCATTTGAGAAGATGAAATAAATGGAGGGAGCATTCGATTAAAAAAAGAGCAGAAGAAAGAGAGAGAGAGAGAGAGATTGACGGAGAAACCGAGGGATTCTTCTTTTTGTGGTTTCAGATTGCTAATGGCGAGATTAATTAACTTAATTACCTTTTGAATAATTGTTGAATCAAGTTGGGGTGATTTCAGATGATAGATCTTGGCCTTTGAATTTGAATTGACGGCTCAGATGATCGGGCATCAGTATATGTTTTTGTTATATTCGATTTTGTTTTGTTCTTATTTTCGTTGACACGTGGATTCCAAGCTGAATATAAATTTGCTACGTCGGCTGATAAACAACTCCACAAACTGCCAGAAGTGGCTGTCATAAGTCATAAGTCATAAAATATTTGCATTTGTGAGACATGTTTTTTGCTATTTTCTATCATGTCACTCACAAACAAATTGCTTCTTATTATAATGCAAACTGCATATTTCATAAAAATGTCTAAATATGTCATTACAAAAATTGATTAAATAAAATTCCTTTAAGATTCTTTTGCTAATTTTCTTCTTCTCTTTCATAAATAGATCAGAATTTATCTTAATATTTTATTGTCTTAATTAAGAAATATCATATTTTTTTTACAGAAGCCAAAATCATGCTAACAAGATTGGCGAATTATTCTTTTATGAATTTTAAAATAAAACAACGATTAATTGAGTAATACACTAATAATTCATTTAATAAGTGACTTAAATTAAATTTGTGAATTAGTGGCGACTCATCTTATTTTTTTTTTCTTTTTTTCGAAATAATGACACTTCCTCTGTCATCTTTTTCATTGATATCAAGTTATTGCTGAAATTTTTTCCACCGCAAAGAAATATTGGTTCAAAAAATAAATAATAATAAAGGCAAAGAATAAAGGCTTATATAGACACTTTCATAGAACAAAGAATTAGAAGGTTAGTGCATGTACAGACATGTTCACACATCACCTCAAATATATATATATATATACATATATAATATTCTTCAAGTGATCAAATGTTCAAGAATTTAATTTTCAGAAAATTAGAAAAAAGAGTTTTTATGTCGCCTGGGAGCTTGCATATGGTTTTCTAACATAATTTTGTACTTTTTATTTATTTATTTATTTATTTATTTTGTTATCTTGTTTTTGCATTATAAGAATGCTCAAATATTAGTTTTAAATTTTTACAATATATTATCATTTTTAATACATCATTTGCATTGTGAAGAAATTGCATTATTGCTAAAATATATCGGTATTTTATCTGGATCACAAACTTGAGACCTTACAAAATTAATTTTATGACGCCGGAAATTTTTCTATGGCTAAAATGGCTATTTAGTTTCTAAATTTTGTTAATTACTAATTCACACCAACAGTTAGTGATCAGTATATTTTACTAAAAAGTTAAATTGTACTTTCAGAATTTAAATTCTTGGGAGATTTTGGGAGCCAGGAATTAAACTGGAAAGCCAATAACGGGTCCTGTGGTCCAATGATCCGGTCACTCTAACTATAAACGACCTAATCATGCGTTTTCTCCAAAACAGGGAACAGCTAGAAACTCCAGCAGCAAGTTGCCACGTTGGTAAAACAGGTAAACAACCCCTCTCTTGACGTGCTTCGCACAATCCGCCTTGTCAAGAGGGTTTGAGTGGAATGCAGATAAGAAAAACGACAAAAGTATTAATAAAAAAATGATGATTATATTGTTAATTGCGGATCCGCCAGGATTGTTGGAGCGCACATGGCTCTGTCTGTGGCAACTTTCCGAAGTGTAAGATTATCTGTGGCTTTAGTAGAGTCCACAAATGTGTGGTATGGTGGGAAATGACATTCTAGTTCAGAACCTTCAGGTCCATCTTTTTTGTCAGTGGAAGTGAATACAATGTGATGCATATTTCCGTGTTTTAGCAAACAGCGATCTTTTTGGCTTTCTTGGTCAACCTTCCTGTAAGTAGAATAATTGCACCTAAGCTTCCGATCTTTTTGGGTAATAAATAATTGCACCTAGGTCAGATTTAACAGGTAGATCGACTATTTATAGTAAAGAGGGAAATTTCAGTTTGCTTTCGGCTCCAGAGGGTTCCGACTAATATTCTAATGGGTCTCTGATGTGGGCTATAGTGCACGAGTAGTTTAGGAGACTGGCCTAAGGGCCTTATAAAACTAAAAAATGGTAAATCCTCAAGCTTAAAAGATTAGTATTGGGCCCTCAGTTTATTACATGCATTAGGCCGACATTAATTCAAGGCCTGTCTTGTGTAGCACTCAGCCCAGAATCAATATATATTCAAGAAGAAAATATTGCACAGTATATGGTTTATTTTTAAAGTCATATTTGTGTAGTTAAGTGAAATACTTTACAAAAATTTTCCGTAAATATGTCATTAAATAACTTTATTTATTATTGCCCGTTACAAAACCAAACAGTACTTGGTATCTGCAATCATGGATCTCGGGGGGAAAAAGTACTTATAAAACTTTTGCTTATTTACATACATACAATAAATAAGCAAAGACAGCCTAAAAGTCGATAACTAAAGAAAATTGGAATTACAAAAATAGTTATTCTTTTCATATATAGAATTTATTGCCAAAAATAATCATATACTACTCACAAACAATTAATGGAACATCTGCTTCATCGTATTTGATTGATCGTGGAAGATAACCAATTGCGCGAATTTCAAGCAAAAATAATGCAATTTGGATTGTTTTTCTAAACTCCCCCACCTTCACTTATATTCTTTATTTTTTAATTTGTAAATGAAATTATTTTTACTAGGCGTGTGCCTACCATCCTAAAAAAACTTTATAACCCAAGCAGGTACTATCCTTAAAAAATATATGAATAATTTTGAATATAGAACCCAAACGCCTACTATCTTTTTTTTTTTTTTTTTTTTTTATGGTGAAACGCCTACTATCTTTAAAAAAAAAAAAATGGAATCTTATAATCCAACAACTTGTAATCTACCAAGTGCACGTGCCAGTCCAATCGAACCTTGAAAATTCCTGGTAATACCTGAAGCAGTTGAGGAGTTAAACCAACTAATTCATTCCAAAACATTGGTCAAATCCACCAAAGTCTCATAAATGAGTTCTTTCTGGCAAGAAACTCAATCCAATTAATAACTATATGTAGCAAGTTAACACAAAAGGAGCTCCACAGCTATAAAAACTAACGTTGACCCACAAACTGGCGACTCGCTACACAGTTATGGTTTACGCTACATGCAACAAAAAAGAACTTAATTTTAGCCTCTTGTGCATCTTAGTTCACCAAACTAAAGACTATATTGCACTGTTCCATTTGGTACACTATACCAATGTTTTGAAAACCGGACCGGACCGGCCGGTTCGACAGGTTCAACCGCGAACCGGATCCTAGTCCGGTCCAAACTGAGCCGGTTTTTTGGGTGTTTCTGAACCACAACGAACCGGCCGATCCGGTCCGGTTTTTGGCTAAACCGTCCGGTTTTATATTTGTTAACAATTTTGGTTTGATTTTTTAGATGACATAAAATTCTAACAAAATTTGCTGTTTATGGGATTCGAACCCATGTCATTGGGCCGAACAAACAAGAGCCTTGCCACTGGGCCACAAGTCATTTTGTGAAAAAACTGAACAACTAATATATTTAACTAAGATTTGAGTGGATGACGTCATCCGGTTCGATCCACCGGTTCGACCGGTCCGACCAGTCCGACCCTTGACCCAGTAGCCTCGCCGGTTCGATGTCCGGGTCGGTTTTCAAAACATTGCACTATACTATATATACCACCATGTCCCCTTCATTGCCACACCAGAAAATTAACAGCAACAAGCAAAGTTTTCTACCAGACACCATTTCGATCTTTTAATTAATAATTGGAAAGTTTTGCTCTCTTTCCATTTCACAAATATGGCTTCTCACGCTTGGTGTCTTCTAGCTTTGGCTCTGGTATTAACAACCATTCATGGAAGCTTTGCTGCTCGTCATCTTTTAGACACGACTGAAGCGAAAACACCAGAGGCTGCTCCTACTACACCGAAACCTACTAATACTATCCCAACTATTCCAACTATTCCGACTATTCCAAATGTTCCAGCATCTTTGCCACCAATTCCTTCGATTCCTAAGGTTAATATTCCCACTATTCCAAATATGCCCACTTCTCTGCCACCTATCTCTGGCATCCCGAGCATTCCCAAAGTGCCTATTCCAACTACAATGCCTCCTATGCCTACCATCCCTGCCATTCCTTCTATTCCTACAATACCGAAAGTACCAGGATTGCAGATACCACCTGTTCCGGCACCACACACTGACACCTCCAGTCCATGAACGATCATATAATAATGTGCTTGTGATGGAGACTTTGCATTAATTGTGTGAGATAGTGGTCGTGTATGTTGTGTACTGATCATGTTGCATGTATATTTTGTTTTGTACTATACTTAATAGTCGTCATTATATGTTTATTGCTTGTGCGCTGCGGTTTGTAGTTTTGAGAATCATTGTTGTTCGTTTTGGTTCTACATTTCCGTAATAAAAATATTGTTTGGAGTGGAACGTAGTCTGTCTTTTCTGGGAGTTAATTCACATTAATTCTTTTTTTTTTTTCTGAAGTCCCCAGAATAAGAACAGGGTACATACATATATATATCCATTACAAACTTATAATAAAAGGTTTAATTCTTGGCTGCGCACTGAGCATGTTTTTCCTCACCAAATCATCAACCTCCTATCTAAAACTATTAATAAAGATGACGCCATTATGTACAACTACTTAACATGATAATTTTATGAAATATGTTGATAATTAGTATAGTCACTAAGGTCCACGTGGCAATTCTAAACATGCCAAAAATCAAAGAAATAAAATTAGGTTTCTACGAATTTAATGAGTAACAAACGATTAAATAGCGGATATTAGGTTCACAGCAGACAATCTAAAGTCATATTGGATAGTGGGTTGCAGCCATTTATGAGCCACTATGGGATCATAGCGGGGTGTACAAATGTATTTGTTTATTACATAAGATACATTTTTTAATTAAAAATTAAATATCTTATTTCATTATATACATACTTTATAATAGTTTAATTTAATATATGCAGTTCGTATATGCAAACATTATGAGCCAAAGATATGTTTCTAATGTAAGTGTTTCTATATACTCAATGCAGAATTTAACGAGGATCATGGAATACCTCCAGCCATTGTTGTTCTTGGGAGTGTTCTGGATGAGTATCTTCAAGAGAGAGAGAGAGTCCAGCGCCTAGCACTTCAATGCCTCCAATTTCTGCAGGATAGAGGGCACCACTGAACCGAAATGCCTTCCCGTGCCTTGATGGTATACTCAGGAAAATCGGTTCAGACCTTGTCTCCCTCAAATTAATTCACTATCTTCCTCTCTATTTTATGAAACAGAGTGATAGGATGTATGTAGGATAGTGTTCTCCATCAGAACAGATAATATAAGGGGCCAGAAATCACTTAGGAGGCGATGGGTAGGTGAAATCCAAAAGGCGCTGAGATCACATGTTCTGACCAGATGCACTGTCTCCTTCTTGGCGACCCGCCTGAATCCTGGCGGCCCCCGCCAGAAAAGGACATGAGACTGACTGGCAGAACTTACACCTAATACTAATTATATATCAACAAATAGCAAATTGCTTAGCTATATTTGACTAAAATACCACTAAATATATTTATATGTTATTAATTTTTATATTTTAGATACTATAAGAAACAAAATGTCAAAAATATATACTATGTAAATTGTATTGTGGTTTGCTAATAAATACTACAATAATAAAATATAAATGCAACTTCAATGAACATACCATAAAATCATGAAAAAGGTAAATAATTCAACTCAAGTAAGTGGTGTTTGTTTTTTCTTTTTAAGTTTGGCTGCTCACAAATCCTATATTCTCCGTCCTTGAGCTATGTTTAGAATTTTAGATGACATTGCACCAAAATATGGACATAGGAAATGTAAAAATTGTAGATGTCTAAATCTTATGTATATATTACACTAATTTGCTGGATTATACAATTGAATTCTGTTATTATGTTACTGCAAGCATAATCTATATATTGAAATGATTTGTGGTGGCAGTAAATTACCTGTCAACATAATAAAATACTACATCAATCATAAAATGAACATTTAAGGTTAAGAAAAATTCTTGCGGTTGGTCCAAACCACTTGAAAAACAGTAAAATAAACAACATGCTAATCTGCCATTCCTGTAATCCCTGCACACTATCAGGTTTCAACTTTATCACTGCAACCACTATGCCAAGACCATTCTTTGTGGGGTTGAGGATTTTTTTCATCCACATACCCTTTATATACAATGCCAAACCCACCCTCCCTTAATATAGTATCATGCTTGAAGTTTTGCGTTGCTCTTTTCAGCTCTACGAATGTGAAAACCCTATGATTTAGGGTCTCTCAAATTTTCCCATCACTCTATGAATAAGAGCCTTCATTAGTACTGCTATCTATTAACGGAGGAAGTAATTGTTCTTATCAGTTATCAATATAATCAGGATTGCAGTTCTGTTTAAATTTTCTCATTCATAGGGAGGATAAACATAATAAATGGTTGCCATATTAAATTTGATGTTTAAAAGTACCTTAGTTCGTGATGTCCCTAATTAAAGACCTAGAGGGGGGGGGGGGTGAATAGGCACAATTTCAAGTTTACAAACGGATTTGGTTAATTCTTGGTTCAATTCAACAATTCACAAAATCAAAACACAAACAAGCAAAGCAATAAGTAAATAGAGAAGAGAAAGAGAAGTGACACGCGATGTTTACGGAGTTCCGACCCGCTAGGAAAGGCTAGCCTTAGTCGTACGTCTTCGGGAGTTTCGCAACCATAAAAGGAGCGCGCTCTGTTCAATTCCACAATGAATGTGTCTACAACTTCGAACTGAATCACCTCGTCACAAGGAACTCGAGGTGGATCGGCCTAACCTCTAAACTAATCAAAGAAACACTCAAAAGATTGAGGCTCTAAATCAGTACACTCAAAGATTTGGTTAGAAGCTATTTGGATTTGATTTAGGTACACTAATCTCTCTAATTTGACTAAATAATGCTCAATTAAACAAAGAGAAATAATCTCAGGTGTTTGGAGCTCAAGGAGAGATGTTTAGCAAGGTTTTCAATCAGTCAAAATAGCCCAAAGGGGTTTGATATATATATAGGGTGCCAAGAGCTCCAAACCAGTCAAAATACTGGCATAGCGTTACACGACCCTTCCAAGCGTTATGTTAGGAAGTCTAATTTTCAAATTTTTTTGTGCTAATTAACTATTTAATTAACAATCCAAACGACTTAGACCTCGAAGGATCTAGTCCAAGCATTCACACACAAGAGATTGAGAATAGGAAGGCTACATCTCTTTGTATCGCAACAAAGATGTTCGATCCAAGGCGTAGGAATCGGTGGCGTGCTCTCCTTCACCGGCGGCCGCCTCGAGTCCACCAAGAGGGTTAACCAATTTCTACTCTAATTGTGCTAGCAATTGAGAAGAACAAAGACTAATCCTTAGGTTTTCTCTCTTCTAATCAATTAAACCCTTTTAATTTGTGGAGAGAATTTGTTCAACACATGAACTAGAGGTGGAATAGAGAGAGGATAAGGCAAAAGAAAATCTGAAATTTCCTTTTTCCCTTTCTATTTTTTCGGCCAAGAGGAGGAATAGAGAGAAGATTGGTTGGAGGCTAGGGTTTCCATCAAATGGGACATCTATTTATAGACCTCTCTTACCCTACCTACCACCAAATTAATTGGACAATCTTGCCCCTCTATGGCCGGCCTCAAGGGAGGGATTTATGGGCTATATTGCATGACATATTGGCCCATTAGTTTATCCTTTTAATTGCTCCTCTAATTAAACCTCAAATCGGGCTATTAGTTAACTAATTAAATAAAGGCCCAAATAGCTCAAATAAAATAAAATATGTTGAACATAATTAATTATTAACTTATTAATAATTAATTTATAATGCAAATGCACTAATTTATTTCTATATGATCCCTTTGACTTAATTAATTATAACGGTTCGCAACGGCATATAATTAATTAATCAACTTATCATATTTTCGCAATACACCGCTGCGAATAAATAAATACTGCACTGTATGGTTAAAACTCTATTTGTGTGACCCTTTGAGGATTTATGCTACGTTGGCCATGGAATTAAATCGCTATTTAATTCTAATAATCATAAGCGGTATCTAGCAACACGTTATGATTCCCAATTCGCATAAATAGTGTACTGCTACAATATTTTAATCCTGCATAAGAAATAAAAATATTTCCTTGTCTAATTCTTATGTCACATGATATCATCGTATAATCCAAGATAGGAATGTGTCATTCTTGCAGATTATACGTTTTTGATCTAGAGATGATTGTATCAGTTGCTAGCAAACAATCCATCTCCATCAAGGGGCCCAAACAGATATCATCGCTCACTAAGTAAATTAATGAGGGACATATGGTTTTCTTGATGAACAATTTTTCCCCGCACAATTTAAGAGAACATAAATAAAGTCCGTATAGCAGCTCTTATCAGGAATCAACGGTAGACGATATTTATTGAGCCTATCCTCATGTAGAAAAGTTAGAACCATCTCAAACTTAGAATCAAACTCAAATGAAATAAATAATGACACATAACACAATCCATATATTTATTTCATTGGGTCGTGTCCTTTACTATGTTTCATAACATACACATATGCAATTAAGTTGGCAACTCATTACCTATGATTTGTAGAACTTAATCATCAATTAACTTGCATACTAATCTTATCCGATAATTAATATTCCTTGTTAATTATCAAGATTACGGACCTTTTAGATTTATTATTGTCATTTATTATAAATGAAACACAGAGATCCACAATTCAGATCCTCAACCTGAATGATCTGTCAATAAATAAATTAAGGAATAAATGATCAAATATCATCAATAACATAAACCATAGAAGTAGCCATATAATGATTGGCTTCTAGGACATAACTCTAACAATCTCCCACTTGGTCTAGAGTAAATCAACAATGACTTCTAGCCAGTGCATAGTACTCAATGTGATATCCAAAATATATATGTCTCATACTAAAACCTCAAAAGATAAACAATACAACTCAAAGCTACTCAGGCATACGCCTAATCCCCATGGATGCAACATGCAACTCATGCGCGGCTCGAGATAGAGGTTTTGTCAGAGAGTCCGCTGTGTTCGCGGCACCGTCCACCTTCTTGACCTTGATCCATCCGTCATTCACAAACTGACGGATAAGATGGAATCGTCGTAGAATGTGCTTGGTCTTCTGGTGAGACCTAGGCTCCTTGGACTGAGTTATGGCTCCCGTGTTGTCGCAGTAGAGATCCACTGGACCAGAGATGCTTGGAACCACCTCCAGCTCGGTCAAGAATTTCTTAATCCAAACTCCTTCTTTCGCCGCTTCACCAGCCGCTAAGTATTCTGCTTCGGTGACGGAATCAGCCGTGGTATCCTGTTTGGAACTCTTCCAACTCACGGCTCCACCATTGAGCAGATATACGAAGCCGGACTGTGACTTCGCATCATCTCGATCGGTTTGAAAACTAGCATCGGTGTAACCACTTACAACGAGCTCTTGGTCTCCACCGTACACGAGGATGCTATCATTTGTTCTCTTGAGATACTTGAGGATATTCTTGACTGCGGTCCAATATGGCATACTAGGGTTAGCTTGGTATCGACTAGTCACACTAATCGGATGCGCCACATCGGGACGAGTTCATAGCATGGCATACATGATCGAACCGACTACAGATGGATACTTGAACCGTTTCATGAAATCCCTATCTGTATCAGTCGTCGGACATTGAGTCTTGCTCAAGAATATGCCATGTGACATAGGCAAGTAACCCTTCTTGGAACTAGTCATTTTGTGTTTTTCCAACACTTTGTCAATATATGCATCTTGGCTCAAGCCTAACAACCTTCTTGATCTATCTCGATAGATCTTGATTCTTAGGATGTAGGCGGCTTCGCTCAAGTCTTTCATTGAAAATACTTTCTTCAATGAATCCTTGACTGCATTCAATTCGGGGATATCATTCCCGATCAAGAGTATATCATCAACATATAGAACGAGAAACACAACCACGTTTCCACTGATCCTCTTGTAAACATAAGGTTCCTTCTCGCTTTGAATGAAATTCAACTTCTTAACCTCTTCATCAAAACGCTTGTTCCAACTCCTCGATGCTTGCTTCAATCCATAAATGGACCTTTGAAGCTTGCACACCTTGTTAGCATTCTTTGGATCCACAAAACACTCGGGTTGTGTCATATACACATCCTCTTCCAAGTTGCCATTTAGGAAGGCGGTTTTGACATCCATTTGCCATATCTCATAGTCATAATATGCGGCAATTGCTAACAAGATCCGAATTGACTTGAACATGATGACGGGCGAGAAGGTTTCTTCATAGTCAATACCATGAACTTGCTTGTAACCTTTCGCAACTAGTCGTGCTTTGTAAATGCTCAAGTTGCCATCCATGTCGACATTTCTCTTAAAGATCCACTTGTTCTCAACGGGTTTTACTCCGTCGGGAAGGTCAACCAAGGTCCATACCTTGTTTTCATACATGGATTATATTTCGGATTCCATGGCTTTAAGCTATTCCTTGGAGTCGGGTTTATCTTTTATGTCCTTTATGGTCAAGGGTTCGTCATTCGCAATGACGAGAACATCGTGCAAACCCAAGTACCTTTCAGGTGGGTGACTTTCCCTCGTTGACCTTCGTAGAATCGGTGCTTGGGGTTGAGGTTCTTGAACTTGTTCCACAACGGTTTGTGGACTTGGTTCTTGGTTCTCGAAAGTTTGAGTGTCTTGAACACTATCGACTCGCGATATGTTCGAGTCCTCATTTAAGGGAGTGTACTCTTGAACCTCTTCCACAACGGCTTGCAGAACGGGTTCGGTTACAACCTCGTTTGGCACCACATTGGAAATCGCTAAATTGCCTACTTGAGGCTTATCTTGCGATGGTTCATGAATTTCTTCAATGACCACGTTACTCCCACTACTTCTTCTTGAGATAAACTCATTTTTCAAGAACACACCATAACGAGCAACAACTATCTTGTTCTCGTTGCGGTTGTAGAAGTAATAACCCTTAGTTTCCTTCGGGTATCCTACGATATGACACTTGTCCGATTTGGGTCCAAGCTTATTGCTCATTAGCCTTTTCACATAAGCTTCACAACCTCAAATCTTGAGAAACGATATGCTTAGTTTCCTACCAAACCAAAGTTCATATGGCGTCTTCTCAACGGACTTTGATGGAACACGGTTTAGTGTAAAAGCTGCGGTTTCTAATGCAAAACCCCAAAACGATTTAGGCAAGTCGGCTTGGCTCATCATCGATCGAACCATGTCTAGCAAAATTCGATTCCCCCTTCCGGATACACTATTCCACTGTGGTGTTCCCGGTGGAGTGAGTTGTGGAATGATTCCACACTCCTTTAGATAATCACCAAATTCGTGGCTCAAGTACTCTCCACCTCGATCGGAACGCAAGACTTTGATCTTTCGATTGAGTTGGTTCTCAACTTCATTCTTGAACTCCTTGAACTTTTCGAAGGATTCGGACTTGTGCCGCATCAAGTAGATATATCCGTATCTACTATGATCATCGGTGAAAGTGATGAAGTATGAATAATCTCCTCGTACGCAAATGCTCATAGGTCTACATACATCGGTATGCACGAGGTCTAATAAGCCATTTGCCCTTGTACCTTTGTTGGTAAAAGGCGCTTTGGTCATCTTTCCCATCAAACAGATTCGCATGTGTCAATTGGCTCGAAAGCGAATTGATCCAAGAGACCAACGGTTTGTAATCTCTTGATTCGTTTCTCGTTGATATGACCTAAGCGGCAATACCAAATTAGAGTCGTACTTTCATGTGAAATCTTACGTTTTATACTGTCATGTTCAACACTCAAAACATGTTCGTTAGAATCATGCACATAAAGACCATTCAATAAATGCGCAACACAATAACAAACATCATCACGCAACAAAGTATAACTTTTGTTCTTTATTACAACACCAAATCCATCCAAGTCTAAACACGAAATAGAGATGATGTTCCGAATGATACAAGGAACTACATAAACATCTTTTAGTTCCAAAACTAAACCAGAAGGCAAAGTAAGCTCTACGTTCCCAACGGCCATAGCGGAGACGCACGTGCCGTTACCGACGCGGAGTTGAAATTAGCCTCTCTCGAGCCGCCTCCTACTCTTTAGTGCCTGCACATTTCGACAAATTGAACACAAGAACCAGTATCAAATATCCAGTCTGTGTTAGAGGTAGCGAGAAGGGTTTCAATGACAAATATACCTGAGGAAGAAGGCCGGACAGTTCCCGCCTTCTTGTCCGCGAGGTACTTGGGGCAATTCCTCTTCCAATGGCCCTTGTTGCTACAGTAGTAGCAAACGGTCTCGGAAGTGGCCGGATTCTTCTTTCTCTTGGAACTCTCGGGAGCTCCCTTGGCCGAACCTTGGGGCGTTACCGTGCCTTTGCCCTTTCTAGTTCTGCGAGTCTTTCTTTTCTTGCTCTTCTTGCTCTTGTCGCTCACCGCAAGAACATTTTTTGGCCCTTTCTCTTTCTTGAGACTCTCCTCCATCTCGACAAGCATGTTTTGGAGATCATCCATGCTCTTGTCCATGCCATTCATCCGGTAGTTCACAACAAAACCGGTGAAGCTGTGAGGGAGAGAGTTGAGAATGAAGTCTTGAATCGCCTCTGATGGGAAGGGCGTATCAAGCCTTTCGAGCTGCCGAAACAACCCCGCCATCTTCATGACGTGTGGCCCAACTTCATGACCTTCCGCCAATCGAGTATTGGCGACGGCCTTGATGAGACGGGTCCTTTCGGTGCGGGCCTTCGTTTGGAACATGTTCGAGAGACGAGAGACCATTTCAAACACACCATAACCACTATCCATGAACTCCTTTTGGAGTTCCGCCTCCATGACAGCGACAATCAGGACGGACATCTCCATGTCGTCCATGACGTGCTTGTCATGGGCATCCTTATCCGCTTGAGGGGCATCCAACTTGGGAGCCACGGGGATGAGAGTGGTTAGGAGGTATTCCTTCTTTTCAAATCTAAGGACAAGTCTAAGGTTCCGGTGCCAATCCAGAAAGTTGGCACCGTTGAAGGCAAGCTTTTATTTCTCTAAAAGAGAGCGAAGCGAAAAGGATGAGGAAGACATCTACAACAATTAATTCAAATTAAAGGCCAATTAGTTTATGATTTTGTTTTATTTTCAATAAAGTAAAACTTTCACTACTTTAATATAAGTTCCTTAAAAGTAATGAATTTTCAAGACCCCTATTTTGTCAAGTTGGACCTGCTATGGCACGTCACCCAAAATAACTAGATAAGGTAGGTTCTCTTTAACCAATCATACAACTTTATGATTCTTGGTTCGCGTCGCGAACTTCTCCCCGATGTCCAAACTCTAGTTGGGTCCATTGATAAATAACCTCTCTCTATTTGCTCCTTACAAATCCTTTTATTTGTACCCCGACTATCAAATTGACAACCATGACGTCCGCTTGGACGGACCGCGCCTTGAGAGGGCAATTGACGTGAAGGGGATAGAGAGAAGGAGGGCGGTCGACTTAATCAAATTAATTTGGAACAAACAATTATGTGACTCTTGTTTGGTGGTCGTGTAATCATACACCCATACCTATCCTATGACATTCATAGCATCCACAAACATTCACATAATAATAAGCATCTCAAGCATTGTTGTGGGTTTGTATGGCTCCCGCTTGCATTAGTTCCGCTGCATCTCCATGTAGCAAAACTAATCTAATTGTCCCTCCCACTAATCATATGGATCCTATCATATATAATTAAAGGACAAAAATATATGTGAAAATATCTCTAATTCTCTCCTAGCCTTAGGGGCATGCAAGCCTCACAAGTTACATTAAGAAATTAATCATAATTAATTAATTAACCAAGGCACCAAAGACCTTACATATAATCAATCAAATGTATTTACAAATTACAACACACAAGACATTAGTTTCTTGAGCCATACTAAACCCACGATCTTTCCTACAAAACAAAGTTAGCACATGTCCCTTTGTTTCTTAATTAACAACAATGAATTAGAGTCTTTGCACATCGCTTGTAGTTCGGGTCTTTCCGCATAAAAGTTTAACTTTTAAACAACTAATTTGCTTAAACCATTTGAAAAGCCAATTCAACAATTGCAAACAGAAAGGAAGAATATCATGGAGTATTCTAATTAATTTATTCAACCAATTGAATAATTAGAAAATACTTTAACTATTTAAAATATTAAATGGGACCCGATAAAATTCGAAATTTTTCGATCTCCAAAAATTATGAAATAAATCATGCATACTCCCTATTATGAGTGCAGCTACCTGTCAAATTTTCAGAGAGAGATCACTTACCATCAGAGAGAAACAAAAATAACAAATCGTCAAACTGTGCGCGAAACACCGTTATCCGATTTTCTGTTTTTGTCTAACTCTTTTGGTCTGTAGGATCGTCTTCCAAAATGATTTCATGCAAACACTTTACATAAAAATTATACTTTATATTATTGGCTACCAATCCATCAAAAGAAATCCAACTAGTCTTATTTAAAATCATCAAGATAAATAGCAAACAAGCCACTTGCCCTGTTCTGAAACAGACTGACGACTAAAAACTTTTAATTCAGTTGAGGTATCAAACCTTAATTAAATTCTTTGAAACTAATTTTCACAGAATACTAACTTCAATTAGAAACTTTATATTTAAATACTTTTTCAAAAAAGTTTCTCAATTAGTACAGTCTATCCAAACAATCAATTTGTTGGAAAACCAAATCTGACAACCGATTCAAATCTCTTGACTTGAATGCCCACATAAAATCCGAAGCATGCATCAAAATATACATGTCCAGAAATAGAATCAAGTCTACAAGATTCTTAGCCAATAAAAATAGATAGTTATTTTCGAAAAATAAATCCTTCATGCCTAAAACACAGAACTGTGCAGCAGAGTTCCAGATCTGCGCACCGTTACCGTTTAATTCACCATAAATTCATAACAACTTAGAAAAAGGTGAAACTAGCGGCTAAAGAACCACATCTCACAGATCTACAATCTCCAATAAAATTTAGAATTTTTATGAAAGATTTTCTCAGCGAAAAACCCAAAACAATGTCGAAAATAGAACAGAAATCCAGACAGCAAGCAAGTGCATCACTAATCCATGTGTTAATTAATCATTTTACGCAGATGACACGATCCTTTTCTTCAAGCCATGCTCGCAACAAGTTGGTCTATTGAAAACAGTACTCATTGGTTTTGAAGCCATCTCGGGCCTGGCAATCAACAACCAAAAATCTGACTTACTTATAACCTGCTCAGATCCAACCACAGTAGAAAGTTTAGCAACTGAGTTAGGCTGTCGATCTGCTAGTTTTCCCATAAAGTACCTGGGACTCCCTTTGTCAGATAGCAAACTCAAAAAGGAGGTATATCAAATATTGATTGATAAAATACAAATAAAACTAAAGACCTGGAGAGCTTCCCTGCTGTCCGCTGCAGGAAGAGCTATCTTAATAAACTCTTGCCTGACAGCAACACCTCTTTACTTTCTTTCTGCTTTTCATGTACCAAAATGGGTTGTAAAAGAGATAGACAAGATTAGGCTCAGGTTTTTCTGGCACGGAGTGCGGTCGAATGGTAAGAAGATAGTAATGATTTCTTGGGACAAACTCTGTATGCCAAAGGAACTTGGAGGGCTGGGCATCTTAGACTTAGCAGCCATGAACAAAGCATTGATTGCAAAATGGTTGTGGCATTGGGTATCTAACAAAAGCTCGATTTGGAGAAATCTTGTTGCCTCACTACAAAGGAACTCTTTCTCAATTATCCCTGAATTCAATCCTTTAAAGTCAGCTTTTATTGAAATTATGCCGCTATTTACAGTTTCTGTAAAAATCTCACCAGGGAATGGCAGCACTGTGCTTTTCTGGCTACAGAGCTGGGGCTTAGGGGTTCTGAGATATACCTTTGCTGATCTCTTCAGCTTTGCATTGGATAAAAACATCACCCTGGCTCGTTTCATCGATTGTCCCAATAGGATTGAACTCCTGTTTCATGCAGCAGTAAGCACCTCCTCCTCTGCCCTGAACCAATTCAACTCCCTCTCTCAGCAGCTCATAAACCTGGACTTATGCCCAAATGGAAACCAAGATGAACACCATTGGAATTTCAACTCGCACGACGGCTTTTCAGTAGGCTCGATGTATAAACTACAAAAGGCTTACCCCAAACATAAATTCGACTTGGCACACATCTGGAAAATGCAAATTGCTCCTAGAATAAAAATTTTTGCTTGGAAGTTAGCACAAAACAAGCTAGTCACAATAGATAACCTCATCAAAAGAGGATGGCAAATTCCAAGCAGGTGCTATCTATGCGAGTCATGGGAAGAAACTGCTGTGCACATGTTCTCTTCCTGCCCATTCTCCTTATTGGTTTTTACGAAAGCCAAACTACTCTCAAATGATCTAACAAACCTGCAACTACCTGTTCCCTTGTGATGAAGGAATTAAACCCTAGGATCAAATAAATTTGTACCTAGACCTAACCTCACTAGTCGTTCAAGTTAAGCTTAGGGTCGAACCCAAGGGACGGTAAAAATGAGTACCGGACTTAGTCTTTCTTAAAAGCTAGACAGAAAAAAGTATTTGTGGGGTTTTGAATAAAAATTTAAGGCAATTAAAATTCAATAAATAAATAATAAAATATTTTTGGATTAATTTTTATATTTTTCGGGACTCAAACAGATGCAAGTAATGTCCTAGGGTTGCGTGTTCAATTAGTTTAGCTCTAAAGCACCTCTACCTTTAGTTTTCACCTGGACAGAGGCATATTTCGGACCGAAATGCATGGATTTCGGACCGAAATCCATGCTCTTCGTGCCAAAACTTGCTTTAGACCTTTTGTTCCGACTTGATATTTTTACACAGTACTATGTGAAGGTCACTAAACAACCAGACCTAAGTTCTAACCTCAGCTGTCGCGATTTTGGTTCTAATTTGGTTTGGAACTCCGTTTTTACCACGTGAACAACTAATCCTAAACCTTCATGTCGGGTTTTAGTTTATTCAAGTATGTTTGGTTGGATTTCTAGAGGTATTTAAAGTCCTGTCGGATCAGTAAAAGTCTCACCTTTCGGTCGTAAACTAACCTCCTCTTTCGAGCGATTGGCTTACCTCAAATACTTAACTAACCAATTTTTGTTCTAGTTTAATGCCCTACTGGTGCTGCAGTTCATCAATAGGTAAACGATCAAGCAAACAACTAAATTAACCAAGCAAGATATAATTCTCAACAAAACATATCACATAGAATAATATAAAGCAATCAAGTCATCACAAAATGCTAAACTAATCTACTAACTACCCCTAAGACATCATAAAATCTAGCCTAACATATTCAAACAACAAACAACAAGTATCATGCAAATAATAAAGATACAAGCCATAAAACAATGAAATATAAGCATAAAAGAGTAAACCGAAGGATCCTTATGCTAATAATCACTGTTCTAGGGCAGGGAATCGATGGAGAGTCACAAGGTTGCTGCCGTCGCACGCTAACACTGCTGCTCCTCAAGGAAAACCCGCGGAAAGAGCCAAAAACGAAGCAAAACGATGGAGAATAATGGTGTAGAAGGGAGGGATCATATCCCATCCTTTCTGGACGAAAATACGTGCCTAAATACCCCTATGGAAGGTCAGGGAGGCGGCTAGGGCAAGGAATTCCCTTTCTTTTCTCGAAACTTTCCAAAATCCACTTTCCATACATGGATTTCGGACCGAAATGGGAGCATTTCGGACCGAAATCAGGCACTGATGATGTGAATTGGGCTGGGACCAGGGCCTTCGCGCGATATTTGATCTGTCTCAGCCCATAGAAGTCTTCTCTGGTCCTTGGCACGTGTGTGTGAGCCGGAAATGAGTCGTCCGGCTGAGGATTAGGCTCCATTTTTCTTGTTTGGCGCGTTTTGTCTTCAATTTCCGTGATAATTCTACAAAATAAAGATAGATATGGCGGCAGTACCAAAATCTTAGAAAACACAGTTCAATATGAAATAATTGTATTGGTTTGTGTGTTATTTTGGTGCTAAGTATGGTCAAAATGTGTATATAAATACGAGATATCACATTGTCTCTCATTTTGGATACCTCAAACAGCTTAGCACCGAGAGAACAAATAACCATCTTGTTCTTTTTTATATGGAAAGAAAGATGTAATAGAATCTTCAGAGGCATCAAGCTCTGCCCAAACAGCATTGCAGCACAAGCTATGTCCAAATGGAAAAGCATCATGGTCAACATAAGCTCTCGCAGCCAGCTGTCTTCTGCGGATACGTGCTAAGCCTTCTTCTGCTGCTAAGACTCCTCTTCATTCCAAATCCACTCTTTATTGTATTTCACTGCGGAATTCTTTTCATTTGTTTTTTTTTTTGGCGTTTCTTTTACCTTTATTTGTATAGCTTTGTAACTTTAGCATCTTGCTAAAAACTTTTTTACCTTAATAAAGATGGGGTCCTCGAACCTCATTTTTGCTTCAAAAAAAAAATTAATCATTTCTCATCTAATTATGTGTTAAAATACTTTAGAACGACCTAGAGCTCTGATACCACTGTTAGGAAGTCTAATTTTCAAATTTTTTTGTGCTAATTAACTATTTAATTAACAATCCAAATGACTTAGACCTCGAAGGATCTAGTCCAAGCATTCACACACAAGAGATTTAGAATAGGAAGGCTACCTCTCTTTGTATCGTAACAAAGAGGTTTGATCCAAGGCGTAGGAATCGGTGGCGTGCTCTCCTTCACCTTCTCCTTCACCGGCGGCCGCCTCGAGTCCACCAAGAGGGTTAACCAATTTTTACTCTAATTGTGCTAGCAATTGAGAAGAACAAAGGCTAATCCTTAGGTTTTCTCTCTTCTAATCAATTAAACCCTTTTAATTTGTGGAGAGAATTTGTTCAACACATGAACTAGAGGTGGAATAGAGAGATGATAAGGCAAAAGAAAATCTGAAATTTCCTTTTTCCCTTTCTATTTTTTCGGCCAAGAGGAGGAATAGAGAGAAGATTGGTTGGAGGCTAGGGTTTCCATCAAATGGGACCTCTATTTATAGACCTCTCTTACCCTACCTACCACCAAATTAATTGGACAATCTTGCCCCTCTATGGCCGGCCTCAAGGGAGGGATTTATGGGCTATATTGCATGACATATTGGCCCATTAGTTCATCCCTTTAATTGCTCCTCTAATTAAACCTCAAATCGTGCTATTAGTTAACTAATTAAATAAAGGCCCAAATAGCTCAAATAAAATAAAATATGTTGAACACAATTAATTATTAACTTATTAATAATTAATTTATGATTAGCAAATGCACTAATTTATTTCTATATGATCCCTTTGACTTAATTAATTATAACGGTTCGCAACGGCATATAATTAATTAATCAACTTATCATATTTTCGCAATACACCGCTGCGAATAAATAAATACTGCATTGTATGGTTAAAACTCTGTTTGTGTGACCCTTTGAGGATTTATGCTACGTTGGCCATGGAATTAAATCGCTATTTAATTCTAATAATCATAAGCGGTATCTAGCAACACGTTATGATTCCCAATTCGCATAAATAGTGTACTGCTACAATATTTTAATCCTGCATAAGAAATAAAAATATTTTCTTGTCTGATTCTTATGTCACATGATATCATCGTATAATCCAAGATAAGAATGTGTCATTCTTGCAGATTATACGTTTCTTGATCTAGAGATGACTGTATCAGTTGCTAGCAAACAATCCATCTCCATCAAGGGGCCCAAATAGATATCATCGCTCACTAAGTAAATTAATGAGGGACATACGGTTTTCTTGATGAACAACTTTTCCCCGCACAATTCAAGAGAACATAAATAAAGTCCGTATAGCAGTCCTTATCAGGAATCAACGGTAGACGATATTTATTGAGCCTATCCTCATGTGGAAAAGTTGAACCATCTCAAACTTAGAATCAAACTCAAATGAAATAAATAATGACACATAACACAATCCATATATTTATTTCATTGGGTCGTGTCCTGTACTATATTCCATAACATACACATATGCAATTAAGTTGGCAACTCCTTACCTATGATTTGTAGAACTTAATCATCACTTAACTTGCATACTAATCTTATCTGATAATTAATATTCTTTATTAATTATCAAGATTACGGACCTTTTAGATTTATTATTGTCATTTATTATAAATGAAACACAGAGATCCACAATTCAGATCCTCAACCTGAATGATCTGTCAATAAATAAATCAAGGAATAAATGATCAAATATCATCAATAACATAAACCATAGAAGTAGCCATATAATGATTGGCTTCTAGGACATAACTCTAACACGTTACACAACGCATAAAAATAGCCGTTAAATAAAACAAATTCCGACAAACCCGTTAAAATATGTCAGAAGTGTTATACAACGCTACCAAGCGTTATGTATCGCTTGGAACAGTGGAAGTTCAACGGTTAGAAAGTTTGTCAAAAACGTTGCACAACGCTGGGTAGCATTTTGCAACACTTCATATTTCAAGCATTGTGTGACGTATGGAAAACGTTACACAACGTAGGGTAGAATGACCTCATTTTGGCCAAAAATCAAGCGTTACAAAATTCTGAGCATGTGTTCTGTAACGTTTGATTTTTGTGCCGTTGTGTGACGCTATAGAGCGTTATACAACGCACTGTTGATGGTGTATTGAAAGTTGGCTGATATGATCAAAGCGTTGTGCAACTCATTCAAACGTTGTACAACCTTTGACCAAATGTTACACGTCTAAAATGAGCGTTGTGTAACGTTTGACAACTGTTTTTGCAGTTAAGTGGAAAGAGAGGTGTTCTGTAACGTTGTGCAACCCTAAGAGGAGTCGTGTACCGTCCAGAGAAACGTTACACGGCCCTTTATAGAGTTGTATGACACTACAATAAAATTATGAGCATTTTACTTAGAAAAATGAGGAGCTTAGAAAAATGAGGAGATTAGTTTAGAATTACAACCATTTGAACTCTAGACTTCCTAATTGATATTCCTCAGTCTTGATTGACTCCTGTACTTGTGCTACAACTGATTTTACTATCTTGTTCCATTTAAAACTAACCAAACACTTGAGAGAAGAGATTAGTATGAGATTGTGTTGTTTTACAAGGCGGCAAATCGAGTTAAAGACTTGTTTGATACAACAGTTCGGATAAGGCTTATGAGGGAGTATAGGTGGATTTAGAAACTCCTCATCTGAAGTTGTATTGAAGCAATTCCCCATACTTAGTGTAACAGACAAATTAGTAGAGAAGATGAATATATTAGCAAAGGTTTAAATAGCAGGTAGCAGGTTCATAGCAAACAACCTCAAGTTAAAGTGGATAGCGGGCAGAGGTCATTTAGGGGCCGCTATATATGGAATCATAGCAGGATGTACAAATGTACTTGTTTATTACATAAGATACATTTTTTAATTAAAAATTAAATATATTATTACATTATATATATATATATAATTATATATAATTTAATAGTTTAATTTAATATATGCAAACATCATATGCAGTTCCTATATGCAGATATCATATGCAGTTCCAATATGCAAACATTATATGCCAAAGATATGTTCGAAATACTAATTATATATTCGCAAATAGCAAATTGCGTAGCTATATTTCACTACAATACCACTAAATACATTTATATGTTATTTATTTTTACTATTTTAGACACTATAAAAAATAAAATATTAAAAATATATACTATTTAAGGGGCCGTTTGGATGAGTTGGGAATTGGGGGAATTTCCAATTCCAAGCATAAATTTTATTATAAACAATTCAATCTCTTCACAAAGTTACACACTTCCCAATAAATTTATGCCTAGGAATAGGCTATTCCCCAAATTCCTAACCCATCCAAACGGCCCCTAAGAAATAAAACAGTAAATTACTTGCCAACATAAAATACAACATAAATCATAAAATGAAATTTAAGGTTCAGAAAACTTCCTGTTGTTGGTCCAAACCACTTGAAAAATAATAAAATAAACAACATGCTAACCTACCATTCCTGTAACCCCTGCACGCTATCAGGTTTCAACTTTTGCACGGCAACCACCATGCCAAGACCATTCTTTGCGGCGTTGAGGGTTTTTTCATCCACATATCCTTTATATACTATGCCAAACCCACCCTCCCCTAATATAGTATAAGCCTGAAGTATTGCATTACTCTTTTCAGCTCTGCGAATGTGAAAAGCCAAAGATTTGGGGTGTCTAGATTTTTCTCATCACACTATGAATAAGAGCCTTCAATAGTACTAGTGCATATTAACGCATGAAGTAATTGTTCTTATCATTTATCAATATAATTAGGATTGCAGTTTTGTTTGAATTTTCTCATTCATAGAGAAGATAAACATAATAAATGGTAGCCATATTAAATTTGACGTTTAAAAGTACCTTGGTTCAGATAAGGCTTATGAGGGAGTATAGGTGGATTTAGATACTCCTCATCTAAAGTTGTATTGAAGCAATTCCCCATACTCAATGTAATAGACATATTAGTAGAGAAGATGAATATTAGCAAAGGTTTAAATAGCAGATAGCAGGTTCATAGCCGACAACCTCAAGTCATAGTGGATAGCGGGCAACAGTCATTTAGCGACTGATATATATATATGGGATCATAGTAGGATGTACAAATGTACTTGTTTATTATATAAGATACATTTTTTAATTAAAAATTAAATATCTTATTACATTATATATATACTTCAATAGTTTAATTTAATATATGCAGACATCATACGCAGTTCGTATATACAGATATCATATGTAGTTCGTATATGCTGATATTATAAGCCAAAATATGTTCGTAATACTAATTATATATCAGCAAATACCAAATTGCGTAGCAATATTTCACTAAAATACCACTAAATACATTTAAATGTTATTAATTTTTACTATTTTAGATACTATATGAAACAAAACATTAAAAATATATACCAGTTAAGTTGTATTGTGGTTTGCTAATAAATATCCTTATAGAGGCACTTTTAATTTAGCAGCATAACGGTCTACCAAAGTCACATTGCTATAGCGGTGCTATTGCGGTCATTGCGGCCGCTATTTAAATCATCGATGAGTATAATTTAGCTCCCAAAAGGTGGCTCGTGAACTCAATCATAAATGGATTATATGTTAAATGTCTCTAGCATTTCTTGTCGAACTCAATCGGAAAAATCTGAGCAACTCTTAAGCTTAGTTCCTTTATCTCTGCATTTCATATTTTCATTGCATTACAATCATACGAACGACTGATTCCAAATCAATTAAATTCTAATTTTTAGAATATAAAAATTTTCGAAAAAGATTTTGCTTGCTTTTATCTTTTGTACAATCATATATACTCTCTTATAAGTTTGTTTCTTTCTTACCAATAAAAATTTCTTTGTACAAATTTTTGAAAAAGTTTGTTTCGACCTACTATCTCTTTTATTTAGAATAATCTTCTTAATTTCTAAACATGATAAGTACTGTTTAATCACATAATAATAAGTGCATGGTTCAAGATGACCATAGACTTTTAAACAATTAACCCATCTAGAAAACCAAAATACATATGCTAATTAATTTTTACTGTTTGACTAATTACAATGAGGATTAATATCCAACATCCTTTGCCTCTGTTTTTTTTCTCCCGAACAAATCCATTTAATTGCTTATTCAGCATCTAACAATACTTTAATTATACTAAACTACATACAACAGGTAAATAAAACAAGCTAAAAAAAAAAACGATTTGTTTATTTATACGTTAAGAGGAAAAATAGCTAACTGAAGAGGTTTGGAAGTCGAGTTAATTTCACACTAATCCAACAAATTTCGGCAAACATAGAACTATTGATAGTGAAATTACACCAAATCCGGAACGAACAAAAGACACTTGTTCGCTAGCCCAACCACATGGTATAAGCTATTCCATCCAATAAAAAAAAAAACTAAGGGGAAAAAAAAAAGATACACTTGAGTAAATTTTCCATTCAGTTAATTTTACTTTCAACTTGTCCGTGATTTCCAATCTCTGTCGCCACGGGTTGTTACGGAGTACAAATTTCAAAAAAGAAAACTCAACCCTAATATAAATATGTCAGTCCAACATTTTAATTTCAATATATTCGCTCACTAGAATAACAATAATTAAGTAGTACCCTGCGAATCAGAAGTCTAACTCGTATCCGATCAGGCCTTTCAAAATTCTGTCTGGCGCCATATCCGGCTCGTCAGGACGGATCTAGAAATCGAGTTCGATTTACCTTCTTTCTAAAAGAAATAGAGATTAAAATATATATATATATAGAACGCAACAACCTATGATCTTCCAAGGGAACGTGTCCAGATGAACATTCAAAACACCTGGTCTGGTAATAACTGAGTTAACCAACTAATTTATTTTAAAACGTTGGTCAAATCCACTCAAAGTCTCTAAATTAGGTTCTTTCTTATACAAAACAACTCAGTGCAATAAAAATATATGCACAACAAACTTATACAAAGCTACAAAGAGCTCCACAAATATAAAAACTAATTAAAGTGGGCCCAATAATAACTGGTGACTCTCTACAAGTTATGTTAATAGTTTTGCTTGCGCTCCACAAAAAAAAAAAAAAAAAAAAAAAAAAAAACAAAGAAAAAAAACTTTAACTAGGTGCCTCTGTTGTATCTTAGTGCACCACAAAATCACTATATTGCATGGTTCCATTTGGTTGGGACACTGCTATAAATATCACCACCCATTCAGTCTTGACTGCTACAGCAAAAACAACACCAAGCAAAGTTTTCTACCTAAATTCATTTCTTTTAATTAATCAGCAAGCTCTGTTCTTTTTCCATTTCACAAATGGCTTCTCAAGCTTGGTGTCTCCTAGCTTTGGCTCTGGTATTTACAACCATTAATGGAAGTTTTGCAGCTCGCCATCTCCTAGACACTATCTCAACTATCCCGACTATTCCTACTATTCCAAACATTCCAACAACTTTGCCACCCATGCCTTCAATTCCTGAAATTCCGACTATTCCCACCACACTGCCGCCTATCTCCGGCATCCCGAGCATTCCCAAACTTCCTATTCCAGCTACATTGCCTCCTATGCCTACCATCCCGAGCATTCCCAAAATTCCTATTCCAACTACATTGCCACCTATGCCTACCATCCCGAGCATTACCAAAATTCCTATTCCAACCACATTGCCTCCTATGCCTACCATCCTGGATATTCCTTCTATTCCTACATTGCCAAAAGTGCCAGGGTTGCAGATACCATTCACGCCAACTGCTGACACCGTCAGTCCATGAATGTGATAACAGAGGTATTTGGATTTTGAATAGATTGATTTATTCATCATATTGTACAGCATATATAATACAAAGAGCAAACAGAAAAGGAAATAGTAAATAAGGAAAACTAATCTAGCCTAATCAATTGATTAATTACAAGATATGTTGCCTAATTATAATACACGCTAACACCCCCCCTCAAACTGAAGATGCCTGAGAGGATTGCATTTGAAGTTTGGAAGTAAGATAGACGAAGCGTGCTCGCGAGTGACTCTTGGTGAAAAGATCAGCTATTTGTTCAGATGAAGACACATGAGGCAGAGTGATTGTATTCTCCAGGAGGTGATACCGAGTAAAGTGACAATCAATCTCAATGTGCTTTGTTCGGTCATGAAAAACATCATTGTGCGCAATTTGAATTGCACTCTTGCTGTCACAATGTAGAGGTGTCGGATGTGAGAATTTAACGCCTAAATCCTCAAGAAGCCACCGGAGCCAAACAATTTCAGAAGTAGCATGAGCGAGGGCTCTGTACTCAGCTTCAGCACTGGATCTAGATACCACAGTTTGTTTCTTGCTTTTCCAAGCAATCAGAGAATCACCAAGAAAGACACAGTAACCTGTGGTAGATCGTCTATCAGTGACATCACCTGCCCAATCGGCATCAGCATATGCGCGTAGAACTAGATCAGAGGGACGAAACCATAGTCCCTGATGCAAGGTACCCTTGATATATCGTAGGATACGAAGAACTGCTGCAAAGTGCACAGTGCGTGGTGCTGACATGAACTGACTCACTATATGTACTGCATGGCTGATATCTGGACGAGTGATCGTCAGATAATTAAGACTACCAACAAGTTGTCGATATAGTTCAGGATTGGAGAGAGGTTGGCCATCAGTCGGAGTGAGTTTACAGTTGGTTTCAAGAGGTATTTCAGAAGTTTTGGAGTCGGTGATTCCTGCTCGAGCTAGGATATCCGAGGCATACTTGGTTTGAGATAGAGACATACCTTCTGAACAGTTATTGATCTCAATTCCCAAGAAATACCTTAGCTGTCCAAGATCTTTCATTTCGAAACAGGTCTGTAGACGATGCTTGATCTCAGCAATGCCCTTCACATCATCACCTGTGAGAATCATATCATCTACATAGAGTAGAAGTATGACCATACCTTTAGAAGTAGATCGAATGAACATGGCCGTGTCATGCTGACTCTGTTGGAAGTTAAATCCAGTGATAGTGGATCTAAACTTCTCAAACCAGGCTCGAGGGGCTTGTTTGAGACCATATAGTGCTCGTCGAAGGAAACACACCTGATTTGGTTCATGCGCTAGTCCTTGCGGAGGTGTCATGTACACTTCTTCAGAAAGATCACCATTTAGAAATGCATTCTTGACATCCATTTGGTGCAGTTCCCATTTCCTGGTCACTGCAACAGCTAAGAGAGCTCGAACAGTTGGCATGCGAGCTACAGGAGCAAAGGTTTCTTCATAATCAATGCCATACTCCTGCGTGAAACCTTTTGCTACAAGTCTAGCCTTGTACCGATCTACAGAGCCATCTGATTTGGTCTTGATCTTATAGACCCATTTGCATCCAACAACAGATTTTTCGGGTGGTAGGTCAACAAGTTCCCAGGTTTTCGCTTTCTCCAAAGCAGCTAATTCCTCAGCCATAGCTTGTTTCCACTTTGGGTCTGAACATGCTTCTTTATATGTATTGGGTTCATGAAGGGGCAAAATAGCAGATAAGAAGCAATGATAGTCTTGGAGATAGGCAGGTTGCCTCCGATCACGAGCAGGTCGCGATGTTGTTGGATTATCATCAGGAGTCGGATGGTCGGAGAGTTCCTCGAGATGATCAACCATTTCAGTTGGAGTAGGTGGTGTTTCAGGTTCAGTTTGGAAGGGATCGATGAGTATTTCAGTTTCAGATGTATGTGGTTTATGTGGTGGGAGAGTGAAAAATGGCACATGTTCCCAGAAGTTGACATGACGAGAAATCCTCAATTTCTTAGCATGTGGATCATAACAACGATATCCCTTTTGTTGAGTTCCATACCCAAGGAAGACACAAATTACAGATTTCGGTGACAGTTTATTTTGTTCTCTTTTGGGTAGGAGGACAAAGCAGGTAGAGCCAAATATTTTCAAGTGGTTGTAATTTGGTGGATTCTTATACAATCGTTCATAAGGGGAGACATTATCAGTGGTGGGAGATGGAAGACGATTGATAAGATATACAGATGTATGAACAGCTTCACCCCAAAACTCTTTAGGAACAGAAGAGGATAAAAGTAGGGTACGAGCTGTTTCAATGATGTGTCTATGTTTTCGTTCAGATACACCATTTTGTTGTGGAGTTTCAGTACACGAGAGTTGTAGGATTGTGCCTTGAGATTTCAGAAAGTCCTGAAACTGGTGAGAAATATATTCACCACCAGAATCGGATCGGAATATTTTGATCTTCTTTGAAAATTGAGTTTTAATCATTTCAGAGAATTCAACGTATGTTTGATAGAAATCAGAACGACGATGTAAGAGATAAACCCAAGTATAGCGAGTATAATCATCAATAAAAACAACATAATATTTTGCACCCCCCATGCTTGTTACTGGAGCAGGACCCCAAACATCTGAATGAATCAAATCAAAGGCATCATTTGTGGAAGAAGTGCTTAAATTGAAAGGTAAAGCATGTTGTTTGGATAAATTGCAATGAATACAACCAGAATCTTTGACAACAGTAACACTCCCTAAGACACCTTTATTGATTATTTGACTCAGTTTAGAAAAAGAAACATGACCTAAACGTTTATGCCAAGAAATAAAAGAGGACTCGATGGAAGACTGTGGAGAGGTTGCGGCATAGCACTGTGATTTCTCTGGAAGGTGGAGTTTTTCCAACTGAAAGAGTCGACCATCTCTACGTCCTCTCCCAACCTCCTTCCCCGTCAGACAATCCTGCACAACACAACCAGAAGAATTGAAAGTAACAGTTAGTCCAGATTCACAAAGTTGTCCAACAGATAACAGGTTCATGGATAACTTGGGAATAAAGAGAACATTTGGAATAGATAACTTCTCGGTTAAAACAGAGCCAGTGTGGGTAGCAATTGCGGGTGACCCGTCGGCTGTGTATATCACAGATGGAGAAGCCATTGGGTGTGATTGGCTGAGATTTGTGTAATCAAAAGTCATGTGATTTGATGCACCAGAATCTAAAAGCCAGTTACCACTTCTCATACCTGAAAAAGCAGCATTTGTGGAAGAGGCTGTACCAATGTTACCTAGAGCTTGTTGGATCATGATTTGAACATCTTCAGGAGTAAGAGGCTTGGTAGACACTGATGTGACTGTGGCGGATTTATGATCCCCGCCGATGAGGGTCCTTCCAAGCAAGTTCTGAAGATCTTCAACAGAGGGTTGTGAAGCCAGAGAGGTTTGTGATGCACCAGCAGCAATATTATGGTTTGAGTTGCCCTTCCCTTTGTATTTTCCTTGCATGTTCTTGGAGGAGGGTTTTGGACAGTCTTTCACCATGTGTCCAAATTGCTTGCAGTAATTGCACTGAATTTGAGACATGTTTTTCGGCTTCCAGAATGGTGTGGCAAACACAGATGGTTCAGTAGGTTTTTGAGGACTCACTAAACCTTTACGAGTTTCTTCAGCAATCAGTTCGGCGAGAGCCGAATCAACAGTAGGCAGAGGAGTACGGTAAAACATAGAACCACGTACTCCTTCAAAATCATCACGAAGTGCCATGAGAAATTGGACTAACCTGATTTCCTCACGGTATTGTTCATACAAACTGGCATCAACGGTCCATTTAGGCTCCATAAGAGCCAACTGGTCCCAGATGATGGACATCTGAGCATGAAAATCAGAAATAGACTGGCTTGGTTGTTGCTTTAGATTTCTAAGATCTAATTCCAGTTTGTATTTTAGTGCAAAGTTGGTTTGGTTGTACCGTTTGGAAAGGTAGTCCCAAATTTCTTTGGCAGTTTCAAACTTGCTAAATTGCAAACTGATTGAGGATTCTACAGTGTTTGCAATCCAGGTCATTATTTTGTTATTCTCAATTTCCCATTGGTCAACCTCAATTTCCTATTTTTCTTTCTTAGCTGTAACAGTCCGATCAGCATCAGAAATAGTCGGCAAAGAATTGTCACCAGTAATAAATTTCCACAAACCCCGACCTTTCAGAAATATTTTCATGTGATAGGACCATTGGGAGAAATTTTTTCCATCTAGAATGACAGAAATCGGTCGGGCTAGTTCAGATGCCATCAAGAAAGTATTTCCAAAGGAGATTTGTAACTTTTCAAGGGGCTGTTTTGTAAGTTTCCTTTTTCTTCTCAAAATCAAAATCAAGAACCAAGAGAGAGATTACCGAGCAGAAGAAAAGAAGAAAAAAAAAGAGAGGCTGACGACACGAGTTCGGACCTGGCGGCGCGGTTGCGATGCGTGGCTGGCGGTGCGAGTTCTGGTGACGTGATCGTCAGAGAGAGAGAGAGCACAGGAGGTGGCGGCGCGGCTGCGATGCGTGGCTGGCGGCACGAGCTCGACGGCGACGGCAGAGACGGAGACACGCGGCAGAGGCCGAGTGTGGTGGAGAGGGCTAGGGTTAGCGAGTCTCAGCAGTGATGGCTAGGGTTCAGAGTTTCTACTGACGGCGAGCTACAGTTCCGGTGAGCTACAGTGACGGCTAGGGTTACAGATGGATCAGGGCTCTGATACCATGATAACAGAGGTATTTGGATTTTGAATAGATTGATTTATTCATCATATTGTACAGCATATATAATACAAAGAGCAAACAGAAAAGGAAATAGTAAATAAGGGAAACTAATCTAGCCTAATCAATTGATTAATTACAAGATATGTTGCCTAATTATAATACACGCTAACAGAATGATCATATATATAATAATGTACTTGTGATGGAGAATTTGCATTGCTTCTATATGCTTGTTTCTGTAATTCGTATTTAATATATGTTCACTGTTTGTGTGGTCTGTAGTTTTAAAAATCATGTAACCTGTTTGTACTTTGCATCATCTAGTTTGTGCAATGAAAGGAAATGTTTTGGCTTGACCGCTCTTGAATTTCTTTCTATATTGTTTGGAGTTTTGTTTTGTTAGAGCTTACATTAATTGTTTGTTCTTCTAAAAGCCCTATATAAAACTCTGGTCTCCAAGCATTGATATCCCTTATAATATCCGAATAACACACATTTTTTTCAAACCTGATAAAACGGTTTCTACTGTGCTAATCTACATTTTTTATAAACCTGATAAAACGGTTAGATCTACTGTCCATACACACACAAACACACAATAAACATGCCAAGATTCAAAGATCTATAGTCAAGGAGAAATGCTAGTGTCCAATATATTGGACGGATGGGCCCATCCAATATGATCGTTTTCACGTTTTTAAATTTTTAATGACCAATCCGAACCGTTCAATATGTTCTCCCTATCGAAAACTTATAAGAAACCAATTTTTATATTTTTTCGAAATTTTTTACTATTTTTTTGATATTTTTGAAAATTCATGATATAAACATTATGGATCGTCCAATAACAATGATTTTCTAAAATACCAAAAAAAATAGTAAAAAAATTCAAAAAAAATGTAAAAATTGGTTTATTATAAGTTTTCAATATGGAGAACATATTGAACGGTTCGGATCGGTTATTTGAAATTTAAAAACATGAAAACGATCGTATTGGACGGACCCCATCCGTCCAATATATTGGACTCTAGCATTTCTCATAGTCAAGATACTAAAAATGCCAAGCTTCAAAGATTCGATTGGATACTACTCCAAAAGATTTGGGTAATTTTTGGCATGTTTGGATTCCCAATTATTTTTAACTAATTATCGTACAAAGTACTAACTAAAAGGCACAAGTTAATTAATAACTAATTAATTATCGTCTCGATCATGGCATTATTGGTGCCTACGGGCTTTGATGACAAAAAAAAAAAAAAAAGGCATGACATTGCTCTGGCCTGTCCACTAACATTTTTTTTTTTTTTGTATAATTTCTATAACTTAAAAGTTTAAAACATCAATAGTTTTTCGTGGCAATGAAATTATTAAATTGGAAATCTCTCTTCAACCAAGAAACATGTACATTAATTTCAATATTTTCCGGCGTGGAACTTTACCACCGACCCTCAAAAAAAAAATTTCGATATTTCATGCTCGGTTGAAGACGAAACCGTCAGTCTGTCTATGTTGGGACCACCCAACAAAAAGGTAGAGAAACACCAAAACAAAATCAAATCCGACATTCGAGAAACAAAGTTTTAACAGGAATTCGGACCACATAGGATTAGTGAATATAGCAACCGTTGGTGCCTATAACCTTCTCAGAAGAAGATAAGATTTTAGCCTAGATAAGGCTTTCTGTTGGAACCATTCTATCTCCACTAATCATCTTCATGGTTGGAATTCGAGGTTGATTAGATTTCTGCCTTCTTGTAAATAAAAAATGGCAGAATTCTGAATTAGGTCATGAAGGTGTTCACTACACCAAAAAAGAGCTTTAGTACCGCCCCATTAATACATGTTTTTAATAAAACCGGTATAAAAAATAGTCAGTGGCAATTTCGTAATTGTTAGGGATTATCTTTAGTACCGGTTTTTTAGAAAAACCGGTGCTAAAATATTGGCGAAAAAAAATAAAAAAACGGTTTATCTTTAGTACCGGTTTTTTAGAAAAACCGGTACTAAAGATAGACAGAATTTTGATTTTTTTTAAAACCCTTTAGCACCGATTTTTTATTAAAAACCGGTACTAAAATAGTATCTTTAGTACCGGTTTTTCTAAAAAACCGGTACTAAAGATTAATTCAAATTTTTTTTTGTTTCTGCCGCCAAAACCCTTGACTCAGCTTATATCTTCGCACGAAATTTTCTAAGTACTCCTCCTCTACACTGCCTCTTCCTCTTCTCTTCCAAAACCTAAGCGCCTCTCCCTCTCCACTGCCTCTCCTTCTTCTCTCGACTGCCTCACCGTCTCCATTGCCTCTCCCTCTACACTGCGCGCGCCTCTCCCTCTTCTCTCGACTGCCTCTCCATCTCCATTGCCTCTCCCTCTCTACTGCGTCACCTCTCCTCTCACTTCTCTCTCTCTATTGATGCCTCTACTCCTCTCACCTCAATCTGTTCTCACTGCCGCCTCTACTCCTCACTGCTATCACTGCTCATTTGTGTAAGGCACGTTGATCTCCCTCTCATTTGTGTTAATTTGTGTTAATTGTCTAGGATTTGTATTAAACCGAAATAAATCCTAAACCTTAATTAAGATTTCTATTGATTTGTGTTGATTAAATTCGATATGTATTATTGTATGTGATGCGTATATATACCGACTGGTATATCGATATTAATTGATGGCTAGCAAAAAAGGGCGCTAGCCCCAGAAATAATTTTTTTTTTTAATAATGATCTTTTAACAAAAAACCGGTACTAAAGATAGTAAATATTAAAAAAAAAAAGGTGGAGATCTTTAGTACCGGTTTTTAGTTAAAAACCGGTACTAAAGGTCTTCGCCTTTTTTGCCGCGATTTCCAGTGCGTTTTTAACACCGGCTTTTTAGTACCGGTTTTTAATTATCTTTAGCACCCCCTATTATTAGTACCACTTGACAACCGGTACAAATAATCTATATTTAACCGGTACTAATAACAAAAAATGGCGTAGTGGTTATTGAATCCTTTTTTTTTTTTTAAATTTGAACTCGATAAACATAATTTTTGAAATCATCTTAGTATATTTTATGCATGATAATTAAAACATGCTAATTAGTTTAATTTTACTATATGCTAATTTTATATATGTTTTTACTATTATAATATATGTGCTTCTAAAGGCTCATTTTAAAAACGAAAGGGTGAAATTTGATCAATGAATTTTTCAATTTCAATATTTGTCTAGATTTCATAAAATGAAAGCAAACTAAAATCAGAAATAAAGAAACTACAGAAAGTGCGGAACATCTTGAAGTGATAAATACATATAGCCATTGTTCACCTTGCATTGGAGGGCAACAAAATTTTATAACCTTAATTTATTGACGATTACTGACATTACGATTACATCTTGTATATATGTAAGAACTTAGAAAATATAGACATTTTAATTAAGATCTTCAAAACCAAAGTAGGAAATCAATTCGTTAAAAGGATTAAAATTGTGATATCAAATCGAGGTAATGAATATAATATTAGATATGATGGAATTTGTCAAAATATTGATCCTTTGGCTAGAGTTTCCAAGAAATTAAAGATGATAGTGTGGATCAATATACTATAATTTGCACACTATTGTAAAATGGTGGTGTGAAAAGACGTAATTGAACTATTAGTAACAACGATTTACAATGTTTATATTATTTTTTATTTAATTTATTTCGAGTGATCATCCCTAAAATTTACCATCCCATCATCTCCTGGATAACAGTTTTCTATTTTCTATTTTCAAAATGTGATTAATTAAGCGCTAACTATCTTTCTATTTTTGTTGCTCATCTCCATCATTCCCTGGATGATGTATCATGTAGAGCGTAGTCCCTCCTCCCTTCCTAGCACCTATGTTCACCTCCCTCTCCCATCTCATTTTTTCTAGAACAATTAGCACTTTTCCCAGACAATTAATTTTTTCTATAACAATTAATATTTTTCAGACAATTAGTTTTTTCTCCATGATAATTAATATTTTTCCCAAGACAAACATCTTTTCCAGAACAATTAACATTTTTCCTGAACAATTAATTTTTTTCAGGACAATTAGTAACATTTTCTAAGACAATTAGTTTTTTTTCAGGACAAATAGTTTTTTTTTCTAGGCCAAATATTTTTCCAGAACAATTAATATTTTTTTCAGGACAATTAGTATTATTTTATAGGACAATTAGGATATTTATGAGGACTGTTAGTATCATAATATAGGACAATTAGTATTATTTGCTGGGACAATTAAGATATATATCAGGACAATTAGTATCATAATATGTGATGTCAGGAGGGGAGAGAGTGAGTAACCACATGATGAGGGATAGGACGGGTAACGCTTGATACATACTAGATGGGGATTAGAGACATAAAATGAAAAGGATGATGAGGATGCTGGAAAAGTATTCCGAAAATGAAAAAAAAGAAGAAGAAAAAAGCATGTAATCGAGGAGATGATGAGTATGACACTAAGAAAAGGATGATCTTAAGTAATTTCGATTTGCATATAATTAAAACAAAATTCGAAATACAACCTACTTCTAACCTAATTTTACCGCAAATTCTACTGTCCCATTCGATAATTAACAAACCCTAACTAGAAAAGATAGTCATCTGATTTCAAGATTAAGGCAAAATAAATAAATAAATAATAACTGTCAGGAAAAAGGGATTGCGAATTATTCCCAACAACTTGTAATCTCTTAACGCTACCGTCACTGCGCAATCGTTTGTAAGTTTGACCTTGTAAGGTCCTAGTCATGCCCTGAAGAACTCCAGGAGTTCACCAACTTCATCCAAAAACATTGGTCAAATCCACTCACAACATCAGAGATTAGATTCTTTGTGGCAACCAGCTCAATTTAATAAACTACAAAGAATCAATATAGAATAGACTCCACGCCAATAAAGTATGATGAAAGAGTTTATTTGACTCGCTACACGGTTATTATATACATTATGCCACAGAGGACCTTGCAACCTTTGTAATTCTAATTAGTTCACCAAACTAAAGAATAATTTGCACTGCGCAGTTTAGGAACCTATAAATATCACCATTTATTCACTGCTATACCGCACAACAACCACAAGCAAAGTTTCATTCTCAAATTTATTTGTAAGCTAATCAGTAACCTCAGTTCCAATTTAGTAATGGCTTCTCAATCTTGGTCATTCCTAGCTTTGGCTCTGGTTTTTACATATTTTAATGGAAGTTTTGCGGCTCGTCATCTATTAGACACAACTGAAGCCACAACGCCGGAGGCCGCTCCAGCTACACCGAAACCAACTATCCCAACTATGCCAACTGTTCCGACCATTCCGACAACCTTGCCACCAATGCCTTCAATTCCTAAAGTGACTATTCCAACTATTCCAAACATTCCATCAACCTTGCCACCAATGCCTTCAATTCCTAAAGTCACTATTCCGACTATTCCCACTGCAATTCCTCCTATCTCAGGTATTCCCAGCATTCCTAAAATTCCCACTGTTCCAACTACGTTGCCTCCTATGCCTGCTATCCCGGCCATTCCTGCTGTTCCTGCTGTTCCAAAAATTCCAGGGTTGCAGATACCGCCTATTCCATCACCACCAGCTGCTGATACCACGAGTCCCTGAATGATCATATAATAATATGCGTTAATGATGGAGCTTCAGATCATAATTTATTAAAAATATTCTACAAATATTTGTTATGTTGCTTTATGTTTGTTTGTTTTTCTTACTGCATAGTTAATATATGCTTTCTTGCATGTGGTTAATTTGTACTTGGTAGTTTGAGATTCATGTTGTTCGTTTGTTTGTAATTTAATATTTTGGAATGAGTACTCAGCTTCTCCAGGCTTGTAGGTCGTTTGTGTATATATTATTCCGATCATTTGATATTTGTGTGGTTTTATATTATTTCTCTTTTTGGAAGTCACCTGAATAGGGTTCAATTAACAAAAGGTAAAAAAAAAGGTACCTGAATAGGGGCACAGATACATATATATTAAGAGCACGGTTCCGGTGCCTACATTTTTTTGATGCCTCATCTGCCACATATCGTGGACCGTTGGATTAGAATTTGATAAACGTTCCAGATCCTTCATTTTAAACAACACAGCGCAAGTGAAAATGGAAAAAAAGAAATAGGAAAAACCAAACCCTCGACATCTCTCGACATCTCCTCCTCTTCCCACTTCCCAGCCGCTTGCTCCTCCGCTCAGCCATCGTTCTCCTCCTCTTCCCGGCGCTCGATCGCTCCTCCGCTCAGCCAACGCTCCCGACCTCTCCTTCTCTTCCCCGCTGCTCGATAGCTCCTCTTCTCTTTGTTTTCTCCCACACTATTTCTCGAGCTCTTCTCTCCTTTCACGTTGCTCATCGAACGCTCGAGCTCTCCTCTCCGTCCGCGTCACTCGAGCTCTCATCTCCCTCTACATCGCTCGCTCGTCAGAAGGTCGAGCTCTCATCTCCGTCGGCATCGCTCGTCAGACGCTCAGAATGATCTTACCAAGAAGCTAGCAATCAGGATTCAGGAATGCTGTCTTCAAAAATTACCGATGAGGTCTGCTTAATTTTTCTCTTATTTTTGTGAAAAATGAGGACCATCCTAACTATCTGTATTGTCGTGCATTTGTATGTTTAAGAATCGTTCTAGTGATGCGTTGACAGTGAATATTTTCTAATTATGTTATCTTAATCTGATTAATATGACATATCTTCATTTGTATTTACAATAGTTGTATCCAAATATCCAATGGTCATATAATACTTAGCAACCGGAAGTTTACTGACATGCATTCCAAAATATAATCATTTCTCTGAGTCACTATTTCTCCCCCCAAATATTTGTTTAATTTTTAATCAATTTGATTTGATGCTTTTAAATTTTTATTCAATGAGGTATTTTTTATGTTAGGAGCTATTGCAATCCATGGATAATGAAGAGTCTTTGAAGATTGAGAATATGTGCTCAGCTATTTGGTATATGTGATGATGTCATGAAGTATTTTGGTTGAACAATGCATTTTATTTTTTCTAGCATGAATTAGTTGCTGCTGGTTTGTATTTTGGTTGCTAAAAGTATATACTTGATGTAAATGCAATGATTGTGTGCCAATCAAGAATTGTGTAAATATTGTAATAGAGTGGCAAATGAAGCATGCATAATTATGAGATCCCATTTTTTTTTTTTTTTTTTTTTTTTTGGTTTGGTGTTATTTTATATAAAGGGAATACTTTTTTGTTAAGCACTAATTATGTATTTTTATAGTGATTATCTAAATCGGAGTGCTTTTACCATCCATCTTAGTATTTTTCATTCTATAAACTGAGATAACACTAAAAAATGAAGTACAAATACACATGTAAGAAATAAAAATTATCACAATAGAAATGGATTAAGGCGCATACAAATAGAAAGTTAAATAAGGAATTTATTGCATTTTACAAGCAACTCTGACCTTAACTACATACTGGTACCAATTCAGGTACTGCAGCTACTTATGTCTCTTTTTTTTTCACCCATCATGTCATCATCTATGTATCTTCCTAATCACCGGATCAACAAAAAAGTAACGAGATCCTTACATATTAAGATAACAGTATAGAATTTATAAAACAAGAAATAAAAATTGCACATTTGCAATAAAGTTCGAAGGAACTGTTATATAGAGCTCTAAGCCATCAAGCTGTCTAATTCGCTTTTCTCTCCATGTTGGTGCGCATCTCTCTCTCCCTTTTTTTTTCGCAAGGCTTTTGAGTAGTTACACACATCTTCAACGGGTTTCCAAAGGTGCACATAAGTTTGACATTCAGCCAACCAATAACAAATCTATTTAGCAAAAGCACATCAAATAAAGATAAGATTAGTTTCTCTCTCTCTAGCTAGTTCATTTTAGAGAATTTTATCAAGATGGATCAACCACAATAGAATTCTGATTTTGAGTGGAATAGAAATTAACCTTCATTAAATTTTCTGCAATTCATATAGTGAAGCAGCGGGTAAAGCGATTACTGGGTTCTCGTCTCCAAACAAAGGGTATCTCTCTCCTTTAATAAGGAAGTACCATTGATAATTGCTACAAGTTCAAGCCAATCATTATGCAGACCCCAAACAATACTAATTGGAAGCCTAAAAAAACTTATTTATTGTATTATATTACTTGAGAATCTACAACTTATAATGCCATTAAATAAAAAAAACAAAGTCGTTACTTACTGATCCTAACTATATTAGTTTTCTTTAGGGGCTGAAATTGAAAGTGAGCAGTGCACTTTCGCTAGAAATGTATCTCTCTTACTTCAAGCTGGTCATTTAACCTTTTATCCTTTAAATTCTGAAAATAAATAAATAAAGAAAATTCGAGATATGACAACTTGGATTGAAGAAAGGGAAACAAGAAAGTCGAAGGGAAGAAAATAAACCTTCAACTTTGTTTCATTGCCACGCAATTATATTTTGGCCTTATTTTCTGATTTGTCTTAATACATTTCATCTTTTTCCCACAAAAATAAAATATAAAATTACAAAGTTGAAGGTATCTGGACGAACAATCATCGTTTTTAGAATTCGAATGTTTTAAAAAAACAAAATTAAAGCATACCTCGTCATCACTTAAATTTAGAGACAGCTAGAGCAACGCAACGGCAAGGAGAGCTCGAGTATCCGACGAGCAACGTGAAGGGAGAGGAGATCTTGAGCAACGGTGCGGGAGAAAAATGGAAAGCAAAGGAGCGATCGAGCGGAGGGGAAGAGGAGGAGAGGTCGAATGGCGGGGAAGAGGAGGAGAGGTCGGGAGCGTTGGCTGAGCGGAGGGGAGAACGATGGCTATCAAGGGTTTGGTTTTTCCTATTTCTTTTTTTCATTTTCACTTGCTCTGTGTTGTTTAAAATGAAGGATCTGGAACGTTTATCAAATTCTAATCCAACGGTCCACGATATGTGGCAGATGAGGCATCAAAAAAATGTAGGCACCGGAACCGTTCTCATATATTAATAATTAGTTAATTACATAATACATACTAAAAATAAATATTCTCAATTGTGGGCAACCACTTTTGAAATTTTCAAAATTACTAATCCTGTCCTTATCATGAGCATCAAATGTTGCAAGCAAATTAACCAAATTAATATTGAATATGAATATGATATGATGACGCCATAAGGTTAAACATTTTTTATTTATTACTAAATACACCAAACGAAGCAAACTTACGTCCCTTAATTTTACGGCGCTATACATTGACAATAGTTAAACTGATTTCGGACAATTTTTTTTTTCAAATTAATTCTACGCAAATTCTAAAAATGCTGAAAGTCTTATAGACATATTTGGTTTTATAAATTGATTAATTATGTATCAAATTCAAGCAATTTAAATATTATTTGATATTTAATTAAAGACCGTTAAATTTAAACTATTGTCAAATTCATACGATTCATTACACAGTTGTGATATATATATGTACCTGTTTGGATGTGAGCAGCGATCCTGTTTTTAAAATTTGAGTTTCAAATTGATTTCCGTAACTTAAAAAAAAAAAAAGCCCTCGACGGTTTTGTAGAATAAGTATGACAACAGCATAAAGTTTATATCAATGCTAAATCAACTGCATAAAGTTTATGACAACTGCATAAATTTGATTAATTTATAAGCAATGCATCCAATTGATCATACGATTCATTACACAGTTGATTAATGTTAAAGCGGATTAATTTGTAGTTAGTTATCAATTTATCATAAAACATAAAGTTTATATCAATGCTAAATTAATCTTCTATACGTACGGATTTATAACAATAAGTTCTGAACCATGAAAAATTTTAATTTATAACAAACTAATTTCTGAATCATGATAAAGATTGATAAAAAAAAAATTCTAATTTTTATGTAATTTCTATTGCTAGGACGGATACTTTGACCTATATGAAAGCTGGACTATTCAAAAGGGTCATGATATGTTGATCAAACTTAAAAAGTAAGCAGAAGGTAAGCAACACCACCAATTTCTTTGACCAATCCGGATTAATGTACCTATCCGTACCCAAAATTTCAAGTTTGTAAAAATTAGTAATTAGAAGTTGTAGGGAAAAGTATTCATTAGTCAATTTTAACTGTAGTATCTCGATAAGTTTACAGAATTGGAATGGAAGTACATGAGGGCAGACAAAGTGGCCGGAAAGCACTAGAAGATTAACAAAATATAATAATAAATTAAGAAAGATAACACCCGCATGTATAATTGTAGAAGTAAAAAATTTGACTCTATTTTCTAAAACAGTTGATCCGCTGATGAAATCAAGACAAAGGAGACACCCAAAATTAACAACTCACTACGCAAGTCATAACATACATTGTATATATGCCACATCTCAGTTACATCTATATTGGTCCACCAAACTAAAAATAATAATTCGGCTTTATAAACATTTAATGTCACTAATCGACTATAAATTCCACCATTCCTCGCAGCCAATCCACAGAACACAACAAGAAGCAAATTTTTGTACTGAAATAACAAGCATTTTTTGTTCTGTTTTCCACTGATGGCGTCTCAAGCTTGGTCAATCCTAGCTTTGGCTGTGGTATTTACTACAATTAATGGAAGTTCCGCAGCTCGTCATCTCTTAGACACAACCAAAGCAGAAGTACCAGAGAGTGCGCCCGCCACAGAGAAGCCAACTATTCCAGCTATTCCAACAACTTTGCCTTCAATAGCTTCAGTTCCAGAGTTCACTATTCCGACTACTATTCCTACTATACCCACAACATTACCTCCTATTTCCTCCATCGCAGGTATTCCCGAAATTCCAGCTATTCCGACTACATTGCCCCCTATTTCTGACATTCCAGGCATTTCTTCTATTCCCATTACAATCCCTCAAATACCAGGGTTCCAAGTCCCATTTGTTCCATCTACACCTGCCACCAGCAGTGATCCATGAAAAATCTTAACATTAGGGACTCTGTATCATGTGTGAGATAATTGATCCACGATCTACATGTGTCGAGTTTATTATATATATGGGCTTATTTTAGCGTTTGTGTGATATTGTATAGCTCTGCTATCTGTACTTCATTGTGATGTTACATGCATGTTAAGATCAATCTTTTGATATTTCTGGTGCATAATTTTTCTCTCTTGTATCTATTAAGCATAGTATATTAAAGGTCTTTGATTTACGCATGTACAGATACCCATTGTATTAAACTAATAAAATAAATTAAAAGGATGAATGTGTTTTATTGAACTAACAAAAAAAAAAAAAAAAGTAAAACCAAGAATCATGAAGGTGATTTGTAGAACTATTTAAGATGGATTCGGCATATAAATTAAGAGCAGATTGTAGAAGTATTTAAGATGGATTCAGCATATAAGAGCAGATTGTAGAATTATTTAAGATGGATTCAGCGTATAAATTTAGAGCAGAACAAAACAATAAATGGAATGCGATATGTCCATTTCATGACTATTAACATGTTTGCTAAACAACATATAATGTCAGAAAAAAAAAATAGAATGTAATCTATTTGTGGCCCGAGTTTTCATCCTGAGCTGAACAAATTGCAGTCATTGTGCACCAGAAACCTAAAGGCTAAGGTTTCCAAATAATTAATAGTTATGACTTTAGACCACTTAAAAAAAAAAAATCATCCTGAACGTAATTTATTTGCTAAATCTCTCAAAAACAATTATTAATATTTATACTGAACAAATGCTGATATTACAGATTTTGCCAAAGAAAAACAGAGAGAAAGAAAAAGAAAAGCAAGATGAATTGTATGTTAATATCTCTCCTTAATTTGTAGTTTGTAGTTGTACAGAGCAGATTTGTCTGTTAACTTTTTGAGGCCTTGCCAAGTGACGAACAAGAGAGCTTGTTAATGATACTAGTACGTTGTATCAGTAATATATTGACGAAAACTCATGCAACTAAAACAAACAAAATAAATGTGCGCTTTTATATATGATATATCAATTCAGCAGTACTACATAAAATAGTAATATTCTAGCACGTTAACACAAGTAATTATGTATGTACCAGACCAACAGTTATCTTCAGGAAGTCTTTCTTACCAAACATAATATGACACAAAATATGTTAAGTACATTGTACTGTACATATATACAAAAACAGAGGCCTGTGAAATGTCAATCAAAACATATATAGAAGGTAATTACGCACAAGTCCACCTAAGTAGCTGGTTAGGTGTAAAAGAAGTTGCTGAGTTTAAGCAGCTCTTTCGGTTTTAAATTTTTTCTTTCATCATGTTATTGGTTGTAAACTTGATATTTTTATTATCTATTTTTGATATATGACACAGTGCTAATACATTAGTTCACCAACCTAAGACTATATAATTTGCCTTTCGAAACCACTAACTATATATACATATAAGAATCTGCTCAACGACATCTCATAAATTTGCAGTACGAAAGAAATATCCTTATACTCAAATCCAATTCATAGTCAATAATATCTCTTTGATTTCACTAATGGCTCATCACGCTTATACACTCCTAGCTTTGGCTTTGGTTTTATCAAACATCAATGGAAGTTTTGCAGCCCGTCATCTCCTAGACGTAACAAAATCAACAGCTGCACCAGAGGCTGAGCCGACAATGTCAAAACCAACTATTCCTGCTATCCCAACAACTTTGCCACCGATACTTTTGATTCCCAAGGTCACCATTCCAACAACAATTCCTAATATTCCCACAGCCTTGCCTCCTATTTCCTCAATCCCAAGTATTCCTACAGTTCCAACTGTTCCAACTGCGTTGCCTCCTATGCCTGCTATCCCAAGCATTCCTTCTATTCCCAACACAATGCCCAAAGTACCAGCATTCCAAGTGCCGCCTATTCCATCGCCATCTGCCACCACCAGTCCATAAAAGATGTTTTAATTATGTATGGCAACCCTCCGGGACTGCAGATAATGAAATAATCTGTTATTTTTAAATTAAATACTCTTTGATACTCTATGCTGTTCAATTGTGTTGATTGTAGTTTTCTTTATATATATATTTGTAGTTTGATGTGCCCATGATTGTTGAATGATTTTGTTTATTTTTGTCGGTGTCTCTTCTCTAGAACCATTCTGCATTGTGATGAAATTGTTGAATAATATAAGCATGTAGTTCGGAGGTTTTAAATACGCTATTATTGACCACTCCATTGATATCACATTGCAATCAATTTAATAGATTGCATTAGCTAGCATAATAATTAAATAAAATTATATCAGAATACATCATTCACATACATATATATGGAAAAAAAAGGTAAATAGTTCTGGAGCAGAGTATTTTACGTTGAATTGAAAATAATACTTTAGTTTGAATTTAATTTACAAATGATGATCAACCAAAATAGCTTAACAAGCTTGCAGATCCAGTGGTAAGTTCATATAATAAAAAAATCCTAAAAAAAAATAAAGAAATTTATAACAAAAATAAAAGTAATATATGTGATATTGCTTAAGTTGTGGAATAAAGATATCTCCCTTAAAATATTTAAAAGAATAAAACATCTTGACGAATCACGACTCTGTAGCCTATGTGCAGTTTGCCACGGGGAAAAAAAAAAAGGAAAAAGCTTGATGACCCTTTGGTGGAATATTCTACGTTTACACTCAAGTTCGGTAAAAGCAGATTAACAAGGTTACATGCATGTCATAATTAAAAGTCAAACAGCATCTATTTGAAATCAGCAACAAAGTTAATCAGGAATTCAGGAATGATTTCAGATCAGAATTAATGGGAGAATATAACAACGTACTTAGAATTTGATTGATATGATCGAATCATCGAAGTACCTGTGTAAATATTGAAAGCATCCACAAATTAATGAAAGTTTTGAATGCAACCCATATTATATTTTTTTTTTAATAAACAAAGTTTAAATTACACAAATAACTGGAAAAAAATTACTAAAAATTTTACACAGTCTGAAATAGCCCTTTATGCAGTATGCACATTTTTAAAAGGACGGAAGAATTCATGAATAAAATTTAAAATTATTACAATATTACATGGTTATCATTAAGGAAAATGGTTTCACTACGGGCGAATTGATTTGGACACCCCTTAAAATAATTGAACATCCCGAAAATGATCAAATGTCCTTATTAATTAAGCATAAATTCAAAGAATTAAATAATATAATTAATTAATAAGTGTATTTTGGTCATATTAAATCAGTATATGTATGTATATGCAATTATGCATGCATGTATTTAGGTAGGTATATATGTTTGAATACATTCACTTATATGTACGCAATATAACATGATAGTATTATTAAAGAAATTTTTGGTCACGTGATCAAACTACTGTCATTCGGACAAGAATAGTAAAACGGTTCAAAAAGTGAAAACATAAATTAAGAAGACAAAACTAAAAGCAAAGAAAATAAATTACAAGCGTTTCAATTTCGATCTCACCTTGAAAGCTCTTAAATTAAACATAATGACAAAAAGTAAATAGGTACCAGTTACTTTCTCAATTATTTTTCCCTTCCAGGCAAGTGTTATTCAATATCGATTCAAATAAGTAGATGTTGTGTTAAAATCAGAGGAAGTTTGTGGTAATTAAATTGGGTCAGACTTGAGATATTATAGCAGAGCACCAGCTACTTGTTTGGCTTCCATGATAACCTTTTCCAAAATCGAAAAAGCTATCTGCTATATTTAATTTGTAATTGTAGGAAAGAAGAACCCCTCAAGTAGGGTTGTTCTGTTTTACTATCTGATTTCTCATAATAATAAATTAGTTCACCAGGTTGGGATTTGATTATTTAAATATTTAAAAAGTTTGTTATGTAACTGAATAATGTACTCCAAGTGGACCAACTAAAAGATTATCATTGACTCTGGTCCGTACAACTCTTCACTATAAATATCACCATCTCCTCACTTGATCCAATCCACGAAACTACAAACAAAATTTTACATATCCACAAATCCATTTCATACCACGAATCCACTAATGGCTTCTCAAGCTTGTTCACTCCTACTCTTAACTCTGTTTTTTACAACTATTAATGCAAGTATTGCAGCGCGCCACCTTTTAGACAGGACTAAAGCAACAACACGTACCAGAGACCACACCAACCACACCGAAGTCGACTACCCCAGCAATTTCAGTAACATTGCCACCGATGCCTTCTATTTCCATTGTTCCTAGTACAATTCCAATTGCATTGCCTCTTATTCCCTCCATTCCAAGGATTCCTACAATCCCGACTATCCCAGTTATCCCGGATATATCAGCTATTCCCCCCATTCCAAGAATTCCTGCAATCCCAACTATTCCAACTACAGTACCCAGAGTGTCAGGGTTCCAAGCACTGTCGATTCCATCGCCACCTGCGACCATCAGTCCATGAAGGATCTTATAATGACGTGCGGATGGTAGAGATCAGTTTGCACCATGCATATATGAGATTCTTTCGTTTGTTTGGATTAAATTGTTTTTGTTATTATGCTCTGGAACATATAGTTATTATTATTTGTGTGGATTTTTAAGATATTTTTTGGTTGCTTTTATATATATTAAATGAATGTTTGAATGTTTTGTGTATAATTGTTTCATTATAGCGATGTGTAGAAATCATGCATGCACTATATACGTGTTACTAAAACTGATAAATTACAGGAATAGCCGCTCCATGGGCAAAGTACTCTTTATGGGCTCATTTGGATCGTATGAAAATAAGGAAGGAATAAGAATTTTAGGGGTAAAACGTTGGGAAGTGTGTAACTTTGTGAGAGAGATTTATGTCTAGAAAGAAGTTATTTCTAGGAATAGGCTATTCCTAGCCCATCCAAACGACCCCTATATTGACAAGGATAACTAAAAGCATAGCCCAGTAACAATTTCATGCAGGAAAGATTACATTATACAAATGATGAACAAATTTGAATTCTAAGTACTCTATTTGTGGTGTTGAGAATAAAGAAGATTTGGGACTTAATAGCCTCAGAATAATCATCATAGACTATTTAGAAAAATAGGAGTACGTTATTTTTATTTTTAAAAACAAGCATCTCACTTTTTTCTATTTTTAGAAATATGACCGTTGGAACTGTTCCGTACCAATTCCGTACATTTTTTCAGTAAAGAATAAGAATAATAAAAATATTGTTCATCATCTAACAGCTCACAAAATCTAACATGTGGCCATTGAAAAATATATAGATATTATATATAACATTGTAAGCACAAGAATGGCAATTGTACATAATGTCATTTACATACCACTATAAAATGAAAAAAGAAAAAAATCAAATTCCCGAGTAGAGTTTTCAACGCAAACTCAACAAATGGCGTTTGCTTTGGTATATTATAAATAGTGATTTAAATGGACAGAAATCGATGCTTTAACTAGTACTAATTATGATTTTATACTTGTTCTTAAACATTTACATGATTTTGAAATAAGAACATATGGTTATCATTTTCTGTAAAATATTGTCTTTTATTGAATACAATCATATAAAAATTTCTAATTCACTTTTTGCGCCACCTCCCTCCCAAATAAAAAAAAAAATGAATCTCAAAAAATAAAAGAAAAAATAAGTTAAGACAACTAAAAAGTGAAAAAAAATTGATAAGTAACAGAAGAAAGTAAGAAAACAAATAACAAATTTCATCTTGCACCTACCAACTACTTTGGATTATATATGAATAATGACTAAAACATTGATCGGTACGTAGTGGCTGTTTCCAAGTACTTCCAACCAAGTACAAATAAATCTCATCTCAGATGTGAAGCGGATGGCACAAGCAAAATACAAACTTAATTTAAAAAGAAGAACAATTATTCTGAGTTGATCATCAAACTTTAGGACGTTAGTTGATGACCACCTATTTTTTTTTCAACTTTCTTGATTTGGAAACCTTTCATATCCAAAATCGAACAATTACTCTGTTGGAATATTAACTGGTAGTTGTAGAAAAAGGTTCTCAACTTTAGTTCTTTTATTTCTTTCTACTTGACAGTTGTTGTTCTTGGGTGACACCATGTCTTTGATCTGTTATTTTTTTTTCAACATTCTGATATGTCTAATCTAACTCAACCTTATTGGTTAACCAACCTAATGACCATTGCACTTCATCTTGTAGAACCCCTTATATAAATATCACCATTCTCCTCTGGCAATATACACAACTGCAGCTAGAAACAGAATTTCCTACATAAAACAGTTCTTGTATTAATATCCTCACTTCAATTGACCTCATGGCTTTTCAAGCATGGTCAATTCTAGCTCTGGGTTTAGTTTTAGCAACTGTTAATGGAAGTTTTGGGGCACGTGATCTTTTAGACACAACCGAAGCAGCAACACCTGAGGCTTCACCAACAACTTCAAAGCCAACTATTCCAACTATTCCTACGACATTGCCGCCAATTCCTTCTGTTCCAAAGGTCACCATTCCCACAGCTCTGCCACCAATTCCAGCCATCCCCAGTATGCCTAACATTCCAACAACTGTACCAACCACTATTCCAACTACATTGCCCCCTATGCCTTCCATCCCAAGCATTCCAACTACAATTCCCACGACTATACCGACAACTATTCCAGTCACACTGCCTCCTATGCCTTCCATCCCAAGCGTTCCTTCTATTCCCACAGTAATACCCAAAGCACAGTCGCCTACTCCGGCCTCACCTACTGCAACCAGTCCTTAAAGATATGATCATGCAATTCTGTCATATAGTACTAGTGTACTAAATATTCTTGCTAGTATATTGCTTGATTTATATGCATGTTATTGTTTCTCTTTTTGCTGTAATACATACATGTATGTGTTTCAATTTGCACTGGGCCGGTATTATAGTGTGAAATACATTGTTTGCTCATTTTTTTAATATTGTTTTTGCAATGGAAGGAGGTGATTTGGTCTTAGACTGGCAACTCGTTTTTTTTTTTTTTTTCCGATCTAGCTAATTTCTCATGTCCTTGAATACAATTTTCTCTTTGTTAATTGAATTCAAGCCTTCAACACAAGAGTTATTCAAAAGGATCGATACTGATAAAATAATAACTGCTACATGCTTAAAACTAATCTGAATGTTGGCATGAGCCAAGAGCAGAAAGCAAAAAGTGTTTGTTTAAACTAGAATTTAAAAAATATCAAGAAATGATTTACAATTTATTTACGTTTTCCTAAGAGAACTTGAAAGTAATAAACTGCAGGAAATTCTCCTTAGAGAACCACCATTCTGATAAAATAATAATTAGTTCATACACTTCAACTTATTTTATATAAAACGGAGGCAAATACTTATTGTTCCAGGTAAGTTCAAAAGTGTTGCAAAAAATGGAATATACTAATACAGTAATACTAGACATAGAACATGATATAATTAAACAATTAATTGTTATGAAGTCGATCAAATTATATATTTCATGTTGATTCAAATATAAAGATAAATAATTAATTGGATAAAGTATATATGCCTAATTTAGTCAGAATTTTCAAATTTTATTCATCATAAAGTATAATATGACATATATATAAGTAAAGACAATTTGATTTTAAAAGAAGTTCCATATTCAGCCATTATATGAACACAATCAGGACACCATCGTATCCCATACTCTGCAGAGCAGAGTACATATTCTGTTGTTTTGAATATCAAATTATCAAGTTAGCCCGTTCTTTATATTTTATTTATTAATCTAGTAGTTACTATCAGACCACCTATTCACACTATTCTAACGGTACACAGCTATTATTCGAAGCTAATTAAATAATAACAAATCGTTCTAGTTAGTCATTTCTTGCAAGATTGTGTGAACATGTACAAGCATGACATCCACTTTAGATTTTTTTTCCAAAATTATTTAAATTTAGTCATTTCTGTTTTGAGTTCACGAAAGGACTTATTATGTATAAAGCCTTTACCTTTGTGTGTTACTTTTTTCCCTTATTGGCTATAGCTAATTTTTTGGGAAATTTGCATATATATAAGAGGGGGGGGGGGGTGTGCACGCGGGGGCACGCCTGTAGTAAATTTAAATTCTTTAAAAATACTCAAATTCATTTTATTATATTGTTTGAAAATATTAGTTTTGGTATTCAATTCTAATAAAAAAATTTATAAATTTTTTAAACTATTTCTCATGGTACTCTACTTTTCAGATAAAAATAACATGGAATAGAGTCATGTGGTAGTTTATTATGCTTCCGTTTTCCCCACAAAACTTAAATTTGTAATTTGTTATACTCAATTGCCATCATAATAAATATATTGCATATTTTATATTCCACGAACTGTTGAGAACATATTATCGGACAAACGTGTGAGTTTGGTAAGAGTAGAGATACATTCAATATATGTATTTTATCAGTAAAATTTGGTATAATAACCAGATGCCAACTAAAGTATAATTCATCTTGATACCATTGGAGTGACACTAATAATAAAGTGTAAGCATACCTCTCAGGTAGATAAAACACCTTAAAAATCCAAATAAACAAGTAATATTTGATGTGTTTCAATGATAAGATTATGCGTCATGTTAATGACTAGTAACACCTACGTGGTTCAATAATCAAAGCTAAGACCGTAAAGTGTGTGATGAGTTGATCAAACATTTGGAAGTTCGCAGCCGACCAGTACCTATTTGTTTGAATTTAATGACTTCGACCCTCTTCACCTACAAAATCGCTACAAAATCGAACAAGTAAGCTATTAAAAAACTAACTGTTGGTTGAACAACTAAAGAACATCATATGTACCTCCTATAAAAACCCCTAACTATCAATATCACCATGTCCTCACTGGTCACTGCCAATTCACACAGCTGAAGAAAGAAACAGAATTCTCTAAAGTCTTATAAACATAATTAATTGGCATTCTCTTCAATTGCTATCATGGCTTCTCCAGCTTGGTCAATCCTAGTTTTGATTTTAGCTTTAACAGCCATTAATGAAGGTTATGCGGCACGTCATCTTCTAGACACAACTGAAGCTCCAGTACCAGAGACTGAACCAACAATTCCAGCAATCCCGACAACTTTGCCACCAATGCCTTCTATTCCAAAGGTCACTATCCCTACTATCATTCCCACTGCAATGACACCTATTTCTGCCATGCCAGGTGTTCCTAAAATTCCAACTACGATTCCCACAACTATACCAACTACTCTGCCTCCTTTGCCTTCCATGCCAAGCATTCCAACCACAGTTCCCACGACAATACCCAAAGTTCCATTCCAGATGCCACCTATTCCAGCCCCAGCTGCCACCACCAATCCATGAAACACAATGTAATTATGTGTGTAACAGAGATTTCACATTATGTGAGATAGTAGTGATGTTGATTTATGTGTAGGTTCTGTATTTTGATTCATACATACATATATATGTGTGTGTGTGTGTGTGTGTGTGCTACATTTGTGGATTATATTGTGAATTATGTTGAGTCTTTTGTATGTTATTTCATTTTTGTAATGAAAAGATGTGATATAGTTCGGGCTGGCATCCCTCTTGTGTTAGTTTGGATCTTTAATTTTCATTGGAATAAATTTCCTTCTTTTTATTTTTTTTGTCAAAATCCATGAATAATTTTGACTTCCGGAGACACTTGTAGTACGATTCTAATAAGATAAAATTGAAAAACTGCTACATGCGTAAAATTTTATGGGCTGAATGTCAAAAAGCATGGATAACTAGCTACGAGCAGACAATAGCAACATTTAGTCTAAATTTAATTAAAGCATAAGTGAATGACTATTAACTTTGAAGAAGTTTACATATGGATGCGTGTAAGGACTCAACCAAATTGCAAAGTGAACTAGTATAAGCAATAACTTCTCGTGAGAAACGACCTTCTAAGAACTTCATTAAAACCAATCATGGATATGCTTCTTGGCAATTTAAAACAGGACACGTTATTTTTAACATAATAATTGGGGTATAACAGCATTCTCAAGTATCAATATCTAAAGCATATAATCATCTCCGCAAGACATGGTTGGAAACTGCATCACAAACATTTAATGTGTTTTGCAAATAAAGCATACCTAACCTAACCCAACTGGCTGATCAACAAAAGCAGATCTCCTGTCTTTTCTGGTATACAACCATAAGGAAATGAATTTCATATAGAAATTTCACAAGTAAAACCATTTTTTTGTTATGAATTAGGTCCATATTCTGCAAAACAAATTAAGGAACCTAGGAGCTGATATAAGTTTCAAATTAAAGACGTTAGGAGCTAGCTCATACAATTTTAGAGATGATTTTTTTTTTTTGAGGGCCCAATTTTAGATATGATTACTGATCAGTACTATTTCAATTGCCTACTAAAAAGTAACTCCTATTTAATTTCATCTTATGTTTTGTTTTTCTTTTTACTTTTGGTTTCCGGTCAATTTTCTTTGAGCTCTTTCTTTCTTAATTTTTTGTAATAGAACTTATAAATTATTTAAATTTAAGTTAGAGAAAATGACTTTTCATAATTTCTATATTAATAAATTCAAAAACTAATTGTAAATAACATCTTTCCGATAATTTCCAAAGAAAACAGAACATACCAGCCATATGCCTTGGGAGTTCCCCCCCCCCCCCCCCAAAAAAAAAAAAAAAAGGCAATTAATTTCATTTGTCCTTAATTCTTTCTTCGCATGTATATTTCCCAAACTGTTCATAACATATTAAAAAAGAAACTTGCAAGCTTAGTAAGTACGTGCACCAAACTGTTCGTAACATATTAATGAACAGACATGCTAGCTTAGTAAGCGTTGTAACTGTAAAAGTTAACAAAAAAAAAAGTGCTATAACTAAAGTAATAAACTAGTCATTTACCTGCCATCGCATTAGCACTAATGATGTATAAGAATTTATGTTGCGTGGCTAAAACAGTTTTAAAAGGCAATCAAGCTGGTCGTACTTAGATTTGTTTTATTGCTAACGTTATCCATCATCTTAATGACTTGTAACCCATTTTATATGGTTCAAATATCAAAACTAAAATCCTAAAAGTTTGTGATGAGTTGATCAAATTTTAGGGAGTTAGCAGAAGACCACCTATTTGTTTGACTTTCTTGACTAGGGACTACTTCACATACAAATCAAACAAGTAATCTGTTCAGGTACTAATTGGTAGTTGTAGAATAGCATTGTCAATTTTAGGGGCCCTTTTTTAAATTTAATTATTGCATTCTTCTTGATAGTTGTTATAGTTGGATGCCATTATGTGTCTTTGATCTGTTTTTTGTTGCCAGTATTTGTGATACTTTTCTTGTCTAAGTGAACAATTCTTAGTTGACCAACCTAGAGACCAGCGCATCACCACCTTTGGTAAACCCTTACTATAAGTATCATCACCTTATCACTGCCAATTCACACAAAATTCCAGACAGAGAATTTCAAATACACTTGCTCTATTAAATATAGTTCTTGAATTAGTATTCTATTTTTTTGAAGGTCCTTGAATTAGTATTCTAATTTTCCCTTCAACTGCACTAATGGCTTCTCAAGCTTGGTCGATTGTTGCTGTAATTTTAGCTTTAACAACCATTACTGGGAGTTCTGCAGCACGTCATCTTTTAGACACAACCGAAGCTGCAGCGCCAGATTCTGCACCAACAACATCAAAGCCGACTATTCCAGCAATTCCGACAACTTTGCCGCCAATGCCTTCTGTTCCAAAGGTCACTATTCCCACTGCATTGCCACCTATTCCTGCTATCCCAAGTGTTCCTAAAATTCCAACTACACTGCCTCCTATGTCTTCCATTCCTAGCATTCCAACTACAATTCCAACAACTATTCCGACTACACTGCCTCCTATGCCTTCCATTCCAACTACAATTCCCACGACAGTACCAAAAGTACCAGTTCAGGTGCCGCCTGCTCCTTCTGCCAGTCCTTGAAAGATCATGTAATTATGCGTGTGCGCAGAGAATTTGCATTATGTGAGAGTGAGATAGCCATGTAATGGTAATTACTAATTAGTATATACTTATATATTTCTGGTGCTGCACTATAGATATCTGTGTTTACCAGTATGGATTAAGTGTGTGCTTTTATCACTGCTTGCATGCTTAAAAGACAAGGTTATTTAGATTCAGTCTGGCATTTCAATTGATTTCGTTGGGGTTTATTTATTTTCTTGGAATAACAATTTGCCTTTTTGTTTCTGTTGAAAAGCCTAGAAAATTATGTCCGACTTTGTCTCAATATAAAAACAGCAGTAAGTTAACGGCTTCTAATTTCCCAAAATATAAAAAATAAATACGATACAAATGACTTCAGATTGGACGAATAATATTGTATTGACGACAAAAGAACAATTAAGTTGACAATATTCCTTTCAATTGTCTAAAAAAAACGAGGACGGCACACCCTGTGATTTTGACAACAACAGTAACAAATTAATCCCAAACAACCTGGGTATGCTATACAGGAAACTCAACCAGCCAGCAAAAAACAAACTAATTTCTGGTATTTTCATTAAAAAAACAAAATTCCAATGTCGTCAAATGCCACGAGTTTATTTTTATTAATATTTTAATATTTTAAAATTTTAAATTTTAAACTTGAATTCAAGTAGTTGATATTGTTCATTCTAACCAGCGATCTGTTTCTACATAAATTTTATCAAATTTGGAGTTGATTTGATGCTCGGTCAAGAGATTAAACTACAAACATTTAGAATCAATCTATCATAGTTAATAAAATTCATTCCTTTGTCGGTCTCTTGATCAAATATCAAATCAACATCAAATTTAATAAAAGATATATAAAAACACATCACTCGTTAAATTAAACAAGATCGAAAGTTTGGATTGAATTTTAAAAAATTCAATTATTGATAAAAATAAAATTGTAGTATTTGGTGGCACCGAGAATGGATTACAATAAAACCTCCTCATTTTCACATATCATCATACAAGTAACACTAAAAACTATTTATCCAATGAACTGCCGAGAACATGATAAATGACAAACATTCAAAAATGGTAATAGAATATAAACAGTTAAATATTTTATTTTCTATAAAGAAAAACAGATTCTAACTAATCCAGAAAAAATAGCGCACCGCTAATTAACGACTAAGGCTACCAAGCAGATAGAAATATATTTTTCACGTCCATACTTTGCGATTTATTCAAGTGCTTGGAACGATCTTTTGTTGTCTCGTCTTAAAACTTAAAGAGAGAGAAAAATAAAGCCTTAAAACATATATCATAATGCGGTCAATGCAGGTAAAACAACTTATCCTCATGTGATGCCGAATTTGTTTGCTGGGAGACGTAACAAGCATAACTCCAAAATGCAAACACTCCTTTAAAGTAACAAAAATATCAAAATTTCTGTTCTCAGCATTCAACCACTTAAATAACTACCATCTAAATGATAACTAAATAGAGAAAATTGAAGCAGTCATATGGAAGAGACAACAGCCAACCAACAATTTTCCTTAATTGGCACAAGATAAACAAACCAACCAAAAATCAAAACAAAAGAACATCAGAAACGCAATCTATATATTCAAACCAAAAGTTCACCACCTTACAAGCACGACCAGATAAAGGAATAAAGCTTCTTTAAACTAAAGACGATATTCCAAATTTTCAATTATACCAATGGCTACTCATGCTAAGCGTGGGTTATTATTTCTCATGGCCCTCTTATCCATCAACGGAAATGAAGCGGCACGCCGCCTTACAGAAGCGTCAGATTCACCAGATGCTGTTCCAACAACTCCATCAACAATTCCCACATTACTTCCCACAACTCCAACAATTCCATCACCTATTCCAGGATTAATTCCTCCAATTCCAACAGATCCAACTAGTCCCACAACTCCATCGACTATTCCCACAATACTTCCTACAACTCCAACTGTTCCCACAACACCTCCATTAATCCCACCTTCTCCTACTGCTGTTCCATCAAATCCAACACCAGGTCTGCCCACCGTACCCAGTATTGTTCCTTAAATACCTGGATTGCCATTTCCTCCTACATTCCCATAAATATATACCTTTTTGGGTTAGAGAGAGATGCTTACATGATTTATGAGACACTCATCCCGTGTATGCTTGTGATTGCGCACGTTACAGGTGTGCACTCGTTTAGCAATTGCTTTATATGTAACAAAATGTGATTAACTATATGCCATTATTTGACTAAGCTGTGCTAGTGCAGCTGCTAGGGCACAAGACCTCATAAAGTGAGCAAACAGGATCAAGTCCTAGAGAGGAGTGGGATCTTGTGTGGGTGTGGGTGTTGCCTATGGGCTTAAATAAATAAACTGTATACATTTATTTGATTTTCAAATTCTTCTGATGTCAGTGCTTTGTTGCTCTCTCTTTACACTAGTTTTCACATAGTTTCATATTTTGCCTTGGGTAATATCAGCATCAACAATGACATATTTGGCTGTAAAAGACATGAAATACTGGAAATCACATAAAATTATCCACATATGATTCAACATTATAAACAGAAAGTAAAAATAAAAATAAAGTTATAACAGAAGTTTTTGGTGTAAATCCTATGTACAGAAATATCCTCTTTGATAGCCATAAAGGTGAGAATACAATTTAAATAGAAAAATTACGCGAGAATAATCAATCCATCTGTGATTATCAGTAAATGACTGTACCAGAAGTTTAAAATCAATCTAAAAAAATAAGATAGCAAAACAAGGAGACTTACAACCTTAACTGGAGAGGCAGTTACAGATAGTGCCTTAGTATTATCCTTTAAAGAACTCTATTTTTCTTCCACAACTAGAATTGATTGCATCCTCCAAACTACTCAAATTCTCATAATCTACCTTAAAGCTAACCATTGTTGTATCATCTTTGCCGGTATCATAGTCTTGTTTAATTTCCTCAGCATGGAAATGCTGGAGCTGTTACCAAAAAGAGCAATTCCAGTGAATTGACTATTGCAAAAAAACAAGGGTTGTATAGAACTCATTTGAATGTTTGATTAGTTATTACTACCTGATGATAAATTGTTCCCACCAATTCAAATTGTACCTCAATGCCAACTCGAACCTGCAGTAAAAATTACATTATGTAAAATATTAGCAAAAGAAGAAGGAAAAGTGGCTAAATACAACATTGAATTTTATAGAAGAACCTTGGGTTTGACATAACAAGTTGGAGCACCTTTCAAGCACTCTAAAGAGACACCTCCATAGGCTCTGACAAGACCACCAGTTCCAAGTTTAATACCTCCAAAATATCTATTACAAAATGGAAAATCTTAAGATATAATGCAAAAGAAAATTTAACTTGATCACTTGTCTAAATATTTGATGGAGTACTCTGTTGGCTACCAAAGAACTTGGTCGCTTGTTTCTGAGTGGGGAGTTACCGAATAGATCTTATGACATTATCATAGAAAATGGATTAAATAAAAATAAGTCTAAACTAATCGAAAAAAAAGATGAAGTGCTTATCATACAATAAGACTACCTTATTACAACAACCATGACCATATCAAGTCCAGAGGAAACAATAGCTGAGTAAATCGGTTTGCCAGCGGTACCAGAGGGCTCCCCATCATCATTGGATCGGTACTGTTCTCCAAGCTGATGAACTCTTTCCAAATTAGCATGATGAATTCTTCAACACTTGTAACATGTGAAATTGAGAAAGGGAATGGAAAGAGAAACATACCTTGTATGCCCAACAATTATGTGTGGCACGAGGATCCTTAACCTGATTTAATATAAATCACAAATTGGATGAGCTTAGTCAACATCATAAGCATAAACATATGCTGCTCAAGATACTCAGCGAACTAAAAATACTTCATTTTCTATTTTTCTCTTTTTTCATACTTCTAATGGACAAGTAGTTAACCTGAGAAAGGAAAGACATGGCGGAGCGTTCGTCAGAGACGGGAGAAGCGATGGCGATGAATTTGCTCTTCTTTATCTCGCGCTCGAAGGTCGCTCGCTCGGAAAGAGTCGTGTACGGCGCCAGACAGGTGGCGCCGGAGGAAGACGACGACGACATCGAGCGCGAGATGGGTCCTCCGTTAAGCGACGGCGCGTGCGAGAGAGAGAAGTTGATCGGTGATTGGAGGAGGAAAGAAGAAAGGCAGAGGCGAGGCGGGATTCGTATCGCCGCCATTTGAGGCTCGATCCGCCATGAAATTAGAGGTGGAAAGAAAAATAAAAGAGTTCTCTTTGTTAGTGGATTGTTTTCTAAATTTTAATCCGAATATTTATGAGTGGCTTGGGTTTCTTCGGCTCATAAGAGATGAATAAGAAAATAACGGGTTATCATTTGTTGGGCTTACAAGTAACAACTATGATAATTTTGGGCTTATGGGTATGAAAATTGTCAAATTTTGTCACGAATGAGTGATACCGTCATCCACAAAAATATCAGACTCAAATCCTCTACAGTCATAAATATCTGTAGAGCTCTCCAGTCATCATAAACTTTTGTAATATTTAAAATTTTTAAAATTCATATACTGAATACAAATCGTTGATCTTGTTTAATTTTACGGGCGATACGTTTTCATATAAATTTTGGAATGGATTTGATACTTGATTAGGTGACCAAATTATGAACGTATTAGAATTAATCAGTGATAGTTAACCAGATTCGTTCATTTATTGACCACTTGATCTAGTATTATCAACTCCAAAATTTATAAAACTTATATGAAAGCGCATCGTCCATAAAATTAAAAGAGATCAACGGTTTGTATTCAGTATTCAAATTTTAAAATTTTTAAATATTAAAAAAAGTTATGCGGCTAGAGAGCTCTACAGCCATTTACAACCGGGGGCGGATTCAGAAAAAATTTTAACCCAGACACAATTATAATATAATAAATTTTAAAAAATAAAATAAATAATAAATTTAATAAACAAAGTCATTCTAAACATATATAATTGAAATATTACAAAATACATCATCTTTTTAATAAATCTAATCAATTTTTCATAATATTTACTTCTCTATCAATCACCAAAAAACACAAAAAAGTTAAAACAACACATTATTTTTAGGCATGTCCAATATTTTCTGAATATTAATCTAGGCACTATGATTTTTTAAATCCGGTCACCTATCAAATCCTACTATCCGGATCCTTAATTTTTCAAAAACGACCCCAAGCAAGTGCCTGGGTTACATTCTATTTGGATCCGCCACTATTTACGACTGTAGAGGATTTCAGATGCAAAATACCATCTGCATCATTCAATTTATTTTTATGCACCAATTTCTCTCTCTACACCCTCCCCTTCTCTACCTGACGTCTCTGTTAGGAAATCATTCCATGTGCAATTTAAATTTTTATTACTCATTAACAAATAATTAACAATTACGAATAAACGGATCTAGTTATTTATGCATGTTTGACACATAATGAGAACGGTAGAAGGTTAACTCTTCCAAAATCGTATTTAGAAGGTTCGAATCCAATCTCTGTGAGTCGGTGGCGTGCTTGTCACCCTCGCGACTGCCTCCGGTTGCCTCGAGTCCACCTAGAAGATTAACTAAAGTCTCAAGACAAGTGCTAGCTTGTCCAAGACGATAGCTAATTTTCTGTTTTCCTTTTACGCACGATTAACATATTAAGTGGAAGAAGGTACGCTCAACGCATGAGCTAGAGAGAGGAGGAGAGGGGCATGCAAGAGAAGAATCAGATTTCTTCTCTTGCTTGAGCCGTCGGCCAAGGGAGGAGGAGAGAGGAGATTAGGGTTTTGTGTTAATTGTTTCCATAAACAATATTGCTATATATAATGTCAAGCTCTCTTCCAATTTTTGTTTGGACAAAAATACCCGCTCATGGCCGAAATTTTCATGGTGATTATGGGTCATACAACATATTATATTAGCCCATTAATCCACTCCATTAATTAACCTCAAATCGGACTTTCAGTTAACTGATTAACTAAAAGGCCAATCAGCTCCGTATAATAAAATTGCGTTGAACGAATTTAATTATTAACATATTAATAATTAATTTGGAATTAGCATATGCATTATATTATTTCTATATGATCCTCTTGAGTTAATTAATTATAACGGTTCGCAACGGTATATAATTAATTAATCAACTTATCATATTTTCGCAGCACTTGCTGCTGCGAATAAATAAATAATGCACGTGTGGTTAAAGTCCTATTTGTGTGACCTTTTGAGTATTTATGTTATGTTTCCATGGAAAATAAATCACCATTTATTTCCATTAATCATAAGCGGTATCTAGCAACACGTTATGATTCCCAATTCGCATAAATAAATATTGTACCAATACAATACTTCAATTCTGCATAAGAAAAAATATCTTATTGTTTTGATTCTTATGTCACATGATATCCTTGCATAATCCAAAATAGGAATGTGTCATTCTTGCAGATTATGTATTTTTTGATCTAGAAATGATTGCATAAGTTGCTAGCAAGCAATCCATCTCCATCAAGGGGCCCAGTAGATATCACCACTCATTAGGTGAACTAATGAGGGACATACGGTTGTCTTGATTACCAGTTTCTCTCCGCACAATTCAAGAGAGCATAAATAAAGTCCGTATAGCAGCCCTTATCAGGAATCAGCGTTAGACGATATTTATAGAACCTATCCTCATGTGGAGAAACTGAATCATCTCAAACTCAGAATCAAACACGTATGAAATAAATAATGACACATAACACAATCCATGTATTTATTTCATTGGGTCATGTCAAGTACTATGTTCCAGTAACATAAACATATACAATTAAGTTAGTAACTCCTTACTTATGATTTGTGGAACTTAATCATCACTTAACTTGTATACTAGTCTTATCTGATAATTAATGTTTCTTGTTAATTATCAAGACTATGGACACTTTAATTATAAATGAAACACAGTGATCTACAATTCAGATCCTCAACCTGAATGAACTGTCAATAATAAAATCCAGAAACAAATGATCAAATTAATGATAATAACATAAACTATAGAAGTAGCCATAAATTGATTGGCTTCTAGGACACATCTCTAACAATCTCCCACTTGGTCTAGAGTCAATCAACAGTGACTTCTAGCAAGTGCATAGTACTCAATGTAATATCAAAATATACATGTCTCATTCTAAAACCTCAAATGTAAAAAGATACAACTCAATGCCACTCAGGCATGCGTCTGATCCCCATGGATGCAACATGCAACTCATGTGCGGCTCGAGACAGAGACTTTGTCAGAGGGTCCGCTGTGTTCGCGGCACCGTCCACCTTCTTGACCTTGATCCATCCGTCATTCACAAACGGACGGATAAGATGAAATCGTCGTTGAATATGTCTAGTCTTCTGGTGAGACCCAGGCTCCTTAGACTGAACTATGGCTTCCGTATTATCGCAGTAGAGATCTACTGGACCTGAGATGCTTGGAACCACCTCCAGCTCGGTCAAGAATTTCTTAATCCAAATTCCTTCCTTCGCCGCTTCACCAGCCGCTAAGTATTCTGTCTCGGTGACGGAATCGGCTGTGGTATCCTGTTTGGAACTCTTCCAACTCACAGCACCACCATTAAGTAGAAATACAAAGCCGGACTGTGACTTTGAGTCATCTCGGTCGGTTTATAAACTAGCATCGGTGTAACCACTTACAACGAGCTCTTGGTCTCCACCATACACGAGAATGATATCTTTTGTTCTCTTTAGATACTTGAGGATATTCTTGACTACGGTCCAGTGTGACATGTCAGGATTGACTTGGAATCGACTAGTCACACTAATCAGATATGCCACATCGGGGCGAGTGCATAGCATGGCGTACATGATCGAACCAACTACAGAAGGGTACTTAAATTGCTCCATGTACTTTCTATCTACTTCGGTCGAGAGACACTGAGTCTTACTCAAGTATATGCCATGTGACATAGGTAAATAACCCTTCTTTGAACTAGCCATATTGTGTTTTACCAACACTTTGTCAATATATACGTCTTGGCTCATACCTAACATCCTTCTAGACCTATCTCGATAAATCTTGATTACTCGGATGTAGACGGCCTCGCCCAAGTCCTTTATTGAGAACACTTTCTTCAATAAAGTCTTGACTGCATTTAATTCGAAAACATCATTTCCGATCAAGAGTATATCATCAACATACAGAACAAGAAACACAACCACGCTCCCACTAAACTTCTTATAAACACAAGGTTCCTTTTTGCTTTGAACGAAGTTTAACGTCTTGATCTTTCCATCGAAGCGCTTGTTCCAACTCCTCGATTCTTGCTTTAATCCATAAATAAATCTTAGAAGCTTACATACCTTGTTAGCATTCTTTGGATCCACAAAACACTCGGACTATGTCATGTACACATTCTCTTCCAAATTGTTATTTAGGAAGGTGGTTTTGACATCCATTTGTCATATTTTCTAGTCATAAAATGCGGTAATTGCTAACAATATTCGAATTGACTTGAACATAACAACGGACGAGACGGTTTCTTCATAGTAATACCATGAACTTGTCAATAACCTTTCGCAACAAGCCGTACCTTGTATACAGTCAAGTTGCCATCCATGTCGACCTTTCTCTTAAAGATTTATTTGTTCTCAACGGGTTTTACTCCGTCAGGAAAATCAACCAAGGTTCATACCTTGTTGTCCTACATGGATTGCATTTCAGATTCCATGGCTTCAAGCCATTTCTTGGAGTCGGGTTCTTTCATCATGTCTTTAATGGTCAAAGGCTCGCTATTCCCAATGACGAGTACATCGTACAAACCCAAGTATCTTTCGGATGGACGACTTTCCCTCGTTAACTTTCGTAGGATTGGTGCTTGAGGTTCTTAAACTTGTTCCACAACAGTTTGTGGAGTTGGTTCTTGATTCTCTAATGTAGGAGTAACTTGAAAACTTTCGACTTGCGAAATGTTCGAGTCCTCATTTGAGGGAGCATTCTTTTGAACTTTTTCCTCAACATTTTGTAGAACAGGTTCAACTATAATCTCATTTGGTACCATATTGGGAATCACTAGATTTCCTACTTGAGGCATATCTTACGGTGGTTCATGAACTTCTTCAATAACCACATTACTCACACTACTTTTTCTTGCGAGAAATTCTTTTTCCAAGAACACACCATAACGAGCAACAACTATCTTGTTCTCGTTGCGGTTGTAGAAGTAGTAACCCTTCGTTTCCTTAGGGTATCCCACGAAAAGACATGTCTGATTTGGGTCCAACCTTATCACTCAATAGCTTTTTCACATAAGCTTCACAACTCCAAATCTTGAGAAACGACATGTTTGGTTTCCGACCAAATCAAAACTCATAAAGCGTCTTCTCAACGGATTTTGATGGAACACGATTTAGTATAAAAGCTGCGGTTTTTAGTGCATAACCCCAAAACGACCTAGACAAATCGACTTGGCTAATCATCGATCGAACCATGTCTAGCAAAGTTCAATTCCTCCTTTCAGATACACAATTCCATTGTTGTGTTTCCGATGGAGTGAGTTGTTGAACGATTCCACACTCCTTTAGATAATCACCAAACTCATGGCTCAAGTACTCACCACCTCGATCAGAACGTAAGACATTGATCTTTCGATTAAGTTGGTTCTCAACTTCATTTTTAAATTTCTTGAAATTTTCAAAGGATTCGGACTTGTACCGAATAAGTCACTTGCCCTTGTACCTTTGTTGGTAAAAGACGCTTTAATCATCTTTCCTATCAAACAAGATTCGCAAGTGTCAATTAGCTCGAAAGCGAATTGATCCAAAATACCAACAGTTTGTAATCTCTTGATGTGTTTCTCGTTGATATGACCTAACCGGTAATATCATATCAAGGTTGCATTCTCATGTGAAATCTTACGTTTTCTATTGTCACGTTCAACACTCAAAACATGTTCATTAGAAGTATCAAGCACATAAAGACCATTCAATAAATGCGCAACACCATAACAAACATCATCAGAAAACAAACCACAACATTTGTTCTTTATTACAATATTAAATCCATCCATGTCCAAACAAGAAACATAAATAATATTCTGAGTGATAGAAGGAACTACAAACGCATCTTTGAATTTCAAAACAAAATCAGAAGGCAAAGTTATTTCCACATTTCCAACGGCCATAGCAGAGATGCACGTGCAGTTTCCGACGCGGAGTTTGACTTCGCCTTTCTCAAGCCGCCTCATATTCTTTAGAATATGCACATTTCGACAAATGTGAGCACATGAACCAGTATCAAATATCTAGTCAGTGCTAGAATTAGCGAGAAAGATTTCAATGACAAATATATCTGAGATGGAAGGCTGGACAATTCCGGCCTTCTTGTCAGCGAAGTTCTTAGAACAATTTCTCCTCCAATGGCCATTGCTGCTACAGTAGTAACACACGGTCTCGGAGTTGGTCAGATTCTTCTTTTTCTTAGAACCTGCATGAGCTCACTTGGCCGAATCTTGGAGCGTAACCGGGCCTTCGCCTTTCTTCTTTCTACGGACATTTTTCTTACTCTTTTTGCTCTTATCACTCACCGCAAGAACATCTCTCGGCCATTTCTCTTTATTTAGACTTTTCTCAGTTTCGACAAGCATGTTTTGGAGGTCGTCCAAACTCTTATCCATCCCATTCATGCGGTAATTCACAATGAACCCCGTGAAACTTTGAGGAATGTAATTGAGAATGAATTCTTGAACTGCCCCTGACGGGAAGGGCGTGTCAAGCTTATCAAGCTGCCGAAACAACCCCGCCATCTTCATGACGTGTGGTCCGACTTCATGACATTCGGCAAATCGATTATTGGCGACGGTCTTGATGAGACGGACCCTTTCGGTGCGGGCCTTAGTCTGAAACATGTTCGAGAGACGAGAGACGATGTCATACACACCATAGCCACTATCTATGAACTCCTTTTGGAGTTCGGATTCCATGACCGCGACAATCAAGACCGACATCTCCATGTTGTCATTGATATGCTTGTCGTAGGAGTCCTTGTCCGCTTTAGGGGCATCCGTCTTGGGAGCCGCGGGCAATGGAGTAGAAAGGAGATACTCCTTCTTCTCAAACCGAAGGGCTAGCCTAAGGTTGCAGTGCCGATCCAAGAATTAGCACCGTTGAAGGCGAGTTTCTCCTTCTCTAAGAGAGAACGTAGCGAGAAAGAAGAATGAGAAGACATCTACAATAATTCCAAAAATTAAGGTCAATTAGATTATGCATTTGTTTTATTTTCTTGCAAAGTAAAACTTTCACTACATTTTTACTTCCGTAAATGCAATGAATATCCAAGATTTCCATTTTCGTCAAATTGGACCTGCTATGGTACGTCACCCAAAGTGACTAGATAAGGTAAGTTTTATAACCAATCATACACCTATGACTCTTGGTTCGCGTCGCGAACTTCGCCCCGATGTCCAAACTCTAGTTGGATCCATCGATAAGCAACTTCTCTCTATTTTTTCCTTACAAATCCTTTTATTTGTATCCCGACTATCGCATGACAACCATGACGTCCGCTTGAACGGACCGCGCCATGAGAAAGCAAAGAACGTGAAGGGGATAGAGAGAAGGAGGGCGGTCGACTTAATCAAATTTAATTTGGACATTCATTATGCGATTTTATTTGGTGGTCGTGTCAACATACACCCATACTTATCCTATGACATTTCATAGCATTCAAACAATCATACAATTATTAGCATCTCAAACACAAACATTATTGTGGGTTTGTATGGCTCCAGCTTGCATATTAGTTTTCGTCGCATCTTCATGTAGCAAGACTAATCTAATTTAAGCCCTCCCACTAATTATATTGATCATATCCTATAATTAATGGAAATAAATACATGTGGAAAAAATCATAATTCCCTCTTAGGCATTAGGGGCATGCAAGCCTCACAAATTACATTAAAATTAATCAAAATTAATTAATGGACCAAAGGCCGCATTACATATATTCACACATGCATACATTTACAAATCACAAGGCATTGAAATCTTGAGCCATCCGAAATCCACGATCCCTCTACAAAAACGAGTTAGCACATACACAATCTACATGTTTCACTTGTTTTTAATTAACTTCATTAATTAGAATCTTTTTGTATGCTTGTCGTTCGTTTTTTCAAATGCAAATAGATTTAACATTACAACTACTTGTTTAAATCTTTGAAATTTAATAAAAAAAAAATGATATTTAAGGAGTGTTCTAATTAACATATCAACTAATTTGATTAATTAGAATATATTTTAACTAATTAAAATAAGCAATTTGAGACCCGATAAAATCTAAAAATTTTCCGTCTCCAAAAAATCCGAAATAAATCCAGAGAGCTCCTTACAATGACTGTAACTATCAGTAAAAATTTCAAGGAGAGATCGGCTACCATCAAGGAGAACAAAAAAAGACAAAATCCCAGACAGAGCGCGAAGCGCCGTTAGAGAAAATTCTGTTTTTGCCTCAAACTTTTGGCCTGTGTGATCACCCCCTTGATATTTTTCTGGCAAACAATTTACATAGAAAAATACTTTATATACTAGACTATCAATCCACGAAAAGAAAACCACAAGATCTATTCAAAATCATCAAGTTAAAAGACAAACAAACAAGAAACCCTGTTCGGAAATAGACTGACGACTGAAATCATTTGACCCAGTTGAAGCATCAAACCTTAACGAAAAATTATGAAAATAATTTTCACAGATTTCTAAATTGAAATAGAACAATTCTATTTAAACACTTTTCTGTAAAAATTTTTCAATAATTACAGTTTATCAAAACAATCAGTTTATTTGGAAAAACAGATCTGACAACTTCGTCTCTTTTCATACTTGAACGTCTACATAAAATCCGAAATATGCAACAATTTACACATATCCAGAAATAGCATCAAGTTTAGAATAATTTTAGTCAAAAGTTGCAGGCAGCTATTTTCCAAAAATACGTCCTATAGGCCATACAAACAGAACTGTACAGCAGAACGGCAGATCTGCGCACCGTTACCGTTTAATTTATTAAAAATTCATAACAACTTATAAAATATTGAAACTAGCGCCAAAAGAACCAAGACTCAAAGATCTACATCCTATAGTAAGATAGAAAAAATTCCAGAGAGATATACATGACGAACAATAAGCAAAAAGACAGAAAAACAGCTTTTTCCATAACAGCAAGCACACACATCACTAATTAACTTAGTTAATTATTAATTTCTCAATAAAAAAAATGTCAAACAGCATAAATATCGACCAGCGCTCTGATACCACTGTTAGGAATTCATTCCATGTGTAATTTAAATTTTTATTACTCATTAACAAATAATTAACAATTGCGAATAAACGGATCTAGTTATTTATGCATGTTTGACACTTAATGAGAACGGTAGAAGGTTATCTCTTCCAAAATCGTATTTGGAAGGTTCGAATCCAATCTCTGGGAGTCGGTGGCGTGCTCGTCACCCTCGCGACTGCCTCCGGTTGCCTTGAGTCCACCTAGAAGATTAACCAAAGTATCAAGACAAGTGCTAGCTTATCCGAGACGATAGCTAATTTCATGTTTTCCTTCTACGCGCGATTAACAGATCTAGTGGAAGAAGGTACGCTCAACGCATGAGCTAGAGAGAGGAGGAGAGGCGCACGCAAGAGAAGAACCAGATTTCTTCTCTTGCTTGACCCGTCGGCCAAGGGAGGAGGAGAGAGGAGATTAGGGTTTTGTGTTAATTGTTTCCATAAACAATATTGCTATATATAATGCCAAGCTCTCTTCCAATTTTTATTTGGACAAAAATACCCGCTCATGGCCGAAACTTTCACGGTGATTATGGGTTATACAACATATTATATTAGCCCATTAATCAACTCCATTAATTAACCTCAAATCGAGCTTTCAGTTAACTGATTAACTAAAAGGCCAATCAGCTCCGTATAATAAAATTGCGTTGAACGAATTTAATTATTAACATATTAATAATTAATTAAGAATTAACATATGCGTTATATTATTTCTATATGATCTTTTTGAGTTAATTAATTATAATGGTTTGCAACGGTATATAATTAATTAATTAACTTATCATATTTTCGCAGCACTCGCTGCTACGAATAAATAAATAATGCATGTATGGTTAAAGTCTTATTTGTGTGACCCTTTGAGAATTTATGCTATGTTGGCCATGGAAAATAAATCACCATTTATTTCCATTAATGTTAAGCGGTATCTAGCAACACGTTATGATTCCTAATTCGCATAAATAAATATTGTACTAATACAGTACTTCAATCCTGCATAAGAAAAAGTATCTTATTGTTTTGATTCTTATGTCACATGATTTCCTTGCATAATCCAAGATAGGAATGTGTCATTTTTGCAGATTATACGTTTCTTGATCTAGAAATGATTACATAAGTTGCTAGCAAGCAATCCATCTCCATCAAGGGGCCCAATAGATATCATCACTCATTAGGTAAACTAATGAGTGACATACGGTTGTCTTGATGATCAATTTCTCTCCGCACAATTCAAGAAAGCATAAATAAAGTCCGTATAGCAGCTCTTATCAGGAATCAGCGTTAGACGATATTTATAGAACCTATTCTAATGTGGAGAAACTGAATCATCTCAAACTCAGAATCAATCACGTATGAAATAAATAATGACAAATAACACAATCCATGTATTTATTTTATTGGGTCATGTCATGTACTATGTTCCAGTAACATATACATATACAATTAAATTAGTAACTCCTTACTTATGATTTGTGGAACTTAATCATCACTTAACTTGTATACTAGTCTTGTTTGATAATTAATGTTTCTTGTTAATTATCAAGACTATGGACAGTTTTGATTTATTATTGTCATTTAATCATAAATAAAATACAGTGATCTACAATTCAGATCCTCAACCTGAATGAACTGTCAATAATAAAATCCAGGAACAAATGATCAAATATGATCAATAACATAAACTATAGAAGTATCCATAAATTGATTGGCTTCTAGGACATATCTCTAACAGTCTCTTCACTTCCTTTCCTTTCCAACCCCTAGCGCCTTTCCTCTCCTTTCCCTCTTCCTTCTCTCGCTTTCACTTTTGTTCTCTCTCCCAATTTTCCTTCGATTCCACCTCTCTTTTTCTATCTCAGTCTCATTTCCTTCTGCCTGCACCATGTGAACTCTGCCTTGCTTTCTCAAAGATGAACATATACAAAAGTGAACAAATACAATGATAAGATGAAAAAAAATTTTAACAAACAAATTTAACATATTAAACAAAACAAAATGAACACATAAAACAAATAGAGTAAACTCATACACAAATATAAAGTGAACATATACAATAAACAAAGTAAATATACACAACAAAAAAGTAAACACAAATAAAAATAACTAAATAAGAAATAAAATGAACAAATTGTTCAAACAAAGCGAACATAAAATAAAACAAATTGAACAAATACAATAAAAAGATGAACAAATATTAATATTAGCTGAGTAAGAAATAAAGTGAATAGATCTAACATATAAAATGAACACATATAACAACAAAAATGAACAGATAAAAAATAAGTAAAATAAGAAATAAAATGAGATAAAGGGTCAGTGAGGAAGAAAAAAAAACAAATAAGGAGGGGATCGAAGGGAGTACGACGGAGAAAGAAAAGAAGAAAAGAGATCTATAGAGGTATGAGAGGGAGGAAGGAGAGATGCGGAAGGGAGTGAGGGGAGAGAGGGAAAAACGCGGACAGGAGGGAGGGTGCATCTTGGATGACGCGTTGATTGATGGTAAGTAGCAATTTTCCAAAAAGGAGAAACAAAAATGATAACTGCAATCTGCAGTTTTGCCATCTCTTGTCATCGCTTGAATAAAGTGAACATATAAAATAGATAAAGTTAACATTTAAATAATTAAAATGAACATATACAAACAAATAACTTCAATAAAAATAATTTGAATATGAATATAAAAATCTGAACAACAATAAAAAAATAAAAAAATAAATAATTGAATAAAGTGAAAACATAGATAAACGAACTAGACATATAATTGAAGAGTAATGCTAGAATCAAACGTGTTTGACGTCAAACACGATCCTAGACTCAATTATTAAAATTTTAAATTACCGATATGAACCGCTCAATATGATATTCATATAAAAATATTATTATAGATCAAATTTTATATTTTATCAAAAATTTTAACTATTTTTCGTATTTTTTTAAATTAAATAATCTAAAATTAATTAGATTGAAGTTTTTCTAAAATTCAAAATAAATAGTAAAAAAATTCGGAAAAAAAATATAAAATTTGAACTCCAAAAATATTTCATTATGAAGAACAAATTGACCGGTTTAGATCGATCGTGGTAATCTCGAAAATCAAAATTCAATCGCATTTGAAGGCCCAAGTGTCAAACGCATTTGACTCTAGTATTACTCTTTCTGCAAACCACGAGAGTCAGTTTTCAAATTTCGAAAAAAAAAAATAGTTTTCGCCCCCAAATCAGTTTTCGGCTTTTGGCTCCAAGCCTCCAACCTGTCTCTCTCGCCCCAAGTTAGATTTCTCCCCAAATCAGTTCTCGCCCCAATTCATTTGCTCTCTCGAAACTCATTTGCCATCACGTTTATTTTTAGGTTATCTTTACTGTCGGTCTTTGATTGTATTTGTAAATAAGATCAATTTGCTGCAACCATATGAAAACTTGCCTATTTTTGTGATTTTGTTTACTTGGTTCAAAAAATGGTGTTTATTACAATTAGCATTAGCACTTTTTGATTGGGATCATGTAAGGAAACACAGTTTCTTAATATACTGGTCTGTTTTTACCAGTAAAGAGAGGAGAGGTTCTGCAGCACCATGAAGAATATAGAGCCCTATTAATGTATTCATGACTCAACCAGGTTTAATTGTTGTTACATTTCTAGAGAGAATAATCTAGAGCCCCATCAATTAGCAAATTATGCTAGGCTACATAGGATTTCTACTGAAAATTTTATTTACCCTTTGCTTCTATGACAGAAGATGTATCTGACTTGTAATTTAAACTCTGATTAATGAATGTGTTGCCCACAGGCCTCTACCACAAAAAAAAAAAAAAAAAAAAAAAAAAAGAGAGAAGATGAGTCGGGTATATATCAATGTGTAATGTCTCAATTACAATCGATGCCTATATATAGGAACACACTAGATTTTATTTCTTAATTTACGATTCTATTAACGTTGTACATTTGCTTTTCTGACATTTTAACGAGTTGACCTTACTATATGCCATTTCACTCACTGGTAAGTTGCAAATATGATATGAAATTAAATTAATGCCAACACAAACATAAATTGCCTACAGCTACAAGAATCAAAACTAAGGTTGGTCTTTACAATTTCTTCTTTTATTTCTGAAATTAACTAGCTGGCAAGGTGTCTTTTACGTACCTTAAAAGAATGCATTAACTATATAGCATAATAGTTGGATATTGTTACCACACTTTCTGGCGCAAAATTCATTAATTATATAAGCTTAAAAAAGAATTCATTAATTCAAGCTGATCGTTCAACCTTGGCACTTTTTAGTGAAATATCATTTAATATTAAGGGAAAGGTCAAAGGGTATATATTGTCCAATGTGTTATTATGAGATTTATGACGGTACTTCGAGTAGCATACCAATAGACCTCCTCAATCTCCAATACGCACTAGTGATTTTGAGAACCACATAGATATATGACAAAAGTTTGATTTAACATTTTTGTGCGCATAACTATTTTAGATTTCAATAAAGTGCAAGTCTAGTTCAGTATGATAGGTTAGTGCAAAGGCAGTCAAATGTAATGGTGTGGAGATCAGAAGCCAAACAAGTATCTTAAAATGCTCTTGAATCGCGACAAGACGATACACTGATGAGCTATGTTCGAGGAGAAAAGATTGCTACGAAAAACACGATTATGAATTTGAAAGTGGAAGGAGATGAAATTTGAGTGGTGCAAGAAACAAGAATATTGGAATGGTTTATGCGATGAGTTTGCGACCGAAAAATATCAGAAACTCTCGTCACAACACAAGGAGAATCGATTGCGAATGGGACATTTAGTTCACCATTTTTAAGGATCTAGGAGTGCATGCACGCTGAAAAAAGATAATGGTAATACCTAGTCTTTTAAAAATTCACCATATATATTATGCTTATATAAAATTCTTAGAACTCTAAATTAGCTTATGACTACTGTCATATACAATTAGCTTGGCAACTAAAGAAAGCATGCTCTTTTGAACCAAGTTCATTGACAACTCTAAGAGCATGCTCTTTTGAACTAAGTTCGGTGACAACTCTAAGAGCATCACATTTTGCCTCAGTTGTAACTCAAGATAGAGGCAATAACTAGTTACATATCTGAAAAGGTCGCAGCTATACTCAAGAAAAGGAATAGGTTGTTTGCTAAGGAGATTGCTCGACATGACAAGTAGTTAAACGTGAAAATTACAACAGTACTTTCCTAATCCAAAAATTATACAAACTAAATGGGCGCTCTTTGACCACATACCCGGTAAGAAATCTCTTTCTACTCGGGTCTCAAATTGGTCGAATCTAACAATGATATGCATACACAACTCAAATCGCATTTTTATTAGGGCTATATGTAGGAATTTAACAACTGATAACGGGTTTCCAATTCGATTGCATTTGGTCAAACTAATGGGTTCATGTACTTATTCAAATTGATTGGATCTTGATTGTTAGGACTAAACATAGAACCATAAATCAAATAGTATCACTGATGTACTTAGTTTGAATTTAACTTCTTCATTTTTCGTACTTTCAATACTATTTGTCAACATTTTATTCATAATCTTTTTTTTAAAACAACTATAGGTGGTGCAGCTAGCGAGGGGGCTGCATATAGCAATGGAGGTGCAGCTGACAATAAAGGTTCATATGGCAATGTTCAAAACACCGACATCTACAATAACTTCTTCAGTGGCGTCAATTTCAGTACACAATTGAATAGTGCAAAGTTAGATATGTAATTGACAAATGTAGATGATGTAGGCCTTCTTTTTAGGTTTTCATGGAGATTTATGGGAATATAGAGGTATATTGTTATTTGATAGAAGTTTGAAAGTCTAGGTCAAATAAATTTATAATCTTCGTTCTACCCTACTAGTCATTGGGCAAAGCTAAGGGTCGATCCACAAGGACAGTAAAAATGATTACCAGACTTAATCGTTCTTAAAAGCTAGACAAATTAATTTTTATGAAATTTTGATTTTTAAAACAATATTAAAAAATAATTGAAATTGAGGAAATAAATAATAAAATATTTTTTGTTGACTTTTTGTATTTTTCTAAACTCAAACAGATGCAAGAAAATATCCTAAAATTTTGGGTTCATTTAATTTGGCTATGGAACATTGTTGTCACGTGCTTTCATGTATGACAACAGAAATTTTGGTCCTAAATATATAAATTTCAGACCGAAATTTATATATTTCTGGTGCCTAAAAGTGTACTGGATCTTTGTTTTGACTTGATATTTTTGGGTAAGGTTATGTGAATGTTACTTGCCGATCAAACCTAAGTTCTAGCCTCAGCCGTCGCAATTTTAGTTTTAGACTTGGGTTGGACTCGATTTTTACCACGTAATTGACTAGTCCTAAACTTTTGTGTCGGAATTTAATCAATTAAGTTCTTTGTGTTGGATTTTTACCACGTAATGCCGGCATTTAGGTCCGAAATTTACCTTCTGGTTGTGTCTCATGGGGTAAAAATCAGGGCCTTCGCGTGGAGTCTAATCTGTCCGGCCCTTTAGGATCTTCTCTAATCTGTGGCATGTCTGTGTGAGCCAAGAATGAGTATTCTGGCCAAGGATTTAGCTCCAACCTTCTTGTTTGGTGTGTTTTGTCTTCAATTTTCACAAGAGTTCTACAAAATAAACAAAGATACGGCGGCAGTACCAAAATCTTATAAAATACAGTTTAATATGAGATAATTATATTGGTTTGGGTGTTATTTCGGTGCTAAATACTGCCAAAATGTATATATAAATAAGAGATATCATTATTGGCAGATATTATAATATTATGCATGTCGTACTTGCTATCTTGGTTCTTTTGTGAAAATGCTATGAATGTTTAACAATAGTTTAGATTATAATAGTTTCTATCAATGGTTCTCAATTGTTTTTTTTTTTTTCATATTTATGTCATTTGGCACAGGTATATTGGTATGGTAAAACAGCAATTGGTAAATATATCAAGGGTGGAAATGAGATTTTTGGATCATCACAGTATTTATCCCGTCTATATAACTATGGGAACAATAAAGACTCTTATGCAATAAAAAAAATAGTAACGCCGATAGGTGTTGCTCGGGAAATAACTCTTTAATTTGTCAGAAAAATAAACTTAATAGCGAGGAAGAGTGCTAGGCAGGAGATTTGATATTTTTCCGTGAATAAATATTGCCATGTATAATTACATGATTTAAATACGGTTTCATCTCACCAAGGTGGCATATGGACCCTATATCACCAAGGTTTTTTATTCTTGCGAATATTTGCAATTTAACCTCGATAAAATTCTTTTATGAGACTTTCTCGTGGATTTAGATTATTCACAAGGAGGATAAATACCAGGAAGCTATTTCCGTCGAACATCGACAGCTAAGATTTTATTTTTATGCTCACCCTTACAACAAATTCTTATAGTGACCGCTCTCAGTGAGTCATCGATAAGTTGACATAAATAATTTTAACTGGATGTCATTCTCTTAAAAAAAATGGTGCTACAAACAATGAAAATTTAAGTATGATTAAACAATTCAATTATTTAATCATCTATTATATTTTTCACCACCACGATATAAATTAGTTTCCTCCATTATTTTAGTCTAAAAACTTTTTCATAATATTTGTATTCATTAGTCAAATTATGACTCATGAAATATTTATTATTTATCATGAAATATTTATTATTTATCAGAATATTATAGTGTTCTTGTTATTTATTATCATTCCAGAAAAGTGAATTCACGCATAAATGGTTTGAATGATAAAAGGCATGACTACATTTTATAACAGAAATTATAACTATCATCTTTAATTTTGCCATCCATTACCATCACTAAACACAAAATGAACACATAAAACAGACAAGATAAATATATTAGAAGATCAAAGTGAACACTTACAAACAAATAAGTGTTATCATCTCTTGTTCAGATTTTTATATGCACATTCAATTTATTTTTATTGGACTTATTTATTTGTATATGTTCACTTTGATCACTACATATGTTCACCTTGTTTATTTTATGTGTTCATTTTCTGTTTAACGATGGCAAGGAATGGCAGTAATCAATTTCCATTTTATAATATATGAGTGGTGCCGAAAGCTTTTTGTTCATGGCAAATAGTCCTTGGAAATATTAGAATTAGAAGTTAGAACTTATAATTTTGTCAACTTCAACATTTTAGAGTAGAAAAAATTATCACATCACTATTGATTCTTCTAATCAGAGACTTTGTTGTGAATATTGATATTTATCATTTGAAATGGATAATGTATATTTATTTTATTGTCATTATAAATCAAAAACTATATAAAATATTATATGTAAAAAAATATCATATATACTATACGAACTCGCATATCAAAACAAGAAATTTATTTATGTTGTAATTAAAGTGGAGGCCTTTGTCGTTTTTTCAGTGAAACAATTTTATAGAAAATCATTTCCTTTTGATATAGAATTAATATAAAACTAAACTTGTAGAAAATACTGAAAAAAGTAGTCCGTATGATCAGACCATGCATACATGTCACATGACACCCGAAGCCAAGACAATTCTTGCATAACATAATGGGTCGTGAAAATTGTAATCCAAGTTAATCACGTGAAGTGTGAGTCATGTCATGTGTGTCACATAATAATTACATATAACGTAATATAATCGCCACGCGTATCGTAATATGACCGTCACATGCATGGCGATGTTCCCTTCCAAAATCAGTCAGAATATATCACTTTTAATTGTCTTAGATGTGATCATACTAATATTGTAAGACCACTTAGCTAGAATTACAGTATACCTATGTAGACTTTTACAGCCTATGGGCATATGACAAGTAGGCTAGCCATTACTATGTTAATAACCTTATGCTTAATAATTTAGATGCTAGTCATATCACATAATAATCATGCATAACGTGACAAAATCAGTATTAAATTTCTTAATCAGATGTGATCATATATTATTATTGTAAGACCGGACAGAAATATGTTCTTGGTAGGCTTTTACTCGGAGCGGGAAACGAACAGCTTTAAGAAGGCCCAAGTACAATCTCTGCATTGTCTTTCCACATAATAAAACCTCCTCCAATATGCACACAGCACACTTCTCTTCTTTTCAGACTTATGCAATTCCAGCCCACCACTTTTCTCTCTCTCTCTCTCTCGAGTCCAAAAAGCACAAAGCCTCTTCCTTGTTCTGATTCGCACTGCTTCTCTGAGATCTCTAGTCTTTCTCTCTCCATATTGATATGCTTTACCTCTTTCCATCATAAAGAAGCCCCATGCTTGATTCGTACGACATGCAACAGCGAGGAGATAGCGCGACAGTGACATGAGAAGGTTTACAAGTCAAAAATCTTTCTTTCTCTTTTCTGAGCTTTGTTTAAAACTTGGAACCAAACAAGCAAATATAGGTCAGCTCGCGTGGGTATCTTACTGCTGTACTTGCTCTGCTAAACCTCTGAGCTTTAAACCCCATCCACTCTTTTCTCACTACGCTTGACCCCAAAAAGGTCTCCAAAACTTTTCTGTTACGAGATATATGACAATGCATTAATTATGCATAATAATAAAGATCAATCAACTCCTGTTTTCTTGTGTCTAAACATCAGCTAATTAATAATTAACAACAATGATTAAAGTAGAGAAAACCAGAAAAAATAACAAACCGTCTTTGAGTTTGAACTCCCTACCAAAATAAAAATAAAAAAGAAGCAATAAGATGACAATCGAAACACCTATTGAATGATTCTAATAAGGAGGTGGATGAGGCGGCCGAGGTGTTGGTGCCCATATGACATCAGAAGGGAGGTGGCAACTATACATAGACATGCCACACGACTCGGCTTGGTTTTGACCCGGCACATGCACAGCAGCATGTTCATGCTCCCGTTGTGCTTCTTCCACTTGATACTGCCGGTGTTGCACATGACGCTCTCGTTCTCTTTCATGATGGTCTCGCTCAACCTCCTCACCTCCACCAGATACTGAAACTGACACCGACATGTCATCCTCAGCCGGTAGCCTATGAAATGTTGGGTTTTTGAAAGCTGCCACAACCATGATCACCGTTCCAGCCGTTACAAGTGGTCCAGCAACAGTTCCTCCGACTATCTGCCCATGTGGACCAGCCAGCGATATCGACATCCCTCCATTAGCAGCTGCAGGTGGAGACAGTGCTGACATCGCCGGCGGTAGAAAAGTAGCAGAGATAGAAAGTATCTCAAACCTCCCATGAAACACAATGGAACCGCCTCCACTGGTCGGTACAGCAGCCGGCTGGTGAAGTGTTACATTGGATACAGCACCTGTACCAGCCAGAACACAGATGCCTAGATCCCTTCGCCTTGAAAACCTTACAAGAGAGTCCACAATATCATGACCACCAGGAATCTCTAGTACATGAGGGCGCATCGCGGCTGCAGGCTCAGCGTCGCGAGTTATCACAACTGGTGGCTTTGGCTTGTTCTTTGAACCCGGTGGTCGACCACGAGGCCGCTTCACGACTTCTATTGTGGCTCCATCTCCACCTTGTGGCATGGCAATGAGTTGATTGTTCTCGTCTTTCAAATTCCTTGGCTTCTTGATGCTGTCGACTTCTGCCTCGTCTGAGAGGCATTCTCTCTTTTGTTGCTGGAATACCGGGCTGTGTCCGGCACCGGGGCCAGGGCTAGAATGAGGGTTGGCGTTAGGGTTGGTGTGGAAGGGGTGGAGAAAGGTGTCTTTTCTCTCTACGTACTTATCTTTCATCTTAGAGGCGAGGTTGCTACTAAATAGCATTAAATTAAGGGGTTGAGATGTGATATGGAGAGTGTGTAAGAGAGTGTGAGGTTGAGGTTTTGGATCCTGTGGATAGAGGAATATTTTATAGAAAGTGGATTGGAGTTATCCAGCTATCTAACAAGTTTGGTTCTTTTGGTACATGGTTGGGCTTTGAAAGCAAGCAAAGGAGGAGAGAAAAGAGAGGGGACAGAGAGAGGAGGAGGGTGGGGTCAGTTGGTGTGTGCTGGATATTGGAAGAAAGGATGGAGATAGAGAGGGATTGAGATGGGCCGGGTTGGAAGAGGGTCTAGAAAAGGAAAAAAGGGAAAGGAAGAGAGAGGAGAGGGAAGGAGATGGGTTGGTGGTAGGGTGCTTTTCTGGTCGTTTTGTGCTTACCTCTTATCTATCTATATGCAAATTGTGCAAGTTGGAAAGAGGAGTTTGAAATGGAAAAGGAAAGGAAAGAGGAGTATGGAATGGATGTATGTATGGATGGATGGAGAAGGCCAGAAGGGTGATAATTGGCCAAACCGAACCGGGTCTGATGGATAGCGACCTGCCTTGTCTATCTTTTTTTTGCTTTTTGTCTTTTCATCTCTCTCTCTCTCTCACAGTCTCTGATCTCTCTTTAGGTCTTAGCCTTGGGGCAAATGGCGGTGTACTGGTTAACGGGTTGCTTGAAAAGTTTGAATATTCTCTGAGATTAAATATAGCACAGATGTATAGAATTCTTGCGATGCCATTTTGTTAATAAAGAATTAGTTTAAAAACCAATTCTTGGTCTATGGTAAAAAACAACGTATTTTTATTGAATGTCGCAGGTTCGAAACTCGACGAATTTTTTTGTGATATTTAATTTTAAAATAAGTTAGAGGATAATCTCATCTTATCTTCAAAAAATATATATAAAGAATTAGTTTGACAACTATTAAATGACTTATAATTTTGTAATAAGTAAATATAAGGTATACGATATATACTAAGGGGTGTGTTTAAGTGTGCACCGAACAAGGAACAAGGGATTAGCGAACTAGCTAGTTTTCAGAATTTGGGGAACTAGGAATTAGCCTCCTAGTTTCTTGTTCGTGCTTGTTTGTGTTGTGTTTGGAGCGCGGAACTAGCTAGTTCTCGTCTCTTTCAAATATGCCCCTTATATATATCTAAAAATAATAATTTATGTAGGTTTTTTAATGATGAAACGAGTTGAAAATCACAACTAAGCATATCATATTATATATTAATTATATTTAATGACATATATACAATTTCATTTAGATGTACATGTCGACTTATCACCAATATCTAGAAGTCTTTTTATATCTTATTACAACTTTTCCTTAATTTAAAAGTTGCCAGAGATGTATAAGAAGTTGTCGACAGTTCAAACTCAATTTTTTTTAATTTGTTAAATAATGTTATGTATGAATACAAAATAAGAGATTAATTAATAGAATGTTATGATGACAACTAAAAAAATGGTCGATGCAAGTTTAAAGCCACGTGATGTTTTTCAAAAAATAAAGTTAAATGATGTTATATATGAGTAATATTCTTACTATATTAAAGTATTAGAGTTGTTTAAATAGAACAATAGTATCAAATTAGCAGTTGAATTATTCAACAATGAAGAGGGATAGAGCAATATTTATTAAGAAAATCAAATAAACACTATATATTTTTATTTTTAAATTTTTTATGTTGGTTGAAATATATTTCAAAAGTATCTATATTGATGTCATGATATGTCATTTGAAATTTTGATATGCTTTGATATTGTATTTATATCGGTGTGTTTGGATACACGGTTGAATAAGGAATAAGAATAAGGATCTCGGAATGCATGCTTGTCCAAATTCCTTATTCTTATACCATGGTTTTGTTAGAATATGGATAAGAGCCCAAATTTATTATTCCATGGTTGTTTGGGTTGACCCGCTAAAACCGTAATAAACCCGCCTCTTATCCGGTTATCCCTCTTTCTCTCCTCCCCACGCAGCGTCACATTAATAAAAAAAAAAAAAAGGCAGAGTTGCAGAGAGCCAGAGGCATCAAGAACTCACGCGTCCCACTGTCCCTTTCTTTTCTCTCTCACCCCCACTCCCCACTCCCCACTCCCCACCCGACACGTGTCACTCACTGTCCCCCTCTCTGACTCCTCTTTTATTTCCCACGCGAGAGGTAGCCAGCCTCGTGACTGGCCAGTCTGGCCTATAGCCCCATATCCCAAGACCAACGGCTGATTTCCAAAAAAAAAAAAAAAAAAAAACCAACGGTTAGATCATTAAATGAAAAAAAGAATCAAATTTAAAATAGACTACAAATAATTAGTTATTTGTTGTATATATATTATTAAACATAATTTATTTTAACGAATTTTTATAAATTTATTTTACAAATTTTTGACATGCAAACAATGAAAAAAAGATAAAAGTTGAAAAAAACCTCTTTGGACCGGGCATGGACCGGACCGGACCTCCTTAACCCGTCCGGTTCACTAAGGGCCGGGTCTATCAAGGGTTTGGGTCAAGATTTGTGGGGTGGACCGTGATAACCCGGACCGGGATAACCCGTGAACCCGTGATAACCCGGACCAAGATAACCCGTGGACCATGGGGGTTTGGACCGGACCGCCCCGGACCGGACCGTTTTCAAAACACTAATTGAAACATATTATACTTCAATTTCTAATTTGTGCGACATTGTGTATTGCATCTTTAGCCGGAAGTCTCTTTTTCTATTTAAGAACTGTTTTTAATTGTCCATGATAAATCAGTTCTAAACTTTTAAATTTCTTTCTCAGTTAAGCAAATGATGACAGTTGAAAATTTAAGAATTAGAAACAAACAAATTAAAAACACAACGGTAGAAAATGTAAAATTGTAACCAATTTTTCAATCTCAACACAGTTGCATTGTGACACATTCAAGGTGTATATATATTATATCTAAATTCTAACATACTTATCAAGCTATCATTACACACTGTTAAATGGTTTGTGTAAAGATGCACATTTGAAATTTACTAATTCATTTATAATTGGGGAAATCAGGCGCAGAGAAAAACATATTAGGGCATATTAGCTTACAATTGTCCTACAATTGAGTAGGATGACAGAGGGAAGGGGATAGACTTGTCGGTTCCCTACTGGAGCACGTCTGATAATAAAGACCTGGTCCAATTGTCATATGGGATCAGACAACAGTGTAGGATGCGCCTACATGTATCCTTTGACGGCAAGGAAAATTTAAATCTTGAAAATGTATTAATTTCTTCTTCATTTTACTATACAGAATTGCACTCCAAAAAAAACAACTCAATCCAAGTAGTTGGTCCATGTCAGCATAACACAAATTACAAAAGTCAACACTTTGGTGTTTCACATAACTTTCGAAACATATAATTAAATAACTAGAGAAGCATAGAATTGGGCTATATAAGGAATAAATTTATTCTTTAATCATGACAAGCGATACAATATTTATATAATATTATAAATTTACATGTTCTATGCAATTTATACTGTCTATATAGACATATATGGTGCGATTTATTTAAAAAACAAATTCATCATCCATGAAGTAATTTAAGAAATTACCTATTCAATGTACCAACATTCTATCAGTAATGAAACAATTTTCAAATTGCATCACATTTGAGATATTGTCTATCTATTAATAAAAAAACAAATCAATAACTCTATTGATATGATTTTGTTACATTCTGATGTCTATTATCGCAACTCTCAAATAAACTCAATTAATTATCAATATATCAACTTCCATAAGCATGGTCTATCTATTGTCAGTTTGTCACACTAATGTCCATTCATACTTGATCAACTTTAATCTCAAACATGTATATGTTTGTTTGGAGAAAAAAGAAGCATTATTTATTTTCTTGTAAGTATCATGTTTTGCAATCCTACTATATTTGTGGACATTCTAGAGCGTCTTTATCATTTCTTTGAAATAGATTGTGGTCGTGGACAATTAAATGCTTACATACTGCGAGGAAGTGACTCGCTGGTTTCTCCACGCTGTGCTGGGCCCAACAACCGGGCCCACCTGAGCAAACTCCAGCTAGGCATGGCTTCTACTACAGCCCAGTAGAAAGATAAGCAGTTCACGGACCCATTTTTGACCGTTCATCAGTATTTAAACGGCTCACAATGCATTTATAAGGTTGCCTTCGCCAGCCGAAAAGGGTCAGTTGGTATAAAGGAATTGAAATGAAAATTGATTAGTGTCATTGGATGGTTGGTTTTACCATCACGCGCCATAGCTAAGGGGAACGCCTCAACGATGATCCTCATCCAGCGCACTTTATTTTGTACTCTAAATGTTCAGTTTGATAAGTACAAATGTTCCGTTATTTGAGTATAAATGTTTAGTTGGTTGCAACAAAAAATATAAATGTTATCAGTAAAAATGTTCATTTTATTAAGTATAAATGTTTAATTTAGTAAGTACAAATGTTCAGTTAGTTGCAATAAAAAAAATATAAACTATAAGCAAAACTGTTCATTTGGATAAGTATAAATGTTTAGTTTAGTAAGAATAAATGTTTAGTTTAGTAAGTACAAATGTTCAGTTTATTAATTATTACTTTCAGTTTTTTAAATAGATGCAATGTCAGGCGAAGGGATTATGAACCGGTCCGGTTCAAATTAAATTTTTCCGACTTTGTCCCTGGCGAGCCTCTCTCCAAGACTGACGCAGTGACGCACGATTCTATATAATAAAACTATTAGTTGATGCATTTAACTGAACACTTTTGATTATTAAACTGAACACATTTGATTATAAACTGAACATTTGTAACAGACACCTGCTAGTCACAACAGCGATGGCTCGCGATGGTCTTTTTTTAGCAATGAATTTATAGACTCTCAGAGATTTAGATTTCAATAGTGAGAATGCGGCTGTTATACAGGGAAGATCTTGACTTGGGACCCTTTCATCAATATTGAGCACCTATCTAGATCTTTCTTTTGGGAGTTTATTGAGTCCTTCTCTCACATAAATCAGGTACTCAATTTGATTATTGCCTCTTACTGTGACGGCTATGTATGTGTCAGGTTGAATGATCCAGGCACATCATTCATTCTTATATAGCAATCAGTATAAATATAATTTGACTGTTATTTTTTTTTTATATAATTATACTCAGAGTTCTACATTGGTTGGAGTAATTTCTTTTCTTTCAAGGATTAGAGAAGAATGTGATCTTTTGAGTTTTGAGACAATTTTCCAAGAATTATTTAGCTGACTGCGATTTTATGAGTTAGACATTAATTTTCAGTTTTATGTTATATAAGAATTAAAATGTAAACTATAGTAACAAAAAAGGATAAAAAGGAATATATATATAAACATTATAATCTGAGGTTTATTAACTCAATAAATAACTTTTGTATATCTTTATGGATTTATTTATCCATAGGAATGTACATCTGTAGTCTTCTTCAATTTACTATAAAAGATAAAATTCATTAGTTATCTTTTAGTGCATGATTTTTTTTTTTTTTTTTTTGTCGTTGTTGGATCGAGTTTGTCCTATATACCTCACAATAATGCATCAAAACTAATTAAGTTATAGTACAGCAAGCTATTTAAAGTATAGCTTTAAGATAACTATATATCTACATTTTACTTAACACCATCGTAATATCCTGAATCAGACCACGATATATATGAATAATACATGCTAAGATTCAACAGTATGTCGATTGAAGTTATGCGGCATACTATTAGAAATATATATTATAGGTAATTTTTTTTCCCTTTTTCTCTAAACCGAACAAATTGTGCATTAATACAATCACATGACATTTACATTTTCAATAAATCTGTTACCATTATATACCTCATACTTCAAGTGGAAAAATATAAAAACAAACATATATATTGGAAATGTTTGGTTTCTTTCTTCCCCTTGAACTTCTTTTTTTTTTTTTTGAGACAAAGGTAACTGAAACAACAAAATATAAACAAGCTAAATAAAACCAAACCTATTTGAAAATCCAAGTAGCTAGATTCATAGGTAGGCCTGTCAAACGTCTCGAAAAAGCACGGAACACCTCATTTTGTTTGCCGTTTCGTTAAGAAAAATATAAAAAAAAACAATTTTGTTAACCGTTTCATTTTCGAAACGGCACAAAATTATGTTTCGTTATTCGTTCCACTTCACAATTACATTGATTTTGGTTGAAAACGAGACTATCGAAATGGTTCAAAATGGTACAAATTTGTGTTTCGTTTGCCGTTTGAAATGAAACAAAAATCAGTTCCGTTAACCGTTTTGTGTATACGGAACGGCATAACATGTTTTGTCGCACTGTTGACAGGCCTATTCATAGGTGACTTCTTTGATTCACGTAAATTTTCAAATTTGGTTTGTTCACAAAAAAAAAAAATTCAAATTTAGGTCTAAATAATAAAGGCCATGCCGATTCCAGCACATGAAATGCATGGCAGGAGAAGGAAGAGGGATGGGGTGTGGGGGATGGCCATTAGATGGCAACGGCGTATGAGATGGCGTGGTCCTTATGATCCATGTCGGCTGCATGCATGATGCATCGGTCTCTCTGGTCAATTAATACATTTTCTTTTGGAGAGAGAGATAAGGTGTGGAGGTGCAATAATAAAGACGTACATATGAACATGTTTGAACCTGTTTGGGCTGGGATCAAACAAATGGTGCTGCCTTTCAGAAAAGATGGGGTGAACGTTCAAAACGAGTACACCAGATTCTCTGTGGCCACATATATACTAGCTCATCCTAAAGTCTTATCCTAGAAATTGCCTCAGAATCAAGGTCAAGGTTCATCCTAAATTTGATATCAATATAATGATTGCATGAAACAATAATAGAGGACATCGTATCCCAATTTTTTTTTAATCTAAATCCGCCTAAGGATATACCTCATAATGTATTCATACATTTTTTTTTTTTCTGAGTATTAATTTTTAGTTGAGTAATATACTTTCAATCTTGTACAATTGAATTAGCAGAGGAATGCTACATGGTAGAAAGTAATAAACCGCCTCAGACAATCATTGGAATTCAAATCCGGGATTTGTAATGGTAGAACTTGTAGGGGTGCTAAAGTACACCTGAGATTCACATTCTATGCTGGTCCAGTGTCTACATGTAGCTTTCCTCAATTGGCCAATGCATGTGCAAAAATTATTGCATGTAACAATAACAAAAATATCCTCTTTCTATATTTTTGTTTACATGTCACCAGCACGTAGGGTCATAAATGTGACATCTCACATCTATGTAATCTCGTTCATTAGTTCAATTATAAAACATAAGTATTAAATTAATCTAAAAATTTCATGGGAACCAATAATTGAGGGCCATCCGGCCTACAACGACAGGTTGACAGCCCGATTAAATCATGGGAATATTACGGTGACACCGAAAAAATTAAAACTAACGTTACTGTTCACACGAATATCGAAAAAAACGTTTAAAAATTCGAAATTTTAAAACTAACGTTGTTAGATCGGCAATCGGAATGCCGATGTTGGAAATTGCTTAGATCGGCAATTGGAATGCCGATCTAAGCTTAGATCGGCATTCCAATTGCCGATCTAAGCTTAGATCGGCATTCCAATTGCCGATCTAAGACTCCCCCTCCTATATAAGGCGACAGCGACCCCTCCCACCCCTCTCACTTTCTCTCGCGCGAGACCACTCTCCTCTCTCCACAGGTATGGTTTTTTTTTTATTTTTTATATTTAATTTATTTATTTAATTTAATTAGTTTAATTAGGTAATTAATAGAAAAAATAGAATTAATATTGAAAAAATAATTAAAAAATTACTAAAAAATCAGAATAAATATAAATAATTATAATATGTAATTTAAAAATTTTTTATATAATTTAATTAGTTTATTTATTTAATTTAATTAGGTAATTAAGATAAAAAAATAGAATAAATATTGAAAAATTGATAGAATAATTTTTTAAATGTAGAAAATTTTTTTAAAAAGAGACAAGCAGCGCTTCTAGTCGAGGTGAGTTTTTTTTAATATTTATACATTTAATTAATTTATTTTATTGAGAAAATAGGAAATGTTGTTGTATGAGAAAATACAAAATGTTGTTGTATGAGATTGAAAATGTTATTGTATGAGATTGGATTGAAAATGTTGTTGTATGAGATTTGAGTTTGTAATTAGGGGGGATTTGGGTGTTTTTTTTTCGGAAACACTCTAGGTATAGGGGAGATGCTGCCGAAATTTTATTAGATTTTTTACATTTTTAATTTTTATTGCAGTGTAATAAAAATGCCACCGAGAAGAAGAGTACCAGAAACATCAGAGGCACCACCTCGTAGATCTACGAGGCTTCGTGGAGATGTGGGCGCTTCTACATCTACCGATGCCGAGGCTTCTACATCAGCCGGTCCTGTTGTTCCTCCCGGTCCTGTTAATGCAGATCGTCTTTTGCATTTAGATGGGTTCAAAGTTCGTGGCACTGGTGTAAGTTATTATTGTTCTTTTATTTTTTTACTTATATACTTCTATGTTGGTATTATTTTTTAAAATAATGAAAAAATAAATATATACAGAATTGGAGGGCAGTAGTACATAAGGCTCAGATGTCACGTACTGCTGAGGTGGACGAGCGTCTGATGAGACTTGGACTGATACATTTCGTTCAGTTGGGTCATATGCAGCTCGATCATTCGCTTTTGCAGGGTCTGGCCATGTTCTGGAGGCCAGAGACCCACACTTTCTTTTTTCCGCACGTTGGCGAGATGACGGTCACTCTAGAGGTTCGTATCAATACCTATTTGTAATTTTATTTTTTTGGAACTATATATATGTATAAAATTTGAACTATTTGCAGGATGTGGCCTTTTTGTACGGTTTACCTACGAGTGGTAGAACCGTTACTGGACGGACCGATTATGACGCCATACAGTTACTTCAGGATTTTGCGTTGCCGGAGGATACAGACACGGCGATAGTTGAGAAGTGCTTCAGGGAAAAAGAACAGACGTAAGAAGGTTTTTTTAAAAAAAAATTTATGTTAATTTTAAATATATATAATTCTTACAATCAAATTACATTATAATGTAATGCAGGAAATCTTATTCCGTTAGATTCACGAAGCTGCGTAAGGTTTGGGATCAGATTGGGGGACCTGGCACAAATGATGCAGCGAGAATCGATAGATACACACGCGCTTGCGTGCTGGAGATTTTTGGGTGCGAGTTATTTCCTGACGGCACGGGTGACTCGGTTCCATGTTTCTATCTGCAATTATTGCAGGTTAGCCAACAAATAATGAAAAAAAATCACGCTTATGATATTCGTAAATATCTCACATTTATTCGTAAAAAAAAATTAATATTTGCAGGATCTTCATTCTAGTAACTCGGTGCAGTACAATTGGGGTGGGGCCACTCTTGCCATGCTATACCGAGGCTTGGACACTGCCTTCATTAATAATAATATACATGTTGCTGCTCCTTGGGTGCTCTTGCAATTGTGGTCGTATGCAAGACTGCTACTTAGTCGGCCGAAAATCATTCAGGATTTTGATGGTTGGGGTCTACCCAATATTGACTCGTGTCCGCCTTATGGGAGGTATGTTAATTTCATTTTAATTGAAATTTTAAAAATATGTTTTACTTGATTTTAACAAACAACAAAATGGAAATGCAGGAAGTGGACGACAAGACAGAAATCGAAGAAGGTGACCGGCCCTACTCGCGGTGGGATAGAGTATGCAAGGGATGTCTGCATGAAAATGAAGCCTGAGCACGTCGTGTGGAGGCCTTATGATCACATCAGGGCCCGCATGCCTCGTTGTGCCCAGGTTGAGCAGAGGATGTTCCTTCTACGCATCCCATGCATTCATTATTGGGCTGTGATGTGGCACCACGTAGATCGTGTTATGCATCAGTTTGAGCTCTATCAGACAGTTCCCCCACCGCCACCTCAGGTATATTTAACTCTTCATATACTATTTCATTATTTAATTCTCGCAATTACATTTTGTTGATTAACTGTCATTTGAATAAAACAGGCTTGGTCGAGAATGGAGCAATTGATGGGATATCACCATAATACCTATCGAGGCATTGATTGGCAAGAACTCTTTCGGTCTGAGGTCAACATGTGGACGAACACTAATGAGGCTAGGGTGGTAGAGGAGCGGCCGTGGAGCGAGGATATTTGGACCGACTACCGACGCTGGTTGAGGGTACATGGAGGTGCGCATCTTGTGCAGATTCCTGAAGGGGCAGCGTCTGGTCCGGCTCACGACCTGTCGTACCTTCGCGAGACGCCTGGTCACATGAATTTGGTAAGTTATATTAAGCAAAATTTTGTGCCTAACAAATAATTCAGTAGCTAACAAAAATTGAACAGGTCAAGCATACTTTGCGGGAGGCGTTGCGAGGATGTGCATGGGCTGTCACGAAGGGATTTCGTCGCGCTGGGAAGAAATTGCTGAGGGGGTGCAGCACGTCTTTGGATATTGTTGGCGAGCCTCATCGATTGCCTCGACTCTTAGAGTCGAAGGGTATTCATTCAGACATCGAGTCTATCCCTGATACGGATGATGAGGATTATGCACCAGAGCCGGGATCTGTTGAGGAGCAGCAGTTTATGCAGGTATAATACATTTTTTAATCACTTTTATTAATATTATTGTTATTTTTATGCTTAATATTCTATAATTATTTTTTATTATTATTATCTGTAACAGCATGATTTCAGTCTGCATGATTGGGATACATTTTTCGATGTTCCACGACCCAGTCAGCCTCTTATTCGGAGCAGACGGTCACATTCCCAGTCTCAGACCACAGAGCCGCACCCTCCACCCCATTCCCAGCCGCAGACCACAGAGCCGCAGCCTCCATCCCATTCCCAGCCCCAGACCACAGAGCCGCAGTTTACTCAGACTCAGTATCCTCCACCTCCACCATATACTCAGTCTCAGTATCCTCCACCTCCACCATATACTCAGGCTCAGTATCCTCCACCTCCACCATATACTCAGACTCAGTACGGAGGAGGGTACAGTCAGCCATTTACGTCTAGCCCCACACCTATCTCTCAGGCGGATGCTTATTACCAGGCATACGGTACTCCACTACAGGACCCATTCACACCTATGTCTCACCATCCAGTCGGCGATTCTGGAGCCTCATCTAGCAGACCGCCTCGTCATCGCACTCCATTGCCTCCCCCCCCTCCTCCCCCAGGACTTGCTCCAGGCCGAGAGCCTCGAAACTTGCCTGGTGCTCCATTTGATTTATCTCCTTCTCAGGGATGGTACCGTCGTGATGGACGTCAGTAGGATAGTGTGATATTTATTGTGATATTTATATTTTTGTATGAGAGTCTTATGATTTTATTTCGGACTTCTATTGCTATATTTCTATTTTGTGTTATGATATTTCGGACTTCTTGAGTTTTTATTTCTATTTTGCATAAAAAAGTTCAAGAAAATTCATAAAAAATCATATGATCTATTGATTGAGTATTAAATAAAATTCCAGAAAAGTATTTCTCATATTGGAAATTAAGGCTGAATATCGTATTAAATATAATTTCGCCTCTAAATTTATCCTTTAACGATGTAACTTTTTCGCACTTTCAGAAAGACTTTTCAACGAAACATTTAAAAAAACGACAAAAATAATCAATTAATAACTATCAATTAATAATTAATTAGATTAATATAAATTAATAACTATCAATTAATAATTAATAATTAATTGTATAAATTTACATTAATATAATCAATGATAACTATCAATTAATAATTAATTAGTAATTAAAATTAATTATATAAAAAAATTTCAAATTACATATTATAATTATTTATATTTATTCTGATTTTTTAGTAATTTTTTAATTATTTTTTAATATTTATTCTATTTTTTCTATTAATTACCTAATTAAACTAATTAAATAAAATAAATAAACTAATTAAATTATATAAAAAATTTCAAATTACATATTATAATTATTTATATTTATTCTGATTTTTTAGTAATTTTTTAATTATTTTTTCTATTAATTACCTAATTAAACTAATTAAATTAAATAAATAAACTAATTAAATTATATAAAAAAAACACACACACCTGGAGCGTGAGGGGGAGGAGGGTCGCTGGCGGCTTTTGGCTTAGATCGGCAATTGGAATGCCGATCTAAGCTTAGATCGGCATTCCAATTGCCGATCTAAGCAATTTCCAACATCGGCATTCCGATTGCCGATCTAACAACGTTAGTTTTAAAATTTCGAATTTTTAAACGTTTTTTTCGATATTCGTGTGAACAGTAACGTTAGTTTTAATTTTTTCGGTACGGTGACATGTAATGTTTTCATCTTTCAATATCCCACATTGCTAAGAACCAACTTTTAGTCTGCTGAAAGGTGGTAGGTTAAAAATCCGATTGAAATCTTTCATAGACATTTAATTTAAAAATAAATTAGATGATTTGACTCCAATTTATCTTCAATATATATATATATATATATATATATATATATTTATCCCACATCATTTTTTATATCGCTAAAAAAAGGACAAATATGCAATTTTTTTAAGAAGAAAGATGGATTAAAGTCTTTCAAATTTTTTAAATTAAATTTTTAAAGGATACCCTAACTAAGTTTCCAATATGTGATCTCCATTTAAAATATGTTGTCTTTTTCCATAAAATTAAAAATGATTCTCACACAAAATATACATTTTAGTTCAAATATATTTGCATATTCAAGTTAAAAATGAACATAGAGTCTAAAAACTTCCTTTGAAATTCCACATATCTATTGATAGTTGTCATAACATGTGTTTTGATGAAATTTAAAATATATGAAAGCTAGTTGACAGCAAATTTAAACGAAAATATTTATCGATCTAGTCATTTCAGTTCAAAAAAAGCTTTCGTACATTTAATATTCAAACTGAAATGACTAAGATAAGTTTGAATATTAGAATAGATAAGAATTCGGCTGAGTATACTGACAATCACAAAGTCGAGTCTTCCACAATTAATATGATGTTATGGCATGAAAAACTTGCTGGAAACAAATTAACAAAGCTTCTCTTTTTAGTTAAGAATTGAGGCAGGTTAATTATCTACTAGTGAGCTAATTATAAATTAATATATAGAAGAGGTTTAAATATATTTATTTTCTATGTGTTCATATATAAATGCTTAATTATGAGAATTCTAAAAGATGCATATCTAGATCTATATTATTTCTCAACTGGTGAAATTAAAATTCTTTCAAAATTAGTTAAATAGAACCAAACAATTGCAAAAATCAATGTGAGGAAATTGTTCAGTACAGTAAATTACATCTAATTATTATAATTAATTTCATATTTGAATTTCGAATTTTAAATAATTAAAACTCTGGAAGATATTATGATATTATGCTGATATGATAGCTAGTCACTTTGTGTGCTAAGATAAGAGGTCAGGTTACGGATACCCCCGGAGAAAAGAAAAAAGAAAGATAAAATAAACAAACTAAAATTATTATTGTGTAAACAAACAATTTATGGTTGTTTGATTAGATATGACAACAAACTTCTACTAAATAAAGTGATATTTCAGAAACCAATTACATAAAAATAAATTTTAAAAAAATAGAATGGGAAATTAAAAACATAAACCACAGAAATTTGGAAATTGCGGTCTTCATTTACTATCGAAATTAATTTGATAGTTAGGACTTAGGACAAAGTCGCACTTTCAATTGATTAATTCGCATATGTTCCATTTTTTTACCAAACACAAATTTTACAGAAAAGAGAGAATACATAGCAAATCTTTTACTTGTTAAAAATATGCAGTATACATTGGTCGACTCTACACACAAGTTGTTTCTCTTGTCAAGCGTATTGCTTTCTTGTACCAAGTCAATATTGTTAAACTATTAGCACCAGAAATGGACCTTTATTTTGTAAGTTATCGAATATTGTCTATGGAGACAAATGTACCAAGTATCAACTATAGATAACTAGTAACGTACTTCTATTTTCTAGTTTCCCATGGTTTGAAAATAAGAAACAAAAATCTGTCGATAAGGTAGAAGAAATGTTCACTGATTAGCATATACGTCGTTCTTTTGACTTGGTCAAGGCGAGGGGAATCGAGTAAAAGTCTGAATCGAAGTCCTAGTTCTACTATTGCATTGGTGACTTACAGATGCTTTGAAAGAAAATTGTACATACATTGTAATAATTGCAAGGTCGACTTATCTTTCGGTTATGAGAAAATAGGTCTTCAAATTTTAAGTTTTGTCAAATATCCTTAAATATTCTAATATATACTAAGTGATACATCAAGCTTAGCTCGATACGGAAATTCTTACTTAGATTTAATTATCAAATTTGTTGTAACCGATCGAGTTTCATTGTACGAAAATTTTCTTAAAATTTTAATATTGATTATCATTTGCAATGATTATATTGCAAGTTAGATTATATGATATTATTTCAATTTTATAAAATATATTGCATATAGGGATTTAAAGCAACGATAGAAGAGACCAAATAACAATTAGACATAAACTGCAATTTCCAAATATATTTAATTTTTAAATTAAATAATGATTGGTACAACTATTTTTAATATATTTAAACAAAAAAAGAGAAAACTATTTTTAGGAATAGAAAATACGATCACAGATTTTAATTAATAGTATAGATATAGATGAGATAGCATAACCCACCATTGAAGGCTCAAAATTGATAAAAAAAATTGAGACAAATATTTATAATTTGGATAATATTTAAAATTCTTATAATATAGTTCTCTTTAATTTGTACAAAGTCAGGAAAAGAACTATTATGTATTTTATGGCATACTAGCAAAAAAAAAAAACTCAATGTTTACTTTTTATTTTATTTATACACAAAAAGCATAGTTTCATAAGCAATTAAAATTTGAACAACTACTTTTAATTTTAAAAAAGCAAATGATATGAAGTAAAATTCATATAATTTAATTAAATTAATAGCAAAATTTGTGATGTATTAATATTCATTAGAGTATTTGAATAATAATAGATTTATCATAGATATTGTGGTCACATTCTTTGAAATATTATGTAGTTAAGTTAGATTATTCGAGGGCTAATTTAGTATGGAAGAATATCAATTTGGCACAATTAGCAAACATGTACACCAAATATGTGAATAAATTTTTATTTGAAATAAAATTATCATACAATCAATAAAAATTAATATAATAATATGGGGGAAATAATTTTATGAAAATAAATATAAGGATTTGTATTGGATTATAAATGCATGAGCTCGAACAAAACCTATTATTGCTTTCCACATTTCTTTCTATTTTTTGATAAATTTTCTCTTAGGCCCCGATCGGAACGCTAAAAAAAGGTCCACAATTCGGAAATGGAATTTCCAATCTCAAAAAAACGTGATCGGAAGAGAGAGTAGCAGAGGAAAAGAAACGATTTCGGAAGATTTTACCAGCCTCAAATCCCATACGGAATTCTCGCCTAAAATATCAAAATTTGGCGAGAATTCATTACTCCCGTTAGATTCTCTTCCCCTCTCTCTGTCTCTGTCCTCTGATTGTCTGATTGATCTCTGATGAAATTGCAAGAAATTTCTAAGTTCCTCCCGCCGATCAACTGAAATCAATTCTCGTGAAAATTCTTCTCTTTTCTTTTCCTCTGAATTCAATTCTTTTCTACGTTCCTCTCTGTTCTGATCAAAGCCTTAATTAATTACTGTTGGGTAAAAAGAGAAATTTTTATTGAAAGCAATAATACATTGTTTATCATACATGTATGAGATGCATTCATTTTATTTTTCTTTTTCTTTTTTGGTAATGTAACTTGGCAACTTGATTCGTTCAGGTGCTAATTGAGGAAAACTTTATCTCATTAGTAATCTTTCAAAGATAGAAAGAAAGATATAACATTGATCCAACACCTTTGCTCTTTTAATTTGAAACCGTGCTCTTGGACTTTTATTTGGAGTGAAACATTTGTGCCGTAGATTCAACCAAAGTATAAAAATTAATGATGCAGATCAGATATAAAGAGTTGGATACACCCTTCAGTTGAAATTTTTGCATCCTTAAATTGTACTCTTATAGATAGTAGGATTAAAGTTCTGGACCTATTTATTGTAATTTAAAAGTCTAGGAAGTATTATCCAGCCACATTTTAGTATTATAAAAAGTTGTCTTTGGATCTTCCACCATAAAAAACTGTGTCCAGTCTCCACTTTTTACTATTTATAACCAGCCAATAAACAGGGTTAAGAGATTATAAATGGTGGATAATTTGCATCTAATCCTATAAAATTGGCAACTGTTGATGGTTAAGGTATGATGTAAACACCTAAAAAGAAGTCGGAAATAGTTCAGAGTTTGATTTCGACAAGAATATCAAAAGTCAATAAGAACGTGTTAACTTCTATTTGAAAAATTGAAAGTTGAAACATAGCATTGCAGCATCAACATTAGAATTTCCCAACTCAAAAACTACTTTTTGCTTGCTTAGCAAGTTGCCAAAATCTTTTTTGAAGAGTTGCCAAAGTTCATTGGATCCTGCCACTTGAAAGTTGAAACCACTAGAAGACAAGATGGGTCCCTATGTAGAAATTCTGACCCCTACCAATATCTCTCCTTTCTAGTAGTAGATTTTCTAATTTCTGTGCCTCTGTATTGCTCTGTCAAGTCATGTTTCTGTTTAAAATGGAAATTTCTCTCACAGTATATAGACTAGTTTATTTCATGAATAGTGGTCGTAAAATTTAAAACTAGTTGTTCGTGCCAAACTTATGATTTTATAGTGTACAATTCCACAAATAACTGTATGAAAGTAACATACAGAAGAAATTTCAAAATATTTCCTCTCATTTCAAGGAATTTACTTTCCTAATAGATAACACCTAGATAGTTTACTACCGTATAAATTGTGCATTTTCAAAAACAATATTCACTAGAAACTACAAACCTTGGATCCCCTAGTACGTACATAGACATTTCTTTCTTCTACTTTTTTTTTTTTCACCTATTCATGGAGTCCTCAGAAGTGCATGGATTCGGTATAAATTTTTGGGCTTTCCATACTCAAATCCAATGGTTTCTGACCTTCTATTAAATTGTGGGCTTCCAAAATAGTGTTTTGGTATGTATAACAGCCCTCTCGCATTAGTATTATTTCAATTTTTTTTTAGCACTCCGCAGTCTCCGCTGAGCATCCCAGGCCTCAAAAAAATTCTATCAATTCAATTTAGAGGATGGTTCTATCTATTGCCACAAATTATCATTAGAAGGGGCATTTTAATAAAATAAACGAGTTGCAACTGTTGTTGTTGTGATAATTACACAACATAAGTTAAAATCTTTTATGTCTTTTTCGAATTTTACAACAGAAAAATAGTTTAATTTTAAGGAAAGAGCAAAATTATGTCTTAAATATGTAGTTATTTATTTTAGATAATCGTATCTGTTTTCATCGACAGCCAAAACAAGGGTAACATATGGGTTTAACATATAAAAAATATTTATTTTCCAGAATTTTCTGGGTAAACATGAAAAAGACAAAAAAAATACAAGATGTGGTAGTATCCAGTAAAATCAGTGTTACGTAACTTGGATAAGAGAAATCGTCCCAGAAATTCAATGCGTTGTAGAGATTGGTGGTGGTTAATTATTAATGAACGATCTACATATGCATTGAAAGCAGCCGCCGAAATTGACGGTCGTGATTGCGATTGCTCTCTCTCAAGTCCATCTCACGTGGTCTTGTCACTCAATATCACACCACCTTGAGCTTGCAATGACGGGATTTATTTATTTATATATAAGTATATAATTAACAGTAGTTCGAAGTCTTGAGTTACACTTGCTTATTTAATTAACTGAATTTAACACATATATATCAGTCATATTTTTTTTATCTTTCACATCTAATTGTTATATTTTTTTTATACTTAACAAGTTATAATGTAATTAAATTTTTATAATGATCGATTATAAAATCAAATATCAGATATATTTCAATACAATATGTGGCATTTCCAAAGCTGGAAATTCAAAAGACGTGTTTATGTATACTTAAAAAAATCCACATAAATTGAAAAAAATAATAATAAATAGAGTACTTCTAAATCAACCGATCTATGAAGTGGTTGACAAAATGCTTTTTCTATCATAAATTATGTGAGTAAATGATTACATGCACCTTATTTTTTCTATATTGTTATTTCAACACAAAACAATAATAATTTATTGTTGAAAATGAAATTGCATTATGCAGCCGATTCTTTGAAACAAGTCAGAAATTATCAAAAGTAAAATGTGAATATTTTTCCAATTTCAAAAGAATAAATTCATAATCTTGTTTATCCAAAATCAGAAAATTTTGGGGAAAAACTCATATACATTAATACATGTAATCCAATTTTGATAAGTCATTTCAGACGGCTGTCTGATCTTGTTCGATTAGGATTTAGGAGAGATACAATTCTCTACTTTTCCCTTCAGAAATGAAAATAAATTGGTATTTTTGCAAGAATTTGACAGCATTGCACCCACCTTCTAGTTCACATATCAATAAGTTGACATTTAAATGTTCTTAGTAGTATAATAAAACTTACAGTATTTTATTTCAATTGCTGACCTCCATTCACCACAAAAATTGTGAATAAGCACATATGGCCATTGTCGCGACATTTACTAGCTGCAACGATCAACAGGTGGGTGTGTGCCATCGCAATTTACGAGTGCTATAAAATTATTTACATGGGAAATGAGCTATACTTCTTTCTTCCATAAAGCAAGGACGAATATGCTCAGCTTTGCCATATTATACCTGTCGTTGGATCAAAGAAATGCTTCTGCAGTGATTCAAGAGAGACATTGATCAAGAAAGGAAGATTTTGTCTTTATGAAAAGAATGTTAAATTGATATAAGAGAATTTGGGTTTTAATTAGACTTCCATCACGCAAATGAGCTTCTTTGAGCAAGAGAAATGGATCTTTAAAAGCTAAACAAGGACCAAGCCCACACTACGGCCCGAAATAAACTTCTTGTATCTCACATTTCCACTTCCACGTACAGGTTACCGAGGTGGCGAGGTTAAAAATTTTAAAATTGCGGCCTTTGGGCTTTTATGAGCTTAAAGCTGAAAAGCCCAAAAAGGTGCCAAACGTAAGATGAAGTGAATTTTACATTGACCATAACTAAATGACATTTAATTTTAACCAAGTCAATGCAAAGCTATTTTTTAGTGAATATAAGGTGCCACCTACTTTTTTCTTCTGAATCTGTGGTTTGTACCCAAGTTTCTTTCAGTATGCATATCCCGATATCCGTATGAACAGTTGTGAATATTAACAGGAACTGTTTTCCATACCTACCTTGTATTAGGCTCTTTTTTTTTTTTTTTTTTTTTTGGAAACAAGTGGACATTCGTCCACCACTCTTCCATTGAAAATAGAAAAGTTCGTGTAAAACGGAACTAATAAAGCTATCCCCTGATGCTTCCTCTCCTCTATTATCTATTATATCCTATTCTAACTTCTCAAAAACCGGCACTGGTACCATCCCTATCTAATGGTACCATATTAGGCTCATTTTTAAAAGCTGATTTCTTGAAATTTTTAAAGAACTTGTGCATTGAGAGACACGGTTAAGAGAGATAGAGAGAGAGAGGGCGGGGTTGACACCAACTTTCTTTTTCTTTTTCTTTTTTTAAATTTTCTTCTTTTCATTTAATAATATACGCATACAAAGGCTGCTAACTTATTGTTTTTTTTTTCTCTACAACCCAAACCCTACGAATAAAATGTCTGGGCCAACCTTTCCCTCGCAGGCCTTCGTGACAACACATTCCCTGTCCCTTCGGCCTGACCCACACCCCAGTCAGTTTCTCTCCTACTACTATGCCCCGCTAACCCAGCACTCACCCCAACCACACTATCACCACTACTGTCAGTATACAAAAACGGACGAGAAGCCATGTTAGGTACTGGATTCCCACCGGAATCCTCAAACTGAGTGTTCGGACCAGCCAAGATGCCCGAACTTATTCGATCAGAGTCACCGAAAAAGAAATCACACAATGTGGACTCTTCATTGCTGGTTGAATTTCGAGAGCTGTCCACACTCGCCATGCTTTCAGTACTCATGCTGGATGAGCCCTCATCAGAGTTGCTGAAGAGAGACGAGCTGTCGCTGGAATATTCAGACGGGTTGTGGTGCCCGTCTTTGAAAAGGTATAAAGGGAGCTGGTTGTTTTGGTTTGGGCCTGACGAACCACCCAGGTTTGTTGGCTTGTGATGTTTTAGTTTTCTTGGCACTGGGTCAATCGCCATGGCCCTGCGAACAGAGCTCGGAGCCCTAGGTGAGCACCTGATGATACAGTTTTGATTAGAAAGTGATATTTCAAAATGGCTCCAATTAAAGCTGAAATTAGTTCAAAAAATCGAATGTTTGGTCCCAAAACTAAACCGGAATTTTTTCACAGAAGAACCTCAATGCAGTAGGAAATTTAAATGAAAAAATCTGTCTGGTTATGGCTTGTGCAACAATTAGTACCTAAGTTTTGTACTTGACAATTCAATTTACCTGGCATATAGAAGCAAGTATGCACATTTGGATAAGACAGCCTCAAGAGAAACCTGCTCCACCTGAAACAAACAAATCAGAATCAAGCACCTAAAGTAGGAGAACTTCATTAAAACAAAAGCTAGAAAATGGAAGTCCTTTAGAACCCTATATCGAGTAAACATAAAGCTAATATTCAGTGCCTAGAACACAAAACAGCTTTTAGGTAACAGAAAATTATAGGACTGTAGGAATATAAAGATTGTTACTAGGGTTGGGGGCAGGGAAAGGGGTGTTTACCATGCTGTCGTTGACCTCGTACCACTTCCCATGAGTATCCTTCACATAGCATACATAGTGGCCAGAGAAGGCAGCATTGTTGACATCACGGTGAACCACGACAGCATAGAGGCTGTAGACAGGCGACTTATCCTCAGTGCCACTCATGTACTGGGCCAGATTCAGGTGCTCTGGAAATCGTACTGGCTTGTTTATCTTTCCAAATTTGCCCGACTGCCACAGATTACAAAAAATAAAATAAAAAATGTCACCAGACTGCACTGGAAGTAAGAACGAGGCATTTTATCTTCATACATCTAAAAAGCTCAAACAACTTTTGCATGCTTATATAATTACCATCTAGTTGAGAAAGCAAAATACTTAGGCCCTGATCAAAATGTTTTTTACACGGGATTTCATTTCAATTCAATTGATTTGACATGATTTCGTTGGACCTAATTACATGGGAATTCCAACCAAATGACACCAAATCTGTTCATTTTGATCGCGAATTTTCCAATGAAATGAAATCCCATGTTAAAAAAATGGGAGTTTGATCAGGGCCTTAAACTGTTCAATAAGTCAGTAATATATAGGCTTGGCAGAACCTGATGTGGAAAAAGGATACGAACCTGGTATCGTTTAAGTGCAATAGTAAGTACATTCGGAGCCTCCAGTATAGTCATCTTTTTCCTTGCACGCTCGTACGATTTGCACCTAAACCCCAAAATAGGGGGAAAAAAGAAAAGGAATGTTATGTTTATGAAGAAGTACAACAAATAACCACAAGAGATCTAATAAATATCAGCAATGTACATCTTCAAGAAACGAAAATTTCCCAAACAAGAGAAAACATAGACATGTCCAGTCCACAACAACAACAACAACAACAAAGCCTTTAGTCCCAAACTAAAACATAGAGACATCAATTTAGTGAAATTAGGGTTGCCACTGGGTATGTGTTGACAAAATATGAAGAGACGGTGGAAAGAGCATATTACCTATCGCACTGGTACTTGTTATCTCCATCCAGGACTTCAGCAGATGTGAACTTCACAAGTGCCTCTTCTAAGGTGGTTATGTTTCCTTCTATTGGCAGTGTTAAATCCATCATCCTCTCCCACTGCTCTGAACTCCCATGGCACTTCATACACCTAATCTGTACAAATTGGACAAAAGAAATAATTTAAAATTCTCAATTTAAAAAATAATGACTAACTGCACAAAAAAACAAGGTGTAGACACTGAAAGTGCTAACTTCAGGAAAACAACCTTGGAGCGCAAATAACCCCCAAATATTAGTTGCACAAGTGTTGTTTCTTCAGCCAGTCGGTGGTTTGCAGGTATACCTGCTTCCTTGACGCACACTGCCTGCATCTTCTCAATCACATACCTATAATTAAAAAATAAGCACAATGAGAATATGTATTATTCATACATATTAATAGCATAATTGCTGCAACTAAATACTTCTCGTCCTACCACCTGACAACGCATTATATTAGCAAGAATATCTGGCTTTCTTAATTCATTTTACTGTACATATAACAAGAAAAACAGTGTTTACATACTTCATGAATTCATGTGCATCTTCTTCACGGCCAAGGCCGAAGGGGCTCCCAGCATCTCTAAGGCCAGAGAGAATATTTGCTGGTGACAAGCTCGGTTTGCCTTGCTTTCCCTTTAATACAAGCCTCTCAAATTCACATGTGAAGCACCAGTCTGTTTTTAAACCGCCTAACCAGGAAAGAGACAAAAACATAAAATTATACTTAAATATAGCTGTTTGAAAATGGGTAATTAACAGGTAGGGGAGACAGAATGCGTACACTTCTTAGTATGAAGACCCTCAAGGAGGTAAGCTGTCAATGGGCGAGTAAATGTCAAGCATTGAAGCACAGTATTTGCATAACAGCTACACAGTAAAATTAGAGAAAAATTACTTACAGTTGTACTTGCAACAAGATTAAAAGGAAATATAGAAGTAACACCATCTTGACAAGTACCTGTTACCACAATTGGCTAGCCCAAATGGCCGCAAGTCTGTTCTGTCGCTAATATAGAGCTTGAGAAATAGATCATAGGGGAAAAGCATCTGTTACAATTGAAATGTAAATTGCCAGCTTAGCATCCATTTGAATAAATTATTACATGCAAATAATGTGCATGCACTAAGGACAAATCAAATGCACATGCACTTAAATGCATTAGAAACAACAACTTATAGCCCATTAATAATATCTAGTGCTAAGTATTGTATCAAGGAAAATAAGAAGATTATAGTGTCAATAAAAATTTTCCTTTTTATGAATTAGAAGGTAAAGAAATTCTTTTAATAAGATCGCAAGGGTTCATACTTCATAGCAATTGTACCTCGAGAAATTTTGTATAAACAAGTCGGAAATAATAATTTTATTGCAAATACTTCTGCAAAAGAAACTAATAAAAAGAACTTTTGCAATTGACAATTTTCCCAATTTAAGTCTAATTGTCATTCAATTAGGTCCTTCCCTAACTTTGTGATATTAAATTACTCTATTCCTGCTTCTTGTTTGCACTTTTGATCCTTCGAAAACCATTTCATCATATAACCTAAACCCTTCCCTCTAGAACTAGCTCCATTAACATGAAACTGGCATTCGGATTTTTGCGTAGGCCATATTTGCAATGATTTAAGTGGTTAAGCTGAGTTTGTCTCTAATTAGTATAAAAGTTAAATTAAAATTATCATAATAATAAAATTATAAAAACAAACAAGATTTTAATAGAATATAGGAACTTCAATACATACCAAATCTGTTGGGTAATGCCTCGTTACTTTAGAAATGGAGTGCTGCTTGGTAAAGTTCTTGACAGATGTTTCTGTTTCATTGGCCACACCACCCTCATTATCCAATAATTTACTAGCAACTCGCAAAGCATCACTGACCTTCTTGGCCGATTCTTTCACGACAGAATAGCTTCTTCGGTTTGACACCATCTTTTTGGCTGTAACTTCCTTTACTGAACTTTTTGAGCTTTTCAATACATTCTTTTCAGTAACCGACCCACTATTGGGCATCACAGGTGGGGTCCCAATGACAGACTGAACAGGATCGTCTGTTTTCTCTTTATTATTTGCTAAGAGCTTCTCTTCTGAGGACCTACTAGGAGGAGACACGACACTGGCGGCTTGTGTTGCAGTGGTAGTATGCAGTTCTTCTGCAGGGACAACTGTCACTTTATTACCCGATGCCTCCAGTCCAGAATTATTGTCACCTTGCGATTCATTTGGCATACCTTCGACCCTCGAATCTGCATTAACTGTGCTCGACAAAATATTGGGCTCAGCCAATGAGGGTGATTTGGGAACTTTCTCCGCAGATGATTGGGAGGGAGCAGGTGCTTCAAATTTTGGGCTGCTCTCAGGCATTTTCGGCTTGTCGACACGTGCACCTTTTGAATTTGCACTTGGATTTGGCGCGCTTGCTGGGCCGTTGGGTTTGTTATCTGTTTGAATTTGTGCCTCGCGGCACTCATCCTTGTGACCTTGTCTCCAGTGAATAATTTGGCACTTTCCGGAGCTGAAAGTTTTCATCAAAATTTGGAAATTAGTAATTCGAATCAAGACCTCAGCTCCATAAATCATGCTTTTCAAATTAGTAAATCTAGATTTAACTCCTATTTAATTGATCACAACTTTGCTCTTTTTAATTTCAGAAAGAAGAATAACAAGTCGTTCCTAAATTTCAGAAAGCAAAATCACTCAAATTGTTTCAAGCAAGTGAGCTAAAAACTGGAAAATAAAAAAATCAATATCAAAATTCATGATCAATCTACAACCTAAGCCCAAAATTTCATCTTTAATAAAGAAACCCTAATTCCAACAATTCAATCAATTTCAAGCTGACCACAACAAAATACCCCAAAGAACAATAACCTAGGTATACAAAATCAACCTAAAACTACAACTAGAGCTAACTCGTACCAGTATCTGACAGCCTTGCACCTCGCACAGCGAGTCGTCGTCTCCCTAAAGCAAACAGCACAAACAGGTCTCTTCTCCATCACGGACGGAGAAGGAGCAACGGTCGCATACAAACCAGGCTGAGCCATAGATGGACTCGGCGCATCATCATCTACCACCACTGACGACGTCTGAGGCTGTGGGACCCACCCAGACTCGCGCATGATTGACGCCGTATACTCCCTGAAAGCCTCCATCTCAGCTCGCTCGGCCTCGGCCGCAGCTAGGAGCGCCAAGCGCCGCACCTCCTCCGCTCTCGCGGCAGCGTTGCGCCATCTCCGACGAACTACAAAGGCCAACACGGGGCCCAGAAAGAGGAGCACGAGGGCCCACCCCAAGTGCCCCCCTGTTTCCCCCATTCCTCAACCAGTGCCTCTCTCCACGCCGCCACCACTCATAGATCTCTCTCCTTAAAGCTCAGATCGCTTCTCAGACTGGATCCAGTGGAAGCGTCTTGTTCCACTCTAATTCCGATCACTCCAATTTCACACTGAACTCAAATCAAATCGCCTAATTTCAAGGAACAGAGAGAGAAAGAGAGGAGAGAATAATAAGGAAAGGGGAAAAGAGAGAAAGAGAGACGAGAGAGGAAAGACAAAATGGTACGAGATCAAACGGACGGATGCAACATGTTTCCTTATCCGGCGGCCACAACAAGACAAGGTATAAACTGCTCCTACCACTCAGAATAAGAATAAAGAAACCGGATACCCAAGTTATTCCTGCGGAACAACGGAAACAACTAGAGGTTACAGAGGACGAAAGGAATTTCACACACGCTGCCCTCCTACTCCTAGGATAACCCTCTCTTATTCCCCTTCTATCTACCGTCCGATCTATAAAATCGACGGCCGGATGAGAGTTCGCTTCTTGTGATTCACGCGATTGAATGTTCCTCGTAAGTGTGTGCACGTAAATTATTCTCTGCGCGAAAGCAGGATCCGCCGTTAATTGCTATAAAAGAGGAATGATCTGGACCGTTGATTCGGATCGTAAACCGTATACCACGAACTCTGCGGGGGTAGAAGTGGAAAACAGGTGGCGAGTCGAGGGAATGCCGTCTGGACCAAGTCATGCGACGTGCCGGATTCTCTTTCTCAGCCGTCCGATCAAGCGCTCCGGATCGATCGTTGGAATATGTGGACCGTTAGATGAGGCGAAACCTGACAAATTTGCACCGGGTCGGATCGTGCTGGAATCGGGTCTTGCGTTGCGCGTGTTACCACGTCGGTTTCGGTTTTGAAACCGCTGACGTGGCGTTTGTGGTATTTAGCGATAGGTTACTGAACTTACTGGGGGAGATGGTGTTGATAGAGCACGAATCTAGATGAGAGAATGCGCGATCCGATGCTTCGGATGTCGCCTGATCGGAGAGATTTGTTGATTAAAGAATATTAATAATTAGCATTAAAGGTCGGATTAGCGGTGCAAATCACGTCACATGCTTTGTTGTACGGATGTTTCGGGTCTTCTCGTTTTGATTTTCTGTGCCATTATTCCTGTGGGCTTCAAGCTTCGGAAGAAACGGCATTTATTTTGTGGTGCGCACATTTATTATTGACAGTTATCACAGCTTTGACGTTTATGATGAGCACCATTCTTTTTTTCAATTAATAATTTAATATTTAAACTCTAGACGAGAAGTTCGTACTGTTAGGTTATATTTTATTTCTAAATTAATATAACGAATTCACGTTAAAAAAAAATAAAAAAATGAGAGTCCATTTATATTAAGAAAACAAAACGACTAAAATTAGATCACTGTTTTGACAGTTGCTGTTTGAAACTTAAATTTTAAGAGAAAACAGTTGTACTCATGATGAGGCATTGAATGTTGTTTGCTTAAATATCTCTTATTTATTATTTTTATGGTCATCAGCGTCAAAATTTAATAAATAATGCAAAGCAAAAAATAAAATAAAATCAGTTATCTCATACTTTGTTAAATATTGTTTTCAGCATCTTTTTATTATTGAGATTTATTTGCTCATCTAACAAAAGCAATAAAACCCAATCACTGAAAAGATTCAAACTTGTGTTGCTTGAATGCTAAACAATTTTTAAATTATCTCAAAATCTAATACATGCACCTTTTTTAATTTAATATATTAACTATTGAATTGATAGATAATGCATCTATGAGTTTAATCTTTTACTTTGTAAAATATTCTAAGAAATAATGGATAGATGTATCATAAAAGTTATAATTCTGCAATGAAGCATTTCCATTTAGTATATTTGTTCATAAGTATTTCGATAATAATGATAAATGTGTGTACCAGCCACCAGGCCCGGGAAAGCTTAAAAATTAAAATGGTGAATGTAATTAGGTTCTTCAAAAAAGAGGTTTGCATGTTTCGAAAGAAATGTTTATTAATTAACAAAAGGCTGATAAAGATGCAACAACATCTTTCCCTTCTTTTTTTCCTTTTGGATTTGTTCATCCGAGTTGGCCAAAATTTCCAACTGTTAGTTTTTGACACTTGTGTTTTAGATTTGCAATTTCAAAGGGGGGGGGGGGGGGAGAAGGGACTTAGTTGGCTACTTACCAAAACAGAACAATGTTTTTTTATGAAAACTCTAAACCCTAATAAGAGCAGCAATAAACGCTAGTAATACTTTCATATCTTTTTTCTCATTGCGTATGAAATTAAAACTATTTAAAACAACTCCCTCCTTGAAAGGAACATTGAGTTTAATCAACGCACTATTTCATGTCCCCTCTCATTGCAATTAAATAGCAATTATATATTGTATTAGCTGTCTAGACCTTTTTAAGTACATTGAATTCAATGAAGTTATTTAATTTAATTACATAACTGAGAATAATTTAATTACATGAAGTTATTTAATTTTATTACATAAAATCACTCGTGGTTTTATATCTCATCTGTTTTAAATTAAAATAAAATTATTGATCAATTATATATATATCTATACCTCCTATAAAGTGTTAGGAACTCAAGTCCTTGTGTAATTTTAATTTTTATTACTAATTAATACTTAATTAAACATGCACAACAAAGATCTAGTATATAAGCATCAAGAACTCATGAGAAACGAGAATGAAATTTCGTATCTCTTCCAAAATCGTATTTGGAAGGCTTGACCTCGTTCTTTAGGAGTATATGGCGTGCTCACAACCACCTTGACTTTGGCCTCGAGTCCATCTAAAATATTATCCAATCTTCTAGAGGTTTGTGCTAGCAAATCCTAGAACAAGGCTAATTTCTTGTTGCATTTCTTTACAAAATAAACTCTTTAATTTGTGGCTAATATTCAACACATGAATTTTCTATAGAAGAGCAAAATTATGGCAGCAATGGAGGAGAGAAAAATCATCTTTTTCTCTGAAAATTTCGGCCCTAATTAATAGGATAGAGGCAAGAGGTTGATTCTATATTTAGCGGTGTTGTTTCCCTAATTAACAGCCCTATATTTAGGCATCCAAACCTCATCATTCTTTCACCCCATATGAACAAAATTGCCCCCTATATGTTGGCCACGAAATGACCTAATTTAGCCATTTCATTTTATTATTTTGCTCTCATATTAACACATTAAATCATTCATTTAATGGTCCAATTAAATTGCTTTTTTAATTGAGCTGAAATATTCATTTAACTAATTAAAATATGTTCAATAAAATTAATTATCAACTCATTGATAATTATTTTGGAATTAGCAATTTGCATTAATTTATTTCTATATGATCCCTTTGATTTAATTAATTATAACGGTTCGTAACGGTATATAATTAATTAATCAACTTATCATATTTTTCATCGCACTTACTGCTGTGAATAAATAAATAATGCACTGTATGGTTAAAACTTTATTTGTGTGACCTTTTGAGAATTTATGTTATGTTGGCCATGAAAATAAATCGTTATTTATTTCCAACAATCATAAGCGGTATCTAGCAACATGTTATGATTCTCAATTAACATAAATATTGTACTGCTATAGTATTTTAATCCTGCATAAGAAATATAAGTATTTCCTTATTTTGATTCTTATGTCACATGATATCATTGTATAATCCAAGATATGAATGTGTCATTCTTGCAGATTATAAATTTCTTGATCTTGGAGTTGATTGTACAAGTTGCCAGCAAACAATTCAACTTCATCAAGGGACGCCCAAAAGATATCATCACTCATCAAGTAAATTAATAAGAGACATACGGTTTTCTTGATGAACAACCTTTCTCCGCACAATTCAAGTGAACATAAATAAAGTCCGTATAACAGCCCTTATCAGAAATCAACGTTAGACGATATTTATTGAACCTATCCTCATGTAAAAAAGTTGAATAATTTCAAACTTAGAATCAAACTCATATGAAATAAATAATAATAAATAACACAATCCATATATTTATTTCATTGGATCATGTCCTATACTATGTTCTATAACATATACATATGCAATTAACTCGATAACTCTTTACTTATGATTTGTAGAATTTAATCATCACCTAACTTGCATACTAATCTTTTATGATAATTAATGTTTCTTGTTAATTATCAAGATTATGGACGATTTAGATTTATTTATTGTCATTTAATTACAAATGAAACACAGAGATCCACATTTCAGATCCTCAACCTGAATGATCTGTCAATAATAAACTCTAGGAACAAATGATCAAACATCATCAATAACATAAATTAATATCATAGCCATCAAATGATTGGCTTCTAGGACATAACTCCAACATAAAGTACATAAAATTCAGTTAACTTATGTATATAGAAAGACCCATTAGTTAATGGCATATCTAGCTCTCTAATATTTTCATGCTGTTAATGTGAAATTTTTAATTATTCAAATATAAATTTATCAGCTCATATCTTATTAGGTATATTTATTATTTCTCTTGATGTGAGAGAAAGGACAACAATAACAAATTAATAATGAAGTATAAAAAAAATACCTGATATTGGCCTTTTACCTTGCTGTTGTATGAAATAAATAAACGAAAAATAGCTTGTCCAAATTACAAGAATTATTAAATTACAAATGATTTGCACCGCAATTAAATGGAGGTAATTTCATCTCATGCGTGAGCTACACATCGCTGGTCCCTACAAATCAAAGGCAGTAAATTCAATGGATAGCATTAAAATCCCATTATCAAGTGTTTCCAAAATTCAGCATTGACCAGATGGATTCCTCCAAACTCATTACATCATCCACATACCCATCATAGTATCAGACAAAACCTCATAAAGAGAATCTCCATTAGATAAACTTGCGCAGTAAAATAGTAAATTTTTGCATATTTTAGATTACCTTTTTAAATAGGAAAACGCATCATATATTCATATTATGGATAATTCTTCGGGACAAATGCAAAGTTGAAAACCGAAGTTAATTATTTTTTCAAGTCCGCAAGTTGCTAATTTCGGTTGAAATTAGCTGACAAAAGCAACAAACGCTTCTAGTAAAAAAGTAACTTTTTAACTAATGGATCAGTCTACCCGTACATCGGCGGATTTCAACAAAACAAGTGGCTGTATTAATTTCTTTTCCAAGATAGGAGTTCCAATGGATTAAAGTAGATTGAGTAAAAATCATGCCATTATTATTTTATTATAAAGAATGGAAACTTTGCTAACAACAGTCTACAGTTTGCTAATTATTAGTAGGACGTTACATTGTTTGTTAATATTATTTATTACACTTCTGCATAATCTATACTTAATAATTGACGATTAATAATCAATAGTATTATTGATCAGAATTGTTTTTATGCATGTTTCACATTTAACATAAAAAAAAATATATATACTTGTGAAAAATAACCAACCGTTAATATCGTCAACGTATACCTATGGCTATGAGGCTATCACTAGTATTATCAGCGGGTGGTTACTCAAAACTTCTTCTCGAAACTTTTTTGTATGAGTATTCGCATTTAATATAAAACTAAAATTTATACTTGTCAAAAATTACCAACCGTTAATATTGTCAACAAAACACTTATTTTAGTTGTGTGCTATGTCATGAAACACGTTCAAAGGCATATGTAATTGACTTTTGCAAAAGACAATGCACTTTCATTTATTATATTGTTTCACATCTATCATCTACTTTTATCTTATATTTTCTATTTTTGTTAAAAGAAGTCTGGCCAGTAATTTATGAACTTTAGTAGAATAGGAAATAAGATAAACAAATGAAAAGACTTTGTCCATTTTTGGGGTGAGACGTGGAACAGTAAAACTGAGAACCTTTCATCAATTGAGAAATGACACTTAATTAAATCTCTAGAATTCTTTGTATTCCCCTTTTCTCATTTTTAGGTACGATCATAGTTTACAGAACAATTCTTCATTTTTTTTTTAATGGGATGCTATCCAGCTGGTTTATAATAAGTTAATAACAGATGCACACACTGCATAATTCTTCATATTTCTCATTGTAATTTTCTTTGGGTGCTATTATGATTTATGCTGACATATTGCATATATACTTTACAAACCCAACCCCAACCTCAACAATTCTTCATATTTGTCATTTTTTTTTTTCATATTTGTTTATGGGGGTGTTGTCATGGTTTATGCTGACAGACACACATGCAAGTTTGTGCTTTCGTCAAATAAAATCAATATTTTTAACATCTTAATTAATCAAATTCAGTATAGCATAAAAATTTGAAACTGATCATATTTTAGACATCTTAATCAAAGCAGTAGATTAAAACAAAAATTTTGGAAAATGATGTAGTAAGGTAAAGTCATCAAATCCTTTCTAAATTTTTAGTTGGGATAAACATCTCCTTATCAAGATTTTAGCTGTATGGAACATCTCAAAATTTCTGATAGCATAAAAATAACTTGAATCTAAGTTTTTCTTGTTAAAGACGACGACAAAGTATTTCGAACTGACCGCTCACTAGGGATGGAAACGGAGCAGATTGATCCGTATCCGAATCCGAAAAATGCACGTAATATCCGAACCGTATTTGTATCCGAACATATCCGTATTCGTATCCGTATCCGTCAAAAAAATATGGATGCGGATATGATTTTGACACTATCCGATCCGTATCTGTATCCGACAAAAAAAATATGGATATTATCCGTATCCGATAGATTTTAATCCGTTTATCCGTATCTTTAATGATATAAGATGATTAATATAATTACTTCTCTACATTAGAGAATACTTTTAATTAGATAATAAATAATTTTTATTAGATAAATTCTCTTACAATAATATTTTCATTTGGACTAGTAACATAAAATTATTTTTATTTTCTATTATTGAGACGATTATATATGATAACAACACTAAAATTAATTTTTTCTCTAATCATTATACTATTTTAATGTATGATGACATTTAAGGTAACATGATATGATTTGACATTGACTAGTTGACTATACTGTTGGAATTCAAAATGTGGAAAGATTGAATTTATTGATCAATTCTATTAGATTTGTGCTTATGTGGTGCTTGCAATTTTAGATGGTCTTTTATTATTTTCTTTCACTTTTAGCCTTTTTATTTCCTTCTCGTTGTGAACTTATGTATTTATGTGTTGAAAGTGGGAATCCAACAAATAAATTTGCTCACTTTGATTTTAAGAAAGTTCACTTCTAAAGTTGTACAGTGTGATCGAAGGCAAATGTTATTAAGATTAACTTTCATATTTTAAAGAAATGCTCATTTGGCTCAAACTATGAAAAATAATAGATATTCATTCGCATGCACTACTACTGATCTTGATGAAATACTAACATCGACGAAATACTAACATATACACTGAGTATATTGAATATCATTATATTTACAGAAACTGCTATTATAAATAAATAAAAAAGATTAAAATGCAATCCGTATCTGATAAAATATATTTGTATTCGAGAATATTCGAACCGTATCCGTATCCTTATCCGAACGTATTCGTATCCGTATCTGAAAAAAAAATATGGATGCGGATATGAAAAGACCAACATCCGCTCCGTATCCGATCCGTTTTCATCTCCTCACGTAAATAAGTTCTTTTCTTAAGAATTGAGACATTGGGCTAAAGTAGTATGTGAGACGCAAGTTTATATTCACTACTCATTACTGAACATTTTTTTGAAGCTTTAATCATTATTTTATCCCCCAACATATAAATTCTTTATAAGATAATAATTGTATAGATGAAAAATTCTAGAGGGGAGGGAGGTGTGCCTGGGAAGAGGCCATGCAGGGTTGGCTGGTAAGTCCAAAAGGCAAAAGCTGCCGACGGTGTGGACTGTGTGGTACGAGAAAAGGAAAGAAATAAATTGTGTTTTCCATTTTTCTTTTGCAAAATAAATTATAAAAACATCGCACTCTGACAAATTTTTTAGGCAAAGTGATGGCGACCCATTCGTGTGTCTTCAAAATTTGCTTTGACCTGAAGGCATTTTTGGTGCAGCTAATTTTTCTAATTCGTAGCAGACCAAGAAACCAAAGTTAATTAATTAATTTATTTACTATCTATCTGTTACTGTCACAATTAAGGGGGTTGGAGTAAGATTTGGAATTGTGCTTTTCTTGTATTTATTACCCATTTTGAATTCAGGGATAGTTACTTAACAAAAATGAAGGGAACAAATTTTTAAAAAAATTATGGAATTTAAAATTATTCACGATTGTTTTAATAATCTAGCTTAATATTAAGGAGTAATGCTAGAATCAAATGCGTTTGACATCAAACACGATTCTAGACTCAACTATTGACATTTCAAATTACCGATCCAAACCGCTCAATATGATCTTCATATTGATATATTCTTACAGACCAAATTTTATATTTTTTTTCAAAATTTTTAACTATTGTTTTCAGATTTTTTAAAATTGAAGGGTCTAAAATAAATTAAATTGAAGATTTTCTATAATCCAAAATAATTAGTAAAAAAAATATAAAATTTGATCTCCAAGGATATTTCATTATGGAGAACAGATTGAGCGGTTCGGATTGGCCACGATAATCTCGAAAATTGAGATCTGATCGCGTTTGACGGTTCAAGTGTCAAATGCGTATGACTCTAGTATTACTCAATTTTAAGTCATAAAATAAATTAAAAATGACAGTCATTTTCCACATATAATCTAAGACGAGATCGATAGCATGTTCACTTATGTGAATTCAAAAGAATGAATCTATTTTTTTTTCTTTTAACGTATACATATCAGAAAAAAGTAATTACAGGCTTACAGCACATTGCAAAATATCAATCAATAATTTAAGTCAAATCTAGTTTTATTTCTAGTCATCAAGTCATAAAGAGTGAACAAATATAATCTAACACATGATGACATGTTAACTATACAGGATTAAAAATAGTGAATTATTCTTCAAATATATTTTATTTTTGCATAAATTAAAATGCATTTAAGGAATGCATTTACATATTTACAACGTATTAATTATATCTACTAAAGTTTTTAATCAACCGTAGTACCATTTTATATTATAATAATCCTTTTTCCATGAAAGTTTTGTAGGGGGGGAAGACGGAACTTAGTGCGTGTAGAACTAAAACTGGTCAAAAGAAATGCTAATTCACCCCACCGTGCAATCCACTTTACAAAGTATACGCGCGGTAGACGTTGAATTTGAGCAAATGCACGAGGTAAAATCACTTCAGAAATTTTCTTTCCTATAAAAAAAATTAAATATTTTTATTCCGTTGAATTCATAACGAATCGGGACAGCTTCGTTGATAATATTTTATGACATGTTTGAGCGGTCTTACGCTGACCCAATTAATTGAATAATATTTTTATTAAAATAATTATCCAACGAGATAAGTTGGTGCCAGAGAAATTGATACATTTTCTATTGTTTTCCTTTTAAAATGTTATATTCATATCACCTTTCTGTGAGCACAAATTTAACTTGTAGATATTGGCAAATAAACGTGCACCTAGATACGTTGGAGACGGTGTTTTCAATACCATACCGGAACCTCTACCGGCTTGGTGATCGAAATCTGATATTTTTCAGTATTTTTTGAAATTTTCCGATATTTTCTCTCAAAATACCGGATACCACCATTTCGATTACTGTTCTGTTATCCGATATTATCGGAATTTTCCGGTAACTGGTAAGCTTGGAGAGGTTATGACCTTGGTCGTAATAAAGTCGTAAGATTTACAGGATCAAAGCATTAAAATTTTGTGATCTTAATTTAAAATATAAGAAATCCATTAAACGTGTAAAGGCACCGTATATAATTATATCAGCAACAGTAGACATTCCACAGAAGTATATATATGTATTTTTTTTTATTAAAACCCGTAGGTCTATATATATATATATATATATTTATTGGATGTCCGATATCATGCTTGTTTGGAAAAGGAGGTCAAATTCATTGATTTGACGTGCAAATTGAGTGTTTCAGATTGAATTTAAGTGGCACAATTTAATACGCAACCAAACGAATGGATGAATTAATATAGAGTCAATATCAGGTGCCGTCCATGTCTTTTGTTATTAATGTATTTTTAATTTAATTTGTTATTTGAATCCAGACCATGCGTCCCAAAACAGATGGTTATGATTTTAGTAATTTCTAATTTACGCTGTTTAATATAATTTATTTAAAGAAATCGATCCGAACCATTCAATCATATCTGAATGGGTTGATTCTAACCTCATTTAACAATTGTAGAAAAGTATAAATCATTGCCTTTATTTTGTCATCATCAGTCCTTTTTTTGTGTCAGATGATGGTTGATTATCAATTGTTACTGTGTTTTACGTTTCTACTATGAGATGTGTAGTAGGTGATAGTTGGATGAATAGTTTTCAAAATAATTTTGTGGCATTTTTTTTTATTTTCTCAAAGTTCACTTTTGTTTACTTTACTATTCAATTTCTCAGTTACGAGGTCTCTTTTTCAAACTAGATTAGGGAGTTCAGTTTTATATACATTTCTATTAATTTGTTTCTTTTTACTAGTACTTTTCTACTTGTCAAGTGTACATTTGGTACTTTGTATACATTTCCTACACTAAAAGTCTAAATTATTTCATCAGGCGGTGCCTATCGATCTGTGAATGGAGCTGAATTAAGCCTCATTCGTTATAATTAACTTTACAAATAACATTTTTAATATATTTTTTGGATTCAGATGTGCATCAGTGTGCAAGTGGCATATCAGGCCTTGTCAGCATAGGACTAAAACAAAGACCGTATTTATTGGTGATTGCAAAAGGTTATTACCCCTTCGTTTATTCAAACTTTATTTGTTGCAAGCTAAGCACTTTTCATTGCGTGATAGGGAATATAGAAGGGTGAATTATTTAAATTTCCAGTTGAGGTATAATTAATACCTAAAAGATAGTTTAGTTTATTTTTCTCTTTCTATGTTTTATCTCAATAATTTCATTTAGTCAAGCCTGCACCTATCCTTCCTTGACCTAAGTTGATACATTCAATTTTTTTTTAGCTTGATACAGTCATTAACAAAGTAATGTCAAGTGACTGACGACATCTCTAATTTTTTTTTCCCCCAAATGTATATATGTATATCTTGTTCCATTCTTAGAAAGGAATGGACAATGACAGCAAAATCATACAGACCATCGTTTATTTGGGAGTATGATAATTCAACTTGTATTGCAATGAAGTGTTTAAAATTTGAGCTTGGAAATAATTGAGATATAATCTATTCAGCTGCAACCAACTGGATTAGTGCTAATCAGGTGGTTAGATCTTAGATGCTTCATATTATATTTGCTAAGCATGCTATCCAGTTAGATACAATCCATTTAATACAAGATTAAGAACATTGGGGCCGCGGGCCGCCCATTTAAAATTGAAATATTTTATTGAAGTTGGCAATAAGTTTATTAACAAGAACAATAAGTTACTTGCATAATTTGTCTTTTGCTCATTCCTCCAGATATCTGAATTCAAAATGTTGTACTTGATCTATAAGGAATTTTCAGGAGATGTTTTATTGTGTCTGTTGAAAAAAAGATGCATGTGTAATATGCTTGCGCATTACTGACTAGTTGTCGTATTAGATTAATTAGTTTAAGCTTCTAGTCCTCTAGTATTTAAAACTCTTTTAGAATTTATGTGTACCAGCAGTAACTTACTTGCAATTAGTTTTACATGAACTGCCTTCTATTTGTGCAAGATGTACTTGATTGAAAATTGGCAAAAAAAAAAAAAAAAAAAGGAATGGCTCATTTGTAACTACAGGATCTGATTTTTTTTTTTCAATTATTATTTTGATAATGCTATTTTCTAATCTGATTTTTCACTGTCAAATCTTGATGGTGCACACTTTCTAATTTGGAATATTCATTGTCCCTTTGTTTCCTTTATTTTGACTGATTCACTTTGAATTGAAACTTGTTTGTTCTGAGTTAATATACACCTTGGAAAGTTGTATTTTATCTTTCCTCACGTGGGTGTCTCTGTTCTGAAGTAGATGGGTTTGAATGTTCTTATTATTGAATTAAAAGCGAAAAGGAACTTCTTGAATCTGTTTATTGGAGCGAAAAAGAAAACGATTGAGATGATAACATGGGCCCTTAAGAACCAATTAAAATTTTATTTAGTGGTTAAAGTTAAGTTCTCTTAGCAGAGGATATGCATTCAAAATCTGGCGCAAAAATTTATCTTGATATTTTAAGTTGAAAACTCGAGCTCAAAATGCTTTAAAAAATAAATAAGTAACATGGGACTTCTTTCAACATATCAGCCAGATAGCAACAAATGACATATTTTGTGTGGACACCATGAGAGTGTAATATCTGACAATGAATGTATTGACGACGGTTTGGATATACTTCTAGAAAAAAAAAATAAATTACATTTTGCGGCCTAACATTTCTTTTTATGATGGTGAAATTATCGTATAAATATCTCTTGGTATTTTTTTTCAAGATAAGATGTGGTGAAGTCCTACGATTTATTTCGAAATTAAATGTCATAAAAAATCTTTAGTCAGATTTTGAACTCGTCACTTTAAGTGAAAGTGTCTTGTTCTTTGTCACTCAATCAAGAGATGGTTCTCAAATACCTCTTGGTATCTACTCGATATTGATTTATTTTCTCAGGCCATGAATATGATCTCTCTCTTCAATTAGTGTTTAAAAATATTTAGGATATCCGTTTGCACAAGGCCTGCTACCCGCAAACGAACCCAATGAGATCCATGAGGTTCTTCGTTGGACCAAAAATTGATTGATATTGTGTAAAGTGAGTCATTTGGACCAAAAATCCATGAGGTTCCATGAGATTACTATTAGGCCTATGCATAGTTCAGATTAAGCCCATAATAACAATTATTATTTAAAGAAGTTTTTGGACCGATTTAAAAAATATTTTGCTTTTTCATGCCTGGCACTTACTTTGCTATCAGTGTACCTGTACTAGTTTAACCCTTGTACCCAATCTTGTACTATTGATATACGCTTGATATTTTCATTATTGTGGGGGCCTGAGAGGTAATTTTCATGCTATAATTTTTCATTGTAGTCATGGATCCACATGTCATAAGAACAAAAAATGGATTCTCCTATGCTAAATCATCTCCCATGAATCAATTGTTTAGGAAACTTATTTGAAAAATACATATTTAATTTAAAGCTGGTATTTTACATTATAGGAAAGGAAAAAACATAGAATTTGTCAAAGTAAAAGTTTAAATAATATTTAGAGGTTCAGAGAATAAGGGACACTAGGACTTGAAATTTAAGCTGTAATTTGAAGTGATGGGGTTATAGGCTTATAGCCAACTATGATGGCGTATTGTACTACATACATTGCAACTTGCATAAAAAACTAAATTTTGAAAAATCAAAGGTGAAAAGATTTTATCGCTATTGGTAATTATTTATATCAACAATAGTGACCGTACCCTGAGCAACTATACAATTACAAATTTACAATCAGTGATTGTTTTTTTGTTTTTTTTTTGTCGCAGTTAACAGTGATTGTTTTTATTTGCATCCTTTAAACTAGTCATCATTTCCTTCCCTCTCCAGTTCTAAACCCCAGAGGTAAAAAAATGACCTTTCTTTTTCTTTATGGGGTTTTGAAGTCTTCATCTATCATCACAATAGCTTTCCGATTCTAACTTCTAACTAGCGCACTTCTCAGTTCTCTCTCACGCCGCTACTCGCCTCTTCACTGTCAAGTGTCAACTGCTCTGCGCGACACGTGTCTCCTTGCGACCTGACAGCCTGGTCCCACCCCCTCCTAACTCTGTACGATCTAGCCCCCTCTTCTTCTTATACTCTCTCTAACTTGGTGCTTGTGTAAAGATCATAAATTTAATATTATTCTGAAGTTACTATTTCATCTCCAATGGGATGATTGACTTGGCCTAGTTTTTTTACTCTTCATTCTTGACTTGTTTGTCAGAAATTTTAAATGCTATGGTTTATATTTACTTGGTAGAACTCATATCAAACTTCTTAGACTTTGTCAAATAATAGGATCTGTACAATTTAAACAACTAGTTGTGCAATTTGTCCACTATGGCAAATTTATGCCTGTAAAATTCTGGTAAAAGGAAGGTACTATTGTGGCATGGTATTCTGCAACGGTTTCCAAATTAAGAACAACAATTAAGTCTCAATTAGCCAAAGTGTGCACCTCTAAACCAATCTATTCTCAATTTATCTCACATATTAGTTATCCCTTGGACATTCAACAATTCTACCTCATCTGTGCAATTAATGAGAAGCAAAGCTAACAATAGAAGGAAACAATAAATCGGGAATTTGTTGGAGTTTTTACAAACTAAAGGCTATGGTTTCTCTCTTTTTCCTTAAGATCGATGGTTGAATAGTGCATGAAGCTGTTTGTCGGGAAGGAGTATCCTTTTCATAACTTGACAATGTGATATTTAGTCTGTAAAATTCTCAAAAATGTAAGGTATGACTTAAGAAATGAAAGAATTGTATTTGTTTGTTGGAACACTTTAAACCTTTACTGTAGCCCTCATTCTACGTATCCTATTAAAAAAATGCATAAATCCCTCCTTTGATAAATGCATTTAAATTTCAATGAAATTTCTACTGTACGATCTATGAAGATTATGTAGGCATGGTTTATTTTATTATTGAGTTCTTGTACTGGTTTGACTTGACCTACATGAAAATTTTTCGATTAAATTCCTATACTAGTTGTCAAAAGAATGACAACGTTATTTCAGTACGTGTTTCTTACTCCCACCATAATTGGTAACAGTACTAACAAGATAACCCAACATTTTTGTTCATTGCTGTGTTTGCTCTCACATTTCTGTTCATTCCTGTGTTTGGATTGGGATTAGGTTTTAGATGAGGAATCCTAATATGCAGTTGTACTAGCATTTTTCACTCTAATCCACTCTAAATCTTTAACTCTGTTTTGTAGAATTGTTTTAACTGGTTAAATTAGACAGGTTAGGTTTACTATCAGCATTGTTAAAAATCTTCTGTACTAAACATATAATACTACAAGCTACTATGGAATTAGATTGCATTATTTCATAAGCACACTTTTAAATTTATGAAAAATCTCGTTTTGGTCCTATAACTTTTTTAAAAACTTAAAATCAGTCCTTAAACTTTCATTTTGCACCAAATTGATTCTTAAACTTGAAAAAAAGCAACTAAGAAGTCCTTGAATAAGTACAAAGTCAGCCCTTTAACTTTCGTTTGCAACTAAATCCATGAACTTACTAGATAAAAACTAAATTGGTCCTTTCAAGTATAAAAAATTTGAAGGCCAACATGGTTATTCTGGATAAGTCCAAGAACTAATTCGTTTTTTGAAAGTTAAAAGGACAAATTTTTGCAAATGAAAGTCTAGGGACAAACTTAATTTTGTATTGCAGAGTTCGAGGATCAATTCGGTGCAAACAAAAGTTAGGGACTAAATTGATGTTTGTAAGAAAGTTCAACACTAATTTGTCGCAAATAGAAGTCTAGGGATCAACTTGATTGTATTTTACTGGTCTCCTTCCCTTTCAGTTGAACTAATTCTATTGTATTTTATAGCAATCACAAATTCTTGTGTTACATTTCAGGTCTTGTTGCATTTTTGTCTTGTTTTATTTCATATGGAGTGCAACAAGGAAAGGGCAATACATGCCATGGAGATTGCCAAAAAGAGACTACTCAACTGCGACTATGTTGGTGCAAAGGAAATGGCACTGAAGGGAAAGAAGCTATTCCCACTAGATAATATCTCTCAGCTTCTGGCAGTCTGTGAGGTACATTGTTCTGCCCAGTTAATGCCCAATGGCCTGTACGATTGGTACAAGATAATTCAAGTGGGGCCTGCATCTGATGAGGTCCTTATTGGAAAGCAGTACCGTAAGCTGGTCCAGTTGTTACACCCCGACAAGAACAAATTCCCTGGTGCAGAAGTGGCATTTAAACTGGTAGTGGAGGCAAAAAATACCTTGTCAGATCGGTCTAAGCGAATAATGTACGACATCAAGAGGCAGCACCTTGTCAGGTCAGCATGCCCACAAGAAAGCAAAAAAACAAATTCTGTTCACAATTCTTTTAACTACATCAATAGAGACATTAAGTGGAGACCACCACAACAACCACAGCTGCCACCACACGAGGGTTTAAATTTCTGGACAACATGCCCTTTCTGCAGGACCCATTACCAGTACGACTGCAACATGCTATATAAGAACGTGCATTGTAGAAGCTGCTCCAGAACATTTATGACCAGTGTTGTGCCGCATCTGAACCCAGGGCGCATGTGTGCAGCTACAAAATTTAATTGTGATCGAGGAGTCGGAGGGACCAGAAAGCGTTACGGCAACCCCAATCCTCCAAGCATGTCCAATGAAAGCAGTGGAAACACTATGAGGGGGCAGAGGAGGGTTGAAATGGTTCGTATGAATACAAGCCAGAACCCTGATCCTTGTTCTAAAATTGACATAAACTTGGATGTTAACCAAAAAAGAGGTGATGGAGAGGACACTGATGCTGGAGTCAATTCAGCTGGGACCAATACACTTCTTAGGAGGCCGCCACATAAAAATTTTGATGTGAAGTACAATGGTACTGAAGCAGGCTTTTTAAGTCCTGCTAAGAAGGCAAGAGTTGAGGTTATGGTAGAGCGAGGTAGTAATGGTGATGCTAACACAACTGATACCAATGTCGATGGTAGTACCGGTGTTGAGAAGGAAGTCAAAGAAGAGGGTAGAGAAAAAGAGAGGAGGGGCGAAATGGATGGTGTGCATGCAAGCCAGAATCCTAGTCCTTGTTCTAAACTTAATTTAAGCTTGAATGCTTCCCAAAGAAGAGATGATAGAAAGGGGAGTGATGCTGAACCCCATTCAGCTGGCACCACAACACATCTTCAGAGATTGTCACATGAGAGGCCTGATGGGAAGTATGATGCAACTAAAGCAGGTTTGTCAAGCCCTGCTAAGAAGCCAACAGTTGAGATGAAGGAAGAGAGAGATCGTAATGGCGATGCCAACACAACTAATACCGATACTAATGCTTGTACTAGTGTTGAGGTGGTGAAGGAACAAGGTAGAGAGAAAGAGCAAGTGGAACCAAGTGGGTTGCCCCAAGAAAGGGAGACAACTTTCAAACCTAATGGGTCTGCTGAAGACAAGGGTGCAAGTTCTCAAGCAGTTTATGTTGGAACCTTGACCGTGAGATGTGAATTGTCCCAGCCAGACGCTGATGGAGAATATGAGTATCCTGATGCAGAGTTTCACAACTTTGCCATGAGCCGAACCTGCAACAATTTCCAGGAGGGCGATATCTGGGCCCTATACTCTGATGTAGACACTTTTCCAAAATACTATGGGTCAATATGCAAGGTTGAGCATAACCCTTTGAAAGTTCATATAAACTGGTTGGAGGCATGTCCCAAGTCTGAGGTGGAAAGAGCATGGCTGGATGCCAATTTCCCTATCAGCTGTGGCAAGTTCAGGGTCACAACTCAGAATACGACTTATGACTATCCCGACTACTTTTCCCATATGGTTTCAGCTAGGCATCATGACAGAGGAAACTATTATGAGATTTTGCCTGAGGTTGGTGAGGTCTGGGCCATCTACAGTAATTGGTCGGCTGGATGGACGCTTCATGACTTTAAAACGTGCAAGTTTGACATAGTTGAGATTATAGAGCGCAGAGAAGAGTCTACAATAGTTTGGCCTCTGAGGCAGGTGCCAGAGTTTAGATCAGTGTTCATGCAAGAGGAGGACGATGGGACTGGTTCTGTTACTTGGAAAGTAACTGCAAGTGCATACATTCTGTTCTCACATAAGATACCTGCCATTCGTCTAATAGAGGAGTCTGGAGGGAAGAACAAGGAGTTCTGGGAGCTGGACCCTGCATCAGTGCCTTGTGTATTTCTTTACCATGACAAGTGACTTGGTATGGTGTGTGCCAATTCATAACTGGAAGCTGAATCCAGATCAGTCCTTACATATTTTTTGTTCTTTTTCTTTATTTTCTTTTTTGGTTTGGGACAGATCCAGTGGAACCTCGTTACATGGGCATGATGTGCATTGGATGGGTTATCTGATATATAGAATATAGTATCAATTATGGATGACAATGTAGATAGTCTTTCATGTTTAACTGGGGTCTGCATGATTTACTCTTTTTGTTGCATCTCATGTTGTCTATTATGCAGCTGGTATTTAATTAGCTATCATGACTGATGCTGTTCAAATTGTTAGCTGTTTACAGTATTTTCTTTTTCTGTTTAGTTCTTAACTAACATATATATGGTTTTAATATCAATGATTTTGGTACTGTGTGATGATTGTTGAAATTTGTTTGTACTGTTTAGTTCATGTTGGTACACCTCTAAAAGCACGGTCAGGCTATGGTACCATTGGCAAAATCTTCCTCTATGAGGATAAAATCTTGCATGATGACAGTTGTTCTTTTTTTTGCCAAGGGCCGCATGATGACAGTTGTCAGATTTTTTTTTTATTTTATTTTTTAAATTATTGGAACCAGTTTTTGTATTGCGTTAAAAAAGCTACCAGCAAGCTATTAATCTTTCTATTAAGTGCGAATTCATCTTTTTATCATCTATTAGGTGATACATTGCATTGCCCAGGCTATCATATATACATTTTTTTACAGCTTTCATCTTCAATGTGCAAGTTAACTTGTACTTTGTTTGTAGCACTCTCATATTAAGCCCGTCACCCGTGGGACAATGTTAAGCCTAAATAATTTGTGGTAGTTTCTTTTCTAATATATATATATGCCAAACTGCTTCCTCTTTGTAAAATTGTATTATTTAATTGTTCTTTCCGATTTACATTTTTCTAAATATCCAATACTTATTTTATGTATTTTACACTGTAAATTTACCCGATGAGTCCTGTCACGTTGAGCTCGACGTCTATGTTCAGCTGTAAAGGAAAAAAAAAAAAAAAAAAAAGGAACGAAATCGGCGTAAGTGCAGAAGGAAAATGCATCTATTTAAAAGTTCACATTTATCTTTGAATTATATTTTCTATGTTGAACAAATGAATAAAACCTATTACATGCAGAATGATTTGTATGTGAAATTGCAAATTTCCAAGTTAAAACATATAATCAAGCAATCAACAAGTATATGTATAAATTCATGGAAAAGTTTGATATGTATCAGCCTATCAGGATGTATTTTTTGTAAATCACAAATCCAATTTAAAAAATATGTTGCATGAATAAGGGTGTGAATATCATATCCGGTGCAATATGTGTGCGGCAATACGACAATCTTCAAAAATCTCCGTTACTGGTGCGGTGCTATAAACCATAAATAATTTTATAAATTTTACCATACATAAATAAAAAAAATAAGCCCATAAAAATTTAATTAAAAACACAATATAAAATAAATAAGTAATATATCTAAATAAACATCCTTACAATAAATATATAATAATTTATAAAAGGATATTAAATTTTGAATTTATAACAAACTCATGTATCTAGCGAAGTTTGTCGTCCAACCTAGTTATAAATTAAAATATATACAAAATAACTTGTGCTCAAAAGTTCGTTTTCTTTATTTCAAACGTCAAATTGCAGAGAAATAACAATTTTAAATAATCGTACTAAAGAGTATCTCTTGTGCAAGAAAGCATTTTATCACAGCTTTGGATTTTCAACCGTAACATCATTGGTTGTGGTTAAGAGAAGAATTAGGATAAAAATTAGAATTATGGTCTCTATTCATTTATATTAAACAAAATATTTTTTTACAAATAAAATCCTAAACTTCTATAAGTAATTTAATACCATAAATAAATAGAAAAAAATATTATATTAAATATAACTCAACACGTGTTGAACAGAGTATTATCTAGCTGGAACCAAATCCTGTGTAGTGTGCAGTACCAGTGCCATTGTACTGTAGTGGTTCATCAGAACACTTGTGCTTAAAGTTCGTTTTCTTTATTTCAAACGTTAAATAGAGAAATAATAATTTTAAATAATTGTACTAAAAAGAGCATCTCTTGTGCAAGAAAGCATTATATCATAATTGTGGATTATCTAGCTAGCTCATATTTCGTATCCCTACACCATAAATACCCTTGTATCCTCAACAAAACCAAAGTGAGCCATGAACAACCAATAATGGGTGAGCAGCTCACCTCCCTTGCTTACGCTCCTGGCATGCTCTGTTCTGCCGCAGTGCCATGCTGCATATGTCATAAGTTCCATCCAAACATCGCGGATGACTTCCCATTGTGGCTCTTCGCTTGTCTGATTGGCAAATTCTTTGAGCTGCTCCACAAGTAAACCAGCCCATACAAGAGTTGGATGGGCCTCACCTTGTATCACCTCTGGCTGAGTATAAAAGTAGACACATGCCTGTTTAATATCACCAGGACCACGACCACGACCACGATCACGAAAGTTGCCTAATATTTTCTCCCATTGTTTGAGTGTTTGCACTTTTCTGATTTCTGCAATCCCGGTAGGCATCATTGATGGTCTCTCCGAGAGAAGGTACATCATGTACTTTGATACCTTATACATGGCCTCTCTCTTGAGGCCCTCCTCGCTGTCCTGTGCTGCGTTATTTGAGGCGAAATAGCAAATTTCTGTGGCCATGTGCCATCCTATGACACACTCATCAAAAGCAATTTCCTTTTTCATTGCTTCTTTGATTTCAGTAAGATTTTGATACCGATCAAAGGTGTTTGTTACCCAAGACGACCTTATCATACTAATTCTTTCAATACGATTCCCATGTTCCAAATGCTCGGCCATTGTTTTTTCCATAATATTTGGCACCTCAGCAATTTGCTCACCTCGAAATAATAATTTCCATGCATTTTTAAACCAACTGCACTTTTTTTGGTCACCTTCCATAGCAGATTGTATGAGACTGTACTGCCCCATGCGGCCTGACCACCGGCGTCTATTGCCACGGAACAGGCCACGATTCTTTGATCGACAAATAAAGCTTGCTAGTTTTGAAGACCACATTTTTTTCACTGACAATAGAGAAATCGTCATCCATTTTGACGCTAATAAACAAAGAGCGGAATAGATCTCTAAAAGGAGAGCAACTGCCAGCAAAATGTAGGTTGTGATTAAATCGGAACTCTCATGGCCCCGTTTCTCAATATTAATAAAGAGAAAGAGAGTTATCATGACCATTGATACCATTAAACCACTTCGAATTAGACGGTATCTCATACGATACCGGACAGCCATTTTGGTGTGGAGGACATCGTAGAAGAATGACAGCTCCAATCCAATTAACCTCAAATCTTTGGTGGGTGCATTTCCTAAAGTAAATGGTGACGCTGTGCCGACAAGGTGGTGCCTGAAGCGCAAAAAATGATCATATCCCTGTTCAATGAACTCAATGTTGTCCTCCCGAAAGTCGTGTAATATCTTCCCTTCACAACCAAAATAAAAAGGCAAAAGGTTTATCAAACTTTTGGATGTTGATTTTGCCATAACCAATCCAACAATTTTTTATTGATTTTTTTTTTTATAAAATGCTCTCTCTATAATTCGAATTAAAGATCTAGACTTAGAAGAAAAAAAGCCAAAGCATATAGGACGTCTGGAAAACTAAGCTTAGTACGAAAAGAATAATAACTCCAGCCCTCGTCAAATGATTTCCGAATTGAATTAGGTTGACAATACCTGGAGACGCTGTTTGGTGTACGTATTGCACAATTTTCCAGATTCAAAGGCTGAGATATGCACAATGGTTTAAAAGAGGATGCTAATGTTGTACAAATTGAGTTTAGTACTGTATAATTGTTGGAATATGATGCCGGCATGCTGCAGAAGATCATACTCGAGAGCGAATGTACGGTATGAATACACACATGTTGTGTCCCATAAGATCGTGTCTTAAATTAGATACATATCACCGGCAGAAAAAAGCAATTATGACCTTATTTGGAGGTATTTTAGAGAAGAGAAAAACAATTCTTAGAGATATTTCAATAATAAAAGAAAAAACATACACAATGAAGGCGATGACTAATTGTCGAAAATCTGATTTGATTATTTAAATTTGTGTTCAGATATTCTTTTCTTTCTTATATGAAATATGTCATGTTCGATTAAATATTTTATCATGAAGATTTTTAGATGTAAAAATAAGAAAACTTAAAAAGTTATAGATTTTTTTCATACCTTTTTATAACTCATTTTGATTTATCCAAATCAAACATCATAAGTGCATACTATATTAAAAAAAAAAATAGCGAGTGCCATGTTAATCCAAATATGACGGCCAACGTTCGAAATGACAGCTCATTTGAAAAAAAAGCACAAATTTATTGAACCCACCTTCCTCTTGGACACCATTTTAAATATTCAAGAACAGTCTATTTAATTATGCACAATCTAAGAATGCTACCCTAGCTTAAATAGTACAAATTTATTGAACCTACCTACCTCTAGGACACTGTTTTAAATATTCAAGAACTGTCGATTTAATTATGCACAATTTATGCTTAAATCCATCTCTGGGGACGTCGTTCCGTATGCGGATTGGCATCCTCGACAGCCTAATAAACCGGCTGTAACAAACAGCCAAGTGTATTTTTTTAATATTTAAATATTTTAAAATTCAAATGTTGAATCCAAACCGTTGATCTTGTTCAATTTTACGGGCGATGCATTTTCATATAAGTTTTATAAATTTTGGAGTCGATTTGATACTTGATTAATTGACCAAATTATGAACGTATTAGAATTAATCCGTGATAGTTAACCAGATTCGTTCATTTGTTGACTGCTTGATCTAATATCAAATCGACTCCAAAATTTATAAAACTTATATGAAAACACATCGTCCGTAAAATTGAACAAGATCAACGGTTTGGATTCAACATTTGAATTTCAAAATATTTAAATATTAAAAAAAATACACTTGGCTGTTTGGTACAGCCGGTTTATTTGGCTGTCGAGGATGCCAATCCTTCCGTATGCTACAAATATTTTTCCAGATTTAAAGGTTATAAGTTTATAAATTGATTTTAGCTCAAAGAAAATTTTCAAAAAAATATTCAAAGCAGATGGAGACATTTCTAAATTGCATACAATTTATTTAGCTAGGGTGCATTTGGATTTAAACGCCAAAATTATTTGTCCAAAAGAATATATGCAATAGGGTGCGTTTGGCAGAAGCATGGTTAGTCTACCCTTGAGGTTAGCAAGCTAACCTACTTTTTTGTGAATGCCAAATGACTCAGGGTTAGTTGGGTTAGTCTCTACCCTCTTGCTAACCTTCTAACTCATGCAATTGAGCGAAATCTTCCCATGTGATTGAATAAAATAATATAAAAGAAATACAATGGAGGTCTTGTGATTGAATAAAATAATATAAAAGAAATGCAATGGGAATATGGGAATGGGACGTATTGGGTTGCACGGTCATGAAAGAAATGAAAATATGGGATGCATTGTTAAATAATAATTATTATAATAATGACGTTAATTATAATCAACAATAAAATAATTTGTATCGTGATTTATTGTAATTAATCACTTTGATAATTAATAATTTATATTTTTATGATGTTTATAATAAATAAAGTATTAGTTAATTATTATAGTGATAGCACTAAAAATCATAATGATAGTATTAATTATAATAATTATATATTAATTTAATAATAATAATTAATTAATTATAGATAATAATAATTTATTATGTAATTAATATTAATTAATATTTAATAATTAAATATACTTAAAAACTAATAATAGTTAATCTTAATCATTAATACTAATTAACAATTAATAAATAGTAATTAATATTTAATAATAAATAATAAGTATTAATTAATAATAATTATAAAAAAATAATAATAATTACAATAATAATGATAAAAATAATTAATAATAATAATATTTAATTAGTAATAATAATAATTATTTATTTAATAATAAATAGTAATTAATCATTAATAATAAACATTGAAATAAATAATAATTAATAACAATAAATAATTAATTAAATAATTAGTAATTAATTTAAATAATTGTAATAATAATTAGTAATTTACAATAATTGTATAAATTTAAATATTCCGTAACATAAAATAATAATAATAATAATTAATAATAGTTATTATAATAATGATAATAATAATTTTTATTAAAATTAATTATTGTTAATAACTAATAGTAATAATAGTTAATAATAATTACACTACTAATAGTCGCTAATTTTAAAATACTAACCTCAACATACCGTGCCAAATAACATTCACTAACCTTAAGTTAGCACTAATTCCATCAAATCACTCCCCTCACCATTCTACTCCTCTAACCCCAAAAAGTACTAACTTTACGTCACTAATCCTACTAAACTTAACAATGCCAAACACACCCTAACTATATAGCTAGTAAAAATTAATTAAATAAATAGGTACAGGAACGTACATGTATTACTAATGCGATTTTTATCAGCGGAACGTAGAGATTGAGCTGAATTCTTAATTTGTTGCATGGTGGCGGAACGGAGAGCAAGGGTTCTTTCACCAAACTTTGTCACCCCAACAATGAATATGAGTATACTAGGGACCAACAGCCTTGTTGTCTGCCGTGTCGACTGAACAAGCACCACAAAAGCCACAGAGACTTGTCCAACAAAGCTCAACAAGTGCCGCAACCAGAGCTCGTTGTCCTCGATAGCATATGAGGTGATGTTGTCGGGGCCTCCGAGGTGGAGCAAAAGGAATGGAGCCCAGAACGCCGTTAGGATTTGCCCGAGCAAATCTGAGCCAGAATTATCAAATGTGTTGCTGAGGATGCTGCCGAGTGCTAGTGTGGCGATGTAGTCCGCTCCAAGGTAGGCTAACCAGAGAAGCAGATGGAGCCTCTTGTCGCAGCTCCGCTTACGGAGTGGTGCGAGAAATATCAGGACGATTTGGAGGGTCATGCTCAGCATCACTTGGACTTTAATTTGCTCCTTGCTCCAAAGAGCACTGGCCTTCTCTATTATAGTATTCATTTGCTATTGTTTAGATTGATCTCTCTTTTTTTTCGCTTAGTTTTATAGATATGTCATGCTCTCTAATGTACTTTATGGAAATGTGGCATGAACTTGAATTCCAATTGGTACCCGGATTTCCAAACATAAATCTCTGGCTCTCAGCACTGCTTCCGACGGTCGGTAATTAAGTATTCTAATTCTTTAACTCATCGCTGCATGCGTCTTTGTGTAATTCTTTGTTGAAGGCTAGCTAACCAAAGGAAGCAATCTAAGCAAAAGAGGATACCGACTTAATTGCAATAGAATCCCTTTCTTAGACCCAAGCTTTTTGGCAGACACAAGCATTTTTTCAGACCCAAGCTTTTTTCAGACACAAGTAAAGTCGAGCTTTAATTTCACTTTGCAGGTTAGGGAATAAACGAATCAGTATTTAGAAGTTAACGACATATATGACACCCAAATTCTGAAAGAGCTATCATTACAAAATAAAGGAATATTTAGATGAGCTCTATTTAGATATATGCCAATATGAAAAATTGATAATTAGAGATATACCACTCTTAAATTATAAATTAGTTTTATGCCACCATAAAGTATTTTAAATTAGTTTTATGCCATTATTTTTTAGGTAAAATTAGATATAACTCTCTCAAATCATCTCCAATTAGATACAAGCCCCTCCAAATGACAAAATTAGATATGACCCCTTTTAATCATCTCATTCATAGATATAAATCCTTTTCAATCATTTTTATATATTTTAACGATATCTTTTTAAAAAATAATGAGTTGTATAAATATTAGACGAAAATGCCCTCTTCCTATCGCTCTAAAGTCTAAAACCCTTCCTGCTAGGCCTGCCAACGGAACAAAAAATCACGTTATGCCGTTCCGTTTAGAGAAACGGAACGAATAACGGAATTGAAATCGATATCGTTACCGAAATGAAACGATAAACGATATAGGCCGAAAAATCAGACTAATTAACGAACGGTAAACAGAATAGGGTGTTTCGTTATCGTTATCTCGTATATTATTTTAGGTGTTTAGAATTATTTGGATTATAGAGCGGAGATAGCGAAGAGTCGCGAGAGAGACTTAAAAGTAAACCCTAGCGCCGCTGCGCGTCTCTCTCTCTCTCTGTACTGAACTTTATCCTCGATCTCTCCTCTTCCTTTTTCTCTCTTTTTTCCTTCTTTCTCTTCCCGGAGCGGCTGAGCGTGCCTGCGTGCGTGCAAGACTTCGATGCGACTCATGCGACAGTTAGTCTTCTGCTGTCCCCTTTTTCCTTTCTTTCGCTTCGCATTCTACACATACAGGTTCTCTCTGTCTCTTTCTTTCTTCCTTTTCTCAATCAATCTTAGTTTTCAGATCTGTTTTGACTCTCGAGAAGAGGTAACTCATCATTTTGTTTGTTGTTTTTTTACTAAAATCGAGAGTGATTTGGTAGGCTAGTAGGTGTATAGTGCTGATTATTTGACGATCTGTTGCTAGTTTAATAGGCTGAGATAGGTTATGATTTCTTATTTGAGATATCTGTGTGATAGATGACGAGATCGTCTGTCAGGATCATGTTGCCACAAGCAATTATGAATTTTCTCTTGCTATATTGTATATATGAGGAACTAAACAACATATCAAAAGAAAGAAAAAAAAGAAGAGAGGTAGAGAGGAATATAGATAAGCAGGAAGAGAGAAAGAGGGAAGCTCACAGCAAATTGATTTTCCTTAAGGTGAAATTTCAATTTTATTCAATATCTTATTATTTTTATTCAATATTATTTTTTTATTTTTACTTTCTTTTTCTGACCTAATTTTCATTTCTTTATATTACAAGAAAAAAGATAGTATGGTTGGTTCAGAGAGACTGGCTGATATACCTGAGGAAGACATTTCAGATGATGAGTACGTTTAATGACTTATTATTTTTTTTATTAACTGATATTGCACTTGATGTGCTTACTGAGTATGTTTGAACTGATACTGCACTTGATGTGCTTACTGAGTATGTTTGAACTGTGTCTGATTTGAACTGATACTGCACTTGATGTGCTTATTGTGTCTGATTTGAACTGATACTGTACTTGAAGTGCTTACTGAGTATGTTTGGTGGAGATTGAAGTCTCCTGAGTACCCAATATTGTCTCAATTAACCAAGGACATCTTGGCTGTCCTAGTTTCAACAATGGCATCTGAATCTGCCTTTAGTACAAGTGGTAGAATACTGAGTCCAGCTAGGAGCTCTCTCAATGATGAAAGCATTGAAGCTTTACTCTGTGGTCAGGATTGGTTACGGGCATCGATTAATGGTGAGCATGGCTTGACTCTATAAAATTACTGCATTTAGAATTTACTTTCTTCAATCTTAACATGTTTCATTATTTGTGTTGATACAGAAAAAGGTGAAAATATTGGTGAGCATCTATGGAACATTGATGAAGGAGGTGGCATTGAGGAATGATGCTGTTGGCTCTCCTCTGTGTCACTGTGTCAGTAAGCCTATCATTTTGTTTCTTGTTTTGGTGGCTTCTTACAAAGTTGAAGCCTGGATTGCATGTCTTTGGCTCCTTATTTTATTTCTTGTTTTGGTTGAGTCATTGACTGAGATTGGTGATTCTGTGTTGGCTATCATTTAGTACCCTAAAACCAAGTTGAAGCCTAGACAGCATTAGCATGTCTTTGGCTCCTCAGATCTCAATAGTGATCTTCAATGATGATGCTTTTTTTTTTGGTTTAGTCATATTGGCTGAGATAGGTATATACTGAGAAGGGAGTTGAGATCTGGGTTCAAGCTGTACATTCTGATGACTTTTTTTTTTTTTGGTTTAGTCATATTGGCATGAACTTGGTATATTTTGTTGGTGTTTGTGGTAACTTGAATGTAATGAAATGAAACTTGGCATATTTTCTTTATATAAATTTGTGGCAACTTGACTTTTTTACTGATATGTTGTTCACTTGTTGTGTGATTTTTTTAAAATATATTATGTGTGATTTTTTTTACATTTTTTCATGATTTTTTTTGAATTAAATGTTGTAATCCTTCAAAAGGGCACAAATAAATACGGTATAAACGTTAAATCGTTATGCCGTTTACTTAAACAAAAACGATAAACGGTTATGCATTTTGAATCGTTTGATAAACGAACTGATTAACAGCAACGCCATATGTGCCGTTCAGTTACACAAAACGTTAACGGGAAACAGTAGTTCTGTGGTCGTTAACCACGTTAGTCAGGCCTACTTCCTGCAATCTCGTTCCGTCGCCACTCGCCAATATAGAAAACCCCAAATCCACGAACCAATGAAGTCGTTCCACGAGGCAGCAATGTTTTGAAAACCGACCCGGACATCGAACCGGCGAGGCTACTGGGTCAAGGGTCGGACTGGTCGGATCGGTCGAACCGGTGGATCGAACCGGATGACGTCATCCACTTAAATCTTAGTTAAATATATTAGTTGTTCAGTTTTTTCACAAAATGACTTGTGGCCCAATGGCAAGGCTCTTGTTTGTTCGGCCCAATGACATGGGTTCGAATCCCATAAACAGCAAATTTTGTTAGAATTTTATGTCATCTAAAAAATCAAACCAAAATTGTTAACAAATATAAAACCGGACGGTTTGGTTCGACGGTTTAGCCAAAAATCGGACCGGACTGGCCGGTTCGTTGTGGTTCAGAAACACCCAAAAAATCGGTTCAGTTTGGACCGGACTAGGGTCCGGTTCGCGGTTGAACCGGTCGAACCGGCCGGTCCGGTCCGGTTTTCAAAACATTGCGAGGCAGCACTTTGTCGGTCGCCCTCTTCTCTGATGTCACCAACAACGGGTATTTATCTATCTCTTTAGTCTTTAATCTTTATCCCTTCGCCAATTTATTATTATTATTATTATTTTGCAAAAAATAACAATACTGGGTTACTGAGATCATTATTGCGCCTTTAGAAAAGCAACAAAATAACAAACGAAAAACACCAGAAATTGACAATTTGACCAAACTTAGGAAACAAATATTTCCAAACAAATTTGACAATTCTGCGCCTACTAGTAAGTGGTAAGGCATTTGTTTATTCTTTTGACTGAACGAGCTAGGTCCTGTACTGTGAAGAGGGCATTTTCGTCCAATATTTATACAGCTAGTTATTTTTTAAAAAGATATCGTTAAAATATATAAAAATGATGGAGAAGGGTTTATATCTATGAATGAGATGATTAAAAGGACTTATATCTAATTATGACGTTTGGAGGGGGTTATGTCTAATTGGAGATGATTCGAGGGGGTTATATCTAATTTTGCCTATTTTTTATCAAAATTAGAGACATGCCACTCAAATTAGAAAAATGTCACTCTAACTTTTTAAAAATATCCAAAATACCCTCTCATTAAGAAATGACAAAGAAATTTATTGACATGAATTAAATTTTAAATTTTGAAATTTTGAAATTTCAGATTTACATATTTTCAATTTTCGAATTTTGAATTTTGAAATTTTGAGTTGTTCTAGGCTTGGAACCTTTATTTGTAAACAGTACTAACAAGGTAACCCAACATTTCTGTTCATAGCTGTGCTCGCTCTTACATTTTTCACTCTAATCCACTCTAAGATGCATGGGATTGGCATCCTCGACAGTCTAATTAACCGGCTGTACCAAGCAGCCAAGTGTATTTTTTTTAATATTTAAATATTTAAAATTTAAATGTTGAATCCAAACTATTGATCTTGTTCAATTTTATGGGCGATGCGTTTTCATATAAGTTTTATAAATTTTAGAGTCAATTTGATAATAGATCAAGTAGTCAACAAATGAACGAATCTGGTTAACTATCATGAATTAATTCTAATACGTTCATAATTTGGTCAATTAATCAAGTATCAAATCGACTCCAAAGTTTATAAAACTTATATGAAAACGTATCGCCCATAAAATTGAACAAGATCAACGATTTGGATTCAACATTTGAATTTTAAAATATTTAAATATTGAAGAAAATACACTTGCACTGTTTGGTACAGCCGGTTTATTTGATTGTCGAGGATGCCAATCCAAGATGCATGAGTGATATGCTTGCACTGTTGCACAATACTGACTAGCTAGTTGCTGTATTGGCATAATTAGTTTAAGCCTCTAGGCCTCTAGTATTTAAAACTCTTTCAGAATATATGTGTACCAGCAGTAACTTGCATGCAATTACTTTTACATGAAGTACCTACTATGGAAACTATTGTCCCTAAAGGAGGCGGCTTAAACAAGATTTAGCGGAAGCAATTAAGGTTTTAGACTGGTTTGGTATGAACTACCCTAACACAATTCAATTGGTACCCAACAATTAACAAGCACACACAAACAATTCAAGTAGTAAGAAAGTAAAGGGAGAAAGAGAGAGAGAAATTGAACACTCGATGTGATTATGGAGTTCCGACCCGTAGGAAATGCTAGCCTTAGTCGTACGTCTCTGGAAGTTCCGCTACCACGAAAGGGCACGCTCCGTTCAATTCTAATAAGAACGGGACTACAATTTCGAACCGAATCACCTCGTCATAAGGACACTCGAGGCGGATCGGTCTAACTCGAAAAACAAATGGCACCAAGGCCTCCAATGGAGATGAGCTCTGAACCTATTCCAACCTACACCTAGCGACAATGTCGGGGCGGTTGTGTTTGAGGCTACTTTATCTCTCAAAATGATTTAGATAAGAAAAGCTCAAGTGGGGAGTATCCCTGTTCTCAAAGGTTCAATTCTAGTCTAATTTTGCAAGGCAAAGTTCTCTAAAGAGAGAGAACAAGGGGCGAATATATATAGAGCTCGTCAAGAGCTGCAAAACAACTTAACTTACCGTCGTGCGTTATACAACATAATATTACGTTACACAACGCACAGATAGCCGTTATAATAAAATAAAAAGAACAAACTATCCGTTACTAGTGCGTTATATGACCCAATATCCCGTTGTACAACGCACTGGACGACCGTTATAATAAAATAAAACGGATGAACTAACCGTTTGAGTTGTCAGTGCGTTATACAATGCAGAACACCCGTTATGCAACGCAACAATAAATGGCATTAAATGATCAGAATTTTGCGTAAAAAACGAGCCAAAAATTCCAGAGAAAATACAAAGAAAGGTTGTACAACGTTTCTGTGCGTTATACAACCTTTTAGTATTGGCTGAGACAAAGCGTTGCACGACGGATAAATTGCGTTATATGATGCAGCTAGTGCGTTACACGACCTTCTGTTGCGTTGTGTGACGCACTGTTTCTGTTACTTTAAGAAATGGAAAAATTCCGCACAGTACTGGTGCGTTGTATAACCCGATATTGCGTTACACAACTCACTGGTGTGCGTTGTATAATCCGATATTGCATTACACAACGCACTGGTCCTGAGATTGAGAAATTCTGCACAGTACTGGTGCGTTGTATAACCCGATATTGCGTTATACAACTCACTGGTGTGCGTTGTATAACCCGATATTGCGTTACACAACGCACTGGTCCTGAGATTGAGAAATTTACTGAGTTCTTGAGCTTTTCTGCTATCTAGACTATTTCAAGGATAAGTAAGGACTTAATACTACTTTCTATCATAGTCTAAGCTAGTTTACAAGCTCTCTAAAGACTTGATCTTGATCTTGCTAATAACTTTTATCCAAGTCTTCATGAAATGCATTTTCTTCCTATACAACTCAAAGAAGATTGTTAAATGCCAAATGATATTATTTTGTAATCGACAAACTTAGAGACGTTTAGTACAACAGAAGCAACATATTGCCAAAAGGTGTACAGTGGCAAGATGTACTTAATTGAAATTTGACAAAAATGAATGGCTCATCAATAAGTGCTATTTCCAATCTGATTTTTCACTGTCAAATCCTGATGGTTCACTTTCTAATTGGAATTTTATTGTCCCTTTGTTTCTTTATTTTGATCGATTCAGTTTGACTTGAAGCCTGTGTTGCGCTTAGTTGATTCCCTCACCGTTGATCTATGTTCTGAAGTAGATGGGTTTGAATATTGTTCTTATATTGAATTAACTTCTTGAAATCTGTTTATTGGTGCGAAAAAGAAAACGATTGAGATAATAAAGACCAACTAATATTTTTTAGTGGTTAGAGTTATGTTCTATTTGCAGATGATATGGATTCAAAATCTGGCTCAAAAAATTTATTTTGATGGTTTAAGTAGAAAGCTTAAGCTCAAACTGTGTAATAAATAAATAAATAAATAACATGGGACTTGTTTAACTTATCAGCTAGAAACCAACAATTGGCATATTTTGTTTCGACATCATAAGAGTATAACATCAAACAATTAATGTATTGAAGGTCAGATACATTTCTAGAAAACAATAAATCACATTTTGCGGCCGAACATTTCATTTTTGATTGGTGAAGTTATTATATATATAATAAATATCATCTTTGTTAGAGTTATGTCCTAGAAGCCAATCATTATATGGCTACTTCTAATATTTATGTTATTGATGATATTTGATCATTTATTCTTTGATTTATTTATTGACAGATCATTCAGGTTGAGGATCTAAATTGTAGATCTCTGTGGTTCATTTATTATTAAATGACAATAATAAATCTAAAAGGTCCGTAATCTTGATAATTAACAAGGAATATTAATTATCGGATAAAATTAGTATGCAAGTTAAGAGATGATTAAGTTCTACAAATCATAAGTAAGGAGTTACCAGCTTAATTGCATATGTATATGTTATAGAACATAGTACATGACACAATCAAATGAAATAAATGTATGGATTGTGTTATGTGTATTTATTTCATTTGAGTTTGATTCTAAGTTTGAGATGATTCAACTTTTCCATATGAGGATAGGCTCAATAAATATCGTCTACGGTTGATTCCTGATAAGGGCTGCTATATGGACTTTATTTATGTTCTCTTGAATTGTGCGGGGAAAAGTTGTTCATCAAGAAAATCGTATGTCCCTCATTAATTTATTTAGTGAGCGATGATATCTGTTTGGGCCGCTTGATGGAGATGGATTGTTTGCTAGCAACTGATACAATCATCTCTAGATTAAGAAACGTATAATCTGCAAGAATGACACATTCCTATCTTGGATTATACGATGATATCATGTGACATAAGAATCAGACAAGAAAATATTTTTATTTCTTATGCAGGATTAAAATATTGTAGCAGTACACTATTTATGCGAATTGAAAATCATAACGTGTTGCTAGATACCACTTATGATTATTAGAATTAAATAGCGATTTAATTCCATGGCCAACGTAGCATAAATCCTCAAAGGGTCACACAAATAGAGTTTTAACCATACAGTGCAGTATTTATTTATTCGCAGCAGTGTATTGCGAAAATATGATAATTTGATTAATTAATTATATGCCGTTGCGAACCGTTATAATTAATTAAGTCAAAGGGATCATATAGAAATAAATTAGTGCATTTGCTAATCCTAAATTAATTATTAATAAGTTAATAATTAATTATGTTCAACATATTTTATTTTATTTGAGCTATTTGGGTCTTTATTTAATTAGTTAACTAATAGCCCGATTTGAGGTTTAATTAGAGGAGCAATTAAAGGGATGAACTAATGGGCCAATATGTCATGCAATATAGCCTATAAATCCCTCCCTTGAGGCCGGCCATAGAGGGGCAAGATTGTCCAATTAATTTGGTGGTAGGTAGGGTAAGAGAGGTCTATAAATAGAGGTCCCATTTGATGGATACTCTAGCCTCCAACCAACCTTCTCTCTCTTCCTCCTCTTGGCCGAAAAAATAGAAAGGGAAAAAAGGAAATTTCAGATTTTCTTTTGCCTTATTCTCTCTCTATTCCACCTCTAGTTCATGTGTTGAACAAATTCTCTCCACAAATTAAAAGGGTTTAATTGATTAGAAGAGAGAAAATCTAAGGATTAGCCTTTGTTCTTCTCAATTGCTAGCACAATTAGAGTAAAAATTGTTTAACCCTCTTGGTGGACTCGAGGCGGCCGCCGGTGAAGGAGAAGGCGAAGGAGAGCACGCCACCGACTCCCACGCTTTGGATCGAACCTCTTTGTTGCGATACAAAGAGAGGTAGCATTCCTATTCTCAATCTCTTGTGTGTGAATGCTTGGACTAGATCCTTCGAGGTTTAAGTCGTTTGGATTGTTAATTAAATAGTTAATTAGCACAAAAATTAGAAAATTAGACTTCCTAACAATCTTGGTATCTAATCGATATTGATTTATTTTCTCAGACAATGAAATCTGTTCAATCTGCCTTTAAAAAGATTTATGTCAGTTTGCACAAGGCCCGATACTCTGTAAGAAAATCGAATGAGAGGACTACGTTCTTCATTAGACCCAAAATTGAATAATGTTTCCTAATGCATATATCCCCAAGAAGGAAAGAGCAGGTGTGATATACACCATCCAACAAAAAAACATCTAAACATCCAACAGGCCAGGGAGTTAGAAATGGGCTTAAAAATCCAGATTTCCCCGTGCTGAGGTCAGCAAGACGCGTGATGACGTCAGCAAAATTTTTTTGACCAATTTCTGAAATTTTTTTGGTGCTGACGTCATCAAATATACTGATTTAAGGGTTCAGTTAAATGTTTTAAAGGATGAATTAAAGTGTGTAAGTGTTCAGTTAGATGCACCAATAATTTGGATTTTTAGTTTTTGGGTTAAGTTAAACACCTTAAGGGATTATTTAAAAGTGTGTATGTGTTCAGTTTAATGCACCAATAATTTGGAATTTTAGTTTTTTGTGTTCAATTAAATACGTTAAGGGATGAACCTTAAGTGTCTATGTGTTCAGTTAGTTGCAATAGAAATTTGATTTCGTAGTTTTTGTGTTCAGTTAAACTATTTAAGGGATCAATTAAAATTGTTTATGTGTTCAATTAGATGCGCTCGTAATATAACGTTTTAATAACCATGCAATAAAGTAAACAATGATCATTTATTAAGAATAATATTCATTATTTCAACAAACTGAACAATTCTTATAATAATAACATCTATTAATAATAACACTAATCCTACATAATTTTAATCACTAAAAGCTAAACACACTTCATCAACTCCTTTGATTCCTTCAGCACAACTCTTCTCACACTGTCCTGCAATTCCTACACAAACAAAACAAAATACAATTAAGTTCAATTACTAATTAAGTGCTCTTATAATATTTAATCCTTTCAGGTCATGTGAGTTTTAAAAAAATATATAATGAAACAAGATGATTCCTTAGAAATACTAATTTAACATATAGTGAAACAAGATGATTCCTTAGAGAACTGAACAATATAATGAAACAAGAAGATCCCTTAGAAATACTAACTTAACACATAGTGAAACAAGATGATCCCTTAAAAGTACTAACTTAACACATAATGAAATAAGATGATTACTTGACTGAATTGCTTATTCAGGTATACCAGAATGTACAGCAAAGACACTATTATAAACAAAATAACAGTAATAGTATAACAAGACATGAAAATTTCAGATCTACAATTCTAAAATACAAAAATCATATTTAAAAGATCAGATCTTGAATTCAATTACAGAAATTAACCGAAAAATCTATGCAAATTCCAGAAAGTACAAAACAATACAAAGATTAGAATAAAAGAATAAAAGAAGTGACCAGGACGAAACAATCAAATCTAAGTTAAAACAGAAAGTACGAAACAAAAAAAAAGAATAAAAGAAGTAAATCCAAACCTTGTCACGATATAATTTTTACTTAAATAGACAAAAATCACGATATAATTTTTACCTAAATGTCATTAATTTGTAACCAAATCAACAATGTAAATCAACAGACAAGCTGTAATTACGGACTAATGAAGCATAGAAATAACCAAATAGCTTGAAACAAGATGGGACCTTGGAAGAGATCAATACTAACTCGACAAAATGACAGTACAACGAGTACAAAAAGATGACATATAAGAAAGGAAGAAGAAAGCAAGGTTTGTTTCTAAGAGATCTTACCATGATGCGATGAGAGAAAGCGAAAACGGAAACAGAAAAGACGAAAGAGATGAGAAGTCTCGGATAGAGAGTCTTGAGAGAGAGGAAGAGGACGGCACTGGGTCGGTGGCGACGGAGGCGGAGAGGAGAGGAGGCATGGGTGGAGGTTGGATTTGGTCGGAAGCGAATGGTGCTGTGTATATATATCTCAATTTATCCTATGGACCGGATCTAAAGCCCACTTAAAGCCTGCGCTCAGTCCAATGGATGCTTGGATGCTTATTCACTGGATGGTATATAGTAATTACTTGAAAGATGGATCATTTTTATATTATTATAAGCCTATGCCTAGCTCAGAATATGCCCATAATAACAATTATTTAAAATAGTCACTTTCGGCCCATTTAACATATATTTTGGTTTTTCATATATCTAAATTGTTCCATAGCAAATGCAACTCCGTTCAACTGTTGATCGTTTCGTTTCGTTCCTTCGGAACGTTTAACGGAAATATTTTTATGTTTCGTTTGTTAAACGAAACGGTTAATGAAACTGACATCTTTCGTTTCGTTTATTTTCATTCATCCATTTTATGTCATTTTTATGTATTTTTGATGCATTTTTAAGTATATATGAACAAATGATATATATTTTTAAGTATTTATGCACAATTTTTGATGAATTGAAAATATTACAGTATCAAACTAGTCAATTATGCATGCGAAATATGAAAACATATATAAACATTAATTGTCAAATCAACAAATCGAACACACTTTCACGTTTTGATCATTTTGAAATAAAAAAAAACATGTATAAAAATTAATTGTCAGTTAATTGATCTTTTGATCTTCTTTTGAAACGAAATGGTTAACGCAAGAATTTAATTTCATGATCGTTATGCACCCCTAACCCCACCACACTAGTTTCATCCTGGTACAAAATCTTATACTAACGATATAGACTTCATATTTTCATTCTTGTGGGGGGCCTGAAAGACAATTCTCATATGGTATATAATTTTTCATTGTAGTCATATGGATCCACATGTCAAAGGAACGAAAGGTGGGTCAAAAAATGGATTCTCCTATGCCAAGGGAAACTATGCCTTGAAACAATTGTTTAGTGGATTACAAATTCGCAATGTTTACAGGAAAGGAAAAACATGACCTTTTTAAACATAAAAAAGTTGAAATAGTATTTCGCGGTCCACAGAATATGGGATACTTCTTGTTCTTGAAATCGAAACTCTATTCTCTAGTAATGGGGTTATATGTAGCCAAGTATGATGGCTTTATAATAAATATTGAATAACATTGTAATAACTTATATAAAAAACTAAAAGTTATTGTGAAAAAAAAAATTATCTACTGGGTAATTATATTTAACTCAAAAGAAAGAAATGGACAGGTTCATTTGGGACCTTCTTCTTCTCTCCCTCAAAACCTTTTCCCAACAGAGGCCCTGCTCCTCTTCTACTAATTAAATGGCCACCACTAGATCCGATCCGACGATCTACTTCATCGATTTCGTAATTCGAAATACCAATAGAAAGCTTGAGAAGAAGAGAATACGATTATACAAATTTGAATCGTTATTATGTCCTTTTACGCACTTAATTTAAAGGAAGAACTCTTCAATAGGTGATAAAGGGCTGCAAAAAATTGAAACTATAGGATCCATGCCACTGCCACTGGCGCTACCAATGCCCGCGCCATTGTCATTGGCGCTTGCGGCGACGCCACAAACCTGCACACTGACATGTTTGTTCTTAAAATTTCGATTGTACTAGGTTTGATGTTAAAATTTCATTGTTGGTTATTTCGGTTTACAGAAATCACGGTGGGTTATGGGTAGCTAGGTAAGTAGGTAACATAATGAACGACATAACTATCTGTGAGCCAATTAATAATTAACTAATAGGTTTAGATTTTAGAATTTGCAAAATCATTATGGAAAATTGTGTGTATGCCACTTCAAAATTTAGAAATTAGAAGATTGCCACCCTAAAATTTTGCCTTTGAAATATGCCACTCCAAATCAGATTATTTCAGAAATTTACCACTCTTCTTATTTAATTTTTAATATTCCCTAAAATGTCCTTCCTCCCTCTTCTTTCTCCCTCATCTTCCATCCTTCAAACCTCCCTCGAGCTCCATCTCCGCCCTCACCTCCGCCTTGGCTCCCCCGCCTCGGCTCCCCCGCCTCTCCGTCTCATGCTTCCGCCTCCCTCGCCGTCCTATCCTCCGCCCCAGTGCCCCTGATCCTAACAGTCTGTCTTCTCTTCTCCCTTAGCCCAACGCCCCCCACCCCATCTACCTCTACCTCCCCTCCGCCCCTCTCTCTGCTCTCACCTCAGACTCATCACCCTCGTCTTACCGCCTCTTCCCCTCTGACAGCATCTTCAATCCTTCCTTTTCCTCTGTCGCAAGGTCCGCTCGCACGGTCCACTCTATTGCACGCTCCGCCCTCGAAGTGCTCGGCCGTGCTCCCCCTCTTGTTGTGCACTCCACCCTCGTCTAACAACCCCTCGCCTTCAGTCCCCCACTTCCCCACTCCACCTCTGCTTCACAGTGCTGAAAAGATTTTGACAAAGAATATTTTGGACAATACTAAAAAGAGGAGTATATAAATGGCTGTAAAGTGGCAAAATTCTGAATTAATTAAATTTGAGATGGCATTTTTTTAATTTTAAAGTTTTGAGGTGGCATAAATGCAATTGCCCCGGTCATTATTGTGCTCCAAAGTTGGCACCAAACTTGCAAGGAACCCTAGGGGAAAAAAAAGAAAATAAAGAAAAGGAATAAAAAAGAAACGACTTGACCGCTTGATAGTTGACACAGAAGTGACAGAACAGAACAGAACTAGTCAATTCCCTCCTGTTTATTCCCCTTAATTCAAACACAGTCAAACACAGTGTAAAACCCTTCTCCAGGTCTCCTCCTGCACAAAACCCCAGAACAAAAGATAGATTTCTTTCTCTCTTCCTCTCTCATCCTGCCATTCGCTCCTCTCTTCATCGCTTCCAACTTCCAAGTAGGAAGATAGACTTCAAAGACCTTTCTTTCCTTTTTGGGGTTTTGAGGTTTTCATCATAGGTTTCCCCATTTTCACCAGCGCTAACTTGCGCACACCCCTCGCGCCACTTCTCGCCTCTTCTCTGTGACCTGACAGCCTGGTCCCACCCCCTCCCAACTCTGTACGATCTAGCCCCTACTTCTCATCTCTCTCTCTCTCGGTGCCTGACAGTGTGAAGATCAATTTTAGTAGTCAGGCTTTTGTTGTAAACACTTTTTTTTTTCACTCAGCTCATGTCTCTGTAGTGCTATAATTTAGGGACAAAAGTTGGGGTTTGAGTTTTCCATCGAAGGATGATATCGGCCTCTGCACCTCAGTCTGAGGCCTCGTATGGAAAAGTACTGGCTATACCCAAAAAAGATCTTCGGCGCTTAGGGAAAAAAATATGTAAGTGGCTTTGAAAATAAATTTATCATTAATAAACGTACCCAACCTTCTTTTCTTTGAAATTTTATATTGCTACAATTAATTTTAATTATTATATAAAGTATAAACATATGATATGTTGTTGATCAGAAATGGGTACCATTATGCCATTGGCCGAAAATAAGTCCGATAAAGGAGATAGAAAGTAGCTTGGAAGCCCTTCAACTCCTTCATTTTACCAATGTGGGCCACACAAATTTGGACCAGTCTTTGCTAAGGGGCTAAGGGCCATGGCTAGGTTTGGAGGCCTGAGACACATAGTTTTCATTTTCCAGTTGGTGAGATGACTGTCACATTGGAGGTATTTGATCTATATTTTTCTGTTTAAGCATTTCAAATTTATGAAGTGCAAAATTTAATAAATTGAAATGTTTCTTAGGATGTGGTATTCTTATTTGATTTGCCCACCACTGGGAAAGTTGTAACAAGCCCGATGAAAGTTGATCCTAAGAAATTGGTGTTGCAATTTCTCGCAAAGAAAGATCCTGTGACCAAAAATCCTCTTGCCGATAGTATCGCAGGCGCCTTCACTGAGATGAAGGCTGGGTATGTTTTTCATTGATAAATCTATTTTCAAAGCCATTTACATATTTTTTATATTCAAAATACAACGCAGGTTAAAGTATTATGTACAAATAAGCTGGCTACGGAAACAATGTAAAAATGGGTTGGGGATGAACGCGACAGAGGAAGAGAAGGACATGTTCACACGTTTGTATTGTTTATTGCTTTTTGGCACTATCCTTTTTCCAAACAGCACAAAGGGTGCAGTTCCTGCTTTTCTTCTAGAGCTGCTTGAGGTATTTTTTGCTTCAATTCACATATTTATAATTTTTTTTTGTGAAAAAAATAACCAGAAGGTTACTAATTGATGAAGTTTCTGATTGCTTATTCAAAAGGAGGAAGTTTTGGTAAGAGGCCTAGGTTGAGAGTATTCTTACTAACCCTAATTTCAATTCTATTTACCTCATATATTTTTTTTTTGTAAATTTGTATTTTTGTACAGGGCGACTTGAATGAACGAAAGGATTATAATTGGGGCGCAGCCGTTTTGGCATATCTTTATCATGCGTTAGATTGTGATGCAATGAATATTTCTAATAAAAACATTCCTGGCCCGTGGCTGCTTCTCCAGCTGTGGTCATGGACTCGATTTCCTACTTGTCGTCCAGAGATGATCAGCCTGTTTGACTTATCTAAAGAATCTGTGCCTTACGGGAGGTATGCCCCTTCAATTTGAAGTCATTGTTATCTTTGACTACTATGACTAACATGACAAATGCATTGGATCCTGATGAATTTGCAGGAAATGGATGGGGAAGCGGAAATATAATTTTCCCCACCGAAGCGGCATATCTTATGCACGTGAAGTATTTATGAAACTCGGTGAGCATAATATTGAATGGCGGCCTTATGAGAAGGTATTTCAGTACATGCCTCAACTTCCGCCGATTGTTTTCGCACTGCATTGCCTTGCATTTTTTACTGGAAAGTAGCGATCTATTATCCCAACCACGTGATGCGTCAGTTTGGGCTGTACCAAAAAATTCCCGCAGTCCCAATGGTATGGCAAATTAAATTTATTTTATCATCATTACTGCATGTTAATTTAATCTTCTTGTTAATTAAAAAAATTAATTAAATCCACTTGTTAATTAAAAAGAACTGGGAGGAGATGAAGACATACTTCGAACAAAAACGCACTGCCTCTACTGATTTGACTACTCTCCATAAAGATTTTTGCAAAAGATGGCTAGAGATGAAGGAAGGAAATAAGGTAGACGAGACCAGATCTTGGACTAGCGACAACACGTCCGACTATCTTCGTTGGTACAGGTTGTGCTGCGGGGAAAAGATAATAGTTATGGGTCATGTTACTAATAAACCTGCGTCTCAGCAACATTACATCCATCAAGCAGATGTGTCGATGGCTCATGTAAGTTGAGCTCAACAACCGTGGCTGTCTTTGTTAATTTAAATTCTTGCAACCAACAATCAAATTTGCAGGTGAAAAATGTGATAGAGGTTTCAGAACCTAGATCAAATGAATTTATATTCCTTCGTTCTACCCTACTAGTCGTTGGGGTAAAGCTAAGGGTCGAACCCAAGGGACGGTAAATATGATTACCGGACTTAATTTTTCTTAAAAGCTAGACAAAATAATTTTTGTGAAGTTTTGATTTAAAAAGATAATATCAAATAACAATAAAAATTGAAGAAACTAATAATAAAATATTTTGGGTTGGTTATTATGTTTTTATGGACTCGAACAGATGAAAGAAAATGTCCTAAGATTTCGGGTTCATTTAATTTGGCTCTGGAGCGTTGTTGACACGTGCTTTCGCACGAAACAGACAGTATTTCGGACCGAAATTTATAGATAATCGTGCCGAAATTCACTCCAGATTCTTTGTTTTGACTTGATATTTTTAGATAAGGTTGTGTGAAGGTTACTTGTCAACCAGACCTAAGTCCTAGCCTCAGCCGTCGCAATTTTGGTTTTAAACTTGGTTTGGAACTCGATCTTTACCACGTAATTGACTAGTCCTAAACTTTCGTGTCGGAATTTAGTCAATTAAGTTCATCGTGTTGGATTTCTAGAGGTATCTAAGTCCTTTCGGATCATTTAGAAACTACACCTGTCGGTCGTAAGTTAACCTCCTCTTTCGAGCGTTTGGCTTACTTCAATTACTTAATAAATTATGTGTTTAGTCTAGTTTAATGCTCTAAAGACGTCGCGATTCATCCATAGGTAAACATCAAGCAAACAAATAATTTAACTAAGCATAAATAATAATTCTCAACACATCAAAATCACATAGAAAATACCTAATCGTATCAAGTCATCACAAATACCAAATTAAATTACTACCTAACCCTAAGACATAATGAAATTTAACCTAACATGTTTATGAGACAACAAACAAATATTATGCAAAAAGTAATATACAAGCCCATGGAATTCAAAAATAAAAACATGTAAGAATAAACCGAATTGTCCTTTAGCTTCACTTCTTCTTTTAGGACAGGGAATCGATGGAGAGCTGCTCGCCTTGCTGCCGTCGCACCCAAAGCTGCTTCCTTCGTGGTGGTTCGCGTGGAAAATGGCCAAAAACACTTGTGCAAGAGGTGGAAAAGTATGTGGGAGAAAGTAGGATCCTCTCTGGTCGAAATTCGTGCTTAGAAATACCCAGGGAAAGTTCAGAAGGCGGCTAGGGCAAGAGAGAGCCTTTCCTTTCTTGCAGAATTACCAAATTCCACCTTCCATATATAAATTTCGGACCGAAATATGTAGATTTCGGACCGAAATGTCGGTATGGTCTCGAGGTATGGGCCGAAACTTGGGCCTTCATGAGGAATTTGATCTGTCTTGGTGCTTGTGGATCTTCCCGGGTCTATGTCATACGTCTGTGAGCCAGGAATGAGTCGTCTGGCTATGGGTTAGGCTCAAATCCTTCTTGCTTGTCGTATCTCGTCTTCAATTTTCACGAAAATTCTACAAAATAAATAAGAAGCGGCGGCAGCACCAATATCCTAGAAATCACAGTTAATTATGAGATAATTGCATTGGTTTGAGTGTAATTTTGATGCTAAGCATGGTCAAAATGAGTATAAAAATAAGAGATATCAAATCCCCCCAAACTTGAACTTTTGTTTGTCCTCAAACAATATACTAAATTTAAAGGAATCGACTATACCTAGACTTACAATCAAACCATCTCAAACCAAACAATGCATTGAAAAATTGATCATTCAAGTTTTACTCAAAAATTTCACACAATGAATTAAAGCGAGTTCAAAAAAATGAATTCAAGGACAAGGGTTCAGTTTTCTTTTAGATTAAATTCGTGCCTCTCTTAGTCCTAATGAATTTCATTTTTCAAGTCAAGAATCCTAGCTTCTCTTTGTCAATTCAAATGCAATCTCAATTTCAATTATCCGTTCTTTTCCATATTTTACAAAAATTTGTAAAGTCCTTTATCAAAATCGGAAATTTCATAATGAACTTCTCTTAAAACTAACTCCATTTTTCACCAATTTGTTTGTGCAAGTCGAGTCGTGGACTTTGCACCCTAGAGGATATAATGCGGTGTCATTGACTTTAGATATGCTACTAGCACATGACATGCTAGGGAGGTCGGACTGGTGTTGCTCGACTATGGCCACGGTACACTTGGGCCATAATACTCAACAACTCCTTTGTTAATGCTTTCACATCAGGTCCAGTAGAATTAGCCATGAATTGTCCAATCATTTCTCGATTTCTTTGAGTTGTAATTCCTAACAATTCATGATTAACCCAATACCCTCCAATTTGTGGCTAAGTTGGTGGAGAAAGGTCTCGGTGCATCCTCGTTTTCACAACTATTTGATTTAAATGTCCCATTAAATTTTGCTCGTTGGTGATTCAAGCGATTAAAACAATTTTTGACAAGACAAGTTCATTTCATAATTTCCCAAGTTGATAAATTTCTTTTTAAACAAAAGTTTGCTAAACACAAATCCGTTCACTCGGTAAAAATTTGTGAGAATCGACTAAAACTGTTTTGACAATTTCCAAGCATCCAAATTCAAATTCTTTTATCTTCAAATTATTTTTCAACTCGGTCTATTGGTGCACAAATCAATTAAAAGCATCTAAACAATCAAAAGTTTTTGAGGAAAAAAAAATTTCAAAATGCTTTTAAAATTCAAACAGTGTGAAACAGTGAGCATTTTCATCAAAGTATCCAAAACAGAGATCAAGAATACACAAGAAATCAATTTCCTAATTTTTCCAGAATTTTAAATGCAACAAAATAATGAAAAATGAAAAATTTCGGACAAAAAAGCAAAAATTTCGGACCAAAATGTTGCATAAAAATCCAAAACACCTAGCGATTTTTCAAAATTTTCCAAATTTTTCCTCTTTATCCTCTCCCCAAACTGAACAAAGCACTGTCCCAGTGCTGTAAATTCATAGAAAAAGTAAAAAGAGGGAAAATGACATGTACCGAATCATTCTTATGCAAAAATCGTGCTGTCCGTCACAAATTTCGGACCGAAATCTGACAATTTTGGACCAAAATTTTCACCAAAAATCAGTCTACGTCGGCTCTGTTGGTCGAAACAGCGTGAAAATTTTCTAGCATGTCCACAGAAAGGTTCTTCAAGTTTGTTGCGAAGAAAATTCGAGTTTCGACGTTGGAATTTTAGATTTTGTTGACGAGACCTCGGCGGCGTGCAATTTCCAAGGTCTGGCATGGTGCAACTCGTATGAGGTCGTGCGAGGGCCATTGTTGACTGGCCCGTGGTGCTCTAGCACGAGTTGCTGCCTTGTTAAGCTCCAATCGACTCCCTTTTTCACCTACATTAAGCAAAAGAGAACAATTAAACACTAATTTTTTTGCATTTTCTTATTTTCTAGTTTTTTTTGTATTTTCTTGAATTTTGAGAAATGAATAATTAAAATCTTAAAAACCCTTGGGTTGCCTCCCAAGAAGCGCTTGTTTTAGGTCTCTAGCTTGACCACCTTTGGCTACGTCTTGATTGCATCGGGTTTGGAGAGCGAGACGGCGAGTGATTTGTCATATCCCTCGTTAGTGGTATCTTTTGTTAGAACGTCCTTCAAGAGAATCTCATGTGCTCGAGTCGAGCGATCAATACCCTTCAAATCATCAATCGAGTACCGCATTGCTCCTTTTTCAGCTCGAAGTACCACCAAAAGTTTTTCTGTCTGATCTTCATTCAACCCAGAATTAACAATAACAGGAAAAGTTTGATCTGGGATAAGAAATTCGTACCTGAGAGTCGCTGGAAGAGGCTTTAATTCAACCTGAGGTGCTAAATTTCGGACCGAAATTGAGGAATTCGGACCGAAATTCTTTGTATCTGCTGCCCTGTCCTCCTCCAGAGATGAATTTCGGTCCGAAATATTTAAATTTCGGTCTGAAATTTTCTCTGTCCAATGGGTTTCGCTGCTGTTCTGGTCATATTCTAGCTCCTCCATTGTCTCCTCGACTCCTTTGGCTTCCTGCACATCAGAGAGAAAATTTTGGTAAGAATTGAGAGCAATTTCATATTGATTTTCGAGCGATTCTTCGATTGTGGGCTCGACTTCCTCAATCATGAAACATGAGTTGTTGTTGGAGCTAGGGCACTTCATGGCTTGTTCAATGAAAAAATGAAGTGTCTCCCCCCCCCACTCTGACCAAGATCGTGCCGTCTCTGGCATCCATCATAACTCCTGCGGTACTTAGGAATGGACGCCCCAAAATGATAGGGACTTCTCTGTCTTCTTTCATGTCCATCACGATAAAATCTCCTGGCACCAAGAACTTCCCAACCTGCACAGGGACATCCTTGATTTCGCCCATGGGTAGGCGTTTGGAGGAATCTGCGAGCTGTATTGTTTTGTCAGTGGGTCTCAATTCTCCAAATCCTATCCTTTCAAATACTGTCTTAGGCATGAGGCTCACGCTTGCTCCCATGTCACACAATGCTTGTTTGATGATAACATTTCTAATCACACAGGGCAAAGCGAACCTTCCTGGATCCTCCAATTTTGGTGGCATCTTGCTTTTTAAGGCCTCATTGTTTCGATCTGTCAAGACAACAGTTTTCAATTCTTCCAAGGATCTCTTTCCAGTACACAACTCTTTGAGGAATTTGACATAAATGGGCACCTTAGTGAACACATCTGCGAAAGAAATAGTGATATGGACTTCCCTTAACATCTCCCAGAAGCGCTTGAACAACATAGCTTCCTTTTCTCTGGCCAACCTCTTTGGGAAAGGTAATGGGGGCATGTAGGTGGCCTCTGGCTCTGATTTTTCTCCCTTTTTCTTCTCTGGACCTGAAATTTCAGACCGAAATTTGTGAATTTCGGACCGAAATTCAAGTTCTGGTTGAGCTTTTTGTGCTGCCTGTGTGCCGGTTTGAGCTCCTGTTGCACTGGTTGCACCTTGGAGAGGTGGAAAAGGTAGCACTTGTACCAGAACTGGCTCCTCCTGCTCACTGGCTTCCTCGCCTTCACATGGTGATTGTGCCTCGACCCCAATCGGCATTAGTGGGTCATTATATTGAGTGCCGCTTCGCAAAGTGTGCAAGGACTTGCACTCAGCATTGGGATTCACATCCGGTTGGCTAGGTAGCTTTCTTGGTTGTCGCGAGAAATGAGCCTCCATCATGCGTTCAATTCTCGTCAAAGTACCTGCATTTGCTTTAAGTTCATTCAGATCTTTAACCATAACTTGATTAAATTTTGGTTGTTCTTGCATAAATTCTTGAACAACAATTGGAACATCTTCCTTATTGCAAACAGATTTTCTTTCAAAAGGTTGGTCTCCATTGTTGTTATTGATTTGCACATTTCTATACAAGTTCGGTGGGTTCTGGTTTCTATATTGGTACTTTGAACTATAAGATGTCTCATCATTAATGTAATTCACTTGGGTGCCCTTGGACGATTGATATGTCGCCAATTCCGCTTCGAGCTCGGTGATTCTCGTGTCTCTTGTCGTGATCTCATGTACTTGTTGCTTGACAATTGGGCGTCGATTGTTAACAAGTGGTAGCCATGTATAACTCCTTGCACATTCATCTACTAAGTCGCGTGCTCGTGTTGCATCAAGTCTCTTAAATGCTCCACCTGAAAGAGAATCGAGGTTAATTTTGATGTTGTCATAAAGACCATTGTAAAAGTCCTTAATTACCATCCAATCTTGAATGCCATGATGTGGGCATGAGTTTTCTAGGCCCCTAAAACGTTCCCATGCATCCCTCATTGATTCATCTTTCCTTTGTTGAAAATTATTGATTTCCCTCCTAATTGAATCTGCCCTATCAGAAGAGAAATACCTATCAAGAAAAGTTTGTGCCATTGCATCCCAACTCCTAATAGACCCCTTTTTGAGAGTTTTGTACCATTTTTGGGCTCGGTCCTTAAGAGTGAATCTAAACAACAAAAGTCTAATGACCTGTTGAGGTATACCATTAAATTTAATCAAACGTGTGCAATCAATAAAGGTTTGCAAGTGAGCATGTGGGTCCTCATTTTCATTTCCATAAAATGGATTTTGTTGCACTAATGTAACATGCGCTGGAGCAATTTGCATGTTATTAGCATCGATTCCTGGGATGATCACTGGTCCTGCTACGTCCTTGGCTTTCGGGGCTGCAATCTCCATGAGAGATCTGGCCGGTTTCTCTGCATCTTCCCCATCAGAGTTGCCATGGACGCTTTCGTCTTCATTCTCCCATCGCCGACGCTCGTCATCAAGTGCTCGCCTTTGGTTTTCAAGACGAGTGCGATCGGCTGCGATTCTGGCCTCTCGTTGCTCAAGTTGGAGCCTCAGGGCCTCCAACCTCTGGGTCTCTGCTTCTATGTTGAGAGGGCCTCCGTTTCCTGCCATTTCGTCCGCTGTTTTCCCTTTTTCTTGAGAATTTCGGTCCGAAATTTGTGAATTTCGGTCCGAAATTTGTGCTGTTTCAGGTGCCGGTTGAACTACGGAGTGAGTCTGGCTCGAATCTGCTTGGTCTCTGAGTTCTGGATCTGAATCAAGCCTTCTGGTGAAATATTTGCGCGAAATTTGAGGCTGTGACTTGCTCTTTTTAGATTTTCCGGCCAGTTCTCAACCTACAACACAAGAAAAAACAACGAAAAATTAAATAAAATAAAAAAAATCTAGTCTCCTAATACTAAAATAAGTACTCGATATCAAAACCGTCCCCGGCAACGGCGCCAATTTGATAGAGGTTTCAGAACCTAAGTCAAATGAATTTATATTCCTTCGTTCTACCCTACTAGTCGTTGGGGTAAAGCTAAGGGTCGAACCCAAGGGACGGTAAATATGATTATCGGACTTAATTTTTCTTAAAAGCTAGACAAAATAATTTTTGTGAAGTTTTGATTTAAAAAGATAATATCAAATAACAATAAAAATTGAAGAAACTAATAATAAAATATTTTGGGTTGGTTTTTATGTTTTTATGGACTCGAACAGATGAAAGAAAATGTCCTAAGGTTTCGGGTTCATTTAATTTGGCTCTGGAGCGTTGTTGACACGTGCTTTCGCACGAAACATACAGTATTTCGGACCGAAATCTATAAATTTCGGACCGAAATTTATAGATCATCGTGCCGAAATTCACTTCAGATTCTTTGTTTTGACTTGATATTTTTAGATAAGGTTGTGTGAAGGTTACTTGTCGACCAGACCTAAGTCCTAGCCTCAGCCGTCGCAATTTTGATTTTAAACTTGGTTTGGAACTCGATCTTTACCACGTAATTGACTAGTCCTAAACTTTCGTGTCGGAATTTAGTCAATTAAGTTCATCGTGTTGGATTTCTAGAGGTATCTAAGTCCTTTCGGATCATTTAGAAACTACACCTGTCAGTCGTAAGTTAACCTCCTCTTTCGAGCGTTTGGCTTACCTCAATTACTTAATAAATTATGTGTTTAGTCTAGTTTAATGCCCTAAAGACGTCGCGATTCATCCATAGGTAAACATCAAGCAAACAAATAATTTAACTAAGCATAAATAATAATTCTCAACACATCAAAATCACATAGAAAATACCTAATCGTATCAAGTCATCACAAATACCAAATTAAATTACTACCTAACCCTAAGACATAATGAAATTTAGCCTAACATGTTTATGAGACAACAAACAAATATTATGCAAAAAGTAAGATACAAGCCCATGGAATTCAAAGATAAAAGCATGTAAGAATAAATCGAATTGTCCTTTAGCTTCACTTCTTCTTTTAGGGTAGGGAATCGATGGAGAGCTGCTCGCCTTGCTGCCGTCGCACCCAAAGCTGCTGCCTTCGTGGTGGTTCGCGTGGAAAAGGGCCAAAAACACTTGTGCAAGAGGTGGAAAAGTATGTGGGAGAAAGTAGGATCCTCTCTGGTCGAAATTCGTGCTTAGAAATACCCAGGGAAAGTTCAGAAGGCGGCTAGGGCAAGAGAGAGCCTTTCCTTTCTTGCAGAATTACCAAATTTCACCTTCCATATATAAATTTCGGACCGAAATATATAGATTTCGGACCGAAATATGTAGATTTCGGACCGAAATGTCGGTATGGTCTCGAGGTATGGGCCGAAACTTGGGCCTTCATGAGGAATTTGATCTGTCTTGGTGCTTGTGGATCTTCCCGGGTCTATGTCATGCGTCTGTGAGCCAGGAATGAGTCGTCTGGCTATGGGTTAGGCTCAAATCCTTCTTGCTTGTCGTATCTCGTCTTCAATTTCCACGAAAATTCTACAAAATAAATAAGAAGCGGCGGCAGCACCAATATCCTAGAAATCACAGTTAATTATGAGATAATTGCATTGGTTTGAGTGTAATTTTGATGCTAAGCATGGTCAAAATGAGTATAAAAATAAGAGATATCAAAATGCTTTGAAGTTGGCCATTTATGGGATTAAACTTGTGGAGGATGGTCTGCCGAATGTTGGCAAGGCCATGCTTAGGTTGGCCAAGTCAAATTTGGATCTTGAACCAGCAAGCAAGTGCAAGTTAAAGCACCTTCTCCAGGCTCGAGGACTCTCGAGTGATTTTGAGGAGATTGAGGACGAGACTTCTTCCCCAACCGACATACCTCCAGATGCCTATGAGGCCATCATTTCAAAGGTATGCCGAACATACTTATATTCTTTTAACTTCTTAATAGTTACTAATATTATGGATGAGTTATTTGAAGTGAGGACTAAGATCAAACAGATTAAATGATGCAGCACAACCTAGTACTTTACAATTCTAACTTGAAAGAAGTATCAAATTTATAGGGAGGTAATATCAAATTTGACGTGCTTGGGAAGTATCTTGGTCCTCCGACTCAAATTGCACGGGTCATGCTGAATCGGGTCCCAAATGAGCTAGGCCCCACTGACTCAAACCACCAGTTTGAGGAGCAGAAGCAGCCCCCACATCATGCTCTAGGGTATCAGCAGGAGCAACCCCCACATAATGCTCTACGGTATCAATAAGATTATATTTATTCCAGCACTTAATGTACCTCACTCTTAATTTAAATGGAATTAATTTACCAGAGGAATACAGTAGGAAAAACTAACTGATTGTAAGGTATAAATATAGACGAGCATCACCAGAGGGCAGCAATGCTACCTCCAGTGAGGACACTGATGCAATGGAGGAACCATCGGAGCCACAGCTAGAACAAACGCCTAATTATAGACGAGCATCGCCAGATGACAACAATGCTAGTGGGCCAGTGCAGGAGGAAGTTAGATTAATTTCAACTTAAAATTTTTTTTTTATTGAAATTTTCAACTTAAATTTAACAACATTTTCATCGATGAAAAAATTTAAGCATCAGTTTATACTTATTAGGAACTGATAATAAAAAAATAAAAATATTAGCTGGTTAAACAAATCTAGTACTTAAATTGATTGATCTTTAACAAGAAAGTGACACACGAGCAATGGAGGGTGATAACAGAGAGCGGCAGTTCTCCGAACCCACACATAGTACCTCTGTGCAACCAGAGTATACTAGTGGGCCAGTGCAGGAGGAAGTAAGTTTTCAACTTAATGTTAACATCATTTTCATTGATATTTTTTATTTTTTTAAAGCATCAGACTTTGAAGTATAGGAACTAGACTGTGAGAACAAAAATGCTTTGGCAATATTATTTAATGTTGACTTAGTTCAGAGGAAGTAGGCTTTCAACTTAAATTAACATCATTTTTACTGAAGAATTTTTTTCAGCTTTAGATTTTGAAGCACACTAATTAGGAACTAGACTGTGAGAACAAATATGCTTTAGCAGTATTGTTTAATGTTGACTTAGTTCAATCATGGTAAAACTTATTTGGAGTTAATAACATTATTATAATAATTAGGAACCGTTGGAGTCATCGTCGGAGGACACTGATGCAACCTCTAATGAACAGGAGGATACTGATGCACTGCAGCCGGAACCAACAGCTATTGCCCATTATAAAGGGAAGCGCAAACGTCAGTCTGTGATAAAGTTTACTGTCGATGAAAACAACCCCCACTGGATTTCAAGGCTGCCAGAGCTGCAGGAGAAGAAAAAGACATTTAGGGTATGTGTTACATTCAATTACTTCTCTGACAACCAACTAGAGCCAGTGTGCACAAATTAAAAAAAAAAAAACCATACATGTCCTTTTAAAAGAAAAATGGAGGCCAACCACGCATTTGCTGAATGCGGTCTTATTATTGAAGGTCAACCGCGTATTTAGTGAATGTGGTCTTGTTACTGAAGGCCAACTGCGGATTTAGTGAATGTGGTCTCATTACCGAACCATAAAGTGAAGTCTTGAAGTGAGATATGGATTAGGCAGTGTTGCAAATTGAAACCTTGCTTGCACAAATTCTTTTTCTAATATGGTTTATGTGAAAAGCTTGCTGGTATTCCTCTCAAATGTCGAACTATTATCTGCTAAATGTTCAGAGGTTGAAGAAGGAGAGAGAAGACCCAGGTTTAAAGGAAATATCTGCTCCATCCCGAGGTAATCCAAACCGAATTTTATCATTTTTGTTATGATGATCATAACGAATATACAGAAGTTATATTTGCTCAACTTAATGTAAATGTTCATGTTCATGTCATACCGAGCCAAACTAAGAGTGTATTATCGCAAGAGAAGACACCTTGTTAGGTCAGCTGGCACCAATGGTACAATGGTACATGTGTTTCAAGCCCTGCTAAGAAGCCAAATGATGATGCAAAAAAATTGTATGAGTATTCTGATCCAGAGTTTTACAAATTTAACATGTGCCGAACATGCAATAAGTTCGAGCAGGGCAATACCTGGGCTCTGTACTCTGACCTAGACACTTTCCCAAAATATTATGGGTTGATATGCAAGGTTGAGCATGAACTGTTCCAAGTTCATATAAACTGGTTGGAGGCAAGTCCCAAGTCTGATGTGGAAAGAGCATGGTTAGATGCGAATCTTCCAATCAGCTGTGGAAGTTTAAGGTCACAACTCAGAGCATGACTTATGACAAACCCGACTACTTTTTCCATATGGTTTCAGTGAGGCATCACGACAGAGGCAACTATTATGAGATATTGCCTGATGTCAGTGAGGTCTGGGCCATCTACAAAAACTGGTCAGCTGGATGGACGCCTCGTGACTTAAAAACTAGCAACTTTGACATTGTGGAGATACAGATGCATACATCTGGGGAGGACAGCCCCGCCACTTATGCACACTCTACTGCTCACACGTAAGGCTATAAAACAGTGTCACAGATACAGATAATCACAAATAAATAATCACATAACAATGCATTGTTTATTCATACATCAAAAGGACTGGTAATATGTACATATCAAAAATCCAGTCAACATAAAAACAAAACATAGAATAATAATGCACAGCGGATAAATACTATTCCAGCTCGGCTTGGTCTTCTGGCACAAACTCCTCTACTAAGTCTGCCAAACCTGAACCTGCTCCACAAGCAAATTATGTGTGTTGAGTACACGAATACTCAGTGGTGGTAAAAGAAAGCCCTAAGGTCTTGGTTAAGATCTAACTAGGAACTAAATCATACTTAAGTTAGATAAGTTTTAAATCCTATAATGCAATATCTAAGTGTTAACATAATTTAATGATGTAACAATCTACAAGTAATGACATGCCAAAGTAAAATCTGAAAAGTATCTGGAGAAGCGGATAATGATAATAGTGTAATAATATACGGAGTCAATATAATAATACGAGAGTGAAACACCCACACCCAATGGTCAATTCATATGTCACAGAAAATCCAGAATCCATCTCACAAATCCCAATATGACATGAACCGTGCATCCAGATCAACCTGCGCCTGAAGCTAGCTCGACAACTCAAAAATGTCCCTATTCCCACATCCCCGCTAAAGGAGTGGGCAGTAAAACACGGTACCGGTAAACTGACGCATGGGGATCGAGAGAAAGTCTGATATAATGGCACACACAATTTCCCATTTGTTAAGGTTCAAGTCAAGTCAAAGGAATATAATAACAACACAAATCAAAGGAATATAATAGTAACACAAATAACCATCGAGTGACCGCAGTACCGCCTGACGGTCGGTCTGCTGAGTGATCATCAAAAACGCGTTGCTCGAGATCGCTATCATAAGGAACCCGCCGGCAAAGACTGGGGTGTAAGCTCCCGATAATGAAAATCACGTGCAAAACGTTCTTATCTCACTCGGTCTCACTATCCTTATCTATACCAGATGCAAGTGTTGATTAAGACACTTTTAAGTTTATTAGTCACTTAATTAAATATAGAATGCACATCCTACATATGCAACTAATTTTTAAGTTAATGACATGTGCTTAACTGTTTACTTAATGTGAATGACATGATATGCACACATTTAGATCATGATCTAATTGCTAACTAAAGATTAAACAAAACCTAAGGCATCCATAAGTCATGAAAAGACTGCCACACCTGGAAAAGTCAGAGGCAAAGCAACTACTCTTCAGAATGGTCGATGAAGTCCTGACCAGCTCCTACAGTCTCGTGCTCGAGGTAGAAGTCGTCTATCTGTCTGGAGAAGTCCTGCCGCGCACCTGACGAGCGAAGCTCACACGTTAAATTCTATTCTAACGATCTAACCTATTCTGGTTAGTGGTGTGCAAAATCATACTTAAAAACTAGACATTTACAAAAGAACTCAGACTCTAACCTAAGGAAAGTTGGACTTAAGATTTCTGAACAGAGATTCTGTTTTAAAATATATTATTTTAATTTAAGAAATACTTTGTAAAATTTTGGCAGAGTTCCGATTATAAAACGGTGTGAGGAAAGACGTCTAGACGAGTTCCTACAGTCCAAACTATGCGTTTGAGTCGTTGACAACTTTAATTTGTTTTTTTAAAAAACATTTAGTATATATATATTTTCTAATTAAAGGATGTTAGTGGGAGTAAAGCACTTTTATTGTTAATCAACTTTATCATTATTAATCTAATGTAACGATTGTGTGTTCATAATCATGTTATAAAACATAAGTTTATTTTTAGAAATGTTCACACTGGTATTTTCCTTCCATTACTTGGTATTTTTATAGTATGTCTAAAAGCAAATATTAATGTGATAACAATTTTTCTTTCTTAAAGAATATATTACTAGGCTTACTTATACAAAACAATTTAAAATTATATCCATTAGATTAAGTTCATATCCTATAACTTAAATATTTTAAGTTGTTCAAAAGTAATTATTTAGATGTTTTGGTGTTTTATTGAGTTTACTTTTAAATTAATTATTTTGCAAATACTTATATCAACTTTAATAACGTGAATAAGTGTTATTTGATATTTATTTCTTATAATAAATAAACCATTTTGCAACATTATTTAATGTTCTTTTTAGAATTCGTGTAATGTTCTTAGTTAGGAAAGACTAATGTTTTTATGTTACTTAAAAAAGGTTCATGTAGATGCCTATATGTATTGTATACTGTAGTAGATAATGACGTATTTAATTCTTTTCATTATACTTAATATTTCAAAGATTTTATCTAATCAAAACTATTATGTCTCGTAATCATTTTAAACATCTTACTTCAATGTACCAAATCAATAATGTGTTGGTGTTTTAATGTGTTTGGGATCATACAGTCCGGATGACTGGACTGCTAATAATCATCTCCCATCTTTAAGTTTATGTATTAATCCGGTTTAATTAAATATAACTTAATTTATTATTAATCCCATTTTTAAGTTAATCACTTTTAATTAACTTTGATTAATCATGGATTTAATCAATTAGTTAATTAACCTTGTATTTTGGACCTGGCCCAGTCCAGAAATTAAATTGGAAGTCCAACAATTAAGAGGAAAGGCCCAGCTCGGCCACAACTCAACCAAAAACAGAGGAGACAGCCCAGTAGGCCGAGAGAGGCCCTAACAGGCCAGAGGCAACCGAAAATGAATCCGGGTTCGGGGGTCAAATCCGAACCCAACAAGGAAAATCCAAAACCGAAAAGGAAAACAGATCCGACCCACTAGTCTTCACATTTTACACAACAGACCCTGGATGAAATTTATTTACAAAGAAATTACACTAAGAACCCCATTAACAGATTCATTTATGAATAAGTCCAAAAACAGTTCAAAGATTTTTACAAAACAGTCTTTATTTCGGAAAACTTCTTAAAAAAGTCCTTGGGACGCAATAACAGTGTACCAGCACTGGAAAGAAGAGGTACCACGACTGGTACCAGGCCTGTACCAACACAGAGAGTAACACACAAGCAACAGATAGCCTAAATAACTTCTTCATCTAATTTAAATTGATTACCATAAGCTAAACATCACAGATCAGAGAAGAGAAAAGCATTAAGCCACGATTAAGCATTGTTAAACTACTCAACAGATTACAATCAAGCACATTCACAAAAGCATACCAATCAAAGCCTCGATCAAGCGATTTTTAACACTAAACAGATCAGATCAAGACATTTCGAGGCCATGCACATTATCAATACTCAATCAATCCCACAATCAAGCAATTCACAGAGTTCAGTTCAAAGCAAGTGCATGCCTCTACAATCCAGTCAATCACAACACACAGCAAAGGAAAGAGAGAGAGAGGGATTACAAACCGAGATAGCAAAGTAAAGAAGAAAAGGGAAGAGAGTTGATGCTAGTCGCCGTTGTCACTTCCATCAAATCGCCAACAGCCACCATTGGTCAGTCGCCTTCTCCATTGCCGATCAGCACAAGCCAAAGAGAGAGATTGAGTGTGAGTGGTGTGTGAGTGCTGAGAGGAGATGGACTCGGTTTTGAGAGGAGAGGTGTGAGGCAGTGAGTGGGATAGGGATGGTGGTGGGTTTGAGTTCAGTTCAGAGAGGAGGTAACGGAGGAGGAGAGATGGGTTTAGTCACGGCTGAGGGTTTGAGAGGGAGACAGTGGGGAAGAGGCGAGAGGTGGGCAGTGGCGAGTCCAGACTTTTTTCAAGCATAGGCACAATAAAAATATTATTAAATTAAATATAAAATATAAAATAATATTTTTAATAAAATATTAATTTTTAAATCTAATTTTAAAACAATTTATATTGTTTTTATAAAAAAAAATAATATTCGTAAATAATTTTATTGTCATCAAATTAACTATTTTGATTGCTTGGGTTATATTCAACTTTGCCTACACATAATAACTTATCTATATTGTTTTTCTATAATCTTTTGCTATATTAAGGGGGGGATACAATGTTTTATGGGGTCCACAAATAACCTATTCACGTGACCAAGCAAAAATGCAAAAGTGGATGCCTGCCTGGGGATTGGGAAAAAAAGGTAGAAAAAAGACGAGCAAATGGGCATGAAAGGAAAAAAATTAAAATAACCTAGTCTCTCACCAGTTAACTTTCGCCACTTTTTTTTTTCTTTTCCCATGTCTTTGTGAGTGGATTGTTAGAAGTCAAGTCAGTCTTAAAACCCAAGCGTGGGCACAGTCAAATTTCAAGGCTAGGCACCCTTTGAAATACATATATACTAGCCTCTATTTTTGAAAAACAAGCCTGGGCAAGTGCCCATGCTTGCCTCTTACTGGCCTCGCCACTGGAGGTGGGGTCAGTGAGGAGAGTTCATCGGAGAGGAGAGGATTGAGTGTGGGGCTCTGGTGGGTTTTGCGAGTGAGAGAAAAGCAGGGGAAAAGGAGAGGCAACAGGCGGAGGGAACGAGGGAGAGAGAGGTGAGGTCTGTGTGCAGTGAAAGCGAGAGGGAGACGAGCGGAGAGTAAAAGAGAGGAGAGGACTGGAGGGTCCGGTTAACAGAAAAACGGAGGGAAGAGGAGGGCGACAGAATGAAGGTTCTGTTCTCAGAATCGGACGCGAAATCAAGCAAAGCCACAATTATGTAGCCAATTTGAAGTCCAGGATTTATTGTGGCAAAACATACAGTAGCTAGATGAAACAAATCAGAAATTCCAGATCCAAGGGATGAGAATAATTCAAATCAAATTTCAAATCAGACGGCTATAAATCCGTACAATTTAATTTTGAGTTATGATTTTTGAGAATTTCTCTGCTAAATTCAAGTCAATAATTATTTAATATTGATTTTAGTTAGTTTAGAATTTAATTATTACTATTAAAATTCGAGTTTTATTTGTTTGCTTGAAGATTTATATTTAAGTTGACATTTTAAAATTTAAACTGTGTTTATTAAATTACGGGTTTTCACATCCTCTGAGGCAGGTCCCTGAGTATACATCTGTGTTCATGTTAGAGGAGGTCAATGGGACTGTTTCTGGTACATGGGAAGTACCTGCAAGTACATACATTCTGTTCTCACATAAGATACCTGCCATCTGTCTGATAGACGATCACACGGGTGTGTTTGGATGGAGGTCGGATAAGAAAAAGAATAAAAAAATTTTAGAATCTCGTGCCAATCCTTATTCTTATTCTAATACCATAGGGGGCGTTTGGATGGGCTAGGAATAGCCTCTTCCTAGGAATAGCTTATTCCTAGGCATAAATCTCTCTCACAAAGTTACACACTTTCCAACGTTTTAGTCCTAAAATCCTTATTCCTTTCTTATTCCCATACGATCCAAACGAGCCCATAGTTTTGTTAGTATAAGAATAAATGCCTAAATTCCTTATTCCATAGTTGTTTGGGTTGCACTAGAATAAGGAATTTGAAGCTTATTCTTATCCGAATTCTTATTCTTGCACATCCAAACACACCACTAAGAAGGGGTTTTGGGAGCTAGACCCTGCATCAGTGCCTTAATACATTCGCCATGACAAGTGACTTTCTGACTGGAGATAGATAGGATGTGAAAAGCGACTGCCTAACTGGTTTAAAAAAGTGATAGTAAGAATAGTACCGTGAGGGATAACTAAGTTTTTTTTTTTTTTTTTTCCTTTTAAAATATATGGTGATGATTGAATAAGTGATTGGAAACTCAGGGATGGGAGCTGGGCCCTCAATCAGCGAAGGGCCTCGAAGGGCCTCTTTTTGTAACTCAGGTTTTGGGCATGTTGGATGTGATGTGATCTGTTGGTTATCTTCCTTTGACAAATTTAAGTACGTAAGAGTCCTTTTCCTTGTATTTTACTTGTTCAAAATCTGAGTTACAGATCCTCTTTTATGGAAATATGATAATTTCCCTCTTGCTTTACAATAATAGTTTATGTGTAAATTAAGAGATAGGCTAAAATCAGCCACGACTGACGAATGAGACTGTCAGCTATGATCAAATCTCAATTTTCGAGATTCTAACTGTCGATCCAAACCGTTCAATGTGTTCTCTATATTGAAATCTCGTTGGAGACAAAATTTTATATTTTTTTAAAATTTTTTAGTATTTGTTTGCTATTTTACAAAATTCTTAATCTAAACAATTCTGGACCCTTCAATAACTATGATTTTTAAAAATCTCAAAAAAATAGTAAATAAAATCAGAAAAATGTAAAATTTAGTCTCTAATGAGATTTTAATATGGAGAACACATTGAACGGTTCAGATTAGTCATTAGAACCTCAAAAGTTGAAATATAATTGTAGCTGATGGGTCCATCCGTCAGTCGTGACTGATTTTAGCCTATCTCGTAAATTAAAGCTTCCGTTAGATTAGCTAATTGTGCTTTTATATAGCATCAACAAAAAAAAAAAAAAATTTGCTTATCTGTAATTATCATGATTGAGCTTGTCAGACATCTGAGTCATGGTACAGTTAACCTTTCTCAGTTTATTCGAATCTTCAATAAAATTACTAAAAGGTTTCTGTAATGAAAAGATAGATGCAAGGGCATAACTGGAAGATAGGAATTGTATTGTTGTTGTTTTTTTTTTAGTTTGCTAATATATGCTGCAATTTGTGTTCCTTTTCATTAATGACACCTATTTGATTGAGCACTTGATTGCATTTGTATAATCAAAGTTTGTCACTGGTTCGTTCTTCAAAATTCATACAATTCAAGTTAATAGGACTTAAAAGGGAAGTTATATTCTGGGTTCTTTTCGGGTTTCTTTACATAAAAAATTACATTTCTAGTTGTTCTCTAGTGGTTACCCTTTTCTCTTTATTTGAGTCCTCTTATATTTGTTGAATGTGAAAAATTATTTAAAATCAGATTATTATGAAATGTCATATGTTTTCCTTTCTCTTTCTTAAACTCAAACCTTAATTAGTGATTAAGACTCTAAAGTTAACCTCTGGATAGCTATTAGGATGTATGTCTCTTAAGTGTGATTTTCAGCATGAGGACTAAATAATGAAACGTTTAAGTATAGCTAGAAAAACTTTTAAATATGTTTGCAATAATATGTTATAAAACAACTGCATCTGGTTGAGTATAATAGGTGTGCCTTGTCAGAATTCGAAAGGTTCCATGGTTGCTAAGTATACAAAGACCTCAATAATAACCAGGTCGAATAAACTTACGAGTTGTGTAGCAGTTATAATGTATTTCCCAAGAGACTAAGGGCTAGATAGTGAAAAGAGCAAATGTAGTCTGTCAGAGCTTGAGGAATGTTAGGTCAGATCGGAATCTAGTTTCTTTGCATGATTGATGTATCAACTTGTGGAATTTCATCTCAAATATATATGTGTGTGTGTGATTAGTATACAAGCAGCAAAAAAATTTTAATTAATTAATTAAAAAAATGTTGACAATATACAAGCCCAGTACCGTTAGAATATGCACAAAATCAAGGCTGTAAATTTAAAAATGCCTAATTCCAACAGTTTGTCAAAATGACTTGATTTACTTGATGAAAAATTTAGTTGTGATGCTGCGGTCTTACATTAAGCAAAGCAAATGTAGCAGCCTCACTCTGATTGAAATGAACATGTAAATTGATCGGCCTAATGCGTACAGGTCAAATTAAATTCTTAAGTACCGATACTAATTCGATTGTAGTTCAGCTTAAGAGTCGAATCTTAGAGACGGACTATTCAATTTCTAAGTTTAACTTACTCAAATTAAATTATTTCCTAAGTTTAAAAATGAATTATGGTTTATTTAACAGTTCAAACAAAAATATAAAAAGTAAAGTTCAAGTCCTAATTAATCAAATCCTAAATTACTCAAGAATATAACCGAATTGATGAAAACTAGGGGTTCAGATTCTCGAACAATTTCTTATGTGTCAAAGTTGGAATGGTTCGTTCTATTACTGGAACGGTCCGTTCCAGCCTCTTGTCAATCAATTGGAACATGTCATTCTGGGTCAGGCGCCCCCTTCCGGGTGGTCCGTTCTGACCTTAAAACGGTCCGTTCCAATTGTTGATACTTGTTTTGTCATGAACTTCAGTTATTAATTAAATATTTTTATGCGAGTTTTAATATAAACTTGTACTCTTAACTTCCTTTCAGGTCAAGCAATTATGTTTTATTATTTAACTCCTAAAACTCTAAATTTCAACTTCTATTTCTTGGTTTAGGGATTCTAGACTATTTATTGGGTCTTGGTACACTTTTGATCTTCCGATTTCAAGTAAAACCCTAATTTCTTAAGGTTTGGTTCATCCTTCCGGATGTCGCCTACCAAACAGAATCAATTACTAAGTTAAAACTATTGTGACTGATTTTAGTCATAATAAATAAACTAGGCCTTTGTTTAACAAGGTAATCAACTCAATCAATAACAAACTATAGCAATCAGATAATCGATCAAATCGCAAGAAATAAAGCATAACTTAATTTAATTAATAACTAAATATTCAAATCAAAACAAGAAACTAAAGAAAGGTTCTCAAACCATAGCCCCTAAACTAATCTACTCCAACATATCCATGCAAGAACATGCATGTTTCATCTAATACAAAGACATAGAAAGGAGAAATTTCAAGTTACAACAATTCATGCTAAAAAACTCCACAATTCTGTGCTTTGTCATGTCTGGGGTGGTCTGTTCTGCTACTGGGACGGGTAGTTCCAGCCAGTTGGATCGTCTCGGCAAGGCTGTCTCCTTGGTGAGTTGGGAAGAGGCTAAACCTAGAATTTCGAACCTCCCTTGATTGGAGACAGGACAGCCCTTAAAAAGCAGACAATTGGCGGTTATAATCATGGAGGATGCGCTTCTGGACGGCCAAATATGGAGGAAACCGCCATGACAAACTCGCCACTCTATTTTTAGAACTGTCCAAATTTACTGGAACGGACCGTTTCAATCTGGGGCGTACCGTTCCAGCTTAGTCTGGTTGAGTTTGTCTGAGGTCTTCCTTCACTGGTCAGGACGGTCCGTTTCAAGTCTAGGGCGGACCGTTCCAATTGTCTGAGCACGTCTCTTTTGCTGTTTTCTCCCGTTCTTCGTGCCACATAAGTGATGAACCTGCAAAACAACTTGCCGGGCTACGGCTGCACCTTTTTACTACCTAAATTAGCAGAAAATAAAGTAAAAACACATGCATTTGCACATAATTTGGGGCTTAAACCGGTTGGAAATGAGATACGAAAACCCTACATCATAAATCACTCTAGCAAATGTTCATAATGAAACAAAAGGATATCTTCAAATGATTCTCAGCTTGAAGAGATGTGTGATAGTTTTTGGTCTGTTAAATGTGATAAAATAAACTTAGCTAAAGACACTATGTGAGGTATGCACACCTGAACAAATATCACATGTGTGAATTTGCTATGACTTCATTCATTTAACGAGTTACTGCACACTATTTAATTGAAAAATAAGGACTTATAATTTATGAATGCCGCAGCACAATTTCTGAAGAAAAATAAGGATTTGATGATAAAATTCATGTGACTTGCCAGAATAGGAATGACTTTATACCTAATTGCAATGATTTGTCGAACGACTTCTTTTACTTGCCAAAATTGAACTTATAATTATATTAAAAAAAACAAAATCTCTAAAAATGAAAAGGTTTTATCGCTAGTGGGTAATTATATCAACATCACTATCAGTCCTGAGCAAAATAGTGAGACAATTAGTAATTAATAGTTATGGTTTGCTTTAAGACTACAGCATTAATTAACTAATGGGTAAAACATTTTCATCTACCAAGTGTAGGTAACATAATTATATTTGGACTTTTGGAATTTGCAAAATCATTATTGTGCTTTGGCAGTTCACCAAACCTACAAGAAACCCTTCAAAAGAGACAAAAAATGTGTAAAAATGGGAAAAGCGTGACCAGTCAATTCCTTGGTTGAACCTTTCGCTTTCTTATTGTAAATAATTATTTTTACAATTTTACTGGCCTCCTATATAAAAAGACTAAAACCCTTCCACTTTCCACTTACCACTTGACACTTGTCATCATTTGATCATATTTCCTTTCGTCTTCCTCTCTAAACCCCAGAGGAAAAAGAGCTTTCTTTCCTTTTTGGGGTTTTGAGGTTTTCATCATAGCTTTCCCATTTTCACTAGCGCTAACTTGCGCACTCCCCTCGCACCGCTGCTCGCCTCTTCTCTGTGACCTGACAGCCTGGTCCCACCTCCTCCGAACTCTGTACGATCTAGCCCTACTTCTCATCTCTCTCTCTCTCTCTCGGTGCTTGTGTGAAGATCAATTTTAGTATTTAGGCTTTTGGTATGAACACTTTTTCTTTGAAATTCACTCAGTTCATGTCTCTGTAGTGCTTTAATTTAGGGACAAAAGTTGGGGTTTTGATTTTACAAAATTTAGGCTCTTTTTAGCTTATTATTTGTTCATTGTTCGATCCCTACATTTCCTGTTGAAGTTATGCAGATTTTTGGTTTCATATTATATGAACTTTGTATTTTAGTTGTATTTGTCAAGGTATGTATGTGCAATAAGTTTGCAATGTCATAAATTTAATTTTATTCTGAAGTTTCTATCTCACCACAGCTGAGGTTATTTTAATTTGACCAAGTTTTCACTCTTTGTCTAGACTTGTTTGTCAAAAATTTTGAAGTCCTAAGTTATTAAATCTTTTATTTAGTATTTTTCTTCAACTTTTCTTTGTTGACAATACGTTTCATCTTAAACTTTCAGTGAGTAACCACACTCATTGTATATTTATATTTGTTATTCTTGGGAAGCAAAGAAGTTTCTATTTATTTGGTAGAACTCATATCAAACTTCTTTGCCTGTTAAATTATGGTTAAATAGAAGGTACAGTTATGGTATGGTACTGCAAACCTATTCTGCAAAGGTTTCCAAATTAAGACCAATTAAGTCTCAATTAGCCAAAATGCGCACCTGTAAACCAATATTTTTCTCAATTTATCTCATGTATAAGTTATTCATTGGACATGCCACGATAACCTTACTCGTGCAATTAGTGATAAGCAAAACCAATGATAAAAGAAACATTAAATTAGGAATTTGTTTGGATTTTGTACAAACTAAAGGCCATTGTTTCTTTCTTTTTCGTAAGTTGAATGGATTAATAGTACATGAAGCTTTTTTTCCAGAAGGAAATCCTTTCCGTAATCTTGCAAGGTGAGATTAAGTCTGTAAAATTCAATTCTCAAAAATGAAAGAAGTGTACGTGTTCTTAGGGGGAGTTCAAACCTTCACTATAACTCTCATTTAATTTATCCTATAAAAAAATACATAACACTTTCAAAAAATGCATTTAAATTTCTATGAATTTTATACCTAATACGATGTATGGAGATTATGTTGGCATGTTTGTATTTTATTATTGAGTTATTGTACCAGTTTGAGACCTACATGTAAATTTTCCAATTATTTTCTTGTACTAGTTGCCGAAAGAATGACAATGTTATCTCATTGTGTGTCTCATATGCCCATCATCATGGGTGACAGTACTAGCCAGGAAACCCAGCAAGTTGTCTATTGCTTTGTTTGTTCTCATATTTCTGTTAATACCCGTGTCTTGATTGAGAGTAGGATTAAGATCAGGGATCCTGATCTGCAGTTGCACTTGCATTTTACACTGTAGTCTACCCTAATGATTTACTCTGGTCTGTAGAATTATTTTAGCTGGTTGAATTTGACAGGTTAGATCTAAAGTTAGAATACTATCAGCATTCTTAAAAATCTTCTTTACTATCAGGTTCAAACTTATGATTCTACAAGCTACTCTAGAATTAGATTGTATTATTACAGAAACACACTTTTGAATGTACAAAATATTTGAATTTGGTCCTATAAATTTTCTAAAAACACAATCTCAGTTCTTAAACTTTCACTTTGCAAAAAATTGGTTCTTAAACTTTAATAAGAAGTAACTAAGAGGTCCATCAATTTGATCCTTGAACTTACAACACAATAACTAAATTGGTCCTCTTAAGAATGACAAATTAGAGGACCAACATGGATATTTTGAAGAAGTCCAAGAACTTAGGTATTCTTTTTCAAGTTAGAAAGATAAATTTTATGCAAATCAAAGTCTAGGGACCAACTTAATTTTTATATTGCATAACTTGACGGATCAATTTGGTGCAAACAAAGGGACTTAGTTGATGTTTTAAAGAAAGTTCAAGGACTAATTTGTTGCAAACAGATGTCCAAGAACAAACTTGATCTTATTTACTGATCTACTTCCCTTCAAGTTTAACTAATTCTATTGTATGCTACGAGAATCACAAATTATCTTGGGTTACATTTTCAGGTCTTCTTGCGTTTCTGTCTTATTTTACTTCCCATGGAGTGCAACAAGGAAGAGGCAATATGTGCCATGGAGATTGCCAAGAAAAGACTACTCTGTCTGACTATGCTGGTGCAAAAGAAATGGCACTGAAGGCAAAGAAGCTATTCCCACTAGATAATATCTTGAAGCTTCTGGCAGTCTGTGAGGTACATTGTTCTGCCCAGTTAATGTCCAATGGGCTGTACGATTGGTACAAGATTATCCAAGTGGGGCTGTTTTTTTATGAGATCATTATTAGAAAGCAGTACCGTGAGCTGGTGCGGTTGCTACACCCTGATAAGAACAAATTCCCAGGTGCAGAAGTGGCATTTAAGCTGGTAGTGGAGGCAAATAATACCTTGTCAAATCAGGCCAAACGAAAAATATATGATAATAAGGGAAAACAAATTATTAGGTCAGCAGGCCTACAAAAGTGTACATGAACCAATTATGCTCACAACTCTTCTACCAACAGCAATAGAGACAAAAAGAAGGGACCGCAGCAACAACCACAACTGCAACCAGAACAAAGTTTAAATTTCTGGACAGCATGCCCTTTCTGCTGGACCTAACACCACTGCAAGAGCAGCATGCTGTACAAGAATGTGCATTTCAAGAAATGCTCCAGAGTATTTATGGCCAACGCACTGCCACATCTGAACTCAGGGCATGTGAGTGCAGCTATGAACCTGCCTCAGCAGTGTACAGGCCAACAACAACAAGAAAGGTCTGGTTTGTATACAGGAGTCCGAAGGGCAAGGATTCCTGACAGCAACCCCAGTCCTCCAAGCAAGTCTAATGCAAGCAGTGCAAACAATATTAGGGAAAAGAGGAGGGTTGAAACGGTTCGTATGGATACAATCCAGAATCCTAATCCTTGTTCTGAGCTTCATGTAAGCTTGGCTGTTAACCAAAAAAGATGTCATGGAGAGGAGACATCTCTCATCTAATAACCCGTTTATAAAACGCGTTATTAGCCTAATAACCCGTTTTATAAACTTGTTATTAGTTTTTCAGATTTTTTCCGTTTTTCCATTGTGTCAGAGAGTTCAAGCCGCAACTTTTGACTTTTTAAAAAAATATTTTGCAACAAGGTCCCTGCATGTTTCATATTTACAAAATTTCCAAACTTTTATTTCTATTTAAATATGTACTAAATAGATATAATAAATATATTACACATACTTCATATGCATTTAATTGCGCATATTTTTTTTAAACATGTGTATAATATTATTTTGTTTGAAATATTATTTCATCTTTTTATAAATAAAAAAAATGGAGAGACTAAAATGCAAAAGTTAAATTTGTAAAAATAAATAGTAAAAATATAGGGTCATCGGCGAATAATGTACAAATAATATAATTGAGATTTTTTCGCCGATGACCCTACATGTTTCATATTTACAAATTTTCCAAAATTTTATTTCCATTTAAATATGTATTAAATAGATATAATAAATATATTACACATACTTTATATGCATTTAATTGCACATAGTTTTTTTTTAACATGTGGATAATATCATTTTGTTTGAAATATTATTTCTTCCTTTTGTAAATAAAAAAATTGAGAGACTACAACGCAAAAGATAAGTTTGTAGAATTAAATAATAAAAATGCAGGGTCATCGGCGAATAATGCACGAACATTATAATTGAGTTTTATTCGCCGATGGCCCTATATTTTTACTATTTATTTTTACAAATTTAACTTTTGCATTTTAGTCTCTTCATTTTTTTTATTTACAAAAGGATGAAATGATATTTCAAACAAAATGATATTATACACATGTTTAAAAAAAAAATATGTGCAATTAAATGCATATGAAGTATGTGTAATATATTTATTATATCTATTTAATACATATTTAAATAGAAATAAAATTTTGGAAATTTTGTAAATATGAAACATGCGGGGACCTTGTTGCAAAATATTTTTTTAAAAAGTCAAAAGTTGCGGCTTGAACTCTCTGACACAATGGAAAAACGGAAAAAATCTGAAAAACTAATAACGCATTTATAAAATGAGTTATTAGGCTAATAACGCGTTTTATAAACGGGTTATTAGGTGAGAGATGTAATGCGTTTATAAAACGCGTTATTCCTTGGTTCTTATTAAAATAAAATATAAATCTTGGTTTGTATTAAAATTTTAGAGGTATATTTTCTATGTTATTATAATCGCGAGGCCTCCCTTTATGAAAATTTTCTCTCTTCCTTATGTGGAAGCGTAATATTGTCCCTATGTAATATGATCGAAATTTTAATCAATCAAACTAATAAAATAATAATCAGACTTTTTGTATACCCAATTAAGGCAAACATTTTTATTTTAGATTTAGAATATGTAAAATCATTAATGAGATTACAACAAAATGTGCATCCCATGTCTGGTCCACCAATATACCTCTCAAATGTATTATTAAGCAATGCTTTCTACATTTTTTTTTTAATTTCAACAGAGTATTATCATACTTTTTTTGACAAAAGTAGGGCTATCAATGGGTACGGTACGGTACGGTAGAAGGTATTTTCATATCCGCGCCAGTTAAATTTTTCTTTATCCGTACCTGTACCCGTTAAGAATTAACGGTATGGGTAGGGTAATGGTACATATGTAACATACCTGACTGCTGTATGGTAAACCAAGTCTCAATAATAAATTAAATCTATAAGATTGCATGAATTATATGATAAAGAAATTAAATAAAATAAATAATTTCATCAGTAAAATTTGCGGGAAAGTCTGACAAAAGAGTAGGAAAATATTCTGAATGATTGTTATAATTTTTCTGTATAATTGCCACGTTAATCTGATCGTTAGAAAGATTTAATTAAATAAATGGGTGAAATAGCTAATTTACAAATTAGCTTGTCAGAGACTTATTAGCTAATTGGCCACATTATTGAGCCACAGAAGATCCGGAGCCCATTTAACAAATACGACGAAATAGAAGAGAGACACCCGTCCCTCTCTTCTGTCTTGCCGATCTGTCCGCTCTCTCTTCCTCTCTTTCACCTCGAGGGAACCTCCTTCTTGAGCACCTGCTGGCGCTATGGTGTCGTGCTGTGAATGGATTACAATGCCGGTTGTGCTGAGTTGGGTTCTAGGTTTGCGACACCTCATTCTTTCTCCTCGTGTATGCACGAGATGAGCTTGTCCCTCTCTCCTTGCTCGAGGAATCTTGTCAGGCATTGATTGATGGACGACGTGGTTAATCCTGCTCTGTTGTCTGAGTATTCTCCTCTCTCTTCTCCTCTTCTCAGATTAAGGTAATCTCTTTTTTATAAAAAGGGCCGAGATTAGGGTTAAAATTTGGGGAAAATTAAAAGAGAGAGTTGCGGATTGGACTGAGACAGTGGAGAAGGTAATCACGATCTTTCCTAAACTAATAAATTCAATATCAATTTAATTATGAGAAATTGATATCGCTTTGGTTCTTTGTGATTAAGCCATAGGTGTATGGAATTGAGCTTGTTCCTTATTAGCTTGACTTTGATTTTGGCTTTGTTGATACTCGAGTTCCTGAGGAGGTTTGTAAGGGATTCAACTCAAGGTATAATCTCTGTCCTATTTAATTTGTAGTAACAGTAGCCATGAGAAATTGTTGGAAAATTGTGCTAGTCAAGCTCATGCTAGTGATGTTCAGAGATTTAGAGGCTAATTGACTTGCTAAGGATAGTCTGAAGTTGTTATGCTTAGATATTTTGCTTGTTGAGAGGAATTAAATTTGGCAGAGCCCTTGTGTTGCAAGTAGTGAGATAAATGCATTTTGTTTGACTTATGAATGCATCATACTTGAACTGTGTACATGATAGGGTACTCATTTTTGTGATTTTCTGATCAAGTATAAGTATAATTGAAGCTCTAGTTAGATAAGTGATTTTTAAGACATATGCATGTATCATGTGTAGGCAGTACGCTTGGAGAAGAAGCATATTCATATGATTTTCTGTAAGGCATAGCTGAAATTATATTTTGTTGAAAGAAAAAAAATGAATTTTCTGCATGAGTATATATATATATGTAATTAAACAACAGTAAAGCATAGCATTTAGTTAGTTGGTTTATGCATACTAGTGTAACAGTGAAGCTTTTGTATATTTTCTGAGTTGGACAGTAGCTACTTATGCATAGTTTCGCCTGCACACTAGGTGTAGCTTATCTTCTGATACAACAGAGACACTTTAGTGAAGGATTTGATGAGTAAATGTATATACTAACATAATAAGAAGGTCTTAGTATCATTTGTATTGGTCAGTGGTTTACATGTTTATTTGTATTGAGCTTTGAACAAATTTGTTAATGTCTTGAACAAGTATAGGTGTGTGATAGTTATGGATAAGTGTGGTGCTTTGAATTGTGCATTAAAAAGATTGTATTTGATTCTGATAATTAAGTACTTGAGATTATTTTAAAAGAAGTTATTCCTGGAACTGTTATTTCAATTGAAAATCGATTAAAAAGGGTATTTTCGAGAAAGCTAGATGATTTTGCATAGTGTCTCAGGAATTGGATTTTTAAATAGTAGAGATAAGCTTGGATTTTGATATTATAAAGATTTTTGCAAAGTGTTGCATGGAGTTACTGCATATTTTTGCAACCATTTTCGATGGCAGTGGTGAAACAACATTCTTTTAAGGAATTATCTTGATAAATAGAAAGATTATGCACTTATAGTATAAATATAAGGCTCATTGAGGCATTTAGAGCATTGTTAGGCATGATTGGTGGATTATAGATTGGTCTGGTACATGGCAGTGGAACTGGTACCTTTCTGGTACGAGTTTCCGAGACTCAGGGGTATTTTCGTGAGGAAAGATGTAAGTCTTGGACTTAAGTGTAAAATTCTGAGGACTTGTTGGTAACATAGCTATATTTCGATAAGTTTTGTGGGCTTAACTGCAAAAGATAAGAGGTTTTTGAGAAACTTTGACTTATCGGGTTAAATTTATGATATTGGATTTGGTTTGATTTTGTGGCGGACCCGTTACGGATGGATCCAGTCGACTGGATCAGGTCGACTGGGTTGAATCGGATAGCGATATGTGGGCTGACTTGATTTTTGGGCTGTGCTTTTGTGGGCTGTCGCTGGAATTAAGGCATAAAAAAAAAGAAAGTCATATTGGACCGAGAATTTCTGTGGACCGAAAATTAGAGATTAACTGTGGGCTTTGAGATTAATTAAACTCTTAAGCTTTCGAATTTGATTAGAGCTTAAGTTAATTAACGGATTCTGTTGAGCTTGATATTAGACTAAAAGACTTGGACCCTTTTTATTAGTCTAATTATTCGATAGTGGGCTTTTAGGGAAATGATGAGAAATAGTCTGACGATTTAAGAACGGATACTGTGGCAAAATAATTCAGACTTTCTGATCCCGCAAAATAAAAACAATTTCTTGTTTATTGATTTCTTTGATCTATAATTCTTGTTGTAATAAATTTTCTGTTAAAAAGTTTAGTTATTATTTCCTAATTTTGTCTGCTCTATATGATTCCTGTTTTTATTGTGATAATTAGAAAATATGATTAAACATAAAATTACTGATGATTGGGCAAGTAACTAAATAAAATTTAGTTAAGTTAATCACTTGTTTAATTTGAGACTTGGGACCAAACAGAACAGTTTATACAATTAGTTATAAAATTTGGTTAAAAACGATTGTCGACCATATTATTTCTAAAACCATTAAACGCTCTTGTAACGGTACTTGATCTGTTGTCTAAACAGGGACTGATCTGGAGAGAGCTCAGGACCAGTGAAGGTGCGAAATTATGCAATCACTTTATTAAAATCAGAAAATCGGTAACTTTACATTCATGCATAGCATGTTGTGGCTCCGTTTAATGATGCATTCTTGAGCATGTAGTTATTTAGAGCCCCCAAATGAGTTAAGAACAGCATGTTGCTTTGAAACTTCATTTGATTTGAATTAAATTATTAAGTCTGATTTTGTATATTCGCTTGCTAATTAATCTTGTTAATCAGACTTAAAAAGGACTGGAATGGTTTCAAGAATTATGATTAAATTTCTATCCAAGGATAGACGGACTTGATTTACAAATGAAACCATATAAGAATTCAGTTTGCACAAGCATATCAATTAATTTATAACTCACTCTCCGATGTTTGGTTTGGCCACCGACTCGGCCCGGAATATTAGCGCTACTATCTCTGGATATTCCCTCTGTCTGGATTTGTACCATGGGGTGAGTACCTGTGGTTTTGGGAAAAAGTTCTCCTTGTTTCTGTAGGCCTTGAGGACTTGAGTGATAAAGTTATTCTGTGAATTATGTATGCTTGATTTGTTCTGTTGCATTTTTGCATATTGCAGCATGCTTGTGGTTGGACCGTTTCGTTTGGTACCGTCGGTACGATCTTAAGTTTGATTCTATTACTTAAACTTTTGATAAAATTCAAGTATTGATGATTTGTATAAAGTATCGCATACTGGAACTAAAAATTTGCACTGTAATTTTTATCTCACTTTCGCGTTTGTTTTTGCATGTGCCTTAATGGTGAGGGTTCCAGGAAAGGCGTAGGCTAGTACGTCCTTGTGCGATTGCGATAATCGATTGTTCTTTCTTGAAGTTAGGTGTACATATTCTCAGTTTGAATTGTGATGCAACCATCCTCCTCAGTATGGAAGACCTGCCGGAGGTCTTTGCATATCTTTATCTTGAGTTTCCAGGAGGTGATAGCCCTGGTGACGGCATGGTACCGGAACAGGAACCGGTTCCCCTCGCGCAAGAGGAAGCGTGAGGAATGATCTTTTGTGTGTGTGTGCTGTTGTTTGAAAAACTGAGTGTTGTGCCTATTTGTAATAAAACTTGTATAATCTTGAAATAGTCGGGTGGTTTGATGGTGGTTTGCCAGTCATTTGTATAATTTTTAAACTGGCAAAACAAGGTATGTAGGATAAGTATCCCGACTATAATAAACTTGTAAATATTGTTTGGCTTGATCAACAATAATGCGATATATGTTTTGTTTTAAACTATGTGTTGCGAGAAAGATTGCTGGGAACCGGAATCAAGAAAATGGAATAAACTTAATTAAAGCTTATTTCACTCACACTATCTTCGGGGTGTGACAACATAATGGGTAATAATATTATTATTAATTTAATAAAAAAATGTATAATGTGCTAAATAAATAGTATCAAATAAATATATAGATAAAATAAAACATTTAGATAATATTTTACTTATAACAAAAATCATGAAATTTATTCTCATATCAATTGAATTCGAAAAATCTATATAACTAATTATAAATTATAATATAATATAGAGTGTAAATTAATTTTTTCATCATCATAAATAAATTTGGATGATTTGGATGAAAATCGAAATAAATAACATATCTTACGAAATATACTAAAAACGTGATTATATATACATATATGTTTGTAAAATATTACCCGTTAGATAATGGGTACGAAATAGCCCTTACCCGTACCTGATAAGTTAACGAAAATTTTTCTTTACCCGTACCTATACCCATTAGTCTAACGAAAATAAAACCTTATCCATACCCGCCTTATCGAATACGGTACGGGTAGGATAAACGGGTTTCATTGACAGCCCTGGACAAAAGTTACTTTCGTTAATTGTCCCATAATAAAGTCAAGCCTCCGTGGCGCCACCCAGAAAAAAATAACAATAAATAAATAAAAGAAGCGTAAAAGGCATGGATTTTTTTTTTTTATTAATCTAAAGTCTAAACTCCTTCCACTTGTCACTGTTTCATCTCCTCTCCTCCTCTAAAACCCCAGAGGAAGAGATTTCTTTCTGGGGGTTTTCACCATAGTTTTCCGATCCTCACTGCTGCGCACTTGGCTCTCTTCGCTGTGATCTGTCACCTCGGCTGCTCTGTGCGACCTGACAGCCTGGTCCCACCCCTCCGCCTTCTTTGTATGATCTCTCTCTCTCTCTCTCTCATCCCTTGTGTGAGATCAATTTCACTATTTAGGCTTTGTTGTTAACACTTTGTCAATCAGCTCATGTCTCTCAACAGCTCTAATTCAGGGACACAAAGTTTGGGTTTGATTTCACAATAGTGCAATTGTAGCTTGAGTTGACCTTAAATCTTATTTTGGCTCTGTAATGTTTCTTATTTGTTTATAGTTCAACTATGCATTTAGTGTTTAGGTTATGCTTATTTTGTTTCATATTAATTAGGAACTCTGTAATTTAGTTGGATTGATCAAAGTATGAATGTGCAATAAGTTTGTAATGTCATAAATTAAAATAATTCTGAAGTTATTATTTCACCTCAGATGGGATTATTTTAAACTGACCCATTTTTCACTCTTTATTCTTGACTTGGTTGTGAGTTTTAAAGTACCTAATTTATTGAATCACTTATTTCGAATTTTTCTTCAACTTCTCTTTGTTGACAATATATTTCGTCTTAAACTTTCAATAAGCAACCACTCTCATTGTATATCCATTTTTTCCATCATTTTTGTTTATCATTTTCTTGGGAAGTAAAAAATAAAAAGAAGCGCAATGGGCTTGATTTATTTTTTTTAATTCCTGTTTTTTTTTTTCCCTTTTTCCTTCTCTCATTGTATATCCACTTTCGTCATTTCCTTTCTTTTCCTCCAATTTCTAAACCCCAGAGAGACTTTCTATTTCTGGGGTTTTCATTTCACCACAGTTTCGGATCCTCATTCCTCACTGGTGGTGCTAACTTGTGCACTTCCATTGCCTTTCCACTACCACCTCGGCTCCTAGTCTGCTTTGAGCGACGCATCTCTCCTTGCGACTGACAGCCTGGTCCCACCCCTCCGCCTTCTCTGGATGATCTAACCCCGTCTTTTTCTCTGCCTCTCAATTTGACGATTTGTGTTAGCTTCATGTGAAATTACCCTTCTAGCAACCGTAAATTGGGTTAATTTTAGGAAGAGAGGAGCAATGAGGGAGGATATTTGTTAAGAATTCAACTTTGGTATGGTACCTTGTTTCGTCAATTGTTGGTTTTTCATTGTGAATTACCCAATACATAATGTCGCTGAGGTTCACAGTTTGGTGTTAATATAAGCATGATTGGGTTACCATGCTGGTTAATTGAGGCTTAATTATTTCACAATTGACATTAAAGTGGATGTGTAATGTAACTATAATATTGGCCAAAATTTCAGTTACCTGAGTATCTGTATACTTAGCTGAAATTATTATAGATGGCAGTTAACTTTGGAGAAATTGTGCTTGATAGTGCTTGCTGAGTTATTTTTCCTTGGTAACTAGGGATGTTATGTGTTTGTTACCGTTGATATCTGCCATCCAAAATTACAATGCTAGTGTAATATTTTTCGTTAAAACTGGTACCTGTATAATTATTATGCGATGCCATGGTGCTGACATTTATAACTTGTGTGCTTTCCAAAATATATTCATGTGTCTAGGTCTCATGTAGCTGTTATTTTTTATCTCTATCTTGTACCCTTATTTTCAGTACTTTGAAAAAAAAATTCTTTCTGTTTTGTTAGAAGTTTCTTCCATGCAGGCTAAAAGCTGTTATGATTTCATCAATCTTTGTTATGCTTTGCATTTTTCTATAGGACTTCATAATTCATATAATATGTTCAGTGATATATAAACTCTGTGAATTTCATTAAGCATCCTCCTTTTTGTTTTGAGTATATTTCTTTAGTAGAAATCATGTACCCATTGAGGTTCAAAGTATTTCTTTTTCATATTTGTGATGCAGTTCTTGCTATTTATTTTATCTTAAAAGACATTTATATTTTATGATGTGAAATCAATGATTGTAGCTTAACCTATATCATTCTTCGGCTCTTTTTTGCTTATCATTTGGTTATTGCTGGAATCATAATTTACTGTATAAATTATGCATACTTTTTTTTAATTTCCTATTATATGAACATTCTATATTAGTTGCTCAAAATACGATCCCATCCCCATTCAGACACAGTCCCAGACCCACCCAAACCCAGACCCAGACCCAGTCCCAGTCCCAGTTTAAAGTTAGGATATCATCAGGCTTGTTAAAGTTATTTTCTGTACTATTAGAATTAAAGTTAGGATACTATGGGCTTCTCAGGAATTCAATTGCATAATAACCTATACACACTTTAGAATCTAAGAAATAATCAAATTTTGAACCTTGACTCTTTTTTCCAAACCCAAATTTAGTCCAAAACTTTTACATGTGTCAAAATGGTCCTTAAACATTGAATGAGTGTTACAACAATCACAAATTCTGTTATGCTCTTTTCAGGTCTTCTTGCATTTGTCTCGTATTACTTCCTATGGAACGGAATAAGCAATTGGCAATACATGCTAAGGAAATTGCTGAGAAAAGACTACTGAAACAAGACTATTCTGCTCACAATTCTTCCAGCAATTTAAATAGAGCAAACAAGTGGAGACCACAACAGCAACCCCAACCACAACCACACCAGCAATTCACTTTCTGGACAAAATGCCCTGGCTGTGAGTACCGACACCAGTACCACCACAACGTTTTGTCTCACGAAGTGTGTTGTACGCACTGCTCCAAAAATTTTGTCGCCAATGCACTGTCCCATCTGATCCCAGGGTGCATAGATGGAGGTTGGAGCCCGCAACAGATCACAGAAACCAATTCTGCTCACAACTCTTCTGGCAACATAAATAGTGCAAATAGGTGTTGCGCACAGCAGCAACCCCAATCGCAACCACACCAGCAATTCACTTTCTGGATAAAATGCCCTGGCTGTGAGTACCGACACCAGTACCACGGCAATGTTTTGTCTCAAGAAGTGTGTTGTATGCACTGCTCCAAAAATTTTGTCGCTAGTGCACTGTTCCATCTGAACCCAGGGCACATAGATGGAGGCCGGAGCCCGCAACAGATCACAGAAACCAATTCTTCTCACAACTCTTCTGGCAACATAAATAGTGCAAATAAGTGTTTGGCACAGAAGCAACGCCAACTACAACCACACCTAGGCCTCACTTTCTGGACAGAATGCCCTAACTGTGGGACCCTGCCCCAGTACCACAGCAACATTTTGTATCAGATAGTATGTTGCACACACTGCTCCAAAAGCTTTAGGGCCAGTGCAGCATCCCATTTGAAACCAGGGCACATGGATGGTGGTAGGAACGAGGGTCAGCAGTTTACGAGCCTACGACAACCACAAAAGTCCGATACCTGTAGGTTTACTTGCGATCGAGGAGTTAGAGGGACCACCAGGAACATCACAGAAGGGGTCAGGAAGCTTGACAGCAACCCCAATCCTACGAGCATGTCCAATTCGAGCAGCCAAACACTGTTACAGGGCAGAATAAGTGACAGAGAGGAAACTGATGGTGGAGCCCATGCTGCTGGCACCAGTACACCTCTTAGGAGGTCTCCATGTAACAAGCCTGATTTTAAGAACAATGCTGAACCAGGTTGTCCAAACCCTGCTAAAATGGCAAGAGCTAAAGTAAAGGGAGTGCGTGATGGTAATAGCTGTGCCAATGCAGCCAATACTAATACTATTGCTAGTACAGGTGTTGAGGGGGTGGTGAAAGGACAGGAAAGAGATGGAGAGAAAGAGCGAGTTGAACCAAGTGGGTTCCTGAAAAAAAATAACACAGATTTCAAACCAAGTGGGTCTGCTGAAGACAAGGGCGCAACTTATAAGAAGGCAAGATTTGAGGTGAATGGAGTGCCAGATGATAATGGCAGTGCCAATGCAACCAATACCAATACTAGGGCTACTACCTGTGTTGAGGGGGAGATGAGGGGACAGGATAGAGAGAAGGAGAAAGGCACAGAGCAACTGGAACCAAGTGGGTTCCTGAAAGAAAAGGAAACAGCTTTCAATCCAAGTGCATCTGCTGAGGGAAGCGGCACAACTTATAAAAAGGCAAGAGTTGAGGTAAATGGAATGCCAGAAGGTAATGGCAGTGCCAATGCAACCAATACCAATACTAGAGCTAGTAGCCGTGCTAAGGGGGAGGCGAAAGAACAGGATGGAGAGAAAGAGAAAGAGCAAGTGGAACCAAGTGGGTTGCTAGCAGAAGGTGACACAGCCTGCAAACCAAGCGGGTCTGCTGATGACAATTGCACAACCTCTAAGAAGGCAAGACTCGAGGTTGAGGGGGTGCAAGTTGGTAATGGCAATACCGATACAGCCAATACTAGTGCTAGTACCCTTGTTGAGGGGAAGGTGAAAGAACCGGATAGAAGAAAAGACAGAATATTTACGGATAATGCATTCCCACATCTCAAACCAGGGAACCAGCCTCAGCAGTTTACCGGCCACCAACAACCACAACAGTCAGATTCCTATATATTTACTTATGTTCGACGAGTTAGAGGGACCACCAGGGACAATGCAGGAGGGGTCAGGAAGCCTGATGAAAATTGTCTCAGCATGTCCAAGTCTAACAACCCAAACACAGTTAATGGGCAGAGGGCCAAAAACGTTAGTGCAGATACAAGCCAGAATCCTAATCCCTGTTCTAAATCTAATTTAAGCTTGGATGTTAACCAAAGAAGAGGTGATGCAGAAGGGACTGATGGTGGAAACCATGTAGCTGGCAGCAGTAGACCTCTTACGAGGTCTTCAAGTAACTATTCTGATGTTGAATACAATGGTACCGGTGTTTCAAGCCCTGCTAAAAAAGCAAGAGGTGAGGTAAAGGGAGAGCGGGATGGTGATTCAGCTAGCACCAGTAGATATCTTAGAAGGTCTTCACGTTATAAGCCAGATGTGAAGCACATTGATACATGTGTTTCAAGCCCTGCTATGAAGCCAAATGATGATGCTGAAAATTTGTATGTGTATCCTGATCCGGAGTTTCACAAATTTGAGATGTGTCGAACATGCAGTAAGTTTCAGCAGGGCAATATTTGGGCTCTATACTCTGACCTAGATACCTTCCCAAAATATTATGGGTTGATAAGAAAGGTTGAGCATGAGCCATTCAAAGTTCATATAAACTGGCTCAAGGCATGTCCCAAGTCTGATGTGGAAAGAGCATGGCTGAGTGCAAGTCTCCCAATCAGCTGTGGCAAGTTCTGGGTCACAACTCAGAACACGATTTATGATAAACCCGAGTTTTTTTCTCATATAGTTTCAGTGAGGCATCATGTGAGAGGCAACTACTTTGACATATTGCCTGGGGTCGGTGAGATATGGGCTGTCTACAAAAACTGGTCAGCTAGATGGACGTGTCGTGACTTTAAGACATGTAAGTTTGACATAGTGGAGGTAAGAGAACAGAGAGAGGATTCTACAATGGTTTGGCCTCTGAGGCAGGTGCCTGAGTTCAAATCAGTGTTCTTGCCAGAGCAGGACAATGGGACTGGTTCTGGTACATATAAAGTACCTGCAAGTGCGTATATTCTGTTCTCACATAAGATACCTGCCATTCGTCTGACAGACGAATGTGGAGGTAAGCTCAAGGGGTTCTGGGAGCTAGACCCTGCATCACTGCCCATTCTTTTAACATGACAAGTGACTTACGTTTATGACCTGATAGGTAAATGTGAACAGTGACTGCCTAATTGGTGAGATAGTAAGTATAGAACCTTAGTGCCTTTTTTATGGTAATAACTAATAAGTAACTTGGTCTGTGCAAACTCGAGGCTGAGAGCTGGACCCTTTTTGCTCTTTGTTTGGGAGAATATTCAGTAGCAATTATCAGAATATGTTTTGTTGTTAGTTTTACTTTGTTACATAACTAATGCTTCTTTCTGCTGGTATCGTGGGCATTGGATGCATTATATGATATAGTATCCCTGTGCAATGATTGTAGATAGTCTATCATGTTTAAAATGGGTCTATGTTAGTCTTTTTAAATCTCATAGTTTATATGCAATTGATATTTTATTCGCTATCTTGTTCTGATATGGTTCAAATAGGTGGCCAGCAGTCATTATTTCCCTCAAAGTATTTTACTAGTATCAACGGTTTTGGTAGTGTGTAAATAATTTGTATTATTTAGTTCAGGTAGCTAGGTACAACTCTGGAATGCACATGCCATGTGCTTTCAATTTTCTCGCGTGAGGGTAAACTCATACTTGAGAATAGTTTGATTTTTTTCGTATAAATTTTAATCTTCCAAAACAGATTCAATTTTGGATATTTTCCTGTTATCATATTTATGCTATATTGCTATCATATTTAACCGCACGTTAATGTGTATTTTTTTTCTTTCTTTTTTTATTTTGAAAAAAAGTTGTGCACATGCTATACTTATTTTATATTTATATACTGTAAATTCACTTACTATGCTACCTTGTGGAAGCTCTGCTAAAGAGACTTGTGTCGGTTGCAGATAGAACGGGATTGCAAATTTGGCTCATATTAATTTTCACCTCGGTTTCTTGGCTCCTCTGGACGACACGTGTCTCCTTGCGGCCTGACAGCCTGCGGTCCCACCCCCTACACCTTCGGTTGTATCGGAGTTTGATGTGAAATTGAACAACAGCATGTTATGATGAATCTAGAAAAAAAGAAATTGAACAAACTGGACAAAATGACCAACTTTCACATGCTGTGTGTTAAACAAATGGATAAAACCTATCATACGTAAAATATTTTGTATGCCAATTTTCAAATTTCCAAGCTTTTAAAGCACACAATCAAAATATGTAAAAGTTCATTAACTATAACTTACCATGTAAAATTTTATATTAGGATTTTCTGCCTACTTATATAAATTTTTGGGTCTGCCCTTGTGGGAGTGCTATGATTACTCCGATGTAATATATACGATCGAAATTTTAATCAGTCAAACTAGTTAAATAACCATCAGACTTTTTATGTACCCAGTTAAGGTAAACAAATTTTTTTAGATTTATTTTTTTGAGGGTCAGGTGGCAAAGTACCACACCGACAAATTTTATTAGAAAAAAGTTATTTACAAAATAAAAAGAAAAAGAAAAAAAATAAATAAAAACCTATACAAACGAGACTAAACTAAAAAAGACAAAACAAAAGATAAAAAGGAATGGCTAAGCATGTTTAGACCAAGAACTTGAACACGCAATGACCTCCTTCAATACGAACTCCGGAGGGGTGTACTGATCCGAGAAGATAAGTCTATTTCGCGCCTTCCAAATATTCCAAGTAGTGGCAGCCCAAATAATGTCCCACAGTTTTGCTCTTTGACCCCCTTGGGATAGCCAGAAATCACCAACCTCAAGAATGAGGTTCAAAAACGAAAGCCTGAATCGATACTATACCAGTGACCAGATAGAGGATGCATAATGGCATTGCAAAAAGAGGTGATCAGTCGTTTCTACAGAATTAATACCGCAGCAAGGACAAGAGGTTGGAGAAGGCCAACCCTTTTTCACAAGATTTTGTTGTGTTAAAAGTTGGTCTTGTAGAAGTAACTAGAGGAAGATTCTAACTCTTGGTGGTGATTTCAGTCTCCATAGGTAAGGGTCATACTTTGAAATGATGCCGGTGTTAGAGATCAAGGCGTAGGCACTGGAAGAGGAGAAGATTCCATTCACCGTCCATTTCCAAGTAGGGGGGGGGGAGAATTGTTTGAAAAGGTGCAGGAGATGTTAAAAAAAGGGGCATGCTGAAGGATATCTGTTAATACATAAGAGATTCTACTTGGCACCAAATCATTGACATCCACAGTACCATAAAGGAATTGAATTGAAGAGGACCAGATTGAATTTGGTTCAGGATTGAGCTTCCAACAAAGTAGGTATCAATGTCTAGTGCACTAATATAACTGTGTAAATGAATTGCGCAATGCTTTCTAGAATCTATTTATTGTTTCAATAGAGAATCATCATACTTTTTGTGATAAAGCTTCAAGTTATCATTAAAAAGGAAATAGCATTTTTTTTTGTTCATAATAAAGAACTAAACTAATCATTGTAATGCAAATATACAAAAAATAATACATACATTATATGGTCTTGCAACCAATGGCGTCAAGCCAACGTGGCGCTACCCAGAAAAAAAAAATTAATAAATAAAAGAAGCGCAATGGGCTTGATGCACCCCCCCGCCCCCCCCCCCCCTTTTATAAGGTATAATGCTTTTCCCCTCACTATTAAACCTCTTCCACTTTTGGCATTTTCTCTCTTTTCCTCTTCTAAACCCCAGAGAGACTTTCTATTTAATGGGGTTTTCACCATAGTGCTAACTGCTAACTTGCGCACCTCCATCGCCTTTCCACTGGAAAGTGGAAACTGACAGCCTGGTCCCACCCTTCCGCCTTCTCTGTATGATCTCACCCCCGCCTTCTACTCTGCTTCTCAATTTGACGACTAATTAGTAATTTGTGTTAGCTTCATGTGAAATTGAACCGCTTTTTCTATTTTTCTGGACAAGTTCTCTCTAGCAACCTTAAATTGGGTTAATTTTAGGAACAGAGGAGCAATGAGGGAGGATATTTGTTAAGGTACCGTTAGGTTTTAAGGTTTTGCAGGGTTACGCATGAGATTGCTCCTTGTACCTGAGTAGATTAACTAATCATCTATTAACACATGACATTGTTGTCTAATTTAGCTCAACTGTCATCCTTTTATGGGCTGAAAGCTGGTCTCTTGGTTTTTCATTGTGAATTACACAATGCACAATCTCACTAGTTGTACAGTCTGGTGTTAACATGAGCATGATTGGGTTACTCTTGGTGGTTAATCGAGGCTTAATTAAAGTTTAATTGTGCAATTTACATTAAAGTGGATGTGTAATGTAACTATAATATCAGCCAAAATTTCAGTTACCCGAGGCTCAGTATACTTAGCTGAAATTATTATAGATGACTGTTAACTTTGGAGAAATTGTGCTTGATAGTGCTTGCTGAGTTGTGTTGCCTTGGTAACTAGGGATGCTATCTGTATGTTACCATTGATATATGCCATCCAAAATAACAATGCTAGTGTAATATTTTTTGTTAAAACTGGTACCTGTATGGTTCTTATGTGACGCCATGGTGCTGACACTTATAACTCGTGTGCTTTCCAAAACATATTCATTTCTCTAGGTCTCGTTTAGCTGTTATTTTTTATCTCTATCTTGCACCCTACTTTCAGTACTTCGGAAAAAAAAAAAATTTCTTTTTGTTTTGTTAGAAGTTTGTTCCATGCAGGCTAAAAGCTGTTCACTTTTTAGCCAAAATATCTTGCACCCTACAGGAACTAATGCTGCTCACAACTCTTCTAGCAACTTTAATAGGGCAAACAAGTGGAAACCACAACAACAACCCCAACCGCAACCACACCAGCAATTCACTTTTTGGACAGAATGCCCTGGCTGTGAGACCCGATACCTGTACAACCGCAACATTTTGTGTCACATAGTGTGTTGCACGCACTGCTCCAAAAATTTTATCACCAATGAACTACCCCATCTGAAGGCAGGGCACATAGATGGAGGTTGGAGCCCTCAACAGGCAGAAACCAATGCTGCTCACATAGATTGGGCACAGCAGCAACCCCAACCACAACCAAACCTAGGCCTCACTTTCAGGACAGAATGTCCTAACTGTGGGACCCTGCTCCAGTACCATAGCAACATTTCATGTCAGATAGTGTGTTGCACAAACTGCTCCAAAAGCTTTAGTGCCAATGCAGTGTCCCATTTGAAAGAGCAAGTAGAACCAAGTGGGTTGCTGGAAAATGTTAACACAGATTTCAAACCAAGTGGTTCTGCTGAAGACATTGGTGCAACTTCTAAGAAGGCAAGAATTGAGGTAAATGGAGTGCCAAATGGTAATGGTAGTGCCAATGCAACCAATACCAATACTAGTTCTAGTACCTGTGTTGAGGGGGAAGTGAAAAAACAGGATAGAGAGAAAGAGAGAGACAGAGAGCAAGTGGAACCAAGTGGGTTGCTGAAAGAAATGGACACAGCTTTCGAACAAAGTAAGTCTGCTGAGGAAAACAGCGCAACTTATAAAAAGGCAAGATTTGAGGTAAATGGAGTGCCAGATTGTAATGGCAGTGCCAGTGCAACCAATACTGATACTAGTGCTAGTACCCGTACTGAGGGGGAGGTGAAAGAACATGATAGTATGAAAGAGAAAGCAAAAGAGCAAGTGGAACCAACTGGGTTGCTGAAACAAAGGGACACAGCTTTCGAACCGAGTGGGTATGCTCAAGACAAGGGCTCAACTTCTGGAGTAGCTAAGGTCGGAACCTCGATGGTGAGGTGCGGATCATCTCAGCCAAATGCTGATGCAGAATACTGGTACGAGCATCCAGATGCAGAATACTTGTACGAGCATCCGGATGCAGAATACATGTACGAGCATCCAGATGCAGAATACATGTTTGAGCATCCTGATTCAGAATACTTGTACGAGCATCCTGATGCAGAATTTCACAACTTCAATATTTTCCGAACACGCAACAATTTCCAGGAGGGCAATATATGGGCCCTGTACTCTGACGTAGACACTTACCCAAAATATTATGGGTTAGTATGCAAGGTTGAGCATGAGCCGTTCAATGTTCTTATAAACTGGCTCAAGGCATGTCCCAAGTCTGATATAGAAAATGCATGGCTGGGTGGAAATCTTCCAATCAGCTGTGGCACGTTCAGGGTCACAACTCAGAACACGACTTATGATAAACCCGATTTTTTTTCCCATATGGTTTCAGCGAGGAATCATGTGAGAGACAACTACTATGACATAATGCCTGGGGTTGGTGAGGTCTGGGCTGTCTATAAAAACTGGTCAGCTGGATGGACGCTTCATGACTTTAGAACATGCAAGTTTGACATAGTGGAGATAAGAGAGCAGAGAGAGGACTCAACAGTAGTTTGTCCTCTGAGGCAAGTACCTGGGTTTAAATCAGTGTTTATGCCAGAGCGGGTTGATAGGACTGGTTTATGTCCTTGGGAAGTGCCTGAAAGTGAGTACATTCTGTTCTCACATAAGATACCTTGTATTCGTTTGACCGAGGAGTGTGGAGGCAAGCTCAAGGGGTTCTGGGAGCTAGACCCCGCATCAGTTCCTTACACATTCTTTTACGATGACAAGTGACTTGGTTTCTGACTGGAGATAGATAGGATGTGAATAGTGACTTGGTTCCTTGTGCATTTTTTTTAAAAAAAAAAAAAAAAAAACTGGCGATAAGTGACTAGGTGTTTGCAATCATGCCTTTTTTTTGTTTTCTTGTTTGGGGCATCTATATATTCAGTACCAACCATGAGAAAATGCCTTCTGTTTAGTTTATCTGGTTACATAATTAATCTACGTTTTTGTTGGTATGATGGCCATTGGATGCCTTATCTGATATAGCATCCCTTATGCAATGATTGTCTGTAGTCTTTCATGTTCTAACCGGGTCTAATTTTAGTCTTTTATATGCAGTTGATATTTTTATTAGCTATCTTGTACTGATGCGGTTCAAGTTGGGCCAGCTCTCATCATTTTCCTCTTTAAAGTATTTTACTAGTATCTGGTTTTAATATAAATGGTTTTGGTACTGTGTAAATAATTGTTGAACTGATCTTGTATTATTAAGTTCAGGTTGGTACAACTCTGAAATGCACCATGCCAGTGTTTGTGCTATCAATCTTCTTGCGTGAGACGGTGACAGTAAACTCACAGTTAATGATAGTTAGAGTAGTTTGATTTTTTTTCGTATAATTTGTTATCTTCCCAGTTTCCAAACAGATTCAATGCTGGATAATGTTTCATTCTACCTTTTATCATATTTAAGCTCTCATATCTCCTGCACGTGAATGTGTGTTTTTTCTTTCTTTTTTTTATTTTTAAAAAAAATGATCTCATATTTATTTTCAATTTGGTTTCTTGGCTCCTCTGTACGACACGTGTTTCCTGGCGACCTGACAGCACGGTCCCATCCCCTCCACCTTCGGTTGATCGGTGTTTGATGTGAAACTGAAGAACATCATGTGGCTTCATCATATAGCCTGAAATCGACAAACTGGACGAAATGGCCAACTTCACATTTTGTGTGTGTTAACAAAAGAATGAAACCTATTATACGCAAAATATTTGTATACCAATTTGCAAACTTCCAAGTTCAAACTTCAAAGCATATAATTAATCAAGCAATCCAATATATGAGTTCATAAACTATAACTTACCATTAAAAAAAATTTATATTAATCACACCTAATTATTTATTAATTAAGAGATTCAAATATTTAATCTTGTGTCTAGTTAATTGAACAGCATGCTTGCTAGAAATGATTTGTCCTGATTGGATATGTTACTATTTTGTTATTCAATATCTGATATTATCTAATTAATTTGTCACTATTGAATAAAAGTGGACAATTTGTTGTTTTTAAATTTTAATAAACTTTAGGTTAGTACAGCTAGATTATCACAAGCTATGTATATTAACCCCCTTACGTATTTGACTGCTTGACAATTAGTTGGAACTTGAAATATTCATGTATTAAACTTGCGAATCTTTATTGTTTCGACGTTGATTCAGGTCAAGACACCTTATGTAGCCAAAACAGATAAGCAATATGAGTAAATAAAGAAATTGACACATACAACAAAGGCGGTATTTTTTTTTCTGATTATCTTTTTAATTTTCATTGAAGATTGATCTAATAACCGAAACAATATGATGGTTAAGGACTTGTCATGTTTGAGAAGTTGAGAATATATATTGTATGATCGGCGTATATTGGTTTGATTAGGCTAGGACGAAATGAGTTATGTTTTGTATGGACAAACATAGATAACTTCTATAGGAAGAATGCTTTTTATATTTTCTACATTTTTTCATTAAAGAGTTATTTTTTGTTGTATGTATATCTGGAATATAACTGTGAAGTGCTGTAAATGAAGAAGGATAGAATAAGGAGAGGATGAAGAAAAAGAGCAACCTTAAAGCTTTTTTTTAAGGAAGGTTGGAATCACACAGTAATTCGATTGGATTTTTATTCGGTAGTTATTTCATTTTATAGTAAAATAAATTATTAAAGACTTATTTTCTCTTCTGTATGGATTGGATTATATGATATTTTGTATTCAAATTTATGTTCTTCTAATTTTATCCAAGTGAACGAATATGAGTACAAATTAAAATTAAAATTAAATTTTTTCACGCGATGGCAATAGCTAGTGTATTATTAAATTGGTATGCCAAGCCAACATGTGGCGTTGCTTTTCTCACGCTCTTAATTTGTCATTCACGCCGATTCTTATGCCAAAGACCAAACTACCCTTTCTGATTTTGCACGAATGCCCATTAATTATTTTGGCTTATATAAAAGATTTATAATTGGTCCTTTACTACGTTTCTTAGCTGCTAAAGAAGAAGACTAATCCACGGTCACTATAGACTTTTTTAAATTTGTCTCATAAAATTTTTTATTTCCAAATTAAAATATCAAAGCTCAAAACATAATTGAACTATAAAATCTCCATTCCAATAAGCTCTTCCGATCAAAAAAGAGTAATCATGAACAGTGATGAAGCATGAACAAGTGTGTAAAAAATCAAACGGAAAGTAGAAAGAAGTTCCCTTCGTCATCTAATTTCACCAAAGTCTTGCTTCAAATGCTGGACTGAATAAGCTCAAATTTACTCTAGGAGAAGAAGAGACAGATGATGCATTTGCTGGAGAACGAATCGACCATTTTATGTTTTGTGCAGAAAGAAAAAATTTCGTTGAAAATTACAAGGAATGGATCGAAAGCTGACGAGGAATGAGGATTTGAGAAAGAAAATTGATAAGAATTAGATAAATGAAACGCAAAAGGCATTAAGTTCCTTTTTTCTGTTATTTTTTGTTGTATAATATATAAATATTTTAGCCGCCTCTAATGTCTAAACGCTAAAGTCTGAACCCCTTCCGCTTCTCTCCTGATTTCCTCTCCGATCCTCAATAGTGCTAACTTGGGCCGCTTTCTCGCCTCTCCACTGTGAACTATCACCTTGGCAGCTAGGTGCGACACGTGTCTTGTTGCGACCTGACAGCTGGTCCCCACCCCATCCTCCTTCTCTGTATGTGTATGATCTAACCCCATTTTCTTCTCTGACTGTCATCTTGACAAATTTGTGTTAGGTTGATGTGAAATTGAAGTACATTTTCTGGAATTCTGGATTAATTTTTGGCGTGGGGGAACAACGAGGGATATCCACTGTACATGCTTTTAATTCAGTTATTGTAAGTGCCATCGCTAAATAAACCATCGCTGCCATCGCTGCTATATGTTATAAATGTTTAGTTTAATAATAAGAAGTGTTCAGTTTAATAATCAGAAGTGTTCAGTTAAATATGTCAACTAATGGGCAAAGTCTCGCCAGGGTCAAAGTCGCGCGTCAGACTTGGAGAGAGGCGCGCCAGGGGCAAAGTCGGAAAAAAATTAATTTGAACCGGATCGGTTCATGACCCCTTCTATTTTTTTCATGTGTTTTGTGTTCGGTTCATGACCCCTTCGCTTGGTTTAGTAAAAACGAGTTACGATTGGCCGACTTTGCAACTAACTGAACATTTATACTCAATTAACAGAACATTTGTATTGACCCAACTGAACATTTAGGCAAAAAAAAAAAATAAAATAAAATGAACATAGTGAACATAGCGAACACTTATAAAACAGTGGACAATTATAATACAAAGTGAACATTTGTATCTAATAAAGTGAACACTTATAATAACGAAATGAACAAAAAATCGCTGGGTGAGTAGAGGGGGGAGAGTGCTGCTCAGCGAGCGCTGACTGACGCACGATGGCAGCGATGGCACAAAGCGCGATGACACTAATCAATTTTCCTTTTAATTAGCTTTCTTCTTTATAGATTATTGGGACTGTCTAGGTATGGTACTTAATTATATTGGGCATATTTAGGCCCTTAACTGTTTCAAACGTGATCCATGTTTCTATTGAAGTTTTCTTGTTAATTGAAAGAATTTATTGGTTATATTCTAATTTTTACAAAGGAGAAGTACCACTTGGCTTTTAATTTCTCCCTTGACAAATGAAATCACAGTTCTAGTAATCCCTAGTAAAAAATAAGTTTGTGAGCATTTGGGTTAGTTCTAACCTTCAAATGCACGGCATCTTCATTGGCAACCCAATTGATTGGTTTAGGTTTATCTCATTCATAGTTTCCCATAATTGCTTTTATTTAGAATTTATTCTTACAATCACCCTTTGGTCTGAATTAACTTCCTATATTGTTCTTAGACTGTCTCATGTAACTTATTTAATTGAAGGTTCAACAATTATCTTGTTTCTATTTCTTTGCAGATTGGTTCCCAAACCCTCAGTTCCTTGCTGAGAAAAAGTCCTTCAGGAGAAGATTATTCTGAAACAAGTGAAGTCATGGAGCTACCCTCCTTGAACTTACCTGGGGCTAAAATGGATATAAGCAGAGTAAACCAATGCCTCAGTCTACTCCAAAAGCTAATGGACCACCAATATGGATGGATTTTCAACACACCTGTTGACCCGGTCAAATTGTGCATCCCTGACTATTTCTTCATAATTAAAAATCCGATGGATCTTGGCACTGTCAAGGAAAATCTTCATAAAAGGAAATACACGTGTGCAGTTCAGTTTGCAGAAGATGTGGGGTTGACCTTTTCAAATGCTATGTTGTATAATCCTCCAATGAATGAGGTGCACATCGTGGCAAAGCAACTGAGTAATGCATTCGAAGCGAGATGGACATTGCTGGAGGATAAGTGGAACAAGACTAGGAGGGAAGACCCTAATCCTAGATTAGGACTGGCTGAACCGGCACCCACAATGAAGAAGGTCAAACCAAGTGGGTCCGCTGAAGAAAACGGTGCAACTTATAAAAAGGCAAGAGTTGAGGTAAATGGAGTGCCAGATGGTAATGGCAGTGCCAATGCAACCAATACCAATACTAGTGCTAGTACCTGTGTTGAGGGGGAGGTGACAGAACAGGATAGAGAGAAAGAGAAAGAGAGAGCACAAGTGAAACCAAGTGAACTGCTGAAAGAAAAGGACACAGCTTTCAAACCAAGTGGGTCTGCTGAAGAAAATGTCGTAACTTATAAAAAGGTAATAGTTGAGGTAAATGGAGTGCCAGATGGTAATGGCATGGCCAATACCAATAGCAATATTAGTGCTAGTACCCGTGTTGAGGGGGAGGTTAAAGAACAAGATAGAGATAAAGAGAAAGAGAGAGAGCAAATGCAACCAAGTGGGTTGCTGGAAGAAAAGGATACAGCTTTCGAACCAAGTGGGTCTGTCAAAGACAAGAGCTCAACTTCTCGAACAGATAATGTCAAAACCTGGATGGTGAGATGTGAATCATCCCAGCTAAATGCTGATGCAGAATACTTGTACGAGCATCTAGATGCAGAATACTTGGATACGGAATACTTGTATGAGCATCCGGATGCTGAGTTTCACAACTTCAATATTTGCCGAACACTTAGTTTCTGACATAGAGGTCAAGACAAGATACTGGCAGCTAATTTCATTACAGTGATTGGCTACTCACGTTCCTTTATTTTCTCTTTTGTTTTTTATCCACTTCTTTAGCTTAGGCGAGTAGTGGGGGAAGAGTTATGCTTCTCCTTGGTTGTAAACTTTGTATTTATTTCTCTTTTAATTAATAAAATCTGCCGCTGGTTCACCAGCCGGCCTTCAAAAAAAAATATTTGCCGAACATGCAACAATTTCCAGGAGGGCAATATATGGGCCCTGTACTCTGTCTATGGGTTTATATGCAAGGTTGAGTATGAACCGTTCCAAGTTCATATAAACTGGCTCAAGGCATGTCCCAAGTCTGAGTGGAATGAGCATGGCTGGATGCGAATCTCCCAATCAGCTGCGGCAAGTTCAGGGTCACAACTCAGAACATGACTTATGACAAACCCGACTACTTTTCCCATATGGTTAGGCATCACGACAGAGACAACTATTACGAGATATTGCCTGAGATCGGTGAGGTCTGGGCCATCTATAGAAACTGGTCGGCTGGATGGATGCCTTGTGACTTTAAAACTAGCAAGTTTGACATAGTTGAGGTTATAGAGAACAGAGAACAGTCTACAATAGTTTGTCCTCTGAGGCAGGTGCCTGAGTATACATCTGTGTTTATGTTGGATGAGGTTGATGGGGCTGATTCTGGTGCATGGTAAGTACCTGCAAGTGCATACATTCTCTTCTCACATAAGATACCTGCCATTCGTTTGAAAGACGAATGTGGAGGTAAGCTCAAGGGGTTCTGGGAGCTAGACCCTGCATCAGTACCTTAAGACATTCTTTTACCATGACAAGTGACGTGGTTTCTGACTGGAGACAGTGGCGGATCTAGGAAAAATATTTAGGTAGGACTGAGTTTATAAGAACATTGGACCAACATAAGTTCATCATATATCCATCGTAACTGGGAAGAGAAAGAGGACACGGGATTACGGGAAGCAATTAAGCAAGCACTCTTCAACCTCCGTTTAACATCTTCAGCCCCACCTTTGAGTGCTCCAATGGCAGAAAAAATTAGCTGGGGCTAAAGGGAGGCTCCAGGGGCTCGACGGCGTTAGGTGGGGCTCTAGCCCCACCCGCCCCAGTGGTAGATCCGCCACTGACTGGAGATCAATAGGATGTGAAAGGTGACTGCCTAACAGGTTTAACGAAGTGATAGTAAGGATAGTACGTAGTGTATGTGTGTGTGTGTCTTTCTTTATATTATATATGTTGAAAAGTGACTAGGTTTTGCAAACTCGGTGCTGGGAGCTGGACCCTTGAATCAGCGCAGGGCCTCTTTTTGTTTTTTTGTTTGGGGCATATATTCAGTACCAACCATCAGAAGATGTCTTGTAAGTTTGTCTTGTTAAATATTAAGGTTCGTTTTTGTTGATATGATGGACATTGGATGCATTATAATATAGTTTGCTTGTGCGATGATTGAGATAGGACTCGTCACTTTCTAACTGGATTTTTCCTTAGTTATTTGGATCTCATATTCTATATGCAGTTGATATTTTGTTAGCTATCCTGTACTGATGCGGTTCAAATAAGTGGCCAGTTTCATTATTTTCCTTTTTTATGAAATTCTTTTATATCCGCTTTTAATCAATGTTTTTGATACTATGTAACGGTTGTTGAATTGTGTTTGTACTACGTAGTTCAGGTTGGTAAAGCTCTAAAATGCACTGATGCACATGCCGGTCTTCTTGCACTTTTGGATAATATTAGAAGCCCAGATCACTGTAAATGCAGCAAAAGGAAAGTTTGTGGCTTATTTATTTATTTTTTTTAAATTTAAAATCACCTTATGAACCTAAATATGGCAATATATTACCTCTTTGTATTATTTCTTTTTCTTTTTTTTTAAAAATTTTGTGCACGCCATATTTATTTTACAAATTTGGTCTCATATTTATTTTCACCTCGGTTCTTCTTGCAACCACAGCCTGGTCCCACCCTCCACCTTTCGTTGATCTGAGGTTGATGTGAAATTGAAGAACAATCATGTGGCTTCATCATATGGACTGAAATTGACCAACTGGACAAAATTCCAAACTTCACATTTTGTGTTTTTAACAAATCAGTAAAACTTATTATACGCAAAATATTTGTATAACAATTAATAAATATATTATTCACACGCAAAACATTGTTTTCCAAATCAATGCAAGAAAATGATTGTCAAAATGACAAAATCAACAAAATCACAAGAGCCCAACACCACAGTGAATATTTTGGAATCCATAGTGGCAAGGAATCGGGGTGGGTGGGGGATGGGACCAGTATCCTATGCAGTACGCCAGTACCGCACTTAGGGGTACTCGAATCTCGACGGTCCAATCGGATCTCGATGGTGATGATTAACGAACGGATATTAATAACGGGGTATCTATTGGTGATCGGAAGGATCTAGTACCGTAGTCTGCGGTACCGCAGAGGATTTCAGTTCGGGGGATGGGGTGGGTTTGCTTTCTCACTCCCATCTTTTGCAATTAACTCCCAAATATTTTTTGGAAACGACAAAAATGTCTTTGAGATTGTATTGGTGATCTGGTGTGTATGATAAACAAATAATAAACATTAGGGATTTTTAATAAAGTAGGAGTGTATTGCAAAAAATAGGAGTGTGAAAAGTAATTTCCTGGAATTGGGGTGTTGAGGTTGGGGTTTTTTTTTTTTGGGGGGGGGGGGGGCGGGCGGTTAGAGCCGCTCTAATTTAATTTATTATATTGCATATGCTAGATTATTTATTTATATTGGATATATTAGATCATTATATGTGATTTTGTATTTATTGGTTTCCTAATAAAATTTTCATTAGGATTTAAAAATTGTAGCTCCGTCCTTGTGGAAGTGCAATGATTATCCCATCGTAGTGTGATCGAAATTTTAGTTAATCAAACTCTTTATTTACAGAATTAAGGTAAAACAGATTCATGTAGATTTAGAATTGGCGAAATCATTAATGAGGTTAGTGTAAAGACTTTCACGTTTTTTGAGTTGCAACAAAAAAGTATCGTTGGTTGGTGCACTAATATTTCTCTCGAAATGTATTAGTATGCAATGCTTTCACGAAGTTTATTTTTAAAATTTAATAGAGGATTATCAGTTATCATACTTTTTGTGATAAAGTTTCAAGTTGCTATAAAAATGAAATAACATTCTTTGTTCCATAATAAACAACTAAGATAATTTTTTTCGTACACATATAATGATATAAAAAAAAAAACATACATTATATGGTATTGCGACCAACGGCGCCACCCAGAAAAAAAAATAATAAATAAATAAAAGATGCGCCAAGGACATGATTTATTTTTTCCCTCTAATGTTTTTGCCTCCTTTTCTAAAACCCTTTCCACTTGTCACTATCTCATTGCATCTCCTTCTCTAAACCCCAGAGAGAGAGAGAGAGAGAGAGAGAGAGAGAGGATTTCTGGGGTTCCCATAGCATTCCCTCGCGCCGCTGCTCACCTCTCCACTGTGAACTATAAACTCGGCTGCTCGGCTGCTCGGCTGCTCGGCTGCTCGGCCGACACGTGTCTCGTTGCGACCTGACAGCCTGGTCCCACTCCCACCGTCTTCTCTGTATGATCTAACCCCGTCTTCTTCCCTGACTTTCAACTTACAAATTTGTGTTCGGTTGATGTGAAATTAAAGTACATTTTCTAGTTAGGTTATAATTGGATTAATTTTGGGCGGAGAAGAACAAAATTGAAGTACTCATGAGATTGCTCCTTTGTACCTGAGTAGATAAACTTTTCATCTATTAACTATCGAGTTTAGACATGACAGCGCTGTCTACCTTAACTGTCATCCTTTTATGGGTTGAAGCTGATCTCTCTATTTCCAGCTGGTATGGTACATGGTTTTGGCAAATTGTTTTTGGTACTTATATTGGGTTTCCTTTTTGTTCTCTGGTTTTCCATTGGGAATTACATGATACACAATGTCACTAAGTTGCACAATTCGGTGTTAATATGAGCATGATTGGGTTACCTCGGTGGTTAATTGAGGCTTAATTGAAGTTCTAGTTTAATTGTACAAATTGACATTAAAGTTGGTGGGTAATGTGATCATAAAAGTGGCCAAATTTGCTGTTACTTGAGGCTCAGGATCAAAATTTTTCATGTCAATTGATGCAATAATTGGCCTAATATATACTTCCAGAAATTGTGTTTGATAGTTCTTGCTGAGTTGTGTTGCCCTGGTAGCTATAGGGCTGGTACCAGTATTTTTTAATAGTTGATATCTGTCACCCAGACTTGCAATGATAGTGTAATATTTTTCATTAAAACTGTTATTTGTGAAGTTCTTATGTGATGCCATGGTGCTGACAACTTGTGTACTTTCCAAATATATTCATGTTTCTAGGTCTTATTTAGCTGCCATTTTTTATCTCTATCTTGAGCGGTTAAGCCATTATTTTCAGCACTTAAAAAAAAAAAATTCTTTCTGTTTTGCTTGAAGTTTCTTCTATGCAGGCCAAATGTTAGTCTGATTTCATCAATCTATGTTATGCTTTGCATTTTTCTTTAAGACTTCACATGACATGTTTAGTGAAATATAAACAGTACGAATTTCAGTAAGTAGCCCCTTTTAGTTCTGAGAATATTTCTTTAGTAGAAGCATGAAACATTTAGGTTCAAAGTATTTCGTTTCCATTTTTCTGATACAGTTCTCGTCATTTATTTCATTGAATATCTATCTTAAAAGACATTTACATTTAATAATGTAAAATAAAAAAGTGTTCACCTGTAGTCATCCCTTGGAGAAGCCATCTGTTTCTTTTGTAATAATTTTGTTCTCACTTATTCGATGTTTGCACATAGTGGTTTTTGATATAGCTTCTGTTGTTAACATTTTTTCGTTCAGCTTTTATCTCTCTAGTGATTTAAATCAATGGCACACAAAAAAAAATTTATTTACTTCACAAAAGAATAATTGTAGCTTAACCTTTATCATTTCTAGGCACCTTTGGCTTATCATTTGTTTATTGTTGGGTTCAGGATTTGTTCTATAAATTATGCATTTGTTTCATATTATAGTAACAATCTGTATTATTGCAGTCACAGTCCCCAGTCCCAGTGTAGACTACCAGGCTTATTAAATATCTTCTGTACTAGCAGGTTTTAAGTTAGTATACTATGGGCTACTCAAGACAATGAAGAAGTAAGTTTTATTTTTATTTATTTTTATCTTTTTGTAAGTTGAAGGACAAATTTGATGCAAATAAATGTATAGGTACCAACTTAATTTTCTTTCATTAGTTCCAAGGAGCAAGTTCATGTAAACATGTTTGAAAGAAATTTGGACTAAAACCTGAACTTCTGTTAGAATTTATTTTATTGATCTACTTCCCTTTTCCAGTTGAACCAATTATATTTTCTATGTTACAAGAACAACAAATTCTGTTATGCAACTTATCCAGGACTTCTCGCCATTTATCTTGTCTAACGTCCAATGGAGTGCAACAAGGAAGAGGCAATACGTGCCATGCAGATTGCCGAGAAAAGACTACTCAAACAAGACTATGCTGGTGCAAAGGTAATGGCACTGAAGGCAAAGAACTTATTCCCACTAGATAATATCTCTCAGTTTCTGGCTGTCTGTGAGGTACATTGTTCTGCCCAATTAGTGGACAATGGTCTGTGCGATTGGTATAGGATCATTCAAGTAGAGCCCCTGTCTGACGAGGTCATGATTAGAAAGCAGTACTACAAACTGGCTCTGTTGCTACACCCTGACAAGAACAAAATCCCAGGTGCAGAGGCCGCATTTAAGCTGGTAGTGGAGGCAAACAATATTTTGTCTGACCAAGCCCAACGAATGGCATATGATCTCAAGAGAAAACACCTTTCTAGTTCAGTGGGCCAACAACAGAGCACAGAAACCAATTCTGCTCACAACTCTTCTAGCAACTTCAATAGAGAAAATAGGTCGACACCACAACAGCAACCCGAACCGCACCAACACCCAGGCTTCACTTTCTGGACAGAATGCCCTCGCTGCATGACCCGGCACCAGTACTACTGCAACATGTTTTCTCATATGGTGTGTTGCACACGCTGCTTCAAAAATTTTGTGGCCTTTCCACTGCCCCATCTGAACCCAGGGCATATGGATGGAGGTAGGAACCAGCCTCAACAATCCGAACCACACCAGGGCTACACTTTCTGGGCAAAATGCCCTCGCTGCATTACCTGGCGCCAGTTCTACCACAATCTTTTGTCTCATATAGTGTGTTGTACGCATTGCTTCATATACTATATCGCCTATCCACCACCCCATCTGAACCCAGGGCACATGGATCGAGGTAGTAACCACCCTCAGCAGTCTACAGGGCTACAACAACCACAAAGGTCTGATTTTGATCAAAGAAGAGGTAATGGAGAGGGGGCAGGTGAAGCCCATGCAGCGGGCACCAGTACACCTCTTAGGAGGTCTCCATGTGACATGCCTGATGTTATGTACAATGGTACTGAACCAGGTTTTTCAAGTCCTCCCAAGAAGGCAAGAGTTGAGGTAAAGGGAGTGCGAGATGGTAATAGCAGTGCCAATGCAGCCAACACTAATACTAGTGCTAGTACTCATGTCGAGGGGGAGGTGAAAGAACATGATAGAGAGAAAGAGAAAGAGAAAGGGCAAGTGGAACCAAGTGGGTTGCTGAAAGAAATTAACACAGATTTCAAACCAAGTGGGTCTGCTGAAGACAAGGGCACAACTTCTAAGAAGGCAAATGTTGAGGTAAAGGGAGTGCCGGATGGTGATGGCAGTGCCAATGCAGCCAATACCAATACTAGTGCTGGTACTTGTGTTGAGAGGGAGGTGAAAGAACAGGATAGAGAGAAAGAGCAAGTGGAATCAAATGGGTTGCCGGAAGAAATTAAGATAGATTTCAAATCGAGTGAGTCAGACAAGGGTGCAACTTCTAAGAAGGCAAGTGTTGAGGTAAAGGAAGTGCCAGATGGTAATGGCAGTGCCAATGCAGTCAGTACCAATACTAGTGCTAGTTTCCTTGTTGAGAGGGAGGTGAAATATAAGGATAGAGTGAAAGAGAAAGAGCAAATGGAACCAAGTGGGTTGCTGAAAGAAAACAACACAGCTTCTAAACCAAGCGGGTCTTCTGAAGAAAAAGGCAAAATGTATAAAAAGGCAAGAGTTGATGTAAATGGAGTGCGAGATGGTAATAACAGTGCCAGTGCAACCAATACCAATACTAGTGCTAGTACACATGTTGAGGGGGTGGTGAAAGAACAGGATAGAGAGAAAGAGAAAGAGAGAGAGCAAGTGGAACCAAGTGGGTTGCTGAATGAAAACGACACAGCTTTCAAGATAAATGGGTCTACTGAAGAAGATAGTGCAAGAGTTGAGGTAAATGGTGTGCCAGATGGTAATCGCAGTGCCAATGCAACCAATAGTAATACTAGTGCTAGTATCCATGTTGAGGGGGATGGGAAAGATCAATATAGAGAGACAGAGAAAGAGAGAGCGAAAGTGGAACCAAGTGGGTCTGTCAAAGACAAGGGCGCAGCTTCTCGAGCAGAGAATTTCATGACCTCGATGGTGAGATGCGAATCATCCCAGCCAAATGCTGATGCTGAATACTTGTATGAGTATCCTGATGCAGAGTTTCACAACTTCGACATGTGCCGAACATGCAACAAGTTTCAAGAGGGCAATATCTGGGCCCTGTACTCTGACCTAGACACTTACCCAAAATATTATGGGTTGATATGCAAGGTTAAGCATGAGCCGTTCAATGTTCATATAAATTGGCTCAAGGCATGTCCCAAGTCTGATGTGGAAAGAGCATGGCTGGGTGCAAATTTTCCAATCAGTTGTGGCAAGTTCAGGGTCACAGCTCAGAACACGACTTATGATAAACCTGATTTTTTTTCCCATATGGTTTCAGCGAGGCAGTATGTGAGAGGCAACTACTATGACATATTGCCTGGGGTTGGTGAGATCTGGGCTGTCTACAAAAACTGGTCGGCTGGATGGACGCTTCATGACTTTAGAATGTGCAAGTTGGACATAGTGGAGATAAGAGAGCTGAGAGAGAACTCTACAGTAGTTTGGCCTCTGAGTCAAGTACCTGGATTTAGATCGGTGTTCATGCCGGAGCAGGTTGATGGGACTGGTTCCTGTACTTGGGAAGTGCCTGAAAGTGAGTACATTATCTTCTCACATAAGATACCTTGTATTCGTTTGACAGAGGAGTGTGGAGACAATCTCAAGGGGTTCTGGGAGCTAGACCCTGCATCAGTGCCCTACACATTCTTATACCATGACAAGTGACTTGGTTTCTGCCTGGAGACGGATAGGATGTGAAAAGTGACTGGCCAACAGGTTTAAAAAAGTGATAGTTAGGATGCTACCTTGTGCCTTTTTTTTTTTTTTTTTTTATGGTGATAACCGATAAGTAACTAGGTGTTTGTAATCTCAGGGCTGGGGAGCTGGATCTCTGAATCAGGGCCTCCTTTTGTTTTTTTTTGTTGGGGCATATATATATTCAACAGCAACCATCAGAAAATGCCGTCTTGTAAGTTTATCTTGTTACATAATTAAGCTTCATTTTTGTTGGTATGATGGGATTGGGTGCATTATCTGATATAGTATCCCTTAAGCAATGATTGTAGAAATCTATATCATGTTTCAACTCGTTTATTCTTGTCTTTTTAAATCTCGTAGTTTATATGCAGTTGATATTTTATTAGCTATCTTGTACTGATGCGGTTCAAATAGGTAGCCAGCTCTCATTATTTTCCTCTTTAAAGTATTTTACTAATATCTGGTTTAAAACTTTTAGTATAATGGTTTTGGTACTGTGTAATAATTGTTGAAGTGTGTTTGTATTATTTAGTTCAAGTTGGTACATCTCTGAAATGGACATTCCAGTGTTTCTACTATTAATCTTCTTGCGTGAGGGTAAACTCATACATGATGATAGCAGTTAGAATAGTTTAATTTCTTCGTGCAACTTTTAATCTTTCCAAATAGATTCAATTTTGGATAATATTTTATTTTCCCGGGTATCATATTTCAGCTTTGTATTTGTTTTGTGATGCATAGAAATAATGGCCCATATAATATCCAAAGCACGTATTGGAGTAAAACATGGATGCCAATTAGGTCCATGCTTTGCGAATATTAGGCATATAATATCAATTTGTTCCAGCAATCAACGATGAAGCCCAGATTGTCATGCATAATCACTGTAAATGTAGCGAAGGCAAGTTTGTGGCAATGTTAATTTTTTTTTTAATATTTGATGTGTGAATCTAAATCTGCCGAAGTGATACCTCATTCTCTCTTTTTTTTTTCAATTTGTTTCCTCTTTTTTTTAAAAAAAAAAAAATGTATGCTATGCTTAGTTTACACTGTAAATTCACTTACTTTGATAACTTAAGAACTAATATAGAATGTTCCAATAATATGAAAAAAAAAAAAAAAACTGCTCTTAGAAAATGACCAACTTCACATTTTGTGTGTTTAACAAATGAATAAAACCTATCATAATTCATAAGCAAGATATTTGTTTACCAATATGCAAATCTTCAAATACAAAGCATATTGTTAATGAAACAATCAAATTATATGTAAAAGTTCATTAACCATAATTTACCGTGCAAAAATGATCCCATAGTTTTCGCATATAATTATTGGCATCATTTTGTTTGCCAAATCAATGCAAGCAAATGATAGCAAAATGTCAAAAAGACAATGCAAAAAATAAAGCAAACATATTTATGTACCCAATTAAAGTAAACATATTTATCTAATTTTTAATAAATCAAACTTTTTATATATCCAGCCGACACCTAGTAGATTCCAATTTTTAAGATTTTAAACACATCATCCGTAAAAGTGAACAAGATCAACGGTTTGGATTCAAAATTTGAATTTTAAAATTTTAAAATATTGCAAAAATTTGGACGGCTGGAGAGCTCTACAACCATTTACGGCTGTAGAGGATTTCAGTCATCCATATATAGTTATTTTTAAAAAGTTCAAAGGGCTCCTACTTAAAACAAAATTTTCAAATCTCAGTTAGAAGTACAACTGACGGGGGATGATGTGAGAGAGGAGGAACTAGATGAGGCCAACATGTCAGCGCCTGAAGATGAAGAACAGAATGATCAAAAAGAGCACCATGAGGTGATGAAGGAGCACTGAGAGAAAATAACGCTAATATTTTCTGTTCATAATTTTTAAATTTCTACAGTAAACTACATTTAGCTGACAATACGACATTTGAAATTGCACTTACGTTATTTGAGTTACAAGTTACAACACAAAAGGCATCAAATAACTCTCGAAATGAATTATGCAGTGCTTTCTTGAATTTATTTTATTATTTTAACAAAGGATTATCATATTTTTGTTATAAAGATTCGAATTATTATAAAAAAGAAATAGCATTATTTGTAGCATAATAAAGAACTAAAATAATCATTTGAGTACAAATGTACAAAAGCAAATATGTATATAGTATTGCAATAGTATTGCAATTTGCAAAGGCGCCCTCTAGAGAAGAAGCGGAAAGGGCATGATATTTTTTATTTCTTCGTTAGTTTTTTTTTCTTTTTTTTTTCTCTCTCTCTCTCTTTTTTTCTCTAACCCCTTCCACTTGTCAGTTGTCACTGTTTCATCTCTTCTCGTGCTCTTAAACCCCAGAGGAAGAGATTTCTGGGGTTTTTCACCATAGGTTTCCGATTCTCACTTGTGCTAACTTGCGCGCTTCCCTTGCGCCATTGCTCTCCTCTCCACTTTGAACTATCTCCTCGGCTGCTCTGTGCGACAAGTGTCTCCTCGCGACCTGACACCCTGGTCCCACCCTCTCCGTCCTCTCTGTACGATCTAACCCCGTCTTCTTCTCTGCACGTTACTTCTTGTACTTGAGTAGATAAAACGAATAGTATATGGACTAGTTGTGCTTTATAGATTTTGGAGCCGAGTTGTGAATAGATAGGTATGGTATCTGGCTTGGGCCAATTGTTTTGGTACTTAAATTGGGAATCCTTTTTTGTTGTCTTAGGTTGTTCATTGTGGATTACACAATGATGTTGCTTAGTTGAATAGTATGGTTTTAACATGAGCATGATTGGGCCACCCTGTGTAAGAAATTGATACTGTAAAGTAAATGAACACAGAGTTTAACGAGGTTCAGCATCAACTTGGTGCCTACATCCTCCACACGCACACACGCCTTCTTTTTTATTGATTTTTGTGTTAATTTGTTATAGTGGAGAAGAATGATTATCTATAGGAATTCCCTACACAGAGATCCTAAATTATTGCCTTAATATCCTCCTTTTTCCTTTTTCTTTTTGTTACAATTGATATCCCACACATAAGGAAACTATTATTACATACAAGAGCCACCCCTTGACGTGCCACACACGTATTTCCATCTTAGGTGCAGCCTGGACATTTCCTTGTATGAAAAACGCGTCCAGATGTAGCCATTCGGCTTAGCATTCGGCTGTACACCTGGCCGAACACCTGGCCGAATGGCCTGTTTTCAGCATATTTTCACACCCTGGTGGTTCATTGAGGCTTAATTGAAGTTCTAATTTAATTGACATTAATGTGGGGGTTGGGGTGGGAGCAAGTAATGTGAAATTGGCCAAATTTACAGTTACCTTAGACTCAGTCAAATTTTTTCAGGTCAATTGATGCAAATTTTGGCTGAAATTATTATAGCTGATGGTTAAGAAATTATGCTTGCTAGTGCTTGCTGAGTTGTGTTGCCCTGGTAGCTAGGACTGGTACCAGTATGTTAATAGTTGATATCTGCCACCTAAACTTGCAATGCTAGTGTAATATTCTTTATTAAAACTGTTATCTGTGAAGTTCTTATGTGACTCCATGGTGCTGACAACTTATAACTTGTGTGTATTCCAATTATATTCATGTCTTTAGGTCTTTTTAAGCTGCCATTTTTTATCTCTATCTTGGTCCACTATTTTCAGTACTTTGAAAAAATAATTTCTTTCTGTTTTGCTTCAAGGTTCTTCTATGCACGCTAAAAGTTGTTCTGATTTCATCAATCTTTGTCATCCTTTGCATTTTCCTTTAAGACTTCACATAATATATTTAGTCAATCATAAACTGTATGAATTTCATTAAGCAGAGCCTCTTTTAGTATTGAGAATATTTGTATAGTGCAAATTATGTACCCATTTAGGTTCAAACTTCAAACTATTTCTTTTCAATTTTTCTGATACAGTTCTTCATTATTTCTTCATTGGACATCTGTCTTAAAAGACATCTACATCTTATGATGTGAAAATAAAACAGTGTCCAAAATTCCTATTGTCATCTCTTGGATAAGCCATCTGTTTCTTTTGTAATCATTTTGTTCTCTCGCTTATTCGATGTCCGCACATAGTAGCTTTTCATATAGCTATTGTCAGTCCCCCTCTCTCTCCCTCTCCCTCTCTCTCTCTCTCTCTCTCTCGTGTGAATGTTAACTTCAGTTTTTGGGCTTCTGTTTTAACACCTTTTCATTCAGCTTTTATCTCTCTAGTGATTTAAATCAGTGAATCAGAAAAATTTATTTCAGAAAAGAATAATTGTAGCTTAACCTTTTGTGTTTAGGCTCTTTTTCACTTATCATTTGTTTATTGTTGGATTCAAGATTTGCTGTATAAATTATGCAAACATTTTTTGTTTCATATAATAGGAACATTTTATATTATCATAGTCGCAGTCCCCAATCCGTCCCAGTGTAGACTATCAGGCTTGTTAAATATCTTCTGTACTAGTAGCGGGTTTAATGTTAGGATATTAACGGCTACTCAAGACAATGAAGGACAAAGTTTTTTTTTTAAGTTGAAGGAGAAATTTGATGCAAATAAATTATAGGGGCCAACTTAATTTTCTTACCGAAGTTCCAAGGACCAAGTTCGTATAAACAATTATTATTTTTTTCTAATAGTTGAAGGACAAATTTGATGCAAATAAATTGTAGGGACCAACTTAATTTTCTTTGGAAAGTTCCAAGGACCAAGTTCGTGTAAACATTTTTTGAAAGAAAGAAAGTTGGGCTGAAACCTGAACTTTTCCTAGAATTTATTTTAGTGATCTACTTCCCTTCCTGTTGAACCAATTATGTTTTCTATTTTATAAGAACAAAAAACTCTCTTATGCTACTTATCCAGGACTTCTCCATTTGTCTTGTTTTTCTTCCTATGGAGTGCAACAAGGAAGAGGCAATACGTACCATGCAGATTGCCGAGAAAAGACTACTCAAACAAGACTATGCTGGCGCAAAGGAAATGGCACTGAAGGCAAAGAAGTTATTCCCACTAAACAATATCTCTCAGCTTCTGGTAGTCTGTGAGGTACACTGTTCTGCCCAGTTAATGGCCAATGGCCTGTATGATTGGTACAAGATCATTCAAGTAGAGCCCCTGTCTGATGAGATAATGATTAGAAAGCAGTACCACAAACTGGCGCTGTTGCTACACCCTGACAAGAACAAAATCCTAGGTGCAGAGGCCGCATTTAAGCTGGTAGTGGAGGCAAACAATATTTTGTCAGACCGAGCCAAACGAACGATGTATGATGTCAAAAGAAAACACCTTGCTAGCTCGGTGGGCCAGCAACACAGAACAGAAACCAATTCTGCTCATAATTCTTCTAGCAACTTCAATAGGACAAATAGGTGGAGACCACAACAGCAACCTGAACTGCCCCGACACCGGGGTTTCACTTTCTGGACAGAATGCCCTGGCTGCAAGACTCGGCACCAGTACTACCACAACATTTTGTCTCATATAGTGTGTTGCACACATTGCTCCAGAAGCTTTATGGCTAATGCACTGCCCCATCTGAACCTAGGGCACATGGATGGTGGTAGGAACCAGCCTCAGCAATATGAACCCCAGGGCTTCACTTTCTGGACAGAATGCCCTGGCTGCATGACCCGGCACCAGTACTACCACAACATATTGTCTCAAATAGTGTGTTGCACGCACTGCTCCAGACACTTTATCACCAATGCACCGCCACATCTGAATCCAGGGCACATGGATGGAGGTAGGAACCAGGCTCAGCAACCTGAACCATACCAACACCAGGGTATCACTTTCTGGACAGAATGCCCTGGCTGCATGACCCGGTACCCATACTACCGCAAATTTTTGTCTCGTATAGTGTGTTGCACGCAGTGCTCCAAAAACTTTATCGCCAATGCACTTCCCCATCTGAACCCAGGGCACATGGATGGAGGTTTGAACCAGCCTCAGGAGTTTACTGGCCTACGTCAACCACAAAGATCTGATGCCTATAGGTTTACTTGCAGTCAAGGAGTTGGACAGACCACCAAGGACATCACAGGAGGGGTCAGGAAGCCTGACAGCAACCCTAATCCTTCAAATTTGTCCAATTTGAGCGGCCCAAACACTAATACAGGGCAGATGAGGGGCAAAAGGATTTGTGCAGATACAGGCCGGAATCCTAATCCTTGTTCTAAATCTAAACCAAGCCTTGACTTTAACCAAAGAAGAGGTGATGGGGAGGGGACTGTTGGAACCCATGCAGCTGGCCCCAGTACATCCCTTGGGAGGTCTCTACATGACAAGACTTATGTTAAGTTCAATGGCACCGAACCAGGTTGTTCGAAGCCTGCTAAGAAGGCAAGAGTTCAGGTAAAGGGAGTGAGAGATGGTATTAGCAGTGTCAATGCAGCTAGCACTAATACTAGTGCTAGTATCTGTGTTAAGGGGGAGGTGAAAGAACATGATAGAGAGACTGAGAGAGAGAAAGAGAAAGAGCAAGTGGAACCAAGTGGGTTGCTGGAAAAAATTAACACAGATTTGAAACCAAGTGGATCTGCAGAAGACAAGGGCGCAACTTATGAGAAGGCAATAATTGAGGTAAAGAGAGCACCAGATGGCAATGGAAGTGCCAATGCAGTCAATACCACTACTGGTGCTAGTACCTGCATTGAGGGGGAGGTGAAAGAACAGGATAGAGAGAAAGAGCAAGTGGAACCAATTGGGTTGCTGAAAGAAAAGGACACAATTTTCAAACCAAGTGGATCTGACGAAGACAATGGCTCAACTTCTCCAGCAGCTAATGTTGGAGCATTGATGGTGAGATGCGAATCATCCCAGCCAAATGCTGATGCAGAATACTTGTATGAGCATCCTGCTGCAGACTTTTACAATTTTGACATGCGCCGATCATGCAACAATTTTCAAGAGGGCGATATCTGGGCCCTGTACTCTGACCTAGACACTTTCCCAAAATATTATGGGTCAATACGCAAGGTCGATCATAACCCTTTGCAAGTTCATATAAGCTGGCTGGAGGCATGTCCCAAGTCTGACGTGGAAAGAGCATGGCTGAATGCCAATTTCCCAATTAGCTGTGGCAAGTTCAGGCTCACAACTCAGAATACGACTTATGATAAATCCGACTACTTTTCCCATATGGTTTCAGTGAGGCATCATGACAAAGGTAACTATTATGAGATATTGCCCGAGGTCGGTGAGGTCTGGGCCATCTACAAAAACTGGTCGGCTGGATGGACACCTCGTGACTTTAAAACAAGCAAGTTTGACATAGTTGAGATTATAGAGAACAGAGAAGATTCTACAATAGTTTGGCCTCTGAGGCGAGTGCCTGAATTTACATCTCTATTCATGCCTGAGGAGGTTGATGGGACTGGTTCTGGTACATCGAAAGTACCTGCAAGTGCGTACATTCTGTTTTCACATAAGATACCTGCCATTCGTCTGACAGACGAATGCGGAGGTAAGCTCAAGGGGTTGTGGGAGCTAGACCCTGCATCAGTGCCTTGCGCAGTTACCATGACAAGTGACTTGGTTTCTGACTAGTGACCAGAGATAGATAGGATGTGAAAAGTGACTGCCTAACTGGTGAGAAAGGATATTACCCTTTTTTTTTCTTTGGTGATAAGTGATTTTGTGTGTGCAAAGTCGGGGCTGAGAGCTGGACCCTGTATGAGTGCTTGTTTTTTGTTTCTGTTTGGGGTCAGATTCAGTAGCAATTATCAGAATATGTTTTTTGTTGGTATGATGGGCATTGAATGTATTATCTGATATAGTATCCCTTATGCCATGATTATAGATAGTCTATCGTGTGTTAACTGGGTTTTGTTTCAGTCTTTTGGCTTCCATATTCTACATGCAGTTAATATACCTTGTAATTATGCTGTTCAAACTGGTATCAATACTTAGCCGTCTTAAAGTTCTTTTTTTTTTTTTTTTTTTTTTTTTTTTTTTTTTTTTTACCGATATCTGGTTTAATATATATGGTTCTCGTACTATATTTGTACTCTTTAGTTCAGGTTGCTACAGCTCTAAAAAACATTTGCCAAACTCTGTGTGGATAAATTCTCGATGACAGGTGGGCAAGAACAGTTAAATTGCTTTGAAAATGCTACCAGCAAAGTTGTCGATATTCCCAAACAGATTCTATTGTGTGTGAATTCCTTTTGTATCTACTTTTATAATCTCTCTTTGCAAACAATTACTTTTATCTTTAGAGAGAGACTTTTTGTAGTTTTGTATAATATGTTATTCTCCTGCCTATCATATCGTTCCTATCTTAATCCGCACGTGAATATGCATTACATATAAAAACAGCCCGTTAGTCCATTACCCGTGGAAAAACATTAATAAGACTATAAAAGATCTCATAACAATATAACATGTTCACATTTAAAACATTCAAATTGATTTTTGAAATTTCAGCAAATCTGTTTTTTTTTTTTTTACTGTTACATTCTGCCTCTATGAAATTCCAATAAGCAGGGATAAATTTCTCGAAAAGGAAAAAAAATAAAGAAGGATAAAGAATTGCCAAAACTATCTCATCTCACATCATCACGTCAATGACGGCGCATTGGATTGGTAAAATTCCAGTTGAAGAAGAAGAGACTTCCTTGATACAATTTAAGATCCACATTATTATATATTTGGTATATTGAATGAATATATTAGATTATTATATGTGCTTTAGTACATCGTTCCGCTAAAAAAAAAAGGAATAATTAGATATATGCCACCATGAAAAATTGATAATCAGAGATATGCCACTCTTAAATTGTAAATTAGTTTTATGCCACCATAAAATGGTTTAAATTAGTTTTAGGCCATTATTTTTAGACAAAATTAGAGATATGCCACTCAAATTAGAAAAATGCCACTCTAACTTTTTCAAAATGTCCAAAATACCCTCTCATCAAGAAGTGAAGAAGAAATTTATTGAGATGAATTAAATTTTAAAATTCAAATTTTTTGAAATTTCAGATTTATAAATTTTCAATTTTTTTATTTTGATTTTAAAAAATTTAAATTTTTCAAATTCAAAAATTTCGAATATTAAAATTTGAAATTTTAAAATTTCAACTTTTGAGATTTCAAATTTGAAAATTTGAAATTTTATTTCTTTTGTTGATGGAGTAAAATCACTTATTTACTTAAACGGTGGTATATTTCTAATTCTATTATTTTATAATGACATATTTAAAAGGGTATAGTGGTCAAATTAATTATCCGGTGGCATAAATCTAATTTTATCATTTAGTGATGGCATAAAAATAATTTGTTATTTAGTGGGAGCATTTCTCTAATTTCTAATTTTTATAGTGGCATAAATCTAATTAACCCAAAAAAAAAAATTAGGATTCTTAGACCTCTTATATCAAGATTGTGGTCCCGCCCCTTGTTGAAGGCTTGAAGCGCAACGGTTATGTAGTTGTAATGGCCGCGTAGAATCGAAATACTAGCTAATAAGATATGGTAAACATTTATTTTAGATTAAGAATTTGTAAAAATTATTAATGAGGTTATTGTGTAGAATTTCACGCCTACTTAGTTACTGCACTAATATAATTCTCCAAATGAATTATGCAATGTTATGTAGAATTTGTTTAATTTTATTTTAATAAAGGATTATCATACTTTCCGAAATAAATTTTCATCTTGTTATAAGGAAGAAAATATCATTATTTGTCACATTAGCTTAACGAACCGAATAATAATATTTTGTAATATCATGAGAGAAAAGTTCCAAAATAATTAACTAAATTAGTCATTTTTATTTATATAATTATAAAATGGAAAGTCGTGCGGAAAAGGGAAAAAAAAAAGGACAGAAGGATTTGCCTACGGGTCCATTTTTCAAAAAAAAAAAAAAAAGCAAAGAAAGGGTAGATTTACAATTGCTTTCCGTCATCCCCTTGTTCGGTCATCCCATCATCCTTACAGACGCGTTTAATTATTTTCATTTTTAAAAAATGCGTTAATAACTTCTCTCTTTCATTTTCGAAAGTCCAGTGGATGAGAGGATGAGAGGTGGCGAGGATGAGCGCCAGGGGATGAGGACAACGCATCAGAGGGGAGGGGGGGGAAGGAGTGAAACAGAGAGGGAGGGAGAGATATATATTAACTAGAACAATTACTATATTAATTAGAATAGTTATATATATTAATTGGAACAATTATGGGTATGTTTGGCAAATGGGCCGAACTAGAACAAGGCTTGTTCTAGTTCTAGTTCTAATTCCATGGTTTTGGTAGAACTAGAACAAGGAGGTGAACTAGGCCTTGTTCTAGTTCGGCCCATGTTTGATAACGCCGAACTAGCCTAGTTCGACTCCTTGCCAAACATAGCCTATATATATTTAGTATAACAGTTATATATATTAACTAGAATAGTTACTATATTAATTCGAACATTTGTTCTTAGAACTAGAACGATAAGGGAGGGAGTGGGGTGGGACAGGGATAACTGTGACGTTGAGGGAAGGAGGGAGGAGCGAAACAAAAAGGAGGGTGAGGGAGCGAAACAGAGGGCATGAGGAATGAGCGCTGGATGCGTTGGATTAAATTCCAGAAATGGAAATATGAGGATGAGTTACGCTGGATTTTCCAAAAATGGAAAAAAAGAAAACGCGTCTCTCGAGGGATGATCCTTATCAGCCCATGGTTATTTTTTTCATCAGTTTTCAGTATTAAGAGATGGTTAGTTATTTTGCGAAATAATAGAATATTAATTAATTGATTAATTAAATGAAGAACGTACCATATGCAGTGAAAAAAGTCAAACTGGGTTGTCTGTGTCTCAAATGAATTTAAAGGTGCCAAGAGAAGTTTAGCCATATGTGGGAATTCTGTTTGCCTTGAAATACTGTTTTGGAGAGAGACGAATAGGCGTAATGTATTTATTATTTTCCCTATTATTAATTTCCATTAATTGCTATGAATTTTATCATTAATGCTATCAATTGTCGTGTTAGCTCATCAGAAAATCACGGACGACTTAATATTAAAAGATTTTCCATTTTCATTATTAATTATTTATTTGAAGAAACATTATTAATTTATTATTAATTATTAATTATTAAATATTAACACTAACTACTATAGTATAACATTAATATTTGTTATTATATATTAAAAGATTTTCCATTGGGACTGATTAACTCTTTTTGTCAACCCTGCAAAATACTTGCCTTTGAGCTCCAAATAGCTAGTTCTGATATTTCCTTTGTCTGAGCATTTTCTAAGCAAAATATTTGAGACTAGTTAGCCTCAATCAAACATCACATCAGTTTATAGCTAGAGTTTGAGTGATTTAATTGTGAGCATCATTCTCTTAGTTTGTGTGAGGATTTAGCACATTGTATTGGTTATGCTGATCTACCTCGAGGTTAATTGTGACTAGTCGCGAGTCCAGGATATAATTAAGCCTGGTACCATTAAATAAATATTAAATTCATATAATAAATAAATAATATACTGTTGGATTAAACATTTAACTCTCGATTTGCCGATTTGCAAAACAACACCAAACCTCTCAACTAACCATTTAAATTAATATTTTTAGTGATTATTTTGGAAGAATGACTTGGAGCGAGTCAAACATAATTGCAGAAGACTGCTGGAGATTAGTTAGACGGTCAGAGTGTTTAAGGTTGAAATTCTAAACTAATCTCCTCAAATTACTAAGTTTAAATGCTCAAAATTCAGTTATAACGTTATACAACATTACAAAACTCCTCCTGACATACCTAATTGCAAAAATAGTTCTCATGAGTTACACAACGCTTCATTCAGTTGTGTAACGTTTGGTCAAACGTTGTGTAACGATGTCATGCGTTGCACAACAGATTGACCAAGTCAGCGATTATTTCTCAGCACTTCAACAGTGCGTTGTGTAACGCTTCCTGACGTTATACAACGGACCAAAAATCAAGCGTTACAGGACGTTCGTTTAGAAAATTCTAACGCTTTGAGGTTTTTGGCCATTTTGAGGGAGTTATGGCCTACGTTATGTAACGTTATTGTCCGTCACACAACGTTTTATTTTTCAAACGTTGCATAACGCTTCCTAGCGTTGTATAACGTCTCTGACAACTTTTTGAACGTTGGAGTCTACTGTTCAGTGCGTTGTACAACGTTTTAGAAACGTTGTATAACGCTTCTAACATCCTCCAACGTTATTGTCGGAATTTGTTTTATTTAACGGCTATTTCGAAACGTTGTGTAACGTTTCAGAGCGTTATATAACGTTTTGTTCAGATTTTGACTGGTTTAGTGCTCTTGGCCCCCTATATATATATCAGACCTTTCTGAGTTGTTTCAACTGATTGAAAACCTTGCTATATACCTGTTTTTGAGCTCTAAACCCCTGATGTCATTCCTCTCTCCTATTTGAACATTTTCTTAGTCAATTTGTAGAGATTTGAGTGCATCAACCAAACCCATAGTTTGATTAGCTAGATTATTGAGTGTTTTGGTTGAGAGCCTTGATCCCTTGTGCTATTTGGTGATTAGCTAGAGGTTAGGCCGATCAGCTTCGAGTTCCTTGTGACGAAGTGATTCGATTCGCAATTGTAGACCCGTTCGGTTGGAATAGAACGGAACGCGTCCGGTTTGTGGTCGCGAAACTCCTGGAGATGTACGACTAAGACTAGCTTCATCTAACGGGTCGGAACTCCGTAATCAATCACTTGTCATCTCTCTCTCTCTATTTACTTTACATTTGACTTGTATGTTTGATTGTTTGTGTGTGAACTAACTTAAATTGTTTGAATTGTTAATTTCCGCAAAATTGTCCAAACCGGTTTAGGATTTGAATTTGCGCCTATTCACCCTCTAGGCCTTTATTTAGGGACAACATATACAAATAATAATTTTAATACATATAACTTTTTAAACCTAATCGGCAAAACTAGCACAAGAATTAAAATATTTATATTAAACTTTGAGTCTCTATTTATTAATAACATTAAGTAATAACAACTAATAAATAATTATTTTAATTTTTTAGTCTCCAACACTTAATTGGAACTCAATTATGTTAAATTTGAATATTCTTTTAATTAAATAGTGCTAAAAAAGATCATAATACTTAATTTTTGGGAAGAGATCCTTGAGGAGAGGGATGCACGCTCTCCTCGGGTGAAGGGGAGAGATCGCATGAGGGAGGAAGGCGCGCTCTCCTGGGTTGAAGAGATCACGTGAGGAAAGGAATGCGTTCTGCTCTGATTGCTTGATTGTCTGTCTGGTTGATTGCACAAAGTAATTCTCATATTTAATTATCTAACTTGTTGTGATATTTTCTGAAGTACCTTTTATTAATATCTGGCTTTAGTATTAATGATTCCGATATCCTGTGTAATAATTGTTGTACTGTGTTTGTACTATTTAGATCAAGTTGGTACAGCTCTAGAAAGCATGTGCCAGGCTGTGTCTATCAATAATCAATCTTTGTATGATTACACCGAGAATGTATTAGAGTAAAGATGGTTCCTACTAAAGTGTCGGAGCGAGATGACATGTTTCCTACTAATTAATTGTATGAGGTTAATGGTAGAGCTCTAGCAAGCAATGATGATTTTAATCGTGTTGCAAACTTGCAAAGTTGCAATGACATGTTGTTAGGTAAGCGAACTTTTTTGCTAATTATATTGATTTTTTTTTTTGTATACTGTTGTTAAATGCTTGTTAGTTCAATGAAGAATTATTACAAATGTTTAAATATAATTTATGTTAGTATATTTGTATGTTTTTATGTAAGAAATTATATTAGTGTATTATAAGCAGTAGTATATAAAATGTCATCATAATCAATTAGTTTCATGATAATATTCATTAGAGTAATATTTACGTTAGAATACACTTTTTTTAGATTTTTTTATGTTAGAATACACTAGTAAATGCATAGAAGAAAATATATCACACAATTAGTTAACTCCATAATATTTATCAATAACGAACTTCTGTAAATATATAAATAGTGTATAAAAATAATAATATTTTTATGTTTAGTGTAGTGTAACTAATCCGTTGGTCATCTTAATTTTCAATGTAACAATAATATAATCACATTAATAACGTGAAGAGTGAATAGGCACAACCGCGCAAGTATTACCTCTCTCACATTGTCCCATCTTCCCTACTCTCGGAAATTTTTCTGCAGCAATACCTGTAGCGGGTATACTTTGTAGGACATTTGAGCTCGTTAAACGTTAAGAGGTCACACGACATTTGAGCACAGAAAATCATAAAATTGAAAAAGAAAAATGAGTGACGTTAGAAATATAGCGAAACGACGCTTTCCCATACGCGATGTTGCGGGTAGATTAGCGAGTGATTGTTTGGATGTTTTTCGGTTCTTTGATTTGATACACGATTGGATACAGAGTGGTGGTAAAAAAATGTAACAATCAGAAAAAAGAGTTTGCAGTAAATTATATATTTATATGTTACAATTCCCTGTATTTTTTTTCGTCAGACGAGAAGAAAAATAAACTCAATGTGACCCGCTGCATATTGATTACATGGCTGGCTGTCGCAGAATTTAAGGTGAAGTGAAAACTGCATCCACCTACAAGTACAACTACAAGCCTTTTTAGTTTTATTCATTGTATGATGTCTGATGTATGATTAGGCCCTTCTTGCTCAGATTAGTGCCCATCGTTGATCGTTCTACGGGAATTGCTCCCCCCAATTTAGAGATCCACTTCTTTTGTGGACGAGAATACCCTTTGCACTCCTTCAATTTACGTCTCAATTCACACACCAATTTAAAAACGTGAGGAGCATTTTCGTCAAAAATGAGTGGATCTCCAAACTAGAAGAGTGTATGAAGCAATTCTCCGTTCTAGCAAGCTATATACCTATGGTGCATTGTAAATTATGAGCACAGTGTTTTAACATTACAACATCGTAGCAAAGCGCAAGTGAGAATTTTATTTTTGTTCTTTTAATGCTAAACCACCATATAAAACAAAATTTTCCAAATTACCTCCTATTATTTTCTTTACCTCACTTCTTTTATCTTCTATTTTTGTGAATACGCTATACTAAATTACCACTGTAGATTCACCTATTTATGTTGCCTTGTTGAAACTCTGATAAAAGGGAATTGACTGTGCTGTACAAACAACGAAATTGCATTTCGTTCCATATTTATGATGAACGATAAAAGAAAAACTAAATTACGAAATCAACCAATGATGTAGAAAGAAAATAAGACGTCCTTGGCTAGCATAGCATTTGAAATTGCATTCCAATCAATCATAGATCCAAATATAAATTGCAACCTCTTCCCAAAAAAAATAAAAAATAAAAAATACAAGAAGAATAAATGTTACCAATTGAATAGGGACGCACTAAAAACCTCTGACCGTTGTATTTGAAAAAAATAAATAAACCAGCGCCAGAAAAAAAAAAGATAAGGTAAAAATTTACTATCGTCCATTTTATATATCTAACTTTAATTGTCAACTAGGGGGCTTTGGTGTCGCGGCTTCACCGCGACCACCCCTTGGATGGATCTTTTTTATAACAATTCCTTTGTGTATTCCATGTTACAGTGTGATTATAAAATGCGGTTTTTTTTTTTTTTTTGCATTTGATACATTTGCAGTACAAAAGTTTTTTACAACTATGTGTTCAATCATAGTGAATTTGTTCAAGAAGAAACTCATTCGACAAATCAACATGGACGATTGTACCAGTTATTCTACTTGATAATAATATTGAAAAAATGACTATATATAAGAAAGTAGAAACAAAAAGTTGACTATAATAAATCAATAAATATATAAAAAAGAGGAGAAATTTCACTGCAATTTTGTATTTGAGTTAAAAAAAGTTATTCAATGTTGATTTGATTTCTTCATAGAGCTTGAGTTTGATTGCATCCATCTGAGTGTCCATTGCTGACTTCTGTAGCCCCATCCTGAAAATCAACAAATTTTTTCAGACAACATTTGAAGCATCATGGAATACGCAAGCAATTTTAAAAATAAATACTAACACAACATACTTTGAAGAGGAAAAGTATGAAACAATTTTTGTATTTACCAATGTTTGTAAAATTTTTGAAACTGTAACAGTTGATCTCTATTGCAAACTTATTGCAACCTGCCTACTGTACATTTATGTACCTGCTGTACCACTATAACCATGTAAGAGTACCAGTAGTGTTACCTAGGTACTGGCACCTTACCCCTACATACATTTTCACCTGAGCATCACTAACAGTCATTATTTATATACAGAAGGTCAATGTCAAAGGCTTGAAAACCTGAAACTGCTGACACACTAACAATATGCAAAAAGAACCCTCTAAAAGCACTTTTGAAAATATGGATCAGCAAAACCAATACTCTACTGGTACCACACATCCCAAGCAATTTTTGTAAAACAAATATTATTGATCTTGCAACTACCATTCAAATTTTTGTTGCCACTTGGTGGCATCTACTATTAGAAAAGTTATTAGTGAAATGAATATGTTTTTCAAAGCTATACAAAATGAAAAATAAAACCTGATATATATGTGCTTTGATAGCCTATAAAATAGCCTCTCATAGTAGCTCCATGACCTTATTGTCACTTGGTGGCATCTGCTATTAGAAAAGTTATTGGTGAAATGAATATATTTTTCAAAGCTATACAAAATGAAAAATAAAACCTGCTATTTATTAAAAAAATACATTAAATCAAATCATAGAAGCCTTCATTTTTCTTTCTCTTTTGCTCTTTCTGCACAAAATATAGAAATAAATAATTAATGTCCAAATTAAATCAGAAAATAATGATTTGGGATGTTTCTACTTCAGTAGCTACTAATTGACAACTCAATTAAACAGTATCATTGTGTAACCATTGCATCACCCCCTCTCTAGTTAAGATATGAATATTTATTTTTCTATAGCATTATATAAACAGTAAATATGGAAGTAAGAATTTATCATGAATGGCTTCCCAGATTTTTAAAACTCTGACATGAACTATTTTTTTATCCTTATTACTAAGCAGGAGATCGATAGTACAGTAGACATGATTTTCTGAAATTAATATTAATAAACAGTAAATATGGAAGTAAGAATTTATCATGAATGGCTTCCCAGATTTTCAAAACTCTGACATGAACTATTTTTTTATCCTTATTACTAAGCAGGAGATCGATAGTACAATAGACATGATTTTCTGAAATTAATATTAATAAATAATTGAAAATCAACTTTATAATAAAATTCAAGCAAATCTGTAAATAGGAAGACATTAAACAAAAGCTGAAATGAAAAAATATATTACAAAAGAGAGATGATGGTAGAGCTACCTTTGAAAAGATATCTCAGGAACTCTCTGTGCAGCAGCCTCTGTATACAGATGAAAAGGAATTGTAACTCCAACAATGACTTTTACCTTTCTACATTTATTGATTTCATTAAAATTTATCAAATAGCAATTTAAAGCAATGAAGAGTGCATATAATATAGACCAGACATGAACTGCCACATCTCCCAGCCCATTATGTGACAAATTAACCAATGCTTGTTTCGCATCTTTCACTTCTTAGTTAGCATCGCGTGTTTATTAATCATCTTTCCCCTCACTGTGTGCTGCAGAGGCAGCGTAGCAAAGGAGTTGTACGAAGCTTTCCTGTTGCATGCCAACAAAACCTCCTGCACTTGTTGAATGGGTTCTCTGGCTTCGAGCCTTCGACAGATCAGTCGAACAGGAGTTCGCCACATTGAAGAGAGGGTTGTGAAAGATTTTGACAAATCGTAAGTTCTTCTCAACTTTAGAATTCAATTTCTCGTTCATTTTTCATTTTTACCTGCAAAGTGAAAGAGATTATAAAAGGATATAATATGACTGTTTGTGAAATAGAATAAACTAAAGTACCTTGCTAAAAGATTTTGCTGGATCCTCTCGAGATACCATATCTTGAGAAGTTATTATACAACCATACACCTGGAAGACCTTTGTTGATTTTGAATTCTTATATGTTCCCTGAAAATATTAAGAAATTCCACATTAATTTTGTACATAAAAATGAAAAACATTAGATATATGATTATCTGGAAAATTTATGGAATCAACTTATATCTTTGCTTTACTAATTCTCCTCCAACATTGACTAAATTAAATCATCTCTTGCTGGTTTTTACTGCTAATCATAAGTTCTTCTCAACTTCAGAATTCAATTTCTCATTCATTTTTCATTATAAAGATTCCTAAATTGCATGATCTAAGTGTGAGTGCATTTCTTTCACAATGAATTATAGTAATAAAAGAATAGAGCGAAAGCGCATGAAGTTGTGTACCCCGTAATATGATTCTTATTTTCACCTCATACTCATATGTACAGCTCTTTGACGTCTCCTATTGGGAACCATCACTTGCCTTGTGTTGATGCCGCCAATAATTCTTTTTATTCACCTTCCTTTTTTCCTCATGCATCTTCACATGCTACAATTACAAACAGTAATAAGAACTTTAGCATGCAAGAAAGTATGAAATGCAATAATTTAAATATCATCATCCACAATGATACTAGGCTTGCACATCAGTTCAATTTTCTAGGATAAAAACCGCAGTACAGAAGATAAGAAAGAAATATTCTAATATTGCCATTATAATTGGTATGCTCTTCTACCGACTAAATTCAAACATAGAAGACTTTCGACACCTCAACTATTTCAGTTTGCTGGTTCTCATACATATTAGAAACTGCTAGCAAAAGATGCTCATCTAATCAAAATATTTTGTGTCAATTGATGCAAACGGCTTTAGATAACAATAACTAAATAAATTCTAAAATGGTGCTCACCTCGAGGGAAATCGACAGCTGTCATGACCTATATTTTCAACATAACGGATAGATGAATATTAGAAAATCAATGAACATCTTAGAACAACATGTAAAATTATGGACAGATTACTGAGAAAAGAGAAAAGAGAAAGTGCAGAGGTATTTTAACTAACTTCTAGATAACACTGTATCTACACTCAATTATCAAGCCATAAATATCAAAATTACGAATCAAAAAGGACCTAGTAATGGTAAGCTTCCAAAAAAAAAAAAAGTAGTTTTCTTTCTTATGCAATCTGAAGTTGTTAAATATGAAAGAAACCCACGGTTAAAAATATAAGTAAATGAAATTGAGTTTGAGGTGTAACCTCAATTTCCATCCAATCTCCAGATTATGCCCAACCACCTCACGCTAGCCCTGCTGTTTATATAATTATGTGTTATCAATGAAGTTTCTCAGTGTGCTTATGAAGTACCAAGTAACAAATGTATAGAAATCAGTCATAAATAAAGTGCTCAAAATAAAGGAAAAATGAAAATTAAGTGAAAAAATAACAAACTTGTATATCCATTGTACAATTCATTAGATTTCAGAGAAATCAAGATTCGCGAGGGAAAAAATGTGGTGCATCTCAATGAGAGAAGCAAACATTCTTGTCAATTAATTTGGGTCAAATTTAGTAATATTAATTGCCGCTTTTCCCTTCGTTCCCCATTTTAAATTTGCATACATAAAGGGAACGGACTAACCTTTTTCCACCTTGGTCCTCATCCCTTTTCTCTGGCAGTCAAAGGAGATGGGGGCACGAAGGCAAAATGTCGATCAGGAGTAATGATAGCACGGCCTTGAATCTGGCACTTCCTCTAATCCTTCTCTAGTGTTGCCTAAATCTGCGAAGCAGCCGGATTCATGGCCACATCGTCTGGGATAGAGAGGTAAATCATAAAGAGAAGATGTTTAAGACAGATTTTTATCCAATTCTTGTGACGAACGGAGCATAGTTGTTCGATCGACTACCACAAATGGTTTCTCTGGTCAGATAATTGAAGAAAAAGGTTTCCATTTTCCCTTTCTCCTCTATCTCTCTCACGGCCGCTTAGAATGGGAGAGAAAAATACGACGATGGAGAGAAGGATTAAGAAGAAGCAGTGTGGGAAATATACCAAAAAAAAATGAACCAGAATTAAATGCAACGTACTAAAACCGTAATATCATCTGGAAAAGACTGAATAAAGGGCCGGTGCACATTTACGACACTATACCCGGTCCACCTCAATACGTACACCACCGACACACTCATTTCCAAATCCAACCATAGAATCACGAACCAAAGGGCCAGATAATTCAACCGGAAAAAGAAAAATAGCACTGTTCATAAGGAGGAATTGAGGTGTTAAAGGATTATATATATATAACCAACATGATTTTTTTTCTGGCACAGCAAGATAGTCTAACATTCTTGAGTGCCAGCACATAACAGCAACACAGAATCCTATTTGTGTGATCACAGCAAGCAATACTGAGACCTTAAACGTACTGTGCAGCTATCAAACCTACCTAACTATATACATCTATGAAAACCAATGTCGACAACTATAAAAGCAAAAATCATGCATGGATGGCAACATAATCTTAGGAACCGGATACTGTTAGAAAACATGAGAAGAAGAAGCAGTGCTTACACAAAAGAAGCCACCACTAGAAGGCACAAAGAATGCTCTATCTGCATGATCCACCCGATGAAAAAGAAGCAAATATCCTATGAAAGCAAAAAAAGAGAAGAAGGGAGGAAAGAGAGGATGAGAAAAAGATTCAATCAGCAGCTTAAAGCAATCAGTATGAGCACAACAACCAAGTAAGAAAAACCAAGCAATAGAAGTTACAGGTACCAAAATATAAAAAGTACAAGGCAAAAATATAAACAAATTACGGCTGCATTACAAAATCAGATAAACCATGAGCTTAAAAGTAAGATATATTTTCATAATGTATACGATCCATTAGCATTTCTTACATAGTCAAACCTAATTAATAAACTATGTAAGATAACTTGATATCTCAAATAGATTTTTATTAGAGTTTTAAGAATAGTGAAGCATAGAAATGGCAATTCTCAAGGATATTATTTGCAAATACAATAAAAGAATCCAGTATTAAATTCATGATTCTAGGCGTATAGTTGAAATGAATGATAAAAATAAATCGTCCAAGCCCATAATTTTCTCAATATCATTTCATGATTGACAATAGCTAGTTAGAATTTCGAGCAAAAGCAATAAGTCATTCAGATTAGAACAAAATCTAGTCAACAAAAAGAAAAATAAAAAAATTTGGGAAAAAAAACGACTATTGAAGTTTAAAATTATTTTACCAGTACATAGGGCAGTTGAGGTGTTGGTTCGCCACCAGCTTCTCCTTCAGATCAATGAACAATAGTATCAATATGTGAAGGCAATAAGAAGCTCATCGCTTGTTTTTTCAATTCCTGAATTCAGATTGATGAACGCTCAGGAAGCTTTCACACAATAAAGAATTTAAGATAATTTGAAGCTGTAAAATAGAAATATTAGAATTATAGTTGACACATTCATTTCAATTTACCAATCCTTTTTGTTATAACGGGTCTTAGTATTTGTGCAAGTTAAATTTTCTGCCATGTCACAAAGGGAAGAACCACAAATCAGTTTTTGAAAATCTCAATCTACGATCAACTTACTTCAAAATATGATTACTCATTTGACTGGGACAATATTCCCAAAGCATCGCCTGAGTTATCACTATTTGCAATTTCTATTTTTGTCCAACAACTCAATTTACTCCTGAAACTTATCTTCTTTTAAACTTTAGGCCATCATAAATACGGCTACAGCGATACTCTCTCATTCTGTTAGAGAGATAGTTATTGAACTTCTTAGCAGTACTAACCGCAACAGTATTTCTAGCTTAGTCTGCTCTATGTCACACTATGCCATCTAGTTGGAAAGGAACAACCGCATCTTTAGGGGATCGGAAATATCAGTGGAGGTGCTGAGGCGGTGGATTACGGGCTTACGGCTGAATCTGAGGTGATTCATAGGAATAGCTAGGAGAAGAACTGTGTGTGTTTTATTTCATTTTTTCTGGCCTTTGTTTTCTTTTTGTTATTGACAGCCGCTGTCAACCAATTCTAAAAATAAATACATAAATAAATAAATACGCTACAGTCTGAGAAGAGAGTTAAAATACATACAACATGGAAGACAATAGTCATCAAGATAAAGAGTGATCACCTGCAAAAAAAAAAGTTCATACGCTTAGAATGATCACCCACACACTCCATCTTTATATCTTTTATGTCTTTTATAATCGAACCTATTCAATCTGATTTAATTATATCTGTTTTTTTCTAAAATCTACCATAGACCTATGTGAAAATACAATTCTCATACTCATTAGACGATCAGCTTTTCGCATCATCTGAAAGAGATGAAAACTCTACACCAATTTATTTGATGTAAACATTATTAATTGGGTATAACCAAGTGACATTCATATTCAATTGTTTTGCATTGAAATCATTATTTTATATTTCTATCAATAAGTGCAAATGAATCCACAAAGAAACTAATAATCCATCATTTCCAATAGTGCCCTCGATACATGTACTTACCTTTCAATCATGGAAACATCAGCACCATTTAGTCTGATATGTAACACAACAACATTATTAACAGTTCATGAATGCCATTTCTTAGTAACTTAAATCAGTTATTTTATTGTGCGAACCACTTTTCTTCTTGATAGGTGCTAACAGAGATAGAAACTTAAAAATATCAAACTAACAATATAAAAAACAATACTAAATAAAAATTCTACATGTAAATTTATAACTTTTTTTGTACATAAAAGCACAACAAATGATTTAACACAAAAAAATTAAATTTGATGGTCAGAAGTTTTCCACATACATTTGCCTTTCCATTGCAAAATAAATCATCCATAATAAGACCTGAAGGAAGCAAGCAATGGACGACAAAGAGGTGCAGTGATCCATCTTCTGTACCAAAACTGAAAATGATTAAAGCTATTTTGAAACAATAGAATGTACTCAAGAGGTGACAATTATTCCAACACAAAAGCATTAGTTGAGAAAAAATTAACATAGATCTATGTGCAGCCAACAAAAATTTTAATTTGGAGAATAGGGATAGCTGACCACCGACCCCTCTCTTTGTGCTAAACCCAGTTGCTTTCTTGGAAATGATCATTTCGTCCTCTACTCTTAATCTGACGGCATGGAGTATTGGGTTTTTTTTTTTTTAATATCAGTCGGAGAATCTGGTCACCCTTAAAATAAGTTAAATAAGGACAAATCGACAAAGCAAAGTAGGATTGAATAAAAAATTCAATAATTAGCAAACAACAACAAAATACAAACGAACTATGACCAAATTCTTACTTGGCTTCCTTAATCCCAAAATCACAGAGAGTCTCAAGAGGCAAGAAAGAGTCCAGGCAACGAAGCGAAGGCTCTGACCAAATCAAAAAATCCGAGCACAAAATGAAAGATCTCAGTATCATATATAAACGCTATTTCAGATAAAGAATAGGACTTTACCAGAAATTGTACTCAATTGGAAGGGGAAGAGCCGATATTGTAATCAGTACAACCAAAGTTGCGAGCCGAGACTGGAGACGGTGAAGATCGGAGGAGGAAGGGAGGCAGAGCGTTCATGCTCTTTCGTCACGGAGCCAATCGAGAGATAGACAACAGAGGGAAAAGAGGGATGTGTGTAGAGAAAGAGAGAGTAGAGGGAGAGAGAGCGGTCAGGGGCGGTGGAGAGAGGCTATGCATGAACAGGTGTCCGTACGCTACCTCTCTCAAATCCGATTTGGGAAATACAGGTAAATAATATCATGAATAACATAGATGAACACGGCACACGTTTTTACATAAAGACAACAGAGCAGCTCTATATGGTCAACGCTGATACAACTCAGCAAGAGTTATTAAATACCATACACCGATCCTAACTCTTCATATGCAAAACCCACCGATTATATCTAACCGTTCAATTCACATCCAACCGCCCAAATAATTCACCAAAAAAGCCAATGGAAAATGCAAAATATCACTGTTCATAGGGTCAAACTACCCCATCCAGGATTATATATATATAATATCGAGAAATTAAATTTTATTAAATAAAAAAATTCTATGAAACTACATCTCCGCATTTTATATACTAACCAAAATTATAGCTAACACACGATCTTCCATTTGACGAAGTCAAAGCAAATGACAACATTATCCCACAAAATAATATTATAATAGCATACTAGGAAGCATGACACATGTAACACTCATAATGCAACATATAAAAAACAAAACCATCAATCAACACATGGACCCAACCAAGGCCCTACAATCACGGAGCAACAATCAAATTCTAAAATACAAATTCAAGCCTTAATAATATATTAATATCTTATTCTACCAAACCTCTCACACTAAACCACACATACTTAAAAGTACACAAACAAAACCCAACACAATCACATCAACTAAACTTCATTCAACCCCACCATTGGTGAACAACAACACCTTCATCCTTGACCTTCCCATAAAGCGCTAAGCATTCCCAATATGCTTTTGTTGCATCACATTCTAGAAACAATTCGTCGATCAATTGAATTGCTTTCTCCTTTCCATTTACCATTTCTTCAACAATTCCAGCTTCAGCTTTCATCACCACAAATTCTTCCTCCTCCACATTTCTCTCTAACCATCCCGAAACCGGGTAAGCGTTCGCACCCGTCTTTCTATTGCCCCCTGCATTTAGCTTCAGCATTTCAAATTTCGATCCCTTCTTCGGGTAGTTCTCTTCAAACCATTTCTCACCATTTGCTCGTAAACGCAATCCGGCATCAATGAACACCCTTCGAGGATACTGAGTTAACACATCTCCAGTCAAATCAGGTAGAAATTTAATTTTTCGGGTTTCATCAATTTCTCTAGGCGGCTCCAATAGCACATCTTCAACTAGATGCAAGACATCCTTTTTCTCTAATGGCATTGCCAAGAGGCGCTTCATGCTTGCAATTCCAGTTCCAATTTCATTTCCAATTTTACTATTTTGAGATTTTGCTAGTGCCACCTTCCTCAATGCCACAATAGTAAACCCGAACCGACGCACATAAACCAATTTGTAATTACACGGCACTTGAAATAGATTCGACCCTTCTGTGTTTAACCGGGTCACGACAACACCCCCAATTTTAAGAACCCGATCCACGAGTCGAACAGAGGCATCCTCAAAACCCTTACTTGCAAGTGCAAAATCAACAGACTGATCACCAACAGTCGATTCCTGATCCGATGACACAGGATCAATTCCATTCCTCTTCAAAAAGGGAAGCCTGGATTTAGCATTTCCCAAAAAGATTGCTCTCTGGCCACTCGAAGAAAAAAGCCCCTCTTTCTTCAAGTCTTTGATCAGCATTGGTAGATAGAAGGGGTCGTCAGACCAGCGGTGCGATTGTACCATGGCGACACCTGGCTGAATCCTACGGAGCCACGGAATAGAGAACACGACCGCAGCCACGATCGCCAGACGGGCGACGAGAAGGAGGAGGCGGGGATCGGGGAGATGGATGACGACCGTGTGGCCATCCGTGTGACGGGTGGGAGAACCAGATCCTTTCATTGTCAGATCTGATTGTCAAGCTTCAGAGACAAACAGAGCAGTGTGTGCAGTGTAGCGTAGTGACAACTACGAAATTCGAGTTGAGAAAAGAGATAGAAAAACCCAACAACGGAGAGAGGAGGAGAGGTTAGCGGGTGCAAAAACGGGCGGCGGTATGGTTTCCACCCACGAGGGCTACACGGGTGCTATAGGAGCGGCGCCACAGAAACATGAGCTGGCGTATGCGTTCAATTTCCATGACGATGGCGAGATCAATGGCCGAGATTGGTTTAGATATAGATCATGCCTCGTAAGGTCTCCACCGGAGTGGGAAGCAGCAGGGGTAATTTGGTACTTTCGGTGGAGGAGAAGAGAGAAAAGTTGGGACAATTGGGGAATGGAAATAATAATGGAATGAGGAGAAGGGATTTAATTGAGAAAGGAACGAGTACGGGGAGAGGAAGGGTAGAATGGGAATTTTGGATGGAAGTCTGAGGCTGGTAACGGTTGCACTGGAAAAGTGGTGTGTGAAGAGACGGAACAGAGAGGTAAAAAGGCAAGAGTTGACGCGTCGAGTCAATCTTACTCATTTTACTGCGGTGTGAACGCGCCCTGCGCTTTCGTGTTCGGAGTCGGGCGGGCCGGTTCGGGTCTTATTCTATTACCCGTTTATTAGGCGAGACAACGAGAGGTTAGGCAGTAAAGATTAGTTTTTGCTCATTTGCTGCTTTTAAGGAGTTTTAATTTAAAAAGACTAAAAGGAAGGCTTTTAGGAAAGTGATGGTTTTTTATTCAAAATTTTCGAGAGGACCAATTTAAAATTTAGAATATTGTTTAGATTCTAATCAAAACAAATAAATGCAAATTTAAATTTTTGGGAACTATTACATTATTTTCTTGTGCAATGACAACAGTCAATTAATCAAAGTATTCATTCAAAAATTCAAATTTGATATTGTTGAATACCAGTGTATGTATATTGTATTACACTAATTTATGAAAGGAAATTGAACGAGGATCGAATGTAGAAAAATTGCTACTTACCAACCAAGCTAGCGTTGTCCGAGTCATCCACAGAGATCGCTCTCTCTTTCTCTTTCTTTTTCTTCCGCATCTACCCTCCCCTCCCCCCTTCTCTTTCTTTCACATTTCTGCGCCTACCCCTCTGCCCTCCCCTCCTTCCCTTCAACGTCTCCCCTTCTTCTCTCTCCTCTACCTCATTATTCTTTTTATTTTTTTTCTCGTTGTTTTCTTGTTTTTTCTTTTTCTTCCTCTTAAATAATCGTGTGTTTCCTAACAGTTAGTAATACTAAGTGTTTATTTAATATGCATAAGTGTTCAGTTTATTATAACAAAGAAGTATATAATGTTTACTCAGTTAGTATTATTAAAAGAGTATCTAATTGAGATAAATGTTCACTTAAATGCAATAAGGGAGTACCTAATATCTACTGAGTCAGTAATAATAAAAGAATATTTAACAGGTGTATATGTGAACTTCGTATGTATATATGTTCACTTTTATCTTTGTATGAGTTCACATGGTTTGCTATATGTGTTCAATTTATTTGTTACATATGTCCACTTTGTTCTTGTATCTATACACTTTGATTTTTTGTTCATCTCATTGTATTTGTTCACTTTATAGCTGTACATATTAATTTTGAGAAAGCAAGACAGTCCACGTGTTGATGGCGAAGAAAAATGAGACAGAGGTAAGGGAAAGAGATGTAGTCTATGGAAAAACCCGAGACGAGAGGCAACAAAAGGGAGGAGAGGCGGAAGGAGGCACAGGATAAGGAAGAAGGCAGAAATTGACATCAGAGAAGAGAGGAGAAGACGAGATAGAGGAGGTGGTGAAAGTGAGGCAAAAGAAGAGAAAAGTGGAGGTGAGAGAAAAAAGGAGAAAAGCGGTGGTGAGTAGAGAAGCGAAGGAAAAAAAAAATGGGGAGACTGAAGAAATTTGGAGAAAGAGTACCTAAATGATCGGATGGCACAACTGACAATTTAATGGATAACGGTTATCACATGATTCACATTCACATTAGCGAATATAGTGTCTTCAGTTAATAAGTATTAAAGCCCAATGAAACTAATCATTAGGCCCAATGATCATATTTGTAGAAATCTTGCATTTTCAAGGTAGAGCCCATATCAACTTAGTCACTTATTTGAAACTTGTACATTCCCGAGCAATTAAACGCGAATCAAAATTATATCATAATACTAAAGATTTGAATCATATATCTAAGTCATATATAAAGATGTACAATTTTATGGTTGAAAAAAATTTAAACGGTCTTGATTCATGATCGATGATATCATTTCATTTCTTTAAATAAATTTGAATTTAAATCTGGTTAAAAAATTCAACCTATTATAATTTGCCATAAATTATAACCAGAAACTTGTTATGAAAACATGATATTGTTAACGTTATGAATTGTGTATATATATTTGATTCACATTTTTTTTTTTGTTTTTTGAAACAAGTGAGTTGTAAAGCTCACCACTCTTTTTATTATCTGGAAAAAAAAGAGAAATGCTAACGTTCCATATATAGGACGCAGCCTTCTATCCAATATCAATCTAGACCACATATTTCGCGTCAAAATTCGCACTCTAATGAGCGCATGATGAGAGAATTTTTAATGTTAATGTCCTGTTAGTGTTAGTTCCATCTATCTTTTTTATACTACCGTCTCCTCTCTATTTTTCTTAGAAATCTCTAATCTCTGCCTCACGTGAAAGAAAACCCTAGATAGAGAATCGCACCCCTTCTCACTCGAGCGGAGTGATTAGAGCACCAACGAGGATCTCCAATGGTTAGTTTCTCCCGCGACGTACGGCTAGATCCTCTCGCACTCTCTGACCCTCCTCGAACAGGTGCATATCTCACTCTCTACCCCTTCCCCTCACCCCCTCTCTTTTTTTGGGAACTATTTTGATCAGAACATAGTTTGAACAATCAATTTACTCTTTATATTGCTGATTTTTGCAAATACAAGGAAAATTAACTTCCAAATTTGATGCTTTGAAAGGTTTTATGCATGAATAATTTGTACAGCTCCAAATGTTGCTTGAAAGTCAGTCCAATTCATCTCGCCAACATTAAGAGCAACTATTCTAACCCAAAATAAAGAAAATATTCAATTAGAAAAATTAATTTGAAAAAAGGTAAGTTCCTTTTTTTAACAAAAAATAGTGGACAGTCTGACTGTTTCAATGAAAAAGTACCTGTGTTCTTGAGAATATCAGTGGTACTAAGTGAACGGTATAGGCATAAAAAACTTATATATACAAGTAATTACCATTGTTTCACTTAGAAATATTATAACCATTTTTTTTTTGAGAATTCGCCCATGGGAACAAGTTTCATTAAAAATTAAAAACATTACAGTTACACTGCTTGTCAACACTGGAATTCAATTACCCACTCTAAACCTGTCAGTGAGTTTACCACCTTTATCCAATTACTAACAAAGCTTTACCCATTATTTTTTGCAACTTTTAACTAACTAACGAGCATTTTTTTTTTATAAAAGGGCAGGTAGATGAGTCAAGTTGATTCCATTGTTGCCATTAGGTAGATATCATTTGAAGATGAATTCTTTTCAAGCATCATTGAGTACTCTTATGATGATTTCAAGCAAATTGATGGAGAAAATATATACGAAGAAGACGACAGCTTTGTTAGTGGGATAATACTTGTGCTGTTATGTTGAAAAACTTGTGCGTTGTTGTTTTGAGAAACTTATGATTAGGAATTTAAGTGTTGTTTTTGAGAAACTTATGCGATATACTTGTAAAGTCAACAGAGTGGATGTGTTGATATTGGTGGGATACTTGTGTTGTATCTGTGATACTTGTTTTATTTTTAATTTCATGTCGTGTTAGAATTATATTAATGATTGAATTTTTTTGTTTAGATTGTGTAGTTGATTACTTGAAATTCATTAACACTACGTTTTTATTTACAATGATTGATCTGTTATTTCATAGAAATTTTGACAATGTACATTTAAGCTTTTTAATACATGTGCCCTGGCAAATCAAATAAATTACAAATAAATTTATCAGAAAAAGTATAACACAAGCACACGCACCACATCACATTTGCACCTATATACTGGTATATATCAAATCAAATGATACAAGCACCATATTCAAATCAAATAAACCAGCCACACCATTACTGGTACACATTAAAATAACAAAATATTTTTCATTAAAGTATCATATCTGATAATATCCATAACTATCAAATAACACAATATCTCTTCTATCAAATTTGATGATATCCATAACTACACACATAACAAAATGCATCTTCTATCAAAATATCTCTTATATCTTTTCTATTAGTACCAAAAATACCCTTATATTTCTATACAAAAATGTTAGCAAATTCTCGTTCAAGTCTTTTTCGACAAGCAATAGGGTGAATTAGTCCAAGTCATCTTCACTATCATCTCCTTCTTCAACATTTTCTTGTTAAGTTTGATCGAAATTAGCACTTTTTTCGACTTCAATTTGCTCTAAATCCTCCTCATGCTTCTTTCCATCTTCTTTCTCAGCTTCAGATAACTAATGTAAATATAATAAATGGTCAGTATGAGAATTCATGAATAAATAAAAATATACAAAACAGTATACCTCAGGATCAGGACAAGTCCTCCTATTATGGTTTTTCTTTCCACAATTGCCACATGTACTTCTCTTGACAAATGCTTTCTCGATAGCAGGTTTCCACCGTGCAGGTTTTCTCTTCCTTCCCTTGCATTGAGATTGTGGAGGATCATGAAACTTGAGAGCCTTTCTTGGGCCTTCATCAACTGTTGTTCCTATATCTGATGGTTGGGTTAAATTAACAGACAGGTTGGGTTAAATTAACAGACACTATTTGCAATACTTGAGACAACAACTCACCTGATTTTTCATCAAGCATAGTAAAAGCACGGGCATCATTTGAAGCTAATTGGCTCCATTTACCAGCTTCATTCTAAAATAAGCCTTACAATCAGTTCTTGATGATCCTGTATCTTTCTCTGGTGTTTTCTTCAGGTTTCTTGAACTACCTAACTCCTTACTCTCATATTTTTGTTGTTTAGAAAACCCTTCTTTTGAGCACACAAACAGCACAACAGTTACACCATTTTTAGAAGAGCTATTGCATTGTTGATGAACGCTAAAACCTATCTTAAAACCGTACATATTGTAGTACATAAATGCATCTTCTTAATTTGAATTCCATACCCACGTAAGGATCTGCTACTTCTTCTTCTATATCTCCTCTTAGATCTCCTGCCTCTTCTTTATCTCTTGCTTCTCAGAGGCAATCGCCATTTAGAAAACCGATATATGGATCAGTCTCATCATTTTGTTCACAAGTATTGCCACTTGACCCATCTTCGCCTCACATCTATATATAATAACCCCAATTAAAATTACTACAAATGATGGTGATAAAAATGCTATTTGTTTGAAGTATATCAAATGGATGCTACTTGTACCTAAAGATTCATATCTGGACGGCCTTTACTAACAAATGGATGAAAGATTCCCAATCCAATTGGTCATTACTAATCATAACATACAAAGCCTGACTAATTCCCAATCCAATTGGTCATTAAAAATTATTATTTTGTGTTATACCTTCTTTAATATTTCGGTCAATTACTGTATAATTTTAAATTAAAGCGTCAATTTCTTTGTATGCCCCCTTGCAATGACCAAACAACAAAGGTACTTTAAAAACAATGCAATTGTTTGCTACATTATTGAAAGAAAGACTAATTTTGTTTGGGAGAGCTAAGTACTGAGTACTGAGAGCCCATGTTCATCTAGGCATTTAATCAAACACATTGGTGGTATAACCTCCACCAGAAAAAAAAAACAACAATATACCATTGGTCGCTCTTAAAAAAAAAACCCACGTCAGCCAAAGGAGACAAAACACAAAAGGAGGGAGAGAGATAGAGAGAGAGACACCTAGACAGATGTAAATCGGAGAAAAAGAGTGAGACAAAGGCAGAAGCAGATCGGTCGCGGAGGTGGCTGAGTCAAGAGAAAACAGGTGTGCGCCTCTGCCTAGGGTTGCGTCGAGAGAGAGAGCTTGTCTCAGACAAGCAGAAAACAGGTGTGCGCCTGTTTTCGTCGACAAGCAGAAAATTAGGTGGCTCAGACAATACAAAGGAGAAATAGAGAGAGAAACCGATGTGCGTTTGTTCCCTTGTTCTCTAACGAAACGAAACAGAGCAAAACAACTTAACGGCAAACTTAAAATTCGAACTCATCAAGCGCTCATTAGAGTGCGAATTTTGACGCGAGATATGTGGTCTAGATTGATATTGGACAAGAGGCTGCGTCCTATATATGGGACGTTAGCATTTCTCAAAAAAAAAAAAAAAAGCAGTTTACAAACTCAAACACATCACCCCATCTTAAACCTACCAAGCCTGAAGCATTGGTACCAAAATCAGTGGGGTACCAGTGCTGAAAAGCTATCTCATCACTTTTATTACAGTAATCTGATTATTCAGAAATATTAGAAAATAAAAGAGATAAACCCAACAACAGCGACAAACATGTAAGAGACCAGTCTATAAGAAAAGAAAAAAAAAATTGCCATCTCTTCCTTAGCAAGTTTTCTCCACGCAGTATCAGATCAAACCACTATTTGATTCACATTTGTTTAAGATCTAATATGTATTTATTAAGTGATACAGACCGATTCAAACCGTCCAATATGATCTCCCTATTGAAATCTCCATATAGACCAAATTTCATATATATTTTTAATTTTTTAGATTTTTTATTTCGGATTTTTAAAACCTGCTGTTTTTGAATGGTTTAGAACTAATTGGATTAACGATTTTCTAAAATTAAAAAATACTTAAAAATTTCGAAAAAATGTAAAATTTGGTCTGCATGGAGATTTCAATAGGGAGATCGTATTAGACAATTTGGATCAGTCATTTTGAACCAGATCTATGAGTTTTGAGTGCGACTCACCATAGCAAAACTCTCTCTCTCTCTCTCTCTCTCTCTCTATACATATAATGTGCTAGATAAATTGTATCAAATAAATATATAGATAAAGTACAATATTTAGATAATACTTTACATATAACAAAAATCATGAAATTTATAACTAATTATATTCAGAAAATCTATATAACTAATTATAAATTATAATATAATAGATTGCAAATTAATTTTTATATCAACATAAATAAATTTCGATGTAGATCAAAACTAATACCATGTCTTATGAAATATGCTATTTACATAATTATTAATACAATCTGTTTGTCAAAATTTACTTGCTAGATAATGGGTATGAAACAATCCTTACCCATACCCGCACCTATTAAGTTAATGAAAAATTTTCTTTACCCATACTCATACCCATTAAATTAACGAAAATAAATTCTTATCCATACCCCTCTTATCGAATACAGTACGGATAAAATAAGTTGGTAAACGGATTTCATTGACGGCCATAATAAATAATCGTTTACAAATTCTCTCGCGGACAAAACATTCCTGTAAGCAAACATTTTAAGAAAAATAAAAAAGAGCTTAATCAACGAAACATTCAAATAGAAGAGAAAAATAGTGACCGACCTAGCAAACAGTCTTTTAGCGGTATTTTTGTAGTTTAGGGAAGTGCTCTTGTGTTTGACTTCAGAAATTATTTACTGAAGTCGTACTGACTTAGCTAAAATATATAATATTGAATTATTATATAGTAGGTTTATTATTTAAATTTACAAATTTTGGCTTAAACAACATGGAAACATTTTAAACTTGCAATATTATAGGTTCATAATAAACTAATTATTTGAAGGTCCTGAAGTTATTCTTAACTGAAGCTGAAAAGGATTTGAATCAAAATTAATTAATTCAATCCAAATAGAATTTAATCCACTCGATTTGAATATGAAATTCGCATGCATTTAAGTAATATATAACTCGCCATAATTTGAATGGAAACAATTCTACACCTTATTTGACTCAAATTTAGATCGGTCCAAGCTAGATCAGATAATTATTATCCGAACTAGCATAATTCCTGTTAAATATTATTGGTAGTTTAAGATTAGTGTACATAATTAGAAACAAATTAAACTGGTCTGATTTGATCCGAGTCTGTTACTTGATCTCATCTGGAAAGTACTCTAATTAAATCCGAATAACTTGATTTGCTGATTTTTCTAGAGAGTGTAGCCGTTTAATTAATCAATATATGATTTTCTAGAGAGTGTAGCCGTTTAATTAATCAATATATGATTTTCTAGAGAGTGTACTCATATCATAATATATGATAACTCTTCCATCAAAAGGAAGAGATTGAAGTTAATTTCCTGAAAATATATCGTTATATTAGTGCGAATCAAATTAAAGGAAAAAAGTAGTTACTATTGCCTGAAAATAATACATAAATTTAAACCATTGCTTTATTATTTTGTGTCAATATTCTATCTCTATGAAAATAAATAAATAGTGATTTTTGATGCCACTATCACAGACTTAAAAAGAGATTGAAAGGATTTCATTCATTGGTTTCCGAATATTTGATGCATACAAAGAGAAAAATGATAAGAATGAAAAAATTTTATATTTGGAGTTCAAAAAATCGTGGTTGAGAAATTATGGGCACAATACTGTTGGCGTTAGATCCTTCTCTATGAAAAAAAATTGTAGTTTCTTAAATTAAGTAAACATGTTATGTATCATATAGTTAATTCGCGCTTGACTATCTTTTATATTAAATATTATAATTTGTTATATGCAGCTTACACTCAAAAGTAATATGTGCCATTTGGTGCGCGGTGTGGATATGCTCTGCATCTCTCCTCTCTAAACGTGACTATAAATAGATGCATGGTTTCACTTCAATTTTGTCATTCAACACAGACATAAAAATATTAGGAAGTTTGTACTTGTATATTCATAAAAAAAGAGCAAGTGATGAAGAGCGCGAGCGCAACAACATTTGCTTTGGGCGTTGTCTTGCTGTTTGCAATTGCATGCAGTTGCAGTGTAGAAGCCTATGATTTCTTCTACTTTGTTCAGCAGGTACATACAAACAAGCTTTCTGTATTAGCAAATTACTATCACTTAGAACCCTTTGTCTCAAATCTAAACTTGAAGGGCCACTGAAAACCTCCCCATTTCGGCTGAAATAATTTTGGGGCCTAGTTATTTGGGCTGAAAGCTATAGTTGGTCATATGGCCTTTGGTTCATAGGATAAAGTTTGTTATAATACAATAGGTAAAACCGGACCTTGAGGCATCAACAAAGGATATGGTGAGACGGCATTACATCTTAACTGATTTAATTACTTAATTAATCCCATAGTAGATTCTGTGTCATAATAATTGATGTTATGATCCATGAATGATGATTCAATGTCTCTTTTTAATGAAACAGTGGCCAGGATCATATTGTGATACGAGCTCCGGATGTTGCTATCCTACTTCTGGAAAGCCGCAATCAGACTTCGCAATTTATGGTCTCTGGCCATATTATGCCAATGGTACTTATCCATCTAATTGCGACTCCAACAATGCTTTCAATGCAACCAAGGTAATTAACCTTGTTCATTTTTTGTTTGAAAGTTGCCAATAAAAATTCAAGCACCCAAACTTTTAGAATTGAATATCGTATATAACATATGACAAATCATCTATCATTATATAATACTATCTAATTCCTTCGACACAAGCAATCAAATCATAAATGGTCAGGCATGCATAAACTTTTGCTAATGAGAAAGGAACTATATTTTTTCTTTTTGAAATAATCATACTTCTTGGACTCGATGTTTCTCTCGTTTAGTTTAGAAAGTACAAGTACCCAAATGTTGAACAAGCAAAAGCTTAAAACTACAAAGATATCCTTCGTTAAACATTACATTGTGCTTGCAGATTCAAGATATACAAAGTAGCTTACAAACCAACTGGCCATCACTATATTGCCCGAGCAGCAACAGTAGCGATCTTTGGGCAAGCGAGTGGGCCACACACGGAACTTGCTCTGAAACTGTGTTAGATGAGCATGCATACTTCCAAGACGCTCTTTCTTTCAAGAACCAAACTTTTCTTCTTCAGTGTCTTAAATCCAAAGGTAATACAAAATTTGTGTTATATATAGCCTTATGAAAAGTACTAATTAGTTCAGTAAATTTCCACAGCTATTACGCCAAATGGTGGAGCATACATGCTGGACAGCATTATCAATGGTATCACCTCATGCCTCGGTCATGTACCAGGGATTGGGTGCAACAAGGATTCATCGGGTCGGTACCAATTGTATCTTGTGTACCTTTGTATCAACCAGTCCGGCACGCTTCTAATGGATTGCCCTGTTTATCCATCAAGTGGATGTGGTTCAACATCAGTAGTCTACTTCCCTTCCTTCTGATGCTGTTCCAAGTTGACATGGCAGTGACAGCTTGGTCGTGTCCCACATGGACAAATTCGGTGACTTTCTTGTAAGCTTCTCGTTTGAATAAACAGAGTCTGCAATCTGCAATTTTACAAAAGAATAAATGGAGTTTTTTTTTTGTTTCTTATATATGTAATAATTGAAACATTTCGAGTGATTTCTTTCTCTTTTTTTTTGGAGTGGATTTACTGTACTTTTATTGCTTTCTAATGAGTAATGGCTGAACTTCTTCTGTTTCTTCTCATATCAACAAAACTTATTTTATACCTGCATTGAAGATCGAATATTTATCAGAAACTTGTAGACGAGCTTGACTCTGATTGCAACAGTATTTCAGTTGGAAAGCACAGGATTTTTTAAAATCCTGAAACAGTTCAGTTCAAATAATAAGGTGTCTACCTATAACAAAATTGGAGTAAAGCTAGAGTCAAACAAGATTCGAGACTTGACAATTAAAATTTTAAATTGTTGATCCAAATTGCTCAATGTGATCTTCATATTTAAATTTTCTTAGAGATCAAAGTTTAAATTTTCTCAAAATTTTAACTATTTGAATTTTTAAAATTTGAACGGCTAGAACTAATTAGATTGAATATTATCTAAAATTTTAAAAAAAGCAAAAATTTTCAAAATTGTATAAAATTTGATCTTCAAGGATTAGTGAAAGAAATTGAACGATTTGGATTGGCTGTTGTAAACTCAAAAATTGGAATTTGATCTTGTTTGATAGGCTCGAGTGTCAAACATGTTTGACTCTAGCATTACTCAACAAAATTGTAGGATCTTTTTGCTTTTCATTTTTAGTCCAATCATTTTGCATAATTTTTAACATACATATAGTTGGAACTTGGAACAAATACTCAGATATTAAAATTTTGAGTGATAAAACGTGACATATGATAAGCCTTTTAAACTAAAGCACATATGTAACTGTATGCATAGTTTCGTAATTTCCAACTTATCTTTTAATCAAATGTCGGGTGGCGAGTGCCACACAAACATAATTGATTGCAATTTAAACAGAAGTTTTACAAAACAGAGCTGGCAGCAAAGTTTTACATACAGAGCTGATAGCAGGTAAGGGAACTCATTCACCACATACTGACATACATCACTCAGATTCCCCACTATCCTGTTAATGCTAGATTTCTCATGTGGCATAATTTAACTCAGTTAATTGGTCTTTTCTACTCATCACAATGTGGTAACGTGGTTTTTTCATTCAACTTTTGTTCTTGGATTCACCAACTGCTGGCCGAGTCTTTGTCCTCAATTCGCATGCACCTAAGTGATCTATAACTCGCCATAATCTGAATCAAAACAATTCTACCCCTTATTTGACTCATATTTAGATCGGTCCAAGCTTAGATCAGATAATAATGCGAAATAACATAGTTCATGTTATATATTATTGGTAATTCGAAATTAGTCTACATAATCAGAAACAAAACTGGTCTGATTTGATCCGAGCCTGGTACTTATTTATCTCATCGGGTAAGTATTCTAATTAAATATTCGAAATTAGCGGGTTTACTTCATGTTCTCAAAATCACGGAGTACCAAAATAATAAAATAATATGACAACATAAGTATGCAATGAATTTGGTGAGAATCTAGGTATCGTGAATCTATATACTACAATTTCGTTTATATTGATATACTTAAAAACCCTTCTAACATAGGCTACTGTATAAATGAGTTACATCCGTTTGACACTATCTTAGGAGATGCAAATCACATTCTCATTAAGGCAAATGAACATATGCTAGAAATATATAATTATTTTTATAAACACACAGGATATACATTAGAATGTTTTGCTGAAGAGATTATAGGCAGAGAGCAGGGAGCTGACAGCAAAAGCTAAGAAAGCCAGAAAGGTGACAGCAATGGAACCATTTGCCATATTTGGAAAAGGATCACTTCCCCAGTTGACAACCCAGTCACGAACTCGGGCTGTTGCTGATGATGAGGCAGATATCAAAAGGTATGCTAATACCTAAACAAAGAAGAGGGCATGAATATATGCAACAACATAAACTAAGATATTTAGATGTATAAAATTCACGTTTTAATTTCAGTGGAAGTTTAACAATTGGAGCATGCTTAACCATACCCCTCGACTCATGCAAATTAAACTCATACTAACCATTGGCTTTATGCTCTTGTGTAGACAGAACGATACTTAAGATCAGTCTTTGACTAATAAAAGACCTAAAAGACTCACAATAAATTTTCTAGAAATTGAAATGTAAATAGAACTGACAAAAGAAACAGTACAGGCAAATGCAACATTGTAGAAATTTGGGGATACCATTTTAGTCTAAACAATATATTACCTGATCCATGATGAAGTCCAAGTAGTAACCAAGTGGGCGGCGGATAATGTGTTTTTTGTTTCTTTTGTAGTGTATAAGCGCATACAATTGCAACCCAGAGTACAAAAAACCAATCACATTCACCGTCTCGCAGTACCTATCACATAAGTCAAAGCTCAAAAACAAATAAATAAATAAAACTAACTAGCTTTGTGCTTAATTGCAGAGTTGAAAACCAATATCGGCTTCATGGCACAAGTCAAGTTTGAATAAGGCTTAGTCGGAACTGATCTACAGATTCAGGGTTATTTTAGTATGTAAACATCACAGATAGCATACAAATATTATAGCTAGTAGCATTGTACCAATAGTGAGATGCCACCACATCAACTATTATCTTACTGTACAGAACATAAACAATAACCCAGCTAGACCAATTTAAGAGAGTGCAGAAGAGAGAGAAAAGAGATGCAGATAGAGACAGATAAGTGAACCTGAATTGGCTGTACTTGTTGTAGGAATCACGGGCCCATCCCTTGTTTCTGTCAGCTGCTAAAACTGAAAAAGCGACAATACTGAACACCATTGCCGCTACACGTGCAGCCAGTGCTGCCCTTCTTACCGCTGCAGCATTCTGCTCACGCTGCATAATCCTTGTGATGACTCTTGATGGATCCTATTGTAGTATGAGAAGGGTGGTGTTTCATTTGTTAAGTGCATTAACAATTAATAAAAGAAGACCTACAACAGCCAACAAAAATCAGCTGGAATGTCAACAGTTCATGAATTACACCTCAAAACAGCACAAAAAGGACCCATTTAGGTATGGGTTATAAGCGCTTGATAATTCATTTCTGTGTTACAATTCTTAAAATGAAGAAAGAACTAAGTATTCAATTTTCTTTTAAACCTAGTTATAGGAACTTTGTATACAATGATAACACATGAATGTGTGGTAGGCCATATATATATATATATAAGAATCCAATAGTCTTATCTGTAATTACATGTTTACATATTATTTAATCAATTAATACATACTGTCAAGTCAGGTCGGGTTGCTTCAGGTGGAGTTGCAGTGTGGCCTAAACCATCTGGCAAGTTATCTTTGTCAGGTTGATGCACACCAGCTTGGGTTTGCTGGGTAAAATTGGCACCTTTGAAACTGCCAAACAACCTCCAAAAGCCCTGATAACATATAAAAGGGGTATTAGATAAGAAACATATGACAGAATAATAAAACAAGGAAAAGGCAAACAATACCCAAACAAGCAGTCAATCAAGAAAAAACTATATAACAAGTGAGCTATGCTTGCTAGCAATTTGAGGGATGCAGGCAGATTGGCCATGCTTCATTAATAGTTACTTTGCAAGCCAAAATAATTTCCTCTATACCTTCATTTTACCTATTAACCAAATTAGGCATAATTTATTTCTGATAAAGTAACATGTGTTGGCAAGAGCTTGTAGGCTTGGTATGTTGTAAGTTAGATTTGTTGGATTAAAAACAGAATCCTCGTTATACATTCATCACCAGCGATAATTGCAATGATAAATCTGGATGATTCATACATTGATAGCCATAATTTGGGCCCATCACCAATGTATTCACCATGGTTACTATTATTAGTTCATATCAACACAAAAAACTAAACTAAATGTTCCCTCAAACTTTCCCAATTAATCAAGGTGCACACAGTCTAACAACAGCGCAGCCATACCTGACCTGTACCATTCCTTCTCGGAGCTTGAACCTCATCTCTACTCTCTCTCTCATCCGTCAGTTCCCTCGCATTTCTCACGCCGCCACTATGACCACTGACACGACCACTGCTCCCATCACGAGGCAAATCCTCTCCAGTCCAAGCGTACCAGCCGTCGACAGGGCGCATAGGCTCACGGCGCGCCGCATGAGCCGCAATCGCCGCCGGAGGAGGGAGAGGGTGCGACGGAGGAGGCGGGTGGTCGGATTTCTCGGGCGTATTGTGAGGTGCCAGAGGCGATTGCGTAAGCTCCGCCATTAATTGAGATTTGAGGGAGAAGGGGAAAGAGAGAAACTACAAACTAGGGTTGGAGTTGAAGTTTGAGGCAAGTGGCTTCTTTAAACTTTCCTTGTATTGCAACCATTCTCAGAGCTCTCTTTTTCGCTTTTTTTACTTTTGTTCTGTCGTTTGGTTCTTTTCTTTCATTTTTTTAAAAATATGTTTTTTTTTTTTTTTTTTTTTTACAATTGTACTGAAGTAACTGAGCTATGCTCGTTGCTATGTTGCACGGATACATGCATAGATACGAGTGTGAGTATCGAATCCGTCGTGGTTCGAATGTGGTAATACGAAAAAAAAATACGGATGTTATAAGTGCAATCCACTCATTTATCATCTGTACTATTCCAATCATCAAAAATGAAAAGGGCGCTCGGAGCATCCTTTCTATTTTTGACGCTCCCCTCCCTCTGATCCCGTACCCTCCCCTCTGATCGCTCCCCTCCCTCTGATCCCGTACCCTCCCCTCTGATCGCTCCCCTCTCCTCTGATCGCTTAAGGCAATTAAATGGTTTTTTACTGAAATTAAACGATCCCTTACTAATATTATCTAATCTACTTTAAATGATGCTTTACTGTAACGACACAATCTGATCCCACGAGCAATTAAATGATCTTTTACTGAAATTAAACGATCCCTTACTAAAATTATCTGATCTACTTTAAATGATGCTTTACTGAAACAATTTGATCCCTTAGAGCAAATAAATGATCCTTTACTAAAATTAAACGATCCCTCATTAGAATTACACTGATAAGAACAAACAGAAAAACGTCATATAGATTAATAGAATAGAGGTAAAAATTTAGAATTCAAGTAAATATCAACCAAAACGATTAGATATCTCACGCATATCTAAGATCATTATCACGTAATTTGCAATAATAAACCACATAACTAAGATCTAAATCAAAATTCTTTATTATAACAATCCGATCATTTACTAGAATTAAACGATCCCTTACTAAAACAACCAACCACAACAGATTTTGCCTTCACCTTGCTAGATCTGGATTTCCCCTTCATCCTTTGATTGATTGCGAAACCGAGTCATTGCCTTGTGCTGCCACATCATCACCGTTGGCAGGGATAAACTCTTGATCGGCGCTTGCTCCGGCCTCTGACCTCCTCGTCAGAGTTGACCTCATCGACGAGGCATCACACGCGATCGAAAGGAGTGGAAGGTGCGGAGGGATCGAAGGTCGCAGAGTTGTAGTTCGTCGGACGCTTGCAAACGTCGATTGCAGGTGGAGAAGCAGCAGAGGCAGAGAAGAAATGGTGGAGGAAGAGATCATGCGGCGGCAGCTGGATCAGAGGAGAGACGAAAAGAGATTCGATTAGTTTCTGAATTTGATACGGATGAGAGACGGAGAGACGAAAATAAGTCTCTCTCACGTGAAGTCACGTGACAATGGCTAGAAAGCACTGGGACTGGAATGATACGGATGGTACTAGAAAGGATGGTCTAGAGTAATTCCCATCTCAAATACGGTTCGAGTGCGAGTATTGCTGGGACTCGCACGTTTAATTTAGACCACTGACTCGACAGGTTGGCAGGCTAGGGATGCATTTAGGGGTGAAAATGGGATGGATAATATCTACTCTGATCTCCATCTGAAAAAAGCGGATTCAGATGGATGCAGATTCGAATTTTTCTAAACGTATACGGATATGGAAAACAATATTAGTGCGGATGCAGAAATATTTTGTATCTATATTTTTATACGAAACAAATATCCGTAATTTTAGTTCTGCTTTTATTGACAGATTATTTCTGAGAAAATTTTCTTCATATTTAGACCCTATAAGCTTAGCTCAACACTTTAAGTCGTTTTATTTTTTGACGAAACAAATTGAAAACGTATAAGGCCTCAAAACAGGAAATTACTTCCTGCCATCCACTTATCTGTCATTAGCGTTATCTAACTCTCTTTGCTTCCTTCCCTCACCCAACTTAGCGCTCTCTCCCCTCTTTCACATCCAGTGCTCTCTCCTCTTCTTCACCTAATGCTCCTCTTTTCTCTCACCCAAAACTTCCTTTCTCTTCCTCTTACCATGTTCTCTTCCCTCTCCTACCTTTCGTCCTTCATTTGCTCTGATCTCTTTCTCCAGTCCCTAATTAATGATACTCTCTCACCCTCCCTCTGATTCCTTCCATCACCTTCTCTCTTTTCTGCTCTCTTCGCTCTCTCTCCTTCAATGCTCCTCTTTTTTCTTTCACTAATTTTCGATCTCTTTTCCTCAATTTGATCCCTTCTTTTCAAGGTATTAGTTCAACATGTTTTACTATTTTGTTAATTTTATTTGTTTATATTGTTTTCTGTTTTTGTTCATTTTATTTATTTTTGGTGTTGAATTTATTTTTATTAAACTTAATTATAATATTTGTTCAAATTATTTGTTATAATTGTTCACTTTTTTATTGTTTTTGTTCAACTTGTTTTTCTTATATATGTTTATCTTGTTTGGTGTTTTCTTTAAATTATTAATTTATTGTATATGTACTTATTTATTTTGTTTGTTCAATTTATTTGTCGTACCTGTTTGTATTGTTTGTTATATTTTCGTTCAATTTATTTATTATTTAATTTTTAGTTTTTATTTTTACTCGAATTATTTCTTGTATTTGTTCACTTTATTTATTATATTTGTTCAGCTTGTTTAGTATATATGTTCAACTTATTTGTTGTATTTTGTTCACATTATTTGTTGTATGCGATCACATAATTTCTCGTATTTGTTTAGCTTTTTTTTGTATTGTATTTGTTTATTTTATGTGTTCACTTTTTCGAATATTTTTGTAAGTTCGATGGAGAAGAGCTTTCCTGAGAGGACAGAGGCGAGATAAAATGAGGTGGATGTGAGGGTCGTTCGATTGATTATGGATATCCCGTGATTAATATCATAGCAGTCGAGATTTGTAGGCCCGTAAAAATAAGCCGTCGAGATTAGATCGGATGGACATAAATTGTTCCAGCGATTTAATTTGGTCCGCTACAGAGGATTCTGGTCCGAGAAGAGAGAGGGTAGGATGAGAGAAAAAAATAGAAGAGTAGGCATAAGTTGAGGGAGAGCTAAGCGGGAGGGTGAGAGAGCGGAAGGGTGAGAAAATGGAGACTAGTGGGTGCCATGGGGAAGGAAGGGGAGGAGAGCAGAGACCTAAGGGAAAGATGTACTTTTCATTTTAAACGCTGGATATCGTAGATGACATTTTATTAGATGACGTGTGACATTTTATTAGATGACGTGTATCATTTCCGCTAAAAACATTTTATATAAAATCTTCTATTAGACTTGTATTTCATCAATCATATCTCTTAAAATAAAGAGAAAGGAAAAAGGCATGAGGAAAAGCCAAAGAAATGAAGTCATAGTATAGAGAGGAGGCTACAGTACTCAATATGTGTTTGTTATTGTGAATAAGTATTGATATTTCTGTCGTTGTCTTTCTCTGTTGTCAAGTTAATTGATATTAGTCATTAAATAAAGTAAGCATTACACTCTTTTTCCGATTGAATCTTGTCTTTTGTTTAATAAAATAAATTAAGTAAAATATTATCTGTATCCGATAAAATATATGTATTCATATCCAACAATATTCGAATCGTATTCATATCTGTTTAATATTCGCACCATATTCAAATTCGAATATATCCGTATTAGCATTCGTATACTAAAAAAAATATATATACTGATATGGTATGATCAATCCGTTTTCACCCTAGTTGCACTTCAAAGCTAGTAGGGTCCACATCACGTGGTCTTATAGACAGGTTAGTGAGCCAACCAGCTTAAATTGGACCTGATACGGCACTGCGTTGGAACTTGGAACCCGATACGCGCTGCATGCACTTTCCAAGATATTACATGAGTGATTTTATTTAAACTAGCTTAAGATGCCCTCATATGTAGACAAATAAAAAAACAAAATAATATTAGATAATAAAATATATTGTTTGGGAAATTCTAATGTGGACACAAAAAAATACTGACCGTCAATTATTAGCAGATCTGACGGCTGTAAATCAATTCCGATCTTCTATGTCACCGTTAATTAAACTGAAAATTTTTGGCGGAAGGGTAAAATTGTCCAGTCGAACAGATGGCGTCTATTTCATTTCGTAGCACCCTCCGCCTCTTCTCTCCAAAAACCCTCCTCCTCCAAAAACTGTTGGCGATCTTATATCTCATCTACTGAATTCTCCTCCAAACCTAGCCGCTGCCAGAGAGAAAGAGAGAGATCGAAAATGAGAGTAAAAGCCTCTTCTCTCCACCTCTCCTCCCATCTACTGAAGTCGCTCCAAAATCCCTTCTCCTCCAAACCTAGCCGATGCCAGAGAGAGAGATATCGAAAGTGAGAGAAAAAAGAGACGAGGCTTTCAATGCTGTGGGAGAACTGGAGGAGCGGATTCTCGGTGCCTTTGCTGAGATCCGACGACAACCAAAAATTGCCTTCTTCCACTTCCTCCGCCGTGTATCCGGGCGTATCCGGTCATTATGGCGGCTCCAGCCTGAAGATAACGCTCCAGAGCTGTCAATACTTGAGCTCCAAATCAAAACCCAACTATGCCAGGACATGTCGATTATATATCAAGCTCCAAATTTAACGCTGACTGCCCCAAAAGGAGGCCATACTTTAGCTATAGAACGGACATCATTCAATGGCCAGATCAGTAATCTAGTTCCAGAAAAAATCCTGACAGTGATGTCATGTCCAGCGACACTGGTACTGACTTCAATATTCTCTTTTTGTAAACAAAGAGACATTCAATGGCGAGGTGTTAACTTTTACACTTTTTTTCGCATTCTTTGATTTTGGACTTATGTTTTTGGTTCCACCTGCGTTCTCTGTCTTGTAGCTCCTTTTGATGTTTGTGCTCCAAAAGATGTGTTCAATACTTAAATTAAAATCATAATTTAATAATAAAGATGTTCACATAGCTGATATTGCTGATTTTGGAGATTGATTTTCTAATTTCGGACTCCTAAAGTTCAAAAGCAAAGAATACAAAAAAAAAAATTTTGTAAAATCCTGACAGTGATGTCTGGTCCATTCTGAATTGTTTGTTTTCTTTGGGTTGTTTTTTTTTTTTTCTATTGTGCAACCTGATCGAATTGGACAGAAAGCACCAGTTTACCACTTTGTTTGGGGTTGAGGTATTTGTTCTCATCCCCCAACCTTAAAATTCAGTTTTCATTTTGGTTTAAATGAAATTAATATCGCAAACCATGTAATTTGATGATTTGGGATGCTTATTTTGAAATTGGTTAAGGAACATGTATACTTTAAAATTCAGTGCAATTGTTATCAAGACAGTTCAGTGGATCAAATTGCATACTTCTATCACATTTATTTAGCCAGCTTCAGAGCAGCAAAGTGTAACAAACTAACAATGCATGTGACTCGTGACCAATATGTCATGGAACGGGTTGATGCTCCATCTCAAAATCTAAACCCGTCGACCCCACTACTGGTCAATACTCTAGGTCCAAATTTAATCCAACTATGCCAGGACAGGTCAGTTATCATTTACTGGTTCTTGTGTAAACTTATGCCACATATGTGACTTTTGATAGTCTAATAAAAAATTCATAACTTGTTATTTTATTGGTCTAGATTATGGACATAAACAATGAAGAAGGAAATGAAGGCCATGATGCCTCCAATCCAAGAGAGATGCTAGTAGTTGACAACAGGGGAATTGTAGGCTGGTGATGGATATTGAATACAAGAGCTAGAAAAGGAGTAGCTGGGATACACCCAATAGATTCATGGTACCGATCTCTGGTACAGAAGCTACTATACTGGTATGGTGTTTGTGACATGAGCCTTGAACCCCGGAGTTTGTTGTAAAGTCAAAAAACGTTACAGGGACTAAAGTGATGCAAGAAAAGGGATTATCCAAGTACATAGGCCTCTTGGCAAATTTATTGAGTTGTCGAGTTGGAGTTTGTTTCCTCTGTTGGGTTCATATTTCTTTAGTGGATCCGGATGTGAATCTGTTAGGCCATAAATAAAATCTCCAGTATGCAAGTATCTTAAAATTTGCTATAAAATCTGTTCAGCTAAAGTGATGTTATCTTGTTTAAATTTGCAAGTATCTTATTTCCAATTGTTGGCATGGTTCCAATTAAGCATGCCATAACCTATCGACTAAAGAAGATAAATTATGAGAGCTGATTTTCCGGTATAAAGATCTTATTTTCTGGTCAAAGGAGATTTGCCTACACATAATTAGTCAGTGATCAGTAATCAGATTTGCTATGTATGACTGGTACATGTCAATACCTATTGCCATTAGGAATTTGCAAATTTATTTTAGATCAGGTCTCTTTTATGGTTTCAACAAATTGACATAGACATGCTGATGTTTTACTAAGCTACAATGAGGTTTAACCAGTGATTAGTTCATCAGTAATTGAGATTTCTATGCTACTATTTGAGATGTATGGTTTCTTCTATCGACTGCCACTTTGGTACAGAAGAGTTGGTCCACGTCGATATACATTTTTATTTTGTGATGCTCTATTGACTTCTCGTTATTTTCGATAACACAATTTGGGTTTCAATGTATCAGGGGGCAATACTAGAAAATTGCTCTCTACCTGGTGCTTACTTATCTCTACCTGGAAGATCGCAACAAACAAGGCTTACATAATTTTAACTTGACTTGTTTTGTACTTTTGTTTGAGTTACTTTTTTCTAGCTTGTTTAATTTACTTGTGTTGACTTAATTATGGTCAGTGTACAGTATCGTTGTGTGAAAATAATTGCACATGCATTACAAGTCTAACAAATCTGATGGTTGGGCGTCTACATGCGTTTGTATATATGCATAAAAGGCAATGCAATTATTTTCTAAAATCATTTAGTTAAAGACCCTTTGTTGTTACCAAAAAAAAAAAAAAAGAAATCGGTTAGAATATTGTATCACACATTTATGTTACCATCATTTTGATTCTTTTTTTATATGGAAAGTATTTTTTTAACATTTTTTACTACTTAGCATGCATAGTATGAAATCACGGAAAAAGCAGATGGCTGTTTTTTCACGAAAATGTGTTACCTTTTTTTGACATGCATGAAAACACAACATAAAGAAAATGAATGCATGAAAATGTTACCTCCGATTTCTTTTGACACAACACGGCTTGATATGACTAACGCGTTGTGTCAACACGACACGACTTGATACGACTAACACGTCATGTCAACACGACACGACTTGATACGACTCAAAGCTCCATGAGTAGGTACGGTGTTGCAAGAGCAAGATACTTGGTAGTGGTATTAAACAACCAGACAAGCCGTAATTTGGAATGCCATATTCAAGCAAAAATTTCAATTTTGGCAACGAATCAGAGCACCAAATGCTCATTTTTTACAAAACTATTTGAAATTAAAGCATTAGACTTTTATAATATGAACGAACAGACCAACTGAACTAGCTTTATCATTTTATTAAAAAAAAAGAAATGAACAGTCCATATGGATTATTTTCGTTTTTTATTTACAAAAAGAAAATAAAAAATCTATTTGAAATTAAAGCATTAGACTTTTATAACATGAACGAACAGACCAGTTGAACTCGCTTTGTCGTTTTGTTAAAAAAAAGAAATGAACAGTCCATATGAATTATTTTGGTTTTTAATTAAAAAAAATAAAAAATCTATTTGAAATTAAAGCATTAGACTTTTATAACATGAACGAATAGACCAATAGAACTCGATTTGTCGTTTTGTTAAAAAAAATGAACAATCCATATGGATTATTTTCGTTTTTTATTTAAAAAAATTAAAAATCCATTTGAAATTAAAGCATTAAACTTTTATAATATGAATGAATGAATAGACCAGCTAAACTCGCTTTGTCGTTTTGTTAAAAAAAAGAAATGAACGTCCATATGGATTATTTTCGTTTTTTATTTAAAAAAGAAATTAAAAAATCTATTTGAAATTAAAGCATTAGACTTCTATAACATGAACGAACAGACCAACTTAACTCGCTTTGTCGTTTTGTTAAAAAAAAATAAAATAAACAGTCCATGCGGTTTATTTTCGTTTTTTATTTTTTAAAAATAAAATTCATTTGAAATTAAAGCATTAGACTTTTATAACATGAACGAACAGACCGGCTGAACTCGCTTTGTCGTTTTGTTAAAAAAAATGAACAATCCATATGGATTATTTTCATTTTTTATTTAAAAAAAAGAATATAGAAAATACATTTGAAATCAAAGCATTAGACTTTCAAACATGAACAAATAGACCAGCTGAACTCACTTTGTCATTTTGTTAAAAAAATGAACAGTCCATATGGATTTTTTTCGTTTTTATTTAAAAAATAGAAAATCCATTTGAAATTAAAGCATTAGACTTTTAAACATGAATGAATAGACCAGCTGAACTCGCTTTGTCATTTTGTTAAAAAAAAAAAGAAATGAACAGTCCATATGTTTTTTTTCGTTTTTTATTTGAAACAAAAGAAAATAGAAAATCCATTTGAAATTAAAAGCATTAGACTTTTAAACATGAACGAATAGACTAGCTGAACTTGCTTTATCATTTTGTTAGAAAAAAAAGAAATGAAAATGAATAAGATCAACAACGTATATTTTGAGTTTCATAATCTATTAAATACGTTGGTTCATGCCATCCCTTGTTTATTTAAAAAAAATAAGATGGTAAACATGTCTTTTAATTGCGCACGTGATACATTTGAAATTTCCAAAATATAGATGGTAAACACGTCTTTGATTGCAATCTGATTTGTGATTAGAATATATGGAAATTGGATACAAATTGGAAATGGGAAGATATAAATTGGATTTGGAATATTAGATCCAAATCTATAGTCATATTGATAGATAACTTCTTATTTATAAAATTCCTTGATTGCAGTGAATTAAATAGCGGAATTTATAAATAAAAGTTCATATTAATGAATTAATCAATGATATCTAAAATTCTGCCTCATTTTATATAAATAAAGACAAAGTGCAAATGTTATAATCGAAATTCATATGGAAAAAAAAATAATAGAAGCATAATCTTATAAAAAAGCTTCTAAGTTGTAAATTGCATATGCATGATGTGTCTGCACGACATAACATGACATGACTAACACGACGTATCAACACGACACGAATTGACACGACTAACACGACATATCAACACGACTTGACACGAATTACACAACTAACACTGCTTGTCAACACAACATGACACGATATTACATCTTTGTCTTTTAAAATGCTATTAGTATTTTTTTTTCTTTATTTTAAATTTTTTAATAAGTTTTTAACTTTTAAAATAATAAAATAATCTGATGCGTCGGGGATTTCAGAGCTTCTTTTTGTGTGATCCTATGAGAATCCATATCTTGTTGGCAACAGAATTAAAATTTAGAACAACCAATATAATCTAAAAATTAAAATTTGATTATGTTTGATAGAACCTTTCCAATGTTCAATAAATTTAATTACAAATAAACCACATGAAAAGGTCTAATTTATTTTTTTTACGTTACCTTTTTATATTTTATAAACCACAGAATTGTAATAAAAAATGACTTTTACAGGAATGCACGGAAAAATGTTCATCATATGATTTTTGCATGACTTTATGCTTTAGTATACTTTATTGTTCATCATATGAAATCTTTATTTATCATCAAGTTTTGAAATGTTTGATTTTGTTTAGTACCATTTTGGCCTTTAATTGATATTTTCAATTTTCTCATTTAAAAATAATAAAATAATCTAACAAAAAGTGTCAACACAACTTAACATAAAATTTTGACACGACATGACTGGATTAATTTTTTACACGACTTGAACCATTACTAAAAGTTCGTTCTATTTTTTAGACAAATACTTTTTTTTAATAAAAGACAAAGTTCAATATTAACCTACTATTTGTCCTAAATGATTTTTTAAATTATTTCAATGATCTTATAAATGAATGAGACTTAGAATATAATTGAAACATAAGAATGATATCTTGTTTTTTATGCATATATTATGCTAATTAAAGAATGATATATTCGCTCAAGTAATGCTAGAATCAAATATGTTTGACATAAAAAACGATTCGAAAATCAACTGTTAAAAGTTGGTCTTTGTTGATCCAAACTGCTCAATGTGATCTCTATATTAAAATCTCCTTAAAAATTGAATTTTAATTTTTTCCTAATTTTTGAGCTATTTTTTTCTGATTTTTAAAACTGGAGGGTCCATAATTAATTAGATTGAGGATTTTATAAAATTCTAAAAAATTAGTAAAAGAATTTTTTTTTAAAAATATAAAAATTCGGTCTCCACGAAGATTTTAATATGGAAAACAAATTGAGTGCTTTGAATCAACTATTTTTATCTCAAGAAATAAAATTTGATCATGTTTGACAAGTGTACATGTCAAACATATTTTGACTCTTGCAAACAAAATAGCTAACTCTCCTAACAAAAAGCTTATTAGTATCATGTTAGTTAAATTTTTTTTTTATAAGGACATGCCCCATAATTTTTTAGAACCATTACTATGTTTTTAATTATTTCAATGATCTTATAAATGAATAAAGCTTAGAATATAATTGAAACATAAGAATGAAATCTTATTTTCACTAACTAGGGTTTCATAGCTAATAAGAATGAAATCATATTATTTGACAAAAATTTTAAATAACCTTGTTTTAGTTTCAATTGTTTCATTTTGAAATATATTACAGCACGATTAAATAACTAATAAAAACTACATGTAATTATTTTTTATTTTTTATTTAAAATGCTCATTTTGATGATATTTAGTTGTAAGAGAGAATGTGATTTTTTAAACCAAAATAAAATTATTTTTAATTTAAATATAATTTCATATCATTGAGTGATTTTTAAATTGAAAAAAAAAATTAATGTACAATTTTTTAAAAGACCAAACTTGAAAAGCTTAATAAATTTTATAGTTCATCATATGAACCAAAAGTATTTATTTTTCATCAAGTTTTGAAATGTTTGATTTTATTCAGTAACATTTGGCCTTTAACCTGAAATAGACAATGTCTTTAACCAATTTAAGACTCATTTCATTTTATAAAACCAACAAACATGAAAATTTTACTTGTAAGATAGATTGTTATTTTTTAAATCCACATAAAATTATTTTAAATTTTAATTTAATTTCATATTTTAACTGTTTTTTATTCAAACATCTTCAGATTTCGTTTATTTCATGTTTTTAAGGAATTTTTCTTTTAAAGTCAATTAAAAAAGTCCATTACAAATCAACGAAATTTATTTGCATTGCGTATGTTAAATGAACTTTATTTGCTGTGTGAATAATATATTGGAGTATAACTATGAGTTTTTGTAGTAGTATGAGTCAATACATGACTTGTTAAATGGTGAAAGGACTTGTTGGAGTCTTGTGTGGTATCGTATTGGCACGAACTACTTTTTTAGTCGTGTCATGTCATATCATGTTAAATGGTAAAAAGAGCCAACATGATATGCATTTTGACACGACATGGCTGACACATCATATGGTGTTGTGTTGACACGATCGTGTCATATCATTTTGAAAAACACTAATTGTTATCCTTGATTTCTTTTTTTTTTTTAATAAGATGGTAAACATGAGTTTCATTTGCACACGTGTCATGCATATGCAATTTACAAAATATAAATGGCAAACATCTATTTCATTATCCATATCGAATATCTTTGTTGGCAACAACAAAGGATTGTCGTCTAATATAGATGGTAACCTCTATTTCTTATGGACTGTTTATGTAACAACAATTGGCTTCTTTCTTTGCATAAGAAATAAAAGAAAATCTTGATTAGTTTGGGATGTTCTTTGCAAATATAGAGATAATAGTCGGTCTTTCTTTATTTTGAAATAATAGATTACCTTTCTACTTCTGAATTTAGAGGGGTTAGTATGTAGTTATTGGTACCAATTGAATTTAAGAGTTAAGATGACATATGATTGGATCTCTCCTCTTACGCTGGCAAACGCTGCGTAAGCTCTCTAAAAGAAAAGACGTGTGATTCGATCTCTTAATTAGACAAAACACTCGCAATTGATTCCAATGCCAATTTATGCTTTGTCCTTTAACCACTTCGTTCACTAACTTACAAACAATTTCATTTGCATATATCTGATGACACTAGACTTCAAATACGTAACATCATTATATAAAAATACAATTTCAAGCATATACAAAAGAACAAATAGTTGGCATACAAATTAGTGAATTAAACACATAGAAATGAAGTAATGAGAACTTAATTCCAAGTCTTCCTCTTCCTCTTTGCAAATAGTCTGGCATGTTTCTTGCAAATTCACCAAATACTCCATGCAAAAGTTGGATATTAATGAAAAATATATCCTCAAAGAACAAAAAATCTTCGGGATTTGTTTCTTGTATATCACAATTGATTGTCAGATTTTTTTTTTCTTATATGTTGATTTGTGTCAATGTTCATGATGTAATAATGAGGATAACCTTGATAGTAGCAGGGGTGTAGGGCATTTACTGGTAATCTGGTACTTGTTAATGCCAGGTTTGGATTTCTTGTATATCACAATTCTTCGTTGAAGCTTGAAAACCAGAATTTCAATCTCAGCAACATTAGGTTCAAGAACATCGGGTAGTGCATCACTCATTGGAACATCTGAACAGTAATTTGCAAGATTTCTTCTGTTGGAGGTTTACTGAGGTCCCCAATTGTGGAACCTAAGCATGCAGCCACTTGACTTCTCAAATTTCTTGAACCAAATTAAGTTGTTAGACAATGGTCATTATGTAACAACCTACAATTAAGTTAGCCACTTAGCTCCTTGTATTGGATGTTTCTACAAATCCTGCTCTGCTTTGGTACCCAAGAAGAGGTAACAAATTAAACAAGGTGAAGGTCGGGATGGTGGATAAGAGTTCACGAATGAGAATGGTAGGAGAAAGGCGGAAAAAGTTGTCGAATTTTCTCGGACCAACGAAAAAATTAGAACGCGTATAGCTTTATTGCCTTCTCCGACAAATTCCTTTTTTTTTTATTTTTTTGACATCTAAAGCATGGAGGAGAAGGGCCTTTCAGTGCTCAACGGAGAGAGACGGAGAGAGGGTAATGGACGTGATATACCGATTTTACCCCTCTAATCATGTACGGTTGTGATTCATCGTTGAAATTTTTTTGTGTCCACCATAGCATGACCCATATTGTTTAATCTAGCATCGATACAAATAGATATGTTATTTAATTTGTTTCTTTATTAGACGGAAAATCAAAATATATTATTACTTCGTATGACGATTAATATCCGACCACAAATCAAATCGATCGAACGGCAGAAACACCTGTTTACATGCTAGACCTAGCGTGTAACACCTCTACGGTCCGTGCGTTTATAAGTATAGTAGAGAAGTAGAGATATGTTTCATATTGATTTTATTGACGGAACCATCTCCCTTAGGCTTGCTATATATGTTATTCAACAAGATATTACATGAGATCCACTACAAAGCTCACTAAAAAAAATTGGGATTATGGAATCAGAGTGCCGTTGTCATATTTTCATATAACATATATAAATCCTGTTTTCCATATGATTCATCCAAATCAGCTTTTTTACTTTAGGATTTGTAACAAATATTGCATATCAAGATTATTGTTCCATTAAAAATTCATTAACTTAAACCTGGGAAAAAGTAAAAATTATTAATTAATGGAGATACAGTTTTTCCTTTGTTCAATCAATATTCTTCAGCTAAATATGTTTTAATGATAAAATAAATAAGCATAATGTGTATTGGTTTTTAATTTTCCACAAAATAGTTTCTTTATCAGTATTTACATTTAAGAACAGCAAAAATTGTAAACCAAGGAGCCATATGACATCCACATCCCAGTGAGTGTCAGTTCTTAAAAGTAAAATGATGAAACAGAATTAATGCTACAAGTAACCAATGAAACGAAATAGAAACTTTTAACTCGAGTTAAGATTCTTTTTGAGTTTTTCTGGTGTTAGTAACTTCATTCTGCTGCCTGAAACTGCTATAAGTACTCATTGACACAATGAGAAACTCAAACGTGGAGAGAGAGAGGAAAACAAAGAAAAAGTGAAAATGGGAATCAGAGTTCTCGCTTTTTGTATCCTTGCGGTGTTTGCTTTCTCCACAGGTATTTTACAATTTTGTACTAGTTTTATTTCGGTATAAACTTACATAATAAAATAATAATTCATGTGGCAGGTGAGAGCCAATTTACTTGTATACAAAATAAAAAAATGTCAATAAAAATCGAAGTTCAACAATACTAATTTGTATTTATGTATATTAGAAAAAGGCTTTCGTAGTATGAGAAAGGAAGTAAGGAACATATATATATGTGCGTTAGTTCAACAATACTTTGTATTTATTATAAGAGTTTTAGGAATTAATATTGGTATAATGGTATTGTATTAATTTAGTTGTCTAATTTCATATATGCATGTGCGTTAGTTCTAAATATGATGGTTTTGAATGAATGCAGGGACAGAAGGATTTGAGGAATGCAAAGAGCCTAACCTGTTTAAGATGGGGTTTTACCGCACCTTTATTTGTACAGAGCTAGTATGTGATTGGTTTTGCCAGAGGAAGCAGCCGACGTTCACCTATGGAAGGTGTCTTGGTAGATCTAACACCGGTATCTTCGGTCGGTGGGATTGCTGGTGCCATCACAAAGACTGCACAATAGATCGAAGTGTTGTAGGTCCTGGTGAGATCGATCAAGCGTATTTTTCCAATCCCTACTCGCCAAATAGTAAAGAAATAACGTGGCCAATAATTGTACCAGATTATATAGCATGTAAGAAAATGTATACACAAAACGTGCCCAAATGCTTTAAGACACGCAAGGCGGAGAGGAGGCGCATGGCGCTGTACTTTATAAAGCATATGCCCCGAAAGGGCCGGAGGAATCGCAGGCCTTAGAAACGTGCCCAAATGAGTTAATATTAGAAAATATCTGGAATCAATAAGGAAAGCAAAAGAAGCACGCCATAATTAGGGACTCCCGATGGTCATCTTTAAATGCATTCAATTAATTTTTAAATTTGGTGCTTTCTTATTTGTTTATTGTTTTATATATATATATATAACGACAACAATAATGGTCTTTAGCTGGACAGAATTCTCTATGAATATATTTTAAAAACTCTAGCAATCTTTTCTTATTAGACTCGTTAAAATCAGACTATAGATAGTGTAGTAAAACCTTATACATCGCTGATAAAGATCATCTCCAATATTCATCATATCATCACCTTGAAATCATTATTAATGAGGAAAACACATCATCCATTGGGATTATTTCCATATTTCTCATCTCCACCAGCGCTAATTACTCCTCCCTCCCACCTCACAGAAATATTTTTCCAGAACAACTTTTCTAGGACATTTGTATCAAAATACTAGCACAATTAGTTTTTTTTTTTTTTTCCATCTCAACCATTTTTCCATGACATTTGTATTTAAAAACTACCACAATTAGTTTTTTTTTTCCCAAGACAATCAGTTTATTTTTCCATAACAATTAGTATTTTTTTCATAAAACAATTTCTTCTAGAACAATTATATTCTGAAATTAGAATAATTAGTAATATTTTATAAAATAATTATTATTTGAGAAAAAAAAGAAATTCTAGAGCAGAAGGTAAACACAAAGGGAGGAGAGAAACACAGAGAAGGGATAGTGGATGAGAGAAAGAGAAACACGTGGAAGGGATAAGAGATGAGGAAATCTCTGGAATTAATTAATTGCATTATGAAAATGAAAGAGAAAAATCGCATCATTAATTAAGTTAAGATTAGGGATGAGAGAATCTTTGGGATAATAGAAAACAATTCCGTACATAAATTTCCTGACTATGTTGGTGAATGTAAAAAAAAAAATGTAGCAAGTACCAATTCCTTGCTACACCTTTGATTTAATTAGTGCATTATCAAAAAAAATCTATCAAGCACCAATTTTTCGCTACACCTTTCATTTAACTATTGCATAATAAAACAAATCTAGCAATCACCAATTTCTTGCTACACTTTTGATTTACCAACTTGCATGATCAAAAAAATCTAACAAACTTCAATTCCTTTCTACACATTTAATTTAACAACTGAATGATAAAAAAAATCTAGCAAGCAAATTTCTTGGTGCAGCATTTTTTCCATTGCAGTACCATTTTAATTATAGCTGAAATTTTATATTTGTTCTCATTTGCAAATAATAAATGATGGTAGAAACATAATGAAACAACATAAATTTATGTTATTACAATATATGATTAATATCCAAGTTGTTAGGTACACGAATAAATGGCTCGCTACGACTAAGGTACATCAAAAATTCTAAAAATTTAAATGACAGCACTCGCGCTAAATTAAGATAGGCTGAGTTTGAATTGACTTTTAGTGCGGGTTTGTGACAGTACCTCATATGATGAAAAATCACAAAAAATCAACTTGATTTAGAATTGGTGAACAGTAAGTATGAAAAAAAAAAATTTCTGCATAGCATGTATTTCTTCTCTCTTAAAATGACAGTATCAAGACTTAGTATCAACAAGCAAGTGTCAATAGAAAACAGTGTATCTTGAAACACCCCAAAACAAAGTCAACTAATAGAAGAGGCAATGGGTACCACACAAAACTAATTCTCTCCAATGCAATCAATGATTAAACAAGGCAAACCTAGTGGTAGAGCAAAGCACGTCATACTGCCTGGTTGACACCAATTTTTTTCCCTCAGTATCCTTTGACTTTTTCTCTTCTCCTTCATGGAGTATTTACCCTCAAACTTTGCAAAATCATCAGAGGAAATGTCAACCTTCGTGGATGTGGCAATCACATATGCCTGATTGACACGCTCCAATGGCACAATATTGACCTTAAATGGTCCTGGAATAAGAAACAGTTGTCAAAAATCAGAATAAAAAAAGGGTTCTTTTTGCATGTTGATATCATAATATCATATTCAGTAATTGTACATGTTCATGACTAAATATAATTGTACAGATGTGGTGCCACCTAATGCATATGATAACCATCTTTTTTTTGTGTACATGTTCATGACTAAATATAATTGTACAAGAACCTGTGCAAATAACTCAAATAAAAAAATGCACAAAGTGAAGATCAGAAAACAAAAGAAGACCAATTGAGGAAACTATGATCAGAAGAACCTTATAACATGAGAGAGAAACAGAGAGAAGGGGCACGAGGTTTAATAAACCTGAAAATATTCAGGCATCCAAAGAGGAAGAATTACAACCTCTTGTATAAGCCTTTTGGCCTCACTAAGACCCGCCACATCATCCTCACTAAGACCTGCCACATCTCTCTCGAGCATGGCGGTCAAATCAACATCGGGTCCTTTATACTGTCCTTTCTTCATCTTTCCTTCTTCTGCATCTGCAATTTGCAATGAAATATACCGACCATTCAGATATAGCACAGATAAAAAGAGAATATATTCTACAAGAAGTATAATTTGCTTAAGTTGTACCAGTACTACTATAATTTGTATATAGCACATGATGTAATTAAATAAAGGCCTAGAGAGGCTGAATAGGCTCAATTCAATTTCTAAACCTGTTTGGACAATTTTGCGGAAATAACAATTCAATTCAATTCAAGTTTGGCTTAACACAAACAAACAATCACACAAGTCAAATATAATGTAAATAGAGAGAGAGAGATGACGAGCGATGTGTTTACGGAGTTCCGACCCGCTAGATAAAGCTAGCTTTAGTCGTACGTCTCCGGAAGTTTCGCGACCACCAAATCGAGCGCGCTCCGTTCTATTCCAACCGAACGGGACTACAATTGCGAACCGAATCACTTCGTCACAAATAACTCGAAGTGGATCGACCTAACCTCTAGCTAATCAACAAATAGCACAAAGGATCAAGACTCTCAACCAAATCGCTCAATAATCTAGCTAATCAAACTATGGGTTTAGTTGATGCACTCAAATCTCTACAAATTGTCTAAGAAAATACTCAAATAGGAGAGATGGATGGTATCTAAGGTTTTTAATCTCAAAAGCAGGTGTATAGCCAGGTATTCAATCAGTTAAATCAGCTCAAAAAGATCTGATATATATAGAGGGCGCCAAGAGCTTTAAACCAGTCAAAATCTAAACAAAACGTTACACAACGTTTCGAAATAGCCGTTAAATAAAATAAATTCCGACAATAACGTTGGAAGGTGTCAGAAACGTTGTGCAACGCAATGAACAGAAGACCTACAACGTTCAAAAAGTTGTCAGAGACGTTACACAACGCTAGGAAGCGTCATGCAACATTTTAAAAACTAAACGTTGTGTGACGGACTATAACGTTACACAACGTAGGCCAGAAGGTCCTCAAAATGGCCAAAATCCAAAGCGTTCAAACAATAGAAACTTGTGTTCTGTAACGCTTGATTTTGGTCCGTTGTGTAACGCCAGGACGCGTTACACAACGCACTGTTAAGTGTGCTAAGTTTCAGCTGACTTGGTCAATGCGTTGTGCAACGCATTCAATCGTTACACAACGTTTGACCAAGCGTTACACAACTGAATAAAGCATTGTGTAACGTATGAAAAATGTTTTTGCGACTAAGCTTAGTAGGATGAGTTCTGTAACGTTGTATAACGTTACTAGTAAATTTTGAGCATTTTAAAACAGACAATTTTGAGAAAATTTGTTTAGAATTACAATCTTAAATTCTAGACTTCCTAACTAATCTTCCAGGATCTTGTTAGTCTTCATTAAACGCACTAAGCATGACTTCACTATCTTGTTCCACTCTAACTATATTAAGCACTTAGAGAAGAGATTAGTAAATGTTGTGTTGTTTTACAAATCGAGTTAAAGATTTGTTTGATTCAACAGCACAGATATAATTTGTGTGTATTCGATACATAATCTATTAAACAGTGTGTTTTTATGAATATCAAAAGAAAATAGTTCTATTTAACATAAAACTTGCTTATGAAGAAAGAAGAAAAATTCAGGTTAACTTGAGCAATTGTTGTCAGTTTTACCTATCTGAAAGGTACAACAACTCAGGTTTCTGATTGTAACAACTTTTTGGACAAGAAAAATAATACTCAATGCCACAATAAGTCAACAGAAGAAACAGATAATTAAACTGCTTCACAACAGAAATTCTGACTACAAATGCCCCTTCTTGTTTCAGACAAGGCAGAAGTGTTCAAATTTTCACAAAAGGATTGCCATCATTTAGTGTTTTTTTGATGTAAAATAAGCAACAGGATAACAAGAGAGAGGAACTTGTACCAACAAGGCAACAACATCACACTCATTAAAGCTTCTCCTTGATTTTCTTTGACAGCTCCATCACTTCTGGTATCTGCATTTTCAAAACAACTTCAACATCACTATCTGCTTCTAATAACTACGAAATATACTTCTACATATTTACACCTTTGAAAACAAAATACATATTGCGCATTCGATAAATTCCTCAAAAAAATAAGAAGAAAGTGCATCCAATCATAACACCTTAATTTTCTTAATTAAAGAAGAAAAAATATGACCAGACTGAACCTGCAACCTCACCGCCCCTCTTTATGAATTCCAAAAGACTCTATCCACATTTAGCAAGGGATAACTATACATATACGGACACACATGCCCAAACACAAAAGGGAATGCATAGGAACATTACTAATTGAAAAATACATACATATTATGGCATGCCCACAAGGCCACAACATCATAACATGCCTTCATCCATGGTTCTGAAACTCGGAATCGGACAGTTGGACCGTGACCCGGAATCGGAAAAATCGGAAGAATCGGCCGATTCGGCTAAAAAAATCGGTTTTTTTTTAAAAACATATTTTTATGCCGTTAAAAATCAGAAAAAAATCTAAAAAAATAGGAAAAAAATATGTTTTCATAAATAAGTCAAAAAAATTAAAGATTAGTCTTAAAATTAACTAAAATAACTTAATATGTCTTCAAGTTAAGTAGACAGGCTACGCACATCATCCTACAATCACTTACATATCTTAAATAAAGATAAATAGACTAAGAAGTACATCATATCATCTAATTATACAATAAAGAGGCATAAACTACCAATATGAGATAAAATATAAGCCATAAACTAATTCATATCACATAGGTGCATGTTACGCCCAAAAGCTGTGACGGGCTGGTTGCATAGTTTCGTTTTCTTCGGTGTAGAAATACAATGGAGCACGTTGTGATGACATCAAGATATTCTTCTTAAAAATGGATTCCCTTTGACCATATGAGTGCTTAATACAAAATTGATGGGATTTAAAACAATATTAAAGAAATAAATTTATTTTTAATGAAAATCACATATTCATCCAAGGGAATTTTATGTTCGCTTATGTAATAATCATTGAAGAAATCTAATTGCAAAAAAAATGACGAGATAAACTCTCTATTTACTGATAGAGGAGATAGCAATTGTTTGGAGATGCCAGCGAATTTACGGAGTTGTAGAGAGGGTAATTTGGTAATTGAGAAAGAAATTATGTTGCTCGCAGAAAAAATCTGTTGCCCAAAGCAACCCCCGTCAGCCTATCCTCTCCCATCCCAAACCCATTCGCACTCAACAAAAAAAAAAAAGAAAAAAAAAGATATGGGCGAAATTAAACGGACCCTATCCTCTCCCATTCCAAACCCAGTTACGCACACCAACCAGACCCAAACCAATGGCGAAAGTGAGTGTGAAACCATGGCTAAAAGAGAAAGGAATAGAAGAAATCGATGCTCACCAAGCCCTCAGCGATGGGCGATGGGTGATGGGCGATCACGCCGATCAGCGATGGTCCTCCACAGACTCGATAACCGCAGCCACTCTCTAGAGATTGCAATTTCTTCTCCACAGACTCGATCTCCCCTCTCTCTCTATGCACTCTCCACTCTAAATAATTGCGATGGGCTTCAATAATTGATCTGAGACAGTAGTGAGTAAGTTTTCCTTTTGATTTTTTTTTTCAATTTTCACTTTTTCTGTTTTTCAAACTTATTTCGGTCGATTCGGCCGATTCCACTCTAAAAAATGCGATTCCGCCTCAAACCACCTAAAATCGACTCGGCACTCTCCGATTCCGATCCGATTCAACCGATTCGAATCGGAATTGGCCGATTTTTTGAACCATGCCTTCATCAACCCACCACATGGCAGGATCACCTGGCTATCTTATTGCAAAGTTGTAGTCTTATAGCACCACAATGTTCTATTGGTAAGGGCAAGTAAACTGGTAAAAACAAGAGATAATTATGTTGCAAAGTAAAGAACTACTGTAAAAGAAAGATCAGCCATTTGCCACAACATGTTTCTTCAGTGAATATTATTGAAGTGAACATAACAAAACCACAAAATGCCACAAAAATTAAATTACCTGAGTAACTTCTGAGTTCTGACACAGAAATGGCGATTGCAGCTTTGCATCTTTCTCTGACAGCCACTTGGGAGCTCTTTGGATTTTCCTTTCGCACTCCACAATTAGCCTATCTATTTTGTCTTCTAGTTCTCTGTCATAGTTATCTTCTCCCCTCTCTCTGGCTTCTTCATATTTATTCAAAATTAAGGAAAAACTTAACAGTAAGTTGTACAACAACAAGTACTGAATTTGGGTAAACCCAAAAGAATGCTGTTCCGGAAGACCAGAATAAATCACCAATCTAAGACTATGAAGTCAATTGCATAAGTATCTTAAAAAAAAAACTGCTAGAGAGTTAAGAAAGGATACTCTTTTTTCTCGGTTGTAAAGAGTGCACCTTTACGCAAGGCCCCATGTCCATTTTCGGAAATTTCCTTCAGACGAAATTACAAATACGTACAACTTTATTTCAGTTCGATAACTTACACTAGCTTTTGACTAATCAATGCAAGATGAGAACTTATGAAAGCTCAAATTCAAGTATAGAAAACTCACCTTGCCACTTTGACCGGTGCTTGGCATAGAAATATCAAATCAGTAACCCTGCCAGAAGCAATGGAAACCAATTCCAATTTAGAAAACCTTTTAACACTTACACGTGATGGTGCACTAATGTCAACTGTTTTATTCAGTACCTTTCCTATCACTGAACCGACCCTTTGCATAACAACAAGAAATTGTTGCAACCATGTAAGCAAACTAAATTACAAACATTACAACTTTAGAATTTTAGTTTGACAGCTTACACTCGCATTTGACTCATTTTTTGTTGCAACTATTAAACATAGCAATGATGCTCAATTCTCAGCCCACTTTGGATGCCATCTGATATACTTATTCACTTAGAAAAAAAAAAAATAAAATAGCAAGAATGACCAATTAAGATTTAGGAATAAATGTTTTCATAACAGTGGATCAAGTTAATACTAGATATGCACATCAAATCAAGATTTGGATAAGCCTTGATGTTTGCACCATTTAGTGTTTCAAGTACACTCTATTAAATAGCTATACAAACCACAGGTTGGAAACCTTTACCAACAGGTCTATCTCAGTTTCATAAGCCACATGAAACACGAACATTATTTCCAATGAAAGTTTTTATTGCTTGCCATTCGTAGAATTCATAAGTCCTAGATACTATGTAATTGTGCTTAATAACATATATATACTGGCACATACCATATTGGCTATTGCAGATCTGTAATTTTGATTGCTCTTGATTCTTATGATATGGGGAATGAAGATGGTTTACTGCCATTGCCTGGTGTGAAGCCTCAGGATTCTTGGAAGAGAGAGGAGCAGAGGTGTAGGTTGAGAGGGTCTAGGGAGGGTTTAGGTTTAGTCTGGGAAGAAGGGTTCTCACTCGTCGGAGAAGAAAGAGAGAGAGAGCGCGAACTCGATGCTCACGCCGTCACGCGGCACGCTAGAGGTGTTAGATTTTTTTGGAGCGATTTAACAGCGCTGTAAATCGGTCCGTCTATTTACATCTAACGGCTCTCGATGAAAGTATAAAGCACCAATCTGTTCCAAATTCAAATCCAAGGGAATCATTTCTCGTGAGATTATGCCTTAAATGGGCCTTGTTGGATTATTCGCGGAGAACGTGAATTCATCTTTACATCCTGTCCAGAATCCAGATCGTTTGTTTTAATTCGGGGGCCCACGGGCTTTTCTTAAAGAAAAAGAATATTTACGCGAGCACGTGATTCTATGTATCGTTATTTATTTAGTTATACTTACAAACGTTTGGGAGCATGCGCGTTCATCTTTATTTATTTTATTATCAACTTTAATATTTAAAATTAATTATTTCAAGAAAGGAATTATATATTTATTATTTCATGCAGTGGAATCGAGGCACTAAATTATAAAATGTTATTTGATTCCTAGTCCAAACACCCCAACATATTGCATTGAAAATGGTTAAGAAGGCCTATTTATGCTTTTTAGGAAAACCATGTGCCAAAGAGATGATATAAATACTAATTCGTTGCTACCCCCATCCAATATCAAATTTGATGAACATCAGTACTAGGCAAGAACAAATGTCCAAGTAATTCAATCCCACTGCATGATTAAAGTAACAATCCGTATAACCCACTGAAGGCGTTGTTAATGGGGGACTGTTAAAAACATTTTAATACCGGGTGCTAATGACCTGTTGCTGAAAATCAGCTCCATTTTTTTTATTGTTTTATTCAATCTTTAGTTGCGGTCTATTATTAATAGCCGCTACCATGATTCTGAAAATCGGAATCGGACTTTTGATCCAAGGAGTCGAATCGGAAAACAAGCTGGTACCAGTAAACAATAAAGGAAATTAAAAGTGCTTGTAGCAGCCTTTGATGCCAAGTAATTAAAAACATGTTGGAGCAACTCCACGTGGAGCATACTCTGTCAAGCTTTTCCTACATAAATAAGAAACTTACAAAACAAATAAACACATTTGAATGACTCAAGATCATGGAATCCAGTACATTTCTCTGTGTCAAAGGATGAAAGGATAAAAGCCTTTAATGCCTTAACAGCTTGTAGCAGAATTCAGAATGGTCCAAAATTCTACTCAAATTTGTATCCCGTAAGCAAAGATATGATTTTGTAAGTTTGTTATCCAAATAATTTTAGTTTTGTTTTGCTTCAGTTCACTTAAATATATGGATATGGATGTGACTATACACGCTATATATACTACAAATCACTAAATATTGATTTTGTACAAGCAACTAACCTTTGCCTTAATTACCTTGACATGTTGTGCCAACCACCATATATCTGAATTTTTTTTAAAAAATGACGGATAATGCATTAATTAAAGAAGATAACGTACGTACCTTTGCCATCCATTTCTCCCAAATTATCCTTTGTTAGACTTTATTGCATGTATTGAGTTAGCTAAACGAAAATTCGAATTTTGAGGCGAATTTGAAATGTTCGAACATCACTTGAGAATGTGTATTAGCTTTAAACCTACCACCAAAATACAAAATATTTCGTAAATAAAATCCCAGATTTTTTTCGTGTTCAAATAATCTCAACCTCATTTACTGCAAAAGTACTATTATATATGAAGAATAGAACTTCCTGCAACGCACAATTCTTATTAGAATATGGTTCTGAAACTTGAACTTAAAATGTTGAACTAAGGAGTCGAATCGGATGATCCAGATCGGAAACTTGGATTAATTTTCATTAATAATCATTTCTAGTGTCTTAAAAATCAGAAAAAAAAAATTAGAAAATTTTTTTTTGAATGAAATAACGTGGACCTTCTGGATTGAATTAAATGAAAAATGAAAAATAATGTTCTATAATGGAGATCTCTAGTGCATACCCTTCCCCTTGGCAAAAGTCGGATCGGTGAGCACCGAGTCCGAGTTAACTCGGGCCAATTCCAAGTTGACTCGCCGAGTTTCAAAACCATTTAGAACACATCAACACAAATTGTACATAAATGATCAGAGTTGTTAGCTCAAGGACACTGCATTCCAAATGTTATTTCAAAAGGAAAACCGCTTACCATCGCTCAATTTGAATTTACAAGGGACTGCTGCATAGACCTGGCAACGGTATACCGTTTACCATTTTCCGTGCACGTTCCGTCCAAACGGAACGGTAAACGGTACAAAATTTCATTACATTTCAGGGACGGAACGGTAAACGGTATACGCGTTCCGTCCAAACGGAAAGGTTAACGAAACATCCAGTACATTCCGTTATCATAAACGGAACGGCAAACGAAACGGGCCATGCATTCCGTTGCCGTTGTCAACATTTGACAGCCCTGCTGCTGCAGATGTTCTGGTTTGCTTTCCTCTCTCTAAAAGGGAAACAATTATCTTTTACCATTAACCATTATTATATTTAATAATAGATAAGTAATAACTATAATTGATAAAAAAAATGTCAAAGTTAATTTGATAGCAGCTATCTTTTCAGTTGATATAGAAAAAGAAGTGAAGTACTAAAGCCTATTGCCAGCGCTAAGGTACTTCAAAATATTCCCAATAACTTATTGCTAAAGATAGAATTTTGACACGATGCTCATCTCATTTAAATTTCCTTGTAGCTTTCCTTACGCCTCCATTATCCAAGCTTATTTAAGCAGAGAGTTTCAAGTGGATATATAATTCAGTGAGCAACACACGTACAGCAGTCCTCAAACAAGGAGATGGATGCACTACTGAAACGTCTTGATGAAGCATCACGTGATGGGGACATTAATAAACTCAAGGAGCTTATGGACGAGGATCCATCATTGTTAGATAGCTTCGATCATGATGTCCCCGAGAGAGAAGCATGTGACAACCCTCTTCACATATCAGCATCACTTGGTCATGTCGATTTCACCATCGAAGTTCTTCAGTTCAAGCCAAAGCTAGCGCAGATGCCCAACAGGGACGGGCGGTTACCTCTTCATTTGGCAGCCGCAAGGGGTCACCTTCAAGTCGTTGAGAAGCTTGTTGATCAGCAGGTTTGTTCCTTCGTCCTTCTCATTCAAAGATTATTAGTTAATTAATTAAATTAATTTAAGAGGGTAATCCAACAATCAGATTAATTAATTGAAATTTGAGTATTGCGTGATTACCAAAGATTATTAATTGCATACCATTGAAAAGTTAAAATAATTGATGAACAATAAAAACAAACATACATGTCGTCATATTTTATGAGCATGAGATATGCACCATATATGCTGCTAGCTAGTGCCTACAATGAAGGATTTTTAATTGAACTTCCATTTATAGATTATCAAAATAGTCAAATTATTTTATTGTTGTCAATGATCCCTTCTCGATGATAAATATATTTAAATTTTTTGTTTGAAAATATTTTTATAAATTGTTTACAGTTTACACTATGTATGTACTTTTGTAATGTTATTTGGAAATAAATTTCAGGATGGCCGAAATTTGTATCTCTATCCCGAGAGCAAATATGGCTACATGCCTGCTCATATTGCCACAATAAATGGGAAACACACCATCATGAAAATGCTGATTGAACGATGCAAAAATGCTCTGGATAAAACAACACATAGAAAGGAAACACTGATACATTTGGCTGTCATGGCTAACTGCATAGACTCCGTACACTACTTGATTAATCAAGGTGTCAACCTAAATGAAAAAGATGTTGATGGAAACACATGTTTGCATCTCGCATGCCAAAAGAAAAACCATCAAGTACGTATTTTATTTCTTTATTTTTAAGCACATAATTTGTATTCACATAGATAATTAAGCATCAAAATTAGGAAACAAAAATTTGAAACTATCATTGATGTTTATCATCAGATAATCGCACATTTGTTGGATCAAGAGGGTATAGAAGTTAATTCTATAAATGCAAGGGGCTTAACCCCACTTGATGTACTACTCGTATACTCCTGCGACTCGGCCACAAATGCATCTTTAGTGAACATGTTAAGAAGAGTTGGTGGCGAAGAAGCTGCGGAACAAGAGACTCCAAAAGCAAATTTTAGTAACTCTAAACCTACTTTCTCAATTCCAAACAAACATAAGGCAAAAACACAGAATCATGAGGCTCATACTTTGCTGCTTGTAGCAACATTAGTAGCAACTATAACTTTTCCAGCAATCTCAAATCCTCCTGGTGGCTTTATTCAACTTCCATTTGAAAAGAAAGATATGCAATACATTTATAATAATGGTGCCAATAACTCACTTGTATTCGAAGATTGGATTTCTACTGATGCATATCCCGCGGGACGACCAGTTCTTCTTTGGCAGTTAAAATCTTTTTTTCTGTTGGACTCAATAGCATTGTTTTCATCAATAAGTGTTATTCTCGTTTTGTTATGTCGGATACCTAAAACAAAGATTGTCATGAAGCTCTTGGTTGGTATTTTGTGGCTTGCTTCCTTTTGCACCGGCCTTGCATTTGCTTCTGCTTTTTCTCTAATTTATGTCCCTGATCTCGTTCGTGCGGATGGTAATACTTTGTGGATAGGCCGTGACCTTTTTAGTAGAATCGAATGGGTGCTTGGTTTACTTATCTCATGGTGGGTTGTCTATATTATTGCGGGTTTATGGGCATCATATCAAGTAATTACATTCTTATGGAGAAAAGGGGGATTTAAATGGAAGGGAAATCTACCAAATTTGATGGACAAAGTTGGTTGGCCCAAAAATACGTGGTTGAAAAAGATTACAAGCGTCACAATCATGATATGTTTTTTAGCTATTCTCTCTCTTTGTGCTTATGGGACGTGGCTTGGATTTACAGCGCAGATAATTAACTAATGCTAGTGATCGTTCTTAGCAAGTTTTAAATCCAATTCATAATAATAGAATGTGATATATGTATCCGCATCATTCTTGTGTGTTTGTACTTTTAATGACCTTCTAGTGTATTGTATCGTATTGTGTGAATTATTGGTTGCTTTTGTGCAAACTACTCATCTAGTATATATGCTTATTTGATATCCTTCTTCAACTCATTGGTTGATATTGTAATACTTATTTTTTCGTGATTTTTTGCTTAATTTATGAGATTTATCGAAGAATATGTAAAAAAATTAGAAAAGAAAATTTGGACGCTGACTGGCCGCATGTTCGGACTATCATAATCTGCCACAGAAGTTACCAAAGTCAAAATGAATTTTGAACATGAAGGATTACCGTGCTCTCACAAGACAAAAATGCAATCAATAAAAAAATATCCAAATTCAGGTAGATTTTCTACAGTGTTTTTTTAGTGACATCAGCAATCGATCTTAGCGGTCCATTTCGATCAGATCGGTTGTTTTCTCCGCCGTCGACATGCTCATACAAATTGTCTCTTTTTCTAACTCTCTTTTCGCTGCGCTTTCTCTCTCGCGTTCTCGCCTCCTCTGGTCCTCCCTCTCTCTGTCTCTCACATCTCCTCCTCAATGCCTCTCCTATTTTCCTCATCCACCAAAACAAAAACAAAACAACAGAAGAGTTACTGGGGAGAGAGAAAGAGAGCGTGCGCGATCGACAAAGATAGGGGAGGAGAGAGAGAGCAACGACGGCGATCATGGAGGAAGCGGTCGCAGTAGTTGGACTTGGTGGGGATTTGATAGCTAATTAAGGAGGAGTTTGTTTGTTTGTGCTTGGAGATGGGAAGAGAGCCGAGAGAGAGAGATATTTTCTTAAATTAATATAGATGCCCCTCTCTTGTTTTGTTTTCTGGCCGAAGGTCTCCTCATGTGCTCTCGGCTTCATCGAATCTCACCCATCTTCTCGATTGGAGAAATCCTCGCAGCTTGGGTTCTGCCGATGAAGGAGAAGTTTGGTGTCACTCTTCTCCTGTTGATCTCGGTAAACTGGATGGAAGCAAGAATGCGTGGCCTGACTTCCTCGACGAAATCTTGTGGGCATACAACACCACCCCAAGAAGTGCTACAAACCGGTCCCCTTTCGCAATGATGTACGGCACGAACGCTGTTACGCCAGTGGAGATAATTCAGCCTACCTTGAGCACTATTGCATATGAATGGAACAAGAACAACCAGAAGAAAATAGTTGAGCTCGAAGCCATCTACGAACTTCGAGAAGAAACTAGAGCAAGAATGACGGAATATCAAAGGAAAATGCGCAAAGCTTTTGACAAGAAGATCGCACCAAGACATTTCCAACTAAGAGACTGGGTGTTGAGAAGTGTCGAAGCTACGGGAAAGCACATCGGAAAATTTGATCCAGCCTGGGATGGTCCCTTCCAAATTATAAAATCCATCCAAGGAAAGGCCTACAGACTTCAAGATATGACCGGGTGAGAGCTACCTAGTGCATGGAATGCCATACATCTGCGCAAGTTCTATGCTTAGGAAGAACAAGAGCTTGTCCATCTAAATTGAAGGAGTAGTACTGTAGAATATGACTCCTCGATGACAGACGGAGAAGCGAAGAAATTTATTTTTCAGCTTTGTTGATATTTTTTGTTTAGAAAGGTCATGAAGACCCTTTGTAGTTGTTCCCTCTTCCATCAAGGAGGAAGATTGCACAAGAGAAAAAAAGTGTCTGTATCGTAGTTAAGGACGCTACTCTAAGTGTAATTGTAAATAAATAAAGTTATCTTTTTGCACATGATTGATTGTCCCTTGATGATTTTGAATGCTAATAATTATCCTCTAAAATCAACATAAAATTTCAATCCAGCAGTAAATCGAACTTCATAGACGTTAGCCGCGATCAAGCGCAGTCTGCCTAAATCGAAGACATTAGTCGCGATAATGCGCAATCTATCGAACTTCACAGACATTAGCCACGATCAAGCGCAGTCTGCCTAAATCAAACTTCACAGACGTTAGCCGCGATCAAACGCAGTCTACTTAAATCAAACTTCACAGACATTAGCCGCGATCAAGCGCAATCTACCTAAATCGAGGACGTTAGCCGCGATAACGCGCAGTCTATTAAACTGCACAGACATTAGCCTTGATCAAGCGCAGTCTGTCTAAATCCGGGACGTTAGCCGCCATAACGTGCAGTCTATCAAACCGCACAGACGTTAGCCGCGATCAAACGCCGTCTACCTAAATTGAAGACGTTAGCCGCGATAACGCGTAGTCTATCGAACACAACAGACGTTAGTCGCAAGCAAGCACAGTCTGCTTAGATTAAAAACGTCTGATTCCAATACGAATAACTCATTTAAAGATACAACGAACTAAAGAACACGACAAAAAGGCAAATGTTAACAGCATTAAAGAACAACAGCAGAATCCTGCCAACAATTAAAAAAAACAACTCCTAAGACTACTGTATAAAACACGCCATCAAGATGTGTTTAATGCCTAGCATGAAAATCACCTTTACCGATGCCATAAATAGACATTGCAGATGAAATTACCAAAAGGTCCACTCACCACCTCAGGTAGGGACGCCTATAAATATGTCCTTCCCCCCACAAATGTCCACCCAGAAACAATATTCAGATTCAATCCATTAGTTCCTTTCTCCCTTTCCCTTTTTCTTTCACAAAAACCAGCTATAAAGAAAAAAACCCTTTATTCTTCTTTTTCCCAAACATCATGAAGAAAAAATGCAAGAAAAACTGAAACCTTACTGCAAAGCAGATCTGAGAAGTTAGTAGCATGGCTGAAGAAAGGGAGAGAAGTTAGTAGGATAGCTGAGGTAGTCTATCATCCTCTCTACCGCTAATTTCTCTCCCCGGCGGATTTTTTTTCCTGTTCACATGCGGGAAAGAAGATCCGCTAAGGTGGGTTTGGAAGTACGCTCGACGAGACATCAAAAGTACCCCATGTCGAACTTCCTCCCACCCACCTTGATAGAAAGCACGCCCTTGAGAAAAATGCCCAACAGTTCTCAGATCAACAAGGAGCGAAGCTTTCCAGCGAAGATGGTTAGTGGTCTGCAACTGTCAGCCTCAACAAAACCTCGCCGAAAGCCAATTCCCACTATCTTATGGGGAATGCCCAGCGCGAGAAAGAAGTTGAGCACAGGCATCTGCTGATCATCTTCTGAAAGACGATGTGGGTCATCCAAAAGTTGCCAAACTCGACAAGGATCGCCAACAACATGAGCTGAACGACAATATTAGGAGACGATGCGAGCTTCATCCATGAAGTTAGTGACGACAATCCAGAATGATAGCCGTTAGAAAGACAACATCTCTTGATTGTTATAATTCACCATAGCTCGCAACAATACATTAGAAAGGCAACATCTCTTGATATCGATAAAGAATTATGTAAAAAGAAGTGTGTGCTTCGACATTGTACTTTGAATCATTGAATGAATAAATGAAAAATTCTTCTACTTATTGCTTATGCCTCTAGCGCCTTCTTTTCACTTTTTAAACATCGTTTATTAATACGAACAGTCGAACCTTGCATTAAACATCGATGTCCATAAGACTTCGCCATTCAGAAAACGAAACGTCGTCATTTGAATAAAACAAGTTTGATGTTTCCAAACACAAACATAGTATGACTAGATACAAGTCACGTGATCAAATCACAAGAATTGCGTAAACATTGAACTATAAGAAGCCACACAAGCCAGACAAACGTCAAAAAAAAAAAAAGGAAGAGAGGATGTTAGTGTAGGCAAGCAAGTAACACCGAGAACTTAGTAGTATAGTTGAATAACCAGAGAACAAAACTGCACAAAGTGGAGTTCGTAAAAAACAAGTCAAACTTCACGACAAGCTAGTTTGCGAACTCACTAATCAAGTATGTTGTCGATCCAGTCTGTTGAAAAAACATGATCAACAGAGCCAATCAAAACATTAAAAAGGGAGTCAATATCAATGTGCTCTGCAAAGATAATAAGAAATCTTAAAAGAGCCTAATTATAAGTTCACATAAAAACGAAAACACCTCAAGAGTAAAAGAACAACTCTGCACAAAGCAGAGTTCGTAAAGACAAAGCCGAATCTCATTATGTTTTGTTCTCTCAACCCATTAACCAAGGGTATTATCGATCTAACTAATTGAAAAACCGCAACCAGCAAAATTAAGCACAACACTTCATAGAGAACAACACTGCAAAAAGTGGAGACTGCAAAAATAAGAACAAACTTCGCGGCGAGACAAGTCTTTATGCCACGGGCCAAGAGTTTTACTGATCCAGATCTTACAGGAAAGATAATCAACAGAGCAAACCAGAATACAGAGGAAGCAAATAACATTAAGGCTTCGCTCGAAGAAGACGGGTAGTTAACAAGGCTACTAAGCATAAGCTCATGCCCAACACAGAAGTTCGTCAAGAGAAAAAGAACTTGGTGATCTAGCAACTATATTAACAAATTTGACAAGTCAACGTTTTCTAATATAACACTCGTAGAAATAATAAAAACATCTCGCCTATATTAAGTCTTTGTTAAACAAATAACATTCACAATCCTTCCGATCCAACAGGCGTCGCTAAAATGCACCGATCCTTGAGAAATCCACGCAAAGTGGAAGTTGTAACATAAAATCTAGCAATAAGATGAAAGTTTAAATAAAAAGAATCGCGCAGTCAACTTGCAGAGAAACGCGTCGCGTTCCCACCAACAAATGAAAATAGTTCAAGTCAACATCAGCACAAACAACAAAACAGAAATACCAAAGCCTATAACTTTCAAAACCCGCCAACTGTTTGTCGAATTCAACAAAATAATATTACTACTTAGGCAAATTTAGCTAAAAAGTTTCACATACAACACTAGGGAACTCCACGAAAGTTAAAAACATCATCTCCAGCTTCGACGTTGTAATCATCAACTCGAAGATCCAGGTTCTCACTCGCTTCGTTGTGAGTGATCAGCACCTGCTCGAGATCATCAGCGAAGTTAGAGCTTGAATCACCTGGTTTTGCTGAATTCATTTGATCTTTAGAGGCTTGAGCCTCTCCAAGACCCAAATCCCCAATGGGACCTGCCGTCTTCTCAGTTTCAGCACCAGTCAAGCTCACGTCTCCAATTTCTTCCTCGTCTTCAAAATCAGGCTCATCTTCAGAGGGGTAAGCCATGTCTTCCGGCCAAGCAGCGTCGGAAGTTGACCAAGCATAACGAGGAGGTATTATTGGAAGAGTAACATCCAAACCCAGTTCTACCGGTTTCTCTCCTTCTGGACCCTGATGCACCAACTCGCCACTCTCCTCATCCCAATAACAACTAGCCAGATCCACATCAAATTTTGGGGGAGGATCCATGACACCAAACTCCTCGCGAGTGAAAGGATAATACTTTCGAAGTTCGTCACACTTATACTTCAGCAAGACATGCATCCCTGTACAAGCCAGTCGGGTCGAAGCTGCTTGCGGGGAGGCCTGCAAAAAATCATGAGAAGACCATACTTCGCCACTGTCCATTAAAATATTTTTGCTCTTGTCAGTAGAAAGTTGAGTTTTAAATCTCATCAATTCCTCGTTCAGCTCAGAAAGTCGAACTTGGGATTGATCAAGTAGAGACGAAGTTTCAATTACTTCGGCATTCAAACAGCCTTTCTCAGTCTTAAGCAGAGAGATTTCATTCAGCGATGTAGACAAAGCCAACTCATGAGACTTGGCTTCTTCCATTAGCTTCTCATTTTCTTCAAGTGAAGTTTGCTTTTCTTGAGATAGAGCTTGCTTCTCAGAAATTAAGGCGTTCACACATTGCTGATGATATTTGGCTTGACGTGCCACCTTCTTGGAAGTCTTCTTCCAATCAGATATTGCACCATCCCGCTGCTTAATAATATCCTGAAATTGCTCCAACTGCTGATCCCACTGCTCCAGGGTCGAGCGAAGCAAAAGAACCTGGTTCTGTAAATCGGCCTGCACTTCGGTGGCTCGATTCAACATATCAGACATTTGCCTCTTATCAGCTTCAGATGTTTGAGCCCGGGTGGTCAAAGAGTCTTGAGACGCTGCTATCTTCTCAAAAAGACTTGTCACTTTAGCTTGGTCTTCAGCAGACATCTTAGCAAAAATAGAAAACTGAGACAGATCGATCTTAAATCCACATCTGATTCTTGTTCACCACGAAGTATTTGAAGTTCGCGATCGATCTCAGCATTCTTCTTCGCCAACGAAGACAGGGAGCTCGTCCAAGCATCGCCAAAATGACGCTGTTGATCGTGGATGCTCGCTTGTAGACATCCCAACTCCATCAACAAGACATGCATCCGCATAAACTTGTCATCAATTGACAGGTCAGCTATCTCCTTGTCAAGTTGCTGATGTAATTCTAGGGAAACACGATAGATTGACGCGGCCAACTGAGAAACCTACACGAGGACAAGATCGAAAACAATGTCAAAGTTTAGAAAACAGTTTCAAAGACAAAATAAAGGGAGGAGAAGGAAATAAAGAGAAGAAAAAATAAATGGAAAACCTTAGTTTTGGAAGAATCCACAGCTAACCCAGGAGGACGAAGTGAAACCTTTTCATCTTCATAAATCTTTCTGACCTTGGCCAGTCGCCAAGAATCATCAACTCCTTTAAGATAAGCAGAAGAAGTTGGAATTTAAGGAGAGGGTTGGGCAGATGTAGCTCCCGACTGCGAACCTGCTACAACCATAGCACCTTTCCCAACTCCAGCAGAGGAAGTTTTATCTGTCGTCTGAGCGGGAGAAGCTTGAGTGACAGGAGTTTTAGAACTTCCTTCATGTTTCCTCCTCTTCGCCTCCGCCTCTGAAGTGGATGTTTTAGAACTTCCTTCATGTTTCCTATTCTTCGCCTCCGCCTCTGGAGTGGATGTTTTCGCTTGAGGGGCGGAAGAACTTCCTCTTTGGGCAGTTTGGGGATCGTTGTTCGAGGATGCCTGGTGCGATCCTGCCCCTTCACCTTGAACATCGCACCAGCTATAAAAACCGCTGCATGGGGTCTCTTCCTTGTAGGGGCCTCAGTTCCCCCTCCTAGTTTGCTGCAAACTTCAGTGTCTGTTTGAACATCATCAGGAATCTCAGATTTTCCGAAGGTTCTTTTTCCTCATCATATTCGTCTTTGCCCGTGAGAATATCATCAGGAGGAAAGACACGATCATCAGGAGTTGTTTTGACCTTATCCCAACACAACCAATACCCTAGTGGAGACTTTTCTTCTAAAAGAGAGATAACTTTCTCATCGTCTTTAGATGGAGCGGGGAGAACCACTTTGGTGTATCCAGCAAACTCTATGTTTCACTCTTTGTGAACACCCATTTCGTCTATCAAAGAGCCCTTGACGAAGACGAAGTTCTCCTCCCAATCCCCGATCTTCTTCGGCTTGTTGGCAAATAACTTCGCCAAGGGTCTGAGAGTACAAATTTTGTTTCGAAGACAAAATTTATAGTAATGACCAAATAAACCTAAAGTCGGTTCTATTCCATTCTCAAGACCTAGTCGTCTATAGTTCACAGTCAACAAACGTTCAAGAGAAGTAATACAGCACCATGCAACAATATGTAGTTGACCAGGAGGAACCCCAACAATATTTATAACTTCGCATTGAAAGCGAGAAAGAGGAAGACGAACTCCACAATATGGGGACTTGTAAAAAAGAACCATAACTTTCTCTGTGTCAAAGGGACGATCCATCTGCTCTGCTCCAACGGCATGGAACTCCTTCTTCTTCACCTTTCCTACTTCCCAAAGAGTTACCAACTTGTCAAGCTTTGTTTGTATCCATGGATGAGACTCATATCCACGAGATAGGAGAAAAGCCTTAATGTCATCCTCTGATTCGGTAAGACGATACACCTTCTTAGGCATGATTGACCTACCAACCAAATCAAAACAAAGACACCTTCTTAGAGAAGAAATATTTCCCTAAAGAATAGAAGGAAAAACTACAAAGCTTACTAAACAGAGGATTATAAATGGAAACTTTAGAAAAGGAAAGAAGAAAAAGAGAGTGGAGTAGGAGAAAATCAATAATATAAGCCGAAATCAATGTCATAATCTACTTGGTAAGAAGCGTAATACCTTAGGAAAATACGTTTAAGCAAAAGTACAAGAAAGGATAGATGTACCAAAGAGAAAACAACAAAGGGAAAGAAGTGCTCTAGGAAGAAGACGACGAAATAGCAGGTGGTAAAAAGTGCAAGAGTACAGGAAACAAGTGAGGGAAAAGAATAAAATCATTATATACCTCATATAAATAAAAGACAAAGCGTCTCTTCGAATTCTGTGCACCGATTAAAAAAGACGCCTTTTTCGAAGCGTCCTTTCGACTCCTCACAAATCCCTAGGGAAAGATATGATGAGTCTTTCCAGCGCAAGATTCAAGATGTAATGATGAAGTGAACCTTTGGTCTCCTCGGAAACTGTGAATTTAAATAAACAATTTACAACAGCATTTGAAGTCTGTCGTTTATTATCGAACAACTTCGCGAACTCTCAAGCTCGAAGACTCGAGGACTTGAGAACTGGAGGACTTGACTTCGAAACCAGGTTGGGTACGTCTGGATCGCGCACGAAATAGGCGGTGAACAGCTGTTCACGGACATTTAGTTCACCAACCCAGTTCGCAAAAAGTGGAGAATTAGAAATAAGGCCTTGCTTGTTAGTTCAGGAATAGTAGCTCTCCGTTTGGTTCACCCCAACTACTGCTAGTTCGCGAACTGCTAGTTCTCCACTGTCACCAAACACATCCATTGTCTCCTACATTTGTCCTAGATGACTCAACGATATCATATAGAAGGTGCTTATGAAACTTCTAACGAATACATTCATCAGAAGCTCGAGGACTAATGATACTATCTGATGTAATATTTTCTAAGAGTCCAACAACGAAACGATAAAAGGGCCCAACAAGTAAGACAGACCTATCCTTCGCTGGATCCATGTCTAATGAAGAGAGGGTCCCACCGAGGACCCACCTGATATCCTTGGTTGGGAACAAGGAGACGCCCTTATGACCGGATACCTTCCCGTGTCAGAATCCGTTATAACCAACTGATGACGTCATCATCACAAGTGAAAAGGTAGTCCCGACTGAACGCTCCTTCGTAACTTCAACCAGCTTCGACCAACTTCATCCTAAGCTTAGAAGGTAAAGCAGATTCGAAGAGAAGGCCGCGAACTACTGAGCGATCTTGTATCGAACCACGAAGTTAAGAAATGATCCGTTTCCTCACCAGACAGGGAAAGGTTCCATGAATCCGTCACATACGATCCCAAAGTAGTTATAAATAGGCACCCCTATCTCTTGGGGAGGGAGTTAGACTCTCTGTAATAATTATCTCTTTACTTGTATTTCAAAAAAAGGAAGAATAATCAATAAAATTCTATCTTTCTCGTTGTTTTAGTGAAAACTCTCTCTCTTCCTAAATCTCTACTTTGTTGAAAAATCTGAAGAGTTAGATTAGGATTATCACTCTGGATACTCAGTTTGAGTTCCTCCATCTCTGTGGAGAAATCGTGTTGTTCTATATCCATCAATAAAACTGATGAGGCCACAACCTTTGAGCACAGGTAACTCCTGCGATTTCCAGATGAGAAAGTTCTCATGATCAAGAACTGTGTGAATTTGATGAAAGAATTGAATTGGTATAGATTTGGTAATGACTGCGATGGAGGTCGACGGTGCCATGAGAGATCGGAGGTGGAGAAGAGCGTTTTATCTTTTACTGGCTCGATACCATATAAAGAAAAGAATAGAATAAATATTTTATGCCATACTCTCAATCACGGTTTTACACACTATAAATAAATGTTAGGAAAACACTGTAAATTGTACTCTCTCTCTCTCTCTTTCAGTTAGTTACAACTACCTACATTAGCATTGTCCATTTCTTCTTCATTGGAGCATATTGGAGCAAGCCTAAATTTTGCTACATTCTGAGTACATAAATAAAGGCAAGCTCTATCTGAAGTAGGGCTATAGTTTATGAAACACGTGAATGATTCCTTCTTTCATCTTCTTTTTTGTCGAACTTCTCTCTCTTCAAACTGTAAATGCGTTGAATAATGAAAAATTGACTAACTTATTTACCACGGCCACGACTTTAATTCTCTATGGTCATGACTTTCTTCACCATAGCCATGACTTTATTTGCTATTGGAGGAGATCTCGAATTATTCTTTGATTGAGGCATTGGAGCTAATTGAAATACAGGAAGTAAAATGTAAATGTAAAGAGATTGTATTCAATTAAATCAATTGTGTTTGTTTACAGCGTTTAAAACAGCATATATAACCCCATTACCAGTATCCCAGTACACTAATAAGAAACGTAATAAACTAATAACAATCCTTAATCACGTGAGATACATTGTTATTGTTAATGATGATACAAACTGTTGTACGGGATTCCAATGGGATTGCATTTTTTTATTTTTTGATATTATTAGTGGAAGGAAATGAAAACAATGGGTATATCAATCGTCACATGGCAAAGGGGAATATTTGTCCATTATTCTAAAAATTGAATATTCAGATTTTAAAAAGTACCGGAAAAAATGATAAGGGTAAATTTCTAAATTAATTGTGATTAGAGGGGATATATTCAAATCTAAAGATTGGAAAGGGATATTTTCAATTGCATAAGATTAGAAGGATATTTAATAACCCAATCATCAATCAACTCGTTAAGAATGCTGAATGCAACGAATATGGGACAGATTCTTGGAATCACCATGCTCCATGCACTTAATATACTGGGTCGACCTGACTGACGGTACGTGTTGATTTAGGCATATATATGTCTCATTCATATTGGAATTAATTTCAACCAATTCTAGTTTGTCCATTAGTCACAGACACGGTGAAATTGGGCCCACGATGAGATGATCCTGCTGCTGCATGCATCGGTCGTTTTGCATCAGCTGCTCCTGATTATTTGGTTAACGCTGTATCCTTTTTGACCCGCACTCATGAGATATCAGTCATGACTAGGGAGTAGTGTTCTCCGTTTTCCGTGTCTGTTCCGTTCCAACGCAACGGATAACGGTACGATTTTTTATTTTGTTTAAAAAACGAAACAGATAACGAAACGGATTTCGGCATACGTTTATATGGAAAACAGTTCAAATTTGATCATTCCGTCCAGTTCCGTCCAAACGGAACGACTAACGGAAACATTGGTACATATCGTTATTGAAACGGAACGGCAAACGAAACGTTAGTCTCCGCGTCTGTTTTGAACGTTTCACAAGCCTAGTCATAGTCATGACTCAAATCACTACGGAAAAAGCCAGAAACATAAAATATTATATTAGCCTGACCTTCACCTATGACTTAGGATATCAAACGGACACCAACTCCCTCCACAACTTAAGACCAAAAGTTTACGTGTCAACATATATTAATATAATAGCTTTAATTGATTGGAGCATGATCTCTTTATGAGCATACGCGTTAAAGCACACCAACTCCTCCAACAGAATAGACGTCCACCCAAAAAGTGAGACTGTACATTTTTATATAGTGACATTGGAGTCTTAATCACGTTTAGGATATTTTCAATGCAATTTTTTTTTTCAAAACTAGATTTCTTTTCTGACGATCCTCTCTCTGTGGAAATTTCTCTGTAGTTTCCTCGTAATCTTCCATTCTCCAAGTTGATATAAACAAGACCTTCAAGTGCAAATTTTGAGCGAATATAAGCGAGTGTGAGTCAGTCGTCAAACAATGGAATCGATAGAAATGTATGATGTAATAATCATGAATGAACGATTGAAACGCCTTAATAAAGCATCGAATGATGGAGACATTAATGAATTCAATCAGCTTATGGAGGAGGATCCATCTCTATTAGATAAATTCGACCATGTTGTCCCAGAGAGAGCGCATGATAACCCTCTTCACATAGCAGCATCAAACGGCCATGTCGATTACACCATGGAAATTCTTCGGTTGAAGCCACAGCTAGCAGAGATGCGCAATAGGGAAGGGCAGTTGCCGCTGCATTTGGCAATAGCTAGAGGTCACATCGAAGTGGTTGAAAAGCTTGTTGATCATAATGTGAGTTTAATTTTCCTCCCTATCACATTGTATTAGTTAGGTTAGATAGATAGATATATATATATATAGAGAGAGAGAGAGAGAGAATGGCTAACGCGCCATCGATGGCATGTGTCATCAATTTTCTATTGACTTGTTTTTCGAGATCCAAAATTCAAACGGTCGATCCAAACCGTTCAAGTTGATCACAATATTGAAATACCATTGGAGACCAAATTTTATATTTTTTCAAAATTTTTTGCTATTTATTATGATATTTTCAAATTTGAGGGCCTGAAATAATCTACTCATAATATTTTTAAAAGTATCATAATAAATAGCAAAAAAATTCGAAAAAATATAAAATTTTGTCTCCAAGGATATTTTAATATGGAGAACAACTTGAACGGTTTGGATTGACCATTTGAATTTTGAATCTCGAAATATTACTTGATGGCACAGGACCCTCCGTGCCATCGATAGCACGTTAGCCATCCTCTATATATATATATATTCAAATCTGAGGACAATCACCTAATACAATTATCATCACCTTCAATAGACTACTCAAATGAACAAAGTGTCGGCTCTCTCTAGTCGCTGGTGGTCTCAATTTATAGACCATTCCACTGCGAGTGTCGGATTCTGGGAAGCCTTTAATCTAATTTGAGATATTTTTTTCCTCAACGATATATATCGTAAATTATAGTCTGTTAAAAACTAAAATTAATTGATGAACGGTAAAAACAAACACCAACTGGTCCAAATCCCATCACTTTGTATATATCATATACGCACCATGCATGCCTACAACAATGTCAGATTTAAATTAAAATTTATATTTAAAGATGCCAAAATTTCCAAATTATTTGATTGTGAAGTGATAAGAACTACTCGATGGGTAATATATCTATAATTTTTAATGTTTAGATACTCAAACAAATTCGGTTACAATTCATTTCGGACTTTTGTAAATACAATTTTCAAATAAATTTCAGAATGGTCGAAAATTTCATCTCCGCCCGGAGAGCAAATATGGATATATGGCCGCTCACATTGCAGCAATAAATGGGGAACATACCATCATGAAAATGCTCGTGGAAGGATGCAAGCATGTTTTGAATGAAACAACTCCAAGACATGAAACTCTCTTACATTTGGCTGTCCTGGCAAACTGCTTTGACTCCGTTTGTTACTTGATTAAAAAGGGTATTAACCTCAACGGAAAAAATGTTGATGGAAACACTTGTTTGCATCTCGCATGTCAAAAGAGAAACCACCAAGTACGTATAATATTCTTCAATTTCTCTATTTAAGGCACACAACTATATAATATTCATAAAAATAGGCGGTAGCCTTAGAAATTTGAAATATACAAACCACCTTAACGTCTTCTTGATAATTATTTTTAGGTGATTACATATTTATTAGATCAAGAGGGTATGGAAGTTAATTCTACCAACGCAAGGGGCTTAACACCACTTGATGTACTATTAGTTACATCGTGGGATTCGGCCACTGATGTATCTCTAGTGGACATATTAAGAAGAGCTGGAGGGCAAGGAGCCACAGAACTAGGGAATCTCCGATCAAATTTTAGTAACTCAAGATATGTAACTCAAGATATATCTTCTCATATCGAAACAAACACATGGTAAAAGCGCATAATGATGCACAAATATTATTGGTTGTAGCAACATTGGTGGCAGCTATGACTTATCCAGCAATCTTAAATCCTCCGGGAGGCTTTATTCAACTCCCATTTGACAAGGAAGATGCTTGGCGCCCTTTTGGCGAGGATGATGTTCAGAGCAAGTTAAATACTACCTTTTATAAAAATTGGATATATACTGATTCATTTCCTTCGGGGCGACCAGTTCTTCTTTGGCAACTAAATACCTTTTTTATCCTGAACTCTATGGCATTATTTTCATCAATAAGTGTCATTCTCATTTTGTTATGCGGAATACCTCAAACAAAGATCATGATGAAGTTCTTAGTGGGCGTTTTGTGGCTGGCGGTCTTTTGCACAGCACTTGCTTTTGCATCTGCATTTCTCTTATATTATGTTCCTTTTTCCTTTCTCTATGACATCATAATTGAAGAATACTTTTCTGGCACTTTATGGGTGTCTGAGTTAGTCATCGCATGGTCTGTTGTCTTTGCCATTGCGGGCTTTTGGGCATCATATCAAGTGATTAGATTCTTATGGAAAAAAGGGGGATTTCAAGGAAAACTGCCAAATTGGATCAGGAAAGTTCAGTGTCCAAAAAATAAAAGGTTCAGAAAAACTATCAGTATCATATGTATGGTATGTTTTTTAGGTATTATTTGTCTTTTAGCTTACGAGTTGTGGCTTAGTGTTACTTCTTACTTATATTAAACTATCAAAAATCTAGAACAAATCATGTATCACATCTTTTTATTGCGTGTCTGTATTTTATTGAAATTTTAGTTTGTTTGTAACTTTGTATCAAATATTGGTAAATTTGAAAATGTCTTGAATAATTCATTATCATCTCGTATAGTTATATTTAATAAATTGAGCTATATTACATTCTGATATCGTAATTCACTGGTTCCTTAGGCCTTTAGAGCTAATAATGTTTCTTCTAGGAGTACTTTGATTCTTTGAAAGGTTAGCTTTATATTCTTTTATAGGTCTAGTTCTTGAGAGAAAGGTTTCTAATTATAAGTGTGGGACTAAACAAAAATGATGCGATTAATTTGATCCGGATGTAATCTAAAGAGTCCTAACTCCTAACATCCCCAAATATTGTTCTTGGCAAATTGATTGTTCCCTGCAGAACTCGTGGGCTTCAAACATGGTTCTGAAACTCGGAATCGGACTCTGACTCGGACTGTTGGTCAAAGGAGTCGAATCGGATGACTCGAAAAAAATCGGGTGACTCGGATCGAAAACTCGGATTTTCATAAAATATCATTTTTAATATCTTTAAAAATCAGAAAAAATAAGAAAAAATTTAGAAACAACCATTTTTTTCATAATTAAGTTAATAAATCATATATTCGGAGCATAAATAAACTGAAAAAATTTTATTGAGTAACATGAGATTCCAAATTATTTTAGAAATTAAAATTTTTAAATCAATTAAATTGAGATATCATAATTAATAAAATAAATTTTGTGAAAAATAAATTTTCAGTGAAGATAATTTTCTTAATACACTTTAAAATATCGGATAGAATCGTAGAGAATTAAATTTTATATTTTTTGTATGTTTTTGGATCGACTTTTGGATTAAAGATCACTTTATTTTGAAATAATTTCACTTTTGAGTAATCTGGACCATTGATCTCGTTTAATATTTAAAAAAAAAAGGAAATGGAGTAATCCAGTTGACCCCTTCCTCTTGCTTTTTCTTCCCCGTACCCAAGTACCCAACCCAACCATCGCCTCCCTCTCTACTTTTCGATAATGTACGAAAGGATAGAAAGGGAGCTCCATGGCACCTTGTGATGCTTTTTCTCTCCTATCGATTCGATTTCGCCCCCTTACCACCTCACCCATGTTGTCCGGCACTCCTTCTTCTCTCTCCCATGGATGAAAAACACCATTAATGGTGACCTCCACCAAATCCGCCCCAACTCGGTAAAAATCGAATCGTCGGCAGCCGAGTCCGATCCGAATCGGACCGATTCCGAGTCAACTCGCCGAGTTTTGAAACCATGGCTTCAAAGGCCCAAACCCAAAAACAATGTTTTACTCTGATAGACATCTCTCGAAATTATAAATGGGGCTTTAACTAGAAGTTAACAAGATAATTTGTTTTTTCTCCATACCATCTGATTTTCGTTGGGCCGTCAATATTCTAACTGAACAGATGATTTTTTTCTTTTTTTCTTTTTTTGTTAAGTTTGTATTTTCCTTTTCTGGGAGAATATCAAATTGAAAAGAACTTGTTGTCAAGTAATGGACGTATATTTGTTTACTTGTGTTAAATTTTTTAAGGGAGTACAATTTTCAAAACAAATAGCTAAATTCTTTTTTTTTATATTTTTTTTACAGAAAAAAGAAATATGTTATCATTTTATGCATAATATATTCCTAGTTGTCAACGTAATTTAAGGCACTTTTGTTCTAGACTACCGACTGCCTAACCATGACACTAGTGATTTCTTGTCTTGATACTTGACAAACATAAATCAATTTTCTGGAAGTTAATTTAAAATTGCTAAGTTAAATGTTGATATTTATCATTAACATTCTTGTGACGGTTTCCACTAGGTAAGACATGTTGGTGATGCCATAAACTGATAAAGCCGTTACGCATTAGAACTATTTTAGTTGGGTATCAGTACCTAAATACATATGTACACTAATCATCAAATTCAGGTGCTAGTCACTAAGTCACTACCTCAGAAGATGAGATATTACAAAAGTTATCCCTATTGTTCTTTTTGGTTCATTAAGATCTATATTTTACATTCTTTTCTATTTTGGAATTAACTTCCTGGTTTATATAAATTATTCCATAAAAAGATGAGATTAACATTTTACTGAGAAAAAACAATTTTGTTTTAAGATAAATGTATACAAATTTGAGAATTAAAAATAACTTTTGAATATCAGTCAACAAAACCAAAAAAAGGTGTTACGTACAAACTACTTAATTTGTCAGTACTAGTCAGGGAGTTTAAAAGCGTGAGAAGAATGCGAGTCCTGTGATTTCGAATAAGAATCTCATGCCACAGACATTTCTTTCTATTCTTTTTCTCAACCCTTCTATATATAAGAAATGTAAACTTGTTGGTAAAAATCCATGTTACAAATATATACAAAGAGTTCGTAAAAGAGGTGAAGAATGAAATTCTTTGATGGGAAATAATTAGAAAAAATCTTAGGGAAATATTAGAGACCTGGAAAGTGAGAATTTGAGGATATCAAATATATGCATCTTTTTATTGTTGCGTTGATTTAATTTCCTCCAATATCTTACCTTCCACTGCCTCTTTTAATTTGGAGGTTGTTTTGAAAACCGCATGCATAAAGCATACTTACTCAATTTGCAAAATTAGAAGGACCTTGAAAGTGAGAATTATAGGATGTCAAATAATTTTTTATGTTTCTGTTGGTTTATTTGATTTTCTCTAATGTCTTATCTTCAATTGTTCTTTTTTTTTTTTGTGAAGATATCGAAGAAAGTGTGAAAAAGATAAAAAATAAATAAATAAATAAATGGCATAGTAGGGTCATGGATAAGGAATAAAATAATGCATATCCTTATTATGTTCTTATTATTTTTTTTTAATATTTGCCCGTTATAAGACTCTTTCTTCCACTTATTTTGATAATTTTGAAATTCTTTAGGCTTGGCTCCCTAATTACATTTTCCATCTCCAAACTGATATTCTTAATTTAACCAAAAGCATCACAATGAAAGGGCCTTTCACCATGAGAATCGGACAAAACCAAACTGTATTGAGATTGTTGATTTAGTTTCGTTCAATTTATATGTAAACTCAAATACTCCATTAAAATGGCATCTTGGGTAACTGCTAATCGTAAATGTGACAAACAATTATGTCATGTATTAATATTGATTTCAAGTGGGAAATCTTATTGTAAATTATGTGAACATAAAGAATCTGTTTCTTCTAATATCTCCAGAATATGTCGTCAATGCAACAATCTAAATTGATGTATTTGTTTTTATTTTCATTTTTTTACTTGTTTAAGAATGAAGGATTACCTATCTTTTTGTAATTCGTTATAATAAGTTTAGAATTATTTTAACATACACCTATTCTAGTATACTTATATTATATATTTAACAACTTCAAACAAATGAAACATGTAATTTGTAGTTGCATTCGGTGTCATTAATTATCGACTATTGAGTGTGTACATGTTAAATGTTGAAATCAATTAACCTCTGTGAAATAATATCAAATTATTTTATTTTATTTTTTAATCGAATTAGAATTTATATTTTTTTTTAATATGACATATAGCTTCTTTAAATATTATTCTACGCGGTGGTAAAAATATTAAACAAATGTGCCACAAACAAAATAAAATGTAACATGTAAATGGAAGGTACGTAAAGGGTTAAGATGACAATACTCCTTTGATTTACATGCAAATGTGTGCTACCCAAAATTATTCAATACTCCTTTGATTTACTAAGTAATTATTTAATAAGAGAAGAAGTTTATGATGATATTGAATTATTATAATTTTATATAAAACAACAACAATTAAGTCTTTTGTCCCAAACAAGTTGGGATAGACTAGAAAAGAAACCCAACAAGAGAAATCATCAAAAAAGAATATATAAAAGTAGATACTAATAATAGTAATAGTAATAATAATAATAATAATAATAATAATAATAATAATAATAATAATAATAATAATAATAATAAAATCTATACCTCAACCAGAATCTAATAATGTAACCTACAAACTTATGATATCACTCCTACTCCTAGATAAGATAAAAAGAAAATGATTATGACAATATTCTTTTCTCTTTTTCTTTTGTATGCCCTTCTATTTTTACATTATTTTGCTTCAAAATATTTGAAATGTCCCTTGTCGATTCTCTTTACCATTATCAGATGTGAATATGTGATGCGTACATACCTCATTGCGAAGTATTCCAAGCAAATAAACACTAATGTTATGACACTATGATTGTCTTAGCTATCTTAATCTCGTAAAAAATTTAAATTTAAGCATTTGAACTTCTGGTATCTTATTAACAAAACCATCTGACGTATTACGAAAAAAGGGCATCAATGATTTTAAAAATTAAAATTTCATCCCGTAAATAAATTATATTTATATTATTCATACGTACTTGATAATCATGATATTTAATCAAATAGGAAAAAAATGAGCTTGTTAACTGTTTGCTATCTTATATAATTAAAAATTTTCATATCGTAAAAGTTGGATAAGAAAAGTTGGGCTATCAATTTATCTGCTTGTTTTTCTAGATAGTATGCATAGCAACTCAATGAAGAAAACGTGAGAGTTCAATACAGTTGGCGAGTAGTTTCGTCGTTTACTTTTCGTAAGATAAAAAAATGTGGTGATTAGTGAACGCATTTAATTTCGACAAAAAATTATCACAGTACGAAAATTTGGGAGAGGAGGACTTATGAAAGTAAAAATCGGGGAGGGGGAAGCACGTGCGCAACACGTGCAAATCCGCGTGTGCCCAACACGTGCTAAGGAAAGATGCCACTTGGTAGCAACGATGCTAACAAAATTCGCATCTGACGAAGTTAAATTTTTGCAAATACAACATGGGAAAGTATCATTTTACTGTCCGATGAAGTTATTCTATTCTTTTGGCGACACAAAGTTGTTCTTTCCGGAGAACAAAATTTTGACAAATGACACCGTTTATTGTATATTTATCATTTTTATGGCTTGCAATCATGCAAATAGTTGATTCTTGCAGTCGTGTTATTAGCTAGTTAACATAAAAATGTTATACAAATAATTTAACGCCTCACAGCTTCTTTTTTTTTAATTTTTAAAAGAATTTTATAAGCACGCTGTCAATTCGAATTAGGCACGCTAATGTATTGAAATAAAAGTCGTTTCCAAGTAATAAAAAAACCACAGTTAATATTTTTGCCGAATGATCCCTCTCATTGTACAGATTGAAAACAATGTGCAACATAAACTATTTTTCTCGAAGCCGTCAAAATTTCGTTTTGAAGGCCCAATTAAACTGTGGTTTAAAGAAGAACTTTCTGGGCCCAGAGCCCCAGACCAGGTCTAACCCCACACTCTCTACATTATTTTCTATATAACTTTAGTATAGCTGGTTACTACCATACTTAGTTTGACCCGGTTCAATTTCATTAACTGAAAAAATGCACACCTAAATTGAAAACCCACCTCCTCTCTGGGGCCGACTGCCGACTCTACGACGATTCCGACTTTAGACCACACGCTTCACCCTTGGCCCAGAATATTCCCCATCTCTGATCTCTATCGTCAGATTTGAAAATTTAACGGCTGAGATCACTAACTAGCAAATTAGTTCCAAAACCCTAGGAGAAGCATTGATTCAAGCATCCGCCTCCGTTGTAAGTAAACCCAGTGGAGGAACCATTCCATTCCATTCCTCTGCGCGTTTGAGTCAAGCGGAGGGGGAAAGGAAGCAAAGAAGAAAACATGTCTTTTTCTTTCTACGAATCAACCAACTGTTCTGTTCAAGTTGAAAACATTTCAATTATAATGTTCACTCAAAGGTTGAAAGTTGAAACCTTCCCTTGTCGCCTTCTCCTTCTACTACTATAGGGGTCGTTTGGATGTGTCCGGAATTTGGGGATTTTTCAATTCCGGGCATAAATTTTAATATAAACAATTTATCTCTCTCACAAAGTTACACACTTTCCAACGAAAATCTGTATTCCTTTCTAGAAATTGGCTATTCCTAACCCATCCAAACGACCCCATAAATACTCTCTCTTCGAGTCTCTCTTCTCTCATCAAATCTAAAGAGAGAAAAATCTTTAAATAGTGTCATAGCATATGTCACAGAGAAGCCAAGTCCCACATTCCGCTTGTATCTCATTGTATCTCCACTTTCATCTCAAGGTCTCCAGTGAGATCTCCATTTGGTAGAATTCAATTCGATCCATCTCTGTAAAGAGAAGAAAGTACTTCGTTTTTGTGAATTGTGACAACTTTTTAGTTTGATCCAAGAAAACAGAGATGGGTCTGAAGGGATTTGTCGAAGGCGGCATTGCCTCGGTAATCGCCGGCTGTTCCACGCATCCTCTTGATCTGATCAAGGTGAGAATGCAACTACAAGGAGAAACTATTGTGCCTCCTAACCCGGCTTTTCGGCCGGCGCTATCCTTCCATAGTGGTGCCACCATGGCATTGCCCCACCACCACTTCCAGCCACCTCCTCCTGTTCGTAAACCCGGTCCAATAGCAGTCGGAGCCCAAATTCTTCGCTCAGAGGGGCCTCTCGGCCTCTTCTCTGGTGTCTCTGCCACTGTCCTCCGTCAAACTCTTTACTCCACCACTCGAATGGGCTTGTATGATTACTTGAAAAAGAAATGGTCGGCTGATGGAAACGGCACCTCCCTCCCTGTACAACTCAAAATTGCGGCCGGGTTCATCTCTGGCGGCATTGGTGCTGCCGTTGGCAACCCTGCTGATGTGGCAATGGTCAGAATGCAGGCTGATGGTCGGCTCCCGATAGCTGAGCGCCGTAATTACAAAAGTGTCGGTGATGCCATAACCCGCATGGTACGCCACGAAGGAATTCAGAGCCTTTGGACAGGATCATCTCTGACGATCAACCGTGCCATGATTGTGACAGCATCACAGCTCGCGACATACGACCAGGCAAAGGAAGCAATACTGGGCTGGAGGGGGAAGGAGGCTGATGGACTCGGGACCCATGTGGCAGCTAGTTTTACCGCTGGGTTGGTGGCAGCTGCTGCATCAAACCCGGTGGACGTGGTGAAGACGAGGGTTATGAACATGAAGGTGGAATGTGGGAAGCCACCGCCATATGCCGGTGCCATGGACTGTTTGGTGAAGACAGTGAGTAAGGAGGGGGTGATGTCACTGTATAAAGGGTTTATACCGACAGTCACGCGGCAGGGGCCGTTCACGGTTGTACTGTTTGTGACACTAGAGCAGGTGAAGAAGGTGTTCGCCGGAGTTGATTTTTAAAGAACGGTTTCATGACTGTGCATGGTAAAGTTGGTTGATTTTTCATGAGCTGTTCAATTTTAGATGGCATCTATGGCCTATCCATTTGATTTTTTTTTTTCCTGAATTTTTTGTTGTTATGGGTTAATTTTTTGTTTTTGGGTTAACTAAAGATTAATTTGGGTTCACTTGAGATTTTCTCTGGTTGAATTTGAGAAGATGATACTGATGAAATTAAAATTTACAATGCCAATGTGGGAATGTATCATTTTTATCTGCTATCTGCAGTTGCAGAGAACAACCAATTTTGTTTGAGGCTCCGAGGATGAAATACAGAAATTTCGTTCATAATGGCTGTCATCGCTCATCAGTGTCATAGCCCCACTATGATCTCCATCAGTTTTTTAAAGCAATTTATCACCTCGCATAATAAGGGCTAAGATAGTAGTCATGACAGTCCAATTATGAGATCTTACACAGTCCAATCTTCGTTGCTCTTTTTTTCTTTTTATTTCTGAAATGAATTGAAATGTTATATTGCGAACAATAATTTTTCTTGTCCACTATTATTTTAACAAACAAAAAGAGCAACGAAGATTGCTCTCATTTGTGATATTTCTGAAAATTACGATGTGCCAAGTATCTGGTGGCTGGGAAGTAAACAGATAAATAAAATTGTAAGAGGCAGATGGAGTCTGTATATTGTGATGCAGTTCTATTTTTCAGAAGAGATATATCGGAACCAACATTTTATGATTTTTTTTTTTTTTTTGACCGACTCAATGGTTGTCAAATTACCCAAAAAAAAAATGCCAAATTCCTTAATTTTAATGCAAATTAAATAAATATTAGCTTCCTAGTGTGTCAACTGTTAACTTTTCCAATTTTTAGACAAATAATCAGTTATGTTTCAAATGGATCAATTTTTATACACTACTTATTTTAATTACAGAGAACACATCCAAGATATTAATTAATTTTTTTTAATAATAAGTTTAAATTGTTGTTGAACGATTTTGTTATCAATCAAGCCTTTTTATCCCAAAATTTTGTCATTTATTTAAATATTTTTTAATTTATAATTGACAATTATCAATTGCCGCGATATTATAATTTGCTTGACTGCTGTGAACCCGTTGTCTCTTATTTATGATGCTCGTTAAAGATGACAATAAAGAAAAGCATTCTATAAGAAAAAAAAAAATTAAAAGAATGCAAACAAAAACTGGAAGCAAATCCGATATAGTGCAACACCATGTAATGCAGCAATCCAGATGGACTAGATATTTCAAAATCAATCCAACAATTTTCTCTCGGATATCTTAGTTTTTCTATAATAAATGTATATCGGTGAATTAGTTTTGAAGGATCTAAATTATTGTGCTACATGGTGTAGGGCAACACTAGATTTGAAAACTAGGGCACTTGCTTTTCTGGAAAAAAATAAAATAAAATAAAGAATTGGACACTTTCGAGGTGTCAACGGAGTCAGCCACGAAGCAGGAAATTAATTGGTTACTAGATTAAAATAGCCTCAATAATTAAATTAATCTCATAGTCTCATTAATTAGTTCTAAAGTTCGACCAAGTAGTGCAGTTAGCATTTTAACTTTTCAACCTTTCAAAGAGGGATAAAAATTAATAAAGCAAAAATCCCACAATTGTGATTATAGATTTTTAGTGGCACTCAACGGTGTTGGTGTAGAAGTGTTTTAGATGCGTCACTACTCACTAGTTTTAAATACATTCGAAATTTAAGACTCGATCATACATACAGTGTGTTTGATAAGCCTACATTAATATACTAGTAATATCTTCTTCTATTAAAATGCTCTCGAACTAGCAAGCAGCAGTGAAACAACATCATTAAAAAAGGATTTTAACGGTGCTGTTTCACTGCTTAGGCAACATCGTTTTTATCTTTTTTTTAGACAATACTAGATGGTGGCTATCTAGTTAGCAACATCGTTTTATCTCCAAACGCATTTTTGAATTTTAAATGGCAAATTTCACCCTACTATTAAATTTTGTGCACACGAAAAATAGAATCTGTTCAAATTTTCTTCATGTGTTTATATACCATCAAATGTGTTGTTTATTGATTGAACACATTTAGATTTTGGAAGTTGATAGCAAGTTTAAAGCATGCCAGGTCAATTAAAATTGTCTCTCTTTTTTTTTAAAAAAAAAAAGGTGTTGTTTATTGATTAAGTTGTACATTCGTTCAAGTCGGCAGAACATTTTATTTTTTAAGTTCGATTATTCAAGCTGGAACTAAGATTTGATAAATCAAATCAACTCGTTTCAGTAATTACACACAACAATTTAATAACTAAGGTAATTTGTCATTTAACCAAAAAAAAAAAAAAACAAATGTTCCAATAAATGTAATTGTTGTCCCAAGCATAACCCGTTCCAAGGGGATTAATGCGTGATGGTGGGCTATAAAGTAACAACTGTAACAGTGATGCATTACGAATTTATGTATAATTTAAAAAGAGTTTATAAGTAAAAAGTCGAAGATATATGCAACATAAAATTTAATGGAATCCCCGAATTCATACACTATGGTATAAAAAGTAGTGTTTATATTTTCTATATAATCTGTAATACATTTTTGTTATAAAATATAAATAACTCAAATAAAGAAAATATAAACATTTTTGGAGGTGCAGATAAGAAGTACAATAACAGTACGTTTCACATAATTGTATATGCTTCGTTTCGACATATTTTTTATGTCAATTGACTCAATTGTCATCATTGGTAAAATAAGATAATCGACAACATATTACTTTAATTTTTGTAATGAGGACATTAAAATGACAAAATACTCCCCATGATTAGATTTAGGATTATCATGTTTTCTTTCCATGACAATATTTTTTATTTTTTTAATTTATGGAACATGTATTTTTTCTAACTGCTTTACGCTGTAAAAATACTTGGGAAAAGTGGCATATGATATAGAATAAAGTATAGTTTAGTTATGATTCATTGAATTTGATGGTTTAACTTTTTTTATTTGCAGAGAAAATAATCTATCATATCTTATTTAAAAAAGCATAAAATGCTTTGCAGTTTATTAATCACAGTCATCTGGTGGCACATTTAACAGAACAACTTGCTGGTTTTTGACATAATAATATTCTATTTTGGATGAACCATGCTATTTTATAAATCGCACTAACACAACCTTAACAAGTTGAAAATGTGCGAAATGCTTTCTTCCGTGTGCAAAATTGGAGCAATTATTGTTGCCAATTGCGCAAAATATTGTCTTTTTTGGGCGACTTGAGGTCTTTTAAAAGAATGCTGCGTCACCTGTTTTTTTCCTTTCACCCAAATGGAGCACTTGCCGAAACCACACGACTCATTTTGTTTATTTGCTGAAACCATGGGCGACTCATTTCACCGTAATAGCAAAACCACCTTAAATTTATCAACGAGCTTTGTTTGGTAAATTCTTTAATAAAATGCAAAGAAATGAAAAGAATGTCAAATTTTTAATACTTTTGTAACTGTTTCGCATTATTTATGGCCTTAATTATCAAATTTTATTTTTTTTCTTATGTATTTTGGTCGGACGGCTAATTATATAATTATCTTTCTTGATTTCAAAAAATATGCGTATAGTGTGTTTAGTTTGCATTATAATTGTTAAAGAATTAAAGTTTCGGTATATTTCTTTGTATGAATTAAGCACGACATGTTGTTTTGCATTAATTTTTTTAATGTAGAGAAATAATATATATTACTAGTGCATTTCTTTCTGTTTTGGGAAAAAATAAGTTTTTATCAGAAGCGAGCTCCGAACAAAATATCCCAATAAATAGGAATAGTCTAAAAGTAAAAAAAAAAGAAGGATAAATTTAATTCATATATTTAGTTGCGTCCAGCAAGTATTAATTAATGAAACTAGCAGCGGTGCCCACCCAATTTATGAGGGACTTTAATATGTTAACATATTATCTGATATGGAAATGTTGTAAATTTTCAATATTTAAAGTCAATGTTGTTTTTATCGGCACAGAAGGTAGCAGCAATATTCACCGGTTAACAAATATAATCAATAAAAGTAACACATGTGAATAGTTAAAAAAATAATTCGATGAAAATAAATATACTTCTCAATAAAAAGTTTCGCATAAATACATCGTGTCAAGACGTGTCACAACCAGTAAGTCAAATAATCAATTGGTATTAACTTTATATGCTTTATTTAAAGAACGATTACACTGATCTCTTAGCTAGGCTGGTTTTCTTGATTGGCATTCCTCAAAATAACTTATAATTTACTTACAAAACAATTACAATACTTGGGTGCACGTATGAAACGAATATAAATTTTCCCTAGTCCTAGAAAATAAATTTTCCCTAGTACGGATCCGAGCTTATCGTAGAATAATAATATCTGCATCATAGTCATTTAGGCATAGTTATATAGTGAGAGCGATGTCCAAATTAATGAGAGTGCTATTCAAATTAATGCAAAGTTATATAATAATTATAGGCATTACTGCCAAGCCGTGTTGCAAATGCTAATTAGACAGTTTAGGTTTTCCACCAATAATAGCAGTCAGTCGGACTGTATATGATATCTGAAAGCCCAAATACAGAAGGCTCATGCAACACAATGAAGTTCCGGAAAAATAAAAAATATTATTAAAATATTCACAAATTTTAAAATAATACTAAAATAATAAGAATTATATAAATAGTATCGCTATATCGGATTTTGAAATACAGATACTAGTATCGGTTTTCTAAAAATTGATACTGGCTAGTATCAAAAAACCGATACAAGCCTTTTTTTTTTAGCGATTTTTTATAAAATATTGATTATTTTTATTATTTTTTTTTTTTAAATTAATTTAAATAATATTAAGATATTTGATTGATGAAAAAGATAATATATATTTGTTTTGAACATATTTATAACAAAGATAATATATATCATTCATGACAATAATTATTTTTATTTATGTTTTTATTTAAATGATTAGTTTTTTCAGAATTGATTTGTTAAGTACTTTGGCGATTTTTCATTTTTTTCTCTGTTTGGAGTTAGGTTATGAAAATCATAGATATGAAAGTATGAGTCACTTGTTCACACAAGGTGATTTTTTTTTAATTTCTTGAAACTATTTTTCACGTAGTTTTTCTATCCCAAAAACTGAAGAAATTACAAGAACAGTTTCTTGGAATTGATTTGTTATGTATTTTGGGGATTTTCTATTTTTTCGTGTTTGGAGATAGATTGTGAAAATCACAGGTATGAAAGTATAGTCGCTTGTTTACACAACGTGATTTTTTTTTTTTTTTTTTTTTCATTTCAAAAAAAAAAACGTGATTTTTTTTTGGATTTTTATAACTACTTTTAGCATAGTTTTTTCAATCTCGAAAACTGAAGAAATTACGTCTTTTTTTAACATTAGAACTTCAAACACGTATAACTTTTGATAGGAACGACCGTATGGGACAAACTACCTCAATCCAGAAAACTTACGAGGAGATCTACAGGATTTATGGGAATCTATGTTACTTGGGTGCGGGTACGGGTATCGTATCCGATTCGATGCGGGTGCGGGGATACGGCATTTTTCAAAAAACTCGGATACGTCTGTATATATAAAATAATAAAAATAATATATTTTGTAATTAAAAAACTAATTTATATATTTTATTAATATAATGTTAGTAACAGTATATTATAATCTTTCACTATAAAGAAATTTAACGGTTAATAATCTTTCAATTTATAATGTTATTAACAGCCCTATGACATTTTTCTATCGCCCTACTAGTATAGAAAATAATGTTGGATGTAAGGATGTTCATCATTTTCGTTATTGACAGCCATAACAATCAACACAGTGACAACCCAATATGTCGGCCCAATAAGCATAGTTATTTTTCCGGTTTTGAGGTGACTTTTTAGTCCCACAAAGGGAAAGGAAGCTATACATGGATGGTATATATAAAGCAACATTATTAGGCGAAAGTGCACATGATGTGCGTGTGTGGCATTCTGTCTTTGAGGCTGGACCACTTTCGCCTCTCTCTATGAATCACTTTATATTTATATTTATATTTATATTTATATTTATATTTATATTTATATTTATATTTATATTTATATTTATATTTATATTTATATTTATATTTATATTTATATTTATATTTATATTTATATTTATATTTATATTTATATTTATATTTATATTTATATTTATATTTATATTTATATTTATATTTATATTTATATTTATATTTATATTTATATTTATATTTATATTTATATTTATATATATATATATATATATATATTATACATTATACCTATATAAAAGTACGACACACAGTTGTTGTCAAAAATCGTGCTATGAACAGTAACTTTTTTCTTTTTCTGAGAATTATCTGGTCCGTTCGTCCCGTGATCAAACGGTTGCCTCCTCAATTCTGATATCGGTGGCTGTAGGCAGCTAAGAAATAGATCTGGCGTAGGGAATTTAATGTGATTAAACGGTACTGTATGGTATGTCTGACTGTATTCTTGATGGTCTTCGGCATTAAATGAAGCTCCTAGCATTACTGTGTTGACCGACAAAAGCTCTTCTCTTCCATTTTTGCTTCTTGCTGACCGCACTCAGCACATTTGGGGAAAAAGAGAGTTTGGAAAGAGGGTAGGTGAGAACTGAGAAGTGATTCATTTTCTAATTTTCCGATCGTGCTAGTAGTCGGCAATCATTGCTCTCCTCACGACGAAGATTCCGTAGAGATCCCTCTTCCTCGAATTTTCTTCATTGTGCGCTGCCCATCGACCCAAGTTCTGTCCAAAATCCGAGTCGATCACAAGTACTAAACGAGTTTCAGCAACACCGAGTTGAAGGAGAAGGGAAGGGGACTGGGGACAGGGTTGGAGGTAGCGGAGAAGGATTAGAGGAGGTGGCACTAGCATGATGATTGATTGGGTAAATATAAATTCAGCTTTTTTTTATTAAGTTTTCATGTACTTCAAATTTGATATTTCCGTAATTCTTTTGCATAAGTTTTGAGTAAATTATTTACTGATTTTCGCCATCTTTCTTTACTGAATCTGTTTTGGCATTTTGCCTAAATTTAATTTTTTTTCGTTTCTATTTCAGAGGTTGAATCATCATTCAAGCAGCAACAAGAAGGTTCCCGATTTATATTTCTTTAGATAAAGCACATCTCTTTTAGCGAGATTGCCAAAATAATCTGAACGGTTGTCACAGAGGTGAATCTCAGTAAGAAGTGCAAGGGTATTTTAGTCAAAAGAGCAAAAAAATGGGAGTGAATCTCTACAGTGAGTCGTCTAGAGTGAGTCGTGAAAGCAATTCCCCTCTTTTAGGTATTAAATTTTATCACCCTTTTCTATATTTTCTGATTTGCTTGGTTCTGAATGTTTATCAATGTTGCCTTTGACTTGACGTGTTCAATGATACAATCACACAGCCACATGAGGTTATTTGCTTTACTTGAAGTATTTTGGATTTCTACAAAGCATGACTTTATGATTGCTTCTTTGAAAGAGCAAATACAGATAATTGTGATGTTAAATATTGAATTAATCAAGACAAATAATGTCTAATTTAGTAAATATAGCTTGAATATCTGTAGTTATCTGTAGTTTACTTCTTCGGGTACATTTTTATCTATAGCCTAACCTAAGACTGAAATTATTTTAGATTGGAGGGCATTATGAAACATTACAAAAACTTTGTTGTCTTGGTGAATTATAGCCTTTTAAAAGTGGTTTGTTCTTAAGTGAGATTTTTTGAGGGCATCTTACAGTTTGTTCCTATGAGAGTTATCCCAAATATTCCCTCAAGGTGGCATTGTAGAAAATGAAAACTAAGTCCTTATATAAAACTGACATGAACTTTAAGAAAGGAAGAGAGATATAATGATCCAAAAAAATTAGTTGCACTGTCGGTTTTCCTAACATTAGCTCTATTTGCCAAATTTATGGGCAGCAAGAAGAGACAAGGATACATTTATTTTTTCAATGTGCAATCACAAGGCACACTTGCAACACTTCAATTTTCCCTTTGAGGATTTATCAATTGATTGGGACTTTTAATTTCATTACAACTAACCTAAACGATTACCAGTATGCAATTTGTTGCTATAAACTGTGATACATCTGGAAGACCATAAAAAATTTCTTATTTTTAGGGACAACCTATTTCTATATACCAAATTCTAGCTCAAGTTCAATAATCACCAAAAAATCGCACTACTGCAAAAAAAAAAAAAAAAGAAAAAAAAAAAGATCATCATTCCTTTTGATATTTAAGAGACAGTCCCCTTCCAATTCCTTTTGATATTTAAGAGAGCCCCCTTCCAATAAAAAGAAAAATAATGTTGAACAAATATACCTGCTATCAAATAGAATAACAATAATACTTTGACAACATCAAGACCCAAATATTTGAAACTTTTTAAAATTCATGATTTTTTTGTTTTCCAGGTTGCTAAGATAACTAACAACTTGGCAATGGCAATAAGCATTATTGGTGTGTCAGAAACACTTTATCTTGGCCAAAACCTAGGAGTCAAAGCAAGTATCTTGACAAATGTATTCATTGTTCAAGTGCACGTTGCTGGATTAGGTATAGTGTACCCAATTTTATTCTTGATTCTTTTATTTTTTACACTTAGAACCTGACTATATCAAAAGATGGTACCCAGTATTTTTCTCATATTTTCAAATAGCACCATGTTATAATAGTGTGGTAGATGATCTACAGTTTGCTGTATATTGTAAAATCTACCCTATTCAACCCCAACTTTCAATATTTATCTTTGTAAAAGTTATTGTTATAATCAGGTGTCACATGTAAACAAGTCAATTGATCTCATAGAGAGAATATTTGTATTTTTTTAATTATTGTAAACAAGTCAATTGACCTCAAGTTATTGTTTCAATATTTAGCATAAGTACTGTAAAATGCTATGTAAAAGGGAAGAATATTTGTATTTTTTTTAATTATTGTAAGGTGTCATAGTGGGCGATAAACATAAATCTGGCAGTCAACTTTTTGGCTATTTCATGAATGGACCAGGAAGCTACCAAAAATCACATGTTTTAATTAGTTAGCTATAATTGTTGTGAGATTTTATTAATTTAATATGTATTTTTTCTTTTATTCTTTCTTTTTTTAGATAAATTCCTTAGTGATTCTTACAATCCAGTACCAGTAGTAATGCAAGGAATACCTTCATCAAAGAATTATGAAGGTAGCTTTACATCTAAGTTCATAGTGGTAATATACTAAAGTTTATTTTTTCAGAGCATTTAGGTATCCGTGTGGATTATTTGACAAGTTTATATTTGATTCTATTAAGACAAAAGACTTGGGATTGACCACGTCATCAGTGGCCGAGGTTGGTCTAAATTGCCCCTTGATTAATTGTTGGCGGACATAACATGTAAGATAAATTCAACCTTTCAAATTACAATTTATGTTGTACCCTTGGAAACCTTAACACATCATATTTGAATATATATTTAATACTAAACATAAAAAGCATGGATACCACAAGTGAATTCTATGTGCTATTTGAATTCCATTATTTTTGTTTTCTCTAATTTGCTGAAACCTAAAAGGTCAGTTGTAAATCTTTGATAGGTGCTATTTGAATTCCATTTTTTAGTTACATCTTTACATTACAATATTTCTCATTCTTCACGGCAGTTCCTTGCAAAAATTCTTCTATACAGAGTACTTTCAGTTTCTGTTACCATAGTCTTTGGGCAAGATTAAATTAGCTGTTGTGGTTGGCAAAAAAAATGGTAGGAGAATTTTAAGCATAAATGATCCATCATAACCTTTATGGATATATTTAGTTCTTTAATTGAATATGTCATGCAACTTTTTATTTTAGCATCTCTTTGATAATTATTCAGGTATAGACCCTTAAGGTTTTAGTATAAAGAAAGTCAAGGGCATTAAGGTCAAATAAAACTATTTTTTTATTTAACAATCGAAAACAAATATTTCTATTTTTATACTGATTGCACATATGAGTACATTTTACAATTACACCGTTCTATAGTGATATTTAAATTAGTTAAAAATGTAAGTAAATTCTTCCATATCACAAAGATCCTATGCAGACCCTTTTTAGTGCTAGTGGTGTTTTTTTCTTATTTGATTTGACATTTTAAATCCACTTTAGACAATGCCAATTGTGCAATGCATGTTGTTTTTTTTATATCAGTTCTAATTTCTGATAATGATTTCATTAGAGATCACAGCTATTTGAAATGAAATTAGTTGAAGTATATGAACTTAAAATTGGGATGTTGTGTTATTAGTAGCATATTTGTTATTTTGTAACTTTTAATATTATATTATTTTACCCTACTAATCCTTGATGACCCTAGGAATTCCTTATCTATGGTTCCATGATTAACAAGGGTAATTAGTGCAGGTTACGATGGAGTGTTGCACCTTTCATTCCTCCTTCCACTGCTGCTACTTGGCTCAGGAGTCGCAAATCAGATATAAGTCATGCTTCCTTTGTTTATTTTGAAATTTTCTTTTATTAATTTCTAGAGTTATCTACTCTAAATTTGGATGAACTACTCTCAATTGATTTGTATTATTTTGTTTATAAAGTTTTGTACCAGTTCTTAGTTAAATTCCTTTGTCTTAAATATAACTAGGGACACCAGGAGTTTTGGGACTGATAGAATTAAATGAGGTTGGAAGGCAACAAGTAGCAGCAGGAAGGTATGCTTTCAGTTCAGTTGTGCAATTAAAATTGCATTTGATATAATTTGCAAAATGCTTGCCCAAGGAGCCTAATTTCAATGCCAAATAGTCTTCTAATCTAAAATCAGCAGCTCACACTACACAAATTATGTAAATCAATGTGATTTGAAAAAGGCAACTCATTGAATCATGATATTTATTTTAATTACTATTTGCAAAAGTTTGATTTTATTTTATCAAAAATTTTGTAAATAAAAAATAGCAAAGTATAATCATGAAATACTAATAAATAGTATTAAATTACTTTTTCCTAATGAAATTAAACCAACTAAGTGAAATTCTCTTATATTTGATGTAATCCTTTCATACTAGCTGATACTCTGAAAAGATGCAAACCTTTACACACGTTTTCGAATTTCAGAGGATCTTTTTCATTGCACTAAAAATAACACTAAGCATTTACATTGACTTACAATTAAGAATATTAACGCATGTTATATACTATACTATATGTTTATTTGCACAATGTGAGTACTCTTTCAATGTATTTTTCCAATGGATATAGGCATCAATCATTTAAATTAACATTGCTTTCAGTGAAGACAGGTGCGCACTCTCTTTGTAGTAGTTAGATCCAAATTATTAAATGAGCAATTGTTAATCAAAGTAACTTTTATTATTTTAGTACAATTTGCAAATGAAGCAACATATCAACTAATTCTATGGGTTCTGACTCAATGTTCCTTCATCAATGGAACCAGGATATAATTCAATAATATTAAGTTCTGTTTACATGATTGATAGATAAAGTGAATTTCCTTCGTGGGGATATGAAATGGACTCTATTATCAGATTATATGTCCAAACTTTACTCCTTTCTTCTTTTAAACACGAGAGATTTTTTCCCCCAAATTTGTTTTCCTTTATCATTTATTAACTGCAGCGCCAAATATGAGGATCTTAGGTGGAACTGGATTCATTGGATTCTACTAGGTAGACAAGCTGATAAAAAAAAGATCCTCAAAAAAAGAAAGCCGCGACCTACAATGTGTATGTTTTGAGAGGTTTATAAAAAAAAATTTAAATATGAGGGAAGTCGCGGTGAAGCCGCGATGACAAAGCACACTATTTCCTACATATGTAAAAGATATTCAATATTTTATTGAGAGTTAAACATAATTTTATTCTCTTTTTTCTCTACTAATTTAATTTTGCGCAATACATTAATGGATTGGTGACTGGAATTGGTTAAATATAGCTGATAATTATTTTATTTAATTAACTTATTTGTACAGATAAAACTTACTAAAAAGACACATCATGGGCTTTTTCGAAGTGATTTATGTGTCTCTCTTTATCAATATGTAATTGATTAGGCTTAATTAATTCTTATAAAATATAAACTATGAGGGTGGTCGCGGCAAAGCCGCGACAGCAGAGTCCCCTAGTTATATATATATGTTGTCCCTAAAGGAGGCGGCTTAATCAAGGTTTAGCGGAAGCAATTAAGATTTTAGACCGGTTTGGTATGAACTACCCTAACACAATTCAATTGGTACCCAACACAAGCAAGCACACAAGCAATTCAAGTATAGCAAGATAATAAAGAGAGAGAGAGAGAGAGAGAAATTGAACACTTGGTATGATTACGGAGTTCCGACCCGCTAGGAAAGGCTAGCCTTAGTCGTACGTCTCCGGGAGTTTCGCTACCACGAAAGGGCGCGTTCCGTTCAATTCCAATAAGAACGGGTTTACAACTTCGAACCGAATCACCTCTTCACAAGGACACTCGAGGTGGATCGGCCTAACTCAAATGGCACAACGGCCTCAAAGGAGAAGAGCTCTCAACCTATTCCAACCTACACCTAGCGACAATGTCGGGGCGGTGGTGTTTGAGGCTACTAAATCTCTCAAAATGGTCTAGCTATGAAAAGCTCAAGTGGAAGAGTATCCCTGTGCTCAAAAGGCTCTATTCTGGTCAATTTTTGCAAAGCAAAGCTCTCTATGGAGAGAGAACAAGGGGTGGATATAAATAGAGCTCATCAAAAGCTGTAAAACAACTCAGTTTGCTGTTGTGCGTTACACAACGCAATATTGCGTTACACGACCCACAGATAGCCGTTATAATAAAACAAACAAAACGAGCTATCCGTTGCTAGTGCGTTACACGACCCAATATTGCGTTGTACGACGCACTGGACGACCGTTATAGTAAAACAAAACGGATAAACTATCCGTTGAGTTGTCAGGTGCGTTATACGACGCGGACCACCCGTTGTGCAACGCAACATTAAATGAAATTAAATGATCAGGAAAAGTGAGTGAAAAAGGCCAGAGAAAAACCAAAGAAAGGTTGTACAACGTTTCAGTGCGTTATACAACGTTCTGGCTTGACTTGAGGATGTTGCGTTGCACGACGCATAAATTGCGTTGTATGATGCAGCTAGTGCGTTACACGACCTTCTGTTGCGTTGTGTAACGCACTGTTTCTGCTAAAGGAAAAAATTTTGCACAAACAGGTGCGTTATATAACCCAATATTGCGTTACACAACTCACTGGTGCGTTGTGTGACCCAATATTGCGTTACACGACGCACTGGGTCTGAAACTGAGAAAGATGCTGAGTTCTTGAGCTTTTCTGCTATCTAGACTATTTCAAGGATAAAAGGACTAAGGTAAACCTTCTATTAAAGTCTAAACTAGCCTATAAGCTCTCTAAATACTTGATCTTGATTTTGCACATAGTTTTTATCCAAGTCTTCAAACTTTGCATCTTCTTCCTATAAAACTCAAAGAAGATCGTTAAATGCCAAATGATATTGTTTTGTAATCGACAAACTTAGAGACGTTTAGTACAACAATCTCCCCATTTTGACGATTTGCAAAACAATATCATTAGTAAAGCGATTAAATTTTGGCATTTCACAAGCTTTATTACAATTCTCCCCCTTTTTGTAAATCGACAAAAGGTGAAACAATTGTAACAAGCTCCCCCTAAATTTATGGCTCCCCCTTAAATATGGAGAAAATGAATTGGAGAACCAATTTAGGGCACTACATGAAGTAGTGTGACCAATTTTTAACCTCTTAAAGAAATATGCAAAAAATAAAAGAGGCTCCCCCTAAATGTTTGGCTTATAAGACCGGGGGTAAACTTGGTATTTAGGCCACATTGGTTACCATACCATTAGTTGTACCACTAGAGGTACAAGCTTTTGGAACCCATTTACCTTTGGACTCACTATTTGGTTTCCTAAGTTTGCATTCCAAAGAGATATGTCCATTTTGGCAACAATAGTTGCAAAATGCATTGGTTGGCTTAGGTATGGTAGAACCCTTGACAAAATGAGAATAGTAATGGGCTCTAAGGTATTCGGCCTTCTTCTTAGGATCGGTGGATGAGACTTTGAAATTCTTGTTGCGATCCTTTTGGTAATGTTGGGAAACATTCTTTTGATGCTCATTAGATTGAGCCTTGTGGTTTTGAGAGTAGTGTTGCTCTTTAAATTCATAAAACCATCCATCGGGTCCTCTAAAATAAATTTTATTGGACGCCTTTGGAGCAAAAACCTCCTTGTTTTGATGATGCAAATTCTTTTTGTTTTGCACTCTAGTGTTTCTAGGCTTCCGTTGGTACATATGTGCATGACCACGAGAATTCCTAGGTTTTTGAAATTGTGTATTTTGTGCATTTTGTTTCCCATCATTTTGTGACAAGTTCTTTTTCTTGGTTTGATAGGGCTTTTGGTAACCAAGACCGGATTTGTCATGAGGTTTTTGACCTTTGAAAAGGTTTTTCAAATCCATTTTAGGGACTTGAGCTAAAATCGGTTTTTCAAGTTGTTTTTCAAGCTCCTTAATTTTAGACTCATACTCACCCATCTTAGAAGTAAGCTCATCTACCTTAGCTTTTAGGATGTCTATGGTATCGGCTTTCCTAACCAAGGCATCATGGGTGGCATCAAGAATAGAATTCAACCTATCACAATCAACACATTTGGTTGAACTAGTTGGTTCATCACCACTCTCACTATCATCATCGCTAAAAGAATCATTGAGAGGGAGATATACCTTAGGAGAGCTCAATTTTGGTGAAGTCGGTGGAGATGGAGGTGGTGGTGCCTTACGCGCTTGGATTAGTGGATGAACAAATCTTGTCCCTTGATTGAACTCGTTGAGGACGTCCTTCACGAAGTCATCTTCCACATCATCCGTTGAGAATACCACCTCTTCCACATTTGCCACCATAGCATACACCTCATGAGAATCCGAGTCGGACGAGCTTGTTTCGGATTCAACATCCCACAATGCATGCATGGCTTGAGCCTTCTTCTTTTCCTTCTTGTGCTTAGGTTTTAGCTTGTGGTTTTGCACTTGAGGGAAAAGCTTGTGACACTTGTGCATGGAATGTCCTTCTTTATTGCACACAAAGCACAACTCCCGTTCATCATGGGCTATTCTCTCCTTGTTGAACTTCTCCTCATGCTTGAGCAACCCACGAAACATTTTCTCAATCACCACTTCTTGCCTTGCCTCATCAAGCTCGTAGAGGTTCAAGGGTGTTTGATGTGGGTATCGGCGATGGAAGGATTGAGAGTAGGATGTGGAGGTGGGATTGCTCGTGGATGTCATGGCTAGGGTTCTTGGAGGATGCCCTAGTTTGGCGAGTTGTTTGAGTTTCTCCTCCACACATCGAAGTTCGGTGTACATTTGCTCCGGTGTGTACTCATGATCCATTCGGATAATGGTCTCAAGCGAAGTGATATGAGCATCCCATTCGTGCATTCCACTCATAGCCCGCATCATCTTTCCTACAATCTTGCCATTTGTTAGGGGCTCACCTCTTTCGGTGAATTCATTTTGGAGTTGTACAAGACGAGTGTACATATCCTCAATGGATTCACCATCCTTTATGTGGAAATTCTCAAATTGAGAGTACAACTCATACAATTTAGAGTGTCTAATTTGAGAATTTCCCTCATAACGGGTGAGGAGAGCCATCCACATATCGTGTGCTAGATCAAAACGACTAAGGGTTACACCAATTGATTCATGGACCGAGGCTAATATGGCATTAACCGCACAATCATTGTCCTTTCGGTCATCAAGGGACTTCTTAGTCAAATCGGTAGAATTTGGCCTAAATTGGGGGGTATACCGATTTTCTACCATGTGCCAATATCCTAAGATATTGAGGTAGTTCACCATGCATCTCTTCCAAAAAGAGAAATTTCTACAATTTTGGCCTAATTTATCCGGTCTCTCTACAAATCGAGCCGCCATGACCGAAAACCGAGATTAAGACTAACTTAATCGAGGTTCCCGCTCTGATACCACTTTGTTGTCCCTAAAGGAGGCGGCTTAATCAAGGTTTAGCGGAAGCAATTAAGATTTTAGACCGGTTTGGTATGAACTACCCTAACACAATTCAATTGGTACCCAACACAAGCAAGCACACAAGCAATTCAAGTATAGCAAGATAATAAAGAGAGAGAGAGAGAGAGAAATTGAACACTTGGTATGATTACGGAGTTCCGACCCGCTAGGAAAGGCTAGCCTTAGTCGTACGTCTCCGGGAGTTTCGCTACCACGAAAGGGCGCGCTCCGTTCAATTCCAATAAGAACGGGTCTACAACTTCGAACCGAATCACCTCTTCACAAGGACACTCGAGGTGGATCGGCCTAACTCAAATGGCACAACGGCCTCAAAGGAGAAGAGCTCTCAACCTATTCCAACCTACACCTAGCGACAATGTCGGGGCGGTGGTGTTTGAGGCTACTAAATCTCTCAAAATGGTCTAGCTATGAAAAGCTCAAGTGGAAGAGTATCCCTGTGCTCAAAAGGCTCTATTCTGGTCAATTTTTGCAAAGCAAAGCTCTCTATGGAGAGAGAACAAGGGGTGGATATAAATAGAGCTCATCAAAAGCTGTAAAACAACTCAGTTTGCTGTTGTGCGTTACACAACGCAATATTGCGTTACACGACCCACAGATAGCCGTTATAATAAAACAAACAAAACGAGCTATCCGTTGCTAGTGCGTTACACGACCCAATATTGCGTTGTACGACGCACTGGACGACCGTTATAGTAAAACAAAACGGATAAACTATCCGTTGAGTTGTCAGGTGCGTTATACGACGCGGACCACCCGTTGTGCAACGCAACATTAAATGAAATTAAATGATCAGGAAAAGTGAGTGAAAAAGGCCAGAGAAAAACCAAAGAAAGGTTGTACAACGTTTCAGTGCGTTATACAACGTTCTGGCTTGACTTGAGGATGTTGCGTTGCACGACGCATAAATTGCGTTGTATGATGCAGCTAGTGCGTTACACGACCTTCTGTTGCGTTGTGTAACGCACTGTTTCTGCTAAAGGAAAAAATTTTGCACAAACAGGTGCGTTATATAACCCAATATTGCGTTACACAACTCACTGGTGCGTTGTGTGACCCAATATTGCGTTACACGACGCACTGGGTCTGAAACTGAGAAAGATGCTGAGTTCTTGAGCTTTTCTGCTATCTAGACTATTTCAAGGATAAAAGGACTAAGGTAAACCTTCTATTAAAGTCTAAACTAGCCTATAAGCTCTCTAAATACTTGATCTTGATTTTGCACATAGTTTTTATCCAAGTCTTCAAACTTTGCATCTTCTTCCTATAAAACTCAAAGAAGATCGTTAAATGCCAAATGATATTGTTTTGTAATCGACAAACTTAGAGACGTTTAGTACAACAATATATATATGTTAAACTTAAATATGTTAAAGTCCAAGATCGGATACGGCAACCTATTAGTGCCGATACACGAATTGCAACCGTGTCCATGACCGTATCTGACGGTCAAAATTGAATGAGATACTTGGATACGCCACCTGGCGCGTCCGGTGCGTATCGCACGCGAATCGCACACGTATCCGCGTCGGATACGTATCGAATTCGGGACACGACAGTGAAATGGAGTATCCACGTAACATAGATGGGAATTGATCCCGTCATGACCATTTTCGGAGCCAAAAAATGATGTCTAAACTATTGGAGTTATGTCCTAAAGTCAATATTTGATGACTTAATTTTTAGTTTATGTTATTGATGATATTTGATCATTTATTTCTAGGATTTATTATCGACAGATCATTCAGGTTGAGGATCTGAATTATGGATCTCTGTGTTTCATTTGTAATTAAATGACAATAATAAATCTGAATCGTCCATAATCTTGATAATTAACAAGGAACATTAATTATCATATAAGATTAGTATGCAAGTTAAGTGATGATTAAGTTCTACAAATCATAGGTAAGGAGTTACCAACTTAATTGCATATGTGTATGTTACTGGAACATAGCATAGGACTTGACCCAATGAAATAAATATATGGATTGTGTTATGTGTCATTATTTATTGCATATGAGTTTGATTCTAAGTTTGAGATGGTTCAACTTTTTCACATGAGGATAGGATCTATAAATATCGTTTAACGTTGATTCCTGATAAGGGCTGCTATATGGGCTTTATTTATGTTCCCTTGAATTGTGCGAAGACAAGTTGTTCATCAAGAAAACCGTATGTCCCTCATTAGTAGACCTAGTGAGTGATGATATATGTTGAGCCCCTTGATGGAGTTGGATCGTATGCATGCAAACTAGACGATCATCTCTAGATCAAGAAATGTATAATCTGCAAGAATGACACATTCATATCTTGGATTATACAGTGATATCATGTGACATAAGAATCAAAATAAGGAAATACTTTATTTCTTATGCAGGATTGAAATACTATAAAAGTATAGTATTTGTTTATGTTAATTGGGAATCATAACGTGTTGCTAGATACCGCTTATGATTATTGGAAATAAATAACGATTTAATTTTCATGGCTAACATGACATAAATCCTTGAGGGTCACACGAATAAAAAGGCTCTTAATCAACAGTGCATTGATATTAGTTTATTTGCATTGGAGAATGCAATATATGATAAGTTGATTAATTAATTATATACCGTTGCGAACCGTTATAATTAATTATATCAAATGGATCATATAAAACTAATTAATGCAAAGTTTAATTCTATAATAATTATCAATGAGTTGATAATTAATTTTTTCTTCGACATAATTTAATATCATTATATAAATTATATTAAGTATATGGGCTTTCATTCAATTAGCCAATTTGAGCCCAAATTTGAATGCAATTGAAAGGGCCAATAATTAATAGAATTAATGTGCAATTGAAACATTGTTTCATGGGCTAAAAGGCCCATTATATGGCAGCCAAGAAGGAGTCCAAGTGGTCCCCAAGTGGATTAGGTTGGGAGGTCTATATAAGGACCACATAAGAGTGAATTAAGGTAACTTTTTCACACCTCTCTCCTCCTCTTTGAGGTCACCCCCCTCTTTTTGGAGCAATAATTGCTGTTATTTAGAGCTTCATTTCATGCATTCTTAGGTGCTCATGTGTTGAACTTTAGCCACATCTCCTAGATATTGATTTAGAAGAGAATGACGAGTCATTGGATTAGGCGATTTCGTGTGTTTCGCTAGCACGAAACCTCACGAAGTTGATTAATCCTTTTATGGGCTTTAGAAAGGAGAGCACGCCATCAACCTCAATGCCATGGTCGCACCTTGCAAATACGATTTTGCAAGAGGTACAATTTCCTACAACTTTCTCTCTTATGGGTGTGTGCTTGAATGCTTAAACTAGATCCTACTTGGTTGTTCTTGTTAATTGAAGTTAATTAGTAGCTAAAATTAAAATTGAGCACCCAAGTGAACTTTCTAACATGGACCTCTGACATCTACTTTGAAAGTTTTCCAATATAAAAATAATATTAAAACTAATGTAATTAGTTTTTTATCATAACAAAAATATTTACTGCATAAGAGAAGAGAGTAGAGGACATTTACCCAGTGAAATAGATAGGAACCATATGTACGGAGAAAAATATCTGTGGAGCTCTCCCCATCTCAAAACCCTAACCGCCGCCACCCAAAAAATCTAAACTTTCAGGCGGGGGAGGTCGACGCCGGCTTCCCCTGCCGCCTCTCCTCCTTCTCCTATCTTATCTCCGCTCCTCTTTTTTATTTTTTCTCTTTCTACCTTACTGTCTTGCCCCTTTTATTTTGTTTCTTTTATTTGAAAGTGACAGTCCCTGTCGTTGGCTCCGATGGCCGATGTTGCGGTTGATAATTCATCCTTGATGTTACAACACTCGATCAGCTCAGCGGTATGGAGAAAAATGAGGTTTGCTCTTGTCACAGAACCTCCCCTCTCCAGATCTGACGCCTCCTCACTGCTAGTTTCGGTTAATGGTGAAGTGGTGACCAAGAGGTACATTTATTCCTCTGGCGGTAGCAATATGGCCATTGAAGGAGGCGGTGACTGGTGAAAGCAGCGTGAAGAGCAGTGGAGGCCTTGATACTCCTCATTGTATTGAGCGTGCGTTGTCAGATCTGGTACTTGATGAGTCTCTTTGTCAAATCGAGTTGGTGGGATGCTTTGAGATTCGAGACATGAAGGGTTTGTAGTGGTTGAGATCCTTCTGGAAGCAACACTCAAGATTAAGGCATGAAGGCTGGCTGCGGTTGTGCATACATCGGCGAGGTTGTTCTGCATCACTCTTGAGGGCGGTTTGTAGTCATCAGATAAGTGGTTCTGCATACATTTGACGGCTGTGTGGATTGGGCTTGATGAGGCAGGTTGTTGAAGGCGGCTCGTAGGTGTCATGTAACTATGTAAGTTACGAGCTGAAATTGCGTGAGCCAGTACCAATAAGGTACTGATATATTGGAGTGTATCGGTACCAATAAGGTGCTGGTACATTGGAGTGTAGGCTTTGTTGTGAGTCTATGTTTTTGGTTTGCTATGTCGTACTGATTTTGGTATTGGTATCGATAGAGTTCTTTGTTGTTATACTTTTGTAAACCTTCTTTTTTATTAATGAAAATTTGCCAACATTTGTTGGCCCTAAAAAAAAAAGAGAAGAGAGTAGAGATGTAAAAAATAATTATTAAAAATTGAAAAAAAAAAGTTAAGCATAGAGGAGAAAGAAAGATAGGCTAGTATATGTAGCATAGAGGATATGATATATATATATATATAGAGAGAGAGAGAGAGAGAGAGAGTTTTGCTATGGTGAGTTGCAACTCACCAAAGGGTCGGTGAGTTGCGATCAAAACTCCTAGATCTAGTTTAAAATGACCGATCCAAACCGTCCAATATGATCTCTCTATTGAAATCTCCATGTAGACCAAATTTTATATTTTTTTGGGATTTGTAAGTACTTTTTCCGGATTTTAAAAAACTACTGTTTTTGAACGGTTCAGAACTAATTAGATTAACAATTTTCTAAAATGTAAAAAAAATACTTAAAAATTTCGAAAAATCGTAAAAATTGGTCTGCATGGAGATTTCATTAGGGAGATCATATTGGACGGTTTGGATCGGTCATTTTGAATTAGATTTAGGAGTTTTGATCGCAACTCACCATAGCATAACTCTCTCTCTCTCTTTATATATATATATATATAGAGAGAGAGAAAGTTTAATATGCACTATAGTACATAGGGAGTTCTATGCACCGCGGATTTTTTCGAGGGTATTTTTGTAAATTGACAAATCTAATTTAACCAATCTAATCTACATATTGAAATCTCATAGCAAACCAAAATTTATAATTTTTGAGATTTTATTACTATTTTTTCGATTTTTTTAAAACCAACCATTTTTGGAATGTTGTAAATAGTAGTTTGTTTCAAAAAATGACAGGTTTTAAAAAATTCGAAAAAAAATAGTAATAAAATCTCAAAAATTGTAAAATTTGGTTTGCTGTGAGATTTCAATATGTAGATTAGATTGGTTAAATTAGATTTGTCAATTTACAAAAATACTCCCGAAAAAGTCCGCGGTGCATAGAACTCCCTATGCACTATGGTGCATATTAAACTTTCTATATATATATATATATATATGATGATATGAGATGAGAAAAGAGAAAAGTAGAAGAGATGAGATGAAAGGAGATAAGAGGAGATTAGAGGAGCGAAGATGAGAGGAAAACTATATAAAGATAATGGCAAACATGCCATCGAGTCATTTTTCGAGATCCAAAATTCAAATGTCAATCCAAACAGTTCAAGTTGTTCTCCATATTGAAATATTATTGGAGACCAAATTTTATATATTTTTTATTTTTTCCTATTTATTACGATATTTTTAAAAACATTATGATTAGAGTATTTTAGACCCTCCAATTTGAAAACATCATAATAAATAGTAAAAAAAATTGAAAAAATGTAAAATTTGGTCTCCAAGGGTATTTTAATATTGTGATCAACTTGAACGATTTGGATCGACTGTTTGATTTTTGTATCACGAAAAACGAGTCAATAGAAAATCGATGGCGCGTTAGCAATTCTCAATATATATATATAGCATATACATAAACTACATAAAAAATATATATTGCAAAAATAAAATAATACAACTTAATAAGTGAAATACATATCAACAATACACAACCATACAAATATTAAAACTACATAAAAATAATTAAAATATCAAAATATATTAATAAAATACTAAAATATATAAAATATATTAATAAAATACTCAAAATGGTTGTATCGTTCTTGAGAACGATACTGGTATTGTTCTTTCGAAGAACGATATTGTGATATTATTTATATAATTTTGATTTTTTTAATAATATTTTCGAAAATCGTAAATATTTTAATAATATTTTTTATTTTTTCGAAATAAAGCTTGCATTTTCCAGTAAGACAATTCAAGCCCAATAGTTCGAGCTTTTATTTCCTCTGGATCACACAGAAACACAATTCACCAGTGTTGGCGCTGAGGACACGTATATTATTATAAGGCCTTGGCGCCGGCCGCACTGTAGTAACGATTACTAATTACTGAGTAGTGAGTAGTGACTTGCAAGTAATCTACGTTTGGCTAGCCCCTTCTCTCTGACTTTTCTTCAACGTCCCTCCAGTCTTGCATAACTGGCGACGTCCAATAATTTTACTTTTTTTTTTGTTGATAGGCAGTATTGAACTCCAATGCTTACAAGTCAAGCATAATAGCCACATGCAGCTTAACATATCTGTTTTGATGTAAAATATATAAATAGTCATAATTATTGATAGTTTGTTATTTGTCATGTATTTATAGTTTTAAAACTAAAAAGCATGTTTAATATTTACTAATGTTTTGTACTAATATTTTATTATTATTACATACTCGTTTTAATCCGAGTAGCGAGCATATTTAATTTTACACAAGTAACATAAATATTAATGTATTATGAATAAATCTTTTGAAATGCGTTATGATAAATAAACAATTGCTAGGATTTAAATGATATTGGCATGTATAGTTACTTTTATGTCAAGCAACCAATAAAAGAGAAATCATGTCTTTTCTTGACACCGTTTGCTTGTTTCCAAACATTTTTATTAATAAACTTCTAATAAATAAATAAGAAGCTTGATGCCTCCTGGAAATGTTTGACTTTTCATAGTCTATTCTTTATACCACAAATACAAAAAAAAAAGTATGAAAATCGTTTTTAATGAGTAACGCAATCGCATTTAGATTTTTCTTTCAATTATAGTAATGTAGGAGAAAATTCAGAAAGTATCATTTTCAAAATGATAAATTCAGAAAGTATCTTCATGTCTTTGTCTTGATACTTTTTTGCTAAAGAGATTGTATACGAAGCTTCTCCAATTTAATTGCCTTTGACCCAATTCCGGAAATATAATATATATACTTGTGGCATCCAATTTGGTTATACCTACAAAGAAAGAAAGCCTCTAATGTTTTGTTGCAATGGAGAGCGTACAAAACCAATCACTTGTTTAAGCAAGTCATTCGTTTTAATCTTTAGATAAGCGTAAAAAAAAAAAAAAAAAAATTAGATCAAATCAAATCAGGGATCCCACCTCTGATCTCTTCCCACGCATAATAACCAAATTAGATAACCAATATTAAACCTCTTCCAAATTCATTCCCCTTCTCTCTCGCTCTCTACCTTTCTTCTCTTCTTATCTTATTCTTATATATTAAATAAATAATGTTTTAATCATTGTTCGTTCTCTTCGACCTCTTCTTCAACCTTTCCCTCCTAGGGTTAGGGTTTCTTTATGGAATCTGACGAAGCTTCTTCCGATCGACCTCTGCCCAGACCTATCCTGCGCCGATCGCTCTCCTCCTCCTCCGTTGGAACGTCGGTTGTCGTTGGAGAGCAGCAAGAAGATCGTCGGAAAGCAGTCCAGAAAGTACTACAACAGTGCATGAGAACCCTCGAGCAGCTTGGAGAAGAAGCCGATCTGAGCTCAGATTCACAGGCCGAGGGATCTTCCGCCGTGACAGAGGAGGAAGAGATGGAGGAGTCGGGAGACTCATCGAATCGGTCTTCCACTGATACTGGTTATGAGACTGATGAGGTAGGGATTTTTCGATAAAAAACGATTTGATTTTAGTCTTTTGATTCTGTAATTGGTTTTGCTTTCCAACAATTAAATCAACTTTTTCGTAAGATAGTAATAAAACTCAAGTAATGATATCACTTACTAAAGGAGATGTTACACTATTTAGAGGTTCAAATCTAACAATTATTCATTGAAATAGCAAGTACAGATCTCAACATATGTTGCATTATTGAGGGGCCAGAATAATAATTAGTTCTCTTTCTAATTGACGACTTATGGCTTTGACTAGATTGTCTATATAAATTTACAATCTTGCACAATTCTGTGGTACCGTAAAAACTTATATTATGCGAAGTCTGATAATTTTGCTGCTGCTCAGTAGAATTCTTCATATACGGTTCCATCTTGTATAATTTATTATTTGGAAACTGTTAATTGGTTTACTTAACCTATATTTTTCAGATTAGGGATCTCCTCAAATCGAGAGTTGAATCACCAGAATTCTTAGAAAAAATCGGCAGCTTGTACCAGGTCAATCCAGGTAATGTCATAATCTAAAACAAGCGTTCACTATCTGTTCCCACATCTTACTTGTCATGTATAAATAATGTTTTAGAATCTTATTTGTTTGCAGATGAGGCTGCATCATGGTCCATTATCAATAAAGCTGAGGCATGTGGTGATGGTGAGTCTGACCAAGATGAATTTGTTGTAGTGAAACAAGAGGATATAGTAGAAGGAATTGCATGCTTCATGGCAGCATATCTACTATCCCTTAAGGAAACTAAGGTACATCTCATTTGATAGTTGATAGCAATGCTGTTGTGGGTAGGGCTGTATATGATGATACTGTTCCAAAACTTTTAGAAGTAAACCTGTTGTTGACCAAGTTTAACTTCTGAAAGCACAAAGCAGTATGTTTACCTTTTGTTATATGACCAATGTCCAAATTTATTGATTTTCAATCCAGTTTAAATTACATCTTCAAATTACGAGTGCAATATTTAGCCCTAATCTTTCAGTCTATATATTGTTACCATTTTGGGTACTAAGTAGGCTTTAGAAGGGACAAATTCCATGTATACATTTCAGGACCTCAAAGGTGGAACTTATATGACATGCTGGTTGGCACCTTAGAAAGTTGTGAAATGTGAAATGCTGTAACAGTTAGATATTATTGAAGCATTCTGTCAATAACTGAGTACGGGTTTTGCCACAATATAAGGTAAAAGTGAGTTTGAATAATAGAAGGCTAATGATGATCACATTGATAAAACACAAACATTTATAACGGAGGAGCAATAAAAAAGCCAAATAAAATTAAAGAATCTGCTACCAAAATGAAATATTTTTCTATGACCTCAACTTCATGTTCTTGAGAATGTATATATACAGTCCCACTGTCTTCATTGCTTCTCTATATATATATATATATTATTAATTAGTGAGAGAATAATTTAAAAGGATCTGTCTGAAGTTATATAGGGTTTGATGACATTGGTCATATTTTATGTTCTAGAGTTGTATATGCCATTCTTTGTTATTTTGAGCTTTCAAAGCAGACCGTGTCTTACTTTTCTTTTGCGAAAGTAAAATGTGTTTCTCACAGCTGAAAGTTTCATGTTTGCAGGAACTAACTCCTAGTGAATTACAAAAAGGTGGTTCTTCTCCATAATTTATTTTTAACTTTCTTCTGAATTTCTGCCGCATAAACCAACACTAACAATATGACTTGCATATGCCAGTTCTTAGCAAGACATTCACTGTTAAAAAGAAGAAGAGTAGACTACGCAAGGCTTGGGATGGTGCAAATGTTATTTACAATGTTGCATCATGGAGTGCTACTGCTATTGGGTATGTTATTTTATCTACTGTTATGAACGTCTATCATAAGTACTGAGAATTATTATCTACTGTTATGAACGCTATCATAAGTACTGAGAATAGGCAAAAAACCAAGTGATGCCTTTTGGCTGAATTGGTGAAATATCAGCAAGTTATTTTTGAGGCAAAGAAATGCTAACTTTCTGACATGCTTTGCTTTTGCTTGGTACTATTTATAGCATCTACCAAAATCCTGCATTAGTTGAAGCTGCAAAAACAGCTGTCTTCCAATCGTGGCAAGTACTATCAAAGCTGATGTGATTCAACTTGTGTGGGACGCAAATGCAGCCTCTTAGTTACAGCAGCAGGTGCTATTAAAGTTGCTGTGAACAATTCAACTGTTTTAGTTAGGTTTGACATGGTTCATTCTCGGATGGTAGCGATTTCATGGCTGCTTACACAACTTAAACCATGTATCTCTCTTCCATCTGTTATGTCATATTCATGTGATTTGTATTTGTACTTTCTCACCAACCATTGTCGACACCACTGTAACATAACCGCCCCGTCTGTAATTTGTGAAATCAAGCTGTAAATATTACATTCTTTTAGGATTTGTGTTGTCTATATCACTTATGGGCTAAATCTATATGCTGTTTGAGGTTGATATTTACATGCTTTAAAGATTAAATTTTTTTTCCCCTGCACTGTTTTGAATATTGCATATTGTTCAGAGTTGTCTCCTTTTATTTCGATTGATTGATCGATTGAAATAGGCGAAGGCCTTTCTGGGTTGATAATAGGGAACTTTAGATTACTATAGGTTGATAGAAAAGAGTCATTAAATTGCATTTCCTATAAATTCTGTTGCAGTATGAACTGTGTGAACAGTTTGAAGTGAACCTAGAGAACTGAAGTATTCCAATGAGTGTAGCTTCCCGCCTGAAGTATTTATTAGCTAGAACATCATGAGATTTTGATAAAAGGTTTTCATTGAATCAATGCAACGTACCATGTGAAAATTAGGTGATGTTTCTAGTTTAGCACAGTTTGATCAGGTGCCTAGATGAAACAAAACACAGAAGACAAAAATAAGAAGTGCAATGGCTCGTAATTTAGAGAGAAATCTAGGGTTATCATAATGATCTTGTTTGATAAGTGCAAAATTGAACTGTGCTAATTTTCCCGAGCCCTACAAAAAAAAAAAAAGGTAAAGAAAGGAAGAAAAAGAATTTTCCCGAGCCCTACAAAAAAAAAATTAAAGAAAGGAAGAAAAAGAATTAGAAAGTGAAACAAATGTGATGGCAGCATTTATAACCACCAATGGTGTCTGCTAACCAAATCAATCATCCCACACCAACATTACAAAACAAATTAATTCCTGAAATCATTAATTTGTAAAAACAGCACATCCCCTACCCTGCATTGAAAAGTTAAACGTGGAGAAAACTAAAATCAATTTTATTCACATAGTTAGCGGGACCGTACATTAGTGTTTGCTTGTCTAAGAACATGCTCCGTGGTAATTAAGAAAATCCAGAAAATATTCAGCTTGTATTGGAGGTGTGCTGGACCACACTTTTGGTTATTGACAGCATTTGCTATGAAAAATGGTACTAAAATTGTTTTTAATGTTTGTCACCCCTGTAATTCCCATTGCTATGAACAAAGGTTGACCTTGCATGTCTTCCACTGGTCGAACCATGATGTTTTCTCATTATTCTATTAATGTGATTGATGCATGTACTTCTTAGTTCACTTCCGAACCCCCCTAATATAACTCTTTAAATCAACCAGGATATATCACAATGTTTTTGGTGTTGTGGTGCCTTTCACTTATGTGTTGTATTGATAATTTTTGTGGTCGACCCTCAAAAAAAGATAATTTTTGTGGTCGACCTGTAATTTTTGGGGGTGTTGCTTGCACGTACACGTAAAAAAGTTGAATTGTTCTTGGAATATTGCTTCAATGTTTAATCAATATCATTCAATACTTCATTATGTCCTTTAATTTGATCAAGATATGCGAAGAAAATGCTATTTGAAAGGGTCTTGAAATTAGTTGTAGTTAATTCAAATAGGCTGACCAGTCGTTTCCGTCAAGAGTTCCATGATTGTATTGCTAGTTCAAAGTGAACTAAGAAGTTGAAATATTTTAATAACTTCGACTTCCAGCATTCAGCATGAAGAGAACTTTTTAATGACATTGCGATATAATAACTCACATAAGGTTTCGCTTCAAACAAATGCAAAACTAAATGTCATAGAAAAAGTTGTAGGATCTGAATTTAATCTAATCCTAGATCAAGTAGGAGCAGAACCAAAAACAATATGCACTTAATTAAGAGCATAGTTCAGACTTCAAAGATCAAATTATTTTAGTGCAAATAGAAACAACTGTGCTGACACGTACTTAGAAAAGAAACAAAAATGGAAAAAAAAAATTAAAAAAAAATTAAAAAAATTACTGTACTGCTAAAGTTGTAAGACATCACTCTTGACTAAAAACAAAGATACCAAAGCTCACATCCTATGGTCCTAGGACTAAGGGCTAACTTACTATATATGCTGCTAGCATCGGTTCACATTTTAGCAATTAAGACCAAGCAGAGAAAGATTATCATGTTGTCAACTAACAACATCAATCATCCCCATCGCCAAATATTTGATTCTTGAGATCATCAACTTTGCCAAACAGCTCATCCCTATTTTCCTGCATCAAAATAATACACATATAAATAAGAAATATAAGCACAGAGACATGGTGAGGACATTATGTTTTTTCTGTATTAAGAACAAGCTTCGTCATAGTTAAGAATGGCAATTTGCTAAAAAACAAAGTTTAACTGGTATTGGTTGGTACTGGGACACACTGTTGACTCATGACAACAATACTACTTCTCTAAAGAAGGTGCTGGTATTCTTTTATAATGTAAGCTTTTTGATGGATTGCAACATCTGACAAATATCATATTCCGTCAGTAGAATACCATAATAGAACCAATTTGGTTTCTATGCCATAAATTTAAAGCTTGATGCAAATTTGACATTTGTTCACATATTCCATAAACTTTGTTGTGTGCTCAGGACATCTAGGTATAAACTCAATAACTCAGCAAAGATATGATGGAAATTGGTAAAGAATCTTGCTACCATGGTTCTAAAAACTCAGAATAGCCAAAACTAAGTTTCAATCAAGTTGCAAATAAGCAAACTGAAAACAAAAAAATCATATTATCCAACATACTAAAATTAGAATTAAATTTTCCCCAAAATGGTACAAAAATTCCAAAATCAATATTTAACATTGAGGTAATTTATCATTATTCTTTTAGAGCAAAATAACCTTAAAAATCAGATAGCGCATGCTGAACCAGATAGTAAAGCCAAGCCCGACTACTTCCATCAACTTTGGAAACTACAATTCAAGTTTCAAAATTTGAAAGTTGAATGAGTATGTGGTGAAATTATGATGGATTAATCAAATAAATATAGAGAATCACATACCAGAGGAATAGAATCAATTGCCGAAGTGATGGCTGAAATTATCAACAGAGTTGCCAAAGAACCAGATCCATAAATGAAAAGTTTATAATATATCTCAGAATCCATCTGCATTAGAAAAAAATCCAAATGAATTATTGAACTCAATAGATATCATCAATTCATCATAGAAGGTAACAAAAAGAAAATACTAGTTTGTAACAAGAACCTATGAAACTAGCAGAACCACATGGTCTCTTTTTTTAGAAAAAAAAAACTATTATTATATTTGTTATTTGTTAGGAACAAACAAGTTGATTTGTTTAAGAACAGGACAATAAGACTGTAAATCCAGAAAAAAATTGTAAGTTCTGATTATTGCTGTTTCAGGATTTACATCAACGGATATACTTCTAATTAAAGAGCCAAATAAATATTGCCATGCATATTAACTTGGAATTTTCTCATTTAAGGTAGCTAGCACAAGTGACAGAATTAATAGTTATTTGGGTACTATATAAAGCAATTGGAGAACAATCTGCAATGCACCTTAATTCTTCAATCATTTCAAATAATTTGGGAACATCACTCCCTAGAATGCTGATAACAGAAGCACAATCAATGAGGCAAAACACAAACCTTAACCCTCAGGTCCTGAAGCCAATCACGAAGAGTCAAGAAAACACTCTTCTCTTCATCTTCTTCTTCCTCGTCGTCTTCTTCATATATCCCCAAATCTTTCTTTAAGTCCTCTTTAGATTTCACTGCGCGACTCAAAACCAGTCCGAATCTGCGCCAGAGATTAGAGGTATTCCCAAATCCTGGTATAATCAGAGAAATCAAAGAGTCACAATCACAAACGCACGCACGCACGCACGCACGCACATTGGTCAGTACAAATACCTCGATTTGGGGTGAAGGAGAGGCAATGGCTGGAGATGGCCGGAGATCGGCGGCGGGGAAGAGAAGAGAGCAACGACCTTTCGAGACTGGAGAGCTCCATTTCGAGAGAGTTGAATGATCACGCCGAGACCGGGTCGCGACTGTGGACCGTGGTAGTTGTTGTAGTCTCATGCAATTATGCAAAGAGTCAGACTGTTCACTGTTGCTTCAAGTTGCTGGCACGTGATCCACGCTTGTACGCCGAGTCCATCTGTCCATGGGAGGTTAAAACTTTTGGGCTTTCTCTTTGTTTTCTGGCCCAATTTCTTATGTCCATGGGAGGTTAAAACTTTTGGGCTTTCTCTTTAATCGTAACATTATGTTCATTAACAATTGATAAATTTTAATGTTCGAAAAGCATTGAAAATAGAAATTATACGTTCACCAAAGCGTTGAAGGATTGGACCATGGTACCCATCACTGGAAATAAAAGATTGTTATTGTGCTTCAATAGTTTGGTACTACGTACGAATTGTACAAAGAGAGAAAATTAGAAAAGGCACGCTCCTTGTACTGGAAAGAGTTTTTGTCATTTCACAAGCGTCATAACTCATAAGTCTGACCAAGGACTATTTGTTTTCATCATAATCATAATAATTTTAAAAAGTTTTGACTAAAATTTTCATAAAAGAGGTAACTTTAAAACAATTGAAAACAAATATGGTCCTGATCAAAATGTTTTTTTCGCAGGATATCATTTCATTTCAATTGATTTCACATAATTTCGTTGGATTTAATTACATAGGAATTCCAACTAAATGACACCAAATCTATTCATTTTAATTAAGAATTTTCCAACGAAATGAAATGAAATCCCATGTTATAAAAATGGGATTTTGATCAGGGCCATAGGATTTAGTCATTTAATGTCGGAAATAATCACTTTTTCATATGTTAAAATAAAACATGTATTTATTGAATACAAATCTTTAAAAATTTTGAAATAAGTATTGTCATGGCATGTAGGTTATGAACTGATAACTCCAAATTTCGGAGGGTATTGAGGGAATCTTCTAGGCTTTTATCGGAAAATTGAAAATATTGGAGAATAATTAATATCATATCTTTTAAATAAATGTCATAGCTCCTTCGAGTAACCACCAATATCATATCTTTAAACTAAAAACATTATCTGATATTATATTTACCCAATTACACCCAATTTAAATAAACAAACAAAAAAAACAATGGAAAAAAGTAACAATAAAAAAAAAAGGTGAAGCTTCTCCAATTTGATAGATGGGTTGAACCAAAACCAAAAAGTAAAAAACAATGGGAAAAAAACTTCAAATAAACCGGTGGAATATTAAGGTTTCAGAAACCAATTGACATTACTTACTGATCATATTACTTAAGTGCAAATAAGAAAAAACTGTTTAAGATATACATATAAGACACAATTAAAAAACAACATGTGCTGCTACAGCCTACAGCTCTTAGGAATGTCTCAACTAACAAACCATATCTATCCCAAATCCTATGCTCATCATCTCATGGGATGATGGGACTAAAGAACCTAACAAAATATGTATCTAACATCGTTTCACATCTAATCTATTAAAGTTATCTATGTAGAGAAAGATTCTAAAAAGAGTTGTTAGCTAACAGAATAATGATTACCCCAAAATTTGCGTCTTGATTTCATTGAACTTTTGAAATAGTTCATCTCTTTTTTCCTGCAATATTATCCAGGAAAATAGAAACAATATTAAGCACACAGAATTGGTGGACCATTTCATTTATATGTGTTTTATTAGGAACATGCTCCATTATTATAATTAAGAATTGCAATTTGCTGAAAGTAAAAGTTTTGCTTGAATTGCTGATACTGAACCACACTGATGTCACTGATACTGTTCTTAAGTTAATGTCAATTTTTTTATGTAAACTTCTGTCAAATTTAAAAAATAATGAATAGTTTAGTTTCACAAAGTATCTGCCAAGCACTTCCTGAGCATGTTAAATTTTTCCTTCTTTTTGTAGAAACAGGAAAACAAATGAAACAATTTATGTCTAATATTGCACTTTTATGTGTTATGGAGCAACAAATAAAAATTAACTTTCAAACCGTTGTTTACTACTTTGATTCAATAATTAGTAGGGACATTGATGGATACGGTGATGAAACTTGCAAGTGCATGTGGTACTTTCTGAAAAAGGAGTCTTCTGATCTGGTGATTTTTCTTGTTCTATTCTGGTCATATCTTTATTCAAGACTGAACTATGCTTTACACGAAGTACAAAATAACATTAAAAAAAAGAAAAGAAAAGTAGAAAGCAACAATTTCAGTGGCAAGGGGCCTGCCTCAAAATGGTACCAATTCTAAGAAAATATAATTAAATTGGAAAAGCATCACACAATAAACAAATTTTTCATTAGTCAGAGAATAACAAATCACCTTGAAGATTAAATACTGATAACTGAACCAGAGAGTGCAGCCGAATCCAATGACTTCCATCAACTGTGGAACCTACAAATCCAATTACAGTAATTGAAATACGATGAAGTAATTGATGAACTAGCCCGCAATAGTGATAAAGTTTTGAAAGAGATTCACACACCAAAGGAATAGATTCAATCACTGAAGCAATGGATGAAGCCAGCAGCAGTGCTATCAAAGCACTACAACCGTAGATGAGAACTTGGCTAGTTTTCTCAAAGTCCAAGTCCAACTACATGAACAAAATGCATTTTTCATAATAAATAGCACGGTTGAAAATAGGAAAATGAAAAAGGATTGTAATTCAACGCTTCGATATCATGTTGAGTAGGGATCATAACAAAAGGATCAACACTTTTAAAATGAGCAATCAAATAAAAAGTACCATCTCATAATAGTTTAGAATACTTCGGCAGGATGATGGAATTGAAAAACAAGTTCTAAGAAAATAGAGGCCGAAAATTTGACTCACAGCTAGAGGTTAATCTTTTTCTTTATCTGTAAGAAATCAACGTTGGTGGGTAATATGGTGTTTTTTGCATTATGTTTCTCGTTTATGGATCTTTGTTGATACATACTTTAATTTCATATAAATATAAATACAATCTAACATATTAGTAGATACTCGAAGATACAATTAAAGATGCAATTGCGAATTAAAGGCATCATATTTCATGATTCCTAAATATTTACATTCCTTATATTAAAATAAAAGATTACGTTTTGATTCTGTGCAATTTTTGCGAATTAAAGGCTCGTCTTGCCTTCTTCGTTCAGTTATATATGGAAAGAGCAAAGCACAGTGGAAGCCTGGAAGGAACCACCAAACAAAATTGAAAAAAAAATAAAGAAATAAATATAAAATGGAAAAATGCTAAGGGACGGATAAACAGCCCGTGGTGTTTCTTTGTTTGCATCTGTCTTAATATGCCATGTCCTATAATTACAATTTAGGCAGGATAATTTCTTGTCTTTTTTTCTTATTCCATACTTGATATCGATAATGAGCAAGGCTGCAAACACAACTTTATTTAACCATTGATCGTTTCGTTTAGTCCCCTTCAAAATGGTTAACGAAACTATTTTTCTTTCGTTTGTTAAACGAAACGGTTAATGAACTGGCCTCTTTTGTTTCTTTTATTTATTTTCGTTTAACCGTTTTATATCATTTTATTTATTTTTTAGGCATTTATAAACAAATTTTGATGAATTGGAAATATTGCAGTATCAAACCGATCAGTTATGCATATGAAATATAAAAACATATATAAAAACTAATTGTCCAAGCAGCAAATCGAACACAATTACATGTTTTGATCATATGTATAAAAATTAATTGTCAGTTAATTGATCATTCTGATCGTCTTTTGAAATGAAACGATTAATGCAAATTAATTTTTATTTCGCGTCATAAACAAAACGATAAATGAAAATGGGTTGTTTCGTGTACATTGGGCCTCTGATAATAGCTTGAATTGTATTTTTTTTTCCCCTCCTACAGAGTAAAAGGACAAAAGCTGGGCTATGATTTTTCTTTGGTAGAATTACTAAAATAAGTTATTGGGCTAGAGAAACCATGGCTTAAAAATGTGTTGAACTAAACAAGGCCACTCAATGAGAATTTCATGTTGCTTTCATGTCTCTTTGCCTAAAGCATCTTGATTTTCCTTCTTCTTTGTTATAATTCCCACCATCAATAAAAACATTAATTTCTATAAAGTCTCGGCAGGTATATTTTTAATTAGGGTTAATTGATGTGTAATATTTTTGAACTGTTGTCTAAAATATGAAATGATACACACTGCTAAGTATCTGTATGCTAGATCAAATTACCTAAAGCTTTTTTATTTTCCTTCTCCAATTGCTGCTTGACAAATCAAAGTGGGTGAATAGGCTGGAACTTCGGTTTCCTGAAAGTACGTACTGATCAAATTTATAAAGGAGTACTCCAAAAGATTACATTTTCTATGAAGTTTTTTTATTCTCTTTTTTATATTTTATTTTTGCTAAATCATGTTCCTGCAATATTGGATCCATAAAGTTGAAATGAAAAGAAATAACAATTGTTACATCCATCTTGGTTAGGGAAATTGCTAGACGCAGCTCAATTCGAGGAAGAAGATTCTCTCCACATCCAACCAAAACACAAATAAAATACTACTTCATATATCTGTCATGAAAAATACTGTTTATTGGTGGATTTAGATCCCCTTCTTAATATACTTGTTCCGGTGATGGGGAAAAAAAAAAAAAGTTGAAAAAGATAAAAATTTATTCAATCCCTCTCGATTATATACTAGAACAAGGAGTCAAGTTATATGGATTGAAATTTTTTAAATATTCTAATACGATACAATACTTTTACCATTTTAGCCAGAGAATCTCATCACGTAATTAATAAGCATTCAAGAATCCAATTAAAATATTATAGTAAATTTTCGATATCCTCACCTCTTTAGTGCTCTCTATGAATATCCAATTTTTCAAAAAGAAAACTAAATACACAAGTACTTAATTTTTGTTCAATCTAATATGCATTTAAATGTAAAGGATTTTTAATATAATGTGTATCCATTCTTACAAGTTTTAAATGATGACTGCAAGAGTTCAAATCGATTGTCCATGATTATGAAAAATATGCTTTAAATAATAACTCAATTTTCTGATTGTTATGATTGTCACTAAAAAAAAAAATAAAAGTGAGTGCTTGTCTTCTGTCAAATTAGGACCCATTCTATCATAGCCAAGAGTTTAGTTTGACCTAAGCAATCTGAATACAGTCAATTATCTGATGTGACACATTAGTTTCTCTTCAATTTCTATAGGGACATGAGTTAGGTATTATGTCAGATACAGGCGCCATATGTATCGAATACGAACACGATACAGTTATAGAAATTTTCGTGTAATGTAAATTTTGACTGAAAATAACATGTATTTAGGGACAGGAGAGATAACATGGAGAATATTTGGACAGTGCTTTGCCGGTAGTTATTAATTTGATTTGGCCAAACTTCAGTAATGCAATGATACATACAGAGTAAATGAGCTAAAGTTATTGAATTAATAAAAACGAATTTATACAATCATTATGTCTTTCAATGCAACATATAATGGACCGACCTACAATATTTTAAATATTTTCTTAATATTTGTATTTAAAAGTTTTCTTTGACTAACCCGGAATTAATAAAGAAATCCTCATTTCTTTATTTTCTGTATGATATATATTGTTATATAATCATCATTTAAATCGTAAAAGAATATATTAAATCATCACAATTAGATTTTCTTTTACTTCATATTATGACCCTACATCCCAAGTCATGAGTATGAAAAAATATAAACCTATAAAAGTAAAAACATGCACCCTGAAAAGTTATTGCATGGAAGTTATAAACAAAACAAATAATCAACTTTGCCTTGGTGTGGAGCACGTAGAAAAGAAAGCAACAAAAAACTAAAAAGATTGAAGAGAATGGAAAAGATTTAATTGGGGATGCACTGCACATGACATGAGACTGAGAACGCCGTGGAAGGCTCTGCACGGGGTCTATTTCTTTATTTGCCTCCATATTTTGACCACCTCCTATTCCTCCTAGCACCACCCGTGACCTGATGAGTGTGTGTAAATAAAATATGTGCTAGTGTGCTACTCAATTTAGGCATTGAATTTTTTTTTGAAGAAACGCCCGTAGGCTGTTGAATTTGAAGAGCAAGAGCCTTATGCTGTGTCATATTGTCATGTGAGCAGTGAGCTGTGCTCCATTGTGTTTCATTTTTTTCATTTTGGACTGTACACGGTCTACTAGGTTTTGCACTCAGACAAAAATTGGGTGAGAACGCACGGAGTTAGTGATGATGAGGCCGACCTCACCCGTTTTTTTGTACTTGTGGTCCACATAATGTTATGTGGCGTTTACCATTGTTTATGTTATGTTAATTACTTTATATATTCATTTAATTCATCATCATCATCATCATATTATTATTATTATTATTGTCACATCCACACCAAAATAAATTACAGAGGACAACTTCGCCACGTTACACTTTGCAATTAATATAAACGAAAGATTATTAAAAGTGTTTCAAAATCATAAATCATAGTGTTTTTTTAACCAAATTTTAATCATTGTCGTTCATTGTAAATTATGTATTTTTGCGATTAAAATCCGATTTAAAATTTGTATCATGGAAAAAAAAATTTCAAAAAAAAATTAATTATAAATTTTTTTTATCTACCACTTTCATTAAAGAAAATAATAAACATACATTGTCTTATTAGAAACATAATAGAGAGATCAACAGAATAACTTTACCTCATTTGCATAGGTACCGACATATGGTACCAATACCTCTTTATTATCCTCCCTTACGTTTTTCGCATGAAATCAAAAGAACACAAAAAGCAATTGCAACAAACAAATAAAGTCCAAAAAGATAACATCAGAAAAAGTCCATAGATAAGTAGCAATTTATTTAACATTCTTTCTTGATCCAAGGGATATCACCTCGCATTAGCCATCTTTCAAGCTTGATTAGACTAGAGAGGAAGCTCATTCACTTTCAGAATCAGTCCAAAAACTTGCTCCTTCAATGTGGAATTCCACAAAACTGACCAATAATTAAGCAAAACTTTGATTAAGGAAGCAATATATCTATACATGTAGTATTTATCAAACTTAAAACTTATCTTATTTCGAATATTCTAGAAAATCCAAAATATTACTCCACAACATATATAAAAAACACCTAATAGACAACTATGTAAAGAATTGTTATATTGCAGTAAATCTTCAAGAGAATAAAGTTCAACATTACAATAAAATTGTTTCAGAAAGCATAACCAGATTAATCTATTATTAGGACATCTGAAAGAAAAATATGATCTATCGTCTCTAAACTTGGGCAGTATACACATGAAGTGTCACCTTTCCATCCTCGGTATGCTAAGTTATCTTTTGTTAATAACCTTCAAGAGAATAAGTTATATTTAAAGGAACCTTAATCTTCTAAATATATAATCATGTTCCAATCATTTTTTACCCCTCGATGATCAAGCCAAAGGTATAAGAATTTTGTAGAAAAAATATTCTTTATCTTTGCTCATCCATCTATGTTTATCATTGCTATCAGCTAATAGAAAGTAAAAACTTCTCATATATCTCGAAGAGTAAAAAATTCAATATATGGGTATAGTTTAACTGCCTCCTAAACTACAATGTTCTCATATGATTGTTCAGGACAGAAACAATTGTGATCGTTTTATTGGTGCAAATATTGTAAAGAGATGGAAATAAAATATTTATGAAAATTTTATCACACCACTTATCTGTCCAAAACTGCACTAACTTACCATTCCCTGTCTCAAAAGAGCAATTTATCTTAACTATTTGTTCTATATCTTTTAGAGAGCTTCAAAAGAGAGACCACTTATATTTGTCTAGGTTGGTGTCATATTTATGGACAACTATATCTTTCCACTAACCATGATAATTTGGATCTTTTATTCTCCGTCACCATTTAACTAATAAGGCATAGTTCATGTTTCTTATATTGGTGATCCTTAAACCCTCCCCCCCCCCCCCTAGTTCGAGTGGCACTCTCCCGGTTAATCAAATGATATTTTTTTTCTTGATTCTAACATGCCAAAGAAAATTTGATCGAATAGTATCTATTTATTTTTGTATTTTTCATTTGGAAAACTATGAAAGGACATCATATAAATATCCAAGGAAGAGAGCACATTATTTATCAAAGTAACTTTGCCCCCTAAAAAAGAATAGACCCCTTCTAACTTTGTAACATGCATTGAAAATTGTCTAATATTCATTACCAATCTCTGTATCTTGTGTTTTTTCCCAATGCAATGGGATCCTCAAGTGGAAAGGTATCTAACTGACAACCAAAGATATTAGATAACTATGAAGTCTTTTCATCATTCATATTTATTGAGTACGTTTCGCATTTATCGTAATTAATTTTCATACCCAATATCGCCTCAAACCCAATAAAAACCCACTCGAGGGCATTGATCCTATTTTCATCCACTAGACAGAATATAATTGCATCATCAACATAGTGCAAGTTTATCAGCTGATATCCATTATCTATATATGGACCTAATCCTTTTAATATATTATGATCCCTACCTTTTTTAAATTAATATTTGATTCAAGCAATCCGCAACTAGATTTAAATAAGATCGGTGAGAGGGGATCACCTTATTGTAACCCTCGGTGTACTTTAAAATATGGGGAGATGTTACTATTTAAGTTCACGTATACTTGTCCATCTGTCAATAGGGACGAAATCAAATCTATTCATTTACTATGGAATCGTCTAGAGCTTACAATTTCTATTGAGATGGACCAATTCACTCTATCATACGCTTTTTTCATATCTATCTTTAAAACAATGTCTTCTTTTTTATCTTTTTTTATTTTGTAGAATGATAATCTCTTGTGCACACATTATATTATCAAGGATAAATCTCTCCTTCAAAAAGGCAGCTTGCGATTGATCTAAAAATTTATTTTCTAATGGTGTTAATCTATTTGTAAGTAATTTCATTATCCATTTGTACATCTAATTTATAAGACTAAAAGATCTATAATGTTTAATCTCAATAGTGTTTTCTATTTTTTTTTTTTTTTTGGCAAAGACGTGACATGGCTCTATTAAATTTGGCTATATATAGTCTATGAAAGTAAAAGAGTTTTCATATAAAATCATAACATCATTTTTAATAAAATTCTAATTTCTTTAATAGAATGAGAGAGGAATACCATCAGGATCTGTAGACTTATTGGTCCTGAGCTGAAAAATTATAAAATCTAGTTATTGGTAAGATTATGATTATGAAACACAAATTAAAAGGTTCGGTCTTCGCATACTCGAATTTTGAGAAATGACTAAATTACTCGCAAAAGTATCTAACCTATTTATATAGATATTACTAATTACTTAATCGAAAATTGTTCTCTCGCTCCTGATCAATAACAACGATGGCAAACATTAAATATTTACTGATGCTGAATCTTTGCAACAATTTTTTCTGCATATTGAGATATGCTGCAGATATAGTGTAATTAATTTCCATGTATAGTTTGATTTTATATGCTGGTTTTGATATGCAATTAGATTTAGGAATATTTCCTTTGCGGCAAATTAGAATAGATGGGAGACACTTTTGTAATCTGAATTTTCTAAGAAGATAGAAAATTATTTTTTCTTCCTCACAAATTTTGTCATGGTATCAAGAGCTAGGTTGGGGCGGCTGTAAAATCCTAATCATGTCGTACGTGTTTTCTCCATGGTTGAAAATCAGCAGCAGTTTGATTTGTCTAATAATTCTACAAAGATGCAGTCGAAGGTAATTGGGTCTCAAGACATTTGCATCACTCAAGGATGTTGTGGCCATGGTAGCAGAGGTAGTAGTAGTAGGGGACGCAACCAAGTGCCAATAATTACTCATGTGATGCACGAAACAATATAACTCAGCAGTGGGGTGCATCCAGGTGCAGCAGTGCAGGCTGTGGCTGAAATAAAAAGGAGAAGACAACCACAAGTGATGACGATTCTGTCTAACTCCAACACATCAAATACAGGTGCATCTAATGAACAAATACATGGTAAGAGTCTGAACTGGATACTTGATAGTGGTGCGTCTCACCATATACCTAGAAATTTTGATTGCATGTTTGATATTTGCAAGACTCTGGGAATACCAATTGAATTACCCAATGGGACTACCACAATGGCAAAATGTGAAGGTTCAATAAAATTGAATGAAGGACTTGTACTCAAGAATGTTTTATATATACCATCTCTAAGGTGTAACATGATCTCTATTGGAACATTAATTAAAGATAACGAATTTGTCGCTATATTTGCTGATGCGCTATACGTCATCCAAGATTGTACCTCGAGGAAGTTTATTGGTGTGGGTGAGATGAGAGATGGGGTTTACTACTATCATTCAATATGTTGGAGTTGTGTCATAAAAGTCAATATTTAATGACTTAATTTCTTAGTTTATATTATTGATGATATTTGATCATTTGTTCCTAGAGTTTATTACTGACAGATCATTCAGGTTGAGGATCTGAATTGTAGATCTCAGTGGATCATTCATGAGAATGACAGTAATAAATCTAAATCGTCCGTAATCTTGATAATTAGCAAGGAACATTAATTATCATAAAAGATTAGTATGCAAGTTAAGTGATGATTAAATTCCACAAATCATAGGTAAGGTGTTACCAACTTAATTGCATATGTGTATGTTATTAGAACATAGTACATGACATGATCCAATGAAATAAACATATGGATTGTGTTGTGTGTCATTGTTTATTTCATATGAGTTTGATTCTAAGTTTGAGATGGTTCAACTTTTCCACATGAGGATAGGTTCAATAAATATCGTTTACCGTTGATTCCTGATAAGAGCTATTATACGGACTTTATTTATGTTCTCTTGAATTGTGCGGGGAAAACTTGTTCATCAAGAAAACCGTATTTCCCTCATTAGTATACCTAGTGAGTGATGATATCTGTTGGGGCCCCTTGATGGAGTTTGATTGTTTGGCCAACTTGTACAATCAACTCTAGATCAAAAAACGTGTAATATGCAAGAATGACACATTCTTATCTTGGATTATACGATGATATCATGTGAAATAAGAATCAGACAAGAAAATACTATTATTTCTTATGCAGGATTGAGATATTGCAGCAGTACATTATTTATGCGAATTGAGAATCAAAACGTGTTGCTAGATACCGCTTATGATTATTGGAATTAATAGCGATTTAATTCCATGACCAACATAGCATAAATCCTCAAAGGATCACACAAATAGGACTTTAATCACACAGTGCATTATTTATTTATTCGCAGTAGTGAATTGCGACAATATGATAAGTTGATTAATTAATTATATACCGTTGCGAACCTTTATAATTAATTAAGTCAAGAAGATCATATAGAAATAAATTAATGCATTAACTAATCCCAAAAATAATTATTAATAAGTTAATAATTATTTTTTAGTTCAACACATTTTTAATATAAAGGTTATATTAATTAATTGGGCCATCATTTAATAGTAAATGGATAGTCCAATTAAAGAACAAATATGAGAGGCCTTAATTAAATGAATTAAGGACTAAATTAAAGAAGTGAGGTGGCCTATAAAGGCCTTTTATATGGCCGACCTATAATAGTGGTAGGTAGGAGTGGCATAGTTGTAATTATGAAAAAGATCAATTAGATTTTGTGCTCTATATAAGGACCACTTATGAGAGCCTCCACCTAGTTTTCTCTTTCCTCTCTTCCCTCCCTTTGAGGCCGCCACTTTCTCCCTCTCTTCCTCTCATTTCCTTATGAGTTGAGCTATTTTCTCTCCACTAAATCAAGGTTGTTGATTGATTCAAGAGAGAAAATCAAGAGGATTAGACTTGTTCTTTGGTGTACTAGCATATGCCATTAAGAACGTGATTAATCTCCTTGGTGGACTCGAGGCGGCCATCGACTTAGAGGAGACGGTGGAGAAAGCACGCCATCGACTCTCATGCATCGGATTCGAGCCTCCTAGTTGCGAGTCTAGGAGAGGTACTTTCTTATTTCTTTCTCATGATGTGTTGAATGTTTTCTAGCAAGATCCTCTTTGTTGCTAAAGTTTAATTGAGATTAATTAAGTGTAATTAGCTTGAAAAATTAAAATTGAGCACTTTCTAACAGTGGTATCAGAGCTCTAGATCGTGCTTAAGCATTTTAACACATAATTAGATGAGAAATGATTAATTAACACATGGATTAGTGATGCACTTGCTTGCTGTCTGGATTTCTGTTCTATTTTCGAGATTGTTTTGGATTTTTCGCTGTGAAAAACTTTCAGAAAAATTATAAATTTAATTGAAGGTGTAGATCTATGAAATGTGGTCCTTTTGCCACTGGTTTCACTTTTTTCTAAGCTGTTATGAATTTTTGGTGAATTAAACAGTAACGGTGTGCAGAACCATTTTCTGTCTGCACAGTTCTATATTTTTGGCTTATAGGATTTATTTTTCGAAAATAGATATCTATTTTTCTTGGCTAGAAATCTTGTAAACTTGATGCTCTTTATGTACATGTAAAATTTATTGCATGCTTCGGATTTTATATGGGCGTTCAAGTCATGAAAATTGAATCGGTTGTCAGATCTGATTTTCCAACAAACTGATTGTTTGGATAAACTGTACTTATTGAGAAAACTTTATGCAAAATTGTTTGAATAGAATGTTTCTACTTGAAGTTAGGAATCTGTAAAAATTAGTTTCAAAGCAGGACAAGTCAAAAGATTTTAGTCGTCAGTCTGTTTCAGAGCATGACAAGTAGCTTGTATGCTATTTATCTGGATGATTTTAAATAGAACTAGTTGGTTTTCTTTTGATGGATTGGTAGCCAATAACATATAGTTGATTTGTTATGTAAAGTGTTTGCATGAAATCGTTTTGAAAGATGATCCTACAGACCAAAAGATTTAGACAAAAATAGAAAATCGGATAACGGTTTTTCGCGCACAGTTTGACGATTTGTTATTTTTCTTTCTCTCTGATGGTAAGTGATCTCTTCCTGAAATTTTGACAGGTAGTTACACTCATAATAGAAAGTATGCATGATTTATTTCATAATTTTTGGAAACCGTAAAATTTTGAATTTTATTGGGTCCCATTTAATATTTTAAATAGTTAAAGTATTTTCTAATTAATCAAATTGGTTGAATAAGTTAATTAGAACACTCATTAATATTCCTCCTTTCAGTTTTCAATTGTTGAATTGGCTTTTCAAATAGTTTAAGCAAATTAGTTGTTTAAAAGTTAAACTTTTATGCGGAAATACCCGAACTACAAGCGATGTGCAAAGATTCTAATTCATTGTTTTTTATTAAGAAGCAAAGGGACATGTGCTAATTTTGTTTTGTAGGAAGGATCGTGGGTTTAGTATGGCTCAAAAAACCAATGTCTTGTGTGTTGTAATTTGTGAATGCATGTGAATGAATGTATGTAAGGCCTTTAGTGCCATGGTTAATTAATTAATAATTATTAATTTCTTAATGTAACTTGTGAGACTTGCATGCCCCTAAGACTAGGAGGGAATTAGGGATATCTTCACATGTATTTTTGTTTCTTTAATTATATAGGATATGATCCATATGATTAGTGGGTGGGACAATTAGATTAGTTTTGCTACATGGAGATGCGGCGGAACTAATGCAAGCGGGAGCCATACAAACCCACAACAATGCTTGAGATGCTTATTATGTGAATGTTTGTGTATGCTATGAAATGTCATAGGATAGGTATGGGTGTATGTTTACACGATCACCAAAAAAAGTCGCATAATATTTTGTCCCATTAATTTGATTAAGTGGACCGCCCTCCTTCTCTCTATCCCTTTCACGTCGTTCGGTGCCAAATTACGCTTTCCGCTGACGCGGGACGTAATTGGTTAACCCTCGAAGTCGGGGTGTAAATCGGATTTACTAGGAGCAAATAGAGAGAGGTTACTTATCGATAGATCCTAATCGGATTAGACATCAGGACGAAGTTTGTGGATGTACATGAGACATTTCACAAACCAAGAATCATATGGAATGATATGATTGGTTGGAGAACCTACCTTATCTATTTGTTTTGGTGTCATGCCGACGCTGGTCCTATCTCAACGAAAATGGGGATCTTGGAGAACCAACTATATTTGGGACATTAAATAAATATAGTGGGAGTTTTATTTGTTATAAATAAAACTTTGCATAAACTAAATGACCTTAAATTAGTTTTGTTATAGATATTAAATATGTTAATTTCATTGCGATCAATCTTTGAAAAACAATAAACTCGTTTCTAAAGGTAGTTACTTGGAGAAGTAATATCGATTCCTAAGACATGTTCTTGGTGGAAAGAAACTTGAGCATGCTTATTCTCAAATTTTTCCTCAACTTTTCGAACGTAACATCGTAATAATTGATTGACTTTTAGCGAAAAGTTATTCAATAAAATGGATGCCTATATCCTCATTTTGAAATTTTTAGACTTTTGAATTGGAGAATTCATAAGAACTAGATTTGACTCTTACGCTCTCATCCACTTACTTAAGAAGTTGTTCTTAGAGAAAGTAGATATCGACTCGATCATTTATGATAGAGCAAAATAGTATGAGTTAACCAAGAGATTCTTCTTTTATAAGAAAATACATGAATATTTTATTAGCTTACAAACCGAAAGGTTTGAATAGTTAATTGCTAACTAGAGATATTGAGATCTCCAATATCAAGGATCGTTGATATTGTAATGCAATCTCTTACTTAAAAATGAAGGATATGATGTTATTTTTCGCACACTTGTTTGTACAAAAGGTAATTAGTCGAGTATTAAAGGAATACTTCGCTAAAGTATGAGTTGAGACTTGAAGACCCTCATTTGAAACCGTGTGTTGCATGAGGTGTTTCATTTTTCGTTTTATGGAGGCATTTGAAAGGTTGTCCGAAATACCATGATTATAATAAATAGAAATGTTCTAATCCTTAAGGTGTTTGTCATTCAAATTATCTCGCTATCTCTAATTTACACTAGTAATTAGGTACTAGTTCATATGCTCGCATTTAACGAAATGTGTAGGCAATGAAAGAATAAGAGAAAGTTCGGAATAAATAAAGTAAACTCCGTTTTGGAAATGACTTGTTCGTCTAAGCTACTATCATTGAATATGTAGAGTTATCTTTTGTTTGTTTAGGAATTAGAGGTGGAATACCTTATTCCTAATATCTCAAAAATCCTTATCTCCACTTCATACTTGATGATGGATGATAATGTTTTGTAAAAGAGAAATGTTGTTATCTTATTATGGATTTATTTATATGATTTCATACATTTTGATTGAATTTGCTTGAAATAAATAAACAAGTGTTGAATGACAAATAAAATACGTAAGACTTCACGTAAGTATTTGACTTTAATGTGAAATGACCGCTTAGTCATAAATAAAAGAGAATCGCATTGTGAGAGTCTATGTAACGTAGAGCTCGTAACTCAATTCGATTGCGAATCAATTGAAATATACGAATCATGTTTGTTAGATGACAAAAGCGCCTTTAACCTACGAAGGTTTAAGGACAAGTGACTTGATCAGGACTTAAACATGTCGATGTATATAGACCTATAAGCACTTTGTGTTATGGAAGGTTGTTAATACTTTACTACTTGACCAACGATCATAATAGATATTAGCGTATCTATTTGATGAGGTGTAAGTATGAACTTTTTGACTAGTTCAAAAGAGTTCAAAAGTGAAGTTGAAAGACTATTCAAGAAAAGTAAAAATCTTACAATGGATCATGGTAAATAGTTAAATCATATGGTTTGATATATTACCCAAAAAGTATGAAAGTCGTTCACAACTCGCTCCATGAGGAATATTATATTAGAATAATATGTCCAAGAATGAAGGTATCGAACATTGTTTTATATCGTTCGATCGGTAATAAATCAAGTTGACATATTCAACTCATATTGGGGATTTATATTTGAGGAAATATTATTTACACTGAATAAAGTTCCATCATAGTCCGTTGAGAAAAGATATCTTACGAGATTTGATCTCTAAGTACGTTATTTCTCAAGATTTGGTGTTAAGAAACTTATTTCAAGTTTGTTGATTGATAAGCATAAATTCAAATAGGACGCTTAATGTTTTGTACGATATCTTAAACTGACCGAAAGGTACTACTTATACGAACATGATAAGAACAAGGTAGTTATTGCTCATCATGACGTAATCTTGGAGAATAATTCTCTCAAGAAGAAGTAGTGGGAGAAAAGTGAGCATTAAAGGAGTTTATGCGTCACCACAAGAAGTATTCTTATGGAAAACTTGTCACTCCATATATGGTGCTTAGTGGGAGTTGAGCGGAACTTCATTCACAAGCAGTTGTGAAAATGAAGAAGTTTATATGCACGCTCGCTTCTAAAGAGTACTCAAACATCTCGTGAGTGGATGATATTCGAGAAACTCGTGCGATATATTAGGATCAAAAACTTATTCTACAAGTTATTGTAGAAATAGTTCGTGAACCTCAAGCATCAATCCTACAAAGGTCAATGAGAGTGAATCGCCTAACTGAATGGTACATAGGCTTCACGATATCCTCATACTTGACATATGAGAATCCGTTGATAAATAAAGAAGTGATGGAAGCATCTGATTCCACAAGTATGGTTTAAATCCATACGGTCTTTAAATATAATCCATGTATAACAACAAGATATAGACCTTGGTTGATGTTCATGAAGGAACAATCCATCAATAACATTTAGATCTTTAAAGGAAAGATTGACATGGTCGGCAATTTGGCTATGTACAAAGTATAGCTTCGCTCTTGTAGCTATGTCTAAGTCGATATCGAATTGACTATATACTAAGTACGGCTTATTGCTTGTAGCTATATTTAAGTGAATAAAGATCGTTCTAGTAACGGCTATATTTCGTATATATTAATATAAGGAAAGGAACATCACAAACCGCCTTCTTCGAATGAATGAAGGAAGATGTTATGTATATGATACAAATCAATGACTATGTTTGATGTATTGCTAGAAACATATACATAGTTCAAGTATCTATTAATGGATTGAAGTAAGTATTTTGAAAAGTGGAATAAACATTTTGACAAGGAAGTCAAAGAGTTGAACTTCGTCAAAAGTATCTTGTATAGACAAGATATTCAGTGGGAGCATGATTGTGTTATTTGTATTGTATAAGATAACAAGACACTAATTGGGAATAACATTAAGGAAATGAATATTGTTAAGATCTCATTGGAGAATGTTCTTCTCAAAAGAGAAATTGGACAAGATCACCTAAATAAAAAAAAATAAAATCTATGGAGATAGATTATGATGGATGTTAGATTTGAGCTAATGTGCATATAATGACGAAGTGTTCTAGTAACACATTATGGTGAACTCCGAGAAAGGATGTCTAACCACGTCATATGGCATAAGACTTGAGTTTGACTCGGTTTATTGTAACTCAATTCGAGAAGAAGTGCATGAAACAGTTCAAGCATATTTCTATGAGTTTCATTATGTACGTCATATTTATGCACATGCCCCAATGTGTAGTATCCAATGAGCATGATAAACGGTTATCAAATGGATATAATAGAGACACATTTGGACAATAATTAAGGATATTCTCGAGTATCTTATGAGAAAGAGTGATATGATTTTTCCATCTTTTAAGATGAAAGAAAGATCGTGTAACCTGTTACACTGATGTTATTTTTCGAAAGATTGATATAATCACAATTGAGCTACATATTTTGCTTAAAATTGGTGTTGTAAGTTTAGAAAGTTTTCTAAATGGAATATTACAACTGTTTCCGTCACCAAAGCAAAATACATAGCAACTTGTGAAATAATGAAAAAGAATGGTTTGGATCAAGATGTTCTCAGTCAAGCTAATATGGTTATATGCATCTCGAACCATAGCTTAGTCTTGAAAAACCTAATATTAAATTAGTGATCCAATTATGATCTATGACATTATCACTTGATCTCATATGATGATGATCAAGAACATATATATAGGAGTATATATACGTATAAGGTCAAACAAAATTTGATAGGTTCGCGAACACAGTGAACACTTTGACATAACCTCTACCTTGAGCAGTACACGAGATGCAGTTGTGCATCCATACGTGATGGACGTATGAGTAACTTGTTTTAAGCATATTATTTCTTTTGAGGTTCGAGACATGTATATATATGGATATATGACATCGGTCTAAATTCTTCACTGGCTAGAAGTCACTACTGATTGACTCTAGGCCAAGATTGTTGGAGTTGTGTCCTAGAATTCAATATTTAATGACTTAATTTCTTAGTTTATGTTATTGATGATATTTGATCATTTGTTCCTAGAGTTTATTACTGACAGATCATTCAGGTTGAGGATCTGAATTATAGATCTATGTGGATCATTCATTAGAATGACAGTAATAAATCTAAATCGTCCGTAATCTTAATAATTAACAAGAAATATTAATTATCATAAAAGATTATTATGCAAGTTTAAGTGATGATTAAGTTCTACAAATCATCGGTAAGGTGTTACCAACTTAATTGCATATGTGTATGTTATTAGAACATAGTACAGGACATGACCCAATGAAATAAACATATGGATTGTGTTGTGTGTAATTGTTTATTTCATATGAGTTTGATTCTAAGTTTGAGATGGTTCAACTTTTTCACATGAGGATAGGTTCAATAAATATCGTCTACCATTGATTCCTGATAAGGGTTGCTATACGGACTTTATTTATATTCTCTTGACTACTGCGGGGAAAAGTTGTTCATCAATTTCCCTCATTAGTATACCTAGTGAGTGATGATATATGTTTGGGCCCCTTGATGGAGTTTGATTGTTTGGCCAACTTGTACAATTAACTCTAGATCAAGAAACGTGTAATCTGCAAGAATGACACATTCCTATCTTGGATTATACGATGATATCATTTGAAATAAGAATCAGACAAGGAAATACTATTATTTCTTATGCAGGATTGAGATATTGTAGCAGTACATTATTTATGCGAATTGGGAATCATAACGTGTTGCTAGATACCGCTTATGATTATTGGAATTAAATATCGATTTAATTCTATGGCCAACATAGCATAAATCCTCAAAGGGTCACACAAATAGGACTTTAATCACACAATGCATTATTTATTTATTCGCAGCAGTGAATTGCGAAAATATGATAAGTTGATTAATTAATTATATACCGTTGCGGACTTTTATAATTAATTAAGTCAAGAAGATCATATAGAAATAAATTAATGCATTAAATAATCCCAAAAATAATTATTAATAAGTTAATAATTATTTTTTAGTTCAACACATTTTTAATATAAAAGTTATATTAATTAATTGAGCCATCATTTAATAGTAAATGGATAGTCCAATTAAAGAGTAAATATGAGATGACTTAATTAAATGAATTAAGGACTAAATTAAAGAAGTGAGGTGGCCTATAATGACCCTTTATATGGCCGGCTCATAATGGTGGTAGGTAGGAGTGACATAGTTGTAATTATGAAAAAGGTCAATTAGATTTTGTGCTCTATATAAGGACCACTTATGAGAGCCTCCATCCAGCTTTCTCTTTCCTCTCTTCCCTCCCTTTGAGGCCGCCACTTTCTCCCTCTCTTCATCTCATTTGCTCATGAGTTGAGCTATTTTCTCTCCACTAAATCAAGGTTGTTGATTGATTCAAGAGAGGAAATCAAGAGGATTAGGCTTGTTCACATATGCAATTAAGTCGGTAACTTTTTACCTATGATTTGTAGAACTTAATCATCACTTAACTTGCATACTAATCTTATATGATAATTAATGTTCCTTGTTAATTATCAAGATTATGGACTCTTTAGAGATATTATTGACATTCTAACGAATGATCAACAGAGATCTACAATTCAGATCCTCAACCTGAATGATCTGTCAATAATAAACTCTAGGAACAAATGATCAAGTATCATCAATAACATAAATTAATATAATAGCCACCAACTGATTGGCTTCTAGGACATATCTCTAACATTCCAGGTCATCTGCTGAGGCAGAATATCGCTCCATGGATGCGGCGGCTTGTGAACTCACTTGGCTTCGTTCACTCCTTAATTTTTAGAAGTCACTCGTCAAGAACCAGTGAAGCTTTTCTGTGATAGCCAAGTTGCGTTACACATTGCTGCAAATCCAGTGTTTCGTGAAAGAACGAAGCGTGTAGAAATTGATTGTCATTATATTCGTGATCAAATTTGTGCAGGATTGATTAAAACTTCTTATGTTCATTCCACTGATCAGCTAACAGACATATTTACCATGTCACTTGGAAAACAACAATTTTTTTTATCTTCTTCGCAAGTTGGACATTTGTGACTTACACGCTCCAACTTGAGGGGGAGTATTGAAATATGCTGCAGATATACAAATGGATATGTTTCATTTCTAATGAGATGTAATTAATTTTCATGTATAGTTAGATTTTTATATGCTGATTTTGATATATAATTAGATTTAAGAATATTTCCTTTGCAACAAATTAGAATAGATGGGATACATTTTTGTAATATGAATTTTTAGAGAAGATAGAAAATTATTTATTCTTCCTCACAAATTTTGTCATGTTTATCTCCTGGCTCGAGTGACTTGTAAGGTTATAAAATGATAATGATAAATGTTACAGAACAAAATTATGTATGACTGAAACTACCAAGTTATGTTTACACTAGTTTCGCAGAAAACTAATAAGTAATAAATAACAAAGAACTAACTTTCTATAGTAGAACACCTCTTGTCAGAGGCCTGACAAAACTTTACCGGTCGAGTGTGGCAGTGCATTATGTTATTTCGTGGTTTCTATGAACCTCACATTAGTCCTTAAAATATTGCACCATATGGTCCTTTCCTGCAGCTATAACCCTAACAAATTCTAAATCCGATAATAATTTTTCTATGGCTAGCAATTTTTTTATGATAAATTTGGGATGATCAAAGACTCCCAATTTATTTTCAAAATTAAATATTAATAAATTATCCTTAATCGGATTTCAAACCTTCGATATTTCAGTTAATGCATTGTCCTTTGTACTAGATCAATGATTGATTCTCATCTTGAAGAGCAATTAGCATTCACGAATCACAAGTTAATTTCAATTGATTGATGTTAAAAAAAAAATCAATTTATTACTATAAAAGTATATTACCAATTAATGTGTTAGGTAAAATTTTCCTTTCTTTGTGATCTGAATTTTTTTATATTTACGCTGCAATATCTAGCTGTGTTTTATCCGTATACCAGCTTTCGTACAAAATTCTTTTTAATAAATGAATGTGCCTACGAGACGTAGTTGAGAGACTTAAAACACGACGCGTACATAAGAGTCATGTCAAAATTAATGAAGTCTTCTGTACATTTCATAAAAAAGTTTTTTATAAAAAAATTAACAGCTGCAAATTTGTTATTATAATCTTACTTGTGGCTTCCGGTTCGGCGATGGCAGTGAAATTTTTTGGACTATTTTTACAATGTTTTTAGGTGTTTGATGTCCCAAGAAGCAAATGGTAAGATAGTAACTGAATTTATGACGGTAGGATAGAGGTTTTGAGGCTACTTGAACGGCGACAAGAGGGATGGGAGGTGATTTTACTGTTCGACGGATAGATAGAAAGGAGCTAATATTTTGAAAACCGGATCGGACTAGCCGGTTTGACCGGTTCAGTCATGAATCGGTCACCAGTCCGGTCCATAATGGCCCGAAAAATCGTTTGTTTTCGATCTAGTAAACCAGCCAATGGAATTTGGGTTTTAGAAAAACTGATGCATCAAACTGTCTGGTTTATTTTTCTAAATATTTTTTTTTCATGTGGTTTATGAAATTCTCATAAAAATGAGAGGCAGCGATTTAACTGGGATGTTTGGGATAGCAATAGCAAATGAGGAGGGTTCTAGTGCCACAAGTTTTTGGTGCCACAAATGCCACTACTTCTCTTTTTCATTAATAATTCAAAATTTAAAAAAATAAATTTTCGAATCCAAACCATTAATCTTGTTCAATTTTACAAGCGATGCATTTCTACATAATTTTTATAAAATTTGGAGGTTATTTGATATTTGATCAAGATGTCAAATAATGAATGAATGTTGTTAATTATAACAGATTAATTTTAATACGTTCGTATATTAGCCTCTTGGTCGAATATCAAATAAAGTACAAATTTTATAAAAATTACATAGAAATACATCGCTCGTAAAATTGAATAAGATCAATGGTTTGGATTTGAAAATTGAATTTATAAATTTTGAAATATTAATGGAAAAAAGAAATTGTGGCATTTGTGGCACCAAAAATTTGTTGCACTAGAACCCTGCTCTTTATAGTAAGAGTAATAGAAAAAAGGAGTGACCTAATCTTATATCTTACATATAATAAAAATGCGTGCATGAACCCAAAAGATGCAATTGAAAATATTTTTATTTTAACATATATTTCATATGGTATTATTTAGGAGATGTCTCACCAAAATATGCAATTGGGTGGATGCCTCAAAAGGTGCGATTAAAAGGATACCTATTTCAACATATATTTCATATGGTGTCATTTAAAAGATGTCTCGTCAAAATGTGCAATGAGTGGATGCCTCCTCCACCAAAGGGTGCCAACATATTATCTATAAATAGTACAATCCTTATACAATTTTTCATCAATCATTTTTCATTTAAGAAATGAAAAACAAAATATATATCACATCAGTTTCATATAGAAAATCTAGGCGTGATACGAGTGCAGGTCACAAAATTTTTCCCTGCAATAATTTCGAAGATGGAAAATACATGGAGTATGAATTTTGTTCTATTACATAGTAAGGTAAATTTGTTATGAATTTCATTTTTACATTTAAAGAAATTTTTTTAAATTGTACCAAAAAATGAACAATATAGTATATAAAATATGTAATGGAACTACTATTCAACATATTATTGTTTCTATTTTACTGATTCACTTTTCACTTCAATCAATTAGAATTGATAATTTTATAATTACATTACATATAATAAAAATGTGTGGATGGACTCAAAGAGTGCGATTAAAAATGTGCTTATTTTAATATATATTCCATAGGGTTCCATTTAAGAGATGCCTCGCAAAAGAATGCAATTGAGTAAATGCCTCAAATGGTGCGATTAAAAAAGTTCATATTTTTAACATATATTTCATATGGTGCTCTTTAAGTGATATATCGACAAATGATGCAATCGAGAAAATGCATCCTCAACCAAAGGGTGCCAACATAATATCTATCTATAGTATCTCCCTTATTCAATAAAGATGCATGGATGGACCTAAAAGATGCGATTGAAAATATGCTTATTTTAACATATATTCCATAGGATATTATTTAAGAGATGTCTCGCCAAAATATGCAATTGGGAGGATGCCTCAAAAGGTGTGATTAAAAGGGTGTCTATTTTAACATATATTCCATATGGTGTCATTTAAAAAATATCTCGTCATAAGGTGCATCGAGTGGATGCCTCCTCCACCAAAGGGTGCCAACGTATTATCTATAAATAGTACCTCCCTTATTCAATTTTTCATCGATCATTTTCATTTTCAAAATGAAAAAACATAATAGATATTGTCGTCTCTAATAAAAGGCCTAGAGGGGAGGAGGGGTGAATAGGCACAATTTTGGTTTCCTAAACCGGTTTGGTCAATTCTTGGTTTAATTCAATAATTTTCTCAACCAATGCACAAATAAATAATAAACAACAAGATAAATAGATAAAATAGAGAAGGAGAAATAACAAGCGATGTGATTACGGAGTTCCGACCCGCTAGGAAAGGCTAGCCTTAGTCGTACGTCTCCAAGAGTTTCGCAACCACCAAATTGGGTGCGCTCTGTTCTATTCCACAAAGAACGGGTCTACAAGTTCGAACTAAATCACCTTGTCACAAAACACTCAAGGTGGATTGACCTAACCACTAACCTAATCAAACAACACTCAAGGAATGATGCTCACAATCAAAACACTCTATAATTTGGTTAAATGCACTAGGGTTTGATTTGTGACAATCTAATCCTATTGGTTTTGCTCTTAAAATGCTCAAGGATCAGGTCTATGTGTTTGAAGCTCAAAGACAGCAGTATAGCAAGGTAAACAACATACTAAAATAGTTCCAAAAGGAGTTGTATTTATAGAGGGCGTCAATAGCTCCAAATCAACACAGTTTTCTGTCGTGCGTCACACAACCCAATATCGCATTGTGCAACGCACAGCTAGCCGTTATAAAAAGGTCAAAAAGCTGAACTAACTGTTATCAGTGCGTTACACAACGCAATATCCCATTGTGCAACGTACATAATAACCGTTATAATCAAACAAAACGGATAAGATATCATTTTGAATTGTCAGTGCGTTACACAACGCAAAGGACCTGTTGTGTAACGCTAAGCACTGACAACTTAACAGCTACAAAGGTGTCAGACGCGTTGTACAACGCAAGGAACCCGTTGTACAATGTGTCGAGTTTCAAGTCAAACGGTAAAGGCTTGTCAGACGCGTTATGCAACGCTAAAGACCCGTTGTGCAACGCACATTAAATGGCATTAAATAATCAGAATTTTGCGTCAAAAATGAGCGAAAAATTCCAGAGAAAATACAAAGAAAAGTTGTACAACGCTTCTTGCGTTATACAACGTTCTAGCAAAGGCTGAAGAATTGCGTTGCACGATGGAAAAGTAGCATTCTATGACTTACCCAGTGCGTCACACAATGTGATAAAATGTTATGCAACGCACAAAAAAAGTCAAAGGCAGAAGTTCAGAAATCTGTACAGTTCTGGTGCGTTGTGTAACGTGATATTGCGTTACACAACGCACTGATCCTGAGACTGAGCATTTTACCAGCAAACTCACATTTAAACGAATTTAACTATTAAAAACTTAAAAGACAGATCTTTAAACCTCTAAACTAAGTCTTGAGCACTTCCTTATCTTGTAAACAAAATTGTAACTTGCAGAGCTTCAGTTTAAGGCCTTAAATAAACACTTAGAATAAAGAGGTTAGATTTTAGGTTGTTTTGCAAATCGACAAATCAAAAGTTTAATTGTTTGAAACAACAGATTTCACATAAGTGTCATATAGAAATCTTGGCGTGATACGAGCACAGGTCACAAAATTTTATCATGAAATAAATTCGAAGACGGAAAATACATGAGGAGTGAATTTTCTTCTATTACATAGTAAGGTAAATTTTTTATGTATTTCATTTTTACATTTAAAGAATTTTTTTTAATTGTACCAAACAATGAACAATATAGTGTATAAAATTTATAATGGAACTACTATTCAATGTATTATTATTTCTATTTTACTGATTCACTTTTCACTTCAATCAATTAGAATTGAAAATTTCATAATTACATTACATATAATAAAAAGAGAAAACCTATGGTGCATACTAATGTACGGGAGTTTCAGTGTATACTGATTCAAACTCTTCGATCTGCTTCAAAATGACCTATTTAAACTGTCCAATATGATCTCCCTATTGAAATCTCCTTACTGACCAAATTTTACATTTTTTTCAAAATTTGTAAGTATTTTTTTCAGATTTTTAAAAACTGCTATTTTTGAACTGTTCAGAAAAAATTAGATTACCGATTTTCTAAAATTTCAAAAAAATAGTAAAAAAATTCAAAAAAATATAAAATTTAGTCAGCAAAGAAATTATATTAGGGAGATCATATTAGACGTTTGGATCGATAATTTTGAAACAGATCAACGAATTCTTATCAATATGCACCGAAACTTCCATACATTAGTATGGACTCAAAGGATGCGATTGAAAAGATGCTTATTTTAACTTATATTCCATAGGGTTCATTTAAGAGATGTCTCGCAAAAGAATGCAATCGAGTAGATGCCTCAAAGGGTGTGATTAAAAAGGTTCATATTTTTAACATATATTTCATAGGGTGCCATTTAAGAGATGTATCGACAAATGATGCAATCGAGAGAATGCCTCATCTACCAAAGGGTGCCAACATATTATCTATCTATAGTATCTCACTTATTCAAGTTTTAATCAATCGTTTTTTTTTTTTCGAAATGACAAACATAATAGATACCGCATCACTCTCAAATAGAAATTTAGGTGTGATACGTGTGCATGTGATGAAAATTTGGTCTACAATAGATTCGAAGACGGAAAATACATAAGACGTGAATTTTTTATTTTTCTTCTATTAAACAATAAGGTAATTTTTTATGAATTTTATTTTTACATTTAATTTTTTTTAATTGTATAATAAAATGAACAATGTAGTGTGTATAATATATAATGGACTACTATTCAATGTAATATTGTTTTCATTTTACTGATTCACTTTTCAGTATTGAATTTACAAATTTATAATGATTACTTTTCTTTCGTGATAAAAATATCAGTTTATCAAAAGTCTAATATAGAAAATATACTTTAAAAATAAGATCATTTCCATTAAAATCATTTATTCAAAATCATCTATCAACTTAAAAAAAATTTAACAATACAATTTTTAAGATATTGTTTACAATAAATTTCAATATCGTCGAGCGAAACTCGACGTACAGATCTAGTTATTATTAAATATCATGTCATAAAAAAAAATTTTGGTTACTAGTTCAAAAACAGAGGATTGCTCTAGAACCAGTCATGTAAAAATAGTGACATTGTGATAAGATTATTTTTGTCACTCCATTAAAGAGTGACATTGAAGCATTGAAATGCCAAGAGTCTTGTGTACTAGCACTTGTCTAATTGTCTTTGGAAGCTGATCAGATCGATCAAATCGGCGCACAACACGCACTGTGCGTCTGTGCCATACTGCCATGTCATGCACTAACACAGTTCCACTATGCCACTGTGGATATAGTCTTATATAGTTAAATAGACAACTAGACAAGAGAAAGAAAGATGGAAAGTCAATTTCACCGAACCTCTGTTTATGTGCAGTCAAGTCAATTGCATTTCCCACTCACTTCTGCTCTCTTCTCTGCATTTCAGGCCGTTATTTACTCGATCGGTACGAACGTACCGCTCCTCTCCTTTTTTTTTTTTTTTTTTTTTTTTTTTTTTTTTTTGGTTTTCACATATCAACTTCAACTATTACTTTTCTGATATGATTTCGATGGCAAAGCTGCTCTTACTGCACTCAGTAGTATAAAAGGGGTTTACTCCAGTCAGTCAGGCATTGATTCCGGTTCAATCTAGTTGTGACAGTAAAACTTGTACATTTTATGTACGTCTTTTTCGAAGATAAATTGGGATCAAGCCTCTCAACTTATTTTTACTCTTCAATTTGTCGAACTTTAGAATTTGAGATAAGCTGAGTTTCGAACCTGCGATCTTTCACTCAAGATGCAGTACTCTTTGCCACTAGATCAAGAGTTGGTTCTCGACGTCTAGTCAATTTTATAGTATCTTACTTCACTTTTCAACAGGAGTTTATAATTTTGGTCTGCTAAAAACAATTATGCCATGATAAAATTGTTTAAATTTTGAAAGTATAGATCGAATTTTAAATCTGAAGATAACAAAGTCAGATTTTCAAGATACGATTTTGAGGAATTATAGACTGTAAATCACAGTTTTTCTTTGATCTTCGGTCTTGGTCACCGTTTCTTAGACCCAAAGCGTTTTAAGGAAAAGAAAATAATAAAATATCAGACTCTCATAGTCCGGTGTTCTATAAGTTCAAGTTATTTATTTTTTAAATTCTGATTTTGATGCCCCCCCCCCCCCCAAAAAAAAAAAGATCTGTTTAAAAAGTAATATAATCATCACTTGGCGTTCTCAAGAAATTTTAAAAATATAGGATAATTAATTAAAGACCATACACTAAATTATTTATATGAACCGGTTTCTTCAAAATTATGAACAGTTGTGATTTAATTTAAGGTGATCAAACCCCGTTGAAATTTTAGAACACCTCATAACATTATTTATTTAAATATAAATTTTCTAAATTACAAAAGACTAAGGCCCTGATCAAAATCCTTTTTTTTAGTATGAGATTTATCATTTCATTGCAAATTTTTTATCGAAATGAACAGATTTGGTCTCATTTGGTTAGAATTTTCATGTTATCAATTAGATCCATGGAAATCATGAGAAATCAATTTAAATGAAACAAAATGAAATCCTCTGTAAAAAAAAATATTTTGATCAAAGCCTAAGTGTATTTTGAGATGCTACAATTCGACAAATTGAAGAGAAAAAAAAAGAATTTATAATTGGGAAATATTGCGGTCAAAGCGATATAGAAGGAGGGTTCTATCAAATCAAACCTTATCTCAAATTCTAAAGTTCCATTTCTATATATAATTCTACTATTTTTTAACGAATCTTCGGAAATTATCGATCGAATTAATTAGTTCTGAACTTTCCAATAACAATAATTTACAAAAATTCAAAAAAACCTTAAAAATTTTGGAAAAGAAATTAAATTGTGGTTGCAAGGAGATTTTATGCTGAATGTTTGGATCGATCCTTTTAACTTTTGAATTTTACATTTAATCTAGTTTAACGGAGCAATCCATAAAATCGCTTTGACCATAGCATTTTTCTTTATAATTTATAATTTGTTTAACAGAAATGAAATGATCCAATTTGAATAAAATAAAAATGTTGTAGTTAAAATAAATAAATTTTAATTGAATGACAAAATGAAAAAAAAAAATCAAATGTAAACAAATAGTACGTTAAAAGATATTTGTGTGCGTCAACTTTTGTATGAGCCCCAATCCACTGCAGTATATTACAGATGTTTAAAAACAGGGTTAGTGTTTGAAAAGTTGTTCAACAATAAAGAGACAACGTGGCAAATGATGCCGTAATTTTTTTACTACACAGATCTTAAATTAAAAATTTAATACTAAACATCAAAAACAAAAAAAATTATCAATAAACATGGTACATCGCCATTGACAGGGCGCACTGGCGGCGTCGCCACTCCCATTGGTGCACCTACCCTTTCATACTCATTTCAACTCTCTGCCTGCTTTTCAAGTTTAAAAAATTTCAAATTTTCTACCTGCGCCAGTCCTAGTGGCGCTTACTATTTTTGAAAAAGAATTAGTATTTTTAAAAATAAAATTTATCTGACAGCTCCAATGAGATTGGAGTGTTAATATTTTTTAAAATTTATTACTATTAAAAAATATATATTTTGTGTGCCAATGACAGTGGCGCGTTAATATTTAAAAAAAATATTACTATTTTGGAAAATTAATTTCTCTTGAACTTGGGAGCTTCGCGCAGCTGTAGGTGCGCCGGTCCCAGTGACGCCTAACATGTTTATAATCAAAAATCTTTTTTTATATGTTTATTATTTAATTTTCTGTTTCAGTAATGTTTGTTAAAAAAATTTACGGCAAATGATGTGTTTATAATGACAAGGCATATTGATGCAACATTAAGATAGTGCCCTAGAAATCTTGTACAAACACGGCATTAAAATGATATTTTATGAGCATATATGCGACGCTGATGTTGTCGCAGATGGTCCACCGGGCATATGTTTTCTATTTTGATTCTACAATTAACAATTTTTATTCAATTAATAAATGATGATGGTGTAACTTAAATTTGATCCTAACTTGATGCATAATGCATCATCACACAACGCCCGAACTATATGAAATTTGATCGTTGTGCAATATTTATATATATATATATATATATATATATATATATATATATATTGTTAATAGTACCTATGCATTTTTTTTAAATACTATTTCAATTGATCTTTAGAATTATTGTTAAGATAATCACATTTGGTTTATTAAAAATATTTGAAAAGCAATTTCTATCTTTTTTTTTTAAATAAATTGGTTCTATCATGCATGTCTTATAGCTATTCAATCCTTTTTTTTTTTTACAAAAATAGTTTCACCCATATCACCATGTAGATATATTTTATTTGAAAAAGAGCAACCAAATGGTCTCTGATATAACACACATGTATATCGTCGTGGATTTTCATCCACTTATTTTGATGAATGTGATAAGAGTTGCAATTTGGTCAAATGAGGCTTTCAAGGATAAACACTGGAACTTATTAATACAAAAAAAAAAAAGAAGGAAGATAGATAGCTTTTGACTCGCATTATATAATTGGGTCGAGGAGAAAATAGGAAAGCGAGTAGGAATGTAAGCTAGCTCATTCTCAGTTCTCAAAAAATTAACAACAGTTGGTTGAGAGAGAGAAAGAGGCAAGATGACAAGCTAAATAAATTGTTAAAATTAAATTTATAGAAGAAATGAAATGAAGAGAGCGAGGATTTTGTTTGGGTCAGCGACGATTGAGGCGACACAGGAGTTGTGGCGGATGTTCTGGCCTAGCCTCTTTATGGCGGACCACATGCTGCTCTCTTCTATTACTAGTTTACTACGAGTCTGTTAATCAAAAAAAAAAAAAAAATTACTACGAGTCTAGCTTTCATTTTGTATTTCCGATTTTCTATGGCAGCTATCTCTAATACAATTATGTGGCGAGTTTACTTGAATCTTGAATAGTACACTTCATTAATAAATGTTTTTTTTTTCTCAGTGATATTCCAAATTTTCCTACTCAACTTAGACCCATGTCCCAAAAACTACTGTTTTAACCTTACTAAATAGTTTCCTATGAGAACTGCTATTAGGACAAAGGAGCATCTTTGTTATTTTTTAAAGCCTTCTGTTATGGTTTTTTAGAGCTTCTATTCCGCGCAACACTACACAATTTGACGAGTTCAGCACTCGCCACAGAGAATTCAAGTTCATAAAATCTCATTTTCATTTTTTAAAATTAAATAAGACATGTATTCAAGCTAACGTGCGCGTATTAAATCATTAACAAATTATAAATCCAAGGATGTGACAATTGGGTTTTCTCTCCTAATTAAAGTATTTTAAAAATTAATTAATACGCTCTTGGACCTGTAAAATCACCCGTATCTTAAAAGTAGACATGCTATGTCGTCGTATGATTGGTGTGTAATAAATCATAGTGACCTGATAAGAATTAAATACATTTCAATTCAAAAGTAAAAAGGAGTGTACTCCAGTCCAAGTAGCATTTGACAACGCAATTTTTTTTTTTCTTCTTTAGCTTCGAAGATTTTTTTTTTTTCACAAGCACAATATATTTGTGAGTAGTTGTAAAAATAATTAATTAATAATTTTTTTTATTAAATAATTAATGTTATTTAATTAAAAGTAATTATTAATATTTCATAATGATAAAAATGATTTATTATTATCATTAATAATTAATTTTTATAATAATTAATAATATCTAATAATTAAGAAATAATTAATAATATCTAATAATTAAGAAATAATTAATAATAATATTTAATAAGTACCAATAATTATAAAAAATCATAATTAATAATAAAGATTAATTATTATAATTAATAATTAAATAATAATAATATTTAACAAGTAATATTAATTATTAATAATAACGATTTAATAATAATTATTAATTAAAAATAATTCATCAATAATAATTTTTCTTATTAAATATTTAATTAAAAGTAATTATTAATATTTCTTAATAAAAAAAATGATTTATTATCTTCAATAATAATTAATTTTTATAATAATTAATAATTAACAATAATTTGGTCACAACGTATTATTAATACATAATACTAATTCAAATTAAATAATTCTAATTTAAGATCATTTTAGTCTTTTGAAATGAATATATACATGCATTAAGTTACTCATCTTTACTACACAACCAAACATCTATTACATAATACTACATAAACACTGAGGCATCCTTAACTTATGCAACCCTTACTACATAACCAAACGCCCCCTAAATGAATAACCATGTTTCCACATTTTAGGTATGCATCATTAACCAACAAATTTTAACTTAATCTTAACTTAATCAAAACTAGATCTCAAATTAAATCTCCTAATATTTTAATAAGAAAACTTAGAAAAAATATTTTGTGAGTTCTTGCAATTATAAAAGAGGGGAGGGAAGATGGGAAGGGCGAAGTTTGAGAATAGGGAAAAAGCTATTTATAAAGGAGCATACATCTTATTTGAATTTAGTTATTCACTTATTCTTATTAAATAGTGGAATATTATTTCTTTAATATGGAAGGAATTATGTAAATAAATTGCAAATTTTTTGGGGTGTATGGGACGGCCGCACTCCCATTAAATCCACTGAATTTGTGTGCGCTTTATAATTTGTTATCTATGTATAATTTTTATTTTATCATATGATAAACGTGTCTACAAAATTTTGGAGTGGACAAATTTAATTTTAAAAAAACGGTTTTGTTATTTTCAGAAAATAGAAATGTTTTATTATTATATTAAGAAACAAGGAATAGACACCAACTTGTTCTTCCGCCACAACAAAACCATGAGCCCAAGTTGTACAGAGTCATAAGGGACAAACTTCCAGACCAGCACACGAGTTATTTAAACAAACACAAAAATTATATATATTAAGTTGGTCGTAAGACAGAACTAATAATTAATGATAATACTAATAATAATTACATACCAATCTCTTACCCTCGGTCTGGGAGCTCGTGCGGGTACAAATATATATAGTTTGTGTTGACCTAATAATTGAAAGCTCGTGCCTTGTTTTAAAAAATTAGTAATCGACCGTATTTTTTGATAGACAATTTGGGGATATTGGCGTGATGAGAATAATGTTTAGCTTAATTATAAGCATGCATTTAATGGTCTAGGGATTTGAGAAGTACTGTGTAAATCTCATATTAGACCGGAGTAAATTTTGGTGTCCTATCATCAAGTCTCCATGAATAAATATTGTTTTTATGGTTAGAATTTACCTAGGTAAATGCAAATTCTTGCATTTTTAATCTCAATGATTGTTTATGAATTAACCAATTACTAATCAATGCCAGTCATTAAATGATAGTAATTATTCCCTTAAAAGTTTAGGTCCTCTTTCTCTAAGTTTTGTTATGTCTCAATTGTCCTCTAATGCATTTTGTTTTTTTTTTGTGTATCAAAGTATTCTGTAATGTAATTAAATTGCAGAATATATTGATGGTCAATGAATTGATGATGATTTATCAAATGCTGAATTTACCATATTGTAATTTTTTTTCCCCAGAAGTTAGCGCAAATTCGTAAGAACTGTTCCGAACTTTTGCTAACAAGGATATATATATGGCTTGTGCAGAAAAGAACATAGCTTGTTAAAACAAATAAATTGTTCCAAATAAACTTGTTCTTCCAGTTTGTTAACAAGCCTGATCAAGCTTACAATTAGAGAACAATTAACAAATTAATCGACTTAAATAATAACTTTTACGACTAATTCCTGAATAACTAGAAATTATACAAGTATTAATTGAATATATAACTTAATAACATATATGTTCGTCTACATAAGAAGCACATTAATATAGTAGTATGATCGAAATTAAATAAATTATTTTAAATTATATTCAGTTCACGATCATTAGACCAAACCGCGCCACTTTCATATTATGATATGCCTCTGCGCATTTCACAGGCATATACATTTGTTTTATTTATTATTATTTTTTTTTTGTAGCTTCGAAAATTATGTTTAAGCTCGTAAAATTAATTAATTTGACGCAAATAGTTTGGGTGACACTTTCTACAATCACTAGTACTGAGCTCAACTAATTAGTCTCAGACATAATCAATGATAGTGTCGCATCTCACACTACACCATTTTTTATTATTAGTACCAGTTAAATACAGATTATTAGTACCGGTTGTCAAGTGGTACTAATAATAGGGGTACTAAAGATAATTAAAAACCAGTACTAGAAAGCCAGTGTTAAAAACGCACTGAAAATCGCGGCAAAAAATGCGGAGATCTTTAGTACCAGTTTTTAGTTAAAAACAGATATTAAAGATCTCCGCTTTTTTTTTTAAATATTTACTATCTTTAGTATCGGTTTTTAACAAAAAACCAGTACTAAAGATCATTATAAAAAAAAATTGTTTCTGGGGCTAGCGCCCTTTTTTGCTAGCCATCAATTAATACTGATATACCAGTCGGTATATATACGCATCACATACAATAATACATATCGAATTTAATCAACACAAATCAATAAAAATCCTAATTAAGGTTTAGGATTTATTTCGATTTAATACAAATCCTAGACAATTAACACAAATTAACAAAAATTAACACAAATGAGAGGGAGATCGATGTGACTTACACAAATGAGCAGTGAGTAGCAGAGGCGGCAGTGAGAGGAGTAGAGGCGGCAATAGAGAGAGAGAAGTGAGAGGAGAGGTGGCGCAGTAGAGAGGGAGAGGCAATGGAGATGGAGAGGCAGTGTAGAGGGAGAGGCAATAGAGACGGTGAGGCAGTCGAGATAAGAGGGAGATGCGCTTAGGTTTTGGAAGAGAAGAGGGAGAGACAGTGTAAAGGAGGAGCACTTAGAACATTTCGTGCGAAGATATAAGCTGAGTCGAGGGTTTTGGCGGCAGAAACCAAAAAAAAAATTTTAATTGATCTTTAGTACCGATTTTTTAGAAAAAACCGGTACTAAAGATACTATGTTTAGTACCGATTTTTTAGAAAAATAAGTACTAAAGATGAACCGTTTTTTTTATTTTTTTCGCCAACATTTTAACCGGTACTAAAGATGAACCGTTTTTTTTATTTTTTTCGCCAACATTTTAGCACCGGTTTTTTAGAAAAACCGGTAGTAAAGATAATCCCTGACAATTACGAAATTGCCACTGACTATTTTTTATACCGGTTTTATTAAAAACATGTATTAATGGGACGGTACTAAAGCTCTTTTTTGGTGTAGTGTCATTGTTTTTTTTCCTTATTTTTTACAATCTCACGACTAAGCAAGGTCGGTCAAACAAATGAAAGAGCGCAAATAGGGCTGTCAATACCGTGCCGTTTCGTACGTTTTCGTTTCATTCAGTCTAAAACGAAACCGAAACGGAGGGAAATAAGTTTCGTTTTTGAAAACGAAAGGGAAATCAGTTTCTTTTTTTGAAAACGGAACGGAAACGAAACGTGTATTGGTAAATGTTAGTGTTCCATTTATCGAAAACTGGGCTGAAATCAATGAAAAATGAAGAACGAAACAGTAAACAAAATGAAAATGAAACTGATTTATGTTTCGTTAGCTGGAACAGAACGAAAACAGAACATACCAGTTCCGCTTTCATTTCGCACGTTTGAAACCCCTAAGCGCAAATAATCATACAAACACTGAAGCACGAGATACTCGCTTTGCATGTATAAATAAAATGCTTACAATTAAAGTTTAAACATGCACCGAAGTGTCGAGGATTTGAGACAAAAGATGGATAAAGAATTATTTATTCTGATGATTTTACAAGGTTGATTTACAAGCCTATTTATAGGCAGATGACTAACGTTCATTTTTACATGTTAGGAAACTCCCTAACGTTCCTATTGGCTATACATGGCAAAATATACAGAAGGATTTGTAACCCAAATCTATTGTGATTTGCTGGAGACTTCTTTCTAATCTGGTCGATGATGAATACCTCTGAGGCCAGCTGTCCCCTTTTTTATTTGTTCTCAACACGAAGATCCATGGAGACGATATTTTAGTATAAGTTGTGCCATTTCTTCGTATCATTTACAAAAACAAATGGCGGATTGTCAACCGATCAATAGGTGTTTTAAACAGAAAGATTCCTATTGCTCGGGATTTCAAAATAAGCAACTATGGAGCTGCAAAATTTAAGCGCTATGGAGCTGCAAAATTTTTTATGTAAATAGTCGAAAAATAATTATGTTAGGAATTTTTCAAATTGTAGTAAAATTATTAGCATGCATGTGAAGTGCGGGGGAACTCAAATCTGGTGTTGCACTACACTATTTAGCGCAGCAATCCAGGTCCTTCAAAACCAATCCATCGATCTCTATTTGTTATAAAAAAATTGAGAGAAATAAGAGAGAACCGTTGGATTGATTTTGAAAGATCCAGATTGCTGCATTACACTAGATTTGCTTGGGGGTTGAGATAAATCAGTTGGCATTTACTAATTAATTGACATCATAATTTCTTTATTTTGTTTTTCTAAATTTAATTGGAATTAACGCCTTGTCAAAATTCATTGCTTCTTCTTTATTTTATTTATTATTATATTTTTTTGAAGTGCAAATATTCATTGCTTCTACCCGCCTACTATTGTCCTCATTTAATTTTTCTTTTTTTTTTTTCTGGCCATTTGACAATTTTTTCGCCTAGTATTATTTTAATTAGATATATTGTGTCCTGTAAAAGGGACTTTAGAAAAATATTTGAACTTTGAAGAAGTGCTGGAAGAATAGTCTTTCTGCTGTATTTAGAAATAAAGAAATGGTAAGAAAAGCAAATTATAGAGAGGAAAGATAAATTAATTCATTCCGTTTATACTATTCTGTCATAAGTTTACAACCATACTTTATACTATTTTAAATAATACCTTTTTCACCACACGTTCTTTTACCACAATTTAATTAACATAATTGCATTTTGCCAAATGACCCTTTCAACAATGTTTTGAAAATCGGACCGGCCATCGACCGGATAGGTCACTGGATCGTCCGGTTTTCCGGTTTAACCGTGGTCGAACCAGATTTTTTCCGATTAAACTAGAAACGGACATGACTTCAGTTCGTGGTTCAACCAATTCAACCAATAAAATTTAGACTATGCTCTTAACTGATTGCTTTGAAATTGAAGGTCAATAAATTTTATCGATATTTTTATTAATTAAATTACATCACAGTATGAGATGAGAACTTATCAAGTCAATTGTTGGGCTTTTCTTCTGTGCTTTCTTCTCCCTTTTCCATTCATCACCTTTTGAAATCAAACTCAAACCAGAATATATAGTAAACTTCGAGTACGTGTTATGATAAATATTGGGGGATTGACCAACAACAGTTTTTTACTCGAGGGCTGTTTGGCAAGAAGCCAAAAGACATTGATTAAATAAAAAAATAATAAAGTTATCTTAAAAAAAAAAAAAAGTCTTAACTCGAAAATACAGCCGATTACTCAAAAGCAAAGAAAACTTGCCCAATATCTTGACCCACAAAAGTTAATATCTTATCCTAAAGTTAATGAATCAATTGCCGATTGTTTATTCTTCTTTCCTTAGGTGATGAAAATTCGAAATTTCACTAATTCACATAAAGTTTTAGTATAAATAAAATGGAAATCCTTTAATAATTACTTTTACAATTCTGACATATAATATAAACACTATCTATATTTCACATATCATGCCTACAAAAATGATAAGATTTTATATCTATTTTTTGTTTAAAAATAACTCGAAGTAATGGTAAAAAAAATTAACAATCTTTGATACCCAGAATAAAATATATTTTGAAAAGAACTTATTGCTGAACATATATAGTACACCAATTAATTTGCTTGTTATATATCAAACTATACTATGGCCACTAGTATACTGATACATGAGATAATATTTTTATTTAAGTTAATTTGAAAATAAATTTGTAATTATTATAATGATAATGCGTTGCTCTATTACATTAGACCACGAATGCCAGTCTAAAGCGTAATAGTGCTTAATTTCATGAAATCAAAGTGAAAAACAATTGCAAAAATAAAATTGACTTTGGATTCTGTCACTGCAAATTGAGTACGTAGCACAGCAAATCGAAGTCATGATTTCAATGAAACAAGGCACCTCCTCGGGGAGAGCTTTATTCGTAGAAACGAAAGAACAAAACACAAACTAACGGATAAGCTACATACAAAATATACCTAACTCTGAAGAATCATAACAGTATTCAATACCGTATGTCAAAAGCAAGGAGAGAGAAGAGAAAGAAAAGGAAAATATCAGTCTTATAGGAATCCGTGGCGCATGTGCAAATGGAAATGCATGGAATACCGAATACATATGGGTTAAAGTTATACAAGTCACATTCAGACCTAAATTGGAATTTGGGTCACCAAAAGAAAACGGGAAGGAAAGTCCATGACAAAATATCATAAAGCGCCATTTTCAAGTGTCTACTACACTGGTTTTACTGTTTTAGAGCTAGAGCGCATGCATGCAAAGTAGTATTCCATTTCTTCCTGCAAAAGGCGCGCGCATGTAAAAGGAGATGCTAGCAAGTGTATGCACCAAAAAGAGAATTAATTTATGCATAGAAAATTAAGATGCATTTTACAACAAAAAATTATAAATTTTAATTAATTTATGTTTCCATCCGGGCACATATGTTAAAAATAAGGTAAGATATGAATATGTAGATAAGTATTCTTTTTTCAATTTTGTGAAAGTTCTACTTGTAATTTAAAGTCTGTCTACTATAATTTTAAGTCCAAAAAAAAAAAAAACATAAGTTGGTCCTTTTTCCCTGTAAGTGGTTAATTTTATATTTATCCTTGTCCTATCTTTATTCTGAGTTTTTGACATAAGATTGTAATAATGGAAACTTCTCCAAAGGTTTCATTAATGGTGTCACCTTTATTCAGGTACAAGTCTGCAGTCTGCTGTTGCTTCGCGTGACCTTTACATGTGCCGCTACATATGAAATTGCAAATGATAAAAGAAATGTAAATTTTGGTTTGACGTGAGATTTCAATACGTAAATTAAATTGGTTAAATTAAATTTGTCAATTTATAAAAATACTTATACAAAAATCCACGGTGCATAGAAAGTCCTATGCATTTTAGTGCATATTAAACTTTCTCTAGATATATATCTATGTATATTGCTTTCATTTATCTCTTGTATTTGGCAAGCATAATCTAGATAAGCTTGTTGGATCAAGCAAAACCATACACTAAACTCACCATCACACGATCCTTGAGAGATTTAATTATTGTGTTATATAGTGAATCTTATCTTATGCAGTTGTCAAGTTGTTAATGAGATTCTGCATTGTGTAGATCTAAATTTATTATTGTGTGCTTGTCAGGCTAATTACAAGCACAACCGTGGGTAGTTAAGTCAACAGCAGCACCACACTCTGTAAAATATTAAAGAATTTTGAAACATGTATGTTGTATATGTTTTAATATAATGAAAGCTCAAGTTTCTTATATTACAAACAAATTTTAAAAAAAATGCAATCAACTTCAATTCTTCAAGCTTCAAACAGTTGTCTTATATATACATATCGTTAAGGGTGGAACTCAGAAAAAAGCTTGAGGGTTGGAAAATAGGTATACATGTACTTTTATTTTTACTTTAAAATTTAAAATATAATTTATTAATATTTTTGCAATATATAAAAGAAAACGTTTGAGCACTGAGCAGTTACCCTACCTTGCTATTATTCGTTAGAGCAAATAGAAGTTCTAATTTATTATTGCCATATTTGTAGATATTTTTTAAGTCATTAGATTAAGAAAGAGGGCACCATGTGTACACGTCAAAAAGCACAAAAAATACAAAAAATAAAAAAGTGTATAACTGGAGACTTTAAACACACACAAAATTCTCAAATGTTACCTTTTTTTTTTTTTTTAAGGTAGAGTGGCGATAGCCACGACTACAATTTCATTAATATAAAGTAAATTATTTACAGGAAATTATAGAAAGAAAAATAAAATTGAAAGAGAACTGAATTCTCAACTTTTACTTATTTAAGTGTCAATTATGAAGAAAGCAAACATAAATTTTTGAACTTCTTTTTTTATTAATCTTCTGTGCCAACCATCACCGAGAAGATTTAACTCCTAAATTGTAAAGTATCAACTTGTAATATCATAATATGAAGAAAATTTTAATATAGTGAGAATCGTATACAAATCTAGTCAATATTTGTGATAAGTTGATCCAAAAGTTTGCTCTGGCGATAGCTGAATAACAGAGGAACATTTTTTTTTTTTTTTGAGTGCCAGCAAAATGCTGGTAAATTTTCATTAACAGAAAAAAAAAGTTTACAAAAGTATAACAGACAGTGGAACAATTAAAATAATAATATAATTGAGAAAAATGGATCTAAACTATGTTTTCTTTCAGCAAATGACATCAGATCTATAATAGATGAGCATGAACGAAATTGTCTAAGATGTACATTTCTATAGATTTATATATTTAGAAAATTAGAAATGAAATTGGTTCAAATATTATATATAGTGTTCGACTATAATTGATATACGCGCGGCTTTATATGCAAGCACATAATTGACTACGCGAGCTGCAACAATTTATGGGGATGCTTAAGTAGATTTTACAAACATAATTCACAATAGATTGCATATATCCACATTTTGAAATATTAATTTGACTTGTTACTTCATGCTATGAATAAATGTATTGTTTTTAAATTCCGCTACAAAAAATGAGTACCATCCCTTGGCGGTAAACAAATTGTTTTATTTCGCTTACCATAGAAATAGAGCGCTTTTATTTATCTGTGCTATATCAAATTACCAGACTGGATCTAACATTATCACAGTAGAGATTCATAACAGCATGCATCTCCATTCTCCATACATTTCTTTCATCATTGGCTCAGATAAAGTTAATTTTTCTCTTTCAGTTTTGTTGGGAGGGATAGATATATAAATGAAAACAGTGGGGATGGCACAGTGATTGGGGCACTGTTACAAAGTCCAAACTTGATGCAATAATTCTAGGAAAATTGCTTTGTAAAGCATTAAAAGCATGGCAGAGTTTGTAAGGGTGGTCCATCCCTTCATTTGCACAAATACTAATATGTAATATCCAGTGGTAGGAGGGTTACTATTGTTTTTTCATTTTGCAGAACCTATTAATTAACTTCTTGCTTTATTTATTGCTAAGCACAGACCTATAATTTATCCCCCTCCCCCCCCCCCCCCCCCCCTTCATTTCTTTCCATTTGATTTTTTGGTTTTTGAAGCAAGCAATCTCTATTGTATCATGGATACGTGTTTCACGCCTTGATATTAACGTTGCTTGGCTAGCTCTTATCCTATTCTTATACGCATAATAGTATTTTAAACAAATTTCCGGATTATATATTGAATTAAACGCCAACCTTAATTTATCAGATTGTTTTTCGAAAGATATTGATAGAAACTGATTTCTTTTATTTATTTATTATTATTTTTTTATATACAAGGCCTTTTTTTTGTGGGGCAAGACCCGGTATCCGAAAAGGCGAAAACATCAAATTCTTCTTTTTGTGCTCCAAGGAAATTTGGGTCTATTTCTGTGGAAAACAGTGTTTCTATGAAATTTGGATCTGTTACTGACCATTTGTGCTGGAAATTATATACATTCAATTGGAATTGAAGTATTAGATAATTGCACGATACAATCCATACGGATGTTTCATTTAAAACTGTTATACAATTCAATGTATTGTTCATTTACAAAAGAAAATTATGTGTAGCCAAAATATAATAAACAAATTTAATAGAGTCTTTGCTAATAGAAACATTAGTAATTGTTCATTTTTTATACCATGAAAATCTAGAAGAAATCAAATTAGTACATGGTAACTTTTAGGTGACCAGATCAAGTTCCAAAATCCAGCAGAGACCACATACAGAGAACAAGTGGTGCTCACACTTGGTCAGTCTACTGTTCAATGTTCTGGTAAATAAAATTAATACACTTTTCAAGATAAATTCATATATGGAGTATGGTAAAACAGTTGAAATTGTACAAGTTAAAGTAGATAAAGAGATGGTAGAATTGTACATATCAGAGTACAGTAGAAACTTACGCCGGTGGTGGCCGCTGAAAAGGCTGTTTTAAGATCTTGGCATTTGGTGGGGAGTGAAAGGGAGCCACAACATGAATGGTCAAGTCCCTTTCACTCTGGTTTCATGTCCATGATCAGGCTTCTTGAATCTTGTTTGTGCAAAATAATGAGGTGTTAATACCATCGATGGCAATTCCTAGTCCATTAATCGTCAGAATAAGGCCAACAACTAAACATAAAACACCAATATTCCAGGCATTATGGATAGAATATAAGGTTACTATCAACATCACAAGTTTGGGAGACAGCAGCCTGGAGATCTTTGCTGGATTTCCAGACTATTATTTGGATTTGCTTGGAGCCTTGGACATATATATTCTATGGTGGGAAACTGTTTTTTTTAAAAAAAAAAAAAAATTTAATTTGGGTGTGTTCGGATGCATAAGAATAAACTCCAAACAACACAAGAATAAGTAATGTTGGGAATAAGGAAGGAATAAGAATTTTAGGAGTAAAATGTTGGAAAGTGTGTAACTTTGTGAGAGAGATTTATATCTAGGAAGAAGCTATTTCTAGGAATAGACTATTCCTAGCTCATCCAAACGACCTTATTTTTATGGAATCCAAACAACACAAGAATAAGTAATTTGGACTTATTCGGGTTTTTATTCATATTCTAACAAAACTATGGAATATGAATAAGGAATATGGATAGTCACACATTTCTAAATCCTTATTCTTATTCCATATGAATAAAGAGTTTGTCAGGTTGATTTAGAATTTAATGTTTTATTCAAATTGAACTTTTTTGGTATAAAGTTATAAGGAATAAGATCCTTAATTTTTTATTTAACTGTATGTTTTTTTCTTTGAAAGATAACTGCATTTTTTGACCATGCATCTCTATTGCAGAGCACAAGGTCCAAAACCAATTGTACTAGGTGTAGTCCTTATGACCGATGGTAAGACTAGTTAAAAAAGTATCTCATTAAAAGGATGAACAAAACACTTCAGTATTTTGCTCTTTTAATTTTTTTCTAATATCGAATTTTGCTCTTTAAATGTAACTGTGATTGTCATTGTTAGATCTTGTTGGAAATTGCTCTTTAAACCCAAACACTATCTAAATTACAAAGAACACATATAAAATTTAAATAATTTAATTCGAGTGATATTATACAAATATTAATTAAGTATACTATACAATTTTTTTTTCACATCAGTGTGTAAGTGTCCAAGATAATTCTAGTATGCATCAAATTTATATGGTACATCCATTTGATATTAACTTAAAATTTTAGACCAAACTGCACAAGATTAATTGAAATAAGGAGGTATCAAATTTGAACTAATTTGAAAGTCATTTAACTTTTCATCAAACAATTTAAAAATCTTTCTAAATGAGTTTTAACGATCATTTGATTGATGAACAATGATATTTTAAAATGACTATTAAATTTGGAGAATGGATTTGATCAAATTGATTTGACTGGACTCCCGATTAAACCTCGTCAGATTTCAATTTAAAAAGTTCAAATGATCGATTGAAACTGTCCTATATGATGTCCCTATGAAAATTTCCTCCTTGAGCAAATTTTGTCTTTTAAATTTTTTGCTATTTTTTTGAATTTTTAAAATCTGTTATTTTTTAAGGATTCAGGACAAATTAGATGAACGATTTTTTAAAATTTCAAAAAAAATAGTAAAAAAATTTCAAAAATATCAAATTTGGTTGGCAGGGAATTTCAATAGAGAGATTGTATTAGACGGTTTAGATCGATCATTTTGAACTTTCAAAACCGGGAATCCAGTCAAATTGATTGTATCATTTCTCATTAAATTTGATATAAACACTATCTCAATGACGAAAACATGCATAATTTGAATCTTTTATTCGCATGATATTATAAAATTAACATATTAATTGAGTGATAATTCTTTCTGGACAGAAATATCAATCTTAGTGTGAATCATGATAATTCATGTCTGGTTATAATTTATAATGAATAATCTGGATTTAAATCTGGTTATAAAATTTAGTCCATTAAAATTTACCAGACTTGAGTATACCTTAAAAATCAATAAACATCAAAATTATTTTTTAAAAAATAACATATATTCTTTAGAAATTCAAACTAATTTAATCGCATACCACCTGCTTCAAATGCAAAAGTATCACTGCATCAGGTATACTTGCAAACCATTCACAAAATGACAAACCCTCATGTAACCAACATAACCAATTACAAGGAACTTGGTCACTGTAAATCCAGACACGGTCTCAAGTTTTTTCATTTTATTAATTTTTTTCTTTTTTGGAGTGAAACATGGCCCCAAATTGCCAAAAAACCCAACACATAAAAAGCCACATAGAAAGGAACAAAAGCAGCATTTTTCATCCGTTTTATTTCCTCGCTGTCTTTCTCTCTCTTTCTGTCTCCAATTTTTGACACCCCTCCACCTTTTCTTTTCATTTTTTTCTCCTTCCTAAAAAACCCTCTACCTACAAAATCCCCACTTTCTCTACTCCGTCTCTCTTCCTCTCTAAACCCTTCATCTCTTCATCTCCTACCTCTCTCACTCCTCTAATGAGAAACACCACACTCTGAATAAAGCAAGGAGAGAGAGAGAGAGAGAGGGTAGAGACTAGAGAAGGGGAGAGGTGAGGTAGTAAAGCTGGTGTCTTTTCAATAAAGCTCTTCTTTTCCATTGTCAATGGCGCCAAGCTACGACTGCTCTGCTTCAATCCTCTTGTGCGCAGAAGACAACCACAGCATATTGGGCTTTGACGAGGAAGAAGGAGAGACAGAGGTAACCTCGTCCGAGGACTTGGATGGAAATGGGATTGAAAACAGGGGCTTATACGCAAAAAGAAGTGCCTTTCAGTGCGATTTCCTCGACAACTTTCCTCTCCAGTCGGAAGAGTGCTTGGCACTGCTTGTGAAGAGAGAAACCGAGCATCTCCCAATGGAAGGTTACTACGAAAGGTTGCTTGAAGGTTCACTGGAGCTCTCCATTCGTACAACTGCCATCGATTGGATTTGGAAGGTGGGTTTTGCGTTTCTTTTCCTCTTCCCACCTTTTTCTTATTTGGTTTGTCTCCTTTATCCCCTATAATTGATGGGTTTTATCTGATTTACTAAACAGGTGCATAGACACTACAACTTTGGACCATTGAGCGCCGCATTAGCAGTGAATTTCTTGGATCGATTTCTCTCTGCGTATGAGCTGCCAGTAAGAGCTTTGTTTTCCATGGAGCTCTCTTTCCTGCAAATTACTTCGCTGGAAATGTAGTTCCTTACTAACAATCATGGTGTTTGTGTAACAGCAAGGCAAGGCATGGATGACACAACTGCTCTCAGTTGCTTGTTTGTCTCTGGCTGCTAAAATGGAGGAAACATATGTGCCCCTTTCTCTTGATTTACAAGTAAATGAACTTACATTACATCTTCCTCATTTTGGTCATTATGTTAACTTAATTACTAAAATGTGATGATATTTGTTATCAGATTTGTGATGCCAAGTTTGTGTTCGAGGCGAAGACCATTCAAAGAATGGAGATTCTAGTTCTAAGCACATTAAAATGGAGGATGCAAGCAGTTACTCCTTTCTCTTTTTTGGATTATTTTCTTCATAAATTCAACAATGGCATTATACCACCTAAGATTTCCCTTTATCAAGCTACCGAGATCATTTTGATTATCGTCAAAGGTACTTGATCATTTGTCAAATTTTGTTGGAGATTTGCGATGTCGTGATTGTGCTTGTTTAAATTGAGACTTAAACTGGTAATTGAATTGCAGGAACTGATTTTCTTGCGTTTAGACCTTCAGAGATTGCGGCTGCAGTGGCACTTGCAGTGATCGGAGAAACTCAAGTTGTAGATATGGAGAGTGCTCTATCCTGTTGTGACCATGTATCAAAGGTGCAATTTTTTCCTCCCATATTTTTGCTCCATATATAATTTATAATTGTTGGTCCATGTATATATTTTTACAATATTTGTATGGTTCTAAGTAGTTAGAATTTTATCCAATTTTCATCAAATAAGAAATGTGAACTTAATTGAGTGTATTTTGGGCCATTGCAAAAATGGGAAGGAAAACTTAGGGGGGGTAATTTAGGGCAGTATTTTGGAAAGAAGATCCATCGGTTATGCAGGAAATTAATTGTTTATATAGTTACCATTCAATAATTAATATTTCTTACGTGTTTGTTTTTAATTGGTTGTTTTTTCAGGCAAGCGTGTTAAGATGCTATGAGGCGATCCAATCAGAATTTCTAATTAGGAATCTGGCATTAAAAATATATAATGAGATTAGAAGTAATAATAACAATAGTGCATCACTTGCCTCTGTGCCACATAGCCCAATTGGAGTGCTTGATGCTGCATGTCTCAGTTACAAGAGTTGTGAGTCACATGCAGTTGGCTATGATATCTCCCCATCTAGTAAAAGGAGAAAAATATGGAGGTAAAATTTGAAGATGTCTCAAATTTTGGAGGGAGACTATTTTCGGAAAATAAAACAAAAAAGAAAAATAATTTGATGTTTGTGTAGTGGGAGGATTGAAGGTGCAATGCACCAAGGGTACGCTGCTAGAATGTAGCAAAAGAGGGGGTTGGAAGTGCAAAAACTGAAGAAATGGCGGATTGGATGACAGAAGAGGAACTAGAGATGGTTGGAGAGTGCATTTGTTATTTGTCCTTTATTTTCTCGTGAAGATAACTCTGGGAAAATAATAAAGAACTCATATGAAAAAAAAAAAGAAAATAGATAAATTTAAGAGGTTTTTTGCTTAAGATGATGAGTTTTTTTCATGAATTATTATGTCTATCTATGCTCTGATGACACAACACTAATTTACTAAAACATGGAAAATGGGGTTTTTGATCCCTATCCATTCATAGCGTAAAAATGGGTTGACTTTCTTAAACCGGCGATAATTGTTCCTAAATAATCTCAATTTCCGTACAGGAGGAGGACACAATATTGGGTATTTCATGAAATTTTGGATGGTTTGGATTGATTTCAGATTAAAGGCTTAGATGGATTGACTGGGTTAAATTTCCGTTTGAATTATTCATTATTTAGATGATTCAATTTCAATTGGTTGATTAAGATCTGACGGTTGGTATTAAAATAGTATGTTTTTGTTATCTTGATAAGCACGGCAGCAGATAAGGACATAGATATTGCATTTATTTTTTGTCCTTTCCTAGAGGAATGGGGAACACTATTAATTTATTAAATTAAGTTTCGATGTTCAACTCCTTTTGTTTCAGAAAACCCATTAAATTATTGGCGAATTATTTATGATAACCTTTTGCCTTTTCATTTTCTATGCAAATATGATATAAATGCCTGTCATGCTAGTGTTTGACCAGTTGTCTGCTTAGACTGTGGAGCCTGTTTTCCTCTCTGGTGTAAAGGAGGGTGGGGCCCTTGTCAGGAGAAACCTTGGGAAACCAAATATATAATACAAACATAAAGAAAAGGGTAAAGCATCTTATTATTAATAACATGTGGGGATATGTATTAACTTAAAGACCCCCTTCTTTAATTCTTATAATAGCTAACTCCTCAAGTTATGCCGTCCAAGTGGGTACATTTCTGAGCCAAACAATTACTTGTTCTCGTACTATGTGTGGGGGGTTTCTATTCAGAAGCCATTACCACCTTTGACTTTTCTTTTGGAAAAGGGATAGAGAGCACACAGTTAAATAGAATAAATATTCCATTAAAAAAAATAGAAGAAATATAAAATGTCCTCTTTGTTATTAATTTCCATGGTATTTAATTTGATAATTTTTTTTTTACCGGATTGTGGATTTCCTATAAAACAAAGTTTTAAGTTATTAAAAGTTTGAACATAAGAACATGTATTTAATTTTGCAGGATATGCTACTAAAAAGATTATGCCTTAAAATGATATCAATCCTTGGCAAGTAGTTGAAAGGCTGTTGGCTTCATAATAAAGATGAAACTCAGGGTTTATATATAACTTTACCCGTGGTTTGAAAAAGTTTGGGTGGAATTATACCCTCCTGATTAGCTTTGTTTTTATTGGGCTTCGCCTTTGTTAGAACTTGTTTGTCATATGTTTAAAAGCGAGTAACTAAGTACATTATGAGATCCAGGTTATTATAGCAAAAACATTGCCATTAATTCAGCATTATAATACTGTGGTAGAATATGATCCTCCTCATATGTCTCTCACCAATAACTCCAAGTTCCGTCAAACATGTAGCTCTTCGAATCGATATCTTCTGCCGTACTCCACTCTGCAGTTTCTTCAGTACATATGAAGGGGTTGATAATTAGAAGTAAAAACTGACCATACTCTAATTGATTAGCATACACTAACAAGATTTACGTTTTACATTCTAAATTTTATACATATAAAATCAAATTACATATAAAAGACCTCTATACAATTTTTTTTTTATATTTTATCTTGATCATAGATTGCAAGATGAGGAAAATTACGGTTCTCTTAAAATGCATTTATTCCACATGATAAAATAGAAGTATTATTATTTATTATATGATAGCAATGAAGATTGTATTTTGTTTCAATTAGAACAAATAATCCTCCAGCAACTTAAACTATAAAAAACTTGATTTACATAAATCTCAATAAGGATTTTATCTTTAATACTCTTTAATGGTTTGGTATTAAATCAAATAAAATGTTGAGAGTGAAACTTTTACCAATTATGTACGACTGAAGAACCATTTGTGTATCAATATCTTCAAGATTATGATTCCCCTTATCAAATTGAAATGGAAGACTATCCCTCTAAATTGGCACATTACGCTAAGAATCTGTATCTACTTTGTATCGAAACATGGAATTATTTTTGTATGAAACGTTTTGGCAAATATTCATTTGTCTCATTAAAAAGTGATGAAAAATGAAGCATGTCTACTTCGTTCTTGATAATATCCAATAAACAATAACTTGAAGATTTCATGATTCTAAATCAATTGATCTAGTAAATATAAACTATTTGAATGATCAGTTCCTTCATTACAATTCTTCAAAATTTATTCAGTTTTACTCTGTAAAAATGTCTTTTAAATATGCATTGAATATAATTTAAATTGAAAAAGTAAATTCTAGATTTCAATATTTAATTATTAACACGAGTTTAGAGGCTTTATTAATTAAATTTTATGAAATATAAGAACTTAAACATGACTTATTTATCGTCCTGGAACTTGTGAAATATAACAACTTGAACATTGACTCCTTTCCATTCCATTCAAAGTAGTGAAGTACAGAGCCAATTTGACATATAATACAACTCAAAAAATGTGTTAGATCATATAAGATATCAACTTAAATTCGGCGTGTTTATCTTATTCAGTTTGGTACATTGAGTAGTAGACATGAACCATTATCTCGAGAGTAAAATAAGTAGTGTTTGGACTTTGCATTCTATTAAAATACAACATGATCTTAACTAGACAAGAGCAAGGGCCAAATAGTGACTGAGATGCACTTAGCTTTAAAGGCAATCACATGCCTCATTGCATTGCTTGGCAGAATTCTTTAACTGTCTATCAAAGCTTTTTTGTGCACCTCTTAACATGCCTTGTCTAAAAAATATTTATAAAACTATGTCTAACTTTCTGATTAAATTCTGTGCACCCCTGATACTTGATCATGTACATTAATCAGCAAAAAGAGGATCAATATCTTGCTTGCAAGGATCTCAAAGTTATAAGAGAAGAGGATTAAATAATTTTGTGATATCTTGACTTCTTAGTATAATCAAAGTTATTGATTTCAAAGGTATAATTTTGTGAAATCTTTCAAGAAAGTCATATTTGAGGAGATTTTATAAGAAAAGAGGTTAGATAACGTAAAGAATTATTGCTTTCTGGGACACCAATGACTCACAATGGCACCATGAATTTGTTCTCTTTGGGTCTGTAACCGGGTTTCAGCAGTCAAAGGTTGGATGAATAAATACTGAGTAGATTTATTTTCGGTATGCACAAAAGCTGCCTCTGCTATAGCTATAAGAAATTACCGCCTAGTTTACCAGATCCAGCCTAGCTTATTAGTTACAGGCTGGTTTTATTCACACCACTCAAAATTTTACTAGGAGAACATGTCATGTTGGATTTTAAAATTTTTTCAGTCGTGATACAACCGCCAATCATCTAGCGCCAAAAATTAAATCTGTCAAACACGAGTATATTATTACAATTGAGATCAGAATAATGGGTTTAACTGTTAACTAAGTCTTGCATCAACTGATCAACAGGTTACTTAATTGTGAATATTCATGTTTTGATAAATAGTTATGTACACGCTCAAACTATTGTTTCCCCCATGTTCCACTCTCTAGGCAAAGATACTCACAATAAATAGCTAAATTAATTTGTCACTCTGGTTGTTGGCTCTTTCGTTTTGTTTAATTTCCTTCGTTTTCTTTTTTTATTGTATTGATTTTATTTTGTAAGGCGCTTTTATTGTTTTAAGATATATTAAGGTTGAAATTTCTTGTTTTACTGCGAAATTCTTCAGATTTTTTTTCTTTTTAATAAAGAGAAAGGTTTTTACCAGCTAACTTTTTTTAGATTAAAAATGCACGTAAGACTTGAATCCTTAATCTTTTTTAGACTAGCCTGGGCTATTACACTAAGCCACTACGCCACTTGCGAAATCCTTCAGAATTAGAGCTTGCGTTTTGCTACAATATAATTATAAGCAGAACATTACTTTGTAAACACTCAGTACTTAAAGAAAACCATGTATACATTGGCAACTATTATAATTTGATTTAACAATTTTCATACCTTTATATATTAGTTTTTAAAATGACATAATATTTGACCTGCCCCTGAATGAAGTACCGAAGTGAGTAATTTCTTAACAATATCAAACCACCAATCATTATTTATACTTTACTTTAAATTTGACACTATTAGAATGGAGAAAAGCATGCCAAGTTTTTGTGTTAGTACAGAATATCGACATAAACACGAAAATTATATTTTGTATTCGCTATATTAAGTTTTGTGCGTAAGAAAAAAGTATCGCTCAAGAAATTTAGATCACGAGCAAATTAAAAACATATCAAAGGTTGTTTACGTGTTTTGTGCGGTGATATAAATATTTTTAGAAAGACAATAAAATGCAAAGATCGAAAAATATTATATTAATCACTTCAAATTATATTGTATAAAGTGTAACATGGTTTATGTCGATATAGCGTCCCAATTATCCATAATATCTTGGCATCTCAGTTCATAATCATGCATACGTAATAAATCGACCAGGCCAACAGCACAAGCAGCAACACAAGAGACTACATAGTTGTAGCAGCAGATTATCTCTTATATTAGAGACTGTTTGCTAACATAATTCTGTAACTAACTCTAAGATGTGTATATAATTTTCTATATAGATACTCTCGATGTAAACTTGTAATACAATACAATCGATCAAAAACATCTTCTTCTTCTTTTACATTTTTTTTATTTACTATCTCTGTCATGGTATCAGAGCACTTATTATAGGGTCAGACCATAATGAGATCCCAAATTTACACTTTTCTGCTTCTATACTCTCTTCCGCTATCTCTCCACCTCTTTCCACTACCGCCATGGATTCAGTCGTACTCATCAACCTTCCCATTATCACGAAACTCAATGATTGTAACTATCTAGTTTGAAAATCTCAGATCTTATTCTTTCTCCATGGTCACGATCTTACACTTCATTGAATCTCCACCACTTGATCCAACCAGATCTACCACCTTCGGCTAGATAGAATTCAATCCTAACTTTTTTTTCATGGCGCCACAAGATCAATCGTTGCTAGGATAGATCAGATATTCTCTTTCTGAATTCGTTCAAGCTTAGGTTGTATCATGTTCAACCATACAAGAACTCTCGGATGCTCTTCAATAGCTCTATTGCTCAACATTCAGGGCTCGATTGCATAATTTAAAGTGTCAAATTCAAGCAGCTTGCAAGAAAAATGAGTCGTGTGCCGATTATCTTTAAAAATTATGTCGCACCTCAGATGAGTTGTCATTTATTGGATCTCCCATACCTGACCCGATGAGGAGCTTGTGATGACTGCCATCAATGAATTAGGGATCTATTTCATATGTCAATTCATTATATACATAAAACACATACTTTAAATAGTCTAATCAACCTTTCTTTCATTTTACGTTAAAAAAATTATATAATAACTCTATAAAAATATATATAATATTAGAATTAAAATTAACATAAAATAATTACTTAAAGTTTTATCGATGGGCCTAATCCTAGACCCTTTATTGGGTCCAGCACTACCCAGTTTATATGTTGCCTGGGTCCATTAGGACATGGATGGTCAGACCGGGCAGATAATGACAAATCGGACGGATCTGAACTATTTTATCATCTAACCATACTCCTTGCATTCTTAATACGTCATATATATATATATTTTTATAGGAATACATGACAATTTCAATTCAATGGAAAATAAATTATTCATGCGCCATTTGCATGTTTCTTTCCATTTATTACCAGTTGATAATTAAATATTTCTTGAGTTCCATCCGTTTGGCTTTTTGTCCATGTCATTTGAACAGAATTATCCATCAATTCTCAGAAAATCCACAATTTCCAAGAAAAAGGAAAATCACTTAAACCTAATGTACGTATTTTATTCCACAATATTTCTCATACGATCATACCTATTCAAATTGCTTCATGGAGTTGGCACACTTGCACGTAAATTACGTCTTGGAATTTCCCACAATCTCTCATCAATTATTTGATATTTTTTTTCCTATTGGAACAATAATTCACTTGTAAATTAATTCATAGAATGCTGAACCTAAAAAGATGTATATTCAAGCCTTCAAGGGAATTGCACATCAGGACAAAAAAGGCTGATCCCAAGATCATAAACTGATTTGAATTAAGAGTAATTAAGCATTTTTTGTTGCACATTCATCATAAATCATCTTTTGACGGTTACATTTTTTACTTTTATTTTTTTTTAACCCATCTTAATTCTATATCCTCAACTGCACTAAAATGACGGACCGTCCGTATAAAACCTGTTTTTCTCCAATTGCTAGGTTGTTTTATACCATAAAACCATGACTCATTGAAATATATCAGATGCATACCTGAGATTGTGAGCGAGATTTGGTTGTAAAAAACCCATACTTGTTAACCCTCTTGGAATCAGATCTGGTCAATTGATGCAGAATGGCGTTAGAATACTACTGGCTTCTCTCAGTAGCAACAAAACAAAACGAGTCTGATGAAAAACCGTCAAATGTAAAGAGGGGAACACATCTGATAACAGCGACAATAGAGAACAAAAAATTCCTCGTGCCTTTGGGACCATATTTTCCAAATAAGTTTAAACCTCTGCCTTGGTAAAAACTTCTTACTTTTATAAAAGCATTTTTTTTCCTAATTTTTATAACTGTATAAGCCAATTTAAAGTACCAAATTTAGGAAATCCTCTGCTCATCTCCTGGGCAAATTTGCTTGGTAGGAACCTAAAAAAAGGAAAATTTGCAAAGCATGATTTACTGAACCATCAAATTCAGATTGTTGTTTGTATTTTTTCATGTTTTCCATTTTGTTTTAAGTTAGAAGTGAAAAAAATTGTTTTTAATACGGGAGTTTAGGATATTCCAGAGAAAAAGATTATGAGTAGCTGAGACTAGGGACCGGTGAAAACAAAATATATATCTTGGTGATCATATAAGAATTATGAGAATGGGAATAGCCTGGCTGCTAGCTGATTGAGTGGGACCGGTCTGGTCCAGTACAATTGGGACTGGAGGGAGACCATGGTGGGGCCTCACTTCCGCATTCAGGTCCTGTGGATCTTGGAATTGTTTGGGCCACTCCCTGATCCTCTATTTCTTTGGGCCCACTAAGGGCCTCAACCAACTAGCACCCACCACGTCAGACTTTTGGGTTGGGGCGGAGGGGTGGGGGATGGAGATCCGAAACTTTTTCCTCACTTAAATTTGGAAATTGATTACCATCATCGACGGCATTTGCTGAGGCGCTCCCCTCAGCGAACGCTGGATGATCTCTCACCCAACGTATTTTATTTAGTATCTAAATGTTCAGTTAGATAAATGTTCAGTTAGATAAGTATAAATGTTATGTTATTTGAGTATAAATGTTCAGTTAGTTACAATAAAAAATATAAATGTTATAAGAAAAAATGTTTATATTATTAAGTATCAATGTTTAGTTTAGTAAGTACAAATGTTCAGTTGGATAAGTACAAATATTCTGTTAATTGAGTATAAATATTCAGTTAGTTACAATAAAAAATATAAATGTTATAAGCAAAAATGTTCATTGGGATAAGTATAAATGTTTAGTTTAGTAAGAACAAATGTTCAGTTTAGTAAGTACAAATGTTCAGGTTATTACATATAAATGTTCAGTTTATTAAGTATTACTTTTTAGTTTTTTTAATAGATGCAATGGCAAGCGAAGGGGTCACGAACCGGATAAAAAATACATGAAAAAATTAGAAGAGGTCATGAACTAGTCCAGTTCAAATTAAATTTTTTCCGACTCTGCCCCTAGCGCACCTCTCTCCAAGACTAACGCACGATTCTATATAATAAAATCATTAGTTGACGCATTTAACCGAACACTTTGGATCATTAAACTGAACATTTGTAATAGACACTTGCTAGTCATGCGCGAGACTGACGCACGTGCGTCCTCTGCTTAGCGACGACATGCGATGGTTTTTTTAACGATGACAATTATCATTACTGCTTACATTTTACATTTTCTTTATTGTGGGTGTTCTTTTAAAGGATAATTTTGACATGTGTGACACTGTGACAAAGCACAGATCGTCTAATATTCTGCTACTGTTACAGCTTACAAGACATTAGCTGACCACTTTTAAGCGAGCAAAAATGTAAATATTAATGTGTATGTACGCCTTTGGTATAAGATGGCAATTATAAATGAGAGTATTCATAGTGAATATATCAAAGAGTATTTACTTCTCTTGTTTTCTTTCTTTTGGGCTCGTTTGGATGCCTTGGGAATAAGAGGAATAAGCAATTCCGGGCGGAAATTTTATTATAAACAATCCAAACTCTTCACAAAGTTACACACTTTCCAATACTTTCCGCCTAGAAATAGGCTATTCCTCTTATTCCCAAGCGATCCAAACGACCCCTTTGTTCTTATGCAAAAAAAAAATATAAAGATCTATTATCTTTCCTATGGATATTAAAAATAAAGGCAAAAGTTTGCAGAGGAGAAGCTGAGCAAGGATGGGTTCAGTGAAACAAAAAAAATATATTTTTTGTGATCATTAGGGGTGTCAAACGTCGAAAACGGAAGTGGAAATAGGCTCTTCCATTTTCGTTCCGTTTTGGTAACGGAAGGAAAATATTGTTTCGTAAAACGAAACGTTTTTCTGTTTCGTTCTCCGTTCCGTCCTCCATTTTCTACTAACTCCATTTCTGTTCTATCCTAGTAACGTTGTGAAATATGTATTTCGTTTTCGTTCCGTTTTCAAGAATGAAACTAATTTATCCTTCCGGTTCTGTTTCATTTTGGACAGAACAAAATGACAACGTGCGAAACGGAAAAAACAAAACAGAAACGAAAACGTGCGAAACGGCACAATATTGACAGCCGTAGTAATCATACATGAATTAGTGAAATTGGAAAACTTGTCGATTGGGTGGGGCGGGTCCAGTCCAGTAAAATTCCGAATGGAGTGCAACCATGTGGCTTGTCCTGTGGATCTTGGATTTGTTTGGGCCACTCATTGATCCGGAATCTCTTTGGGGGCCCAACTAATTAGGAGTAATTCCAATCACAGTCGGATATTTTAGGCTGTGCTTCAGAACTCCGATAATAAAGGAGAGGAATGGAGATGAGAGTAAAGGTTGACTGGAAATTTGTTACCCTCCGATTTAGAGTGGAGAAGTTTACTCTAAAAATTTCCGAATTTTAGTCTGTCTCTTCCATCTTCTTCTCTTCCTTTCCGTCATCTTTTTCTCTGCCTGGAGCAAGTAACCAATCGGGCAGAGTAAACTCGTTCGTTACTCTCCTCTCCTCTCCTTCCGATTTGGTGTTCCGGAGCACAGCCTTAGGGGGAAGGTTTAAGAGGGAAACAAATTTTTTTTTTTGAAGATAAATTGGGGTCTAAGCCATCCAACTTATTTTTTTTTAAAATTAAATGTCTATAAAGACCCTCTATTCGGGTTTTGAATCTGTGACCTTTCACTCAAGGTGCATTGGGAAACAAAATTTTTGTTTTCCTCACTTTTATTTAATTTTATTTAGTTATTTATTATTGGACTAAGCGGACCAATTGCATATAATCTTAGTAGTGTTATGAAAATTTTGCAGATGTTAATGTTAATTTTGTTTTGTTACACTTATACCAGTAAAGGTACAATTCGTCTATGACAAAATATCCTTAAATTGGAGTAGATTGTTGCGACGACGACTAAAACAATAACGGGAAAGGCCAGTAGTCTCAAAAAAAAATTGTGAGTTCAGCGGGTTACATGAAACCCAACAAGATGAAAGCCATCAAGTCACCAAAGAAAAAAAAGAGAATAATACAAATGATAATAATAATAATAATTATGAACAATTTTGGGCCGTGATAACTCTTTATCTTAAAAATTAATTATTAGGAATGTGAGAGAAGGAAGTGGAAAAAACTTCATAAACTTATTCTGTTAGTTGAATACTTGATTGGTGATTGAGATTAACCTTGCAACGCTTATATTACTTACCTTCTATATTTGACTGTGGCAAAATAAACAGGAGGAAGCAAAAGACTCTAAAGGGTCTGCTCCAGGATCACAAATAAGAGGGAATGGAAAGGAACGTAGAGAAAACCTGCTGTTGACCGCACCTGCCTGACTCCTTCATCCTGCTCCAGAACGGAAGTTACAGAGAGTGAGAGGAAGGTTCCGAAGTGAGAGAAAGACACAGAAACATATACACTTTACTCCCGATCTGTAACCTCAAAATTGGGGGGGGGGGGGGTACGAAACCCTGGTTCTCTCTACTTTCCTCTCCTTTAATGCTTGTGTCCTGGAGCACAACCTAAGAAAAATCTAGAATAAGAATATGATAAACCTCTCATTTATTCACTCCATATCTTGTACTAGCTGACCTCTGTTCTCTTTATCGCATAACAACTGAATACCATTTAGTCTGTTGTATGTAGACCTTTTAAAAGCATCTAATTATGTTTTCCATCCATAGACGTATATTAACCTAGGAACTTTCTTATTCTTTTCCTGTGAATATTAATTCATGAAAAGATATCTTTTCTTAGCTTTCCTTCTGGTAATTACATCAATTGTATCTATTATTGATTATTGATTGGAAAGTAATTTGTACTTGTTTTTTTCTTAATCTTTTATTTTATTTCTCTTTTCCATCTTAATTTTGACACTTCGTATGCATATGATAAATCGTGCCTTACCAATTTACATATATATACTAATTTTGCTCATCTAGAAAATTGATGAAAAATGATATAAGTTTGTCAAAACCTATGAGTACAAAGTAGAAGATATACAGTTGTCGCATATCATTATTATTATATATTGTACTTTTTTTTTTACATTGACGATGAACTTATTAATGTAGGTTCATCCAAAGAGAACATACGAATACAAACTTCTCATAATAGTAATTCTATTCTTATTCCATAGTCAACAATTATCAAATTTTTTTTGTCAGCCTATCATAGCAGTACAGGATTCATGTTAATAAGGTGCTGTTCCAAAATTTTTTGTTGTAGTGTCGTGATGTTTCACCGCTTGAGGTTTGCTGGCGCTCTTCCTACCCAACACCACCATGCCAAATGCAATTAATGACCTTATTTAACCCGGTTATTTCTCCTCCTCCTCTTCTTGTCATCATAAAACATAATGCTATATGGACTAGAACTTTAACATATTAATATGTAGACTTCTGTTCAAATGGATGTAAATTAAGAGCATCAAATTGCAGAGGGATACCTTCTGAATATTTCTTAATATTGTCGATATATCTCACTTTCTTTGCTTCAAACTTACAAATGCAGTATCAGACTAGATTGGACATAACATGGAAATTCCAATTAAGGGTTTAAATAGCGGATAGCGGGTTCATAGCGGACGTGCTTATGTCATAGCATATAGCAGATAGCGGTTATTTAGCAGATGCTATCAGATCATAGCGGACACTATTAAATATACTAGATCATTTCATGAAATACATATTTTAATTAAAATTGAACATCATATTACATTAAATACTTGCATATATACTTTAGATTCTCTAAATGATACACTTAATAGGTCTTCTTAAGTGCTACGTCACTATTAAATAAATAAAAAGTACTTAACTATCAAACAATTTAAATATTTCTAAAATAATTAATTTATGTTAATCATACAATGTTCCTGTCATATGTTATTTTACAATGAAATGTTTAAAATTTAGAATGACTCAAATTCAAATATTGTAGCTTATTTTTTAATTTTTACAGAGAATTTTAAATCACGTCAATCAGAGTCCGTATGTGAAAGTTACGCTCAAAATATTGATATTGGTTCTTAATTTCTGCTAAAGACCCACTAAAATCCGCAAAAGTCCGCTAAACACCCGCTAAAGTCTACTAAATTGCCGTTATCAGATAAAACGATAAATAGACAATTTTAATTAAGCACCATAGCTTTTATCAAATTGCACCGCTAAAGCGCCGCTAAATTTCGCTATTTAAATCACTGATTCCAATAAACGAAATTAGTAAGATTAATATAAGTTTAATTATATGCTAAATATATATTAAATAAAATATACATTTATCAGGCCTTCAAATAATTTACTGTACTTAACTCTTGATATAGATATACCTGAATAGTATATGCTAATGTCTTATAAGAAAAAAGAAAATAATACGAAACGTGCATGTTTTGGCGGTACTACTTAGTAATTGAGTTTCAAACGAAATGTAAAGAATAACATCTAATATGTAGTTCTCTCATTCTGTTTTACTTGCTATTTATATAGTAGTGAACGATGATGATCGATATGGCTAGTATGGCTAGCTAAAACTCCAGTTAATTAAAGTACGTAAAGGCAAGACACAACATATTTTCATATTGTCCGGAGCTAAAAAATCGAATGAAAGTACGTGAAGGCATAAAACAACATATATATCTTCGTATTGTCTGGGGCTAAAAACTGAGTTAAAGAGCGCGAAGGCATGGAGCAACATATTTTTATACTGTCCGGGCTAAAAACTGAGTGAAACAACATGAAGGCATGAAGCAACATATTTTTCTATTGTTTGGTCGATTACCAATTTACCCAGGAGCCCAAATAAATGAAGCTACCAATTTCGATCGAACCATAACTGGAAGTACTTTTGTCCCCCGTGCAGAAGCCGATCAGATACCATTTCTGAGAATCTCCCTCAGATTCTAGATATATTTTCAATAAACCCAGGCACTAAATCTGCCAAATAAATAGAGCAAATATAGATGGACTGTGTGAGAAACCGACTTTGATAGGCGAGAAGAATTTTTCTGTTACATCACTTGAATTCATGATTGATAATGTTGTCAATACACTTGGGACAACTGATGAGCCAAGCTGAGGACAACTGTGCTGATTGTGTGGTTTGAAGGTCTTTTATTTTGGATGTATAAGCCTGTTATGTACTTGTTATTTGAAATTCACCTCAGCATCTGACGTTTGAACAGGCTGTTATGTGCTTTTTGTATATAAATAGTTATTAATTGGTGTATTTTTTTCATTCCTTTAATCCTTTCGCATGACCCAAAGCCATCTTGAAAAACACACTTTTCAGAGGATGATTATTTAAGTATGGATTAGTCACTTTACTGGCAGTCACCATCATGGCATTAATTACTTAATTTGTGCTAACAGCATTGTCTATTAATTAATAAATTAATTAATGGTAAGTAGTTCTCAATTTCATTTTAAGTCTATACGACTATACGTAAGTAAACCAGAAACCAAGCTTAATAACCAGTCTAAAATTTCGTTCTCTCATTCGAAGGCCCAACCACAAGTTTACGTCCACATTTCATTTTAGTTTCCTTTCTAGGCGTAAAGGCCCAAAACCAACTTCTTGTGTTTCTCTCGGCTGGAATGGCCCAAGATAGTCAAATACGGTCATTTAGCCCCAAAAGCAAGTCAAAATCTTTAAATTTTCAAATAGACAGATAAATCTTTCCAATTATCAAACAACCTCTTTTTATCACCCGAAAAAATTAAAACTAACGTTACTGTTCACACGAATTTCGATAATAACTGTTAAAAATTCGAAAATTTAAAAATAACGTTGTTGGATCGGCGTTCGGATTGCCGAAAATACAAACTCCTTGGATCGGCATTCCGAATGCCAATCCAAAGCAAAAAAATTCACTCGCATTAATTAAAGTGCCATGTACAAAGTATGAACGGATAGGCCAAAATTGACTCACATTAATTGACTTTTTGACTCACTTTATTACATGTGTGACTATTCCTTGTTTTTTTATTTGATTTGTTTGTTTGTATGAAAAGATGAACATATGGTCTACAAGATTACACTTGGATAAAGGTGCTAAATCATTGTCAACTTTGAGCATTGATCTGGTCATTATGAGAAATTATTTAGTAGAGCTTTCGCTGCCATTTACCAGCTCATTTACATCATATGAAAAATCATCAACTCATCCCTAAGAATTATATATGTATATCTTAACATATGCATAATTTCTGTTTTCCCTGATAATTAAAGGGATTGTTTGACTACATGGTATTTTAAATTTGGTTCAACCGAATCAAATTTAGTTTAGAGATATTAAATGATTAGGATTGTTAACTCTAGTTTAGGGTGCGTTTGGCACCATTGGGGTTAGTTCTAACCTTGGTTAGTGACTAACCTTTCCCAAGGTTAGTTTACCAAATGAAAATGGGTTAGTAGAGGTTAGCACTAAACTTTCGCTAACCCACTAACTCAACGGAAGGGTGAGTTAGTCAGGTTAGCAACTCGAAGGTTAGTGTTAATTTGGTATTAATAATGATAATTGATGTTAATTATAATAATTATATAATAATTAATAATAATAATTTATTATGTAATAATTAATTAATTATTAATTAATTAATAATACAAAATAATAATAATTTATAATAATGATTTATCATATAATTAATATTAATTAATGTTTAATAATTAATAATAGTCAATCATTAATACTAGTTAACAATTAATAAATGCTAATTAATATTTAATAATAAATAATAAGTACTAATTAAAAATAATAATATTTAATAAGTAATAATAATAATTATTTATTTAATAATTAATAGTAATTAATCATCAATAATAATTAGTGACTAATTAATAATAATTATTAACTAATTAATTAATAATTCAAAATTCAAAATAAATAATAATATTAGTTATTAATTAATTAATAATTATGGTAATATTTACAATAATGAATAATAGTTATTGTAATATTAATTATTTAATAATAATTAATGAGGATTAATAATAATTAATAATAGTTAATATAATAATAATTAAATTAATTAATAAATAATAATTCAAAATAAATAATAATTATGGTAATATTTATAATAATTAATAATAGTTATTGTAATATTAATTATTTATCAATAATTAATGAGGATTAATAATAATTAGTAATTAATAATTAATAATAGTTAACAATTAATATAATAATAATTAAAGTAATTAATAATTCAATATAAATAATATTAATAATTATGGTAATATTTATAATAATTAATAATTGATAATAGTTATAGTAATTCATAATCGTCTTTACAATATCTATTCATACATAAATGCAACGGTTTGACTAGAACTAAATTTGAAGTATATTAATAGACATCATTATTATTTTACCTAGCTAGCTAGATATATAATTAATATACATGGGTGACACCATCATTCATTTTCAAAGGCCGAGTAGATAGTGTATCTATTGGCTAATTCCAACATATTTAACTCACCATCATGAGTACTAAATTGAAAAAAAAGGGGTACTTTATATGATTGCATGATTGTTCTTGTCTTGCATTAGATGAGACGATAGCTTATACATTAAATTACTCACTTTGAGTCAAATCAAAAAATTACTTTGACCCAGTTAACCGCTTTGTACATAAAAAAATTACTCACTTTGAGTCAAATTAAAAAGTTCCGTGTCAAATTTTTTTTGCTTTGGATTGGCATTCCAATTGCCGATCCAAGCAGTTTGTATTTTCGGCAATCCGAATGCCGATCCAACAACATTATTTTTAAAATTTTAAATTTTTAACAGTTATTATCGAAATTCATGTAAACAGTAACGTTAGTTTTAATTTTTTCGGGGCTATGTTCAATCAAGAAACAGTGACATGATACCAATTGGTGCGACCCAAAATTCAACAACAATATTCAGATAGCCGCTATCTAGTTTATCTAAAAAAAAAAGAAAAAAAGAAAACAAGCCAATGTACAACAGGCTCTAAAATTACATATTTAATTTTGTCAGTAATAATTTATTATATTTACTTAATTACTTTGAATTTAATTTAGTATAAATTAATTAGAGTTGTTCTTACATGGATTTTGATTTGACACTTACTATAATTCTCAGAGTTGTGTCGATATTTAATTTTGTGACTAAGTGCTCAATGAAGACGACTCAATGTCAAGGTATGAGATCAGCAGAGGGCTCGAAAAAGGAAAGGGAAAAAAAAACAAAAAAACAAGAAGAGTGCACCTGATATGGAGGTCTAGACCATCTAATTCTCAAAGAAGCAAAGCCTATTTTGGAATTGGCAAGATTGGAATATATATGTGACCGATAAAGATTCTTTGATTTGGTTTGGCATTTTATTTAAATTTGATATTAGTATTTGACTTTAATTTTGGATATGATTCTACTTTTGTATATTATCATTTTGGCTTAGATATTTAATATGAATTGAAGAATTTAGTTTGGTATCAACCATAGACGTGGGACTTTTTTTTCGGAGCCGTTTTCTTGCATACTGTTTTTATTGATAATAATGCGCCAAGTGCTCTGTTCACCATATGACGTTAATGAATTCTTCTCCTGGTTCATGGAAGCACAGAAAGCAAAGAACAGTGATTTTTAGTTGCATGAAAATGGAAGCGCTGCATCTACGACTGGTAAATGAGTTTATGATTTTAATATTCAAATTATTTGTATTGGATAACATATTATTTATTTGTTGTTTAATATTTGATTGTGTTCATATTTGGATCTAGCTCTTGTAAGAGATTTAACGACCTTAAAATGCGGAAATAAACCAAGATCAAATGTTACCTCCAGCAATTGCTTTCACATTATGAATGGTAGAATGAAATTCCTGTAAAGAACTATACCGAGAAGAGCAGAAATCATTAGTCGTTAGACGAAAGCGTTAGTACCAATTTTCTTTGAGTTTTTCTCAGCCCAAATGATGGTCAATAATGGCGTTTTCTCTCTTGTTATTCTGAACTTTCTTGAGGACTAAATTAAGAAAAATGGTGCCTTTAATTTTCAAATTAGAAAGTATTTAATGCTGAGCCAACTAAAGAGATTAAGTACAATAAATCCGGTCCATCATAATTTTCATCAAATTATGATACACCATTTAGTTAATTATCTTAAACGAACTTGGCTCACATTAATTAACATAGGCCACATTAAATATTCCAACAGCTCTGTCCTGTACAATCTATTCGGTGTGTAAAAATTGTGCTCTTAGTACAATCCATTCGGTGTGTAAAAATTGTGCTCTTAGTCCTTCAGGCCTTCCTAGATCTAAAAAAAATGAAAGGCTTATTCTTACATATTGTTGGATAAAGTGTGTGTGTGTATAGAGTTTTGTTATGGTGAGTTGCAACTCACGAGAGGATCCGTGAGTTGCGATCAAAACTCCTAAATCTAGTTCAAAATTATCGATCAAAACCGTCCAATATGATCTCCCTATTGAAATCTCCATGCAAACCAAATTTTATATTTTTTTTTTGAAATTTTTAAGTATTTTTTAAAAATTTTAGAAAATCATTAATCTAATTAGTTTTGAACCGTTCAAAAACAGCAGTTTTTAAAAATCCGAAAAAATACTAAAAAATTTCAAAAAATTATAAAATTTGGTCTGCATGGAGATTTCAATAGGGAGATCATATTAGATAGTTTGGATCGGTAATTTTGAACTAGATCTTGGAGATTTTATCGCAACTCACGGACCCTCTCGTGAGTTGCAACTCACCAAAGGGTCGGAATGAGATCCTCTGGTCGGCCGACCAGTGGTCGTTTTTCAATATTAGCCGTCTGATTTAATCTCAATGGATATAGATGTCCCGTGCATAATACCAGATTGATAGACCCGAAAAATCTTAACCGTTCATATCAAATCAGACGGCTCGGATGGAAAAACGACCAGTGGTCATTTTTATAAAACGACCAGAGGATCCGAGTCCCCAAAGGGTCAGTGAGTTGTGATCAAAACTCCTAAATCTAGTTCAAAATGACCGATCCAAACCGTCCAATATGATTTCCCTATTGAAATCTCCATGCAGACCAAATTTTACATTTTTCAAAATTTTTAAGTATTTTTTTGAAATTTTAGAAAATCGTTAATCTAATTAGTTCTGAATCGTTAAAAAAAAACAGTTTTTAAAAATCCGAAAAAAATACTTAAAATCTCAAAAAATATATAAAATTTGATCTGTATGGAGATTTCAATAGAGAGATTATATTAGACGGTTTAAATCGATCATTTTAAACTAGATTTAGAAATTTTGATCGCAACTCACCGATCCTTTGGCGAGTTGCAACTCACCATAGCAAAACACACACACACACACACACACACACACACACTCTCTCTCTCTCTCTATATATATATATAATGGATAAAATACACTGATGTGTACGGATCGTCCCCGTACATATGAGTCATTTTTCAAGATCCAAAATTCTAACGGTCAATCCGAACCGTTCAAGTTGTTTTCCATATTAAAAAACCCAGATAAAGCAAATTTTACATTTTTTCGAATTTTTTTGCTATTTATTATGATATTTTCAAATTGGAGGGCCTGAAATACTCCAATTATAGTGTTTTTTTAAAAATATCATAATAAATAGCAAAAAAATTCGAAAAAATGTAAAATTTGGTCTATCTGGGTTTTTTAATATGGAGAACAACTTGAACGGTTCGGATTGATCGTTTGAATTTTGGATCTTGAAAAACGACTCATGTGTACGGAGACGATCCGTACACATCAGTGTACTATATCAATTCCCTATATATATATATATATATATATATATAATGACTATACTACTATTCATATGTAAACTGGCTTTGTAGGCTAGTTTTTTGGACTGTCCGATTTCTTCAGGATTCGTGCTAAGATCCGATTTAGCGGCTCAGATGCAAGCGCTTGACCCCTTATTCAGTTTAATATTTTCCGTCTCTCTCTCGCTCAGATACAGGCATACAGCCATACAGGCGCTCAACCCCTTATTCAGTCGCGCGCTCTCTCTCTCTCTCACCCTAGCGTGGTTTCTCCGCCTTCGCCTCCTCTCATTGTAACACACCTCCGCCTCCTTTTGTTGCAACGTGATCAGCACCTCTCAGAGCAAACTCGATCAGCCTCCTTCGATCAGTCTTCTACGCCCCCCTCTCTCTCTCTCTCTCTCTTTCGATCGGCCTCCTTCGATCAGTCTCCTCCGCCTCATCTTGTTTCTCTTCTTTCAGTGAATAATTGAAGGTACTGGTTTCTCTTCGATCAGATTCTTTTATGCTGTCTTTTTTTCTCTTCTTCTAGCAGAAAAATCAAAGGTACTAGTTTTTCTCTTCTTCTATTTGAACTTGCTCTCTCCTTTTTCTAAATGGATAAATTGAACTGTTAGGCACTAAATTTTGTCGCATTTACACTGACTTCACAAAGTTTGGTCGAATTTGGTAGATACTGGTTTTTATTTGGTGCTCAAAGTTTGATTGATACCAAACTGGTCAAATAAGCTTAATTACTGAAATTGGTTTTTATTGACTGAAACTGGTTTTTATTTGGTGCTCAAAGTTTGATTGATACCAAACTATACACTGACTTGCGATTTTTAATACCAAACTGGTCAAACTATACACTGACTTGATTTTTAAGAATATATAATTACAAATTTGACCATAGATAACCGTCTTATCTTCAAACGCTGATGTTTCTTCTTAATATCTAGTACACTTAGTGCCTTAAGGGAAAAAATGTTACTGTGGGAAATAATATACTTAGTGCCTTACTTTCAGGTTATTATCTGTGTCCTTTATTCTTTGTTTTAAGTGTTGAGCCGGTTCCAATTAGCTCTGTCATTAATTCAATCTGGATTATATCTACTCGTGATACATTTTTGGCTGAAAGGTTCTTATTTGTGATCCTTTTTTTTCTTTTCTCATTCCAGTCCAGGATATTCTGGCACTGCATTTTGGAACAATGTTTCTCAAAAGAACTGAAATTGGAGTCAGCCGGAGTGAGGATTGTTACACAATCACCAACTCAAGTGTTAGTTTATAAAGATGTTAGTTCATTAGGTCATTGATGTAAGCTGTATGTTATCTCATAAAGGTGGTCACAGTGAGGGGGTTATCATGTAAACATAGTTTTGCGGTGACATGTTTACTGAATAAGTGAATGTGTACCATGCTTACTTGATTCATGCTTGCTTAATTTACTTGATATGACTGCTTGTACCGCTTAATTTACTTGCATATGAAAGCAACATATGCTCACTTGAAAGCTAGCATATCATATTACTGTACATGTACCACATATGCTGACGCCATATGCTGTGTTTAATCTTATGTTTAGATTGTATACTGGTCACCCTTGAGTGAAGAAAGGGACTTAAGACATGTACCTCTTGCATATGAAAGCAACATATCAAGCTATACTGCTTGTACCTATACCTATGGGACCTGTACCATGAAGCTGAACCTGTAAAAGAACATTAAGCTATTGTACCTAGTGTTGCTGTATTACTTGTATGTACCTATTGAACGTGTGCTCCAACATACAACATCTCTCATTTCAACACTCATTACATACAACAAACAGAAGTTATTATCACCAGTTAACAATATCATCAAGTGGAATAAAAAAATGACTCATTATAATCTTATTTCTTGTCGCCTCAACATTATAAGTTTATAACGTACAAATTGAGATAAATCAAAAAAGAAAAAAAATAAAATAAGAACAAAACTAAATTGATGTCATCATCTTCTCAAATCACCGATGAAGCATGTCCTCAAATTATTTTCCCTTTTTCTTTCACCAGAGCTAAAGTACTGTCTTATGGCTTCATAATGTCAAAGTAAATGAATTTATCATGGTGCACGCACAGTGCGAAGCTGCTCAAAATAGCACTCCAATCTGGCATCGAGACAAGCATTTTTCAGCCACCACAAAATCCATAGTAGTAGCTCCAAATCAGTTATACAAATGAGGATCTAGTTGGAATATTTTACTACATTATGTAACTAAAAACACATGATAATTACCATGATAGCAGATCTAGTGTTGATGCTTTATAAATCCTTTGCTCATATAAGTGTCAATAGAGTCACTTGTAAAATCAGCACTATAATCAATCCTTTGTAAGTCTAACATTATAACTAGAAACTCATTTTCAAAGCACAAGAGTCTAGTGACAGTAAATGATGCATAGCTAGCCCAGACTAGACCAGACCAATTGATGTCAAGCCAATTAAATTCCCACTGCTAGTCCAGGCCACAAATCATACTAGGTCAAATTCATTCCAGGCTAGTTTCCAATTCACGTCACGCATTGTTTTTGAAAATCAATTCCCAACTAAATTTTGTAGAAGGAACTCACCATCCTAATTAACTCATGGAAGACCAAGTTAACTAATCAAACAATTAGAATCATACCAATTACAACAAAATTGAGGTGATGAAGAGCTCCGCCAAGGGATTTTTCTCCATCGACAAAAATTAAGATTTTCACGATAAGGGAGGCAGAGAGCTAGGCAATAAGACAGTAAAAGAGAGAGAAGAGTAAGGAAGAGATCAGGAAGAGGAGGTCGACAACTAGGGTTGCGAGAAGGGAGGCAAAGGAAGAGAAGGAGGTCTGCAGCTAGGCTTGCGAGAAGGAAGGCGGAGGCGGAGAGGTGTTGCGGCAGGGTTTTTCCTTTTCCTTCGAAGGAGAAACTGAAGGACAAACGGAGAGAAGATGGAGACGGGGATGATTTAACAGTGAGCGAACGGAAAGTATTAAACTAAATAAGGGGTCGAGCGCTTGTATCTGAGCCGCTAAATCGGATCTTAGCACGAATCCTGAAGAAATCGGACAGTCCAAAAAACTAGCCTACAAAACCAGTTTACACATGAATAGTAGTATAGCCATTCTCTCTCTCTCTCTCTCTCTCTCTATATAAAGAATGGCTAACGCGCCATCGATGGCACGTGCCATCAATTTTCTATCTACTCGTTTTTCGAGATCCAAAATTCAAACGGTCGATCCAAACCGTTCAAGTTGATCAAAATATTGAAATACCCTTGGAGACCAAATTTTACATTTTTTTCAAATTTTTTTGCTATTTATTATGATATTTTCAAATTGGAGGGCCCGAAATACTCTAATCATAATATTTTTAAAAGTATCATAATAAATAGCAAAAAAATTCGAAAAATTATAAAATTTTGCCTCCAAGGATATTTCAATATGGAGAACAACTTGAACGGTTTGGATTGACCATTTGAATTTTGGATCTCGAAAAATGACTTGATGGCACGGGACCCTCCGTGCCATCGATGGCATGTTAGCCATCCTATATATATATATATATAGAGAGAGTTGATATAAAACACTGATGTGTATGGATCGTCCCTGTACACATGAGTCGTTTTTCAAGGTCCGAAATTCAAACGGTCAATCCGAACCGTTCAAGTTGTTCGCTATATTGAAAAACCTAGATAGACCAAATTTTATATTTTTTCGAATTTTTTTGCTATTTATTATGATATTTTCAAAAAACACTATAATTGGAGTATTTCAGGCCCTCCAATTTGAAAATATCATAATATATAGCAAAAAAATTCGAAAAAATGTAAAATTTGGTCTGCAAGAGTTTTTCAATATAAAGAACAAGTTGAACGGTTCGGATTGACCGTTTGAATTTCGGATCTTGAAAAACGACTGATGTGTACGGGGACGATCCGTACACATCAGTGTATTTTATCCATTCTCTCTCTCTATATATATATATATATATATATGCTAAATTAGACTCCAGCATATAGGAGGTCTGTGTACTCCAGTTTATTCACCATCCGATTTGAAATCCAACGACTCAGAACGAAGCGCTGAGGATGCGTAAAAATCCCCGTTTTCTCTGCGTTTTCCGTTACTTCTCTCCTCCGTTAGATTATTAGATCGGAAATAAAAATAAACAAAAACGAAGAGACTCTTCGTCTCTCTCTCTGACGCAGAGAGAAGAGGAAAAAAACCTAGCTTCCCCTCCAGTCGCTCTCTTCTCCTCCTTGTTTCCGATCAAAATCAAGACACCTCCATCGCCCGGCCACCTCCTCTTTTCCGATCAAAAAAAGGAGAGACCCCTCCTTGGTCTCTCTCTCTCTCTCTCTCGCAGAGAACAAAAACCCTAGCTTACTTCTCTCCTTCTCCGATCAAGCCACCTACCAGATCACTGAGAAAGAAAAGAAAAAACGAAGCCTCTCTCTCACGCTTCGTCTCTCTTCCCCCAAAAAAGAGAAAACCGTAGCTTGTCGAGGAGATCGAGAGATCCATCCTCTCAATCGGCCTCAAAATATGTAAGAAATCTCTCATATTCTGATCAACTTTTGTTATGTTTCACTGTTTTGAGCTCTTTTTACTGACACTCGAACTCAAATTTTGTAGCTTAGTTTTCTGATTTTAATTTATTTTCCAGTATGTGGTACCCTTAAATTGAATGCTTATGGCACCAGGACATGCTTGAATTGAATGCACCAATTTTTTCTTTTCCCTTGTGAATTCGATTTGCAACCTAGATTTTGCCTTTTTGTCTGCCTATTTCGTGGATTTCTCTGTCTATTCGCACCTAATAGGAGAGTGATTGTGATAGGGATGGAAATCGTTAGTTGAGGTAATTCCTTTGATTCTCTGCCTATTCCTTGGACATGAAACTTCTCACTGTATACTTACAGACTTCTAGGTGGCATTTTGATGTTCTGCTGGGTACAAATTGAAATGTCTTTTATTGTATGATTAGTTGTAATTCATATCATTTGGCAATTCAAGAGAGTCATATGAATTCACTGCTTAAATTTTTATTTTTATTTTTTTAGGATATCAAATGAGGCACATAAAGTAGCTACATCTATGGATGAAAGTCGGTGATTGCTTTGAAGCTTTTGAGTTCTGACAAGACACAAGTGCTTTTGAGTTCGGCCAAAAAACTTGCCTTCGATGGTTTCATAGGCAAGTACTTTGAAGCTTTTGAGTTCTGACAAGACACAAGTGATTGCTTATGCAGTATGCTTCCTGAAATTGCAATTGATGAGCAAACTTAGTAAATTTATAAAATCCAAGACACTTACAATTACATAAATTCTTAAAACTAGCAACCCCCTGCCCCCACAACCTCTATTCTTCTGTAACAAACCAGTACAAAATTTGGAACAGTCATGCACTGCCAAAACTAGCATCCACAAATCCATCATTAGCATCCAAAACTAGCAACGACATTAACAATCCTGCCTAAATAAAAAACTAAGAAGGCTCTGCATTTTCAATCCATTGTGCTTCATAGGGTCTTCTCCATGTCTTCATCCATTGTGCTTCACTCTCGAGGACTGAATCTCTCTGCTACATGTTGCGGGAATGACTCTAAGATCAATAATCAACATACCATTAATTAGTCACAACCTAGATTTAACAGATTTAAGCTTTGTTGATTTAAAAATTAGAGAATTTCTTTACGTCCACAAGGACCAGCACATATGTGAATGAAAAATGTGATCAATAGCTTCCAACAACTCACATATGTGACAAGTAGCCTCCCTTCACCACTTTCTTTTTACTAGATTAATTTTTGAAAAAAAAAATTATTATAATGGATCTTAAAAGTTAACTGATAATGAAAATACATGCATGCTGGCGTAGCCAATATCAACAAAGGCAACATTAGTAAGGTCAGTCAGCCAAATCAATTTTATAGATGCCATATGCTAGATTGCCAAAATTAATCAGATTAAACTAAAATGAGAACCATATACTTTTGGCCAACCAAAGTTGGTTCACTAATTACTAAACTGCTCGCATAATTGAGTGCAACTTATAACAAATTTAACAAAAGTAAAAATGAGAACGCCTGAGTTTTGATTTTACCTGTCGACATCCTTAGTCGATCCACCTAAATCTAGGGTTTAGATTCTTCGTCTAAGATTAGAGGAGGGTCCAGGAGAGGCAAGTTATTCAGAGGATCGAGAGAGAAAGAGAGGGGTGCGGTTAGGGTTCTTCGCGTGAGAAAGAGCCTTCGCGTGGGAGGGAGAGACAACGGGAGAGACCGAGAGAGAGAGAGTTGCGTGCTCTTTTCTATTTTCTCGAACTAATTAAGAATCACGGAGAAGCACACTAACGGAGCTCAATAGACAGTAAACAGAACTTCATCTAATATCCAGCGCCTGAATCTAAGCCACCAGATTTTAAATCGAACGGTTAAAACATTTGAGCACACAGGGGTCCTATGTGCTGGAGTCTAATTTAGCCTATCTATATATATATATATATATATATATATATATATAGAGTTTTGCTATGGTGAGTCGCGACTCACCAGAGGGTCTGTGAGTCGGGCTCAAAATTCATAGATCTTGTCTAAAATGACCGATCCAAACCGTCCAATACGATCTCCCTGTTGAAATCTCCATGCAGACCAAATTTTACATTTTTTCGAAATTTTTAAGTATTTTTTTGAAATTTTAGAAAATCGTTAATCTAATTAGTTCTGAACCGTTCAAAAACAGCAGTATTTAAAAATCCGAAAAAAATACTTAAAAATTTCGAAAAAATGTAAAATTTGGTCTGCATGGAGATTTCAATAGGGAGATTGTATTGGACGGTTTGGATCAATCATTTTGAACCAGATCTAGGAGTTTTGAGCCCGACTCACAGACCCTCTGGTGAGTCGCGACTCATCATAGCAAAACTCTATATATATATATATATATATATATATATATGGAAAATTCTAATGTGGACACAAAAAATATAGACCGTCCATTTCGTATAAATCGGACGGTCTAGATAATATCCTAAACTTCCGCACATCTAATTATCTCTGCTTTTTGTTCGTTAAGTTGAACAGAAATAACAAAAAGGCAAACTTTCCCCTAGTTCTCTCCGCTCCCATTTCCCCGCCCTCTCTCTCTCCAATTCCAATTCCAGGCGGTCCGCATCTATTTCCCTTTCTCTAATTCCGATTGTCACCGATTTTGACATACCCACCTCCTCCACCGCTACCTCTTGCTCTATCCTCTATTGACTCCTCTCCTCTCCTCGGAAAATTTTCCCCCACCTAGAGATGAAGATGGAGATGGAGGTAGAAATAGAAATAAACGAGCGAGAGACAACAAATCACATCTCCGTCTGAGTCGAAGTTGGAATTCAACGCCGTTGTCTTCCCTCTTTTCCGCCTTCAGAGTCGGAGAAGGAGTCTGAGGACAAGGCTTCATCAATTGTGCGTTATTTTCATTAAAGCTTTTTCTTTTTCCTTCAATTTATTTTCATTTTTAATAAAAGCATGGATGCTTTTGTTTGCTAATCTCTATGTTACCCGGATACTTCAAATAATACCCGTATCCCGTATCCGACGCGTATCCGATGCGGATTCGCATGCGATTCGCGTGCGATATGCACCAGATACGACACGTGGCGAATTCTATTATTTTAATGTGTTTGACCTGCGGATTCGGTCTGGATACGCCTTGGATACGGATGGGATACGGCCAGGATACGCCTGGGATACGTTTTTGAATATTATAACTTCAAACTGCTATAATTTTTTATAGGAATGTCTGTTTTGGATGAATGTCCACAATCCGGAAAGCTCGCAACAAGATCTACAAGTTTTACATGGGTTTTACCTACGGAGGTTAAACCCGTATCGACCATTTTCGGGACCAAAAAACGTTGTCTAAACCTCTGAAATCCACTTTGAAAGTATTTAAATCTAAAAATTATAAAACAACTATCATAATTAGTTTTTAATCAGTACAAATTATTTACTACATAAATTAGTTACAAATTATAAAATATATATATTTAATAAAATAAATAATTAGTTTTTTAATTACAGAATATATAAATTAGAAAAATATATTATTTTAATTATTTTATATATACTGTCGTATCCTAATTTTTTTAAAAATGACGTATCCCCGCACCCGCACTGTATCCGATACGATACCCGCACCCGCACCCGTGCAACATAGGCTAATCTCCTTATATCTCGGTACCGATTGGTACAAAATGCTGATATTTTCTAGTCACAACGAGGGGCTCTATTTATTTTGTAGTATGGTTGTTTTTTTTATTTTGTATCTCATATAGTTGTATCTGAAAATTTTCATTGTTTTGGGTACATTTAATTTGCAAGAAAATTTAAGGTATTGATAAACATATAATTTTCATTTGTGAAAGCGGCAAGCATTTGGGGTTTAGTTTCTTTACGTCTAGCAGATGATGAGATCCTATGATTTGATTACATCTCATATGCCAGCTTCTAAGCTGAAGGTATCATTTCTTATAATGGCTTTATTTCCCCCTTTTGAGAGTAATTCTTTGCAATTCACGTCTGAGTTTATATATTATTCTTTATTTAAAAAGAGTAGTGCGGACTCCATAGAAGATAGAAGAAAAGGCAGCTGGATGCCCTATCAACTTCTCCTTTTTGTATAAGTCGATTGAAGATTTGCAAACTGCAGCTGTGAATGTTAGCAAGGAGAAACATGTATTGTGATTTTGTGAATATAAGAAGAAAGATTAGTACTGTGTCTGTCAGTTGCAACTTCTTCCATTTTTACTTGTAAAATTTGTGTGATTAACAACATATGTTAATCGAACAGGCTCTAGAAGAAAAAAGTTGGGGCCTTTCTTCGAGAAAAGATAAATCTAAAGTGAGAGAGTTTAATGACCAGTTCATGATTTGCTTGACGTGCCTTCACCGATAGAGAGGGTCTCTCAAGGAGAGAATGGCACAAACATTTGGTAAGTTTGATGTGCCAATTGCATTTACCATTTGTCCATTTGCACACATTATTGGTGTTGTCCCTAATAATAGAGGCCTAGAGGGGGGTGAATAGGCACAAATTCAAATCCTAAACCGGTTTGGACAATTTTGCGGAAAATAACAATTCAAACAATTCAAGTTGGTTCACACACAAACAATCAAGCACAAGTCAAAAGTAAAGTAAATAGAGAGAGAGAGAAAGAGATGACAATCGATTGATTACGGAGTTTCGATCCGCTAGATGAAGCTAGCCTTAGTCGTACGTCTCTGGGAGTTTCGCGACCACAAATCGGACGCGTTCCGTTCTATTCCAATCGAACAGGTCTACAAATCCGAACCGAATCGCTTCGTCACAAGGATCTCGAAGCGGATCGGCCTAACCTCTAACTAATCACCAAATAGCAACAAAGATTAAGGCTCTCAACCAAATCGCTCAATAATCTAGCTATTAAACTATGGGTTTGATTGATGTACTCAAATCTCTACAAATTGTCTAAGAAATGCTCAATTAGATGAAAGGATGAATATCTCAGGTTTAGAGCTCAAAAGCAGGGATATAGCAAGGTATTCAATCAGTTGGATCAGCTCAAAAAGATCTGATATATATAGAGGGTGCCAAGAGTTCTAAACCAGTCAAATTCTGAACATAACGTTACATAACGCTCCGAAACGTTACACAACGTTTCAAAATAGCCGTTAAATAAAATAAAATTTGACAATAACGTTGGAAGGTGTCAGAAACGTTACATAACATTTCGGAAACGTTATATAACGTATTGAACAGAAGACTCTAACGTTCAAAAAGTTGTCAGAAACGTTACATAACGCTAAGAAGCGTTGTGCAATGTTTGAAATACAAAACGTTGTGTGACGAACATAACGTTACACAACATACGCCAGAACTCCTTTAAATTGGCCAAAAAGTCTCAAAGCGTTAGAATTTTCTAAACGAACGTCTTGTAACGCTTGATTTTGATTTGTTGTGTAACGCCAGAAATCGTTACACAACGCAAAGGTGCTGAGAGAGAAATTGCTGACTTAGTCAATCCGTTGTGTATCGTCTTCAATCGTTACACAACGTTTGACCAAACGTTACACAACTGAATGAAGCGTTGTGTAACGCATGAAAACTGTTTTTGCGATTAGGCACAGTTGAAGGAGTTCTGTAACGTTGTATAACGCTATAAAACGTTGTATAACGTTACCAGTAAATTCTGAGCATTAAACTTAGAAATTTGAGGAGATTAGTTTAGAATTACAACCTTAGACATTACTGACTATCTGACTAATCTCCAGCGGTCTTTCGCAGCTTGATTTGACTCACTCCTAGTCATTCTTCCAAAATAATCAGTAAAAACACTAAATTGAATGGTTAGAAGAGAGGTTTGGTGTTGTTTTGCAAATCGGCAAATCGAGAGTTAAATGTTTAATCCAACAATCTCCCCCTTTTGCCGATTTGCAAAACAACGCCTAAGTAAATTGATAAAGAATATAGCAATAGTATACAACTCAATTTACAATTTACATTTCAATTGTTTGTCCCCCTTTTTGCAAATAGAGAAAATGAATAGGCCAAACTAAACCGCTAAGGTAAATAATCAACAAGTATTTGCTCCTCCTTTCAAAAAGAATCTAGCAATTAACACAAATGTAGGGAAAGCCTTAACAAGTCCTAAGATCAGACAATTATAAAAGCAAATAACCATACATGTAAAAAAAATGAAGGAAATAAATAAGCTCAAATATTAACCATATATCACACAACAAAAAAGGGAAAAAAAAAAGCATAGATAAGCACTAAGTTCAAACACTCAACCATTCGCAAAGCTAATTCATACAACCAAACATAACAAGTAAACCAAGTTGCAATCACAACATAATAACTAAACTATTGAGTTCATTAATTTCACACAACTAGAAAAGACCACAATCCATATAAAGCACTAGAGAATAAAAGAGAGAGAAAAAATAAAGAAAAGAGAGAGAAAGGTCTTGGCTTGTTACGGCTTGAGATCAAATCATCAATCCTCATCCGAGTCATCATCTCCTCCGGCACCACTAGAGGAACCCTTGCGAATAGCCACATGGAGCTTCTGGAACTCATTTTGCATGGATCCCCAAAAATTTTGGACATCCGTTTCAATTTTGTCCAACTTGGCATCATTTTTGACGCGGTAAGCCAACTCATCCTCCTTCCATTTGGCATTCTCGGTTTTCCAATTGGACCAATCATTTTCTAAATTGGTCAAGCGGGTCCCATAGCTCGTCACGGTGTCGTTCCAACCACCAAATTTTTGATCGAAGTAGGCTTGGTAGTTGGGATCAACGGCTTGTTGGCTTGAGGAGCCGGGTCCACGAAGGGGTCCCGTTGGTTCTTGACCCACCGGTGCATATTGATTTGGTTTTGCACCGTCTTGAAGGAGATAGCGGTTCTTAATGTTGTTAGGATCGGGAACGAGAATACCGGTGTTTTCATCAAGTTGCCATCCGACGGAAGCAAGGATATTGATGAGATTGGTTGGTCCAAACACTTCGGCTTCCCGACGGAAAGTGTTGAACTGAGGAGGAACACCGTCCTTGGCAAGAAAGTAGGAGATCACATTGGCATAGGGGAGAGATGTGTTGCTTGTGTTCTTGATTTTTTCCAAGTGCATGAAAAAGAGATAGGCAAGGTTAACCTGTGGACTCTTCTCAATGAGACAACGAAGGTAGAACACCTCTCTAAGCTCCACATTGGTTTTCATTTGTTTCTTTGGAGCAAGAATGTTGTTGATGATCAGGAAGAAGAGACGGTGGTAGGCGGAAAGCTCGGCGGGGGAGAATTGCTTGAGAGAATAGTCCCGCCAAAAATAGAAGAACTAATGATATCTCTCGAACGGCTCTATGTCGGCATCCCTTGGCCATGCCTTTGAAATGTAGATTTGCTTCTCATCATTCCTTAAGAACAACTCACGAGCCACCCGATCCAAATCTATAGTAATAGGTGTGCCACACACATAAGAGTGAGCCACCGGAATACCGTCCTCCCAAGTGATAGCCAAGTTGGCATAGAAGAGTTTGGTGAGGTCTTTGTTGTATGGTTGAGTGCAATTCAAAAGACCCCATGCACGCAAGTACTCGAGGTGCGGTTTGATTCTATCCTAATCCGGGTCACTAATCCTCCATTCCTTTTCATTTTCTTTGGGTTGCACCAAATAGAAACAATCACTTATATTTCGGCCATTGCCTTGGATATTGAAATTGTAATACCGGTACGCATCGTCGTCCTTAAACAAGTACCGGTTGAGAGGAGAAATGGTCCAATCCTCAAGTGGAGGAGAAGGTAGAGAGCCGGGTATGGTACCTTGTAACGGAGGTTGAGTTGGTACAATACTGGAGGATGAAGCACTAGAACCGGTGCGTGGCTTTTTGGCGGGAGCCTTGGGTGGTGCCCCGCTACGAGACTTAGGTGGTGCCATTTGAGAGGAGAGAAGAACAGAGAGTAACTTTGAAAAATGAAGAGGTAGAAGTGAAGAGGAGGCCTTGGAGAGGCTGTCCCTGAAGCCGATTGAAGATCCGACGGTCGGATTTGCCGGAATCGACGAGAATGGCAAAGCTAGAGTTTTGGTGGATTGAGTGAAAGAGGAGGAGATAGGAGAAGTAGAGGGTATGAGTGTGTGGAGAAGAGAGAGGATAGTAGATTTGAGTATTTGGTTGAGGCGGTTGAGTAAGTAGAGAAGAGTATTGAGAGAGAAGTTGAAAGGGTGTGAAAGAGGAGAGAAAGGAGATAGGCTGTCGAGTTGGAGAAGAAAGAAGAAAAGAGAAGAAGAAAAGACGCCTGGGATAAAAAAGCTCCGTTCAAACGTTATACAACGTTATGAAACGTTGTACAACATTTCGGAGAAAAGATTCGAACAAAAAATGACAGATGCGATTCAAAAATCAGATCTGAAACGTTGTGCAACGTTTAAGAAACGTCATGTAATGATAACATTAGCGTTACACAACGTGTTAAAACGTTTCATTTCAGAAAAAGAAATTCAAAATTCAAAAGATCCAAGCGTTGTACAACGTTACTGTCACGTTTTGTAACGATATAGATGACGTTACACAACGTTACATAACGTTTTACAACGTTATAGATAATTACAGCAAAAATCGCAAGAAAATCCTTTTTAATGAACAAGACGTTGTACAACGTTATCAAGCGTTATACAACGTTATTACCAGAAAAACTATTTTTTCAGACAGAAAACTGAAACAAAGTCGAAAACAACTGATTTTTGACTGAAAATTTGAGCAAAAATATCAAATAAATGCAGCAAATAAACAGATAAGACCAGGTATGCAAAGAAATTTAATCTTTGAGTTCAAGCATATCAAGCTTGAACCTTAGTTCAATATGTTGTTGTGTAGGCAATGATTTAGTGAAGATGTCGGTAATTTGCTCCTTTGTATCAACATGTACCAACTCCACATCACCTTTCTCAACATGATCTCGGATAAAATGATGTCGTATCTCTATGTGCTTGGTTCTAGAGTGCAATACCGGGTTTTTGGATATAAGGATGGCACTAGTATTGTCACACAAGATTGGCACCTTTTGGAATTCTAACTCATAATCCCTAAGGGTTTGCATCATCCAAAGTAGTTGTGTGCAACAACTACCGGCCGCTACATACTCGGCTTCCGCGGTTGAAAGGGCAACCGAAGTTTGTTTTCGGCTTTACCAAAAGACTAGTGAACCACCAAGAAATTGACAAGTTCCACTAGTACTCTTTCGGTCCATACGGTCACCGGCAAAATCGGCATCGGTATACCCTACCAAATCAAGTTCGGTTTGTTTACCGTACCAAAGACCTAAACCTTGGGTACCCTTAACATATCTCAAGATCCTTTTTACCGTTTTGTAGTGAGACTTCTTAGATTGGCTTGGTACGTAGCACATAGACATACGGCATACATAATATCCAGTCTACTCGCCGTGAGATAGAGCAAGCTTCCAATGATGCCTCGATAGAGAGTTATGTCCATCGGCTTGCCTTTCTCATCCGCATCAATATTTGCGCTCTTGCCCATTGGTGTTTCTAAACTCTTGCTATCTTCAACACCAAACTTCTTGATCAACTCCTTGGCATATTTGGTTTGACTAATGAAGATGCCATCATGGAGTTGTTTGATTTGTAGTCCATAAAAGAAGTTGAGTTCTCCCATCATGCTCATCTCAAATTCACTACTAATCAACGAGGAAAACTCTTGTGCAAGAGTTGCATTAGTAGAGCCAAAAATAATATCATCCACATAAATTTGCACAAGTAATAAATGGTCATCCCTTTTCTTAGTGAAAAGACTTGTGTCCATTTTACCTCTAATAAGACCATTGTCAAGAATGAAGGTACAAAGTCAACCATACCAAGCTCTAGGAGCTTGTTTCAAACCATACAAAGCTTTGTGAAGCTTGAACACATGGTCAGGGTTAAAATGATCAACAAAATCGAAAGGTTGTTGGACATACACTTCCTCATCTATCCATCCATTTAAAAATGCACTCTTGACATCCATTTGGAATATGGTAAAATCTTTATTAGCGGCATATGTCAAGAGCATTCTAATGGATTCAATACGAGTAACGGGTGCAAAGGTTTCCTCAAAGTCAATATCTTCTTTTTGCTTGAAACCTTGTATAACCAAACGGGCTTTGTTTCTAACCACATTACCAAGTTCATCTAGTTTGTTCCTATAAACCCATTTAGTACCAATAACTTGCTTACCACTTGGTAAGGGTACAAGTTCCCAAACTTGGTTTCTTTCAAATTTGTTCAATTTTTCATGCATGGCAACAATCCAATTTGGGTCATCATTGGCCTATTTGAAAGATTTTGGTTCTAATTGAGATACAAATGCATAATGACCAATCATTTGGTTCAAACCCGATTTAGTGCTAACACTTTCCCTAGGGTCACCTATAACATTAGAGAGAGGATGAGAGAACACTTCTCTAAGCACTTCGGGATGCTCATGGGCCGGTTGAGGAATGAGTTGAGGTTCAACATGAGGCGTTTCGACTTGAGTTGTGTCAATTGTGTCTTCCTCATGATTCTCTCCCCTATCAAATTGTCATCAACCCGGTTCAAATGCTCTTCGATTATCACCGGTGGAAGCTCATACTTTGGTTGAAACTCAATTTCTTGAGTTGTTGTTTCATTTTGGATACCTACAATAGAGTTACCTTCCTCGGCTTTCTCATTAGCACTTTCATCAAATTTGACATTTATGGACTCAATTATAACTCTTGAGGTAAGCAAATAAACTCTATACGCTTTACTTGTGTTTGAGTAACTAACAAATATTCCGGTCAAAAATTTAGCATTAAATTTGGTTACTTTAGGAGACTCATCAAGGACAAAATACTTGGACCCAAATACACGGAAATAGGATATATTAGGAGTTCGACCAACCCACAATTCAAATTGAGTTTTCTTGAGTTTGGAACGAATGCATGCACGGTTTACTACGTGACATGCTGTATTTACCGCTTCGGCCCAAAGGAACTTGGGTACGGCAAATTCATGTAGCATTGTGCGTGCTAGCTCTTGTAGGGTTCGGTTCTTCCTCTCCACTACACCATTTTGTTGAGAAGTGCGTGGAGCGAAAAATTCTTGTTTATATCCTTTTTCTATGCATAATTCATCAAATTTAGCATTTTCAAATTTCCTTTCATGGTCACTACGAATTCTAGAGATTTTTAATCTTTTTTCATTTTCAACCCGGTTGCTAAATTTTACAAAATAGTCAAATGCTTCTTCCTTGTGAGCAAGAAAGAAAACCTAAGTAAAGCGACTATAGTCATCAACTACCACAAACACATATCTCTTTTTGTTCAAACTCATAACATTTATTGGTCCAAACAAGTCCATATGAAGTAGTTGCAAGGGTTGAGAGGTAGAGATAACTTCTTTGGTCTTAAAACTAGACTTGGTTTGCTTGCTTTTCATGCAAGCTTCACACAACTCATTTAAATCAAGTTTGTGTGATGGAAGACCACGGATAAGGTTTAATTTGACAAGTTTCTTTAAGAAATCTATTGAAACGTGACCAAGTCTTCTATGCCATAGCTATGAACCGATAGCCATGGCACTAAAGCATTTTTCACCGGTGGTAAAGTGGTCAAAGTTCAAGTAATAGACATCCTTTTTCCTTTGTCCGGTATATACAAGAGAATTATCCGAAGTTTGATGCACATAGCAAAAGGAGTGATCAAACTTCAAATAATATCCGGCATCACACAATTTACTCACACTTAAAAGGTTGTAGTTAAGACCATCAACAAGATATACATTAGATACTGTAAGATTTTGGTTACCAACCGAGCCTATACCAATAATAATGCTCTTTTTAAGATTATTTCCAAAAGTAACCTCACCACCATCAAAAGATTCAAGTACTTTGAAACAAGATTCATCACCGGTCATGTGATGTGAACACCCACTATCTATGATCCAAGCACTTTTCTTGAATGATGATAATAAACAACCTACGAGAATATATATTAGTTAGAAACAAACAACTAACATAATTCTTGTATTTTTTCCCCCTTAAAATTTGACTATAAGACCCGGGGAAATAGAATGGCTTTTCAAGCCACATTAGAACCGCTTCCACTAGATGAGATGATAGTGGAAGCGACTTTAGGAATCCAAACCATACATCAAACCATACTCTTTGAACCGGATGTATGGTTTGTTTTCCTAAACTTGCATTCTAATGTGAGATGGCCATTCTTATCACAATAGTTGCAACATGCACTAGTGGGTTTGTTCATTTGTGAACTTTCTCTAACAAAATGGGTCTCATAATGACGCCTAAGCTCCATGGCCTTGATCTTTAGATCCTTAGAGAAAGTGTATGATTGAGAGCCTTTGAAATTGGATTTTTGGAAATTCGTTTTGTTTTGTTGAGAGGTATTCTTGTTTTCTTCATTATTTTAAGGTCTAGTGTGTGTGCTATTTCTATTTTCTCGATTTTTTTTTGGAAAAAATGAAAACACCCATCGGGACCCTTAAAATACAAATTGTTTGGGGCCCGATTGTTTTGCAAATTTCTTTGAGGATCCTTGAAACCATTTCTATTTCTACCAAAATTCTTTTGAGCACAATTTTGAAAACCAAAGAAATTCTTTTGCCCTTTCCCGTGTGTGTTCCTATCATTGGTGCACTTGTTATAATACCTCTCATTTTGTGTCGGGCTAATAGAGTTTCTTGATCTAAAAGAGGATTGATTCCCCTTCTTGAAATCAAGTTCCGATTTGTCATTAGATTTTTGGCCCACATACATTTTTTCAAGATCCATCTTGGTGCTATTAGAAGCATTAGATGAACTTGATGCCCTTTCATTATTTTTCAAAGCATTTGTCTTACTCAAAAGAGCTTGACATTTTTCACAATCTTTTGATTTTTCAAAACTCTCAATCATACCCTTATACTTACTCACTAAAGCTTCAAGATCATGCACCTTAGCCGTCAAAAGGCTAATTTTTCTTTTTTGACAAGCAATAGTTTTAAGGGACTCATCAAGATAATCATTCAACCTATCAATTTGAGAGTTTCTATCATCATTCAAGCACAAGTCATTTTCACTATTGCTATCACTATCACTACATGGAGATGAGTTTAGTTGACCTCATTGGTAACCTTAGGCGCTTCAATAGCTACCTTAGGTACCACTTCTTGAATTGGAGTGGAGATTGGAGTTGTGATTGATGAGGATGTTGAGGCTTCTCCAACACTTATTTTGCTCAATGCATGCACATAAATGTTGCCTCGATTATACTCGTTGAAGACCTCCTTCATCAAATCATCAAGATCATCATCCATGGGCATCTTCACATCATTGACTTGAGCTACCAAAATAAGGTTGTCAAAGTCGCATTTGGACTCCGAATCGGATGAGGAGGATGAGCTCGAGTCGGAATCATTGTCCCATGTGGCTTGCATAGCCCTCTCTCCCTTCTTCTTGCCCTTGTAGTGTCCCTTTTTGGACTTGTACCGGCCATCACCTTTTTTCTTGCCACTCTCTTCCTTATCCTTTTTCAAGTGTGGGAAGAGTTTGAAGCAAGTATACATGGTATGACCCTCCTTTTGACACACAAAACAAAGAGCTCTCTCATCATTATCAAGCCGTTCCTTGTTAAATTTTCCTTCAAATATCATGATGGCCCGAAACATTTTTGAGAGCACGGCTCTTTGCTTGTCCTAATCAAGGTCGAATATACTCTTAGTCTTGTCACTCGAGTAACGGTGTCTTCCTTAATGATTGTCATTTTGGCGGTTCTTAGAAAGAGATGCCTTGTTCTCACTAGCCGACAAGACAATTGACTTGGGCTCATATCTCAACTCCCCAAGTTGCTTGAGCTTCTCTTCTATACACCGGTAGTGAGTATAGATGATCTCCGGTGTGAGATTGTTGTGGGACCTTTGTTGTGTCTCAAGAGTCGAGATGAGATTGTCGAATTGAGGTCTTCCTATCAAGGTCCTAAGCAATCTTCCTATCACACGGCTATTAGATAAGGTTTCTCCAATATTGTTGAATTCATCGAGCAATTGTATAAACCGAGTATACATTTCCTCGATGTATTCACCATCCATTATGCGGAAATTGTCTAATCTTGACTCCAACTCAAATTGACGGGAGCTTTTGATTAGAGAATTTCCCTCATAACGGTTCAAGAGAGAAACCCACATTTCATGTGCATTGGTTGAATTACCAAAAATGGCCGCTATGGACTCATGGACCGAGTTGAGAAAGACATTTATGGCATTATCATTTTTGGCCCTAAGCAATTTGGAGGCATGAATCTCCCTACCTTCACTATCTAGGTTTGGTGCATATGGCTTATCCACTACATCCCAAAGGTCAATTAAGTTAAGGTATACAACCATACACCTCTTCCAATAACGAAAGTTCTTGCAAGTGGAACCAAACTTGTCCGGTTTTTCTATCACCCTAGAAGCCATGAATCGAGGTTATCTAACACACAAATAGGTCAAAAAGATAACCCCTGCTTTGATACCACTTTGTTGTCCCTAATAATAGAGGCCTAGAGGGGGGTGAATAGGCACAAATTCAAATCCTAAACCGGTTTGGATAATTTTGCGGCAAATAACAATTCAAACAATTCAAGTTGGTTCACACACAAACAATCAAGCACAAGTAAAAAGTAAAGTAAATAGAGAGAGAGAAAGAGATGACAAGCGATTGATTACGGAGTTCCGACCCGCTAGATGAAGCTAGCCTTAGTCGTACGCCTCCGGGAGTTTCGCGACCACAAATCGGGCGCGCTCCGTTCTATTCCAATCGAACGGGTCTACAAATGCGAACCGAATCGCTTCGTCACAAGGATCTCGAAGCGGATCGGCCTAACCTCTAACTAATCACCAAATAATAACAAAGATTAAGGCTCTCAACCAAATCGCTCAATAATCTAGCTATTAAACTATGGATTTGATTGATGCACTCAAATCTCTACAAATTGTCTAAGAAATGCTCAATTAGGTGAAATGATGAATCTCTCAGGTTTAGAGCTCAAAAGCAGGGATATAGCAAGGTATTCAATCAGTTGGATCAGCTCAAAAAGGTCTGATATATATAGAGGGTGCCAAGAGCTCTAAACCAGTCAAATTCTGAACATAACGTTACACAACGCTCCGAAACGTTACACAACGTTTCAAAATAGCCGTTAAGTAAAACAAAATTGGACAATAACGTTGGAGGGTGTCAGAAACGTTACATAACGTTTCGGAAACGTTACATAACGTTTCGGAAACGTTACATAACGTTTCGGAAACGTTATATAACGTATTGAACAGAAGACTCCAACGTTCAAAAAGTTGTCAGAAGCGTTGTGCAACGTTTGAAATACAAAACGTTGTGTGACGGACATAACGTTACACAACATACGCCAGAACTCTTTTAAATTGGCCAAAAAGTCTCAAAGCGTTAGAATTTTCTAAACGAACGTCTTGTAACGCTTGATTTTGATCCGTTGTGTAACGCCAGGAAGCGTTACACAATGCAAAGGTGCTGAGAGAGAAATTGCTGACTTAGTCAATCCGTTGTGTATCGTTTTCAATCGTTACACAACTGAATGAAGCGTTGTGTAACGCATGAAAACTGTTTTTGCGATTAGGCACAGTTGAAGGAGTTCTGTAACGTTGTATAACGTTACCAGTAAATTCTTAGCATTAAACTTAGAAATTTGAGGAGATTAGTTTAGAATTACAACCTTAGACATTACTGACTATCTTACTAATCTCCAGCGGTCTTTCGCAGCTTGATTTGACTCACTCCTAGTCATTCTTCCAAAATAATCACTAAAAACACTAAATTGAATGGTTAGAAGAGAGGTTTGGTGTTGTTTTGCAAATCGACAAATCGAGAGTTAAATGTTTAATCCAACAATTGGTATTTGGATTTGGATTTGCATTTTGTATTTGTATTTGTATTTGTATTTGGATTTGCATTTGCATTTTGTATTTGTATTTATATTTACATTTACATTTATATTTTGTATTTGTATTTGTATTTGTATTTGAATTTGTATTTTGTATTTGTTTTTGCATTTGCATTTGAATTTGCATTTAAATTTTCATTTGTTTTTGTACTTGTATTTGTATTTTTATTCTGTATTTATCTTTTTATTTGTATTGCATTTGCATTTTAATTTGTATTTATTTTTGTTTTTGTATTTGTATTTTGTATTTGTAACTGTATTCATTTTTGTATTTGCATTTGCATTTGCATTTTGTATTTTGCATTTGCTTTTCAATTTGAATTTACATTTGTTTTTGTATTTGTATTTGTATTTACATTTGCATTTGCATTTGAATTTGCATTTGAATTTGCATTTGAATTTGCATTTGTTTTTGTATTTGTGTTTGTATTTGTATTTGTATTTGTTTTTGTATTTGCACCTGCATTAGCATTTGTAATTTTTATTTTGCATTTGAATTTGCATTTGTTTTTCTATTTGTATTTATATTTGCATTTGCATTTGTATTTTTTATTTGTATTTGCATTTATATTTCTATTTATTTTTGTATTTGTATTTGTATTTGTATTTATATTTGTATTTGTATTTGTATTTGTATTTGTATTTGTATTTGTATTTGCATTTGCATTTGCATTTGCATTTGCATTTGCATTTGAATTTGAATTTGAATTTGTTTTTTATTTGTGTTTGTATTTGTATTTTGTATTTTATATTTGTATTTTAATTTGTATTTGCACTTGTATTTGCATTTGTATTTTGTATTTTGCATTTAAATTTGCATTTGAATTTGCATTTGTATTTGCATTTGAATTTGTATTTAATTTTGTATTTGTATTTGTATTCGTATTTGTATTTGAATTTGTATTTGTATTTATATTTGTATTTGTATTTATATTTGCATTTGTATTTGTATTTTGCATTTGTATTTGTATTTGAATTTGCATTTGTTTTTGCATTTGTATTTGCATTGCATTTGATTATGTATTTGTATTCGTATTTTGTATGTGTATTTCCATTTGCATTTGCATTTTGTATTTGTATTTGCATTTTGTATTTATTTTTGCATTTGTATTTTGCATTTGCATTTGCATTTGTATTTGCATTTGCATTTGTATTTGTATTTATATTTGTATTTATTTTTGTATTTGTATTTGTGTTTGTATTTTTTTTTATTTGTATTTTTATTTGCATTGGCACTTGTATTTGCATTTGCATTTGAATTTGCATTTATTTTTGTATTTGTATTTGCTGTTGTATTTATTTTTTTTATTTGTATTTGTATTTGTATTTGTATATGCATTTGCATTTTCATTTGCATGTGTATTTGTATTTGCATTTGTATTTATATTTGTATTTGAATTTGTATTTATATGTGTATTTGTATTTGCATATGCATTTTAATTTTTTTTTTGCAATTCCTTTTGAATTTGTATTTGTATTTGTTTTTGTATTTGCACTTGCATTTGAATTTGCATTTGCATTTGCATTTTCATTTCGTATTTGTTTTTGTATTTGTATTTGTATTTGTGTTAGTATTTGTATTTATATTTGTATTTATATTTGTATTTGTATTTGTATTGGTATTAGTATTTATATTTGAATTTGGATTTGGATTTGTGTTTGCATTTGCATTTGCATTTTGTATTTATATTTGTATTTGTGTTTGTATTTGTATTTGTATTTGTATTTGTATTTGTAATTGTAATTGTAATTGTATTTGTATTGTATTGTATTTGTATTTGTATTTGTATTTGTATTTATATATTTTGTTGTATTTCAAACAACTTATCACTGTGCACCCGCACCCAATATATGTGATGGGTTATTCCTGTGCACCCACCGACAAATCTGCTCCTTCATTTTACTAGTTCCATACTTCCATTTGTCTTTATTTACTACTCAAATTGAAATATATTCGTAAAAGTATTTATCTGTCGCACTAGCTATAAGTGGTAGTTTGTATAATGAAGTATTTAATGGTTCTTGTGTTAAACTTATGCCACGGATGTGCCTTTTGATAGTCTAAAATTCATAACTTGTTATTTTATTGGTTCAGATTATAGACTGAAACAGAAAAGAAGGGAGTGAAGGCCACAATGCCTCCAATCCAAGAGAGATGCTGGTAGATTAACAATGGGGGAAGTGCAGACTGGTGATGGATATTGAATACGAGGTAGAAAAGGAGTAGCTGGGATACAATGACGAATTTTTCTCGTCATTTTGTCATTTTGTTTAAAAAAATGAAAGAATAGACCAGCTGAAATTATTTTGTCATTTTGTAAAAAAAATATAAACAGTTCATGTGAATTTTTCTCATTTTTTTCAAAAAAGAAAATAAACAGTCCATTGGAAATTAAAGTCCTAGACTTTTATAAAATGAACGAACAGACCAACGGAAGTCCATTTGTCATTTTGTTAAAAAAAAGAAAATAAACAGTTCAGGTGAATTTTTTTTCTCGTTTTTTATTTAAAAAAAAAGAAAATAAACAGTCCATTTGAAATTAAAGTCCTAGACTTTTAAAAAATAAAAGAACAGACAAGCTGAAATCACTTGGTCATTTTGTTAATGTTGAACCCAAAAATATTACCATAGTTATCTGGCGACGGTACAGGAATTTTTGGGACTGCTATGATCCAGTGAATGGAGACATAATAAATAATTAAATCTTCAGACCAGTCTGATAATACCCCAGATAAATCAGGAATGATGTATTCCAGAAAATTTCGATGCGGTGACAAAATAAATGGTTCTAAATTGCCATGACTATATTGGTGCTAAAATCATATTGATTTAGCATGCAATATACAGATCCAGACCTCAAGCCGGCAATATAAAAAAATAATTATATAATTTCATAAATTTGTGAGATTATATAATTATAAAAATGAAATTAGCATGGCTACCAAAATACATCAAGGTCTATGCGTATGGAGACATCAAGATTCGTATAACAAATAATTCATGATCAAATGCCAATTAATCTGCTCTGGCCCACTTTCATTTCGGCCCAAGACAAAAAAAGAAAAGAGCAAAAGGCCCATCAGAAATAAAAAAAAAGAAGTGGCAGCCCAAAAAATGACTCGGCCCATTCAACCCATATCTCGTCTCCCTCCTCTCTTCTCCGAACTGTTCTTCCATCTGACGAACGCCATGACGACAAGTCGAAGCTAAGTACCTCCCTTCCGTTATTTACGCTGATAGCAGAAAACAGGAGCTCCCTGTTCACCCTGACACCACTGCCTCTTTCTCCAATGGATAAAATGAAGACATGGTTGCAATTCACACGCCAATTAAGAAGCTGTTGAGCCATGTAGACCCAAAATCCATCCCCTCATCCTACCACCATGTCGGGCATTCGATTGCTGAGAGAAAAGAGTATCGGTGCCAATGGATAAACTCAATCTCTTGCTCTCCAGTGAACCCAAGAAGAATACGGTTCAATTTCATGGAACCTGTAAATTTAAGAGTCACAAAATTGAGACAAATGAAGCTCAATTGTTTTAACTCCATGGTCAAGCCACAACCAGGGAGTATCAATGTGGATATTTGGATCATTAATCGAGAGAATTAATAGAGAGAAGCCATGATAATGTAAAGTAACCACAGTGCCACCATGTTAAAATAACAAAAACTGAATCAGAAAAATAAAAAAAAAGAGAGAAGCAAACCATGGTGGTGTTTAAGGTTTTAATTGAAGGAAATTAACTGTCATGCATCAGCATTGGATTGAGAACATGCTTACCAAACAATAACCAGTAGGCAACCGTGAGAGCCAATGAGTTGTTGGAAAAATTATGAGAATGAAGAGGAGATGGCTCAATTGCCTAAAATCTGTGAGCTCAAGTATTATGGAGGCAAAGCAATTTTGAACCTCACAACAATTAGAGGGGGCTGTGAGAAACTAATCGAGGAAATTAATAAGGGAAAAGCATGATGACACTAAGTAACTGAACTAAAATTCAAAGTTATTAAATTACAACACTTCATCAATGTGAGTCTGACAGCCACTAGACAGCCAGGAAATAAAAAAGGAAATAAAGGAGGCATTGTTATATTGTAACTCAGATTAATTGGGTTTGAGACACAAAGCTGAAGCTCCCTTCTGTATAACACAACAAATGGAGAAGAGGAGTAGTATATGAAACATGGTAAAAAAGAAGGGCCTGGCAACTGTTCCTCAAGATGCAAAGAAGTGGCAGAATTAAAAATTGTTATAAACCAAAAGAACAGCTCACACAAAAGTGCTTCGCTGGTGGCAGTCATGAAAGGGCATGGTTAATGTGAACACAATTAATGAAATATGAAGGCTCTGTGTAAAGGATGAGATGCACCAGGGGTAAAATTGTCCATTCTCTTCAAAGGATTGATCATTGGTGCATCTACAGGAACCCATCTTCTCTCCTATAAAAGGAGCACCTCAAATGCCATGGAAGAGACCACGAGACCACCACACACACCCAGAGAGAAAGAAAAACTTTCAAGACATTAAAAGATAAAGAGATCAGAAATTGTAGTTGTGCTGTTTTTCCTTTGAAATATTAGGATAGCCAAAAAAAAAAACAAAAAAAAAGAGTGCTTTAGTAGAAGTATTAGCTTCATATTTCAGTTGTAACAAAGCTATTTGTACTACTCTACTGTGTAACCTGAGTAAGTAAAGTAAGAATCTTCCTTCTTTCTTTGCAACTTTCATTCCCTTCACTTCACTTCTGGTTTCACATGTAGAAGCAATGTAGGAAATAAAAAAACTGATGGATATGTAAATATGTACATAAAGACATTCAGTTGGTATAAAAGTTTAAGTAAACCATGTAGGCTAAAAAAACTGCACTTGCATTAATTCTAATATAAGACATCAAGCTATGTAGCATGAGAAAATGAAATATTAATTTATATTTCTGTTCAACTATTTATCAATATCTCAATGTAGAATAAATTGTCATATACATTTATCATCTACATCTATATTTACATCCATATATATATATAAAAAAAAGAAGGAATGTGGACAAGCAGATCTGAAAGAGGACAGCAAGTAAAATGATGGACATTAGAATTAAAATGAAATATAAAATAGATGTACAAAGGATAGCAGGTACATGGGGGCTGATGGAGCAATGCAAAATCTCACCTTGGAGGAAAAGGAAGCCATCTCAACCTAGGAGGAGCCATGCATCAGAGGTTTTTTTGATAGTTTGTTATATCTCAAATGCAAACTATCATAATCCTTCCTCCTCAGTCAATACAAAGATGCTCTATTTCAACCATCATGAAACCTCACCTCACCATGCCTCTATGGTGCAACTGAAGTATCACACATACTCAAGGAGGTGCCAACATATTCACATGTCCATTGCAAGGTTCCCTACATCGACAGGGATCCATAGCAACTAAGGGAAATGCAAACAGCAGCTTATCACCTTGGTTAAACCACACTATGGTGAAATTCTCAATCAGGGGCACTCGACAGTCAAATTGACCTTACATACGCCTTCCTGCATCTTTCACCATGCTCACAAACACCTCATCCAACTCCTACCGTGGCCAAATAGCTGTGTTTACCACTTCACCGCCATGACGGGTCTGGATTGAGGTGAAACATGTTGCTAGAGGGTTTTATCAATCAAATTGAGGCTGTACCAAGCCTCTCGCACTCATCACGATACTCTCGGACATATCAATTTGATTTAAAGACCTCTGGAGGCATCCAATTGCCATCAGACCCTCCTCCTAAACCCTAGAATTAGTTATGGGAAAACAGTGGTCCCCACGACTGACAGAGGACCCCCACCACCTCAGGAAGGTCATACGATGATGGGGGACTCCTCCCTGGTGCCTGACGGTGTCGCATGAAGCTCGAATGCGTGGCCATGGCGGTTTCTCCATCGGCAGTTCGACGGAGGAAGGAGAAGGAAAAGAAAGAAGAGAGGGTGTTCATTTCCCCAATTCGTGTGGACACGGCGCAAGACATAACGGTTAAACCACATTCACTGATAGCAGGCCCCACACACGAAAGGATCAACGTTTCCGCGATGCACCAGGTGTATAGGGGCAACAGAGCAGTTTTACTAAAACGGTCTCAAAATTTTTGATCTTCTGTGGCTTATTTCGTGTGGTGGGTCAATATTCTGTAACGATCTATCAATAACCAACCAGAAGGCGCCATATGCCCCTGCTTTGCACCAGAGGTCGCTGCTGAGCTAGACAAATCAGATGCTTCCATATGGCTCTCTCTGCTGATGTGGCATTATTTTACTGCTGGAAACTTCAAAAATTCATAGAAAATAAACCATAACTCAGAAAAATCCAAACCAAATTTCTACAGGTCCAGAAAAATATGGGGAATACAGTCATGCTAAAACCATAACCAAAAATCCAAACAGAATATTTTTAACCCATTTTCTAAAGATCTGACCAATCATAAATTACCAGCAAACTTGACAAACTCATGAAAAATCACAGGAGGCTCAGAAAAATATGAGGAAAAATCCTAGAAGCTCAGAAAAATATGGAGAATCTATTTGGCCGATCATCGTCACCAAAAACTCCTTACCATTATTTATTTCAGGACACTATGGAGATAAGCCGTTCCGGCAGAGGCTCAGGAGTTTATAATTAAATCACTAAAGGCATGGATAGTGCTTTATCATCAAGGAGGCCCTCTGTTCATCCCGAGGAGTCATCAGAATAATGGGAAGGATTTATTCTGCTAATCATCACAATCGGGAGCTCAATCAGACCAATCCCGTTCATCATCTGATACTATGGAGAAAAGTCATTCCGGCGTAACCTGAAGAGGCTCAAAGGCTCACAATTAAATCACTGAAGGCATGGATAACATTCTGGCATGAAGGAGGATCCCCGTACATTTCAAGGAGTCACCAGGTCTCAGAGAAGCAGGAGAAGACCCTGAAACTCAGAAAGTCATACACGAGCACTGTCGCGACCGAGCCTAGTGCCCCATTCATGGCTTAAATAAGGCTTATCATAACTCGAGTGATCAAAATCACCAGGCGGTCATCATCACGACGGGTACGGAGCAAATAGAGACACTAAACATTCTTGATAATAACAGGAGTGCTGGTGAAATAATTAAGCTCAATGTTGAGAATCTGGTTGAATTGAGACTCGTTAGTCTCAAAACAACGAGAAATAGATCTACCATGGCATCACGGAGACTCTACCAAGGGTCCCGAAATCATATACAAATCAGGTGAAGACCAAATCAGAGGTCGAGTGATTAAAATCCAAACTGAAGGCAAATTACACCGCAAGATATTACTGGTGAAGAATATGGATCAATCACATATGAGCAGAACTCTTTGCAATCTGAGAATAGCTCATGATGCTGTTAAATATGTGGTTTGTTGCAACTGGTGGAAGTCCACGGTTATCTAAGGCACCCGCTCTCTCGAGAGATGGCAAGAGGTCCTATCTTGAGTGTATGCAATCTACCCGTCAGGGATAAACGTCCGCTTGCACTGCTGTCACAAGCAACATCTTGAAGCAACATTATGATCCTATCTAGGATATGCAAACCCAGTCATTATGGACAAATACCATACCACTCTACCATATCATACCACCCATGACCTTAACCTTGGGGAAGAGCTCACGATTTCATTTCAGAAGGATTGAGTGGCTTGCTACAACAGTGGAATTTTATATTCGCTCTCTCAAGTAGACAAGAGGTCCTATCTTGAAAATTTGCGATCTGATCGCCAAGGATATGCCAAGGCCGACACTGATGCACATGCAACTACCTTAAATGACACCATAATACTATGACCCTATACTATATCATACCGCAACATCCGATGGATCCATGATTCTAATCTGAGTATCATCTTTATCCCAAGCCTTCAATATGTTTCCTGGTTACATTACTCGAATGGATTAGTAATGTACCCCAAATTCACAACCATATCTCATACAACAAGGCTTACCTCTTTTGGTGCTTGAGGGATACTACAGCGTTCCGGTTGGAAGCCGGACGCTACTCGAACGCTCATAAGCTCAAGAGCCCAGTGTCACTTCAGTGACTTTCCTTAGCTAGAAGTCAAGCATCACGTCACACTGACGTTTGATCAGGAATCAAGCGAAGTTTCAACATTTGGTCAGTGACTGAGCGTCAAAGGAGAGCTCCTATGTTCGAGAACCAACTTTCTACCACAGCTAAGGAGGCCAAGGGGCGTCCGACTTAGGTAGTACCCGCACGCATAAGAATTTTCAACGCCCACAAACCCAAGGGTCTGGCGTCTGACATATATTTTCAATGTTTTGGATGAGAGCCGAACCGTCACTTTAACATCTGACTGGCATCCAGATGAAATTTGGACATTTCAGGTGGCAGCTGAACTGTTCACTGAACGTCTGACTAGTAATCTGATTCCTTGCGACATTTCGAATAACAGTCGGACTATTGTTTGGTATCTTGGTTGGCTACCAGGTATCACCTCAATACTTCGAATGAGGATCGAGTCGTTGCTCAATATCTAATTGGCGAATGGACGTCACTTCAACGCTTCGAGTAATAATCGGATCATCTGTCTGATATTCTAGCTGGGTACCAGATATCATTTCAGTGTCTCAATTATGATCTGACCGTCTGCAGAACATCTGACTGGCAACCAGATATCACTTTGAACGCTTCGAATATAATCGGATCAATTGTTTGGTACCTTGGCTGGATACCAAGTATCACCTCAATACTCCGAATGATAGGCGAATCGTCACTTAACACCTGGCTGGCAACCAGGCGTCTTCGTTTCAGGTGGCAGCTGAATCGATCCTTGATGTTTGACCTACAATCAGATGCCCTGTCGACATCTCAAACAACAGTCGGATAATCTGATTGATATCCTGGCTGGATACCAGGTATCACCTCAGTGTTTCGAATGATGGTTGAACCGTCTACTCAATATCTGAATAGCAATCAAATGTCTTCTGAACGCTCCGGGCAACAATCGGATCATCTGTTTGGTATGCTGGCTGGCTACCAGATATCACCTCAGTACTCCGAATGGAGATTGGACCGTCACTTAACGTCTAACTGGCAACCAGATGTCTTAACGATTCGAGTGGCAGTCGAATCGTTCACCTGATACCTTGGATAAAAATTAGGTATCATCTCAACAAAAGAAATTTGAACATTGTCAAATGTCACTTCAACGATTCGGAGATAAACCGAATCGTCTATTAACATCGCCAAATGTCATTTTCAACGGTCGCCAAATCGTCTGCTCAACGTCTTGGTCAGGAACCAGATGTCATTTCAACGCTCTATGCCCATTGAACGAGCGTCAACCCGCTCCCGAGAAAGGCCAAGGGGCAGCCGACTCGGGTCGCACCCGCACGCATATGATTTCAACGCCCATAAACCCAGGGGTCCGGCGTCTACCATTAACGTCCACAAGCCTAGGGGCCTGACGTCAACTCAAAATAAAAAAAATCCTCAGCACCGCTCCAACCTAATGTTTAACGATCTGATCAGAAGTCAGACGTCACTTTCAGACACCCTCAATAGAAGTCAAAGGGAGTCTAAAACAACGATTTGATCAGGAGTCAGACACCTTCAGACACCCTCGACAGAAGTCAGAAGGGAGTCTAAGAAACCCTCTTCGGGAAATCCATGCCTTAAAAACACGAAATCCAGACTGAAGAGCCTAAACCTTGATTCCTTACATTACAGAGAAAACTCGAAAAATGAGGAAATCACAAGCGTCCAACAATGGAAGTCAACCGAAACCTCTGCAAGTCGAGAACTCCAGAAACTGCTGTCCCCTGCAATACAAAGTTCACAAAAAATAGATATAATTGCGTTAATGCATGGTATGACCGCTAATTGCATATTTACAATTCCCTAGCAGCTCACGACGCACAATCCTTTGATTTTCCCCGATCTAGAGGTGCTCCTGACCATGTCGGAGGTAATTAACAGTAGGGGCTTGCGCCTACTGGAAAGAAAGGACCCCTTCAAATAATAAACCCTCGTGGGAACTCAAGACCGTGCAGTTACCCCTCTTCGGGGTAGTATCGGTATCGGCATCTTGAGGCTCGCGAGGGGTATCTGATCCGCATTCTTTTTGCCCCTCAATCCGAAACTGGATTCTTCGTTTCTTTTCGATCCGAGGGCCGCGAAAAAGTGCGAGACAGTTAAAAAAAAAAGAAAATAAACTGTTCAGGTGAATTTTTATCATTTTCTATTTAAAAAAAAAACAGTCCATTTGAAATTAAAAGCATTACACTTCTAAAACATGAAAGAACAGACCAGCTGAAATCCATTTGTAATTTTATTAAAAAAATAAAATAAACAGTTAAGGTGAATTTTTTCTCATTTTTTTATTTTCAAAAAAGAAAATAAACAGTTTAGTTGAATTTTTCTCATTTTTTATTTCAAAAAAAGAAAAGAAAATAAACAGTCCATTTGAATTAAAGTCCTAGACTTTTAAAAAATGAAAGAACAGACCAACTGAAATCCATTTGTCAATTTGTTAAAAAATAAAAAATAAACAGTTTAGGTGAATTTTTCTCATTTTTCATTTTCAAAAAAGAAAATAAACAGTCCATTAGAAATTAAAAATATTAGACTTTTAAAACATGAATGAACAGACCAACTGAAGTCCATTTGTAATTTTTCAAAAAAGAAAATAAACAGTTTAGGTGAATTTTTCTCTTTTTTATTTTAAAAAGAAAATAAACAGTCCATTTGAAATTAAAATTCTAGACTTTTAAAAAATGAATGAACAAACTAGCTGAAGTCACTTTGTCATTTTGTTAAAAAAAACAAAATAAATTGTTTGGGGGAACTTTTCTCGTTTTTCATTTTCAAAAAATCAAAAAAGAAAATAAACAGTCCATTTGAAATTAAAAGCATTAGACTTCTAAAACATGAATGAACAGATCAGCTGAAGTCCATTTGTAATTTTTTTAAAAAACAATAAACAGTTCAGGTGAATTTTTTTCTCATTTTTTATTTTCAAAAAAGAAAATAAACATTTTAGGTGAATTTTTCTCGTTTTATTTTTCAAAAAAGAAAATAAATGGTCCATTTGAAATTAAAGTCCTAGACTATTAAAATTCTAATAAACAGTCCATTTGAAATTATTTATAGGGAAATTCAAATGAGAAATTAACATTCCATTTGAAATTATAACATTCTAAATTTTTGGATTTAAACTTGTTTTAATTTTGTTTCGTTAGATTATAATAATTTGGGATGGTAGTCAAATTATTAAAAAAGGTGACATATGGAAGATGCAATAAACTGGTAAAATATGAATGTGCATGTCACATGTATATAGCAAATGAAAAAAAACCACATGTGTGTACTTCTACGGATATTGGAATCAAATTTCATATGAAAAGATACAAATTGGATATGAAATATTAGATCCAAATCAATAGTCATATTGCTAGATCACTTTCTGTTTACAAAAATTCCTTGATCTTTTCATACCTTATCTTTGTCTTTAGGCCAGATTGCAGTTAATTAAATAGCTAGATATATTTGATCTTAATGAAAAGATTTGTTATACCATAAATCCTTAGACGAAGATTTTCCTTGAAAGGGAAAGAATCAAGTGTTGGGAAACTAATTTCCGTTTAGCCCTTTAATGCTAGATTTTCGTTGAAAGGGAAAGAATCAAAGATCGTTATCGCCCCATTTGTGAATTTAATCCATCAAAGGGACGCAACTCTGCATATAATCGAAAAGTCGATCAGGGGTGTTGATGTGTCCAATATACCTATATATACAGTCCATGAGAATTTTCTCACCACCGCGAAGTAACATCAATTCTGATAACCCATAGTAATAATTAAACTAGCATCTGTAAGCACAAGTAGAGGTAGCACACTCAAAACCATATCGCAATCATTCAACAGTTTGCCTAGATTCTGAGAACAAAACACCAAAATAAGCATCTAAAACAGCTCAAAAGTACTATTCAATTCCAGTATTATCAAGAACTTAACTAAAGTTATATCAAGAAAATAAGCCACTTTCTTCCACCTGGCCGTATAAGATTCCCCAATATCCCTCAAAGTACACCATCAGACATCTTGGGTCTGTTAAATCTGCGGAGAAAGTCACCTTGTTGATCTCTAAATCATCAGTAAAAGGATCAAACTAGAGATGCAAATCCAAATCCAACTTGTAGTGACATTAGCAGCTCTAAAGTTACAAACATGACCTTTTGACAAGGATCCTGTACTTTTACCAAAAGCACCTTCATTTTCTACATTATTGCTAGAATGTAGAAAAACTAACCAAGATTTAGGTATTTGAACCGAATATATCGTCTCTAGTCTCATGGCTCGACACTTCAGCAGAGGCAGCGGCATCATCTTGCAAAATACAGATAAAATGTTAATTCGAATTACCAATATAAGTTAAATTAACTAGCAAACCACAATATTTACCTGACGAAGTAGTCGACCGGTTTGCCGATTATGCCCTCGCTGCCCACAATGTCCACATTATGATTGAATCTTGGAAGTACCTTATGATTAAATCTGCATCATCTTCAAGGATTCTGGACCGCTCATGCACAGTACTGAAGTTGTACAAGTTCTTCTCTTGGTAACCACGATTCTGGTAACCTTTGCTACATCGTGCATCATAATCTAGTATCCGGCAATCTCGAATACCTGAAGCTCGCTTAGAAGATATATCTAACTTTTGAGCTTCATTAATGAAACAGTGGGATCGAAGAAAAGGCGCAACATCAACAGCCACTAAATCATGGTTATGGCAATCAATGCACCCACCACATACCAGTTTTTTGTGTCTAGTTTAACACAAAACTTGACTGGGCAGCCGCATCGAGTGAGCAATTTGTGCTTTCTATGCCTTAAGTCAGTATTTTTACACAAACAAGCACACAGAGGTCAACTAATTGTTTTACATGAATCACCTTAAGTTTTCAATTCTTCTCTTATCCTTAAGTCAGTATGACAACGTTCTTTTTATGTAGTCGCTATCTATTAAAGAGCAAAGGATCAGTTCTATACTTCACAGAAGCCATCTTTTACCTCCCTCAGAATCATATAGGGACCAAGAACAACCCTGTACGAGATTAAGAATATGTACAATGTTTCAGAGGTGATTTTGACAAATTTTAAAACCACATAAGAAAAAGAAAGCAAGGTCGAATAGATTCACATATATTGGTCTCAACCAAAGATGTAAATAAAGCAATTGGGTAAAATCTGAATTTCAATCACAATATTTTGTTCACTATTTGCTTATAAGCTTCCTGTATTCTAATTGATAGTGTTGCAAAGTGAAAAAAAAGCAGCTCTCATACCAATTGGTACAGGTATGAACGAAATTCACAAATGCTCCGAGGAATATTCTTGCAAAAAATATTTCCTTAAATTCTTTGATGCACCTCAAGAAGTTTGTAAAAGTCTACTGGTGGAGTGGTGGGTAATAATTTCACGCTATATGATACTCATTTAGAAAGGACCAAAAGTACCAGTAAGTCTGTTAAGATAAAGCAATAGGGTACATGTGCGTGTAAGACATTTATTTGTAACTCAAATTTTAGAAAGTTTACTCTTTAATGAAGTTTGAAAAATATGCCCTTTTACCTCAACTTTGTCATCCCTTGAATTTGTTACATGCTCAGAAACTTTCAATGGTCTTGCTAGGATAACACACATATTCCTACTACTTTTGAGGATTGGTATATAGTGATATAAACTATGTACCATGTCAGAGGTTGCTTAATTGGCTGTAGGGAGTACGACTTCCAATACAAAGAAACCAGTAGCAGCTTAATAAGTTTAAAAAATATTCTCAGCCATTAAGTTAACAAGTGAAATCGCTAAATCAAGTGACTCTAATAGAAAATAAGTGAAATCGCTAAATCGAAAAAAAAAACTGACTCTAATCGGAAATCTTGCATCTACCTCGAGGAGGAAGAGAGGAGCAGGCGGCGAGGAGAACGGAGAAGGACGAGCCGAATGGAGCTAGGAAATAGAGGAGAGGGAAAGCAAAGTTTGATCGCCTTAATCTTTAGCTTCAGGTTTTCAAATTTTCTATCGGAAGGGAAAATGAATTTTGATTCCAATTTTAGAAGGGATTTGGTTTCGATCAGGTATTTTCTTCTCCGATAGAATCTTTTTATTTTATTTCAGAGCTTAACGAACAGAGACGAAGAGAGGGTAGGATATACCGATTTTACCCCTCCAATTTTATACGGTTGTACGGTTGTGATTTACCGCGTAGCATTTTGTAAAAATTTTATGTCCACCGTAGCATGACCCTATATATATATATATATATATATATATATGTTATGGTGCATCGCGATGTATTGAGGCTTTTGTACATCGCGACTATATCTGTCGATAGTTTTACAAATTGACAAATCTAACTAAATCAATCCAATCTATATATTGAAATCTCATTACAAACCAAATTTTATATTTTTTGAAATTTTTTTATTATTTTTTTTGAAATTTTTAAAACCTGTCATTTTTAGAATTTCCTTATTATTAATTAGTACCCAAAAAATGAAAGTTTTAGAAAATTTGAAATTTTTTTTTTAAATATAAAATTTAGTTTGTAATGAGATTTCAATATGTAGATTGGATTGATTTAATTAGATTTGTTAATTTGCAAAACAGTTGACGGATAATGGCTGCGATGTACAAAAGCCTCAATACATCGGGATGCACCATAGCATATATAGCATATATATATACAGTTAAAAAAAGACTATGGTGCTATACATAATTTATGAGAATTAAATAATTTATTCGATTCTCATGTTGAAAACTATATGTACAATTTTTTAGGATTTTTCTTGTTATATTTTTATAAGAAAAAAAATAATAACAATTGAATAGTCCAAAACTTTTAAATTAATGGGTGTGCATGTTTAGTTGCAGTAAAAATAGAGAAAAAGACGAGAGAAAAAGGACGAGACATAACTAAACAACTAATAAATATAAGAATAAGTTTTCTTTTTTCTTCCTATAAAAAAGTAGTATTAGAAATAGGGCTTCTTATTCTCTCCCTCATTACAATCTTTGATTCCCTCCAAGATTTTCGATTTTAAAATCGAATAAAGCTGTTCAAATCAGCGGTTTACTCAAAATTGAAAATGACTACACTGAATAATTGATACTATAATGGCATTTATTATAAAAATCATCATGCGTTTTGATTAATCTTTATGCACTATATATTACAAAGTGCGAATATGAAAAGAAAAATTCAATCTTTGATTCCCTCCAAGATTTTCGATATTTAAATCGAATCAAGCTGCTTAAATCAGCGGTTTACTCAAAATTGAAAATGATTACACTGAATAATTGATACTATAATAGCACTATAATAAAGATCATCATGCGTTTAGATTTTCTTTAAGCAGCCTATTAATCAAATTTTGCAGAAAATGCGGCATTCATCTTAAAACATATACATATATTTGTAATCACATAAAGTAAATTATTACCTACTTGAAAATAAGATGTAAATGCACCGCGCGTGTTTTTATTTAGAACAAAATCGAATGCGCGTATAAATTAAAATTTTCTTTTATCTCTTGAGAATAAAAAATGCACCTCATTTTATATTTTGTTGTCTCTATTCAACAATGGATTTTCAGTTTGAACGTCGACTAGTGAAATTTGAAGGCTAATAAGTAATAACCATTCTTTTGGCCGACTAATCAGTTTTATTAGCCGATTATATATTGATAGAGAATGTAAAAATATATACTCGTCAACTATATATATTATCCGTAACGATTTCAGATTTTGAATAGTACCGATAATATTTTTTTTCCAACACATGTATAATCCAAAATATTTTCGAGAACCAGCTTTTGGTCTAGTGGTAAAGAACAATGCATCTTGAGTGAAAGGTTGTAGGTTCGAAATCCGACTGGCGAGTCTTTCATAGATATTTAATTTAAAAATAATCTTAAAAAAAAAAACCCAAAATATTTTCTCCCATAGAAATATCCTGCCTCACCAAAAGCAGCTGTGCCATGAAATCAAACGAGCTCAGATGAACGAGTAGATATTTTTCCTAGCCCCAAAGCCAGACTTTAATCACTCCTTCCGATGTCAATAAACCAAACAAAACGCTGGCTTAAAGTAGGAGACTAAGATTTGTATCATAGGTTGTGATAATTAAATTCGGATGATTCTTGCGTTTTCTTTGGGGCTAAGTCTGTCGCAAGACTCGAACCCAAGTCATAAAAAAGGGATCAATGAGACCATAACCTATTTGTCGCATGCAGTGTCTTGTACGTTAGGGGAACCCATCAAGATGAGATGAGATACCCAAAAGAAAAGAGAGACGTCGTTGAACCACGCTTTTTATTTTGTCCAAGTCAATGCCAGCCCTTTCACATTCCTTCTGCTCTCTCATAGTTCCTTGTCAATCTGGATTTCTGTTGTCAACATTGTGTGATGATTTATGTAAGGATCGGTGAGCAAGAGAAGCATGTCATGCCTTCTTTGTTTTCAAAAGTAAGAAAATAAATGACAAAACAAAATGTTATTTAATTTTAATCTGTAGAGGAGTCCTAATTTGTTAGTAATTTTCCTGGTATATTATTTGTATAATCAATGACTACAAGATGAATTGTGACTTGATCATATCTTTCTATGTTGTTAAATTTACTTATTATTTTAAATCCCATATAAAATTTTCATCGTACAATTTTTTATTTCATACAATTCTAAAACTATTAATCACAGATAAACTTGACGATGAAAATCTGGCAAAGTCGTCCTTACTTGAGGACATGCGAAGGTGATGAAAAGCCCTTTTATTTAATATAGACATGCCCATGAGAGCAAGTCTAGCTATCATAAAAAATAATTTCTAAATTTGATATCATTTATTTATAATGTTTCTGAATCAATATGTATACCATCCACACAAAAAATTACATAAAACCTAATTTATTAAACAACTTACTATTTTGGGACGAGCTGATGATTCATATTTAACGTCTACTAAGAAAACAAAATCCAATGGTGTTCAAATTACATAAAATTTTATACATAATCAATATATAAAGTCTAATATATACAATCTTTTTTAATAATGTCAAAGACATTTGATTTGATACGAGAAATATTATCCACATTGTCCAACCATATTGGTGAAAAAAATGTTTTGTAATTTAATTGAATACAATATTTCATATATAAGCTTATATTCCACCATCAAATTAGGAAAAAAAAATGAAATACTCTACATAGTTAATGTTTTCATGTCTCAATTGTCACCAATAAGAAGAGCTTTCAGTTGATTACTTGTGTGGATTTCTTAAATTGTTTTCATACAATTCTAAAACTATATTATAGATAAACTTGACGATGAAAATCTGACAAAGTCCTTACTTGAGGACAGGGGAAAGTGATGAAAAGCCCCTTGATTTAATATAGGCATGCCCATGAGAGAAAATCTAGCTATCATAAAAAATGATTTCTATATTTGATATTATTTATTTATAATATTTCTGGATCAATATGTATACCATCCACACAAAAAATTACATAAAATCTATTTTATTAAACAACTTACTATTTTGGGACGAGCTGATGATTCATATTTAACGTCTACTAAGAAAACAAATCAGTGGTGTTCAAATTACATAAAATTTTATACATAATCAATATATAAAGTCCAATATATTCAATCTTTTTTAATAATGTCAAAGACATTTGATTTGATATGAGAAATATTAATTATCCACATTGTCCAACCATATTGGTAAAAAAATGTTTTGTAATTTAATTGAATACAATATTTCATAAGCGTATTTTCCACCATCATATTATATAAGAAAAATGAAATACTCTACATAGTTAATGTTTTCATGTCTCAGTCGTCACCAATAAGAAGAGCTTTCAGTTGATTACTTGTGTGGATTCTTTAAATTGTGACACCATACAAAATCGAAAGTAGTATAAAAAACATGTATCATTATGCCTTATATTAGAGTCGTTAAGGTTTTATACAAAAGAGAAGAAAAAAGATAAAAGAGAAATAAGTTGATAGTAAACTTAAACAAATTATATATAATAAAAAATTTTAACTAGAATACATAGTCCAATAAGCAATAAGTTGGTCCAACATATATAGTTTATTTATTATTATTTTTTTTTAAGAAAGAGGAGGTCTTTGCCATCTAACTCTTTTGAAACATGTATAGCACTTAAAAAATGATTCGCTACAGAAAGCAAACGCAGCTAAAGTAACACCAGGAACACATAAATGCTGTCAATAAATATACCACATTTGATCTCATCAGTTCATGTCCTTGTGCTATCATCATCCCACACCTCTTTCCACGACTCCTGTGAAAGCGACCTTCGACAATAAAGATCAAGCCGTGGAAACAAAAAACTACACACAACCTATGTATGGTTTAATTTCCCCACTTTATTTTATTCCCCTTGCTAATTATTTCATCACATATACTCCCCTCTTAGCCATGGAGAAAGAACCAGGTTCCTAAATGGGAAAAGGTTGTGCCTCCTCTTCTTCTCCTTCACAACCCTCCATCGTTTGTTGCATGTGTGGCGATCCAGGTCTCCCGCAAGAGCTCTTTCGTTGCAAGATATGCATCTTCAGATCCCAGCACAAGTAATACTGTAATTCTAATTGATCAACATGATTATTGTTTAACATCTTTTTCAATTTGATAGAGTAATTAATTATTAGTCGTTTGGTGCACATACAGATACTGCAGTGATCTTTATCTAAAGACAAATATATACCGAGCATGTAATTGGTGCTTGAGAGAGGAAGGAGGAAAGACGGTTTCGCCAGATACTAGTGCCGATCGTGAAATTCCAACAAATAACTCTGAGAAGAACAATGGTGATCATTCAAGTTTTTCGCTGATTGCACGAACATGTTTGTTGCGGTTAAACAAACCGATCAAGAAAAAGTTGGACGTTGCTCACAAGCCGTTGAGGATTTTGATAAGACGGCCAGTGGGATCAGAGAACATGTCCCCGGGGTCGGCGATGAAGGGCAAACAACGATACAGAGCTAAAGTAAGGAGATACAAACTCTTAGAAGAAGTTTCAAGGTAATCAATGCGTAAGAGACTTCAGATAATTAAGAAAGTTATGCAATATGTGAAAGGAAGAGTTGTGTAAGTGCAATACGATGCAGAGTGAAGATAAATAAAATAACACTTTTTCAACAGTGAAGGAAAGTATGGTAATTAATTATGTGCAATCTTTTTTTAATTACAGATAATTACGTGCAATTGGTTGATATCATATGTAGTTGATAGTTGAGGGAATATATATATTTTGAAGATAGGATGGGATTACGCTCTCCAATTTATTTTGAAATTAAATGGCACAAAGGTCTTCAACCAGGTCTTGAACACGCGACCTTAGTTGAGGGAAAATAATTAAAAGAAAAGACAAATGCAAATAATTAGACAAAGCCATAGCTGAAAAATAAGGCAGCTGGACTTACATGCAACTCCAGCATGTAGAAACCAGAAAGCTCAGATGGATTAAGATGGAAGGGTTGATGGAAAATGAGAGATCAAAAATGTTGCATCATCTTTAACAGTTGCATACTTGCATGAACCCAAAAGTCTAGATGTGCGGGCCCATTGGAGGATTTTCGATGACAAGTAAATTATTTCTTAACTGTGACCACTCACTCATATTACTTGGCAATTGATCCGTACACCTCCGCTTCAAAATGCGCGTTTTATTACTGCTAAAATGCTGTTACTTGCATATAAAATGATGTTACGTAGTTTTTTTTTTTTTAATATATATGTCACGAGTTAACACATTTTTCAATTGTTGTAGACGTCACATGAACTTCATAGTCTTGTTCGAATAGTTTATTTAAATTTATTTTTTACGTCAAAGTTTCGTTCTGTCGTTAATCAATTGTACCTGGGCTAATAAAATTGCTGATCATTTCAGATAGCAACAAAAACTGTACCAAATTTTTTTTCCCCCATCAATGTGCGTACCACTTTGACTATTTATAAAGAACAAGTCAATTTTCAACGTCCATGGCGTGGCTAATTCAACTATCTAAACTGAAGAGCACTGTTCCAACATCCAAAACTATATATTTGGAAATGCTTATTTTATGTATGCATGTGCTGATACATAAATGTAAATGCTAGCTAGAAAGATTCTTCAAAATGTTATACATAGGAAGAAGATATGCCTAGAATATTTGATGGATTTGGACCTTTCTCAAAACCTGATAAGATACGTGATGCTTACTTCCTATGCCTTACAGCCTAACAACACATATAGCTTCTGATGCCTGGAGGATTTTCTCACTTCTCTTTTCGCAATTATGGAAATATCGTCTGACAAGCCAATTATCTTGAAAAGAATATGTCCTAGCTAAACTTGCTAGCCACTACCAAGATTATCTCAAAAAATAATTAAATAAATAAATAAAATTAAAGTATATCCCGTTGCTATCATGTCAATTTGATTGTATAGGACATTTAATTTGGTCTTATAATCTAATCATATCCTAAAAATTAGAATTACTAATCATCAGTTCAAATTATTTTGTACCACTAGGCGTTACACGATAAATAAACTAATTAAAAATACAAATTTTACAAGCATTGCTTGTTAAATAGATAATTCGGTTCAAGCAATTCCCAAAATTTTGAATTGAACTTAATGATCAATTTAATCAATTTAAGTAAATACGTTACGCACAAATATTTTGTCTCACTGCAGCACAATGCCCCACTTAGAGCTTGGAAGCTGATAATACATATTTATATAAGCTTTTAGGCTGGACTTTAACCCGAATCACGACTCAGAACTCTTGATTTAATGTGTTTTTAGTTTCTATCTGTAGGATTTTGGTACTGTCCTGGTTTTAATTCATTTTGTAGGGACTTGGAAGCGATTCAGCGCGAAATTGACATGAATCGACGCACGTTGTATGGACTGATAGAGGTCTCAGAACCTAGTCAAATAAATTTATATTCCTTTGTTCTACCCTACTAGTCATTTGGGGTAAAACTAAGGGTCGAACCCAAGGGACGGTAAAAATGAATACCGGACTTAGTCTTTCTTAAAAGCTAGACAGAAAAGTTTTTGTGGAGTTTGAATTAAAAGTAATACTAAATAGCAATTAAAAATAAGAGAAATAAATAATAAAATATTTTTTGGATTAATTTCTATGTTTTTAGGGACTCAAACAAATGCAAGTAATGTCCTAGGATTGCGTGTTCAATTAGTTTAGCTCTAAAGCAGCTCTGCCTTCAGTTTTCACCTGGACAGAGGCACATTTCGGACCGAAATCCATGCTCTTCGTGCCAAAACTTGCTTTAGATCTTTTGTTCCGACTTGATATTTTTACACAGTACTATGTGAAGGTTACTGAACGACCAGACCTAAGTTCTAACCTAAGCTGTCGCGATTTTGGTTCTAACTTGGTTTGGAACTCGGTTTTTACCACGTAAACAACTAAACCTAAACTTTTGTGTCGGATATTAGTTGTTTAAGAATGTTTGGTTGGATTTCTAGAGGTATTTAAAGTCCTGTCGGATCAGTAAAAGCTACACCTTTCGGTCGTAAACTAACCTCCTCTTTCGAGCGATTAGCTTACCTCGAGTACTTAACTATCTAATTATTTATTCTAGTTTAATGTCCTAATGGTGCTGTAGTTCATCAATAGGTAAACAATCAAACAAACAATTAAAATAACCAAGCAAGATATAATTCTCAACAAAACATATCACATAGCATAATATAAAGTAATCAAGTCATCACAAAATACTAAACTAATCTACTAACTACCCCTAAGACATCATAAAAATCTAGCCTAACATGTTTACGAGACAACACACAAATATCATGCAAGAAATAAAGATACAGGCCATAAAACAATAAAATAGAAGCATAAAAGAGTAAACCGAGGGATCCTTATGCTAATACTCGCTGTTCTAAGGCCAAGGAGTCGGTGTAGAGAGTCAAAGTCGCTGCCGTCGCACACAAACACTACTGCTCCTCAAAGACAACTGTGGAAAGAGCAAAAAACAATGCCGAAACAATGGAAAATAAGGTGTAAAAAGGTGGAAATTATGTGGAACCCCTTTCTGGACGAAAATACATGCCTAAATACCCCTATGGAAGGTCAGGGAGGCGGCTAGGGCAAGGAATTCCCTTTCCTTTCTCGAAACTTTCCAAAATCCACTTTCCATACATGGATTTCGGACCGAAATGGGAGCATTTCGGACCGAAATCAGGCACTGACGAGGTGAATTGGGCTGGGACCAGGGCCTTCGCGCGATATTTGATCTGTCTCGGCCCATTGAAGTCTTTTCTGGTCCTAGGCACGTGTGTGTGAGCAGGGAATGAGTCGTCCGGCTGAGGATTAGGCTCCATTCTTCTTGTTTGACGCGTTTTGTCTTCAATTTTCGCGAGAATTCTACAAAATAAAGATAGAAACGGCGCCAGTACCAAAATCTTGGAAAACACAGTTAATCATGAGCAATTGTATTGGTTTGAGTGCTATTTTGGTGCTAAGTATGGTCAAAATGTATATATAAATACGAGATATCATGGACCAAAAGATCATATGCGACCGCACGAACCTCATTTGACTCATATCTGGGCCAGATGTTTCATTCCTGACCTAGGTGTGACCGCACGGTCCCATTATCCGACTACATGGAGCTCCAAACCCTATTCCTCTCCCAATATAAGATCCCCCAGTGTCGAAATTAAGACATCTTTCATTTTCCTTCTTCCTTGGTGGTGCCGTAACCAAAACCACCTCTGATGCACCTCCAACAACTCTTGTGCGACTGCACAGGAGTTCCATGCGACCGCACCACCACATCTGCCACCTTGGAGACCCATGTTTCGACTCCCGTCAACCCATCATTCCGCCCATGTGACCTTCTGACCAATCCAGAAGACAAAAAGAGGCATGAATATGGGCTCTGACCTTCCTCTTTCTCTTTTTGATTTCCATGGAGATTGTATCAATTTGTTTTCTTATTTTTTGCTTGTCTTTGCATTATGTTAGGCTAGATTAGTTATGTTCTAGAGAGCTAGGTTGAAACTGAGTTTAGGATTGATGCTTGATTTTTATTGTGTACTACTTACTTGATTTCAATATTAAATCTAGATTATTGTGACCAAATGACTTAAAATGAATGCAAAATCTATTGAAAAGTTCAAATGATACTCAGAATTTGCAATATTCGCAAATTATATGAGTAATTACTTTGTATTATACAATTATTTTCAATAAGTAAGATCATAAATATATTCTAGACTATATAAAGATTTTAAATCTAGATTATTGTGATTAAATGACTTAAAATGAATGCAAAATCGCTTGAAATATTCAAATGACACTCAGAATTTGCATTATTTGCACATTATATACCAAATTACTATGTATAATACAATCATTTTGAATAAGGAAGATCATAAATATATTCTAGACTATATAAAGAGGCTAAATCTAGATTATTGTGATCAAATAACTTAAAATAAATGCAAAATCACTTGAAATGTTCAAATGATACTCACAATTTGCATTATTTGCACATTGTATGTGTAATTACCATGTATAAACAAATGATTTTGAATAAGAAAGATAAGAAACAGATCCTAGACTATATAAAGAGTTTAAATCTAGATTATTATAATCAAATGATTTAAAAATGAATGCAAAATTGCTTGAAATGTTCAAATGATACTCAGAATTTGCATTATTTGCACATTATAAGCGTAATTACTATGTATAAACCAATCATTTTGAATGAGTAAGATAAGAAACATATTCTATACTATATAAAGAGCTTAAATCTAAATTGTTGAGATTGACTTAAAATGAATGCAAAATCGATTGAAATGTTCAAATGACACACAGAACATACATTATTTGCACATTATATCTGTAATTACTTTGTACTATACAATCATTTTGAATAATTAAGATCAAAAACATATTCCAGACAACATAAAGAGCTTAAATCTAGAATTAAACACTTTATACACTCTAGAATATGATTCATATCTTATTTATTCAAAAAGATTAGATTATACAGAGTAATTATGCATATAAAGTGCAAATAATGCAATTCTGAGTTTAGTTAGAGCATTTCAATCGTTCATGGATTTATTCTAAGTCATTTCATGACAATAATCTACATTTAAACTCTTTATACTGTCTAAAATATGGTTCATATCTTATTTATTCAAAAAGATTACATTATACAAAGTATTTACACATATAAAGAGCAAATAATGCAATTCTGAGTGTCATTTGAGCATTTCAATAGTTTCTGAATTCATTCTAGGTCATTTCATCACAATAATCTACATTTAAACTCTTCATACTGTCTGGAATATGGTTCATATCCTATTTATTCAGAAAGATTAAATTATACATAGTAAGTATGCATATAAAATGCAAATAATTTAATTCTGAGTATCATTTGAGCAATTCAATCTTTTCTGGATTCATTTTAAGTCATTTCATCGCAATAATATACATTTAAGCTCTTTAAAACTGTCTAGGATATGGTTCATATCTTATTTATTGCAAAAGATTGGATTATACATAGCAATTACGCATATAAATTGTAAATAATGCAATTCTGAATATCAAATGGGCATTTCAATCGTTTTTGGATTCCTTCTAAGTAATTTCAAAAAGATTGGATTATACATAGTAATTATGAATATAAAATGCAAATAGTGCAATTCTCAGTATCATTTGGACATTTCAATCGTTTCTTACTTCATTCTAGGTCATTTCATCACAATAATCTACGTTTAAACTCTTTATACTGTCTAGAATATGGTTGATTTTTTATTTATTAAAAAATATTGGATTACGCATATAAATTGCAAATAATGCAGTTCAGAGTATCAGTTGGGCATTTCAATCATTTTTGGATTCATTCTTGGTCATTTCATCGAAATAATTTACATTTAAACTTTTATACTGTCTAGAATATGGTTGATTTCTTATTTATTCAAAAATATTGGATTATACATAGTGACTACGCATATAAATTGCAAATAATGTAATTCTGAGTATCAGTTGGGCATTTCAATTGTTTTAGGATTCATTCTAAGTAATTTCATCACAATAATCTACATTTAAATTTTTTATACCGTCTATAATATGATTCATATCTTATTTATTCAAAAGTATTGAATTATACATTGTATTTACTAATATAAATTACAAATAATGCAATTCTCTGTGTCATTTGAGCATTTCAATCGTTTCTGGATTCATTCTAAGTCATTTCATCTTAATAATCTTCGTTTAAATACTTTATCCTGTCTAGAATATGATTCATATCTTATTTATTCAAAAAGATTGGATTATACATGGCAATTACACATGTAAAGTGCAAATAATGCAATTTGGAGTACCATTTGAGCATTTAATCGTTTCTGGAATCATTCTAAGAAATTTCATCACAATAATCTACAGTTAAACGCTTTATACTGTCTAGAATAAGGTTAACATCTTATTTATTCAAAAATATTAGATTATACATAGTAATTATGCATATAAAGTGCAAATAATGCAATTCTGAGTTTCGTTAGAGCATTTCAATCGTTTTTGGATTAATTCTAAGTTATACTTTATAGAATATGGTTGATACCTCATTTATTATAAAAGATTGGATTATATATTGTAATTACGTATATAAAATACAAATAATTCAATTCGAAATATCATTTGGGCATTTCAATTGTTTTTGTGTTCAATCTAAGTAATTTAATCACAATAATCTAAATTTAAACTCTTTACACTGTTCAGAATTTGGTTGTTTTCTTATTTATTCAATATGATTGGATTATACATATTAACTACGCATAGAAAATGCAAATAAAACAATTCTGAGTATCAGTTGGACATTTCAATCGTGTTTGGATTCATTCTAAGTAATTTCATCAAAATAATCTACATTTAAATTCTTTATACTGTCTATAATATGATTCATATCTTATTTAATCAAAAGTATTGAATTATACATTGTAATTACGAATATAAATTACAAATAATGCAATTCTCTGTGTCATTTGAGCATTTCAATTGTTTTTGGATTCATTCTATGTCATTTCATCTTAATAATCTTCGTTTAAACACTTTATTCTATCTAGAATATAATTCATATCTTATTTATTCAAAAAGATTGGATTATACAAGGTAATTTCGCATATAAATTGCAAATAATAAAATTCTGTATACCTTATAAGCATTTCAATCGTTTCTGGATTCATTCTAAGTCATTTCATCTTCATAATCTTCATTTAAACACTTTATCTTGTCTAGAATTTGATTCATATCTTATTTATTCAAAAAGATTGGATTATACATAGTTATTGCGCATATAAAATGTAAATAACGCAATTCTGAGTGTCATTTGAGCATTTCAATAGTTTCTGGATTCATTCTAGGTCATTTCATCACAATAATGTACATTTAAACTCTTCATAGTTTCTAGAATATGGTTCATATCCTATTTATTCAAAAAGATTGGATTATGCATAGTAAGTATGCATATAAAATGGAAATAATTTAATTCTGAGTATCATTTGAGCAATTCAATCATTTCTGGATTCATTTTAAGTCATTTCATCACAATAATAAACATTTAAACTCTTCATAACTGTCTAGGTTATGGTTCATGTCTTATTTATTGCAACAGATTGGATTATACATAGAAATTACGAATATAAATTGCAAATAATGCAATTCTGAATATCAAATGGGCATTTCAATCGTTTTTGGATTCATTCTAAGTCATTTCATCACAATAATCTACATTTATACTTTTTATACTGTCTAGAATATGGTTGATATCTTATTTATTCAAAAAAATTGGATTATACATAGTAATTACGAATATAAAATGCAAATAATGCAATCCTGAGTATCATTTGGACATTTCAATCGTTTCTGAATTCATTCTAGGTCATTTCATCACAATAATCTACGTTTAAACTCTTTATACTGTCTAGAATATGGTTGATTTCTTATTTATTAGAAAATATTGGATTGCACAGAGTAACTACGCATATAAAATGCAAATAATGCAATTCTGAGTATCAGTTGGGCATTTCAGTCGTTTTTGTATTCATTCTAGGTCATTTCATCACAATAATATACATTTAAACTCTATATACTGTCTAGAATATGGTTGATTTCTTATTTTATTCAATAAGATTGGATTATACCTAGTAACTACGCATATAAAATGCTAATAACGCAATTCTGAGTATCAGTTGGTTATTTCAATTGTTTTTGGATTCATTCTAAGTAATTTCGTCACAATAATCTACATTTAAATTCTTTATACTGTCTATAATATGATTCACATCTTATTTATTCAAAAGTTTTGAATTATACATTGTATTTACGAATATAAATTACAAATAATGCAATACTCTGTGTCATTTGAGAATTTCAATCGTTTCTGGATTCAATTTAAGTCATTTCATCTTCATAATCTTCATTTAAACACTTTATCCTGTCTAGAATATGATTCATATCTTATTTGTTAAAAAAGATTGGATTATACATTGTAATTACGTATATAAAGTGCAAGTAATGAAATTCGGAGTACCATTTGAGCATTTCAATCGTTTCTGGATTCACTCTAAGTAAATTCATCACAATAATCTACATTTAAACTCTTTGTAATGTCTAGAATATAGTTGATATATCATTTATTCAAAAAGATTGGATTATATATAGTAATTACGCATATAAAATGCAAATAATGCAATTCTGAGTATCATTTGAGCATTTCAATCATTTTTGGATTCATTCTAAGTAATTTCATCACAATAATCTACATTTAAACTCTTTATACTTTCTAGAATAAGGTAAATATCTTATTTAATCAAAATGATTGGGTTATACATAGTAATTACGCATATAAAGTGCCAATAATGCAATTTTGAGTACCATTTGAGCATTTCAATTGTTTCAGGATTCATTCTAAGTCATTTCATCACAATAATCTAAATTGAAATTCTTTGTAATGTCCAGAATATAGTTGATATATCATTTATTCAAAAAGATTGGATTATATATAGTAATTACGCATATAAAATGCAAATAATGCAATTCTGAGTATCCTTTGGGCATTTCAATCATTTTTGGATTCATTCTAAGTAATTTCAACACAATAATCTACATTTAAATTCTTTATACTGTCTAGAATATGGTTCATATCTTATTTATTCGAAAGTACTGAATTATAAATAGTAATTACGCATATACATTGCAATTAATGCAATTTTGAGTATCATTTGAGCATTTCAATCGTTTCTGAATTCATTCTACGTCATTCTATAAAAATAATAAACATTTAAACTATTTATACAGTCTGGAATATGGTTCATATCTTATTTATTCATAAAGCTTAGATTTTACATAGAAATTATGCATATAAATTGCAAATAATGCAATTCTGAGTTTCGTTTGAGCATTTCAATCGTTTCTGGATACATTCTAAGTCATTTCATCAAAATAGTCTACATTTAAAGTCTTTATACTGTCTAGAATATGGTTCATATCTTATTTATTCTAAAAGATTGCATTATACATAGTAATTACGCATATAAAGATCAAATAATGCAATTCTGAGTGTCATTTGAGCATTTCAATAGTTTCTGGATTCATTCTTGGTCATTTCATCACAATAATCTACATTTAAACTCTTCATACTGTCTAGAATATTGTTTATATCTTATTTATTCAAAAAGATTGGATTATACATATATTGCATATGAAATGCAAATAATGCAATTCTGAGTATAATTTGGGCATTTCAATCATTTTTGGATTCATTCTAATTCATTTAAACACAATAATCTACATTTAAACTCTTTATATTGTCTAGAATATGGTTGATATCTTATTTATTCAAAAAGATTGGATTATAAATAGTTATTGCGCATATAAAATGCAAATAACGCAATTCTGAGTGTCATTTGAGCATTTCAATAGTTTCTGGATTCATTCTAGGTCATTTCATCACAATAATGTACATTTAAACTCTTCATAGTTTCTAGAATATGGTTCATATCCTATTTATTCAAAAAGATTGGATTATACATAGTAAGTACGCATATAAAATGCAAATAATTTAATTCTGAGTATCATTTGAGCAATTCAATCGTTTCTGGTTTCATTTTAAGTCATTTCATCACAATAATAAATATTTAAACTCTTCATAACTGTCTAGGTTATGGTTCATGTCTTATTTATTGCAAAAGATTGGATTAAACATAGCAATTACGAATATAAATTGCAAATAATGCAATTCTGAATATCAAATGGGCATTTCAATCGTTGTTGGATTCATTCTAAGTCATTTCATCACAATAATCTACATTTATACTTTTTATACTGTCTAGAATATGGTTGATATCTTTTTTATTCAAAAAGATTGGATTATACATAGTAATTATGAATATAAAATGCAAATAATGCAATCCTGAGTATCATTTGGATATTTCAATCGTTTCTGAAATCATTCTAAGTCATTTCATCACAATAATCTACGTTTAACATCTTTATACTGTCCAGAATATAGTTGATTTCTTATTTATTAAAAAATATTGGATTATACATAGTAACTACGCATATGAAATGCAAATAATGCAATTCCGAGTATCAGTTGGGCATTTCAGTCGTTTTTGGATTCATTCTAGGTCATTTCATCACAATAATATACATTTAAACTCTTTATACTGTCTAAAATATGGTTCATATCATAATCATTCAAAAAATATTGCATTATACATAGTAATTATGCATATAAATTGTAAATAAAGCAATTCTGAGTGTCATTTGAGCATTTCAATCGTTTCTGGATTCATTCTAGGTCATTTCATCACAATAATCCACATTTAAACTCTTCGTACTGTCTAGAATATGGTTCTTATATTATTTATTCAAAAAGATTGGATTATACATAATAAGTACGCGTATAAAATGCAAATAATTTAATTCTGAGTATCATTTGAGCAATTCAATCGTTTCTGGATTCATTTTAAGTCATTTCATCACAATAATAAATATTTAAACTCTTCATAACGGTCTAGGTTATGGTTCATGTCTTATTTATTGCAAAAGATTGGATTAAACATAGCAACTACGAATATAAATTGCAAGTAATGCAATTCTTAATATCAAATGGGCATTTCAATCGTTTTTGGATTCATTCTAAGTCATTTCATCACAATAATCTACATTTATACATTTTATACTGTCTAGAATATGGTTGATATCTTATTTATTCAAAAAGATTGGATTATACATAGTAATTACGAATATAAAATGCAAATAATGCAATTCTGAGTATCATTTGGATATTTCAATCGTTTCTGAATTCATTCTAGGTCATTTCATCACAATAATCTACGTTTAAACTCTTTATACTGTCTAGAATATGGTTGATTTCTTATTTATTAAAAAATATTGGATTATACATAGTAACTACGCATATAAAATGCAAATAATGCAATTCTGAGTATCAGTTGGGCATTTCAGTCGTTTTTGGATTCATTCTAGGTTATTGCATGACAATAATATACATTTAAACTCTATATACTGTCTAGAATATGGTTGATTTCTTATTTATTCAATAAGATTGTATTATACATAGTAACTACGCATATAAAATGATAATAACGCAATTCTGAGTATCAGTTGGTTATTTCAATTGTTTTTGGATTCATTCTAAATAAGATTGTATTATTTCAGTTGGTCATTTATAATATGATTCATATTTTATTTATTCAAAAGTATTGAATTATACATTGTATTTACTAATATAAATTACAAATAATGCAATACTCTGTGTCATTTGAGCATTTCAATCGTTTCTGGATTCATTCTAAGTCATTTCATCTTCAGAATCTTCATTTAAACACTTTATCTTGTCTAGAATATGATTAATATCTTATTTGTTAAAAAAGATTGGATTGTACATTGTAATTACGCATATAAATTGCAAATAATGCAATTCGGAATACCATTTGAGCATTTTAATCGTTTCTGGATTCATTCTAAGTAATTTCATCACAATAATCTACATTTAAACTCTTTATACTTTCTAGAATAAGGTTAATATCTTATTTAATCAAAATGATTGGATTATACATAGTAATTACGCATATAATGTGCAAATAATGCAATTTTGAGTACCATTTGAGCATTTCAATTGATTCGGGATTCATTCTAAGTCATCTCATCACAATAATCTAAATTGAAACTCTTTGTACTATCTAGAATATAGTTGATATATCATTTATTCAAAAAGATTGGATTATATATAGTAATTACGCATATAAAATGCAAATTATGCAATTCTGAGTATCCTTTGGGCATTTCAATCATTTTTGGATTCATTCTAAGTAATTTCAACACAATAATCTACATTTAAATTCTTTATACTGTCTAGAATATGGTTCATATCTTATTTATTCGAAAGTACTGAATTATAAATAGTAATTACGCATATACATTGCAATTAATGCAATTTTGAGTATCATTTGAGCATTTCAATCGTTTCTGAATTCATTCTACGTCATTTTATAAAAATAATAAACATTTAAACTATTTATACAGTCTGGAATATGGTTCATATCTTATTTATTCATAAAGCTTAGATTTTACATAGAAATTATGCATATAAATTGCAAATAATGCAATTCTGAGTTTTGTTTGAGCATTTCAATCATTTCTGGATACATTCTAAGTCATTTCATCAAAATAATCTACATTTAAAGTCTTTATACTGTCTAGAATATGGTTCATATCTTATTTATTCTAAAAGATTGCATTATACATAGTAATTACTCATATAAAGATCAAATAATGCAATTCTGAGTGTCATTTGAGAATTTCAATAGTTTCTGGATTCATTCTTGGTCATTTCATCAGAATAATCTACATTTAAACTCTTCATACTATCTAAAATATGGTTTATATCTTATTTATTCAAAAAGATTGGATTATACATAGTAAGTACGCATATAAAATGCTAATAATGCAATTCTGAGTATAATTTGGGAATTTCAATCGTTTTTGGATTCATTCTAAGTCATTTCATCACAATAATTTACATTTAAACTCTTTATGTTGTCTAGAAAATGGTTGATATCTTATTTATTCAAAAAGATTGGATTATCGATAGTAATTACGCATATAAAATGCAAATAATGTAATTCTGAATATCAAATAGGCATTTCAATCGTTTGTGGATTCAATCTAAGTTATTTCATCAGAATAATCTACATTTAAACTCCTTGTACTGTCTAGAATATGGTTAATATATTATTTATTCAAAAAGACTGGATTATATAAAGTAATTACACATATAAAGTACAAATATTGCAATTCCGAGTATCATTTGTGCATTTCTATCGTTTCTGGATTCATTCTAAATCATTTCATCACAATAATCTACATTTAAACTCTTTATACTGTCTAGACTTAGATTGATATCTTATTTATTCAAAAAGATTAGATTATAGATAATAATTACGCATATTAAATGCAAATAATGCAACTCTAAGTATCAGTTGGGCATTTCAATCGTTTTTAAATCCATTCTAATTAATTTCATCACAACAATCTACATTTAAACTCTTTATACTGTCTACAATATGATTCATATCTTATTAATTCAAAAGTATTGAATTATACATAGTAATTACGCATATGAATTACAAATAATTTAATTTTGAGTGTCATTTGAGCATTTCAATCGTTTCTGGATTCATTCTAAGTCATTTCATCAAAATAATCTTTATTAAAACACTTTATCCTGTCTAGAACATGATTCATATGTAATTTATTCAAAAAGATGGGATTATACAAGGTAATTACGCATATAAATTGCAAATAATGCAATTCAGTGTACCATTTAAGCATTTCAATTGTTTCTGGATTCATTCTTAGTAATTTTATCACAATAATCTACATTTAAACTCTTTCTACTGTCTAGAATATGGTTTATATCTTATTTATTCAAAAACATTGGATTATACATAGCAATTACGCATATAAAATGCAAATAACGCAATCCTGAGTATCATTTGGTCACTTCAATCGTTTTTGGAATCATTCTAAGTCATTTCATCTCAATAATCTACATTTAAACTCTTTATAATGTCTAGAATATGGTTAATATCTTATTTATTCAAAAATATTGGATTATACATAGTAATTACGTATATAAAATGCAAATAATGCAATTCTGAGTATCATTCGGGCATTTCAATCGGTTCTGGATTCATTTTAAGTAATTTAATCACAATAATCTACATTTAATTTCTTTATACTGTCTACAATATGTTTGATATTTTATTTATTAAAAAAATATTGGATTATACGGTATAATTACGCATATAAAATGCAAATAATATAATTCTGAGTATCATTTGGGAATTTCAATCGATTTTGATTCATTCTAAGTAATTTAATCACAAAAATCTACATTTAAACTCTTTATACTCTTTAGAATATGGTTCATATCATATTTATTCAAAAGTATTCAATTATAGAAAGTAATTACGCATATACAGTGCAAATAATGCAATTCAGAGTATTATTTGAGCATTTCAATACTTTCTGGATTCATTCTAGTTCATTTCATCACAATAATCTACATTTAAACTCTTTATACTGTCTAGAATATGATTCACATCTTATTTATTCAAAAAGATGGGATTACACATAGTAAATTCGCATATAAAAGAGCAAATAATGCATTTCTGACTATCATTTGGGCATTTCAATTGTTTCTGGATTCATTCTAAGTAATTTCATCACATTAATCTACATTTAGACACTTTATAATGTCTAGAATATGGTTCATATCTTATTTATTTGTAAAAGATTGAATTATATATAGTAAGTACGCATATAAAGGGCAAATAATGCAATTCTGAGTGTCATTTGAGCATTTCAATCATTTCTGGATTCATTCTAAGTCATTTCCTAAAAATAATCTGCATGTAAACTCTTTATACTGTCTAAAATATGGTTCATATCTTATTTATTAAAAAAGATTTGATTATACATAGTAATTATGCATATAAATTGCAAATAATTTAATTCTGAGTATCATGTGAGCATTTCAGCCGTTTCTGTATTCATTTTAGGTCATTTTATCACAATAATCTACATTTAAACTCTTTATACTGTCTAGAATATGATTCATATCTTATTTATTCAAAAAGATTGCATTATACATAGCAATTACGCTTATAAATTGCAAATAATGCAATTCTGAGTGTCATTTGAGCATTTCAATCGTTTCTGGATTCATTCTAAGTCATTTCATCACAATAATCCACATTTAAAGACTTTATACGGTCTAGAATATGACTCATAACTTATTTATTGAAAAAGATTAGATTATACTCAGTAATTACGCTTATAAAGTGCAAATAATACAATTCTGAGTACAATTTGAGCATTTCAATTGTTTCTGGATTCATTCTAAGTCATTTCATCACAAAAATTTACATTTAAACTCTTTATACTATTTAGAATATGGTTGATATATTATTTATTCAAAAAGATTGCATTATACATAGCAATTACGCATATAAAATGCAAATAATGCAATTCTGAGTATCATTTGGGCACTTCAATCATTTTTGAATTAATTATAAGTCATTTCAACACAATAATGTACATTTAAACTCTTTATACTGTCTAGAATATGGTTGATATCTTATTTATTCAAAAAGAATTTATTATACATAGTAATTTCGCATCTAAAATGCAAATAAAGCAATTGTGATTATCATTTGGGCATTTCAATCGTTTTTGGATTCATTCTAAGTAATTTCATCACAATAATCTACAATTAAACTATTTATACTGTCTATAATAAGGTTCATATCTTATTTTATCAAAAGTATTGAATTATACATAGTAATTTAGCATATACATTGCAAATAATGCAATTCCGGGTATCATTTGAGTATTTCAATCATTTCTAGATTCATTCTAAGACATTTCATCTCAATAATCGACATTTAAACTCTTTATACTGTCTAGAATATGGTTCATATGTAATGTGTTAAAAAAGATTACATTAAACATAGTAATTTCGCATATAAAGTGCAAATAATGCAATTCCGAGTATAATTTGAGCATTTCAATCATTTCTGGATTCATTCTAAGTCATTTCATCACAATAATCTACATTTAAACACTTTATGCTGTCCATAATAGGGTCCATATCTTATTTATTGTAAGAAATTAGATTATACTTAGTAATAACGCATATAAAATGCAAATAATGCAATTCTGAGTATCATTTGAGCATTTTAATCATTTCTTGATTCATTCTAAGTCATTTCATTACAATAATATACATTAAAAGTTTTTATACTGTCTAGAATAAGATTCATATCTTATTTATTCAAAATGATTGGATTATACATAGTAATTACGCATATAAAATGCAAATAATGCAATTCTGAGTATCACTAGGGCATTTGAATCATTTTTAGATTCATTCTAAGTAATTTGATCGTAATAATCCACATTTAAACTCTTTATACTGTCTAGAATATGGTTCATATCTTATTTATTCAAAAGTGTTGAATTATACAGAGTAATTACGCATATACAGTGCAAATAATGCAATTCTGAGTATCATTTGAGAATTTCAATAATTTCTGGATTTATTCTAGGCCTTTTCATTACAATAATCTACATTTAAACATTTTATACTCTCTAGAACATGATTTATATCTAATGTGTTAAAAAAGATTGGATTATACGTAGTAATTTCGCACATAGAGTGTAAATAATGCAATTCTGAGTATCATTTGAGCATTTCAATCATTTATGGATTCATTCTAAGTCATTTCATCACAATAATCTACTTTTGAACACTTTATACTGTCTAGAATATGGTTCATATGTTATTTATTGTAAAAGATTGGATTATACATAGTTATAACGCATATAAAGAGCAAATAATGCAATTTTGAGTATCATTTGAGCATTTTAATCGTTTCTGGATTCATTCTAAGTCATTTCAAAAAAATAATAAACATTTAAACTCTTTATACTGTCTAGAATATGGTTCATATCTTATTTATTCAAAAAGATTAGATTATGCATAGTAATTATGCATGTAAATTGCAAATAATGCAATTTTGAGTTTCGTTAGAGCATTTCAATCGTTTCTGGATTCATTCTAAGTCATTTCATCTCAATAATCGACATTTAAACTCTTTATACTGTCTAGAATATGGTTCATATCTTATTTATTCAAAAATATTGGATTATCCATTGTAATTACGCATATAAAGTGCAAATAATGCAAATCTGTGTATCATTTGAGCATTTCAATCGTTTACATAGTAATTACGCATATAAAGTGCAAATAATACAAATCTGTGTATTATTTGAGCATTTCAATCGTTTCTGGATTCATTCTTGGTCATTTCATCAAAATAATCTACATTTATACTCTTTATACTGTCTATAATATGGTTCATATCTTTTTTATTGTAAAAGATTGGATTATATATTGTAATTACGCATATAAACTGCAAATAATGCAATTCTGAGTATCATTTGAGAATTTCAATCTTTTCTGGATTCATTCTATATCATTTCATCACAATAATCTATATTTAAACACTTTATACTATTTAGAATATGGTTCATATCTTATTTATTAAAAAAAAATTGAATTATACATAGTAATTACACATATAAAGTGCAAATAATGCAATTCTGAGGATCATTTGAGTATTTCAATTGTTTCTGGATTCATTCTAAGTTATTTCATCACAATAATCTACATTTAAACTCTTTATATTATCCATAATATGGTTCATATCTTATTTATTTAAAAAGATTGGATTATACATTATAATTACGCATATAATGTGCAAATAATGCAATTCTGAGTATCATTTGAGCATTTCAATCGTTTCTGGATTCATTCTAAGTCATTTCATCACAATAATGTTCGTTTAAACTCTTTATGCTGTGTAGAATATGATTCATGTCTTATTTATTTGAAAAGATTGGATTATACATTTATAATTACGCATATAAAGTGCAAATAATGCAATTCTGAGTATCATTTGAGCATTTCAATCTTTTTTGGATTCGTTCTAAGTCATTTCATATAATCTATATTTAAACTCTTTATATTGTCTTGAATATGATTCATATCTTATTTATGCAGTGCTAAGTATCATTTGACAATTTCAATCGTTTATGGATTCATTCTAATAATAAATCTAAATCGTCCATAATCTTGATAGTTAAAAGGAATATTAATTATCATAAAAGATTAGTATGCAAGTTAATAGATTATTATGTTCTATAAATCATAGGTAAGGAGTTACCAACTTAATTGCATATGTGTATGTTACTGGAACATATCACATGACTTGACCCAATGAAATAAATATATGGATTATGTTATGTGTATTTATTTATTTCATATGAGTTTGATTCTAAGTTTGAGATGGTTTAGCTTTTCCACGTGAGGATAGGTTCAATAATATCGTCTAACGCTGCATTAAGTTTAGTTTATTGTATTGGAGAATACATATATAATATGTTGAATGATTAATTATAAATATCGTTATAATTAATTATTCAACAGGTCATATGAAACTAAATTAATGTTATGTCTAATCCATTAAATATTAGTCAAGTTGTTGACAATATTTTATTTCAACACAATTAATATAATTATGAGAATTATATCAATATAAATGTACTATATGATTATATATATTATATGGGCTTTATTTTGATGCATAAATTAGAGAGAACAATGAAATATGGCATTTGGGTTTTATTTCTTGACCCCTTTCTCAAGTCTTAAGTGGCTTTTGGAGGAGGTTAATTGACTAGTCGAAGTGACTTGCAGAAGGAGTCATGCATAGTTTATAAATATACTATTAATTTAGATGAAATGGTTAGACAATTTCTATATCATTCTTCCTCCTTCCTAGGTGCCATTTTTCATAGGTGTTTTGAACATCATAATTTGTCTTTATTTCATGCACATAGGGCTCATGTGTTGAGCATTGCTACTTTTAATTGATTGCTAGAATTATTTGAAGGGAGATTTGGATTAGGCTTTCTCTTATTAAGTTACTAGCATAACTTTTCAAGATGTTGATTAATCTTTGTAGACCTTTTGACATTGCAAGAAGGAGAAAGATGAATGAAGGAAGCACACCATCAATTCCAAACGAGTTGGTCGAGCCTCTTCGTTGCAATACGAAGAGAGGTATAAGCATTTTTCTCTATCTCTTACACTAATTTGTCATTTCTACTAGATCCTATGTTGTCTTTGTTGTTTAATTGTGTTAAATGTGATTTAAAATTAAAATAAGCACAAAATTAAGTTCCTACAATAAGTTGAAGACGAGCTACTAAGCGTAATCGACATCGAACTTGAGGTGCGCGCGGGTGCTACCCAAGGTTAGCTCACATTACCTCTTGCGAGCACATGATGACACTTAGTCCCTTGACTGAAATGTCGAAATACGCTTGGCTGTCACCCAAAACATTGTGTTGACTTAGCACAAGACCCCTGGGTACATTGATGCTAAGTTGTTGGTTTGATTTTTACCGAGAAGACCTCTAGTTGCCGCCTGAGACATCCAATCGGTTCATATGTTGACACCCCGACCGCTAATGCGGTCACACATCTTAATTAATTTCTTAACATGTTCATTAAAGAAAGAAGTTTAACACCCCTGTCTACACACCGCTCCTACAAACGCTCTGATCGTAACCCAAACTCTAGAATTTAAAAAGAAATTAGTATTTGTATTATCTTGTACATTTTTCTAGAGCAAAACTATCTGTATTTTATATAACTGCCAACTGGGACACGCAAAGCAATTCTGTTTTGATCCCATCATGTCAGGTATTGACAACAGGAAACATCCCTGGAAAACGAAACAGAAAATCCCTAAATCCAGAAATTAAGAAATCAACTTGTGGTCCTCCTCAGTCCCCATCGTTGAATAAATAAATAATTAAAAACTACAAAATTACAACCGAGGCGAAGAAAATTTGAAGAAAATCATGGGCCAGCACACCATGTGATGGGCCATCCGTGCGGAAGCGTTGATCTCCATTCGTTCGAGAATCTTCTGACCGTTGGATTAAAATTCCGAAGTTCAAAATATCGTTTGCCGTTACGACACCGCTCCAGCGAATTTGTTCCCAATCACCTGCGGCCTTACCCAAGCAATTACAGTGTCTGAGTTCTACTGACTAGTGGGTCTCATACTGGTTGAAATCAGCGACCCTACTATCAGTGAATAAACCTGTACCGTAGACCCTATCGATGTGCCACAGAAGATCTTTCATTAAATAGAGTTCATTCTGCGCTGACCAGCTAAACAATAAACCTCAATTCTCTCCTTCAATTAATTGATCCGAATTTTCTCAATTCAAATTCAACCCATTGAGCGAGCAACAGAAGTCTCAATTTCTCTGTCGACTCTATGGCTGCGACCGTTGATTCGGCCGTTAGTCTCAAATCCGACGGCGCACATGCCCCGGAGCACAACCCACATCCTACTTCTCCACCACCTCCGCCGTACGATCACCAATCAACGGCTCAAACGGCGCGGAACGTAACAGCTGGTTCGAATCCCTATGTAGCTGCCACACAACCACAGTCTCCTCCACCTTCAAAGAGTAAGAATTGAACGGTAATTTCATTATTGGTCGTTGATTTTTTGTTCTAATGTTGTTGATTGAGTTTGAATTTGGTGAATTTGTTAGAAACTATGGAAACGGTCAAAGGGGTGCTGTCGAAGTGGGGGAAGAAGGTAGGTCAAGTGGCCAAGAAGACGGAGGTTCTCTCCAAAAACACATGGCAACATTGTGAGTTTTTAATCCTCATTAGATTCTTTCATAAATTACAAGCCCATAACTAGTTTGGGATATATAAGGAATTAGTATATATTATTGGGTGTGTTTGGATGTGCAAGAATAAGGATTCGGATAAGAATAAGCTCCAAATTCTTTATTCTTGTGCAACCCAAACCACACAAGAATAAGAAATTTGGGCCCTTATTCATATTCTAACAAAATCATGAAATTAGAATAAGAAATTTGGACAAGCACGCATTTCGAGATTCTAATTCTTATTCCTTATTCAACCCCTCATCCAAACACAAAGGAATTAGTATATGACCTATTTATCTGGCAATAATTTTGTGATCAAAGTTGAAAATTATTTGACCTATTGTTTCTTTTACCAGACAGGCAATAGTTAAGATTGAAATATATGTTGTCCGTCTCTTTCCTGACCCAACCCAGTTCTTCGATCTTTTCTTATATTCAAAACAAAATTGTGGGAATAAAGTTTTCTAACTGATTAAAGACACTTTACTTGCTAGTAGCATTGATGCCATCTGTTGTTTTGGAGTATCTTTCCACTGACGTTGTTTATTTATATAAAAATTTCTTTTATCAAGCATAATAGAAACTGTGAAAAGTGATTTCTGACTTAATCAAGGATGAATTACGGTTCATTATTTCCTTGTATCCACAGTTAAGGGGTTATTTTGACTGTATAGGTAATCCAAAAAGTTGTATTAAATTTTCATCTAAACCTGATAATTTCTTTATCTTATCTATAACACACCATTTTTATATTGAAGCAAGCCAAAAGGTATTTGGAAATCTATAGTGAAAAAATAATTTGAAATTATCATTTTATCCTATCGTGATGTGTTCTAATATCAATTAAAATTACATTTCTATGGTGAATGCTCACTTATGGAATCAGCCAACTTTTCCCCATTTCTCGTCATGAAATTTAAAAGCAATGTACTGCTGTCAAATTTGAAAGGAACCATTATCAACGGAAAGGAAAGAATTAGTAAGGAAAGAATTAGTTAGGGAGATTCAAATCAAAGGAAAAAAATGAAGCAAAACATTAAAAATGCATTAATAATGATGGCATAGCAAAGTGCATAATGATGATGGTAATAAAATGTGCATGAATGTGTAACAAGCGCCCCCCCATCCCCCCACTAAACAGATAATGAAGGGTATACGTGTGAATGTAGTGTTTGTTTAGCACAAAATGAAGAAAAAAATTGATAATACTTATATTGTGTATAGATTTAATAATAATCTGCAGGTTACTCGCAAACTTACATTTTTGTGTTTCTTTATATTCTTAATTCAGTGAAGACTGCACCTAGCTTTGGTGATGCAGCAATGGGGAGAATTGCACAAGGAGCAAAAGTATGTTTCGCTATGCAAAGTCCCCTTTTATCATAAGGAAAGTTCAAAAACATAATGTACCTCCCTGCTAAATGAAACCTATTGTGGACAAGCTTTAAAATCAAGGGAAATGCCATGTATTTCCCGTTTAGTAAAACATTGCCAGTTCACTTTCCCAGGCAAAATCTTTCAATTTTACGGATGATAATGTTATTTTGTTGAATCATATGACCATGTTTGATTATAAAATGAGCATTTATTCCACTGAACCTCAAACAAGCAATTTTATATCGTTATACTTATAAATAATGATACTCTTCAATGTCTCCTTAACTTTACTTGTAGAATATGTTCCAAGAAAGTTTTTTTGTGGGTGAGAGAGTGGCAATTTTGAAATATCAAAAATTGATTCTGTATGGACATAAGGTGATAGTGCTCGGTTGTGTCTTTGATATATAGATATATCATTGCCTTGCAAAGGTCATGCTGTTAATTTCAAAATTTGCAGCGATATGCACGACATTTCTGTGTTTGTCAGGTTGAAATGAAATTAAGTCTAACAAAACAGCTTTTAATCTTTTATACTCTGAACAGGTTATAGCTGAGGGTGGGCATGAGAAAATATTTCGGCAAACATTTAATGTGGCTCCAGATGAGCAGCTGAGGAAAGCATATGCATGTTATCTGTCCACATCGGCTGGGCCTGTTATGGGAATCTTGTACTTATCAACAGCTAAGATTGCGTTCTGTAGTGACAGCCCCCTTTCTTACCAGGTCGGCGATAAGACTGAATGGACCTATTATAAGGTTGTTACTTATTCTTATTTGATAATCAAATTTCTCTTAGTGGTAGTGTGTGCCAGATTGTGGGTGCATGTGGTATTTGCCAGCACAAGGGCTAACCATACTGGTACAAACCAATGGATAGTACAGTAACAATATCTGATACTGATGTTTCTAATTTAATTACATTGACATATTAGTTATAGTTCTGGCATGCATTCACATTGCTTATGTAGTTCTTCTGATCACAGGATGTACATGATCATATTTTGAACTTAATGCTATGCATGTATGTACTTAATTTACTAGCATCAGTGGAAATCATACTGGTACAGACAATGGATAGTACAGTCTAATATGGCAATATTTGATGCTAAAACTTCAATTTAACTACATTTGACATATCAGTTATAGCTCTGGCATGCATTCACATTGCTTTAGTTTTTTTTGGTAACAGGATGTACATGATCATTTTGTACTTGATGCTATACCTGTACATACTTCTGTTTGCTCCTTTCGATTGTAATCTATTTTGAAATTTTCCCTTAAGAATCTGATACAATAATTTCTTACACTGTGAGAAATAACTCACCTTCAAAGTAGTAATATAGTCCTTACATCAGATCATCTTTTCTTTGTTATGAAACCTATGTTGTACTGCTAAACACATGCGGGTTGAATATGCAAACATTCAATGGGTAAACTAAATAAGCATTCGTCTCTTTTCTATGCTCTTTTTATTTTTTCAATAAGCAGTAATGTGGTAATTTTCTTGTTCTAGGCAGTCTACAGCTCAGTTAATTCTCTTGTCAGTAAAATGTATTATCTAAACATGAGCATTGAGCATTTAATATGTTCCCTTATCATTTCAAACTTCAATTAATTTATCAAATATGTTAGGTGACGATTCCGTTAGATCACCTGAAAGAGGCCAATCCGTCAGAAAGCCAGGTGAACAAAGGTGAGAAGTACATTCAGGTTGTCTCTATTGACAACCACGAATTTTGGTTTCTGGGATTTGTCAATTATGACAGTGCTGTGAGGAATTTTCAACGAGTTTTAAGTGGCACATATGATTCGCAATCGCAAATCAACTCCCCGCCCCAACAACCGCAATCGCAACCACATGTGCAACCTCAGCCACACCCACAACAACCACCTCAACAGCAAATGCAATCGCAATCGCAGTCGCACTTGCAAGAGGAACCACGGTGATTTTGGATTAGATGATGGCTTTGTCATGTAATATTTTGTTTATTGGTGTTTATGTAATTTTGTCCATTGATTTTTTTTGCACTTAATTGAACTTTGTATAATTTGTGTTGTACAATATGGGATATTGTGTTTATTCATTAATCTGTTGCACTATTCGATCAATATTGTTTTTGCTTTCTTTTCGTTTCTTTGTCTTTTGATTTTTTTTTTTTTTAAATTGGCACCGAGTTTTCCAATCTCTGTGTTTAAGTCCTTTTTTCCCTCTTTCCGTTTTCTCCCTTATTATGTTGAGTTTTGCTATGGTGAGTCGCGACTCACCAGAGTGTCTGTGAGTCGTGCTCAAAACTCCTAGATCTGGTTCAAAATGACCGATCCAAACAGTCCAATACAATCTTCCTATTGAAATCTACATGAATATCGAATTTTATATATTTTTTAAATTTTTAAGTATTTTTTTCGGATTTTTAAAAATTGCTGTTTTGAACGGTTCAGAACTAATCTACAGTATTAATTAAATCCCGTGGGTGTCTGAGACCGTTTTTTTTTTCTAAAAGCGCGACACGACAATCACAACCGTCCGCTTCATTTTTGCGATCAGATATGCTTGCTTAAAAAAATTGAACGAGTCATTTTTCACTTTTCCTCTTTCTTCCCAATCTCACGCCACCTCTCCCTTTACTTTTGACGTGGTGGGCAGCCTCCTCAACTTCTCAATCCCCCCTTAGCCGTTTGTGCCCAAGACCCTTCTCTCCTCCGACTGGCCGCGCCTCCCTCCATTGCTTCGACGCGTCTCCTTGCATAGCCGTTGAACATCGAACCATGCCTCACCTCACACATCTCCGCACCGTAAACTCCTACCTACGCACCTCCTCTAGCTTCAACCGAAGGTATGTGTCTTTTCATCTCCCCTTGGTGAGTAATTTGTTTTATTTGTGTAACACGGGGTAATTTTTTATCGTCTATTGTTTGCACAATTGCTGATTGAAGTAATTTGTACATCTAATATTCTTTTTCCTTTCCTAATTTAATTTTTTTTTAATTTCATCCTTAATTCAGCTAAAGAAAATATGCACAAACACAACCAAAATTTTTGAAGAATGGTCACCTGGCTATAGCTTGGATTTCGGTATAGATTGTGTTCTAGCAATTAAAGGGTATATGATTGTAAAAACCTGCACATGTATAGATTGTTTCCCATTCTTAGCCCACATTTTAATTGTTTTTTATTTGATAAAGGGTATGCCATATGTGAGATGGATTTATATTGGAAGTTGTGGGGATCTCATTTGGTCAATACAATTCCAAAAAGATGATGGCTTACAAGAGGTCAAGAGTTCTATCTATCATATAACACCAACATTCGACTTTGTCGGGTAAGTTTTACTTTCTTAGTGCTCTTTACATGTGATTCAGAACAAGGATAACAACTGAAATATGCAAATTTTTAGTCTAAAAGTAGTAGCAAGCAATTCATTATGAATTTTCAATCTTAAAAAATATTTCATTTTTAGTTTTTTACCCTTGGTTATTATGCTTCAGTCTTAGTTTGAGCAATTTATACCTTCACATGACCAATAGAGAGTATCAGATGATTTTGAATAGAACCCAGAAAATATATTATAATTTAGTATAATACTCTTTACGAACATAGTAGTTTCAGCCTCACAGATCAGACAAGTATTTTTTTTTTTTTTGAGCTTGATGATGACCTGCTGGCTTTGTGGATAGTAAAGAACTTACTATTTAGTTAAACACAAGCTCTATATAATCTGAGTAATGAATTATTTACTGAGATAGCCAATTTTGCCCTCTTATTGTGTATTTTATAAAGAGGTTCATTTCATATTATGTGATGGTACAAGGTGATTTGACTGATATTGCCCATGAAAAGTTGTTTTAGCAGTTATAAGCTGCTTATACACTGACAAAATTGTTATACCAAGAAATATGTGCATGGCTTAATAGTGACAACTTCTATTTACATTTTCTATTGATCTTCTATTGCTTCTCAACACTGGAATTGAAATTTTTCCAGTTACCCAATGCTTACAAAGCTTTGAACCATCATTAACAGTAAGGGTTCTTTTTTTTTTTTGTTATTATCCTGAACACTGAACTGCTAGGAATCTTCTATTTGAGGAACAATAGATTCCTGTACATACTTCAGTATTTTGTTTTCTGCATTAAAAGTTTAGGTAATCACCCGATATTTTTTTAATTAAATTTAGAACATGTTTACAATAATTTTTACATTATTGAGTTTATTTTTTATTGTGGCAGTAACAACAACGTGCCTGCAAAAAGATGATGGAGATAGTGCAGCGCATTCAGGTATGTTTATGATTGAAACATGACAAATTCTATGGTTTAATTTGCTTATTACAGGTGCTAATCATCGTTAAATCAATGCACAGAGACATGGCAGGTAAAAATGAATATTTTTCATTAAATTAAACAGAAGATTATTATGCAATCATCAAATAATTTCTCTGTATTTAACACGTTTCTAAAGTGAGACTAGAATTGACCTGAAGCGGATCTAGGGCTGCATCAGAAATGTTTTACCAGATCTTTTGCTAATGCATGACCTTAGAATAAGATAAAGTATATTCATTTATTTAAAGTTTTCATAGCAATGCCTGCGTACATATTCACATATTTGAGATGCAACAGGATGGTGAATTTTATTGTTAATATTTATTTATGCCTAAACCAATTTTTAGCGTGGTGCTCTCTTCTTTTGCTGCTACTAGAGTCTTTTTTTTTTTTTAATATCAGATAAAACCCGTAGGCCAGAGTCTTACCACACATACTCTGACATTATCTCAAATTCTCACATTCCAATTAAAGCCAATCAAGGAAATATTGCAACTGCATTCTTCATCCTCGGAGAGAGAGGTGCAAAAAATTTCAAGGAAAGCTGTAAATCACCTTCAGACTTTATTGCAAAAACCTTTCGAGAATGAAATGCGTTAAGAACAACTTAGCTTTTTGGTAGTTATTTATTTTCTTTTTGTTCATTTCTATCAGTTTTCTTTCTCTTATTCATCACTTAGGCTTCAATGTTTGCTTTTATTTTTATAATTTCTTATCTTCTTTTTTTTTTAGCTTCGCTGAATTGTAATTGAACTTTTAATTTATATAAAAATTAAGGAGGGCTTTGTCTTCCAAAAAAGAAAACAAATATATGATGGTCAAAATGGGGATGCATTGGAGATTCTTAGATATGCGTATTTTAGAGCCCAAAATATTTCACTAATAGTACAAGTGTCATGACTTCTGTACAACCATCTTTCATTATATTAAGGGCACTCCGTCTTGATGAGTGCATTTTAAATTTTTAGTTTTTTACCATTTGTGCCTCTTTTTTAGTCTCTTGGCCAGCTACCATAATAGATTTTATTAACTAATGGCTCTTTTATGGGCAATTAGTTATACATTTCAATTACTTATTTGATTTTATGATGAACAAAAAAGAATAACCAGTATCGAGCGAAGCTCGATTTACCTAGTTAGATTAATGATTTTCTAAAATTTCAAAAAAATACTTATAAATTTGAAAAAATGTAAAATTTGGTTTGCATGGTGATTTAGGGGGCGTTTGGATGGTGTGGGAATAAGGGGAATTGGGCGGAAATTTCCGCCTAGGCATAAATCCTTCATATTTCCTTCACAAATTTACACACTCCCCAATAAAGTTACACACTTTCCAACGTTATTCCTTATTCCTTCCTTATTCCTAACTCATCCAAACGAGCCCTTAAATAGGGAGATCGTATTGGATGGTTTGGATTGATCATTTTGAACCAGATCTAGGAGTTTTAAGTGCGACTCACAGACCCTATGGCATAGCAGAACTATATTATGTTACTCTATAATATATTTCTTCTCGTCATCTAAAAAAAAAAAAACTTTCATAAGGGGAGAAAAAAGTTTTCAATTTGCATTCCAATATTTTGTAATGTATTCATATCAACTTCCTTTTCTTGTGAATTAATAATTGTGTTTTTGGGGTGCACTTTAAAACTTTTTTTTCCCATTACTTATTGTGACCATTAGATGAACCGATTTTAGTTACCTTCACTGGAAAAAAGAAGAGATGCATTAATTCTTTCCTACCTATGATGTAAATGCATTCCTATTTCCTTTTATTAATTATGATTACATTTTAAGAAATATACCCTTTTAACGTCAAACCGCAAGAGAGATAAAAATGCCCATGAAATCCTTCTAGGTTGTTCTAGATGCTTGAATATTGTGAATTTCCATTTACTAAAGAAAAAAAAAGACATAAAATGATAAAAACAACAATAACTAATCCTGAAGTCACCATCTGCTGCATGAAAAGTCGACCAAAGTGGCCGAAATTGAACACTGTCGAAGGCTGTTCAAAGAACATAAAATTACGTGCAGAATAGACATAAAGTCAAAATGTTGGCACCATAGGCCCAGATGACTTAAACAAACACCAGCAAACTATGCAATGTTCATACTACCTAGTCATAGACATGTACTGGGCCAACTGCAGAGGTTGACCCGGGTACATGTGTCACGTGCGGATTTTTTTTTAAATAAATATATTAATCTTGTTTATTTTAAAGATAAATATTATATTAATTAAAATTTAAAAATAACGTTCCAACTACTGACTTCAAAAGGCCGGAGTGAAAAGTGGCCTAACTTCGGCCTTTTAAAGTCAGGAGTAGCCACATGTCCGTTTGAAAATTTTAAAATCTGCGGCAAATTTAACGGGTCGTCCGTTTGACTCGTTTCGGAGTTTTGAAGTCAGGAGTAGCCTAATTGTGTCTAAATTAGTTCATATTAGACATTATTAATCGTAAATTAGTGATGATTAGTCCAATTTTAGTTATTATTAGGAAGTTAATTGTTAATTGTTTTTAAATTAATTTAATAATTGTAAGTAGACTAAATTAATTTATAACATGTAATTAGACTATGCTCATGCAAATTTGTAAAATTTTATTAATTTAGGTAATGCATAATGTGTGTAACTAAGTCGAAATTACTGGTATTACTGGTGATTAATCATTAATTATTATTGATTAATTGTTATTAAGTCTATTTAGTATAATAATTCAACCGATTGATTAAATTTTGTCCAAATTAATTGATAAGAGCCATTATTAATCAAACTTAGTCATTAATAATTCAAAATTAACACAAATGCAATATTTATTACAATTGTTAATTTTAGGTGCACTAAAAACATAAAAAAATGCCACCCCGACCTGCACCACAGGGTCATGGTAGACAGCGGCGACGTCGGACGACATCACGTTCTGATGCCAGTGAGGCTTCAGAGCCGAAGTTAGTTTTCCATAAAAAAAAAATAAAAAAAAAGATAAAGGAAAAAGTAAAAAAAAATTAAAGAAAAAGATAAAGGAAAAAGTTAAAAGAAGGTGGACGGTGGGAAATTAAAAAAAAAGCTACTCCGGCCTTTAAAAGGCCGAAGTTAACTCCGGCCTTCAAAAGTCAGTAGTTGGAGCGTTAGTTTTAACATTTAATTAATATAATATTTATCTTTAAAATAAAAAAGATTAATATATTTATTAAAAAAAAAATCCGTGTCACGTGGCTGTATCATTTCTCATTTCAATTTATAGGCTTGTAGCTGTTCTCTTTTGGGCCATTAATGTAGTTGAATTTTGGGGCAATGAAGGCGACCCCGGAATGATTATTAGTAATTGTGGGGATTTACTAGGACGAATTGAAATTACTAACAATAAGTCAACAATAATTGTCGGTGTTGTCATTTAGTACCATGGATTTATTTGTTTTCAAGTGTTGACTTTGGGTGAATATGTTGGGTTTGTTTTAAACTCAAAAGAATTAACAATTCTAACTGATCAAATAAGCAAATCAGAAGATTGAACAACTCACTGAACCAATAGTGGAACAGATCGTTTCAGACATGGACCGAACTGTTCCAACACACCTGAAATAATATAATGAGCGAAAGCATATCTAATTCCATCGGATCTTTGATACGCTTGCCTTCTTGATGCTTCTTGACGCTGTACTCCTTAGCACCAGCTGTTGTATACGCTAAGGTTGGGAGAGAGGCATTTCAAGAGAGAAAGACACGTCTTAGTACCCTTTGTCTTAATTAGGACGCTTTTTCAAACTACTTGATGGAATAATAGAGAGAGAGGCTTGAGAGGTTGTATCAACGCATGTATGCAGCACAAACTCGTGGATTGTCGTCTCCTAGGAACCAACCACTTATATAGAGAACCAATGGCTTCTTGGCCTCCAAACAATGCCTTATTTATCCATAAAAAAATTGCAATATTTCTAAATATAATCACATATAAAAAGCAATGCATCTACTGCACAAAATCTGTCATTCCTTCACAGTCACGTTTAGCCTATTACCATATTTCACAATGACTTAATTGCTAAGCAAAATCAACCCACACTTTTTTAATTGTTTCCTAATCTAACGCATGTTCTAAAATGGTCCGTCCTAATCATGAGCCAGCGAGGTCGCCCAGTCCTGGGACGAACTTGCCAATCTTATCTGGGATTGCATGTTCCAGACTTAGAACGGGTTGTTCTGGCACAAGCTCGTTAGTCCATTTTGGACAGAAATAATCTAACAATCTCCCACTTTGGTTATTATGCTTAGTGTTATCCCTTTTTCTTAACTTTAATGAGCTCAATCTTTTATGGTAATAAATTTTGTGCCCTTAATTCTGCCCTTTACTCACAATGATAGAAGACCAAGGAAGCTTTCGTAACATTATAGCAATCACAAGTCTCTAATCCTGTAACGTCGTCCCAACTAAACCCACAATGATCATAATATCATCATAAATTAATGACATTGAATTTTGATGTGTATAAATTGGGTGAAAAATACATACAAGTGTTATTGCCACGTGTCTATTTCTAACTTTATTGGTCACCCAAAACTGAAGTAAGGTCAACTTAATTTAGAGTCAGAATGAAAACTGAATCTTTATTTATTTCTACCGAAATTCTTTATATGCTAAACAAACTGAAAACTGAATATATGTCCAATCAAGCACTCCCACTGAACATAAACTCCCATGAAGTCTTAAACTCTCAATTGAATGAGAATTACTTATTACAATTAGACTTTTGTGCAATCAGACAATCAAACTCACGCGCTCTCCACATCCCTCACCCTTATGCGCTCCCCTCACCCTCACCCTTACGTTGCGCGCTCCCCTCACCTTCACCCTCATGCACTCCCTTTCCCCTCACGCGTGATCTCCCTCCCTTCACCCTTACGTGCGCCCCCTCTCCCCTCACGCGTGATCTACCTCCTCACACCTCCCGTCGCACACCTCCTCTGATCTCCTTATCCCTTCCCCTTACCTGTGAGATCTCTCATCTCTAGATCTCATGCACGTTTTCCATTATCCTCTATCTCCTCACCTCCTCCTTTGATTTGCACACTTCTCCCTATCTCCCCATCCCTTCTCTCTACCTATTCATCTGTTCCTTCTCACTATTCCTTTCTTCTTGATTCTATGTGCATATTGGAAATTATTAGCATTTGACTGCTAATTCGGATCAAACTTCAAATTCACTGCTAATTATTCATCCTCTTTCTTGTTAATGCTCCTCTCCATTATTAATCTCCTTCTGATCTGTAAGGGAGTAACTTAAAAAGTACAAAGGTGTATTTTATTAACCATAATGGAGTAACTAATAAGTTTTTATGTGCACATACTATAGGGAGTAACTAATATAATATACGAGTGGAAATACTAAGTACAAGGGAGTAACTAATAAATATAAGGGCATTCCTAATAAGTGCAAATACATATAAGGGAGTAACTAAAAAACTATAAGGGAGTAAATAATTAGTATAAGCAAGTATCTATTACATGTAAGGGAGTAAATAGCATTCATATTTGATTCTGCTATTGTTTGGAAGTAACTAAATAACTATAAGGGAGTAAATAACATTCATATTTGATTCTGCTATTGTTTGGGAGTAACTAAATAACTACTAGGGAGTAAATAATTAGTATAAGGGAGTATCTAATACATGTAAGGGAGTAAATAACATTCATATTTGATTCTGCTATTGTTTGGGAGTAACTAAATACCTACAAGTGAGTAAATAATGAATATAAGGGAGTATCTAATATATGTAAGGGAGTAAATAACATTCATATTTGATTCTGCTATTGTTTGGGAGTAACTAAATAACTATAAGGGAGTAAATAATTAGTATAAAGGAGTATCTAATACATGTAAGGGAGTAAATAATATTCATATATGATTCTGCTATTGTTTGGGAGTAACTAAATAACTATTAGGGAGTAAATAATTAGTATAAAGGAGTATCTAATATAGAAAAAAGAAGTGTATGAGGAATGAGACTTTAAAAGGGAGAAAGAGATGACATGAAGGTGATGAGAGAGGAAAGAAGAGAGACGAGAGAAGGCGAGAGAGGAGAGAAGAGGGGCAATAGCAAGGAAGGAGGCGAGGAAGAGAGGAGAGAAGATGGGCGAGAGAGGGAAAGATGGGAGAGGTGACGCGGGGTGAGGGGTGCGTGGACAGAAGGGCACGTGTGAGGGGGGGTGAGGTGTGCGGACAGAGGGGCACGCGTGAGGGGGGATAACGCGGGATGAGAGCGATGCAGGGTGAGGGGTGTGCGGAAACAGGGGATCGAACGCGCTTTCTATTTCCGAAAAGAGAAAATTAGCGCCCTTGCCAAAAATAGCCTCTGATTGCTTGATTGCCTTAGAGCTTGATTGCACTTATCAGACCTGCAGTTGAATTAACCACCTATAGGAGCAACATGCTTCTGTAACTGTATTGTGTGTTTCAAAGTTTTGTGAGAAGATTTGTAATTATGGAGTTTTGTTATAATGTGCTTGATTGACATTAAATCATTTTGAACTCCTTCATTTACAACCAGAAACTTGAAGTTTTATGTGCCACAACTTTTTCAAGTTCATGTTGTTAGAGTATATGATTATTGTCACAATATATCCAAAGTGATGCTTAAGCAACATCTATAATGCACAGCCTAGTGACAAAATTTATAGTCACTCCCTAAACTTTAATGCTTTATAACATATTATAAACCTTATTTCCATTGTGGAAGATGCTAATACTTACTTGTTCAGAATTCTTCATAGAAATAGAATTATCCTTTAGCATGTTATCATGACATTCATTGAAATTGAAGTCAGAACACTAAAATAACCTCAACTATTTCTGACATCCAAACTGTAAGTGCATAGTTATTTCTGTAAATATAAAATAACTAAATTTGGCTGCATTCCAAAGTTCTGCACTCATATTGTACATATATTGACTTTACATCTTTATAATATATACAGTATCCACATGTATACAATATTAATTTAAATTCCTTACAACCAAAACATAAGGAACACTTTTATTTCCAACTTTACTTAATCAATATTTGTAAGGGTATATCGTATATGTACGCTTCAATCACATGGTATCCAATAGTTTACATTTAATCTTATTATACTATTTGAGAGCCTAACTGATGTTTATCAATTTGTTAGAGGCCCAAAAAACCTTGAGGCCCAATACACATGATAATATCATTTCAAGTAGTAAATTAACCTAATGCAAAACTAAGACTATAACATTACTCCCACTGAACTTGTGATATATACAATTATTAATCAAGTTAACCTCGAAACCAAATGAGATAATCACTTGATGAAATTTGCAGTATAACTGTCAAGACGTCTAGTTTGAGTTCATGAATGGATTTTAAATTTGCAAGTCATTTTCTTTGTATCATCCGATTCAATGAGAGTGAATTGCATAACCAAAAGGCGCGTATGAGGTTTTATTAATAGTTCTCTTAGTTGATATTTTTTTTAGAACATGAACTGCTATCCTTAATGAATTGAGAATTTTAATTTTGCACAAAATATATTATCCCCTTAAGAGATATAACTTAAACTTTGGTGTCAAAGTATACTTGAATTCTCAATAGTCAAATTATGCATGAAACGTCTAGTATCGTTTTATAAGTTTTCCTTATATATAAGCTATTATTTTCATATAAATTTGTTATAGAACTGAAGAAGAAATGGATCTATATGATTTTGGACTATGAGACAAAATCAAATTTCTATTCTCAAATGAACAAATAGATCCTTATTTGTTGATTAGAGGTAGAATTAAAGTTTCATTAAAATGAAATTATAAATGTCTTATGTAAGTTCAAATATAATCCATTATTAAATAACAACCCATGGATGTTATAGCTTTCAAAATTGATTGTCTTGTCGTCACCACTATAAGAATGTATCTTTCATGATCATTTGACTTTTGACAATAAAAAAGAAATTCTAGAAATACAAATGTGGGTAGCTTCATCCAAAACTAACAATTATGTGTATATTGATACTAAAACAACTTATGCATAGACTTCAGCCAGAAGCATAATAAATTCTTGGAGTTAAAAGCAATTTGAGTATTATGTCTTATCTTTAGTTTATTTTCTTCCTTGTCATATTCAAGTTGAGTTTATTGAGGGTCTCAAAACTCATCTTGACTGAACCAAATAGGAAGAAAAATTAAGCAGTAAATAACCCTATTATCTTACGATACATTTTAGTACCTATAATTTTGAAGCATAAAATGACATCTCCAAATGTACTCCCTTATGTTGATTTTATATTTATTTAGATGCCTAAAGTTTTTCTGTAATGAATGTCCAAATATAGCTACTATCCATCTGTGAGTTCTCTTATGTTCATTTTATATTTATTTAGATGCCTGAAGTGTTTTCGCAATGAATGTCCAAATGTAGCTACTATCCATCTGTGAGTACTCTTTAGAGTCTCCTGACAGACTTCAATTAACTACCATTTCATTCTTAGTAGATGCATTTCCAAAATTTTTTTAACCATATTGAGGTATTTTAGTGTTTTGCCGTGAAATACATATAAATCTATCCACCATTTATTTGTTAGTATTTTTTGGAGTCTCCGAACATATTTTAATTGGTTAGCCTTTAATTCATGCAAAATATTTTCTCATAAGAATCTTTTAGCCTTAATGAAATTAAAAATTATGTCCTTTAATGTCTCAAGAATGGTCTTCATAAAATGATCATAAGACACATGTTACATGATGCTCCCTCCTTTAATCTGAGTTGTGAAATTCTGATTTATGATCTTAATAGGAATATGAGTCTTTAACCCATTGTCAAGATCAAACCAAACTAAAAGCCCTTAAAAATTAGGTTGGAATGTTAAAGATATTAGATAGTTATTTTAAACTCAGTATATGCACTTACATTAATCTTTAACTGTATATATAACAATAAATCATAATAAATCACAATATAAAGGTCCAAAACCCATTTACTAGTTTTTGTTCATTTGTAAGTGCTCTTTAGAGTCTCGAGCAAACTTCAATCGACTAGGTGTAGTTTCAAATGTAACGATTCATAACATGTCAATCAAATAACGTTCCTTTGGACAGAGTAATTAATTACACGTAAAACCTCATAATCATTACCCCTTTGATACTACCAAAACATCGTACATATAACTTATAAATCATGTCCTTCCTTTGGACCGATCCATGATCTAAAGTTACATGCACCTTAATACACTTGTATTTGAGCCTTTGAGACAACTATTAATGTGAGAGCCTACTTTGGTGGGATGACATTATAGCCGGCTCAACTCCCAAATACAACTCAAATTTCTTTATATTGGGACTTAAAAGTATACCTAAAACTTAGACTTTTCATTATGCATACAAAATACTGATCTAGAATGATTTAGACTAATGACTCGGTTACAAATCCTAAAGGTATATCATGTATTGGATCGTATGGCACTTATACGAAATAGCAAACCTGGAATGGGCCGTTTTGGTGAGAGAACGATCTGCCCTATATAGACCACAAGAGAATCACAGAGAGATGTAACCATACAAGACAATATGAGTTACATTAAAGTAAGAAAAAGAAAGCGGTAGTTTCACGTTCAGCCAGCAGCCATTAAAATTATACCACATCCAGGCAAGATTCTCAGAAAAAGTCAGAGTCATATGGACACTTAGGGGTCGACCTTATTTTTTGCGAGAGAACTTGTCCTCATGACAGCATGGTGTAACCCAACGCTTACAGTTCTTACTAATGAAAACTACGACAAAGATAAGAAGAAGAATGTTGCATAAATTGTTACCTATACCTAACTAGTACAGACAACCCATAAACTAAACCAATTTGACCTTTAAAAAACCTATACAAACCATCATGGCAAACCGCCCTGGTTTTGAACGGGACCGTCCTAATATTATGGTCAATACCTAACAGTTTGTAACCAAAATTGAAGTAGAACGGATTGTCCCGGAGCGAAACGGACCGCCTGATGGACGTAGAAAGAGTAAAAAGATATTGTCCTAATCTAGGTCCAGAAACCCTAAAGATTTCTCCCCTAACCTTAATTAGGTCAGATTTTAATGATTTTCAATTTCATAAACTTAATTTAATTTTTCAAAATCCTCCAAATTAGCAATTATAATTTCAAATAAATTTGAAAATTAATAAGGACTAAATCAAAATAAACAATTCAATGACAGATCAAGTTATAACCCTTTGGGTCTAATTAGTAATTACAAATAACAAATCTGATATAATACACAATAAACAATTCATAAATAGTTCAAAAACAAATGCCAAAAAAAAAACAGAACGAGCCATTCCAATACATATGTGCTAGAAAACTAAACAACAGTTTAGATCCGTTCCAAAATTCACCAAATAAATTCAATTAGACCCAAACTTATGTGTCATGCTACTGGCTAACGACGAGTCTCTAATATCACTTGTTGGGATTGCTTTAAAGCTAAAAGAATTAACAATTTTAACCGATCAAATAAGCAAATTAGAAAATTGAATAACTCACAGAACCAGTAGTGGAACGAACCATTCTAGCCATGGATCGGACCGTCCCAAACTCCCAATATACTTGAAACAACATAATGAGAGGAAGCATACCTAATTCCATTGGATCTTTGATACGCTTGCCTTCTTGATGCTTATTGACGTCTATTCTCCTTAGAACCAGCTGTCGTACACACCAAGGTCGAGAGAGTCGTTTGAAGTCGTTTAAAAGTTCTCAGGGCAACGGCTGGCCTTCTTGTTGAGAGTGGGTTTCTGGGACAATGTGAGGCTTTTTTTGTAGGAACGAAAGTAGTTTTACAACCCTTGGGGCCCTTCAGTGACATTATTACTAAGAGTTTGTTCTTTTACAATCCTCGGGACCCTTCAGTGGCCTTCTTACTGAGAATTGGTTCCTGAAACAACGGAAGGTCCTCTTCTAGGAACGAAAGTAGTTTTACAACCCTTAGGGCCCTTCAGTGGCTTTCTTACTAAGAGTTGGTTTTTGTATAACCCTTAGGGCCCTTCGATGGCCTTCTTACTAAGAGTTAGTTCTTAAGACAAGCGTTATCCAAACAGTCCGGTCCGGTCCAGGTTGGTCCAATCCCCCACGGTCCACGGGTTATCCCGGGCCGGTCTAGCACGGGTTCACGGGCTAAGACGGGACGGGTTATCACGGTCCACCTCCCAAGCCTTGGCCCAAACTCTTGATAGACCCGACCTTAGGTGAACCGGGCGGGTTAAGGCGGGCCGGTCCGGTCCAAGGTCGGTCCAAGGGCGATTTTTTTCCAAATTAAATTTTTTTTTTCATTGTTTTCATCTAAAAAATTTGTAAAATAAATATATAAAAATTCGTTAAAATATATTATATTTATAGATCAAATAATTAAGTATAATTTTATAATCTATTTTGATTTTTTTTTTTAAATTTGATTTGTAATTTTTTTAATGTTTTCTTTTTTTAATTGTTGATGGTTTGCATGACAAAAAATTATAAAATATAAGTTATAAAAATTAGTTAAAATATATTATGTCTAATAATATATATGGGATAAATAATTAATTGAACAAATTCAAATATAATTAATAATAAAATAATTTTGTAGTCTATTTTAAATTTAATTTTGTAGTCTATAGAAGGGTTTAAGGGTTTATCGAGGGTTTTTACTGGTTTAGGGCGGGTTTAAGGGTCGGTCTGGTTTGGTCCACGGGTTAAGACGGGACGGATTAACACGGCTCTATACTAGAAAGTGCGGCATAAACCCTTGATAAACCCGACCCGGGTCCATCCCGGTCGATGCACGGTCCGGGTCGGTTCGAGAAAAGGGCCGGGTTTATCCCGGGTCAGATCTGACCCGTCGGGTATGTGGTAAACACTACTTGGGACAATGAAAGGTCTTTTTATAGGAACAAAGTAGTTTTACAACCCTTGGGGGCCCTTCAATGGCCTTCTTAACTAAGAATTGGTTCTTTTATAACCCTCGGGGTCCTTCGGTGGCCTTCTTATGAGAACATTTTTGTAATTCTTTGGACAGGAAAGTCACTTGATAAGAGTCCAAACTTAAGTCATCTGAGGTTGATCTCAACCCCAGCGAGAGACTTTTCCTCAAGCGAAGAGGTCCTGGCTTTGACTTTGGGTTTTGTGTTGTGACTTATAACATTCTGGTGTTTCACTTAGGATATTGGTGATTTTTACAACTTTTCCTATGCTTTGACTTTTGAACTTTATGCTTTTGGAAATTTCTTTTCTATAGTTTTGAAAATAATTATCTTTGAAAATACTTGGTTTTTAAAAGTGTCACTTTTGGAATCATTTTTATTTTGAAAGTACTTAGATTTTACTTTTGAAAATTTATTGGAAAAGATTTAGTGAGTTTATTATTTTCTAGAACTTTGAAAATTTCAATTTAGAGTGAAAATACTTCAAAAATACAAAAGGGGCCGTTTGGATGGGGCTAGGAATAGCCTCTTCCTAGGAATAGGCTATTCCTAGGCATTAAATCTCTCTCACAAAGTTACACATTTCCCAATGTTTTCCGTCTAGGAATAGGCTATTTCTCTTATTCCTAAGCGATCCAAACGGCCCCAAAGAGTATTATTTTGGCAGAATTTTATATGAAAGTATCAGTAAATTTGGTTTATTTAGATTTTTAAAATTTTATGGATATTTTATTTGAATTTTTTTGAGTTTTTTTAGTAATTTTTAATGAATTTTCAAAGACTTCTACCAAATTGTCATTTTCTGGTTGGTCCATATCATCATTTGGGCTGAGATGGCAGTGAGCATATGGCGTTGGGCTTTCTACGGACCTGTCTTGGCAATTGGGCCTTCTTCAATTTGGGTCGTTATCCTTCTTATATTCAATCTCTTTAATCCTGAGCGAGTTCCGTGTAACGGATAGTTGACAAGCCATAGGACCCGCATGCCATAGAAAATCGAAGGATCCCATAGGCACTGAAATTCGATTGAGGGAGACGGATCTCATTTCTCTACTAACGGGTTTGACAGATGTCGGGTTTAAATTCGCTAATGATTCCGGCTATCTCAGCGGATACGGAAGAGGGCTGCGGAATCGTGAGGCCGAGAGTAATAGACAGTTATTCGATTTAGTCCTTATATGTTTTATTTTACATTTTTCGGTGATTGTCGTCACTTCGGTCAACGAGACGAGCTTCGTTAGGATCATGAAGCAGAGAAGAGTACGAGAGTGTGTTCAATTGAGGTTGCGTTTGCCTAGTTTAGTGGAGAAGCCAAGTGTTGGTACAGTGGTACAAGCTTAGTACCGGAAGAAGGATTGAGGCGTTCTGGGTCTTGATTGGTTCATGTTGGGGAGTCATGCTTGCTTTATTTTGTTTAACTTTCATATGCATATGTGTGCCACTACTAATTGCTATTAAACTCCCTAATCAATATCATTTTTTTTAGTGTGAAATTATACTAGTGATGGCCTGGGACTGTGAATTTCTTTCTGAATTCCATTCTTGCATTGTTCATGAGGTCAGGTTCAAGGGGACTCTTGATATAGTGTATACTTGGTGCAAATATCATTTCAAGTGTGCTAGGCCTCTAATTACCATTCCAAAGAAAATTGTTTACTGTACTATACATACTCAAGTACTAACGAGTGATCACTGGTAACATGTTCATAATTAAAGCATTTTATTATATCTTTTCACCCAAATAGATTATAAAAATACATTTATATAATTGGGAATGAATTTGTAGACCGAAAACAAGGGGTGGGTTAGGTATTACCAACCTAAAAAATTTTAATTCGGCCCTTTTATGTAAATGGGCCTGGAGATTGAGGGATCCTGCATGTAAGGGATGGTGGAAGTCTATGGTTCAGTACAAATATTCCAATACACAATCAACAGAAATGGTCCCCTTTCTGGAAGACCATCAAGAAAATTACTCCCTGTGTGAATATTTTGAGAACTGTTAAGATTGGGAACGGTAAGAACCCCCTTTTTTGGGAGGACTGTTGGCATCAAGATATGGCCCTAAAAATATTTCATGCATCTCTTTATGACATCTGTTATGACAAAAAAATAACTGTAGAAAACCCCTTCACCAATAATTTTAGAAACATTACTTTCAAAAGGCAGCTTTCTTTTGTACAGCATAGGGATTTCTTATTTCTTTTACGAGATATCTCTAGCTATTTGCCTCTAAGTGAGGAAGAAGACGCATTTATTTGAAAACTGAAGTTACCCTTGAAAATTCAATTTTTTCTTTAGTTGTTATGCAAAGATAGACTTCTAACCAAGACCAATTTGAAAGAAAGAGGTGTATTTATTGTCCATATGATGAAACTAGTAACCACCTTGATGAAGGCCTAAAACCTAGGCATCAAATAAATTATAACCTAGAGCTAACCTCACTAGTCGTTTTAGTTAAGCATTAGGGTCGAACCCAAGGGATGGTACAATTGATTACCAGACTTTACTTTCTCACGAAAGCCAGACAATTAATTTTTTATGGGATTTTAGTTGATTACATCTAAAGGTGCAAGTAAATAAATATTTTTGGATGTTTTAATTATCTAAAATAAATCTAAATACTTAAAGAGATATTTTTTGTGTTTTAACAGTATAAAAGACGTCTTAGGGTTCAGGTTTCACTTTAGTTTGGACTCTAGAACACATGACTTATCACTTTCGTGCATAGAAAAGTATTTTTCAAGCATTCACTTCTCTGTTCGGTCCGAACAGAGGTTGAAGGTGTGTGTTTTCAACTTGATATGATACTCAACATCTTGTGCTAGGGTTTGTTGGATAAACCTAGATTTACTAAATCTCAGTGTTCGCTTGTTGGACTAGAAACTGGTTTAATCACAACCTAACCTGATTAGACCAATTAGACCACAACTTTTGGTATAGGCGTTAACTAATCTAAATTTGTTTGTTGGATTTCTTAGGGATATTTAGATGTCTTTTGAACTATCTAAAAATTACACTTTTGGTGTCAATTAATCTCCCCTTTCAGATCTACGATTTATCCCAAATACTTAATTCAAACTAATCCTGTTTATCCTAACTTAGACTTAACTAAATGTGACCGTACATCTAGAAATTGATTAGGAAATCACAAGCAATTCAAACAAGTAATTAATATAGTTCTCAACAAAACAAATCGCAAGTCATATCATAAAAAATCAAGTCTCAACAACACATCGAAACCTAAGTTACTTCCCTACTTCTAAAACAACATAAATCTAGCCTAACATGAAAGCAAAATAAGATACAAGCTCCATCAAATCAAATATCAAGAGAAATGAAGAAATAAACCAAGTATCGCTTCTAACTCAAGATACCAAACGTCAAGAGCCGTGGTTGGATTGATTCTACCGCCGTCACGCTTAGAATTGCTCCAAAGATGATGCCGTGGTCGTGTTCTGTTGTAAGAGGTGGAATTCCACGTCTTTCGGCGCAAGAACGGTGGTGAAAAAGTTGCCAAAATGTGATAGGCGGTAGAATTTCATGTACGGTGGCTTCCTCTTCATCCCAGGCAGTAGGATTTATAGCATGTCTAGGATGACTTGGGAAGGAGGCTAGGTCCAAAGATCACAAAATCTTGCTAAAATATGGACTTTCCTTCATCGAAAACTTGCCAAAACAGCTCTGTCGGCTCTCTATTTGGTCTGAGTTACTATTCATTCGGGTCGAATGAACAGTATTCGGACCGAACAGTAATCGTGATATTCAGATTGTGGCCTCCGCTAGTATTTTGATCGTATTTTCTTCATCTGGACTCTGATTGAGGCGATTAAAAAATCGTTGGAAAGCTTAGGATGAGCTCTACAATGATACTAATTCCATTTAGACATTTTCTTCTCCTAAATCCACCATTTTATGCAATAATTGTGTGTGATCTACCGAATTCCTACAATACAATACAAATACCACGGCAGTACCCAAATCTAGACAAATATAGCACAAAATCACATAAAAGCATAGTGAATGTAAGGTTTGAGCTACCATTTAATTATAAATTCCGGCCAAAATATAGATATAAATATGACATATCACACATGTTCTTTGCTTTTGCAAATATGTAACCAATTTGGAGATAGCTATGTAGAAATATGAATATACCCCATCCTCCTACCTCTCTAAATTAATTGTTGTCTATTGTCGATCATTTACATGATGCAGCCAACCTGTCCTTTAGATTATATAGTGCTCCCACATTATGGACATGTTGGAAACAAAGAAATGAGATCTGTTGCCAAAGTGCCAGTCCAACCTCAACTTTAGTTGTGTTAGCTAAAAATGAATCACTGCTGATTTATTGGCCAGGGCAATGGTCAATAGAATTGAAGCAACATGTGCTGGACATGATAGGAGAGGTGGAGAGCGCCATGCTGGCTGGAGACGCAGAACCCATGACCTATAACGTGTGGGGCATGATATTTCGTATTTATACTGTTATTTTGGCCAGACTTTGCATCTAAATTGTGACCAAATCAATGATATTCACTGTGCTTTTGTATTTTATTTGGCAAGATTGGGTACTGCCGTGGAATTTGACTTGTCTTGAAGGAACTTGGTGGATTGGACACAATAATTGCATAAAATGGAGAATTTTTGGGAAGAAAATAATAAAATAGAATCCATAGCATTGTAGAGCTCATCCTAAGCTTTCCAACGATCTTTGGATTATCTCAATCGGAGTTCGGATGAAGAAATTACGGTCAAAATGCTATTGGTGCGCAATGTTGGATGCACAGGAATTCAGACCGAATTAGTATCAATTCAGACTGAATTGCATCACAGAAAATTACAGAGGAGCCAATTCGGACCGAATCACCATCAATTTGGACCTAATTGCCATACGAGGAAAGTCCTGGTTATACTTGGAAGGGGTTTTCTCTTATGGGAACGTCTCTAGGTCGGTTTGCAACCTATGGAAAGGTTCTAGGGCGTCCAGAGAGGCAGAAAATGGGTATATATGCACATTCTTTCTTGTAGAGGAGGCATCTACCATTTATCTCGCGTTAAGCCACCATTCTTCTAGATCCCACCTTCCATAAGATAATTTTCAATCTAACCACGGCTCTGTACGTTCGGTATTTCGAGTTTGAAGGAATTCTCGATTTATTTCTTCATTTCTCTTAATATTTGATCGGATGGAGTTTGTATCTTACTTATTTGCATTTGTAGTTTGTTTTGGTAGTATGTTAGGCTAGATCTTTGTTGCTTTAGGGGTAGATGTAGTTTAGGATTTGGATTGCTATAATTTGCTTGTTTTGTTGATGGATGATGCTATTTACTTGTTGGGAGTTATCATGAATTGCTTGTGTCTTGAATTGCTTATGTCTTGAATTGCTTATTAATTATGTTGCTTAGCATATGAATGGCCACATGTGTTAGGACTTCATCTTATTTTAATAGATAAAACTTGCATGAGTATTTTGAGGTAGGTAAAAAGGTTAAAGTCAACCAACGATTAACAAAAAGTGAAAGTTTCTGTTTAAACGACAATTTAAAATAGATATCTCGTAGAAAACCAACTAGTAAACCCAAGTATGTCTACCAATACACGAAAGTTGAGGTACAATGCACTTGGTGAGGGTTAACACTAGATTCTATACCAAATACCATACCCAATAAGCCACAGTTGAGGATTAGGGAGTCTAGGTATGACTATATGGACCTTTAGCATGAACAAATCAGCAAACGAGCAAGACATAACATTCATGCAGTAGAATTCGGACCGAATTGGTCACAATTCGGACCGAATTAGTGGGACAGAACACGACAGTGCTATGTTTCACGACACTGTGACCAAACCTAAGTGAAATCGAACCCTAAGTCATTTTTAATAGCATATAGTAAACCCATAAAACACCAAAAAGGATATATTTTTAATTGTTTTGATTTTATTTCCTCTTTTCTTTAATTGTTTGGTATAAACCAAAAACACCATAAATATTTATCTTTTAGCTTTAGTAAACAAATAGGATTAGTATTCATCACCGTCTCTGTGAGATCAACACCTTTGCTTTACTACGAACGTCTAGTCGACTAAACAAGGTTATTTTTGTTTGACCTAGGTTTTAACCTCGTCAAAATGGCGCCGTTACTGGGGATAGTAGCATGATATTAATTTCTTATTTTAGTAGCTAAAGTCTAGATTTATTTATTTATTTTATCAAAAAAATTTTCAGTTGTGTCACCATGCTTCACTCTTTTCAGGATTTTGATCAAGATATGGAAGACAATTGGAGTGAGCACCATGACCCTTGTACTTACCAAATGGAATATGCACCACATGAAATGATGGGACCCAATCTTCCCATGGCTCGACTAAAGTATTAAGTTGATGTGGTGAACAACATAATAAGGGCAACACGTGGAGAAGGACACCATGGCATGTGACATGCAAGCATTGGTACAAGACTTGCGCACAATACATACGACTCTGGTTTGACTAATAACTCTTATTTTTTCTGGCTATAACGAAAGATCAATGTCTCAAGATGACTCTATGTTGACTTTGTTTTCTGAAACTTATAGTTCTCAATTACCATTGCAAATGTCAAACGATGAATTAATTTTTGAAGATTTTATGGTCAATCAAACAAAGAAAAATGAGAAAATTCTTGGAAGATTGAATTCTCTAACATCTAAGTTCAACAATCTTGCCACATACGTCACACAACTAGAAAAGATGCTTGAGACCAAAATTATTCAAGAAACGTGTTCCTCATATAGATCACAAGATGAACAAAATGATAAAATGACATTGCAAGGTAATGAAGAATTCGAAAGATTTAGTTCTCTAAAAGAAATTGTAATTTGCTACGAGACTGATAGTGACGATGATATGCAATTTGAAACAAATGAAAAACAAGAGAAAATTGATGAACCAAAGTATGTAGCACCACCTCCTAATTTTCTTCTAGTTTTCATTCCACTTAAATTAACTTACATTGATAAATCTAATGAGTTGGAATTGAAGGATCCTCTAATAGTTTTCATTATTGACGAATCTGAGAAGAAAGAAGATGGTGATAACCCTCTCGAAGTCGACGCATCCGACGTGACAAATGGCAAGTCGAGCCCTCAACTTGAGAAATGCTTGGAGAATACCAATGTGATGAATGGTAGTAAATCGCAAATCAAGTATCGCATCACAGCCAGACCAACCATGCGCACAACCACGAAGGAGAACACCAAGCATGTTTCAAGAATCTCACTTATTCATTTTTGGAAGAACTACGCTGCTTTCACTCGGCGTAAAGTGAAAATAAGATGAAATTGAGAGGTGGTCAAGCTCGTGACCTAAAACAAGCGCTTCTTGGGAGGCAACTCAAGAGTTTTTTTTACTTTATTATTTTCTATTTTGTTATCTTTATTTGTTGTTTAAAGAAAAGGAAAAAAAACTCATGGTTGGTTTGAATTTCATTGTTGGATATGCAGATTTTGATTCGTTATGGATGTCCTACTTGCAACTCGCGCTAGAGCACCATGGGTCGAGCAATAAAGAAGTACACGACCCACGCACGATCTCATGCAAGTTACATGCCACAAGAAGCATTGCCGCGTATGTCGATTGCCCCGTCATTATCGTCGACGCTCCATCGTTGCCACACGCCAAATAGAGCCGAATTAATGTTGAAATCCATGTCTTGATTCGGTTAGTTTCACTTTTTCTTGTTTTTATTTTTATCTCTGTGATTGCATTGAGGATAATGCTTTGCCTTAATTGCACTTATGTACACATCATATCATGCCTTAATTGCAGCAATAAACATCTAATTAATCACTAGGTTGCACAAAAGGAGAATCGAGAGCCACAATTTCATGTCTTTCATTCACAAATGAACAATTGAATCCACTTTTGTTATCAAGGTCAGTTTAAGCTTGTTCTTACTTCAATTAAAGAGAACAAAGAGAAATTATCAGGTTCTGAGGAGAGAAAAAGCACCGATTCAATTAATGAGGGAAATTTTTATCTAGAATGGATTTACGGATCAAGATCTGAAGAAGCTTCAGTCGAGATCAAAGAGAATGAATGTCAAGACTTAGGGAATCCCTAACCGAGATCAAGAGATGCCAAGATTTAAGAATAGAGATTAATCAAGCCAATTTCGAGAAAGAAAATCAATCGCAAGCCATCGAATCAAGCAATAATTCCAAACAAAACCAAAATATTTTCATTCAAACTTCACAAAACAAGTCAATATTGTAGTCAGGAGAGACTAAAATGAATTTTGTTGGAGGTAGTTGCAGCAGTCGCAACGCGTCTGGACTTCTCTTCTTTGAAATCATTTGGAGGAGACGATCTCCTCCCTTCTTCGTTTGGTTACTCGTGGCACATAATATTGTAGTCACTTACAGTAGGGCCCATGGCCTCCTTCCTTTTTCACTTTTCTATGCACTGCTACCACCCTGTTTGCTCTCTCAAAGAGGTTGATTCAACGGGGGTCCTACTTGTCGGGTTTAATGAAGCGCAGCCCTGCGACTTCCCCCTCCTTCATATGATTGGACGTGGTTTTCAGTACACCAATGGTCCATTCCCCTTTTCTCTGTGTGTGGTTTATGAGAAACTGATGCACCCATACTTTCTTTCTTCAGAGGGAATATTTGAATTCCGCTGGTTACCTCTTCTCCATTTCTTTTTGCTCTGTCCTCTCCATTTTCAATAAATTCAATTGATTTGTATACTGCTGATGTCACACCCTAAACCAAACCGCAATCTGGGGAGAACAGCCCCGCCACGTATGCACACTCTGCTGCGCACACATAAGGCTATAAAACAGTGTCACAGATACAAATAATCACAATTAGTTAATCACATAATAAAGACATTGTTTGTTCATACAAAAAAAATGACTGGTAAAATATACACATAACAAAATATCCAGTCATCATACAAACAAAACATAGAAAAATAATGCACAGCGGATAATGACTATTCCAGCTCGGCTTGGTCTTCTAGCAAAAACTCCTCTAAGGTGTCTGCCAAACCTGAACCTGCACCACAAGCATTTATGTGGGCTGAGTACATGAATACTCAGTGTGGTAATAGAGTGTGCCTAAGATCCTGGTCAACTCTAGCTAGAACTAAACCAGACTTTTAAGTTGTCACTTTTAAGATCCTATAATTCAAATGCATCATCTACATGTGATTTTATGTGTAACTGCAATCATCTACATGGCATGAAAAAGTAAACAGAAAAATATCTGGAGATATAATAGTTATAATACAATATAATACGAGAAGTATAAAAATCCCATCAATCAATCAAAAGAGAATTATACTTTCACAAATATTAGTCATAGTTGGAACTTCCAGAGCGATTGCCGAAATTAAGCTGGAAAATCCAGAACCCATCGCCGAAATAAAGCTAGAAAATTCCTAAATCAAATTATCCTCACAATAACCCAATAACGACATGAACCGTGCCTAAGATAGATCAGCCCTGAGAGTAGCTCGACGAAACGTAACTCCTAAGCCCACATCCCCGCTAAAAGATGTGAGACAGTAAATACGGTACCGGTAACTGCAGAGAGGAGATCGAGAGGCGGTCTAGCAAAGGATGGCACATATCCCATGTCTCAAGTCACACAATCGAAAATATACTAGCAACTGAAAATAAAATAAAATAACCATGCGACCGCAGAGCCGCCTGAAGGTTGGCCTGCAGAGTGGTCATAAAACATGCCACTCGGTCTCATTATCCTGAACCATACCACATGAACACTTTTATGCACTATATTATATCTTTAATACTTATCTGTATGCAACCAAACATCTACATGTAATAATTGAGCTAATCTTTAATTAATGCCATGCATTTGAGTATTCTGCAGTGTTTTATGATATGCACACATTTAATTATTGATCTAATTTTAAACTAAAGAATAAACAAAACCTAAGGCATCCACAAAAGTCATAAAAAGACAACCACACCTGAAAAAGTCAGAGATGGAGCGACTACTCCTTAGGATGGTCGATGAAGTCCTTGTTAGGAAGTCTAAGTTTTCAAATTTTTTTGTGCTAATTAACCATTTAATAAGCAATCCAAATGACTTAGACCTCGAAGGATCTAGTCCAAACATTCACACACAAGAGAGAGAGGTTAGGAAGGCTACCTCTCCTTGTATCGCAACAAGGAGGCTTGAATCCGGCGATGTCGAGGTTGTGCGCACCACCACGCGTGTCTCGGCCTCAAGTCCACCAAGGTATTAACCAAAACCTCGATCTATGCTAGTAGATGAGAGGTTAAGCCTAATCCCTTCCTTCCCTTTGCCTTAATTAACTATTTAATTGGATGGAGGCAAGAGGTGCTCAACACATGAGCTTAAGAGAGCAATGGTGGAGAGGAAAAATTCTGAAATTTTTCCTTTAATTTTCGTCCAAAATATTAGGGAGAGAGAAAAAGGCAAGGTGGCTAGGGTTTTGGCTCCCAAAGTGGTCCTTTTATAGACCAACCACTCTCCCAAAAAGTTATAACTAATTTACAACTATGCCATCACTAGGGCAGCCATAAAATGGGCCTAAATGGGCTCTATCAAATTATTTAATTGGTCCTCTAATTCAATTAATTAGTGGCACAATTAATTGCTCTCAATTTGGACCTTTAATTTACCATTTAAATATAGGCCCGTTAGCTCAAATTAATTACTTTAATTAATTCATGTTGAACAAATTAATTATCAACACTTTGATAATTATTTAAGGATTAGAATATGCATTAATTTATTTCTATATAATCCGTTTGACTTAATTAATTAATTATGACGGTTCACAACAGTACATAATTAATCAGTCAACATATCATATTGTTGCATTCCTTAATACAACCAAATAAATAATGCACGCATGGTCAAAACCTATTTGTGTGACCCTTTGAGGATTTATGCTCTGTTGGACATGGAAAATAAATCGCTATTTATTTCCAATAATCATAAGCGGTATCTAGCAACACGTTATGATTCCCAATTCGCATAAATAGTGTACTGCTACAATATTTTAATCCTGCATAAGAAATAATAGTATATCCTTGTCTGATTCTTATGTCACATGATATCATCGTATAATCCAAGATAGGAATGTGTCATTCTTGCAGATTATACGTTTCTTGATCTAGAGATGACTGTATCAGTTGCTAGCAAACAATCCATCTCCATCAAGGGGCCCAAACAGATATCATCGCTCACTAAGTAAATTAATGAGGGACATAAGATTTTCTTGATGAACAACTTTTCCCCGCACATTTCAAGAGAACATAAATAAAGTCCGTATAGCAGCCCTTATCAGGAATCAACGGTAGACGATATTTATTGAACCTATTCTCATGTGGAAAAGTTGAACCATCTCAAACTTAGAATCAAACTCAAATGAAATAAATAATGACACATAACACAATCCATATATTTATTTCATTGGGTCGTGTCCTGTACTATGTTCCATAACATACACATATGCAATTAAGTTGGCAACTCCTTACCTATGATTTGTAGAACTTAATCATCACTTAACTTGCATACTAATCTTATCCGATAATTAATATTCCTTGTTAATTATCAAGATTACGGACCTTTTAGATTTATTATTGTCATTTATTATAAATGAAACACAGAGATCTACAATTCAGATCCTCAACCTGAATGATCTGTCAATAAATAAATCAAGGAATAAATGATCAAATATCATCAATAACATAAACCATAGAAGTAGCCATATAATGATTGACTTCTAGGACATAACTCTAACAATCTCCCACTTGGCCTAGAGTCAATCAACAGTGACTTCTAGCCAGTGCATAGTACTCAATGTAATATCCAAAATATACATGTCTCATACTAAAGCCTCAAAAGATAAAAGATACAACTCAAAGCCACTCAGGCATACGCCTAATCCCCATGGATGCAACATGCAACTCATGCGCGGCTCGAGATAGAGGCTTTGTCAGAGGGTCCGCTGTGTTCGCGGCACCGTCCACCTTCTTGACCTTGATCCATCCGTCATTCACAAACTGACGGATAAGATGGAATCGTCGTAGAATGTGCTTGGTCTTCTGGTGAGACCTAGGCTCCTTTGACTGAGCTATGGCTCCCGTGTTGTCGCAGTAGAGATCCACTGGACCAAAGATGCTTGGAACCACCTCCAGCTCGGTCAAGAATTCCTTGATCCAAACTCCTTCTTTCGCCGCTTCACCAGCCGCTAAGTATTCTGCTTCGGTGACGGAATCGGCCGTGGTATCCTGTTTGGAACTCTTCCAACTCACGGCTCCACCATTGAGCAGATATACGAAACCGGACTGTGACTTCGCATCATCTCAATCGGTTTGGAAACTAGCATCGGTGTAACCACTTACAACGAGCTCTTGGTCTCCACCGTACACGAGAATGCTATCCTTTGTTCTCTTGAGATACTTGAGGATATTCTTGACTGTGGTCCAATGTGGCATACCAGGGTTAGCTTGGTATCGACTAGTCACACTAATCGGATGCGCAACATCGGGGCGAGTGCATAGCATGGCATACATGATCGAACCGACTACAGATGGATACTTGAACCGCTTCATGAAATCCCTATCTGTATCAGTCGTCGGACATTGAGTCTTGCTCAAGAATATGCCATGTGACATAGGCAAGTAACCCTTCTTGGAACCAGCCATTTTGTGTTTTTCCAACACTTTGTCAATATATGCATCTTGGCTCAAACCTAACAACCTTCTTGATCTATCTCGATAGATCTTGATCCCTAGGATGTAGGCGGTTTCGCCCAAGTCTTTCATTGAGAACACTTTCTTCAATAAATCCTTGACTGCATTCAATTCGGAGATATCATTCCCGATCAAGAGTATATCATCAACATATAGAACAAGAAACACAACCACGCTCCCACTAATCCTCTTGTAAACACAAGGTTCCTTTTCGCTTTGAATGAAATTCAACTTCTTGACCTCTTCATCAAAGCGTTTGTTCCAACTCCTTGATGCTTGCTTCAATCCATAAATGGACCTTTGAAGCTTGCACACCTTGTTAGCATTCTTTGGATCCACAAAACACTCGGGTTGTGTCATGTACACATCCTCTTCCAAGTTGCCATTTAGGAAGGCAGTTTTGACATCCATTTGCCATATCTCATAGTCATAATATGCGACAATTGCTAACAAGATCCGAATTGACTTGAACATGACGACGGGCGAGAAGGTTTCTTCATAGTCAATACCATGAACTTGCTTGTAACCTTTCGCAACTAATCGTGCTTTGTAAATGCTCAAGTTGCCATCCATGTCGACCTTTCTTTTAAAGATCCACTTGTTCTCAACGGGTTTTACTCCGTCGGGAAGGTCAACCAAGGTCCATACCTTATTTTCATACATGGATTGCATTTCGGATTCCATGGCTTTAAGCCATTCCTTGGAGTCGGGTTTATCTTTCATATCCTTTATGGTCAAGGGTTCGTCATTCGCAATGACGAGAACATCGTGTAAACCCAAGTACCTTTCGGGTGGACGACTTTCCCTCGTTGACCTTCGTAGGATCGGTGCTTGGGGTTGAGGCTCTTGAACTTGTTCCACAACAGCTTGTGGACTTGGTTCTTGATCCTCAAAAGTTTGAGTGTCTTGAACACTATCGACTCGCGATATGTTCGAGTCCTCATTTGAGGGAGTGTACTCTTGAATCTCTTCCACAACGGCTTGCGGAACGGGTTCAGCTACAACCTCGTTTGGCACTACATTGGGAATCGCTGAATTGCCTACTTGAGGCACATCTTGCGGTGGTTCATGAATTTCTTCAATGACCACATTACTCCCACTACTTCTTCTTGAGAGAAACTCCTTCTCTAAGAACACACCATAACGAGCAACAACTATCTTGTTCTCATTGCGGTTGTAGAAGTAGTAACCCTTAGTTTCCTTAGGGTATCCCACGAAATGACACTTGTCCGATTTGGGTCCAAGCTTATCACTCATTAGCCTTTTCACATAAGCTTCACAACCCCAAATCTTGAGAAACGACATGCTTGGTTTCCTACCAAACCAAAGCTCATAAGGCGTCTTCTCAACGGACTTTGATGGAACACGGTTTAATGTAAAAGCTGCGGTTTCTATTGCAAAACCCCAAAACGATTTAGGCAAGTCGGCTTGGCTCATCATCGATCGAACCATGTCTAGCAAAGTTCGATTCCTCCTTTCGGATACACCATTCCATTGTGGTGTTCCCGGTGGAGTGAGTTGTGGAACGATTCCACACTCCTTTAGATAATCACCAAATTCGTGGCTCAAGTACTCTCCACCTCGATCGGAACGCAAGACTTTGATCTTTCGATTGAGTTGGTTCTCAACTTCATTCTTGAACTCCTTGAACTTTTCGAAGGATTCGGACTTGTGCCGCATCAAGTAGATATACCCGTATCTACTATGATCATCGGTGAAAGTGATGAAATATGAATAACCTCCTCGTGCGCAAATGCTCATAGGTCCACATACATCGGTATGCACGAGGTCTAATAAGCCACTTGCCCTTGTACCTTTGTTGGTAAAAGGCGCTTTGGTCATCTTTCCCATCAAACATGATTCGCATGTGTCAATTGGCTCGAAAGCGAATTGATCCAAGAGACCAACTGTTTGTAATCTTTTGATGCGTTTCTCGTTTATATGACCTAAGCGGCAATGCCACATTAGAGTCGTACTTTCATGTGAGATCTTACGTTTTCTACTGTCATGTTCAACACTCAAAACATGTTCGTTAGAATCAAGCACATAAAGACCATTCAATAAATGCGCAACACAATAACAAACATCATCACGCAACAAAGTACAACTTTTGTTCTTTATTACAACACCAAATCCATCCAAGTCTAAACACGAAATAGAAATGATGTTCCGAGTGATACAAGGAACTACATAAACATCTTTTAGTTTCAAAACTAAACCAGAAGGCAAAGTAAGCTCTACGTTCCCAACGGCCATAGCGGAGACGCACGTGCCGTTACCGACGCGGAGTTGAACTTCGCCTTTCTCGAGCCGCCTCCTACTCTTTAGTGCCTGCACATTTCGACAAATGTGAGCACATGAACCAGTATCAAATATCCAGTCTGTACTAGAGGTAGCGAGAAGGATTTCAATGACAAATATACCTGAAGTAGAAGGCCGGACAGTTCCCGCCTTCTTGTCAGCGAGGTACTTGGGGCAATTCCTCTTCCAATGGCCCTTGTTGCTACAGTAGTAGCACACGGTCTCGGAAGTGGCCGGGTTCTTCTTTCTCTTGGAACCCTCGGGAGCTCCCTTGGCCGAACCTTGGGGCGTCACCGTGCCTTTGCCCTTTCTAGTTCTGCGGGTCTTTCTTTTCTTGCTCTTCTTGCTCTTGTCACTCACCGCAAGAACATCTTTGGGCCCTTTTTCCTTTTTGAGACTCTCCTCCGTCTCGACAAGCATGTTTTGGAGATCATCCATGCTCTTGTCCATGCCATTCATCCGGTAGTTCACAACAAAACCGGTGAAACTATGAGGGAGAGAGTTGAGAATGAAGTCTTGAATCGCCCCTGACGGGAAGGGCGTATCAAGCCTTTCGAGCTGCCGAAATAACCCCGCCATCTTCATGACGTGTGGCCCGACTTCATGACCTTCCGCCAATCGAGTATTGGCGACGGCCTTGATGAGACGAGCCCTTTCGGTGCGGGCCTTGGTTTGGAACATGTTCGAGAGACGAGAGACCATTTCAAACACTCCATAACCACTATCCATGAACTCCTTTTGGAGTTCCGCCTCCATGACAGCGACAATCAGGACGGACATCTCCATGTCGTCCATGACGTGCTTGTCATGGGCATCCTTGTCCGCTTGAGGGGCATCCGACTTGGGAGCCGCGGGGATGGGAGTGGTAAGGAGGTATTCCTTCTTTTCAAACCTTAGGACAAGCCTTAGGTTCCGGTGCCAATCCAGAAAGTTGGCACCGTTGAAGGCGAGCTTTTCTTTCTCTAAAAGAGATCGAAGCGAAAAGGATGAGGAAGACATCTACAACAATTAATTCAAATTAAGGCCAATTAGTTTATGTTTTTATTTTATTTTCAATAAAGTAAAACTTTCACTACTTTAATATATGTCCCTTAAAAGTAATGAATTTCCAAGACCCCTATTTTCGTCAAGTTGGACCTGCTATGGCACGTCACCCAAAATGACTAGATAAGGTAGGTTCTCTTTAACCAATCATACAACTTTATGATTCTTGGTTCGCATCGCGAACTTCGCCCCGATGTCCAAACTCTAGTTGGGTCCATCGATAAGTAACATCTCTCTATTTGCTCCTTACAAATCCCTTTATTTGTACCCGGACTATCAAATTGACAATCATGACGTCCGCTTGGGCGGACCGCGCCATGAGAGGGCAATTGACGTGAAGGGGATAGAGAGAAGGAGGGCGGTCGACTTAATCAAATTTGGGACAAACAATTATGTGACTATTGTTTGGTGGTCGTGTAATCATACACCCATACCTATCCTATGACATTCATAGCATCCACAAACATTCACATAATAATAAGCATCTCAAGCATTGTTGTGGGTTTGTATGGCTCCCGCTTGCATTAGTTCCGCCGCATCTCCATGTAGCAAAACTAATCTAATTGTCCCTCCCACTAATCATATGGATCCTATCCTATATAATTAAAGGACAAAATACATGTGAAAATATCCCTAATTCCCTCCTAGCCTTAGGGGCATGCAAGCCTCACAAGTTACATTAAGAAATTAATCATAATTAATTAATTAACCATGGCACCAAAGGCCTTACATACAATCAATCACATGCATTCACAAATTACAACACACAAGGCATTGGTTTCTTGAGCCATACTAAACCCACGATCCTTCCTACAAAACAAAGTTAGCACATGTCCCTTTGTTTCTTAATTAACAACAATGAATTAGAGTCTTTGCACATCGCTTGTAGTTCGGGTCTTTCCGCATAAAAGTTTAACTTTTAAACAACTAATTTGCTTAAACCATTTGAAAAGCCAATTCAACAATTGTAAACAGAAAGGAGGAATATCATGGAGTATTCTAATTAATTTATTCAACCAATTTGATTAATTAGAAAATACTTTAACTATTTAAAATATTAAATGGGACCCGATAAAATTCGAAGTTTTTCGGTCTCCAAAAATTATGAAATAAATAATGCATACTCTCTATTATGAGTGTAACTATCTGTCAAAATTTCAGGGAGAGATCACTTACCATCAGAGAGAAACAAAATTAACAAATCGTCAAACTGTGCGCGAAACACCGTTATCCGATTTTCTGTTTTTGTCTAACTCTTTTGGTCTGTAGGATCATCTTCCAAAACGTTTTCATGAAAACATTTTACATAACAAATCTACTATATGTTATTGGCTACCAATCCATCAAACGAAATCCAACTAGTCTTATTTAAAATCATCAAGATAAATAGCAAACAAGCCACTTACCCTGTTCTGAAACAGACTAACGACTAAAAACTATTGACTCAGTTGAGGTATCAAACCTTAATAAAATTCTTTGAAACTAATTTTCACAGAATCTTAACTTCAAGTAGAAACTTTCTATTCAAACATTTTTTCATAAAGTTTTCTCAATAAGTACAGTTTATCCAAACAATCAGTTTGTTGGAAAACCAGATCTGACAACCGATTCATTTCTCATGACTTGAACGCCCACATAAAATCCGAAACATGCAACAAATTTTACATGTCCAGAAAGAGCATCAAGTTTACAAGATTTCTAGCCAAGAAATACAGATAGTTATTTTCGAAAAATAAATCCTTCATACCTAAAACACAGAACTGTGCAGCAGAGTACCAGATCTGCGCACCGTTACCGTTTAATTCACCATAAATTCATAACAACTTAGAAAAAGGTGAAACTAGTGGCTAAAGAACCACATCTCACAGATCTACAACCTTCAATAAAATTTAGAATTTTTCTGAAAGCTTTTCTCAGCGAAAAAACCAAAAAAATGTAGAAAACAGAACAGAAATCCAGACAGCAAGCAAGTGCATCACTAATCCATGTGTTAATTAATCATTTCTCAACTAATTATGTGTTAAAATGCTTTAGAACGACCTAGAGCTCTGATACCACTGTTAGGAAGTCTAAGTTTTCAAATTTTTTTGTGCTAATTAACCATTTAATAAGCAATCCAAACGACTTAGACCTCGAAGGATCTAGTCCAAGCATTCACACACAAGAGAGAGAGGTTAGGAAGGCTACCTCTCCTTGTATCGCAACAAGGAGGCTCGAATCCGACGATGTCGAGGTTGTGCGCACCACCACGCGTGTCTCGGCCTCAAGTCCACCAAGGTATTAACCAAAACCTCGATCTATGCTAGTAGATGAGAGGTTAAGCCTAATCCCTTCCTTCCATTTGCCTTAATTAACTATTTAATTGGATGGAGGCAAGAGGTGCTCAACACATGAGCTTAAGAGAGCAATGGTGGAGAGGAAAAATTCTGAAATTTTTCCTTTAATTTTCGTCCAAAATATTAGGGAGAGAGAAAAAGGCAAGGTGGCTAGGGTTTTGGCTCCCAAAGTGGTCCTTTTATAGACCAACCACTCTCCCAAAAAGTTGTAACTAATTTACAACTATGCCATCACTAGGGCAGCCATAAAATGGGCCTAAATGGGCTCTATCAAATTATTTAATTGGTCCTCTAATTCAATTAATTAGTGGCCCAATTAATTGCTCTCAATTTGGACCTTTAATTTACCATTTAAATATAGGCCCGTTAGCTCAAATTAATTACTTTAATTAATTCATGTTGAACAAATTAATTATCAATACTTTGATAATTATTTAAGGATTAGAATATGCATTAATTTATTTCTATATAATCCGTTTGACTTAATTAATTAATTATGACGGTTCGCAACAGTACATAATTAATCAGTCAACATATCATATTGTTGCATTCCTTAATACAACCAAATAAATAATGCACGCATGGTCAAAACCTATTTGTGTGACCCTTTGAGGATTTATGCTCTGTTGGACATGGAAAATAAATCGCTATTTATTTCCAATAATCATAAGCGGTATCTAGCAACACGTTATGATTTCCAATTCGCATAAATAGTGTACTGCTACAATATTTTAATCCTGCATAAGAAATAATAGTATATCCTTGTCTGATTCTTATGTCACATGATATCATCGTATAATCCAAGATAGGAATGTGTCATTCTTGCAGATTATACGTTTCTTGATCTAGAGATGACTGTATCAGTTGCTAGCAAACAATCCATCTCCATCAAGGGGCCCAAACAGATATCATCGCTCACTAAGTAAATTAATGAGGGACATACGATTTTCTTGATGAACAACTTTTCCCCGCACATTTCAAGAGAACATAAATAAAGTCCGTATAGCAGCCCTTATCAGGAATCAACGGTAGACGATATTTATTGAACCTATCCTCATGTGAAAAAGTTGAACCATCTCAAACTTAGAATCAAACTCAAATGAAATAAATAATGACACATAACACAATCCATATATTTATTTCATTGGGTCGTGTCCTGTACTATGTTCCATAACATACACATATGCAATTAAGTTGGCAACTCCTTACCTATGATTTGTAGAACTTAATCATCACTTAACTTGCATACTAATCTTATCCGATAATTAATATTCCTTGTTAATTATCAAGATTACGGACCTTTTAGATTTATTATTGTCATTTATTATAAATGAAACACAGAGATCTACAATTCAGATCCTCAACCTGAATGATCTGTCAATAAATAAATCAAGGAATAAATGATCAAATATCATCAATAACATAAACCATAGAAGTAGCCATATAATGATTGACTTCTAGGACATAACTCTAACAGTCCTGACTAGCTCCTGCAGTCTCGTGCTCAGGGTAGAAATCGTCCACTTGTCCGGAGAAGTCTTGTGGAGCACCTGACGAACGAAACTCACACGTTAATATCTATTCTAACGATCTACCCCATTCTGGTTATTGGTGTACAAAACCATACTTAAAACTAGACATTTACAAAGGAGTTCAGGTTCTAACCTAAAGAAAGTTGGACTTAGATTTTTTAATAGGAATTCTGTTTTAAAGTATGTTATTTTATTTAATGAAATACTTTGTAAAATTTTGGCAGAGTTTCATTTAAAAAGTGAGTGTGAAGGAAGATGTTTTAAACGAGTCCCTACAGTCCAAACTATGTGTTTGAGTCGTGAAAACTTTAGTTTAGAAGTTATATTGAAAATATATTTTTGTTAAAGAGTGTCTATGATAATTAAAGTACTCTTATCAACTTTATTAAACGATAGTGTGTTCCTAATTATTCTTTAAATTACAAGTTTATTTCTATCAAAGTCTTTATTTATAATTTACTTTTATTACTTTGTATTTTCACGTTACAAGAATGTATCATTTTGAATAAAGCACCTTTATAAAAGATAGTTTCCTAGTTACTCTAATATTGACAACAATGTGCTACACGTGTATTAATTAGTTTATAAAATCATGTATCATTTAAATGATGTTTTATTCCAATTAATCTTTATAAAAGAGAAAACTTATGTCATGCCATTAAAGAATATAATACTAAACTTACTTGTACAAAAATATTTGTAATCATATCAAGTCTATTAAATTTATGTCACATAACTTGCTTAAATATTTAAGGATAGTTCAAAAATATTTGTTTAAGTAAATTGACGTTTTAACGTGTTGGTGTTTTAATGCGTTTGGAATCAAACAGTCCGGATGATTGGACTGTTAGTAATCATCTCCCATCTTTAAGTTTACATATTAGTCCGATTTCATTAAATACAACTTAATTTATTATTAATCTCATTTTTAAGTTAATCACTTTTAATTAATTTAATTAATCTATATGTTAATCCTGAAATTATATATGGACCTGGCCCAGTCAAGAAATTTAAGTTCTTTAAAGTCCACGGCCGGCTAAGAGGAAAAAGGCCCAGTGCAAAGGCCCACAACAGAAGCAGGCCCAGTCCTCAATAGAGAGAGAGCGGCCCAGAAGAAATTACACGGCCCAGGTGGGAAATAAGGGGCCCAATCCTGATGCCTAAAGGATCGGGTTCAGCGGGTGAGTGGGTTTCGGGGATCAAATCCGAACCCACAACCAAAATTAGATCCAACCCATTCATATGTCAAACTTGACCCGCAATCCCATCACATTTACACAAAAGTCCTCAGATCTATTTAATTTACACTAAAAATTATATTAGGGTCCTTAATAACAGGAACATTCACGAACTGGTCCAATTCCAATTCAAACATTTTTACAGAAAGGTCCCTGATAACAAGAAACCTCACAGAAAAGGCCCCTGGCAGCACATCAAAGCATACTAATGAGCAAATAGCACGGTACCAACCTGGTACAAGGCCTGTACCAGCCCAGTACCCAAGCTGAGAGCACAAGCAACACAGATCAAACATTATAGACCCAGAATAAAGGCGTTTAACACCTCTCATTTCAAATCAAAGTCTCAACAAGCATTCAAAAGAGTTCAGCACAAGCACATCTATTCCTAACACATTTCACAGATCAAGCAAAGCTCAACCGAGCCATCAAACAAGCATCAAACACAGATCAATTCAAATTAATAGAGGTCATGCAGCAGTTACTCACTCAATTCATCAAAGCAACCGCAAATAGCAATTCAAATCAATGCATGCCTCTCGAGCCAACACAGCACAACAAAGAAAAAGGAGAGAGAGAGAGAGGAAGTCAACCAAACCGAGATAGCTAGACAAGAGAAGAGGGATTTAAGAGGAAGGAGGAGATGGGCGGTGGACATCAAACCAAATAGAATTGGGTTCAGAAAATCCAATCAAGTCCATCAATTTGATTGGTTGTCAAAACGGCACAGATCTAACAGTCCAAAATAATTTAGATTTTTGAAATCCAGATCCAACGACTCAGAACAGAGGAAACTAACTAATTTTTTATCTAATCAGTAAATCATAGTTTTTAATTAAGTTTTAAACTATAGAAATTTTTATGAATTGATATTAAATTCCTTGTTAATTTTATTTATTTGTTTGCTTGAAGTTTAATTAAATATGATCATCTGATTTTCAGTTTCAATCTATTTGTATTGTAATTTCTGAAAATTTCCTTAAAATTTTAAATTAGCTGTTAAATTACGATTTTATTTAGTTCTGAAATTAGTTATCATTTTTAAAGTTAAATTTTATTTTACAATTTTACGGGTTTTCACAGCTGAGACTAAATAAATTGTTTGGACCCCCTCCCTATTGAGTCTCTTCATGAAATTTTAGGTGTATACTCAGAAAAATATGTACAACCCATTGGCACCAAGAATTTTTCTAAAATCCTCTCCTAATTATTTTATTTAATTTCTCCCAATGTAGGGTCTTCTTTGCATAAAATGTGACTTCTACAGGGCTTCTGGCCAATCTAGGGGAACCATAATTTTTCTCATGCTTCACTGAATTTTTAGGTGATTTTCCATAATTTTTGGAGTCCATCTGGTATTTTCCATGAATTTTTCCAAACTCCTTGTATTTATTCGCCATGGAATTACCCAATTATTTCGCGAATTTGGCACCACAAAATAGGGTCAAACACTTACTTCACAAATGTCATATAGTGTGTGGCACCTGAGTCAATAATTCAATCATTCAATTCTCCTTGAGTAAGAAATGACATACTTTTGTTGTCTGTTTTACCAATTTTTTCAGTTGATTGTCCACTTGTGCTTGTTTCTCCATCCATGCTCAGAATCCTCTGATTTCTCCTCTGTTTGGATCGAATGGCCATCAGTTTGGACCGAACCAATAGGAATTTGGACCTAATTTTCTTCAGTTCGGACCGAAACCGCCCCTGCTTGTGGCTTGTTGACCACTACATATGCTTGAGACCTTCCTTGTTGCTTGCCTTTTCTGCCCTTGAACCAGTCTGGGTACCCAATTATCTCAAAACCTTATCTCGTGTATGCCCCGTTTTTCCATAATGAGTGCACTTCAATTTTGCCTTGTCCTGACCATGGAAACTAGAAGAACCTTTAAGAAACATGGCCAAAGAGTTTTGAGTCATACCATCATCCCTTTTAAGAATGACTATTTGTCGCTTGACTTCTCGGTCAACAATTCCATAGGCTTGCTCAACTGTTGGAAAATGTGTGACTTGTAACACGTTTGATCTCAAACAATCAAGACAGTCATCTAGTCCAGCAAGGAAGGTCGACACCCTAGATTTCTCCTAATGTTCTCTAAACATCTCTATGTCTTCTGCACTCTTCATAGGGTAGGGGCATCTAAAATCAATCTCATTCCATAGCCCTTATAGAGCAATATAATATTCTTCTAGCTTGCTTGTGTCCTTCACTCGAGACACCTACCTATTAAGGTCAAAGACTTGTGTCTCATCATTACCATCATAATAAGTTCTTGCAAGAGCTCTCCACATCTCGCTCGCTGTTTGATAACGTAGGTACATAGGCATGAGAGTTTGATCCAATGAATTTATCAACCGGCTCTTAACCACCAAGTCTTCCATGCTCCACTTGGCATATGCTACCTCGTTTGGCTTTGGAAGCGCCGGATTACCCGTGAGGTGCTCCATCTTGTCTCGACCCATGACATACATACTAACTATCTCGGACCAGATTGCAAAATTAATTTGAGCCATCTAATTTAATGAAAATTGGTGAAGCAGAGATTTCAGGATTTAACGAGGTTAACACACAAGCACTCACAAAGACACAAGATTTAACGAGATTCAGCACCAACTTGGTGCTTATGTCCTCCACATTCACACACCCATATTTTTTTTATTTTTCTGTTAATCTCTTTTACAATGAGGGAGAAGGAAAAGAAATTGCCATAGAATTACATAAGGCAACATGTTCGTTTTGGAAGTAAAATCAAATGACACAATTCTTCCTATATTCTTCAAATTTCTTTCTCTTCTGACTCCAATCAGATCCTCTTGATATAGGAATACACCAAATTGACGAGCAACCTTCATATTTAGAAAGATTTGACATAATTGCACAATTATCTTGCCAACTATACTCTGGCGGTGCACCTGTTCAGACAGAATCACACCCAGTTTGGACCAAACCACATTCTGATCCACCCGAATCACACCCATTCAGACCGAATTGTTCTTCAATGCCATGAGTCCATGATGCACACTTCTCAGTTTGGTCCAAGTGAACCCTTATTGGGACTGAACAATGACTTGTTGATATCATCATATTTCATTGGTATTTGGACCGTACTTGGCACTCAAAACACACTTAAACCAACAAATTATTTAATAAATTGCCATATTTTTCCAAGATTTGGCTCTGCCAGTGTTACTTCTCTTCTCTGTACAGGTTTTGATGATTTATGATGATCTTGAAGCGTATAGATGGATTCCCGATGTTCCCTGCGCGCTAGACAACTCATTCCTAGCATTGGAGGCGATTTTTAGCGCTCTGTTCGGACCGAATAACATCATGTTAAGTCTGAATGCACTGTAGCCGGCACACCTTGTCAGACCACATCTCTCTCCACCTTTTTCGGTCCGAACAGGACCCTGTTCGGTCCGAACAGATCACCGCCATTACTCATATGGAAGGTTTTTCTACATGGCAACTCTTGGTTTTGGCATATTTTCTTGCCTTGGCGATCAGGTAACCTCCCCAAGCACCAGAGGACGTCCATATATACTCCCACACGCCTGAGAAAAGGCATCATACATTCCGTACCCTAATTTCCACCTTTCCAAAGGCGTTTCTCTCTTTTTCCTTTGGAGATCATCAACATTGAAGCGACGGTAGCAAGGAGACCAGTTTGGCGACCATCCAGCAACACCCCACTGCCTTGAAGACTGAAAGATCGAAGCAAAAAGGAGTATTTGGTTTATTCTTCTATGTGTTTTATCTCTTGATTTGATAGGCTTGTATCTCTACTGTTATTTCATATTTGTTGTGTGTTTTGTTACTATGTTAGGCTAGTTATTTATGTTGTCTTAGGATTAGGGAAGTAACTTGATGTTTGGATGACGTTTATTTGACTCGTTAAGACATACTATGTTTTAAGATTTGTTTATTGAGAATTATATCTTTTACTTGTGTTAAAATACTTATTAAATCTCTAATTACCTTCTAGTTGAACAGCTGCATCTAGTAAGTCTAAGTTAGGATAAACAAGTCAATTTTAATTCAAGTACTTGGGGTAAATTGTAGATCCGAAAGGGGAGATTAGTTGAAACAAAAAGTATAACTTTTAGACCAGTCCAAAAAACCTCTAAATACCCTTACGAACTCCAATAAACAAGTTTAATTGATTGAATTCTAAAAGTTGTGAACCAATCAAGTTAATTAGGTTAGGTTGTGATTAAACCAGTATCTGTCCCAACAAGCTAAAGTTGAGGTTTAGAATAAGTAAGTTTGACCAATAAACCTTGATTTAAAGCGTTAGTTTGCATAACGGACCGATTAAACCCACCTTTGCCTTCTGTTCGGACCGAACATACTCCTGTTCGGAACGAACAGAGTGGCAACTGTAGCTAAAATGCGAAATTAAGTGCGAAAGTGCTTAGTTTCGAGTTTTAGCGTCCAAACACAAGTGAAACCTGACCCCTAAGACACTTTTTTTCTCTGTTGAAAACCCCAAAACTCTGTCTTTACTTATTTTTATATTATTTAGATTATTTTATCTTATTTTAAATATCGAAATCGACCAAAAATATTTACTTTAGTGTATTGTTTAGTTTTCTATTATTTGAAATTTCATAAATTATTCCTGTCTAGATTTTAAGAAATGATAAGTCCGGTACTCATAGATCCGTCTCTTGGGTTCGACCCTAAAGCTATATTCTGAACGATTAGTGAGGTCATGCTCTAGGTTTTTAAATTTATTTGATTCCTAGGTTTTAAGCCATCATCACTTGTATTTTGAACAATATCATGACATCACATGCGGCCCTACATGCATATGTCTTAGATCCTTAACGATCCATTTTGGCGTTACGTGAATTAGGGGTGTCTAACGTTAGAAATGGCCACGAAACAAGGGTGTTTCGTTAACCGTTTTATTTCGGTAATGAAACTGGTTTGTGTTTTGTTAATCGTTTCGCAGTGAATAAACGGTCAAAATTCATTTAATTTTCCTGATTTTTGTGAAATTTACGTGATTTTGCCTTTTTCATTGTTTCGTTAATCGTTTCGCTAAGTAGGACGAAATAAAATTTTGTTTCGTTAACCGTTTCATCAAGGACGAAACTAAACGTTTAAATATTAACCTAGGTCAAATAAATAATCTCGTTTACCTGACTAGTCATTTATAGTAAAGCTAAGGTGTCGAACCCACAAGGACGGAGTCTGAGTACTAGTTCTTTTATGTTCTGAAAAGCTAGAAGGCTAAATTTTGTTTGGTTTTGGGTGTAACAAGTAATAAATGAAAGGCCAAAATTAAACTGCAAATAAATAAATATTTTTGAAGGTTTAGTGGATTTAATATGCAAAAGTATGCCTCAGGGAATTAGTTTCATCTGTGATTAGGTCGAGTGTCAACCCATTGATTTTCATCGCTGGAATCGACGAATGCGTTGGACAGAGCCACCATTCGGCCTACCATTCGGCCAGGACAGGCCGAACAGACAACTGAATGGCTGCTCTGGACAGCACATACTCCATGCAATTATTGTGTTTTCGATCCATGCTTAATATCACGTGTTGTGAAAGGTCGAGTGACAGTAACTAAACTCTCTAACCTATGATTTTTACCTTGAATTAAGGCTTGATACCATATTATCCTAACGCCTCTTGAATTGCTAACCTAACTTTCGTTGGTCAATTATCCAAGTCTGTTGTTGTGGTTCAATGAGACAACTAATTAATGATTAGTTAATTAGAAATCGTGTCATACAACTTGATTGTTTATCTTTAGATTTTAACATATCTCGTGATATTGGTATTGGTTAACTTATCAATTCAATATTTAATTACCCCAACTAAATGTGAGCATTCATCAAGTCGTGTATAATGACTAACAAGCAAACAATAACAAGTTATAAAATCGATTGATATCAAATTTTAAACAATTTTCAAGTTCATGTAAAATTCGACCCAATCTGTCAAATAAGCATCAACAACAGAATGAAAGCACAACCAATTAAATTCCTTGAAAATTCACCATGAAACAGATTCAAAATAGTGGCATTCGACCAGGTATTCGATCGAATGGTAGGCCGAATGGACAATAATAGCAGCCAAAATTCAAGAAAAAATTGTCATTTTTGCAGAAAAATTCCCTAAATGCCCCCCAAACTTAGAATATGGCATTGTCATCAATGCATCATCTCATGACATTATTAAATAAATAAAAGTAAAAATGACAAAAGAGAACATACCGAATCAAAACCAATAGAAGGGGTCGTAGGGACCGCCAGGCGGTGGCGGCTGCTGTGGATTGAATAGAGGCACATGCAGGTGTTGCTCACATGGTGAGTGTGGTGGTGGTGGCATGAGCTCGTCTTGCATCATGTTGGGATCGTCCCGTCCTCCACGAATGTAGCCATGTTGCTTGTAAAAGGCCAACTCATCTTCCCATGTGGTGAGGCGCTTGTTAACCCTGTCGAGCTTCTCAGAGTTTTCTTTTACCTCCGCCTTGGTTTCATCGCTTAAGCGGTGGAGTTCCTTCATTTCTTTTCTTGTCTCGGCCGAGTCGCGACAGAGGTTATCCATGAACTCAATGAAGTAGTCCAGGCACTCCAAGGGGTTCATGTGATAATTGCACGAAGTGCTGCTGCTGCCGCCACTGCTAGAACCTATTGTTCGGCCACTTGTTCGGCTGGGGCCAGCCGAATGGGTCCCCGAATGGTGGCCTTGGCTGAAGATATCCATGAAATTCGCCTCTTCTGGTGGGTCCGGATTGTAACCTGCAAGGATTAGCCAAGTCTCGGGCCCAGAGGGAACTATTTGGTTAGGATATGGCAAATAAAATGAAGGCCGGCCATTGAGAAGCCACTTGTACCGCTCACCACCACGACTTTCCACAATTTCAATGAATCCATACCTTTTTAGCATACTGATGTTCAAAAGAGTGGACCACGAGCATATACTACCTGTATCAAATCTCACACCAAGCTTCTTGGCAATGTGTGTCACATATGCCCTCATTGTAATGTACCCATTGTCGCTCGAATTTGTAATCCCCATCCAGTGTCGCACCATAAGAAATGTGAGATTTACCTTGATAGGATCGTTGCGGAGTATGTTGTCAAGCAAGACTGCATCCTCAATATTCAATCGCACCATAGTCTCTCCACGAGCATAGATAGTGGACACAAGTATCCGGTGCATGACACGAAGAGTTAGGCGTTGGATCCATGAAGCCTCAAACCCATGGTCTTGACTTGAGGCAGTTAACCTTAACCACAATGAATCCCTTGACTCGCCCCACCGAAATTCAGGACGGTCCACTGTATCTTCAATCACCAAACCTAAGTATTCAGCCAAAGCTGACAAAAAGAAATACCTTGTTTGATCCCTCATTCTGATCTTGATGTACTGCTGGCCATTCTCACCTGTTTTGAGGGATATGGAGGAAATGAGCTCGATGGTTAGGTTTCGGTAGGCTCTTTCCTTAATGCGACAGAACAGGTATTTGAACCCAATGCCCATGAGAAGTTGAGTCACCTCTCGGCCCATGCCAAGTTTATCCAAAGTACCTTCATCAAAAAGCCGCGTGTGGTAGAACAATTAATGGAGCAAGCGGCGTGTAGGAATCCTAAATCCAAACTCTTGCTCATAAATCCTAAATCCTTTTTCTGAGACTCAACAATTTATGGAGCATGCGGCGGGTAGAAGTCCTAAATCCAAACTCTTGCTCATAGGGCTGTGCCGCTGGGTCATACTCTCCATCCAATTCCGGGTCGGAATTCGGATCTACATTGTAAACCCTTGGTTGGTTCAGTGGTTGGTTGGAGGATTAGGTTCGATTTAAGGATTCTCCACTTGCTTGGCGAGAACGGGATCTGGTTATGCGGAACATGGTGGGTTAGGTTGTTGTTTTGGTGAAGCGAGTGGCTTTCAGCTTGGTTTTGGCACTGGAACTAGCCTGTTTTGGGTCTTGTTCGGCTGGGTGTGGCCGAATACCTAGCCGAATGGTCCTGGTTTGGCTCTATTTTGTGTAGCGGGCCAATCGAGTCACGCCTAAATCAGTCCAAAGATGAAATTAACCCTAAATTCAACTCAATAATACATCCCCTTTGCTGCCATGCAATGAATACAAACCCAAATTAGAGAGAAATTGAAGGTGAAATAGGAGAGGAGTTCAAACCGAATGCACGTAGTGAGGGGCCGAATTGGCAGCAACTTGCGCTCGTGGAAAGGTATAGGAGTCGAGTGGCAGCAAGCAATGGCTCTAAAAGGCGATTTAGTGGTGACGGTCTTCAACTTTCCTTGAATTTCCTAGGCCGAATGAGAAAGGGATGATAGGATTCAAGGGTAGCAATAGAGAGAGAAGATTGAGGGCTTTTCAGTGGTAGGTTGATCTCGGGAAATTGAGGAGGATGTAGGGGAGTCGCAAGTGAGGCAGTGGAGAGGCAGAGAGCTTGTGTGTTCTGTTTTGCGTTCGGTTGGGCGAGAGAGACGAATGGGAGAGGTAAGGAGAAAATAGGTTTGGTTTGGGTAATGTAGTTAATGGGTTTCAGATTACAAGATAAAGAGACCCGACCCAACAAGCTATTCCCCCAAACATAATTTTCTGCCTTGGGCTTCCTCTTTTCCCGTTCGGCTTGGTATTCCCTTTGGGCCAGTCGAATTAAGCACACAAAGGCCCTGAAACAAAACAACAAAAATTATTTGGGTCAAGTAAATTAATTATACCCCAAGAGTTTGATGAGAGTAAGAATTATAATGTCTTTGGGCTGCCAAATCTAATGCGTTCGGCCCTCTGTTCGGCCAAACCCCAGGCGGGATGGTGTTGATTCAGGTCAAAATTCATGTTTCATCCCTCCAATTCAAGTTTTCTTGGCTTCTTGTGTCTATTGCCTTCTGCCCCACGTGTTGTTCCATGATTTATAACGGTTGATTTGCATGAGGTCGTACGAGGGCGCGTGATGCCGATTTTCACGTCCCTTTTGGTGCTCTTGCACGAATCAACCATTTCCATTCCTATAACATCAAACAACAATTGCTAAAATAAATTAAATATCCTAAGAAAAATCTAAAATCCTAAAAAAAATATTTTTGTCATTTTTATTGTTTTATAATTTTTTGTTATTTTCTTGGATCTTTTTGAAAGAAAAATAAAATGACAAAATATAAAATAAAGTAAAATAAAATTAAAGAGAGAAAAAATTTTGGGTTGCCTCCCAAGAAGCGCTTGTTCTAGGTTTCTAGCTTGACCATCGTTTGTTCTAAGTCGCTACCAGCGGGTCGAGAAGCGAAACAACCATCACTTCTGCCTTATCATGATTTGCAATGTAGTGCTTTAGGCGCTGCCTGTTGACCTTGAATGGCTCCGAGTCCTTGTCGCATATGTCAACCGCACCAAATGGGTAGACCTTGACCACTCGAAATAGACCCGACTAACGCTACTTCAACTTCCCAGGGAAAAGCCTGAGCCTTGAGTTGAACAACAGTACCAAGTCGCCTTCCTTGAATTCACGCCTCAAAATCTGCCTATCATGCAAAAACTTTGATTTTTCTTTATACAATTTTGCATTTTCATAAGAATTGAGACGTACCTCATTGAGTTCATGCAAATCCAAGTTTCGCTTCTCTCCTGCCTTTAGCATGTCCATATTGATGGCTCGCATGGCCCAGTAAGCTTTACGCTCGATTTCTATAGGCAAATGACAAGGCTTACCATACACCAATTTGAAGAGGCTAATGCCTATTGGAGTTGAAAGCGGTGCGATATGCCCAAAGCGCGTCATCAAGTTTCATCGCCTAATCTTTCCTTGAGCGGGCCACAGTTTTCTCCAGAATGCTCTTGATTTTGCGGCTTGAGACCTCCACTAGGGCTTCTTCATGGTCTCATCCACGTGAAACTCCAATCTCCCCCCCCACCCTTACAATTATGGTGCCGTCCCTGGCATCCATCAATATGCCTGCTGTTTTGAAGGAAGGGGCAACCTAGAATGATAGGAACTTCCTTGTCCTCCTCCATGTCCATCACTACAAAATCACTTGGAATAAAAAATTTACCAACCTGAACTAGCACGTCCTCAATGACACCAATGGGCATGCGAACAAAGGAATCAGCAAGTTGAAGGGTTATGCATGTGGGTCACAATTCACCAACACCGATCTTTTCATACACCGATAGTGGCATAAGGCTCACGCTCGCTCCCATGTCGCATAGTGCCTTCCTAATGGTTGCTTTGTCAATTGTGCAAGGTATGGCGAACTTCCCCAGGTCTTCAAGCTTAGGGGGCATCACACTTTTAAAAACATGACTAATTTGATTGGTTAGTTCCACAGTTTTAAGTTCTTCCAAAGAGATTTTGTGTGTGACCACATCTTTTAGAAATTTTGCATAAGAAGGAATATAGGTGATAGCATCAGTAAAAGGAATGGTGAATTTCAAATCTTTGATCACCTCAAGAAAACTCCTCAATTGAGCATCAGCCTTGGATTTGGCCAATCTTTGAGGATATAGAGCAGGAGGGTGGTAAAATTGTCCTTGTTCAGTGCCTTTACCCTTTATTCTGGTTGCTTGGGCTGTGTGCTGTCGGTCGTAGCGATCGAGGCATCGTTCGCTCGCTGTTCATTATTTTTGACCCCTGATCGGCTTGACCCAGCCGAATGGTTGGCCGAATGGTCCTCTGGTAGCATCTCAGTCAGCAATGAGTCCAAGTCACGGTCTGCAGGTGCCTTGGGAGGTTCTGTAGTCCGAAAATTTGTGGCATTTGGCACCCGTTCGGCTGCAGGTTCGGCCGAATGGTAAGCATAACGTCCAATTTGTCGAGCTGAATTCGCCTCAAAACTCGCTGATTCACCTGGCATGGGTGGGTCTTCATACCGGGCACCACTCCGAAGCGTATGGACTGTCTTCATCTCCGCTCGTGGGTTTGGCTCCGGTTGACTTAGGAGTTTGCCTTGTGGGCGAGTGTTTTGTGCCGCGAAAAATCCTTCAATCATCTTCTCCAACCTAGATGCAGCACTTGATTCTTTTTCAAATTTAGCCAAACTATCAAGAATTGTTTCATTTAGCTTACCTTGAGTCTCAATGAATTGCTCCACATGCGGTGCAACATAAGGTTTCTTTTGGAAGTTTTGGCCACGGTTGTTGTTGAATTGGACATTTTTGTTTTGGTTGGGTGGTGGTGGATTGCCCGCACAATTGGTGTAAAGCTTCATAGGGATAAAGGTGCGGTTTTGGTTGGTGTTTTGAGAGTTGTCACCTTCAAAGTCCTCATTTTTCCTAGTTTCCAACGAGGTGTTGCGGTTTTGGTACCAGGCATAGACATCATTCATGGAGTTGACTTACTCGGGCTCTTGGTCACCATATTGAAGAGGACAATCTTGGGACTTGTGACCTTCTTCACCGCACGCGCCATACTCCTTAGAACGCAAGTGTGTGCCATTAATTGTTTGAAACCTTGCAAGCTCGGCTTCCAATTGTGCGATCCGATCACGCGAGGAGATCTCCTTCACCTCGTGCCTTCCTTGGTTGCTTCTCACCGGATTAGGTGCTGACTAATTGTAATGCAAGGCACACCTTTCAATCGCCTCGCGTGCTTGCTCCGCATCGAGCGACGTAAAACTTCCACCTGAAAGAGCATCAACATTCACTTTAATACTGTCATAAAGGCCATTAAAGAATAAGTGAATTGTTAACCAATCTTGAATACCATGGTTGGGACAAGAGTTTTCCAAATCTCTAAATCGTTCCCAAGCCTCTCTGAATGATTCATCCCCCTTTGTTTGAAATTTGTGATTTCCCTTCTAATTTCAAAAGCTTTTTTTGAAAGAAAGTCTGTGCCATTATTCTCCAACTATCAATTGACCATCTTTTCAATGTATTATACAATTTCTTTGCCATATCCCTAAGAGTAAAGTGAAACAAAAGAAGTCTAATTGAACCCTGAGAGACCCCATTGAATTTTAATAATTTAGTACAATCAAGAAAAGCTTGTAAATGAGCATGGGGGTCCTCTTGCTCAAGCTCATAGAATGGGTTTTGTTGCACAAGTGCAACGTGCGCAGGGTTGATTTGCATGTTGTTTGCCACGATCAAGACCGGTCCATCCACGTCCTCGATTCGCAGGGCTGAGTTCTCGCGAAGAGATTTGGTTGGCCCCTGGTATTCGATGGCCGGTGGAGGGTCATTAGGTGTTTCCACGGAGTGGCAACTTGCATAGCGCTCATCCTCAAAGGTTTGGCACTCATTCTCGAGGTTGAGGCGCTCCTGGACAATTCTTTGTTGCTCCAATAGCAGTTCTTAGAGCAAGGCCTCCAGTTGTTGGGTTTGCTTTGCGAAATTTGCCATTTCGGTGCCTGTCCTTCTTTCTGGCTCGCTGTATGTGCTCTGTTCGGTCGAATGGTGGGTCGAATGGGTTGAAAACCTGGTCGGATGGTCCGAGCTCCTCCTCTACAAAGGATTGGTCCGTGCTTGTCTGTCCTGAGCTCCTCAACTAGTAATTGTGTGGTTCAACCGTCTCGCGAGACTTTTTGGACTTTTTTGCCAGAGTTTGTCCTGCGAGGGAAAAGAAGAAAAGGCACAAGTTACTAAATAAGTTAAATATAGACTCTTGTTAATAAGATAAGAACTAATATCAATTGCCGTCCCTGGCAACGACACCAATTTGATCGAGGCAAAAATCGAGGTCAAATAAATAACCTCGTTTACCTGACTAGTCGTTCATAGTAAAGCTAAGGTGTCAAACCCACAAGGACGGAGTCTGAGTACTAGTTCTTTTCTGTTCTCAAAAGAGAAAGTTAAATTTTGTTTGGTTTTGGGTGTAACAAGTAATAAATGAAAGGCCAAAATTAACTTGCAAATAAATAAATGTTTTAGAAGGTTTTGTGGATTTAATATGCAAAAGTATGCCTTAGGGACTTAGTTTCATCTGTGATTAGGTCATGCAGTGTCAACCCATTGATTTTCATCGCTGGAATCGACGAATGCGTTGGACAGAGCCACCATTCGGCTAGGACAGGCCGAATAGACAGCCGAATGGCTACTCTGGACAGCACATACTCCATGCAATTGTTGTGTTTTCAATTCATACTTAATATCACGTGTTGTGAAGGGTTGGGTGACAGTAACTAAACTCTCTAACATATGATTTTTACCTTGGATTAGGGCTTGATACCATACTAATCTAGCACCTCTTGAATTGCTAACCTAACTTTCGTTGGTCAATTATCCAAGTCCGTTATTGTGGTTCAATGAGACAACTAATTAATGATTAGTTAATTAGAAACCGTGTCATACAACTCGATTGGTTATCTTTCAATTTTAACCTATCTCGTGATATTGCTATTGTTTAACTTATCAATTCAACATTTAATTACCCTAACTAGATGTGCGCATTCATCAAGTCGTGTACAGTGATTAACAAGCAAGCAACAACAATTAATATTTCAACAAACAAATCACAATGATAATAAGTATTTTCAAGTCTACAACATCCCTAATCAATAGACTACTACTACATCCCTAAGACATATAATAAAACTAGCCTAACATAGTCTCAAACATCATGCAAATCATAGTAAAGGCAAATAACAAAACATAGCAACAAAATAATAAATAAAAGTAGGAGATACAACAATAAACCGAATCTCTAAGTCGAATGATGCCGCCGTCACGTCACAAACCACTCCAAGGTCGGTAGAACTCGGTACAACAGTGGATAAGAGCCTCCAAACACGTGTTAGAACCTGTCTCTCTCGAGTAGGTGGTAGAATCTCGCGTCGCAATCGAGAAACAGTGCAACAACGAGGTGTTTTTGGCTCTCAAAATGTGGATCTATGGTGGGAGAACGTGGGGATCCTCTCTCTCTGGCAGGGGAGAAGGATATAAGGGAGATAAAGGCGTGCTAGGGTCAAGGGTTCAAGTTTCCATAGAAGAAACTTACCAAAACAGAGGCATTCGGCTGGCTGTTCAGCTGGGGCCAGTCGAATGGTGGACCGAATAGCCTGCAAATGTCGTGGGCTGAGAGTTGTTCGGGCCAAGAATGAGTCATCTGGCTTGTAGTAGGCTGGGGCAGACCAATTGAGGTCTGTGTCATTGCATCCAAGTAATTTTTTCGCCTGGTTCGTCCAAAAATGTCCGATTGTTGCGCTGTTTCCACCTAGTACCTACAAAATAGTTGAGAAACGGCGACAATACCAAATCCTGACAAATATGGCATAAAATCACAGTGAATAATATGAGTTGAGTCATAATTTAGGTGTATAGTCTGGCCAAATTGTATATATAAATATGATATATCATTCGTTTGGTTACTCGTGGCATATGATATTGTAGTCACTTACAGTGGGGCCCATGGCCTCCTTTTTTCACTTTTCCATGCACCGCTACCACCCTGTTTGCTCTCTCAAAGAGGTCGATTCAACGAGAGTCCTACTTGTCGGGTTTAATAAGGCGTAGCCCTGCGACATCCCCCTCCTTCAGTTGGTTAGACGTGGTTTTCAGTACACCAATGCTCCATTCCCCTTTCCTCTGTGTGTGGTGTATGAGAAACTGATGCACCTATACTTTCTTTCTTTAGAGGGAATATTTGAATTCCACTGGTTACCTATTCTCCATTTCTTTTTGCTCTGTCCTCTCCATATTCAATAAATCAATTGATTTGTATACTGCTGAGACTAAATAAATTGTTCAGACCCTCTCCCTATTGAGTTTCTTCATGAAATTTTAGGTGTATACTCAAAAAAATATGTAGAACCCATTGGCACCAAGAATTTTCTGAAAATCCTCTCCCAATTATTTTATTTAATTTCTTCTAATATAGGGCCTTCTTTGCATAAAATGCGACTTCTGTAGGGCTTCTGGCCAATCTAGAGGCACCATAATTTTCCTCATTCTTCACTGAATTTTTTGGTAATTTTCAATAATTTTTGGAGTCCATTTGGTATTTTCCATGAATTTTTCCAAACTCCTTGTATTTATTCGCCATGGAATTACCCAATTATTTCGCGAATTTGGCATCATAAAATAAGGTCAAACACTTATTTCACAAACGTCATATGGTCTGTGGCACCTGATTCAATAACGCAATCATTCAATTCTCCTTGAGTAAGTAATGACATACTTTTGTTGTCTGTTTTATCTATTTTTTTAGTTGATTGTCCACTTGTACTTGTTTCTCCAGATCGAGACTTGGCTTGGCAAAGTTTGCTCTTCATCCATGCTCAGAATCCTCTGATTTCTCCTCTGTTTGGATCGAATGGTCATCTGTTTGGACCGAACCAGTAGGAATTTAGACCTAATTTTACTCAGTTCGGACCGAATCCGCCCATGCTTGTGGTTTGTTGACTACTATATATACTTGAGACCTTCCTTGTTGCTTGCCTTTTCTGCCCTTGAACCAGTCTGGGTACCCAATTATATCAAAACCTTATCTCGTGTATGCCCCGTTTTTCCACAATGACTGCACTTCAATTTTGCCTTATCCAGACCATGGAAACTAGAAGAACCTTTAGGAAACATGGCCAAAGAGTTTTGAGTCATACCATCATCCCTTTTAAGAATGACTATTTGTCGCTTGACTTCTCGGCGAACAATTCCATAGGCTTGCTCGATTGTTGGAAAATGTGTGACTTGCAACATGTTTGATCTCAAACAATCAAGACGGTTATCTAGTCCAGCAAGGAAGGTGGACACCCTAGATTTCTCCAAATGTTCTCTAAACATCTCTATGTCTTCTGCACTCTTCATAGGGTAGGGGCGTCTAAAATCAATCTCATTCCATAGCCCTTATAGAGCAGTATAATATTATTTTAGCTTGCTTGTGTCCTTCACTCGAGACACCTGCCTATTTAGGTTAAACACTTGTCTCATCATTACCATCATAATAAGTTGTTGCAAGAGCTCTCCACATCTCGCTCGCTGTTTGATAGCGTAGGTACATAGGCATGAGAGTTTGATCCAATGAATTTATCAACCGGCTCTTAACCACCAAGTCTTCCATGCTCCACTTGGCATATGCTACCTCGTTTGGCTTTGGTAGCGTCAGATTACCCATGAGGTGCTTCATCTTGTCTCGACCCTTGACGTACATACTAACTATCTCGGATCAGATTAGATAATTTGAGCCATCTAGTTTAATGAAAATTGGTGAAACAGAGATTTCAGGATTAGGAGCGGTAGCGGCAATTGGCTGAGAAGGTTGTGATTGAAGTGTTATGAGTTGATTCATTTGGGCTTGATGAGCAATAACTAGTTCTGTTACTTTTTGAAGGATGGTTTTGGTCTCGGTTTCGGTGTTGGTGTCTCCCATGTCTATGGCTCTCGTCGTTTCTTTTGGATCTCTTGTTGATTTAATTCAAACCACAATCTGATACCATGTAACAATTTAACAAACAAGCACTCACAAAGACACAAGATTTAACGAGGTTCAGCACAACTTGGTGTCTATGTCCTCCACACTCACACACCCACGTTTTTTTTTATTTTTCTGTTAATTTCTTTTACAATGAGGGGGAAGGAAAAGAAATTGCCATAAAATTACATAAGGCAACATGTCTGTTTTGGAAGTAAAATCAAATGACATTATTCTTCCTATATTCTTCAAATTCCTTTCTCTTCTGATTCAAATCAGATCCTCTTGATATAGGAATGCACCAAATCGACGAGCAACCTTCATATTTAGAAAGATTTGATATAATTGCACAATTATCTTGCCAAATATACTCTGGCGGTGTACCTGCTCAGACCGAATCACACCCACTTTGGACCAAACCACTTTCGGATCGACCCGAATCACACCTATTCAAACCGAATTGTTCTTCAATGCCATGAGTCCACGATGCACGCTTCTCAGTTTGGTCCAAGTGAACCCTTATTGGGACTGAACAGTGACTTGTATTTTGAACAATATCATGACATCACATGCGGCCCTACATGCATATGTCTTAAATCCTTAACGATCCATTTTGGGGTTACGTGAATTAGGGGTGTCTAACGTTAGAAACGGCCACGAAACAAGGCTGTTTCGTTAACTGTTTTATTTCGGTAATGAAACTGGTTTGTGTTTTGTTAATCGTTTCGCAGTGAATAAACGGTCAAAATTCATTTAATTTTCCTAATTTCACGAAATTTACGTGATTTTGCCTTTTTCATTGTTTCGTTAATCGTTTCGCTAAGTAGGACGAAATAAAATTTTGTTTCGTTAACCGTTTCGTCAAAAGACGAAACTAAATGGTTAAACGAAAAAACGGTTTTGTTTGCACCCGTAACGTGCATACAAGCATATTAATTTTATCATGTAATGACCCACCATAATATATTTAAAGATTGTAGCTCATTCTGAGGTTTCCAATCATAGGGAGTTAATATAAAATTCGGAGATCTAAGAATTGATGTGGGTTTGGAAATATAAAATATACGATAATGCGGCCAATGAAGGGAGGCGGAGCTGTCTCCATGCTAGTCTAGTTCGTAATAATATATTTTTTTTATTTCTCAAATATAACATTATATATGTTGATAAATCGCGCGCGAAGGCCAATCGCCAATCTCCATGCAAACTTTGCTCTATGATAGGTCGCCATCAATCCCAACAGGAGTCGTTGGGATGAGGCTCCACCAATTTGTTACCGTTTGAGAGTGACAATTGCAAAATAATTGGTTTTTTTTTTTATACATTTGCTGCCATGCTACTGTGTAATCATCAATCATATATTTAGGTAAATTCCATACAAATGGCCTTTTGTTGATATATTTTATTAGTGAATAGTATATAATTATGGCTTAGATTTCATTTGATAATAAAAATATACATCATTCGTACAATTGCTAAAAATTAAAATTTGGGCTGCGTGTGGTTATAAAAAAGTAGAAAATAAGGACTAAAGAATATAAAATAGTCACAACAAAACAAGATATAAATTATCATATACAATTTCATTATTTAAAACCAATAAAGACATAGTAAAACTGTATAAGAAACAATCTTATACCATTAGTTATTCCTTTTTGTTGTGACTTAATTTATATTCTCTATTTTTATGCTTACGCCATCAAATATATCTTTTGTGATTTTGATATTAATGTCGTCACCATTAGGGAACTTCGAGAGAGTGAATGGATCAAGACTTAGAACGTATTTGGTTGCACCAAGAATAGAGAAGAGGGACGAGGACGATGGAATAAAAAGACTATTTCTTATATATCCATAATAAGAGAGAATATGATTTATCCCTATATATTGGTCTAGTGGCAAAGAGCAACACACTTTAACTGAAGGTCGCGGGTTTGAAATTCGACTGGAGATCATTTGTGACATTTAATTTCAAAATAAATTAGAGACCTTGACCCCATCTTTATCTTCAAAAAAGAAAAAAAAATGACTTATCACTATATTTATCCCATGTTTTGTTGTACATATACTCTTTCCTATTCAATTTTTAAATTTTGGTGCAACCAAATGCACACTCGAGTTTTAAATTGGTATTTTATTTTATGCTAAAACCTATAGTTTCAAAGTTTAAATCTTAACTAAATTAAACAAAACATCACATAACTAAAACAAGAAACCATAACATAATTCAAAATATGCACAACAAAAACAATATATATATATATATACACACACACACACACACACACACACACACATATGCAAAATAGGCCTTTTTTTTTTAAAGAAATTGCAAGTATAGAATTAATTGCCCCTTAATTCAAGTAAACAAGTTTTAAAGAAAATTAGAGATCAAGCCCATAATTTTTGTATTAAATAAAAGTTTTATAAAAAAGTATAGGTTTAGAGAGTGAACCATTTAAAAAGAAGAAAATTTACAAAAGCAAAAGAAAAGAAAGAAAGAAAAATAAGAAGAAGAAAAAAGAAAAAAAGAAGAAAATCTGAGAGGTTCACGAGGTGCAGAATTCTCCATTCATTTAAAGCTTCAACAATAATGCTTGAGGCTAACTTTGACAGGTTCATGAAAGTTTTGGTATATCTTTCTCTACATACCACAAAGGTGGTAATGAGGAGGAATTCTCTCTGAGATTTTGAGGGCTGAGTGGAGAGGATGATGGTTTTGATAAACTTTTTGCATTGTGGACCAGAAAAAAAAAAAAAAGAACAAGCCTAAGAGAGGTGTAATGATGTCTCAGCATATGAAGCATAAAGACAACATCTGTTAGCAAGGTTCCAACCCCTCTTTTGAGAGTTGTCCAAGGTTGGGAGTTTGTTTTCCTAGAGTTGCCAAGCAAAGGTGAGAATTCTTGGGGATATTTTGAGGTTCCAAATTAATCTGAGGGGTGAGAAATGACAGGGATGTTCTTTAAGAAAAGCAGTAGATTGATCTAGATATGAAGAAAAGATTTGATAGTTTTCCGACTGGAGTGTTCCTCTGATCTTAAATAGCAGAGTTCGGCATGCTTTGGTTATGGCATAGCAGTTGTAGTAGGTAAGGTAATTCTGTTGAGTGGACAATAGAAGAAGAGAGAGTTGGAAGAGGATTGTTAACTGACGGTAGAGGTCTTGTAGGCAGGTTCTAATAGAGATAAGTGGATCTAAAGCAAAGGAGAACACTTGACTGTGTAACGACTTTGACTGATTAGACGGTAATCCAAGTTCCAAATTATCTGAATTAGAATTAATTTGAATTAATGAATTATATGATCAAGAAATAAAAGAAAATAAACATCAGTAAAATTTGATGGGATGTCTGATCTGAAAATATGAAAATCTTCGTTATGATTTTCTGAACGATTCTGTGTATTTGCCATATTTTCCTGATTTCTGAAATAATTAACAAAATTAGCAAAGTGAAATAGCTAATTTACAAAATAGGCTTGTCAGCAAGTTGACACACAATTAGCCACACTGTTTGGTCACAAAGGATCCGGGTATCATTAATAAGGCTGAGGCGACTTCTCTTTCTACCTCGTCCCCTATTCTGATCTGTCGCTCCTTCTCTCCGCTTGTTCACCTCGAGCTCACCCCTTCTTGAGCTCGTGGCTTCTATTCTGTGTCGCGCTGTGATTGGATGGTTGTAGCGCCACCTATTTGATGGCCAATAGGAGTCAGGCACCTCTGCGGATGTTCTTGATTTCCCTTGTGTCGCGCACGAAGAGAGCTTCTCCTCTTTCCTCCGTTTGATGGAGGCTGTTAGTGCCTTGAATGAGTCCTGGCGTGGCTCAGTTACCTCCTCTGCTCTATCTCTTTCTTCTCCTTCATCTCCTGACATAGGTAACTTTATTTATATTGGGTCGGGATTATGTATTTACTTGGGGGTCTGAAATTGGAGAAGATGAGAGAAGACTGGAGCTAAGGAAGGTATTATCGTGCTTGACTGTTACTTTTCTTCTTCAATTGTTTTCCAATTTTACTTGAATCGATTGATCCTAATTTTGAGGGTTTGTTTCTGACAAGGTTAAGCTGTGCATGGACCTTGCTCTCTTTTTTATTAGCCTGTCATTGGTCTTTGTCTTGGTTTTCCTTGAATCTCTGAGGATATTTCTCAAGTCTCAAGAGATAGGTATAATTCCATTCCTTGTGATTGTGGCTGATAAACTGTGTGTGTGCTTGTTTGATTCTAGTGAATTGTTGGCTAAAAATGGTGATGATAGTGGTTGTGAATGTAAATTCAGGGACATTTTAGGAATTTTTGGCATGTTTACATTAAGTGTTTAATTTTGCATCCATGAGTTGCATGAGTTTGTGAGACTAATTTGAGACATATTAAGTCATGGTACCAGTTTCTGGTACATGGGAATAGTCTCTGGTATGACTATTCAATGGCTCAGGGATGAAAATGAAAAGTAGTAAATTTCTGAGGGTCCTACTGAAAAATTTTGAGGGCTTATTTGTAACATGAGAAGGTTTTACGATTATTGGTGGGCTGTAATGAAATTTTTGAAGGCTTGAAAATAGATTGTGGGCTTAAGTGAAAAATATGTGGTTTATGGAGTCGGATTTAATTGATGAGATATCGGATCTGTCGGAACCCGTTAAGATCGATCCAGTCAACTGGTCAGGTTGACAGGGTTCGACCTCGTTGTTTATGGACTGTTGTTGAATTACTTTGTGGGCTGTGTTTTCTTTTTGGGCTGAGAAAGAAAAGATGAAAAAAAAATGTGGGCTTCTGAATTAAACTATGGGCTTTCTGAAATTATTAATTGTGGAATTTGAGTTAAAATATATCTGTTGGGCTTTGACTTAATTAAGTTTTCGGCTTTAATTAAGAACTTAATTAAGTGATGGATTGTATGCTAATTCTGTTGAGCTTGATTAATGTTAGACTAAAGACTTAGACCCAATTGAATAGTCTAACTTATTTTGGCCGTAATTAGGGATATGATGAGATGTCTGAAAATTAGATTGAGCAGATACTATGGCAAATAACTCAGACATTCTGATCCCACCAAATTAAAATAGAATTTCTGATATTACTTTCTTTGAGTTTAAATAATTTCTGATTTTCTGACTTTTGAGTCATGATTTTCTTATTTCTGCTCTTACTCCGATATTAGGGAATTAATTAATCTGACTCTGACAATTAAGCAAGTAATTAAGAAAGTAAGTAACTAATAACTAAGAATGGAACTTGGAATTATGTCCGCCAATCAGGTAATTATTTAAAACCAGGCTATTATCGTTATAATTCACCTAATAAGATTTTGGATACCCGTTAAGTAGATATTAACGGACCTTGATCTGTGAATTATGAACAGGAACATCCCATGACTCGAAACCTCAGGAGCTTTGTGAAGGTGCGGATTACGCGGTTTCTTAATAGAATCTGGAAATTTGGTATTTTTTTAAATTCATGCATGGCATGTTGAATATTCGGATTATGCATTATATTGTGTCATTTAGACATAGAAGTCCTAAATAAACCAAACTGCATGTTGATAAAATTATGTTTGATCTGTTGAATCTACAAAAGTCCGCCTCTGGAATCCGATTGACTTATAGTAGCCGTCAGGCTTAATAATGATTGGAATGGCTTCCGTAAAAATTCTTTATCACTTGATTAAATATTCGTGATAGAAGAATCGGATTTTAATAAGTTATTATTGCACTAAGCATATCATATGGATTATTACACCATCCGGTGATTCGGTTTGGCCACTGACCCGGCCAGGTTACTAGCGCTACTATCTCTGGGTTATTCACTCTGTCTGTTCTGTGCCATTTGTTAACAATTATGGTTTGGGAAGGGTTCTCTCTGAGTCTGTTAGCGTTGAGAACTTTGGTGTGAAAATTTCCAACTGATATTTTGAGAATAATATGTTTAATAAATTCTGTTTTGCATTGCATTTCGCAGCATGCCGGTTTTAGGACCGTTTTGACTGGTACCAACGGTACAAAACTGTATATGATGATCTGTAAAATTCTAAATAAGATTTATTTTCGAGTATTAGTCCGATACACGGATATATTAAGGTCCGCGTACTGGAACGAAAACTCGCACTGAGAATTTATTCTCATCCGTTTATTATTTTTGCATGTGCCTCGATGGTCGGGGGTCCAGGAGCGTCGTAGGCTTACTAGGCCTCGTGCTGTTGCAACTTTAGAGTGTTCGTTTGTCAAGCTTGAAGTGTTTGTGCCAAGTCTACAGTGTAATGTTGCTATCCTCCTATCTTTCGATGACCTGCCCGAAGAATTTGCTTATCTGTATTTGAATTTCTTTGGTTCTAATGCTCTGCCTGACGGAGTGGTGCCCGAGTGGGACCCACAATCGGACCCGCAAGAGGAAGTTTGACGAGCTATAGGTTTGCTTGTCATGGTCCGTAGTGATGTTCCATCTAGTGTTGAGTTACCCTCTGGTGTTGTTAGTTATGCCTTTCTATGTCCGTTGTTTTGTCTTTTTGTCGGTATTATGTAAATATTTTTGAAGCAAGCCTGGTCTAGGTTGAAAGGTTGGGTCCGTTGGCTTTTTGGTTTGTATAATATAGCCAACGAGACCTTAGGTTAGCGGTAAGAAATAAAGCTAGGCTTATGTTTGTTGTTTGTAAAAACTTTTCCTTAAATTAATAATAATACTGTGTGCTTGTTAATTAACTGGGACCGAAATCAAGAAAATGGAATAGGTCATTTAGGAAATTTTTTTTTTTACCCTCTGTTATTAGCCTAACAAGAGTATTAACCTACTCTTGTGGCAAGGGAATTGTCACACTTAATTTTCGGGATGTGACACTGTATTAATCTACATAACACTTTTTATTTATTTCCTAAATCTTATAGTTTTATTATTGAATATTCGTTTTGAAATAACTTGGCATTTACGAATTACGATATAGCACTCTTGTTGACTATATTTAAACCTTCACTTTTTGAATAATCTAAACTCATAGAACCTGACAAAACATTAATTTGAGTATTTGTTAGATATAGAATGTGATTTTTCTGGAGTCCTGATTTCGAAAGTTATTTAAAACATATAACAACAATAATTGAAAATTAAAAATTAATTTGAGCGAATAAATGTAATTGATCTGCACTTTTGTATTTCCTTGCGAAAAAAATTCAATACTCACAACCTTTTAAATGAAGATAGTGTCAACTTTCTCTTTTCCTTTGGTTTTTTTTTTTCCTTTGACAGCTGCTGTCAAGTCTATCCAAAAAAAAAAAAAAAAAACTTAATCAGTCTCAAGATTGACTCACTGACGCAATCTAAAATGGGTTTTGATGTCATAAGAAAAAATTGCTTTCTAGAATGTCATTTTTGAATCAAACGACCTGAACTGAAAAATAAAATCCGTCAATCTAGATCAGAATTTATTTACATCCAAACAAAAGTATTTCTGCAACAATGGTTATAATTTTACAACTATATCGCAATTTAGATTCTAGACATCTAGTCTTTTTTCAATTCAGAGTTGACCCACTCACACACTGACCAATGACATGGACCCTTTTTAATTATCAACTCTATTATCCAATTGGGCTCTGGTTCTCTACCCATACATTGGAGCTTCCCCTTTAGGCCTTTTCGTTTGACTCTCATTCCCGGGCCCACAACGCCACACCTACACCATTTGGGACCATTTATTTCATAAAAAATTTCATGGGTCCGGCACATTAATCATTCTTGATTCTTTTGAAACCCCACTATGTTTGGTTTTGGTACCCTAAATATGTACATTTTTCAAAGAATGAACCTATTTGAAAGAAGAGTGATAAGCATACTTATTCTTGACTATTGATATTTTACTCATAGACCCTTATTTATGATGATATTTAAGTTAACATCTTTTGTTTGCGACGCATGTTTGCATGCTTGTGTATGATGCAAATTTTGAGGCAAAGTTATGATATTTCTGCTTGTCTTTACAAGATCAGGGGATTGGTGATCATTGGGGCTATATTCTTTTTGGATCCATACAAATCTATGGTAATTATTAATTATTTCTCTGATGCGTGGGGCCTCCATGGAACAAGTTTGTTAATTTAATCAAACAAAGCAGCAGTCACTTGGCGTGTCACAGATTTCTTTAATCTTTTATCTTTGTCACTGATTGTCGTACAGTATAGGATCTCTGTAGAAAGAAAGAAAGAAAAAAGAGTACTGAGAGGCGTGGCATAGGCAATATTTATATGCATCTTGAACTACGCTAAAGCGATCTGATCAATCTCTCTTTTGGGTCTGACACGGCGCCTGAGTGCAACTTTTGAAACCATTCCAAATGTACAAACGGATGGAATTGATGGTTCCTTGGCGGAGCTTTTGCACCTCCAATTTTTTCCCTCTGCTTTTGCTTTCTAGAATCTGAATCCATGCATGGCCTGCTGTAATTTGCAGCATGCCATACCCCAAGCATGATTACACAAAATCCAAAAGGAAGCGAATTTTCAATAAAATATAAATTGTATAATTGATAGTTATGTAAAACATTCTTTATGTAATTAGTTATTGGATAGGTTCTGATCGGCTCAACACATTATTTACATTGGCTGAGATCAAATATGGGCAACTCTACTCTTATATCCTTAATCATTAGTGTTAATTAGTTTTGTTTAAATTTGATTTGTTCATAGTTCACAGTTATAAAAAATTGGATGTCATTTATACTTGACTTTGTTCTTTGTAGAATGAAGTTCCCTAGATGATGCATTTAGGAACAGAGTTGAGTAGGAAACATTGGATGTCAAAAATTGGATGCCATTTAGATGGAACAGAGTTGAGTAGGAAACAACTCAACGTAAAAATAACCTGGGACAATGGCAAGCTCAGATCCTTACCTAGACTTAAATTTCGAAGTTCTTGCTACAATTTGTAATTTTTTCTATGCCTTAAAAATAGTAAATCAATTTATATTTGGAATTGACTAGACTGTGATATTTTAACTGGACTGGATTAGTTGTGAGATTGCGTCGTACTTGTTCAACACCCAAATCCGCCACCGCAAGTTATGTTTTAGGATCTTTTTTTGAAGATATATGTTTTAGGATCTTTACTAGGTGAACCAAATAATTTTGATTTAATTTATATTATTGGTGTTTTTAGTTGTTGCCAAAAACGAAACCAATAAAAAAAAATCAATTGTTTAAAGGAACCACACATCAACCAAACTTAAAACTTGATAAAAACTAAACAAATCAAACTAATTGAACTTCTCTATTGACATCCATGCATGTACATGCCTGATAATTTCTAATTTATCACTAGACATGCATTGGGTTTGTTGTAAAAACTGTCCAAAACTTGTCAAATATACAACACACGGGAAGGTATAAGGGTCACTTCAAAAAAGTTATTTTATCAATACGAGTATAAAACAGAAATGCCTAATATAAAAATTTTGAAAGCTATGCACAAAACTTAGAGCTAGCGCATGTTTTGACTGTATGTAGCCGGTACTGGCACCATGCTAATGTTGTTGCCATGACTACACAGACCACACACATGACAATTGTCTGAACCTGACATGTCGTCTACTTCTAGCTTCAAACGCAGCCATATAAAGAAGACAATTTTTCTCACTGGCTTGCAATGTCATGCTTGTACGATTTCTGCATAGATAGCAGTTGACTTGACCACTGAAATTATCACAAATTTGTGGAATTTGACTTCCGCACTAAAATTCGTGGGGGAGGTTGGTCTCCTTTAGCCACTTTAATTTATTATTGACACCGTCGCATTTATTGTTCTTAGCGTTGAGTCTTTGTCCGAATTCTTTACAAAGAACCATTTTGTTTTTTATGATTAAGATATATATGCACGAACCCACTACGGTGCTGTTGAACGTGGATGCGCAAGCTATTTTGCAATTTTTTACCCACACAATAACAACCGAATTTTTTATTAATAACATTATTATAATTAAATAAACAGATTTAATAAATCTAGAAAAAAAATTAATAAGTCTAATAAAGTCTGGTCGCTAGCTATTGGGAATCGATGTTGACAACGACAATTCCCGTGCGAGGGGCAGAATCGCCATTATCAACGGCGACTCCTCCCCTATTAATTTAGACAGCGTCGCCAGGTCCCATTCGGTAGCAGCGTCGATTGTATGAAAATTTTTGAGAGAGAGAGTGAGAGGCCTCCGCTTGGAAGAGGAGGAAAGAGAAGAAGGGGCCCGCTTGAAAGTGAAGGAAAGAGAAGAAGGGTCCATGTGGAAGAGATAGAAGAGAAGAAAAAAAGAGAAGATTAAGGTACCAACTAATGAAATATTTACAGATGTATTATTTGTTAAAATACTAAATTGTAATTGTTTATGTAAGAAATAATTAGTTATTTAGTATATAAATTGGTATACTAAAATATTGTTTATTACCCAAAATTAAATGTATTAGATGTTTATTAATTGTCGAAAGGTAATTTAGTATTTTTTATGGCCTAAAATTATTGTCCAAAATAGATATTTTTTAATTGTCCTAAAATTATTGTTTATGGCCCGAAATTGTTGAAATAAAGAGTAATAAGTATTTAGGTTATTTTTTTTCAAGGATATATATGGAGATTTATGTATGAAATGTCCAAAAATATTTAAGTTGTTTAGGGTATGTCATAAGTTTTGAAAATATTGTATGACTTAAAAGAATGGAGGGAGTATTAGGAGTGCAAGAGATCGGAAAGAGAACAAGAAAAAGGAGATGTGCTGAAGAGTTGAGACGTTTCAGGGAAGAGGACAGGGCATGGAAAAGAGAACTTTGGGACGGCATAAGAAAGGAAAGGGAAGAGGCCCAAAGAGAGGCAGAAGAGGCGAAGGAAGCAAAATAGTGGGATGAAGCATGCGAAATGGCAGGCAACGTTGAGGTAGAATTTTTGGATAAAGCGTGTTCAATGACCGACAAGTATGAAGGCAAAAGGAAAATAAGTAGTTTGTTATTTTTAGTTAAATATTGTTATAATGTGTATTGTGTAATTATATTTATGTGTTGTTATGTGTCGTTATATTGCGTAAGGTGTTGTTATTGTGTAATGTGTCGTTTATCATGTAATTTGTCATTATATTGCGTAATATTAATTAATGTTTGGTTAGTTAATGTATTATTATTATTTTGTTTATGTTGTGTTCTAATTTACAACCAAATTAAGAACCATGACGAGATTGTAATGTGGTTAATGAATACATGATACTTTTTTTAGACATATTTATTTACCGTGATACATTCCCATAACACATTAATAACCACGCCCATCTTTTTTCAGAGGGATTAAATGTCCGTGATACTTTATTGCAATAATAGGCGAAGATTATCAATGACAATGGCGACTCTACCATCTATAAATACATGAAGTTACCAACCTTACAATCATAACAACCTAAAACCATGGCAAGTGGTTCTCAACCAACATATTGGACTAGTTTTGTTCACACTAAAGATGAAACTGATCCAAATGCTGATATGATTGCAACATGTCGAATTTGCGAGACACAAATACATTATCGTCCATGAGGTGAAACAAAAAACATAAAAAACACTGGGAATGACATCACAATGACTTGGACATAGTGAAAGGCAAAAGGACCGGGCCGGATTTCAAAGGACCGGACTTAACAGATTTCGTATAAGGGCTGGACCTGACCGGATTTGAGAAAGGGCTTAAGAAGGACCGGATCAAACGGGTTTCTTTCTGAATCAGTAGCACGGCCCTTCGAAGCCCTTGGTCTTTCAAAAGGCCGGACTCAAGGACCCAAAGGACTCAAAGGATTCCATATGGCAATTGCTTTAAAATATTTAAGAATAATTTTAAAAAAATATTATTGCAATTAATTCATGCTTTCAATTTTTTCCTCCTCCTTAAACTCCGGGCTTGGAACTAGTTATGTTGTAATGACATAGGCGGAGTTAAAAAAATTGATTTTTTAAAAAAATTGATTTTTTTCCCATGATGCTTTATATTCTGATACTCTAAGCCTTTTTATTTTTTTCCCTAAATGTAGGAAACATAATAGTATAAATACTTGAACATTAATATCACATAAATTTAATTATATTAAAATAGAAAAGTTATAAAAAAAGAATTATAATACCTCTTAAATCAGGTCCAGTTCCTGCATCTTCAGTCGTTGGAGGGCTTCATCATTTGGTGCAGTCGGTGTATTTCCTGGAACTTGCTGAGAATTCATTTGAGGTATGAGCTGAGTCAACACGCTAGGTGAAGCATTAGGTTGTGTGGAGCCAGAGGCGACTTTTCGGACCGAATTCGGAGCTATTTCGGTCCGAAATCCGACCGAAATCGGTCGGAAATTTATAAATATTTTATTTTCTTATTTTGGTTTAAAGCAAAATTAGAAAGAAATAATTATGGCCACGTGTGTTTCTATAAAGGTGTGTCCCTTCCTTCTGGTTATTAATCTTCTTCCTCTCTTTCTCTCTCTCTCTTGTACTAAACTATTGAAAAAGAAATAAAAAAGTGATTGTGTGTGTGTGTCGTGGACGTAGGTACAATTTGTACTGAACACGTAAAATCCTCATGTCTCTCTGTGTTGTTGATCTTGTTTACATGGTATCAGAGAGTTAGGTACTGAGAGTTGTGTGTTTCTACCCCTATGCGAGTTACTGCACCGTTGGTTCTTCTTTCCTGTGCGAGTTACTGCACAGTCGGCTCCTCTTTGTGTGAATTACTGCACAATCGGACCCGTTCTTCTCGACCGGATCTCACTGTATTACCGTGTGAGGTTTTTCTCTGCGCGAGTTACTGCGTAGTTGATCCTTCTTCCTTGAACAAGGAGTTTGTGGAGTTGGCTCTTCTTCTCGACCTTCTATCTTCGACCAGAACCCAGATTTCAGACCTAATTCGGAGCTATTTCGGACCGAAATTTTCTGCCAAGACTTTGATTTCGATCAGAACCCCAATTTCGGACCGAAAACCCATAATTTCGGACTGAAATTTTTCTGAATCTGACCTAAACCTTGAATTATAAATCCGAAACCGATCTTAAAATCTCTAGTATTTTGATTATAGAGACCATGACCCTTATCCAAAGCCTAAACGACTGTTGGATTATAGATTCAGAGGCAACTGACCATATGACTTACAACAAGGACGACTTGATAAGCGAATCTTATCCAAGGAAGACTGAGATCGTGAATGTAAAGGGATAAGTTTATCCAGTCACAGGGGCTGGAGATGTTCAATTCTCCTCTTCTCTAACTCTTTCAAACACTATATTGGTTCCTTCTCTTTCATCAAGATTATTGTCTGTAGGTCAATTATGTGAAGAACTTAACTGTGTTGTACTCATGTATCCCAGATTTTGCCTCTTTCAGGATCTCATGACAAAGGAGATTATTGATCGTGGCACTAAGAGGGGAGGACTGTATCATTTGGAAGACATAGCTACTGGAAGTGCTAACTTATCTGCTGGCTCAAGTTCAAGTAGGAAGTCTTCGATTTGGATGTGGCACAGGCGTTTAGGTCATCCTTCATTCGGGTACCTTAAGAAACTTTATCCAAGTTTATTTTCTGGATTTGAGAATGAGTCCTTTGATTGTGAGGTATGTATTAAATCTAAGAGCCATCGAGCCCATTTTGCTAAAAACTTGGATAATGACAATACCACTCCTTTTGACCTGGTTCACTCTGATGTATGGGGACCTTTTCTGGTTGAATCCCTAGTGGGTAATAGATGGTTTGTGTTATTTGTTGACAATTGTATTAGAATTACATGGATTAATGTGGTAAAGCATAAAAATGAGGTACCACTTGCCATCAAATCTTTCATTACCATGGTAAAGAACCAGTTTGACAAGAATGTTAAAATTTTCAGAAGTGATAATGGAAGGGAATTTGTCAACAAAACATTAGGAGAATTTTTCAACACTAATGGGATTATACATGAAACAAGTTGTGTGGGTACTACTCAACAAAATGGCATAGCAGAGCGAAAGAATAGGTAAATTCTAGAAATGACCATGGCAATGATGCTAGAAAATAATGTACCTCATTCTTATTGGGATAATGCAGTTACATTAGCAGTTTACTTGATGAATAGGTTGCCTTCTGTGGTACTTGACTTTCAAACACCCTTGCAAGTCCTTTCAAAATACTGCTTAATTCCCTCAGTCCTTACAATTCCACCAAAGGTATTTGGGTGTATTGCCTATGTTCATATACAGAAACATCAAAGGTTAAAGTTGGACCCTTGTGCTGAAAAATGTGTGTTCATAGGGTATGGTCCACGTCAAAAGGGATATAAGTGTATGAACCCAGTCTCAAGAAATATATATACTACAATGGATGTGACTTTTATTGAAAATGAGGGGTATTTTATCAAAAATCATACTCATTCTCAGGGGGAGAGTGTGACAGGAAATGAGTCCTGGTTTGATGCAACAAAGGATGAAGTGTTTGGACCAGAACATGCTCATTTCGGATCGAATCTTGACTATTTCGGTCTGAACAGAGCAGGAGATACATTTCGGACCGAATTCAGACCATTTCGGTCCAAATTCTGGAAACAGAGAAGGAGATGCTATGGATTTCGGACCGAATTCTGAAAATTTCGATCCGAATTCAGGGTCACTTGCTCCGATTTCTCATATTTTAGATCCAGAAGTGGACCCACTTGATAGTTCGGGTCCATCTGAAGAAAGCTTGGAAGATGAAGATGAAGAAATGATACAGTCTCCTCCATCACCACATGACCAATCTCCAGAGTCAGAGGTAAATATTTCTGAACCTGTTACTACTAACCCTGATTATCAGTTGCCTTTCAGGTCTAACAGAGGTATACCTCCGAAGAGATACAGACCAGATGAAAGTGGTGAAGGCAGGTATGCTATGGCTAACTTCATGAACATGTCTCACATGCCAGAACCCATGAAAGAATTTGACAAGACCCTCGCTTCAGTTCAAATTCCAAGGAATATGGAAGAAGCCTTGAGTGATCCAAAGTGGGTGGATGCAATGAAGACAGAAATGGATGCACTTGAGAAGAACAATATCTGGGAACTGGTGAGTATGCCAAGAGGTAGAAAGACAGTAGGTTGTAGATGGATATTTACAGTTAAATATGGGCCCACTGGAGCAATTGACAAGTATAAAACTAGACTAGTTGCAAAGGGGTACTCTCAGACATATGGGGTAGATTATCAGGAGACATTCTCACCTGTAGCCAAGCTTAATACTGTTAGAATACTATTCTATTGTCCATTGCAGCAAATAAAGATTGGCCACTTCATCAGTTTGATGTGAAGAATGCATTCCTACATGGTGACATAGATGAAGAAATTTACATGGACATTCCACTAGGATATGGTCATTCAAGTGCGCAACCTCTTGTGTGCAGATTGAAGAAAGCACTGTATGGTCTAAAACAGTCTCCAAGGACTTGGTTTGGAAGATTTTGCAGTGCCATGAAAAGATATTGATACATCCAGAGTGATACAGATCATACCTTGTTCTTTACTAGGAATCAAGGAAAAATTATAATTTTGATAATCTATGTTGATGACATGATAATCACAGGTGATGACTCTGAAAGAATCCGAAATCTAGAGGAAAAATTATCCAAGGAATTTGAAATGAAGAATCTAGGTGGCTTGAAGTACTTCTTAGGAATTGAAGTCACACGGAGCAAAGAAGGTATATCTTTATCACAGAGGAAATATATACTAGATTTGCTTGCTGAAACAGGAATGTTGGATTGCAAACCTGTTGACACACCTACCAAACATAACAACAAATTAGGAATATTTCCTGATCAGGTACCAACAAACAAGGAACAATACCAGAGATTGGTAGGGAGATTGATCTACTTATCACATACTAGGCCTGATATTGCATATGCAGTGTTTGTGGTAAGTCAGTTCATGCATGCTCCTAGTGAGCAACATATGGAGGTTGTGTTAGAGTTATGTCCTAGAAGTCAATCATTATATGGCTACTTCTATGGTTTATGTTATTGATAATATTTGATCATTTATTCCTTGATTTATTTATTGACAGATCATTCAGGTTGAGGATCTGAATTGTGGATCTCTGTGTTTCATTTATAATAAATGACAATAATAAATCTAAAAGGTCCGTAATCTTGATAATTAACAAGGAATATTAATTATCGAATAAGATTAGTATGCAAGTTAAGTGATGATTAAGTTCTACAAATCATAGGTAAGGAGTTGCCAACTTAATTGCATATGTGTATGTTATGGAACATAGTACAGGACACGACTCAATGAAATAAATATATGGATTGTGTTATGTGTCATTATTTATTTCATTTGAGTTTGATTCTAAGTTTGAGATGGTTCAACTTTTCCACATGAGGATAGGTTCAATAAATATCGTCTACCGTTGATTCCTGATAAGGGCTGCTATACGGACTTTATTTATATTCTCTTGAATTGTGCGGGAAAAAGTTGTTCATCAAGAAAACCGTATGTCCCTCATTAATTTACTTAGTGAGCGATGATATCTGTTTGGGCCCCTTGATGGAGATGGATTGTTTGCTAGCAACTGATACAGTCATCTCTAGATCAAGAAATGTATAATCTGCAAGAATAGCACATTCCTATCTTGGATTATACGATGATATCATGTGACATAAGAATCAGACAAGGAAATACTATTATTTCTTATGCAGGATTAAAATATTGTAGCAGTACACTATTTATGTGAATTGAGAATCATAACGTGTTGCTAGATACCGCTTATGATTATTGGAAATAAATAGCGATTTATTTTCCATGTCCAACAGAGCATAAATCCTTAAAGGGTCACACAAATAGGTTTTGACCATGCGTGCATTATTTATTTGGTTGTATTAAGGAATGAAATAATATGATATGTTGACTGATTAATTATGTACTGTTGCGAACCGTCATAATTAATTAATTAAGTCAAACGGATTATATAGAAATAAATTAATGCATATTCTAATCCTTAAATAATTATCAAAGTGTTGATAATTAATTTGTTCAACATGAATTAATTAAAGTAAATAATTTGAGCTAACGGGCCTATATTTAAATGGTAAATTAAAGGTCCAACTTGAGAGCAATTAATTGGGCCACTAATTAATTGAATTAGAGGACCAATTAAATAATTGATGGAGCCCATTTAGGCCCATTTTATGGCTGCCCTAGTGATGGCATAGTTGTAAATTAATTACAACTTTTTGGGAGAGTGGTTGGTCTATAAAGGACCACTTTGGGAGCCAAAACCCTAGCCACATTGCCCTTTTCTCTCTCCCTAATATTTTGGACGAAAATTAAAGGAAAAATTTCAGAATTTTTCCTCTCCACCATTGCTCTCTTAAGCTCATATGTTGATCACCTCTTACCTCCATCCAATTAAATAGTTAATTAAGGCAAAGGGAAGGAAGGGATTAGACTTAACCTCTCATCTACTAGCATAGATCGAGATTTTGGTTAATACCTTGGTGGACTTGAGGCCGAGACACGCGTGGTGGTGCGCACAACCTCGACATCGCCGGATTCGAGCCTCCTTGTTGCGATACAAGGAGAGGTAGCCTTCCTAACATCTCTCTCTTGTGTGTGAATGCTTGGACTAGATCCTTCGAAGTCTAAGTCGTTTGGATTGCTTATTAAATGGTTAATTAGCACAAAAATTTGAAAACTTAGACTTCCTAACAGGCTGTTATGTGGATTCTAAGGTATCTCAAGGGATCTCCAGGACGAGGTATCTTTTTCAAGAGAAATAGAAATCTTTAAGTTCATGGATATACAGACTCTGACTGGGCAGGAGATGTGACTGACAGGAAGTCTACATCTGGATACTTTATCTTTGTTGGTGGCAATTTGGTCACTTGGAGAAGCAAGAAGCAGAAAGTAGTGGCATTATCAAGTGCTGAGGCCGAGTTTAGAGGAATTGCTAAGGGACTATAAGAACTACTGTGGATTAAAAGAGTACTCAAGGATCTTGGTTTCTATAATTGTGAAGAAATGAAGCTGTTTTGTGATAACAAGACTGCCATTGCTATCTCACAGAATCCGATGCAGCATGATAGAACCAAACACATTGAAGTAGATCGACATTTCATCCGACAGAACCTTGAAGAAGGGGTAATTAGTATTCCTCATGTAAAAACAGAAGAATGGAATCTTGAAAAATGGAATCTTGAAATTGCGAATGGAATCTTGAAAAATGGAATCTTGAAATTCCTCAGCCCAAACTATTCCTCTTAAAATTTCAGACCGAAATTGCGAATGGAATCTTGAAAAATGGCCTTCGGCATGGCTTCTGTTTGTCCAATCTTCATCAAATTTTGGCAGTAGGTCCATAGAGAGATTCTTGAGAAATGTAGTGGAAAAAAATCTGATTTGCACTAGTGAAATTTCACAGTTCGGTGGAGCAACAGTCGAGTAGCGGTTCTAATTTTGCGGCAAGCATCGATAAATGTTTCGATCATCCAACTTGCCCAAAAATTTAACATGAAGCTCACAAGTGGACCCGCAGCAAATATGGAAAAAGAGATTTAGACTTCACTGGTAAATTTTCGGAGTTCGACGGCATTGCCGCACTTGGAGCACCAATTCACAAAAAATTCCATCGAATGTGGATCACTCATATGAAATAACCAAGGTCACAAAGGGTTCATGCTGCTGTTCATGCGCAGGAGAGAAGAGATCGAATGGGTTGGTTCAATCGGTTGGTTAGATTGGGGTTTGGATGGGTACGAGGGCATATTTGTCAGTTTTTTTAATTTTTATCATTTTAATGCTAAATAGTTTAAAAAAAGAAAGAAAGTGGTAAAAACAAAATGAACCCTTGTTTTAAGGTGGCAAAAATATAAAGTTGAAAAATTGGACGACAATTTTCAATTTCGTCATTTTTGGATGGCATATAAAATTTTTTTCCAGTATTTAAACCTCTAGGTTGTATGCATTTTTATTTTCTATTTTTTTTTCAAATTTATAATTTTTTTATATTTTCTTATTTTTGGAAATGAAAAATAATTAAAAAGAAAATCTTAAAAATCATTGGGTTGCCTCGCAAGAAGCGCTTAAAAATCTTGATGGAGTGTATTTGCTCATGGTCCTCATTGATGCCCATTAACTTTGAATGGCTCTGAGTCCTTTGTCACAAATTGAGCCAAATGGATAGGCCTTCACCTTGCAAGACTGTCCGGACCACCTTCTTGAGATGCGCCTATCAGTATAGCATTTTCTCCTTATAAGTATAGTATTTTCGTAAGAGTTTAAGCATACCTCATCTTACTCATGCAACTCAAGAATGCGCCTTTCACCGGCTTTGAGAAAGTTCATGTCAATAGCAAGTGTTGTCCAATATGCCTTGTGCTCAAATTCGACCGGCAAATGACATGGCTTAAAAACAGCTCATGCCAATTAGTGTCTTGAAGGTGGTGCGGTTGGCCCAAAAAGCATCATCTAGCTTTATCGACCAATACTTTTGAGAGTGGACCATAATATTATCCAATAGACTCTTGATCTCGCCATTAGACACCTCAATTTGCCCGCTTCTTTGCGGGTGGTAGACAGTTTCGACTTTGTGGGTGATTCCATGCTTCTTTAAAAGTCCATCAAATTCTTGATTGATGAAGTGCCTTCCCCCGTCGCTTATCACCCCCTCTTGGCATGTCAAATCATGGGAATATGATCTTAGACAAGAGTTTAATCACCGAACTTGTATCGGCTACCTTGTATCTGCAAGAATAATACATTCTTATCTTGGATTATACAATGATATCATGAGACATAGGAATCAAACAATGGAATATTCTATATTTCTTATGTAGGATTGAAATACTATATAAGTATAGTATTTATTTATGTTAATTGGGAATCACAATATGTTGCTAGATACCGCTTGTGATTATTGGAAGTAAGTGGTAATTTATTTCCATGATGGCACATGACATAAATCCTCTAACGGTCACACAGTATGAAGCTCTTAATCGACACTGTATTAAGTTTAGTTTATTGTATTGGAGAATACATATATGATAAGTTGAATGATTAATTATAAATGTCATTATAATTAATTATTTAAGGGATCATATGAAAATGAAACTAAATTAATGTTATGTCTAATCAATAAATATTAGTCAACTTGTTAACAATATTTTAGCTCAATACAATTAATATAATTATGAAAATTATATTAATATAAATGTACTATATGATTATATATATTATATGGGGCTTATCTAATGCATAAATTAGGGAGAAAAATGAAATATGGAACTTGGACTTTTTAGCCCATATTTTTGAACAAATTTTGAAGATGGATTTTGACATTTTCTAAAGTCTAAAGTGGCATGTGAATGAATTTAATTGACTAGTCAATGTGACTTGTAGAAGGGATCATGGATAGTTTATAAATATATACCATTCTCTTCCTCCTAGGCCGCCATTTTTCGTGGATGGTTCAACCACCATAATTTGTCTCTTCCATGTACATAGGGCTCACGTGTTGAAGTAGCTACTTTCAATTGATTTCTAGAATTAATTAAAGGAAGAGAAACTTTGATTAGAATTTTTCTTGTTAAGTTATTAGCATAACTTATCAAGAGGTTGATTAATCTTTGTGGACATTTTGGCATTGCGAGAAGGAGAAAGATGAAGGTAGGGAAAGAAGTCGTCGTCTCCCATGCCATGGAATTGAGTCTTCTTGTTACTATACAAGAAGAGGTATTGATTCTAATTACATCTCTAAATGTATGTGGATAAAAATAGTTTATTTCTACAAGATCCTTCATTATTGTGATTTGTGTTGCATTTGAAAAAGTTTTGGATTGCTCAATTGCTATAATCTTAATTACTACACTCATAGATATGAGAATTTAAAAATGGCCCCATAAAATCCACTCCTCATACATAGAAAATTTCAATTTCAAGGATAGGGTTAAGAGGAATTTCATTTCTTTTTGATATGTTGCATGTTTTTTGACATTAATCAAAATAAGAAATAAAAGAATTAGCATCTTTAAAAAGAGTGGGTTAATAAAATTTTATTTGACAAAGAAGCATCCCCACCATAGGCGGATGAGTGGCAGCTTGCAAGGATCGCTCGAACTTCTTCATATGACACACACCTTCTAAAGATGTTGATTCCAAATTTGAAAAGGTATGGCTCCTTCCAAAAATAGTATTTGGCATATGATTTGAGCTTCTTTCACTGCTGGTAGGTCATTTTAGAAGGCAAGGTTCCACTTGCCAAATAATTCGTCAGATCTGCATACTAGGGCTCATCTGTCTTTGATCGTGAACTATCATTTGGGACCAAAATTTCAGAATTTTGTACCAAAATTTGACTCAAAGCCATGATTTTCTCAAATTCAGCTTCCAAGTTCACATTTCGGCCCAAAATATTGGATTTCAGTGCGAAATAAGAGCTGACTGCGAGTAGTATTTCGTTCAAAAAGGAGTCACCAATGGGCATTTTGGTTCTTTCTTTCTTTTTCCAGTGCAAACAAGACAGGTGGTCTGTCATAGAGTTTTTAGCTCCATTCTTGTCTTTGATTTCGAGGTCGAATTCTTGAAGTAGCACCCAACAGATGAGCCATGGATTGGCATCTTTGTTGCTAAGGAGATACTGGATTAATTACAGCGTGGTCAGTGTACATAGTCACCATGGATCCTGTGAGGTAAGTGAAGGAAGTCATAGGTGTGCACAATTTTAATTCTTATTAACAATTAACATTAATTAAAGCAAGCACAACCATATCAAGATCTAGTAGTTGACATTTAACACAAGGAGGGAAAATGGATTTTGTACCACTTCTAATATTGCAATTGGAAGGCTCGACCGATTCTTTGGGAGTCGGTGGTGTGCCTCCAACACCTCCTCTTGCTTGGCCTCGAGTCCACCAAGAAGATTAACCTTTCTCTCTACTTCTCGTGCTCGCAAGAAAGAGAGAAGAGCTAAGCAACTTCACCTTTCTTCTATTAATTAACTTTTTTAATTAGAGGAGAGAAGTGCTCAACACATGAGCTAGAATAGAAGCTAAGAGAGATTTTTTCTCCTCCAAAGAAGGAGGTGGTGGCTAAGGAAAAGGAAGAAGAGAGGTGAGACTTAGGTCTAGGTCTTCTCCAAATGACCCCTTTATATAAGCCTCCAATTAGCAAATTAATCAGACACCTTTGCCCCTCCCTAGGGTCGGCCTAGAAGTGGGCTCATATGGGCCACTTCAACCTCTCTTATTTGTTCTCCCTTTAAACACATTAAATCTATTATTTTAATGGGCTTAGCAAATGTTTTCTATTTGGGCTCAACTAGGCTATTGAATAAAAGCCTATACTTTTAATTTAATACACTCAATTAAATTAAAGTATGTTGAATAATATTAATTATCAACTTATTAAGTATTTTAGGATTAGCATATGCATTATTTTTTTCTATATGATCCTTTTGATTTAATTAATTATAACGGTTCACAACGGTATATAATTAATTAATCAACTTATCATATTATTGCATTCACAACTGCAAATAAATAAATAATGCACTGTAAGGTAAAAGTCCTATTTGTGTGGTCCTTTGATGATTTATGTTATGTTGGCCATAGAAATTAAATCGTTATTTACTTCCAATAATCATAAGAGGTATCTAGCAACATATTATGATTCTCAATTAATATAAATATTGTACTGCTACAGTATTTCAATCCTGCATAAGAAATAAAATATTTTCTTGTTTTGATTCTCATGTCACATGATATCATTGTATAATCCAAGATAGAAATGTATCATTCTTGCAGATTATACATTTCCTGATCTAGAGTTGATTGTACAAATTGGCCAAACAATCCAACTCCATCAAGGGGCCCAATAGATATCATCACTCACTAGGTATACTAATGAGAGATATACGGTTGTCTTAATGAACAACTTTTTCTCTCACAATTTAAGAGAACATAAATAAAGTCCGTATAGAAGCCCTTATCAGGAATCAACGTTAGACAATATTTATAGAACCTATCCTCATGCGAACAAATTGAATCATCTAAAACTTAGAATGAAATTCATATGAAATAAATAATGACACATAACACAATCCATATATTTGTTCCATTGGGTCATGTTCTATACTATATTCTAATAACATAGACATATGCAATTAAGTTAGTAATGTTGGAGTTGTGTCCTAGAAGTCAACATTTAATGACTTAATTTCTTAGTTTATGTTATTGATGATATTTAATCATTTGTTCCTAGAGTTTATTACTGACAGATCATTCGGGTTGAGGATCTGAATTGTAGATCTCTGTGGATCATTCATTTGAATGGCAGTAATAAATCTAAATCGTCCGTAATCTTGATAATTAACAAGGAACATTAATTATCATAAAAGATTAGTATGCAAGTTCAGTGATGATTAAGTTCTACAAATCATAGGTAAGGTGTTACCAACTTAATTGCATATGTGTATGTTATTAGAACATAGTATAAGACATGACCCAATGAAATAAACATATGGATTGTGTTATGTGTCATTGTTTATTTCATATGAGTTTGATTTTAAGTTTGAGATGGTTCAACTTTTCCACATGAGGATAGGTTCAATAAATATCATCTACCGTTGATTCCTAATAAGGGCTGCTATACGGACATTATTTATGTTCTCTTAAATTGTGCGGGAAAAATTTGTTTATCAAGAAAATCGTATGTCCCTCATTAATTTACTTAGTGAGTGATGATATCTGTTTGGGCCCCTTGATGGAGTTGGATTGTTTGGCCAATTTGTACAATCAACTCTAGATCAAGAAATGTATAATCTGCAAGAATGACACGTTCCTATCTTGGATTATACAGTGATATCATGTGACATAAGAATCAGACAAGGAGATACTTTTATTTCTAATGCAGGATTGAGATATTGTAGCAGTACATTATTTATGCGAATTGAGAATCATAACGTGTTGCTAGATACCGCTTATGATTATTGGAATTAAATAGCGATTTAATTCCATGGCCAACATAACATAAATCCTCAAAGGGTCACACAAATATGACTTGACCATACAGTGCATTATTTATTTATTCGCAACAGTGAGTATTGCGAAAATATAATAAGTTGATTAATTAATTATATACCGTTGCGAGCCGTTATAATTAATTATGTCAAAGAGATCATATAGAAATAAATTAATACATTTTCTAATCCCAAAATAATTATCAAATAGTTGATAATTAATTTCATTCAACATAATTTAATTAATGAAATTAAATTGAGCTAACAGGCCTTTATTTAATTGATAAACTAAAGGTCCAACAAGAGAGCAATTATATGAATCATTAATTAATGAATTAATTGACCATTTAGCACATGATAAAATGGGGTCTTGAGCCCATTAAAATTTCAGCTAGGGTAAGTGGCAAGATTGTAAATAGTTACAACTTATCATGATGAGTGGTTGGCTATAAAAGGGGACCATTTAGAGAGAGAAACCCTAGCCACCTTAGCCTCCATCTTTCCTCTTCCTCCTTGGCTGAAAATTAGAGAAGAAAATTCAGATTTTCTTTCTTTTTTCTTGCTCTTATTCCACCTCCTCTAACTCATGTGTTGAGCAATCAAACCCTTCCATTAAATAGTAGATTAAATAGAAGGATTAAAAGGGATTAGCTATCACCTCTTGCTTACTAGCATAGGCCTTGAGGTTTTGGTTAATTCCTTGGTGGACTCGAGGCCAGCGACAAGGCGGTTGTGGTGGAGAAGTCACGCCATCGACTCCCATGCATTGGTCGAGCCTCGTGAATGCGCTTTCGCGAGAGGTAATCGATTCCTTCCCTTCTCATGTGATGTGTTGATGCTTGAACAAAATCCATCAAGATGCTTGTTGTTTAATTGGGTTAATTAATGGTAATTAACAAGAAAAAATTAAAAACGAGCACTTTCTAACAGGTAACTCCCTACCTATGATTTGTATAACTTAATCATCACTTAACTTGCATACCAATCTTATATGATAATTAATATTTCTTGTTAATTATCAAGATTATAGACGATTTAGATTTATTATTGTCATTCTAATGAATGATCCACAGAGATCTACAATTCAGATCCTCAATCTGAATGATCTGTCAATAATAAACTCTAGGAACAAATGATCAAGTATCATTAATAATATAAACTAAAATTAAGTCATTAAAATATCGACTTCAAAATTAAGTCATTAAAATATTGACTTCTAGGACATAACTCCAACAGTATGATTTGAATTTGTAAAGAGCGAACACAATAGCGAGGAGTTCATTCTTCGTGGTCGTGTAGTTAACTTGGACAGGGTCTTGTAGTTGCTAGCATAATATATAGCCATTGGCTTTTTGTCCCTTTCGCTTGTGTTGCACATAAGATCGAACAGTTGAGTCCAATTCGGTTGTACGATGGGAGACGAGATAAGAGCCTTTTTTAACTTATGAAAAGCATCAATACATTCCTCATTAATGATGAATTCATTATCTTTAGTCAAGAGGTTAGTTAGAGACTTGGCAATTTTAGAAAAATCTTTAATAAATCGACAATAAAATCTAGAGTGTTCCACGAAGCTTCTAACATTCTTGACGTTGTTGGGCATTTCAAACTTCTCTATCACCTCAATCTTTGCCTTGTCTACCTCAATCCCTTTTGACATCACCCACATTGCCTAGCATGACTCCTTGTTGCATTATAAAGTGGCACTTCTCCCAATACAAGACCAAATTAACCTCTTCGCACCTTTGCCAAAATTTTAGAGAGATTAGCTAGACATGAATAAAAATAAGTCCATAAACAGAAAAATTATCGATGAAAACTTCCATTTCTTTTTCAATAAACTTAGAGAAAATAGTCATCATGGCTCTTTGAAAGGTCATTGATGCACTAAAAAGACCAAAAGGCATGCGCCTATAAGAAAAGGTACCATATGGACAAGTAAAAGTGGTTTTGTTTTGGTCATTTGAAGGGATTAAGATTTAAAAAAAAAACCAGAATAACTATCTAAATAATAAAAATGAGAGTGATTTGTAATCGTTTGAAGCAACTAGTCCACAAATAAAAGTGAAAAATGATCCTTGCGAGTCGCCACGTTATGTTTGCGATAATCAATGCGCATTCTCCATCTAGCTACAACTCGGGTTCAAATCATCTCATCATTTTCATTCTTAACCACTATTGTGACTCCTTTCTTTGGTACCACATGCATCGGACTCACCCATTGTCTATTTGAGATTGGGTAGATGATGCTCGCGTCGAGGAGTTTGAGAGTCTCTTTCTTGACCACCTTCTTGAGATTACAATTGAGTCTCCTATGTCCTTCAATTGATGGCTTGTGGACTTCCTATAAAAAGATTTTGTGCATGACAATTTAGAAATTGATATCCTTCAAAATCATCGATTGAGTAACCAGTGGCACTCTTATGAGCTCGAAGTTCAACCAATAGCTTCTCTGTTCGCTTTTCATTCAACTCAGCATTAACAATAATAAGAATTGTTTGATCTGAGCCGATAAATTCATACGTAGGAGTGGTTTCAACTAAACTTTAAGAGCATTGTTTCGGACCAAAATTGTCATATTAGGACCAATATCTGCACTGTCAATGGATTTTGCATCTTCCATAGCGGTATTTTGGTCCGAAATTTTGACATTTTGGGCCAAAATTTTGACCGACATTAAGCTTTCACCTTCATTTTGGCTCTTTTCTGCCATCTGCATTGTCTCCCCAACTCTTATGGTTTCCTGATATCATTATTATTCATTAGTATGTGGACCGTACTTGGCACTCAAATGACACTCAAACATTAAATTATTCAATAGATTGTTATGTTTTCCAAGGATTTGGCTTTGCCGTCGTTTCTTCTCTTATTTTATAGGATTTTGATGATTTTTTGTGATGCTCGAGCTAGTAGAAGATTTCGGCACAAGACGTACGCTAGATGACTCATTCCTAGCACAATTGGGCACTATTTGGACATCTACTCGGACCAAGCTAGCACTTTAGCCATTTTCTGACTCTCTGCTCGGACTGAGCAAACAGTCGACATAGTGTATTTGGCAAATTTTCAAGCATGGAAACTCAATATTTTGGTAGTTTTTCTTGCCCTGGCGCCCTAGCCTCCTTTCCAAGTACCTGAAGACCACTATAAATGCATGCCTCTGCCCCTAGGGAGTATCGAAGCCTCCACACCTCAAATTACCTCTCCAAGCATAATTTTCATTGTTCTTCCACCATTATTCATCAAGGCAACCTATTCTTGAGGCGACGGCAACAAGGAGAAGTTGTGACACACCCACATCGCCTTTGAAGATTGAAGATTGAGCATAGAGGGAGTATTCGGTTATTCTACCTGTGTTTTTATCTCTAATTCTCATGGGCTTATATCTTGTTATTTCTATGATATTTATTGTGTGTTTTGATACGAATATTAGGCTAAATTTATGTAGTCTTAGGAGTAAGAAAGTAACCTAGGCTTGGATATTGTGATTTGACTTGATTTGTTATAATATGTTTTGTGATTTGTTTGTTGAGAATTATGTTAATTGCTTGTTTGAATTACTTGTGATTTCCTAATCAACTTCTAGATGTATGGCCGCATTTAGTTAAGCCTAAGCTAGGATATATAAGATTAGTTTAAATTAAGTATTTGGGATAAATCGTAGATCCGAAAGGGGATGTTAGTTGACACCAAAAGTGTAACTTTTAGATAATTCAAAAGACATCTAAATATCTTTAAGAACTCCAACAAACAAGTTTAGATTAGTTAATACCTATACCAAAAGTTGTAGTCTAATTAGGTTAGGTTGTGATAAAACCAGTTTCTAGTCCAACAAGCGAATGCTGAGGTTTAGTAAATCTAGATTTAGCCAACAAACTCTGATTCAAAGCATAAAGTATAAAAACAAGTCAAAACCACACACTTTCACCCTCAGCTCAGACCGAGTTGGTTCTGGTTCGGACCGAACAGAGGGTTGATCGCTTGAAAAACACCCTTCGATGCTCGAAAGTGATAAGTTCTATGTTCTAGAGTCCAAACTAAGGTGAAACCTGAACCCTAAGACACTTTGTATATTGTTTAAAAGCCCAAAACTTTACTTTGATATTTTAGATTATTTTAATCAACCAAAATACCCAAAAATATCTACTTTACTTGCACTTTAGATTCAATTACTCAAAACTACATAAAAATATTATTGTCTAGCTTTTGAAAAAGAATAAGTCCGGTATTCATTAATCCGTCCCTTGGGTTCGACCCTAAAGTTTAACTCCAAACGACTAGTGAGGTTAGCTCTAGGTTATAAATTTTATTTAATACCTAGGTTCTAAGACCTTCATCACTTCCTGCACATCAGAAAAAAAAAAACTGTTGGTAGTACTTGAGAGCTGTGTCATACCGATCTTTGAGCTTTTCTTCAATGGTAGGGTCATTCTCCTTAATCATGAAGTATGTGTTGGGGGTGCTTGGGCATTTTCATTACATGGTAAATTGAAAAGTGCATCCCCCCCAACTCTAACCAGAATGATGCCGTCTTTGGCATCCATCAAGACTTTCATGGTTTTAAGGAAGTGACATCCCAAGATGGTGCGCAACTCCTTGTCATCTTTCATCTCAATCATAACAAACTTACCTACACAAATAGGGACATCTTTTAGCACTTTCAATGGCAATTGTATCGATGAATCGAAGGGTTGAAAAGTCATCTTTGTTGGCCTTAGCTCGCCAAATTCGATCTTCTCGTATACAATCCTAGGCATGAGACTCATGCTAGGCTCCATATCAAATAAGGCATGTTTAATGGTTGTTTAACTAATTGTACAAGGGAAAGCAAACCTTCTAGGGTCTGATAAATTATACCATTGTATAAATTTATGTATTATGTCAATTTTTATCCACTCAGCATAAAGTTGTACAAGAAAAAATGAAACCCGTCTGACTTATTTAACTCATCCAATCCGACCCATATTTTACCGGGTTCAAACATTATTCGGGTTAGATCAGGTTTTAATTTTATTAATCCGGTTGTACCAGGTTGGATTATATTGTTACTTTTGATAACCCGACTCGTATAATTTTACCACAAATCCAATTCAAATCTTCATTATAAATAATTAAGGGTTTGACAATCTCCATCCTTTCACTCCTCTCTCAACGGTACTCATCTCCTACTTCTTATCCATCCAATACCAACACGTTCCACCACTGATTTTCTCTTATGTGCTCAGGAATTATTTTGCTCATCTTTTCTTTTCTATCAAATTTTGAACAATTAGTCTCTATATTTTGTTCAAATGTATCTTCTCGTTATTAAATTTAGCATTAATAAGCTGCTTGCCGATGCTTCCGTAGTATTAAGCATCGAGTATGACAAACTTTCATTGTTTCTTCTATGTGTTATTTTTATATACCAGATATACATAAGTTGGACCTCATAATTTCTTTATGTTTCTAATTCACTTGCAAGCCTTTTAAAAAATATAATTGACGTCTTGAATTTTTCAATTTCTTTAAGTAATGCTTTAACAAAATAGTTGATCAAATTTAAAAGAGGTAGACTAAAATCAGTCACGATTGACGGTTGAGACCGTCAGCTACGATGAAATCTCAATTTTCAAGATTCTAATAGTTGATCCGAACCGTTCAATGTGTTCTCCATATTGAAATCTCGTTGGAGATCAAATTTTACATTTTTATGAAATTTTTTAGTATTTTTTTGGTACTTTACAAAATTTTTAATCTAAACAATTCTGGACATTTCAATAATAATGATTTTTAAAAAATCTCAAAAAAATAGTAAAAAAATTCAGAAAAATTTAAAATTTGATCTCTAATGAGATTTCAATATGGAGAACACATTGAACTGTTCGGATTAGTCATTAGAACCTCAAAAGTTGAGATATAATCGTGGTCGACGGGTCCATCCGTCAATCTGGCTGATTTTAGTCTACCACAATTTAAAATGATGATTTTGCAATGGTCGATCTTGTTTATGTGTACTAGTAAAATAATTGATCAAATTTGAAATGACAATCTATTTAACCGTATGTAAAAAATCATCTGCATTAGAGTGGATTACGAGTGTGTTAGTAAAAAAAAATTTGAACCCGATATAATTAGATTAGATTAAAATTTTGACCCATCTGTTTTACATCCCTAACTCAACATGATATATAATTTTAAATCTAATCTGTACCAACGCGACTGTGTTTCACACAACATGTTAATTTAAGAGCTTTCTTTGTTGTTTCTCTGCTGTCTAGAAACCAACGTAGGTGTCAACTATTTATTAAGGATCCTATGGGGACCATTCAAAAAAAAAAAAAAAAAAACTATTTATTAAGAATAATATACAACAAATTCAGCAGCAGATGTTACAGATCTCATCACAGTGCAAATGAGCTAGTGGCTAGTGGTCACAAGTTAGTGATAGTGACCAAATCGCTGTTAACAGTTAGCACTCGCTAGTCACATGTATAGCAGTTCAACCCCTATATATCATTTATTTTTAAGAAAAAGTAAAAGAAAAAGATTCTGCTAACAAAGTTATAAGAGGCGTAATAGTATGATTGCCATGAACGGTCTTAATCAGAGATAATTGTGTTTTGTGATGCGTTCCATCGGACAATTCTGCTTTCCAAATGGCAATCAAGTGCAACCTAGGCTTTGATAATGAGAGCTAGCTATTGAAGTTTGAAATCTGTTTAAGAAAATGGCACTTTTTGTGAGGCATGATTGAGGAATGGAGGCATGGGGGCATGGGGACAGAAGGGGCATATGTGCTTTGGGTGTGTGTTGTGTAATTGTGTTGGTGCGTTGGGAAGTAACAGGCATGTCAAGCCAAATCCCGAAGTGACCAATCATCATACCAGCAAAGACCGGCCGAATACCTTTATATCTAACTCCGTTCAATTTTGTATGATACAATCTTTACTGCAATTTTTATTTCTCTTACCTCGATGCAAATGTATTTGAATGAGAAGTTTGATGGTATACAAAACGATCGCGAGTCATGAATTTAAGTTTTAATTTCTTTGTTTCTTTTCATAAAAAAAGAAGAGCTTTTAGGGACCGTTTGGATCGCTTAAGAATTTGAGAAATAGTTTATTTCTAGACGAAAATTTATTCCTAACCATCCAAACTCTTCACAAAGTTACACACTTTCCAATGTTTTCCGCCTAAGAATAGGCTATTCCTCAAATTCCTGAGCGATCCAAACGGCCCCTTATACTTTTTAGTTCGAGATGAATTGCAAATTTGTGAGTTAGGAAATTATGTCTAAGAAGAAACATAATAGACGTAAGGTGGTCATGTACACATTTTATTGTACATAAGGAGATAATTGGACACACTTAACAAATTTATAATACATACATTTTGGTGGAATTTTGAAAATGCAAAATTCAATTTAAACCTATATTAACGTTGACACATTAAACACACCTCCGAATTGAGCAACCCTTATTTATCATCTATTGCTAACATTCTGCTGCATAGCCACAAATATGGCATACAATTTGACGCACATCACGTGGATTTCAACAGTTTTATCTTTTAAGATAAATTGAAAAAATAAGCTTCACAACTCCATTTTAAAATTGAATTTATATAAAAAAATTTCTGTCAGATTTTGAACCTATGTATTTTCACTCAAATTTTATTATCCTTTGCGACTAAACAAAGAACTTATTTTCTACGTAAATTTCAATAGTTATTTCTGCAACATCACAATACGATATGGTCCATTCGAATTGAATGACAGATCATCAGGCTATAATCACCCGCATATGCGTATCCATACGAATACGATAATCAACTAGTACCAAATGAAAAAAAAAAAAAAAAATTGTACGAGAGAATCTAAAACCAAATTGTAGAACGGAGCTGCACCGACCTCACCACATATAGACACACGCAGAAGCACTATTGGGTGGATTGTCCAATCCATTTCCCACCAGGAAGGAGTCTTAAATGTCGCAAATTTCTCCACGCATGAGAAAACACAGCAGCAGTTTGGTCTCTTTACTCCATTTATACCTGCTCTGTTTTTTTGTTTCTTTCGGTGTTGTTGGTCTCGGCCTTTTGGGCTTCATTCACTCTTCACTGAAAGGGTTTTGGGTTTGGAGGCATGCATGTATGTGAAACAAACGGGGTGAACAGTGAAAGGTTGAAAGAGAAAGAAAGGTAATGATGTGAGGAGAGTCAGGAGACAAAGCAAGAAGCCTTTTAGCTTTCTCATGCACACAGCACACACACTCTCTCTCTCAGTCTCTCTAGAGGAGCACTCAACACCTGCCCCTTGCAATGGCCTGTTTGAACAAAGATCCAGACAAATATGAAATACTCCTCTGAAATGTGTGTGTGTGGGTGTGAGTGTGTGGGCCCACGCACGACCACACCACCTTCTGTAACCTATATATGCCTCCAAATCAGTAGCATGCTACAGCACACTATCAGCCGGCCATAAAATTTTCTTCTGTATTTTTCTCTGGTCCATCCGTCCATGTTTACACATTTTCCGGACTATTAAATGTACTGACGATAATTTTCATAAAAACTAAAAAGTATGCACAGTATTATTATGGGCATGCATTATCAGGATTACACATGCATGTGACAGCTTAGGAGAGGGATTAAAGCGAATTCAGAGATGGGTAAATGGAGGTGTTACAGACTAGAGGAGAGAGATCGAGAGCAATAAAATAGAAAAGGTGAAGAAAAAGAAATAAAAGGCTGCAAGGAGAATAGAAATGGAAATCACGGTCGACCAAGCTTTTATTGTCATGTCACCATCCACTGTCCTTTTCTCCGCAAAACCCTCCTAGTATTTGATCGTTTCTCCTCTTTCTCACTCTATCTCTCTTCTCTTTTCTTTTTTATTATGATTTTTATTTCCTAATTTTCTTCATCTCTCTCTATAAACAGAAATAATTACATCTAAACGAAGATGATAGATGCGAACTCTTAAAGCGGAACGGGAATGAATGGGTGTTGAGAGCCAGATCCTCTTGTGCAGAGACGAGAGAAATCTTTGTGTGGTGAGTTGCACAGTGACGAGGACTTGACAACTGTCTTAGTTACTTTGTTAGTCATTTGCATACCAAAGTGTTATCACTTAACTTTAGGCCTAACATTTCACTTGACCAGCATCCTCTGCAGACTGAGGGCAGAACTTTAACCCGAATCGTCCGATTAAATTTTGACGGATAAATTTTTACAGATCGCACGAATCTTGATGGGCCTAATATTAATCACAGGACACCCATCATTGATCGGACAGTTTGGATCGAAGATCTAACCTCTGCAGACCTCAAAAAGATGTACAGAGGATGTGAATTCACCTCACTTCCCCAAATCATCTTTGTACGTAGTTTCCGCAAGCTAGATGGTAAATTACAGTTAAGCTGACAAATTGCATTTCTAGTTTGAAAAAAGAAAAAAAAAACATCATCATTTAGAAAACCCTTTGATAAAATGTTAAAAAACAATGTAATTAAGGTCTACAATTTTTCAGGCAAATGACTTTTTATTTTGGTTACTGCTTGTACAAGCCCGCAACATCATATAGTATCAGTATAAATAATCATGACAGTACATAAGTTATAATTTATGATTTTTCAAAAGTTAAATTATACTAGATCTCTACATCGAGCTTCGCTCGACAATATTGAATTTTATTATAAATAATATATGAAAAAATTGTGCCTTAATTTTTCAAGTTGATAGATGATTTTGAAGTGAGAAGTTTTTTAATAAACGATTTTAGTGGAAAGGATCATATTATAAATGTATATTTACTATATAAGATAATTTGATAAACTAATATTTAATCAGGAAAGAAAAATAACAATAGTTATAAAATTATAAATTCAAATTGAAATGAAGTGAAAAGTGAATAACAAAATGGAAACAAAAATACATTAAATAGTGGTTTTATTACATATTTTACACATAATATTGTTTATTATGAAACAATATAAGTGAGGTATTAAAATCATACATAGATGTATATTAACTATTATATTTTTACTAAATAATAGAAATGGAAAGTAAAGTTTACTACTTTATAATCGGTATGTTTTCAAATTCTTCATCTTATATATCTTCATGATTAAGAGACATTGGCTCCATTATGCAGTTTTTTTCTTTACTTTCACTGTTTGGCATTTGTATAGATTGGTTATCTTCTTTAATCTTAATCTGGTGTGGTTGTATTGGTTCCATTAGATAATTTTCTCCACCACTGTCATTGTCTGGCTTTTCTATAGATTAGTTTATTATTATTTATCAATCTAAGTGGGAGATTATTAGAAATAGCTTGATAAATGTGTGAAGAGGTGTATCTAGAAAATGCGATCAATAGATGTCATGAGTAGATGCGATGAAAAGGTGCTATGGGTGGATGACATGTGCAAATGTCATAAAAGGGTGCCATGAAAGAATTCCATAAGCATATGCATTGAAAGAACTTGATGGAAACATATGTAGTCTATAAATAAGTAGAAAATTATTGAAATTACCTTGATAAATGTGTGATTGTGAAGAGCTGCATTGAGAAGATGCAATGAAAAAGTATCATGTGCGGATGCGATGAAAAAGTGCTATGGACAGATGTCATGTGAAAATGACATGAAAGAGCGCCATGAGCGGATGCCATGTGCAGATACCATGAGCGGATGCCATGAGCAGTTGCATCGAAAAGACTTAATGGAAACATCTATAGTCTTTAAATAAGATTGATTAGGACTTTGAAAAAATCTTAGAAAATTACGCACTATTTCTTTTTTTAAAATAAAAGAAAGGGAGCACTATTTATAGATGAAGTGTCGATACCCTTCGGTGGATGAGGCATATATTTGATTGCACTTTTTGGCGAGACATCCCTTAGATGACACCTTATGGTCACCATGTCAAGATATGCATCTTTTCAATCACACCTTTTAAAGTATCAAGTTCATTGCATCCTTTGGCGAGATATCTTTCAAATGACACAGTATGAAATATATATTAGAATAGACATATTTCATTCGCACCCTTTGGGACCATCCACACATCTTTATTATATGTAAGATTTCTACTAGGATTATCTGAATATAGTTGGTACATTTATGACTCCTGTTGTCTCTAACAGTGACGGCTAATCAAAATTTGCAGATGTAATTAAGGTTCCATACCAAATAATTCTAACACAATTCAATTGATAAGCAAATAAACACTTAAAGCAAGCACAAAAGCAATTGACAGTATAGCAAGTAAAGAGATGAATAAAGCAAGTAAAGAGATGAATAATGGAAGGGAAAAACACACACACACACACAAACTTGATTATATAATTTTGATCCGTTAGACAATGCTAGTTTTAATTGTACGGCTCCGAAAGTTCGTAACCTCGAATTTCACGTGATTAGTTCTATTGCTGTCCCAAACAGGCTACAATTTTGAGCTAGTTTTAATTGTACGGCTCCGAAAGTTCGTAACCTCGAATTTCACGTGATTAGTTCTATTGCTGTCCCAAACAGGCTACAATTTTGAACCGAATCACCTTACACCCAAAGTAAAGGAGGTGGATCGACCTAAATCGACAAATCAATGTATCCAAACTTCCATTCAATATTGGACCACAACCTCCCCCCTTCCGAACTAGATCCTCTATGAGGTTTTAAAAAACTGCAGTGTAAGTTTTTTAATCCGTAGTCGTCCGATCAATGATGGATGTCCCGTGATTAATATCAGGTCCGTTGATATTTGTGCTGCCCGTGAAAATCTACCCATCGAGATTAAATCGGATTGCCATCACACATCGAGATTAAATCAGTTTGTCATTACTGGAAAACTTGCAATGCAGGTTTAAAAAAAAAAACCGTAGAGAATCAGGATCCCCTACCATGTTGTCTTAACTCAAAAAGTTTGTCTCCGAAAAGACAACTTTTCTTCCCATCTTAGTTCTAAAAATAAAAAAAAAACTTTAGCCTATGTGTTTTTATTACTAAATCAACTTCATGAAAAGATTAAAATGTGTAATATATCATTAAGTATAATGTTTTATAATAAATGAGATTTTTCTACCTAAAAAACTTCCACACTATTTTAGAGAGAAATCATAAACTATTAAAATTCATTTTCAATAATTGTTCTAAGAAATTCAATATGAAAAAAAAAATACAGCAGCGTGTTGTTAAAATTCATTCTCATGAAACAGCTGAACAATTCATTTCCAAACAAAAAAATAACTTTCCATGTCCAAAGATTTTTTAGAAATTAAATTTTAGATTTTCATACTTATAGGAGCCTTTATACAAAATTCTAGGAAGCTACAACTCCCCCATAATTCTACTTTTCGGGGGGGGGGGGGGCAAAAAAAAAAAAACTCCCCCATAATTCTGGTCTTATGAGTACATAAGATCACATTCCAAAAGAGAAATAGTTAGGGATCCCATAAATGTCGCGACTGTCCCCCCCCCCCACCAAAAAAAAAAAAAGAAAAAAGATGCGAGGCTTGCAATTTGAGATTTAGTCGAGAGAAACTTTATTTCTTTATTTGAGACTTGTAAGTAAAAATGCGATAATGAAACTTTGATGTCAAACTGCAACAAAAATAAGAAGAGCCCATAGGAAAGATTTGTGGTCAATTACAAAACAGCCACCACTACCCCGAAATTTGTTGATTCGTAACGGTTAATAAAATCAAATTGTAACGGATATGACCTGTTACAAAAGGTTGCGTTACAAATTTGTAATAAGCGTTACAAAATTTGTAACAATTATTTAAAAAAAACGGTTACAAAATTAATCAATTATGTAACAATTATTATATAAAAATCTATAAGATTGAGACCATTTGTAACGATTTTTACATAATAACCGTTATAAATTTATAAAATACAATTTAATTATGACTGACACAGTTTAATTTTGTAACATTTTTATATAAAAACCGCTACAGATTGGATATATTTTTGTAACGGTTTTTTTTTAAATAACCGTAACAAATTTATATATAATTTTTTTTTTATTTTAGCGGTTTTCTATAGCTAGTACCATACAAATGACACATATATCACATATATATATATATCAAACACATATCACATATGACACTCAAAATAAGAAACAAGTCATGCAAATGAGAAAATCAAAGTTCAAAAAATACCATATATTTATTTAAAAGTTTGTTAATACATTTCAAATTGATATTATCCGAATAATATCCTATGCATGAAATCCATGACTTCATTCACGATTTCTCCGATATCTACTTGCCCATATGATTTTCCAACTGGATCGATTGCTTGCATTTGATTATAAGCAAACTAAAACATTACATTAGGTGCTTGATAACGTAAATTCTAAATCCAAAGTTGTTTGATATCCTAACCCGTAAACCCTAAACTCTAAATTCTAATTAAGTTATTGATATCATAAATTTTAAACCTAAATCCTAAGTTGTTTGATATCCTAAATCTAAACCCTAAGTCCTAAAAGTTATCGATATCATAAACTTTAAACTTTAAATACAATATTATTGGTATCCAAAACCTTAAATATATAGCAACTCAATAGCAATTTTAATTTTCAATCAAATCCAAACCCATTAATAATTTCAAATTCAATCAAACCCTGAACCCATTAACATAGCCAAATCTTATGTTATTATGTGTCGCTGTCATCATGTGAATGAGGAAAAGAGAGAGGGTGCTGCCGTCACGTGGGTGGTGGAAGTGTTGCCGCTGTCGTTGTTGTCGAGTTGAAGGGGGAGGGGTGAGTGAGAAAGAGGAGGGGCTGTCAAGAGGTGGTGGCGCCGTTGTTTTCGAGAGAGAGGCCAGAGATCAAGAGAGGAATGGGTTGGCGAGGGGTGAGAGTTAGGAGGGGGCTGTCATGAGGGTTTGAGAGTGAAAGGGGCCAAAAATTTTCGAACTAGTAATTTCGAGAGGGAGAAGGAGATCAGAAATCTCGCCTTATACAAAAAAATAATAATAATAATTTCAAAGTATATGTAACGGTTATTGGTTATTTATAATTTTTAAATAAAAATTCCAATTGTGCATGCAAATTACTAGGATTAAAATATAATTAGATTAGTACTTTGTTCTCTAAATTCGTAATTAATAATTATTAATTGAAAAATGAAGGCGCTGGTGCTGCATCTGAAACTACAGGAGTGACTCCACCTGCACCAGCTCATGCACTAGCGCAGCTCCTGTCCGTCTCTCTTTTCACCTCTTACTCCATTGGTGCAATTAATTCTCTCTATTATTTTAATTGGCCACGGAATCAGTATCATGGTGGTAAATAGTTAAATACAAACAAAAGATCAAGAACATGAGAGCTCTTTTTTAAAAAAAAATGTCATAGCTGGCTGTGGCGCAAACTGGGCCTATGGTGCCTGACCTCTGACAAGGCCTGACGTTGTACGGCATGGGAGAGTCCTGTCAGAGCGACACGGCTGACGTGGCCCCCAGACTTGACGGATCCGGATCCTGTGTCGCGCGGCACAGCGTGTAGCGCAGGATCCGGGCCGTCCGATCAGATCTCGACGGTTTATTTTTTTCGGGCCTTACAATCTGATTACATGCACGGGGCTCCCTTATCCATCCAGATTTGATCGGACGGTCCTGTGCCGCGCGGCACAGGATCTGGATTCAAACTTTACGAGCTTTTCTTTCTTTCTATCTCTGGTTTCGTAAAGAAACGCAACTACGCAACTACGCAACAGAGTCAACAGTTTGCATGGTTTAGTAGAACCACAGAACAAAAATATAAAATCATATTTTAATTAGGTGAGGTGAAAATTTTATATCATTGTTGTCGATGCAATATATTAAAAAAAAATGCAATAGATTCGAGAGGTTGTGGGCACAATTATTTAGAAATAGAATGGAATGGGTGTACTTCCTCATCAATCCGAATCAGGTGTTGTGCGACACATTTTGTAGCACAGCGCATTCAATCATTCGCGCGATCCGATGGCTGAAATTTATTTCCTCTACACTCCTCTACCTTATCAGATTTTATTCGGAACGGATCCAAATTAAAGGAGCGTTTCTGATAAAAAATAATAAAAAAAAAACTTCTCTCTCCGTGAGTTTGAAAGAGAAAGCGAGAGAGAGAGAGAGAAAGGAGGCGATCGAAGCAAATCGCAGGAGTGGAGAGAAGAAAATCTGAAATAGCCTTCGCTTGTGTTCTTACTGGTTCAATTTGTACTCCTCTTCTCTGCCAATGGAAGCAAATCGCAGGAGCAAATCGCAGGAGCAAACCCTAGTTCTCCTTTTTCCTTCTGTTGGTAACCTTTTTGCAATCCTATTTCCTTTGATTTTCCTTGATTTGTTAGAGAAATCGACTCTGCTCCTAGCACTCTCGGTTTATCTTGTTTCGGTTCCAGTATTGTAGAGTGTTTGAAAGGTTTTTAATTTCTCAAAATAGCCCAGATTAGTCTTAAATTGCACATGAGTTTGAAATTCTGTATAAAGTCTATTTGTTGTATTCATTGTTTAATCAGTTGATTGCTCTGTATATAGTGCAATTCAGCATGTCACAGCATGCGAATTGTCCTAAATTTACCAGCTAGGTAGCTCTATGCAAGTATTTAAATATTGCATGGCTAGGAAAATATTATCAAATTGGTGCTCTAAAGAAGATTTGAATATCACAAGTGTATGAAGATACTTATACCTTTCCTTTATATTCAGGTTTAGGGTCTGTACTTTTTCACTTTAATTATTTTTAATAAATTCAGAAATGCAGATAGCAATGATGTTTCATGCTATTTTTTTGTAGATAGCAATGAGCTCTCAAAATAGCCCACACAATGGATGTAACTTGGATGGAGCATTACCTTACTGCAGTGGATGCAACGACAATGAGCTTGTAGTTTCCCTGGTTGCAAACACACCAAGGAATAAGGGCCGATCTTTTTACCTGTGTCGACGATGTAATAAGTTTATTGCAAGGGCGGATGAGGTGTGCTTTAGTCCTATAGACCTTAACAATAAAATTGAATCATTGAAGAAGCAATTAAGAAAGCGGAGGATTTCAATAAATAATTTGATGGGAAGTTTCAGGAACTTGAAGAGAGATTTGATAAGCGTTTGGAAGAACTTAGAAGCAAAATTATTCAATACCTTGTACTGTTTTTTATTTCTCTTTTGATTATTGTAATTTGTAAGTTGTAATTTGGAGGTTCAAAAGATGTATTTGGCAGTATTTTGTATTTGCTATGGATATTTAGTATTGATCTAGTCTGTGTATTTGCTATGGATATTTGGAGGTTGAAAAATGTAGTTGGCATGAACTTTTAAATTGTATTGATATCTCATTTTAAATTATGAGTTATGTATTTGCTATGTATGTACCTTAGATGGCTGTGTGTTTGCTATGTATTTTAAATCTACGAAATTACTACAATAAGGTACAAGTGCATGGTACAAGCTATGAAATTAAGGGAATAAATAACCAAAGTGCATAACAGGTTAAACAAGAGAAAATAACAGTAAAACAAGAGAATATGGTTGTGTACTATGCCGTGAAGTCCAGAAAGAAGGTACTGGACAAATTGCTTCAGGCTTCTGTCGTGGAGTATCTGATTGTGAAATAATCAGAAAGAATGACATGGTGAATGACTAATAGAAAACAAGTATGAAACTTACAAATTGCTTCAGTTTGGTTCAAACTCAAAATATATAGAAGGTACTGGACAGTGAACGCCTCCTGGCTCCTACTTTAGCAAACTTACAAGTACTGTATAAATTTGCAAACTTACAACTTACACCAGCCTTCTATAAATTTCCAAACTTACAAGTACTGTATCCCAAACAAGTATGAAACTCAAAATAGAAGAAATTCATATAGTGACCCCATACCATACCTTCCTCGTACTTCTTCAATTCGCTGGAGAATCGTCGGAGAAGGCTTTTGAAAGGAAATCGCAGTTACAAATAGAATCGCTGGAGAAGGCTGGAGACGTGGCCCTCTCGCGAAATCTCCTGGCTCCATCCAATTTTCCCTCCAATTCCGATTCCCCTGTTTTTTTTTTGGTTTGATTTTCGATGGCCTTTGGATCTAGCACGGAGAGGAGCCGAAATAAAACCCGATGAGAGAGATTTCGAGTAACGGAGCCGATTCATATAGAGGAAACAGATTTGAGCAGTCTGATCGCGCGAACGGTTGGATGTGCTGCACTACAAACTGTGACGCGCAACACCTAATTTGGATTGCTTCCTCATGCATGCATGATGCATAAATTCATTTTCGGATAGATAATTGTGTTACGTTTTGGTTAGGATTTATTACAGCTGTTAGTAAATAATGCAAGAACCAATATATGTTCTTGCTTTATTTGATTGGATGTGTATTGGGCAACTAAGCATTCTTGTGTCCCTTGTATATATATATATATAGAGTTTTGTTATGGTGAGTCGCGACTCACCATAGGGTCTGTGAGTCGGGCTCAAAACTCATAGATCTTGTTCAAAATGACCGATCCAATCCGTCCAATACGATCTCTCTATTGAAATCTCCATGGAGACCAAATTTTACATTTTTTTCAAAATTTTAAGTATTTTTTTGAAATTTTAGAAAATCGTTAATCTAATTAGTTCTGAACCGTTCAAAAACAGCAGTTTTTAAAAATCCGAAAAAAATACTTAAAAATTTCGAAAAAATGTAAAATTTGGTTTGCATGTAGATTTCAATAGGGAGATCATATTGGACAGTTTGGATCGGTCATTTTGAACCAGATCTAAGAGTTTTGAGCCCGACTCACAGACTCTCTGGTGAGTCGCGACTCACCATAGCAAAACTCATATATATATATATATATAGAGTTTTGTTACGGTGCGTTGTAACTCACCATAGGGTCGGTGAGTTGCGATCAAAACTACTAGATATAGTTCAAAATGACTGATCCAAACCGTCCAATATGATCTCTCTATTAAAATCTTCATGCTGACAAAATTTTTATATTTTTTTGAGATTTTTAAGTATTTTTTCGGATTTTTAAAAATTGATGTTTTTGAACGGTTCAGAACTAATTAGATTAACTATTTTCTAAAATTTCAAAAAAATACTTAAAAATTTTGAAAAATTGTAAAATTTGGTTTGCATGGAGATTTCAATAAGGAGATCATATTGGACGGTTTGGATTGGTCATTTTGAACTATATTTAGGAGTTTTGATCGCAACTCACCGACCCTTTGGTGAGTTACAACTCACCATAGCAAAACTCTATATATATATATATATAGAGAATGGATAAAATACACTGATGTGTACGGATCGTCCCCGTACACATCAGTCGTTTTTCAAGATCCGAAATTCAAACGGTCGATCCGAACCGTTCAACTTGTTCTTTATATTGAAAAACTCTTGCAAACCAAATTTTACATTTTTTCGAATTTTTTTGCTATATATTATGATATTTTCAAATTGGAGGGCCTGAAATACTCCAATTATAGTGTTTTTTGAAAATATCATAATAAATAGCAAAAAAATTCGAAAAATTGTAAAATTTGGTCTATCTAGGTTTTTCAATATGGCGAACAACTTGAACGGTTCGGATTGACCGTTTGAATTTCGGATCTTGAAAAACGACTGATGTGTACGGGGACGATCCGTACACATCAGTGTATTTTATCCATTCTCTATATATATATATATATATTAAAATTGTGGATTTTAATTCGATATTCTGAGTGCTGTTTAGACTATTCAATAACCAATTAAAAAAAAACTTAATTTTCTAATTAATAATCAATACAGAAAGATCAATGTTCTAAACCCAAATTTATTCATAATTTTTTTCTTTGTTGCTTCTAGTAAGCTTCCCCAAACCATTTATTTAAATTTATAAATAGTAAGTTTTTTTTTCTGAATTTCGTACTTAATTTTTACACTTTACTAATAGAATTCGCATGGCACCATTTGGTGGACAAACATGCAACATTTCATTATGAATTGGCTGGTCCATTATATTGCACTGTAACGTCTGTAACCACACGTAACTACCATCGGATCACAGTCTGGCAGCTACACTGCACTGCAGCAATGAAAACTGTATATTATATTAAGGTATATTTCAAATTTTATTTTTCAGATCTTATATAGGATATCTGGCCAGAAGGATGTTATAGAGAGAGTTGGCAACAATAAATGCTTGCCATGTAACTCACATAAGCTGTTCTAGTACGTATGACATAGATATTGAACCATCAAGATTTTGTGGAAGAGACAAGGTCTTTTTGCTCCTGTCAATTCTTTCTAGATTTTGTCTATACGTTATATTGGAAAATATTTATTAGATAATGCATATGCCTTTCATTTTGGTACTCCCGCGCGCATTTATTATATCGGTTATAACTCTATTTTGTTATGCAACTCAGCGTTTATACTAATCTAATAACAATGATTTCACTTCCAACACAAAGGCATCTTTGTTTTGTCATTTCCCAAAAAATATTCTAATTTGCTTTCCTGCTAATTTTATGTCTAGTCAATTAGACTTGATATGAATTAATATATAGCATAATTTAGATTCCTCAAAGAAATAGCAAAGTATCACCAGCACAACCGCACAACTACAATCTTTTAGGGATCCAACTTTTTTCCCGAAATACTTGAAACGTGGGAAACGAGTACGGAAAAAGCATGTTCTTTTTTTGTTTCCATTTCAGTAACGGAAAAAAAATCACTATTTTCGTTTCCGTTCCGTTTTGGCAAACGAAACTGTGTTTTTCTGTTCTATTTTGCATTTTCTATTATAATATATATATATATATATATATATATATATATAGAGTTGATATAGAACACTGATGTGTACGGATCGTCCCCGTACACATGAGTCGTTTTTCAAGGTCCGAAATTCAAACGGTCAATCCGAACCGTTCAAGTTGTTCGCTATATTGAAAAACCTAGATAGACCAAATTTTACATTTTTTCGAATTTTTTTGCTATTTATTATGATATTTTCAAAAAACACTATAATTGGAGTATTTCAGGCCCTCCAATTTGAAAATATCATAATATATAGCAAAAAAATTCGAAAAAATGTAAAATTTAGTCTGCAAGAGTTTTTCAATATAAAGAACAAGTTGAACGGTTCGGATTGACCGTTTGAATTTCGGATCTTGAAAAACGACTGATGTGTACGGGGACGATCCGTACACATCAGTGTATTTTATCCATTCTCTATATATATATATAGAGAGAGTTGATATAGAACACTGATGTGTACGGATCGTCTCCGTACACATCAGTCGTTTTTCAAGGTCCGAAATTCAAACGGTCAATCCGAACTGTTCAAGTTGTTCGCTATATTGAAAAACCTAGATAGACCAAATTTTACATTTTTTCGAATTTTTTTGCTATTTATTATGATATTTTCAAAAAACACTATAATTGGAGTATTTCAGGCCCTCCAATTTGAAAATATCATAATATATAGCAAAAAAATTCGAAAAAATGTAAAATTTGGTCTGCAAGAGTTTTTCAATATAAAGAACAAGTTGAACGGTTCGAATTGACCGTTTGAATTTCGAATCTTGAAAAACGACTGATGTGTACGGGGACGTTCCGTACACATCAGTGTATTTTATTCATTCTCTATATATATATATATTATTTTCATGTTCCATTTCGGTAAAACGGTATAATTTTATGTTCTAGTTCTGAAACAAAACCATTTCCTCTTCTATTTTTGTTCTGTTTTGGACGGAACGGAACGGAAACGTGAAAAACGGCAATATATTGACAGCGCTACTTGAAAGCGGCCTGTTTTGTAAGTTTTCAATGGTATTCCAACTTATAGGTTCGTTGTTCCCTGGCCTATTATGCATAATATGCTATCATAGATTCATAATAAATGATGAAAGTTGTTGCATGCTTCGAGCAATAGCTAAATATAATATCAATCGAGACGGGCTATGGTAATTTGCAAGGTAATCTATTTATTTTATTTCATCCTTGTTTCCTACAACTTATGATTTCTGCCGTCGATGTGAACCGTTCAGTCTTTTTCCATATCAAATTTTCCTTAGAAACTAAAATTTATATTTTCTCAAAATTTTTTGCTATTATTTATCATATTATTTTAAAAAACACTACAATTGAAGAATTTCAAGCCATCCAATTTATAAATACCATGATATATAACAAAAAATTTGAAAAAAAAATGTATAATTTGATTTGTAAGGAGAATTCGATATGGGAAAGAAAGAAATTGAATGCATGGTTTGGACCGACCGTACAAGTCGTAGATTGTGGAAACCATGGACGAAATAAAATAAGAGCAGGGTTCAAATGCCACAAGTTTTTGGTGCCACAATTTCTCTTTTTTATTAATATTTTAAAAATAAAAAAATTCAATTTTCAAATCTAGACCGTTAATCTTGTTCAATTTTATGAGCGATGAATTTCTATGTAATTTTATATTCGATCAAGAGGCTAATACATGAACGTATTAAAATTAATTTGTTATAATTAACAGCATTCGTTCATTTTTGACCTCTTGATCGAATATCAAATAAACTCCAAAATTTATAAAAATTATATAGAAATTCATCTCTTGTAAAATTAAACAAGATGAACGGTTTGGATTTGAAAATTAATTTTATTATATTTTAAAATATTAATAAAAAAGAGAAATTGTGACATTTGTGGCACTAGAACCCTTCTCATAAAATAAATAAAATAGATTACTTTAGAAAGTACCATAACCCATCTCATATCAATACATATATGCTTCTTTCTTTACCAACTCAATATACACTGATTGTTTGATGTGCTATATATAGTATATACAGTGATATTAATTGGTAATATCTCATGGCTCTTCTTTCAAACTGACCACGTGCCGACATATTTTGAAACTGTTCGCACTATTTATCATCTTCTTAAGGTAAAGTTTCTAAGCTTAGTTTAATTTACTGATGGTAATAAAATAAGAAATACAAGTTGATGGTGAAATTAAATCCATCTACAGGGCCCAAATTACAATATTAGAGTTGCCCTCGAGGATCTAGAAACAAAAAATGCATGGAATTAAGAGCAAATGGACTTAATTTAACGATGCACTCTTGGACGGATGAACCCTTCTTCAACAAATTTGATCGAAATCCTATAGTTGTCTGAACTCCTTTAAGGCTCTAACACAGCTCTTGAGTATAAATTGGTTGAGAGTGATACAAGCATTATAAGGGCAGCATCTCCAAACACAGAGGAATTTTACGAGTGAAAAAAAATATATAGTAAAAAGTTAAATTACCCAAATATATTAATTAGAACAGCAGGTAAAATAGGACAAAATTTTGCAGCAATTACTACTTATAACTGGATCAAAATAATAAGATGATAAAAAGCTTCAAAATTAAAATAGAGATCCATGCATGTTTCTGATATGTGCCAATTCCCAACTAACACTACTAGAATTTTGATTTTTTTTTTTTTTTTTGTGAGGACTTTACATGGGTATGTATGGACCCATGATTATAATAAAAAAACTCCACTACCGGATCAGCGAACAATTATTTCATCCATATTTTGATTATTGTTTGTACGCATGATTATAATATTACACTCTACTGTCGTAAGTGTGCTAGAAACGTCCATGTTAATACCGAAGTGTGGGCCCACGGGGAGTAGTCAAATGGCTCGTGAATTAAACACTATGATATCCATATAAATACTGATTTGTGGGTATCATAATGCTGCCTATGGTTTCGAATATTGCATTTATGTCCTGACACATGTAAATACTACCCTTACAATTAATGAATGCACATTTGCTTCTATCCAGCCACCTATAACTTTGTACCAGTTGGTATTGGTAGTATTTGTACCAACCAATTAATACCAATGAATGCAAAAATAAATCCACATGCATGCACATCATATATAGTGTCTGTACCAACTGAACATGTTCACCACTTCATATATATAAAATCACAAGATAAAATAACAATATAAATCAGAAGAAAAAATCACAATATAGCTAATTAAATAGTTAATATGAGCCACTTTTAGTATCATACAACAACACAGGAAAGATAAATAAACCCAGCACATACAACAAAAATGTATGGCAGCAGATCACTAAACAAACCCGAGCATGCATCACAAAAATCCACCACACATTGTTTTACAAATTCATAAAATTAACCTGGCACATACAACAACACACCTTTCTTCTTCACAACTACACAAGAAAGGCAAATTCTCTCCGAGCATGCATGCATGGCAGCAGATCATCGGTCGTCCCAATCTCCTATTTCAATAATGAGAAATATATTATTATTTAAGCCAAGGAATCACAAGGGAAAATGGCATGGTCCATGCCTGCCCCTTTAATTGGTTGTACTTTTCAACCCACTTAGGAATAATTAACAAAATAATATCTAAATTAGAATAAAATGTATGAATTGTTTCATATATATATATATATATATATATATATATATAGTTTTGCTATGGTGAGTTGCAACTCACCAAAGGGTCGGTGAGTTGCGATCAAAACTCTTAAATCTAGTTCAAAATGACTGATTCAAACAATCCAATATAATCTCCCTATTGAAATCTCCATGCAAACCAAATTTTATATTTTTTCAAAATTTTTAAGTATTTTTTGAAATTTTAGAAAATCGTTAATCTAATTCATTCTGAACCGTTCAAAAACAGTAGTTTTTAAAAATCCGAAAAAAATACTTAGAAATTTCAGAAAAATATAAAATTTGGTCTGCGTGGAGATTTAAATAGAGAGATCATATTGGCCGGTTTGGATTGGTCATTTTGAACTAGATCTACGAGTTTTGATCGCAACTCACCAACCCTTTGGTGAGTTGCAACTCACCATAGCAAAACTATATATATATATATATATATATATTAATGCAAGGGATGGATAGTATGCCAATGCAGACTTACCCAACAGAAATGTCGATGCCATTCCAAGTCAGTACTTTAGACATTAACATCCTCTATTTATTTTCATTAATTTTTTTTCTCCAAAAAATAACATGTTGGTTTGCAATTGTTAGAAAGAATTCTTCAGCATGAAAAAACCATCAATGATAACACCACCATTCTAGGTGAATAATTACATTAAAAAACACTCCTATTTAGTATATATTTGTGGAATTGCTATCACTCCCATTAAGGTACATGTTGAGATGTTAACAAGTGCTTGTCACTATGAAGTTTATTTACATTCATGAAAGGTTATTATAAATCTGATTATACCCATTATAGACCATATATTTGATTAAGCTACCAACTTAATCAATAATCTCATGCTTCACATATCCTTTCTTATATATATATATGTGGTTCACGCACATTATTCTTACCTACTACTGTAATTTTAACTTTTATATTAACAAGTTTTCTTTCAATTCATGTGACATGGCCAAAGAAATACATCATACTAGTTTACCATGCTTATTGAGAATGAATACATACTAGTTTATCATTGATAATCATCTTAGTCTTTGTCTTCGTCATTACCTTCAATAATTTGATCCTCGTGCTCTTCAACAATTTCTTCAACAACTACATCATCACCTTCGATGTCCTCCAATGTTCGTGAAAAATATTCCAAGTTCATATCTTGTCCTTCTCCGACTAGCAAAATAGGATAGTCTGGTTGTTCTTGGTCAAATTCTTCAACTCACAAATTTTCTTTCTTTCTAGTTTTCATGGCCACCCACCACTGTTCTCATTTGTCGGATGCATAGGATAGATAGTACACTTGATCCGCTTGATCGGCGAAAATAAACAGATCATAATATTTAAGAGAAAATTTGTGCTTAACTTCAACAAGGCCATATTCTTGGTCATGATTAATGCCTTTAATTGTCTATGTCAAATTGATCGATCCTAAAAGTACTGGGTCAAAATTAAAACCTTAAATACCGATACTAATCCTTTTGTAGTATGACTTAAAGGTCGAATCCACAGGACGGAACTATTCCTTTCTAAGTCTATTCTATACAATTTAAATAAAACCTAAGTGTAAAAATAACTCGAGTTCAAGGTTTATTTTTGATATTTTGGTTTAACAATTGCAATAAAGGTAAAGATATTGTGTAACACAAATCCAGAGAATAACAGATCCAAACTAAATCAAAGATTTAAATCAATTCTATTAAAATTAGGGCAAAGGTATCCAACTCTTTTTATTTCTGCAAGAGTAGAACGGTCTGTTCCAGGTATGGAACGAACCGATCTGACTCAGGTTAACTTTTGGAACAACCCGTTCTACTCTGGAACGCCTCCTTTCGGGTGGTCCGTCCCAGAGTCCAATTGGTCCGTTCTAAAAGTTAATGATCGATATGTTAAGTTATTTAGTTTGCTAATTATTTCGTTTATGCAAGGGTTGCAAATAAACAGAGACCGGCATAACTCTAACTCTCGTTCAGGTCAAGTGATCTAAGTTCAACTACCTAACTTCCAAACTCCCTAAACTTCAACTCGCGTTCTTTGATTTAGGTTCTTTAGTTTATCTTCTTGGGTCTAATGGTAAATCCAACCTCTCGGTATGAAGAAAGTCACGATCGCTCGATGACTTGGTCTATCCTCTTGAAAATTACCTACCTATTGGTGCTATTAATGTGTTCAATTCAAGTTAGTCAATTTTAGGTCCAAACTATTAAACGTGGCAATTCGCTTAACGGGACAATCAATTCACAAGTACCAAACATAGTTAATATCAATCAAGCAATTCAAGCACAAGAGATAAATCATAAACTACTTTAATTAACAAAGCTAAACTATTCAAAACATATCAATCAACATAGAAGAAAATGTCCTCAACCATAGCCCTAAAAAATGACTACTCCCTACTAATCATAGCAATAATCAAAGAAGGACTCATCATGAATATAGATAAAAGAGAAAGAAAATGTGAGATAGAACAAATTAACGCGATCTTCTCTTTAATCTGCTGTTCTGCCACCTTTGGAACGGGCAGGTCCACATCGTCTTCTGGCGGCTGTGTCTCAGGTCAAGATTAGAAAGTGGCTAAAATCCTAGAATTTGCGTCTCTCCTAACTTGTGACAGAGCAGGGATATTTATAGCACTTCTGGGAACCGTCTTGGTGTGAAAACACGTCAGGATTTGTCTTGTCTTGGAGAATTTTTCTTAGAGAAAACTTGACAAAAATCAGCCTCTTCAAATATCGCAAGTCTGGAACTTGGAACATCCCATTCTAGTTGTGAGCTGGACCGTTCCAAGTAAGTCTAGCTGATGTCTTCTCTTATGTTTGGGCTGGTTCGTCCCACCGGCTGGCTGGTCCATTCCACTCCTTTGGAAAGCTGCTCCTTTGACGGTTCTTCGTGTCGATTCATCAATGATCTTGCAAAATAAATATCGGGTTACGGCTGCACCTTTCTTTGCACAAAATATTAGCAAACTAAGTTAAAACACACAAATTTAAATTTAATTAAACGCCTAAAAGGGGTTGAAATGTATGCATGAAAACCACCCATCAAAATCCCCCAAGCTTAAACATTGCTCGTCCCCAAGTAAAAATTTGAGTCTAAGGTTCAATCTGGCTTAAATTATCTTTAAATTGTGTGCCCTACAAATTCTGAAATTTACACAGCAAGAATTAGTTTTGTGGCTTAAGTCCTAAGGGCAATTTGGTCCAAATATTTTTCAATAAAAGAAAACCAATTTCTATTTGTGATCGATTGTTCCTGAGTCATTTCCCTAAGCATTGGGTCGCTTAATGTTTCAAAGGGTTAAATTAATTTCAAGTCAAGTAGAAACGGGATCGAACCCTTCCAACTCAAATAATTCAAATCAATTCTAAGTCATTCAACACAAGTTTGGATTTATAATGCCACTAAAAATTTTCGAAAACACATCTTAGAATGTCTAAAGTGGGGCGGAAAAAAATGTACAACTCACCACTCGACGCCTTCAAAGTTTTTGGGTTATTTACACTTATCCTCGGGCTTAGGATTGGTTCTCGCGGGGACGAGGTCGGCCAAAATAGAGAAGGTTTGGACTTTTTGAGGTTTTTCTCGTCATTTTTCAAAACATGAAACTTTTTTTCTCTACTCTATCATGTAGCCTTCCGCAATGTCCATTTCAAAGCACCACTTTTTAGTTTCCCTTTTTATGATTTTTTTTTCTAATTTCTTTTGTGGGATTTTTTGTTTTCTTTTCCATTTTTTTCTTCAACTTTTAATAAACTTGAAAAACTAGGGGCCTAATTATTCCAAACATGCACTACACTTTCTATAATTGATCTTATTTTTGAGTTGAAGGAATAATCTTAGACAAATGGTGGTTGTCCTTTACTGACTCTATTCAATCAACCCCTTATCTAATTAAACATCCTAATGATTAGAAAAATGACTCTCAAACAAATTCTCGCTCATATACTCAAGTTGTTTCAATCATGATTTTCTCAAATTCATTTTAAAAAATTCAACAATTTCGCATTTTTCTCGATATTTCCCTTGCTATTAAGTCACAAAAATTAACTCTCATCGCTAAAACTTCAGAACATATCCTATATAAATGCATTCCTATATGAGTTAACCATGCAAACAAATGCAATCCTACAAGATATTTACAAAAATTCATCTTTCTAGATGACTTGAAACGGACCGGTCCAGGTTCAATTCTGAGTTAATGCGTCTCTGTCAGTCCTTAGAACGGTGGAGTCCAGACTTGGAACGAGAGTTGGATGAATTTTAAGAAAGGCCATGTTGCCCATGTAAGCATGTAAAAAAAAATTGGTATACCATGTCATTAAAAAAAAAAAAAAATTGGTACAAAGTCCAGAGAGAGAGAGAGAGTGTGTGACGATACGAAAGAGAACTGAGAAGGAGAGAGAGGGAGACTGTATTGCATGGGAATGGTATGGGCGCTCTGCAAAACACATGCTAAACTGAGAAACTCAGAAATGCACAGCTGATTAATGTACTCTTTGTAAGTTGCGTCAGCTCTTTTTCTCTTATTACAGTAGTAATATGTACTTATCTTGTATTTACTGGGAATTTGGTGTGTTCTCTGCTTGCACCAAGTCCCAAGATGCAAAGCTTCCTCTTCATCGATCTTTTGCCTTTGCTGTTCTAAAATTTGTTGTCGTTTTAATGAAAAATTGTGATGCTGATCTATTTAGTGTGTTAAAAATTGCTCGTTCTCGGCGCGAGAGAGAAAGACAAAGAGCACGATGAATTTTTTTTCTTTTGTTTTTTTTTTTTGGGGGGGGGGGGGGCTCAATAGCTAGCCTTTTTTTTTTTTAATCTCTATCAAAGAAAATTGAGTCTTAACAATTTTATAAAGAATATCAATATGGCGTATCCAATGACGCATCAACTCCAATATGCTTGGATTAGAAATGAAATATTTAATTCTTGCTTAAATTTTAATTGTACTTTAACTATCACAAAATAACTCGTGTCTTTCTTGTTTGAGTGTCCAATTCATGCAAAAAAATTTTACTTATAAAAACTAATGAATTTGTATTGCGGATTTATCATTATCTCCTTAAAGAATCACACTGACAGTGAGAGAAGATGGTTTAAGACCCATTAACATTTATTCAAGTAGTATATGAATTAATTTTGATTGTAGCAAGAATCGAAGATAAAATTTATATAACATGTAATAGCATGCTTATAAACTTCTAATTTTGATCGAAATGATAAAAGAATTGGATTGAAATGATATAAATTTGATGTAAATGACAAAAGAAAAAGAAAAAAACAAAAGAAAACTAGACGGGAATCACACTTGCAACGCGTCTTTGACCTGTGTTGTAGGCCCTACAGTGTGCTTTTGACCCGCACTATATCTTATAGCTGGGATTTAATCCACGCTAAAAAGCTGAATGTTATAGAGCAACTTATAACCACCCTATATCATGCTTATTATTAAAAAAAAATCATGGTTCGGTTTAAAATTTCTTAATATAAAATTCTTCTTATTAAAAAAATCGAATAAAATTAGTTGGTAACTTTTTTCTCATGCACCTCTAATTTTCTTTAAAACAATTATTATAAACCGCGCTATTTCATGGATCCTATTAAAAAAAATCATGGTTCGCTTTAAAATTTCTAAATATAAAATTTTTCTTATTAAAAAAATCGGATAAAATTTGTTGGTAACTTTTTTCCCATGCACCCCTAATTTTCTTTAAAAAAAAATATTTCCCATGTATCATCAAAATACATTTACATATGATGTAAAACTAGCCGCCTACTCGCGCGAAGCGTGATGTAAGGCTAGGATGCAATTATTTGGAGTGCTAGATTGTAGTTAATTTCTTGATTGAAATGATAAATGATCTTAATTGATTTCATGTCCAGCTACTGCTACAAGTCACTATCTAATTCATCCATGTATATGATATTTCTAAACGCTGAGTCATGATTGATTATAGTCTAATTTATAGATACTTCATATGATACTTCATAACATCAGTTTCTAGTATAAGATGTTCTTCTATAATGTGATATATATTAGAGAGGGGAAAACCAAGGTTATTAACTACGTATGCACACAAAAACAAAAAGCGAACAACGTGTGCTGCGATTAAATAATTGACATGAAATTTCTTTATTGTTAAAACTATCTAATAATTACAAATTTTGAATGATCAAAATTAATTTGTTTCAATTAACAATTGATAACGGTTCAAATACAATGTCAATTTAATTTAATATTTTTCAGACAAAAAAATATTAGAAAATATACCATGTCAATTTAAAGTATAAAAAATATCATCTCAATTCAAAATATAAAAATGATAGAAATAAATTAAATCAATTTCAAAAATAAAATGTAAATTTAATTATATTGAATTTAATTTAACAATTTCAAAAAAATAAAAATAATAAAAAAATAGGTAAAGACATCTATTGACACATCTCATAAAACAAAAGTGATATAAATATGATAAAAATTAAAGAGAACATCTAAGAAATGATATAAATTTGAGAATGATCTCAAAATAATTTAAAAAACAAAAATACAATTTTAAAATTATATAAATAAGATAGAATAAATTTGAAAAATTATATAAACTACCATCAAGGCCTAAAAATGGAACATTTTAAAAACACCTAATACTCACAATTTTGTGAGAAATGATATAAAATTCCATGCAAAAACTAATTTAGTAAAGGTTTCCAAGTATTATAAAGTAAAATATTATGGAGATTACATTCTATGAGATTTAGAAAATTACTTCAAAAATATTTTGTAAGTCCATAATTATAAAATTTTATATCACTGAATCTTTCATGCATCTGTAAGTAAGCACATAAATTTTCATAAACAAATGAATTTTTAAATACCTTCAAACAATTAAAGAATGAAATTATTATGGAAATTAAATTTTATAAGATCCAGAAAATTATTTAAAATATTTTATAATTATATAATTAGAAAATTTTATATCAAGAAATTACTCATATATTTTTTAGCAAGAGTATAAATTTTCATAGCCAAACTAATTTTAATAGTCTGAAAACAATAAAAATACACATCTATATTTTTCAGAAATTAAATAATGGAGGTCTACATTAGTTTGTCCGGTTTTTGGGAAGAGTGGTTAGTCCCACAATCGGAATTTAATCAAAACTGGATCATATATATAGGTTGAGGAAGAGATTATTTTAAAATAATTTAGATCTGGTGTGAATCGTGTGTGAATCTTGCTTGTACTCGGACTTAATGCAGCCCGATGCGCTTAATCAATCTTTAATTCCTCCTGTCAAGTGGCCCCACCTGTTCTCCACATTTTATCTATAAATGCCATCTGTCAAGAGGGCCCCACTTGTCATCCACACATGACTCTGTCGTCATCAGTGTTGCTGTAGAAAATACTCCCCACGTTGAGTGTTAATAATACATATATAGATATAGATATAGATGCATGCTACAGTGAATAACCTATTTTCCCGATCCAGTTCAAATGAAAATGCCACAGTAAAGCATCCAACCTGACACATGGATCATCTGCAGCGCCATACAAAATATGTCTTACCTATCTATAGGCTAAAAAATTGTTGACCAATTAATGTCAAACACCCTAGTCACACATCACAGCTCCTAATTAGGACGACTATAACCTAGCTCGCCTATGTAAGCTCACGATTGTAAGGCACAAATAGTTTTTTTATTCCTCATCTTTGTTTGCTCCTGTTGTTAAAAATAATTTTGTGTGTCAGAATATACCCAAATAAATACAATCACCACAAACACGAAAAGGAGAAAACATATCATATGAAATATTTTTGTTGTCGTACCAGATTGGTTTTCTTTGGAAATTAAAATTAAAATTTTGTTTTGGAAAAAGAGTCCTCATTTACATTCGATAAATAATGCACGATTACTTCTTAGTCAAGTTTTGCCATTAAACAAAATGCATGGATAACAAAAATGACAGCAGAGCCACATGCAAATAATTATTAATTAGACAATTACCATTCAAAGGGGAATTCGGTAACACTTAGTGTTGTTAATTGTATGTATTTTGTGATGCATACATAATAACGTTGAAGTCGATCACGTCGTATTGTGAGGAAATAAATTTGTATCATGTCGTATCGTACTAGTATATATTTATATGGTGTGCTGGCATGACACGACATATTTGTGTTGTTGTGTCATATCTTGTAGGAATATTTTAGTTAAACAATTACACCTAAGTAGTGTAAACAATTCTTATATCAATTATGGACCATCGATTTGTATATTTTGATCTAATTTGTGGTTTAGATCTTAATTTCGGATAAAAGGTCAGACTTTTTATTAAAAAGGAGTCAAGTCCCTACTAAATTAATTGTTTATTTAAAATAGAAAGTCTAAATCACTGATTTTACCATATTTTTATTGCCTAATATGTAAACTTCTATATAAAACAAAAATAATATAGATTATTTTTTTCTTATTTGCCAACATATTGGGGCATACTTAACTAGTGAAAATTAATTTTTCAAAGAAGAAAGATTTGAAAATAAAAAATTAATTATATTTTTTTACTAAGCTTTTTTTGTATTTTTGTAATTATCTTCGGACTTTTCTGAATTGTTTGCTATTCTGGGGATTTCAAAATGTACTAGTGTAAATTAATTTAATTAGGGTGAGTTCAAGGACAACTCATAAGCGGTGGCAACCCGAACACATATGCTTCTTCAATGCGGTAGAAACAACTTGAATAGATGGCTGTACGTATATAATTATAAAGAGCACTTATTTATAGTGCTAATGACGTAAGACTCATATTATACTAGTGCGCAAGCTCATCATAAATATGCACCGGTTTAGGAGGAGTTGTGTTCTCCATGGATCCAGATTCCAGAGTCCAGACCCACGATGCAAGGTAATGTCCTGTATCGATTTAAAATACAGATAAACCTGCGCACGACCAGTAAATTGAAGCAACAATGTCATGCGTGAAATATGTTTAAATCTATTTCATTTGGAGAATTTAAGAAATTCTCCATCGAGTTTCCTCCAGTGTAGACGATTCATAAGCAAAAATTCGTATCCGTATGAATGGTCTTAATTTGTCTTGTCAAATTAGTGAAATAAAATATATATGAAACTCGATATTGAAAATTTGAAATCAAAGAAATATTTGTGATAAAAAAAGATTTGTTATAATTTTGTTAATCTTCAACAAGATATTCATCAATTTTTTTAAGTAACTGTATGTTGTAATTTTAAATAATTACTCAGAGCAGATTCTTTCGTAGATAACGAAAGTATTTAATGAAGAAATATAATTACGCCATCTAAAGTGCTAGTAGTACACCAAATTAATATGAAATGAAACCTAGCTTGTAGAACTTCAGAATCGACAGTGAAATTTTAAATTTAATTGCTACTTTTCAAGAAATTATATCAGGGCTCTTTATTATCTGATTAAAATATATCTTTGCATATGTGTTTGTGGCGAAGTTCTGTACAATTATATGTGATTAATAAAGAGAAAGTTATTATTACCAGTGCCGATTTGGTTTTTTGAGTGGTTTTTTTTTTCTGAGATATTGTGTAAGAGATGCTTCTATTTCGTTTGAATGGAAGTGGCACTTAAAAGCTGCTAATTTAACAAAAAAAGTTATAATGACTCGGACATTTGTCCCGGTAAAAGATGAATTGAGATGAAAAGTGCTTTTTCCTTAAAATACGACAATGTTTATACTATTTTTGGACTCAATTTATTGTGCATTAATAAAAATATTTATAAGAAGTTAAAGGTTAATTAGCATAATTATTTATAGATTTAATTTAATCAGAATAAATCGATTTTCTCCTTCTAGTTTAGGCGTTATGATAGTTAATTAATTTTTAATTAGACGCACAAGTTTGACAAATTGATACCCCAATCCTTTTATATATTTCAGAGAATATTTTTAGGTCATTATGTAGCAGATCGTTGTATATTATACTTGTTCGTACTAATTAACTCGGTGTAGGAGCGCTAATACATAAATCCTTTTTGTGATTTCATGTATTATATTAGAATTTCTCTGTATTTTGTACATGGCATTTAGCAATTATATATATAGTTCGTACTAATTGTTTTCTAAGGTACATGTGTAAGTTCTTTAATGATCCTAATGCGGAATTAAATCAAGATCAAATGTTACCTCCAGCCATTGTTTTCACTTTTAAATGGTAGAATGAAATTTCTGCAAAGAACGACACCAAGAAGATCACTAATCGTTTTAATTTCTGAACTTTCTTAGTAGCAAAAATGAGTGAAAATGTGGCTTTAATTTTCAAATTAGAGAGTATTTAATGCTGAGGCAACCAAAGTGATCATGATACAATGAATCTGGTCCATCGGATTTTCCATCAAAATTTGATGCACCCTTTAGATAATTATCCTAATTGAACTTGGCTCACATTAATTATCATAGGTCACATTAAATATTCCAACATTCTCCCACTTGGCCTATGCTGAATACATCAAAATTAAGCACAAATTCAAAATTGGCCAACATAACATTAAACCTTATTCAGTTAGAAATACCAAGCTAAACTAATATAATCAAAATAACTAATATTGTTATTTGACCCCATTAATTATAGCATTGGTATTCTTTCCAACAAATGGTTAATAAAATTCATTCGATCCACTTAAGTAAATTTGCTTAAATTAAACATAATGCGCAACATAAGAAATAAGCAAATTTTATAAATTCAAAGTCAAAGTCATAATTTGAAGCTTCACATCATAACTTAATACATAATTCAATACAACACAATCAAAATTTTGTGGCCAGACCTGTGCCAACAAAAATGGGTGGTAATACTTTAGTGAGAGAATCATTTAGTATAGCTCTCAAATTAATATATTGTATTGATATAATATCATCTTTGACTTTGTCTTTAACAACAAGATATTTAATGTTGATCCATTAGACACGTTACTTAAGCTGTTGTTATTAAAAGACAAAATAGCAGTCGCGTTATTACAAAAATAAGATAAGTGACCTTACAATATGCCACAAAATTTTTTTTTTGCATAGTGGAAGATGACATTATAAACTGCTCAGCAGTACTCTTCCATAAAATTATTCATCATGTATACAAGCATAAATAAATAACATGATGTGAATTTCTTACGGACTATTAAAATATCATCCACGTACAAAAAAAGAATGATAAATTACTCCCACTAACCCTGAGGTATATACATTGATTTATAATATTTTCATTAAATCCAAACTTGACCTCATCAAATTTGAGACTTAATTTAGCAAAATTAGTATTTCATCATCGTTGCCTTTATTAATAATTGCAGTGTCTGTATTCTCAATTTATTAATAATCGTTCCCAATAACCAAGACAAATCTCAATTTATTCTTTCCAAGTTGGAAAAATTAGTTTTATTCAATGCTGTAAAATTCAGGAAAAATAAAGTGGTTAATAGTCGACTAAAATGCACATAGCATAATCAAAGAACTAATAATTAATTAAACTGAAAGTGGTTAATAGTCGACTAAAATGCACATAGCATAATCAAAGAACTAATAATTAATTAAACTGAAATAATTAATAAAATGCCAATTAAATTTCAGTTTTAACATAATAGTTCTTCACATTCAATTTATAACACCGTTGGGCGGAAAATAAATTGAAAATAATGAGACAATTCTATTTAATAAACTATAATGTCAATTAAAGTTGTTCAAATTGATATCCTTCATATTTATTAAATATAAACATTATAGTGATATGTAAACTATAATATCACAAATAATATAATAGAATTCAACAACTATAATGGAAATAATAATTCGTCAATTTGAAATCAATAATAAAACACCAAAAATTTCAGTTTCGACATGATAGTTGTTCCATAAAAATCAATTTGCATCACCGTTGGGCAGAAACAAATTGAAACATAAATAAAATTCTACTTAATAAACTAAAATGTGAATTAAATTTGTTCAAATTGACAATCATAATTTATTAAATGTAAAACTAATAAATACACTACATAATGTATAATTTAATTAACTATAATGACAATTAAAGTTGTTAAAATTGTTAGAGTTATGTCCTAGAAGCCAATCATTATACGGCTACTTCTATGGTTTATGTTATTGATGATATTTGATCATTTGTTCCTTGATTTATTTATTGACAGATCATTCAGTTTGAGGATCTGAATTGTAGATCTCTGTAGTTCATTTATGATTAAGTGACAATAATAAATCTAAAAGGTCTATAATCTTGATAATTAACAAGGAACATTAATTGTCAAATAAGATTAGTATGCAAATTAAATGATGATTAAGTTCTACAAATCATAGGTAAGGAGTTGCCAACTTAATTGCATATGTATATGTTATGGAACATAGTACAGGACATAACCTAATGAAATAAATATATGAATTGTGTTATTTGTCATTATTTATTTTATTTGAGTTTGATTCTAAGTTTGAGATGGTTCAACTTTTCCACACGAGGATAGGTTCTATAAATATCGTCTAATGCTGATTCCTAATAAAGGCTGCTATACGGACTTTATTTATGCTCTCTTGAATTGTGCGGGGAAAAGTTATTCATCAAGAAAATCGTATGTCTCTCATTAATTTACTTAGTGAGTGATGATATTTGTTTGAGCCCCTTGATGGAGATAGATTGTTTGCTAGCAACTTGATACAATTATCTCTAGATCAAGAAATGTATAATTTGCAACAATGACACATTCCTATCTTGGATTATACGATGATATCATGTGACATAAGAATCAGACAAGGAGATACTTTAATTTCTTATGCAGGATTGAGATATTGTAGCAGTACATTATTTATGCGAATTGGTAATCATAACGTGTTGCTAGATACCGCTTATGATTATTGGAATTAAATAATTATTTAATTCCATGGCCAACATAGCATAAATCCTCAAAGGGTCGCACAAATAGGACTTGACCATACAGTGCATTATTTATTTATTCGCAGCAGTGAGTATTGCGAAAATATGATAAGTTGATTAATTAATTATATACCGTTGCGAACCGTTATAATTAATTAAGTCAAAGAAATCATATAGAAATAAATTAATGAATTTTCTAATCCTAAAATAATTATTAATAATTTAATAATTAATTTTGTTCAATACAATTTAATTATAGGAATTAAATAGAGCTAATGGACCTTTATTTAATTAGTAAATTAAAGGTCAAATTTGAGTACAAGAGAAATGTTCATTAATTAATTGAATTAGTGGACATTTAACACACCACAAAATGGGCTTGATAGCCAATATAGAGGCTGCCCTAAGAGGGATAAAAAGGTCCCTAAAGTTTGTGGAGTGGTTGGTTTATAAAAGGAGGTCATTTGGAGAGAGAAACCCTAGCCACCATAGCATTTTTTTCTTCCTCTTCCTCCTAGAACGACAATTAGAGAAAAAATTTCAAAATTTTCATCTCTTTCTCTTGCTCTTTTCCACCTCATCTAGCTCATATGTTGAGCAATCAATCCCTTCTATTAAATAGTAGATTAAATAGAAGGACAAATAAAGGAATTAGCTATTATCTCTTGCTTACTAGCATAGGTCTTGAGATTTTGATTAATTCCTTGGTAGACTTGAGGCCGGCGACAAGGCAATAGTGGTGGTGGAGACGAGCACGCCATCGATTCCTATTGATTCGGATCGAGCCTTCTTGTTGCGATACAAGAAGAGATAAAAATCGTCTTTCTATTCTCATATGGATGTGTTAATTGCTTGAGACTAGTTCCTGTTGTGTTGTTAGTTTAATTAATGGTAATTAAGTGCATTAAAATTAAAATTTATTCTTGGACAACACTTTCTAACAAAAATTGACCATCATAATTTATTAAATGTAAATCACCATTGTGACACATAAACTTAATATATCACACACTTCCTTATAATAAAATGATAATTGCAATTAAAGTTGTTCAAATTGATAATAACCAAAATATTAAAAGTAACTTTATATAGTTTAAATTATTCCTATTTATAACAAACTTCCGTTGGATCGTTTGTATATATAAGCATATGAAACCACAATTTCAAAAAATACAAAAATATATACAAAATTAAATCATCGTATATAAACAACAGATTCTATGGATAACAAGAAGTTGCGTAAATAATATAATAAGAAAACCCATGAAGAGCAATAGTGGGTCCCATTACTAAATAAAATAATGCAACGTGTATGCATAAAATAGAAAACAATTAGTGAAAAGGTCAATAATGATGTTTTTCTCAGCCATAATGATGGTCAATAATGACGTTTTTCTCTCTTCTAATTTCTGAACTTTCTTAATAGCAAAAATGAGTGAAAAAGTGCCTTTAATTTTCAGATTAGAGAGTATTTAATGCTGAGGCAACCAAAGGGATCATGATACAATGAATCTGGTCCATCAGATTTTCCATCAAAATTGAATGCACCCTTGAGATAATTATCTTAATTGAACTTTGCTCACATTAATTATCATATGCGACATTAAATATTCTAACAATATATTCATTGTGGTTTGTTTTGTGTCTATCAAGACCTCACTGTTAAATTATCAATATTTTTTGTGGAAATAAAATTACAAAATGTCAAAATTAATTCAACCAAGAAATCTGAACATTGCTGGTTCCGTGCTCCGTTGAACTCGAAACCGTGTGTCTATATATGTGTGGACCACATCAAAAAAGGTATAAACAAAGTCCAAAACAAAATCAAAATCCGATATTCAAAACCCAAATCTCAACAGGAATCCCGGACCACATAGGATTAGTGAGAATAACAATCTGTGGTTAAACCTCCTCGGCAAAAGATAAGGTTTTAGCCTAGATAAGGCTTTTTATTGGACATTTCCAACCAATGAAATGTTGCAAAAATGCCGAATTTTAATTAATCATGAAAGGTGTCGCATTCCTCGTAAGTCGATTTTGCGGACCTTAAAAAAGTGATTTATGTATTTGCAATTTGTCGGCCCTAAAAAAATAATAATAATTTTGACAAATATCATTACCGGTCAAAGTTTAAATTTTTAAAATGCAGTCTAAATGAGAAACGATAACTACCATATATAGTTTTGCCATCGCTTGAACAAAGTAAAAATATAAAATAGAAAAGATGAACATATAGATGATGAAAATGAACACATATATACAAAAAAAAAAAAGTTTTGTTAGCACATGTTTAGATTTTTATATGCGCATTCAACTTATTTTTATTGAACTTATTTGTTTGTATGTGTTAATTTTGATCGTTTATTTCTTCACCTTTTTTATTTTATGTGTTTATTTTGTTCAAGTGATGGCAAGCGATGACAAAACTGCAGATGATAGTAATCAATTTTAATTTTTATTGGTCAAAATAATAGTTTTTAGTTACTCAATAAACAATATTCATATTTACATTGAATTTTGTAAGTAGACTACCCATATATATGTTCAACGAATTTACTAACTTGTTCAAATTAATTATAGGAAATTGTCAAAATAAACCATTTTGAAAACTATTTTATTCGCTAGTGAATAAAGCCCGGTAAAGTAAATTTGCAAAATTTATTTGTATATTTTTTCAAGTATATTATTATTATACATCAAAAAAATTGATAATACCATGCTAGCTGTTTCCAAATGCATGCAAGGTATTCAGGGTATCAAGAAAAAGATATTCAATTACAATAATAGGAGTGAACCTAAACGTATGCGACCATGATGACCGTCTAAAATGCATTCAGATTTAATTTATTATTTTCGTAATTTAAAACAAAAACAACTAAAAATTATTCAGTCAGCAGTGGTATACTATATTTGTGGCAGTGGTACTGCGAAATTTATAAGCTTCGAATTTTTATTTAAATTACGGAGTAGGCAAATAAGAAATTCAAATTCTGTCGACAGCATTCCGGTGACAAGTGTTTAAAAAAATACGGCGTGTCTGAACACGACACGGAACGACACGATACGGAGGTGGCATGACACGGTAAAACACGGACACTGCACTGCACGAGTGTTGTGTCATTAGGCGTGTCGTATCCAACTTTGATGGCATAGACATGGCATGATGCGCCACGCGAATTGTCTAGACATGGCACGAAACACGGCACGACACAACCCAAGAGACATAAGAAGTTTATAATCATGATCAAAGATAGTAAATGTTGCGAAATAATAATAAAAATTATTATATTGTCTATTTTTAGAGGATAATTTCATAGTTTGAATGTCCAGTTCATCCATAAGCACAAGTATATAACTATATTATATGAAATTCAAACATGTTCAAACATGACACGGCACGACCACACGAGGACACGAGGCATGCCGTGTCCTTAGACGTGTCCCGTCCATCTCTTAGAATTTAGACACGGCACGTATTTAGAACACTACTGGTGACTCTATTAACTTTTTTAGCACAGTTGAGTTGAATAACTTCGTCAAAAAACGAAACAATAGAACTTTCACATGGTTTCGGAGTTTCCCCAAAGCTGAAATATGTACTGAAACAGCAACATCACTACATTAGCAATATTTCTTTTATTTCTCTTTTTTATTTTTTGCTTTGTTAATTTGCCTTTTTTTTTTGTTGGGATCCCCAATCCAACGAAAAGCATTTTTAAATTAAAAAAATTTAAAGCTTTTAATACTTAAATTCAAACATGCTTGTATCATGCATACCATGACATCTGTACCCTTTGATTTGTTTAAGAGTGGACACCTGTATTCGAGAAGAAACAAAACATAAGTGATGCGGCCTAAATTTGAATAACAGAAACATAATTAGTTAAATAGATAGGGTCCTAGAAGGACCAAAATTCCACGTCTGTCTCCTGGTCCTGTCCCTCCTACAATGAGTTGTGCTAGAATGCATAAAAAGACCAAAACTTTTCTTTCTTTATCGGTTGTCTCCGAAGAGAGAATTTTTTTTTTTCCTCATTTAGGAGTTTTTATTTTAACATTTGTTGGTAAATGCTCGTAAAAAAAAGCTATTTTTTTTTCTCGCGTTCAGATATTTAATATGATTTTCTTATATAATCTAGATATTGATTAATGTTAACTTTAATTTACTATATGTCATATATGTTCAACAATTAGTACATAATATAACTATAAGAGGTGCATATGATTCAATATAGTTTCATGTTGACAACAACAATATTAGTTGATAAGTTCTTATTAGGTATATGATTGTGGAAAAATGTACATAGTTCACTACGATATATCTTTTCATAATTTCAAAGATAAAAATATCTACTGTTGATTTCAAGATATATGAGAATTATATTCATTATGTTCAAACGAAACCTTCAAAAGACATTCAAAAGCAATATATATGTTAGTTAATTTGATTTTGATTTTCTTGTACTCTTTATTTGTGACTCAATATATTTTACATCATTTATTTTTGGTACTTCATGCTTCTTAATTAAATCTATTTTTTTATAAATATAAACTACTTATAAAAGCACCAATTCAAAGGTGTAAATAATTAGACAAGGGGTGTAAATAATTTCAGACTAGAACAAATAAGGACCATTGATTCTTCAAATATGATTTGATAGTGGAGTAGATGGTAGCCTCGACCGAAAAATTGACTATTCATTTAAAATCATTCATTTTACAATATCTTTGTTACGTAATATTTGTACAATTCTATATAAAATAAAAGTAATATCAATTTTTTTTATTTGCCTGCATATTGTGGACATCTTTCACTAGTAAAGATAAATTACGAAATTACTAACCATCAGTATCGAACTTTAAATTAGGTAATTGTAACAAGCAATGAGTGATAAAAAAACAAAAGCTGGCATTTTAGGAATAAGCTTCGCACAATTGTAGAGTAGTGACCATCTCATCCCATCCCGTTGTAGTAATGACAATGCTTGGATAAACATGGAAAATGAAAATGGGACAAAACAAGCCCTGGGAGATGTTTTCTTCTACTCTCTTTAAATGGCCAATTAAGTCGGCAAACCGGTGTGCATTGGATTTAAGTGGTCAAACCGTGATAAATGGGTCAGCATTGCCACATTAGACGACGTCTAATACTACCGTAGTGACATCACATTCCAACATCACATACTTAATTGTCCTCTTGGACATTTGACGATATGACTGTGGACTAGGCGCAATGTTTTGAAAACTAGTCGAAGTGTGAACCGGGAAGGTCACTGTGCAGGCGAATCGCCGGTTGAACTAATCAAAATCCGATTGAACCAGTGAACAGACGTTCCTGCTTGAACCAGTTCAACTAGTCATTTCGGTCCGGTTTTCAAAATATTGCCTAACTAGGACTACAACTACATTGTTTTTTATTACATTATTTTGGTTTTGTGAATTTGTGTTTCGCATAAGTCGTATATAAAACATTTTTTAGGTCTAACGACATCAAAAAAAATATTTTCAATATATTACTAGTACTTTTACAATGTGGAGCCCAAAAAAAAAAAGAATTGTTGGCAAGTACTATATAACATCCTACTTAACAAATGATTGTCTTTTATTGCTTGGCATTTTGAGCAAGTTTGTTAAATAAAGATTTAAATTTCAAATTATTTAGTAAAAGAAGATCACATATATACTTAAGTAGGTATGAATGCATGCATCTTCTGTTTGGTAGATAACTTTTCCATTTCAGAAACAATGTTAGCAATAGGGTTGAATTCCATACATGATCTAAACGTGTTTGAGACATTGTTGTTAAATGATTCTTATGAATAATCATAGATGAAATAGAGAGGAGATTAGTCCTTGCATATAGCTTCTACTTGTATAAATCGTCCATGGAGGAATGCTAGTGTCCAATAAATTGGACGGATGGGTCCGTCCAATACGATCGTTCTCACGTTTCAAAGTTTAAATGACCAATCCAAACTGTTTAATATGTTTTCATATTGAAAACTTATAAGAAATCAATTTTTATATTTTGTTGAAATTTTTACTATTTTTTGGTGTTTTAGAAAATTCATGATATAAAAATTATGGATCGTCCAATAACAACGATTTTCTAAAATACAAAAAGAATAGTAAAAAAATTTGAAAAAAATATAAAAATTAGTTTCTTATAAGTTTTGAATATGGAGAACATATTGAACGGTTTGGATCGGTCATTTGAAATTTAAAAAAAAAATGTGAGAACGATCACATTGGACAGATCTTATCCGTCGAATATATTGGACTCTAGCATTTCTCTTCTCCAATAATATTAATGGTGTGTGATAAAGGTTTTAAAGACTAGGTCAAATAAATTTATAACTTTCGTTCTACCCTATTAGTCGTCGGGCAAAGCTAAGGGACAATCCACATAGACAGTAAAAATGATTATCAGACATAATTGTTCTTAAAAGCTAGATAAAATAGTTTTTATGAGGTTTTGGTTATAAAAACAATATTAAATAACAATTCAAATAAAATATATAAATAATAAAAAAATTTTGGTTGATTTTTATATTTTTCTAAATTCAAACAGATGCAAATAATGTCCTAGAGTTTTGGGCCCATTTAATTTAGCTCTGGAAGCGCTGTTGTCACACGTGACAATGATATTTCGGATCGAAACAAATAAATTTCTGACCGAAATTTATTTGGTTCATGCCGAAAAGTGTTCCAGACTCTCTGTTTTGACTTGATATTTTTAGTTAATGCTCTATGTGTTAGGAAATACCTCCTTGTGCAATTTTAATTTTTATTACAACTAAAAGCAATTAATCAAGCAACAAAGGAGAGGATCTAATTATTTGAGTCATTTAACACACAAAAGAAAGAATAGAAGGCTACCTCTTCTAGACTTGTAACTAGAACGCTCGAATCCGTCGAAGTCGAGGTTGCACGCACCACCACCATCTCCTTGGCCTCGAGTCCACTAAGATATTAACCAAAATCTCAAATCTATGCTAGTAGACAAGAGATTAAGCCTTATCACTTCCTTCTTCTAATTAATTAACTTTTTAATTATATAGAATTAATGCTCAACACATGAACTCCTAATTAAGCACAAGAGAGAGCTAAACAATGGAGGAAAAACCAACTTTTTCTCCTTGGTTGTGGCCGGGCTCAAGAGGTGAGAAGAGAAGAGAGAAAAGTTGCAATGGTGGCTAGGGTTTCTCTCTCCAAATGACCTCATTTTATAGACCAACCACTCCGCAACTTTTGGTGACCATTATGCCCCTCCAAAGCCGGCCTCCTCATGGGCTTTGAAGCATATTTTGTGGTGTGTTAAATGTCCACTAATTCATAATTAAAGTGGCACATTTAATTGCTCTCAAATTGCATCTAGTTTGGACTTTTAATTTACTAATTAAATAAATGCCCAATAGCTCAAATTAATTACCTTAATTAATTCATGTTGAACAAAATTAATTATCAACACCTTGATAATTATTTAAGGATTAGGATATGCATTAATTTATTTCTATATGACCCGTTTGACTTAATTAATTATAACGTTTCGCAACAGTATATAATTAATCAATCAACATATCATATTATTGCATTCAATAATGCAACCAAATAAATAATGCACGTATGGTCAAAACCTATTTGTGTGACCCTTTGAGAATTTATGTTATGTTGGACATGAAAAATAAATCGCTATTTATTTCCAATAATCATAAGCGGTATCTAGCAACACGTTATGATTTTCAATTCGCATAAATAAATATTGTACTATTACAGCACTTCAATCCTGCATAAGAAATAAAAGTATCTCCTTATTTGATTCTTATGTCACATGATAACTTTGTATAATCCAAGATAGGAATGTGTCATTCTTGCAGATTATACATTTCTTGATCTAGAGATAATTATATAAAGTTGCTAGCAAACAATCTATCTCCATCAAGGAGCCTAAACATATATCATCGCTCACTAAGTGAATTAATGAGGAACATACGGTTTTCTTGATAAACAACTTTTTCCCGCACAATTCAAGAGAACATAAATAAAGTCCGTATAGTAGCACTTATCAGGAATCAACGTTAGACGATATTTATTGAACCTATCCTCATGTGAAAAAGTTGAACAATTTCAAACTTAAGAATCAAACTCAAATGAAATAAATAATGACACTTAACACAATCCATATATTTATTTCATTGGGTCATGTCATGTACAATGTTCCATAACATATACATATATGCAATTAAGTTGGTAACTCCTTACCTATGATTTGTAGAACTTAATCATCACTTAACTTGCATACTAATCTTATATGATAATTAATGTTCCTTGTTAATTATCAAGATTGTGGACCTTTTAGATTTATTATTGTCATTTAATCATAAATGAACTACAGAGATCTACAATTCAGATCCTCAACCTGAATGATCTGTCAATCAATAAATCAAGGAACAAATGATTAAAATCATCAATAACATAAACTATAGAAGTAGCAATTAAGTTTTGTGTTGAATTTTCAGAGGTATCTAAGTCCTTTCGGATTGTTTAGAAACTACACCTATCAGTCAATTAGTTAAGCTTCTCTTTCGAGCGTTGGGCTTACCTCAATTACTTTATTAATTAATGATTCGTTCTAGTTTAATGCCCTAAAGACACTGCAGTTTATCAATAGATAAACAATCAAGCAAACAATTAATTAAGCTAATTGGTGTGTTTTGTCTTCAATTTCCGCGAGAATTCTACAAAATAAACAGACACGCAGGTGGTAGTACCAAAATTCTGAAAAACACAATTTAAAATAAGACAATTGCATTGGTTTGAGTAATATTTTGGTGCTAAGTACTGTCAAAATGTGTATACAAATAAGAGATATCAGTTTGTGATTTCATTAATAGATGGCACCACCAAGGTAACTCCGATATGTTATTTCTGTGGTAATAAATCCCCTGATCGGAGTAAATTTTCAGCTTCCAAACAAAAAATAGAACTCTAATCTTAAATTTTCTTGATCGGGATATATAATAAATGAGAATTAAGTCTTTTGACATCTTTTGTGGAGATTTTTCTCTAAAAAATTAGTGTGAAATTTGGAGGGTTTTTTTTTTTAAGATAAACTTGGATGCTAAGGGAGCGAGATAATTGGAGGATTTTGGGGCAATTTAACAAGCAAAAAAAATATCTTTGCTGATCTATATATCGTTCTCCGATTTAAAAAGTGAAAAGATTTGTATATTTGGGCTATGTTTGGCAATGCGCGAACAATCCTTGTTCGCACGAAATCAAACAACAAAAAAAATTTGGCGAACAACGAACAACCCCCTTGTTCTGAGTTCTTCCTTTTTGGTCGAATAAGAACAACGAACAAGAACAATGCACGGAAACCAAGACTGTTTTTATTCCTTATTCGTCCCTTGTTCGTCCCTTGTTCACGTGTTTGCCAAACATAGCCTAGGGGGCGTTTGGATGGGTTAGGAATAATCTCTTTCTAGAAATAACTTCTTCCTAGACATAAATCTCTCTCACAAAGTTACACACTTTCCAACGTTTTAGTCCTAAAATTCTTATTTCTTTCTTATTCCCATACAATCCAAACGAACCCTAGAAAAACTAGCTAGTTATTTTTTAGTGTCATCCAATAATTTTACTCCAATATATTTTTCAAACTGAAAAGTTTCAATTATAGTTTGCTTGTGTTGAATTCGTCAATGCTCAATTGATTTTAGTCGTGCTTTTTTTTTTTTATACCAATCAGAGTATTCCGTGCAGCGGATGTAATGGCGCTAGGAAAACTCTATTCATCAATCATCCTCAAAAGGTCAATTTTTTTTATATTTCGAGAAGAATGAGAATATTGACCCGTGATAAAAAAAAAAAAAGATAATTTACTGAAGTTATTGCCTCGTTTCAATGCATGTTGACGCCCGGACAGCGTCACAACTTGTTGGAAGTCTGGCGAGTACCTCTACGTGTTTTATTTAATGAGAATCTCTCTCCTCTCCTCTTTTCTCAGTAGTCTGTACCAGATTAAAAATTATTACTGTGATTTGGTTTCTGTCCTCCCCAAGTAAATTCCCTAATTTTATATCTACATCTCTCGTTCCCTACGCAGCTACGCTCCAAGCGCCGAGGATGATAGATAGGTTGATTAATAGGTGTGTAAGCCTTATACAAATCAACTCGGTCTTTTTCTTTTCTTTTTCTTTTTTCCTCTTTTTGACGCTCTTGGACCCGTCAAAACAGACCGTAAAAAATGGAAATGTAGAGTGGAAATGAGCAATGCTGACATGGTTAATATTTGGTTTCTTCTTCTTTTTTACTCCTCTGACCTCTGTTGCCCCGGTCATTTCGTTTTGACGCGATGCTTTTACTATTCAGAATTCACCACGGGTAACTCGAAAGTGAAACCCCTCAATAATTACCCAAACCACATCTGGGTTTACCAGTTGACCGGATATAGCCGGTGGTCATGGGCGGTGTTGACCGGGAAAGGGGTGGATAGCGACAAGATAGAGAAAGAAAGTGTAGAGTAACTAGAGTGTGTTTTGTGTAGCAACTAGCAAAAGAGCCGCTTTCAGAAAAGATTATATAATAATAGAGTCTATCCATGCTATTAACTATTAAGAGAGTGTGTGTGAAAGAGAGAGCGTTTATATCAACACTAATAAACCCTTCAATTCAAGAGCAGTGCGTCAAAAATTGATGGTCACTCGCTCATTCTCTCTCTGTCTCTGTCTCTGTCTCTCTTTCTCTTATCCCCATGACCCTTCTCTTAACTCCTCAAGCTTAGCTTAGCACTAAGAAATCAGATCAATAATCCCCAGAGAGCAAAACAACCAAAAACACAAACACTCCCTCCACTCCTCTCCCTCCCCCCCTCCCCATCAGACACATGCTCCATGGATTTCGACGACCACGATGAAGCCGAGGAGGAAGAGGAGGAGATGGGCATCCCTCCGGTGGGTCCCGGCTACCAACCTCCTCCAATCATGCAGAATTCTACTGGACCAAAGCCGCTCAGCTCTGCCCCAGGACCTGAGCCCATGCCCGGACCAGGACACCGCAAGGCCCCAAGCGGTGGCGGACGTTACCGTGAATGCTTGAAGAATCATGCACTCGGAATCGGTGGACATGCGGTCGATGGCTGTGGAGAGTTTATGGCGGCGGGTGAGGAGGGCACCATCGACGCCCTCCGCTGCGCCGCCTGCAACTGCCACCGTAATTTCCACCGCAAGGAAGCTGATGCTGGGGGTGGTCCTGGTCCAAGTACTATCGCCCCGGGAGCTATTGTAGACCCTTCGACAACGTATCACCAGCCCCACCCCCAGTTCTCGCCATACTACCGCACTCCTGCAGGATACCTACACCATCACCACATGGCTGCAGCTGCTGCTGCTGCTGCTGCAGCTGTGCATAGACCGGTGCCGCTAGCACTGCCGTCTACTTCTGGCGGGGGGCATAGCCGAGATGAGGGAGAGGACGTGTCACATCCTATGGGCTTGATGGGGTTGGGCGGGAGCCCGGGAGTGATGATGGGGATGGGAGCATCAGGGTCCGGGTCCGGGTCTGGATCAGGGAAGAAGCGATTCCGGACCAAGTTTACTCAGGAGCAGAAGGACAAGATGTTAGCTTTTGCCGAAAAGGTCGGGTGGCGGATCCAGAAGCATGATGAGCAGGCGGTGCAGCAGTTCTGTAACGAGGTGTCGGTGAAGCGTCATGTACTGAAGGTCTGGATGCACAACAACAAGCACACTCTTGGTAAAAAACCCTAGACGAATTGATTAAAGGGAAGTTGAGAACTTGAGATAGCTTAGCTTAGTTTCACTAGGGTTTCTTTGCTGTTTGCTTGTCTTTGTTTATCATCTACTACCTGTCTGGTTAGAGTAGTTTTCTGTCTCTTTTTTCTCCATCTTTCTTTTTTTTATTGTTGCCTTTTTTACTATGGGTCTTACTTTTTAGTTCTTAGGTTCGGTTTTTCTCCTTATTTTATTGATGTTGGTTTATGGGTGGAATTTGAGGTGTTCAACTTGGAATTTGTTATTTGATGTTGGTTGGAAGGAAACTAGTTAGGCTTAGGCCATTGCTAATTTTATCTCATTGTGACAAATTTGTTGTTATCGAACATTGGTATAGGAATGGTCCGAACTTAAATTTAAATAAAAGGTCTGAGAGGACTAGAGTGGCTTAATGGCTAAAAAAGGTTGGATGTATATGAAGGTTAAATGTACTGTTGCATTCTTCTCCTCCTCTTTTGTAGTTTTTTTTTTTTGTTTTCTTCTTTGGTAGTTTCTCCTCTCCTATGTAGTGTTCAGATTCTCATGCATGTATTTACTGTAAGGTTGATCTCTGACTAGCTCCATTAAATCCGATTAACTGACCTCCACAAAATTCATTGTGGCATTTTCTAAACTGAGTCTGTGTACTACAACACATGTGCATCGAACATTTATTTCATTTAATTTAAATATTTTTTTGGGGTTATTAAATTCTCTTTATTCATTCCTTCTCCCTGTCTATTAGAAATGTACCGAAGCTAGATAGTAAATAGGACTGAGAATCAATTTAAGTTTCTCTCTCACAGTACAGATAGAAACTGTAGTTGCATACTGTGACCTCATTTCTCTGGTTTCACTTCGGTTGCTTTTAATGGTCACTGATGTTTGGCCTTGTTTATAACCGTGGCAGTAGTTTATCACGAGACCCCCTCCCCCCAATCTCTCTCTCTCTTTCTCTCTCTAACATACAGCTAAGCACTAAGCCAGTATCCCCTTGTTGCATTTATGACTGCTATTGTGTCAGCTAGCATAACCCTCCATTAATACCCAGATGATACCAGCATCTATTACAAGCTTTGTCTACATGTCAATCTCTTGTCTTTGCCCCCACGATTTCCCAGGCACACTCGCACAGACACAACCCCACCACACAGCGCTTTTCTCCGGGCACAGACACAACCCCACCAACAGTCCAGCATGAACATGGCCTCCTTTGTGAATCAGTTCTGAGCTCTCTTTCTCTCTCTCTGTTGTACGGCACGTCCATTTAACTTTTTCTTCTCTTCTCTTTCTTTCCATACTGCTGCTCATTCTTTTTCTTTCTCTTCATCCATGCATGTCACGAGACCAAATGTGTCATCCATGGCAGTTGCGCTTATGCAAGAAAGATTGTTGCGTTTGTTAAAGGTCCGAGATTTTGAGGAGATACGGTATGGTGTTACAACCATAGCGTGGTCCACTATGCACACGTAGGCGGAGAAGAGGGTATAACTTGTGTTTGTCTTCTTGCTGGGGAGTATGATAGCTGGTTAATGATGAGATCGTATATGTGGTGAATCTTCCCTCTTTCAATGTTTCTTTTAAGTTTTAACCACTCATTCATAAAAGAATGTTTCTTTTACCTTTATTTAGGAAGTTTTTGATGGACTAGGCATTCATGTCTTTCTTTCTGAAATCGACCTTGAGGTGTTATATTGTTTTCGTAGAGTTTGTTTCTTACTTTCACCGGCATTTATGTCAAGCTTTGTAGTTTGATAAAAAACTACCTACAATATCTGATGATTCGGAGAGTCAAACTAAGGACTAGTTATCTGTTACTACAAATTTTTGGGACAATTAAGTCTACTAAATTTTTTAGATGTCAATTTGCCACTCCAGAATCGAACTTTGAGTCGGATTATGATGATTAAGTTATGCAAGTGCAATTTTCCGTATTTTCTGGCTTCTTAAAAGAGCATAATATGAATTGGGTCATTTTGTTACTTGTGTTTTAGGAATCTTAATAATGTATGGTGCGATAGAAATAAATTAAGAAAGAAAAAATTAGGAATCTTAATATATGACTTTTGAATTTTGAAGATAAATTATGGCAAGTCTCCTAATTTCTTTTTTAAAACTAGCAAAAGATGTCCTCATATCGTCATGTGGGCAGATGAAGAAATAAAATAATATAAAAAAATGAAGATATGTTGCTTATTCTACACACGGTATAGGTGATATGTTATTCATTTTGTTTTTTTATTAAACGAAAAATCAAAACATATTGTTGTTTCGTGTAGCGATTGATATCCAACCACAGATTAAATCGATCGAATGGTAGAAACACATGTTTACATATTAGATTAGATCTAGCGTGTAACATCTCTTAGATCCGTGTGTTTATAAGGAGTAGAGATTAAAGATCCGTAAATTAGGGATTAAATATTTAAAAAGTTTAAGTACATCATAAATTAAGGATTGGGCCTTGCAAAAGTTTCATTACAGAAGTTAGGAGGACAATAAAAAAGTCACCTCTAAAACTAATACTGTGAGAACACTGAAAACTTAATAACATGGACTCAAATACATCCAAGCAAGCAAAGAAGCACATAGTAAATTAGTACAAATAAAAACATACTAATCCAACTAAGAAAACTATAATAAATAATCTAAGCTAAAACTTAATAACATGCATGGACTCAAATAAATTCAAGTAAGCGAATGAGCACTTAGTCAAGTACTAACAAATAAAAACATATTAATTCAACTAAGAAAAGCTTAAAACATATTAGTCAAGTACTACAACTTGGTCACTTGGCTATCGTAGTACCAAGCAGTACGAAAATGTATAAAAATTTGGAAATTTTACCGAAGTATGATAATTTTTAAATATCGCCAGTGAACATAATCTAACAATCTGTCTTTAGAGGTCTTAATTTTTATGTTCAATACTTGGTCAAGTTTGAATTAGCACAAGGACTAAATGCCCCAAACTAAATAATTTTTTGGAGTAGAACGATACGGAAGAAATATATTATAGAGTAGTTGGAGAACATTCATAATTGTTACTGAAACTTGCAAAACATAAAATTTAAAATTATTTAAATTTTATGTAATATAGTATGTACATATTAGATCAAAATTTATACATTCTGTAATATGTGCAACTGTGTATGTAGTAATAATTGTTATATTCTTTTTATTTTAATTGATACAATACAAAAAAAAAAAAATTGACATCATTTTGTTGAGGCATTTCTAGAGAAGTCATTCAGTACTTTAATTTAATTGGACGAAACTTGCCTAATATAATATGATAGTAATTTTTAAAAATTGGTATGTACATATTACACACACACAAAAGATGGCAACAAAAATCTATATTGATGATTTGAAGCTGGACTCTTTGAAATTTGATTTTATTTGACAATCCTAAATGACCCAATTTCAATATAGCTGGATAAGGAAAAAACTAAAAAAGAATATTTAATGTTACACATGTCATGTATCAAATTATTGATATATACCGAACATTTAAATTTGGAACGATTTGTTTAAAGGAATAACATCAGTTTTGTCTAGAAATAAAATTACCATTGATTTCCTCCAAAATTGCATTTTATTAGAAGTCTCGACCAATTTAATTTGCAATATAAGTTCATCATTCACTTATATGAGATTCTAAGAATAAATATAACAATTATTTGAAAACTATGCAAAATTGCAAGGCAGTGTGTAAAGTTCCACATAATATAATTTAGCTGTAGAAAGAAGCAAACGTGGAATGGATGAATTTAGCGTGCATATGAGCAATTCAACGTAAAACACATTATATAGGCCATACATAAAATATGAAACATTAGCTGGAAATACTTATCCAAAAGAGATCTCGTAATAGCTACATGCTGTGTTCAATATGATTCAACATACAAAGAAATTTTTTATTTTGATTCTTTTTCCTAGCCAAGTAGATGGATTTTAGCACAACATTTCTGGTCATACTTATCTTGATGTACCACCCATATAATTAGTTCTGAAGCGTTCAAAAAGAGCAGTTTTTAAAAATCCGAAAAAATACTCAAGAGTTTAAAAAATATATATAAAATTTGGTCTGGATGGAGAATTCAATAGGAAGATTGTATTGGACAGTTTGGATCGATCATTTTGAATCAGATTTAGAAGTTTTGAGCGCGACTCATAGACCCTCCAGTGAGTGGCGACTCATCATAGCAAAATTCTCTCTCTCTCTCTCTATATATATATATATGCGCTGTGTTCAATTCTGTAACTAAACTTCTTATATAAACTAGCCTTAGTCTCAGTCCCAATCAATTGAGCACTTGTGTTTCAAAAAATGCTAAAACGAACTTAATTATTTTTATGCGGTTAGTTCGTTATCTTTTACATATTATGTCTGTGTCTTTATTTAATTATTAATATATTAGTTGATTATCGAATAAAAGATCCATTAATTCAAACATTAATAACTTTTGAAAACTCCATTTATATTTAAATAATTTCAATCATAAGGTTGCGCATAGGAATTCACATGCTAATTAACCAGGGACCTCGAGCATGTCTCGTTGAACCAGCACAAAACATATAGAGGTAGACTGAATAAGTAAAAATATATGTCCAGAAGTAAGACAAAAACGTTAGATACTTGGTTCAGCCAGAATTGAAAAGACTAACATAAGAATTTCTAATTAATTTTTTTTTGTATTTTTAATGGATTAGACATTCGAGTTGAATTATTTGTATTTCTAAAAGAAAGTTAGATATTAGGCTCAACAAGAATTGAAATTCCAAAATCAATGAACGTTTTACGTCTCATTTAATTTATTGCCCTAATATTTTTCCCACCACAAGGAAATATGAAAGAACAACATATTATCTCAATTTTCTACAAAAATTCGACACAACTTAACCCCCATGGCTACAGAACGCTACAAATCTTGCGGGTCCCTTCTAGAATGCAAGGTCGATTGAATTGGGATTTCATGATATGCCTATGTCATGGCATCACCAACCTAAAACCTTTGTATGGTCGCTATACACTTCGTTACAAAATAATCAAAGGAAGCTGTCTCCTATGAGGAGAGCTGCTCCGTCTCGATCCATTTAATGGCAGTGAGAAGGATTCTCCTGGCCCCATCTATGTTGTCTTGTAAGGAGTTCATGAGGAATAAAAGGGATTATGTTAATTGTTATAAGAAGCTGACTTTATACACAATTGTTTTCTATTGCATAATCACGGACCGAAATCTAGTACTAGGGGTGCCTTTTTGGGGTCGACTTTGGCAATGCATCCCTCGTGACAAGTCTCTGTTGCGCCTCTCTTGTAGAAACATTGTCAAAGAAAGAAGACAAGTATATTTCCAAATGATCTTAGTTGAGGTATGCCAGTTAAAAACATGTTCTAAGTAGGTCCGAAAACGGTGATCATTTCGACCATCCTTTCATTTTGATTCCTTCAAAACGAAACAAAACGGTTAAAGATTTTGGTTGCATTTAAAAACCGAAACGATTAACGAAAATTTGAAACTATTTCGTCCATGTGTATTTTCGTGATTTTGATCGTTTCATCTAAAACGAAACGGTTAACGAAAATAGTAGACAGTTTCGTGTCCAAAACGAAACGGTTAACGAAACACCTCAGTTTTGTTACCGTTTTGGACGTTATGCACCTCTAATTCTAAGGTATTAAATAAATGATGGACCTTTGAGATAGCTCCATTTTTTGCTCAGGTGGAAGAGGGAAAAAGGTAAACGAAAAAAAAAGATTATTGGGCTTATTTTGAAAATCTAAATGGGCTGGGATTTGCATTTTGATTTATTCTCTAGATGGCTTTTAGCGCCCAAGAAAGTAAGAATCCTCTATTCCTCTTCTCTTTCTCAGGATTTTCTGTGGTTTACCAGCTACTAAGCCTGAGACCAATTTGCCTGATGAACACGTGTTTGGTTTGGGCTTCGAATAAGGAATAAATATTATTCGAACAACCCCTTATTTGTTCCTCTTGTTCTAAGAAAATGGTGTAACAAGAATAAGGAGTTGAATAAGTTCTTATTCGAATAAGCGCTATTCATTAGTCGTTTGGTTCGCAAAAATAAGCACTTATTCGAATAACATCCTTATTCGAGCCAAACCAATCACGCTAGATTCTTTCAACTTGGCAGCCGCTGCCAAGCAATGTCTAAAAAAGAATAGAGACATATCTCTGGATCAGATCAAACCACACTAAAACCAGCACCTGCTCCAATTGATAAAGTATAGACTACAGAGGGATAAAACCTCTTAGAAAAATTGAACACTTGTTAAAGTAGAGAGACATAACTCTTGAGTACCTCCTTCCAAGGGAAATTACCAAATCCAATTCAAATGGATCCGGCCCCAAAATTGATCATGAGCACCCTTCCATAACAATACCTCAAGTACAACACTGTAATTAAGATTAACTAGATCTGTATGTCGAGCTTCGCTTGACGATATTAGATTTTATTATAAATAATATATAGAAAAATTGTGCCTTAATTTTTCAAGTTGATTGATGATTTTGAAATGAGAAGGTTTTTAATAAAAGATTTTAGTGAAAAGGATCCTATTACAAAAGTATATTTACTATATAAGACAATTTGATAAACTAATATTTGATCAGGAAAGAAAAATAACAATAATTATAAAATTGTAAATTCAAATTGAATTGAACTAAAAAGTGAATAAAAAAATGAAAACAATAATACATTGAATAGTGGTTCCATTACATATTTTACACATGATATTGTTTATTATGAAACAATATATGGGAGGTATTAAAATCATACATAGATGTACATTAACTATTATATTTTTACTAAGTAATAGATATGGAAAGTAAGTTTGTTACTTTATAATCGATTTGTCTTCAAATTCTTCATCTTATATATTTTTATTATTAAGAGACATTGGCTCCATTATGTCGATTTTTCCTTCACTTTCACTGTCTGGCATTTGTATAGATTGATTATCTTCTTTAATCTTAATCTGGTGTGGTTGTATTGATTTCATTGGATAATTTTCTCCACCATTGTCATTGTTTGACATTTCTATAGATTAGTTTATTATTATTTATCAATCTAAGTGGGGGTTATTGGAAATTGCTTGATAAATATGTGAAAATGTGTTTTTAGAAAATGTGATCAATAGATGCCATGAGCGGATGCAATGAAAATGTGCTATGGGTGGATGTCATGTGTAAATGTCATAAAAGGGTGCCATGATCGAATACCATGAAAAGATTCCATGAGCATATGTATTGAAAGGACTTGATGGAAACATATGTAGTCTATAAATAAGTAGGGAATTATTGAAATTAGCTTGATAAATGTGTGATTGTGAAGAACTGTATTGAGAAGATGCGATGAAAAAGTACCATGTGCGGATGCGATTAAAAGGTGCCATGGACAGATGGCATGTGAAGATACCATGAAAGAGCGCCATGAGCGGATGCCATGAAAGAGTGCCATGAGCGGATGCCATGAGTAGTTGCATTGAAAGGGCTTAATGGAAACATCTGTAGTCTATAAATAAGACTGATTAAAACTTTCAGAAAATCTTAGAAAATTGTAAGCTATTTCTTTTTTTTTAAATAAAAAAAGGAGCAGTACTATTTATAGATGAAATGTCGATACCCTTTGGTGGAGGAGGCATATATTTGATTGTACTTTTTGGCGAGACATCCCTTAGATGGCACCCTATGGTTACCACGTCAAGATATGCACCTTTTTTTTTTTTTTTTTTTTGAAGATATGCACCTTTTCAATCACACATTTTAAAGCATCAAGTTGATTGCATCCTTTGGCGAGACATCTTTCAAATGACATTCTTTTGAAATATATATTAAAATAGAGTCATTTTCATTCGCACCCTTTGGGACTATATACGCATCTTTATTATATATAAGATTAATAAAGAGAGATTATTGTAAAATAATTTTTTAATTAATACCATATATTAATAATTATTATTTATTTTTTAAACAACACATCTAGTTGCTCTCTAATATGTTTTTTTTAATCGGACCATTTCATATGTCTCTCCACCCATATCAGCGGTCTCTCAATGGAGATATGCGAAGATCAACTTGGATGTGCAGATTGCCTCGTACAGTGGTATATTTGTTGTTATATCGAAGTTGTCTTTGAATTTGGTGTTATATTAAAGCAATAGCATTTGATTTCACTGTTGGGACATGACCATTAATTGCATGATGATGGACTCCCTAGTATCGGTTCATTTGGTGGTGAAAAACAGTATTCTTTCTTCCTTGAAAGGACTCTAAATTTCTACAATGGAAATAATAATTAAATATAAATGAGAAGTTAATGGTAATTAGAATATAATTCAAAATATTTCGAATATATATATCATCATATCGAGATAATAACCTGGCGAAATATTTTTAAATTTCTTCAATATATTTATCATTATCTCTATAGAATCGTATCCCTGCAAAAATCCTCAAACTATATGTTCATGATAATAAAAATAAAAAAAACATAATTATGTCTATAAAAAAAAAACAATCAAGTCGTTTATATTTTTGGGGTAACATAAGTGTTTGCAGATTTTACAGATTATTGAAATCAATAAAGTTTACATAAAAATTAGTTACCCATTCTATGGAGATTTGATAAGTATATCCAAAATTATAGATAGGCAAATAATTTAAAAAAAAAGTTAATTATTATTGCATAAAAATAAAACATTAACTTACTATTTAGTAGAATAAAATTCATGACCCGTGTATTTTCCGTCTTCCAATTTGTTGGGGATCAAATTTTCATGACCTATGCACGTATCACACCTATATTGTTATTATTTTGCAAATGTGAAATTATTGATGGAAAGTTAAAAATGAGAGCCCTATTTATAGATAAAATGTGGTACTCTTTCGTGTAGGAGGTATATACTAGATTGCATCTTTTCATAAGACACATTTTAAGACTTCACTTAATAGGCATATTTTAAGTCGCACCTTTTGAGGTCATCCACGCATCTTTATTATATGTAAGATGCGCCTGCCCCCTAAACCTTCCCACACAGTTCCTCTCTCAAGAACTCTCTTTTCTTGGTACATTATTTATCTTCCTTTTTTTGCCTTCAATCTTATATAAGGCTCTCTAGTCTCCTCTCCAATTATCATGGTCGCACTTGGGCATACAGTTGCCCAACCGAGGCCTTACTTTTGTGCTTTGCGACCCGGTCATGTTCCTCCCTCTAATATATTTGCGGTTCTGAAAGGAATCCGAATCGGGTCACTGGTCACACATGGTTTCATGAGCTCTATAAATGACACATTGCAACCTCATGGGAGGCCAGGAACCGGTGTTCAGGTGGAAAGACTGACAAATTACCATTTTGTGACCAGGCATGTCATATAAAATTTTCACTTTACATTATTTTTAAATTATAATCTGCTTCGCTGAAGTGAACGTAAAAAGTGCTGGTTTTAATTTGAGCACGATGCAAATTATTCTCCATTTTATTACAGGAAATGTAATTCAGCTTGACTATTAGTAAATTATCCATTTGAGTAGAGAGAAGTAATTCAGAAAATTGAACAAAAAAACCGTGTTGCGACCCGTTATTAATGCTTAAGAACTAATAAATAAATAAAAAGGAAGATGAAGAGATCGTCGATCAGATCATTAAACTTTAATTGTACTTTTCCTAGAGGAAATCACACAGATATATAAGGCAAATGATCAAACTAGAAAATTTGGTAGCTTCGTTGTAAATACTAGGCGCATCTGGGTTTTTTTGGGTCTGGAATTAGTTATTAGGCCCAAACTAATCAAAGCCCATTTAGAATAACTATAAGGCCTCCATCAAGGGAACTGCAATTTATCAAAAAAAATAAAACAAAAGAAAGTTTTCATTTTGAATAACATTATGTAACAAAGTAACTTCCATTATTAATTTTTGATCAGTAGACAACGAACATGCTGTTTATTGAAAGGATCATAAACCTCATGGAGATCTACTGGAAAGGGTGTGAGGATCACCGCCGGCATGGGGCAATTCGCGCCAAAGCCGATAGCAAGTGGACTATGCAATATCCTTAGTAATTAAGAGCTGAAAGGGTCAAATCATCAATTGGCTTCACATCCTTTCAGGTAATGATGGATCTTGACTAATAATTTTCTCAAATCACGATTCAAGTTAAGTGCAAATTGGGAGTTTGAAGAGACAAATTAGAATATTTTAACATATATTAATTACCTAGGTACTTCAAGACATTTTTAATTCATATCACATCCTCAAGCTCCTGCTCTTAGTAGCTCATAATCCCAATAAATAAATTTGAGCAGTTCATTCTTTTAGAAATCATACAAATACAAGTTTAATGAACTTTGAAATATTGTGGAATTAGCCAGTAGAGATGAGCCCTCTAATTCAAGAGTACCGTTAGTGGTAGTACAAACACTGAACAAAAGCCTTTTCTGTAAAAACCAACAAATTAGGAAAACAAAAGATAAAACCTCAATTCTCCCTCAGGAAACGTTGATTTGAATAATTAGTTTTACCAAATTTTCAGACACTTGTACGTTGTACCAATTAGAGAACCCTTAATTTTCAGACACTTGTACCACATTGACAGAAATTCGTACGGGTTGCTGATAAATCATTTCCGTTGACCGAGATAGCCTGTCTATGTTCCTTCATGTCTTGAAGAACTTTTGATGCCCATGTAGAGAAATAGGCTGGGTCATGTCCAATTTGTCGATCCTTGAAGTCAAAGAAACATTGTAATTTGTCAGAAGGATCAGGGCACGGTGGGCCCTCCGGGTCTCGCCAGACACCTTGATGCCTCATCCCAGCCCAGTCTGAGAGCCACTTGTACACGTATTGCCCCACGCCGGCCAGATCCTCCCATCCTTTCGGGTAGAACTCCATGACACTGCTGTTCCTTTCCATAAACAGAATGTTAGTCATCTGGGCCCCATGTGGGGTGACCAGTATGTCAGTCTCACTCATGAGTCTTACCTGAAAATCGATGAATGTAGATTTGTAAGTTATGTTATATATCATATTTATTTTTATTGTCATAGTAATATTTTAATGCACTAAGGCTGCTGCTAGAAAATTTGAATTTGCAGAAGGGAGATTTTAATGCACTAAGGGCTAGCTTAAGACTAAAAATATTTTTATGCTTTTCAATTCTACTGTGTATTTATAACAAGGGATCATAGGTTAGAACTTAGAACTATGTGTAGATCACCATACACCGTGACATGACAAATAGTTTACTAGCCCCAACTAAGCAATCTTGTTTAATGACATCTGTTTGAGATAATGTGTCAGATTGCCTAAAGTAACCAGGGATTTCTCAATCATAAGTTTTGAATTTTTTAATTGACTTATCATTAATGGAGAGTTTACATGAATCATGCTAAGCTTACACAGCTCTTTTTATAAACACTAGCAGATACGCCCACCCAATGTGTGGGGAAATTTTTATTATTTTGTTACACTTAAATAAAATAGATAATAGATAAACATATAAATATGGGAAAAGGTAAATTGATGAACATGGATATTTTTAACGAATAAAATTATTAAAAGATTTATGTGGGATTGTTAAGCTTAAATATAAAAGCAAATAATAGTTCTGTACATAGAAGCTATAAGTATTTTACATTATTTATGTTCCAGATGCAAAGAAAATTATGATATGCAAACGCAATATAAAAAATATGCGTCAAGTTATTATTTGAAAAAAACAGATTTGGAACGTCCTTGAAATGGTGTATGCAATAGGAGAAATTAAAAAAATAGTGCAAAAAAAAAAAATAATAAAATCGCTAGAGTCAAGAATCGAACTCAGGAAATATTGACAAACTCCCTAAAAACTTTAATTCAATTCAGCGACCGGACACTTTCTGTTAAAGAATCTGACTCTTTGTTAGAAATACAAATCTGAACTGCACATCATATCAAATTGCACAGATCAATGGTTTATAATTGATGTTAATACATGTTTCCACCCCTAGTGGTTGGAATTCATGACCTTTCTATGGCTGCTTTTATAAGTAGTATAGATAAGGTCCGAATAGCAGAATGGAAAAAAAGAAAAAAAAGAAAGAAGAAACACAGAAAGTCGAAACAAACCTGGTCACAAAATGATAAATTATCCGTCTTTTCCACCTTGACCCTGCAGTTCCCGGCCTTGCGACACTCCTCTTCAAACACACTTACCACCACTGACTCATTCTTAAATGACCTTGCACCTGTCCTTAGAAATAGCGTCATTTGTACATCCTTTTTATCCCTAATCTTATCCATTTCTACCTTACAGAATTCTCTAGCCTTGCAACGTATTCTGTCATACACTTCCCTTACTCTTGCTTCGCTCATGGCGCCGTGATTGTGTCTAAAGACCACTGCCTCTTCAAAGCATTTCGGGCCCTCTATCCCTTTAAAAGTTTCAATCTCTGCCTTTCCAATGGCCACTTCTGCAATTGTATTGACCCAGTTACCCATCTCGGTACGTAATTCGCCCCAGTGAAATAAAACCCATCTGGCAGGGGCAACACAGCCTTTTCTCATGTTCCATGCAATAAATGGTGCGATAGCATTGAGCCCATGCCACAGATTGCTGTGATCATAATATGTGTCGGAGACATATGTCAGACCGGGCAACAATATTGCGCCATGTGGTAATACCTCATGCCACGCGAATGCATATGAGTTCTTGGCACCATCATGTGGATCATGTGCAGAAAAGCATAGTAACCGGCCTTTGGATGAGTTAGAAGGGAAATAGAGGTACTCAGATTCGTTTGGCTCAAATGTGTCATTTACGGAGCTCATGAACCATGTGTGACCCGATTCGGGTTCCTTCGAGAACCGTAAATCTTTAAGAGGAAGGAATGTGACCGAGTCGCGAAGCATGGATGTGATGTCTTGATCGGACAACTGAGAGCCCAATAGAGGCCATGAGAAATGGAGAGGAGACTCGAGTGCCTTAAATTGGATGAAAAGTAAGAGGAAAATGAATAATGTGACCAAGAAAAGAGAGTGCTTCAGAGAGGAATTGTTTGGAAAAGAGACGGTTTTGGGGGCTGGAGCATGAATTTTAGAACTTTTTTCTAGAGGTATTGTTATGGAAGTGCTCATGATCACTTTGGAACTTGGTTCAATTTGAGTTTGGATATTATGGTTTTCCTTAGGGGTGGAGACTGGAGTGTGCTGGTTGGGGTGCTCAGAAGCTTTTGTTCTCATCAATTGGATTTGATTTTTAGTGGGATTTGATCTAAATAAATTCTGGTTATTTTGCTATATCCGTAGATGTCAAGAGTTGAAAACGGTTTAATTTGTGCCTAAAAAATATAACGAAATATAAATTCGTTGTTTGGGGGTCACTAGCTATATAGTCAAGTGGCTTCAAATTTAATGCGGCGGTTTCTCTGTGCAGACAGTGCAGTAACGAAAAAAGATTTTCGCGTTCACGTATGAGATATATTTATATTTATATTCAAATATCTTATACCATAGTTTAATTATTTCGTGACGTCACAAATTAAAATTAGTTCAACATAATATGAAACGAGCAAATTGATCTTTTTTTCTCTTACCGACGTGAATTTATTACTTCTTTTGTATATTTTTTTTGTGTATCTTTCTTATTGTAGTTTTAGTTCGCCAATCTATTTTAGACATTAGGAAAAAAATTATTGAATATTTAACTTAAACGTATTATTTTATTTAAAATTGAGTCACTAATGAATGTGTGAGTACATGTGGTCAGTGGTATCCTATATGTAACGGGGTTGATCCCTACAAGACACGGAAGAAGATATATAAACTCTATTTTAGTAAAATTAAGTCATTACTTTAACCATTTTTTCTTGCATCACCAACAACAGATTTTGGACAGTAAATACAATGAATTATAACATTTTGATAAAAGTTAACATTTTTATATACGACTCCTAAATTTTAAGAAAAATCTATTTATTTTCAAAATGAAATATAAGAGTTTATAATATCATTTTAACTTATTTCATTTAATTATTTAACATAAATAAAGTATTGTACAAATAAAGCATATTTATTTTGCTTTTTTAAGGAAATATTTGCGCTTTCTTATTAGGGAGTGTTGGTTAGAGTTTAAAGTCGAAGTTATCTATAGTCATGTACATAATGAACCACACTAACTAAGGCACCAAAAGAACCGTGCTCCAGTCTACAAAATGGAAGCCTAACTTACAAATGAAAAATTTTGGTTGTATAAAATATTAGTTCGACCAGTGAGTCAACGGCCTAAGTTGAGACGTAGAACCTAACTAAAGGGTGTTTTTTTCTTTGAAACAACGGAAAGCGACAAAGGTTTGGCCAGTTAGGCATAATTACAACAACTAATGAACTAAAGAAAAGCGCCGGACCGCCAAATTTTACGATATTTTTTTAAAAATAAAATTATATCTTTGTTCATTTGAAATTAATTATTACGTTCATAATTTTTAAATAATAAAGAAATTAAATTTCAATTCAACGCATGTATTCAGAAAAATGTTCTTCAAATTATATTGTTTAAATGAGTGTTTGAAAAAGCAATGCATTTTGAGCCATTTTTTATTTTTTTCCTTAACATGTTTGAATGCTTCGTAAAACGAGTTACAGATTTCGCACTCACATGCAAATTAACTCGATACTCTAAAAAAGTGATCGAATTAAGTCACCGGATTCGCTCCCCACCGTTAGCCGCCCAATCGGAAAAAAAATGCAAATAACTTTGTAATTTATTCAACAATGAATGCTTTTAATCGAATAAAAGAGAAGATGGGCTGACATTGACATAATTTTTAATCGATAAAATGGTTTTTTTTTTTCTTTATTTTGACAAGCTAGGTAGCGACTTCCCAGGAGAAAGTAAAGAGCAAAAGAGGGAAAAAAAAAAAAAAAAAAACTGCTGCAAGCATATAAAAAAAACACAGAAATATTTAGAATGGTTACTTACGTGCATCAATGTATCTCTACTACTTATAAACGCACCCATAGAAAGGTCATAATATTCTACTAGGGGTTGAAACATGTGTTAACATCAATTATAAATCATTGATCTGTGCAATTTGATATGATGTGCGATTTAAATTTGTATTTCTAATAAAAAGTCAGACTCTTTGATAGAAAGTGTCTGGTCGCTGGGTTGGTAAGTCGGTTGTTTTGTTGGTTACAGGTCGCGAGTTCGATCCTCAGCGCCTATTTTTGTTTTTTTTTTATTAATTCATGAGCTTGTGCTTTTTTAATTCATGCGCTCCAGAGCAAGGCTTTTCGCTCCTTTCCTCTTTCATTGTTTTTTTGCTTCTTTTCTTTTTCAACATTTGCGCCTGTGCCACTTAACTGAAATGGCAAGAATATCTCCTTCGATCCTTTTTTTTTTCTTACCCTGCTCCCTTCTCCTTACCTCCCATCTTGGCTGAAAGGGAACTAGGATTTCATTGTTTGCGCCGCTTCCTCCAGAACGCAGCCCGACCTCAACCTCCTTCACTTCCGATCGCTTGTCGCCGGAGACCCTCCTTGACCTCATCTCCTCCTCTGTGGCTATTATGAAGTGTCGTGGACACAATGAGGGTGCAAGTAGAGCTACGCTGAGAGATGAGGATTTCATCATCATCCGATCTGACGGCCTTGAGGGCTTCCCTTTCATTATTATCTTTGATGGCCATGGTAGCTTCTCCTGCGTTCAATTCCTCAGGTATCTTTGCTGCTCCTTTGTAGATTAAAGTGACTAATGTATCAATGAATGATTGCTTGCTTACGTAATTGTAATAATGCTTTAATAGCTGCAAGTCTGATAAGAAGTTCATGTGTTCCGGCTCCTACAAGCGATCAGCCGATAAAGACTTAATCAGGGTCGTTGGGTTGGGATGCAATGGCTCTGATGAGAGCTCAGATTTTGCACGGATCTTAAAGACGGCAGCGACTGGTTTCGCAACGGTAGTAGCAGTGCCTATTAGCAACTGTGATTCGACAGCCTTGGCCGACTCATTCACTATTGCTTTCCATGCTTCAAGAGAAATTGAGATTTTAGGTATGTGCTAGGATTTTCTCTTTGATTCTAATTTCTTTTTGTATATCAATTTATTCAGATTGCTTTGTTTTTAGGTCCAGTTTTCAATTTTCATTATGGTTTTCAACTCTTATGCCCTTTATGTTTCAATTTTTGTTTAGGTATCTATTTTAAAGATTTACTGGTTATCGATGGTGCGACTGCTCTTGCTGCTGGGACATATACCACTAGCTAGGTGGGTGGATGCTACTTTCATAAAATTTTGGTAATTGTAGTGTGCCTCCAATTTTTATGGTACATCAATTTGATATCTTGAAATTTTAATTGTGGTTATTTCGTCTATTGTTTATATAGTACTGCATGTATTAAATTTGAGTCAATTTGGTTAGTAAAGGTATGAAGAAGGAAAGAAGAAGCTAATTATCGAGATAAGTGAGAGTCAAGGTAAAAAAAGCAAATTGTATAAGACTGTGACTCCAATTGAGCGCTAAATACAAAGCACCCATGAGTTATTAGGTATTTATGATTATCTGGTTCCTTTTGTTTCTGCTTTCATGTGATTACTTTAGTCTATTACCTTCAGTTTAGGAATACAAAATTGGGTATCTTTTGGGGTTGTTTGGTATTGGAGCCTCTTCAAATAATTTTCTATTTTTCTTTATTATAATTTTAATTCATTTATTTGGTACTAAATATTAATGTACAATATTCAGAATGTCCCTTGTATTCAATTGTTCTTTTTTCTCCGATGAGGTAGAAAACATTTCGTTGATGAGGCAGAGCAAAGATGTAAGATAATCATGCATTATTTTGGCTCTGCCTCGCAACAAAAAGGTATGATTCTTTCTGTTAAGATAATGAGCACTAAAGCGTAGTCATGATTTTTCTGTTAACCAAGAAACATGCAAAAAGCTCTGCAGATCAGCTCTTTCTATTTCAACACGTACAATTTTCTCCTGACCTTGCTTCCCTCTCACGATCTATGGCGTTTGCACAAATGGAAATAGAAGTAGGTTGTCAGTACTATGCAGAGGGATAGTGTTGTGTTTGCACAAATGGAAATATAAGCATGTTTCTCTTTGTGGGTAAAATGATCAAATTGCAGATAGTAAATTACCAGTAAATATGCAGTTTTTTACTGATTCTATGGAGCCACCACATAAATATGTTCCTTGGGTTGTGGTTGATGGGAAACCTCTTTTATGATGTGAGTTATCTTTAGTTTAGGTTTATGAAAATTTTGAAACTTAAATTTGCAAAGCTTACAAAGGCTGGCCGGTATGTGATGGAGCACTACTAAAATTGTCAAATGAGAAGAAATCAAGAAATGTTGTATGCCATAAGAACGATGTTGGACTCTTTAATGGGATGAAAATAGAGATGATTGTTTAAACAAAAATCAATTGAGAGTTTAGGGTCACGACGTTGCCTGTTATTTTATAGATTATTCATGGCTTGTTCTATGTGGTTGAATTTTCCATACGATTGCTCTTGCTCATAGGCATGTCATCTGTTGGAGGTTCTATCATTTCTTAATTACATCTTCTTTTAGTTCGATTGCAAAATTTAATTTTTTTATCTCTATATATGATCCAAAATCGCCCAATGATCCGAGCCTCTATCATATTATTCATCTTGACTGGTTGCATATTTTTAAAAAAATTTAATTTCTATCAACGTGTTGTGCCCCTGTCAAGCTATGAAATTGTTGCTTTAGTAAAGAGGACCTAATTAGTGATTTTCCTTAATGATGTTGGTTTTGTTTGTGCAGGAATTACAAGACCAGATAAGAAAAGTTGTGGGAAAGAAATTGAAGGAGTTGATGAAAGCCAGAAGGACAAAGTCGACTTTCATAGAGAGATGGTCCGTTTTGTGAACTATGGCACACTTAACTGCACTGGTATAAACCTTAATGTCAATTTGCTATTTTTTATCTTATTTTCTTTCGCAAGGCATGATTTGTTTACTACTTTTGACCTCTCAGGGTAAATAGGATTTGACTTGTGAGTTTTATTTATAAATATTAATTTTTGAAACAATATAGGGCATATTAATATATATAAGAGTCCTGAGCCTAATAAATTAAGGTCCTTTTTAGTTAATTTAAGGGAACAAACGAGGAGATACCTCCAATAGAGAATATTAATATTGTTTATGAACAAACAAGGGAAGGAAAGAAACAAGGAATGCAAAATTTTCCAAGTATGACAAGGAGAATGGCAAATGAAAAGAGAGAGAACCTGGAAGTGTTGCCTCAAGGTTTTTTTTTTTTTTTTTTTTACTTTTATGTTTTCTAATCTTACATGTGTTTCACTTTAAGCAGAAAATACATATATTTTTATTATTTTATGTTTGTCTTTATAGTCTGAAAATCTCTTTCTAGATTCAATTGGAAATGTTGACCTTTCTGTTTTATGACTCATTGGTTTTGACTTTTATGTTTCATCAATTGGATATGCTCAGAATGCTCTGACATATGCTGCCATAGATTTTGAATGTTTGTTATTGCTGTATATTTTGACGAGTACAAATAATTTTGAGGCTCATTATGTTAGAAAAGAATTATTTTTTAGGCATATGCAATTACAACAATCTATTATCCTATCATGACTAATTTTGAAGTTTAGATTTTGAATTGTTTGTTGAAAACAAGTTGATAATTGGATCCTTTTGCAATACATTTTTTTGATCGATGAGTAAGTGTATATGTGTGTTGTCCTTATGGCAACAGCATGTGCAGCAGGCTTGTGGCGACCCCACCTGATGAGCCTCCGTATCGTGAGAACACTGCTGTCAGACATGCTACTTTTTAGCTCAGCAAAATTCTTGTGGACTACCGATATCAGATGGGCATAGTCTTATTATGGCACCTCTATTAGGAGCTGTCATGATTTTTTTTCTGGGATGAAAAATTCTATGTTAATTTTAGACAAATTTTGTGTTCAAAGACAATGATTAGTTGTAATGTACAGCTGTGTGAAAATTTTGCATCTTTATATAAAAAGATGGTTGAATCTGTTGTGTACTTGCTCAAATAACATGCTCTTCATAGGGTAATTTTACTGTGCTGCTTTTTGTTCTTAATTTATAGAACTTCCTATTATGTAAAAGTTTGAGGCAATTCTCAATCATTTAGTCTTTCTTTTTGTTTATGTTATTGGTTTAGTTATTTCCTTTTGCTTGCTTCATGCCAGTTTGTTGTTGTGTGGTATCACGAATATATTTTTACAATTGAGAATATGGATGTTTAACAAAGATGGTGAGGGTTATGCACAACAATATTTTAAATTAATTGAATCAAAACAAACTCATGCACAATAATATTATTAATTAGTATTCATTGCATGCCATAACGAAAAACATGCAATATTTTAACCAACATATTTAAATAATTTTTTGTCCACACATTACAAATCATATATGTATATAGCATTATAGCTTAATGTTTGATCTACTGCGATGTCGTCCAATGAACCATAGAATGATTTTTTCTCATAACATTATCTTTGAATCTGACATATCAGCGACGAATATATTCTTATGTTTAAAATGGTAAGAATCACCGCAATTGTGTAAAATGGAACAGATAGTATAAAGGAAATGTATCTATCATTTTTTAAACCAAAATAGCAAACTAACTTCAGGTCTATTCATTTTGTTAACCAAAATAGCAAACTAACTTCAGCTGGTCTGTTTATTTTACCAAAAAAAAAAACTAATTTCAGTTGGTGTGTTCAATTTATGTGAATTTTTTTATTGAGAAATATATTTATTTTCATCGAATTATTTTTTAAATTGTTCACATGTCTGCTTTTATTGATTTTCGATGAATATCGATGCTACCTTCAACGTCGATCATGTGTAGCGCAATTCTTTAAGAACAAAAAAAATTCATATAAAAAGAATATATACTAAAAGTTTTTTATTTTTTATTTAATATATCAAATAAAAAATTGCCCGCACAATGAGCGGGCACTGCTGCTAGTTTCTTCAAAAATACTTACTACTTTCAGAAATTTGACTAGATTAAAGGTTTTAAAAAAAATGTAACTAAAAATAGTACGATTAATGGATTGTAGTTAAAAACGGAATAGAAAAGTAACTTTTGGTATTTCAAAACACATAACACACTTACTGAAAAAAATTACTCTCTTTTTATTTTTTGTTCCTTTATTTCAGTAAGTTTAATTTCTTTTCGAAACAGCAAAAAGCTTTTTTTCTGAATAGTAAATTTGTGACTGACATAATAAGCTTTTACAAGAATATAGCATTGCCAATTAGAAAAGTGTTAGATTGAGAGTTTCCAAATGACCATCTCTTGTTTACTAACGAATACCATAGAAAGGAAGGTTGTAAACTATTTGCCAAAGCATCGTAACTAAAAATATACACTTTTAGATCGACATTATTTAATTAACTTGATAATTTTGATATATTTTTAATCGTATATTAGGAACGTGAGTTGAACTATTTTAATGACCACATTTATAAAAAACTGCAATATTACATATTTAATAAATTTGGATGTAATTCCATAGTTAATTAACTTGTATAAAATTATTACACAATCAATTCATATGGAAAAATCATTTAATTTTAAACATTAATTTTTCAAAATATTTTCAATATACATATTTAAACCAAAAAAATAATACAATAAAAGAAAATAAAAAAGTAAGGAGGAAAATATAAAGGGGAGGCGAACTATATTTGACAAATTTATGAACTAGGAATAAGACTTGTTCTTGTTCCATGAATTGTGTGAGAACTAAAAGAAAGGTTTGTTTTTTGTTCATGACTTATTTGAATTTTTTGTAAGCAGAGGAACAAGTTGTTCCTTGTTCACCGGATCCAAACATGGAAAGCTATCTTTCATCATGAACGTCCGATGTAATTTTAACGGCAAGATTTTTATGGGCCGTACGAATCTCAACGGACCTAATATAAATCACACAGCACCCCTCATCGATCGAACGGTTGTGACGAAACCACTGCCTGAATTGATCCAAATACAGCCGGGCCGGTGAATAAATCACAGTCAAAACCAAACGCAATCAATCACAGTCACCGACTCACTGCCGCCTCCAATTCCAAATTCTCCGAATGGAAACTTCACTGCGCCTCAAAACCCTCTCCAAAACCTCTTCTCTCTCCTCTCCTTCTCCTCCTCCCTCTCCCTCTCCCTCTCGCTCCTCCCTCTCCCGCCTCCTTCGTGCCACGCCGACGCTGGCGATGGCGGCTCACTCATCCGCCGCCGCCTCCTTGCTCTCCGCCGACCCGCGCCGCCGCGACGAGGTGCTCTCCGCCGCTCTCGACTCCGTCTCCAACTGCCTCTCCGAGACTCACCTTGATGAAACTGTTCCAGGCCTTAGATCAAAGGCCAGAGGCAAGGTGAGCTATACACTATCTCCTGCTTATTTGGTTTCTTAGAAAAAAGAAGTTGTATTATTAGCTTCTTTTTGTTTCTCATCATACTTTAGCATGACTTGTTAACTATTCAGTTTGATTCAATTCCAATTAATCATGTTATGTTTATGGTTTAAAGTGTTTATACAAAATGCAAATAAGCAATAGGTAAATTACTATTATATATAATACTGTGCTCAAAATGTTATGGAATGAAATATGTGTGCTAATTTTGCAGTTGTTTTCTAGTAAAATTTTAGCATAAATCTAGGTTTTGTATCATTGGCATAGGTCACTTTGATGGTAACAGTTAGTTTTGTTTCTTGCAATTCTCTCCTTTAATAATAAATATATTGGTTTTGATTTTCAGCATTCAATATTGCTGCTAAGAGGTAATAATTGAAGAACAAATAGATAAAAAAAAAAAAATTTACCCAGTTCTAGTAGATATTAGTTATTCTGGTTTTGATGTAACTGAGGGGCTGCTTGCTAACTTGCAGGTTTATTGGTGTTGATATTAGGTGAATTTGTTTTCTTTGTTGCTAGGTGAGGGATGTATATGAGGGAGACAATTATCTTGCTCTAGTTACTACTGATCGTCAGAGTGCTTTTGATCGGGTCCTTGCCTCTATCCCTTTTAAAGGCCAGGTTTGAACCTTTATCATCACTACATAATCTAAAAAATTCAGTGTAATTAACAAGCATGATATAAAACTGGATATATTAGCCAAAAAGAAGAAAAAAAAATGCAAGGAAAAGCCCAATTGATAATCTGAGTTTTCCTTTTACATAAGCTTTTTCCAAGTTGAACTATTAAACAACCATCACTTCTACCAGTATCCTCACTTGGTCAAATGAAGATTTACTAGTTGAGCTGTTACTTATCTGAAATAATTATAGATAACTTTTTTAGGTCCTCAACGAAACTAGTTTATGGTGGTTTGAAAAGACTAGGCATATAACTCCCAATGCTGTCATTTCTTCTCCTGACAGAAATGTTACCATTGCCAAGAGATGCTCTGTCTTCCCTGTAGAATTTGTTGGTGAGTGTTTGTTATGTGTTACCATTACCTTTTCTAAGCTTGCAAAGAAGGCTCAGTAGTTAAAGATGCCTAACTGCCTTCGATTATTTCAAATCTCTCGAGGAACACCTGCTGATAAACTAATTGTTAGTTTGGAAGCTGATTGTATATGGGTTCGTCGTTATTTACTTCAAATCTGTTATAAGGGGAAAAGAGGTGAGGGCTAAACTTCGAGCTCTAAAAAATGTGTATATAATCTGTTACCTTTGTAACCAACAAACAGTTTAGTTGTAATTGCAGTTGTGAGAAAAAGATGGCCAATTTGCAAGCATTGTAAAATATCTTGTGCTGATTTGAATGAAGATTTGCACATTTTCCAATTGTTAACTACTGTATATTACAATAATTCTTTACTTCTGCATAACTTGTGTAAACATTTTGCTGGTCACAAGGAGATTGAGCACTAGTCAAGACTGTTTCCTTAACATTTATAAATTACATTTTGTTTTTTTTTTGGCAGTCAGAGGTTTTGTGACTGGGAGTACAGATACTTCTCTTTGGACGGTTTATAATAAAGGTGTAAGAAATTACTGTGGAAATGCTCTTCCTGAGGGAATGGTTAAAAACCAAAAACTACCCACCAATATTCTCACGCCTACAACCAAAGCTGTTGATCATGATGTTCCAGTAACTCCACATGAGGTTTGTTTTTGTTTTTCATTTGAAGTTTTCTTTTACATATTTTCCATTAAAATATTTGGTCATTGCCAGATAATAGAGATGGGTCTGATGACAAAGGACGAGTATGATGAAGTGAGCCAGAAAGCTCTGGACTTGTTTGCATTTGGTCAGGTCAGTACTACCTTTTGTTTTTCTATCTTTTTAAAGGTAATTTACTTTTTCTAGTGGTTAAGTAAAATGTATTCAAATGTTACTATTAATATACAGAAAGTGGCATTGGAGCATGGATTGCTTCTTGTTGACACAAAATATGAATTCGGGAAAGCAACTGATGGGACTATCATGTTGATTGATGAGGTATATCAAATTACTTCTTATTCCTGCATGATTTTGTGCGTTAAGAATTATATTTTACTATGGTGTGCTTATTATATATGTCTGTTTGGATGTGCTAGATCATAGCTATTCTTATAATAGCGACACTATTCTGGGGAATGCACTTCCAAACAGATTTAGAATAGCACAAGTATAGCTATACCGAATGGGTTTAGCTATACCTGAAAAAACTTGGAATAGCGAGTTTAGCAAGTTGGGTATCCAAGAAATAATATTAAAACAAAATCTGATCTGGGTTGTATTAAATACATTTTTTAATCGGCTCCATTTCATTAGCGAACAGAGAGAAATTAACTTCTGCTGAGATGAGGAGAAATGAGAAGAAACTGACACTAGGCCACATAGATTAATTGGACAAAATTACAAAACGAAGTAGACTTTTCTCAATTTTTTTCTCTTTCTTGTTTGTCTTTTTCCTATTTTATTTCTATTAAGAACTTTGTCCCAGGATTTAGAATGCATAGTTGTACCGAACTTTTTATAAGGTTACACATGGATATATATTCATTTAAAAATTAATTATCATATTGTTTGATTTCTAGAACATTTATATATAATATTATAATTATAATTTATACATATTATATAATATTATACATACAACTATTTTATCAACCTTTTTATCATCGATAAAATACTAAACACTAAATTTGGACCAAATTGAGTATACAATTGGACCAAATTGATTATTGTATATTGTTCCAATATTTTTTATTCAACATAATTACTGGTTAGAAAGGACGTATTGAAAAAAAAAGGTTAATAATATTTTTGTTCAACATAGTCACTATTTTAAATATTATACAATACAATATATAATGATTATTATATTCATTCCTTCTAAAACTATTCCCAATATATCATCCAAACAACATTAACTATTCTTAGAATAGCACTATTCTCAACAAAATAAGAATACTTCCCATCACTATTCGTATTGCTATTCTTAAAACATCCAAACACACCCATATATATATATATATATAGAGAGTTGATATAGAACACTGATGTGTACGGATCGTCCCCGTACACATGAGTCGTTTTTCAAGGTCCGAAATTCAAACGGTCAATCCAAACCGTTCAAATTGTTCGCTATATTGAAAAACCTAGATAGACCAAATTTTACATTTTTTCGAATTTTTTTGCTATTTATTATGATATTTTCAAAAAACACTATAATTGGAGTATTTCAGGCCCTCCAATTTGAAAATATCATAATATATAGCAAAAAAATTCGAAAAAATGTAAAATTTGGTCTGCAAGAGTTTTTCAATATAAAGAACAAGTTGAACGGTTCGGATTGACCGTTTGAATTTCGGATCTTGAAAAACGACTGATGTGTACGGGGACGATCCGTACACATCAGTGTATTTTATCCATTCTCTATATATATATATATATATAGAGGTTGGCTAATGTGCCATCGATGGCACAGAGGGGTCTGTGCCATAGAGTCGTTTTTCGAGATTTAAAATTCAAATGCTCAATCCGAACCGTTCAAGTCATTAACCATATTAAAATACACTTGGAGACCAAATTTTACATTTTTTTCAATTTTTTTGCTATTTATTATGATATTTTTAAAAAACGTTATAATTGGAGTATTTCAGACCCTCCAATTTGAATATATCAAAATATATAGCAAAAAAATTCAAAAAAATGTAAAATTTGGTCTCCAATGGTATTTCAATATGGTAATCAATTTGAACGGTTTGGATTGACCAATTGAATTTCGGATCTTAAAAAAATGACTAAAAAAAGACATCTATGACACTTTAGCCCACCTCTATATATATATATATAATGGATATAGTACACTGATGTGTACATATCGTCCCCGTACACATGAGTCGTTTTTCAAGGTCCAAAATTCAAACTGTCAATCCGAACCGTTCAAGTTGTTCTCCATATTGAAAAACCCAGATAGACCAAATTTTACATTTTTTCTAATTTTTTTGCTATTTATTATGATATTTTCAAAAAACACTATAATTGGAGTATTTCAGGCCCTCCAATTTGAAAATATCATAATATATAGAAAAAAAACTCGAAAAAATATAAAATTTGGTCTGCAAGAGTTTTTCAATATGGAGAACAACTTGAACGGTTTGGATTGACTATTTGAATTTTTTATTTCGAAAAATGACTCATGTGTACGGGGACGATCCGTACACATCAGTGTATTTTATCCATTCTCTCTCTCTCTCTCTCTATATATATATATATATATATATTATTTATTTATTTTTCTGTTCAGGTACATACACCTGATTCAAGCCGATATTGGATTGCAAATTCATATGAAGAGAGATTTAGTTCTGGCTTTGAACCTGAAAATGTTGATAAGGTACTTGTAGATCGTATTTGATAGGAAAATATATGCTACTGCTTGGTAAATAATTAAGCATATGTAGCTTTCTCATTTTGTTCACTATTTTTTGTTTTCAATGACAGGAGTTTCTGAGGCTATGGTTTAAAAACAACTGCAACCCGTATGAAGATAAAGTATAGCTCTCTTTGTAGCTTGTATATTTTCCTTTAAATGTTATAGAACAAGGAATATCACTGATTTTCTGTTTCTTTGAAATTTTGTTTGATGTACATGTTGGTTATTTTTCAGGTTTTGCCAGAAGCACCAGTTGAACTTGTGTGTGAACTTGCTTGGCGGTAAATCTCTTTTGTTATGTTTGGGGGGAAAAAAAAGATGCATTTTATATGATCTCTATAAACAATTCCAAATCCAAATACCAAAAAAGAAGAAGAAATGAAAAGAAATATCAGGAACTATGAAAACAAGATTATTTGATGTACAAACCATTAACACACTACTGACATATGAGCGATGTAAAACTGAAATATTATAAAATTTAGGTACATTTTTCTTTTTGAGACAATCACGCATTCCAAGTTTGAGCTTCCTGGCAGCGAGGTACGTAGAGTCCTTTCCAAAATGTTTTAGGGATCAATATGCTAAACTTTATATATTCTTAATTATGTTGTTATTTTCAGGAGCCAATACATGAGAGGATATCAAGGAATGTCAAGGAGGCCATTTTGCACATATGATCATTTAGTGCCATATGAAAAATTGAATTTGAGAGCATGATAATGTGTGGCAAGGAGGCATATGAGATTTATTTATTTATTTTTTTTTTCAAAGATGGTAAAAAGACGGACTTCTTGTACTGGTTCCATCTTAAATCTCTTTTGCATTGCACTCTGGTGTATTCTAGTGTTGCTCCAAATAAATTTTCTTAAATGGCTAAATCAACGATTTTTTACTCTGAGCAGAGAAAGTTGACATGATCACAAGATATTGATTCTCTCAAATTGATAAATAAAAGTTTTTATTTTGGTTTGGTTAACTGTGGACTGAATTCCTTTTACTTTGACAAATGGATTGTAATTATAGATATTAAATTAACTAGTTTTTTCTTAGAAAACTTGACAGTTAATGTCAAGAGGGAAAAAATAGGTAAAAAAACAGATCCTAATTACAAAATCTATGAAAAATTCTCCCTTCTGTCATAAACTCATAATCCACTCCACCACACCTTCAGGGTTTCTGCGCACTCCTCTGCTACATCCAAATGGAATAGAAAGAGGTAGCCATTAAGGTTTTCCAAAGGATGTTATTCTTGACTCGATCAAAAGAAGCAATCATTGAATCCAAAATGCTAGACGTTGGGATTACTGAAGGGCAATTGGAGCGTGCCGCAGGAAGAAAGAACACTGGAACATCAAATGACAAAGAAAGAATAAGTGGAGAGCTGTCTCAACACAAAAAAGAGTCACGTACGCAACAGCCGAATGATACAGCAAAATTTCTCTTGAGAAGTTGCTCCTGAGTAGGTAATTTATTTTGTGCCAGCAAGACTAAGAATAATCTGATCGATGGAGGTACCCTTACTTTCCAAAGAGAGGAACAAGGGAAGCGGACTTTGCCTGCTGTAATTAGAGCCTTGTAAGTAGAAGCAACAGAGAAAATTCCATGTGAAGACCATTAAATTGACTAGTTCGGTAAAATTTTAGTTGAGATGACAGCAGCAGCAGCAGCAACAACAGCAACAACAACACCAATAATAACAATAATAACAATAATAATAATAATAACAATAACAATAATAATAATAATAATAAGAACAATAATAATAAGAATAATAATAACAACAACAATAATAATAACAACAACAACAATAATAACAACAACAACAACAATAATAACAACAACAATAAATGTGCTATATCCTTATATTTTATTCTCAAAAAAGCAAACTTATTATTTTTTTTCCGATATGTTGTTCAAAGACTATTCCACAAGTTTGTCCAAAGGTTTAATAGGTGAGCATTAGTATTTATATAAAAACTATCATGCTTACAGATGGGATCAAGCAAAAGACATGAATTGAGTGGTTCTTAGTTTTTATTTGGTTGTTCAATGATTTGGATCTCCCAAATGACAACTGTTATTCACGTCAAAAGCCATAGATGAATTCCGAAAAGGCTTGTTAAATCGTATAAATTTTTTCACTTTTAATTAATTGATAAAATAGTTGATAAATTTTTTCAAGTTTTAATTATTAATTTTTTCACTTTTAGGGGTAAAGAGGGAGGGAATGAGATTGGAGGTGAAAATTAGCAATTTTTTGTGTTCGGATGGAAGGAAATAAAGAAGAGAATTATTTTTGCGAGGGGAAAGATTTTTTCCAGAATTTTCTTTTATGTTCAAATTTATTCTCCTCCAAATAGGTGGAGAAATGGGAAGAGAAATTAAGAGATGAACTTGACAAAAAAGGAAATTTATTTTTTCTTCTCCTTCATCATTCATCCAAACAAAAAAGTACAAAATTATTTTAGTTTCCATCCCATCTTTTTTTATGTGATAAATAGGGACGGGATAAAACTCGGTATCCTATTTATGTGATAAACAAAATGGAAGACATCCTATATTTACTATGCAAAAATTGTCGGTGCCTTTAAATATTATTTAACCGACAAAGAAACTAAATTTACTATATGACAAAAGGAAAGCTTAAAAGTGGTTGTACCATTTCTAGAGGTTAATTAGCTCTCTACTGGACCATACAACTTCGCTTGTGTAAGGCTCTGCTTGTTCTTCGACGCGTTTCTGATGAAACAAAAGCAATTGCAAGGTTCGTATTTTCAAATTTACATTTACACTTAATGGCCAATACTAAATAGTTGTTTTGATCATGTATTTCTTCGATGTACAATTACGCTTTTCTTGGGGATCTTGACTCGTAATGAGTTGATTTAATTTTGAACTTCGTTTTTAATTACTCTTTGCTGCTCTGTTTTGTCAGGTTTCAATCCAGTGAAATGTCGAATAAAACATATGAATCCCCATTACCGCCTAGCTTAGGTTATGTGCCATGGCTTATCCAATTGAATGGCAATAAAAAATCGACTCAAATTTTCATAAACCCATCAGATGGAAGTATTGAAGAAAGAGAAGTACCGGTGATGGAACAAAAGATATGTTTGGGGGTTTTTGGAGAATGGATCCTATTAATGGACCCAACGAGTAAGGAATTAACTCTCTTCAACAACACATTCTATCAAAAGTTTAGCCTCCCACGTTTGTTGGAACCGCTGGAATCTCTAGGAGGGTTTGTCTTAACTTCGCCTCCGACTTCAACAAAGTGCCATGTTTTTTTTGTCAGCAGAGGTGAAAAGTTTATTCTCCATTGTAAACCCAAGGATGAAAATTGGACGAAGGTTCAAGTCGAATGTGATGATTTTGATGGGGACTGCTTTAGAGGAGATATTTCAATTTGCAAAGGGAAACTTTATGCACTCATTTCACCAATAGATTATAAACCAGAAGATTATATTTGTAATCAGTTGGCAATTATTGTCATTGATGTTGAGGCTTTGCTGGCGGGTGTTTTCGAAAATATAGTTTTAGGATACCCACAATATTGTGCCACCTTTGATAAGAAATTTGTCATTACGAGTCATCTAATAGTATCAGGTGACAATGTGTATTTTTGTGTCGGTGTATCTCTTTAGGGAATCCGTCGTAAATATTGACATGTATAAACTGAAAGATCCAGAGCTATATTGGAATAGTGTATCAGAAATTGGTCGCCGAACTTTCTTCTTAAGTAGTATTTACAGTACGCCATTCTCAACAAATCATATGCAAGAAAGTTCCATTTATCTTTTGTTGCACGAAGATGGTGTCAAGATTTATAAAATTTCCTTGGACAATGGAATTGCTAGTTCCATTCTGTCAGTCCCCGATCAAGCAAATCGGAAGACTCTACTTTATTGGGTGGTGCCTAGTAGGTGAGTGTGCTTTATTACATCTTCAGTGCAATGTTATGCTTTGTGAATATCTTCCTGAAATTAACACTGCCATGTTGTTTTGCAGATCAAGGAGTAACAAATGGGGGAATTCAAGACTGTCCCATTCAATTTGTTCCAATGAGGTTTGCGCTTTGATCATTTTTGTTATCAAATATATATATTGATACGATAAAAAAGAAAGAAAAGATTCACTCCAACAAAAAGAATAAAAAATTGTTCCCCTTTATTGTGCTTCTTGCAGACTAATATTAGATTTAAATATTAATTCATAATAATATTTCCTAATTAGACAGCCTAGAATCACATATTTCATATAAAATTAATCAATCGTTTAAAACTTACAATTCTGGAGGGAAGACATGTCGTAATGCGGAAATTCAGATCTTCTTCAATTTCTCCTTAGCCAAAATGATGGTGATTAATGGTGTTTTACTCTTTTGTGTTATTTTCTTAATTTCGAATTTAAAGCCAAAAATGTGCTTAAATGGCAGAAAAAAAAATTTAAATAGGCTAAGGCAATTGAAGGGATCAGAAATTCAATCAATCTGATCCATTGAATTTTCCATCAAAATTCAATGCACCCTTTAGGTAATATTCATAAATGAAGTTGGTTTATAATTTAATAATATAGGCCACATTAAATTATAATTAATAATATTAATTATAATATTCTCCCACTTGGCCTATAAAATATCATAATGAAACACAAATTCAGAATTGGCCAATATAAACTTAAACCTTGTTCAGTTAGAAATATCAAACTAAATTAATATAATCAAAATAACTATTATTGTTATTTGATCCCTATTAATTATAGAAATGACATTTTTTTCAACATATGGTTAATTAAATTCATTTGATCCACATAAGTATATTTGCTTATATAAATTACATTAATGCGCAACATAAGAAATAAGCAAACATTATAAAATTCAGTCAATACATAAATGAAGCTTCATTACATAACTTAATTAATACATTATTGTTCATTACAACATCACAAATCACTAATCAAACACATGCCGGCTACATGCTCTTTGAAAAGAGTAGGTGGTAGTGCCTTTGTTAGAGAATCAGCTAATATAGCTCTTGTATTGATGTGTTGTATGACAATAATATTATCTTTAACTTTCTTTCTAACAACAAGATACTTGATGTCAATCCACTTAGTAGCACCACTGTACTTGTTGTTTTTAGAAAAAAAAACAGCAGTCTCATTATCACAAAATAGCGTGAGTGGTCTCGTAATACTCTCAATTACTTGAAGTTCAGGTATGAAATTCTTCAACCAAACTGTTTGACCAATAGCTTCAAAACACGCCACAAATTCTGCTTGCATAGTGGAAGATGCAACTAAGGACTGTTTGGCACTCTTCCATGAAATTGGTTCCCCTGCAAGCATGAATATATATCCTGATGTAAATTTCTTCGTGTCTACACATCCAACAAAGTCCGAATCTGAATAACCAATGACCACAAGGTTATCGGACTTTCTGTAAGTAAGCATGTAGTCTTTAGTCCCTTGCAAATAGCGTAAAACTTTCTTAGCAGCTCGCCAATGATCCAGTCCTGGATTTGATTGATATCTGCCTAGCATGCCAACTATAAACGCAATATCATGACGTGTGCAAACTTGAGCATACATTAAGCTTCCAACAACCGAAGCATACTCATTCTTTTTCATTTGCTTACGTTCTGATTCAGTTTTGAAACATTGAGACTTGCTGAATTTATCACCTTTGAAAATAGGAGCAACACTTGGAGAACAATTTTACATTTTGTAGTGCTTAAGTATTTTATCGATATATGCCTTTTGTGATAAACCTAAGAGAACACGAGACCGATCACGGTGAATTTCAATGCCTATAACATAAGAGGTCTCACCAAGATCTTTCATTTCAAATTTTTTTGAAAGAAATCGTTTGGTCTCGTACAACATATTTAAATCACTACTTGCTAACAAAATGTCATCCACATACAAAACGAGAATGATAAATCTGCTCCCACTAACTTTGAGATAAATGCATTGATCAAAAATATTTTCTTGAAATCCAAATTCTGTTATGACCTCATCAAACTTGAGATACCACTGCCTTGAAGCTTACTTTAACCCATAAATTGATCGTTTCAACCGGCAGCCCATATGTTCCTTGTCTTTAACAACAAAATTTTCAGGTTGTTTCATATAAATTTCTTCATGCAAGTCACCATTAAGGAATGCGATTTTCACATCCATTTGATGCAACTCTAAATCATAATGAGCAACAAGAGCTAAAATAATTCTTAATGAATCTTTTTTTGAGACAGGAGAAAAAGTATTATCATAATGTATACTTTCTTGTTGCGTAAAGTCTTTAGCAACTAGACGAGCCTTGTATCTTTCGATGTTATCATGTGAATCAGTTTTAGTTTTGTAAGTCCATTTACATCCTACGGGTTTAACACCTTTAGGTAGCTCAACAAGGTCCCATACATTATTTTGTTGCATTGAGTTCATCTCATCATGCATAGTTTCCAGCCATTGAGATGACTTAGTACTCTTCATGGCGTTCTTAAAGGAGACAGGATCATCTCCATGACCTATATCGCCATCTTCTTCAGTAAGGTATACAACATAATCATCAGGTATTGCAGATTTTCGTTTCCTTTGTGACTTGCGCAAAGGTTCTTGTGGTAGCAAAGGTATTTCTTCATTGTTATGAACATTACCAACATTAGTACCTTCATTTAGTGATAATGGAGAAACATAACTTGTAGCCTCCGAAATGACCGAAGTTGGAACATAAATTCGGTCTTCTTCATCGAGGTTTAAAGTTCGTTTTTCATTACTCCCACTAATGTTGTCATTTTTAAAAAATACTGCATGTCTTGTCTCAACTATTCTAGTGGTATGTGAGGGACAATAAAATTTAAAATTTTTGGACCTTTCTGGATAACCTATTAAAAGAACAACTAACGATTTTGGAATCCAGTTTCTTAATATGTGGATTATAGACTTTTGTTGCAGCAGGACAGCCCCACATACATAAGTATCCTAGTTGTGATTTTCTTCCAGTCCACAATTCATAAGATGTTGCTGGAACAGATTTACTAGGAACACGATTGAGAATATGTGTGACTGTTTTTAAAGCCTCGGACCACAAAAATTCTGGTAAAGTGGCATTGCATATCATACTTCGTACCATATCCATTAATCTACGATTACGCCTTTCAGCCACTCAATTTTGTCGATGATCACCTGGCAGAGAGAACTGATGAATAATATCACTTTCTTGAAGAAACAAAATAAATGGACCTGGACTTTGACTCAAGTCGGTGTGCCTACCATAATACTCACCGCCTCTATCTGATCGCACTACTTTAATTTTAAGATTATACTGATTTTCAACTTCAGCCTTAAAAATCTTAAATTTGTCTAGTCCTTCAGATTTTTCAGGCATTAAGTACACATAAGCATAGTGTGAGTAATCGTAAATAAAAGTAATGAATGATTTGTGTCCATTGAGACTAGGAGTGGGAAAAAGACTGCACATATCGGTGTAAATTAATTCCAATAGTCTCCCACTTCGAGTGGCTCCTTTTTTATTTCCCATAACAAATTTTCTCTTAACACATTCAACACAGTTTTTAAAATAAAAAAATCTAATGTTGGGAGAATTTCATTTTTAATGAGACGTTGCATTCTATCTCTTGAAATGTGACCCAATCTGCGATGCCATAATTTGAAAGAATATCCAACATCACGATTTCTCTTTGTACCATGTTTATGATCAACACAATTAACATTCAGAGATAATAAAGAATCAGAAAAGAAAGAATCCAAACATAATTTATATATAGATTGTCACATAATAATCCAGAACCAACAAACTTAGAGTTATGATATAGTCTCAACTCATTATTTTCAAACTGAAACATAAAACCATACGCATCAAGTCTAGAAACAGAAATTAAATTCCTAATCACACTAGGAATATAAACTACATCATATAAATAGAGAATAAAGCCACTCTTCAAGACTAAACGAAGAGTTCCTATGGCCTCCACTTCAGCCTCTAATCCATTGACAACTTTAAGTTTCCTTTCTCCCTTTTTCAGCATCCTCACGGAAAGAAATTCCTGCAATGAGTTCGTAATGTGCACAGAGGCACCAGTGTCAACCCACCACGTATTTAAGGGAACATCAATTAAAAGAGATTCACAAATCGTATAATTTAAATCATTACCCTTCTTAGCAAGCCACGCCTTGAACTTGGTACATTCCTTCCTTACGTGTCCAGATTTCTTACAGTAATTGCATCTAGGAGCACGTTTTGTACCAGATGTACTTGCTTTGTTAACACCGGATGTTTCGCCCTTATTTTTACCCTTACCGTTGTTCTTCTTCGATTTTGGACTTTCAATAGTAGCATGTGCAAAGTGATGTCTTTCAATCTTAATCCTTTCTTCTTCTTCAATACACATGGCAATCAATTCGCTCATTTTTTACTTCTCTTTCTGCGTATTGTAATTGATCTTGAAAGGACTAAATTGAGCAGGAAGAGAAGTCATAATGAAATGAACCAAAAATCCTTCAGAAATTGCCATGTCCATGCCATTTAATTTTGCGGCCATATCATTCATCATCATAATATGTTCACATACACCGCTAGTCCCATTATACTTGGTAGTGAGCATTTTTCATTATGAGAGCACTTGCATTAGCCTTTGATGTAATCTTAAACTACTCCTCAACCGAGGCTAAAAATTCTTTAGCAGTAAAAAATTCACCAGCAGCATTCTTTTCAGGAATGTCTCTCCGAATTGCCAAAGAAATGGTGCTTCTCATAATCATGAGAGACAAGCGATTAGAACGCTCCCATTTTGCATAAGCAGTTTTAACATCATCTGCAGCATCATCCTTTGATTATTCAGGTTTATTCATATGTAATGCTTGGTCCATTTCAAGAATACCAAGACATATCTCAATTTGCTCTTTCCAAGTTGAAAAATTAGTTCCATTTAGTAATGTTATTCCAGATATTTGAGTACTAATATTGCTCAATTCTGCAAATTCATAACAAACAAAACGCTTACTATTAACTAAAATCCACAGGCATATAAAATTTAATAAATTAGATCAACTATAATTAGGGGATCAATAATTAACTAATCTGAAATAATAAAACGCCAATTAATATTTCAGGTTTAATAGTTGATCCACTAAAATCAATTCATATCACCGTTAAGCAGAAATAAATTGAAACATAAGATAAGACAACATTCATTTAATAAATTATATTTCACAATTAAAGTTGATAAAATTGACATCTACAATTTATTAAACGTTAACCATAATAGTAATACAATAAACATAATGTAAAACTTAGTTCCTTTTAATAAGATGGCAGTCAGTCACAATTAAAGTTTGTCAAATTGATAACGACTACCAAATATTAAAAGTAAATTTATATGATTACAAATTATATATAATAAACTTTCGTTGGACCGCTAATATATATAATATAAAATCATATACTTATAATAATATTATCATATATAAAAACAACTAAAATAATGTACGGTTTAAAATAATATATGATAATATTTCTTGATTAATTAATCATGTACGTAAATAATAGTTTAAAAAAGATAAACAAAAAAAATCACTGTCACCTGATTAGTATAAATGCAAAATTTTTCGATATACATAAGTAGTAAACTATGTATAGTCACATGACTAATTAAGAAGAGAAAGTTTAATATACACCTTAGTGCATAGGCAGTTCTATGCACCGCGGATTTTTTCGGAAGTATTTTTGTAAATTGACAAATCTAATTTAACCAATCTAATCTACATATTGAAATCTCATAGCAAACCAAATTTTACAATTTTTGAGTTTTTATTACTATTTTTTTCGAATTTTTTAAAACCTGTCATTTTTGGAAACAAACTACTATTTACAAATTCCAAAAATGACAGGTTTTAAAAAAATATAAAAAATAGTAATAAAATTTCAAAAATTATAAAATTTGATTTGTTATGAGATTTCAATATGTAGATTAGATTGGTTAAATTAGATTTGTCAATTTACAAAAATAACTTCAAAAAAGTTCGCGGTGCATAGAACTTCCTATGCACTATAGTGCATATTAAACTTTCTCAATTAAGAAACATAAGATTAGTCTAATAATTGCGTCTCCTCAATAGGACCATGGACCAGCGCAAAAACGTGTAAAAGAAAAGAAGTAATTCAGATCCTGTACACTTTTAGAAATATAGATATTTGTCCTTACTTTATCTAAACCCTTAAACTAAAGTTTCAAAAAATTCATGATAGTGCGGCCACTGTGGCAACAGTGGCGCAGATAAGGGTTGGACAAAACTAATATACTACTTCTTTGTATACAATCAACTAGAGTTTTGCTATGGTGAGTTGCAACTCACCAAAGGGTCGGTGAGTTACGATCAAAACTGTTAGATATAGTTCAAAATGACCGATCCAAACCGTCCAATATGATCTCCCTATTAAAATTTCCATGCTGACCAAATTTTATATTTTTTTGAGGTTTTTAAGTATTTTTTTTCGGATTTTTAAAAACTGCTATTTTTTGTACGGTTCAGAACTAATTAGATTAATGATTTTCTGAAATTTCAAAAATATACTTAAAAATTTCGAAAAATTGTAAAACTTGGTCTGCACGAAGATTTTAATAGGGAGATCATATTAGACAGTTTGGATCGGTCGTTTTGAACTATATTTAGGAGTTTTGGTCGCAACTCACCGACCCTTTGGTGAGTTGCAACTCACCATAGCAAAACTCCAATCAACTATACAAAAAGAATTTCTCTTTACTTTTGTGCTGTGCGCCACGTGAAGAGAGGAAGAGAGATTTATGTATGTTATTTTAATAATGGGAGATATAATATTCAACTCCACAAAGTGCACACGAAAGAAACCGAACAAATTCAGTAAATTGGAAAATACTGAAAAAATACTAGTAAATTCTAATTTAAATACGGAAAATATCATAAATTAATTTTATATGAATATACGACTTCTCTGATACCAAATATTAGATTTAAATATTAATTCATAATAATATTTCCTAATTAGACAGTCTAGAATCACATATTTCATATAAAATTAATCAATCGTTTAAAACTTACAATTCTGGAGGGAAGACATGTCGTAATGCGGAAATTTAGATCTTCTTCAATTTCTTCTTAGCCAAAATGATGGTGATTAATGGCGTTTTACTCTTTTGTGTTATTTTCTTAATTTCGGATTTAAAGCCAAAAGGTGCTTAAATGGAAGAAAAAAAAAAGTTTAAATAGGCTATGGCAATTGAAGGGATCAGAAATTCAATCAATCTGGTCCATTGGATTTTCCATCAAAATCCAATGCACCCTTTAGGTAATATTCATAAATGAACTTAGTTTATAATTTAATAATATAGACCACATTAAATTATAACAACTAATTCATCAACCATCTACAAGAGAGAGGAGAACAAAAGTAATATATCTAGGTCTTGGGCTGATATGCCCATAGAACTTGTAGATATACTCTGCTCACGGCTCAATTTGGTGGAACAAATACGCTTTTCTTCTGTTTGCAAGGCTTGGAGTTCTCTCACCTTGCATTCCATGCATCATGAAAAAGCACGGCCATTGCTTATGCATTACTCAAAGCACTCAACAACTTGTAGATTTTATGATCCTTTGTATGGTTATAAATATAGCTGTGAAATTAATGAATTGGACTCGTGTGAAAAGATTTGGTCCTCTAACAATGGTTGGATTCTCATGACAAGATCGAACCAGTCAGCTTGCATATTAAATCCCTTCACAGGAGTCGTGGTTAATCTTCCACATATTGACATATTCCAGTACGGCGATTGCAATACTGCGACAATTTCATCAAACAGAGAAGTAATTACTATTTGCCATGCTACGTCCAATTCCAAGGTTAACATATATTTTTGGCAGCCTGGAATGTTATCTTGGGTCAGGGAAAAAATTGTGTCCACTCACATTTCTTGCTGTAACCCTATATTTCTTAACGAGAAGTTGTACTTGCTTAATGTGGAGGGATATCTTCAAATATTTGATCGAAGAGAGAAAAGTTTGCAAATAGTTGTTGATCGGCCAGAGTTTGAATGTGATCAGGATGGTTACCTACTAGAAAATCAGGGAAAATTTTTCTGTGTTTGTCAAGCGGGTGAAGATAAGCAGATTTATATATATATAGGTTGGATGAAATTGATTCCGGAGTGGATGTGTGGACTAAGACAACATACGGGACATTACAATATTCGAGAAATAAACACTTGCATTTACTAATATTTGAGAATATTTAATTAATCAGCGTACATCTCATTATCTGTCTGAAAGAATATAAAATTATTTTTAGCTTTATTCATTTTTTAATTTGTTTGGTTTATTTTAAATATATAATTAGCAATTCGAAAAAAATAAAAAATAATAACGAGAAGAAATATATATTATAAAAAATTTATGAAGTAATTCACATATTTTTTTCGTTTATTTATATCATTATGATTTTTTAATATTATTATTCCGCATGTGACTAGTTTAATTATTATGATTTTATAATGCTAAGCAATAGTCTTCATCCATATTTTAATAAAAGTAATCAATAATTTATTTGATATGTGTGCATAAAAAAATGTTATTTAGTTAAAAAATATATATAAGTAATCAATAATTTATTCATTTCCCTCCATCATTAACTTCAACATATGACACCAAACAACATTCATACTAACCTTAGGTTACCAGTACTAAGCCCTTCCAATCACTAACCTACCCATCCTACCCCGCTAACCTCAAAAAATACTAACCTTGCACAGCTAACCCTACTAACCCAAACGATCCCGCACCCATAAATGTCTTAATTTTCTATCAAATTTCCTTAAATGCCGCTAATTAATATGATTCTTGAAATTGTCCTAAATAAAAAAAAGTGCCAATGCAGGCTTCAGACATCTATACATTCACCGTTCATTGTGTACATCCATTAAGGGTATATCCAGTCTCTAATATAAAGAATTAATTGAATGATTAGCTATATTAATGGAATTACGTCAATAAGGGAAAAATTCGTAATGCTAAAATTCTGTTACAATTTCGGAGAATAGTTATAAAATATGACAATATCAATCAGGATAATTCGATTATATGATCAAAGAATTAAAGGAAATTCAGTTAACTGAAATTAATTAATAAATTACTGGATGATCCGAAAATACATGAAATTAGTAGAAATTATCCGAAAATACATGAAATTAATTAATAAATTACTGGATGATGAAATTTGAAGTTTAGAGAATCAAAATATAACCAACTCTATTATCTTCAACCCAAATATTTACTAAATCGAACCCCGAGTTATCTGGACCCGTTGATCAGTTCATTTAATTCCTGAAACTCAGCCATCCGATTTGAAATCTGAGATTTAAAAAAGAATAGCGATACTGTTGGTCGCATTGATGGCCACAGGGTATTCGACGCACAAAGGGATGTTTATCCCCATGTAGTGTTTTCCAAAATGTTGGTATGACACACATGCGTGTTGGTATGACACACATGTATGTTAGCATGACACGACACGCTTATGGAATCAACACGGCACGTGCGTGTCGGCGTGTCGTGTCGTGTTGGAGACTTTCAAACATTTACACGTCTTAACACGATACGAGTTCATACGTGACACGACACGAGTTCACATGTGACACGACACGTGACACGAGTTGACAACAAAAATTAATATTATTTAGAATTTATTAAATTATATTGAGTTTATATTATAAATTTAAGGCAAAATTAGATATAACCCCCTTGAAACATCTCCAATTAGAAATAACCCCTCAAAACTTCAAATTTAGATATAACCCCTTTTAATCATCTCAAAAATAGATATAAACCATTTTTAATCATTTTATATATTTTAACAATATTTTTTAACAAAATAATGAACTGTATAATATTTGGACGAAAATGCCCTCTCTCCCAGCCTATGACCTTTCATCTTCCTGCTTGATCTCTCGCTTAGGTCACGTTATTCCTCAAGTACACGTCTCCTCTTGCTTAGGTATGTCTGCTCTTAAACAGAGTACTTGAGGAACAGGGTGATCTGAGCGAGAGATCAAGCGGGAAGATGAAAGGTCATGGGCTGGGAGAGAGGGCATTTTCGTCCAAATATTATACAGTTCATTATTTTGTTAAAATATATAAAATGATTAAAAAGGGTTTATATCTATTTTTGAGATGATTAAAAGGGATTATTTCTAAATTTGAAGTTTCAAGGGGTTTATTTCTAATTGGGGATGTTTCAAGGGGGTTATATCTAATTTTTCCTAAATTTAATAACTTTTATTCATAATCTTTGTTATTCAATCATTGATTTTCATATATGAAGTTAACATCTCGATTGCCAATTAGTCTCTCGAGAACTCGAGATGATTCGGCAGAGGTTGCATTAAATATGCAGCCATGGGCTGTTCAATTGATCAGTTTTGGACTTCCTCACTTCTTAGGAGTCGTGTAAAATATGCTCTTTCTGGATTTGGAGTTGAGGGAGTTGCGTATCATGTGGAGAATTGTCACTATGTTGAAGACATGATTTGGAGTTATTCTCTTGACTGTTCTGATCTTATTTGGAGGTATCTCAAAGAAGAGAAAAGATTCCTTGAAGATATTTCAAGAAAAGAAAAAAATATACATAAAGAAGGCTATGCCTGATTGATAAGAATCTAATTTGATTATTTGAATGTGTTTAGATATTTTTTTTTCTTTCTTACATGATTGTATCTTAAAAAAGAAGTTATTATTTTTCTATTTATTCACCTTCTCTCCTTGTGTTGTGTCAACTCAGCTTATCAAAAATAATAAATATAGTGTGCGCGTGTGTGGAGTAAGTAGGCACCGAGTTAGTGTTGAACCTCGTTAAATCTTGTGTCTATTTTTATCTATGTGCTTTATTGATTTTCTGAGTTCACTGTATTGAAATTTTAATTAGGAGCATAGTTCGTGTGTGGTGGCACTCAGATCGTGCCTTCTTGATCAGAAAAAATTATTCTACTGGGACGACTAATGATATTTTGACCCTATTTACTAGAATATCAAGGAAAAATTTTCTCTGCTTATCCAGAAGATGGAGCTGGACAGATACAGGCCTGCCGACAGAGCATTTGTCCACGTTGTTCCGTGCATGTTCCGTCTAAACGGAACGGCTAACGGTATCAAAATTTCATTATGTTTCAGGAACGGAACGCCTTTCGTCATTCGTTTGGGTGAAATACAGTCCAAATATACACTTTCCGTGAAGTTCCGTCCAAACAAAATGGTTAACGAAACGCCCGGTACGTTTTGTTTATCTAATCGGAACGGCAAACGAAACGGAACATTCTGTTTCCGTTTGAAACGTTAAACAGGCCTAGACAGATATACGTATATAGGTCGGATGAAAACGATTCTGGGGACTAGGATAGAAGATATTGGGGATGTCACAATATTTTTGAATCGTCGGGCATCATTGGCAATGCCATCACTACTGGAAAGATGTGCCAACCAGATATACCTCCCAAGGTTCGATGGTGATAAATCGGAACGTCTAATGAGTTGGGCATTTTACCACATGGAAAATAATTCATTCTATCCTAAGTTTTATGGTCTTAAGAAACCAATCAATTGTGTTTGGAACTTTGGATTAAGCCTAACTTGAACGTGTAATTAGTGTTTTGTTTTAGAGGGTCCTATTTAACTTATGTGTTGTGCTACTGTGCGTTATTTATGTCGAACTTCCACAATTGTCCTTTTTATACGTATGCATTGTTTTGATTGAACGAAACAGAGAGTGATTAACCGGACAATGAAATGTTCTATGCAGGTACATTCCTATGGATTTAAAAAAAAATAATTGGACATTTGTTCAACTTATGTTATCAAAATGCTTCGAGTAAAAAGTTGCAATAATAACAAAAAAAAAAACACTTTACAATTGCCTTAAAGTCTGTAAATTATGTTTATTATTATTTACTACTAAATTAAGGTGATTTATCTCAAAAAAAAAAAAAAGAAAGAAAGAAAGAACCTAAACACTATAGTCAAGGAGAAAGACTAGCTTTATGTATTATATCTTTCAGGAAATCAGAAAATATATTTAATTCATAAATTTTTTATTGTTAATTAAATAATCGATTCAGAACAGCTAGTTGAGAATATTACCTTCTTTTCTTGGTCTCTGTTGATAGTAACTCTCTTGCTCCCTGATACTAGTTAGAAATTATTATTTATGAGAAAAATAACAGATTGTTATCAGATGGAGGTTGAAAAATAGCAATGACATCTGATGGAATATCATATGCTTTCATAGCGATAATTAAGAAGGAAAACTGTTAACATTACATTACTAAAAAATTTGAAGGAATGCCCTTGCAACGCATGCCAATAAAGTGGAGTATAATACCACACTGGTTTACATTCCAATGTACTTAACTGCAGATGCTGTTACATCAGTAGCAGAGGTTATGAATATCTCACAAGCAGTTTAATTGTGCCTGGAGAAGCCAGAATTTTGTAGTTCTGCAAACTTATGAAAATCTTGTGGTTTGTTCCAAGGGAAGACTAAGGATGCCCCGTGCATAATACCAGGATTGATAGGCCCGAAAAAATCTAACCGTTGAGATTAAATCGGACGGCTCGGATCAAAAGACATCCACTGGATGATTTTATTAAACCATCTAGAGGATACGACTCCGGGCAGAGGGGGGAGGGGGGGGGGGGGGGCGAGTAGGCTAGACTCACATATGCCAATATTTAGAATTTCAATTTAGAGTTATTAGTTGAGCTTACCCTAAAAAATTAAAAGCCCATTAAGGCTTGGTTCAAACTTACTATCCTCATTGTGTTCTGATCGATGTAAACATCCTTCTGCGGTTCTGCCCTTCTCTAACTCTCTCGCATCTCAGAAAAAGCTACACCTCGCTCACTTTGCACATTATACAACTTTGATCTGGTAGCCTGAGTTCATTGGTTGCATCCTAATTAAACAAGAATCAGTAAAATTGCTGCATCAAAAATTAGCCTAATCATTTTTCTTTCTCTGCTTCTGCTTATAGATTGGTGGAGTGTTCATGTAATGTTCTCTTTTGCACTTGTCTAAAAGCGTGCAGCATGACTTTTTATGTTGTGTGAATCTGAGGATTGGATTAGTTAGGGATGAATTTAAATTTTTTCAGACTTTATCCTCAACAAACTAGAAAATGGCGCCAAGGAGAAAACCACCCTTTCCTAAACCACTTCTGCTTACCTACTTTTTAAATCTTTGAAAAATAATAAATCTATTAAAGGTATAGATAATAAATTTCTTTTAATGATGCTTTGTTTTAATGACTACTCCTGCTTAACCGCCCTCATTATCTTCTCAACATACTTTCATGATGCTTTTTTTCATTTTTGTTTTTTTTTTTTTTTTTTGAACCCAAAGTATTTGAAACATGGACACCAGCTTTATTGATCAACAAATTTAAAAAGAAAATACAAAATCCAGCAGCAACCTAAATATACTAGGTCTAGGATACATTTCTATCTTATCATACCTTCAACCTTTATCTTCACAAAAACAAATTACTCTCAAAGAAGGCCACAGAAAAAAAAAAAAAAAGAAAGAAAAGCTGACCAAACAACCCTAAGACAACAAATTCAAAACATACACAGTTAAATTATAGAAATGCTTACAGATCTTCATCAGAAATATCTATGATGTGCGCATCCCTCCTAGCCAGGTCAGCATCCGGTTCAGAAAGGGTCCAACACCTCTGTGCCAGATTGGCAGGTTGTTGACAGTTTTTCTCTTCAGCATCAACAGGTTGCTGACATTTGTTCTGTTCTCCACCCATCTGCAATTGTTCCTTCAAAGCTTTGTTCTCAGCTTCCAAAGTCTTTAGTTTATTTAACAGCTCTTCCTGAGTAGGCTTTCCTTTATGTGAGATATCAGCCATTTTAGGTCTATCCACCACCGTACCTTCTAACACAACATCTGACAGCACCCCTTTATCAACCAATGCCGCAATCATATCGGAAAGTTGACAAGCAGTGCCGGAATAGGTTTTCGGAGGAACAATTGCTTCATTTCCAGCCTCCGTGGCTCTTAACACCTTCTCCACTTTTTCAAATAGTCTTCTTTCATTGTCAGTCAACATCTCCACTTTACCCTTAATTACCTGTCCTCTTAATTTCAAATTTTCAGAGAACACCTTATCTCCTATGAAAACAACTGTCTCTAGCCTTCTAGTACTCTCCCAACATCATCATTCTAAATTTATAGTACACAAGTTTAATCATTGTTTGTTTTCACATTCATAGCTTGCGAGACAATACACTTTCAAGTAAAAAAAAAAAAAAAAAAACAAACAAAGAGGCAGTTTGCTCATACTCAACACAGACACAGAAGGAAAATTTAGAATTGAAGTGGGAAATCTATCTTTTTTATCTTAAATTGTATAGGAACTTCAAACCTTTAAGTAAATACAGAAATATTCCGTGGGGTTTTATTATTCATTTAGGTTATGTTTTTGAAACAACTGGCATTTTAGACGCTAATACTTTAATCTTGTAAGTTCCTCAAATTGCCTGGTTTGAAAGAATCTTTGTGAACTATAACTCTTAGTATAACCCTTGTTAACATTAAATTTGCAAAATAAGTAAGCTATCCTGCCGCCTATTTGTAACGTCATAAGATTAAACCAGTTGCAAGTGAGGAGGGTTATATCTCCAAAACACAGGTCAATTTATGGTAATATGACTATTAATAGAAATATTCTTGGTAATTTGAATCATTTGGCTCAGAAATATTGAAAAGATTTTAAGTAGATGGCTTGGCTCCTGCTACTCTGCAATTCCCTAGACCAATTATCAACCAACAAATAGTATTATTATTATTATTATTATTATTGTCTCAGCAAATTGGGGCTCTGAGCTGCTATTTAGAAAAAAAAAAAATACAGACAGAAATAAAGCTGCATGATCCAACAACAATCCTAAAATTCCTTGTGAAAGCACTTTTTTTTTTCTTATTTGCTGTTTAGGTAAGCAGGGAAAGGGAAAGGGAAAGGGAAGGTCATAAGGTAATGCTGTTTCAAAAGGAAAATGTCAACCCGCGAGTGAATATTTTACATTACTACGAGTAATTTTCATTACAAAAAATAACACAACAAGTAATACTGAAATAAAAATAAAGCAAAATGGTTACCTCCTCATGAGCGCGTGCTATCTGAGAGCCAACGAGATTAGATGATTGCCTCGTATAATACTTGAGCAAAACAAAGGTTTCCTTTTACTGAAGTAGACAGTGGATCTTGCTAAATTGTGGAGTTATACACTGGTTCCCTTATAAAGGACTAGAGAGGAGTAATTATTTCAAAATAAGCAATGTGGGACTAATGAAAATGAAAACCGGTTTAGAAGAGTGTTTTGATTCGATGGAGCTGGATTTGAGGTGTACGTCTGTTGTAATAAGTAACGTATAAATGCTAGGCCTGTCTAACGTGGTAAATGGCACAGTATTAACCTTTACCGTTATCGTGCCATTTAAAAACTGTATGAAACCGGCAATGCCACTTACCGTTCTATTTATTAAACAAAACAAATTTATGTGTCATCAACCGTTCCACCTTAGAAATTACACATAAAACGGTTTGAAATGAGATTGAAACAGTCGAAACGGTATAACCAACTGTGCCACATACCGTTTCGTTTAGAAAACGATTTAATTTTCTCTGTCACAAACCGTTCCGTTTCAGTCGAAACGTGGTGGCAAAACAGTAAACGACTACCGTTGACAGGTCTAATAAATGCTATCCTTATATACTATACAGCCGAAAAAAACTATTATTAAAATAATCGGAAATTTTGATTAATTTCTAAAATATTCAGATTTAATTAAGAATGTTATTGCAATATGTCAATATCCGACTTAATTTGAAAGTCCGAAACTAAGATGTACTTTCAAAGTCCGATATTAAGACTTAATATCGGACTTTTAAAACCAATATCGGACACTGAAAATCCGAAAACAGTGCTTCTGGCTTTCATTATGTTAAAATGTGTAGAATGGACCAATCTCCAAAAAAAGAAAATTGTAGAATAGACGCATTTAATGCATAATAAAGTGATACATAGAAAGCATTGGACTAATCTCCCCAAAAAAAAAAGGAAAATTGTTAGAATGGACGCATTAAATGCATAATAAATTGATTCATAGAAAGCATTATGTATTTTATTTTTTTTAGAAGCTTAATCTGTTTTCCTTCTAAATTAAGTTTCAGTCAGAGTTTTCCTTGACAGCTACGTCCTGTCAAATCTTCGAAAAAAAGTTTCAGTCTGAGTGGAGCATGACGACATTGCTCCTTTCCTAGGAAATTTTCTGAGATACACTTGAAGCTGTGTAGATAACCATGTGGTGATCGGAGGAAGTGCATGAAACTATCCAAAGGAATCCATCAGCCCGTCTCGGAAAAGAAAAAAAAATTAAAATCAACAATCAGATAACGCAGAGAGAAATACAACGGCTAGTAGGCCTCTCAAAGATATACCGTTTCGTCGTTTTTCGCTTCATTCCGTCGAAACGGAACAGCTAACGAAACAGAAATTTGTTTTGTTTCAAAAATGGAACAGATTTCATCATATGTTCGAGTGTAATACAGTTCAAATTTCGACGTTCCGTCATGTTCCGTTGAAATAGAACGACAGAAATTCTGATGTGTACCGTCACAGAAACGGAACGGCAAACGAAACTTCCGTCTCTGTTTCACACGTTTGACAGGCCTAACGGCTAGGATTTGATACAGTTTGAACATTGAACTGTGTCAACGAATTAGAAGTTACAGTACAGTCTAGTGAGACCTACGGTTCAGACATTAAAAAATCTCTAGCCGTGAGCCATCATCCATGAGTAAGAGCACTGTATCGAGAAGTCGAATCACAGTCGTTAGCTGGCTGCTTTGGTTGTAAAGTAACCTCCTTCCCATGATCAGGGGTGAAACCGGGATCTTCAAATAAAAGGGGCGAAAAATTATAGTATAGATTTTTTTGAGTTTTTAGAGTGTGCCAAACAATAATTTTTAAAATTTATAGAAGGATTAACATAAAATTTTCAAGTTTATAATAATCTTTTTATAATATTGACATATGCCAAGCACACTTGAAAGTGTGCTTGGTTCCGCCCCTGCCCATGATAAGGGTGTCTATACACTGAAAAAAAAAACTTGGACAAATAGATTGGCAAAATATTTTAGATAAATATCAAACTAGGTTACAAATATGGAAAGAAAATTTTTTGTCTTATGTGGAAAGAGTGACAGTAATTAACAGTGTTTTGTCTTCTTTGGTGATGTATATGATATCCTTCCACGAGTGATGTATAATTCCATTTTATTGTGCTTCTTGTAGACTAATGCTACTACCATCTACAAGAGAATAGAAAACAAAAGTGATGTCTCAAGGTCTTGGACCGATATGCCTGTAGAACTTGTAAATCTACTCTGCTCGCGACTCAATGTGGTGGAACTGATACGCCTTTCTTCTGTTCACAAGGCATGGACTTCTCTCCCCATGCATTCCATGCACGATAAAAAAGCATGGCCTTTGCTCATGCAATACTCAAAGAACTCTTCTACTAGCAGATTTTATGATCCTATATATGGTTATCTGTTAGAAATGTCTCTTATCTCATATTAGATAATTTTAAACTTTCTAGGATTATATAGGTAATTTTACCATTTTTTTATATTGCGTAAACTTTACATTTTGGAATAACAGAAACATTTCAAACCCTAGCCGACTGTGTCTCTCCTCTCTCTGTCACTTTACTGTCTCCATTACTAACAAATTGGTATCAAGAGCTAAGATTCCACTCTCTCCCGTTCGACTGTTCACGAGCGCTTCCGCAAGCTGCTCCTGCCTATACCTCCAAGTAAATCGCGATCTAATTTGAGTCGCGTGGTGTACGGAGTTGTGTGAGTTTTATCTCACTCTGGAGCGGTGCTTTGAGCTGTTTTCAGTCGATCGATTTCACACGGTCTCCTTTTTCTGTGGTGAGCCGCAATATTTTTTTTCAATTTCTCTTAGCGGTGCATAAATCGACTATAGTTGCATTTGTTTTTCGACTGTTGTGCTCTTTCTTAATTGGTTCTTGCTCAAGTTGCATTCTACACTAAAAATACTTTTGTCTTTTGCATTGTCCAGTGGGCTACGCAAGTCTTAAGGCAAATTTAATTTTGCAATTTGTCCTTGGTATTTGGACCTAGATCTATTAAATTGTATATTCCTTGCTTGATTTGGTGAATCGGGTATTGTTGCTTTCAAGCAGTTTTTGGGATTAATTTCACTTATTCCAAATACGATTGGTGCTTGTGTTTGCACAAAAGTCAAAGAGATTACTTGATTAATTTTTAGTGTTTCTAAACATTAGAAATTTAATCTTGGGATAATCTGTTTTGGTAATTTGAGATTGAATTTGATACTCTAAAATTTAAGGGTGTAATACCATGAGTTCAAATTCTACAATGTCTACCAAATTTGATATCGAGAAATTCGATGGCACAAGTAGCTTTGTGCTATGGCAAGTAAGGATGAAGGCAATATTGTCTAATTTAGGAGTAAAGACGGCCATTACTGGTCGGCCCGACTCATTAAAGGGGAAAGAGAAAGATATTGAATGGGAGACTATGGATGATAGGGCTCTCTCAATAATTCATTTATGTCTTAGTGACTCAACTCTTCAAGAGATTCTCTCAGAGACATCGGCATCCGGTGCTTGGAAGAAATTAGAGGAAATTTTTATGCAGAAGTCGGTTACAAACCGATTGAGGTTAAAACAAAAATTTCACTCTTTGAGAATGACCGAAGGTACATCTGTTACGGTCCATATTTCAGAATATACCGCTCTCCTTCATGAGATGGAGATGATTGGTATTAAGACGGACGATGAGGATAAGGCCATGGTCCTGTTGTGTTCCTTACCGGGGTCGTATAAGGGGTTTAAGAAGACTATGCTTCATAGTCGTGATTCACTTACCCTTGAGGACGTGAAGAGTAACCTACTTGTCAAATCTTTTATCTTTTAATATATTAAGCCCTGCATATAGATCCGGATCCGAAACAACTGTGGGTAAACAGTTGTTCGGACAGTATTTTAATCTGAGCCGTTCGTTTAGTTCTCCTACATCTTGATTGTCTGATTCGTTCCTTTTCTTTGGCCTGGTGTAGGGATGGCACTATAGCCCGATAGCCCGCTAGCCCGCGTCAGCCTGCCCAGCCCAAAGCTGTGCCTGCCTGGCCCAGAGTGCAACAGGCCAGATCGGGTCAGGCTTAGAGTCAGGCCAGGCCAGGCTTGGACTTTAGAGGAAGCCCATGGGCCACCCGATGGGCTTATATTATATACTGTATAAGTTGATATTGGGCTGCATATCCGGCCTGTGACCACTGACCAGAGAAGTAGAGAACCCTAAAGGCATATACGAGTATACGACAACAGTAGCCGCACTATTCACTTCTGATTTCTCCGCTCATACCTCTCTCTCTCAAGTCTCAATCTCTCTCAGTGACTCAGTTTCTCAAGTCGGCGATTGGCGATCGACGATCGACGAGCTTCTGTCTTGCCAACTAAACAGTAAGCTCATCTCTTTCTCCTCTCACTCTCTCACTGTCTCGCTCTCTCTTTGTCTCTCTCTGGCCTCACCACGACACCACGTAGTTGAGTTTCCGAATCTATACACTTCCATGCTATGTGTGCTTTGAGCCTTTGACCACAATTTGACTTTGAACTAACTTGATTTTTGTAACTTGATTTGGCTTTGACCACAATTTGACTTTGAACTAACTCTGGCCTCACCGTCTTTTTACATGTCCATATACTTTTTTTTTTTACTTTACAGACTTGGTTCTTTGAGCATGTTGCGCTCAGAAATATGCGTGCTGGTGCAAAATAATTCAAGGAACTAACTTGATTTTTGTTACAGAAAAAATTGAAAATTAATTAATTTGTTGTAACTTAAAGTTTAGACATCCACTTGAACTTTTAAGTAAATACTCATCTAAACTTTAGTGATTGTTCTTCTACTTGTATTTACGTCATTGATTTCATGCTGCACAATTTAGTTGACACTACATACGTACTTGTCTCAAATAATGTTATTACATTGGATTCTTCCTTTTCCTTCTTCGCACAGTTTGGTTGGTGATTCTTTCTCTATGGCGATCTTAGAGACACACGGCGACAGTGGTGAGCAACCTCCAAAAAGTAAGACCATCTTTTTTTTATCTCTCTCGTTCTGTCTCTCACTCTCTCTATCTCTGTCCTATCGACTTTAGATATGAAGATAATCTTACTAGCATGCTATCATTCAACTTATTAAATTAACCCTTACTTACAATTGATTATATATTTGATACTTCATTTCAGGCGGCATAGCTACTTCTATTTCTGGTTCCATTCCTAGCTCACTCTCTCCTGTCAGGTATATTACTACATACTTCTATTTCTAGTTGAATACTTGCTGTGAGGTCAATTTGATTTGTTGTGATTTGTGAATGCTTGGCATTGCTATATGATTTCTGGTTGGCATTCAATCTACTTTTATTTCTACTGAGCACTTGAAATTTATGTCTAATATATAAGCATTACTTAATGAAGCATTTACTCTAAGTTGATAAACTATTTAGCATGCATTACTCTGAGTTGATTATTGTTGTTTACTCTTGTTATCGTTGTTTATAATTTATAATAGGCAAATGGTAAGGGAAGAAACTCCAGCAACACTGATAGAAGAAGCCCCGGCAACACTGACAGAAGAAGCCCCCGCAATACAGAGAGAAGAAGCCCCAGCAGTACCTGATGATGTAATCGATACATCAAAATTAAAGGCATGGGTGTGGGAGCATATGACTAAGAAGATTGTTGATGGCAAAGTAAAGGCAGTGTGCAACTATTGCAAGAGCAAGCTTGCAGGAAGCTCCAACGCTGGTACACGACACCTCTCAGCTCATGTTGAGAATTGTATTAGAAAAACTCAGACATTAAACCCTGGAGCTTTACAAAAGTTGCTAGCTACCAAAAAGGTTGATGGGAAAACAGTCATAGCAAATTACAGCTTTGACCAAGGGGTGTACAGGAAGGATCTGGTGAAGATGATAGTTTTGCATGAGCATCCACTTTCAATTGTTGACCAAGTGGGCTTCAAGGTCTTTTGCAACAGTTTGCAGCCCTTGTTCAAAGTCCCAACCCGTAACACAGTGAGAGCTGATGTCTTTGAACTCTATAAGACTGATATGAAGAAGACTAAGGAGCTCTTGGAGAAAAATGAAGGAAGGGTGGCAATTACTACCGACATGTGGACTGCTGACCACCAAAAGAAGTCCTACATGGCGGTTACTGCTCATTTTGTGGATCAGTCATGGGGTCTCCAGCAACGCTTATTAAGGTATATTTAAAGTTTTACATTGAGGTATGGATCTATCTTGTTGCTGTTTTAGTAATATGTTTTGTAATTATGGTTGGCTGGTTGCTATTTGTAGGTTTCAAAATATACCATCTCCCCACACCACTGAAGTACTTGGGGATTACTTAATGAAAGTGTTGTATGACTGGAATTTAGATTTGAAATTATCCACAATAACTGTGGATAATTGTAGTGTGAATGATGGAGTTGTCGAATTTTTGGTCCAAAAAATAGGAAGTGAGGAACTCTTGTTGGGTGGGGAGGTTTTGCACATGCGTTGTTGCGTACATATTTTGAACCTTATCGTAAAAGATGGGTTAGATGTAATTGGTTCTATTCTTGAAAATATTCGTGCTAGTTGTGTTTATTGGTCCAGCACTCCCAAGAAAATTGAGAAATTTGAAGAGGCAGCAAGGCAATTGCGCATCACTTGTAACAAAAAATTGTCTTATGATGTTAAGACTAGATGGAATTCAACCTATACTATGTTAGAAACAGCTCTAGCATACAAGGATGTTTTCCCTCATTTGAAGAAACGTGATGCGCAATACAAAAGTTTGCCTTCTGAGACAGATTGGGAGAAAGCCAAGATTATAAGTGAAAAACTTAAAATCTTTTACGATACAACAGAGCTGTTTTCTGGGACCAAATATACAACAGCCAATCACTATTTTTCAAACATTTGTGAGATAAGGTTGGCTCTATTAGACTGGCAATTAGACTTTAACCCTACTGTTGCAAAAATGGCATCCAATATGATGAATAAGTTTGAAAAATATTGGAACAAGATACACGGTATCATGGGTATTGCAACTCTTCTAGATCCAAGGTTCAAAAAGGAACTCATAATTTATTATTATGAGAAGATTTATAGGGATGACCATGAGAAGGAAGTGAGAAATATTGTTGATTTATGTCGTGAGTTATTTCGGGAGTATCAAAGAAGAGCCTCAAAGAAACAAGTTGAGGAGCCAATTGAAAGTGAAGGTGTGAGTGTTGGTAATATACCAAGGGATTTTGAATTGTTTGCCCAGAGAAGAAAGAAAATGAGGATTGATATAACAACAGAGTTGGATCATTACTTAGAAAAAAAGCTGATGTCACCAAGTTCATCAAACTTTAATGTGCTGACCTGGTGGATGAGTAATGGGCCTAAATTTCCAACCCTGCAAAAAATTGCTCGAGACATATTTGCTGTTCCAGTTTCATCAGTTGCCTCTGAGTCAGCATTCAGTGCTGGCGGGCGAATTATTAGTCCACATAGGAATAGACTCACTCCTCAGCTTGTTCAAGCTCTTGCATGTGCTCAAAACTGGTTGAAGGCTGAATTTGAAGGTATAATTTGTTTGTATTATATTTTTTAAGTTAAGCATGCAACCATCTCTTGATATACTGTTTCTTTTTTTGTAGAATTGGGAGAGCGCAATCCGTTTACTACATACTCGGATGATGTTGATGGAGATGAACAGCAACAAAATGACATGAGTAATGAGGATGACTTTCAGGTAAAGTAAAGAATAATTTTATTAACTATTTAGTAATAGTAATATCTGATATCCAAAGAAAATGTACATTAACTTATAAATTTTTAATTGTTAGGTTCAAGAAGTTTGAGTTTGGATATGATGGACTGATGGTGCTGGATTCTAGATAAAAGGTATACAATTTTGAACTTGCTATATTCCCTCCTTTATTTAATAAACTTAGTTGCTTGTAATTGTATATGATATTTGTTGATATGTGAAAAATTCATTGAGAATTTTCTTGAAGACATATGCCAGGTTTTAAACTTGTATACCTTGAAGGCTTTATGGAATCCAGAGTTCTAGACTGATATTGAGTGCAATAAAGCTCCTAGATAGTGCAATAATAAGCAATAAAGCACAATTTTTTTAACCAACTTTGGGCTGTCATTTACTAATAATTTAAGTCTGAAAATGAGAAAATAATAATTCTAGGTCATCATTGGCTAAAACAGCAAATAACCCCTTCTTTATTGTACTAAACAGCAAATAACCCCTTCTCCATAAATGAGCCTAATTTGGGCTGTCATTTTATCAACTGCTAAATGAGACTAATTTGTTATGTATCACTGTATGTTAATCTAAATATATATAAAAGATGTTGTTCTACACATGAAGTTATATATGATGTTTGTCAATGTGTAGGTGAGATCTTGAGATGTTGCTTAGGCCTAATGTTGCTGACTTGCTGCTGAGCTACTTTTTTTGTGGAATCAACAATGCATTTTGTTGAATTAAACTGTGTTCATTTTTATGAAATTATTTATGCTTGTGGATTTGACTATGTAATTCTTGGTCCTTAGTTGACGTCATTGCTGGTTAGGTTAATTAACTATGTTTGTTTGTTGTTTAGTTGTTTCTTTCATGTTGATGAACTATCTTTTGTGAAAGTATGAATTAGACTATGGTTGTTTAGGTTAATTAACTATTCGAGCTTGGTGAATGGTAATTGATTTAGTTTCATGCTTATTGTGTCTATATGTTGGTTATGTTGTTAGTTAAATATCAATTTGAATTGTTATTTTATATTGAAAATGAACAGTAGGTATGTAATTTTGCTTGTGTGGCATGGTCGGGCCTTTAGGGCTCGGGCAGGTAAGGCGGCCCACAGGCATAGTCAGGCAGGCGCAGGCCTCCAGATGAGGCCCGTTGGGCAGGCAGGCGTTGAAATTCAGGCCCATCTAATTGGGCTCAGGCAGGCAGGCGCAAAGTCTGGATAAATCAGGCCAGGCTTGGGCTTAGTATTTTATCAACGGGCTAGGCCCATTGCCATCCCTAGCCTGGTGTGTTTGTTAGAGATTGTTCTATCTGATTGACATCGATTCCCTTTTTCTTTTACCTTCCCTGTCCTTCAATTGTGGAAAAGTCCTCTGTGTGGAGTAGGCAGCTCATGTCATCCATCTGGTTCTGTACTCTCTCCCTCTCCCTCTTTCTCTTTCTCTTTCTCTTTTCTCTTCCGATCGATGGCGGTCGCCTCTTCTCCTTTTTCTCTCCACACATCTCTTCGTTCCCACTGCAGAACCTCCTTAACTCCACGCCGCTCCTTCAGTTCTTCGCAAGGATTCGTCGAGATTCTTTTCGCTCTGATTTCTGCGCAGTCGGGTGTGTGACAATTCTCTACAATATTCACCAAATTTATTGGGCCTATTTTTTACTTTTTTAGTCATTACTGCCTGTTTTGCATAATTTGTTATTTTTTTTCCTAATTTTACTTCTTTTTCTTGATTCATTTTTTTCTGCTTGGCATGTAGGTTGGGGAACTTCTTTAATCTTAAAATCAGTTCTTTGCCTCTTCGCTTCTGAGATTGGTACCAGTCTTATTCACTCTTTAACCCAGTTTATTATTACTTTTATATTTTTTTATATTCTTTGGCATAACACCATTCTTTGGTCATGCCACTGGTGAGGTCAAGTTAATTCTTGCCTTTGAATTTGTTTGTTTTTCTCTATTGAGATGAGGCTTCTGATTAACAACTCAAGTGTGTGAACAAGAATAAATTTGAGACAGAGAAGTTAGATAAAGCATTAGAACTTTTGAATTGAATGGTGGTCTGATTCAAGGTAATTGTGTAATGGGTAAACAATACCAGTATTATGATTGGCCGATTTCCATATGCATTATTTTTCACTTTTGTGCCGATATTAATTAAGACTGATAATTGATGTTAGGTAGTTGAATATTACTAGTTCATTATAGTTGTCAGTTTAAATTCCGTTCAAACAATCTATTTTTGGATGGAATTACAAGCCCTGAAACCTAATTTTTTTCAAAAAAGTATGCCTAATTTTTCTGATAGATTGTTAGCTTATACTTATTAGTGTAATTTTTTTTGATATATTTTGTAGGTTGATTTTCATTCAGTATCAGATTGCTGCATCATTGTACGATTTTCTATTTAATTTGTTTAGGGTTCACTGTTCTCTGCTTCTTCTTCTCAGCATTTTCTTTTTCTTTCTTCCAGTACACCATTTTTTTGGCCTATTTTGATGTTCACTGCTTCCGTTTTTCTGTGATCACAGGCTGTTCCGGGTGAGTTGCTGCTTCTCCTGTGCGCAGGTAATGGTGATAGCCTTACCTATTTATTTTAAATTAGTTCAAGTTCCAGATTGATATTAGTTAGGATTAGAATGCATTGTACAGAAAAAAATTCTAATACAATGTGGATTTCTAATTTATTTTAAAGCTAAGTGAAGCATAGTCACAAATAGATTCTAAAGTCTTCTTTCCAGATTTTTTTTGTTCTGATTTTTTTGTTATATTGTGTGCAAGAGTTGCACACATGCCAATGGGAGGCTGCATCTATAAGTAGATGAGAGTATGAAACCTTTTTATTTTTATATTTCACAGTTAATATTTCCTGCTTTAATGACCGATTTTTAACTGTTGGAATATAGGGTCAGCTAGATGCTAATTGCTAAGAATAGTAACTTCGATGATTCGATCTGTCCGCTGTTAGTGATTGCTTCATGAGGTAATTGCTTACTAGATATTGATAATCAGTGTCGTTACTGCATCTTGCTTAAGTAGTTATATAGGAAATTTTTCATAATCAAGTCAGATTAAAGATGTTATTTACAATAGATGGCCTCAAACCAGAACAGTCTTTCGGTTCATGTTGTGTTTATTGTAAATAGAATGGTGAAACAGTATGATCTTAGTCCAACAACTGACTTGATGAATTAACAGTTTTGCTGAAATAGGTCGCTGCTTCTTTTCACCTTCAGATTAAAACGATTTCCGATCTGAGCTCACAATTCGAATCATATAGATGAGCAGATCAGTTGCTTCTCTTTCAGATGAGTGCTGTTTCAGTTGCCTCTCTTCTCTCTCTCTCTCTCGCTCTCTCTCTCGCAAGAGCGATCCATTTATTTTTTTTGTTCCCTCTTCCATTCTCTCTCCGGGGTTCTCCTTATCTTTGGTTTTCTTTTTGCACAGGTTCACCCTCTCAATTTTTCGAAAACCCCAGCCTCTCAGTTCTTGGAAACTCATAGTGCAAATTTTGTGCTCATCTGTTCCTCTTCAGGTGAGTGCTTTGGATTATTTTCCTTTTTCTTGGTTGTTTCCCTTATTGGCGCTACAAGGCCCTAAACAATGGCTCATATTGCTTAGTTTTTTATGAGCTTCAGAAATCTTCCTCTTGAACCTTTCGTTGCTGCCCCCTTTTTTGTAAATCGTAGGATAAGAATTAGAGATTTTCTGTGTCCTTTTTTCCTTTTGTTTTTGCATTGTTCTTTCTTGCCTTATTATTTCTTTATTGCGTTGTAGCGACATTGTAAAAGGAGATTCACATGTTGCTGCCATGGCTTCAGAAATTTTGGTTTTTATATTTCTGTAGGGGTCAGAGATGAACCTCTATTCTTGTATGTGAGTTTCAATTTTCATAAATGTGTACAAGGACAGAGGTAGATTTCAGCTTAGTTGTATTTGATGGCTGATTTCTCTGTTAATTGGGAAATGTAATTTCAAATTGTCATTTTATGTTCTAATGAATCGATCACCGTTGTGCTGCTCTTTAAGAAGGAAAAAAAATAAGATTACCAACACATGTTTAGATTAGCTATTTCTTTCAATAAAGTTTTTTAGCTCACTCGAAATAAGCATAAATACAATGTGTATACTATTGCCTCCTGCCTCCGTTCTTTTCAGCATCACCAGCGACGTGTAACTCTTCGCTTTCTTTCATAATATGCTCTATGAAACAATTGTGGTGTGAACATTTTTTTTTAATGATATTAAATTTTTTTTACCCCTGTTTACTGCTATCCTTACTTTCCCTTATAATTTGATATGTCTAACAAATCAAATTGCGAATAAAATCAGCTATGTTGCTCAACTTGCACAAAAATTTAAAAAAATAAATAGGTCGCGCAACGCGCGACGCCGTACCTAGTCTGACTTTGACAATGACTTGACTGTAGTCGAGGGCAGCCAACAAAATGTTGGTTTATTTGTTGAGAGAGGGAGACAAAAGGAGAGAACTCAAGGCTCAGGGAATAGCCGTTCTAAGTCTAAGCACAAGAACCTATTTTGTGGGTATTGTAAGAATAAGGGACACATTAAGGCCGACTGTTACAAAGGTGAGAGAGGTGTTGTGGTCCGTCGTGCTGTTGATCGGAGAAGAGAGGATCTCTGTGGTGCTGTGGTCTGATCGGAGAAGAGAGGCGGAGAGGGTCTCTGTCTGGGTATTGCGAGAGAGAGAGAGAGATAGAAAAGAGAGATGTGAGGCGGAGAGAGAGAGGAAGAAGAGATAGAGAGGTGAAGAGAGGTGAGCGGCCCAAAAACCTAATTCTCTCTGCATCGTTCTCTCCGCCTCACTCTCTGCAATTGAATAATAATAGCAGGGTAGAATTTTTAGACGAAATGGACGAAATAAACGACCACGAAATGAACCAGTTTCGCTAACCGTTCCGTTCTGAGACGAAACAGTATTTCTATTTGCATTTGTTGTTCCGTTCCTTAAACGAAACCGAAATTCTTATCCGTTACCATTTCGTTTTGGACGAAACGAGACAAAATAACGGTCGAAACGGCTACTGTTTTCAGCCTTATACGTTTTCTATAATCGTGGGCTATTTGAGCCCAGCCACCTCCGTTGACACGTCATCCCAGGTTTTGGGCTCAGGCTCGGTTCTGGGCTAAGTTTGCGGAAGATAAGGTACAGACGTACAGTGTTATGCAACTTTAGTTCAGATTCCTTTCAGTTTATTATTCGGTAATTATTTTTATTTGTTTACTTTTGACGGAGAGATGATGTTCTGAAATTTGTGGGATATATTTAAGTTACAAATAACTAAAAAGCAGCTCAGCTATTGTTGCTGTTGTTTAAAGTATAAAGTTGGGGAAGAAAAGAATGATCAAGTTAAGAAAATATATATGTTCTTGTAGAACTTGAGAAGGGGTAATTGTATGGTCCCAATATACTGTTGGAGAATTTAGTTCGTACCAAAAGGATATAATGTTGGAGAAATTTTCTGCTGCCAGGCTGACACCATTATAAATCTGTTAATGGTAAATGAAGTAGAGAGAAATTTCGTTTATTAAGAGAATATCTATTGTGCACCATGATGCATAGAGCCTTCTGTGCATCGTGACCGTTTTGGTTGGTCGTTTTGCAAATCGACAAATCTAATTCAACCAATCTTATCTATATATTGAAATCTCATGGTAGACAAAAATTTACATTTTTTTAAATTTTTTTACTACTTTTTTATGAATTTTTTAAACCTTGTCATTTTTTGATACAAATTAGTAGGAAGAATATTTCAAAAATGGCAAGTTTTAAAAAATTCATAAAAAATAGTAAAAAAATTTCAAAAAATGTAAAATTTTGTCTTCCATGAGATTTCAATATATAGATAAAATTGGTTAAATTAGATTTGTCAATTTGCGAAAGGACCGACCAAAACGATCACGATGCACAGAAGCCTCTATGCATCATGGTGCATAATAGACATTCTCTATTATGAAAGTATAGTATAACACAATAATAATAATGCTATATTAGAAAACATTTCTCTGCATTCAATATAATGTCTTATTAAGAGAGCCAAGTAACGGCCAAATCATATTTTGAAAGAATGATTATTTAATTTCATATGTAATTCAAATAATTCAAACGGAAGCAGTAGCAGCAGCAACGGCAGGCAGCGGCGGCGGATTGTAAAAAAAGGTGAAATCAGGCACAAATCAGCATCAATACAAGAACTAAATAAAACAAGCTTACAGATCGTAAAGATAAAGAACGCCGCATGATGCAATCTTGTTCAGGTCGATGTGGATGCCACGGTAGGGACTGGAGTAGCGAGCCGTTTCCTTTCTTCGCCAGGGCTTGTCTGGGTTTTTGTGGCACGGGTAGAGAGAAGGGAGTCCTCGGCTAGGGTTTGTATGAGATTGAGAGAGATCGTGAAAAGTTTGTGTGAGATCGAGAAACAACCGTGATAGGAAGAGAGGAGATGCAAAAGAGGGTATCATCTGGGAGTATTGGATGCGAAATTGGACAGGAAAGAGGAAAGAACAAGAGTTGAGGAAGAAGGGTATATTGGATAATATGAAAATACACATTAAATTATACTATTTTTATTTTCAAAATGTATAATAAGCGTATAACTGCGGTAAATTTCTAATATAATTGATTTAGGGTGGCATTTTTCTAAGAATTAAGTTTGGAGTAGCATTTTTTTAATTTTTAAGTTTTGTGATGGCATCCATCTAATTTTTCCAAGATAAAAAGCAACAGGGGTAAAAGGGCATTTGTTATGCATCTCAAGAAAAGAAAAAAAAAAAGACTTTGTTATAAGGAATATATAGTAAAGCAAGAAGCGGATAATAAGATGAGGAAAATTGTATAAAAATATAGACACATGAGTTTCTACATAGCAAATGCCGCATATGATCTATAACCTCTCTTTGTACTGAATTATCTTTTTCTTTTTCTTTTTTTGAACAAATTATATGTATAATTCAAAGTATACATATACTTTGTACTGAATTATCTTATTCCCACGAAGTATTCTGTCGCGGGGCCCACCACATGGATCGGAGAACCAACACCAAACATCATAAAAGGAATCCTCTGAATTTAATTGCGCAGACCAGATCGCCCATAAATGCATAAGGATAGGGCTTTACAAGAAATATACAAATCCGTCCGATCTGTTTAACCCGTACAACCCAATCTGTATTCTAACGGGTTCAAACATAATTCAGATTGGTTCGGATTTTAATTTTACTAACCCAGTATAAGTGGGTTGGATTATTTCTTTTTTTAAATAATCCGGATACAAATCCGACCCGTTTAAGTTGTATTGATTGGATATTATATGTATCACATAATAAACATAATACATTAGTTTGCTTTTACTTTTTACTTAATTACAATATCAAACACGCCTCGTCTCCTCCACTGTCCATGGGTCAAAAAGTGTTTTTTTTTTTTTGCTAAGTCATTAATTTGCATGGGATTAATACAATTCAAATAGCTAATTCACATTTACTTTTTTTGCAAGGTCATTTGAACTAAAAAGTATTTTTGTTAAGTCATTTATCCTAGAGCTGCTGTTGTTATTTGAGTTCAAAGTTGTGTAGTATGTGATGTGCTATTAATTTTTTATTTCAATCATGTGATTATTTTTATTTTTCTACAATTAAAATTACAACCCGTTAAACCCTAATAACCCGTATTAATCCATATATGAAAAATCATATGGGTTGGATTGGATTACGGGTGGGTCAATTAAAGTTTTTTTCAACCTAATATAATTGGATCGGGTTGAAATTTTAATTAAAAAGATGTGACCTGTCCATTGTACAGCCACATATCATAAAGCACTGCTCCGCATTTAATGCAGTATGCCGTGTCTATTTATGGCCTGCACACAACTTCCTATTTCAGCATTGAAAATCCATCCGATCAATCAAAGATGAACGGCCCAGATAATTCTCGGAAAAAAGTAAAAGCTACTTAGTACGTTTATTGATGGAGAAATGGGTATCCAACTATGAACAATACGTTTATTGATGCAGAAATGGGTATCCAACTTTAGTATAGTATAGTATAATAATAATAAGCACAATTTAATGATAAACATAGGGCAGAAGGCCAATCACGTGGTAACACTTTCTCTCCCCTTACTTCCATCCTTTTCACGCTACGATCTTATATAAACAAAGCTTTTATAGTCTATCTATGTCCTTCATTTCATTGAATGGTTGAATGGTTCACTTTACAAACAGCACGAAGAGCTACAGGAGAATTAATGAAGAAAATCGAAAGTGCAGGGCGTGGTGCGGAGTGGAAAGTCCTGCAAACGGTAAAACAAAAGAAAAAAAATAAAATCTGTAATTTTTTCTACCCATTTTGTGTAGTCTTTCGTGTTACAACTTATAAGTTGAAATATCAAGTAAAATTGACCCGCTATATATTAGCGGTGCCGTTACGGCCACGGATGAAAAACAATTAATTTAATCTACGTGTTAGAACTTTAGAAGTTATAACCTATTTATTAAAAAAAAAATCAGATAACATTTCATCTTTATTTGTGTTATATTAAATAAAATATTTTTGGCAGTTTCAAGTATCTGTCAGTAGGATCAAACATTTTGTTATGCATTTCAAAAATTTAAACCAAGAACCATAAAGAAAAATAAAGTTTAAATTCTCAATAATTATGTTATAGTTTTGCATGTATCGTACTAACAACGTGAAATCATTTTTCTAAAACTTAATGTCCTTGCAAACTATAAATTTCAAAGCCTCATACACAATTCTTGAACGTACTGTTTAGATTAATAGATTATGTTTGTACAATGGACAGCATCCAAGTGATTGTGGAAATTGGAATACATGCACACAATTCTTGATCAATATTGACTGTGTTTTAATTTTGTGGTTTTCCAATCTATCTGATCAGGGATATGCATCTCATGTTATTTGACGACGTCATGCATTTTGCTATTTTACAGTGGGCGGCGCGTTTCTCTAATAATGAATAAAGAATTGATCTTGCGTGGCACTATCTTCGCCGCATGAGAAATTTTCTTCTACCAGAAAAAATAAATTAATGAAAGTAAATAAAATAACACACTGGACCAGCATGTACATCCAAGCGATGGGGTTTGATAGACTTTGCTCGACTTTAAACATTAAATTAATACTAACTATAATCTGTACATTTTGACTTTTTTTTGTTTTTTTTGAAGGTACATTTTGACTGCTTTAAAAAAAAAATTTGAGAGTTTGTTGTTTGTTGTAAATTTGAATAAAATACGCAAATTTTGGCCCCATATTGATAATTTATATTGGATGTGGTTTTAAAATTTAATCACAGAAAAAATATAGTATCGGCTGTTATTATTCAAGTTAATAATATAAGAAAGTTTTTTTTTTGAAGGTCAATAATATAAGAAAGTTACTTATCAACCTGTTCACCTATTTTTTTGGACTAGCAACAGGGAATATAATAATTGTAGTGGCCCTCATGTGGTACAATCGTAATTATCTTTCAAACCGGCTGCCATCAGGGGAGAAAATTCAAGTTGACCAATTCAACTTGATATGATAGATATCTTGATTATCTTCTGAAATTGGGGGCACCACCTCTTTTGACCATCATCCCTGGACCCGGAATCGTATCCTCTGCTCACCTTTCAAAGGTGAGCAGGGTGCCTACCTTTCTCCTGGGCCCTTAGATCCTAATCTAACGGTGCGGTCACAAATAGAGATAAATCTCTGAAATCCTTCCCTGCCCGATCTGCCCTCTCTTCTCCGATTCATCTTTGAAGGAGACGGATGTTTTTTTTTTCTCTGGTTAGCGGATTCGTTCAATAACGGATTTGGCTCCGATAATCATTCCGGCCATTGTAGCTCCTATGACAAGGGTCTATGGAATCGTAGAGGCGAGTGGAGAACGACTATGGTCTTTGTTTCTGTCGCGTCGGCTTAGATTATCTGTTTCAAGCGATTATTCGCTTTAGTCCCTACAAGTTTATTTTCACATTTTTCTCGTGATCGCCGTCGTCGCAAACCGTGCGGCTAGATCCGTTGAAGTCACGGTAGAGAGGAGACCATGGAGGTATCCTTATTTTGTCTTGCGTTGCTCTGATTTGGTGGGAGTCCCATTTGACTGGTACGGTGAAACCAAGAGCTGGTACCAACGGCATTTTTAAAACTCATGGTATACCAGTGATATGTCATTTGGCGTCAAGATAGTGGGAAAAGGGTAATTTCAAGTCTAACTTGTCTTGGGTGTGTTTAACTTGGTGAATTTACGAAATGATTTACATGATCAAGGCGTAGGATTGGTGGTATTGGTGCTGGCATTGAACTGGACTTAATTTATCACTTAAGTATCATTGCCTTAGCTTGTCACATATATATCCAGCAACCATGTTTCTTTTTGCTGAGTTCATTATTACTCAAGGGCATTGTGCGTTAAAAATTTTAAAGTGCTGGTTATATGTTGGCCTGGTTTGACTTGGTCTGAAGATGAATTCATTCATCTATAGACCAACTAGTATTGCCATTATGTACCTGCGCTCACCAATCATGCCAGAGCCTATTTTGTATTATGAATATTCAACTTATCAAATCAAGAACGTTCATGAACTAACTAGCTATTTGCATATCAATACATTTTAACAAGCTACTGATTTTCATTTATTAAGATGGTAACTCCTTTGAATTGAGTCACTGTTAATTACACAGGAACAAGCAGTAATTTACACACATATAATACATTTCCAAGGTCCTGGAATTTCTAAAGATTGACATTACCTTTACATGGCGTTTTACAAAGAACCCCTTTGTTATTTAAATTATTCTTGCTGCAGATAATTAAGCGAATTACTTAGTAGTTCTAACTTATTTTTAATCAACCATTGTCAGTGCAAAGAACTTTAACAAGAACACCAAACGAGCTTTGTTGCTTACTGAAAATTGACTCAAGTGTATATACCTGACATAATTATGCTTTCTTCTATTGGTACCTCTTAAAAAAACACATGAAAAATGTATCAGTTGTCACCAACAAGCAATACAGATCAAGTTGTGATAGAGATTTCAAGTTACCAGATTTTTTTGCAAATAAACCCAAAAAAAAGGGAAATTGCTAATAGTTTCATTACCTTTAATAGTTTCATTACAAAATGGTGACAAATACTTGCAACTAAACTTCCAACTATTTTTTCCATTTACAAAATGGTGTCAAATACTTCCATCTATACTTCCAACTATTTTCTTTCATTCACAAAATGTTCACAAAATAAAATAACTCCTCTTAAAGTTGTCTAGTCTTGAGAAATATGTAGATGGCTGCAAAAAAAAAAAAAAGAAATTCCAAAACTTAATATAATTCCAAATTTTAATATATAAAAAAAGAAACAAAGGAAGGGACTTACTGTATGTCTTCAAGGTTGCCAAAGCACCCTATATTCACTTCTGGCATATCTTGTAACAAATTAGTAGTACTAGGTCTATAATTAAATCATAAAAATTGAATGAGAAAATTGTCATGGAGGGTACTGTAACAAAGTTTCATGCATTGTTTTTTACAAATGCCATTTAATCTCAAATACCATACAAATTATTGTTCAAATAATTTACCTTATCAAAGGTTGGCTACTTGAGATACATCGTCCATTGCTCTTCTTTCTTCTTGACAAGTTCTCATTCCAAGCTTTTTTTCGTTTTGAACGCTTGTCACCATCTTTCTTCTTTAGGCGGAGTGAATTTTCGGGTTGCCTATTCTCTTTGTCTTCACCGCCATCATAGGTTCTTGAGGAGGGATTTCCATATATCTCTTCCACTTTCTCTCGAATGGAACGCAATGCATTGATCACAAATTGGCTTTGACCTTCATCATGGCAAACCATATCGCATGTTGGTGCTAGCTCACGCATCATTTGTGCATGCCGATTTCTAGCATCCAACATAGCATCCTCAATGACCACTCTTCCTTCTCTATCCACAATGGATTCATCTTTTGCATCTTGTGTCCAACGTTTAAGGATGTATCTTGGTGGTATAATCTTAATGTCTTCTCTATCCAACACTTTTAGTGCATGGCAACACAAAATTCCCACTCTTTCAAACTTCTTACAAGAACATGCAATGCTTTGGTCATCCCGATTCCAAACAACTTGTCTACTCTTACCGGAGCATTCTTTACTACTAATGTCACACATACCAACCAAGAATGTATTACCATCGATGGCTTCTATGTAGGCCGAACCGGATAACTTATACTCCCTTTGAAATAACTCAAATATTTTGGGTGTATACAACTTTTCGGTTTCACAAAGAATTGGAACATTTAGCCCCATTCGAGGTGTCTTTCTTCTCATATCATACTCAGATTTGATCTCTTTTTCACTTTTTCCATCAACAACCCTCTCAAATTGCTCTACAAACCGGTTTACATCCAACTTACAATTTAAGTATCTCTTCAAAGTCGAGTTAAAGCTCTCACTAGCTTGTGTGCTACGGATCCCTAGAGTGTAGACATTCTTCATAAAACAATATGCCCACTTTTCTTTACAACCATATATGAACTTAATCCATCTCAAGTCCTCCTCATCCTCTAACTTTGCAACAAGTTCTTTAATGGCTTCCTCAAAATCATCTCCATCCTCGTAGTTGAACATACATTTAGAGAACTCTCCGCTAATGTCAATCCCTCTTTTTTTTAAGGCCATAAATCTTTTTTGACAATTTTGGTATATATGCCACACACATAACCCATGCTTTGTATCCGGCATTACTTGCTCTAAAGTATTCCCTGTTGCTGTCTCTTGATCTGTAAATATGGTTATGGGTCTCTTGCCACCATGTGCTTTTAGAAATTTTGTGAACACACATTCAAAGGAATTGGTACTTTGGTCACACATGAGAGCCGCACCAAAAATCACAATCTCTCTAAAGTGATTAAAGCCAACAAAGGTGCCAAAGCCCCATTTTTCCTTATTAGTTCCAAAAGTAGTATCAAAGATAACTACATCACCAAACCGGGCATAAGCCGCAATCATTTTACCATCCATCCAAAGAATATTGGCAATTTCTTGATTTTCAGTGATATCCTCAAAATGTTGAAAAAAAGAATTCTCCGAAGCCCGCTTTGCAAAATACTTTGTTATAGCAACAGCTGCTCCATATTGCATTGCTTCCCTTCGCTTGTCCCTTAAGCAATTATTAAGGTCATCAATGGTGTAACCAATGCTTCTAACTCCACCCGCTTGTCTACTTAGTAACTCATGTGTTTCTCTTGGCCGGATTCCCGAACTTTCGGCTAAGAGAATGTCAATGCGGGCTATTTCAGAGACTTCACGTTGGCTAGGTATTAGATGGCAAGCTTCGGGTTTTTGGAGTTGGTGGTTGTGATTGGTTTCATAACTAACAACTTTGTATTGTTTGCAATCTCTATGTAATTTAACCTTCAAAAAAACTTGGCAATTTGTTCGGGTCTCAGCTCGAGGGATCTTTGTCAAATGATCTCGCTTATCCTTTTCTCTTAGGCCTTCTGATTGGCACACATACTTGTATGAAGTGTATACTTGATCTTTTCTCTTTTTTCCAGCATGTTTTCTAACTCCAAAACCAACACTTCCACCATAATTTCTCCAATACAACCATGCTTCATCTAGGGTTGCAAATTCCATACCCAAATGAGGTGCCAACAAAACTCTGCTGGCCTCCATATCCTACATAAATGCAATATTTTTTAGCACAAAAAAATTAGTAAAAAGATATAATAGAAATAGATGCCATGTACAGTTAATTACTTTACCAACCATTCCTAGCTCAAACCCTTGATATGAATTCAGACAATTGCAGACAAGAGGTGCCATCCATATTTTTGTGCTATTATAGCTTAACTTGGCTTAAGATAACAGCCCACTTTATAGATGGAAACAACAACAGCAAGTAAGTAATCTGTATACTGTTACAAAAAACCATTTGCATTTACCTCATCAGGTATTAGTTGCATAATGAGAATCAGTTGTTTTTCACAAACACTTACAAGCATATTTGTCTATAAGAGTTCATTTGCATATGTTACAGCACCTATTTGGTGAGGAATTAATTTTACAGAATTCCATGGTTTATGACCCTCAAAAAAGACATTCTGTTAAAGTACCCGATTTGACATGGATGATTTTATCGGTGTTTTTTCACCATCAAATTTCAGGTAAATTACCCGATTTGACATGGCAGTTGAACTAATTTACAAGAGGTGGAGAATGAAAATATTAACTTTTCAAATTTTATTATCAAGGCAGAAAAATTCATGGAACACATACTACAAAAATTAGAGATCAAATGAATATTTCATACTCTTTGCGAATAAACATACTGTATAAAGAAAATTTAAAATTAGCAATACCTGCACAGGAGGCACAATTGGAGTTCCAGGATCTGGTATGCATGATGAAGGACTCTGTGGGGGAGGCTGGTCACTACGATGAAGTACCATGGAGCGACAGTACTCAAAGGAGGAGGAGATGAAAAGTAGAAGAGGGAGATGAAAGGACGAGGAGGACGAGATTTTGGCGGGAATCCGAGTGAAAAGGGATGGATTTCAGCGATATGTTACGAATATATATTTTTTTTAAAAAAAAATGAATCGGAGAGGAGAAGAGGGCAAGCGGGCATGCAAGAATTTCAGCGACAACTCTAAACTCTCTGTGCTTGCCGTTGGATCTAATCCAACCGATCAGTAGGATCAAACATTTTGTTATGCATTTCAAAAATTTAAACCAAGAACCATAAAGAAAAATAAAGTTTAAATTCTCAATAATTATGTTATAGTTTTGCATGTATCGTACTAACAACGTGAAATCATTTTTCTAAAACTTAATGTCCTTGCAAACTATAAATTTCAAAGCCTCATACACAATTCTTGAACGTACTGTTTAGATTAATAGATTATGTTTGTACAATGGACAGCATCCAAGTGATTGTGGAAATTGGAATACATGCACACAATTCTTGATCAATATTGACTGTGTTTTAATTTTGTGGTTTTCCAATCTATCTGATCAGGGATATGCATCTCATGTTATTTGACGACGTCATGCATTTTGCTATTTTACAGTGGGCGGCGCGTTTCTCTAATAATGAATAAAGAATTGATCTTGCGTGGCACTATCTTCGCCGCATGAGAAATTTTCTTCTACCAGAAAAAATAAATTAATGAAAGTAAATAAAATAACACACTGGACCAGCATGTACATCCAAGCGATGGGGTTTGATAGACTTTGCTCGACTTTAAACATTAAATTAATACTAACTATAATCTGTACATTTTGACTTTTTTTTGTTTTTTTTGAAGGTACATTTTGACTGCTTTAAAAAAAAAATTTGAGAGTTTGTTGTTTGTTGTAAATTTGAATAAAATACGCAAATTTTGGCCCCATATTGATAATTTATATTGGATGTGGTTTTAAAATTTAATCACAGAAAAAATATAGTATCGGCTGTTATTATTCAAGTTAATAATATAAGAAAGTTTTTTTTTTGAAGGTCAATAATATAAGAAAGTTACTTATCAACCTGTTCACCTATTTTTTTGGACTAGCAACAGGGAATATAATAATTGTAGTGGCCCTCATGTGGTACAATCGTAATTATCTTTCAAACCGGCTGCCATCAGGGGAGAAAATTCAAGTTGACCAATTCAACTTGATATGATAGATATCTTGATTATCTTCTGAAATTGGGGGCACCACCTCTTTTGACCATCATCCCTGGACCCTGGCTCTCTACAAATAAGAGCAACACTTCATTCAAAGGCTTGTTACACAAAAATGGCAGAGAAAGAAGTGAAGCTGTTTGGCATGTGGGCCAGCCCCTTTGCTCTGAGGGTAGAGTGGGCCCTGAAGCTCAAAGGAATCGAGTACGAGTATGTGAACGAGGACATACCGTTCAACAAGAGCGAGGAGCTGCTGCGGCTCAATCCGGTCACCAAAAAGATCCCGGTCCTGGTGCACAACGGCAAGCCACTTGCCGAGTCGTTGGTAATTCTCGAGTATATTGATGACACATGGACAGAGGGCTATTCGATCATGCCGGAAGATCCGTACGACCGTGCTCAGGCACGGTTCTGGGCTAAATTTGCCGATGATAAGGTACATTTTGTAACTTTTCAATTCAAATTTTCTTTTATAATTGTATTTGAGGTACTTAATTAGTTGGCAAATATTTTTAATTGGTATGAACAGAGATCTAGATTTTTTTTTATCTGAAATTGGAAAGATATGATCAGATGATTAAGTTACATAAGCAGCTCTGTTCTTGTTAATGTGGCTTAGAACTTAAAAAAAGTAATGAAGAAATTATTCTTTTCGGAGATCTTGAGTAAGGGTATATTGTTTTTTTTTTTTTTTGGAAATTTGTGGACTTAATTAGTCTATCTTTTCAATTAACAGAAGAAAAAACATTTTTTTATTCTACCTGTAACAGAATACTGCACCGGTACAGCTTATCTCAGTACCAGTGCACCTGTTTCATCTGAAATCAAGCATGGAATACTATACAAACCCACGAATGCTCTGGAAATTTTGTACAGAAGTTGTCACAGACTGCACACCTACTGGCTTCAAATATGCAGAATATTTTAAAAAAAATTACTGCCACAAATTATTTAGCTACCTACCTAGTGGAAAAAACGAAAGAGACAAATATTCAAAGTTCGTTCCTTATTTTGTTTGACACAAAGGACATAATGTGGAAAAATAAGGGATGGGATATAAATATCCGATCTTATCTAAAACTTTGACCAATAGCATTTTTTAATCCCCATCCTGTTCCTCACCTAAAACCGGTCTCAGAGTGAAATACTGTCCAGTTCCAACTTTAACACCAATAATATATTTCCTTCTATATATACATTTCTTTTTCGTTTGCATCAGTAAAAAACTCAATAAAAGAGGAAGCAGAGAGATCCGTCCTTTGTATAACTTCACATTCATTTATTATAGTCCTAGCAATTTATGTTCGAATTAATATTTTTAATTAAAAATATTTTGAGAGTATGATCAAACATTTTGCCATCTGTGCCGAAATTTTTTCTTTAAACAAAGAACCATAAAAAAATTAAGATGTTTTAATAATGCATATATACAATTTTTAGCATCATGTTTTAATTTTTTATGCGTCGTGCAAACAAAACGTGAAATTCTTGATGCATCTACATTTTTTTTTGCGCTTGCATATACTACAAATTAATTTCAAAGCTTCCAGACCATTGATTGTCAAATACATACACACAATTCTTGAACATACTCTTTAGATTACTCTAGCTAATAGAATTAATAATGTGATGCATCCTGACCATTGATTGTAAATTTCTTTTTTGAAGGCCAGGTGGCAAGTATTGATTGTTAATTTCAAAGTAGGTTATCTCATTAAAATCTATTGGTGCTTTAAATCACAAACTACAGAATGTACCCAGATGTTAACCTAGATGTTTATTAGCTGTGATCAGGCCTTTCTGTACATTTGTCATTTGATGTTGTATTTGGACAGCTCACTTAAATTGAAAATTAAGTTTGAATTCATTTATGTTTTTCTGTGTAAGCAGTGTGTTTCAGCAACTTACGCTGTCTTCACATCGTTTGGCGAGGCTCAGCAGAAATTGCTGCAAGAAGCTCGTGATGCTTTCCAGACTCTGGAGCAAGCCCTCAGCGGTAAACAATTTTTTGGAGGAGATCAAATCGGGTACTTAGACCTTGCGATCGGTTGGTTCGCATTTTGGATGCCAATTTTTGAGGAGATAAAAAATCTCAGTGTAGTTGACAATGAAAATGCACCATTGTTGAAGGAATGGTTTGCAAGAATTTTAGATGTCGACATGATTAAGACAAGTCTGCCACCGAGAGACAAGATTTGTGAGCTTTCCAAACAATTTCTCTCCGGACAGATCAAGCGTTGATGAAACCAGAGTATTTGTGGAATTATGAATGTTTTAGGAATAAAAAAATGAATAAAATAAGTACTAGAGAGTTTTTATTATTATATAGATGTTGAATGATAAATATGTAGTACTTGTGTTTCTGCTTATTTTATGGCTTTCATTTCAGTAAGAACTCTACCATTTCTAAAAATCAGTTTTTGGTCTAATGGCAAAAAGCAAAGCATTTTGAGTGAAAGGTCGCATGTACGAAATCTGACTGGAAATCTTTCATAGACAATTAATTTAAAAATAAATTGGGAGGCTTGAATCCTAATTTATCTTAAAAAAAAAAACTCTACCATTCCCAAATAATTAAATACATTACGATTATCAAATGAAATTCTCGATTACGTAATTAATTAGGCATAACTTATAAGTTGGAGATATTTTTTTTCCGTTCTCTTTTTCTTTACTATAAAAATTCAAGTTCGCAATTAATGTGATCTAGAGTCACTGACAAAATTTTGGTGGCAGATTTGATACAAACTATTCATAACTAACAGCCATGAGTGCCGAAAAAATTAAAACTAACGTTACTGTTCACACGAATTTCGAAAAAAACGCTTAAAAATTCGAAATTTTAAAACTAACGTTGTTAGATCGGCAATCGGAATGCCGATACTGGAAATGGCTTAGATCGGCAATTGGAATGCCGATCCAAGCTTAGATCGGCATTCCAATTACCGATCTAAGCTTAGATCGGCAAATGAAATTCCGATCAAAACAAAAAAAATGTCTGACACATTTTCTGACACATAAAAGGACGGCAAATGTTAAAACATTTGTTTAATTTACACTTTTTCATTTTAGCCCTCAAAATTTTTGTTATTGCAAAATATATAATTTGTGATTACAAATTAAACAAAATTTAAACATCTATTATAAAAATATAAGTATATATTAAATTATGCATGTTAAATATATAATATTGTATATGTGTATAATACTTATTTTATACATATATATTATGTATCATATATTTTATATATTAAATATATTATTATTGTATATAATTAAATTATGCATATTGAATAGTTATACATATTATTGTATATAATTAAATACAAATAAAAGTATTAAACATGTCATATTATAAATTCTATTTAATTTTACACATATATTATATTTATAATTATATATATTTGTATGTATATTTAATGTATATACAATTTTTTATATATTTATATTTACATTTAATGTATAACAAAAAAAAATTGGACTATATTGTAAAAATAATAATTTTAGGGTCATCGGCGAAAAAATTGAATATATTTTTATTGAATTTATTCGCCGATGACCCTAAAATTATTATTTTTACAATATAGTCCAATAAAATTTTTCTATTAGACATTAAATGTAGATATTAATATATAAAAGATTTTTAATGTAGATATTGTATATAATTTAAATATATGAGACATAATATATACATATTATTGTACATAATATGTACATATATTTATATGTATATTAATTTATACATTAAAAATATTTTATATATTTATATTTATATTTAATAAATTCAATAAAAATATATTCAATTTTTTCGCCGATGACCCTAAAATTATTATTTTTACAATATAGTCCAATTTTTTTTTTGTTATACATTAAATGTAAATATAAATATATAAAAAATTGTATATACATTAAATATACATACAAATATATATAATTATAAATATAATATATGTGTAAAATTAAATAGAATTTATAATATGACATGTTTAATACTTTTATTTGTATTTAATTATATACAATAATATGTATAACTATTCAATATGCATAATTTAATTATATACAATAATAATATATTTAATATATAAAATATATGATACATAATATATATGTATAAAATAAGTATTATACACATATACAATATTATATATTTAACATGCATAATTTAATATATACTTATATTTTTATAATAGATGTTTAAATTTTGTTTAATTTGTAATCACAAATTATATATTTTGCAATAACAAAAATTTTGAGGGCTAAAATGAAAAAGTGTAAATTAAACAAATGTTTTAACATTTGCCGTCCTTTTATGTGTCAGAAAATGTGTCAGACATTTTTTTTGTTTTGATCGGAATTTCATTTGCCGATCTAAGCTTAGATCGGTAATTGGAATGCCGATCTAAGCTTGGATCGGCATTCCAATTGCCGATCTAAGCCATTTCCAGTATCGGCATTCCGATTGCCGATCTAACAACGTTAGTTTTAAAATTTCGAATTTTTAAGCGTTTTTTTCGAAATTCGTGTGAACAGTAACGTTAGTTTTAATTTTTTCGGCCATGAGTGTGTGTAGACAGGATCATTGATGACAGATTCTTCCAAAGAGTCACTGACAATCCACCATAATGGTTTCGTGCTGTTTTTAAACTGGTGCTTTTTTAATTTGGCAAAATTAGATATAACCCTCTTGAAACATCCCCAATTAGAAATAAACCCCTTAAAACTTCAAATTTAGAAATAACCCTTTTTAATCATCTCAAAAATAAATATAAACCCTTTTTAATCATTTTATATATTTTAACAAAATAATGAACTGTATAATATTTGGACGAAAATGCCCTCTCTTCCAGCCCATGACCTTTCATCTTCCCGCTTGATCTCTCGCTCAGATCACCCTGTTCCTCAAGTACTCTGTTTAAGAGCAGACATACCTGAGCAAGAGGAGACGTGTACTTGAGGAATAACGTGACCTGAGCGAGAGATCAAGCAGGAAGATGAAATGTCATAGGCTGGGAGAGAGGGCATTTTCGTCCAAATATTATACAGTTCATTATTTTGTTAAAAAATATTGTTAAAATATATAAAATGATTAAAAATGGTTCATATCTATTTTTGAGATGATTAAAAGGGGTTATATCTAAATTTGAAGTTTTGAGGGGGTTATTTCTAATTGGAGATGTTTCAAGGGGGTTATATTTAATTTTGCCTTTTAATTTTATGTATGTTACTAGATTTTCTTAGGAATTTCTTGTTTTCTAGTGGTGGTTGTTTTTTTCCTGTTTTAAGGGTGTATACCTTCTTCTGTTTTCAGTTTCTGAAGCTCTTGTAGTTCTCGAGCTGGGGCACCAGTCTTTCTGTTTTATTTGTGGGCTTGTAATTTGAACTACTGATTAATCCCCCACTTTTTAAAATAATAAAAAAATATTAAATATTAATAATAATATCAAAATAATTCAAATTATTTAAATAATAACGCAATTACGGAATCTGGGATTCCGACGGTAATTACGGAATCCCAGTTTCCGTAACAAGCCAATTACGGAATCCTGGATTCCGTAACAAGCTTATTACGGAATTTGGGATTCCGTAATTACACTTTACTCCGAAATATGTTTTTATTTTTTGTTTCTTGTTTCTTGTTTTTATTTTTTTTTATTTTCTGTTTTTTGTTGTGTTTTTGTTGTTAATTTTTTTTAATTTCATATAATTTTTAGCTTAAAATTTTGTATTCTAAAAATATTTTATATAGTTTTTTATTATAAAAATATTTGTCATTATAGTATCAAATTTTATATTATAGTTTGTATTTAATTAAATTTTAATTATATTTTGTATTATAGTTTTAAATTTATCATTTTTATTTTGCGGTATTAAAAAAAAATTTAATTATATTTATGTAATATATTAGATAATTTGAATGGTTGGAAACACCTAAAATTTTTATTAATTATATTTCTGTAAATTTTTATTATATGTTAGGAATTCAAACATATATATTTTTTAATTTTTGTAATTTAAATTTCTACACTTATGAGCGAAAGACGACTAGTTTCCGTAGTGAAATTAATACGCAAAGCAATTCATAATACGAAATATAAATCTAAAAGCCACAATACGAAATATAAATATATCATAACCATGTCATACATAAATAAGTCACAATACGAATATATACATAAATAAAAAATATAAATAAGTCCTAATAATGTCCAGTACGATGGATCCACCTCCCCTCAGTCGGGGACCAAATAAGCGGAGGACCTGGTGGCTGTCGGGGATATCGTCCGCGAGCAAGTCCGACTGGGGGTGGACGATGAGGCATCTCAGGAGTGGGATGACGAGGCGGTGCACTAGAAGAAGAGGCTTCGCCGTAGGTCTGACCAAATGGACCATAGGTCTGACCAAATGATGGCTGAGCTGGAGGCGTGAACGGCTCGTCCATATGTACACCAATGGAGGAGAAAAATGCGTCATCCGATATAAGCTCGGCCTGAGAATAGGGTGGTGGGCCAGGTGGATACTGAGTCTGATAATACGGTAAATGCGTCTGATACAGTGTCCCGTACTCATAATATGGTGGTGGGCGTGGGGGTAGGCTTGGGGGTGTAGGTAGATCGTCACTGGGGGTCTCCCCGTCTGCTCCTGATAATAGGCTGACTGGGTCTCGGCTGATCGAAATACGCGTCCCAGTCGTGTAGAGTATAGTCAGATGGCTGTTACATATAATAATATTAGAAATATTATTAATATTATAGATGACAGAATAATGAAATAATAATATTATAAATATTATTATACCCCCATGAACTGCTGCTCCTCGTATCCAGGCTCTGGCATGTGATACTCATCTGACGAATCTGGTATAGAGTCGATATCCGTCGGTAAACCCTTCGCCTCTAAGAGGTGAGATAATCGATGAGGCTCGCCAACCAGGTCCAACTGCGTGCTGCAGCTCTTCAGCAAAAACTTCGCAGCACGTCTGCTTCCCTTCTTCACCGCCCACGCACATCCTCGTAGAGCTTCGGTCAATAAATGTTTCACCTGTTGATTTGTTATTAGCAACTAAATTACAAAATAATTTATTTTCATTTGCTTAAAATAAAAATTATTTCAAATGAAATAACTTACCAAACTGTTGCGAACGAGAGCCTCCTGAAGGTAGGTCAGCTGTGCAGGTGGAATCTGCTCTGCTGCTCCCGGAATAGGGACAAGATGAGCACCTCCATGTACCCTCATCCATCGGTCGTAGGAGGGCAAAACACCGTCGCTCCATGGCCGTATCTCTGCCACCTCGACCTGAGTCGTGTCGGTCCACATGGCCACCTCAGCAGAGAAAAGGTCCCGTCAATTCCTCCCCCGAAATGTAGTATGCGTATACTGTAACAGGTGCTCCATCCTCCTCCAACCCTGCTTATTTTAGATCAGATTTAGTGCATATATTGTAAATGTTACATTTTAAATCACGAATGTCGAAAGATTGACGCACCGTAGGTATAGGAGGTGGAACTGTCTGGTACAGCATGAACTGATGCATGACCCGATCGGCATGGTGCCACGCCACGACCCAGTAATGGATGCATGGCACGCGGAGAGAGTACATACTCATCGGAAAGCGGGCATACGGAGGCATGACCACCTGGCTGACCTCATCGTATGGCCTCCACACCACGTGCCCATGATCCATCTTCAAGAGTACGTCCCGAGCGTACTCAATGCCGCTGCGATATGGACCTTTAATTTTTTTCGACCTAAGTCGTGTCGTCCATTGCCTGCACAATTATTACGATTCCATTGTACTTGTGTTTTTTCGAAACAAATGAAACACTGGTAAAGGTATTTTTTATTTGAAAATATAACAAAAAATACCTCCCGTATGGCGGACATCTATCGGCTGATGGTAGGCCCCAGTCCTTGAAAGTTTTCGTGACAGACGACCGGCAAACTAATAGACGAGCGTACGACCACAACTGCAGCATTACCCACGGAGCTGCAATTTTTTACCGCCTTTTCCCATGACGGCATTGTCCAAACCGCGGTACAACATGGCTAGTGTGGCCGCACCCCAATTATATTTCACCGAATGTCCCGAGGAAACATCCTGTAAATATTTATAAATATTTCGTAAGCGTTTCGAGATTTTTACTCAAATATATGTGTTTCGAAATATAATATTTATAAATACTTACCCGAACTAACTCCAGATAAAAACATGGAACGGAATCTCCCGTGGCATCTGGAAACAACTCGCAACCGATCAACTCCAGTACCAGGGCCCGTGTGTATCTGTCGATCCTGTCGACATCCTGTGTCCCAGGCCCATCTCTCCACATATCACGCAGTTTTACAAACGTCACCGCGTGATTTTTTTTGCGTTAAATATACAATTTAAATATATATAACAGCATAAATCATAATTATAATTAAGTTTGAAAAGAGTTCTTAATTCTTAGGACGTCCTTCTTTCGTCTTTTCTCTGAAGCAATCTAGGACGTCATCCATAGGAGTGTCCCGCGGCAATGCAAGATCGGCTAGTAAGTGCACATCGTCGTAATCTGTACGACCGGTGACCGGTAGGCCAGTCGTAGGTAAGCCTAAAATAAAGGCGACGTCCTGCATGATAATTTTAAATTTTTACTTATAAAACTAAAAAAAATAATAAAAAAATATGTATCAACAAAATTTTGAAAAATCAATACCTCTAGATCCACCGTCATCTCGCCTACGCGGGGAAAATGAAAGGTATGGGTCTCTGGCCTCCAGAACATGGCCAGACCCTGTATCAGGGATCGATCCAATTGCATGTGACCTAACTCAGTGAAATGAATCAGGCCCAATGTCATGAGGCGCTGGTCCACCTTTTCGCTTCGTTCCATCTTTGCCTTGTGCACTTCAGGCTTCCAAGTCTTAATAATTAAAAATTATTATTATTTTTATTTATATTATTTAGAATAAAATTAGATATATACATAAAAAAAACTTACCGAAACGCCTCGAAGCTCCGACTCATATAGGTGCAGGAGCAGATCAGCAGGGGGAGGACCGGGGGGGGGGGCAGATGAAGAAGGTCCGGCATCAGCACCAGATGTAGAAGCGCCGGGGTCTCCTGCCAATGTAGAAGCGGCTGGATCAGCCTGAGGCATCGTGGATCGACGTGGATCCTGTGGTACTCTTCTTCGCGGTGGCATTTCGACTTTACTGCAATTAAAAAACAATAAATTAAAAAATCTGCAAATAATTCGGCAGCATCTCCCCTGTACCGAGAGAGTTTTCCAAAAATTTAAACTCTCATCCCACCCTATAATTATCCCCGAACAATCAGTCAATCATTCACAGAAACAATCATTCAATTATTCATAATGAACAAATGATCCACATACAATCATTTACTATTTTTCCTTTGAATTAACTATTTACAATTAATAAAATAAATAAATATAAATATAGAAAAACTAACCTCCGGTAGAAGCGGTTCAAGTCTCTTTTCAACAATTTTTCCTACATTTAAAATTAATCCTATCAATTTTTAACAATTTTCTTTAATTTTTATAATATTTAATTATCAAAATCTTTATTATTAAATGCAAAAAAAATTTCAAAATATATTTGAATTACATATTAAATTTATTCCTATTATTTATGATTTTTTCACATTTTTAAATTATTTTTACAATATATTATCTATTTTTCTAATTAATTAACTAAATAAATTAATAAATTAAATAAATAAAAAAAAACTTACCGAAATGCAAAAAAAATTTCAAAATATATTTGAATTACATATTAAATTTATTCCTATTATTTATGATTTTTTCACATTTTATAAATTATTTTTACAATATATTATCTATTTTTCTAATTATTTAACTAAATAAATTAATAAATTAATAAATTAAAGAAATAAAAAAAAAAACTTACCGAGAGTCGCTGTCGAGAGAGAGCGGAAATGGGGTGCGAAGGAGAGAGGCTGAGTTCGGAACCGAGATATCGTTTTTTATCCTAGTTACGGAATCTCAGTTTCCGTAACAAGCTAAGTACGGAATCCGGGATTCCGTAACTAGCTTGTTACGGAAACTGAGATTCCGTAACTACAATCGGAATCCCGGATTCTGTAATTGCGTTATTATTTAAATAATTTCGATTAATTAGATATTATTATTAATATTTAGTAATTTTTTATTATTATTTTTAAACAGTGTCGCTGATTAATGCTATTGCCTACGGGCTTCCATCAAAAAAAAAAAAAAAAAACAGCCATGACGGCTTCTTTTTGACGTCAGATCGTTGTTCAAAGAAGTCCTCGTTGGGCCAGGTGTGTTTGGTAGAGAAGTCACATGGGACGAATAGACAATTGGGTACAACAAAATTAGTTTCTCTCTCTTCGCTTATTTGTTCGCTTACCGGCTTACCGCTTATTCTTCCAGAAGGTGAAATTACAATAAGACACTCAATGAGTTATTTATTTTTTGTTGAGTTTGCTAGTTCAACGTTTGGAATCTGCCCCAATAAGTTTTTCAACAAATTAGCTTATTCAAAAAAAATATATTCATTTTCGAGCTTTTCAATCTGGATCTATGGGTTTCTAATAAAAATTCTTTTTTTAAAACAACGTTCCATATTTCTATAGGCTCACATAAGTTAATTGATGCCAGTGAGGCATGCACCCAGATAATTATGGGGCACAATCAATTGGTCTATAAAATCAATAATATAAATAGAATAACTATATTTTCTTAAGATATGCGAGGGGATACTGTTGACTGACGGTTAACATGTAAATTTTACTCAAATGACAAAGAATTCCTTATAAACGTGTAGTCCAAGGGTTATTTTGGTAACGTCTTCATAAATTGTACCTCGAATACTTATTCCATAACAAAATTTCGACCTCCCTTATTCTCCTTGTATTAAAAATATTTGGGCCAAAGTTTTTCCTGCTTTCCATTTTCCTTTTTTTACAATTGAAAGGTGTGAAATTTATAATGTCAAATTTTCGTACATATTTTAGAGTAGAACTAGGGGACTTTGTCTGGCGTAGCCGCGACCTCCCCATAATGTAGTTTACTATAAGTTGTTTGTGAGTGTAACATTTGTTAGGATACTGTAGGTCAATTTGGTGGATAGAAAAATTATTGCAGACGCATCAATCCATCTAAAACGATAAAAAGCTGATTTCAATAATTTCAAAAACACTACTATGGTCTAAGATCTCACTACACAAAATTACCAAAAGACAGCCATTTTAAAAATTAAACTGAACAACAGCATTACCTTGATACTAGCATTCAGCCATCATAACACTTGGTACATTGTGATAATGCAATGATTTTATACTCGGTATTGACCATGCAAAGATTTTATACTTGATATATTGTGACCATGCATTGCAAGAATTAACCTCCCTAAATGCAGCTGAGAGCCTAAGATTAGCCAAAAAGTAAAGAAACAATTATCTTTTCTAAATTACCTTCTCCAATCTCATGGCCTTTACCTCTCAGAGCATGGCCTTTACCTCTCAGAGCTTTTACCAGAAGCCATGATTAGCCATCAACTGTTCAATAGAAAGTTGAACACTGAAAAAGGCAATGTGAGAGCATTCTCAGTTTTTCATAGGCTTATCTCCTCCCTATATCGTGTGGATGGGATGACTTGAAACGATACGTGCCGAGAATGAACCTAAGCATGATCTGACAAAGTAAAAAGAAGATCAATGCAAAGCCTGTGATGCCTCCGTCGACATCATGCATGATAGCTGAGAGATAAGTCACCATATCGGAAGGGTAAGTAGAGGCGCTGAAAGCAGCTGTTGCATGAGAACTCACAGTTACTCACCCTGCCCCGACTCCGACTGTAACCTATTGATCCAACCCCAAGACCAGTGTCCCTCTCTAATTCTCCCAATATGGATCTAATGTACCCAGAGCCAACCATACCAGAAACACCATTTCATAAACATTTTTTTTTTTTTTGGTTTTCTCTTCTTCACCATGCACATGATCCCCCTTATTTTCTGCAGTGGTCACTTCCTCACTTCCACCACCTTAGCTGTTTTTAACTCTGTAATGCACCATTGATTCTATTCCCTGAGAAGCATGCGGCAACAACTCTGTGGTAACCACCTCAATTGGCTCAGAATTGTTCTCCTTCTTCTCTTCCACAATCTCCAATACACTCACCTCTGCCTCTTTCTCCCCATCTCCTTGTACAGTAGGCCCGACCTGATCCTCATCCTCTCGCTCTTTCTCTTTCTCATCCTCTTGCTCTTTCTCTTTCACTTTCATTTTCTCTTGCTTACCTTGGTAACTGGGCTTAGCTGCTTCTGTGGTCGTCTCCACTGACTCAGCCGGAGTCTTTCTATCCTCCTATTCTGAATAACAGGGCCCACCTGCTCATTCTATGGCTCGAATCACACAGCTGTTACAACCTGAAAATGCAAATTGCAAGAAAAAAAGAAACAAAAATATCAAAAAAAAAAGAACCATCAAGTATATATTAACTTTCAGGGATACAATTAATTACATTATTAATTGTTTTTTCAGTCGATAGAGAGTACTTTATTTTTGACAGCCTGTTTATAAGAAAATAGTTAATTGGGAGGGTAGCCAAAAAAAGACAAAGCGATCAAATTATAATTAATTCAGATGGGACAGTAACTCTTGCATAGTCAGTAACTTCACAAAATATTTTAACTTGCACAACAACATCGTATGTAACATTTTACTCAAATGATGAAAGGAAAAAGAAAGACAATCTAAAATCCAACTGACACGAGAGTTGGCTTCAAACTTGCAACAGATTGACGCGAGAGTTGGCTTCAAACTTTACTATTATGACTTAAATACCCCTCTTCATCTTGACGATTCTTCTTCCCTACTCCAGCGATATTTTTCTTTTCCATTACAAACCGATAAATTAAAAAACTTTTAATTGGAAGCTTTTATTCCCAAATTTCGCTGGACTCTCTATCTCTCTCTCTCTAAAGTAAATTATGCATTAAATGCAAGTGACCTGAATACATGAAGCAGAGGCAATATATATAATATGTCAATATGTATTTCAATCAGAACTTAAGATGTGTATTTGTATGTTAAAGTATGTTTGACCCTTTTAATCATAATTCGTACGTACATGTCATGGAATATCAAACGAATATTAGTCATACAAACAGTTAAATGTGCATCTTTAAATAAGATTGATACAAAGTTGGATTCAATGAATGATGTTAAGTGATGACTTGATAGAAAGAATTTCGATTTTCACCTGATCATTTCAAATTAATCCCAATATTTATCATGCAATTGAAATTGAGTTATAACCAAATATCATTAATCAGAGGAGAGCAAGGTGGGAAGAAGAACCGTCCAACATAGGATGAAGAGCAATGTAGAGCTATTATAGAGGTATTTGAGTCATAACAGTAAAGTTTAAATACTTTTGATTTAATTTATGATTAAAATTGCAGGAAAGGGTTTATATTCAAACAAAAGAAAATTATAGGGGTTTATATCCGATTATGAAGATTGCAGGAGTTCATTTCCGGTTCGAGAAGATTAGAGAGGTTTATATCTGATTTTGCATTTTAATAATGTCACAATTAAATAGCTCAACTGTGTAGCATTAGTTACACAACAATCCAAATAAATCGACAAATTCTCTGCACAATTAAATAGCCCAATTGTATAGCATTAGTTACACCACAATTTTTTTTAATAACGCCACAATTAAAGCGAGTAAGGCAGAAAGAATTTCTGCTTAAACGAAGAAATCTCAATCTGAATTAGACAAATTCTCTGCATGTAAAAAAAAATGCGCAATAAGTAGAGATGGAACTTACCAGAGAAGTTGAAAAGAATAGTCGGATTAGGAATCGCAGCACCAATTTTGTCTTGGAGTGGAGGTGGCTCGACGGGCAGACAAAGGAGAAGGTCTTGCGGCAGGATCTGATGCCGGAAGTCAGTGGACGAGGCAGGAACCAACAACGGAGAAGAGCAGAGACGACGAGATTGAAGCGGAATTACAGTCGTCGGAGTGCTCTACATCAATCAGGCGGCAGTATTGTCCGGAAAGAAAAAGAGAGGAAGCGGAAACCGGCGGAGACAGCAACTGCCAAAGGAGAAGAGAGGCGGCGGCGGTCTTGTCGGAGAAGGGCTTAAGTAGTTTTGTCGGAGAGGAGGATGGCGGCCAAGGAGGAAGGGTCGGCGAAAGAAGAGAGGAGGAGCGAAAGGATTTATGATTCTGATTAAAACTCATTATCCGATATCGCAAGGAAGGAGGAGGAGAGGGGGAGAGTATCCTCTGCCGCCCTAAAAAGCTTGGCACGGTGCCAACCTTCGATCCGAGCCGTTAGATCTAATCTGGACGGTTCAAATTTTTCGGGCCTATCAATCTGTATCATGCACGGGGCTCCCATTAACGGTTGAGATTAGATCTAACGGTTCAGATCGAAGATTGGCACCCTGCCAAGCTTTTTAGGGCGGCAGAGGATGTGATTCCGGAGGAGAGGGGTGCATGCCCACGTGTCGACCATCCGTAAAGCACCCCTCAAATCTGGCCATAAGATCAAAATAGACGGTCCAGATAATTCAGCCGAAAAAAGAAAAATGACACTGTTTCTAAGGTCTATTTGAGGTGCTTTAACTTTATATATATATAAAATGTCAAATTTGTACGTTTCCACCACGGAATATTTTTGTGTTTTACTGCGAGCAATAATTTTTCATATAGATAATACAATAATTGAATTTTTTTTTTTCAAATAGGTTTTAATCGATTTGTTTTTTTTAAAACACTGTTAAAATCTCATAACATGACTAATTGTTGCGAACGAATAAAATTTTAATAAAAAGTCTACTAAATTTGAACAATGAACAAAAATATTTATTTGATGTTGTTTTTTTTAACTTTTAATAGGAAACTAAAAATATTATAATTCCATTATAATGATTTTTATGAATATAATAATATGAATAAAACGTAACTGACGCAACCTATTCACCTATTATTTGGACTACCAATAAGGCAATAACACATTAGGGGCCTCGATATGGTACAATCGCATTTTCAACCTGGAGAATATTCAAAATTACCAATATGATTTCCTAGATATATTCTGAAATTGTGGCCATAACTGGGCACCCGGCTCTTTTCACCCTCCATCTTTGGTTCTCTACAATAAAGAGCGACATTTCATACATAGTTCACGATACACAACAATGGCAGAGAAAGAAGTGAAGCTGTTTGGCAATTGGGCCAGCACCTTTACTCGGAGGGTAGAGTGGGCCCTCAAGCTCAAAGGAATCGAGTACGAGTTCGTGAACGAGGACATACCGTACAACAAGAGCGAGGAGCTGCTGCGGCTCAATCCGGTCACCAAAAAGATCCCGGTCCTGGTGCACAACGGCAAGCCACTTGCCGAGTCGTTGGTAATTCTCGAGTATATTGATGACACATGGACAGAGGGCTATTCGATCATGCCGAAAGATCCGTATGACCGTGCTCAGGCACGGTTCTGGGCTAAGTTCGCCGACGATAAGGTACACTTTGCAACTTTTCAGTTCAGATATATATATATATATATTTTAATAATTGTATTTAGTTTATTAGTTGGGAACATTTTTTATTGGTTTGAACAGAGATCGATATATTGTTCTGAAATTTGGAAGGTACAGATCAGATATAAGATGGGATATAAATATCTTCTTCAAAGTTCTTTCCTTATTTTATTTGACACAAAGGAGATAATGTGGAAAAATAAAGGATGGGATATAATAATCATATAAATATCCGATCTTATCTACAACTTTGACCAATAGCATTTTTCTATCCCCAACCTACCTTCCAGGCTTCCACTACCTTCCACCTGTCTCAGAAAGAAAAGCTGTCCACCTCCATGTTTAGCGCCACTAATATATTTCCTTGTCCATTTATTTTTCATGCCGTTCGCATCAGGTAAAAATTCGATAGTAAAGTAGCAAAGAATTCCGTCCTTTGTGTTACTTAAATTCATTTATTATAGTTATAGGCTTCTAGCTATTTATGTTTGAATTAATATTTATTAAATAAAAAGATTTCGACTATGATCAAACATTTTGTCATCCATTCGGAAATTTTTTCTTTAAACAAACCATAAAATAAACATTTTGTCATCCATTCGGAAATTTTTTCTTTAAACAAACCATAAAATAAATAAAGATGTTTTAACAATACATGGACAGTTTTTCTTTTGTATGTAACGGTCAAACAGACGTGAAATACTTGATGTTTCTACAATTTTCCTTTTTTTTCTTTTTGCTTGCATACTATAAATTTCAAAGCATCCGGACTATTGATTAGCAAATACATATGCACAATTCTTGAACATACTGCTAAGATTATTTTAGCTAGCAGAATTAATGTGCTGCATCCTATTCCTGACCATTGATTGTAAATTTCAAAGTAGTTCATCTCAGTAAGATATGTTGGTTCTGCAAATCACAATTACAGAGTGTACCCCAGACGTTAATAGACACCTATATGTATACCACTCTATCAGCTGTGAACATGCCTTTCTGTACATTAATGTCGTTTTCAAACTTCTCACTAAAATTATAAATTAAGTTTGATTTCATTTATGTTTTCCTGTGTAAGCAGTGTATTTCAGCAATGTCCGGTGTCTCTACCTCATTAGGCGAGGCTCAACAGAAGATGCTGCAAGAAGCTCGCGAGGCTTTCCAGACTTTGGAGCAAGCCCTCGGCAGTAAACAATATTTTGGAGGAGATCAAATCGGATACTTAGACCTTGCGATCGGTTTGTTCGCATTTTGGATGCCTATTTTGGAGGAGATAGTAAATGTCAGTGTAGTTGACGATGAAAATGCACCATTGTTGAAGGAATGGTTTGCAAGAATTTTAGATGTCGACATGATTAAGACAAGTCTGCCACATAGAGACAAGATGTATGAGCTTTCCAAACAACGACGGGAGCAATTTTTCTCAGGACAGATATCACGCCTTAATTAAACCAGAGTATTTGTGGACTTATGAATGTTTTAAGAATAAAAAGAGTATCAATGAGCAAGTACTAGCTGGTTTTTATTATTATATGGATGTTGATCGATAAATATGAAGTTCTTGTTTTCTGCTTATTTTCTAGCTTTCATTTCAATAAGAGCTCTACCATTCCCAAAATTATTAAATATATATTACGAATGTTAAATGAAATTCTTGATTTTGTAATTAATTAGACATATCATATAAGTTTAGAGAAGGGGCAACAACAAAATTCGGCTGGGCTGGGCATCTGGATGAAGGGGCAGCCTGTACATACTTGTGTTTATTTTCTTTTTTCATTTTCGACCTTTTAAATCTCGACCGCTTATATTAAAATCAACGTTCCCGAAAGCCCAGATAAGTTGGTTGATGACTTGATGCCACTGCATCACCTAAAGTTCCCCAGTACCCAGATGTTTCGAGGGCCCTATCAAATGGTGGATAAAATTATTAATACAAGTGCCGGTATGTACTAAGAAAAGGGAGGGGATAATGTTGAATTGAATTGTTAACATGTAAATTTTTGTGAAATGAGCAAAAATTCAGAAAATTTTTAACAAAGATAAATTTGCCCTTAATAATTTTTAATAGAACTGATCGGTTCTGTGCGTACGGGTCAAATTTAATCCTTAATTACCGATGCGAATTCGTTTGCAGTTCAGTTTAAGGATCGAATCTCGGGGACGGACTATTCTGTTTCTAAGTTTCAGTTTAATCAATTCAAACTAAATTCTGATTTTAATATAAATCAGTAAGTTTCAACAGTTCTAAAATAAAGAATAATAAAGTAAAGTTCAATCCCTAAGTTACCAAATCCTAACTCAAACGAAAGATAATCAAATTAATGAAAATTAGGGGTTTAGATCCTCAAACAATTCTCTGTGTCAAAGTTGTAACGGTCCGTTCCATCTCTGGAACGGTCCGTTCTGGACTCTGTCAATTGATCGGAACAGGCCGTTCCAGGCCAGACTCCCCCTTCCGGGCGGTACGTTCTGACCTTGGAACGGTCCGTTCCGATTAATTGATACTTGTTTTGTCATCAATTTTAATTATTAATTAAATGTTTTTATGCGAGATTAAACAATACACAACCTATAGACTTGCACTCTAACTCCCGTTCAGGTCAAGCTATTAAATTTTATTGTCTAACTCCTAGAACGCCTAAATTTCAACTTCCGTTTCTTGGTTTAGTTGTTCTAGTCTACTTCTCGAGTTTTGATAAACTTTTAATCTTCCGATTTCAAGTTAAACCCTAGTTTATTAAGGTTTGGTTTAATCCTTCCGGATATTGCCTACCAAACAGTAAAATTACTAAGTTAATGTGGCTGTGATTGATTTTAATCCTAACAGTTAAACTAGGCCTTTGTTTAACGAGGCAATCAGATCAAACAGAAACAAACTTAAGCAATTAAATAGAAAATTAAAGCACAAGAAGCAGAACATAACTTAATTTGACTAATAATTAAATATTCAAATAAAAAACAAGCAACTAGAGAAAGGTTCTCAGACCATAGCCCCCTAAAACTACTCTACTCTAACAAATCCATGCAAGAACAAGCAGGTTTCATCAAATACAAAGACATAGAAAGAGAAAAATCAAGTTTACAACAAGTTGTGCTTGAAAACTCCACGTTTCTGTGCTCTATCCTGTCTGGGGCGGACAGTTCTGGCTCTGGAACGGGCTGTTCCAGATGCAGTTGGTCGTCTCGGCAGGCTGTCTCCTTTGCTGAGTTGGAAAGAGGCTAAAACCTAGGATTTCGAACTTGGCCTCAATTGAAGACAGGACAGAGCTTTTATATTGAGGCAATGGTGGCTTCAAACGTGGGAGACATGCTTCTGGAAGGTCGGTAATAGAGGAAACCGACTTGACAAACATAGCCTTCTATTTTTAGCAATCCAAAGATAGCTGGAACGGCCCGTTCTGAGTCTGGGGCGGACCGTTCCAGCCTGGTCAGGGGCAGTCCGTCTGAAGTCTGGTTGAGTCCGTCGGGACTTGATTCCTCTGGTCAGGGCGGACCGTTCCGTTTTCCGGGCGGTCCGTTCCACTCTGTCTGAGCACTTCCCGTTTGATTTTTTTTTTCTGTTCTTCATGCCGAATAAATGCTGAACCTGCAAAATAAACTTGCCGGGCTACGGCTGGACCTTTCTACAACCTAAGTTAGCAGAAATTGATAAAAACACATGCATTTGAACGTAATTTTAGGGCTTAATCTGGTTGGAAATTGAGTATGAAAACCATACATCAAAACCCTCTAACCTTGAACATTGCTTGTCCTCAAGCAAAACTCTAGACCTAGACCAGGTTTAGACCTAAATTAAGTTCAATTGACTGTGTATCTAACAAGTTCTAAGGATTTCTTAACTAAAATCAGCAAACTGTGACATTAAGTTATAGGGGCATTTTGGTCAAAAAGATTTTTCAACAAATTCAAACCAGTTTGTTTCAAGTGAATCAACTTTTCTGAAATCAACCTAAAGATTCTCAAATCTTTCTGTCCAAGGTTCATTTTCCTAAGCAATAATCTGATTAATTTTTCGAAGTTCTCATTCAATCTGAAATCAAGTAGAAACGGGATCGAACCTTCTCAACTCAAATAACTTAAATTAATTCCAAGTCGTCATGCACAAGTTTTTAAATTGTTTTAAACCACTTAAAATTTTCGAAAACAAACAGAAAGTAAGATACATTTGATACAGATTTTTCCGGGGCTGGAAGTTTTCCTCGCTGCAGGGGATCGGCCAGATTAAAGAAGGGTTGGAATCATTGAGTTTTCTCTCATCCATTTGATTTAGTGGATCATTTTTTTCCTTCAGTTACCTATAGCCTCTCGCAATATCCACTTGGAGAGCACAGCTTTTTAGTTCCCCTTGGAGGTCGGTCCGATTTTTATGCATTTTTGCTACGGTCCACTACGGAAGTTCGGCAATGTTTCTGTCTTATTCCTTATGCCTCCAGAAAAGAAAAATTATTTTTATTTTTGTTTTTGTTATTTTTCTGATTTTCTGATTTTTTTTTTTTTTTGAAAAACAGTGGTTTAATTGTTTCTAAAACTTGTGCAGATCTACTTACAATTAATCAGATTTTTGAGTAGAGAAAATGATCTTAGGCGAATTTAATCACCCTTTGCCGGCTCTAATCGTCTAAATCAATCAATTGCTTGTGAAATTAATCAATTCAATGCTTAAGAAAACGATTTCTCAGACAATTTTCAAATCAGTTGCCTTAGGTTGCTCAAATCAGTTTCATCAAATTCATTTCGAAAAGATTTTCAATAAAATTCGTTTCTTTCAGAAAATGCCTTAATTTCCTAAGTCACAATCGCTAAGCTTAGTCATTAAATCCTTAAAACTTATCTAAATGCAACATTAAATGATTAAAAATGCGATTCCTACATGTATATACAAAAACTAGCTAACAATTGTATTTGGAACGGCCAGTTTTGGGCTGGGACGACCCAATGGGGCGGACCGTTCCGTTTGTGGGACGGACCGTTCCATGCGCATTTGTCAGCTAAGTTTATTAGTTCTGCCAAGTCTGGAACGGACTGTTCTGGACTAGGACGACCTTTAGGGCGGACCGTTCCATTTGTGGGACGGTCCATTCCAATCCTGACAGAAATATGCAATATGCCATGAAGTGCATCCTATCGTACCAGTTTTCGATTTTTCTCGATCTTTACCCCCCCCCCAAGCTTATCTAAAGGACTGTCCCTAGTCCTGATTAGATACGAGAAAGAAAATAAAGTAGAGAAAAACAGAAAACTTACTGAACTTGGCTCAGTTATGTGGTGGGTCTTGTGGTGGTCCGAAGATATGGCTGGCCAATCGTGCTAGCAGGTCATCATTTTGTGCATTCCGTTCGTCCTGCTGCTGCCTCCAGTTTCTGTTCTCTTCTCGCTCACGCCTCCTTTCTTCTCTGTCTTCATCTATCGAGGCCTGGATGTTCCACTGTGCAGTGTGGATATCCTGGAGAATGTCGTGGTAGGCGTGATCAAATCCGCCTTGCCACTGACCTGGGGATGGCTCTGGATGTGGGGGTATCTCATGAGTCGGCAACCCTCCCCAAAATATATCCTCACGCTGCTTAGTCTGAGGCTCATAGAATGGCTGGACCCGTGGCTGATCGGGTGGAGGTGGCTGGGAGCTGGCTGCCTCTGCTGATGTACCTGCTCCGGCTGCTCTAGCTGCGGCTTCCATCTCGGCTAATCGTCGCTGCAACTCCTCATCTTCATGGTTTATAAATTTGCCGTCCTTGTCAACCAGCAGCCAGGTTCTCTTATTGGTAAGATCTATAGGCCTGTTGAGGGGAAGAGGGAAACGGTATCGACCATAGATGTACTGGTACTCGTTTCCAAACTGAGCCACCATCTGCATTTCAACCAGTTGTCTCATAGAGACCCGGTTTGGGCCCCCACTCCTCTGCATCTCAGACAACGCTAAATGATACTGCTGCACCAGATGGGTGACATAGCCACCTATTGTGATCTGACCCTTGCCGCTTCTCAAGTTATTTGCTTGCTTCTCGAAATGTTTCATCATCATGTAGGCAAGGTTCAGTTTGGCATCGCCTTTTGGATAGAATATCTGGTTGAGAATGGCTTGTTCCCCTCTTGTCAATTTTACCCCCGACTCACCCTTGGCAAAGATTGTGAACGAGAGCGTCCTCTGGATGAACCGGATGGTAGGGTGTTGGATGTGAGAGGAGCGGCGTTCGTTGACTGATTTTTTGTGCTCCAGTGAAATATCTTCCCACAGGTCATCCTCAAAGAACTCATCAGTTATCGTCCCATTCTCAAGCCCAAAGATACGGGCAAAATCAAGCTCTGTGGCGACATACTTCTTACCATCCACCCGAAATGTGAGCTGCCACAAGTCATTTTTATGATAGAGGTCGAGAGAGCACAGAAATTCCATTGTTAAGGCTGTGTAAGCTGGAGCTCTGATCTTCCAGAACCTCGGGCGAAACCCAATTGCTCTGGTCAGCCTGTAGAAGTCCTCCCTGATGCCTAGTGTGTCAAGTACCCGCAGATCGATCGAGCGGGTATTCTCAAATTTCTTGTTCAGGAGGTTTCTGTACCGTTGCTTTGCCTGGCTGCCTTTGAGGTGGATGTGCACATTTGCTAGCTCAATGCTGGCTGGTTGTGCTGGCCGGGTTTGTGTTTCAGGGACAAGATCCGCGGCCTCTTCTTCTTCAGTATCTTCTTCAGCCTCTGCTTCGACTGTCTCACCTTGTTCCTCTTGTTCCGGGTCTGAGGCAGCCTCTAGTTGGGACCAATCAATTGCATCGGTATCCATCCGTCTCTGTGGAATATAGGGCATGATTTTTGTGTCAGGAGGTGGATAGTCAACTGAGTATGGTGGCGTGGCAGACAATGGATATTCTGGTGTGGTGATCAAGTCTTCTGGCCTGAGCGGGAGCCTATCCAGAGGTGGTACCGGATTTGATTCCTTTGTTGGCCATGGTAGATTGAATTCTGGAGGGATTGGGACAGATGTCTGGCCTGTTCTCCTAGGTCCCTTGCGGAAGAATTTAGAGATTTTGTCGCCCAACGAACCAGAAGATGAGCTGCTAGACATGGAACGGACCGTTTGAAGCTTGGAACGGAGCGGTTTGGCTGGGGAGATAGGTTGTTGGAATATGGTTTGGTGATGGAACGGACAGTCCTAGATTTGGGGCGGATCGTTCCGAATTGATTGGACGGGGAGGTTTCGGATATGACGGGCTGGTTTGGAATCTGGTTTGGTGATGGGGCGGACCGTTCCAAGATTGGGACGGACCGTTCCACTCTGGTTTTGGACAGAAAATGTGAAGTTATAGGGTTTCTGTTTTTTCACGAGGTTTTGGTACGATTTTGGTGCAGTTTTGAGTTGGGTTGGTACCTGGAATAGAAAGAAGGAGAGAAAGAGGTGATGTTACCAAATTTTCCGATGAGGGCTAGTGGTGGCGGGGCGGAGTTGGGGGCGCCGGCGTTTCTTCGAGTAATCGGAGAAATTGAGGGGTCCACCGACTTGAGAGTGCTCTGGAGAGGCGAGTGATGGCAAGCGACGGCGAAAATGGTGGCGATCTCGTCGGACTTAGTGGTGGCAGAGAGAGAGAGTTGGAGAGAAGGGTTTGAGAGAGGGAGAGTTTGAATGGTTGGTTTGGGAGAGTAATAGAAGGGGACGGGTCGGATAAGGTGAGGAGACGGGTCGGTTAGGCTTAGTGGGTAGTTAATGATAGTGGGTAGTTATTGGTTTCGGGTCTGGGTCTTCAGTTAGGTTTAAATGGGGCGGACCGTTTCAAAATTGGAACGGTCCGTTCCAGTATGGTTTTGTCGTCCGTTCTGTATGCGTCGTTCCAGCCATGGACCTAGGCGTCCTGGTGATGTGGCGGACCGTTCTGAGTGTGGGGCGGTCCGTTCCAATCCCAAAAAAGAATTTAGACAAGTACAGACTAAGCCAAGTATTTATCCTTACTCCTAATTATTATTATTATTATTATTATTATTATTTTTTTTTTTTTAACCCTTGGGTTGCCTCCCAAGCAGCGCTTGTTTAAGGTCTCGAGCCTGACCCCGTATGGCTACGTCTCTATGGTTGAGGGGTTCTCCAAAAATCGCACTTTCCCTCCTTCTGGTGTGGTTTGACTGATGTAGAGTTTGAGTCGTTGGCCATTCACTTTGAAAATATCTGATCCTTCCTTCCAAATATCTACTGCTCTGAATGGGTAGACCTTTCTAACCTCATATGGACCTGTCCATCGGGACCTTAATTTTCCTGGAAACAACCTCAATCGCGAATTAAACAAAAGCACTAGATCACCCTCTTTAAAATCTCGCCTTTGGATATGCTTATCATGCCAATTCTTCGTTCTCTCCTTGTACATCTTAGCATTATCATAGGCGTTCAGTTTGATCTCTTCTAGCTCATGCAAGTCTAAAACTCTTTGTTCTCCTGCTGATTTATACTCCAAATTGAGTGCTCTGGTTGCCCAATACGCCTTGTGTTCGATCTCAACAGGCAGATGACACGCCTTTCCATACACCAGCTTGAATGGACTCATTCCGATCGGAGTCTTGAATGCGGTTCGGTATGCCCATAGCGCATCATCCAATTTCAGTGCCCAATCCTTCCTTGTACTCCCAACAGTTTTCTGCAGGATGTTCTTAATTTCTCGGTTAGATACCTCGACTTGGCCACTTGTTTGCGGGTGGTAAGGTGTTGTCACTTTGTGTTTCACTCAATACTTCTTCAGCAGATTGTCAAATTGTTTGTTGATGAAGTGTTTACCCCCGTCACTGATAACAGCTCTCGGAATTCCAAACCGAGGAAAGATGATCTTGGTGAACAGTTTCTTGACTGTGGCAGAATCGACATGCTTGCTCGGAATAGCTTCAACCCATTTTGACACGTAGTCTACTGCTACAAGGATGTATTCATACCCGCACGAAGATGGGAAGGGCCCCATGAAGTAAATCTCCCACAAATCAAAAATTTCAACCTCCAGAATCGGGTTAATTGGCATTTCTTGTCGGCTGGATATATTACCCATCTTTTGGCACTGATCGCAAGCAAAACAAACTCCCTCGAATCCTTAAAAATAGTCGGCCAAAAGAAACCTGATTGAAGGACTTTAGCTGCAGTTTTCGAGGTTGAAGTGTGACCACCATAGACAGATGAATGGCATTGATAAAGAATTTGCTGCACCTCTTCCTTTGGTATGCATCTTCGAAATATTCCGTCAACCCCAAGTTTCCACAAAAATGGGTTCTCCCAGAAGTAATACTTCGCGTCAGCTAGGAATCTCTTCTTTTGCTGAGAAGATATCTTATAGGGCATGACTTTGCTGGCTAAAAAGTTCGCGAAATCAGCATACCATGGAACTTTCTGGTTTGGGACGGACCGTTCCAGATTGGGGCGGTCCGTTCCATTTAGCCGTTCTGGCTCAGACTGGGCCGTTCTGTCTGCTGCTACAGCGTCTTCAGGGGCTGGGACGGGCCGTTCCAGTCTGGGGCGGTCCGTTCCAGACTGGATTATCATCAAATGTTCGTCTGGAAACGAGTCGTTGATTGGTATGGATCCAGTTCCTTGGTTTTCTATCTTCAATCTGGACAAATGATCAGCCACACTATTTTCTGTAGCTTTCTTGTCGCGTATTTCGAGGTCGAATTCTTGTAGTAAGAGAACCCATCGAATGAGTCGTGGTTTGGCATCTTTCTTGGATATGAGGTATTTGAGTGCTGAGTGATCGGTGTAGACTATAACCTTTGAGCCAACCAGGTATGACCTGAATTTGTCTAAGGCATAGAATACTGCTAGAAGCTCCTTTTCGGTTGTGGTGTAGTTGACTTGCGCCTCATCCAGCACCTTGCTCGCGTAATAGATTGCATAGGGCTTCTTGTATTTCCGCTGTCCTAGCACTGCACCGACCGCGTAATCACTAGCATCACACATCAATTCGAATGGCTGATCCCAATTTGGAGGTTGCAAGATAGGGGCTGTCACAAGCGCTTCCTTCAACCTATTGAAAGCATCAACACAATTTTGATCAAACAGAAATTCAGCATCCTTCATTGTTAAATTGGTTAATGGCTTAGCAATTTTAGAGAAATCTTTAACGAAACGCCTATAGAAGCCTGTATGCCCAAGAAAGCTCCGCACATCCTTCACATAAGTTGGCAAGGTCAGCTTTTCGATCACCTCCACCTTCGCTTGATCGACCATGATTCCCTGTTCTGAAATTATATGCCCCAAAACAATTCCTTCTTGCACCATGAAATGATATTTTTCCCAATTCAATACAAGATTGACTTCCTCACATCTCTGCAAAATTTTTGACAAGTTAGCAAGACAATGATCAAAAGAAGTACCATATACTGAAAAATCATCCATGAAAACTTGCATGTCTTTTTCGATAAAATTCGAAAATATTGCCATCATAGCTCTTTGGAACGTTGCTGGTGCATTACACAGACCAAATGGCATCCTACGGTATGCATAAGTTCCATATGGGAATGTAAAAGTTGTTTTCTCTTGGTCAAGCGGGTGAATCGGTATTTGGAAAAAACCTGAATAACCATCTAAATAACAAAAGAAAGAATGCTTAGCCAGTCGTTCGAGTAATTGGTCAACAAAGGGCAGAGGGAAGTGGTCCTTTCGTGTTGAAGCATTCAGCTTGCGGTAGTCCACACACATCCTCCATCCAGTGACAATCCTTGTTTGGATCAGCTGGCCATCATTATTCTTCATCACTATTGTGCCTCCCTTCTTTGGGACGACATGAATAGGACTGACCCATTTGCTGTCCGAGATCGGGTAGATGATTCTAGCTTCTAAAAGTTTCTGCACCTCCTTCTTCACGACTTCGCTCATATTCGGGTTGAGCCTCCTTTGATGTTCTACTGTCGGTTTTGAGTCTTCTTCAAGTAAGATCCGGTGGGTGCATATCGAGGGGTCGATACCCTTAAGATCTTCGATAGAATACCCAATAGCCTTGCGGTGAGCCCTCAACTCCTTTAGTAGCTTATCAGTCTGATTCAAGTCGAGTTTGGCGTTGACGATAACAGGAAAAGTCTGGTCGGGGCCTAGGAATTCGTACCTAAGGCTCTCTGGTAATGTCTTCAATTCTAGTTTACTTTTCTCTGACTGGTAGCTCGGATGGTCCGTTCCAGGCTGGGGCGGACCGTTCTGATCTGAATCGAGGCTGAAAATCTGGTCGATTTCAGCCGCTGATCGAAGCTGCATGCTGACCTGGTCTGCCTGGATCTGGGGTGGACCATTCCAGCCCTCTCTGGTAGCCAAGTATTCAACGGTTTGCAGAATTTCGTTGAATATCAAGTCTGCCTCCTCCTCTTCAGGTGTGGCCGAGAAGGAATGGTATGATTGCATAATCCGATTGTTGAAAGTCTCCTCAACCATGGCTTCCAAGGATTCAACCATAAAAATCGAATCCTCTTGGTCAGGCATCCGCATCGCTTTTTCCACATCAAACTCAACTTTCTCATCTCCAACTTCCAATTTCATCTTGCCGGTTCTGCAATTGATGAACACACCGGCTGTGGTGAGGAAGGGTCTGCCCAGGATGATAGGAACTTCAGGATCTTCCTCCATATCAACCACCACGAAATCGCATGGAACAAAGATGTCTCCAACTCGAATTGGCACGTCTTTCACCTCCCCCAATGGCAATCCTATTGAATTATCAGCAAGTCTCAAAGTCACCGAAGTTGGCTCTAGTTCTCGTTTTCCAATTCGATTTAAGATAGTTTTAGGAATCAGACTGACGCTTGCTCCAATGTCCAGCAATGCTCTCTTCATACCTAAATCACCAACTTTGCAAGGAATAGTAAATCTACCTGGATCCTTCATCTTTGGCGGCATTTTCTTGATGTTTGGAGTGTCGGGATCTCATGACAAGGCCATGACACCGCTCAATTCCAAGTTCTTCTTGTTGGATAGGAGATCTTTGAGAAACTTGGCGTAGGATGGCATCTTTGACAAGAGGTCAGTGAAGGGAATAGTGATTTTCATTTGCCTCAAGATATCCAGAAATTTTCCGTATTCCCTGTTCTTCTTAGCCTGAGCTAGCCTCTGCGGGTATGGGACTTCAATCGGAGGATCGTTCGGCGTCGGGGGTGGATAAGCAAAGATTTTCTCAAATCTGGGCAAGGCTGGGGCGGGCCGTTCTGAAATGGGGAGGACTGTTCCAGCTTGTCGTTCCGGCTCATGATGGTCCGTTCCAGATGTGACTGGCTGCTGGATATCTGAGGCGATCCGTTCCGATGTGGGACGGATCGTTCAATCCGTCCGTTCCAGCTCTGGATGGTCCGTCCCAGCTGAATATGGCTGCAAATCGTTGGGCATCTCAGGGCCATCGTAACTAGTCTCGCTCCTCAGTCTGTGCGTGACACTTTTGCACTCTTCTCTGGGATTGGTTTCAGGTTGGCTTGGAAACATGCCTGGCTTGGTTAGTGCCCCTGAGTTGGACTGATCATTCCCTTGGTTCAGCTTATTTATGAGTAGGCCTAGGTCTTCTCTTAGCAGTTTGATCTCGTCATGGACTGAATGATTGAATATTCCTTGGTTCTGCATAAACTTCTCTACTGTTCGCTGAGAGAGCCCGCTATTGGCGTTGGTGCTATTGTTGGAGTTTGATGCTTGACCAGTTTGGTCCGGATTGGCACACTCGTTGGGGTTGCTGTACGAGAGACCTGGATGGTTCCGTTTGTCGCGATATGAGTAGTTATTGCTTGGGAAGAAGGAGGGAGGAGTAATTATGACATTGACATTTTCAGGCTGGTCCTCCCTGGCCACCAAGTGACAAGACTTGGCTGTGTGACCCTCCTCTTCGTAGATTTGACATACGGCGGCGGATTCGGAGGGTTTTGAAGATTTTGCATTTATGTTCTTGAGCATGACCGTCAAAGAATCGAGTTGAGATTGGAGGTGGGTGGATTTGTCTACTTCAAGCATGCCTCCTTTGTTCTTTGAGCGCACCGACCAGTTTGTCTGAGATTGTGCCATGCTTTCAATCAAGGCTTTTGCATCTCTGCATCCCATCTCCAGAAAAGCACCATCTGCAGTTGAATTAATATTATGACGAGTAATGTCATCCAAACCATCGTAAAAACTAACAATCAGTCTACTATCAGGTACATCATGATGTTGACACATTCTTTGCAGGTCTTTAAACCGTTCACATTCTTCGAACAGGTTTTCATCTTGGTCCTGCTGAAAGGTTAACAATTCCCTAACTAATTTGATCGTTTTTACTCTAGGATAAAACCTATCCAGGAAGGCTTTGGTCAAATCGTTCCAAGTTTCAAAGGGTCGGTCATTAAAACTATTCAACCAATCTTCGGCTTTGTCCCTAAGAGAAAAAGGAAAAAGAGTTAGGCGAATTATATCCGGATCGACTTCTTCAGAAACCAAAGTTATGCAATTTCGCAGGAAGGATTGTAAATGCCTGTTGGCATCTTCATGAAGAGATCCTGCAAAAGTGTTTTCCTTGATCAAAGACACGAGGCCAGGATTGTAGAAGAAATCCCTGGTCCTCTCGGCTTTCGGTGGCTTGACCCCAAGTCGGATGTTATTTGCGGTAGGTGCCCCGATCTCTCTCAAAGGTCGAGTTGCCTCAGCCTCCTTGGCAGCTTCAAGGGCCTCACGCAATGCACGCTCAAGTTCAGTTTCGTTGTTGTTGCCCCCGTTTCCGTTTAAGTTGTCTCCCATTGCTTCTATGTCAGCTGATGCGGTTGATGTGGTTCGTCCCAATGTGAAACGAAGTGTCTCGGGTTGTGCTACAGGTGGTTGTGCTCCAGAAAGATTCCTGCGGTTTCGCTGGTAGAAAAGGCGAAAAGGCGGAACCAAAGAGCTGTCACCCTGCCTCTCGGTATGCTCAACTGTTTCTGGAATTTGCCGTTGCAAAACCGCACGGTTAGGTCCAGATGAGGAAGAGCTCGCCTGAGAGGGGTTTTTCTTCCCTTTTCTTGGGTGTCGAAAGTCGTAGTTGCAAGTGCTGTTGGTAGTCTTCTTCTTTCCAGCCAGCGCGTGTTCCTGCAATTTCGAAAAACCAAGAAAAAATGAAAAGAGATAGAGAATTTAATTTAATTTGAATACTAAACTTAGATAAAGGCACCGTCCCCGGCAACGGCGCCAAAATTTGATCGGTTCTGTGCGTACGGGTCAAATTTAATCCTTAATTACCGATGCGAATTCGTTTGCAGTTCAGTTTAAGGGTCGAATCTCGGGGACGGACTATTCTGTTTCTAAGTTTCAGTTTAATCAATTCAAACTAAATTCTGGTTTTAATATAAATCAGTAAGTTTCAACAGTTCTAAAATAAAGAATAATAAAGTAAAGTTCAATCCCTAAGTTACCAAATCCTAACTCAAACGAAAGATAATCAAATTAATGAAAATTAGGGGTTTAGATTCTCAAACAATTCTCTGTGTCAAAGTTGGAACGGTCCGTTCCATCTCTGGAACGGTCCGTTCTGGACTCTGTCAGTTGATCGGAACAGGCCGTTCCAGGCCAGACTCCCCCTTCCGGGCGGTACGTTCTGACCTTGGAACGGTCCGTTCCGATTAATTGATACTTGTTTTGTCATCAATTTTAATTATTAATTAAATGTTTTTATGCGAGATTAAACAATACACAACCTATAGACTTGCACTCTAACTCCCGTTCAGGTCAAGCTATTAAATTTTATTGTCTAACTCCTAGAACGTCTAAATTTCAACTTCCGTTTCTTGGTTTAGTTGTTCTAGTCTATTTCTCGAGTTTTGGTAAACTTTTAATCTTCCGATTTCAAGTTAAACCCTAGTTTATTAAGGTTTGGTTTAATCCTTCCGGATATTGCCTACCAAACAGTAAAATTACTAAGTTAATTTGGCTGTGATTGATTTTAATCCTAACAGTTAAACTAGACCTTTGTTTAACGAGGCAATCAGATCAAACAGAAACAAACTTAAGCAATTAAATAGAAAATTAAAGCACAAGAAGCAGAACATAACTTAATTTGACTAATAATTAAATATTCAAATAAAAAACAAGCAACTAGAGAAAGGTTCTCAGACCATAGCCCCCTAAAACTACTCTACTCTAACAAATCCATGCAAGAACAAGCAGGTTTCATCAAATACAAAGACATAGAAAGAGAAAAATCAAGTTTACAACAAGTTGTGCTTGAAAACTCCACGTTTCTGTGCTCTGTCCTGTCTGGGGCGGACCGTCCTGGCTCTGGAACGGGCAGTTCCAGATGCAGTTGGTCGACTCGGCAGGCTGTCTCCTTTGCTGAGTTGGAAAGAGGTTAAAACCTAGGATTTCGAACTTGGCCTCAATTGAAGACATGACAGAGCTTTTATATTGAGGCAATGGTGGCTTCAAACGTGGGAGACGTGCTTCTGGAAAGTCGGTAATAGAGGAAACCGACTTGACAAACATAGCCTTCTATTTTTAGCAATCCAAAGATAGCTGGAACGGCCCGTTCTGAGTCTGGGGCGGACCGTTCCAGCCTGGTCAGGGGTAGTCCGTCTGAAGTCTGGTTGAGTCCGTCTGGATTTGGTTCCTCTGGTCAGGGCGGACCGTTCCGTTTTCCGGGCGGTCCGTTCCACTCTGTCTGAGCACTTCCCGTTTGATTTTTTTTTTCTGTTCTTCATGCCGAATAAATGCTGAACCTGCAAAATAAACTTGCCGGACTACGGCTGGACCTTTCTACAACCTAAGTTGGTAGAAATTGATAAAAACACATGCATTTGAACGTAATTTTAGGGCTTAATCTGGTTGGAAATTGAGTATGAAAACCATACATCAAGAACAAAGAAGGTTTATTTTTTTTTAATAAGAGCACAGCTATAGCGGCACTGATATTGCCGCTATAGCGCAGCTGGATTTTTTTTTTTCATTTTACTTTGCCTTATAGCGGCAATACTAATGCCGCTATAGGACTTTCTCTTTTTTTCGTTTTACTTTGTTTTTTAATCGGCCAGATTGATTTTTTTTTTCATTTTACTTTGCCTATAGCGGCAATACTAATGCCGTTATAGGACTCTCTCTTTTGTTTTTTGTTTTGTTGCCGTTTTACTTTGCTTTTTAATCGGCTAGATTATTTTTTTATTTGTCGTTTTATTTTGTTTTTTTACTTTACTTTACTTATTATATGAATAAATTTTAATGTAATTTTACATAATGTTTACATATATGTATAATTAATATTTTTAAAATTGTTCAATTTTACTTGTATGTAGGGTTCTCCAAAATGACACGACACGATCATGTCGGCACGACACGACATGAGTGTTAGCACGACACGACACGACACGAGTACGGAATTGGCATGACACGATTGTGTTATCGTATCATGTCATAATTGTGTTGTGTTGGCAATCTTGAAAAATTAACACGATTTGACACGACACGACTAACACGCAACACGACATGGACACGACTCGAACACGAACTAATACGACATGAACATGACACGACAACATGAATTTAATTTTTAACATTACCAAAAATAACATCATAAACATACTTCTTTTTTTAAATTGTTTTCCTAAAAATTTATTTAAATTGATTTTATATTAAAATTCAAATTATAACTGTACTTTCTTTTTTAACGTATATTTACTTTTTTAAAACATGTTATTTTTTAATCTGTTCAAACATTAAAGAAATGAGCTAGTAAAAAAATAAAATCATCAATTAATCTTTTAACAAAAATATTCTGGCAATTTTGTACTGATATATATACTGAATTTGTAGAATAGTCAAATAAACTGCAACAATATTTTTTTCTTCATTTTAATATTTTAACAGTTTTTAATAAATTATTATAAAAAATAAAGAAAAGTTTCTGGCACGACGTGTCAACACGACACGACTGATACGATCCTGTTAGTCGTGTCGCATTGCCTCTTCTCACCACTCATCATGACAATACACGACCGTGTCAGAATGCGTGTCGTGTTGCCTCTTCTCACCTCTCAGCACGACAATACGTCGTGTCATTCAATGTAACCAGTACTTTTGAGTGCTTTAAATGTGCATAGAAAGCAACAAATTTGAGAAACTGTCATATGTTAATTGTAGAGTTTTTCTCCTTTCTTTTGGCATGAAAAAGGAACACAAAAGATACCAGTTATGAACAATTTCCATTTATTGCATCCTCCTTGAAGCTATCTTCGTTATTCAGATTTAAATTTTAATCGTCCGTTTAAGTAACAAATTCCTGGAAAATAAAAATAGTTGGAAAAATTCAGTCATGAGAATAAATTTCTCAATTGGGCTTTGATCACAATCATTTTTGGGTGCTAATGAATTAATCTTTCTTGAAAATGAGCGGTTGAGATTAAAACCCGATTCAGAAATTGATTCTCATGACATAATTTTCCAAATTATTGATATGTATCAAGTACTATAAAAGTCTAATTTTTGGAGATTATTTTTTTAATGGAAAAAAAAGAAAACTAGTATTCAAAGTTATAAGAAATATTAAAATGTAAGGTTTCTTCCTATTGCCGACATCATTCAATGTACGTACAATCGGTGTTGGTTTTAAAAAACATTTGAAATGCAGCACTTGCTCTAGTGGCAAAGAGTAACCGGCAACGTGCTTTCACTAAAAGTTGTGGGTTTGAAATCCAGCTAGGTCCTTTGTGATATTTAATTTCAAAATTAGTTGGATGGCTTGACCCCATATATCTTTATCTTCAAAAAAATAAAAATGACAGTAAATTAGACTTCAATAAAATATATGACACTAAACTTTGTACAACGTTAGCTTGTCTACTCTAAAAAGGAAAATCAGTCATTTACCTTTTCGATTATTTTTAATCATTTCTTCAATCTGAAAAATTAAATTTTTAAATCATGGACGAAAATACACTCACTCGCTCGCCCTATCTAGCCATTAATCTTCCTAATCTTCCTACGAGTTCCCGCCTGATTTCTTTATTCGAAGTTGTAACATCATAAGAAGTCTACGATATTTTCTTTCTGACCCATTCGTCTGGAAATCTTCAAACTTGCTTACAACCGCTGAATCAATCCTCCTTCTGCTAATTATATTGATCAATGTATTCTTTATTTTAATCTTGTCTTGTAATAAGGTTGACTTCATTTTATAAAGAACATAGTATTTCAGAAGTATCTTTCAAAGCTAATTGTGAAATTGTTCAATATTTTTGTCATGACCCTAAAAACTCTGTCAAGTTTCGGTCGATTTATAGTACTGAGCTTGCTTATCTGTGGGCTTGGTCCAGACTGTAGACAGGATTGGATGCACCCATAGTTAGCTAGCTCACTTTTGAACAGTGTTTTGAATGTCCTATCGGTCGAGAGCCACAATTCATGCCTCTTTCTCGTTCCCCCGGCGTTACCCGTATTGCTCAAATTTTCGGGTATCCATTAGAATATTTGAAACACTGATTTTGAATTCTTCCATCATTAGAGTGCTTAGGTAGATTTGAAGATTTTCATAGCTTCTATTAATTAATGTTGTAGTTTAATTAATAGAAGGGTTGTCAGCAGATTTGAAGGGTTCCATGTAAATAGCTTGTCAAGAGCCTATATATATATATAGGTATATATATATAGAGGTTGGCTAAAATGCTTTGCAAAGCATAGGAGGTCTATGCTTTGGAGTTTCTGTCCGTAGGATCAGAGATGAGATTCATGGAGCGATCGAATCGGATGGCTCAGCTTTCATGCGCTGAGACCTCCGAATTTCTCCGTCAAGTTAAAAATTTCTGTCTATTTCTTTTCTTCCGTTTGAGAGAGGCTTCTTCGGTACCTTCCATTAAAAAAAAAAAAAAAAACTTCTCCTTCTTCCTTCACATGGGTGGAGGTTCTCTCCTTACCGATTCCATGAGATTAATTAGAACCCATCTCGACTCTCTTCCTCTGCCCCTCGCACCACTAATCGTTTCTCCAACCTCACGCCAGACAGATCGAAAACCTACACCGGCCCTTTTTCTCACCTCGAAACCGTAGTCGGACTACGACCCATCTTCTTGCGATTTGAGCTGTTGAAAATCCACCTGCTTAGTCTCGCTCTCTCTCTCTCTAACTTCTTATGTTAATCATGGCGCCATAAACTCGATTTGGGAATGGTTATTAAAGTGCCGCTCAATACCAAGGACCTGTTACTGGTAATTTAGTTCAGGTAGATGGGACCGGCAAGAGTTTGGATGTGATACTCTTCAGTCTTCACGAGGCACCCCCTTAGTTAATTTCATTCTTTTTAGGCAGATTTCTTTTATTAGTTATGTTGTTTTTTATATTTTTCCTTTGTACTGGTACAAGCTTTTATGTTGTCTAGTTGCCATGTACTAATTTCTAAAACTTGAAAATATATTTCTGATATTAACATTTATTTGCATTTTATTAGCAAGCTACAAAATCTAAGCCATACTTTACACAAATAAGAATTATTGTTCAACAATTACACAACCTTCGTTAAAGTGATCATAGTTTAAAAATTACACTTGCAAAATTCATTATAGTGAATAGAATAGAAGGCAATAGCACAAATAACTCGATTCACAAAATAGTCACAACAATGGCATATACTTGATTCAGGAAACAAAACAAACTTGAACATACAAGTAAAAGTTTGCATCTTCCATCCTTTTGCTAAATAGAGCTCGGAATAGCCTGTGCAATTTGTAGCATTAAAAAGGAAACAAAAATCAGTCAGAATAAATAGAATTGTGAGAAGATACCAAATTTTAATCCAAGCGACTAAACTTCATAAAAAGATCTGTAAATATCGTATTTTAAGACTTTTAAATACATTGATTGACTAGTAAAATACATTTTCTATTTGATTAATATAGCTGGAATCAAGCAACCAAAAGAAGGTGAGCAAATTCTAAAAGTATTCTACTTGATTATAATATATAATAGCAGGAATGGAGAAACAAAAGAAGGCGAGCGATTTCTAAAATTTACATTAGGTTAGTATTGTATCAGATTGTACTTTATCAAGCCCAATTTATAAAATCGATCAAAGATGAAAGGGCAAGAAACTAGTCAAATTGACGATGTACCTGATTTGAGGAGCTTAATGTTGCAAATTAAATTGGAATAACAATACTCACAAACCGCCCTACATCAAGGAAGCCTAAAGTGCCAGTAGGGGACGAGGGTCCGTCTAGGATTCCGAAGCGACAGTCGCAAGAAGAGAGGTGGAGAGATCGCCTTAGGTTTCTAGTCAGAGGAAGGGGGACGCGATCTGTCTGGCGCTAGGTAGGGGAAACAGCTAGTGCCACGAGCGGCAGAGGGAGAGAGTCGAGAGGGCTTTCAATCTCATGGAATCGGTAAGGAGAGAACCTCCGCCCATGTGAAGGAAGGAGAAGAAGTTTTTTTTTTTTTTTTAATGGAAGGTACTGAAGAAGCCTCTCTCAAACGGAAGAAAAAGAAATAGACGGAAATTTTTAACTTGACGGAGAAATTCGGAGGTCATAGCGCATGAAAGCTGAGCCATCCGATTCGATCGCTCCACGAATCTCATCTCTAATCCTGTTAGGAAGTGCACAAATTTAATTTTTAGACTAATTACTCTTAATTAATCCTAATTAAACTAAGTGCAAAGGAGATCTAGTGCAAAAGCCATCCAAACACACAAGAGAAAGAGGGAAAAAGGGCTACCTCTTGCGAACTTGTAATCGCAAGGCTCGAATCCGTCGAGTCGAGGTTGTGCGCACCACCACGCGTGTCTCGGCCTCAAGTCCACCAAGGTATTAACCAAAACCTCGATCTATGCTAGTAGATGAGAGGTTAAGCCTAATCCCTTCCTTCCCTTTGCCTTAATTAACTATTTAATTGGATGGAGGCAAGAGGTGCTCAACACATGAGCTTAAGAGAGCAATGGTGGAGAGGAAAAATTCTGAAATTTTTCCTTTAATTTTCGTCCAAAATATTAGAGAGAGAGAAAAAGGCAAGGTGGCTAGGGTTTTGGCTCCCAAAGTGGTCCTTTTATAGACCAACCACTCTCCCAAAAAGTTGTAACTAATTTACAACTATGCCATCACTAGGGCAGCCATAAAATGGGCCTAAATGGGCTCCATTAATTATTTAATTGGTCCTCTAATTCAATTAATTAGTGGCCCAATTAATTGCTCTCAAGTTGGACCTTTAATTTACAATTTAAATATAGGCCCGTTAGCTCAAATTAATTACTTTAATTAATTCATGTTGAACAAATTAATTATCAACAATTTGATAATTATTTAAGGATTAGAATATGCATTAATTTATTTCTATATAATCCGTTTGACTTAATTAATTAATTATGACGGTTCGCAACAGTACATAATTAATCAGTCAACATATCATATTGTTGCATTCCTTAATACAACCAAATAAATAATGCACGCATGGTCAAAACCTATTTGTGTGACCCTTTGAGGATTTATGCTCTGTTGGACATGGAAAATAAATCGCTATTTATTTCCAATAATCATAAGCGGTATCTAGCAACACGTTATGATTCCCAATTCGCATAAATAGTGTACTGCTACAATATTTTTAATCCTGCATAAGAAATAATAGTATTTCCTTGTCTGATTCTTATGTCACATGATATCATCGTATAATCCAAGATAGGAATGTGTCATTCTTGCAGATTATACGTTTCTTGATCTAGAGATGACTGTATCAGTTGCTAGCAAACAATCCATCTCCATCAAGGGGCCCAAACAGATATCATCGCTCACTAAGTTAATTAATGAGGGACATACGGTTTTCTTGATGAACAACTTTTCCCCGCACAATTCAAGAGAACATAAATAAAGTCCGTATAGCAGCCCTTATCAGGAATCAACGGTAGACGATATTTATTGAACCTATCCTCATGTGGAAAAGCTGAACCATCTCAAACTTAGAATCAAACTCAAATGAAATAAATAATGACACATAACACAATCCATATATTTATTTCACTGGGTCGCGTCCTGTACTATGTTCTATAACATATACATATGCAATTAAGTTGGCAACTCCTTACCTATGATCTGTAGAACTTAATCATCACTTAACTTGCATACTAATCTTATCCGATAATTAATATTCCTTGTTAATTATCAAGATTACGGACCTTTTAGATTTATTATTGTCATTTAATTATAAATGAACTACAGAGATCCACAATTCAGATCCTCAACCTGAATGATCTGTCAATTAATAAATCAAGGAATAAATGATAAAATATCATCAATCACATAAACCATAGAAGTGGCCATTTAATAATTGGCTCCTAGGACATAACTCTAACAATCTCCCACTTGGCCTAGAGTCAATCAACAGCGACTTCTAGCCAGTGCATAGTACTCAATGTAATATCCAAAATATACATGTCTCATACTAAAACCTCAAAAAATAAAAGATACAACTCAAAGCCACTCAGGCATACGCCTAATCCCCATGGATGCAACGTGCAACTCATGTGCGGCTCGAGATAGAGGCTTTGTCAGAGGGTCCGCTGTGTTCGCGGCACCGTCCACCTTCTTGACCTTGATCCACCCGTCATTCACAAACTGACGGATGAGATGGAATCGTCGTAGAATGTGCTTGGTCTTTTGGTGAGACCTAGGCTCCTTGGACTGAGCTATGGCTCCCGTGTTGTCGCAGTAGAGATCCACTGGACCTGAGATGCTTGGAACCACCTCCAGCTCGGTCAAGAATTCCTTGATCCAAACGCCTTCTTTCGCTGCTTCACCCGCCGCTAAGTATTCTGCTTCGGTGACGGAATCGGCCGTGGTATCCTGTTTGGAACTCTTCCAACTCACGGCCCCACCATTGAGCAGATATACGAAGCCGGACTGTGACTTCGCATCATCTCGATCGGTTTGGAAACTAGCATCGGTGTAACCACTTACAACGAGCTCTTGGTCTCCACCATACACGAGGATGCTATCCTTTGTTCTCTTGAGATACTTGAGGATATTCTTGACTGCGGTCCAGTGTGGCATACCAGGGTTAGCTTGGTATCGACTAGTCACACTAATCGGATGCGCCACATCGGGGCGAGTGCATAGCATGGCATACATAATCGAACCGACCACAGATGGATACTTGAACTGATTCATGTACTTTCTATCTGTATCAGTCGTCGGACATTGAGTCTTGCTCAAGAATATGCCATGTGACATAGGCAAGTAACCCTTCTTGGAACTAGCCATGTTGTGTTTTTCCAACACTTTGTCAATATATGCATCTTGGCTCAAGCCTAACAACCTTCTTGATCTATCTCGATAGATCTTGATTCCTAGGATGTAGGCGGCTTCGCCCAAGTCTTTCATTGAGAACACCTTCTTCAATGAATCCTTGACTGCATTCAATTCGGGGATATCATTCCCGATCAAGAGTATATCATCAACATATAGAACAAGAAACACAACCACGCTCCCACTAATCCTCTTGTAAACACAAGGTTCCTTCTCGCTTTGAATGAAGTTCAACTTCTTGACCTCTTCATCAAAGCGCTTGTTCCAACTCCTTGATGCTTGCTTCAATCCATAAATGGACCTTTGAAGCTTGCACACCTTGTTAGCATTCTTTGGATCCACAAAACACTCGGGTTGTGTCATATACACATCCTCTTCCAAGTTTCCATTTAGGAAGGCAGTTTTGACATCCATTTGCCATATCTCATAGTCGTAGAATGCGGCAATTGCTAACAAGATCCGAATTGACTTGAACATGACGACTGGCGAGAAGGTTTCTTCATAGTCAATACCATGAACTTGCTTGTAACCTTTCGCAACTAGTCGTGCTTTGTAAATGGTCAAGTTGCCATCCATGTCGACCTTTCTCTTAAAGATCCATTTGTTCTCAACGGGTTTTACTCCGTCGGGAAGGTCAACTAAGGTCCATACCTTGTTCTCATACATGGATTGCATTTCGGATTCCATGGCTTTAAGCCATTCCTTTGAGTCGGATTTTTCCTTCATGTCCTTTATGGTCAAGGGTTCGTCATTCGCAATGACGAGAACGTCGTGCAAACCTAAGTATCTTATAGGTGGACGACTTGGCCTTGCCGATCTTCGTAGGGTAGACGCTTGAGGTTCTTGAACTTGTTCCACAACGATTTGCGGACTTAGTTCTTGAACTTCAAGTGTGGGTGCAACTTCAACATCATCGACTCGCGATATGTTTGAGTCTTCAATTGAGGGAGCTTGCTCTTGAACCTCTTCTTCTACAACTACTTGTGGAATGGGTTCGACTACCACCTCATTTGGCACCACATTGGGAACAACTAGATTGCCTACTTGAGGCATCTCTTGTTGCTGCGGTTCTTGAATTTCTTCAATCACCACGTTGCTCCCACTACTTCTTCTTGAGAGAAACTCTTTCTCCAAGAACTCCGCATGTCGTGCAACAACTATCTTGTTCTCGACACGGTTGTAGAAGTAGTAACCCTTTGTTTCCTTAGGGTATCCTACGAAATAACATTTGTCCGATTTGGGTCCAAGCTTATCGCTCATTAGCCTTTTCACATAAGCTTCACAACCCCAAATCTTGAGAAAAAGCATGCTTGGTTTCCTACCAAACCAAAGCTCATAAGGCGTCTTCTCAACGGACTTTGACGGAACACGGTTTAAAGTAAAAGCTGCGGTTTCTAATGCAAAACCCCAAAACGATTTAGGCAAGTCGGTTTGGCTCATCATCGATCGAACCATGTCTAGCAAAGTTCGATTCCTCCTCTCGGATACACCATTCCATTGTGGTGTTCCCGGTGGAGTGAGTTGTGGAACGATTCCACACTCCTTTAGATAATCACCAAATTCGTGGCTCAAGTACTCTCCACCTCGATCGGAACGCAAGACCTTGATCTTTCGATTGAGTTGGTTCTCAACTTCATTCTTGAACTCCTTGAACTTTTCAAAGGATTCAGACTTGTGCCGCATCAAGTAGATATACCCGTATCTACTATGATCATCGGTGAAAGTGATGAAGTATGAATAACCTCCTCGTGCACAAATGCTCATAGGTCCACACACATCGGTATGTATGAGATCTAACAAGTCGTTTGTCCTAATCCCTTTGTTAGGAAAAGGCGCTTTGGTCATCTTTCCCATCAAACATGATTCGCATGTGTCAATTGGCTCGAAAGCGAATTGATCTAAGAGACCAACGGTTTGCAATCTCTTAATGCGTTTCTCGTTGATATGACCTAAGCGGCAATGCCACATTAGAGTCGTACTTTCATGTGAAATCTTACGTTTCCTACTGTCACGTTCAACACTCAAAACATGTTCGCTAGAATCAAGCACATAAAGACCATTCAATAAATGCGCAACACCATAACAAACATCATCACGCAACAAAGTACAACTTTTGTTCTTTATTACAACACCAAATCCATCCAAGTCTAAATAAGAAATAGAGATAATGTTCCGAGTGATACAAGGAACTACATAGACATCTTTGAGTTCCAAAATGAAACCAGAAGGCAAAGTTACATCCACATTCCCAACGGCCATAGCGGAGACACACGTGCCGTTACCGACGCGGAGTTGTACTTCGCCTTTCTCGAGCCGCCTCCTACTCTTTAGTGCCTGCACATTTCGACAAATGTGAGCACAAGAACCGGTGTCAAAAATCCAGTCTGTGTTAGAGGTAGCGAGAAGGGTTTCAATGACAAATATACCTGAGGTAGAAGGCTGGACGGTTCCCGCCTTCTTGTCAGCGAGGTACTTGGGGCAGTTCCTCTTCCAATGGCCCGTCTTGCTACAGTAATAGCATACGGTCTCGGAAGTGGCCGGGTTCTTCTTTCTCTTGGAACCCTCGGGAGCTCCCTTGGCCGGACCTTGGGGCGTCACCAGGCCTTTGCCCTTTTTAGTTCGGCGGGTCTTTCTTTTCTTGCTCTTCTTGCTCTTGTCACTCACCGCAAGAACATCTTTGGGGCCCTTCTCTTTCTTGAGACTCTCCTCCGTCTCGACAAGCATGTTTTGGAGATCATCCATGCTCTTGTCCATACCATTCATCCGGTAGTTCACAACAAAACCGGTGAAGCTGTGAGGGAGAGAGTTGAGAATAAAGTCTTGAATCGCCCCTGACGGGAAGGGCGTATCAAGCCTTTCAAGCTGCCGAAACAACCCCGCCATCTTCATGACGTGTGGCCCGACTTCGTGACCCTCCGCCAATCGAGTATTGGCGACGGCCTTGATGAGACGAGAGACCATTTCAAACACTCCTAGACCACTATCCATGAACTCCTTTTGGAGTTCTGACTCCATGACAGCGACAATCAAGACGGACATCTCCATGTCGTCCGTGACGTGCTTGTCATGTTTGTCCTGATCCGCTTTAGGGGCATCCGACTTGGGAGCCGCGGGGACGGGAGTGGTCAAGAGATATTCCTTCTTTTCAAACCTAAGGACAAGCCTAAGGTTCCGGTGCCAATCCAGAAAGTTGGCACCGTTGAAGGCGAGCTTCTCTTTCTCTAAAAGAGAACGTAGCGAAAAAGACGAGGAAGACATCTACAACAATTTTCAAATTAAAGGTCAATTAGTTTATGTTTTGTTTTAATTTCCAATAAAGTAAAACTTTCACTACTTTAATATAAGTCCCTAAAAGTAATGAATTTTCAAGACCCCCATTTTCGTTGAGATGATGCCGGCGTCGGCACAACATCAAAGCAACTAATAATGAGGTAGGTTCTCCTTAACCAATCATACAACTTTATGACTCTTGGTTCGCGTCGCGAACTTCACTCCAATGTCCAATCCGATTAGGGTCCATTGTTAAGTAACTCCTCTCTATTTGCTCCTTGCAAATCCGATTTACACCCCGACTACCTATGGTGGACCACGATGTCCGCGTCGGCGGAATGCATCAATGGCCGAACATAAGGCGTGAAGGGGATAGAGAGAAGGAGAGTGATTTGGCTCAATCGTTTGGGACAAACAATTATGTGACTCTTGTTTGGTGGTCGTGTAAGCATACACCCATACCTATCCTGTGACATTCATAGCATTCACAAACATTCACATAATAAGCATCTCAAGCATTGTTGTGGGTTTGTATGGCTCCCGCTTGCATTAGTTTTCGCCGCATCTCCATGTAGCAAAACTAATCTAACCTTTGTCCCTCCCACTAAATTCTATATGGATCTAAATCCTATATAAAATAAAGGAACAAAATTACATGTGTAAATTTCTATTCCCATCCTAACCTTAGGGGCATGCAAGCCACACAAGTTACACAAAAATTAATCAAAATTAATTAATGGCACCAAAGGCCTAATTACACACAATCACACATGCATTCAATTTACAAACCACAAGGCATTGAATTATGAGCCATACTAAACCCACATCCTCCTACAAAACAAAGTTAGCACAAGTCTATCCACTAGTGTACTTTGTTTATAATTAATGACTTTCAAGTGTCTTTGCGTATTATTTGCCATTCGCAATTTCCGTGTATAAATGCTCAAATTTCAAACAACCAAACTTGTTTAAATTCCTTTTGAAAACTTTTCAATCATCAAAAAACTGAAAGGAGATCGCACAAGGAGTATCCTAATTACTTTTTCAACTAGTTTGAATAATTAGATAAATAATACTTTGATAAAAAAGTATCTAATGGGACACGACAAAATCCACAGTTTTCGGTCTCCAAAAATTATGAAATAATTTATATAAGCTCCTTGTCTAGATTGTAAATACCAGTCAAAATTTCAGGAAGAGATCATATACCATCTGAGAGAATCAAAAAAGACAAATCTGAAACAAGTGCGCGAACGCACCGTTTTGAGATATTCTGTTTTTCTTCTCAACCATCCGGTCTGAAAGATCACCTTCCATCCAGTTTTTTATACATACAATATACATAGAAAAACTTGTTTAATCTATTGGCTAACTATTCATGAAAAGAAAACCACTAAGTTCTGTTTAAGAAATTCAAGTTACAAGCTTAACAATCGACTAGACCTGTACAGGAACAGACTATCGACCGAAAAGGTTTGACCTGGTTGAGGTACCAAACTTCCATGAAAAATTATGAAATTAATTTTCCTGGAATCCTAACTTAAAAATAAACAACTCTATTCAAACAATTTTCCAGAAAGAGTTCTCAGTTGGTACAGTTTATTAGAACAATCAGTTTGCTCAATAAACCAGATCTGACGAGATCTTTCTTTTCATACTTGAAAAACCACGAATTAATCTGAACCATGCAACATTCTATACATGTCCAGAAAGTGTTTCAAGTCCTCTTTAAATCTAGCCAAAGAACACTGGTACTTATATTCAAAATATAAATCTTTTAAGCCATTCAAACAGAACAGTGCAAGCAGAAACTGGTTCTGCGCACCGTTGCCATTTTATTCACAGTAAATCCATACAATTTCAGAAAAATGTGAATCCAACGCCAAAAGAACCACAATCCACAGATCTACAACTTTCTAGTTGACAGAAAAAATTTCCAGAGAACATTTCATAGCGAAAAACGCATAACAACACAGAAATTGCTGTTTCCAGACAGCAAGCAATAGCATCAACTCTACTAATCCATTAATTAACCAATTTCTCTTAATTAAGTGTCAAAATAACTTAAGCACGAACCTGGCTCTGATACCACTGTTAGGAAGTGCACAAATTTAATTTTTAGACTAATTACTCTTAATTAATCCTAATTAAACTAAGTGCAAAGGAGATCTAGTGCAAAAGCCATCCAAACACACAAGAGAAAGAGGGAAAAAGGGCTACCTCTTGCGAACTTGTAATCGCAAGGCTCGAATCCGTCGAGTCGAGGTTGTGCGCACCACCACGCGTGTCTCGGCCTCAAGTCCACCAAGGTATTAACCAAAACCTCGATCTATGCTAGTAGATGAGAGGTTAAGCCTAATCCCTTCCTTCCCTTTGCCTTAATTAACTATTTAATTGGATGGAGGCAAGAGGTGCTCAACACATGAGCTTAAGAGAGCAATGGTGGAGAGGAAAAATTCTGAAATTTTTCCTTTAATTTTCGTCCAAAATATTAGGGAGAGAGAAAAAGGCAAGGTGACTAGGGTTTTGGCTCCCAAAGTGGTCCTTTTATAGACCAACCACTCTCCCAAAAAGTTGTAACTAATTTACAACTATGCCATCACTAGGGCAGCCATAAAATGGGCCTAAATGGGCTCCATTAATTATTTAATTGGTCCTCTAATTCAATTAATTAGTGGCCCAATTAATTGCTCTCAAGTTGGACCTTTAATTTACAATTTAAATATAGGCCCGTTAGCTCAAATTAATTACTTTAATTAATTCATGTTGAACAAATTAATTATCAACAATTTGATAATTATTTAAGGATTAGAATATGCATTAATTTATTTCTATATAATCCGTTTGACTTAATTAATTAATTATGACGGTTCGCAACAGTACATAATTAATCAGTCAACATATCATATTGTTGCATTCCTTAATACAACCAAATAAATAATGCACGCATGGTCAAAACCTATTTGTGTGACCCTTTGAGGATTTATGCTCTGTTGGACATGGAAAATAAATCGCTATTTATTTCCAATAATCATAAGCGGTATCTAGCAACACGTTATGATTCCCAATTCGCATAAATAGTGTACTGCTACAATATTTTTAATCCTGCATAAGAAATAATAGTATTTCCTTGTCTGATTCTTATGTCACATGATATCATCGTATAATCCAAGATAGGAATGTGTCATTCTTGCAGATTATACGTTTCTTGATCTAGAGATGACTGTATCAGTTGCTAGCAAACAATCCATCTCCATCAAGGGGCCCAAACAGATATCATCGCTCACTAAGTTAATTAATGAGGGACATACGGTTTTCTTGATGAACAACTTTTCCCCGCACAATTCAAGAGAACATAAATAAAGTCCGTATAGCAGCCCTTATCAGGAATCAACGGTAGACGATATTTATTGAACCTATCCTCATGTGGAAAAGCTGAACCATCTCAAACTTAGAATCAAACTCAAATGAAATAAATAATGACACATAACACAATCCATATATTTATTTCACTGGGTCGCGTCCTGTACTATGTTCTATAACATATACATATGCAATTAAGTTGGCAACTCCTTACCTATGATCTGTAGAACTTAATCATCACTTAACTTGCATACTAATCTTATCCGATAATTAATATTCCTTGTTAATTATCAAGATTACGGACCTTTTAGATTTATTATTGTCATTTAATTATAAATGAACTACAGAGATCCACAATTCAGATCCTCAACCTGAATGATCTGTCAATTAATAAATCAAGGAATAAATGATAAAATATCATCAATCACATAAACCATAGAAGTGGCCATTTAATAATTGGCTCGTAGGACATAACTCTAACAAATCCTACGGACATAAACTCCAAAGCATAGACCACCTATGCTTTGCAAAGCATTTTAGCCAATCTCTCTCTCTATATATATATAGAGTTTTGCTATGGTGAGTTGCGCTCAAAACTCCTAAATCTAGTTCAAAATGACCGATCCAAACCATCTAATACGATCTCTCTATTGAAATCTCCATGCAGACCACATTTTACATTTTTTTCGAAATTTGTAAGTATTTTTTTGAAATTTTAGAAAATCGTTTTCTCAAATTAGTTCTGAACCGTTAAAAAACAGCAGTATTTAAAAATCCGAAAAAAATACTTAAGAATTCCAAAAAAATATAAAATTTGGTCTGCATGGAGATTTTGTTAGGAACTCAAGTCTTTGTGCAATTTTAATTTTTATTAACATTTAACAAACAATTAACACGCACGAAAAACAGATCTAGTTATTCAAGTCATTTAACATATAAAATGAGAAGCGTAGGATGTTACCTCTTTCGAAATCGTATTTGAAAGGCTCGAACCTATGCGTAGAAGTCGATGGGTAGCACACCACCACCGTCTCGTCGCCTCGAGTCCACCTAGAAAATTAACCCAGGTCTCAAGATAAGTGCTAGTTTGTCCGAGACGATAATTAATTCCCTTTGAATTCTTTCGCACGATTAACTATTTAACTGGAAGGGAAATCGCTCAACGCATGAGCTAGAGATGGAATTAAGAGCTTAAAATTGGAGAAACAAATTTTCTCCACTGTGAACAGTACGTAAACAGTACATGAACAGTGCGTGAATAGTGCGGCCAAGGAGAGAAGAGAGAGAGAATTAGATTTTTCTCCGACTTGTTCCCAAAGAAACAATCAATATATATATGGAACGTTTTCTATAATTAGATTTCTCTCTTCCTATTTTCTCTTAGACACAAATGCCCCTCTATGGCCGAAATTTTCAGAGATTAAGTGGGCCAAATCCATATGATATAGTGGCCCATTAATTCACTCTTTCAATTCATCTCATATCGGACTTTCAGTTAACCGATTAACTAAAAGGCCAATTAGCTCAGTATAATAAATATGCGTTGAACTAACTTAATTATTATCATATTAATAATTAATTTGGAATTAGCATATACATTATATTATTTTTATATGATCAATTTGAGTTAATTAATTATAACGGTTCGCAACGGTATATAATTAATTAATCAACTTATCATATATTCGCAGTACTCGCTACTGCAAACAAATAAATAATGCACGTTTGGTTAAAGTTCTATTTGTGTGACCCTTTGAGGATTTATGCTATGTTGGCTATAAAAATAAATCATCATTTATTTCCATTAATCATAAGCGGTATCTAGCAACACGTTATGATTCACAATTCGCATAAATTAAATACTGTACCAATACAGCACTTCAATCCTGCATAAGAAATGGTGTCTTATTGTTTTGATGCTTATGTCACATGACATCCTTGTATAATCCAAGATATGAATGTGTCTTTCTTGCAGATTATACGTTTCTTCATCTAGAGATGATTGCATAAGTTACTAGCAAGCAATCCATCTCCATCAAGGGGCCCAGTGGATATCATCACTCGTTAGGTGAACTAACGAGGGACATACGGTTGTCTTGATGACCAGTTTCTCCCCGCACAATTTAAGAGAACATAAATAAAGTCCGTATAGCAGCCCTTATCAGGAATCAGCGTTAGACGATATTTATAGAATCTATTCTCATGTGGAGAAACTGAACCATCTCAAACTCAGAATCAAACACGTATGAAATAAATAATGACACATAACACAATCCATATATTTATTTCATTGGGTAATGTCATGTACTATGTTCCAGTAACATATACATATGCAATTAAGTCGATAACTCTTTACCTATGATTTGTAGAACTTAATCATCACTTAACTTGCATACTGATCTTATATGATAATTAATGTTCCTTGTTAATTATCAAGATTATGGACTCTTTAGAGATATTATTGTCATTCTAACGAATGATCTACAGAGATCTACAATTCAGATCCTCAACCTGAATGATCTGTCAATAATAAACTCTAGAAACAAATGATCAAGTATCATCAATAACATAAACTAATATAATAGCCACCAACTGATTGGCTTCTAGGACATATCTCTAACAGATTTCAATAGAGAGATCATATTGGACGGTTTGGATCGGTCATTTTGAACTAGATTTAGGAGCTTTGAGCGCGACTCACCAAAGCAAAATTCTGTATATATATATATATATATGTGTGTGTGTGTGTGTGTGTGTGTGTGTGAGCGCGCGCGCGCGCTATTGTGCATCGCGATGTATTTAGACTTTTGTATATATATCGCGATCATTATCCGTCAACCACTTTATAAATTGACAAATCTAATTAAACCAATCCAATCTACATATTGAAATCTCATTACAAACCAAAATTTATATTTTTTGAAATTTTTTTACTATTTTTTTTCGAATTTTCAAAAACTTTCCTTTTTTTGGATACCATTTAATAATAAGGAAATTCTAAAAATGACAGGTTTTAAAAAATTCGAAAAAAATAGTAACAAAATTTCAAAAAATATAAAATTTGGTTTGTTATGAGATTTCAATATATAGGTTGGATTGGTTTAGTTAGATTTTCAATTTGTAAAACTATCGACATATATGGTCGCAATGTACAAAAGTCTTAATACATCGCGATGCACCATAGTATTTCTCTATATATATATAGTGTCCTTTTTTTCCCTGATATATGAGGAAACAAATATGGAAGAAAATCGTGAGAAGATTAATCTAATAGGCTGGAGAATTTTCGTCCATGATTCAATTTTTTTTTTTAATTTCTAATTAGATTCAAAATAATCAAAGACAAATTTCTATAGTAATTATGATTAGAGGGGGATATTTCTAATTTAAAAAATTGGAGGGATATATTTCTAAGATCGCAAAGGTCATATTTAGCATAAAAGGGACAAATGCCATGGTAAAATAATAGTTTACGCAACCAAATCTATTAATTATATATACTTAGAGAGTTGCTTATTTTCGAGAAAGGTACTCAAAATATTTAATTTTTATAAAATAGTATTTTTTGGCAAAACGCATTTCTTTTTGAAATACAGATCAGAATTGCTGAGTGGGACGGTGGGGGCCGGGAGTCCGAGCACATTTGAATAAAAATACGAAAAATTTTAAGCCTTAAATAAAAATATACAATAGATGTGCTTAAAACTTCTAATCACAGAATAAAGATTATATCGGTAGTTATGATTTATGAATCAAGTTGATAATGTTAAAAAGCCAAACTTACCGACCTATTATGGACTACCAACAAGGGATATAATATATGTACTGGCCATTTTGTACAATCGTAATTATTTTTAAACCTGCTTCCATCAGGAAGAGAAAAATTCAAATTGACCAATTCCATTTCATATATATTTACAGAAATTGTGACCTCACCTCTTTGACATTCATCCCCCGATCTCTATAAGAGCAACATTTAATTCATAGGAATCATAGCACAAGGCACAACAATGACAGAGAAAGAAGTAAGGCTGTTCGGTTCGTGGGCCAGTGCCTTTTCGCTGAGGGTAGAGTGGGCCCTGAAGCTCAAAGGAATCGAGTATGAATTTGTGAACGAGGACATACCGTTCAATAAGAGCGAGGAGCTGCTGCGGCTCAATCCGGTCACAAAAAAGATACCGGTGCTGGTGCATAACAGCAAGCCGCTTCCCGAGTCATTGGTTATCATTGAGTATATTGATGACACGTGGACAGAAGGGTACTTGATCATGCCGAAAGATCCTTATGAAAAGGCGCAGGCTAGATTCTGGGCTAAGTTTGCCGAAGATAAGGTACATTATGCAACTTTTCAGTTCAGATTTTCTTTCATGATAGTATTTAGTTTATTAGTGGGGAATTTTTCTTATTGATTTGGTCGAAGAGATATTCTAGTTACAAAATAACTAAAGTTCAGAGGTTCTGAAATTTGTTGATCAAGTTACAAATGACTAACCAGTAGCCCTGTTCAAGTTCAAATGTCAGTTCAGTCTTAATGAAAAACAAATATATTTATATTCTTCTTGGACCAATGGAATGATTGAGACCAATATATAATTGCTCTAGATAAATGTGGATTTCGGTTTGGATATACTGTTGGAACAGAGAAATGCTGTCTAGCCCCAGGTTTAACACCTGTAGTAGTTTTTTTTTATTTTTTTATCTTACTTTACTTTTGTACCGTTTGCATTAGCGAAAAATAAATAAAGGGGGCGTAAAAAGATCTGTTATTTGTATTTCTTAAAATTCATTTATATATTACATTTATTGAAAAAAAATTTCAAAAATTAATATGGGGTATCTGTCTGTATGATCAAACATTTTATCATTCGCTCTGAAATTAAAGATGTTTTAACAATGCATAAACACAATTTTGCCATTATTTGTGTTTTAAACTGTATGCATCGTCCAAGAAAAACGTGAAATTAATACTTCATGCTTCTACAACTTCCTGCAAGCACACCTAGCTTACTGTGCTTGCACTCTAGAAATTCCAAAGCATCCTCATCATTGATTGTATAATACATGCGCACATGTTTTGAACAAAATGTTTAGGTTACCCTAGTAGAATGTGCAGCATCCTGATCATTGACTGTGAATTTGAAAGAAGTTCTCGTTAAAAAATGTTGGTGTGCAAAACTGCAAATCATATATTCTAGAAAACATGCAATAATGCGTTCTCCTTCCAATTGAAATCAACATGTGTACCCAGACGTTATCAGACAAATATATGTATACCATTTTAATTTTATCAGTTGTTTTGCATTTATGTACATTTATGTCCTTTCTGTACTCATAAAAATTTAAAGTTCGAATTCATTCATGTTTCCCCGTGTAATCAGTGTCTTCCGGCAACTTTCGGAGTCTTTTTAAAAGAAGGGGAAGCTCAGCAGAAGATGCTGCATGAAGCTCGTGAGGCTTTCAAGACTCTGGAGCAAGCCCTCGGCAGTAAAAATTTCTTTGGTGGTGATCAAATCGGATACTTAGACCTTGCGATTGGTTGGTATGCATTCTGGGTACCTATTTATGAAGAGATAGAAAGTGTCAGTATAGTTGACAATGAAAATGCACCATTGTTGAAGGCATGGTTTGCAAGAATTTTAGATGTCGACATGATTAAGACAAGTATGCCGCCAAGAGAGAAGATTTATGAGGTTTCCAAGCATCTACAAGTGCATTGGAAAAATGCTTCTCCGTTGAAGTAATTAATGGTATCAATGGAAATAAGTACAAGTTAGTTTTTATGAACATGTTGAATAATATGTATGGGTGCAGGATTTGTCATTAAGAGATCCATTCTTCTTATGACAGTTAGATATATATATCTACTACCGAATGTCAAATTACCCTTCTTCTTCTTCTTATTATTATTATTATTATATATATATATGTATTTTTGCTATTGTTGTGTTTTAGAATATAAGCAGGTTATTATATTGGTTGTACATTGTAACTTCCTTATTTTATTGGGCCGAGACAAGCAGCTAGTCCTAAATCATCATTTTTGTGTAGTCTATACATCAAGTCATCTCACAGTCAAGTACTCCTTTTCCGTCGTCAGATAGTTTTTTTTCAAATAGTTCCAGAATTCCAGCCACAAAAAATTTAAGGGGCCGTTTGGATCGCTCAGGAATAAGAGAAATAGTCTATTTCTAGACGGAAAACATTGAAAAGTGTGTAACTTTGTGAGAGAAATTTATATCTACACTACAAAACAAAGGGTCTTTACATAGATTTTTGTTACTACACTTTTTGCTTAGTCTTGTAATTAGGCATATTGCAAGAATCTCTTGCTAGACTTTTGATTTGTTAACATAAAAAAAATACAACTAGATTTTGATTGCTAGACTTTTGCTTTGTCTTTTCAGTACCATTTCTTTGCAACACCACTGGACCGGAACCGCAAGATCAAATTGGTCTAGCAATTTTTTAGCCTCCATTAAAAAAATAAAAAATTAAAAAAATTACTGTATCTCATTATTTTTTTTACTCTCTCCCTTTCACTGTATTTTTCCGAATTCTTTGTTTCCTCCCTTTCTCTTTGTTTCTTCACTCTCTCTCTCTCCTAGGGTTCCAATCCATCTCCACCACCGCCACATCTCCGCCATGTCAAGAGTCGTCGGTGTTCCCAAGCTCCACCGCCATTTACTGACCCGTTACCTCTTCTCCTCTCATCTTTTCTCTTTCTTGTTTCTCTCTAGCGAAACCTCGAGCAATTCGTTTTATGGCGAACGAATCCACCTCCACCGAACCCTCACCACTGACCGTCGATCCGATGGAGGAGAAGGAGAAGGAGCTCCCGATTTCTTCCACGACGATGAACCGAGATGCGTCGCCTAGATCTCGGAGCTTCAGACAGAAGCATGGCGCATTCCAATGGAGATTTCTCCGACTCGGCCTCCGCCTCTCCTTTTGACGTCGAGAATGGAGGGATGCGAACTAGCCAATATATGGCGAAGCTGGAGTTGCTAATGGGCCGGGTTGAGTCAACAACAGGGCTTAGCTGAGGTGATATTTGATAATTTGGCGAAGCTGTTAGTTAATTTGTTAATTTTTATATGTAATTTTATATTTTTTGTTTCTGGTATTTAGTGCCACATCAAACATCATATTAGATAAGGCCATAGATTCTGACGATGCATAGTACCACGACTTCCTTCGGCTGGTAATTGATTCCATATCGTTTAAATTTTAAGCATCACAAATAACTTCAAATTTTCAAATTTTGGAGATCAGTGGTTACAACTTCTAAGTAATGGGATCAACTACTCCATAGAGCCCTTATCTTAAAATGGTAACGCAAGTCAACTAACTTCTATGTCAGAAAGCAGGAATTCTGACACGCAAAGTTTTATCTTATAAACATTTGTTAACATTTGAAAAATGTATTTGTGTAGGATCATGTGGAGGGATACCAAGAGTTATCAGCAAAAATAAAGACATTTTTTGTTACAGCTGAGGTAATATTTGTGTAGGATGGGATAACAAGAGTTATCAGCAAATTTTAAAATGGGCCCGGTTGAGTCAACAACAGAGCTTAGCTGAGGCAATATTTGCTAATGGGCCTAAACTTAATAATACATAGGAGTTCATTTGTATGACATTAAATAATTAAAAATTTAACTCTTTAAATTAATCAAGTAGAGTACTAATTTATTAATGCAAAGTCTATATACCATGCTCTCTGATGCAAGTGTAATATCCTTGTTGTAGACTGTAGAACAAGATTATGGTGTAAACTTCCCATTTATTAAGGCCACAAAATAAAAATGATCGAGCACAGAACAAACAAATTATTTTTTTTCAATTCTATTATGATTTAAACAGCCTTTTTAGCAGAAATAATATTTGCAGGGGCTTATGGGCAACGATAGTTGTTTCATTCTTGGCAAGTACCAGAAGCAAGTGTGTGTGCAGGGTGAAGGTTTTAGTTTCTGTCAGGTATGCCTTTTCTCGAATCCACCTTTCTCAAATCACTGGTGAGATCCCTTACAATATTGGATTTCTTTAAATAGCCACTCTGTATGTGTAAACCTTCTTTTTAAAAATTATCACTGTCTTGGTGTTTAGAAATTTTTTTCCTTTTTCTTTTTCTTACAGTTTTAAGTTGTTTTGCAGATTACTTCAAGGAAATTGATTAACCAGACTGATTCCACCAATACTAGGAAACCTATCTTACGTTGGCAAATTGTGAGTTCTCTGTGGATACATTGTAAATTTCATTTAATTTAATTTACTTAAAAGAAGTTTTTTCTTATTATATTAATTCCCCAATTTTCTTCAAGGTATGTATAAGTTTTAAAACATATATCTCAGAGGTGTTTGTGAGATGTTGTATCTGCATATCAACAATACTTTTTATTTTACCAATTGTGAATTAAAGTTTCTCAAAAAATTTCACTTATCAGCAGTATAAAGAACTAGTATGATGAAAACAACAGACAAATTACCTCACTTCTTAGTTCAAGGACTATTAGTTTGTAATAAGAAATGAATTAATTTTTTATACAAAAAAATTTAAATTGAAGGGCTGAAGGCTTGTATGTAGGCTGGGCATCATGTTCCTTAGATCCTTTTGAGATCAGCCATGATGTCTAATGGATCCTTTGATGGCCTAAAACTGGTCGACTTCGAGCCATGATCAGAGATGGAGGATGATGTCATTATCCGATCTGATGGACTTGGTCGATTCTCCTTCGCTGGTGTCTTTGATGGCCACATTGGCTTCTCCTCCGGTCGATTTCTCAGGTCTCTTTTTTGTTCTTATATATGTAGTTATGAGAGAATAGTTCATAGATGCTTCATTTGGGTATTTGCATTCGTGTTCAAATTGTTAAGGTTTGAGGCCATTGTTACTGTACGTTTCAATTATCTCCATTTTTCTCTCCTGTACATTGTATGTACTGTTTACTACTTGAAGCTTAGGTTTGCTTGTGGCTGAAATATATATTTTAACTGAATTTGAACGCACTAGTTCATTTGAACTTGATCTCTGACAGGATATAATATCTCCTTTCTCCTCATCTGCTCTGATTGGAATGCCAATGAGGAAATTCTTCTTTGAGGTACACTTTAATTTGCCTTCCAGCTAGATGTAAACCTAGTCACTTATTCGCATCATCATTCGCTTTGCTTTCCTTGTTAATTTTTTTGTTATTGGTTTCAGTTTCATCTGCTAAGGCTCAGTTGGATTTGTCGGAGTAGGTTACATCATCTCCCTAATAGCGGTATCCTTGCATCACAAGCAAATCATTTGGATTTGCGCCTTGTTCAGTTAATATAGAGGGTGATGAGAGGTGTTGTGTTTTGAAGGAAGGTTTTTAAGATTTTGAATGATGTTTGTATTAGTTTTGTATTGTAATTGTACAATTATTTCTATTTCATTAATAAAATTAATTTACATAATTTCATTATGTTTTGTATCATGATTTAATTATTTCCAAATGACGATAAATTATAAAATGTTGCTAGAATTAAAATGGTGTTGTCAATGAATTTGCAAGATTTTTTTGGTAATGCAATAGTTAAACCAAAGGTGTAGCAAGGAATTGGTGTTTGCTAGATTTTTTTGATCATGCAATAAATAAATCAAAGGTGTAGCAAGCAATTGGTTCTTGCTAGACTTTTTTTTACATTCACCAACATAGTAAAAAAATCTATGTATAGGGGCTTGCTAGACTAAACATAGCATGATTTTAATGAGTCTAGTAAAAAAAGATAGCTAGACTTTTTAAAGCATATTGATAGAATATTATGTCTGGCTAAAGACCACTATTGTTGTAGTGTAGGAATAGTTATTCCTAGGAAGAGGCTATTCCTAGCTCCATCCAAACGGCCCCTGAGGGTATTAGTTATTCGGAGTAAAAAAAATTATTTTTAAATGATCAAGAATAAGTTTTTTGGGATCTAAAGTATTATTTTTAAGTGGTCTAACATCAAGATTAAATTTTTATTCCTTGGGTGTTTGGATATGTGGATTAAGAAGTGACTGCGACCACTTTTTAATCTGGATTGAAAAGATGATCCAAATGCCCTAAAAATAAAAATTTAACTTGGATATTGGACCACTTAAAAATAACACTCTAGATCCCAAAAAAATTTACTCTTGATCATTTAAGAATAATATTTTTTACTCTAAATAACTAATTAATCTTAATTTTATTTTTAAATGATCCAAATCGTCTCCTAAAAGAAAAAAAATAATGACCATAGAAGTCCACATTATGTCATTACAGCAATCGCAGTGGATTCATCTTTACCGCTTTATTAAATTTAGACATTTGAGAACAATACAATTTACAATTTACAGTAAATCGCATATTTAAGAACAGTCCGATTCGACTTTAAAGTACTTCTTATTGTAGTTGTAACTTGTAAGTAGTGAATTTGTGGGGCTTTTTGTTAAGAAATAATTAAGGTCTTATAGCTTGGAACAAAAAATGTCCATCTGACCCAAAAGAAACTGGAAAGGCCGGATTGCATGAAGGGGGTACCTGGTAGGCGGTAGCATGTGCACACCTGTGTTTCTTTTCTTCTTTTTCTCAGCTCCGAACTTTTTAAATCTAGACCGGTGATATTGAAATCAACGGTCCCAAGGCCCAGAAAAGTAAGTTGATGTCAGTGACGCACCTTGCAATCCCCAGTTTACACTTAGGTGTTTTGGAGCATTACTAAATAGCCGATAATAAATTTATTAAAATTAGTAAATTACCTTTACATATCAAGAAAAGGATGGGGGTAATGTTGAATTAGACGTTTTACTTGTCAATTTTACTAAAATGCGAAAATTACCCCATAAACGTATAGTCTAATGAGAAAATATCTATTGTGAACCATGATGCATAGAGGGCTCCGTGCACCATGACCGTTTGATCGGTGATTTTGCAAATTGACAAATCTAAATTAACCAATTCAATCTATATATTGAAATCTCATAGTAAATAAAATTTTACAATTTTTGAAATATTTTTACTATTTTTTTTCAAATTTTTTAAACCTTGCCATTTTTTTGCTACAAATTAGTGTATTTATAGCAAAAAAAAAAATAGCAAGTTTTAAAAAATTCGAAAAAAATAGTAAAAAAATTTAAAAAATTATAAAATTTTGTTTGTTATGAGATTTCAATATATAGATTGGATTGGTTAATTTAGATTTGTCAATTTGCAAAATCACCGATCAAACGGTCATGGTGCACGGAGCCCTCTATGCATCATATGGTTCACAATAGATATTCTCATGAGAAATTGCTGTTTTACTTTGGTAACTTCATCAACCAATACTTTGTAACAAATTATCGATCTCTCTTACGCTCCTTTCTATTTGAAAGGTTTGAAATTTATAATGTTAGTTAATTTTGCTGCGTACAGATTTTACCGTGAAAATGTCAAATGTTTTCATCGAAAAATAAAGAAAGGTTAATTGTCGTAAATTATGTTCACACGGTATTTTTATATGTTTTAGTGTAAGTGATTTTTTTTTCACAAAGTTAATACAATAATTATACTTTATTAACTATATAGGTTTTATTTGTTTTTGTCAAAATGGCCAATTGTTGGGCACGAAGAAAATAAAATAAAAAAGCCACTTCATTGGAACAACTAATATATTGGATGTGCTTTTAACTTTTAATCACAGTCTCAGAGATTAAAAATTATTATAACTTGATTATTGTGAATCAAGTTGATAATGTGAATTACACGTGTATTCCCCCCCACAACGTGATACAATGGCAATTAAATGTCAAATTGACTGTCATCAGGGGAGAAAATTCAAATTGACCGATTTTATTTTATAGATGATTTCTGAAATTGTGGCCGTCTCTGTTGACTCTTCCTCTCCGGTTCTCTACAAATAAGAGCAACATTTCATTCATAGGTAGACAAAAATACACAACTATGGCAAATAAAGAAGTGAGGCTGTTTGGCATGTGGGCCAGCCCCTTTACCAAGAGGGTAGAGTGGGCCCTGAAGCTCAAAGGAATCGAGTACGAGTACGTGAGCGAGAACATACCGTTCAGCAAGAGTGAGGAGCTGCTTCGGCTCAACCCGGTCACCAAAAAGATCCTGGTACTGGTACATAACGGCAAGCCGCTTGCTGAGTCGTTAGTAATCATCGAGTATATAGATGAGACATGGAAAGAGGGGTACTCCATCATGCCGAAAGATCCGTATGACCGGGCTTAGGCTCGATTCTGGGCTAAGTTTGCTGACGATAAGGTATTTCATGGAACCCTTCAGTTTTTTTTTTATTTTTTTATTTTTTTATTTTAAGGATCAGGTGGCAATCACCACCTCTGACAAATTTTATTGATAAAAAATATTACAAAAGTGAAAGTGTAAAAGGAAAAAGTAAGGAAAAAAGACTACCACTATAAATGTACAAAGCTAAAAAGAAAAGGAAAGAAAAAAGAAACTAAAAAGACTAAGCATGATTAGTCCAATTGCTGATTGCAGTAATCTCCTTTAAAATCAAATGCAGCGGTGTCTCAATCCCCTAAAAATGTCTCAATACTCTTCAGTTTTTATTTTATTTATTGTTCCATATAGTACTATTTAGTTAATTAGTTGGTGAATTTATTGGTGTTGACAGAGAGTTAATATTCTGATTTTTTTTTCTTTTTGGGATACAATTAAGTTACATAAAACTAACAATCAGTTCTGCTAGCTCTAATTACCGTGGCTTCAAAGTATAAAGATGGGGAAAATTTTAAATTAAAATATGTGCTGCACAGATAACATGACAAAAGGGGCAAGTGTATTGTATTTAGAGTTTTCTTTGTACCTTTTACAGGACCAAAAGCTTGCAAAAGTCATTGGGTCATACCCCTCTAACAAATGGCCCAATTAATGTATATTAAAAATAATAATAAAGAAGAAGGAGAAGACGACTTGAAAATATATCTGTGCATTAAGTATAAACATTCCAGAATGTTCTCTTATGCTCTAAAATGAGTGGCCTTATGGTACAGACACACGTGTATACCTATCTATCCTTGTCCATTTCGACACATTAATGTCATTTTTTTTTTTACTTTTAAAAAAATTGAAAAGTTCTATTTAATTTTGCGTTTATGTGTTTATCCTATATATGTAAACAGTGTACTATGCATCTTCTTAATGTATTTTCCACGGAAGGGGAGGTGCAGCAGAAGGCGGTAGAAGAGGCTCGTGAAGTTTTCAAGACTTTAGAGCAAGCTCTCGAGGGTAAAAGGTTCTTTGGAGGAGACTGTATCAACTATTTAGATCTTGCGATCGGTTGGTTTGCATTCTGGCTGCCCATTATAGAGGAAACAGTGAGTGTTAGTATGGTTGATGATGCAAATGCACCATTGCTGAAAGCATGGTTCGGAAGATTTTTAGAGGTCAACGTGATTAAGTCAATTCTCCCACCGAGAGATAAAACTTCTGAGATGAGCAAAATACGACGCAACCAACTCCTCTCCAATATGCCTTGATTAAAGAACAGTACTGTTGAATGATGTAACTTCTAGATTAAATAAAGGGGATTGATGAATCAAGTGCAAGATGGTTATTACTTATTATTATTACATAGATGTTGATTGTTGAATAATAAATATGTGGTACTTATTTTCTGCTTCTTTTCTGGCATCGTGTCAATAAGAGCTCTGATCTTCTCATATAATTACATATATACGTTACCAAATGTCAAATTAGCTTTTGTTCTTGTTGGAGTTTCGTCTTCCTGTTCTCTTTTTCTTTAATTTATGCATCTTTCTTGTAATCATAAGCTCTTGGGCAGAATTAGCCTATTAGGTGTGTATTACAACTCAGTATTTTGTTGGGCCAATACAAGCAGCTGCCCTGAATCCATAATTTTGTCCTGACAAGAGGGCTTATTTCTGACGTCAGATTTTGTTGCATTACTTTCCAAATCATTGTTGAAGAAAAAACATGAAAAAGACTAAACTCTGAACAGAATTTTTAGAAAATGAGAATATTTGCTATTCCTCCCAATAGTTTAAATGAACTGCAACATCATTGTAAGAGAGAAGATGTGATTAAGCTAGATTTGATCTATATAGAGACAAGTTTAGGAAATAAGCAATCGCAGGATTGATATATGTATACTTCTCTTTTAAATTGTAACATGTTCCAATGTTTTTTGATATAATAATCATTCTACCTAGCCGAATAATATTGCCGGCCGTTTATACTCAAATTAGTCTGGGCTTAAATTAAATTTAATATCCGTACATGCTTGCCAGAAAAAAGCCCAATGGTCTATTTAGTACAATTTGGTTTCTTAACTAGGCCTTAATTAAGCCCAACTATTTGAGAAGCTTAGTATGACCCAGTGTCGATATCGTTTATTTTGACATGTTCCAATCGTCCCGATCACACTACTAGTCAAGACTCATGAGTGTTCTTTCACAGTTCACACCTCAGATAGGAGTCTATAACCTTCCAAGAAATATATGATAGCTCATTTAAAGAAACATAGGAAAAAAGTACTGTAGAAAATGAGCACAAGATGACAATGCATGCCTCCTCACAAATGCATTTATCCTGGTAAAGAGACATGAAGGAACACGGTTACACTGAAGCAACCATTGACACCGATATATATGTGGAAATTTTAAACGTAAACAAGCCTGTTGGTTCTATATTAATTATTTTTGTGATAATTTGAATTTACGTTTGCCATTACTTTTATGCCTAGTTAAACTGACAAATACTTATCAATTTGTTTTCTGTACTTATTATGGCCTAATTATTTTGTTCTAAGGAGCAGCTTCGATAGAATTCCTGACCAGTTGTCGAAAAGTATACAATGCATTTATTAGATTTTTCACTATGCAAAATGTTTCATTTTTCTTTAACAAATACTTAAGTTCTGTGGCTTTGTTAAAAGTTAAATTATATATTTTGTCAAAAGTTAAATTCAGAAAATTTCCATTTCTTAGTGACTTCGCATGAAACAAGTTTTGTGCCTCATCTCTCAACATGTTATTTATTTATTTGTGGTTGATCAGAAAAAAAAAAAAATCCGACTCTTTGGCTTTTCACTTTTCAACATGAAAATAGTAAAAGGTATCAGTTAATCATTACCGTGATCTAAATCACATAAGATGTGTGATATAAAAATTGACATAAGGCTCATATTTCTGATGAATTACATAAAAATTACAGAAATATTTTTTTACTTAATTCAATAAATGCATCATCTCTAAAGTCTTAATATCCAACTTGGCCTTATCTTCTGCAACGTCCAGAAATTATGATAATCTGATAAGGAAGATAACATTTAATTACTACGTACCTGTTTAATAACTAGCTGGTCCCATTGACAGTTTCCCTAGCCTTCTTGCCTTTGATTTCGCCATAGAAGTATGAAACAAAGCCCCATAGTGAGAGTGCCAAAGCGACTCCTTTACCACTGCTAAACGGCTCGCTGAAAAACACCACGGCAAGAACCTCAGTAACTGGTATAAGGACGGTCATGATAACTCCAGCTAGTAGAGCTGAGCCATAGAAGATGGCACCAACCGTGCCTAGGAAGAAGCATTGGTACATGATGGCACTCCCGACTAGCACAATGTAGTATCTGGCCTCGCCTAGCTCGAAATCACGAGCTTCTCGATGGATTGCCTGCATTTATTTATATAATTGTTTTTGTCATATGTTTAATTATTTATTTTTTACACAGCAAAAAGGGTCAGCACTATGCCATCTCAAATGGTTAATTTGAGTTCTGGAAATCAACTCCTACCATTTAATTTTTCATAAACCTTCTATGTTGAACTTTTAATTGGTGCAATGTCAAATTAATTCCCATATATGTTTTTGTTTTATTTGGAACAGTTGAATTATTATTATTTTTTTCAAAAACAGTGAGTAGGTCCAGTGTTTTAATACCGTACATAGCAGAAAATTCCAGCAATACCAGCAAGCGGAGCAGTAATTGAAACGACAGTATTAGATAAAAAGAGCAAATACCGAAAATTTTCAAAAAATATCTGATTTCGGCCACTGACCAGTAGGGTTGCCGGTTTGGTATTAAAAATACTTAGTAGGTCACAAAATAACAAATATATTTTGGAAATGTATCATATGCAAACTTATTATGCCAAACGAATGTTTTCCCTTGTAAAAATTACATAAGTGCATTTATTACACAGAAAATGTAATTGATCATGAGTTTGTTCAGAATCAAAGTATATGTACATATATAACATAATATTAATAGAGATAAGCATCGAACTATGATTTAAATCGTCCTGCCAGAGTATGATCATTTGAAGTTTAATCTATGATTTAATCTATTTTTTTCGTACGTAGAGTATATATCACTCCGGTCAAAGATATATTGAATTGTAAAAATACTTTTTTGAAAAAGAATAATAAATTAATAGTATATTACGTCCTTATGTTATGCCACTAAATTGTTTTTATACTGAATCTGGAAGATGTTGCCATCACCAATTCTGGACCCTTTAGATGTTGCCACTAAGTTGTTCTTTTTATGACTTATGAGATGCATATCTATAACTAGTAGATGCAAAGTAAAACGTCACATGACATACATCCAGATGTGCCGAAATTTAATCAAGTCTTTTAGATATGGCTCATCATTCCGAGTAATTGGTAGGGTCCATATCGTCTGATTGAATTTATTTCTCTTGAATAAGTGCATGTGCATTAAATGAGACTGCATTATCATATGAGGCTTCTGGGCTTCTGGCTAGGCCTGTTTAACGTTTACAAAGGAAAATGGAATGGCCCGTTTCGTTTGCCATTCTGTTTCGGTAACGAAATGTATCGGGCGGTCCGTTAACTGTTCTGTTTGGATGGAACGTGTATATTTGCACTGTATTTCACCCAAACGAATGACGAAATATGTTTTGTTTACCGTTCTGTCCCTAAAAGTAATGAAATTTTATACCATTAGCTGTTCTGTTTGGACGGAATTAATGGAACGGAAAAATGGTAAACGGTATACCGTCTGCAACCATACTTCTGGACTCATGAACTTTGTGTCCAATGAACTACCAATCGTTCAATCCTTCTTTTATTTTTTTTCGGAAACATATGAGTCTGGCTGATTCGGGTTGTGTGTCGTGATCCTTTACTCACCATTGGGCATTTCCCTGTTGTAGGGGTTTTCAATAGAATGCATGCACTAAGTGTAATAGATGTAAAACATTATGCATGATAGTCATATTTGCGTGCAAGTTAAAATTGAAAGCAATTTGATTTATTACATTTGAACACTCAACCAACTACTCCCAACAAAATTCTTCACTTTTTTTTTTTAATTTCAATGATAATTCAAAATTAAATTAACATAAATAGATTACGAAAATGAAAATTTTAAAATCAGGAAGTTCGCAATCATGTTTACTTACTCACCCATTAAAAGAAGGAAAGGAGATTGATGTGTTTACTTACAGTAAAATCTTTGTTAACGATCATTCCCACCGTGCTGAAGGCGGTGCCAAAGAAGCCCATCACTAGCTGCATCTCCAGCACTAATGTGTAACAAACCGGAACTTGGACCTTTTCATACTTCATCTGGCTCAGCTCCACTAGGGGCAGCACCAGGCCGTACAACACGGCAGCACCTATCGTCATGAAAAACCCTAGATAGTACTTCTCCTTAGACTCTCCTTCCGGCTTGTCTCCACTAGAATTTATCCCAAGCATTGCTGCTCCAATAACCAAAAGCACGACTGCATTAACCGAGTATGGAGTGAACCTCTGCCTGACTAGCAAAAATGCGAAAAGAGCAGTGAAGGCAAGCTGCGTGGAGATAAGTATGGATGATGTCGACACAGGAAGGTATGATATTCCATACGCATAAAGCCAGTCATCCAAGCCGGTGAGTATTCCAATGAATGCGCAAGATATGAATAGTGATGGGGACATGAGAGGTAATTTTTTGTCTCGGCTTTTCATATATGATACGAAAAGCGGGATTAGAATAAGCGGCCAGCCTCCAGTCTGAAGCCAGCTCGACAGCCAGATCCGCTTACCGCCTTTTAGAAAGTAGAGACGGAGAATAAGGGGACTGCCAGTGGTACCAATGACCATTATAATGAAATTTAGAATTACCAAAGAGATTTTAGTTAGTCTTTTGCTCCTGTGGAGTTCATTGTTAGACTGGGGGAGGGATTGCGTGGATTCTACTTCCATGTTGTGTGCTTTTAGAATTGATAATTTTGATAAACTGTGAAGAAGAAGAAGAAGAAGGTTGTGATGCAATAAAGTTGTGAATTGTGACGGTCTCTGTAGAGATATAATAATTGAAACTTGAAATTGGATATAAAAAGAGGCTTGAAGGGTGGCAGGATAAGAGTTCAGTTTGCTTTTTTGTCCTCTTTATTTAGCAAAAAAACGGTGATTCCCTCAAATATTTCAAGATTGTGTCAGGTTAATTCTACTATATAGTCAACATCATAAAGAAAAGAAGAACACATTATTTTACTTAAAAATAAATAAACCTCACAAAAGCAAGAAAAGCTCTTCATTCAGCGTTCATTAATTAGCCCCTTTTCGGTGTACTCGGAAAGAAAGTGAAAAACACTGTTTTAGTTCTACCATCTTATCATCCATATCTCATTATAACCTTGTCGTACCATAACTGATCTGATGTTCTAAAACAATTTTGACCACAGTATGTCACCAGCTGTTCAAAAAGCCATTTTTTTTAGTATTTTTGAAGATTTGAGGGTCCCAGGTAATTTGATAAACAGATAAATACCCCTAATCTCAGGAAAATAATCATAGCGGTGTCTCCCTCATACATTGTTTATTGATGATAATTCTCCTCTTAATTACTATCGAGATGATTGATGTGGATAATAATATTTACAGTGACATTATTTTAGACGAAAGTAATACCTTTTTCTTTTGAGGCAATACCGGTTACATTTTCAACCATGATATCTAATTTTTCCCTCTTAAATCAATGTCACTCAAAACATGCCATATAAACGTAGTCGGCGCGCAGTTCGATCATATCTATTTCGTGATGTGGTCAATTTCATACACAAGAAAACTTACACTCATATATATTGTTTTGTTTTCAGATAATAAACCCACAAAAGGGGGTAAAGTAATTAACTAATTATCAAGAACGGAATATAGGTAGAAAAGAGCATAAATCTGGGCCCAGATAGGAACTTTAGTTGGGCTAAGATTATCTTGTGCGTGTTCTTCTCAAATTGGACTACACTTTAAGAAAATATTAGGCTATTAGCAGCATACGCCAAATTGTATATACTTTTTGAACGGCCCATTAATGCAACAAACAAACGAGAGAAAATTCCAGTTGTACCGCTTGCAGAGACGTCAGGTGTTAGGAAGTATTCTGAAATTTTCTCGAATTCCTGTTGTCAGAGGTTTACTTCCAGAGTGCTACAGAGAATGACGTCTAGTACCATGGCACAATACCACACAAAATTGACAAAGAGATTTCCTCTATTGACATGACTTAGTGAGGCATACCGCATACCCATTAAGTTTCACCTAGGCCTGTCAACGATATACCGTTTCATCGTTTTTCGTTTCGTTTCCGTCGAAACGGAACAGCTAACGAAACATAAATTTGTTTCGTTTAAAAAACGGAACAGTTAAATGGAACGGATTTCGTCATACGTTCGAGTGTAATACAATTCAAATTTCAACGTTCCGTCGAAACGGAACAACTAACGGAAATTCCAACGTGTACCGTCACAGAAACGGAACGGTAAACGAAATGGCCTGTTCCGTCACCGTTTCACACGTTTGACCGGCCTAGTTGTACCATCATGATGAGACAAAAAAAAAAAAATCACTATTTATACTGCTTTATTTTTTTTTGGTTAATATTTATTCACAATAAGAAAAGAATATCAATACCAGATACTTGTAATCAAAACCATTTCCCATTCTGAGGTTCATACAGTTCCGTTCATTTAGCAATATTTGATTGCAAAAATACTTGGATTATGTAAAGCCAAGAACTCATAAAAATAAACCAAAACTAATCTAAATATGTCTTTCCATTTTTAATTTCTGGTGTATTCTTCCAATATTTGGGCTCTAAGAGCTACTTCTTTCTTCTTCTGCTTGGCTGCAAAGTAATCGCCATAAGAGTACGAGGCAAGGCCCCACAATGACAGAATCAGCGCCACTCCCTTGTCGCTACCAAATTTTTCATGGAAGAAAATGACACTCAAGACTTCTGTAATGGGGATAAAGCCAGCAATCAGAATGCCGGCGAGCAGTGTGTGCACGCAGAAGATCACGCCAACTGCACCCAAGAAGAAGAACTGCCAGAAAATCGCACACCATACCAACACCACATAGTACCGAACCTCACCAAGTTCAAAGCTTTTTGCCTCATCTGGAATTGCCTGCAAGTGATAATACAATATAAAACTTTAATTTTGAAAGAAATTGGAAGTTTAATTTATGAACTCATACCTATCAAATTAATTAATCTTAATTAAACCTGACGATTTCTTGCTTTTTCTTTAATTTTGGACTCTGAAAATAGTCCACAAATACTTCTAATTTAGTTAATTACAAACTAAGCTTTTTCACATGGTGAAAAAAATAGAAATTTCAGTTATTTAATAAAAATTTGACCTCAGTGGCAAATGAAGACCAATCAGGATTATACTGTTCATCGAAAACTATGTAGGTTGGCACATTTAATAGGGAATAAAGTAATCACTTTACTGTCATTTAAATAGTATTCAATTTTGTTTTTCCAGCAATAATAGGCCCTCAATAATTGATGGTCAATTTCTAAAAGCCAGTATAGACTTGTGTAGCCCAAAGACTAAGAGATGCTGTCTTTTAGAAAAAAGACAGCCCAATGATTAGGAACCGCACAGGTGCTCGCTTCCTTCAAAATTCCATATTTAATCAATTGGGAATTCCAAAATCTTAATAAAGCTGCATTGAATTGAAATGAATTCACATTCAATTGTGATGGTATGGTACCTGAAAGTCTTTGGCAAAGATCATTCCAATAGCACAGAACAAGGTTGCGAAACCGCCCATGACAAGCTGCATCTCAACGACAAGCGAGTATGTTATCTCCTGGTTTGCCTTCTTGTATGTCAGCTCGATTAGAGGCAGAATTAGCCCGTATAACGCCGCGCACCCTAGTGTGAGGAAAAACCCTTTGTAGTAATCGGCATTCGACTCTCCGCTTGGCCTATCCGAGCTAGCGTGCAAGCCCAATATCACTGCCCCAACAGTCAGCAATGCAACTGCATTTAATGAGAATGAAGTGAACTTTTGCCTCACAACAAGGAATGCGAAGAAGGCAGTGAACCCCAGCTGAGTGGAGATCAGTAAGGCTGAGGTGGAGGCCGGCAGAAATGAGAGCCCGTATGCATACAAATAATCATCAACACCAGTGAGGACCCCAAGGACTACACATGCCAAGAAAACTTTGCGGGTGGAGAGGAAGAAGGGAGCCGAGGGGTTATGACGCCGGCGGTTGCGATAGGAGAGGTACATGGGGATGAGAAGAATGGGGAACCCGGCAGTCTCAAGGAAGGCAGAGAGCCATTCACGGTTTCCCCCTTTCCGGAAGTAGAGACGGGACATGAGGGGCCCACCAGTGTTGCCGAAGGCGCTCAACAAGACGTTGAGACCGATGAGGAATATCATCATGCGGCTTTTGTTGTTGCTACTGGTCTCGACGTTGCCGTTTTCTATGCTCATGGTATATTTGCCTTTCGTTTGGTTCTCTATGTCTTGCTTCTCTTTTGCTACGTCCATGATCAGAAGAGGGCAGAGAGGAGAGGTGCTTTCAAACGGAGAGAGATCAGGAGATTTTGGATGAAGTAGTGGGCGGGGCTATTGGTTGGCTAAATATAGGGGTTTAAGTGGGGCGGTTGCATTCACTTTTTTTTTTTTTTTTTTTTTTTTGAATTGGGAGCCCATTGGGCCATAATCCGTACAAAAACTAAAGAAAGAAAAAGGAAAAAAACATAAAAAATAAGAGGCTCTATCTACTTCGGGACTAAGCCTCGTCTCACTGACGCCATGTAAATTTCTCCATTCTTCTGTAATCCAGAAAACCCCTTGCTTCCTTTTACCCCACTACCGGGTGATGCAGCTCTGGAGCAGCCTCTCTAGCCGAATCGATCTGTTTGGTGTCTCCTGTTTAGTTCAAAAACCTGTCTGCCGTGGTCGAGCCTCTCAAAGAGCTGTCTGTTGAGGTGTGGCGGCTAGCATTACTGTGCTTGATGTGGAGGGATATTATATCGCCAAGGTAATAATCACCTATTGAATCCAAATAAAGATCTGACTTGGTTGCATTTTAAATTTCCCCTTTCGTTGTATCGGTCCCCCTTTTACCCCTTTTAAATGTTATGCATTTTGTGCTGACTAGGTGGTGTGCTCTGTATCTAGGAATCTTTCAAAGAAATGATTGTTTAGGACTTGATTTGAATGAGGTATCGTCTGTGGGAGATCTAAATACATTCCATGAAGGTCCTGTTTTGTGGTTCTGGCTAGATTAGCAAGGTGATGGGGCAGAAGTAAAGCTTCTCTAGGTGCATATTGTAGTTCTATGCTATTACCATGAATTGCGATGAGTTGTTTGAGTTCATGAAAAGGTTGAGTAGCTGCCCAGCAGGGTAAGTCTATCGTTCCATATTCTTTTATTGCATCTACAAGGTTTTTGCAATCAGAAAATAATATTATATAATTGTGATCTGGTGGATGTATTGATTTCATTGCATGAAGGGCGGCTAGGGTTTCAGAATGAAAAGGGGAGACAGCTTTGCAACATCTGGTGTGAAAGGAGAGGAAATTTCCACCATTATCGTATAAGATATGTGCCAGGCCAGCATTACCTTGTTGATCCCAGGAAGCATCCAGAAGGAGGATTGAAGCTCTTTCAGGTATTTGTAAAACTTTCTTTCTTTGTTCTCTTGGGTACTGGGGCAATTGAGTAGGTGCAATTTGGAGTGCTGCAGCTTGTTGGAGGATTTGAGCAGGAGTAAGTGTTTTTCTCTGAAATATGTGATGATTCCTTGCCTTCCATATACACCACAGTAAGCCACAAAAGTAGGAATATTGTGTATTGTCCATTGATGATGTAATACGGATGAAATTGTGGGTGAAATCATAGTGTAAATTATCAGTTCTTAATGTGAGGTATGAAGAGAATAAGACAACTCTGGGTAGGGTACATTGTAATAGGCAGTGGTTTATTGTATCTTCCTGTTGACTGCATACCTGACATGTAGGGTCTATGGTGGTTATGATAGAATGCATTTTCTGACTTGTTAGTAGTCCCCCGTGCAGTGCTCTCCAAATGAAGGTTTTGATTCTAGGAATAATCAACTTGGAGTTCCACAATCTATTCCAGTGGTGGTTATTTAATGGGGAGGAGGATATGACATCATGTGGGTTTAAAGATAAAAGAAGCTGATATCCCAGTTTGACAGTGTAAGTACCCCCTTTTGAGTAATTCCAAATTAATCTGTCCTGTAGGCCAGAGTCTAAGTTTGGCTCTTTTGCATGTGACTGGATGGCCCTAATGTGATTATCACTAAGAACTTCTTGGAGGGCTTGAACATTCCATTGCTCTGTGGTAGCCTCATATACATCAGATATCATGGGATTGTGGACAAAATTCTTTCTATTAGGCTTGTCCCAGCCAGGGTACCATGGCTGAAACTTCACTGGTATGGTATTGCCTTCATTAACTTGCCAACTTACTGTATCTCGGAGATTAGTTTTGATAGTTTGTATATCCTTCCAGAGTTGACTAGTTCCCCTTTTTTTAGATGTCCCCCATAATCCTCTCTCCTGACAGTATTTAGCTTTAAGGAGATGTACCCATGTCGTGTTCTTTTGTGAAGCCATTGCCCATACGGCTTTCAACATTAAAGCTTTATTAAAAGTGGTAAGATCCTTTATTGCTAACCCTCCTTCTTCCCAATTGGTAGTGAGTTTGTGCCAAGCTATTGGTGCCATATATTTTGTTTGCTGTTTGCCCCAGAAGAATCGTCTGATTAATGATGTTATTCCTTGTATTGTTTTTTTATTGAGTAGGGACACTGAGAAGGAGTAGACAGGAACGGCAGTGAGAGTGGCTTTCAAAAGAGTGAGTCTCCCAGCATGTGAAAGTAGGCTTCTTTTCCAACCCCCCATTTTATTCGTTAAAGTTTGTATTAATTTGTTGCAGGTATTAGTGTTGTAGGTTGGGGGTTGTGACAGATCTATACCCAAGTATGTTTCAGTCCCTTCGGCCCTACCTGCTGCCCATATATTGATAATTACTTCTTGTTGTTCTGGTGTACATTTCTGGCTGAACCATAGTTTTGATTTCGTTGGATTTATGTACAATCCTGACTCCAAAGAGAAAGCAGTAAGAGTGTCTTTCATACCTGCTGCTTCGTGAGGATCACTGTTACCAAATAAAATAACATCATCGGCATAGAAGGAGTGGGTGAGGCGAGGGGCATGTTCATTTATTTGTAGTCCAGTAAATACGCCTTGTGAGAGTTGCCATTTGATCAGTCGAGATAATCCTTCCATAGCTATGACAAAAAGGAAAGGCGATAAGGGACAGCCTTGTCGAAGTCCTCGTGTTGGGGTTAGGCATCCATCTTGAGATATATCACCATTAACTTCAATGTAAATTTTACTCTCTCTTAGGGATGACATAATTAGCTGACAGATCGTCCCAGGGATACCCAATACAGTTAGCATTTTTTGGAGATAGGGCCATCGGAGCATATCAAATGCTTTTTTGATATCAGCCTTCAGTAGATAAGAGTGCAGGTCATAGTTTGTAGATTGAAAGGAATGTAGAATTTCTTTCACTAGGTATACGCTGTCCGTGATGTTCCGGCCTTTGATGAATGCTGATTGGGTATGGTCAATGAGATAGGTCATGTGTGGTTTAAGCCGATTGGCAATAAGTTTCATTAAAAGTCGGTATAAAACATTACCAACACTAATTGGCCTGAACTCTGCTGGCTGAAGTGCTTCATCTGTTTTTTTTATGAGAACAAGGCGGCATTGAAGCCATTCTGATGGCGCCCTTGTCTGTCGAAAGCACTTTTGAATTTCAGCGGTCAATTCATCCCCAAGGGTAGTCCACATTTCTTGAAAAAATCGTACTGTTAAACCATCAGGACCCGGAGCGCTATCTGGTTTCATCAAGAACAGTGTATGTTGAATTTCTTGTTTAGTTGGGAGTTTCTGAATGGAAAACTTGGTTTCTTCATGTATACAAGGTCCTTGGGAACATATAATATCATCAGACAACATGTAGTTTAAATTTATTTCATTTATATCATCATTTAGTACATGAGGGTCCAAATACAACTCTTTAAAAAAGTAAATAAATTCTTGCTGAATTTCTTCGGTTCTTGTGATGCTGTGGCCAGATGTGGTGCGCAATTCTGTGACTAGATTTCTCCTTCTGCGATTTGTGGCTGTTAAGTGAAAAAACTTAGTGTTTCGATCTCCTTGTTGTTTCCATTGAAGTCTTGATCTTTGTTGCCAATATTCATGGGCCATTTGTTCAGTTTGGTTTCTTAGGATAAGTAATTCTTGCTCCTGCGTCGGGTCCTGCATGGTGGGGTGTAGTGTTTGAAGATGTAGAATACTTCTATCTAGTTCCGCAAGTTGTTGTCTGTAGGTCTTGTGTTGTCTTGCCCAGTTCTGGATGCCTCTTTTAAGATTCTTCATTCGATTCCGCCATTGGTGATCAGGATGTGAGGCCCAGGATTGGTGGCAGAATTGCTTGAAACCTGGGTCTAAGTACCACATATGTTCAATCCGAAACTTTCTTGCTTTTCTCTTGAATCCGTCCATGTTTAGTAGAATCGGACAGTGATCACTCTTGATACGAGGTAGGTGCTTGACCTTGGAATTTGGGAACAGTGATAGCCAATTTGGGGTTACTAGGAACCGGTCCAGCCTCTCGTGGATTGGGTCGGGCGTGTGTTGTCGTCCTATCCAAGTGTATGCTGGTCCTGCAAAGCCCATATCCACCAGCCATGTATCAAAAATAAATCGTTGGAACTGCCTATTGTCTGCCCTGAGTTGAGAGCTGCCCCCAAATTTCTCTGTTGTTGAAGTAATGGCATTGAAATCGCCCACCAAGCATACTGGTATGTGGAGGTTTATAATTTCTTCAATCATCGCCCATATCAGTCTGTTTTGTCTTCGATTTGGATCTCCATATACGCCTATTAGATACCACAAATGATTTGGGCCGATTACCTTAGCCCAAATGTAATGCGCAGTCACTTCCAGTATGTGAACATTCATCTCATTAGACCATATAAGTGCTATGCCCCCAGAAAGGCCTCGAGCAGGGTAGTAGACATGGTTGGGAAGAGGTAAAGTAGGTAGGATGTTATTCATTTTAATAGAAGAACTTTTTGTTTCAGATAGAAAACCGATACCTGCTCGAGTTGATAGGAGGAGGTCGCGTAGGAACTGAACTTTCCGTGGTCCTCCTAGTCCACGGCAGTTCCAGCCAATAATACTCATTTATGTGGCGGAGGCGATTGAGTGATCGCCTCCTTATCCTTCTTGAAAAGCGGGGAAGTGCTCGCTTGGTCGTTAGATGATGCAGTTTCTAACATGAGATTAGTTGAGTAGGAACTCCGTTTGTTGGCTCTTGTTCTCTCAATGGTAGATTTTGGTTTGAGTTTTGCAAGGATCTGTATGGAGCGAGTGGGAACATCTTTGCCTTTAAGTGCAGGGTGGTTGTCCGGTGGGTGGTTCAAGTCCAGGCAAAATGTGTAGGTAGGGGAGTCATTTATGCGGGTCGGTTCAGGTTCAGGTTGGTGGGTAATCATTTCAGTTAGTGTGAGTTCAGGTATGGCTGTATGGATAGGTTGAGTAGAGGGTAAGGCAAGCATGTCTGTGGATGGGGTTATTGGTGAGGTGGGGGGGTCATGACTTGTCGGTGATGGGGGAGTAGGGGTGTCAACAAGTATAGAATGTGTTTTGTCTCTCTGAACCACCTGTTTGCGTAGTGCTTGGGTCTTTTCTGGACATTCAAAGTGTTCATGGTCTATGTGTCCACAGAATTGACAAATTTTCCTGAGTTGCTCATATTTAACGTTAGCCTCAATAATACCCAAAGTGTCATGTTCAAATGGGATAATTTCAGGTAGAATTGCCTCTATATTTGTACGTACCCGTTGACGGTAGTACAATTCATTACCTTTCTTTACTTGTTTGATGTCGGAGAGAGGGTCGCCCAGTGAGTTGTAGAGGAGAAACAATCCTTCATCAGTGATAGCATCTGTTGGGATGTTATGTAATTGGACCCATACCTCCATCTTTTCAACTTGTGGCCGATCTAACTCATTCTGTGAGAAGATCTGATTGAGTATCACCGGGTCTCCATTGAGATTCCAGATGCCTCTGTCCATGGCCCGGTTGAGATCTGTATTATTAATGAACTGGGCTACAAAAATATTAGGAGATTTGGTGGGTTTGATAGTGGTTTGGCTATGTGCCCTCCAAGCTCTTTTCATGGAAATCTCTAGGAATGAGCACTCGGCTAGTCTAGTTGATACGACCCTTATAAGCACAGTTAGGTTCCAGTCTCGAACTTTGACAGCTTGGGAAGGGAGTTTAATGGTGGGGGCACGGCGAGAGTTGACCGGCGAGAGCGCCGCGAATCGGGCTAGTATGTCATCATGAGGTTCCGCCATGTGAGAAGGTTGATTAGGTAGAAAAGAATAGGGTGCCGGACCTAGTATCGAGGGAATGTTATGGTGTTGAGTGGAGTTGTTGGAGTAGAAGGCTGAGTGAGGGTCTGTGTGAGAAGAGTATGGTATGGGTTTTATACGTGTCAGAGAGGGTTTAGAGAGGATAGGGAGAGTTTGCATCATGGGGGGGCGTGAGCAGAATCGAGGAGACGCAAGTTGTGTTTTTATGGAGGGATTTAATTGTCTAGAATGCGTACTCACCTGGGAGAAGGAATTTGGAACTAATGGGGGGGTGAATCCTCTCAAAATCTGAGCAGAGTTTAATAGTATTATTGAATCATCATTTATTGGTGTCTCCTGGGTATTCGTTCCTTCATTACCATCATTAGTTATCTCCATATGGTCCATGGCTAGACCTGGTACAAAGGCAGTATTACGAACCTGGTGTATGGGCGGTCTATGTTGGGGTTGTACGACTGTCATGATCTGCTGCTTGATCGAGGCCGGTCGGCGGGCCTCCGCTCCTTCTCCCGGGCCATTCGCTCCACCTTCCAGGTGAGCGAGATATTGAGTGTGGCTGTCGAAGAGGGTCGTCTCCGGTGATGGGGGTGGCGGAGGTTGTTGGTTTGGATTTGGTGGATCCTGCTGATTACCATGTTGATCATGATTATGGTTATCTTCATCTTGATCGTCATCATTATCATCTGGAGCCCAACCATGTGGAAACCAATCATCGATGCGAACATTGCATAGAGCCCAATTATCATCGTAGTCCAGAAGTAAAGTTTCCGGGATAGCAAAGGGGTCTCGGACTGAAATCCATAATTTTAGAACCGATCTATCCCTCGAAGCTGCGCCGTGGTTTACATGGTGGATGAATTTGCCAAACCCCGATACTGCTTGAGTGAAATACGCATCATGCCATATCTCAATCGGGTAATCAGCAATAGGTTGCATTCACTTACTCCCGTGCACGGGACGGGTTACATCGCCTCTTCGAATTTAAATTCCGAAAAGTATTAATTGGTTAGATGTGCAAGGACAAGCATGAATTTAATTCTTGTTAATGAATACAAACATGAAGGCACTAGTGTTCTAAGAATTAATTAAATATATTTGAGTAATCTCATTAAATTTAGGAGTTAAACTAGGGTAGTCGTTTTATTCTTGTTCTTAAAAGAAGAGATTCAAGTTTGATTCTCAGTATTTTAATTTCTATAATTTTGCTAAAAAAACAGTTAAACTACAAGTTTTTTTGTCTAAGCCAATTAGTTCAATGCTAATAATCAAAATTAATTGAAGGCTGATTTCTAGTTAAATTGATTGAACCAGTCGGTTCGATACTTCGATTCGATTTTTAAAATACATAAAAAAGGTGGAACTAAAATTTGAGTGTTAAATGGTATCAAATCGTTTTTTTTTTTTTTTTCGAAAGCTTGACAGTAGATGAGAAGTAAGTGGTATCAAATCGTTAGTAACTAGTTTGTCAAAGTTTGATGTCGCTGTTTCCGGATAGAGGGAACTTTATAAGAAACGAATTCAACATATCAGTTGACTGACCAAAAGACACAAGCAACAAAATAAATATAAGATACATGAGATTTCTTTTCTCGGTTGAAAATTTTGAAACGATACTTCCAGTATATCTTTCTCAGTTGCAAAATTCGAAACAATACAAAAAACCTAGGACCCCTATCCGGCACAAGGAATAAATCCACTGTCACAGTATATATAAGCGTGCAGCATAAATAGGAGGGAATTAAATTACGTCAAGGCAAATTGGATGGATAAGATTGCATCATAATTTTTTTTGTTGTGTTGTTAAAGTTCTCACAAAATCTTTCCCTCTCCAGAAATTCCGACAGTACTTGTTCGGTGGAGGATATATAAAAACACTCTTCATAGCATTTAAGCATTTATTGACATGAGCCAACACATGTCGAATATATATTACATATTTATTAAATAGTACATGAACAATAAATTAAAAATTCAAACTCTATAATCGAATTGAAACCGGATTGGGAATTTGATCATTTTTGGCTACATAAATTAATGCGTTATTAGTTTGTGCCACACTAGCACCACATCTTTTAGCCTAAAAAAAAAAAAATTACATCTTTTACTGAAGCAAAATAGATAAAATGGTATATACGAATTTCCTTTTGATTCATCTATCATCTCATTTCGAAAATCAGCTCTTAATCTAGTGATAAAAAGCAACGCATCTCTAGTGGAGGTCGTAGATTTGAATCTTGACTGTCAATTCTTTGAGATATTTAATTTCGAAATTAGTAAGAGGATTTTATGTCCATCTTATCTTAAAAAAATATCTATAATCTTGCTTATTTTTGGTCTAATTTAAAATCTTCTATTTTTGAATAAAATGTCTAGTCTAGTTAGACAATGATACTGTTTATTTTTCATGCAAAACGAGTTCAAATCTCATAAGGTCACTACACCAAAAAAGAGCTTTAGTACTGCCACATTAACACCTGTTTTTAAGAAAACCAATATAAAAACTAGTCGGTGACAATTTCATAATTGTCAGGCTTTATCTTTAGTACTGTTTTTTTTAGAAAAATCAATGCTAAAAGGTTGGCGGAAAAAAAAAACGGTTTATCTTTAGTACCGATTTTTCTAGATAACCGGTACTAAAGATACTATTTTTAGCACTGGTTTTTTATTAAAAACCGGTGCTAAAGAGTTGTCAAAAAAAGCAAAATTCTATCTATCTTTAGTATTGGTTATTCTATTGAAATATGAGTGTGTATATCTTAGATTGTTCCAAAATGGTTGACGAGTTTGTGTGCCAGAACGATCCATTTCAAGACTGGAACATGCAGTCTCAGATAGGACTGACAGGTCTGTTCAAGAACTGGGTGACCTCGTTGGACTCATGTTAGACGGACTGTTTCATGTCTGGAACGGCATAACAAGCACTAGATTAGGAAACAATTTAGAAAGTGTGGGCTGATTTTGCTTAGTCTCAAAGTCATTGTGAATTGTGGTAATAAACTAAACGTGACTGTGAAGGAATAGCATATATTCTTCAGTAGATGTGTTGTCTTTTATAGGTGATTATATTTGGAAACGATTTCAATTTTATGATGGACAAAATATTATATTGTTTGAGGCTAAGCCTTGGCTCTCTATAAATATGGAGTTGGTCTCCAGGAGAAAAGATAACACGAGTTTGTGCTGCATACATGTGTTGATAGTAGCCTCTTTAGCCCATCTCTCTATTATTCCATCAAATAATTTGAGACAATGCCCTAGTTTAGGCAAAGGGTTACTAAGGCGTGTTTTGCTATCTTGGAAATAACAGCTGGTGCTAAGCAGTGCAGACGTCAAGAAGCATCAAGAAAACAAGCTGATCAAAGATCTGATGGAACTAGGTATACTTCCGCTCATTATGTTGTTTTAGGTGTATTGAAACAGTCCGATCCAAGTCTGAAACGTTCTATTCCACTATTGGTTCTACGAGTTATTCAATTTTTCTGATTTGCTTATTTAATTTGTTAGAATTGTTAATTCTATTGGCTTTAAAACAAACCCAACATTATAGTGTGGTGTCAGGTTCAAACAAGACACAGCACAAAATTATTTTAATTTTTTGTTGATTTTAACATCGTATATATTTAATGATATCTTATCTTATGATCTTTCTTTCAAGTAATCGATTTTCATTAATCTTCATTTTATTAATTAACTAATTAATTAAAGAGCAGCTGCCTTCTTTCATCACACAAAATCAATAAGGCCATTCTTATTGTACCCTAAACTAAAAAAAAATTATTTGCGTCAACAGACACGACGAATTTTTTTCCCCTCAAAAGTCAAAAGAAACAGTCACCAACGAAATTGAATGAGAATTATTTCTTGGTTTTTTAAATAAATAAATTTTCCGTGAGATGAGTTGAATTATTATTATATCTGTTGTACTTTTTGCATTTTAGGCTCACACTCATCATGTGACGTACATGGGTCAGACCAAAATTTTTTTTATGTAATGAATTTAACCTGCCGAAATACATAAATAAATTTTCGAAAATTATAAATGTCGATAGTTACAAGTCCCTTTCCTAATGTTTTTTTTAGATAAATTTTATCGAAAACAAGAAGTTGGAACAAAGAGGAATGATTTTGAAGCGGACTATAATTCTCTCGACTACATTTTAAATTTCTACAATAAATTAATTAGAGATAAAAATCATAACTTTTTTCAATTTAAATTTTAAGAGGATTATGAGCGGATTAATTTTTTTTTTAAACAAGTGAGCTATTTATATCTCACCATTTTTTTCATTAAAACGAAAAAAGTAGGTTATTACATAACTCTCTTAACTATCATCCCTAAGCCTAACACATTGGTACCAGTATCGTGTGGTACCAATGCTCCAACACTATCTTTCTTTATTTATCACATAAATATAATTATTAATAACATAAACGTCAATCATAAAATAAATAAGATAAAAAAACGAGTTTCCACTATAACTCAAAAAATAACCAAGTCCACCGCTTCTTGAATTGTCCTCCTTTAATCGCTACAAGATCAAAGCACTGCATGGATCCACCGTCTTCCTCATCACCGTTGGCCGCGAGCTCACCACTAGTAATCTTTAGGGTCATCTTCTCGAGAGACGTGTAAAACAATTAATGCTGAGATCTCAACGCACGTCATATTGAGATCTTAAGCGTGCCGTGTCTTTAGACGTGTCGTGCCCAACTTTGATGGCATAGACACAACACGACACGTGAATTGTCTAGACATGGCGACACGAAACACGGCACAAGACACTGCACAGCGCTATCCAAGGGACATAACAAGTTTATAATCAGAATTAAAGATAGTAAATGTTACAAAATAATAAGAAAAATCCTTATATTATCTATTTTTTTAAGGATAATTTCAAAATTTGAATGTCCACTTCATCCATAAATATAAGTATATAACTACTGTTGGATTAAACATTTAACTCTCGATTTGCCGATTTGCAAAACAACACCAAACCTCTCAACTAACCATTTAAATTAGTGTTTTTAGTGATTATTTTGGAAGAATGACTTAGAGCGAGTCAAACATGGTTGCAGAAGACTGCTGGAGATTAGTTAGATAGTCAGAGTGTTTAAGGTTGTAATTCTAAACTAATTTCCTCAAATTACTAAGTTTAAATGCTCAAAATTCAGTTATAACATTATACAATGCTTGAAAACGTTATATAACATTACAGAACTCCTCATGACATACCTAATTGCAAAAATAGTTCTCATGCGTTACACAACGCTTCTTTCAGTTGTGTAACGTTTGGTCAAACGTTGTGTAACGATGTCATGCGTTGCATAACGGATTGACCAAGTCAGCGATTGTTTCTTAGCACTTCAATAGTGCATTGTGTAACGCTTCCTAACGTTATACAACGGACCAAAAATCAAGCGTTACAGGATGTTCGTTTAGAAAATTCTAACGCTTTGAGGTTTTTGGCCATTTTGAGGGAGTTCTGGCCTACGTTATGTAACGTTATTGTCCGTCACACGACGTTTTATTTTTCAAACGTTGCATAACGCTTCCCAGCGTTGTGTAATGTCTCTGACAACTTTTTGAACGTTGGAGTCTACTGTTCAGTGCGTTGTACAACGTTTCAGAAACGTTGTATAACACTTCTGACATCCTCCAACGTTATTATCGGAATTTGTTTTATTTAACGGCTATTTCGAAACGTTGTGTAACGTTTCGGAGCATTATATAACGTTTTGTTTAGATTTTGACTGGTTTAGAGCTCTTGGCGCCCTCTATATATATCAGACCTTTCTGAGCTGTTTGAACTGATTGAAAACCTTGCTATATACCTGCTATTGAGTTTTAAACCCCTGATATCATTCCTCTCTTCTAATTGAGCATTTTCTTAGTCAATTTGTAGAGATTTGAGTGCATCAACCAAACCCATAGTTTGATTAGCTAGATTATTGAGTGTTTTGGTTGAGAACCTTGATCCCTTGTGCTATTTTGTGATTAGCTAGATGTTAGGCCGATCCGCTTCGAGTTCCTTATGACGAAGTGATTCGGTTCGCAATTGTAGACCCTTTCGGTTGGAATAGAACGGAGCGCGTCCGGTTTGTGGTCGCGAAACTCCCGGAGACGTACGACTAAGACTAGCTTCATCTAGCGGGTCGGAACTCCGTAATCAATCGCTTGTCATCTCTCTCTCTCTCTATTTACTTTACATTTGACTTGTGTGTTTGATTGTTTGTGTGTGAACCAACTTAAATTGTTTGAATTGTTAATTTTCGCAAAATTTTTCAAACCGATTTAGGATTTGAATTTGTGCCTATTCACCCCCCTCTAGGCTTTTATTTAGGGACAACAACTATAGTTTATGAAATTCAAACGTGTTTAAACATGACACGGCACAACATGTTTAAAGAAAACATGGCACGAGAACACGAGGTGTGCCGTGTCCTTAGGCGAGTCGTGTCCATCTCTTAGAATTTAGACACGACAAGACACGGTACGACAAATGATTTGGACATGACGTGTTTAATATGACACGACACGGCACGACACGTATTTAGAACAGTACTAGCTAGACCGTTCTTTCTTCTCTTTTTTTTTTTTTTCCTTCAAGGATATATTTCTCCCTTTAAACTAGTCAGGGTCAATGGTTGGAGATTCAAATTTTGCTTCAAGGATTAATTTGAATGTCCGATCAAACAAAAAGAACGGTCCCTGTTCCGCTAAAATATAAACAAATTAAAATTAATCTATCATGCATATTTAACTAGATTCATTCAATATTCAATATCTTAATCAAGTATCAAATAAATTTCAAAATTTATAAAACTTATATGAAAATGAATTGCTCATTATATCGAATAAGATCAATGGTTTGGATTCTAAATTTGAATTTTATATTTTGAAAAAATAATCAAAAAGTGAGTTTTGAGACATTTGGGGGCATTCAAATTATAGGCACCGGAACCCTTCTCATTGTGAATATATGTTACCTTTAATTATAGAATTTGATTAATTTAATAATTTTTAAGACTTTCAAAATTACTATTCTTTAATATGTAATGTTAAGACTTAAACGGCCTACACTTGCAATAATGGGTAATTTGAGTATTCTAGCTTCAAATAACAAAAATAATTGTCCCGTCTAAATTTTCAACCATGATGACCAGTCGAAAATTTTGCTATGTCTATCTCTATCTACTAAATAATAGACTTATTATTTTTTCTCCAAAATAAATAATTTTATTTCTTTTAAATTACATTGTTTTTGAAAAGCATAGATAAGACTAACGTGTCATCCATTTGCGATCAAATCTTTTTTTGAGATCCAAAATTCAAACCGTCAATCCAAACCGTTCAAGTTGAACCATATTGAAATACCAGTGGAGACCAAATTTTATATTATTTTTTTCGCTATTTATTATGGTATTTTATTTGAAATTGGCGTGCCTTTGCATTTGTCGATGTCACGTACTGTACGATATTGATATTACAATATATTTTAATTGGACATTGTCCTCTGTTATGTCTTAGTCCCACTTCCATTGCTATGCATTGAATTAGGTCGGATGATGCATATTTAGGGATCTACATTTCCCTTCACTATTGGAAAGCATGTGGAGCACTATGTTTGTGAGGAGAGCATTTTACACTTACCGTACCATTTTAAATATACTTGGCGAAATGACGTTTTTGTGACGCATCCATCTTGTAGAGTAGTAAATGAAACAAGATATATAAATGAGTTTGTTCCATTCTTTAATGTTCAACAGAGCAAAAATAATTTGCATCTGCGGCACAGCGCAGAAGGCAACCCAAAAACCTTTCAGGCAAGCAATATATAATAGGCATCGCACACTATATATATATATTGGTTTAAGGTTCAACGTTCTCAATGAATAACCAAAATCAGTATGAAATTATGTACATGGTCCCATGCTTTGTTTAGAAACAAAGGAACCAGGCGATTAGTGGCGCACCGAGACTGACACAAAACACATAAAATAATCATGGTGACACAATTAATTAGAAAATAGAAGACGAATTTTTAAATAATATTCTCTCCAATTCAATAAGAAATAAAAACTAGAACATATAAATCAATTAATGGAAACAAAAGAAAATGGTACTTCTGTTTGAAATTAAAATAGCAGAATAACAAAACTTCCGTTAATTTCTACTAGCACATGATTGACTTTTGCAAGAAATAATTTAAGCACCATTCGATATTTTTCTTTGTATTTAGTAGCTAAAGTTGTGGTTCATTTTTAGTATTCTATGTTCACATGTTAATAGAAATTTACAAATACTTATAATTATAATTTTTAACAAATAAATACCATGGTCGCTAACGAACTCTGATTCTCGAGATGCATACAGCCCATTTTTATATGCCAAGTGCGATTTACATCTATCTTCTTGTTCTCCGGCCTACAGTGTTATTCTTGCATTGCTCCTACTCAGTTAATCGAAAATTTAATCTCATTGATTTCAATTTTCTCTATAAGAATAATTATTTGAACTCTTCGGTAATGTATTATTTAGAATACATTTACACTTTTTGGTAGTTTGTAATTTAATCTTGCTGATTTCAATGGCAGTAGTTTGTATTTTAATATGGAAAAATTAATGTTATTTTGTACTTATTTATTATTAATAATTTGAAAAAAATGTAACTCTAAGAAGAACAAATGATTCTACGAAACATGACAACTCCAATATTAATGTTATTTTGTACTTATTTATTATTAATAATTTGAAAAAGAGCACCGTTATAACAGCATTTTGAATGTCTTTATAGTCCAGTCCGTACAGCGGCGTTCAAACTGCCATTACAGGACTACAAGAGCATTCAAAACGCCGCTACAGAGACTTTGCCTTTTATTACATTCGTTGCATTTAAAAAGAGCATGATTGCGTTCACTGTACATGTCAATTTCATAATTTATATGTAGCGGGTTATTAACTGTTCAAATATGACCCTTTACACAAAAAGGGCTTGGGTCGTGGAGCAACTAGCATCTGCTATGGAGATTCCATTTTTCTTTCTTTCAAGTTTATTTGTAGTTATCTCTCTTCAACTTTTTCTTATTTTGCTCTTTGGTTGGTAGCTGGCAGTGTTCTAAAAAAAACACAGCATGTCTCAATACGGCACGACACGATTCGGTATGGAGGTGACACGATACGGTAAAACACAGACACGGCACGACACAAGAACTTAAGCGTGTCGTGTCTTTAGGTGTGTCGTGTCCAACTTTGATGGCATAGACACGACACGGCACGGCACGACACACGAATTTTCTAGACATGACATGACACGACACGACACGACACGACACGGCACCATCTAAGAGACATAACAAGTTTATAATCAGGATCAAAGATAGTAAATATTACGAAATAATAAGAAAAATTCTTATATTGTCTATTTTTTAAGGATAATTTTATAGTTTGAATATCCAGTTCATCTATAAGCATAAGTATATGACTATATTTTATGAAATTCAAACATGTTCAAACACGATACGGCACGACACGTTTAAAGAAAACACGGCACGGCACGAGGACACGAGGCGTGTCGTGCCCATCTCTTAGAATTTAGACACGGCACGATACGACACGGAATGACACAACAAATGATCCGGACACGACGTGTATGACACGACACGACACAGCACGACACGGCACAACACGCATTTAGAACACTAGCAGCTGGTCGGGTTGGGGAAAGAGGGATGGATGTATTTTGGGGAAGATGAGTTTAGTCATAAGGGGCCCACTGTGTAATGGATTATGGATGTTTTTAATGTTAATGGAAGGCTAAGTGCAACTGTTTCGAAAAAAAAAAAAAAAATCAGCCGATACCAAGGTATACACCCTAAATCATCATCTCAGTGCACACCTTGGATCTTCTGCGATGTATGCGGAAAATATTTGGTGCTATGCTTGACACTGCGAATTATGATTTATTGATTTATTAATTTTTTTTTTAAGGCTAGGTGGCGAGAACGAATTATGATTTATGAACAGCAATAATTTGAAGTGTTTTTATTCTGAGTACTCGCCACACAAAATGCTTTCTGTTTGAAACTCAGTAGGAAGTAATAAAAGTTGATGACATCACACTCCATTATTATATCTACTCTTTCTACTTCCCTGTGCTAACTCCTGTGCAGCGAACCATGTTGTATTAAAAATTTAAAATATCCTTCTTTTAGCCTATGGGCTTACTTTAATTTAAAAAAAAAGAAAAAAACAACAAAGTAAGCCTATGGACCTTAATAATGAAAAAACAAACAAATTTTTTTATATGTGTTTGAACTAGTTGCGTGTATCACTTCCAAGTAATGGATTTAAAGAATTAAAAATTTATAGCAGATCAATAATTCTACGATCGGCATAACCCATTACGAATGACAATAAAGGAACAAATAATACTTGTGGATGATCTTTGACAAAGCTTTGACCTTGTACCCAACACAACAGAGCACTGTCAAACGGGGTGAAAATGAAATAGCACGTCACAGCCCATTTCCTTTACCATGTTACTAAGAAAAAACGATATAATTTCAACGTTTCGTTAACCATTCTGTTTATCATTTCGTTAAATGACATGTACAAAATATGTAATTACAGCCCATTTCCTTTACCATGTTACTAAGAAAAAACGATATAATTTCAACATTTCATTAACCATTCTGTTTATCATTTCGTTAAATGACATGTACAAAATATGCAATTTCATCAAACGACATGTGTTATTTCATTCCATTCCCGTTTCGTTTGCTGTGTGGTTATCGAAATGCAACAAAATCATTTAACGTTATTCGTTACGTTAATCCTTAACGTAATGCTAATTGCCAAAAAAAAAAAAAAAAATCCTTAACGTAACGCAATAACGGTAAATGACTTTCGTTTACAGGCCTAAACACAACATCGCTACATTCGAATATCCTATGCGGTACCTCGTTGAAATGGAAAGATCTATAATACTTGCTATAAATTTTATAATTATTATAAATAGAATAACTCATGAAATAATTATGAAATACAATAATATTAATACTTGCTATAATTATGTCTATAGTATAAGATTCGAAGTTTAAAATTTAAAATTTAAAATTATTAAAATTTATTAAACCAAATAATTATGAAATTATCTCTTTCTGAATTTAAATATATTCGTTTGGTTAGACAAGGCAAGTGATAAAAGGCGAGTACAAATCAGGAAAATAAATGAAAAAGTTTCTCCCACAAAGTTGGGCTAAGGTTCTTTTACAAAAGGTGAAGCCCAACTGCAACTGCTCAACAAATGATTCATTTGAAAGTGAGCTTAAAATAAGACAAAAGTGATCAAAGTAAAGAAAATTCGAATCGATCATTGTAACCAAAAGGTCTTTGTCATGACCCAAGTAAACTTAGATTGGAAAACGCTACTATCTCCTACAGGGGCACAAAATGACAGGTACAACGTACAACACAATATACCATGACGTGTACTCATCCATAGAGACATTATTGTATTTTGCCTCGCTAAATATTGGAACAAGTAGCTTGCTTAATGCATACTCTAGTTTGTGAAAGGCACCATGAGATCCTTTTTCAGACGGTAAGAAATTTATCCGACTTAAAGGAGGTTAGTGGGTTATCAGGACAATCAGATCGTAGAAAAAATCTCACAGCCGCCATAAAAAAGATGAAGAAAATAAAAAAAAGGCCATAACTATTAGCCTGTTATTAATGAGAAGAGCAAGCTATTTGGAGATGAGTCGGACATACGCTGGTACTTTATCAGTGGCCGCACTAAAGTATTGGAGAAAGCACTTGGTAGCAAGTATTATCTATATAGTACACTAGTGAGCTTTGTTGTCGCGGCTTCGCCGCGACCACCCTCATAATTTATGTTTTATAAACATTAGGTGGGCATAATTTATGTTGTAGTAATTTAGGGGTACCCGATGAAAAGGCAAATATCGGTAATGAATATACACTACTCTTTTTTTATATATATACATCATGATTTGATGATAGTAGAGACGATAATAACTATGAAGAAGGATTTGGCACGTGTACTTTTCAACCAAAGAGAGTAGTACAACAAATAAACTCGTCTTAAATCATATGATAGTACCATTTTAAGTCGCTACAATAATTAAATTAATGAAAATGTCTGGTCCACCAAGTGAGCTCGAGGCACACTTTTTTAGAAAATTTCAAATTGCCTATATTCAATGATGAAAGAAAATTAAGAGCAAAGTGAAGCAATTACGAAGCACTTTTTTGAAAAGCATATAAACAATATTCAATTGGGGTACAACCCCAGCTTTTTGAAAACCATATTACATGGCGTAAATACCAGCTTTGACCAGCCTAAACTCTGCCATAGTATCAAAAATAATGAAAAAAAGGTCGATGAGTTGTCAAATAAAAATTATATTATTCTAAGAAGTAACTTTACCTAGCCTTATTATATCCATTCTATAAAGAAATGCCAACCTGACTAATACCACATAAGAGAGCGAGAGACCCGGTGCTAAAAGCCACCTAATAATTTGACAAAAATACAACTTATTCAAAATGTGCTAAATTTTCTCAATCTTGATTGGTTCTGCTTCTATATTGGCCTACATTGTATTTTATATTTTATTTTAATCTATGAATCGATCTCACCTGAAAGAAGAAGAACCGATCAGCTTATTCATGCAACCTAAATTGCGGCTATAGGCTGGAGGTCATGAAGATTCAAGGGTGAAGATATTGTGTCCATTTTCTCCTCTGCATCATTGGGAGCTGTGTAGGCAATCAGTAATCTAAGTATATTAATATACAAATTGGATTGCACCTCCCTATTTTCAATATTGAAAGGATATAGCGTTAAGAACAATAACAGACAACCTTTTTATTTTTTTGAAACTGAAAAAAGAATAACAAACACATGAATGAAAAGACAAACGCTGTTGTCCAATAGAACAAAACTCATGCTCCACACATTATCATTTTTTGGATCGACAGTTTCCCACATTTTTTTGTGGACTCTTGATAATATCTTGAATACCCTAACTATTTGTTAATAAAGAAACTGCCATGAACAATTTACTGCTACCCTCCAAATATAAGACTACCTTATACATTCCTAAACATATCTTCAGAAGACCAAAATAAAAAAACAAATAAAGAGAAAAAGGCATATGCACTTTTCCTGTGGATGAGTGAGAACTAACAGGAAATCTAATCTAAATAATATATAAAAGTTAACCTGCTTGTATTGTCCAAATAAAGTAAGCTCATCATTGAACAGCTTTTGCAAAGCTCAATATTCGTTGTTGGAAACTCGTCCACCTGCTTGGAGGTAACCACAAACGCAACACCAACCAGAAGACAAATGAAATCAACCCCAAAATGCAACACAAAATGTAGCCCATATATATTCAAATATATAATTAAATTTTCAATGTGACCTTGTTTAAAATAAAAACTCATCAAGATCTTCAGTTGTTTGTTTGAACTCCTTACCTCGTGAAGCCTAACTTCCTTTGCCATTTCCTTGGCAGTATCTTGCAAAAAATTGGCATATTCTATTTATTCTTGGAGTCTCCTTTTTAAAACTTCCTGTAAAATAAAGTAGACATATTTAAGAGTAATATGAGAGGACCACAATAACAGCATACCAACATGAACCAACAATCAAATATTATAAAAATTTGAGCTTCTTACTGGTCTTTATGATTAAAATTAATATCATATCTTCTCTAAACCCTTGCATTCCATAGATCACTAAAAAGCAAATATAATAATAAACACTTCTCTAAAGACTATTTTCCATTTTATTAGATCATCAGACTCTAGTATCCGAATTGGCTAGAATAATTTTGCAATCCATAATCCTGTTTTTTTATCATTATGAATCTTAATGAAGTTAATCAAAGAAGAAACATTTCAACTTTCCTTCCGTATTCTTCACCTAATAATATCAATAAGAAATCCATAAGAAAATGAACTGCAGAACAGATAATATATAAAAAAGAAGTGGAACCAAAAAGTATAGAGCAACCTATTCACTTGGCCATAAGAATCAGAAATAAACACACAGTCTCAATATCTATTGGTTAAATAGATTAATGTAGAGTCCAATTGAAATACATCATGAATACCCACTAATCATCTTTGTGGTTTGCAGGTGCAGCTAGAGGGAGCATGTATGAAGGCAATGGATTTCCGATGAATTAATGCACAACCAATCATCAGTTCCATCACTTAAAGAACAACTAAAATTCACTTTTTATAATCTTAATAGCTCAAAGAAATATTGAGATTCAATAAGAATAATATTAATTATAAACCTATGGCATGCCAATCATATTTTTTTAAACAGTTTACAAAAATACCCTCCTCGCTCATAAATTCATGAATTATAAAACATGAATTGTAACATATCGGTTTCTGTTAATAGTTAATTAATTAGGTGAATTCTAAAGCATATCAATAGTAATAAAATCAGTAAACGGAGGATTAAACTCAAATATTTAGTTAGGTCAATTATTTAACTCAAAGAGGCAGGGATTTCAAATGAATCAATGCACAACCAATCATCAGCTCCATCACTTAAAGAACAACTAAAATTCACTTTTTATAATCTTAATGGATTCAAGAAATATTGAGATTCAATAAGAATAACATTAATTATAAACCTATGGCATGCCAATCATATTTTTTAAACAGTTTACAAAAATACCCTCCTCCCTCATAAATTGTTCAATATGTTGTTATACATAGTTCTAACTTGACCAGCACACAACATAAAAATATGAATTGTAACATATCAGTTTCTATTAATAGTTAAATTAATTAGGTGAATTCTAAAGCATATCAATAGTAATAAAATCAATAAATGGAAGATTTAACTCAAATATTCAGTTAGGTTAATTATTTACCTCAACGAGGCAGGGACTGAACAGACCAAAAGCAAGAATTTTTTTTTTTACAACATCAAGCGAGCCCCTTTAATCTCCTAGTTGCTAGTCTTAGTCACTCCAACTTTACCTCTTTGGCATTACCACCTCATCTGCTCACAAATTTGTGAAATTGAAGCTTACAGAAAGGAAAAGAAAAGGGAGAGCAAAAGTATACGAAGAAAATATTTTTTCTTAAGAAAGGTAGACATCAATTTCAGATTAAAAAAACATATTTCATCAGTTGTGACTCAAGTTATGTTGGACCAGTAGAATTAAGGCAAATTGCTCAATTTTAATGTTATTTCATTCTAAACCCAGTTTGTTGCTCCTTAGCAGCATCAGATAAAGTATTTGCAAGCTTAATAACTATTGTATTTGCAAAATAACTCTACAGTCCCATATGTGGTACTCATTGTTTTGGAAAACTGATGGTAAGTTTTCTTATTAATTATTATCTATTTACTTTGTATTTGATACCATGCAAATCAGTATGACTACTTTGAAACTGAGCATCTGTTTATAGCATACAAATTCACTTTAGTATTACCTTCAAAGTTAAGGAAGAATTAATCCCTACAACAAATAATATGTAAAAAAAGAATTAATGTCTAAAATACAAAAAGTCCTCTTTCCAATCATTCTGTAAACTAAAAACAAATATAAATGGCAGGGTCAATAATTAAGTACTTACTAAAATAGCTTAACCAAAGAAGGAAAAGAGGATCAGTACCAAATTAAAGAGGCCGACAAAATCCAAATTTGTCTTTTTTCTCTCTCGTAGGCTTGCTTTATCAAGAACTCTATATAGAAGAAAAAAAAAGATTAGCTAGTAGAGAGAAAACTCTATATCAGTTAGAAGAAGAGGATTAAACCTTTTTTTTCTCCATTTCGATCCAAGGGTTGGTATTGAGTGTGAACTTTTTCGATGAATCGGATCTGCTTCCCTTGTTTGACCCAACAGGACGGAAGCCCGTATCTATATCTGGATCCATTTCGATAGTCTGATTGCATAACTGCAAATCTTATGATCATCTCGTCACTTTGCCACTAATCAGACGACTCCTCGATATCCAGTGAGTACCAAGGGATAATTGCGAGTGTGATTGCAATAATGCTCCCTCAATTTATTTTCAAGTTAAAATTCAATAATGAGGATTTTGAATATTTATACATTAGAGACATACCGATCAGATTAGTGAAATTTCAACAGAATTTTCACTCCGTAAGTCAGATTATGACACCTACAATCCACAACTAATCATCACACCTTAAAAACTAAATCTAGTTCGTTCTTTTTTACTTTATTCAGAAGAACGTTAATATATTGCATTTTGAATAACAATTCTACACATGCAAAAAGTTTCTTTACAATTTAACATAAACAGTTCTTTGCAACAAAAAAGTTAAATGCAAAAGGACTATAAAAATTGTAAAATAAGAAGTAATAAATAACTGAAAGACTATATATCCGTAATAATAAATTTTCAGGATTTGTGTAGTTAAAATCTATTCCATTAGTGTTAGATATATAGATAAAGGAGAAGAAAATATTGCAGGTCGGGCTTATGTATATCATATCCTTCATTTGTACATTATTCTTGAGAAGTAATTTGGATAACGAAATTGGACCTAAGTTCAGCTTAACATGCCGTAAAAAAAATTATAATGGAATGCTCTTCCTTGAATCCCCGAATAGGTAAAATGGAGATGGTTTGCCAACACATGTGAAAATAGGAATAACATATATTAATCTAAAATTCTAAATCGATTGGAAGCATTGAGGCGGCGGAAAAGAATCAAGCAAGGAAGTTTTCTGAGAACGAGGAAATGGTCAAACCTTCTTGTCGGACGTCAAAATTACAACCATCAGGCCATCATAGACAACCTTGCATCTATGCTTCCAAAGATTCCACATGAAAGAAGCAAAAACCTGGAATTAAATGATTATCAAGGTGAGTACGTACTTGTCCCTGGAATTTAACACGAAAACTGAAAGAGAGGAAAAAACCTCAATTTTGTTGCCCTGACTGTGTTACGGTTAGGATCCGGATCCTCTACAATCTCATTGGCCCATTTGATAACTCCGTAGGCGACGGCAGGGAGGTCGATGTACTTTTGAGACTTGGGCAATCCATCAGCGAAAGTTCTGTAAGAGGAGAACTTCTCCATGCTAGATGTGAGCATCTGAGTGAAAGTGGCGATCTCAGACTGGAGAGACCGGAGCTGACCAGAGACCTCGTCCTTGAGGCAAACAGCACCGTCCCTCTAAGAAGCGGCCTCAGATTGGGACCGAAGAGTGTCGTGGCGCTGGGATAGGGCATCGTCCTTGAGGCGGAGCGCTTGGTCCCGCTTCTTGATGACATCCTGGGTGAAGGCCTTGAGGTGATTGAGGTGCGACTCGGAGTCCTTGAGTGCCTTCTCAGAGGTGCTGAGACGAGAGGGCGGTTGTGATTGGGAGAAACCCTAGCGACAACGGCGGAGAGAGTTTTTTTTTGTCTATTTAGATTTAGATGAAGAGGAGACGAGAGAAGGAAAGATCGGTGGGATAAGAAGCCCTCCGTTTTTCTCTGCCTAACCAAGCCGTTCGATAAAATTGAAGGTCCCAGATAATTCGCTCGGAAAAAGATAAGGACCACTGTTCATAGGGTCAAACTACCCCATTTAACTTTATATAGTTATAAAACCTTAGAATTTAGAAAGGCAGAAGCACTTAGCACTATTCTCAAATTAAATGAAGAGATGATCAAATTACTTGTCAGTTATGGCTAAGAAGTGGGTCCTAAACAGCACTGTCCAGTTGAGTCTCCACTAAAACTACAATACTTGCTTACCTCCGACGACTGACGGGTCTAGTTTCTAGGATTCATATCCAGTGCAGATATAAATTTTCTAATTCACATCAGATGGATGTAAACAGGGACAGAGTTGGAACCAAAATTGATTCATATAAAATGCAAACAGGAATACGAATTGGGTTGCTGCCTTTCGGTTGCAAATTCTGCAGAGTCATTTTTGCTTTCAATCTTATTTTCACATGAACTAAAATAGTCCGTGGGCTTTCAGTATGATTTAGCCTTTTTTTTAATATAACATAAAACTTATATTCCGCCAACCAATGATTTTTGGTTCGATTCACAGAGAGAGCATTTATTTTCAAATTTCTTATAACAAAAATAGTTAGTTTCAAACCAACCTTCAAAAAAAAAAGAAAAACATAAAACTTATATAAAATAGTTTGGTTTTGTCAATGGTTCAACCTGTTGAACCAGTGAAACCGCCAAACCATTTGGTCAGCCGGTTCAATGACCGGTCTGATTTTCAGAACATTGGTTGTGACCGAATCAGGGTTAAAATGCACAGTCTGTGCCCAAAACCATTCTGATGACTGGTTTAAGCAAGGAGGAACATTATCCCACTATTCAATAACGGAATGAATCCCAAGACACTGGTGTCCAAATGCTATCTATTTAAAACCTCATGACTCTTTTCACTCTATAGAAGTATTGCCCTTAGCGAAAACCAAATGCTAGCTCTCTTGGAAATATGTTATGTATACTTTTAGTAGAAAGGTATATCTTTAATTATCAATCCTTGTTGTTACTTCCAAATTTTGAGCTGGTAATCTGAAAAAGACGCTAAAGTACCCACATTGTAATATGTAAAGGTCTGTAACTGATCTGGGTTTCACTGAAATAAAGACGCATCCCTTGTAACAAATAGAAAGGTAATTCTTAGGCCGCTAACTGATTTGTGCCAACATATATTGGTAGTTCGTTCAGCCCTATCTACAGAAGTAATTATGCCAATTTACAATCAAACCCTTCTTTTTTAAGAAAATTAAATGGAAGTAGATAATTACGAGTGTTTATAAAATGTAAGAAGGCACCTATTTAGTTTATTAAAAGCAGGAATGTATTTCAAACTCGGGTACAAATGAAATAGACATCCTAACAAGTCATCTTAAATTAATCCATAATTTTCATATTGTTTACCCCTATATTCTGCTGCATAAAATCCTGGAATAAATAAATATATTTTATTCCGCAAATAAACCAAAACCCATGACAACGGCAACTCGACAAAAAACCGCTCTAATAAACAGTCATATCGCATGAGACAAAAATACAGAAATTCCTAAAACGGACGATATATTAATTAATTATGGAAAATGCCGTTATGCGCCTGTGATATCCTTATAATTAATTATCAAAAGAGTCCCAAAAATGGAAATTTTGTAGCAGTTAAATCCTTCATATTTTTATGGGGAACCATGCAAAATTTCATGTCAAACTGACTTATGGATGAGTATCAAACAATTTTATCAAATAAATACAACATAGTTGTCCTCAATTTCGGTTGGGCCAAATTACAAAATAAATCAAAGCCCACAAAGTTTAATTAATTACAAAATAATTCAAAACCCATACCATTTTCCGACGACCCATCACGATTATACAAAGGCCCAACAACAATAAAAACTAAACGGGTTCAAATATCAGACCCGATATCAAACCCAAACCCACAGTCGGAAACGGACTCATGCGGCTCACACCCGACAGTCGGAAACAGACCCATGCGGACGAGCCCAACAGTGGCCGACTTGACTCGATTGAGTCAGGTTTGGGGACGCTACGTGTCACACCCCTATTGGTTGGGACCATTACCGTTTAAAACAAAAAATAAAAAGGAGAGGGATGGAACAGTACAATCCTGTCAGAACTCGATGCACCGGCGTAGGGATGGCCTCCATCGCCGCCTCAGACCACCTCAACCCAAACCAAGTTCACCACTGTGCAGGCGATGGCCTCACGATCTCAATGACACCAGATTCGACGAAGTTCGAACAAGGAATGATGCCAATTGGGATTTGAAAACACCCACTGCCTAAAAATGAAATCGAAAAATTGAGTTCAGAAAATGGTAGAATTGTGCAAATGAATGAGCATGTAACTTCTAAAAGGGATAGTTTACGTGCCTGAGGAAGCAATTTTGGAGCCGGATGCCTATGGAGCCGAGCGAGTCACCACGGTTGCGACTGACAATGGCGAAGGCATACACATAGGGAAGAGAGGTCTCGAGTATGAATTGAATGTCACAGAGAGGCTTAAATGAACACTGGGATATGCTCAGACACGAATGCCAACATACAAAAGCAATAAAAGCTTGAGTCGCTTTCAACTGGACGGGTCCAGTGAATGGTAAGGAAGAGACAAGCTCAGTAGAGGAAATGAAGGAAATAAACTGTTCCCTCTCAGTCTACATCCTGAAAAAGAACATTCTAGCCCTGCGCAAGATGCAGAAGCTTTGATGACTCAATAAGGTGGTACCACATTCCATTCTAATTGAGACCATTTGATTAAAAAGGAGTTCAAATCAAAGGCTGTGATGTAGCCAAGCCTTATGTGTTAAAGATGCCTCTCACATTGGTACACAGGGAGGGAATACACCCATACAACTAGCAACAACATCCAACCACCCATCCATACTGTTGACCATATGGAGGGTGCCGATGTTCACATCAATCAATTTACTCAAGGCTGCAAGTGCAATTGGAGCTGTACAACATCCCAAAATCACTCCAAGCATCACAATGCACCTGAAAACGCCCCATGTGTGTGTCATCCTATGGGGGACCATGGGCAAATCAGTCATCCAGGGACAAGACAAAAGGAAAAAGCATTCAAAAGTAATGCAAAGAAGAGCTACCAAACTCCAAATCCCGATTTTGCCCTCCAAAAATACCTTTTAAAACGCATTATGTACAAGAAATAAGAAAAGTAACAATGCAAGTCAGCTGAAATGGCTATCCTTTATAGGATTAAATGTGCCAAGAAGCAAAAGCAACCTGTGTCAACAAAAGAAATGTTCTATGTGGATGGCCTCAGAACTGGGCATCATGGTACCTAGTAAGACTCATCATAGGCCAATGGGACCATAAATTGAGACTTAAGTGTGATTATGCCACTTAACAAACCAAGTGTGAGCACAACATGTCATGAAATGACAAGTGCTAACTCAGAACACTGGATGCAAGCACACAGGATCACAGCCGCTTACCAAAGTAATTCATTCTGAGACAAGCTTAGTTGGATATCATACCAACCAACAAACCAAGAACAAGCAACTAAAGGCCAGATAGCTCAAATGTGAGTACAAGTGCCAATGTATGGCAAGTGATGACTCTAACAAAAAAACTATAAAGCCTCAGCCACAGTCACCCACATAATGTGAACTATGTTTATATAAGTTCAAAAAAATTGAACTTCAGATGCCAACCAGCAAACAGAAACGAACTCAAGTACCCAAATGACCAAGCAGTTCAGGTGTGAGTACAACTTGTCAATGCATGACAAGTGATAACTCAAACAAAAGAAACTACAAGGCCATTGGCCACAGGAGATCAATTATGCAATGTGACACCCCGTCGAATACTGTAACTAGACAACACATGTCGGAGTGCCCGCCGCAGATGTCTGCTGCACCCGCAAGGCTTACTAATACTTCTTTTACAAATTAATGTTGATTATAAACAATTAAAATACATGTCAAATACAAATTTACAATTAATTGCTTAAATATAGGATAAATCCTACAACGGTCTGGTTCATATAGGTTGCTAACCACAGTATCCAATGGCTCACTACTCGTCTTGCTGTCCAGCACTTGATCTGAAACCTGGAACCCACAACCAATTGTGGAAAACATGCAAAAAGCACGGAATGAGATAAAAAAAATTTATCTCAGTACGGTATTCAGTTCCAGCCACTTGAGTTTTGATTATCATGCGTTAGAACTAAATACATGTCTTTTGGTAATTTTGTGTAGTGAGATCACCCTGTTCCTCAAGTACTCCGTCTAAGAGTAGACATACCTGAGCAAGAGGAGACGTGTACTTGAGGAATAATGTGACCTGAGCGAGAGATCAAGCAGGAAGATGAAAGGTCATAGGCTGGGAGAGAGGGCATTTTCGTCCAAATATTATACAGTTCATTATTTTGTTAAAAAATATTGTTAAAATATATAAAATGATTAAAAAGGGTTTATATCTATTTTTGAGATGATTAAAAGGGGTTATATCTAAATTTAAAGTTTTGAGGAGGTTATTTCTAATTGGAGATGTTTCAAGGGGGTTATATCTAATTTTGCCTTTTAATTTTATGTATGTTACTAGTTTTTCTTAGGAATTTCTTGTTTTCTAGTGGTGGTTGTTTTTTTCCTGTTTTAAGGGTGTATCCCTTCTTCTGTTTTCAGTTTCTGAAGCTCTTATAGTTCTCGAGCTGGGGCACTAGTCTTTCTGTTTTATTTGTGGGTAGGGCTGTCAAATGTGGCTGAAATGCACGGAACAGCCTGTTCCATTTGCCGTTCCGTTAAGGAATGCGGTATAAGATCTCATTTCGTTAACCGTTCCATTTTTGAAACGGTATAGAATATCATTTCGTTATTCGTTCCACTTCAGAATATACATATGAAATGGTTTGAAAAGAGGCGAAATGGTTCGAAACGGTATGATTCTGCGTTTCATTTACCGTTTCGTTATTGGAAAGGAATCAAAATCGGTTCTGTTATTCGTTCCGTTTCGCTTAACCGAAATGGAATCACGTGGTTTTTTGTGACGTTGACAGCTCTATTTGTGGGCTTGTAATTTGAACTACTGATTAATGCTATTGCCTACGGGCTTCCATCAAAAAAAAAAAAAAAAACAGCCATGAGGGCTTCTTTTTGACGTTAGATCGTTGTTCAAAGAAGTCCTCGTTGGACCAGGTGTGTTTGGTAGAGAAGTCACATGGGACGAATAGACAGTTGGGTACAACAAAATTGGTTTCTCTCTCTTCGCTTATTTGTCCGCTTACCGCTTATTCTTCCAGAAGGTGAAATTGCAATAAGACACTCAATAAGTTATTTATTTCTTGTTGAGTTTGCTAGTTCAACGTTTGGAATCTGCCCCAATAAGTTTTTCAACAAATTAGCTTACTCAAAAAAAATATATTCATTTTCGAGCTTTTCAATCTGGATCTATGGGTTTCTAATAAAAATTCTTTTTTTAAAACAACGTTCCATATTTCTATAGGCTCACATAAGTTAATTGATGCCAGTGAGGCATGCACCCAGATAATTATGGGGCACAATCAATTGGTCTATAAAATCAATAATATAAATAGAATAACTATATTTTCTTAAGATATGCGAGGGGATACTGTTGACTGACGGTTAACATGTAAATTTTACTCAAATGACAAAGAATTCCTTATAAACGTGTAGTCCAAGGGTTATTTTGGTAACGTCTTCATAAATTGTACCTCGAATACTTATTCCATAACAAAATTTCGACCTCCCTTATTCTCCTTGTATTAAAAATATTTGGGTAGCAAAGTTTTTCCTGCTTTCCATTTTCCTTTTTTTACAATTGAAAGGTGTGAAATTTATAATGTCAAATTTTCGTACATATTTTAGAGTAGAACTAGGGGACTTTGTCTGGCGTAGCCGCGACCTCCCCATAATGTAGTTTACTATATAAGTTGTTTGTGAGTGTAACATTTGTTAAGATACTGTAGGTCAATTTGGTGGATAGAAAAATTATTGCAGAGGCATCAATCCATCTAAAACGATAAAATGCTGATTTCAATAATTTCAAAAACACTACTATGGTCTAAGATCTCACTACACAAAATTACCAAAAGACAGCCATTTTAAAAATTAAACTGAACAACAGCATTACCTTGATACTAGCATTCAGCCATCATATCACTTGGTACATTGTGATAATGCAAAGATTTTATACTCGGTATTGACCATGCAAAGATTTTATACTTGATATATTGTGACCATGCATTGCAAGAATTAACCTCCCTAAATGCAGCTGAGAGCCTAAGATTAGCCAAAAAGTAAAGAAACAATTATCTTTTCTAAATTACCTTCTCCAATCTCATGTAAAGCCGACACATTATTGGTTCCATCTCCTGTTACAACAACAACATGGCCTTTACCTCTCAGAGCTTTTACCAGAAGCCATGATTAGCCATCAACTGTTCAATAGAAAGTTGAACACTGAAAAAGGCAATGTGAGAGCATTCTCAGTTTTTCATAGGCTTATCTCCTCCCTATATTGTGTGGAGATGGGATGACTTGAAACGATACGTGCCGAGAATGAACCTAAGCATGATCTGACAAAGTAAAAAGAAGATCAATGCAAAGCCTGTGATGCCTCCCTCGACATCATGCATGATAGCTGAGAGATAAGTCACCATATCGGAAGGGTAAGTAGAGGCGCTGAAAGCAGCTGTTGCATGAGAACTCACAGTTACTCACCCTGCCCCGACTCCGACTGTAACCTATTGATCCAACCCCAAGACCAGTGTCCCTCTCTAATTCTCCCAATATGGATCTAATGTACCCAGAGCCAACCATACCAGAAACACCATTTCATAAACATTTTTTTTTTTTTTTTTGGTTTTCTCTTCTTCACCATGCACATGATCCCCCTTATTTTCTGCAGTGGTCACTTCCACCACCTTAGCTGTTTTTAACTCTGTAATGCACCATTGATTCTATTCCCTGAGAAGCATGCGGCAACAACTCTGTGGTAACCACCTCAATTGGCTCAGAATTGTTCTCCTTCTCTTCCACAATCTCCAATACACTCACCTCTGCCTCTTTCTCCCCATCTCCTTGTACAGTAGGCCCGACCTGATCCTCATCCTCTCGCTCTTTCTCTTTCTCATCCTCTTGCTCTTTCTCTTTCACTTTCATTTTCTCTTGCTTACCTTGGTAACTGGGCTTAGCTGCTTCTGTGGTCGTCTCCACTGACTCAGCCGGAGTCTCTCTATCCTCCTATTCTGAATAACAGGGCCCACCTGCTCATTCTATGGCTCGAATCACACAGCTAGCTGTTACAACCTGAAAATGCAAATTGCAAGAAAAAAAGAAACAAAAATATCAAAAAAAAAAAAAAAGAACCATCAAGTATATATTAACTTTCAGGTATACAATTAATTACATTATTAATTGTTTTTTCAGTCGATAGAGAGTACTTTATTTTTGACAGCCTGTTTATAAGAAAATAGTTAATTGGGAGGGTAGCCAAAAAAAGACAAAGCGATCAAATTATACATTAATTCAGATGGGACAGTAACTCTTGCATAGTCAGTAACTTCACAAAATATTTTAACTTGCACAACAACATCGTATGTAACATTTTACTCAAATGATGAAAGAAAAAAGAAAGACAATCTAAAATCCAACTGACGCGAGAGTTGGCTTCAAACTTTACTATTATGACTTAAATACCCCTCTTCATCTTGACGATTCTTCTTCCCTACTCCAGCGATATTTTTCTTTTCCATTACAACCCGATAAATTAAAAAACTTTCAATTGGAAGCTTTTATTCCCAAATTTCGCTGGACTCTCTATCTCTCTCTGTCTAAAGTAAATTATGCATTAAATGCAAGTGACCTGAATACACGAAGCAGAGGCAATATATATAATATATTGAGTCAATATGTATTTCAATCAGAACTTAAGATGTGTATTTGTATGTTAAAGTATGTTTGACCCTTTTAATCATAATTTGTGCGTACATGTCATGGAATATCGAACGAATATTAGTCATACAAATAGTTAAATGTGCATCTTTAAATAAGATTGATACAAAGTTGGATTCAATGAATGATGTTAAGTGATGACTTGATAGAAAGAATTTCGATTTTCACCTGATCATTTCAAATTAATCCCAATAGTTATCATGCAATTGAAATTGAGTTATAACCAAATATCATTAATCAGAGGAGATCAAGGTGGGAAGAAGAACCGTCCAACATAGGATGAAGAGCAATGTAGGGCTATTATAGAGGTATTTGAGTCATAACAGTAAAGTTTAAATACTTTTGATTTAATTTATGATTAAAATTGCAGGAAAGGGTTTATATTCAAACAAAAGAAAATTATAGGGGTTTATATCCGATTATGAAGATTGCAGGAGTTCATTTCCGGTTCGAGAAGATTAGAGAGGTTTATATCTGATTTTGCATTTTAATAATGTCACAATTAAATAGCTCAACTGTGTAGCATTAGTTACACAACAATCCAAATAAATCGACAAATTCTCTGCACAATTAAATAGCCCAATTGTATAGCATTAGTTACACCACAATTTTTTTAATAACGCCACAATTAAAGCAAGTAAGGCAGAAAGAATTTCTGCTTAAACGAAGAAATCTCAATCTGAATTAGACAAATTCTCTGCATGTAAAAAAAAATGCGCAATAAGTAGAGATGGAACTTACCAGAGAAGCTGAAAAGAATAGTCGGATTAGGAATCGCAGCACCAATTTTGTCTTGGAGTGGAGGTGGCTCGACGGGCAGACAAAGGAGAAGGTCTTCGGCAGGATCTGATGCCGGAAGTCAGTGGACGAGGCAGGAACCAACAACGGAGAAGAGCAGAGACGACGAGATTGAAGCGGAATTACAGTCGTCGGAGTGCTCTACATCAATCAGGCGGCAGTATTGTCCGGAAAGAAAAAGAGAGGAAGCGGAAACCGGCGGAGACATCAACTGCCAAAGGAGAAGAGAGGCGGCGGCGGTCTTGTCGGCGGCGGTCTTGTCACTGTTAAAATCTCATAACATGACTAATTGTTGCGAACGAATAAAATTTTAATAAAAAGTCTACTAAATTTGAACAATGAACAAAAATATTTATTTGATGTTGTTTTTTTTAACTTTTAATAAGAAACTAAAAATATTATAATTCCATTATAATGATTTTTATGAATATAATAATATGAATAAAACGTAACTGACGCAACCCATTCACCTATTATTTGGACTACCAATAAGGCAATAACACATTAGGGGCCTCGATATGGTACAATCGCATTTTCAACCTGGAGAATATTCAAAATTACTAATATGATTTCCTAGATATATTCTGAAATTGTGGCCATAACTGGGCACCCGGCTCTTTTCACCCTCCATCTTTGGTTCTCTACAATCAAGAGCGACATTTCATACATAGTTCACGATACACAACAATGGCAGAGAAAGAAGTGAAGCTGTTTGGCAATTGGGCCAGCACCTTTACTCGGAGGGTAGAGTGGGCCCTCAAGCTCAAAGGAATCGAGTACGAGTTCGTGAACGAGGACATACCGTACAACAAGAGCGAGGAGCTGCTGCGGCTCAATCCGGTCACCAAAAAGATCCCGGTCCTGGTGCACAACGGCAAGCCACTTGCCGAGTCGTTGGTAATTCTCGAGTATATTGATGACACATGGACAGAGGGCTACTCGATCATGCCGAAAGATCCGTATGACCGTGCTCAGGCACGGTTCTGGGCTAAGTTCGCCGACGATAAGGTACACTTTGCAACTTTTCAGTTCAGATATATATATATTTTTTTAATAATTGTATTTAGTTTATTTGTTGGGAACATTTTTTATTGGTTTGAACAGAGATCGAGATATTGTTCTGAAATTTGGAAGGTACAGATCAGATATAAGATGGGATATAAATATCTTCTTCAAAGTTCGTTCCTTATTTTATTTGACACAAAGGAGATAATGTAAATATCTTCTTCAAAGTTCGTTCCTTATTTTATTTGACACAAAGGAGATAATGTGGAAAAATAAGGGATGGGATATAATAATCTTATAAATATCCGATCTTATCTACAACTTTGACCAATAGCATTTTTCTATCCCCAACCTACCTTCCACTACCTTCCACTCCCTAAAACCTGTCTCAGAAAGAAATGCTGTCCACCTCCATGTTTAGCGCCACTAATATATTTCCTTGTCCATTTATTTTTCATGCCGTTTGCATCAGGTAAAAATTCGATAGTAAAGTAGCAAAGAATTCCGTCCTTTGTGTTACTTAAATTCATTTATTATAGTTATAGGCTTCTAGCTATTTATGTTTGAATTAATATTTATTAAATAAAAAGATTTCGACTATGATCAAACATTTTGTCATCCATTCGGAAATTTTTTCTTTAAACAAACCATAAAATAAATAAAGATGTTTTAACAATACATGGACAGTTTTTCTTTTGTATGTAACGGTCAAACAGACGTGAAATACTTGATGTTTCTACAATTTTCCTTTTTTTTTTTTTTTTTGCTTGCATACTATAAATTTCAAAGCATCCGGACTATTGATTAGCAAATACATATGCACAATTCTTGAACATACTGCTAAGATTATTTTAGCTAGCAGAATTAATGTGCTGCATCCTATTCCTGACCATTGATTGTAAATTTCAAAGTAGTTCATCTCAGTAAGATATGTTGGTTCTGCAAATCACAATTACAGAGTGTACCCCAGACGTTAATAGACGCCTATATGTATACCACTCTATCAGCTGTGAACATGCCTTTCTGTACATTAATGTCGTTTTCAAACTTCTCACTAAAATTATAAATTAAGTTTGATTTCATTTATGTTTTCCTGTGTAAGCAGTGTATTTCAGCAATGTCCGGTGTCTCTACCTCATTAGGCGAGGCTCAACAGAAGATGCTGCAAGAAGCTCGCGAGGCTTTCCAGACTTTGGAGCAAGCCCTCGGCAGTAAACAATATTTTGGAGGAGATCAAATCGGATACTTAGACCTTGCGATCGGTTTGTTCGCATTTTGGATGCCTATTTTGGAGGAGATAGTAAATGTCAGTGTAGTTGACAATGAAAATGCACCATTGTTGAAGGAATGGTTTGCAAGAATTTTAGATGTCGACATGATTAAGACAAATCTGCCACATAGAGACAAGATGTATGAGCTTTCCAAACAACGACGGGAGGAATTTTTCTCAGGACAGATATCACGCCTTAATTAAACCAGAGTATTTGTGGACTTATGAATGTTTTAAGAATAAAAAGAGTATCAATGAGCAAGTACTAGCTGGTTTTTATTATTATATGGATGTTGATCGATAAATATGAAGTTCTTGTTTTCTGCTTATTTTCTAGCTTTCATTTCAATAAGAGCTCTACCATTCCCAAAATTATTAAATATATGAAGTTCTTGTTTTCTGCTTATATTATCAATGAGCATTTGTAATTAATTAGACATATCATATAAGTTTAGAGAAGGGGCAACAACAAAATTCGGCTGGGCTGGGCTGGGCATCTGGATGAAGGGGCAGCCTGTACATACTTGTGTTTGTTTTCTTTTTTCATTTTCGACCTTTTAAATCTCGACCGCTTATATTAAAATCAACGTTCCCAAAAGCCCAGATAAGTTAGTTGATGCCACTGCAGCACCTAAAGTTCCCCAGTACCCAGATGTTTCGAGGGCCCTATCAAATGGTGGATAAAATTATTAATACAAGTGCCCGTATGTACTAAGAAAAGGGAGGGGATAATGTTGAATTGAATTGTTAACATGTAAATTTTTGTGAAATGAGCAAAAATCCGGAAAATTTTTAACAAAGACAAATTTGCCCTTAATAATTTTAAATAGAACAAAGCAGGTCTATTTTTTTTAATAAGAGCACAGCTATAGCGGCACTGACATTGCTGCTATAGCGCAGTTGAATTTTTTTTCATTTTACTTTGCCTATAGCGCCAATACTAATGCCGCTATAGGACTTTATCTTTTTCTTTTTCCGTTTTACTTTGCTTTTTAATCGGCCAGATTGATTTTTTTTTTTTTTTTCATTTTACTTTGCCTATAGCGGCATAATGCCGCTATAGGACTCTCTCTTTTGTTTTTTTTTTTTTTGTTGCCGTTTTACTTTGCTTTTTAATCGGCCAGATTATTTTTTTATTTTTCGTTTTATTTTGTTTTTTGCTTTACTTTACTTATTATATGAATAAATTTTAATGTAATTTTACATAATGTTTACATATATGTATAATTAATATTTTTAAAATTGTTCAATTTTACTTGTATGTAGGATTCTCCAAAATGACACGACACGACATGCGTGTTAGCATGACACGAGTACGGAATTGGCATGATACGATCGTGTTATTGTATCATATCATAATTGTGTCGTGTTGGTAATCTTGAAAAATTAACACGATTTGACACGACACGACTAACACGTAACACGACATGGACACGACACGAACACGAATTAACACGACATGAACATGACACGACAACATGAATTTAATATTTAACATTACCAAAAATAACATCATAAACATACTTCTTTTTTAAATTATTTTCCTAAAAAATTATTTAAATTGATTTTATATTAAAATTCAAATTATAACTGTACTTTCTTTTTTAACGTATATTTACTTTTTTAAAACATTTTATTTATTTAATTTGTTCAAACATTAAAGAAATGAGCTAGCAAAAAAATAAAATCATCAATTAATTTTTTAACAAAAACATTCTGGCAATTTTGTACTGATATATATACTGAATTTGTAGAATAGTCAAATAAATTGCAACAATATTTTTTTCTTCATTTTAATATTTTAACAATTTTTAATAAATTATTATAAAAAATAAAGAAAAGTTTCTGACACGACGTGTCAACACGACACGACACGATCCTGTTAGTCGTGTTGCGTTGCCTCTTCTCACCACTCATCATGACAATACACGACCGTGTCAGAATGCGTGTCGTGTTGCCTCTTCTCACCACTCAGCACGACAATACACGATCGTATCAGTCGTGTCGTGTTGACATGTCGTGTTAGAAACTTTTCTTTATTTATTATAATAATTTATTTATATTAAAATGAAGAAAAAAAAATATTGTTGCAGTTTATTTGATTATTCTACAAATTCAGTATATATATAAGTACAAAATTGCCAGAATATTTTTGTTAAAAGATCAATTGATGATTTTATTTTTTTGCTAGCTCATTTCTTTAATGTTTCAACAGATTAAAAAAAATAAAATGTTTTAAAAAAGTAAATATACGTTAAAAAAGAAAGTACGATTATGATTTGAATTTTAATATAAAATCATTTTAAATATTTTTTAGGAAAATAATTTTTAAAAAAAGTATGTTTATGATGTTATTTTTTGTAATGTTAAAAATTAAAGTCGTGTTGTAGTGTCGTGTTAGCTCGTGTTCGTGTCGTGTTGTGTGTTAGTTGTGTGGTGTCAAATCGTGTTAATTTTTCAAGATTGCCAACACGACACGATTATGATAGACACGATAACACGATCGTGTCATGCCAATTCCGTACTCGTGTCGTGTCATGTCGTGCCACCACGATCGTGTGGTGTCATTTTGGAGAACCCAATATACAAGTAAAATTGAACAATTTTAAAAATATTAATTATACTTATATGTAATAATTATGTAAAATTACATTAAAATTTATTCATATAATAAGCAAAGTAAAGTAAAAAACGAAGTAAAATGGAAAAAAAAAAAAAATCTGGCCGCCCATTAAAATGCAAAGTAAAAACAGAAAAAAAAGAGAGAAAGTCCTATAGCGGCAATAGTATTGCCGCTATAGGCAAAGTGAAATGAAAAAAAAAATCCAGCTGCGCTATAGCGGCAATATCAGTGCCGCTATAGCTCTACTCTTATTAAAAAAGATAGACCTGCTTTGTTCTATTTAAAATTATTAAGGGTAAATTTGTCCTTGTTAAATTTTTTTCCAAAAATCCCTTAAACGTGTAGTTTCACGGGTTATTTAACTTATTTTGGCACAGTCGGACTATTCATGAGATTATTTTCTAGGTTGAGTAATTGAGTTACTGGTACGAAACTAGTCCTTAGCTTATCGGGCTCCAGCTGTTAAGTTTGTTTTTTCTTTCTTGCTGTTGTTGTGAGAAGTCACTGTTTTTATTTATTTTTTTTATTTCTGATTTCCCCCCACTGTAAAACACTTTCCTTTTTCATTTAATTATTATTATTATATCTGCTGTGGCACCTCGCCACGAGCCTTCGAAAAAGGATTATTTTGGTAACATCTTCAAAAATTGTACCACAAATACTTCCCAACAAACTTTCGACCTTCTTATACTCCTTTGATTTCGAAAAAAATCGGTTGCAGAGTTTTTCCTCCTATGCCTTTTCCTTTCTTTTTTTTCAATAGATGGTGTGAAATTTATAATTTTAATTAATTTCTTGCATACACATTTTAAGTTGAAATGTCAAATTTATATGTTCCTACTACGGAATATTAATATTCTTTACTGTGAGCAATAATTTTTCATATGGATAATACACTATATAATTTTTTTTAAACGGTTTTAATTGATTCATTTTTCAAAACACAATCTGACTACCATCAGGGGAAAATATTCAAAATGACCAATATTATTTCATAGATATTTTCTGAAATTGTGTGCCCAGTAACTAGCCATCTCCTCTTTTCAACCTTCATCCCTGATTCTCTACAAGTATAAGCAACATTTCACTCATATGCCACAAAAACAACAATGGAAGAGAAAGAAGTGAAGCTGTTTGGAATGTGGGCCAGCGACTTTGCTCTGAGGGTAGAGTGGGCCCTCGAGCTCAAAGGAATCGAGTATGAATATGTGAATGAGGATTTACCATTCAACCAAAGCGAGGAGCTGCTGCGGCTCAATTCTGTCACCAAAAAGATTCCGGTGCTGGTGCATAACGGCAAGCCGCTTGCCGAGTCATTGGTCATCATCGAGTATATTGACGACACATGGAAGGAGGGGTACTCGATAATGCCAAAAGATCCGTATGACCGGGCTCAGGCTCGGTTCTGGGCTAAGTTTGCTGAAGATAAGGTATATATATTGGATTTTTCTGTTCAGATTTTCTGTAATGGTGGTATTTAGCTATTTAGTTGGTAGATTCTTTATTGGTACGGTGGAGAAATGTATATTTTCTTGAAATATGTGGATATAATCATATAAATAAGTTACAGAATAAACTGACAAGAAGCTCTGTTCTAGACCAATGTTTTGAAAACCAGACCTGATCGGCCAGTTGAACTGGTTAAATCGGGAACCAGAACCCTGTTCATCCAGCAGTTCAACCAGATTTTGACTGATCCACCAGTGCCCTCCTTGGTTTACACCCAGATCCGGTTTCCAAAACATTGTTCTAGACATCTAGTTACCGTGGTTTAAAAGTATAAAGGTAGGGAACAAAGTTAAGAATGTTCAAATGAAACAAATTTTCTGATCCGAGAAAAAGAAAATTGGTAATCAAGGTTTACTGACAAGAATGGCTGAAAGGTGCGGTCTGAAAAAAATTAACTGAAAGTTAATTTCGGCATTTTCCCAGCACGAAAAGCTTCTGATGGCAAAATGTGACGATTTTTGGTTTTTAGTAAAATTTTACTGGGAAATTATATTTAGAGATAACGAAAGAAACTAATATTCAAATTCCTTTCCTTATTTTGTTTGACACAGAGGACCAAAAGGAAAAAAAACAAAAGCAGAATGGGATAAGATCTTAACTGAAAACTGACACCATAACATTTTTCTGTCCCAACCTCTATTTATTTTTAATAACCAGTGTCAATGAGAAGTGTGGTTTTGGATTAGGATATACTGTTGGATCAGAAATGATTTCTGTTTCAGGTTAAGCATTATAGTATATTTATTACTTTTACGCACCATTTGGATCCTTAAATTAATAATATTAATGAAAAAGTGGAAGGACGGATATGTCTGTTAAAATTCTTAACATTCACTGATGATAATCCTGGTGATTTATTTTCTCCTTTTTTGTAAAGTACAAAGATTACGGAGAAACCAGATTGTTTAGTATGTTCGAACATTTATTTGACATTGATTATGTTTTGATTGATTATTATCGTGCAAACAGTGGATATTGACACTTTATATAAACCATTCTATCTATTGTTGTGTATTCTGTGCATTAATCTCCTTTTTTGCAGTTCTCACAAAAAATTGAAAAATTTGAATTCATTTATCCTATGTAAGCAGTGTATTACAACAACTCTTGGTGTCTTTACCTCAGAAGGGGAGGCTCAGAAGAAGGTGGTTCAAGAGGCTCGTGAGGCTTTTAAAACTCTCAAGCAAGCCATCACCGGAAAAGAACATTTTGGAGGAGACAGTATCGGATACTTAGATCTTGCAATTGGTTTGTTCGCATTCTTGATGCCTGTTTTTGAGGAGATAGTAGGAGTCAGTATAGTTGACGATGCAAATGCACCTCTGTTGAAGGCATGGTTTGCAAGGTTTTTAGACGTCGACCTGATTAAGACAAGCCTTCCACCAAGAGACAAGATGTATGAGCTTTGCAAAGAACGGCAACAGCAATTCATCTCCGGACAGATCAAGTTTTGATTGAACCAGCTTATTGTTGAATTCTGCAACTTCTGAGGAATAAAGAGAATCAATTAAATTCAAGAAGGTCGTTATTATATATGCAGGACGGTGCAGCGCACCATCTCCCATGCGGTAGTTTGGATGTTGAATAGTATGTATGCATGTCTTGTTCACTGTTCTTATCTGACTTCATGTCATTAAAACACGCACCCCTTCTCATGATAATTCGATATATCTACTTGAATTTGTTTGGCTCCATTTTGCTAATTATAATTGTGGCGGGTCTGCTCGCTTTTTTGTTTCCCCCCTAATGAGAATTTTTTTTTATATAACCAAAATAAATCTTTTGATAAAAATAACATGTTGGAGCTTGTGGATCGAAGTGGTAGGTATGATCTGCTTTTTTTTTTTTTTTTTTTGACTTTTCAGCATTAATCATTCAATGTAACCAGTACTTTTGAGTGCTTTAAATGTGCATAGAAAGCAACAAATTTGAGAAACTGTCATCTGTTAATTGTAGAGTTTTTTCTCCTTTCTTTTGGCATGAAAAAGGAACACAAAAGATACCAGTTATGAACAATTTCCATTTATTGCATCCTCCTTGAAGCTATCTTCGTTATTCAGATTTAAATTTTAATCGTACGTTGAAGTAACAAATTCCTGGAAAATAAAAATAGTTGGAAAAATTCAGTCATGAGAATAAATTTCTGAATTGGGCTTTGATCACAATCATTTTTGGGTGCTAATGAATTAATCTTTCTTGAAAATGAGCGGTTGAGATTAAAACCCGATTCAGAAATTGATTCTCATGGCATAATTTTCCAAATTATTGATATGTATCAAGTACTATAAAAGTCTAATTTTTGGAGATTATTTTTTTAATGGAAAAAAAAAAGAAAACTAATATTCAAAGTTATAAGAAATATTAAAATGTAAGGTTGCTTCCTATTGCCGACATCATTCAATGTACGTACAATCGGTGTTGGTTTTAAAAAACATTTGAAATGCAGCTCTTGCTCTAGTGGCAAAGAGTAACCAGCAACGTGCTTTCACTAAAAGTTGTGGGTTTGAAATCCAGCTAGGTCCTTTGTGATATTTAATTTCAAAATTAGTTGGATGACTTGACCCCATATATCTTTATCTTCAAAAAAAAAAAAAATGACAGTAAATTAGACTTCAATAAAATATATGACACTAAACTTTGTACAACGTTAGCTTGTCTACTCTAAAAAGGAAAATCAGTCATTTACCTTTTCGATTATTTTTAATCATTTCTTCAATCTGAAAAATTAAATTTTTAAATCATGGACGAAAATACACTCACTCCCTCGCCCTATCTAGCCATTAATCTTCCTAATCTTCCTACGAGTTCCCGCCTGATTTCTTTATTCGAAGTTCTAACATCATAAGAAGTCTACGATATTTTCTTTCTGACCCATTCGTCTGGAAATCTTCAAACTTGCTTACAACCGCTGAATCAATCCTCCTTCTGCTAATTATATTGATCAATGTATTCTTTATTTTAATCTTGTCTTGTAATAAGGTTGACTTCATTTTATAAAGAACATAGTATTTCAGAAGTATCTTTCAAAGCTAATTGTGAAATTGTTCAATATTTTTGTCATGACCCTAAAAACTCTGTCAAGTCTCGGTCGATTTATAGTACTGAGCTTGCTTATCTGTGGGCTTGGTCCAGACTTTTAACAGGATTGGATGCACCCATAGTTAGCTAGCTCTCTTTTGAACAGTGTTTTGAATGTCCTATCGGTCGAGAGCCACAATTCATGCCTCTCTTCTCGTTCCCCCGGCGTTACCCGTATTGCTCAAATTTTCGGGTATCCATTAGAATATTGGGTTAATTAGATTTATGCCACTGTGAAAATTTGAAATTAGTAAAATGCCATCACTAAATGACAAATTAGTTTTATGCCACTGTGAAAAAGTAAAAATTAATTTTTTACCACCGAAAAATTGATTTGCCAATTTTACCCTTTTAAATATGCCACTACAAAAATTTGAAATTAGAAAAATGCCATCACTAAATGATAAAGTAGTTTTATGCCACTACAAATTAATTAAAATGAGTTTTGTTCTAGATAAAAAAAATAAAAATAGCTTTATGCCATTAGAACGATGCATGGAATTTGATAGAAGACGTCTTGTATTAATAATTATCAAGCTAAGTATATACAGCAAAAAAAAAACAACGTCAAAATGCTTTTTAACAACACAAATACATGCTTTTTAACAACGTCAAAATATTGTGTTTAATCCAATGAGTGTATTTTAGGCAACCAAAATATTGTTAACAAGGGCAATTTGGGATTTTTGAAAAATATTGAGAGCATTTATGATGGTAATTTTAGAATTAAATCTTTTTTGGAATGAGATAATGGCATATTTCTAATTTACATAATTTGATGATGGCATAAATCTAATTTGCAATCTAACAATGGCATATCCCTAATTAGCTAATTTTCACAGTGGCATAAAACCAATTAATCCTAGAATATTTGAAACACTGATTTTGAATTCTTCCATCATTAGAGTGCTTAGGTAGATTTGAAGATTTTCGTAGCTTCTATTAATTAATGTTGTAGTTTAATTAATAGAAGGGTTGTCAGCAGATTTGAAGGGTTCCATGTAAATAGCTTGTCAAGAGCCTATATATATATATATATAGAGAGAGAGAATGGATAAAATACACTGATGTGTACGGATCGTCTCCGTACACATCAGTCTTTTTTCAAGATCCGAAATTCAAACGGTCAATCTGAACCGTTCAACTTGTTCTTTATATTGAAAAACTCTTGCAGACCAAATTTTACATTTTTTTAAATTTTTTTGCTATATATTATGATATTTTCAAATTGGAGGGCCTGAAATACTCCAATTATAGTGTTTTTTGAAAATATCATAATAAATAGTAAAAAAATTCGAAAAAATGTAAAATTTGGTCTATCTAGGTTTTTCAATATGGCGAACAACTTGAACGGTTCGGATTGACCGTTTGAATTTCGAATCTTGAAAAACGACTCATGTGTACGGGGATGATCCGTACACATCAGTGTTCTATATCCATTCTCTCTCTCTCTCTCTCTCTCTCTCTATATATATATATATATATAGAATTTTGCTATGGTGAGTTGGAACTCACCAAGTGGTCGGTGAGTCGCGCTCAAAACTTTTAAATCTAGTTCAAAATGACCGATCCAAACCATTCAATATGATCTCCCTATTGAAATCTCCATTCAGACCAAATTTTATATTTTTTTGAAATTTTGAAGTATTTTTTTTCGGATTTTAAAAAACTACTGTTTTTGAACGGTTCAGAACTAATTAGATTAACGATTTTCTAAAATTTCAAAAAAATACTTAAAAATTTCGAAAAAATGTAAAATTTGGTCTGCAGGGAGATTTCAATAGGGGGATCGTATTAGACGGTTTGGATCGGTTATTTTGAACTAGATTTAGGAGTTTTGAGCGCAACTCACCGACCCTTTGGTGAGTTGCAACTCACCATAGCAAAACTCTCTCTCTCTCTCTCTCTCTCTATATATATATATATATATATATGTGCTATGGTGCATCGCGATGTATTTAGGCTTTTGTATATATATCGCGATCATTATCCGTCAACCATTTTATAAATTGACAAATCTAATTAAACCAATCCAATCTACATATTGAAATCTCATTACAAACCAAAATTTATATTTTTTAAAATTTTTTTACTATTTTTTTCAAATTTTCTAAAACTTTACTTTTTTGGATACCAATTAATAATAAGGAAATTCTAAAAATGGCAGGTTTTAAAAAATTCGAAAAAAATAGTAAAAAAATTTCAAAAAATATAAAATTTGGTTTGTAATGAGATTTCAATATATAGATTGGATTGGTTTAGTTAGATTTTCAATTTGTAAAACTATCAACATATATGGTCGCAATGTACAAAAACCTTAATACATCGCGATGCACTATAGCATTTCTCTATATATATATAGTGTCCTTTTTTCCCTGATATATGAGGAAACAAATATGGAAGAAAATTGTGAGAAGATTAATCTAATAGGCTGGAGAATTTTCGTCCATGATTCAATTTTTTTTAATTTCTAATTAGATTCAAAATAATCAAAGATAAATTTCTATAGTAATTATGATTAGAGGGGGATATTTCTAATTTAAAAAATTGGAGGGATATATTTCTAAGATCGCAAAGGTCATATTTAGCATAAAAGGGACAAATGCCATGGTAAAATAATAGTTTACGCAACCAAATCTATTAATTATATATACTTAGAGAGTTGTTTATTTTCAAGAAAGGTACTCAAAATATTTAATTTTTATAAAATAGTATTTTTTGGCAAAACGCATTTCTTTTTGAAATACAAATCAGAATTGCTGAGTGGGACGGTGGGGGCCGGGAGTCCGAGCACATTTGAATAAAAATACGAAAACTTTTAAGCCTTAAATAAAAATATATAATAGATGTGCTTAAAACTTCTAATCACAGAATAAAGATTATATCGGTAGTTATGATTTATGAATCAAGTTGATAATGTTAAAAAGCCAAACTTACCGACCTACTATGGACTACTAACAAGGGATATAATATATGTACTGGCCATTTTGTACAATCGTAATTATTTTTAAACCTGCTTCCATTAGGAAGAGAAAAATTCAAATTGACCAATTCCATTTCATATATATTTACAGAAATTGTGACCTCACCTCTTTGACATTCATCCCCGATCTCTATATGAGCAACATTTAATTCATAGGAATCATAGCACAAGGCACAACAATGACAGAGAAAGAAGTAAGGCTGTTCGGTTCGTGGGCCAGTGCCTTTTCTCTGAGGGTAGAGTGGGCCCTGAAGCTCAAAGGAATTGAGTATGAATTTGTGAACGAGGACATACCATTCAACAAGAGTGAGGAGCTGCTGCGGCTCAATCCGGTCACCAAAAAGATACCGGTGCTGGTGCATAACAGCAAGCCGCTTCCCGAGTCATTGGTTATCATTGAGTATATTGATGATACGTGGACAGAAGGGTACTTGATCATGCCGAAAGATCCTTATGAAATGGCGCAGGCTAGATTCTGGGCTAAGTTTGCAGAAGATAAGGTACATTATGCAACTTATCAGTTCAGATTTTCTTTCATGATAGTATTTAGTTTATTAGTGGGGAATTTTTCTTATTGATTTGGTCGAAGAGATATTCTAGTTACAAAATAACTAAAGTTCAGTTCAGTTCAGTTCAGAGGTTCTGAAATTTGTTGTTCAAGTTACAAATGACTAACCAGTAGCCCTGTTCAAGTTCAATTGTCAGTTCAATTTGAATGAAAAACAAATATATTTATATTCTTCTTGGACCAATTAATGGAGTGATTGAAACCAATAATTGCTCTAGATAAATGTGGATTTCGGTTTGGATATACTGTTGGAACAGAGAAATTAATGCTGTCTAGCCCCAGGTTTAACACCTGCAGTAGTTTTTCATTTTACTTTATTTTTGTACCGTTTGCATCAGCAAAAAATAAATAAAGGGGCCGTGAAAAGATCTGTTATTTGTATTTCTTACAATTCATTTATATATTACATTTATTGAATAAAAATATTTCAACAATTAATATCGGGTATCTGTTAATTAGTAATTTGTATAGCTAGTATGATCAAACATTTTGTCATTCGCTCTGAAATTAAAGATGTTTTAACAATGCATAAACACAAATTAATACACAATTTTGCCATTATTTGTGTTTTAAACTGTATGCATCGTTCAAGAAAAACGTGAAATACTTCATGCTTCTACAACTTCCTGCAAGCACACCTAGCTTCCTGTGCTTGCACTCTAGAAAAGTAGAAATCCCAATGCATTCTCATCATTGATTGTATAATACATGCACCCATGTTTTGCACAAATGTTTAGGTCACCCTAGTAGAATGTGCAGCATCCTGATCATTAATTGACTGTGAATTTCAAAGAAGTTCTCGTTAAAAAATGTTGGTGTGCAAAACTGCAAATCATACATTCCAGAAAACATGCAATAATGCTTTATCCTTCCAATTTAAATCAACATGTGTACCCAGACGTTATCAGACAAATATATGTATACCATTTTATCTGTTGTTTTGCATTTATGACATTTATGTCCTTCTGCACTCATAAAAATTTAAAGTTCGAATAATTCATTTATGTTTCCCTGTGTAATCAGTGTATTCCGGCAACTTTCGGAGTCTTTTTAAAAGAAGGGGAAGCTCAGCAGAAGATGCTGCAAGAAGCTCGTGAGGCTTTCAAGACTCTGGAGCAAGCCCTCGGCAGTAAAAATTTCTTTGGTGGTGATCAAATTGGATATTTAGACCTTGCGATTGGTTGGTATGCATTCTGGATACCTATTTATGAAGAGATAGAAAGTGTCAGTATAGTTGACAATAAAAATGCACCATTGTTGAAGGCATGGTTTTCAAAAATTTTAGATGTCGACATGATTAAGACAAGTCTGCCGCCAAGAGACAAGGTTTATGAGTTTTCCAAGCATCTACAACCGCACTGGAGAAATGCATCTCCGTTGAAGTAATTAATTAATGGGATCAATGGAAATAACTACAAGAAGTTAGTTTTTATGAACATGTTGAAATAAATATATGTGTGTACTTGTCACTGTATCTTATCTGACTTACTGTCATTAAGAGAACCATTCTTCTTATGACAGTTAGATATATCTACTACCGAATGTCAATTTACCCTTCTTAATTAGCATTATATGTGTATTTTTGCTATTGTTGTGTTTTAGAACATAAGTAATTAATTTATTATATTGGGTGTATATTTCAACTTCTTTATTTTATTGTTCCGAGAAAGCAGCTAGTCCTAAATCATATTTTTGTGTAGTTTCATACATCAAGTCATCGTACTCCGTTTTTGGTCGTCAGATTGTTTTTGCAAATAGTTCCAGAATTTAAGCCAGAAAAAACCCAAAAGATAAAAATAATGACCATAGAAGTCAACATTAATGTCATAAAAGCAATCGCAGTACTGGATGTATCTTTACATATGTATACCGCATTACTAAATTTAGACATTTGATAACAGTTCGATTTACAATTTACAGTAAATCGCATGGTTAAAGTTGGATATATAAGAACAGTCCGGTTCGACTTTAAAAGTACTCCTTATGTAGAAATCGGGACGATACTATCTTTCTATATAAAGTGATATATTCATTTCCACTTGTTGTTGTAAGTAGTGAATTAATTGTTGGGGTCTTTTGTTCAGAAATAAGAGGCCTTAAAGCTTGGAACAAAAAAACTTCCATCTGAGTATCTGACCCAATAGAAACTAGAAAGGCCGGACTCTTGCATGGAGGGGCAGCCGGACAGCACGCTGCACGTACACGCCTTTGTTTCTTGTCTTCTTTTTCTTTGCTACTGAACTTTTAAATCTTGACCGGTGATATTGAAATCAGGGCGGATAATTGCAATCAAGCAATCAAGCCTTAAAATGGAAAGGGTGCTCTATCCACAAAAAAAAAAAAAAAAAAATGCGTCCCCTCTCCTATCCTAACTCGCGTCCCCTCCCCTCTCCTCACCCTGCCTCACATCCTTAATTTCCCCCTCGCCTCACCTCCTCTCCCAACGCATCACCCCTCACGGCCTCACCCCCTCGCCTCCTCTCCCAGCGTGTCTCCCCTCACTGCCGCCTCCCCTCTTCTCCCTCTCGTCTTGTTAAAAATTCGAACGTCTACGCAGCGGAAGTTAGATGTTAGGTTCGAGGAGGCACGATCCAAGTGCAACTGCACAAGAACCGTGCTCCTTAGAACTAGTTAGCACGAGGATCTCAGAATAACAAATCACACAATTTAGATATAAGAGAACACGAGATTTAACGAGATTCAGCACCAACTTGGTGCCTACGTCCTCCACACAATCACACATTCTTTTTTTTAATATTTTCTGTTTATGTCTGAGATACATTGTAAGAGGAAGAAAAATGAATTAAATAGGAAAATTACAATGGAGATACACATCTCCTTCCCAAGATACCTCTTTTTTTCTTATTCATACCATATACATTAAAATCTCCTCACACAAGGAAATATCTAATTCTCGCACAAGGAAATATTCTCTGGACGTGCAATCCATTTCCTTCTATCTTTGACAGGTTGGAGCCGACCTGGAGCCTTCCTTGTTACCAAATTTGATCCATTCGGGATACCATTCGGGGTACTGTTCGGATTACTGTTCGGCCGAACACCTGGCCGAGCACACAACCGAATGATGCATGCAGGATCTCCTGTGAATACGCAGACCACACCACCAATCGTATACTGCGTTGTAACACTCTCCCTCAAGTTGGCATGTACAACTTGTCATGACAACTTGATATTTTGTGCCACACATTCGATTTATAATTTGATCTTCTGCAGCACTTTCTCACATAAGTTGGTGCTGCACACCGGTACACACCGTTTTCTAAGGCACACACATGCCACAAATTTCTTTGTTCAAACCTTCCATGAGTTGCACACACAACGACGACGGCACACACCGCCACATGGATCATATTCTTCACTTGGCACGAGTCACACTTCTTGTGCTAGACCCTAGCGCCTTGTATCAAACCATCTTGCCCGGTCCGTGCCCACTTGTCACGCCCCGTGCACCATAGCCAAGTAATCATTTGTCTCAAGCCACCTACCAATTCATATCATCACACATGAGAGATATTATTTTATTTACTAACCTTATACCAAGTCGATTATTCTTAATCTTCTTCCACTGCATCATGTCTTCAACTTCTTTTTTTAATGGCTTTGAGTCCTTGACCTATCACATGTTAGACTTGAGCATTCGTTGCTTAACTCGCACATGACTTGATCTTTACCTTCTTGGCCATCTTGTAGAATTCATTGCATGACACGATATCCACTCGACTCGAGCATACTTGTGCTCGACCCGAGTATTCCTTGAGTCCATCTTTGTTACTTGGATTAAGGTCTAAGTTTTGACTCGCTTTGACCACTTGACCCAACCTGGACCATATGACATGACTAGAGCCTCTTGTCTCCATTGATCTCTCATGCTTATTCACTTGATATCCATCTTGGACACCAAATATTTCTCTCACTTCAACTCGCCTCACCTCCTCTCCCAGCACATCACCCCTCACCCCCTCGCTTGGCCTCACCTCCCAACGCGTCACCCCTCACCGCCGCCTCCCCTCTTCTCTCATCTTCTTCACCTTCACGCACTTTTCTTTTTCTCTCCCAGCTCTCCTCTCTACCTTTACCTCTTTCCTTCATCTCCTCTGAACCTCACCTCTTTTTTCTTCTCACCGTTATAAAATATACTCACTTGTCAAAATAAAAATACTCCCTTATAGTATTTAACTATATGATTTATATTAAATGCTCTCTAATGAAAATATATACTCCCTAACGATAACTAAAATACTCCCTTCACTACACCAAAAACAAGTTTTAGTACCGACACATTAATACCGATTTTTAAGAAAATCGATATAGGAGAGAGAAGTGGTAAGTCAGTAAATGTCAGGCCTTACCTTTAGTACCGGTTTTTTTAAAAAAAACCGGTACTAAAGGTTGACGAACAAAATTTTAGAAACGGTATCCTTTTAGTACCGTTTTTTTTTTTAAAAACCGGTACTAATAATTTTATTTGTAGTACCGGTTTTTTAAAAAAACCGGTACTAAAAGGATACCATTTTTTAAAATTATTTACCAACCCTTTAGTACCGGTTTTTTATTAAAAACCAGTACTAAAAATAAACAAAATTTCTAACTTAAACTTCTTTTCTTCCTCATTTCCTTCCTGCGCACCTCTATAGCTCGATCTCTCTCCATCCTTATCCAATTTTTTCCATCTAAAACCGAGAAGCTTTTTTCTCTCTTAAAATCACATAAAAAAATAGCTAAAAATATAGAAAAATTCTAAAAAATTGAAAAATCAAAAGAGAAAGCAAAAGAGATCAAAGAGAAGCTAAAAAAAATTGACATTTGAGATATATTCTTTAATTTTTGTATAATTTATTTATTATTTATTAATTATGCATGCAAATTTTTTTTGATTGATTTTCTTTATTTTCTTTGATAAAATAGAAAGAGGAAGAGAAAGTTATCTATTGAAGAGGAAGAGAATTGGCAATTTCGGTAATTTTTATTTTAACTCTCAATAATTTCAATTCGGTAATTTATCAATTTGTATTGTGCATTTATTTGTTGTATTGTCATATAGGACCAAATTGCCAGAATTTGAAATATTTTAGGTTGTGCCTGTCCGAAATTAATTTATTAGGGATTAATCTCGGATAGTACTTCCGGTCAGGAGTACTGCTCTTTGGATACACTCTGTCTCATTTAGGATAGCGAGTTGTATATTAGATGCAATGTGTTGTTTGAGAAAAATTCGACGGCATTTTTCCTTATGTTCCCACGGATACGTACGCACGAGCAATCGTGTGTTGGCGTATTCAGAGAACATAAGGGAAAATGCTGTCGAATTTTTCTCAGACAACACATTGCATCTAACGTACGCTCGCTAATGAGACAGAATATCCAAAGAGTGAGCTAGGATGGTAACCGGTTCAAAAACCTAATGTGATGCATTGAACCTATAAACCCTAAACCCTAAACCCTAAACCCTGACTTTTGGATATATATTTCTATGTATACAGATGGATCAAAGGGAGAAGTATATGTTTGATTATTCGAGAATATCAGATGAATTTATTGGAGTTGTTGAAGAGTTCCTAAAATGTGCAGAAGAACATCAGAAGTTGACTGGAAAGTCCAGAATTCTATGTCCTTGTAAATATTGACTTAATTTTGAAAGACAAGATAGTAAAGTGATTAGATCACATCTGATTCAACGTGGATGGATGACAATACCTAAATATCTCCGGTGGGTTTTACATGGAGAAAAGTTAGAAGAAAATTTAGATGCCGAAACGAGCATTAATGTATATGATGATTTGAAAAATATTGTACAAAATGATTGTGGGGATGATAGAGGGAATAATGTAATTGTGGGTGATGATATAGAAAATTTAAGTGAACAGCAATGTAATGATGCTAATAGAGAAGTTGATTTGGATGAAATGATGAATGAATTACCCAGTGATTTTATTGATAATGTTCCTGATATTTTTCAAAAATTAGATGAAAACTCTCATATACCCTTATATCCCGGTTGTGATAAAGATAAATTCTCAAAAATAAAAACTGTTTTTAAGTTGTACAACCTGAAAGCCAAAAATAATTGGAGTGATAAAAGTTTCGCATTTTTGCTCTGTCTTTTGCGAGAAATACTTCCAGCAGAGAATGCACTACCTGATACATCTTATAAGGCCAAAAAATTACTATGTCCTTTGAAACTGAATATAGTGAAGATTGCAGCATGCCCGAATGATTGCATACTTTTTCGGAATGAATATAGTGTATAGCCTGTTTTGTTGATTATTTACAACCTTCCTCCTTGGTTATGCATGAAAAGAAAATATCTGATGATGCCGTTGTTCATTTCTGGTCCCAAACAACCAGGCAACGATATAGATGTGTACTTGGCTCCATTAATAGAGGACCTTGATAGGTTGTGGAAGGACGGAATGAAGGTATTCGATGCGCATTCCAGAAGCAATTTCACCCTGCGTACGATAATATTCTGCACGATTAATGACTTTCCCGCTTACGGGAACTTGTCGGGTTACAGGAAGAAAGGAGAAAATGCATGTCCTATTTGCATGGAGGAAACACATTCGATATGGTTATCGAATTGTAGAAAAACAGTCTATTTGGGACATCGTAGGTTCCTTAGCCATCATCACCCCTACCGTCGTCCTAATTATAAAATCAAATTTGATGGCAACACGGAGATCCGACAGGCACCTATATCAAAATCTGGAAGACAAACTTATGAACATGTGAATGCGTACGATTATTGCTTTCAAGCAGTTTTTGGGATTAATTTCACTTATTCCAAATACGATTGGTGCTTGTGTTTGCACAAAAGTCAAAGAGATTACTTGATTAATTTTTAGTGTTTCTAAACATTAGAAATTTAATCTTGGGATAATCTGTTTTGGTAATTTGAGATTGAATTTGATACTCTAAAATTTAAGGGTGTACTACCATGAGTTCAAATTCTACAATGTCTATCAAATTTGATATTGAGAAATTCGATGGCACAAGTAGCTTTGTGCTATGGCAAGTAAAGATGAAGGCAATATTGTCTAATTTAGGAGTAAAGGCGGCCATTACTGGTCAGCCCGACTCATTAAAGGGGAAAGAGAAAGATATTGAATGGGAGACTATGGATGATAGGGCTCTTTCAATAATTCAGTTATGTCTTAGTGACTCAACTCTTCAAGAGATTCTCTCAGAGACATCGGCATCCGGTGCTTGGAAGAAATTAGAGGAAATTTTTATGCAGAAGTCGGTTACAAACCGATTGAGGTTAAAATAAAAATTTCACTCTTTGAGAATGGCCGAAGGTACATCCGTTACGGTCCATATTTCAGAATATACCGCTCTCCTTCATGAGATGGAGAAGATTGGTATTAACACGGACGATGAGGATAAGGCCATGGTCCTGTTGTGTTTCTTACCGGGGTCGTATAAGGGGTTTAAGGAGACTATGCTTCATAGTCGTAATTCACTTATCTTGGAGGATGTGAAGAGTAACTTACTTGTCAAATCTTTTAATATATTAAGCCCTGCATATGGATCCGGATCCGAAACAACTGTGGGTAAACAGTTGTTCGGACAGTATTTTAATCTGAGCCGTTCGTTTGGTTCTCCTACATCTTGATCGTCCGATTCGTTCCTTTTCTTTGGCCTGGTGTGTTTGTTCGAGATTGTTCTATCTGATTGACATCGATTCCCTTTTTGCTTTTACCTTCCCTGTCCTTCAATTGTGGAAAAGTCCTCTGTGTGGAGTAGGCAGCTCATGTCATCCATCTGGTTCTGTACTCTCTCTCTCTCCCTCTTTCTCTTTCTCTTTCTCTTTTCTCTTCCGATCGATGGCGGTCGCCTCTTCTCCTTTTTCTCTCCACACATCTCTTCGTTCCCACTGCAGAACCTCCTTAACTCCACGCCGCTCCTTCAGTTCTTCGCAAGGATTCGTCGAGATTCTTTTCGATCTGATTTCTGCGCAGTCGGGTGTGTGACAATTCTCTACAATATTCACCAAATTTATTGGGCCTATTTTTTACTTTTTTAGTCATTACTGCCTGTTTTGCATAATTTGTTATTTTTTTTCCTAATTTTACTTCTTTTTCTTGATTCATTTTTTTCTGCTTGGCATGTAGGTTGGGGAACTTCTTTAATCTTAAAATCAGTTCTTTGCCTCTTCGCTTCTGAGATTGGTACCAGTCTTATTCACTCTTTAACCCAGTTTATTATTACTTTTATATTTTTTTATATTCTTTGGCATAACACCATTCTTTGGTCATGCCACTGGTGAGGTCAAGTTAATTCTTGCCTTTGAATTTGTTTGTTTTTCTCTATTGAGATGAGGCTTCTGATTAACAACTCAAGTGTGTGAACAAGAATAAATTTGAGACAGAGAAGTTAGATAAAGCATTAGAACTTTTGAATTGAATGGTGGTCTGATTCAAGGTAATTGTGTAATGGGTAAACAATACCAGTATTATGATTGGCCGATTTCCATATGCATTATTTTTCACTTTTGTGCCGATATTAATTAAGACTGATAATTGATGTTAGGTAGTTGAATATTACTAGTTCATTATAGTTGTCAGTTTAAATTCCGTTCAAACAATCTATTTTTGGATGGAATTACAAGCCCTGAAACCTAATTTTTTTCAAAAAAGTATGCCTAATTTTTCTGATAGATTGTTAGCTTATACTTATTAGTGTAATTTTTTTTGATATATTTTGTAGGTTGATTTTCATTCAGTATCAGATTGCTGCATCATTGTACGATTTTCTATTTAATTTGTTTAGGGTTCACTGTTCTCTGCTTCTTCTTCTCAGCATTTTCTTTTTCTTTCTTCCAGTACACCATTTTTTTGGCCTATTTTGATGTTCACTGCTTCCGTTTTTCTGTGATCACAGGCTGTTCCGGGTGAGTTGCTGCTTCTCCTGTGCGCAGGTAATGGTGATAGCCTTACCTATTTATTTTAAATTAGTTCAAGTTCCAGATTGATATTAGTTAGGATTAGAATGCATTGTACAGAAAAAAATTCTAATACAATGTGGATTTCTAATTTATTTTAAAGCTAAGTGAAGCATAGTCACAAATAGATTCTAAAGTCTTCTTTCCAGATTTTTTTTGTTCTGATTTTTTTGTTATATTGTGTGCAAGAGTTGCACACATGCCAATGGGAGGCTGCATCTATAAGTAGATGAGAGTATGAAACCTTTTTATTTTTATATTTCACAGTTAATATTTCCTGCTTTAATGACCGATTTTTAACTGTTGGAATATAGGGTCAGCTAGATGCTAATTGCTAAGAATAGTAACTTCGATGATTCGATCTGTCCGCTGTTAGTGATTGCTTCATGAGGTAATTGCTTACTAGATATTGATAATCAGTGTCGTTACTGCATCTTGCTTAAGTAGTTATATAGGAAATTTTTCATAATCAAGTCAGATTAAAGATGTTATTTACAATAGATGGCCTCAAACCAGAACAGTCTTTCGGTTCATGTTGTGTTTATTGTAAATAGAATGGTGAAACAGTATGATCTTAGTCCAACAACTGACTTGATGAATTAACAGTTTTGCTGAAATAGGTCGCTGCTTCTTTTCACCTTCAGATTAAAATGATTTCCGATCTGAGCTCACAATTCGAATCATATAGATGAGCAGATCAGTTGCTTCTCTTTCAGATGAGTGCTGTTTCAGTTGCCTCTCTTCTCTCTCTCTCTCTCGCTCTCTCTCTCGCAAGAGCGATCCATTTATTTTTTTTGTTCCCTCTTCCATTCTCTCTCCGGGGTTCTCCTTATCTTTGGTTTTCTTTTTGCACAGGTTCACCCTCTCAATTTTTCGAAAACCCCAGCCTCTCAGTTCTTGGAAACTCATAGTGCAAATTTTGTGCTCATCTGTTCCTCTTCAGGTGAGTGCTTTGGATTATTTTCCTTTTTCTTGGTTGTTTCCCTTATTGGCGCTACAAGGCCCTAAACAATGGCTCATATTGCTTAGTTTTTTATGAGCTTCAGAAATCTTCCTCTTGAACCTTTCGTTGCTGCCCCCTTTTTTGTAAATCGTAGGATAAGAATTAGAGATTTTCTGTGTCCTTTTTTCCTTTTGTTTTTGCATTGTTCTTTCTTGCCTTATTATTTCTTTATTGCGTTGTAGCGACATTGTAAAAGGAGATTCACATGTTGCTGCCATGGCTTCAGAAATTTTGGTTTTTATATTTCTGTAGGGGTCAGAGATGAACCTCTATTCTTGTATGTGAGTTTCAATTTTCATAAATGTGTACAAGGACAGAGGTAGATTTCAGCTTAGTTGTATTTGATGGCTGATTTCTCTGTTAATTGGGAAATGTAATTTCAAATTGTCATTTTATGTTCTAATGAATCGATCACCGTTGTGCTGCTCTTTAAGAAGGAAAAAAAATAAGATTACCAACACATGTTTAGATTAGCTATTTCTTTCAATAAAGTTTTTTAGCTCACTCGAAATAAGCATAAATACAATGTGTATACTATTGCCTCCTGCCTCCGTTCTTTTCAGCATCACCAGCGACGTGTAACTCTTCGCTTTCTTTCATAATATGCTCTATGAAACAATTGTGGTGTGAACATTTTTTTTTAATGATATTAAATTTTTTTTACCCCTGTTTACTGCTATCCTTACTTTCCCTTATAATTTGATATGTCTAACAAATCAAATTGCGAATAAAATCAGCTATGTTGCTCAACTTGCACAAAAATTTAAAAAAATAAATAGGTCGCGCAACGCGCGACGCCGTACCTAGTCTGACTTTGACAATGACTTGACTGTAGTCGAGGGCAGCCAACAAAATGTTGGTTTATTTGTTGAGAGAGGGAGACAAAAGGAGAGAACTCAAGGCTCAGGGAATAGCCGTTCTAAGTCTAAGCACAAGAACCTATTTTGTGGGTATTGTAAGAATAAGGGACACATTAAGGCCGACTGTTACAAAGGTGAGAGAGGTGTTGTGGTCCGTCGTGCTGTTGATCGGAGAAGAGAGGATCTCTGTGGTGCTGTGGTCTGATCGGAGAAGAGAGGCGGAGAGGGTCTCTGTCTGGGTATTGCGAGAGAGAGAGAGAGATAGAAAAGAGAGATGTGAGGCGGAGAGAGAGAGGAAGAAGAGATAGAGAGGTGAAGAGAGGTGAGCGGCCCAAAAACCTAATTCTCTCTGCATCGTTCTCTCCGCCTCACTCTCTGCAATTGAATAATAATAGCAGGGTAGAATTTTTAGACGAAATGGACGAAATAAACGACCACGAAATGAACCAGTTTCGCTAACCGTTCCGTTCTGAGACGAAACAGTATTTCTATTTGCATTTGTTGTTCCGTTCCTTAAACGAAACCGAAATTCTTATCCGTTACCATTTCGTTTTGGACGAAACGAGACAAAATAACGGTCGAAACGGCTACTGTTTTCAGCCTTATACGTTTTCTATAATCGTGGGCTATTTGAGCCCAGCCACCTCCGTTGACACGTCATCCCAGGTTTTGGGCTCAGGCTCGGTTCTGGGCTAAGTTTGCGGAAGATAAGGTACAGACGTACAGTGTTATGCAACTTTAGTTCAGATTCCTTTCAGTTTATTATTCGGTAATTATTTTTATTTGTTTACTTTTGACGGAGAGATGATGTTCTGAAATTTGTGGGATATATTTAAGTTACAAATAACTAAAAAGCAGCTCAGCTATTGTTGCTGTTGTTTAAAGTATAAAGTTGGGGAAGAAAAGAATGATCAAGTTAAGAAAATATATATGTTCTTGTAGAACTTGAGAAGGGGTAATTGTATGGTCCCAATATACTGTTGGAGAATTTAGTTCGTACCAAAAGGATATAATGTTGGAGAAATTTTCTGCTGCCAGGCTGACACCATTATAAATCTGTTAATGGTAAATGAAGTAGAGAGAAATTTCGTTTATTAAGAGAATATCTATTGTGCACCATGATGCATAGAGCCTTCTGTGCATCGTGACCGTTTTGGTTGGTCGTTTTGCAAATCGACAAATCTAATTCAACCAATCTTATCTATATATTGAAATCTCATGGTAGACAAAAATTTACATTTTTTTAAATTTTTTTACTACTTTTTTATGAATTTTTTAAACCTTGTCATTTTTTTATACAAATTAGTAGGAAGAATATTTCAAAAATGGCAAGTTTTAAAAAATTCATAAAAAATAGTAAAAAAATTTCAAAAAATGTAAAATTTTGTCTTCCATGAGATTTCAATATATAGATAAAATTGGTTAAATTAGATTTGTCAATTTGCGAAAGGACCGACCAAAACGATCACGATGCACAGAAGCCTCTATGCATCATGGTGCATAATAGACATTCTCTATTATGAAAGTATAGTATAACACAATAATAATAATGCTATATTAGAAAACATTTCTCTGCATTCAATATAATGTCTTATTAAGAGAGCCAAGTAACGGCCAAATCATATTTTGAAAGAATGATTATTTAATTTCATATGTAATTCAAATAATTCAAACGGAAGCAGTAGCAGCAGCAACGGCAGGCAGCGGCGGCGGATTGTAAAAAAAGGTGAAATCAGGCACAAATCAGCATCAATACAAGAACTAAATAAAACAAGCTTACAGATCGTAAAGATAAAGAACGCCGCATGATGCAATCTTGTTCAGGTCGATGTGGATGCCACGGTAGGGACTGGAGTAGCGAGCCGTTTCCTTTCTTCGCCAGGGCTTGTCTGGGTTTTTGTGGCACGGGTAGAGAGAAGGGAGTCCTCGGCTAGGGTTTGTATGAGATTGAGAGAGATCGTGAAAAGTTTGTGTGAGATCGAGAAACAACCGTGATAGGAAGAGAGGAGATGCAAAAGAGGGTATCATCTGGGAGTATTGGATGCGAAATTGGACAGGAAAGAGGAAAGAACAAGAGTTGAGGAAGAAGGGTATATTGGATAATATGAAAATACACATTAAATTATACTATTTTTATTTTCAAAATGTATAATAAGCGTATAACTGCGGTAAATTTCTAATATAATTGATTTAGGGTGGCATTTTTCTAAGAATTAAGTTTGGAGTAGCATTTTTTTAATTTTTAAGTTTTGTGATGGCATCCATCTAATTTTTCCAAGATAAAAAGCAACAGGGGTAAAAGGGCATTTGTTATGCATCTCAAGAAAAGAAAAAAAAAAGACTTTGTTATAAGGAATATATAGTAAAGCAAGAAGCGGATAATAAGATGAGGAAAATTGTATAAAAATATAGACACATGAGTTTCTACATAGCAAATGCCGCATATGATCTATAACCTCTCTTTGTACTGAATTATCTTTTTCTTTTTCTTTTTTTGAACAAATTATATGTATAATTCAAAGTATACATATACTTTGTACTGAATTATCTTATTCCCACGAAGTATTCTGTCGCGGGGCCCACCACATGGATCGGAGAACCAACACCAAACATCATAAAAGGAATCCTCTGAATTTAATTGCGCAGACCAGATCGCCCATAAATGCATAAGGATAGGGCTTTACAAGAAATATACAAATCCGTCCGATCTGTTTAACCCGTACAACCCAATCTGTATTCTAACGGGTTCAAACATAATTCAGATTGGTTCGGATTTTAATTTTACTAACCCAGTATAAGTGGGTTGGATTATTTCTTTTTTTAAATAATCCGGATACAAATCCGACCCGTTTAAGTTGTATTGATTGGATATTATATGTATCACATAATAAACATAATACATTAGTTTGCTTTTACTTTTTACTTAATTACAATATCAAACACGCCTCGTCTCCTCCACTGTCCATGGGTCAAAAAGTGTTTTTTTTTTTGCTAAGTCATTAATTTGCATGGGATTAATACAATTCAAATAGCTAATTCACATTTACTTTTTTTGCAAGGTCATTTGAACTAAAAAGTATTTTTGTTAAGTCATTTATCCTAGAGCTGCTGTTGTTATTTGAGTTCAAAGTTGTGTAGTATGTGATGTGCTATTAATTTTTTATTTCAATCATGTGATTATTTTTATTTTTCTACAATTAAAATTACAACCCGTTAAACCCTAATAACCCGTATTAATCCATATATGAAAAATCATATGGGTTGGATTGGATTACGGGTGGGTCAATTAAAGTTTTTTTCAACCTAATATAATTGGATCGGGTTGAAATTTTAATTAAAAAGATGTGACCTGTCCATTGTACAGCCACATATCATAAAGCACTGCTCCGCATTTAATGCAGTATGCCGTGTCTATTTATGGCCTGCACACAACTTCCTATTTCAGCATTGAAAATCCATCCGATCAATCAAAGATGAACGGCCCAGATAATTCTCGGAAAAAAGTAAAAGCTACTTAGTACGTTTATTGATGGAGAAATGGGTATCCAACTATGAACAATACGTTTATTGATGCAGAAATGGGTATCCAACTTTAGTATAGTATAGTATAATAATAATAAGCACAATTTAATGATAAACATAGGGCAGAAGGCCAATCACGTGGTAACACTTTCTCTCCCCTTACTTCCATCCTTTTCACGCTACGATCTTATATAAACAAAGCTTTTATAGTCTATCTATGTCCTTCATTTCATTGAATGGTTGAATGGTTCACTTTACAAACAGCACGAAGAGCTACAGGAGAATTAATGAAGAAAATCGAAAGTGCAGGGCGTGGTGCGGAGTGGAAAGTCCTGCAAACGGTAAAACAAAAGAAAAAAAATAAAATCTGTAATTTTTTCTACCCATTTTGTGTAGTCTTTCGTGTTACAACTTATAAGTTGAAATATCAAGTAAAATTGACCCGCTATATATTAGCGGTGCCGTTACGGCCACGGATGAAAAACAATTAATTTAATCTACGTGTTAGAACTTTAGAAGTTATAACCTATTTATTAAAAAAAAAATCAGATAACATTTCATCTTTATTTGTGTTATATTAAATAAAATATTTTTGGCAGTTTCAAGTATCTGTCAGTAGGATCAAACATTTTGTTATGCATTTCAAAAATTTAAACCAAGAACCATAAAGAAAAATAAAGTTTAAATTCTCAATAATTATGTTATAGTTTTGCATGTATCGTACTAACAACGTGAAATCATTTTTCTAAAACTTAATGTCCTTGCAAACTATAAATTTCAAAGCCTCATACACAATTCTTGAACGTACTGTTTAGATTAATAGATTATGTTTGTACAATGGACAGCATCCAAGTGATTGTGGAAATTGGAATACATGCACACAATTCTTGATCAATATTGACTGTGTTTTAATTTTGTGGTTTTCCAATCTATCTGATCAGGGATATGCATCTCATGTTATTTGACGACGTCATGCATTTTGCTATTTTACAGTGGGCGGCGCGTTTCTCTAATAATGAATAAAGAATTGATCTTGCGTGGCACTATCTTCGCCGCATGAGAAATTTTCTTCTACCAGAAAAAATAAATTAATGAAAGTAAATAAAATAACACACTGGACCAGCATGTACATCCAAGCGATGGGGTTTGATAGACTTTGCTCGACTTTAAACATTAAATTAATACTAACTATAATCTGTACATTTTGACTTTTTTTTGTTTTTTTTGAAGGTACATTTTGACTGCTTTAAAAAAAAAAATTGAGAGTTTGTTGTTTGTTGTAAATTTGAATAAAATACGCAAATTTTGGCCCCATATTGATAATTTATATTGGATGTGGTTTTAAAATTTAATCACAGAAAAAATATAGTATCGGCTGTTATTATTCAAGTTAATAATATAAGAAAGTTTTTTTTTTGAAGGTCAATAATATAAGAAAGTTACTTATCAACCTGTTCACCTATTTTTTTGGACTAGCAACAGGGAATATAATAATTGTAGTGGCCCTCATGTGGTACAATCGTAATTATCTTTCAAACCGGCTGCCATCAGGGGAGAAAATTCAAGTTGACCAATTCAACTTGATATGATAGATATCTTGATTATCTTCTGAAATTGGGGGCACCACCTCTTTTGACCATCATCCCTGGACCCGGAATCGTATCCTCTGCTCACCTTTCAAAGGTGAGCAGGGTGCCTACCTTTCTCCTGGGCCCTTAGATCCTAATCTAACGGTGCGGTCACAAATAGAGATAAATCTCTGAAATCCTTCCCTGCCCGATCTGCCCTCTCTTCTCCGATTCATCTTTGAAGGAGACGGATGTTTTTTTTTTCTCTGGTTAGCGGATTCGTTCAATAACGGATTTGGCTCCGATAATCATTCCGGCCATTGTAGCTCCTATGACAAGGGTCTATGGAATCGTAGAGGCGAGTGGAGAACGACTATGGTCTTTGTTTCTGTCGCGTCGGCTTAGATTATCTGTTTCAAGCGATTATTCGCTTTAGTCCCTACAAGTTTATTTTCACATTTTTCTCGTGATCGCCGTCGTCGCAAACCGTGCGGCTAGATCCGTTGAAGTCACGGTAGAGAGGAGACCATGGAGGTATCCTTATTTTGTCTTGCGTTGCTCTGATTTGGTGGGAGTCCCATTTGACTGGTACGGTGAAACCAAGAGCTGGTACCAACGGCATTTTTAAAACTCATGGTATACCAGTGATATGTTATTTGGCGTCAAGATAGTGGGAAAAGGGTAATTTCAAGTCTAACTTGTCTTGGGTGTGTTTAACTTGGTGAATTTACGAAATGATTTACATGATCAAGGCGTAGGATTGGTGGTATTGGTGCTGGCATTGAACTGGACTTAATTTATCACTTAAGTATCATTGCCTTAGCTTGTCACATATATATCCAGCAACCATGTTTCTTTTTGCTGAGTTCATTATTACTCAAGGGCATTGTGCGTTAAAAATTTTAAAGTGCTGGTTATATGTTGGCCTGGTTTGACTTGGTCTGAAGATGAATTCATTCATCTATAGACCAACTAGTATTGCCATTATGTACCTGCGCTCACCAATCATGCCAGAGCCTATTTTGTATTATGAATATTCAACTTATCAAATCAAGAACGTTCATGAACTAACTAGCTATTTGCATATCAATACATTTTAACAAGCTACTGATTTTCATTTATTAAGATGGTAACTCCTTTGAATTGAGTCACTGTTAATTACACAGGAACAAGCAGTAATTTACACACATATAATACATTTCCAAGGTCCTGGAATTTCTAAAGATTGACATTACCTTTACATGGCGTTTTACAAAGAACCCCTTTGTTATTTAAATTATTCTTGCTGCAGATAATTAAGCGAATTACTTAGTAGTTCTAACTTATTTTTAATCAACCATTGTCAGTGCAAAGAACTTTAACAAGAACACCAAACGAGCTTTGTTGCTTACTGAAAATTGACTCAAGTGTATATACCTGACATAATTATGCTTTCTTCTATTGGTACCTCTTAAAAAAACACATGAAAAATGTATCAGTTGTCACCAACAAGCAATACAGATCAAGTTGTGATAGAGATTTCAAGTTACCAGATTTTTTTGCAAATAAACCCAAAAAAAAGGGAAATTGCTAATAGTTTCATTACCTTTAATAGTTTCATTACAAAATGGTGACAAATACTTGCAACTAAACTTCCAACTATTTTTTCCATTTACAAAATGGTGTCAAATACTTCCATCTATACTTCCAACTATTTTCTTTCATTCACAAAATGTTCACAAAATAAAATAACTCCTCTTAAAGTTGTCTAGTCTTGAGAAATATGTAGATGGCTGCAAAAAAAAAAAAAAGAAATTCCAAAACTTAATATAATTCCAAATTTTAATATATAAAAAAAGAAACAAAGGAAGGGACTTACTGTATGTCTTCAAGGTTGCCAAAGCACCCTATATTCACTTCTGGCATATCTTGTAACAAATTAGTAGTACTAGGTCTATAATTAAATCATAAAAATTGAATGAGAAAATTGTCATGGAGGGTACTGTAACAAAGTTTCATGCATTGTTTTTTACAAATGCCATTTAATCTCAAATACCATACAAATTATTGTTCAAATAATTTACCTTATCAAAGGTTGGCTACTTGAGATACATCGTCCATTGCTCTTCTTTCTTCTTGACAAGTTCTCATTCCAAGCTTTTTTTCGTTTTGAACGCTTGTCACCATCTTTCTTCTTTAGGCGGAGTGAATTTTCGGGTTGCCTATTCTCTTTGTCTTCACCGCCATCATAGGTTCTTGAGGAGGGATTTCCATATATCTCTTCCACTTTCTCTCGAATAGAACGCAATGCATTGATCACAAATTGGCTTTGACCTTCATCATGGCAAACCATATCGCATGTTGGTGCTAGCTCACGCATCATTTGTGCATGCCGATTTCTAGCATCCAACATAGCATCCTCAATGACCACTCTTCCTTCTCTATCCACAATGGATTCATCTTTTGCATCTTGTGTCCAACGTTTAAGGATGTATCTTGGTGGTATAATCTTAATGTCTTCTCTATCCAACACTTTTAGTGCATGGCAACACAAAATTCCCACTCTTTCAAACTTCTTACAAGAACATGCAATGCTTTGGTCATCCCGATTCCAAACAACTTGTCTACTCTTACCGGAGCATTCTTTACTACTAATGTCACACATACCAACCAAGAATGTATTACCATCGATGGCTTCTATGTAGGCCGAACCGGATAACTCATACTCCCTTTGAAATAACTCAAATATTTTGGGTGTATACAACTTTTCGGTTTCACAAAGAATTGGAACATTTAGTCCCATTCGAGGTGTCTTTCTTCTCATATCATACTCAGATTTGATCTCTTTTTCACTTTTTCCATCAACAACCCTCTCAAATTGCTCTACAAACCGGTTTACATCCAACTTACAATTTAAGTATCTCTTCAAAGTCGAGTTAAAGCTCTCACTAGCTTGTGTGCTACGGATCCCTAGAGTGTAGACATTCTTCATAAAACAATATGCCCACTTTTCTTTACAACCATATATGAACTTAATCCATCTCAAGTCCTCCTCATCCTCTAACTTTGCAACAAGTTCTTTAATGGCTTCCTCAAAATCATCTCCATCCTCGTAGTTGAACATACATTTAGAGAACTCTCCGCTAATGTCAATCCCTCTTTTTTTTAAGGCCATAAATCTTTTTTGACAATTTTGGTATATATGCCACACACATAACCCATGCTTTGTATCCGGCATTACTTGCTCTAAAGTATTCCCTATTGCTGTCTCTTGATCTGTAAATATGGTTATGGGTCTCTTGCCACCATGTGCTTTTAGAAATTTTGTGAACACCCATTCAAAGGAATTGGTACTTTGGTCACACATGAGAGCCGCACCAAAAATCACAATCTCTCTAAAGTGATTAAAGCCAACAAAGGTGCCAAAGCCCCATTTTTCCTTATTAGTTCCAAAAGTAGTATCAAAGATAACTACATCACCAAACCGGGCATAAGCCGCAATCATTTTACCATCCATCCAAAGAATATTGGCAATTTCTTGATTTTCAGTGATATCCTCAAAATGTTGAAAAAAAGAATTCTCCGAAGCCCGCTTTGCAAAATACTTTGTTATAGCAACAGCTGCTCCATATTGCATTGCTTCCCTTCGCTTGTCCCTTAAGCAATTATTAAGGTCATCAATGGTGTAACCAATGCTTCTAACTCCACCCGCTTGTCTACTTAGTAACTCATGTGTTTCTCTTGGCCGGATTCCCGAACTTTCGGCTAAGAGAATGTCAATGCGGGCTATTTCAGAGACTTCACGTTGGCTAGGTATTAGATGGCAAGCTTCTGGTTTTTGGAGTTGGTGGTTGTGATTGGTTTCATAACTAACAACTTTGTATTGTTTGCAATCTCTATGTAATTTAACCTTCAAAAAAACTTGGCAATTTGTTCGGGTCTCAGCTCGAGGGATCTTTGTCAAATGATCTCGCTTATCCTTTTCTCTTAGGCCTTCTGATTGGCACACATACTTGTATGAAGTGTATACTTGATCTTTTCTCTTTTTTCCAGCATGTTTTCTAACTCCAAAACCAACACTTCCACCATAATTTCTCCAATACAACCATGCTTCATCTAGGGTTGCAAATTCCATACCCAAATGAGGTGCCAACAAAACTCTGCTGGCCTCCATATCCTACATAAATGCAATATTTTTTAGCACAAAAAAATTAGTAAAAAGATATAATAGAAATAGATGCCATGTACAGTTAATTACTTTACCAACCATTCCTAGCTCAAACCCTTGATATGAATTCAGACAATTGCAGACAAGAGGTGCCATCCATATTTTTGTGCTATTATAGCTTAACTTGGCTTAAGATAACAGCCCACTTTATAGATGGAAACAACAACAGCAAGTAAGTAATCTGTATACTGTTACAAAAAACCATTTGCATTTACCTCATCAGGTATTAGTTGCATAATGAGAATCAGTTGTTTTTCACAAACACTTACAAGCATATTTGTCTATAAGAGTTCATTTGCATATGTTACAGCACCTATTTGGTGAGGAATTAATTTTACAGAATTCCATGGTTTATGACCCTCAAAAAAGACATTCTGTTAAAGTACCCGATTTGACATGGATGATTTTATCGGTGTTTTTTCACCATCAAATTTCAGGTAAATTACCCGATTTGACATGGCAGTTGAACTAATTTACAAGAGGTGGAGAATGAAAATATTAACTTTTCAAATTTTATTATCAAGGCAGAAAAATTCATGGAACACATACTACAAAAATTAGAGATCAAATGAATATTTCATACTCTTTGCGAATAAACATACTGTATAAAGAAAATTTAAAATTAGCAATACCTGCACAGGAGGCACAATTGGAGTTCCAGGATCTGGTATGCATGATGAAGGACTCTGTGGGGGAGGCTGGTCACTACGATGAAGTACCATGGAGCGACAGTACTCAAAGGAGGAGGAGATGAAAAGTAGAAGAGGGAGATGAAAGGACGAGGAGGACGAGATTTTGGCGGGAATCCGAGTGAAAAGGGATGGATTTCAGCGATATGTTACGAATATATATTTTTTTTAAAAAAAAAATGAATCGGAGAGGAGAAGAGGGCAAGCGGGCATGCAAGAATTTCAGCGACAACTCTAAACTCTCTGTGCTTGCCGTTGGATCTAATCCAACCGATCAGTAGGATCAAACATTTTGTTATGCATTTCAAAAATTTAAACCAAGAACCATAAAGAAAAATAAAGTTTAAATTCTCAATAATTATGTTATAGTTTTGCATGTATCGTACTAACAACGTGAAATCATTTTTCTAAAACTTAATGTCCTTGCAAACTATAAATTTCAAAGCCTCATACACAATTCTTGAACGTACTGTTTAGATTAATAGATTATGTTTGTACAATGGACAGCATCCAAGTGATTGTGGAAATTGGAATACATGCACACAATTCTTGATCAATATTGACTGTGTTTTAATTTTGTGGTTTTCCAATCTATCTGATCAGGGATATGCATCTCATGTTATTTGACGACGTCATGCATTTTGCTATTTTACAGTGGGCGGCGCGTTTCTCTAATAATGAATAAAGAATTGATCTTGCGTGGCACTATCTTCGCCGCATGAGAAATTTTCTTCTACCAGAAAAAATAAATTAATGAAAGTAAATAAAATAACACACTGGACCAGCATGTACATCCAAGCGATGGGGTTTGATAGACTTTGCTCGACTTTAAACATTAAATTAATACTAACTATAATCTGTACATTTTGACTTTTTTTTGTTTTTTTTGAAGGTACATTTTGACTGCTTTAAAAAAAAAAAATTGAGAGTTTGTTGTTTGTTGTAAATTTGAATAAAATACGCAAATTTTGGCCCCATATTGATAATTTATATTGGATGTGGTTTTAAAATTTAATCACAGAAAAAATATAGTATCGGCTGTTATTATTCAAGTTAATAATATAAGAAAGTTTTTTTTTTGAAGGTCAATAATATAAGAAAGTTACTTATCAACCTGTTCACCTATTTTTTTGGACTAGCAACAGGGAATATAATAATTGTAGTGGCCCTCATGTGGTACAATCGTAATTATCTTTCAAACCGGCTGCCATCAGGGGAGAAAATTCAAGTTGACCAATTCAACTTGATATGATAGATATCTTGATTATCTTCTGAAATTGGGGGCACCACCTCTTTTGACCATCATCCCTGGACCCTGGCTCTCTACAAATAAGAGCAACACTTCATTCAAAGGCTTGTTACACAAAAATGGCAGAGAAAGAAGTGAAGCTGTTTGGCATGTGGGCCAGCCCCTTTGCTCTGAGGGTAGAGTGGGCCCTGAAGCTCAAAGGAATCGAGTACGAGTATGTGAACGAGGACATACCGTTCAACAAGAGCGAGGAGCTGCTGCGGCTCAATCCGGTCACCAAAAAGATCCCGGTCCTGGTGCACAACGGCAAGCCACTTGCCGAGTCGTTGGTAATTCTCGAGTATATTGATGACACATGGACAGAGGGCTACTCGATCATGCCGGAAGATCCGTACGACCGTGCTCAGGCACGGTTCTGGGCTAAATTTGCCGATGATAAGGTACATTTTGTAACTTTTCAATTCAAATTTTCTTTTATAATTGTATTTGCTTAATTAGTTGGCAAATATTTTTAATTGGTATGAACAGAGATCTAGATTTTTTTTGTTCTGAAATTGGAAAGATATGATCAGATGATTAAGTTACATAAGCAGCTCTGTTCTTGTTAATGTGGCTTAGAACTTAAAAAAAGTAATGAAGAAATTATTCTTTTCGGAGATCTTGAGTAAGGGTATATTGTTTTTTTTTTTTTGGAAATTTATGGACTTAATTAGTCTATCTTTTCAATTAACAGAAGAAAAAACATTTTTTTATTCTACCTGTAACAGAATACTGCACCGGTACAGCTTATCTCAGTACCAGTGCACCTGTTTCATCTGAAATCAAGCATGGAATACTATACAAACCCACAAATGCTCTGGAAAGTTTGCACAGAAGTTATCACAGACTGCACACCTACTGGCTTCAAATATGCAGAATATTTTAAAAAAAATTACTGCCACAAATTATATAGCTACCTAGCTAGTGGAAAAAACGAAAGAGACAAATATTCAAAGTTCGTTCCTTATTTTGTTTGACACAAAGGACATAATGTGGAAAAATAAGGGATGGGATATAAATATCCGATCTTATCTAAAACTTTGACCAATAGCATTTTTTAATCCCCATCTGTTCCTCACCTAAAACCGGTCTCAGAGTGAAATACTGTCCAGCTCCAACTTTAACACCAATAATATATTTCCTTATATATATACATTTCTTTTTCGTTTGCATCAGTAAAAAACTCAATAAAAGAGGAAGCAGAGAGATCCGTCCTTTGTATAACTTCAAATTCATTTATTATAGTCCTAGCAATTTATGTTCGAATTAATATTTTTAAATAAAAATATTTTGACAGTATGATCAAACATTTTGCCATCTGTGCCGAAATTTTTTCTTTAAACTAAGAACCATAAAAAAAATAAAGATGTTTTAATAACGCATATATACAATTTTTAGCATTATGTTTTAATTTTTTATGCGTCGTGCAAACAAAACGTGAAATTCTTGATGCTTCTACATTTTTTTTTTGCGCTTGCATATACTACAAATTAATTTCAAAGCTTCCAGACCATTGATTGTCAAATACATACACACAATTCTTGAACATACTCTTTAGATTACTCTAGCTAATAGAATTAATAATGTGATGCATCCTGACCATTGATTGTAAATTTCTTTTTTGAAGGCCAGGTGGCAAGTATTGATTCTAAATTTCGAAGTAGGTTATCTCATTAGAATCTATTGGTGCTTTAAATCACAAAGTACAGAATGTACCCAGATGTTAACCTAGATGTTTATTAGCTGTGATCAGGCCTTTCTGTACATTTGTCATTTGATGTTGTATTTGGACAGCTCCCTTAAATTGAAAATTAAAGTTTGAATTCATTTATGTTTTCCTGTGTAAGCAGTGTGTTTCAGCAACTTACGCTGTCTTCACATCGTTAGGCGAGGCTCAGCAGAAATTGCTGCAAGAAGCCCGTGATACTTTCCAGACTCTGGAGCAAGCCCTCGGCGGTAAACAATTTTTTGGAGGAGATCAAATCGGGTACTTAGACCTTGCGATCGGTTGGTTCGCATTTTGGATGCCAATTTTTGAGGAGATAAAAAGTCTCAGTGTAGTTGACAATGAAAATGCACCATTGTTGAAGGAATGGTTTGCAAGAATTTTAGATGTCGACATGATTAAGACAAGTCTGCCACCGAGAGACAAGATTTGTGAGCTTTCCAAACAATTTCTCTCCGGACAGATCAAGCGTTGATGAAACCAGAGTATTTGTGGAATTATGAATGTTTTAGGAATAAAAAAAATGAATAAAATAAGTACTAGAGAGTTTTTATTATTATTATATAGATGTTGAATGATAAATATGTAGTACTTGTTTTCTGCTTAATTTATGGCTTTCATTTCAGTAAGAACTCTACCATTCTTAAAAATTAGTTTTTGTCTAATGACAAAGAGCAAAGTATTTTGAGTGAAAAGTCGCATGTTCGAAATCCGACTGGAAATCTTTCATAGACAATTAATTTAAAAATAAGTTGGGAGGCTTGAGTCCTAATTTATCTTAAAAAAAAAAACTCTACCATTCCCAAATAATTAAATACATTACGATTATCAAATGAAATTCTCGATTACGTAATTAATTAGGCATAACTTATAAGTTGGAGATATTTTTTTTCCGTTCTCTTTTTCTTTACTATAAAAATTCATGTTCGCAATTAATGTGATCTAGAGCATAACTAGCATATTGGGGACGAGATAAGCAGCTGGCAGGAAAACAAAATATATATATATATATTTTTGATTGAAGCCCGTAGGCAAGGAAAACAAAATTTTGGTGGCAGATTTGATACAAACTATTCATAACTAACAGCCATGAGTGCGTGTAGACAGGATCATTGATGACAGATTCTTCCAAAGAGTCACTGACAATCCACCATAATGGTTTCGTGCTGTTTTTCAACTGGTGCCTTTTTTAATTTTATGTATGTTACTAGTTTTTCTTAGGAATTTCTTGTTTTCTAGTGGTTGTTTTTTTCCTGTTTTAAGGGTGTATCCCTTCTTCTGTTTTCAGTTTCTGAAGCTCTTGTAGTTCTCGAGCTGGGGCACCAGTCTTTCTGTTTTATTTGTGGGCTTGTAATTTGAACTACTGATTAATGCTATTGCCTACGGGCTTCCATCCAAAAAAAAAAAAAAAAAAGCCATGAGGGCTTCTTTTTGACGTCAGATCGTTGTTCAAAGAAGTTCTCGTTGGGCCAGGTGTGTTTGGTAGAGAAGTCACACGGCAGCTATTATAAGTCAGATATTCTAACTGACATCCCAAGAAAATGACATCTCGTGTCATCATCTCTCGCGTCGCTCAATATTCAGCCCCAAGTCCAATACTCCTACGCTCATTTCTTTCTTCTCTCGCATCACTCGTCCCTCTCTTCTTCACGCTTTCCTCTCACCGATCTCCTCTCCCCTTCGCACCCTCCTTTCACCACTTCTCTCCCCTTTGCGTCCTCCCTTACCTCTCCTCTGTTCTCCTCCCCTTTATTCTTTATCTTCTATTATCTCTTCATATAAGCACCGTCATTCCTAGTAAAAATCAGAGAGTATATATTATACACAAAGAAGTATGTAAGATGCATTAAGGGAGCATTAAATATGTTTTAATTTATCTTTTATTATGAAAGTACGTAATTTGTGATAAGAGAGTATCTAAATATTACTAAGGGAGTATATAAGGCTTATTAAGGGAGTGTCAAAGAAGTTTTCATTTATCTTTTATTATTAAAGTATGTAATTTGTGATAAGAGAGTAACTAATTATTTTTAAGTAAGTATGTAAGTGAGCGTCAAATATATTTTCATTTATCTTTTATTATAGAAGTACGTAATTTGTGATAAAGGAGTAACTAATTAAAAGTAAGGGAGTATGTAAGATCCATGAAGAGAGTGTTAAAAATATTTTCAATTATCTTTTATTATGGAAGTACGAAATTTACATTAAGGGGTAACTAATTATTTACCTCTAAGGAGTATTTAATTCGTCTCACGAGAGTAATTATATTTACGTAATGGAGTACCTTATTATATTATAACATAAGAGATTATATTTTTTGACTTTAGGGAGTATTTATTATGAATTAAGAGATATATTAAATTGTTATATGCAAAGGAGTACGAAAAAAAATGAAGATCAAGAAGAAAAGAAGGAAGAAGGAATAGCGGTGAGGGAGAGAGACATGGAGAATGAGGAGAGAGCGGAAGGGAGAGAGCGAAAGGGAGGGAGGCGCTGGACTTATGGGCTTGTGCTGAAGATGGGCTTTGGCGCTGGGATGTCGCAGGATGTCGCAAATCTGGGATGTCGCATATCAGTTCCGATTATAAGTGCCATCGCTAAATAAACCATCGCTGCTATATGTTACAAATGTTCAGTTTAATAATAAGAAGTGTTCAGTTTAATAATCAGAAGTGTTCAGTTAAATGCGTCAACTAATGGGCAAAATCGCGCCAGGGTCAAAGTCGCGCTTCAGACTTGGAGAGAGACGTGCCAGGGGCAAAGTCGGAAAAAAATTAATTTGAACCGGATCGGTTCATGACCCCTTCTATTTTTTTCATGTGTTTTGTGTCCGGTTCATGACCCCTTCGCTTGGTTTAGTAAAAACGAGTTACGATTGACCGACTTTGCAACTAACTGAACATTTATACTCAATTAACAGAACATTTGTATTGATCTAACTGAATATTTGAACAAAAAAAATAAATAAATAAAATGAACATAGTGAACATAGCGAATATAGCGAACACTTATAATACAGTGGACAATTATAATACAAAGTGAATATTTGTATCTAATAAAGTGAACACTTATAATAACGAAATGAAAAAAAAATCGCTGGGTGAGTAGAGGGGGGAGAGCGTTGCCCAGCGAGCGCTGACTGAGGCACGATGGCAGCGATGACACAAAGCGCGATGGCACTAATCAATTTTCGTCACACGGGGACGAATAGACAGTTGGGTACAACAAAATTGGTTTCTCTCTCTTCGCTTATTTGTCTGCTTATTTTTTCAAAAAGAGAAATTGCAATAAGACACTCAATAAACTATTTATTTTTTGTTGAGTTTGCTAGTTCAACGTTTGGAATCTGCCTCAATAAATTTTTCAGCAAATTAGCTTATTAAAAAAAATATATTCATTTTCGAGCTTTTCAATCTGGATCTATGGGTTTATAATAAAAATGTTTTTTTAAAACAACGTTCCATATTTCTATAGGCTCACATAAGTTAATTGATGCCCGCTCCCCAGTTTGCACCCAGATAATTATGGGGCACAATCAATTGGTCTATAAAATCAATAATATAAATAGAATAACTATATTTCTTAAGATATGCGAGGGGATACTGTTGACTGACGGTTAACATGTAAATTTTACTCAAATAACAAAGAATTCCTTATAAACGTGTAGTCCAAGGGTTATTTTGGTAACGTCTTCAAAAATTGTACCTCGAATACTTATTCCCTATAGGGCATGTTTGGATGCGTAAGAATAAAGTTTGGATAAGAATAAGCTCCAAATTCCTTATTCTTGTGCAACCCAAACAACACAAGAATAAAAAATTTGGACTTATCCGGCCCCTTATTCTTATACTAACAAAACTATAAAATTTGGATAAGAATAAGGATCGGCACGAGATTCTAAATCCGGCCCTTTATTCCTTATTCTTATTCTTATCCGGCCTTCATCCAAACACACCCTATCAAAATTTCGTCCTCTCTTATTCTCCTTGTATTAAAATATTTGGGTAGCAAAGTTTTTCCTGCTTTCCATTTTCCGGAAAGAAAAAGAGAGGAAGCGGAAACCGGCGGAGACAGCAACTACCAAAGGAGAAGAGAGGCGGCGGCGGTCTTGTCGGAGAAGGGCTTAAGTAGTTTTTCCGGAGAGGAGGATGGCGGCCACGGAGGAAGGGTCGGCGAAAGAAGAGAGGAGGAGCGAAATGATTTATGATTCTGATTAAAACTCATTATCCGATATCGCAAGGAAGAAGGAGGAGAGGGGTGCATGCCCACGTGTCGACCATCCGTAAAGCACCCTTCAAATCTGGCCATAAGATCAAAATAGACGGTCCAGATAATTCAGGCCGAAAAAGAAAAATGACACTGTTCCTAAAGCCTATTTGAGGTGTTTTAACTTTATATATATATAAAATGTCAAATTTGTACGTTTCCACACGGAATATTTTTGTGTTTTACTGCGAGCAATAATTTTTCATATAGATAATACAATAATTGAATTTTTTTTTTCAAATAGGTTTTAATCCATTTGTTTTTTTTTAAAACACTGTTAAAATCTCATAACATGACTAATTGTTGCGAACGAATAAAATTTTAATAAAAAGTCTACTAAATTTGAACAATGAACAAAAATATTTATTTGATGTTGTTTTTTTTAACTTTTAATAAGAAACTAAAAATATTATAATTCCATTATAATGATTTTTATGAATATAATAATATGAATAAAACGTAACTGACGCAACCCATTCACCTATTATTTGGACTACCAATAAGGCAATAACACATTAGGGGCCTCGATATGGTACAATCGCATTTTCAACCTGGAGAATATTCAAAATTACCAATATAATTTCCTAGATATATTCTGAAATTGTGGCCATAGCTGGGCACCCGGCCCTTTTCACCCTCCATCTTTGGTTCTCTACAATAAAGAGCGACATTTCATACATAGTTCACGATACACAACAATGGCAGAGAAAGAAGTGAAGCTGTTTGGCAATTGGGCCAGCACCTTTACTCGGAGGGTAGAGTGGGCCCTCAAGCTCAAAGGAATCGAGTACGAGTTCGTGAACGAGGACATACCGTACAACAAGAGCGAGGAGCTGCTGCGGCTCAATCCGGTCACCAAAAAGATCCCGGTCCTGGTGCACAACGGCAAGCCACTTGCCGAGTCGTTGGTAATTCTCGAGTATATTGATGACACATGGACAGAGGGCTATTCGATCATGCCGAAAGATCCGTATGACCGTGCTCAGGCACGGTTCTGGGCTAAGTTCGCCGACGATAAGGTACACTTTGCAACTTTTCAGTTCAGATTTTTTTTTTTTAATAATTGTATTTAGTTTATTAGTTGGGAACATTTTTTATTGGTTTGAACAGAGATCGAGATATTGTTCTGAAATTTGGAAGGTACAGATCAGATATAAGATGGGATATAAATATCTACTTCAAAGTTCTTTCCTTATTTTATTTGACACAAAGGAGATAATGTGGAAAAATAAAGGATGGGATATAATAATCATATAAATATCCGATCTTATCTACAACTTTGACCAATAGCATTTTTCTATCCCCAACCTACCTTCCACTACCTTCCACCGAATTGAAATCAGGTGTCGCGCGACGCCTGGTGTTGCGCAGCTCTTGGCCGTCTGATCAAAATCGGATGGATGATGGGAGCCCCGTGCATGTAACCAGATTGTAAGTCCCGAAAAAAGTGAACCGTCCGGATCAGATCGGACGGCTCGTAGGTGCGCTACACGTGGGTGTCGCGCGATACGGGATTGGGGTCCCCTTCCACCTGTCTCAGAAAGAAAATCTGTCCACCTCCATGTTTAGCGCCACTAATATATTTCCTTGTCCATTTATTTTTCATGCCGTTTGCATCAGGTAAAAATTCGATAGTAAAGTAGCAAAGAATTCCGTCCTTTGTGTTACTTAAATTCATTTATTATAGTTATAGGCTTCTAGCTATTTATGTTTGAATTAATATTTATTAAATAAAAAGATTTCGACTATGATCAAACATTTTGTCATCCATTCGGAAATTTTTTCTTTAAACAAACCATAAAATAAACATTTTGTCATCCATTCGGAAATTTTTTCTTTAAACAAACCATAAAATAAATAAAGATGTTTTAACAATACATGGACAGTTTTTCTTTTGTATGTAACGGTCAAACAGACGTGAAATACTTGATGTTTCTACAATTTTCCTTTTTTTTTTTTTGCTTGCATACTATAAATTTCAAAGCATCCGGACTATTGATTAGCAAATACATATGCACAATTCTTGAACATACTGCTAAGATTATTTTAGCTAGCAGAATTAATGTGCTGCATCCTATTCCTGACCATTGATTGTAAATTTCAAAGTAGTTCGTCTCAGTAAGATATGTTGGTTCTGCAAATCACAATTACAGAGTGTACCCCAGACGTTAATAGACGCCTATATGTATACCACTCTATCAGCTGTGAACATGCCTTTCTGTACATTAATGTCGTTTTCAAACTTCTCACTAAAATTATAAATTAAGTTTGATTTCATTTATGTTTTCCTGTGTAAGCAGTGTATTTCAGCAATGTCCGGTGTCTCTACCTCATTAGGCGAGGCTCAACAGAAGATGCTGCAAGAAGCTCGCGAGGCTTTCCAGACTTTGGAGCAAGCCCTCGGCAGTAAACAATATTTTGGAGGAGATCAAATCGGATACTTAGACCTTGCGATCGGTTTGTTCGCATTTTGGATGCCTATTTTGGAGGAGATAGTAAATGTCAGTGTAGTTGACAATGAAAATGCACCATTGTTGAAGGAATGGTTTGCAAGAATTTTAGATGTCGACATGATTAAGACAAATCTGCCACATAGAGACAAGATGTATGAGCTTTCCAAACAACGACGGGAGGAATTTTTCTCAGGACAGATATCACGCCTTAATTAAACCAGAGTATTTGTGGACTTATGAATGTTTTAAGAATAAAAAGAGTATCAATGAGCAAGTACTAGCTGGTTTTTATTATTATATGGATGTTGATCGATAAATATGAAGTTCTTGTTTTCTGCTTATTTTCTAGCTTTCATTTCAATAAGAGCTCTACCATTCCCAAAATTATTAAATATATGAAGTTCTTGTTTTCTGCTTATATTATCAATGAGCATTTGTAATTAATTAGACATATCATATAAGTTTAGAGAAGGGGCAACAACAAAATTCGGCTGGGCTGGGCTGGGCATCTGGATGAAGGGGCAGCCTGTACATACTTGTGTTTGTTTTCTTTTTTCATTTTCGACCTTTTAAATCTCGACCGCTTATATTAAAATCAACGTTCCCAAAAGCCCAGATAAGTTAGTTGATGCCACTGCAGCACCTAAAGTTCCCCAGTACCCAGATGTTTCGAGGGCCCTATCAAATGGTGGATAAAATTATTAATACAAGTGCCGGTATGTACTAAGAAAAGGGAGGGGATAATGTTGAATTGAATTGTTAACATGTAAATTTTTGTGAAATGAGCAAAAATCCGGAAAATTTTTAACAAAGACAAATTTGCCCTTAATAATTTTAAATAGAACAAAGCAGGTCTATTTTTTTTAATAAGAGCACAGCTATAGCGGCACTGACATTGCTGCTATAGCGCAGTTGAATTTTTTTTCATTTTACTTTGCCTATAGCGCCAATACTAATGCCGCTATAGGACTTTATCTTTTTCTTTTTCCGTTTTACTTTGCTTTTTAATCGGCCAGATTGATTTTTTTTTTTTTTCATTTTACTTTGCCTATAGCGGCAATACTAATGCCGCTACAGGACTCTCTCTTTTGTTTTTTTTGTTGTTGTTGCCGTTTTACTTTGCTTTTTAATCGGCCAGATTATTTTTTTATTTTTCGTTTTATTTTGTTTTTTTCTTTACTTTACTTATTATATGAATAAATTTTAATGTAATTTTACATAATGTTTACATATATGTATAATTAATATTTTTAAAATTGTTCAATTTTACTTGTATGTAGGATTCTCCAAAATGACACGACACGACATGCGTGTTAGCACGACACGAGTACGGAATTGGCATGATACGATCGTGTTATTGTATCATGTCATAATTGTGTCATGTTGGTAATCTTGAAAAATTAACACGATTTGACATGACACGACTAACACGTAACACGACATGGACACGACACGAACACGAACTAACACGACATGAACATGACACGACAACATGAATTTAATATTTAACATTACCAAAAATAACATCATAAACATACTTCTTTTTTAAATTATTTTCCTAAAAAATTATTTAAATTGATTTTATATTAAAATTCAAATTATAACTGTACTTTCTTTTTTAACGTATATTTACTTTTTTAAAACATTTTATTTTTTTAATCTGTTCAAACATTAAAGAAATGAGCTAGCAAAAAAATAAAATCATCAATTAATTTTTTAACAAAAACATTCTGGCAATTTTGTACTGATATATATACTGAATTTGTAGAATAGTCAAATAAATTGCAACAATATTTTTTTCTTCATTTTAATATTTTAACAGTTTTTAATAAATTATTATAAAAAATAAAGAAAAGTTTCTGACACGACGTGTCAACACGACACGACACGATCCTGTTAGTCGTGTCGCGTTGCCTCTTCTCACCACTCATCATGACAATACACGACCGTGTCAGAATGCGTGTCGTGTTGCCTCTTCTCACCACTCAGCACGAAAAGCTTGTGATGGCAAAATGTGACGATTTTTGGTTTTTAGTAAAATTTTACTGGGAAATTATATTTAGAGATAACGAAAGAAACTAATATTCAAATTCCTTTCCTTATTTTGTTTGACACAGAGGACCAAAAGGAAAAAAAACAAAAGCAGAATGGGATAAGATCTTAACTGAAAACTGACACCATAACATTTTTCTGTCCCAACCTCTATTTATTTTTAATAACCAGTGTCAATGAGAAGTGTGGTTTTGGATTAGGATATACTGTTGGATCAGAAATGATTTATGTTTCAGGTTAAGCATTATAGTATATTTATTACTTTTACGCACCATTTGGATCCTTAAATTAATAATATTAATGAAAAAGTGGAAGGACGGATATGTCTGTTAAAATTCTTAACATTCACTGATGATAATCCTGGTGATTTATTTTCTCCTTTTTTGTAAAGTACAAAGATTACGGCGAAACCAGATTGTTTAGTATGTTCGAACATTTATTTGACATTGATTATGTTTTGATTGATTATTATCGTGCAAACAGTGGATATTGACACTTTATATAAACCATTCTATCTATTGTTGTGTATTCTGTGCATTAATCCCTTTTTTGCAGTTCTCACAAAAAATTGAAAAATTTGAATTCATTTATCCTACGTAAGCAGTGTATTACAACAACTCTTGGTGTCTTTACCTCAGAAGGGGAGGCTCAGAAGAAGGTGGTTCAAGAGGCTCGTGAGGCTTTTAAAACTCTCAAGCAAGCCATCACCGGAAAAGAACATTTTGGAGGAGACAGTATCGGATACTTAGATCTTGCAATTGGTTTGTTCGCATTCTTGATGCCTGTTTTTGAGGAGATAGTAGGAGTCAGTATAGTTGACGATGCAAATGCACCTCTGTTGAAGGCATGGTTTGCAAGGTTTTTAGACGTCGACCTGATTAAGACAAGCCTTCCACCAAGAGACAAGATGTATGAGCTTTGCAAAGAACGGCAACAGCAATTCATCTCCGGACAGATCAAGTTTTGATTGAACCAGCTTATTGTTGAATTCTGCAACTTCTGAGGAATAAAGAGAATCAATTAAATTCAAGAAGGTCGTTATTATATATGCAGGACGGTGCAGCGCACCATCTCCCATGCGGTAGTTTGGATGTTGAATAGTATGTATGCATGTCTTGTTCACTGTTCTTATCTGACTTCATGTCATTAAAACACGCACCCCTTCTCATGATAATTCGATATATCTACTTGAATTTGTTTGGCTCCATTTTGCTAATTATAATTGTGGCGGGTCTGCTCGCTTTTTTGTTTCCCCCCTAATGAGAAATTTTTTTTATATAACCAAAATAAATCTTTTGATAAAAATAACATGTTGGAGCTTGTGGATCGAAGTGGTAGGTATGATCTGCTTTTTTTTTTTTTTTTTTTTTTTGACTTTTCAGCATTAATCATTCAATGTAACCAGTACTTTTGAGTGCTTTAAATGTGCATAGAAAGCAACAAATTTGAGAAACTGTCATCTGTTAATTGTAGAGTTTTTTCTCCTTTCTTTTGGCATGAAAAAGGAACACAAAAGATACCAGTTATGAACAATTTCCATTTATTGCATCCTCCTTGAAGCTATCTTCGTTATTCAGATTTAAATTTTAATCGTACGTTGAAGTAACAAATTCCTGGAAAATAAAAATAGTTGGAAAAATTCAGTCATGAGAATAAATTTCTGAATTGGGCTTTGATCACAATCATTTTTGGGTGCTAATGAATTAATCTTTCTTGAAAATGAGCGGTTGAGATTAAAACTCGATTCAGAAATTGATTCTCATGGCATAATTTTCCAAATTATTGATATGTATCAAGTACTATAAAAGTCTAATTTTTGGAGATTATTTTTTTAATGGAAAAAAAAGAAAACTAATATTCAAAGTTATAAGAAATATTAAAATGTAAGGTTGCTTCCTATTGCCGACATCATTCAATGTACGTACAATCGGTGTTGGTTTTAAAAAACATTTGAAATGCAGCTCTTGCTCTAGTGGCAAAGAGTAACCAGCAACGTGCTTTCACTAAAAGTTGTGGGTTTGAAATCCAGCTAGGTCCTTTGTGATATTTAATTTTAAAATTAGTTGGATGACTTGACCCCATATATCTTTATCTTCAAAAAAAAAAAAAAATGACAGTAAATTAGACTTCAATAAAATATATGACACTAAACTTTGTACAACGTTAGCTTGTCTACTCTAAAAAGGAAAATCAGTCATTTATCTTTTCGATTATTTTTAATCATTTCTTCAATCTGAAAAATTAAATTTTTAAATCATGGACGAAAATACACTCACTCCCTCGCCCTATCTAGCCATTAATCTTCCTAATCTTCCTACGAGTTCCCGCCTGATTTCTTTATTCGAAGTTCTAACATCATAAGAAGTCTACGATATTTTCTTTCTGACCCATTCGACCGAGACTTGACAGAGTTTTTAGGTAGATTTGAAGATTTTCGTAGCTTCTATTAATTAATGTTGTAGTTTAATTAATAGAAGGGTTGTCAGCAGATTTGAAGGGTTCCATGTAAATAGCTTGTCAAGAGCCTATATATATATATATATAGAGAGAGAGAGAGAGAGTTTTGCTATGGTGAGTTGGAACTCACCAAGTGGTCGGTGAGTCGCGCTCAAAACTTTTAAATCTAGTTCAAAATGACCGATCCAAACCATTCAATATGATCTCCCTATTGAAATCTCCATTCAGACCAAATTTTATATTTTTTTGAAATTTTGAAGTATTTTTTTCGGATTTTAAAAAACTGCTGTTTTTGAACGGTTCAGAACTAATTAGATTAACGATTTTCTAAAATTTCAAAAAAATACTTAAAAATTTCGAAAAAATGTAAAATTTGGTCTGCATGGAGATTTCAATAGGGGAATCGTATTAGACGGTTTGGATCGGTTATTTTGAATTAGATTTAGGAGTTTTGAGCGCAACTCACCGACCCTTTGGTGAGTTGCAACTCACCATAGCAAAACTCTCTCTCTCTCTCTCTCTCTATATATATATATATATCTATATATAGATATATATATAGATATATATATATATATATGTGCTATGGTGCATTGCGATGTATTTAGGCTTTTGTATATATATCGCGATCATTATTCGTCAACCATTTTATAAATTGACAAATCTAATTAAACCAATCCAATCTACATATTGAAATCTCATTACAAACCAAAATTTATATTTTTTGAAATTTTTTTACTATTTTTTTCAAATTTTCTAAAACTTTACTTTTTTTGGATACCAATTAATAATAAGGAAATTCTAAAAATGGCAGGTTTTAAAAAATTCGAAAAAAGTAGTAAAAAATTTCAAAAAATATAAAATTTGGTTTGTAATGAGATTTCAATATATAGATTGGATTGGTTTAGTTAGATTTTCAATTTGTAAAACTATCAACATATATGGTCGCAATGTACAAAAACTTTAATACATCGCGATGCACTATAGCATTTCTCTCTATATATATAGTGTCCTTTTTTCCCTGATATATGAGGAAACAAATATGGAAGAAAATTGTGAGAAGATTAATCTAATAGGCTGGAGAATTTTCGTCCATGATTCAATTTTTTTAATTTCTAATTAGATTCAAAATAATCAAAGATAAATTTCTATAGTAATTATGATTAGAGGGGGATATTTCTAATTTAAAAAATTGGAGGGATATATTTCTAAGATCGCAAAGGTCATATTTAGCATAAAAGGGACAAATGCCATGGTAAAATAATAGTTTACGCAACCAAATCTATTAATTATATATACTTAGAGAGTTGCTTATTTTCGAGAAAGGTACTCAAAATATTTAATTTTTATAAAATAGTATTTTTTGGCAAAACTCATTTCTTTTTGAAATACAAATCAGAATTGCAGAGTGGGACGGTGGGGGCCGGGAGTCCGAGCACATTTGAATAAAAATACGAAAATTTTTAAGCCTTAAATAAAAATATATAATAGATGTGCTTAAAACTTCTAATCACAGAATAAAGATTATATCGGTAGTTATGATTTATGAATCAAGTTGATAATGTTAAAAAGCCAAACTTACCGACCTACTATGGACTACCAACAAGGGATACAATATATGTGCTGGCCATTTTGTACAATCGTAATTATTTTTAAACCTGCTTCCATCAGGAAGAGAAAAATTCAAATTGACCAATTCCATTTCATATATATTTACAGAAATTGTGACCTCACCTCTTTGACATTCATCCCCGATCTCTATATGGGCAACATTTAATTCATAGGAATCATAGCACAAGGCACAACAATGACAGAGAAAGAAGTAAGGCTGTTCGGTTCGTGGGCCAGTGCCTTTTCTCTGAGGGTAGAGTGGGCCCTGAAGCTCAAAGGAATTGAGTATGAATTTGTGAACGAGGACATACCATTCAACAAGAGCGAGGAGCTGCTGCGGCTCAATCCGGTCACCAAAAAGATACCGGTGCTGGTGCATAACAGCAAGCCGCTTCCCGAGTCATTGGTTATCATTGAGTATATTGATGATACGTGGACAGAAGGGTACTTGATCATGCCGAAAGATCCTTATGAAAGGGCGCAGGCTAGATTCTGGGCTAAGTTTGCCGAAGATAAGGTACATTATGCAACTTTTCAGTTCAGATTTTCTTTCATGATAGTATTTAGTTTATTAGTGGGGAATTTTTCTTATTGATTCGGTCGAAGAGATATTCTAGTTACAAAATAACTAAAGTTCAGTTCAGTTCAGTTCAGTTCAGAGGTTCTGAAATTTGTTGTTCAAGTTACAAATGACTAACCAGTAGCCCTGTTCAAGTTCAATTGTCAGTTCAATTTGAATGAAAAACAAATATATTTATATTCTTCTTGGACCAATTAATGGAGTGATTGATGTAGAAAATAACAAAAAACAACAAAGAGACACACGATTTTAACGAGGTTCAGCACCAACTTGGTGCCTACGTCCTCACGCACACACGCCTCTCACTTTTTATTGATTTTCCTGTTGAATATTACATGGAGAAGATGAAACATAAATAGGAAAACTATCCTATAGAGACACACATCTCTTTCCAATTATTCCCCATTTATTTCTTTACAATTTTTATGCCCTCACACAAGGAAACATATCAAATACACCCAGGGACGTGCTGGGCACCTCTTTCCAAGTTTGAGCTGCCAAGACCTTTCCTTTTTCCACAAAACGCGTCCAGATTGGAGCCCGTTCGGCTGGCCATTCGGCTGTACACCTGGCCGAATGCCTGGCCGAATGGTCATATTCTGACACTCCCCCTCAAGTTGGTATGTACAGGTCTGTCATACCCAACTTGCTAATCACATTCTTGAATGCAGTGCTTGTAACTCCCTTAGTCAAAATATCAGCCAGCTGATTTTCAGATTTCACAAACTTCAACTGGATGATTTTAAGATCTATATTCTGCTTGAGAAAATGTCTATTGACTCCAATGTGTTTGGTCCTGTCATGTTGAACTGGATTGTGAGACATGTCAATTGCTGCCTTATTGTCCACGCATAAGGTCATAGCTCCCCCTGACTCAAAACCAAGTTCTCTCATGAGTTTTCTAATCCATAACAATTCACACACGCCCTTAACAACACCAATGAGTTCTGCTTCTGCACTTGAGAGAGCCACTACCCCTTGCTTCTTACTTCGCCATGTAACAAGATTTCCTCCTACAAATGCGAAGTATCCTGAAGTTGACTTCCTGTCAGAGATACTACCTGCCCAATCAGCATCAGTGTAACCCATGATATCAAGGTGTCCATTCCTTTTGAAGTGTATTCCTTTTCCAGGAGTTCCCTTCAGATATCTGATAATCCTCATTACTGCTTCCATGTGTGCTTCACTTGGATTGTGCATGAACTGGCTTACAAGACTCACGGCAAAGGCTATATCAGGTCGTGTGTGAGACAAGTAGATCAGCTTTCCTACCAATCTCTGATATCCTTCCTTATTGGCTGGTACTTGATCAGGAAACTCTCCCAATTTCTCATTTTGCACCACTGGTGTGTCTGCAGGACGACAGTCTAACATACCCACTTCTGCCAACAAATCTAGGATGTATTTCCTCTGAGATAAAACTATACCTTCACTAGATCGAGCCACCTCAATTCCAAGAAAGTATTTCAGTCCCCCCAGATTCTTCATCTCAAATTCCTTTGAAAGTTTTCCTTCAAGTCGTTGGATCTCCTCCGTGTCATCACCTGTTATTATCATGTCATCAACATAGATAATTAATACAGTTAATTTTTCATATCTTCTTTTATAAAACAGAGTGTGATCCGATTCTCCTTGAGTGAAATCATATTTTCTCATTGCTTGACAAAACCTGCCAAACCAGGCACGTGGAGATTGTTTCAGCCCATACAGGGCCTTTCTCAACTTGCAGACCTTAGTTTCTGGACCATTTTCCTTGCTGTTCGGCTGGTCATTCGGCTTGTCCCTGGCCGAACAGTGAGCCGAACAGAGGCTCTGTCCGCCTTGTTTTTCCATGTTGAATGCCCTCAGCTCATCAAACCCTGGTGGTAGCTCCATATAGATTTCTTCTTCCAAGTCTCCATGTAAGAATGCATTCTTCACATCAAATTGGTGGAGGGGCCAGTCTAAATTAGCTGCAAGAGACAACAATACTCGGATCGTGTTTAGTTTTGCAACAGGAGAAAAAGTCTCCTGATAATCAATCCCATACGTTTGAGTGTACCCTTTAGCAACTAACCTAGCCTTATACCTTTCGATGTTACCATCTGCACCATACTTGATTGTGAATACCCACCTGCATCCTACTGGTTTCTTACCATTGGGCAGTTTTTCTAGAGTCCAAGTTTCATTTCTATGGAGTGCTTTCATCTCTTCATTCATGGCTCCTATCCATTTAGGATCACTAAGAGCCTCATTCACATTTCCAGGTGTAGGTATATTCAACATTTGGTCACTAAACTTCCTTAGTGGTTCTGGTAGTCCTTTTGTGGTGACAAAATTTGCAATTGGGTATATGACCTCTTTACTCGTACCATCTTCAGGTACATACCTTTTTGGTGGTTTACCACGGTTGTGTCTCGGTGGAAGAACATATCTTGGGTTAGAAACACTTACCTCAGGAGTGCCCTCAGGAGACGCATGGGATTGTGGACTTGGATCAGTCTGTATCACTTCTTCATCCAGTTCCTCTTCCTGTGGGTCCCAATTGTCTTGATATACTTCTGGTATTTCGTGCTCCTCCCTTAGATCTAGTTCTCTTAGTTGTTCAGCCAAAAATTCAACTGATTGATGCTGTTCCCCTCTCTGTTCGGCCAGGTGTTCGGCCGAATGGGTGCCCGAATGGTCGGCCGAATGGCCAATTTCTGGCTGCTCACTGCTGTTTGAACTACCATATGCTCCAAATGTTTCTTCCCCCTGGTGATGCCACTGATTTATCTCATTTTCTTTCTCCCCCTGAGATGAAACAGTGATGTCTTGATAGAAACTTTCATTTTCCAAGAAGGTAACATCCCTTGTGACATACCATTTCTGAGATTTTGGGTCAAAGCACCTATACCCCTTCTGGTTGGTTCCAATGCCTAGGGATACACATTTGACTGCACATGGGTCTAACTTGGTCCTATTGCTTTTCTGAACATGTACATATGCCACACACCCAAATGTTTTTTGTGGCAAACTTAATATAGATGGGATAGAGGTAAATGTGCTAAGTTTCTTCAAGAGTGTTTGGAATTTATTGATCACTGAGGGTAACCGATTTATCACATATACTGCCATCATGACAGCACAGTCCCAGAATTTTTGTGGTACATTATTTTCAATTAACAATGCCCTAGCAGTTTCAAGAACATGTCTGTTTTTTCTTTCAGCTATCCCATTTTGTTGTGGTGTTGCCACACAAGTTGTTTCATGAATAATCCCTTTTTCCTTGAAAAATTTTCTTAGGTTTCTATTCACAAACTCGCCTCCATTGTCACTTCTAAACATTTTTATGTTTATCCCAAATTGAGTTTGCACCATAACATGAAAATTCTTAAATACTTCTTCCACTTCATCTTTTTTTTTTAATAAAAAGGACCAAGTCATTCGAGTGCAATCATCAACAAACATGACAAAGTACTTATACCCAAAAATTGATTCAACCGGGGAAGGCCCCCAAACATCAGAATGGATTAAATCAAAAGGTTTATCACATTTATTCAAACTAATATGGTATGTCACACGGTGACTTTTAGCTCTTACACAAGTTTCACAATTAAATTTAGATAAATCCATTCCACAAAATAAATCAGGCAAAATTTTTCTCATGTAACCAAAAGATGGGTGTCCTAACCGCCTGTGCCATGTCCAAATCCTTTCTTCCAAGTTCGAACTTCTCCTAGCTAAGTTAGTTTTTCCAATCTTGAGGTCTTCTAAGTGATACAGACGACCCCTTTTAGTACCACGCCCAATGATCTCTTTCGTGAGGACATCCTGGAAAATGAAAAAATCAGGGAACATGAGAACCACACAGTTCAATTCTTCTGTTATTTGTCCAATTGAAATCAACCGATTTGTCAAGGAAGGTACATGAAGTGTATTATGAAGAATTAAAGAAGGTGAAATTTCTACATCTCCTGCCCCTTTTACTGGATACTCAAAACCATTTGCATTGTAGATATTTTTCACCCTTGGTTCCCTGGATCTTTTGAAATCTTTTATGTCAAAGGTCATATGGTCTGTAGCCCCAGAATCAATTACCCAATCCAAATTATGACTTGTGAGAAGAGACATACCTTGAATAGATGTGTTACCTACCGAACCTGTTTCTTGTTCACTGGAGGTGGATTCTCGGGCTGCACACAGCTGCGCCCGACCCGCACCGCCTTCTGCCCCCTCTGTTTGGCTGTCTGAACTGGCCATTCGGGGATCTGTTCGGCTCTGACCAGCCGAATGGTCAGCCGAATGGTACCCATTCGCCTCGCTGCCCGTGCCGGTGTCTGCCATATTCACCTGAGACCTCCTTTGTTGCTTCCCCTTCCTTCCCTTGAACCAGTCGGGATAGCCCACAATCTCAAAGCACGTGTCACGCACATGCCCGTTCCTCCCACACTGGATACACTTCAGTTTTGACTTGTCCTGATAATTGCCACTAGAAACCCCTTTAGTATACATAACCACAGAGTTTTGATGTGTACCTTCCTCGCTTTTCATCATGACAGTTTGCCTTGAAACTTCCCTTCTTACTAACCCATAAGCTTGCTCGACTGTGGGAAACGGTGTTAGTCGCAACACTTGGGCTCTAAGACTGTCCAGGCGATCGTCAAGTCCATCAAGAAAGGTATACACCCTTGACTTCTCCAGATATTCATTGAACTTCTCGATATCAGGCGCACTAGTCATGGGATTTGGGCGCCGATAATCAATCTCCCTCCACAATCCCTGCAATCCATTATAGTAATCCTCCAATTTACCAGTGTGTTTAAGACGAGATACCTGACGGTTGAGGTCAAAGACTTGTGACTCATCATTTCCATCATAGTAGGTCGTTGCCAGTGCCCTCCACATCTCGCCCGCCGTCTTATAGCGCAGGTATGTGGGCAAGAGGGTTGAATCGAGTGAGCTGATCAACCAGCTCTTAACCACAGAGTCATCTGCACTCCACTTGGGGTATGTGGGGTGATCTGTCGGTGGAGGAGGAGGATCACCTGTGAGATGATGCATCTTGTGTCGAGCCTGGACATGTATGTTCACTACTTCTGACCAGATCGAGTAGTTGAGGCCATCTAGCTTTATAGAAATTGGTGTGGCTGAAATTTCAGAGTTTTGGATCACCGGAGTTGCAGGTGGTGGTGTTTGAGTCTGGACTGTCATGAGTTGGGTCATTTGGGCTTGTTGGGCAATCACAAGTTCGGTTAGCTTCTCAAGGATGGTCTTGGTCTCAGTGTCGTTGGCCATGGCTGAATTTTGTTCTGTTTTTTTTTGTTCTGTTCGGCTCTGTGTTCGGCCGAACAGTAGGTCGAACGGGTGATTTTTGGTAGATTTTGTTGATTTTTCTCTTGGTTCTTGGTTTGGTTTGGGTCTTAGAACGAACCTGTCTCTGATACCATGTAGAAAATAACAAAAAACAACAAAGAGACACACGATTTTAACGAGGTTCAGCACCAACTTGGTGCCTATGTCCTCACGCACACACGCCTCTCACTTTTTATTGATTTTCCTGTTGAATATTACATGGAGAAGATGAAACATAAATAGGAAAACTATCCTATAGAGACACACATCTCTTTCCAATTATTTCCCATTTATTTCTTTACAATTTTTATGCCCTTACACAAGGAAACATATCAAATACACCCAGGGACGTGCTGGGCACCTCTTTCCAAGTTTGAGCTGCCAAGACCTTTCCTTTTTCCACAAAACGCGTCCAGATTGGAGCCCGTTCGGCTGGCCATTCGGCTGTACACCTGGCCGAATGCCTGGCCGAATGGTCATATTCTGACAATTGAAACCAATAATTGCTCTAGATAAATGTGGATTTCGGTTTGGATATACTGTTGGAACAGATAAATTAATGCTGTCTAGCCCCAGGTTTAACGCCTGCAGTAGTTTTTCATTTTACTTTATTTTTGTACCGTTTGCATCAGCAAAAATTAAATAAAGGGGCCGTAAAAAGATCTGTTATTTGTATTTCTTACAATTCATTTATATATTACATTTATTGAATAAAAATATTTCAACAATTAATATCGGGTATCTGTTAATTAGTAATATATATAGCTAGTATGATCAAACATTTTGTCATTCGCTCTGAAATTAAAGATGTTTTAACAATGCATAAACACAAATTAATACACAATTTTGCCATTATTTGTGTTTTAAACTGTATGCATCGTTCAAGAAAAACGTGAAATACTTCATGCTTCTACAACTTCCTGCAAGCACACCTAGCTTCCTGTGCTTGCACTCTAGAAAAGTAGAAATCCCAATGCATTCTCATCATTGATTGTATAATACATGCACCCATGTTTTGCACAAAATGTTTAGGTCACCCTAGTAGAATGTGCAGCATCCTGATCATTAATTGACTGTGAATTTCAAAGAAGTTCTCGTTAAAAAATGTTGGTGTGCAAAACTGCAAATCATACATTCCAGAAAACATGCAATAATGCTTTATCGTTCCAATTTAAATCAACATGTGTACCCAGACGTTATCAGACAAATATATGTATACCATTTTATCTGTTGTTTTGCATTTATGACATTTATGTCCTTCTGCACTCATAAAAATTTAAAGTTCGAATAATTCATTTATGTTTCCCTGTGTAATCAGTGTATTCCGGCAACTTTCGGAGTCTTTTTAAAAGAAGGGGAAGCTCAGCAGAAGATGCTGCAAGAAGCTCGTGAGGCTTTCAAGACTCTGGAGCAAGCACTCGGCAGTAAAAATTTCTTTGGTGGTGATCAAATTGGATATTTAGACCTTGCGATTGGTTGGTATGCATTCTGGATACCTATTTATGAAGAGATAGAAAGTGTCAGTATAGTTGACAATAAAAATGCACCATTGTTGAAGGCATGGTTTGCAAAAATTTTAGATGTCGACATGATTAAGACAAGTCTGCCGCCAAGAGACAAGGTTTATGAGTTTTCCAAGCATCTACAAGCGCACTGGAGAAATGCATCTCCGTTGAAGTAATTAATTAATGGGATCAATGGAAATAACTACAAGAAGTTAGTTTTTATGAACATGTTGAAATAAATATATGTGTGTACTTGTCACTGTATCTTATCTGACTTACTGTCATTAAGAGAACCATTCTTCTTATGACAGTTAGATATATCTACTACCGAATGTCAAATTACCCTTCTTAATTAGCATTATATGTGTATTTTTGCTATTGTTGTGTTTTAGAACATAACTAATTAATTTATTATATTGGGTGTATATTTCAACTTCTTTATTTTATTGTTCCGAGAAAGCAGCTAGTCCTAAATCATATTTTTGTGTAGTTTCATACATCAAGTCATCGTACTCCGTTTTTGGTCGTCAGATTGTTTTTGCAAATAGTTCCAGAATTTAAGCCAGAAAAAACCCAAAAGATAAAAATAATGACCATAGAAGTCAACATTAATGTCATAAAAGCAATCGCAGTACTGGATGTATCTTTACATATGTATACCGCATTACTAAATTTAGACATTTGAGAACAGTTCGATTTACAATTTACAGTAAATCGCATGGTTAAAGTTGGATATATAAGAACAGTCCGGTTCGACTTTAAAAGTACTCCTTATGTAGAAATCGGGACGATACTATCTTTCTATATAAAGTGATATATTCATTTCCACTTGTTGTTGTAAGTAGTGAATTAATTGTTGGGGTCTTTTGTTCAGAAATAAGAGGCCTTGAAGCTTGGAACAAAAAAACTTCCATCTGAGTATCTGACCCAATAGAAACTAGAAAGGCCGGACTCTTGCATGGAGGGGCAGCCGGACAGCACGCTGCACGTACACGCCCTTGTTTCTTGTCTTCTTTTTCTTTGCTACTGAACTTTTAAATCTTGACCGGTGATATTGAAATCAGGACGGATAATTGCAATCAAGCAATCAAGCCTTAAAATGGAAAGGGTGCTCTATCCAAAAAAAAAAAAATGCGTCCCCTCTCCTAACTCGCGTCCCCTCTCCTCTCCTCACCCTGCCTCACATCCTTTCCCCCTCGCCTCACCTCCTCTCCCAACGCATCACCCCTCACGGCCTCACCCCCTCGCCTCCTCTCCCAGCGTGTCTCCCCTCACTGCCGCCTCCCCTCTTCTCCCCCTCGCCTTGTTAAAAATTCGAACGTCTACGCAGCGGAAGTTAGATGTTAGGTTCAAGGAGGCACGATCCAAGTGCAACTGAACAAAAACCGTGCTCCTTAGGACTGGTTAGCACGAGGATCTCAGAATAACAAATCACACAATTTAGATATAAGAGAACACGAGATTTAGCGAGGTTCAGCACCAACTTGGTGCCTACGTCCTCCACACACACACACACTCTTTTTTTTTTAATATTTTCTGTTTATGTCTGAGATACATTGTAAGAGGAAGAAAAATGAATTGAATAGAAAAATTACAATGGAGATACACATCTCCTTTCCAAGATACCCCTTTTTTTCTTATTCATACCATATACATTAAAATCTCCTCACACAAGGAAACATCTAATTCTCGCACAAGAAAATATTCTCTGGACGTGCAATCTATTTCCTTCTATCTTTGACAGGTTGGAGCCGACCTGACGCCTTCCTTGTTACTAAATTTGACCCATTCGGGATACCATTCGGGGTACTGTTCGGATTACTGTTCGGCCGAACATCTGGCCGAACACACAGCCGAATGATGCATGCAGGATCTCCTGTGAATACACAGACCACGCCACCAATCGTATACTGCGTTGTAACACTCCCCCTTAAGTTGGCATGTGCAACTTGTCATGACAACTTGATATTTTGTGCCACACATTCGATCTATAATTTGATCTTCTGCAGCACTTTCTCACATAAGGTGGTGCTGCACACCGGTACACCCCGTTTTCTAAGGCACACACATTTTATCTTCATTGGCACACACATGCCACAAATTTCTTTGTTCAAACCTTCCATGAGTTGCACACACAACGACGACGGCACACACCGCCACATGGATCATATTCTTCACTTGGCACGAGTCACACATCTTGTGCTAGACCCTAGCGCCTTGTATCAAACCATCTTGTCCGGTCCGTGCCCACTTGTCATCCCCCGTGCACCATAGCCAAGTAATCATTTGTCTCAAGCCACCTATCAATTCATATCATCACACATGAGAGATATTATTTTATTTACTAACCTTATACCAAGTAGATTATTCTTAATCTTCTTCCACTGCATCATGTCTTCAACTTCTTTTTTTAATGGCTTTGAATCCTTGACCTATCACATGTTAGACTTGAGCATTCGTTGCTTGACTCACACATGACTTGATCTTTACCTTCTTGGCCATCTTGTAGAATTCATTGCATGACACGATATCCACTCGACTCGAGCACACTTGTGCTCGACCCGAGTATTCATTGAGTCCATCTTTGTTACTTGGATTAAGGTCTAAGTTTTGACTCGCCTTGACCACTTGACCCAACCTGGACCATGTGACATGACTAGAGCCTCTTGTCTCAATTGATCTCTCATTCTTATTCACTTGATATCCATCTTGGACATCAAATATTTCTCTCACTTCAACTCGCCTCACCTCTTCTCCCAGCACATCACCCCTCACCCCCTCGCTTGACCTCACCTCCCAACGCGTCACCCCTCACCGCCGCCTCCCCTCTTATCTCATTTTCTTCACCTTCACGACTTTTCTTTTTCTCTCCCAGCTCTCCTCTCCACCTTTCCCTCTTTCCTTCATCTCCTCTGAATCTCACCTCTTTTTTCTTCTCACCGTTATAAAATATACTCACTTGTCAAAATAAAAATACTCCCTTATAGTATTTAACTATATGATTTATATTAAATGCTCTCTAATGAAAATATATACTCCCTAACGATAACTAAAATACTCCCTTCACTACACCAAAAACAAGTTTTAGTATCGACACATTAATACCGATTTTTAAGAAAACCGGTATAGGAGAGAGAAGTGGTAAGTCAGTAAATGTCAGGCCTTACCTTTAGTACCGGTTTTTAAAAAAAAACCGGTACTAAAGGTTGGCGAACAAAATTTTAAAAACGGTATCCTTTTAGTACCGATTTTTTTTACAAAACCGGTACTAATAATTTTATTTGTAGTACCGATTTTTTAAAAAAAACGGTACTAAAAGGATACCATTTTTTAAAATTATTTACCAACCCTTTAGTACCGGTTTTTTATTAAAAATCAATACTAAAAATAAATAGAATTTCTAACTTAAACTTCTTTTCTTCCTCAATTCCTTCCTGCGCACCTCTATAACTCGATCTCTCTCCATCCTTATCCAATTTTTTCCATCTAAAATCGAGAAGTTTTTTTCTCTCTTAAAATCACATAAAAAAATAACTAAAAATATAGAAAAATTCTGAAAAATTGAAAAATCAAAAGAGAAAGCAAAGAAGATCAAAGAGAAGCTAAAAAAATTGACATTTGAGGTATATTCTTTAATTTTTCTATAATTTATTTATTATTTATTAATTATGCATGCAAATTTTTTTTGATTGATTTTCTTTATTTTCTTTGATAAAATAGAAAGAGGAAGAGAAAGTTATCTATTGAAGAGGAAGAGAATTGACAATTTCGGTAATTTCTATTTTAACTCTCAATAATTTCAATTCGGTAATTTATCAATTTGTATTGTGCATTTATTTGTTGTATTGTCATATATGACCAAATTGCCGGAATTTGAAATATTTTAGGTTGTGTCCGTCCGAAATTAATTTATTAGGGATTAATCTCGGATAGTACTCCCGGTCGGGAGTACTGCTCTTTGGATACACTCTGTCTCATTTAGGATAGCGAGTTGTACATTAGATGCAATGTGTTATTTGAGAAAAATTCGACGGCATTTCCCCTTATGTTCTCACGGATACGTACGCACGAGCAATCGTGTGTTGGCGTATTCAGAGAACATAAGAGAAAATACTGTCGAATTTTTCTCAGACAACACATTGCATCTAACGTACGCTCGCTAATGAGATAGAATATCCAAAGAGTGAGCTAGGATGGTAACCAGCCCAAAAACCTAATGTGATGCATTGAACCTATAAACCCTAAACCCTAAACCCTGACTTTTGGATATATAATTCTATGGGAGAAGTATATGTTTAATTATTTGAGAATATCAGATGAATTTATTGGAGTTGTTGAAGAGTTCCTAAAATGTGCAGAAGAACATCGGAAGTTGACTGGAAAGCCCAGAATTCTATGTCCTTGTAAATATTGACTTAATTTTGAGAGACAAGATAGTAAAGTGATTAGATCACATCTGATTCAACGTGGATGGATGACAACACCTAAATATCTCCGGTGGGTTTTACATGGAGAAAAGTTGGAAGAAAATTTAGATACCGAAACGAGCATTAATGTATATGATGATTTGGAAAATATTGTACAAAATGATTGTGGGGATGATATAGGGAATAATGTAATTGTGGGTGATGATATAGAAAATTTAAGTGAACAGCAATGTAATGATGCTAATAGAGAAGGTGATTTGGATGAAATGATGAATGAATTACCCAGTAATTTTATTGATAATATTCCTGATATTTTTCAAAAGTTGGATGAAAACTCTCATATACCCTTATATCCCGGTTGTGATAAAAATAAATTCTCAAAAATAAAAACTATTTTTAAGTTGTACAACCTGAAAGCCAAAAATAATTGGAGCGATAAAAGTTTCGCATCTTTGCTCTGTCTTTTGCGAGAAATGCTTCCAGCAGAGAATGCACTACCTGATACATCTTATAAGGCGAAAAAATTACTATGTCATTTGAAACTGAATATAGGGAAGATTGCAGCATGCCCGAATGATTGCATACTTTTTCGGAATGAGTACGAGAACCTACATAAATTTCCAAAATATAATGCATCCCGGTATAGACAAAGGGACGATAACTTGGATGATGAAGAAGATAGTTGTAAGAAGAGGCCAGCTGCGAAAATATTGTGGTATCTGCCTGTTATACAAAGGTTTGAGCGTCTTTTCAGTAATTCAAAAGATGCTAAACTGCTGAGGTGGCACACGGAAGGCAGAAAAAAAGATTGAAAGCTCAGACATCCAGCGGACTCACCCCAGTGGAACAATTGGGACTATGTACAGACGGAATGAATCCTTACGGTCTCATGAGTACCAACCGAAGTGTATGGCTTGTTTGTTGGTTATTTACAACCTTTCTCCTTGGTTATGCATGAAAAGAAAATATCTGCTGATGCCGTTGCTCATTTCTGGTCCCAAACAACCAGGCAACGATATAGATGTGTACTTGGCTCCATTAATAGAGGACCTTGATAGGTTGTTGAAGGACGGGATGAAGGTATTCGATGCGCATTCCAGAAGCAATTTCACCATGCGTGCGATGATATTCTGCACGATTAATGACTTTCCCGCTTACAAGAACTTGTCGGGTTACAGGAACAAAAGAGAAAAGGCATGTCCTATTTGCATGGAGGAAACACATTCGATATGGTTATCGAATTGTAGAAAAATAGTCTATTTGGGATATCGTAGGTTCCTTAGCCATCATCACCCCAACCGTCGCCCTAATTACAAAATCAAATTTGATGGCAACACGGAGACCCGACGGGCACCTATACCAAAATCTGGAAGACAAACTTATGAACATGTGAAGGATCTTAAAATTTAATTGGACAAACCATTTGTGAATAGAATTCCAGAAAAGAGTTTTTGGAAGAAGAAGTCTATATTCTGGGATCTTGAATACTGGGCTTATTTAGATATCAGGTATTGCTTGGATGCGATGCACATCATCAAGAACATCTGTGAAAATCTAGTTACTTTGATTTTGAATGCTCAAGGAAAAGTGGACAATGTTAATGTGAGAAAAGACATGTTAGAAATGGGTATTCGCCTGGAACTAGCTGCAAAGGCAAATAATAGTAAGAAACGCGATTGGTTACCTAATGCGGTTCATACTTTATCTAGGAAAGAGAAACTCAGTTTGTTGGAGTGTTTGAGGTCTATTAGGGTTCAAACCGGTTATTCCTCAAATATTTTACGGAAGGTGTCCATTAAGGATATGAAATTGATTGGAATGAAGTCACACGATTATTACGTGTTGTTGACCCAGTTGCTTCCGGTTGCTATTAGAGCATGTTTTAAAGAAGAAGTTCGAAACTCTATCACTAAGTTTTGTTTCTTTTCCAATAAAATTTGCTCCAAAGTGATCGATCCTGAAAAACTAACTCAGTTAGAAACCGATGCGTTTCAGACCATATGCGAGTTGGAGATGCATTTTTCCCCCTCGTTCTTTGTTATAATAGTGCATTTGACCATTCATTTAGTCAAGGAGATAAGGCAGTGCGGTCCGATATTTTTGCAGTACATGTACCCTTTTGAAAGAGCAATGGGTCAATTAAAAAGGTTAGTCAGAAGCAGATCTCGGCCAGAAGAAAGCATAGTTGAAGGATATGTCGCAAAAGAGGTTATTGATTTCTATACCGATTATCTAGATGGAGTTAAATCTATTAGCCTGTCCAAGAATCGGCACGAAGGAAGACTCCTAGGTAAAAGCATAATTAGTATGAAAGTAATTGCAATGGACCTTGCAAAGAGAGAAAAAGCTCATCTTAAAATTCTGCAACAAGTCGTCGTGGTGGGTCCTTATATGAATGAACACATAACTGATTTGCAAAAACAGAATCCCGAGAGATCAGAAAATTGGATCACCAAGGAGCACAACAAAAGTTTTGTAAAATGATTTAGAAACAAGATAAACCTGTGCCGACCTTTAATGAAACGGTGAGATGTCTTGCAAATGGTCCCAATGCCAATGTGCACAACTATCAAGAATACGACCTAAACGGTTTCACTTAGTATACAAAAAAACAAGATGGAAAAAGCATAGTACAAAACAGCGGAGTCACAATAGTAGCCATATCAAGTGATAGAATATCATCAGAGCCGTATTATAGGTGGATTGAAGAAATTTGGGAACTTGATTATAATGCATTCAAGATACCCGTGTTTGAATGCAAATGGATCCTGAAAAGCGGTATCAAAACTGATAAAAACAGATTTGTAACCGTTGATTTCAAAAAATTGGGATATGCTGTTGACCCTTTTATACTTGCAAACAAACAAGCAATGCAAGTTTTTTATCCTGATCCGGCCGACAAAGGATGACACGTGGTACTTTCCGAAAAAAGACGTATTGTTGGCGTTAAAGATGTCGTGGACGAAGAAGAACATGACCAATTTGATGAAATACCGCCATTCTCCACATGAAATTTCATAACTTTAAATATGTGAAATTGGACCAATTTGATGTACATATTATTTTTCACAGGTATTGATGCAACACCGCAACCAATTGAAGAGTTAACAAGTAATTTGCGATCAAATTATGATGAAGGCGTCTGGGTAAATCGACCAAAATCACCAAAAAAAATAGAAATGATCTTCAATTTGTAATATTTTTATATTTTTTTTAGGATTTATAATTTTTATTGTATTATTTTTATTTTTTTAGGATTTATAATATTTATTGTAATATTTTTATTTTTTTGGGATTTAAAATTGTAATTGTAATATTTTTATTTTTAATTAGGATTTATAATTTTTATTGTAATATTTTTATTTTTTTTAGGATTTATAATTTTTATTGTAATATTTTTATTTTTTTAGGATTTATAATTTTTATTGTATAATAATATAATAATATAATTAAAAATATAATATAAGAAAGTCGGTTTTCAATGAAATCGATTTTTCAAAAAGAAAGATCGGTTTTTATTTTAAAAAAATCTGTAAAATATTTCATAAAATATAAATTTTAAAAATTCATTAAAAAAATTTATATTATAATAAAGAAAACGATTTGCTATACCGGTTTAAAAATCGGTATAGAAAGTCCGGCATTTAAAAAAACCGATTATCTATACCAGTTTTTAAACTAAAAATCAGTATAGAAAATCATTTTTTTTATATAAAATTGTAATATTATAATATAATACGATGATATATTATAATAATATAATATAATATAATATGTTAAGTCAGTATAGGAAATCGGTTTTTCAAAAAGAAAGATCGGTTTTTTTAAAAAAAATCTGTAAAAAAAATATAATATAAATTTTATAAATTCATTAAAAAAAAATTATATTATAATATAATATAAATTGCGTAAAAAAATTTACATTATATGATATATTATAATATAATATAAATTCAGTAAAAAATAATTTATTATAATTAAAAGAAAATTTGCTATATCGGTTTTTAGTTAAAAACCGGTATAGAAAATCTTTTTTTTTTTAAACTGACCCGCGCCTCTCTCTCTCTCTTTTCACTCCTCTCTTTCTAAGCTCTAACCCGCCGTCTCTCCTCTCTCTCGTTCTAAACCCCAACCCGCGCGCTCGTCTCTCTCTCTCTCCGGCGCTTGTCTCTCTCAGGCGACTCCTCTCCCTCAATGTGAGCCGCTCTCTCTCTCTCCCCCTCTCCTTCTCACTCTCACCAGGGCTCTCTCTCTTCCTTTCACGACCGCGCATTCACTCGGCCTCTTTCTCTCCGACGACTCATCTCTCCGGCGACGTCTCTCTCTCATTATAAGTCTCTTTCTCTCTCTCTCTCTCCATTTCTCTCCCTCTCCTTCTCTCTCTCACTCTCTCATCTCTTCCTTCCACAGCCACCAGCCGTGAGCCGTGAGCCGTGAGCCGTCAGCCCTCTTTAAGAAGGTACTCTTTTTCTCTCATTTGTATTGAGTTTGATATTGGATTTGAATTTGAATTGCTAATGGGTTTGGGTTTAAATTGATAATGGATTTGGATTGCTAATGGATTTGATAATGGGTTTGGATTTGGATTGCTAATGGGTTTGGATTGATAAATGGATTTGGGTTTGAATTGCTAATGGGTTAGAATTGCTAATGATGTTGAATTGCTAATAGATTTGGGTTTGGGTTTAAATTGATAATGGATTTGCATTGCTAATGGATTTAATATTGGGTTTGGATTTGAATTGCTAATGGGTTTGGATTGATAAATGGATTTAGGTTTGGATTGCTAATTGGTTTGGATTGCTAATGGGTTGGAATTGCTAATGATGTTGAATTGCTAATAGATTTGGGTTTGGCTAATGGGTTTGGGTTTAAATTGATAATGGATTTGCATTGCTAATGGATTTGATATTGGGTTTGGATTTGAATTGCTAATGGGTTTGGATTGATAAATGGATTTAGGTTTGGATTGCTAATGATGTTGAATTGCTAATGGATTTGGGTTTGAATTGCTAATTGGTTTGGATTGCTAGTGGGTTGGAATTGCTAATGATGTTGAATTGCTAATGGATTTGGGTTTGAATTGCTAATGGGTTTGGATTGATAATGGGTTGGAATTGCTAATGATGTTGAATTGCTATTAAATTTGGGTTTGAATTGCTAATGGGTTTGAATTGATAATGATATTGGATTTGAATTGAGTTTGAGTCCGAATTGATAATGTTTTGGATTGCAATTGTCTGAACTTAGGTTAGGAATTAGGTTAATTGCTAGTGTTGGAATTGAAGTATATAATTGAATTTGATAAAGGGTTTTGGATTGTAATTGTTCATGTGTTTAAAATTAAAATTGAAATTGCTATTTAACTTAGATGGAGAAGGATCAGAAGGATGTAGAGAAAGATAATGTGGAGGAGGAAAAAGTGGTTGTCAAGAGACAAACGTTTTACCCACCTCCAAAGAGAAGAAACGTCTCTGCTGTACGCCGTTTTTCTCTCGGTTGTGGCAGGGAGCCTGGTTTCTCTTTCGGTATTCAGTTCGATGAGGGTTCTAGTCAGAAGGACAAGGACACGGAGGATAAGAAGGAGGAGGAGAACCAGGAGGAGAAGGACAAGGAGGATAAGAATAAGGATGCAAATTAGGATTTAGAATAGTTAATGTTGTTTGTAATATTTATGTTTAGTTTAGTATTAGAGTTTGTGGAACATGTGTTTATGTTTTAGTGTTTTGATTTGATTGAATTTGAATGGAATGTGATTGAACTTGAATGACTTAATATCTAAATGTTTAATTATGTTAATTATTATTTAAATTATTGTGTATGAATTAATTATGAATTTGTGTATGTAAATTGTTATTATAATATATACATTGTTAATTGTGTAATTTTTTATTTGAATTTGCAGCCATGTTGAATACGGATAATCAGGATCTCGCGACAAATCAAAATGACTCAAGTTCGGAAGAGGAGTAAATCGTTGTTACTAGCAAAAGGGGAAAAAGATCAACAGCTAAGTGTCTGAAGACACACAGAGCGATAGCTGCAGGAGAAAAGTTGGAGGTCGAATTCAACGATGAAAGCAAACCCATTGGAGAGAATGCAAAAGCATTCACTAATTGGTGTGCAACAAAAACAAGAGATATGATTCCTTGCAGGTACCTTTTTGAATATATATGAATTTGAAGGCATTTGATATGAATTTCAATTGGATAATTGATAGTATTAATCAGTTTGAATGCAGTTATACTAATTGGTTTGAAGTGCCAAAAGAGTTGAAAAAGAATTTGTACGGACAAGTAGTCAAGGATTGGAATCTTCCAGATGACTTACCAGTTGCTACTAAGAAAAAAATTCTATGTAATTGTAACAATACATGGAGGCATTGGAAAGACAGATTGGTGAGAGATTATGCTTTTAACATTACTTCCATTGATAAATGTTTGATTAAATATCAATTTTAATTATAACGTGTCTTTTTTGTTACTGTAGAATAAAAAATACTTGGTGAATCCGCAAGAAGGTGCACCAAATCCATGGGATGTACAGAACATCTCGAAAGAAGAATGTGAGGCAATGAAATGGTATCATTCCAGTGAGAAGTTTGCGGTATTAAAATAAATTTCATATATAATCTCACCGTTACTAATTTTCTTAGTTTTTTACTTTATTTATACTAACAAGTATTTTGAATTTGCTAATAGAAAATAAGTAAGTAAGGACGTGAAAATGCCGCAAAAAAAGACATGCCCCACAGACTCGGGTCAGGCGACTACATAAGTGCTGAGTTGAGATGGAAAGAAGGAGAGGTGGTCCGTGGTGGGTCCTCGGTTACACGTGCAGAAACGGATCCAAATACCGGTGAACTTGTGGTTAGAAATCCTAAAGTTGCCACCGTGATCGACAAAGCGGTATGTGTAACAATTCAAATAATTTTATTTTTTATATTCAACAAATTCAATTTAGTCTAACATTAATTTATTTTGTGACAGGTTTCTCTAGTGAACTCAGGTGAAGTTCAACCGGTTCGTCAAAATGACATCTTAACGTCTGCGATAGGAACACCAGAGCACTCCGGACGGTTGAGAGGATATCAACTTTTTTCCAGCATCAAGCAAGTGTTCGGTAGTGGTACGAGAAAAACCTCCAAAAGGTATACCAAAGAGGAGGTTGATCGGATGGTGTAGGAGGAGGTGAAAAAGCAAATGAATGAGGAATTCAATAAGCGAATGGATGAGGAATGGAACAGGCGAATGCAACAAAACTTTTCACAGATGTTTTCGCAAGGCCAAACACTGCAGACGACCTATGACCCAATACTTCAACAAGCTTTCATCATGCTATCACAGGGTAGCAACAATCAACCATATCCGATTCCTCATTCGACCTTTCAGGTTCTTAATTCCATCGAACTAATGATAGATATTGCTTTGTTCACATATAATATTTAGGGTTTATGATTTGTTATTACACAAGTCTATTTGTTTATAATTACAGACGCCTGTCGAAGCCTTGCTCCTCCTCCCAGGGACGTCTAGGACGCCTGTGTATGTAGCTAGAGCTATGGTGTCTGCACAGGCTTTCAGTGAGACGGTCCATGGAGAATCAATGTGCTTAGGGGAAGTGAAGGTACAAATCTTAGAAGTTTTCGATAATGCGAGACACGCAATAATACCTTTTCCACCTCCTAACGCAGATGATCAGCTTGGTGTTATGATGGGTTCATTTCTAAGATGGCCGATTCATCTGGTGGATTATGACATGATAAAATTGGTAAAATTTACAAATTATTCTAAATTTCACAAGTTTTATAATAATTATATATATTGGTATAAATTAAATTGAGAAATATCATTTTCATTACTAATATGTGAGTTTTTTAGGAGCAAGCGAGGCAAATGGCGAAACAACTTCCTCAAATTCCTCCGCAAGACAAGGGAAAGCAAGCGGCACAACAGGATGACGAAGAAGAACCAAGTGTGGATCAGTTTTTTGCGGGGAACCAATTTCAGTTGTGTGAGCCGTTTGTCACTGACAAAAAGTTGGCAGAGATTGGGCCTAACGCAGTAAAGATGCACGACTATATGAGGATGTTTGACGATTCAGTGACTCAATTCGACGATGTTCCTGGTGATTTCGAACTTCAAGATGTGAAGACATTAATCGTCGAATTCAAAGACATCCACCATGTCTTCGATAGGAAGGAGCTCTTTATTCAAGTGATTAAAGTTTGGGTTTTGTAAGTATTTTTCTAACTTTACAATAGTTGATTATTAATTATATGATATGTCTAATTTAATACATGTATAGAACAATAATTGAATTGCATATATACCTACAACATACAGGCGGTGTAGGAAATATTGTCATAACATCGCGCTGGAAAAGTGGATATTTTGGAATCCAGAAAGATGCTCGAGTGTGAATATGGAGAGTAATCCCGTCAGCACAGCAAGCTATATAATGAATCTTTTGAAGAAATATGCAAAAAGAGATCCCTATCATGTTTTAGTGCATTATAATCGGTTAGTTATCAAATTTCTAATTTTGACTTTAATTAATATTTTGAATTTGCGAATTTATGTTAATTTTACAAATATATATGTAACTACATGTCGCATTTTGTGATTGTTATCGCACAATTGTCGGCACGAAAGTTGTGGATAGTAGATTCACTCCAATCAAAGGAAAAGTATCAATCCCCAATTCTAAGCAATTACGATCAGTAAGTTTAGGATTAACATAATACATGCATGCATTATTTAGTTATAGTAATATTTAGAAATTAATTTTGGTAACTTTATATCTAAATGTTGCAGGGCTTTGTCAATATTGGTCAAAATTTCCAAGTTTCAAGTTCAAATGATTCCAGTACATAATTCCCACTAATATATGTAGTTTCATTTCATTTCATTTCTAATTTTTTTAATTTAATATTAATAGTATTATTTCTTTCTTGTAGAGTCCACGACAGTCGAACAATAAAGATTGCGGGTTCTATGCAATGACATCGCTACGCATGATCCTTGATCATTGCACGTTAAATGGCGAGCTCCCATCGGTATGAATTAAGTCTAAATCTTAGTATATATGACCATGTTTTAGGGTTTAGGATTTAGACTTATAATCTATTGTGCTGTACTCCAGAGTTTAGGGTTTAAGTTTTGAGATTTAGGGTTTAAGACCAATTTTGTTATATATCTTTAATTCAAGTTTATGATTTACGGTTTTATTGAATTGGTTTGGAACATATGCATGTTATTCTTAATTAATTGTTAAGTTTAATTAAATTAGTCTATAATCAATTTGCATAGGTTACTAATTATATGAAGTGTCAAAATGCAGATTTTGCAACCGGTTGGTAAGCGCTATAGTGAGTGCGAGATTAACGTCACCATAAATGAGTGGTTTGACTTTTTTCTTAGACTTGTAGGTAAATATTAATTGACTAGATAATTTGTGATATTAATATATTGTATGTGTATTTAATTATATGTTGTGATAATTGTTCATTTCTATGGTCATATGTTTGTGATATTAATTGTATGTGAATGCATGTATGTATATATATACCGACTGGTACATATATCGGTATTAATTGATGGCTACCAAAAATGGGCGCTAGCCCCAGAAACAAAAATAATTTTTTTTAATGATCATTACTATCGGTTTTTAACTAAAAACCGGTACTAATAATATCTTTAGTACCGGTTTTTAGTTAAAAACCGGTACAGAGGATCGATAAAAAGTATAAAAAAAATATCAGTACTGGTTTTTAACTAAAAACCGATACTACTGAGTTATATTTAGTACCGGTTTTTAGTTAAAAACCGGTACTAATAATCGGCTTCATTTCCTGCTGCGTAACTCAGCGGTATTTATGGACAGCTTTTTAGTACCGATTTTTTAATATTATTAGCACCCCCTATTATTAGTACCGATCCGTAACCGGTACTAATAATAGTTATAAAACTGGTACTAATAATTTTAAATGGCGTAGTGTTTGCATTTGTTAACTACTCTCTTGTACTGTTTACTTACTCAAATAAATAATTATTAATTTTAAATTATTAGATACTATTTTATACTCATTATTTACTCTCTTATAGATATTTAGTTACTCCCAAACAATAACAGAATCAGATCTGAATGTTATTTACTCCCTTACATATATTAGATACTCTCTTATAGTTATTTAGTTACTCCCAAACAATAGCAGAATCAGATCTGAATATTATTTACTCCCTTATATGTATTAGACACTCCCTTATATTCGTTATTTATTTCCTTATAATTATTTAGTTACTTCCAAACAATAGCAGAATCAGATTTGTATGTTATTTACTCCCTTATGTGTTAGATACTCCCTTATAGGTATTTAGTTACTCCCAAACAATAGCAGAATCAGATCTGAATGTTATTTACTCCCTTATATATATTAGATACTTCTTTATGCTCATTATTTACTCCCTTATAGTAATTTAGTTACTCCTAAATCGTAGCAGAACTAGATCTAAACCTATTTTCTCTTCTCATCCTTCTCGATCTCCACTTCTTTCTTCCTATACTAGATTTGATGGGCGTGGTGATCATGATGGCCAAAGTTAACCATGTCTTTTCCATATCTTTTCTCTTCCAAATCGGTCTGAAGCAAGAGAAAAGCAATCTGACATGTGGAGGGGAGAGGAGATGAGAAGTTGTGTGAATAAGAAGAGAGGGTAAGGAGAAATGAGAGCAAGACAATAAAGTAGAACGACAGAGGAGAAAGGAGCAAGGAGGCGCTGAAAAGAAAGGAGGCGTACAGGAGAGAAGAAGGAATGCATGGAAAGGGAGTGAGAGGACGTAGGCGGGAATAAGGAAAGAGAGAGCGTATGGGCGGGTAAGGAGAGGGGAGCGAAGGGAGGTGAGGAGAGGGGAGGGGGAGCGCCTCTTGATTGGTTGATTGCTTGACTCTATGATTGCTGTGATGAATTCCCTATTGAAATTAACAGTCCCCAAGGCCCATAAAAGTAAGTCAAGCCCCAGTTTACACTTACATGTTTTCGAAGAAAATTGATTACTGTAATCCATAGTTTTACCATAGCTAAACATAAAGTGAACACATAAAATAGATAAAGTAAACATATATAGTGATCAAAGTGAACACATACAAACAAATAAGTTCAATAAAAATAATTTGAATATGCATATAAAAATCTGAACAAGAAATGACAATACTTATTTGTTTGTAAGTGTTCACTTTGATCGTCTCTATGTTTACATTTGTCTATTTTATATATTCACTTTATGTTTAGCGATGACAAAACTGCAGATGACAGTTATCATTTCTGGTTTCGAGCATTACTACATAGCCGATAATAAATTTAATTAAAATTAGTAAATTACCTATACATATCAAGAAAAGGGTGGGGGTAATGTTGAATTACACGTTTAAGTTGTCAATTGTACTAAAATGTGGAAATTCCCTCATAAACGTGTAGTTCAAGAGCTATTTTATTTTTGTACCTTCATCAACAAGTACTTATTTCGTAACAAATTTTCGCTCTCTCTTATGCTCCTTTCTATTTGAAAGGTTTGAAATTTATAATGTTAGTTAATTATGCCGGGTACATATTTTACCGTGGAAATGTGAAATGTTTTCATCCAAAAATAAAGAAAGGTTAAATGTCGTAAATTATGTTCACACGGTATATTTATATATTTTAGCGTAAGTGATTTTTTTTTTCACAATGTTAACACAATAATTATACTTTATTAACTATATAGGTTTTATTTGTTTTTGTCAAAATGGCCAATTGTTGGGCACGAATAAAATAAAATAAAAAACCACTTCATTGGAACAACTAATATATTGGATGTGCTTTTAACTTTTAATCAGAGTCTCAGAGATTAAAAATTATTATAACTTGATTATTAATTGTGAATCAAGTTCATAATGTGAATTACACGTGTATTTGCCACCAACGTGATACAATGGCAATTAAATGTCAAATTGACCGTCATCAGTAGGGCTGTATATGAGTCAAGTTCGAGCGAGTTGAGCATAACTCGAACTCGAACTCGTTACAACTCGAGTCAACTCGTGACTCGTTCGGGAGGCAATTCCGAGTTATCCAAGCTAACTCGAACTCGTCATTTTGTAACTCGAGTCAACTCGTGACTCGGTATACAACTCGTGAATATAGTGAATAGATGCAACAATTATCTTAAAAAAAAAAAATTCTGCACATACACAAACAAATATCTTAGAACCCATAACACATGCTTAAACCAAGCTGTGCTGTGCATCGGAAATGAAAGATATTTGGGGACTTAAGTCTTTTTTGGATTATACAGTATACACTGATATAATATTTTTATTTTCGGCATGTATATGTTGTTGACTCGAGTTGGGCCGAGTCGAGTTGAGCCTAACTCGAACTCGGTAAATAAAACTCACGAGTCAGCACAACTCGAGTTTCTAGAACTCGAGTTACCAAAGAGTTTTTTTCGAGTCGAGTTCGAGTAACTCACGAGTTACGAGTTATTTGCTCATCCCTAGTCATCAGGGGAGAAAATTCAAATTGACCGATTTTATTTTATAGACGATTTTCTGAAATTGTGGCCGTCTCTATTGACTCTTCATCTCTGGTTCTCTACAAATAAGAGCAACATTTCATTCATACGAATCGTATCCTCTACCAACGTTTAAAAGGTTGGTAGCGTGCCCACCTGCTCTGTTGAGCGTTGGATTAGAATCTAACGGTGCGAGTAGAGATGGGAATAATATCAGTCTTGACCCCTGCCCCGACTGCCCTCTTCTCACTCCGATTGCTCTTTATAAAAAAAAAAAATTATAATTGTTTGTTCTCCTCCGCCTGTACTGTCGAAAGAAAGAAAGAAAGAAAGAAAGACAGATCGATCGAGAGAGAAAGAGAAAGAAAGCGAGATCGATCGTGAGAAAAATCGAGTTCTCTGCTCGTCTCCTCCGCTCGTCTCCGACTGCCCGCTCTCGTCTCCGACGGCTTCCCCTCTAAAATCGAGTTCTTCTAAGTAGAAATTTGTCAAAATTTGCTGCTATTACTTCACTGTCAGGTACTTAGTTATGTTTGTTGATCTTGTGAAATTTGTCCAAATTTGTGAAATCGGGTTTGTACAGATGTGGCACCAGTTTGTGAAATTTGTCAAAATTTGTAAAATCGAGTTCTTCTAAGTAGAAATTTGTCAAAATTTGTTGCTATCACTTCACTGTCAAATCGGGTTGGTACAGATTCCATTCCATTCATGATTTCTTTACTGGTACAGATGTTAAGCGTGAAAAGTACAGTATCTCACAAGAAATATTCCTTGAAACATTTGTATTCTTGCTAATCTAATCATGATAATCTACAAGTCAACAAGTCACCGTGTCTCACAAGAATTTCTAATATATACCAAATTTGGTCACATGCTGAGCATAAATGACGGATAGAACAGGAAGGAAATAAAACCCTTAAATTTACATTACCAGTTAACTAGACTTAGATCTATAGGGGAAAAAATATCAAGAGCACTGAACCTCTTGCACACTAAAACATTGCCATGTCCTATGTGATCCATTTTCCAGCGACAGCAATGATTTCCACTCAGTGGATAACACGGTTTAGTAATATATATTCAACCTCAAAAAAATTATTAGATTAGCAAGCATACAAATGATAAATGAAAATCTATGAATGTTTCTGATGTCAAGGACCAACTTGTAAAAGTAATAATCATAACTGTTACACTAAATTTTTTCTTGTAATCGGAATTCATGCATCTATTGTAAATGTTTCATGCTATTTTTTAAGACAGCAATGAGCTCTCAAAGCAACAATCTATGGCTATCAAATGGAGCATTTCCTTACTGTCGACGATGCGGTGAGTTTATTGCATGGTGCGATGAGGTGGGCTTTAGTCCTATAGACCTTAAAATTAAAGTCGAATCATTAAAGAAACAATTAGAAAGGCAAGCGGATGATTTGAATAAACAATTGGATGAGAAGTTTTAAGGAAATTGAAGAGAGGTTCAAGAAGCATTTGGAAGAACTAAGGAATCAAATATTTCAATATCTTGTATTATTTTTTCTTTTTCTTTTGATTATTGTAATTTGTAAGGTGTAATGTATGAATTTAGATATGTGCTTTGTATTTGCTGTGGATGCTTAGATTAGTTGTTATCTTGTACCTATCTTGCTTAATTAGCTTATATGATAGTCTATGTTTTTAACTAAAGACTCCTCTTGCTGCAATGATTTGAATAAACAATTTAGTGTTGATGACTGCAATTGAGAAACATCCAATTTTGATTATACATTGTAAAATGGGACGAACTTACAACTGGTACAAGACCGGTACAGGGACATTTGAGATTGTCACATATAGCATATCCTATAGTATCGCAGTCAATGTGAAGTTTTTTTTTTTTTTTTTTTACTGTATCTTACACCACCAATGGTTATAACACAAACATCAAGTATAGCTTTGTTTATTCAGCACAAAACTCATATGGCAAGCTATATTCTCAAAGAAAATGAAATAAAGTTTAGTACAGACGAGTCAACATGAAGCATTGTCTACAAATTATAAACACAACTTTTACTACCTGAGCATTTCAGTACCTATTACTACCTGAAGCATGTGTAAAAGCATTCCAGTAACCTACTTAATAAACTCACTGGTACTCCAAAGACGTGTAAAAGCATTCCAGTGACGCATGTACCAATTTATTTACCAATTACTTAAAAGCATTCCAGTGACACATGTGTAAAAGCATTCGAGTACCAATGTTCTTTTACAAAAATAAAAGTAGAGAATTATATCATGTCAGATGCAGGGGGCATGCCATTTTCTAAGGATGTTACGAAGTCTTCATCTAGAGTTACTTCATAGTCATCATCATCGTTATTCTTGGCTTTTGTTTTTTCCTCACTTGATTTTGGTTCTGATGAGAGAGCACCTCTTTTGGTATTGTGCTGCTTTATTTGATCCTCAAACCTACTCCTCTGCCATATCAATTAGAAGGAAGACTCAAATTTCAAGTAATGAAATGCAAATTCATTTTTATTTCTTTACTAATTGGCTGTCTAAAATATTTACTATTATTCCAATGCATCGTTGGTGCTTATGGGGGTAGGAATTACCTGATCAATTGGATCCGTAAGTTCTGAAAAAGCATTCCCAATCTCACGGAAAGGAGAGTGCGAATTTATTTGCAAATTGTCCATCGTTCGTCTCTCCCCTCTCTGCGAGAGTTCAATTTTTTATCGAGACGGAGGTTTTGGCGGGAATTAGACGGGAATTAGAGATAAAATCGGACAGATGTTATTTGTTTTTTTTTTTAATACATCGAAAAGAACTCGGGCAAAGGAGGGCAGGGTCGAGAGACAGCCTCTCCTACGCGCGCCGTTGGATTAAATTGAACGCTCCACAGTGAAGGTGGGCACTCTACCAACCTTTTAGAGGTTGGCAGAGATACGATTCCTCATTCATAGGTAGACAAAAATACACAACTATGGGAGATAAAGAAGTGAGGCTGTTTGGCATGTGGGCCAGCCCCTTTACCAAGAGGGTAGAGTGGGCCCTGAAGCTCAAAGGAATCGAGTACGAGTACGTGAGCGAGAACATACCGTTCAGCAAGAGTGAGGAGCTGCTTCGGCTCAACCCGGTCACCAAAAAGATCCTGGTACTGGTACATAACGGCAAGCCGCTTGCTGAGTCGTTAGTAATCATCGAGTATATAGATGAGACATGGAAAGAGGGGTACTCCATCATGCCGAAAGATCCGTATGACCGGGCTTAGGCTCGATTCTGGGCTAAGTTTGCTGACGATAAGGTATTTCATGGAACCCTTCAGTTTTTTTTTTTTTCTTTTTTTTTAAGGATCAGGTGGCAATCACCACCTCGACAAATTTTATTGATAAGAAAATATTACAAAAGTGAAAGTGTAAAAGGAAAAAGTAAAGAAAAAAGACTACCACTATAAATGTACAAAGCTAAAAAGAAAAGGAAAGAAAAAAGAAACTAAAAAGACTAAGCATGATTAGTCCAATTGCTGATTGCAGTAATCTCCTTTAAAATCAAATGCAGCGGTGTCTCAATCCCCTAAAAATATCTCAATACTCTTCAGTTTTTATTTTATTTATTGTTCCATATAGTACTATTTAGTTAATTAGTTGGTGAATTTATTGGTGTTGACAGAGATTTAATATTCTGATTTTTTTTCTTTTTGGGATACAATTAAGTTACATAAAACTAACAATCAGTTCTGCTAGCTCTAATTACCGTGGCTTCAAAGTATAAAGATCGGGAAAATTTTAAATTAAAATATGTGCTGCACAGAGAACATGACAAAAGGGGCAAGTGTATTGTATTTACAGTTTTCTTTGTACCTTTTACAGGACCAAAAACTTGCAAAAGTCATTGGGTCATACCCCTCTAACAAATGGCCCAATTAATGTATATTAAAAATAATAATAAAGAAGAAGGAGAAGACGACTTGAAAATATATCTGTGCATTAAGTATAAACATTCCAGAATGTTCTCTTATGCTCTAAGGCTTTGCTCCAGAACTAGGTTTGGAAAGGAAGATGAAGGAATGGAAGAGGAGAGTATGGAAATTGAGTTACTCCTCAAATTTGGGGTGTAACAAGCTTTTCTTCTTTCTCCTCTTTTCTACATAGAAAATCTGTTCCATTCTCCTCCACTCTCCCTCGTTACTCTTCATTCTTCTTCAAAAAATAAGTTTTGGAGCAAGGAACAATACTTAGGCAGGATATGGTCAGTTCACCCTCTCCCTATTTCCTTCTGTTCCCTTCTTCTGGAGCAAGGCCTAAAATGAGTGGCCTTATGGTACAGACACACGTGTATACCTATCTATCCTTGTCCATTTCGACACATTAATGTCATTTTTTTTTTTACTTTATGTGTTTATCCTATGTATGTAAACAGTGTACTATGCATCTTCTTAATGTATTTTCCACGGAAGGGGAGGTGCAGCAGAAGGCGGTAGAAGAGGCTCGTGAAGTTTTCAAGACTTTAGAGCAAGCTCTCGAGGGTAAAAGGTTCTTTGGAGGAGACTGTATCAACTATTTAGATCTTGCGATCGGTTGGTTTGCATTCTGGCTGCCCATTATAGAGGAAACAGTTGAGTGTTAGTATGGTTGATGATGCAAATGCACCATTGCTGAAAGCATGGTTCGGAAGATTTTTAGAGGTCAACGTGATTAAGTCAATTCTCCCACCGAGAGATAAAACTTCTGAGATGAGCAAAATACGACGCAACCAACTCCTCTCCAATATGCCTTGATTAAAGAACAGTACTGTTGAATGATGTAACTTCTAGATCAAATAAAGGGGATTGATGAATCAAGTGCAAGACGGTTATTACTTATTATTATTATATATATAGATGTTGATTGTTGAATAATAAATATGTGGTACTTATTTTCTGCTTCTTTTCTGGCATCGTGTCAATAAGAGCTCTGATCTTCTCATATAATTACATATTTACGATTACCAAATGTCAAATTAGCTTTTGTTCTTGTTGGAGTTTCGTCTTCCTGTTCTCTTTTTCTTTAATTTATGCATCTTTGTTGTAATCATAAGCTCTTGGGCAGAATTAGCCTATTAGGTGTGTATTACAACTCAGTATTTTGTTGGGCCAATACAAGCAGCTGCCCTGAATCCATAATTTTGTCCTGACAAGAGGGCTTATTTCTGACGTCAGATTTTGTTGCATTACTTTCCAAATCATTGTTGAAGAAAAACATGAAAAAGACTAAACTCTGAATAGAATTTTTAGAAAATGAGAATATTTGCTATTCCTCCCAATAGTTTAAATGAACTGCAACATCATTGTAAGAGAGAAGATGTGATTAAGCTAGATTTGATCTATATAGAGACAAGTTTAGGAAATAAGCAATCGCAGGATTGATATATGTATACTTCTCTTTTAAATTGTAACATGTTCCAATGTTTTTTGATATAATAATCATTCTACCTAGTCGAATAATAGTGCCGGCCGTTTATACTCAAGTTAGTCTGGGCTTAAATTAAAGTTGATATCCGTACATGCTTGCTAGAAAAAAGCCCAATGGTCTATTTAGTACAATTTGGTTTCTTAACTAGGACTTAATTAAGCCCAACTAATTGAGAAGCTTAGTATGACCCAGTGTTGATATCGCTTATTTTGACATGTTCCAATCGCCCCGCGATCACACCACTAGTCAAGACTCATGAGTGTTCTTTCACAGTTCACACGTCACGTCAGATAGGAGTCTATAACCTTCCAAGAAATATATGATAGCTCATTTAAAGAAACATAGGAAAAAAGTACGGTAGAAAATGAGCACAAGATGACAATGCATGCCTCCTCACAAATGCATTTATCCTCGTAAAGAGACATGAAGGAACACGGTTACACGGAAGCAACCATTGACACCGATATATAGGTGGAAATTTTAAACGTAAACAAGCCTGTTGGTTCTATATTAATTATTTTTGTGATAATTTGAATTTACGTTTGCCATCACTTTTATGCCTAGTTAAACTGACAAATACTTATCAATTTGTTTTCTGTACTTATTATGGCCTAATTATTTTGTTCTAAGGAGCAGCTTCGATAAAATTCCGGACCAGTTGTCGAAAAGTATACAATGCATTTATTAGATTTTTCACTATGCAAAATGTTTCATTTTTCTTTAACAAATACGTAAGTTCTGTGGCTTTGTCAAAAGTTAAATTATATATTTTGTGAAAAGTTAAATTCAGAAAATTTCCATTTCTTAGTGACTTCGCATGAAACAAGTGTTGTGCCTTATCTCAACATGTTATTTATTTATTTATTTATTTGTGGTTGATCAGAAAAAAAAAGTCCGACTCTTTGGCTTATCACTTTTCAACATGAAAATAGTAAAAGGTAATCAGTTAATCATTACCGTGATCTAAATCACATAAGATGCATGTGTGATATAAAAATTGACATAAGGCTCATATTTCTGATGAAAAACATAAAAATTACAGAAATATTTTTATACTTAATTCAATAAATGCATCATCTCTAAAGTCTTTATATCCAACTTGGCCTTATCTTCTCCAACGTCCAGAAATTATGATAATCTGATAAGGAAGATAACATTTACTACGTACCTGTTTAATAACTAGCTGGTCCCATTGACAGTTTCCCTAGCCTTCTTGCCTTTGATTTCGCCATAGAAGTATGAAACAAAGCCCCATAGTGAGAGTGCCAAAGCGACTCCTTTACCACTGCTAAACGGCTCGCTGAAAAATACCACGGCAAGAACCTCAGTAACTGGTATAAGGACGGTCATGATAACTCCAGCTAGTAGAGCTGAGCCATAGAAGATGGCACCAACCGTGCCTAGGAAGAAGCATTGGTACATGATGGCACTCCCGACTAGCACAATGTAGTATCTGTCCTCGCCAAGCTCGAAATCACGAGCTTCTCGATGGATTGCCTGCATTTATTTATATAATTGTTTTTGTCATATGTTTAATTATTTATTTTTTACGCAGCAAAAAGGGTCAGCACTATGCCATCTCAAATGGTTAATTTGAGTTCTGGAAATCAACTCCGACCATTTAATTTTTCATAAACCTTCTATGTTGAACTTTTAATTGGTGCAATGTCAAATTAATTCCCATATATATTTTTGTTTTATTTGGAACAGTTGAATTATTATTATTTTTTTAAAAACGGTGAGTAGGTCCAGTGTTTTAATACCGTACATAGCAGAAAAATCCAGTAATACCAGCAAGCGGAGCAGTAATTGAAAGCGACAGTATCAGATAAAAAGAGCAAATACCGAAAAATTTCAAAAAATATCTGATTTCGGCCACTGACCAGTAGGGATGCCGGTTTGGTATTAAAAATACTTAGTAGGTCACAAAATAACAAATATATTTTGGAAATGTTTCATATGCAAACTTATTATGCCAAACGAATGTTTTCCCTTGTAAAAATTACATAAGTGCATTTATTACACAGAAAATGTAATTGATCATGAGTTTGTTCAGAATCAAAGTATATGTAGATATATAACATAATATTAATAGAGATAAGCATCGAACTATGATTTAAATCGTCCTGCCAGAGTATGATCATTTGAAGTTTAATCTATGTGATTTAATCTATTTTTTTCGTACGTAGAGTATATATCACTCCGGTCAAAGATATATTGAACTGTAAAAATACTTTTTTGAAAAAGAATAATAAATTAATAGTATATTACGTACGTCCTTATGTTATGCCACTAAATTGTTTTTATACTGAATCCGGAAGATGTTGCCATCACCAATACTGGACCCTTTAGATGTTGCCACTAAGTTGTTCTTTTTATGACTTATGAGATGCATATCTATAACTAGTAGATGCAAAGTAAAACGTCACATGACATACATCCAGATGTGCCGAAATTTAATCAAGTCTTTTAGATATGGCTCATCCTTCCGAGTAATTGGTAGGGTCCATATCGTTTGATTGAATTTATTTCTCTTGAATAAGTGCATGTGCATTAAATGAGACTGCATTATCATATGAGGCTTCTGGGCTTCTGCCTTCTGGCTAGGCATGTTTAACGTTTAGAACGGAAATGGAATGGCCCGTTTCGTTTGCCATTCCGTTTCAGTAACGAAACGTATCGGTATCGGGCGTTCCGTTAACTGTTCCGTTTGGACGGAACGTGTATATTTGCACTGTATTTCACCCAAATGAATGACGAAATGCATTCCGTTTACCATTCCGTCCCTGAAAGTAATGAAATTTTATACAATTAGCCGTTCTGTTTGGACGGAACGGAACGGAAAAACGGTAAACGGTATACCGTCTGCAGCCATACTTCTGGCCTCATGAACTTTGTGTCCAATGAACTACCAATCGTTCAATCTTTCTTTTATTTCTTTTCGGAAAATAGAAACATATGAGTCTGGCTGATTTCGGGTTGTGTCATTGTGTGTCGTGATCCTTTACTCACCATTGGGATTTGGGCATTTCCCTGTTGTAGGGATTTTCAATAGAATGCATGCACTAAGTGTAATAGATGTAAAACATTATGCATGATAGTCATATTTGCGTGCAAGTTAAAATTGAAAGCAATTTGATTTATTACATTTGAACACTCAACCAACTACTCCCAACAAAATTCTTCACTTTTTTTTTTAATTTCAATGATAATTCAAAATTAAATTAACATAAATAGATTACGAAAATGAAAATTTTAAAATTAGGAAGTTCGCAATCATGTTTACTTACTCACCCATTAAAAGAAGGAAAGGAGATTGATGTGTTTACTTACAGTAAAATCTTTGTTAACGATCATTCCCACCGTGCTGAAGGCGGTGCCAAAGAAGCCCATCACTAGCTGCATCTCCAGCACTAATGTGTAACAAACCGGAACTTGGACCTTTTCATACTTCATCTGGCTCAGCTCCACTAGGGGCAGCACCAGGCCGTACAACACGGCAGCACCTATCGTCATGAAAAACCCTAGATAGTACTTTTCCTTAGACTCTCCTTCCGGCTTGTCTCCACTAGAATTTATCCCAAGCATTGCTGCTCCAATAACCAAAAGCACGACTGCATTAACCGAGTATGGAGTGAACCTCTGCCTGACTAGCAAAAATGCGAAAAGAGCAGTGAAGGCAAGCTGCGTGGAGATAAGTATGGATGATGTCGACACAGGAAGGTATGATATTCCATACGCATAAAGCCAGTCATCCAAGCCGGTGAGTATTCCAATGAATGCGCAAGATATGAATAGTGATGGGGACATGAGAGGTAATTTTTTGTCTCGGCTTTTCATATATGATACGAAAAGCGGGATTAGAATAAGCGGCCAGCCTCCAGTCTGAAGCCAGCTCGACAGCCAGATCCGCTTACCGCCTTTTAGAAAGTAGAGACGGAGAATAAGGGGACTGCCAGTGGTACCAATGACCATTATAATGAAATTTAGAATTACCAAAGAGATTTTAGTTAGTCTTTTGCTCCTGTGGAGTTCATTGTTAGACTGGGGGAGGGATTGCGTGGATTCTACTTCCATGTTGTGTGCTTTTAGAATTGATAATTTTGATAAACTGTGAAGAAGAAGAAGAAGAAGGTTGTGATGCAATAAAGTTGTGAATTGTGACGGTCTCTGTAGAGATATAATAATTGAAACTTGAAATTGGATATAAAAAGAGGCTTGAAGGGTGGCAGGATAAGAGTTCAGTTTGCTTTTTTGTCCTCTTTATTTAGCAAAAAAACGGTGATTCCCTCAAATATTTCAAGATTGTGTCAGGTTAATTCTACTATATAGTCAACATCATAAAGAAAAGAAGAACACATTATTTTACTTAAAAATAAATAAACCTCACAAAAGCAAGAAAAGCTCTTCATTCAGCGTTCATTAATTAGCCCCTTTTCGGTGTACTCGGAAAGAAAGTGAAAAACACTGTTTTAGTTCTACCATCTTATCATCCATATCTCATTATAACCTTGTCGTACCATAACTGATCTGATGTTCTAAAACAATTTTGACCACAGTATGTCACCAGCTGTTCAAAAAGCCATTTTTTTTTGGTATTTTTGAAGATTTGAGGGTCCCAGGTAATTTGATAAACAGATAAATACCCCTAATCTCAGGAAAATAATCATAGCGGTGTCTCCCTCATACATTGTTTATTGATGATAATTCTCCTCTTAATTACTATCGAGATGATTGATGTGGATAATAATATTTACAGTGACATTATTTTAGACGAAAGTAATACCTTTTTCTTTTGAGGCAATACCGGTTACATTTTCAACCATGATATCTAATTTTTCCCTCTTAAATCAATGTCACTCAAAACATGCCATATAAACGTAGTCGGCGCGCAGTTCGATCATATCTATTTCGTGATGTGGTCAATTTCATACACAAGAAAACTTACACTCATATATATTGTTTTGTTTTCAGATAATAAACCCACAAAAGGGGGTAAAGTAATTAACTAATTATCAAGAACGGAATATAGGTAGAAAAGTGCATAAATCTGGGCCCAGATAGGAACTTTAGTTGGGCTAAGATTATCTTGTGCGTGTTCTTCTCAAATTGGACTACACTTTAAGAAAATATTAGGCTATTAGCAGCATACGCCAAATTGTATATACTTTTTGAACGGCCCATTAATGCAACAAACAAACGAGAGAAAATTCCAGTTGTACCGCTTGCAGAGACGTCAGGTGTTAGGAAGTATTCTGAAATTTTCTCGAATTCCTGTTGTCAGAGGTTTACTTCCAGAGTGCTACAGAGAATGACGTCTAGTACCATGGCACAATACCACACAAAATTGACAAAGAGATTTCCTCTATTGACATGACTTAGTGAGGCATACCGCATACCCATTAAGTTTCACCTAGGCCTGTCAACGATATACCGTTTCATCGTTTTTCGTTTCGTTTCCGTCGAAACGGAACAGCTAACGAAACATAAATTTGTTTTGTTTAAAAAACGGAACAGTTAAATGGAACGGATTTCGTCATACGTTCGAGTGTAATACAGTTCAAATTTCAACGTTCCGTCGAAACGGAACAACTAACGGAAATTCCAACGTGTACCGTCACAGAAACGGAACGGTAAACGAAACGGCCTGTTCCGTCACCGTTTCACACGTTTGACCGGCCTAGTTGTACCATCATGATGAGACAAAAAAAAAAAATCACTATTTATACTGCTTTATTTTTTTTTGGTTAATATTTATTCACAATAAGAAAAGAATATCAATACCAGATACTTGTAATCAAAACCATTTCCCATTCTGAGGTTCATACAGTTCCGTTCATTTAGCAATATTTGATGAGATAGGCTAAAATCAGCCACGACTGACGGATGGACCCGTCAGCTGCGATTATATCTCAATTTTTGCGGTTCTAATGGATAATCTGAACCGTTCAATGTGTTCTCCATATTGAAATCTCATTGGAGACCAAATTTTACATTTTTCTGATTTTATTTACTATTTTTTTGAGAATTTTAAAAATCATAGTTATTGAAGGGTCCATAATTGTTTAGATTAAGAATTTTGTAAAATACCAAACAAATACTAAAAAATTTCAGAAAAATATAAAATTTCGTCTCCAATGAGATTTCAATATGGAGAACACATTGAACGGTTTGGATCGACTGTTAGAATCTCGAAAATTGAGATTTGATCGTAGCTGACGGTCTCATCCGTCAGTCGCGACTGATTTTAGCGTATCTCATATTTGATTGCAAAAATACTTGGATTATGTAAAGCCAAGAACTCATAAAAATAAACCAAAACTAATCTAAATATGTCTTTCCATTTTTAATTTCTGGTGTATTCTTCCAATATTTGGGCTCTAAGAGCTACTTCTTTCTTCTTCTGCTTGGCTGCAAAGTAATCGCCATAAGAGTACGAGGCAAGGCCCCACAATGACAGAATCAGCGCCACTCCCTTGTCGCTACCAAATTTTTCATGGAAGAAAATGACACTCAAGACTTCTGTAATGGGGATAAAGCCAGCAATCAGAATGCCGGCGAGCAGTGTGTGCACGCAGAAGATCACGCCAACTGCACCCAAGAAGAAGAACTGCCAGAAAATCGCACACCATACCAACACCACATAGTACCGAACCTCACCAAGTTCAAAGCTTTTTGCCTCATCTGGAATTGCCTGCAAGTGATAATACAATATAAAACTTTAATTTTGAAAGAAATTGGAAGTTTAATTTATGAACTCATACCTATCAAATTAATTAATCTTAATTAAACCTGACGATTTCTTGCTTTTTCTTTAATTTTGGACTCTCAAAATAGTCCACAAATACTTCTAATTTAGTTAATTACAAACTAAGCTTTTTCACATGGTGAAAAAATAGAAATTTCAGTTATTTAATAAAAATTTGACCTCAGTGGCAAATGAAGACCAATCAGGATTATACTGTTCATCGAAAACTATGTAGGTTGGCACATTTAATAGGGAATAAAGTAATCACTTTACTGTCATTTAAATAGTATTCAATTTTGTTTTTCCAGCAATAATAGGCCCTCAATAATTGATGGTCAATTTCTAAAAGCCAGTATAGACTTGTGTAGCCCAAAGACTAAGAGATGCTGTCTTTTAGAAAAAAGACAGCCCAATGATTAGGAACCGCACAGGTGCTCGCTTCCTTCAAAATTCCATATTTAATCAATTGGGAATTCCAAAATCTTAATAAAGCTGCATTGAATTGAAATGAATTCACATTCAATTGTGATGGTATGGTACCTGAAAGTCTTTGGCAAAGATCATTCCAATAGCACAGAACAAGGTTGCGAAACCGCCCATGACAAGCTGCATCTCAACGACAAGCGAGTATGTTATCTCCTGGTTTGCCTTCTTGTATGTCAGCTCGATTAGAGGCAGAATTAGCCCGTATAACGCCGCGCACCCTAGTGTGAGGAAAAACCCTTTGTAGTAATCGGCATTCGACTCTCCGCTTGGCCTATCCGAGCTAGCGTGCAAGCCCAATATCACTGCCCCAACAGTCAGCAATGCAACTGCATTTAATGAGAATGAAGTGAACTTTTGCCTCACAACAAGGAATGCGAAGAAGGCAGTGAACCCCAGCTGAGTGGAGATCAGTAAGGCTGAGGTGGAGGCCGGCAGAAATGAGAGCCCGTATGCATACAAATAATCATCAACACCAGTGAGGACCCCAAGGACTACACATGCCAAGAAAACTTTGCGGGTGGAGAGGAAGAAGGGAGCCGAGGGGTTATGACGCCGGCGGTTGCGATAGGAGAGGTACATGGGGATGAGAAGAATGGGGAACCCGGCAGTCTCAAGGAAGGCAGAGAGCCATTCACGGTTTCCCCCTTTCCGGAAGTAGAGACGGGACATGAGGGGCCCACCAGTGTTGCCGAAGGCGCTCAACAAGACGTTGAGACCGATGAGGAATATCATCATGCGGCTTTTGTTGTTGTTACCGGTCTCGACGTTGCCGTTTTCTATGCTCATGGTATATTTGCCTTTGGTTTGGTTCTCTATGTCTTGCTTCTCTTTTGCTACGTCCATGATTAGAAGAGGGCAGAGAGGAGAGGTGCTTTCAAACGGAGAGAGATCAGGAGATTTTGGATGAAGTAGTGGGCGGGGCTATTGGTTGGCTAATTATAGGGGTTTTAGTGGGGCGGTTGCATTCACTTACTCCCGTGCACGGGTCGGGTTACATCGCCTCTTCGAATTTAAATTCCGAAAAGTATTAATTGGTTAGATGTGCAAGGACAAGCATGAATTTAATTCTTGTTAATGAATACAAACATGAAGGCACTAGTGTTCTAAGAATTAATTAAATATATTTTAGTAATCTCATTAAATTTAAGAGTTAAACTAGGGTAGTCGTTTAATTCTTGTTCTTAAAAGAAGAGATTCAAGTTTGATTCTCAGTATTTTAATTTCTATAATTTTGCTAAAAAAACAGTTAAACTACAAGTTTTTTTGTCTAAGCCAATTAGTTCAATGCTAATAATCAAAATTAATTGAAGGCTGATTTCTAGTTAAATTGATTGAACCAGTCGGTTCGATACTTCGATTCGATTTTTAAAATACATAAAAAAGGTGGAACTAAAATTTGAGTGTTAAATGGTATCAAATCGTTTTTTTTTTTTTTTCGAAAGCTTGACAGTAGATGAGAAGTAAGTGGTATCAAATCGTTAGTAACTAGTTTGTCAAAGTTTGATGTCGCTGTTTCCGGATAGAGGGAACTTTATAAGAAACGAATTCAACATATCAGTTGACTGACCAAAAGACACAAGCAACAAAATAAATATAAGATACATGAGATTTCTTTTCTCGGTTGAAAATTTTGAAACGATACTTCCAGTATATCTTTCTCAGTTGCAAAATTCGAAACAATACAAAAAACCTAGGACCCCTATCCGGCACAAGGAATAAATCCACTGTCGCAGTATATATCAGCGTGCAGCATAAATAGGAGGGAATTAAATTACGTCAAGGCAAATTGGATGGATAAGATTGCATCATAATTTTTTTTGTTGTGTTGTTAAAGTTCTCACAAAATCTTTCCCTCTCCAGAAATTCCGACAGTACTTGTTCGGTGGAGGATATATAAAAACACTCTTCATAGCATTTAAGCATTTATTGACATGAGCCAACACATGTCGAATATATATTACATATTTATTAAATAGTACATGAACAATAAATTAAAAATTCAAACTCTATAATCGAATTGAAACCGGATTGGGAATTTGATCATTTTTGGCTTCATAAAACAATGCGTTATTAGTTTGTGCCACACTAGCACCACATCTTTTAGCCTAAAAAAAAAAACATTACATCTTTTACTGAAGCAAAATAGATAAAATGGTATATACGAATTTCCTTTTGATTCATCTATCATCTCATTTCGAAAATCAGCTCTTAATCTAGTGATAAAAAGCAACGCATCTCTAGTGGAGGTCGTAGATTTGAATCTTGACTGTCAATTCTTTGAGACATTTAATTTCGAAATTAGTAAGAGGATTTTATGTCCATCTTATCTTAAAAAAATATCTATAATCTTGCTTATTTTTGGTCTAATTTAAAATCTTCTATTTTTGAATAAAATGTCCCGTCTAGATAGACAATGATACTGTTTATTTTTCATGCAAAACGAGTTCAAATCTCATAAGGTCACTACACCAAAAAAGAGCTTTAGTACCACCACATTAACATCTGTTTTTAAGAAAACCGATATAAAAACTAGTCGGTGACAATTTCATAATTGTCAGGCTTTATCTTTAGTATTGTTTTTTTAGAAAAATCAATGCTAAAAGGTTGGCGGAAAAAAAAAACGGTTTATCTTTAGTACCGATTTTTCTAGATAACCGGTACTAAAGATACTATTTTTAGCACCAGTTTTTTATTAAAAACCGGTGCTAAAGAGTTGTCAAAAAAAGCAAAATTCTATCTATCTTTAGTATTGGTTATTCTATTGAAATATGAGTGTGTATATCTTAGATTGTTCCAAAATGGTTGACGAGTTTGTGTGCCAGAACGATCCATTTCAAGACTGGAACATGCAGTCTCAGATAGGACTGACAGGTTTGTTCAAGAACTGGGTGACCTCGTTGGACTCATGTTAGACGGACCGTTTCATGTCTGGAACGGCATAACAAGCACTAGATTAGGAAACAATTTAGAATGTGTGGGCTGATTTTGCTTAGTCTCAAAGTCATTGTGAATTATGGTAATAAACTAAACGTGACTGTGAAGGAATAGCATATATTCTTCCGTAGATGTGTTGCCTTTTATAGGTGGTTATATTTGGAAACGATTTCAATTTTATGATGGACAAAATATTATATTGTTTGAGGCTAAGCCTTGGCTCTCTATAAATATGGAGTTAGTCTCCAGGAGAAAAGATAACACGAGTTTGTGTTGCATACATGTGTTGATAGTAGCCTCTTTAGCCCATCTCTCTATTATTCCATCAAATAATTTGAGACAATGCCCTAGTTTAGGCAAAGGGTTACTAAGGCGTGTTTTGCTATCTTGGAAATAACAGCTGGTGCTAAGCAGTGCAGACGTCAAGAAGCATCAAGAAAACAAGCTGATCAAAGATCTGATGGAACTAGGTATACTTCCGCTTATTATGTTGTTTTAGGTGTATTGGAACAGTCCGGTCCAAGTCTGAAACGTTCTATTCCACTATTGGTTCTACAAGTTATTCAATTTTTCTGATTTGCTTATTTAATTTGTTAGAATTGTTAATTCTATTGGCTTTAAAACAAACCCAACATTATAGTGTGGTGTCAGGTTCAAACAAGACACAGCACAAAATTATTTTAATTTTTTGTTGATTTTAACATCGTATATATTTAATGATATCTTATCTTATGATCTTTCTTTCAAGTAATCGATTTTCATTAATCTTCATTTTATTAATTAACTAATTAATTAAAGAGCAGCTGCCTTCTTTCATCACACAAAATCAATAAGGCCATTCTTATTGTACCCTAAACTAAAAAAAAATTATTTGCGTCAACAGACACGACGAATTTTTTTCCCCTCAAAAGTCAAAAGAAACAGTCACCAACGAAATTGAATGAGAATTATTTCTTGGTTTTTTAAATAAATAAATTTTCCGTGAGATGAGTTGAATTATTATTATATCTGTTGTACTTTTTGCATTTTAGGCTCACACTCATCATGTGAGGTACATGGGTCAGACCAAAATTTTTTTATGTAATGAATTTAACCTGCCGAAATAAATAAATAAATTTTCGAAAATTATAAATGTCGATAGTTACAAGTCCCTTTCCTAATGTTTTTTTTAGATAAATTTTATCGAAAACAAGAAGTTGGAACAAAGAGGAATGATTTTGAAGCGGACTATAATTCTCTCGACTACATTTTAAATTTCTACAATAAATTAATTAGAGATAAAAATCATAACTTTTTTCAATTTAAATTTTAAGAGGATTATGAGCGGATTAATTTTTTTTTTAAAACAAGTGAGCTATTTATATCTCACCATTTTTTTCATTAAAACGAAAAAAGTAGGTTATTACATAACTCTCTTAACTATCATCCCTAAGCCTAACACATTGGTACCAGTATCGTGTGGTACCAATGCTCCAACACTATCTTCCTTTATTCATCACATAAATATAATTATTAATAACATAAACGTCAATCATAAAATAAATAAGATAAAAAAATGAGTTTCCACTATAACTCAAAAAATAACCAAGTCCACCGCTTCTTGAATTGTCCTCCATTAATCGCTACAAGATCAAAGCACTGCATGGATCCACCGTCTTCCTCATCACCGTTGGCCGCGAGCTCACCACTAGTAATCTTTAGGGTCATCTTCTCGAGAGACGTGTAAAACAATTAATGCTGAGATCTCAACGCACGTCATATTGAGATCTTAAACGTGCCGTGTCTTTAGACGTGTCGTGCCCAACTTTGATGGCATAGACACAACACGACACGTGAATTGTCTAGACATGGCGACACGAAATACGGCACAAGACACTGCACAGCGCTATCCAAGGGACATAACAAGTTTATAATCAGAATTAAAGATAGTAAATGTTACAAAATAATAAGAAAAATCCTTATATTATCTATTTTTTTAAGGATAATTTCAAAATTTGAATGTCCACTTCATCCATAAATATAAGTATATAACTATTGTTGGATTAAACATTTAACTCTCGATTTGCCGATTTGCAAAACAACACCAAACCTCTCAACTAACCATTTAAATTAGTGTTTTTAGTGATTATTTTGGAAGAATGACTTGGAGCGAGTCAAACATGGTTGCAGAAGACTGCTGGAGATTAGTTAGATAGTCAGAGTATTTAAGGTTGTAATTCTAAACTAATCTCCTCAAATTACTAAGTTTAAATGCTCAAAATTCAGTTATAACATTATACAATGCTTGAAAACGTTATATAACATTACAGAACTCCTCATGACATACCTAATTGCAAAAATAGTTCTCATGCGTTACCCAACGCTTCTTTCAGTTGTGTAACGTTTGGTCAAACGTTGTGTAACGATGTCATGCGTTGCATAACGGATTGACCAAGTCAGCGATTGTTTCTTAGCACTTCAACAGTGCGTTGTGTAACGCTTCCTGACGTTATACAACGGACCAAAAATCAAGCGTTACAGGATGTTCGTTTAGAAAATTCTAACGCTTTGAGGTTTTTGACCATTTTGAGGGAGTTCTGGCCTACGTTATGTAACGTTATTGTCCGTCACACGACGTTTTATTTTTCAAACGTGGCATAACGCTTCCCAGCGTTGTGTAACGTCTCTGACAACTTTTTGAACGTTGGAGTCTACTGTTCAATGCGTTGTACAACGTTTCAGAAACGTTGTATAACACTTCTGACATCTTCCAACGTTATTATCGGAATTTGTTTTATTTAACGGTTATTTCGAAACGTTGTGTAACGTTTCGGAGCATTATATAACGTTTTGTTCAGATTTTGACTGGCTTAGAGCTCTTGGCGCCCTCTATATATATCAGACCTTTCTGAGCTGTTTGAACTGATTGAAAACCTTGCTATATACCTGCTATTGAGTTTTAAACCCCTGATATCATTCCTCTCTTCTAATTGAGCATTTTCTTAGTCAATTTGTAGAGATTTGAGTGCATCAACCAAACCCATAGTTTGATTAGCTAGATTATTGAGTGTTTTGGTTGAGAACCTTGATCCCTTGTGCTATTTTGTGATTAGCTAGAGGTTAGGCCGATCCGCTTCGAGTTCCTTATGACGAAGTGATTCGGTTCGCAATTGTAGACCCTTTCGGTTGGAATAGAACGGAGCGCGTCCGGTTTGTGGTCGCGAAACTTCCGGAGACGTACGACTAAGGCTAGCTTCATCTAGCGGGTCGGAACTCCGTAATCAATCGCTTGTCATCTCTCCCTCTCTCTATTTACTTTACATTTGACTTGTGTGTTTGATTGTTTGTGTGTGAACCAACTTAAATTGTTTGAATTATTAATTTTCGCAAAATTTTTCAAACCGGTTTAGGATTTGAATTTGTGCCTATTCACCCCCCTCTAAGCTTTTATTTAGGGACAACAACTATAGTTTATGAAATTCAAACGTGTTTAAACATGACACGGCACAACATGTTTAAAGAAAACATGGCACGAGAACACGAGGCGTGCCGTGTCCTTAGGCGAGTCGTGTCCATCTCTTAGAATTTAGACACGGCAAAACACGGTACGACAAATGATTTGGACATGACGTGTTTAATACGACACGACACGGCACGACACGTATTTAGAACAGTACTAGCTAGACCGTTCTTTCTTCTCTTTTTTTTTTTTTTTCCTTCAAGGATATATTTCTCCCTTTAAACTAGTCAGGGTCAATGGTTGGAGATCCAAATTTTGCTTCAAGGATTAATTTGAATGTCCGATCAAACAAAAAGAACGGTCCCTGTTCCGCTAAAATATAAACAAATTAAAATTAATCTATCATGCATATTTAACTAGATTCATTTAATATTCAATATCTTAATCAAGTATCAAATAAATTTCAAAATTTATAAAACTTATATGAAAATGAATTGCTCGTTATATCGAATAAGATCAATGGTTTGGATTCTAAATTTGAATTTTATATTTTGAAAAAAATAATTAAAAAGTGAGTTTTGGGACATTTGGGGGCATTCAAATTATAGGCACCGGAACCCTTCTCATTGTGAATATATGTTACCTTTAATTATAGAATTTGATTAATTTAATAATTTTTAAGACTTTCAAAATTACTATTCTTTAATATGTAATGTTAAGACTTAAACGGCCTACACTTGCAATAATGGGTAATTTGAGTATTCTAGCTTCAAATAACAAAAATAATTGTCCCGTCTAAATTTTCAACCATGATGACCAGTCGAAAATTTTGCTATGTCTATCTCTATCTACTAAATAATAGACTTATTATTTTTTCTCCAAAATAAATAATTTTATTTCTTTTAAATTACATTGTTTTTGAAAAGCATAGATAAGACTAACGTGTCATCCATTTGCGATCAAATCTTTTTTTGAGATCTAAAATTCAAACCGTCAATCCAAACCGTTCAAGTTGAACCATATTGAAATACCAGTGGAGACCAAATTTTATATTATTTTTTTCGCTATTTATTATGGTATTTTATTTGAAATTGGCGTGCCTTTGCATTTGTCGATGTCACGTACTGTACGATATTGATATTACAATATATTTTAATTGGACATTGTCCTCTGTTATGTCTTAGTCCCACTTCCATTGCTATGCATTGAATTAGGTCGGATGATGCATATTTAGGGATCTACATTTCCCTTCACTATTGGAAAGCATGTGGAGCACTATGTTTGTGAGGAGAGCATTTTACACTTACCGTACCATTTTAAATATACTTGGCGAAATGACGTTTTTGTGACGCATCCATCTTGTAGAGTAGTAAATGAAACAAGATATATAAATGAGTTTGTTCCATTCTTTAATGTTCAACAGAGCAAAAATAATTTGCATCTGCGGCACAGCGCAGAAGGCAACCCAAAAACCTTTCAGGCAAGCAATATATAATAGGCATCGCACACTATATATATATATTGGTTTAAGGTTCAACGTTCTCAATGAATAACCAAAATCAGTATGAAATTATGTACATGGTCCCATGCTTTGTTTAGAAACAAAGGAACCAGGCGATTAGTGGCGCACCGAGACTGACACAAAACACATAAAATAATCATGGTGACACAATTAATTAGAAAATAGAAGACGAATTTTTAACTAATATTCTCTCCAATTCAATAAGAAATAAAAACTAGAACATATAAATCAATTAATGGAAACAAAAGAAAATGGTACTTCTGTTTGAAATTAAAATAGCAGAATAACAAAACTTCCGTTAATTTCTACTAGCACATGATTGACTTTTGCAAGAAATAATTTAAGCACCATTCGATATTTTTCTTTGTATTTAGTAGCTAAAGTTGTGGTTCATTTTTAGTATTCTATGTTCACATGTTAATAGAAATTTACAAATACTTATAATTATAATTTTTAACAAATAAATACCATGTTCGCTAACGAACTCTGATTCTCGAGATGCATACAGCCCATTTTTATATGCCAAGTGCGATTTACATCTATCTTCTTGTTCTCCGGCCTACAGTGTTATTCTTGCATTGCTCCTACTCAGTTAATCGAAAATTTAATCTCATTGATTTCAATTTTCTCTATAAGAATAATTATTTGAACTCTTCGGTAATGTATTATTTAGAATACATTTACACTTTTTGGTAGTTTGTAATTTAATCTTGCTGATTTCAATGGCAGTAGTTTGTATTTTAATATGGAAAAATTAATGTTATTTTGTACTTATTTATTATTAATAATTTGAAAAAAATGTAACTCTAAGAAGAACAAATGATTCTACGAAACATGACAACTCCAATATTAATGTTATTTTGTACTTATTTATTATTAATAATTTGAAAAAGAGCACCGTTATAACAGCATTTTGAATGTCTTTATAGTCCAGTCCGTACAGCGGCGTTCAAACTGCCATTACAGGACTACAGGAGCATTCAAAACGCCGCTACAGAGACTTTGCCTTTTATTACATTCGTTGCATTTAAAAAGAGCATGATTGCGTTCACTGTACATGTCAATTTCATAATTTATATGTAGCGGGTTATTAACTGTTCAAATATGACCCTTTACACAAAAAGGGCTTGGGTCGTGGAGCAACTAGCATCTGCTATGGAGATTCCATTTTTCTTTCTTTCAAGTTTATTTGTAGTTATCTCTCTTCAACTTTTTCTTATTTTGCTCTTTGGTTGGTAGCTGGCAGTGTTCTAAAAAAAACACAGCATGTCTCAATACGGCACGACACGATTCGGTATGGAGGTGACACGATACGGTAAAACACAGACACGGCACGACACAAGAACTTAAGCGTGTCGTGTCCAACTTTGATGGCATAAACACGACACGGAACGGCACGACACACGAATTTTCTAGACATGACATGACACGACACGACACGACACGGCACCATCTAAGAGACATAACAAGTTTATAATCAGGATCAAAGATAGTAAATATTACGAAATAATAAGAAAAATTCTTATATTGTCTATTTTTTAAGGATAATTTTATAGTTTGAATATCCAGTTCATCTATAAGCATAAGTATATGACTATATTTTATGAAATTCAAACATGTTCAAACACGATACGGCACGACACGTTTAAAGAAAACACGGCACGGCACGAGGACACGAGGCGTGTCGTGCCCATCTCTTAGAATTTAGACACGGCACGATACGACACGGAATGACACAACAAATGATCCGGACACGACGTGTATGACACGACACGACACAGCACGACACGGCACAACACGCATTTAGAACACTAGCAGCTGGTCGGGTTGGGGAAAGAGGGATGGATGTATTTTGGGGAAGATGAGTTTAGTCATAAGGGGCCCACTGTGTAATGGATTATGGATGTTTTTAATGTTAATGGAAGGCTAAGTGCAACTGTTTCGAAAAAAAAAAAAAATCAGCCGATACCAAGGTATACACCCTAAATCATCATCTCAGTGCACACCTTGGATCTTCTGCGATGTATGCGGAAAATATTTGGTGCTATGCTTGACACTGCGAATTATGATTTATTGATTTATTAATTTTTTTTTTAAGGCTAGGTGGCGAGAACGAATTATGATTTATGAACAGCAATAATTTGAAGTGTTTTTATTCTGAGTACTCGCCACACAAAATGCTTTCTGTTTGAAACTCAGTAGGAAGTAATAAAAGTTGATGACATCACACTCCATTATTATATCTACTCTTTCTACTTCCCTGTGCTAACTCCTGTGCAGCGAACCATGTTGTATTAAAAATTTAAAATATCCTTCTTTTAGCCTATGGGCTTACTTTAATTTAAAAAAAAAAGAAAAAAACAACAAAGTAAGCCTATGGACCTTAATAATGAAAAAACAAACAAATTTCTTTATATGTGTTTGAACTAGTTGCGTGTATCACTTCCAAGTAATGGATTTAAAGAATTAAAAATTTATAGCAGATCAATAATTCTACAATCGGCATAACCCATTACGAATGACAATAAAGGAACAAATAATACTTGTGGATGATCTTTGACAAAGCTTTGACCTTGTACCCAACACAACAGAGCACTGTCAAACGGGGTGAAAATGAAATAGCACGTCACAGCCCATTTCCTTTACCATGTTACTAAGAAAAAACGATATAATTTCAACGTTTTGTTAACCATTCTGTTTATCATTTCGTTAAATGACATGTACAAAATATGTAATTACAGCCCATTTCCTTTACCATGTTACTAAGAAAAAACGATATAATTTCAACATTTCATTAACCATTATGTTTATCATTTCGTTAAATGACATGTATAAAATATGCAATTTCATCAAACGACATGTGTTATTTCATTCCATTCCCGTTTCGTTTGCTGTGTGGTTATCGAAATGCAACAAAATCATTTAACGTTATTCATTACGTTAATCCTTAACGTAATGCTAATTGCCAAAAAAAAAAAAAAATCCTTAACGTAACGCAATAACGGTAAATGACTTTCGTTTACAGGCCTAAACACAACATCGCTACATTCGAATATCCTATGCGGTACCTCGTTGAAATGGAAAGATCTATAATACTTGCTATAAATTTTATAATTATTATAAATAGAATAACTCATGAAATAATTATGAAATACAATAATATTAATACTTGCTATAATTATGTCTATAGAATAAGATTCGAAGTTTAAAATTTAAAATTTAAAATTATTAAAATTTATTAAACCAAATAATTATGAAATTATCTCTTTCTGAATTTAAATATATTCGTTTGGTTAGACAAGGCAAGTGATAAAAGGCGAGTACAAATCAGGAAAATAAATGAAAAAGTTTCTCCCACAAAGTTGGGCTAAGGTTCTTTTACAAAAGGTGAAGCCCAACTGCAACTGCTCAACAAATGATTCATTTGAAAGTGAGCTTAAAATAAGACAAAAGTGATCAAAGTAAAGAAAATTCGAATCGATCATTGTAACCAAAAGGTCTTTGTCATGACCCAAGTAAACTTAGATTGGAAAACGCTACTATCTCCTACAGGGGCACAAAATGACAGGTACAACGTACAACACAATATACCATGACGTGTACTCATCCATAGAGACATTATTGTATTTTGCCTCGCTAAATATTGGAACAAGTAGCTTGCTTAATGCATACTCTAGTTTGTGAAAGGCACCATGAGATCCTTTTTCAGACGGTAAGAAATTTATCCGACTTAAAGGAGGTTAGTGGGTTATCAGGACAATCAGATCGTAGAAAAAATCTCACAGCCGCCATAAAAAAGATGAAGAAAATAAAAAAAGGCCATAACTATTAGCCTGTTATTAATGAGAAGAGCAAGCTATTTGGAGATGAGTCGGACATACGCTGGTACTTTATCAGTGGCCGCACTAAAGTATTGGAGAAAGCACTTGGTAGCAAGTATTATCTATATAGTACAAACCTTAGAATTTAGAAAGGCAGAAGCACTTAGCACTATTCTCAAATTAAATGAAGAGATGATCAAATTACTTGTCAGTTATGGCTAAGAAGTGGGTCCTAAACAGCACTGTCCAGTTGAGTCTCCACTAAAACTACAATACTTGCTTACCTCCGACGACTGACGGGTCTAGTTTCTAGGATTCATATCCAGTGCAGATATAAATTTTCTAATTCACATCAGATGGATGTAAACAGGGACAGAGTTGGAACCAAAATTGATTCATATAAAATGCAAACAGGAATACGAATTGGGTTGCTGCCTTTCGGTTGCAAATTCTGCAGAGTCATTTTTGCTTTCAATCTTATTTTCACATGAACTAAAATAGTCCGTGGGCTTTCAGTATGATTTAGCCTTTTTTTTAATATAACATAAAACTTATATTCCGCCAACCAATGATCTTTGGTTCGATTCACAGAGAGAGCATTTATTTTCAAATTTCTTATAACAAAAATAGTTAGTTTCAAACCAACCTTCAAAAAAAAAGAAAAACATAAAACTTATATAAAATAGTTTGGTTTTGTCAATGGTTCAACCTGTTGAACCAGTGAAACCGCCAAACCATTTGGTCAGCCGGTTCAATGACCGGTCTGATCTTCAGAACATTGGTTGTGACCGAATCAGGGTTAAAATGCACAGTCTGTGCCCAAAACCATTCTGATGACTGGTTTAAGCAAGGAGGAACATTATCCCACTATTCAATAACGGAATGAATCCCAAGACACTGGTGTCCAAATGCTATCTATTTAAAACCTCATGACTCTTTTCACTCTATAGAAGTATTGCCCTTAGCGAAAACCAAATGCTAGCTCTCTTGGAAATATGTTATGTATACTTTTAGTAGAAAGGTATATCTTTAATTATCAATCCTTGTTGTTACTTCCAAATTTTGAGCTGGTAATCTGAAAAAGACGCTAAAGTACCCACATTGTAATATGTAAAGGTCTGTAACTGATCTGGGTTTCACTGAAATAAAGACGCATCCCTTGTAACAAATAGAAAGGTAATTCTTAGGCCGCTAACTGATTTGTGCCAACATATATTGGTAGTTCGTTCAGCCCTATCTACAGAAGTAATTATGCCAATTTACAATCAAACCCTTCTTTTTAAGAAAATTAAATGGAAGTAGATAATTACGAGTGTTTATAAAATGTAAGAAGGCACCTATTTAGTTTATTAAAAGCAGGAATGTATTTCAAACTCCGGTACAAATGAAATAGACATCCTAACAAGTCATCTTAAATTAATCCATAATTTTCATATTGTTTACCCCTAAATTCTGCTGCATAAAATCCTGAAATAAATAAATATATTTTATTCCGCAAATAAACCAAAACCCATGACAACGGCAACTCGACAAAAAACCGCTCTAACAAACAGTCATATCGCATGAGACGAAAATACAGAAATTCCTAAAACGGACGATATATTAATTAATTATGGAAAATGCCGTTATGCGCCTGTGATATCCTTATAATTAATTATCAAAAGAGTCCCAAAAATGGAAATTTTGTAGCAATTAAATCCTTCATATTTTTATGGGGAACCATGCAAAATTTCATGTCAAACTGACTTATGAATGAGCATCAAACAATTTTATCAAATAAATACAGCATAGTTGTCCTCAATTTCGGTTGGGCCAAATTACAAAAAAAATCAAAGCCCACAAAGTTTAATTAATTACAAAATAATTCAAAGCCCATACCATTTTTCGGCGGCCCATCCGGATTATACAAAGGCCCAACAACAATAAAAACTAAACGGGTTCAAATATCAGACCCGATATCAAACCCAAACCCACAGTCGGAAACGGACTCATGCGGCTCACACCCGACAGTCGGAAACAGACCCATGCGGACGAGCCCAACAGTGGCCGACTTGACTCGATTGAGTCAGGTTTGGGGACGCTACGTGTCACACCCCTATTGGTTGGGACCATTACCGTTTAAAACAAAAAATAAAAGGGAGAGAGGGATGGAACAGTACAATCCTGTCAGAACTCGATGCACTGGCGTAGGGATGGCCTCCGTCGCCGCCTCAGACCACCTCAACCCAAACCAAGTTCACCACTGTGCAGGCGATGGCCTCACGATCTCAATGACACCAGATTCGACGAAGTTCGAACAAGGAATGATGCCAATTGGGATTTGAAAACACCCACTGCCTAAAAATGAAATCGAGAAATTGAGTTCAGAAAATGGTAGAATTATGCAAATAAATGAGCATGTAACTTCTAAAAGGGATAGTTTACGTGCCTGAGGAAGCAATTTTGGAGCCGGATGCCTATGGAGCCGAGCGAGTCACCACGGTTGCGACTAACAATGGCGAAGGCATACACATAGGGAAGAGAGGTCTCGAGTATGAATTGAATGTCACAGAGAGGCTTAAATGAACACTGGGATATGCTCAGACACGAATGCCAACATACAAAAGCAATAAAAGCTTGAGTCGCTTTCAACTGGACGGGTCCAGTGAATGGTAAGGAAGAGACAAGCTCAGTAGAGGAAATGAAGGAAATAAACTGTTCCCTCTCAGTCTACATCCTGAAAAAGAACATTCTAGCCCTGCGCAAGATGCAGAAGCTTTGATGACTCAATAAGGTGGTACCACATTCCATTCTAATTGAGACCATTTGATTAAAAAGGAGTTCAAATCAAAGGCTGTGATGTAGCCAAGCCTTGTGTGTTAAAGATGCCTCTCACATTGGTACACAGGGAGGGAATACACCCATACAACTAGCAACAACATCCAACCACCCATCCATACTGTTGACCATATGGAGGGTGCTGATGTTCACATCAATCAATTTACTCAAGGCTGCAAGTGCAATTGGAGCTGTACAACATCCCAAAACCACTCCAAGCATCACAATGCACCTGAAAACGCCCCATGTGTGTGTCATCCTATGGGGGACCATGGGCAAATCAGTCATCCAGGGACAAGACAAAAGAGAAAAGCATTCAAAAGTAATGCAAAGAAGAGCTACCAAACTCCAAATCCCGATTTTGCCCCCCAAAAATACCTTTTAAAATGCATTGTGTACAAGAAATAAGGAAAGTAACAATGCAAGTCAGCTGAAATGGCTGTCCTTTATAGGATTAAATGTGCCAAGAAGCAAAAGCAACCTGTGTCAACAAAAGAAATGTTCTATGTGGATGGCCTCAGAACTGGGCATCATGGTACCCAGTAAGACTCATCATAGGCCAATGGGACCATAAATTGGGACTTAAGTGTGATTATGCCACTTAACAAACCAAGTGTGAGCACAACATGTCATGAAATGACAAGTGCTAACTCAGAACACTGGATGCAAGCACACAGGATCACAGCCGCTTACCAAAGTAATTCATTCTGAGGCAAGCTCAGTTGGATATCATACCGACCAACAAACCAAGATCAAGCAACTAAAGGCCAGATAGCTCAAATGTGAGTACAAGTGCCAATGTATGGCAAGTGATGACTCTAACAAAAAAACTATAAAGCCTCAGCCACAGTCACCCACATAATGTGACCTATGTTTATATAAGTTCAAAAAAATTGAACTTCAGATGCCAACCAGCAAACAGAAACGAACTCAAGTACCCAAATGACCAAGCAGTTCAGGTGTGAGTACAACTTGTCAATGCATGACAAGTGATAACTCAAACAAAAGAAACTACAAGGCCATTGGCCACAGGAGATCAATTATGCAACATAAGCCCTTCCATAAGGCGCCACAAGCATAAAAAATATCTCAAGGCCACACATAATTCAAGCACTGGAGAGGAATAAGCCTCTCTGAAACATCTACAGGTCTCATCTGAGGCATAACAGCCAACAGCTGGAGCAAAATAGCTCATAGCCAAGGCACAACAACCAACATCTATAGCATAACCACTCAACAATGTGACACCTGTCCCAGTGCCACAAGTTGATCATCCTCCAGGCGCCAAGAGATAGCTACAACAGCTAGCAAAGCCACAAGGGAACCACAATAACCAATAGCCAACAGGCATGGCATCCAACCATATGGTGCCTGACAAGCAACTACATGGAATGAAACCACTTCAAACAACAACAAATCACCAATCCTCAGTCCCTGAAGGACAGGAATGGAAAAGTAAGTCAAATTCAAGTCACTGGAAGGCTAACCAAAGCATCAAGTTAAATGGAGAAGCATGAGATAGCCTTGAAATACCTCATATGCCCTTCTGACCACACAACAAAAGATAGCTGGCGCCAAGATGCCCCTCCCCCAAGTATGCCACTTGGTAAACTGGAGTAAACCCACTCTCACAGCCACACAGGCAGCATGTATGTGAGCCCCATGTGCCACATCAGCCAACAAGGCAGCTGTGAAAGGAAGTAAACCCCAAGTATCCAAATACACTGTCTCCAAAGCAAATGCCACATGTCAAATAACCAATGGCCAGCCAGTGATATAGTGAATCATAGTAAACCACATCAAGTGAAACAAACACCCAAATTGAGGCGGCAAGAGGCAAGATAGCATCTCAACCCTCCATCCAGCACCATCAAGACTCAGAAATACTGAGGAAATGTCACATGGCAGTGGAGACCCAGAAGAAACCCTAAGCCACTGCCTATAAAAGAAGCAAACTCGAAGAAGAAGAGACCCCAGTTTTTTGAAATTTTTAGGCTAGAGCATTGAGTTTTCAAAGCTGTAAAAGAAAAAGAAAAAGAAGTTTAAGTATTAATCAAGGTAATTAGCATGTAATTCAAGTTTTATATGAAATAAAGGGGGCCAAAATAGTTTAAATTACTTTGCTCTTCTTGTTCTCCTCCTCTTTTCCTCTTTTCTTTCCTTCTCTGGTTCAATAAGCCTGGTATTTGGCTTAAGTGTCTGGTATTTGACACTGGTGGTGAAATGCCTGGTATTTGGCATCATAAGGCCTGGTATTTGGCCATGAAATCAATCCAGCCCGGTATTTGGCTGTGTAATACCCTCTCATGAGGAGATAACTTAGAGATATACACAATAAGGCATGCAAGCTTTATGCCCATGGCTACTGTTTGCATGCCACCCCAACTTAAAAGTGATCAAGGCTGTCTAGACTGTATCATCATGGCTACTGTCTAGTGTGCCACCTAAAAGTGCCAAAAGTTTTGAAAAACAATTGCATCCTTCATGTTTTTAAACCCAAATCATTTCTTTTCAAGTGCATAAGCATATAGGATAGTGATTGCATCTGTCATTTCTCAAAACAGAAAATTGATTTCAAGTTTATGCATACTAGAGTCAGTTAAGAGCAAGTATTGCATCTGTTATATTCAAAGTGGAGATTGCATTTCTTTTCCCAACTCACGCATAGTAGGGTTAACTTCAAATATAGCATCTGTCATACAGTTGCATCATGGTCCAAGTTTACATGTTTACTTAGTTGCATAGCATTCAAGTTTTAATAAAGTCCATTGCACTTGCATAGTGTCTAGCACAAATCATTCAGGCATTCTCAAAAATATAATAATGATAAAAGTCTTAGGGTCTGGTAGTAGAAGTGTCCAAGTTCCAAGCATGCAATAAACCAGCCATGGGCCATAGAAGCACATAGAGTTCCATAGGCTAATAAAAATGGAGAAGGTAATAAACCTCCCTGCCTCATGTGGGTCAGTTGTAGTCCTAATCTGACCAGTTCATCATATCAAACATGGTCCCTGAAAAAAGAAATAGAAATGATTAGGGTTCCACTTTGCAAAAAAATTTGAAAAGAGTGTTTCATCTCTCATCCAGTGTAGGCCAAGTCAAGTATCAAATGCATGTGTATATACCAGTCCTTAGGTTGAGGATAATAGTAAAGGTAAGGTGTCATTGCACAGCATCCAGCATAATAAATTGCCATTGCATAGCATCCAGTATACATGTTTAACTAAGGGCTTAAATGAAATAGCATGGCATCTGCACTTGAGCATCCAATCTAGTCTTTCATTTGTCATACGCATAGCATCAATCTTGAAACTCATTACAGTCCTCAAAATAAAAATGCTGTTTTAAAAATTGCATAAATTCTTTTCTGAAATAAATAAGTCTCTCGCATGCTTTGCATAGAGCATTCCTCAAACGTCATAAAAAAAAATGATGAATTTAGACACAAGCTCAGTTTCAAGTTCAACCAAATTTTCAAAACAAACAAATACAAACACTACACAGCAATAAAGAAAATAGGTGTGTATATCTCTAAATTTATCTCATGAGGGGGTATTACCAGCCGCAAGATCCATAATTGTCACCAAATGACAGAGGATAAGCCAAGTGAAACTGAATCAAATCCAGTTCAACCCAACCCAAAAATAAATCAAGAATTGAGGTGAAACAAACCAGGATGGTTAGTCGCCACTTGTCATGAGGCCAAATTAAGCCTAAACACAGGGCCTTTGAGTGTCAATTTGGACAGAAAATAGGTTATCAAACACAACTAGTCCACACCAAACCAAACTCAAAATTGAATAAAAGAAAGAGAATACCCGGACAATTGGAACTTCCAGTGACCTCTCATAACCTCAAGAACCCTGTGGGACCCAACCAAGAAGCTCAATTCAACCCGGAGCATTTCAAATTAAACATGGCAGTGTCGACCTAGTCAAAAAGGGAAAATGGACACCCAAAATAAGAAAGTAATTGAGGAAATGAGCTAGACAGAAGGAAAGAGTGACCTAAGACAAGTCAGAAAGTACCTCCAATTTGAAAAATGGTGCCGATAACCGCCGTAATTTCTCCTCCGACTAAAACCTCCCTCTCGACGAACTGTCGGAAGAAAGAAGAAGAAGAAGGAAGAGAAGAAAGAAAAAGAAACGGAAAAAGGGTCCCCTGACACGAATCTTGACACCAGGTGGACGAATGGATCTGAATTCCAACGGGTCTGAAGAAAAATATGGGTGCAATCAGCGTATGTGAGCCAAAACACAGAAAAGCGGGTCCCACCAAATGGATTTAAACCCGGCTCAAACCGCAACCTCAGCGCCATGAAAAATACTCTGTGACGGCCGCCGTGTGGCGGGTCACTCCAATCCGGTACAGCAAACAGCAAGCCTCCAGCCAATCAGAATTTTCCAGCCGATTTAAATCTTCAAAAATGCATTAAAAATCACAGGAGTGTCAGAAAAATACAAGTAAAATATGGAAATGTCCAGAAAATTATGAGAAGTATTGTGGTAACATTTTCCAGGCCCAAATCCCAAAAGCATAAAGCATATAAAATTCAAAACCCTCAAAATGATCATTTTTAAAAATATAAAAATGATAAAATGAAAATTAAAATTAAATTTCGGCATGAACACACGAACATTTATGTTCTGGACAGCAGGCATATTTGAACATTCATGTTCTGGACAGTAGGTACACTCTCCGGATATTCTTGCTCAAACCCCAAATAAAAAACTCAAATCCCAAATCAAAAACTTAAATCCAGAAATTCCAAATCCAAAACTCAAATCCCAAATCAAAAACTCAAATCCAGAAATTCCAAATCTAAAAAAAAAAAAACTCAAATTCCAAACCAAAATTCAAGTCTAGAAATCCCAAATCCAGGACTCAAATCCCAAGCCCAAAATTCAAATCCAAAAACTCCAAAAAACCAAAGTAAATCCAGAGAAGCGAATTCCGGGCCCAGACATCTGGGAAAAAGGAATAGAATCCCGAGGTTTAAATCCAACAAGTCTAGCTTGAAAAATAAAAAAATTAAACTCAAAAGTCCAATCTAAAAGTTGAAAAATCAAACTCAAAAAGTCCAACTTAAAATTGGCATAATCAAAACAAAAAAAATCTGATAGCCGGAATCTAAAAGTCTTAAGCCCCAAGAATTAAGTTAAAACCCCAAATGGTTAAAGACGCAAAGGCCAACGCTTTAGAGCTTGGAATAAAGTTAATAACTAAAAAATCCAAAAATGACATTGAAGTCTTAAAAGTCTAACTTCGTTTCTCCTGAGACTGCATAGCGCGTTGCCGCAAGAGTCACATCTGAAGTTCTTGTCAAGAGGAGGGCATAGCGCTTCTTTCTTCGCGACTCGAACGAAATTCCAAAACTCTCTAAACCCCCAAACGATTGAGAATTGACCTAGATCGCCTATGTTTCTAGTGTCGAACTCAAAAAAAAATCTAAATCGTTCTTTCAAGGTCGCATAGCACGTTGAGTTGGAAGTACACACCTGAAGTTCCTGTCGAGAGGAGGCATAGTGCATCTGTACTCAAGACTTGAACGAGAAACCTTCAAAATCCCTAAATCTCTAAATCGACTGAATACAAGACTAGGCCATATAACTCCTAGTATTGGTTTCAGATGTCAAAAGGTGGCTACAATCCACTCCAGCAAGTTAAACAACAAAATTGCTAAAATTGTGATATAGAAGTCAACCAAAGTCCTGTAACGGGTTTAAAGTTACACCAGGATAATCAAAAGTCTAAACTCCCCCCCCCGCTTAAACTAATCTTTTAAGATTAAACTAGACCCTCAGCTATATGTTACGCTTGATTTGAATAGTCCAGATCTAGAGGTGCTCTTGTCTGGTTCTCAACTCAGGCCGGAGGTAATTAACAGCAGGGGCTTGCGCCTGCTGGAAGGAAAGGACCTGCAAATAAAAACAATCAACCTTCGAGGTACTTAGAGCCGCGTTAGCGTCCGTCGCCCGTTTCTCGGACGGTCGGTAACGTTCGGGTCACAAGATGCTCGAGGGGTATCTGCTCCGTATTCTTTTTTTCCCATGACGAGAGCTATCCTTTGATGGCTACCCGTGGAAAAGGTTCAAAAAAGATGCGAGACACATATATTCTCCTGTAATACACAATGGACTCATGAAACGAGTTATTTTGATGATAAAAGAGCAGGTAATTAAAAGCTTCAGTCCATGTATGTCGCTTTCTTTATATAAATTATGAATATTATACATGACCAGTTCTTCTAGGATTGAAGATAAATTAAACAACAAGAAATTCTTAAATATGTTGTCAATAAGTAGTGCCCCCATTATTGTTTTCCTCTAGTTCGGTTCGATGGCTTCATCTCAAACTGAACTTCTTGCTGAAAAAATAATCCCAACAATTGATTTTGGAGTTCTTGTAAATGGAACCCCAGATCAACGATCTGGGATGGTTCAAACACTGGCCAAGGCCTGCGAAGATTGGGGATTCTTCATGGTACTGATTAGTTAATGAGACTCTTTTAATTCGTTACTGTTGTACATTTGACAGTTGGCATATGTTGCACGTTCTTGTTTAATTCTTTTTATTAAACTCTAATTTTATGTTGTTTCTTGTTCCTGTTATTTTGACCTTTTGTTTTTCATTTGGTGTTTGTTTTAGCTGTTAAATCATGGCATGCCAGATAGATTGAGTGATGAGATGCTTGAAGCATTTACTGTACTGTTTGGTATGTCTTATGATGAAAAGGTATCGTACATGGGAGGACATGTACTGGATCCAATCCGAACGGGACTGGCTTTAACTACAAGACTGATTTAGAGAAGTGCTGGAAACATTATGTGAAGATATTTGTGCATCCAGAGTTTCACTCTGTACCAAAGCCACTTAATTTCAGGTACCAGTAGTATCTAGTTCTAAGGCAGCCGCTTTTATAAAATTAAACAAAAGTTAGATAAAATTTCTCCAATAAAAGAATTCGTTAAGTAAAAGTATTTTGGCCATACATAATTATTTTGATAAAGAGCTAACAAATTTACCATGCGAGCAGAGGTTTCACAAAAATGTTATTTTTTTTTCTTGTTCAGTTCTTAATGTTTTTAAATTTTATTTTTTATAGGGATATCTCCAAAGATTATTCTGAGTGCACAAGGGCCATAGGATTGGAACTCCTCAAAGCTATATGGGAGGGTTTAGGCATGGAGGAAAGCCATATCAACGAGGCCTTAAAACTTGGTTCATGCTTCCAAAATTTGACAGGCAACCTTTACCCACCATACCAGAATCCCGATATCAAATTTGGTTTTGTGCCGCACTCCGACCATGGTCTTCTTACTCTTCTTTACCAAAATGGAGTTGATGGCCTCCAAATCAAACATCAAGACAGATGGGTCAGTGTAAGGCCATTACCAAATTCCATCATGGTCAATACTTGTGATCACTTGGAGGTATGTGCATCTTTGAAATTTTTGTTTGAAAATAGTTGCCTTCATTTAGAACATAAATGTTATGTCGTTAACGTTCTTTAAAGAAAAATAAAATGGAAAACATATTGGTTTGGTGCAGATTGTAACCAATGGAAAATATAAGGCTGTGTTGCACAGAGTACTGCTGAACACTGAGGTGGAGAGGATGTCTGTTGCGACAACCATTGGGCCGTCACTTGATGCAATTGTGGAGCCAATTCCTGATTTGATGAATGAAGATTTCCCGGCAGTGTTTCGTGGCATCAAGTATAGAGATTACTTGGAACAGCAGCAGAGCAATAGTCTTGTTGAGAAAGGTGCGTTGAATCTTGTAAGGTTGAGCTAGCATAGAGAATTATGATATTGAAATGGTGATTTTATTAATTATTTTATGACCAACTATGTGCGGGGTAATAAGGTGCTACAAGTTTTGGGCCGAACTAAGGTTACATGCACATTGTCTGGCCCATAAACAACTTCGATGACTGTTTCAATATAATTTATGTAATATCCTTTTTGTCCTTTTCTTCCTTTGCCAATGATCTAATTTATTTATTCCAATATCAAGAAAATAAAAATCTAAAACCTAGAAAGCGCTTGGAAGGGCCACTGTAGATTTACAGTACTACAGTGCCTTTCTTTGGGATTCTTTATGGTGTGCACTGATGTGAAGCGAGTCTAAATGGGTTGATTTATAGTTTGTAGTTTGATCACTGCACGAAATACTGCACAGTTAAATCCACGACAACTAGTCCCTACTTTGTATTATGTTACGAAAAAGTACATTTCCAGATGAACTGAAATTAATATACACATAAATAATTCTTAATTGTATATAAATATTTATATATATTATACTTATGATTTGTATATGGCTAGCTATATGCATATTTATTAATTAATGACCATCAAATTATAGAAATTTATCATATTAATGTGAGTGTACATATATAAATCTGTACATACACACATTAATATGATAAATTTCTATAATTTGATGGTCATTAATTCCTAGAAATTAAAATGAAAACATAATCATTGTTGTCTGAGATCTAGCTGACACATTTTTGTAAGGTAAGTTGACTTCTCATTGAACGCGTCAAAACCGGATCGAATAAATGAATCCACAAGGCCCGGCCCACTTGGATTCAAATCAATGTATATTCCAAATTATATTCGAAGATTTATACGGCCTAACGTAAAATCCGGAATTAATTCAAAGAAAGGGAAATGAATTGAAGCAGCGTGAACTAAAACCCATGTAGACCTAACAAGGACGATAAAAAAAAAAAAAAAAAAAAAAAAAAAAAAGGAGGGGGGGAGCTTAAATTTCAATAGTAATTTGATGTCGAATGACTCAAAATACATTCCGATCGGAAAAATTGGAAAATGATTAATGTCTTAAACTTTAGGTCTCTCTGTTCTACGTGTTCCTTTTTTTTTTTTAGATTTCTCTGGGTATTGTGTTTGAACTCGTCATAATGTGTCAATTTCCGTTTGGTAAATCTCTTGATTTCATCCTTCTTTCTCTCCGTCCAGTTCAATTTGTTTTTTGTGTTCTTTCTTTGAAGAACAAAAGTTAGTGCACTCCAGGTGTTCGACAAAATGACTCTGAGACTCATTTAATTTTTACACTGATTCCTCTGTCCCCTTGACAAGTATGTTCTTCTCCTCTTTCAATCTGTATTGTAATCTGCATTCATGGCGGGGAATATTCCTATCATCCCTCGTAAAGTTATTACTAAATTCTATTTCTGTGTTCAGCGCAATGGCTAGTTTGATGTTATTTGTCTTCTCCTCTTTTGATCAGTATGCTCGGTGCATGCGTTAATGACTGTAAGTTGGTTTTACTTTTGTTTTAATGCGTCTACTGTGGTTACGTGTTTGGTTTGCGGTCGCACTTTGAAGGCACGGTTCACACAACATGATACTGATGCTTCTGTCCTTGGGTTGCTTTCTTGCTTGCCGTCTGCGTCCTTTGGTTCACCTATTTGTACTACACCGTGATCCAAGATTGTACTGGTATCTTCTCGTGGACAGCCCGGTGCTTCAGTCAATGCTCCCGAATGATTTACTGGTCGGTACAGCCCCTAAACTTTAAGGCTCTCTGCTGGTTTACACAAGGCTATATCATATGCCTCGTATAGAAGAAGAGTTTACCAGTAGTTTGGATTTGTCGAACATCCTATTACTTATGGGTGTGTTTGGATGAGCCTTGAATAAGGAATAAGAATAAGAAATTTCGGTATGCGTGTTTATTCTTATTCTTGTGCAACCCAAACAACACAAGAATAAGGAATTTGGACCCTTATTCTTATACTAACAAAACCATGGTATAAGAATAAGGAATATGGACAAGCACGCATACCGAAATTTCTTATTCTTATTCCTTATTCAAGGCTCATCCAAACAAACCCTATATAGGCACGACAGAATAATTATATATTTAGGTGGAGCTCTTTTAAGAAATGAGACGTGGTTTTTCATTGTGATGATTATTTTCCTAGCCATCATGGAATGAATGTATTCGGTTGTTTATGAGGAGGCCCTTATTTGTAACTTAATGTAATTCAGTTTTAGTTAAACGGAATAGCTAGCAACAAAAAATAAAAAAATAAATAAATAAAAGAAGGCACTTTGACCCGACCTGATGACTTGAACTAAAAAAAACTCTCTCTACATCTCATACTGCAATTTAAGTTCAAATTCAAATTTAGGTCGCCTACCGTGTTTTATAAAAGGGATATTGAAATGTTGTAAATTATAGACTTACAGTTTATACCATGACGCAATATATAGTTCTGATCGTCAAATGAAAATTTGACTAGTACTATTCTCAATATAAGAACTGTGTGCATATATATGCTCTTGAAATGTACTTACATAAATTTGACTAGTACTAACATTTTTCCCCTTCTCCCCTGAGTCTGCGTATGAGCGTTAAGGAAACGGCACAAAATTTATATAAGTTAGATGGAAAACCAGTAAAATGTTGAAGACAAATAAAATTGCATATCTAGTACAATAATTCAGTGGCTCTACTATACACATCTTTTAATATTGGACTCCATTCTGTCATAGAAGGGGTCCAAGCATCGAATATAAATATTAAAAACCAACTCCGATAGCCAAAAGTCTTATTTAACGTACATGAAACTTACAGCTTCATATAAAGTGCCACTCTCTCTTCAGTTCTCTGATTGGAAGTCCATATGGGTATAACAAGGGGCAAAGGAGGGGTCCTCTTCTATAAAAGCTAATCTTAATAAGTACTTGCCGGCTGATAAGAGGAAGAGAAAAAAATATATTAAGTAGCTTTTAAAAATGGAGACAGTTCCCTTACTAGAGACCGGTGAAGGCAATTACAACCAGAGCTTGTGGCGCCGAATCTTCGATGAGTCAAAGAAGCTATGGCGAATTGTCGGGCCGGCCATATTTCAAAGGGTTGTGATATATGGCATGGTTGTCATCACACAGGCCTTTGCTGGCCACTTAGGTGATCTCGAACTCGCAGCTCTCTCCATTTCTACAATCATCACCGGCTTTAGTTTTGGCTTTTTTGTAAGTTAAATTGTTATTTCCCTTTGAAATGTTTGAATCATTAATTAATTATTTCATTATGCTAAACGTTGATGATTTGTATTTCCATAAAATTAAATAACTAAACCGAAAGTATAGTAGAAACGTTACGTTAGAATCCTCTTGAAAAGAACAAAGAAATACATACATAGCAATTCTCTTACCTCTGAACCCCATTTATCGACCACGCAGCATGCCGTCCCAAAGGCATCCTTAGTTCATCCAGTTCTTCCGCTAGAAGACCTTTACCGAGTCATCCCTATTGATGATGGGGATGTTGATCTGGATCTTGACTGCATGCTGCACTCTCTGTTTTATACTTACACTGCAAGAATAGGTGTAAAGAGAATTTAATTGTATTAGCCCCATAGAGCACACACCTTGCAGATTTAATTTATCTAAATTATTCATAAATTATAGCTTCAAGATGTCAATATTCTAAATGAAACAGTATGGCATTACTTTATAGGCATGTGATTTCCAGCATCTTGGATGTGACATTAATTTACAAACTAAATGACTGAATATAGGCACGGCAAATAAAATATCTTGTAAGTGTAGCTAGGAATGGCAAGTGCGCTGGAGACATTGTGCGGTCAAGCATTCGGCGCAAAGAAGTACCAAATGCTCGGGGTGTACCTACAACGATCATGGATTGTACACTTATGCGTGTCATGTCGTGAAAGAAATCGTTCCGAAAATGTGAAAATCTACTTCCGCTATGATATGTTTTAAACCCTCAATTTTCTTACAGAAACTAATAAAATGGAAAAAAATATATATATATAGAGATACATTATTATGAAGAAAAAAACCATTATTAAGTTCATGAAAAATTTAATAGTTTAAAAGTCTCTCGACACCTTAAAAATTATCCCTCAATATGAGCACTCTGCTTTTGGACCCTGTTTGAAATACACAATGTAACTGCGAAAATGAATGTCAAACAAAGAAGAAGATATTAACGACGAAAACAACGGAATGTAAAGAGCCAAAAACAATGGTGGAGTCGACATGCCAATCAGAGAAAAATAGAAACAGCCATCTTTGCACTTGACAATTAATTGTACAGCTAGCAGAATGATTAAATAAGGAAAAGAAAAAGTTTAACCTTCAGAAATACTTTCTTGTTAAGTGATTCAGTGACATGGAGAGCAACGTATTGGAAATTTAGAATTATTGAGAAATACCAAAACATGAAATGTGAGCACCTGTCTTTGCAAAAGGCATAATTAAGCTGGACCAATTATCATCCATATGGCCAAACGCCTCAATCTTTTGGCGTAAAGAATATCCTCTGTAGATTTACGCTCTCTCATTCTTTAATTTTTTTTTTTTAAAAAATTTCTCTACAGAGCATAAATTTCATGGAATATAAATAATTTCAAAGGTTGAGGCAAAATGATCTACAAAGGATATAACATGGACAAATAAATAATTTACATTTAAAACTCTACATCATCACTACATGGACGAAAGGGTATTAATAATTTCATATGAGAAAATTCCAGGCAGTCAGGCAGAGATCATCATTTCATACAGAATAATTTCATGGTCGAGAGAGTATTTAAATTACATGGACGGGAGAGTACTTACTTAAAACTCTATTTCATGGACATATAAATAATTTCATATTAAATTTCATGCAATTTGTGTATTGCATGATGATCTATAAAAAGTATTAATTTCAGACTGGTTAAACTTTATTACTATATTTTTATTCATTGGTGACCTTCTTCTTGCTTAATTTCATTTCTAGTCTACCAATGGTGGAGTAAGAGGTTAGTGCTAACTCAAGGTTAGTGATTGTTGTTTAGTGTGGTATGTTGAGGTAATTACATTGAGGTTAGGAATTATTAATGCTTAAGTTATTATTAACTATTATTAATTAGTAATTAATAATAATTTAATTATAATAAACAATATTATTTATTATTAATCATAATAATAAATCATTATTATTATAATTATTATATTAAGTGTTATTGAAATTTATATAATTATTATTAATTAGTACTTAATATTTATTATTAAATATTAATTACTATTAATTATTAACTAATTGTTAGTTAGTATTATTAGTTTTAAGTATTATTAACATTAATTTCTAGGAATTATTATTATTATTAATTATCATAAATTAATAATAATAATTATTATTATTATTATTATTAATTACTTAATAATAATAATTATTAATTATTACATAATTATTATAATTAATTAATATCAATTATCATTATTAACACAAAATTAACGCTAACTTTCGAATCACTTACCCGACTAACTCTTCCTTTGAAGGAGTTAGAAGGATAGCAAGATGTTAGTTGCTAACCCGACTAACAATCATTCATTTGGTGAACCAATGTTAGTAGGCTAGTGCACTAACCTCTAAAGTTAGTACTACCCCACTCACCCTAAATAAATGATAAATAGTTTGCTTATTTTTGGACACTAAGATACGCGCTAGCCATAATCTTAAGATTGTTAGAAACATCATATATATAGAGAGAATATTTATTGTGAACTGTGATATATAAAGGGCTTCGTGCGCCATGACCGTTTGATTGGTGATTTATCAAATTGACAAATCTAAATTAACCAATTCAATCTATATATTGAAATCTCATAGCAAACAAAATTTTACAAATTTTGAAATTTTTTTACTATTTTTTTCGAATTTTTTAAAACTTGCCATTTTAGACTATACATTAATTAACTAATTAATAATAATTAATTGACAACGAGACAAGCGACACAAGAATATATCAATATAGTCAGATTTGTTGAGATCTGTACCATTTTCAAAGCACGAATATTTTTTCCCCACAGCTATTTTTAGACTTCCGTGAGTTGTGTTTTTGGACTTATATTTTTTTTTACAATTTGCAATAATATGCCAAAGTTCGCAACTAAAAACAAGGAGGTGTGTTATATTGTACCGACTTAGCAGCTTACTTTTTAAAACTTTGTGCTATCGATTTTTTTCACCCTACGTTCTTATTAAAGGCGAAATAAAAAGACAAATTTCTATCCCTACTACTTATAGACACATGGATTTAAGAGGTGTTAACACGCTAGATCTAATAGGTAAACATGTGTTTTTACCGTTCGATCGATTTGATGTGTAGTTGGATATCAATCGTCAGATGAAGCAACAATATATTTTGGTTTTTTATCTAATAAATAAACAAAGTGAATAAACATATCTATTTGTATCGCTGGTAGATTAAGCAACATATTTTTATTATCTAATATTATTTTGTTTCTTTATTTGCCCACATATGAGGGCATCTTATGCTAGAATAATATAGAAGCAACTATGGATGATAATTTTGAGACAGAAGTCTGTGTAACTGTGCTACGATTGATTATAGAAATAATAGAAGAACTTTCGTAATTAACTTATAACAATTGAAAAAAAAAAGATAATATATTTTTTCACTAAAATAAAATAAAATTTAATTTAATTAATTTTTTCATAAGAGCAATTAAATCATATTTATAACAACAATTTTCATTATATTCCACTCTCGAAATATATTGCAAACTTCATTCTTTTTGCTTTATCTTTTTTGCTACACTAGAACTGATACAGCAATTGGCTCTGTAGAAACAAAATAGTGAATAAATAAAAAAGAAACTATCATATATTATGGCGCTGTAAGAACAAAAAGAAGCTATTATATTTCTGCTATTTACCTTGTACCCGTATCTTATCATACAAATTGGTCTTGATGCCTCTCCTGACCTGGACCATTTTTCTCTGTGGTAGCTACGGTGTAGCGGACAGATTTTCATCCATCCGATCTAATTTCAACGAACAGATTTTTTGCGGGTTACACGAATCTCGACGGGTTTGATATTAATCACATGACATCCATCATCGATTGGACGGTCCATACACGATCTGCTATAGTGTAGCCCCCACAGAGGATATCATTCCCTCCTGGCCCATATTATTTCATCAATTCAATACCAATCCCTAAATACCTTTCTTTGGGGTTGATCTTAAATATTCTTTTGGTGGTGTTTTTTGTGCAAAATATTTCTATATAGTCGATGTGCGTGCAATCAATGAATGCGTCAATGCGTGCATTAGATTGAAAACAACATGGAGCTGGGAGGATCAAGGAACTTAATATAATTAAATAACATGTACCCTGTACGCATTTTGAATGTTTATGCATTATAAATGTACGTGCCATATTCGTGAAATCAATGAATGCGTCAATGCGTGCATTAGATTGAAAACAACATGGAGCTGGGAGGATCAAGGAACTTAATATAATTAAATTAAATAACATGTACCCTGCACGCATTGAATGTTTATGTGCATTATAAATGTACGTGCTATATTTATTATATCCATTTAGGATTAAGTATGTGTTTTAAGTCTCACTGAATCCAAATTAGAAACTAATAAACTGGCCATGCAGAGCCATGTTCATAAAGTTTTGGTATGACAAACTCACCACGCAATTTCTCTTTAAAATATTAACATTGCAATATCATTTTCTTTGGAAAAATTGGATATAACCCCCCATAATCTTCACCAACCGGATATAACCCCCTCTAATCTTCAAAATTGGATAAAACCCCCTCTAATCTTCTCCATTAGAGATATAAACCCTTTTGCTTAATTTCAATCATATTTTAAATATAAAAGACGTTTTTTTTATAGACGTGGACAGAAATACCCTTACCTCTACCCGTCTCTGATCCCTCCAATCTCTCTCTCATGTTTCTTTCTTTTTTTTTTCCCGTGGTCATCGCCCAGAGGGACCATCGCCAACAATTTATAAAGCCTTTGGCATTCAAACGGCATTGCTAATTGAGAAACCCTCAACCTAAACATCATAAGCAAATTTAAGTTTGAAATTAATTTTCAAGTTGAGACATTGTAAAATAAAACACAGTCATAAACAAATTAACAACCCCGCAACAGGATGCTCATGCATGAGGAATATGACCCTTGCGCAAGGGTGCAAATTAGTACAATTCCTCTGACTTAGAAACCATATACATTTGTTCGAAACAATAGTTTGGATAATCTGAAAGGAGAACAAATATTTGTGGTAATCGATTGGATCATACTAAACTTTACTTTAGCTATTTTTTTCTTAGAGTTTTCCATTTTCTTGTTACTTTGTTTTAACTTTTCTTTTCCTTTTTCTCGTGTTTGATGTTCCCTGTTGTTGGCGATGACCACAGAAAAAAAAGAATGAAACATGAGAGAGAGAGAGAGAGAGAGAGAGAGAGAGAGAGAGAGAGAGAGAGAAAAGAGGGATTAGAGACGGGTATAGGTAAGGGCATTTCTGTCCAAATCTATAAAAAAATATTTTTTTATATTCAAAATATGATTGAAATTAAACAGAAGGGTTTATATCCTAGATTAAGAAGATTATAGGGGGTTATATCTGATTTTTAAGATTAGAGGGGGTTATATCCGGTTGGTAAAGATTAGAGGGGGTTATATCCAATTTTGCCATTTTCTTTAAATAAATGGTAAATGTAAATGTATGTTCACATAAAATTTGATTTGCTACTTTTTTAAATTTGTTTTATAATGGATTAAAAGATCAAACAATTAAGGAATAATTAGTTATAGGCCACTATGAAAAAATGATAATTAGAGATATGCCACTCTTAAATTGTAAATTAGTTTTATGCCACCATAAAATGGTTAAAATTAGTTTTATGTCATTATTTTCGATCAAAATTAGAGATATTTCATTCAAATTAGAGAAATGCCACTCTAAATTTTTTAAAATGTCCAAAATACCCTCTCATAAGAAATGACAAAGAAATTATTGACATGAATTAAATTTTAAATTTCAAACTTTGAAATTTAAGATCTACAAATTTCAATTTTCGAATTTTAGATTTTAAAATTTTAAACTTTCGAATTTTCAAATTCAAAATTTTAAATAAAAATTTAAAATTTTGAATTTGAAAATTTCGAATTTTAAATTTTTATATTTCAACTTTTGAGATTTTAAATTTTCAAAATTTTAAATTTTATTTATTTTTGTTGATGGCGTAAAATCACTTATTTACTTAACGGTGACATATTTGTAATTTTAATATTTTACAGTGGTATATTTCTAATTTTATTATGTTATAATGACTTATTTAAAAGAATATAATGGTCAAATTAATTATTCGGTGGCATAATTCTAATTTTATCATTAAGTGATGGCATAAAAAAAATTATCATTTAGTGATGGTATTTTTCTAATTTCTAGTTTTTACCGTGGCATAAACCTAATTAACCCAACAATTAAATATACTGAATGCATTTTATTACACATTTTACTATAAAATCAAAGTATTGGAGAACTTTCTGTAAATGCATTGACCAACGGATATCGTGAATTACTAGAAAAAGATACATCCCCAGTCATATTCGAACCGGAATCGGATTACAAACATTTTTTTAGAAATCTAGATACCATCTTCATGTTTGAGCAACTTTTGGTACTTATCTCAGCACAAAAATTTTGCAATTAAAATATAAACTCAAATTCTTCAAAAATGACAGGAATCCTAAATATTCTTTGTTACTTGTATATTATAATATCAGGTAACAAGCAGTTTTCAACTTTTTTTAAAAAATAATTATCATTCTCTTGAAATTAGAATAAAAACAAAATTATTATTGAGATATAATGGCTGTTTGAGATGTAGTGTAGCTTACATAATTTCTAAAATGGTAAGGCGACTCGACTTCTCATTGAACGCGTCAAAACTGGATTCAATGAATACACAAGGACCCACTTGGGCTCGTATCAATGCATATTCCAAATCAAGAGTCAAGGCGACCTAACCCAAAATACGGAACCAGGAATTTGATGTTGAATGACTGGAAATACATTCCGATCGGAAAAATTGGGAAAATCATTAATGTCTGATGGCCTGAAAATCTGACACAAATAAATGATCTGAAACTCCACCTGATCTACAACTTCAGACAAACCAAAATCTCAGTGATTTAATTAATGTTTGAATCTCTCTCTTCTCTCATTTCTGCGTGTTCCCTCTTGTCTTAGATTTGAACGAAAGCTAGTGCATTCCAGGTATTCGACAAAATGCCCCTGAGACTTAATTTATACTGGTTCCTCCTCCTCCTTGACTGGCATCTTCTTCTCCTCTTTCAATCGATATGGTAAGCTCCACTAATGGCGCAGAATATTCCAATCCGCCCACTTAAAGTTTCACCGTCTCCCCTGAGTCTGTGTATGAGTGTTCGAGAGAGCACAACTTTTATCGGTGGCAAACCTGTAAAATGTCGTAGATAAAGATTAATGCATAATACAATAATTAAATGGATTCCATTCTGTCATAGAACAGGTCCAAGCATTGAATATAAATATTAAAAAACCAACTTCGATAGCCATATAAACCTCTTATTTAATTTAAAACTACTCTCTTTTGAAGTAGGTATAGGTGTACCCAGGGAGGTGACCTCTTCTTTAAAAGCTAATCTTAATAATTGCAGCCTGGTAGAGGAAGAGAAAAAGAAAGAAGCATTCAAAAATGGAGACAGTTCCCTTACTAGAGAATAGCGAAAGCAATTACAGGCAGAGCTTGTGGCAGCGAATCTTTGATGAGTCAAAGAAGTTATGGCGGATTGTCGGGCCAGCCATATTTCAAAGGGTTGTGATATATGGCATGATTGTCATCACACAGGCCTTTGCTGGCCATTTAGGTGATCTCGAGCTCGCAGCTCTCTCCATTTCTACAATCATCACCGGCTTTAGTTTTGGTCTTTTTGTAAGTAAAACTCTAATTAACAGTCTAAATTTCCTTTGAAATGTTTTGTGTATTGTTATGTTAAACATTGATGATGTGTTTTTTTTCATATAATTAATAATATTAACTGAAAAATAAGTATATCCACATATGCACCGACTCGTTCATTTGAAGGATAATAATTAGTTTTCACTCGTATTATTTAAAGATCTTTTCATTCCTAGAAACTTCAAAATCGACCATGAAGCTGCTTGCCGCACGGTGTCCCAAATTATCTTCCTGGCATCCTTAATCAGTTCACCTGCATGCCACACCCACTTTCCATACTCACACTGCAAGAATAGGTGTAAAGCAGATTCAATTGCATTAGCTCCTTATAGAGCATACACCTAGCAGATATAGATGAATCAATAAACTGTTACCTTGAATGGTTGTCAAACTGATTTTGGCTAAAAAAGTTCATAGCTTATGGTTTCAAATGTCAAAAGTAAAAAATCTTAACGAAACATTAGGGACATTAATTAAATAGGCATGTGATTTGCAGATCTCTTGGATGTGGGATTAGTTTATTATTTAGTAATTTATTTATTGACTGTATCTATGAATGAAAAATAAAACATATTGTAATTGTAGCTCGGCATGGCAAGTGCGCTAGAGACCTTGTGTGGTCAAGCATTCGGAGCAAAGAAGTACCACATGCTCGGAGTATACCTACAAAGATCATGGATTGTACTTTTCCTCTTTGCGGTCATGCTTCTTCCAATTTACATATACACAACGCCATTACTTAAACTTTGTGGTGAGCCAGATGATTTGGCTAAGATGGCAGGACACGTAACCATATGGCAGATTCCCCAGCATTTTGCATATTCTACGAATTTTCCATTAAACCGATTCTTGCAAAGCCAACTTAAGAATTGGGTTACAGCTGCCTCAGCAGGCATTGCCTTTGTGACTCACATATTCCTTTGTTGGTTGCTTTTGTACAAGTGGCACTTTGGGCTTATTACTGCGGTGTTAATATTGAATGGTGGCTGGTGGATAGTTACACTTGGCCAGTTCTTTTATGTGGTTTGTGGTGGATGCCCTGACACATGGAAAGGGTTCTCTGGAGATGCATTTGCTGATTTGTGGGAGTTTGTCAAGCTGTCGACATCTTCCGGTGTGATGTTGAGGTATGTAATAGAATATATTAATCTGGTTTTCAGAATGATCATACTTCTGTAAGATATGTAATGAGCTAAAGTAATTGTTCTTTGCAGCTTGGAGAATTGGTACTATAGGGTGCTAGTTCTACTTACTGGTAATCTCCCAAATGCTGAAATTGCTGTTGGTGCTCTTTCGATCTGGTTTGTTTTTAATGGTTTCATTCATACCTTCTTTATGATAGACTTATTTTAGATGTTTAGCTAGTCATATACTGGATAAACAAATGTTTAGATTATTTTGCAATAAGCTTATATATGTTAATCTTTTGCAACAGCATGAGCATCAGCACATGGGAAATGATGATCCCTCTCGCTTTCTTTGCTGGAACAGGGTTAGTATTGAAATATAAAAGTTTGGTCCCTTTTGCCAGAACTCATGATCCCTCTCTCTTGTTATTTGTCTCAATAACATATTAAATTTTGGTTCTCTAGGGTACGGGTGGCTAATGAACTCGGAGCAGGTAGGGGTCAGGCAGCAAAGTTTGCCATGATCGTGTCAGTGTTGACTTCCCTATTGATAGGCATAATATTTTGGGCATTGATTCTGACATTCCATGACAAATTTGCCCTCTTTTTCACATCGAGTAAGGTGATACTGGATGCGGTTGACAACCTCTCTGTTCTACTGGCTTTCACAATTCTCCTTAATAGCGTTCAACCTGTTCTCTCTGGTCAGTCACTGTCACCCTCAACGCGTGTATATTATTCATTTTTTTTTCCATTTGATATAACTGCTTTCTACCTAATTAATCCTAAATCGATGTCACCACATAGCCACATCGGCAAAACATCTCTAAATTGATGTCACTATATAGGTTGCACAACTCTTACCAGGGTACTTGCGGCGAACTGCGGCTATATAATCATTCAATATATGGATCTCTGCGCTTTGGCAGTGATTATTGTGAGACCTTATGTTCTGAATTTAAGTACTCTTAGATAACATTATCGAGCTATATTTTCAGGTGTTGCAGTTGGGTCCGGGTGGCAGGCATTGGTCGCTTACGTGAACATCGGGAGCTATTACTTGATTGGTGTTCCATTTGGGATAATCTTGGGCTTGGTCTTCCATTATGGCGTTATGGTATACTTCTTACCTTATGTCCGTATTTGGTGAATATGCACTTGTGTGAAAATGGTATATAGTTGACTTGCCAACATATCGAGCCAAGACAACATGTACAAATTACTACATTAAAATTGTTTATTTATTTTTTTCTAGATAGATGATCTCTCTATTTGTGATGAAGTTTGGCATCAGTCCAGATGTCACAAGACGTAATAATACAATTGGACTGATTCCCAATTCATCACAAATATTCAATAAAAAAAAATTCATCACAAATAAAGAGATCATTTATCTGAAAATTTAATTATACTTTTGACTTGCCTTCCGCAGTGGAGAAATTAATTCCTACCAGAATTACACCTGTCACCTTAGCAATATTTTAATTCTCCATCTGCTCCATGTGAGGGTATAAATTAAAAGATTTTGTAAATCTGTCAACTGATCTGCAGGGAATTTGGGCTGGGATGATTGGAGGGACTTTTGTACAAACAATTATTTTAGCCGTTCTCTCCATGAGATGCAACTGGACAGAGGAGGTCAGATTTTAATTTTTCATAAAAAACACCGAGTTACATTCAATGACTACTTAAAAGTTAAATTCCAATTTTGATGCTAAGCAAACAAGGTCAGTAAACGTTGAATTTTACTATCGCTACAAAAATTAAAAATAACAAAAGAACTTGACAAAATGTTTTCTTTTTTCCCCAGGCAAACAAAGCAAGTAGACGCGTATCAAGGTGGTCCAAATAATGATTATTTGAGCTGTTAACTTATCTATCTTGTTTACTCAATTATTTATTATGGAATTATTATATACTAAACGAGCCAGACATGCATGCTTTCGTTGTGGAATGCAAGTTTCAACAACTAACTTCACAATACATTACATGGAATAGAATACAATACACATGCTTTGTTCTTTTACTTTATTTCGTTTTCTTTTGCTGACTATTGACTAAAAGATGCATCATACCTCTAAAGGACTGTTTTATCCCCTGCCTCCCCCCCCCCCCCCCCCCCCCCCCCCCCCACACACACACACACACAGAAAAATCTATATGGGCGAGTTTACTATAGGAAAAGTATGAAAAATCACAAAAGGATAATGCATCACCCATTAAAAAAAAGTACCCAAACAAAGGGTAATTACATCATTAAGCATAAATGCCTTCCGAAGAATATCGTCCAGGCACCATGATGTTTCTCCATTCCATGTAACAAATGTGAGGAAATCAGAAAAAAAGAGAAAGTTAGAAATGGCAGAAAAACTCAATTATAAGAATATATTCAACAAATTCGTCGGCTATTTAGAAACACAAAAATAACGCAACAATCCCCACCGACCTCAAAGAGATTCGGTGAGCTGACAGCCTCATAAATTCATTTCCACACAGAGTTGACAGGCTTACCTATTCATTTCCATGAGCAAATGCGTTTTTTTTTCAGTCCATCTTGTATGCCTTTCCGATTTCATCCTTTGCTGAAGCACATTATCCAAAATTTCATATGACACGTGCATATGCTAACATAAAAGTAACTAAAAAAATATACCTGCTTGGTATTTAGGAATAGAGAGAGAAAGGATTATTTGCAGAAACTATCCACTTAATCTTCAGCCATCTATGCAGGCATTTCAACAGGAAACAATATTTTGCATTTATGATTTTTAGAATCCCCAAAAGAAATATGAATCGAAAGATTCGAAACATACTAACAAATGAAAGATTGATACCTTCTGCTTGAGCATCAATTGGACATTCATCATCTCTTATCTAAGATGTAATTATTTTTGCAACCGTTAGTAATTCAATATATAATCATAGATATATTTTTTGTAATAACTACATATTTTTATGATTTTTAAACATTCACCTATGTAAAAACAAACTCAAATGGATGCCAAAAGGTACCAACACATGCACAATTTCATTCCAAATTAGAAGAAGATAGAAGTTAATCCATCAAAGATAACAAATTAAAATTCATATCTGGATAGAAAGAAGACTGTTCAATAATCAAGCTCAGCTAACAAAAAGAAAAATCATGCAAATATCCTTAAAACAAGGCAGAAGGCCCAACTCAACTCACCTATTGTTTCCCTATCTCAGTAAGGCTGGGGAGTATGGTAGGTTGAGGCCAATAGAAAAACTAGTCTAACTAAAAGAGCCCCGTCATCGTCTTTCAAGCTCCACAACCAGGTGCAAGAGACCTTGCTGCAAGATGTGATCTTGAGATCAACCAAGAGGATGAATAGCAATGCACATGAAGCCAAATTGATAGACATGTCAGGGGTTTCCAAGGTAGAAATGGCCTGGCATATAACAAAAGAAATTCAAGTTGTTGACTCCAATACTCCAAGTCCCCCTCTGATATCTCCTGCACGCCCCTCCAAAAGTTTTGATTTTTTGTCACAGATCCTACTTAGGTTTTACTTGAATGAGGTCCAAACAGCCTGAAGAAGCACGTGAATGGCTCAAAAAGAAGCCGCAAGATGACATTTAAGCAGAATGTATCTCGACATGCGCTTATTAAATAACCTCGCCAATGGCATGCCTTGGGCTTCATATTAAAATTAGTAACACAAGTAAAGAAAAAGGATTCAATGCAAAAGTGAAGAAATGAGAGGAATGAATATATATATATACAGCCTTTGCTTTACATATGACAGCAGGTGCACAGAACAAAGCTAAAATGTGGAAATGATGCAATTTTCAGAGTAAATGTATAGGATCAGTATGAAAACATCTGTCTCTTTTTAATCAATTCAACTTTGGACCATGATTGTATGGTAAAAGGAACTTCCTTCTCAGTGAAATCATAATACAGAACCAATACGTACAATGCTCAAAATTTAGAAATAATGAAACAGATGCAGTACCAGCTCCAGATGAGGTTGCTTCGTGAAGGTGTCCGAAGCAACATCCATACACATGAAGTGCTCCCTGACTGTCAAGGTCATATATATTTTAAAGCTCAATACTGTCATCTCTTTTATTTATTCACACAAATATCTGTTCTGACAGTGCACTCTATGTTGTATCTTGAGAACATGTCAAAAACAAAAATAAAACAATAAAAATATAAGATTTAAACCTTCCTTTCAATTTACTTGTTGGTGATTTCCATAAAATGGGTAACTACTATACGCCTTTGAGTACATCGATTGATTGATAGGCTTGGGAAATGTATATATGCCACATCTGCATATTGTTTGCCCGTATTATCTTTCACCTTTTAATAAAAAAAATAATTGGTACACAAAAGTAGAATTACGATAGAATAACGCAAAACTCCTCTGAAAGTTACAGATTTATAAGCTGTGATTCACCAAATTTTTGCCTCAGAAAAGACATACTATTAAGTATTAACATTTCTGTTGTTGTTATCTAAACCTTGGTATGCTTCTCTAGCACATTCTCTGCAAATTAACAATTAAGGAAGTGCAATTATATCCTTGATAAATTACAATTATATCTTGGATAAAACATAGGTGAAATCACTATTATTGTAATTAGTATTATCACTTTATCAGTGATTGGTGAGAAGGTCAAATAGACTATTTGATAAACAAATACATAAAAGAAAAACTAATTTCTATTAGTGATGCACGATAAAATAAACTGCATTTTTGTTGCCCTAACTGGTTACCGGCGTGTAGGCATCTCCCTCTTTTTCTCCTACTGGTTCAGCAAGTGCGCCATACCACGTCATTTTTCTTTTTCAACTCACTCTGTCATTTTTTTTTTCCAACTCAGTCTGTAAGGCAAGGAGATGCCAAAATATCAATTTATTTGGTGTCCATAAGACATGGTAGGATAAACAATAGGAAATAAAAATCACATAACAAAAATTTATACTAATGCTAACAGTATGAAATAATTATAAACAACCATGAAGATGTCGGTCGCCTGCGCTCAATGCTCTAACCATTGTTATGTTCTTTCAACAAATAACTGTTTTAAAGCAATATACTACAGCACAAAAAAATAACCGTAAATTTCACACGATACATGATTGATGCTTGATGAAACGGTTCTCACACTAACATCTTAATATGCACCGAACTGCAAAAGAATATTCCCATTATCATTTTATTTGATATCCCATAATCATTGCAAGACCAATTGGTCTTGCCACGTTACTGGCACTTCAAATGGGACAACTAGCAAGCATTTAAAATTTTATATTCATCCACATTAACACAAAATTAAATTGATACTATAAACAAAATGAAATTACAAGAACTAATATTATTATCAATATTACAAAGAAAACGTTACAAATTAAATCAAAAATCAATTTAAAATTAACATGAAAATACCAGTATTCTATTTGACAGTACAAACAATGAAAGAAAAAGTAGTCGTAATGACATGTTCAATGCTTTCTTCCTACTTGTTAACAGATGCAATTGGATTTTGAATAGATTTCTTGATTGATTGTACAACAGAGTCATACATATATAGAATATAAAACCTGAATAATAAAGAAACATAAGTCAGAATCAAATCCTAAATATTATCGATATCAGAATAAAATTTGGTTCATTACATAATCATAAATTACTATAATTACAAAGATCTAGGTATTCTGTATTACTCCCTCTCAAACTAAGCATGACTTGGTATGTGAAGTTTGCATATGTGGTATGCCATCGAATGAACTGAACAATATAATGACTCTTGAGTGATTGATGCACAAGATGGAATTGTCATCGGGTACTCGACATCATCTTCTAGGATGACTTAAGCGAATTGGTGCGCGAAGAAACCACCAGGATGGAACGGAAACTAAATTTTAACCACCATTAATGGTTTACATCAACGGAGAGAGGTGGTGAGGCGCGGGAAACACCGTTTGAGGTGGCTAGGGGCAGCGAAGACACGCAAGTAGGCCGGGGGAAGCACCACTGGCCAGCGGCCACCATGGCATCTCAGATTTGACCCTTCTTTGAATAGTAAACTGGGACAGTACGGGAATAAAAAATTTGAAGAAGAAAGGTTCCAACTGGATTCCTCCAGTTCCGATTTCCTTATAGTATTGGACGGCCCAGATTTCATAGTTGTGATAAAAATTAAATACAAAATGATGCTCTTCCCAAACATTAATCAAACGGCATGAAAAAGAACATGCTCTAATAACCTAACTGATATGTTAAGACGGTTTAATGGATGTTGTGTTGTAAAAAAAATTATTTTCTCCACAAAACATGTATGTCATGAAATCTATAATCTATAATCTATAATATTAATTAAGTCGCGATATTTTTTCTCAATTTTTGACCGCTAATTTTTATAATCAAATTAGTTTTTTATTTTTGTATTTTTATAATTAAAAATAGTTTTTTATTTTTGAATTTTCTATAATTAAAATAGTTTTTTGGTTAAATATATTAAAAATTGTTATACCAATCATTATTTAATTTAGAAATTACATATATTTGGAAATCTAAGATAGTTCATACATAATTATTGTCATCTAAAAAATATAGCGCAGCGAAACTGTGACTGCCATATCTAGTATGAATTAAATAGTTTTCAAAATTGTATTTCCCAAAAAAGTGAAATGTCACCGCGCAGGCTCCAATAATTGTATTATTTTCATATATTTAATTATTTTATTAGTCATTATTAAATCTCAACATAATTATTTTAATAAATTTATTTCAAAAAAATTAAAAGTTATATCATTTAATATTACAGCAGATTTTTTATTTTCAAACATAACTTATTAACTTATTTTGAATAAATTATTTTTTCTAATTTTTTCATAATTTTTTTTCTTGATTTTAAGACATTAAAAATGATATTTTAAGAAAATCCGAGTTTTCGATCCGAGTCACCAGATTTTTTTTCTGAGTCATATAATTCGACTCCTGTGGGCAACAGTCCGAGTCCTAGTCCGAATCCAAGTCTGATTGCGAGTTTTAGAACCATGGAGGGAACGGACAGAAGGAGACTTGGTCTGGGTGTGGAGAGTTTTCTCCTTTATTTTTTTTTAATATTTTGGGGTGCGGAGATTTTTTTTTAGAAGGAAGGGAAAAATTTTGAGGACCAAATTTGTGGCGCCAATGTTTGGCGCTATATAATTTCACGTTTCAATCATTTAGTCTGCTATATCAAATTTTATGGTCTTGCGGATCTTTATTTTGCCAACGCTAATTATTTTTTATCTTTAATTACTAAAAATAATGAAATGGAAATTCTTTTATTCTTTATTTTTTTTATTTATTTTTTTGAAAATGGGCCCGTAGCCAACTTTTATTCTTTATTATGGACGTTGACAAGATCCTTTCATTTAGTACTATAGCACCTTAGAATGGAAATAGTCTTATGGCTCTCATTGATAGGTTCCAAGAAAACTCCTTTTCTATTTTAAAATTGAAAAAGGTCTTCCTTGGATTTGAACTGACATTGGGTCTTGCCAAAAAAATCTTGTCAAAGTATATTAATTCCAAGAGGATAAAAACATCTTGCCACGTTCATCTTTCCATATCCCCTTTTGGTGTACACGTGTAGTACCAAAATCAACTGAACGGGAAAAAAAAAAAAAAAATACAGCCCAGGTGCCCTCTAATCCAAGATAGCATACACCTACCAAATATTAAACATTTAAACTTGACCGACACTAAGCTAGCATACGAATTGAAACTAATTTTGCTAAGAAATAAAAGAAAAGTACAACAATTAGGAACTGATTTGTACATTCCGTAATTTAGTCCGAACATCTTTGTGACGAAACTACCCCTACCTATTAAATGTAATTATATATATTACCAAGCAACCAGCCAACCATCCACCAAGGCTGTCAAACGTTGACAACGGCAATGGAATCCAACATTTCGTTTTCCGTTCCGTTTTAATAACGGTACATATCAATAATTTCGTTAGTCGTTCCGTTTGGAAGGAATAGGACGGAATGACCAAATTTCAACTAAATACCACATAAACGTATGACGAAATCTGTTCCGTTACCGTTCTGTTTTTGAAACGAAATGCAAATTCGTACCGTGAAACAGAACGGACACGGAAAACGAAAAACGGTACTCCGTTGACAGGCCTATCATCCACCAACGTTTAGAAATAAAAAAATATAAAAAATACAAAAAAAAAAGAAGCAAAAAGCCAACATTCTTCAGAGGTATCTTTTGACTTTACTCTTTAGAGCAAAGCCCTTCGACTATCCATGATCACATAAATAAACCAGTATAATTTGCATAAAAGTAATATAATTAGGCTAGACATTATAATCAATCCACATCAATAATCTTGATTTACCAAAATATCTCCAACACTGAAATGCCTTGTTATTTTGTTTTAAGTTCTTGCTGCTCCATATGATTAACTCAAAATTTGCTCCATTATCATTGACAATTTGCCACGATTTTACTCGCAAAAAATTAGAACTTATATCTCTCCTCGATGATTCGAACACTTATTACTGTAAAAAAATTAAAGAATATTAAATTACTATACTCAGAACTTCTATGTACATAATAAGGACAAAAAAATTGCGTATATCAAGATGTGCAAACGAAGCACGAACATTGAGCAATATTTGACTATTAATGCCAGTTACTCCTGAAATCAGAAAATTCAAATTCAAGAAAAATTAGAAAGGGCTAAAAGAAATCTGAAAGGGCAAAAAGCGTCGGCTTTTATCTCCTCTTCCAATAGCTTGCTCTAGATTTCGCATCGTTGGCGGCTTGGCGCATGTACTTCACTACTTCTACGCTTCTCCATTTCTCTGACAGACCAAATAAAATCAACAGAGCACTTAAGTTTATTTCTTATGCTCGGCTCGTGGAAAAGAATTGAACAACCCCTCTTGGTCGCACACTCAAATTTGGAGAGTGAATTGGAGGTATAAAAGAAGATAAGTACTAAAGGAACTGGAGCGGGGTGTTTGAAACAAGAGAGAGAGGAAAGAAGTAGAATAGCGCTTCGTAGAGGAGTGTTCAGGTGAAAAGGTCAATTTTGTCATATTAACAATATTTGGGGTGATCGGACTAAACCGTGGGGTGTCCAAATCAATTCCTCAACAATTAAAGCCGAGGGGCTGTTTCTTTCATTGTATTGATGTATTGATTTGGCTTAATTGCTTGTTTACAACGCTAATAACAGATACAAAAGATTCTCTATCCTAATTCTCATTGGCTCACTGGTTAGGATCACCAATTCACCATCTTGCAGCAGCCACTAGGACCACCGACCGCCAACTTGCAGCAACCACCACTGGACTCCTCACTGGATGGATCCGGTTCAGCTGATTGTCTAACAGAGAAATAAAATATCTGAAACTCCACCTGCTCTGAATCAAGACATCTTCATACAAAACGTTTGAAAGTTGAAACTCTCCCTCTTCTCTCACTTCTGCGTGTTCCCTCTGTCCAGTTCAGTTTGTCTTTTGTGGTCTTTCTTTGAAGAACAAAAGCTAGTGCACTCCAGGTGTTCGAAAAAATACCGGCCCCTCCAATCAACGTCTTCAAAGAAAGACCACAAAATGTTGTTCTTTGAAGTCGGTATAGGTGTACCCAGGAAGGTGGCCTCTTCTTTATAAAAGCTGTATAGGTGTACCCAGGAAGGTGTTCTCTATAAAAGCTGTATAGGTGGCCTCTTCAAAGAAAGACCACAAAATGTTGTTCTTTGAAGTCGGTATAGGTGTACCCAGGAAGGTGGCCTCTTCTTTATAAAAGCTAATCTTACTACTTGCAGGCTGGTCATAGAGGAGGAAGAGAATAATAAAAGAAGCATTCAAAAATGACGACAGTTCCCTTACTAGAGAGAATTGCTTTCTATAAGTCTAAAAATTAGAGATGCACTCTCATATGACAAAAGTACCCTCCGCACTCCTCTCTTCTTTTTTTATTATTTTCTGAGTGACAAAAGAACCTACTAGAAATTAAATAGATATCCACGTTCCCTCTCAATTTTTTCAGCTCCTGCCAAAATGAAACATAGATCTAATTCCCAAACATAGATCTCTTTTTGTGACCAAGACTAATTAGTAATTAGTATCAAATGTATTACTGATTGATCAGTATCATTTTGCTTCACTTGTATTTTTGGTATGCATTATTCATCCTTTTACTAATCAGTATCAATTTGAGTTAATAAAAAACAGCAAAATCTTCACCAAGCTAAAATTGAAACTAGGAACTTAACTTTAAAGATAAGTTTATTTGGTACCGTCAAAGACTTCTCTTTTTAAAAGAGAACCAATAATATTGCAATGTAACCACAAAACATAGCTTTTTATTGCTTTTAACTCATAAAGAATGACAAAAGAAAAAATAGGTGATCCAAATTTTATTTGGAAAAAAATTTTAGGAAGGAGTAAGGGAGAAATAAAAATCAGCTAAGAGAAACTTACTTTAAGAGTAAAAAGGGAGATTAGAAAAGCCCTATCAATGGGCGGGCTCCACCCATTGATAGCTTCTCCGACGACGACGGCCACCCCTCCTCAACTTGCTCGCCATGTGCTAGATTAGAGAAGCTTGCCTGTTTCGACTGTTGCGACACTTCGCTGTCTAGGATCAGGTTTCCTCTACCGTCTCCTCTCCTTCTTCGACTGTTGCGGCAGCGCCTCCGCTCTAATCAGCAAGGTTACCGATCTAGGTCGCTAAAGAAGAAGCAAGGTGGAACTAAACAGAGCCAAACGGAGCCAATGAGGAAGAGTTGGAAAAAACTAATTTCAGGGACAAGGGAAAAGAAATAATAAAAATAAAAAGAGAGAGGAGTGCAGAGGGTATTTTTATCATATGTGGATAGGGGTGAGCAAAAAGCTCGTAACTCGTGAGTTTACTCGAACTCGACTCGTGAAAAGCTCAATTTTAACTCGAGCTAAAAGAACTCGAGTTGGCATAACTCGAGTTAAACCAACTTAGTTAATTGACAAGTCGAGTTTGAGTTAGGCTCAACTCGGCTCGTTGACTCGTGACGTAAAAAAATTTAATTTTTTGGATATTATCAACATAATCTATGAGTATTAATATTGAGTTTCAAGACATATTTTGCTTTAAATCAATGGAAAAGAATAAAATTGATGATAAATTTTATTTTTTATATTATTGTATATATCAATTACTTTAATTTTGAAATAATGTATCAATTAAAATTAAAAATTTGAAGTAGACATGCTCATGTCAAGTTGGCTTGTGACTCGTGAGCCAACTTGAGTTGAGTTCGAACTAACTTAAATAATTCAAAAGTGTTTCCAACTCGACTCGAGTTAGCTCGAGTTACAGCCGAGTCGAGTTTGAGTTGACCCGAACTCACTCGATCTTGGCTCGTATATAGCCCTATATGGGGAGTGCATCTCTAATTCTTTCTTTGAAGAACAAAAGCTAGTGCACTCCAGGTGTGTTCGAGAAAATACCCCTCCAATCAACGTCTTCAAAGAAAAACCACAAAACGTCTTCAAAGAAAAACCACAAAATGTTGTTCTTTGAACTCGGTATAGGTGTACCCAGGAAGGTGGCCTCTTCTTTGTAAAAGCTAATCTTACTACTTGCAGGCTGGTCATAGAGGAGGAAGAGAATAATAAAAGAAGCATTCAAAAATGACGACAGTTCCCTTACTAGAGGGTAGCGAAGGCAATTACAAGCAGAGCTTGTGGTGGCGGATCTTCGACGAGTCAAAGAAGCTATGGCGGATTGTGGGGCCAGCCATATTTCAAAGGTTTGTGATATATGGCATGGTTGTCATCACACAGGTCTTTGCTGGTCATTTAGGTGATCTCGAGCTCGCAGCTCTCTCCATTTCTACAATCATCACCGGCTTTAGTTTTGGTCTTTTTGTAAGTTCAAACTCTAATTAACAGTCTAAATTACCTTTAAAATATTTTTGTGTAATTAATTTGTTATTTTGTTATGTTAAACATTGATGATTTGTCTTTTTCATATAATTAATAATATAAAACTAAAAGGAAAATGTTACATTAGATCATCCTCTGGAAAAGAACAAAGTACGAAGTAACTAGTCAAGTCGCTAGCTATGTTACCCGTACAGGGTTTATACAGCGGATATGGATCGGGCACACGGTGCAGTCGGATTTGCTAAAAAAATTTGATATGACCACAGAAAAATTCGGCGCAAACATAAACTTCACCATGGGGAAACGTTCAAGAATTGTGGGGACTAAGGTACCAGAGTAAACCGGAGAGAAGTCCACATCCACCCATAATTGTGCTCTCCATTCCATATTTCATGGACATCTCCCCTTAATTAATATAATCATTTGTTTGGCGGCTTTTAAATAATCATTTGACTATGAAAATTTATGCTCACATATATGAAAAATTCAGTAATATAAAATATTTTAGATATTTTTCTAAATCTCATAAAATTTAATTTGCATAATAGTTTAGTTTTTAAATTGTTTGAAAATCTTTAAAAATTCCTTTGGCTATGAGAATTTATGCACTTACTCAGGGATATGTGAAGATTTTGGTGATATAAAATTTCTTAATCATACACTTATAAAATATTATAAATAATTTTCTAAATAATTTTCAATTTCATAAGAAATTTTAAAAATTTTATATACGCCAACTCTAATAATATTAAAAAAAAGTAAATATAATATTATGTATATATTAGACCATCCGTATCGAAAACTTTTTAAATTTTTGTATCGCTGTACCGGTACTATACCGGATACGATACTCGTATCCGTATCCGTATCCATGCAACATGGTACGTAGCTTAACAAAGAAATGCGTAGTAATTTATCTTACACCCCTAAATCTCATTGATCCTGCAGATTAAATAGATAGGTCAAACGGTACTTGTATAGTACTGGTACCATTTAAAGATCCTTTCATTCCTAGACCTCAAAATCAATCATGCAGCTGTTAGCCGTATGGTGTCCAAAAGGATCTTCCTCACAACCTCAATTAGTTCATGGGGATGCATCATTTGTATCATCTGCAAGTGGTCTAGTAGCTCAGGTGGTAACAGAATTGGACTCTCTTCTAAGAGGTCCAAAGTTCAAGCCCGCATGCTTCCGATAGGCTTGACGAGCCAGTGTAAAAAACTCAGCCATATATACAAGAAATGACCAGGGTTGCGTGTCATTTCTGTTTGGGATAAAAGGCTCTGACTGACATAATCACACTGCAAAAAAGAAGATTCAATGGCATTAGGCCCACATAGTGTATACACGTAGCAGATTTATATGAATTAAAATAAACTGTTATCTTTAATGGTTGTCAAACTGGTTTTGGTTAAAAAAAGTTCATAACTTAAAAATTGCAAAAGTCTAAACATTAGGAGTAATAGGCATGTGATTTCCCGATCTTTTTGATGTGGCATTACTTAATTTAGTAATTAATTTATTGACTGTATATATGAATGAAAAATAAAACATATTGTAAATTTAGCTAGGCATGGCAAGTGCCCTAGAGACCTTGTGTGGTCAAGCATTCGGAGCAAAGAAGTACAACATGCTCGGAATATACCTACAACGATCATGGATTGTACTTTTCCTCTTTGCGGTCTTGCTCCTTCCGATTTACATATACACAACGCCATTCCTCAAACTTTGTGGTGAGCCAGATGATTTGGCTAAAATGGCAGGATTTATAACCATATGGCAAATTCCCCAGCATTTTGCATATTTGACACTGTTACCATTAACTCGATTTTTGCAAAGCCAACTTAAGAATTGGGTTACTGCTGCCTCATCAGGCATTGCCTTTGTAACACACATATCCCTTTGTTGGTTGTTTTTGTACAAATGGCACTTTGGGCTTGTTACTGCGGTGTTAATATTGAACGGTGGCTGGTGGATGGCTGTACTCGTCCAGTTCTTTTATGTGGTTTGCGGAGGATGCCCTGACACATGGAAAGGATTCTCTGTAGATGCATTTGCTGATCTGTGGGACAGTGGGAGTTTGTCAAATTGTCGACATCTTCTGGTGTGATGTTGTGGTATGTAAAGAATATATTAATCTGGTTTTTGAAATGATCTTACTTCTGTAAGATATATGGAATGAGCTCAAAAAAATGTACTCTGCAGCCTGGAGAATTGGTACTATAGGGTTCTAGTTCTACTTACCGGCTATCTCCCAAATGCTGAAATTGCTGTTGGTGCCCTTTCGATCTGGTTGGTTTTTTAATCGTTTTATTCATACCTTCTTTATGATAGACTTATTTTAGATGTTAAGCTAGTTATATACTGGATAAAGAAATGTTTAGATTATTTTGCAATAAGCTTTTATATGTTAATCTTTTGCAACAGCATGAGCATCAGCACATGGGAAATGATGATCCCTCTGGCTTTCTTTGCCGGAACAGGGTTAGTATTTAAAAATAAAAGTTTGGTCTCTTTTGCCAGAACTCATGATCCCTCTCTCTTGTTATTTGACTCAATAACAATTTTTTTTTGAAGATAAATTGGGGGTCTCAATAACATATTAAATTTTGGTTTTCTAGGGTACGGGTGGCTAATGAACTCGGAGCAGGTAGGGGTCAGGCAGCAAAGTTTGCCATGATCGTGTCAGTGTTGACTTCCCTATTGATAGGCACAATATTTTGGACATTGATTCTGACATTCCATGACAAATTTGCCTTCTTTTTCACATCGAGCAAGGTGATACTGGATGCGGTTGACAACCTCTCTGTTCTACTGGCTTTCACAATTCTCCTTAATAGCGTTCAACCTGTTCTCTCTGGTCAGTCACTGTCAACCTCAACGCGTGTATATTATTAATTTTTTTTTTCCATTTGATATAACTGCTTTCTACCTAATTAATCCTAAATCGATGTCACCACAGCCACATCGGCAAAACATCTCTAAATTGATGTCACTATTTACTGCGTATTGGCAGTGATTATTGTGAGACCTTAGGATCTGAATTTAAGTAATCTTAGATAACATTATCTAGCTATATTTTCAGGTGTTGCAGTTGGGTCCGGGTGGCAGGCATTGGTCGCTTACGTGAACATCGGGAGCTATTACTTGATTGGTGTTCCATTTGGGATAATCTTGGGCTTGGTCTTTCATTATGGCGTTATGGTATACTTCTTACCTTATGTCCGTATTTGGTGAATATGCACTTGTGTGAAAATGGTATATATATAGTTGACTTGCCAACATATCGAGCCAAGACAACATGTACAAATTACTAGATTAAAATTGTTTATTTATTTTTTTCTAGATAGATGATCTCTCTTTTTGTGATGAAGTTTGGTATCAGTCCAGATGTCTCAAAACGTAATAATGCAATTGGGCTGATACCCAATTCATCACAAATGCAGAGATCATTTATCTGAAAATTTAATTGTAGTTTTGACTTGCCTTCCGCAGTGGAGAAATTAATTCCTACCAGAATTACACCTGTCACCTTAGCAATATTTTAATTCTCCATCAGCTCCATGTGAGGGTATAAATTAAAAGATTTTGTAAATCTGTCAATTGATATGCAGGGAATTTGGGCTGGGATGATTGGAGGGACTTTTGTACAAACAATTATTTTAGCCGTTCTCTCCATGAGATGCAACTGGACAGAGGAGGTCAGATTTTAATTTTTCATTAAAAACACCGAGTTACATTCAATGACTATACTTAAAAGTTAAATTCCAATTTTGATGCTAATCAAACAAGGTCAGTAAACGTTGAATTTTGCTATCGTTACAAAAATTAAAAATAACAAAAGAACTTCACAAAATGTTTTCTTTTTTCCCCAGGCAATCAAAGCAAGTAGACGCGTATCAAGGTGGTCCAAGTAATGATTAGTTGAGCTGTTAACTTATCTATCTTGTTTACTTAATTATTATATTATTATATACTAAATGAGCCAGACATGCATGCTTTCGTTGTGGAATGCAAGTTTCAACAATTAACTTCACAATACATTACATGGAATAGAAAACAATACACACGCTTTCTCTTTTACTTTATTTCGTTTTCTTTTGCTGACTATTGACTAAAAGATGCATCATACAGTCAGTCATTTTCCTATTCAGTTTTGGACCATTGGAGACCTCCGTTATTGGTCTGTCTCCGCTTGTTCTCTCTCAAATTGCGCATATACTAAAAATTTCTTTTTTTTTTTATTAATCATCATGCTGTAATTTTTTTTTATTAATCATCAAAGTTTCTGAACTCAATAATTGAAAGCCTATATATTACACATGAGGTTTAACAAAACGCAATTGTATTCACACATACAGCATTGAAACATGGCACCATTAAGAAAAAAAGCATACATTAAGAATCATTAAGAATGAAACATGGTACAAGTAAATGGATAAAACCAAATAACAGCTGAAACACATTTAGGAGCAACAGCTGTTTATAACCTCTACTGATTATAATATTACTGATACAATTAAGCCAAATAAATTAAGGTCTCTACTTTTTTTTTAAATTAGTAGAGGTTAACCTCTACCTCTTTTCATTAGCAGAAAAGGCATCCAATACAAACATCCAACATCAAAATATGATACATCAATATTGAGCTAAAAAAAATAATCATTGCTATTTACTGACTCACTGGTACCACTAATCTGGTTGGTACCAGTGCACCCTACTCATCTAACCTCAGCATAGGAAAAAATTAAACCTCAGCATAATAGCAACATTATGGAAAAATTAAACCTCAACATAATAGGAACATCAGGGAAAAATTAAACAGCAATAGGAAAAAATTAAACCTCAGCATAATAGCAACATTAGGGAAAAATTAAACCTAGGCTCTATCTTTTTCTTTATTATGACTCAGATCTATGCACTTGGGCCGAATAGGGACTGGAGGCAGTCATACGCATTTGTCTTTTTTTTTGAAGGTAGGTCAGCCGTAGCCATATTACATGTCATCGGATTAATTTTGTTTCAACATCCAGCACTATATAGTCCAGTCAGTACCACCATCTGATCTTAAGAAATCAAGAAATCCACCTACGAAATTAGTAAAGATGTTAGTCCATTAATAGAGATTGCCTAGCCTCATTACTATCTGTTGAGAAATATATAGTACTAAAGGCCAATCGCATGAATTCATATAAGATATGCATCCAACCTTATGCCAGAACTCACCATATATACTTAATTTCTAATTAATCTTTCTATTAGAAACTGCAACATGTTCATGTAGAATTTTTGGCAATTCTACATTCATTTTTTAAATACCGTTATTCAACTTTGTGATTTATGGCTAAGCCCTATATGTTTTCAAAATCTTTACCTAATTAATCCCATAACATATCTCTTAAAGGTATAAAATATACCAACAAAGATGTCCGTAATACATTACTTGCAAATCAGAAAATAATTTATTTATTTCCCACTCTTTGATTACGTCCTTGATATACCCAAACCTTAGTTACCTTTCACTATCCATCCATCCATCCCAAAAGAAGAAAGAAGCCAAGGTACAGCTTTAGCAAAGACATAAATATAAATGAATAATTTTCAGGTAATTAAATTAATGTACAAAAGAAAACGTAGAAAAATAGATAACCCACCTCTTTTCCACAATGGTTACACCTCCACAAAATTCGGTTTGTTTTTCACTATTATCAATCCATATAAGAAAAAGGGTAAAAAATAAAAAGGTTTGTGGCTTACTGGCTTGGAGAAGAAGAACTAAAGAAGACGACTAGAGAACAGAAAAGGACTACGGTACGGTCGTTACCTTGGATTCTTTCTTCTTTTGGTGGTTGAGCGGAGGTGGCCGGAATATTGGAGAGTCGACAGAAATGAGGAAAGGCAAAAATGGGGACTGGGTGGGCCTTCTGTGCCTTCTGTGCGGAGATTACAAGAGAGCGGCGTGACCTGTGGTGAGTGAAGAACCAGAGGGAAGAGGGATGGCACAGAAGGGGACTGGGTGCGTGGAGATTAGAAGAGAGCGGTGTGGTCTGGTGGGCGGAGATTAGAAGAGTGCGGCTTTGGGAAGGGAAGAAAAGTTAAGTGTAAGACCATGGAAGTATTTTGTTACAGGTTTCAATAAACATATATTAATTTTTAATGATATTAACTTTCTCTGATACGAGTAACGTTCTAGTACCGTCACTTTTAGTTGCCACAATTTTATATTTTATTAATATTTTAAAATTTTAAAATTTAAATGCTAAATCCAAACCGTTTATCTTGTTCAATTTAATGAGTGATGCGTTTACATATAAGTTTTATAAAATTTGAAATTGATTTGATATTAGATTAAGTGATTAAACGATGAATGTATTAGAATTAATCAGTCATAATTAACCAGATTCGTTCATTTGATGACCACTTGATCAAGTATCAAATCAACTCCAAATTTTATAAAACTTATATAAAAACACATCGCTAATTAAATTTAATAAGATCAACAGTTTGAATTCATCATTTGAATTTTAAAATTTTTAAATATTGATAAAATATGAAGTTGTGGCAACCAAAAGTGGTGGCAGTAGAACCTTACTTCTCTAGTATATAGAAAAATAATATTGCCCTTTTATTTTTAATTGAAAGGGAAATAATAAATTTTCAAACAAAAGACATTATAGGTAAAGTAATTTTGTACACTGGATTTTCTTTGTTACATCTCGATTTTGGGTAACCAACGTTCTCTTTAAATCAACTTTTAACTAATGTTTGTTTCCTTCCATTCTTCTCGATTCACCCAGTAATATGACTTGGAGCAAGAAAAATTGGTTACTTTTTCTTTCCTCAGTTCCCATTACACAATTCTGAAGCAAGTCCTAGGTTTTTCTCCAGAATTTGGAATAAAAGGGAAAGGAAAAACATTATAGAAAAAAAGAAGAAGTTTAGTACACCCCAAATTTGGGGGTGAATTAACTTTCCAGTTTTTCATTCTTTTGTATAGGCTTTCTCCAGCTTCTCCCTGGTTCACCTCTATCTCTCTTAAAATTTTATTGTTTTGGAGTAGATTAACACCACTTGGCAGGAGTTGGTCAGTTAACGTTTACCTCTTTCTGGAGCATACCTTAGAGACGGAGGGAATAGACAGAAGAGGACTGGGTCTGGGTGCGGAGAGTTTTCTCCTTTATAAGGGAGGGAAAATTTGTCAGAACCAAATTTGTGGCGCCAATGTTTGGCGCTATATAGTTTCAGGTATCAATATTTAGTCTTGCTATATCAAATTTTATGGTATTGCGGATCTTTATTTTGCCAACGTGACATTGGGTCTTGTCAAAATATATTAATTGCAAGAGGATAAAAACATCTTGCCACGTTTATTTTGCCATATCCTTTTCGGTGTAGTACCAAAAAAACAGCCCAGGTGCGCTCTAATCCAAGATAACATACCGGATACACCTACCAATTATTAAACTTGACCTACCAAAAATTAAACTTGACCGACAATAAGCTAACATACAAATGGAAACAATTTTGCTAAGAAATAAAAGAAAAGTACAACAATTAATGCTGAGGGCCTGTTTCTTCATTGTATTGATTTGGCTTGCTTGCTTACAACGCTAATATCAGATACAAAAGATTCTCTATCCTAATTCTCATTGGCTCACTAGTTAGGATCACCAATTCACCATCTTGCAGCAGTCACTAGGACCACCAACTTGAAGCAACCACCACTAAACTCCTCACTGGATGGATCCGGCTCAGCTGATTGTCTAACAGAGAAATAAAATATCTGAAACTCCACCTGGTCTGAATCAAGACATCTTGATTCTTGATACAAAATGTTTGAAAGTTCAAACTCTACCGCTTCTCTCACTTCAACAGTGCGTGTTCCCTCTGTCCAGTTCTGTTTGTCTTTCGTGATCTTTCTTTGAAGAACAAAAGCTAGTGCACCCCAGGTGTTCGAGAAAATACCGGCCCCTCCAATCAACGTCTTCAAAGAAAGACCACAAAATGTTGTTCTTTGAAGTCGGTGTAGGTGTACCCAGGAAGGTGACTTCTTCTTTATAAAAGCTAATCTTACTACCTGCAGGCTGATCATAGAGAAAGAGAATAAGAAAAGAAGCATTCAAAAATGGAGACAGTTCCCCTACTAGAGAGTAGCCAAGGCAATTACAAGCAGAGCTTGTGGTGGCGAATCATCGATGAGTCGAAGAAGCTATGGAGGATTGTCGGGCCAGCCATATTTCAAAGGGTTGTGATATATGGCATGGTTGTCATCACACAGGCCTTTGCTGGCCATATAGGTGATCTCGAGCTCGCAGCTCTCTCCATTTCTACAATCATCACCGGCTTTAGTTTTGGTCTTTTTGTAAGTAAAACTCTAATTAACAGTCTAAATTTCCTTTCAAATGTTTTGGTGTAATTAATTTGTTATTTTGTTATGTTGAACAATGATGATTTGTCTATTTCATATAATTAGGAATATAAACTAAAAGGAAAGTATAGTTCAAATGTTACATTAGACATGAGCGGAGACAGGATTTTGGAAAAAGAAGAGGGTAAAGAGTTATTTATACTAAAATTTCAAAATTGTGAGAGGACCAAATTGAATAGATCATATAGTTTTACATATAAATTTGACACTTTTAAGAGATTATTTGTAATCTATAGGGGGCAAATGTCCATTTTTCCTTACACTTGCCTCCGCTCCTTATTTCATCCTGTTGAAAAGAACAAAACACGAAGTACTAGTCCAGTAGTCACTATATTACCCCGATACAGGGTTCATACAGCGGATGCGGATCGGGCACATGGTGCAGTCGGATTTGCTTAAAAATTTGACATGACCACAAACAATGCAACTTCACATTGATACGATTAATTTCACATTAATATTATTAATACCTTCGAGTGGTAGGATAGCCTACTCGATCAATAGCTCAATACCTTCGACTAGGTAGGATAGCCTTTCTATACATTAAACGTCAAATTATTGTGGGACTAGGGGCCAAGGGCAGCGGAGTAAACCAGATAGAAATCCAAATCTAACTAAAATTGTGCTCTCCATTCCATATTCATGGACATCTCCATTTCATTAATTCCAGAAAATATATATATTACGTTTTTAATTTTTGGAGGCTTTTAAATAATCATTTAACAATGAAAATTTACGTACTTGCTCACAGATATTTGAAGAATTTAGTGATATAGAATTTTCTAATTATAGAATTATAAAATATTTTAGATATTTTTCTCAATCTCATAAAATTTAATTTGCATAATAGTTGAGTTTTTTAATTGTTTGAAAATCTTTCAAACTTCATTTGGCTATGAGAATTTATGCACTTACTCACAAATATGTGAAGATTTTGTGATATAGAATTTTATACTTATACACTTATAAAATATTATAAATAATTTCCCAAATTTCATAAGAAATTTCATATACGCCAACTCTAATCATATTTGAGAATGGCTAACGTGCCATCAATGGTACGGAGGGTCCCTTACCATCGAGTCATTTTTCGAGATCCAAAATTCAAATGGTCAATCCAAACTGTTCAAGTTGTTCTCCATATTGAAATATTCTTGGAGACCAAATTTTATATTTTTTTTTATATTTTTTTTTGCTATTTATTACGATATTTTTAAAAACATTATGATTAGAGTATTTCAGGTCCTCTAATTTGAAAAATATCATAATAAATAGCAAAAAATTTTGAAAAAATGTAAAATTTTGTCTCTAAGGGTATTTCAATATTGTGATCGACCTGAACGGTTTAGATCGACTATTTGAATTTTAAATCTCAAAAAACGAGTCGATAGAAAATCGATGGCGCGTTAGCCATTCTCTCTCTCGCTCGCTCTCTCTCTCTCTATAAATTTTTAAAAATTTTGTATCACCGTATCAGTACCGTATACCAAATACGTTACTCGTACTCGTATCCATGCAACATAATACGTAGTAGAACAAAAAAAAATTCATAACAATTTATCTTACACCCCTAAACCTCATTAATCCTGAGCATTACAATATATAATAGATAGGTCAAACGGTACTTATTTAGAAAGCGGTATGGTTGATTACAATAATATGCAAAAGGCATGTGATTTCAAGATCTCTTTGATATGGCATTACTTATTTAGTAATTAGTTAATTGACTGTTTCTATGCATGGCAATAGGTCCGTCAATGGTACCCTTTTAATTGTTTACCCTACCCGTATCGTATTCGATAAGACGGGTATGGGTAAGGTTTTTTTTCGTTAAGTTATCGGGTATGGATATGGATAAAAAAAAAATTCGTTAATTTATTGGGTAAGGGTATGGGTAAGACTATTTCGTATTCGTTAATTACCCGTACCGTTATATATATATAGTTTATAATATTTATCATAATAAAAAATATATAATTATGAGATTCAATTAATATGTTAATAACAAACTAAATAAAAAAGATATGCTTGTAAGATTCAATTGATATGTTAATAATTAAACTAGACAATTAAATTGTAAGATTTGATTGAGATAATAGTATATTAAATTGAAAAAGATATAATGGTAAGATTCAATTGATATGTTAATTAATTTTGTTTGATTTTCATTAATGCGCTACATCGTTCATTCATGGGCTATATTAAAAAAAAATAGTAAACTTTTTCAGAAGATCCCTTCTTCTCTGTTGTCGTTTGAGAAAATATTGTATAATTAGTAATTAGTTATGAAATTTTTTTTGTGACAATTGACATGAGAAGATATTGTGTGATTTTATTATATTTAAAGTATTATTCAATGTTGCACTTTATTAATATATTTATTTGTTATTATTTATTTATCTCAATTGCATCATTTTTTTCATTGAGTTATTAACATTATTACCCATTTTCTACCGTTACCGTACCCTTACCATTAATTTTTAACGGGTAAGGGTAGGGTACGGGTAAAGTCAATTTTTAACGGGTAAGAGTAGGGTATGGGTAAAGAAAATTTTAACAGGTACGGGTATGAAAAATGTCTATACTGTATCGTACCCTACTCATTGACAGCCCTACATGGCAAATAAAATATATTGTAAATGTAGCTCGGCATGGCAAGTGCGCTAGAGACCTTATGTGGTCAAGCATTCGGAGCAAAGAAGTACAACATGCTCGGAATATACCTACAACGATCATGGATTATACTTTTCTTCTTTGCGGTCTTAGTCCTTCCGATTTACATATACACAACGCCATTCCTCAAACTTTGTGGTGAGCCAGATGATTTGGCTAAAATGGCAGGATTTATAACCATATGGCAAATTCCCCAGCATTTTGCATATTTGACACTGTTTACATTAACTCGATTTTTGCAAAGCCAACGTAAGAATTGGGTTCTAGCTGCCTCAGCAGGCATTGCCTTTGTAACACACATATTCCTTTGTTGGTTCTTCTTGTACAAATGGCACTTTGGGCTTGTTACGGCGGTGTTAATATTGAACGGTGGCTGGTGGATGGCTGTACTCGTCCAGTTCTTTTATGTGGTTTGTGGAGGATGCCCTGACACATGGAAAGGATTCTCTGTAGATGCATTTGCTGATCTGTGGGAGTTTGTCAAATTGTCGACATCTTCTGGTGTGATGTTGTGGTATGTAAAGAATATGTTAATCTCATTTTTGGAATCATCTTACTTCTGTAAGATATGCATTGAGCTAAAAAAAAATGTACTCTGCACTTTTGCAGCTTGGAGAATTGGTACTATAGGGTGCTAGTTCTACTTACTGGTAATCTCCCAAATGCTGAAATTGCTGTCGATGCGCTTTCGATCTGGTCGGTTTTTAATCATTTCATTCATATCATCTTTATAATATACTTTTTTTAGATGTTTAGCTAACCATATACTGGATGAAGAAATGTTTAGATTCTTTTGCAATATGCTTATATATGTGAATCTCTTGCAACAGCATGAGCATCAACACATGGGAACTGATGATCCCTTTCGGCTTCTTTGCTGGAACAGGGTTAGTGATCAAAGAATATATCTTACAACTATATCAAAAATTGAGCCTTTTTTTAGCATATGTGCAAAACTCATGGTGAATCACAAATTTTTTCTCGCTTGTTAATTGTCTTAATAACATATTAAATTTTTTGGGTCTCTAGGGTACGGGTGGCTAATGAACTCGGAGCAGGTAGGGGTCAGGCAGCAAAGTTTGCCATGATCGTGTCAGTGGTGACTTCCCTACTTATAGGCATATTCTTTTGGGCATTGATACTGGTATTCCATGACAAAATTTCCCTCTTTTTCACATCAAGTAAGGTGATACTGAATGCAGTCGACAACCTTTCAATTCTATTGGCTTTCACAATTCTCCTCAATAGCGTTCAAACTGTTCTCTCTGGTTAGTCACTGTCACCCTCAACTTACGTATAGGATTATTATTTTTTTTTTCAAATGATATATCTGAGAGCCATATCAGCGTAACATCTATAAATTGATGTCGCTGTATGCGTCAACAATGCAACAATTTGACACACCAAATAACAAGAGAGGAATATTAGATTTAACGAAGTTCAGTACTAACTTGGTGCCTACATCCTCCACACTCACCCACACGATTTTTATTTATTTTCTGTTGTTCAAATTATATTGAGGGAGAAGATGAAGATAAATTGGCAATGAATTACAAAAGGCAACTAGCCCTTTTGATAATATTATTAATATAAAAAATTGTCTTTATTCTTCATATTTTCTTATCTTCAAACACACATCATATATCTTCTTTAATATGGAAATACACTAGTTCTATAGGCAGCATTCGTATGTAAAAGGATTTGACATAATAGTAATTTTATCTTGCCAAATATGCTTGGCCGGTGCACAACACGGTCAAAGTCCAAATCCACTCGGTCCGAGTCTCAGTGCCTTGGATCCATGTTGCATACTTTACTGTTCGGTCTGAGTAGACCCTTATTCGGTCCAAATAGTAGCTCTAGATTTAATATACTCCCTCTCAAGTTGGCATGTATATATCAATCATGCTAACTTGTCAATCACATTATTGAAGACTTTGCCCGTCACACTCTTCATTAGGATGTCTGTCATTTGGTTACTAGATATGACAAATCTAAATTTAATTTTTTTTTTGTTATTATTTTTTTTCTTCAAGAAATGGCGGTTCACTTCAACATGTTTTATTATCATGTTGTACTAGATTATGTTCCATGTCAATCACTATACGGTTATCTACATGAAGAACCATTTCACCATCTTGTGCTTTAACAATTTCCAACATAATCTTTCTAATCCATATCATCTCACACACACCCTTGACTAAAGTAATTAATTCTGCTTCTGCATTGGTGAGAGCCACTATTTCTTTTTTTTATTTCTCCAAGTTTTCTCCAACAAACATGAAGTATTTAGAAGTTGACCTTCGATCAATAACACCACCAGTTTAGTCTATATCTGTATAACCTTCCATTTCTAGATGACCTTTACTTTTAAATTGTATGCTTTTCCCTAGACATCCCTTTAGATGCCTCACAATTCTCATAGCAGCCTTCATGTATTCTTCACTTGGGTTGCACATAAACTAACTTATCAAACTTACTTCATAGGCAATGTCAAGTCTCGTATGTGATAAATAGATTAACTTTGAACCAACCTTTGATATCTTTCTTTCTTTCTTTCTTTATTGGCTGCAATTTGATTAGGTTCCTCACGTAACTTCAAGTTAAGAGCCACAGGTGTATCAACTGATTTGCAATCTAATATACCAATTTCTACCAAGAGATCTAAAATTTATTTTCTTTGAGAGAGAACAATACCTTGCTTAGACTAGGCAACCTCGATTCGAAGAAGGTATTTAAGATCTTCTAGGTTCTTCATCTCAAATTCTTTTGACAATTGTCCTTCAAGCATCTCAATTTCCTTAGTGTCTTCTCCTGGAATGATTATATCATCCACATATATAATTAAAACTATTATTTTTTCCAATCGTTTCTTATAGAACAGAGAATGATCTAACTCTCCTTGATTATATCCATAACTCTTCATTGCTTCACTGAACCTTCCAAACCATGCACGCGGTAACTGTTTAAGACCATAGAGAGCGTTGTTCAACTTATATAATATCTATTTAGATCCCAAGTTTGAAACACCGGGGGACAAATCCATATAAATTTCTTCTTCTATAGAAATATGATGAAGGGGACAATCTAGATTTGCTACAATTGATAACAACCCTCGAACAATACTTAGTTTTTCTATTGGGGAAAAAAATTATTGGTAGTCAATACCATAAATTTGAGTGTAACCCATTACAACTAACCTTGCCTTGTACCTCTCTACCTTACCATATATATGGACCATGTTTGATTGTGAACACCTATATGCACCCTACTGGTTAGTTCTCAATAGTCCATGCATTATTTTTCCTGAGTGCTTTCATTTCTATGTTCATAGCCTCAATCCATTTTGGATCCTTTAAGGCTTTATCTATGTTCTTTGGAATAGGTATGTTAAGGACCTAATCACAGAAAACTTTAAATTTGTATGGTAGATTGGTTTAGGTAACATAATTCACATACTTGACTTGTTCACTACCACCACTTTCTGGTATATACCTCTTTGGTGGAACACATCGGTTGTGTTTTGGCGGTAATATGTATCATGAGTTAGAAGAATTTATTTCTGGTACATCCTCAGGGACCGTTGTGGTCATGGTGTAAGGTCCATCTGTATCACTTCTTCATGTTCTTCAAGTAAATGTATCAAAAACTTCTTTACTTGGACTGAGTCCTGGATACTCTAGTTCATTCTCGCCCATGGTTACTTGTTTGTTTGATCTGAGTTCTGCCTCACTCAGTCTGAATCGTAATTAATTGTTTCCTACACCATCCTATTGAAACACTCATCATTCTCCTTCATTGTCTCCCTCTGTGAAAGTTGCGTGATATCCTGATAGAAGGATTCATTTTCCAAAAAGATAACATCCATAGACACATACCATCTTTTTGTCTTTAGGTCATAACACCTACCTTTTTTTATTTATACCAACTCCAACTGACACACACTTGATTGAACAAGTTTTCAATTTTGTCCTTTGGTATTTTTAGACGTGGACATAAACTACACACCCAAAAGTTTTTTTTTTGGAAGACTTTAGATTGAAGGAATAGAGACAAAAGTGTCAAGTATATTGAGTGGTGTTTTGATTTTATGGATCACTGAAGGTAATCTATTAATGACGTAAACTGCTAGTATCACTACACAATCCCAAAAACTTGTGGAACCTTATTTTCAATAAGAAATTCCCTCGTGGTCTTAAGTATATGCATGTCCTTCCTTTCTTCTGCACCATTTTATTGAGGTGTTTCTACACATAATGTCTCGTGAATAATTTCTTTCGAAAAAAAATATTCCATTAGTGTTTTGTTTACAAACTCTCCACAATTATCACTCCTAAATATTTTTATTTTCTTTCCAAATTAAGTTTGTACGATGTCATGGAAATTCATAAACATTATAAGCGCCTCATCTTTTCTTTAGCAAATATACCCAAGTCGTACGAGTGCAATCATCAATGAACAAAACAAAATATTTATATTCTAAAATAGATTCAACTGGGGATGGTCCCCACACATCAGAGTTAAATATTTCGAAATAATTCTAACTTTTATTCAAACTAATATTATATGATACACGGTGACTTTTGGCCTTAACACATGTTTCACATTGAGATTTTGATAAATCAACATCACATAACAAATCAAGTAGAATTCTCTTCATGTACTAAAAAGAATGATGACCTAAATGCTTATGCCATTTCTAGATTTGCTCTTCATTTTTTGATACCCTACTAGTCAAGTTAGTTCTTTCAGAATTCAAGTCTTCCATGTGATATAAATGACCCTTTTTAGTACCACGCTCAAAGATATCATTCATGAAAATTTCCTTAAATATACAAAAATCTAGAAACATATATAAGAACCACACAATTTAACTCTTCAGTAATTTGGCCAACAGATATCAACCTAGTAGCTAATGAGTGAATAAGTAATGTATTATTAACAATGAAAGACTGAGAAATTTCCACATCTCATGCTCCTCCTATATTCCATCCCATTAGCATTGTAGATTTTGTGTACTCTAGGTTCTTTTAATTTCTTGAGATCATTTCCTATAAAGGTCATATGGTTTGTGGCACTCGAGTCAATTACCCAACTATTCAACTTGTGATGTGTAAGAAGAGACATACCTTGACTTTCTGATTTACCCAACCAATCTAATTTTTATTAACCTTCAGATAGCGTATGGACTTGACAAAGTTATACCATGCTTGTTCCATAATCTATCATGTCTGGATGGGTTGACTGCTCCTCAATTTGGAACGAACTAGTTTTTGTTCAGATCAAGTTGCCTTCTACTCGGACTGAGTTCTCGTCTGCTTGAGCCAAATTGGCCCGAGCTTGAACTTTATTGATAGCCACATATGCTTGTGACCTTCCATGTTGCTTTCCTTTCTTCCTTTTGAACAAGTATGGATACCTAACTAATTCAATACACTTTTCTCGTACGTGGTCCATCTTCCCACAATAAGTGCACTTCAATTTTGATTTGTTTTGACTATGGAAATTAGAACTTTTATAATAGATAACCACAGAATTTTTAATCATATCTTCATCTCCCTTAAGTATGATTGTCTGCCACATGACCTCTCGCTGGAAAATCCCATAAGCATGTTTAACTGTTGGAAAATTGTAACACAATTGACCTCAGACTTTCAAGACGATCATTCGGTCCGTCCAGGAAGATGTAAACCCTGGATTTCTCCAGATACTCTCTGAACTTCTTTGTCTTCTGCACTCTTCATGGGTTTAGAGCGCCGAAAATCAATATCCCTCCACATCCCTTGTAGTTTGTTGTAATATTCTTCTAATTTGTCTGTATGCCTCACTCGAGATACCCTTCTATTTAGTTCAAACACATGTACTTCATCATTGTCATCATAGTAGGTTGTTGCAAGAATTTATCACATCTCACTTGTTGTTGCGTAGAGAAGGTAGGTGGGCATGAGAATTAGATCTAGTGAATTGATTAGCCAGCTCTTTTACAATGGAATCTTCTACACTCCATTTAGAGTATCCTACATCATCAGGTTTAGTTGGTGATATCAGTCAGGTGATGCATCTTGTCTTTTCTTTCAACATAGGAAAGTTGGTTCCATCTAGTTTGATTGAGATTGATGAGACAGATATCTCAATATTAGATATATCAGGGGGTACTTGGTTAAGGAGGTTGTCTTTGAAAAGATATGAGCTGAGTCATCTAGGCTTGTTGAGCAATTACTAGCTCGGTTAACTTTTCAGGATAGAACAATCTTCAGTGATGTTGGTACCAGTCAATCAGTAGAAGAAAGCTCCATCTTCACTCTTTGCTTTTTGATGCGCCCCTCGACCTTCTCTTCGCTTCCTCGAAGGTGATGATTTGGGACTTGCCTTTGGTAGCGTAGTTCATACCTTTTATTCTTCATCTGAGTCTTCCCGAGAAAGTGCACAACAAATAGGTCCCTTTTCGGAGTTCCGCTTTCACTGGACTTGCTTGCTCAAATTCCTTCGGTTGAAGCAGCTTGGCTTGGGTAGAATAACGTTTAGGCGCTAAAGCCCTTCGATCAAATGAAAGTCCCACATCTGAGTCAATAGCACTTGAGTCGAGGGATGCGTATTAAATCCCGTTATGTACCTGACAATACTTCTCTTCTTTGAACCTCGTCTCTCATAGAGCTTCAGTAAATTGATAAAAACACAAAAGGCAAAAACAAAGTCTCATGCGTTCAAAATAAAAGACCACTTCATTCTTTACTTGGGCTCACACTCACTATACAGCCCAACTAAACCCGGAATTCTTAAACCCTTAACTCAACTCTGGACCTAGAAAACAAATACTCAACTGCTTCTCTTTCGCATATAGATTAGTCACCTCCTCTGTCTGGAGATGCGCGAAATAACGTGCAAGTCTATCAGGAAGGCCGGTCTAAGAAAGCTTGAGCTGCCTCATTCTCACGGTGTATCAATGATTCAGCGGAGGCCAGCATCTAGATGGAATTTGGAAAAGATCCTTCCGGAGGGATGTTTTGTTAACTTGCTCCGTAGATGGCACGGCCTGACTAATGAAAAGGTAAGCCTAATCTGGAAGAGGGGCTAAGCCTACCTAATATAAGAAGAAAGGAAAATCTAAAAGCAAGATTGAATAGGTATAAATCAATATTGAACATTCTCGCAATACACAATTTATTAGATTAACAAAACTGAAACAACTCCTTTTTTCCAGCACACACGACAAAATAAGCTTTCCACTAGAAATTAGAGCTGTCAGAATTTCCTCATATTTTCTTATGTGATCGTCAAATGAAGAACTTTGTAGGCATCCAAGAGGCTAGTGTACTCCTTGTCAATGTACACTGGCACTATTGAATCTTCTTCATTATGAAAGTCTACTCTTGGTAGAATAAGATCTATGTCATGGCAATCCATCATCACATTCAACGCTCCCAAAAAACGCTTCTCTCCATATTACATCCATGTTGTCTGCCAAAACGACTCACTCACACCTCGATACTGCTAAAACAATAATGCTCTTTGGGGAATCCTGTGAGCTTGAGTGAGCCATACCTTCCTTAGTTGCACCAAAAAATCCATAAGATATATAGACATCTAAATGTACAGAATTTCATAAGCTTTTTTTCAGATAAAAAACACTACTCTCATCGTTGCACCCCTTTGCATTTATATTTCTACGGAAAATCCTACTAGTATGAAAGAAAGAAGTATTTCTGTCACCCAGCGAGTAACTACTAATGTTGCGAGCGAAAAGAGCACGAGATTTTTGGAACCATAGCATCTGTTCTTGATCTAAAATTGCTTACAGAAGAACTACATCTTTTTAGTTCTTAAGCTATTCTATTTTGATTTGAAAGAATGAAGTGAATCGGGAAGCCCACCTCGAGAAACAGGGATGAGGCCTGCTCCGTACTAGATCGTATCTTTATCCTATTTCCCGTCCACGCAATTGGTCTTGAGCAATGTAGAGCAAGAGATGGAGGAATTGAACTAGAAACAGAATTTCTCATATATGGCTGGTGGGCAGGCATTATTAATGATCCGCTTTCCTATCGCATAAATGCCTCTTTTTAATATCTGCTTGGGCAGTGCTTCTTCTCCTTTATGGAGCTTTTCTAGTAAGATGAATTCTTTTTGTAGGCAATCAAGGTAGAGTTAAGAAGTAGTGTGCTTTTTCATTTTCGTTCTACTTTGAACTCGTTAGAGTGAGCCCAAACAAGCAAGGGAAAGAAGGCCCTTATTCAGCTACTTAACTTGGATACTTGCTTTAAGAAAAAAAGGCTGGATTCCAGATAGATGTTTGATTGCATCCGATGCGGAAAGCATAGGAAAGCAGAAGAAACTAATAGTTCGTATAGCAGTGTCAGTGATAACTGCACATTATTCGTTCCTATCAAATAAACTAAACTAACAAAGCAATTCAAGGCTCATCCACGTGAAGATATTGCAAGTCTGCACTATGCACCAAAAGGTTCAAACAGGCCCTACCTCTCCTAAGAATTATTTAACTGAATAAATAACTGCATATCCGCTCAATCCAGTTCTTCTTTGCCTAAACGTTGACTCTAAATACCTGACTTCTGAGCGCTGCATACGTTTCATTGAAAGAAGCATCAAAATCATTAAGTCCTTTGACGTTACTAAAGTAAAGTGGCCGAGGCAAGCTTGATAGCCAAGACAGAATCAACTAGTTAGACAGTTGCTAGCGAAAAAGCCTATTTCCAGCTATGAAAAAATCAAATAGTGCATTTAGTTAGAAGTGTGTAGTTTAGTTTAGATAAGTAGGGTTTAGTTTCAAAGCAAGAAATGCAATGCATGTATGTCATATTTTTCTAATCGAATTAAGAGTGGAGTTTGATTAACTTATCTACTAGCTTATTTTGTTACCTGTTTATGCGATAATTGTGCAACTAGAACAAAATGGTAGAAGAGTAGCCTACCAAAGAGTTAAGGTCTGGGATCAAAGGAGATTGAGAGGTCATTCCCTCCCCCTATCTTACAGCCCAACGAGGAACGAGAAGAAAGAGTTACCTGTCCGGCCATCATCTATGTCAACGTTCGCAGCATTATTAAAACAAAGGAACTGGACTTTTGGGAAGACAGACTTTATTACTGTCATCAGCATACCGTAATGGTAGAATCCTCTTTGATTTTGACCTGCGGTGTACATCCCTTCTTGAAACTTCGTGTCCAGTTGATGCAGAAAGTAGTTCATTAGAAGCGGTGAGAGGGAAGTCCCTTGTGGAAAGCCCACCCTCTTCGTAGTCATCCCGATAGTTATCGTATTGATACATATTTGTCCTCTGCCGAGTAAATAGGTAAAAAAGGTAAAAAAGAGAAAATAAATCAAGTAGGTGCGGATTTATGAAGATTGATTGGGGCAGTAGATGGGTAATAAGGGGATCCCAGCCCTGCAATACAGAAGGATCCACAAAGTCGTGTGTGCTCCCGCTGTCTAGCAATGCATAAGAGGCTCTATTCCCAATCAAGCCTTTCAAACTCATTGTTCTGAGATGGGGATTTTTGGAGGTTGCATGGAGAGATACTACAGCCTCTTCTACTTGAAGGAGCTAGTGAAGGTTTGATGAACTTGACTACTCGGAAAGACCGAAGTTACTGCCTGCTTTGGATGATATCAGTCCATCTCTCTCTCAAGGCATAAATCTGCAAGGAAGTTGACCAGATGGAGAAAGTCTAATTAGTGGGAAGTAGAAAAGAAGAAAGGTGCTAAAGTGAAAGAGAAGTCTGGAGAAAAATAAATCGGCAGGCAATATTCTATTTCTTTGAATTAGATGTTTGATATTCAAATTGGATGACTGGTTACGAAGAGACCGTTTCATTTTTGTAGGATGGTCGGGCTTATTGCTCTTTCCTTGTGCTTATTTTGCTTTAGGGGGTTGGTTTACAGGTACAACTTTTGTAACTTCATGGTATACTCATGGATTGGCTAGTTCCTATTTGGAAGGTTGTAATTTTTTAACCGCTGCAGTTTCTACTCCTGCGAATAGTCTAGCACATTCTTTGTTGTTACTATGGGGTCCTGAAGCACAAGGATATTTTACCCGCTGGTGTTAATTAGGAGGTCTGTGGACTTTTGTTGCTCTCCACGGTGCTTTTGCACTAATAGGTTTTATGTTGCATCAATTCAAAATTGCTCGATCAGTTCAATTGCGACCTTACAATGCAATTGCATTCTCTGGTCCAATCGCTGTTTTTGTTTTCGTATTCCTAATTTAGCCACTAGGTCAATCTGGTTGGTTCTTTGCACCTAGTTTTGGTGTAGCATCTATATTTCGATTCATCCTCTTCTTCCAAGGATTTCATAATTGGACATTGAACCCTTTTCATATGATGGGAGTTCCTGGAGTATTAGGTGCAGCCCTGCTATGCGCTATTCACGGTGCTACTGTGGAAAATACTCTATTCGAAGATGGTGATGGTGCAAATACATTCCGTGCTTTTAACCCAACTCAAGCCAAAGAGACTTATTCGATGAAATTTTAAAAAAAAAATCTCTAGATTTTTGTTTGAGTTTTCAGAACGAGCCACGCCCTGATACCAAGTAACAATTTCACAATCCAAACAGTAACACATAAACACAAGATTTAACAAGGTTCAGCACCAATTTGGTGCCTACATGTTTCATATTCACACACACGATTTTTATTTATTTTATGTTGTTGAAATTGCATTGAGAGAGAAGATGAAGATAAATAGACATTGAATTACATAAGACAACTAGCTCTTTTGGTAACAAACATTAATACAAAAAATAGTCTTTATTCTTCATATTTTCTTCTCTTCTGACACACATTATATCATCTTTAAAATGAAAATATACAAATTCTAAAAGCATACTTCGTATCTGAAATTATTTGACAGAATAATAATTTTATCTTGTCAAATATACTTGGTCAGTGCATAACTCAGTCCGTTGTCTGAGTAGAGTCTCAGCGCCTTGGATCCGTATTACATACTTCACGGTTCGGTCCAAGTAGACTCTTATTTGGTCCGAATTGTAGCTCTAGATTTTGTACAAACAACTCATACAATGTTACTGTCGTGAACTGGGGCAATATAACCATTCAATAGACGGATACATATACTGTGATGTGCTTTGGCACTGATTATTATATTGTGAGACCTTAGGATCTGAATTTAAGTACTCTTAATTAGTTAACATTGCCTAGCTATATTTTCAGGTGTTGCAGTTGGATCTGGGTGGCAGGCATTGGTTGCATACGTGAACATCGGGTGCTATTACCTGATTGGTGTTCCATTTGGGATGATCTTGGGGTGGTCCTTCCATTATGGCGTTGTGGTATGCTTCTTACCCTTATGTCAATAATTGGTAAATATGCACTTGTGAAAACAGTATATAGTTAACTTACCAACATATTAGTCTACATGGAGAGAAGAGTTAACTATAGTTAATTTACCATAAAAAAGTTTATTTGAAGTTTTTTAGATAATCTCTCTATTTTTTATGAATTTTGGTATCTGTCCAAATGTCACAAAATCTAATTATACAATGGAGTGACATCCAATTTCATCACAAACACAGATCATCATCTAAAAATTCAATTGTACTTTTGACTTACACCTGTCACCTTAGCAGCATTTTTAGTCTCATCTGCTCCATGTGGGGGTATACATTTTTAAATTTTCCAAATTTGACAATTGGTGTGCAGGGAATTTGGGCTGGGATGATTGGAGGGACTTTTGTACAAACAATTATTTTAGTCGTCCTTGCCATGAGATGTAACTGGACTGAAGAGGTTAGATTTTAATCTTCTTTTAAAAAACCGAGTACTTTAAGTTAAATTCCAATTTTGATATCTAGCAAAAAGGTCAATAAACTTCCAAAGATTAAATAAAAGAAAAGAACTTCACATTTTTTTTCAGGCAAATAAAGCAAGTAGACGCATATCAAGGTCCAAATGATGACTAGTTTATTGGTTAACTTATCTATTTTGTTTACTCAATCATGTACTAATACTAACTTGTGGGGGTTTGTACATTGCACGATCTATTTTTAATTTTCTTTTCTTTTTAATTTGGGCGAAATTATTTTCTGTTGAATTAGCAAAACATATATTTTAAATATTGAATGCACATCAACAAACAAAAAAAAGTAGATATATATACATAATCTAGAATTAAATAGTGCCTATTATAAATATAAAGGAATCTTCATTTTACTTGAAATATTATATCAATAATATGAATTGCCACAGCAATTTCATGCAATTGCATTGAACCATCAAATTTTTGGTCTTCGAACTATGAGCTTATATATGACAAAAATAAAAATACTAATCATAGGAAAATAATTTCAACATAATCTCTTTTGCAAACTAGAATGGGGAGAAACACAGGTAGACACCATTCTGGTTGCTTCAATTGTTGTTTCAAATTCTTTTGATCAACCTAAATTTGTGGAAAAACAACAGTGAAATATGCCTAATATACAAAAAGATAGAAAAAAAAACACCTTTTCTGATTTATCCCATACCTCTCAATATTTATTTTGTTGGCATTGTAAACATCAGCTGGAAGCTCTTTCACCAGTACATTAAAAGGAACTCAATCACAGTAGAAACGATGACAGTATAAACTATCTTTGTTCTAATTGAATTCATTTATACTGTTGTCAGATAATGTATTGCAGATTGGATGTCATATGCAGAATGGATGTTATCTAATCAGAACAAAGATAGTTCTAACTGAAATCATTTATACTGTTCAAATAATTCTTTGTTATATCTTTGTTCTACCTGACAACAGTATAAATGTCAACTAAAAGTGCATCCTAAAAACATGTAAGAACATTAAAAGTAGCCATATTGCATAAAATAGGAAAAGTAGATCTTATTGCTACCCAATCAGCAGTAGTAATGTGCTAAATTAAATAAAACATGAGAAAAAAAGGGAATACACAAAAACAATACCTTATTGTCCATATATTCTACCCGTTTAAGTAGAAGTTTTTTGTATGCTTTAATTCACTATAGCTTATTTTTCAGTATCCAGCTGCAAAATTAATGGTAATAAAATTAGGAAATGTAACATAACTATCAATTTGTTGTTTGTTTTCGCTATATGAAACAAATTATTCTATAATGAAGAATATTATTTTTTACCAACATACAATTACAATTAGCAATTCATATTGTTGCAAACAACATAAAAAACACAAACACATAATCAGTGCATTGAGAGGCACACGAAACATTACTAAACCAAAAAAAAAAGCAACAAAGATGCACTAATTAATCACAAAGAACAGTGGTGCAATGAGCAGTACAAAAGACTACCTTATAATATCGACGGGCCTTCTGAAAAATGTTGGTATCGATGATTGCAGCAAGGAAATTGTTTCAAATGGTGATGGTTTGCATGAGCCCTGTCAGGTTGGGCGTTAAACTTGTAGATCAATATCACTTGAATAACCATGAGAAAATTGGCATATTAGTTACATTTCAAATATAATCAATTTGTCGCTTATTATATTGTTTAGAAGTGACATTCTAACCTCAACATTTGATCAATTACATTGGTAGGAGTTGCAAGAATACCAACACCATACCTATATATGTGCCAACACATTCTTTAGTATTAGATGAAACAATGGTCATCCATAAGATGAAAGATGTGAAAAAAGAGAGTCTGATTGAGGCTCTGACATCTTAATTTAAACTCTTTTACTTCATGAGTTGCAACATTATTAAGTGAACATAACCAAACAACATTCATATTCAACTATCTTGCATTGAATCCGCTATTTTATGTTTTATAAGGGAAATTTGCAAATGAATGGACGGAAAAACCAAATATGGATCATTTTAAAAATGCTCTCTGGATATCTATGTACCTTTTAATTATGAAATTGTCAGCAACATTTATTATGATAAGTAACACCATAGCATTATTAGTAGTTTGTGAAAGTCATTTCTCAGTAACTTATATCAGCTTTCTAATGTTGACGATAAACTCCACTAATGAGTTCAATTATAGTAGAAATGAGAACAGTATATACAATAATTTGAACAGGTTTCACATTGCATATGGAAATCGCACAATGCAAATCACCTATAACCCATGTTATAAAGAAGCATAAAAGAACTGTTTGTGTAAAAAAAAATGTAAAAAAAATCGAATATGCAAGAATATTATCTCGAGTACCTATTATGCACAACTTGAGAAGCAATCCATCACAACATTTGTATCAGGTAGCGGCAACCACAGTTGCAAGGCACGTGATAACAATATGCTGGAAATAGAAAGGAAAAATATTAAAAGTAAGAACAGACAATTTGATGAGCACCTGATTTCATTATACATATATTTGCACCTAAAAGAAAAATTGCAAACAAATATCACGAAGACCAGTCACAAAGACCACATGAACTATTTCTAAATGACCATAGCTAGTATACAATCATTGAAAGTACCTTAAAAGAGATGCTTATTCAAGTGTACCAATTGGTAATTTATCCCCAAAATTCAAACAACTACATTAACTAAAGGCAAAATAAAGACGAAAAGCAAGGACAAACTTCAATACAGTGTCTCTTCTAGTTTCCTACCATAGCCTAACACATTAACTGCCACACAAAATTTAAATAGCCAAATAACCAAAGAGCCAGGAACAGATCAGATGAATGCATAATCTTCTTTAAATGATTAACAAATTCTTTCATATTATGGATTAAATCAATATCTAGCTTATTCGATATTGATCTGAAAAGTAATTTCAGCATGTTCAATATCATCAAATGTCATGTGCTTCATGGCTAATATTTGGGAGAAAAATAAAAAAAGAAGTTATTGCTTCTGCAGCAATCCTGATCTAATAGATATCAAGTTATTTTCAAAAGAGAGCAACAATGCTTTGTGTTTGATTTAGGATTCCATTTGGATTTTGTTGGAACATGTTCTTTATTTATAAGTTAACTACACAATTTGTCAGTGAAAACAGTTTTTGTTCCAATATTATAAATTTTGCAAGGTCTAACACAAATCAGGAGAAGGGGAATCAATATATGTACCCAGTTGATGGAGATGGAGAAGCTATGGCACAAAGAGCGTAGCTGAGAGAGATGGAGAAGCTTGAAAAGGTTACCTCGATTCAAGCTCCAACAAACCTCAAAATCAATTGTCTAGATCCAATACCTCCCAACCAAATGTAGCCTTGACTTGTATATGCCAAGAGACTAGTAAGAGGGTTAAGATGAGTTCTTCTTGTCTGAATCCGAAAGGGGAACATCTTGGATTTACTGCCGCGGCCTCAAAATCTAAGGTCGTCTTGCATTGGGTGTTCCCATTATGATAGAGAGAGCCACACGAAAGATGGTTGTTAGCTTCTATATCCACATCTTCGGCTGAAACATCGAGATGATTGAGGTCGGAGGAGGGGCGGAGTTGCGAGAGTGGGAGGAGAGAGTTTGTATAAGTGCTCGTGCTCCTCCATGCTGTTGATCGAACCGACCAGTTCAAACGAAGCCAAGGGAATGGTGACTTATTGGAATGTCCTTTAAGATATAATATCATATTTGTAAACTTGATAAACAACACAAAGAATTACAGATTTTTACATGGTTCGGTACAATTTGTGCATACGTCCATGACACACACACACCACCATTTTTTTTTTCAATAGTTTTTTAGTACAGAATAGAATAATAGAAGAAGAAGAGAGAAATGCCTCCTTTATAGAAATATAAGTAGGCATGAATAAACTTTCTATAAAACACAACACACGCAAGGAAATAAAATCACAGCCTAGCCATGTAATTTCGGCTGGATTCTTGCCATTTTAGACCGAGTCCACGGCTAGAACTCGGATCCTCTATGGCCTCTCGTTCACAATATTATATATATATTATATTATTTTAAGATGGAGCAAGATGTGCATGCTTTCAATTTTGAATTGCATGTTTCAGCGGAATAAAATACTTATTTCTTTTTCTTTTGCTGACTGTTGACTATAAGATGTATTTTAATTAAAGAACTGTTCCATCACATGCCTCATCCGGAACGAAATCCTCTGTAGTGCTACACGGTAGCGGACTGATTTTTGTCCGTCCGATGGATGATGGGTACCCCGTGATTAATATCAGACTCGTTGAGATTCGCGTGGCTCGTAAAAATCTATTCATCGAGATCAAATCGAGCGGACAAAAATCGATTCACTACCGTGTAGCCGATACAGACACTGTTGTTCAAATAATGCAGCCTCTTAATTATCCAAGAGGCAATGCATTACATTAGGGATGAAAACGGATCGATACAGATTGGATAGTAGTCAAACCATATTTGTATCCAGATTTTTTTTATCAGATACAGATACAAATACGAATTTATTCGGATACAAATACAGTTTGAATATTGTTGTATATGGAAACGAATACGGGTCACATTTTGCTCAATTCTTTTTTTAAAATTTATACTTTAACGCTTTATATAATTTTCACAGTGCATATATAAGTTTGTCACAAATTAGTATATCACATATGGTTACACGTTAATACCATATAATCTATATAAATTAATAGGCAAATTCTAATGTGGGCAGAAAAAATATAGATCGTCTCCATTTATTATAAATCGGACGACTTTGGATGATGAGATGATAAATTTCGCATCTCTAATGTTCTTTGTTAAATTTAACGAAAAATTCTTGGCGGAAGAAAAAAGTAGTCCATTCACTCAGACCGTGCGTGTCTTCGCTTATTTTGTATAATATCCTCCTCCACGCCTCCGCCTCTGTTGCCGCTTGCTCTAACCTCCGAATGAAAAATACAAAGGCAATATAAAGCAGACCCAGCCCAGCGAACCGAGAGGCAGTGAGGGGGAAAAGGAGGAGAGTAGGACACAGAAACCAAAACTGGAATGCGAATTGTGCCAGGAAGGCAGGAAACGAGGTAAGAAAGAAGAGGGAGAGAGAGAACAGAGAGGTTAGGTGGTTAGTGGCCGTAGAAGAAGCTGAGCCGCTTTTGTTAATTCCTTCTACGGTACTACAAACTTATTCTTAAAATTAAGAATATTATAACAATAGAATCAAAATTTGTGATTGTTTTAATAATATTTTTAATTTTTCGGTCAATTCTTGTTGTTACTTCCAACTTTTCGGCCTATAGCCTGGAGATGTAGAAGTACACGGACTTAATATTAATCGAAAAAATTAAAACTAACGTTACTGTTTATACGAATTTCGAAAATAACAATTAAAAATTCAGAATTTTAAAAATAACGTTATTGGATCGGCATTTCAATCGCCGAAAATACAGAACCCTTGGATCAGCGATTGAAACGCCGATCCAAGCTTGGATCGGTATTCCAATCGCCGATCCAAGGTCTGACCATTTGAGTCCGCTGAATTTACTTTTTTTTAGTACGCAATTTGATTTTTAAACACTCAAAATTGGTTTGCAATAATTTTTTTTGTCATTTTCCCGCTTAAAATTGTCTATATAAGCTCAATTGTCATCATTTATTCTTCACAAACTAAGTTTTTCTCATTAGTCTGAAATTGATAAACTTTCTCCTCGTCATTTCATATTCGCAATATCACTTCTTCGTAGGTAATAATTTTAAATTAATTATTAAATTTATTTTATTTGATTTGCTAATAGAGTTTTAATTTTGAAATTTTAAGCAAATGGGTCCTAAGCCAAACTGCGTCTCTTCTGGTGTTATTTTGAACGGAGATGAGCGGACTAGCGAGCAACGATTATTTTCTGCGTTGATGTTACAATATCATGGGAAAAAAAATTGTAGTTAAGAAATTAGAAGAAAATCAATATCATGTTAGGGGTCTCAAATTTTTTACAGATTTGGTTGAGAGGAATAAAGGTTTTGATCTTGGAGGGTCGTGGTTGACTCACCTGCCAGCAGTTCCACCTGATTTTGAAAATCATCCCGCAGCTTCAAATGTTGTCCATCTCCGCTAAATGGAATAGTATTATGTTTCTGTCATCGGTATCTTATTATGATCATTATTAGTGAAATAAGTTTGTGTGACAGTCGTTACTTGTAATATTTGTCTTATATTACTGAAATATGTTGTTTTGTCTATTTACTTTTATTAAATTTTTTATGATATGTATTGAAAATTAATATGCAAAGAAATTCAGAATTTAAAAATGCACACTATTAGAAAAAGAGCTAAATTTTATAACCATAATATAAAGTAACACACCAAAATAAAAAAAAAAAAACTACTTAAAAAACAAACCATTCAGTTGCTACTTAAAAACAAACTACCTAAGAAAACAAAATATTTAGATATTTTGGGTGTCCGCATATTGTAGAATTTCATCCCACCATGTGTCTTCTTCTTCGTCTTTCTTTTATTGTTGGTTGCTTACACCAGGATTATCAGCGAATTGAGCGGCTTCGTTCCAGAAAGCTGCATCGGCTTCTTGTTGTTCTATCTCTGTCATTCTAGCTGCTACAATATTTTTTTGTTCATCTCTCTCCTTGTGTCATCTCAGGCGCTCCCTAATTTTTTTTCTAATTTCTTCTTCTTTCAATTTTTGCTTCTCTTCGGCAGCCTTTTGTGCAATTTTTCTCTTTTTTTCCACCTCATCTTTATCTTTCCATTTCTTTTCTTGTTGATCCCACCAAGCTTGTTTTTCGTGTTCATCGTAGTGGTCACGCAAGATAGTCTCTTTGTAATTGAAAACCTGACCACACTTTGTACAGGTCACTGTGTGGTCTCCACGAAAGTTGTAAATTCTTTCATAAACAGTACAGTGTGTTTTTTGTGCTGAATATGGTTTTTCTGTTGGTGTTTGTTGGGGAATTGGTTGCGGTTTTTTGTAGTAATCTTCATTCCAGTCACAATTCTTATGTTTGAATTTGCTCAGCATTCTTTAGAGGTACTCCTTGCGATCTCTTTCTTCCCCACCATTAATGTGCCACTGGTAGTGTATTTTTAAATCGAACTCTATCCCGTCATCTTCGTAGATATTGTATCTGAAAGTGCGAAAACATGTGCGACATCTTGCATGATAATCTCATTTTTCTATTTCATTTGTATTGACAGAGGAATGTTGGTAATTTGGCCAGTATTCATCTCGGGTAGCTGTTCGCCAATTTGGGACATTACTATTGGAGTGAGAGCTATTTCCTTTGTCCATGACAGTGAATTTTTCAGAAAGAAAAATTAAGTGTGTGTTACATAATCTGGTTGAAGAAAGGTGGTTTTATAGACAATTTTAGACTTAGAATCACATAATAAAAAATTAATTTCACGTGATTCTTTTTCAGACCACGCCTGTCATTTTACAGAGGGCAGATAGGGATTAGTATACTTTTTCAGACTTTATCAGACCACGCCTGTCCTTTTGCTGAGGGCAGATAGGCATCAGTATACTTTTTCAGACTTTATCAGACCACGCCTGTCTTTTTGCAAAGGGCAGATGGGTATCAGTATACTTTTTCAGACTTTATCAGACCACGCCTGTCATTTTGCAGATGGCAGATGAGTATCAGTATACTTTTTCAGACTTTATCAGACCACGTCTGTCCTTTTGCAGCTAATTATTAGGTTAAACAATAAATGTTGCATTAATAATAAATGGTACATTCTTAATTTTTTTTTTCATGCATTAATAATAAAATTGTGCAATAATAATAAATGGTCCATTAATGAAGTCTAACAAATTTACCTTAGTCTTATTTTTTTAACTATTAACAATTAATAATAATATTAATAAGCAATCACAAAAATACATAATAAATAATAATATTTAATAATTAAATTATTATTAATATAATAACTAATAACACTTACCAATTTAATAGTAATAATCATGCAATAATCACAAAAATACATAATAAATCATAATATTTAATAATAAAATTATTACTAATATAATAACTAACAACAATTGTCAAATTTATAATAATATTTAATAATTAAATTATTACTAATATAATAACTAACAACAATTAATAAATTTATAATAATATTTAATAATTAAATTATTACTAATAACACTTACCAATTTAATAGTAATAATCATGCAATAATCACAAAAATACATAATAAATCATAATATTTAACGAATCCAAAGACGATCGACTACCTTGAAAAGTGTGGGAAAGAAAATGAAACAGATAGCAACGAGCAGTGGAAACCTGAAAGGTGAGCACAAACGTATGACGGTAGTTATCGTTGGGGAATTATGACGAGTAATGGATCAGAAAGTCTCAATAGCAAGTACAAGACTGAGAGAAGACTATCAGTTGTTGGACTTGTGGAAGGCACTTGGTACAAAACTGTTAAATGATTTAATGAGAGGAAGCAAATAGCTTTGGCGAGACAGACGGAGGGAGAACAATAGCCAAAAGAAATCCAACTTAAGCTGATGAAACATACTCTCAAAGCAGGTACAAATGTACTTCCAATGTAATCATATTTACTTCAACTCTTTAAAATGTATAATGATATAAATTCATATTTACAGCGACAATAAACGTTATCACTGTTGACATTGAACGTGGAGAATTTGAAGCTCAAGTGCCATTCGAAAAAAATGATCCGGGGGTAACCTGGAAGTACCAAGTTTTCCTCAAACGTGATTATCAACTGAGAGATCCTCAACTACCGAGCAGGCGTGCTTGGTGTAAGTGCAGAAAACCTCAACTCACAGAAATACCATGTCTTCATGTGGTTGCCGTATGCGGATATTGTAGGTGAGATGTTTCTGATTTTGTAGACGAACGGTACAGCACAGAGAATATGGTTAAAATATGGTCAACAGGTGATTTTCACTGCTACGAAGACGAAGATAAGTGGCATCGGTATGATGGTCCCGTAATCTATCCGGATAAGACAATAATTAATCGGGGCAGGCGAAAGAAGGATCGTGATTGGATGTGGATGGATGCAATGAGAAACAAAAATCAGGCAAACCAGAGGCGCCGAACCAGAAGGGATGCTGCGGCGACTAACGACACTCAGCAACCTATATCGATTGAGGACCTTCAATCTGGTCGTCGTATAGGTCGTCCTACCAACACACCGAGGACACGGAGGACTACAAGACCTTCTGCAAGAAACAGAACTCAATCTTCTACAGAGAACTAAAGTGAACCTTCTAGGGAGCCCGTTTTAACCTAGCCGGAATTCTATCAGTATTGATTCTCGCAAATAAAGTCGCGTCAGTTTTGGGATAGAAGGTATTCAACCATGTCGAAATTCCATTAGCGCGAGTGACCGATCAATGTCGCTCCAATTTCCTACAAGTCACGGAGTATCAAGTAGCAGGGAGAGTCATGGCGCATCAAGTAGCAGGGGACAATTTCAAAGCACAAGCAGTGGGGGAGGGGGACTACGACGTGGGGTTACCCGTCTAGGATCAAGGTTCATGAATATCTTACCAGGATGAGGCCGGCGTTAGTTTTATGTAATTTTTTTTTAAAATTTATCCTTTATAGATCGATGTAAGGGTTGACTTTATGTTATTCGGTGAAGATAGCTATAATTTTAATATTTATGGTTGACTAAATTCATAATATTTTGTATCTACAATAATTATTTATGGTTTTTTTGAAATTTTTTTCCGTGTAGTTTTGCAATCCTAAAAATGGAACAAATTAGAAGTAGGGTTCCTAGAAAATGATATCTTAGGTATTTTGTCGATTTTATGTTTTTTATGCGTTTGACCTTATGGTATGAAACTTACAGGCATGAGAGTGTAGCGCCTTTATTACCTAATGTGATATTTTATGAATTTGTTAGAATTTTTTCGCGTAGTTTTGCAATCCTAACAAGTGACGAAATCAAAACCAAATACGAAATATAAATATCACAATAAATATCACAATAAATATCACACTCGTATAAAAATATAAATATCACAATAAATATCACACTATCCTACTGATGTCCATCACAACGGAACCATTCCGGAGAAGGAGATAAATCACATGCAGCACCAGGCAAGTTTCGAGGCTCTCGATCGGGAGCAAGTCCTGGGGGAGGAGGGGGGGAGGATAAATTGTAGAAAATAGAGTGGAATGACGAGGCGGTTTGCTAGATGAGGCCCCAGAATCGCCGAATGGATGGGTCCTGCAGTGGGGTACCGTATGCCTGATAATATGCATCAGCCTGAGAGATAGGTGCGAGGGTAGACACAAAGGGCTGACTGTACCCTCCTCCGTACTGAGTCTGAGAATATGGTGGAGGTGGAGGTGGAGGGTAAGGACTCCCGTATGTGTACTGTGTGCTGTGCGGTGGAGGCCGCGGCTGTATGGTCTGGGGCTGCGGACGGGGTGGAGGCTGCGGCTGTGTGCTCCGGAACTGCGAATGGGGTGGGGCCTGCGGCTCTGTGGTCTGAGGCTGGGAATGAGGTCCTGTGGATCCGGAGTGAGGCTCAAAGACATCGGAATGTGACCATCTGCTCCGAACCAGAGGCTGACTGGGTCGTGGAGCATCAAAATATGAATCCCAATCATGCAGACTAAAATCATCCTGTTACAGATAATATTATAAAAATAATAAAAATATTTTAAATAATTATAGAATATTAAGCATGAAAGAAACAATAATATTAATAAAAGTGATTGAAAAATGTATTATACCCGCATGAAAAGCTGCTCCTCAACAGATCCCGGCTCTGGCACATCATTCTCATCATCCGTATCAGAGATAGAGTCGATGTCTGAATGAAGACTATTCGACTCTAAGAGTCGAGGTAATCGATCAGGCTCGCCAACAATATCCAAGGACGTGCTGCACCCTCCCAGCAATTGCTTCCCAGCACTACGAAATCCCTTCTTGACAACCCATGCACATCCTCGCAACGCTTCTCGCAAAGTATGCTTGACCTGTTCAATTTTTGTTAGCCACTGAATTATTTATTAGGTACAAAATTCTGCGTAATTTAACTTACCAAATTCATGTGACCAGGCGTCTCGCGAAGGTATGACAAGTTATGAGCCGGACCAGACGCTGTCCCTTCAGGAATTCGCACAAGATGCGCACCTCCATGTACGCTCAACCAGCGTCGGTAGTCGCTCCAAATATCTTCGCTCCACGGCCGATCCTCTATCACCCTAGCCTCATTAGTGTTCGCCCACTTGTTCACCTCATTCACAAATAGTTGATGCCAGTCAATACCTCGATAGGTATTATGCTGGTATCCCATCAATTCCTCCATTCTCGACCAAGGCTGTTTTATTCAAATCACAGTTAATCAACAAAATATAATTGCGAGAATTAAATAATGAAATTAATAATGTGAACAGTTAAATATACCTCAGGTGGCGGTGGGGGAACTGTCTGATAGAGCATAAACTGATGCATGACACGATCTACGTGGTGCCACATCACGACCCAATAATGAATGCATGGGATGCTTAGAAGGAACATCATCTGCTTAACCTGGGTACAACGAGGGATGCGGTCCCTGATGTGATCATAAGGCCTCCACACGACATGCTCAGGCTTCATTTTCATGCAGACATCCCTCGCATATTCTATCCCACTGCGAGTAGGGCCGGTGAACTTTTTCGATTTATGTCTCGTCGTCCACTTCCTGCATTTCCATTTTGTTGTTTGTTAAAGTCAAATAAAACATATTTTAAATATTACAATTAAAATCAAATCAACATACCTCCCATAAGACGGACACGAGTCAATACTTGGTAGACCCCAACCATCAAAATCCTTCGTGATCGACGGCCGACTAAGTAGTAATTTGCATACGACCACAACTGCAAGAGCAACCCAGGAGCACCAATATTTATATTGTTATTAATGAAGGCAGTGTCCAAGCCTCGGTATAGCATGGCAAGAGTGGCACCACCCCAATTGTACTGCACCGAGTTACTAGAATGAAGATCCTGCAAATAGGAATTATTTTCTTAAGGAATATCATCAACTCTTTCATATATTTAATTTCTTATTAAAGTGCAATAAATGTGAGATATTTATTTTTTGGCTAACCTCCAATAATTGCAAATAAAAATATGGAACCGAGTCACCCGTGCCGTCAGGAAATAACTCGCACCTAAAAATCTCCAACACGAAAGCGCGTGTGTATCTGTCGATCCTCGCTGCGTTATTTGTGCCAGGCCTCCAATCTGATTCCAAATGTTACGCAGTTCCTTTAACCTAACGGAATGAGATTTCCTGCATTACATTATTAATGTAATTTGATTGTAAGAACTATATATATTTAAAATTAACATAAAAATAAATTTTTTAAAACCTTCTTACTTCCGTTCTTTTTTTCTGAAGCACTTCTCAACTATCGGCGTGTCTGTATCCTCCGGCAACGCCAAATTCTGGAGTAACTGTATGGCGTCGTAATCGATCCGTCCAGTAACGGTTCTGGCAGCCGTAGGTATACCGTATAAGAAGCCCACATCCTGCAAATAGTTCAAATTTTATACATATATAGTTACAAAAAAAAATATTACAAATAGGTATTGATCATTACCTCTAGAGTGACCGTCATCTCGCCAACGTACGGAAAAAAGAAAGTGTGGGTCTCTGGCCTCCAGAACATGGCTAGACCCTGCAAAAGCGAATGATCGAGCTGCATATGACCTAACTGAACGAAATGTATCAGTCCAAGTGTCATCAAACGCTCATCCACCTTAGCAGTTCGTGACATCTTAGCCCTATGTAGTACTCTCCTCCAATGCTGTATATATATATTTTTTAATTATTTAAAAAAATACTATCAAAATAGAAATATATAAGTAAAAAAAAGTAAAAGAACAATAATAACTTACACCATTACTACGAACTTTCGACTCATCCAAATGCAAGAGACGATCTGCATTAACAGGACCGGAGGGAACAACAAGATCCGCTGATGTAGAAGTCTCGGCATCAACAGAAGCGGTAGATGTAGAAGCGCCAGGATCTCCACGAAGCCTCGTATATCTACGAGGTGGTGCCTCTGGTACTCTTCTTCTCGATGATATTTTTACTACATTATAATAAAAATTATCAATGTAAATAATCTAATAAAATTTCGGCAGCATCTCCCCTGTACTTAGAGTGTTTCCGAAAAAAAAAAACACCCAAATCCCTTCTAATTACAAACCCAAATCTCATACAACAAAATTTCCAATCTCATACAACAAAATTTCCAATCTCATACAACAACATTTCCAATCTCATACAACAACATTTTCAATTTTCTATTTTTTTACATATTTTAAAATTTTTTTAGAATAATTATTCTAATTTTTCATTTATTTACCTCAATAAAATAAATTAATTAAATGTATAAATATTAAAAAAAAACTCACCTCGACTAGAAGCGCTGCTTGTCTCTTTTTAGAAAATTTTTCTACATTTAAAAAATTAATCTATCAATTTTTTATTATTTTATTTACTTTTTCTAATTTGTAATTAACTTATCCACAATTATAAAATGTACAAAATAATTCAAAAAATTTTTGTAATTACATATTATAATTATTTATAATTATTCTGATTTTTTATTAATTTTTAATTATTTTTTCAATATTTATTCCATTTTTTCTATTAATTACCTAATTAAACTAATTAAATTCAATAAAAAATTTTCAAATTACATATTAAAATTATTTATATTTATTCTGATTTTTTACTAATTTTTTCATTATTTTTTCAATATTTAATCTATTTTTTTAATTACTTATCTAATTAAACTATTTAAATTAAATAAATAAACTAATTAAATTCAATAAAAAAATTCCCAAATTACATATTATAATTATTTATATTTATTCTGATTTTTTATTTATTTTTTCATTATTTTTTCAATATTTAATCTATTTTTTTAATTACTTACCTAATTAAATTAATTAAATAAATAAATAAAATAAATATTAAAAAAAAAAAACTAACCTGAGGAGAGGAGAGCTCTGTCCCGCGCGCGAGAGAGAGAGAGAGAGAAGGGGTGGGGATGAGGGGTCGCTGTCTCGCTTATATAGGAGGGGAATTCCTTGGATCGGCGATTGAAACGCCGGCGATTGGAATGCCGATCCAAGGGTTCTGTATTTTCGGCGATTGAAACGCCGATCCAACAACGTTATTTTTAAAATTCCAAATTTTTAACTGTTATTCTCGAAATTCGTGTGAACAGTAACGTTGGTTTTAATTTTTTCGGTATAATCTGTATTTAAGTTGGGCTCTTTAAAAAGACGGTTACCTTGTTACAAAAAGAAAAGGTAATTTTAGGCCTTTAACTTAATTGGGCTGACATACATTGGTACTTTGTTCAGCCCTAAACAATTCTACAGTAGCAATTTCCCAACGTACAACCAAAACTCTTATTATTTTAACAAAATGAATGGAAGGATGTACTTACAAGTGTTTAAAAAATGTAAGAAGGTACTTATTTAGTTTATAAAGCAGGATGCATCTGAATCTCAAGTACAGATGTAACTGATATTGTTAGAGGTGTCAAACGTGCTGAAACGGAACGGAACACACCAGTTCCGTTTCTGTTCCGTTTCTGGTAACGTAACTCATATCAGTTTCGTTTCCGTTCCGTTTCATAAAACGGAATAGTTTTCCGTTCCGTTAGCTGTTCCGTTCTCCATTTTCCACTGATTTCAGTCATTTTCCATTGATTTCAGCCTAGTTTTTGGTAAACGGAACACTAACGTGTACCGGTACCAGTTCCGTTTCCATTCCGTTTCCGTTCCGTTTTCAGAAACGAAACAAAAAAATCCTTTCGTTAGCTGTTCCGTTCGGACGGAACGGAACGGAAACGTGCGAAACGGCACACTTTTGACACCTCTAGATATTGTATCAAGCCATTTTAAATTTATTCATGATTTTCATCTACTCTCCTGTAACATATAACTGACATACAAAAGACAAAACGCTACGGGCTTATCATAAGAAAAAAAGACATATGAAACGACTTGTTTTGAATATAAGACGAAAGTACGTAACCAAAAGCTTCAGTCCACATATGTCCCTTTCTTTTTTCAAAAATATGGCAATTATATATGTCCAGTTCTTCCTGATAACAAAGATAAAACAAAAGGATATTCTTAGATCTGTTATCAAATAAGTAGTGCCCCAATTAATTTTCCTCTGGTTCTGTTCAATGGCTTCTTTCATTTCTCATACTGAACTTGTTGCTGAAGAAATAATCCCAACCATCGATTTTGGACTTCTTTTAAATGGAACGCCTGATGAACGATCTGATATGGTTCAAGCTCTGGCTAAGGCTTGCGAAGACTGGGGATTCTTTATGGTATTGATTAGTTCAGGGTTTACAATTGACTGTATTTATTTTTGTGTTGTAGTATTTGTTTTTGTTTAGGAATTGTAATTTAAAAATAAATGTTGTTTTTCATTTTTTTTTTATTTATCTTTGTTGTTCAGGCTCCTGTTATTTTACTTTTATTTACATTTTTCTATTTATTTATTTTTTGTTTATTTTAGGTGGTAAATCATGGTATGCCAGATCAATTGAGGGACGAGATGCTTGAAGCATTTAAGACATTGTTTGATCTGTCTAACGATGAAAAACGACCCTACGTCGGAGGGCATGTACTGGATCCAATCCGAATCGGGACTGGGTTTAACTCCAAGATTGATATAGGGAAGTGTTGGAGACATTACGCGAAGATATTTGTGCATCCAGAGTTCCACTCTGTACCAAAGCCTCTTAATTTCAGGTACCAATAGAAACTTTCTATTACTAAGACAGCACGTTGTACATATTTAGTTGATATGAAGATAAATAACTTATGGCATATAATTGATGAAGAATTTAGCTAAAAATTTAAGGACTATTAATTACTTAAAAGATTAATAAACAAAACTTCAGGTAACAGTTGTATCTTGTTTAATAAAAGTAACTTTTTAAGAAGTTTTTCTGTCGTACATGGTTACATGTTTTAATCTAAAGTTGAAAAATTTATCATTCAAGCAGAGGTTCTAGAAAGATATTATCTTTTAGCACATTTTGTTCTTCCATTTTTTAACTTTAATTTTAAAGGAATATCTCCCAAGAGTATTCCAAGTGCACAAGAGCTATAGGCTTGGAGCTCCTCAAGGCTATATGGGAGGGCTTAGGCATAGATGAAAGCCGCGTAAAGGAGGCCTTAAAACTTGATTCGTGCTTCCAAATTTTGGTAGCCAACCTCTATCCACCGTACCCAAATAGTGGTACAACATTTGGTTTTCTGCCCCATTCTGACCATGGTCTTGTTACACTTCTTTACCAAAATGGCGTTGACGGTCTCCAAATCAAACATAAAGATAGATGGATGTATGTAAAGCCAGCACCAAATTCCATCCTGGTCAATACTGGTGATCACTTGGAGGTATGTCCATCGTGGAAATTTGTTTTTTAAAGTAGCTATCTCCATGTGAAGAATATGGACATTATGTCACTACATTTTATTTAAGAGAAATTTACAATTGAAGAATTCATTTAGTGCAGATTTTAAGCAATGGAAAATACAAGAGTGTGTTGCACAGAGCAGAGCTGAACAGTGAGGTGGCCAGGATGTCTGTTGTGACGGTCATCGGGCCAGCACTTGATGCAATCGTGGAGCCAATTCCTGATTTGGTGAATGAAGCTTCCCCGGCAGTGTTTCGTGGCATGAAGTATAGGGATTACTTGGAACAACAGCAGAGCAATAGTCTTGTTGAGAAAGGTGCATTGAACCTGGTGAGGTTGTGAACAGAGATTGAAATGGTGATTCATTGATCCTTTTACGAGGAACTATTATTTAGGGAATAATAAGGTGTGTTCTTGATTAAAAATTAAGAATGAAAAAAGAGAACTAGAAAAGATCAGTATATTTGCAGATTACTAGTTCAAGGGGAAGAATCCTTGTCACTGTGTACTCTTGTATACCTAATCAGATTGTTTGTGGGACTAATACGGCTCCATTGAAGATTTCCTAATGCTAAATTCTGTTCCTCTTGTTGGGTTTCGGATTCTTTTTTTTTTTTTGAAAAAAGCCACCCAAAACAGGGGCCTGCATGCTTCATTGATGCAAAATCGAAAGATACAAAGTACGATCACACGAAGTGATCCTGATAGTAATTAGCAACAAAAGAAAAAAGAAAAGAAAAGGAGGGTCACCCTGAATATTAATCCAACTCCTTTAAGAAACAACAAATAACAAACAAAGAAACTACTATCTCCTTCTTCAAGAATGCAGAAGAGACACAAAGCAGAGAGCTCAAAAGTTAATGTGCTTCATCTCTTGGTTCGTTGCTGATCCCAATTGCCGTACCGCTTGACCCAACGTTGCCATCTCCGACTGCAGGGTTGCTGTTCCTTGTACCAATGGTACCTGTTGCACCCATTGTACTTGTAGCTGCTCCTGTACCAGTGTTGTTGCCAGCTCTTGTGAAGTGGTGTTCCAATCCGGAAACTGTACCTGACCAAAGATGTATTAGATGTAAAGCTGCCAAAATAGTGGTATGGTGTTATGTCCAGGGTTGGAACCAAAAGTTCTTTTATTTCTTTCCAACCGACTACCCAAAACCAAGCAGCACAAAGAGGTTTAAAGAAATTACCTACACTAGCTACACTATTTGCAATATTTAAAATAGAGTTCCAAAGATTCATAACTGAGGAAATGTCTAATTTATGACCATAAGGGTGAACTTGGCATACTTTAGTCCAAAATCTAGTTACATAAGAACAAGAGATGAAAAGATGATCAACTGTTTCCTCTTGTTGACAGAAGGAACAACAACTTGAACCTTGCCAACCTCTAGGAATCAAGTTGTCTCTAGTAAGAATTTTATTCTTAACAGCCAGCCAAAGAAAGAGTTTGTGTTTTAAAGGAATCTTCAATGACCAAATGGAGTCTTTCATATTTATATTAATACCTCCATTATTAAGAAAATCATACAAAGATTTAACTGTGAAATGACCAGACTTATCCCAGTGCCAGAAGGCACTGTCTCTTTCATTGGTAAAAGTGACGGTATTAAGAATATTTGTTGCTTCCCATTTCTCCTCTCTTAGTTCCATGGGAGCACCTCTAGCTAACCTAAAGTTTGGATTACCTTTATTCCAAATCTGTGCCACAGTAAAGTAGTCCTTTTTAGCTTTCTTATATAAGTTTGGAAATCTGTTAGCCATTGTTTCTTCTCCAAACCATACTTCATGCCAAAAGGAAGTATTATTACCATCACCTATAATTCTACTACTTCCTATTCTAATCAGATTTTTGGTTTTGATAACCTTAGACCAAAAGGGGGAAAGTTTGGAGGAATTTGCAAATTTATATTTAGCTCTAATTATATCTATCCAAACACCTGAGCTATTTCCATGAATATGTTTCCAAGCCCACTTGGCCAAGAGAGCTAAATTCATTTGATTCATATCCTTGATTCTCCAACCCCCATTGCTTTTGTTTCTACAAATATTATCCCACTTGACTAGGTTATAACTAGTTTTATCGATTGAGCATCTCACACCCCCCCAAAGAAAGTTCCTACGAATTTTATCAATGGTTTTGAAAACCCATTCAGGAGCTTTGAAAATGGCTAGAAGGTATAATGGTATTGCCGAAAGAGTGGAGTTAATTAAAATTAGTCTACCTCCTAGAGATAACATTTTTCCTTTCCATATTGGAAGTTTAGTTTTGATTCTTTCAATCATGACTTCCCAATCATTTTTACAAGGAGGCTTCCAGTGAAGCGGAATACCAAGATATTTCATAGGAAGTGAGCTAATTTTGCAATGCAAAATATTGGCATAAGTTTGGGCCTCATTATCACTAATATTAAGAGGAACTATCTCAGATTTTGAAAAATTAATCTTTAAGCCAGAGATTCCTTCAAAGGCTTTGAGGGTTCATTGCAGTTTTTCTAACATTACAGGATCAGCCTTTAGAAATAGCAACGTGTCATCTGCATATTGCAGGTGCACTAGCTGTTTTCCGTTAGCTAAAGTGGGCCCTAATCCTTGAAAGTGTCCTACTTCTACCCCTCTAGAAATTAATTTAGCTAGGCCTTCAGCTGCGAGTATAAAGAGATAAGGAGACAAAGGATCTCCTTGTCTCAGTCCTCTTTTATAGCTAAAACATTTTCCTAATCTACCATTAATGTTTACCGTAGTTCTACCTCCTATTAAGGTAGCTTTAATCCAATCTATCCAAGTATTGTTGAAACCTCTTTGTCTAAGGGTACTAAAAAGATAATCCCAGTCCATATAGTCAAAGGCTTTCTCAAAGTCCAATTTGAGAAGAATACCTTTCTCTTTACTATTATGGACTGAATATAGGATTTCGTGAGCTGCCACCACTCCATCAAGAATATACCTATCTTTCAAAAATGCACTTTGTGATTGTTGAATGATAGTATTCAAGATGGGGGCTAGCCTATTGGCAAGAACTTTAGTAACTATTTTAGAACAACAATTAATGAGACTTATGGGCCTATAATCTGTAATTTTATTAGCTTCAGAAATTTTAGGAATGAGGCTAATACAAGCTCTATTCAGGTTAGAAAGATCCAAGTTTCCCTCATGGAAATCATTAAACAGCCTAAGTAAGTCCTCTTTGATAGTTTCCCAGAAGTGTTGATAAAACATCATGGGAAAACCGTCAGGGCCTGGAGTCTTATCTGCTCCCATGCTGAAAACAACATCTTTAATTTCAGATTCAGTGAAAGGAGCCATGAGAGAGTCATTATCCGCTTCCTTTATGATTTTTGAATTTTCCCAGATGTTGTCATTCAAGCAATTCCATATATGTCCTTTTTTACTAAAGATGGAAGCAAAATAGGACATAATGTGATTGTGAATGATTTTTGGATCTTTGCATTCTTGTTCCTCAATAAGGAGACTAGAGATTTTATTATTATTATTTCTATAGTTAGCTATGGAGTGGAAGAATTTGGTATTAGCATCACCTTCTTTAATCTAAGTGATCCTAGATTTTTGTCTCCGGACCATTTCTTCCTCCAAGTAAATTTCAGCTAATTCTTTTTTATAGCTAAACAGATTGTCTAACTCATCATCTAAAAGGTCCCTATCATCACTTATTAAGTCAAGGTCCTTGATATTATCTATTAAAGAGGCTTTTTTTAATTTTACCTCTGCCTTCAAGTTGGCACTCCAACCTCTGAATTTTTTCCTTAAATTAGCTACTTTTTAGGACCAGAGAATTCCTCTATGATTAGTAGAAGGGGCAAAATGCCACCAGGAAGCTACTCTATCATTGATTTCAGGATGCTCCAACCAGAACTTTTCAAATTTAAAAGGTTTGGAGACATTTCTCATATTAGTAATTGAAGTGCCTAGCATTAGAGGACAGTGGTCCGAGAAGACTTTACTAATGCTATTTGAATAAGTCTGTAGGAATGTATTCATCCACAAAGGACATGCAAAAAACCTATCTAAGCATGATTTTTGTCTACTTCTCCCACCTCTGGCCCAAGTGAACTTCCTATCATTACATTTGAAGTCTCTTAGTCCAAAGGTATCTATCCAATTATTGAAAATGGACATATTCCTAGCATCATAAGAAACACCTACTTTTTCACACCTCCATCTAATGATATTAAAATCTCCCCCAATAAGACAAGGGAGTGAATTGGAAGCTCCTAGATCAGTCAATTCTTGCCAATAAGGTATTTTTTGGCAGGAGAGTACCGGACCATAAACTGAAGTGTACATCCACTTAATACCATCATTATTGTTTTCAAGAGTGATGGTAACAGTGAAATTTCTAATGTCCCACTTAATTGCATTAAACATAGAAGTATTAAAGCCAACTAGAATCCCTCCAGATGAGCCTTTAGAAGGAAGAAAGTTCCAACTAAAGTGTTTCATAATAGATTTTAGGAATCTATTGGTGAATGACTCTTTCTTAGTTTCTTGTAAACTAACTACAATGAAGTTTTCCTTTATTATAAGGTCTGAAAGAAACTTTCTTTTTTTAGGCAGACCTAGACCTCTAATGTTCCAATTGAGTATCTTCATAAAAGAAACTAATTAGACAAAGACAAGTCCTCTAGACGGGACTGAGCCATGGTGGTATCCATAATACTAGTTAGAATGCTAAGCACTCTAGTAGGCTCCAAATTTCTAATTAACTTAATACTATCAATGCTGATCGCATCACTTATTCCTATGGAAATACCTAGGTCCTCAAAGATATTAATCAATTGAGAATCAGTCAATAGATTAAAGGGAGCTAAGTCTTTAGTCAAAAAATTACTACCAGGAGAGATTTGACTTTTAAAAAGGTCAAAGAAACCTTTTAGAATGTTAATCATTCTTTTACTCTCCTTGTATCTAACAGGATTTGATGGTATCTAGTTTATCCGACTTATCTACTCCTACTGACACCCCTAAATCATCTAAAAGATTGATAATTTGGGAATCATTTAAACTGCTGTTTGCAGTAAAATTAGCTATTAAGTGATTTGGGATACCTGGGGGCTGTGATGGTGTGGCTGAAGCTTGCTGTTTCTCCCTTTCTCTCCTCAGTTGTGATCTGAGTGCCAGGTTGGTAGCCCTAAGCTCTTCCAGTTCTCCAAGCTCCTTCTCAGAATCAGCTTCCACTATCACTTCATCTCCCTTGCCTTTCCCAAACATCTCAGCTCTATCAGGGATACAGGTATTAAGAACTCCTCCCTGCTTGCTTGCACCCCCCTTTTCTTTCTTGTGTTGAGACTTGTTCCAATTTTTCTTAGAGATTTTCTTCTTATTACTCTTCTTATCCCTCCACCCTTGGTTGTCATTTTTACCCAATTGAAAACCACCACTTCCCTGACCAGGAGTGCCAAAATTGCTTTGGCCTACCATACCAAAGCTTGGATTGAAGTTTTGGGGGTAGCAGCCATTCATACCGGTAAAGTATGGAGGGGGAACTGGAAATGGGGGAAACTGAGTATTCATTTGACCTTGGAAAGGCAGATTGCTCTGGAACTGTCCTTGAAAAGGCATCCCTTGGGGGTTGACTTGCATCTGCTCAAATCCTGGTGGTGCATTTTGATAGTTGAGCTCTCTGATAGCTTTATCCATCCTGCCACATGCTTCAGCATAGTCGTGTGGGGACCAGTCGATAGGAGGATCAGAGAGTAGGAGCTCATCAGTTTCAATGGTGTACTTAAGGTTGACCAACTCCTTATTACCATTATCTCTCGTGATTTCAAAAGCATGTTCTAGAGGGACACACTCATTTCTTTTCATCTCCACCTGAACTCTAGCCCATCTGAGATCTTTCCTGGTAGCAGTAGCTTTATCAATGTCGACGATGTCGCCGAATTTAACCAACTCTTTAATGGCTGGCCAGACTAACCAGCCATAAGGTGCACCACTGATCCTTATCCAAATTTTCTTCCTCTCTGCTCTCGGATCTAAGTCTTTGTCTTTCTTGATAACTCGCATCCAGTGCAGGCCTACTTTCACACTACCTTCTTCTTCCACCTTCTCCTTCCAATCTAGGGTCCCTTCCACCTGAAATTTGTTGGAGGGAAGAACCCTGACTAACCACGGCACCCCATAAGGGAAGAAACTACGCACTCCAGCCATTACCTCAACAGCTGAGATCGGGCCATCAGCTTGTAGAACAGCGCTACCTCGCAGTTCGCGCTCAATAGCTGAGAGAACTGAGAGATCGGGCCATCAGTCTGGTCGGTCTCTCTGAGCTGACAGAGAACTCGTTGCTCTGTCGCTGGTTGATCGATCGAGGTTTCGATCGGAGTTGCTGTGTTGGAAGAGGAAGGGGGATTCGAAGTTGCTTGACTCGCCATGGCTGGAACGAAAGCTTTTCTAGAAGTAGATCTAGGTTTAGGGAAAGAACGAAAATGTGGATGAAAGAAGAGGTCTTTACAAGACGGCGCAGTATGCCCTATTGATTTACAATGTAAACAGACTTTAGGACATCTGCAATTTGCTATCTGGTGGTCTCTGCTGCCGCATCTAAAGCAAAGCCCGTGTTTGGTCTGGAATTTTCTAATTGCTCTAAGCCGCTTGATTCTATTGTCAAGATTCGAGCTTCGTTCCTTAACCTGTCTCTGCGAGGCACTAGGATTTGGTGACACCGACAAGTGGGGCCTCATCAGTGTCTCCGAGAAAGAACCAGAGAGGAAACGGGATGAACCAACCGGAGTTGATGATTCTGTCGAAGTAGCGGTGTATCTTGGGCTTTCTTGGGCTTTGACAGGAATTTGAAGAAGGGTTAACAGCTCATCCACCGTGATAACCGGTTGGCCTGGTTTAGGCCAGGTAAAAGGGCAAGATAACGGACTAAAACACCTGCTAGAGGGAACCGTCAACTTAGCACTTGTAGGAGTGCTATTGGACGAGGAGGCGCTTGTTAAGCCTAAGAGCGGTGGAGAGAATCCCGGAGCGAGAGTAAATTTCCAGCGATCTCTCTCTCTCAAAATCTTGGAGCTATCTTGACTCATTCTCACCAAAAATAACTTTTCAATTTTCTCAGTGTTTTGGATTCTTTGGTAGAACAAGTCAGTACACCTTTTTCCCGAATTTTTAATTTAATAAGATGCAAAATTTTAAATTACATTTCAAAGTAAAAATAAATACATTTGGAATTTTTCTAAAGTGAACTCGCAATAATACTCATTTTTAGATTAAAAATAAGAATAAACAAAAACAATGAAGGTATGAATATGAAAATCCAACCCTTCAAGGATGGTGAAGGATTTCAAAATTGACTCGTTCAATTCGAAAAGTAAAACCTAACAAAAAAACCTAATAATTTACTAAACAAAGATTCAAAGACTTAGCAATAGAAGGGTAGCTATTTTGATATCAGGCCTATCCATTATCTGAAATTTGGAAGTTCAACACTTAGGGTCTGCTCCACAACACATATATTAAAGGAGAGTAAAGTAGAGGAGAGAAAAGTTGTCCGGATTTTGTTATCCTCCAAATCGAAGTGTACAAGTTTACTCCAAAATTTTCCTAATGTTTTTGTTTTGAAAGTTTTCAATGCCCGTAGGCTTTCATTAAACATAAAACGCAAGCCCAACAGGCTGCAATTTAGTACAAACACAACAAATACAGAATCCTTGGCCCAGAAAAACTCGAAAAAAACCATTCTAACCAATTAACCCCTAAACTAATTAAAGATATCAATTCAAAAATAAAATAAAAACAAACAACGGTACAAACTAATTAATAACTGAAAAGTAACAACGGTATATCTCCATTGCACTATCAGTGAACACCTGAACTTCCTGCATGTGTAAACCCCTCTCATGAACTGTCTTCAGTGCTTCCTTCATAGCAACCATTTCAGAGTGGTAAGGATCCTGCAAGTTATGCTTAGTATAACATATTTCAATTAGATGGCCACCAGAGTAAATCACAAGAGCGCAGCCAGCTCTATTCTATACATCCCATGACCCATCCACAACGACCTGACAACCATCATGCTGGTACCAGTACTGCTCCTTCTGCCCAGCAATATCCCTACCTGGGTTGAGTACCTTTTGTTGTTCACTACCCCCGTGTAACCAGTTGTCCACCTTTTTTGGTGTGTCTCTTCCATTGTCTTCTCTTACCTTCCATTAATAATTGATTTGTCGAGCAAGTAAACTTTTAATAATTTACTCTACCTTCTTTTGATTTCCTCTGAAAAGACTTTCTGGAGGAGACCCTTAGTAAACGGTTCTCTTGACAGTTTTTGTGTGTCAAGGTTTCGAAAAAGATACAAAAAAAAAAAAAAACGCAATAAACAGTCAATTCATTATGTTGGTGAGTTGGTGATGTATATATATAATGTCTGAATTCGAGAGGATAATCTTCGCAATTTTTTTTTTAAAAATCATTCTATTATTTTTTTAAAGTTCGACAATAATCCTCTATATTGTATTTTTTTTTTTTAATACATATTTCACATGGAAATTTTAAACTGTTGGTTTTTTTTTTCTGCCCTCGACCAATGCTATTTCGTAAAATTTTATAGTTTCATATGTTCAACATAAAACAGGACCAGGAGTTCATAAGCAGCAAATTATAAGTTAATTGTAATTGATAATTGTAGTATACTAGTATGTTCATTTTATATACTTTTTATTGTTACATTTATTTTGCACATCATTTGTCAAAAAGAATAATAGTTTAAATTAGTATTTATTAATTTAATACACTCTTTATAAGTTTTGTAAATATATGAGAGAAACATCAATAATTTGGTTCTAAACATTATTAAACGTTAATTGCTTTGTAATTGCAAGGCACATCGTCTTTTAACTATAAGCTTATCACTGATTGTCTTTGTCAACCTCCAAAATGGAAACGGTCACTAGTTCACTCTTCAAACCAGAATTCCTGTAAAAAACAGAGATGGCAACCATCTCCTTGGAATGACATCCTCTGCCGCGCGGCACGGGCCGCATTTTTCATCTCAACCGTCCGATCTATGATGGGTGTCCCGTGAATTATACCAGATTGATAGGCCCGAAAAAAATTAACCGTCCAGATAGATCGGACGGCTCGGATAAAAGCGCTGCCCGTGCCGCGCGGCAGAGGATACGGATCCCCATCTCCCTAGCATCTCACCGCCTTAAGCAACCGTTAGATAAACGTCAGCAGCTGCTTTGGCCAGCACACAATTTCCTTCACACAACATTAATGGACAAAAATGCCCCTTTTATACTAAACAAATGCATTTCAACGTTATATTTTTAATTTTCAATTAAAATATCGGTCTTACATAAATCCACATTATTTAGATTGCATTATATATAATCTCATATGAACATCGAGAATGCTGCTAGAAAAATATATTTAATATAGTTGTTTACACTAAATTTTTTTTCTATTAATTTCACTAGTAATTTTAAGATGAAATAATTTATTTTATTTCTTCGTTAGAGTAAACTTTATTTTTCGTCAAACTATTATTTTATATTATTTGAATTGAATACATTTAATTAAAGAATTATAAAAAAGTATTGGAATGTATTTACTTAGGGGCAATTTTGTCTACAGATGTTGTCCGAAGCATTGCCCATAAACGTCCGTGCGGACAAAATATTCTAAACCTCAACTATTTTCAAAATTGACCCACGTAAAAAGTAAAAACTTGGTCAACACCGCAGCCACTATATAAAGGCGCAAATTGCTCGGTAGATATCGTGACGCTTAGTTCTGTAAGTTATGCTACAAAATTACGCTAAATCCTACGAGTCATGTGTATGAACATTTCAGACTGTCAAATGCGATTGGATCTTAATTTTTGATATTATAACGGCTAATTTGAATCGCTCAATTTGTTTTTCATTATGAAATATCTTAATTTAGAGATCAAATTTTTATATTTCTTAATTTTTTTACTATATCTTTTGAATTTTAAAAAATTCTCAACAAAATTAGTTTTGGACCCTCCAATTATAAAAAATCAGAAAAAAAATAATTAAAATTTAAAAAAAATATATATAAATAACTTGGTCTCCAAAAAAAATTTAATATGAAAATTATATTTAACGGTCTGAATCAGTCATTTAAAATTTCAATAGTTGAGTCTAAGATCAAATATGTTTAACTCGAGCATTATCAAATTCTTTTGTGCTTCTATTTTGTTTGAGGGTTTCGGTAGAACAAGCGAGTACCTTTTTTTTCTTTTCCCGATTTTTTATTTAATAAATGCAATACTTAAATACAAATATGTTACAAACAAAATAATAAAAAATTAAATTTATTTTACATGTAATATCCCGGTTCATACTCATTTTATAGATTTAAAATTAAAAAAGACACCAAAAACCATAGGGTTTGGATATGAAACTCAGACCATTCAAGAGTCAGTATTTTAAATTGTCACCCGTGCGGTTTCATCCTCTTTTTTAGATTACAAATAATAGAAAACAAAAGAATCTGAAAGGTTTAATATGAAAATTCAACCCCTTAATAAGGATTTCAAAATGCAAGCGTTAACGATTGGGAATTGTAGATCTGAGCCATACAAGGGCGGCTATTATATTTCAGATCTGCCGTACAAAAAAAAGTATAAATTTAATTGATTAGTTTACATTTATTCAACTCATCATTAATCAAGCAGAGAAGTAATTTAAATTAGTAATTAATACACTCTATATTCTAAATATTATTAAATAAATAACTAATTGATTTAGAGGAGGGTTCCAATACCAACATTTTGGTTGGCCTCAAATGCCAATATTCTACTATTTAGTTACTTTTTTAAAATTTAAAATAGCGACGTCAAATCCAAACCGTTCATTTTATTTAATTTAACGACCAATGTGTTTTCATATAACTTTTGTAAATTTTAGAGTTTATTTGATACTCCATCAAATGCTGAAACATGAACGTATTAGAATGAATCTATCGTAATTAATAAGGTTCGTTTATTTTTCTACCTCTTGATGGAATATCAAATAAACTCTAAAATTTACAAAACTTATATGCAAACGCATCAGGGACAACCAAAATGTTGACATTGGAAACTGCCCATTGATTTATGAGGAAGGTTCCACTACCAATATTTTGGTTACCCCAAATGCCAACATTCTTTTTTTAAGTTATTTTCTCAAATTTTAAAATTCATATGTTAAATCTAAACCATTGATCTTATTTAGTTTAACAAGCGATGCGTTTTCATATAAGTTTTATAAAATTTGGAGTTTATTTGATACTCGATCAAGAGATAGTAAAACAAACGAACCTTATTAACTGTGATGGATTCGTTCTAATACGTTCATATTTTAGCTTTTGATCGAGTATCAAATAAACTCTAAAATTTTCAAAACTTATATAGAAACGCATCACTCATTAAATTAAATAAGATCAACAATTTGAATTTAACGTTTGAATTTTAAAATTTTTAAAATTAATTAAAATAGTAAAATTTTGACATTTGGGACAATAAAAATATTAGTAGCGGGAACTTTCTCTTGATTTATAAGCTTATCATTGATCGTCGCTGTCAACCTCCACAGAACGCATTGTACTTGTACATAAGAGAGAGTCCATAATGGAAACGCTCCCCAGTTTTCTCTTCAAATTTCAAAGTTCAAACCCCCATTTCAGTAAAAAACACAGAAAGCAACCATCTTCCATCATCTCACACGGTCACACCTCCTTAGGCAACCGTTAGATAAACTTCTGAACGGCCAAGATATCTCAACTAGAACATGTTCTAAATTGACCCAGTAAAAAGTAAAAACTTGGTCAACACCGCAGCCACTATATAAAACCAAACTATAAAAGCACAAAAATGCTCAGTGCAGCTTTGACCATTTCTTCCCTCCTCTCTTCTCGCAATCTCACTTCCTTCCTTCCAAGTTCCAACATCCATCCAATATATACTTCCATGGGTTTGAAGAAGCTCCACAACCTCGTCGGAGCAATCAAAGACACCACCTCTATAACCAAGGCGGCGCTCACCTCTCCCTCCTCCGCCGCAGCCTCCGCTCACCTCGCCGTGCTTCGCGCCACCTCTCACCTCCCGACCACCTCCCCTCCTTCACCTCACCACCTCTCCGCTCTCCTCTCCTTCGGCCGCTCCTCCCGCCTCACCGCCTCCTCTCTCGTCTCCGCTCTCTCCTCCCGCCTTTTCTCCACTCAAGACCCCTCCGTCGCTCTCAAATCTCTCCTCTGTCTCCACCTCCTCCTCTCTCGCGGCTCCTTCATATTGAAAGATCAAATCTTTCCTGCTTTGCTCCGGCACCCCGCTTCGGGTCGCAATCCACTCGCTCTCTCCTCCTTCAGATCCGCCATCTCATACTCTCTCTCAGCATGGGTTCGTTGGTTCGCACGGGTGCTTGAGCTTATGCTTGTTACTCCATCCTCGGACGATCCTGATCAACTCACCGTGCTTCAAAATCAAGATGTGATCTCCGAGCTTGAATCGCTCGTCGCCGTTGTTGAAGAGATTTCTCACGTGCCCGAGGGACCGGCGTCGACAGTGGGGAATCAGTTAAAGCTGGAGGTGGCGAGGCAAGCGGAGGAGGATTGGGTTCAGGTTTCAGCCGGGATAACGGTTCGGGTACGAGAGATGAAGGAGCGGGTCGGATTGCTTTCCTATTCGGATTCGGTTGAGTTGTTGTGTGTTTTGAAAAGGATCGAGGAGGTGGCCGCATCTCAGCCGTCGGATTGGGAATGGATGGCTTTTGATGAGGGGTTACTAAGCGAGGTGGGAAAATTGAAAGGGAAGGTAGAGGAGGAGGTGGTGAGAAAGGAAGAGCAGGAGAGGAGAGTGCGGAGAGAGAAGGTTAGTGAATCGGCTCGGTTGTTGAACCCGGTTCGGTCTGAGCTGGTTCGAACAGTCCGATTTGGTTCTACAAGATGGGTCGCCACGTGATGTGACGCACTAGTATTTGTTTTTTTTTTAACCTTGATATAGTCAAATTAAGGTTTTCTTGTGTGGATATTCATATTTTGTGACTCACTTTCAGAACAATAAAAGCTGTCATGACTCGCTGACAGTGATACCAGTTATATCTGTTTTGAATCGGAGTGGGACCATCCTGTCAGTGATCGATCTGAAACATATACTGTTCACTGTTCAAAAGATTTTGAGTTAATGTATTTCTTTTGCATTAAATATGAGACAATGAAGGTGATGCATGAGTGGGTAATGCATATCTTCTACAAACATTGTTTTCGCTTATTTTGTTCGATTATTATTGGGTGGAATAGATAGTTACATTTTTTTAAAAAAAAAAAGTTCATGCACATGTACTTACAATAAAGACAGTTTGGTTAGGCTCTTTATTTTATGGCAACTTGTATATAGGTTATTTAATTTGAAAAATTATTAGGGTTTTTAGGTGAGTCAGGTCACTGTAGGTAGCTGTCCCAACCGAAGTTGACTCTTCGGTTGCAATTTATCAAGAAAATTCTTTTAGCTTGGCTTCTCAGTAATCTTTAGTTACTGTTGATGATTAAAAAATGAAAACGAACTTTAGTTAATGTTCGGTATTAGTGACAGAATTAAAAAAAGGTCAAATGAAGTGTACAATTTATAATGTCAGTTCATATATCTTGTAGCGAGGTATATTTTTGTCTGAGTAGATTAATTTTTTTTTCCTTATATTTTTATGGTGTGAGAAATTAGGCTAAAAATGATTAATTCTAATCTGTTCATATATTTAACTTCTTGATCAAGTATCAAATAAACTTCAAAATTTATAAAATTTATATGAAAATGCATTGCTAGTTATATCGAATAAGTTCAATGGTTTGGATTCAAAGTTTGAATTTTATATTTTGTAAAGTAGTAAAAAATTGTGTTAAATTAAAGATACTCTAGATCCATCTTACAATTGGGTATTTTACACTTATTTATAGAATTTATTGCATTTATGAAATTGAGCTAAATTGAAATGAAAATTAAAATAAAATTTATAGTTTCAAAGTTTTGTTTGCCAGACACCTACTCAGAAAGCAATGGCTTGGTGCTATATATTTCGTGTGCATATGTTGACTTCATATTCTATTTTATCTTGTCAATGCACACAAGAACATGACACTTGAGAGGGACGTGTATCGGACTGAAATCCTCTAGTAGAGGTCTACTGCTCACGAGATTTTATTAAATTTACAAATTTTAAAATTTCAATTGTTGAATTCAAATCGTTGATCTTGTTCAATTTTACTGTATTTTCATATAAGTTTTATAAATTTTGGAATTGATTTAATATTAGATCAAGTGGTCAACAAAAGAACGAATATGGTTAGATTAATTCTAATACGTTCATAATTTGATCACTTAATCGAGTATCAAATCGACTTCAAATTTTATTAAAATTATATGAAAACGCATTGCCCGTAAAATTGAACAAGATCAACGGTTTGGATTCAGCATTATAATTTTAAAATTTTTATATATAAATAAAATGTGTGAGAGCAGTAGGCCTCTACTGTCGGAAACGACAGTAGAGGATTTCAATCCGACGTGTATTGTATCTCGAAAGTCGCTAGATTTCATCTCTAAATGAAAAAAAATAATAAAAATCAGAAAGTAAAGATAGTCTATAATCTAAATCTAAATCTAAATCTAAAATACTTCAATTCTAATTCATGGTTTAACTGTTCAATTATCTGGACCGTCCATTTCCCCTCTGTGTGGATGGATCTCATCTCCTTCGTCCGTCTCTACTCAGCATTTCTGCTGGCCCATCTCTTGGTTTTATCTTGCGATTCTCTCCGCCTCATTGTGTGTGTTCCCATTCTTCTCATTCGTTCTCTTGCGATTCTCTCTGCCTTTGGCCGCCACACCGGATCCAGATCTCCTCTTTTCTCCGCCAAGCCATGCCTCCACTGTACCTTCGCGGTCATTCGAAGGAGTACGGATGCTTTGCTGTGTCTTATAGATCCTCCAGAAGCCTCTCCGCACCGCTGTTGTTGTGAGAAGGTTCTGGCTTTCTTCCTTTCTCTCTTGCTCCGCTCTTCTCTTCTCTGCGTTCTTCCCGTCGATTTTTCCTCCGGGTGTTTTTTTTCCTCAGCTTTTTCCCCTCTTCATTTGCTCTTCCCGTATTTTTTGCTCATTTTGTTTCTGCCAGGATTGAGCCAAAAATTTTTGGGTTTTGCTGCGTTCTGCTTTGTCTATTTACATGGATTGCGTCATTTCTGTTCCTGACTTATTTCGTGTTTTATTTTTCAGGTTCTTGTGGTTGTTGCCGGTGGATTTGTGCTGCTTTTGGAGGTATTTCTTAACTTTTCTTTCTTCTTTTTACCCGTTTGGTTGTTGCTTTCCAGTCAAATGTGCTGTTCAGTTCTTTGGGTAGTTGATTTTTGGTGAAAATAACTGGTCGGTTTGTCAAAATGACTAACTGTGGTTGCTCGCTTCTTAACTTGAAGAACTTTTGAAGAGTTCTTCCGGTTTTGTTTTTGTATCGGTCTATGAAAATTCTTGACTGTGCTTTTTCCCCTTTCTGTTCATTTCAGGCCTTCGTCTTTCAGTTTCTGTTGCTATTTTCTGTGTTGTTTCCAGGTTTGTGTGCTTCTATTTCTTTGCTCGATGGTTTGGGGCATGTGCTGATATTGGACCTACTTTGGTTTGTCTATTCATTGTTATTGCTCTGACATGATCTCATCCAATTTTTCTTTTTTCCTTTACGGTGCTACGGGTCTTTACATGTGCCGTGGAATCTATGTTTCTTTACTGCCGCTGGTCTTTCAGCTGTTCTGTGCTTGCCTTTTGAGGTACGTTTTTTTTTTCTTTCACATGTCTTATTTTCAGAATTATTCTTCTTACAAAAATAGTTCTTTAGGGTGTATTTCGTGCTTACTGCTGTTGGAAGTCACAATATCAAAATGAATTTTTCAAAACATTTTTTTTCTACATTTCGTGCCTGATTGACTTAGCAGGTGCTCTTTTGTTTTGTTAGGTTGCTGTCCTTTTTGTTTTTCTGGATGATTTTGCTGTCATTTGGGAGAGTAGTGGGCTCGGTGCTTTATACAAGTTCTCTTGCTTCTCTTCTTGATGTTATTAATGTTTGCTTTTTCAGATTGGTTGTGGTTGCTACTGGTGGGATTTCTTTACTTTTTCAGGTATGGCTTGAGCTTTATTTTGTCATTTTTTTTTGTTTCATCCTTCCTTGCCAGTGGAACCTGCAGGAATATGCTGTGTTTTTTTGGGTTGTTGGGATTAGATGGACAGAATTGAGGAAAAAACGCACCTCCCACCATCCAAAAAAAAAAGTAGAGTGTGCTGATCAGTACAATGTGCAGTTCAGTTGGATTATCTTTTCTTAGGAGTCGAATTTGGTACTTGGGTAGGCTGTGAACGACCTGGTGGTGTGTTTTTATTTTGCTCCTATTTTTTTTTGGTGTTTGTGCCGCCTAGATTTAACCTATAGATAAAAAATTACTCTCATGATGTGCAACATAGGTTTTATTATGTTCTGCGCATGCTTAAATTGCAAAGTTCAAATCCTCTCCGACTACACAAACCAACATAAATCAACCAATCTTGCCTACATTGGTTGCCTATTGGAAAATATGTTACAATTTAGTTTATTTTTATTACAGTTGAATATTTTGAGTGAATAAGTTCGATATAATGTATGATAAAAACTAATTAGCTATTTTACGAATTGTAATCGATTTAGGTATGGATCGGAATCTATTTGTAAGTAGTAACAATATAGGACAAATGTCAAATATAGTTTTTTTCATGCTTTGCCGGTGTTTATTTTAATATATTATGGTCAAACTGGGTTTTTCTATTTTTTCCAATGTGTTGCTTACGCTTTTGTGTGTGCTCTCTAAACCTGGTATTTTTTTCCTTTTGTGCTTTTCAGGGCCTGGTCTTCAATACTTTGCTTTTATATTTGATGCTTCCTACAAGTTTATGACTTTTGAGTTCTTTGTTTATTAGTTGTTAGGGTCTATTAGACAGCAATCGTTGCTGGTCTGGCCTTATTTTTTTTTTCTTTTTGCTTTTTATGGATGCAATTGGTGATGGGTTGTTCGGTCTTTTGTTCTTCAGTCTGTTTTTATTTCCTTACTGTCGTGGTCCTTGCTGTTCTGCATTGTTCTTGCAAGGTATGTTTTTTCCTTTGATGTGTCTCATTTTTAGATTGGTCATTGCTGTATAGAGAACCTTGAGGTAGGTTTCGTCGTTGTTTCTGTTGGGCTATGTAGCATATTGTGTTACTGTGTTTTCTCTTGCTTAAGCATGCATTTTCGCTTGCTCTTTACGTTCATGGCGCTTTTGCTAAATAAACTGCAAGATGACATTATTGTTATTTTCGCTTGCTCTTTTAGTTCATTGAGAGAGGTGTAGTGTACTGTGTTACCGTGTTTTCCCCTTGAATTGTTCTACCATGACTGACTAATATTAGTAGAACTACATAACAACACGCTTTCCTTAATTATTTTTTATCTTAATTAATTACCTCTTTACATTATGAGACAGATTTTATCGAGTTTATGACTATAATAAGAGAAGTCAATGCTGGAATGGAGATTAGGATAGTGGCAGCCAGGTTACCATTAATCTTGGTCATGAACTCATTCTTTTAAAAAGTAATAGTTTCTTGCATTTTTTTCCTTCTTTGTTGTTGATTTTAATTTTTTTACAGTTTTATGTTAAATTGTTATTGACATTTATGTCTAATTCATGATATTAGACAAATAGTTAATTGGTATTAATGGCCAGCGATGTTTTTCTTTTTCATTTATTCAACTGGCATAGAGTCTTCACTCACAATGCAAGGGAATATTTGGGATAAAAAGTGAACAGCTAGAACAATTTTGAGACATTCAAATAATTTCTCAATTTCATTGTCTTAAATTCAAATAATCTCGATTCTTCTCCATTTAACAACTAATTACTTCTATTAGTCATGTAGGTCATGTATATTATATATTTTGATGAATATGCCATCTAAATTAATTGTTGTATCTGTGCTCTTTGACTTAATTGTGTCGGTTTAGTGAAATTAATCGTAATATTACTTGATATATGATAGGTTAGTGTGGTGATTGCCGCCTAGCCCTAAAAAAAAAAAAAGAAATATGATAGGTTAGTGATCATCCAATGGTGATGGCATGCTGTTGTGAAGGGAAAGGCTGGAAATTTTGGGCCGATAGTGAACTCAAAAAATTTTGGGGTCAATCCATTCAACTTGATCCTTTTAGCAATTTAACACTAGAATTTGATGATGGTGAAGCCTTTGAATGGAGTAAAAAAAGTAAAAATTATGATATTACCATTCTAACAATACCTCTTCAGCAGCAATGCTTTAAATTTTTTTTAAAAACAAAGCAAAAAAAAATTAAACAATATTGTACTTATTCCGGTATCGATCATAGTTTCGTTATTGATCTCATTGGAATCTATCGTTTCCAACACAGAAAATAATCTGCGAAAGGAGCAAGCTATTCAGCACACACTGCCACCAGAAGAAAATTTTTCTCAGATGCAGACCCACTGGAACACAAGAGGTATGTACTTTTTCCTGTAACATGCTGTTACTATCTCATGCTCTGTGCCAGAGAGGATCACAACGAATGCCACGGTCGAAAATGCCAAAGAAAAAGTACCGCTGCTCGCTCCAGTGACCAAAGAAGGAAAGGAAAAATTCTCAAATTTCACTAATGGTGCTGCTGGACCGGCAAGTCCATCCAGGTATTAATAAACTTGCTCCTCTAATTATGCAAGAGAATACTATTTCTGCACTGGTACTCTCGATGACAAACAAAAATTGATCTTGCATTTCCTGTTCGTGTTATCCCTGTCCTTATAGTATGCACGATCTCAAGTGCAACAAAAAAAACCAATAAATAAAATAAATAAAAAATCAGTCCTACCTTCCTTCGTATAGACAACAGTACAATACACATCAATTGTTCAAACAAGCCAGTCCGATTTTGTACATAACATGCAAATATTTGTGTGTTTAATTATATATGCACCTGATAGAAATAGCGCTGTGGTGGATTTATTTCAGCAATGTTTGTTGGAGAATCAGCCTCTTCAACGAGCACAAGCTATTTTGGAACAAGAACTATTACAGACAAGCTTTTTAAGATAAACCAAGTGTGCCTTTGTATTCATCAATAGCTAGCCTTCTATATATTGCCTGTTGTATGATATGCTATAAATGTAAGAAGAGTACAGAAACAGATGCTTTACCTTAGATACTTTTAGACCTAGCGGACTTTTTTTTAACTGCATTATGGAGTTTCAACTGCATCAGATGGTCCTGACACGAAAATGCCATTGGTCACAACTGTGCACAGTTGAAGCTCTATAATGGCTTGCAAATGTAATCAAAACTCCTGTCCTTTCTCGGGACGTCTGAGTGTCTATATATATATTTATCTTTCTGCATGTATCATGAGTTATTCCTCTTCTTTCTTTTTCATGAAATAAGCCAGTAAATTCTGATCTACCGCGAGCTATCAGAAGAATCATGAAAGGCATGAAATATTCTGCTCTATTTTCTTCTGCATGTATCATGAGTTATCTCTGTGTGGTACTTTTGCGTGCAGTATTGTGCTATATTTTATTTGACTTACGCCATGCCAAAAGAAAACATCTGCCTTTAAATGATCAGGGCGCGAACAAGCTGGGAATTGTTGTAGAAGCATCCTTATACTAATTGAATTGCCTTTTTTTTTTTCATTTTTATGTCCTGCCACTATACCATTATTTCTCCTCCCACCTAATATAGCTTTCATTAGGGCTGTACAAAAAAATTAAAAACCCGTCCAACCCGCTTAGCCCGTCCAACCTGACCCATATTTTAACGGGTTCAAACATTAATCGGGTTGGGTCGGATTTCAATTTTAATAACCCGGTTGTACCGGGTTGGGTCATAATTTTATTCTTGATAATCCGTATCTGACCCGACCCGTTTAGTTTATTAAATCATCTCTCTGACAATATCAATTCTCTTCCCATTTACTCACGGCAACTAGGTCCCTAGCAGTCTAGCACCCATTCAAAAAAAAAAAAATCCTAAGTCCCTAGCAGTAGCAACAATATATGTGCAGCAGGCCAGCAACGCCTTGGGTCCTCTTGAAAAGTACAATTATTTGCTAAAGGTGACATAAGTATACAAGTCTATTGCCATGTTTCCTTTTCAAGTGGGAAACTATTATATTGCACATTAATTTTAATAATGTGTTAGAAGCTTCATTATAGAAGCCTCTTATAGTCTTGATGTAGTCACTGTACAAGCCTACGGCAAGAATACAAGGTACAGTTCAGCGGCACGAGATAGAGAAGTTGGGGGTCTTTTATCCAAAAATGTTTGAAGTAAACAGATATGTAGTTGAATATAGAAATTATGACCAGAATAAAAGAGTTATGTTTTTTTAACTAATTTAATTTTTTTGGCAATGGTAAATTATGACCCGGTTAACCCGGAAATCCGTAAAAACCCGTATATAGAAATTTATATGGGTTGGATTGGGTTACGAGTGGGTCAATTAAATTTTTTTTCTAACCCGGTATAATTGGGTTGGGTTGAAATATTGATAAAAAATTGTAAACCCGTATGTTGTACAGCCCTAGCTTTCATTTGAGTATTCTTATGTATTAACAAGATTATTCCTCTACTCCTAAAAGTGTAGCATGAATGAAATAAAATCAAATTGTAGCTCTATAATATGGATTTTCTGCTCTTATAAAATTGTGCTTACATGTTGCTCTTATACAAAAGAACCAGCAGAAAACTGTAAAAAAAAAACCACCACCACCAAAAAACTAAATAACTAAATAAACAAGAAACACACCTAAATCAATAATACAATCGCCTTAAACTAATCATACATTGCGCGAAGCGCGATGCAGAAGCTAGCTTTTTTCATAGTTATGTTATCGATGACTATAAAAGTATTCAATTTTTTTTTTTGGAAATTAGAACAGCAATAGAGTAATACTAAAGTCGAAACATAACAATGTTTCAGCCCGTTGTTTTATTTATAACTTTTTTCTTTTAAGGAAAATTATGCTATCGATGAGTCATATTTACTAATATAAAATATGTGCGGCTTAACACAAAGAAGTTTTTGCTTTGACCCCGTTTTTGCAGAAAATTTAACTACGCATTACAATTGACAAAAAAAAAACTCCTGTACACATATATTTTTTAAACATAATTTGGTAATGCAACGAAATTTGTAAAACGGGCGTTGATAACTGCAATTAAGTTCTAAGACAATCAAGCAATCAATACAAAAAATAGAAAGTGTGCATTGCTAAAACAAGAAAGTCATGTTGCCCTCTCTTCCCTTCCCTCACCCGTGTCGCTTCTCACTCGCTTCCCCACTGACCCGCGTAGCTCCTTCACCCACGTTGCCCCTCTTCCCACGTTGACTCCTTACTGCCCTCCTCTTTTTCCTTCTCTCGCGCCTCTTCTGTCCCCTCTTTCCTTCTCTCTTCTTTTTCTCCCATGAACATTTTTTCTGCCCTTCTCTTTTCTGTTTTTGTATTTGATAATTTTTTTCCGCAAGATACTTTTTTAAATAGAAATAAATACTCTCCTATAATATATAACTATGTAATCTTACAAGATACTCTCTTGTGACAATTAGAAACTCCCTTAAATTAATCAGGTATTTACACTTATTAGATACTCCTTTGATGCTTATTATTCACTTCCTTATATTTATTATTTACTCCCTTGTAATTATTTGTTACTCTCTTAAATTAACCATGTATTTACACTTATTAGGTATTCCCTTGATATGTATTATTTATTCCCTTGTAGTTATTAGTTACTACATTTATTTGGTACATATAAAAATTTATTAGTTACTCACTTTAGTTATTAGTTACTCTCTTATACTCATTATTTACTCCTCTTATAGCTATTAATTATTACCTAATAAAGGTACATAAAAAGTTCTTAGTTACTCCCTTCTACTATTTTAGTTACTTTCTTATAGAAAATTATACTATAAATACAATTTTGTTCCAAAATTTTCCTTCAAGTTTTTCATTCATTTTCTCTTCTAAATTGGTCAGAATCAATGGAGAAACAGTTTGACACGAGCAAATTGAAGCAAGAGGAGGGAGGTAAAAAGATCGTGCATTGGGTGAGGGAGGCGCGTGAGAGTACTAAAGGGCGAGATCGTGTGAGGGTGAGGGCATGGAGGAGTGTGAGGGGCGGGAGAGCAGTGCACAAGGGTGAGGGGAGTGCATGAGGATGAGGGACTCGCGCATGAGGGGAGATCAGAAGGGAGAGATCGCGTGAGGGAAAAACAGAGGGAGCCACGCGTGAGGGGAGGGAGAGGCGTGCTCCACTCTGATTGCTTATGCACAAATTAATTCTCTTTGTAAATGGCATAATAAAATTGTTTAGGCCGAAGGAACTAGCGATATACCCCGGCCCAATAAAATGGAGGCCTAATTATACAACTAACTTTCTTTTTATTAGGAGTTGCAATTTGTAAGAAGCCAAGAAGGCCTTTACATGGGTTTCAGCTCATAGGCTCAAATTTGTTAGCAAGCTAAGAGTAAGAGTCTTAAGAGCTTCCATTTATCCTGAACTAGATTTCAACAGAGACGAAAAAAAGTTGGATATAATCAATTTTTCAACTTGTTAGATGAACCAATTTTAAGTTATTGGAGAACTTAACTTTGTTCTTTTTCTTCAAAAATGCCTACGGATGGCTACCTCTTTTCACCTCAACCAATTATTTCTCGCAGACAGTTATAATAAAAATGCATGCTTCCAATGTACAATAGCACTTATTTGTTCACTGGAAAAGATCTCAATGTTATTTGATTATCTCTAATTAGACAGTATGCACTGATATATTGGAGAACGTTTTTTTTTTTCTTTTGTTTTTTTTTTTTACTACTATTCGGCCTGCTATTTTTTGCATGCAGATACGAAAGTCGAGGAGTCAATGGCAATGTCATTTCTTATATGAAATGATTTGAGATAGTTTATATTGGGTAAAACCATAATCCGTAGACCGTAGCAGTCCTAGGCACGATTTCTTTTAAATAGCATTTAATTTTCTTTTTTTCCCCATTTCTATTTTGCTAGCTTAAATTATAGACTTCAGAATTATACGGCTTTATTATAAATTGGACTTATATAAGGGTGTCTTCTTGGATTAATAGATTGTATATTTGTAGCAATGAAGGCCGAAAAAATTAAAAATGATGTTACTGTTCACTCGAATTTCAAAAATAAATGGGAAAAAATTCAAATTTTAAAAATAGTGGTGTAGGATCGGATTCCTGGATCCCGATCTTAGAAATCGCCTGGATCGGATTCCAGCTTAATCCGATCTAACATTTCTAAACCGTGCGGCTTTTGCACTTTTTGTTACATTTTTTAATTGGTAATTTTACTTTTTAGCCCTCAATTTTTTTGTTATTACAAAATATATAATTAGTGATTAGAAATTAAACATAATTTTAACATCTATTATAAAAATATAAGTACATAATTAAATTATGCATGTTAAATACAAAATATTGTATATGTGTATAATACTTATTTATACATATATATTAGAGAAAGTTTAATATGCACTATAGTGCATAGGGAGTTCTATGAACCGCGGACTTTTTTTAGAATATTTTTGTAAATTGACAAATCTAATTTAACCAATCTATTCTACATATTGAAATCTCATAGCAAACCAAATTTTATAATTTTTGAGATTTTATTACTATTTTTCGATTTTTTTAAAACCTACCATTTTTTAAATTTGTAAATAGTAGTTTGTTTCAAAAAATGACAGGTTTTAAAAAATTCGAAAAAAATAGTAATAAAATCTAAAAAATTGTACACTGACTCAATATTAGCATGCCACATAACATTGACTCAATAGTCTATTTGCAATGGCCCATCGCTAGTTAAAAATAATTATAGAAATAAAGTATTATGTCACAAAAATCAACGGAAATTTGCAATTTGTGCTGAGGTAATATGGATATTATTAGAAAATTGGTCCGTAGGATGTAGAAAAGAGCTTACAAAGAAGATATTGTAGTGAACTCAGAATGTTTAGTACATCAGCAAATTAAAAGGAGGGCAAAAAGAAGAAATAACCGGTACAATAATGAAGCGTCCTACAAAACTAGCTAGATATAGACAAAAAAAAAAAAAAAAGGAGTGGTTAGTGTCCAAAATGTTGGACACAAGCATTCGTCCAACATGATAAAATTTTAACTTTTGAGATTAAAATGGTCAATCCAAACCGTTCAAATTGTTCTCTATAATAAAATCTCCGTTGGAATCAAATTTTATATTTTTTTCAAATTTTTTTTACTATTTTTTTTCAATTTTTGAAAATGCTCAATCTAAAAAGTTATGAAACCTCCAATTTTAAAAATTCGAAAAAAATAGTTAAAAAATTTGCAAAAATATAAAATTTGATTTTCCATGATATTTTAATATAGAGATCATCTTAAGCGGTTCGGATCAGCCGTTTGAAATTTTAATAGTTGAGTTTTTTTATCGTGTTGGACGTCCTATATGTTTGATTCTAGTATTTCTAAAAAAAAAATCTCCTATCAACGCTTCTGTGCTCAGATGTCTCCCAGTTCAGAACTATTTAAGAATCTGTAATGGGCTCGATAAATTATAATTGAGGATTCCTTGGTTAACGCGACAAACTTCGCACTTCATACAAAAAAAGGACATTTTGGAAGTTCCCAAGTGGAGAGGCGGATCTATTACTTGGCACCCCTGGCACGTGCCCGGCTAAACATAAAAAAAATAAGGACCCGGTAATAAAAAATTATTCATTTAAAATATACGGTGCCTACTTGGATCAAGATCCTCGACAGTCCTTTTAAGGACTGTACCGAACAACTATTTTTTTTTTAATTTAAAATTTTGAAAATTTAAATACTGAATTCAAATTGTTGATCTTGTTCAATTTTACAAGCGATGCGCTTTTATATAAGTTTTATAAAATTTGAAGTCGATTTGATACATGATTAAGTGACCAAATTATGAACGTACTATAATTAATCAGTGATAGTTAACCAGGTTCGTTCATTTGTTGACCACTTGATCTAGTATCAAATCATCTCCAAAATTTATAAAACTTAATGAAAACGCATCGCCCATAAAATTGAACAAGATCAACAGGTTGGATTCAGCATTTGAATTTTTAAATTTTTAAATTTAAAAGAAAAAATCAAATGGCTGTTTGGTACAGTCCTTTTGAGGATTGTCGAGGATCCTGGTGCGTGCCTACTTTGACTGTGAAGTTATAACGGAGAATCAACACGTAGCCCGTCCTGAAATGAAATTCATGTTCGTGATTATTTTTTTGAAATTGATCTTTACCATCCATCAAAGTATCATCCAGCGCCATCCGTAGAGCACTTCCCTCTCTTTAGCGTGTCCCCCTCCTTTCCCTCCCCTCTCTGCTCTCCCTCCCTCCCTCTCTCCCTCAGCTCCCAGGTGTCTCCCCCTTCCTTCTCTCTCTACCTTTGTGAGTTTTTCCTCCCTCCCTCCACTCCCAGGCGTGTCTCCCTCTTCCTTCTCTCTCTTCCTTTGTGAGTTTCCCCTCCCTCCCTCCCTCCCTTCCTCCACTCCCTTCTTCTTTCTCCCTTCTCATTTCCTTCGTACTCTCTTCTATCTCCTCTCTATTTATTTGTTTTCCTTTCTCACTGGCCCTTCTTTTCTTTTTTTCTTTCTCCCTTCTATTTCATGTAATATCTATTCAATTTATTTGTTATATATGTTCACTTTTTTTTTATTAGTTCACGGTGTTTGTTATATTTGACCAATATATTGTTATATCTGTTCAATTTATTTGTAATATCTATTTTATATATGTTCACTTTTATCTATTTGCTTGAGTATCCATTATTTGTTATATCTATTCAATTTATTTGTGTTATATATTTACTTTGTTTATGTATATATGTTCATATTTATCTTTTGTCTTAGTTCAAGTTGTTTCTTATATCTGTTCAATTAGTTGCAATATTTGTTCGATTTATTTGTTGTATATGTTCATTTTGTTTTTTTATTTAACCAATATTTGCATCTCTTCATTTTGTTGTTGTAAGTGTTCAATTTATTGTTGTAAGTGTTCATCTTAAAAAAATAGTTGCAGGGGAAGGAAATTAAGAAAGAGGAGAGACGCAAGGGAAGAGAAGAAATACGGAGAGGGAGAGGAGATGGCGCACCAGGAAAAAGGAAGGAGAGGGAGGGAGAAACGCCAGGGGTAGAGGGAAGACGCGGAGAGAGATGTGCGGAAAAATTAATTAGATGACGCTGGATGATTTTTTTGTGGATGGCAGTTATCACATATGCTCTTCTTTTTCCCACAAATAGCGCTTCAATCTAGATTTGGGGGCTCCATTGTGTGCGGATGAAAGTTCCGTTTAATTCAATCAGCATCCTGTTAGGAACTCAAGTACTTGTGCAATTTTAATTTTTATTACTAATTAATATCTAATTAAACATGCACAACAAATAGGATCTAGTATTAAGCATTAAAACGCATATGAGAAAGGGAGAAATTTTCTACTTCTTCCAAACTCGTAATTGAAAGGCTCGACTTTGCTCTTTTGAAGTCGATGGCGTGCTGACCACCGCCTCGCCTTTAGCCTCGAGTCCATCTAAAGTCTTAACCAACTTCTAGAAGTTTGTGCTAGCAAATCCTAGAACGAGGCTAATTTCTTATTGTCTTTCTTCACCAAATTGTTAGAGTTATGTCCTAGAAGCCAATCATTATATGACTACTTCTATGATTTATGTTATTGATGATATTTAATTATTTATTCCTTGATTTATTTATTGACAGATCATTCAGGTTGAGGATCTGAATTGTGGATCTCTGTGTTTCATTTATAATAAATGACAATATTAAATCTAAAAGGTCCGTAATCTTGATAATTAACAAGGAATATTAATTATCGGATAAGATTAGTATGCAAGTTAAGTGATGATTAAGTTCTACAAATCATAGGTAAGGAGTTGCCAACTTAATTGTATATGTATATGTTATAGAACATAGTACATGACACGACCCAATGAAATAAATATCTGGATTGTGTTATGTGTCATTATTTATTTCATTTGAGTTTGATTCTAAGTTTGAGATGGTTCAGTTTTTCCACATGAGGATAGGTTCAATAAATATCGTCTACCGTTGATTCCTGATAAGGGCTGCTATACGGACTTTATTTATATTCTCTTGAATTGTGCGGGGAGAAGTTGTTCATCAAGAAAACCGTATGTCCCTCATTAATTTACTTAGTGAGCGATGATATCTGTTTGGGCCCCTTGATGGAGATAGATTGTTTGCTAGCAACTTGATACAATTATCTCTAGATCAAGAAACGTATAATCTGCAAGAATGACACATTCCTATCTTGGATTATACGATGATATCATGTGACATAAGAATCAGACAAGGAAATGCTATTATTTCTTATGCATGATTAAAATATTGTAGTAGTACACTATTTATGCGAATTGAGAATCATAACGTGTTGCTAAATACCGCTTATGATTATTAGAATTAAATAGCGATTTAATTCCATGGCCAACGTAACATAAATCCTCAAAGGGTCACACAAATAGAGTTTTAACCATACAGTTCAGTATTTATTTATTCGCAGCAGTGTATTGCGAAAATATGATAAGTTGATTAATTAATTATATACCGTTGCGAACCGTTATAATTAATTAAGTCAAAGGGATCATATAAAAATAAATTAGTACATTTGCTAATCCTAAATTAATTATTAATAAGTTAATAATTAATTATGTTCAACATATTTTATTTTATTTGAGCTATTTGGGCTTTTATTTAATTAGTTAACTAATAGCCTGATTTGATTAAAAGAGCAATTAGAGAGGAAATTAAATGGGCCTTTATAATAAGTTGTAGCCCATTAAAACCCACTCCATGGGGCCGGCCATAGGAGGGCATTTATGTCCAATTAATTTGGTGGTAGGTAGGGTAAGAGAGATCTATAAATAGAGGTCTCATTTGATGGAAACTCTAGCCTCCAACCCACCTTCTCTCTCTTCCTCCTCTTGGCCGAAAAATAAAAAGGGAAAAAAAGAAAATTTCAGATTTTCTTTTGCCTTATCATCTCTTCTCTTCCACCTCTAGTTTATGTGTTGAACAAATTCTCTCCACAAATTAAAAGGGTTTAATTGATTAGAAGAGAGAAAACCTAAGGATTAGCCTTTGTTCTTCTCAATTGCTAGCACAATTAGAGTAGAAATTGGTTAACCCTCTTGGTGGACTCGAGGCGGCCGCCGGTGAAGGAGAAGGCGAAGGAGGGCACGCCACCGACTCCCACGTCTTGGATCGAACCTCTTTGTTGCGATACAAAGAGAAGTATCCTTCCTATTCTCAATCTCTTGTGTGTGAATGCTTGGACTAGATCTATCGAGGTCTAAGTCGTTTGGATTGTTAATTAAATAGTTAATTAGCACAAAAATTTGAAAATTTGACTTCCTAACACAAATTAACTATTTAATTTGTGGCTAATATTGAACACATGAATTTTCTATAGAAGAGCAAGGTATGAGAGCAATGGCAGAGAGAAAAAACTGAATTTTTCTCCTGAAAATTTCGGCCAGAATTATGAAGTGAGAGGCAAGAGATTGATGTTATGATGGGTGGTTAGGGTTTCCTTAATTAACGGCCCAATAAATAGGCAACAAACCTCATTCTCTTCTAATTTTATATGGACAAAAATGCCCCCTATAGGCCGGCCTCTTCATGGGCTAAATTAGGCCACTTCGATTGCTTTAAATGTCCAATAATTCATTTAATTATTGATCCATTCATTTGCTCTTTAATTGGACTTTTAATTTACCGATTAAATAAAAGCTTATGTATTTAATATAATTCCAGCAATTTTGAGATTAGCACATGCATTAATTTATTTCTATATGATCTCTTTGATTTGATTAATTATAACGGTTTGCAACGGTATATAATTAACTAGCCAACTTATCATATTTTCATTGCATTTACTGCTGCGAATCAATAAACAATGCACTGTATGGTTAAAACTTTATTTGTGTGATATTTTGAGGATTTATGTTATGTTGGTCATGAAAATTAAATCGTTATTTATTTCAATAATCATAAGCAGTATCTAGCAACACGTTATGATTCCCAATTAATATAAATAAATCATGTACTGTTACAGTATATCAATCATAGATAAGAAATAAAGTATTTTCTTATTTTGATTCTTATGTCACATGATATCTCTGTATAATCCAAAATAGAAATGTGTCATTCTTGTAGATTATGCATTTCTTTATCTAGAGATAATTGTACAAGTTGCTAGTAAACAATTCATCTCCATCAAGGGGCCCAAACAGATATCTTCACTCATTAAGTAAATTAATAAGGGACATACGGTTTTCTTGATGAACAACTTTTTCCCGCACAATTCAAAAGAACATAAATAAAGTCCTTATAGCAGTCCTTATCAGGAATCAACATTAGACGTTATTTATTGAATTTATCCTCATGTGAAAAAATTGGGCAATCTCAAACTTAGAATCAAACTCATATAAAATAAATAATGACACATAACACAATCTATATATTTATTTTATTGGATCATGTCATTTACTATGTTTTATAACATATATATATGTACTTAAGTTGCTAACTTTTTATCTATGACTTGTAGAACTTAATCATCAGTTAATTTGTATACTAATTTTTTATGATAATTAATGTTCCTTGTTAATTATCAAGATTATGGACATTTTAGATTTATTTTTGTCATTTAATTATAAATGAAACATAGAGATTCACAATTCAGATTCTAAACCTGAATAATCTGTCAATAAATAAATAAAGGAACAAATAATCAAACATCATAAATAACATAAACTAATATTATAGTCATCCAATGATTGATTTCTAAGACATATCTCTAACACATCCGATGGTGTAAAAATGAGATCTATGGTTGGAAATATCGTTCTAGATTTTTATTTTTTTCACCGTTTGTCTTTTTTGTCTTTTGGCTCATCGATTTTCTCCGGTCTGCAATCTCTACTCTCTACCTATCAAAACTCAAGTCCAACTCCACCGTCCTTCTACCCTCATTGACTCATCGATCCCTCACACAGCCACCGACGGACGGTCCAAGGTAAATTTGAAATTTCCCATCTAATGTTTTTTTTCAATGTTCATCTATTTATACTTTATCATATCAAAATGAGTGATGTTTCTCAAAAAGTTTGTTGAAAAAATAAAATATATTGTTTATCTTTTTGTGTTAATGTTTTTTTTTTCAATGTTCATCTATTTATACTTTATCATATCAAAATGAGTGATCTTTCTCAAAAAGTTGGTTGAAAAAAAAATATTGTTTATTCTTTGGTGTTTAAATTGATAAAGTTGTCTTTCATTTTGCCGGTCACAATAGCGAGTGTTGAAATAGCGTTTTCCGCCATGAAACTTATTAAGATCCGTTTAAGAAGTCGAATGGGGGATGATTTTTTGAATGATAATTTGGTTACCTACATAGAAAGGGATGCATTCAAAGAATTTTCTAGGGAAGTAATTATCTAACGATTTCAAGCTATGAAGCTACACAAAAGATTGTTAATTGCATTAGAAAATTAGAATTAGATTTTTTTTTTTGTGTGTTTTTTGGTGATTGCTAGAGAAGTAAAGATCGAAAAATGACTAGATTTATGAAAAGGATGATGAATTTTATAATATTCCTATTATATATGTTTAGAATAATTTTTTTATTAAAATTATTACTTACTTTATTTTTTTATTTTATTATATTTTAATTATGTCTAGGCTAAATTTTTTTTGGATCCGCCCTCTGAGAGGCTGAGAGGTTAATTATCATTTCACTCTATCAAGCGTTGAATGTGCGTTATTTGCAAATTGAAAATGTTGCGAAGTCTATGAAATAGTAACTAAATATTGAACAAACGGTGTAAAATAAAATAAATAAAGAGCAAGATTTTAATGCACCACTATTTTAGGGTCATGATGCCACAACTTTATCTTTTTATTAATATGTTATAATTTAAGTTATTATTATCATTATTATTATTATTATTAGTATTATTATTATTATTATTAGTATTATTAATACTTTTATACATTTTTTATCTTTTGATAATTTTTCTGCTGGGTTTCTTTTCTAGTCTACCCAACATGTTAGGGACAAAAGACTTAGTTGTTGTTGTTGTTATAATTTAAATATTGAATTCAATTACTAATTTGTTCAATTGAATGAGCGATATGTTTTCATATAGTTTTATAAAAATTTAAAAGTTAATTTGATACTATCAAGACAAAATTATAAACTTGTTAGAATTAATCTATCATAATTATTAGGGAGAATTGGATACATGCCACTTCAAAACTTCGAAATTAAAAAAATGCCATTCTAAATTTAAATCTTAGAAAAATACCACCCTAAATCAATTATAATAAGAAATTTGCCACACTTATACAATTGTTATGCATTGTGAAAAATAAAAATACTATAATTTGAGGTGTATTTTAAAATTTCCCAATATACCCTTCTTCCTCATTTCTCAAGTCCCGTTCTCTCCCCTCCCTTTTCCTCTCCCTCTCCCACTCCCTCTCCCGTCTTATCTATTGCTTGATGAGAAATGTTATGTTGCTTCTCCTCGTTATTATGCTCCTATCATAAACCATCCTCTGGACCCTCTTTGAACTCCTTCGCTCTCTTCAATTTCGAAACCTTTGCTCTTGTATTCAATATTTACACAAGCGGTAACAATATGTGAAAAATTAATCTTAAAAACATAAGCCGTCATTAATTATCTATTTATAGTAATTGACAATATAGAACCTCGGATTATTATTCACATTAATTGAGAAAATTGACACACTATATAATTCTCCTAACAAGATATCCAATAACCACTTTTTACAATGTAATCCCCATTTTTACAAAAATTAATAAATCACGTCCTAAATGTCCATCCTCGTCCTTCCCAAGCAATCCATGTCAATTACATGTGCACTTTTAAAGTAAATTTGTTCACCCCAGACACTTGTGAATAGTGTTTACCAAAAACCCGCCGGGTTAGATCCGCCCCGCCCCAAACCCACCCCATGGACCGGACCGCCCCGGACCGTCCATGGACCGCCATGGACCGAAGGGTTAGACCGGGGCGGGTCTACGACGGGTTTGGGCCGCAATTTCTAAAACAACCCGTGTTAACCCGCCCCGTCTTAACCCGTGGACCGGACCGCCCCGCCCCGTCAACCCGTCTTAAACCCGTGCTAAACCATCTTAACCATCCAATAATTATATTTGAATTTTTTCATTTAATAAAAAAATTACAAATTAAATATAAGAAAACAAAAATATTAAATAAAAAACAGAAAATATAAATAAAAAAATAAAGAAAAAACCCAAAAGTAAAAAATAAAAATAATTAACGAAAAATAAAAAAAAAACAGAAATAAAATATTGAACAAACAAAAAAAACGAAAAAAAAACAGCAAAAAAATAAACAAAAAATCCAAAAAAAAAACAGCAATAAAATAAATAAAAAACCCGCGGACCGGACCGTCATAACCCGTGCGGGTTACAAGGGACGGGTTTAGGAAGGGTTAGGGCCAAAATTTTTCGGATGGACCGTCCTAACCCGCCCCGTCCTAACCCGTGGACCGCCGCGGGTTGGACCGCCCCGCCCCGCCCCGCCCCGTTTGGTAAACCCTACTTGTGAACAACCGCTTATGAAGTAAAGAATGCAAATCTGAAATTAATGGCAGACAAAGGGGAACAAGCGTTAAGCGCAATTGAGGCGGGACGAGGCAAGGCGGCGAGGCGCTGGTTGTGAAGGTGGTGAGGGTCGACGGGATGGGAAGAAGGGGGTGGAGCGCAGCCAAGAAGAGGTGGCTGGTTGTGTAAGTCAATGACGTGTGGGCTCCGTCGTTCCCCCGTTATTTGTTGTGGTTATTATCATCGCTTTGCTTGGGAAGTTCGTCTCTTGCAAGAGGAGGAAGGTAAGACGGAAAAAGGAGAGGAGAACGAGACTTGAGAAATTAGAAAGAAGGGTGATATTATTATTATTTGTTAGTATTTGGACCGTACTTGGCACTCAAATTATACTCAAACTATTAAATTATTTAATAAATTGCTATGATTTTCTAGAAATTAGCTCCACCGTCGTCTTTTTTTTTTTATTTTCAGGATTCTTGATGATTTATGGTGAATTCTCTAATTTTAGAAAGATTTTGACACTTGGCATACGCTAGACGACTCATTCCTAGCACTTGGATGCACTGTCTAGGCCACCGTTCGGACCGAATGGGACTTTGTTTGGACAAAACGTGCAATTATTGCATTAAATGGAGAAAAATGGATAAATGGAAGCAATAGCATTGTAGAGCTCATCCTAAACTTTCCAACGGTTTTTGAATCGTCTCAATCGGAATCCGGATGAAGAAATTATGATCATAAAAATACTAGCGGAGGTTAAAATCTGAATATCACGCTTACTGTTCGGTCCGAAGTACTGTTCATTCGGTCCGAATTGCACTGTACCCACCACTGCTGGATTTCCTCTCTTCTGTTCGGTTCGAACAGAGCATTATGTAATTAATTGCTTGGTTGAATCTAATTAACTAGATGAATTGTCACATTTAGTTAAGTTTCAAAGTTAGATTAATCAAGATAATTTAGATAAAGTATTTGGGATAAATCGTAGATCTGAAATGGGAGATTAATTGACACAAAAAGTGTAACTTTTAGATAGTTCAAAAGACATCTAGATATCCCTAAGAAATTCAACAAGCAAGTTTAGATTAGTTAATGCGTATACCAAAAGTTGTAGTCTAATTAATCTCATTAGGTTAGGTTGTGATTAAATCAGTTTTTTGTCCAACAAGCGACATCTGAGGTTTAGTAAATATAGGTTTAGCCAACAAACCCTAACACAAAGTATAAAACATCATAAATAGTCAAAACCACACACTTATACCTTCTGTTCGGACCGAACAGAGTGGTATACGTTTGAAAAATACAGTTCGACGCACGAAAGTGATAAGTTCTGTGTTCTAAAGTCTAAACTAAGGTGAAACCTGAACCCTAAGACGTCTTTTATACTGTTTGAAAACCCAAAAATTTTCCTTTAGTTATTTAGATTATTTTAATTGACAAAACACCAAAAAATATTTACTTTATTGCACTTTAAATTCTCTAAACAAAAATTACATAAAAATTGTTTGTCTAGCTTCTGAAAAATGATAAGTCCGGTAATCAACTGTACCGTCTCTTTGGTTCGACCCTAAAACTTAACTCCAAACAACTAGTGAGGTTAACTCTAGGTTATAAATTTTATTTGATACCTAAGTTTTAAAGCCTTCATCAAAGGGTATATTAGAAAACTTTAAAATACATCTCAAAATATAATATTTTTATTTTCAAAATGTATAACAATTATATATGTGTTGTAGATTTTTCAGTATAATTGATTTGGGGTGGCATTTTTCTAAGAATTAAGTTAAGGGTGGCATTCTTCTAATTTTGAAGTTTTGAAGTGGCACTCCTTTATTATTAAAAATCATTTATTTTTTAATCTCTTGATGGAATATCAGATAAACTTCAAAACACATCGCTTTTTAAAATTACTCGAGACCAGAAAAAGTAGATACAACATTTGTATTTAAAATTTTAATATTTATATAGAAAAGTAAATTTGTGGCTTAGCACTAGAACCTTCTTCATAAATAAATGATCCTAAGAAGTAATTCGGAGTTTCAGGCACTTTCCAATATTAATAACATTATTACTAATGAAAATAACCAACTATTTACTAATAAATTTCAAGTTTGGAAAAGCGTAATCATTTTGAACTTATTGAAATTATATATTAAAATTTATGTTGTAGTGCCAACAGTGGCAAAGCCAGGATTAAACTATATATATATATATATAGGGAGGACCGAGATCTAAAAACTCCAAACTTCAATTAAAAATGACAATAAAACATAATATGATAAATTAATTAAATAATAAATTACATAATAAGAAGCTCAAATTAAATATAAAATCTTATAATTTTCTAATTGTTTGAGTTGAAAATCAGCCTTCGTGTCGGAATATAACAAATGTATTAACCAAATTAAACAATAATAATGAAATATATATGTTATATTCACTTATTTGAAAAGAAAATACTTCTTTCTTACAAGTATTTTGTACTTTGTTGGGGCCGAATAATCAACTTAATTAGTTCAATTAATAAAATTCAATAGTCATTTTGTAAAACACAAATAATAGAGGGAGCCAGGCCCCGCCCAGTCCCCCTCTCCCTCCGCCACTGACTGCCAACAATTCTTTTAATGCAACTACCAACTATGTCGAAACACAATCTCTCTCATATAAGGACCAGCTCATATGAATAAATGATATTACGATGCATTGAAAAATGCACCGTGGATAGATCTGATAGCAGATTAATCAGAAAAGCATATACTATTACCGCCTGATGTCCTATTTGATATTCCTTCCCGGTGGCGAAGTTACACTTTGACTGGTGTGGGTCCATGGACCTACCTTGAAATTTTTTTTTTACTTGAATTAGGACCTATATGTAAATAAAAAAAATTATAGGGACCCATTTAAAAGATTCAGAGGACCCATCTTAGAAAATCAGAAATTGAATTGTTTCCTCCTGCCGTGATTTTTTTAATCGAAAATAACAAAAATTATATTCTTAATACAAAAACTTTGACCATTTTAATTTGTGAAAATGAAAACTATTATGCAAAATTATCAAAAAATAAAAACTCGTCGAAAATTGTTGTAATTTTTACTGTTTTTTATTGCCTTGAATTATTTATTTTGGATTTTAGATATGTGATTTTAGATATTGTGTTGTTGTTATAGATATATTTGATTTTTCATGATTTTTTTTTTAAATTTACATTGTTTTAGAATTGTTTGTTTGAAAAATATTGTTATACTATATCTATATTAGACGTTATGTTGTACATACGTTTTCAGGAAAAAAATTTATAGACCCGCTGATATGAATTTCTAGCTACGCCACTATTCCTTCCTATTTGAATAGTAAAGATTATCATATATGCATTACTACCTAATAGAAATGGAGAACGGTCAATGATCCAGATGCGCACCCACGTGTTTTTAATACGCAAACACGTGATCATATCCTCCTCCCCTGTTTCAAGCACCAACTTAATAATAAATTCGATCAAAATAGTATAAACAAAACACAACAAATTAAATTAATTAAGAGGGCCAGAAAGGATGCAGACTGTCAGAATGGGCCAATGAAACAAGAGATTTTAAAGTGCTTTCGTCTCATTTTCTGCTCCATGCGTCATGGTCCATGGAGTGTAACATACTCAGAAAAATAATCTCATTATTGGCGACAAGATCATGATATATTTCCTTGTACCAGCATCTTCTTTCGAGATATTAATTCTATATTATATTGCAGTAATGCTGAACGCACGAGTCACGCGGTACATATAATAATAAAGATGATGATGATGATGATGATAATAATAATAATAATAATTTTCCAACAAATCTCGATAACAATAAGGGTTTTATGGCCAACCGATAAATTTGTATAGAATTTGTTTTATACATGAATTTTTTTTGTTTTTGAAAATGAGCAACATAGATGCCGTTTTTTTTATATTATTAATAGACAGAGCATTTTTTTTTTTTGGTATACAACCTCTTACGTACATTAATCAATACTCACCAAAGAAAGTAAGAAACCCTCATAAAATAAAAACATGAGACATATAATTAAAAACTCAACTTTCTACTTCAAACTCAATCGCACATATTAACTACACCGATGAACCAACCAACCTTTCCAACAGGAAAATTTGTCATTTTCACATTATTTAACTAACAAAAAGCGCAAAGTCTGCAAAATCTCCGGTACTTATTGAATTGAATGGCTAAAATAATTAGGCGAATGGTGTAAATAATTATTTACACTATACAATCTTAGTTATTGATCGTTTAAACTAATGATTGGATGTTAGCGATGAGCTCTTCACTTTTAATTAATAGAAAAAAAAATTCACTGGATTGGTTGTGCACTCATCAAAATAAAAAGAAATTTATTACTGGATTGATGGTGCACTGTGTTTGGAAAGAGAGCATGACACGTATGGGAAGCTTCATTAAAACAATAATTATTTTTCATTTTAGAAAAAAAAACACATATATAATAACACCCATTTGGGTGACGCGCATCCTCAGCAGTCAAAAAAAGGACTGCTCCAACCAGTCCTTTCTTTTTTTTAATATTTAAAAAATTTAAAATTCAAATGGAGAATCCAAACAGTTGATCTTGTTAAATTTTACCGACGATGCGTTTTCATATAAGTTTTATAAAATTTGAAGTTGATTTGATACTAGATCAAGTGGTTAACAAATGAACGAATGGTTAGATTAATTCTAATACGTTCATAATTTGATAACTTAATCAAGTATCAAATCGACTTCAAATTTTATAAAACTTATATGAAAACGTATCGCCGGTAAAATTTAACAAGCTCAACGGTTTAGATTATCCATTTGAATTTTAAAATTTTTAAATATTAAAAGAAAAAAGAAGCAGTCCTTTTTTCGGCTGCTGAGGATGCGCGTCCCCCATTTGGGTGGGTACGTTTGCATTGGAGCCCTGGAAAAGGACAATTAAGATATTTTGCATTGGAGCCCTTGAATAACCACAAATTCAGCTTGCCATTTATGGAGACTGGAGTATAGCCTAGCCAAATGGTCCAAAACAAAACCACTACAAAGCAGTGGCGAGTCCAGTAAGGGGCAAGGGTTGGCACTTGCCTACCCTTATTTTTCTGAAATTAAGTCTAATATATTGTTTTGGGTTTTGGTGCCTACGCTTGAAACTAAAGTGTGCCTACGCTTGAAACTAAAGTGTGCCTCAGTGCTTGGGTTCAAAGTGGATCTTCTATTTGTTTTAATTTGCTCGGATCTGTGTGGAATTCACATCGCTCCACTTCAAATAAACTGTTGATTCGCTGATATAAACGTCAATCATGTCCGAGAACTAAGCTTTTTCTATGCTGATCCGTATTTCTATTTTAATTTTTTCCTTTCATGTTCTTTTGCGCCTCTGTTTTGTACTTTTTTTTTCCCAATCCCCACCCAGGCATCCGCTTTTGCATTTTTTTTTTCTCTTTCATTTTTGCGTGGTCATGTGAATAGGTGATTTGTGAGCCCACAAAACCTTGTTTTTTCCCCTTAATATAGCAAAAGATTAATGGAAAAACAATACAGATATAGTTTTTGTGTGTAGACAAAATTGAATATAACCCGTACAATCAAAATAGTTAATTTGATGACAATAAAATTATTTACGAATATTATTTGTTATAAAAATAATATAAATTGTTTTAAAATTAAAGTTTAAAAATTAATATTTTATTTAAAATATTTTTATTTTATATTTACATTAATAATATTTTATTGTGCCTATGCTTAAAAAAAGTCTGGACTCGCCACTGCTACAAAGTACTTCATAACAGTATCTCCTAGCTCTAGTAATTAAAGTATATATAAACCAAACTACTATTTTAACATTTACGTAATAGTCATCTTCATATGTATCACATAAGTATACTGTATCAGTGATCAATACTTTCCACAATGTCACAAAATTTATAACAGATAGACCTTCAACCTTTATTCCAAAGTTTGGTTCTACATAAATTTTCATATTAATTCCAAAAAAAGCCTTTATTATATTTAAACCTAATATTTTGCCAAATCTATAAACCTGCCAACATATTCCCATCACCTCTTAAAACTTACCATAATAATTGGATGGAGCACAAGAGTTTTTGGAGTGATTTATTAATTTGTAAGAATATGTAATTAACAGTTCGAATTTATTTTTTATATGTTATCCAATTATTTTTGTCGTTAACTTCATGAAACTTTAGTTATCCATTGATATGTATTCAAACTATTTTCATCTTAACACACAATTCATTGAACTTTTAAAATTTTTATATTTTATTCATATATATATATATATTATATATATATGAGATAAAAATTTAATACAAATTTGATATTGGTCATCAAATTAAATATCTTAATTTATTTCAATATATTTTCAAATGTTATTAGATCTGCATAACATATTTAATATTAATGTGTAAGATGTATATCCACCATATATATATATAATATAAATACTTTTGATTAATTAATTCAAAGAGTATATAGTAACTAGATTCTATAGTCGCAGCTCTACTACGACATACATTGTTGAACATATATTTTCAGATTTTAGCTATTGTTTATTAAAATTATTTCTTTATTATTAGATTTTGTAGTGTAGCAAATTTTTTATTTTATACAAGTAGTAGGAAGGTTGAGTACATTTTATAGGATTTCTTGGGGCTACGTGGTGAAAGGATTAGGTTGGATTATTTTTTTAGGCTTTCACTATGTATTTTCGTTTTAGGATTTTTTTCTGCTCTTGAAGTATTGTAGAAAAATGTAGTCACGCTTCATATATATCTGTACCAGTCGTACAATTTAATTTGTAACACTATGCACATGAATACATAAAGCATGCATAACCTTAGAGGTTTGAGAACATATACACCATAGTTAAACGGTCATGTTTGTTGGGTTTAGTAGAGAACAAATCCAACAATAAGCTATAGATACAAGGGGAGTACTCTGTACTCCAAATCATAATACATATATTTTATATTTCATCTTTTTCTTTTTTTTCTTTAATTTTATGGTGGATAAAAACTTAAAATCGAGTTTGAAATATAATTAATTGTTTATATATGTTCATATGAATGATATGAATTTAAACTCAATTAGATGGTCAAATATGATGGTTAATTGAAGGAAATTATGTAGTTATGGATATAATATTTTTTCTTGTATGTCATTGCTTGTATTATGATTTTAATTAGCTTAGGCATCATAATGTAAGTAAGATTAATTCTTACAAAGGTATCATGATAAATTTTTTATGTTACACACTGATTGTTATATGTAACAAAGATATAGAATTAGTTTGATCATCTCTAAACTCCATGACAATATTAACACACAATTAAAGAAAATATAGGCCGAATTACATTCTACATGATATCATTATTAAACTATTATTAAATTGTTGCGCACTACAGGAAAATATCATCAACTTGCTACATGTAAATATATTGGTTAGAATCCGGTCTAAATGTACTGAATTGAATCTCGCAAAATATTACCAAAATATTGGTAAATAATATTTAAATACTTAATTTCTATCAATTATATTAGAGCGTCATTAAAAAAGAAGATACAAGCATACATCTCCTAAATATTTTTAGAAACTCATCTAAACCTTTCTTAATAATTTTGTATTCTTCAAATTTCACCAAATCTCTTTTTTTTTTTCCACTTAGAAATCAACTAATAACAGTGGGATCTATATTTTTTTTCTACCCCTTGTCTGTCGAATACGATTTTATTTATTTTCATTGGTTTTTAACACTAAGCTTAAATTCATATAATAAACTTTATTCAGTTTTACGGTTTACAAACTCATGTGGACAAATTTTAACAAAATTCTTTCATTAAGTACTCGTACGAAAATTAGCAAGGTCTAAGTTCGTGATTTAGATATAATACAGATGTAATTAGAAAATAATTTACTATTTTAATACAAATAAAATATGAAAAAGATTGACATATCTATACAAGAAGTAGAATTGTAGAAAAAAACTCATAAATTTTATTAACATAAAACAAATAATAATGTGTCTTCCGTACAGTTGGGGAAAAAATAAAAAATAATTAAAATAATTTGATAAAGAATGAAAATAATATTATTCAACATTGTCGATAGAAGAGATCATTTTCATCCGCAAGAGACAATCTAGAATATACACTATTCATCACCGTTCATTTCTGAATTCAAGTATTGTTAATATATATCAGTATGTATGAGATATTTAATATCCGATTGATAGATGCAATCATTAATTAACGTATTTGAAAATCAAAACACCAATTGTCAGGATCCGTAAATCATATAAAATAACAAAATCTTGAGTATAGAACTTACAAATTGAAGAGCAGAAATCGTTAGGCGTTAGGCGGAAGCGTTAGTACTGATTTTCTTTGAGTTTTCCTCAGCCATAATGATGGTCAATAATGGCGTTTTTCTCTTTTCTTTTCTGAATTTTCTTAATGGCAGAATTATGGAAAATGGTGCCTTAAATTTTCAGATTAGAGAGTATTTAATGCTGAGGCAACCAAAGGGATCAAGTACAATGAATCTGGCCCATCAGAATTTCCATCAAATTTTAATGCACCCTTTAGTTAATTATCTTAAATGAACTTGGCTTACATTAATTATCATAGGCCACATTAAATATTCCAACATTTTCTCACTTAGCCTATGCTGAAAACATCATAATTGGCCAACATAATCTTAAACCTTGTTCAGTTAGAAATACCAAACTAAACTAATACAATCAAAATAACTATTACTGTTATTTGACCCATATTAATTACAGCATTGGTATTTCTTTCCAACAAATGTTTAATATAATTCATTCGATCCACTTTAGTCAATTTGCTTAAACTAAACAAAATGCTCAACATAAGAAATAAGCAAATTTCATAAATTCAAAGTCAAAGTCATAATAGAAGCTTCACATTATAACTGAATACATAATTCAATACAACAAAGTTATAATTAGCAACCAAACCCGTGCCGGCAAAAATGGGTGGTAGTACTTTACTGAGAGAATTAGTTAACAGAATTCTCAATTAATATGTTGTATTTGTATAGTCATATCTTTGACTTTGTATTTAACAACAAAATCTTTAATGTCAATCCATTAGACATGTTACTTAATTTGTTGTTATTAAAAAGACAAAATAGCAGTCGCATTATTACAAAAATAAGATAAGTGACCATACAATATGGCACAAAAATTTTGCTTGCATAGCGGAAGATGTCATTATAGATTACTTATCACTCTTCCATAAAATTAATCATTATATATACAAGCACAAATAAATAACCTGATGTGAATTTCTTACGGAATAATAAAAATAATATCCACGTACAAAATGAGAATTGTTGTACTAAACGTCTCTAGGTTTGTCGATTAAAAAACAATATCATTTGGCATTTAACAATCCTCTTTGAATTTTATAGGAAGAAGATGCAAATTATGAAGACTTGGATAAAAAGTTCAAGCAAGACCAAGATCAAGTCTTTAGAGAGGTTGTAGGCTAGCTTAGACTAGGGTAGAAGGTATGATTTAGTCCTTAATTATCCTTGAAATGGTCTAGATAGAAGAAAAGCTCAATATACCAGCAAAATCTAGTTCTGAGTGACAGAGCGTCGCACAACGCTATATGGTGTCGCACAACGCTGTGGTTCGAAAACTAAAATAGCTAAATTCTGACAATTTGTGCAACAGCGTCACACAACGCTCAATAGCGTTTGGTAACGCTGAGTCACAACGTTGTACAACGCTCAGTAGCATTGTACAACGCTCCAGTTAAAGACAGGGAAATTCATGTGTACTTAAGGCAGAACGTTGTGCAACGCTCTTTACAGTTGCACAACGCTCCTAGGTACAGGTGTGTAACAGTATTTAGTGTTGTATGACGTCCTTTTGAATTTGTCAGAGTTGCTTCTCACCGATACTAGTTCGTTTACCAACGAAACTGTCGGAACTTTCCTTTGGCTATACACTCCATCGTTGTGCAACGGCATTTGGTGTTGCACAACACTCTGACAATTTCCAACGAAACTGTCGAAGCTCTCCTTTGGCTGTACACTCCATCGTTGTGCAACGGCACATAACGTTGCACAACGCTCTGACAGTCCAACGGCTATATTAAATAGCCGTTTGATTTTACAACGGTAATATTCAACGTTGTACAACGCTATTTAGTGGCAGGCAACGCTCTGCTCAGTTTTTGCTAGTAAACTGCTCATTTCGAGCCCTATATATATCCACCCTTTGTTCTCTCTCAAAAGAGAGCTTTGCCTTGCAAAATTAGACCCGAATTGAGCCTTTTGAGCACAGGGATACTCTCCCACTTGAGCCTTTTATAGCTAGATCATTTTGAGAGATAAAGTAGCCTCAAACACCACCGCCCCGACATTGTCGCTAGATGTAGGTTGGAATAGGTTGAGAGCTCATCTCCATTGAAGGCCTTGGTGCCATTTGTGTTTTGAGTTAGGCCGATCCGCCTCGAGTGTCTTTGTGACGAGGTGATTTGGTTCGAAGTTGTAGTCCCGTTCTTATTGGAATTGAATGGAGCGCGCCCTTTCATGGTAGCGGAACTCCCGGAGACGTACGACTAAGGCTAGCCTTTCCTAGCTGGTTGGAACTCTGTAATCACATCGAGTGTTCAATTTTTCTCTATCTTTCTCCCTTTATTTTCTTGCTACTTGAATTACTTGTGTGTGCTCGTTAATTGTTGGGTACCAATTGAATTGTGTTAGGGTAGTTCATACGAAACCGGTCTAAAACCTTAATTGCTTCCGCTAAATCTTGTTTAAGCCGCCTCCTTTAGGGACAATAAAGTGGTATCAGAGCGGGAACCTCGATTAAGTTAGTCTTAATTTCGGTTTTCGATCATGGCGGTTCGGTATGTAGAGAGACCGGATAAATTAGACCAAAATTGTAGAAATTTCTGTTTTTGGAAGAGATGCATGGTGAACTACCTCAATATCTTGGGATATTAACATATGGTAGAAAATCGGTATACTTCCGAATTTAGGCCAAATTCTACCGATTTGACTAGGAAGTCCCAAGACAACCGAAAGGACAATGATTGTGCTGTTAATGTCTTATTAGCCTCGATCCATGAATCAATTGGTGTAACCCTTAGTCGTTATGATTTAGCACACGATATGTGGTTGGCTCTCCTCACCCGTTATGAAGAAAATTCTCAAATTAGACACTCTAAATTATATTAGTTGTACTCTCAATTTGAGAATTTTCGCATAAAGGATGGTGAATCCATCGAGGAAAAGTACATTCGTCTTGTACAACTCCAAAATTAATTCATCGAAGGAGGAGAGTTCCTAACAAATGGCAAGATTGTAAGGAAGATGTTGCGGGCTATGAGTGGAAGGCGTGAATGGGATACTCATGTCACGTCGCTTGAGACCATTATCCGGATGGACCACGAGTACAGTCCGGATCAAATGTACACCGAATTCCGATGTGTGGAAGAGAAGCTCAAGCAACTCGACAAACTAGGGTATACTCCAAGAATCCTAGCCATGACATCCACAAACAATCTCACCTCCACATCCTCCTTCAAATCCTCTCATCGCCTATATCCACATCAAACACCCAAAAACCTCAATGAGTTTGATGAGAACAAGCAAGAGGCCATGATTGAAAAGATGTTTCGTGGGTTGCTAAAGCATGAGGAGAAGTTCAACAAGGAGAGGGTAGCCAATGATGAACGGGAGTTGTGTTTTGTGTGCAATAAAGAGGGGCATTCAATGCACAAATGTCACAAGTTTTTCCCTTAAGTGCAAACCAACAAGCCAAAATCGAAGCACAAGAAGAAAAAGAAGAAGGCTCAAGCCATGCATATGTTGTGGGATGTTGAATCCGAAACAAGCTCATCCGACTCAGATTCTCATGAGGTATATGCTATGGTGGCAAATGTGGAAGATGTGGTATTTTCAACGGATGACGTTGAAGATGAGTTTGTGAAGGATGTCCTCAACAAATACAATTAAGGAACAAGATTTGTTCACCCGCTAAGTCAAGCGCGTAGACCAACACCACCCCCATCTCCACCGACTTCACCAAATTTAAGCTCTCCTAAGGTATATCTTCCTCTTAATGATTTTCTTAGTGATAATAATAGTGAGAGTGATGATGAACCAACTAGTTCAACCAAATGTATTGATTGTGATAGGTTGAACTCCATTCTAGATGTCACCCATGATGCTTTGATTAGGAAAGCCGATATGGTTGAGACCCTAAAATCCAAGGTAGATGAGCTTACTTCTAAGATGGGTGAGTCTGAGGCTAAAATAAAGGAGTTTGAAAAACAACTTGAAAAATCGGTTTTAGCTCAAGCCCCCAAAATAGATTTGAAAAATCTTTTCAAGGGACAAAAGCCTCATGAAAAGTCCGATCTTGGTTACCAAAAGCCATATCAAACCAAGAAAAAAAACTTGTCACACAATGATGGAAAACAAAATGCACAAAACACACAATTTCAAAAACCAAGGAACTCTCGTGGTCATGCACATATGTATCAACGGAAACTTAGAAACACTAGAGTGCAAAAGAAAATAAATTTATAAAATCAAGAAAAGAATATTTTTGCTCCAAAGGCGTCCAATAAAATTTATTTTAGAGCACCCGATGGATGATTTTATGAATTTAAAGAGCAACACTTCTCTCAAAACCACAAGGCTCAATCCAGCGAGTATCAAAAGAATGTTTCCCAACATTACCAAAAGGATCGTAACAAGAATTTCAAAGCCTCATGCACCGATCCTAAGAATAAGGCCGAATACCTTAGAGCTCATTACTATTCTTATTTTGTCAAGAGTTCATCCGTACCTAAGCCAACAAATGCATTTTGTAACTATTGTTGTCAAAATAGACATATCTCTTTGGAATGCAAACTTAGGAAACCAAATGGTGAGTCCAAATGTAAATGAGTTCCAAAAGCTTGTACCTCTAGTGGTACAACTAATGGTATGGTAACCAATATGGTTTATATACCAAGTTTACCCCCGGTCTTATAAGCCAAATTTTTAGGGGGAGCCTCTTTTATTTATCTTTTATTTCTTTCAGAGGTTAAAAATTGGTCATACTACTTTGTGTAATGCCCTAAATTGGTTCTCCAATTTCTTTTCTCCAAATTTAAGGGGGAGCCATAAATTTAGGGGGAGCTTGTTACAATTGTTTCACCTTTTGTCGATTTATAAAAAGGGAGAGAATTGTAGCAAAGCTTGCGAAATGCCAAAATTTAATCGTTTTACTAATGATATTGTTTTGCAAATCGTCAAAAGGAGGAGATTGTTGTACTAAACGTCTCTAGGTTTGTCGATTACAAAACAATATCAATTGGCATTTAACAATTCTCTTTGAGTTTTATAGGAAGAAGATGCAAATTATGAAGACTTGGATAAAAAGTTCAAGCAAGACCAAGATCAAGTCTTTAGAGAGGTTGTAGGCTAGCTTAGACTAGGGTAGAAGATATGCTTTAGTCCTTAATTATCCTTGAAATGGTCTAGATAGAAAAAAAGCTCAATATACCAGCAAAATCTAGTTCTGAGTGACAGAGCGTCGCACAACGCTATATGATGTCGCACAACGCTGTGGTTCGAAAACTAAAATAGCTAAATTCTGACAATTTGTGAAACAGTGTCACACAACGCTCAATAGCGTTCGGTAACGTTGAGTCACAATGTTGTACAACGCTCCAGTTAAAGACAGGGAAATTCCTGTGTACTTAAGGTAGAACGTTGTGCAACGCCTTTTACAGTTGCACAACGCTCCTAGGTACAGGTGTGTAACGACAGCGTGGTGTAACGGTATTTAGTGTTGTATGACGCCCTTTTGAATTTGTCAGAGTTGCTTCTCACCGATACTAGTTCGTTTACCAACGAAACTGTCGGAACATTCCTTTGGCTATACACTTCTTCGTTGTGTAACGGCATTTGGTGTTGCACAACGCTCTGACAAATTCCAACAGAACTGTCGAAGCTCTCCTTTGGCTGTACACTCCATCGTTGTGCAACGGCACATAACGTTGCACAACGCTCTGACAGTCCAACGGCTATATCAAATAGCCGTTTGATTTTACAACGATAATATTCAACTTTGTACAACACTATTTAGTAGCAGCCAACGCTCTGTCCAGTTTTTGCTGGTAAACTGCTCATTCCGAGCCATATATATTTTCACCCTTTGTTCTCTCTCAAAAGAGAGATTTGCCTTGCAAAATTAGACCAGAAATTGAGCCTTTTGAGCACAGGGATACTCTCCCACTTGAGCTTTTTATAGCTAGATCATTTTGAGAGATAAAGTAGCCTCAAACACCACCACCCCGACATTGTCGCTAGGTGTAAGTTGGAATAGGTTGAGAGCTCATCTCCATTGGAGGCCTTGGTGCCATTTGCCTTTCAAGTTAGGCCGATCCGCCTCGAGTGTCGTTGTGACGAGGTGATTCGGTTCGAAGTTGTAGTCCCGTTCTTATTGGAATTGAACGGAGCGCGCCCTTTCGTGGTAGCGGAACTCCCGGAGACGTACGACTAAGGCTAGCCTTTCCTAGCGGGTCGGAATTCCGTAATCACATCGAGTGTTCAATTTCTCTCTTTCTCCTTTTATTTTCTTGCTACTTGAATTGCTTGTGTGCTTGTTAATTGTTGGGTACGAATTGAATTGTGTTAGGGTAGTTCATACCAAATCGGTCTAAAACCTTAATTGCTTCCGCTAAATCTTGTTTAAGCTGCCTCCTTTAGGGACAACAAGAATGACAAATTACTCCCACTAACCCTGAGATATATACATTGATTTATAATATTTTCTTTAAATCCAAACTTGACCTCATCAAATTTGAGATATAATTTAGCAAAAAATAGTTTTTCATCATCGTTGTCTTATTGATAATTGCAACGAGATCTTTTCATAATGTCTGGTTTAATTTCAAAACACCAAGACAAATCTCAATCGGTTCTTTTCAAGTTGGAATAAGTAGTTTTATTCAATACTATAAAATTCAGGAAACATAAAGGTGGTTATTATAGTCAACTAAAATTCACACAGCGTGTTAAAATTAAACTGAAATGAATAATAAAAAAATGCCAAATAATATTTCAGTTTTAACATAAAGTTCTTCACATTTTTAATTTATATCACCGTTGGGCAAAAATAAATTGAAGTCTATGAGACAATTCTATTTAATAAACTAGAATGTCAATTAAAGTTGTTCAAATTGACATCCTTAATATTTATTAAATATAAACATTATAGTGATATGTAAACTAAAATATCACAAGTAACATAATAGCATCAAACAAATGTAAAAGGAATAATGAGTCATGAATCTGAAATCAATAATAAAACGTCAAAATTTTCAATTTTGACATGATTATAGTTCCATAAAAATCAATTTGCATCACCGTTGGGCAGAAACAAATTGAATCATAAATGAAATTCCACTTAATAAATTACAATGGCAATTAAAGTTGGTAAAATTGACATTTAGAAGTTATTAAATGTTAAACTTTATTGTGATACATAAACGTAAAATATCACACTTCCTTTTAATAAAATGGTAATCACAATTAAAATTGTTAAAATTGATAACAACCAAATTATTAAAAGTAACTAATATGATTTCAGTTATTCATTTGCAAAATTTATAACAAACTTCCGTTGGGCCGTTTGTATACATAAATGCATATTAAATCATAAAATTTTAAAGAATATTGAAACCGAAACAAATATGGATGCATAGCCAATATCCAAACAATATTCCATCTGGTATATATATGAACATGAGTGCATACTTTTTGTCCAAATACAAATTACATGCAAATCATGAGACATCTATATATACATATATTCGTAAAATAAGACAATAGTCTTGATTGTTGCTCAACAAAAGGATCAACATACGGTTTAGTGCATATGAGTAATTCGTTTAATCAGATCATTAATGATTTAAACGATAGCAATATCAACACTCAAAATTTATATGCATCTTTTTATTTAATGTGAATAAAACCCAACTACTTCGTTTAAACGAAAAAAAAATAACGAATATGACTTAAGCCAACTATCAACAGAAACTTGATAAATTTGCTTAAACGAATTTAATGCATCCACATGAAAATAACTAAACGGACTCAAGAAAATTTATGACCAACTAATCATATATTCAAATATAAATAGTGATAATAGTACACAGGCAATGCGTAATGTTTAAATGGACAAATAAATTCATCCATCTAAACTAATCTTGATATATCACACGAATCAATTAAATGAATAGCAAGTTGTACGTTTGGTTTAGTTTATTTGCTTAATCTGTTTAAACAGATTACCAAACAGATGGAGTCTTGAGCGGTTGTTGTTTCATCTTATCGTTAAAATGTTCGACCAAAAATTAAATGGAACTTAAAAGAGTAGTTTGTTTAGTGGAGTTCCTTATTGGTTGATATGGATCAATTAATAATTTAAATGATAGCAACCTAACGAGTGATGTCTAAATGAATAATCTAATAAAATGAAACCTTAGCAATTCGTTTACAAACAAATTTTATTGCTTTTAGATGTAACATGTACAGATTAAAGCGAATAAACTTCATTTCGCTTAAATGAATTATGTAGACAAACGAAAACAATCTAAAAGTCATTAAGCGAATAAATTTCATTCGCTTAATAAATTGTTTAGACAAATAATTCACGCACTTTAAATTACTCCACCCGTAATTGTTCCATTTATAAAGTTTAAATAACCATCTTTATCAAAACTTTAAATAATCTTAATATCATCTAAACCGAAAGTAATTCTAACATAATTGAGAAAAATTTATATATACTCATAAAATAAGTTTGTATTTAATATGAATTTACGATTGTCTCTGATATCAAATGATAGACGCAATCATTAATTAACGTGTTTGAAAATCAAAACACCAATTGTCAGGATCCGTAAATCATATAAAATAACAAAATCATGAGTATAGAACTTACAAATTGAAGAGCAGAAATCGTTAGGCGTAAGGCGGAAGCATTAATACTGATCTTCTTTGAGTTTTCCTTAGCCATAATGATGGTCAATAATGGCGTTTTTCTCTTTTCTTTTCAGAATTTTCTTAATGGCGGAATTATGAGAAAGGGTGCCTTAAATTTTCAGATTATAGAGTATTTAATACTGAGGCAACCAAAGGGATCAAGTACAATCAAGCTTTTAAATTTCGGTTTTTTCGGTATGACGGTCCGGGATTGATATAACGGTGCGGTGTTATTTCGGCGATATAACGGCGATATAACGGTGCAGTTCTATAACCATCAATTCCCTACACTTGGCAAGTTGGCATGTAAAAAAATTACAAAGTTGAAGTTCTATAACCATCAAAGTTTGACACATCAGTTACTTTAATTCGGAACCAACAATTTAGATTATACATTTATACGTCTCCAATACTCCATACAAAGAAATAACTAATTAAATAAAGAGAACAAAAGTGCAACACAAAAGATAAACCATACGGCCATACCAAATTCAATATTATGCAGTGTACCGATGATCCAATATTGAATAATTGTATGGAGCTCTAACATCCAACTTAACAACAGTTCAATTCAAACTTCAAATTAATTGTACCAATCTCTAAACTATTACAAAAGCACAAAATACAAAGTAGCAGCTTGTACCAATCTTTAGTAGTAGCATAACATCATTACAAATTGCTAATAACACCATTACAAATTGGAGCCATACTACATAATAAGTACCGCCTAAATGAAATAAAACAAGTAAACAACAAAAAAAGAGTAGAGCTCACAATAATCTAAGAGACTGCTGCCTACATAAATTGGAGTCATACATCAATTGGAGTTGGAGCCATACATCAACAATCCAATAGCCTACTGCCTACAACAAAGAAATAACAAAAACCAAAATGCAACTTATGGTGCTAGCAACTAAAAATGAAATAAAATGTGCAATAATTAAATATTTATAATTGAACTTGAACCAATAGCATTCTGTGCCAAATACTAAAAAAATCCTTTACCAGTGAATGAACCAATTTTACCCAATGATTGAACAATTGAATTAAGATTTAAGAACAAAAAAGGATCTCACCAGTAGAGAGGAACAGATTGACGGAGGAGGAGAACACTAGAAAGGCAGAAAGTAGAAACACTTGTGCATTCGCAACCTCAGAAACACTCTTGTTTTCTAACCTGAGGGTACCATAACAAAAGAAACTCAAAATAAAGAACAAATAGAAACTTTACAAATAGTGGCTATGGCTCTAATTAATATGAAGTTCATCTGTTCATGTCATACGATGCTGGAAACAAGAAGTGACAAGGTGCATTAGATTGCACAACCAACTATTATAGCTGTTTCTTCACAACTAAATCTCAATTTAATATAGCCTATATTCAACTGTTGTTTCAGTTGCAATTGCAATTGCTGATAACCAGCAAACTGGTAATACATGCTGGTACTTGTGTACCGGTAATTACAACAAAAAACACACTTAATCAATGAAGAACTAGTAAGCCAGAATAATTGACAATATTAAAAACCTTGTTTGTCTTTAGATATTCCAGTTTTAAACATTACTGTCACTAATAATGATTACAATGGCAAACATGCATGCACAATTGGTTTAAGTAAACTAAAAAAGAAGAAGTAATGAATATAAAATTGATGAAAAAGGAAAAAAAAAAGAACAAATTTGATCAATTAATTTGTAACGTGAAAGAATATGCCTCAGAAGAAGAATTACCGAAATGAGCACATATAGATACAAAACAAAATTCTAAAAGAGAAGGGAAATAGAGGAGAACCATGTTCTTGCGCATCCAGTAGAGGAGATCGGAGTGGAGGAGGAGATCAGAGTGGCGGAGAAGAAACAGTAAAATTTTTGCTGGGAGGAGACCAGCTTTATCTTCTGGTTTGCAGTCGCTAGATTGATAGTGAGCACGGCAGAGGAGATCGAGAGCACGGCGGACAGGCCGAGAGAGAGAGAGAGAGTGAGAGAGAGAGAGATGTGTGTGTGTGTTTGGGGGGGGGGGCGCTAGGGTTTTCGGGAGGGTCTGCAGTCCGAGTCACTAATTTTTTTTTTATGTTACCACTTACCATTTTCCGTTATTACTCCGCTAAACGAAATTTGTTTTACGATATATCGCCGAAAAAACTGAAATAACGCGTTACGTTCTTTGTCAATTAAGACTGTAACGTTCGTGCAGTTTGATACAGAATGCCGCTATTTCCGAAATAACACCGTTATTTCGCCGAAATTTAGAAGCTTGAGTACAATGAATCTGTCCATCAGAATTTCCATCAAATTTTGATGCACCCTTTAGTTAATTATCTTAAATGAACTTGGCTCACATTAATTATCATAGGCCACATTAAATATTCCAACACCGATCCCATATTTAAGTATTTGAACTCATGAATTAATATGCTGAATGCTCTATTTTCAATACCTTACTTGCTGTTACCGGAAAATTTTAATAATATCGGATACCAGAATAGTAATCGAAACAGCAGTATCCAATACCAGAAAATTTTGGAAAATACCAGGAAATACCGGATTTCAGCCATCTGGCCGGTATGACTGCCGGTAGGGTATCGAAAATATTGGTTAAATGATACATTATAACTTCTAACTTGTAAAGATTGCAGCTAGCTTCCACCAGTGAGTCTGGTCAACTGCATAAAAGGATTCACCCAAGAGGAGGTTTCTTAAAAAAAAAAATGCATAAAAGGATTTGATTCTTAGTAGTGAACGCCTTCCATGGCCGGGCCGGGCTCTTGGGAGGCCGGGTCTAAAAGGGCCTACTCAAGGGCCGGACCGGGCTGGACTTAGGGAGGCTTTTGGAAGGGCCGGGTTTAGAAGGGCTTAAATATGAAGATTTAGCCTGGCCCTTTTAGGCTCTTCGGGTTTCGAGAGGCCGTACTTGAAGGGCCTGAAGGGCTTGAAGGGCCAATGGACAAACTATATATTTCTTTAAACTATATTTAAAATGAGCAATTTTTATTTATAGAAGATAATAAAAATGCAATAAATTATTTAAATATAATTGTACACATTTATTTTTCATTATATATAATTTTTTTAATATTTTTCATCTTCAATTTGGGTTTAAGACCGGTTATATTATAATAACATAGAAAATGTAAAAAAATAGTTTTTGTTAACGTATTAATGCATTAAAATAAACTAAAATTACGAACGTATGAAACAATGTAACGTAAAATGATAAGAAATATGTATATATTTTTAACTTGTCTTAGCATCATGTTCAGAAATTTAAATATTATTTGAAATGATCCGTTCAATTTACATTAGATCAGATAGGATCTTACCTTTTACTTGAGATTGTGCTTGATTATTCATAACTTCGGTCTCTCTAGACCTTAGGCCCTTCCTAAGTCTGACCTCTCTAGGCCCTGACCCTTTCAAAGCCTGGCCTCTCTAGACCTCTCTTCAACTGAGATTGTGGCCTGGCCCTTCCAAAGCCTAGCCTCTCTAGGCCCTAGCCCTTCTTAAGGGCTTAGAGAGGCCGGGCCGGCCTTTTGTGTCAGAAGGGCTTGGCCAGGGCCAGAAGCTTTTGGATGTTCACTTAGGCCAGATTTGTCCTTTCTTGGAGTTTAATATTAGTTATGCAGAGAGAGTTTCTGTTTTTTTTTTGAAGGAAACCTCCTCGTGGGAGAGAAAGTTTCTGTTTAGTAAGAAGGGTTGGGTAGCACGAAAATCAGAAAGTCAGACGCATGAGATGCATGGGGGTACGTAGTGCCTAGCGGCCTAGCCTACAAGTTACACCGCTCTAGGCTGGGAATTCAATCAGTAATTTTTAATAAAAATAATTAAATATTGAAGAATTGGAATAAATAGATTTATACCACTGTGAAATTTAGCTAATTAGAGATATGCCATTGTTATATTGCAAATTAGATTTATGCCATCATCAAATTATGTAAATTAGAAATATGTCATTATCTCATTCCAAAAAAGATTCAATTCCAAAAGTACCATCCTGATTTCTCTCAATATTTTTCAAAAATTCCAAATTGCCCTTGTTAATAAACCTAAGTAGAAAAAATGTAGGAATAACCAAAGGAAGAATAAGCGTGGAAAAAGAGAAACACGCCCGTCATGCTGTTCTAGCCCACCGCTGCCGTCAGATTCTGCCTACCGAACTTTGTTGCCTGCTACCTCTTTGATTTTCCTCTCTATTTCTACAATTGCGTGGCTGGGGAATGTTGGGTGGTGCAGCATCTAGGTGTAAGTATTTTTGTGGTTGAAACGTTAAATGGTGATAGATAATTGGGCCTTGTGCATCATGATAATAAAATAGAAAAAAAAAACATTTCTAATTACTATAACACTATAACACCATGTACCTTGTGCATCATGATGCGGCCAGATAATTGGCTACTAATGTTTTATCATACAACTTTTATTAATGATATTTGTTTTCTGTTTTTATCTTCCTTATATCGGTTAATAATTTATTTTAGTCTTTGTTGAGACCTCATGTTTGATTGGATTGAAATAAATATATTAGCTTGGCCTTAGATTGAAATACACACATTCACATACGTCCTTACAATCATTCTATATCAAATTACAAGGCATTTTTCTAATTTCAAAATTTTGTGGCATAAATCTAATTTGTCATTTAGTAATGGTATTTTTCTAATTTTAAATTTTTGTAGTGGCGTAAAACTAATTTGTCAATAAGTGATGGCATTTTTCTAATTTCAAATTTTTGTAGTACCATATTTAAAAGGGTAAAATTGGCAAATCAATTTTTCGTTGCTAAAAAACTAATTTTTACTTTTTCACAATGGCATAAAACTAATTTGTCATTTAGTGATGGCATTTTACTAATTTCAAATTTTTACAGTGGCATAAATCTAATTAACCCTAAAGAATTTTAATTAGAACCAAGATTTATTTTTTTTCTTAATAAGAACCAAGAAATAACGCATTTTATAAACATATTACACATACTTTATACATATTTAATTGCACATAGTTTTTTTTTTAACATGTGTATACTATCATTTTGTTTGAAAGTATTATTTGATCCTTTTGTAAATAAAAAATAGAGATACTAAAATGCAAAAGATAAATTTATAAAAATAAATAGTATAAATGTAGGGTTATCGGCAAAAAAATCTCAATTATATTGTTTGTGTATTATTTGCCGATGACCCTACATTTTTACTATTTATTTCTACAAATTTATATTTTGAATTTTAATCTCTTCATTTTTTTATTTACAAAAGGATCAAATAATATTTCAAACAAAATTATATTATACACATGCTCAAAAAAAATATGTGCAATTAAATGCATATAAAGTATGTGTAATATGTTCATTATATCTTAATAAATATTTAGATTGAAATAAAATTTTGGAAATTTTATAAATATGAAACATGGAAGGCCCTTTTTGCAAAATATTTTTTCAAGAAGTCAAAATTTTTGTCTGAACGCTCTCTGACAACGCATTTATTTTTGGAAAGTGAACATATTGGATCAGAAAATGTTAAAAACTAATAATGTGTTTTATAAACACATTATTGGACTAATAACGCATTCTATAAACGAATTATTCCGCTTAACGCGTTTATAAGCGTTATTAGGTGAGAGAGTGTAATGCGTTATTCCTTGGTTCTTATTAAGAAAAAAAAAATCTTGATTCTAATTAAAATTCTTTAATATTTTATTCTTTTTATTAAAAATTTCGGGAATTCAATGCTTATATTTCATATTGCAAATTAACATGTCCACACTTGGATTAGCGTAGTTCACAAAACTACTCTCTAAACTTAACCTGATATTATCTTTTGGAAGTGGTCCACCAAGGGAGTCTTTACAACTCTCAATTTAATTGCTAATTCCTAATTTTCAAGGGGTGCATGTTCGTATAAAGCCAACTCTACCTAAAAATCAAAATTATACATATATAGAACTTGGCATCATGCGTTGCACACGTGGGGCACTGTGGTTCAGTGCTTCAGATTTTCTGTGGCGCATGATTATTTGTGGCAAAAATAGTATAAAGGATTTTCTGTGATAGCTTCCAAATAATATTTGAATTGTATTCTCAAATTTTTATGATAATTTTTGTATAGCGTAAAATAAATCGCGCAACGCGCGGAATTCGCTCTAGTACACATAAAATTCAACCTTTCATGTTGCTTGAGGAATATCTCGGTGTTTTTGTTAATTAGGTCTTTCCATATGTTACTTTAGGTAATAATAAAAAAAAGATGTGTGAAGATCGATGCATCTTATTTTGCATCTTCTTCCCAAGTTATTGCTTTATATTTGGATGAAACATTTTTTCGACAAGAGGGCTTCTTTCGGAAGAGGACTTATTCCCATTTTGATCCAAACACGCCCGCCTACTAGTGTGTTTGAATGCATTTAAATCCATAATAATAGTAGTTTTATTCGATATTCACTCTATTCCCACGTCAACAAATGCACAGTAGCTAGCAAATAGATGATAATTAAGATAAGCACCAATCTTGAAGTTCATATGATGACAGAGAAAGTTAAAGCCGCAGTTGTGTTTATGAATATATAATTGAATAAGCTTGCGTGCATGAACCAAACCACGTGGGAATGAAAGATAATTTGGCAAGCGTATTTTGTTAGATATGTAACTAGAGGCATCAAACGTGCGAAATGTTCACGGAACAGGTAAGTTCCGTTTCTGTTCCGTTCCAAACAAACGAAACAGAAATCTCTTTTGTTTTCGTTCCTTTTCGTCAAACGAAATAATTTTGTGTTCCGTTTTATGTTCCGTCCTTCAGTTTCCATTGATTTCAGCCCATTTTCGTGTTCCGTTTCATTTTGTTTCGGTAACGTTTACAAATTTCAATTCCGTTTCCGTTACGTTTTCAGAAACGAAACAGTTTTCTCTTTCTTTTAACGTTCTGTTTGGACGGAACGGAACAGAAATATTCGAAACGGTGGAATATTGACCGGTATATATATGTAACTTTCCCGGTCTACAATGTGATTCACGAGCTTCCTGTATGATCGATCCTGCATGCAATGATCAACAGTTATTCGGTTATACCATTTCTACGCTGATCCATTCTATTTAATTTTAGGAGGGGCGCTCTCGAAACGTTTATGTCAGCCATTGTCAATAATAATAATAATAATAATAATAAATAAATAAATAAATACGTGTCTGCGCTGACATTAATTTGGGCAAAAGGACGAACAGATCGATCCCAGCATTTTCTGAGAGAGATAAATTTAACACAGGATTTAATTAAACTAATAATAATAAATATAATTAATATTTTTATCTATCAAAAATTTGCATCGATCCAATATATAGCACAAGAAAAATAATTGGAAAAAAGTACTGGACTTTCAAAAATAATCACTACGCCATTTTTTGTTATTAGTACCGGTTAAATATAGATTATTAGTACCGGTTGTCAAGCGGTACTAATAATAGGGGTGCTAAAAATAATTAAAAACCAGTACTAAAAAGCTGGTGTTAAAAACGCACTGAAAATCGCGACAAAAAAGACGGAGATCTTTAGTACCGGTTTTTAACTAAAAACCGGTACTAAAGATCTCCGCCTTTTTCTTTTAATATTTACTATCTTTAGTACCGGTTTTTTGTTAAAAATCGGTACTAAAGATCATTATAAAAAATAAATTTATTTCTGGGGCTAGCACCCTTTTTTGCTAGCCATCAATTAATACTGATATACCAGTCGGTATATATACGCATCACATATAATAATACATATCGAATTTAATCAACACAAATCAATAAAAATCCTAATTAAGGTTTACGATTTATTTCGGTTTAATACAAATCTTAGACAAGTAACACAAATGAGCAATGATAGCAGTGAGGAGTAGAAGAGGCAGTGAGAGCAGTGAGAGGAGATTGAGGTGAGAGGAGTAGAGGCGGCAATAGAGAGAGAGAAGTGAGAAGAGAGGTGGCGCAGTAGAGAGGAAGAGACAATGGAGATGGAGAGGCAGTCGAGAGAAAAGGGAGAGGCAGTGTAGAGGGAGAGGCAATTGAGACGGTAAGGCAGTCGAGAGAAGAGGGAGAGGCAGTGGAGAGGGAGAGACGCTTAGGTTTTGGAAGAGAAGAGGGAGAGGCAGTGTAGAGGAGTACTTAGAAAATTTCGTGCGAAGATATAAGCTGAGTCAAGGATTTTTGCGGCAGAAACTAAAAAAAAAATTTAAATTTATCTTTAGTACCGGTTGTTTCTAAAAAACTGGTACTAAAGATATTATTTTTAGTACTGGTTTTTTTAAAAAACCTGTACTAGAGATAGACAGAATTTTGATTTTTTTGAAAACCCTTTAAAAAACCGGTACTAAAGATAAACCGTTTTTTTTTCGCCAACATTTTAGCACCTATTTTTTAGAAAAACCGGCACTAAAGATAATCCCTGACAATTACGAAATTGCTACTGACTATTTTTTATACCGGTTTTATAAAAAACAGGTGTTAATGGGGCGGTACTAAAGTTCTTTTTTGGTGTAGTGAATATATGTACGTACGTGATCGTATCGTATGGATATGATTGACAGGTCCAGACATTTTCCCGGCAAAATATATATATATATATATATATATTGATACAAAAATTTCAACCAGTCAAAAAGTAGAACAGGAAAATTTCATGCTTTTATATTTGACTTGGTTTAAATTAAAAAAAAAAAATCTCTTTGTTCACAAAAAATAAATACAACATCTCCAACAATTTGGGGAAAAAAAAAATCTTAGTTTAGCTTATTCAATTTAAACTATAAAGGTATAATTAAGCAAATATCTCCTAACTATTCTTCAATTTGGCGTACGTTGTGAAGAGGCCAAAAAAGTTGACGAAATTTTCATATTCAAGATTTTTGTAAGATGTTTGGACTAACGCAGGAATTAATATACCAGTTTTAATCGTTGAATTAGATCCAATAAACGATAATTTTTCTGTGTACGTACATAACATGAACCTTTCAGTTCTAATTGTACTAGTTTCTGGCAAAAATAAATTGTTTTTCCTTACCCTGTTTAAAAAGAGAATAAAATTCGTTAACAAATCGACACAAGTACTTTCACACAAAAGATCATTTTAGAGAACTCTATTCTCAGAAGTGAGAAAGATAAGGAATGAGAAATATTTTTTATAGAATTGTGAATAGAGTAAAGTTCCGGCGCCACAAGTTTAGAGTGCCACCAAATGTCGCAACTTTACTTTTTCGTTAACATTTTAAATTTTAAAATGTAAATTTTGAATTTAAACTGTTGATTTCTTCGTTTTAACGAGCGATGTATTTCCATATAAACTTCATAAAATATTGAGTTAATTTGATACTTGATCCAGAGGTTAAACCATTAATGTATTATAATCAATCTGTTATAGTTAATCATATTTGTTCATTTTTTTAACCTCTTGATCTAGTATCAAACAAACTTTACATTTTATAAAACTTAATTATATGAAAATGCATCACTTGGTTAAATGAAGAAGATCAACGGTTTAGATTGGACATTTACATTTTAAAATTTAAAATATTGATAAAAAAGTAAAATTGTGGCATTTGGTGTCACCCTAGACTTGTTGCATCCGGTTCCTCCTCTCGTGCATAATTCATTAATTAAATCTCGACAAATACATACATATAGATATAGATGACAGAAAAAATATTAATACTACGGTAAGGAAAAAGGAAAATTACAAACAAGGAATTGAACCAATCAATTACCATATTTATTCACCCATCGCCAAAAGAATGCCATCAAAATTTGTACGTCTAACCCCCCAGTTAACTGTTTACAACTTTTACACCACCAAAATAATTAAATAAATTGCTTCCCAATCAGATCTTTACTTTCTAAGCTCTGAGAGCAACAAAGTGGTATGGTGTTGCACCACCTTCCATGCATCCCTCACATGGTGTTCCTCCGTCAAAGTGGCCCCCACTGCAAAGCGGATCACGTAAATTCCTCCGATTACAGCGTGCGTCATGTAAATTTTTCCTGAAGCATTAATCCTTTCAAGAAGCCTTTTGTTTATCTCGTTGTTAATACCGACTGCCTCATCACAACCATCTGTCTCATCAGCATTAACGAAGCGGAAGCATACAGTGGCGAAGTACCTGTAAATAATGAACAACCCAGTTGGAGTAAGATCTAGCTAAAAATAAAATAAATTTGCGTCAAACGTATATTTTTGTGCTTTTGCCGGTTCTTTACTCTTTTTTGAAGGTTAGATTCCTCTTTAGTCAACCACTAATATTGACAAAAAACATCAACAAAAAAAAATGTTAAATTGAATACAAACAGCTAATGCATGGGTATCTGTTAGATTCCTCTTTACTCTGTTGTATGCCCGAACAAGTGTTAGTACGTGCAACTTTAATCATTTGTTTGTGTTAGATTCAAACAGCTATTTTTTGATACCACAAATTGCTACAACTTCATATTTTATCAATATTTAAAATTTTTAAAATTCAAACGCTTAATCTAAACCGTTGATCTTGTTCAATTTAGCGAGCGATGTGTTTCTATATAAGTTTTATAAAATCTGAAATCGGTTTGATAATTGATCAAGTGACCAAATGATGAACGTATTAGAATTAATCTGTCATAATTAACTAGATGCGTTTATTTATTGACCACTTAACCGAGTATCAAACTGACTCCAAATTTTATAAAACTTACATAGAAACACATCACTCGTTAAATTGAACAAGATCAATGGTTTAGATTCAACGTTTGAATTTTAAATATTGATAAAATATAAAGTTGTGGCAACTTGTGGCATCAAAAAATGGTGGCAACAAAATGCTGCTATTTTTCCTATACACTTAAAAAAAAAAGTAAAAAACTGAAGACCGATATTCTATTTCCTTTTATTTTCTTTCGGTTACTAAAGACTAAATTAAAGATATTACCTTGGCACAACCACCTCGAATCTACTATCAAGTGAAATCAGTCCTTCGAAAACCTTGGCCATTTTGACATGAGAACGCAAGAAGTTTCTCAGGTTTGCCACACCATAGCTCCTCAAAACTAGCCATAACTTAAGAGACCTGAATCGACGGCTGAGCGCAATTTGCCAGTCCTTGTAATCGACCACTTGTTTCGATTCTGTTGCCTTATTCTTCAGATACTCAGGGTTTGTGGAGAGTGCCCGAACAAGCGATTTGGGGTTCTTCACCCACAAGCAGCAACAGTCCAATGTGGTGAAAAACCACTTGTGTGCATTGAAGCTGAACGAATCGGCATCTTCGACACCATCTATAAAATGTCTGAACTCAGGACAGATGCATGCACTTCCAGCATATGCAGCATCAACATGCACCCAGATCCCGTGCTCTGCTGCCACCTTGCATAAGCCTGGCAAGAAGTCCACGGCAGTGGATGAAGTTGTTCCCACAGTCGTGCAAAGAAACAATGGTACCAACCCAGCTGCAATATCAGCTTCTACGGTCATCCTTAGCTCAGCAGGAGAGAGGCCAAAAGAATCTGATATGAATGTTTGAACAGCCCGGAAGTTTGCTGGATGGATGCCGGCAATCTGAGCCGCCTTTTGGAGAGCACAATGTGTCTGATCAGAGCCATACACGACTAGTTTACCGATCTGGTCACGGCCAATCTTGTCCAACATTTTGTCTCGTGCAGCCGTGAGGGTGCAAAGAATGGCCTCACAAGTTGTTCCTTGGAGCACCCCACCTCCACCACCGGAGAATAGGAATGATGATGGAAGCTTTAGCATGTTCCCGAGCCAATCCATGACAATGCTTTCGAGCTCGGTTGCAGCTGGAGAAGACATCCAGTTAAACCCGACAATGTTGAACCCAGTGCTAAGCATCTCGCCAAGGAAACCAGCGGTGCTGCCACTGGATGGAAAATATGCAAAGTAGTTTGGGCTCTGCCAATGTGTTATTCCCGGCACAATGTGGCTCTGTACATCTTTTAGGATTGTTTCAATCGGCTCAGGTTGGTTTGGAGCAGATTCAGGGATGCATTTGCGAAGGTATCCAGGTTCAACCTGGCTACGAACAGGATAGTTACCAACTTCACGGTAATAGTCGGCCAGAAAATCAATCACCATGTGCCCTTGACGACGGAACTCCTCTGGGTCTAGAGGGTTTGATGGTAATGCTGGGTTATTTTCTGTAATGTCAGTGTATAGGCTGCCCATTTTTTTTAAGTAATGTTAAAAAAGAGCGGAGGTTTTAGGGTTTCTTAAGGCACGATATGTTACGTTTTGAATAGAGGAGATCGATCTAGTGATGAGAGAAATAAGAGTGCAGAAAGAGTATATATAGAGGTGCTCACGCAGTTGTCAACTTGGGAAGGTGCGCGGGGTTATGGGATATTCAACTATGTGCATAGTTTAATTTCAACTTTCAAGCCATGCGAGGAAAAATAAAAACAGAAACAAAGTTATATGTCTATGACAATGACTCTATGAGGCACGCGGTTCACGAGCCACTGAAGGAGCAAGAAAAATGTGAGAAAGATCATATTTTAACCGCTAGCTGTCCACACCATCAGACGTCCAGTTGGGCCAATTTAATTATTAGAGCTATCGATTTTTTTTTTTTAATTCGAAATAGGAAGAAATGTTAGTGCACCTCAGTCCCTTCTCTGCCACCTTAAAATTTGAACTAATTAAAGTCGTAAAGTGAAATAATATTTTCTATATCTATACCAATAACTTATTAATAATAAAAAATAAACAAGTAAAGTAATTAAGTTAGCTATAATACTTTATTAATGACGTCATTTCATGTGTAATGAACTTATATAATAATATTTTAAAATAATTGAGTTAGTCCGCAAAACAACAACAAATAATTTAAATATACTTTATAAAGATCAATGGCTCTATATATATTTTTCAAAAAATATATTTCCTTTTCCCATAATTACTATTCAAATTTCTAAACAGGTGATTCCACTATATGAATAAATTTTCATATCGCATCCAATACTATGATGCAGCGTCATAAACTCCCTCCCTTGAGAACTATATACAAGCCATAATTTCAAAAATCGATCAATGTAATTAACTAAATGATATATAATATATGTAATTAATTCAAAAGAATAAATACAAAAATGAAACTTGACGATGAGCAGTTTAGAAAATATGAAAAGGGATTTCAATGACATGGAAAAATGAATGTGATTGAGAATCCGAATTTCAATCGGTTTTGCAAAAGAAAGAAATTGGATGGCTTCTTAAAAAAAGGAGGCTGTAGATTTTTACAGAAAGATTAGATTAATATACAGGGAAGCCGTCCCTCAAAAAAAAAATATATATATATATATACAGGGAAGCCAAGTGATGCTTGGAGTGAAGAAATGACATTTTATATGGTACAAATGTTATTACTGAGACAAAAGGGTATTTTCATGGGGCAAAGTTACAAATATGAACAGGTGATTGCAGATAGTTTTCAAGAAGGGAAAAAAGAACTTTGTTGTAACCTATTTTTTCTTTAATGAAATGTTGCCTACGGGCTTTTCATCAAAAAAAAAAAAAAAAAAGAAGGGAAAAAAGAATCAGAAATGTAAATTCATTATCCTTTTTCCTCCAAATTAAAGGTTCCTTCGCTCTAGCTCTTATATCTCCGTTTTGTTTTGTTTTGTTTTTATTTTTTACTCCAACTTTTTGAGTTCAATATTCTCACATGTTAATTTTCTTCTTCTTGAAGCAAGAAGTTCACAAAAAACGGACAGTGCTCTTTAAGAAATTATAGTAAAAAAAAAAATAATAATTAATATCCTTCGTCTCTTTTTATAACTTGTATTTTTGTTGCTCATGTTTATTGGATAATTATAACTTGCTAATGTTTATTTAAGATATTGCTTATTAATTTCATTTATATAACAGCTTTGTAGTTCATTGATAGCTTCTGACTTTTTCTGGACTTTTATTGTTGGCGAAACTACATGATGTCCTCTTTCGTCGGCTATTAACGGTTGTGGGCTGTGAATTAATTAATTAATTCTTTAATATAAAATTGCTTCTCTCTTTAATTATATACATAATATAATAATAATACAACAACTACATGAGAAGTGGTGACAGAGAGGAGAGATCTTGATTTGTCCTGTTGCCATCAGTAATTGAAGTAGGACATTAGAAAATGCTCATGAGCACTGTAATGTTGGCAACAAACTCCAAAAATTTATTATCAACTAGAAGTTAATATTATAAAACCCTATACGCGGCCGTAATATTTTGTCAAATACAGTTGTAAAAAAACACAATATATATACTTGTGCATGTGAGGAACGCGTTTGACTTTCAGCCATTTTCTTGCGGAAGATTATGCTTTTGTTTCCACCAGCCAATTGGTATCCATCTGCCTAGGGGCCGGTTTAACAACCTAAAAAAATTCTGAAGTATCCATCAAGGATTTATCGATTTTCTGTATCAAGTATCACTACACCATTTATTTTTATTAGTACCGGTTTTATATGTATTAGTAGTACCGGTTTTGTAGTGGTACTAATAATAGGGGGTGTTAAAAATAATAAAAAACCGGTACTAAACAGGCGGTATAATGAGCTTGATGGAATTGGCGGGAGGGATTTTTAGTACCGGTTTTTAAAATAAACCGGTACTAAAAAGGCGGAATAATTAGGTTGCTGGTACCGGAGGCTATGATTTTTAGTACCGGTTTTTAGTTAAAAACCGGTACTAAAGATACATGATGAAATTTTGTGAGTATTTTAGTACCGGTTTTTTTACTAAAAACCGGTACTAAAAATCATTGCCGCCTTTAAAAAATGATTTTTAGTACCGGTTTTAGTTAAAAACCGGTACTAAAATTAAATAAAAAAAAAAAACTTTTTTCGTTTCTGGGGCTAGTCCCTCTTTGCTAGCCATCAATATTTGTACCAATATATACCAGCGGTATATATATATATATATGCATATATGCATCCATACAATATCAAAACACAGAAATATCAAAACACATAATAATATCAAAATCACATATATATATATATATAAGTCACTACAAATCACATATATACTTAATCAATTACCCATGATGACCTACAAGTGCAAGTAAAAATCCAAACCACTCATTTACAGTATAATTAATCTCGTCTTCACTGTAGCGCTTACCTATCGGTTGCAAAACCTGCATTTTGACATTTCATATAGTTAATAACATATGAAAATTTATAAATTTATAAACTAATCTAATTAAACTTGATTTAGTAGATTAAAACTAAATTGCTACTAACTCTAGTCATATACAGTAAGATTAATTAAATTTAATCCATACCAATGGGAGGTCCTGGTATAGCGTACAGTGATCAAGTATCTTGCGTAGGTTTGTCATCGCATAAAAACCGCAATCTATATAGTTTGGTTGTCGTGGACTCTACAAGGAAAAAAAATTATACTATTAAGTTTAAATTTAATAAATTAAAAATGAAATTAAACTATATATATTAGTTGAAATTATGTACTGGAATCATCTGAACTGCAAACTTGGGAACTTGAACCAATCTTGACAAAGCTCTGCAAAATTAAATATAAAGTTACAAAATTTATTTCTAGATATTAGTATAAAACTAAATAATGCATGCACGTATTATGTTAATCCTAAACTTACTGATCGTAATTGCTTAGAATTGGAGATTGATAGCCAGACTTTGATTGCAGTGAATCTACTATCCACAACTTCCGTGTTGAGAGTTGTGCGATAATAATCACAAAATACGACCTGTAATTACATAAATATTGTATTTTGTTGGTGATATAAATATGAAACCGCAAATTTAAAATCTTAATTAAAGTCAAAATAAAAATTTTTATAACTAACCGATTATGATGCAGTAAAACATGATAGGGATCTCTTTTTGCATACTTCTTTAAAAGATTCATTATGTAGCTTACAGTGCCGATTTGATCTTTCTCCACATCGATACCCGAGCACCTTTCTGGATCCCAAAATATCCACTTTTTCATTGCGGTATTCACACAATATTCCCTGCACCGCCTGCATGTTGTATATATATATATGCGCAATTTAATTGTGTTTCTATAGTTCTATATATTTGATTAGAAATATCATATAACTAATAATCAACTATTGTAAAGTTAGGAGAATACTTACAAAACCCAAACTTTAATCGCTTGTACGAAAAGTTCCTCTCGATGGAAAACATGGCCGATATCTTTAAATTCAAGAATGAATGTCTTGACATCTTGAAAGTCGAATGCACCAGGAAGATCGCTGAACTCAGTCACTGACTTGTCGAACATCCTGATATAGTCGTGCATTTTCTTTGCATTAGGTCCAATTTCTGCCAATTTTTCCTCGGAGACGAACGGATCGCGCAATTGAATATCCACCTCCGTAAAAAATTGATCCACACTCGGTTCGTCTTCGTCATCTTCCGTAATCTGTTTTCCCTTGTCTTGCGGAAGAATTTGTGTATTTTGTTTCGCCATTTGCCTCACTTGCTCCTAAACAACCAACATATTAGTCATGGAAATGATATTTTTAAATTTAAATTGTACTAATATAAATAATTACCATAAACTAACTAAATTTTAAATAGTTTGTAAGATTTACCAATTTTGTCAGGTCGTAATCCACAAGATGAACTGGCCATCTTAGAAATGAACACATCAGAACACCAAGCCGATCATCTCCGTTAGGAGGTGGAAAAGGTACAATCGAGTGTCTCGCATTATCAAAAACTTCTAAGATTTGTACCTTCACTTCACCTATACCCACTGGCTCTCCATGGACCGTCTCACTGTAATTCTGTGCAGACACCATAGCTCTAGCTACATACACAGGCGTCCCGGACGTCCCTGGTAGGAGTAGTAAAGCTTCGACAGGCGTCTGTATTTATAACCAATATCAAACATAACAACAAATCATAAATCGTAAATATTATATGTGAGAAAAGTAATATATATCATTAGGTTGGTGAAATTAAGAACCTGAAAACTCGAGTGAGGTATCGGATGTGGTTGATTGTTGCTACCCTGTGATAGCAGTAGAAAAGCCTGTTGAACTATTGGATCGTACGTCTGTGGTGTTTGGACTTGGCCTTGGCCTTGCGAAAATATTTGAGGAATAACCAGTTGGAACTCTAATAGACCTCAAACACTCCAACAAACTGAGTTTCTCTTTTTTGGTTAAAGTATAAACAGCATTAGGTAACCAATCCCGTTTCTTACTATTATCTTCCTTTGCAGCTAGTTCCAATCGAATTCCCATTTTTACTATGTCTTTTCTCACATTAACATTATCTACTTTTCCTTGAGCATTCAAAATTAAAGTAACCAGATTTTCACAAATGTTCTTGATGATATGCATGCCATCCAAGCAATGCCTGACATCTAAATACGTCCAGTATTCAAGGTCCCAGAATATAGACTTCTTCTTCCAAAAGCACTTTTCTGGAATTCTATTCGCAAATGGTTTGCCCAATTGAATTTTAAGATCTTTCACCCGTTCATAAGTTTGTCTTCCAGTTTTTGGTATAGGTGCCCGACGGGTCTCGGTGTTGCCATCAAATTTATTTTTATAAGGTTGTCGGCGATAGGGATGATGACGGCTAAGAAACCTACGATGTCCCAAATATACTGTTTTTCTACAATTCGATAGCCATATCGAATGTGTTTCCTCCATGCAAACAGGACATGCTTTTTCTCCTTTATTCTTGTAACCTGATAAGTTTCCGTATGCCGGAAAGTCGTTAATTGTGCAAAATATCATCGCACGTAAGGTGAAATAACTTTTGGAATGTGCATCAAAAACCCTCACTCCGTCCTTCCACAACATATCAAGATCCTCTATTAACGGAGCTAAATACACATCTATATCGTTTCCTGGTTGTTTTGGACCAGAAATGAGTAACGACATCATCAGATATTTTCTTTTCATGCATAACCATGGAGGAAGGTTGTAAATAACCAACAAAACAGGCCATACGCTTCGATTTGTACTCATGAGGCCGTAAGGATTCATTCCGTCCGTGCATAATCCCAATCTCAAATATCTAGGCTCACTGCCGAAATCCGTGAAATAACTATCTATGTTGTTCCACTGGGGTGAGTCTGCTGGATGTCTGAGTTTTCCATCTTTCTTTCTGACTTCCGCGTGCCATCTCAACAGTTTAGCATCTTTTGAATTACTAAAAAGACGCTCAAACCTTTGTATTACTGGCAGATACCACAATATTTTCGCAGCTGGTCTCTTCTTACCACTATCTTCTTCATTATCCAATTCACCGTCCATTTGTCTGTACCGAGATGCATTACATTTTGGACATTTATGGAGGCTCTCGTACTCATTACGAAATAGTATGCAATCATTCGGACAAGCTGCAATTTTCACTACTTCCAATTTCAAAGGACATAGTAATTTTTTAGCCTTATAAGTTGTATCGGGTAATGTATTATCTGCTGGAAGCATTTCTCGCAAAAGACCGAGCAAAGATGTGAAACTCTTATCGCTCCAATTATTCTTAGCTTTCAGGTTATACAACTTAAAAACTGTTTTTATTTTGGAAAATTTATCTTCGTTGCAACCGGGATATAAGGGTATATGAGAGTTTTCATCCAACTTTTCAAACACATCAAACACATCATCGATAAAATCACCGGGTAATTCATTCATCATTTCATCCAAATCATTTTCTCTATTATCATCATCACATTGATATTGTTGTTCACTTAAATTTTCTATATCATCACCCACAATTACATTATCTCCTGCATCATCCATACAATTATTTTGTACAGTATTTTCAAAAATATCAGATACATTAATGCTCGTTCCGGCATCTAAATTTTCTTCCAATTTTTCTCCATGTAAAACCCACCGGAGGTATTTAGGTGTTGTCATCCATCCACGTTGAATCAGATGTGCTCTAATCACTTTACCATCTTGTCTCTCAAAGTTAAGACAATTTTTACAAGGACATAATATTCTGGGCTTTCCAGTCAACTTCCGATGGTCTTCTGTACATTTAAGGAATTCTTCAACAACTCCAACAAATTCATCCGATATTCTCGAATACTCATATATGTATTTCTCCCTCAGATCCATCTGTGTAGATAGAAATATATATAAAAAATGTCAGGATTTATGATTTGTAGGTTCAATGCATGCATCACAATAGGTTTTTGGACCGGTTACCATCCTAGCCCACTCTTTGGATACTCCGTCTCATTAACGAGCGTACGTTAGATGCAGTGTGTTGTCTGAGAAAAATTCGACAGCATTTCCCCTTATGTTCCCTGAATGCGCTAACACACGATTGCTCGTGCGTACGTATCCGTGTGAACATAAGAGAAAACACTGTCGAATTTTTCTCACACAACACACTGCATCTAACGTACAACTCGCTTTCCTAAATGAGACAGAATATCCAAAGAGCAGTACTCCCGACCGGGAGTACTATCCAAGATTAATCCCTAATGGATTAATCTCGGACGGGCACGACCTAAAATAGTTCAAATTCCGGCAAATTGGTCCTATATGACAATACAACTAATAAATGCAAATGCCAAATTAACGATATATATATGCATGTAAAAATTAATAAATTATCGAATTAAAATTAATCAAGATTAAAATAAAAAATTACCGAAATTGTCTTTTCTTCCTTTTCCTCCTCTTCGATTTAAATAACCTTTTCTCTTTCTCTTCCGTTTTCTATTTTATTAGATTGAAATAAAAAAAAAACAATAAAAAATAAAAAATATGCATATAATTACAAAGTTATAAATAAAATACAGAAAAAACAAAGAATATACCTCAAAATGAGAATTATTTTAGCTTCTCGTAGATTTCCTTTGCTTTCCCTTCTGATTTTTCTATTTTTCGGAATTTTTTTTTATTTTTAGCTATTTTTTATGTGCTTTTGGATAACACAAAAATATTCTCGGTTTTAGAGGGGAAAAGAAAAGGCCAAGAACAGTTTATGAGAGAGTGAAGTAGATAGAGTACGTGGAGAAGGAGGCCAGAGGTAGATGTGAAATTCTGCGGAATATTAGTACCGGTTTTTTATAAAAAACCGGTACTAATAGTTGCCGTAAAAGTAAAAAAAACGGCTATATTTTAGTACCGGTTTTTTATAAAAAAAACCGGTACTACAAATATATTTTTAGTACCGGTTTTTTAAAAAAACCGGTACTAAAATATATGCGTTTTTTCTTTTCTTTTCCCGGAAAAATAGTACCGGTTTTTTTAAAAAACCGGTACTAAAAATATATACTGAGAATTACCAATTTGCCACCATGTATTATTTATACCGGTTTTCTTAAAAACCGGTACTAATAGTCTGGTACTAAAAATCTTTTTTGGTGTAGTGTATTGTACGTACGTTGCCTATCTAAAACCTCTAAATAAAAAATTTATATATAAAATATATATTAAATATAGGCCCTGATCAAAATGGTGTAGACATGGGATTTCATTTCATTTCATTTGATTAGAATTGATTGGAGATGATTTCTAATTAAAATCCCATGAACAAAACAAATATAGGAAGAATTGAATTGAATTCTACAAATGACTATTTTGCCCTCATCTATTTGAAGGAGAGGAGGGTATTAAGTTTTTTTCTATTTTCTCTCGTGAAATCCGACGAAATTTTGATACAATTTTCAGGATTTCAATAGGGTCAAGATTTCCCACAAAATCCTATCAAATGAAATGAAATCCGACATTTTATTAGATTCTGATCAGAAGATTTCAATATTATAGAAATTCCAAATCCAATTCCTACCTAAATTAAAGTTGATTTTGATCAGGGCCATAATGAAATCCTAAACGTGAAACAGTTCAGCCGTAATAATTCGTTAAAGACAGTTATAAATTAAAATACTATTGACTTTTGATTAGAATTCGGTAGACATATGCCTTTCATAATTTTTCTCTTGAGAAAATGTTTATGTTTCCACCTGACGACGACGATCCATCGGGCATTCACCGGATTGTTATATATATACGGTCACATTTTTTTTTTAAACTAAAGCGCCTCAAACAGGAAACCGAATATTATAAACAAAACAAAAGAGTATTGAGTCATAAACTATGACTCAGAGATATATAACTAGACCTGTCAAACGTTCCAAACGGAACGGAAAAAAACTGTTACGTTTAACGTTTCGTTTCAGTAACGAAACGAAATTACTATTCCATTTCCGTTTCGTTTCGATAAACGAAAATCTTTTCGTTCCTTTTAACGTTCCATTCTTAATTTTCCATTATAATTTCGCATTCTCTGTTTCGTTTAACGTTTCGTCTCCAAAATATAGTTTCGTTTCCGTTCCGTTTCTGAAAACGGAACCCATTTTCTCTTTTGTTTAACATTCCGTTTCGAAGGAACAGAAACGGAAACGTTAAAACGGTGGAATATTGACAGTCCTATATATAACACAACCAAAGTCAAAACGTCTAAGTTAGCAACTACCAACCAAGTTAACGCTGACCAAACCAAAAACTACATATAACCATATTAACTACTAAACTAAAGTTGTAAAACTAAGCATCCTCAGAAGCATCTAAGACATTCTCACCCTCTCCTGGGCCTGGCTGAATCATCTGTTAGAAACTATTTTTCATGTGTAATTTTTAATTTTGTTACTAATTAACATCAACTAACAAGCACAAAACGAGAAACTAGTATATAAGCATTCAATACACAAGAGAGAAAGGTAGGAGGATTGTACCTCTTCTATTATTAGAAGGATCGACCAAATCACTTAGAGTTGGCGACATGCCTTCTTCCTTCTCTTCTTCTCCCCCTTGGATGGCCTCGAGTCCACCAAGAAATTAAACAAGACCTAAGAGTTGTGCTAACAACTAGAGGTCTAGGCTAATCCCTTTTCTATCTCTTCTTTCAATTAACAATTTAATGGAAGAATAAAGATGCTCAACACATGAGCTAGAGAAGATGGTGGAGAGAGCAAGGAAGAAAAAGAGGCCTCTCTTCTCCTTGAATGGTGGCGGCTAGAGGAAGCACTACAAGAATTTGTTGTAATGGCAAGGATAAAAAATAAGGTTTTCGCCGTCGACATATCGACGGGAATAATCATTTAACGAGGAAATATGGACGGGAATGGCATCCTCGTATTTACCCTCCTTGCGAATAATCTTTATCTGCGAGGAAGCCTCGTAAAAACCCTTTTACGAGAATACCTTGCAAATTTTCACGAGATAAGACGCCTTGGTAATATTAGGACCCATATGCCAGCCTGGCAAGTTGAAACTATGTTTAACCCGTCGAATTATGCACAGCAATATTTATCCACGGGAAAAATATTACTCTTTCCCGGCAATAACCTTTTGTTTTCCGAGGAATTAGTGATATAAGAGCCTCTATCTTTCCTGTCGATATACTGACAACATAAATACTGTTATCATCCAAAAGTCTGATTTCCAGCCCTAACATATTTACCGAATTGCCCCTAAGATTCTACAATATCAATATAATAACAGTGCAAAATTATATAAATATGAAAGAACAAACAATTGAGAATCATTGAAACTATTATAATCTAAACTATTGTTAAACATTCACAACATTTTCACAAAAGTACCAAGATAACAAACATGACAACCAATAATAATATACCTTTATATTCCCATAAAAACCTCAAAAGATGTTCTACATTTGTTATATATCCAAATTTGTAGTGTTTAGTTGTGTACTGAAATCAACTCCAGTCTCAATCAAATAAGTTGTTGCAAACGTTGACGTTTTCAATATTGCCATCTGCACTGGTATTCCCGGCTGCACCCCCATTGCTCTCATCGTCAATTGCAACCCCCTACATTTTTAAAAAAATATATATATTATGAATAAAATATTGACAATTAATATATAAAGAATATTACGAATAAAATGCTGATGGTAATTGGTGAGGTCTAGACATGCTTATACCCTTGTTCAATTGGTCTTGTTTATGTTCCTATACATGAACTTATGCACAATATTAGTTGCTCTTTGTAACTAATCCATACATGTACTTATGCACAATATCAGTTGCTCTTAGAAAACGATACTGTAACTAATCCCTTGCTTATGTGATTAAGTAAAGGTTACCTTAATAATAGGGGTTATAATAATCTATAACTAAGTATTACGTTGCTTCTTTATGTTGTTATTCCGATGATTGTCCCAGTTCTGTTTTGCTACTCTTCTAGGTGCTACTTCCTTTAGCCGATCAAACTAGAACAATTCTAGTGCCATACATGTTTAAGTTATGTAATTAATTTTTTAATTTTACTATTTTGGAACTAAGATTGAAATGATCCCATTATATATGCTAAATGTTTGTAGTTCTGTTATACTGAAATATCATGTTAATAATAACGTATACTCTCCACCTAACTATAATAATGATTAAAAGTAAATGATAACAATGGTACGTTACTTGTACCAGTTTGGTACATCTTAAAATCAGATACTGGTCAGCTCTTATTTTGTGACACCAACAAAAGTTTAAAGGATACAATATAAAGTACAACTAAACCATGAGGTCGGTGTATTAAGGACGATATTTTGTTGCATTATAGACTACTAGGATGAAGATTAAACTCATAAACATAGACTCCTTGTTTTCCTAATAATGTATTGACTCTGTTGAAGCTTGTTAGTCTAAATTATGTTATTCGAGTATTTAAGAAGCTAGCCCATTAACAGCTTAGAAAAAGGTTCCTTACCGGGTATGTGGGCAACGGACGCCCATTCTGTTTGTACAACTCTTGGATTAGGAATGTGTTGTGCATTTCACGTTCCGCTGCTTGCCTATCACGCCGAGCGATCTCTTCAGCAAACAACCTATTCCTTTCCTCGAGCATAGCTGCAACCTCTTCAGACGTGTAAGTGGTATTGCCTCTATCTTGATTTAGAACCGAGACATAATTTGATGCCCTAGCACACTTTCTTATGTCGCTGGTTGGCAACGAACTTGGTTTAAAAGCATTGCCCAGTCCATAGGCCCGGCCATGCGAATTTCCACCACTTGCCATGCCGAGTAGATCCGGTCCAGACTTGTCAGAGTAATCAGGATCATCCCTTAGCTCGAGAAATTTTACCTATCCATTGCATTTTACCAATTGCCTAGTAGAAAAATAATTACATGATAACTACATTTTATTTTATTTTTGAATAATAGGCTTAGCAGAATTAGATTAAGTACTTGAGTCAAATAGAAGTCAAAATTTAATCTGCAACCAAAAGCAATCCAGAAGATAATTTATCAGGTCTGATTTTTTACATTTTATCTACTCAATTAAAGCAATCCAGAAAATTGAGCTTAATCTAAAACAAATCTTAGGCAAAAATCATCCACATGATAACTTCGTCATGACAAATCCAACAATGAGGGATACGAAGTAATAAACTAACAGTTGTTCCATATGACATTTAATGGGCCAGCAATGTAGCAGCTTAATTAAAATCTGGATTGAAATATGAAAAACATCTAGTCTCGTACAGCCTTGCTTCCCTTTTCCACTAGATTACAACACAATGCTTCTTTGGCCATGTACAACAAGAAACTTACATGAGTAAAAAGTACAACTCCAATACTTTGCTTGAATGAAATGCTGTGAGAAAGTAGACAAGGAAATTGCATTTGGGAGATGCTCGCAATAACCTGAAAAAATTGTCTAATAGGTAGAAGAGTTGAACAACTAAACTCCTCAATTTCCACAGTACTCATATAATCATTTATATCTGGCTACTGTTTTTGGATTATTAGATTGAGTACAAATAAATTTTGGCATCATTCAAGTAATAGTCACTGCAATTAATTACTATTGTTTGAAAGAAGAAGCCTACTAAATGTTTGATGTCACAATTGAAGTTCAGTACATTCAAGAGCAGATCAAGTATCCGAAATTTGAACATCCTAACAGAATAATTATGTATCATCAAACTTTATTACAACAATTGTTGTACATGCAAATGCAATATAATAAATATTATTACTGACAAATGCAGTATTAATTACTAAATCTGGTGCCCGGTGGTACAACTTCGTGCTACCATTTCCCATAAAAGATTGAAAATAAAGGAACAATTATCTATACAAATGAATTTTGTAGAATAATCGGGAGTTGAAAATTTGAAATAACACACAACAAATCATGAAGACCAAAATTCATATATATGCACGACCTAATGCGGATGAAGCAAATCTCTAGGTGAAATATAACCATAGATATTAACGGTTCAGGTGCAGTGCCCCCAAAAAATTTGTATAATAACATATAGGAGAGATAGGAGAGATGACCTTTATTCATTCGTACAACATGGGATGCCATCTTCTCACCATCCGCACCTTTGATGGGTCAAGGCAGATAGGCCAGTCAAGGGCAAAGGAAGGGAGGGAGTGAGTTGAGATCGCACAAGAGCGGTGGAGAGGCAACGATTTAGGGGTAGATGGATGTTGACGCGAATCGGATTAGAGGGAAGAGGGGGAAAGGCCATGCCGAGAAAACCTAGATTGGGTGCGGCGGCGGGGCTGACGGTCTAGCATTTTGTTTGGTTTATTTTTTTAATGGGTATAGCATTTTGTTAAAATAATTTGTTCGAAATTGTTCAAAATTTTACGGGGGGGAAAATCCCGCGATAAAATTTTAGAAAGAGATATGTCATTCATATTCTACGCATCATTCGTATTTTTTAACGTTAAAAATATAGAATTATATCACCATCGAAATCTATATGGAATAAACGTCCTTTAATAAAATATATCATTGTAAAAAAAGAAAAAACTCATATATTTTCATATACAATCTATTTCTAGATAACATTATTATGAATATCAAAATAACATATTAATTGATAAATATATGTATATACTAATGATACAACGATAATAAATAAACAAATCATGATAATATTATAGCAATAATAATAATAATTAATATTATAAATTACAATAATATTACTAGGATTCAATCAAACCGATTTGACCGAACTCCCGTTAAAACATGTAAGACCTCAATTTAAGTTCGAATGATCGATCCAAATCATCTAATTAATATGATCATCCTATTGAAGTCTACTTGCCGACCAAATTTAACATTTTTTCATAATTAAAAAATTTTCTTTCGGCTTTGTAAAAACTATTGTTTTTAAGGGGCTTAGGTCAAATTAGATTAACGATTTCCTAAAATTTAAAAAAAATAGTAAAAATTTTGAAAAATATTTAAAATTTGGTCGGCAAGGAGATCGCAATAGGGATATCATATTGGATAGTTTGGATCGTTCATTTGTACTTTCAAAATTGAGATCTCACTTAATTTAACCAGGAGTCCGATCAAATTAGTTTGGTTTTAATCCATTATCTATTATAATTACTATTATATTATTATATTGATATTTTAGTTGTTATCGTAATTATTGTTGTTGCATCGTCTTATATGTACATACTTTTGACGAATGAGCTCATCAAACACAATCGAATCTCAATTATTGTGTTTCAAATGACTAATTTGAATCGCTCATTTCATTTTTCACATTGACATTTCATAAAAGAAAAAAATTATATATATATATATATATATATATTAGTTTTTTATAAAATTGTTGTTAGGGGATGAATTATATTGTTTTAACAAAGTAATTTTAAAATTTTAAAGAAGAAATTATAATAAAATTAAATTATTTGGTCTCCGATTAGATTTTTAACGTGCAAAACACAATGGGTAATTTAGATTGCACATTTGGAACTCAAATTTTAAATCAGGTAGCATTTTTCAAAATTTATATTTTTTACTATTTTGTACTATATCTTCGAGTTTAAGGTTATATGATTCTTTAATAATAACATTTTTCTAAAATAACAAAATAAATAGGAAAGTTTTTGAAAGCTCTAATTTCTTTTATTGAGAAATAAGTTCAAAGTAATACTTGCAAATTAATCTGCAAAGTACCATAACCTATCACTTTATAGGAATTAAAAATTTTAAACTTTATTGTTTAAACATGTTCTATACAATAATATAATGAATTTACAATGTTATTAAGTTAGTATCATAAATATTCATACATAAATTAATGAAAAAAAATTATTTTGCATCATGAAACATAAAATCTTTCATACATCATGATCTTTCCTACAATTTTTAAACAACTTTACTAATTTTTTTAAATTTTAAGTATTACCATTTTTTTAATGTTCTCTATATTAGCTTGTATAAAAATATGATAAGTTAAAAAAAATAGTAAAAAGAAGGTTTATAGATTAACTTTGCAAAATAAAAAAAATAAGGTTTAAAAATTTTAACATAATACTACTTCCATATAAATTAATGTCTATCAAATAAATATGCTACAATAGTATATCTTTATGATAAATATCTATACAAGTATACATATATTGTTTTGTTACTATAAATAATAACAACCATGGTAATTAACTTAAATATTACAGGGAATCAATTAAAAAATTTATGTGTTCTTGATAAAAAATTATTTTTTTCCATAAACTATACACCAAGAAAAATTATTATATCACTGATTAACTTTGTAAAACTAATTAATCCAATTTTATACAATAGTTAGAACTTCAAGGACCTTACTTGATCATAAATGATTGAGTCAACATCTACTTTCTCTAAGAACTCCTTCTTGAGTAAGTGGATGAGAGCGTAAAAGTCAAATCTAGTCTGCATGAATTCTCTAATTTAAAGGTCTAGAAATTTCAAAGTAAGAATATCGGCATCCGCTCTATTATTGAATAATTTTTCATAAAAGTCAATCAATCATTGCGATGCTACGTTCGAGAGGTCGAGAAAAATTTTTGGAAATTAATATACTCAAGTTTCTATTCTCTAAGAACTTGTCTTAGGAATCGGTATTACTTCTCCAAGTAAATACCCTTAGAAAAGAGTTTGTTCAATTTTTAAAAATTGATCGCAACGAAATTAACACGTTTAACATCTATAACAATTTCAATTTAAGGTCATTTAGTTTATACAATATTTTATTTATACAAATAAAACTCCCGCTACATTTATTTAATGTCCCAAATGTAGTCGGTTATCCAAGATCCCCACTTTCATTAAAATGATACTAGCGTCGGCATAATATCAAGTCAACTAATATAGGGTAGGTTCACAAACCAATTATATCGACCATATAACTCTTGGTTTGTGAAATGTCTCACGTACATCCACAAACTTTGTCCCGATGTCCAATCTGATTAGGGTCCATCGATAATTAATCGCTCTCTATTTGCTCCTAGTAAATCCGATTTACACCCCGACTTTCAAAGATTTGACCAATGACGTCCCCTGTCAGTGGAATGCGTGATTTGGACAATGAACGACGTGAAGGGGATAGAGAGAAGGAGGGCTTAATAATTTAATTAGGACAATACATTATGTGATTTAGTTTGGTGGTCATGTAAGCATACACCCATACCTATCCTATGACATTGTTAGAGATATATCCTTGAAGCCAGTCATCGGATGGCTATTATATTAGTTTATGTTATTAATGGTGTTTGATCATTTGTTCCTTGATTTATAATATAATAGTCATCGGATGGCTATTATATTAGTCTCTAGGATTTGAGCTCTATAAAAGGATCCCTTTGGTGGCTCCTAACCCTAGCCTCTATCTTCTACCTCTTGCCTTCTCTCTAGGCAGCCACCTTCTCTCTCTACCTCTCTTGCTCATGTGTTGAGCTCTCTTCTCTCCACTTAATTAAAGTAATTAATTGATAGAAGAGAGAAAGCTAAGAGGATTAAGCTTGTTCTTAGGTGTACTAGCACATACCTTTAGAACGTGGTTAATATCTTTGGTGGACTCGAGGCGGCAGCGACTTGGTGGTTGTGGTGGTGGCGGTGAGCACGCCATCGACTTTCATTGAATAGGTCGAGCCTTCTAGTTACAACACTAGAAGAGGTAAAAATCAACTCCTACACCTTTCTCTTGTGTGTTAAATGCTTAGCAAGATCTCCTTTTGTGCCTGTTTATTGTTATTAATTAGTAATAAAATAAAAATTGCACATGGCTATTAGTTTTCTAACAGTGGTAATAGAGCATTAGGTCGTGCTTAAGCATTTTGACACATCATTATGTGAGAAATGATTAATTAACGTACTAATAGAGTTGATGCACTTGCTTGCTGGCTGGAAGTTCGTTTTTCTGTGTTTTTGCGTGATTTTCTCTGTATGAAGCATTCAATTTGATTTTTTGGTTTATTGGAGTTGATATATTTGTGAGTTGTGAGTATTTAGCCTCTGGTTTCACCTCAATCCAAGCAATAATGGATTTTTGGTAATTTTTCTCGTTCTCGCGACAAGCGATGTGCAAAGATACTCGATAGTTCGTTAATTATAAACAACTTACACACGTAGGGGCTTGTGCTAACTTATGGTGACATCATGGTTCACTATCGGTAGTCGGGGTGTAAATCGGATTTGCAAGGAGCAAATAGAGAAGAGTTGCTTAACAATGGACCCTATTCAGATTGGACATTGGAGTGATGTTCGCGATGCGAACCAAGAGTTATAAAGTTATATGATTGGTTAAAGAGAACCTATCCTATATTAGTTGCTTTGATGTTGTGCCGACGCCGGCATCATCTCAACGAAAGTGAGGGTCTTGAAAATTCATTACAATTAGGGACATAAATTAATATAGTGAAAGTTTTACTTTATTAGAAATTAAAACAAAAGCATAAACTAATTAACCTTAAACTGAAAATTTGTTGTAGATGTCTTACTCATCTTTCTCGCTACGTTCTATTCTTGAGAAAGAGAAACTCGTCTTCAACGATACTAACTTTTTGGATTGGCACCGTAACCTTAGGCTAGTCCTTAGGTTTGAAAAGAATGAGTATCTCTTCCTCACAGCTTCACCGATTTTGTTGTGAACTACCGGATGAATGGTATTGACAAGAACATGAATGATTTTCAGAACATGCTTGTCGAAACTGAGGAGAGTCTCAAGAAAGAGAAATGACCCAAAAATGTTCTTGCGGTGAGTGAGAAGAGTAAGAAGAGCAAAAAAAGAAAGATCCGCAGAATAAAGAAGGACAAAGCTCCGGTGACGCCCTGATGAACGTTTTTTCTTGCAAGCCTAGGTCAAATAAATTTATAAACCTAAGTTCTACCTCACTAGTCGTTTGGGGTAAAGCTAAGGGTCGAACCCAAAGTACGGTAAAAATAGAATTGGGATCCATTCTTCTTGTTCGGCGTGTTTTGTTTTCGATTTCCACGAGAATTATACAAAACAAAGATAGAGTTGGCGGCAGTACCAAAAATCCTAGAAAACACAGTTAATTATGAGCAATTATATTGGTTTGAGTGCCATTTTAGTGCTAAGTATGGTCAATATATGTATATGAATAATAGACATCACGCCCCAAGATTCGGACAAGGAAGCTCTCGAGAGTTACAAGAAAAAGAAGAATCTGGCCACTTCCGAGACCGTGTGCTACTACTATAGCAATAAGGGCCATTGGAAAAGGAACTGCCCCAAGTACCTCGCTGATAAGAAAGCGGGAAAGGTCCTCCCTTCCACATCAGGTATATTTGTCATCGAAACCCTTCTCGCTACCTCTAACATTCACTGGATATTTAATACTAGTTCGTGTGCTCATATTTGTCGAAATGTGCAGGCACTAAAAAGTATGAGGCGGTTCGAGAAAGACGAAGTTCAAATCCGCGTCAGTAACGACACGTGCGTCTCCGCTATGGCCGTTGGGAACGTAGAGCTTACTTTGCCTTCCGATTTTGTTTTGGAACTTAAGGATGTTTATGTAGTTCCATGTATCACTCGAAACATTATTTTTATCTCTTGTTTCGACTTGGATGGTTTTGATGTTGTAATAAAGAACAAGTGTTATTCTTTGTTGCGTGATGATGTTTGTTATTGTGTTGTGCATTTATTGAATGGTATTTATGTGCTTGATTCTAGCGAACATGGTTTGATTGTTGGACATGACAGTAGAAAATGTAAGATTTCAAATGAGATTTCGACTTTAATGTGGCATTGCCGCTTAGGTCATATCAACGAGAAACGCATCAAGAGATTACAAATCGTTGGTCTCTTGGATCAATTTACTTTCGAGCCAATTGACACATGCGAATCATGTTTGATGGGAAAGATTACCAAAACGTCTTTTACCAATAAAGGTACAAGGGCAATTGTTTGTTAGAACTCGTACATACCGATGTATGTGGACCTATAAGCCTTTGCGCACGTGGAGGTTATTCATATTTCATCACTTTCACCGATGATAATAGTAGATACGAGTATATTTACTTGATGTGGCACAATTCCGAATCCTTTGAAAAGTTTAAGAAGTTTAAAAATTAAGTTGAGAACCAACTTGGTCGAAAGATCAAAGTATTGCGTTCCGATCGAGTTGGTGAGTACTTAAATCATGAATTTAGTGATTATCTAAAAGAGTGTGGAATCGTTCCACAACTCACTCCACCGGAAACAACACAATGGAATAGTGTATCCGAAAGGAGGAATCGAACTTTGCTAGATATGGTTCGATCGATGATGATCCAAACCGACTTGCCCAAATCGTTTTGAAATTTTACATTAGAAATCTCAGCTTTTACATTGAACCGTGTTCCTTCAAAATCTGTTCAGAAGACGCTTTATAAGACTTGGTTTGGGAAGAAATCAAGTATGCTTTTTTTCAAGATTTGAGGTTGTGAAGCTTATGTAAAAAGACTAATAAGCGATAAGCTTGGACCCAAATCGGACAAGTGTTATTTCGTGGGATACCCTAAGAAAATGAAGGGTTACTACTACTACAACTGTGTCGAGAACAAGATAGATGTTGCACGACATGCGGAGTTCTTGGAGAAGGAGTTTCTCTAAAAAAGAAGTAGTGGAAGTAATGTGGTTATTGAAGAAATTCAAGAACCACCGCAAGATATGTCTCAAGTAGGCAATCTAGTGATTCCCAATATGATGTCAAATGAGATTGTAGTCGAACCCGTTTCAAAAGCCGTTGTGGAAGAAATTCAAGAGTATGCTCCCTCAAATGAGGATTCGAACATATCGCGAGTCGATAGTGTTCAAGATACTCAAACTTTCGAGGGTCAAGAACCAAATCCAAAATCCGTTGTGGAACAAGTTCAAGAATCTCAAGCACCAATCCTACGAAAGTCAACAAGAAAAAGTCGTCCACCCGAAAGGTACTTGAGTTTGTGCGACATTCTCGTCATTGCGAATGACGAACTTTTGACCATAAAGGATATTAAATAAAAATCCGACTCCAAAGAATGACTTAGGGCCATGGAATCTGAATTGCAATCCATGTATAACAACAAGGTATGGACCTTGGTTGACCTTCCCGACGAGATAAAATTCATTGAGAACAAATGGATTTTTAAGAGAAAGATCAATATGGATGGAAACTTGACCATCTATAAGGCACGGCTATTTGCGAAAAGTTACAAGAAAGTTCATTGTATTGACTATTAAGAAACATTCTCGCCCGTTGTAATGTTCAAGCCAATTCGGATCTTGTTAGTAATTGCCGCATTCTATGATTATAAGATATGACAAATGAATGTCAAAATCGCATTCCTAAATGACAATTTGGCAAAGGATGTGTATATAACACAACCCGAGTGTTTTGTGAATCCAAAGAATGCTAACAAAGTATGCAAGCTTCAAAGGTCCATTTATGGATTGAAACAAGAATCGAGGAGTTAGAACAAGCGCTTTGATGAAGAGGTCAAAAAATTAAACTTCATTTAAAGTGAAAAAGAATCTTGTGTTTACAAGAGCATTAGTGGGAGCGTGGTTGTGTTTTTTGTTCTATATATTGATGATATTTTCTTGATTGGGAATGATATCCCCGAGTTAAATGAAATAAAGAATTCGTTGAAGAAAGTGTTCTCAATGAAACACTTGGGCGAAACCGCTTACATCCTAGGAATCAAGATCTATCGAGATAGATCAAGAAAGATGTTGGGTTTGAGCCAAAATGCATATATTGACAAGGTGTTAGTAAAACACAACATGACTAGTTCCAAGAAGGATTACTTGTTTATGTCACATGGCATATATTTGAGTAAGTCTCAATGTCCGACGACTGATACAGATAGGGATTACATGAGGCAATTCAAGTATCCATCTGTGGTCGGTTCGATCATGTATGCCATTGTATGCACTCGTCCCGATGTGGCGTATCCGATTAGTGTGATTAGAAGATACGGAGCCAACCCTAGCATACCACATTGGATTGTAGTTAAGAATATCCTCAACTATCTCAAGAGAACAAAGGATAGCATTCTCGTGTACGGTGGAGACTAAGAGCTCGTTGTAAGTGGTTACACCGATGCTAGCTTCCAAACCGATCGAGAAGATGCAAAGTCACAGTCCGGCTATGTATTTATGCTCAATGGTGGTACCGTGAGTTAGAAGAGTTCCAAACAGGATACTACGCCCGATTCCGTCACCGAAGCAGAATACTTAGCGGCTGGTGAAGCAGCGAAAGAAGGCGTTTGGATAAAGGAATTTTTGACCAAGCTGAAGGTGGTTCCAAGCATCTCAGGTCCAGTGGATCTCTATTGCGAAAACACAAGAGCCATAACTCAATCCAAAGAGTCTAGTTCTCACCAAAAGACCAAGCACATTCTATGACGATTCTATCTTATCCGTCAGTTTGTAAATGATGGATGGATCAAGATCAAGAAGGTGGACGGTGCCGCGAACATAACGGACTCTCTGACAAAGCCTTTATCTCGAGCCGCACATGAGTTGCATGTTGCATCCATGGGGATTAGACGCATGCCTGAGTGGCTATGAGTGTATCTTTATTTTGAGGCTTTAGTATGAGACATGTATATATTTTGATATTGCATTGAAGCACTGGCTAGAAGTCATTTTGATTGACTCTAGGTTAAGTGGGAGATTGTTAGAGATATGTCTTAGAAGCCAATCATTTTATAGTTACCTCTATGGTTTATATTATTGATGATATTTGATCATTTGTTCTTTGATTTATTTATTGACAGATCATTCAGGTTGAGGATCTGAATTGTGGATCTCTGTATTTTATTTATAATTAAATGACAATAATAAATCTAAAATTGTCCATAATCTTGATAATTAACAAGGAGCATTAATTATCATATAAGATTAGTATGCAAGTTAAGTGATGATTAAGTTCTACAAATCATAGGTAAGGAGTTACCAACTTAATTGCATATGTGTATGTTATAGAACATAGTACATGACATGACCCAATAAAATAAATATATGGATTGTGTTATGTGTCATTATTTATTTCATTTTGATTTTGGTTCTAAGTTTGAGATGGTTCAACCTTACCACATGAGGATATGTTCTATAAATATCATCTAACGTTGATTCCTGATAAAGACTGCTATACGGATTTTATTTATGTTCTCTTGAATTGTGCGGGGAAAGATTGTTCATCAAGAAAACCGTATGTTCCTCTTTAATTTAGTTAGTGAGTGATGATATTTGTTTGGGCCCTTTGATGGAGATAGATTGTTTGCTAGCAACTTTATACAATTATCTCTAGATCAAGAAATGTATAATCTGCAAGAATGACATATTCCTAACTTGGATTATACAATGATATTATATGATATAAGAATCAAACATGGAGATACTTTTATTTCTTATGCAGGATTGAAATACTGTAGCAATACAATATTTATGTGAACTAGAAATCGTAGTGTGTTGCTAGATACCGCCTATGATTATTGGAAATAAATAGCGATTTATTTCCATGGCCAACATAGCATAAATTCTCAAAGGGTAACACAAATAAGACTTTGACCACACAATGCATTATTTATTTATTCACAACAGTTAGTACTGTGGAAATATGATAAGTTGATTAATAAATTATATACCATTGCGAACCGTTATGATTAATTAAGTCAAAGGTATTATATCGAAATAAATTAATGCATTTGCTAATCCCAAAATAATTATTAATAAGTTAATAATTAACTTAGTTCAACACATATTAATATAAATTGTTATATTAATCAATTGGGTCTTTTATTTAATAGCAAATAGATAGTCCAATTAAAGAGCAAACTATAGGGACTTTAATTAATAGAATTAGAGACCCAATTGAGTGAGTGAAGTGGCCCATATGAGCCTATGAAGGGGCCGGCCTCCTAGTGGCATGAGGTGTAATTTTTGAGAAGTTGTTCCCTAGGGTTTGAGCTATAAAAGGACCCCTTTGGTGGCTCCTAACCCTAGCCTCTCTCCTCCACCTCATGCCTCCTCTCTAGGTCGCCACCCTCTCTCTCTCTCCCTCTCTTGCTTATGTGTTGAACTTTATTCTCTCCACTTAATTAAAATAATTAATTGATAGAAGAGAGAAAGCTAAGAGGATTAAGCTTGTTCTTAGGTGTGCTAGCACATTCCTTTAGAACGTGATTAATTTCCTTGGTGGACTCGAGGTGGCGATGACTTGGTGGTGGTGGTGGTGGTGAGCACGCCATCGACTTCCATTGAATAGGTTGAGCCTTCTAGTTACAACACTAGAAGAGATAAAAATCAACTCTTACACCTTTCTCTTGTGTGTTAAATGCTTGACAAGATTCCCTTTTGTGCTTGTTTATTGTTATTAATTTGTAATAAAATAAAAATTACACATGGCTATTAGTTTTCTAACACTCTTTCCTCATACAGCATATAAAGATGCAGGGTCTTCTTGATTTTATTTAAAAGCTATAGGAAACTGCTTATCAAGTGTCATATCACCATCCAATGACCATTCCAAAATTTAATAAAATCACTACTAGAATTTCGAGTATTTGTAAGGAGACTTTATATGGGTAGTCATGTACTCTTGATTATTTTATCAATCATTAGATTAACAAATATAATAGTTCGGCAATTGATGATACAATTGCAAGAATGTAAAGGGGCTTATCTTAGAAGATGTACAGAGGTTAAATTGCTACAACCAATTATAGCTAACTGTCGAGGCAAAGACAATTTTAATTGAAGGTTTTTGACTAGGTATAAACCTATATGCATATCTATTTCTATGAATATAAATAAAAAAAGCTAAATGTACCTTAGCAAAAATGATCGAACGTCTAGATCCTTGTCGAAATTCGGTTCTGCAGCGTCTTGTCTTTCTCTATAAGCAGTTGGTACACCACCATCACAAGTTAGGACTTGACGTCAACTTCCACGATTTCAAGAGCCGGCCTTCTCGTGTGTGTGCACTCGATTGCTTCAAACACTCGGTTGGCTTCCTCCTTTTCAAACTCTATCCTCTCTCTATGGAAAAGACATAAACATAGATCTACGAACTCGAGGGCGCGATTTCAATTGAGGGGTATATACATGAGTCAATCTGAATAGACAACGTCTATTCAAATCTTGATCCCAGCGATCCGCTGGCCCTGTCATTGACCCGCTTGGTCGTTCAATAGTTGCGCCCTGCTTGCCCATGCAGCAAGCGGTCCGTTAAGAATGACTACGCACACTTATACTAACAATAATTGTGCAGGAAAGCAAAAAAAAAAAAAAAAAAAAAACTTTAATCGTACTAGACGTGCGAAGTTCGCGTCCCTTCATATTATCAGTTGAAGAGACGTCATGGTTTATTCTTCACATCTGACATTATCTGAATTTTGTAATTTTACGGTTGAGGTGAAAGTTAAAAAGAAAATAACTAAATTTTCCTTCTCAAACTTTCAAAAAAAAAATTAATAATTTAGATTTTTGTATGTACCAACTATCAAAAATTCAAAATAATAGTTAAGCTTCGTTAAAAATTTTCAATTGATTTTAAACTTTTATTTATATCAAATATACGCTTCAATAATAAAAAAACGTTTTTAAACTTCTTTCAAAATAATTTAGTTCTTCAATAAGCCATCCTTAGAAAGATAACTTACTAGCTCTCTAAGATAAAATAAAACATTGTTTTTTTTTTCATTTTTCAAAGATGTAAATGCATGTCTCAGATTTTATTTTTCAGTGTCTTATCTCAAGTATGTCTAACATATATTTATTCCCTTGTTTTGACCGATAGAGTGGGTTTTAAGTATTTTTTTTTTATTTCTCCTACCCCTCTGTTTTAAGCATTTTTTATATATCTGAGAGAGTGCGTTTTGAACTTTGTATGCAATGCGACTACACTTTTCGTTTTTTTTTTGAAATAATCTTAGAGCAGTGATGGAGGTACACTTTTAAGTTTTAAGATAGTGTGTTCAAATATTACAAAATCTAAGGGCTTCGTTTGCCAAAACAAAATAACATAAGAAAAATCGGATTGTAACTATTCAATAATTATTTAACATCGAAAAATTAGAAAAATATGAACAGGTTCACTTGTCTATTTATGACTTGAAAAATACCGACAAAGTCTTTGTCCGAAGAATAAAATTGTTGTGCATTACATTTCCATCATCAAGCTTTAATTTGGCCCATATGTAGTTATTATTTATAAATGCATATTTTTTGGGCTTTAAGTGGGAGTTTAGTTAAGCAAATTAATACTTAAATTCTCAAAATCAAGTAGAGCTCTAGATCAACTAGAAAACTTTAGTTGGGTCAAGGGCCACATGACACTACGCCATTTTTTATTATTAGTACTGGTTAAATATAGATTATTAGTACCGGTTGTCAAGCGGTACTAATAATAGAGGTGCTAAAGATAATTAAAAACCGGTACTAAAAAGCCGGTGTTAAAAACGCACTGGAAATCGCGACATAAAAGACGGAGATCTTTAGTACCGGTTTTTAACTAAGTTAAAAACCGGTAGTAAAGATCATTATAAAAAAAAAAATTGTTTCTGGGGCTAGCGCCCTTTTTTGCTAGCCATCAATTAATACCGATATACCAGTCGGTATATATATATGCATCACATACAATATAATACATATCAAATCATAAAGAGGTTCATACACAAATTAGCCAATAAACACAAATTAGCACAAATTAATCAATTAACACAAATTAACAATTACAACTAGAGGCAATTAACACAAATTAGCATCAATTAATCAATTCACCAATCAACCCTAATTAATTTTGGATTTGGTAACAATTAACCGTAATTTCAAATTTAATCAACACAAATCAATAGAAATCCTAATTAAGGTTTAGGATTTATTTCGGTTTAATACAAATCCTAGACAATTAACACAAATTAACAAAAATTAACACAAATTAACACAAATGAGAGGGAGATCGATGTGCCTTACACAAATGAGCAGTGACAGCAGTGAGGAGTAGAGGCGGCAGTGAGAGCAGTGAGAGGAGATTGAGGTGAGAGGAGTAGAGGCGGCAATAGAGACAGAGAAGTGAGAGGAGAGGTGACGCAGTAGAGAGGGAGAGGTAATGGAGAGGCAGTCGAGAGAAGAGGGAGATGCAGGGTAGAGGGAGAGGCAGTAGAGACGGTGAGGCAGTCGAGAGAAGAGGGAGATGCGCTTAGGTTTTGGAAGAGAAGAGGGAGATGCAGTGTAGAGGAGAAGTACTTAGAAAATTTCGTGAAAAGAGAGAAGCTGAGTCGAGAGTTTTGACGGCAGAAACAAAAAAAAATTTTAATTGATCTTTAGTACCGGTTTTTTCTAAAAAACCGGTACTAAAGATACTATTTTAGTACCGATTTTTTAAAAAAACCAGTACTAAAAATAGAGAGAATTTTGATTTTTTTGAAAACACTTCAGCATCGGTTTTTTATTAAAAATTGGTACTAAGGATAAACCGTTTTTTTTTATTTTTTCGCCAACATTTTGGCACCGATTTTTTAGAAAAATCGGTATTAAAGATAATCCCTGACAATTACGAAATTGTCACTGACTATTTTTTATACCGGTTTTATTAAAAACTGGTGTTAATGGGGCGGTACTAAAGCTCTTTTTTGATGTAGTGTGAGTCCAAGTACTGCATGAAAAGCAAAAAAAAAAATTAAAAAAAATGCAATGTCGTTATTTGAAATCATGATAATTGGCATTGTTTTTTTACTTTTTGGTTAATGTAGGAGTTTGGAAGTCCGATATTAGCTAATATCGGACTTTCAAAGTTCGATCTTAGTATCGAACTTTCAAAATCCAATATTATGAATCTATTATTAAAATTCTGATAATTTTGTTCATATTTTCCAAATTTGATGATATTTCAATAATATTTTTTTATTTTTTCAGTATAAAATCCGTTCATTTTTTGTTCTTCCAATTCAAGTCAAACCTGCTCGTTAGCCTCGGTAATATTCCAACCGGAAGTGGGCATTGTCTAATTAACAGGCCCACTTCACCCTACTACCAGGCCCCAGAAGTATTGTGCATACATACTCCAACAGGGGGTGTGTTTGGAAGTGGTGCACCGAACAGCGAATTAGGAATTAGCGCTCTCAGTTCGCAGTTTTCAAAAAACGGGGAATTGAGAATAAGGCCACGAACATAGAGTTGTTCTTGTTCACGTTCTGTTTGGTTCGTGCGAACAGGGGACAAGTGCACGAACAGTTGTTCGGTGACCACCCAAACATACCCCCTATTTATGAACCAGAATCTTCCGTTTGTTGAGGAATAGCAGTGAAAACGGCGACTGTTTTAATCGTTTTTTCGTTTCGTTTCGTCCAAAACAAAACGAAACTGTTAAATATTTTAGTTGCGTTTAAAAAACGAAACGGTTAACGGAACACGTAGTCAGTTTCGTCCATGTGTATTTTCGTGGTATTTTCGTAATTTCGATCGTTTCATTCAAAACGAAACGGTTAACGCAAACACGTAGTCACTTTCGTGTCCAAAATGAAACGGTTAACACAACACCCCATTTTCGTGGTCGTTTTATACGTTATGCACCCCTATTGAGGAACATTAGGTAATTATGGGGCTTCCATGTCGGAATCATATCTTCTGCAGTGACAGTGGTTCATAAAAAATCGTCTGATCAATGATGGATGTCCCGTGATTAATATCAGATCCATACGGTCCTTAAATTTTAAATTAACCATCGAGATTCGATCAGACGGTTCTTGAGAGCCACCGCAGCAGCAGTTGCTACTGCTGAGGATATTTGTCCCTTGCATACCTTTAATCACGCCATTTTAATATTTCGTTTGCGGTATGATTTTTAGCATTAAATTTGCGTTAGTATGCGCAACTTGTTTTGAGTGTTTTGACATTTCAAGGGACTTAATTTTTCTTCTACAATTTTATTATCGAATCAGAGTTAACAAATTGTAGTCCTTGGTATTTTATTTTTCCTAACTCGGCCAATTTAGAGTTTTTCACATAAATAAATTACACCTAAATTCTTAAAATTGCTTTCTTATAAGGGACTGAAGTGTTGTGCATTAACTCCACTCATCCTACAAAGGCAGAAAGGCTCCCCTGTTTGCTTTTTTTTTTTTTTAACCTTTAAGTATCAAAAATATAAAATTGGAAATTAATAAGAAAGAAAAATTGATAATGTATATTGTATAAAATTGAGTAGAAGTATTTTACTTCAAATGATTAATACAGAAAGAAAATATCAATACTTTAATGAAAAAAAAAATCCAAATCAAATCAAGCTAGCTTGCAGAGTAACTGTTTCTTGTTTCTTAGCCACAACAGGTAACATGAGAATATATAAACCGTGGCTAAGATTTTACCTGGTTTACACAACTGGATTTGGTCCTCGGACCAAGATCTATTATTATTTGTGTTAAATACCACTGTAGAAAGGTCCAAGCTTGGTATGTTCAGAGAAGTTAATGGGAAATCTGATTGAACTTGGATGTAGAAAGAGAGCCTCGGTAGTCCCTGTGATATATATCTGCTTAATTATTGAAATCACTCATAACTTTTTCTATACAAAACAAAAAATAATTAAAAAACAATAAAAAAAAATTAGTCACGGGAAACTTACGGTTTTTTCTAGGCCATCTCAAGTAAGCACAAATTGCAAGTAAGATTACAAGGATAGCAACTACAGGGCCACCAACAAAAATTGCTATTTTAAGATTTCTACTTCCTGCAATAAGATCATATAAGTACACTTAGGTTTGCCCACCTAGATGTTCAGACAGTTGTTATCGATCTAATTATCAAGGAACTTATTTGATAAGAATAGAAGAGTTATATTGTTCAGCATAATTGTTGATAATAAGCTTGCTACAAAACTTGCATAAATATATACAGATTACAGAAGTTTTTCATCATGACACAAACGTAGTTTAACATAAAATATAGATAAGTATACTTATAACTAATGGATAAGCAGATTGTTATGTTCAGACTGCTGAAGTTTCCCAGATTATACTATATGTAACAGAAGCATTATCACAACATAAACAAACTAGAATCTTAATTTATGAGGTCAGGAATCTTAATATAGAGAATGAATTGTAAAGTTGCACAAAAATATATATTCAAATATTTGTCTTTTTTTTTGTTGTCATTTGTTATAAGGAAATTCACAACTATTAAAATATTTAGGTTCTCTGAAATAGACTTTGTGCCATTTAAATTATTTAATTATAAAAAAAAACACGAAACAAACAAAAAATAACAGAGAAGAAAAAAAAAGGAGAAATAATTAAATAAAGATAAAAAGTACTGAAGTTGATTCATGGCTTTCCCCATCTCATTTTCCGCCATTGTTGGTAACTGGTACGTGTTCATGCTAGAGAGCTCAAAATATATGTTCTTCCAAAAGTTTTAAGTTTAAATGGTAATTAAATTAATTCCCTGATTGATAAATAAATTATATAAGCTTCTACATGAATCATAGTCATGTCATATGTTACCACATCATATGATGCAAAGAAACAAAGTTTGCAATTTGTTCTAATTACTTGCTAGTTGCTACCAAACGAAGAAACTCGTCAATTTTTTTGGCTTAATTGAAAGTCAGAAAGTATCTTGGGGCCGTTTGGATCGCTTAGGAATAAGAGGAATGGCTTATTCCTAGACGGAAAACATTGAGAAGTGTGTAACTTTGTGAGAGAAATTTAATGCTAGGAATAGTGTATTTCTAGAAAAAAACTATTCCTAGCTCCATCCAAATGGCCCCTCAGATTATAAGATTGACTTACCACCACTGTTCCCTTCAGTAGTATCAGAAGTTACTGTTGCTGCAGCATTTGATACAGCTAAATTATCGTCATAAAACAGATAAGACTCGTACCGAATATTGCAACTAGTCCCCAGTAAATTGCCTCCAAACTTGCCATAACAGTCGTTCTTTGACAGGTCTTGTGTGCATTGCGCCAGGCCATACAGCTTAGTGGATTTCGCATAATTCATAAAACCAGCTGCAAACATCTCTGAGTTGTTTGCTGCCTGAGTAGCAAGAGTGTTCATCAATTTATGAAGAATTGCACTGAACTGCCTTGGGTATTTGACATCATTTAGATTGCAAAAATGGTATGACACGTGACCAGGTGTGGAAAAGAAGCTGGTGTCAGAGTACCGCAGAAAGCATTCATCAAACCTGCAGTTGAAATTTGAAAAAACTATAATTTAATTCCAAAATCGGGATAATATTTTACTAAATTAAGTCCCTGACAAGACAAAAAAGGACTCAAACAAATAGATAAGATCTTCTTTTGCTGAAAAGGTTTCGTTCATCAATTAATGGAGAAAGATTACAAATCTCATATCCATGTATTTTTATACTTCTATGAGTTTGTTAGCCATTGCAATTTGACAAAAGATCGATCGCCTTGTTTTCTATAAATTGATCTGCTAGACCATTAAATTTCCTGTTCAGTGGTATCCCAATTAAATTGTAAAGAATATCAAATATTATAAATTTTCAGGTTTTCTTGAAAAAAAAAAAAAAATTCAGTTGAGCACCATATCATTTCAGCTTTGCCATATGGACACCGAGTTGATGCTCCATCCCCTCCCTCGATGCTTGATTTGAGGCAACTCTGACAAATTTCAGCTGACACGTCACCACGGCATAAGGCAAGGCCAAACACCTGGTCTGGATATTCACCAATAGTATAGTTGGAGAAGCCAGATGGAATGATGGAAGACAGGACATGATTGCAGTAGGTTGAGATTGGCTTGGTACGTGCTATTTGCCATATAGTTGTTCATCATGTCACATGTATCCACAACGAATTCTGAACATGGTTCTGAAACTCGGAATCGGAATCGGAATCGGAATCGGACAGTTGGATCGTGACCCGGAATCGGAAGAATCGGAAGAATCGGCCGATTCGGCTAAAAAAATCGGTTTTTTTTTAAAAACATATTTTTATGCCGTTAAAAATCAGAAAAAAATAAAAAAAAATAGAGAAAAAAATATGTTTTCATAAATAAGTAAAAAAAAAATTAAAGATTAGTTTTAAAATTAACTAAAATAACTTAATATGTCTTAAAGTCAAGTAGACAGACTGCGTACATCATCCTACAATCACTTACATATCTTAAATCTATACTACTTATAAAAGCAGCCATAGAAAGGTCATGAATTCCAACCACTAGGGGTGGAAACATGTGTTAACATCAATTATAAACCATTGATCTGTGCAATTTGATATGATGTGCGGTTCAGATTTGTATTTCTAACAAAGAGTCAGACTCTTTGACAGAAAGTGTCCGGTCGCTGAATTGAATTAAAGTTTTTAGGGAGTTTGTCAATATTTCCTGAGTTCGATTTTTGACTCTAGCGATTTTATTATTTTTTTTCTTGCACTATTTTTTTAATTTCTCCTATTGCATGCACCATTTCAAGGACGTTCCAAATCTGTTTTTTTCAATAATAACTTGACGCATATTTTTTATATTGGGTTTGCATATCATAATTTTCTTTGCATCTGGAACATAAATGATGCAAAATACTTATAGTTTCTATGTACATAACTATTATTTGCTTTTATATTTAAGCTTGACAATCCCACATAAATTTTTTAATAATTTTATTCGTTAAAAAATATCCATGTTCATCAATTTACCTTTTCCCATATTTATATGTTTATCTATTATCTATTTTATTTAAGTGTAACAAAATAATAAAAATTTCCCCACACATTGGGTGGGCGTATCTGCTAGTAAAGATAAATAGACTAAGAAGTACATCATATCATCTAATTATACAATAAAGAGGCATAAACTACCAATATGAGATAAAATATAAGCCATAAACTAATTCATATCACATAGGTGCATGTTACGCCCAAAAGCTGTGACGGACTGGTTGCATAGTTTCATTTTCTTCGATGTAGAAATACAATGGAGCACGTTGTGTAGGGCCAAATATAGAAGACATAAAATAAAAGGAATTATAAATTTAAAATAAATATAAACAATTTTGTATAAGACAAAATTTTCCATACGCAAATCTGAAAAATTAAATTTATTAGTTTCCTTGGTAAGTATTTAATTTTCTTTCTTAAAAAATTAAATTATTAAAAATACAAAAATGTCAGATCTCGTATAATTAGATGTGTCATTTTAACCAAATTTGGTAACAATTTAATTTTCTGTCTGACCGTTCTAATGATGGACGAAACCATTCGCATAATTAATTTCAACAGCCTTCACGGAACCAGCAGATGGGCGAAACCATTCGCATTCAAAAAAAAAGAAAAGATGGGCGAAATTAAACCAGACCCAAACCCAGTTACGCAGTTGGTAGCAGACCCAAACCAATGGCGAAAGTGAAACCATGGCTAAAAGAGAAAGGAAAAGAAGAAATCGATGCTCACCAAGCCCTCATCGATGGGCGATGGGCGATCACGTCGATCAGCGATGGTCCTCCTGAGGCGACAAGAAGGTTGATAGCCGCAGCCACTCTCTAGAGATTGCAATTTCTCTTCTCCATAGACTCAATCTCCCCTCTCTTAGTCTCTCTGCAGTCTCCACTCTAAATAATTGCGATGGGCTTCAATAATTGATCTGAGACAGTAAGTTTTCCTTTTGATTTTTTTTTTCAATTTTCGCTTTTTCAGATTATTTCGGTCGATTCGGCCGATTCCATGCGATTTCGGCCGATTCTAACCGATTCCAGCCTGAAAAACGCGATTCCGCCTCAAACCATCTAAAATCGACTCGACACTCTTCGATTCCTATCCGATTCAACCGATTCGAATCGGAATCGGCCGATTTTTTGAACCATGATTCTGAATTGACAAATAATACAATGCTGAGAAAGATAATTACAGGGTGAAGATATATCATGGTTTCAGAAGGTAATTCTTAATAATTTGTGCTATTCGATGTTTCGAAGACACAAATTAGGTCATGTAGATAGCACATACATATAGAGGATATTCTTGTCTTTTTATTGGCCGAATTCTTATAAGAGTTACGATTGGCCTTGGAGTCTTTTTTCTTTAAAAAATAAATTAATCATTTATAGATATTTATATTTATATAATTACAAAAGGCCATAGTTGTTTAGTTATTTCCCAAGGATGGTCATGCTCAAGCAAACAAAATTACATTCAAGGGGTTCCTCCTTGAATGGGTTAAAAGCTGTCTACCACCTTAAACGATTAATTAGTCTTAATCCAATTCCTCTTCAGGAATCGTTCTTTGTTTCTAGTTGTCTAAATCCAATATCCTCTTATCTTAACTTGGAATACATATTTATTCCTAATTTGTTTAAAAAAATAGTAACCTCAAGAAGTACATACATAATTTTCTTCTATAAAGCTATAAACACAACAACAGTTTGACTATAGCCATCCTGTATTAAATCATGGGGAAAGCAGTCTTTAACGAAACTACGGAATGCCTCCGCGCCTTCAAAATAAAAATGCATAAATGAAAATTCCCCAAAACTGTTCTAAACATTAGATACAAGAACAAACACCAAGTTAATTATACGACAGGCTACATAATCAAAACACCATACAATTATTAAAGACCCGTAAGGTCCTTAATCAAGAAAGACATCTTTATTACTTCAATCACATCTCTTTCAAACAAGGAGAGAAGAATCAATACAGTACAACATATATAAAAGCTATAAAATTGGTTATGTTGATCTATAATACTCTTTGTTGGATCTTATGCGGCGAGCGGTCAATATGTGATAGGTCGATAATAAGTCAGAGCAATTCTCACTACACGATATATTTAAAGTTTTGGCCAATGAATATCCTTCTTCTAGAAGTTGAAACTACCATTGTTAGATCTTCTGTGGGACGTGCTCTGTGTGCGACAGGTCATTATGGGTCTGATTTATACTTAAATTCTACTTGGCACTTGCTACACAGATGAGTACATGCGCAGAAGGCGTAAGTCACCCTAGTTAAAACTCAATAACCATTTAATTGCAATAAATGGTTAAGAGATAGAAGTAGAATCATTAGAATTAGAATTAGAAATTAGAAATATATAAGGCTGGGAGAGCGTGAGCTGCACGTGTTACTGTAGTTAGTACAGTAACCGATCCGGACCATTGTTTTTTTTCGTGGGTGATCGTGTCCGTTCATCTTTAAGTACACCAGGCCCATAGCATCACTGAAAGCGGCACCGTTCTCCCTCCTGTAATTCCAATCGTATGATAGCAAGCAAGGGCCTCGATAATTCAACCTGAAATTCATAAATTTCATTGTTCATAGCACGATTTTTGAAGGCATCCAGCATTAGTAGGTTATAAAATAATAATAATAATAATAATAATAATAATAATAATAATAAATAATAAAAATAAATAATAAATAATATAATAATAATAATAATAATAATAATAATAATAATAATAAAATAATAAAAATAAAATAAGGCTGGGAGAGCGTGAGCTGCACGTGTTACTGTAGTTAGTACAGTAACCGATCCGGACCATTGTTTTTTTTCGTGGGTGATCGTGTCCGTTCATCTCTTAAGCGATTGATCAGAAGATAGTTCCCTTGCCTTTGCTCTCTCTCTCTCGTCCCTTTCCTTCTCTCTTATCTGCTTACGACGCGGCTCCCGAGGTGAAAGAGAGGGAGCGGCTGCCGCTATAAGCCATCGGTTTCCGATCTCAGGTCGAGATCCCGGTTTTTTGAATGGGTAGATCGTTTTCTCCTCTTTCTGGCGAGTACCATATCTTACGGGCAACCTGATGATCTCATCTTCAGATGGCGATGCGCCTCTAAAGGAAGGAGCGGAGGGTGCGATGGGCTCGATGAAGAGAGACTTCAGACCCAGAAGAAGAAGCAATCGTTCTCTCTTGCCCTCTTTTCTCCGCTTCAATTAATTTCTTCAACAAAGAGGTGATTATGTGTGCTTTCTGTTAGAGTTATGTCCTAGGAGCCAATTATTAAATGGCCACTTCTATGGTTTATGTGATTGATGATATTTTATCATTTATTCCTTGATTTATTAATTGACAGATCATTCAGGTTGAGGATCTGAATTGTGGATCTCTGTAGTTCATTTATAATTAAATGACAATAATAAATCTAAAAGGTCCGTAATCTTGATAATTAACAAGGAATATTAATTATCGGATAAGATTAGTATGCAAGTTAAGTGATGATTAAGTTCTACAGATCATAGGTAAGGAGTTGCCAACTTAATTGCATATGTATATGTTGCAAGCTTTTAAATTTCGGTTTTTTCGGTATGACGGTCCGGGGTTGATATAACGATGCGGTGTTATTTCGGCGATATAACGGCGATATAACGGTGCATATATAAATACAACTTAGTAACTTACTGATTAATATTTAATAATTTAATAATTAATATACAACTTAGAATTATTATATACAGCTTAATAATTAATTAAAGGGGCTAGGGTTCGGTTTTAGTTCGACTGAAAAAATGGCTATCACTATTATTATGTATAAGTATAATATAATATTGTATAAAGTCTCTTTGCTCTCCGTTATTTCGGCGAAAAACGGCGAAAAACGGCGAAAAACGGCGAAAAAACGGCGAAAAAACAGAAATGACGCGTTACGTTATTTCGGTGTTTTTTTCTATAACGTTCGTGCGATTTGATACAAAATACCGTTATTTCGGAAAAAACGGCGTTATTTCGGCGTTTTTTAAAAGCTTGATATGTTGTACAACATAGTACAGGACGCGACCCAGTGAAATAAATATATGGATTGTGTTATGTGTCATTATTTATTTCATTTGAGTTTGATTCTAAGTTTGAGATGGTTCAGCTTTTCCACATGAGGATAGGTTCAATAAATATCGTCTACCGTTGATTCCTGATAAGGGCTGCTATACGGACTTTATTTATGTTCTCTTGAATTGTGCGGGGAAAAGTTGTTCATCAAGAAAACCGTATGTCCCTCATTAATTAACTTAGTGAGCGATGATATCTGTTTGGGCCCCTTGATGGAGATGGACTGTTTGCTAGCAACTGATACAGTCGTCTCTAGATCAAGAAACGTATAATCTGCAAGAGTGACACATTCCTATCTTGGATTATACGATGATATCATGTGACATAAGAATCGGACAAGGAAATACTATTATTTCTTATGCAGGATTGAGATATTGTAGTTGTACACTATTTATACGAATTGGGAGTCATAACGTGTTGCTAGATACCGCTTATGATTATTGGAATTAAATAGCGATTTAATTTCATGGCCAACATAGTATAAATCCTCAATGGGTCACACAGATAGAACTTTAACCGTACAGTGCGTTATTTATTTATTCACAACAGTGATACTGTGAAAATATGATAGTTTGATTAATTAATTATATATCGTTGCGAACCGTTATAATTAATTAAATCAAATGGATCATATAGAAATATTTTAACGTACATGCTAATCCTAAAATAATTATTAATGAGTTAATAATTATTCTTGTTCAACAATATTTAATATAGTTGTTAGAATTATATTAAATAAGTAGGCCTAATTTATCAAGTCTTATTGAGCCCGAATGGAATGCAATTTAAAAGGCCTATTAAATATAAGATTTAATATGTTAAATGGGAGATTAATTAGATGGATTAAGTAGCCCATTTAAGCCCATTAAGGGGCCGGCCAAATAGTGGCACAAGTGTAATTAGTTGCACTTGGTGGTAGGTAGGGATTTGAGCATTATATAAGGGGGTCATTTGGAGTAAACCCTAATTTAATCTCTTTCTCTCTCCTTGCTCCTCTCTTGGCCGCCACCTAATCAAAGAAGAAAAAACTGATTTTCTTCTTCCTTTGCCTTCTCTCTTGCATCCCATAGGAAGCTCATGTGTTGAGCACTAGTCCCACTTAATTAAACAAGTTAATTAATTGGAATAGAAGAGAGGATTAGCCTTGTTCTTGGTGTGCTAGCACATACCATTAGAACTCGGTTAAGCTTCTAGGTGGACTCGAGGCCGAAAGGAGAAGAAGGAAGGGCGGAGCTAGCACGCCATCGCCTCCTACGCATAGGAATCGCCTTCTAGTTGCGATACTAGAAGAGGTACAAATCCCGATTCCTTTCTCTTTGTGTGAATGCTTAAGCACTAGATCCCTTTTGTGCATAATTGTTTGTGGTTAATTAAAGGAAATTAGCTATAAAATTAAAAATTATGCACTTCCTAACAGTGGTATCAGAGCACATGGTCGTGCTTAAGTTATTTTGACACTTAATTAAGAGAAATTAGTTAATTAATGGATTAGTAGAGTTGATGCTATTGCTTGCTGTCTGGAAACAGCAATTTCTGTGTTGTTATGCGTTTTTCGCTATGAAATGTTCTCTGAAAATTTTTTCTGTCAACTAGAAAGTTGTAGATCTGTGGATTGTGGTTCTTTTGGCGTTGGATTCACATTTTTCTGAAATTGTATGGATTTACTGTGAATAAAATGGCAACGATGCGCAGAACCAGTTTCTGCTTGCACTGTTCTGTTTGAATGGCTTAAAAGATTTATATTTTGAATATAAGTACCAGTGTTCTTTGGCTAGATTTAAAGAGGACTTGAAACACTTTCTGGACATGTATAGAATGTTGCATGGTTCAGATTAATTCGTGGTTTTTTAAGTATGAAAAGAAAGATCTCGTCAGATCTGGTTTATTGAGCAAACTGATTGTTCTAATAAACTGTACCAACTGAGAACTCTTTCTGGAAAATTGTTTGAATAGAGTTGTTTAATTTTAAGTTAGGATTCCAAGAAAATTAATTTCATAATTGTTCATGGAAGTTTGGTACCTCAACCAGGTCAAACCTTTTCGGTCGATAGTCTGTTCCTGTACAGGTCTAGTCGATTGTTAAGCTTGTAACTTGAATTTCTTAAACAGAACTTAGTGGTTTTCTTTTCATGAATAGTTAGCCAATAGATTAAACAAGTTTTTCTATGTATATTGTATGTATAAAAACTGGATGGAAGGTGATCTTTCAGACCGGATGGTTGAGAAGAAAAACAGAATATCTCAAAACGGTGCGTTCGCGCACTTGTTTCAGATTTGTCTTTTTTGATTCTCTCAGATGGTATATGATCTCTTCCTGAAATTTTGACTGGTATTTACAATCTAGACAAGGAGCTTGTATAAATTATTTCATAATTTTTGGAGACCGAAAACTGTGGATTTTGTCGTGTCCCATTAGATACTTTTTTTATCAAAGTATTATTTATCTAATTATTCAAACTAGTTGAAAAAGTAATTAGGATACTCCTTGTGCGATCTCCTTTCAGTTTTTGATGATTGAAAAGTTTTCGAAAAGGAATTTAAACAAGTTTGGTTGTTTGAAATTTGAGCATTTATACACGGAAATTGCGAATGGCAAATAATACGCAAAGACACTTGAAAGTCATTAATTATAAACAAATTACACTAGTGGATAGACTTGTGCTAACTTTGTTTTGTAGGAGGATGTGGGTTTAGTATGGCTCATGACTCAATGCCTTGTGGTTTGTAAATTGAATGCATGTGTGATTGTGTGTAATAAGGCCTTTGGTGCCATTAATTAATTTTAATTAATTTTTATGTAACTTGAGAGGCTTGCATGCCCCTAAGGTTAGGATGGGAATAGAAATTTACACATGTAATTTTGTTCCTTTATTTTATATAGGATTTAGATCCATATAGAATTTAGTGGGAGGGACAAAGGTTAGATTAGTTTTGCTACATGGAGATGCGGCGAAAACTAATGCAAGCGGGAGCCATACAAACCCACAACAATGCTTGAGATGCTTATTATGTGAATGTTTGTGAATGCTATGAATGTCATAGGATAGGTATGGGTGTATGTTTACACGACCACCAAACAAGAGTCACATAATTATTTGTCCCAAACGATTGAGCCAAATCACTCTCCTTCTCTCTATCCCCTTCACGCCTTATGTTCGGCCATTGATGCATTCCGCCGACGCGGACATCGTGGTCCACCATAGGTAGTCGGGGTGTAAATCGGATTTGCAAGGAGCAAATAGAGAGGAGTTACTTAACAATGGACCCTAATCGGATTGGACATTGGAGTGAAGTTCGCGACGCGAACCAAGAGTCATAAAGTTGTATGATTGGTTAAGGAGAACCTACCTCATTATTAGTTGCTTTGATGTTGTGCCGACGCCGGCATCATCTCAACGAAAGTGGGGGTCTTGGAAATTCATTACTTTTAGGGACTTATATTAAAGTAGTGAAAGTTTTACTTTATTGGAAATTAAAACAAAACATAAACTAATTAACCTTTAATTTGAAAATTGTTGTAGATGTCTTCCTCGTCTTTTTCGCTACGTTCTCTTTTAGAGAAAAAGAAGCTCGCCTTCAACGGTGCCAACTTTCTGGATTGGCACCGGAACCTTAGGCTTGTCCTTAGGTTTGAAAAGAAGGAGTACCTCTTGACCACTCCCGTCCCCGCGGCTCCCAAATCGGATGCCCCTAAAGCGGATCAGGACGAACATGACAAGCACGTCACGGACGACATGGAGATGTCCGTCTTGATTGTCGCTGTCATGGAGTCGGAACTCCAAAAGGAGTTCATGGATAGTGGTCTAGGAGTGTTTGAAATGGTCTCTCGTCTCTCGAACATGTTCCAAACCAAGACCCGCACCGAAAGGGCTCGTCTCATCAAGGCCGTCGCCAATACTCGATTGGCGGAGGGTCATGAAGTCGGGCCACACGTCATGAAGATGACGGGGTTGTTTCGGCAGCTTGAAAGGCTTGATACGCCCTTCCCGTCAGGGGCGATTCAAGACTTTATTCTCAACTCTCTCCCTCACAGCTTCACCGGTTTTGTTGTGAACTACCGGATGAATGGCATGGACAAGAGCATGGATGATCTCCAAAACATGCTTGTCGAGACGGAGGAGAGTCTCAAGAAAGAGAAGGGCCCCAAAGATGTTCTTGCGGTGAGTGACAAGAGCAAGAAGAGCAAGAAAAGAAAGACCCGCCGAACTAGAAAGGGCAAAGGCCCGGTGACGCCCCAAGGTCCGGCCAAGTGAGCTCCCGAGGGTTCCAAGAGAAAGAAGAACCCGGCCACTTCCGAGACCGTATGCTATTACTGTAGCAAAACGGGCCATTGGAAGAGAAACTGCCACAAGTACCTCGCTGACAAGAAGGCGGGAACCGTCCAGCCTTCTACCTCAGGTATATTTGTCATTGAAACCCTTCTCGCTACCTCTAACACAGACTGGATTTTTGACACCGGTTCTTGTGCTCACATTTGTCGAAATGTGCAGGCACTAAAGAGTAGGAGGCGGCTCGAGAAAGGCGAAGTACAACTCCGCGTCGGTAACGGCACGTGCGTCTCCGCTATGGCCGTTGGGAATGTGGATGTAACTTTGCCTTCTGGTTTCATTTTGGAACTCAAAGATGTCTATGTAGTTCCTTGTATCACTCGGAACATTATCTCTATTTCTTGTTTAGACTTGGATGGATTTGGTGTTGTAATAAAGAACAAAAGTTGTACTTTGTTGCGTGATGATGTTTGTTATGGTGTTGCGCATTTATTGAATGGTCTTTATGTGCTTGATTCTAGCGAACATGTTTTGAGTGTTGAACGTGACAGTAGGAAACGTAAGATTTCATATGAAAGTACGACTCTAATGTGGCATTGCCGCTTAGGTCATATCAACGAGAAACGCATTAAGAGATTGCAAACCGTTGGTCTCTTAGATCAATTCGCTTTCGAGCCAATTGACACATGCGAATCATGTTTGATTGGAAAGATGACCAAAGCGTCTTTTCCTAATAAAGGGATTAGGACAAATGACTTGTTAGATCTCATACATACCGATGTGTGTGGACCTATGAGCATTTGTGCACGAGGAGGTTATTCATACTTCATCACTTTCACCGATGATCATAGTAGATACGGGTATATCTACTTGATGCGGCACAAGTCCGAATCCTTTGAAAAGTTCAAGGAGTTCAAGAATGAAGTTGAGAACCAACTCAATCGAAAGATCAAAGTCTTGCGTTCCGATCGAGGTGGAGAGTACTTGAGCCACGAATTTGGTGATTATCTAAAGGAGTGTGGAATCGTTCCACAACTCACTCCACCGGGAACACCACAATGGAATGGTGTATCCGAGAGGAGGAATCGAACTTTGCTAGACATAGTTCGATCGATGATGAGCCAAACCGACTTGCCTAAATCGTTTTGGGGTTTTGCATTAGAAACCGCAGCTTTTACTTTAAACCGTGTTCCGTCAAAGTCCGTTGAGAAGACGCCTTATGAGCTTTGGTTTGGTAGGAAACCAAGCATGCTTTTTCTCAAGATTTGGGGTTGTGAAGCTTATGTAAAAAGGCTAATGAGCGATAAGCTTGGACCCAAATCGGACAAATGTTATTTCGTGGGATACCCTAAGGAAACAAAGGGTTACTACTTCTACAACCGTGTTGAGAACAAGATAGTTGTTGCACGACATGCGGAGTTCTTGGAGAAGGAGTTTCTCACAAGAAGAAGTAGTGGGAGCAACGTGGTGATTGAAGAAATTCAAGAACCGCAACAACAAGAGATGCCTCAAGTAGGAAATCTAGTTGTTTCCAATGTGGTGCCAAATGAGGTGGTAGCCGAACCCATTCCACAAGTTGTTGTGGAAGAAGAGGTTCAAGAGCAAGCTCCCTCAATTGAAGACTCAAACATATCGCGAGTCGATGATGTTGAAGTTGCACCCACACTTGAAGTTCAAGAACTAAGTCCGCAAACCGTTGTGGAACAAGTTCAAGAACCTCAAGCGTCTACCCTACGAAGATCGGCAAGGCCAAGTCGTCCACCTATAAGATACTTAGGTTTACACGACGTTCTCGTCATTGCGAATGACGAACCCTTGACCATAAAGGACATGAAGGAAAAATCCGACTCAAAGGAATGGCTCAAAGCCATGGAATCCGAAATGCAATCCATGTATGAGAACAAGATATGGACCTTAGTTGACCTTCCCGACGGAGTAAAACCCGTTGAGAACAAATGGATCTTTAAGAGAAAGGTCGACATGGATGGCAACTTGACCATTTACAAAGCACGACTAGTTGCGAAAGGTTACAAGCAAGTTCATGGTATTGACTATGAAGAAACCTTCTCGCCAGTCGTCATGTTCAAGTCAATTCGGATCTTGTTAGCAATTGCCGCATTCTACGACTATGAGATATGGCAAATGGATGTCAAAACTGCCTTCCTAAATGGCAACTTGGAAGAGGATGTGTATATGACACAACCCGAGTGTTTTGTGGATCCAAAGAATGCTAACAAGGTGTGCAAGCTTCAAAGGTCCATTTATGGATTGAAGCAAGCATCAAGGAGTTGGAACAAGCGCTTTGATGAAGAGGTCAAGAAGTTGAACTTCATTCAAAGTGAGAAGGAACCTTGTGTTTACAAGAGGATTAGTGGGAGCGTGGTTGTATTTCTTGTCCTATATGTTGATGATATACTCTTGATTGGGAATGATATCCCCGAATTGAATGCAGTCAAGGATTCATTGAAGAAGGTGTTCTCAATGAAAGACTTGGGCGAAGCCGCCTACATCCTAGGAATCAAGATCTATCGAGATAGATCAAGAAGGTTGTTAGGCTTGAGCCAAGATGCATATATTGACAAAGTGTTGGAAAAACACAACATGGCTAGTTCCAAGAAGGGTTACTTGCCTATGTCACATGGCATATTCTTGAGCAAGACTCAATGTCCGACGACTGATGCAGATAGAAAGTACATGAATCAGTTCAAGTATCCATCTGTGGTCGGTTCGATCATGTATGCCATGCTATGCACTCGCCCCGATGTGGCGCATCCGATTAGTGTGACTAGTCGATACCAAGCTAACCCTGATATGCCACACTGGACCGCAGTCAAGAATATCCTCAAGTATCTCAAGAGAACAAAGGATAGCATCCTCGTGTATGGTGGAGACCAAGAGCTCGTTGTAAGTGGTTACACCGATGCTAGTTTCCAAACCGATCGAGATGATGCGAAGTCACAGTCCGGCTTCGTATATCTGCTCAATGGTGGGGCCGTGAGTTGGAAGAGTTCCAAACAGGATACCACGGCCGATTCCGTCACCGAAGCAGAATACTTAGCGGCGGGTGAAGCAGCGAAAGAAGGCGTTTGGATCAAGGAATTCTTGACCGAGCTGGAGGTGGTTCCAAGCATCTCAGGTCCAGTGGATCTCTACTGCGACAACACAGGAGCCATAGCTCAGTCCAAGGAGCCTAGGTCTCACCAAAATACCAAGCACATTCTACGACGATTCCATCTCATCCGTCAGTTTGTGAATGACGGGTGGATCAAGGTCAAGAAGGTGGACGGTGCCGCGAACACAGCGGACCCTCTGACAAAGCCTATATCTCGAGCCGCACATGAGTTGCACGTTGCATCCATGGGGATTAGGCGTATGCCTGAGTGGCTTTGAGTTGTATCTTTTATCTTTTGAGGTTTTAGTATGAGACATGTATATTTTGGATATTACATTGAGTACTATGCACTGGCTAGAAGTCGCTGTTGATTGACTCTAGGCCAAGTGGGAGATTGTTAGAGTTATGTCCTAGGAGCCAATTATTAAATGGCCACTTCTATGGTTTATGTGATTGATGATATTTTATCATTTATTCCTTGATTTATTAATTGACAGATCATTCAGGTTGAGGATCTGAATTGTGGATCTCTGTAGTTCATTTATAATTAAATGACAATAATAAATCTAAAAGGTCCGTAATCTTGATAATTAACAAGGAATATTAATTATCGGATAAGATTAGTATGCAAGTTAAGTGATGATTAAGTTCTACAGATCATAGGTAAGGAGTTGCCAACTTAATTGCATATGTATATGTTGTAGAACATAGTACAGGACGCGACCCAGTGAAATAAATATATGGATTGTGTTATGTGTCATTATTTATTTCATTTGAGTTTGATTCTAAGTTTGAAATGGTTCAGCTTTTCCACATGAGGATAGGTTCAATAAATATCGTCTACCGTTGATTCCTGATAAGGGCTGCTATACGGACTTTATTTATGTTCTCTTGAATTGTGCGGGGAAAAGTTGTTCATCAAGAAAACCGTATGTCCCTCATTAATTAACTTAGTGAGCGATGATATCTGTTTGGGCCCCTTGATGGAGATGGACTGTTTGCTAGCAACTGATACAGTCGTCTCTAGATCAAGAAACGTATAATCTGCAAGAGTGACACATTCCTATCTTGGATTATACGATGATATCATGTGACATAAGAATCGGACAAGGAAATACTATTATTTCTTATGCAGGATTGAGATATTGTAGTTGTACACTATTTATACGAATTGGGAGTCATAACGTGTTGCTAGATACCGCTTATGATTATTGGAATTAAATAGCGATTTAATTTCATGGCCAACATAGTATAAATCCTCAATGGGTCACACAGATAGAACTTTAACCGTACAGTGCGTTATTTATTTATTCACAACAGTGATACTGTGAAAATATGATAGTTTGATTAATTAATTATATATCGTTGCGAACCGTTATAATTAATTAAATCAAATGGATCATATAGAAATATTTTAACGTACATGCTAATCCTAAAATAATTATTAATGAGTTAATAATTATTCTTGTTCAACAATATTTAATATAGTTGTTAGAATTATATTAAATAAGTAGGTCTAATTTATCAAGTCTTATTGAGCCCGAATGGAATGCAATTTAAAAGGCCTATTAAATATAAGATTTAATATGTTAAATGGGAGATTAATTAGATGGATTAAGTAGCCCATTTAAGCCCATTAAGGGGCCGGCCAAATAGTGGCACAAGTGTAATTAGTTGCACTTGGTGGTAGGTAGGGATTTGAGCATTATATAAGGGGGTCATTTGGAGTAAACCCTAATTTAATCTCTTTCTCTCTCCTTGCTCCTCTCTTGGCCGCCACCTAATCAAAGAAGAAAAAACTGATTTTCTTCTTCCTTTGCCTTCTCTCTTGCATCCCATAGGAAGCTCATGTGTTGAGCACTAGTCCCACTTAATTAAACAAGTTAATTAATTGGAATAGAAGAGAGGATTAGCCTTGTTCTTGGTGTGCTAGCACATACCATTAGAACTCGGTTAAGTTTCTAGGTGGACTCGAGGCCGAAAGGAGAAGAAGGAAGGGCGGAGCTAGCACGCCATCGCCTCCTACGCATAGGAATCGCCTTCTAGTTGCGATACTAGAAGAGGTACAAATCCCGATTCCTTTCTCTTTGTGTGAATGCTTAAGCACTAGATCCCTTTTGTGCATAATTGTTTGTGGTTAATTAAAGGGAATTAGCGATAAAATTAAAAATTGTGCACTTCCTAACACTTTCTTGATATACAGTTGTCCTAAATTAGTAGTGTTCTCCTAGATTTCACGGCTGATTTTTGCTTCTTTGTCTTTTCAGATCAGTTAGGCGTGCTTTGCTTAGTTGTAAGTCTTTGATATCCTTTTCGTTTTATGTTGTTTTTGCAAAATAGAACAAGGCCTTCATGCCTATTTTTGTAATCGATTTACCTTATAATCCTGTAATTTTTGGTTGGCATTTGGGTCAATATTACAAAATATATACTGATGTCTGCTGATAGCCATTGTTTGGTTTGCATCAGTTAAGCACAACAGGTGGAATTACATTGTTATACATTTTTTGTACTTCATAATAAGACTCAGAGATGATTTATTGTTAATTTGTTATATATTTTTGCCATGGACAGTTACAATGATGGTTGCCGCCCTGACATTGTTTGGGGTTTTTTAAAATCAGAGGCAATGAAGAAAGAGCTTAATCTTTAGTATTTCAGGTAATTAATTCATTCTGTGCAACTTGGATCAGTTTTTAGTGGTTTATATTTGATTGCTATATATTCTACTTACATGTTGTCTCTCTGTATAAAATCTTTGATGTCACGTTGGTAGCTGTATTAAAGTTGGTATTGTTTTTTTTAAAACAAATTTGTTATGTGTTGGTTGTTGTATCAAAATTTTCAGTAAATATTTGGTAAACTTCTATTCAAGGTCAGTTGATATCATTTTATCTGCATTTCATGCTTGCTTTTTACTTATATATTTATATATTGTTATGTGTTTTTTTGTTTCTATCTTTATTGTTGCCTGCTTCATCAAAAAATTATAGGATGATTGGTAAATGAAGAAACTATTTTGGTATTATCACTAAAAGATAATTGGATATTTCGGAGCAAACAATTTTACTGGTTGTACGTGGATGGGTTGGTGCAATTTTCATATGCAAAGACTCATGCTACAGCATGGAACTTCCACAAGGTAATTAATCGTTTGATCATGTTATTTGATAAGATTTTCTGATTTTGTATTATACACATTCTTTGGGAGAAAATCAAACCAATAGATGATTGTAAAAAAGCACAAATCAGAAAGGTATCAACAGTTAAAAACTTCTCAATAATTATCCTGTGTGGTTTTTTCAAATTTGCAGTATCTTTGATATTTTGTCTTGGGCTCAGAAATCTTTTACTGGTACAGAACTTCCATTTTGTGGTTTGTTGTCTTGAACTTTTTTTTATTAACAGCTAACTTTTTTTCAGGTAGCGAACGTAATATGAACAAGCTTACTTTGGATGGTGTTGATGTAATGGGTGAACGATTAGCAGAAGAGGTTTGTACATCTTTATGTGTATAATGTCCTATAAAATCCTTTATACAGGCCAGCAAGGATAGGCGCAAAATAAATAAACAAAAAAAAAAAATCATAGGCATTAATCTCTCTTACTAGATAATTAAGCTTTGACAAAGTTAGCATTATTATCAATATATTGGATTCTTAAAGGGAAAAAAATCAAAATAATTACTGATGAATTGAAGATAACAAGAGGGAGGAAAGGGCACAAATTTGCCCCTTGCTATATAGTTCTGTGAACCAGAAAAATAAGATAACTAGAGGAGGGTATAGTTTAGGTAGTTCCTTTTTAAAATCAAAGAGTTTCAAGGGCCTAGGCTGCCTCTTGAATTTACATCTGGCTATATAGTCCTGTTAACCAGAAAAGTAAGATAATTAAAGGACAAATAGCTGAAACTACCTAAACATATCCTTCTCTCTCATTTATGATGAGAGAAACAAAAGGGAAGTACTAAGGAACTTTCTAAACTAACACATATCAGGGGTGCCCTTGATATATGACTATTGTCAAGCATAGAAATGATTCTGTTAGGTTATTTTTTGGTTACTTATTTCTGTTTAAATGATATAAGCAGGTAACTGAAGTAATTAAAGGAAGACCAAACCTCTGTAAAATATCTTTTGTTGCACACTCCATTGGACCAGTTTTGATAAATGTAGACAACGGTAAAGGTAGATTTAGCTTAATTGGTTGTCTTTGATGGCCGATTTGTGATTAATTAGGCATACTTCAATTTTTTTTTTATATTGAACCGATCACTGATGTACTCCTCTTTTGCAAAGAAAAAGAATAGGTTAAGATTTTCAACGCATGTTAAATTAGCTACTTCTTTCAATTAAGTTTCTTAGCTTTATTCCAAATAAACATAACATGCATCTTGAAACAGTTTAATTTTTTTATAAAACTTCTCCTACCTACTTAGTTCATTTATTTGCAAGTCAGGTTAAATTATATGCAGTGTTCACTACAATTGTATATTAGCTTTTAATTTTAGTGTCGGACTAATTATTTTTAATTATATATTGATTTTCAATCATGTGCTGATGTGTTATTGGTCACTGTTACAGGGAGGTAGCTTAATTGGTCGAAGCAATGGTTGGGTCAAGACTAACTGGGTCTCACTGAGTTGTGTACCTCCCATGTTATTATTTTCTTAGAACATTGCTCTGCTTATTTTTTTTAGTAGTGAAACCGAAATATCCATATATTGTACTGCAGATTAATGTATTTTATTATGTATATATTCTCAAAATGTTTGATTGAACAAAGAAGAGAATCGATTATATACACAAGCAAATGTATAAGAAACATGGTGCATTTTGGTACTTATCTTCTAATAACAGAATGTTTACATAATACATGACTTCTTAGAATGCCCACAAGTAATGAGGCTATTGCAAAAGAACATGTTCTGTTTGTTAATTAAGCATAAAATGAGCAAGGTTTTTTTTTAACTGGTTCTGTCAAGGAATTACTAGCGTATAAACGATAAAGAGCAATGAGCATATGACACTTTCAGAAATAATAACATATATTGTTTCCTATGCATTGTATGCTACCAGTGGTCTATTGGTTTTATGTAATTGTTGTTGTCGTAAAGTAATTAGTCCATAAGGATTTTTTCAGTATTTGATGAAAGCTGAGAATGTATTTGCCCTTGATATATATATAGGTCACATATCTGCACTCATTATGAAAGTGTTTCATAACATTTTCAGATAGGAATGAATCGCGCAACGCGCGAGATTAGAACTAGTATAAATAAAAACAGAGTGATGTGACCTCTTTAAAAAAGTCTGAAGACATAATCCTCTATATGAAATAGGAAGTATAATACTTCATTTATTTAATTTTGAAATCAATCACACATCTTATTATGTTCATTAATTAGATGAATATTTATGTGGTGAAAATGAAGTCATATTCTTTCACACGGATGCACCGCTTCAAACTTTTTATACCAGACATTCCTAATGGGTGCCAAACTGATTATTAAAAAATCATCTGTTTCAAGTACGAGCTCTCAGACATGCATCTCTCACAAACTATCTCAATTTAATGTTATTCACGTACCATATGAAAAACAAAATTAATAATCTTACTCACAATCAAGCATTAATTTTGAGTGGAAGATTTGTTACGAAGCAATTATATATTTGTCAAGCTGTTGACAACGGGTTAATTAATTATGAACTTACAACAATAGTAAAAGTTGCTTTGTACTTTTCAAATTAACGAAATGGGCTTATAAAATCAACGATTATGACCAAATTGGGCCTAATATCATATCAACGGCTTCGGTCATAATTTGAGGGTAATTGGTATATAGAATCCATTCTTTTAGCATCCAGAGCATCCACAGGCTCCAAACAGACTTTTCATGGGCTCAACACTGATCCAGTCTATTTAAACATCTCTCTCCTCTCCTTTCCTCTCCAACCAGACCAGTTTCGAACCCTAGCCGATCTCTCCTCCTCTCTCTTCTCTTCCTCTCGCGTTGCTTCAGATCGCCTGAGGCGTGATTGCAATGATTCTTGCAAAGGCGATTCTGCACGGCAGAGGCGATCCTCCACCACTCGGTCTCTCTCTCTCTCACTCGACGGCTCCTCGGCTTCGACGCCTTCTTGTTCTAGCGCTTTCCCTTTGTTAATCGTCGAGTTTATGCGCGAGTCAGACCTTGGTGGTTGAAGCCGTTGGTAGACGAGAAGCCCCTAATGGCGATGGAAGGTGGTGGCCCAATTCTCTCTCCTTTTCTCAATCCAAGACAGAATCCAAGACTCCAATTCTGTAAGTTTTCTCTTCTCACGCTTGATTGATTTGATTTTTCTCTTTATTTGATTTCAACTTGTTTCTCTCAGTATAATCTGAATCGTAATTGAAAGAGGATATTGTTTCTCTGATCTAGTGTCTTCCCTTGTGATCAATTCGATATCTAAATGAATTTATGTTGAGATCTTTTCCTACTGTACAAATTTGAAAAGTAGCATTAGATCTGATTGTTCATTATGTATTTTTACTATCTCTAATTGTTTAGTTCTTTAAGGGAGCATCTTGTTTCATTATATGTTAAGTTAGTAACTCTAAGGGATCATCTTATTTCATTATATTGTTCAGTTCTCTAAGGGATCATCTTGTTTCACTATGTGTTAAATTAGTATTTCTAAAGGATTATCTTGTTTTATATATTTTTTTTTAAAACTCACATGACCTGAAAGGATTAAATATTATAAGAGAACTTAATTAGTAATTGAACTTAATTGTATTTTATTTTGTTTGTGTAGGAATTACAGGACATGATGAGAAGAGTTGTGCGGAAGGAATCGAAGGACGAGTTGATGAAGTGTGTTTAGCTTGTAGTGGTTAAAATTATGTATGATTAGTGTTATTATTAATAGATGTTATTATTATAAGAATCATTTAGTTTGTTGAAATAATGGATATTATTCTTAATAAATGATCATTGTTTATTTTATTGCATGGTTATTAAACGTCATATTACGAGCGCATCTAACTGAACACATAAACAATTTTAATAGATCCCTTAAATTGTTTAAGTGAACACAAAAACTACGAAATCAAATTTCTGCTGCAACTAACTGAACACATAGACACTTTAATTTCATCCCTTAACTTATTTAACTGACACAAAAAACTAAAATTTCAAATTATTGGTGCATTAAACTGAACACATACACACTTTTAAATAATCCCTTAAGGTGTTTAACTGAACCCAAAAACTAAAAATCTAAATTATTGGTGCATCTAACTGAACACTTACACACTTTAATTCATCTCTTAAAACATTTAACTGAACCCTTAAATCAGTATATTTGATGACGTCAGCACAAAAAAATTTTCGAAAATTGGTAAAAAAATTTTGCTGACGTCAGCACGCGGAAATCTGGATTTTTAAGCCCATTTCTGGCTCCCTGGCCTGTTGGATGTTTGGATGTTTTTTTGTTGGATGGTGTATATCACACCTGTAATTTGAGAGCTTATAATTCAGGCAATTACATGTTTCAAATAATCCAGTTATGTATCTATAAGATTATTCAGTTGCGGCTCTGCCGCGACATGTAATTATGTTGTTATGAGTATCCATTTAGCAAGTCCTTAATCCTATTAATATGTGTTGTCGTTCGTCATCATAGACATTTGATCAAATTTATACCATGCATAATTCCTATCAATTACATACTTAAATGTTTTCCATCACTTCATCATTTTAAAGGTGCCTTAGAGACTTAGAGTAGCATGAAACATCAATTTAAATCATATATAAACTAACTAAATCAAATATAAGAATATAAAGGAACTTTAATAAAAAGTACTTTTGAAAAAAAAAAGTTCCATGTTGCTATACACAATAACAGAATGATTAAGGGGGAAAAAAAATGAAGAATCGGTAAGCAAGTTGTACCAACTATAATTCTATTCAAAGCAAATGCGCAAAAAAAAAAAAAATTAAACAAAAGAAGATTGATGAATCAAATTTTGGACCTTGATCTTAGTTCGAAGAATCAAATTCTGACAAGCTGCATGCGTTTTAAAATCAACATAGACCTTGAAATTCCCTAATTTAGTAGGGATTAGTCAAAATGAATTCCAATGGAGAGAGCATTTCAATGCGAAGCTCGTTTGTGGGATCAGATTGGAGAGATCATCGTGAGATAATCGATAACATTTACTGCAAACAATGGGATCTATTACTTCCCATGGCCAGTAATAATTAAGTTGGGAGAGAACAAAAAGTTGCAAGTAGAGAGATGAAAGTAATATGGTAGAAAAATGAGAATAGCAATGAATGCAGTGGACTACCACAAATTTTGAACATGCTACAACAAATGTAAGGTTGTGGTTCATCTTTAATTCTAAGCACCAATTACAACCAAAACAAAGAAAAATCCAAGGCTAGGCCAATGGGCCCCATCATAATTTTTTTTTAAAACTTCTTGACCAAAGAGACCAGAAAGAAGAAAGTGAAACCTAATATATTGAGTTATTTTCCCTGTATAGCAAACGCACCATTATGGAGAAGCACAAATGAGAAAACCCCACAAAGCTGAAGTAGAAGGGGAAAAAATAATGCACATGCAGATCATTAAACAGTGCACCATGCCTATACATAGAATATTCATCCTAATTGTCCATACAACACAGTCCATGCGACCAAGCCTATAACGGATCTAATTAACAATAAAAATCGACTAACAGTCATTCAAACGCCTACATTCAAATTCTTCACATTGGATCCCATCAGTAACTAATTGCACATGCATAGGAACAATACAGTAAATATTACAAAGACTACTTTTGATGGTGAGGCCCTCACACATCACAGGAAGGAATGGTCTACCAAAATGAAGAAAACAGAACGTCCATCTAAAAAACAATAGGACACATTCCCTCAGTAGAATGGGATGCATGAAGTGAAGACCCTGTCCACTACCGTATAACAATTCACGCCAAGGCTTAAGAGCAGCGGCCAAAACCCACCACACAACTTACAGCACATGTATGACACACAAATTATTGACGCGCACTGTTCATCAAACATTGAGGATATATAGTTTTTTCAATTTTGATTCTGCACAAGCTAGCAAAAAAGCTTGTAGACTATGACTACGTATCCAAAGCTGAGGAAAAATTCCGATCAATGATGTTAATAATTGAAACAAGAGCAATGATGTTTTTTCCTCGACTTGGAGTCTAAATACAAATTAATAAGATTAAATATCCGCAAAAGCTTTTTATCGCTATATTATGTTAATATTAGAAACAAAAAGCAATGATGTTTCTAAATAATTTATTTATGAGGCGCAATTCATATTTTAACAGCTTTTTAATTTTGATAACAATTATTTACGCAGAAATTTCATTATATTGTTTTAATTAATAAAACAGAGAAGGAGACGATTTATACCGGTGACATTTGACACATAAGCATGACAAAAATTGAGTGCAACCATGGAATATGCTCCAAAAACTAAAAGAAATTTAATCAAATTCATATATTCCAGTAAGTCAGGCATTTCAAGGACGGCGCAGCGTCTCTTCTTCCTCTGTATTATGTTGGCAGTAGATTATTTGTGACCATTCCTGGAACGAATGCTATTATTATTATGTCTGCTTCCTCTCTCACCCACGCACCGTTGCACATCGATTTTGCAAGTTCCAACAATTCGAAACTCGGACCAAGCATAGGATGATATTTTATCTCGCAACCCTCTAATTTTTTTTCTTTCTATTTTCAATCCAAAAAATAAGTACGGACTGATGGCCTTCGAAAATTTAAAAAAAATTTTAATTATTTTATCAAAAAATATGTTTTATCTATCACCTTTTTTTCGTACTTTCAGAAGGTTCAGAATATTATCCCTGATACAACTTCAGAAAATAAAAAGCTTTGTATGGTTGTAATGAATTTGAATTCCCATGCCAGTTTGCACATTAAGTTATGAGACAATGACATTATGTAGGAGCATAGCGGGTAACTGGGCATATTAGGAAATTAATAGGATATGGTCATATGGAGTTCAAGGTATGAAGTTATAAACTTATAATGCTGGAGCCAATAAAAAGAAGGAAAAATACATATTTGCCCCCTGGTCAATAAAACTTCAGCTTTCTTATTTCTGCATTTTGATACACCAAGTAGCAACTATATATGTGCATTACTGTTGTTTCTAAGTACCAACTTCAAGTAAATGCTGAAGGGATGACACCAAGTAGCAACTATATATGTGCATTACTGTTGTTTTTAAGTACCAACTTCAAGTAAATGCTGAAGGGATGTATTAATTTCAACAGTTAGTCCAAGGGAACTGATAACTCTGTTCAATTCAATTTAGTGTCAGTAATTTTTTCAATAAAACAATACTCATCATTTCAGCAATATGGGGAAAAACAGAAGAGCGTCAGAGAAAAATTAATAAAAGAAGCAAAAAATAAGAAAAGAAAAGGAAGGAACAATGATGATCATAGTCCAACCTCAATAACTGGTCTGCTGAAATTTAGGTAGGATATAAAAACCAGAGTAAAAGGAAAAATGAAAACGAAAACACACTTGCAAAAAAAAAAAACCTGAAGAGCCAGGTTTTCACATTGTCTTTCAAACTAAAAGTAAATTGAAACAAACAATACATCTTAACGACCCTCCTGGTAGATCTTTGCTATAATTGGTTCACATATGCCTCTCAATTCATGCAGCTTGGCCTCAGCCTCAGCAGGGTCTGGTAGAAGATTATCCTCAACCCAATTGATGGCTTGCATAGTTGCATCATCTATAGCCCTCTTATTTGCCAATGCTAACTTAGGTGCAATTTTGCTGCTCCTGATAGTATTCCTCATATTATATGCATATTTCTCTAGCGCATTGCGAGCATCAACCTTTCTCTTATGCTCTACATCTTCACCCTTGAATGCTTCAGCATCCTTGATCATCTTCTCTATTTGTTCATCGCTTAACCGACCTTCATCATTGGTTACAGTGATCTTACTTTGCTGGCCTGTTCCTGTATCTTGAGCTGTGACATTTAGTATTCCATTTGAGTCAATCTCAAAGCAAACATTGATTGTTGGTTCCATTTTTGGAGCAGGACGAATTCCTGAGAGCATAAACTTCCCTAGAAGGTTGTTGTCCTGTGTTTTAGCTCTCTCACCCTCAAAGACTTGCACAAGAACACTAGGTTGATTATCAGAACTGGTAGAAAAAAACTTAACTTTTTTCGTTGGTATAATTGTGTTTCTTGGTATTAAGGTAGTCATAACCCCTCCTTGAGTTTCAATACCTAGAGACAGAGGTGTAACATCAACAATAACAAGGTCCAGCACCTCCTCATTGCCATGACCGCTTAGTTTTGCTGCTTGCAGAGCCGCACCATATGCCACTGCCTCATCAGGGTTAATGCTTTTACAAAGCTCCTTTCCATCGAACAGATCTTCTAGCAGTTGACGGACCATTGGGATTCGTGTGGAACCCCCCACAAGCACCACTATATCAATGGCAGTTTTGTCCATGCCAGCATCCTCCAGGCACTTGGTGACAAGTACCATGCACCTTTCAAAGAGATCCATATTGAGCTCCTCAAACCGAGCTTGGCTAATATTAGAACTGAAATCTACTCCATCATAAAGGCAAGCCACCTCAATGGTTGTAGATGTGGCGAAAGAGAGAGTTCTTTTAGCCCGCTCACATGCAGATCGCAACCTCCTAATAGCCCTTGGGTTGTCACTGATATCCTTCTTGTGCTTCCTCTTGATCTCTTGAAGGAAGTGGTTCAACAACCGGTTGTCAAAGTCCTCGCCACCAAGGTGAGTATCACCGGTAGTTGCCTTGACCTTGAATACACCTTGCTTGATGTTGAGCACAGAGACATCAAAGGTGCCACCACCAAGGTCAAAAACAAGAACATTCTTCTCATCATGTACATAGGTCAGTTTCTCAAAGCCATACGCCACTGCAGCTGCGGTGGGTTCATCCATGATACGCATGACCTTTAGTCCTGCAATCTCACCAGCATCTTTGGTGGCACGCCTTTGGGAGTCATTGAAATAGGCAGGAACAGTGATCACCGCTTTCTGGACACTGCATTCGAGGAAGTTTTCAGCAATCTCCTTCATCTTTTCTAGGATCATTGCAGACAATTGCTCTGGCAGGAACTGTTTCTCCTCTCCTTTGTACTTGACAAGAATTCTTGGTTTATCACCAGCCCCTTGAATGACACTAAAAGGCCATAGCTTTATATCATTCTGGACAGTTTGGTCAGAGAATCGCCTACCAATCAAGCGTTTCACATCTGTCTCAAGGAATGTATGTATTAGTTTCAAGCAGTAAGAAAGGCATGATGTAAATGAAAAATACAATATTAAAGTAAAAAAACCCATAAATATATCTCAAAGAAAAAATTAATAAAGAAATAAACCTCACAAAATTCTAATAAGCTACTACTGTTTCAATTTAGTGAACATTTGATGATATGTTCTGTTTTTTTCTTGAATAAAGTAATTGTCACATCTGGTTTCTCCATAATAAGACAATATTTGCCATATGTTCGTTTCAGCTGTCAATCTTTTCTATTGTAATATTGAAGTATGCTTGTTGAGAAAACAATTAGCACAGACTCAAATAATAATAATGAAGTATACTGCCTCGAACCCTTTGTGGTTTGATTTATCTTGAAAGATGGAAGTCAGAGATTAGCTCGCTACAATACTGTCAACAGGCTCATGAACCGTGAGTTAGGCTGACTGGCTCAACTGATGAGCTGTAATTCGGGAAACTATTTGCTGGTACATGGCTTGTCTATAATAATGCAGGCATTTCCTAACTCAAATGAAATTTTAAGATTCCATATTTTATGGTACTCTTATGTTGTTTACAATTCTACAAATTATTGGGCTTGTTGCACACTTAAAAGCCAATTAATTTCAATCAATTTAAGTGTTAAATGCTGTTTAAGTAATAAAACAAATTCACATATATACAGAGCTGATCTGCAAGACAAGAATACGAGAGGGAACAGACCGAAGATGGTGTTAGTGGGGTTCGTGTCGACCTGGTTTTTGGCAGCTTCACCAATCAATCGCTCGTCAGGCGTGAAGGCAACACATGATGGGGTTGTACGGTTGCCTTGGTCGTTCGGTATGATCTCCACACGGCCATGATACCAAACACCAACACATGAGTATGTCGTGCCGAGATCGATGCCAATTGCTTGTTCCTCCTTACTTGCTGCCATTAGTCAGATGCTCCAAGCTGGCCGTCTCTGTCAAACTAAAAGACGAGAGGATAGCTTAATGAAAGGAGATAAAGGGATGAGGCTTCCTAGCTTTGGTGCACGGTAACAGACTTAAATGGGAGGGTCTATATATATTCATTAACAATAACTGTGCTCTTTTTTTTTTTTTTTTGGGTATTTAGAATAACTACATTCTACGTGTCTGTTGATGTGCCCAATGTAATTTTCTTCATTCTTTGTATCCACCATCTTATCTTAATTAGTCATTGGACCAAGTCGTCCCTCATATCTTATATCTCTCTGATAGTTAATTTCTTACGCAGTAAGTACTGTAAAAGTGAACGCAATGGCCAATGGGCACAAATTTTCAAAAAGAGTGATTGTGATGGTTGCTAACATACATACAATATATATATTTTTTTCTTTTTTCAGTTTTTTACTTCTTACTTTATTTCTTTGATAATACCATGAAGCTACCTAAACTACCCGGTATGGCAAAGTGAATTCCTACTTTTCTTTACCAAAAATATTCTTTCGAAGTTTTTTAATCTGTGACAATAGGTCTTCAATTATAAATTTTGCTTAACCACATTAATTTTTCGGTATTACATGATTATACTATTCTTGAAAATTTTACCGTTATTCAAATTGTTTTTAAATATGATATTAATAATCTTCGATGTCAATTAGTTTAATAACGATTTGTTACTTTATATCATTTGCTAATTTTCTTCTTCGAAAATAATTATATAGTTGATCATAAGACTATATATATATTTTATACAAAATATTTAAAAATTATAAATAGAAAATCGCCATTTTATATATTGTGAATACATCATATACAAATATTTATATTTTTACTTAAAAGATTACTTAATTTTCATAAATTAGACAGTAGCAAATATTGTAGGGACATTATATCCATTTTGTATTTAAAAATGAGCACTTAAAGTATAAATGAACTATCGAAAAGTTTATTGTCACAGTTTATCTAATTGGAAATGGATAGTCAAATTTTAAAAAAAAAACTAAAGATCTATTTGTCGTAAACTAAAAATTTGGAAATCGCTTGTGACTTTTTATCTTCATCTTCTTTATTAAAATTAGTGACAACTTAAATTGTGACATTATTATTATTCTAGAATCACTTGTGACTTTTTATCTTCCTCGACAAATAAAATTGTGACATTATTATTCTTCTTTGTTCCTTAAAATTAGTGACAACTTTATTAATGGCAGCATTCATATCGAAAATCTAATGTCTTGTGAAAGATTGTTCCCATTTCTTTATCACATTTTTATCTGTTCATCTGTATTAATATCGGTTCGTCTTTTACGAGATATGGAGAAGCGTGGAAGACAACCCAAAATAATAATCTGGAAATAAAATTGTGGGATTTCAAACGTCTCTTCTCATATCCAGCTTTGTTTCTGAATTTACTGAATTAAAAAAAAATGCATCTTATTTTTAACTATTTTGTCAAATTTTTGCTATAGATTATGGGAAAAATCGTCGCTAAGTTTGGACATTGTGTCGTTAGCATAGCATGACAAAGGTTAATAAGTAATATTATGTCATTGCAATAACAGGAGCTGAGGCCTTTGAGTTATCACAAACTAAATTCATCAACTTCGAACTTTTTTCCATATTTTAGTTGTCAAATTTTTTTTTGTACGTAACTTAATTATGTTGAACAAAAAATTAACCCGGAAATTTTCAAGTTTAAGATGGCACCAAATGTCACAATTTTAATTTTTCATTAATATTTTAAAATTTAAAATGTAAATTTCTAATCCAAATTGTTGATCTTCTTCGTTTTAACGAGCGATGCATTTTCATATAAGTTTTATAAAATTTTGAGTTGATTTTATACTTGATCTAGAAGTCAAACCATGAACATATTATAATTAATATGTCATAGTTAATCATATTCATTCATTTTTAAACCTCTTGATCGAGTATCAAATCAACTTTAAATTTTATAACGCTCGTTAAAACAAAGAAGATCAACAGTTTAGATTCGATATTTACATTTTAAATTTTAAAATATTAACGAAAAAGTAAAATTATGACATTTGGTGGCACCCTAAACTTGTGGCACCGAACCCTCCTCATATATTATATATAACTTGATGTGAATTCCTCCTCATATATTATATATAACTTGATGTGAATTTTCTGCTTTGTAATAGTCTGAAATTTTGCTATAAAAGACAATCACAAATGTATCTTATTATATTTTTTTCATCAAAGAAATTATTTCTGAACAAAAACATCCACCCACAGAGAAGTGAAGACCAAGTTTCAATACCCTATGCCTGCCAACTTAATGAGAAAACGGAAATAATAACAAACATAATTTTATAAACGTATATTAAGGAAAAAGAAGACAGTAATTTTATCACTCAAAACAAACTAGCGTGCTAGCTAGCAGTTTAGCATTATATAAAATTAAAATGAACAACGAATATACTTTTAATTAAATAACCTGATAGTTACTGAAGCTATGTAGAACAAAAGAAATTAACGGATTTATAAAAAAAAAGATTTAGATTTCGAGCATCTATTTTTGTTTCTTTAAATCCACTTGATGATTTCTGTCATCTTCGAGAGGTAACAATTTTTTTATTTAATATTTTCTGCGAATTTATTAGAAAACCGTTATTAGATTAAACTTTTAAATAAAGTGACAATTTCCGAAACACATGTACAGTGGCACAACTGACCATACTGCTAGTATTGAAATTATACCTTTGTACAATGATAATGTTCATAGCTAAAAAAACTTAATATAAATAAAACAAAAACAGAATTAAACGTCACAAAATCTAAACTTGACCTGTGGCAAAAGTCGAAATCTTAATGAAAACCCAAAAAAAGCTTGTAAACTTAATTATCTACAACAGCAGATCAGACTCTATATCTCTTTAGCATACGATACTTGCTAATTAAATCAATTGGCTCATGGGACATTACTACAGTAAATATTTAGAACATATTCGTCGCAATTGAACAAGACAAACTAAAATAAAGCAAAGTTGATAAGATTAAGTCAATTAAAAAGACAACGGCAAATAAAGGAAAATGATGATGATTTGAGTTACATTATAGAATACCAAAAACAAGATATAAGCAGAGTATCAGAAGCATTTTCAACAGCACGACCTCTTCGAACACATTTTAGATATGATCAATTGGAGCACAAATTCTTTTAAGTTGCTCCAATCTTGACTCAGACTCCGACACATCTGGAAATTGGTTACCATCAACCCAAACAAATGTCTCCCTTACAGCTTCTTCAATCGCCATTTTGGTCATGAAAGGCAGAGTACTGGTGATGCTATTATTTCTCATGGCATTTCTCATTCGGTAAACATATCGCTCCAGTGTGTTCTTTGCTTCATAACTTTTACGACATTCCTTATCTTGGACCCTATACCTTTCTGCATCCTGAATTATCTTCTCAATCACCTCATCACTCAGCCTGGTCTCTTCATTGATCACTGTGATCTTGTTCTTCTGACCGCTCGATCTGTCCTGAGCTGAGACATTGAGTATACCATTGGCATCAATATCAAAACACACATCAAACTTGGGCACACCTCTTAAAGCAGGAGCAATTCCACGGAGGGAAAATTCACCAAGGCGGTAATTGTCCTTGGTCTGGGCTCTCTCACCTTCAAATACTCGAAAACAGACATCAGTCTGATAGTCATACGTAGTTGTATAATCCTGTACCTTATTCGTCGGTATTGTAATGTTCCTCGGAACCACCACCGACATGACTCCACCTACAATTTCTATGCCAAGTGAGAGAGGAGTCACGTCGAGTAGCACCAAGTCTTGGACCTCTCTGCTTCCTTGACCACTCAAATGCGCAGCTTGGACAGTGGCACCATAGGCCACTGCCTCATCTGGGTTGATGCCTCTGCTGAGTTGCTTCCCATCAAAGTAGTTATTCAAAAGTTCACGCACTTTTGGAATTCTTGTGGACCCACCAACTAGTACGACAACATCAACACTAGCCTTGTCTGTACAAGCATCCTTCAGACATTTCTCTACAATCTCCATGCATTTTGTGAACAGATCCATGTTGAGCTCTTCAAAACGGGCTTGGCTGATTCGAGAACAAAGATCAATGCCCTCGTATAGGCTGTTGACCTCCACAGTTGTTTGGGCTAAGAAGGAGAGGTTTCTCTTTGCTGTCTCACATGCAGATCGCAGCCTCCCCAAAGACCTCGGACTCTTAGTAATGTCCTTGTTGTACTTCCTCTTGAACTCAGCAATAAAATAATTCACCAAACGGTCGTCAAAATCTTCACCACCGAGGTGGGTGTCTCCAGCTGTAGCCTTCACCTCAAAAACGCCATTCTTGACAGAAATCAAGGAGACGTCAAAAGTGCCTCCGCCAAGGTCAAAAATGAAAACCTTTTTCTCAGCAGAGTTGGAGCTGGCTTTGTCAAAGCCATAAGCTACTGCAGCAGCAGTGGGTTCATCCATGATGCGCATTACATTCAGTCCGGCTATTAAACCAGCATCTTTGGTTGCCCGCCTCTGTGCGTCATTGAAATACGCAGGAACAGTGACCACGGCATTTTTAACAGGGCATTCGAGGTATGTCTGAGCTATCTCCTTCATTTTAGTAAGGATCATAGAAGATATCTCCTCCGGGTAAAATTTTTTCTCCTCGCCTTTGTGTTTGACCACAACTTGAGGCTTGCCAGCAGGACCCTCCACAACAGCAAACGGCCATAGCTTAATGTCGCTTTGAACAGAGGGATCCCAGAATCTCCTTCCAATCAACCGCTTCACAGCTGCAAATTATAATTAGACATATGAATAATTAAAATGCAGCTAATAAATAAAATGGCCACTATCCGAAGTACGTGCATAATATGGAGTGTGCTTATTAGTTAATTACATTATTTGCTAATTACTACATAAGATGTTTATTGCCATAGCAAAAGTTTTTTTTTATTATTTTTTTTTTTATATGATAGACTGCCCAGAACCAAACCTTTTTCTAAATTCTGGTACTTCAATATTCTATTTGATAATCAATGGCTCTTACAAAATCATTGATTACTGCTATTATTGAATCAAACTTAAGGATAGTAATATGGTATGCACAAATTTAGATTATGATTTTATAACATGCAAGACGGATTTAAATTTTACTGACCATAGCTGACATGAATCTTTTACTAGCCATATATTCTTGGATCTTTTTATAGAAGTTCTGTAAGCAAATGGAACAAACAAATGTAATAGAAAAAGCTCACTAAAGATGGTGTTGGTGGGGTTCATGCCCATTTGGTTCTTGGCTGCATCACCAACATGCCTTTCCTTGTCAGTAAAGGCAACGCAGGATGGAGTCGTGCGGTTGCCCTGGTCATTCGCAATGATCTCCACACGACCTTGATGCCACACACCGACACACGAGTAAGTCGTTCCAAGGTCAATTCCAATAGCTGGTTGCTGTTTTTCTGCCATTACTGTGATGAGTTTCTCTTGCTGCAATGGAAAAGGCAATTAATCAAATAAGAGAAGCAGAGTGCAGCTAACCAAAGTTCTTTCTTGTCCTGTTACAAAAACGGATGATGTTGAAACTGAGGAACATTCTTTTTTTTCAAGAAATGAGAGCTAATTAAAAATTATATATGTATTTACAAGGTTTGTTGTTTACTTAGCTAGGCTTCAAACACGTTCCAAGTTAGAAGCTCAGAACAATAGCTTGGAGATGAAGCGCAAGAGATAATTGAAGGTGTGCAGAGTTTATAAAGCCTAAGATTTATAGGTAGAGGCGTGGGAATCCTGGTTGGTTATGACGTATAATTAATTTGATAACACGATGCATGAGGGACGGTCAATTGTTCTTCTAGAAAAAATAATATACCAATTTCCAATAAATTTCACTGCCTCCGAGTCTCTCTCTCTCTCTAACCCTTCTTATGTATTGTTACGCACGCCCATAGACTATAGCATTGTTTCTTAGATGTTGTAACTCGTAACATTCGTTGTTCATCTCAATCTATTTGTAATTGTTATTCTTGGAACAGCTGTTTTTATTAAGTACTTTCACACGACAAATTTGCATTGCTGTTAGTTCTATGTTGTTTTCTAAATATCACCATTAATGAGTAATAAATACATATTGTCATACAAATCGGATAGCAAATAATGTTTGAAGATTGGAATTAATCTTTAATTTTAAAAAAAAAATATTATCGGGAAATAATGTAAGGAGATTGGAACTAATTTATCAGCAATTGGAAGTAATTTGAGCAGACGTCCGATTGACAAAATATATCCTGCACATGACGTCACATTTTAATATTTTATTATTGATTATTGCTCGTCTGTCTGAGAGGTTGTTTGACCGTCTGTCCGTCTCCCAAACTCTCTCGCCTTCCAAAAGGATATTAATTTGTTATAATTGATTAGCAATTAAACAGTTCAATTTGTTTTATTAAATGAGCACTTCAATTGATACAGTTTGTTCTCCAAAAAGATCTTAATATTCCATGCAATTATTTTCAAATCAAACGCAAAAAGCCGTTTAATCTTCTAAATTTATGAACAGTCTCAGCTTTAATCCTTTCAATAAATTCGAGTGCCTTGTAAAAAAAGTAAAGAAATAAATAAAATAAAACTAGAATATCGTTCAGTACATGAATCTGCTCTCTTAACCAGTATGTTAAAAATTGCAACCAAGACAGACTCGCTCATCAACTATATTTGATGAATATTACAGAAATTTGAACGATTAATCGGCTGTCAAACATAACTAAAATGACAGCAAAAACAATTTATCAGTATATTATAATCTTATAGATTTCAAATGTTGCCGTTGAACTTATGCTCTTCTTATCTCTAAACAATGAATCTGTAAAAATCTTTACATCCACAAAAGAAAAAAAAACTGTTCAAATTTATTTTCAAACATTAAAACAATCTTGTCATTTCAATTTGTATTTCCGATTTTTATCCTCTCTCATAGATTATTTATTTTTCTTTAAATTATGTGGATAGAACTTTTTTTTTTAATGACAAATCCAACTTTTAAGCTTTTGTGGATACAACTTTTTTTTTTGACAAGATATGTGGATACAACTTGTTGCCCGGACAATCCAAATCCCAAATTTTAAGCTTTTAATGACAAATCCAAATTGCTTAAAGTATTATTGACAATAACGATCGATTTTTAAAAATTTTAAAACATATAATATAGCTTGATACAAAAATAAAACCTTTAGTTAGCTCATACATCAATACTACGTAATTTTTTTTATATATATAGCATTAAGAATACTATGTATGCATATAGATCAAGAAAATGAAATACATTGTTCCCCGTTTGCTCTTTACTAGAGCAATATACATGGTGGTTGTAATTTGTAAAGACGCAAAGATAGAATCTTAGTAAAACAGGTTCAAAATGTTTTTGATGTGCATATATGACCGGTTTTAAAATGTATGTGGGGCATCTTGAGTGAAAAAGTCGCAGGTTCGAAATTCGGCTGGAGAGTCTTTCATAGACATTTAATTTAAAAATAAGTTTGATGACTTAGACCCCCAATTTATCTTCAACAAAATGTACGTGGGATAATGAGGTTCCTTTTGTAATGTTAGTTCCGCTGTTTTAAGGAAAATAAGAATAATATTGATTGTCTTATAAGTTATTATGAAGGTTATCTAATTTTTTCTTTTCAAATTCGTCTCAGGTTATAAAAATTAAAATTTATTAGAATTGGATTCAAAAGTCAATTATTCATTTATACAAAATGATAACGTAAAATATAATTTCAATGTTTTTGCAAAAAAAAAAAACAATGTAAAATGTTTTAATTTTCATTCTAATTCTTTTATATATTTTTCTTATAGCTTTTTTTTTTCAAAATAAACCTAGTTTTTTAATGCATTCTATGTGTTAAAATAAATTGTATCATAATTATAATGTTATTACGTTTTTTGTCTCTGGCGGAACCGTTGAACCAGTAGCATTCTTTTATAAATCACTGTATATTTTATAAAGTTGTTTAGGGAAAACAACAGAATTGTTTTTCTTTTTAATACAAGGTGCGCGCATAAAGTACTCGTCTTTCTTTAGTTTCTTGTTGGTGCTGATCTTCTCCTCTAGCTCCTGGCCCTCAAAAAAAAATCTTCTCCTCTAGCTCTCTTCAATTTTAATCCTCAATATGTCAAACAGTTCATCGATTTTCCTTAGTTACTACCCAATGCATTTGTATACACTTGTACACTCTATATATGGTTAAAACTGCTGTGCTAAATCAAAAGCAGAAAACTCTTTCAAGATTTGTCAGGAACACTGTAATGTATTTATCATCGAGGGGGTGTTGCTAGCGAGACTCCTAATGTTTTGTCAGTTATACAGTAAGGTAAGTACGTTTCTACAATATCAAATACTTACATTAAAAATGATCATAATATTAAGCTAAGAAGGCAAAATCAAAATATACTTTTCAGTTAGGTGTCATTGCACACCCAGCCAAAAGCAGAAAACATAAAAACAATTTACCAAAAATTACTGTTCAGATTTAAAAAAAAAAAACCCTTAAAAAACATAATATCAAATAGAACGCTCCATATGATAATATTGCTTTCTGCTAACACAACTACAGAAAGGCGACTTGGCTTTTGATGGTTTCAAGCTTCCTTTTCCAAGCATCAATTTCTTCAATCTTGGCATGATGATTGGTTTCCAACCATGCAATGGCCTCATCGGCAGCCTTGTCCATTCGTTTTTTCTCTGAAGCAGATCCTTTTGGGTCCCTAGCTGTTGCTTTCATCTTGTATGCAAAATTCTCGAGAGAATTCAATGCAGCAGTTCTCACCTTGTGCTCCTCATCCTCGGCTTTAAAACGAGCAGCTGCTTCCACCATCTTTTTAATATCCTCTGGTGTCAGACCGTCATTCTTCTTACTAACTACAATCTGGTTCTTCTCTCTGGTGCTTATGTTTTTGGCTGTGAGATTTAGAATGCCATTATTATCAACCTCAAAAGATACATTGATTTTTGAATTGCTCCTTGGTTTTGGTGTGATGCCAGATAGGATAAACACCATCGGCAATGCTAACTCGCACTCTTGTACTTCAATTGAGATGCTTGAAAGGTTATCAGAGCAGGTCGTTATGAGAACCTCTCTTTTTGCAGGGACAGGTGTATGCTTCGGAATCAGCAAGTTCATTATTGCTCCATTCTTGCTTTCCAGTCCAACCGAAAGAGAAGTTATGTCTTCGATCTTCAATTTGTTGAACTTATTGGTGTTACCAATCAACATAGCAGCTCGAACAGCAGCACCGTAAGCAACTGCTTCATCTGCGTTCATGCTCTTGCATGGCTCCTTTCTGTTGAAGAAATCCTGAAATAGAAACCATCAATTTGCACATTAGCTTTATGATATATACAGTTTGTATCAACTTAAGTTTCACTCATTGTATTTTGTAAGATGTTTGTCTGATTTGTATAAACTAATTTCAATCAATTAAGAAAATATTTGTAATTTTGTAGATGTCTGATGTAGAAACTAATTTCACTCAATTAGGAAAACATTTGTACAATTGAAGTTCGGATTTGAACTGTTGCACATGAGAATTTATTGTGCAGTTATGGGGATATCATGATTTAACTTACCTGAAGAAGCTGCTGCAACTTGGGAATTCTGGTAGATCCACCCACCAAAATAACCTCATTAATACTGGTCCGGTCCATTCTTGCATCTTCTAAGCATCCCTCCACACAGCATAAACTTCTTTGGAAGAGTCTTCTGTTAAGTTCCTCGAAAGCTTCCCTAGTAATAGAACTACGAAAATCAATGCCTTCATCCAAGGCGTCAACTTCTACAACAGTTTGGGCATTAGTTGAGAGAACTCTTTTAGCCTTCTCACACGCTGCTCTTAACCTTCTCAGAGACCTTGGTTTATTGCTAATATCCCTATTCTTCTCCTTCATGAAGTTCTCAACAAAGTGACACACCAAGTTGTTGTCGAAGTCTTCACCACCCAGATTAGTGTCACCGACAACAGCCAGGACTTTAAGGGTGCCCTTATGAACTGTAACAATTGATACATCTAGATTTCCACCACCAAGGTCAAAAATGAGAACCGTTTTTTTGTCAGGGCTCTTGGTATCAACTTTTTGATGGTAATAAGCAATGGCTGCAGCAGTAGGTTCATTGAGAAGCTGCATTACATTAAGGCCTGCAATGATTCCTGCATCTTTTATTGCTTTTCTCTGAGAGTCACTAAAGCAAGCAGGGACAGTGATAACAGCTTTTGTCACCATGCAACCGAGATGTGCCTCTGCAATCTCCTTCATCTTTGTGAGGACCATAGCAGCAATCTCCTCTGGGGCAAAGTGCTTGTCTTCTCCCGTGTATTGAACCGAAACCATGGCTCTACTGTTATTGCCCTTCACGACACTTAATGGTGGAAAAATTTTGCCAGTATTGGCTGATTGTTCTGAGTAGCATCTACCAATCAGACGCTTGACATCTGCAAAAAAAGCAATGTTCTATTAATCATCAGTAAAATGATTTACTGAAGGTCAGTAACAATATTGCAAACCCAAAACAATTAATAATGGTACAGGAAATGTTTAAGAAGCGTAAGGGAGATAAACTGTTGCTTTATATCCACAACAACTAAAAGCTTTCTTCAATGCCTAGGTAATTATTTAAAAGCAAATGTTCTTTATCAACCCCACCTTATGCATGTGCACATTTGCAATGTAATTTTTCAGTAAAAGAAAAACGTATTGTGATTGTAAGAGAGGGTAAAGTTCAAACTTGGAGTGGTGTTTGCGGGATTTGTGGTGACTTGCTCCTTGTTGACCATATCACCAATTAGCCGACCAGTATCGGTGAAAGCCACGCAGGAACAGGTTGTGCGGCTGCCGTACTCATTTTCGATGATCTTCACCGCATTACGTTTCCATACTGCTACACATGAGTTTGTTGTACCAAAATCGATCCCAATAGCGTATTTATCTATATGCTGCCTACTAGACTGCCCCATGATCATCTTTGACTTTTCATCACCCACAGTAGGAAGCCTAGAAACTTGTTTATCCCCAATTTGATTCGTCTTGTGCGTACCACTTTCTGTTAAACTGTTACTAACCTTCTCAATTTCTTTGTAAGTTAAGGCATCCCACACACTTTTCTGAGAAACCTCAATGTTATTGGTATTCAAGGTGATGGCATTCCTTACTCCAGCTGAACTATCCCCACATACAACTGTGAGCGTACCATTTATGTCCAATTCAAAGCATACTTTGAAATCACACCCATTTGAAGAAAAAAGAACTCCAGAGAGGTCCAGTTTTCCAAGTAACTTGCTTTCACGGTTCAAAATTTCCTCACCCTCATAAACCTCAATGAGCAAATTTCCCTTGTTGGAGAGCGAAGAAGGAATGATCTTTTCTATACTCGTTGGTATAGTTGTATTTTTTGGAATGCAAAAGCTCATTACTTTGGGGACCAGTATGCCAAGTGGAAATGATGTAGCATTTTGCAAAGACAAACAAGGAACTCTTTCATACCCCCTTGAAGAGAGAAAGAATGCTTGAAGTGCTGCTCCAGATGCAACAGCTGTTTCAAAGTAATTGCCTGCATTCATCAACTTGTTTTTGAAATTTGGGTTCATCAGAGCTTGCAAAAATGGAATTCTTGTGGAACCTCCTACTAGAATGATCTCATTTACCATACCCACACCCATCTTGGCATTTCTAAGACACATATTGATTGCACCTACGCACTTTAAGAACAATTCCTTGTTGAGTTCATTGAACTTAGTTGCACTAATTGAAAACTCGATAATTTCATTGTTATACAAGGGACCAATCATTATTGGTGCCATGTTGCTACCTGAGGACAATGCAAACTTAGCCTCCTCAAAAACAGTTCTGTGCTCCCTCATTATTGTCCTGAAATTGTTTTCAGCATCCTCATATCCATTTCTTTCGAGCCATTTGACAAAATCATAAACCATGTTGGCATCAAAATCAGAACCACCAAGGTGTACATCCCCTGCAGTCGCTCGCACTTTGCACACACCATCTTTGATGACGGTTAGAGAGACATCAAGAGTTCCTGCCCCCAGATCAACTATAATCATGTTATAATCCGCAAAGCGACTTATGTAACGAACAATAGTACTAACGATGTTGGAGTAGTCAGACAGCCTCTCTGTTCCAAATAACAAAGCACTAGCTGCAGGAGCACTGACAATTTGCATGACATTGAGACCAGCAATCAAACCGGCTTCTTTGATTGCTTGACGCTGTTCATAATTGAACTGAACAGGAATAGTCATCACAGCATCTGTAATTGTGGCTACAAGGTTTGTCTCTGCATTCCTTTTAACTCGAATCAGTATCATTGAGCAGATTTCAGCCGGGGTGAATTGCCATAACTTGCCTTTCCAGTTTACCTCAACCAGCAATCTATCATTTTGACCGGCTACAACCTTGAATGGCCACCGCCACATGTCATTTCTGATTCCAGGATGAGAGTAGGGTCTACCAATTAGACGAATGACATCTGTTGCATTACATCACAAAAAAGTAGAAAGTGCTTCCAGTTAGAATGAGCACTTTTGTATTTAATTTTAATTTTAGTTTGAAATAAGGCTCCAATCCAAGATCTCTTCAAAAATCCCAATTAAACCTAACAAGAAAATTTTACAAAAATATCTCCAGCTTAAAAACAAGCCATAAATTGAGATTAAAATGCCCCTGCAAATTAAATCACTGTATTTTGAAAAATAAAATGAAATGGGTTTTATAGATTTCTTCAATTATATGAAGGGTAGAAAGAATTAAAATAACTAACTTATAACAATCGCAATTATTGACCCTCAAAAAAAACAATCGCAATTATTAGACCACAATATAAACGAAAACAGAGGAAATTTCCGGTATCAGTAACGAAACCAGTTATGCTATATGTAATTAATAGTTGGTGAAAATAATTGTACATTTATAATATAACAGTCATTTGTCAAACGAACTCTATTTATTAGGATAATTAATAAATAAAATAATATGTTTCGTATACAATTTTGTATGGGAATGTTGCTGAAAACAGAGACAAAGGCAGTCGCAACTGAATGAACAGGGAACGAGAATTGCTGCTAAGTGCTAACTAAACGCTATAGTTATGAAGTTGGGTATGAACTGCTAATTATACACTTTCTATTGTTTTTTTCCCCTTCTGGTCATATCCACAATATGATTACTGTACAATATTATGTTCTAAACATACAGTATTTACATTTTTTATTACCTTGTAAAGAGCTGATAAACTAAGTTCTCAAGTAAGCAAAAGATAGAATAAACAAAGGGTAGCCAACCAAAGATTGTGTTGGCTGGGTTCTGCGCAGCCTGCTTTCTGGCAGCTTCACCGACAAGCACCTCTGAGCCAACAAACGCCACATAGGACGGCATGGCGGCGTTGCCATGATCGTCCAGGATCATGCTAAACTTCCTGCCGTCGAACAGAGCCGTACGTGTGTATGCAGATCCCAGGTCGATTCCAATCGCAGGTCCCTTCCTCCCACTCCCACTGCTACTTCCACTTCCGTTCATGATTCTCAAATTCTCCCTCGAATACTCAAAGCAAAGATTTTGGTTCTCTCTTTCAGTTTAATTTCTCTCCTGACTACTTCGGAAGCGTTTGTATGACAGAAATTATAAATATGTATACAATAAAAGAATGAGAGCCAGAAAGAGAGGAGGTTGACCGTCTCCTACTCTCTGACCCCCACAAATTTGATTCGTATTTACTAATTAACGCGCCAATTCATACAGTTCGTTCCCCAAAAAGACATTAATTCCCATTACAATTATTTTCAAATTAAATACAAGTGTCCTTTAATCTTCCCAATTTACGGACTATTTGTTTATTATTTCCTTCACTAATCAAATATACTATGTGACTTTTGATCTTCTTGTAATCTTATTCTAAAATAAAAAGCCTCAAGTTTCGGCCTGACCCGTGAACACGGTAGTCAAATCGCTTATAATGACTATACTTATAAATTCTGTCGAGAATTTCACTTATTATATTAAATGAGATATCAAAATTATTAATTTAAGCTTTAGACTAGGAGATAATGTATGCTTCGTCAAGCATTCTTCGGACTATATATATGCTATTTACATCCATCGCTAAGACTATCGTATATCACATATATCAAATACACAAACAAGCATACGTTTATCTGAATATTTTAGATAGTTGGTAAATGTTACCATTGCTGCATAATTTGAATAAAAATGTCTAATTCCTTGTGCATAAACTTTTGTTCATGAATTCTTATGTAATAGAAATAATAAAACTTACCTACTCAATATGTTATTTACTTAATTTATTAATTAATATATTGAGGTATAGTCCTATATTCATTCAAAATAAACCCTCCAAATCTAAATGTTGGTTGGAAATCTATTATCATCTTAATTAAGTAGTAAGAAAACTTTATATGTTAATCTGCTGCAGATGTATTATATTTCATGAATTTTGATAAATATACAAATCTAGAGTTTATCGGTCAAGAATGAAACCAGTTAACCAGACAACAATATCAGCCCAAGTACCTGAAACGAGAAACACAAGTGGGCTTTATTTCACCTAAATTTTAGAATAGAAATGGATAACAGAAGAACATAATTGGGCCTAATAACACCGACTGTGTCAAATTCCAGTTGAGGGATTATAATGCAAGCAAAAATTCTCTACACAGACGCAGTTAAATGTTAGTCTGGATGTTGATTCTACACTAACTACAAGCAAAGAAGATTTGAAACTACGAGCACTTTTAAATGTCACGTCAGAAACAAATCTATTCACCTTCCACAAATTTGATTCTTATTATTTAGTTCCTTTAAATTCCTTTTGCCTTTCTCTTTTAATTACATAGTATCCCATACGCAATTGCTTCTCGTACAATGTTTCATCCTAAATTCGTGAGAATTGTTATTATATAATTTTTTAAAAGTGTAAAGAACTTCCAGTGCAACTTGATACGAAAAAGAATAAAGTTCAGCGGAAAATTCTTGCTGGATTGTGTTAATAATTGAAACAAATAGGGATATATGCTGCTTTAATTAATTCATGATTCGTAATTCATTTTGAAACATCTCATGATTTTTTGGGGACACAATATGCCATGTTTAAATTATTTGCATCCGTGCTACCAAAAGTATCGAGTGCTAAATGCTAATGAGTTATCAACTTATCATCAATTCAAGCATCTATATTTGGCCACTAATAATTAAATGTTTGACCGAAAGATGTAGAGGATTTGGAAGGTCTCCCGGAAGCTTCTCCGAAACCGGATAATTAAATATTCTATTTTTTAAAAATTTATTTTTTTTATTATAAGACGCCTCGGCTCAACCTAATATCGTAGTCTTAAATTTAGTATTTTGAGTGCCGTGGAAGAGGCATTAATAACCGTTTTTCAAAAAATAAAAAATAAAAATAAAATTAAGGAACTGAGGGATCATTGATGAGTTAAAAGAAATATGGTGAAGTCACCTACAAAAATAAAAAAAGTAGCCTAGTAAAAAGATGTGATTATTTCAATTGGAAATAAAAACAAAATGTTGTTCTAGAAGCAAATTTGCTCGGGCAGTTTGCCTGTATGGACTATTATTGAATATTATTTCTACGTAAGGAAACAAATTGATACCGACTCGTTGCACAAGTTTGGGTCCCCAACATTTAGCTTTCTTCTCCCTACACTTCCAGAACAAAAATATATCATCCCCATGATGTATCTAGTACGTTTTTGTTGAAATTGAAATCCGATAATTTTCCTTGTAAAATCCGATTAATTTTGCAATTAGTTTCTCCTCACAGGAATAAGGAATTGATTCTACAGTTTTGTATTGTATATCTCTGTCCAAGCACAGTGAAATTTTGTCAAAAAAAATCGGTGAATTTGTATAATACCCATCTTAAAGAGAGAATTTGTTTTATGCCAGTACTAAATTCGTCAATTTCAAATATGAATTAATTTTATGTCACTAATTCTTTCCAAATTATAGTAAATTCCATATTTGCATTTTAAAATATGTCAACAAATTTTAAAACCCCCAAACTACCCATAATGAATTAAATAGCTTATTTAGGTTAAGAAATCTTACGGGAGAGGGAAAAAAATCTGCACAAAAAAAAATGAATGTGCGCTTGCTGTAGCAGAATTATTGCAGAAGGGGAAACAAAATAAAATTGTCCTTTTCATGTAAAAAATCCCAGAACTTGCATTGCAGAATTATTTGCAAAAATAAATATTTAATATGTTAGTAGGCTAAGGCTAGGTTTGATTTATACCTTGGTAATGGTCGCTGTTTCTCTGTCTTAAAAATAAATAGCATAGCATCTAAATATTTGCATCATTCTTTCAAGTCAACAAATTAAATGAATATTAAAAGGTCAACGTCAACAAAATGTGCAGCATTAAAACTGAGCCAACATTTTTTTTCTGCAGGTGAGAAACAATTATTTAAAGTCAAATTTGTTATTGAGATGAGAAAAAAAATTTTTAATCGCATAATGAAATAATGATATAAAATCGATTTTATTATTTTTAGTGACATAAAACCAATTTTTATTATTTTGTAGTGCCATAAAATATATTACCTTATTTGTAATGGCAAACCTTCACTACGCCATTTTTTATCATTAAAACCGGTTAAATAGATGTTTTTAGCACCGGTTGGGCGTCGGTGCTAAAGATGAGTGGTGTTAAAAATCACTGAAAATCGGTTCTAAAAATCCAGTGCTAAAAATAAGCCAGAATCGCGATGGAAAAAACATGGGATCTTTAGAAACCAGTTTTATACTAATAACCGGTTCTAAAGATGCAATCTTTAACACCGGTTTTAAGGGAAAAACCGGTCCTAAAGATAAGCAATTTATGTATATAATTTTTGGTATCTTTAGGACCGGTTTTATAGCTCAAAACCGGTCTTAAAAGTATCTTTAAGACATGTTTTTAGCTAAAAACCGGTCCTAATAATCAATTTAAAAAGAACACAATGGTAATTATAAATGAATGATGTCATAAAAATAGTTTTAATTGTTTTGCAGTGGCATAAAAATAATTAGTATGACATATCATGAATTATTAATTTTTGCAATGGCATAAAACAAAATGCCCCAATCTTAATGGATATACAAAAATTTGTGGCAACTTATTATAAAATAAAATTGTTTTTGCAGAACCTTCCTAAATAAAAAATCATCCTTATTTCAATTGTAATGAGACAACGAATATACTATAACATCCTAAAATAAATTATGCTGAATATTATCTTGCTTAAAAAATATGACAATTAACAAAAACAGTCATCAAATTAGAATAAAAAGGTTTTGAATATATTTTCTATAATTTAGATAAGTTTTTTTTTTTTATCAAATTTGTACATCTCGAAAATTATCATTTTAGCTTTATCAACAACTTCTCCAAATTATAAAGTACACCAAACAATTTGATTATTTTTTTTCATAATTTTGACATAGCAGTTATTGATTGCCATGAATATTGATATATATATTTTTTCTCTAATATCCCCATCACAGCTTTATGCTCAAAAAAAATTATAGCGCCATCACAGCCTTATGCTAAAAATAAAATTAGCGCTATAATAAATCAAATGTTATGTGTTCATATTTCAATGGATTTGAATTTTGGCAAATACAGATATTCAAATGTGAATATCAAAATAAACAAATAGGGTATGGGAATATGATTGAGCTACTTAAGTGAGCATAAGCAGTTTTCCTAGTAGAAAACAAATTGAATAAATATACAAATATTCGAGCAAATCTATGGATTTTAAAATAATTATAATAGAGCACGGATTTCACATTTGATTTTTAATACTTCTTGAAGAGCGGAAGCGCATGCAGATATCGGAACCTGTCCGAAAATGATTACAAAACTGCCTCCTGTTAAATTATGCTTGTAATCTGATTAATTGCCCATTTCTATTTGTAATCTTAGAAATATTATAATTTTATATTTTATTCTATCTTTTGTCCACCTGCTTTTGTGTCCCGACTGCAACCTGAAAGCTTTAATTGTGATTAATTCTTAGAAAATATTAGTTGTTACATTTGAGTATGAAAAAAAAATAACAATTTCATGCAACTTTCATGACAACAATACAAGCATAAATATGTTTTACTGTGAGGTTTCGTGCATTAGACATATTTTTGCAATGTCTTATCTTTTTTAAATATCTAAGTATATTTTTATACCGGTATTTATATCCATATATTGCCTGGAAAGTCTATTCATATAAACTAGTGGTAATATTGTGTGTTGTGAAATCAATTTTTATTTATTTTGATTGCAGATGATTCATAATTTTAAAAAAATAATCGAAAATGATCAAATTAATAAAATACATCGAAAAAATAGGATGCCGTCAACAAAACTATATAGAATAATTTTAAAAAAAATAAATATTATTAGATTTCTTATAATTTTGTGAACAAGCACATAAAATATTATATAAAACCAGTTTTTCGAAAGGTCTTCCAACAATTTAAAAGGTAAAATACATTTATTTAACGTTATAAATAAAATTGCATAAGATTCAAACATTATTCTAAATATTTTGAAAGTGAACAATTCGAAAATTGGTATCGTTGGATTTTCCCTATATAAGGCTAGACATAGCGAATTAAATAATTTTTCATGAATTTTTACGTCAATAAAAATTGTTAAGCATTCTGTGCTCCTTTTATAATGTAACCCTGATTTACATATATATTTTCCCTAATTTATGTTTTTTATTCTTTAATAAAATTGAACAGGTACACAGTTTACCAAGCATAGACACATACGCTGGCATGGCAACACATTATTAAGTCAACTACTACGTTTCTATATCTAATTCTATGAAAAGTAGGTTGAAGTTTACCTAACATTACTTTGCATGACAATGTAATTTAAAAAACTTCACAAAGTCAAAAAGTTGTTGATTTTAGTGGAACCTTCAAGGTTTTACAAAGTTCACAAATTTGAAAATGTTAGAATGCTGAATTCACTATTTTTTTCCACTTTAATTACTTTAGTAAGGCCTAATTATATGCCGAAGAATAAAAAAACGCATATTAAAAAAAATCTTTTCATCTATTCATATCGAGACGGCTACATAGTTCATACCGCCCAATTTATATACAGTTGTACACTCCTAGTCCTAGAGAAATTAACCACCGAAAAAGCAATAAACAAAACAAAACAAATAAATAATCCGGATCCGATTTAATTTCTAACCCGATCCACAAACAAGCGGTCAGAGTGCTTCCACCGCAGAATCTCATCCTCCTCTCTCTGTTTCCCCTTTTGACCAAAAGGGAAACCACCCAATCTTATAAAACCAAAACAAAAAACCCAAACGGGCTTTAAACCGTTTCAATCTCCAACCCGCTAATCTAATCCGCATTGACCCTCCGACCAACGGATCCCTCACCCGAATCCGCTTTACCAGCCACGGCGGCGCCACCAGCTAAACAGTCAAACGGAACTTTAACAGATCCGAGTTTTCCTCTGACAGTGGACCCCTCTCCCTTCATCGACCCGTCCCCACCTTCACCTCTCCTTCCAATCCAAGAGAACTTCTCTGACAAATTTCTCACAATCGTCCGTACACTGCGACCTCCTCTACTACTTCCCTCTCCATTTCCTCTGTACGCCGGCCTCGAACTGCCCTCTCCAGTTTCCCCGAAGAAGAGAAGACTCGTCGATCGCTTCAGCTTCCCATCGGCGATGATCTGGCGCAACACGTGGTTGGGTATTCTGAGCGTGTATCGCTCCGGATCGTCTCCAGTTCGGGCAGCACTGGAGAGAGAATGGCCTGTTGAATGCGACCGAGGGAACCGCGTTGGTCGCCGACTGGACTTTGATCTCAGTGCTCGTCTCAAGGTCCCAATTCTCTCCAGTTCCATCGCCTCCTCTCTCTCCCTTCTCTCCTCTTCAGTCTCAGGTTTCACTTCTAACACAACGGCATCGGGCGGGAGAGCCGGTGGATCCGTCGATCTCGTCTCCTCTTGCCGCGTAGTTTCAGTTGCCGTCTCAGGTGAGCTTTCATCATCCCGTGTCATTAAATCTGGGTATGGTATCTCTCCAATTTTATAATCGGCCAAGTTATACCGACACACCGGACAGGTGGCGTGGCCCACGAGCCAGGCGTTGATACAATCGGGATGGAAAACATGGGAGCATTTCGGGAGAAGTTTGAGCTTCTCATCGTCTTCGAATTCGCTCAAACAAACCGCGCACTCGAGCGAACCTTTTCCAATCTTATGTTCTTTGACCTCCGAATACACCATGGTAGGAAACGAGTCGACAATTGCCGGGTCGAGACCTTTCGGCTTCCTATTCGTGGTAGGAACAGGCACGGCAAGCCCGGTTCCTGCGACTCCTTCGCCGGCGCACTGGCGAACGTAGATAGAGAAGAAACCAAGAAGGAAGAAGACCGCGATGAGTACGATTATGACGATCGCCATGGACGGGGTGAAGTTCGACTGGTTGAAGTAGCCATTTTGTGAATTCTGTTGTTGCGGTGGCGATTGTTGTTGTGCCGAAACAGGTCGGGACGAGAGTACTAGCATGAGGGAGAGAAGAAGAGAGGTGAGAAGAGGTGAAGTGTTGTTAAATTTGGGAGCCATGAGGTGAGAATTTGGAGACGGTGATGGTGATGAGAAGAGAGGAGAGGAGAGGAGAGGAGAGGTTAGTGATTTTAAGTGAGAGGAATATATAATTATAGAAAAGAGATGGCGTGGGCATGAAGGTTTTTAGAGAAGGAATGTATGAATCAATAATTGTGAAAGGAAATAGGAATTGAACATTACAGGAAGGTGAGGTCCGGCCGGGTAGGGTGGTCAACAGGGTTTGTCTGCGGTCAGGTTAGGATTTGGCGGTCCAGGCTGCGGTTCTGAGTGTTAGCACTTAACACACGTGATGATATAAATAAATTACATAATTTTTAAGACTGATTTCAAAGTTGGCTGATAGTGAGCAACATCTCCGAAGTAATGGAGTGCTATTTGGATTTTTTTTTTTTTTTTTGGGGTTTTGATGTTTATTAAATAAAAACCCAGCGGTCACACATGACAGCTTGCAGATTTATAACGAGGGTACATTTAGATAGAAAGATTTGTTCTAGAAATTCCTACTACAATTTTGGGGTTTAAGCGTAGCATTAAGTTTAATCAGATGGAAAAATTAATACCAACAAGAGGAGGTGGGAACTTTGATGAATGTACACTCTAGTAATAATTGTCACAGGCTGTTCTTGTACTCTTCTTAGCTAGGTCTAGACAATTTCTTTTTCTCCTTTCAATTTTGTGAAGGATATATTCAGTACTGGTCTCTCATAACTGCATAATCATAAAACTACTTAGTAATTGTTTTCCTTTAAAGTGCGAATTGAGATCTAGTCCCACGTGGGATGGTGCAGCGCATCAATCTCAACCGTCTGATTTCATCTCCATGGTTAAGAGAGCCTCGTGCATAATACCAAATCGATAGGCCCGAACCGTCCAGATTAGATCGGACGGTTGGATGGCTGCGCTGGACCGTCCCGCACGGGACCAGATAAGGATTCTTAAAGTGCCGTAGAAAACATAAAATTAGACATGATCTAACAATAGATTTACTATTGAAAAACCTTCATCATAAAATATATTTACTGTGATACAACCACAAAAGGCACTATGTTTTTCTAAATCAAGTTAAAAAAACTTGCTTAACCAGGAAACTGAAGGAGATGGAACGGGGTGAAAGTGAAAATACAAACTAAAGAAGAATAAAGGCTTTTGATAACGATAGGTGAATTTGCCCTCAAAAAATAGATAATGGTAAGTTAATTTAAACATAACAACTCCGGACAATACATTATGGACAGTTGAATGTAGCTGTTGGATCCTAATCCAGTGATGCACAGCGATTACCGTGAAGAGATCTAACGGTTTAGAATGTGAATCTTTGTTGTGTAGCTGTGGAGGATCTGGAATTCTGGATTAGAAGCAAGTTGGGCCTGTTCCTATCACCAACTTTGTTTTCTTCTTTGGTGAAAGGAAGTTATGACTTAGTTTTGTGTTGTATAAAATTGTCCAATATTGGTTTCTATTCTACCCTAGAATATTGAACAATAGAAACAATATTCTTATCTCGAAAATGTAATTATGTCCAAAAATATAACCGAGTCAAAAAAATATTGTTTTGAAGGTAGGCATTCATAAATCTAAATGCAACCATACAAACTTCAACGATAATTTTGCTAAAGGTTTGAATGAGGTATATCTAATGTTGTTACATATTGTAAGAATGCAGAATAAAAAAAAATTTCTACAAAACAAATTGTGGCCTATCGCCTACAATATATAGACAATATCTACCTAGGAATATTATTCTAGTACAGGTATTTTCTGTATGAGAAGATATCAAAGCAGTTCACGTGTAGCTCTTTGTCCAGTGTCCCCCTTGGTGACTGGTGAGTGGTGACCCAATCAGCTGGGCTCTCCTTTAAATTTGGAGACATAATTATTATTTAATAATTTACTAATTTAATAATTTGAGGCAGATTTAGAATTCTTATTTAAAATAATACAGACTACATCAAAACCAAAAATGCTTTCAATTTCATATAACTAGGAGCATGTTCCAATGATCTAGGACCGTTTTAGAACCAACGATATTACATTGTATTAACTTATTTATGTACCTGCCTTTTGTTTAATTTTTCGTAGAATTATTACATATTTTAATATTATTATTTAATTACTTCTTTCTGTTGTGCTATTTTTTTAATTGGAGACGATATTTGAAGTAGTGGAGCCATTTGTTTGTGGAAACATGGAGTGCTCCAAGTCCAAGTCTTCAGAAATAGCGACTGAGGCACAGGGGTCTTGAAAGTAATCAAAACAACAATTGCGAGTACATTTTCTGATGGTCCACATGGATCCTGGGTCTGCAAAATATCTCATAAAATGATCTATAAAGGTGCTCCTTCCTTGCAAGTTCAAATTAGTTAGATCAATTTATTGTAGATTATGTTTCATGAAAGGCATTTTCTTTAAAGTATTCGACAAGGTTTTGAATAACTTGGTAAAATGTGGTTATATATATATATTTTTCAGAATTCAAAATAAGGCGCAATTGAATGTAGAGATATACATTACCACTCCTCGAGTATTAAGCTACCAACTATGCCAAGCTCTGATCGGAATCGAAGACAAGCGAGAAAGGAAAAGAAAAGAAAAGAGGAGGGAAAAAAAAAGAATTTTCGTCAATTTTTTTTATTTTGGACGGAAATTCACTGGGGCAAAATTTTTTCGTCAATTCTCACCATAAGGAAATTCCTGCGCCTTCTTCGTCGGTTCCGATCAACGAATTTGAAAAAAAGTGATTTTCGTTTTTATTTTTCACGTTAAATTTTCCTGTTCTGATCAAGCCTAAATAGATCACTTTATCATTCCATTTTTCAATTTTTTAAAGCAGAAGCCACATTCTTTTGCATCCTTCTTTGATCTTGTTTTTGCAAAATTGAACTTGTGGCCGTCTGCTCGTCCATAACAGAGTTAAGTTTTATCAAATTCTAAACTACCCTTTTGATTTGTACACAAATGATTCTTTCCACTTGCCATACATAGTTTGTCAACCATTAATCTCTACTACTTATAAAAACACACGTATCCGAAGGCTAAAATAATTAGGCGAATGGCGTAAACAATTATTTACTTCATACAATCTTAGCCATTGATTGTTTAAACCAATGGATCGCTGTTAACGATGGACAAAAGTTTACAAGCTCTTCACATTTAATAGAAAGAAATTTTTTACAGGATTAGTTGTGCACTCATTAAAATAGAAAAAAATTTATTGCTGGATTGATTGTGCACTTTAGTTGGAAAGAGAGCACAACAAATATGGAAATCTTCATTAAAATAATAATTATTTTTCATTTTAGAAATAGAGCACATATGTAATATTTTCTCATCTCTAAATGGGTGGGTTCCTTTGCTAGTCTTATAATTAACAATGATCGCTTTTACAAGAGATACTTAGTTTGTCAACCCTTATTTTTATTTTATATAGAATTGTACATGTTAGGCAATGAAAATATAGATAGATATCTTTCTAAAAAAATAAATTGTTTAAACACCATCCATTAACTAGACCCTTTTCTGTCAAAGGGTTTGACTCTTTATCTGAAATCAATATCGAGATCATAGATCAGATCAGATTACACAAATCAATGGTCCATAATTGATATAAAGATTTTTTACACCCGTAGTTAGTATTGTATGACCTTTTTATGGTACTTTTTATAAGTAGGGATAATAGTTAAATGGATGAGAATGAGATACTCTTTAAACCTTTTCATTTCCTACCAATTACATGCGGAATTGCTTAAGATCATTCCCTAGATTCCATCATTCTCATCATTCCCAGAATCCTCATCAATTATCCAGTGCCCTCATTAATAGAAGTCCAGAGATGAGGGGATGATAGAATCCAGAGGATAAGAGGATGAGCGCTAAGAGATGAGGAAGTGAATCGGAGGGAGAGAGTGAATCAGAGGATTAGCGTCAGGGGATGAGTGACAGAGCAAATCGGAGGGAGAGAGTGAATCAGAGGGGAGGGGGGAGGGAGTGATAACAGAGAGTTAATATATAATTGTTCTAGTTAATATTGTAACTGTTCTAGTTAATATATATATCTGTTCTACTGAAATATATTTAACTATAACAGTTATGTATATTAACTAGAACAATTACGATATTAACTAGAATAGTTATATATATTAACTAGAACAGTTAGATATATCAAATAAAACAGTTAGTAATCTGTTCTTGTTATTGTTACTAACTGTTTTAGTTAATGTTACTAACTGTTCTAAAAAAAACTAATTGTTCTAGTTAACGTTACTAACTGTTCTAGTTGTTCTGGAAAAAAATAATTGTGTTGTTCTAGTTAATGTTAACTAGAACAGTTAGTAATATTAACTAGAACAGTTAACTGTTCTAACTGTTCTAACTGTTCTAACTGTTCTAGTTGAATCAGAGAAGAGGGAGGGGAGAAAAGTGTTAGAGTTATGTCCTAGAAGCCAATCATTAAATGGCTACTTCTGTTGTTTATGTTATTGATGATATTTGATCATTTATTTCTTGATTTATTTATTGACAAATCATTCAGGTTGAAGATCTGAATTGTGGATCTCTGTGTTTCATTTATATTTAAATGATAATAATAAATCTAAATTGTCCATAATCTTGATAATTAACAAGGAACATTAATTATCAGATATGATTAGTATGCAAGTTAAGTGATGATTAAGTTCTACAAATCATAGGTAAGGAGTTGCCAACTTAATTGCATATGTATATGTTATGGAACATAGTACATGACATGACCCAATGAAATAAATATATAGATTGTATTATGTGTCATTATATATTTCATTTGAGTTTGATTCTAAGTTTGAGATGGTTCAGATTTTTCACATGATGATAGGTTCTATAGATATTGTCTAACGTTGATTCCTGATAAAGGCTGCTATACGGACTTTATTTATACTCTCTTGAATTGTGCGGGGAAAAGCTGTTCATCAAGAAAATCGTATGTCCCTCATTAATTTATTTAGTGAGTGATGATATGTTAGAGATATGTCCTAGAAGCCAATCATTTTATGGCTACTTCTATAGTTTATGTTATTGATGATATTTGATCATTTGTTCCTGGATTTTATTATTGACAGTTCATTCAGGTTGAGGATCTGAATTGTGGATCACTGTGTTTCATTTATGATTAAATGACAATAATAAATCAAAACTGTCCATAGTCTTGATAATTAACAAGGAACATTAATTATCAGACAAAACTAGTATACAAGTTAAGTGATGATTAAGTTCTACAAATCATAAGTAAGGAGTTACTAACTTAATTGTATATGTATATATTACTGGAACATAGTACAGGACATGACCCAATGAAATAAATATATGGATTGTGTTATCTGTCATTATTTATTTCATACGTGTTTGATTCTGAGTTTGAGATGGTTCGGTTTCTCCACATGAGGATATGTTCTATAAATATCGTCTAACGCTGATTCCTGATAAGGGCTGCTATACGGACTTTATTTATGCTCTCTTGAATTGTGCGGGGAGAAACTGGCCATCAAGACAACCGTATGTCCCTCGTTAGTTCACCTAACGAGTGATGATATCCACTGGGCCCCTTGATGGAGATGGATTGCTTGCTGGCAACTTGTGCAATCATCTCTAGATCAAGAAACGTATAATCTGCAAGAATGACGCATTCCTATCTTGGATTATACAAGGATCTCATGTGACATAAGAATCAAAACAATAAGATATTATTTCTTATGCATGATTGAAGTGCTGTATTGGTACAGTATTTAATTTATGCGAATTGGGAATCATAATGTGTTGCTAGATACCAATTATGATTAATGGAAATAAATAATGATTTATTTTAATAACCAACATAGCATAAATCCTCAAAGGGTCACACAAATAGGACTTTAACCAAACGTGCATTATTTGTTTGTTTGCAGTAGCGAGTACTACGAATATATGATAAGTTGATTAATTAATTATATACCGTTGCGAACCGTTATAATTAATTAACTCAAGTGGATCATATAGAAATAATATAATGCATATGCTAATCCCAAATTAATTATTAATATGTTAATAATTAAATTCTTTCAACACATATTTATTATACTGAGCTAATTGGATTTCAGTTAATCAGTTAACTGTAAGCCCGATATGAGACGAATTAAAGGAGCGATTTGACGGGCCATTATATCATGTGGCCTGGCCCACATGAGGTCTGAAAATTTCAACCAAGAGGAGGGTATTTTCGTCCAGAAAATAAAGGGGAGAGAGAAACACAATTTGGAAAGGTTCCATATATATAATGGTGAGTTTATGGAAAAATTTCAGCAAGAAAAACCCTAATCTCTTCTTCCTCCTCTCCTTGGCCGATGGCTACACAAGAGAGAAGAGGTTCTTCTCTTGTGTAGGCGCCTCTCTACCTCTCGCTCTGCTGCTCGTGTTGAGCGTTCCTTCCTCATATTATCCGGTTAATCGCACGCGAAGGAAAAACATGGAATTAGCGATCGTCTCGGACAAGCTAGCACTTGTCTTGAGACTTTGGTTAATTTTCTAGGTGGACTCGAGGTAAACGGAGGATTGTGAAGGTGATGAGCAAGCCACAGACTTCTAAGCAAAGGTCGAGCCTTCTAGTTACGAGACTAGAAGAGGTAATCCTTCTACCGTTCTCTTAAACGTGTCGATTTGCATAATTATCTAGATCCGTATAATAGCAATTGTAAATTGTTTGTTAAATGTTAATAAAAATTTAAATTGCACGTGGAATGAGTTCCTAACATGATATCTGTTTGGGCCCCTTGATGGAGATATATTGTTTGCTACCAACTTGATACAATTATCTTTAGATCAAGAAACGTATAATCTGCAAGAATGACACATTCCTATCTTGGATTATACGATGATATCATGTGACATAAGAATCAGACAAGGAAATACTATTATTTCTTATGCAGGATTGAGATATTGTAGCAGTACATTATTTATGTGAATTGAGAATCATAACGTGTTGCTAGATACCACTTATGATTATTGGAATTAAATAGCGATTTAATTCCATGGCTAACATAGCATAAATTCTCAAAGGGTCACACAAATAGAGCTTTGACCATACAGTGCATTATTTATTTATTCGCAGCAGTGAATACTGTGAAAATATGATAAGTTGATTAATTAATTATATACCGTTGCGAACCGTTATAATTAATTAAGTCAAATAGATCATATAGAAATAAATTAGTGCATTTGCTAATCCTATAATAATTATCTACAAGTTGATAGTTAATTTTATTCAACACATTTTAATTTAATTGATAGAATTAAATTAAAAGTATAGGCTTAATTTAATTAGTCTATATAAGTCCAAATTGGATGCAATTAAAAAGGCCCACTAAATAATTGATTTGGTATGCTAATGAGAGACTAAACACGAGTGAATGGCCCATCAAACCCATCACTAGGCCGGCCACAAGGAGGGGTAATTTGGTCCCTAATATTTAGGGATTAGGTTGGATTAGTTGGCTATAAATAAGGATGCTTATTGAAGAAACCCTAGCCCTAATCCCACTTTCTCTCTCTTCTCTTCCTAGGCCGCCACCTCCAAAAGAGGAAAGAAATTTCAGAATTTCCTCCTTCTTATCTCTCTATTAATTCATCTATAGGGCTCATGTGTTGAGTTTAGATCCATTAATTAAATAGTTGATTAGTTGGATAAATGTAAGGATTAGCTTCTCTCTTGTTCTTGCTAGCACACAAACCTAGAGATTGGTTAATCCTCTTGGTGGATTCGAGGCCGATGAAGGAGGAGGCGAAGGAGAGCACGCCATCGACTCCCACGCATTGGATTGATCTTTCTTGTTACGATGCAAGAAGAGGTAACAATCGCCTTCCATTTTCTCATGTGAATGTGTTAATTGCTTGAGACTAGTTCCTCTTGTGTTGTTAGCTTAATTAATGATAATTAAGTATAATAAAAAATTAAAATTGTGCATGGACAACACTTTCTAACAGGGAGAGGGAGCGAAACAGAGAGGGAGAGAAGGGATGAGTTCACAGTTATAACAGTTAGTATTCACAGTTTGAACAGTCACTAATTTAACTAGAACAGTTACTTATTTAATTAGAACAGTTAGTATTCAGAAAAAAAAATACGTGCCAGGGAAGGGGAGAAGAAGCGAAACAGAAAGAATGAGGGAATAGATTAAATAACGCGCCAGGGGAATCATCCTCATCCCCTCTTTTTTTTTCAGAATGCAATTAATCTAACTGCTAGGGGGTGATGGGGATGATGAATCTAGGGAATGATCCTTATCAGCTCCGATTTACATGTTTAGTATTCATTAGTACAATTAACAGAACGAGCAATCAAAATACTTTAAAAAAGTATAACAATACATTAAAGTAAGTAGTAATTTCAACCTAATGTTGAGATTAATTTAATAAAAAAAAGTAAATTTGAAAAGTAAATTGTATTTTAAAAAAAACTAAAATTCAGAAAATAGTCCTAAAAAAATTAAACAAGAAATGCATGTGAAATCCTCGTATATGATGTTATATATGCTCTGTGCTCTGATCGGAATATTTTTTTTTTCTGTGAAAATTTGATTTGAAATTTTCATGTTATTGAAATGCTTTTATCCGGATATAAATATGTTTGATTTCATTTGATCGGAATTTTCAAATTAATTACTAGATCCAATAAAATTTTAATAAATCAATTCTAATTAAAATGAACTCAAATTAAATCCCATCTATAGATCGATCACTCCGATGAAAGCCATAATGTTTTTGCTGTGTAATTGCCTTTCATATGCTCATGTCTTATTGGTATACATTTTTTCTTCTCAAAATAAAAAAAAAACTTGGTATACTTTTCCAAGTCAACTCTTGAACAATACTAAACTAGTTAATACTTAAATAGTAATGAATTGTGGCACCTACGAACCCCACAAATTTGACCAATCCAAAACACACTGCAACTATTATTTGTCTTGCTGCTCAAGCAAAATTTGATTCCATTTCTGTGGTAGGCCTAGCTATATTGGTCTTTTCATAATTTGAATAGAACTACCAAGGAAAAATTGATAGGTATATTATTTGCCTACTCCAGATAAAATCACGTACATGTTTGAGTCGTATTAACCGAACTAAGACCTTTTTTTTTATTTCAATGTTAATTATGGTCCACGAATTACCCAGACCGTTTGATCGGACGACAATGCAATCACATTTAAAGAAAAATCAATAATACTATTATGAATTATCATTTTTTTTAATAATTTTAATAAATCCCGAGATACACTTGTAGACAGAAATGACGTCCAGCGTGCCTAGTTTTTTTGGTATCTTATTGTCATTTTGCGCGTATCTTGTTCTCCTAGCATTTCTTAATTAATCAAAATCAAAAGTCCAAATCAAATAACAAAACGTACGTACAACTATATCAACTATGCATGCGTGTTTTTGGAATCTCGCTTTTCAAACGGACGGCTTTCGCTTCTCCTTCCGAGATTACATCAAGATGTGATGTAAGGAATGGTTAAATACAAATATGCTTTATGCATCAAAACCTACCCTTTTCATATTATAATCTCTGTCTTTTCTCTATCGGAAAAGAAGCTCATTTAATAAAGTGGTTTGGAGTTTATACCCAATACCTGATGAAGTGATGAGCCTATATCTATATTCTCTGTTATTTTCTTTTCCAAAATTTCCAATGCACAATTGACAATTATTTCATAAGATTGTAAATTTGTAACAATAATAGGCATATATAAAAAACAATTCGTACATTATTATTTTCTATACTTATATAAATGCTATCTATCTATCAAATCTAGTCCAAACTAATACATAGGATTAAACCTTTATTTGTCATCTTCGAGCCAGCCAATTTTAAGAGACTGTCAATTTTACACGTGATTCTGTAAAACAAAATAAATGAAAATTCCACCTTTAAAAGAGCCGGAGCATGCATAAATTAAACAACAAAATTATGATTATTTTTGGAAAAAAAGAAGATGACAGCAACAAATCAATCCTCACCAACTCAAGTTTGTCCAAATCATCATTTTGGTAACATAGTGAAAGTTCAATTAATAAAGTGGTTGAGAATTTATAGGCAATTATTGCTGTGCCTATCTTTGCATGACTAAATTTTTCATTATATCTGTCTGATATACAATAATTTCATAACTTGGCACGTTTCGTGTTATTATACGGTTATACCTATCACCTATGTAATGTTAACAACAATTATTATGTAATGTTGTCTGATAGTATAATACATTGGCATTTCAAAGTTTCCACATCTTTGTCAAACCATAAAAAAAATATATATATTCAAATTGCACACACAAATAAACCATGGTACCATTACATGCAACTAAAAAACTGACCATAAATTTTCATACCCATCATCACCAATCATATTTTATCAATGAACCAGTAATGGTCCCTCAAATTGAAGATGTTTGTCTAAATAAATTCAAATTAATGGCAAAGAATTTCAAACGGAGGATGGGGACTATAGAGGCGATGAAAGCAAAGAAGAGTAGGCATCACTGTTAAAATAAATAAATAAATAAAAAAGAGTAGGCATCGGATCCTTTCATTTCACTTTCAGAAGTGGACCTAGAGAAACCAGAGAAAGTTCAAAAAGTTTCTTAAAATCTTATCCAAGGGATATAAATTTAATAAAAGCGTTCCCATTTAGATTTGGCATAGTTTTTATTTATTTATTTTTTGAGACTGAAGCCCATGGTAGAGCTGAACAAGAAAAACAAAAGCACGCCTAATCCGACCCGTATTAGAACGGATTCAAGCACTATTCGGGTTGGGTAGGATTCTAATTTATAAACCCGGTTTTACTGGATCGGATTATATTTTATTTTGATAACCCGGTTTGTAACCCGACCCGTTTAGAATTTAGGGATCTCATCTGTATGAGTGTATCGGTATGGCATTTACTGCTTTCTTTAATCCCAATATATTCATTTACTATTTTTTCTTTCCTACGACACAAGCTTAGTAAGACACCTCGGCTTCAACTCTTGACGCGATGTCTTCTTCCATATCTTCAATCTTTCCATTATAAAGATAATTTTACTCTTTTCTCGAGAAGAAGTCCAGATTAATACCATACATGAAATAATAGATTAATAGTGTTTGTGATTTTGTACGAAGTCTTCATCTGCCATAAAGGTAAATATGCCGTAACCTTTAAATACTGACAAATGATGATTAGTGTATTTGCATACTCATGTAATTTCAGAGTCAAACAAAACAATAATGTAGAATTATCAAAGTCATTAATTCAAAATGCAAAATCTTCAGTTTTCTCTTTTTAGGAAATATAATATAAATAAAATCTAGGACTCAAATAATCAGATTCAATATTGGTAGTTTTATTTATATACTATATAAGTCATTATCCGTTCAACCCGAAATCCGTACAAACCCCTAGATAAAAATTTATATCAGTTGGGTTAGATTACGGGTGGGTCAACTAAATTTTTTTTTTAACCCGATATAATTAGGTTGAGTTAAAAAATCAGGAAATTTTTTAAACAAAGACAAAATTGCCCTACAGAATTTTAAATAGAACAAAGCAGTAATTTTTTTTAATAAGAGCACAGCTATAGCGGCAATAACAATGTCATTATAGTCCAGCCGTTAGCGGCAGTCTCATTGCCGCTATAGAGCCTATAGTGGCACTGCCATTGCCGCTGTAGAGCTAAAAAAAGTCCCATTTGCGCTCGGATGGGCTCCACCTCCAAAACCAACACCCCATGCATGCAGCACCTCCTTTCATCGCCACGTGCACAGAGAAACAGAAAATGCAAAGGAAGAGAGATGGGGGCTAGAAGGGTCGAATATCCATGATATAAATACAAAAAAAATGGGGGTTCATGTACTCCTGTTTAGTTTTTACCTAAATTTACACAACGAATATATATATAGATTTACAAGATGAGGTAACAAGTCTATATTTTTTATTTTTATATATACTTACCTGTCGATTTGGTATCCTCAAATTTTAATTTTTCAGAAATAAAAAAGAAAAAAAGAAATGAACTCTATATTTGTCAACTACACTTAGTGTTCCCCAAAATGACACGACACGAGCGTATTGGTACGACACGTACGCGTGTTGACACGACACGATACGTTTATGGAATTAGCACGACACATGTGTGTCGGCATGTCGTGTCAAAGTCGTGTCATGTTGGAGACTTCCAAACATTGACATGTCTTAACACGACACGACACGACACGTGACAAGAGTTGACACGACAAAAAAATAATATTATTTAAAATTTATGATATTATATTGAGTTTATATTATAAAATTTCATAATTTTGATTAATAATCTTTTTATTCAATCATTAATTTTTATGTTAATATATGAAATTTCAACAATTTATTATATTTAAATATTTTTAATGAATTTTTAGTGAATAAATTATAACATGGCTTGACACGTTTAACACGTCGTGTCAACACGGCACGACACGTCGTGTTAGACGTGTCGTGTCATAACGGGTGTCGTGTTAACCAATTTCTTCATTTGACACGACACGACACGGCACGTTGAAAATATTAACTCGTGTCAACACGACACGACACGAGCTCTAACAGGCACGTGTTTGACACGACATGACACGTTTGCAATACACTCTACACTTAAATGCCACTCGTATTATTTTATAATTGTCAAATCAACGGAAAAATTTTAAATAAAAAACTTACTTATGATTGACTTATAAATTCACCATTTATCAAATCTTATAAAAAAACCAAATATATGTATATATCACTTGGTGCGTTATATATTTAAGAATCTCAAATATCGATTAAAAAATATAAAAAACCACAAATTATTTCAATATGCACGCACTTTAAATAAGTCGTTTTATATATAGTGCTTAACAAAGAACCAAATTAATGGTTTTTTTTTCTCAATTCATTAAAATACTAAAATACAATAAATAATGTAAATTGTCTATGTATGTTTTTGGTGTATTGGAGACTAACCATAATGTAAATTGATTCGAGTAATGTGAACAATGATGGGCGTATATTTTTTTCATTTAATATGCTTCAACATATATTTATCCTTTTTTTTGTCTTCATGTCTGGTTCATTACCAAACTTCCATCATCAACAAAGCTTTCAAATTGAGGGATATTATCTACAGTACAACACAAGAAATTGTTTTAGCCATTTTGAGTATTATTTTGTGTAACGGGTGTTTATAAGCATTTCTTTCAACATGCAACATGAAAGTTTTTACTTATTCATCTACAACAAATAAATAAGAAACAAGAGCAGCCCCATGTGGTTCGTAACAGATTTTTTGTGGCGAACTCTTATTCTATTCTATGTAACAATCATTACACAAGTATCTTTCTTAAGTGAAACACGAAATTGTACATGGGAACATACATAAAGTCAAATAAATAAAGTGAAGATGGCAGCACATGTGGTGCTAATTCACTTATTCTAGTTTTTCTGAAAGTTAAGTACCTAAAAGTTACGAGAACTTGATAACGAAAGCCTAGAAACATCATTTATAACTAACCCACAAATCAAATTTTACAATTTTTGAGATTATATTACTATTTTTTTCAAAATTTTTAAAACCTGTCATTTTTTAAAACAAACTACTATTTACAACATTCTAAAAATGACAGGTTTTAAAAAAATCGATAAAAATATTAATAAAATCTCAAAAATTATAAAATTTGGTTTGCTATGAGATTTCAATATGTAGATTAGATTGGTTAAATTAGATTTGTCAATTTATAAAAATATTCTCGAAAAAAGTCCGCGGTGCATAGAAATCCCTATGCACTATGGGGCAGTTTGGATGGGTTGGGAATTGGAGGAATTTCCAATTCCAAGCATAAATTTTATTATAAACAATTCAATCTCTTCACAAAGTTACACACTTCCCAATAAATTTATGCCTAGGAATAGACAATTCCTCCAATTCCCAACCCATCCAAACGGCCCCTATGATGCATATTAAACTTTCTCAATTATATTAATCTTAGATATGTTCTAAGATATGCAAATTTTTTATGTGTGGATTTATCTACCACATATGATAAATCGTTTTGCAAAAGAAAATAACAAATAAGTATAGAAAAATTGTAGTGTGTATCCGTTGTAATACATTCTGTTGATAAAGTTTATCGATATTGTAAAAAAAAAAAATGTGTTTTCTCTATTATTATAATAAAAAAGGACTTACTGTAATATTTGTGAAAAACAAATAAAATCATTTTGCCATCAATCAAATTGGTTAAAACATTTAATGTCTTATTTTAACGTTCTTTAATAGATGACCAAATTAACAAATTAAACGAGAACTTAAAATATAATTTAATTTAAATGGAAAACAACACATTTACAGCGCACAGTAATATTCATTTTGTTAGTTTCAATTTTTAAATCATGATAATACAAAATAAAAAATTTGTGTCATAAAAATAAGATGTAAAAAAGCAAAGAAAAAGCAAAGCAACATATAAAAAATATTCGAAGCGTATGGACTCGATCTCCTGTGTGCGCTGATGATATATATATATATATATATATATATATATATAGAATGGCTAAAGTGCCATAGATGGCACGGAGGGTCCCGTGCCATAGAATCGTTTTTCGAGATTTAAAATTCAAATGATAAATCCGAACAGTTCAAGTTATTCACCATATTAAATTACCCTTGGAGATCAAATTTTACATTTTTTCGAATTTTTCTGATATTTATTATGATATTTTTAAAAAACGTTATAATTGGAGTATTTCAGACCCTCCAATTTGAACATATCAAAATAAATAGCAAAAAAATTAAAAAAAATATAAAATTTGGTCTCCAATGGTATTTCAATATGGTGATCAATTTGAACGGTTTGGATTGACAGATAGAATTTCAGATCTTAAAAAAATGACTTAAAAAGGACATCTATGGCATTGCCATAGATGGCACTTTAGCCCACCTCTATATATATATATATATATATAGAGTTTTGCTATGGTGAGTCGCGACTCACCAGAGGGTCTGTGAGTCGGGCTCAAAACTCATAGATCTTGTCCAAAATGACCGATCCAAACCGTCCAATACGATCTCCCTATTGAAATCTCCATGCAGACCAAATTTTACATTTTTTCGAAATTTTTAAGTATTTTTTTGAAATTTTAGAAAATCGTTAATCTAATTAGTTCTGAACCGTTCAAAAACAGCAGTATTTAAAAATCCGAAAAAAATACTTAAAAATTTCGAAAAAATGTAAAATTTGGTCTGCATGGAGATTTCAATAGGAAGATCGTATTGGACGGTTTGGATCGGTCATTTTGGACAAGATCTATGAGTTTTGAACCCGACTCACAGACCCTTTGGTGAGTCGCGACTCACCATAGCAAAACTATATATATATATATATATATATATATATATATATGTATGTATATATATATATAGTGGATGGAGAACAATTTGAATGGTTCGGATTGATTGTTTGAATTTTGAATTTCAAAAATGACTCTGGTGTACGGGAGACGATCCAAACCGTAAGTCCAATATGATCTCCCTATTGAAATCTCCATGCAGACCAAATTTACATTTTTTCAAAATTTTTAAGTATTTTTTTGAAATTTTAGAAAATCGTTAATCTAATTAGTTCTATATCGTTAAAAAACAACAGTTTTTAAAAATATAAAAAATACTTAAAAATTTTTTAAAAAAAAAAAATTTGGTCTGCATTGAGATTTCAATAGAGAGATCATATTGGATGGTTTGAATCTGTAATTTTAAACTAGATCTAGGAGTTTTAATCTCAACTCACTATAGCAAAATTCTCTCTATATATGGGGTCGTTTGGATGGGCTAGGAATAGCCAATTTCTAGGAAGGAATAAGGATTTTCGTTGGGAAGTGTGTAACTTTGTGAGAGAGATGAAATTCCTAGGAATATGAAATTCCTAGGAATTGGCTATTCCTAGCCCATCCAAACGACCCCTATCATAATTTACTTTTCAACTCTGATTCAAAGTTGGATGGATGAGATGGGTTGTGCGGTGGCCGGTGGGTTGAACTTTCAAATAGTGAGAGATTGTACTTTTTATTTTTTTTAAAAGAGAGATTGACCTTGACAAGTGGAAGGGGACACAAACAAAAAATTCATAATTGTCAGATATTTTGTGAGTATATGTTTCTATTTTGAGATTAATAGGTAGAGATGCTGACCGATGTATGACAAATTGACAATGACATTATCGTCGGACCTAATACAAGTATACAACGCCAATTATATTACTAATATGTTAAAACTAACTAATTAGTCATAAGATAGGCATTCGGCGCCCGACTCTCTTACCATTCTTTATAATTTATTTCTTTTCTTATTAACTTTTTCTTTTTCCTGACCAGCTCTCAAGCTTTTGTAGTAGTTTAACTGTTTAACTGCATAAGGAAATTTAATTTTAGAAAATCAAAGGAAATTGGTTTTTTAAATTATATGAAACTGTGAATATTGTGTAGTTGAATTCATCAATATTACCTTTCGCAGGAAGCAGATATTTCACATGATGAGAGTTACCAGATTAATTATTATAATTTGGGCAATACAAATGGGAGTATTTTTCACAAGTTAAATTAATTACTGACAAATAATAAATGGATTTTTTTTTCTTAATCACCACTTCACTGCATAAGTTATAAAAATAAGGGGGTGATAGAAATTTAGAAAAGAACTGCACTATAGTCTTAGCCTATACGCAATTGAACTGTCTAATATTTTCTAGTCAAAAGGTCCAAAAATGTTCAAATTGCAAAACACATATTGCCGAAAAAAACTAAAAGTGATGTTACCGTTCACTCGAATTTCGAAAATAAATGAAAAAAATTTAAATTTTAAAAATAGTGGTGTAGGATCGGATTCCTGAAATCCGATTCTAGAAATCAGTTGGATCGGATTCTAGATCAGATTCTGGAAATCCGATCCAAGCTTAGATCGGATTTCAAGAATCCGATCTAACATGTTTCATTAAACCACGACAAAAGGTTTTGGCTTTTGCACTTTGTTACATTTTTTAATTTGTAATTTTACTTTTTATCCCTCAAATTTTTTGTTATTACAAAATATATAATTAGTGATTAGAAATTAAACATAATTTAAACATCTATTATAAAAATATAAGTATATAATTAAATTATGCATCTTAAATATATAATATTTTATATGTGTATAATACTTATTTTATACATATATATTATATATCATATATTTTATATATTAAATACATATTATTGTATATAATTAAATTATGCATGTTGAATAGTTATACATATTATTGTATATAATTAAAATATATGATACATAATATATATGTATAAAGCTATTCAACATGCATAATTTAAGATATAAAAGATTTTTTAATGTATAAATAAATATACATATATATAAGATTTTTTATATACATTAAATATACATACAAATATGTATGTGTAAAATTAAATACTAATGAATGTATTACACATGTCATAATATAACGTATATTTAATTTTATACATATATTATATTTATAATTATATATATTTGTATGTATATTTAATGTATATAAAAAATTATTTATTTATATGTATATTTATTTATACATTAAAAAATCTTTTATATTATTTATATTTACATTTAATGTATAACAAAAAATTGTATTGGACTATATTGTAAAAATAATAATTTTAGGGTCATCGGCGAAAAAATTGAATATATTTTTATAGAAGTTATTAGCCGATGACCCTAAAATTATTATTTTTACAAAATAGTCCAATAAAAATTTTATGTTATACATGAAATGTAGATATTACTATATAAAAGATTTTTAATGTATAAATAAATATACATATATATGTACATATTATGTACAATAATATGTATATATTATGTGTCATATATTTTAATTGTATACAATAATATGTTAAATTATGCATGTTCAACCATACATTATAAATCGGAAGCTATATATTGTTTAAGAAAAAATTTTGAAAACGCTTTAGTACAATAATACCCTCTTCTACAGCAGCCTTAGTAGCATTTAAGACATCAATAACCCTATGCTTTTTCTCACCGACTTCTGCCTCACTAGCGCCTCCATCTATTGCAAGTAAATGGGCCGGTCCTTCTTAAATAGAATGTGGGCTATAAATTATCACAATCAACGTCTTGCTTATAAGTTATAAGGCTTCTTCCGTAGGCAGAATGAGCTAGAAATATTAGACCTACGTTATTAATTTCTAGTTTACAATTTTGTTATTGAGGGGCCTAATATAGTTGATCCTCTGTACGTTCTCACACTAGGAATTGAAAACCGCAGAAAAAAATTAAAACTAATTTTACATTAATATCGAATTTCGAAAATAAATAAAAAAATAGAAATTTTAAAAATAATGTTGTAATATTGGATTCTGAGAATCTGATAATAGAATTCGCTAGTATCGGATTCCACTGCTCATATGCGTTTTCCACCGAGTTTTGGTTGTTTTCTCTCCACTAAATTTTTGTTGTTTTTTGCTCAAATCCTTTATATAAACTCACTTCTCATCATTTGATCATACCATATACAGGTCACTGTGTGGTCTCCACAAAATTTATAGATTTCTTTGTAAACGGTCCAATGTGGTTTTTTTTTTTGGTAAATCATTCCAATAAGGATTTTCTCTTGGTTTTTGTTCGAAGATCGGTTCAGGTTGTTTGTAATTATCTTTATACCAGTCATAATTTTTGAGTTTGTTCAGGTGTTGTTGGTGTTCTCGCATTCTACGCTCGAGGAACTCCTTCTGTCTCTTTCCACCCCACCATTAATGTGTCACTCGTAGTGTAATTTTAAGAGGATCCGAGCCGTGTCTTCATTGATATTGTATTTGACAGTGTGATAACATTTGCGACATGTTGCACAATAATCTGCTTTTTCTATTTTAGCTTTATTGGCAGGGAAATGATGGAAACTTGGCTAGTACTCACTGAACAAGAGTGCACTTGGGTACTTTGGCACATTACTATTGGAGTTAGAGCTATTTTTTTTCTCCATGATAGTGAAATTTTTATGAAGAAGGATTGAGTGGGTGTTGTTTATTCTGGTTCATGAATGATAGTTTTATAGACAACTTCAGAGATAGAAGTACTCAATGAAAAATAAATTCCACGTGAATACTTGCCGGAGCACGCCTGTCCTTTTGCAGAGGCCAACAGACCATCAGAATACTTTTTCAGTCTTTTCCCAGAGTACGCCTGTCCTTTTTGCAGAGGCCAACAGACCATCAGAATACTTTTTCAATCTTTACCTGTCATAATTCTGATTAATTAGACAGTAATCAAGTTCTAAGTTATTTGAATTAGGATTAGTCTGGTTTAATTAAATTATGTGATCAAGAAATTAAATGAAATAAATTAAAGTAATAGTAAAATTTGATGGAATGTTTAATCTGAAATTGTGGGAATGATCTTTGAAATTTTCTGAGTATTTCTGTGTGATTGCCATAATTATCTGATTTCTGGATTTGAGTAAATTAATTAATAGGTGAAATAGCTAATTTAATTAAATACTATTAGTGACCCGTTACACCAAAGGCAACACGAATTCTATCACAGAAAATCTCGTGGTGATTATTAAAAGAAAGAGAGGCGACAAGGAGCTTTCTCTTTCTGCCTCATCTCTTCCGACTGATCTGTCTCGTTTCGATTTCTTCGAGCTCTGCTCGAGCTCGTGCCTTGGTTTCCTTGTGGCTCCCTATGATTTGTCGAGAGATATGGCTGCCTCTGTCCCTTCCTATCAGAGGATGGCACCTCCTCTTTGTCCTTGTTGACTTGCACGATGCGCACGAGAGGAGCTTGCCTCTTGCTCGTCAATCGATTTCTGCTGTTAGTCGGTTTGTTTGAACTGACGTGGCTCGATACTTGCCTCTGCTTCGTTCCTCTCTTCCTCTTCTTTCTTTGAACTGAGGTAATTTCTTTATATTGGGTCGAGAAAGAGAAAATTAATCGGGTCTAAATTGGAGTTGAGGAGAGGTAATTAGAAGCACAAGGAGGTATTATCGTTCTCTTTCAATCTATTTCTTTGATTAATTGAATCAATTTCGTTTGAATTTGAAAATCCTAATTCTTAGGGTTTTGCTGTTAGGGATTTGAATATGCATGGATTGGGCTTTGTTTCTCATTAGTCTATCTCTGATCGTTGCTTTGGTATTGTTGAAATTTTTTAGGCGATTTCTCAAATCACACGAGATAGGTATAATTTCTCTCTTCTTCTCTTTACTGTGATGAATTTCTATGATGACTTGGTGTAATCTGTTTGATTTATCTGTGATGCCATGGTGTAATCTATTCTGTGATGTTTGGTTTAAGTGCTAGAATCGATTAACTGAATAGTGGTTAGAATTAACTGTGGGTGAGACTCTGTTAGTGATTAGCAACTTGAATAATTCTGAGCAAGCTTGTGAACTGCTGCATAATTGCATGGTTTGTGGCATGGATTTAGTTTATAACTCATTCATTAAAGTTGTACTGAAGGTGTTAGTCCCTTTATGCATTAACTATGAGAAGATATGAAATGAAATTAGAACTGAACTGATAAGCATGTTCATATCTATTATGTGATAAATTCAGTAGGGAGATAGATGTAATTATAGCATGTTTAATTGTTTATGACAGTACATGGTCAGTTATAAAGAGAAATGTTATTTTAGTACTTGCAATTAGACATTATATGATGAAGGAAATGAATTTCTTAGCATGTGATTGCATTTCTGCTATACCCCATTGATATAAAGTGATTTAGAGTAATTTGTGCATACAAATGTATAATTGAGACTGATAATTAGTGGCTGTGTGCATTGTTTGTGTTATAGCATATCATTGGCCTATGGGATTACTTAAAGTGAACTGAGCATATAGGCACTCAATTTAAAATTGTTAACAGTAGATTTGAACATTCATATGCATTACTTGTGCATTACTGGTGTATTACTTATGCACATCAGCATCTGCATGCTCATTTGAAGTTTTCAAGGTTACTTTATTTGATGTGAGTATGTGTTTTAAATATACTACAGAGGTATACTGGCTTCATGAATAGAATATGAGTGTTAAGCTATACAATTGCATTGTAAATGTCTTTGTCAGCATGGTCAATTGCATTTCATAAAAGATTAAGTTGGAAATTATGCAGATAAAATGTCTAATCACTTGTCATTCATATTGAGTCATGAACTGTGATTTAGGATTGTATTTGAATGCATATTTATGAGTTCTAAGTGAGTGCTATGCAATTTGTTGAGTTGTGTTTTCAGTCAGTGGCTGTGCACAGGCCTATGATGCATTGTCATGGTCAAGTTGATTTTTCTGAGGCTTGCAAATTATTCTGGTTGGCTAATTTGGTAATCTGGTACCTTGATTGTTGGATTCAGGGACATATGTGCTGGAAAAAGAAAGTTGGAGGGCATTTCTGTAAAAGTCGAAGGGCTTATTTGTGACTTGTGAAATATATGTGATTTTCTATGGACTGTTGAGTATTAAATCGTTGGATTTTTAATCTGTGTGGGCTTGAATGCAATTTTTCTAAGACTTATTGGATTCTGTTAATTGTCAGATCAGAATCCGACTGGATTCTTGCGGACCCGTTACGGAATAGAGTCCAGTTGACTGAGTCAGGTCGACTGACTCCTTGTCTGACGCTGGAATTCTAGTTAGGCCGAAATACTGGGCCGAGATTGGAAAAAAAGAAATAGAGAAAGAAAAGAAAAGAAAAGTGGGCTGTTTTTGTGGGCTTGATTTCTGTGGGCTTTCGAATTAATTTTGTGGGCTTTAATAATTAAGTTTTGGATAAATTAAACTTAATTAAGAAATAATTAGGCAACTAATTATTCAGATTCTGTTGAGCTTGATTTAGCATTAGACTATATGACTTGAATTCAATGTAAATAGTCTAACTCGTGGCGCTTTAGGGAAGTGATGAAACGTCTGACTTTTAAAAGAGAATGGATACTATGGCAATACTCAGACAACTCTGATCCTACAAAATAAATAAACATTTATTTTACGAGTTTCTGAGTTTCTGTTGATTTGAAATTACTTTTCTGACTTCTGTTTATTTGAGACTGATTCTGATTTCGATATATAATAATTATTATTATTAATTAATGACGATTGGACAAGTAACTAATATAATTAATTTAAGTTAACTTGTGGAACTTGGAACTGTAACTGTCAATTAATGATGGTAGCAAACCAGACTTATAAATTAGTTCACCAAAAAGATTATAGAACCGTTAAACTGTTGTTAACTGACCTTGATCTATAATTGTGAACAGGCAACACCCGTGACTCGGATCCCCTTGAGCTGTGTGAAGGTGCGGATATGCGGTTTCTTTGTAAAATCTGGATAGTCGGTATTTTTTTTAAATTCATGCATTGCATGTTGAATTAAATAAATTATGCATTCGATTTGTCATATAGACATAGAAGCCCAAACAAAGGAAACTGCATTTTGATTTATACAATCCGGTTAAATAGTTGAAATTGAAAATGAAAGTCCGACTTCAAGATCTATTTGAGTTATTATAACAGTTGGACTTACTACGGGATGGTTGAATTTTCTTATCTGATTAAACATGATTAAGAATCAAATATTCTTATAACCATTCCTTAATGATTTGAATTAAGTATATCTTTTGATTTATGGATAATTTCACCAACCGGTGATTCGGTTTGGCCACCGACCCGGCCAGGCTATTAGCGCTACTATCTCTGAATAATTCCCTCTGTCTGCTCTGTGCCATATGATTTTAATCAATGGTTTGGGAAGGGTTCTCTCTATATCTACGGGCCTTGAGAACTTAAGTGTGAAAATTTCCAACTGAAATTCTGTGACAAATATGCTTAAATCTGTTATGTTTGCATTATATCGCAGCATGCCAGTATTAGAACCGTTCAGCTTGTATCAACGGTATTAATATGTTTCTGCTCATTCTGTTAATTCTGTATTTAATTTATTTAAACGAGGATTAGTCCTACGCTTGGATATTATCAAGATCCGCACACTGGAACTAAAACTCGCACTGAGAATTTATTCTCATCCGTTTGTTGTTTCTTTTTGTATGTGCCTCATTTCACGTGGGGGTTCCAGGAGCGTCGCATGCTTATTAAACCCCGAGCTATTGTGACCATCGAGTGTTCCTTTGTTAAACTCGAGGTGTTTGTGCCCAGCTTGTAGTGTAATGTCGCTATCTTACTCTCCTTTGATGACCTACCGGAGATATTTGCTTATGTTTATTTTGAGTTTCCTGATCTTGGTACTCTGCCTGATGGAGTGGTGCCTGAGTGGGAACCTCAACCGGACCCGCAAGAGGAAATATGACGAGTTATAGATACACTCGTCAGGAGGATCGTGATGCTTCCTCTGGTGTTGTTATTGTTGTCCTGTGAGTTTGCCATACTAGCCCTGAGGTTGTTGTGTCCTTTAAAAACAAACTTTATTGTAAATATGTAAATATTAAATGTTACGCGTGGAATAGGACAGTTGGTTTGAATCTACCGGCACTTCTTATTGTATAATACGGCTGGTAAGATTATAGGTTAGTGGTAAGAATAAATCCAGGCTTGAAACATGTTTTGTTTGCTATCATTGCTTGTAAAACTTTTTAGCTTGAATATTAAACTTTGTGTGATTGTGTAAACCTGGGACCAAAATCAAGAAAATGGAAAATGTCATCTAGAAAAAAAAATTTCACCCTCTGTCTGTTAGCCTTACAAGAAGATTAATTCTCTCTTGTGGCAAGAAAACCGTCACACTTAGCTTCCGGGGTGTGAAATTACCAGAGCGTGAAATTACCAGAGCACACCTGTCCTTTTGCAAAGGGCAGATGACTATCAATATACTTTTTCAAACTCCACCAGAGAACGCATGTCCTTTTGCATAGGGCAGATGACTATCAATATACTTTTTCAGACTCTGCCAGGCTCTTTTGCCATCAGTATACTTTTTCAGACTTTACCAGAGCATGTTTGTCCTTTCGTAGATGTTTTCTTTTTGATTGAAAATGAACTATCTTGTTGTTTTGTCAAAATTTTTGTGATAAAATAGCTTGTCGAAAAATTTTGAAATTAGAGGATAAGAAAATAGGTTTGGTAATGAGCATTGTATAATTTTTTGAGAATTTTTTGAACCATCCTTGTTGGTTTTCTAACGCACAACTTTTGGTTACCCAGAGCTATTTTCTGGTTAAAAAATGCATTGTCTTGGTGTTTTGTGAAATTATTATGATAAAATGGTTTGTCGAAAAACTAATACTATTTGTGTTAGGAAACCCATACAAATAGTTGTGACATCCTTTAATTTTAGGACCTGTTTGCAATACTTCAGAACTTTGAGTTCCAATTTGAAAATATCCATGCTTACCTATTTGAAAATATCCATTTGATGTTATCCATTTGAAAATATCTATTTTATCTTATCCATTTTTTAGTAGCTAAGTAATCAATATTTATATAAATAGTTTCCAATAATTAATATCTATATAAATAGGTGTGTGGACTTTTTCGTCATCCCTCGAAGAAGGAAAGGGTCTCCTCGAGAAATTGGAATAAGTCTTAGATTCACCCCTCTTAAGGTTCGATCTGTGCGCTGAGTATCTCTCGACAACAAGAGAACCAGAACAAGAGTTGCTTCTTATGAGCGTTTCTTAATTTTGCGGGTCATTTCTTTCCAACAGGCGCAAGCCCCTATTGTTAATTACCCCGTAGTTGCCTACAGGAACCTCTGATTAAGGGGTCTAAGGAAAAATACGTAATAGGCTAGAAAGAATCGTCTCTTAAAGTGACTTAATTGATGGTACCAGACCTAATTGACGGGACTCAATTAAGGAACTTCTAAAATTCTAAAACTCGTAGGAGGAGGCTCAGTTTTGGTCTTCGCTTGAAAGGAAAGTCTTCTTTACTTGGAGTCGACTTGCAGTCGTTTTAAGGTTGTCTAAGGTAGTCTAAAGTTGTCAAAAGCTATTTATAGTTGTTTAAAATTGATTAACGTTGATTAAAATTCTTTAAGATTCTTTATGTTCTTTAAAATTGTTTTATAGTCAGTTAAGATTGTTTAAAATCGATAGAAATTAACTGATAGCTCTCGGGGCAACGGCTGGCCTTCTTGTGAGAGTGCGTTCCTGGGGCAACGGCTGGCCTTCTTGTAGGAATGAAAGGAGTTTTACAACCTTCGAGGCCTCTTAGGCGGCTTTCTTGTGAAAGTTGGTTCTTTTACAACTCTAGGGACCTCTTAGGCGGCCTTCTTAATAAGAGTTGGTTCTCAGGCCCGTTAGCGGCTTCTTGCGAGAACAAAGGATACCATTCTAGGGACCTTTCAGCAGTCTTCTTAACAAGAATTGATTCTTTTACAACACTCGGGGTCCTTCAGTGACCTTCTTAAGGAGAGTTGATTCTTTTACAACCCTAGGGGCTTTTTGGGCGGCCTTCTTAATAAGAGTTGGTTCTCGGGTCCGTTAGCGGCTTCTTATGAGAACGAAACAATACAATTCTAGGGGTCCTTAGGTGACCTTCTTAACCAGAATTGGTTCTTTTACAACACTCGGGGTCTTTCGATGACCTTCTTAAGGAGAGTTGGTTCTTTTACAACCCTAGGGTCCTCTTGGGCGGCCTTCTTAATAAGAGTTGGTTCTCGGGATCCTTAGTTGACCTTCTTTTGAGAACAAAATTGAATTCTTCAGACATGAAGGTCATTTAATAAAAATCCAATTTCAAATCATTTGAGGTTGATCTCAACCCCAGCGGGGGACTTTTCCTCAAACGAAGAGGTTTCGGCTTTGTTTTTGGATTTCGCGTTTTAACTTTTAATTTTCTGACTTTTCTCTTTGGATATTGGTGATTTTATCGTTTTTATTCACTTTGACCTTTCATAATTTTGAGTTTTAGAAATTCCTTTTCCATGGTTTGAAAATACTTATTCTTGAAGATATCTGACGTTTGAAAATATTATTTCTAAAATCATTTTTTTTTTTGAAAGTATTTAATTCTTAGTTTTGGAAATCTTATTAAAAGATATTTAGTGAGTTTATTATTTTGACTTTTGTAATTTCGATGATATTTGTACTTGAAAATACTTAACTTTTGAAAATATCATCATTGAAATCTTTCATATCTTGAAAGTATTTAGCTTTAGAAATTTTATTAAGAGAGAATATTAGATGGTTTATTACATTTCTAAGATAAAAATTCATTTTTATAGTGGGAATGCTTCAAAAATATAAAAGACCACTACTTTGATATAATTTTATATCAAAGTATCAGTGAATTTGGTTTATTTTGATTTTTAAAATTTTATGGATGTTTTATTTATATTTTTCTGAGTTGTATACTATTTTTGGTGAATTTTTAAAGTTTTCGGCTGATTTGGCGAATTCTGATTGGGCCACGTCATCAGGAGAGTCTGAGGTGCTTGCTGACTGGACTTGGCAGGGAGGCGAGCAAATTTCGTTGGGCTCCAATTAATTTCTGTTTTTGGGCCTCTTCTTCTATTGGGCCTGGTTTCAGTGGGCCGCCATTTCCTTTCAATGATTTCTCTTAAAGCGGGGCGGGTCTCATGTAATGAGTGAGTGATAAGTCTTGCGACCCGTTTGTCACAGAAGATCAGTCAAAGAGGGGGGCGCTGAGTTTGAACGGAGGAGACGCGCTTCAATGGCTAACGGGTTTGAATCCGTTGACGTTTCTGGCCGTCGCAGCTGTCGAAGCAGGTATCCCTGACATCGTGAGACCGAGAATGAGACGATGGTGATTTCTGTTTCCGTTGCGTCGTCTTCAATAAATAATAATCGACAGTTATTCAGTTTAGTCCCTGACAGTTTCATTTTTATTTTTCTAGCAATTGTCGCCACCTGAATCGACAAGGCTGACCTCGTTGATACTGTGATGCAGAGGGGAGTAGGACAGGATCCTTAATTTTGGTCGCGTTGCTCTAATTTGGTGGGAGAGCCGAAGTACTGGTATGGTGGGGTTTGGTACCGAGAGAGATATTGGTAATTTCCGGTTCAACCTGATTAGGCTTGGGGCGCCACATTTGACTTACTTCATTGTTCATTTATACATGTCTATACTACTACTTATCATTCGTTTTACCCCTTTGTTATTCTTATGGCCTATCGTTTATTTATGTTTCCGTACCACATGTGGTCTAGTTCAAGGAGGCTTATATCCTAAGCTTAATATAATTCACACTGGTACGGCAAATGTTTGGTACAAATACCACTTTTGATGCTCATATGTCATTAATTATCATTCCATCTATTCTCACTTATCACGATAAAAGCTATTCACATCACCATATGAGCTCAAGCATTAACAAATAACAATTTGCTATTTCTGTTCATTATTAAGAAAACAAATTCGATCATCACTCATTTTTAAAGGTGAGTTTCTAATTTTATAACAATTAGGTGCCAATTCAGCTATCGAACAGTACAGGGTCACCATACCTAACTATCAGTTTTGCCATATAAATGAAATTCACTGGGACATCCATTTCCTACTTTTACTGGGCAGTCCTATAACTTCACTTCATTTCAAAAAAGCACAAGATACAGTTCAATTTCATTTATAGCTAATCAAGAAATGAGGTCTAACACAACACACTGTAAGAGGTACGGTATGTGACGACTTCCTTACTGCAAAAGTCATGACCTGGATAAAACCGTTGAATCCCTGTATACCATACTAGATTTAAGAAATACGAAATTGTAGTTAATTACAACTTTACTGGAAGCTTACAATGAAGTCCTAGACACATGAAGTATTTTTACTGAAGTCCACAAATCTCAACTAATTGCATTTTTATTACTTTCAGTTGCTATCTAACATCTAAATGCACCATATCATTACTCTTGCGCTTATGAAACAGACTTGGGTCAGTCACTATGCTTATCCACTTTAGTCCAAAGAGTTTAATTATTTATATTTATATTAGTATTAATTACTATCCAATACTTGTTTCAGCAATTTTAAGTCTATGAAATGATTGAGTCCAGAGGTCAAAGCTGTCCCTTTTTCAAATGCTAATTCCTTATGCAATTTGGTCCAGCATACTTTAATTATCACATCTTTATCATTATCATCATTTAATCATCCTATCAGTCCATGCTCTATGCACAATTCTCACTCAATGTCTCTGTAAACATCACAATTGTGCATCATAGTCCAACTTTTAAAGGAAATTCCTGCAGCATAACACCTATACCTCAACAATTTGAGGTGCTTCATTTCAGCCTCACCAAAGTCAATGTGCCTTTGACCATGGCAAGTGAAATTCGGCAAACCAAGAGCTAGAGAATATCTAGTCGAGGTATAGGTGTTAGTCAAGAGTTGAGGAGACCTCAATCGAGACAAGAAAGAAGTCAAGACATGGAGAAAACTCCAGCCGAGACAAGATCGAATCCAGTACCCTTTATACATGACAATGCTTATACCCAATTCACATCAAACCTTAATTAGGCTTACAAGCACTTAATTAGCACTGAATCACAGTAAAAGAAGAGATTAAGAACAGCAGTTATATGTCATTTCAGTCAAGAATGAGAAATTGAATTAATCGTTGCAAGTAAAATAAACTTGAATTTGACTTTACTGTAGTTAGAAAGAAACAAGGAGAAAGCTTTGAACTCTTTTTCTTTTAAAACAAATGCGAGAATGTCGATATGTGCGAAATTAACTTGTTTGAGAGGTAGAGATCAGATCAAGATTTGGAGAGACTCCAATCGAGATCAAAAGAGATAGAAAGAGAGAGAGAGAAAATCAAGATTTAGCGAAACTTTGATCCAAACAGACATCAAGAAATGTTTTAATTGAGCTCATGCATACTTAGCTACAGAATTAGAACCAAGGAAGGAAGACAACAGCTATAATTCTAATGCTTTGAAATTCATTTAATTAAGAAGCGTTTCAACTGATCAAGACTTGAAGAAGCTCCAATCAAGATCAGCAGAACAATGCAAGAAGGAAGGATAGCTATAATTTGAATACTTTTGCAATCCGTTTAGTTAAGAAGCGTTTCAATTGATCAAGACTTGAAGAAACTTCAATCGAGATCAACGAAACAATGCAAGAAAGAAAGAAGATATCAGCAATCAACTCGATTAAGAAAGGAAAGAATTAACCGAATTAATCTAAGAGAATCAATTGCAAACCACCAGATCAAGCAAGAATCTCAATCAACATCAAAATTCATCATTTAAACTTCACAAATTCGAATTACATCACCAGATTCTTACCTTTCTCTCAGTATTCCTCGATTACAATAGCTCAAAGGCTCTGAATCTCGCCTACTGCTCTTGCCTATCAACTGTTTGTTACAATGCCTCAATCGGCTTTTCTACTTAGACTTGACAATGTAGCTATCCTAGTGTGTGTGTGTGTGTGTATAACTCAGAGGTCTCTGAAGAAGATCTTCAGAGGCTCTGAAAGTGTGTGAAGTTCAAGCCAATGGAAGTGGATGAAGGTCTGGATCCCGATCCGTTCTTCAATCTTGGTATGGGGTATTTATAGGCCTCAAGGCCTGGCTGTTCCTTCAATTGTCTTCAGTCTTCAATTGATCTCCGTCGTTCGATCAGAGGCACACGGATCGACCTCTGATCCAAGGGCAGAGAGGCCGTCAATTTGTGTTTGTTTTGGAGCGGTCAACAGAGGAGAATGGGAGGTTTGACCATGGCAGTTAGAGGTTTGTTGCTGCTTGATTAATCTCCACCCTTCATCTCCTGGCTTGGGAATCCGACGGGCGAGATGATGTTACGCTGGGGCCCACTCGGGTGAGGCTTGAGCGGAATTCAGTTGGAGACGGTTGCGTCGCGTCTCCTTTCTCCCTCTCTGCGTTGACAGCTCCTCTTCTCTCTTTTATTATTTGGAGAAGAAGGGCTTTTCATTCGTGGGTCCCAACAGTCGGTGAGAGAAAGTGCAGGGACCCACTCGTCAGGTTTAATGAGACTCAATCTGAACGCCCCGAATGCTTCTGTTTCATGCGCCCGTTTTTCTGTGAGCCGTGTTTTACGCCTCAATCTTCTCTGGCGTTCGGTTCATACACCATTTGCAACCAAATACGGCACTATACGGAGGGAAGGATTTTGAACTGGTCTCGTTCCTTCTCTTGTTGCCGACAGGACTGGAGGGTTCCATTTTGAGCGTTTTTGAGTGATTTGTTACAGGTTCTTCCATCATTTCATCCTCCTTTCATTGATTAGTGAGTAATCAGGCCAGATTATGCAATTATTATTGACTTTCCTGTATTGCTCTCTACTCTAATCCTTTTTGTCACCATTGTTTCCCATTTATCCGCATCTTAATTTTTTTTATCATCATTCATCATCAAAATTTTACCTTCAACAATAGGTTGTAATATTTTCAAAAATAGTAGCTAAGTTATTCCTTTTTGCTTACATAGCCATTAAGTAACCTAAAATATTTACCTTCTTAGCTGCTAAGAAATCTCCACTATAAATAGACCCTCAGCCTCATTTTATTTTATTTCCTATATCATTTCTCTTTCTTTCTCTCCCAAGCGAACTTTGAATACGGCCTTGGATTTGAATAGCCGGTCATTTGGAATTCGAGTTCTACGTTACAGTTATAGTCATTTCGATTTGCTTGTGCTCCTGGATCGCTCAATCAGGTAACCGGACTTCTCTATAATTAGTTTCGTATTGCTTGATTTGATTATCACTTGGCTTTGATTACATGTGGATGCTCGTATGTGGTATATTTTGCGGGATATCGGGTTTAGAATCTGGATTCTAAATTTGCTCGTGTATTTGGATATTTATCCTGATCCCCGTGACTATGGAGGGGTTGGTCTTGATCCCTTTGACTAGGGAGGAACTTTCTGTTCTGATTATGACATGATTTGATTAATTTAGACTAGATTATCGCCGTAAAATGTATGATTTGTTATGTGGATTAATCCAATCATGTTTAATTTTCTTTACAAACTAATATAGAGAAGTTGCATCATTAAATCACCAGTTACTGAGATTTGTAGCTGACATCCGTTTGTTTCTTTATGCTTGCGGCGTAGGTTGACGGGTTGTCTGATGAATGCAAAAGATATCGTCCCACCGTCACGTCCCGTGTGTCGGCGCGAGGAGTGACAATAATACTTAATAATTTAGTGTAATTTTATCAAATATTATAATTGAAGCGTTATTTTTTCGCGTAGTTTTGCAATAAAAAAAACTGACGGAATATAAGACAAAATACGAAATATAAATATCGCAATACAAGTCTGAAATAGAAATATCATAAGACTCTCGTACAAAAATATAAATATCATAATAATCCTAGAAAAATATAACACTTTCCTACTGTCGTCTATCGCGACGTTAACCTCTAATAGCAGGAGACCAATCCCATACAGCACCAGACAGCTGTCGGGGTTCTCGGCCGGGAGCATGTCCTGGGGGGAAGAAGGGATGAAGAGTCGTAGGAATTGGAGTGAGATGATGAGGCGGTGTACTAGATGAGGTCCCAGAATGGCCGAATGCATGGCGAGAGATAATTGTGAATGGGTCATCTAGTGAGATACCATTTGTCTGGTAATAAACATCAGCTTGACTAAGTATAGAAGGTGTGCGGGTAGGAGTAAAGGGCTGGCTCCCCATGTGTGGATGAGGCTAGCTGTAACTGTTAGAAAGTGTTTTCCATGTGCAATTTTAATTTCTATAACATTTAATAACCATTAACAAGCACACAAACACAAGAGGATCTAGTATTTAGCCTTTTTAGCACACACAAGAGAGAAGAGAATAAGCGTTTAACCTTTCTTCGTATCGTAACGAAGATGTGTGATCATGGCATAGGAGGCGGTGGTGTGCTCGTCTTCTTTTCTTCTTCTCCTTTCTAAGGTTTACTAAAGGATTAATCAATTTCACAAGGTTTCGTGCTAGCGAAACGTGTGAAATCGCCTAATCCAATGGTTCGCCTTTCTCTTCTAAATCGATATCTAGGAGAAGTGACTATTGCTCAACTCATGAGCACCTACAAAATACAATTAAAAGAGCTCTCCATGGCAGCAACTAGTTGCCCCATGGGAGACGAGAAGGTGGCGGCTAGAGAGGAGAAAAAGAGAGAAGAAAAACTAGGTTTTGCTTCTTCCAAATTGTGGTCCTTATATAGCCATCCAAACCTAACCCTTGGGGACCACTCCATGTTAGAACGTGGTGGGCCTTAATATGGGCTTCTAAGCCCATATTAGTTGTTCTTTATTTCCCTTTAATACTCTCCTTTAATTACATTTAAGTTGGGCTCATATCGGGTAATCAAAAGATAGCCCATTTATTTAACAAAATTTCTATAATCATATTAAATGTGTTGAACAAAATTAATTACCAACTATTTGATAATTATTATAGGATTAGAATTTGCATTAATTAGTTTCATATGATCCATTTGAAATAATTAATTATAACGGTTCGCAACGGTATACAATTAATTAATCAACATATCATATATTGCATTCTCCAATGCAAGTAAACTAATATTAATGCACTGTTGATTAAGAGCCTTTAATTCGTGTGACTCTCGAGGATTTATGTCATGTTGGCCATGAAAATTAAATCGCTATTTATTTCCAATAATCATATACGGTATCTAGCAACACGTTATGATTCCCAATTAACATAAATAAACACTGTACAACTACAGTATTTCAATCCTGCATAAGAAATAAAGTATTTGCTTGTTTTGATTTTTATGTCACATGATATCACTGTATAATCCAAGATAGGAATGATTCATTCTTGCAGATTATACATTTCTTGATCTTAGAGATGATCGTCTAGTTTGCATGCATACGATCCAACTCTATCAAAGGGCGCCCAATAGATATCATCACTCACTAGGTATACTAATGAGGGACATACGATTTTCTTGATGAACAACTTTGCCCCGCACAATTCAAGAGAACATAAATAAAGTCCGTATAGCAGCCCTTATCAGGAATCAACGTTAGACGATATTTATAGAACCTATCCTCATGTGGAAAAGTTGAACATCTTAAACTTAGAATCAAACTCATATGAAATAAATATTGACACATAACACAATCCATATATTTATTTCATTGGATCATGTCATGTACTATGTTCTGATAACATACACATATGCAATTAAGTTGGTAACTCCTTACCTATGATTTCTAGAACTTAATCATCACTTAACTTGCATACTAATCTTATATGATAATTAATGTTCCTTGTTAATTATCAAGATTATGGACAGTTTAGATTTATTATTGTCATTCTATTGAATAATCAACAGAGATCTACAATTCAGATCCTCAACCTAAATGATCTGTTAATAATAAATTTTAGGAACAAATGATTAAATATTATCAATAACATAAACTAATATTTAAGTCATTAATCTGTTGACTTCTAGGACATAACTTCAACAGTAACCCCCTACGTACTGTGTTTGAATCTGAGGCTGGCTATAACCCCCTTCCCCCGTACTGAGTCTGAATTTGAGGCTGGCTGTACCCACCTACGAATTGAGTAAGAGTTTTGCTGTACCATCCTTCGTATTGAGTCTGAGTCTGGTATGGAGGATAAGGAATTTGGTAGGTGGGGTACTATGTGGTGTGGGGCTGGGAATGGGGTGGAGGCTACGACTGTGTGGTGTGGGGCTGGGAATGGAGTGGAGGCTGCGGCTCTATAGTGTGGGGCTATGAAAGGGGTGGAGGCTGTGGCTCTGTGGTTTGGGGCCCAGTAGTCTGAAGATGGGGTCCTGTGGGTCCTGACTGAGCCCCTCTGGATCCGAAATGTGACCGTCTGCTCCGAATAATCGGCTGGCTAGGTCATGGAACATCGAAAAAGATATCCCAATTATGCAGACTGAAATCACCCTATTACAAATAATAGTATTAATAATAATATTATAATTTTTGAATATTAAACATAATAATATTAATAAAAGATATTGAATAAAAAAAATTATACTTGCTTAAACTGCAGCTCCTCAAAATCTAGCTCTGGCGCAAAATCCTCCCCATTCGTATTAGGAATAGAGTCGATGTCTGACTGAAAACCCTTCGACTCTAAGAGTCGAGGTAATCGATGAGGCTCGCCAACAATATCCAAGGTCGACTTGCACCCCTTCAGTAAATCCTTCCCGGCACGTTTAAATCCCTTCTTCACAGCCCATACACATCCTTGAAGCGCTAGCTTCAACTAAGTCTAGATCTGTGAGCCACCAAATTATATTTCTATTCCGTCATTTTAAATAAAATGACATAAAATAACTTACCAAAGCCAAGTGACTAGGCGTCTCGCGAAGGTACGACAATGTTAGGAATTCAAGTCCATGTGCAATTTTAATTTTTATTAACATTTAACAAGCAATTAACACGAACGAAAAACAGATCTAGTTATTCAAGTCATTTAACATATAAAAGGAGAAGCGTAGGAGGTTACCTCTTCCGAAATCGTATTCGGAAGGCTCGAACCTATGCATAGGAGTCGATGGGTAGCACACTACCACCACCTCGTCGCCTCGAGTCCACCTAGAAAATTAACCAAAGTCTATAAACAAGTGCTAGCTTGTTTTTAGACGATAACTAATTCCCTTTAAATTTCTTCGCACGATTAACTGTTTAACTGGAAGGAAAATCGCTCAACGCATGAGCTAGAGATGGAATTAAGAGCTTAAAAATGGAAAAATTAATTTTCTTCACTGTGAACAGTACCCGTGAACAGTACGTGAACAGTGCGGCAAAGGAGGAAAGAGAGAGAAGGTAGAAAATTAGGGTTTTTCCTTGTATTGTTTCCAATAACAACACCATTATATAAATGAAACATTTCCAAAATTACCATTCTCTCTTCCTATTTTCTCTTGGACAATTATGCCCCTCCATAGCAGAAATTTTCAGGGCCCATGTGGGCCAGTCCACATGATAAAATGGCCCATTAATTTGTTCTATTAATCCATCTCAAATCGGACTTTTAATTAACTGATTAAACAAAAGACCGATTAGCTCAGTATAATAATATTGCGTTGAACGAATTTAACTATTAACATATTAATAATTAATTTGGAATTAGCATATGCATTATATTATTTCTATATGATCCTCTTGAGTTAATTAATTATAACGGTTCGCAACGATATATAATTAATTAATCAACTTATCATATTTTCGCAGTACTCGCTACTGCAAATAAATAAATAATGCATGTATGGTTAAAGTCTTATTTGTGTGACCCTTTGAGGATTTATGCTATGTTGGCTATGGAAAATAAATCATCATTTATTTCTAATAATCATAAGCGGTATCTAGCAACACGTTATAATTTCCAATTCGCATAAATAAATACTGTACCAATACAGCACTTCTATCCTGCATAAGAAAAAATATCTTATTGTTTTGATTCCTATGTCACATGATATTTTTGTATAATCCAAGATAGGAATGTGTCATTCTTGTAGATTATACGTTTCTTGATCTAGAGTTGATCGCCTAGTTGCACGCATACGATCCAACTCCATCAAGGGGCCCAGTAGATATCATCACTCACTAGGTGAACTAATGAGGGACATACAGTTGTCTTGATGAATAGTTTTTCCCCGCACAATTCAAGAGAACATAAATAAAGTCCGTATAGCAGCCCTTATCAGAAATCAACGTTAGACGATATTTATAGAACCTATTCTCATGTGGAAAAATTGAACCATCTCAAACTCAAAATCAAACACGTATAAAATAAATAATGACACATAACACAATCCATATATTTATTTCATTGGGTCATGTCCTGTGCTATGTTCCAGTAATATACACATATGCAATTAAGTCGGTAACTCCTTACCCATGATTTGTAGAACTTAATCATCACTTAACTTGCATACTAATCTTATATAATAATTAATGTTCCTTGTTAATTATCAAGATTATGGACTCTTTAGAGATATTATAGTCATTCTAACGAATGATCCACAGAGATCTACAATTCAGATCCTCAACCTGAATGATCTGTCAACAATAAACTCTAGGAACAAATGATCAAGCATTATCAATAACATAAACTAATATAATAGCCACCAACTGATTGGCTTCTAGGACATATCTCTAACAGACAAGTCGCTAACCGGATCAGTCGCTGCCCCCTCCGAAATCGGTACATGAGGCGCACCTCCATATATCCTCAACCAACGTAGGTAGTTGGAACAAATATCATCGCTCTAAGGCCGCTCCTCTGCCACCCTAACCTCGGTAGTGTTCGTCCACATGTTCATCTTGATCGCAAATAATGATTCGCAGTCTGCCTCGATTGGTGCTATGCGTGTATGCCATCAATTGCTCCATTCTCGACCAAACCTATTTTATTGAAATGATGGTTAATGAACATAATATAATTGCGAGAATTAAATAATTAAATTAGTATGTGAGGAGTTCAATATACCACAGGTCAAGGTAGGGGAACTGTCTGATAGAGCATAAATTGATGCATGACACGATCTACGTAGTGCCACATCAAGACCCAGTAATGAATGCATGGGACGAGTAGAAGGAACATCCTCAGCTCAACCTGGGCATATGGAGGCATGAGGTCCCTCATGTGATCATAAGGCCTCTACACAACGTGTTCAGGTCTTATCTTCAAGCAGATGTCCTTGGCATAGTCTAAGCCGCTACGAGATGGGCCGGTTACCTTCTTCGATCTCCCTCTCGTTGTCCAGTTCTTACATTTCCATTTAGTTTTTTGTTCAAGTCAAATGAAACATATTTTAAATATTAATTTAAAATTTAATCAACACTCCTCCCGTAAGGCGGACATGAGCCAATAGATGATAGACCCCAACCATTAAAATTCTTAGTGATCTTCGCCCGACATAGTAGCAATCTCGCATAGGACCACAACTGCAATAACAAACATGGAGCACCAAGATTCACACTATTTGCAATTGCGGTAATGTCCAAGCCATGGTATAGCATGACAAGAGTCGCCACGCCCAAGTTGTACTTCACCAAGTGACAAGAATGAAGATCCTCCAAAAATTTACAAATTTCATTGCAATATGAACACAATTAATGCATCTAATCAGAATTAATTGCAAATATAATTTATTCGAAATACTAACATGCACCAACTGAAGATAGAAATCCGGAACTAAGTCACCCGTACTGTCCAGAAATAACTCGCACCCAAGAAGCTCTAGCACAAAAGCGCATATGTATCTATTGATACTCTCTAGATTATTCATCCCAGGCCCAACCTCGCCCAAGGCTGCACGCAACTTCGTAAACTTAATGGAATGGCGTTTCCTGCATTACGTTAGTAATGTAATTTGATTGTAAGGACTATATTTATTTAAAATTAACTTAAAAATAAAGTTTTAAAAACTTCTTACTTCTTTTGCTTCTCCCGGAAGCACTCATGAACATTCTCGATGGGTATATCCTCCGATAACGTCAAGTCTCGGAGTAACTGTACATCGTCGTAATAGGTCCGTCCGGTCACGGGTCGGCCAGTTGTAGGTAAATCGTACAAGAAGGCCACGTCCTGCATGATGTTCAAATTTTATACATACAAATCACCCAAAAAAAATATAATGAAATTTAGTTATTGATCCATACCTCGAGGATGATAATCATCTCGCCAACGTGCGGAAAATGAAACGTGTGGGTCTCTAGCCTCCAGAACATGGACAGACCCTGCAAGAGTGAATAATCGAGTGGCATACAACCCATCTGAACGAAGTGGATCAGTCCAAGTGTCCTGAGACGCTCATCCACCTCAGTGGTCCGTACCATCAACGACTTGAGCACTACTGACTTCCAATCCTTAATGCGTTCAAAAAAATATTATTACTAAATATATTTAAATTTATATTTTTCTATTTTTATTATTTGGAAAAATACAGACAAAATAGAAATATATAAGTAAAAATTAAACGAACAAAATAACTTACATCGGTGCCACGCCGGCTGAAGCAACATCTGCAGTTGGTGTAGAAGCGCCAGCATCTCCCATAGATGTACGGACTAGTGTCTCTGGTACTCTTCTTCTCGGTGCCATTTTGACTATACTGCAATAAAACTTTTCAATGTCAGAAATCTAACAAAATTTCAACAGCATCTCTTATGTACCGAGAGTGTTTCTGAAAAAAAAATAGACGCAAATACCCCTAAATAAACACTCAAAACACCACAACTACAATAACAAACACAGTAGCAATCTCATACCACCACATTTCCTATTTTCTAATTTTTTACTATTTTTGAATTATTTTTAGAATAATTATTCTAATTTTTTATTTATTTACCTAAAGAAACTAAATAAATTAAATATATAAATTTAAAAAAAAAACTCACCTCAAATGGAAGCTCTACTTGTCTCTTTTTAGAATTTTTTCCTACATTAAAAAAATTATTCTATCAATTTTTTTATTTTCTTTAACTTTTCTAACTTTTAATTAACTTAACCATAATTATAAAATGTAAAAAATAATTCCAAAATTTTTTTTATTACATATTATAATTATTTATATTTATTCTATTTTTTTTACTAATTTTTAAATTATTTTTACAATATTTATCCTATTTTTTCTATTAATTACCTAATTAAACTAAATAAATTAAATTAATAAAATAAATATGAAAAAAAAACCATTCCTGGAGAGCTCTCTAGATCTGGTATCGCGCGAGAGAGATAGAAATGAGATGGGAGATGAGAGGAGGTGCTTATATAGAAGAGGAATAGCAGTATCGAATTCTAAGAATACTATACTTGCAGATTCTAGTATCGGATTACAGGAATCCGATACTACAACATTATTTTTAAAATTTGGATTGTTTGTATTTATTTTCGAAATTCGATTTTAATATAAAATTAGTTTTAATTTTTTCAGTGAAAAACAGGTGTGATATGCACCATCCAACAAAAAACCATCCACTACCATCCAACATGCCAGATTGGGATTCAGTGACATTTTTCGTGTGATGACGTCATCAGAAATTTTGAGCGATTCAGCGACCAATTTACGCGTGATGATGTCATCAAATGGTGTTCACTTAAAAATCACAAGGGTTGAATTTAAAGTTTTTATGTGTTCGGTTAGTTGCATCTTAAAATTGAATTTTCGTATTTTTGTGTTTAGTTAAACAAGTTAAGGGATAAATTTAAAGTGTTTATGTGTTCAATTAGCTGCAGCAGAAATTTGATTTTGTAGTTTTTTTGCTCATTTAAACACGTTAAGGGATGAATTTAAAGTGTTTATGTGTTCAGTTAGTTGCAGCAGAAATTTGATTTCGTAGGTTTTGTGTGAATTAAACTATTTAAGGGATCAAATAAAATTGTTTATGTGTTCAATTAGATGCATCCATAATTTGAATTCTATTTTTTTTCAGTTAAACAACTTAAGGGATGAAGTAAAATGAAACATGTGTTAGGTTAACAAATCAATTACTGTTAAATTGCATACATTCTATTCTCAAAACAACAAATCAGACCAATGAAACATGTTGCGTCGGCTAGTCTCAGACTCATTGCTTCAAACATCATGAACATCTTGCATGCATTTGTTTCATATTCTGAGTTCAATTTAGTTACTGAAATCATCTTAGGATTCTATTTGAAAACCATTTCACTGTCATAGAAATTGTGTGCCTTAAGAAATGGAAAGAAAACCGAAAAATTGAATTAAAAGGAGAAAACAAAACTTAATGGAATTAAAAGATGGAACAAATTAAAAATGAGAAAAGGAAGCATTTGTTGATCGATCAGTAAGAAAATCATTAAGAGTGCACAAAATCAATCAATTAAGACCCGCAAAAATAAAATCCCCAAACCAAATAGCACACTGCACAAACTAAGAAATTAAAGAAGAAGAGGAAGACAAAATTATTTGTCGTATTTGATCTTTCCTCCCTTGGCCAACACCTCCCATGGATTCGCCACCTTTTCCTCCTCACCTTCTTCTGTTCTCCCATTGACTATTGGGTCGGCGGTGGTCGCTAGGGTTTCTCCCGCCGTCGACGTGTTTCATATTAGAACGACCAGGCTCTGATTGAGAGGTCGTTTTGGTTTCGCCTCTCTCTCTGTCTGGCTACGGCTAGGGTTTGGAGTGAGAGATGAGATTTAAATAGACTAGGCCTGTCGCTGGGCCCATAAAGAGTCTGTTTGGTGGAGCCTGTAGATGGTTGGATGGTATTTAGGTGGATGATAGATACTAATTATCATTGAAAAATGCACCGTCTTACATTACAAGTGACAGAACAACACTAACAAACTTATTTAATAATAGAAATCATATCATTTGATTGAGTAATTTGTCATTAAACTAAATTTATTATCTAAACAAAAGAAATTTATTTCATTAAACTAAATTTATTATCTAACACAATCCATATATTTATTTCATTGGGTCATGTCCTGTGCTATGTTCCAGTAATATACACATATACAATTAAGTCAGTAAATCCTTACTTATGATTTGTAGAACTTAATCATTACTTAACTTGCATACTAATCTTATACGATAATTAATGTTCCTTGTTAATTATCAAGATTATGGACGATTCAGATTTATTATTGTCATTTAATTACAAATGAAACATAAAGATCCACAATTCAGATCCTCAAACTGAATGATATGTCAATAATAAATTCTAGAAACAAATGATCAAATATCATTAATAACATAAACTAAAATAAGTCGTTAAACTATTAACTTCTAGGACATAACTCCAACACCTACTATTTTCAATGAATTTTTAAAGTTTCTGTCGATTTTCTAATTTTTGATTGGTCCACGCAAGCAAAGGAGGGCGTTGAAGTGGCAGTGATGCGTGGCTGGATTGGTATTACGTTCACTTAATTCTTTCATAGTCGCATATGGGTCGTCAGAGATTATTAATGTGGGTTCTACAGTGCCTCTGGTCACAGAGGATCGTTAAAGGTGTGGCGCTAATGACGAATTGAATGGGCGGGTTCGATTCTTCCCTTAACGGATCCATCTTGCTGTCGGGTATAGATCCACTCGTGATTCAGACAGCTGCCGAGCTTGGGAACAGACTCCATAGCTTCGTTGGGTCAAAAGGAAGACGGTGGCAGTCTCCGTTCTAGTCGCGTCATCTTCAGCTATTAGTAATCGACGGTTATTCGATTTAGTCCCTGAAAGTCTTATTTCTATACTTTCCGGTGATCGCCGCCACCAAAATCGGCGAGGTTAGTCTCGTTAGAATCATGATTCAGAGGAGAACACGAAGGTATAATTGGTTTGCTTAGAGTCGTTTTAATTTGATTGATGGGCCACCGAGTTTGGTACGGCAGTGAATGAATTCGGTACCAGCTCTCAGCGTGAGGAATTGATTGGGTTCAGATCGACTCCAGGGATTATAAAATTGCATACTTAGTCTAACTCTTTAAGTATTACTATCAATTTTGATATCTTACATATGTTTAACTTTAACCAAATCAGTGTATCACTTCATATTTTTTGTTGTTTTTTCTGTTATACATGGCCCAGTATATGGGATTAAGAACAGCTTATCATGGTGAATCAAAATGTGCTACACATTTCCTACTTTGTTTATTTCATCCCCTAATTTACCTTACTACCAACTTGCACGGCATGTGCTCAGTATGTACTATTACTTTGATACTTATAAAGACTTACACGACTCAATAAACATAATGCTCTTTGTACACATATCATTTATAAGGTTTTAGAAGGTAATCCAGCGTGTATGCATAGTACTTCATATACTAGCATTTATGCTAACAAAGAAAGGGGCATTAATCCGCATTAGCCTTCTTGTTGGTATACTGGTCAAACGAACACCCATGCTTTAACTTTAATTGCTACTGGGCATATGAATGAGAAATACAGTTTCCCTGCTCAAAGTCATGACAGCCAATTACCTATTCTGCAAATAGACCCACAAACCCTACTTTATTGCAAGAATTATCTAACGTCAGAACAATACTTTGGGGTATAATTACCTGGCAGGAACACAATTTTGTTTCAGACCGCTCATTTACAGGTTATACACAGATACAACGAAGATCCTTTTATCATAGCAATTCCATGTTTCAGCTCCTATATTTATTTCACATTACAGGTCTTTTAGCCTTTGACAATTTCAATCATTCTAATATTACAAATGAACCATTACTCTTATTGTTTCTTGCTGAAGATAATGATAAAGGCAGCAACTGTAATTTGTTAAGTCACAAGAAAATAAAAGAAACAATAGAATTCACCATTAGTTAATAATAACCAGAAACTTCATTTTAGACCCTCACTTTTTGGCAATTGTACTACTGATTTATACTGTTCAGGAAAGCATGAAGTAACTATACACAGCAAACCTAACATATTCTTAATTCACATTTTTACAAAGGGTCTTCTCATAACTTCCAATACTCAGAGGAGATTATTCAGTGAACTACAAATCACCCATTGTTATTATATCTATGAATTCAAGTTTTACATCTATAAACAGAATTAGCATCAGGTCAAGGTCAGGGACTTAAAATCATCTACTTATATTCTCTGCTATCACCTCCTTACTATAATCTTTAAACTTTTCAAGAATTGCAACTTTGATATATTTTTACTGTAAATGTAAACTACACACACTGACATAATCATGGAATCCTTATCCTGCAGTCTAGACAACTTCAGTGAACACAAAAAAAAAATCAGCAACTACAATTCTGGGGAATGCATACAGTAAAGTCTATTGTCAATCAACAAATATCAGAGACTTCAATTTAACCCTTCATCTTTTGACAATTGTGCTATCGGTTCATGCTGTCTAGGGAAATGTACATTTAATACTTGAACTATCCCTGACTTGCTTGAAACTCAAATTGGACAGGAAATTCATTGCTCAAATAATCATTCCATAGCTATGTTGCACGGGTGTCGTATTGGATACGATGCGGGTGCGAGGATACGTCATTTTTAAAAAAACTAGGATACGACAGTATTTATAAAATAATTAAAATAATATATTTATATATTTTGTAATAAAAAAACTGATTTATATATTTTGTAATTTGGTGTATATGAAATTTTTTTAACAGATTGAACTATAGCAAATTGAAGTATCGTAGTAAATTGAAGTGTAACAAATATTTATCATCATAAATCCCCAATTCCTCATTGGCCCATTAAAGGCCCAAGGAGCTCTGTGCCTCTGCTGAAAAAATTAAAACTAACGTTACTGTTCACACGAATTACGATAATAACAGTTAAAAATTCGGAATTTTAAAAATAATGTTGTTGGATCGGCGTTTGGATCGCCGAAAATACAGAATCCTTGGATCGGCATTCCAATCGCCGATCCAAGGTCTGACCATTTGAGTCCGCTGAATTTGTTTTTTTTAGTGCGCAATTTGATTTTTAAATGCTCAAAGTTGGTTTGCAATAATTTTTTTTTGTCGTTTTCCGGCTTAAAATTGTCTATATAAGCTCAGTTGTCATCATTTATTCTTCACAAACTAAGTTTTTCTCGTTAGTCTGAAATTGATAAACTTTCTCCTCGTCATTTCATATTCGCAATATCAATTTTTCGTAGGTAATAATGTTAAATTAATTATTAAATTTATTTTATTTGATTTGCTAATAGAGTTTTAATTTTGAAATTTTAAGCAAATGGGTCCTAAGCCAAGCTGCGTCTCTTCTGGTGTTATTTTGATCGGAGATGAGCGGACGAGCGAACGACGATTATTTTCTGAATTGATGTTACAATATCATGGGGAAAAATTTGTAGTTAAGAAATTAGAAGGAAATGAATATCATGTTAGGGGCCCCAAATTTTTTACAGATTTGGTTGAGAGGAATGGAGATTTTGATTTTGAAGGGTCGTGGTTGACTCACCAGCCAGTAGTTCCACCTGATTTTGAAAATCATCCCGCAGCTTCAAATGTTGTTCATCTCCGCTAAATGGAGTAGTATTATGTTTCTGTTATCGGTATGTTATTATTGTCATTATTAGTGAAATAAGTTTGTGTGACAGTGGTCACTTGTAATGTTTGCCTTATATTACTGAAATATATTATTTTATCCATATACTTTTATTAAATTTTTTTAAGATTTGTATTCAAAATTAATATGCAAAGAAATTCAAAATTAAAAAATGCACACTATTAGAAGAAGAACTAAATTTTATAATCATAATATAAAGTAACACACGAAAATAAAAAAAAAATTACCTAAAAAACAAACCAATCAGTTGCTACTTAAATAATTAGATATTCTGGGTGTCCGCATATTGTAGAATTTCATCCCACCATGGGTCTTCTTCTTCGTCTTCTTTTTGTTGTTGGTGGTTGACACCAGCGTTGTCAGCGAATTGAGCAGTTTCGTTCCAGAAAGCTGCATCAGGTTGCTGACTCACACTAGGATTATCAGCGAATTGAGCGGCTTCGTTCCAGAAAGCTTCATCGGCTTCTTGTTGTTCTATCTCTATCATTCTAAATGCTGCAATACTTCTTTGTCCATCTCTCTCCTTGTGCTATCTCAGACGCTCTCTGATTTTTTTTCCAATTTCTTCTTTTTTCAATTTTTGCCTCTCTCCGGCAGCCTTTTGTGCCATTTTTCTCTTTTTTTCCGCCTCATCTCTCTCTTTCCATTTATTTTCTTGTTGATCCCACCAAGCTTGTTTTTCGTGATCATCGTAGTGGTCACGCAAGATGGTCTCTTTGTAATTGAAAACCTGACCACACTTTGTACAAGTCACTGTGTGGTCTCCACGAAAGTTGTAGATTCTTTCATAAACGGTCCAGTGTGTTTTTGGTGCTGAATATGGTTTTTCTGTTGGTGTTTGTTGGAGAATTAGTTGCGGTTTTTTGTAGTAATTTTTATACCAGTCACAATTCTTAAGTTTGGGTTTGCTCAGTATTTTTTGAAGGTGCTCCTTGCGGTCTCTTTCTTCCCCACCATTAATGTGTCACTGGTAGTGTATTTTTAATTCGAACTCTATTCCGTCATCTTCGTAGATATTGTATTTGAAAGTGCGAAAACATATGCGACATCTTGCATGATAATCTCCATTTTTTATTTCATTTGTATTGACAGGGGAATGTTGGTAATTTGGCCAGTATTCATCTCGGGTAGCTATTCGCCAATTTGGGACATCACTATTGGAGTGAGAGCTATTTCCTTTGTCCATGACAGTGAATTTTTCAGGAAAAAAAATTGAGTGTGTGTTGCATAATCTGGTTGATGAAAGGTGGTTTTATAGACAATTTTAGACTTAGAATCACACAATAAAAAATTAATTTCACGTGATGTTTTTTCAGACCACGCATGTCATTTTGCAAAGGGTAGATGGGCATCAGTATACTTTTCCAGACTTTATCAGACCACGCCTGTCCTTTCGCAGAGGGCATATAGGTATTAGTATACTTTTTCAGACTTTATCAGACCACGCCTGTCCTTTTGTAGCTAATTATTAGGTTAAACAATAAATGCTGCATTAATAATAAATGGTAGATTCTTAATTTTTTTTTCTTGAATTAATAATAAAATGGTGCAATAATAATAAATGGTCCATTAATGAAGTCTAACAAATTTACCTTAGTCTTATTTTTTTAACTAATAACAATTAATAATAATATTAATAAGTAAACATAAAAATACATAACAAATATTAATATTTAATAATTAAATTATTACTAATATAATAACTAATAATACTTACCAATTTAATAGTAATAATAATGCAATAATCACAAAAATACATAATAAATAATAATATTTAATAATTAAATTATTACTAATATAATAACTAATAACATTTACCAATTTTATAATAATATTAATGCAATAACTACAAAAATACATAATAAATAATAATATTTAATAATTAAATTATTACTAATATAATAACTAATAACATTTACCAATTTAATAGTAATAATCATGCAATAATCACAAAAATACATAATAAATAATAATATTTAATAATTAAATTATATAATTATATATTTTTAAATTAGGGGACACACAAATTGTAATTATAATTATGATTATAATTATAATTTGAATCAATAAGTCAATAATACCGAAGAAGACGAAGAAAGAAATAATCAATACAATACGAGTGCACAGGGTTGGAATTCTTGGGAACAACCTGAGAGTAGTAGTCGATAGGTGTGGAGGTAGGCACAAAGGGATGATAATACATATGCCTGATAATAAGCATCAGCCTGAGAGATAGGTGTGGGGGTAGGCACAAAGGGCTGACTGTACCCTTCTCCGTACTGAGTCTGAGTATATGGTGGAGGTGGAGGATAAGGACTCCCGTAGGTGTACTGTGTGCTGTGCGGTGGAGGCCGCGGCTGTGTGGTATGGGGCTGCAAACGGGGTAGAGGCTGCGGCTGTGTGGTCCGGGGCTGCGAATGGGGTGGGGCCTGCGGCTCTGTGGTCTGAGGCTGCGAATGAGGTCCTGTGGATCCGGAGTGAGGCCCAAAAATACCGGAATGTGACCGTCTGCTCCGAACCAGAGGCTGACTGGGTCGTGGAGCATCAAAATATGTATCCCAATCATGCAGACTAAAATCATCCTGTTACAGATAATATTTTAAATAATTATAGAATATTAAGCATGAAAGGAACAATAATATTAATAAAAGTGATTGAAAAATGTATTATACCCGCATGAAAAGCTGCTCCTCAACAGATCCCGGCTCTGGCGCATCATCCTCGTCATCCGTATCAGGGATAGAGTCGATGTCTGAATGATGACCCTTCGACTCTAAGAGTCGAGGTAATCGATCAGGATCGCCAACATTATCCAAGAACGTGCTGCACCCCCTCAGCAATTGCTTCCCAGCACGACGAAATCCCTTCTTGACAACCCATGCACATCCTCGCAACGCCTCTCGCAAAGTATGCTTGACCTGTTCAATTTTTGTTAGCCACTGAATTATTTATTAGGCACAAAATTCTGCGTAATGTAACTTACCAAATTCATGTGACCAGGCGTCTCGCGAAGGTATGACAAGTTGCGAGTCGGACCAGACGCTGCCCCTTCAGGAATTCGCACAAGATGAGCACCTCCATGTACGCAAAACCAGCGTCGGTAGTCGCTCCAAATATCTTCGCTCCACGGCTAATCCTCTATCACTCTAGCCTCATTAGTGTTCGCCCACTTGTTGACCTCAGTCACAAATATTTGATGCCAATCAATACCTCGATAGGTATTATGCTGGTATCCCATCAATTCCTCAATTCTCGACCATGGCTGTTTTATTCAAATCACAGTTAATCAACAAAATATAATTGCGAGAATTAAATAATGAAATTAATAATGTGAAGAGTTAAATATACCTCAGATGGCGGTGGGGGAACTGTCTGATAGAGCATAAACTGATGCATGACACGATCTACGTGGTGCCACATCACGGCCCAATAATGAATGCATGGGATGCGTAGAAGGAACATTCTCTGCTCAACCTGGGCACAACGAGGCATGCGGTCCCTGATGTGATCATAAGGCCTCCACACGACATGCTCAGGCTTCATTTTCATACAGACATCTCTCGCATATTCTATCCCGCTGCAAGTAGGACCGGTGAATTTTTTCGATTTATGTCTCATCGTCCACTTCCTGCATTTTCATTTCGTTATTTGTTAAAGTCAAATAAAACATATTTTAAATATTACAATTAAAATCAAATCAACATACCTCACATAAGGCGGACACGAGTCAATACTTGGTAGACCCCAACCATCGAAATCCTTCATGATCGACGGCCGACTAAGTAGTAATCTTGCATACGACCACAACTGCAAGAGCAACCAAGGAGCACAAATATTTATATTGTTATTAATGAAGGTAGTGTCCAAGCCTCAGTATAGCATGGCAAGAATGGCACCACCCTAATTGTACTGCACCGAGTTACTAGAATGAAGATCCTGCAAATAGGAATTATTTTTTTAAGTAATATCATCAACTCTTTCATATATTTAATTTCTTATTAAAGTGCAATAAATGTGAGATATTTATTTACTTGGCTAACCTCCAATAATTGCAAATAAAAACATGTAACCGAGTCACCCGTGCCGTCAGAAAATAACTCGCACCAAAAAATCTCCAACACGCAAGCGCGTGTGTATCTGTCGATCCTCGCTGCGTTATTCGTGCTAGGCCCCCCAATCTGATTCCAAATCTTACGCAGTTCCTTTAACCTAACGGAATGAGATTTTCTGCATTACATTATTAATGTAATTTGATTGTAAGAACTATATATATTTAAAATTAACATAAAAATAAATTTTTTAAAACCTTCTTACTTCTGTTCTTTTTTCCTGAAGCACTTCTCAACTATCGCCGTGTCTATATCTTCCGGCAACGCCAAATCCTGGAGTAACTGTATGGCGTCGTAATCGGTCCGTCCAGTAACGGTTCTGTCAGCCGTAGGTAAACCGTATAAGAAAGCCACATCCTGCAAATAGTTCAAATTTTATACATATATAGTTACAAAAAAAAATATTACAAATAGGTATTGATCCTTACCTCTAGAGTGACCGTCATCTCGCCAACGTGCGGAAAAAAGAAAGTGTGGGTCTTTGACCTCCAGAACATGGCTAGACCCTGCAAAAGCGAATGATCGTGCGGCATATGACCTAACTGAACGAAATATATCAGTCCAAGTGTCATCAAACGCTCATCCACCTCAGCAGTTCGTGACATCTTAGACCTATGTAGTACTGCCCTCCAATGCTGTATATATTTCTTTTTTAATTATTTTAAAAAATACTACCAAAATAGAAATATATAAGTAAAAAAAAGTAAAAGAACAATAATAACTTACACCAGTGCCACGAACTTTCGACTCAACCAAATGCAAGAGACGATCTGCATTAACAGGACCGGGGGGAACAACATGATCCGCTGATGTAGAAGTCTCGGCATCAACAGAAGCGGTAGATGTAAAAGCACCAGGATCTCCACGAAGCCTCATAGATCTACGAGATGGTGCCTCTGGTACTCTTCTTCTCGGTGGCATTTTTACTACACTATAATAAAAATTATCAATGTAAATAATCTAATAAAATTTGGGCAGCATCTCCCATGTACCTAGAGTGTTTCCGAAAAAAAAAAACACCCAAATCCCCCCTAATTACAAATCCAAATCTCATACAACATCATTTCCAATCTCATACAACAATATTTCTAATTTTCTATTTTTTTACATATTTTAAATTTTTTTAGAATAACTATTCTAATTTTTTATTTATTTACCTCAATAAAATAAATTAATTAAATGTATAAATATTTAAAAAAAAACTCACCTCGACTAGAAGCGCTGCTTGTCTCTTTTTAGAAAATTTCCCTACATTTAAAAAATTAATCTATCAATTTTTTATTATTTTATTTACTTTTTTTAATTTATAATTAACTTATCCACAATTATAAAATGTACAAAATAATTCAAAAAAATTTTGTAATTACATATTACAAAATAAATATGAAAAAAAAACTAACCTGGAAGAGGAGAGGAGGTTCTGTCTCGCGCGAGAGTGAGAGAGAAAGGGTGGGAATGTGGGGTCGCTGTCTCGCTTATATAGGAGGGAAACCCTTGGATCGGCGATTGGAATGCCGATCCAAGGGTTCTGTATTTTCGGCGATCCAAACGCCGATCCAACAACGTTATTTTTAAAATTCTGAATTTTTGACTGTTATTATCGTAATTCGTGTGAACAGTAACGTTAGTTTTAATTTTTTCGGGTGCCTCTGTCTAATGAATTGAATGTGCGGTGTGTGCGTTTGTCCGGTTTTGAGGTGGGAAGTTAGTCCCACAAGAGTTATGCAATTAATTAATGAAGAGATATATGGACTGAGTTACAGATGAGTCCAAAGATTTTTCTATCCTCGAGGGCGAGCGACGGGTAAGCGAGTGGTGCGCAAAATCATTAATTATTACCAAGTTGTTTAATATATAATATATAATATATAATATATAATATGAGAAAGTTTAATATGCACCATAGTGCATAGGGAGTTCTATGCACCGCGGACTTTTTTGGAGTTATTTTTGTAAATTGATAAATTTAATTTAACCAATCTAATATACATATTAAAATCTCATAGCAAACCAAATTTTACAATTTTTTAGATTTTATTACTATTTTTTTCGAATTTTTTAAAACCTGCCATTTTCGAATTTTACTATTTACAAATTCAAAAAATGATAGGTTTTAAAAAAATTGAAAAAATAGTAATAAAATCTCAAAAATTATAAAATTTTATTTTCTATAAGATTTCAATATGTAGATTAGATTGGTTAAATTAGATTTGTCAATTTACAAAAATATCCTAAAAAAAGTACACGGTGTATAGAACTCCCTATGCACTATAGTGCATATTAAACTTTCTCATATAATATAATATAATATAATATATAATATATATTCTTCGATCCAATACGGCATTGATTGTACTGGATGAGCGTATCGGCGCCGAGTCATTGACCGTATCGGCCAGTCAAATTATTTACATAATCGGTGCGGCACGTGGCGCACCAGGTGCGTATCGCAAACTCAGATACGTGACATGAGTCGGATGTTAGGAACTCATTCCATGTGCAATTTAAATTTTTATTACTTATTAACAAACAATTTACAATTGCTATTATACGGATCTAGATAATTATGCAAGTTGACACTTTAAGAGAACGGTAGAAGGATTTAGCTCTTCTAGTCTTGTAACTAGAAGGCTCGACCTTTGCTTAGAAGTCGATGGGTAGCACACCACCACCACCTCGTCGCCGGCCTCGAGTCCACCTAAAGAGTTAACCAAATTCTAAGCTTCTTGTGCTAGCAAGAGCAAGAACTTAGCTAATCCTTTGTTGCTAGCCTTTCTTCCAATTAATCTCTATTAAATGAATTGGCTATTGCTCAACACATGAACTTCTAATGCAAGAGAGAAAGAAGAAAAATCAGAAATGAAATTTCTCCCCTCAAAATGAAAGTGGCGGCCTCCAAATTAAGAGAGAGAAAAAAGATAAATTAGGTTATTTTTTTCTCCAAAAACTCCTTTAAATAGTCACTTAATCCTAGCATTAAGGGACCATTTTACCCTTTATTATGGCTGGCCACAAAAAGGCCTTTGAGGGCCACTTCATCCACTTTAATTTATCTCTCATTAGCACATTAAAAGAACTAGTCAATGGGCCAATTAAATTGCATTCAAGATGGGCTTAATTAGACTTAATAAATTAAAGCCTATACTTTAATTCAAATCAACCAATTAAATTAAAGTGTGTTGAATAAAATAACTCTCAACTTATTGATAATTATTATAGGATTAGCATATGCATTATTTTATTTCTATATGATCCTTTTTATTTAATTAATTATAACGGTTCGCAACGGTATATAATTAATTAACCAACTTATCATATTTTCACAGAACTTATTGCTGCGAATAAATAAATAATGCACTGTATGGTTAAAACTTTATTTGTGTGACCCTTTGAGGATTTATGCTATGTTGGCTATGAAAATAAATCATCATTTATTTCCATTAATCATAAGCGGTATCTAACAATACGTTATGATTCCCAATTCGCATAAATTCAATACTGTACCAATACAGCACTTCAATCCTGCATAAGAAATGGTATCTTATTGTTTTGATTCTTATGTCACATGAGATCCTTGTATAATCCAAGATAGGAATGTGTCATTCTTGCAGATTATACGTTTCTTGATCTAGAGATGATTGCATAAGTTGCTAGCAAGCAATCCATCTCCATCAAGGGGCCCAGTAGATATCATCACTCGTTAGGTGAACTAACGAGGGACATACGGTTGTCTTGATGACTAGTTTCTCCTCGCACAATTCAAGAGAACATAAATAAAGTCTGTATAGCAGCCCTTATCAGGAATCAGCGTTAGACGATATTTATAGAACCTATCCTCATGTGGAGAAACTGAACCATCTCAAACTCAGAATCAAACACGTATGAAACAAATAATGACACATAACACAATCCATATATTTATTTCATTGAGTCATGTCCTGTACTATGTTCCAGTAACATATACATATACAATTAAGTTAGTAACTCCTTACTTATGATTTGTAGAACTTAATCATCACTTAACTTGTATACTAGTCTTGTCTGATAATTAATGTTCCTTGTTAATTATCAGGACTATGGACAGTTTTGATTTATTACTGTCATTTAATCATAAATGTAACACAGTGATCCACAATTCAGATCCTCAATCTGAATGAACTGTCAATAATAAAATCCAGGAACAAATGATCAAATATCATTAATAACATAAACTATAGAAGTAGCCATAAAATGATTGGCTTCTAGGACATATCTCTAACATCGGATACATGTTGGACACGGGATACGACAGTAAATCAGATATCATGTCGGACACGGAAAAATAATCGGTGCGGCACGTGGCGCACCCGGTGCGTATCGTAGACTCCGATACGTGTCCGAGTCGGATACATGTCGGACACGAGATACGACAGTAAATCGGATATCATGTCGGACACGAAATACATACCGTGTCGGACACGGAATATGATAGTAAATTGAAGGTATCCGAATAACCTAGTTCCATATGCTATACGCTATATCTTAATAGGTTGGCTTATCAGATTTGCATAGGAGTACTTGAATGAGATCTCCAAAGCCAGGCTAAGGAGAGATCTCAAACAAGTTCATCCCAATTGCATTCTTCATGCGCCAGGCGCAATCCGATCACAATTGAGGCACATATTAATTTTAGTTATCATTAGAGACCTTAATTTGATTGAGAATTCTCAAGCGCCAGGCGCAATTGAAGTTTAATTTGGGCTTCAATATATCATCATAGGGAAATAACGATACAAACTTCAAATTCAAGCTTCAAATTACTTAAAATCAAGAAAATAAAGGCAATTTATGGCTTATCCTATAGAAGCTAAAGGATACTACTACTCTAAACTCAGAATTGCTAATTTAATTAGTCTCTCGATAGTTTTAACAAACGAATAAGCCATGATAGAATTGTTTATCAAAGAAAACTTTGATTTGAAAAGTTTGATCATGTTCTTCATGCGCCAGGCGCAATCTGAAACACATCTTACTTTCCATGGCACCTTACGATTGAAGATTTCTACTTTCTTACATTAAACACCATCAAGCACCATACCAGGGGGTTCTAGATCAAGTTTTTCATGCGCCAGGCGCAATCAAATTTGATCGCAAAAAAGAAAGAGAGAAATAAGAGTATCGATAAAGAAATGCAATGCCTTAGTCGTTTTAACACAGATTAAAGAAAGAAAACGAGATCAGCGAGAAACTTGAACTTTAAATCAATCAACATTCAATCAAGAAATCAAGATTTTACGAATTCTACATCACACGCATGTCAATCACGCTCTTACCTTTTTACAAGATCCAGTCTTCTCTTCTCTTCTAATCTCTCCCTTACACAATGCCTATGAATTATCTGATAAAAATGCCTAATCTCTCTTCTAACCTAGTGTGCAAGTGTGTGTGAATGTATTAGATCTGGATCATGCCAAGTGGAGAAGAAGGTGTAACATTCCTGAATTTTAGGATCTGTTTGCAATACTTCAAATTTTAAGGTCCTATTTGGAAAATGTCCATGCTTATCCATTTGAAAATATCTGTTTGATCTTATCCATATTTTTAGTAGATAAGTAATCAATATTTATATAAATAATTTCTAATAATAAATATCTATATAAATAGGCTCTAATATTTTCAGAAATAATAGCTAAGTAATTTCTTTTTGCTTACTTAGTCATTAAGTAATCCAAAATATTTACCATTTTAGTCAGACCTCCACTATAAATAGACCCAGCCTCATTTCATTTCATTTCGTATATCATTTCTCTTTCTCTCTCTCCCCAGTCAACTTTAAATACCGTCTTGGCTTTGGATAGTCGGTCATTTAGAATTCGAGTTCTACGTCGCAGTTATAGTCATTCCGATTTGCTTGTGCTCCTAGATCGCTCAGTCAGGTAACCGGACTTCTCTATGATTAGTTTCTTATTGCTTGATTTGATTATCGTTTGACTTTACTTGCTTGTGTTCGCTCGTATGTGGTATGTTTCGCAGGATATCGGATTTAGATTCTGGATTCTGGATTTGTTTGTGTATGTGGATATGAACCCTGATCCCTGTGAGTAGGGAGGGGTTGGTTGTGGATTTTCACCCTGATCCCTATGACTAGGGAGGGGTTAGTTTTGATCCCTGTGACTAGGGAGGAACTTTCTGTTCTGATTATGATGTAATTTGATTAATTTAGATCCGATTAATCTAGATCCGATTATCGCTGTGAAATGTAGGATTTATTATGTGGATTAATCTAATCATGTTTAATTTGCTTTATCAACTAATATAGAGAAGCTGCGTCGTTAAATAACCGGTTACTGAGCTTTGTAGCTGACATCCGTTTGTTTCTTTGTGCTTGCGACGTAGGTTGACGGGCCGTCGGATGGATGTAGAAGATACCGTCCCACCGTCACATTTCGTGTGTCGGCGCGGGTGTGACAGAAGGTGTGGGTCGGAAGTGTCGGAAGTCGGGGGTCCCTCTCTCTTCTATATTTATAGGCTATCTTCCTTGCTTCTTATTGGCCAGGAGAAGCCTCTAGAGCCCGGCGGTTAGCGCAACAAACCCTTAGCGAATTTCAGTTGGGGATTCTCTCTTCTCTTTTTCATTTCTTGGCTGCTATTGGTTTATGATGCACCAGGGATTTGTTAGTGGGACCTGGTCACCTTCCTTCATTTGATTTTTTGCAGCCTGGGTGTATTTACCTCCATCTCGCGAAATGGTCAAGTGTTGACCGAGACCCTGTGCCCAGCTACATTCCTCAATCTCTTCTTTTGTGCGCCTGGTCTTTCATGAGCCGCGCATCGATTTGCTGATTGTCAAGTATGGTAAGTAGTAAAACAAGTGCTACCTTATCCTACCCATGTACGGAGGGAAGTTTCGAATTCATTCCTCCTTCATCTCCATTCTTATTCCCACTGATTCTCTCCATTTTAGACTCTTTGGAAATACCCAGTTAATGGATGCCTCCATTTGCTCATTTTAATAAATTTCTCATTGTTTGTGTATGTGGATATGAACCCTGATCCCTGTGAGTAGGGAGGGGTTGGTTGTGGATTTTCACCCTGATCCCTATGACTAGGGAGGGGTTAGTTTTGATCCCTGTGACTAGGGAGGAACTTTCTGTTCTGATTATGATGTAATTTGATTAATTTAGATCCGATTAATCTAGATCCGATTATCGCTGTGAAATGTAGGATTTATTATGTGGATTAATCTAATCATGTTTAATTTGCTTTATCAACTAATATAGAGAAGCTGCGTCGTTAAATAACCGGTTACTGAGCTTTGTAGCTGACATCCGTTTGTTTCTTTGTGCTTGCGACGTAGGTTGACGGGCCGTCGGATGGATGTAGAAGATACCGTCCCACCGTCACATTTCGTGTGTCGGCGCGGGTGTGACAGAAGGTGTGGGTCGGAAGTGTCGGAAGTCGGGGGTCTCTCTCTCTTCTATATTTATAGGCTATGTTCCTTGCTTCTTATTGGCCAGGAGAAGCCTCTAGAGCCCGGCGGTTAGCGCAACAAACCCTTAGCGAATTTCAGTTGGGGATTCTCTCTTCTCTTTTTCATTTCTTGGTTGCTATTGGTTTATGATGCACCAGGGATTTGTTAGTGGGACCTGGTCACCTTCCTTCATTTGATTTTTTGCAGCCTGGGTGTATTTACCTCCATCTCGCGAAATGGTCAAGTGTTGACCGAGACCCTGTGCCCAGCTATATTCCTCAATCTCTTCTTTTGTGCGCCTGGTCTTTCATGAGCCGCGCATCGATTCGCTGATTGTCAAGTATGGTAAGTAGTAAAACAAGTGCTACCTTATCCTACCCATGTACGGAGGGAAGTTTCGAATTCATTCCTCCTTCATCTCCATTCTTATTCCCACTGATTCTCTCCATTTTAGACTCTTTGGAAATACCCAGTTAATGGATGCCTCCATTTGCTCATTTTAATAAATTTCTCATTGTTTGTTGAATGGAAATAAATTGTTTGAGGTACTTCTGGATTGAATTTATCCATAAAATTTTATACACAATCTCATAAAATTGTGTAGAATCCATTGGTACTAAGAATTTTCTGAAAAGATTCCTCCACCTACTTTATTTATTTTCTCCAAGATCAGAGACTTCTTTGCATATAATGGGAGTTTTGTAGAACCTTTGACCGATCTAAGGGCACCATAATTTTCCTTATTCTTCTTTGAATTTTTTAGTATTTTTCCATAATTTTTTTGGGGTCCATTTAGTATTTTCCATGAATTTTTCAAACTGCTTGTATTTATTTGCCATGAAATAACTCAGTTATTTTGTGAATTTGGCACCATAAAATAGAGTCAAACAGTCATCTAGTGGGGTACCGTAATAAGCATCATCCTGAATAAGTTTACAAGGTGTGGGGTGGGCGTAAGGAGTTGGCTCCCCATGTGTGGATGAGGATGGATGTACTTATTGGAGTTATGTCCTAGAAGTAAACATTTAATGACATAATTTTAGTTTATGTTATTGATGATATTTGATCATTTGTTCCTAAGATTTATTATTGACAGATCATTCAGGTTGAGGATCTGAATTGTGGATCTCTGTGTTTCATTTTAATTAAATGACAATAATAAATCTGAATCGTCCGTAATCTTGATAATTAACAAGGAACATTAATTATCATAAAAGATTAGTATGCAAGTTAAGTGATGATTAAGTTCTACAAATCATAGAGAATGAGTTACCAACTTAATTGCATATATGTATGTTATCAGAACATAGTACAGGACTTGACCCAATGAATAAATATATGAATTGTGTTATGTGTCATTATTTATTTCATATGAGTTTGATTTTAAGTTTGAGATGGTTCAACTTTTCCACATGAAGATAGGTTCAACAAATATCGTTTAACATTGATTTCAAATAAGGGCTGCTATACAGACTTTATTTATGTTCTCTTGAATTGTGCAGGAAAAGTTGTTCATCAAGAAAACCGTATGTACCTCATTAGTAGACCTAGTGAGTGATGATATCTATTGGGCCCCATGATGGAGTTGGATCGTATGCATGCAAACTAGACGATCAACTATAGATCAAGAAATGTTTAATCTGCAAGAATGACACATTCCTATCTTGGATTATACAGTGATATCATGTGACATAAGAATCAAAATAAGAAAATATTTTATTTCTTATGCAAGATTGAAATACTGTAACAGTACAATATTTATTTATGTTAATTGAAAATCATAACTGTTGGAGTTATGTCCTAGAAGTCAATATTTTAATGACTTGATTTTGATTTATGTTATTGATGATATTTGATCATTTGTTCCTAGAATTTATTATTGACAGATCATTCAAGTTGAGAATCTGAATTATGGATTTTTGTGTTTCATTTATAATTAAATGACAATAATAAATCTAAATTGCCCATAATATTGATTATTAACAAGGAGCATTAATTATCATATAAAATTAGTATGCAAGTTAAGTGATGATTAAGTTCTACAAATCATAGGTAAGGAGTTACCAACTTAATTGCATATGTATATGTTATAGAACATAGTACAGGACATGACCCAATGAAATAAATATATGGATTGTGTTAAGTGTTATTATTTATTTCATATGAGTTTGATTCTAAGTTTAAGATGATTCAACTTTTTCATATGAGAATAGATTTTATAAATATCGTCTAACGTTGATGCTTGATAAAGACTGCTATACGGACTTTATTTATGCTTTCTTGAATTGTGCGAGAAAAAATTGTTCATCAAGAAAATTGTATGTCTCTCATTAATTTACTTAATGAGTGATGATATTTATTTGGGCCCCTTGATGGAGATAGATTGTTTGCTAGCAACTTTATACAATTATATTTAGATAAAAAAATGTATAATCTGCAAGAATGACATATTCCTATTTTGGATTATACAATGATATCATGTGACATAAGAATCAAAACAGAGAAATACTTTTATTTCTTATGCATGATTGAAATACTATAGCAGTATAATATTTATGTGAATTAGGAATCATAACGTATTGCTAGATACCGTTTATGATTATTGGAAATAAATAACGATTTATTTTCCATGGCCAACATAGCATAAATCCTGAAAGGGTTATACAAATAGAACTTTAACAATACTGTGCATTATTTATTAATTCGCAGCAGTAAGTACTGTGAAAATATGATAAGTTGGCTAATTAATTATATACCGTTATTAACCGTTATAATTAATTAAGTCAAATGGATCATATAGAAATAAATTAATGCATGTGCTAATTCAAAAATAATTATTAATAAGTTAATAATTAATTTTGTTCAACATACTTTAATTATATTGAGCTAATTGGTCTTTTATTTAATTGGTTAATTAAAAGTCCAATTTGAGGTTAAATGGAAGAGCAATTAATTTTATAATTTAATGGGCCAACGGAACACATAACATAGCCCATTAAACCCACCAAGGAGGCCAGCCTTGAGAGGGTAATTTTGTCCATAAAATGTTTGTGGAGTTAAGGCGAGAGGTCTATATATAGGGGTGTCATTTGAGAGAAAACCCTACCCTCCACCTACCTCTCTCTCCTTCCCTCCTCTTAGCCAAAATTTAGAGAGAAAATTTCAGATTTTCTCTCTTCCTCCATTGGTCTCTCTCACCTCTCTAACTCATGTGTTGAGCATATCTTGTTATTGATGATATTTGATTATTTATTCTTTGATTTATTTATTGACAGATCATTCAGGTTGAGGATCTGAATTGTGGATCTCTGTATTTCATTTATAATTAAATGACAATAATAAATCTAAAATTTTCCATAATCTTAATAATTAACAAGGAACATTAATTATCATATAAGATTAGTATGCAATTTAAATGATGATTAAGTTTCTACAAATCATAGGTAAGGAGTTACCAACTTAATTGCATGTGTATGTTATGGAACATAGTACATGATATGACCCAATCAAATAAATATATGGATTCTATAAATATCGTCTAACGTTGATTCCTGATAAAGGCTACTATACAGACTTTATTTACGTTCTCTTGAATTGTGCGGGAAAAAGTTGTTCATCAAAAAAATCGTATGTCCCTCATTAATTTACTTAGTGAGTGATGATATCTGTTTGGGCCCCTTGATGGAGATAGATCGTGTGCTAGTAACTTTATACAATTATCTCTATATCAAGAAATGTATAATATGCAAGAATGACACATTCCTATCTTAGATTATACAATGATATCATGTGACATAAGAATCAAACAAGGAGATATTTTTATTTCTTATGCAGGATTGAAATGCTGTAGCAGTATAATATTTATGTGAATTAGGAATCATAGTGTGTTGCTAGATACCGCCTATGATTATTGGGAATAAATAGCGATTTATTTTCATGACCAACATAGCATAAATCCTCAAAGGGTCACACAAATAGGACTTTGACCATACAGTGCATTATTTATTTATTCCCAGCAGTAAGTACTGTGGAAATATGATAAGTTGATTAATTAATTATCTACCGTTGCGAACCGTTATAATTAATTAAGTCAAGGGATCATATAGAAATAAATTAATGCATTTGCTAATCCCAAAATAATTATTAATAAGTTAATAATTAATTTAGTTCAACACATATTAATATAAATGGTTATATTAATTAATTGGATATTTTATTTAATAGCAAATAGATAGTCCAATTAAAGAGCAAACCAGAGAGACTTTAATTAACTGAATTAAAAACCCAATTGAATAAGTAAGGTGGCCCATATAGGCCCTAATAGAGGCCGGCCTCTTGTTGGCAAAAGAGCAATTATGAGGAAGTTGTTCCCTAGTGTTTGAGCTCTATAAAAGGACCTCTATGGAGGCTCTCAAACCTAGGTTTCTCTCTCCACTCTCTTGCCCCCCTTTGAGGCCGCCACCCTCCTCTCTCTTTCTCCCTTTTGCTCATGTGTTAAGCTCTCTTCTCTCCACTTAATTAAAGTAATTGATTGATAGAAGAGAGAAAACTAAGAAGATTAGACTTGTTATTATGTGTGCTAGCACATACCGTTAGAAAGTCGTTAATCTCCTTGGTGGATTCGAGGCGGCGGCGACTTGGTGGTGGTGGTGGTGGTGAGCACGCCATCGACTTCCATTGAATAGGTCAAGCCTTCTAGTTACAACACTAGAAGAGGTAAAATCAACTCCTACCCTTTCTCTTGTGTGTTAAATGCTTGGCAAGATCCGTTTTGTGCTTGCTTATTATATTAATTAGTAATAAAATAAAAATTGCGCATGGCTATTAGTTTCTAACATATCTCTTTTCCACCTAAATAGTTACTTAAAAGAGAAGCTTAAATAGGGGATTAGCTTTATTCTTCTAGTTGCTAACACAACTCAATAAGAACTTGGTTAATTTTCTTGGTGGACTCGAGGCCAGTCTAGGTGGTGGTGGTGGTGGTGGTGATGAGCACGCCATCGGCTCCAAGTGATTTGGTCAAGCCTTGCAAATATAATTTTACAAGAGGTATAATTCCTCCTACCTTTTTCTCTTGTGTATGTGTTAAATGCTTTGTACTAGTTCCTTCTTGATTGTGCTTGTTAATTAGTGTTAATTAGTAACAAAAATTAAAATTGCACACCTAAGTAAAGTTCTTAACAATAACGTGTTGCTAGATACCACTTATGATTATTAGAAATAAATAGCGATTTAATTTCCATGGCCATCGTGACATAAATTCGTGAGGGTCACACAAATACAATTTTAATCAACAGTGTATTATTATTAGTTTGTTTGCATTGGAGAATGCAATATATGATAAGTTGATTAATTAATTATATACTTATAATTAATTATATCAAAGGATCATATGAAACTAAATTAATGCATATGCTAATCCTATACTAATTATCAATAAGTTGATAATTAATTTTGTTAAAAAAATATTTAATATAATTGTATGAATTATATTGGGTATATAGGCTTTTATTTAATTAGTCTATTTGAGTCCAATTATGAATGCATAAGAGAGGTCAATTAATTATATGACTTAGTGGATAATTAATACCACCTAATATGGGCTTGGAAGCCCATATTAGAGCCGGCCTTGAGAGAAAGAATGTGGTCCCCAATGGATTAGGTTAACTTGTCTATATAAAGACCACATTAGATGGGATTAGGCCAACTCTTTTCTCTCTTCTCTCTCTTCCACCATGAGGCCGCCTTGGGGCAAAATTTTGTTTGCCTCAATTGATCTTCTCTCTTGCATTTTTAGGGTTCATGAGTTGAACAATAGATTCCAAGATTAAATGGAGATTTAATTGAAGAACGAAAACAATTGGATTAGCTAATTCTCATACTTTGCTAGCACAAGGTCTTGAGAAGTTGGTTAATGCTTTTGGTGGACCTAAGATGAAGGAGAGGAAGATGAGAGCACGCCATCGACTCCCATGCCGTTGGTCGAGCTTTCTAATTACAATATTAATTAGAAGAGGTACAAAATTCATTTTCCCTCCTTGTGTTAAATATCAACTACTAGATTTTGATATGGTTGTGCTTGCTTTAATTAATGTTAATTGTTGATCAAAATTAAAATTGTGCACACCTATGACTTCCTACAGTACTCCTCTACGTACTGAGCCTGAGTCTAAGGCTGACTATACCCACCTAAAAACTGAGTCTGAATCTGACTGTACCTCCCTTCGTACTGAGTTTGAGTCTAGTATGGAGGATAAAAAGTCTAGCTCTATTCTCATATCTGTAAGTTTCATAACCTAACTCCAAACTCACAAAAAATAGAAAATCGCCAAAGTACCTAAGAAATCATTTTCGAGAAACTATACTTCTAAATTAAAATATATTTTAATATTTTTTTTCAAACATATATAAATTTAATTTTTAATAATGATTATTTTTATTATTTTAATTAATTTTAAATAAATATTAATATTTTTTATTAATAGATATTAAATAAATATTACTTTTAAAATTGAAGAAATTATAAGTATAGTTTCTCGGAGATGATTTCTTAGGTACTTTGGCAATTTTTTGTTTTTGTGCGTTTGGAGTTAGATTTTGAAACTTACAAATATGAGAGTAGAGTCAGACTCCTTATCCTCCATACCAGACTCAAACTCAGTACGGAGGGGGGTATAGCCAGATTTAGACTCAATTTTTAGGTGGGTACAGCTAGTGTATTGCAAACGTGTCGTGTCGTGTCAAATGAAGGAATTGGTTAACACGACACGTCTAACACGACGTGTTAAACGTGTCAAGCCATATTATAATTTATTCACTAAAAAGTCATTTAAAAATATTTAAATAATTTTTAAAATAGAAAATTATAACAAATTATTGAAATTTCATATATTAAAATAAAAAATAATGGTTGAATCAAAAGATTATGAATAAAAAGTTATTAAATTTATAATAAAACTCAATATAATTTAATAATTCTAAATAAAAATAATTTTTATCATGTCAACTTGTGTCATGTGTCGTGTCGTGCCGTGTCACGTGTCAACTTGTGTCGTGTTAAGATGTGTCAATGTCTGAAAATTTCCAACAAGACACGACTTTGACATGACAGGTTGACACGCACGTGTCATGATGATTCCATAGACGTGTCGTGCCAACACGCTCGTGTCGTGCCAACACGCTCATGTCGTGCCAACACGCTCGTGTCGTGCCAACACGCTCGTGTCATGTCATTTTGGAAAACACTAGATACAGCCAGCCTCAGACTCAAGCTCAGTACGCAGGGGAGTACAGCCATCCTCATCCACACATGGGGAGCTAGCCCCTTACGCCTACCCCACACCTTCTATACTTAGTCGGGTTGATACTTATTACGGCACCCCACTAGATGACCCATTCACACTTACCTCTCACCGTGTATTCGGACATTCTGGGACGTCATCTAGTAGACCGCCTCATCATCCGACTCTAGTTCCTATGACTCTTCCTCCCTCCTTATCTAGTCAGGCTTTTAAATAAATATTAATATTTTCTATTAATATATATTAAATAAATATTACTTTTAAATAAATATTAATATTTTCTAATATTTTTATTTTTTTATTATTTTTATTAATTTTTGTCAAGCAAAATTTATGGTACGATAGGATCGGATTCCAATAATATTAGTTTTAAAATTTGAATTTTTTTTCATTTATTTTCAAAATTGTGTGAACATTAAACTTAGTTTTTATTTTTTTGGCTTTAAGCAGATTGAGCTAGAACTATTAGGCCTACTTTATCGATGTCTAGCTCACAATATTATATTGAAGGGCCTTCAATAGTTCGACCTTTGGACCTTCATATGTATTGCATAGTTGTCCTCACATTAGCAATTGAAAAATTAAGTGTCTTACATTACAAGTGACAGAAATGCCTAACAACCTTAATGTAACAATATAAATTATGTTATTTGATTGAGAAATTTGTCATTGAACTAATTTTATTCTCTAAACAAAGGAAATCGTTTCAGTTTGACACGACACGATGGAGCTGATATGGTGCAACAGGCACAGGCTAAAGCCAGAGTAGTGAGCTAGGTATCTAAAGCACTGTGGGTCAGAATGGCAGCAAAACAAAGCAAGAGGGGGCTTGTCATATCATATACGCCAACGACATGGAAATGTGACCTACAAGACTTGTTGTTTTGTCAAAAGTAAAACCACTTTTCCTGAGTTGCTACGAGGAGATGCACCCAAACCGGGAATAGACTGGAGTCTGGAAAAATGCACGTTTAATTTGTCCAACTGATCCGAGCAAGAATCCTTACACATATGAAAGGGAATAGTATATTTTTCAAATTCTTTTTCCCTCTATTATTTTTTGATATGGATTAAATTATTTACGCTTGGACAGTGTTTGTGGGGGACCAGTGGAGAACTCTTTTGCATGGATTTGATGGGGGACCGAATTTCTAAAGAGAAAATGCATTTATAATTAAGAAAAATATGAAACAATTATCTCTCCTGTAGTCCTGTGTTCTGCGTCTCAGGCATAAGAAACCAAGTCTATTCTACTTGGTGCAGTAGATATATTTTATTTATTGATAATTTGTGACAGATTTTGCTTTTCTTTTTTGTTTTGTTAAGATGTAAGGATTTAGCCTCGAATCATACTAATAATGGAGAAAACTGCCAAGTCTTTGTTGAAACATAAAAGACATGAAACAAGGAGGATTGAGACATCAATCTAAATAAAAAGAAAATTAGAGAATCAGCTCTTGGTCTAGTGGTAAAGAGTAATGCATCTTAAGTGAAAGGTCGCATGTTCGAAACTCGGCTGGAGTCTTTCATAGACATTTAATTTAATTTTAAAATAATTGGAAGACTTGATCCCAATTTATCTATAAAAAAATATATATATAATTAAGATTAAATTTTGTAATTAGGACCATTGTGTGTGAACTTGCAATAAATTGTAAGATAAAAGGATTGAGACACCGTTGGCTGTCTGTGTTGTGTATATCCCTAAAATTTATGGAGCATCTTTCTCTGCACTAAATAAATTGTAAAGATAAAGGAGAAATCAGCATTTGTTAACAGACTGATTCTGATCTCCAAATCATGCATTTATTAATAATGCACCTGCCCTCGATCGTCAGTTGCAAAAATTCTATTCTGAGTAAGAGTGAGCAAAAACCTCAAAACTCGTGAGCTAACTCGAGCTCAACTCAGAAAAATCTCAGTTGTAACTCTATCTAACAGAACTCGAGTTAAACTAATTAACTCAGTTAGTTGACGAGTCGAGTTTGATTTGAGCTCAAGTCAGCTCGTAACTCATGAGGAGACTCATGATATAATTAATTTATATTACAAATAGTATTTATCAACATAATTAATCATAAAAAAATTCTTCTTATGTATGTTTACTTAAAATAATGGTAACATTCAGCAGATTGAGTTTCAAGACATCTTGTTTCAAATCAATAGAAATAATATAAAATATAATAATTTTGTTTTTTTTTAAATATTGTATATGTCAAAAAGTTTTAATATTAGAATAACATATTAACTAAATAAATAAAAGTTTGAAGGATATATGCTTATTTCAAGCTAGCTCGTGAGCCACAAGCTAGCCGAGTTTGACCCAGTTTGAAAGGCTTGAAAGTATTTCTAACTTAGCTCAAGCCAACTCGAGTTACAACCAAGTCGAGTTTGAGTTGTCCCCAACTCGCTCGATTTCGACTCGTGTACAACCCTAATTGTAAGCCACCAGCCAAGAAAATACGCTCATTCTGGTAGGTGCATTCATCTAATACACAATCTAGGTGAGAAGCTATGTAGGTTTTTGTGGGTCCCTTAAAAAAAATTACATGACATAATAATAATTTGTAATTTTTTTAAGGTGGCGGGGACCCATCTCAAAAATTCGAAGGACCCAGGTGGGCAGATTATGTTTTCTTTGAATCACATAGCGGCTCTTACAAAATTGTATAAGACCCAAATCACATTCGTTCATGGTGAATCATCTTCTCCCTTCTTCCGCAATGAAACTTATTAAGACAAAACTAGAAACATAATGGGAGATGCTTGGATGAATAATTGTCTTGTAGTGTGTGTGTAGAAAGAGAGGTGTTAAAAAAATTCCTAATTAATCTATTATACATAATTATCAGAAAAATAGAAATTCATAGGAAATTATTGTATTTTTTTATTGTCTTGAATTATTATTTTATATATTGATATATTTTTTTGGATTTTGTGTTATTATTATAGATATATTTAATTTCTCATAATTTTTTTATGTTACATTATTTTAGAATTGTTTATTTGAAAATTATTGTTACACTATGTCTATATAAGACATTATGTTCTATTTAAGTAATATATATATATAGAGTTTTGCTATGGTGAGTTGCAACTCACCAAAGGGTCGGTGAGTCGCGCTCAAAACTCCTAAATCTAGTTCAAAATGACCGATCCAAACCGTCCAATATGATCTCTATATTGAAATCTCCATGCAGACCAAATTTTATATTTTTTTGAAATTTTTAAGTATTTTTTCGGATTTTTAAAAACTGTTGTTTTTTAACGGTTCAGAACTAATTAGATTAACGATTTTCTAAAATTTCAAAAAAATACTTAAAAATTTCAAAAAAATGTAAAATTTGGTCTGCATGGAGATTTCAATAGGGAGATCGTATTAGACGGTTTGGATCAGTCATTTTGAACTAGATTTAGAAGTTTTGAGCGTGACTCACCGACCCTTTGGTGAGTTGCAACTCACCATAGCAAAACTCTATATATATATATATTGTAGACCCTACTGATGACACGAATTCCTAACTACGCCCTTGACACAATCTGTTTGAACTGAGAAAACACTATATAAATATGCATCGTTTTTAAATAATTTAGTTATTTGAATCCAGAAGAAATTATAGATTTTATTCTCTATAAATTGTTATTCAAGTATGTTTTGTGTTATAACTATCTAAATATTATAAACCTAGTGTTACCTTTGCCAATTTATTGCGTTACAAGTTAATAATATTGTTTTTGTGTTCACAAAATACATAGCAGCTGAAAGCAATGGGACAATTAACGAAAATTGCACATGAAACCGTAGTACTATAAATAAACTTATAGAAACTAGTCGTCAATAGTTTTGGGATGTTACAACTTGCCAAATTATGTCGGATTGACAAGGATGGATGGGCCTACTGGGCCTCCAACTGGTGAAGATTCTCATGGCCCATCTTAATTACCTGATTTTCTTCACCAATGCAGCTACAAAACGAAACACGACTGATTTGATTGAGAAATCAATTTTGGCACTGAATCCCAAGCCACCTACACTACATGCACATACACATGAACTCCATGCGGTAGTCTGACCTATATGCTCATGATTTGAGCCACAAATCTGACCCACCTACGTCAATCCCTTCCATAGTTGAACCCACATTTCAAATCTTGATCTAAAAGGGATCCTAAAACAATTAACCTAATCTCATGAACAATGCATCTGAAAAAGTTTAGGAACTTTTCATAACTGAACTGAAGTTGGTTTCTACTCGCAATACCAAGTATAAGTTTGTGCTGTTCACAGAGGATTTTGAGTTGTTTCTTACAATATTACAAATGGAGGATTCGACCAGTACAGTACTTCAAATGACCTGATGAAATATAAATGATGAACTATATAACGGTAGTATGATTTGCTTGTCATTGCTTAACCCATTCGTAGTCTATGCATGTGTTGGTTTACTACATACAAGACAATACATCTTAGCATGTTTATTATTTCAATGGGAATTAAAATTCTAGGGAGTGATAAGTACAGTCTTGCACTGTATCATCTCTATCATCCCAACTCAAAAATGAAAATTCAGTTGGGGAGCGCCTTTTCTTTTTTGACGCTAGCGATTCCATTCTCCCTTTTTTCGCATCCTTCCCTCCCTTACTTTCCTTGGTCTCACGCGCATCCCTCCCCTCTAACTTCTATTTTTGGCGCCGCGGTAGAAGCACCTTTCCATTCCTGATGCGTTTTCCTCTCTCTCCTTTCCTTTGTTTCTCGACTCTCGTCTACACTCTATATACTTATATTAAGATAATCACTTATTACACCTAACTGAACATTACGGTTACAAGATGATACTTTCTTATATCTAATAAACATATTAATATGGTAATCTCTTGTTACAACTTACAACTAACTGAATATTTATAATTTATAAATTGAACATTTATTCTTATAAGATTATTCTTGTTCAACTAACTGAATTTTTTTACTTAATAAACTGAACATTTATGTTTATAACATTTAATAATTGAACATTTATGTTTTTAATATTTTGATAATCTGAACATTTATACTTAATAAACTGAACATTTATGTTATAACATTTAATAAGTGGACAATTATGCTGATAATATTTTGATAATCTGAACATTTATACATACTAAACTTAACAGTTATGTTTATAACATTTAATAACTAAACATTTATGATTATAATATTTTGATAGTCTCAACATTCATACTTAATAAAATGAACATTCATACTTACTATACTAAACATTTAGAGATAGGCTAAAATCAGCCACGACTGACGGATGGACCCGTCAGCTACGATTATATCTCAATTTTTACGGTTCTAATGGTTAATCTGAACCGTTCAATGTGTTCTCCATATTGAAATCTCATTGGAGATCAAATTTTACATTTTTCTGATTTTATTTACTATTTTTTTGAGAATTTTAAAAATCATAGTTATTGAAGGGTCCAGAATTGTTTAGATTAAGAATTTTGTAAAATACCAAACAAATACTAAAAAATTTCAGAAAATTATAAAATTTTGTCTCCAATGAGATTTCAATATGGAGAACATATTGAATGGTTTGGATCGACTGTTAGAATCTCGAAAATTATGATTTGATCGTAGCTGACGGTCTCATCCGTCAGTCGTGATTGATTTTAGCCTATCTCAAACATTTATACTTAATAAAAATGAACACTTATGCTTGTAACACTTATGCTCTTTTATTACAAATAACTGAACATTTACACGATTTAGATTCACATTTATAAGAGAGAAAATGAAAAGGAAGAGAAGTAGGAGATCTGGATCGCAAGGAGAAGGAGGAGGTGAGATGAGGAAGAGGAAGACGAGAAGAGGGAGGTAAGATGAGGCCGTGGAGTGATCGAAGAGAGATGAATCGTGGAAGGGAAGGTCGTATCTAATGAAAGAAGGAGAGGAAGAGAAGGGGGAAGAGGAGATTGCGGGTCAGGGGAGAGAAGAGAGGCAAAAGGAGGGAAGGCGCTCTCTGATTTAGATCTGTATGTGCGTGATTAGAAAAGTAAAGGAAATGTGTGGATGGAAGGGAGAGGAAGCAAGGGGAAACACTAGAGTGGGATGAGATGGATAACAATTTTTAGGATGGTTGTAAGTAATTCTCATTAAAATTTATTGACTAATCAAATAGTAATGTGATATGAATGAGTTATCTCCAAACAATGATAAGATATCTCTTTTGTTTAAAATATTAATAAGTTATCTCTAATTGTGAGTTATCTCTAATCTAATAAGCTCTCCCACTAATCATATGGATCATATCATATATAATTAGAGGAACAAAATACATGTGAAAATATCCCTAATTCCCTCCTAGCCTTAGGGGCATGCAAGCCTAACAAGTTACATTAAAATTAATCCAAGTTAATTAATCATGGCACCAAACGTCTTACACACATTCATTCACATGCATTCACAATACAACACACAAGGCATTGGTGTCTTGGGCCATACTAAACCCACGATCCTTCTTACAAAAATAAGTTAGCATAAGTCCCTACGTGTGTAGTTTGTTTCTTAATTAACAACAACAAATTAGAATCTTTGCACATTGCTCGTTGCTCGGGTTTTTCGCATAAAAGTTCAATTTTTTAAACAACAAACTTGCTTGAACCATTTAAAAGCCATTTCAACATTTGAAAACAGAAAGGAGGAACATTAAGGAGTGTTCTAATTAACAATTCAACTAATTTGATTAATTAGAAAAATATTTTAACTATTTAAAATATTAAATGGGACCCGATAAAATCTGAAATTTTTTAGTCTCCAAAAAATCATACAAACTCCGTATCATGAGTGTGACAACCCGTAAAAATTTCAAGAAGAGATCACTTACCATCAGAGAGAAACAAAAAAAAACAAATCCTCAGATTGTGCGCGAAACACCATTATCGGATTTTCTGTTTTTGTCTCAATCTTTTGGTCTGTAGGATCATCTTCCAAAATATTTTCATGCAAACACTTTATATAGAAAATCTACTATATGCTATTGGCTACCAATCCAAGGAAAAAAAACCAACAAGGTCTATTCAAAATCATCAAGTTAAAAGGCGTACAAATAACTAGCCCTGTTCTGAAACAGACAGACGACGAAAAACTTTTGACCCAGTTGAAGTATGAAACCTTTATGAAAAACCTTGAAATTAATTTTCACAGATTTCTAACTTAAAGTAGAACATCTCTATGTAAACACTTTTCCACAAAGTTATCTCAATAAGTACAGTTTATCAAAACAATCAGTTTGTTTGAAAAATAGATCTGACAACCTATTCATTTTCCATGACTTGAACGTCCACATAAACTCTAAAACATGTAACAAATTTTATATGTCCAGAAAGAGTATCAAGTTAAAAAGATTTCTAGCTAAGAAAAACAGATAGCTATTTTCGAAAAATAATCCTACAAGCCATAAACACAGAACTGTGCAGACAGAAATTGGTTATGCGCACCGTTACCGTTTAATTCTCCAAAAATTCATAACTACTTAGAAAAGGGTGAAACCAGTGGAAAAAGGACCACATCTCATAGATCTACAACTTTCAACTAAAAGAAATTGTTTCTGAAAGCTTTTCCCAGCGAAAAAACCAAAACAATCTCGAAAACAGAGAACAGATCCAGACAGCAAGCAAGTGCATCGCTAATTATTGTTAATTAACAACTTCTCACTTAATTAAATACTAAAACAGTCTAATTACGACCAAGACTTTGATATCACTGTTAAAAAGTATTTTTCATGTGTAATTTTAATTTTTATTACATTTAATAACCATTAACAAGCACACAAACACAAGAAGATCTAGTAATTAGCCTTTTTAACACACAAGAGAGATAAGAATATGCGTTTAACCTCTTTTTGTATCGTAACGAAGAGGCGCGACCATGGCATAGGAGGCGGTGGCGTACTCGTCTCCTTCTCTTATTCTCTTTTCTAAGGTCCACTAAAAGATTAATCAACTTCACAAGGTTTCGTGTTAGCGAAACGTGTGAAATCGCCTAATCCAATAGTTCGCCTTTATCTTCTAAATCGATATCTTGGAGAGGTGGCTATTGCTCAACTCATGAGCAAATACAAAATGCAATTAAAATAGCTCTCCATGGGAGAGGAGAAGGTGGCGGCTAGAGAGGAGAAAAAGAGAGAAGAAAAACTAGATTTTACTTTTTCCAAATTGTGGTCCTTATATAGCCATCCAAATCTAACCATTGGGGACCACTTCATGTTAGAAAGTGATGTGCCTTAATATGAGCTTCCAAGTCCATATTAGTTGGTCTTTAATTACCTTTAATACTCTCCTTTAATTGCATTTAAGTTGGGCTCATATCGGATAATCAAAAGATAGTCCATTTATTTAATATAATTTCGATAATCATATTAAATGTGTTGAACAAAATTAATTATCAACTATTTGATAACTATTATAGGATTAGACTTTGCATTAATTAGTTTCATATGATCCATTTGAAATAATTAATTATAACGGTTCGCAACGGTATATAATTAATTAGTCAACATATCATATATTGCATTCTCCAATGCAAGTAAACTAATATTAATGCATTGTTGATTAAGAGCCTTTAATTCGTGTGACCCTCGAGAATTTATGTCATATTGGCCATGAAAATTAAATTGCTATTTATTTCCAATAATCATAAGCGGTATCTAGCAACACATTATGATTCCTAATTAACATAAATAAACACTGTACAACTATAGTATTTCAATCCTGCATAAGAAATAAAGTATTTCCTTGTTTTGATTCTTATGTCACATGATATCACTGTATAATTCAAGATAGGAATGTGTCATTCTTGCATATTGTACATTTCTTGATCTTAGAGATGATCATCTAGTTTGCATGCATAAGATCTAACTCTATCAAGGAGCGTCCAACAGATATCATCACTCACTAGGTATACTAATGAGAGACATACATTTCTCTTGATAAACAATTTTTCCTCGTACAGTTCAAGAGAATATAAATAAAGTCCGTATAGCAGCCTTTATCAGGAATCAACGTTAGACGATATTTATAGAACATATTCTCATGTGGAAAAGTTGAACATCTCAAACTTAGAATCAAACTCATATGAAATAAATAATGACACATAACACAATCCATATATTTATTTCATTGGATCATGTCATGTATTATGTTCCGATAACATACACATATGACATATGCAATTAAGTTGGTAACTTCTTACTTATGATTTGTAGAACTTAATCATCACTTAACTTGCATACTAATCTTATATGATAATTAATGTTCCTTGTTAATTATCAAGATTAAGGACAGTTTAAATTTATTATTGTCATTCTAATGAATGATCAACAGAGATTTACAATTCAGATCCTCAACCTGAATGATCTGTCAATAATAATCTCTAAGAACAAATGATTAAATATCATCAATAACATAAACTAATATTTAAGTAATTAAACTGTTGACTTCTAGGACATAACTCCAACAATATAAGAGTTTATGAGTATTTTTCTATTTCTCAAATGTATTTCTCTTATCTTATCTCTTTCTACAGCGGGTTTATTAAGTACTAACGGTACGCTATACCTTTTTTCTTATTTTACAATTCTATCCTTTTAATTATTTTATTTCTCAACAATTTCTTTTAATTCCACAGCCACTCTTAATTTCAGCGTACATATACATTGCTTGCCAATAAATTTTTGGCACTATTTTGCAATTTGCATCTAAATGTTAATGTTTATCAATAATTGTTGGCATTATTTGCAATTAACATCTGAAAGTTGTATATATAATACCCGATAGTATATATACATAATATTAATTGACCTCCACCATTCCATTTATTTTGATATCTAGTTATATGAATTATTAACATCCGTAACCACAGTGTAATATAATTGTCGGCCGGATGTCATATTGAAGTACGTACATATATAATAAAAACGTTTAAGAGAACCAGCTCTTGGTCTAGTGGTAAAGAGCAATGCATCTTTAGTGAAATATCGCAGGTTTGAAATCCGGCTGGGGGTCTTTCATAGACATTTAATTTAAAAATAAATTAGGAGGCTAAACTAGGGGTGAGCAAAAAACTCGCAACTCGTGAGCTAACTCGAACTTGACTTAGAAAAGCTCAGTTGTTACTCAAGCCAACGGAACTCGAGTTAACATAACTCGAGCTGAACTAACTCGGTTAGCTGACGAGTCGAGTTTGAGTTGAGGTCAACTCAGCTCGCAGCTCATGAGCTGACTTGTGAGATAACAAATTTATATTTTAAATATGTATTATCAACATAATTTATGAGTATTAAAAATTTATAAATTAATTATAATAATTTTCTACTTATATATTTTTATTTTGAATAATATTACATATGATAGATTGAGTTTCAAGACATATTTTATTTCAAATCAATAGAAAGAATATAAAAGATAATAATTTTATTGTTTACAATATTGTATATGTGAATAAATTTTAATGCCAGAAAAACATATAAAGTATAAAGTAAATAAATAAAACTTTGAAGGATATACGTTTATTTCAAGCTAGCTCGAGTTGTGGACGAGTCAAGTTTGAGCCAGTTTAAAAAGCTCGAAAGTATTTCTAACTCGGCTCAACTCAACTCGAGTTATAGCCGAGCTGAGTTTGAGTTGTCATCAACTCGCTCAAACTCAGCTCGTATACAGCCCTAGGCTCCCAATTTATCTTCAAAAAAAAAAAAAAGGTTTAAGTTCGGTCAGGTTGTCCGCATAATAGGCTATGTCAGCTTAATTAACCGCTGTCACTTGCGTGAAAACAAATAGAAAAAAAAAGAAAGAAAAAACAATTAATCCAAGCACCCCCAATGTTTTGGTCTATATATCTTTCAAAAATGGCGAAAATTGCATCATATTAATTGTGCATTTTAGTTAAAAAAAAAGCAACATTTTAATTTCAGAAGTGTGCATTCTAGAAGTTATTAATTGATGTTCTCTTTTAGGAAAAAAAAATTACGGTTGAATTAGAAACTAGAGAGAGTTTACGACTGTCAAAATTGTCTGGAGATACTTGCAATCACTGATTAATTGTCAAGATATACATAACATATAGGGTTGCAATGCTCGTTTGCAACTATGAAGTACTAATTTCATTTAGAAAAATATACGTGCTTGTGGTGGTCCGAATAGGAAGTGATCGTGTGGGAGTGCTTGTGATGGTCCGAATAGGAAGTTGTTATCATTGCCGTTAGAGAAAATAATTTTGAATTTGTACTATGAAAGAGAAGCAAAGTCACATCTACACAGCATATTAGATCGTATCAGATCGCTTGGGCCTACTCTGACATTGCTTATGCAATCAATGAACTAACAGGATCAGGAGAAATAAAAAAAGAAAGCGTGTTCTATAACCAGGTTTCAACATTTCATAGCGCATAAATCAGAAAAAAGTGTACTGTAAAGAAAATAAATAATTAAGTAACAAAAATGGAGGGGGGGGGGGGGGAGGGGGGGACTATGATGATGTATATTAAATGCATAAAAAAGGAGCCGCAAAACTAAAATAAATAATATTTCAGAAGTGAAAACTAGCTAGGTGAAAATTCATAATGATTATTTATATATATATATATATTTATACAAAATTATGTAAATTATGACTTTTTTCTTGCTGAATCTCGTAGTTCTCAATTGCGAGTGCTTCCGGTTTCCTTACAGAAAAAAATCTTTTAATATTTCTTACATATATGTTATTTTTTTTAGGTCAGGTGGCAATTACCACACCAATAAATTTTATTAATATTAATAAAAATTAAAAAATATTTACAGAAAAAAAGAGTGGAAAGAGAAAAGAAAAAAAAAAGAAAGAAAAAAAAACTAAACTAAACTATACCGTTTTTAAAAAAAAAAGGAAAACTTCTAGGAATGCTTTGACTAGGAATCTACACATGCAATAATTTTCTTGAGTAGCAGCACCAGAGGTGTGTCCACTTTGTCGAAGATTTTTCTATTTCGAGCCTTCCAAATATTCCATGAGGTGGCAATCCAAATGATATCCCATTGATTGGAGCCCATCCATCGTTGAGAAAGTCAGAAATCTTGAATTTGTAGAATGAGGTCAAGAAGTGAAAGTCGGAAGCGAATTTGCACAAGTGACCAAACCGATTGTGTGAAGTGACAGTCAAGGAAAAGGTGAGAAGTAGACTCGACAAGTCCGCTATTGCAACAGTTGCAGGAGTTGTAGGAAGGCCAGCCCCTTGCGATAAGGTTATGTTGGGTCAGTAATCGATTCTGAAGCAACAGCCAAAGTAAAATTTTAACTCTCGGACGAGATTTGATTTTCGAGAGTCGGGGATGAAAATTAGCAAGGATTCCGGTGTTTGAAAGAATATGATAGGCACCAGAAGAGGTGTACAAACCAACAGAAGACCATTTCCAAGTGATGGGCTAGTTAATTATTATCATATTTTTTTAATGCAACTTGGGTCCGGATAGATAAAGTTACCAAATAGTAGTCAAGCTTGGTCAAGGGTGAATCTTCTCCAGACTCTGGCCACAAAAATCCATTGCCATGACAAATTCCAGGCTCAGTGACCGCTTCCAGCCATATTCTCTGACTTTTTTTTCCCCTGGCCGTGTATGGCTGCTCAGTTATGCAGAAATATACATATGAACAAAGAATTATGAAATCAAGCTTAGAACCCTGTTTACATGGGCAATAACAATATATTTAGAGTTATATGGTATAACCGTATAAGAATATTATATGATCGGTACTGTCAAGCTTTCCAATAAAAGATAAGAATATTAATCATATATGTTGGTGTTAAATACTAGGGTTAAATACTGGTTAGATATATACATTCCAGTAGCTAGACATACTCAAACTCTCAAAGTGACTTCATAAAATATGCATCGACATGACAAAGAGAGACTGTATGTGAACAAATTACGACATATATTCAAAGATTTAAATAGCGGATAGTGAGTTGATAGCGGACAACCTCGTGTCATAGCGGATAGCGGGTAGCGGTCATTTAGCGGCCGCTACGGGATCATAACGGGCATGCACAAATATACTTATTTATTACAACATATACATATTTTTAATTAAAAATTAAATATCATATTAATTATATGCATGTTAGAATAGTTAAATTTAACACATATACTTTACAATCTATTATTGCAATAGACAAATCTCATTGTACTTAATAGTAGATCAAGTCAGTCGGAGTTTATATGCAAAAGATATGTTCGTACTACTGATTCTATACTAGCACGTAATAAATTGTGTCGCTATATTTCTCTAAAATACCATTATAATGCATTTATATTTTGCTAATTTTTACTATTATAGCCACCATAAGAAATAAGATGCCAAAAATAAATACAGTTTTAAGTTATATTACTATATACCAATGAACACCGCTATAGCGGCACTTTTAGTTTCGCACCATAGCAGTCTACCAAGTCATACCGCTATAGCGGTTCATAGCGCCGCTATTTAAATCACTACATATATTAGATTTCTTTTTGTCCAACATTGATTTAGAACCTATATAACCTTTGGATCATAATTTTTTATTTGGTTTGAAGTTGAAATTATTGGTTAATTATCGAACACTCGCGTCGATATTTATTTTGAAAAAAAATAATTCAGATTATATATATACTTTTCAACGATATGATTTAAAACAGCTAGGAGATAAAAATACGTCGCTAAAATATCTCCTGTTTATTAGTTTTACACTTTTAGGATTCAAATTTAGATATGTTACAATACACACTTGAATATGCTAAAGGCGGCATGTTAACAAATTTTAAAATAAACGCGCGCTTGTAGGTTTTAATTTATATCATATTTTAGTGGCTATAAAATTGCTTTTTGACATTTTGTCCCATATATATGATTGGTGAAAATCCATTTTGACGGTTTTCTAGATATATATTGAATTTTAAACTTAAATATATGAACTCTAAAAGCATATATATATTTTTTTAGGATCAGGTGGCAAAGTACCACACCGACAAATTTTATTAAAAAAGAGAATATTTACACAAATAAAAGAAAAGAAAAGCAAAGAGTAATAAAAAACCTATACACAGGAAACTAAAAAAATAAAAATAAAAAGGCTAGGCATGTTTTGACCAAGAAGTTGTGCATGTAATGACCTCCTTCAGTACAAAAACCGAAGGGGTGTACTGATCTGAGAAGATACGCCTATTCTGCGCCTTCCAAATATTCCAAGCAGTGGTAGCCCAAATAGTGTCCCACAATTTTGATCCCTGACACCTGTGGGATAGCCAGAAATCACCGACTTCAAGACCGAGGTTCAATAAAGGAAGCCTGAATCGATATTGCACCAGTAACCAAATAGAAGATGCATATTGGCATTATAAAAAAAGGTGGTCGGTCGTTTCTACATAATTTGTACCGCAGCAAGGACAAGAGTTTGGAGAAGGCCAACCTTTTTTCATAAGATTTTGTTGTGTTAAAAGACGATCTTGTAGAAGCAACCAGAGGAAAATTCTGACTCTTGGTGGCGATTTCATTCTCCATAGGTGTGGGTCATACTTAGAATAGACGCCAGTGTTAGAGATCATCGAGTAGGCACTGGATGAGGAGAAGATTCCATTGACCGTCCATTTCCAAGTAGGGGTGGGAGAAGCGTTTGAAAAGGTGCAAGAAAGGTTGAAGAAAGGGGCATGCTGAAGGATATCTGTTAAACCGTATGAGACTCCACATGACACCAAGCCATTCAAATCTACAGTACCATAAAGGAGTTATATTGAGGAGGACCAAATTGAATATGGTTCGTGTTTGAGCTTCCAAAACCATTTCAGCAATAACGCTTGATTTTATCGCTGAAGATCTAAAATTCCTAAACCGCCATTGGATTTTGGTAGATAACATTTAGACCAGTTTACCAGACAGTGACCAACAAGACATTTGTGTTTTTCTTTCCAAAAGAACCTTTTTTTGATCCCTTCTAAGTGCTTTAGCAGCCAAGGAGACAACTTTAACACTTGCATATAGTGTAAAGGCAAAGATGTAAGGATAGACTTAATCAGAGCTAGTCTTCCCCCAATAGAAAGGAATTGGGCCTTCCAGCCGTCCAGCTTAAGTTGAAAAGCGTTAATTAGTGGCTGAAAGTGGATTTTTTTTCGGTCGACGGATGGAAAGGGGTAGTCCCAGATAAGTATTTGGAAGTTCCTTCGCTTGACATCTAAGAATAGAAACTACGGTCGAGTGGGAGGATGCATTGATGGAGATAGGTACAAAGAGACATTTTGCATCATTCACCCGTAGGCCAGATAGTTTAGTGAAGTTTGTAATTATTTCTAAGACTATTTGCAATGAATGAGAATCAGCCTCCATAAGAATTATGGTGCCATCTGCGTATTGCAGTGCACGTGGAGGGATCAGGATAGAACCAGAGATGAGAGAAGAAGCGTTATTGAAGAAGGATTGAAGAGCGTCTGTGACAATGATAAAGAGAAGAGGAGATAACGGATCTCCTTGTCTTAAATCTCTTTTGTGCAAGAAAAATGAGGAGAACCCCCTATTGACTTTGACAGCCGACGAGGAAGTATTGAGAATTTGAAGAATCCACGTAATGTAAGCTGCAGGAAAACCTCTTTCAACAAGAACATTTGTCAAAAAAGTCTAGGAAACAGTGTCAAAAGCATATATATTTGTTTGAGCTAATAGGATACTTAAAAGTTGTAATAAATATTTGTCGTCTTAAACTTCTATATATGTCAAGACAGAATGAATATTTGTTTTAAGCAAAAATTAATATACATATTAATAATGATGATTTATTTTTTTATGTAAACAAATGGAAAAAATAATAGAATATATTTGAGAAATATGAATTGAGTAACTATATTTTATTTATGGAAACAATGGTAAACCACAAAAATCTATTTTGTTGTCATTTAATTATTTTACCCTCACATATAGGAATTTGGAGCCTCTGACACCCGACCAAATTATTGCCTAATAGTACAAAAAGCACCCCTTTCTTCACAGTACGATCCAAAATTATCTATTCATCTATGATTTACAAGCCACGGCCAAACTCTTCCAAAAGGACCTGAAAAATATATATATTTTTTATGTAATAGCATAAGCCCGGACCCAAAAACCAATAAAATTTCAGAGCTGCACAGTGTTAAATTAGGTCCCTGTTGATATAAAAGATTCATCACCGTTCTCTATGCAAAAATATAGTCTATATATATATATATATATATTTTTTTTTTCTCTCTGATCTAAGACTTTATATATATATTTGAGTTGTCAGATTCTCGCTTGTTCTCATCTATTTGTCTAGTAGCACCCGTAGATCATTTTATTCTTACCTGGGTACGTACAAGGTACAACAGCTTTCTAAATTTTATATCAAATAATAAATAACGTGTTATTTGTGTATGCTTATTTATCATGCTATTCTATATTAAAAATCTTTAAAACCAAGGGAATAAATCAATAATAATTTGTTCGACATCAGCCTACTACAACTGGATCGTATGGTCACTAGCTCGTTTTCAGCTAGTAACTTCCCAGGTGAGAAGCTTAATTAGCTAGGCAAAATTTTACTGAAATTATAACACTTTGACATAAAAAAAATTGAGAATAGAACTTTTTATTATGTAATTAATTAAGTAAGTATCTATAAGAAATCTTCCATTTGTTTTAAAACAGCGGTCGACTTTAATAAAGAAGAGTGATTCTTAGTTACTCGAATAAAGAATTAATATCTTTTTTTATGTGCAAATTTAAATGTGTAGAGGGTCAATACTTGGCATCCTTCGCTATTTTAGTTTTTATAATTATATATATATATCATCTACCGTTGAACAGCCTCCTTATTATATATCATAAATTGGTTACTAAATTTTAATTTATCACTCTCAAATCATTGAACTTTTGTTTTGTTTCAAATAATAATCAGTTTTTAATATTTTGTTATAATAGTAATATTATTAAAGTGATGGAGTCATTCTAACTGTCAACTTAAAAGGAACTAATTATATTGAAAAAATACATATACTAATAAAAGATGACCATATGCTGGAAATTTCAGCTTATTTTTGTACATCATTATATTCAATTAATAATGATAAGGGTGGTATTTTCGGCAAACTTCTTTTAAAAGTATTATTGTACGTGGCTAAATGCGCGCAATACTTTTATTCTGAAAAGGATTTTTTTTTAATGATGTGATTACGAAATGTTTTTTTCTTTCTTAAATGTTGCTGATATAAACTCATATTCACAATAATGTCAACAATTCATAGGGTTAAATTGAAAAGTTAATGAATAATATAACTGGAATTAAATTAAACATAGTTATTTAATTAATTACATGGACCACGTACACTAAACTTCACTCATCAAATTTTTATTACTAATTACTTAATTAGTGGCTAATATGTAGACATGTTCCTTATCTTTCATTCCAGCGTCTACCTCACGTGGCATTCTGCCCGGTGTTTGTTTTTTAGCAAAGCCTTTACAAAAACCCTCAATACTTCATCACCTTCTCTTCTTGTCCCTCTTCTGTCTCCATAGAGCAAAAGTAAAAAAGAAACCTTTTTCTTTATATTTTGCTCTCTTTGTCCTTTCAGTGAAAGCTCAGTACCCTTTTTCCTTGAAATAGCTGCCATTAGATACTTCTCCACACAAAGACATGGCCTTGGAGGCAGTAGTCTTTCCCCGAGACTTCTTAGATTGCAAAATGAAAAAATGCAGCTACAACTACGACCCCAGTGCAGAATCACAAGTGAAAAATGTAGAAGGATTGGCTTCTTGCTCTTCTAATGTCAAAATCAGAGATTATGCTGAGCTGTCGGGTCAGGCGGCAGTAGTGGAGTCGGGAAAGAGGAAGAGAAGGAGAGTGAAGAGTGTGAAGAACAAAGAGGAGGTTGAGAACCAGAGAATGACACACATTGCTGTCGAACGCAACCGACGGCGGCTGATGAATGAGTACCTTGCCATTCTGCGGTCCCTGATGCCGGCCTCATATGCTCAAAGGGTCAGACACTCAGACTATTGATTTTATTTTTTGTTATATTTAGGAATTTAGGATTATAATTAACAATTTTGTCTTTATTATGAGCTAATATTATGATGTTGTATTGGTGTCACTGATTACAAGAAGAAAATAGAGAACTAGGTTGTGTAGCTCACGACTTGACATGAGTATTAATTATATTACCAAGGTTGATCGATTTCTATAGTATTTGATATTGTAGTTTCCTTGTTCCTTTAGAAAAAGGAAAAAGTAGTCTAGTGTCCTATTATTCTGATATTTTAATATAAATTCATCTCCAGTTGTCAGAAAAATAAAAAAAGGTTCGTCTCCCAAAAGATGTTTTTCCTTTTTCTTGTTTTGAAATCAGGAGGCAATGTCCTTTGGTTTCTAATCTCGGAAAAAATCCAGCAGAGTACATGACTGAAGTTTGAGTTCTGCACTAGGCACTAGGCAGGACTAGCATGCAGTGCATTAATAAAAGAAGAACCTTTTTCTTCTACATTAATGGCATTACTTGGACGCCTGAATTAAATTTACAAAATACCAAATCAATTTTATGAAAAAGGGATCAAATGATAAACTAAAACAATTATCTGCGAACTCTCTAATTAAAACGAAAAAAAATCTATGACAGGGAGATCAGGCATCCATTGTTGGCGGTGCGATAAACTTCGTCAAGGAACTCGAACAACAGGTGCAATCGTTGGAAGCATGTAAACGAACCAAAGATGACCCCACCGATTCTCCGCCTTTCTCAGATTTCTTCACATTCCCTCAGTACACTTGTATTAACAGACAACTAGTTGCTCCTAATGGGAGTTCAAGTGATTCAGTCGCAGATATAGAGGTGACAATGGTGGAGAGCCATGCAAACGTGAGAGTTCTTTCAAGGTGCCGGCCAAAGCAGCTTGTGAAGATGCTGATGGGTTTGCAGAGTCTTCGGTTAACGACACTGCACCTTAATCTTACGACTACTGTCGATCAGATGGTTCTTTACTGTTTCAGTCTTAAGGTAAATATACCATATACCATTAAAATTTTATGTAGGCTTAATTAATTGTTTAAATTAATAACAATACAGTTGTTGTGTTTCCATCCTTGTCATATAACTTTCATAATGATCTGTCACTCCTATTGTATATTAATTATTGACATGGAGGATTTGTTATTGCAATAACTATATATGTAATTATGTATTAACAAAATGATTGCACGGGTACTTAGCTATACTAAATCGTTGAGCTTTGACATTTTGCATTAATTTGTGTATTCTTCTCTGAATGTAGGTTGAAGATGATTCCCTTCTCTCATCGGTTGATGATGTTGCGACTGCTGTACATCAAATTATTCGAATGATCGACAAAGAATGTACTGGTACCTGATTTGGTGTTATGTAAAGGAGTATCAGTACCCTAGTGAAGTAGTTCAACATATCATGTAGATATTTTGAAATGAATGAGTTGCATGCTCATTTATCCTTGGATAAAATTAATATTTCAACTGATCGTGTAAATAACTTAAATGGAAATGAGTCGCATGTTTTTATCCTAGTTTTTTTCTGTTTTAATTTTTTTAACAGATTTCTGCATGATAATTAAGATTTTACTTTCCTATATATCCAATATGAATTGGATTATGAAGGAAACAAAAATTGAACGTTCAATTTCCATTTCATATAAGAAAATAAAAATTTTGTTGCCATGCAATTGAAATGATGAGTCTGGAGATAATAATGTGAAATGGCAGGGCCAGGGTGTACAGAATCGTAGAGCTGTAAAAAGGTTCAAGAAAGGCTATATAATGGAGGATAAATCTCTGCTGCTTTTCTGCTGGCTTCCCAAAAGCAGAAATGCAAGATTTTGCTCCTTTTAATCTGTCCAATTGATCCATTTATATATACATAATTACATACATACACACACAATCAATAAGAAGAAGAAATTTGCTTTTCATTTAACCTAAATCTTTTGCGATCTAAATTTTCAGAAGAATTTTTGTTCAATAATCCCATGACTGACGCCTCAGATATATTTGTGAATAGCAAAGTCTCTTTTCATGGACGGCTTTTTGAGATAGATGCTTTCTTTTTCGTGATTTTCGAGATCTGTGCCTGATCTGAAAATGAGTTGAGACTTGTGCCCGATTTGAGGAAAACAGTGAAATACAACTATAACATCTGTCGACAATTCGGCTTGCATATATTCCCACATAGACCAAAAAAAACAAAATTTATTTAAAAGCGAATAACTTAATTAATTATCTGTTAATGAATTTGAAAAGATTTGTTTCTGAATAAAGTCTTATGTTGTTTGGCTGGACTTCAACAACTATGGGGATCTCTCAACATCATGACTATACCAGAGTATACCTATGTATTTTTTCTTCTTACTAGCAATTGTCAACATCATATGTCGTGTACATTTCATTTTTGTTCTGAACCAGGCATAGATCTTAAATCCCCTTCATTAGTAGGTCCTATGGATTTGTAATATTTGTAGGGTTATATTTATAAGAGAATAAAAGATAGTTAATTAAAAGAGCTATGATGAATGATTAGAAGATGACAAACATGAACAGGACCTTGTAATAGACCAAGAGCCGCTTCTGATATTATTACATTATAATAAGCCGGTATTGTTCCAAAGCTTTAGTTTTATTTACACCGGAGTTCCAGTAATGTGAGACAAAATAGAATCAGAAAGGGACGAACCGCATTGAAAATTACATATTTCAGAGTTAACTTGTCAGCATATTGTGCACGTAATCATGGAACTGCAATTTTTTTTCCCTTTCTTTTCTTTTGGTCAAGCATGGATAGACTGTTGAAAAAGAATGTTGACTGGTGTAAATATTTTTGTCATTGAGCATAAATTTCATCATCGAATTATAGCTTTATTAGTTAAAATCTGATCACTTCTACATTGTTTTGCTTAACGACATAATGATATATACGTAATATAATGTTTCAATTTCGCTTTTAAACTTGCCACGAAAATTTTGGTTGCTTTCGTATTTGAGTCGACAAAGAAAAACTAACGAGATCGTCCATATACCTAGTTATGCACTTTAAATTTTACCTCCCAAATTTTTTTTAACTATGTAATTTTTCGTGCACTTTAAATTGCACACTAAAATATTCTAGCTAGCATACTAGCATAGTGTATAACACAGACTTATTCTTGTCAATATAAAACAACAAGCTAGCATATATACGCGTTTATTATTAAGTCAAAATGTATAATTGACAGGTATTAATAGTTGTCTTAAATTTCTCATCTATTATACATATCGTCTAAAATACACACTTAACCGTTACATAATAAATACTTAAGCAGAAATGAACACTTGTTACTTTCATTTCTAATTTTCAAAATAATTTAAAAATAGATATATACATAGCTATTTTATAATGCACGTGCATCTTGTTATACTAAATTGAAAATATATTTTTCCATTTCATATTTTTATATATTATTACTATTTGAAAGTTAATAAAAAATAATTAATGACCATCAGCCAAGTTGACGCATTAGGTCAGATCTAAGCAGCTTGAGCGGTTTGCTCGACGAGTTGACATGATCCAAGCCGTCTATAATATAATTAGTCACTGAAAAAAATTAGATATGTGCCGCTACAAAGTTGAAAATTTAGAGATTTTTAAAATTGTCATTCTAAAATTGTCATATCAATAACACAGTACATACTTGATTTAGCATTTTTGCCAAACTTTTTTGCTCGGCAAAAAGTGAAAGAGGGGATATGGGTATTTTGAAGCACGCATTCGTGCCATCTCAATTTATTTTTCCGAAAAAATGGAGATGAAACATTAATTAGTGAAAAAGATGAATTCTGAAAAGAATCACTTATTATGGAGAAAGTTTAATATGCACCATAGTGTATAGGGAGTTTTATACACCGCGGACTTTTTCGGGAGTATTTTTGTAAATTGACAAATTTAATTTAACCAATCTAATCTACATATTGAGATCTCATAGCAAACCAAATTTTACAATTTTTGAAATTTTATTACTATTTTTTTCGAATTTTTTAAAATCTGCCATTTTTTGAAACAAACTACTATTTACAGATTCCAAAAATGGCAGGTTTTAAAAAAATCGAAAAAATAGTAATAAAATCTCAAAAATTATAAAATTTGGTTTGCTTTGAGATTTCAATATGTAGATTAGATTGGTTAAATTAGATTTGTCAATTTACAAAAATACTTCCAAAAAAGTCCGCGGTGCATAGAACTCCCTATGCACTAATTGCATATTAAAATTTCTCCTTATTATGTAGCGAGTTTCAATATAATACTAGATGAGGAGAGGCGGCTTCGCCGCCATTTGATAAATTTTGATGGCTAAATCTATCAATATATAAAGAAATATATATTTCCAATATATCTATTTTATATCTACTTTATATATAAAGAAAGAACTATATATCTTCGATGATTGGTACAACTATTTTTAATATATTTAACAAAAAAATATTTTTAATTAAAAGCCAATGCAGTCACTGCTTTTAATTAAGAAGGGTAAACTTCTAGAATTGTGATCGATCAACAAAAATTGGAGGGCTTATATTGCATGTCGTATGAGGAGATAATTTATTTTTTCTATAGATTAGACATGAACTATCTTAGACTTCCAAATATATCTACCTTAGATTTCTAAATATATTTAATTTTTAAATTAAATAATGATTGGTAGAATTATTTTTAATATATTTAACCAAAAAATATTTTTAATTAAAAGCCAAATGCAGTCACAGCTTTTAATTAAAAATGGTAAACTTCTAGCATATATTCAGATTGATCGATCAACGATAAATTGGATGGCTTAGATTGCATATCGTATGAGGGGATAATTTTTTTTTTCTATAAATTAGACATGAACTACTTTAGACTTCCAAATATATCTACCTTAGATTTCCAAATATATTTAATTTTTAAACTATTTTTAATTTATATAAATAACAGTGTAAAAAAATTGACTCTATTTTTTACCGCATTTTAAATTTTAAAAAGCGGCCACGGATTTTAATTTATAAATATCTTAGATAACACACAAAAGGGAAGCTATTTTATGGCAGAAACTAAGCCAATAAGAGAATGTCGATGTCAGAGAAATCTCTATTACCACACCTACCGGACATTGACTCTGCTCCTCTTTTATTAATATTTTTTCTTTTGAAAAAAGGCAAAAGCCCTGTTTCTTATAGAAACAAAAGTATTACGCTCCTCTTTTATTATTGGTTACTTTATTTGCACTCATCAAATTAAATATCACATCTTTGACTAAATTCTAGGAAATTTGGTGAAACCCGAAAAAAAAGTATCCCATGTTTTGCTAGAATAATGAAATTAAACAATTTATTCAAAAAAATTTTGAGCGTCCGATCAAGATCGAGATCAAGTCAGTGACAAAACAAAAACTAAAAAAACAAAAGCAATTATGTGACTATTTAGTACTTGCCATATCAATAATTGCGCAGGGAATATATGATATATTTATCAAAAAAAAGTATAGAAAATATTACTGACAAGTTTTTAGAGAAAAGAAAAATTATTTGGTTGATCAAAATTATGCACAGTCCATGGTGCAAATCTAACAAGCCAGAAGCAATACTGAGGAGAGTCTCTTTGACTTAAAAGGTTAATCCCAGCTAGACCTGTCAATTCCATTACGTTTCGAAAGTTTCCGTTTCGTTCCGTCCAAACGGAACGTTTTTTTTTGAGTAAAAAGTGCAGGTCAAGCCCGACACCTTTTTTCTTTTATATATAAATATAAAATGAAATGAAGTTAGTTCTTACATCTTACAGCATAGGCATTACAGTGGAAAGTGTTTCCAAAGGTTGGAAACAAAAACAAGAAAAACTATAACTCCTTTAGAAAAGGTAGAAAGTAAATAGAAAAGAGAACCACAAAAGAAACAGAAAAAGTAATGAAGGTAAGGGAAACTCTAGTCAGGATGCAGCATCCTCCAATCTTCAAATATGAGCATTGCTGTGGAATGTGGTTGGTTATTGGCATCAGAGAAGGTTCTTAAGCATCTCTCTTTCCAAATGAAATAGCAGGAGATTGCAAGTAGCTCTTTCTGCTTTAAGGTTAACTCAGTTGAGGTGAGGGCAACATACATATCAAGATTGGGTATGTTGCAGTTAGAGAGGTAAGAGGTGATTGTTCTTGTAGTTATGGAATACGGGCAAGTCCTGAAGAGATGAAGAATGGTTTCCGCTTGTGACTTACATAAGCAACACCTATTCACAAGGATCATTTCTTTCTCCTGAAGATTGGTGATCGTAGGGAGTTTGTCATGGAGCAGTAACCAGGAGAACGTCGTGACTCTAGGTGGCACTTTCAGTTTTCAAACAAGTCTAATGTCTGAGGGTATTTTGGGAAAGTTTTGAGAAAATTATAGAGAGAAGCTGAGGTTTGCTGGTTGGGTGCTATCTTACAACATATTTGATCCTGGGTCTGTGAGGTAGGCTGGCTGAGAATTTGTTGAGTGAGGTGTACCAGTTGGAGTAGTTGTTGTTGCGCTAGAAGGGATGATGTGAGGGAGGGTCTGAAGAGCTCAAGCGGTGCAGTGAGGTGTTGCATAAAGTCGTAGTCAATGATGTCAGGGTTGAGGCAATAACTAAAAAGGATGGGAAAGTTGCTGCTAAGGATATCAAGGCCCCAGTTTTGATGCCATAACAAAACACAAGCGCCAGAGGTTATGGTAAAGTAAGTACACTACGCCAGAAAATATTTTTAGCACCGCCACAATAAGACCGGTTTTTAATAATTCCGGTTCTAAATATATTCAGTGGCAATTTCGATACTTTCTGAATTTTTTTTAAGACCAGTTTTTTAAAAAAACCGGTCCTATTGAGTTCTCAAAAATAATCCGAAATTGCTGTTTTTTTTAAGACCGGTTTTTATAAAAAACCGGTCTTAAAAGTTTTGTTTTTAAGACCGGTTTTTTATAAACAACCGGTCCTAAAGAGATCAAAAATAAATCGAAAAATCAGTTTTTATTAAGACCGGCTTTTTATTTAAAACCGGTCTTAAAAACAAAATTTTTATGACCGGTTTTTTATAAAAACCGGTCTAAAAAAAAACAGCAATTTTTCTTTCTTCGGTTGACTTTTTAAGACCGGTTTTTTATAAAACCGGTCATAAAAATTAGCAGATTTTTCTCTTATCTTCATCCCTCATTGATTGTTCTGTCCACACATTCAATTCATGGCCGTTTCTTTTCTCTAAAAACCGAGTCTTATTCTCTCTCTAAAACCAAACCAAAAAAAATAGCTAAAAATCTTGAAAAATTTTGAAAAATTGAAAAATCAAGAGAGAAGGCAAAGGAGATCAACCACAAGCTAAAAAAATTCATTTTTGAGGTATATTCTTTAATTATTCAGTATTTTATTTATTATTTATTAATTATGCAATTTTTTGTTTTTTTAATTGATTTTTTTCATTTTGATTTGATAAAATAGAAAGAGGAAGAGGAAGAGGAAGAGAAGATTATTCTATTGAAGAGGAAGAAAAAGAGAAGACAATTTCGGTAATTTTCTATTTTAACCCTCAATGATTTCAATTCGTTAATTTACTAATTTGTATGTGCATATATATATCATTTGGCATTTGCATATATTAGTTGTATTGTCATATAGGACCAAATTGTCGGAATTTGAACTATTTTAGGTCGTGCCCGTCCGAAATTAATCCATTAGGGATTAATCTCGGATAGTACTCCCGGTCGGGAGTACTGCTTTTTGGATATTCTTGTCTCATTTAGGACAGCGAGTTGTACGTTAGATGCAATTTGTTGTCTGAGAAAAATTCGACGGCATTTCTCTTTATGTTTCCCACGGATACGTACACACGAGCAATCGTGTGTTGGCGTATTCAGGGAACATAAGGGGAAATGCTGCCGAATTTTTTTCAGACAACAAATTGCATCTAACGTACGCTCGCTAATGAGACAAGAGTATCCAAAGAGCGGGCTAGGATGGTAACCGGCCCAAAAACCTAATGTAATGAATCGAACCTATAAATTTCATACCCTGACTTTTGGATATACATTTCTATCTATACAGATGGATCAGAGGGAGGAGTACATGTATGAATATTCGAGGATATCAGGTGAATTTGTTGGAGTTGTTGAAGAGTTCTTAAAATGTGCAGAAGAAAATAGAAAGTTGACTGGAAAGCCCAGAATTCTATGTCCTTGTAAACGTTGTGTTAACTTACAGAGACATGATAGTATAAAGATTAGATCACATTTGATTGAGCGTGGATGGATGACAACACCTAAATACATCCGGTGGGTTTTGCATGGGGAAAGGTTGGAAGATCATTTAAATATTGCGACTAGCAATATTAATAGATCTGATTCAGAAAATAGTGTACAAAATGATTGGGGGGCTGATGTAAGGGATGAGGTATTTGTGGATGAAAATGTAAGTGAAGAACAATATTGTGAAAATGATAATAGAGAAAATGATTTAGATGAAATGATGAACGAAATACCAGATGGTTTTATTGATGGAGTTCCTGATATTTTAAAAAAATTGGATGAAAACTCTCATATACCGTTATATCCCGGTTGTAATGAGGATAAATTCTCAAAAATTAAAACTGTTTTTAAACTTTATAACCTGAAAGCCAAGAATAATTGGAGTGATAAAAGTTTCACATCTTTACTCGGTCTTTTACGAGAAATGCTTCCAGCAGAAAATACATTACCGGATACATGTTATAAGGCAAAAAAATTACTATGTCCTCTAAATATGGCAGTAGTGAAGATTTCAGCATGTCCGAATGATTGCATACTGTTTCGGAATGAGTACGAGAATCTTAATAAATGTCCAATGTGTAATGCATCACGGTACAAACTAAGGGACGATGATTTGGAAGATGATGAAGATAGTTGTAAAAATAGACCAGCTGCGAAAATATTGTGGTATCTGCCGATAATACCAAGATTCGAGCGTCTCTTCAATAATTCAAAAGATGCTCAACTACTGAGGTGGCACGCAGAAGGCAGAAAGAGAGATAAAATGATCAGACATCCTGCGGACTCGCCCCAGTGGATGAACATAGACAGTAATTTCAAGGATTTCGGTAGTGAATCTAGAAATTTGAGATTGGGACTATGCACAGATGGGATGAATCCTTACGGTCTCATGAGCAGCAATCGCAGCGTATGGCCAGTTTTATTGGTTATTTACAACCTTCCTTCCTGGTTGTGCATGAAAAGAAGATATCTGATGATGCCATTGCTCATTTCCGGTCCAAAACAACCAGGAAATGATATAGATGTGTACTTGGCCCCGTTAATAGAAGACCTTGATAAGTTGTGGAAGGACGGGGTGGAGATATTCGATGCTTATTCCAAAAGTTATTTCACCCTACGTGCGATGATATTTTGCACGATTAATGATTTTCCCGCATACGGGAACTTGTCAGGTTATAGGAACAAAGGAGATAAGGCATGTCCTATTTGCGAGGAGGAAACACATTCTGTATGGTTATCTAATTGTAGGAAGAATGTCTACTTGGGACATCGTAGATTCCTTAACCGTCATCACCCCTACCGCCGGATGGATTATAAAACGAAATTTGATGGGAACACCGAAATTCGACGGGCACCAATACCAAGAAGCGGAAGACAGGTATATGAGGAGGTGAAGGATCTTAAAATCAAATTAGGCAAACCATTGGCAAAGAAAATTCCGGATGGCAATTGGAAGAAGAAGTCTATATTTTGGAACCTTGAATACTGGACGTATTTGGATGTTAGGCATTGTCTGGATACGATGCACATCATTAAGAACATCTGTGAATCTTTGATTGCTTTGATTTTAAATGCTCAAGGGAAAGTAGACAATGCTAATGTGAGGAAAGATATGGTCGAAATGGGAATACGACTGGACCTAGCCGCAAAGCCAGATACTAGTAAGAAACGGGATTGGTTACCCGATGCAGTTTACACTTTGACAAGAAAAGAGAAACTCAGTTTGTTGGAGTGCTTGAAGTCAATCAAGGTTCCGACCGGTTATGCCTCAAATATCTCAAGGAAGGTATCAATCAAGGATATGAAATTGATTGGAATGAAATCGCACGATTATCACGTGCTGTTGACCCAGTTGCTTCCGATTGCAATTCGAAGATGTTTTAAGGAAAATGTTCGGAACTCCATCACTAAGTTGTGTTTTTTCTTTAATGAAATTTGCTCCAAAGTGATTGATCCTGAAAAACTGACTAATTTAGAAACTGATGCTTATCAGACCATATGCGAGCTGGAGATGCACTTTCCCCCATCATTCTTTGTTATAATGGTGCATTTGACCATTCATTTAGTCAGGGAGATCAAGTGGTGCGGTCCGATATTTTTACGGTACATGTACCCTTTTGAAAGAGCAATGGGACAATTGAAAAGGTTAGTCCGAAGTAGATCTCGACCCGAAGGAAGCATAGTCGAAGGATATGTGGCCGAAGAGGTTATTGATTTCTATACTGATTATGTAGATGGACTAAAATCTATTGGCCTGCCCAAGAATCGGCACGAAGGTAGACTTCTTGGAAAAGGTATAATTGGTTTGAAAATAATTACAGTGGATCTTGAAAAGAGAGAAAAAGCACATCTTAAAATTTTGCAACAAGTCGCTGTTGTGGCTCCTTACGTGGATCAACATATAGCAGAGTTGCGAGAGCAAAATCCTCAGAAAGGTGAAAATTGGATCACTAATGAGCACAACAAACTGTTTGTAAATTGGTTCAGAAAAACAGTACAATTATCTCCGTCCGACAATGAAACTGTGAAATATCTTGCGAATGGTCCGAATGCAAATGTGTACACCTTTCAAGGGTACGACTTGAATGGATTCACCTGGTATACTAAAAAACAAGATGGAAAAAGCACAGTACAAAATAGCGGAGTCACGATAGAAGCCATATCAAGTGATGGCAAGTCATCAGAGCCGTATTATGGGTGGATCGAAGAAATCTGGGAACTTGATTATAATGCATTCAAGATACCTGTGTTTGAATGTAAATGGATCCTCAAAAGTGGAGTCAAAAAGGAGAAAAATTCTGGAATAACAACCGTTCATTTCAAAAAGTTAGGATATGCATACGACCCTTTCATACTTGCAAACAAACAAGCAATGCAAGTTTTTTATATTGTTGATCCAGCCGACATCTCACGACATGTGGTTCTTCTGGGAAAAAGGCGCATTGTCGGCGTTGAAGATGTCGTAGATGAAGAAGAATATGACCAATTCGATGAAATAGCATCATTCTCCACAGGTATAATATAATATAATATAATTAATCTAAATTCATTGCATGAAATTATATTAATTATTAAATTAATTTGGTACCTACACTATTATATTTGATTCACAGGAATTGATGGAACGCCGCTACCAGTTGAAGAATTAGCAACTAATTTACGTGTGGATCGCCAAGAAGCAGGCGTGTGGGTAGCCCGACCAAAATCACCAAGGAATAAAGGAAATTAAGTTATATACATGTAGTAGTACTACATTTCAACTGTAATATAATTTTTAATATTTTTTAAATACTATTTTGTAGGATTTTTTTACTTCTTTTATTTAGTTTTTCCAAGAAAGTTAAAATTTTTAATTTTATGATATATTTTGTATTTTTAAATATAGCACAAAAAAAACATAAAGGAAAAAAACGAAAAAAATTAAAAATTTCGTTTTTTTATTAAGACCGGTTTTTAAGTAAAAAACCGGTCTTAAAAATTAATCAGATATTTTTATAATTTTATCATTTTCTGTTTTTTTTGTGCGATTTCTAAAAAAAGAGAAAAAAGCATAAATTTTAAAAAGTTTTTAATAATAAATTTAAAAAAATATATAAAAAAAATAAATTAAAGGATAAAACTAAAAAATATACATATAACTTTAAAAGTATTTAGTAATAAATTAAAAAAAATCTATAAAAAAATAAAATTAAAGTAATCTTTTAAAAAACTGATACATAAATTTTAATGTTTTTAAAATAAATTTACTAATATATTTTATTTACTGATAAATTTTAAAGTTTTTAAAATAGTACCAAAAAAACATAAAGGATAAAAATATAAAAATTCAGTTTTTTCTTAAGACCGGTTTTTACTTTAAAAACCGGTCTTAAAAATCAATCAGAATTTTTTAAAATTTTTTTCCTTTTCTGTTTTTTTTGTGCGATTTCTAAAAAAAGAGAAAAAACATAAATTTTAAAAAGTTTTTAATAATAAATTTAAAAAAATATATAAAAAAAATAAATTAAAGGATAAAACTAAAAAATATACATATAACTTTAAAAGTATTTAGTAATAAATAAAAAAAAATCTATAAAAAAATAAAATTAAAGTAATCTTTTAAAAAACTGATACATAAATTTTAATGTTTTAAAAATAAATTTACTAATATATTTTATTTACTGATAAATTTTAAAGTTTTTAAAATAGTACCAAAAAAACATAAAGGATAAAAATATAAAAATTCAGGTTTTTCTTAAGACCGGTTTTTACTTTAAAAACCGGTCTTAAAAATCAATCAGAATTTTTTAAAAATTTTTTCCTTTTCTGTTTTTTTTCTGCGATTTCTAAAAAAAGAGAAAAAACATAAATTTTAAAAAGTTTTTAATAATAAATTTAAAAAAATATATAAAAAAAATAAATTAAAGGATAAAACTAAAAAATATACATATAACTTTAAAAGTATTTAGTAATAAATAAAAAAAAATCTATAAAAAAATAAAATTAAAGTAATCTTTTAAAAAACTGATACATAAATTTTAATGTTTTTAAAATAAATTTACTAATATATTTTATTTACTGATAAATTTTAAAGTTTTTAAAATAGTACCAAAAAAACATAAAGGATAAAAATATAAAAATTCAGGTTTTTCTTAAGACCGGTTTTTACTTTAAAAACCGGTCTTAAAAATCAATCAGAATTTTTTAAAAATTTTTTCCTTTTCTATTTTTTTTGTGCGATTTCTAAAAAAAGAGAAAAAACATAAATTTTAAAAAGTTTTTAATAATAAATTTAAAAAAATATATAAAAAAAATAAATTAAAGGATAAAACTAAAAAATATACATATAACTTTAAAAGTATTTAGTAATAAATAAAAAAAAATCTATAAAAAAATAAAATTAAAGTAATCTTTTAAAAAACTGATACATAAATTTTAATGTTTTTAAAATAAATTTACTAATATATTTTATTTACTGATAAATTTTAAAGTTTTTAAAATAGTACCAAAAAAACATAAAGGATAAAAATATAAAAATTTAGTTTTTTCTTAAGACCGGTTTTTACTTTAAAAACCGGTCTTAAAAATCAATCAGAATTTTTTTTAAATTTTTTCCTTTTCTGTTTTTTTTGTGCGATTTCTAAAAAAACAAAAAAACATAAATTTTATAAAGATTTTGATAATATATTTAAAAAAATCTATAAAAAATAAAATTAAAAAAATATAATCCAAAATATACATATAACTTTAAAAGTATTTAGTAATAAATTAAAAAAAATCTATAAAAAATTAAAATTAAAGTAATCTTTTAAAAAACTGATACATAAATTTTAATGTTTTTAAAATAAATTTACTAATATATTTTATTTACTAATAAATTTTAAAGTTTTTAAAATAGTACGGATAAAACATAAAGGAAAATAAAAAACATAATATTTCTGTTTTTTATTAAGACCGGTTTTTAAGTAAAAAACCGGTCTTAATTATCATTAAAAATTTTTGTTTTTTATAATTAAGACCGGTTATTTACGTAAAAACCGGTCTTAAAAATTTTCAAATATTTCGGATCTCGCTCTTTTCTCTTCCCTCCTCTGCTCTCTTCATTTTTTTCTAAGTTCCGAAACTTAGAAAAAAACCGACCCTAGCTCTGCCCTCTCTCCCTCTGCCACCTCAGCAACTCGCCGCCTCTCTCCGCCTCTCCGCCTCTCCGCCTCTCTGCCGCCTCTCTCCGCCTCTCTGCCGCCTCTCCTCCTCTCTGCCTCCTCTCCAAACCCCTTTCTCTACTCTACACTCTCTAAACCAGAGCCCCTTTCTCCGCCTCTCCGCCTCTCTGCCGACAGCACCACTGCCCCTCTCTACCTCCGAGACCACCTCCGACCACCACTGCCCCTCTCTCCAAACTAAGGTAATTTCTATTTAAATTTTTAATTTAATCTGAAATTTAAGGTAATTGGTTGTGAAATTAATCTGATTGATGTTGTTTAATTGAAATGCAATTGGTTGCAATTAGTTGCAATTAAAATGGTTGTGAAATTAATCTATTTAAAATGCAATTAGTTGCAATTAGTTGGATAAAATGCAACTAATTGATGTTGTTTAATTGAAATGTTAATTTAGAGTTGGATAAAATGCAACTAATTGATGTTGTTTAATTGAAATGTTAATTTAGAGTTGGATAAAATGCAACTAATATATTAATTGATGTTGTTTCTATACTAATTAGTTGGATAAAATGCAACTAATATTAAATTAAATTTGTCTAATTTAGAGTTGTTTAATTGATATATTAATTAATCTATTTAAAATGCAATTAGTTGCAATTAGTTGGATAAAATGCAACTAATTGATGTTGTTTAATTGAAATGTTAATTTAGAGTTGGATAAAATGCAACTAATATATTAATTGATGTTGTTTCTATACTAATTAGTTGGATAAAATGCAACTAATATTAAATTAAATTTGTCTAATTTAGAGTTGTTTAATTGATATATTAATTAATCTATTTAAAATGCAATTAGTTGCAATTAGTTGGATAAAATGCAACTAATTGATGTTGTTTAATTGAAATGTTAATTTAGAGTTGGATAAAATGCAACTAATTGAATCGATGTTTAATTGAAATGTTAATTTAGAGTTGGATAAAATGCAACTATTATATTAATTGATGTTGTTTCTATACTAATTAGTTGGATAAAATGCAACTAATATTAAATTAAAATTGTCTAATTTAGAGTTGTTTAATTGATATATTAATTAAATCGATGTTTTAATTGATGTTGTAATCGTCTAAATATTTTTGTGAAATTGATTGTAATTGTGTTCATTATAGCCATGTCGAATCCGGATGAGAATTTTCCGTCGAATGTGGATGATGATCACGAGTTCAATGAGGATGAGGATTTGATGGCAAATCAGGAAACTCAACCCGTTAGCAGAAGGGGGAAAAGATCAACGGCAAAATGCCTAAAGACGGCAAAGAAGATAGCTGCTCAAGTTCCGTTGGAGATCACCTTCAACGAAAAAGGCCAGCCTAGCGGTGAAAATGCAATTGAATTTAATCGATTTTTGGCACAGAAAACGAGAGATATGGTTAAAATCAGGTACGGGGGAATTTGAATGTGAATTAGCATTTCTATAAATTTGATTAATGTGATATTTCTATAAATTTGATTAATGGTGATATTTCTATAAATTTGATTAATGTGATATTTCTATAAATTTGATTAATGTGATATTTCTAATTATTTGATTAATGTGATATTTCTAATTATTTGATTAATGTGATATTTCTAATTATTTGATTAATGGCGATATTTCTATAAATTTGATTAATGTGATATTTCTATAAATTTGATTAATGTGATATTTCTATAAATTTGATTAATGTGATATTTCTAATTATTTGATTAATGTGATATTTCTAATTATTTGATTAATGTGATATTTCTATAAATTTGATTAATGGCGATATTTCTATAAATTTGATTAATGTGATATTTCTATAAATTTGAATTGATCATGTGAATTAACATGGTGATATTTCTATAAATTTGATTAATGGCGATATTTCTATAAATTTGAATGTGAATTGATCATGATATTAATTGGATTTAACGCAGTTATAAGACTTGGCCGTCAGTGCCAAAAGAGTTGAAACTTGATTTGTACAACACTATAGCCAAGACATGGAATATTCCGGATGACATTCCGAATTTAATCAAGCGGAAAATTCTTACAGCATGTTGCAATAGATGGAGGGCTTGGAAAACCAACTTGGTAAGAGATTATGCTTATAACATCAATTCTACTTATTATTGCTGGATTAATTAAAATTATAATATATATTCTTTCATTGTAGAATAAGAAATACAGGGAAAATGCAAAAGAAGGTGGACAGAAGCCATGGGATGTTTTTAACATATCGCAGGAAGAATGGGAACAATTCGATGAATATCATAAAAGCCTTGAGTTTGAGGTATATAAATAAATTTCATATATAGAATTATTCACCAATACTAATATCCTAACTTTTATTTTTCATATACTTACAAGTCTTTTGAATTTGATAATAGAAAAAGAGTAAAATAGGAAAAGAAAATGCCGCCAAGAAGGACATGCCCCACACACTCGGATCGGGCGGTTACATAAGTGCAGAGAAGACATGGAAAAAAGACGACGTGGTCCATGGTTCGACCTCGACCATTACCATTGGTGTTGATGACAGGTCTTACAGATGGTGCAGGGCACGTGCCACAGAGGATCCGGTGACGGGTGAACTTAGGGTTACAAATCCTAAGGCTTGTGAGGTCCTTGACAAAGCGGTACGTATTGTAACTCAAATAATTTTGTAAATTAACTCAAATAAATTTATAAATTATGTATTCAACAAATTCAACTTATATGCACATGTATATCTTTTGTGACAGGTTGCTCTAGCCAAGTCAGGTGAGATTCAGTCGATTCGTCAGAATGATGTCTTGACATCTGCGCTTGGGACTCCAGAGCACTCAGGACGGTTGAGAGGATATCCGATATTTTCCGGCGTGAAGCAGGTGTTTGGAAAGGGTACGAGGAAATCCAAGCAGTTTAGCCAAGAAGAAATCGACAAAAGAGTCGACGAGGGAATAAAACGGCGATTGCTGGAGGAAGTGAGCAAGGAAGTGAGCAAAGAAGTAGCTAGACAAGTTGAGGAAAGTTTATCGCGGTTGTTCTCGCTAGGGCAAACACCACATAACGCAGATCCAGTAATGAATCAAGGCATTCTACAAAGCTTCTCGCGGTTGTTTGCGCAAGGGCAAACATCGCATAACCTCGATCCAATAATGAATCAAGCTATGATTTTGCTATCACAGGGTAACAACAATCAACCGAATCCAATTCCTGGCCCTCATATTGAGGTATATAGAATATTACTTGCAAGTTTATATAGAATTTAGACTAATATCTAATTAATTATGTTTTGTATTTGCTTATAATTGCAGGGATCCACAGAAGCCTTGCTGCTCCTCCCAGATGGGTTCAATTTGGTGTATGTCGCAAGAGCTATGGTGTTTGCGCGTTGTCCCGTACCTGACACGGTCCATGGAGTACCATTGGGTCCGGAGGAGGTTAAGGTACAAGTTCTAGAAGTGTTCGATCATGCGAAACAAGTGACAGTACCTTTTCCACCTCCCAACGCAGATGACCAGCTCGGTATTCTCCAAGGTTCATTTCTAAGGTGGCCGCGTAATCTTGTGGATTTTGATATGTCGAAATTGGTAAATCTTACAAACTTTTCTAAATTTGATATTAATTAAATTGAAAAATATTGTTTTACGACTAATATATGATTTTCAAGGAGAATCTGAGGACACCAATAACGAAACGGCCTCCGCCACCTGCGAAATCTCCGGAGAAAAAGAAAGGAAAGCAGCAGGTGCAGCAAAATGACGACGACGATGATTTCGATGCAGATGCATTTTTTGCGGAGGGAGGACAATTAAAGACACGGGAGCCGCTCTGCACACATGAGAGATTGCAAAAGCTTGGGCCTAACGCACAAGAACTGCATAACTACATCATGGCGTTGGATCCAGATATGAAGTATTTCGATATTCCGGCCAAGTTCGACCACATAGTACTGGATTCTTTCATGCTCAATTTTGAAGACATCGGCCATTTGTTCAATAGGGAATTGCCATTTGTTCAAGTCATGAAACTCTGGACCATGTGAGTATTTTTCGAACTTAACAATAATTTATTGATGATTATTATTATATGATATATGACTATAAATTGATAAATATAACATGCAGGTGGGCTAGAAACTATTGTCATGATTTTGCAATCAAGACTTTCAGGTTTTTGGATCCAGAAAGATGCTCGGGAACTGATGCCATTAAGGATGTGCCAGGCACAACATCCTACTTGATTCAAAATTTTGCCAGAAAGAAGGCCGCTTATCATGTTTTGATACATCAGCATGCGTTAGTTAGAAAATATCTTGTTTTGACTTTATTTATTATAAATTGCGGTTTAATTCTAATTTTACTAACAAGGTTTAATATTTAACTGCAGTTTTCATTTTGTGATTATTATCGCACAACCCTCGACAAAAACGATTTGGATTGTAGATTCGCTAAATCCAAATAGTTATTATTCTCCAATTTTAGAGTCATACAACAGGTAATTTTAGGATTTTAGTCAAAACATGCATTATCTAATAGGCAATATCTACAAATTAATTCTTCTAACTTCATATTTTAATATTGCAGTGCTTTATCCAGAATGAAGTTAGGTCGTAGATTCAATATTGACATCATTCCGGTACATAGCTCGGACTAATAGTTTCATTTCATTTCTAATTAATTTATTAAATTTAATATTAATTTTTAGAAAAATTACTTCGTATTTGTAGGGTCCACATCAGCCGAACAGTACCGATTGCGGGTTTTATGCGATGAGAAACTTGCAGATGCTACTGATGTATTACTCAAACTACGGGCAATTGCCAGGGGTATGGATTACTACTTAATTAAGATTTAGGATTTAGAATGACAATTTAGAGTATAGTTTTTAATTAGTGTTTAGGGCTTACTACTTAAAGTTTAGGGTTTAGCCAAACAATACCTGATTAGGTTTTAAAATCAATACCTGATTAGGTTTTAAAACGATATATACCTGATTAGGTTTTAAAACGATATATACCTGATTAGGGTTTAGTCAAACAATACCTGATTATCATTAACTAATTTAGTTTGAAATCAATTTGCTTAGGTTTTATTAATTGAATTAGTTTAATTGAATGCAGAATTTGGAGGGGGAGGGTCTGCCTTATAAAGATGAAGAAATTAACGAAAGTTTAGATGAGTTTTATGTATATCTACGAAAAATTGTATCTTGTTAGATAATTATAATTTTTATGAATATTGATATATTTATAATTGCTGTTTTTTGTTTTGATGATTATGTGATATGTGATATATAAATGCATGATTGCTGTGAATTTGAATATTGCATGAATATTATGGCTAGCAAAAATGGGGCTAGCCCGAAATAAAAAAATTTTTTTTTTTTAATTATTAATTATTAAGACCGGTTTTTAACTAAAAACAGGTCTTAAAAATAGTATTAAGACCGGTTTTTAAGTTAAAACCGGTCTTAATAATAAAATAATTCGGAAAAAAAAATATTATTAAGACCGGTTTTTTGTACAAAACCGGTCTTAGTCTTAATTATAAAAAAATTCGGAAAAAAATTAAATAATATTTAGACCGGTTTTTAACAAAAAACCGGTCTTAATGTTTTGTTTTTTAAGACCGATTTTTTACAAAAACCGGTTTTAAAGTTGCGCATTCTTTTTTTGATCGGATTCCGTCTGGTTTTTAGCACCGCCTTTTTAACACCGGTTTTTTATATATTTTTAACACCACATATTATTAGCACCATATACAAACCGGTCTTAAAGGCCCTTAAATAACAGGTCTTAAAAATCAAAAGTGGCGTAGTGGTAGTTGTGCTGATTATAGGCTGTAGCTGCTGGAAAGGCTTTGAGAGGGATGATGACGGGGGCGGGGTTGGTGAGTTGCCATGTAAATTATGTTAGGAACTCATTCCACGTGCAATTTAAATTTTTATTACTTATTAACAAACAATTTACAATTGCTATTATACGGATCTAGGTAATTATGCAAGTTGACACTTTAAGAGAACGGTAGAAGGATTTACCTCTTCTAGTCTCGTAACTAGAAGGCTCGACCTTCGCTTAGAAGTCGGTGGCTTGCTCGTCACCTTCACGACGTCACCGGCCTCGAGTCCACCTAAAGTCTTAACCAAGTTGTAGGCTCTTGTGCTAGCAAGAGCAAGAACAAGACTAATCCCTTGTTACGTTTCGTCACTAAATTAACTATTTAATTAGTGGCTAATATTCAACACATGAATACCCTAATGAAAAGCAATAGAGAGAAGAAAAATTTCAGATCTGAAAAAAATTCTTTGTTGTCCCTAAAGGAGGCGGCTTAACCAAGGTTTAGCGGAAGCAATTAAGATTTTAGACCGGTTTGGTATGAACTACCCTAACACAATTCAATTGGTACCCAACACAAGCAAGCACACAAGCAATTCAAGTATAGCAAGATAATAAAGAGAGAGAGAGAGAGAGAGAAATTGAACACTTGGTATGATTACGGAGTTCCGACCCGCTAGGAAAGGCTAGCCTTAGTCGTACGTCTCCGGGAGTTTCGCTACCACGAAAGGGCGCGCTCCGTTCAATTCCAATAAGAACGGGTCTACAACTTCGAACCGAATCACCTCGTCACAAGGACACTCGAGGTGGATCGGCCTAACTCAAATGGCACAACGGCCTCAAAGGAGAAGAGCTCTCAACCTATTCCAACCTACACCTAGCGACAATGTCGGGGCGGTGGTGTTTGAGGCTACTAAATCTCTCAAAATGGTCTAGCTATGAAAAGCTCAAGTGGGAGAGTATCCCTGTGCTCAAAAGGCTCTATTCTGGTCAATTTTTGCAAAGCAAAGCTCTCTGCAGAGAGAGAACAAAGGGTGGATATATAGAGAGCTCGTCAAGAGCTGCAAACCAGTCAAATTCTGAACATAACGTTATATAACGCTCCGAAACGTTACACAACGTTTCAATATAGCCGTTATAAAAAGACAAAATCAAACTAGCCGTTGAAATTTGTCTGAAGCGTTACACAACGTTATCAAGCGTTACACAACGCTTTAGCAAGAAAGTCAAACAGACACTGAAAAAAGTCAAAGCGTTACACAACGTTATCAAGCGTTATACAACGCTTGAGCCAGAAGGTCAAACGGTCAAGACAAAAGTCAAAGCGTTATACAACACTATCAAGCGTTATGTAACTCTACAGAAAATAAGTGTTGTATGATGCTAGAGTAACGTTACACAACATACGCCAGAACGACCTTAAAAAGGTCAAAACTCAAGCGTTAAAAAAATCTGAAGAGGCGTTGTGTAACGTTTGACTGGTTCAAGCGTTATACAACGCTATGAAGCGTTACACGACGTTTTAGCAAAAAAAGTCAAACGGTCATCAACAAGAGTCAAAACGTTACACAACGTTATCAAGCGTTATGTAACGCTTGAACACAGAAAACTGATTTTTGCTAGTTTTTGAGCTTTTCTTCTATCTAGATCATTTCGAGGATAAGTAAAGACTAAATTAAACCTTCTATCCTAGTCTAAGCTAGCCTACAACCTCTCTAAAGACTTGATCTTGATCTTGCCCATAGCTCTTATCTAAGTTTTCATAATTTGCAACTTCTTCCTATAAAACTCAAAGAAGATTGTTAAATGCCAAATGATATTGTTTTGTAATCGACAAACCTAGAGACGTTTAGTACAACAATCTCCCCCTTTTGACGATTTGCAAAACAATATCATTAGTAAAGCGATTAAATTTTGACATTTCACAAGCTTTACTACAATTCTCCCCCTTTTTGTAAAACGACAAAAGGTGAAACAATTGTAACAAGCTCCCCCTAAATTCATGGCTCCCCCTTAAATTTAGATAAAAGGAATTGGAGAACCAATTTAGGGCACTACATAAAGTAGTGTGACCAATTTTTTTTTTAACCTCTTAAAAAAATAAGCAATAGATAAAAGAGGCTCCCCCTAAAAGTTTGGCTTATAAGACCGGGGGTAAACTTGGTATTTAGGCCACATTGGTTACCATACAATTAGTTGTACCACTAGAGGTACAAACTTTTGGAACCCATTTACTTTTGGACACACCATTTGATTTCCTAAGTTTGCATTCCAAAGAGATATGTCCATTTTGACAACAATAGTTGCAAAATGCATTGGTTGGCTTAGGTATGGTAGAACCCTTGACAAAATGAGAAAAGTAATGGGCTCTAAGGTATTCGGCCTTCTTCTTAGGATCGGTGGATGAGGCTTTGAAATTTTTGTTGCGATCCTTTTGAAAATGTTGGGAAACATTCTTTTGATGCTCATTGGATTGAGCCTTGTGGTTTTGAGAATAGTGTTGCTCTTTAAATTCATAAAACCATCCATCGGGTCCTCTAAAATAAATTTTATCGGACGTCTTTGGAGCAAAAATCTCCTTGTTTTGATTTTGCAAATTCATTTTCTTTTGCACTCTAGTGTTTTTAGGTTTCCGTTGGTACATATGTGCATGACCACGAGAATTCCTAGTTTTTTGAAAATGTGTGTTTTGTGCATTTTGTTTCCCACCATTGTGTGACAAATTCTTTTTCTTGGTTTGATATGGTTTTTGGTAACCAAGACTGGACTTGTCATGAGGCTTTTGACTCTTGATAAGGTTTTTCAAATCCATTTTGGGGGCTTGAGCTAAAACCGATTTTTCAAGTTGTTTTTCAAGCTCCTTTATTTTAGCCTCATACTCACCCACCTTAGAATTGAGCACATTTACCTTGTCTTTTAGGGTTTCTATGGTATTCTCTTTGGTATTTAGAGCCCTAAGGTATGCCTCTAAAATTGAGCTAGACCGTTCACAATCAACACACTTAGTTGAGGTACAAGGTATGTCATCACCCTCATCATCATCATCATTATCGCTAATTACATCATTTAGAGGGAGATGTACCTTAATTGAGCTTGCCTTTGGTGATGCCGATGGAGTGGAAGGACTTGAAAGAATAGAAGATTCCGTTTCGTAGACAACTATTGCCCTTTCTTCATCATTGTCTGAATCGGATGTACATGGGTCGGACTCCGATTCCATGCCAACTCCTCCTATTTGGCTTCCTTCGGAACAACTTAAAATGGCTCTCCATATGTCCCTAGCTATATCAAAATTGCAAACAAGTGTGCTACCAATTGATTCATGTACCGAGCTTAGGATGACATTGACCGCATAGTCATTATCCACCTTTTCCCTCAAGGCCTCGGTAGTAAGCTTGTTAGTATTTGGATTTAATTTAGGTTTGTACTCATTTGCCACAATATACCAAATACCCATGCTTTTGAGGTAGTTAACCATACCATTTTTCCAAATAGAGAAATTTTTGCATGTATGGTCCAATTTACCTGGTTTTTCTACAATTCTAACCGCCATGACCGAAAACCGAGATTAAGAATAGCTTAATCGAGGTTCCCGCTCTGATACCACTTTGTTGTCCCTAAAGGAGGCGGCTTAACCAAGGTTTAGCGGAAGCAATTAAGATTTTAGACCGGTTTGGTATGAACTACCCTAACACAATTCAATTGGTACCCAACACAAGCAAGCACACAAGCAATTCAAGTATAGCAAGATAATAAAGAGAGAGAGAGAGAGAGAAATTGAACACTTGGTATGATTACGGAGTTCCGACCCGCTAGGAAAGGCTAGCCTTAGTCGTACGTCTCCGGAAGTTTCGCTACCACGAAAGGGCGCGCTCCGTTCAATTCCAATAAGAACGGGTCTACAACTTCGAACCGAATCACCTCGTCACAAGGACACTCGAGGTGGATCGGCCTAACTCAAATGGCACAACGGCCTCAAAGGAGAAGAGCTCTCAACCTATTCCAACCTACACCTAGCGACAATGTCGGGGCGGTGGTGTTTGAGGCTACTAAATCTCTCAAAATGGTCTAGCTATGAAAAACTCAAGTGGGAGAGTATCCCTGTGCTCAAAAGGCTCTATTCTGGTCAATTTTTGCAAAGCAAAGCTCTCTGCAGAGAGAGAACAAAGGGTGGATATATAGAGAGCTCGTCAAGAGCTGCAAACCAGTCAAATTCTGAACATAACGTTATATAACGCTCCGAAACGTTACACAACGTTTCAATATAGCCGTTATAAAAAGACAAAATCAAACTAGCCGTTGAAATTTGTCTGAAGCGTTACACAACGTTATCAAGCGTTACACAACGCTTTAGCAAGAAAGTCAAACAGACACTGAAAAAAGTCAAAGCGTTACACAACGTTATCAAGCGTTATACAACGCTTGAGCCAGAAGGTCAAACGGTCAAGACAAAAGTCAAAGCGTTATACAACACTATCAAGCGTTATGTAACTCTACAGAAAATAAGCGTTGTATGATGCTAGAGTAACGTTACACAACATACGCCAGAACGACCTTAAAAAGGTCAAAACTCAAGCGTTAAAAAAATCTGAAGAGGCGTTGTGTAACGTTTGACTGGTTCAAGCGTTATACAACGCTATGAAGCGTTACACGACGTTTTAGCAAAAAAAGTCAAACGGTCATCAACAAGAGTCAAAACGTTACACAACGTTATCAAGCGTTATGTAACGCTTGAACACAGAAAACTGATTTTTACTAGTTTTTGAGCTTTTCTTCTATCTAGATCATTTCGAGGATAAGTAAAGACTAAATTAAACCTTCTATCCTAGTCTAAGCTAGCCTACAACCTCTCTAAAGACTTGATCTTGATCTTGCCCATAGCTCTTATCTAAGTTTTCATAATTTGCAACTTCTTCCTATAAAACTCAAAGAAGATTGTTAAATGCCAAATGATATTGTTTTGTAATCGACAAACCTAGAGACGTTTAGTACAACATTCTTTTTGATGGAGAGTGGCGGCCAAAAATTGGGGGGAGAGAAAAATTAAGTTGCCAAAATATCTCCATAATTATGTCCTTATATATATCACTTTTTTTGCCCTAATCAATTTTGACAAAAAACGTCTCCAATTGGCCGGCCAAATTAAATGGGCTTTGGGTCCATTACACAAAGCTTTAATTTGTATATTAATCAATTATTAATAGCCCACCTCAATTTGCTTTTCATTTGGATTTAATTAGACTTAATAAATTAAAGTCCATACCTTTAATTTAATTCAACCAATTAAATTAAAGTATGTTGAATAAAATTCATTATCAACATGTTGATAATTATTTTGGGATTAACATATGCATTAATTTAATTCTATATGATTTTTTTTTATTTAATTAATTATAACGGTTCGCAACGGTATATAATTAATTAATCAACTAATCATATTTTTCATTGCACTTACTGCTGCGAATAAATAAATAATGCACTGTATGGTTAAAACTTTATTTGTGTGACCCTTTGAGGATTTATGTTATGTTGGCCATGGAAAATAAATCGCTATTTATTTCCAATAATCATAAGCGGTATCTAGCAATACGTTATGATTCCCAAATCGCATAAATAAATACTGTACCAATACAGTACTTCAATCCTGCATAAGAAATGGTATTTTATTGTTTTGATTCTTATGTCACATGATATCCTTGTATAATTCAAGATAGGAATGTGTCATTCTTGCAGATTATACGTTTCTTGATCTAGAGATGATTGCACAAGTTGCTAGCAAGCAATCCATCTCCATCAAGGGGCCCAATGGATATCATCACTCGTTAGGTGAACTAACGAGGGACATACGGTTGTCTTGATGACCAGTTTCTCCCCGCACAATTCAAGAGAACATAAATAAAGTCCATATAGCAGCTCTTATCAGAAATCAGCGTTAGACGATATTTATAGAACCTATCCTCATGTGGAGAAACTGAACCATCTCAAACTCAGAATCAAACACGTATGAAATAAATAATGACACATAACACAATCCATATATTTATTTCATTGGGTCATGTCATGTACTATGTTCCAGTAACATATACATATACAATTAAGTTAGTAACTCCTTACTTATGATTTGTAGAACTTAATCATCACTTAACTTGTATACTAGTCTTGTCTGATAATTAATGTTCCTTGTTAATTATCAAGACTATGGACAGTTTTGATTTATTATTGTCATTTAATCATAAATGAAACACAGCGATCCACAATTCAGATCCTCAACCTGAATGAACTGTCAATAATAAAATCCAGGAACAAATGATCAAATATCATCAATAACATAAACTATAGAAGTAGCCATAAAATGATTGACTTCTAGGACATATCTCTAACAAATTAACCAAGAGTTCTCTCCAGCTTGATTGATCTGAACTGTGCCACTTCCAATACCATTTTGCTAGTAAGGACAGATTGAAGGTGTAGAGGTCCAAGATACCTAAGCCACCAATTGACTTTGGAGAACAAACCTTGTCCCATGCAACAGTCACTAATTTTCTATTGGTGTTCCTTCCCTGCCAAAGGTAGGTTCTTCTGATGTTGTTAAGGATATCGATGACCCACCTTGGCAGCTGGAAAACAGACATGAAATAAACTGGTATAGATGAAAGGCATGAGTTTATAAGTACTAACCTACCAGCCAAAGAGAGTATGGAGGAGGTCCATGTGTTAAGGGTGTTTCTGAATCTCTCTATTAGAGTACTAAAGTCATTTTTGTGGAGCTTTTTATTGGAAAGAGGTAGTCCAAGGTAGGTGATAGGGAAGAAGTGTTCAAAACAACCAAGAATGTGTTGACAAGCTTCTGTAACATCTGAGGTGGTATTTAGGAAAACAAGTTGGGATTTGGAAGGGTTTACCTTGAGGCCGAAAAGAGAGTGAAAGAGTGTAAAAATTAATTTTAGCAGTTGGGCTTGTCCAGTACAGGGTTTGAAGAAAAAGAGAGCATCGTCGGCATAAACAAGCACGGTAAGGTTTGGGGAAAGGGAAGGAGCATGTTGCCATTTTGCTGTAGTTCTAAAAGCCACCTTGCAAGAAAGTCCATGGCCAGAATGAAGAGGTAAGGGGATAGCGGGTCCCCTTGCCTAACCCCTCTATAAAGTGTAAATTTTTTGCCTGCTAGGCCATTGACAACGACCTGAGACGATCCCTGAAGGGCACAAGTGGTAATCCAATTGACAAAAGTTGAAGGTAAGGCCATGGCTTGTAGAACTTTAGAGATGAAGGACCAACTGATCGTATCGAAGGCTTTATGGATGTCAGATTTAAAGATGGCAAGGGGGATGTTTTGTGTAGTCGCATGGTGAAGGAGATGTTGGGCATAAAGGAAATTCTCAGAGATTAGCCTTCCTTTGATGAAACCAGATTGAGAAATATGGACAAGGTTAGGTAGGTGAGGCATCAGTCTATTAGCAAGTATTTTGGAAAGTATCCTCTGTGCAGAGTAAACAATGCTAATGGGCCTGAAATCTTTAGGTTCAGTCGGAGTTTGTGATTTTGGAATTAGTATGATGTGAGAGGTATTGATTGGTGAGAGAGAGTTGTTGAGTAGTGCATGGTTTAGGGTTGAGTTTAGGCCAGGTGACTTGTTGTGGGGCCAGGAGTTAATCACTTGGGAGATTTCAGCATCAGTGATTGGGTCAAGCTAGGAGTTTGGTAAGGGTTGCTGGTTCTGGTACAAGGCTGACCAGTTCAGGTCAGGAGTGGGTGGGGAAGGAGAGCCCATGAGTGATTGGAAGAAAAGAAAAAAAGCTTTGCCTTTGTTGCACTGGTCAGTGACTGAACGGCCATCAAGTTGAATGCTATGTATGAAATTTTGTCTCTTGTTCGTTGTTGCTCTGGCATGAAAGAAGGCGGTGTTCCTGTCGCCTTGTAACTTCCATCTAATCCTGGACCGTTGGCACCAATATAGTTCTTCAACTTCAGAGAGTTCAGTAAAATGCCTTTTGAGCGGAGCTTTCAACCAGTTCTCCAATTCATAAAGGTTTCTAAGCTCCATGGCTTTATCACACCGTGACAGAAATTCTATTATAAAATTGAATTGTGCCTTAGTTGTTTCGAGCTTAGCCTTAGACCAAAGTGAGATTTCTCTAGCTAAGGAATTAAGTTTGAGGTTCAATTGGTGAGGTGAGGTTACCGGTGGTCTAGAGAGCCAGAAATTGAGAACTAGGTCTTATAGTTCGTTGGTTTGCAAAAGAGAATTCTCGAAGCTGAAGAAATTAGATGTTTGAAAGGAGGTCTGTACAGTACAAAGCAGTGGGATATGATCTGAGGAAGTGTTGGCCAAAGGATTGAGGAGGGTGTTAGGAAAACTGACTGAGAAGGCACTGTTGATGAGGCATCTGTCGAGTTTGGCCAAGAAAGGATGAGTTCGAAGGTTAGACTAGGTGAACAGTCTTCCTGAAAGAGGTAAATCTATGAGATGTAAGTCAGTAATCACCTCTCTGAAAAATTCTGAGTCACTAGCACAATAATGAGGGTTGGATCTTTCACTGGTGTAGGCTGTGACATTAAATTCGCCACAAACTAGCCAGGGATTTTGGTCTGGAGGATGCAGAGAACGAAGGTAGTTCAGGAACTCAAGTCTGTTCGTAGCCGTGGAAGGGCCGTAAACTGCTGTGATGCGGATGATGGAGCTGTCCAAAATGAAAGCCAGATCTACAGTGAGCGAGTGCCTTGTCGCCTGAGAGTTTACTAGAGAGAAGAAGTGGCTGTCCCATACGACAAGAATACCTCCTCTGGTATCAATTGAATCAACAGTGAGGTAATTAGAGAACCTGAAACCACAGGTTTGGGAAATCAAGTGTTTATATGGAAAATCCCATTTCGTTTCTTGGAGGCAAACGATTTTATGTTTCTCTAAAAGAATTGATTGTCTCACAGCAAGGCGCTTGTCTTTCTCGTTTAACCCTCGCACATTCCAGCATAGTATACTAAAATTTAAGGCAAAAGACATTGAGAAGAGTCTGGTATTCAGCAAGTAAGAAATGGATAAAAGTGAAAGAGAAAGTAAACATGAAAGTTGAAGAGAAAAGAAACATCAAGGAAGAGGCGTGACTCCAGCCTGTTGTAGCTTATTGATAATGTCAGGAGAGAAAGAAAACCCAGCCAGCGAAATAACATGTCGGGCTTGTTCTCGAGTAATTGGGCTCGAATCCTTCATAAAGCCCATATCTAATTTTGAAGAGTTAAGCTTCTTTTTTTTGCGTGTGCCAGACGGTTGTGGAGCTACTCCATAAGCTAGCAATGCTGCCTTATTTGCAGGAGAGATGTAGGGCCCATTATTCTTGAGGAGCAGTCGTGGGCTTTTCCTTGTGGGCTGAGGGTTGTAAGGTTGTTTGAATTTAGGTTGTCCCTCAAAACCGGGGGGTTCTAACGGTTCCTGGTAAGGGTCAGTAGTTTGAGTGGTATTGGGGAGGGAGCCAATTCTAGTAGAGTCAAGAGTAGTTAATGCACATGACGTGGTTGTAAGCATAAAAGAAGGGAGGAGGTACTGCATCAAAGAAAAGGCGCACAACAGGGGTTTTGCAAAAGGGATGTTCACAAGTTGGATGGAAAAGATAGTCAGGTCATGCGCGTTGACATATTTCCCTAGTAGTTAGGGCTGTCAAACGTGCACAACGTACACGGAAACAGCCTCTTACGTTTCTGTTCCGTCCATTAGCACGTAATTAAAATCATTTACGTTACGTTTCGTTTAAAAAAACATAACCATAAATAGTACCGTTTTCGTTCCGTCAGTGTTAAACGGAAGAAACGTTAATAACGTTAAATTTTGTAATCCTATTAAACATTTAATTTAAACAGTATAATTTAAAGACAAAAAATAATTTAAAAATTCATAATAATTTAACTTCAAAATCTGTTCAAAATCTATTCAAAATATGTTCCATAGCAATCAATACAAATACAACTCACAACAAATTAAATCCAAGCTCACAAGTTCAACACATTAACAAATCCAAGCTAGCATAGCAAAACAGATCTCACGGAGGAAAAAATCCAGTCCCAAAGCTTGTCAGTGAGTGGCAAAAATCAAAATTTAAGGAAAACCAACAAAAATCAAAAGAGGAGCAACAGCAACAAACTCAGGCCACAACCGGCTGCTGTCGGGACGCGGTTGAGACTTGGCGAAAGAGGGAGCGAGCTGTTGTCGGCCACCACTACCCTTCCAGTTGCCACTAGTCTCCATTGAAGCCAGCCAAGCTAGAGAGAAAAAGGAGACTGCAGTGAAAGGGGGGTTAAGGCAGTGAACTCGAGAGAGGAAGACGGAAGTGAGGTGGTGAGCGAGAGGAGGTAGAGGAGGTGAGGTGGTGGGGTCAGTAGTGAACTCGAGAGAGGGAGAGGGAGGTGAGGTCTCCTCTTTGTGATTGTGGGGGGTGATTGTGGGGCTGGTGCTGGGAGGACAGGGGTTTGCAAGAGAGGATGCCGCAGGAGGACTGCCAGTTGGCTCAGTCGAAGTTGTTGGGGCTGGAGAAGGAGGAGCGACAGACAGATCGAAGGCCTGCATCAAGGGAATCGAGGGAGGCCATTGGAGAGGAGAGGGAGCTCGAGTGAGGGAGGCCATCGGAGAGAGAGTGGTGGGTTCCTTCGGATGGGGTTAGGTCGAGGGAGAAGAGAAAAAAGAGGAGGCAGCTGTGAGTCTTCTGCGCGGAGCGGCACTGGGTCATCGCGAGGGACCTCGAGTATATCACCTCGCTGTGAGTCTGCAATTCATCTATTCTACAAGCTGCGAGTCTCCTCTACAATTGTGGGTTGAAATCGGGCCGACGGAATTAACGTTAAAGAATGAAACGGAAGCGGCTCATTTCGTTTATGTTTCGTTCTTACCGACGTAAGCTGTTTCGGTTCCGTTTCTGTTCCGCAGAGAGAAACGTAAGGCAAAATCCCCTCCGTTTCCGTTCCGTTTCGGACGGAACGGAACGTAAACGTCCGAAACGGAGCGAAATTGACAGCCCTACTAGTAGTAGGCTTCCTTGAACTGCAGAGAAAATCCAAAAAGTGGGAAAACCAATGGATTGGAGCTGACCCATTGGGGGAAGGTGGGGTCTGTAATGGACACGTCTAGTTGAAAAGCTTGTAACATCAATGGTGGTTTCAGGTTCGTGCAAAACAAGAGATTGATCAGAGGAAACCAAAAAATTATTTGGGGGCAGCGGCATGGGATGGCTAGCAGGAGCTTGGAGATGAATAATAGGTGGTGGCTGTGGTTTTGTTGTGGAGCTTGGTTCAATCCGTCCTTGCAAGTTAGGGAGTGGGAAGTGACTTGACTGATTGTAGATCAGTGGGCAGAGGGACAAGGCATGGCCAGGTGCATTACAAAGGAGGCATATAATGGCATCAGTGCAAGAGGAATTAAGGTGGCCTTTGCGATGACAGTTAAAACATCTACCTCCCCTTTTCAATTGGTTAAGTCTGTGAGTAATGAAGCTCTTGTTTGAGGAGTGTTTGAGTCTATTGAGGTTGGTATTGACTTTTCTTGGCATAGCTCTTTTCCATCTTTCAGTTCTCTTGGCGAAGTAAGCAGGGCAGGCCTTAGCAAGGTCAGGGCTTCGAAAAAGGTTTAGAGTGGAAAGAGAGAGGGGTGGAGTAGGTAGAATTGGTTTCAGTCATTCGTTGGCGGTCTCCAATGTCTTTTTCTTAGGTTGCATATGGGTGTGGCACTGACCGGGCTTGTTGAGGGAGATGGTGAATTCGCCGATGGTGATGGTTGCAGTTGCAGAGGGACTGGGGCTGATCGATTGTAGGATTGATTCTGAGAAAGAGAGCTTCGAGCAGTCTGAGGACATTTTTCCCCCAGTTAGTTGCCACCAACTCGCTACCAATTGTTACTTTCCCGTCCAAACGGAACCCTGAAAGAAAGAGAAAACCAGTTTCGTTTCTGAAAACGGAACGGAAACGGAAATGAAGAAAATAAACGGAACGTTAAACAGAACATGGAAATGGACTGAAATCAATAGGAATTGAAAGACGGAACGTTAAACGGAACAGAAGTCTATTTCGTTTGACGAAACGGAACGGAATCGAAACAAAAATTTTGTTCCGTTACCAAAACGGAACAGTTGGTTTCCTCTTACGCTTTTGACGTTTGACATGCCTATTCCCAACCTTGAGTAGAAATTGGCGCTTTCCCAGCATTCGGCATCAAACAAAGAAAAGTTTAGTAAACTTGTAGAAGCAAACAAAGCATCTCTCTTTCAAATTCAACACCACAATCTTTCTTAAGGGATGGATAAAACTAATCAATAACATACAAAGACAAGTGGGTCAAAAGGTCAAGAGTGATTTCGGGTTGTTACTGTACCAACTAGGCAAAGGACATTGCTACATGCCACCCAAGAACTGTTTGATGACGTGCTCCATTATTGATTGGTTTACTAATTCACTATTATATCCTGCGTACTCACTGCTCTTTACAATATATATGTTTTTTCTTATGTAATGCCAAATTAAGTATTTGGATTTTTTTTTTCTGTTCTTATATATACTCTTTGTATTAAAAACGTTATATTTTGAAGGTGCCAATCAGTTTTTTTTCCTAATGATGATGCAATTTAAATGAAGTTCCCAGAATTTGTTTCAAAAGAAGATATTTTTAAGTTTGGTGAGTTTACTTCATAAAAATAATAAATTGAGAAAGTTAAAAAGTGGCCTGATCATCTTTGACGATTTTTATGGAAATAAATAGAAATTTAATTACGAGTGGCATTTGCAACGAAGTCGTTTCTTTTTTAAAAAAAAAAAAAAAAAAAACTTAATTCCATACTGAAACTTAGCTCAACCATTTATGATTTTTCGTCGCTTGTGAAATTTATGGAAAACAGTATTATTTCTAACAGAAAATACATTTATACTAAATTTTGAAAACATTGCTTTGAAAAGTGTATATTAATTCATGATATCAGATCGATCTAAATTTTACAGAACGTAGATATAAAAATATTAAATTCTAAATATTTTAATACTTTTGTGTTCTTTAATTCATATCGTAAGAAAAATTTTGGTTTACTGATTGAAACAACACTAATGTCGTTTCTTTCAGAAAATTGAGTATCGGGCATAGACAAAACAAAAAAATTTAATTAAAAGTAAATTTTTTCGGAGGTCATTGAACTTTATACATAATTCCTTTTTGGTCACTGAACTTTCATTTGTCCCTCTGGAACCACTAACGTTAGATATCGTTCCTTTTTGGTCCTTCCGTCCCGATTCAAGCCAACTCCGTTTGTTTGTAGATCGCCGGGTGCAAAAATTGGGATGGGAATCAAATCTGTTTAGGTGCAGCCTCTATCTGTTTCTCTCTCAAACCTCTTTCGAACCTCTCTCAAACCTCTGTCGACTCTCTCTTCCTTTCGCTCACTCTCGTACTCGCTCTCTCCTCTCGCAAACCCTAGCACCCTCCGACAGTAGTACCAAACCCAAGCATCTGTAAGTCTCAAACCGAAGCACCCTCAATCGCTCAGTCTCTCTGTCTCAAACCCTAGCGCCCTCCATTGCTCAGCCTCTCTCCGTCCCTTCCACCTTCTCTCTCACAAACCTAACTTTGCTACTCTCATTAATCACTGGCTTGGCTCTGTTGACAAGATGCGGTATCGAGAACACTCCAATGAGAAACCAATTTATGGTAAGCATCTAAATTGCTATTTTTAATTAGAAATTATATTTTTAATGTGGTAAAATTAATGGTCAGATCTTCTATTTGTCATAAATTGGCTTACTATTATTCATGTTGTTAAGGTGTTTGATGTTATTCTTCAATTAATTTTGAATCACGGCAGATTTGTCAACAGTACTTGTTGAAAATGAATGACCTCTGCGTGTTCGATAAAATACCTAAACTAAAATGTTTCTTGTGCTTACTTTAATTGTTTGTCCTAATCGACTCAGTATTATTCATGCTTGTTTTGTGACTAAAATTCCGCTTCTGGTTTCGTCAGAAGGATACAGAATTATAGTAACTTTAATATCCTTGATGAGTAACAATTTTCTGGTTTCGTCAGAAGGATACAGAATTATAGAAACTAACAATTTTCATGTTCCGCCTGTTATACAGAATTATAGTAGCATTTATACAGAATTATAGTAACTTTTTTCCATCCTAATTGAGCATTTGATTAAATTGGAATGCATGGTACATAAATAAATGAAAGTTTTCAATTTTGACTTGTAGGTGATAGTGAGAGTTTGTTTACATGCAGCATACATCATGGTGGGATAGTAAGTATGAAAAATGGAAAGTTTGGCTATAATGGAGGAAAACATGATTAATATGACCATATAGATCCAGATGAAATTCTTTGCTAGAGTTTGAAACAATGGCTGAACAACTAGGATATTCAAAGGATTTCTCAGTGTAGTGTAGGGTGAATGAAAGTTGTGCTAAATTGTTAGTTTCTGATCAAGACTTAATGGCCATGATTGATAAGATCTCAAAGAATAATAGGGTACTTGAATGTTTTCTAGACCATAAGAGAAGTGAAGTGCAGATGGATAATGTAGTTGAAGAAGTTGTTGAAGAAGTTCATATAAGTGAGCAAAATTAGAACTTCCAAGATATAGAGGTTGGAGTAGAGGTTGGAGCAAAGGCTGGAGAAGATGATGTAAGTGATTTTTATGATCCTGACAATGATGTAGAAGCTGATGATGATGATGGTGTTAATAAAAGAGATGTAATAAATGACATCAGTATAATGGATTGGATAGTGCCTTACAAAAGCGACACAATTGAAGATGATTCAGATTATGCTCTCTCTGATGTTCTCCTTAGTGGTAGTGAATCAGATGATGACAGAATAGTAGTGAGATATCCTGAGTTCAATGCATTGTAGATATGGCAAACCTACAATTTAAAGTTAGAATGGTGTTTGGTTCTTTTGAGGAGTTCAAAAAGGCTGTCAAAGAGTATGCAATTAAGCAAAGGAGGAATATTCACTTCAAGAAGAATGACACCATTAGAGTGAATGCAGTATGTAAGGATGATTGTCCATGGAATATTTGGGTTTCTCATATGGAAAATAGAACTGAAAATGTTCAAGTGAAGACATATAATCCATCTCATACATGTCAATGAACACAACATCAAATTTCTCACAGTGAAATGGCTTGTGTGGAAGTACCTTGAGACATTTAGGGCTGACCCAAATTGGTCTTTACCAAGTATTCAAGTCAGAGTTAGAGATGATTTACATCTGGACATTTCAAGACAGAAAGCTTGGAAGGTCAGATATGATGCATTGCAAATCCTAGCTGGTAAGGAAGGAAAGCAATATGCAAAGCTACATTCCTATGCTGTTGAGATAAGAAAGACAAATCTTGGTAGTATAGTCATTTATGACTTGAGAAATAAAGTGTTCAAAAGAGCATATATTTGTTTGGCAGCATGCAAACAAGGATTTTTATCTGGTTGCAGGCCAATAATCAGTGTAGATGGTTGTTTTTTGAAGACTAGATATGGTGGTCAGTTGTTGACTGCAGTTGGAATTGATGCCAATGATTGCATCTTTCCAGTTGCATATGCTGTTGTCGAAGGAGAGACATCTGAAAGCTGGAGGTGGTTTTTGCAGCTACTGGCAACTGATTTACAGATAAATAACAGCCATGCATGGACTTTTATATCAGATAGATAGAAGGTATGTTTTAATTAACATGTGTACATTTTGGTTTTTGAGCAAAATGAGATTATGTTACTTATCAATTTTTTCTTTTTCCTTAAATTAGGGGCTAATTCCAGTGATCGAAGCACTATTTTCTGCATCAGAGCACAGATTTTGTGTGAGACATTTGTATGATAACTTCTCCAATGCTGGGCATAAAGGCAAGACTCTAAAAGATCAGCTGTGGCAGGTAGCAATTGCCACATATGTTGCAGAGCATGAGAACAAAATAAAGGAGCTTGAAGGTTTGAACAAAGCAGCTTTTGAGTGGTTAAAAACCAAACCACCTACTGAATAGTGCAAAGCATATTTTTTTACAAACTGCAAGTCTGATATGGTCCTGAATAACCTATGTGAAATGTTCAACAAGTACATTCTTGATGCTAGGGATAAGCCTATCATAACCATGCTTGAGATGATAAGAACTAAACTGATGAGAAGGCTTCAGGTGAAAAGAGATGAGTTGATGAAGTACAAAGGTTTAATTTGTCCTAAAATCCAGAAAAAATTAGATAAATGGAAGGAGGAGTCCATGAAATTCAATGCTATATGGAATGGTCAATCTCTATATCAAGTGACTGGTTTCCATGGCCAATTTGTGGTCAACATTGCTAACTATTCATGTGATTGTAGAAGATGGGATTTGACAGGTTTGCTATAATTTTATATTTAATTTGGTTATTATAGTACTTCACAGTTTGGTTTTGTAATTTGATTTTTGTGAACATTGCTTTCTTAGGTATTCCTTGTGAGCATGCTTGTGCAAGCATGAGAGTCAATGGTTTGAAACCTGAAGATTATGTCCATGATTGCTATAAGGTAGAAACCTATCTAAAAATATATAGCCATGCAATAAATCCAATATCTAGAGAGACCATGTGGGAGAAAAATACCCTTCCTGTAATAAATCCACCCCCTCTTGACCCTCCCAAACCTGGACGACTAAAAAAGGCAAGGAAGAAAAGTCAAGTGGAATTGGAGAATAATTCAAAGAAAACCAAACTTTCTAAAAAAGGCAAAACAGTGGTCTGTTCAATTTGTCGCCAACAAGGCCATAACAAAAGATGGCATGTTACAAAGCCTACACCAGTATCAACACAATCTACATCATCAGTTGTTGAGAGTAGTACTAGGACAAAGCTACAGGTTTTGTAATTTTCTTGTTTATTGAATTTGTATTTTCCTTATTTATAAAAGCTTTGATATCAATATTTTTGGTCATATAGGTAGCAAGGAAGCAGGTGGCAAAGAAGCAGGTGGCAAGTAAGAGACGAAGTTTAGATTAGTTTGATATGCAATTATGTTATGTGATATGCAATTTGTGTACTCTTGCATTTTGTTGTTATTAAACTATGTTATGTACTCTTGCTATTTGTTAAGATATCCGTACTTTGATATTGCTATTTCTTCTCTATTTGTTCTCTATTAGTCATGATTCTTTATTATCTTGCATGACCATTGTTTCTGGATGCAAATGCATTGTTTCTGGATGCTTACACAAAATGAGGCGATTGGTACCAGGTTTTGGTGTTGATTCTGGTACAATGGTCTAATAAATTTGTGTAATACTTTTGTTGATCTAATAAATTTCTAGTTGTAATATTTGTAATACCTGTGCTGTATAAGAACTAAGTTCATTTTTTTGTGTTTCACTTGTGTGCGTTTCATAGTGTGCAGTTTGTAGGTTTTTTTTTTTATTTTCTTTCTAATTTCTTGACAGCACATGCGCTGGTCGTCCCTGACCCCTAAATTTTCTGTTATTTCGCTCTGCCAAATATGAACACATCTTTCCTTAAATTATGTCAGTGTGCATGTTTGGCGTTTGAACTGATACCTGACAAAACAATGAGGTACCAAATTTCGGCACCAAATTGAAGAACAGTGAGGTGCACAATAACAATTGAAAAACACAATAATTGTGATAGCATGCATCTAATTTCAACAAAATACATAATACCGTCCAGTACATAATAAATTGAAAAACCATTACATGGGAAAACATCTAATTTCAACAAAATAACAGCATCTCATATCGTACTACTACCCTCTGCAAGTTGCCCCTGTCTTCACTCTGCGTAATGCAACATCAATTTTCTACCCTGAAGACAACTCACACTAACAATAAAAGAAAATAACAATTCTATCACCAATAAAACTAATAGAATGACTAAAATGAAAATTACACGATTTTTCTTTGGTTCCTTAGTCTGCATCTTTTTTTCCAAATCATTTAATCTTCTAAGAAGCCCATTAATAACTTCTTTTGATCGTTCTGTAGTAGGCTCATCATACCATCTAAAGTATCGACATGCTTTGGACATCTACAAAAATTAACAGTAAAAAAATTAAATTCAAAAATTTCTATAAAATCTGTACAATATCTGTAAAATTAATTTGAGAAAAAATTGGAACTTACGCCATAAAATCTGCAGCCAAAAAATCTTCGGCCAGGATTTGAAGGTTTCCATGCTGTTTTTAATTCAGCAACCTCACCGCAATGGCAACATTCATAATTTTTCCAATTTGAACCTTCCATTGACAGTGCCGTCGGAGGAGAAGGATTGTTGCAAAGCGGTTTGCGCAAAGAGGCAGAGAGGTACGATTTTGTTGCGAAGCTTGAGATCTACAGGTACGATTTTGTTGCTCTTGAGTTTTGTTGAATAACGAAGGAGGTAGGGTTTCACCGTTTCAGCGAAGCGAAGGAGGTTCGAAAGAGGTTTGAGAGAGAAACAGATAGAGGTTAAAGGGAAAGGTAAGTAATTTGATTCCCATCCCAATTTTTACACCCGTCGATCTACAAACAAACGGAGTTGGCTTAAATTGGGACGGAAGGACCAAAAAGGAACGATATCTAACGTTAGTGGTTCCAGAGGGACAAATGAAAGTTCAGTGACCAAAAAGAAATTATGTATAAAGTTCAGTGACCTCCGAAAAAATTTACTCTTTAATTAATTAACTTGACAATTCTTTTGGATGATTTGTCAGTATGCATGTCTACATCTTAATAAGTGGCGCAAATTACCTGAATTTCTAAACGAACAGAGAAAATGATAGGAGGTAGACTAAAATCAGTCGCGACTGACGGATGAGACCGTCAACTACGAGGACATTCTAACAGTCAATCCGAACCATTCAATGTATTCTCCATATTGAAATCTTGTTGGAGACCAAATTTTACATTTTTCTGAAATTTTTTAGTATTTTTTTGGTATTTTACAAAATTCTTAATCTAAACAATTTTGGACCCTTCAACAACAATGATTTTTAAAAATATAAAAAAAATAGTAAAAATATTCAGAAAAATGTAAAATTTGGTCTTTAATGAGATTCCAATATGGAGAACATATTGAATGGTTCGAATTAGCCATTAGAATCTCAAAAGTTGAGATATAATCGCGACTGACGGGTCCATCTGTCAATCGGGGCTGATTTTTGTCTACCTCAAATGATAGAAGTTAATGAACCACCAGTCCACCAGTATAACGAAAAATAATTGTATTAGGCACCCGAAACATGTTAAACAACCGAATAAACTTGAATTGAAAGCCCATGAATACTTGCCGACATACTAACCCACTTGGCCCATTATATATTTATGCATTTCTTTTTTATCATTTTGGGCGTACGTGTATCTTAAAATTTTATTTGCAACTTTCTTTATAACGTAATTGGTCGCCGTTTATTTGATGGTCGTGGCTTCTTCTAGTCATAGAATATTTTATTAATTTAATTCCGGTTGCATCGTTTACTAATTGTGATATTTAACATGAAATTCGATTAGATCATCAAGATATGTAATGAGGCAAGAGAAAATTGAAAGAAAAAAAATATCATATTTTCGTAATGATCGGTCTCACAAGCAAATGCAATGTCATATTCATTACAATCTCATGCTGTAATTAACCTTTTAGCAATATAAACGAATTCATTTAGTAGGTACCAATTGTTAATAAAGAAAAAATACAAACACATCTCAATACCACACCCTTCTATAACAACTAATTTGAGATATTAATGAACATGATAAAACCTACAGATTAACAATTGAAACAAATAATACAGTCTCCATCTTTTATACACTCTCTTCTAATCATTCAGTATAATTGCCACGGTCAGAAAAATAAAAATAAATGAAATTTTGAACTATCCGAAGTATTAATTTTTATTCGTGTTTAATTAGTTTGTTCTCATCTATGTAATAGCTTGTAACATTGTATACAGAGAAAAAAAAAACTATTTGAGATATTGGAGAATATCAAATAATAACAGGAAAAGGGATGTGTCCTTATTACCTCATAAAGGTAAAGATGATAAAATTTCTCATCCAAAGAGCTTCACCATATACTTTCCATAAAGAATGCTCATTATTATTATTATTATTATTGAAAAAAGACTCCCAAGAAGGGAGGCTTGCATTTTATTAAACCAAAATGCAAATCTACGTAAAGAGTCAAAGTCACACCTGGTGACTAAGCTGCTCCTTAAGGAAGACTCCTACTACGAAATAAACCACAAAATAGCGACTAAGCATTCATACATCCAAATATAACATGCCAGACAAGATCCAAAGCCAAAGAACATCTAAAAACTAAAACAAACAAATGCTCTAGTTCTGCTGCTCGTCAGCTTCTCCAGCTCCAGAGCTTGCCTGTAAAAAGTCATGTTCCATCCTGTAACTAAACCTGTCCAAAATAGAAATAAACTAAAAATTGAAGCACATATAGAAGCTGCTCTAAAACCAGCAGTGTCATTAAAAACTCTTAGCATTTCGTTCCTTCCATATATACAACCCACATAAAAGCTGCACAATAGGTCAAAGTAAAGCTCCTAGAACTAGCTGGTAAAAAAAAAAAAAGAGTATCCCAAATACCCTTCAGTGAATTAATCATGATCTGACAGCCCCATTTGTTATCAACATTAAATAGTACCCAGAGATTGTTGATAAAACTACAATTGACAAATAAGTGGTCACTTAACTCATTATCATCACAATAAACACACCCTTGGTCTATCTGACAGCCTCTATTGCTCATTATTATTTGTATTTTCGACCTTACTAGTATTCTAGTAATGCACCACAAGTTCAAAATCGAAATAGTAAAATTTTTTAATACTTTTGCCTACATTCTTTTACCATTGCCAATGCAATATTCAGTCCAAATATAATAATATCGGGCCTCTGCAATAAAATTGAGCCGTTGTATTTTCTTTGATGCATCAATATCCTCTAGGAAACACCAAAAAGATAATTCGTTGGTCCTGATACAATCACCAAGTCCAAATATTTTGAGGGGAAAATCGATAAGGTTGTTGACTTGTGTCGTCGATTTTTTTGAGACAATGTAAGAAAATAGTTGAAAGATCAAGTCGAGGAATTAGTCACATAAGAGAATGTAAGAATATATGAGTGGTTTATCAAGAAAAATTTTACTTAATTAAAGAAAGATTATGAGAGTTGATGAAATAAGATAGTTCAATATTTACTTGTGAACCAATCTGAAGTTGTAAGTAATTGCTTAATAATCTATGCAATATCTATTTGCACAGTTTCCTATGAATTGGCTGTTAGCATAGGTGGACAGACAATAATTAGACTACAAATAAATCACTTTTAATCCTGAACTTGTTGAAGTTCTAGCATGCACACAAAATTGGTTGTGAGTTGAATATGACAGTATGAATATTTATTTTATAACTATTTAGTTATTTATATGACACATTAAGTGTCTACCTCAATATTATATTTTTTGTGTTTTGTAATGATATAGACGAAGATCAAGATCAAAAAGATATTTTAATGGCTGATGATAATGTTGAAGTAATATCAAGTTTGCTTATGAGGTAGGAAAAATGATTATCAAGTTTGTTTTTGAGGTAGGCATTTCTGACAGATTGTTAATCATTATTAACCAAAGTAACATAAACATAATAGTAAGATCAAACTGAAAATTTTCACTTGTTTGTGTTGAATGTTTGTATGTGTGTGTGTCTTTTTTTTTTCATTTGTTTGTGTTGTTAGTGACTTTCGAAATTTTATATCAGCATATATCGAATTTTCCATGTTATCAAGATACAATAATTATAATCTATTTGTTGGATTAAACAATTAACATTTAACTTGTCGATTTTCAAAACAACACCAAACCTCACAACTAACATCTCAATTTAGTAATTTTTAGATAAATTCTTTGAAGAATCACTTGAAGCAAGACTTCTACAAGTTGTGGAGCATCAAGAGACTCCATTAAGCTAGCTAAAGTCATTAATTTAGATATAATTAAATCCTAAACTAATCTCAATTAATTTGTTAGTAAAATGCTCAGTTTTTCTGTCAAACGTCATACAACACTATATAGCGTTGCACAACGCTGAGAAAATTCAATCCATAATTGTTAAATCTCTTACAAGCATGAAGCATCGTCACACAACGTCCACTGGCATTGAATAACGCTGTGCCACAAGATTGTACAACTCTCAGTAGCGTTGTACAACGAGAAGTTGAGAAGACTTGGAATATCTCCTGCTCTTTTGTACAATGATATTGTACCACCATTGTGCAACGTTCCATTAGCGTTCCACAATGCTGTAAAATTTCCAATGTCTTCTCAGTTCCAAGTTATCCAATTTACTTTCAAAATGCTTATGTCGAGGTTTGGCAACGCCAAACAGCATTGTGTAACGCCACCTAACATCATGTGACGCCCTATTGACTTTGTCAGAGTTGCTCTTATCGATTGTTCAGTTCGTTGTATAACGCCCTCTAGTGTTGTACAACGTTCTAATAGTTCCAACGGAACTGTCAGAGTAATCCTTTGGCTGTACACTCAATCATTGTGCAATGCTCCTGAACGTTGCACAACACTCTGACACTGTCAACGGTTATATAAATTAGTCGTTTGATTTTTCAACGGTAATATGCAGCGTTGTACAACGCTATATGGCATTAGGCAACGCTGAAGTGAAATCTTGACTGTGTTGGAGCTCTTGACGCCCTCGATATATATCAGACCTTTTGGGGTTGATTTGATCTGTTGAATACCTTGCTAAAATCCTATCTTTGAGTTCCAAATAGCTAGACCTCATTCTCTCTTATTCTTTAGCATTTGCTTTGCAAAACCATTGAGATTAGACAGCCTTAATCAAACCCATAGTGTGTGTTAGCCAAATTATTGAGAGTTTTGATTGAGAGCATCAATACTTGGTGTAGTTGAGTTCTTTCTTGATATTTCTAAAGATTAGGCCGATCCACCTCGAGGTTCTTGTGACGAGGCAATTCGGTTCGAAGTTGTATACACGTTCTTGGTGGAATTGAACGGAGTGCACCCTTTCGTGGCAGCGAAACTCCCGGAAATGTACGACTAAGGCTAGCTCTTTCTAGCGGGTCGGAACTCCGTAATCACATCGCGTGTCAATTTCTCTTTCCTTTCTTTCTTTAGTTTAATTGCTTGAATTACTTGTGTATTGTGAAATGGTAAATTGTTGAATTGTTGCAAAATTGACCAAACCGGTTTAGGAACTTTAAATTGTGTCTATTCACCCCCTCTAGGCCTTGAATTAGGGACAACACTATTTATAAGGATACCATATATGAATATTCGGATTTAGTTTGAGAAATATGTTTCGCAGGTTTCAAAATTAAGAGGTAACATATAAGGATACTTTGATGCATTCTTTAATGTATCATATATAGAATGGAAAACCTCTCAACTCATTTATCCTAATTTATTTTCTAAACTGTGCTTTCTTTCTCTTCTATATTTTCCGCTAAAAGACAATTGTATTCTCCCGCTGTTACCTTGATGATGTACGAAAAAAATTATGTTGACTTACATAATAGACATTGAAAAAACCAAATGGTTATATATACTGTTTTTTTTTCGTGTAAATTTTTTACCCCTCTTTTCATTGCTTGCTCGAGAGCCTCAAAACAATTAAATATGCATTCTCTTTTAATCTTGAAAAATGAACCTCGAAAACCATGACACCAGCACCTTCGTCTAGCCTAGAAATGACCTACTAATGAATTTCGAAGATTACAATTCAAAATTCTGAAGAGGGGAGCGAAGGGCAGGACATGAGACGAGGTTTAGTTGGAAAAGTACCAACGAATTTACTAAATTATAAAAGGGCAATTTGGCCATTCGGAAAACATTATGTTGCTCCAAGAGAAAGATCCGTTGCCCAAAGCACCTCCCGTTCTCATCTTATCCAAAGAAATGTGCTAAGAACTGTGTGTCATTGTGTACAAGAATAGATAAAAATTTTACTTCAAAATGAAATAATAATAGAGAAAAAAAAAACCCAACATCTAGAAACCTGAAACCAGCTTTAATGCTTGAAGGACCAATACATCAACTGAACAGATGGCCCACAAAGCCTTTATCCTGGCCCAAGTTATTTGCTTTTTGTTTTTAATCTGAATAGAAATGTATGAACATGCCACAAGCCCACAGTGGATACTTTGTCATTGCTGACCATCACTCTCCATAGCACGAAGAGTCATGCTTTCGAGCATTTTACAAGGTATACATCGTACATGTTTTTTTTTCGTTTTTTGAAAATGTACATCGTACATGTTACCCAACAGTCAGTAGTTTGTCGTCTTCTAAAAAAATGAAATAAAGTGGGTTCTAGCTAAGAAAATTAGTGAACACTGGACAATATTTGAAAGACCGTATGAACTTTTAAGCAAAAGCAAAAAAAATACAAGTGGCTTAAAAGTTAGAAGAAATCTACAAAAAGAATGATGCCATTTTTTGGCAACAAGACGAAAAGCACATGCTTTGTTCTTTTTATTTATTTTTCAATTTACCTTTTGATTTTAAAAAATTCACATCCATACAATGTGCATCGAATAGATTAGCAGTAAGTTGAACCAGTAAAGCAGGAAATAAAAAATAATAAAGCGAGTAACTTTCTGGGTTATCAATTTATCATACTTGTATTTACGCGTGAAATAACTTTGTTTGAAATGATGCCACAGAACTGAAAGGAACAACTAATTTGAACTTTGAAGTAAACAAATTAGTTAACATGATAAGAAAGGTATGAAACATAATAATAGATATAAGGCACAATATTACCAGACCTCGAATGCAACAAGCAATATACTATAATTGGATAGTTATGAAGCTTGAATTAAGTTTTGATCAAACAAATTGACGCTCGATACCTATACTTGGAATATATCCTTTAGCCATAAAATGGCTAGATACAAGGTGGATCGGACTCATGTTACAGAATTTTTATACCTTACATTTAAGACATAAAAGAGAGACTTATCAGGAGCATCATTTTCTCCTATACTTCAAAACTCTTAATACTATGCTATAAACAATTTGATCAGAGGCGGGCTTGACCCGGTAACACCGAAAAACCCAAAATCAAAAGGAAAACTGATATAGAATCTCCCAAGTTGGAACTCACAATGGTAGAACTGAGCTCCTCGACCGACCACTTCTAGAAAAGAAGAAACCCCGGCCACTGCCACTGCTAGAAGACAAGGATCTTACCATTTCAAGCCGATCTATTTGGGTCGATCTAGATTTCGACAAGTTGCTTGGCCTGTCTTTCTCCTTGCCACTATGTTCTTCTCCAATTACGGACTCTTTCAAAACCTGGTCACAGATACGAATCTCTGGTATTGTGATAACAATATTAGGGACCATAAAAGGGGAGTCAACAGAAGCCGATCGGTGCCTGACTGGTTCTGGGCGCGGTCTCCTCTCCTCTGATTCCGTCTGTACTGTCGAATCAGGCAAAACTGGCAAAGAATCCGACAGAGGAATTTCATCGAACACTTCTTCTTCATGCTCATTCTCTTCTCCATCTCTTGAATCTTCATCCAAACTCACCTCGCCGCTCTCTCTGGCATCGCTTTCCGTCTCCCCCATATCCCCAGCTGAAGCCACAGAAGATGCTGAAGTGGAATCACCAGCAGCATCCGCAACCTTAGGATCAACCACATCCGCCCGACAAACCGGACAATTAACATGGGCACGAAGCCACGTATCGATACACGGCACATGGAACGCATGCCCGCACTTTGGCAATAACCTCACCAAATCCCCATCTTGAAAATCACCAAGACAAACCGAACAATCAGCAGAACCAAGCAACCCGGACCCGGTCTGATACTGGGTCACAGCAATCGACTCAATCGTAGCCTCATCTAACCCGACAGTCCGTATATACCACACATGGTGGATGGGATCCTGGTCCTGTTGAGGACCCGGATCGTCACCACCAGCTCCAGTATCGGGAGGAGGATCGGAATTGAAGAGCGGCGTGTTGACAAGCGCAGCCAAGGCGCGTCTGCGCCGCAATCGTCTGTGGTAGAAGACGAGGACAGCGGTGGAGAAAAGGGAGACGAAGAAGACGCAAGCGAGGACAGTAAGTGCAAGGAGGACGTGATTGTGTGAGAAAGTATGGTTGTGTGAGAGTTTAATAGGGGTGGCAGGGACAGGGTCAGGGTCAGGGTCAGGAGGAGTTATTTGAGAAAGGGAAGGGACGGGGAGAGGAGGAGGGGAAGGGATGGGGGGAGGAGACGGAGGAGGGGTTAAGCAGGAGGAGGAGTAGCACGGCTCGCTGAAGAATACTTCGTGCATCCGACGATAGGAGGCCATCGGAGAAGGGAAGGGGAGGGAAGGGAGGTGGTGTTAGATCAGATCGGACGGTGGAGAGGAGGAGAGAGGGGAAGGGAGGAAGCGGAGGAAGGGGGCAGGTAGCATTGAGGAAGGGAAAAGAGGGAGAAGTCAATGGTGATTTATTCGGGGAAGGTTATCAAAGTGATTAAGTCAAGAGTTGGTACAGTCATTGAGGGATTGAGTTGAGTTGGGCTTGGATTTGGTCGGAGGGTAATTGCTTCCGGGACCCACCAAAGTGACTACAACTACAAATACTAGTATACTACTTCTTTCTTCTGTTCTGTGTGGTCATTATTTTATAAATTGATATGTATGCATATATAATTATCAACAATTTAACATACGTTTTAATCTTTTTTTTTTAATTGTAAGAGATATATATCATGTTATTGTATAAACAAAATTGAAATGGTTGAATTGCGAGCATATAATAGGATATTTATCCTGTAATAGTAAATAAGTGAAATGAAATCCTTCTCTTTAAATTTAAGGGAACTTATGATCTTATCCCCTTTAGTTTGACTGTTGAAATCTAATTAATACGATTATGGAAATAATTGCAAATTTAGAACATCTTGTCTTGTCCTCATGCCCTCTAATCCTTAAACTTCACGCGGTAAGTGATTAACTTTTATTTTTAGACAAAACTTACGGCCTGTTTGGTTGGGGGAGAAATCATGGAGGGAAAGGTAATGAAAGGAAATTAGATATTTAATCCTGTTTGGATGGAGATAATATGGCGAATGAAAATTTGTCAGTAGGTAATGAAAATCCTTCCGATTTTATCTTTCTATAGAAAATAATTCTGCTCCGATTCGGAGTCGGAGTGGACATGACGGAAAGAAAATTCTTGGCTAAAATTGAAAAAGACAAAATAGAATTAGATTTCTATGGTTCTTGCTACAGTCGTCAATTAATTTATTAATTGGATTCAGAGGCATAATTCAAAAAGTTTTACGGTTATAACCATTAATCCAACTTTATTGGTTACATTAACCCAGACCCATTAAAAGGTCTAGTTGGCATTTGTTTATATTTAGATTTTTTTTATTGAGATTGATTAAAAATATAGCAACAAACATATAATCGTTGTTTATTTTTTTTAATTATGCGCACTATCAAATTGTTTGCTCAGTAAAGCAAAGGGTGCAGGAGTAAATTAGTCAAAAATTTATATTTCTCCTTCATCAAAATAATCTATCCAAACAAGAGATACAAAGGAAAGAAAAATTATTTTTCTTTCCCCTTCATTTTTCATCAAAACAAGAAATATAAAATTATTTCACTTTTCATCCCATCTCTTTCCTTCCCTCTTTATATTTTTCTTTCCCTCCCATCCTCTACCATCAAACCAAACAGTGTTAGCAGCGGCTGCAGTAAGTGATTAACTTAAATGTGATAAAAATTAACACAAACCGAACTTTTACATTTTATTTTTCTTAATTTAATATATGGTCTTGGTGGCTTTCCATCTTTCATTTGAAACAATTAATATGCGGAAATTTTTATGATAAAGAAGTAAAGAATTATATTTTTAATATGCGAAATTGTCAAGGATCCTAGCTAGCTTGAGAATTGAGATTAGTGTCTTGTTTGGATGGATATGACAAAGAACGAGGGAAAAGAGAAAGAAGGGAAATTGGTTATATATTTAATACTCTCCAAATTGGGTTTTAACGGAGAGAGAGAAAACTAACCTCCATTTGCTCTTTTTGTTTCTCTCGTGTTATTTTTCACCTATTTCTTTGCATTATGTAAACCAAACATGTGTGTAACGAAACACAGTTGTTTGAAAAAGGAAAAAAATAAAAGAGAGGCAACAAAATATATGTTATACACTCGGTAGTCGCTAGGTGGGCTGGCCTTTTTTTCAATAATAATAAATTATCAACTAAATGAATAATAAAGGGCGAGATCCGCAATTTGTCATGATAAGTACTCTTATGGAAATTTCAAATTTGTATATAACCTATATAAATAAAGCGGATTGGAGACGCATCCTTGGATGGGACTTGGACTTCCCATCTATAGCCGCATCCTCGAATTCAGATCTGGTACCGCGCGGCATCCAGTAGCGCACGTCTCGGACCGTCCGATCTATGATGGGTGGCCCGTGAATTTCACCAAATTGAAAGGTCCGAAAAAAATTGACTGTTGAGATCAAATCGGACGGCCCGAGAGGTGAGCTATACAGGTGCCGTGCTACACGGCATCCGGGTCCGCGCTATAGTCGTCCAGATCATTGGATAGGATAAAAGTTGAGTTGTTAATGTGAGAGGGAAAGTGAAAATACCAATGCCATAAAGTTGAGATGGTTAATTAGGTGTTTGATAGGACCTCACCTCAGATTATTAAAATTGTGAAAAAATATCTTTCTTTATTATATCGAAATCTTTATTACTTGACAAATGTGGTGAAAACTGCATCTATACATAGTACCAACTATTAAGTGATCGATACCACAGTATGCCTATGGGTCCGTAGGCTTTTAATGCTTAAAAAAAAAAAGATACTATAAATTTGTGTTAAATTTTTGAACTGTCAGTTCATATCGTTCGATCCTAATATGTCAAAATCCGATAAAAAAAATATTAAATTTTGCATAGTGCATAAATAATTGTTCTTTCAAAATATAGAGCATCCAATATGAATGATTTTCGTCATGAAAAAAAAAAATTGAAAACATTCTAAATAATGTAAAATTTAAGTTTCGATAGTACTTTAGAAATGTAGGGATAATTGAATCGCTTGATATCATTTAAATATCAAATATCAAGATTAAGAGCCATAATACGGAACCAATGATTCGCTTAGTATTGTAACCGACCTTCATTAAATGGTAATTTTGTCAGCCATGGCCTAGTAAATCAAACGTTTATGGGTGTGTTTGGATGCAACGGAATAAGCCGTGAATAGGGTATAAGAATAAGAAATTTCGATTTGTGTGCTTATCTTTATTCCTTATTCTTATACCATGGTTTTGTTAGTATAGGAATAAGGGCCCAAATTCCTTATTCTTATACCGTTTGTTTTGCACAAGAATAAGAATAAGCACATAAACCGAAATTTCTTATTCCTATTCTCTATTCCCGACCTATCCAAACACACCCTATGAGAAAACTGGGAAGAAAGGGGAAATAAAAAAGACACAATAAGGACAGAATTAACGACTTGATGTTGAATTCTCAATCAATCTAATAATAAGAAAATTGATTGGATGATCAAGTAACTTTTAAGGATGGTAATTAAAGTTAGTCTCCATGCTTCTAACTTATAAAAAGTGAATTTTAAGTTTTCAATTCGTATATATGCTCGTGACGTCAAGCAAGTTATACGATTTGATATCAATTGACCGAATTTACCTAGCAGTTATATGAATCGTTAACGTGGAGTTTGCACAAGTCATTGATGACTCTTCTAGTTACTATTATATAAAAGAAAATATATATGTGATAAAATTATATTGTAGATAATAAAGCTTAGTTAATTAGATGAATTTTTATAACCTTATTGTAAGCAAAAAATATTTGATAATCAGATAATATATCTTTATTTTCCAAGAGAACAACATTTAGAACATTTAGATGTAGGGTTTACAAAATTATATATATCTCTGATGGCAAACAAAGGTGTTTATTTATTTCCTTCCTCTCCCATAAAAAAGGGTGACCACCGTCTACTGCAATCAAGCCAATGAATTTGGTCTCCTTATTCTATTGCACAAGATTGCAATCAAAGATAATCTTTTTTCATATTAAATTTGTATTAATAATTATTCTGATCACATTTGTATCAGCTCCACTGTACTTTAAGGGTATGTAAACCAACTATAACAACTAGTTACATGTTGTAAATCTAGTATAACTACGTGTTGTGTTTATTATTGAGAATAAATTTACATAACAACTATAACAACTAGTTACATATGGTTGTAAAAATAAAAAGGTAAATTTACATATATCTTTTTTGTAATTTAAATAGGTAGTGCATCATATTTAGTATAACTTAAATTAATTTGTCATGTACCGTCCAGTTAACAAAAAATAATTATTTAGTTTTATTGAACTTGTAAACGAGCAAACAATTTTACAATTGTCTTAAATTAGATACTAATTTATATTATAATTTGAATTGATTTCGATAAAATGATACTAATTTATATTATAATTAACTTGTGCAACCACACGAAGACTGTACTTTCAACCATAAGCGGTGGCCGCGTGAAGGTCACATACGAATAGAAAATTAAACATTGTTTTATGAAGCTTCAGAGTCTATATGTATATGCGAGTAGGTTTCTTAAATATTATTGCGTAGTTGGGTTTTTGTTGGATTAAGAAATATTACAGTGACTCAGTATTTGGAACGTCATTTCTTTTTTTTTTCTTTTTTTTTTTTGAAAGTTTGACAGCGGCTATCAAACGATTGGAATGTCATTTATTACTGCGGTGGTAGTAGGATCAGATATCGAATGTGACTCAGCATATGAAGTCGATCTTTTACTTTAAAAAAACAATGTTCCGTACGTGGATATCAAAGAAAATGCTCATTAGGACTGTTTGCATGGAATAGAGGAAATTAAAAAGATTCTATTTTCTGAGAACCAACTTTTGGTCTAGTGGTAAAAAGTAATGCATCTCAAGTGAGAGTCGCAAATTCGAAACCAGGTTGGAAGCTCTTTTATAGACACTTAATTTAAAAATATAAGTTGGGAGGTTTGACCCCCAATTTATCTTAAAAAAAAATTCTATTTTCGCTGTAATCGCATTCGGCGACCATGATATAGGGGAACAAAATGAATTGAATGTAGGTCAATTTTATTTTGTTGTTAATTTTTTTTTCTGACTAGTGGAATTCCCACCACTTTTCCATTTCAATGATAAAAAAAAGTCAATACACTATTCCTTATCTCTATACATCAAAATCAAGCATTCTTATTCTCTACCCTTACAACTCTATCCAATTATATTTCCTACTTAATTGGCATCAATATTGATGTTGTCCCAACTACACACCAAACTCTTCAGCAATGGCACCAAAAAGTTTGATGTGTCGTGAGACATAACTAATAATTAACCTAAATACAACCAAATTCATCAAACTGTAAACGTACGATAATTGTTAGATACAATTAAGTGTCGAGCATACAGGGATGGTAAAATAAGCACTGAATCTTATTTATTTACAAAATCTAGACAATCAAATGAAGGATTTGGCTTAAACTAATAAGTAACAAAAACAATCAACTACATACAAAATAATTAGAGACAAACGTAGCAAATTTTGGTGTTTTGGTGTTAAAATATACTTTTCTAAGGTTATTGGTTTCACTTCAGGTTGGTTTTGTGCTTTCAGAATTGGCCGCTGTCGTGCCGATTACAGACCTGTACACACTAGACCTGCTCTGTGTGGTCTGCACACCCCTAATCAATGGTGAAAATGACTCAATAACTCACCTATTACTTGTTGGACATGGCATCAAGATCGAAACCTAGTCTAACACCCTCATTAGGTTGATTAACCTCAACTATCATTTGTTAGCCTAATCTCCCTAAGTCAACTTGTTGTTTTCAAAGGTATCCACTAGACTTTTTCTTTAACATAAAATTTTTCCTGTCGGGTACCAATTAGACTAAATTTAAACTTATATCCTACCTCAAGTCCCTCTATTCAACCAATTAATTAACCTATACCTCTTGGCCTAGAATGGATGCGGTTGTTCACCTAATAGGAGGTCAATCAACACAAGCAAGCATGCGCATCAAATACCAAACATTAAGTGTCATACATCAAAATCTAATCTAAAACCTAAGACAATGCAATCTAGTCTAATATATACTCAAAACAAGTGCAAAATAGCGGAAAATAAGATACACAATCATAACCAAATCAAACAAGGGGAAAAAAAAAAGGAATACACTCCTAATCAAGTCCTTTTCTCTGCTCAGCGAATTATGGAGAGAAGCTCTGGGCATGGACTGATGTTGTCGCATAAGATCCAAGCTCCAAAGAGACGGTATATGTCAAATCAATAGTGGTGCGGAGCAAATCGACGGTGGCATAGGTCGAATTGACAGTGATGTCGACCGAATCAATGGTTGTATGGATCAGATTTGCTCTGGTGTAGTGGAGAGTGTGGAAATAGGCAGCCGCCTAGAAAGTAAGAGAAATTCGGGATCAGAGATATATTTTTTGACGCAATAGGCGATTTCTATAGGGTCCCAATTAGGTTTTGGTTGTCGATTCGAAACTAGGCCTATGCGGAGTGATTTGGGCCGATTTATGGCCAAAACTGAGCCGAAGCGTGGTCGGAACATGCATGTGCAACTATTATGAATTGTCGTCTGGACTCGCCAAGGTGCCCTAACTACCCTAAATCATGGTCTGAATTGTCCAATGGTACTTGTATTATCCCGAATCTCTATGCACGGTGAGGTTATGGTCCAGGAATGAATCGTCTGACTTGATTTGTCAACACCGAGCTAGTTTGATCCATACAAGACCCTTTTTTGCTCGCCAAATGAATTGAATTGCGTGGTTTTTGCTCCAACTCCATGTAAAATTAAGCAAAACAAAAGCAGTACCAAATCTTTGATCTAAAGATAACCTAAAATCATACAAATTCAAATGTTTTGGGTTGTGATTTTAGAGTGAAGTCCAATCAAATACCATATATATAATTGTGATGTCTGATACGGTGGTACCTAATCGTTAGTACTGGTGCCTCCTTATTATCTAATGCCCTCTTCTAGATTATTATAACAATAACATGCACTGTTTTTTTTTTAATTACGTGTTTTTTTAAATAATCTCCATTTTATCATTAAAAAAAAGAAATAAAAGTCCTCCGGAACATAGTTACAAAATAAATCACATGTAAGAAGCATTAATTAATTTTACCAATGTACTGCTATAAAATTACTTCAAATATTTTTAAAAATGGCAAACTTTTATGTCATTTATAACTCTATCTTGAATTTCATCAATTAACAATTAACACTCAACCATTTTGGGTCATTCCAACATATCTTTAGTCGAAGCATTTCAAACCACATATTTCAAAAGCAATAGAAATTTTTTTTTTTGGGGGGTTTCCGAACTTTTCTTTCTATCATGCATACTCTGTTTGCATGTCACCATCCGCCGCATAAAAGTCATACTCTACCAAGAGAGAAGCGTGAGATGCAAGTGGGAAGGCCTTTTTTCAGGCTACAAAGTTCACTAACATTTTAATCTATATACATTATACAGTTTTGCGTACCACAACATTTGTTGACCAAGGATTTGGCAAGATCTTTAATTGTGACATAATTAATGCATCTTTTTCCGTTCTCTATTGATGAGACTGAGAATGATTGGACGATCCGGATTTAAGCAGAATTTCTCTCCGATCATATATCTATTTTATTAATTATCAAAGGAGGCGTTTGTTTGGGGAATATGTGATTACATAAGTTAAGGAAGTTTATGTACTTATGTCAAATTATGTAATGGATGTTTGTTTATGGAATAAGAAGGAAGAAAGATTAGCTTATATTTATACACAAGTTAATGAAGTATATGAGGGTATTAATAGGAGGACAGCTTACTCTTTTTATTTTTTTATTCATTTTTCTCTGCGTGGGACCTACTTTCATAAGTTATACCATCAAATTTGATGTTATAACTTATGTCCCTTGTGTAGCTTTATTCTAAGTGTGTTTAGCTACATAAAGTGAAATAAAATAGTTTTTTGCTTTGTTATTCCGTAATCAAACACACCAAGAGTTTTGTACAGGGACCTTAGTCAGTGACATGTACGGACTTTTCCTAAAGTCTTAGTAAATATTCATTAATTATTTGGATTATTGCATTTATTATAGAGACGTTACCGACTTGAAGCTGCAAGGAAGTTACATTTGTGTCTAGCTACTAGCTTATACATTAGATAAAAAAAAAAAAAAAAGAAACAAGCAAAGGGTGAATTGCGTTTAATTCGGAAAATGATTTTGATTAAGCATAAAGTTAAATATGGATATTGTGTAAACTTGGTTGAATTCATTTTATAAATTTAATAATTGATAGGTACCTCTAAAATTCTTGTGGTGCTTATCTTGTTATCATTAATGTTGCGGATACTCATTTGTAATGTTTGGCACGTAATCTTCTTTCAATACAAAAAATGTCTGACACACAAACCTCAGTGCCCTTGTTCGTAGAATGATCATGACTTTTAATTTTATTTTTCCTCTTTACGAGGAAATCAAGAAGAATGAAAACTCCTAGTATTTTCAGTTTTATACGTGAAGGATTTTTAAACAGTCGTGACATGAAATTGTAACTGGATTGACTGTGTTATTATTTTTAAAAAAATACATTTGGATTTACATAATTTAATTTAAAATTTAAATTATAAAATATCACTGTTTGACAACTTCAGGTATATATTTAGCTCCATTTTTGAATAAATGTTGGTATCTTTTGGACTAATAAAAGGCACGAAAGAAGACTAACTAATTTATACTTATCTCATCCACAAACGTAATACTTATTTAAAAAATATAATAAAACAAAACCATAACCACTAAGTTTAATTATACGTGTTTACCTCATCGGAGTCATCAATTGTTTGCCGTACATAAGCTGTGCAATTACTTTTCTACCCCTTGGAAAAGGTACCCATCTAGAGTTTGTCACATGTTTCTTAAGGTTGTACTTGTACACTTGGCTAGTGCTGCAAATCAGCAAATGTGGAAGACAAGCACGTCTGACTGTCTGAGAAAGCATTTTGCGGTGCGGATGGAACATTTTTATCTTGCAAAATTATATATTTTTTTTAAAAACAAAAAAGTTGGTATAAGTAATATTTGAATGTTCTTTGCAATTACTCCGAATTTTGTCTTTTGGAGAAAGGCAAATCATCTCTTTTTCTCGCAATTTAGCAGCTCCACTGGAAGGCCATGACCATTATCCATGTTTAAAGGAGACTTGATTTCTATGTAAAAATAATATGAAATGACTTTAAGGATAAATTGTTTATTATATTTTATTTTATTTAAGCATAAATAATAAAGGAATTTTGTTACTTTATTCTATTTTTTACATAAAAATATCTCACTTTAAAGGACAAAAATGTCTTTGCAATTCGTCAACTCTCTTTCTACAACGGATTTATTTAAATAACATAACAATGCGATGACAACAACAAGAAATGGGATTGACAACTATAGTTATTATGGTGATTGTGATGATGGCTATAATGTTGGCATAATTGTTGATATAATGGATGATGAATATTGTAGTATGGCAACTTGGCGGAGGAAAAGTTTTGTATTTGGATACACAAATTTCTCCAAAAGTGCATATATTTAATAGAATTTATAGATCCGATCCTAAATGTACATTTAGTTCGAAAATGATAGTTTTATTCAAAATTATAGCAGATAGCAATTGTAAAAAATATTTGATTATTGAGGATTAGTTATAACTCGTAATAAAATATAGAGATATACTTCATTATGTATCATGATGTATAAAACTTTTTGTATATCATGATCTTATTCATCAATATTTTTACAAATTAAAAATTTTAATTCAAGTAATTCAATCTATATGCTGAAATTTTAGCAAGACATAATTTATATTTTTATTGAAACTTTTTAACTATTTTTTATTTTTATACAACTTGCTATTTGGTAATTTTCTTACTATTATTTTGTATCAAATAATGACACATTTTAAAAAAAAATTAAAAAGTAGTTGAAATTTTAGAAAAACATAAAATCAGTTTTTCTATAAGATTGCAATATGTTAAGTTAAATTAAATATGTTGATTTAAAATAAATTTAATTTATAATGGCATGATGCACAAAAGCTCTATATACATCATAATGCATAGATATTTGTACGCCATGATCGTAAATGTAAACGACTTCAATCAGATGATTTTCATTTCATAATGTAAATGAAAAAAAAAAAATACAAAGGTCCAAGCCACATAGAAAGAGGGTTTCGGGACGACCGATTCGAATCAATTGGAACCGTTCTCCATGACTTCCGCAAACCCGATCATATCTCGATAAAAACTTCAAACAACTGATTCGAAGCATTCAATGTGATTTTTATATTAAAATTTCTTTGCCAACCGAATTTTATATTTCTCAAATTATTAAAGTATTTTTTTTCGGATTTAAACAACTATTTTTATTGAAGGATTTGTAACTAATTAGATTGATGATTTTCTAATGTTACTAAAAAATAGTAAAAGAATTGTAAAAAATATAAAATTTAGTGGAGGATATTTCGATATAAAGATCACTTTAAATGGTTCAAATCGATCGTTTGAAATTTTCATATTGAGATATAGTCAAGTTAGGTAGAAATCTCCGTATCGTTTTGATTTTAGCATTTCTCATATAAATGAAGTAAATTTATTTGTCGTTAGAAAAAAATATATATATTCTTGACAAACCTGGGTCGACTTTTAGATATTAATTTTCTTTTTCCTCTTTTCTCTTCAATCGTTCATGTTGGTTGACCTAATTAGCTAGGGTTGCAAAACGGTCGAAACGGTAATGAAATTAGGATGTTTCGTTAACCGTTTCGTTTCGTTGACAAAACTGACCACTAATTTCGTTAACCGTTTCATTTTGAACGAAACGATCGAAATCGACGAAATTTTCATGATTTACACATGAACGAAACCGTTTTATTGTTTCGTTAACCGTTTCGTTTTTAAAACGCAACCATATTAATTCCTTAGCCGTTTCGTTTCGTTTTGCAGCCCTAGACCCAATTATTTGGTTGTTGGGCTTTTTTTAGTTGTCTTATGGTTCAGATTCTAAAGTGATCATCAGCCTCAATCTAATTAACGGTCTAGTAGATATTTTGTTTTCCCGAAAATGGGCTTCGTCTTCTGTGCTAGAAAGAAATATCGTCAATGGCAGAACAACAACATAAAAAATAATAATAATAATAATAATAATATAATAAAAATATGAATATTTGACGACAAAGGTACTATAAAATAAATGACCCGCGGTGTGGTTAAGTATAAGTTATTTAGAAGTATACTTTTGTAAACAATTGTTAATTTGAATCTATAATATCAAGCAGAGAGGTTTGCATCAGATTTATTCAATAAAATATAATACACCCATAGGAATTGAACAAATGTGCGTACCTTGTCTCAATTTCCATTATTTATTCTATATTACAGCTTCACAAGATAAAGTTTCTTTAGATTTTTTTTTTTTTTTAAAATAAAATTAGCACGTCCAGAGACCATGATGTTGGCTTTTTCCATTTGTCAACTCTTCCATTCCCTTATAGCTATAGGCCATGGAGTTCTGATCAATCTAACCTTTCTACTTCCCAATCGGCCATTGACTCGAAAATGGGTTGGTCATCTGCCGGTGCTGCTGTGAAGGCCAAAGAAGGAGATATAGAGTAAGTGATTTAAAACATTTTTTTTGTATAATTAAAGAAATTCACGTATGAAATACATTAGAAGATTATTCATGTTATCTTTTTATTTGATATATGCAGGACCGGCGATGCTGCGGCAGAGTTGCTAAAGAAAATCCAAAATGACTCGAAGTTCAGTAAACTTATGTTTCTTTCTAGGTTGAAGGTTCTACAAAACAACTCAAAAGCAGAAGAGAAGAAAACCAAAACAGAAGAGAAGAGCATCAAAAGAGAAGCATCAATCCAAGTAAAAAGAAACACTACTTTCTTTCAACAAATTGTGAAATTCATAACGGATCTTCCAGACTGGTAATTATCTCATTTATCTGCTAATTAATCCTGGTGCCATGCCACTTTAGTGATATTATTAAGGTATTAATTCTGTTTCTTTTCTTTTCATTTTTTTTAAGGCTGAAATTTGTGCTTGCTGCGTTAGCGTGGATAATGTACCCTATGTACCAGCGCTTAAGAAAGAAAGAAGGTATGAATTAATTAATTTAGAGGTTTTGAACAGAAAAAAAAAGCAAAAAAAATATGTTGTTATTTGCAGATAAGAATACACATACATCTGGCTAATTCTTCATCAATTAAGAAGAATCCAATAAGCACAAACGAAATCTAAGGTAAATAACATAATGTGAAACTGTACATACAAATGTTACAAGTATTTTTTTGACTAAAAATAAGGGTCAAGCCCTCACCTTTAATCAAATGTTACAAGTATTAAATAAGCGATTAGCTAAAGATACTGAAAATGTACTTTATTCAATAGATACATAAAATCCCAGATTAATGTGAATAAAACGGATGATTGCTTGTACAAACGATTCATAAGGATCACTCGACATAAATTGCTGATTGACTGGAAGCCTAATCTGCTCTCAAATTCGCAGAGAAAACACAAGATATATAGAACAATAATGTGTTCATCCAAATATACATAATACATTTTCACTCTTTGCACAAATGTAAATTGTAACGTGTTATGTTCACATGCATATACATTAGATGAAGTGCAGAGTTCGGTACAGTCTCTGCTAGAAGTGGTCGAGAGGGTTGCACAGGTGACAGAGAAGCTGGCAACCGACATTGCTGAAGCTCTTCCCAGTGATCACAACCTCAAAGGAGCAGTCGAGACTGTCGGTCAGATTGCTCAGAAAGTGGAAAAGGACGCCGAAACTGCTCAAGCCTTTGTCAAAATGGTAGTAAATATTAGTTTTCCTCTTTTACTTTTCTTTATTGTTGGATCAGAAACTGTTGAAATAAGTATAAAGTTATCAGAAAGGAAAAAAAAAAAAAAAGCACCAAAAGGAAATTTCTATAATTAAAAAGTTATTAGGCATCTAAGCACTTTCTTATTTAACAAAATTGATGGAGAAACCTAATCTCATCTCACCTCAACTAACTTGGTTGTTATTTTTTTTTTACTATTCTTTGAATTTTTTTATGTTTTCAGTTAAATACTAGATATCAACCAATATTAACAAATTAATTCCTTTTGCTATATATATTATATAGATTAATATCGCTAAACAACTAGTACTAGTCCAGCAATTTCACATGTCATGAAATAGTAATCGGATCGTCTTCTGTTTCCTTTCTTTTATACATAGAGAAGCTTAGATATATTTTTCATAGACACTTGGATTTTTGTTCATGAAAATTTCAGGTTGATGATTTAGGTGACGAGCTTGATGAGTATCTAAATCCTCTCATAAAAATCGGAGATGCATTCATGATTGAAAAGATCGAAGAGAAAAAGGCCAAAAAGGAAAACAAAGAACAATTAGAGCATTCCCTTGATGCAAAATTGTAATCTCACTTCAAATATTTTTATGCTTGGAAAAATTTTCTTTGTGTATTTGAACTCAATTTTATTTGCATTTTTAGGTAAAATTAGCACTAATATTATAAAAAAAAAATTTATTGCGGGGACCAATTTGTGGAGGAAATGAAGAGTGTGTGGACATTTGAAAAACGAGTTGTTTCTTTCCAGGATAAAAAAATATAAATTATTGCAAGTGATGGTTCTCTCATTTCTGATAACCATGAATGATCTTTTTCAATAAGGAGAAAAGACGAAATAAAAACAAGTTTTGTTCTTGCCCATATATGCTTTTATAGATAATTCATGGTGATCAACGTAAGCAACATAGCAGAGTATGGGACGATTATAAGAAATTAAGAGAGACCAATTTTTAAAGGCTGTCATATGGGACTAACTTTCACTTTTCAGTTTTCAGAGATATATTCGTCACTATTATACGTAATGGATATTGACGTGCATTTCCATCTAGACCCAAAGTAGACCTGTCAAACGTTCCAAACGGAACGGAAAAAAGCTGTTCCGTTTAACGTTTCATTTCAGTAACGGAATGAAATTACTCTTCCGTTTCCGTTTCATTTCGGTATACGAAATAGATTCTCGTTCTGTTTAATGTTCCGTTCTTAATTTTCCATTATAATTTCGCATTTCCGTGTTTCATTTAACGTTTCGTCTTCAAAACACAATTACGTTTCCGTTCTTTTTGAAAATGGAACTCATTTCATCTTTCGTTTAACGTTCCGTTTCGACGGAACAGAAACGGAAACGTTAAAACGGCGGAACATTGACAGGTCTAACCCAAAGACTATTTGTTTCATTTATATTCAATTTATAAATTATATTATAAAACATTCAATTCTAAGCTGGGAAAACACTGTTCAATTTCAGCGTTTCCCAGCCGTCTGATTTTTTTCATCTGGCGATAGATTCAATCATGTACGTACGTTTGTTTCCACTCAGAATTCCACTCTTCTTTCACTCCTGCTTTTCTATGTGTGTCTCTTGGTAGCATTCGTGCTGCTCTTCCCTGTCATACAAATTATTGTTTTCAATCTGTTTGGATTTTGCGCACCAGGAAACACTACATCGAGCTCTCTGTATAAGATGAGTAAAAGATGCACGTGATGAGTATCTTTTATTCTGAATGCAACGCTGTACGCTACTCTACCAAACGAGTAACACGGGAGGAGAGAGAGAGAGAGAGAGAGAGAGATCGACGGGCCAAAGGAAGGAGCGGAGCGGCAATGGGGCTATGCCTGGCGAGCTCCGATAAGCACCGTTTTTTCTTCCATCGCCGATTCTTTGGTCTCATAATCAAGCCTCGATTCACTCAAATTTCCTTTCAATCTATGTTCGCTATTTTAATTAATTATAGCTGTAGGTTGAATTTCAATTTGATTTAACTTAATTAGCCTCAGTGCTATGTATGGTCAGTGACTATGACTGAACTCGCTTGAATTGTAATGTCCTGCACCTGAGAAAATTTTAGAGGTTGTAAAACAGCCACACTAATTTCTTTTAATTTCTTGCAAATAAAAAATAAAAAATGTACATGTATGACTTGAGGCTTGGGAGGTGGTCCTCTCATTTACCCTTTTATTGTGAGTTTTTTTTTATTATTTATTGCTAATATTATTAGAATAAATTGTTTTTGGGTTGTAAGAATTAAGTAAGGAATTGTATGTCAAAATTCAAATAAAGATCGCTGTTCTGCTACACTAATTTTTACAGGTATTTTTTGCCTGATTAATTGTTGCCATTCATTTGATTAGGCAAGAAATGTTGCATTTTGTTCCTTTTTGATAGTGGTAATCAACAGATTATATAATTTTTGGCAAACCATAGAATATGAACTGTGTCAATTAGCTGATCAATTTTTAATTAACTGACAAGTGCTAAAGGATCGAGATGTCGTTGGGGCTAAAGATTGGCAATGTATGCTCCACTGAATTTCGAGCTTGCCTGAACCCATCATTAGATATGTAATCATCTTCTCTTACCTTGGTATAGTTTCAAAATGGTTTCTGATGGTCGTCTATGGTATGAATCAATAATTTCAGATAACTTTATGGGGTTCTTGAGATGCATATTAAAAGATATGGGATTGTACTGTTTTTATCTTCTTGTAGATTTTATGATTGGATTTTCTTTCTTTTAGCTAACAAATTTGAACATTTGAGTTCCAATTTTGAGAGGAGTTATTTATATTTTTCCCTACGTCTCTTAATTTTTTTCCCCTCAAACTTAGGTTCCAAATAATCTTCATGTACAAGTTATAAAAGAAAGAGAGAGGTGGAAGTCTAGGCTATGGTGGTGCTAACTGCGCTTACCTCGGGTAGGTTCTAGACTAGCATCAGAATTTTTGCTTCTCTGCTTCATTTCTAAGGTATGAGACTTCATTCTAAGAAGTTTCGAATGGGTTTTGGCTTAGTTAGTATCTTGATTATAGAACCAATAAAATAAGGATATGAATCCAGATAGCAAGAGGAATAAACCTGTTAGCAATCTGATAGGTTGGAACCAAAATGTGCAATTTGTCACTGTCGGGATTTTTGAGTTGCGTATTTCATAACTACATGTATCCTTCCACTGCATGTTAATGATTAGAATTTCTATTAATTACTAATACATTCCATTCTGAAAAGAATCTTAGGCCAAAAGTACTGTTGTTTTCTTACTAAGCACAAACATTTGGGTGAACTTGAGAGTAAATATTGTGAATTTTACTTTCTAGCTGTGTGGCCTGGTAATAAACTATAATAGAGACATGGTGTTGCCTTCAATTTTATTTTTAAGTTTGAATAGTGGTTTATGCTGATAAGATGTGTTTTTCGAAGTTGGTACTATGGCCTAATCCTTAGCAGGTTAAAGTGTTGTGAGGCACATAAACATACAGAAGCCCTTTATCTTATCTAAAAAGAAGAAAAAAACATTGGGACCAAGGATTATTGTTATTTATTTTTGAGGTAGAATTAATTTGTCTTTTTTAAATTTAAATACAGTAAATGACTCTGGTCCTGACCGCAGCCGCTTTCAATAGGTGGAACCACTAAGCTCGACTCAGACCAGTATACTTATTTCTAAATTTAATTTCTGAAATTTTTTGGTGTAATATTTCTCATTTTTCATATTTTATTACTCTGATATTATTAATAATTCTTAATAAAAAAATAGATGCCCATGTTGTTAAACTCTATACTATGCCAAGATGCGGAGTCAAAGGAACAGAGAAGAATAGTCCAAGTTGTAAGTATTTATATCATTTTCATTTCAGCATCATGAGCTTTTTTATAATTCACTTTGTGAATAGTTTTGATATGTAATATAACATCCTTCGCATTTATTTGGGTTAGTTATGTAATTTCAGAAGAAAAAAGGGAAATGAAAGCAGAAATTTGTATGAGGCAACAAGAAATCCAGGAAGAAGAGTAGAGAGTAGAGAATGAAGAAAACGCAAGACAGGTCAACAGTGTTCTAAGGTGGTGATTTTGTAAGATGTCCTTTTCTGGATCAATAACAATGAATCTAAATATTTAGTAAACTTTCTAATTGATATCCTCTAGAATTTTAAGTACAAGAAAAGCAATTCTATATTTTGTCTTCTAGATTACTCGAATTTTTAAGAGTGTTGATTAATTTGTTTTTGTCCAGATAACACATTATTTGTCTGGCAACTATGCTTGGTTTTTTTTACTATAGCCTTGCTTAATGTACTCGGTATGGAACCATCTTTTTATTTTTCTATTCTATTAATTCGATGGGTGGAAAAAAGAAAACAAAAGATATTTCTCCTTTCTGACTGTATACGCACATTTTGTTTAATGATTTGTGACTCTTCGATATTGTTTGTGTTCTATTAAATGCTTCTCGATTATAATATTATGTGTATAATTAAATAGTCACTTAGTTCATTCATCCAATTAAATGCTATTGTATGAGGTTCTACTAAACCATTTATTGGTCCCTATTTTCTGGTCGATTATGCTGTGCATGAGGAAAATAACCAAGAGAATTTAGTTAGCATTAGAAGTGGAATGAAAAATTGTGTGGTGCCAAAAATGTAGTATCATTATCATCGCATTCTAGCTCTCATGGTGCATGTCAAATGGATAAACGACCAATAATGACTTTGTTAATCATGATATTTTATTATGGAGCCATATCGATGTAGATATACTTGATATTGTACTTAGACATAATATAGAAAAGTTGATGCTTTCTTATAAAAAGAAATAATCAAAAGGTTAGTTTTGATAATATCGGAGGCAATTTATCTGGATGACTGTATATTTTGATGATAAACCACCTAATCCATATCATCAATCACAACAACATCAGAATAACCCAAAAATTTTTTTTTTGCTTAGATAAATATTGCAATCATCTTAAATTAATCATAATGCATTCACTAGTATTCATTGAATTTTAAAAGTGTTCGCTTTGTTCTTTTCTTTCATGTTGTATGTTCACGAACTAGAATGCTTTGAAATAGTCTATTTTTGATGTTTGAAACTAGTTTTGTATAGAACTTAATTTGGTTGACACATGAACTTGTTTTATGTTCATATAAATATATAATGTTTCTATTGTTTTCAGGGGTGAAAATGGGGACTATTTTAACCGTTCTTTCGTTTCGTTTCGTCCAAAATGAAACGAAATGGTTAAAGATTTTGGTTGCGTTTCAAAAACGAAATGGTTAACGAAAACTTGAAATGGTTTCGTCCATATGTATTTTCGTGGTATTTTTGTGATTTCAACCGTTTCTTCTAAAACGAAACGGTTAACGCAACTGACCATTTTCATGGTCGTTTTAGACATTATGCACCAATGTTTTTTCATACTTGAAGACCTTTACAGCAACCCAATTAATAGGGCTGCATAACGTCTAAAACGACCACGAAAACGATCAATTTCGTTAACCGTTTTGTTTTGAAAATAAAATTGGCTACCCATTTGCGTTAACCATTTTGTCCAAAACGAAACGGTCGAAATCACGAAAATACATATGGACGAAACAATTTCAAGCTTTCGTTAACAGTTTCGTTTTTTAAACGCAACCAAAATCTTTTAACCGTTTTGTTTCATTTTGGACGAAATGAAACGAAAGGACGGTCGAAACGGTGACCGTTTTCACCCCTACCAATTAACCCGACAAAAGAAGGCCTTTATGAGTCTCAAAACCCATCCAAAAATTTACAAGAGAAGCCCACTACTATTGTTTTTTCATACTTGAAGACCTTTACAGCAACCCAATTAACCCAACAAAAGAAGACCTTTATGAGTCTTAAAAGTTAAAACCCATCCATAAAATTTACAAGGGAAGCCCACTACTAGTCCATAATGTTCAAACAAGTAGCACAATCCACCTGCAGCCCCCATCTTTTTTAAATAATATTAAAAAATTATTAAATATTAATACTAATATCGAAATAATCTAAATTATTTAAATAATAACGCAATTACTAAATTTGGAATTCCGACGGTAATTACAGAATCTGAGATTCCGTAACAAGCTAATTACGGAATCCAGGATTCCGTAACAAGCTTATTACGGAATCCAGGATTCCGTAACAAGCTTATTACGGAATTTGGGATTCCATAATTACACTATTCATCTCATTCCCCTTTTTTCTTGTTTTTTTTCTGCCGACAGCGGCTTTTGTTTTTTTCATTTTTGTTTTTGTTTTTTATTTTTTGTTTTTTTATTGTTAATTTTTTTTAAAATTTCATTTGGATTTTATTTTTTGTTTTCTACAGAATTTAGTTTTTTTTATGAAATTTTTTTTTTATTAATTTTTTTAAATTTCATATGTATTCTATTTTTTTTTTGTTATTTTGTTGTTAATTATTTAAAATTTCATATGTATTCCATTTTTTTTTATTAATTTTTTTAACTTGATATAAAATATAAAGTAATTAAAAAACCATATAACATTACAAGAAGAAGTAACTTAATAAACCGCAATATAATTTAACACACGAAATGAAAAAAAAACTACTTGAATAAAACAAACTATTTAAACAAACTACTCACTAAATTGCTAATTAAAAACAAACTACTTAGAGATTCTGAGTATCCACATATTGTAGAATTTCATCCCACCATGGATCTTCTTCTTCCTCTTGATTTTGTTGTTGGTGACTGACACCAGCGTTGTCAGCGAATTGAGCGGCTTCGTTCCAGATAGTTACATCAGGTTGCTGACTCACACTAGCGTTGTTAGCGAATTGAGCGGCTTCGTTCCAGAAAGCTGCATCGGCTTCTTGTTGTTCTATCTCTGTCATTCTAGCTACTGCAATACTTTTTTGTTCATCTCTCTCCTTGTGCCATCTCAGGCACTCCCTAATTTTTTTTTCAATTTCTTTTTCCTTCAACTTTTGCCTCTCTTCGGCAGTCTTTTGTGTCATTTTCCATCTTTTTTCCTCCTCATCTTTCTTTTTCCATTTCTTTTGTTGTTCATCCCACCACTATTGGTATTCGTGTTCATCGTAGTGGTCACGCAAGATGGTCTCTTTGTAATTGAAAACCTGACCACACTTTTTACAGGTCAATGTGTGGTCTCCACAAAAATTGTAGATTCAAAAACGGTCCAGTGTGTTTTTGGTTTAGAATATGGTTTTTCTGTTGGTGTTTGTTCGGGAATTGGTTGCGGTTCTTTGTAGTAATCTTTGTACCAGTCACAATTCTTAGGTTTGGGTTTGCTCAGCATTCTTTGGAGGTGCTTCTTGTGGTCTCTTTCTTCCCCACCATTAATGTGCCACTGGTAGTGTATTTTTAACTCGAACTCGATTCCGTCATCTTCGTAGATATTGTATTTGAAAGTGTGAAACCATTTGCGACATCTTGCATGGTAATCTCATTTTTGTATTTCATTTGTATTCGCAGGGGAATATTGGTAATTTGGCAAATATTCATCTCGGATAGCTGTTCGCCAATTTGGGTTATCACCATTGGAGTGGGAGCTATTTCCTTTGTCCAAGATAGTGAATTTTTCAGGAAGAAGAATTGAGTAGGTGTTGTATATTATGGTTTACGAAAGGTACTTTTATAGACAATTTTAGACTTAGAATCACACAATAAACAATTAATTTCACGTGATGCTTTTTCAGACCACGCCTGTTCTTTTGCAGAGGGAAGATGGGCATCAGTATACTTTTCTAGACTTTATCAGACCACGCCTGTTCTTTTGCAGAGGGAAGATGGGCATCAGTATACTTTTCTAGACTTTTTCAGACCACGCCTGTCCTTTTGCCAGATGGGCATCGGTATACTTTTCCAGACTTTGTCAGACCACGCCTGTCCTTTTGCAGAGGGCAAAATATAATTTTTAAGAATATGAATAAACATACATATAATTTTTAATAAGCTAACATATATATAAAAAAATGTGTAATTTAATAGAAAATATTAATTATTTATAAATATTACCATAAATTTTAATTAATATTATTATTTATTTTGAATTATTAATAATAACTAATTATATTTATTGAATTATTTATTTTTATTAATTATTATTTATTTAAATATTAATTAGTAATTAATAATTAATAATAGTAAATATAATAATAATTAAATTAATCAATAATAATTGAATTACTAATATTTACTAATTAATTATAAATATTATCATATTTTTTAATTAATATTATTTCATTATTTTCAATTATTAATATTTACTAATTATTATTTATTCAATTATTTATTATTATTAATTTTTATTTATTTAAATATTTATTATTAATAATTATTATATATGAAACAGTAGAACCAAACAGCCAAACCAAACAGCAAAACCAGCGCATTTAAAAAATATTGATTTCAGCGAAAATCTACTAGTTACGGAATCTGAGATTCCGTAACTAGCTTGTTACGGAATCTGAAATTCCGTAATTAGCTAGTTACGGAATTTAAGATTATTTTCATGCACATTCTCCCACTGAAAGGTCATTTGTCCTATATTACTATCGATAATTCGCTGCATTATTTGATATGATATGGATTTGACATTCACTGTTCATTTTATTTGCTGATATCAGAATCTGAAACTCCGTAATTAGCTCTATAAATACTTAGTTGTTATTGTAATATGAAATTCATCAATCCTTTTGAAACACTCTAATCATCTCTTAGCCATATAAAAATGTATTCAATTATGGTTTTCGTCAATCAATCTCCGTATAATCCACTAAGCAATTTCTGCTTTGATGCCTCTCCACAAACTGATTATGAATCCATTAAAGAAATTATTCTGTCCACATTAAAGAAATTATTCTGTCCACATATTATCAAGGCCAGTTCAATTTGAGAATCGTTTCTCGTTTTAACGTCATTATTGAAAGAAGGTTCGAACAAATGTATTTGCCAGTGAACTCTCAGAATGAATGGCAACATGTTCAATACGAGTGTTTCCAAACAAGGAGACTAGAAGGTCTAGAACTGCATGTAGATTTACTTCCGGCACAAGGTAAATTACTACAATTTTTGTACAATTAATTAGGTTTAAGATAGCATAAATGTAATTAATCCAGTTTTTTATATATGACTATATAGATTAATTTAAATTGTAATTATAACAAATTTTTTTTAATTAATTAGGTGGTTATTATAATTATAATTATAACGAACAACAAAATTATGAGGAACAAGAACAAGAACAAGAACAACCAAATGCAATCAATTCAGAAGTTCAATCCATTACATTAGATTGGGATCCTTGGGACCCTACTAGTACAGATCCTTGTGCTCGTATAGATTCTCTTGCTAGTACACTTGGCGAAGGGGGTTGGGAACAAGGTGGTAGTAGTAGGGAAGATTGTGGTAGTACTACGCGAGGACGGCAACAACAAGAAGAAGAGAACGAAGAAGATGAAGAGGATACAAATCGACTTGATGATTATACGACAGGGGCCCCGGTTTTCAATCAGACTATGCAACTGGTGAGGACTTGAGTGATGAAGAGGCCGACTTATTTGAGTCAGAGGGTCTCGATGGTGAGGGTATGGAGGCACAGAGAAACAGAAATGTAAACCCTAATAACCAGTATTATCTTACGGGAAGGATAAAAACTTACCATCCTGTTGGGCAATTCCTAGATATTTCTGAGTATAGAAATTCCATCCCACAACCGTCTCAACCGCATGGATCTGGACCATTGGCGGAAGGGACAATTTTTTTCTCAAAAATACAATTAATACAAGTTTGTAACTATTACTCAATACACTTAAATGTACAACACACAGCCACTGTCAGTATGCCGAAGAAGTATAGAGTGGTCTGTAAGGAATATAGTTGTAAGTGGCGTTTGTATGCCCGTACGGAAAGGGAATGTACATTTTGGAAGATAATAACGAAAAAAGAAAAGCATACATGTGTGAGAAGGGCCGGAGAATTCACGCATGACAATCTTACGGCTGAGGTTATTGCCAACTGCATCAGAAATGCAATAAAGAGAGATGTTGGTATTTCCTTAGATGACGTAAAATCACTATTAGAGAAAGAATACCCGAATGTACAACCAACTTATAACAAGATTTGGCGTGGGCGAGAGAAAGCAATGGAACATCTTTTCGGATCGTGGGAAGATTCGTACAATAAACTCCCGAGTCTTTTATTGACTATACAGAGGACGACACCCGTGACACAAATCAAATGGTTGTTTAAAAGCGTAGGTGATCCGAATAGAGCTATGTTCGAGGCAGCAGCATGGGCATTTGGACCATGTATCGCGGCAGTTCCGTATATAAGGCCCGTGATTAACATTGATGCATCTTTCTTTTCAGGTCGTTATAAGGGTAAATTGTTAGCGGCTTGCGGTTATGATCCATAGCAGCGGTTGCTTCCACTAGCATTTACAATAGTGCGAACTGAGAACGAAGAATGTTGGAGTTGGTTTATGAATTTTCTAAATAGGCAAGTTATTAGGGAAGGAAAAAATTATGTGTTGTTTCGGATCGCCATTGGGGAATAAGGAACACGTTCAAACAACTCCAATACGGATGACAAGAGAGTGCGGAGCCTTCATTGGCTGTGCATCGATATTGCATGCAACATATATGTGAAAATGTGTTTACGGTGTCAGGTAAAGACCAAGGTATACCACATAAATTTAGAGAAAAGTTGGCTAACAAGAAAAAAAGAAGGGCATTCAAAAAAATGTGGGATGAACTCCGAGTGACAAACCCTGAAGTTATTAATTACCTTAAGAAGTGTGGTAAAGAAAACGAGACAGATAATAATGAGCCTTGGAGACCTGAAAGGTGGGCACAGACTTTTGAAACTGGTGCTCGTTGGGGTCTTATGACGAGTAATGGATCTGAAAGTCTCAACATTTGGTACAAGGTTGAGAGAAGACTACCCGTTGTTGGACTCGTGGAAGGCACTTGGTACAAGGTTGTGCAGTGATTTAACGAGAGGAAACAAATAGCACTGCAGAGACAGGCAAATGGACAACGGTGGCCAAAAGAGGTGCAATTAAAAATGATGAAGCATACTATTAAAGCAGGTACAAATTTATTTTCAAGTTGCATTATATTTACCTTTAATTTTTAATTTCATGTATAATGATATAAATTCGTATTTACAGCCCCGATGACAGTTGTAACCATTGACGTTGAACGTGGAGAATTCGAAGTACATGTGCCCTACGAGAAAGATTTTCCGGAAAAAAATGTGGAAGTACAAAGCTCTCATCAAGCGCGATTACCAACCAGAAGATCCTCAACTACCGAGTAGGCGCGTTACGTGCGAATGTAAAAAACCTCAACTGACCGGAATACCATGTGCTCATGTTATTGCCGTTTGCGGTAGATATAGGTGGGAGGTAGATGACTTTGTAGACGAACGGTACAGTACGGAGAATATGTTAAAGATATGGTCTTCAAGTGACTTCCACTGCTATGGAGACGAAGAGAACTAGCCTCGGTATGATGGACCCGTAGTGTTTCTTGATAGGAATATGATTAATCGTGGCAAGCGAAAGAAGGATTGTAATTGGATGTGGATGAATGCAATGCGAAAGAATAAAAAAAAAAGAAGGCGAACCAAAGCAAATAATAACCCACCACAACCTATGTCCATAGAGGAACTTCAATCTGGTCACCGTACCAACACACGGAGGACGAGAAGTGCAAGGAATAGACCTCATCCTCCTACGGGAAACCAAGGTGAAACTTCCAGTCGCAGAGACCAGGTTGAACCAAGCCGTAATTCCATTAGTATCGATCCTCGGATTCAGAGTTGTATTGATCCTGCAAGAGAAGGAATTGAACCACGCCAAAATTCTATTAACGTAGATCTACGGTCAGCTTCAGCCCGCTATTCCACAAGTCAGGGGGCATAGAGTAGCAGAGCACAGACCGAAATACGTGGTAAAATTTTTTGCCTAGAGGCAAGAATATTTTCAAGAGGTCAAAGACATTAAGTGTAATACGTATGGAATGTACTATTTTTAATGTTTATGGTTAGCATTTATGTAATTGATCAGGCAAACTATTGATTTGTTAATTGTATTATGGCTTATGGCTTATTAATATAATATTTAAATATTTTTTTTATTTTACTTTGCGACTTATCAAGTTTTAGGTCTTCTAATATATTACAAAAATATAATTAAAATTTAATAGAAAATTTAATCAAAATATAATTTATAATAAAAAATTATATGAAATATTTTTAGAATACAGAATTTTAAACTACAAAAATATAAAAACAAAGAAACAAAATTCTGTTAAAAAAATTGAATACAAATGAAATTTAAAAAAAACAAAAAAAAATATTAAAAAATTAACAACAAAAAAACAAAAAAATAAAAGAAAAATAAATTCATAAAAAAAAATAAAATTCTGTACAAAACAAAATATAAAAGACATATCAAATTTTAAAAAAATTAACAATAAAAAAACAAAAAACAAAAATAAAAAAAAACAAAAGTCGCTGTCGGCAGAAAAAAACAAGAAAAAAGGAGAAGGAGATGAATAGTGTAATTACGGAATTCCAAATTCTGTAATAAGCTTGTTACGGAATCCTGGATTCCGTAATTAGCTTGTTACGGAATCTCAGATTCCGTAATTACCGTCGGAATCCCAGATTCCGTAATTGCGTTATTATTTAAATAATTTGGATTATTTCGATATTATTATTAATATTTAATAATTTTGTAATATTATTTAAAAAAGTGGGGGCCCCTTCTATCTGTCAAATCTATCGCCATAAAAAAGAAAAATAAAATGAACAAAAAAGAGTGCCTCTATGACTACCTCTATCCGTTCAATTCAATGGATAGAGGATATTCAATTTTGTTGCGCAATGGCGCTTCCTCTCTTCCGAGTTGCCTCCTCTCTCTTCAGAGCCTCCATTAAACCACCACTTCTCAGGTCCACTGCTTCTACTTCCACTCTCTCTGCCCACTTCCTCAATCCTTGCACAAACCCAAATTCAAAGTTCTTGCATTTGATAAAGACTTCTCTGAGTACCTCTGTGGCCGAGGTCGAGGCGGCACCAACCGCCATACAGAAAGAAGAGTTGCTGAAGAATCGGCTCATTGCTCAGAACATTCCATGGGATACTACAGTGGATGAAATCAGAGCTCTGTTCGAGAAGCATGGCACTGTGGTTGATATACAGGTACTTGTAATTTACCATTTGGAAAAGTTCATTATTCAATTAGAAGAGGAAATGATGACTTGAAATTAAGCAGTATGGTTGTGATCAAATAATGAATTTTGAGCCTCTTTGATCCTTACAAAATTGGTTAATATTTTTTTTGGTACTGTACATTACTGTTCCCCACACATCCCAAATTTGTTCGGAAAATTTATTTTTGCACCAATGTACCTCATAAAGGGTTTATTTATACCAGGTTTCAATGTACAACAAAAGGAAAAACCGAGGACTAGCATTTATAACCATGACGTCAGAAGAGGAGGCCCTTACAGCACTTAGCAATTTGAATAAAACTGTAAGTATTTTATTGTCTTCATTTTAAATTAATAGTGAAGCAATCTGAATGTCCTCGGCCTTTATACGTTTTTCTCTTTTTATGTTTCAAGAAGTAAACTCATGTGTTCCACACAAGTGAGGATTCTGGAGGGAAAATGTATAAAAAAAAAAAAAACTAAACAACCTGGATATTATTTTTGAACCAGAATTCAGGAACCGAATTGTTTGGGATTCAATACATAGTTTAGGGGAAAGAGATGATTTACTGTTCTAATTGTGGCCTTTTGTACCAATTAATGTAGCCCTTAATTTAAAGAAGTTACAAAAAATGAAAAATGAACTTCTATGCTTGTCGGCTTGTACAGTCTCAAAATTCCCAAGTAACATTTAGAATAAGAAATATACTGCTACTTGTGATCTAGTCTACTCTGGCCATCCAGCATTGCTGTAACAAATGAAATCAGGTGTCGCACGACACAGCGTGCAGCGCACAAAACGACAAAAAAATTTTGCTACTGTTTTGCGCTGAAATGAGCTACACGCTGTATAAGTTTTTTGTCTTTTTTTTGCGCGCTACACGCTGTGCCGGCCGACAGCGGATAAGGATTCTTGCTGTAACAAAGTTCACAAATTACCCTCATTGCCTTCCTCGTAGAATGGAACCAATTAATAATGAGGGGTGGTTTGGCTAAATTTTTCAAAACAAAGGAGATACAAAGTTGTTTATAGAATATACATCACCACTTCACTTCTCTATTTAGTCCAATAACATTTTAACAAAGAAAAATGAAAACAACAATAGAATAGATAGCTTCTAATTGTAGTTTTTAATTAGGAATTTGGTGGTAGAAAAATCGGTGTCGATTTTTCAAGATCTCAAAAGAAGGAACCTCAACCTCCACAGGGACCAAAAAAGAAGTACTCCGTGTTTGTAGGAAATTTGTCTTTCAAAGTCAGGTCTCAGGATCTGAAAGAGTTCTTTCAGAAAGATGCAAGTGTCGTGACAGCTAAGGTCATTTACAACAGTAAACCCACGAGGAGGTCGGCTGGGTACGGGTTCATCACGTTTTACTCCAAGGAGGAGGCAGAGGTTGCTATAGAAACATTTAATGGAAAGGTAATATGTACTTCTTTTTTAAATTTTATACTGCATATATTACTGGACAGGATGGTATCCCAGTGTGTAACAGCTTTTTCTCTTTCCTTTTTCCTTTCTTTTTTTTCTTTTTTTTTTCTATGAAGAAATTTGAAAAGAGAACATGAAAAAGATTACATTATGGGGAATTAAAAAAGAAGCCCTTTGCTTCTCGATTTTTCTGGAAAACCCTTTCTTTTAGTTAAAATCCAAAGATTTGCTTTACCATTAATCGTTTATTGCAACATATCACTCAACATCATCTTATATGATTTTCATTCTAAATTGTTTATGCTGAATAGGAGCTTATGGGAAGGCCTGTGCGCATGGGATATGCAAAAGATATATCTCCAGAGCAAACTGCTAAAGAAATATCAACTGAGGAAGTTGCTGGGGACTCCACTCAAAATAGTACCACCAGTAGTCAAGAGAACACTGAAAATAATACCAGTGTTGAGGAAGAGAAAACTGCTAATGTATAAACCATGAATTAAGCGATATTAATTGCATAGTGAGGTTACTTTTACCAGTTGATGGTAGTTAATGGGGCTGAGACCAATTTTTTTAACAGCAAAAAGCACAAAACTTAATTTTTCACTTTTCTAGAAAACTAAAGAAGGATAAAAAAGGATGGATAAGGTTGTAGAATGTAGATCGATCTCATGCTGGAGGCTTGTTGTCTTCTTTCCAGAAGCAAAAAAGAAAAGATGAGAATATTGCATTTTGGTCGGTGCTGCTTTATTTTTTCTTGTAGAAATAAGGGTCTCAAAAGTTCTTACCATGCAATATTGTCAAGCGTGGGTCGGGTGGATGTATTTATTCATACATATATCCATTAAGATTTGTTCTTATTCGGATCTATCATTATCCGTTAAAATTTAATTTTGTCCGTACGTTATCTTTATCCGTTCAGATTGATAAATCATAGACCCAAAAAAAATGACTATCGATTAAAATGATAATTATGATGTATTTATGCGTAATAATTTACTCTTATAATAAACAATAAATAAACATAAAACTTTAACTACAACATGTAAATAATATTATAGAATACAAAAAATTATTATTTGTCGGCGTCATTTCTTTAGAAAATAACAATTTACTAATTAACCACAACTATATGACATACTATATATGCATTAGTTTTCTATAATTACAAATATTACGTTATCAAATTAACGACTAAAAAAGGATCATCATATATGATTTGATATATATGTTAAATATCTTATAGCCAGGGTACAAAGTATGAAATAACTCTTATATGTTTCCTTCCTCAATGAGGTAACGAAAATGTTTACCCTTACTTTTTCTCTTGTAAACTCATCAAATAAAATCGTGACCCACACCTCTCATATTAAAAATAGTACGGATCAAACAATAATATAAATAAAGGTAGACTAAAATCAGTCTAGACTGATGGATGAGTTTGATATTTTACAAAATTCTTAATATAAACAATTTTAGACCGTTGAATAGCAATAATTTTTGAAAATCTAAATAAAATAGTAACAAAATTTTACAAAATATATAAAATTTTATTTCTAATAAAATTTCAATATAGATAACACATTGAAAGGTTTGGACAAGTTGTGGCTGATTCATATAAACAAGTTCCAATTGACACTTATTGCAATATGAAACTTCCTTGAAAGTTAAAAAAAATAAATAAATAAACATAAAAACATGTCAATTTCATTCTTTTATTTTGTTTCTCTCTTTTTATTTTAAATTTTTTGCCTAATCGATTCTAGTGTTGCAGAATGATATTATTATTGTATGTTATTTTATTTATATATTTCTGCAGAATGATATTGACTGAAGGATATATAAAAAAAAAATGAAATGTAAGATGCAAGTTTTGTCGGTCACAGAATAATCATTATATCTTTTAAATCTTTGTACGTTAATGCACAATCATTATATCTTAATCATAATCATCAGTGCAAGATCTTGTATCCTTTTCGGTCATCTAAGAACTGCATCAGTTAGCGATGTCTGACCAAATATCAGTTGGTTTTACGACTGAGACTGCTTCAATTTAAATCAAAGAAGAGATGTGGATTAAGGCTTTCAAGTCATTCAAATTGTAATATATTTACTAAATGTATCCAACTTCTTTGGTGTTATGCGGATTGCAGACAATATTGTGTCATCGCCACATTGGATGAAACATTTTATAATAAAGTTATTCTTTATCATAGGTTTTTGTCTTCTTTTCTTGTGGAATCTTCTGGTGGTCGTTTATTTGTTTTGGTCTTGTCAATGAAATTTATTACGTATTAAAACTCAAAAAGAAAATGCGTAAAATTTTTCATAGCAAACTAAACATGAGTTAGGATTTTATTGGATTAATTCATCCAATCATTACATTTATGCCTTAATATTTTCTTCATGACACAAAATAATTAACACTCACTCAGAAAGAAAAAAAAAAAAAAAAAAAAAACTATAACAGTGGGAGATCTATACAGTTTTTCCAAGGCTCATGTAAAATTTAATGTCATTTTGATTTCATATAAATATACCATAAATGAAGATACGGTGAAGGTGTTCAAACCCATATATAAATGAATATCTTCCAGTCAAAAGTTTTTATTTTGGTAGATATAGATAATGCTTTATAAAAATTTTATAACTTAAGTGCGGTTTAAAAAATAAATGAAAACTTATTTGGGACTGATAAACATCATCTTCAAGATTCATCATCCCCATCATCCCCAAGATGCATTTTTCATTTTTAAAAACGCGTTAATAATTGCTTTTCATTTTCAGAATGCAATTATATTCTCATCATCCTCATCCATCATCCCCATCATCTCCTGGGACTCATCCCTCTCTCCCTCTCTGTTTCGCTCCCTCCCCTATCCCCCTCCCCTCCCTCCCCTCTGATTCAAAATAACATTAACTAGAACAATTGGCTCTTTTTCGAGAATAGTTAGTAACATTAACTAGAACAATTAACATTTTATTTCCAGCACAATTATTTTTTTCCAGAACAACTAGAACAATTAGCATTTTTTTCCAGCACAATTATTTTTTTTTCTAGAACAACTAGAATAGTTAGCTTACCAACTAGAACAGTTAGTTTACCAACTAGAACAATTAGCATTTTTTTTCCAGCACAATTATTTTTTTCCAGAACAACTAGAACAATTAGTATTTTTTTCCAGCACAATTATTTTTTTTCCAGAACAACTAAAATAATTAGCTTACAAACTAGAACAATTACTTTACCAAATATAACAATTAGTATTTTTTTCCATCACAATTATTTTTTTTTCCAGAACAACTAGAACAATTATTTAAGATATCAAATAACTGTTCTAGTTGGTAATCTAACTGTTCTAGTTGGCCTCTGAATGCTGGAAAATTTTTTCACCAGCAAAAAAAAACATCTCTAGAAGGAAAGAGGGGATGAGGATGATGGAGATGATTCCATCATCCCTTGGACTTCTCTATTAATGAAGACGAGTTAATTTAATGAAGATCTGGGGGGATGATGGAGATAATGGAATCTATGGGATGATGGAAAACAATTCCGAAAACTTATTAGATTAAATGTTATTCTCATCATATATCTCTCTTTTTCATATTCTTCGAAATAAAAAAACTTTAATTTTATTGTCACTATGATTAGGATTGTGTAGTTAATGTATTTCTAATATTTTGTTTTAATTTAACATAAATGTCCTGCCATAGTCATCACCGAATTTAATCTCCTACAGTTAATTTTTTTTCAGAAAAAATAAAAAGAAAAATACAAAGGACGTGTGCTAGCTAATTTATAGTTCATACCAAACAAAATTGTGTGGCATCAACACTTGAATAGCATAATCTTTATTGCATTGACGGTGAGGTAAAATAATCCATACATCAATTAAATTTTTGTATAAATAAATCTTTGTTCGGATAAAAATTGTCACCTTGAGGAAAAACAAAATACATATACGTTAAATATTGTCTTCTAGATATTGAATTAATATTTAATTTGGGAAGGAAAGGGTGTACGTGCGGCTTTGAAGCGAGGCGTCACTAGTACCTGCTTAGCACTAATTATTTGGTGAAATGACCACTTCATGGATGAGCTAACTAATCATGATATTTAAATCAAGTTATGTCCTTACGTTATATTTATAGGGTTTTTTTTTTTTTTTAATCTCTCGTTGTCCTCTCTCTCTGCTTCTTTTTCCTATTTCAACTCCAGAAGCAACTGACGCAGTTTGTTGGAAAACTTGTGCACCACATACTACTCTGAATTTGTTGGATTTTATCACTAATTGGAGATCCTACAAAGTCAATCTTTTCGATAAGTTAAAGTCAAAAGTTGACCAGTACATGAGAGTGGCTACAAATATCTCTTTTCATTTAAATGATAGGGGGAAATATAAATATAATTAAATATTAAACTAAAATTGGGTAGCTACTAGCTGAGGAAGGAGAAAATTTTCTCAAAGAAAAGATAATAAGAAAAATAATTAAAAAATGCATAAATGAAAAAAATGTGAACCTAGAAGTAGACAAAAATTTGTTCTAAATAGAAACAGCTACCAACTGCAACATTGAGTGCATATATATATATCCAGTAACCTTGATGAATTCAATCAATATTACAGAAGTGGGGTGTACACGTTGTGTACAAATTTTAATCATATGGTTATGACCTATAGGAAACGAGATCTGGTCCCGCGCGGGACGGTGCAGCGCACCCATCTGCACCGTCTGATCTGATCTCCATGGTTAAGGGAGTCCCGTGCATAATACCAGATCGATAGGTCTGAACCGTCCAGATCAGATCGGACGGTGCAGATGGGTGCGCTGCACCGTCCCGCTCGAGATGGGATACGGATTCTATGACCTAGTACTGTACAACTCACAATCAATGGGTCATTTTATTTTAGAGATTTTGAAAGTGGCTGTCAAAGGAACAATGGTTTATTGGAAACAGTCTCTTCAGAAACTTCCCCCCAAAGAAATTATGTTACACTTCAAAAAAGTAATTAACACGTGGATACATGCACTGTTCACGCAAAGAGGAAAATTAGTAACTCTCCCTTCATATGAAAAATCTATAAATTAAGATTGCCCCTTCTAGTGAAAGAGAAATTAACATACCCATTAAGAACAACTCATATCGAAAAAGAGGAACAAAAACCTACCTCCTTAAACTCTATAGTTTGTAATAAGATATGCTGCAATAATTTATAATATAAGTGATGTTAAACTTTATAAAAGTAAAGAAAAACATTAATAAGTTCAAATATATCCCAATACGTAAAATTTGTTGTGAATTTAAAATTAATTAATAATTTAAAAATGATTTACAAAATTTAATAATCAAACTATACTAGCAATACATTACTTTTTAGACCGGTAGTCACAGAGAAATTGTTTCAACCATATATAATTCAAAGTGATATTCAGCAAGTAAATCGACGAATATTACCAACGTTTGGTAAACAACGGTGAATTTGATAATAAATATATTAACATAATTCGGTACCTAACGTTTTAAGGACAAAATCAAATATAGAGCCAGCCAAGGCATTAATTTTAATTAAAGATATTATTTGAACTTGGTTCCAAAAAAATATTTTATTGCAAATTGTTGCATTTAACAAACTGTTTACAAAAATAAATTCTTAAAATTGCTTAAAACATGTACTACTGTAAATAACAGGATGAGTCACGTAAAAATAAATACATAAAAAGTATAAAATAAAGTATAATTTGAGAGTTTGTTGCAACTCATCAGACACAGCATAAATATTTTTTAGTTAAGATATGATAGTTGAATGAAAATGAAGAAGTATAATTTAAGAGTTTATTGCATCTATAAAATTGCCGGTGTGGTATTTGCCACCCGACCCTCAAAAAAGAGTTTATTGCATCTCAGACAAATCATATGTCTAATAAATGACGAGAGTTGCATGAAGACTTGAAGAGAGAATCAAGGACAGACTAATGTGATTGCAGTGCAGTCACAAAAAAAGTCATCAAGAATGGGGGACACTATCGTCCATTTTTCTAAAATAATATATTTATATGCATAGGGTATTTTTAGTTATATACATTTATTAAAAAAAAACATATTTGTATCTCATAGAATATAAAAATTAATTCATTATTAAATTCCATAATTATAAGCTAATGATTTTGTTATGACCATTATATTTGATAAATGTTCTTGATATAGTATGCAAACTCGTATCAGAAAATGTCGCTCAGCTTAGTACATTATTAAAATGGCTAAAAAGTTTGAAAATTTAATATTCATTACATATTTATAATTCCAAGAAATTCGCCGCGTATATACGAGTTGTTAAAAAATGTTGCATCTCTTAAATTTTCTAATTCTCTCTAATCTAAGAGCTGCTTTTGTTTTAATGATAATCTTAAGAAATGCTTATGTACATTAATAAAAGAAACAATGGAGATGTCCAATCATGCTGCACGACTGGAGAAACAGCCATTCGTATCCGTATCTCTTGTTCAAAAAAGTAGAGGAACGCTAGTAGTGACGCGTATAGCTAGTTAGCTATTGAATTGGAAAAATCGATTATCATATCTGATTTTCTATAACATTTTGACAATGCCAAAGTTTCTAGTTATTTATAAAAGGTTTAAAATGAGAAATGATAACTGTCATATAGATTTGTCATCGCTTGAACAAAGTGAGCACATAATATAGACAAGTTGAACATATCGATGATCAAAGTTAACACATACAAACAAATAAGTTTTGTTATTCCTTATTCAGATTTTTATATGCATATTTAATTTATTTTTATTGAACTTATTTATTTTTGTGTGGTCACTTTGATTATTTATATGTTCATTTTGTCTATTTTATGTGTTTATTTTGTTCAAGCGATGACAAAACATAAATGACAGTAATCAATTTCCGTCTAAATTACCACGGTTCTTGCTAAAAGTATGTAGAAAAAAATAATCTTGCTCAAACCCAAAATTCTTTTTAAGAATTAATTATTTTCCATACTTAATCTAATTGCAGACACGAAATAAATTTATTTTCTTCTTACTCCCGAAACAAAATTATCCCAATTAGCAAATGTCAAAACTTACAATAACAGACACTACCCACCTACACGCCACCTGAGATTCTCTTTTGTTGTGTGATACTGATTTGTGTCCCAAACGAAACAACAGAGACGCATAAACCTCACATATATAGTCACATGAACCCAACAAACGCCGTCTTCGCTCCGTCAAATATGAACCCGAATCCGAATCTATAATCGATTCATTCATTCATTCCCATCCCCAGTTCCGTTCCGTTCCCTCTCTCTTGCGCCACGCTTCCTCCAACCGTCACGCCACCTAACCTAACCTCATCCCATCTCATCTCCAAAATTTTAAAAAAAGACGTCAAATTTAACCTCTCTTCACGCAAACTACAATCTCTTTCTTTCTTTCCCCATTCTCAGAAACCTCACCTCTCAAGAAACGAATCTCAGAAAGAGAGAGAGAGAGGCAATGGAGGAGAAGCAGTCTGCGCGTATTCCGATAAACAAAAGGGGATACTTGGATTGGCAACTGGATCAGTATGAGAAGGAGATGATCATGAGTGGTTATGTGCTTTCTAACAAACCCATCCCTGATTTGTTGCAGAATTGCGATTTGCCCCCTCCGCTCAAGTTCTTCTCTCCCATCGCAGAAGATGAGAAACTCAAGGCCAGGTCTAGTTCTCTCAGCCCCACTGCGCCTCTCCTCTCTCACATCTCTTCGCCTGATCTACATCCTTGGTATCATCTTCTCTCTTTTAGGGATATTGTTGTTAATTTTTTACTTTTGCATTAAATGGATAAGGCTTAAGAGTTAAGATATTTTATTATTGTTTTGTCTTTTTCCAATTAGTGAAAATAGATAAACTGTTCCCAATTGTTGTTTAGATTCAGAACCAATAATTCTGTTGGCTCCACTGCTTAATTATTAATTAATCTAGAAGATGCATTTCCATGTTCCACTTTATAAAGAAAAGACATTTACATCTTCAAATCAATAAAGCTGTGCAATCACCACAGTGAGAAAATTCCTCTAAATTAGCAGTAATTACTGAATTAGTTTTCCTCTTAATTAGTTTATGAAGAGCTCTATGGTCAAATTCAAACTTGATGATTCGTGAATTGAATTGGTGGAGCATTGGTCTATATGACTATATCCCTATTTTTGCCCCAAAATTAGTGTACAAAAATATTCCACCTAACTCTTATTAAGTACTTATGAGTAGATGTAAGATGGCAATTTGCTACCATCCAATCACAGTAGTAAGCCTAGTCAATGCTTTGCTTTTTTTATCTAAACCTTGACTTAGCCAATAATCAACAGCATCACATGGTTAATTGACATTTTTTTTTAATGTGGTGCACATTGCTGCTTGAAAACATTCTTTGTTTTCTGTCAAGAGATTTATTTCTATTTTGACCCAGCCATTAAACTATTAATTTTGCTGTTCTTGTGATTCCATAAAATATAAGTTACCAATTTCACCTAAGGCTCCGATTAGAATCTTTTTTTTTTTTTTTTCTCTTTAACATGGGATTGTATTTCATTTCATTTCATTAGAAAATTTTTTTTATCAAAATGAATGGATTTGATGTCATTTGATCGGAATTTATATATTATTTGACCCAACAAAATCCTCAGAAATCAATTCTAATAAAATGAAATCCCACATAACAAACATTTTGATCAAATCCTAACTAATCTTCTTTTGCTTCATTTAGCACTAAGGAGGTAGAATCCAGGCAAGATAAAAGTTCAGATCAAATCACTGATCTATTGAGAGCACTCCAGCTGTCACAAACTCGAGCAAGAGAGGCCGAGAAGGAATACATGGCTACAACCGAAAGAAACCAACAAATGATGGAACTTCTGCTCGATGAGTCACTAAGGCTCTCGGCTCATAAGCAATGGGTGAGGATACTTGAGACAGAGAACAGTGTGCTTAAAAAGAGAAAAGAGGAAGAGAAATCCAAGGCCAAAGCTGATGATGTGACAGGCGTTGCTGACATGGCGACATGGTGCTTGGCTTTTGCACTTTGTTTGGGTATAGCAGGTGTGGGTCTGGCTTTAGGTAAGTGCCTTTTTTGATAGGAGGGTTTTATGTTAGTGTGTAAATTGATAAATTAGGAGGGTCCTTTAGGTAGCATGGTTCTATGGTGAAGTGATGGAGAGGAAGACTTTGAGTGTGTTTGAAGATATTTTCTGGTAGAAGAGCTATACAGAAATACTTTGGGTTATTAGGTGGTAATTGTTTATAAATTATAACCTATGTAAAAAAAATGAATCAAGAGAGAAAAATGGGGATATCTGGGGAGTTAAATTAGAGAGTTCTATTACTGGTACTTCGTGTTTTAGACTTGGAGATGCTGTACAGGTGCTATGTATGTATTTATTTTGACCTTTTGCAAGTTATTTTGCCTAACATCTGCCTCTGAATTAATTTTGTTCCACTTCCAAGCTTGACTGCGTTACATTTGGGCAATTGGGTTTTCCTCTTTTTCCAAAATTATGGTATTATTGTTAAACTTGTTTGAAGAAATACAAGTGGAAATGTCAGTCCTCGTAGGTTGTTTCTATTTTATTAGAATTTGGACAGACACGAAGAATTCCATTGCTGTAAAGCAAAATTAATTATTATTATATATATAAAAATTTATATATAAAGCAGGCAAGCAGCAATATATTCTAAGGAAAATTGATTACTGCCATCGCGCTTTGTGCCATCGCTGCCATCGTGCGTCAGTCAGCGCTCGCTGAGCAGCGCTCTCCCCCCTCTACTCACCCAGCGATTTTTTGTTCATTCGTTATTATAAGTATTCACTTTATTAGATACAAATGTTCATTTTGTATTATAATTGTCCATTGTTTCATAAGTGTTCGTTATGTTCACTATGTTCATTTTGTTTTTTTTTTTTATTTTTGCCCAAATGTTCAGTTGGGTCAATACAAATGTTCTGTTAATTGAGTATAAATGTTCAGTTAGTTGCAAAGTCGGCCAATCGTAACTCGTTTTTACTAAACCAAGCGAAAGGGTCATGAACCGGACACAAAACACATGAAAATATAGAAGGGGTCATGAACCGATCTGGTTCAAATTAATTTTTTTCCGACTTTGCCCCTGGCGCGCCTCTCTCCAAGTCTAACGCGCGACTTTGACCCTGGCGCGACTTTGCCCATTAGTTGACGCATTTAACTAAACACTTCTGATTATTAAACTGAACACTTTTTATTATTAAACTGAACATTTGTAACATATAGCAGCGATGGCAGCGATGGTTTATTTAGTGATGGCACTTATAATAGCTGTATTCTAAGTATGATGAGTTGATGACTCGTTTAGTCGTTTACATGAATTGAATTTGGTGGGCTACAAGCATACGATCAATATTTGTATAATGCAAGTGATGAGCTAGGCCCAATAATTACGGCCATTATCTCGTTTATGGCCTTCTTGATAGAACGTCCAGTTAAATTGCTTGTGGGCTTGTAGCTGCTGATCAGATATTACTCTAATCCAACAAAGCATTAGAAAAAGGCTTGGAATCTTCACACTTTTTCCTATCAGAGTTTCCCTTGTTATATTTGTTAAAGAAAATCAGATGAATAAAAAAGTTGCTGTTGCACAAAAGAAAGATCCAAAAGCAAAGCCCATCTATCTATTAATATTTAATAGAAAAGTTGTACGAGCAAGGTATTTTATATAGTACCCAGGTTAGTGGTCGCTCATATTTCCCACAGATTAGTGGTCCTCTTAATTAGTTTCATTTGTTTCCCAATGTAAAACAAGCCTAAATTCTATTTGTGCTTAATATGGTTGAAAAATATGGATAATTAATTTGGGTCCTTTATAAGTTCATCTTAATGGATTGGAATATTATTAATTATAAATTTCTTCACTAAGCCTTGTTATCATTGAATTATCTTTAGCAAAGAATAAGCTTCATCTTAGAAATGTAAGTCCAACCTACTCAACAGATCCGATCGGTCCCACCTGAAAAATTTGTGGATTAAGATTCTATGGTTGCGTACGGTCGCATTTTGATAAACCAAACCAATAATTTAAAGGGGTAGCTTTGGAAAGTCCGATAAAATCCGACCTGACCTGACATAAATAATATAAATGATTCACTTTTATAGAAACTAGGTGGTTCGCTCGATATATGAGTTTTTGATAAATATATTTTTTAAATTTGTTTTTTTTTTCATTTTATATACTATTTAATTGCATAAATTTTGGTATAATTTTTTTTCCTTTTCATGATATATGAATTTATATTGTATGAAAAAAACAAATTTGATATAAAATGTTAATAAAATAAATAACATTATTTTTATTGACAATTAGTTTATTAATGACAATGAATACAGACTTTATATATGGGCCTTAGCCTTTATAAAAAATATGGAAGTATAATTGCTATTCAGAAACGACATCTAAGGCTAACGTGCCATCATTTGCCATCGAATCATTTTTTGAGATTTCAAATTGAAACGGTCAATCCAAATCATTCAAGTTGATCACCATATTGAAATACCATTGAAGACCCAATTTTATATTTTTTCGAATTGTTTTGCTATTTACTATGATATTTTCAAATTGGAGGGCCTGAAATACTCCAATTATAATATTTTTTTAAATATTATAATAAATAGAAAAAAAATTTGAAAAAATGTAAATTTGGGAAGTGTGTAACTTTTGAAGAGTTTGGATGGTTAGGAATAAATTTCCGTCTAGGAATAGGCTATTCCTCAAATTCCTAAGCGATCCAAACGGCCCCATAGTGAACAATTTCAATGGTTTGGATTGACCGTTTGAATTTTAAATCTCAAAAAACAACTCGATGGCAAATGGATGGCACATTAGCCTTCCTCGTATATATTTTTATGGGCAAAGCGGACAGATGAAATTAATTTGTTTTTTTTAATAAATATTCAAAATGTTTTAGAAACCCTGATATAACAAAATTATCGATTGATAGTAACCTGATTTTACGGTAAGGATGGACAGAGGAGCTGTGTTGTACGTCAAAAGGAAGAAAAGAATGAACTAATCTAAAAAATAAATTTTCAGAAGGAACGAACGAAAAACATAAACAGACATGATGAGAAGGAAGCGACAAAGATAGTATTGTTAATGAAACGATTTACCATGAATGTTTTTTCATATCAAGAAAATACAATGACCATTCATTTTTAAAAGGATGAAGGTGATGAATTTGTTTTCTTATCGGAGCATTGAATTTAGTTTGCTTGTATAGATAAAATTATTTATTATAAGTATAATTATATATTACTTTACTTTTTTTGCTTGTTTAATATTATGAGTTATAGACACTTAACCTAGTGATATTAAACCTTTTGATATTTTTTGTATATATTACTTGAGAATTTATTTCGTCAGGTTAATGATTTATGGTCAATTGTCCAGGTGTGCTAATTTGTAACGTAGTCCCTTTTATGGTCTTTCTGTATTATTATCATAGTCTCGAGGCATCTTCAATAGTTATCCTTGCTCTTTACATCCATTTTTTTTCGCAGTCATGAGTAGAACCCAAAGTTTGCTTTCATTTTCTCAAACTTTATTTCACAATACAGGTTAATAATTAAAAATAACTAGGGGAACTCTGTCAGTCGCGGCTTCGCCGCGACCCCTAGAAAACATAGTTCATTGTGAGTTGCTTGCTAGTGTATTTGTATAGAATCTAACTGTGTCCATTGCAATTCATGATATTAGAATATCTAAGTTTTAAGTATTATATTGGAATTTACGTTCTGAGTCTACCAATTTTCAATTTCTACTAATAGCATCGCTTGTGAAGTAGTGTAATGACACGTTTAAAAACTGTCATATCTGTTAATAGCTTCCCTTGTTATACGGTACACCATGTATGCATACAAAAATAAAATACTGGAATGATTTGTAATTTTAATAATTAAGGACTCAATTACAAAATGGAAACCAAATCCCATAGCAATGAAATGACACTCACATAGAAATTGTCATATCTGTTAATAGCTTCCCTCATTATTAAACTAAGGAGAATGATCTTCGAGTAATACTCAATCAACACATGGCGGTCCGAGGAAGCTCCAGCGTATAAGCTCCCAACAGAACCTAATTATCTAAGACTTAATAGACTCAATGTTTATCCACCTTATTAAATTCCATATGAAAAATGAAGGCAAGTTTTATTTATTAAATATGAGCCTTGCAAACTCACTTTTTATCAATCTGGCACTGGCACCGATTAGTGCATTGGCTTTTAGAACTTTTAACCTTAAAAAACACGGCGAAAACATAACTTTGGGTTCAGCCTTGCAAACTTACTCTCTGGTTTTTATTTATTTTTATTTAATTTTAGGTTTTATCAAAAATAATCAGAGATACCTTTTATTGAATTCTTTCCAAGCTTTCAATTTTATTCTTCTCCTCATTTCATCATATGATGTCGACCTCCTGAGATCCTGAAAAAAAAAACAGCAAAGTTGCTTAGTGTGTGGCAGCAGCAAAGAAGGGAATTTTTATATTTGTACTTTCACAGAAAATAGATGAAATGTTCCAAAAATGCCCTTAGCCCTAATTCACAGGATATTTACTCAAAAGTGCACAGAAGTTTGGAACTAATATCAACTATATGCGACAAAAATTTAGTGATATGAACTGTAGAAAAGAAATAAACCTTCGAAGTGAATAAGAAAATCTCAGTTTAGAAGTATGGATAATAATTTATCACTTGATATTGTCAATCATCATATGACAGAAAGGGTACCACTATATAATTAGAGAAAGGCAAGAAGCATCAGCAAATCATGTATTAACTTACTGGACTGTTGCTCCTTAGAAATTGATGAATGTTCTCTTCTTGCAGGTTGTTCCTCTACTACCTGAGCTCAATAGAAAATGAAACTTCAAAGCTTTACTAAGGTAACTTTTCTCTGAAATCAACACAGCAAGCTGCACATGACAAAATAATAATAATAATAAAACCTCAATTGTGCACACAAATTTTGATGAGATAATGCTACGAAAATCGAATACTGAACCTACTGAGGTAACTTTGTAATAAATAAATTATTATAAACAATAGGAATATCAAGAAAGTCAGATATAGAAAACAAACTAATAATAGTTCAGCAGAAATTATATCGATTTATTTTTATTAGCTGACAAAGAAATCTTTTTGTTTTATTCTATGTTTTCAGAGAACTTTTCGAGGATACCAGTGGGGAACCCTATACTGGCATGGTACCAATTGAGGTCCAGATACCGGTAATGTCATTGCTATTTGCAAGGACAACCAAACCGGTTTCCTACAATGAAATACATAGCAAACATTTCGTACAAATATCTAAAAAGAATGACCTTGATTATTACTAAAAACCAACAGATTGACAACATAACTAAATAAAATATTTCCTTTTTTTTCTAAAACGCCAACTAACATTTCACTGCCTCATTCACAGCCATATAGTACATATTTATAGCTTCAAAATAAAAGACAATTGAATAAAAATATTTCAAAAGCACTTATCGAAACCCTATGACCAAATTACCCTTGTGTTAATATTGTAAATCCAAAAGACGTGCAGGAAAAAAAAAATACAATATCTGCACCTATACTGAAAAATGAATAGAAGAAGGCAAAAGGAATCTTACTTGACAGAGATTGCCTAAAGTATACTCCAGTATACGGATCGTCCGTATGCTGAAGTCGTTTTTCCAAATCTAAAATTCATACAATCGATCCGAACCGTTCAAATTGTTCTCTATATTGAAATCTCCTAGGAAACCAAAAATTTATATTTTTTCGAATTTTTTTGCTATATATTATGCTATTTTCAAAAAACGCTATAAAGGAGTATTTCTGACCCTTCAATTCGAAAATAACATAATATATAGCAATAAAGATCGAAAAAATGTAAAATTTTGCCTTGAAGGATATTTTTATATGGAGAACAACTTGAACGGTTTGGATCGGCTGTTTGAATTTTAGATTTTGAAAAACGACTCCAGCATACGGGTTTAATCCGTATGCTGGAGTATACTATAGCCAATCTCTACTTGACATTTGTAAACATGCAAAATAAAAAAGAATAATAATATTTTTTGAAATTTGCTTCAATGATAACAGTTTTAAGAGCACCTAATAAATGAAACGGAAAATGTACCTTCCATTTGGCCTATGCAACTATCTCTGTCAACTTCATCTTTGCTCAGTTCTTAAATAATCATGGCAGAATAAGCCATCGCCCTAGACGGGATACTCTCAGGAGAGGAAGGTGAAAGCCAAAAGCTCCAGATTTTGAACCAAGCAAGCTGTAAAAGAGGCATACGAAGAACACATGAGTAAAAAAGGAAAGGGAAAGCGAAATCACTGAGAAAGAGGAAAGATCAGAAAGGAACCACCATTGATGAACACAAAGAATATTCTGTCGAGATGGTGGCAGCCCAAAGGACTTTGACTACTTGAAACTGCATCTATTTTGCTAATGTAGAAGGAAGAAATATATTATTTTTCTTTATTTCAAATTGTGGTGTGTAACAAATTGATTTTCTTCAATGGTCAATAATTGTGGATGACGATGAAATCTTTTACCTTTGGACAAACCTGAGTATTATTGGCTCAAAATATGGAAGGTGATAACAGAAGTTATTTTTCATTATTTGCCTTTGTTTGTCATGAATGTAGCCGGAACAACTCCATAATAAAACATGTAATAAATATTATAGAATGATATTCATCCTGATTTGATTAGTATAAAATGCAGAAATAACAGTATTTTTTAATCTCATTCAGTGCCAATGTATTAAATTTTAAATGACATTAAACAATTGGAGTGAAAGCAAGAAAAAACACAGATGGTGTTTACTAACCTTGAAATAGCTATCGTGCATGATGTGGTGGAGTTCTTTTTTATCAATCTCCTATATTAATATGAAATGAACTAACCTGAGTTCAAGAAAAGAAATAGAGATTACCGAATAATCCTTTTACTTTTTGTATAAATCAGTTACCAAGTCTCAAAAACTCTTGCATGAAAATACCTTGAGCTCTATTAGTAACCTGTGACATTGGTAAAACAATGCTCATGGTTGCGTGAACCTATACAGGTGATAAAAAAATTAAAGATAACGATCAAGCCGCTTCAGTAAATATAATAATTCATAATAGGTTTGGACTTAAACAAATTTTTATCATGGTTACTTGTAAAATTTGGACCCTCTGTAGACATACATACATATTTATAGAAATTACAAAGGCTATTAGTCTTCCAAACTAATAAATTATTATCAATAATTAATTAAATTAAATGAAAGAGATATGACAGAAGAAGCAGGTGTATTAACCACTAAATATTATATGTGTCAAGTACAGCCCGACTTTGAACAGTCATTCGAAAGATGCATTAAGAGCTACTATGGCTGGATAGCCATAGGGCACCTACCCCTACTTTGCTGTCAAGATCACTTGCTTTCCAACAGCAGCCCAAACAAAACTGACATAATGAGAAATTGAGCAACTGAAAAAGTAGTCGATGGAAGTAACTATCAAGGGTTTGTGAGAGAGAGAGAGAGAGGAGTAAAATCGGCACTCACCTGAAAGAGGGAGAGCCCAGGATTCCATCTTTGCAGATCGGGGTGCGGGTGCGAGGCTAAGTCAGAGATTGCCGGGAGCAAGCGCCTAAAGAACGAAGCCGTTTTCTTCTCCCACTCCCCAGGAATGGCGCTGGCCTGAGATAGGGAAATAAAGAGCGCACAGGAAGAGAGGGAGAGAGAGAATACGATGGAGAAAGGGAATCAAGTATATTCCCAGAACTCTCGAAGCAAGCAATAGGACGAACCGCTTTTCCATTTGGCAAATCCAGCCGCTCGATCCCAATCATCGTCTTGCTTATTAGTGCGGCTCTCTTCCTCCGCAAGCTCCATTTTTCTTCAATCTTGCACAAAGTACCAATCAGTGAAGCAATTTACTAAAATTACTTGAGAAAACCTAAAATTGAAGTGTAGAATGGATTCGTACCTGATTGTTCCTTGGTCTTTTGCTCGTCGATCGAAAAGGAGGAACAATCAAACTCAGCGGCTTAACTCTGAGTGAGGTGCGAAGCCCTCAGCAGCAATCAAGACAAACTAAACCGCGAAGCTATGGATCTGCTAGAGACAACCCTATCAATAGAAATCCTATCTTCAGATCAATGATCGGAGGTGACAGAGAAAAAACGGAGGAGAGGGAGAGGGAAGAATCGAGCAGGTATAGAGGTGCGTGAGAGGGAGGAGGAAGGAGGGGCAGAAGAATCTAGAATCATGTGGGAAGGTCAGAGCGAAGAGGAAGAACGCGTGAACGGTCGACATAAGCAGGCGGAACTCAATAGAGGATGAGGAGGAGGAGAAGGAAGAGATCGGCGTAAGAAGGGCCAGTATAAGAAGAAGCGGTGCTGAAATCACCGCTCTTCCATTTCGTAAATCCAGCCGCTCGATCCCAACCAACGCTCTAGATAATTCTACGAAAAAAGAAAAATATTACTGTTCCTAAGGCCGAATTGAGGTGATTTAGGATTATATATATATAAAGTAGGTGATGGAGGGTGGCACACTCCAAAGGAGACAAGGGAGATATAGCGAGAGAGAGAGAGAGAGAGAGAGAGTAGCTTTTACCTCCCATCAGATCTTGTAGCTCACCTGATTGCTCAAATCAAACCAACCATGCAAAGGACCAAGACTTTTCGCCCACTGATTGTATCTTCCTCCTGTTTTGAGAAACCCACGGTGGTATATCAATAGATAGAGAGAACTACGTCTCTTCTGGCTCTTGACTGTAGTTGATCTATAGGTATCACGACATCATGGTATGATAGTTGCAGTCATTTCTTGATATTATTTTAGTTCTCATTTGTTTTGGTGTATATATGATAATTCAACGTTTGAAGAAGCCACAAAAATCTACAATACTTACAGAACCTACTGAGGCTCTAGGACTTCATGCTTTTCATTCTATTAGCTTTGCATCTCAGCATACTTTTCTAGTTTCATCATCTACCTTCACCACCTTGCTGTTGTCTCAGCCTATCAAATAAAGAATAACTTAGTACAAGAAAATGAAATAGAAATGTTGAGAAATAGAAAATATTTTAACTTGTAAGGAAACCTGACTGTGCTTCACACGTTTCCTTCTTCTTTGCCTACATTTTCATTTCAGCAAGGCAACAAAATACGGAAAATGACACACTGTACTAAAATAGTGATGAAGCAACTTTTCATAATCTAATAATGATGGTAGCTCTTCAACAACCCCTGAATGCCTGCCCCCAAAGCAATCTGTGAAAAGAAAAATACAGTAAATATAAATAGATGAATATTATTATTACTTCAATTGATACACAATACTTATAAAATGGTTTGCTCGTATGATTAAACTAAAGAGTAAGAACTGATCCAGATCATTTTAGCAAGTAAAAAAAATGCTTTACCTTGTTGAGCAAGGTCCTTCGATCTGAGCTAAGATCTTTGAACTCCAAATCTAAAATACATAGGGAAAGTGTTGGTTATTATTGAAATGTTAACAACAACAACAACAACACACACACACACACACACCCACACCCACCAACACCAGAGTTAGAGAGTAAAGTGACACAGCGAGTATTTCGCTCACCAATATATACTGAGAAAGGAGCGAAACATTCAGACCTAAAATCTGCTGAAAAGTAAAATAGTGGAAGTCAATAAATGATGCATGATTCTCTAGTAATGAGAGTCGTAAAGAGTAAGAATGCATTAAAAACTTACTAATCATGAATATCCAGTCTCTGCGAGTCATCCACCTCTCAATGGCACAACACCGAAGTATTTTCCTCTATCATAATGTGCAACCTAATTAGAACACCAATGATATGCTTGGTCACCAGGAAACCAGAAGGACAAAAAAACATTTATTTTATACTTCAACCCTTTTATGTCTGCAAAAGCACTCCATGGTAGCAAAATTAAAGACAACAACAGAAAACACTCGATGACTGTTACATTCTCATTATTGGGGCATTTCTTTAAACACTTCATCTGCTTGCTAAGCACTTGATCTTAGCTAGGTCAATTAGTGGCATTACACGACACAGAAGGCATTTCCACAAACACTTTATTGAAATTGAATTTCAACCCTCAACCAATTTAATTGTAAAGAATAAACAAATAGTTATATCGACCTTGGAAGTATGAGTTACATGTGCTTATTCAAATTGCTGAGAACCTTATTAGAACTATCGATTGCATAAATCCAGAACCATGAAAATCAAGTAGGAATTTAGTAAATCAGAAAATCTCATGATCAGTACGAACTTCACATAAATTGATAGAAATAAAGGAAAATAATTGCATAAATACATTTTATTCTGCTTATTTGTCAAATTTTCTGATAATTGTAAGTTGAAATAGATAAGAGGCACATTTCATTTTCTACAACTGGTACATGTACAAAAAAAATCTTTCACAAAGCTAATTGCCAGGTGCTTCATTTTAGCATATCTTTAATCCACTTGAAAGAATTTTCTTTCTATGTTCTTATAATGAGGAAAGTGAATTACGTTTAATCACATGCTTTTTCGAGTGTATTTTAAAATAGTACTGGATGTAGATATAAAGAAAAAAATAAAAGAAATCCAAATACATTATGTTATTAGCAATTCCTAAAAGTACTAATCCAAACATTTACAAAGAGGTCAAAGATATCACCTCTTGCAAAGAGGACTGAGCTATCAGAGCTTAGGAAAAACTTAGCAAGCAATTCCTAAAAGTATAGGTAGAAGGACAAGATTGAATAGAAAACATATTATGTAGACATCAAGCCACCTAATACAATAAAAAAATTAATTTCAATCCTTCAAATAAAGTACTACTGTATGAAATCTCACTAACACAAAACCATCAAACGACAGCCAATTTAATCTCAATCAAAGCAATAAAGCTAGAATCATTACCTTTATTTTCTTGCATTCAGAAAAGATAACATGGCATTTCACCACATTCAACTTCATTTAATTAGAGCACGAACTGGTTGCAATCTTCCTCACTTATCTCCTTCCATTAACTTTAGTCCACGGTATCCACTGTTATTAAAGAATCACATCCGGAGACAATTGTAGAGACACGAGCAACTGGAGTCTCTGTCGATTCATGACAGTACAATATAGATTTTTGGTGCAAACTGTATTAGCTGGTAAAAATAATTAGGAAATCTTTCTAGCTCACACAAAATAAAATAAGTAGCTAATTTATCATTGCAATAAAAATTAAGTTCATTACCTATGTTGGTGGAAGTCGATAGATATGTGCTTCTGTATTAGCTCAATGATTTCAACAACTGGATCATTATGCTGAAATGTTCATAAAAAATGAAATGTAAGTAGCCATTTTAGAATCTGAACCATTTAAAAATATATCTAACTCAAAATTCATTCTCATCTTTCATTTCTCCAAGTTCTTTTTTCCCTTTTTTAAGAAGTAAACCTTGTTATTAGCTTTCATTAATAAAAGCTTCAAGACAATTACAAATGAAAAGTAAAAACCTCACTTAACCTTGTAGCAGACCTAGAACGCATGATTAAGAAAAAGAATTTGCAGTAGGAAATACCTTCGTAAGATTTTTATATCACATAATTTTGCCTTGCCTGAACAAATGGGGTGAGGCATCAAGCTTGAATGTGTGGTGGAATGGAATTGCACAGTAAATACATATTGTATTGTCCTATTTGAACGAAAGAGATATTCAGCAATATAACTTTACAACATCTCAGAGTTTATACAATTAGCTCCCAACATTAATCAAATTGTATCACTTCATATGAAATATGCACAGCGGGCTTAGCCATTGTTAATAGAGTAATATTTTGTCTTGATGCTTGTATGAGCAATAAACACATCAGAAATTAGCCAGTAGTAATAGTGAGTCTTTAGCTTTGTTTCTAAAAACAGCAAAAGGTGGGCATCATTTAAAGAAAGGCTAACATGATTTTAAGGAACATATTTACCAGTATAATATGATTATTATTTATTTTTTAAATCACCCAAGTTAACCTAATTCATCGTAAGTAGCTCAATTATGCAATTTATCCCTTGTTGCCCCCAGCAGACACTTTCTACCACTTACATGATCTCAGCCAGAGTCGGAGAATCATATCACCAAAAGTCTGAAATGTAACAAATTACAATTTGAAGTAAAAATCAGACAAAAACCATAAAGAAAAGATAGGAAAGAAAGTCTTAAAAACGACCAACTCTGCATTGATCCAAGTTTCTTTCAGAGGTTCCTTACGAAATTCCTCTTTGCTATGTAATTTGTTTTTGCATTTAGGTCCTTGCTAATAATATCTAAATATGAAAAAGGATGACAATAATTTCTTACTTTGGGTTTGGAAACCTAGATTAAATTGAACAATACCAAACCAATTCAATTCGATCTGAAATTAAATAGCGAAAGGAAAAGTACCTAGTCCAATCGTAGCAGGGCAGGATCTGTCTCCTGATCGAATCTCGTGAAGCACAATTATAGAAAACAGCAGCAGCGATTCGAATCAGAGTGGAGAAGGATCTGAATCAGATCGGAGCCACTGCGGCTCTCTTTCTCTCTCTATTTTCATTTTTTTTGGCTTCGCGTATAGAAACGAAGAAGAATCGAGAAGCAGGTCTCTCTCCCTCTTCTTTTCTTTTTGGCCTCGCGTGGAGAAACGAAGAAGGATCGAGAAGCACCTGCTGAAGAGGAGGGAAGGAACGAACGGTCGGATCATCGGGAGAGGAAATAGACAGTTCGTCGGCGTAAAAAGAGAGGAAGAGAGGAAGAAAGGAAGAAAGGCGGTCGATATGGTAAGACAGAAGGGAAAATCAGAATTGATATCGCAAGGAAGAAGGGAAAAGAGGATGCATGAACAGGTGTCTCAATCCCACCAACCGTAAAACATCCCTATCAAGAGAGGGAGGAGGAGGAGAGGATGACCGACATAGATTTTTTTTATTTGAATCCCTCCTACTTTAAATGTACGGACCAAAAGCTTCACAAACAGAGGAAGACAAACAATAAAGCAATGATCCACATTTAAATCAATACACCCGTTGTACCGTTGACCAACCCATAGCCGCCTATCTGAGATCTGGAAATCCAACCATTCAATCATGGATGGACGGGCCAGATAATTCACAGAAAAAAGAAAAATTGCACTGTTCATAAGGTCAAACTACCCCATTTAACTTTATATAGTTATAAAGTCAACATTAACTCATGTCTCATCGTTCTGTTCATATCATTTTGTCAATACCTAGCAATATTTTTAATTACAAAATCAGTGCAAAATTTACGCATTTCACGAAAATTTTTTCTTCTTAATCAGAAGCAAAAACAATTGAATTGTGCAACTGAGAATCGACAATGCAAGAACATGTTGAGTCTATGCAAGAACAATTGTCCAGGTATGTCCAGGTATGTCGAGTCTATGCAAGAACAATTGGAGATATTGAGTCCCCTGATTGTTGATCTCTAACACAATTTTTTTCAAAGTCACGACATCAATATGGTGATGGGTTTACCTGATAAGCCAGGATGCCATCAATATAGCAGCCACCACGGTGCCTATATTTCAACTACTGTCTGCTGAGGCTAGTAACACAATTTTCTCGCATTTGATTTTCCATAAGAAGCGACATCAATCAAGAGGGGAGGCGATAGAGAAGGAGAAGAGCATCAAGAGGATAGGTATAGGAGGAGAGCAGGGTGGGAAGGGGTTGGCAGAGGAAGGGGCGGGCTTGACGGAGGAGCATTAGTCGCTTACTAAGGGATCTAGGTATGGGGAAATGGATTGGAGGAAGGGTAGAGGGCGGGGTGAGGTTGGTGGCAGCATGGACAAAAGGATCAGAGGAGGGATTGGGCTGACAGGTTGGAGGAGGAGGCGTCGACCGGCCAACGGGGTTGGGGAGGAGGTTCGGCGCGCTGGAGACAGAAGAAATGAAGGTGGAGAGGGAAGACAGGATACATGATGAGGCGCAGGAATTTTTTGAGGCGCAGGAATTATATAGAGATTATCCAAAAAAGAAAGAAAGTACATAGAGAGGCGGAAGGAGAAAAATATGTGATTCCCAGTACGCTTCAACAGCTGAAACGGGTCAATCTGAAGATGAAATAGCTCGCCACACTATTATTTACAATCTTTAGTTATCGAAAAAAATTCACCGAACCTATCAACAAATCCTACAATCCCTTGCCGTGTCGAGTTTTGATTAAAACTTTCGAACCGGACTCCCACGCCTCTTTATTTATAATACTGATACTGATTTGTACCTTACATAAGTATACATTATATAAAAAATAACAGTGCATTATGAGTATTGGTGTGTATTATAAAACATTGTTAGGAAGGGCAAAACTAAATTAATAGTATATATAACCTAAATAATATTATTCTGTAAATTAGCTAAATTGCGGCAATCTAGCATGTAAACATATTCCTATGAAATACATCTTAACAGTTTCAAAGAATGGATTCTTACGCCATCTCAACGTACACTCGCAGTAAAAGATTTAATGACTGGGGATTAACTTCAACAGCTTTTAGTTATTGTTTGAATGTACCACTTCACTTGTAGATTGTAGCATACCTGGAATGCTACCAAAAGTTTTGCTCACACCATTGCTTGTCTGTTTCCAGTTCACCTACGAACCAGGCAACCACCACAGGCTACTCCAGCTTGGTCGCGCTTGTTTCAGTTGGATCGAGTGTAGTGATTCTTTCTGGATTCGCAATGCTGAAGTTTGCGCACATGTTCTGGTGTATGTTGTGCCAGCACGGTATGAAAATATGCCAATATAAAAACATATCATTCACCTTGTTCGATGCTGAAATTAGGATGAAATTTAAAATTCTCAGGATGAGCATCGGAACAGAATGCGAAGCCCGCAGTGCACGGTACGCATTGTAATTTGTAATGCATAAAACAATACTCTATTGCAACAGCTGTTTCTAACATGTCTGTTTAATCCAAGGGCCGATCCCTTATCGAAACAGTCAAATTGGAATTTCTGAGTTTGTGCACTATGCCTATCTATGATACCATGTCTGACCATGTGTGTCCGCTTGTATCAGGTCATGTGGAAGGCCTTGCCTATATTGTACAATATTCATGTGTCGTGCATTTCTGTTTGGTTCTTCACGTTGTACTCTTTCAACTTGCTCTATACTGATCCGTGTACATATCGGACTCTGATGACCTTGCCATGATATACCAAATGAAAACACTGTAAGTCTGTAACTAAAACCTAGAAAGGTACCATCACCAATTTTAATTAGAAATCCTGAAAAAAATAAACAAAAGCTACAACTTGCTAACCCACCTGACAAATAATTTAAGGGTATCTTCTTCGAATTAAATAAATAAGTTGTTCACATCACTCAGAAAAATGTGAAACCTTGTTTAGATTTCTGTGAGATCTGCCTTTCTACTTCTATTCTTGACAGGTATAAATTCATCATTTTGGAGATCACTGACACTTGGCTACTATGCACACGCCCAAATGCATAAGCACTTTCCTCGTTCTATGTGTTTCAGGTGGGCTTAAATAGAAAACAAAAGTACAGTTAAAGATTTCATTTTTTAGAAAAAAAAAAAAATTAGTCATAACTTTTTACGTGGCTCAGTGTTAAAGCCTTAAAGGTGAGAGAAAAATGGAGATATCTATCAACTTAAATCCAAAATGGAGATGTCGCTGCTTCTATATTCATTTATTCATTGCTCATTGCCGCATCATTAACGTACATATGACATGGTGGATTGCAACGCCAAACTCAGTTCAAAATGATCTTTTCAGTTATAAATCATGCCCAATTACCATGATATAATAAGACAATTAATAACTAAAGTGGTATATTCAAGATTTACTTATGATTAATTATTTAACAGCAATATTGTATGAATTAGAACCTATCAATATCTTTGGATATATAGTCCGATGCAAAATCATGACAACAAGTCAACGATTATATGCCTCTTTCTCTCTCACTAGTGTTAAGGCTCTCTTTTTCTCCTCTCTCTCTCTCTTTTGGTGGATTAATTAGTTGCCGTATTTCTTGTTGCACTTGCTGGTTTCAGTTTCTATGCGAATGTCCTATATACATTTCATGATGCTGAAGAAAGGAATTACACATGGACATCCTTTGTACTTGAAATCTTCTTTACAAGAAAGTAATGCCTAGGAAATGGCTCATAACATAAGGAAAAAGAATGAAGCTCTAGGGGAACATTCAACGATGAATAAGAATTCCTTGCTAAGATCATGAATAGGTGAATACCCTTTGCCCAAAAAACGAAGGTAAATACAAAAATTACTCAGTAATATCAGCTGCTGCTGAAAAAGTAATGTTTAATATAGATTAATATTGCAATTTGACTTGTTAAATCTGACAATATGTCAGTAGTTGTCTCGCACCAATTCTTCTTAACAAAAATGTGGTATCGTAGCCGGCACGCATGCTAAGATCGATAAAAAAGTAAGATCTTTTTTACAACTCTTCTCTTTGTTTATTAAATTAGTTACGGTAGACATGAATATCTAGTGCCATATATAATTGACGAACCGCAAGCACACTCGACTTTATCTGTCAATTAGGTGGCGATGCAGGATTATATAAAATAATAAACCAATGAATGATCACCAAATGTGTGGTTCGTATGTGCAGTCGTGACGACTTTGCACCGAATGAAGAATCTTCTATTTCTGTATTATTATCATAAGAAAGAAGTTAACAGGAATGTTAGATAATTTTTGTTACTATATAGTGAATATGCAAAAGTTACTATCAGTATGTTTGTCTTCTTGAGTTTTGGTCTTTTAGTAGATTTGTGTGCATCCATGAACTTTTTCATCAGTTGAAGAATAACAGATCAATAATTCTTTCGAGGTTTCTCTAATTATATCCTCTGATATGCCTTCAATAGTTCAATCGACTTTGAATTCTTTTCTTTTTCAAACATTGACTAGCAAAAGTTTATGCCAAAATTACTCAAAAAAGTTTTTTTTTTTTAATTTAATGCCATCTCAATCGTATATCTCAGATTTTGTATGCTAAAAACCCAAAATAACTCTGAAATTCTGAAAGATACTAATATGTTTTGCTATCACTATCAAATATGATATCTGATGCATAACTTGGAAAGCACTGAAATATATTTTTTTTCAAAAAGAAAAGTTATTTTATTATTTTTCAGGAAGATGCTGATGTTTAATATTCATTTTTTACTTAGGCACTCTGTAGGTATCTCGCAATACCTACTCTAAAGTCTAGACTGTGAGAAAGTGCTGCAGAAGATCAAGTTATGGATCAAATGCGTAGCACAAAATATTAAAATAAAATTGGCAAGTTGTCATTACAAGTTGTACAACTTGAGGAGGAGTGTTAAAAGATGAAGTATGGCAGTGTGTGATGCCACAGGAGATCAAGAACAGGGCATTCGGCCTGGTGTTCGGCTGGGGTCCAGCCGAATGGTAAGCCGAATGGGTGCGTATCGTGCAACAAAAGGAAACTTTAAGGTGTCTCCAAGTTAGGAAAGAATGCTAGCACGTCCAGAAATGTGTTCCCTGTATGGGGTTGGTGTTTCCTTATGTAAAAGATGTAAAATTATAAAGAAAATGAAGGAAATAATGGAGAATAATTGAAAAGAGATGTGTGTCTCTATAGGATAGTTTCCTATTTAATATTCTTCTTCTTCCTCTTACAATGTATCTCAGACATTAACAAATAATAGAAAAAGTGTGCGTGTGTGTGGAGGACGTAGGCACCAAGTTGGTGCTGAACCTCGTTAAATTATCGTGTTCGCTTGTATTTAATTTGTACTGAGATTCTCGTGCTGACTAGCCCTAAGGGGCACGGTTCTTGTGCAATTGCACTTGGATCGTGCCTCCTCGAATCAAAAATCTAACTTTCGCTGCGTAGACGCTCGAATTCTTAACATAGACAATGCACGCGTCATTGTTGGAGGCACATAGTTTTCAAGGTATGCTCAAGTAGATTTTGGCTGAAAGCAAGGCACTTCGGACTTCTGAGTTGAATGTTTTGAAAGATAGGGATAGATCAAGCCTCTTACTCTTTTTTTCCAAATTTAAATATGCACAACAGATCTGTTTATATGCAATTTCTACTCAAGATGCATTGTATTTTGCTACTACATCAATCCCAGTTACATGACAAATATATAGTATGAATGAGTATTGATTTGGCTATTCACTATTATATTTATATTTAGCTAATTAAACCAATACAACATTGCCAAATAATGGTTCTAATTGGGCTCTTTTTTAAATATCTGCACCCTTAATTCAAAGATTAATTTTCTCTGATATTCATTTGCTGAACCCTGTAAAAGTGATGTTCTAGTTCGTCCTTTAATATAGTAATTATTCTTTAAGCTAGTGCCCTTATTTTCGTTTTAATTATCAGTAATGTAAATAGATCATGACAGTAGTGTGAGACTTTGAGTTACAAGTTAATCTCATTAATTTTTTCTTTCCAGAATAGTGATGTACCTAGAGGTTGTTAATATAGATTAGACGGTTTAAATATCTAATTTCTATTTTTTTTTTTTTTTTGGGGGGTGGGGGGGAGTCTTACAGAACATTTTCAAATTTTTCTTGGGATTTTTGTGCGTTCTTGTTGTCTTTTGGCATTCGTAGTGCTCCTCGTTTGTGGGAGCATGCGTTTGACCTTTGCTTGGATAGGTATTATAGAATTTAAGCAAAGAAATGAAACGCAGTTTTGTAGCAAATTATAAGCTAATTTCGAGGTCCCTGAAAAGTCTGAAGTCTGAACCAATAGTGGCACCTCAAGTGATCACTAATCTGCTGTTTCATTGGCTAGCCTATTGTTAATTAAAGAATTATATGGGGTCATTAGCAAATTAATTATAATTGTGCAATACTTTGTGAAGAAACCCTAAAACTCTATTTTAATTTGTTAGCAACTAGCAAGTGCCGGTGAAAAACTTGCTTCAATTGTTGGTGGTATTGGCTTCCAGTTAACATAACAGAACTCCTATCCAGCCTTCATTGGCACCTGCAGCCTCGTATGCTCGTATGTGTCGTGCTAGCATGGCATGAAAACGTGTGAATGCATGTGACATCTATTTTGTGCAGTCCAAAAATTTCGTAAGCGATGACTAAAGGACCCGAACAACAACGGAAACCACTCGATGGAGGTAAGTTTAAGCACAAAATAATACTCCACTAGAAGAGCTGTTTAACTCTGCTGCCTGTTTTTTTGCTAATCCAAGGGCTTGGAACAATCAATTAAGAATTTTTAAATCTATGCATTGTGCCTTTCGATGCTGCAAGCCGATACCCATTCTCGATGATGTGTGTGTGTGTGTAGTGCGATGTGGCAGGTCATACCAGTGTTGTGTAATTAATGCGTTTGTGTGGTACAATGTTTTCTTTCCAGTGTGATGATATACCCGTTTTCGTAGTTCTCCTTCATTCCATTTGTAAATTAAAACATGGCAATTAATGTATAATAAAAAATATTAAGAACACTAAAAATTTAGAAAATGAAAAGTAATTACAACTTGCTTGCCCACTTGCCCATAAAGTAAGAAGATTTTATTCGAATTAAATGAAAAAGTTGTCCACATCATCGAATAGATTTGAACTATGTTTAGATTCTTTAGAGATCTGCCTTTCTCCATCTATTATTGGCAGCTGTAAATTCATCATTAGGCGATTATTGACACTTGGCTTCTATGCACATCCTCAAATGCATAAACAAACACTTTCCTCATTTTGTGTGTTCCAGGTAGTCTTCAAACTTCGAGTAGAAAAACAGAAGTACCGTTAAAGCTTGATTTAAAAAATTTAAAAATATCTGATACAAATTTTAGTCCTAGGTTGTTGAGCTTTAACAAAAAAAAATGAAAATATTTGTATCTCTCTGTTCAAAAAGAAAAATGGATATGTCCCTGCTGCTGTCGCTCAATGATTCATTGCTGTAACAAGTGGTGGTGTTTCAACCCAGCTCAAAATAATATTTCCTGTATTCTAACAAAATAATAATGATATAATTAATTAGACAATAACGATAATGCACAGATAGAAAATTTATTGGAGAATGATCATTTATTTATTACTAGCATCTAGTGTGAAAAATATTTAGTAATTTAAAAATCATGACTAAGAAGCAATTTTCTTTTGTGCGTGTGTGTGTTGGGGGTTGGGGGGATATCCTTTGCAGTTTAACATATCTAGGGTTTCTATCCATTAAAATTTTAATGGTCATCCCCTTTATGAAGACAACCTTAGCTAAACTAAATTTTAATTGTCCCTGATAATGACGTATAATTAGGCCTTTAGGGCTAATTAATGGATATATCCATTCGTTGGAAAAATTGAGTGATCAGATAAAAAGCTACGGAATCCAACGTGGCATGCACTTCACGGGTTAAGACAAAATATTGTTGGACCTACAAAGGTCTTGTGCCCAATGGGATTGAATCTCTCGCTTTTTGTTCCATTATATGATGCATTGAAATTTTGCCTTTTGATTTCCCGGCATAAAGAATACTTCTGAGATTTTTTGTCAAGTAGAACTTTTCAGAAAAATATAATTAGTAACTTATTGTCTACCCAAAAATTTCTCTACAAGTGACGATCGAGTAACCTACAAAAGATTTTTCCCTTTTTTCTTCTGTTTTGGATACATAAAAAATTTTCTAGAAGAGCATGTTTAAATCTCTTAGACACTTTCAGAGTTGTGATGCTACATAAAAATACAAAACTCAAGTAATTATTTAAACGCAAAGACCACATTGTACTGGTTTATTGTGCTGAAATGAGAGGTATCAAACAATTATTCAAGTTTCCACAATAGTAATTCTAAGAAAGAAAAAGATGAATTACCGAACAGAGATTTAAATATATTTGTAATATACTTTTATGCTTCCTTACGATTATTTAACAGTATTGTTTGCATCCGCCACTTCATGTATATCTAACCCTATCTCTGTATGCATGATCCAATGTAATTAAAAGCACGCCAAGCATTCAATTAATGTCTCCCTCCCTCCCTCCCTCCCTCCCTCCCTCTCTCTCTCCCTCTCTCTCTCACACACACACACCCTCTCATTTTGTTATTATTTTTTAAAAAAGAAAGAGGCAGCGGCTTCTCTCTCTCTGTCTCTCTCTCTGAAATTCTTGACAGTTTCTGTACAAGACTCTCTTGTTGTCCTCTCTTTCCATTGGAGAATTGAGTCGCTTACTTCTAGTTGCACTTGCAGGTTTTGCTTTTCTATGTAAAAGTTGCACATACCTTTGTACTTCCAAGACTAATTTACAAGGAATACTGCCTAGGAAATGGCTCACAGCCTAAAATAATAAGAAGCACCAATTGGATTAATTGTTCTAGGGAATCAATGATGAATTAGATTTTAATAACACAAGATATCAATGTAACATTTAGATATTACCAATAATATGTCACAAAAGTACCAGATTCCATTGAATCAGCATGGCCTAAAGTAGATTAATTTTACAATTCGAGTTGTTATGTCAGTCCTTACATCAGTAGTTGTCCCGCACAAACCTTAACGACAAATTGTGTCATCGTAGAAGGCACGTATTCAAAGATAAGAAAAACTATCGTTTCTTTCTCAATCGTCGCTTAGTTTAATAAAATTAGTTACGATAGACACGAATAACTAGATCTCCATGTATGATTGACGAACCAATAGCACGCTCAACTTTATTTTCCGATTAGGTGGCGTGGAATGCGGAATTATTAAATAAGAAGCCAATGAATGATAGCCAAATGTATGGTTCATATGCAGTTCATGACATTGTACCAAAGGAAGATTCTTCTTTATTTTCTTTTTTGTAAGAAAACAGCTAATTAAATGTTAGTTAGATAAATTTTGTTGCTAGAAGATATTAATATGCATAAGTTACTCTCAGTATTTAACTTCTTTAGAAACTTGTGCTAGAGTAGATTTGTGTGGTATCAAATATAAATTTTTCATCAGTTGTGTATTATGCACTACAATTCGTTCATGGTTTTACTAATTGATTCCTCTGTACGTAGATGCATTTTGGTTGACTATGTATGCAACTATTTTAAATTTGAAAGATAAATTAACAAAAATTTCCCTCTCAAATAGAAAATTTCTGAATTTAATTCCATCTCAATCTTTCTGTATGAGATAATGCGGTATATTGTAAGTCTGCTATTTTGCTTGGAAAGCACTAAAATGCAACCTTTTTCTTATAAAAGAAAATGATTCTCTCTTTTGAAGAAGATTCTGAATTTTTTTTTTCTATATTTTCTAGACAAAAATGATCTTCTCAAACTACCTACCCGCGTTATTGTAGGAAGCACATGTGTCATGGTATGAACAAGTAGATCTCTGCAAACAAGGATTGTGCAGTTTTCCGTCGCTTTGACTGGCTATTCAGCATCATATTAAAATAAAATGAACCAATGGCAGATCGCCAAATGTGTGGTTTTAGTAAAGCTTTTGTTTAATTTAGAAGCCTTATGCAAAGATCAAGATCTCTTTTTTCTTTTATTGACTTCTTCTGTTTGTTGAAATCTAGCTTCACTAAAATAATAGAACAGAATATTTCAATCTTTACTAGGCTAAACATGCCTGCAAGAGACGTTCTAGCTACTTCATCCTTTTTATAGTTATCGCTTTAGCGAAGCGTTGTTATTTTCCTTTTTCAGCAATTTTGACATAAATTGAGGAAAATTTAAGCTGCAAACCTCTTTTGTCAACCATAACCTGCAGTGATGTAAAGGAAATTACTGTCAAATGGAACTTAAAGACTAGAGGGGTTTTATTCTAACAATCCAATTTGGGGATAAAGTTGCTGACAACATATTAAAATTTCTAGGGATATCATGTGTTAACTTGTTGATCAGTATTGCATAGAACTTCTTTGAGGTGTGATATAATTGTCTCACAAATTACATGTATAGCCCCTCAGCACCTCCTCCTTGAATTGCTTGGAGTACGGAGCACGCGCGGCATAATAACATCTTACTAATCTGGAAACCCTGAAAAGTTAATTTAAAGTGCAACTGTGGTGTACTGGTTTCCTTAATTTATCCTTTATTTAGAAATCTCCCAACCACACTAGTGGCAACTATATATTATGAGCAATAATTTGTTGTTTCGTTGGGCAGCCATTACTTAATTTGTCAATGGTACGGGGTCATAAGCAAGTTGATTATAATTTAATTGATATTTTGTGACAAGACCCCTAAAATATGCTTATTTGGTCAATAGGTTAAGACATATTAGATAGATTTTAAACTGATCTTTCTTTTCTTACGGAGTGAGCATTTGGATGATTGATGCAAAACTAATGAGTTGTTTGTGTAATTGTTCCAGTCGCATGAAATAGAACAGCTAAAGGCCTTCTAAGCCGCACATGATTTTGTTTCGATCTTTCATGATTTGCATTTTGCATTTAAAGATTCAGTTTTCAATTTCAATTTTCATTCTATTTCTAATTCTAATTAAGTTGACCTCACTTCAATTTTAGATGACCAATAAAGTTGAAAATAGACACGTGACAGTCACACTTGCGTGTATTTTCCAAACCACTTATACACATCTAATTTCAATGTCAATCATTTATAGTGATATTGTGATCATTGTGGGTTTAGTTGTGACGGTTTTACAGGATTAGAGGATTGTAATGGCTATAATGTGACAAGAGCTTCCTTGGTCTTTGACGACGTCTCTCTTCCCAAATCACCGCTCCGTTAGTGGCGGACGGCGATAACTGGTTTAGTGGAATTAGAAATCACAAACAAATGCTAAATAGCAAAGAGGACCTCTCTAAGAGTTCAAAGGAAAATTTCATTAATTAATCAACTGTTTTCTTACAATGACAAGCACCCTTTTATATAGGAGGAGGTGCCTTGGAGTCCAAGCCAGTACATTTTCAGAAATAGTACCGTAAAAAAAAATTTGCAAAAAGAGAAAGAAAATATAAAATTACAAATATAGTAATGTCTTAGACTAAAGATAGGCCATCGTCAGATTCTAAGTCAGGCTCGGGTGAGGTTCGACTCACGTTGTGCCCTGATGTAATATCCCTAGGTAACCTCGGGGGAGGTACATTCGGGTGAGATCTTGGGTACCCTCGGATGAGGTGCTTTCTCGAATCGGGTTCGCGTTGTACTCGGAACCCCAAGGTATCTCGGGAGTATGGAGCGCTCCGACGTACTTTGGGAGAATGACCCGCATCTTGTTCGGATTGAACAATCCGAGGAACCTTGGGTGAATTACCCGCGTCATGTACCCCGAGGTATCTCGAGTGAATAGGGAGCCCTTAAGGTACTTCGGGTGAAGTACCCGAGTTACCCTCTCGGGTGACAATCTTTCTCGTATTGCGTCGGTCTTCTATCATTGTGAATGATGGATAAAATTGAAGGCAAAAAAATTTATTACCAAATAAAGTAGAGCTCATTAAAGTTACAGATGATGCATAACACCAAGCATAATAGTCCGAGTGGGAGATTGTTAGATTATTTCTGGCTACAAAAAGACTGACGAGCCTATATCCAACAGACCACTTCAGGACTGAACGGACCGCTTAAGGATCAAGTCTAGCGCACCGCTAGTGGACTCGGTGGATCTCTTAATTAGACTAGCGCCAGAACAGAAAATAATCTAACATGTGGGCTGATTCTACTTGGTGATCAAGACATTGTGTAATATGATAATAGGCTAAATATGATTGTGAAGGAATGACAGATTTTGTGTAGTAGATGTATTGTCTTTTATAGATGGTTATATTTAAAAACAATTCATATTTTATGATGGACAAAATATGACATTGTGTGGAGGCTTAGAAGTCATTACCTCTCTATATAAAGGAGTTGGTCCCAACGGACAAGAAAATTACGAGTTTGACTGCATACGTGCATTGATAGCAACATCTCTGTCCCTCTTTCTAATACTTCCATCAATTAGAGAGATAGTGATTTTCTTTATGCGAAGGACATCAAAAGCGTGTCTTGATCTATTGAAAGACTTCCTCCTAACTTTGGTGGTGCTCACGCGACACTAAAAACTTCAACAATCAACCAAGCGTGCTCAGCATCAAGATCCAAGCCACCGGTAGATTTTTTGGCGGGCCGCCAGACTGCTAGTTCTGTTGAATTAAGATCCTGATTTTGTTATTTGACCAGATTTGAATTGTTTTTCGATTTAGTTATAAAGCAAATCCAGCATTTCCATCCAAAGACTTTGATGATGTTTAAATTGTACCAAGTTTTAGGACTCTTATGATAATTTTCGGAATTCAGTGGCAATAATAATTGAAAGGCATGGACATTGACATATAACATTAAATAACGAGAAAGGACCCGAGTGGAGGAGAACGGGACTTCGTTGTTTTGTTGATTTCTTACTCTTTTTCTTTTTCTTTTTTTTTTTGTTGTTGACGTACAGCATACCTTGTTTTGTGAAGGTGGAAACTTGGGACGGTGCGAATGTACTTGGGATGAGACACGCGTCGGCGATCCATATGTCCATCTGCTGCAACCGACGTGCTCCTCACTCCGAATTGTTATTTAGAGAAAGGAACCCAGAAATGTCGTCATTTTGTCAGTATTTAATTACTAGTAGAAAAAGGCAGGTTATGGAAGGAAGTAACTTGCCTCCATTTGATGACCTCAATAGAGATTAAGAGCCAGCGCAGAAAGCAAAAAAAAAAAAAAAAAAAAAAAAAATGTTTATTTTTTTCCGAAAATACAATTTACTTTTTGAACATGAATACCAGATTAATGTAATCATGAATAATATATTTATTATAAGAAAAATACATCACATAACTTATCTTTTGCATAGAACTTTTGTATTAAATTGATTTCCTATCTAGAGAAAACTTGTGTATCATGTCAACACATCTAGAACTCTAATTAGGAATTGGATGATTTGACAATAGTTCTTTAGTAATTATATCACTTTATGAAAATTATAATGTAATGTCATTTTTTATAAACAAGATAATTTTTAAATTTAACAAAATATTATTAGCTTAATTATTAGCTTATTCTAATTTTAATTTGAACATGTATATTCAATACAGAAAAAACAATCTATTCTATATTGCACATATTACGCGAAAATTAGAAATGAAAATAGAATCGGTATTGGCAATATAATCATAAGGTAAGAAGCTTCTGAGGAGGCCGATTCTCAGCCAAAGTAATGAAATTGACATGAAATAATTTTCGCATGTCCAATTAGTCATCATCTGCAATTTGAAATCTAGCTATTCATCGCACATATGATCAATATTTTTTGTTCTTTTTTGCAATTACGGTGGTCAAGAACAAAATAAATGAATTCTACTCATCGCACATCTGATCAATAATTTTTTTCCCTTTTTGAAAGCCAACTTAATTTTCTTAATTTTATTCTATATAATTGAAGTAAATTGCATTCATCTCTTCGTCCTCTTTTTTTTTGGAAATTGATTAACGCCATCGCCTCATTTGCCATCGTGCGCCATTGCTGAGCAGCGCGTCTTTTTTTCTTTCACTCCGTTGTTATAAGTGTTCACCTTATTAGATATAAATGTTATGTTAATTGAGCATAAATGTTCAGTTAGTTATAATAAAAAACATAAATGTTATAAGCAAAAATATTCATTTTTATTAAGTATAAGTATTTAGTTTAGTAAGTATAAATGTTTAGTTTAGTAGCTACAAATGTTCAGTTTAGTAAGTACAAATGTTCAATTTATTAAGTATTAATTTTTAGTTTTTTAATACCCACTCCTTCCACTCGTTCCAAAAAAATGGGATTCCGTGTAATAAGTTTTTGATATTCAACAACTCCTATTAAGAAATAATCGCAGAAATCGAAACATTTCTCTATCCATCCATAAGGTAGATCAGCAGCTACCCCCCCCCCCCCCAATACGTAAATAATTATGCATCATTCGCATACCTGTGGCGGCTTCGAATAGATTATATATCAATTCTCTCTCTTTGAAAATGTAGAAGAAAGGAATCTGTGCACCGATATCTGCCATAAAAGGTCCAAGCCATAACAAATGAGAAGCTATACGGCTCAATTCCAGCATAATAACTCTGATATAGCTAGCTCTTTGAGGTACTTGAACATTTTCCAATTTTTCTGGTGCATTTACCGTTATTGCCTCTGTGAACATAGTAGCTAAATAATCCCACCGTGTTACATAAGGTAGATATTGTATAATTGTTTGGTTTCACATGGAGACATAAGAGGTCACAAACCGGAAAGGAAATGCATCAAAAAATTAGAAGGGGTCATGAACCGGTCCGGTTAAACTAAAAAAAATTTCGACTGTGCCCCTAACACATTGCTCTCCTTTGTCTAAAAAATTTTCAATTTAGTAAGTATAAATGTTCAAGTTGTTAAGTATATATGCGCAGTTTATTAAGTATAAATGTTCAGTTTATCACGTATAAATGAGTCAGGGAAGATGCATCGATTAGTATGTAATAAAATAATCAATTAACATATTTAACTGAACATATTTGGTTATTAAACTGAACACATTGGTTATTAAACTGAACATATATAGCAGACATCTACTAGTCACACGAGGCTCACGCGCGCGCACCTGCTAGTTAGCAATGACGCGCAACGACAAATGAGGTGATTGCACTTATCATTTCTGCTTTTTTTATGAGTGGGCAAATTTACATTTCTAATTACATGAGAAATATATGAGGTCCATCACTAATTATGTTATAATTAAGTCTTAAATTCCTTTTAAATGAGAAATTGATTAAATATGTGTATGTAGCGTTACACACTTTTATTGATGCCATGTTATATAGATAGGAGCAACACAATACAACCAACAATAAAAGGATCTCCGTTTTGAGAATGAAATGGAGGAAAGGATGAAACATTAGGGCAAAGCAACTAGTGCCTTTCTATTTATGTACATAAAATAAAAGCTCACCAACAAAAACTGATTAAATCTTAAACATAGAAGCCCCAAAACCAGAAAGACTCCTTTCCTCTGTCGCTCTCTCTCTTCCTTCCCACCCTAGTTACAAGTTAGAACTCGAGATCTAGAAAAAAGCAAACAAAATATGGGGAGGGGAAAGATAGTGATTAGGAGGATCGACAACTCGACCAGTCGTCAGGTGACTTTCTCGAAGCGCCGTAGTGGTTTGTTCAAGAAGGCCAAGGAATTAGCCATCCTTTGTGATGCCGAGGTCGGTCTTGTCGTCTTCTCCAGTACCGGCCGCCTCTATGAATATGCCAGCTCCAGGTGTGTATGTGTGTTTGTTTTTGTATTACATGAACCAATTTCTTTTATTAACAGTTGACTCACTTACCTCTCGATTACTATTATATCTCCTTGCCATCTCTTCAATCGGGTTATTAATTAATATTTCTTTTTTTATTTAGCAGCCATTTACAAGTACTAGATTTCAGTGTTTGATATATAGTTTACAGTTATGAGTTATAACCACTATGAATATAGATCTCACTTCTTATAGATCTCTTTTTATCTCTCCCGATTTTGATGATGGTCTTTGTCATGGCCCATTTCATATCCTGTTAAACTTGTTTAATAATTATACATCGGCCTTCCATATGCAAATATTATATATTTGATTGCTAAACATTCTATAATTGATTTTGTTTTGCCTCTTCATCCTTTCCTCTCTCTCTCTCTCATTCCATTTTTCATTTTTCAAATGAGATATGAGACTTATCAAACGATTTGTAGCTATCAGTTCTTGTATTCATTATTTTTTCTTTTTACTTTTTCTCTAGGAGTAATATATTTTAATTTGAATTGTAGTCTTTCTCACGAAGCTTAGTGCAAACTAGTAATTACACTTGTAAAGATATTTCTCTTTCAATTTTACTATATGTCATTGCCCCTATATATAATAATATCTAACCAAAAACATAATTGATGTAACATGTATCTCTCTTAGCAGTGAGGATTCATTTATTTTTTATTTTTAATTTACCATATATCTTTTTCGAATTAATTACTTCCATCACATAAACAAATACTGAATTAACTATGCGATGGAAGCAATTTTCAAGTATATATCATTATTTTTTTATACTTGAAAAATAATGATTTCTTATACTATCCCCTTCATTCAGGCATTATAACTTCCTGTTAATTATATCTATGATACTCATGGTTTTCTGGAAACCATAATCAAGTAACTTTCAATAAAAAGAGACGGCATGTATAAGGTCCAGATTTTGCTTTAATCATCAATATAATTGCTGTATTTTTCTTATTCTACCTCATATTTTTCCCTTAAGTGACCAACAAACTAATAATGAGGTGGCTTCCTTTTTATGAAAAAAATAAAGGAGTATGTCAGATATAAAATATCATAAACATTTTTTTTTTTTTGAAGGTAGGGAGACAATAGTCTCATCCTACAATTTCATTAAGCCAAAGAGAATTGGTACAAAAAAGAAAGAAAATGAAAAGAAAAAAGTAAAAACGGAAAAAGACCTTGATGTACAACAATATACAAGGCACAAGTGTACAAAGTTAAACTAGTACTACAAAATATCATAAACATTTTATTTACTACATTCTTTGTTTTATCTCTGGCAGCATGAAGAATGTCATCGACAGATATGGCAAAGCTAAAGAAGAGCATCAACAAGCGATGATGAATCCTAACTCCGAACTTATGGTACGTGAACTATGAAAACTACTTGAACACTTAACTATTTCGTTTACTTTTCACCCGTCAGTAAAAAACGTTGATAAATGTTTACTTGTTATCCCAATTATAAGGAGGTAAGCAAGCATGCCAAACCGAGTAGCAAATATAACTTTCCATCGTTATTTTCTCTGACCTACGCAACTATCCATACTTTTGCTGAAATCTATTTTAGTCCAATGGCCATACCTGAAAAAAATCAAAGAGCAAAATTTTTTTCACCCAATTATTACTAGAGGCTAGAGCGTTACATTTTTCCTTTTTCAAAAGGTGATGGTTCACCACAACGTTAATTTAATTCAATACCGACGTGCGTAGTGTTGAGTAGTAGACACTGTTACAGTTTAATTAGCTATGTATAGATGGCCAATTTGATCTTTAAACAAAAAATCTCCTTCTTGACTTGAAACGAAACATATATTTTCAATGTTTGGTGTGCTTTCTAATGCCTCTTAGCGTGTATCCAAGGATAATGTATAATATTGCACCTGGGGCTGCTAAGTACAGCTGTCCGTTGGATTTTTTAAAATTAGGGATTTGTTTAAGAAAAAGTTCGTACCATGAACAAAAGTCATCCAGGCTAGCAAATAAGCAGGGAACTAGTAGATCGATAATGAGTACTTTGCTAAAATTAACCAAATTATATTGAAATAACTTATATATATAGTAAGGCAATTCATTAAAAGAAAAAAGTAACCATTGAAATATACCCCTACCTAAGCTCAAAAGTTAAGTACCAAAACAAAGCTTGAATTCCAACATGGGATTTATTTGTGACTTTAATTCAAGAACATAATATCTACTAAGCTAGTAATTCACAAACATGACAATTTGTCATGCAAGCTCTCTTCCCTAAAGAAAAAGGAAAGAAACGATGACAATGTGATTCTAAATTCCTTTGATCTATATATATTAAGTAATTACTGTCTTTGATCTATTTAATTTGACCATTCTTAGAGAATAGAGGAACGGCCGGGTAATGTAATGCTTTTGAAATTTGTACTTAAATTTGGTAGCCTCATTTCAATTTAATACAAGGTTCTTTGAGTCTACTTTAGGTCTTCCAGGAGAGTTGGAAAACACAATATTTAATTTGACGAGCATTGGCACCAGTAGCTTTTTTCTTTTTCTTTTTAACCTTCTTGATTTTGAATTAGATTCGATAGGTTCGACCTTACAGTTAAGCATTTACCCTTACAGTTGACTTTGCTGAAGGAACAAAGAAAACCAATCTAATTATGAAGTTAACAGGGTTATGACAAATGTTGGATTTAGACAATGGCTCAATCGAAAGATAGAAAATTTGTGGGCTGAAGATATCGAATAGGCTTTAGGTTTTCAAACACTTGGTAGTTGGTAACTTTCATAGACATTTAATTTAAAAATAAGTTGGTTGGCTTGGATCCTCAATTTATCTTCAAAAAAATTGGTAGTTAGTACTTTTAACAACTAGAAGTGCTTTAGGTCTTAACCAGCCCAAAATAACACAGGCTTTTAAATAGGCCCAAATGTTACCTCACTATTAATTATTTTTGCTCAGAATCCCATCTACTACAAGAAGTCTCAATGAATCGCTGAATCCCCCCCCCCCCCCCCCCCCCCGATTCATCACAAACCAGACACTGCACTATCCTAGATTTGAAGAAAACCAGAGTTTAATTGACTAGATCAGAATATAACAAATTTATGCTCTAGCTTGAATTTGTGTAAAATAACAGAATTTTATCACTTTGAAAAGTTTGACGAGCAAATAATAATGTAACTTCTTAAAAGGAACTAAGGATAATGTGTTTCTTCCAATTAAGCATCAAGACAATGATTTCCTTCAATAAAGTATGGGTAAATGACACTGCCTGCCCTTTTTAAGTTCATGCTACTAGTACAAATACAGTATTTCAAAGTACGATTAAATGCCACTGACCACCCTTTTTAAGTTCATGCTGGAAAAACACATTTTAAACAAGACACGCAACAGGCGTTGAGGAAGAAAATTAGCATTTCTAATAGTTTATCCAATTAACTAAAATGTAAATCATGAACAGTGTGTTCTTTGTAGCAGCCTCATATGCATTTCTTCCTTTTTTGAGCTTCAAAACATTAAATATATCGAATTTGTTATCACCTTACTGATACTTTTGTGTACAAGTACCACAATAAATCATACTGAACTAAAGAATGTAAAACCAAAATATAAAACGAACAGTAAGCAACTAAACATGAAGGAATTTACACTTGTAGTCCAACAATGCTTTAGCACAAACAAATAAACAAGAAACATCAAGAGAAAATTATTCACAAAATTAGGTACACATCTAGTTACAGCCCATTTAATTGGACACCAATTTACAAAAATGACCCCTGGCACAATCTTATTGCTTCCTCTTAACGAATTAATAAGTATTATCGTATTAGTAAATCTGAAACAACACTATAGAAATACCCTAACAGAAGATGAAGGGATTTTTTTTCCTTTTTTCCAGAAAAGTAACCGATTTTAAACAAAGATTTGGCTTGAATGGGACATTAATAGCTATCTTAAGGATAGCTAAAACCACAAAAGATACCTTTCAGTAATACCATTTGGTTATTCCACTAGAGGTCTAACTACGGTAGGTGTTCAACTCATACAGAACAATGTCAGGTCCTTTTAACATGGTTTTCCGATATGAAATCTCCAATAGTTTCTGTCGGTACAGTACCAGACAATTATTCGGTTTCCTCTCACAAGGATAGTAAGACCTACCTTTCCTGACCTCAACTGATATCATATACCAAGTACTGGCACTATATCAGGTATAGATCATACATTGTTATTATTCTTTCACAGGCAATATTTAATTGCTGAAGGGACAAATTTAAAATAAACCTGTTTAAATTACAAACATATTTGACTTTGTGTGCAGTTCTGGCAAAGGGAGGCAGCAAGCTTGAGACAACAACTGCACAACTTGCAAGAGAATCACAGGTATTTCATCAAACCCTCATCTAAAAATGGCAAAACAAATTTGAAAAAAAGCATATTAATAATTACAGTTTTAACAAAGTTTTCTATGCAACATGAAGACCAGAGAAAGACAAGGTAATTACTTTTTAGGAAAAAATACAGCGGATCCAAATAAACCACTAGTATACAGAACAACTATTAAGAACTACAAAATTTTAATACCATATGATATGTTAGTAATTTTCTACAAAATGGCAAATAGGCAGTTGATGGGAGAGGAATTGTCAGGACTTGGTGTAAAAGAGCTTCAAAACCTCGAAAACCAACTGGAAATGAGCATTCGTGCTGTGCGCACAGAAAAGGTAATTTTTTTTAATTTAAACTTGAATCCCTCCAAATGAGGGTTGATGCATTACTTCATTCTTTGTAAGTTACTCACTAAACATATTTTTTTTCTGACAGGATAATCTCATGATTAATGAAATTCGGGAGCTAAATAGGAAGGTTGAAGAAATCCTTGCTTATTCATCTTCTAAATATATTTAAATTTTGCATTTAATTTAATCACCAGAGTCCCATGCAACCATAGTCATCCTAAACCAGCTTTACTTAACAACCCTCAATTGACTTGGTTTACCCTTTCATACATATAAAGGCTAAATATAACCTTTAGCTCATTTAATCTTATAACATAAGTTTAGCCCAACATAACAATTGATTCCAAGTCGGCAATAAGGCCTCATATTATATCCAAATAATTCAACAAAGCCTCCACACGGCAATAAGTAGTCAAGTACAATATAAAAGAAAGCTTAAGAGACCACCATACCCAAAAATTATTTGTCTGACCATATGTCATCTTACAAGTACATATATATATATATATATACACACACACACACACAGAGGTTGGATATGGTACACTCATGTATACAGATCGTCCATGTATACTGAAAATCGGTGTACACCCGTACACATGAGTGTACCATATCCAACCTCTATATATACATAACAGTTCTCAATTAAATTGGGGCTTAAATTGACAGGGTAACATGATACACCAGGAGAATGGAGAGCTCTACAGAAAACTAAACTTAGTTCGCCAAGAAAACATGGATCTCTGCAAGAAGGTAAACAGATATGACACTTCATAGATAGATATCATAGTATCTGGCAGCTAATACTAACAGTGCAAGCAGAACTTACGGTACTGGTACCTAAAAATAAGTTGTATTAAGTATTTTTTTTTTTTTCTCATTCCATTTTGTTTTGTCAGCTGTATGAAGCAGGAGGAAGTGGGATCAACAGAGAAGGTTCAAAGCAAAGCATTGCTAATGGTAGCCACAGAACAAACAGTGATGATGCAAGTGTACCAGTCCATCTTGAATTAAGCACCCCACAGACCACAGGTCACGATGCCCCAACTTTAGGGTAATTCTTTTATATGTTGTAGTTATTAGTATTTAGTTGTCATCAACAAAGAAAGATTTGCTATCATATACCAGTACAGAAAGGATTAGTGAACCAGTACTTTGTGGAATTACACATTGTATTATATTAGCGCAATTTCTCTACTAATACCATTTTTTATGAGAGATAACTAACAAAGACATCTTTGTGCCTTTTTCATTAAAATTTCTACAGGCTTCAACTGAACTGAAGCAATCTCAAGTATAAAGCTGTCAGCATGCCAAGAGACCTCTCTAATTTCCATTTGAATGAATAATAAATTAATAACAACAATTTGGATTTGTAACTGTAAAGCTTGCTTTGCTACTTGTTTTATATTCACAATGCGGATTGATTGATTTGTAATGAATAGTTGATCCATGAAGCAGCGCTAGGAAATGGTCAGCAGCTTTTAAAGATGCACTTTACGGTTTTGTTGCTGACAATTTTTGCTGCTTTTTTTCCTATTTAATACAATATGTTGTTTTTAGCATCTTTTTGTGGAACTGAGGATTTACAAATTGAGAGGGATTAAGACTTAAGAGATCTTTACCTTAAGCTAAAGCTAAAAATCGCAAAGATGACCAAGGTCATGAGAATCTTCCTGATTGCGAAGCAAAAGTAACTAAAAGAAGGCTATTTTGAATTAGTTTGTGATTATTTTATTAATTGTGTTTGTTGTTTTCTTTTGAGTTTTCACAAACAAAAACCCTTGTCATAACTTCGTGAACCATCAACTGAAAGAAGGCTATTTTGAATTATCTTGAAACAAGGCTACATATACAACAAATGAACTTTTTCGTAAATCATATAATTCGGCTTCATTTCAACTAGGAGAAAACAAGAAGTATGAATTCTAAAACTAAACCTCACAATTTACTGTATTCGAAAAAGATAGCCACCAGCATAATCATGAAACAAAATGAACTAAGCGTTCTAAAAAAACACGTTAAGGGAAAGCGATCATAATAATACATTTCTGACTCCCTGTTGACTCTTTTTCCAATCCATTAAATTACCATTATCTTGGGATCTCGACAATACAGCTTATGAAGGATATATTTTCCCTTTTTTTTTGAAGGCAAGATGGTAACACCATCCAGCAGAATTTATTAAATAAATGCAGGGTATATTTTCACTATTTGGCATACTTTTCCATCAAAATGCCTAACATTCTGTATCATTATGAAATTAGCAAACATCTATTAAGATTTTGGTCACTGTTACAAAAATGAGAAACAAGGGTGATCTACAAAAGTTGCAACAATTGTAATTTTGCAGAAAAAACCCAGAACCCTTCACCCCTCACACTGCTCCCCCTCGATATTGAAGACAGCTAGCAAGACATGATTTTAATTTTTCTTATGATCTCTAGTCACCAATCACTTAAAAAAAAGTGCATGTCAAAAAAAAAAATGGTGCATACCAGCTTGTTCTTGCAAGATGTACAGTTGATGCCTCAAACCTACTGACACCATTTGCAGAACCTAATACAGAAAGAGAAAACGAAGTTTGGTATTATTATAATGCTGATTCCAGAGTACACTTGTAGAGCCAAAAATGCCACTGGTGACCATTCCTGACCATTAGGATACAGAGACAACCAACATGGCCAACTATTATAATTATTTTTTTTTTTTCTCTACTCACTAATTACTTAAACAGAAGTATGTCAAAATATAAATAAATAAATAATTGGCACATACCAGTTTGTAGCAAGATGTGCAGTTGCTGCCTCAAGCCTACTGACACCATTCATAGAACCTAATGCAGAAAGAGAAAAAGAGGTTTGGCATTATTATTATTATTATCATGTCTAACCAAAAGAGTAACACTGGTAGACCCAATACTGACAACGGTACAATACTGAGACATATCATAGTTAACTGTTGCAACTATTTCTTCTTCTCTTTTTGTACTAGAAATGGATTGAAATTGAACTATAACTCATAAGTGAAAAAAGAACTTATTGTAGTAGCTTGTTTCCAAATTGAGAAAATGCAGAAAAGAAAAAGAACCAGTGACTACAATTAGAGTCAGTTCTTCACCATAGTATTCAACAAGTTTAAATATTGATGAAGGTATTTTTCCAAACAATTGTCAATAATTATCAACATTGAATTAGAATTTCAAAACCAAGAATATAATACCAATTGAGGTTTGAGACGAAAAGAAATATGAAACCATCAAATTTACCCACTAACACATCTAGCACCGACTTATTTAACTATAATAAAAACCAAATATAGAGAATTCGATATATATTGATCATTTGCATTGCAAGTGTCTTGTTACAACTACTATAAATAAAAATAAAGTATTACAAGTTTACACCTATTTTCAGAATTTGGGTTCAAGAGGTTAACACGAGGTGAGCTGTTGAAAATCAACCAGAAGAACAGGTAGTCAAAACCAAAAGAATTATTGACCTACAAAACTTAATTATCTAGCAATAGCATTGATAGAACTGTAATAAATGAAACTGTCGTCAATCAAGTCATAAATATATTAAATGTGAATTAGGCCATGAATCAATTCAAATGAGCAACTGAAATCAAATATGCTACCTATAAAACTTATGAACTCTGACCAAACCCCAGGTTACGTTCTTTAACCTTCAGCAGATTGGCAGAAAAAATATGTCATTGGTGGCTAACGTCTCATAATCGTATTTTTCACATGGGAGAAAAACAAAAAATGTGATTAAAAACCAGAAAATTGTTACAGTTTCTATTCCTTCATAACACAGTAATTATAGCAGGTTCATAATATTGTATGTCATCATTTGATATGGCAAATGCATTTTTATAAGCATGTCATTGTCCTTTAATCTTATTAGTATTATGTTTCCAGCTTCATCATTGCAAACATCCCATGACAAATATTACCAAAAACACACATTGTAAAAATTAGTTCGCCAAACAAAGATGAGTTGCGACAAATTAGGAATGCCTTAAATATATTGAATAGATTATATGCTGAGTATTCCATCAAGAATAATGAAGCAAGAATAAAGATACAATCAATGGATTTTATTTGTCATTAACGACAACTGAATATTCAGTCAGCTGTTCATAACTACTCCATTTATACATCTAACGGTTCATTCAGTTCAGCCAAAATGTGATTAAAAAGAAAAATGACTCATTAATATCCAATAGATATGACGTGTGGCATTAAAATGCATGCATACCTCTTTTACGGCTTGTGTGTATCATTGCAATTATGCCATAAGCATCATTCAACACGAATATTAAAAATTCTAATTCAAAAAAAAAAAAATCCATTGCCCAAATGATTCACAAGTTTGTAGCATTATTGTAATTTATGTTAATCTACTGAATCATTGTGCACATATGTGTTTTTGAACTATACTAAACATGCTTAAACTAGATGATAATGAAATATTTCCTAATGAATTCCTATTGTGTAGAATTCAATTAGAAAATTAGATTACAATTGCAAACAGAATGCATGGTTACATGATGGAATCAATCTTATATATCACAATAGAAGTGACAATAAAATCATGGAATATTATATTAAAACTTGAACTGCATTTTTAAGTTCAATTTGAATAAGGAGTTCTATCTCAGTACCTTTATCAAACTGGCTTTTATAAGTTGGAAGGAACTAGTTAGGATCAGCCTCTTTCATAAGGAAAGAATTATCCCACTTTTCCATAATTAAATACCAATACACTAATGCCCGAATGAAATAAGGTTGTGGAAAGTAAGACTCGGATGTCATAAAACAACTACACTAATGCCTGAACGAAATAAGCTTGTGGAAAGTAAGACTCGGATGTCATAAAACAACTTTATTACTATGAACGAAAAGTTAGTGCTTTTACTGCAATGTTGATGTTCTCTTTTTCTATTTTCAATTTAATTGCATGCAAATTGTAATTGAGAGAAGCATCTGTGAGACTGTGACAACAAATGATGCCAAGCATATAGTAAATTAATGCATAGTTACATGCAATATAAAAAAAAACAACAACAACACTCAAAAATTGAAATTTACTCAAGTATTTGCAACTACAATCTTGGGTCAACAAAAATGAACTGCTCTCTCTCACACTAACACACAATGAGACACAAGCACAAACATATTTTGAGTAATCAATCTTAATCTTACTTGACATGTACAATGCGTTAATTATGAGTGACAAAACTAAACCCTAGCTAGCCAAAGAGAACCAAACAACAACAGAATTACTAGTGATATGAACCACAAAAGATGGTAAGCAGTAATACATTTGAAACTAGTATAAATTACCTTTACAAAAATACAGAAAATAGATAATTTTAGATAGAATTAACTCACCAAAAGAAGCATACATCCAACGCATCACTCGGTCGAAACAACAGTGGTTGATTTTGAGAATTTTGAGGAATTTGAAAGGAAATGGAGAGGAATAAGGTGTAGATCTAGTAGAAAGAGAGAAATATTACTTGGGAATGTCGGAGGCCAAAGATCTAGTAGGTTATATAAGAGAGAGAGAGAGAGTAAATACGAGAAAGAGAGAGCCATGGAGGCCGCAAGAAAGAAAACAATGAGCTGCTTTTGATCAATAAACAATTCGTGAATTCGAAGGGTCGATCACAGCCCACGTCGCCTCTTTCATTTTTAAAAGTATGTTTTCGAATACACTCTTGTAAAATATCAAAATATATGTTTAAAAGTAAGGGAAAGTTCAAGAGCAGTGACTCAGTCACCTACTTTTTCTTTTTACGCAAAATTCTAACGTTATTACAATTAATGAAATTTATTGTATTCAATTATATCAATTGTTATATTTATGAATTTATCCCAACAATTTTGTATACGGTACATCTTATTTGATATTTGAAAACGATATTGTCCACATAACAAAGAAAAACAATCAAGATATTTTTTTTAAAATATGCTTTTTTTTTGTTTTCTAAGAACTTAAAAATTAAAATTATCTAAATAGAAAAAATCTTTTCTTCCCCCTTAAAAGCTCGTGTAGCAAATATAAAATCTTTGGAGGTGATTGTCAGGTCGACAGGTGTGATGGTTGCCTAAAAAACAATAATAAACATATTTAAATACCGTCTTGGTCCCCTCATGTAGGATCAGCTGCCCCCATCCATGCCCCCATGTGGTGCTAAGAGGATCCCTATCCGGTGCGGCGCGGCACGATGCCGCTCACTAATCCGAGCCGTTCGATCCGATCTCGACGGTTAGATTTTTTTCAAGCCTTACAATCTGGTTACATGGACGGAGCACCCATCATCATTAGATTTAATCTTGATGGCTCAGATTGCGCGCTGCACGGTGCCGCGCGGCACTAGATTTGATTTCGTGCTAAGAAGGCGTTATTTACTAATTACCACTTGGTTCCGAATCCATCTCAATAAAATTACCAAGTTGATTTAAAAAAAAAAAAAAATTGACTTGTACTGGGTCTCAGTCAAGAGAATAAGGTTGTTGAAGTGTGTAGACGGCTGAAATTAATTGAAAGATTTACGAGGGCAACAATATTAAAAGTTTCTTAAGAAAAAGAGTGTCAATATTTGTGTGGCACCATGAATAATTTTTATTTTGTTTTTATACAAGACAAGACAAATGGAACTAAATAGCCACACAAATATAAAATTTAGCCATTTATGATATATGGTCCCGTTTGGATAGGTTGGGAATAAGGGGGAATAAGGTATTCCGGGCGGAAAAGTGGAAAATTTTATTATAAACAATCCAAACTCTTCACAAAGTTACACACTTTCCAATATTTTCCGCCTAGGAATAAGCTATTCCCCTTATTCCCAATGCATCCAAACGACCCCTATATAATATAATGAGTCTGTATATTGTGTATCGTACCTAACAAGGTAACTCAATGACTTATAAAATGATATATAAATATAAATTAACAATAAAGCCTACATCGCAGCATAATATGACTTAATTATTCATCTACTAAAGTCTGAAAAATAGATAAGAATTTTTTTTTATTGCTGTTTTAACTTGAATCATAAAAATCTATGATTTTTTTAATGAACTAATTAAATATATACATATAACAAAAGGTTCAGAATATTATTTCTATACTTTCAAGTAACACGTACTTAAATAATTGCAGTTGAAACTTGAAAATGCATAACATAATTTAAAACATGCAAGCTTACTTCCAAAATATAGCAAAGTTAAATCACAGTGCAACTTATTTTCTAAAACGCAACAGAATGAAATAACAATACAGGCTTACTAATTTAAACTTGCTGCCGACTACTGGAATGAAACAAATTTTCAAACAAAATATCACTATCAAACTAGCAGCCTACTTCTAAACAGCAAACTTTTTTTAAAATTTTATTTCTTTATCAAACATAGTTTAAGAATAGAAAGTACAAATATGGTCCACTTGTGCAAAATTCCTCTATCAACCATAGCTTGAGAGTTAGGTGAATCATTTAATTCAGGCTAAAAATTCAAAGCTAATCTTATTTTTAATTATGTCAGTTGGGATATCTTAAATTAAAGAGCTCAATCCTCATTTTTATTGGTTAGGACATGGGACGCTTAAGTAATAATCATTCTGTTGAACTCGATACCGACATATTATTATTATTATTATTATTATTATTATTATTATTATTATTATTATTATTATTATTATTATTATTATTATTAAGTAAGAATCATTCTGTTGAACTCGATACCGACATATTATTATTATTATTATTATTATTATTATTATTATTATTAATGGCTCAAATCTTTCAAAAAACCCCTCAATAATTTTTGTACAATTGAAGAGAAACCCCTCTCTCTTGGCTTCTATCTTTTTTTCAGATGAAAATTTTCCCATTAGGTGCAAAGTAATAATGCAACAATTTGACACTGCATCTCAAGCACAGAAACTTGCAACCAGATGACAAAATATCTTAATGAATTATTTTTATCGGTGAATGTTTCTATTTTAATTTGCCTGATCTTCTCTTCAAGGAAAAAAATTGCATAATCTTCAATACATATATACATACAAATAATGCTCTTATTATATTTCATGAACGCTCTTATTTCAATGCTCAAGTTAATCTCATGTTTTGTCATACCTTCAACTTATTCTTTGTCTGACTTTGCTATCCATCACCAAATTCAAAAGTGACCAAGTGAAATGTTTCTGACGCATTTTCCAACCATTGCAAGTTGGGATATTAAAATGCTCTCTTAAGCAACTTGTCATAAACCAAAACTGACTCCAAACTTCGGCTCTGCTATCTATTCAATTGATTAAAGACAATATTATTCATATGCATTAAGTTCCGAAATAGAAATTTAAAAAAAATACAGGTGTATTTTTTAACTCGAAATCATATTCTAATAAACTACCAGAACAGAAACAGACTTTTTTTTTTTTTTTTTTTTGATGCAATAGGTAGCGACGACCAATTAAGACTGCGTTATGTGTTTGTTTGGTTGTTGCAGGGTTGATGGAAAATACATGATAAAAATTAGGAGGCAAACTAATGGCTTAGTAAATTGAAAATGCAAATTAATAATTCAATATAATATATTTATAGTTGGAGAGAAAATAATTCGAGCGGTACTTTAAAAAATTTACATTCTAAATTTTTATTTCGTAATTTGACATTCAAAATGTATATTTGTTTGATTGTTTCTCATTTTCAACTCGGATATGTGTATAGGCTGAAATGTTGTGGCCTGTATTTGTGAGCTGAGATATGGTAGCCTTTTGGAACCAGCCTATGTGTACTTCCATATTTTTTTGACTTGATATGGTGGCCTATATATTTTCTCACTTATATATATCCATAAATGCTACAAGGCCGTTATAGTCATGGCTCTAAGTCTAAAGACATAGTTAGCCACTTAGCCTTCTCTAAAGTTTGCAGAATATCTGCTAAAAAATATAAGAGACACCTGCATTACGGGAGAGTATCCTCTGCCGCCCTAAAAAGGTTGGCAGGGTGCCAACCTTCGATCCGAACCGTTAGATCTAATCTGGACGGTTCAAATTTTTCGGGCCTATCAATCTGTATCATGCACGGGGCTCCCATTAACCGTTGAGATTAGATCTAACGGTTCAGATCGAAGGTTGGCACCCTGCCAACCTTTTTAGGGCGGCAGAGGATGTGATTCCCCTGCATTACCCCACCATAGAATACTCAGCGGCCGATAAAATCGGCTGTACCAAACAGCCATAATAATTTTTTTTTAATTTAAAAGTTTGAAAATTCAAATGCTGAATCCAAATTGTTGATTTTGTTCAATTTTACGGACGATGCATTTTCATACAAGTTTTATAAAAATTGGAAATGATTTGATACTTGATTAAGTGACCAAAATATGAACATATTCGAATTAATCAGTGATAGTTAACCAGATTCGTTCATTTATTGACCAATTGATCTAGTATCAAATCAACTCCAAAGTTAATAAAACTTATATGAAAACGCATCGACCGTAAAATTAAACAAGATCAACGGTTTAAATTTAGTATTTGAATTTTTAAATTTTTATATTTCAAAAAAAAAATTGACATGGCTATTTGGTACAGCTGATTATTAGGCTGCTGGCACCATATCATAAAAGGCTAAAAATCTCCGCTCTCTGGATTAAAGTTGCCAAATTTGTCAAAGGAAAGCATAAGATTCAAAAAGTACATGTTGCACATAAAAAAATGTATCAAAAGGATGGAAAAATAGTGGTTAGGTGTCAATGTTCCAAAAGTAAATTCCATAGCCAAAATATTTTGTAAGATTTAAGGAAGGAATCAACTTACAACAAAATGAAAAGTTCAAAGATGAATATGAAGTTTCGAAAAGCTTTACATCCTCCTAGTAAGGCATGCCGTTGCTATTAGATCGATGGCTTTTATTAAACAATGTGATCACACATTATATTCTAAGAAGTGCACATTTGGATTTGGGTACGTGCGATTAAAAAAGGTAGAGAAATATGAAAGATGGTTATTCAAAAAAAAAAAAAAAAGAACTAAAAGTAACTAAGCACAGAGCGTTTTGGGGTAGATTGTCTAATACTTTCTTCTCCGACAAAATAGTCCCCGAAAAGTAGCATAAGTCCTAAATTAAGTGACAAAAGAGATAAGATGCTTCCTCCATCTACTCAAGCTAGGCATTAGTTTCAAAATAAGGGATTCCCACTGCTTTACACACTGGAAGAAGATGCTGGAAAAAGGACTTATTGAGAAATATCATTCAGTCTCCTTAAGTCACCTCATACCTTAACACGTGTATAAAGGAACATAGTTTTATTCTGCTCTTACAAGTATATATAAAAGAGCTTTCCCCTTCATTTCCTTCAGCTTAGAGACCCTTAATCAAGATGGCTATTATTAGATCGTTAGCTTTTGGTATTCTTGTTCTCTTGAATAGTGCCATGTGGGCCTCGGCAACCGACTACACTGTCGGTGACTCGTCTGGCTGGACCACTGGTGTCGATTACACCAAATGGACCAGTGGTAAAATTTTTCAAGTTGGTGATAACCTTGGTAAGTTCATTTTACGTTTTTTTTAAATTATAGTTTAAGTTGATTAATGTTTTTATAGTAATCATTGTTAGATTTTGAAATTTATGACCGTTTAGTGTTAGAATATGGAAAATTCTATAAATGGATAAAATATATTATGGATATAAACCTGATGCAGTATACATTCTAATCATTCTGCTTAACTACACAAATAGGGCACGCTACAAATTGAAGTTTTCCCTTAATTAATTAATTAAGTGTTCAAATTAAGGGAAGGAAATAATTAGTGTTCTAGAAGAAACTGGTGCATGTTTACCAGTTCCACAAGCTAATAGACCTGACCTATAGCTTTCTTTTAAAAGCCTACGGGCTTCTTTCCTCAAAAAAAAATATATATAGCTTTCTTTTAAAATTACTCTGGCAGCCAGTTTCTTGGTTTGTCAAAATTTATAGAAATCAGGAGATTTGGGGCTAGAATTCATAATAAAAGTAAATTATTGTTTCAGTTTAATAATACTGATATAAATCCATGATCAACTGGAAAAGTTACATAGAAACAAATTGATATGACGCCATTTGTTAAAATGATGCCGTATCATAAAATTTCAATTCTGCCTATACTTAAAAGAAAAGGCTATGTTTCATGTTACAGAATATTGCGACAATTAATACCTTAAATTTAAAAAATTCAGCATTCAAATTTGTGTCTGGAGCACACACCGTGACAGAGGTGACAGAGAGTGACTACTCATCCTGCTCAACATCTAATGCCATCAGCAACAGCAACAGTGCACCAACCACAGTCTCATTGACCTCTGCCGGGACACGCTACTTCATTTGCGGTGTGCCTGGCCACTGCAGCTCTGGCCAGAAGCTTGCAGTTACTGTTGGCGGCTCAGGTTCCGGCTCAACTAACAATACAACCTCTCCGTACTACACCGGCACTTATAGCTCAGCAAGCCTCATTCCAGTCGGTTTCAATGCCGTGATTCTTACTGGACTGCTACTGTTGAAGTTCGGCTTGTTCTGGGCTTAATAAGCTAAGTAGAGAAATCCTTTCTGGTTTTGATAGATGATTTCTTGTGTCCGGTGAAGGGAAATAACTAATATCACCCCTACTTGTGCCGTGATGAATTCGTCAGGAAGTATTGTTTATTTGTATTTATATCAAGAGAGGATATTTTGTATTTATCAAGAGTTTTTTTTTTTTCTATTATGGGTTTTGTCTGTACAATATATGTTGAATACTTCGGTATTTATAAGAGATCTTCTTATGTTACTGTAGGAACAAATTCCAATGTACCCATGGTAACTTGCTATTTTATTGCCATGGTACGGTCTCCTTTTTATTTCTCTGCTAAATATTCTTCAAAATTCTTTTTTTTTGATGATCCGCCCATAGGCAATAATATCATTAAACAATAAAACCAGTACATGAAAGTCCAAATAAAAAGAAAACAAAGCTGCTACCCTACTTCCTACTGTTACAAGAAACGAAAAACAACCTGATACAGTGCAAGTGTAGCCACTGTCCTGAACTGATAAACATGACTAGGAAACAAAAAGACAGAAAAACAGAAATCAAAACCGAACTATCTCAAAACCAAATTTCCTTTAGCCATGTAGGTGCTTAAAGATCCTGGAAAAGGCAATTTCAGTACATTAGCCATCACAATCCATTTCCTTGCAGCTCAACATGTACTCCTAGCGGTTGGAAGTTCTTAATCCTGTCCCCCATTTCTCTAGCTGCTATTCCGGCCCTCCTTGCTATGTTTGCCAGTATGTGTGCCGATTTGACTGCCTCTCTACTAACATGTTCAACTCTCAGTTCATTAATTTGGCATCTCTTTTACCAGCTCCAGTACTTGATGCACCACCCTCGTGGACTGCCAAGAAGGAATTTTCTCCAAGTTCTGTGTGAAAACAATGATCTTATCATCTTTGTTGGAGATTTTATTCATAATAGGACATAATTCATAAGAATAATTTATAATCCGCAACAATAATCATGAAAAGTTCTAGTAGAAAACAAAAAGAATTAACACCATACATAACAAAATTTTATAATTATATAAGCTAACCATTCTAGACTAGGCAATAAACATGTTCAATTCTCAACATATTAATTAACTCTAAGCTACAATTTGGCTAGTTTTAGTCGAAACCTTTAAAGAAGTGCACATTTGATTTGGGTACAAGCAACTGAAACAGTTAGAAAATTATAAGATGGTTATACAAAAAAAGAAGTAATTAAAAGTAACTTGAACACAATCATGTAGAGCGGCCTGGTGTTGGTTGTAGATAGTCTAATAAAATAGCGGCATAAATCTTTAAGTAGATAAGGAAAAATTATAGAAATTATAATAATAAAACAAAGGTAAGATGCTTCTCACATCTCGTCAAGCTATGTATTTGAGTCTCTAGCAAGGGACTGCCATTTCTGGATACACTGAAAAAAGGATTTAGTTGAAAAAAAGTTAAAATATCATTAGTCTACTCAAGGCATCTCATACCTAATGTTTTACCAAACTGAACATAAAATTGGAGCTATCCATTCAAGAGTTTAACCGGTCGAAATGGTGTAAAAACAGGACATAACTCCAATGTATCTAATTTGGAGATAAATTATTAATTGAAATAAATAATTAATGGCTCCGAGACAGAAGCATAATTACAAGTTAACTAAGTAAAACAAATAAGCAATTTTGTAAGAATTATGGCCAACAAAAGTGAGCACAGTCTACGTACGGGGTTTTTGGTTCGAAGGAAAAGAGAAAAAGTTTTTGTTCTATTTTTTGATAAAAAAGGAGAGTATTTTTTTTCTTTTTATTTATGAGTAAGAGCCCGTAGGCAAAAAGGAGAAAAAGTGAGCACCAACCCTAGTCAGTAAACCTCTTTGAAACTTGAAAGTTCGCCTGAGTTAATGGGGGACTTATCCTTTGTAGTACTATACATTATTAATCATACTATCAATTTAGAAGATTATTATAGGAAGATATTTTATTTATTTATTTACTTTGAAACCAGTGGGAATACCCACACTTTTCCATTTCAAAATTGTGAAAAGTATTAGAATATTTGAAGTGCCTAAGAATCAGCTCTTAGTCTAGTGACAAACAGCAATACATCTTGAGTGAAAGATTGTAGGTTCGAAACTCGACTGGAGGGTCTTTCATAGACATTTAATTTAAAAATAAGTTGGGAGACTTGATCCCCAATTTATCTTCAAAAAAAAAAAATGTTTGAAGTGCATATCTTGAACTACCAATTAATATTACATTCAGCACCACTTGAATTATTCACCTGACCTGCATTGGTACCTAGCATCAATGGGTACGAAGATCCTTGAAGATTAGTGAAGTCGGAGTAAATCACACCTCAGGAGTGCACTCCAGCAACTGCAGGTTTTGGAGAGGATCCCTCATACATATTTATCCCAAAAATTCCCCAATCGCTGATGCATTTGACCGGCCGGTCCACAGCAGAAACACACAGGGACAAAAATATATTGAAAGTAGTTTGGCTAGCGTGGTTTATAGGTTCAACAAAAGTTGGACCGTAGTGCCAATTTTTGCTGGCTCATTACAACACCGGTTTATGACAACTTGTGGACTTGAATGAATACTGATTGCCAGACGATCTAGCATGATTTTCATAACATGCATCACGGTGCATAGCTCAAGGAACCAAATTTATGCTTCACCTTTTCTCAATTTAGAGACTTACAGTCTGTTTGGATACGAGGAAATGGAAGGAAAAACACGGAAGGGAAGGAAAACGGAGAACTTACCTCGTTTGGATAGCGATTTATCGGAAGAGAAAAAAAAACTGATGGAAATAAATTTCCTTCGCAATCTTTCCCTCCTATACTAAAATCGTACCCCCCCCCCCCCCATTTGGAGTGTAACAGACGAAAAGGAAAATCGAAGCTTTTACACTTGACCAAGATGCCCCTCGTGATTTTTACATTTTGGCGCGATTTGTGCCAAAATATTTCTACTTTCTGGCGCGATTCATTTCTTTCCTTGGTGTGCCAAAATATTTCTACTCATATTTTTACCTCCTTTTAATTTGATCATCCAAACTGGAGAAAAAAGGGAAGGATAATTATTTTCCTTTCCTTTCAATAAATAATCAAACAAATCAATGTAAATATTTTTCCATTCCATTCCGTTCTATTTCCTTCCCTTCTAAATTTTCCATTCCTTTCCAGTTTCCATTCACTTTCTGAAAACCAAACACAGTGTTAGTCAAAATGGCTTTAAATTTATTGATTAATTTATTCTTTTTTTTTAAATAGAGACCATAGGCATAACTAATTAAAACTCTATATATGCGTGTAAGCTTTACAAACTGCCTTATCCCCCAGACATGTACTAACATACAATCACTAAAGTAAATAAGTTCAATGTCCATCATTTACATAAAAGAAAAGGCGACAATCTTTACTCCTGCTGCGAAAGGAGAGACTTTAGCAAAGGAAAGTAGCTAGAGAACCCTTCAAACTGAAGCCTTCTTTCTTCACCTTATATACCAGCAGATGTGCTGATGGCGCAGCCTCCTTTTGAGCATAAAATTAGCTACCCTCTCCTTACAGAAGTGGCTTCAGTTGGATCATTAGCTTTCGGTGTGTTTCTTCTCTTCAGTAGTGTCATGTGTGCCATACTGCCATGGCAACCAACTACACTATCAGTGACTTGTCTGGCTGGACCACTGGCGTGGACTACACCAAATGGGCGAGTGGCAAAAATTTTCAAGCTGGTGATAACCTCAGTAATATATATATATATATTTTTGAAGTGTAGTTTTTGTTAATTAATGCATTTTACAGGAATCACCAGCCTTACTACTATGAATAGGAGCAAGGCTTGAGGATATACAAGATAAATTGCAACCTGTATTGTCATATTATGTATGGTTTGGGTGGGTGTGCAGATTTAAATGATTATTGAGAGTGGAATTTCACTGCTACATTGTTAGTTATTTAAGTCAAAATTTTCAAATATGCACCAATATCGAATAAAATTTTGAAAACAACCTTGAATTCAGGCAGTTAATTTGGGCATTCAAGTTGATGATTTAAACAATAATTCTTGCACCATTTACATGCATAACCAGAAACTAAAAAGTAAAAACAAACTAAGAGAACAACATTTAAAACATTTAAAATAAGGGAACAACATAATACTTCTTTTCTAAATCTGGCCTTCAATTCACATTCAACTAAAACCTAACAGACTAATGCATAGGACTGTGCTTAAAAATCCACACTGGTGAAGTTTACTTTCTCCCCGCACCAACACGGGGCTTTCCTTTAACCTCAGATTCCTGCTCAGAGACAATAATAAAGATGTTAGTAACAGTTAATGATGATTAAAGACGACCATTACAGATGATTTTGGTCCAAAAATATAACAGATTATGATGTTCAGTACAGGCATACATGAATATAATCCTTGCTGCAATACAACAACAACTAAGCCTTTTGTCCCAAACAAGTTGGGGTAGGCTAGAAAAGAAACCCAACAAGTAAGTGGGTTTTATTTCCATAGAGATGGCTGAGTTTTTTACGTTGGCTCGCCCTGCCTATCACAACCCTCCTCCTTTTAGTCTGACTTGGGACCGAGATATACTAAACAATGCAAGCATAGTTTAATATAGGCGGAGTTTCCTTGCTGCAATAAAATATAAAAAATGACCTGTGTAGAGTGCAGGTAGATATATGACTTTGCAGTCGCTGGATTATGATTTTCTGCACCCTTGCTCCAGTCATAACAAACCTGCATAAAGATATATTATAAATTTGACAAACTACAACATAGTGGCACGCAATTCTGTATTCATATTATATAAAAGCTAGCAAACAAAATTCCCTTTTTGTTAATTATTGCCCTTTATTTTCTCAAGATGTGGATTAAGCCCATGAATTGAGTTAGACAATGTGAAGCCAAAAATTAAATATCCTGGATATTTCTTAAGCAGCAGGTTTACCACAAAAAAAAAAAAGAGAGAGAGAGAGAGAAAAAAAAAAAAAGAAAAAAGAAAATGGATCATGGCAATTTTAACTTGCTTGTTACTAGTTTGTGCAACCATGACAAATAACAAGAGTAATTCGCCACTTACTGCATACGCAAAGATTGAACCATCAGCATTGAATGTACTGCACGGAATTGGAGAAGGACATCTGGAGAAAGCCTACAACGTAAAGATAAAAATAAATGAATAGATAAAAAATGAACAATGGAGGGGGGCATAATAACTCAGAAGAGAATCAATATCTTTTGAAATTGAGATTGATACTATTGCAACATAACCAGACCTTGAGTCTCTGTTTGCTGTCCTTGTCCCAAAAATTGAATGCACCATCAGAGCCAGCAGTGGCAAACGTGTGATGCACCTAACAAAATATCCGATAGGTTAACAGAGTACCAACAAAGTCAAAAAAGAAAAATAAATAATTGCCTGGATATAGTTCAGATATAATGAGCTTACAGGGTGGAAGTTCAAAGAGTTGACAGAATAAATTTCAGTTGAAGTGTTTCCCTCTCTGTGGCATTTGAAAGTAAAGTTCTTGCTCTGTTGGGAGTCATCTAGGTGGTGCACACCAACCCTTCCTTCAATTGATCCCACCTGTCGTAAGTAAGATTTTCAGTCATCTATTGCACAACTAATAAACGCAATAACATTAATAAGCTAGCAGCCTAAGGTTCAGCCATACCAGAAAACCTTGTTGATCAGGAAAAGCAGCAAGACACCTAGTTTGATACTTAAGAGGTGATTGGATTCGCTTGAACTCCATCTTCATATGCCATAAGAACAAGAGTAAACAAGCAAGTAATTATAAAAATTATAACAAATATATCAGTAAGAATAACACACAATTACATTCAACAGTGTTAAAATATTGCATAGCATTATTGCAAAATTAAAAAGAGAAAAATTGAGGTTTGGTGGTTCACAAAAAAGATCAAGGCAATCGATCACATAGAACAATGCATGATTAGAACTAGAAATTTACCCATTTCTTTATCTAATAAACAACATATCACATATAAGTATTTTGTTCAACTAAAAGAAATAGCCTCACCTGAGGGTTCTGCAAATTGTAAACAATAAGATGTCGATCAGCAGTCCCCACAACCATGAGGGGATAATTAACAGTTAAAGCATAGCATCGCTCTGGCAGCTGCTGTATATGGACTGGCTGGGCTTGCCTTGTGTCCCAGTACCTATTTGCAAACACCAATACATGTGCAAATCTGTTAGTGTATTACAGTATTACTTATAAATTTAGAAAATAATAAAATTAGATTTGGTCAAATAGGCCTTCCAATACTCTTCAAACTAAGACCAGCAGGTGGAAAATAATAATAAATCATGCTTTTATATTATCACTGAGTGTTTAAAAAAATTGAACTGACTATAACAAGAATTTGCACTTCTACAGGAAACACGATCTAAGCAAGGAAATTACAAAACCTTTTAAAAACCAATAAAATCATGGATAAACTGCAAAATATCGAACGTTTACCTAGAAATTATATCTACAAAGCAAACTAATATTAGGCTGTACCGAGCCCCTTCCCCACCAAATAGTTAAGGAAAATAGGCAACCAACCTCTTAACATCAATGAGGTACAAAGGTCGCAATATGGTTATTTTCAGAGACAAAAGGGAAATATGTTCAAGTGTCGCACTAACGATGTTTAAAAGGATATTTTGAAGCTTTTGTATTAGCAAACATGAAATATACATGTTGCTTCACATTAGACAAACAGACCTGAGAGTTTTGTCCCAGCTGCCAGAAACGAGAAGGTTCATCTGAGAGATCCAGGCGACCTCCTTTACAGGCGCATCATGCATCGCAACTGTGCTAGGCTGCCCGCCAGACAACAGCGGCCACATCTTCACCTGCTTGTCACACCCTCCTGAGAACACAGTTGTCCCGTCATCCTTCCATGTTGAGCACAGAACCTGTGAATATAATTGATGAGAACTTGTGAGGATATTACACAAGTTAAAGAGACGGTGAAAATTCTGAGAATATTGAGAGAACAAGTATTCCATTAAACAAACCAGGAATGGCTTTAATTAAAAGGTATGGGTGTGATGTTCAATCTGATATTATTTGACTATTGAAAATTTGGATGTCTAAGCGACTTCGTTGGTCATTGTGCAACAGATTAAAAAAACTTGGATTAATATTTTGGTTCATGTGTTTCACATAACATTCAACTTATGGTTGTATCGACAAATTCAAGTCACTATAATCTTTCTATTACTTTAATACCTCGTGCAATCCTATCCCAGCAAGACTAAAATATATTCAAACACCATTTGCACCAACAAAAATCACCAAAACCACTGTACTGCATTGCATAGTTCTAAAGGCCTCGATTAACTCACATAAAAAAAATTGATATATTATGCTAGTACGAGTAATACTTGCCATGCTTTATGAAGGTCTCTTAGTGATATTTGTTATGTCAAACACTTGCCATGCTTTACGAGTAATACTTGCCATGCTTTATGAAGGTCTCTTAGTGATATCCTTGTTTACAGATAAATACTACAAGGTTCTGATATAAAAACTATTTCAACATTTTACTTTCTGAACAAACGAGTGAATTCGACCACAAAAAGCACTTAGTTACAAATGAAAACAGCTATTAGAAGTGGCTGTACCGGTTGCTCGTGGGAAATTGCTGCCTTAGCCTGGCTACTTCCACCAGGAAGAATCTCCCAGCATCTGACCTACACAATTTATACAGAAAATATCTTATATTTAATAATTAAACAACCCAAATAAGGTGGAGGATACCAGCATTGCAAGGTAACAGTTTCTTCCATCAGCTCAATGTATCTTACATTGCTTTTAAACATTCTAAGCCATCCAGGAACAATAATTTTCTCCAATCCAAAAGAAGTATACAAATTAAGATCTTAAAAAACAAAATTTGGTTTCCTACATATTTTCAATATGTACAATACAATGAGTAGCTCAAATCAGCATTCGAATCTCAAGATCTAGATTTTGAGCCCAAGCACGACAGGATCAGTGCAGAAAACAAAACTGTAAAATCGAAGGCACCTGGTTATCCCAAGATGTCGCGACCAGATGGTTTGCCTTTGAGCTAAAGCTTAGACTAGATATCGAGTCACTAGGAGAAGGTGTGACCTGAAATTTTAGCAAATTACTACAAACTCTTGCTGACAGGTCCTAAATATATAAAACAAAATATATAGGAAAGTGCGCAATAAATGGGCTTCACTTATTTTCTGTTTATTTCATTGGTGTTGCCTCAAATTTAATACCATCAAAGGACCAAAAGGAGAATTTCCATTTCTGTTATGAAAGGAAAGCATCACAGTAAGAAAGCGCTTATTTCCTTTCGAGAAGCCAATTACTGAGTAGAAAATAAAGTGCATAAGAGTTCAAGTCCCAGCATTTCTGTTATTTAAACAACTAGGTTCTCAAAAAACTATTTGAAAATAAAAATACCGTGAAAATTTTCACGAGTAGAAAGGCTGGAACACAGTACAAAAAGTTGAGATAAGGGTTAAAACAAATGTAGGAATAAATCATACCTCGAAGGATTTGTTAGGGTTGACATTAGGTGCAGCAGTAGTAAGACTTGAAAAGGCCATCTTATCTGACAGAAAAACCTAAGGTGATCAAATGATACAAGGATAATATCATTAAAAAATTGTAAGTTCAGCAAACCAAAAGAAAACATACAAAAAACTGTTTCTTTTGGTAAATCATGCCCAGTTTACCATAAGATAGACCCAGCATTTAGTATTTTTGAATGATCTAACAGAATTATTTCAACCATTCGCCAATAGAAATAAAGTCTTACAACAGAAAAGAAAGTACTAAATTGCGCTGACAATGTTATCACCAGACACGCCAAATTACACTATAACTAACACATTAAAACAGGGAAAATACACAACACATCCTCTTACCTTAATTCTGGCCTTATTGGAACATATAAATGTACTACCGATCACACGAGCCAAAGTTTGGGTTTACCTACAAACAGTGCCAAATATTTGGGCATCCATAATTTTGCAATGTGTTCTCTTTGAACTTTACAAAGGCGGTCGAAATATAATCAGACAACAAACGCTGAACAAACTCATTATTAAGCCAAAAATCAATTAAACTAAAATAATCCCGACAAATTTCGGAACCTAGTTGCGAAAGAAAGCATTAATTGATAGCAAATAAGTAACAGAAAAGGCTTGCACGAGACACGACAGGACAAGCAAGCAAATGGTGATGTACTACAATCTCTTTTAATCGTTTAACAACCGAGTAAGAACTACCCACAAAATTGTTCTAAGAAAAGCATAAACAAATCATCAACAAAGGTTTAAGAGTACAAACCTAGTAATTTTATTTGAGAGAACCAAGATCGTAGAAAGCGATCTCGCAAAGTGCACAGAAGGCGCTCGACAAAATGCCTGAGAGAGACGGGAAAGAAAACTATTTCCTCCTCCAATCGGACGGTCAGAAATCGGTGGGTTTTGAACTGTGTAGGCGACGGCGTATATAAATACACGTGGAGAGGCGCGTCGCGTTGGATCTAAGCTTTGCAGATAATAATAATAATAGAAGAAAATAAAATAGAGTCGATGATGTCCACGTGGCGTAAATGAGAGCGTACGATCTAAGCTGAGAGAGAGAAATAAATGGGGAAATATATTTGGGTAGCGTTTCTCTCACGCCCAATTAGATTTTTGGGCTTTGTTCGTGGGCTGTGTTGTGAAATGGGCCGAAAGAAAATAAATATATTGCGCGAACAGAGATAAAATTTATTTGGAGCATAGTTTGCTGCATTTTATGACAGTTCACAGTTGCCGTCCTTATTTTATTTTATTTTATCTTATTTTTTATTTAAGGGAGAGGAATCATGAGGCGTCTCAAGATCTCATTTAGAAATTATTAGAAAACCAAAAACCCAATCATAAACTTAAATCCTTCTTTCAAAAGCACCCAAAATATTTCAGAAAATACCAAAAAAATATTTAAAAAATATATTTTCTCATCCAAGAGCATCACATAATACTATGACGGTGTAACAATACTGACGGTTAATTGTAGCTAGTTCGGTTAATTCAGTCTCAATTGTTTGTGTAATTGTGTTAAATCCATATTATGATATGATTATAATTAATTTGTTTCTCCAATTTTAAGCTCTTAATTATTCAGCTCATGCGTTGAGCGATTTCCCTTCCAGTTAAACAGTTAATCGTGCGAAGGAATTCAAAGGGAATTAGCTATCGTCTCAAAACAAGTTAGCACTTGTTTATAGATTTTGGTTAATTTTCTAGGTGGACTCGAGGCGACCGGAGGGCGTAGTGAAGTTGGAGAGCACGCCACCGATTCCAAAAGATAAGGATTAACCTTATAATTACGAGATTAGAAGAGGTAATCAATTCCTCCTTTCTCGTGAAGTGAAAATTGCTTAAATGACTAGATCTATAATTGTGCTTGTTAATTACTTGTTAATTAGTAACAAAAAATTTAAAATGGCACATGGAATTAGTTCCTAACAGAAATAACATTTCATTTCGAAAATAATCTCTATTCATATTTTCCATCATATTTTACTATTTCATTAATTATTTTATTTTAATTTCTTGATCATACCAATTTTATTTCTATTCATAATTCATAATTATAATCATATCATAATATGGATTTAACACAATTACACAAACAATTGAGACTGAATTAACCGAACTAGCTACAATTAACCGTCAATATTGATGTATTAGATTGTATATTTATACAATTGAGATTGAATATTTAAACAAATCACTAATTTATCTAATTCATGTATTAGATTGTACGAATAATACATTTTTTCAGTTTATTCATATAATTCATATAATGTTTATAAATAACTGATGTGGGGAGAAATTTAAAAAAAAAAAACATGTGAAAATTTATCAATGAGATCTTAATGTCATTTTCATTCTGATTCTTGCATCCCTCGATAACTCATGAACTTTTTTTTTATATATATAATCAGTATTTTTCTAAAGACGGACCATCTGGTTTTGTAAAGTACCGTCAGGATTCAAGAACAATTAGGTATTGGGCTTTTCATTCTCATGATCATTTTGATGTTTAATTGAGCCTCATTGGTACGACATTTATAACTTTTATTATATTATTCGGCTCTCATATACACCATCCACTGTTTTATCATCCAAATCATTCGTAGGCTAAAAATAGAAATAGTGCTCCTCTCAATCTCTGCTTGCGCCCTTCACCCTATCCTTCCCTCCCCTACTGCTCTCTCCACGTGCTCCCTCTCTTCTCTCCCTCCCTCATCTTCCTCTTCCTCTTCCTCTTCCTCTCCCTCCCCTTGCCTTCCATCTCTTATGTTCTCTCCTCCTTTTTTTTTTTCCTTCCACTACCTTCCCTTGCCTTTGCATCTTTTCTGTTCTCTCTTCAGATTTTCTCTCAACTCCATATTTTTTTCCTATCTCACAGTTAGAAAATTTTATTAAGATGATCTCTTATTGCAACTAACTGAACAGTTAATACAATAAAATAATTCTTTATTATATTTAATAAATACACTATTAATATAATCTCTTATTGTTACTAAATGAACATTTATACATATGAGATGATCGCTTAGTAAAACTAAAAGATCAATTACAAGACAATCATTTTTTTCTCCCTATCTCAGTTAGAGAATCTTATTAAGATGATCTTTTATTACAACTACAACCACAAAAATAATCTTTTATTATATTTAACAAATGCACTAATAAGATGATCTCTTGTTGCAACTAAATAAACATTTATACATATGAGATGATCAATTATCTCTTATTGTATCTAATAAATATTCTTTTAAGATGTACCATTATTATAACTAACTGAACATTTACGTATATTAGATACTCACTTAGTAATACTAAATGAGTAAACATTATATACTCATTTATTATAACAAACCGAACATTTATGTATATTAAATAAGAGGAGAGAATGTGGTAGGAGGAGAAAGGGAAGGAAGAAAGAGGGAAAGAAGCTCTGAAGTGAGGGAGGGTAAGGGAGGAAAAATGCGCTTAAGGAAGATAGAATAGGCGCGCTGGAGTGAGAGAGGGGACAGAGGGGAGACAAATGCTCTGGAATGAGGGGAAAGGCGCGATGGGTGACGAGACGCGCGAGGGAGGGAGGAATAGGGAGACGCGAATTAAATGGCGTGGATGATTTGGATGGTAATTGTCTGGATGGTTAATACCAATTACCTATATTATTAGAAAAATTGACTACTATCATCAGAGAAAATACCATCTAACGCTATTGTTAGAAAAAGCTCCGCTTATCCAACATTATTTCCCTTCCCTCCATTTCTCTCCTCACCAAGTGTTATATCTCTCTTCCAGCGCTGTCTTCCTCCCCTCCCCCCTTCCCTACCTTTATCTTCCCACCAGTTATCTCTCTCCCCTCATCCAATGTTATCTTCCTCCCATCCCTCCCTCTTCACACTTAACAATCTCTCTCCCCTTATCTAACGCTATCTTCCTCTCCTCTCTCACACTTTCTTCCGCGCTATCTCTGTCCTTATCCTATGAGTCTTTTTATCTTATCTGAAAACTATATTTTCGACTTGAGTGAGTTTATTATGCTGTTTATTTTTTGTACATGTTCATTTCTATTATTATGTCTTCATTTTATTTGCTGTCTCAGGTTATGTTATAAGTGTTCGCTTTTATTTTATTTTTGTAATTTTGTCGTATTTCAATATGTATGTCCAATATTTTTTTATTGGCTTAATTTTCTGTATGCACCTTAACTCTTTTCTATTTATTTATTTCTCCCTCTACTCTTATGTATTTCTTATTTGCCACTAAACTCTTCTAAATGATTTCTTATTTGCCCTTCAACTTAACCATACACAACTAACTATGGTTATCTTTTAAGTTAACTGAAAATTAAATAGAAATAAATTAAAAGGATAGAAATACCCCTGGAGAAAAGATTAACGCTTCTCATCTGTACTCAAACCTAATGAAAGAACGAAACAGTACAACTTGCAATGGCCAATATGGGAATTAACACATCACCTAGCGTTGCATAGTAACCATTGTTAATTTGAGTAAGTCAACTGCAAGGAAATTCACTGAGTTAACAAACTACCAACAATTAACATACTAGATCGGCACTGGTACCATTTATGCTACTGGTACTATAGTGCCACCATGTTAATCTCTCTACACACTAGTACTCTAGAGCCACCGTGTTAATCTCTCTACATACTGGTACCATTTATGGTGCTGGTACTATAGTGCCACTGGTACAAACTTATTTCTTTAGTTTATCTCTCTACACGGCATGTAAACCACCCTCCACAAATTTGACTACTCTTAGGCTCTAGCATATTAGAAGCACGCCAACAATTTAAAATTAAGCAATTCATCAGTCCAAATTAAACTACCATATGAAAGAATTTTTCAGGCAAATTAAGCACGCCAATAATCTACCATATGTTAGGAAGTGCACAAATTTAATTTTTAGACTAATTACTCTTAATTAATCCTAATTAAACTAAGTGCAAAGGAGATCTAGTGCAAAAGCCATCCAAACACACAAGAGAAAGAGGGAAAAAGGGCTACCTCTTGCGAACTTGTAATCGCAAGGCTCGAATCCGTCGAGTCGAGGTTGTGCGCACCACCACGCGTGTCTCGGCCTCAAGTCCACCAAGGTATTAACCAAAACCTCGATCTATGCTAGTAGATGAGAGGTTAAGCCTAATCCCTTCCTTCCCTTTGCCTTAATTAACTATTTAATTGGATGGAGGCAAGAGGTGCTCAACACATGAGCTTAAGAGAGCAATGGTGGAGAGGAAAAATTCTGAAATTTTTCCTTTAATTTTCGTCCAAAATATTAGGGAGAGAGAAAAAGGCAAGGTGGCTAGGGTTTTGGCTCCCAAAGTGGTCCTTTTATAGACCAACCACTCTCCCAAAAAGTTGTAACTAATTTACAACTATGCCATCACTAGGGCAGCCATAAAATGGGCCTAAATGGGCTCCATTAATTATTTAATTGGTCCTCTAATTCAATTAATTAGTGGCCCAATTAATTGCTCTCAAGTTGGACCTTTAATTTACAATTTAAATATAGGCCCGTTAGCTCAAATTAATTACTTTTAATTAATTCATGTTGAACAAATTAATTATCAACACTTTGATAATTATTTAAGGATTAGAATATGCATTAATTTATTTCTATATAATCCGTTTGACTTAATTAATTAATTATGACGGTTCGCAATAGTACATAATTAATCAGTCAACATATCATATTGTTGCATTCCTTAATACAACCAAATAAATAATGCACGCATGGTCAAAACCTATTTGTGTGACCCTTTGAGGATTTATGCTCTGTTGGACATGGAAAATAAATCGCTATTTATTTCCAATAATCATAAGCGGTATCTAGCAACACGTTATGATTCCCAATTCGCATAAATAGTGTACTGCTACAATATTTTTAATCCTGCATAAGAAATAATAGTATTTCCTTGTCTGATTCTTATGTCACATGATATCATCGTATAATCCAAGATAGGAATGTGTCACTCTTGCAGATTATACGTTTCTTGATCTAGAGATGACTGTATCAGTTGCTAGCAAACAATCCATCTCCATCAAGGGGCCCAAACAGATATCATCGCTCACTAAGTTAATTAATGAGGGACATACGGTTTTCTTGATGAACAACTTTTCCCCGCACAATTCAAGAGAACATAAATAAAGTCCGTATAGCAGCCCTTATCAGGAATCAACGGTAGACGATATTTATTGAACCTATCCTCATGTGGAAAAGCTGAACCATCTCAAACTTAGAATCAAACTCAAATGAAATAAATAATGACACATAACACAATCCATATATTTATTTCACTGGGTCGCGTCCTGTACTATGTTCTATAACATATACATATGCAATTAAGTTGGCAACTCCTTACCTATGATCTGTAGAACTTAATCATCACTTAACTTGCATACTAATCTTATCCGATAATTAATATTCCTTGTTAATTATCAAGATTACGGACCTTTTAGATTTATTATTGTCATTTAATTATAAATGAACTACAGAGATCCACAATTCAGATCCTCAACCTGAATGATCTGTCAATTAATAAATCAAGGAATAAATGATAAAATATCATCAATCACATAAACCATAGAAGTGGCCATTTAATAATTGGCTCCTAGGACATAACTCTAACAATCTCCCACTTGGCCTAGAGTCAATCAACAGCGACTTCTAGCCAGTGCATAGTACTCAATGTAATATCCAAAATATACATGTCTCATACTAAAACCTCAAAAGATAAAAGATACAACTCAAAGCCACTCAGGCATACGCCTAATCCCCATGGATGCAACGTGCAACTCATGTGCGGCTCGAGATAGAGGCTTTGTCAGAGGGTCCGCTGTGTTCGCGGCACCGTCCACCTTCTTGACCTTGATCCACCCGTCATTCACAAACTGACGGATGAGATGGAATCGTCGTAGAATGTGCTTGGTCTTTTGGTGAGACCTAGGCTCCTTGGACTGAGCTATGGCTCCCGTGTTGTCGCAGTAGAGATCCACTGGACCTGAGATGCTTGGAACCACCTCCAGCTCGGTCAAGAATTCCTTGATCCAAACGCCTTCTTTCGCTGCTTCACCCGCCGCTAAGTATTCTGCTTCGGTGACGGAATCGGCCGTGGTATCCTGTTTGGAACTCTTCCAACTCACGGCCCCACCATTGAGCAGATATACGAAGCCGGACTGTGACTTCGCATCATCTCGATCGGTTTGGAAACTAGCATCGGTGTAACCACTTACAACGAGCTCTTGGTCTCCACCATACACGAGGATGCTATCCTTTGTTCTCTTGAGATACTTGAGGATATTCTTGACTGCGGTCCAGTGTGGCATACCAGGGTTAGCTTGGTATCGACTAGTCACACTAATCGGATGCGCCACATCGGGGCGAGTGCATAGCATGGCATACATAATCGAACCGACCACAGATGGATACTTGAACTGATTCATGTACTTTCTATCTGTATCAGTCGTCGGACATTGAGTCTTGCTCAAGAATATGCCATGTGACATAGGCAAGTAACCCTTCTTGGAACTAGCCATGTTGTGTTTTTCCAACACTTTGTCAATATATGCATCTTGGCTCAAGCCTAACAACCTTCTTGATCTATCTCGATAGATCTTGATTCCTAGGATGTAGGCGGCTTCGCCCAAGTCTTTCATTGAGAACACCTTCTTCAATGAATCCTTGACTGCATTCAATTCGGGGATATCATTCCCGATCAAGAGTATATCATCAACATATAGAACAAGAAACACAACCACGCTCCCACTAATTCTCTTGTAAACACAAGGTTCCTTCTCGCTTTGAATGAAGTTCAACTTCTTGACCTCTTCATCAAAGCGCTTGTTCCAACTCCTTGATGCTTGCTTCAATCCATAAATGGACCTTTGAAGCTTGCACACCTTGTTAGCATTCTTTGGATCCACAAAACACTCGGGTTGTGTCATATACACATCCTCTTCCAAGTTTCCATTTAGGAAGGCAGTTTTGACATCCATTTGCCATATCTCATAGTCGTAGAATGCGGCAATTGCTAACAAGATCCGAATTGACTTGAACATGACGACTGGCGAGAAGGTTTCTTCATAGTCAATACCATGAACTTGCTTGTAACCTTTCGCAACTAGTCGTGCTTTGTAAATGGTCAAGTTGCCATCCATGTCGACCTTTCTCTTAAAGATCCATTTGTTCTCAACGGGTTTTACTCCGTCGGGAAAGTCAACTAAGGTCCATACCTTGTTCTCATACATGGATTGCATTTCGGATTCCATGGCTTTAAGCCATTCCTTTGAGTCGGATTTTTCCTTCATGTCCTTTATGGTCAAGGGTTCGTCATTCGCAATGACGAGAACGTCGTGCAAACCTAAGTATCTTATAGGTGGACGACTTGGCCTTGCCGATCTTCGTAGGGTAGACGCTTGAGGTTCTTGAACTTGTTCCACAACGATTTGCGGACTTAGTTCTTGAACTTCAAGTGTGGGTGCAACTTCAACATCATCGACTCGCGATATGTTTGAGTCTTCAATTGAGGGAGCTTGCTCTTGAACCTCTTCTTCTACAACTACTTGTGGAATGGGTTCGACTACCACCTCATTTGGCACCACATTGGGAACAACTAGATTGCCTACTTGAGGCATCTCTTGTTGCTGCGGTTCTTGAATTTCTTCAATCACCACGTTGCTCCCACTACTTCTTCTTGAGAGAAACTCCTTCTCCAAGAACTCCGCATGTCGTGCAACAACTATCTTGTTCTCGACACGGTTGTAGAAGTAGTAACCCTTTGTTTCCTTAGGGTATCCTACGAAATAACATTTGTCCGATTTGGGTCCAAACTTATCGCTCATTAGCCTTTTCACATAAGCTTCACAACCCCAAATCTTGAGAAAAAGCATGCTTGGTTTCCTACCAAACCAAAGCTCATAAGGCGTCTTCTCAACGGACTTTGACGGAACACGGTTTAAAATAAAAGCTGCGGTTTCTAATGCAAAACCCCAAAACGATTTAGGCAAGTCGGTTTGGCTCATCATCGATCGAACCATGTCTAGCAAAGTTCGATTCCTCCTCTCGGATACACCATTCCATTGTGGTGTTCCCGGTGGAGTGAGTTGTGAAACGATTCCACACTCCTTTAGATAATCACCAAATTCGTGACTCAAGTACTCTCCACCTCGATCGGAACGCAAGACTTTGATCTTTCGATTGAGTTGGTTCTCAACTTCATTCTTGAACTCCTTGAACTTTTCAAAGGATTCAGACTTGCGCCGCATCAAGTAGATATACCCGTATCTACTATGATCATCGGTGAAAGTGATGAAGTATGAATAACCTCCTCGTGCACAAATGCTCATAGGTCCACACACATCGGTATGTATGAGATCTAACAAGTCGTTTGTCCTAATCCCTTTGTTAGGAAAAGGCGCTTTGGTCATCTTTCCCATCAAACATGATTCGCATGTGTCAATTGGCTCGAAAGCGAATTGATCTAAGAGACCAACGGTTTGCAATCTCTTAATGCGTTTCTCGTTGATATGACCTAAGCGGCAATGCCACATTAGAGTCGTACTTTCATGTGAAATCTTACGTTTCCTACTGTCACGTTCAACACTCAAAACATGTTCGCTAGAATCAAGCACATAAAGACCATTCAATAAATGCGCAACACCATAACAAACATCATCACGCAACAAAGTACAACTTTTGTTCTTTATTACAACACCAAATCCATCCAAGTCTAAACAAGAAATAGAGATAATGTTTCGAGTGATACAAGGAACTACATAGACATCTTTGAGTTCCAAAATGAAACCAGAAGGCAAAGTTACATCCACATTCCCAACGGCCATAGCGGAGACGCACGTGCCGTTACCGACGCGGAGTTGTACTTCGCCTTTCTCGAGCCGCCTCCTACTCTTTAGTGCCTGCACATTTCGACAAATGTGAGCACAAGAACCGGTGTCAAAAATCCAGTCTGTGTTAGAGGTAGCGAGAAGGGTTTCAATGACAAATATACCTGAGGTAGAAGGCTGGACGGTTCCCGCCTTCTTGTCAGCGAGGTACTTGGGGCAGTTCCTCTTCCAATGGCCCGTCTTGCTACAGTAATAGCATACGGTCTCGGAAGTGGCCGGGTTCTTCTTTCTCTTGGAACCCTCGGGAGCTCCCTTGGCCGGACCTTGGGGCGTCACCGGGCCTTTACCCTTTCTAGTTCGGCGGGTCTTTCTTTTCTTGCTCTTCTTGCTCTTGTCACTCACCGCAAGAACATCTTTGGGGCCCTTCTCTTTCTTGAGACTCTCCTCCGTCTCGACAAGCATGTTTTGGAGATCATCCATGCTCTTGTCCATGCCATTCATCCGGTAGTTCACAACAAAACCGGTGAAGCTGTGAGGGAGAGAGTTGAGAATAAAGTCTTGAATCGCCCCTGACGGGAAGGGCGTATCAAGCCTTTCAAGCTGCCGAAACAACCCCGCCATCTTCATGACGTGTGGCCCGACTTCATGACCCTCCGCCAATCGAGTATTGGCGACGGCCTTGATGAGACGAGCCCTTTCGGTGCGGGCCTTGGTTTGGAACATGTTCGAGAGACGAGAGACCATTTCAAACACTCCTAGACCACTATCCATGAACTCCTTTTGGAGTTCTGACTCCATGACAGCGACAATCAAGACGGACATCTCCATGTCGTCCGTGACGTGCTTGTCATGTTTGTCCTGATCCGCTTTAGGGGCATCCGACTTGGGAGCCGCGGGGACGGGAGTGGTCAAGAGATATTCCTTCTTTTCAAACCTAAGGACAAGCCTAAGGTTCCGGTGCCAATCCAGAAAGTTGGCACCGTTGAAGGCGAGCTTCTCTTTCTCTAAAAGAGAACGTAGCGAAAAAGACGAGGAAGACATCTACAACAATTTTCAAATTAAAGGTCAATTAGTTTATGTTTTGTTTTAATTTCCAATAAAGTAAAACTTTCACTACTTTAAAATAAGTCCCTAAAAGTAATGAATTTCCAAGACCCCCATTTTCGTTGAGATGATGCCGGCGTCGGCACAACATCAAAGCAACTAATAATGAGGTAGGTTCTCCTTAACCAATCATACAACTTTATGACTCTTGGTTCGCGTCGCGAACTTCACTCCAATGTCCAATCCGATTAGGGTCCATTGTTAAGTAACTCCTCTCTATTTGCTCCTTGTAAATCCGATTTACACCCCGACTACCTATGGTGGACCACGATGTCCGCGTCGGCGGAATGCATCAATGGCCGAACATAAGGCGTGAAGGGGATAGAGAGAAGGAGAGTGATTTGGCTCAATCGTTTGGGACAAACAATTATGTGACTCTTGTTTGGTGGTCGTGTAAGCATACACCCATACCTATCCTATGACATTCATAGCATTCACAAACATTCACATAATAAGCATCTCAAGCATTGTTGTGGGTTTGTATGGCTCCCGCTTGCATTAGTTTTCGCCGCATCTCCATGTAGCAAAACTAATCTAACCTTTGTCCCTCCCACTAAATTCTATATGGATCTAAATCCTATATAAAATAAAGGAACAAAATTACATGTGTAAATTTCTATTCCCATCCTAACCTTAGGGGCATGCAAGCCACACAAGTTACACAAAAATTAATCAAAATTAATTAATGGCACCAAAGGCCTAATTACACACAATCACACATGCATTCAATTTACAAACCACAAGACATTGAATCATGAGCCATACTAAACCCACATCCTCCTACAAAACAAAGTTAGCACAAGTCTATCCACTAGTGTACTTTGTTTATAATTAATGACTTTCAAGTGTCTTTGCGTATTATTTGCCATTCGCAATTTCCGTGTATAAATGCTCAAATTTCAAACAACCAAACTTGTTTAAATTCCTTTTGAAAACTTTTCAATCATCAAAAAACTGAAAGGAGATCGCACAAGGAGTATCCTAATTACTTTTTCAACTAGTTTGAATAATTAGATAAATAATACTTTGATAAAAAAGTATCTAATGGGACACGACAAAAACCACAGTTTTCGGTCTCCAAAAATTATGAAATAATTTATATAAGCTCCTTGTCTAGATTGTAAATACCAGTCAAAATTTCAGGAAGAGATCATATACCATCTGAGAGAATCAAAAAAGACAAATCTGAAACAAGTGCGCGAACGCACCGTTTTGAGATATTCTGTTTTTCTTCTCAACCATCCGGTCTGAAAGATCACCTTCCATCCAGTTTTTATACATACAATATACATAGAAAAACTTGTTTAATCTATTGGCTAACTATTCATGAAAAGAAAACCACTAAGTTCTGTTTAAGAAATTCAAGTTACAAGCTTAACAATCGACTAGACCTGTACAGGAACAGACTATCGACCGAAAAGGTTTGACCTGGTTGAGGTACCAAACTTCCATGAAAAATTATGAAATTAATTTTCCTGGAATCCTAACTTAAAAATAAACAACTCTGTTCAAACAATTTTCCAGAAAGAGTTCTCAGTTGGTACAGTTTATTAGAACAATCAGTTTGCTCAATAAACCAGATCTGACGAGATCTTTCTTTTCATACTTGAAAAACCACGAATTAATCTGAACCATGCAACATTCTATACATGTCCAGAAAGTGTTTCAAGTCCTCTTTAAATCTAGCCAAAGAACACTGGTACTTATATTCAAAATATAAATCTTTTAAGCCATTCAAACAGAACAGTGCAAGCAGAAACTGGTTCTGCGCACCGTTGCCATTTTATTCACAGTAAATCCATACAATTTCAGAAAAATGTGAATCCAACGCCAAAAGAACCACAATCCACAGATCTACAACTTTCTAGTTGACAGAAAAAATTTCCAGAGAACATTTCATAGCGAAAAACGCATAACAACACAGAAATTGCTGTTTCCAGACAGCAAGCAATAGCATCAACTCTACTAATCCATTAATTAACCAATTTCTCTTAATTAAGTGTCAAAATAACTTAAGCACGACCTGTCTCTGATACCACTGTTAGGAAGTGCACAAATTTAATTTTTAGACTAATTACTCTTAATTAATCCTAATTAAACTAAGTGCAAAGGAGATCTAGTGCAAAAGCCATCCAAACACACAAGAGAAAGAGGGAAAAAGGGCTACCTCTTGCGAACTTGTAATCGCAAGGCTCGAATCCGTCGAGTCGAGGTTGTGCGCACCACCACGCGTGTCTCGGCCTCAAGTCCACCAAGGTATTAACCAAAACCTCGATCTATGCTAGTAGATGAGAGGTTAAGCCTAATCCCTTCCTTCCCTTTGCCTTAATTAACTATTTAATTGGATGGAGGCAAGAGGTGCTCAACACATGAGCTTAAGAGAGCAATGGTGGAGAGGAAAAATTCTGAAATTTTTCCTTTAATTTTCGTCCAAAATATTAGGGAGAGAGAAAAAGGCAAGGTGGCTAGGGTTTTGGCTCCCAAAGTGGTCCTTTTATAGACCAACCACTCTCCCAAAAAGTTGTAACTAATTTACAACTATGCCATCACTAGGGCAGCCATAAAATGGGCCTAAATGGGCTCCATTAATTATTTAATTGGTCCTCTAATTCAATTAATTAGTGGCCCAATTAATTGCTCTCAAGTTGGACCTTTAATTTACAATTTAAATATAGGCCCGTTAGCTCAAATTAATTACTTTTAATTAATTCATGTTGAACAAATTAATTATCAACACTTTGATAATTATTTAAGGATTAGAATATGCATTAATTTATTTCTATATAATCCGTTTGACTTAATTAATTAATTATGACGGTTCGCAATAGTACATAATTAATCAGTCAACATATCATATTGTTGCATTCCTTAATACAACCAAATAAATAATGCACGCATGGTCAAAACCTATTTGTGTGACCCTTTGAGGATTTATGCTCTGTTGGACATGGAAAATAAATCGCTATTTATTTCCAATAATCATAAGCGGTATCTAGCAACACGTTATGATTCCCAATTCGCATAAATAGTGTACTGCTACAATATTTTTAATCCTGCATAAGAAATAATAGTATTTCCTTGTCTGATTCTTATGTCACATGATATCATCGTATAATCCAAGATAGGAATGTGTCACTCTTGCAGATTATACGTTTCTTGATCTAGAGATGACTGTATCAGTTGCTAGCAAACAATCCATCTCCATCAAGGGGCCCAAACAGATATCATCGCTCACTAAGTTAATTAATGAGGGACATACGGTTTTCTTGATGAACAACTTTTCCCCGCACAATTCAAGAGAACATAAATAAAGTCCGTATAGCAGCCCTTATCAGGAATCAACGGTAGACGATATTTATTGAACCTATCCTCATGTGGAAAAGCTGAACCATCTCAAACTTAGAATCAAACTCAAATGAAATAAATAATGACACATAACACAATCCATATATTTATTTCACTGGGTCGCGTCCTGTACTATGTTCTATAACATATACATATGCAATTAAGTTGGCAACTCCTTACCTATGATCTGTAGAACTTAATCATCACTTAACTTGCATACTAATCTTATCCGATAATTAATATTCCTTGTTAATTATCAAGATTACGGACCTTTTAGATTTATTATTGTCATTTAATTATAAATGAACTACAGAGATCCACAATTCAGATCCTCAACCTGAATGATCTGTCAATTAATAAATCAAGGAATAAATGATAAAATATCATCAATCACATAAACCATAGAAGTGGCCATTTAATAATTGGCTCCTAGGACATAACTCTAACACCATAGAACTATAATACTGATTTTAGGCAAATTGTAGGAAATAAAATTTCTATAACATAAATCAAATATATGAGCTTACATAACCAACATCTTTTGACAAACATTATATCTGAAATCCAACAGCTCATTAAGCATTACAGTACATATCCAAAATTGCTAGAAAAATAGAAAAAAAAATAATCTAAATATTATCATCCATGAGAATCTGGAAAAAGCTTCTTGTGCATGTCCATTTTTTTGCTCTACTTTTCTTTTGTACCCTGCATATGACAGAACCAAATTTTCTAAATTATTGCATGATATTCACTAATTATAATATGAAATCAAAAGTTAGAGAAAATTATGATAAGCAAACCTTTCTCCTGCTTGCATATTTTGAGTCTCTTCATTGTGGTGAACCGGTACATCATTTTTACAAGTATTTATGTGATGTCCTGATAATCCACATCGTGAACATTTATTTGATCTCTTCTTTCTTGCTTCATCTGATGATTTAATTCTACTCTTTCTAGGTCTTCCTGGTGGTCTTTTAATGAGTGGTGGGAGCATTTTATAACCTAGATCACATTTCTTCCACTCATGGTTACTAGGCATTGCAGCAATTTCTCAGGCATATGTTTCTTTAAACTTGGTTACCGTAAAGTAAGGATCCACATATTCTTCCCATCTTGCATTTCGAATCGAAGCAATAAATGCTGCCCCATGAATGCAAGGAATGCCCTTTATTTGCCATTCTCGACAAGTACATGTCTTCTTTGCCAAATTAACTGCCCATCATTTTCCATTATGTTCTACCTCTGCACTAGTGTCTGTACATCTAAGCACATCGTACCCCTTCACACTCTGAAAGAAAAAAACAACTTAGGTGATGAATAAAATATCATCGAGAGTGAACTAGAAAGATTAAATTATATTTTTAATAAATTAGAACAAATATATTTACCCGAGAAATATTGTTAATGTATTCATCAACTCTGGGAACTAAAGGCCTTTTCCATGTTCTTGAAATTCTTCTTCTTTCATGAATCCTCACCATAATTTTCTTTCGAATTGAGTCAAGAAAATTCAAAACTGGTTTGTGCCTTTCTTCACATACCCACGAGTTGAAGGTTTCAGAAATATTATTAGTGATGTAGTCACATTTCGCTGTTGCTCCAAACTGACTTCTGCTCCACAGCTTGCTATGCTCAACACGTAGGTATTGTGTTGCCGCTGGACATATCTTTTCCATTTCAGTGATTATCTTTTCATACTTTGTTGGAGAGTATGTTCGGGCAGCAGCCCAAAGACCCAATTTAAAAAGATCACCAGAAAAGTGTCTCTAGAAATTGCTATACAGATGTCTCATACACTCTCTATATTCAGCTAATGGATACACTTGAGAGACAGCTTTTATTAAACCTTTTTGCATGTCAGATGATATTACCAGTCCCTCAGGTATTCCTATTGCTTGCTGTAGCTTTCTTAAAAACCATTCCCAAGATTCTTCACTTTCATTTTCTAGAACTGCAAAAGCTACCGGAAACATCCAGTTATTACCATCAACTGCAGTGGCAGTAGCAAGACAACCCTTCCACTTTCCTTTCAAATGACATGCATCAAGACCTATATAAGGCCTACAACCCCTAAGAAATCCATTTATACAAGCACTTAGAGCAATAAAAAAACGTTGAAAGTGTTGGTTGTTACCTCCTTCAGTACTTTTTTTTTTCTTTATCTTGGTTGCTGGTTCTGTTTTGAAATCCACAATACTATCTGAATTTCTTATCAGAATTTCCTCCTTGAATGCTCCGACTTGTAGAAAAGAGCCGTCCCACTTACCATATATCTCTTGCAGTGCTAGTTCCTTACCTTGCCAAATCCTATGATACGGTAATAGCAGACCAAACTTCCTTTCAAGTTTTTCTTGCAATTTCTTTGTTGAGATATCTCCCTCGCTTCTTAGATCATCAATAATTCTATCAGCTATCCAACCTTTGGTAGCATGCTTGTTTCCACTCTTATTTTTTCCACTACAGGAATGGTTAGGTTGTAAAGTCTTCGCTTCGAATGTAATGCCATCTTCAGTAACTGATGCATGAACCCTCCAACTACAATCTCTCTTTGCACAACATGCTGTGACTCGTGTAGGATCACTCTTCTCTAGGGCATATGCAAAATCTTTTGTAATTGCAAAGTGGTTAAGGGCTCTTCTAAATGCTATGGCATGTGGAAATCTTGCACCAATTTCTATAACAGGTTGCTCATTATTGTATGAGTAAAATTCTTCAACTAATTCAGCACTGGCTTCACCATCATCATCACTATTCTGAATGTTAATTTCTTCATCTTCACTATGAAGGCTATGGTAGCTTTCTTCACTGTGACAGTAATCTGACCCTTCTTCATAATGTGCAAAATTATCTTCTCTAATCTCCTCAATTTGCAATATGTTCTCCTCAGCAAAGTTTATGTTATCACTTCCCTGATCATGTTGTATCTCCTTATCTATCACAGTCATGTAAACCATAGCTGCCTTCTCATTCCCATACATGGTAAGCATCATTTGAAAACTGTTATCATCTTCGAGCTTGATGAATGACTGCAAATTAATGGTCTTATCTAGAAAACAAAGCGAGAGTACTTCATCTTCTCGCAAAGGGCGCATTGTACTCAGCTCTTCAAGAAACTCATCAAAATTCATGTCTGTTGAGTCCAAATTAAAGGTTTTCACTTTTCCAAAATAGTATTTCTGTCGGTTCCCTTTTTTTTATTTTCTTAAAAAATCCATCATACTTCACTTTCAACTTGAAGACACATGAAGATGCATTCAATCTGTTTGACAAATTAGCATAATGATAAATCATATGTAAATCATGTAATCCAAGTGAGAGTTATTTATATTGATTAAAGTAAAGGAATGGCATAAAGGAATGGCAATATGGAATTAGTAGATAACTCAAGTCTTATAAATACAAATGACACATCAATAAAGTTGTATCAGGTCCTTATGAGAAAAAGTTCTTCAAAATTCAATTACTGGTATAACATAAAGGACAAAATCTCTATTACTGGTCTTAAAAGGCACTTTTGCAAAGCTACTGGTCAATGAATTTTTGGAAATGATCTTCTACTTAATTTTCACGAAAATCAACTTTTTTAATTATTACAAATTCTAGACAAGTGGCAATCTGGTAGAAAAAGGATGGTTTTTTAGTATTTCTCTGATTGTTTCAAATTGAAATCATGGGTCCCTTGAACGTTGAGTCTCAGAAAGTTTTGACAATAGTCTCAATCTTGAAATAGAATGTTGTACGAATGTCTAACCTTATAATTTATGAAAATAAAATAAACAAACAATCAAATGTGTCTCAGGAAATAAGAATAATCTTCTCAGTTTATCAAAAGATAGAATAGCTCTGCACTTGAAACCTACTAACCCTAGCTTTTCGCAAAAAAATAAGAGTAACCAATTTTCTATTATAAACTATTACCTTCCAGTAGGTTTAACTATTATCTTTGACTTCCTTCTTGGTTTCAATTTCTTAGAAGGGATGGAATCATTCGTGTAAGAGAGGTGTTCAGATTGAATTGTGAAGGTTGAGAAAGGGTCAATTTCATCTTCTTCCATAGTAAGTGGATATTAATAGAGACTTAGATGAGAGAGAGTTTGGAGAGAAATATGAGAGCATGAATTAAATGGGAAAAAGGAGGAAGGCGAAAGGGTTAGATACGAAACAGGAGAAAGATGGAAAATTAAGGGTCAGATGTTATAGCGGGAAAAAAAGTTGGAGCGCGAAGGGAAAAACGAGGGAAATTGAAAAAAATAGCTTGGGGGTATTTCTGTCCTTCTAAGTAAATTCAGATTAATTTTCAGTTTTTTTTATAAGAAAACTATTGTTAACTAAGTATGGTTAAGTTGAAGGGTAAATAAGAAAGCATTTAGAAGAGTTCAATGGCAAAAAAAAAATACACAAGAGTAGAGGGAGAAATAAATAAATAGGAAAGAGTTGGGGGTCATATAAAAAATTTTGCCTTTTTTATTTGTTGTATGTGTTCACTTTATACATTTACATGTTCATTTGTCTATTTTACATGTTCACTTTGTTCATTTATGAGTTGAATTTGTTTATTTTTATTTTGTTAATTATTCAATGTTTTGTATGTATATATTCACTTTGTTGCTTTTTGCATGTTCAACTTATTTTTTGTACTGTATTCATTCACTTTACCTATTTATATGTATATATTCATGTGTTCACTTTGTTTTTTTTTTTTTTTATTATTTGAACACATAAAGACAGAGGCTAAAGGGAGAGTAGTGTTGAACGAAAACGAAAGAAGGAGACGGAGCAAAAGAGAAGGAAATGAGAGAAGGGAAAAAGTGGGGAGGGGCAAGAAGAGTAGAGAGAGGCAAAGGTGAGCACGCCATGAGAAGAGAAAGAAAGAAGATTGCGTCAAAGGAGGAGCGTAAGGGGAGGGGATAGTAGCGATGGCAAAAAGCCAGATTGCAATTATCATTTTCTGATGTATTAGTATCAATTCTGGTAGCATAATTACAAAGAATCTGTTTCCTTTATTTCTATCTTGTTTAAAAAAAAAATAGGAGGGTTTCGGTGCCACCAAATGCCATAACTTTACTTTTTCATTAATATTATGAATTTTAAAATGTAAATGTTCAATCTAAACCGTTGATTTTCTTCGTTTTAACGAGTGATGTATTTTCATATAAGTTTTATAAAAGTTGAAGTTGATTTGATACACGATCAAGGGGTTAAAAAATGAACGAATATGGTTAACTATAACAGATTAATCATAATACGTTCATGGTTTGACCTCTGAATCAAGTATCCCATCAACTCAAAATTTTATAAATCTCGGGGGTGCTTCATGCATAAGAGGTTATGTGACACTTATGCAGCCAAACACTTGTTACATAAGGTTGCATAAGGGTGCATAATTTATTACATCCAAGGAGGCTGCATAACTTATGCATCATCTCATTTAACATTTGTACCTTTCAATTAATTTTTCATGTCCAGCACTAATGCAGTTCATAATAATTATTTTGAAAATATTAATATAATAATAATAATAATAATAATAATAATTTTATTATTATTATTATTATTATTATTATTATTATTATTATTATTACTACTACTAATACTAATACTTATTTGAAAGAAGGAATATGATTTGTTTTATTATAATATTATCATTATATTATTATTATATTATAATATTACAATATTATTTATTTTTATTACTTATTTTATTATTCATATTATTATTATTATTATATAATGATTAATTTTTATAATAATATTATAATATTTATTATTTTTATAATATTATTATAATATTTTTCCTATTATTACTTAATTTATTATTCATATTAATAGTATTAAATAATAATAATAATTAGATCATATTTCAATCGTCTTATCTGAAATAGAAGGTCCAAGTATGTATTGCATACTAAATAGACATTAACTTACTCTTTCTTACTACACTACCAAACATCCATTACATAGCACTACATAAACACTTATGCATCCTTAGCTTATGCAACTCCTTACTACACAACCAAACGCCTCCCTTATATGAAAATGCACCGCTAGTTAAAACGAAGAAGATCAATGGTTTAGATTCGAAATATACATTTTAAAATTTAAAAATATTAATGAAAAAGTAAAGTTGTGGTATTTGATGGCACTCTAAATTTGTAGCACCGAAACTTTATTTTTAGAAAAATAGAATTGGGTAAAAGTCAAGCTCTTATTTAACCAAAGAAAGGGGGAAAAAAAATATTAGGTACGAGCGCATAATTATTTTGGGTTTCGTTGCGCTGACTGTTTTAGCACAAGAAAGCATGTATTTTGAGATTTCATTGTTGTGCAAGCAAATAGAACTACCGACCTTAATTTCAGCTCACGCCAATGCCAACAGCCCATTTCTTTTCCTTTTCCAGTTAATATAGGAAAATTGGTCTTGCCATTTTTTGGACGAGTTTGGTTGCTTTATGTTTGTATTGAAGAATTGATAAACCTAACGATAATGAAATTTCTTTTTTCAGATTTATGATGTTCAAATTGCAATTAGAAACGTCAACATTCACTAACCATTAACGAAAAAGAACAAGGTCAATTATTTATATTCAAAGCTTTAATATTAAAATAAAAATATAAATATTAAAGAATAATTAATTGAACTTTTTAATGGCGCTAAATGTGACACTTAAATACATTTGGGAATGAAAATTTGACAACAGCACCAGCATGGGGTCTGTCTGTACAACCCATTTAGAGGTGGGTTTGGTCATGTTAGGTGGAGGGTTTCTGTTGCTCTCAAGCTCAAAACTCTTCCACGTTAAATCATATAATCAGTCAAGATCACAGCTCTCATTCTCTTTTTTCACATGAGAAATCAAGTCTGAATGGTGGTCAATTGTGGAAGGGTTTAATCGTACAAACGCAATTAGCATTTTAAGAATTCAACCAAATTTGCTTTGGACCTACACTGATAGCAATTTTTCAATATACTTCTTACAGCCGCTATCACAACTCATACATGTGATTGTATATTATACATTCACATTGTCCTTTTAATTTCTTTTTTTTTTAACATACTCGTACATGTGATTGTATATATACATTCACACTATATATATATATATCTTTTTTTATCTCACTTCATGTAAACTTTTAGTTTTAGAAAATTTTTCGGTATGAATTGAAATTTAGACCATTTATTCAAAATAATTGTGATTGAACTGAAATTTTGAACCACTTATTTAGAATAATGAACAATTGTGATTGATTAGTAAGATTCCAATGAATTTTAACAAATTCATCCATGCCATAATCTGCCTTATTTCTAACTTCTAATAAGGGAATAAATATCAACAATGGTATGTTGCTAAAATACGAAAGAGCACAATTTATACATCCACATACATACCACCAACTTTATCATACTAAACAGAGTATAATAAGTATAGTAGGTCGCTTTCTAGATGTAGGGTACACAATAAAAAAATCCCAACTTTAACCTCACATGCGATGGACAGTTTCACGCTAAAAAACAATATTTAAAGTGCATTCTCTTAGCTGGCAATGCATCTGATACATCCGCATTTGTTTAAGTCTAACCCCACATGATATATTCGTCCGAATAAAACCAATTTAAAATTTAACCAAATCCTCACTAGCTGTCACACACACTATCAGACTCTCCCTTTCACACTCCAAAACAAAACAAAAAAACACACCCACATTGCAAGTACCATTCAGATCTCCCATCTGGAACCTTCCTTCCATCCCTAACAAAAATCTAAACGCATCCTGACCGTCCAATAATTGTTGTATTAGATTAATGCATTGCACGTGCTACTACCACCCACTGCCTAAACTAGTTTGCGTTACAGCTGTCTCTATTGCTATATCGCATCATATGGAATATTTTTAATCAATCATTAAAATAATTAAATTCAATAATATATATATAAAAATTAAAAAGAATTCACACTTAATCAGTGATCACTGATCACTGAAAAAATTAAGGTGGCAGTGCTGAGTGCTCTAAGCCTAATTCCAGATCTGACAATTTTACACACAAATAATGCTTATGCCTAACTAAGAAAAGGAAAAAAGGTGTCACAAAAATGGAATTAATACAAGAAAGAATCCACTAGAAGAAGAAGAAGAGATAATAATACAAACAGTGGCAGCACTAAACTCTCCAGATCTCTCTCTCTGTCTCTCTCTGACAAGTCTCAAACAAAATAAAAGAAGATCAGAATGAAATCAGCCATAATAAACAAACTAAAAATAAAAATGATCTCCAGAAAGAGAACAAATAATGATAATAATAATAACAACAATAATTATATGTGCGAAAAATGAAAACCCCAACCCCAACCCCACTCAACCTCCACTTGCACAGATCTCAAGAGATCCACCTGATCTAGAAAGCATACGCTACGACAACAGCGGCGACGGTGGCGGAAGCGATCCAGGAAGCGGAGAAGCTCACGGCGGAGTTGGATTCGTTGGGGGTGGTGCTAGGTGCCTCGCCTGGTGTCAAACTGGTAGGAGGAGCAGGAGGAGATGCCAAGGGAGACTCGGTCGGAGTTGAGGTCGGAGGAGTGGACACTGGCGCCGGAGAAGGAGAGGTGGTGGGTGGTGCTGGTGCAGGAGCGGGAGGAGTGGAGACTGGAGCGGGTGTTGGTGGAGTCATCGGAGCAGGAGTTGGTGGTGTAAGAGGAGCAGGGGTTGGTGGTGTGGCTGGAGGAGGAGAGACTGGAGCGGGAGGAGGCGGTGCGTTGGTGGGAGCGGCGGCGGGAGCGGCGCCAGGGGCTTGAGCGGAGGCGGAGATGAAGAGAACGGCCAGAGCCATGGCGAGGAGGTTGAGGCGCGACATTGTCTAGATCTGATGAGAGAGAGAGAGAGAGAGAGAGAGAGAGTGGAGTGAGCAAGTAGTGGTAGATCTAGGGTTAGGGTTTAGAGTGAGCGGAGGTGGTGAGTGGTGTTGCAAAAGGGTATATAAAGAGGTGTGCGATCGGAACAGAAGGTGATAGAATATTTTCTAAGGAAATTTTACTGATTAGTCCTCTGATTTCGAAAGTATTGTATCTAGGTCCCTTAGATACAAATAGTACCAAATTTTGTTGCTTCAGTGTCCGGAATGCTATACGATAGACGTGATCAACGTTGATACATTTAATGTAATTTTGGCAATAAATATACTGTACGATATATGTACAATGAGTGGCAATATATATATGACTATATTAAATGAAGAATGCATTGATTGATTAATAAATAGAAACAATTTAGATAAATTGGAAATAATAAGAAAGCTGGGTGAATAATAAATAAATGAATAAAATTGCGAAATCTTATGCTCAATTTAGAAAATGTGTGCATTTTGATTCAGTTATGGTAACATATTTCCCAAATTATGCTCAATAAATATTTTCCATAATGGATAAAAAATTGATATGCTCAAATGCTCAATACATATTTCCCATGATTATGCTCAATTTATAGTAATCACGCTCCATACATGCTTTCCATAATAAAAAAGACGTTGCTTAATTTTATAAATATAAAATAGCAGCCAGAATTTCTGTACTTTAATTACCAACTCGCTTCATATTAATATTTTATTCCGTCTACAAATCATTTTAAATGGGCAACAAATTTTCTTTATTTTATGCAATTATACCAATTTGTATATAGTTGCAACAAAGTTTCAAGTTTCAACAAAAAGAAAAAGGTCTTGTACTGTTGTCCATATTAGTAGAAAGAAGAGAGACTTAAATAGTAGCAACATTAGGGGCAGGCCTAGAAATAGACCGAATATCATATCATATGCAGCATCGAACTGTCATAAGTGTCATTTACATGGACTCGGCGCGTAGTGAAACGTAACAACTAACAAGTAGTAAGTAGTGTTCTTCCAGGTACTTTCCACTGAAGGTGTCGGTCCTTTACTCTCTTTTGTACGGTCTCTACTTTGTTTTTCCCACTCAAATGTTTTTACCTCCTTAGGCTTAGATATATCCTATACAGCGAATCACGCGGACATTACTAAAATCACCCCATCAACTTTCTCAAGATTCGTGTAATCTCCAAATACAGAATGCATTCAAGTTTCAACATTTCAACCTGAGAATGTAATAAGCCAGATCGATCTTCTACATCATCACTTGTTTGGCGGGTTCTATAAGATGTGAGAACTTAACTGTTACTGACTTGTTACACATTTGGACTAATAATTATTTCCACAGGAAATCTGGAATTGTATTTGTCCGCCTTTTTTTCTGAGAGCTTTTGAAATTAGAGACGTACTATAATGATAAATTTGACATGATTAAATGCTACAAATCACAAATGCTGGATTTATTTAAGTGAAAATCGTTGGTCGGTGGACCGGATGGTGGTTGGCTGAAAAGCTGGCCTTACGACCAACAACCCTGTATTTTATTTTATTTTATTTAAAAAAATATATTTCAATACATTATCTGAACTCTGAAGTTGTATTTAAAGTTCCAAAATGCATGCTACATAAATATTTGCAATTCAATTCAATAATAGAAGGATGGGAGTACCACCTACCGTTGGATGAGAAACAGACGGATATAAGATAATAAGCGGTCAGGATCATGGATTTCAAAAGCTTCCATATTCGTGTCACCGCGTTTTGAGAAAGTTTAATATGCACTATAGTGCATAGGATTTTCTATGCACCGCGGACTTTTTAGAAATATTTTTGTAAATTGACAGATCTAATTCAATCAATCTAATCTACATATTGAAATCTCATATCAAACCAAATTTTACAATTTTTGAGATTTTATTACTATTTTTTCAAATTTTTTTAAACCTGCTATTTTTGAAATGTTGTAAATAGTAGTTTGTTTCCAATAATAGCATGTTTTAAAAAATTCAAAGAAAATAGTAATAAAATCTAAAAAATTGTAAAATTTGGTTTGCTATGAGATTGCAATATGTAGATTAGATTGGTTAAATTAGATTTGTCAATTTACAAAAATATCTCCGAAAAAATTCGCGGTGCATAGAAAATCCTATGCACTATGGTGCATATTAAACTTTCTCCCGCGTTTTTATGATTCGATTTGAATTTGATGATTCAAAGTTAGAACAATTTTGGAATTTTTCGCATGCACCCTTAAAAGTTATTTTTTAATCAAGTATGAAAATTATCTCCAATGATGTACATACATTTATTTGAATTCTTATTGCTGAAAAAACTGAATTATCTCCGACCTATAAAAGAATAAAGAATAAGGACAAGATGATTTCTTGTGATTTACAAAAAGAAAAGTATCTAATAGGCGATGGAGGCCGTAATATTTTAGTTAATAAAAGTAAAATACTAAGTTTATTGTTTAAAAAAATAAGAAATAAAAACCTCTTGAAATTTGTGAAGATTAGAATGTTAGGTGACAGCTCTAGTTAGTTTTTTCCGACACAAATGATAGAGAAAAAAAAAAAAAGTTCATTAAGGCCAGAATTTTAATTATGATCCTTACTGTGCCGGATCTCAAATCATGATCTTTCTAGTGCCGAACTTAGAAATCAAATTCCTTCAAACATCAGACGTTCAAATCACAATCTTAAAGGCAGGATACTGAAATCACGGTCCTACAATTTATTTTTATTTTCAATTGAAAATGAGTATTTTTCGGAATTTTAAATTTCAGCTAAGGAGTCAGTGCTACTTATAAATACCTCTAGATACTGAAAGAAATTTTCCAAATAATGTGTATTTTGAAGGGAAAATTTATGGACCTCAAAGTATAAACGAAAAATGATATCCTCTGACATATATCTATAATTCCGTCCTTATTTTGTTCCCCATTTTTCCGTTTTTCTTTTTAAGTTGTGGTCCATATGATATAACTATTCTAAGGTACTCTTTTAGCATGTCATTGTTGAACAGCTATTTTTCTTTAATTTTTTATTTTCAATATTCTGTTTATACTAGCCGTTGGGATTGTAACGTATCACCTCCTAGAGAGCTAAAAATATCAAAAAATAAATTGATGATGGTGATGAAACAAGTTGTAGGATAAGAGCATAACTAATATGTTTAAAATAATGACAGGAGAGGAATGATTGGTTAGATGTCCTTGATGGATGGACCAGTCATAGCATATACTTATCCAAAATTAATTTTAAACAAAAACTTTGTGATTTTGTAGACGTCTGCACATGGAGATATCAACAAATTTTCTGTTAGGTTGGCCATAAACTTGAAATTCCTTTGAAGTATCGGAGAAATTCACATGTACCCAACTCTTTTTTTTTTTAAAAAAAAGAAACGTTTGCTTTAACTCAAAATAATAATGAATGGTGGAGTAAATATATGCATTAAAATTCAATAGCTAATTAAATTATAGCTATTTAGGGGACGGAGCTACATTTGTCTTCAATGGTTCATATATAGGGTGTCGCTCAACCCTTTAGGTACTTGGATAGTATTTATATCGTCTGGTTCATGCACAATATTAATAGTATTTAAGGTTTCTTCGGGAAAAAAAAAAAAAGAATACATACTTGTCGTCCAAATTTATTCTGAAATCATGTTTTGTCATAAAAAGAAGGGTCAGACTAGTACCACAATTTTTTGTTTCACGTATGCTAAAACTTCTCTGTTTTAGTAATATTTCTGTTGTTTTAGACAAGAATTAGGGTAAAACTGTAGGGATTCTGACCTCTGTACAGAGGCTCCCTATTTATATTAATCCAGAATCATACTTTTACAAATAAGACCCTAGACTTCTATAAATAACATAAATGCTAGAAATAACAAAATAACTAATATAACTCAACACTCCCCCTCAAGATGGGCGATAGATATCAATCATCCCCATCTTGTTACAAGAACTCTCAAACTGCTTACAACCCAAACCCTTAGTTAGACAATCAGCCAACTGGTCTGCTGATTTCACATAGTTCAATGTCAGCACTCCATTATTCAGTTGTTCTTTAATGAAGAAACGATCAATCTCCACATGTTTAGTGCGATCATGCTGAACTGGATTGTTTGCAATATTGATTGCTGACTTGTTGTCACACCGAAGTTGTAAGGATTCTCCTCGAAACACACGCAACTCAGATAGGAGATTTTTCACCCACATCAACTCACATAGACTGAGTGCCATAGCCCTGTACTCAGCCTCAGCTGTAGATCTGGCCACCACATCTTGCTTCTTGCTTCGCCAAGCCACAAGATTGCCTCCAACAAACACACAATATCCTGTGGTGGATCTACGATCATCCACGCAACCTGCCCAATCAGCATCACAATATCCTTCAACTCTCAGATGCCCATGACTTCTAAACCACAGTCCTTTTCCGGGACTCCCCTTGATATATCTGAGAATTCTGTGAACAGCATCCAAATGTTGTTCCCTCGGATCATGCATGTATCTACTCACCACACTCACTGCATGAGAAATATCAGGTCTAGTGTGGCACAGATAAATGAGCTTACCAACTAGTCTTTGGTACTGCTCCTTGTCCACTAAGTCACCTCCCTCAGCACACAACTTCTGATTTGACTCAATAGGAGTAGGAGCAACCCTACAGCCCAACATCCCTGTTTCTGAAAGAAGATCCAGTGCATACTTTCGCTGAGAAAGCACTATACCCGTATTTGACCTAGCAATTTCAATCCCAAGAAAATATTTCAATTGTCCCAAATCCTTGACCTCGAACTCTTTTCCAAGGTTTCCCTTTAGCCGCATGATCTCCTCAGCATCATCTCCAGTAATCACAATATCATCAACATAGACGGCCAGAATGGTGATACGACCTTTCAAGTGCCTGTAGAATACAGTATGATCTCCATTGCACTGCTTGTATCCCATGCCACAGACTGCAAGTCTGAACCTATCAAACCATGCTCTCGGAGACTGTTTCAGCCCATACAATGACTTCTTGAGCTTGCATACCTTCCCAGCTGATTGTGGATTAGCAAATCCAGGTGGAACCTCCATGTACACCTCTTCTTGGAGATCTCCATGTAAGAAAGCATTCTTGACATCCAACTGGTGCAGTGGCCAATTGAAGTTGGCAGCACACGACACCAGCATCCTCACAGTGCTCATTTTTGCAACAGGAGCAAAGGTCTCATCATAGTCAATACCATAAGTCTGACTATATCCTTTTGCAACCAGTCGGGCTTTGTATCTATCCACTTTGCCTTCTGGAGTTTGCTTGACAGTATACACCCATTTGCATCCGACAACGCGCTTTCCAACTGGTAAAGATACCAATTCCCATGTGTCATTCTTCTTCAACGCCTGAAGTTCTTCCTGCATGGCACTGAACCATCTGGGATCTTGCTTAGCTACCTGCCATGTGTTAGGTACAGGCACAGAATCTAGAGATGCAAGGAAGGACTTATATGCAGGTGGAACAGATGCATATGAAATGTAATTCGCAATATCATTTCCCCAATTACCATACTTAACAGGAGGTTTCCCAGCATTAACCCTCGATGTTCTACGGAGTGAAATTTGAGGAGAATTGTTACCTATCAACTCTGAGTGTGAATCTGAGGAAGGACTTGGGGAAGAGCTACTTGGGACATTGGCATTCAAGGGGACAGGCGATTCAGGCTGCTCAGACTGCTCATGCTGCTCAGGCTGCTCATGTTGCTCAGGCTGTTTTGGTCTCCTTTTATACACTATCAGCTCCCCTTGTTTTTTGTTTTCACCACTCAGATTGCTATCACCACCACCATCTTCATCATTATTCAGATTACTATCACCACTCGGTCCCGACAAAGGACATGGAAAGCCGCCAATTATGATTCCATTCTCCTTCTCCCCCTCTCTACCAACACTGGTAGAGTCATCTTCGAACAATGAGTCCAACTCTGTCTTTCCTCCATAGTATGGTTCAGATTCTCGAAAAATCACATCCATACTAACAAAGATCTTTCTTTCAGTAGGGCACCAACACCTGTATCCTTTCTGATTTGAGGGATAACCTATGAAGATGCATTTAACCGCCCGCGGGTCTAGCTTTCCTACTGTCAATCTGTGATCTCTCACATAGCACACACATCCGAACACCTTGGGCGGAACAACAAAATTATTAGAGCCAAGTAGCATCTCACGTGGTGTCTTCATTCCTAACACTCTTGATGGCATCCTATTGATCAGGTAGGTTGCCGTCAAAACTGCCTCACTCCACAGAAACTTAGGTACATTCATTGTCAGCATCAATGAGCGTGTCACCTCCAATAAATGCCTATTCTTACGCTCGGCCACTCCATTTTGGGCTGGGGTATCCGGACAAGTAGTTTGATGGAGAATTCCTTGTTCGGACACAAAGGTGGCAAACTCCTTGTTAATATACTCAGTTCCATTATCTGATCGAAGGATCTTCACCTGTACTCCAAATCGAGTTTTCACAGAAGCTGAGAAATCCTTAAAGCATTTTAGTACTTCAGATTTCTGTTTCATCATGTAAATCCAAGTCATGCGTGAATAACAATCAATAAAGGTGACAAACCATCTAAATCCACTAACAGAAGTAGTAGGACATGGTCCCCAAACATCAGAATGAACAAGTGCAAAGGGCTCCAAACTTCTTAAACCAATCATTTTATAATTAGAACGAGTATGTTTTCCAAGTTCACAAGCATTACAAAATAATTTATCCCTATCAACTTTACTCATCATATCAGGATCCAACTTATTCAAACTATCAAAAGATAAGTGCCCTAATCTATTATGTTGTAACATAGCCTCTGCTTCTGCCCCTTTTCCAATAGCAGCAACGAGCATAGCAGCCTCCTTATCCAAATACCAAAGTCCCTCACGCCTGTTGCCATTCCCAAGTCTCCTCCCCGTTTCCTTTTCCTGAATCAGACATGTATTTTGATCAAAAAGAACAGTGCAATTCAATTGATCAATTAGTGAGCTAACAGAAAGCAAATTAACAGGAAAAGAAGGAACATGCAACACTGATGGTAGGGTAATAAAAGAATTACAATAGACTGAACCAAAACCCTTGACAGGTTGGGATGTACCATCAGCTGTTTGGACTGTATCTGGTTGTATTTGTTGACTAGGACAATATTCCACAAATTCATTGGATGATCCTGTTATATGACTAGATGCACCTGAATCTATAATCCAATCTACATGTGATTTAGTGGATGCAAAAGCCTGTGCCTGAATACCTTTAGTCACATGAGCATAGTAACCAACATTACCGAAGTAAGCATTGTCATCACACTCATCCAACTTTGCCTTCCCTTTAGAGCTCTCAACTTGAGATTTGAACCGACGCAGTTCCTCCAGCTCTGTCAGTTCTGTTCCAGTCACCTCTGTCGCAGCTTGGGGCTCCTCTGTCATAGCAAAATGAGCAACACCTCGACCTCCACGTCCTCGGGTTCCTCGCCCCCTATATCCATTTCCACGTCCGCGACCACCATATCCACCTCTCTGTCCTCCACCTCCTCGACCACCACCAGATTTGCGAGGCTCAGGACAATTGAAACTGAGATGTCCTTTATGTCCACAGTTGAAACAGTCCCTGTCATCTTTGATTTGGGCTCCAGGAACTACCATTGCCGAACGAACAACAGGTGAGGTTTCAGATGCCATCACCTTCTGTCTGACCTCCTCTTCCTCCATCGAAGCGATAACCTCATTCAACGATGGGAGAGACGGCAAATGACATATTACCGCCCTTCTTGCCTCAAATTTCGAGTTCAGACCCTTCAGAAAGCGAGCCACACGCCTTCTTTCAAGGTATTGCATCCCACAAAGAACATCTGTCGGATCCTTCAGTGACAAAGGATCATAGTGATCCAAATCAGCCCACAATCGACGCAACTCTGCCGCATACTCAAGAACTGATTTCTCCCCCTGGACAGTAGCATCAATTCTGTCCTCCACGTCGAGCATCATCATCACACTTCCAGCTCCTGAGTACATCTTAGCCAGAGTCTTCCAGATATCTGTCGCACTTCTAATCGATTCCACCATTCCAGCAATAGCTGGTGACACAGATGTCAACAACCAAGAAACCACTAGAGAATTCATATGACTCCATCTCGCCCACGCAGCACTCGTCTTGTCCATAATACCCGACTCATTAGCGGGTTCATTGCACTCTCCATTCACATATCCTTCAAGTCCTTTCATCTGAAGGTTCAGCAACGCCCTCCGAGACCAACTCAAATAATTTCTCGTCCCCTCAAGTTTGACATCATTAGGTAACAGCTCTATCTTCTGTACCATCTGTGACTCTAACACAGATCCGGAAGTCTTACCGGACACATTCTCCTCAAACTTCACATTCAACAATTTGGCCATATTTTCCATAACGGCCTGTAAATCCTTAGTAGTCACAGGTTCACCCATCTTAACTATCAAATATGTATTTCAAACACAAACACAACTAGAGGACGAGATCCACAATTTTTAAACACAAACCGTGCGGATGTACACGATCACGGTTTTCTACATCTACCAAAAACAAATGTCATAAAAGGAAGATGGAACACCTGACGGAAGCATACACGCAGAGAAGAGAGTGGTTGGTTCTTGCGCGATTCACAGAAGCCAACTCCTCTGGTCTTGGCGCGGTGCACGGGAGAAGCAAGTCACGGTCTTTGCGTGGCTCACAGGAGGGTGTCGCTCAAGGCACACGTGGTGTACACGCGGTGCACAGATGATAGGAGGGTTGGTCTACACGCGGTGCACAGCCCCAGCCAACGCACGAAGAGAGCAGCTGGTCCAGAGTCGCGGCTCACACGACACGCGTGAGGGAAGAGGTGCACACGCGGTCCACGAGCACGGAGAAGAGAAGAGAGATTGGGTACGGAGAAGAGATGAGCACGGAGACGAGATTGTGCGCAGCCGTCAACCGGCTCTGATACCATGTTGTTTTAGACAAGAATTAGGGTAAAACTGTAGGGATTCTGGCCTCTGTACAGAGGCTCCCTATTTATATTAATCCAGAATCATACTTTTACAAATAAGACCCTAGACTTCTATAAATAACATAAATGCTAGAAATAACAAAATAACTAATATAACTCAACAATTTCAAACTTCAAATTTCAAATCCAAATTGTTGATATTATTCAAATTAATGAAAATATGTTTCCATATAGTTTTTTGCATTATTGTTACATATATTTAGTAAAATAAAATTTGTATAGCTAAAATGCAAAAAACAGAAACCTGTTTTCCTGACCTCAATTTCACGTGCAAAATTGACCGTTAGTGCTTAATACTAGACTGTTAGATAAACTGTTAATATCTTTAAAAAATAATTGAAAAGGATAGGAAATTTCGTTTTGCATAACTTCAAATAAGAAGTCTATTCTAACTTCTAAGGTAAAGAAAAGAGGACGGCATGTGCATATTCCTACTGGTATGCACTGAAATGGAAAGTTCCAGTAGTTCAGCACTGGAGAGAACGCTGTACTGTTGTCTAGAACTTGCGAGGTAGATACAACCATAGCTGGACAGTTGCTTTTGTTTCCATTTTAACTTTTGGGTTTTGTGGCCAAGACGCCAAGTTACTTGAGATTCAAAACTAAAGTAACAAATAAGGAATGGAATGTCCGGTTTGTGTCCAAATTCCAAAAGGAATGAAAACAAAGAATAGAAGTTTACTTTGTTGTCAAAGGTCAAAACAAATTTTGTCTTGATCTCGGTAGAATAGAGGCTTTTATTTATTACTTGTATTGAACGATAAAAAAGATAATTTGTTCCACCTAGGAATCTTACTTTTGAGGGGGGAAAAGCATAATTTGTTAGGAAATTGTTTGATTGTTTCATGCGAAAAATTATCGTGAAGTTGTTTCTAGTGAAAAAATTTCAACAAATTAACACTCTAATAAAAATTTTTATTACAATGCACGTAATATATACTTTGTACGTCATTCAATGAGTTATTTCATTGCTCAATAAAGTTGGCTAATCGAAAATATATATTAATAATGATAAAAATTGCTCTGAAATGTAATTTGAAAATGACCCTTGCTTTTCAACACAAAAAAAAGTCTAGAAAGCACATTGTCAAATCCTGATGAATCAAAGATTCCAACAACTTTCCCTTAAAAGGAAAAAGAAATGAATTCATAACTTTCGTAATGACAAGCGGAGCCAGGAAATTTCAATATGGGATTCGAAATTAATATTAAAAATTTAAAAGTCCAGCTATATATGGAGATCATAATAGACTAATTCTTACATATTTATGGGGCTCGAAAATGAATACTTTTTAAATAGTTTACTTAAATAACATACAAAATTATGTATTTATATGCCTAATTAATAAACAAATGAGATCAATTGCACTCCATTTGACTCACTTGTCTTTCGCCTCTGTTCGTAATATATGAGATTTTCCAATTTATATTAGAAACTGTGAGTCACAATATTGGGTCAAGTTGCAACCGTCATCATGGGTCAAAATTAGATATCATTCTTCAGTAAATAAGTGGCGGTAAATAACTCAATTTTTTATATTTATTTTGGGGAACTGTCCTTGATCTGGCAGGATCACCGGTCATTACGCCATCGTTTAGGGATGTTTGGTCTAATTTCTCTACACTTGTTATTGTTACAAACCCCTTAGAATTCTAATTTCTCTACACTTGTCACAAATATCGTTTCACCGTGGAATATGTTATATTTGAATTTATACTCCCAATGACATATATAGTTAATATTTTTTTGTTAAAAATAAAATAAATAATGGATAAGTTGATAACATTTATCATGACAATCTTAATAATATTCAAGAGTTCAAAATTTAGAAATGATATATATGGTATTATGTTTATAAAATGATGAAATTTTCTATAACCTCTAATCCTCTATGTTTCAATTCTACCATGCAGCAATTGATTCAAACTTTTCAATGATTAAAAATTACTGCAATTTGCAATACTTTGATTCTTAAATAAACTCTATGCCCAACAACATAATTATTGGAGCAAAAAATAATAATATACTATTATACTTATAAATTTATTTTATAATTTTCAATCTCATTTAACTTTATTTCAATCATCGAAACGAACACTAAATTCCAAAGTCCTAACTGATTTGGATGTTGTCTAATAAGCTCGTAGAAAACATTGACCATTTTTAGGAGAAGAGGATGATTATAGTGTCCAATGTGTGCCTCCAAATGTCTAAATCTTATTATTTTTTAATTTAAAATTCAAACGTCGAATTTAAGCTACTGAACTTGTTTGATTTAACAAGCGAAGCATTTTTATGGAGACTTCATAAATTTTGAAGTTCACTTGATAACTGATTAAGATGTGAAAAAAATGAACGAATCTTAATAAATATGATAGATTAATTATATTATGTTCATGTTCCGGCCATGTTTTGTATATCAAATGACCTCCAAAATTTATAAAACTTATACAAAGACACATCGCTCTTTAAATTGAACACGTTCTATGATATTGTTTTGATCCGATATTTGAATTTAAATTCTAAAAAAGTAATCTCTATCTCTATCTCTACTCCTTATAAATGCACGGATCCAAGATGTGTTACGCGCTAGATCTAGCGTGTAAACACACGTTTGTACGGTTCGATCGATTTGATCTGTGGCTGGATATCGATCGCTAAACGAAGCAACAATATGTTTTGATTTTTCGTCTAATAAAAAATAAATTAAACAACATATCTTTGTTTACTTAATATTATTTTATTTTTTTATTTTCCCACATATTATGGCAACTTTTGCCGGTAAAGACTAAAATGTGGATAGTTAGGGACACTCAAAATGTAGATTGTCGGACGTTTGTACCGGAGAAATTCTAGAGGAACGTGAGATGTCGAAGTATTTTTTTTTATTTTTTTTTTAGTATGAGATGTCGAAGTATAAAGGCGAGATACTAGCTCTCGAAACAAGAAATTAATACAAATTATAGAGTCTCAGCTTGGTGATTTGAGTATTTGACCCATGCCTGTTTCAAATGAAGCAACTAATTCAAGCACCATAAGCACACTAAATTGGTCAAACTCAAACGCCAGGTTCATTCAGTAAATATTGTGATCATTAAATTAAAACAAGACCTACCCCACCAAGTGCACAACCAGGTTGGAAGATTCTGGCGCCTCCTAAAATTAAGAACCAAAAGAAATTTATTTTTTTCCCCTTATCTTTCATACCAGAAAGCCTAGAACTGCCAGAGCTATGAGACACACGGCCCACATATTTTTTTGTGACCTTTTTCTACTTTTCAACACCCTCGAATTCCAAGTGGATATTTCAAATTGTTTTTTTCAAGAAGAGATAATGGGATGACAACCAAACTAAGCAATTCGCCTACCAATTGCATGCTGAATAGATAAAAGAAGGAAAATAAGATTTGCCTTTGATAATTGGAACCTTTTATTGCTAATTTATAAGATCTACAATTTATGCTAAACTTTTTTAATTAAGATTAATATAGAAAAAATATTTTTAATTTAAGCTTTTTGTTAACAAAATTTGACGCATCAGATTCTGATAATTTCAGCTAGTTTATTTTTTTTTCTTTACTTCTTTTTTCGAGCTAGTTAGATGTGGAGTCCTTGTGTCCGTTGTACAATTTTTTTTTTCTTTAAAGTAAAAAGTATTATATTATTTAATTGTTTCAAACAGTAAATGTTTTTTTTAAAAAAATAGCATTTCAAATAAATTATAACCTTTCGATAAAGTCAGTTGGACCGTCCAAGATTTTTCAAATGCATTGGAGCAACACTATACAATACAATCAAAAATTGAAAAATATTTAATATATTTTTTTTTTGTGCAGTAGGTATTTTCGTTAAAGGCAGACGGCATAAAATTATAGTGAAAAAGAATTGATACCCCGATACTCTTCATTTTGATCTAATAAAATAAACTCAAATAAATTAAATTAACAACTGGAAGTATAAAATGCCTATAATTTTGGTATAATATGATAATCACAAATATTCTTTCATTATATTTCATTTTTTTTTTTTGAAAAAGAGCCACCCAAATAAGATAGCCTGCATACTCACTGATGCAAGATATTCGGATACAGTAAAGAGGATCATTTATATATGATCACCAAAAGAAAGTAAAAAGAAACAGAAAAGACAAAATAAAACCTAATTGATCCAGAGAACTAACAACACAGCACAACTAAACAAAGCATCAACCACATTATAATTCATAATCTAATTACAATTATGAAATGAGTTCTAAGTTTCTGCATTTTGCATCAAGAAATTGGGAAAATTGGATTTCAATTTGTATCAGGATAAGAAGTTGACAAATCAAATGGTTGATTGAATTGTGATTACTCTGCACTTATAATAATTTATTATTTTTGTATTATACAAAACACGTTCAAAATTATAGGATTTTTGGACAAGAATGCATGGCTTTGTAATTAGAATAATTTACAACAGTTCGTGATCACTGTGTTGGAGATTGGAGTGAGAAATGCTAATGAAAAAAATTATATAACTATACGGACGTCAAAAATATAAATATTGGTACTCTCAATAAATAGAAATTACGTATGCTGAAATCAAATTTGACAAGGAGATTGTCATTCAAAAACTATTATTTTTGTATTGTAGTACAGCTTAATAAATTGCAGAGGAAATGACCAGTTATGCAATGATATGCTGCTGTATGTGGGACAGCTGGTACTCTAAACAAAGAGAATGGGTCCTGCTAATTTTGTAGGTGCATGTGACAATGTTCACTCTTGTTTAGAAGAAAACAAGTCTCAGAGACTGGAGCAGGTTGTTAATCTAATAATTCAAAAAGAAAACCTGAGGTAGAAATATAGAATGTCCAGCTTCCATTATTGCCACCTCATTTTGGTTGGTCAATTAATCATAGATATCCATGTTAATATGCTATTATTGTTCTCTGAGATGGAACTTTTTGAGTCTAAACCTAAATTAAACAAAACTAATTATTATTTTCTTTTGAATTGTGACAAAAGAAGTAAAAATCTTTATTAGCAATCTGTGGGTAGTTTTATCTACATTGTAATTCAGATATTAGTATCGTACGGATCACAATCAATCAATATGGAAAGAATTTGTGCCGAATACTCTGAATTGGATAACTTGAAATAATGATTTTGTCTTTCTGTATTCAATGAAATGAAGAATTTCTGCTCTGTTTTGCTGAAACCGTACCTGCACACAATTGAGAAGATATTCTTTTCTAATTCAATTAAAGCAACCATTCCTAAATGGAAAAAAAAAAAAAAAAAATCATTGTCAATATTGGAAAATTGTTGTTGCCATGCATGTCTGGTAGGGTCGCCAGCTGGCTCCAATGTTGTTGAATGTTCATCCAATTATTTACCTCTTTTTTTTTTTTTTCTTTGCCACTTTTCAAAAACTTTTGTTTTGACAACATCCAATTTTCCCTATTATGTTTTGGGTACATAGTATCTATTTCATACTATAGGATACTACATTTTTAGTTTTTTTTTTCTTTTTCTTTTCTCTAATTTGTGTGTGTGGGGGTGGGGGAGGGGGTTATTGTTCTAGGGTGTGTTTGGATACTAACGCGAACAGCCTGTTCGCGAACAGCGTCTGTTCGTGCGAACCAAACAACACGCGAACAGTCTGTTCCGCGAACAAAACCCCATGTTCTTGGTTCCTGCTTTTTGGCGAACTAGAGACGAACTAAATCCTGTTCGCGAACCCCTTGTTCACCCCTTGTTCGTGTGTAAACCAAACACACCCCTAATGTATATTTTCATTTTCATGTTTGTTCTTGTAACTTTTATAACAGCAAGCCAACAAAAATTTTGCTTGTGATCATACAAATTTTACCAAGTGCATGTGCCATACATCACAGCACCACCAACACAAGTAGGAAGTATGAGCTCCAAAACCAATTTCAATTACAAAATAAATTAATTCAGTTGGTGCGGGTGAATTGAAAAGCTTGGTAAAGTTATAAGGAAGTGGCAGTCAGTGTGCGCATCAGCACGCTATCTGAACCGCTCACAATTATTCAGATCAAAGGTGAAAGGTCCAGATCTTCTGGAACTCATTCAATTATTTCCGGGTAATTGGAGAGGAGCCCAACTGAAGTTCGAGTGGATTGGGTTACAATACATGGGCTCATTGGTTGATTGGACGGACCCTACTATAGGATTTGAGTTATTTCATGTATCTGTTTAGAAAACCTGGTCACTTGTTATTCAAAAAAAAAAAGAAAACCTAGTCACCGTTTGGTTGTTTGAGGCATGTTAGTTATGTACCTCTGTACTTGCATTGCAGCCAAGAAGGTATTACCCAAGTTGTGATTTAATTAGGTAGAAGGATAGCTGACTAGGTTGGGTTGATTTCCCTTTTAGTTACTTAGTAGTTTCGGCTTGTGTTGTTTATCCGCATCGTCAAACTGCGTTACTGCACACAAGGTGTTTGGTAAAATTCCCCAGTGAGTTTTTTGTTTAAATAGGATCTGATAAACATTCCAACTAGCTATGATCTTATTCAAGATGATTTTGTATACAAGGACAAAGGTCAGCAAATGTAACAGCTCAATTATGTATGTGATTGAGAAAAGAAAAGAAGGAAGGGGCCTGGCCTAGCTGTAGAACCTGAGTGTATGCCTCATGTACCGAGGTAGAGAGTGAGAGAGATGAGAAAGAAGAAGAGGAGGACAGTTCGGAGGTGAGTGGTACTTGGTTCATGCTCTGTTGAATATTACAGTTTACAAAAGGACCTTGTGGAACTAAATATGACAAATAAATGGTTCCTAATGTTTCCTTTTCAGGCACAGTTGGATCAGTTGAACGTCAACTGCTTCATGGGCTAAAATAAATTGATGCAAACCCCACTATTGAGAAAGACGAATGCCAATATAACAAGCAGGCTTCAAAACCAGCATTCGATTAAACTGCTACAGCAGCCATATCAGGTACTTAATTCTGAAGGGTTACTGTGTGATTTCAGATTACGTTTCAATTTATTTCCTCCTAGCCACTTAACAATCATCACAGTGTGGAAGTTCCCATGATATTTTTCTCTTTCTTCTAAGCAATACAAAAATAATATAGAACAAAATATAAATTTTTTTAAAAGATTAATTTGAAGGCATTACCATAGTTCCTATTTTGTTCACATTCAAGCTACAATCAAACACAACAATAACATACATTGTACCTATGTTGTTAACCTTACAAAACACCAAACTGAAATATCAAAAGTTATAAATAATATGGAAAGCAATCACAAATCACTAATCAGGTCCCATGAATATGAATTCCCTCAATAGTGCTCCAGTGGCAAAATATATACCAAAATTTAAGACAAAATAGAACAGATTAGCATATTACTACATTTTTTTGCCTTGAAGTCCTAGAAGGAACTCTGACTCAACTTTATTTAATCCAAAGAAGAAGAAAACACACAGGGAAAATAATGTCCATTACATAACTATACCTTCTGAAGTACAAGTGGTTGGCATGACAGATCCTGCATGTACTATGTCAGGAGAAGCCTGTAATATGAAATGGAATACATGTTTTATCAATTCAACGACCTTAAGCCTTAAGGGAACTTGAAAGAATATGAAAAGAAATAGTTTAAATTGCATATACTTAGGGTTTTATAATATTCACAAATTTAAAAGATGAAAAATGAAAAATATAATACTTTACTCTTGCACTGCAATTAGTGTGCTGATATATATCTAGTTAACCCAGTTCCATTTCAAATTCTTGAATAGAGGAGAATGAGCTGATGGAAAAGGGTAAAATTTAGAAAAAAACATGGTGGTGTTGTAAGATGTTTATCAGTTAAGGAGTATTCTTAAGGGCCTATGAATAAATATTAGACCATTAGTTTGAGGATACCTGGCTACCTATAGGTAAAAGACAGCCTATCACATAGATCTAGCAAACTTAAGTTGCCAAAAATATTTCTTATTTTGCTGTATCATGAAATATCATCACGAATAATGAATGAATAATGAAAATTGAATGGCAAAATAGTAGATTTTGCAGGATCAAAATGGCAAATACACATGTTGTAGAAACTTACAAGGATGCAGCAACCAAATCAACTTGTGAGTAATTGATACTAATTCTCAAAACTTTTTCCTACTGAATGATTATGAATGCAAAATGAAAAAAAAAAGAGGAGCTATACGGCTATACCTTGCCTTCAAATTATTTGTGGTATTTTCTTCCATCTAGATAACCTGACAGTTGAAATGATAAATTTTGTGGGTTCCCTTGTTGAACCCTCCAAAATTCATATCTCTGCAGATCATCCACTTGAGGTTTATGAGGTGCTCAATTCCCTTTGGGAACTTCACAAGCTGGTTCAGTTCCTGAAACCGAATCTGTTCAAGGCTCACCATGGTGTCCTGCTCTATCTCCACTTGAATCAGGTTGGGCATATGTTTCAATACCAGAATCTTCAATTTCTGGAACCACCCAGCCTTAAATATCAGCCTCTGTCCTTGATATGCTTTTTGGAGGGCCAAGAATGTGAGGTTTTTTAAATGTGAAAGAGTTGGCAGGGGATCATTTTGTAGTTGGGACCATCCGAGCCATAACTCGTGAATACCTTTCCCCGATGTTTGAAACAAAGGGGATTCAAGCATGTTTTCTTTTAGTCGTGCATTGAGAATTAACTTCTGTATCTGTGGCAGGTTCAGGTTTTCCAATTGGAGAAGCTCATTTTCATGGCTTGCATTGATAGCTAATTGGGAAAGGGAGCTCATCCTTGATAATGACCTGCATAACCTTGTTGACTCGTTCTCTTTCACATTCCATATTCTGATGCTTCTTAGTTGAGTTAAATTTCCTAATTCTTCAGCTACCATAGAATTTGAGGCCACTGCCTTTAGAGTTTGCAAGTCTTTCAGGTAAAAAAGCCCCTTAGGTACATAGATTCCTGAACGACTTGGAAACAACTTAAATGTACTATCTATAAGAACCTCTGCATAGAGGTGCCGCAATTTCTTGAGCTTCACTATTCCATCAGGTAACTTGCATATCTCAGACTCCATGAGATCCAAGGTTTGCAAATCATGAAGTTTCTCAATGGAATCTGGTAAAAGCTTCACCTTCGTGTTTCTCAGACCCAAATAATGGAGATTGAACAAGTTTCCTATGTTATGAGGCACACTGTGAATGCTCAAGTTCTCCAAACTCAACACAGTAAGAAAGGTTAACTTCAGAATATCTTTATTTAACAGCGGAGAATCCAACATTGAAATATCAAATGTCATGAGAGTTCGGAGTTGTTGTAATGGGACTTGGTAGCCAATATTATTACCATATTTAATTACAGATAGCCGGCGAACATGTGCATCCCTATTTATGAACTCACCCTCAAACATCAAACAGAAGTTATCCTTCATGCATAAAGAGGTTGCCAACATCCGGAATGTGCCATGTATTTGGCATTTTTTTACTCGACCAGAGTAATTTTTCTTTATAACTCGTAACATGCTGTGATTTATAAGCTCTGAAAGATAGCCCTCTGCTGTCTCCTCTAATGTACTTCCACCAATTTGTTCTACAAAACCTTCAGCTATCCAAAGCCTTACGAGTTTCTTTCTTGCAAAAAGATAATCCTCTGGAAACATACAACAGTAAAGAAAACATTGTTTTAGGTGTTTTGGGAGATAGTTAAAACTAAGGTTTAGAACATTTTTCAATCGATGAAGGGTTGTGTTATTTTCTAATTCCCATGGAAGTTGATCATGTATCCGTTTCCATTCAGATTCATTTTTTCCACACAGAAGGCTTCCGAGACATACAAGGGCTAGGGGCAACCCATTGCACTTTGAAACAATCTGTATTGCCAACTTTACCAGGGGAGGTGGACATGCATGGTTTTGTTCGAACTGAAATGCTTTATTAGAAAAGATCTTCCATGATTCCTTGACAGGTAAAGGTGTTAGCTCCAACCTATTGCTCTCTCTTGCAAGAGAAGCCACATCAGCATTTCTGGTTGTAATTATTATTCGGCTTCCTTGTTGACCATCAGCAAAAACATCACATATACGCTGATAGGAATTTTGATCCCATGCATCATCTAATACAATTAGATACTTTGTTTGTTGTAAGAGTCTCCTTAGAGTCTCTTTCAATCCTCTGAGATCCATGTGGTCCGTTTTAATTTGATTACTCTGTCTATTACTACATATTTCAAATATGAGTTTTCTTATGACGCCATCAGGCTTATATGCTTGTCCGATGCGAATCCATGCATGACACCTAAAGTGTTCTTTTTCTCTGTCAAAAACACTGGTAACCAGGGTAGTTTTTCCAATGCCACCCATTCCCCAAACTGAGATTAGAGAGAGGTGCGGCTCCTTGGAATTTATCAAGTTTGTCAGTTTTTTTCTATTTTCATCAATTCCTACAATGTCAGGTTCATCAGTCAAATAGGCAGTGACAGGTTCTTGTACTGGAAGTTGATTTGCATTGTTTGTACTACTTCCAGGTTCAGCACTAGTAACGGAAACCCATCGTTCTTTCAAATCTCCGAGAAGCTTAAGACTTTTCTCAGCTGTTTCCAGTCGAGAGGCTATTTGTTTTACAGCAATTAATGACTTTGGCTCTTTGAAAAGACTCTTCAGATAAAATCTCTTGCCAAATTTCTGATTACCAACTAGGTGTATGAATTCATCCCCTATATCTTTAATTCGGTCAGCTGCGTTTTGTACTTCTACTAACCAAGCCACCATGGTTTTGTTGCTCTGGTCATTTATATCCATCTGATCAAGAAGTGATTGCATGACTCGGAGCTCCATTTTAATATTATTCATTCTTGTTTCGAGGTCTGAAATTGTAGGGGCAAGTTCTGAAGCATGTGAGCTGGCTAGCCTCACTATTTCTGTAGCCAATGCCTCGCCAAGTAGTTCAAGAGCAGCCAGAACAGCAGCTTCTGCCATTCTTGGGCTCCTCTTCTTGTTTATTCGTAATCTAATTTCTTTCAACGGTGTCTTTGTCAGTCTGCAGTTGTTCAAAGCAGAAGCTGTAATTAGTCCCTTTGTTTGACTTGATTCATTTGATCTATTTAATACAGAGCTATTGAACGCTTCTGTTGGTACTGCTGTTGAAGTAGCTTATGACAGGTACGGATGTACCTAAAAAAATTTTACGTACCCATAGCCAATGAGATTGCTAAGCTCTTGTTCTTACTTGTTTGAGTTTTACTTGATATGAGCAACTTAGTTGTGCTCGGTGTGAAGAAGCTTGAAACCGAAGGTTTTCTAGAAAAGAAGGAACTAGCTCCCTGGAGGTTTTAGTCGGTTTAGGTCTTAATTCTGATTGGCTATAGTTATAGTAGCTGTTGGTTTCAAGAGAATGCAATAGATTGTATAATGCATATTGTAATGCCTTATACTTTCAGAACTAAGTATTGGGGTTTAATTCTGCGTTGCCATTTTTGTTCTAGTCAGATATCATTTTAACTATATATTATATATATTATGTCAGTCCACCACAATACTTCTTATCAATATTTAGATATATTGAAGTGCCCTGCTTGCTATACCATAAATTCTAGAAGTGAAACTAATGTTCCACTAAAGTCAGATTCCACATAATCTACATTGTTAAAGCAAAAAATGGTTTTGTGTTACGAACAGAGACAGATCTATTATGGGGCAAGCTATGGTGAGTGCTTGCTCTTAATATTCCATATCAATGATATTTGTTTTCACTTCTTTTTTAGTAATATTCAATATATTTAATGCATTAAGATCGACTATCTAATGAGAAAGAAAATACGCCTCTTTTTAAATATTTAATAGACTGTATGGATCCACCATCGGTGACAATAACCAGTTACGGTAATAAAAAATTTGGAAAGGGCGACCCGCTTTTAATTATTAAAATTAAAAGCTATGGATTTGTCCATGAAATTAAGTTGCTTCATTATTATTTTTTGTAATTTGGTTTCATTATTCAAAATGAAACAGGTAGCGCTCCCACCTTCTTTCAAAAAAAAAAAAAAAAAAGAGATTCATTGACCATTAAATTAGAAAACTGCTAATTGTTATATTATATTTAACATAACATAATATTGGAATATAATATTTAAAAAACTGCCAATTTTTATATATTTTTATTTAACATGGTTGGAATATTATATTAATTTAACATAGTTGGTATATTATATGTAACAAGTTTGAAAGGGGGCACTTAAAAGTATGACTGGGAGCTAACTATCGAGTAAATGCTTATTAACCATAATTCAGTAATTATAATGCGGTTGAAAGGTGCAAATAAAATTTCAGTTTTGAAGTGAGAAAATTTTCTCGCTAGTCAAATCATTAGTTCTCTAATTAAAATATTTTTTAAAAAATATAATTTCAGTACAACTAAGAAATAATGTATATAAATATAATCTTTAATAATCCAAGCATCGATTAGATATATAAATATAATTTAGTACATCTAACAAGCAATGAATTTTAGACAAAATAATACTTATCAAGCACTAATTTAGACCTAGACTGAGTGAAAAATGTAACTTCCCTATAAAGGAAAATTCGTGGAAAATTTGCCTTTTGTTTAATGAATAGGAGCAAGGTTCTCTAAACAGAGGATGTGGAACAATCCTCTTCTGGATATCCGAAGGTTGAGAGGGTGCGTTGAAATTCGTGCTACCTCATATTATTTCCTATGTAATTATAGAACTTCCATATAAAATCGGATGGATTAATTGTTGGGGTATGCTACAAGGGGCTGTTTTTTATTTTTTGTTTTTTTTTCTTGATTGAAAAAGAGAGGTCTTTGCCATCTATCTTTTTTGAAATAAAAGATGCATGCATGACTTGAATTCTTAATTTCTTTAGAACTATTCTAGTGCTTTTACCACTTAGCATGCCACATGCATAACTGCATATATGCTACATTGTTTTGACTGGAGCTATGCATCATTTTTTTTTTCTAGGAATTAATGAAAGGTGAGAAACTAGTGTTGGATTTTTTAAAAAATCTTAAGAATTCAACCTCAAAATTAACGTGTAACAGTAGATTAACTTGAAAGTACATCTCTCGACAAGCCGAAAACTGTAGAAATGGAGGAGGATACTATTGAGCATCTCGGATCAGTCGCGTCTATTTTCCTCTAAGAGTACTATATTTCTGACGGTTTTCAAGAGGACAGCTAGGTTTTTTTCATTTGATCAGTTCACTGATTAAAAACAAAGCGAGAGCAATTCATAACGTTACCTTGGTTGAAGTGGAGAGTGCTTATTCCATGCCACGCACTAATTGCATGCTTTTCTTTTGTCTCAGCACACCTAGAAGGAGTGTAATGGGTTTAATGAAAGAGCAAAGAAAGCAAAGAAATTGAGGAGATCTGAGATGGTAATGTACCTAATGTGGCAATTAATGTCACTTATCTAGACTGGAGGAAGCAATAGAACTGGGTAGTAGGCTTAGGCTAGTAGCACTTGTAAAGTCTTCGTCAAAGTCAACCCCAAAATAGTAAGTGAAAAGTCAAAACCCTTCTATTGGACAATCTGGCCTTAACAATTAATGCGCTTCATATACAGTAAAAAGATTCCAATTTTCATTTCAACGCATCCCCAATTATTAGCTGCATCTACTTTTCATTCCTCAAGCATCATTGTATGCCAAAGGGTGCAAAGATTAAGAGCTCTATGAAACTCCTTTTTGTTTGTTTGCTTTTTATTTTTTATTTTTTATGATTGACGATACAACAAAGTATTTGGCATTGTTCTTTTGTTTTTCAAATATTCAACAAATGACCTTTGATGTGAATAGTCGACCTTTTTCTAAGAAATCTTTTTAAGAATCTAAAGATCATGAAATTGAAAAAAAAATGAAACTTGTTATGCACATATGCAAAATGTGGACCTGATCTAATTAAGACGACTCCTCGTCCTTTACACAGAAAATATCAAGTGAGACGGCCTCAAGTTATGCCACAATTAATCTCTTTGACGATAAGTGCGACCATGATAAGACAATAATTTTTTTTTGTAAGAAAAAACCAATAAAATCTATTTTTTGGAGAAAATTATATTTTATTAGATGAATATATAGTCATTTTGCTAATACATAGAACGTATGCATGGAGCATAATTAATAGTTTTATTTTTGATTTGGTGATGCATGCATGTGTATTGGTTTATAACAACAAGAGAAACTGATTGCATTTGTGAAGAAGTGTGAAGAAGCTGTTATATTGGTTGCAGCTCTTCTTGGGCTTTTCCGCAACACATTACTTACGTTCCCACTGACAGGAACCAGTTGGCAATTATGCACAGAAAGTGTTCGACGAAATTCTCCAGCGAGGAGATTATTGTTGAACTTCAGATTTGGAAGTATAATTCTAACTGTAAACTTGACCAAAGCTGGGTTTGGTATATGCCAGGATACAAAAATGCCACTTGCAAAAACTAATTCAACTTCAACACTTTTTACTGCACAACACAGATCAAGCTCCTCTATTCCAATCCTTGACAAGGTGTAACGCAAATGAACCAATTCACAGATATTTTTCTAGTTCATGTTGTCCACTCTACATTGTTAGTTTACAAAATTAGGTCACCATTGAGTTTTTTGAGGTATGCCAGTTATGTACCTCTACTTGCGTTGCAGCAGAGACAGGATCACCCAAGTTGTGGCCCAATTAGGTAGCAGGATAGCTGACTTGGTTGGGTTCTTGTGTGTAGTTTACCTGCAAGGCCAACATGCGTTACTGCACACAAGGTGTTTGCTGAACTTCCCCAGTGAGTTTTCCTTTTAAATTGGATTTGGAAAGCATATTCCAATTGGCTGTGATCATATTCGGAGGTGAGTGTACCAGCTCATGCTGCGATTATAACCTCTCATTGAATTGCATGATACACCTTCACATACTGCAATTATAATAACTTAATTTGTAATTTTTGTACATTTAAATGGGGAATTATAATAATAACTTACTATTTGTAATCATGAATATTAGTATCGTACGGATCACAATCAATCGATATGGAAAGAATTTGTGCAGAATACTATGAATTGGATAACTTGAAATAATGCATTTGTCTTTTTTTGTATTCAATGCAATGAAGAATTTTTGCTCTGTTTTGCTGAAACCGTATCTGTACACAATTGGGAAGATATTCTTTCCTAATTCAATTACTGCAAGTCTGCAACCATTCCTAAATGAACAAAAAATTCATTGTCACTATTGGAAAATTGTTGTTGCCATGCGTGTTTGGTAGGGTCGCCAGCTGGCTCCAATGTTGTTGAATGTTCATCCAATTGTTACTTTTTTTTTTCTTTGCCATTTTTCAAAAACTTTTGTTTTGACAGCATCCAATTTTCCCTATTGTGTTTTGGGTACATAGTTTCTACTTCATACTATAGGATACTACCTTTTTATTTTATTTTTTTTTATTTGTGTGTGTGTGTTGGGGGCGGGGGGGGGGGGGGGGGTGGGGGTCTTCTTATCTATATTTTCATTTTCATGTTTGTAACAACATTGTTCTTGTAACTTTTATAACAGCAAGCTAACAACATTTTCATGTGCCATACATCATAGCAACACTTACACAAGTAGGAAGTTTTCGCTCCAAAACCAATTTCAATTACAAAATAAATTAATTCAGTTGGTGCAGGTGAATTGAAAAGCTTGGTAAAGTTACAAGGAAGAGGCTGTGTGCACCTCAGCACGCTGATCTGAACCATTCACAATTATTCAGATCAAAGGTGAAAGGTCCAGATCGTCTGGAACTCATTCAATTATTTCCTAATTGGAAAGGAGCCCAATTGAAGTTTGAGTGGATTGGGTTATATGGGCTCATTGGTTAATTGAACCCTACTATAGGTTTGAGTTGATTCATGTATGTTTAGAAAACCTGGTAACTTGTTATTCAAAACAAAATAAAAGGGAAAAGAAAACCTGGTCACCGTTTGGTTGTTTGAGGAATGTTAGTTATGTGCTTATGTACCTCTACTTGCATTGCAAGCTTGCAGCCAAGAAGGTATTACCCAAGTTGTGATTTAATTAGGTAGAAGGATAGCTGACTAGGTTGGGCCGATTTCCCTTTTAGTTATTAAGTTATAGTAGTTTCGGGTTGTGTAGTTTACCTGCAATGTCAATCTGCATTACTGCACAGAAGGTGTTTGGTAAAATTCCCCAGTGAGATTTTTGTTTAAATAGGATCTGAAAAGCATTCCAACTAGCTCTGATCTTATTCAAGATAATTTTGTTATACAAGTTCAGCAAATGTAACAGCTCAATTATGTATGTGATTGAGAAAAGAAAAAAGGAGGGGCCTGGCTTACCTGTAGAACCCGTGTGCATGCCTCATGTACTGAGGTAGAGGGAGAGAGATGAGTAAGAAGAAGAGAAGGATAGTTCGGATGTGAGTGGTACTGGTTCATGCTGTGTTGAATATTACAGTTTACAAAAGGACCTAGTTGAACTAAATATGACAAGTAAATGGTTCCCAATGTCTCATTTTCAGGCATGGTTGGATCAGTTGGATGTCAACTGCATCGGCATGGCATGGTCTAAAATAATTTGATGCAAACCTCACTAATGAGAAAGACAAATGCCAATATAACAAGCAGGCTTCAAAACCAGCATTCGATTCAACTGCTACAGCTACAGTTGCCATATCAGGTTAATTCTGAAGGGTAATTGTATGATTTCAGATTACTTTTCAATTTATTTCCTCCTAGCCACTTAACAATCATCACAGTGTGGAAGTTCCCATGTTATATTTCTCTTCTTCTAAGTAATATAAAAATAATATAGAATAAAATATGAATAATTTTTTAAGATTAATTTGAAAGCATTACCAAAGTTCCAAGTTTGTTCACATTCAAGCTACAATCGGACACAACAATAACATGCATTGTACAAATGTAGTTAAACTTACAAAACACCATACTCAAATGTAAAAATTTTATAAATAATATGGAAAGCAATCATCACTAATCAGATCCCATGAATGTGAATTCCCTCAATACTGCTCCAGTGGCAGAATATGTAGCAAATTATTAAAGTCAAAATATAACAGATTAGCAGAATACTACATTTCTTGCCTTGGAGTCTAGAAGGAACTGGGACAAGTTTATTTAGTCCAAAGAGCAAATATTGTCCATTACATAACTACTACCTTGTGAATTAGAAGTCCCTTAGGCACGACAGACTCTGCATGTAATATATCAGAAGAGCCTGTAATAAGAAATGGAATACATGTTTTGTCAATTAAATGGTCTTAAGGGAACTTGAAAGAATATGAAAAGAAGTAGTTTAAATTACATATGTAGGTTGTATAATATTCTTTTTGAGGGTCTAGGTTGTATAATATTCACAAATTGAAAAGGTGAAAAACAAAATATGTAATACTTTACTTTTGCACTGCAATTAGTATTCTGGCATTTATCCTATAAACCAAGTTCCATTTCAAACTCTTGAATAGAAGAGAATGAATGGATGGAAAACGGTAAAATTTAGAAAAAAAGCATGATGGTGTTGCAATTAAGATGCTGATCAGTGGAGGAGTATTCTTAAGGGCCTATGAGTTAAATATTAAAACATTGGTAGTTTGAGGATATTTGGCTACCTATAGGTAAAAGACATCCTATTAAATAGATCTAGAAAACTTAAGTTACCAAAAAACACTTTTTATTATTTTGTTGTTTCACTAAATATTATCACAAATAGTATATGAATGATGAACATTGAATGGCAAAATGTAGATTTTGTAGGATCAAAATGCCAAATAAAAGGACTAGAACCCTTACAAGGACACAGCAACCAAATCAGCTCATGAGTAATTGATACTAATTCTCAAACCATTTCATACTAAAAGATTATGAATGCAGAATGAAAAATCAAAATAATTGGAGGTATGCCTTGCCTTCAAATTATTTGCGGTATTTTCTGCCATCTAGACAACTTGACAATTGAAATGGTAAATTTTGTGGGTTCCCTTGTTTTCCAACCCTCCAAAATACATATCTTTGCATATCAGCCACTTGAGGTTCATGAGGTGCTGGATTCCCTTTGGGAACTCCATTAGCTTGTTCAGTTCCTGAAACATAATCTGTTCAAGGCTCACCATGGTGCCCTGCTCTATCTCCACTTGAATCAAGTTGGGCATATGTCTCAATACCAAAATCTTCAATTTCGGGAACCACCCAGCTTTAAATATCAGCCTCTGTCCTTGATATGCTTTTTGGAGGGCCAAGAATGTGAGGTTTTTTAAATGAGAAAGAGTTGGCAGGGGATCATTCTGTAGTTGGGACCATCCGAGCCATAACTCATGAATACCTTTCCCCGAAGTTTGAAACAAAGGGGATTCAAGCATGTTTTCTTTTAGTTGTGCATTGAGAATTAACTTTTGAATCTGTGGCAGGTTCAGGTTTTCCAATTGGAGAAGCTCATTTTCATGGCTTGAATTGATAGCTAATTTGGAAAGGGAGTTCATCCTTGATAATGACCTGCATAACCCTGTTGAATCGTTCTCTTTCACATTCCATATTCTGAGGCTTCTTAGTTGAGTTAAATTTCCTAATTCTTCAACTACCATAGAATTCGACTCCACCGCCTTTAGAGTTTGCAAGTCTTTCAGGTAAAATGGCCCCTTAGGTGCGTAGATTCCTGAACGACTTGGAAACAACTTAAATGCACTATCTATAAGAACCTCTGCAAAGAGGTGCCGCAATTTCTTGAGCTTCACTATTCCATCAGGTAACTTGCATATCTCAGAACCCATGAGATCCAAGGTTTGCAAATCATGAAGTTTCTCAATGGAATCTGGTAAAAGCTTCACCTTTGTGTTTCTCAGACCCAAATAATGGAGATTGAACAAGTTTCCTATGTTATGAGGCACACTGTCAATGCTCAAGTTCTCCAAACTCAACACAGTAAGATATGTTAACTTCGGAATATCTTGAGTTAACAATGAAGAATCCATCATTGAATGATCAAATGTCATGAGAGTTCGGAGTTTTTGTAACGGGACTTGGTAGACAATATTATTACCAGATTTAATTACAGATAGCCGACGAACGCATATATCACTATTTATGAACTCACCCTCATACAACAAACAGAAGTTATCCTTCATGCATAAAGAGGTTGCCAACATCCGGAATGTGTCATGTATTTGGCATTTCTTTACTCGACCAAAGTAATTTTTCTTCATAACTCGTAACATGCTGTGATTTATAAGCTCTGAAAGGTAGCCCTCTGCGGTCTCCTCTAATGTACTTCCACCAATTTGTTCTACAAAACCTTCAGCTATCCAAAGCCTTAGGAGTTTCTTTCTTGCAAAAAGATAATCCTCCGGAAACATACAACAGTAAAGAAAACATTGTTTCAGGTGTTTTGGGAAATAGTTAAAACTAAGTTTTAGAACATTTTTCAATCGATGAAGGGTTGTGTTATTTTCTAATTCCCATGGAAGTTGATCATGTACCCGTTTCCATTCAGATTCAGTTTTTCCACACAAAAGGCTTTCGAGACACACAAGGGCTAGGGGCAATCCATTGCACTTTGAAACAATATGTTTTGCCAACTCTACCAGGGGAGGTGGACACACATGGTTTTGTTCGAACTGAAATGCTTTATTAGAAAAGATCTTCCATGATTCCTTGACAGGTAAAGGTGTTAGCCCTAACCTATTGCTCTCTCTCGCAAGAGAAGCCACGTCAGCATTTCTGGTAGTAATTATTATTCGGCTTCCTTGTTGACCATCAGCAAAAACATCACATATACGCTGATAGGAATTTTGATCCCATGCATCATCTAATACAATTAGATACTTTGTTTGTTGTAAGAATCTCCTTAGAGTCTCTTTCAATCCTCTGAGATCCATGTGGTCCGTTTTAATTTGAGTACTCTGTCCATTACTACATATTTCTGATATGAGATTTCTTATGATGCCATCAGGCTTATATGCTTGTCCGATGCGAATCCATGCATGACAACTAAAGTGTTCTTTTTCTCTGTCAAACACGCTGGTAACCAGGGTAGTTTTCCCAATGCCACCCATTCCCCAAACTGAGATTAGAGAGAGGTGCGGCTCCTTGGAATTTATCAAGTTGGTCAGTTTTTCTCTATTTTCATCTATTCCTATAATGTCTGGTTCATCGGTAAAATAGGCAGTGACAGGTTCTTGTACTGGGTGTTGATCTGCATTGTTTGTACTACTTCCAGGTTCAGCCCTTGTAACGGAAACCCATCGTTCTTTCAACTCTCCCAGAAGCTTAAGACTTTTCTCAGCTGTTTCTAGTTGAGAGGCTATTTGTTTTGAAGCAATCAATGACTTTGGCTCTTTGAAAAGATTTTTCATATAAAACCTCTTGCCAAATTTCTCATGACCAACTAGGTGTATGAATTCATCGCCTATATCTTTAATTCGATCTGCTGCCTTCTGTACTTCTAGTAACCAAGTAACCATGGTTTTATTGCTCTGATCATGTATATCCATCTGATCAAGAAGTGATTGCATGACTCGGAGCTCTATTGTAATATTATTCATTCTTGCTTCGAGGTCTGACATTGTAAGGGCAATTTCTGAAGCATGTGAGCTGGCTAGCCTCACTATTTCTGTGGCCAATGCCTGGCCAAGTAGTTTAAGTGCAACCAGAATAGCAGCTTCTGCCATTCTTGTTATCCTCTTCCTGATTATTTGTAATCTAATTTTTCCAACAGCGTCTTTGTCAGTCTGCCCCCTGCAACTGTTCAAAGCAGAAGCAGTAATTAGTTCCTTTGTTTAAACTTAATTCATTTCCTCTGTTTAATACAGAGCTATCAGCTATTGCCAGCTTCTGTAGGCACTGCTGTTAAACAACTTATGACATGTACCTAAAAAGCTTTTACGCACCCATAGATGAGACAATTGTCATTTGATCGTCAGTGAGATTACTAAGCTATTGTTCTTCCTTGTTAAACTTAGTTGTGCTTGCGGGTGAAGAAGCTTGAAATTGAAGTTTTTCTAGAAAAGAAGAAATTAGCTGTGTGGAGGTTATAGTCGGTTTAGGTCTTAATTATAGTTATAGTAGCTGTTGGTTTGATGACAATTTAATAGATTGTATAACGCATATTTTAATACCGAGGTTTAATTCTGCAGTGCCATTTTTATTCCTAGTCAGATATCATTTTAACTATCAATATTTTGTCAGTCTACCAAAATGCTTCTCATCTCAATATTTTGAAATATTGAAGTACACATGCTTGTTATACCATAAATTCTAGAAGTAAATATAATGTTCCACATAATTTACATTGTCGAAGCAAAATTGATCTTGTGTTACAATATCAATATCAATATCAATACAGATGTATTACGGAGCAAGCTAAGGTGAGTGTCTGCTTTTAATATTCAATATCAATATCAATGCTCTTAATGCATTAAACTTGACTATCTAAGGAGAAGAAAATGTCTCTCTTTAATTTTATGTCCATATTTATCTAACTATATGGATCCACCATTGGTAAGAATAACCAGTGGTAATAAAATAATTGGGAAAGGGTGACCCACTTTTAATTATTAGAAGCTATGGATTTGTCCATGAAATTAAGGTGCTTCATTTTGTCCATATTTCATGTATAAAATATACTAGCATACTATTGGAGTATTGGGACTATTCCTTCAGGACATGGATTAAATTTTCTATTCAAATTAACATGACAAAAAGTCATTTTTATAGATCATTATAATCAAATGAAGAGACGAGATCTGGAGACATTTGTGTACTTATATTTTTAGCCTTTGTAATAAGGGCGAAAATAGTTATATAATTCATAATAATTATACAGAGGTATCTGGAACCTAGCATTGATCATTAAATTAGAAAACTGCTAGTTGGTATATAATATTTAACATAGTTGGAATCAAATATTTTAAAAAAATGCTAGTTGTTATTGGTTGGAATGGTATGTAATATTTAGCAAGGTTGAAAGGGGCAACCAATTAAACGTACATGACTGGGAGCTACACTATTGAGTAAATGCTTATACTAACCATAATTAATTAATTATAATGCGGTTCAAAGCTGCAAATAAAAATTCAGATAGGAAGTGAAAATTTTTTCTTGTTAATCGATCAAATCATAAGTTCTCTAATTAAAACATCAAACAAATATAATTTTAGTACAACTAAGAAAATGTGAAGGATATAATTCAAGCATCGATTAGATATTAATATAATTCAGTACATCTCAATTACAAGCAATTAATTTTGGACAAAACAATACTTACTAAGTTAGACATTAGAACTAGATCGAGGAGTGCAAATGTAACTTCCCTATAATAGAAAACCTGAGGAAAATTGCCTTTTGTTAAAAATAAATAAGAGCAACGTTCTCTAAACGGAGGACGTGGGAAAAAAAAAAAAAAAAAAGCTCATGTTGATATCCAAGGTTGAAAACGTGTTGAGATTCGTGCTACTTCATATTATTTCCTATGTGATTATAGAACTTCCACATAAAATTGGATGGATTGTTGGGTTATGCTACAAAGTTTTGACTGGAGCTTTGCCATCAATTTTTTTTTTCAGGAATTAATGAAAGGTGAGAAATTAGTGTTGGCTTCTGGGTATGTTATTATTGTCAAAATTTTTAAAAAAATTCAAGAATTCGAACTCAAATTAACGTGTAACAGCAGATCTAACTTGAAATTAGTGTTGCATCTCAGATCGCTCACGTATTAGCCTCGACTCTGATAAACACGCTCGTCTTGTAACCATGCCTCTACTGGTATCCACCAAAACCAGTTGGAAACCTATGCATGTGGTATGCTAGCACCGAAAACGGCAGCTCCTTCAATGTTCTCTCAAGTTCTCTCGATTTCTGATGGTTTTCAAGAGGATAGCTAGAGTTTTCCATTTAAGTGATCAGTTGACTGATTAAAACAAAGCGAGAGCAAGTAATTAATATTTACGTACCCTTGGTTGAAGTGGAGAATGCTTATTCCATGCCTTCTATTTTAGCTCAGGACACCTAAAAGGAGATGTAATGGGTTTAATGCAAGCGCAAAGAAAGCAAAGAAATTAATAAGTGCAAAGTCTTCGTCACTTATCTAGAATGGAGTAAGCAATAGAACTGGATAGCAGCACTTGTAAAGTCTTCTTCAAAGTAAATCCCAAAATAATAAGTGCAAAGTCAAAACCCTTCTATTGGACCATCTGGCCTTAACAACCCTAAAATAATGCGATTCATATATATAGTAAAAAGATTACAATTTTCATTTTCTACGCATCCCCAATAATCAGCTTCATCTCCTTTGTGGTATGCCAAAGGGTGCAAAGATTAATTAAGAGCTCCATGAAACTCTTTTTGTTAGTTTGCCATTTATTTATTTTTCTGTTTGACGGTACAGAAAGAATTTGGCATTGTTCTTATATATCTTTAAAAAATGCAACAAATAATTTTGGACGTGAATAGTTCACCTTCTTGTATGATATTGACGCAGAGCTGGTCTTGATTAAAATATATGAACCAGAATTAGGTTCCAGAAGTGCAATAGTAGTAATTTAGTCAAAAATAGAGACACCTTCCAATATCTTATTCTAATTGCTCGTTGGAAACTTCCCTAATATCTTTTTAGGAGAATATTTTATTTCTTTAATTCAACACAACAACAACAACAACAACTAAGTCTTTTGTCCTAAACAAGAAATAGTTTATTTCTTTAATTTAGCAAATTATATTAGGAAGAGCAATATTTTGTTTTCTTAAATTAGCAAGTTGTATTAGGAATGTTTGAGGGGTCTTTCTTATTTATTTTAGGGTGTTGCACACGAGAACAGTTCATTATGTTTGCTAAAACTTGTTATTTGTTTTCTTCAGTCTGAAGAATTTGTATCACTTTTCTTGTTTAATGAAATTTAGTATTTTAACATTTTCTATCCTTATTTGACAACCTTCGAATAGGGTTAGAGAGACATTGTTGACTAGAGATCCGGCGTCAGATATCAAATTTAAGAATCTAAAGATCATGAAAATTAAAAAAAAAAAAATTAAAACTTGTTATCCGCAGATGCGAAATGTGAACCTGACCTAACATGACTCCTCGTCCTCTAAAAAGAAAATATCGAATGAGACTGGCGCGAGTTATGCCACAATTTCTTTGACCATAGGTGCTACCATGATAAAAGTTGATTTAGAGTTCTTCAATAATAGTAACAGAAGACAATAACTTTTTTTTTTGTATAAAAAAAATTAAAATCTATTTTTGTAGAAAATTATATTTTATTAGATGAATATATTGACATCTTGCTAATACATAGAACTCATGCATGGAGCTTAATGAATTATTTTATTTTTTGCATTTGTTAAGAAGTGTGAGAAGCTGTTATATTGGGTCCATCCATCAGGTCTAGTAGCTACTGTTGCTGCTCTCCTTCCTCCAATTGACAATTATGCACAGAAAGTGTTCGACGAAATTCTCCAGTGAGGAGGTTATTGTTGAACTTGAGATCTGGAAGTATAATTCTAAGTTTCTAACTGTAAACTTGACCAAAGCTGGGTTTGGTATATGCCAGGATACAAAAAATGCCACTTACAAAAACTAATTTAACTTCAACACTTTTACTGCACAACACAGATCAAGCTCCTCTATTCCAATCCTTGACAAGGTGTAACGCAAATGAACCAATTCACAGATATTTTTCTAGTTCATGTTGTCCACTCTACATTGATAGTTTACAAAATTAGGTCACCGTTGAGTTTTTTGAGGTACGCCAGTTATGTACCTCTACTTGCGTTGCAGCGGAGACAGGATCACCCAAGTTGTAACTCAATTAGGTAGCAGGATAGCTGACTAGGTTGGGTTGTTTTCTTGTGTGTAGTTTACCTGAAAGGCCAATATGCGTTACTGCACACAAGGTGTTTGCTGAAGTTCCCCAGTGAGTTTTCCTTTTAAATTGGATCTGGAAAGCATATTCCAATTGACTGTGATCTTATTTAAGATGAGTTTGTTATACAAATCCAGCAAATGTAAGGGCTTATGTATGTGATTTGAGAAGGAGGAGGAAAAAAAAAAGGGGGGGAGGGGGTGGGCCTGTACAGCTGGTGTGTAGGGCTATTAATGGATAGGGTACGATACGGTAGAGACAATTTTCATACCCCTACCCATTAAATTTTTTTTTTCCCATACCCTACCCTTACCCGTTAAAAATTGACTTTACCCCTACCCTACCCTTATCCGTTAAGAATTAACAGTAAGGGTAGGGTAACGGTAGAAAATGGGTAATAATATTAATAACTCAATGAAAAAAATTGTACAATAGAGATAAATAAATAATATCAGATAAATATATTAATAAAATGCAACATTGAATAATACTTTAAATATAATAAAATCATACAATATCTTCTCATGTCAATTGTCACAAAAAAAGTATACATAACAAATTACTAATTGTACAATATTTTCTTAAACGACAACGGAGAAGAAGGGATCTTCTGAAAAAGTTTAGTGTTTTTTTAATGTAGCCCGTAAATGAACGATGTAGCGCGTGAATGAAAACTGAAAAAAAATAATTAACATATCAATTGAATCTTACCATTATATCTTTCCAATTTAATGTAGTATTATCTCAATCAAATCTTACAATTTTATTATTAACGTATCAATTGAATCTTACAAGCATATCTTTCTGATTTAGTTTGTTACAATTATATTTTTTGATTATGATAAAGATTATAAACTATATATAACACGGTACGGGTAATTAACGAATACGAAATATCCTTACCTAATAAATTAACGAAATTTTTTTTATCCATATCCATATCCGAGAACTTAACGAAAATAAAACCTTATCCATACCCGTCTTATCAAATACGATATGAGTAGGATAAACGGTTAAAAGGTTACCATTGACAGAAGAGAGCGATATGAGTAGGATAAAACCTATGGGCTCGTTTGGATCGTATGGGAATAAGGAAGGAATAAAACATTGGAAATTGTGTAACTTTGTGAATAAAATATTGTTTAGGAAGAAGCTATTCCTAGGAAGAAGCTATTCCTAAGCAATCCAAACGCCCCCTATGTGTGTGCATGCCTCATGCACCGAGGAAGAGAGCGAGAGAGCTGAGAAAGAAGATGAGGATAATTCGGAGGTGAGTGTACCAGCTCATGCTGTGATTATAACCTCTCATTGAATTACATGATACACCTTCACATCAGTGTTCTAAAAAAAACACGGCGTGTCCGAACACGCCACGACACGGCACGGCACGGAGGTGGTACGACACGGCAAGACACGGACACGGACACGACACGAGAACTTCGCGTGTCGTGTCCTAAAGCGTGTCGTGTCCAACTTTGATAAAATAGACACGACACGACACGACACGTGAATTTTCCGGACACGACACGACACGGCACGAGACACGGCACGGCACGACACGAAAGACACGACACGTATTACAGACATGCCAAACACGAAAAGGAGACTCACATTAAGCGTCATAGAAATATAATGGATTTCTCAATTATGTACATACTATTAAAATCAATGATTATTAATAGACTTATTTCCAAAGAAAGCACATGTAGATAGTTTAAATTGAAAATAAAAATATTACAATACAATTAGGTTGATTCAATAAATAAATCACAAACAAAAGTAGAAGGGTCTAGAGCCATTCGCAAATTAAAGATACAAATTTATCTGTGATTTGTCTTAAAAAGAATGAAATAATTTTTGTCATATCTTGTACTGTTTTGATAAGGATAGTATAAATTATTCATTGTCTTAAAAAATTGAAATAATTTTTTACGGCTCTTGTACTCTCAAATTTCCAATATTCGATGACCAAAAGTATAATTAATTTTAGTTCAATTTAATTTATTTTTATATTTTAATTTTATTAGTTTGAAAAATATACTAATATAATTTTAAGGTAGTAACTCCGTCTATGTTTTCTCAAACATAGCTGGTCCCAAGACCGAAAAAAGAGGAGGGTTACTATAAAATTAAAAATATTTTTTCAAATCAAAATAAAAAAATAATCTATATTTTAATTCAATAGTAAAGTAGGTCTACTTTCTTAATTTTTGACGTATTGTAGTGAACATAATTTTAAATTTAATAAATAAATTATATTTATGTCAAAAAGTTAAACGTGTCTGAACACGTCACGGCACGACACGTCTAAAGAAGACACGGTACGAGGACACGAGGCGTGGCGTGTCCTTAGGCGGGTCGTGTCCATCTCTTAGGATTTAGACACGGCACGGCACGGCACGTGAAATATTGAGACACGACACGACACAGCACGAGAGATGATCCGGACACGGTGTGTTTGACACGACACGACACGGCACGGCACGTATTTAGAACACTACTTCACATACTGCAATTATAATAACTTTTGTAATTTTGGTACATTTAAATGGGGAATTATAATAGCTTACTATTTGTAATCATGAATATTAGTATCGTACGGATCACAATCAATCAATATGGAAAAGAATTTGTGCAGAATATTCTGAATTGGATAACTTGAAATAATGCATTTGTCTTTTTCTATTCAATGCAATGAAGAATTTCTGCTTTGTTTGCCGAAACCCTACCTGTACACAATTGCGAAGATATTCTTTTCTAATTCAATTAAAGCAACCATTCCTAAATGAAAAAATAAAAATTCATTGTCACTATTGGAAAAATGTTGTTGCCATGCATGTTTGGTAGGGTCGCCAGCTGGCTCCAATGTTGTTGAATGTTCATCCAATTATTTACTTTTTTTTTTCTTTGGCATTTTTCAAAAACTTTTGTTTTGATAACATCCAATTTTCCCTATTATGTTTTGGGTACCTAGTTTGTATTTCATACTATAGGATACTACGTTTTGATTTTATTTTATTTGTGTGAGTGTGTGTGTTGGGGGGTGGGGGTTTCTTATCTATATTTTCATTTTCATGTTTGTAACAACATTCGTTCTTGTAACTTTTATAACAGCAAGCTAACAAAAAATTGCTTGATAAATTTTACCCGGTGCATCTGGGGAATTGCTCAGGCCTACATTACTCATTCACTTCCATTTTTATGTTGAAATGACCAAATTGCCTTCTCATCTGACACCGTGATTTATCAAGACTTGCCTGGAGGGGAGGGTATTTTAGTCATTTTAAAAAAAAAAAGATGGAGAGTGAATGAGTAAGTGGGACGTGTCCCGAGCAATTCCCGTGCATGTGCCATACATCATAGCAACACTTACACAAGTAGGAAGTTTTCGCTCCAAAACCAATTTCAATTACAAAATAAATTAATTCAGTTGGTCCTGGTGAATTGAAAAGCTTGGTAAAGTTACAAGGAAGAGGCAGTGTGCGCATCAGCACGCTGTCTGAACCGTGCACATTTATTCAGATCAAAGGTGAAAGGTCCAGATTGTCTGGAACTCTTCAATTTCCGGGTAATTGGAGAGGAGCCCAACTGAAGTTCGAGTGGATTGGGTTACATTACATTGGGCTCATTAGGTGATTGGACCACTACTTTAGGATTTGAGTTATTTCATGTATATGTTTAGAAAACCTGGTCACTTGCTATTCAAGTTACATTGGGTACTTGCATTGCAGCCAAGAAGGCATTACCCAAGTTGTAATTTAATTTGGTAGTAATAGAGAATGAAATTTTATATTGAATTGATCATGAAATGATTACAATTATATTGTATTTATAGACTGCTCTAAGTTTACTACTAACCATCTCCAATTGTGCATCTCCTACCAACCCTCTATAATCTCTATTGTTATCAATCTCCAACCATCATACAATCTTGATATCTCCTACCTAATACAATCATACTCTAACAGGCAGAAGGATAGCTGACTAGGTTGGGTTGATTTCCCTTTTAGTTACTAAGCTACAGTAGTTTCGTGTTGTGTACTTTACCTGCAATGTCAATGTGCGTTACTGCACAAAAGGTGTTTGGTAAAATTTCCCAGTGAGATTTTTGTTTAAACTGAATCTGAAAAGCATATTCCAATTAGCTCTGATCTTATTCAAGATGATTTTGTTATACAAGTTCAGCAAATGTAACAGCTCAATTATTTATGTGATTAGAAAAAAAAAAAGGAGCAGCCTAGCTTAGCTGTAGAACCCTTATGCATGCCTTATGTACCGAGGTAGAGAGTGAGAGAGATGAGAAAGAAGAAGAGGAGGATAGTTTGGAGGTGAGTGGTACCAGTTCATGTTGTGTAATTGTGTTGAATGTTACAGTTCACAAAAGGACCTTGTTGAACTAAATATGACAAGTAAATGGTTCCTAATGTTTCCATTTCAGGCATGGTTGGTTCAGTTGAACTTCGACTGCTTCAGCATGATATGGGCTAAAATAATTTGATGCAAACCCCACTAATGAGAAAGACAAATGCCAATATAACAAGCATGCTTCAAAACCAGCATTGGATTCAACTGCCCAGTAGCCATATCAGGTTAGTTCTGAAGGGTTACTGTATGATTTCAGATTACTTTTCAATTTATTTTCTCCTAGCCACTTATCAATCATCACAGCGTGGAAGTTCCCATTTTATATTTCTCTTTCTTCTAAGCAATACAAAAAATAATATAGAATAAAATATGAATATTTTTTAAAGATTAATTTGAAAGCATTACCAAAGTTCCCAGTTTGTTCACGTTCAAGCTACAATCAAACACAAAAATAACATGCATTGTACGTATGTTGTTAAGCTTACAAAACACCAAACTGATGTATAAAAACTTAATAATTAATATGGAAAGCAATCACATATCACTAATCAGGTCCCATGAATATGAATTCCCTCAATAGTGCTCCAGTGGCAAAATACAAGCAAATTTTAAGACAGATCAATATTACTACATTTTTTTTTTCCTTTGAAGTCTTAGAAGGAACTGTGACTCAACTTTATTTAATCAAAAGAGAAAAAAAACACACACACATGGCAAATAATGTCCATTACATAACTATACCTTCTGAAGTACAAGTGGCTAGGCATGACAGATCCTGCATGTACTATGTCAGGAGAAGCCTGTAATATGAAATGGAATACATGTTTTGTCAATTCAACGACCTTAAGCCTTAAGGGAACTTGAAAGAATATGAAAAGAAATAGTTTAAATTACATATACTTTAGGGTTTTATAACATTCACAAATCCAAAAGATGAAAAATGAAAAATATAATACTTTGCTCTTGCACTGCAATTAGTATGCTGATGCATATCCAATTAACCTAGTTCCATTTCAAATTCTTAAATAGAGTAGAATGAATGGATGGAAAATAACAAAAAATTTTTAAAAAAAAACATGGTGGTTTTGCAATTAAGATGCTTATCGGTTAAGGAGTATTCTTAAGGGCCTATGAATTAAATATTAAAATCATATGGTAGTTTGAGGATACCGGCTACGTATAGGTAGAAGACAGCCTATTACATAGATCTAGCAACTTAAGTTGCAAAAAATATTTCTTATTTTGCTGTGTCATGAAATATTATCATGGATAATGAATGAATGATGAAAGTTGAATGGCAAAATAGTAGATTTTGCAGGATCAAAATGGCAAATACATGGGTTGTAGAAACTTACAAGGATGCAGCAACCAAATCAGCTCGTGAGTAATTGATACTAATTCTCAAACTTTTTCCTACTGAATGATTATGAATGCAAAATGAAAAATCTAAATAAGTGGAGGTTTACCTTGCCTTCAAATTATTTGTGGTATTTTCTTCCATCTAGACAACCTGACAATTGAAATGATAAATTTTATAGATTCCCTTGTTTTTCAACCCTCCAAAACACACATCTCTGCATATCATCCATTTGAGGTTCATGAGGCGCTGAATTCCCTTTGGGAACTCCACAAGCTGGTTCAGTTCCTGAAATGAAATCTTTTCAAGGTTCACCATGGTGCCCTGCTCCATCTTCACTTGAATCAGGTTAGGCATATGTCTCAATACCAGAATCTTCAATTTTGGGAACCACCCAGCCTTAAATATCAGCCTCTGTCCTTGATATGCTTTTTGGAGACCCAAGAATGTGAGGTTTTTTAAATGTGAAAGAGTTGGCAGGGGATCATTTTGTAGTTGGGACCATCCAAGCCATAACTTGTGAATACCTATCCCCGAAATTTGAAACAAAGGGGATCCAAAACTGTTTTCTTTTAGTCGCGCATTGAGAACTAACTTTTGAATTTGTGTCAGGTTCAGGTTTTCCAATCGGAGAAGCTCATTTTCATGGCTTGCATTTATAGATAATTGGGAAAGGGAGCTCATCCTTGATAATGACCTGCATAACCCTGTTGACTCGTTCTCTTTCACATTCCATATTCTGATGCTTCTTAGTTGAGTTAAATTGCCTAATTCTTCAACTACCATAGAAGTTGATTCTACTGCCTTTAGAGTTTGCAAGTCTTTCAGGTAAAATAGTCCCTTAGGTACGTAGATTCCAGAATGACTTGGAAATAACTTATATGTACTATCTATAAGAACCTCTGCAAAGAGATGCCGCAATTTCTTGAGCTTCACTATTCCATCAGGCAGCTTGCATATTTTAGAACCCATGAGATCCAAGGTTTGCAAATCATGGAGTTTCTCAATGGAATCTGGTAAAAGTTTCACCTTCGTGTTTCTCAAACCCAAATAATGGAGATTGAACAAGTTTCCTATGCTATGAGGCACACTGTCAATGCTCAAGTTCTCCAAACTCAACACAGTAAGATATGTAAACTTTACAATATCTTTAGTTAACAACGGAGAATTGAGCATTGAAAGATCAAATGTCATGAGAGTTCGGAGTTGTTGTAACGGGACTTGGTAGCCAATATTATTATCAGATTTAATTACAGATAGCCGACGGACATGCGCATTCATGTTTATGAACTCACCCTCATACAACAAACAGAAATTATCCTTCATGCATAACGAGGTTGCCAACACCCGGAAAGTATCATGCATTTGGCATCTCTTTACCCGACCAGAGTAATTTTTCTTTATAACTTGTAACATGCTGCGATTTATAAGCTCTGCAAGATAGCCCTCTGCTGTCTCCTCTAATGTACTTCCTCCAATTTGTTCTACAAACCCCTCAGCTATCCAAAGCCTTATGAGTTTCTTTCTTTCAAAGCGATAATCCTCAGGAAACATAGAACAGTAAAGAAAACATTGTTTCAGGTGCTTTGGGAGATGGTTAAAACTAAGGTTTAGAACACTTTTCAATCGTTGAAGGTTTTGGTTATTTTCTAACTCCCATGGAAGTTGATCATGTACCCGTTTCCATTCAGATTCAGTTTTTTCACACAAAAGGTTGCCGAGAGATACAAGGGCAAGGGGCAACCCATTGCACTTTGCAACAATATGTTTTGCCAACTGTACCAGGGGAGGTGGACACACATGGTTTTGTTCGAACTGAAATGCTTTTTTCGAAAAGATCTTCCATGACTCCTTGTCAGGTAAAGGTTTAAGCTCCAACCTATTGCTCTCTCTTGCAAGAGAAGCCATGTCAGCATGTCTGGTTGTAATTATTATTCGGCTTCCTTGATGACTATCAGCAAAGACATCTTGTATACCCTGATAGAAATTTTGATCCCATGCATCATCTAATACAATTAGATACTTTGTTTGTTGTAAGAGTCTCCTTAGAGTCTCTTTCAGTGCTCTGAGATCCATGTGGTCCGTTTTAATTTGATTACTCCGTCCAGTACTACATATTTCAGATATGAGATTTCTTACGACATCAGCCTTATGTGCTTGTCGGATGCGAATCCATGCATGAGAACTAAAGTGCTTTTTTTCTCTGTCAAAAACACTGGTAACCAGGGTAGTTTTGCCAATGCCACCCATTCCCCAAACTGAGATTAGAGAGAGGTGTGGCTCCTTGGAATTTATCAAGTTTGTCAGTTTTTCTTTGTTTTCATCAATTCCTACAATGTCTGGTTCATCAATGAAATAAACAGTTTCTAGTGTTGGGCGTTGATTTGTATTGTTTTTGCTACTTCCAGGTTCAGGCCTTATAATGGAAACCCATCGTTCTTTCAACTCTCCGAGACGCTTAAGGCTTTCCTCAGCTGTCTCCAGTCGAGAGGCTATTTGTTTTAAAGCAATTAACGACTTTGGCTCTTTGAAAAAACTTTTCAAATAAAACCTCTTGCCAAATTTCTGATTACTTACTAGGTGTATGAATTCATCTCCTATATCTTTGATTCGGTCTGCTGCCTTCTGTACTTCTACTAACCAAGTCACCATAGCTTTATTGCTCTGATCATGTATATCCATCTGATCAAGAAGTGATTGGATGACTCGGAGCTCCATAGTAATATTATTCATTTTTGTTTCGAGGTCTGAAATTGTAGGGGCTATTTCTGAAGCATGTGAGCTGGCTAGCCTCACTATTTCTGTGGCCAATGCGTGGCCAAGTAGTTCAACCGCAGCCAGAATAGCAGCTTCTGCCATTCTTGTTCTCCTCTTCCTGATTATTTGTAATCTAATTTTTTTCAACAGCGTCTTTTTCAGTCTGCAGGCCCCCTGCAAGTGTTCAAAGCAGAAGCTGTAATTAGTTCCTTTGTTTGACTTAATTCATTTCCTCTGTTTAATACAGAGCTATTGCAAGCTTTTGTTGGTATTGCTGTTGAAGCTTTTGTCAGTGAGATTACTAAGCTCTTGTTTTTCTTGTTTAACTTAGTTGTGCTTGTGGATGAAGAAGCTCGAAATCGAAGGTTTTCTAGAAAAGAAGGAATTAGCTGTGTGGAGGTTATAGTTGGTTTAGGTATTAATTATAGTTATAGTAGCTGTTGGTTTGAAGACAATTTAATAGATTGTATAATGCATATTTTAATACCGGGGTTTAATTCTGCAGTGCCATTTTTATTCCAGTCAGATATCATTTTATCTATAAATATTATGTCGGTCCACCAAAATGCTTCTTATCTCAATATTTAGAATATTGAAGTATCTGTGCTACTTGTTGTTCCATAAATTCTAGAAGTAAATATAATGTTTCACATAATTTACATTGTTGAAGCAAAATTGATTTTGTGTTACAAACAGACACAGATGTATTACAGAGCAAACTAAGGTGAGTGACTGCTTTCAGTATTCAATATCAATGCTCTTAATGCATTAAACTTAACTATTTAATGAGAAGAAAATGTTTCTCTCTTTAATTTTATGTCCATATTTATCAAACTATATGGATCCACCATTGGTAACAATAACCAGTAGTAATAAAAAAAAATTGGGAAAGGGTGACCCACTTTTAATTATTAGAAGCTATGGATTTGTCCATGAAATTAACTTGCTTCTTTTTGTCCATATTTCATGTATGAGATATACTAGCATACTATTGGGACTATTCCTTCAGGACATGGATTGAATTTGCTATTCAAACATGACAAAAAGTCATTTTTATAGATCATTATAATCAAATGAATTGACGAGATCTGGAGACATTTATGTGCATATATATATTTATAGCTTTTGTAATAAGGGCGAAAATAGTTATATAATTCATATTAATTATACAAAGGTATCTGGAACCTACCATTGATCATTAAATTAGAAAACTGCTAGTTGGTATATAATATTTAACATAGTTGGAATATGATATTTAAAAAAATGCTAGTTGTTATTGGTTAGAAACTTGGAATGGCATATAATATTTAGCAAGGTTAAAAGGGGTAACTAAGGCTTTGCTCCAGAAACAAGTGGAAAGAGGAAGAGTAAGGAAAGGAAGTGTAAGGGAGCAAATATGGTTTGTCCCAAATTTGAGGTGAATAGATTGATCAAATTTCTATATAGAGTTTACCCTCATTACTCTCCATTCACATAAGTTTTCATTGTGTTTTTTGAGTTTGGGAACAGGTGAACTCCTTGGACAGAAAAAGAGCAGTTCACCTCTTCCCTCACCCTCCCCCATTCACTTTTTATGGAGCAGACCCTAAACGTATTCATCTTGGTAGTCTCTACCAAGTTTGTCAAAAAAAAAAAAAAAAAAAAAAAAAACTAAACCTTTATGACTGGGAGATACACTATTGAGTAAATGCTTACTTTCCATAATTGATTAATTATAATGCGGATGAAAGCTACAAATAAAAATTCAGATATGCAGTGAAAAAATTTTCTTGTTAATCAAATCATAAGTTCTCTAATTATAGCATCAAACAAATATAATTATAGTACAACTAAGAAAATGTGAAGGATATAATTCAAGCATCGATTAGAAATTAATATAATTTAGTACATCTTAATTCCAAGCAATTAATTTTGGACAAAACAATACTTGTCAAGAACTAAGTTAGAACTAGATCGAGGAGTGACAAAATGTAATTTCCCTATAAAAGAAAACTTCAGGAGAATCGTCTTTTGTTAAAAATGAATAAGAGCAACGTTCTCTAAACGGAGGATGTGGAAAAAACAACCTCATGCGGATATACAAGGTTGAAAATGTGTTGAGATTCGTGCTACTTTATATTATTTCCTATGTGATTATAGAACTTCCACATAAAATTGGATGGATTGTTGGGGTATGCTACAAGGTTTTGACTGGAGCTTTGCCATCAATTTTTTTTTTCAGGAATTAATGAAAGGTGAGAAATTAGTGTTGGATTCTGGGTATGTTATTATTGTCAAAATTTTAAAAAATTTAAGAATTCAAACTCAAATTAACGTGTAAACTGTAAACCAGTTGGAAACACGCTCGTCTCGGAACCATGTCTCTACTGCTATCCACCAAAACCAGTTGGAAACCTATGCATGTGGTATGCTAGCACCGAAAAAAGGCAGCTCCTTCAAGGTTCTCTCAAGTTCTCTCGATTTCTTCTGATGGTTTTCAAGGAGTGCTGATCCGAACAACAAAATATTTAATCCGAGCAACTTTATTTAAAACTTTACGACTAGAATACTCTTAATTACTCTATTATATTATGTTACCTAAATTATCCTAATAACTTTCTTTAATCATAGCCCTCAAAAATCTCATTTAATTAAGCTTTCCTAAATATTTTGTGCGTCATATATTAAGGAAGAGCGCAGCCAGATTCTCTATCTTCTAAAATACATGTTGCTTTTTTATTTATTTATATTTTACTCATCCAACACATGCTTCCATTGATTAATGATCTCCTTTCACATATATAGCCAATTTCTATCTCAAAATTCATGTTTAGTTAATTTTATAATTTTTGTTGTGTTGATGTTTTGAGCGATATTGCGTGTTTTTTAGATTTCCCATAACAATATGAGTATTTAATTATAAAATCATGAATACAATTATAAAACGCAAAAGAGATTATCATGTCTTAACGAAAAATAATAATCATATATATATGCGCAGAGTTTTTTTTATGTTCACATGCAATCACACATATATAGCTAAGTAGCTTCAATTTCCTTTGAACTTCTAATGAGTGTGTTTAAGAATAAAAAAAATATGTTTGCTCTCCAGCACAACTTGAGATTAATAATTAATCACAAAGACATGTTTATTCAACTCGAAAATTCTATATCAAACATCTTTTTCAAAGTATTTCGTACAATATACATAGTTTCCTCTAATAGAAGGAAAAAGAAATAATTTTTCTTCTAACTACTTAATTGCATTACGTTTTTGTTTGTTTAGCAGTCAAAAAAGGAAATTTTGTATCAAATTTACGATTTTTTTGCTGACTTAGGAGGAGGGTAGTATTGTCTTTTACAAAATATTTTGTTACTTGAATTAAATATTTTGTTGTCCGGATCAGCACCCGTTTTCAAGAGGACAGCTAGAGTTTTCCATTTGAGTGATCAGTTGACTGATTAAAAGCGGGAATTGATTTGAACACCCCTCAATTTAGTCCGAACACCCTAAAATAGTTTGTCGGACCAAATTATCTCTAGTCTCTAAAAAGTATTTGTTTATCTGAAATTTCCTATTAAAAAATTTAAATGATGCGCACCCATTGACCACCATCATTCCAAAACTCTCAATCCAAACAAAATCAAATCGATGCATTTAAGCACACCTTGGTTGAAGTAGCAAGAGTCTAGAGAAGAAATTGATACTTTTTAGTTCAGATCTGGATGAAGAGATGATGCATTTTAGTTAGGAGCGGAGTGTTCGAACAATAAGATTAATTTTGTAATTTGAAAATTTTAGAAATGTTCGGACTAAATGAAGGGGTGTCCGAATGAATTCCCCAAAGCAAAGCGAGAGCAAGCAATATTTACGTACCCTTGGTTGAAGTGGAGAATGCTTATTCCATGCCTTCTCTTTTAGCTCAGCACACCAAAATGGAGATGTAATGGGTTTAATGAAAGAGCAAAGAAAGCAAAGAAATTAAGGAGATCTGAGATGGTAATGTACTAATGTGACAATGTCACTTATCTTAATGGAGGAAGCAATAGAACTGGGTAGTAGCACTTGTAAAGTCTTCGTCAAAGTCAATCCCAAATTAATAATTAGTGCAAAGTCGAAACCCTTCTGTTGGACCATCTGGCCTTAACAACCCAAAAAATTAATATATAGTAAAAAGATTTTCATTTTCATTTTCAACGCATCCCCAATAATCAGCTGCATCTCCTTTGTGGTATGTAACCTAGGGCTACTAATGGAAGGGTTCCAATCCATGTCCAACTCCGTCCAATGACGAACGGTTCAAGTCCATATCCAAACCAAGTTCATTATATATAGTATTGTCCGGTCCACGTCCAGTTCATCTTTTAACCAAATGAAGTCCACTATTTGTCTATGAAATAACCATATGGACGAACCTTTGAACATTTTTTATAGTGCATTATGCAAAAGACTTTTCAAATAGTATCTTAATATCAATAGCTCCAATGATTAAGCAATCACTAATTTTATCCAAATTTTGGAACATTAATATTTGAAATTATAGAAACTTAAAATTCGAAAATTTGAAATTTTAAAATATATAAAATTTGAAATTTCGAATTTTAAAAAATTCAAAATTTTAAAATTCAAAATTTCAAATTCGTAATTTGATATTTCAAAATTCGAAATTTCAAAATTTTGAATTTAAAATTTGAAATTTGAAATTTTAAACAATTAAATTTGAAATTTCGACATTAGAAAATTTTAACAAAATCAACAACCATTAAGAAACATATAAGTTCCACAACCAAAGCATATTCATATATATGCATTGACACATCCATTCAAATTGAATCTATTTTTACTTTAAGTCCGCATTTGTCTATAATTGTCCATAATTCGTCCATATAAAACTTAACAATTAGACTTGAACTGGATTTCAATCCAAACCAAAAGTAGTTCAACCAAAAAATATCCAACACTGTCCAATTAATATTGTCCATAGACGGTCCAGTCCATTAGCAGCCTTAGGTATGCCAAAGGGTTCAAAGATTAAGAGCTCTATGAAACTCTTTTTGTTAGTTTGCTATTTATTTATTTATTATTTTTTTATTTGACGATAAAAAAGAATTTGGCATTGTTCTTATATCTTTTAAAAAATGCAACAAATAATTTTGGACGTGAATAGTTCGCCTTATTGTATGATATTGACTCAGAGCTGGACTTGATTAAAATTTATGAACCAGGTTAGGTTCAAGAAGTGCAGTACAAGTAGTAATTTAGTCAAAAATCGAAACAGCTTCCAATATCTTAATCTAATTGCTCGTTGGAAACTTGCCTAATATCTTATTAGGAGAATATTTCTTTAATTCAGCAAATTATATTAGGAATAGCAACATTTTGTTTTCTTAAATTAGCAAGTTGTATTAGGAAAGTTTGAAGGGTCTTTCTTATTTGCTTTAGGGTGTTGCACACCAGAGAGAACAGTTCATTATGTTTGCTAAAACTTGTTATTTGTTTTTTTTCAATTTTCTGAAAAAACTTGTATCACTTGTCTTGTTTAATGCAATTTCGTATTTTATAATTTTCTATCTTTATCTGACAACCTTGGAGTAGGGTTAGAAAGACGACCGGTGACTAGAGATCCGGCTTCGGATATCAAATTTAAGAATCTAAAGATCTTGAAAATTAAATTAAAAAAAAATTAAAATTTTTATCCACAGATGCAAAATGTGGACCTGACCTCACACGACTCCTCGTCCTCTAAACAGAAAATATCGAATGAGACAGGCGCGAGTTATGCCACAATTTCTTTGACGATAGGTGCTACCATGATAAAAGTTGATTTAGATTTCTTCAATGATAGTAACAGAAGACAATAACTTTTTTTGTATAAAAATTAATATATTTTTTGGAGAAAATTATATTTTTATTAGATGAATATTTTGACATCTTGCTAATACATAGAACACATGCATGGAGCATAATGAATTATTTTATTTTTTATTTGGTGAAGCATGTATTGCTTTATTGCAGCAAGAGAGAAACTGAGATTGCATTTGTGAAGAAGTGTGAGAAGCTGTTATTATAATTATAACTATATACATTTGGGCTATTGTGCAATGCACGTGAGTTACTGTGGTTAGCACAGTGTTTTTTATTTTTTTGTGACCGTTTTGGTGTAGTTTGGTTTAGATAGTGCATCAAGCGACCTCATTGAATCCAAATGCACAATGAACATGGTCAGTGGTCAATCACGTGGGGGCCCCAACGCTTGAGACTTTTCTTCATGACAAAGACGATTTCTATCCGTTCTTTTACATTTTTTATTTATTTTTCTCGACGCAAAACAGACCAATCATTCGATTGACTGCTCCATTGAGCTGCTACATATATAATATAAAACTATAAATGGTTCGAATAGGATTGTATTCTGGTTTTAGGGCCCTCACTTGATTGGCTCTGCATTTTTTTTTTAACGAAATGCACATCTCCATTTTATTCTTTTAAAATGAACGCAATTTACTTTTTCAATATTTGATGGCCTTCTTAAATTAATTTGTTTACCGAATTTTATATACATGCATATAAAATTAGATACAACCCAATAATATCAAATTTTTTTATTTTTGAATTTCAAATATTTTTAATAATTTTCAAACATCATATATTTTTTTTGTTTATTTAAAAATGTTTTAAAATTGTTCAGAGCCCTACAGAAATTTAATTTTCATGGAATTTTACATGCATGACCAGAAAATTATAAGAAATCCTATGATATTAATTTTTTATTTTTTACTCTTTCAAATAAAAGTTATATAAACTAAAAACTGATCGCACAACGCGCGATATTCGCATAGGAATGAATCGCGATATTCACAAAAAAATCCAAAGTTTCCATACCATATCCACGCTCATTTGAAAAGCATTTCATAACATATTCGCATAGGAATGAATCGCGCAACGCGCGAGTTTAGCACTAGTATTGTGTAAAGTTGTAAAATTGACCAAAGCTGGGTTTGATATGCACAAGGATAGAAAATTGCCAGTTGCAAAAACTAATTCAACTCAACTCTACTGCACAACAGATCAGGCTCCTCTATTCCAACAATTGACAAGGTTTAACGCGAATGAACCAATTCACTTATTCACAGATATTTTCCTAGTTCATGCATTGTCCACACTGTCGACCTGCGTAGCACACAAAGTGTTTGGAAAAATGCCCCACTGGGATTTTTTGTTTAAATTGGATCTGGAAAGCATATTCCAATTAGGTCCGATCTTATTCAAGATGAGTTTGTTATACAAGTCAAGAAAATGTAAGGACTTATGTATGTGATTGAGAAAAAAAAGAAAAAAAGAAGAGAGCCTGGCTTAATCATTAAACCGCTTTAATCATTGAACTGATTTAATTATTTTGCTTTAAATTGAACCCAGACACCTAGTTAATGTGTTGGAAAACGTGTAATGGATTATGTGGTTTAATGACTATCTAATTTAATGCCTGTAATGATTGAAAATGTATAATTCAATTAATGGATTATTGGTAAGTGATAATATTGTTTCTGCATAAAAGAATTAGTGTTTTATTTTGTACAACTTCTATTTATTCAGTAAAACCAATTAATCAATTGCTTAAAAATAATTAATTATTGTTCATGCATGCATGTAATTAATACGTGAGTCTCTTGTAATGCATGCTATCTGTTGTGTACTTGGTGCTTAATGACTACATCTTGTTAATGACTATCTCTTGTAATGCATGATATATGTTGATATCTTTTGTTTAATGCATAAGTCTCTTGTAATGCATGCATGTACTGAATTTAATATGTGTTTCTTTTGTTTGAGTTATTTCATATTAGCATGGGGCCTGGGTTGCATGGTGAAACCCATGAACAAATACAAGAGATAGAAAATGATGCTCAAGCAGGAGATGCTCAACCTCCTCCTCCTGAAGAGAACATTAACAAGAGGAAGACAAAAGAAAACCTAACTGCTTCTGTGTGGGCTCATTTCAAAAGGGGTGTTGTACAAGATGATGGTAGTTACACTGCCACTTGCATGTATTGTGGCCTTGTGTATCCTATGGGTAACCAAAGGGGTACAGGCAATATGAGAAATCATATTAAGAGGGGTTATAAGAAAATACCTCCATCAAAAAGGCACAAGCCTGATGCTTTACAAAAACTCTTGCAAGCTGGCAGAGTTCAAGGTAATTATTGCACCTTAGTTATTTTTTTTTATGAAATTGATATGTTAATTTTAATTATGTTCATTTTTCTATTCTAACTTATTAGGTGGTCAGCCAACTATTGCACCTTGGGTGTTTGATCAGAAAAGATGTAGAAAGAGTTTTGCTAAGTGTGTTGTTGCACATGAGTATCCTTTTAGTTGTGCAAATCACCACTTCTTGAAGGTATTCTTAAGTGATTTATGTCCTAACTTTAAATTACCATCAAGAAGTACAATTAGGCTTGATTGTCTCAACATTTATGAGGAAGAGAGATTAGAATTGTATGAATTGTTGGGTAAGATTGATTCTAAGGTGAGCTTCACTAGTGATTTATGGAGTTGCAAAGGCAGAGATAGGGGTTTCATGTCTTTGACATGCCATTATATAGATGATAGTTGGGTGCTCAGAAATAGAGTTATAAGTTTCACAGCCTTGTCATCTCCACATACTGGCAGGCATATTGCTCAGGCAATTTATGAAAAATTAGTGGATTGGAACTTAGATAAGAAAATATTATGTCTTGTGTTGGATAATTCATCTGCAAATGATGTGTGGTGAGGGAATTGTTTAGCACAACCCCAATTAAAGGTGTACTGCCAGCAGATGGTGCCATTTTTCATTTGAGGTGTGGATGCCATATTTTGAATCTCATAGTGCAAGATGGCTTGGATGTTTTGAAAAATGAGATAACAAAAATAAGAGAAACTATGAAATATATAAGGCATTCACAGCAAAGGATGGAGAAGTTTAGCTTGGCTGCATCTCAGGTCATATATTGATCTTAGTTATTTATTTAATTTAGATTGGCACCATCTTTTATGTTAATTAATTATCTATGTTAATTAATTATCTATGTTAATTGTATATTTTCATATTGAATCCCCTAATAGAAAACCAGCTTGGGATGTAGAAACAAGGTGGAATTCCACCTACTTGATGCTTGATCTTGCCTTGGCATTAAAGAAGGCTATTAGTAGGTATGTTGTGCTTGATTCTAACTTTGCATTATACCCAAATGATCAAGACTGGGAGCATGTAGAAGCATTGGTATGCCATTTGAAAGTGTTCTATGATGTGACAAATAAATTGAGTGGCACAAAGTACCCCACATTGAATCTGTTCTTTGCTGAATATTGTGAGGTGTATCTTACTCTCATTAAAATATCCAACAGTCCTTTTGCTTTTGTTGCTAATATGAGTCATGAAATGATAAAGAAATGAGACAAATATTGGAAGGCTGGAAATGTGGTATTGGCAATAGCATGTGTTCTTGATCCCAGGTTCAAATTAGATGTAGTTGAGTACTACTTTAAGATGTTGCATCCAGAGGAATGTCCTAGGTTCATGCAAAACTTAAAGGCTTGCTTGAATCAATTGTTCAAAGAGTATTTAGATGCAAACTCAAAAGACACTCATAACCAAGCTAACACCTCGACAGCCTCATCTGCACAAATGAGGTAATGACTTCAACCTACTAAAATTTAACTTTTCATTTAATTTTTTTTCTTGTTTAAATATCTCATCAATATGTTATTTGATAGGGCAAGTGACATTAGTGATACAAGGGCTGGATTAAAAAGCTTTTTAAGTGGTAAGAGGAATGCTGAGCCGACAAAAACTGAGTTGGAAGAGTATTTATCTGATGCCCTAGATGGAACAAGTTTGGATGTCGATTTTGACATCCTAGCATGGTGGAAACTAAAGGCTCCTAAGTATCCTGTAATGGCTCTATTGACAAGAGATATCTTGGCTGTGCCTATTTCAACGGTGGCCTCAGAGTCTACATTTAGTACAGCTGGTAGAACTCTAAGTCCAACCAGAACATCTCTAAATGATGAGAGCTTAGAAGCTCTCATATGAGCACAAGACTGGTTGAAGGCATCAGTTACAGGTATATACTTTGTATATGCCTTGATATTTATTTTTTTAAAGTTGATACACTTTAATTGTAAATGCAGAAACTGGTGGATACTTTGGAGATGTTGTTTGGTCAAGTGAGCCCTCTGATGATACTATCTGTGGCAGTGCTAGTGGCAGCCAACCATGAGGTTGTGTGACCTTGTTACTTGCTTGTTATCTTTGGCACTGAGCCCTTTATTGTATTCTTATTTTGCTTCTTTTGTTGTCTAGCAGTGCCACCAAGTGTTGCCTCATTTTGTTTTAAGTATCTGTTCTTTTGTATGTGTATGTGTTGCCTCTCTTGAGACCATGAAGTTGAGACAATATGTGTATGTGTTGCTATTACACTTGTGCATCAGTGCATGTATGTGTATGTGTGGCTATTACACTTGGCGCCTTGGATCCCAACAACAGAGTTTCTATGATGATATCAATTATGATACATGTGTTTATTCTAGCTTTAATGACTGAGAAAGGTTTCTAAATTCTGAGAAACTTCTTAGGGATCCAAGTGGGTCAGTGTAGTAGCTGTGTAGTATTTGTGTTTGTGTGGCTATTAATACTTGTGTAATGCTTTTCAAATTGTTGTATGAATGCTTTTATTTGATTCTAAATTTGTAATACTTGTGTGGCTGTTAATACTTGTTGTATGAATGCTTTTATTTGGTTCTAAATTTGTAATACTTGTTGTATGAATATTTGTGAAAATTCTAAGTTTTTTAAGGTATTTTGTTATTCAAATGTGTGAACGTTCCATAACGTTCATGAAGTTCACAGAACGGAACGTGAACGGCATAAAATTTTATGCCGTCAGTAGAACAGAACGTCAAACGAAAAAAAATCGGTATATCGTTCATCCAACGTAACGGCAAACGGAATTGGCCATTCCGTTGCCGTTGTAAACGTTAAACAGGCCTACTCAGGACACCTAAAAGGAGATTTTTAATGGGTTTCTTTTTGGCTCAGGACACCTAAAAGGAGATTTTTAATGGGTTTGATTGGAGAGGAAAAGAAATCAAAGAAATTAAGGATGAGATAGAAACTGGTGGTAAGCACTTACAAAGTCTTCGTCAAAGTCAACTCAAAATAATGAGTACAACGACAAACTCAAAATCCTTCTAGTCTTCTACAACCCCCAAATAATGCCCTCCATTTTTAGAGTAAATAATATCCCAATTTTCATTTCAACATATCCCCATAATCAGCTGCATTACATTCCTCAAGCATCGCCAAACGGAGCAAAGATCAATTGTTTGCATTCTTTTTTTTTTTTTTGTGTTTCACATTATGAAAACAAACTGTTCTGTTGTTTCTGGAAAATTAAAGATAATTTTTTATGCGAATAGTTGACCTTCTTGTAAGAAATCATTTTTGAGAATCTAAAATTTTTTATCAATAAAAATAATAGGATGAACTAGCTCAAATTATCATTGTATAAAATTTCTGTTTTTACATCTATATCTATATCCATATATTAATAGGCGTTCTACTAATTCACTGTAGTTAGCACTGTTGGTGCACAGTGTGGCTGACAGGTGGGTCCCGCTTTACAGAGTCGATTTTTTTTCTCTCTCATCGCTGCCACGTGTACGCTGCCCACTAGAGCATGTTCGCCAACTAATGGCCAAGTGACAGGTTGGCACAGAGACGAGGATTTTCTGTGATATGAGGAACAAATTTCAAACACAGATAAATGTGGATTGTCACAGAAGAATTGATGTCTAAATCCGGCCATGTGGGTGGACAACGCGTTTGGATGAATTTTCAGAATTTTCTGTGGCTCTTACAGCAAAAATCGAACACATTTTAAAAATAATTATCACAGAGAATCTAATTCCTAGATCCAACCATGTGGGTGGGCTCCACGCGGTTTCTCAAAAAAACTGGACAACCACTCATCATCTCTCTTTTTTGTGCTCTCCATTTTATTTATAAATGGAGAACTCCAATTCGAAGATGCTTACAAAAATATATGTTGTTTCTTTATTATTTCAGGCCCTTACAAAATTTATTTAGCCATAAATTTTTGTATGCGTGCTGAAACAAATAGATTTAATTTTCGACAGTAAATTTTTTTTATTATTCACGTTCAGAATAAATAATTTTACAAACATCATCATATTTTATTTCTATGGTTTAAAAAATATATTTAGCTTTTGAATGACTTTTTTCCCTTTCAAATTATATTTTTCAATGAATTTTAAATTTATGCTCACAAAATTATCACAGACTTATTGATGAAATCTTTTTCATTTTATGCTTTTAAAGTATTTTAGGTTATTTTATATGTTTTTGTGAATTTAAAAAAAATACTGTTTATGTCTTTTTGAAAGCTTTTCCAAATTTGTTTCAATGAATTTCGCAAATTGTACACTATGAAGTGTTACTATTTTTTTTCAACCTTGATGTTGTTTTATATAAGTTTTAAAGATTATTCTATTCTATGTATGTAATTTTAAAATTATATTTTCACCTTTAAATTATTTTGAGTCCCTTCTCAAATAGATATTCTCTTTGATTTCTATCATATTATTTTTTTCATGGTAAAAAAAAATTATTTTCTCATGTAAGTTGTGTAGTTTGCTATGCGAGAACATATGACGTGCTTATGAAAAAATTTAGCGATTGATATAAAATTGTAAAATAATAGCTCGCGCAACGCGCGACAAACCACTAGTTACATATTACGGCAGCCTCTAATGATATAATACATGAGAGACAAATAGAACGCTCTAATTTCTAAGCTAATGAATAAACACCAAGTGTCACAATCTAATAGGTAAAGCTCAGGACTACAGGAGGACCACTGGTGTTGTCACGTTCCTGATGCTTGAATATACCAGAAACGCAACCTGAGCTCAAATCTGTTACAAGCTCGTCAGACCCAATTGCTAAGTTTCTCCAAAATTGATACAAACACAAGAAATTGAACTAAATTGAAAGGTGGAAACTGAAATAGATTGATAAACAATTGAAATAAGATAAATTTCGGATATTGATCCTTACAAGAAATCAAAGATACAATGGATTGAAAGAAAACAGAATTCGCATAAAAACTAAATGTGCCCGACAATGGCCTTATATATATAGGTAAAACGAAACATCTCCAAGTAAAATTCAGTTACCATTAACTAATTACATCGAATATCCAATGAATTTCCTTTTCTCTTCAACGTGGGTAAACTCAGTGGTCAAATGACACATGGCTTCCATTTATTGGCAGAGAACTCAGCGCCTTTCTTAACGGAGTTATTCTATAAGCTCCGTTTACTAGTGCTCCATTTAACATCCTACATTCCTACCTCACATGTAAGTTTCTGTGTGTAAACTTAATTCTTTTAGGGTCTGATCAGAATTGACACTTCAAAAGAATTCAATTCATTCTAAAAGAAAAGAGTTCAAAAGAAATGATTTTCAAATGAAATTTTGTGATCAGAACAAATAGAAAAAGAATTGAAGAGAATTGAATTTTGTGATCGGATGCTATATAAAAATAGGAAAGATTGAATTCAGTATGTGACACGTGTCCTGTCAAGTTTGTTGCGTTTCTTCTGTTAGCTGATCATTTTGCTGCTCTCTGTTTGTAACATCGACTGGAGAGCCCAATGGCTGTATAACAATTAAGAATATGATTATATATTATAAAATTAGAACTTGTTATCCGATAATACGAAATGTTGGGCCTAAGACTACTCTCCTCCACACCGAAGATATCCAATGCGATAGGCTCCAAGTTTTGCTAGTTCTTTGACTATAGGTGCGACCGGGGGTTTTTTCAAATAATGATAACGAAAGACAAAATATTTTGTATTAAAATTCTAAAAGCTATTTTAGGGGAAAAATTATTTGATAAACGAATACATATATGCATTTTTAATCTGAATTACTTAAGATCATCTCCTCCCTCAACGTCATCCCATCATATCTTGGATGACGCGTTTTTTTTTTCTCATTTTTGAAATACTTGTCAAGTATTCTCATCATTCCTTTCCATTTATGTCTCTAATCCTATCAAGTATGTATCAAGCGTTACCCATCCTACCTCTCATCCAGTGTTTACTCACATCTTTCCCTCTTGGCATCATATATTATGATACTAATTGTTCTGATATATATATCTTAACTAGAAATGATAACTGTCATATGTAATTTTGCCATCCCTTGTCATCACTAAACACAAAATGAACACATAAAGCAGACAAGATAAACATATAGACAATCAAAATGAACACTTATAAACAAATAAGTGTTATCATTTTTTGTTCAGATTTTTATATGCACATTCAATTTATTTTTATTGAACTTATTTGTTTGTATGTGTTTATTTTGATCACTATATATGTTCATCTTGTCTATTTTATGTGTTCACTTTCTGTTTAGCGATGAAAAAACTACAAATGGCAGTAATCAATTCCCTATCTTAACTGTCCTAACAAATAATATTAATTGTCATATATTATATTGCTAGCTGTACTCATAAATATCCGAACTCTCTTGCACTGGCGGACTTATTTGAGGCATATTAATCAAATTGATGGCCGACAAATCGATTTTGGCAGTCCAAAATAAATCATGTCTGCAAAGTGTCCACTTATTAATCGATTTATTTCTTTTGTAACTAAAAAGAACATATGAGAATATGTTTAAAATGTGTTTAAATTGAAAGAAAGGAAGTTCTCTTGAGGGGGGGGGGGGGGAATGTAATTGCGGCTCTGATTAATAAGAGAAATTAGAGATTAAGAATGTAACTATGGGAAAAAGCATAAAGAATTAGGAAATACTTAATGAAACAAGTGAAAATAATAACCGTAATAGCAGGGAATATTTCATAAAATAATTACGTACACTGCTTCCAACGACTCAAATAAACTGAAATTAAGGAACAATTGAAAATAAGATATTAGAGGAAATGAAATAAACCCACATAAAAATAGAAGTTTATTTTGATGTCCTCTACTCTAATTCTTACTTTCGAGGTTCTAATTTTGTAAATTAAGCAAATTTGCTTAAGCAGTTTTAAGATAATCTTCAACGAGAGGCATTGGAAGGTAAGATATTGGAGGAAATCAAATTAAAACAACAAAAAAGATGCATATATTTGATGTCCTCCAATTCTCACTTTCCAGGCCCCTAAATTCCAAAGATTTGGGTAATTGTTTTCCCTAAAGACGCTCATTTCTCACCCTAGTCCTTCGAAGAAAACTCTTCTATATATACAATATGGTCTTTTACCAACATATTTGCATTTCCTATATATACAAGAGTTGATGTAGGAAAAAACGATAAAGAACAGGATGTGGTATCTGATTCTTATTCCAATCACAAGACTTAATTGCATGGTTCTCACGCTTTTTAACTCCCTGACAAAGTAGTTGGTAATATTTTTCTTTTTTGGTTGTTGACAGTTATTCAAAGGTTATATTCAATTTCTAAAATTTGGTTTAAAAAAAAAGTCATTTTATACAAGAAAAAAGTAACAGAGTATATATGTAAAATACAGTTCTTAAACCACAAGAATGAGAGTGAGAACTATGTTTAACCTGGTGGATATTAACTGTCACAAGAATCTTATAATTATACGTAACGAGTAACGGCACATATTAATAATTAATTAAAGTACCAATGATAATTTTAGCGTCCAGAAAATCGAAATCAAATAGTGTAACTTGCACTGTGCTAGTCGATCAATTGATGTTGGTCAATTTATTTGAGCTTAGAAAGAATGGTCATGATCAGGCAATGGACGATCAAGAACTTTATATCATTCAATCTTTTACCTGTTATCTGCATGGGATTTGTTAATGTGATGTGTTGTCTCTGCTTTGTGGGTAAGGCTAGTCAGTAGGTGAAGAGCTTCACACTTCAGCTGCTCTGTTGCTTTCATTTTTTATTCTTTTTTATTTTATTTTATTTTTTTGAACTTGGTTTGTGATTTCCATGTTTTTTGGCTTTTAATATAGCCTTGTATCCCTGCTTTGGATGCTTTTGTAAAAAAAAAAAAAAAAAAAAAAAAAAAAAACAATAGAAATACAATGTGGGATGAAATATTTGATAACAACAATGCAGAAATTATCTTGCAATAAAACATTAGTACTGCTAATTATGGAATAGTATTTCGAACTGCCGGTCTGTATGCATATATTTGGTTTGATTCAGCCCAGTTAAAAGGGTATGCAATATTATGAAAAAGGTTAGTTTATGATCTGACTAATGTATTTGAGAAAAAAAACAGTTAATCTCAGAATCTAAGTCACTTACTATGAAGTTCAGTTTGCTTATACATTACGTTTTATAGAAGGGGATCAAAAGTAATAGAAAAGAAGATTGCCATATTTTCTTCTCTTATATGACTAATTTTATTTTTTTCCATGGTTTTTTTATGAGGGTACATAAAGTTCATCTAGCATCAACACTAATCTTATCTTCTTATTAAATATTTTATAATTGAACCAAATCATAAATAATTAATAAATTTAATTTTCCTTCCTCTGCCTCATTTTCTTTAACTTCCATCAAAATAATTTGGAAACCTAAAACAGAAGGAATTACAACAAGTTCAATAAAAATTGAAAGAATTTAAGGATATTCTGCATATGTAGTTTCTTTATGCTTTGTAGAGTATTAAAATTGTTCTTTTGTTTGTAAAAAAAAACATGCTTGTTTGTTACATTTGAAAGAATTAGAACAAGTTCGATGAAAATTGAAAGAATTTAATTTTCCTTCCTCTATTTTTTCCCTTATTCTTTTTTCTTTACGCTTTGTAGACTGTTAAACTTGTTCTTTTGTTTGTAAAAAAATATGCTTGTTTGTTACATTTGAAACAAAAAGAACATTCAGGATATGTTTAAACTTTAAAATGTGTTTGAAATTCAAAAAAAAAAAGAAAAAAAAAAAGAAAGGAAGTTTTCTTGAAGAAAAGGTAAATTGTGGTGCTTCTTAAGAAGATTAGTTTGGAGATTAAGAATATGATTATAGAAATAATCACAAATAATTTGGAAATGATTAAATAAGCGAAAACAGTGATGCTTATAGCAGGCCATAAAACAAATAATAATAATAATAATAATAATAATTTGAATACTTACACTAACTTAGAATAATTGCCCGGAGGCCATACATATAGTATTTCCTTCAATATTCTTGGCCACAATATTCCACTTTTAATGTTTTCTCACACTTTCTTATAAATCTTGATAGAAATTAGGAATAATTGAAGATAAGATATTAGAGGAAATCAAATAAACCCACATAAAAAAATAGAAATTTATTTTGATGTCCTCTAATTCTTACTTTCAAGGTCCAAATTTTGTAAATTAAGCAAATTTGCTTCAAGTAGTTTTAAAGATAATCTTCAACGAGAGGCAGTGGAAGGTAAGATATTGGAGGAAATCAAATCAACACAACAAAAAGGATGCATATATTTGATATCCTCCAATTCTCACTTTCCAGACCCCTAAATTCCCCTTAAATTTTTGTATAATTGATGTCCCTAACCCTTCTTTGAAGAGAACTCTTAGGATATATACAATACGGATTTGTTACCAACATATTTGCGTATCATATATATAGTGTGGTTGAGATGAGAAAAAAACGAGAAAGAACTGTATGTGGTACCAGATTCTTATTCCAATCACACTACTTTCATGGTTTCTCACGCTTTTGAACTCCCCGACAAAGTAGTTGGTAACATTTTTTTGGTTGCTGACTGCTATTCAAGATAATTTTCGATTCCTAATTTGTAGATTTCATCTAAATTAGAAAAAAAAAAGCAAGTAACTTTTCACCGTAAAGAAAAAATATATTGTTTTTTTCCCTCATCTTTTAAGGATAGAATTAAGATTAACTAGCAAGTTGACTGAAAAAAAAGAGAGAAATTTGTAATAATTTCTCACCTTCTGAGGTATAGCTCATCTCAAAATGATTTGCACAGTGATTTGATGATTTATGTATAGTGAATATATATATATATATATATATATATATATATATATAGAATTTTGCTATGGTGAGTTGCAACTCACCAAAGGGTTGGTGAGTCGCGCTCAAAGCTCCTAAATCTTGTTTAAAATGACCGATCCAAACCGTCCAATATGATCTCTCTATTGAAATCTCCATGCAGACTAAATTTTATATTTTTTTGAAATTTGTAAGTATTTTTTTCGGATTTTTAAAAACTGCTATTTTTTAACGGTTCAGAACTAATTAGATTAACGATTTTCTAAAATTTCAAAAAAATACTTAAAAATTTCAAAAAAATGTAAAATTTGATCTGCGTGGAGATTTCAATAGGGAGATCGTATTAGACGGTTTGGATCGGTCATTTTGAACTAGATTTAAGAGTTTTGAGCGCGACTCACCGACCCTTTGGTGAGTTGCAACTCACCGTAGCAAAACTCTATATATATATATATATATATTTTCGGTACTGAGTCACTGACCCCCAACTAAAACAGTTTTTAACACGCAACAGCTTTACCAAGAAAATTTCATAAAATATTTATAAGAATCTAAATAAAAAAAATAACAATAAATATATAGGAATTTTTCTAATTTTATAGAACAAATTCATGGAGGTTACTGAATTAATTTATTATTTTATTTGGTGGAATATGAGTTTATTTATGATTATGAGCTAGAGCCTAGAACTAGAAGTCTAGAAGGGAGAAACTGATCGTTTTGGGCTTTTCGCGAAACAATGCAAAGAAAATGTTAGGCCTTGTATGAGGCCCATGGCTACTGCTGCTCTTTTTCCTGGGCTTGTTCATTTCATTCGTCGCATTCCTACTCAAAAGAAGGCTAAGAAGCTAAGTTCGATTATTATGCATGCACAGAAAGTGTTCGACGAAATGCTTGGAAGTTGGAATTGGACTTCTCTCGCCATCTCCGCCTTGCTCCTCTCACGTCTCACCTCCGCCGCCAGTGGTTCTCCAACCATGTCTCTCCACACTGCCACTTCTTGTTCGATAACCCCTCTCTTGTTGGGGCGATTGCAAGCTTCCATTTAGAATGCTCGATGCTTCCTTTTGATTTATAAGTATGACCCACTCTTTTTCTGTGCCGCCCCCACTTTTTTTTTTTTTTTTGGGGTGGGGGGGAATTAGACTCAGACATGGATTATATTAGGATATAGAAGAAATAAGTTTCTGGCACCTTGATTGATGTCAAGAATTTAACACATAAAAGAGAAAGATGTATCAGTATGTGTAACAGTTAAAAGTAAAAGAAAAACAGAAAGGGACAGAGTGAGACTGAGGGCTATCATATTATTACTTGATACTTATGCTGTTTGCATACAGCAGATTTAGATTAACCCTTACAATAACATACATTGTGCATACGGTGTACCTACACTTACAAACCCGAGAAAGGAAGTAATGCAATAAACAAGCACAAATTAACCACTTGGACACTGAATTCCTGAATAATGCTTTCAAAATGGCAAAATATATTACAAGTTGCTAAAGTAAGAGATCTACGTGAATAGATCATCACATGTTCAACTTTATTTGGCCTTAAATGAAAGGAAATCCATAGAAAATAAAATTTATCCATTACATAACAACTGCATTTTCAAACCAGTCTTCGGGATGATTGATTCTGCTAGTAATTTACATGCCTCACTGTGAGACTCTCACAAGCCTGCAATATCAAATAAACTGTAGATGTTGTCAACTGAAAAATTTTATGGGAACTTTTAAAGAATATAAATCAGGATGTATTTTGCAACTAGGATTTATGAAATTTTAATATGCATTATGCAAAGTAGAAGACAAAATTAGATCTACATTCCTGTCCATTCCAATAGAATATACGTCCAGTACATAAACCCAATTTCAAAGGCTACCTCTACATGAAGAATAATAAATATATGTGGCTAAGTTTCCAACCAATCATGGTGGGGTTGTAATTGTCTGCTGATTAGGGTAAAAGTATTAATAATGCTGCAAGATTAAAAAGTTATATTTTTTTTTTTTTTTTTTTGTTTGGATACCACCTCATAGGTAAAAGAAACCTATTGCATAGATCAAGCAAAAGGAAATCACCAAAAACTGCTATATTGCTCTTTATTTAATTCTTCTAATCTCATAAAAAAAATATATATAGGGTATATAAAATTATATAGCAAGGGTGTACATCTTGCAGAGAAAAGGGGAACAAAAAAAATCAAACATTACCTAGCTAGGTAGAACTGTTACAGTCCTCAAGGAGGCACCTGCCCACTTCTATTAATATATATGACCGAAAATCCTTTTTATGCAATTTGGCACTTTGGCAATTGGTGCTAATTCTCAATTTTTTTTCCCAACAACCTAACTCAGATAGTATTAAGTGCAATTTTCAGATCGCAAAATAAAGAGTAAATTTTAAAAAAGGCATACCTAGTGAGCAAATTATTTGATGATATCAACTGCAACTAGAAAACATGACATCTGAAGTGAAATAACTGGTGGATTCCACTAGCCAACCCTGCAAAACCAGCAGGCATGTATTTGCAAACTACTAACTTCAGGTTGGTGAGGTGCTCAATGCCTTCTGGGATCTCAACTAGTTGTTCTAGTTGCCAAAGATGAATATTTTCAAGGTTCACCATGGTTTCCTGCTCCATCTCCACTTGAACCAGATTAGGCATTTGTTTCAGTGCTAGATATTTCAGTTTTGGGAACCACTCAGCTTTAAAATTTAATTCCCGGCCTTCATATGCCTTTTGGAGGGTCAGCCACGTTAGGTTTTTCAAATGGGAAATCGATGGCAGAGGATCATTCTTTAGTTGAGACCATCCGAGCCTTAAATTCTGAATACTGCCGCCAAAAATTCGGAACGAAGGGGATTTGAGCATCTGTTCTTTCAGTCGCCCAGAGAGAGATAACTTCTTTAGTTGGGGCAGGAGTATCAGATCTTCTAACTGGAGAATACAGTTTTCATTGCTTGCAAAGATAGATAAGTAAGAAAGGGAGGTCATCTTTGATAATGATTTGCATAACTCTGCTGAGTGGTTTTCTTTCACATTCAATATTCGGAGGCTTCTCAGCTGAGTTAAATTTCCCAACACTCTAACTACATTAGCATTTGATTCTAATGCTTGAATAGTTTGCAACTCTTTCAGGTAAAACATGGCCTTAGGCAAAGAGACTCCAGAAAGACTTCGAAATGTTCTATATGTGGGATCAACCCGTACCTGAGCAAAGAGATGACGCAACTTCTTTAGCTCTGCTATTCCATCAGGTAGTTTCTGTATACTAGAATCCATGAGATCCAGGTTTTGTAAATTCTTTAGTTTCTTGATGGATTTTGGTAGAAATTTTACCTTTGTACCCCTCAGACCCAGATAATGAAGATTGAACAAATCTCCAATTGAATCTGGTATAGTTTTTATAGGCAAGCCTTCTAAAGTCAAAACAGTAAGATATCTCGATTTGTCCAAAATCAAAGATAACAAAGGAGATGAGGGTACAGTAGGGTCAACTGACATAAAAGTTCTGAGTTGTGGTAAATAAACACCATGGGGGATCTCCTCTCTTAGTTTTACTATTGAGAGCCGACGAATAGAAGGATTGTAATTTACTGTCCTGTTATCCTCGTGTAGCAATCCGAAATTTTCTTTCCTACACAAAGACATTGCCAACTCTCTTAATGTGTCATGCATTCGACACTTCTTCACCCTACCAGATGAGTTTTTTTCTACCACTTGTAGCATGCTTCGATGTATGAGCTCTTTAAGGTACCCCTCTGCCACCTCTTCTAATGTGCTTCTTCCTATTTGTTCTATAAAGCCTTCAGCTACCCAAAACCTTATAAGTTTTTTCCTTGCAAGCAGAGAATCTTCAGGAAATAAACCACAATACAAGAAGCAATTCTTTAGGTACCTTGGGAGGTAGTTGAAGCTTAGATTTAGAATATTTTTCAAATGACCCAAGCCTGGGTTATTTTCTAGCTCCCAGCTAAGTTGATCACATACCCGTTTCCATTCGAATTTTGTCTTCTCAATCAAGGATAAAAACCCACCTATGGAAACAAGAGCAAGCGGCAAGCCATCACACTTTGAAACTATCTCTCTTGCCCACTTTTTTACAGGAAGAGGACATTTATGTTTTTTCTCCAGATGAAAAGCCTTTCTACAAAACAAGTCCCATGATTCCTCTTTTGACAATGGTTTTAGCTCTAGCTTATTGTTTTCAGGAGCAAGGTTAGCTACCTCAGCCATTCTGCTAGTAATCACTATTCGACTGCCTCGATGGTTATCAATAAATGTGTCGCTTATATCCAGGAATGCTTTTGGATCCCACATATCATCTAAGACGATCAAATATTTCATTTTTTTCAATAGTTCCCTTAATGTTTCTTTCAATCCTCTAAGACTCATGTTGGTTCTGTTGATACGGACACTCTGGTCATCGTTACAAATTTCGGAGATTATATTCCATAGAATATTTTCAATGGTATTTGATTGAGATATAGAAACCCATGCTCGACAATCAAAGTTCTTTCTCTCTCTCTTGTAAACATTGGTAACCAATGTAGTTTTCCCTACACCTCCCATTCCCCAAACTGATATCACTGAGAGTTGTGGCTTCTTACTAATAATCCAGCTTTTTAGCACCAGCCTGCTTTCTTCAATACCCACAATATCATCTTCATCAATGAAATGGGCAGAGACAGCTGCATTGTGGGAATATTCATCTGAGTAATCTAAGTTCTTGCGAATTCTTGATTTTCTTCTCATCACCCATCGCTCTTTTAGTTCTGCAAGATGCTTAAGGCCTTTCTCTATTTCTGACAGTTCAGAAGCAATCCGTTTCAAAGCACTGAACACTTTTGGTTCTTTTAACATTGTTTTGACATGAAATGATATTACACCAAATTTCTTGTTACCAACCAGGTATGCAAATTCAACTGCTATATCTTCAATATGGTTTGCTAAATTCTGTACCTCTTTTATCCAGGCTGCCTGGGATTTATTGTCTTCATCATCTATGTTCATCTCATCAAGATATCCTCTCATCACCCTTAGTTCTCTGCTAATGGTATTCATGCTCCCTTCGAGTTTTATGAAAGTGGAGCCTATTTTGGAAGTCCGTGAGACCGCAAGCTTCACTAATTCGGTAGCCTGCACATCCCCAAGGACCTTGAGGGTTGCAAGAATAGCTGCCTCAGCCATGGTTCTCGATCTTAAATACTTTCACTGGCTTCATCTACACTAATTGCTCATATTGCACGATTTTTTGAGCTGACCAAATCTGATACAAGGATTAGGTCATTCTGTGAACTTATGATGCTTAAACTTGCTCAAGACATGTGTTTAGGATGCATTTTTTTTCTTATTAATAGAACCATATAAAAGTTTTGAAATCCTTTTCTCACATAGCTGCTAAATGAAATAAAGTTAAATATAGATTAAGATATACCAACGAACATGTTGCTGGAGCAGTCAATTTCTATCGGTACGGTTTTTCGTTCTTTGCTGTTACTAGTTAATCAACCAAAACCAACGATTGATGACAACTCGCCGTTGTAGTTAAATTTAGTCACTACTAGGGGTGGGCGCGGTATACCGTTAATATGCGAAACCGTTCCGTTCCGTCCAAACAGAACGTATAATGGAATGAAGTTTCATTTCGTTTCGCAAACGGAATGTGTTTCGTGATTCATTTGTGTATTTTACAGTTTAAAACTTCAAATATAACCGTTCCGCCACGTTCCATCGAAACGGAACGAATAACTAATCATTTCGGTTCGTACCGTTACTAAAATGGAACGGAAAACGGAACGACCCATTCCGTTTCCGTTATCAACGTTACCCACCCCTGGTCACTACAATGTCACATAATAATCAACTAAAACCAACCACCCCAGACATAAATGTGCTTTACCCTAATGCTACAAGATTTTAAATAGAAGAAATTATTATGTTGACAACAAATTTGTTGGCGAACCAATCAAACAGTCACTAAACTCCAAACCTGTGTTTTACATACTTAAATAGGATGTGTATTAAAATTAATGCAATTTGAACATTGATTAATCATCTATTAAATGATTTGAAAAATTAATAATTAAGTTTTATAAGCAATTAATCAATCATATGACCAAATGATTTTCAATCATACAAATTTTATATACAAATATATCTAAATAATAAATATACTTTATATGAACTTATTTTTCTATAATCATGATAACTGTCATGTTTGTCGCGCAGTTAAGCAAAATTGGTTATGAATGTAACCCTCCGCTTAAAAGAAATACAAGTCTACTGAAACAAAAGGGGAAAGAACCACAAAATTAGACAATCTGACATCATAATTCATATTTTGTTTAATCTCAATCAGTCTGCTAAAATAATTTAATTTAGTTGTCCCAAAAAATAGCGGCTTTTTATCTTGAATGCTACGACCAGACTTAAGAACTCAATAATTCTATCTTGGAATTTTATTTTTCTGTTATTAGCAAATTCTAACAAACATTGGAAGCACACCAGTATTATGAATACACTTTTACTTTTATTTTTCCCCCCAAATTTAATAAATATGAAGAGAAATATAGTAACTCAACCGTTTGAGATTATATATTCTAAATACAGCTGAATTAACAAGATATAAAATAATTACTTACTAATATTATTTAATTAAAAAAAATGAAGCATAAGTGGAATTTTACTGACCTAGCTGCATCTTAGTAAATACATATCAATAGTCTTGCAGCTGCATCGGTAGCCGAAACACAGATGTATCATGTAACCTCGGTCATTGCTGTTTCTTGGGTTTGGGGATGACCGGATGAGTATGATAAAAAGGAAGGAGCTTCTACAAAGGATATATAAATGAGAAACGAAGCAGTTGACAGTTGCGAGTCTTATCACATCTGACATGTAATGGTGTTGTAATGCTGTAGGATGGAGATGACACTTATCACATCTGACATGTAATGGTGTTGTAAAGCTGTAGCATGGAGATGACTTGTAGTCAACTCACCAATGTGTGTGGTAGGAAATTGACATAGTTTTCTTGTCTCTCTTTTCAAGCTAGAAATAACCGAGTAATTTAAGCTTGACTACCTGCACCTGATCTTTAATGATTCCAAGCCATGTATTATTTAATCAGTGTTTACGTATGCAAATAACAAGCATTCGTCAGATACTAGTTACGTACTAGAATTGATTCGGACATCAATGTCCTGTGGACCATGATAGAGGACGACATAATGCTGACCTACGAGACCTACATTGATAATATTTTTATGATCTAAGTTTGATAGAATACAAACCAACCATTCAGCAATTTGCCTAAATTAAGTTTTGGCAATTGCTATTTGGTTGCAATGGAAAGAGAGAAATGGTCGTTTGTTCAATAGTAAGTTACAGCCATTTCCCTCCATTGTATATAATATTGTTGCCATTGTATATAATATTGTTGCCATTTTCTCCGGTAGTTTAAACATCTTACCTCATCATAATCATTTAATTTTGCATATACATTATAAATTTGAAAATATATGGCGACAGGTTTTGATGAGTTAGAATTAAATCCTGGTAGGAATTTTGTTTATTTTGGAATGCTTGTGTAAGAATTGATTATTAGAAATCAAAAGTTTAAGTGAAATAACGGCAGCTACAGCAGTACTATTTGATAAACCATTCGTACGAAAATAACCAAGTATTAACACCACCACCATTTGAAATTACTTTGTTCAAATTGGATTCCTGTTGCAGGGGGAAGCGCAATAATTTGAACCATATCAAGTAATATTTATTTTTCTATCTGTCGAATGCAGCGGCGAAACAGTAAAACAAATTCATGACACTAGTTCGATGGCAGACGCAGAGCTTATAACATAATAACTACTACTTATGTCACTTTGACTATTCTCGGCTATACACATGAATCACAAAGTCAATTTAAGCTGTCAACTGCTTTTATTAGTATTTCTATACCATACATGATTGCAATTTTTTGTACCTCCTTTGTTTGTAAATTCAACAAAGTACTGCTATTGATGGATTGTTCATGGTTTTGCCTCTAGTAGAATAGAGGAATAAGGGGCTACGTTGTACTGGGTGCCAGTGAATGATACACCTTCTGGAACAAAATCTTTTGGCGATTCCAGATTTGTGTCAACCTGAAAAACAAAGGCATATGTTGGATAAGAGAAACGTAAATAGCAGAATGATTTGTTTTGTGTTGCAACGGTCAACGAATGAATTACCATTATGCCTGGCATTCGTACAAACTGAAACATGTTATTAAAATAGTCCTGGTATGCTTCTAAAAGCGACAGTGAACACATTATCAGGGGAAAAAAAAATATCATACCACTCTGTACCAACAATTCTTATGAGGCGGTGAGGGGATAGTAACTTCCACAAAAAAGTCATGTGCATTGAAAGCCAAGTAGATGTCACCACCATGTTTTTCTTCATGTAGACTGTAATATACAAGTAATCGACTGATTACTGATTTACATTGAAATAGCAAGAAGAAAGTTTATTTGGTAAAGATTTATTTTCTCCACTCTAACCAAAAGCACTTTCAGATTAACATCAGCAAATAGTTCTATTAAGACTTACGTGAAGGCCAAAAATTTGCTTTCTGGATTTTCCCAATTATCCTCATGCCAGGTGACATCATTCTGCATACCAAAAACAACAGAAGCATGTAGTGAGGTAAGAAAAATAATTTAAAGCACACCACAGTTAGCTACGAAACCTAAATTATCCACATGATGATCAATAAAAGTCGGACCTTAGAAGTGCATTGAATAGTCCAACATAGGAAATACTTAAAACTACTTGTATTGTTCCACCAAAAAGAATACCTAACCCCACCCCCAATCTTACTCATCAAGGAGAATACACACTAAAGCAAGTTAACTTGGGCCCTTTTTTTCCAAAAAATTTTTTTAATAACAAGTGACAGGAGAGTCACTATTCAATTGTCATGCTTCTTAGGAGTACATTGTGTTTTTCTAATACTAAGCATTACCTGATATACTGCAATTCTGAAAGAAAATAAGTATCAAGCAAATAAATTATAAGATAAACAAAATCTTACTTTTGTTAAAAATCTGGTATGTCTCAGCATATGATGGCTGTGACGGAATTTTATCATCTTAGAGAAAAACCTGAATTGCCCATCTCTTTTTGATTCCAACTGTTTCAATAAAAAATAATGAAGATGATTAGGATTCATGAAAAGAACTAGAAAATAGTACATCTAATCGAGTACTCTTCAGAAACAAATAAATAAATAAATGTGAGACTTCACCTGACCCCACTGGAAGTGATTAACGGCAGTGTCATGGCCATAGCTATTATTATTCCCATAGCGTGTGTGGCCATACTCATCTCCCATCAACATCATTGGCACTCCCTAATTATAATTAACATGGTAATACCATTAAAATTTTCAATATAACACAAAATAAAATCACAATTTTTGTGATTACAGTACCTGAGAGATCATTAGAGCCAAGTGGAAATTCTTCATTTGTCTTGACCTAAGTCTATTAATATTAGCATCATCAATTTCTCCTAGCCAAAGATAAAGGAGAAGTGCTTAATGTAATATCTCAACATTACTACATGATAAAACATCAAGAAAAACTGCAAGTGCCTTAAAAAAGAAAAATTTAATCATGAAAAGAGATAATATCAAATATAACCCACCAAAAAATATGAAGAGGAGGGTAATTGTGGCATCTCTTTAACACTTCCCTCTAAGAAACTATGTGTCTTGCATACACCCAGAGAAAAATTGAAACCTTATTGTACACTGAGGAATTGGATGGGGTAATTGCGATCTCTCTTCTAATTGAAATTAGAAGAGGTTTACATTTTATTTTGCATTTTAGAGCACATGTGATATTTCTCTATTTTCAGGTGGTCCAGTGCCCAGTGTTACAGTATATGCTGAGTCTTGATCTTTTGTATTCATACTTTAAAAATTTCCAAGTCTGTACCGATGCAGCAGTTAAGAAGGTACCTTCAAAACCACAATTCCAGCTGAAATTATCATTGCACCCATCACGACCTTCTTCTCCGTTAGCATCATTGTGCTACATTGTACACCAAAACATAGCAAGCTTTTAAAGAAAACAAGGCTAGAGAAACTATTTGCAGCTAGGATTCACCATAAAGTGGAGTCAAATGATGGCAACTTTTCATACAAGGCTTTCAAACACAAATTTAAACATTGGGATATGTCTATATCACCTTTACAACATGAAGATATTAACATGCAAGATTTCAATTTAATCTCAGTGGATTGCATAGTTTGGAGAATTTGACATGGGCAATTGATTTTGGGCACAGTGCAAAATGAAATATAATGAAGTAAAGAGATCTTTTCTGAGCACATATTACATTTTACATACAAATATCCAATCATTAAATTTTGTCGTTCAAAAGTTAGATATATTTGTCCTTCAAAACAACTTCCAAGGCACCAATTTTGAACCAAATCTTTTTGTATGTTATGCCACCTCAACTAAAAAGTTATGTTAGAAATAACAATAAAATTGCTTAAAAGTACCTTGTAATTGTAAGAAACCAGATCATACAATGAAAACCCATCATGTGCGATGACAAAGTTGACACTGTGGTATGGCTTTCTCTGATTCACCTATCAATGAGAAAAACAAATAAGTACTAATACTTACTTTAAAAAAAAAAATATTTCCATGGATAAAGTACATTTTTTTGGAACTGACACCTGATAAAGATCTGCAGAGCCAGAAATACGAGTTGCAAAAGAACCCTTCATACCACAATCCCCCTGATTAGTGTATCCATACATTGTCAACAAAAAATTAGATATATGAAAAGAGTGAAAAAAGATTGTGACAAAAAACAAACAAAATGTTTCTTACGAATCAAGAATTTAGGGATATAACAAACAACAACTAAGCCTTTTGTCCCAAACAAGTTGGTGTAAGTTAGAAATGAAACCCAGCAAGACGAAAGTCACAAAAGAATAGAAATTTAGGGATATAATAAAAAAAAATTGTCTTGTGCACAAAGAGGATTAAAAGCAGTTCGTGGTTAAGTTGTGGTTTCAAGACCCAGTTCCCTCCATTCTGGGACAAGTTCTATTAAAAAAGGGGGAAAAAAAGTTACCTTCACGAATCTTCTAATATCATCACGATACTTGCCATTCCATTCAGCCCACCTACAAAACATACATATCTAAAAGTAGATTAGACAATGCATTTCCATTTGTGAAGAAGTTGAGTAACTTTTCTCAATAAAAGAAAGTTAAGACGAAAACAAGTCAAGGGTCATGAGATTGTGAAGTAAAATTCAAGAGCAAGGAACTTCAATAAAATGATTAAGAACAAAAAACAGAAAATTACTCCCTAAGTGCTATCCACTTCACATTTGGTCCCTGATATTCCCAATTTTCCTATTGATTACAAACATCTTGACAGTATCAAAATCTCAATTCAGTTATATCTGAACCTTTCCAAAAGAAAAGAAAAAAATAGCCAATTTTAGTAGGTTCTACCTAACAATGATTAAATACTGGGACCGTAATTTAATGGAAGAACGGAGGCAAGCAACGAAGACCATCTCTGTTCATTGAAACTTCAGGGACCAAAAAATAGGAACTTTAGAAATTAAGGGACCAAAAATGAAAAATTGTCATAATTGTTTTATAGATACTGAATATAGGCACTATATTCCATATAGATCCTGTCTACAACATTAGATCTCAAATTTAAAGTTCACTTTTGACAATAGAATACAAAAACTAGAGTGATTAGCATGGTAGACCTTGAACATAAATTGTAAGTGCAAATTTACCTATCCCAATTTGGAAAACTGCCAACAAGATAAAGGCCCCCACAGTCCCATGGCTCTGCTATTATTTTACATCTCGATAGCACCACATCTTTTGCAATAGCCTGCAAGTTACATACATGTGGCCTTCTGTGAAAATCAATCAACCCCAAGCTATAGATGCATAGAAGATACTAAGATCTAGGATTTCAGTCCAAAATTTGGAGTCACACTAGTACAGTGCATAATGTTAAAGTAAGGTGCTGATTAACAGCTTTAGGTGTTTTCTGTTCACAAATTCAAGTTGAAGCCTCAGCTGAGCTCCTCAAATTGCTCATACCTTGATCGCAAAGTGGGTTGAACAGTGACTGACAAACAGTACAGAACTCGTAGTTGATTAGATAAGGGAAGAGTTCCAACATGTCAATGAATAAGGGTTATTTGCAACTAACACCCAGCATTTTAGTGCGTTTGCAAATATACTCGTAAGCTAGCTACTGTACACTCAGCACATTTGAATCTTCTTAGCAAAAACTCATCTAGTTTGATGGAAATGTTCATGTCAATTGACACAGAAAAAAAAAATGGGGGGAGATATAAATAGAATTTTCTATCAAACTTAGTTTGGCACTTTTGGGACTCCTTTTTTCCTACAGCCACCACAAAAGTTATTAAGGACAATTTCCAAACTAATACACTGTATAAAAGATAATGACTAAAAAATGAAGGTTTTGTAATTCTATTTATTAAATTTTGGAATTTTTTTTATCCATAACACAAATTAAATGATTAACATTAGAAAATTAAGTTTATTTGGTGTTGATGAGGTTAAACACCATTGCCACTGTACAGTGTTCTCCAAACACCATAAACATATGTAAACCAAAATGCAAAAGAAACATAATTAATGTTATTTGTACAGGCTGTAGATGCTGGGGTGTAATTTGTGAAGACCTGAAATTTATAATTTATGAAGACCTGAAATTTAAGTGACAACTACAACGGATTTGATGTGTTTACCTTAATAAGTGGAGGTGCACTGAGTGGAGTGCCATCAGTGTCGCGACAAAGCACACTTGCTAGATCAAAACGGAAGCCATCTACATGATATTCTGTAACCCTATGAAAGCACATAAACAAGTACATACAGGGTTTTATGGCATATTCAATATAAATTAGAAACAGATAAATGCAATGAATAGATATTAGCTGGTACCAATGTCTCAGGCTGTCTAGTATGAGGTCCCTAACAACTGGATGATTGCAATTCAATGTGTTTCCTGAATAAACACACCAGAAGGCAAAGATATATTAAACCTGGAAAATCATAGATCACAGTTCCACAGTTCACCAGTTGTAAAATAAATAGAACTACAATATCCTCCCAAATATTTTGTCTGAAGGGGGGCTCAAGGGTTTACCACAGCCTGAGAAATTAAGAAGCTGAGAATTGTCATCCAGCATGTAATAAACCTGTAAAGAGGTTTAAAATACTTATAGCAGATTGAAGAAATGACATCCAGAACCCATTTGATGTGTTCATTAGCAAATGCTTGGAAAGTCTTGCCTTGTTGTCTATTCCACGAAAAGAGGTTGTATAAGGGTTCTTATCATCTGCCTCGTTCGTATGGTTGTAAACCACATCCAAAATAACCTGAAAGGAGAGACAAACCAAGCTCATATAATGGATTAAAAGCATAATAAAAAAAAAAAAAGAGAACAGAAGAAGTAAAAAACGCCTTACCTCAATTCCCGCATTATGCAGAGCCCTGACCATCTGCTTGAGCTCAAGAGAGGCAGCAAGTGGGCCTCCGCCTCTACTTGCATACCGACTCATAGGTGCAAAAAAGTTTAATGTTGAGTACCCCCATGTGTTCACCTATAGAATGATCATTTGCACATTAAAAACTGCCAAAGCAAATCCGTCGAGAAATATCTATCAGCACCCTACAGAACATGGTTTTATCATCTTCACATACCCACCTACAGTTGTCAACTTGTAAACTGACCTGAATGGGTCGACACATACCTACCTGACAATTGAGCGGGTCAGGTATGGGTCTAAAATTTTTTATCCATCTTGGGACAGGTCAGCTCATGGGTCGACCTGAATAATTGTGATATGTTGGATTTACTTTGAAATTTACCAATAATAAGATTAATTACACAATAATTATGATTTAATTAAGATATATTATATATTGATTACAATTTAATTACATAAACAAATAATAATTGATCAAGTTAGACGGTTTTGGTCAGATCGACCCGTGACCCATCCGAGTCGAGTTAAGTCTTCAGTCTAAATTAGGTGGGGTCAGACCTGGGCAATATAATAATAATAATATAACACACCTGACCCAACCATTGACACCTATTCGTACCCGATATCGTTTTTTTTTTTTTTAAAAAAAAAAACCCCAAATCAACCCTCCCTTTAGCCTCATTTATGTAGAGTGGGTTGGTTTACCAATCTCGACAAGGGCATTTATGTATCACCTGGGACCAGATGGCCTGCGGATTGCCCAGGGCTGTTGTCAAATAATCTTTGTTTTTCACAAAGTAACAAAATTGCTATTGTCAGATAATCTTTGTTTTTCATGAAGTAACAAAATTTTGAATGTAACATTGCTGGATATTTATTTTTTATTGTTATGGCTCTGCATATTTGAATGGTTTCATCTGTAAGTTCCAAAAGAAAAACAAGTGGTCAATGGATTGTTTTATTTTTTCGGTTTTCAATCCAGATCTGCATTATACTCCCCAAACTTAGAACGATGCCCTTTTCAGTATCAAAATTTCCTTAAGATAAAAGAGATAAAAGCAAGTACCATATGATCTCTAGGATTTGGAAACCTCTGGAACTCGAACTCATCAAACTCAAATATCGGCAAAAGTTCAACAGCGTTAATCCCGAGTTCCAGCAGGTGAGGAATCTAAGCATGCAATAGTTCATTAAATAAACAAAATAATGACATGTATCAGAGGGCTTTTAGCAAAATACACCCAATACTCAGGCCGCATGCAAATGGATTCTCTGTTCAATGATGACTATTTTTATATGGCACTTTTTCCCTAACATATTATAATGCATATGTTGGGTCTTTTAGTTAATATGCAGTAGCTAAAGAGCAATTTGGTTGTCAGCTAAGATTTGAAGTTCAAGGGCAGTTTGGTCGAGTTCTATTAACTATAGTTTCATTGTATTGTTGTCATTTGCAAGCAAACTGGAGAAAGTTGCCTTCCTGATTACAGCTCAGAGAAACAATGGGTGCTCTTTGTAACTAAAACATAATTTTTGTGAGTTGTATGCAAACAAAAAAAAACCTGAAAAAAGAAAAAGAAGAATGTGTACCTTTTCGATGACACCAAGATAGCTTCCACATATATCTGGATCCAAATCACTCGACTCGTCAGCTGTGAATGCACGTACATTCATCTCATATATCACAAGTTCATTCTGTAAAAGAGAGTTCCAACCATAAAAAAGTAAAAAGAAATCGATATCATGAAAAATTACTGTGATTATCTTGCCTTGCAAGATCCAACATTTTAATGGCAATTATACAATCAAGCTGACAGCTAGACCTAGTTAATGCCTCAGTTTGTAGCCAAGCATCAGTTAACAAAGCTTATTCTACAATTGATCTTTACAATATACAAATATGACTTGCTTGACCAAAAGCACCAGAATTCTGGTAGCACAAAGATTACACCGTACTGAAATCAACTGTAGTTGATGAAGATATGCATACCTCTGGTATATTTGGAAGATTGTAATTGGGACCCCAATCAAAGGGTAAGCTCTCAAAATCGTAGGTCCCAAGGAAATGACACTGTTTATTTGTCACATCCCCAAAGAAGTTACGGCCAGAAACTAGTTTTGCATATGGATCGAGAAGAACAACAGTACTATCATATCGGTGGCCTCTCTCCCACTCTTTTGGGCCATCAAATCGGTAACCATATAGAACTCCAGATTGCGGTAAACCCTAAATTTTTTTTTTAAAAAAAAAAAAATATGTTCATGATGTAAAGTTAAAAAAATACTTACATCTACTATATTTCATAAATTGCTATTAAAAGTGAGAATAATCAACGAAGTCAACAAAGCATTATGATCATGTAGTGTGCACCTCTACACAGACGTGCCAGATATCTTCAGTTCTATTTTTACTAGGATCCAGTAGAATTTCAATCAGTTCCAAATTTGAATCCTCAGCACACCTGAGAGAACACATTACAGAAGATAAAACGACAGGTTAATGCTAAAGTAACTCACATTATCTATCATAAAAAAAAGAACAACAAAAAAGAAGATAATATTAAGCAATCAAATTTATTATGACTTCACAGATTTAATTTATCAGAACCTATTTAAGTACTTCAGGCAAAGAATAACAGATGAAGCATGTTTCGAGAAAATAGCAAAATTTAATCCATTTTGTGATTCTGACACTCCAAGTGGGGAAGCACTTCCAGAAGAATATTTCAATGGAATTTCAACCTCTGGTATAATAGGCTCCTCTTTCTGGTTTAGCAGAAAAGAAACAATAAAGGACAAAGTTTAGCAGGCAGCCTACAGAAGCCACTGCAATAAAAAACTGCAAATTCGCGTTTGTCCAATAATACTCAACACATTATAAATATCAGAATCAGATATGCATGAGGTAGGAGAACTAAGACAATACAAACATTTTATTAAGATTGGGAACTTTATTTTCACAACCAACGACAAATTTTGGATGTTAGGCAGAGGTGCAGTATTAGTATGAGCAGCAGTAGCAGCAGGACAGAATCTAACCATGCAACTAAAACCAAAAGCCTTAATTTTAACCCCAACATTGCAATTAAGCATTATTTAAATCTCCTGATATGCCTCCTAAAATCCTCAATTTGGGAACTATTCCTCAATTAACCAAAATTAATCATATTTCAACAAGTTTAATATTTGATTACACGTCCTGAATTGTGCAAATTAAACTACCCGCAGAATCTAATCATGTCCAGTGCAGTTCATAAACAATAATTTTAAGTAAATACAGTCACAGAAACACCTTTATAGGATCAAATCATCAAATTGAAAAAAAAAAAAAATCATGAACTCATGGGTACCCCTAATAAGTCAGAAGTCAGAAAATGTACCTCCATTACACTTTCCTCAGATTGCTTGCCATAAACCTTCAAAGAAGGATAATTAACAGGATCGATTTGTCTGGCCTAAGAAAGCAATCACCAACTGAATTTAATCAGATAATCAAGCAGAATCTAAAAAAACCACATTGCGAAAGAAAGCTGTAAAACCATGCCTTTGTGGAGATTGCTACCCAACGAGAAGAGAAGTTGGCTTTACTTGATCCAACACTGCACATAATTTCACCAAATAATTATACCTCACACTCTCGAGAGAACATACTAAAAATTCGAATCATTTTCTGTGAATCGAATCAGTGTACCTCAATCCTGAGGAGGGGAGATGGAGAGAACGCGAGGCATTGGCTCTACAATGGCAGGAAGGAAGCAGCGATTCCATGAAAGAAAAAGAAAGAATGAGGTAGAAATCTAATTTTGCACAGAAATCAAATAATAGAATAAGAGATGGTGATCTTACGTCGAGTTACACGAAAGCTCACGTGGCGGTGAGGGGATCCAGATGCAGACAGTGTCGACACGTGTACGACCTTCGCTTTTTCGAGGTTTATCGCCAGGACCCAGGAGAAAAAGGGTTTCTGTGGCGTAGCAATTGTAGCCTTTCTGTGCTGTTTTAGGTAGCAGGTTGCTCCCTGGGTTGCTGCATAGGATTAACCACATGAAGCGATGCACGTAGATCATTACTCTTCTTTTCTAAAAAAAAAAGGTATACCATCAAGCGTGGGTCTCGTGCCGAGAAAAATACTACAAAAAATATTTCTTATTTAATCAGTCAAGGAATCGACTTAAAAAAATATAGGCAAATTATCAAGTATATTATTTCTTCATATCTGCACTGAAAAGTAAAAATTTTTATTTTAAATTATAAACAACTATGATTTATCACAACTCAAATCAGATTTAAAAACCAAAAGAAAATTATTAGTGCTTGTAGAGCTCTGCAGTTAGCATCCCCTATTGTCTAAATCCTTCTCTTTTTCTTATTTTCTATTTCCACTTTTCTTACAGTCAATTTAAGTCATAAAACTAATAGTCAATTAAAGTCAAATCAAACTGGACAGTTCAAGAACTTTAAGATTGAATAAAGCACAACTATGCCATCAAAATTATGGCAGCAGATGCAGATTTCATTGAGCATATCACATGTATTCTTTAGGTAACATTTCTTTCACTATGGTAAACATTAACGTCTCTTATTCCAAGACAAACTAGATACAAAAACAGAAGTTTCAGGCAACTTCGTTGATTTGCAAAAGTTAATCTAAGAGCAAAATTGAGATCATCTAAGTCTCAGCGAACAGCTTGTCATTCTTTAACGGTGTTAACATCATCGGATGTCTCCATCTCCTTGACTTTCTCAAGCTGTCTTAGTAGATCCAATCTCTCTGGTGCATATGTAGATGGGATCTGAAACAAATATAAACCATTATAAACATAGAGTGTGTGCATGAATGTCTCTTTGTATTATATTTGACTATTTGTACATGAAAAGAAATTGTTCTGATGCAACAGTACATACCAATGCTGGAACGTATCTTTGGATAAAAGCTAGAATAGCAGCATGCCCTACAGCAGTAACCTACAGAAAACAAGGAAAAAAAAAAAAAAAAGATATTCATATCACAAACAACAATGTACCCTCCAAGCCAAAAGATGGGTGGAAACTAAATGGAAATTATAGGCAGGTTGGACATGAATTCCCAATCAGTTTTTTCAGAAGTCAAAGCTATAGAAAATTTGGTTTAATTGATTTAAGATGCAACAAGAGAAAATAAAATAGGACACTCACAGGAAGGAGCATGAGAATGCCAATAGGTATGACAGATGCCAGGTCAGTTAGGGTTCGCTGAAGAGCTTTTTTCTCCTTCTCTGTAAGTTCATCGCCTGTAACTGATCTTCTCAAAAGTTCCGTTGCAGCTGCCACGTCAGTTGCTAGCAGTTGAGTTCCTTGCAACACATCCTACATGAAATCATGCAAAATTATGCTTCACTTTACATTCAAATAAAATCAAACATGCTTTGCTGAAAAAAAAGTAAAGAAAAGTTGATCCTTCTCCTTTTTACCGTGGTTGTTTCCTTCAACTTCTCAACTGATTTGGTAATGATATTATCTTTCTTCGAGGAAGCTGGCAACAGTTGGTCTTTTGATGAAGATGCCTCGTTATTTCTGCGATCATCCTAAGAATTGAGAACCACATCTTGCATGGTTTAGTGGTAAGTCTACAATATTATGCTTTCTAAAAGAGGTAATAACTGGATGTAACAAATTAGGAGTCCATATTTAAACCCACCTGAACTCGAACCCAATTCCAACTAATATAATTCAAAGTTAAACACAAAACCCAACCCAAAATTGCTTTCAAAAGCTTTTCACAGGTCCATACCCTCTGTGGCAATCAGTGGCGGAGATGCGTTCATTGAATGGGGGTCAATTGACCCCATTCAATTTCATAATATAATGCCATACATTCAAATTTATACTTATAAAATGAATATTTTAATAGTTAACTTAAATTTGAACCCCATAAAAATATAAATATTATCATACTATTGAACCCCATTTGATTCATGGTTACATTCTCATGAATGTTTTATTATGTAAAGCATAATAAAACATATTTTGAGACAATAATTTCCAATTAAGTTAGCAATTATCCTTATTACTTTTAGAAAAAGCATACAATAACTTTGTTATTTAATTTATGACAATTTCTTTCTTTTGGTGTTTAAAAAAGAGATAAAAATATATAATGGTGTATGAATTTATTTTAATAAAAATATTAATATTATAAATTTGTTGAACCCCATTGCAAAAATTTCTGGCTCTACCACTGGTGGCAATAATGTCTATTTTTATCTCATTGAACTTATGATGCTAAGCATAGCACCCATAGGCTGGTGTTATCGCTGCAAATCTCGATTTTCGATATTTAAATAGCCAATCCAAACACTTTTACTTGGTCTACATATTAAAATCTTGCAGGAAACCATGTTTTACAATTTTTCAAAGATTTTATTACTATTTCCTCGGATAGTGAGAATACCATTACTATTCTCTCTTTCCGGAAAATAGTAAAAGAATTACGCAAATACATACATACATACATACATATATATATATATATATATATATATATATATATAAAGAGAGAGAGAGAGAGAATTGATATAGTACACTGATGTGTACGGATCGTCTCCGTACACATGAGTCGTTTTTTAAGATTCAAAATTCAAACGATCAATCCGAACCGTTCAAGTTGTTCTCCATATTGAAAAACCCATATAGACCAAATTTTACATTTTTTCGAATTTTTTTGCTATTTATTATGATATTTTCAAATTGGAGGTCCTGAAATACTCCAATTATAGTGTTTTTAGAAAGTATCATAATAAATAGCAAAAAAATTCGAAAAAAATGTAAAATTTGGTCTATCTGAATTTTTCAATATGGAAAACAACTTGAACGGTTCGGACTAATCGTTTGAATTTTGAATCTTGAAAAACGACTCATGTGTACCCGTCTCCGTACACATCAGTGTACTATATCCATTCTATATATATAGAGAGAGTTTTTAAAAACTGCTATTTTTTAACGGTTCAGAACTAATTAGATTAACGATTTTCTAAAATTTAAAAAAAATTCTTACAAATTTCGAAAAAATGTAAAATTTGGTCTGCATGGAGATTTCAATATGGAGATCATATTGGGCGGTTTGGATCGGTCATTTTGAACTAGATCTAGGAGTTTTAAGCGCGACTCACAGTCCCCTGGTGAGTCGCGACTCACCATAGCAAAACTCTATATATATATATATGGTAAATCTATTGTGAACCATGATGCATAGAAGGCTCCGTGCATCATGATCGTTTGATCGGTGATTTTGCAAATTGACAAATCTAAATTAACCAATCCAATTTATATATTGAAATATCATAGCAAACAAAATTTTATAATTTTTGAAATTTTTTCACTATTTTTTTTGAATTTTTTAAAGCTCGCCATTTTTTGCTACAAATTAGTGTATTTATAGCCAAAAATGGCGAGTTTAAAAAAATTCGAAAAAAATAGTAAAAAATTTTCAAAAATTGTAAAATTTTGTTTGCTATGAGATTTCAATATATAGATTGGGTTGGTTAAATTAGATTTAACAATTTGTGAAACCACCGACCAAAACAGTCATGGTGCACGAAAGCTTATATGAACCATAGTTCACAATAGATTTACTCTATATATATATATAGAGAGAGAATGGATATAGAACACTGATGTGTACGGATCGTCCCCGTACACATGAGTCGTTTTTCAAGATCCGAAATTCAAACGGTCAATCCGAACCGTTCAAGTTGTTCGCCATATTGAAAAACCTAGATAGACCAAATTTTACATTTTTTCGAATTTTTTTGCTATTTATTATGATATTTTCAAAAAACACTATAATTGGAATATTTCAGGCCCTCCAATTTGAAAATATCATAATATATAGCAAAAAAATTCGAAAAAATATAAAATTTGGTCTGCAAGAGTTTTTCAATATAAAGAACAAGTTGAACGGTTCAGATTGGCCGTTTGAATTTCGGATCTTAAAAAACGACTGATGTGTATGGAGACGATCCGTACACATCAGTGTATTTTATCAATTCTCTATATATATATATATATATGATTTAGTTTTCTACAAGATTTTAATAAGTAGATTAAATTGAGTGGATCAAACCAATCCTCTGAACATCGAAAATCGTGATCTGGAGCGATACGACTAGTCAATTGGTGCTATCCATAGCACCATAGCCACAGTAAAACTGTGAAAAAATACCTCATAACTCTGGGAATCTTCTGTAGTTCTCCGAACCCTTTTTTCTAGCTCCATCAGTTCAGTTGTTAGCTTTTCAATCCGATGTATATTAGTTGTTTCTGGGCCTTCATTATCTGCTTTAGTTGTGGCGACCTTAAAAATAGAATACCACAAAGTTTATATTTTTATATTTTTTATAATCAAGTCTACATGACAAGTACTTGAAAACAAGACAAAATCTGAAGCGAAATAGAGGGCTACTATGTATAGCAAGCCTGTATATTGCCTAAAGACTGTTTAACGGAACACTAATCCAGGCCTAATGAAGCACATACTATCTACATGGTAAAGCATGAACATATGGTTAAAATAATGCAGCTGGAGAGTTCAACCGTATAATGTAATCAGGCTTGAACCTACATACAGTTAATGTCGACCTAGAAAATGCTACAATCCCAAAATGCCGGTCAAGCACAATAGAGTTTCACCAGCAGTCAATATATTTTCAGGAAACCAGGGGAATATACAAGGGCTAGGATATATTAATAATATGGAGAACACAGCCTGATTTTATTCCTAGGATTTTGTACATGTGCTGCTAAAAGGGGTAATGCTGATGTCTTTAGTTCTTTGCCTCCAAATCAAAATATCTCTACAACTTCATTTTCTCTCCACTATGATAGAATCTACAAGTTGCTTCTCAATCTGTCTATCATTTCTGAAGCATACATGAAATTGATGCTCGTTGGACAGGCTGACCAAGTTATATATTGGTAAGTATCACTTGTGAGGGCTCCGTTTCAAAAAAGTAAACAATCATTAAAAATATGCTAAACTAAGAAAAGATACATTTTTACTCGGATCTCCTGATTCAGCTTTCCTTGCAGAACTCCTAACCAAGAAGCCCCAGAAATAACGTGATTTACTGTCGCACAAAAAAAAAAGAAAGTAGTCCATAGAATTAATATCTCATTTTGGTAAGATATAAGTGAGAAATCAAATCATTTTGTAAAGTGAGAATTAATATATCATCGATATCTCATTTTGGTAAGATATAAGTGAGAAATCAAATCATTTTGTAAAGTGAGAATTAATATATCATCGGAGCTTAAGCCACCAATAATAGTTGTCCCCGTTTAACTCAAAACACAGGTTCTCAATTTTTAATTGTTGGATTTGAACAGTTCCAAACAACATATTACCCCGCATAACATCAGACAATTTAAGGATAAAAATTCATTTATTCTGGGTATGAGTAATAGAGCTAACCTCTCAGCTGCTTTATTTGCTTGCTCAGCAACATCAGCATCAACCTAAATTAAAATGAAAAAGTAATACAACTGTCATTAATGTGAGCCATAAATATACATCAATTAGTTAATTAACAAGTCACGGTTCTAATAGACAAACTGTCCTTATTTTATAAGAGCAATTTTACATATACTCTGCTGACAAGTATATTAATTTTTCATATAAAAGATAGCAGAACAAGCCATTTCAAGTATTTGCCTCAAAATGCAGCCTCACTCAATAGATTTAATGCACTATGTACATTCATTAGACTATTCATAATTACATTAAACGATGTTAAAAATACTCCACACTGGTCCTTTACACAGAAGGTCTATTAGGGTGTAAAGACAGAAAAATAATTTTCTGAATAAAGAGGGGAGCATTGAATTGCAAAAGAATTTTGAGGGTCAAGCAGTATTTGACAAAATATGAGAATGATAATATTTACTGTCTGAAAAAACCATGCCTTGGCTCTAAAGGAAGCCTCAAGAAACTCAGCTTGTTTCTTGAGCCTTCTGATTCGTTCAAGGTCAGAACAAGCAGCTTGTAGTTGTTCTTTGTTTCCTGGGTCTGAGTCGGACACGTGTAGTTCTTGCAATAGGCTTTCCAACCTTACCAAAGCTGTCTCAACACTCTCAAGTGCCTATATCAAACAAACAGATTATGTGATTATTCTTCTGAACTTAAGAAACATAAATGTTAATTGAGCAAACTCTCAATCTATCAGATTTAGAAGATAAATTGACTGGATTACCTCATCAATGGAATCTAAGTTTAACTTAACAGAGAACTTCCCTTGGGGTTCCATTTGAATTTGTTGCTCTATGGAGCTGCTCAACCAATCCCTACAATCAATTTAATATTTAGCTTGGTATCATGAGCATCATGTTTCAACCACTGATTTAGCAGGTAACAGTATGGCAACTGCCAATACCAGCATTGGTAGTGCATACAAGGAATTGAAATAGCAGAAGGGGCATTCTTCTCCGTTTGGATATGTTCTGGGGCTGGCCTGCTGGTAATGCCTCTTGGTACACAATACTTACAGGACTCACAAGAAAAATAATTTAGAGATCAAGATTAGTGGAACTCACTTTGTTACACCAAGTTCTTTCATGCAATCACTCAGCATTGCTTCCCTAAAATTTTGGACAAGAACATAAGTACACTAGTAAGTGCTACCAAGAAATCCACAAAACTACAAAAAGAAACCCAAAAAAAAAAAGAGCTGCCGTACCCTCTTGATAGAAAACTAGCAGCCTTAACGTTAGATGGATTCTCTAGCCATAGACTGTGCGTGGTAAAACTTGTCATCCAAAAAAAACATATAGCTAAAATCCTAAGCTTTACTTCTTTTGGTGCTTCTACTTTTTCGTTACTGCCATGTGGGATCACCTTAGAAGAATTATCGCTTCCATAAAAAGGAAGCCACTCCAACTCCTCACCTACCACCTGTTACAGCATATAAATGTAAGCTATGTAAAGGAGTAAACTGCTTAGTTGAAAGACTTGCGTGTTGGTTATTGGACAACAGTGCAACAAGCTATTCAGTATAATTTTACTCAGAAGTACTACTGGGTTGGTTGAATCCAACACTGCTAGTATTGCAAAATTCCAGAAGGGACCCGATGGACTTATTGGCTTGGCATGGCCAGGTCAATTTAATGGACTGGCATTGCCAAATCATAAATTTGGTTGATGTGCATTACATTTCCGAGCCTTCAATGTTTGTTATAAATATCTACCAACTTAATAGCGATATCATTTTACAAATAAGACATAACCATCAGGTTAAGTGGGATTGGATTGCCATAAATTTGACCAGAATCTTTTTCATTAATTCGATGTAAAAAAAAAAAAAAAAAAAAAAAGAAGCCTTAAACAGGCTTTATTGGGTTAACCAGTCATCTAGGTTCAACAATTGCCAGTATAAGATACAATAATGTTTTGTGCATACCAACCTCAACATAGAGCTGGTAAGAACTAATAGAAGAAAGTTGTGGATAGTACAATACACTCCCCCCTATAAGATACCTGCAAGTGAAATTGTTGTAACCAATGAAATTTAACCACTGGAAATAATTTTGACCGCACAAGATGTAACTAAAAAAGTACCTTATGATGTCACCTAGTGAATCATCTGCAATTGTGAATCCATTTGAAGACAAGTAAGATTGTGTGCTTCTTCCCAGAGCAATAAAAAATCCAAATATAGCAAGATCCTTTTCCAATACCTAATAAATTTATATGTATGTTTATAAGTGCCAAATTGTCCAATAAGCTATTGTTGTTCTGGATCCTCTCTTAAAAATTTCACTGGGGTTATACAACTGAGTTTACTAACCTCTATGCTTTCACATGTAGTAAGTCTAGACCATATCTTTTCTCTGGAAATAGCTCTCTGTAACATACTTTGGGTAAGATCTATCCAAAATTTTATTTCACACAAAAAGTTTTGGTCATCAAGAGACCTGACAATGGCAGCTCTTGGGCCAAAATGAAATAAAAACTCCCTTCTCAACCCAATATCCTTCAAGGACTGGTAAGCCTCACTTATTGGTACAAAGTCAAGAAGCTTGTCCATGCACCGCCCAATGGCTTCTGGTATCATAGAGAAGAATGTCTGACAAGAGACTTTGGCTGGACCGAGCTTAGTTATGGCAGCAAGGCAGCTAAGAGAGAGCATAAGAAGTGAAACCTCGCTTGAATATGGTGAAGATGCCGGCTCCTGTTTACCACAACTGAACAGGGGGAAAAAATGTAAGAGAATCTTTTCAAAGCATCCCTAGTAGTTTTTAACAAAAAGAGAAAAGGATTCAACAAATTTGACAAGTTTTTGTGTTCTTATTAATTAAGAAGAGTTTTCAAAATATATTTCTTAGTTTTATTCTATTTTGTCATAGTTTTTAGGTCACAGTTTAAAGGTCGCCATCAGTTAAAGGCATCAGTAAAGAAAAGTTTCTCATTTTCTGCGACCATAAAGGCATATTTTGCTTAAAATGGAGCTGTAGGGCCCTTTTACAAGTCCATCCTATACAGCCTCTTTGCCTCTTTGCAAGTTCCTCAAATATAAACTATATGAAAAAAATACTTGCAGTTCCATAAGCGAAGATGTCCAAATATTTGGCCCATTTGTCCAACTAATCCTTAATGTGGATTAGAAAAAGGCATTCTATAAAAATAAATACATATCCACAACAATACTCTATTCAGCATATTGTTCCCAAAGAGTGAACAGATGTGTAAGAAAAGTGAACTCACATGGCAGTAGCCGCACTGAAGCGAATATCTTTCTCAAAGAAGTTCACAAATGTACTCACAACCAGGGGGTTCCGATTTGACAAATACCACTCATATGCTCCTGGTTGCTTCCTAGAAATCTGATCCTGGATTTCAGCCTCAAGTGGATTCCTTAGACGTGACAGACTGCACAAGGAAAATCCTAAAGTATTAGTTTGAAAGAAAACTGAAATAATATTATTAAGGCCCCTACCATACATTTAAAACACCATGAGTGCCCCTACTAAGAAATTACTCATAAACCTCTTTAAAAATGCTGAAAATAACTGCAAGAACTATCCACATTAAGAGAAGACCAAAATTACATTGTACTCCTTCCACACCCCACAAAACATATATGCATCTTAAATGCCTCTAGAAAACATGGAATACCTCTTAAAAACATTGAGAAGAAACCATGAACACCTCCACTTGAAATTATTGAAAAACAAACAAAATTAACCCTCTATTGTTCCACACTTGAAGAGAGAGATAAAGGATGAAGAGTCTTTGAAGGCATATTTTGAAGTAAACTGGGAGACTGAGAGGTATATAGTATATCACTCATGTTTTTCAACATGTATACATGATATGGTTTAAGGTCCACAGATTTTTTTCTTGTTCTGAGGGGCAATTTGTATGCCAAATATTTTTATCACAAGGGCAAAACTGAATTTTCCCAAAACATAGGTAGAAGGTATTTTAAGGTTCAAATTACCTCCTTTGCACAAACACATTGATATCTCTATCTCTTCCATCACCACGCGAAGATATCTCAATTGCAGCTTGCAAAAGAGAATCAATAGCAGCCTAAAAAAGTGTAGACATTCACTATACAAATGAACAGAGATATCCTACTTTTTATGCGTGAAATATAATAAAAAAAACATGTTAGAACATTTAATGGTTTGTTGCAAACAACACCTATCAATGTAATACTTTACTTACAAACAACATCCAATATTCTACACAACCATTTATTTACTAAAGAATGATAAATACAATCAGTAAATAGTAACAACTGACAAGAACAATTTGCAAATAACTCTAATAATCTCAGGTTTTTCTTGGCCCAAAAAGGCCACTTCTTCTAAGCCAAAATTGATGCAAAATAAATCGAGCAATTATAACGCTAGGTTGCAAGTTTGCATGAGCTAATAACAGAGAGTTCAACTGATCCCATACAAAAGATCTACACAGCACTCAGACTCGAGTGTGTTAAAATTTAAAAAAACCTCAAAATTCAGGAGATAATTGAAAGTCTTAAGCTCTTTGATAATCTTAATCCAACCATAGTACATGTCTCCTATTTTCCTATAAGTTCATTATCTCGTGCTCATTTCATAAATTGTAAGTAGACCTACTTTTGGTTTTAATAGTTGTAAACCATTTGAAATCTTCAATCAAATGTTTCATCTCAATGCAGAGATAAGAAATCAAAGGAGCAGAAATGCAATAATTCCAGGTTTTCCAGCAAAAACACCTAATAGTTACCTGGTAAGAAAATGACTTGATCCAAGCATATTTGTCGGCACCAAGCCAAGTCCGAGAAAACCAAAAGCTTTTCGGCACCGAACTATGTTCCAAAAATGCAAGCTCTATAGCCCTTGCTGCATCATAAATCGATTGAACAATACCATTGCTAAAATCATCATTTTCCAACACCTGATCCAATTTAATCCTCATTTGCTCCACCGCACTGCTCGAGCTGGCCTGCGGGGCCCCATTTACAGTCAATCCATCATCTGATGATGCTCTTGCAACCCCACGTGTCAGTCTCCGGTGCTTTTTAGTTAATGGCTTTGACCTCTTCCACTCAAACCAACAAAGAGTACAGCCATTGGAAGTGGAAGCATAGCAAGGATAGTAGTTTTGGTGGTTTGTGTCAAAGAAGCCTCTACTTGATAAGAATTTTACACCAAACGGGTTATATGGCGGGGAATAGACCTTTGATGTACTGTAAAATGAAATGTCAGAGTCATTAATTATTTTTTTTTTTTCTTTTCTAGTAGTAACCATGTAAACTGATAATTGTAACAAACATTGAAACAAGAGCACTAACTTCTCACAAAATCAAACAAAATACTTGAGGATTTGGCTCAATGGCATAAAATTAAGCAAAGCTTGTCAAGTGAAAAGTGAAAAGTGAAAAGAGGTAAGATGAAAACCTAGTAAGACTGAGGCGAGGCTGGGATGCAGTGGCCATTTGGCACTAATTGCACATTGATTTCAAGTTTGGCGCGAGCAAATCGGAGAGATGAGATGGCGCGAAACGAGAGAAGATAAAGATAGAAACTTCGACAGAGTGGAGAGAGAGAGAGAGATCCAGTAAAGAGGAGAAGGTCTTGACTAGGAATGGAGTGAAAGGAGTGTGAATCGGGATTGGTGGGGATGACGATGGAATTATGGGCCTTGGATGGGCCCCGATGCGAAATGATAGGTGTTCCATGAGTCCAACGCACCTACGCTACGTATCAGCAGTCGCTGCCTCACCACAAAAGAGAGGAAGTTACGTTACACACGGGTGTAGGTGTTACAGCCTTACAGCCTCTTCTTTCGTGTGTACGTGAGATGGTGATTTGATAACTGATTTAAAATGATTTTTAGTGTACCAAATGAGAATTTAAGAAGTATTAAAATATATGATAAATTCAGTTGTCGACTATTTTTTTTTATCGGACGTAAATCTATATCATTCATTTTTAAAAATTATGAATAGATATGATTGATGAGGATTCAACCTCGGTTTAAAATTCTAACTAACTTTAACATCTTTTATTTTATTTATTTTTATTATTTTACTTATTACAATTCTACGTAAGGATACATTCGTTTTTTTATTAAAATTATTTTTTGTTTACTTTGGTACTATAAAATAGTTATTAATTCTTACTTCGCATATTAAATGTGAAAAAAGTTTAAAATTCTACTATGTTAGTGCTATTATTTAGCAACGAATATCATTGAAGTTTAGAATTCTACTATATATAGCGATGTGTAACATAGGAGTGAAAACGGAGCGGATACGGATCGGATAGTATACACATTTTTTATCGGATACGGATACAAATACGGTTCGAATATTAAACAGATACGAATACGGATCGGATGTTGTCGAATACGGATACGAATGCGGATATATTTTGGATATAAAAATAGATATTTATAAATTAATGAACTAATAGAATAAAAAAATAAACAAGTTATAATATATATATCAAATGTCATCATACTTCAAAATAGTATATTAATCATATGTAATCATCATGATTAGAGAAAAAAATTTAATTTTAGTGTTGTTATCATATATAATCATCTTGAAATACCAAATCAAAATATTATTGTAAGAGAATTTATCTAATAAAAGTTAAGTAATATCTAATTAAAAGTCTTCTCTAATGTAGAGAAGTAATTATATTAACCATCTTGTGACGTTAAAGATACAGATAAACGGATTAATATCTATTGGATGCGGATAATATCCATCTTTTTTTTGTCAGATACGGATACTAGTTGGATAGTGGCAAAGCCATATCCGTATCCATATTTTTTTGTCGGATATAGATACGGATATGCTCGGATACGGATGCGATTCGGATACTACACGCATTTTTTAGATTCGGATATAGAGCGGAGCGGAGTTTATTATACGCTCCGTTTTCATCCCTGGATGATTTTCCAGAACCATTTGCGACGGTCCAAGGTCCCCATTTCTGATCGTTGTACCTTACGAGAACGACTAGCAAAAATAATTAATTTATGAACAATTTGTGAAGTGTTCGTCAATATTTCATTTTTAATATCTTTCTTGACGGATAGATGAATTATATGATTATATCGATCGCATGTACAGATCTTAAACACTTAGACAAATTATTCCCATTATTATGTTTTCTTTCTAAAAGCATCAGAATTTTGGTTTATTTATAATTTTATATATACGCAATATAAGACAACATATTTTTCTTATTTATACACATATTATATATGCATCATGAAATTCAGATCTTGTCAACTTATCTTCGACTTCCGAATTTATTACCATGGCAACAAAATGGTAGAATAATTTTATCTTTTGAGACAATAGCTATTTTGGACCAAATATAAGAGTTCTTATCCCTTTTCAACAAGAGAATCAGCATAAAGCGGATCCATATTTGCTACGATAATTGACATGTAAAATGTGCTACAATCTACACGCACTGTCAAACTAAAATCAAATATTTCAGGGTTTACTCCAGTTATTTTATATTGTCAAAAATGAAGAACTCCAATTGTTTTAAATGAAATTTCTTGAGAACCTATTGTAACTGTCCGATTCTTAGCGTATAAAACATATAAAATATGATAGCGAAATAAATGGCATGAACAAGACACCTCACTAGATGACCAAATATGCAAATCAAAACAATCCAACAAGTAAAGGCCCATCAGAGACCATGATCTCTCCACTTTCTTTCCTTTCTGGATTAAGACCCAATATATAAAGCCACGCTACATTTCTTTCTCCCATCATACATCAATTAATTTACTAAGATTTCTATTTGTACCTCTCCAAAATCATAAATTCCATGTCTGTCCAAAGGTTGTGTTTTCCCTTTTTGGCAAAGTCCTTGCTAAATAATATTTCTCTACTTAATATATAAGCTTAACCTGAAATATATATCCTTTGATAATTTTATTTACAGGTACCATTCTACAATTTCTAACTTTTCACTTCATATTCAAATTCAGAGAAAAGAGAAAAAAGAAAAACAAACGCCAGATAATACATATTGATCAAACAAAAAGTGCCTGTACTTGATTTCGAAGCCTTTGTGGCATTTTCCTCTCAGAATTATTTTGTTATATCAACTGTATTACTGTTTACATCGCTAACTATGACGATTTTTTTTTACTTTACCTTACAAATATTTTACCTATCCCTCCCTATCAAAATGAACTTCTAAGAACTCTTCCTTTATACTATGTACATTTAAAAATGACAAATATTAAAAAGCTTTTATCTTCTATTGCTTTTGAAAAGTACACAAAACTATTAACTGCTTTTCTGGCTCCTATGTATGGTTTGGCTGCACAATTAGAAATATTCTTTGTGGAAATGGAATCGTGTTGTTGTCTTGTGGCTCATTTCATGTGACAATTTTCTCAATTCTTTAGCTAGAGTTGGTACTCCGCAATAAAATACCCCTGCATGCACAATAATTATTTTCATGAAATACTGAAAGTGATTTCAAAACTACCATTGGTTGGTGAAAATTAGAATAAATACATAAACAAATAGGCTAAATTTGGGGAAGAAATACAACCTACGGTGGCGTTCGGATGCTTTGAAGCTAATCTGGTAAAGACTTCTTTCCAGTTGGGTCTCGCAAAGTGTGTCCTGACCTGTATTGGTAATTTTATTTCTTTAATTTGTAGTATCATATTGAACAATGTGGGTGTCTGGATGGAGCTCACACTAGTTCTTTGGTAAAGTTATATCTAATATTTACTGTAAAAAGCACACAGATAGAAATAATCATTCATAGCTACCATCGAAGTTCTGGACTATAATGTGAGTTTTTCTAAAATTTACCAAGTATGGCTTGCAATTTTTCTTGCATAAATTCACTATCTTAATTTTGAAAGCAACTAGAGAGAGATAGATACATACTCGGGTGCCAGAAACAATGTCTACGCCATTTTTGGCATGATTCAAAGCTTGAACCATTGTCAAGAGTGTTGTTCTCGCATCCCGCTCCTCGTACACACTTGTCAAGTAGTTATGCAACTCAATCACTCCCTGTACACAACCATTAACACTATAACATATCAACTCTCACCACAAGTTTTGCCAAAAATTTAGAGGTGACAAAACATTTCCAAATTAAATGCCCAGAATTAGCATAGTTAAGTCAAATCAGGTCAAGATGAAGTTCCTCAAGCAGGACAATGAGAACAAGTTGATGGTTCTATATAGGCTTAAATTGAATAATCGGTGCAAATTTGGCCCCTAACCAGTTATTATATATTGCACAAAACAAAGAATATATTACCTTCTTGTCCATTTCTGCAACCTCATTCATAACTCCTTTGAACCACTCAAAGGAGCCAGGTTCGCGAGTAACCCAGTAGAAATGAGCACAATTTGTTCTGTATGTGCGTTTCTTGTTGCTACTTGACGTGGACAGACTGAAACTGTTCACACTATCCTCTGACCTACTTGTCTCCATCGCTATATCCTTTTTAGAAAAAAAATAAGAAAGACAAATAGTGAATTCATGTTAAAGTTTTAGTGTTTCATTCATTGCGTGTGTAAAATTTCATTAAGTTCTATAACTTGTATTTGGTCATTTTCTCATTTTTCCTGAATTGGGTTAAAAGATTTAAAATAAGGTGAGCTTGTGGAAGCTATGGTATTTTAAATTGATGTTGCGTTGGCTCAAATGAGTTCAACCAATGCAAAATTGGTCACATCAAACCAAATTGTAAAATCTAGAATTAGTTGAAGATAACTTTGTTTCCTGCTTGGGTTTCATTTCTTCATGTACGTAAAAAAAAATTATGACCTAGTAAATTTATGATTACGATTGGTACAGTGTATGCCTTTTAAATTTGGCCGTACTGGCCAACATTACAATGCTTGAGTTTATAGAAGGGTAACAAAAGGACCTGTCAGTACTTGAACATACTTTAGCCAGCCATAAACCCTCACAATGACACAGGCTGATACAAAAGCAAAAGTGCAATGTGTATACAGTATACACCAGTACTGACTAACAAGCATATATTCGCTATGGTATTAAAAAAAATTGTTACCATTAATTCGTCAGCTAATTTGATATTATTTAGAAGTTCTCTGAGGATGCTTATAAAAGGTGTCGCCCCAATGCCAAGACCAACAAGTAATAGCACGTCATAGTTCCTAAAATCTTGTGCCGGTGCACCATAAGGACCATCCACAAGCAATCTTGGCAAGCTGCACACAAGTTATGAGTAAAAGATGGTGAGATTATAGAAGGTTCGCTCAATTAATATTTTTTTTTTTCCTTATTTCAAAATCTGACATGGATTCAATGGCATTATCAGAATACTAGAAGAGGGTAAGTCCCTAAACAAGGATCAAAGGTAACAATATACTACACCAGAATAAGGGTATTATACCAGAAAATATTTACTGGTACGGGAAAAGGTATCTGATGTTAACTTGAGGACACTACTTTTGCAACCAAACTGTTTTCAGGAAGAAGTACTAGGAGGAGCATATTGGTTGGAAAAAATCAGAAACAATAGTTCATTTTCATGCAATATAGGGAATTTTCTACTTACACCTTTAACTTTTTACAAATTAAGATAAATAATTAAAATGCGAACAGTTTTTCCTGGAATGTAAATTTCTGGTGAATAGCTGGTATTTTCTCACTCAAGATCTACTCACAATACAGGTCATTTTTCCCAATTATTAAAAGTCAAAATTGGAAAAGATAGCATTTTGTTAGGGAATTTGGACCTTGTTTGCACAACTTCCCCAAATTCATTGAATGAGGCCCGGCCAATTGAGCAAGGGGAGAAGTAGTTCTCAATGAATATGCGTTTCAGCTCCTGTGTCCAGTCTCCACTAGTTCTTATATGAACACTCAAGTAATCATCTCCCGGTGCCGAAGTAATGGAGAATGGATGCCTATATGAACAATGAGATATTAATGCCATTTTATAGGTGAATTTTCTTTGTAACTTGCAATTTTTTTTTTCTTTTTCAAATGTTTTGTAGTTGATACCAGTGATCTAACAGTCTAATAGTTCTTTGTAGCAACAGTTGATTGCTTGAAAACTTTGGTGGTTTCTTTTTTTTTTAAATTGTATACATGTGATGGGCAATTGCTTTTACTTGTATACTTGTGATGAGAAGTATCCTAAATAAACCAATATTAGTCCAAAAACAAAACAGTGCCACTCCATTACATTGTTCATTAATTCATACGATTCAAGAATGTGAGGAAAGAGAGATGACAATTAAACCATTCAAATGGGGAGATGGTTGGGCACTGAAGGAATATGTATTGCCCACTTCGGTACCGAAATCCATACGGTTTTGACATCGTTATAGTTAGCACGCTACCAGGAAGCAAAGACACCTATATCATCCAAGTTAATACAAAATGAAGATAATGTCAATGTATAATAAATGGAAAATTAATCCACAATGATATTAGAGAAATCATCATGATAGAAATATGTGGCTTGCTTCTTGGGCAATGTAGAAATATTTTGCACTAAAATTTCATTACATCTTAGCTTTAGAAAAGAAAATACAACATAGCAGACAAATTACTATAGCACATTTCTTTTACAGTATAATGTGGGAGGATCTTTATTGAGCTTAAACAAATCAACATGAAAGTACTGAAAATAAAAAGGAAATGCAAAGAAATAGTCCTACCTTCAAAATCTTAACTGCATAGGCCTTTGAGCGAAGGGCCCTTAAAGTGCGTTCACCGATATATATTAGCAACGGTACTGAGATGTACATCCATGTCTGCAGGAAAAATATACAAGACCAAATTTTAATCAACCCCCATTTATAAATCAATAAATTAAGGGTTTCTGAAATATAAACAACGTTTTGTTGCATTTTGCGAATAACCAAACTATTACTCTAGTCTGAATCCGTGCAATTTTCTTTGTCGGGTTATTTGATAAAAAAAAAAAAGGGCCAAATTCGTTTTAACCAACCAAACCATAAATAAGTACAGGTAACCTTCAAAAGAACTTAATCTTTCTTGTTTGGTAATCAACATACAGAGGTGGAAAACTAAAATTCTCCTAAACTTCATAATCAACATTTGCTGTAGTTTTTTTTTTTATTTAATGACATTATATTTTCTATAAACTAGGCCACACTAGTTAGGTCTTCACTTCTGAATTACCGCCAAATAAACACTACCAAAAAAAGTTTGCAATTACATAATTTTGTATCAGAACAGACAAGACATGGAACATCATTATAAAATGAAACTGATGAGAGAGGAGAGGATGAGAATAATGGCTTGGACTGTTTGAATCCTATATTTTTCTTTTTTTTTCTTGTTTCTTTCACTGATTTAACTTCTTCTACAAGCTACAAAAATGATGATATCCACTCAACTTCACAAGATTCCTATCTACTCTGTTTTGTTAGGTGATTCTTGTCAATTGCTCCCTATACTTTCCTGATATTGATAAACAGAGTCTTGTCGCTGTTATGTTGCCAATATAAAAAATTTATAGGCATATTTCCAAATTAAATCTTGATGTACCAAACTACCAATGCAAAAGTGAATATCTCCGCTGTACAATTTATGATAACTGCAGGATTTCGACCTGAAAGAGACTTAAGACAACCTAATTGAACCCACTCAAATGGACCCAACCCCCTTCATTGACCCGTTTCACTCGAATGATTCAGCTCAAAAATGTATCATGCAATATCTTTTCTATTGGATATATTTCTATTAATTTATGATTACTTCTTTTGTCTACATATGGTCCCCATTTGATACTGCTCATGTATCATACATAATTACTCAATTAGCCAAATTGTATTCAATCTCTCTATCAATATTTTAATACTGAATAGAGACCACACCATACCAGTGCCATCTTTGCCAATTTTGTAATTAATGAAACCTGCTAAGAGGTATGATAGAAGACATATTTTGATTTAGTAAGCCTTTTTAAAGGAGTACTGGTGTCGTTAACACCAAATTTTTTCCTTTTTTTTTTTTTTTTTTCCCGTGAGACTTTAATCCGTTTGTTATAAAGAACTTACACTGACCATTTGTGGAACTCCAAGTCGCTTAATTAAAGATATTAATCAAAGGTAGATACGGCTTACTAATTAATCATTTCAGTGTGTGAACTGGAAAAGGTTTAAAGGTCTCACAAAGAATCTGGCCCCACAATAGGAAAAGGTCCTCTCTTATTTGAGAATTCAGTGGGGATCACAGTTATCTGTACATAGAATGATTTGCGCTAAGATTTGTAAGACAGGTCCCACTTGCCAGACTGGGAGGCTGAAATTTAAACACCATTGGATTCTTCTGTGACATTGATCAATGTGAAATTAATGTACAAATTAAGCTACAAGTTTGCTTAGCATTTGCCAAACAAAACCTACATGAAGATAAAAGCCTTTTCTTTACAATATGTAGTTATTAAATTACTGCACTAAATAAAAATAAAAGAAACCAACCAATACAGTATGGAGAAATTGTCCTCTAGATTGCAATATATATAACAAAAAGTGAATTTAATTTTGGCAGTGGACCAAACAAAATAAATGATTCTGCCCAACAAAACATGTGAGAAGAGACAACCAAACCTCTTTCTAGGTGTGGGGCTTATTCCTAAATATACTACAATACTGAAGGCTGTCCAGGTTTGGTATGCACTATGCAGTAATGCAGATCACCATATGTGATTATAAGCTAATTAATGAATAGGTGTTGCCAATTTCAACAAACACTATGTTTTCTTCTACAAGACCTTTCTCAATTGCTTTTTTTCTTTTTCTTTTTCTTTTAAAAAAAATTGTTGTCTAAATCATTCTGTTGATAATTATACCTGCTCATCTTTTCATTTATTTTTCTATGTATTCTTAGAAAAATCTCAAGATAGATATTTTTTATGTAGTAGAAACTATCAAGATCCAAATAAACAAAACGAAACTCAAGTAAATACAACTTAATGTGACCATATTGACATATTGTTGTCTGTTCTGCATAAAGAACACGAACAACTTTTTTTTTTGTTACGATTTAAAATGTTGAAAACAAACAAATGAAAATTCAAGTTTTTAGGCACAAATGAAAATTTGGTTAAAAGCTAACAAAAAGATGCAAATATGGACAAGCTATATTGGTACTTGATTTATGTTACGATAAGACATAAGTTTATAAATAAGCAAAAGTCATAACCACATGCACCAAACTAAGAAGAAGCAAAGGTTCTAAGAAGGAATAACTATTCGGCCATGTGATTTGGAGGGGTCAAAGCTTATTCTTGGAAATAAATGATGTCTTGACAGCGCACAATATAGAAAAAGAGGAATATAAAAACAATCAAATGCTAGACTCTAGAATGAGTTATTTATTGAAAGCACTGTCTCTTTCATTGGATTCTTCAAGACATTATAGAATATAATATTTTTTTTATATTGAACACTATCTTCGAGTTAATGGACCAATTCATATTTATTGAGTTCTTTTCTATGGTAGATCAACCGTCACTATTTGAGCGAACAGTTTATTTCCACTAAATGATGTGTGCAAAGAAGACCAAGATTTTATGCATTTACTATTTGGTCCACAAATTCTTAGGCTACTTCCAAGAAAATCCAAGAAACAATGACTGATTTACTTATAATTAAGTCTAAATTAGTAAATTATGTGCCTGGAAAAATATTAATTAAAAAAGATATAAATAAAAAAAATCATTGAAAACAAGAACGAAATCATAGAACAAAAGTAAATAAGCGAGCGTCGGTGAAAAGTGACAATATTCTAGGTAAAAAAAAGCAAGTACTAGCTAATTCCACGTGGTCTAGACGCTTGTTTCAGCAATTAATATCTCATCTTCAAAAAATATATATATATTTAATATTGAGTTCTTGGTACAAAGTTTGTGACTTTTTTTTTCTGAAAATGTGGGTTGATATATCCGGAATGATTTTTTTGCAATGAAGTCTAATTTTGTAAATTTTATGCCAGGAAAAAGATTAATAAAAAATAATTCAATGAAAACAAGATGCAAGTCGTAGAACAAAGGACAAAGGTAAATGAGTGTCGGTGAAAAGGGACAAATATTATTATGGTCAAAAGTAACTACTAGCTAATTTTGGACAGTTCCACGTAGTCCATGCGCTTAATAAATATCTTGTTTTTATCCTTAGAAATCTGTCTTAAATGAATGTTGACTTCTTGCTACAAAGTTTAAGACTTTTCTCTTTCTAAAAATGCGGGGTGACATATCTGTCGATATTCTAATAGTCCTACAAAATTGACGAGTTTGGATGTTCTTCAAATATTAGCTCAAGAAAAGAGTTTTAAGGAATTAATATAATATTTACTTTCATTATTTATACCCAAAACCAGGGAAATATCATTTAAATGTTATATGAAAATATATTTTTTTCTGACAGATGATAGAGATAATTAATTTGCCAATATACAGTTAGAAAAAGATTATTCTAGGATCAAATTTTAGAATTGACCACAAACATTCTATTCTGTTTAAGAAATCACCATCACTGCTCGGTGCAAATAAGACATCCTTCAATTACGGTCGTCGCTTATATAAAAAAATTACGGTTGTCGCAATCTCAACTCAACATAACACGTAGGAAAAATAAAAACAAGGAATCTATATTCTAAAGTATTACTAGTATATACTAACTTATATCCTCAATTCCTCATAAAAAGTTATACTCAACATAATTATTTCAAAATTTGAAATCACCTGCCAGGCTGCCAATTTTTGAACCATTATGTACAAGTTTTTATTTTTTATTTTTTTTTGAGTAATCACAACTATTGTTTTTATAGAATAGATGAAAACTAATGGACTTGTATATTTTTGTTTACTCCTTAATCTCATCATTAATTTTATGGATTGCAAGTTTATTATTGTAATTCTTCTATTTAATACAATTTATACAAAATTTTGATATAAAAAAAACCGGATATATACTTTGATTTAGTCCATTACGCATCAAGTATATTTATAAAATTCTTATCAGATTCTAGCGAACGGAAGATGCATCTAAATCGATCATAATACAAAAATTTGATTTGCAAGATTCCAACTATAAATTTCCATCAATTTACGAGTTTATGTAGAAAAATCGTAGAGAACTCAACTATATATTTCTATTCCTAACTATGTAAAAATTAAGTTTGTAAGGGGCTTTTTGGAAATTTAACAAAGATATTGTTCATATATATTAATTAACTTTATATCTTAAGGATATATATATATATATATATATATATATGTTTACAATACCTATGTGAATATATTAATATAGAGGGACCATTTTGTAAAATGTGGAAATGGTGTCCGTGGTGGAAAGGACTGGACATATTTTATTTTTGTACATCTCTTAATTTTATGGGGGAAGTTGATTGAGACGCTCCTTTCACGCATCAAACTCCAATTACTGTATGCACCTATATTCACGTAAGATCTAATTAAATATTTTCATCTTTATCTCATATTTAGTTATAGTACGCTTGGTAGCATATCTTTTTTTATTTCTTTATCTTTCCATTTGCATGCATAGCTGTCACCGTGCATACTTGTTGTTGTTGACCTGACCCCTGATCAATATTACGGAACCAAACCCCAAATAATTTTCTTCCTTACCCCAAAAAAACCTTGGAATTTTTATTTTTATCTTGAATAAGAGAAAAAAAAAGTTTTGATTTTTTTTTAGGATGAACACTTTCAATTTGGATATAGTTAGTAGTTGAATTTGGTCATTAAAAAAACAATCTAAAGCAGGTTCTATCAAAGGCACTAAAATGTAGAAATTTTTAATATATTAAACGATAACATTATTATTATATATTTTCAAGCACTACACTGCCATGAGGGCATTTTCAGTCATCCATCAACCATCATTTTAAAAGTAAATGATTCCTATCTTATGCAGCAGATTGATGCATGCACAAGAAAAGAGAAGTGATGCCAATTATAGGTGAACTTTTTGGCAATTTACTCATAGGGACCATTTAGCAAAATATAAGCAACAAAGCACTAAGGAGAGAAAAATTGCGTACCGTTCGTTGGTACCACTTGTGAACTAGAAACATGAAGTATCCATGAACCAGGAGCAAGGCATAGACAACCCCTAGGAGGTGGTGAGAGTACCAAAAGGCATTGAAACCGCTAAGCCGGTTCAAAGGGAATGGCAACTTCACACCATTTTTCCTAAAGGGGTGTGTTGCTAAGGTGAATGATATTGTCATCAAAATCACCATGGCAACTCCTGTTATACCTGTCAAAGAATTTGAGGGAAAAAAAAATTAAACTATTAATTCTATTATTGCATATTATTAACAATTGTATGTTGCAAAAACAACTTATTTAACAACCACGAGAACCAGCTCTTGGTCTAGTGGCAAAGCGCAATGCATCTCAAGTGAGAGGTCGCAGATTCGAAATCCAACTGGAGGGTCTTTATAGACATTTAATTTAAAAATAAGTTGGGAGGCTTGACCCCCAATTTATCTTCAAAAAAATAGAGAACCAGCTCTTGGTCTAGTGGCAAAGAGCAATGCACCTTGAGTGCAAGATCGCAGGTTCGAAACCCTCCTGGGGGGTCTTTCATAGACATTTAATTTAAAAATAAGTTGGGTGGCTTAGACCCCAATTTATCTTCAAAAAAAACCTATTTAACAACCACAAATTCAATCATGCAATAAAGCATGTGATGGTGTAATTTTATCGACACCTGATTGATGACCAAATTATTTTCTTATATTAGATTTTATTTAAACCATCTAAAATTTAATAATTCTATTTTGTTAAATGTTTTATGAATTATCTGTTATTAAAATAAATAGGGTACTATGTCTTGTGTTTTTACGAAGCAAGATATTTATATATATATTTTCAGTGCTATATGTATTTTAAAATCATATTTAATCAGATAAAAATATAAAATTTATTTCACCATAGACCATCATAATTACAATTTAATTTTATTGATGTGTCATTATTAATTTTCAGGTTCTCCTCGTGATAATAATAAATAAAGAAATATAATGAATCCAAAATGAAAATTACCTTCAATACCAGTAAGAAGACTGTAGTAGGTAGGTTTGACCGGACCGAAATCTGGTTCGACCAACAGGTACTGATCTGGAGTGGAACTGATTACGCGTGGAAAGTCGCAGGCAAGATGGTTACCGGCATGGAGTGTGATGCCTACCACAATTGCCGTTGCGATCATCTGGAAACACAATAAATTAGTCAATGTGAATGCGATGGCAAAGTTTTCCTTTCCTTGTCATTATTCATAGAAGGGGAAGAGATTTTTGGAACCTATGCTATCAATCAGTAGACTATACATTGACACTTTTGCATTGAAATACTACTAAATTTATATTAATTAGTTATTTGATCAAGTCTTTGTAAACAATATATAAAATAAAAAATAGTTAAGAAAAATTACCCACCACAAACAAATAAAAATTTACAATATATTTATACTTCAACATAAAAACATAATTTAATTATATATATTTTATAATAAAATATTAGACAAATCATAGGGGATAAAAGTTTTCATTTATACTCTCTTTCCAAAATAAAAATATAATTATTGTCCTAATAAATGCTCTTTTCATTCTGGATGTAAACCAAATCTAAATATCATTTCGTATACAAATTGACAACTTACTATAGATAAAAATATGATCAACGATATAGGAGGGGCGTGAGTGAAAACAATTATTACATGACAACAAATTGTGACCAACAGAGAAATATATAATATGGAATCTTAAGAGGGGCGTGAGTGAAAAAGGAGGGGTAATTAAATAGAGTCATGGTCAATCTCGTGGTGACGCAGTGCGACGCACCACCCACCGCGTCTGAAGGCGACGATGATGATGCACCGACTCAATTATCAAGAAAAAGAGAAAAAAAATGATAGACCGACTGCACAGCACTAACTAAATCTTCCTTTCTACTTACCCAACCGACAAGTAAAGTGTGTAACGAGCATTTAAGACAGTAAAAAAAATGAAACTGATCCGTTATATAAGGAATTACGGATAGAAGAAGCGGAAGAAATAATTGGAAAGAAGAAGAATCGGATTCAGACTTTTTGACTCGAGTGCGACAGCCTTGCAAAGTTGCAATTGCAAGCACATCTGGCGACTTGGTGGGCCCCACTAATCATTTGCCACGTGTCATTGTTTAGGCGAAAATGGGAAGCGGAATGAACAGGTGGGCCAGCGAAACTTCGGAACTTTGTCGTTTTTACCTCCGTTTTTCTGTAATTCCCACTGCTTATAAATTGTCACTAACCGAACAACTTTTTGTCTTCTTTGACCCGCTGCAGGTATAGTTATAGAAAGAGTGCACTTCAATCATAAGTTCGTTGGTCAGTGGCTGATTGGACCGTCTAATGGGGCTGAAAATATTTGCGGCGACAAGACAGGGCATAACTTGTTCGTTATAGAAAATCCAATAAAAACAGATCGGAGGATGTTCTGCGTCTGTGTTGGACATCTAACTAGAAATTGAGTCCCCATATAACGTGAAATCCACTCGCTACATATTATGATACAGTAAGCCTCTGTAGACTGTTGGCAGCTTCGACCATTGCAAAAAGGCGCGGGCCACATGCGTTCTATAGAGACAGCTGAACGACTTCGCCTTCCGAAACTCCATTTCGTGCATAATTCAACCCTCTCTATTTTTAATAAAATGGAGGTGTCCATTTTTTAAAATCTCTCGTTCAATAAACACTGGATATTACCAGTTATCAAGAGAAATGAAGGGAAACAGGAGTTCGTTAAAAAAGGCAAACTTCGCGCGTACCTTGTGAAAGGTGATATTATCGTCGAAGGGAACAAAGTACCGGGCCCAGGTGGACCGAAGCCAGGTAAGCGTGTTCCGGCACACCGGCAACAGCACCAACGCCATGTTCAGCTTGAGCGTCTCAGCAGCACCTTTGGCCGTTGGCAAGCAGTAACCCATCACTTTAAACGCTGTCCTGTGCCGGTATTGCGTGAATTTCCATACGAACAATGCCGCCATGATGAGCACCCAGAGCAGGATGACCCAAGTCCGGCGCCAGTTCTCCTGTGCTGCGTACCGGACTTTAGAAAACACACGTCGAATGCCGCATTTGAATTTGAATCTTCGTCTCGGTTGGGAGTTGTAGCCGTTATCGTTGGTACCAATGGCGCTGTCTCCACCGTTGATGGTGCCTAGATTACGGCTCCAATTGGCACCGCTTGCCGTGCTGAGTGGCCGGCTGTAGTTCATGTATGTGTCTCTTTGAAGCAATAGTGCCTCTAACTGCCATAGCTGTGTTACAACAACAAGACAGAATGAATCACAAAGAGAGAATTTTTGTTAGTAGTGAGTAACGTCTAAAAAAAAATCACTAAAAAATTTTGGATAATGTTATGATATGCATATATTTTTTTTGTTTTTTTTGTTGATGTACCTCAATGTAGCCAAGGTTTTCTGGGTCAAGTTCCTCCATGATAAGAGAGGCATATTCCTCTGCTTGCTCCTTGAGTTTGGCTAGCTTATTTGCCGACGCGCTTAGTACAATCAACTGTTATTTTCACATCAAATTTTACCAAGGTTAATTATTTGATTTATTAAAAAATGTTAATTATTTAAAAATTCTGTACCAATTAATGAATTGTACAATCAAGCATTCGGAAGGCAAAAAAACATATGTTATTTCTATATTCAGAAGGACAAACCGGGCATAATTTAGTTGGTCAGTTGCTTCGTTGTAAATGCATTAATTGAAGAAAAAATATCTATAAAAAAATTTGGAAAACTGGTATCATCTTTTAGAAAATTTAAGAAAGAACCCTCAAATTTTAACTACTTGCGAAAAGGCGCCCTGTTGCATATTATATTCAAAAGTGCCCTCTCTTTTTACAAAATTACAAATCAAGAAAAAAGTTCAACTCACTTGATTAACCAAATAATTAACTTTTGAAACCAAATTAGAAGTATTAAACAAGTACTAGGGGTCCTAAACGAGCAAAAAGACATAATTATGCCATCCAAGTAATAAATTGCAGGGCTCTTTCATAAAACATTCTACATTATCAACTTTTAAAACTAACCTCTTGTACTTCCTCCCTCGTAATCCTCCCATCAACATTGGTATCTACCCTGCATTAAATCACATCAGAAATTAACCACCAAACTAATCCAACGTCAACCTCTGTTTAGAGAAAATGAATTCAGCAGTTCATACATGTCAAAAAAGATCTGAAGCCTGGCATCAAAACTCTGATCTGAGATCTGAAGCCAGAAATCATACAACTCCTCCTTTGTTATCCTCTCCAAATTTTGTCGCCTTCGCCGCGCCAATGCGTCAAAGATCCCCACCGCAAACTCCTTCGAATCAACCATTCCTAATAATTCGAAACAAATTATGATGAAAAATCAATTCACATTCTTCTCTGATTGTTCAAGAAGAGAAAACCAGGACAAAAGGAGCAGAGTAGAGAGAAACAAAAATAAAGAAAATTATAAACACCTATACATTCTCCAAAATCATCTCTTGAAAGCAATCCGTCTTTGGCTAGCTTATAAAACCGTTCCTCGACTCGACACCATAATTCGGCTGCCTCGACTGTACCAGTCGTCCGGCTAATGAACCGCAATCCCTTCAGCGCTCTTTGTGCCCCCGACCGTGTCCTGTTCAACCTTGCTTGAACTCGTCTCTTCTCTCTCGCGGCCAATGCCGCTGCTGTTGCTGCTGCTGCTGCGGAATCCCTCTCTACTGAGCTGGACCGACATGGCGACGGCGACCGCAACCATGCAAATTTCTTCCTGATTCTAGAAGAAGTCGAGGAGCACCGGCTCAGACTGCGCCCGTGTGCCGTTTCTGGAGTGACCGCACCCATTCCGCCATACAATGCCGCAGAGGTCGGTGTCACGCTTCTCACCACCATCGATTCCTCGTCCAATTCCAGCATCACCTCAACCAACTCGCTCTGGTCGTTTAAGAAAACCGGCAATAACCCATCAGAGCCATCGTATGCAGTCGTATAGGACTCGTTGTCTGATTCCATTTCTTCGGCTAAGAAATCGGCAATGCGTCGGTGACCGCTTCTTCGACCGCTGCTTCCTCTTGAAGGAGTTCTCATTTACAAGGCGACCACCTCCGTTTTCTTTTATTGCTTGGCTTTAATGTCAAGATTGGAGTTTGTGCTCCTTTGTTATTTTAAACAATTAAATTTTGCGTGATTGCTTGCTTTTCTTACCTTCTTCAAACGAACTCCAATGGCAAGAATTCAACGGAGGTGGCACCCAACGGGGTGGTTGGGATTCGTTGTAGAAAATCTGAGAGGAGAGAGAGAGAGAGAAGAGAGGAGCCCATAGAGAGAAATAAAGAAATAAACTTGGGATCGTTTGGTTATTAAACAAGAGATGTAACTAATAATGTAGTAATACGGTGAGTAGTTTAATGGAGGCAATTATTTATATAAGTCGGGTTTGCAATTATTGTGAAGAGAAGAGGAAGCCTAATTAAAAGGTGCTAGTAAAGTAGAGCGCCACTTAGCTGACACTCTTTCCTAAGATCACATCCGTTGGATCTAATATCAACGGCGTATGATGTAACACGTCACACGTCTGAAAAGAGAGCTTGAAGGAAGGAAGAGAAAGGAGAGTTATAAACTCATAAATGAAACCACGGGGGTAGGGACTGAAGCAGGGAAGTATATGTGTATATATAAAATGTGAGTCAACCGGTAATTAAAACTAAATTGGGAGTTTAACGAAGCTTATCTTTTTGAATTATTAACCGGTGATTACCGGTTAATCCGGTAATTGCGGTATGATGCTTCTGGTCTCTACTAACATGGGTACCACCAACCCCCACAAATGAGCTACGTGTGTCAACATTTTAAATTTTTTTTCAATGATTTTGTACAAGGAAGCTAACATAAATGTCATGAATAATATGACAATAACATAGTTTAAATTATTGTTTGCTTGAACTAATATGTTTTTAAATTATTGGTTGCTTGAACTATTATGTTTTTTAAAGCATGTCAGAGCTAATTCGGTGATTATTGGTAACATAGCCATGTATATATGTCCTGACTGGTAGTTTTTCCTTTTCACAGCTCTTGAAACATTTATTTCATGGCATTGTCTTAGGTTAACTAATTATAATCATGTGCTGTCTATTTATAAGAGACAGTTGATTTCTCGTGATGATAAAAGAGGTTTTCTTGTAAATGTCAAATTGATTATGTACCTACTATTGAAAGCAGGTAGCAACAATATGTTTGACTAAATTGTCCCTACTGTCTCTCTATTGGGCATTAGCAAACTTTTAGTCCAAAAAAGGAAAAAAAAAAAAAGGTTAGAGGGCTGTAGTGAAAATAATCAATCAAGTGTTCATGTCATTGTGATGTTTGTAACCGGTTAGTTAAGTCACACAATGCCCAATATTTTTCAAGCCTTGTGATCAACAATAAATGATGAAGCATAATTGTGAGATTGTATAAGCTTCTGGAAGCTCCATAAGAGTAAAATTAATAAAGCAAGCATGTTGTACTAGAAATGGGAATATATATGGAATTAGTTCTGCCCAACAATTTGAAGCAAGAAGACATTAAAAACAAATTTTTTTGTTATAATGTTAAATTAATGGAAATCATGTAGAGAACATACTCAATTTTATTGCATGCATGTTACATATAATATATAAATAAAATAGTTCCTCCTATGTTTAATTACATGTTACTTGACTAATTCGATCGCGGTTATTTTCCATTCTAGAAATGCCAAAAGAATTACTTATCATAGAAAAAAAAAATTAGATATCTAATATTAAATTCAAATTCTGGAGAATCAAAGAGAAAAATGACATTTTTGTGCATAATTATAATTGTGATCACTACAAAAAATAATATCTCATGCATCAATCATTATTTTTTTTTTTCCCCATAACATCAAGAGAGACGTTTTGTGTGGTTGTGTTTGACCATTTTTGCAACCAAATGCAACATATATACTGACTTAGACACGAATAGAAATTTAGAACATGAAGTTGAGCAGAGTGTATTAGGTGCTACAGACAAAACATCAAAATTATTTGAAAATGAAAATGTTGGCATCCAAATAAGAACATTTTTAGCCCCTTGTCATCATATTAGCCATCATTATTTTCCCCCTTTTTATAAGAAAAACAAACCCAGGATATATAATAGATGATAAAAATTACATTGGTTTTGAGATGCAGATAAAGAAGAAGGAAGCAAAGGAGACAGTTCCCCAATTCCAAAGTAGATAACATCAGCAAGCTGTACTCTCTACATCTCCAGTTGGAGAATGTACGCCTGACTGATAGACATTTAAGACAAAACATTATATAATGAAATCTGTGGACTGAACTCTAAACTCCAGACCCTAGCAAAAATGACCATTTCTCTCCGGCTCTTCCAAGCTGGAGGTATCCATTTAGCTTACAGAATTAAAATTATTCCCAATTTTATTTTTTAATTAAATTTTGCTCCTTTTTTTTTGTTGTAATTAAACTTATCGAAGTGCAAAGCGATTGTAGCACCATGCGTTCAAAGGGCCATTACAACCTCTAATCTAACAATATTTCATTATGTATACCGATGCATAAGAAAACTGTTAATGGATATATACATACACAATAAGGATTGATTTCCTAAGGGCTTTAAACGCCAAACAACAAAATAAAGATCAATTTAGTATTTTTTTAATATTTTTTAAATTCAATTTAAAAAAATTTGAAGAGCGAAATTTAAATGAGAAGGGTCGTTTGACGGATAAGTAGTTTAGTTATTAAATTTATGCAATTGATAGTTAATTGTTAATTTATTATCGGTAGCTGAAAAATGTTAGAATTTTGGGACAACCAAAATGTTGGCATTTGAAAAAGTTTTAGCAGTTTGACGAGCGATTAAATTATATGCATCATATTCTATTATAACATAACATATAAATAAGATATGAATAATTTTGTAAATTGCTAGATTTTTATTTTTAACTTTTATAGACTGTTAGTTTTTTTTATTTTCTTTAAGATAACTTGGAGATCAAGTCCACAACTTATTTTAAATTAAATGTTCATAAATTATCTCTATTCCTAGTTGGATTTTGAACATGCTATCTGTCACTTAAAATGTATTATTTTCTGTCATCATACCAAAATCTGATTCTTGTTTATTTTCCAATAGTTTTCAAATGTATTTTAAACTATTAAATTTAAACTTTGTATATTGCTATTCTTTTTCCAGAAAATAATTGCAGATCTATGCATCCATAAAATTAAATTCAGGGCGGGCTAGGCAAAAAATTATGTCTTGAATAAGAAGAAAAGAGTAAGACGCACGTGTACGAAATATAAGTTGGAGGAAATAAATAGTAAACTAGAGTGAAAAAAAATATATATGGCAATAATTTTTTTAGCAAGGTTCGCTACCAACATTTTGGTTGGCCCAAATGCCAACATTTTACTATTAAGTTATTTTTTTAAATTTTAACGAGCGATGCATTTTCATATAAGTTTTGTAAATTTTACAATTTATTTGATACTCGATCAATAGTTAGAAAAACGAACGAACCTTGTTAATTATGATAGATTCGTTCTAATACGTTCATGTTTTAGCTTTTGATCGAGTATCAAATAAATTTCAAAATTTACAAAACTTATATGAAAACGCATCGCTCGTTAAACTAAATAAGATCAACGGTTTGGATTAAACGTTTGAATTTTAAAATTTAAAAAAATAACTTAATAGTAAAATGTTAGCATTTGAGGACAACCAAAATGTTAGTAGCGAAACATTCCTCTAGTTTTTTTAAACAAAATTATACATGCATGGAGATAGTTATTTTTCTTTAAAACAAAAATACAAGATGTTTCTTGTTTTGTACTTTTGGATGTTTCACCATTTAAGTTTGTGGGGTTCACCGTTATACGTACGGGAGCTCACTGTTAAGAGTTAATTATGGTGAACAAGTTGAGATATATAACATATTCTTCTTAAAAAAAAAAAGAAAAGAAAAAAAACGATAAGATAACATTCAATACTATCATATTGTATCACCTTTTTTTTTCCTTCCATTATTTTATTTGTTGTGTGAGATAACCAAACTGATAACTGTTGTTAGTAATAGTCCAAAATCCTTGGCACTTGGCCTATCTTTTGGAAGACCGTCCTAAAATCCGGACCGGACCGGACCGGCCCTTCGAAGGGCTTAAGACGGAAAAGGATATAGAAGGGCTGGATTTTGAAAAGACAGGATCTAATTTTTTTCAAAGACAAATGTTGAAGGGCCGAATTTTGAAGGGTCAAATCCAACCTAGCCCTTCAATTATAGCGACCATTTAATCATGATGATAGAAAATATTAAAATACTATTAAAAAAATTAGATATTGGTATTATTTTAGAAGGGCTAGAAGGGCCGGATTTTCGAAGGGCGGTCTTATATTTCAAAAAACAAACCCGTATAACTCGGTCTATCTCAATCATTTTTATCAACCCGGTCCGACCTGGCCCTTCTATCAAACCCGTCAAGTCCGGTTCTTTGAAATCCGGTCCGACCCTTTTGCCTTTCACTAACTGTTGTCAAAGTCTCGGAAGTAATCACACTTTCGGTTCATCCGTCAATTACATAGCATTACGTAATGCAAAATTGTATATATTATTAAGATAAATATACACGTTATATAAAACTCACACCGTCACGCACACAAAAAAATTGTCCTAATAAATTAAACAGAGTTCGTATCACACGACATCACATGGCGCAATATTATTCATGAACGATTGGAATTTGGAGGACAAATTGCCCTTTCTAGTAGAATCATATTTTTCATATTATTAATTTAAACATAATAACAGTTGAGGAATACGGATGCAACAACCCCGCAAGGCATGCAGAGAGTACAAGTGTTCATGCTATGACTTGTACTCTATTGTCGAAAAAGACCCCTTACATCTAACTTCTCAGCCTAGTATTGCAAATTTGCAATACTTCATAATTAATAATACGTTTTTTAAGAAAAATAATACGTATTTGTAACCCCGATTAGAAAACCGAAATTATATACGTTTTGTCCACCCAATTTTTATCCTTTGCGTAGTCGTAATGACACTTGATTTCATTTATTTTATTTTGTTCTTAAGAATATTGGCACTTTAAGTTTAAATGTTTAGTCCATAGTCCATACTGGAAATTTTGAACTGTCGTTAGACAGTTCTGTTTGGAAACTTTTCCCAAAGTGTCGTGGGTGATTAGGGGTGTCAAACATGGTAATGGTTCGTTAACCGTTTCGTTTCATAAACAAAACAGTTTTTTGTTCCACTAATCATTCCATTTTCCATTTTTCACTATAATTATCCATTTTCATGTTCCGTTTACCGAAAACGGTATAAACGTCCGGTTCCGTCTACCGTTTTGTTTTAGAAACGGCACATTTTTATATTTCGTTATTCGTTCCGTTTAGACCAGAACATTACGGCAAAATAGAAAATGGCTTCCTTTGACAGTTCTATGGGTGATAGAGTAATTTAAAAGTTCAGTGTGCAATAATATTCAAAAAGCAATTCCGTGCAATGTTTTCTTTTTATTTTACCCATTTTTAATGAGAGTGAAATCCAAAATCTTGTGATCCGATTAAAGTTGTGAGGATAAATCTATCATATAAGCCATAGTTGAAATACAGTTTTTCTTAATGCGAAAAAGAAGTATTATATTTTCAGTTAATAAATTGCGCCCGAGTAATTCAATGATATTCTGCTCCTTTTTTATAAAATAGTATTTTTTTCTTCATTTCTCAATCATGACATTTTGCTAGCAACACGCATTTTTCGTTCGTTTGACACAACATATATACTATCGACAATTTAATTTAGAAGACAGATATTGTTGTATCAAACAAGTCTAACTCGATTTGTTGATTTGTAAAATAACACAAACTTATTACTAATTTCTCCTCTAAGTGTGTAATCTAGTTTAAGAGGGAACGAGATAGCAAAATCATGCATAACGCGGATAATGAAGACTAACAAGACCTTAGAAGATCAGTCAGGAAGTCTAGAACTTAAGGTTGTAATTCTAAACTAATCTCCTCAAATTTCTGAGTTTAAATGCTCAAAATTTACTGGTAGCGTTATACAACGCTTAATAACGTTATACAACATTACAGAACTCCTCAAACTATGCCACGCAGCAAAAACAGTTTTCATGCGTTACACAACGCTTCATTCAGTTGTGTAATGCTTTGTCAAACGTTGTACAACGATTTAATACGTTGCACAACGCATTGACCAAGTCAGCTGAATCTTAGCACCACGTTAACAGTGCGTTGTGTAACGCTTCCTGGCGTTACACAACGGACCAAAAATCAAGCGTTACAAGACGTTCATTTAGAAAATTCTAATGCTTTGATGTTTTTGGCATTTTTGAGGGAGTTCTGGCCTACGTTGTGTAACGTTATAGTCCGTCACACAACGTTTTATTTTACAATCGTTGCATAACGCTTCCTAGAGTTGTATAACGTCTCTGACAATTTTTTGAACATTGAAGTCTACTGTTCAGTGCGTTGTACAACGTTTCAGAAACGTTGTATAACGCTTATGACACCCTCCAACGTTATTGTCGGAATTTGTTTTATTTAACGGCTATTTCGAAACGTTGTGTTTTTTTTCGGAGCGTTGTGTAACGTTTTGTTCAGAATTTAACTGGTTTAGAGCTCTTGGCGCCCTCTATATATATCAGACCTTTTTTAGCTGATTGAATTGATTGAAAATCTTGCTATATACCTGCTATTGAGCTCTAAACCCCTGATATCATTCATCTTTCCTATTTGAGCATTTTCTTAGACAATTTGTAGAGATTTGAGTGCATCAACCAAATCCATAGTTTAATTAGCTAGATTATTGAGTGTTTTGGTTGAGAGCCTTGATCTTTTGTGCTATTTGGTGATTAGCTAGAGGTTAGACCGATCCGCTTCGAGTTCCTTGTGACGAAGTGATTCGGTTCGCATTTGTAGACCCGTTCGGTTGGAATAGAAGGAGCGCGTCCGGTTTGTGGTCGCGAAACTCCCGGAGACGTACGACTAAGGCTAGCTTCATCTAGCGGGTCGGAACTCCGTAATCAATCGCTTGTCATTTCTCTTTCTCTCTATTTACTTTACATTTGACTTGTGTTTGATTGTTTGTGGGGACCAACTTGAATTATTTGAATTATTAATTTTCGCAAAATTGTCCAAACCTGTTTAGGATTTGAATTTGTGCCTTTCACCCCCTCTAGGCTTTTATTTAGAGACAACAGATATAAAAAGTGAGAGAAGGTACCTCCAAGAATTTATGAAAACCCTTTTTATTTTATTTTTTGGCAATAAAACCCTTTTATTTTCGGTTATGTTGAAGAAGCGCAAATTGTTTACTGGAACGATTAATCTTTTTTAATTTGATATTGCCGGAGTAATCAACTAATTCCATTTCATTAATTAGTAAGGAAGGCCTAAAGAAGGACCCATCGATTTATATGTATTGATTGAAGCCTACTAAACTAGTAGTCTTAGATTTGCAGATTTCTGTATCAAGAATCTTAATGAAATATATGCATGTACTTATAATGAAGTTAGTTGTAAATTAGGGAAAAAGAAGAGCCTAGTTTTTTTTTTTCCCCTCCTCTTTTTCTTGTTGGAGCATCACATGAACTGAGCTGCTCTTGGTTTATTAGCACCTTGATTGATGTGATACCTAACTAATTGGAAAAAGGTCAAGATCTATGTCTGTTGTATGACTTGCAAGCCATGGCCAAACTTCTAAGCTATTGACAAAAACTTTTTTTTTTAAGAACAAAAAACAGAAATGAGTTCTTTACATTATGTGACCCTTGGAGAATGAAGCAGAGTAATGTTTCTTTTATTTTTCCTTCACCTATATAAATGCATTACTTTTAAATAAATGTGACCAACATCGTCCAAATTAATTAGCTTCATGTCAAAGTTTTCGGTTCCCAAAGCAATTGAAGACCAAAATCAAAGAATGTCCCTTTGCTCCACATATTCGCGTAAAGTAGATAAATTGCGGCATTACTAACAATATATTGGTGTATTAATTGAGTATTGATTGGATGTACTTGAATTGTATATCGTTCTTTTCTAATATGTTTGTGCTAGTGATGAATATTAAAAGGGAAAAAAATGAAAGAAGGCGAACAATTGTTTGAAGCATTAAATTGGCCCATGGTTTCAAGCATCGCTTGCCTTTTAACATTGCCCATCTTATATGTCACTGTGCCATGCGTAGGTTAGGAAAAAGTGACATTTTTCTCTGAAAAAAGTTGCATCATGCTACTAGTTATATTCAAAATAAATCAACAGTGCGTACAACACGGACACTAAGTTAAGAACTCAACCATCTAAATCCTGTTCAGAAACAAGTTCTTGCACACTTGGATACCTGTCAAACGTGGATAAATGGCACGGAACAGGTGGATAAAATGTTCGGTTTTTTTTTTTTTTTTTTTTTCAATTTCATGCTTTCACCTTTTGTTAAAATAAGCATCAATAGTGAATTCTATGTCTAAAATTAATTAAAAAGAAAGACAAGTTCATTGTTTCGTCTGATATTCCTTTTATATTTCTCGTTCGAAAGAAAAATCATGATATCTGGAAATTTAATAGGGTTTTTTAATACAAAAAATGTTCCGAGCTCAAACGAGTAATGTTTAAGTTTTCTTTGCTAAAGTTGATAGTTCCCCCCACGTTAATAGTTCACCTGGTGAAGCCATAAACAAATATTCTTTAATAAAAAGCAAGAATGGATGGAAAGAAGAAACAAATTGCTCTTCCTTCTTAGTTTCATGATTATCTTTTTTTTTTTTTAAGATAGACTAGATAGTGACTATCTACAAAGTAGGAAAATTAATTTCATGATTATCACCATTAAAAAAAAATGAACTGTGAAACACACCTCAAAACAATGCAAACCTAATACCTTTTATGGGGACATATGCACGCCTCCTAGAGTTTGACCACTTTTGATTATTTCCCAATTGCCGTAAACCAAACAGGGTTGTTATGACAATGTCAATATTAATTGATCTCTAATTGTCATCAATTACGTTAGTGAAATTAAATGAATCCCTGTAGTTGTTGAGATTGAAAAACTAAACTAGCATTTCGTAAGATAACACTAATGAATCAGACGCTGTCTCAATGAGTTTAGATATTCAAAAAGAAATTGATAATCTTCTTAAGTATGATATTTCTAAAATGTTCGATAAATGAATTCACATACAGAGTTACAGACTCAAAGCAGTGATAAACAAAAAATCTATACATATTTTATCAGACCTTTTGTTTCTTGTGGCGAAGGTGTAGCGGGTAAAATTGGGTTAGACTGTTTATGGAACAATACTCACTACACATATACTACAAAGCCTATGCCACAAAGAATCCTGCGTAAAAACTTTAATTGTAGGATCTTCTGTAGCATGCTGCCAGTGTGGGGATCATAATGAATCCGATTTATGCTTAAAGTTTACTCGCTATACAGAAAGTTTAACGCTCATTCATTTAATTTTACCTCGAATATGGAGTAGAGTCTAACCAACAAATTTTAATATTCCACCCATTTCTACTTGGTGTTGGTGTCAAATTTTACAGGGGAAAGAAACTGGTATGAATTATTGAAGCGTTTTCATGCTTACACACTCATCACAGATAGCCAGATATAGTTATAAAAATATAATTCAACATCGTTCATTCCTTTTTCTATGATAATACATGTGTAGAATATGATTTCTACAGAATCAATGAGAAATTCATTATTAAGCTTTATTTCAATTTATTCACTGAATTTGTATCAACGTTTGATATGACACTCGTCCCATTCACAAAAATTCCTGGCTTCATTTTCAAGTTGCCATAAACTCATTTTTTTGCTCTATGAGAAATTCATATCATTTATTTTTTCTTCACGAGTGATGTGTCCACAAAAAAGTTTATACTCTTGAGGTTGTTTACGGAAAAAAAAAATCAAGGTCTATAAAATCATCACATGAAATTGACCTCGGTAAAGAAATTTGGAACAATTATTTTAATCTTTGGATTCAATAACAACGACTCTGATTCTCCATGATAACCACAAGGTATTTCATTATTAACCCAAAATTTGATTTACAATAACAAATATGAATTGATTTTGTTATATTCATGAAAAGATATGTTACCGTAAAAATTTAAGAGAAATTATATTTATCTTGTAAAAAATATTTGCATGTTAATATTTATATTTTTTGTGCCGGAGGTTGGGGGGGGGGGGTATAACAATAAGCTGTTGATTTTATCACTGGCTATCCATGTAAAAAAACAGACATGAACACTTGGACATTATGATGCATGTATTTATGTAAAGAGTATTACTTTTATCTGAAACATAACTTTAAAAATTAGAAAAAAAATATTGCTTTCATATTTATCATTTAAGATTTATTTTTCAAACTACTAGCATAATATCCCCTCATATGTGGGCAAATAAGGAAACAAAATAATGTTAGATAATAAAAATATGTTACTTAATCTACCAGCAATACAAATAGATATGTTATTTAATTTATTTCTTTATTAGACAGAAAACCAAAATATATTGTTGCTTCATCTGACGATTGATATCCAACCACCGATCAAATCGATCGAATGACAAAAAAATGTGTTTACATGCTAGATCTAGCGTGTTAACACCTCTTGGATCCGTGTGTTTATCTCTACTACTTACAAAACATACGGATCCAAGAGGTGTGACCTATCGTGCTAACACATGTTTCTGTCGTTCGATCGATTTGATCTGTAGTTGGATATCAATCGCTAGACGAAGCAACAATATGTTTTGATTTTCCGTCTAATAAGAAAATAAATTGAACATCATAACTATCTATATCACTGGATCACTCATAGATTGAGCAACATATCTTTATTGTCTAATATTATTTTCTTTCTTTATTTGTCCACATATGAGGACATCTTTTGCTAGCAAGTAGTAAGAGATTTACAAAAGAAATCGTGGTCACAAGGGAGCAATAAATTTGTGGCCATTACACCCCTCATCTTAATTTCGGCTTCTTTGATCTTGTTGAAAATGGATCTAGTAAAATGATCTTATATAGATGCATCACTTATGAGTTATGACGAATAATATATATGATTATTGACTTGAAACCATCGTGTGAATTCTAAATTTTGAAATGTTAATATAAAAATATTGTATCAACTTATGGCATCAAAATATTATAGTTCTTCAACCTCTTTCATGAGGTTCTATTCTAAACTAACTATTTTTTTCCCCTTACAACTGAACTATTTCTAGTAGCAATACACACACACAAAATATCATGCTTCTAGATAGTAGTATAATCAAATTCTTCATCTGAAATTTGTTTAGCAAATTGGTTGAAATTCGGTCGGACAGACCTTCCGAAAGTGCCACAATATATAGTATCGGTGTGGAAATAGAATAATCTACGTAACGGCTTGATTGGCATTTAAAGAGGAAAAAAATAAAACAAAATGAAATAATTAAGAAGAAACAGGGACTACCAAAAATAAAATAAGTTTAGCATTGTACATAAATCATTCAATAAAAGTGGTGGTTTTAGGAAAAATATTCTATATACAATGTGAATGCAATTAATTAATATAAATTAATCTTTTTTTTTTACTGTAATAGAAAGAACTCTTTAAAAGGTTCCTAAACGAACTCTTCATGAAAAGACAGCGTGACACAAGACTCTTCCACGTATTTTTTATTTTATTTTATTTTTTTGCCAAAGTAGTTTGACCATTTGTGAAATAATTTTAAGAAATGTCACCCTTCCCGAAATAAAACACAATGTATAGTTTTAAGAGAAGCGTTGTCCAAAGCACTAAAATATTTAACTTTTGATTTAGCAATATGAAAACGGAACTATCGGATAGTATTAAAAATTGCTTACATTTGCTTCAAACAAGAAATCTGCAAAGATGTTCCATGATCTTTCAAACTTAAAAAGATGATGATGATGATGATAATAATGGTTATAATGATAATAATAATAATAATAATAATAAAATAAATAAATAAAGGAAAAGTTCGTGTGGATAGAAAGCTATAGGCAATTGCATGTCGAAATGAGAAATTTTACTAGGCACTGTTGTAATACCTGCAAGTAAATCAATATTTTGGAGATAATTATATGAAATATTTTAGACCGTAAAATTTTGATTATTTTGCAAAAGCAAAGACGGCTTACCCAGAGGACATAAGTTGCCAGTTGTGTTCATTTTTCTTGTTTATATTCCATTCCATTTTGTGCTTAATTTTGTACGCATGTAGGTTTAACAACTTAATTGATCGAGAGGAATCATAGTCAAACATTATAAATCTCAGAAATACTCAAAGATTCTAAGAAAATTGAGATTGCGTTATCAAGTTCAGACATTTGAAATCGTATAGGTCATTAGTTAGCCCCTTAGAAAATGATCAAAACATTTAATAAATATATTTGATGACATTGGAGTAGGTTGCACCAAACCAGCTAAAAAGAGTAGATAAGCATCCCTCTCTTGAGCTCGCAAGCCAAGTTTCTCTACTTCATTTAATACTCAACAATGATGCAAGAGTGATTGGATCTATATATATTAGCATCTAATTAATCCCATGCCGTATGACTTTGTAAGCCATGATTTTTTTTTTTAAAAAAAACAAATCAATGACTATTCCATTTTATTAAACGGAAATTTTAGCGCCACATCATCAAAAGTTTTAAAAAAAATCTAAACTTATAATTTTAACGGCAAATTTAAACAGTTGGTCTCGGGTATTGCCTCAAGAAGTGGTAGCTTAGCATCAAAACCTTTATTTTTATTCCTCAGTTGGGTTATTCTCTGGGTATTGCTCAAGGAAAAAATATCTATTTATAAAAATCTGATTTTTCAAAATGATAAAACTTCTATGAAAAAAAATTCTTGCATTTAGCAAACTTTAGACATAAATAAATATTGTAAAATTACTATAAACATATACAATAGAAAAACAATATGATTTTTTTACATAAATTTTAATTAGTTACTTGAAATAGACTAATTTATGGTACTTCGCAAAGTAAAGCAACTCCGTCAATTTATAATATTGTAGATGATAATATAATTTATGACAAGCCGATCCTTAATTCATAGAGCTTTGTAAATGTATTTTGGTGGCTTTTGAGAATATTTAAGGTGTTAAAAATACAACTTTAAAAGTGAAATTATTTCCATTAATATAATCCAAAACTTATTTTAAAAACAATATTTTATGAAAAAATTTGAAAAGAAACAAAGATTTATTTTTTATTTTAATAAGAACCAAACAATTACCCGCTTATAAAAAGCGTTAATCTCTCACCTATTAACCTGTTCATAAAATGCGTTACGTGGAATAGCGCGTTTTATGAACGGGTAAATAGGCCAATAACGCATTTTATGTACGCCTTGTTAGTAGGGATGAAAACGGATCGGATACGGTTCGGATAGTGGTCATACCATATCCGTATCCATATTTTTTTCCGGATACGGATACGAATACGGATATGTTCGGATACGGATACGGGTCAGATGTTAAGCGGATACGAATACGAATCGGATATTGCAGGATACGAATACAAATATGGATATATTTTAGATATTAAAACAAATATATATAAATTAAGAAAAAATAAATATTTAATTCTATATTATCATCATATTATGTTATTAGTCTAGCCAAAATGTTATTATAAGCCAATCTAACTAATAAAAGCTTAGTTTATCAAATCAAAAATCTTTTCTATAGCACTAGAGGAGTAATTAGGTTAATCATCTTGTGTCATTGATTTAATTAAAGGAAAAAACGGTTCGGATAAAGACTAAATTCGAATCGGATAACGAATTTTTTTGTCGGATAGTAGTCAAACCATATCCGCATCCATATTTTTTTGTCGAATACGAATACGGATACGGATATGTTTGGATACGGATACGGTTCGGATATTAAGCACATTTTTCGGATTCGGATGCGGTTCGGTGCGGAGTTTATCCGCACCATTTTCATCCCTACTTGTTAGGACAGAGGAAAGAGAGTTATATAAAATGCATTTTTTTTCATATTCTATTCCTAATAGCGCACTCTATGAGTGCTTTATTAGTTTTTTAAATTTTTCATAATTTTGCATTCAACCCTACATAATTTTTATTTACAAAATACTTGAATATTTGTTAAATGTTAAATTATTTTATACACATGATAAAAGAATAAATTTAAAATTACACAAATATAATTTATGAATATTATTTACATTATATATATTTAATAAAAATTTAGTTTGTAGTTGATATTTACATAATTTTTAATTATAAAACATGCAAGGACTAAATCGGAAAAATATTAAAAATACAAAAACCAAACGCATGATGGAGGATAGTAATAATTTTTTATAATATTTTTTCACCGATGACCCTGTAAATTTTCTATTTACAAAATATTCAATAATATTAAAATTGGATTATATTTTACATATGTTCTAAGATAATATATACAAATATAAACATATAATGTGTGTATTCTAATTTTATTACATGTATTTAATATATATTTAAATTATAATAAAATTTTGAATGTTTTGTAAATACAAAACATGCAGGGTTATCGGCGAATAATTGTTATTAAAAATATTAAAACTTAATGGGCCGCCGTCCATGAGGCTCGCTTTGTTTTATTTTTAATATTTTTGCGATTTAGTCCTCACATGTTTTGTAATTACAAATTATATAAATATCAACTACAAAGTAAATTTTTATTAAATATATGTAATGCATAAAATATTCACAAATTATATTTGAGTAATTTTAAATTTATTCTTTTATCATGTGTAGAAAAAAATTTAACTTTTAATAAATATTTAAGTATTTTGTAAATAAAAATTATGTAGGGATTGAAATGTAAAATTACAAAATTTTTTTACAAAACTACTAACGCACTCATAGACTGCGCTATTAGGAATAGACTATACAAAAACGTGTTTTTTATACTCTCCTATGTCCTAACAACGCGTTCATAAAACGCATTATTGGCCTATTTACCTGTTCATAAAACGCGCTATTCCGCGTAACGCGTTTTATGAACGGGTTAATAGGTGAGAGAGATTAATGCGTTTAATAAACGGGTAATTATTTGGTTCTTATTAAAATAAAAAATAAATCTTAGTTTATTTTAAAATTATTTAATAAAATATTGTTTTTAAAATAAATATTGTGAGGTTCGCCTAGCTAGCTAGTTTGTTATCTATATCATTTATTTAGGAGTACTTTTAGACCGGAGGAAATTTGGAAAGTGCATACTGCTCTAAGTAATTACGAACATTGTCCTAGTATTAAAAAAAAATAATCGAAAGATACCCTTCTCTCTCGGTGGTCGAATAATTTTGTTAACTTCTACCTCAATACTATGGCATTATTTTTCAATTTTAATTATGTTAGTAGAAGTTGGGAATCATTCCATAAATATGGAAGATAAAAGGAGATTTATAACAAAAGAGTCCCGAAAAACTTTTGGCAGCTTAGCCGATGTGTAAAGTATCAGGCTAGAAGGACAGTTATAAAATCCTAGACGCCTCTTTTGGACCAAAACCAAAAAGGGAAAAAAGTGAAACATGAAAAAAAACATACATCGGACAAAAAAAAAAAAAAAAAACAGAGAGAGAGAGAAAGTATTGTCCATTAGAAAAAAAATCTTGGATGCATTTTTGGGACCATAATTTAAACAACAATGGAAATAAAAAAAAACGAAAATTTAAAAAATATATTGGTTCCATTAAACACAGTGTGATTACCTATAGCTGTGCTAACACCGTATATATAAAAAAAATGGGATAAATTAACTATCAAATGACATCAAAGTAACAAAATTGTAGATATATATAAATTATTTAAAATTTGGATAGGGTGCATTTTAATGCAATTTGAAAATTATTTTTTTATTCATCACACAATTTGGAACTTGACAATAGATGTGATATCTCAGATTTATATCGATATTTTAACCAGACTTTACATCGAAATTGTGACTAAAACTGCTGTTTTTCCTTGTTTTTATCTTTGTTGGCCAGATTTGACACTGCCGTTGCGTTTTGTTTTATATTTACAGGAACTCGAGTGAAACAACAAGAAAACAGCGAATCAGACGGCTAGATGGCTCATTCCTGGCCTAGGTCAGACCCCGACTCGACCCAACACAGCAACTACACACCAGCCCACAAGATCTTTGCCTCAACACATTCATTCTCTACAATTCGGTTCGAATTAGCCACAATTCGGACCGAATTCCTGTGCAGCAACAATCCAGCAGTATCAATTCGGTCCGAGTTGCCAGTTCAGGAAAGATCTGCTCGAATTTTGAAGGCAATTATGCCTTTGGAAAGGCTCTTTATGGTGGGATTCTCTTTTGGAAACTGTGCTAGGAGGTCCAGGCAGGCAAGGGGGAGTAATTTGAGGCGTGCTCCATCTTTGGAAAGGATCTTCTTTCATTCCACAATTCACTTTCTCTCCGGGACAGCAGATCTAATTTTGGGGCTGCTTTTCTCCTCTTCTTGGGCGACTAGGGCAGAAAGGAGGGCTGTTCTTTGCTGTTACAAGGAGTTCCAAGGGTCTCAAGGTGTCTCTAGCGTGACGGCGGTGGTGGATTGCTTGAAAAACTTGGTTATTTGTTGTATCAAACCATTTCTCTCATACTTCTCTTTAAATTCTGATTTTATGGCTTGTTTGAATTTATCTATTGTTATTTGCATGATATTTAGTAGTATGTTAGGCTAAAAACTTGATACTTTAGGGGTAGATGTAGTCTAGGTTTGGCTTGCTAAGATTTACTTGTTTTGTTGATGAATGAAGTTAATTACTAGTTGGAATTTTTCATGAATTGCTTGTGTTTTGAATTGATGGATATTAGTATTGCTTGACGTATGTACGGCCGCATGTGTTAGAGGACATCAATATGAATTGATAAACAAGACTTTTATGAGTATTTCGAGATAGGTTAAAGGGAGAAAGTCAACCAGCAATTAACCAAAAGTGAACGCTTCTAATTATTCGATGGTCTAAGTTAGATATCTCGTAGAAAATCAATTGGTAAACTCGAATAGGTCCACCAACAAACGAAAGTTGAGGTGCAAAGCATTCGATGAAGGTTAACACTAGGTTCTATACCAAATACCGTACCCAATAGGCGAAAGCAGAGGGTTAGAGAGTTTAGGTATGGCTAGATGGACCTTTGACTTGAACAGATCAACAAACAAGTAGATTACAGCATTTACACAGTGGAATTCGGACCGAATTAGTGGGACTGAACACGACAGTGCTAAGTTTCGCAACCCTGTGGCCAAACCGAGGCGAATTCGAACCCTAAGGCACCTTTCTTCATCATATATTGAACTGTTAAAAACCCCCCAAAAATATTTATTTGAATTGTTTTGTACTATTTTATTACTAGCAATTGCATTCTTCATTTCTTCTTTTTTTTTTTTTTTGTTCAATTTGTGACTCGAAAACTTTTCTGAAATTTTATCATCTAGATTTAGCGAACTAATAAGAATAGTATTCATATCCATCTCTGTGGGATCGACACATTTACTTTGCTATAAACGACTAGTCGAGTACAAGATTAATTTGTTTGACCTAGGTTTACACCTCGATCAAGATGCTTGATATATAACCAAATATTTTTAAATTGTACCAAATTTGATACATGATTGTCAAACTAATAAATACCATGTACATTCATTTTTTTATGGCAACGATTTCTATTAATTGTAACTGTATTAAAAATAAAATATAGCTCTCGTTATATTTCTTTCAAAATAAACGGAGAGGGATTAAAAAAGCTAAAAGTTCTAACCTTAGGTTTCAATCAACAATAAATGATGGTAAATATTATAATTAATGAAAATAACCTTTTTGGGAAAAGGTAAAATGGAACACATCATATCTTCGTACATCTAAAGCTTAGATCTCATGAAAAGAACAAAAAAAGGAAAAAGAAAGGAAAATGTGCAATAGAAAGGAAGCCATGCAACACATGAAGCCAAAAACTAACTCCCTGAAAATGACTTGTTGCTGGTAGCGAGTGTACTTAGTGCTACTACTTTTAAAAACACTAGCTGTCTAGTTTGCATCCGGGTTGTTTGGTCACAAATTTGTGAATCATTTTTCCTCAAAAAGATGGTAAATTTAATCATTGGGAAATAAAAATTGGATGAATCAACCTCACATTTAGGAGTTTGTATTATCTAGAATACTCTATGATATAGACTGTTGAACAAATGAAAATGTTTAAGCCATTCTTCTATCGAACTTATACTCCAAAACGGTCGGTTTTGAAATGTGCACTCAACGTTTTTAGATTTTGGAGTCTCTACTGATCTACTCCAATATAGTACTCTATAGAATATGAAGTCCAAATTCAGATGATATATATTTAGAAAATTGCAATATTGGAAATGAACCAAGAGAGAGTCACGTGAGAAGAGAAATATATAACTCACACACCAATTAACACTAGAACTAATTTTAAAAAGTTTCCACCTAGGGAGGACATTTTTATGTTATAAATTGAACCTTTTAGGTGTCATCATTAGTTCATTGACTGAAGATATCTGTAAATTAAGCAAATTCAATTGGAAACTATTGTTGAAAGAGGAACAAATTCTTAATTTAAAAGACTAGCGCCGCATTAGCTGAGGTTTTGACAGTCATTCTTGATTTTGAAGAAAGTTATGCAAGGATGCACTAATGGTTGTCATTTCAAACACGATTTTAGTGGAATTATGATAATCTAGTTCAACCAAAGAAGCGACCAATATGAACAGAGAAACCTTTTCCTTTATATCCAAGCAAGTGCACAAACAAAAAAGCTATAATCTTTGTACTAAGTGAGGTGCTTTGCAATAGTGCTCTCCAATCCTAATCCTTGTAACAGTGATTACTCATTGCCCATTAACGTTATGGTTTCTTGATTTTGAAACGTGACTTTTAAAGTGAGCAAGTGTAATAATAGACTGAGTGAGTGACAGTTTATTACAGCCTAAATTAACAAGAGAAGAAAAGTACTGTATGCATGTCACATTTATTTCTTATTTGCTTTCAAGGAACAAAATGCTGTTACATTCACGCTTGGGCCTATATTTGTTTCTTTTGGGTTTTTGCTCGGCTTTTTCTTTTTTTTTTTGTCTAATTCTATCCAATTTTATGCAGTTCCTATTATAATAAATAGAAGCAAGTAGCGTTGCCAGGGAATCCTGGTCAAAATAAAATGCTGTAACTTTTTTTAAAAAAAAAAAATACTGTTAATTCTAGATGTATTTTTAATTTCGTTTTTTGTACTCCCTCCCTTCGTATGGTCGGATAAATTAGCAAAGTAGCTTTGAAATTATATAATAATATTCTTCTTCAAAAGAAAATGAAAGAAAAAAGAAATAATAATGACACCAGGCATGTCGTCATCAACAAATGGGGAATCCTTCAGTGTAATTTACACTTCCCCAAACCCCTTCTAGAATCTGGTGGGGCATCTCAATCCAAAATTATTATGCCTTTAATCATGAGAGCTATCTAGTGACACCTATGCACCGGATGAATTGCTCTAAACAGTTGCTTTATCCACGATAGAATCATTTTAGTTCACCTGACTACCAAACTGGACACTGCCATAGAAGTACACCTGAATCATACTAGTTCTTAACTCAAAACTCGAGTTTTATTACGGAAACGTTCTATTACAGGTACAAATTGATAGCACAAACAGTGCTTAATTCCAAAGAACAATACCTGATAAGATGGTCGGTACCAACCAGCAACATCTTTCACTTGAAACAAAAACAAGATGTAAAATAACCTGTTAAAGCGTGGGCAGTTGCAACTCCACACAAATAACAAAACCCTATCTTGGCCCAACACGTGTAATAGCAGGTGGGCCCCACCCACTCAACTTCAACGATAACGAACCAAAATATGAGCTACCCAAAACCAGAACAACAGAAAATACAAACAAACATGAGAAAAACAATACAATACTTCCATTTTCAATGAAGTTAATCAAGACCTAATTGGAGTCAAAGACCCAACTAAACAGACGCAGGCCAAGACTTGAAGCAACAGAACACCCAATCCCTTGAAATATAGCTCTCAAAGGATGAACACCACAAAACAGAATGCGGCAATTCATTTGAAGAGTATCAAATACAACTTTTGTATATATTTGAACTAGTCCTCATAACAATTATTATGCCGTGATGACCAGAAAATGGTTACTAAAAAGCGAAGAACAATTCATGGCAAAGGCTCCAATTTATCTAGCTAGAACTGGCAAGAGAGAGAAGGAGAGAAAAAATAAGGAAAACTAAAAGTACAAACACTGAGGGGTTACAAAAATTTTCTATAAGGTCATTTACGTGCTCAATGTGGTTTTGGAACAAATCCATCCACGGCAAAATTTCGCGTTGCAGCTGGCAGAGCCAATCGTAAACCGTCCAGTTCAGGTTTTGCAATTACTTGGCAGCCAAGCCGAGACCTAAAATATTTTAGAGTTGTTAACATTCAGTTTAAAGAGGAAGAACCATTTATCAAATATTTAAGTCTATCATATTATTCGCAATTTGAAGGAAGGGAGTAGAATATTTTCATGCGTGTCTAAGAAGAATAAAATCATTTCCATGCTAGAGAGCAACAATCCTCCTAAATTATAACAACTCTCATAATTAAATGTTTTAAATTGTCCATTCAATTCCCCTCCAAGTTTGTTCTTAAAAACATTAGACGTCTCCTGCCTTCTTCATGTCATACTATCCATTTTAAGGGACATCCATGAGATTCCTAGTTTTTCAGGGTCGGTGATCTGTTTTGCAAAGGCATAGATGAACTACAAAACCCGCAAAACAGTTGATACATTATCAATATACCCTTATTTGATTTTTTTTTTTTTTTTTGCTCTTATAATATTCCCTCTAACTTCAGTTTGTTTATTTCTGATTTGAAACTGTATACATGATGCAGTACTACAGATATGTACATACACCTGTTTACCAGTATGTATTATCTGGCACCTCCAAAGAATATACAGCAAGTGAAATTGGAATCCTTCAATATTGTGGACTGTGCTCTCGGGACAAGGTCAAAATAAAGAGGAGGGGAATACAAAAGGATGTCAGGCCTAATTTATAACAGCCAAAAAGAAAAGGTATGTACGTTTCAGTTAGGCCAAAGGCAAGATCAAGCATGTCATTTTCTTCATCCATCGGATCTTCTAGTTTGTTGTAGTAATCAACATCCTACACAAATTAATTACAGTCTGTTAAAAGAACTAGACAATTTAAGGTGCCCCTTGAAAACTTCAATATATTATGCATTTACAGTAAGAATGAAGAATACAGTCTCATTTGTTCATGCAAGTTGAGGAACAATAAATACTAGTATTGTACAGGTATCATCAAAGTTTGAGGTTTTAAAAGCTCGCACGAATTTTCATTTGAAGCCACTTAAAAGGTACATAGTACATAGTACATACTGAACTTAAAACGTACCATCACAATAACATGACATGTTGAACATGCAAGGGAGCCTTCACATGCCCCTGCAAATAGATGAACCAATCAAATAAACTATTACATTTTGTAGGCATGACCAGGCCTATAATGTGCATAGTTTTCGCATTATTTGCGTTGATAGGGCCTGTTCATTAATTTTTGGGTTGTTTTTCAGAGTTAGAATCAGATGCATTAGTTCATATAAATAGGAAGCGGTACCATAATTTTTGAAAAAGTGGGCTTATTTGTAAGAGTCTGAAGACTGTAACGAAGTGATGGAGTCTGTTTTTAGAGTGATGTACTGAAAAACTAAGTTTTATATGGAAACACAGCATTGTTCTCCCTTTTTCTGTCTTAAAAAAATGGCTTTAAAAACAAAAAGAACAAATCAGAATCTCTCAGTGTGCTCAAGTATACTCTACTAAGTAGATGTAGAAAGAAAAGGTGAGAAAAAAGAACCTTCAAGTTCTATGTCATTTTCATGAGCCGCCTCTAACATGGACATTCCAATTGGAACTTTTATATGCTTCTCCTCTCCATCCTTATCCACAAATGTCACAGAAATCCTTCAGATTTTTCAATCAACCCAAAAAATACCATACTTCAAATAATGGTAAAAAATCAATGTAACTATCCCAATGAAGTTAACAAACAAAACAGATCTTACATTTCTTTCGATTGGTTGCCATCAGATTGAGTATTATCACTAGTGGTTGTACCAGTAGAGAAGTACATTCTTGGCTGAAACCATCATTAATCTCAAATAAGAAAGAAAAATTAAGAGTCTATGCACATATAATCAAATGGTATATTTAGGCTACTGGAAAACATTTCAAACACTAAATTGAGCCCAATTGACCCTCAATTTTTAACTTCCAATTCGGACTTCAGCCTTAATTCAACCAATAGTTGCCTCAATCAAATCCAAATGAGCTTCATATTGGGATGAAATTGAACTTAATAAAAACATAGCTATAATAGAAAAGATCAGTTAATGGACAAACCACAATGCTGGAATGGTAATTTGTCCAAATATCATTCTGTATCATATTTTGATCAGAACATCTGTAGATTGCCCTCCTGGTAACAGAATTTTGAGCTGCGAAACAAATTTTCAAATTATCACATTAGTCTATACACAAAGTCACAAAGAATTAACGCACATAATCCTAAACTTAACAGAATTCAAATGTTTAACCACACAATATTAGACTTCTGTGGCACGACGCTTTACTGGTCTAGGGTTTTGCAGAAATGTTGGTGTTTCAGAACTAAACTAAGCAAAGCAAAACCCTAAGGTGTTTGGTACGATTCCTCTATTGTAGTATTACTTTTGTCATGAGAATGATACTAAAAACACCATAAAAAATTGCCAAAAATCAGGAACCCACAATCGCATAGAAACTGAAAACAAAAGGAGAGAGAACTAACCGACTCTAGTCTCGTTCAAAATGCGAAACCCAAGACGAGAGAGTCGATAAAACATGGTTGCAAATCGGAGAACTCGCGCGCGTACCAATTGATTCGCTCTCAAACCAAATCGACCTCTCGACTGGAGGAGACGAGACGAGACGAGCTAAGAAGGCCTCACTCTAGAAACGGATCCACATCCTCAGCAGCCGGATTTTGGCTGCTCCAAGCAGCCAAAATTTGTTTTTTTTAATATTTCAACATTTTAAAATTCAAATGTTGAATCCAAACCGTTGATCTTGTTCAATTTTACGGGCGATGTGTTTCCATATAAGTTTTATAAAATTTGGAGTCGATTTGATACTTAATTAAGTGATCAAATTATGAACGTATTAGAATTAATCAATGATAGTTAACCATATTCGTTCATTTGTTGACCACTTGATCTAGTATCAAATCAACTCTAAATTTCATAAAACTTATATGAAAATATATCGCCCGTAAAATTGAATAAGATAAACGGTTTGAATTCAATATTTAAATTTTAAAATATTGAAATATTAAAAAAAACAAATTTTGGCTGCTTGGAGCAGCCAAAACTCGGCTGCTGAGGACGTGGACTCCTCTAGAAACCTCACCGTTTAGGGAAAAAAAAAAGAAAAAAAAAGAATTGCGAACTTTCGAGGTAGCGCCGTCTCCGAAACGGCTGGAGGCTGAGGGGGACTAGAAACAGTGATTCTTCTGCTGATTATACCCTTAAGATATTTGTTTCAATGACAGCGGACCCCGCTTTCCTCAGACCACCCACGCTCCAGTTCAGCCAAACTCTTTCTTTCTCCAGTAGTCATCATTTCTTCGTTCTTGCTTACTACTAAAGCTGCTGCTAGGTCCACTACCGTCTAAATTTGTTTTTGTTCAAGTTGAAATGTTGAATTTTGAAAACATAGTTTTTTTTAAAGTTATAATGGCATTAATTTCGGAAAAAGTAATTAGCAATTATACTTCAATTATTTTGTAAAAAGTAAAAATAAATGTCATTCAAATTTCAGAACCAGTCTCATGGAAAATATAGTCTTTCCCTATCATCGTCTTTATAATTAGGTATCAGTCCTCGTATTTGCGAAAATCATCATGCTTGTCTTAAATACAGAGAAATATTACTAATTAGCTAATATATAAAAAAACACAGTGTGGTTATCTAATTATCTTCAAAAAAAAAAAAAAATAACTCTTAATCAATTGGAATATTGATAGGGCTGTCAATGAAACCCTTTTAGCCGTTTACCCGATCTATACCATATTCAATAAGATAAATACATATAATGTTTTATTTTCATTAAAGTTATTGAATATGAGTGCGGGTACTAGGTCAAAAAAAATTTTGTTAACTTATCGGACAAGAATACAAATAAGAGCTATTCATATCCATTATCTAACAAATAACAAATATATATATAGTTCTTAGTCTTAATATCTATTATAATTAAAGAGATACAATTACACAATATACATATGACATCTTATCACACGATTGGTCAATTAAATTGTTAGATTTTATTTAAGATATTTTAATTCTAAATTTAGCATGTAAATATTTATTCAACCATTTTAAATAATATTTTTTATTTGCTACATTTTCAAAATATGAATGCACTACTGAAGATGTAGCGCTAATATCATTATCAAAATCCTATTTGTGTTGATGAAGAAATTGGTTTTCACTTTATTTCATTTGATAGTGTATCTAAAGAATTGTTTAATATTGTACTTTATTAATATACGTATTTAATATAATTTATTATCTAGAATATATATTTTTTTATTGTAATTATCTGTTTTCTACTATTATCCTATCCTTACCGTTAATTCTTAACGGATAAGGGTAGGGTATGTATAAGGATAATTTTTAACGGATAAGAATATAGTACCGGTAAAGAAAATTTTAATATGAAAAATATTTCTATCGTACCATATCCTATCCGTTGACCGTCTTAAATATTGATTGCACAATTATTTGGAAATTTTGTTTGCACAAGTTAATTCAGCTCTTCACAATTATGAGGAATATTGAGGGTTACAAAATATAGCGCAATTAGACAGCCACACTGTATTTTGACATGTTGGTTAGGGAAACTTATTTCAAATTAGAAAACAATATTCGCTTTATGAGATAGTAATGGTGTTTGAGAGGTAAACGAAAGTATATTTGATAATTTTATTTAGATTTTTTTAGCTGAACCAGTAATGGAGTAAAAAAATAATATACTATATATATTTACATTAAAAATAAAATTTGACAAAGAAGTTAGTTTTTTTTTTTTTTTTTTGGGAGAAAGTTTATGAATCTTCTTAAAAGAATATTGACTCAAAATTATTTTTTGCTCTGTAATATCGAGAAAATGATTCAAAGTCTTTTTCTCCGATATCTTAACTTAGCGACGAAGTGAGCAATTTCATAAAAGTTCATCAACAATCTTCGCAAGAATAATAGAAACAATAGTAGCTTGATTCATTTTTGTGTTTACATATTATACGGAAATCTGTAAATTTCATATGGAAAGTCTTTCTACTAAAGTGCTGCCTTATACGTCAAAAGCATCATTAGAAACTTGATTAATAAAAAATATTCGCCAAAAGAAAAATATATATTCTGGAGACGTGGGAATCGAACCCACGCCACACATAGTTTTGAAGATGTTTGCTCAGTGAAACCTTCTGTGCACAATCGATCATGAATAGGTAATCCCAATATCCATTTTTTTTACTGTATATTAGGCTTGTTTTTTAGGCGTTAATTAAAAAATCTACATGCCTCCCACCAGATTTGCACAAGTCATTGACAATTTTACATATGCATCCAAAATTGTGACTAAAGTTCAAAGTAACCAAAGTGATTTTAATACCGAAGTTATTCAGACAATTTTGGATCTGACCTAATCCATTGTAGTTTCTGGTAATTTTTTTATTTATGCATGATCATCAGATCATCAAACAAACTTACAGGGAAAGGGAACATAGAAGCATCAGGAAATCGAAATTACAAGAAGGTGAACAAATTTAAAACTTTTGTACTAATTAAAAATCAGTGCCAGCAGAAACACCCGAATGGTTATGTGGTGTCATAGGACCTTTCAATGTTGAATTGCATTGATTTGTTATTGGAATTTTTATTATGAACAATTTGCATTTGGCTTGCTTGTCCAACTTTTCCTTATGATGGAACGGAAAATGCTGCATTGCATTGATTGAAAAATGTTTATACAATAAAATATCATCAACATACAGAAACTCGCTGATTCAATGCATGATACACTCTGAAAGTATTGTTAAGGCAAGATTAATTTAGTTTTTGCCAATTGCCATGAAACTGCCATAACGCAGCGACACTGGTATTTAATTATGTTGTTGGTATAAACAATTGAAAGCGGACATGTTATCAGTATCGAAAAATGAAATTGGATGTATTATCAGAGCCACATTGCATATTTTAGTTCCAAAACAGAACATATGGATAGACAATATAGAGGCAGGCAGAGGATGACTGGCCGAAGATGCAGTGAAGTACATAAGCGGTACGATGCTGGATGACTGACTTTACCAGCCCTAACTCAGGTCAGGTGAGCATAACAAGTCGGTACAGAAGGAATCAACGCAAAAGAGGCTGCTCATCTATTATGGTGGCAGGTCCCTATGCTTTATAGCCTGAGGAAGTAAAAGGGACATTCCTCAATTTGGATTGCAAGTACTAGATTTCATTACTGTACTGGTCGGATCCTGCACCAGTATAATAGCTTCTTTTACATTTATTTAGGTAACAATTTAAGCTCATTTGGTTTGTTTGACCGTTTGCATACCTAGAGGTAGAGACTATGAAGCCTGTCAGCAGCTGGACAAAGATAATTAAACTGATTAAGAACAATTACTTATAATTAATAAATTTGAGTTGCATTACATCAAATGATCAGAAGATTCTGCCATGCCATTGCTTCCATGGATTCATTCTCCTATATGCGTGCACAGTCATCAATCAAAAACTAAAAATAGGTTTTCTGACTATTATTCTAATTAAGCAAGTGCTGATTGTTTGCCGTTGCTTTTCATATCTAGAATGCATGCACACTCATGCAGCTTTTCTAATCAATCAAGATTTGATCTTTCAATGATTTAGTTACTCAACACAATCATCGCTTCTCCTTGTGCCAGGAAATTAAGCCTCTGCACCTTTCATTATTTGGCTTGTTTATTTCCATTTTCGATTAATCCGCACAATTAGGAGTACTGTGCTTCAAGAAAACAAATTTAACACTATTACGGATCCGATTGCTACATTTCTTTTATGTCTAACTAAAAGGGGATGAGGAATAACAGATGAAAATTTCAATAAATGAGGGTAATATGGTCATTTTAATTAGTCATTTTTGTGATGCCTTATCTCGAATTTCAAACTTTTGCGATGGTATATATCAAAATGCACCTATTATATAATATAATTTGGTGATTTTCCTTTCAGTTTTTTCATAGCTGATTCAGTTTTATTTTGGTTCGAGAATCGAGATAGTTCTTACTACAAATTGATATGCAAAAGACGACATCAAAAACGAATTCGTTGTATTATACATCATTCATCTGAGTAAAATAAAATTTATCATGATGCCTACTGCCTTTCTATTATGCATCTGCTTTAGCATTTTTCTTTTAAGAAAATGAATTTATACTCTTTATTTTCATGTATCATCCATTCTCTGTTTACTTTTCTCCGAGTCTGATAGCAGTGGAACTTGACAAGCACAACCAAAAAAGAAAGCACGATCAGGACTTACCTTTGGTGGGATGGTTTGTTGGAATACCATGTGCCAACCAATAAACTTATTTGAAAAAGACATACACATAATAAGGTATAAATTAAGAACTTAAGGATTTAAATAAAGAGCAAATAACCTATAACAGACCTACTTGGACCTATTTTTATTCATTTTGATCATTCATTAAAATTTATTATTCTAATTCTACTCGCTTATGGATCCCTAGTCAGGCTACCAAAATGACTTTATCAGCTGAGCAATAAGAGAGTAAACAAAAGTAAAGTGGGAAAGAACAGAATGTCAACTGGGAATCAAGCTAGATAGAAGAACAAAAATGGTATCTGAACCTAAAACCCTTTGGGTTTCTTTCACCAGTTTTCTTGATTTACGCAGTTCTTGCATGATGATTACATTTTGCATATTAGATATAGGTTGCTAAAACAAAATAAACACAGGAGCGCTAAAGGAGAAAGCACTTGATGATTTGCACAGCCTCGCTCAGTTACACATAATACAATTACAAAAATTTTAGAACATCTAAAAAAATTAAAATATTCACAACAAACACTCTGTTGTTGTCTTTCGTGTAGAATATACTTTCTTTCAAGTTTTAGCCCTCAAAGGCTACCAACACGGATCCGATCAAAATATTTTTTACACGGGATTTCATTTCTCATTTCAATTGATTTCACATGATTTCGTTAGATCTAATTATATGGAAATTCCAATCAAATGACATCAAATCTGTTCATTTTGATCAAGAATTTTCCAACGAAATGAAATAAAATGAAATCTCATGTTAAAAAAAATAGAATTTTGATCCGGGCCCAATTATTGCATGTCTTGGGTAAATTATACAAGAAACTCTACGGTAACTTGCACACACGAACAAAGCACAAACAACTTGCAACAATGATGTGACAGAGAGAATTTGCCACCACATTCTATCATGCATAATTTCATTGTCCATTCTTTTAGACAAAAGAGAGATGATAAATTTCAGCAACTTTTTCCTGGGTATTATAACGACCGTTTCGATAATGGCAACCAAAAAGAAAACACCAACTATTTTTTATTTATTATTTTTTTTTTTGCGGATGGTATTGATGAAAACCCTATGTGTTATCCAATAAATTATTGGTATAATTTGAAAGTGACATAACACACCAAGCTACATGCTAACAATTTTAAAATATGGAGCAAATGACTATCACAGGCCTGTTCGGACGTATTAACTACTATTTAGTAGAAAACATGATAGTACTTCACTAATTCTTGGTTGCCTAATTGGATTACAACAGAGCGTTCATACAATGTCTTTCATGCAGCCACACCGAAGCAGTAAATCATATTGTTTTGCATCACAGAATTCTTATTGCACGATAATTACAAAAAGTTTTAACCTTAGATACAAACATCTAATTTACAAAACACAATTTAACACAGCAGCGGGCTAACAGCTCTTCATGCTCTTCTTTTCTTCGGCACAAGTTTCACACTTACCGATCTAAGGAGCTAATCACAACCCTGAAATAAATATAAAATTTTAGAGTATTTGTTAGATAGAACAGATAATGGAAGACAAACAGTGCTTTAATCATGTCCAATCTAAAGGAATTTATCCTTTTCACATTTTCAAAGCATACAGCAATATCCCATTTGATAGTTGAAAAGGTAAAGAACATCGATCATGAATTTGATCTGTTCACTGTATCAAATTATATAAAATGCCATGTGCTATTTTAGCAACAAAATTATTGGGGTGTAAATGGTGTTCTAAAAACGTACTTTATTAAGATCTCAAAAAAATGAGCACAACTATATCACTGGAACTGATCAAGTTAAAATTTGACAAATTTAATTTAATAGAAAGGAAATATGATAGTATAATTTACTTATTGAATCAGTTGAATGAAATACGTTGGAGAAAATCAAGCCTGAAGTTGGGTAAGAACTTATTTGTTCTCTTATTCTCTCTCTCAGGGCTTGGCGCATCTTATGTGTTTGGCACCGGTTTGAATAAGGGGTTGAATAAGCTTTTCTCTCTCCTCTCTCCTCTCTTCTCTTATTCACTTTTGTTCCAATAATATGGTGGAATTAGAATAAGGAGTTGAATAAGCCCTTATTCGGAATAAGGCTTATTCAAAACGCGTTTGGTTTCATCCCGAATAAGCCTTATTCGGAAAAGGTAATTAGAGGTCACACTCTGTCACGTAATGAATATGTCCAGCACAACTGGATAACATTATTAGTATGATATATTCAACTTGTAAACATACATTCTAAGCAAAAGTAACACTGAAAGACAACATGATAGCTACTATTGGATGATAGACACATATCCTCCTCAAAATAAGCAAACAATAGCCATGTTTTAAAGATGTCCAATACAGCTTCAAATTTTAAAAATTCTAGTTTGGTCAATTTGTATTCCTCTTCTTTCATAGAAGATAACAAGATAGCGTGTCCAATAAAATATAAGAATAATTAAAACTGAATAATCTTGGGTGTCTGATAAACTTGCAAACACATTTAATTACTTCAAATAAAATAAACTCCAAGGAGGGGGGATGGTAGATTAAAATGTTTCCCGTGAAATGGAAACACTGACTCTCTCCCAATGTTCTATTAGGAAGAAAATCCAAATGGCCAACAAAATTCAAGTATTGCAATTTGGCCAACTTGTATTTTATTTTTTCGCAACAAATGCCAGATTTGACTAATAAGCCAATAACCTTTTTTCTCTGGAACTTGATAATGATTCAGATTTATTAATCAAACTAAGAGTGTCGTTTAACCTCGGATGTGCAATAAAATAACCCTTTGCTTGGACCTGATTTTTGTCTGAATTATTTCCAATGGGTGCATTTGGGTCAGTTGAGAATAAGACTAGGATTAGCCATTAATTCACGATTACGAGTATCATTCTTAAATGGGAAAAAAAATAAACTTGTTTGCATTTCTAAATAATTCCCAATATTTACTTCAAAAAAACATAATTCCCAATATGGAATTTACTCCGATTTTGTTTGAATCGTTTTTTTAAATCTAGAATAAGAGTTAATCCAGAATAATCTCTTATTTTTGTGCATCCAAACAGACCCAATGTTATCTACTTTAGCAAACTTAATGACTTAGTTTGACAGATATATAAGCCCGGTTTGGAACTATTTTGACTACAATAGCAGTCAATTTTAGAACTCTTTATCTAAATCTTATTCCAATTAAGAGACAATTTTACTGAATGCTATTAATCGGGAATAGAAAGAATTACAAGACGAGCTAATTGCTCGAATTGGTAGCATGAGTGGTTGATTTATACCTTACATGTTTAACTTCATATGGAATCTCTTGCGTATATAAGAGAAATGAGTTCTTATTTGATAAAGAAAAGAGCAATACCAGTCATAGACAGTGGGGTTTCTAGGATGTATAACAGCATCAGTACTTTCTGCCATTGCTTTCTGTTTTCTCCTTGCGCTCCTCCAGTCACTTGTAGGTGTAGGTGTAGATGCTACATACAAATCACCAATGAAAAACAAATCTTAATGATAATTTAAACAAAATAATTATCTAAGACCAAGTATAAAATGATACAACAAAAGAAAGTAAATAAGATATCTTTTCTATGTAGACTATAAGGTGAGATTGATTGGGTTCTTCTCTATGTTCATAGTGAATAAATGGAATAAATTTATCTAACCAATCATTAATAAAACAAAAAAAAAAGAATTTAATTAATTTATAAAATAACTAATAATGATCCAACCCACTAAGCCTAAGCCATGGAACATAAGGGGAAAATCAAATTTCAATCCATACCAAGCTCATACTTTTCCCTCTTCATTTCTATCAGATCTAACAACTAACCACAAAAGAAAACTTAGCATAGAGCAAGATCTCACGTGATAGAGGCGACGGCGAACTGGGCACACTAGCCGGTGAAGCGGGCGCAGACCCGGCACCCGAGTCGGCCCCAAATCCTTGAGTGGACGTGGCAGTCCGTAAGAAAGTCAAACTACGAGTCAAGGCCGGAGCAGTGCCTCCAGTAGTGGACCAACTGGAGGAGCTAGTTGGGGAGAAACTGGAGAGCTTTCGGAGCTTGCCGAGGCCGGAGTCCGGCTGAGGTCCTGCCACAGTCTCATCCCAGAGATGATCTAAGAGACTCATTTTGTGTATATTTTCTTCTTCTCTTTTTGTTCAATAATTTGGTTTGATCTTAAATTTGTAGGAAGGGAAGGGAGGTGTTGCTCCTGTTTGGTGTGAGAGGGTTTTGTATTATTGGTTCCTTGCTTTGAATTGAAGGGGTAGTTGTTTCCCAGAGAAAGGGATTGATTGAAAGAGATTGGCATTTATAGGGGTTTATTGCGCTAGAAGCTTGTATTCTCTGCTTGTTTCTTCCCTACAATTCCCTGTTTTTCTTTTTCATTTTTTTTTTCAAAGATATTACAAATGTAGACCCTTGATAAATTTGATTTAGGTCATGCATTTTTCATTTAGCAACTAAATGACTTATAAAATCGAATTTTGTTAATTGTGTCAAATATGATTGGCGTTCACTTAAAATAATATCATTGTAATTTTCATCAACTTGTGGAATTTTTAGTGGATAATTTTATTTTGTTTTGTTTGTAAGTTGATGTCAAAAGTATTCAATTATAAAATAAATAAAATGCCAAGTAGAGGATCAGGTCCGATTTCAAAGGAGGTAGTTCTGACTTTGGATTAATTATTTTAACCTATTGTAGGATTGGGATCTTTGTAGTGTTACTTATAAGTGGTACTTTGTGCTTCCCTTTATCGTTATTATTCTTTTTCCAAATTATATTTCCTTCGTATCAGCTCAGTTCGGCTCGGCTCGGATGGGATGGGATCGACACGTCGATTTATTTTTGTCTAATTCCGTGTTTTGATATTGTTGTGTGCTGATTTTATATCCGTAAATAATATAGTTTTTTCCACAAGTTAACTTATGACTTTAATGACATAATTATTCAAATCTTAAATAACTTTATCGACCTCATTGTTAGTAAACAAAAATTATAATATAATTTAATCCTTTGTAACTTAAATGATGCAAAATACAGTGATGTTTATTGAAAATTAAATTTTTAAAGGGAGTTGCTTTGTACAATAAATAATTTTATTTTGCTCAAAACCAGCCTTTCTAACAAAAAGTTTACAAAACCTAGAAGTTATAAGCTACAATATTTTAGTAGTTATGCAAACACTTATATATTTTCTTAAGGGTGTGTTTGGATGCAACGGAATAAGCCGTGAATAGGGTATAAGAATAAGGAATTTCGATTTGTGTGCTTATCTTTATTCCTTATTCTTATACCATGGTTTTGTTAGTATAGGAATAAGGGCCCAAATTTCTTATTCTTATACCGTTTGTTTTGCACAAGAATAAGAATAAGCACGCAAACCGAAATTTCTTATTCCTATTCTCTATTCCCGACCTATCCAAACACACCCTTATAATATAGCACGCCATCGAGAAATTCGAAAATATACGTGTTTGACTGCATATTTTCTAAAAAAAAAATTATATGGGTCTTTTCTAAATGCAAGTGGATGGGTCTTTTCTAAATGCAAGTGGATCTGATTTCAAGCAACATTTGAAGAAAATGGTTATAGCAAAATTGTTGAGAATCCCAAATATTAGTATACAATAGAGCTGATGTTGAAACTATACTTATGTCACAAATATTTTTGCATCCTATTGATTTTTTTTCCAAAGAAATGTTAGCGCTTCTATTAAAATATTTCACAAAACTAACTATAATTTTGTCATAGGAATCAATATTGTTAAGATGAACATTACACGATGTCAATGTATACATATTGGATATTGCATATGATAATAGACCATTATCATGTATGTCAAGTTTCCAAACTTAAAATATTTGAGCAGTACAAAAGTAAACTAACTTTTTTATCTACATAAATATTGGACAGCTGAACACGCTAACTACATGTCCATTTCTCAAAACAAGTGGATGTTGCATATTATTATTGGCGGCTAGAAGTTGTCAGAAACGAACAAAAGCCTAATTGAAGCCGAGCCAATAAGAGGCTCTCAGATCACAAAGCCATTTTTCTCAACAAAAGTTAATATGGTTAAAATAAAGGATGAGATCAAAATTTTGGTTCTTCTACCAATTGGGGAACTGAAAGCGGAGGAACAACATTGGCTATTGACCGTTGAATACAAAAAGTAAATCTTCTATGGCGTTCTAAATACTTCCACTCCAGTCGGGAAATGAAATTCTGAACCTATATCTATGCGTGGTTAACCCGCTACATACAGACTATATGAGTTCTAGACAAGAAGATCAAACAGTTAGATATTTGGATTTAGCTAACAGCTGTCACTGCTCCCAAGTACCACCTATTTTCTGGGTAACACTTTACACTTTTCTGACGACATGGATAAGATCGGAGTCTTTTATTTATGTACAAAAAAAATAATAAGTGCTAAAAAAGATTTTTAAAAAAATGTGATTTTTTATTTTGTACGTTATATAAAACGCACCGTCGCATCATGATCTTACTGCCTCTTCTAATTAATTTTCATTCAAACAATTACCTATATAATATATCTAAAGTTTAAATAATTTTGGTGTTAATCTATTTTAAAAATTTATGTCTCTTGTACCCGATTATTCTATTAAAACAAGAATATATGATGCTTACAACAGTTTATTATTATTGCTATTATTAATATTTTAAAAGTTATAACAATTTATTTACTTTAAAAGAGAAATGAAAAAAAGAAGTATTAAGAAACGATAATAGTAATATTAAAGTTCTTTCTAAACTAGAAAAATAATAGAACCTCATACTAAATTTCTTAAAAATATTTTCTAGATTACTGAACATGAAAACTATAAGTGCCTTCTTGTAGGCTTGGTATAATTTCTTATTAGGCCATTTTTCATTTTGAGCTCTGATTAGGACCAAAATAATAGGACCTAACCAGCATTGGCCAGTTAATTCCTAAATAAATCTTATTTCCATCGATGTAGTAAACATTTCGTGTCATTTTAAATTGAATGCTAACAAAATAAACGGTTTTTGGGAAGACACCATTTTCTGTGACTAAACTAATAATTATATGATATCATGATAATCTGATGTTAATCTTTTCAACACAAAAAAATTTCATATGCTTCCCATGAGACCATAAGGTGATACATCTTAAAACCAGAGCTTCTGTTCTAATAACTATCCACAGACACAATATTGGATAAGATATTAGAGGAAATTAAAGAACTTCTCAAAAATGAGTTTCAATAGCAGACAGTATAATAGCTTCCGTTATAAATGCGAGTATAGGTGTAAGGTATGTCGTTTTGGATTTTGCAGCCATGTTTGATTTATGTTGCAGTTTTGTCAACAAAAGCAGCTTATCGTAATGCAAACAATTTCAATATTAATAATTGGAATTTGAGCTTTCCTTTTATGCCTTGATTCTCTTGTATATAGATTTTTTTTTTTTTTGTTATTTCTTTTTTGTCTGAGCCCGACCAATACTACTTCTTTACATTTATGTGATCCTTATCGTTCTAGATATTAAATTACACTGCTAAAAAGGAAAAAAAAAATATTATGCCATATATTTTGTCCGCAAGTTAATATCTCGCTATGAAGTTTGGCTGACATTATTATCGAAATCTTTAAATCAAGAAAACTCTTTTATATCAACTAGCAAATGAGCCCACCCGACTGTGTGGGAATAAGAAAGAAAATTTGACGCGATTTTATTAGACGGCGATTTTGGTATGATGAGAGATGGTTGATTTATTTTTCTCTTTTTTTACTGTGCGCACAAATTAAGAAAGAATAAAAAAAAAAAATAACCATCCACGCCTTGACCCCTTTCTGTAAAAGGGTCCGACTCTTTGTCTGAAATACAGATTTAAACCGTACATCAGATCAAGTTGCACATATCAACGGTCTATAATAATGTTAACAAATGTTTGAATTCCCTTTTGTGAAATTATTATGACCTTGTTTTGGATGCTTTTACAAGTAGTATAGATAATAATTTTATAATTTGATGTTACATTTATCTCTTAATAAATGAAAAATAACAAATTACAAAGCTTACCCCAAATTTTCAAAGGAGAGCTTATTGTATGCCAACAAAAACTTATCACGAAAAAAAGGTATAAAAAAAATTAGAAGCAAAAACAGATCATCAATACTTTAATAGCTTCTGAGCATGAAGGGTTTCCTTATCATATTACGTCATGGAAAGCTTAGAAGACAAAAATGCAACCATCGCAACGAGATATTTTAAGAGAGAACAACAGATTGAATTTCTTGAAATAAAGTAAATACGATCTCAATAAACATCCGAGGAATTTGTTCCATGAGAATAAAGAATAAATTAATTACGCAACAAAAAAAGGCGATTTTGGATTTATTATTTACTTTTAGACATAATTTGTCAAATATTTGTCAAATAATTGACTAAAGAATAAATTAATTACCCAATAGGAGGCTCTTGCATATCAAATCTACAGCTCAACAAATTCAGGACGGATAAACCATTTTTGTGAAGAAAATTTGATTCTATTTTCTTTTAGAAAAATAATAAAATATGATGTGGTTAAATTGAAGGATCGGATGAAGATTTTGTTGCTTCCAACGGGATAACACTAATTAAAAAAGAAATAAAAAAAGATTTTCTTGCTAGTTGCTACGACTCTACAACCAATTGGAAAACTCAAAGCGGAGGAACTAGATCTGGCTATTATTTATCGACCGTTGAATAAGAAATAGAATCTTCTATGGCATGTTAAATACATACACTAAAGTTTTAATGACCAAAAATAAGCCAGCAGTTGACCCAAATTACCCGCTTCACATTAAGCTTTACAAGATATAGTCAAAAAAATTATTTGCAACTCTTTTGGGAATGGATAAGATTGCCCTCTACGGTCTGACTCGCGCTCCCAGACTGGTGTGTGGGCCCCACCGATCTCGTCTCTTCGGCCTTTCAAGTTTGATCGCCATAGTTTTTCCTATAAAACCCTTTTTTGTTATTTTGGGCTTCAATTAGGCCACAAAATTTTCTTTAAATTAGCCTGAATTTCAGGCCTTACTTTTCTCTTTTCCTTACAATTAGAGGTGCATAACGTCTAAAACGACCACGAAAATGATCGGTTACGTTAACTGTTTCGTTTTGAATACGGAATTGACTATCATTTGCGTTAACCATTTCGTTTTGGATGAAACGATCGAAATCGCAAAAATACCACGAAAATACACATGGACGAAACCGTTTCAAGCTTTCGTTAACCGTTTCGTTTTTTTAAAACGCAACAAAAATCTTTAACCGTTTCATTTCGTTTTAGACGAAACGAAACGAAAGGATGGTCGAAACGGTCACTGTTTTCACCCCGGCTTACAATAGGATTTTTTTAGCACTTAACTTGTGGAGTAAATGACTGATTTCACTACAAGAGAATGAAACAACATGAGCTACGGTTATATTGGGAGACGCGTATATTTTTTGTGAATAACTAACAACCATAGATTATCATGTTATTTTGCTGTGTTTATTTCAATATAAATTTGCCTAAGTTCCAAGCATTTGGTACGTCTAAAATAATATGTTGTTTTTTTAAAAAAAATATTAACATATTTGATAAGACATTGGTGGAAATTAAATACTTTATTAAGAATGAGTTTCCAAAAGTTATATTGCAATTCCACCTCAGTTCCATGTTGTATCAGCTCGAATGATAATTGTTTTCCAAAAATTATAGTTCTTTTGCAAAATTTAAGTGTTCTCTTACTCCACAGAACGTCTACTCTTTGCCAAGTACGTAATCAAATTTGTATCTTAGCAGATTGCTTTTGAAATCGGAGTATTTTAAAAATAATATTTATATAATTAAGTTTGTTATCATATTGTTGATAATTTTGTCTCTTAACTTGTGTATAAGGCCTCTGTACTTAGAATATAATATATATACTAGCTAGTTGTATTTAGCATAATTTCTCAGCATATTAAGTTCAGAAACCGATCTTAACATGGCATCTAATTAATTAATTAATTGTTTTTAATGAACAATTTACAGTACGAGGATCCCGCTGAGTTGTTCTTTAAGATGGATCACACCCATCCTGTTTCTGTTGACTGGCTAGGAAGGTGAAGCCAGGTATCGCTGGTTCCTTCAATTTAAGGCTGTTGAAATCAGCAACTACTTAGAAGGTTCAAAATATAATTAAGGGAAGAGATGCGCAAGGCCCCATATCCATTGCTTGAGCCAGCTGCGAAGCCACGTTAATTTTGGTGGATCCAGGACCCACTTGAAAACAAAAAATTTGATTAACACTTAGTATGTTTGTAAAAAAAATATATATATATAACAAGTCAGGGATCCATCTCAAAAATTTGAAGGACCCAGCTGGACATGTCGTGTTTGATTTTAATCACATAACGACTCCTAAAATATCACACAAGACCCATGTCATATTCGTTCTAATGAATTGCTTTCTTTCTCCCTTCAGAATAAATCTTATTAAGATAAAACTTATAATAGAATAGGAGATTTTTGGATGAATGATTTCTATGCATAATTACTATGAAATGATTGAAATGCTCAAATGATACTCAGATATCTTCACTTTATATGCATAATTACTATGTATAATCCAATCGTTTTGAATTAAAACGAAAAGAATCTTTGTCTGGACAATTTAAGGAGTTTAAATGTAGATTATTGTGATGAAATGACTTAGAATGAATCCATAAACAATTGAAATGCTGAAATGACACCTAGAATTGGGTTATTTGCACTTTATATGCGTAATTACTATGCATAATCGAATCTTTTTGAATAAAGAAGATATGAATCATATTCTAGACAGAATAAAGAGTTTAAATGAAGATTATTGTAATGAAATGACATAGAATGAATCTAGAAACGATTTAAATGCTCAAATGATACTCAGAATTGCATTATTTGCACTTTATATGCATAATTACTTTGTATAATCCAATCTTTATGAATAAAGAAGACATGAATCATATTTTAGCCAGTATAAAGAGTTTAAATGTTGATTATTGTGATGAAATGTGTTAGAAAGAATCCAGAACGATTGAAATGCTCAAATGATACTCAGATTTGCATTATTTGTACTTTATAGGCGTAATTACAATGTGTAATGCAATCTTTTTGAATAAAAAACATAAGAATCTTAGTATGGATAGTTTAAGGAGTTTAAATATAGATTATTGAGATGAATTGACTTAGAATCAATCCAAAAAACGATTGAAATACCAAAATGATACTCAGAATTGCATTATTTGCACTTCTTATGCGTAATTACTATGTATAATTAAATCTTTTTGAATAAAGAAGATATGAAACATATTCTAGACAGTATAAAGAGGTTAAATGTTGATTATTGTGATGAAATGACTTGGAATGAATCCAGAAACAATTGAAATGTTCAAATGATAATCAAAATTGCATTATTTGCACTTTATAAGCGTAATTAGAATGTATAATCCAATATTTTTGAATAAATAAGATATAAATCATATTATGGAATGTATAAATATTAAATAGTTTAAAAGTAGATTATTCTGATCAAATGACTTAGAATGAATCCAAAAACGATTGAAATGCTCTAATGATACTTAGAATTGCATTATTTGCACTTTATATGTGTAATTACTATGTATAATCCAATCTTTTTGAATAAAGAAAATATGAATCATTTTCTAGACAGTATAAAGATTTTTAATGTTGATTATTGAGAAGAAATGACCTAGAAAGAATCTAGAAACGATTGAAATGCACAAATGATACTCAGAATTGCAATATTTGCACTTTATATGCGTAATTACTATGTATAATCCAATCTTTTTGAATAAAGAAGATATGAAAGATATTCTAGACAGTAAAAAGAGTTTAAATGTAGATTATTGTGATGAAATGACTTAGAACGAAACCAGAAATGATTGAAATGTTTAAATGATACTCAGATTTGCATTATTTGCTCTTTATCTACACAATTACTATGTATAATTCAATATTTTTGAATAAGTAAGATATAAATCATATTATAGAATGTATAAAGAATTTAAAAGTATATTATTCTGATGAAATGACTTAGAATGAATTCAGAAACGATTCAAATGCTTAAATGATACTCAGATTTGCATTATTTACTCTTTATATGCGTAATTACTATGTATCATCCAATATTTTTTAATAATTAAGATATGAATCATATTATAGAATGTATAAAGAATTTAAACGTAGATTATTGAGATGAAATAACATAAAATGAATCCAGAAATGATTGAAATGCACAAATGATACGCAGAACTTCATTTGCACTTTATATGGGTAATTACTATGTATAATGCAATTTTTTTCAACAAATAAGATATGAATCATAATATAGAATGTATAAAGAGTTTAAAAGTATATTACTCTGACGAAATTACTTAGTATGAATCCAAATTTGATTGAAATGCTCAAATGATACTCAGAAATGCATTATTTGCACTTTATATGCGTAATTACTTCATATAATCCAATCTTTTTGAATAAATAAGATATGAATCATATTATAGAATGTATAAAGAGTTTAAATATAGATTATTGTGACGAAATGACAAAGAATGAATCCAAAAATGATTTAAATACTCAAATGATACTCAGAATTGCATTATTTGTAATTTATATGCGTAATTCCATTGTATAATTCAATCTTTTTTAATAAAGAAGATATGAACCATATTTTAGCCAGTATAAAGAGTTTTAATGTTGATTATTGTGATGAAATGAGTTAGAATGAATCCAGAAATGATTGAAATGCTCAAATGATACTCAGAATTGCATTATTCGCACTTTATATGCGTAATTACTATGTATAATACAATCTTTTTGAATAAAAAAGATAAGAATCTTAGTCTGGATAGTTTGAAGAGTTTAAATATAAAATATTGTGATGAAATGACTTAGAATGAATCCAGAAAGGATTGAAATGCTCTAATGATACTCAGAATTGCATTATTTGCACTTTATATGCGTAATTACTATGTATTATAAAATCTTTTTGAGTAAAGAAGATATGAATCATATTATAGACAGTATAAAGAATTTAAATATTGGTTATTGAGATGAAATGACTTAGATTGAATCCAAAAATGATTGAAATGCTCAAATGATACTCAAAATTGCATTATGTGCAATTTATATGCGTAATTACCATGTATAATCCAATCATTTTGAATAAATAAGATATAAATCATATTATGGAATGTGTAAAGAGTTTAAAAGTAGATTATTCTGATGAAATGACTTAGAATGAATCCAGAAATGATTGAAATGCTCTAATGATACTCAGAATTGCATTATTTACACTTTATATGCGTAATTGCTTTGTATAATCTAATCTTTCTGAATAAAGAAAATATGAATCATATTATTGATAGTATAAAGAGTTTAAATGTTGATTACTGAAATGAAATGACTTAGAAATAATCCAGAAACGATTGAAATACACAAATGATACTCAGAATTGCATTATTTGCACTTTATATGCGTAATTACTATGTATAATCCAATATTTTTCAATAAATAAGATATGAATTATATTGTAAACAGTAGAAAGAGTTTAAATGTAGGTTACTGTGATGAAATGACTTATAATGAATCCAGAAACGATTGAAATGCTTAAATGATACTCAGATTTGCATTATTTGCTCCTGATATGCGTAATTACTATGTATAATCCAATATTTTTTAATAATTAAGATATGAATCATATTATAGAATGTATAAAGAATTTAAAAGTAGATTATTGTGATGAAATTACTTAAAATGAATCCAGAAACGATTGAAATGCTAAAATAATACTCAGAATTGCATTATTTGCAATTTATATACGTAATTACTGTGTACAAGGCCATCTTTTTGAATGAATAAGATAAGAATCTTTGTCTGGAGAGTTTAAAGAGTTTAAATTTAGATTATTGTGATGAAATGACTTAGAATGAATCCAGAAACGATTGAAATGCTTCAAATGATACTCAGAATTGCATTATTTGCAATTTATATTAGTAATTACTATGTATAATAAAATGTTTTTTAATAAACAAGATAAGAATATTTGTCTGGACACTTTAAAGAGTTTAAATGTTGATTATTGTGATGAAATGACTTAGAATGAATCCAGAAACGATTGAAATGTTCAACTGTTACTCAGAATTGCATTATTTGCACTTTTTATGCGTAATTATTACGTATAATTCAATCTTTTTGAATAAACAAAATATGAATCTTTGTCTGGCCAGTTTAAGGAGTTTAAATGTAGATTATAGTGATGAAATGACTTAATATGAATCCATAAACAATTGAAATGCTGAATTGATACCCAGAATTGTGTTATTTGCACTTTATATGCGTAATTAAAATGCATAATCGAATCTTTTTGAATAAAAAAGATATGAATCATATTCTAGACAGAATAAAGAGTTTAAATGAAGATTATTGTAGTGAAATTACATAGAATGAATCCAGAAACGATTTAAATGTTCAAATAATAGTCAGAATTGCAATATTTGCGCTTTATATGCGTAATTACTTTGTATAATCTAATCATTTTGAATGAAAAATATATGAATCATATCTTAGCCAGTATAAAGAGTTGAAATGATGATTATTGTGATGAAATGAGTTAAAATGAATCCAGAAACGATTGAAATGCTCAAATATGCTCAGAATTGCATTATTTGTACTTTATATGCGTAATTACTATGTATAATGCAATCTTATTGAATGAAAAAGATAAGAATCTTAGTCTGGATAGTTTAAGGACTTCAAATATAGATTATTGTGATGAAATGATTTAGAATAAATCCAGAAACGATTGAAATGCTCAAATGATACTCAGAATTGCATTATTCACTTCTTATGAGTTCTGACTATGTATAATCAAATCTTTTTGAATAAAGAAGATATGAATCATATTCTAGACAGTATAAAGATGTTAAATGTGGTTTATTGTGATGAAATGACTTCGTACGAATCCAGAAACGATTGAAATGTTCAAATAATACTCAAAATTCTCTTATTTGTATTTTTTATGCGTAATTACCATGTATACTCCAATCTTTTTGAATAAATAACATATAAATCATATTATGGAATGTATAAATAGTTTAAAAGTAGATTATTCTGATGAAATGAATTAGAATGAATCCAGAAACGATTAAAATGCTCTAATAATACTCAGAATTGAATTATTTGTAATTTATAAGCTTAATTACTATGTACACGGCAATCTTCTTGAATAAATAAGATAAGAATCTTGTTCTGGTCAGTTTAAAGAGTTTAAATGTAGATTATTGTGATAAAATGAAATAGAACGAATCTAGAAACGATAGAAATGCTCAAATGATACTCAGAATTGTATTATTTGCACTTTTTATGCGTAATTATTATGTATGATACAATCTTTTTTAATAAACAAGATAAGAATCTTTGTCTGGTTACTTTAATGAGTTTAAATGTAGATTATTGTGTGGAAATGACTTAGAATGAATCCAGAAACGATTGAAATGCTCAAATGTTACTCAAAATTGCATTATTTGCAATTTGTATGCGTAATTACTACGTATAATGCAATCTTTTTGAATAAACAAGATATGAATCTTTATCTAGACAGTTTAAAGAGTTTAAATGTAGATTATTGTGATGAAATGACTTAGAATGAATCCATCAATGATTGAAATGCTAAAATGATACTCAGAATTGCATTATTTGAACTTTATATGCGTAATTACCATGTATAATCCAATATTTTTGAATAAAGAAGATATGAAAGATATTCTAGACAGTAAAAAGAGTTTAAATATAGATTATTGTGATGAAATGACTTAGAACGAATCAAGAAATGATTGAAATGTTTAAATGATACTCAGATTTGCATTATTTGCTCTTTATCTACACAATTACCATGTATAATTCAATATTTTTGAATAAATAAGATATAAATCATATTATAGAATGTATAAAGAATTTGAAAGTATATTATTCTGATGAAATGACTTAGACTGAATTCAGAAACGATTCAAATGCTTAAATGATACTCAGATTTGCATTATTTGCTCTTTATATGCGTAATTACTATCTATCATCCAATATTTTTTAATAATTAAGATATGAATAATATTATAGAATGTATAAAGAATTTAAATGTAGATTATTAATATGAAATAACTTAAAATGAATCCAGAAATAATTGAAATGCACAAATGATACGCAGAACTTCATTTGCATTTTATATGGGTAATTACTATGTATAATGCAATCTTTTTGAACAAATAAGATATGAATCATAATATAGAATGTATAAAGAGTTTAAAAGTATATTACTCTGACGAAATTACTTAGTATGAATCCAAATATGATTGAAATTCTCAAATGATACTCAGAATTGCATTATTTGCACTTTATATGCGTAATTACTTTTTATAATCCAATCTTTCTGAATAAATAAGATATGAATCATATTATAGAATGTATAAAGAGTTTAAATGTTGATTATTGTGATGAAATGTGTTAGAATGAATCCAGAAATGATTGAAATGCTCAAATGATACTCAGAATTGCATTATTCGCATTTTATATGCGTAATTATTATGTATAATACAATATTTTTGAATAAAAAAAGATAAGAATCTTAGTCTGGATAGTTTGAAGAGTTTAAATATAAATTATTGTGATGAAATGACTTAGAATGAATCCAGAAAGGATTGAAATGCTCAAATGATACTCAGAATTGCATTATTTACACTTTATATGCGTAATTACTATGTATAATCAAATCTTTTTGCGTAAAGAAGATATGAATCATATTCTAGACAGTATAAAAAATTTAAATGTTGGTTATTGTGATGAAATGACTTAGATTGAATCCAAAAATGATTGAAATGCTCAAATGATACTCAAAATTGCATTATTTGATCTTTATCTACACAATTACTATGTATAATTCAATATTTTTGAATAAATAAGATATAAATCATATTATAGAATGTATAAAGAATTTAAAAGTATATTATTCTGATGAAATGACTTAGAATGAATTCAGAAACGATTCAAATGCTTAAATGATACTCAGATTTGCATTATTTGCTCTTTATATGCGTAATTACAATGTATCATCCAATATTTTTTAATAATTAAGATATGAATAATATTATAGAATGTATAAATAATTTAAATATAGATTATTGAGATGAAATAACTTAAAATGAATCCAGAAATGATTGAAATGCACAAATGATATGCAGAACTTCATTATTTACATTTTATATGGGTAATTACTATGTATAACGCAATCTTTTTGAACAAATAAGATATGAATCATAATATAGAATGTATAAAGAGTTTAAAAGTATATTACTCTGACGAAATTACTTAATATGAATCCAAATATGATTGAAATTCTCAAATGATACTCAGAATTGCATTATTTGCACTTTATATGCGTAATTACTTTTTATAATCCAATCTTTTTGAATAAATAAGATATGAATCATATTATAGAATGTATAAAGAGTTTAAATGTTGATTATTGTGATGAAATGTGTTAGAATGAATCCAGAAATGATTGAAATGCTCAAATGATACTCAGAATTGCATTATTCGCATTTTATATGCGTAATTACTATGTATAATACAATATTTTTGAATAAAAAAGATAAGAATCTTAGTCTGGATAGTTTGAAGAGTTTAAATATAAATTATTGTGATGAAATGACTTAGAATGAATCCAGAAAGGATTGAAATGCTCAAATGATACTCAAAATTGCATTATTTGCACTTTATATGCGTAATTACTATGTATAATCAAATCTTTTTGCGTAAAGAAGATATGAATCATATTCTAGACAGTATAAAAAATTTAAATGTTGGTTATTGAGATGAAATGACTTAGATTGAATCCAAAAATGATTGAAATGCTCAAATGATACTCAAAATTGCATTATGTGCAATTTATATGCGTAATTACCATGTATAATCCAATCATTTTGAATAAATAAGATATAAATCATATTATGGAATGTGTAAAGAGTTTAAAAGTATATTATTCTGATGGAATGACTTAGAATGAATCCAGAAACGATTGAAATGCTCTAATGATACTCAGAATTGCATTATTTACACTTTATATGCGTAATTGCTTTGTATAATCTAATCTAATCTTTCTGAATAAAGAAAATATGAATCATATTATTGACAGTATAAAGAGTTTAAATGTTGATTACTGAAATGAAATGACTTAGAAATAATCCAGAAACGATTGAAATACACAAATGATACTCAGAATTGCATTATTTGCACTTTATATGCGTAATTACTATGTATAATCCAATATTTTTCAATAAATAAGATATGAATTATATTGTAAACAGTAGAAAGAGTTTAAATGTAGGTTACTGTGATGAAATGACTTATAATGAATCCAGAAACGATTGAAATGCTTAAATGATACTCAGATTTGCATTATTTGCTCCTGATATGCGTAATTACTATGTATAATCCAATATTTTTTAATAATTAAGATATGAATCATATTATAGAATGTATAAAGAATTTAAAAGTAGATTATTGTGATGAAATTACTTAAAATGAATCCAGAAACGATTGAAATGCTAAAATAATACTCAGAATTGCATTATTTGCAATTTATATACGTAATTACTGTGTACAAGGCCATCTTTTTGAATGAATAAGATAAGAATGTTTGTCTGGAGAGTTTAATGAGTTTAAATTTAGATTATTGTGATGAAATGACTTAGAATGAATCCAGAAACGATTGAAATGCTTCAAATGATACTCAGAATTGCATTATTTACAATTTATATTAGTAATTACTATGTATAATAAAATGTTTTTTAATAAACAAGATAAGAATCTTTGTCTGGACACTTTAAAGAGTTTAAATGTTGATTATTATGATGAAATGACTTAGAATGAATCCAGAAACGATTGAAATGCTCAACTGTTACTCAGAATTGCATTATTTGCACTTTTTTTGCGTAATTACTACGTATAATGCAATCTTTTTGATTAAAAAAGATATGAATCTTTGTCTGGCCAGTTTAAGGAGTTTAAATGTAGATTATAGTGATGAAATAACTTAATATGAATCCAGAAACAATTGAAATGCTGAATTGATACACAGAATTGTGTTATTTGCAATTTATATGCGTAATTAAAATGCATAATCTAATCTTTTTGAATAAAGAAGATATGAATCATATTCTAAACAGAATAAAGAGTTTAAATGAAGATTATTGTTATTAAATTACATAGAATGAATCTAGAAACGATTTAAATGCTCAAATGATAGTCAGAATTGCATTATTTGCAATTTATATGCGTAATTACCTTGTATAATCCTATCTTTTTGAATAAATAGGATATAAATTATATTATGGAATGTGTAAAGAGTTTGAAAGTAGTTTATTCTGATGAAATGAGTTAGAATGAATCCAGAAAAGATTAAAATGCTCTAATGATACTAAGAATTGCATTATTTGCACTTTATATGTGCAATTACTATGTATAATGCAATCTTTTTGAATAAAGAAATGATGAATGATATTCTAGACAGTATAAAGAATTTAATTGTAGATTATTGAGATGAAATGACTTATAAAGAATCCTGAAATGATTGAAATGCACAAATGATACTCAGAATTACATTATTTGCACTTTATATGCGTAATTACTATGTATAATCCAATCTTTTTGAATAAATAAGATATGAATGATATTCAAGACAGTAGAAAGAGTTTAAATGTAGATTTCTTTGATGAAATGACTTAGAGTAAATCCAGAAACGATTGAAATGCTTAAATGATACTCAGATTTGCATTATTTACTTTTGATATGCGTAATTACTTTGTATAATCCAATATTTTTGAATAAATAAGATATGAATCATATTATAGAATGTATAAAGAGTTTGAAAGTATATCAATGTGATGAAATGACCTAAAATGTATCCAGAAACGATTGAAATGTTCAAATAATACTCAGAATTGCATTATTTGCACTTTATATACACAATTGCTATGTACAAGGCAATCTTTTTGAATAAATAAGATAAGAATCTATGTATGAACTGTTTAAATAATTTAAATGTAGATTATTGTGATTAAATGATTTAGAATGAATTCAGAAACGTTTGAAATATTCAAATGATACTTAGAATTGCATTATTTGCACTATATATTCATAATTACTATGTATAATACAATTTTTTTGAATAAACAAAATATGAATCTTTGTCTGGACACTTTAAAGAGTTTAAATGTTGATTATTGTGATGAAATGAATTAGAATGAATCCAAAAACTATTGAAATGCTCAACTGTTACTCAAAATTGCATTATTTGTACTTTTTATGCGTAATTACTACGAATAATGCAATCTTTTTTTTTTAAACAAGATATGAATCTTTGTCTGGACAGTTTAAAGTGTTTAAATGTTGATTATTGTGATGAAATGACTTAGAATGAATCCAGAAACGATTGAAATGCTCAAATGATACGCAGAAATAAATTATTTGCACTTTATATGCGTAATTACTATATATAATCCAATGTTTTCGAATAAATATGATATGAATAATATTCTAGACAGTATAAAGAGTTTTAATGTTATTGTGATGAAATGACTTAGAATGAATCCAGAAATGATTGAAATGCTAAAATGATTCACAGAATTGCATCATTTGCAATTTATATGCGTAATTAATATGTATAATCTAATCTTTTTGAATAAATAAGATATGAATCATATTCTAGATAGTATAAAGAGTTTAAAAGTAGATTATTGTGATAAAATGACTTAGAATAAATCCAGAAACAATTGAAATACTCAAATGATACGAAAAAATTACATTATTTGCACTTTATATGCGTAATTATTATGTATAGTGCAATTTTTTTGAATAAACAAGATAAGAAACTTTGTCTGGACAATTTAAAGAGTTTAAATGTAGATTATTGTAATGAAATGACTTAGAATAAACTCATAAATGATTAAAATTCACAAACGATACTCAGAATTGCATTATTTGAAATTTATACGCGTAATTACTGTGTATAATCCAATCTTTTTTATTAAAGAAGATATGAATCATATTCTAGACAGTATAACGAGTTTAAATATTGATTGTGGTGATAAAATAACTTAAAATGAATCCAGAAACGATTGAAATGCTCAAATGATACTCAAAATTGCAATATTTTCACTTTATATGCGTAATTACTATGTATAATCCAATCTTTTTGAATAAACAAGATCTGAATCTCAGTCTAGACAATATAAAGAGTTTAAATGTAGGTTATTGTGATTAAATGATTTAGAATGCATCCAGAAACAATTGAGTTTAAATGATACTCATAATTGTATTATTTGCACTTTATATGCGTAATTACTATGTATAATCAAATATTTTTGAAGAAATAAGATAAGAATCTTTGTCTGGGTTGTTTCAAGAGTTTAAATGTTGATTATTGTGATGAAATGACATAGAATGAATCCGAAAACGATTTAAATGCACATATGATACTCAGAACTGCATTATTTGCACTTTATATCGTAATTAATTTGTATCGAAATGAATTATATTATAGAATATATAAAGATTAAAAGTAGACTATGGTGTCGAAATGACTTAGAATGAATGCAAAAACGATTGAAATGCTCAAATAGTACTCAGAATTGCATTATTTTCACTTTATATGTGTAATTACAACGTATCATCCAATTTTTTTGAATAAAGAAGATATGAATGATTTTATAGACAGTAGAAAGAATTTAAATATATATTATTTAGATGAAATGAGTTAGAATGAATCAAGAAACGATTGAAATGCTCAAATGTTACTCAGAATTGTATTATTTGAACTTCTTATGCGTAATTAATAGGTATAATGCAATCTTTTTGAATAAACAATATATGAATATTTGTCTGGACAGTTTAAAGAGTTTAAATGTAGATTATTGTGTTGAACTGACTTACAATGAATCCAGAAACGAATGAAATGCTAAAATGATATTCAGAATTTCATTATTTGCACTTTATATGCGTAATTAATATGTATAATCTAATCTTTTTGAATAATTAAGGTATGAATCATATTCTAGACAGTATAAAGAGTTTCAATGTAGATTATTGTGATGAAATGACTTAGAATGAATTCAGAAACAATTGAAATGCTCAAATTCTACTCAAAATTGCATTATTTGCACTTTATATGCGTAATTACTATTTATAATTCAATCTTTTTGAATTAACAGGAAAAAAATCTTTGTCTGGACAGTTTAAGGAGTTTAAATGTAGATTATTGTGATGAAAGTACTTAGAATGAATTCATAAACGATTGAAATGCTCAAATGTTACTCAGAATTGCATTATTTGTCATTTTTATGCGTAATTACTACGTATAATGCAATCTTTTTGAATAAACAAGATATGAATCTTTGTCTGGATAATTTAAAGAGTTTAAATATAGATTATTGTGATGAAATGACTAATAATGAATCCAGAAACGATTGAAATACTAAAATGATACTCAGAATTGCATTATTTGCACTTTATATGCTTAATTACTATGTATAATCTGGTCTTTTTGAATAAAGAAGATATGAATCATATTATAGAATGTATAAAGAGTTTAGAAGTAGATTATTGTGATGAAATGACTTACAATGAATCCAGAAACGATTGAAATACACAAATGATGATCAGAATTGTATTATTTGCACTTTATATGTGTAATTATTATGTATAATCCAATTTTTAGGAATAAATAAGATATGATTTCTAGACTGTATAAAGAGTTTAAAAGTAGATTATTGTGATGAAATGACTTAGAATGAATCCAGAAACGATTGAAATGCTCAAATGATGATCAGAATTGCATTATTGGCACTTTATATGCGTAATTACCATGTATAATCCAATCTTTAGGAATAAATAAGATATGAATCATATTCTAGACAGAATAAAGAGTTTAAATGTAGATTATTGTGATTCTAGAAATGATTGAAATGCTCAAATTATACTCAGAATTTCATTATTTGAACTATATATGCATAATTTTATTGTATAATCCATTTTTTTTTAATAAATAAAATATGAATCATATTACAGAATGTATAAAGAGTTTAAATGTAGATTCTTGTGATGAAATGACATAGAATGAATCCAAAAACGGTTGAAATGCTCAAATAATACTCAAAATTACATTATTTTGCACTTTATATGTGCAATTACTATGTATAATCCAATCTTTTTGAATAAAGAAATGATGAATGATATTCTAGACAGAAGAAAGATTTTAAATGTAGATTATTGTGATGAAATGACTTAGAATGAATCCAGAAACGATTGAAATGCTGAAATGATACTCAGAATTTCATTATCTGCACTTTATATACATAATTACTATGTACAATCCAATCGTTTTGAATTAAAATGAAAAAAATCTTTGTCTGAACAGTTTAAAGAATTTAAACATAGATTATTGTGATGAAATGACTTAGAATGAATCCAGAAACTATTGAAATGCTGAAATAATTCTCAGAATTGCGTTATTTACACTTTATATGCGTAATTACTATGCATAATCGAATTTTTTGAATATCGAAGATATGACACATATTCTAGACAGAATAAAGAGTTTAAATGAAGATTATTGTGATGAAATGACATAGATATAAATCCAGAAACGATTTAAGATACTCAGAATTACATTATTTGCACTTAAAATGCGTAATTACTTTGTATAATCCAATTTTTATGAATAAAGAAGACATGTATAATATTTTAGCCAGTATAAAGAATTTAAATGTTGATTATTGTGATGAAATGAGTTAGAAAGAATCCAGAAACGATTGAAATGCTCAAATGATACTCAGAATTGCATTATTCGTACTTTATATGCGTAATTACTATGTATAATGCAATTTTTTCGAATAAAAAAAAGATAAGAATCTTAGTTTGGATAGTTTAAGGAGATTGAATGTAGATTATTGTGATGAAAGGACTTAGAATGAATCCAGAAATGATTGAAATACTCAATTGTTACTCAGAATTGTATTATTTGAACTTCTTATGCGTAATTACTACAAATAATGCAATCTTTTTGAATAAAAAAGATATGAATATTTGTCTGGACAGTTTAAAGAGTATAAATGTAGATTATTGTGTTGAAATGACTTACAATGAATCCAGAAACGATTGGAATTCTAAAATGATATTTAGAATTGCATTATTTGCACCATATATATGTAATTACTATGTATAATTAAATTTTTTTTAATAATAAAGAAATAAATTATATTCTAAACAGTATAAAGAGTTTCAATGTAGATTATTGTGAGAAAATGACTTAGAATGAATTTAGAAACAATTGAAATGCTTAAATGATACTCAAAATTACATTATTTGCACTTTATATGCGTGATTACTATGTATTATCCAATCTTTTTGAATTAACGGGAAAAAAAACTTTGTTTGGACAGTTTAAGGAGTTTAAATGTAGATTATTGTGATGAAAGTACTTAGAATGAATACAAAAACGATTGAAATGCTTAAATGTTACTTAGAATTGCATTATTTATACTTTTTATACGTAATTACTACGTATAATGCAATTTTTTTGAATAAACAAGATATGAATATTTGTCTGGACAGTTTAAAGAGCTTAAATGTAGATTATTGTGATGAAATGACTAAGAATGAATTCAGAAACAATTGAAATACTAAAATGATACTCAGAATTGCATTATTTGCATTTTGTATGCGTAATTATTATGTATAATCTGGTCTTTTTGAATAAAGAAGATATGAATCATATTATAGAATGTATAAAGAGTTTAAAAGCAGATTATTGTGACGAAATGAGTTAGAATGAATCAAAAAACGATTGAAATGCTCAAATGGTACTCAGAATTGCATTATTTGCACTTTTTATGTGTAATTACAATGTATAATCCAATCTTTTTGAATAAACAAGATATGAATCATATTCTAGACAATATAATGAGTTAAAATGTAGATTATTGTGATGAAATGACTTAGAATGAATTCAGAAACAATTGAAATACTCTCAAATGTTACTCATAATTGCATTATTTGCACTTTATATGCATAATTAACATGTATAATCCAATCATTTTGAATTTAAATGAAAAGATTCTTTGTCTGGACAGTTTAAGAAGTTTAAATGTAGATTATTGTGATGAAATGACTTAGAATGAATCCAGAAACGATAGAAATGCTCAAATGATACTCAAAATTGCATTATTTGCATTTTATATGCGTAATTACTACGTATAATCGAATCTTTTTGAATAAAGAAGATATGAATCATATTCTAAATAGAATAAAGAGTTTAAGTGAACATTATTGTGATGAAATGACTTAGAATGAATCTAGAAACGGTTGAAATGCTCAAATGATACTCAGAATTGCATTATTTGCACTTTATATGCGTAATTATTTCGTATAATCCAATCTTTTTGAATAAGTAAGACCTGAATTATATTCTGGACCGCATGGAGAGTTTAAATGTAGATTATTGTGAAGAAATGACTTAGAATGAATTCAGAAACGATTGAAATATTGTCATATTACTCAGAATGAGAGTTATTTGCACTTTATATGTGTAATTATTTTGTAAAATACAATCTTCTTGGCTAAGTAAGATTTGAATAAAATTATAGACAATATGAAAAGTTTAAATGATGATTATTGTAATGAAATGACTTCAAATGATTTCAGAAACAGTAGAAATGCTCAAATGATACTCAGAATATGCATTATTTGCACTTTATATGCGTAATTATTTTGTATAATTGAATTTTTTTGAATAAATAATATATAAATTATATTCTATACAGTATGGAGTCTTTAAATATTGATTATTGTGAAGAAATGACTTAGAATAAATTCAGAAACGGTTGAAATGCTGTCATATTACTCAGAATGAGAGTTACTATCACTTTATATGCGTAATTTCTTTGTATGATCTAATCTTTTTGAATAAGTAAGATTTGAATCATATTATAAACCATATGGAGAGTTTAAATGTAGATTATTGTGAAGAAATACCTTAGAAACGGTTGAAATGCTCAAATTACTTAGAATGAGAGTTATTTGTACTTTATATGCGTAATTACTTAGTATAATTCAATTTTTTGAATAAGTAAGACCTGAATCATATTCTAAACCGTATGGAGAGTTTCAATGTAGATTATTATGAAGAAATGACTTAGAATGAACTTAGAAACGGTCGAAATGCTCAAATTACACATAATGAGAGTTATTTGCACTTTATATGCGTAATTACTTGATATAATCCAATCTTTTTGAATAAGTAGGACCTGAATCGTATGGAGAGTTTAGCATTGTTCTATTAGCAGATTAGTGGTAATTAGAAGCAGTTATTTAGGTATGTAGCAGTCAGTGACGGAGCTAGAAAATTTTAAAATGGGGTTCAATATATTTATAATATTAATATTATAAAATAAATTAATAATTATAAAATATATATATTATTTAGTATAAAATTTACTTTATTAACTGTAATGGTTCAAAATTTAAAGATAAAAAAAACAAAAAATTCTAACTAAGCAGCATGAAAAAAAATATATTAGGACACGCAATCTATTTTGCAATTTGTAGTTAATGTAGCTACTATTATTTTAAAGTTTCTTCATAAATGAACTAATGAAAAAAATATATAATTTGGGAAATTCTAATGTGGACACAAAAATTTTAGACCGTCCATTTCATATCAATCGAACGGTTATGACATGTCCATTTTATATCGATCTCTGTTTTATTTCCGTTTAGTTGAACAGCAAACTTTTTGCGGAAGGGCAAAATTGTCTATCTAATTTTCTCCTTCTCTCCCCGCTACCGCCTTCGAACCATTTACACAGCTGTCTCGAAGTCGAATCCCCCGAAAATCTTTACTTGCTCTCTTCCTCCCCGATTCCAATTCCAAGTGGTGCCCATCTATTCGCCTCCCTTATTCCACCTCCCCGCGCAAACTCACCTCATCCGCTGCGGCCGCTTACTCCATCATCCTCTAACTACTCCTCTACTCTCCTTGGTCACTTTCCCCCGGCTAGCAACGATCCGTGTTCGAAACTTCGAATTTGCACGACTGCATCGAGTATGAAATCGACAGTGTTGCCTCATTCGACCTGAACGTGGTACCGAGGACAGGAAGCTCCTCCCCCTCCCCAGCGGCTTCCCCTCATCTCGTTCCCTCTTTATCCTGTTGGAGTTTGTAATTTTTCAAGATGTCGATTTTTAGGTTTAAGATTGTGGATCCGCTGATGCAAATTGTCAGAAGGTACTTTTTTATTTTATTCCAATTTTTTTTTTCTATAAACACTTTTTGTTAGGGTTAGCGGATTGAGAGAAAATGGTACATAGAGAGCTAGCCGAGCCTTAAAATTTTCAATTTTGCACCAAAAGTTTTGTAAATTAGAAAAGAGAACTAGTTAGAGAAATGTCAGAGGACAATGTCAGTGCTATACAGCAAGAATGCTCTGGAATTGTGTATGCTGTGTTTTTTTATTTTTTTAACTACATCACTTCAGACCAAAATAAATTAGTAACCATATGATGTGTTTGGATCTGCATTTATGAGCAAAAATAGTAAAGTAGTTTCCTTTGTAGAGATCATTTAATTCTGGTGGGGGATCTCTGATATCTTAACAAAGGAAATAAGATCATTACAAGAAGAAAACACAAAATTAGACCAAGAGATTGACTGCCTCGTGGATATATTTGCTACCGGTAAATATCAAACTTGACCTCATCTGTTTTAGTTACAACAAAAAATATACCCAAAAGATGACCAGTACATCTGTAATGACCATGACTAATTTACCTCAGATCCAGAGTCTCTTCTGGTGGTACTGGACCTACAGGTCTTGGCAATTTACATTCTTTTATTTTCATGATACTTATTTTCTAAGCAGATGCAAGGACAATTTACAGTTACCTTGAAGAATTTGATTACTTGCTCTAATATTTTAATTCTGACGTAAGTTATCACCTCTGCTTTGTTTAGTTATTGTTCTCTTAAAATTTGTTTATTAAACTAAGAATTACCATATTGGACGATGATTGTGAGCTGCTGATATATGATTGGATTTTATATATTATGAACTCTTTAGTAATTACCATAAAATATCAGGAATCAAATGCCTCTGGTTACTTCCATTTTGGTACAAAAGAGTTGGTCCATGTCCATATCATTTTGAGATGTACTGTTACAAATGCTTCTGGTAACTTATGGAAACTTTCATTTTGGTACAGAACAGTAGCACACTAAAATATCAGGAAACAAATGCTTCTGGAACTCTTTAGTCTCTTTATAATTTCCTAAAAATTTCAGTAATTGAGATTTGTATGCTACTGTTTGAGGTGTGTGGTTTCTTCTGTCAACTGCCATTTGGTACAGAAGCGTTGGTCTATGTCGATAAACATTTTTATTTTGTGATGCTCTTTTCACTTCTTGTTATTTTAGATGACACGATTAGGGTTTCAATGTATCAGGGGCAAAACTGCATATAGCTCTCTACATGGTGCTTGCTCATCTCTACCAATTGTTAGGAGCTGAAAGAAGATGACAACAACAAAGCCTACATAATTTCATATTGCTTAGACGAAGATATACCTTGTAAATATTTAGCGTATTTATGTCATGTCAATTTATATTTCTAGCGCTATCATATAGATGGTAATTAATTCCAATGCATGGAATTACCGTGTCTAAAATATAAAAAATGTCTGGTTTCTTTTTATAAAGAAAATGAATGCTTGGAAACACGACATAAAGAAAATGAATGCATGAAAATGTTACCTCTGATTTATTTTGACACTACACTACTTGATACGACTAGCACGTCGTGTCAACACGACACGACTAACACAATGAATTTTTTCTTTTCTATTTAAAAAAAAGAAAATAAAAAAATCTATTTGAAATTAAAGCCTTTAACTTTTAAAACATGGATGAAATAATTGAACTCGCTTTGTCATTTTGCTAAAAAAAATAAATAGTCCATATGAATTTATTTCATTTTTTATTTAAAAAGAGAGAATTAAAAATCCATTTGAAATTAAAGCACTAGACTTTTAAAACATGAATGAACATATCAGCTGAACTCGTTTTGCTATTTTGTTTAAAAAAAAAGAAATGAACAGTCCATATGGATTTTTTCGTTTTTTATTTAAAAGATAAAATAAAAAATCCATTTGTAATTAAAACCTTCGACTTTAAAACATGAGTCAACAGAACAGTAAAACTTGCTTTGTCATTTGTTAAAAAACAAAAGAAATGAACAGTCCATGTGGATTTTTCTCATTTTTATTTAAAAAAAGAAAATAAAAAATCTACTTCTAATTAAAGCATTTGACTTTTAAAACATGAATGAACATATCAACTGAACTAGTTTTGCCATTTTGTTAAAAAAAAAGAAGAAGAAATGAACAATTTATACAGATTTTTTTTCATTTTTTATTAAAAAAAAAGAAAATAGAAAATTCTTTTTGAAATTAAAGCCATCGACTTATAAAACATGAATGAACAAACCAACTTAATTCACTTTGTCATTTTGTTAAAAAAAAAAAAGAAATGAACAGTCCATATGGATTTTTTCATTTTTATATAAAAAATAAAATAAAAAATCCATTTGAAATTAAAACATTAGATTAAAACATGAATGAACAGACCAACTGAACTCGCTTTGCTATTTTGTTGAGGAAAATAAAAGAAATGAACAGTCCATATGGATTTTTTTCATTTTTTATTTAAAGAAAAAAGAAAAAAAATCCATTTGAAATTAAAACCTTCAACTTTTAAAACATGAATTAACAGACCAGCTGAACTTGCTTTGTTATTTTGTTAAAAAACAAAAGAAATGAACAGTCCGTATGAATTTTTATTCATTTTTTATTTAAAAAAAGAAAAAAAATCCATTTGAAATTAAAGTATTAGACTTTTAAAACATAAATGAACAGACCAGCTGAATTCGCTTAGCCATTTTTTTTTAAAAAAAAAGAAATGAACAGTCCATATAGATTTTTAATGTTCAAAAAAACTAAAATAAAAAATTAGTTTGAAATTAAAGCCTTCGACTTTTAAAACATGAATGAACAGATCAGCTGAACTTGCTTTATCATTTTGTTAAAAAAAATATACAGTCCATATGAATTTTTTCATTTTTATTTAAAAAAAAATGAAAAATACATTTGTAATTAAAGCATTCGACTTTTAAAACATTAATGAACAGACTGGCTGAACTCGCTTTGTCATTTTGTTAAAAAAAAAGAAGAAATGAACAGCCCGTATGAATTTTTTCTATTTTTATTTAAAAAAGAAAATAAAAAAATCCATTTGAAATTAAAGCATTAGACTTTTAAAACATGAATGAACAGACCAGTTGAACTCGCTTTATCATTTTGTTAAAAAAATAGAAATGAACAGTCCAGATGAATTTTTTTTGTTTTTTATTTAAAAAAGAAAATAAAAATTCATTTGAAATTAAAGCATTAGACTTTTAAAACATGAACTAACAGACCGGGTGAACTCACTTTGTTATTTTGTTAAAAAAAAGAAATGAACCATCCATATTAATTTTTTTCGTTTTTTTATTTGAAAAAATAAAATAAAAAATCCATTTGAAATTAAAGCATTAGACTTTTAAAACATGAATGAACAGACTAACTAAACTCGCTTTGTCATTTTGTTAAAGAAAAAGGAAATGAACAGTCGAGATGAATTTTTTTGTATTTTAATTTTCAAAAAAGAAAATAAACAATCCATTTTAAAAAGAAAATAAACCGTCCATTTGAAATTTGAAATTATAACATTCTAAATTTTCGAATTTAAATTTGTTTTAATTTTGTTCATTGGATTATAATAATTTGGGATGGTAGTCAAATTATTAATCAAGATGACATATGGAAGACGCAATAAATTGGTGAAATATGAATGTGCATGTCGTATGTATATAGCAAATGAAAAAGACCACATGCGTTTACTTACGGGTATTGGAATCAAATTGCATATGGAAAGATACAAATTGGATATGGAATATTAGATCCAAATCAATAGTCATATTGCTAGATACCAATTGGATATGCAATTCTTTGTTGTGTTTCTGATCCAATGGGAAGTTGGAAACCAATCTCTTATTTATCATATAGACGGTAATTAAATTTGTTAATTATTGTTGTATAAATGGCAATTTATAATCTAGATGGTAATTAATTAAACGTGGCCACTGTTTATATGGAAAAATATATTTGTAAAAGGTCTGATTTTTCATATACCGTGTAAATCAATACGCTAAGGATATACCGTGTAAACTTACTCCCTGAATCGTATACCTCAACAATGGAAATTTCATATTGCTTGTAGGAAGATCTACCGTGTAAATTTACTCCCTAACATCCGTAGTCAACTATATTCATTGCGCTTCTGAGAGCCAGCGATTTTCATGCTCAAAACTCTAATTCAGCGCACCATGCATATCAACAATGCATTATGCAGCTGAAGCCCTCAGCAGCAGCCTTTGCTAATTATAAAAAGCACAGCTGATATAGAAAGATCAAGGCAACAACCAGTATAAAAACAAGCAATAAATTGTATTCACCCTTTTGAGAAATTTGCCTAAATCCAAAACTAACATAAACCACTATATGATAGCAGTATTATATACATCAAAAAACAAAAGGAAGAGAATTTTCTTCAACACACCCCTAATGGATCCACCCAGAGGATCGATGGAGAAAGAAAAATAGGACAAATGAGAACTCTTCTAGATAAAATGGCTTCAAGAAAACACTCATGGATACATTTTTGAACCTGAAAAAAAGGAGAGAAGTTAGTAAACAATTCATTTTCCCCAAGGTCAATTATATAAGTTTGTATACCATACACAAGAACCAAAAGTTCAACACCTGTTTTAAATTGGCTTCTATTTTTTTTTCTCTCTCTCCATTCACCATTTATCATTTAAAGCAGAATGAGACGTTACACTAATCATTGAAAAACTCAAAAGCTTCATTTTCACTTGAGAAAGTCATGTTGACTATGCGGTCATACTCCTTCAATGATGCTACGTCCTGAAAAAAGAATTTTGATTCAACACCTTTATCTTTGAGGTCTGGTGCTATACCATTGAATTGATTTATGTATTATACATGTTTCTTCATGACAAGAAAGTAAATACAAAGATATCTTTACATGCATTGATTATTATACTAATAAAAAAAGGTTATAGACTTTACAATAATAGACAACAAGTATATTTTGGTTTGCAAAGCAGTCACTAATTTCATAAAGCTAAATAATCCTTATGACAGGTAACATTTTTTATCAGAAGGTATGCACTTTATATATCAATCATTTCTCCTCAACTCAAATAAAATTGAAACAAAGATAGAGAACAGATTCATAACTTAAGTAATAAGGAAGCATACCATGAGTTTATCTGGTGATTTTTTCCAATACAGAAGTGGTGTATATGTTGGTACCTCTTTCCTGACACTCTCACGAAAAAGAATATAACAAATTTTTATTTGTAATATAGTTAGAGAGGATAGCTCCAGGGAACAGAAGCACACCCTTTTTGCTTATGGACATGATTTTGTAATCAATTTTGTAATAAAGTTATTTTATGAAGATAGAGAATGAAAAGCAGATAGAATAAAATTATGATCGTTGTCATAAATATGAAGGATCACTTGAGAATGGCTCATTGCTACTATCTTGATAATATTTTTTTGTAATCAATTCAACATAACTTGAAAATTAAAAGAATAAATGTACCAGTATGTTGCTGAATACATAGATAAGAGCACCAATCAAATTGTATATATTTTATTGTTGTTTGGTATGCACCAAAAGCTGTTAATTTCAAACTGTTGTAAAATTCCAATCCGTCAGATAGTAAAACAGACCAAATCTCATCATAATTTTTGGATTTTTTATTATCATTGCTGCTGTTTCTCTCTATTCCTCTATCTTTTGGGAGGGGCAGGGGTAGACTTGTTTAAACTTTTCACTGCAGATTCTGCAAGGTGGTTTTTGTACCAAGTAATTCAGCCATGGCAGTTAGACTCTATCAGTTACGTATGAGTAAGAACTCAGAAGCCGAATTAGGAAAAAATAGAGATTTTCCAACATGCGAGGTTAGGGCTTTTATGACTTCTTTAGCTGCCTTTGATTTAGCCGAAACCTCTTCTGCAAGGGCAGTTGCATCATCAGCTTGCTTTGTGAGTTTCCGACACTCTAGTTCCTGTGACTCGCACCGTCTTTTGAGATTGTCAACCTACCAAACAAGAAACTCACATTTAATCGGAAACAAGTGAAATCGCTAAATCAAAAAAAAAAAAAAAAATCTAATCGGAAATCCTGGATCTACCTCGAGGAGGAAGAGAGGAGTAGGCGGCGAGAGGAAGGAGAAGGACGAGTCGAATGGACCTAGGAAATAGAGGAGAGGAAAAGCAGAGTTTTGCTAGCTATGGAGTTTGATCGCCTTATCACCTTGATCTTCAGTTTTCAGATTTTCAATCGGAAGGGGAAAGGTTCCGATAGAACAGAAAAATGAATTCCGATTCAATTTTAGTAGGTATTTGGTTCCGATCTTGTTGTCATTTCCGATGGGTCATGCTTAACGGAGAGTGACGGAGAGACGGAGAGAGGGTAATAGATATTGCATATACCGATTTTACCCCTCCAACCTTGTACGGCTGTGATTTACCGTGTAATATTTTTTGTGTCCACCATAGCATGACTCATATAATTTATTTTTTAGAGTCCACAAAAATTAACGTTTAAAACTATTTTCGGTGGAGACATTATTTTATGTCGAACAACATAACTACCCATTTCAATTTGATAGAATTGAAACCAAACAAAAGAAGAAAAAAATGTTAAATTGATTGATCAAAAGTGATCACGATAATTGATTATATCTTATCGTTTGGCACATTAAATAGAAATAAACAAAAATCTATATATTAAATATTTTTCAATAACAAAATAAGCTACAAAATTACATACTTAAAGTTCAATTAAAAAAATACGTACCCAAGATTCATAAATTTAATAAGTAATAACATAAATCTCACAAAAAGAATTAGATTTTGCGAAAATATATTATAGAATTCATTTATCAATATGCTTTGTACTTGTCATTACTAAATATCAAAGCTCGTGAATTACTCACGTGAAACACTTAAAAAGACAATAGAAGTCAATATAAGAAACAGTCACACATATATATATGTTATTTAATTAAAATATTCTTCAAATAAGAAAAAATTGAGCAGATTACATATGGGTTCACTGGTGGAATATTTTTTGAAAATATATGGGGTTCACATGTTGGGTATCTATGGTAAAAGTTTATTTTTTTAAGTATAAATTTATATGTATAGTGATATTTTTTATAAATAAATGGGGTCAGTTGACCCGATTGGTTTCACGTAGCTCCGCCACTAGTAGCAGTAGGTACAAATGTATGATTTTGTTTTCAGTTTATGTAATAAAAAAAAAGAAATCTAGTTTTCTGTTTCAGTTTTGGTACATATACCAGTACGAATTTGCTTTCTAAATTCCAACACTTATACCTTTGAAATAGTAGCAACCCAAACAGCGTGATTTTGAACGTAGCCTATGAACTATGGTATGTATCGTGTACTAAATGCGCTCGGCTCATTGATGCAAGAACAAACAATACCAATAAAAAAATCTCCTGCCTTTTCACACGAAACTTATTTATATGCTCCCATCATCACACGAAACTGGATTTGGCAGAGAAAGTAAGAGGAGGAGGGATCTCAGCGGTGGATGTGGCGGAGATGGACAAGAGGAGGCGGTGGGATTAGAGAGATAGAGAATGGACATTACACTTATTATTATTATTTTTTAAGTATTATCACCATAGGTTGGGCAACTGGGTGTCTAGGCCACAACAGAGGATGTGTAATATTGATTCGTATCTCTATTTTGCACATCGATTGATTAAATTTAACAAAACTAGATGTAATTATAACAGAGTGATTAAAATCGAAATAAACTGAAGTTTAATGTCTCTGGAATGACAAATTAAAGTTAAACTGAACTATATACAAAGTTTAGGAACTTCTGAAAAAAATTACCTTAAATAAAAAAAGTCTTGTCCTATCTTTTGATTTTATATAGAAAAAGATATTAATCATACTTGTAAAAACATCAGTCTTAACCTCTCTAGGCTACGGCCTTTTCTAAGCTTAATTTTTCTAGGCCTTGGCTCTTTCTAACCCTGGTCTCTTTTCAGTTGAAATTGGGGCATGACCCGTTCTAAACCTGACATCCCTAAACCATGACCCTTCTTAAGTCTTAGAGAAGCGAGGACGATCCCTTGTGTTAGAAGGTTTGGCCGAGACCGGATTTAGAGGCCAGACTCTACTTTTAAATGTCAACTATGTGTACTCACTTTCTGGACCGTTGATTGATTAGATATGTAGCTGAATGTAAATCTCTAGATGAAAATTAATTTAATTATTGGTTTTACACGTAGAACGGAAAGAGAATAGATTATAATAATGATAATTATATTTTCATTTTGGAAAGAGAGCATAAATGAAAAACTTTTATCACTATAAATTTTAAATAATTTTTTTAAAAAAATGTCTTTTTTACATTATATATTCATGTTGATATGTTGATTTCAACTGTTGTCGAAACATAGATCTTTTTAATTATTTGTCCACACATTAGATGAGTATATTTTTTTAGGTTATAGAAACTTGTTTTTTGCCTATCTATGAGAAATATGAATTATTAATGAATCTTAGTTCACAAGTTGAACATTTAGATTCTTAAGTTTTTGTTATTATATTTTTATGCGTTTATTCTTACAAACAAGTCAGGAGTTCGAGCCAGCGTGTACTTTAATTTTAAAAAAGTTGAATGACAAAGATCTCAATTTTCTTTTTCTTTTTTTTTTTTTAAAAAGAACACGTATGTACGAATAAGCTTGTACCAATCTGAATTGTCCTTTCAAAACGAAACAATAATTGGATGAAATATTAGCATATCTTAATTATGAGCCGGTTTTCCTTTACTTTTATTCAAATTCATGAAGTATCAACAGTCATACATTGCATAACTTTTTTGTGGGAAAATTTAACATAATGGTAGTAGCACTGTCGCAGCTGGCAAAAATTGGGAGTATAAAGCATGGATTATGAACAAAAAATTCAAGTAAATTAAGAGCTAGTTCTTAGAGCATCAAATTTCTTTTGCATCCTAGCTTTGACAAGGAAAGTTGCGGTACAGTACCACTCCTACTGTCACCAAGGCCTTCTAAACTAGTCAAGGCTTAGCTTGACAGAATGTTTGAGGGAATACCTTTCAGGAAATTGAGGTCTAGCGGAATTTATTTCACAAAAATACAACTAAAAATTCCCACCAGTGATATGTTCTTCAGACGAAGTTCTGAGAGCAGAAATTCACAAAAAAAAAAAAAGGGGGGGGGGGGGGGGGGGATGAAGCACAGAATTGGATCCGTATTTCCAACCTACACAAAATTCATGCTAAATTAAAGATCTGACTTTTGTCAGAAATTTGAACAAATATTCGCTGTTAGCAACCAACATCTAGAAACCAATCCAATGCATCTTCCCCCTCACTCCCCTACTGCTTGTACGTATTCTATTTTTCATTATTTCTGGTCTTCCTAGTGTTGTTGCTCTATGAAGGATGAATCATATCATCACACAATCCCAAGAGAAAGAATTTGGATCTATGCGATTGCAACAGCCAAACACCTCATGGAAGTAAAACATCAATGCGGTTATTCTTGAAAGAATTTGGATTAAAAAACAAACCCAACCTCCTGTAAACCCTATTTCCTAATTTGCCATTTCATGCAGCCTCATTCCAGAAACTCTATATTGAACTGACACCAAATATGTGTCTTACCAAGGCTCAATTTAGTTGGCTGGAATTTTCACTTAGTCATATATTACTATTAATTTCTCTTGTGCATGCAATTGGATGATTGGAATTTTGTGAAATTTCTTCTATATACCAACAAACTGTACCAGCTTTACTACCATTCTCAGTCACAAAGCAAATACAAAGAGCAACAGAACACCAGCCAACATATATTTTCTTTTACAAAAACACCACAATTAAAGGGTGTGTCAAAAACTATCATTGAGCACTCAACCAGCTGGAACCTCCTCAAATGTTCCAGCATCAGCAAGTTGAGTTGAGGTCAGATTGGCCATGAGCCTACAATTTGTGAATGTATGTTTCTCTATATTACCTGAGAAATGAGAAATAATTGCACAAATTACTATCACAATATTTCTAGTAGTTCTAGTTGATCTTGCAAGCACACAGCAATCCTATGTTTCCACCAACAGTAGCACATTACTCTAAGACATACAACCGCATTCTTTACATAACTACAAGAAAAAGTGAAAGTTAAGAATGCCATCCATTGTATGCCAAGTGCGAAAATTATTCTGACATATCCCCTTCAAGACCAAACTTTTTGTGCAAAAGGGCATTTCAGGAAAAGATATCTGCAGTTTCAATAAGCACATTTTGTGTGAAATTTCAGTTTTCCACCAGATAAGCGAATTGATTTTTTTATTTAAATCCCACAAATTTAAGGGAAATTATAAAGTGATTGGGTAGTAAAAAGCATATTGCATGGCACTTCTGGAACTGTTAGAGCACTGTCCCTAGAGTGTATAACTCTGCAACTAATTGCCTTCCTGCCGTCCTCCATCGTAATTTAATTATCTCCTTCCATTTTTGTTAATCAGGCATCTGCTGTGGTTTTATTTTCCTTTTCTATTTCATGCGTACAAGCTCTCCATACCATTCCTTAAGGTTTAATCTATGAAATGTTTTATACTGTTTTCCATTTTATTAGTAAAGTACAACAAACTAAAATGTTATGAAAGCCTACAAATCCTTATTAAATAATGATAAGGAAAAATAGAACAACCAGTACTTAATTTGTAACTGATGACTTTTTGTCCAAGTACTGTAAAAATGGATGAAACCAATTGAAACATTGCTGGGGAAAAAAGAAAAAAAAAAAAAAAAAAAGAAAACAAGAGAAAAGAAGTTGTATGATCTAAACCTGTAAGGATCTATCAAACCATTGAAGACCCTCAATGTTGCCAGCACAAGCATCCATATATGCTTGGTGGAGTCCTGGAATAGCATCCTCATATGGCATAACAAACTTCTCCAGAAACAGCTTCTGGCTTGGTTGCACAAAAGACACAAATTTTAGATTTGCCACCGGAAGCCCTTTCAACCCCAGAAGCTTCCGGACACGGCTCCGGGGATTCAATCGTTTCTCTAAGCTGTATGAGAGCAGACATGGATTAGTGACTAACTGCAACTTATCGTAATCCATTTCCTTTGTCAGAAACTCTACTTTACGGCCAATCACCTCTTCCGTCAAATTCAATACAAGAGGGAGTTTTTGCTGACAAGCGTTATTGCGTGCTGCTGTGAAAGCCCAAAACTTCTCAAGTTAGTTAGCCTTGCATCTATTGTTTGTTGGTTCAGTTGGCATGAAGTAATTAATGCATACACAAACATTGGGGATGAACGTGAGACCCCCAATTCCTCGGCCCTTTTAGCTTTAATCTTGAGAGCTTCATGGCTTGATGCAATCACTCTAGGATCTGACTTCATCAGCGGAACAATTTGAGGAACAGATAAACCACATTGCTCTTGAAGGAAAGACAAGTTAGGCACGGCTACCTTCTCCAAGTTGCTGCTGAGTAGTCGCCCAGACCTTTTGAGGACCACAGAGAGATTCTCTATTGAGGCAAGAGCCCCCCATCCAGAAGTCGATTTTTGGAACAAAATTGAACAGAAACGTATTAGGGCTGCGGGAAATGATAGCAGAGATGTCTTGGATGGAGAAGCCGAGCTCCTGTAGCTTTGACACATTTGGTCTCCAATTGTTCTCCAAATGGGAGCAAAGGATGCGCGGCTCCCGTGCCACGGCAGTTGTTATGTCCGACTCGCTTATACCGGGCTGTCTGAGGAACCCAAGTATCGGGGGATTTGAGCATAGTAGAATGGAATGGTGAAGGCGAGGAGCGTGCAGTACTGGCTACTGCCTACTGGGCGGGGTTTTGAGTTTTGACCAATTTTGACTTCGTCGGCTGCTCGACTGCGTTTGATGTCGACGGAACTGGTCAACTGGAGAGAGCCAGAGGGTTTAGGTCCACTGGGCTCTGCGGCCTGTTGGCAGAAGAAGACGAGCTCCCATGGGCCATTGTAACAGCCCTCCACTGGGCTCATGGTTCACACCTCTAGGAGACGTTTAATAGCCACACACATAACATTTGCACCTTGTGATTTTTTTGACCAATGAGTATGAGAATTGAGAGATGCCGAAATTAGACATAATACTAAGACCATGAAAACAAAGTATGTCAATCATATTCCGAGCTTCTACTACAATGGCAAAAAAGAGTACTCAAAAAAGTATGTGAAACTACTGCGCCTCCTATTTTTTGACCAATAAGTACAGATTGTGTAGAAAACTAATGCCATCTGTAACAGAAAAGAGGAATTACAGCAATACTGCTATCACTATAAGGTATGGAAAGATAAAATAAAAGCTGATGCAAACATACAAAGAACAAGTTATTTTATTTATAATACCAATTATTATTTATTAGTGATGTTCATTTAGATACACTTCTGACAGGATTGTGATTCTATTATGTTATTTGAGCCAAAAAAATAAAAAATAAAAAATAGACAACAAAACGGATGGATTAGAACTGAAGAATTTGTATTCTGGCTGTCATTTCATGCAGTCCACATCAGCAGTCCCCACACTCGAGGCCTCACCTGTCAAATACTGAGAGAGAATTGGAACAGCTAGCGATGCCTTTCATTTTTAAACAATTTGGGTTTGATACAAACTCTATATAAAACTGACACCAAAGTATAAACCTACAAGAATTTTTCAGCCACTCTCAAATTTCTACATTTCAAAGAATGACTATATATATGTGAACAGATTTATATATCATTTTGTTACAGTAGAAGCATCAAGCAAGCACCATGGACTTAGAAAATTTGTCAAGTTTTAGCTACATCAAAATTCTAATTATCAGCATTACAATAGCTGTTATTTGTTAGCTATTCTATTTGAATTATCGTGCATGCTACCAAAGACTTTGAAAAGGAAAATAATTTTGCAGACCAGAGATGAATCTGCTAAGGCTGACTGAAACAAGACAGACAATTTGGCAAAAATAAAGAAAAACAAAATAGACAGGTGGACAACCAAACATAAAACTAAAAATAGTTTTTCATTTCACCAAATATAAATAGACAGGTGGCTCGACCAACATAGGTAAACTCAATTTGCCCAATTCAATACAATATAATCAATCTTCTTTCTTCAGGCAGATGCCCAAAAGTAAGAAATGATGATGACAACGTTGCAACTAGAGGACTGATTCATAAGAAAACAGGTAAAGTATAGTTGAAAGTTGAGAGTTAAAGCTTTATCAAAGTCAATGGTTTATATTCATTTTGCCATATCTGTTTAAACTGGTGCTATGCAGGACCTAAACTTGAAAACATAAATGGTGAAACATATGCTGTGTGAGGCAGAGGAATCTACATATGCTCTGTGAAGTCTGGGAATAGCAACATCATGCGGAAGAACAAACTTCTCCACAAACTCTTTCTGTGTGAGAACCGCAAAAGAATAGAAATTTTTATTTGCCACCAAAAGCCCTTTTAACAGTAGAAGCTTCCTGACAAGACTCGAGGGAGTCAACCGCTTCTCCAAGCTGTAAGTGATCAGAGCTGGATGACGGACCAACAACTTATCACAACCCACTTCCTTTGTCAGAAACATTATTTTACAGCGTATCACCTCATGTCATTGGTGCAATAAGGGAGGGAGTTTGCTGACAAGAGTTATTACCTCCTGCTGTGAAAGCCCAAGACTTGTCAAGTTACTTTGTCTTGCATCTAAGGTGCGTTGGTTCAAAGAGCACATGGTAATTAGTGCATACACAAACAATGGGGACGGAAGGCCTCACTCCCAACTGCTCGGCCCTTTTAGCTTGAAGCTTCAGAGCTTCAGGGCTAGATCTGATCACTCTAGGAGCGGACTTAATCAGCTGAGAAATTTGAGGAATAGAGAAGCCACATTGCTCTCGAAGGAAAGATAGGTTGGGTATGGCATAGTTTTCAAGGTTTTCTGTGATAAGCTACCGATCATGTTTCACAGCAAGCAATAGACTCTCCACAGAGCCGAAAATCAGCATCCAGAACTGGATGTTTTGTGCCAATTTGACACGTGAGAATGCATTTGGACAAAGTGAAAAGAGAAGGGAGATTTGAGGTGGAGAGAAGCCAAGCACCTCATGGAAGTAAAACATATATGTCCTTATTCTTGAAAGAATTTGGATTTAAAAAACAAAAATCAACCTCCTCTAAACCCTATTTCACAATTTGCCATTTCATACAGCCTCATTCCAGAAATTCTATATTGATCTGACACGAATTATGTGTCTTACAACGGCTCATTTAGTCATCTTGAATTTTCACTTAGTTATTTATAACTATAAATTAGTCTTGCGCATGCAATTTCTTGTATACACCAACAAGGTGTACCAGCTGTACTAGCATTCTCACTCACAAAGCAAATACAAACAGCAACAGAGCGCCAGCCAACATATATTTTTAACAAAAGCACCACAATTAAAGGGTGTATCAAAAACTATCATCGAGCACTCAACCACCTGGAATCTGCTCAAACGGCTCCAGCATCAGCAAGTTGAGTTTGAGGTCAAATTGGCCATGAGCCTACAATTTGTGAATGTATGTTTCTCTATATACCTGACCAATAAGAAATGATTGCACAAATTACTATCAGAATATTTCTAGTAGTTCTAGTTGATCTTGCAAAGCACACATCAATCCTACGTTTCCACCAACAGTAGCACATTACTCTAAGACAATCACAACGGCGTTCTTTAGATAACAAGAAGAAAAAGTGCAAAGTTAAGAATGCCATCCATTTTATGCCAACTGTGAAAATTATTCTGACAAATCCCCTTCAAGACCAAACTTTTAGTGCAAAAGGGCATTTCAGGAAAAGATATATAAGCACATTTTGTGTGAAATTTCAGTTTTCCACCAGATAAGCAAATTGATTTTTTTTATTTAAATCCCACAAATTTAAGGGAAATTATAAATTGATTGGGTAGTAAAAAATAAGTTTTATGACATTTCTCGATCTGTTAGAGCACTGTCCCAGGAGTGCTACAACTCTGCAACTAATCAACCTCCATGTTGTTCTCTATCTTACTTTCATTATCTCCTTCCATTTTTGTGGATCGGTATCTGCTGCGGTTTATTTTCCTATTTTCTTTTTCCTGCCTATGAGCCCTCCATACCATTCCTTATGGTTTAATTTGTGAAATGTTTTGTTTTTATACTATTTTCTATTTTATTAGTAAAGTGAACTAATATGATGCCTACAGAGCCTTACCAAATAAAAAAAATAGATCAAGCAGTACTTGAGTTGTTATTGATGAATTGTTGTCCAAGTACTGTAAAAATGAATGAAACCAATTGAAACATTGCTGGGAAAAAAAAAAAGAAAAAGAGAAAAGAAGTAAGTTGTAAGACCTAAACCTGACCGGTAAGATCTATCAAACTAATTGAGCCCCACAATGTTGCAGGCACAAGTGTCTACATATGCTCGGTGGAGTTCAGGAATAACATGCTCATATGGCAGAATAAACTTCTCCACAAACACTTTCTCGCTAGGATGCATAAAAGATGAACATTTTAGATTTGCCACTGGAAGTCCTTTCAACTCCAAAAGTTCCCTGACATGGCTCCGAGGAATCAAGCGCTTTTCTAAGCTGTATGCAAGAAGACATGGATTACTGACCAACTGCAACTTATCACAATCCATTTTCTCTGTCAAAAACTCTATTTTACGGCCCATCAGCTCCTCTCCTAGTTGCAATACAAAAGGGAATCTGCTGACAAGCGTTGTTACCTCCTGCTGGGAAAACCCCAGACTTGTCAAGTTACTTAGCCTTGCATCTATGGTTTTTTGGTTCAGAGAGTAGACAGTGATTAATGCATGCACAAACATTGGGGATGAACGTGAGACCCCTAATTCCTCAGCCCTTTCAGCTCTAATCTTAAGAGTTTCAGGGCTAGATGTTATTGCTCTGGGAATCGACTTAATCAGATAAACAATTTGACGAACAGAGAAGCCACATTTCTCTTGAAGGAAGGAAAGATTGGGTATGACTGAATTTTCAAGGTTTACTGTGATAAGGAACCGACTTTTTTTCACAGCACGCAATAGTTTTTCCACAGAACTGAAAATCGGCATCCAGAACTGGATGTTTTGAGGCAATTTGTGAGTTTAAATGCACCAGGACAAAGTGAAAAGAGGAGGGATATTTGTAGTGGAGAGAAACCAAACTCCGACAGCGCAGCCAACTGGGGCTTCAAACGCTTCTCCACGCTGTACCCAAGGAATGACGGGTCACGCAAAGCAGCAGCTGTGATGTGGGGTTCAGTGACACCGGATTGTCTGAGCAATTGGAGCACAGAATCTGGTTTTTGGGGGGATTTGAGGTGGGAAATATACCTTGATGCTCGAACTGCCTTGTCGGAGAGAAGGCCGCAAGAGCTGATGAGATACTGGACAGCAGCAAATTGGGAAGTGGGAGGTTGGGATTCAGAGCCGGTTGGAGCAGAACTTGAGAGGGAAGAGGTGAAGGCAGCACCAAGAGGAGAGAGACGGGGAGTGAACTTCTTGCGTAATAGGAGCAGCATCGCATTCCCTCTATCCCTAGGTGGGTTTAGGGTTTTGGGTTTTGGGAGAGAGTTTTAGCTGGAGGTTCTAAACTTTCTAATGGAGATTTCGATCCAATTTCTCAAGAGGAATTTATGAATTTTCAATAATTGTATTTAGATCAGTCAAATCCCAATATTTTCTCTTTCAAATTCAATCAGACATTCAGACCTCTCAAAATATTTACTGACTTATCATTGATTCTAATTCAAAATAACCGCAAAATATTTTGCTATTTTATTATTTCGTTAAATTAAGCTAAGACTATCCAAAGCTCATCTTACATGTAAGCAATGTTTTGAAAATTGAATCAGACTGGGCGGTTCAACCAGTTCGACCGGTTATGGGGTTTTCATGCATACATTTCAATTCAGTTTAGCCCCTTAATTATATTTAAATACATGTATTTTTAACTTAATTTGTTAATATTAGGTGTAAAGTGAGTTGCAACTATAGTCCGCCCGTTATTTTGTACGATCATCACTCGATCGGCACGAAGAATCGACAAAAGGAGCAGAAATCCATAAGAATGAAACGGACCAGTCCAAACAATGGAAGAAGACAACAAACAGAAGGCAGTCTGACTCACTTGGAATGGGCCAGTCCACACTCAGAACGGATCGTTCCAAGTTCTCCAAACCTTCCGTATTTGAAGAAGTTGATTTTTACTAAGTTTTCTCCACGTGTTTTTCTCCAAAAGATGACAACTCCTGACGTGTTTCCACACCAAGTCGGTTACAATGCCTATTTAAGCCTTGCCCTGCCCCAAGCAAAGGGAGTCGAGAATTTCTAGGGTTTTAGACACCTTCCAAACTTGACCAGAGAGACAGATGCCGCTAGAGACGAGGAATCTCACTTGGACTAACTCGTTCCAAGGCTAGGACGAGCCGTTCCAGACGAACAGAGCAAGGACTTAGAGAAGAAATCGTGCTGATCTATTGTATTTCTAGTTTTCTATCTCTATGTCTTGTTTACTAGATGAATCCTCCTTTTGTTTAAACATCTATCTCTATGTCTTGTTTACTAGATGAATCCTCCTTTTGTTTAAACATGATTTGTATTGAGTAGATTTGTTTTAGGGGCTATGGTTGAGAACCTTTCACTTGTTGCTTAGTATGTTATGAATATTTAGTTTATTAATTAAAGTAGTTTATGTTTTATTTCTTGTGATTGAATTGTTTGATTGTGTTCGGTACTTGTGAATTTGTGTTATGAACCTTTCGCTCGTTAAAATTGAACATGATCAATGATTTGAATTTATTGTTTAAATTTTTAAATTGCAAAAAATTAATAAAAAAGAGAGTGTTGGCATTTGTTGACACTAGAATCCTCCTCTTTAATTGATTAATATGTTTAAACTATGTGCGACAAGGTAAATTCAAACAATAAATTCCAAAATTGGGCTTATTGATGAACGTGTGAGCTGAAATTCTTTATAATATAGATATAACTTATATAGTTTGAACATGGAAATCCAACACAAATGGTCAATGTCTGCGCTAATATCCTAAAGTTAACGGGTTTAATTTCTGCTGGACGTAGAAGAGAGATAACCTCTATTTCACAGATGGACTACGTCTCCATAAATAAATAAATAGAACTTAAATAATTTAACCTGAATATATAGTTTTCTTATTCTTTCTATAGTTTTCACTTTGAATTTTAGAGGATTTTAGAACATGGATGAGAAATCCATTGGCTGTATATGACGAATTCGTAGTCTCTCTCTGTTTTTTATTTTCTAGATTCACTGTCAAGGGTAAGAAACTTCCAGCAGCGCTGTAGTAAATCTCTAATTAAGGCTTAGCTTGATAGAAAGCTTGACGGAATAAATTTCATGAAATTGAGGTCCAGTGGAATCTACTTCACAAAAACACAACTAAAATTCCCACCAGTGATGATATGCTATTTAGACGATGTTCCGATAGCATAATTCACAAAAAACAAATGAAGCACAGGATTGGATCCGTATTTCCAACATACACAAAATTCGTGCTAAATTTAAGATCTTACTTTTCTCAGAAATTCGAACAAATATTTCCTGTATTAACAACCAGAATCTAGAAGCCAATCCAATACATCTTCTCTGTCACTCCCGTGCTGCTTTTACCAAAATCATTTTCATTTTTCTGGTCTTTCTTTTACTCATACGTAGGATGAATCATATCATCATTCAGTCTGACCCACACTTTTGGTCTCACCTGTAATACTGAGAGAAAGAGAGAGCTGCAACAGCCAAGCACCTGGTTGAAGTGAAACATCTATGCCTTTATTCTCGAAAGAATTTGGGTTTTATAAATGCAAAAAACCAACCTCCTGTAAACCCTATTTTCCAATTTGCCATTTCATGCAGCCTCATTCCAGAAACTCTATATGGAACTGACACCAATTACGCACCTTACCAAGGCTCAAAGTAGCATCTTACCAAGGCTCAATTGAATCGCCTTGAATTTTGCCTTAGTTTATCATTACTATTAATTTATCTTGGGCATGCAATTGGATGATTAGAATTTTGTGAAAATTCTTGTACACACCAACAAACTGTACCAGTTGCACCAGCTGTACCAGCATTCTCGGTCACAGAGCAAATACAAACAGCAGCAAGACACCAGCAAACATATATATATATTTTTTTACAAAAACAACCTGACTCATTGCACAATTAGAGGGTGCATCAGAAATATCATCGAGCACTCAACCAGCTGGAACCTGCACAAACGCTCCAGGATCACAAGTTGAGACGAGGTCAGATTGGCCATAAGCCCTACAATTTGTGAATGTATCTTTCTCGATACTACCTGACTAATAAGAAATAATTACACAAATTACTATCACAATATTTCCACTAGTTCTAGTTGTTGATCTCACAATGCGCACAGCATTTCTATGTTCCCACCGACAGTAGCAACTAGCAAATTATTCTTAAAGACGATAAGCATTCTGTACATAGCAAAAAGAAAAAGTCAAGTTAGAAATGCCATCCATTTTATGTCAACTGTGAAAATTATTTATAACATATCCCCTTCAAAACTAAACTTTTTGTGCAAAAGGGCATTTCCAGCAAAAAGATATCTGCATTTTCAATAAGCACATTTTTTGTGTGAAATTTCAGTTTTCCACCAGAAAAATGAATTATGTTTTTATTTTGATCCCACAAAATATCAGGAAATTATAAATTGATTGGGTAGTAAAAAGCATGTTGTATGACATTTCTGGATCTGTTAGAGCACTATCCCAGGAGTGCTATAACTCTGCAACTAATTGACCTTCATGCTGTTCTCCATTTTACTTTCATCATCTCCTTCCATTCTTGTGGAATGTTTTGTACTATTTTCTATTTTTTTAGTAAATTGAACTAATATATTATGAAATCCTACAGAGACTTACCCAATAACGAAAATGGATCAAACAGTACTTGATTTGTTATTGATGAATTGCTGTCCAAGTACTATAAAAATGAATGAAAGCAATTGAAGCAAGACGAGAAAAGATGCAAGTTATATGACCTAAACCAGTAAGGATCTATCAAACCATTGAAGACCCTCCATGTTGCCAGCACAAACATCCATATATGCTTGGTGGAGTCCTGGAATAGCATCCTCATATGGCATAACAAACTTCTCCACAAACACCTTCTGGCTTGGCTGCATAAAAGACACATATTTCAGATTTGCCACCCGAAGCCCTTTCAACTCCAGAAGCTTCCGGACGCGGCTTCGGGGGATCATTCGTTTCTCTAAGCTGTATGTGAGCAGAGATGGATTAATGACCAAGTGCAACTTATCACAGCCCACTTCCTTCGTCAGAAACTCTATCTTACGGCCCATCACCTCATCTCGCAGGTTCAATGTAGAAGGGTTTTTGCTGACAAGCGTTATTACATGCTGCTGTGAAAGCCCAAAACTTCTCAAGTTAGTTAGCCTTGCATCTATTGTTTGTTGGTTCAGTTGGCATGCAGTAATTAATGCATACACAAACATTGGGGATGAACGTGAGACCCCCAATTCCTCCGCCCTTTTAGCTTTAATCTTCAGAGCTTCAGGGCTAGATGATATTGCTCCAGGAGCGGCTCTAATCAGCCGAGTAATTTGAGGAACAGAGAAGCCGCATTGCTGTTGGAGGAAAGATAGGTTGGGTATGACATAATTTTCAAGGTTTAGTGTTAGAAGGAACCGAGCAGTTTTCACGGCAAGCAATAGACTGTCCACAGAACCGAAAATGGGCGTCCAGAACTGGATGTTTTGTGCCAATTTGACAAGTTTGAATGCATTTGGAGAAAATGAAAAGAGGAGGGAAATCTGAAGTGGAGAGAAGCCAAGCTGGGACAGCTGGGTCATCCTGGGCTTCAAACACTTGTCGACACTGCATCCAAGGAATGAGGGTTCCCGCAATGCAGCAGCTCGGATGTGGGGTTCAGTGACACCGGATTGTCTGAGGAATTGGAGCACAGCATCTGGTTTCTCGGGGGATTTGAGGTGGGAAATGTACTTGGATGCTCGGAGAGCCTTGTCGGAGGGGAGGCCGCATGAGCTAATCAGGTATTGGACCGCGAATTCAGAAGGGGGAGATGGGGATTTGGGGACAGTTGGAGTGGACAAGTGTCGAGAGTGGGAGGAGGTGGCGAAAGGAGAGAGGCGGGGAGTGAGGTCCTTGCGATTGCGAAATAACAGCAGCAGCATCCGCATCCGCATCCGCATACCCACTTTAGCGTTTAGGGTTTTGGGAATTGGGAATTGGGGGAGAACCGAAGAAGTGAGAAGTGGCTAAACGGAAACGCTTCAAGATAGCAACAATCAGATTCAAACAAAATTTTGCCATTATGTCAAATACCAGAATATATATATATTTTTTTTCATTTTTTACATAAGGTAAATACAAAATGTTTATTTTTTTTCTTACAATATAGGTACAAGTGATAGCAACATGCAGCTTTTTTTTTTTTTTAAAAAAGTAGACAATTCAAATTTAATAAAAAGTTCTCTCCAGAAATTTTTAATTGTAGTAAAGATAATTTTATTTTGATTTAAAAAAATCACTAGAACACCAACAGTATGTACCATCAACTTTTATGGCAACAAGTACTCACTTATATGAACAATAACAATAAATAAAAATACTTGTCATTTTTCTAAATAAACTTCAGAGAAAAAAATTATTACTGCAACCACAATAACGGAAGTTTGGACTTCTTTCTAACTAATACTAAATGGTGCTTCCGCAATATCAATTATTTTATCACAAGACTATTGAAAAATATATTTACGCCGTTAATGAAAACAAAATAAAATTATTAATTTCAATTCGTCGCGTTTAAGGGTTTAAAATACATAATTATTCAAAATGAAATTGTAGTAATTTGTTGATCCTACGAACTATGCCAGTATTATTACTTGATAAATAAATTAAAAATATTGTCGAATATATTGGTAAGTAATTAACAAATTTCAAAATTTAGAAATATTTGAGTTGAAATAGAAAAATATAAGGAAATCATAAGCTCGAATTGAAAAAGGGGCTTGTGTTAGTTGTAGACTCGTAGTTCATATTATTAAGTATTTAACGACATAAAATTTTTTTAGAAAAGATTATGGAACAAAATAAAAAACATCGACGATGCTACGGTAAGGTCCTCCATATAAATTGGTATCAATTTTTTAGAACAAGAGGAAGAGCAATTCAGGCTGGTGCCCGTACCTAGTGATGAAAACTCGGATACGGATATGAATACGGATTTTTATCCGTATCCGCAATGTTTGGTAAACGGATATCCGTTTTCATCTACTCAATCCGTAGTCCAACTATATAATGCAAAAGTAGATCTTTGAAACGGGGAATCGAACCCACGATCCATTGGATATAATCCAGCGACACAACCACTTGACTACACTGATATGCTTGATAAATATGTTTTATATCTATATATATCTTAATTACTTGACAATGTATAAATTAGGATTAGGTTTTAAGGGGGTTAAAGCAGCTTCATTTGGAATTTTTAGTACAAATAAAATTTAAGAAGAAGGGAAAGGTTTAGACCAATGAAAGGCCTTTTTTTTTTTATCTCCATGGTAACTCCGTTGCTGATATGCAAATAAAATATTCGTTGCTGAGCTGGATCAGAATTATTCTTGTTTATGTCAAACGTCAAACTTAGGGGTGAAAATAGGTTGTGTATCACGATATATATATATATTCCCTTTTTCTGGGCTTGTTCACTGGTTTTTACTTGAGTTGGACAATATATTACTTCATTGGCTGGCTTAGTCATGTAATTTATGATATACAACTACTTTTTTATTACTTGGGTTAAAAATGTACAAATGCAACTAACACATTTTTATTATTCTTATAAAAAGCGAATGTAATGATGTGTGGTATGTTGATGTGCGATAAATTTTACAAAAAAATGCTAAAAAAGATGAATAAAAAAGATTAAAATACAATCCGTATCCGACAAAATATATTCGTATTCAACTCCGTATCCGATAATATCTGAACCGTATTCGTATTCGTTTAATATCCGAACCGTATCCATATCCGAATGCATCCGTATTTGCATCCGTATCCGAAAAAAAATATGGATGCAGATATGGGAAGACCAACATCCGCTCCGTATCCGATCCGTTTTCATCCCTACCTGTACCCATTAACCCTAAAAGCCGGGCACAAACCCATTATGATCCAATGCGCCACTGTCACTGGCTTCTCCTCCAGTGCGCCAGCCACTGACTTCTTTAGATGTGTATTGTTAAATTTAATTAAATTTTATGTTTATTATTAAATTTAAATTTTGATTTAAGTTCATTAAAAAAAATTTACGGTAGATAATTTGTGTGAATCGTCAGAGCATAAAAAGCATTCTTACAAGTTACAACGCATGCGAACAAAATATATTAATGTGACACATTTGTTATCACTTAACTAACAACCATTGGGTATCATATTAATGATGTGTTTATTTATTATAATATAAGTTTGCGTATGTTTCCATTACTTCATACTTCATACATTTTTTAATTTTAAGGTTAAGCATTTTATTTTAACAATTAGTTTGCAGAAAAGATATTATTTGATAAAATATTGGAGGATGCTAAAAAAATTTGCTAAATGTTTTTGCATAATCTATATGCATTCCAATTGGCTTTTTCTAAAAACCCTGGAAATGCTTTTGTATTAATTACAGCTTTCTAAATATGTAAAAATTATTATACGTCATTCCGTGATTTGTACAAAAATGTAAAATTAACGTAGATGATTAGCAACCGGTTAGAAGAAGGAGATCTATCGTCCACAAATTGTTTCATGAATTTTTAAACAACAAAATTTCTTCTGCCGAATGATTTTGAACTTCAAAATTTCTGGTTTGCATTGTACTAGCTTGGCAAGCAGAAGACAAAAGATATGCAACACTTGATTATCTTTTTATCAAACAAAATGTAACTCTTTTTAATTTTTTATAATCAACATAGCTTGATTTAGATACGAATGAAGAGATATTAAGGTTGTGCTTCAGAACTCACATAATAAAGGAAGGGGAGGGGACGGAGAGGTCAGGAGAGGAAGGATATGGTGTGACAAGAACTAAAGTAAACAATTTTACTTGCTCCAGAGGTTAAAACAAGGAGAAAGGAAGGAAGAAGCAATAATAGATTGAGGTGACCATTTTATGCTTTGAGATCATGTCCATGTCAAAAGCTTTGGAGGATATTTATGGGGCCGTTTGGATGGGGCTAGGAATAGCCAATTCCTAGGAATTTGCTATTCCTAGACATAAATCTCTCTCACAAAGTTACACATTTCCCAATATTTTCCGCCTAGGAATAGGAATAAGAGGAATAGTCTATTCCTAGGCGGAAAATATTGGAAAGTGTGTAACTTTGTGAGAGAGATTTATGTCTAGGAATAGCAAATTCCTAGGAATTGGCTATTCCTAGCCCCATCCAAATGGCCCCTATGTAATTTAATATATCTTACTCTGTCTCCACTCCGATTTGGGAGTAACAAAAACCAAGCTTAATGGAACTGACTCATCTTCATTCTCCTTCCATTCCCCTCTCGTTTTGATGCTGTTGCAAGTAACTAGCGTCCCTATCCCTTACATTCCGTTCCTCTCCTTCCAAAATCGCATCTTGCAGCATACCCTAAGGAAATTTGATACGTTTTTTTTATCATTTTCTTTTCTACAAACCAAAGGTTGCTTTTGTAATTTAGTTTGTGTAAAATCAAAGATTTCATTAATGATAGCTTTGGTTAAAATTATCAGGGATGAAAACATGTTGGGTGAAGTTTAGTTTGGTTTTAAACGATAAAATCGAATGTGAATTTAACAGAGCAAAATTTTTATAATTCCAATACATAGTTGAATCCAATAAGTAATTTTAATAATATTGAAAATGCATGAAGATCTATGTCGTTCATTTTATTGTTGGATAAGGATAGAGTTTGGATATTTTTCAGTTGTTCTGAACTTTCTAATGGAGATTTTGATCAAATCTTCTCGAGAGGAATTTATGAATTTTCAATAATTGTATTTAGGTCACTCAAATTTCTCTATATATAGAGTTATGCGATGGTGAGTTGCAACTCACCAACCCTAAATTTAGTTCAACATGACTGATCTAAACCGTCCAATATGATTTATCTATTGAAATCTTCATGCAAACCAAATTTTATATTTTTTCGAAATTTTAAGTATTTTTTTGACCCATAGAGAGATCATATTGGATCGATTTGGAACGGTTTGTGATGTATCTCACCGTAGCTAAACTCTCTCTCTCTCTCTCTATATATATATATATATATATTGGCTAAAGTATACTCCAGCATACGAATCAAACCCGTATGCTGGAGTCGTTTTTCAAAATTTAAAATTCAAACAGTCGATCCAAATCGTTCAAGTTGTTTACCATATAAAAATATCCTTCAAGACCAAATTTTATATTTTTCGAATTTTTTTCTATATATTATGCTATTTTCAAATTGAAGGGTCAGAAATACTCCTTTATAGTATTTTTTGAAAATAGCATAATATATAGCAAAAAAATTCGAAAAAATATAAATTCTGGTTTCCCAGGAGATTTCAATATGGAGAACAATTTTAACGGTTCGAATCGACTGTATAAACTTTAGATTTTGAAAAACGACTCCAGCATACGGACGATCCGTATGCTGGAGTATACTTTAGCCAATATATATATATATATATATATATATATATATATAGTTTTGCTATGGTGAGTTGCAACTCACCAAAGGATCCGTGAGTTGCGATCAAAACTGCTATATCTAGTTCAAAATGATCGATCCAAACCATCTAATACGATCTCCCTATTGAAATCTCCATGCAGACCAAAATTTATATTTTTTCAAAATTTTTAAGTATTTTTTTCGGATTTTTAAAAACTACTGTTTTTGAACGGTTCAGAACTAATTAGATTAATGATTTTCTAAAATTTAAAAAAAATACTTAAAAATTTCGAAAAAATATAAAATTTGGTCTGCATGGAGATTTCAATAGGGAGATCGTATTAGACGGTTTGGATCAGTCATTTTGATCTAGATATAGCAGTTTTGATCGCAACTCATGGACCCTTTGGTGAGTCGTGACTCACGAGAGGGTCTGTGAGTCGCGCTCAAAACTTCTAGATCTGGTTCTTGATCTTGATCTTGCTAATAACTTTTATCCAAGTCTTCATGAAATGCATCTTCTTCCTATACAGCTTAAAGAAGATTGTTAAATGTCAAATGATATTGTTTTGTAATCGACAAACTTAGAGACGTTTAGTACAACACCTATCATAAGGCACTTCTATGGTTTCTTCTCAAATAAATTATCACAAAATTTATGAGAAGGTGCACCCACACATGTGCAACTGAACCTATGATCAGATCAGCATCTAATCAAAGATCTTATGTAATCCATAGTTCAAATCACAGACTTTGAGATTTCAATATCATCGTAGACTTGCTTCTTCAAACGGTCCGTTTGAACACCTCAGACGGTCCGTTTGGAATGCACCCGAAGCTTGTAAGGAAATTCAATCATTGAAAATCCTTTATGCTACAAGTCAGTATTCTGAATCCATTATGCTCACACAACATTCTGGTCTACAGATTACACCACGACTCGTCTCTCTGCCACTTGAACAATTCAACTTACCTTTAAAGAACTATAGAAAAAACAGTCCTTTAATATCACCATGTAACACCATGTCACGTGGTATAAGGAATAGTGAATAATCAAACTATTTCTATTTGTCACAACTCTTAAACTTATCCAAACAGACCCAAATGATCTTGACTTGTTTAATGAGATTTCACAAAATTCAAGACTGAACTAACTCTAGTCATGAATGTGACAAATCAATATGTCAAGTGCAGCGCATATATTAAATCTCAATAACTCGAATCGCTATCCAACAAGCATTTAAGTTGTCAAATATCACTTACTATGTCTCTAAGTTGGCAAATTGAATTGGCAATCTGATTACAATCAATTCCAATCAATTATCCTCAACTTACATAGTTAGTATGTCAATGATCACTAATTATGAGATTATGTAACAAGAAGCAAATAATAGAAAGAAAGTTCATTTAGCACCTTAAACCACAATGTTTAAGTACTAAACATATCACCATCCACAATCTCAATGTCAAAAACCAGCACCAAAAGAATAACATTAAGTACTATACTTTATCAAAATCTGAAGTATACAAAGTATTATGGAGCAAAGATATGTGTGTCTCCCTCAAGGAAACAACAAATTGCATGTGCCAATTCTCAGAATTGCACCATCGCAATAATTCTCTATTCAATAACTTTTACTTCATGTTATGACAAATAATACATATCTAAACCATAAGCAAAATGCTATGTAACTTAAACCACATTAAGATACAATGAATAAGCATTTATGGTTTCAGATTATAGTACTTCAATCAAGTCCAGAAACATATACATAAAAAGTCCACAATAATAATCTCTTAGTATGTCAATCATTTACTTGACTTGTCATCAAGCTTAACTAAATGAGTAATGTTCGTTTAGAAACGAACAACACCAAACAGTGAGATTTACTTATAAGTAAATACCATCACTAATTACTCAAGTGTTAACTTATGATTTTCATATTGTAACTCAAATCTTATTTGACTTCATTCTAAGATGCCACCTCATTGCGCTTCTTGTACTTGTCAAAAATTTAATGAGCTTACAATTCCAGTCAATGATTCATTATACTAATCAATAGAGATTATATATACTGTGATTTAAATCTCCAACACAATCTACTCTGCAACACAAAGCAAGTAGTATTGTCAGAGGTATGCAGTCCAAACGGTTCGTCTCCACTGGCAGACGGTCCGTTTTACTATCCTGACTCAGTTTCTGACTTGTTCCTTTAGGACTTCTCATTGAATGTGATGTCTTATAAGTACATCCCGATCCTCTATAAGACAATACGACATTGTAATGTCCTGCAATACATGTACATTAATGTCTTTTCAATTAGAGATCAGGGATTGCATATTATTAAGCCAAAATCACATAGAGACAAGCACTCCGTTAGCACTGTCAACATGTAATCTTGCCGTCCAATCCAAAATCAATCCAAAAATAGTGCAAACTCTGCCACGATGACAAAAAAAAAATCTAGGACAATCAATCAAATCTCGCGTACAAAGCCACACCATCCTTGACCAACTCAATTGTCGCAAGATGTCAGAATTTGGATAGACACACGAGTCTAATGTTCCAAATTCACCTATTGTGTGCTCTCACACATCACTTGCCAACACCAAAACGTGTTATACAAGCCATCACAGTTAGGTGAGAAAGTACCATATGTACTATCCATCACCATCAACAAGCAAATACAAGAGGGACACTCATGAAATTATCGAACGGATAACTTCAATCACAATTTAACAATTTATAATGCTTGTTCTGGTTAAGGTATATAATAATCAGAAATATTTCATATGGTCTGTTTGATCCATCAAATAGTTTATTACCACATTAAATGTCAGACGGTCCGTTTGAACCACCAAACGGTCCATTTGAAATATCATAAGACACACCACTCTTTGGTTGTCTACCAACGAGCTTTGAAACGATCCGTCTAACCACCAGACGGTCCGTTTGAAACTCAAAACTCTGATATTTTTTATTATGGCATTCAACAAACCTCAGAATCAGTATCTGATTATCATCTAATTTTCTAAACCTTGATCACGGCATTCAATTGCCATATCAAGTCTAGATGAGACAACACCAATCCATGGTTTCTCTCGTTTTGGTACTTGGTCCGGTCTCGGGTCAAATACACAACATAAACCGTTAGATTATCACTTAGATAACTATAAAACAAGTTTGGCTTACACTTCTATAATCTCTGGTCTATATGTGTCTCAAATTCTGATTTATTTCAGTGTTTTCTTTAGTTTATGGCAAAATCCAAAAACCAACAGCAACCAGCCCATACTGGCGTAATCTGATTTCAAATCGCAAGATCTCCTTCATACTTCGATGAAAAATTTTGATTCAACCCTCTCTGGAAAGCACACTCATAGTACTATCCAACTATGGCAATCACAAATTTTCAATAAGTTCAGAAGTATAAGAAACATCTACTGAAATTCAGACCAAAAACACCATGTTCAGATCCTTATCAGAAAAGACCTGAATTGCAAACACAAATTCTCTCTCATGGTTTATGCAAAAATTGCAAATTTAGACTTTCTGGAAAGATCTCCGAAAGACCTATCTCCAGTCCAAATTTGACAGAAAAACGAATTTCCATGTGGGAGAATTTTGACTCGCATTACAGCAAAGTCAGAAATTCCAGAAACCAGACAGACTGATATCCTCTGATTGCGAGGCCCTTTACTCTCTGTATACTTGCTTGATTTTCGAGTTCTTGGACATTCTGGAAACTAGACTCAATGCTCTTTCCAACGCCCCAAACCTCACTCAAATCAGACAAACAGATTTTGAGTTATGCCTCGTCGAAATCAGGCAACAAAATCAGAAATTTCTGTTTCTGGACAGAACTTAGGGTTTCCCCTAATTTTCATTCTAATCACGAAATTAAGCACACAAATCATCCATGAATGACCAGAAATTATAGAAATTAGGCTTAGGTATCAATTCCAACCGAAAAGGAACCTATTGCTCTGATACCAATGGTAAGTAAATACCGCAGCGGAAATCGGTTTCCCAAGACCTCGAGCGATTCCTTTCACAATATAATACCCTAGCCTTCGCCAAGCCGTCTGGACCATCGTCTTCTATGCACCAGTAGAAAGTAATCACATATAGGACTACTCTCACACTATCCACAGCCTCCATACTTAGACTACTGCCACACCTCTCAAACAATGTTTGCTGTACTTGGAGAAATCCAAGCACAAGAAGTGAAACTCTTTCTATTCTTTCTCTCTCTCTCTGTTGAGAATGGAAGAGACTCTGAAGAGACTCTTCAGAAAGGGATAGAATCCAGAGAGCCCCCTCATCTGAATAATATGATATATATAATATATCAATCGTCCAAAGGCGAAACGCCGCCTGTCTGGACTCTTACGCAAACGGTCCGTCTGGACTCCCAAACGGTCCGTTTGGTAATGTCTCCACTTCAATATTCTAACACCGACCCTTGAACAAGATTTAGAAATCTTGATCGCAACTCACCGATTCTTTGGTGAGTTGCAACTCACCATGGAAAAATTCTCTCTATATATATATTGTTTCAAGTTCGATCAGACCTCTCAAATATTTACAACTGACTTATCCATTGATTTTAATTCAAAATAATCGCAAATGCTGCTATTATATTGTTTCATTAAAAAATTTAAGCCAATGACTATCCGAAACTCGTGTTCACTCCACCCAAAAAAAAAAACACGAATGAATACTTGCAAGGGGTTCGAGTTTAATAAATAGGAAACAGAAAAAAACAAGATAGCGGGTGGATGGATTCATCAAAATAAATGAGCACTCCTATATTCCGATATTCATCAAAATAAAGCAGCAACTAGGAAGCAAACCTAGTAATTTAAACCAATAATTAATCCCAGACTCTCAACAGAGAAAGCTTCAATTTCACAGAACGGTAATCCTTTCCTTAGTAATTTAAACCAATAATTAATGGCACGTATGTTCGCCAGATAAACATCTAGAATACAAATCTTATACAGCTTCAGTAATACCCCTTCATGAACGGAGATACCTGATTTACCAATTTTTTCCCCTCAGTTTCTCTTAAGATATTAGATTTAAAAGAACAATGGTTCAGATGGCCAATCATATAGTGCAGTCTCAAATTGTACCAAGGCAGTCGGTGAGTATAGGTCAAATTTTGTTTCTGATGAAAAAAAGAACCACCTTGTTCGAAAACAAATTATATCATGTGCATGTATGAAATCCCTACGAATTTATAGTGCACCAGGCACCCTTCACTATTCAAGAATCTATTTTTTTCCAGCAGTAGCATCAGCATGTGCTTGTGGATCCTTGGAATAGCATGTTTATACAGCAGGATGAACTTCTCCACAAAATGCCCCTCAATTGGATTCACAAAAGATGCAAATTTCATATTGCAAACAGCTAGAATTAAGGAAAACTGGATTTCAGCACATCAATATTGCCACAAATTGTGTCCTTTATCAGGAATTCCATTATTCTGACAACCGCATCCTCTGCTACCACCAACAATCTAGGGGCTTTACCAAATCATAATGGTTACCTAGCCTGTGAAAGTCTAAGACTTCTCAAGCTGTTTAGTTTTGCTCTAAGATGCATTTGGTCAAAATGTATACAATAAGTAAAGCTTACCTGATGAATGCACACAGCACACTGGCCAACTCCTCAGCCCTCTCAACTTTCATCTTAAAAAATGTTCCTGTGCACAGACTGCCTCGTCTGGAGCATACAATCGATACCACCCTCAGTCATACCCTATACCCATGGTACTAGTTCATATCAGTTTGGGCAGAGAGGACCAATAGGGGACTAATCATATGCTACAATCTCAGGTCACATTTTGGATCATCATCCCATGCTCCATCAAACACAATAAAGACACGTACGTTAAAGTTGAAAATTGAGAGTTAAAGCTTCACAAACTCAATGGTTTATATTCAGTTGCCACATCAGTAAAACGTGGGGCTCTGTATTCACTTTAAAATATATAAAACAAATAACAAAGGTAACTTACCAACCTAATTGGTAATATCTAATGCGAGACCTCAATCTGCAAGGATCTATCAAACCATTTTATGTCCCACAGGTGTTGCCAGCACAAGCATCTACATATGCTCGGTGGAGTCCGGGAATAGCATGCTCATATGGCAGAACAAACTTCTCCACAAACCCCTTCTCGTTTGGTCTCATAAAAGACATAAATTTTACATGTGCTTTTGGTAGCCCATTCAATTGAAGAAGCTTCCTAACAACATACCGGGGAATTAGCCGCTTCTCTAAGCTGAAATTGAGCAGAACTGGATTTTGGACGACATACAACTTATCACAACCCACTTCCTTTGTCAGAAACTCTATTTTAAGGCGCAAAACCTCCTCTCGTAGGTTCAATACAAAAGGTTGTCCGCTGACAAGGTTTATTACCTCCTGCTGTGAAAGCCCGAGACTTGTCAAGTTACTTAGCCTTGCATCTATGGTGCGTTGGTTCAAAGAGCACACTGTAATTAGTGCATACACAAACATTGGGGATGAAGGTCTGACCCCCAATTCCTCGGCCCTTTTAGCTTTAACCCTCAGAGCTTCAGGGCTAGATCTGATTGTTCTAGGAGCGGATTTAATCAGCCGGGCAATTTGAGGAAAAGAGAAGCCACATTGTTCTCGAAGGAAAGATAGGTTAGGTATGGCAGAATTTTCAAGGTTTGCTGTGATAAGGAACCGATCACTCTTGACGGCAAGCAATAGACTGTCCACAGAACCGAAAATCGGCAACCAAAACTGGATATTTTGAGGCAATTTGGTAAGTTTAAATGCAGCAGGGCAAAGTGAAAAGAGGAGGGAGATTTGAAGTGGAGAGAAAGCAAGGTCGAGCAGCGCGGCCAACTGGGGCCTCAAACGCTTCTCCACACTGAACCCAAGGAATGACGGGTCACGCAGAGCAGCAGCTGTGATGTGGGGTTGGGTGACACCGGATAGTCTGAGGAATTGGAGCACAGAATCTGGTTTTTGGGGAGATTTGAGGTGGGAAATGAGCCTGGATGCTCGGAGAGCCTTGTTGGAGGGGAGGCCGCAGGAGTCGATGAGGTATTGGACCGCAAATTGGGAGGTGAAAGGAGTGGAGAGAGAGCGAGAGAAAGAGGAGGTAGAGGTCCTTGCGATTGCGAAATAACAGCAGCAGCATCGCATTGTCTCAGGTTTTGGGAGGGTTTTAGGCCGGAAGAACAGAATCTGGTTTGTCAGGAGATTTGAGGTGGGAAATGTCCACATGAGCTAATCAGGTATTGGACCGCGAATTCAGAAGTGGGACTGCCGAGAGGAGATAGGCGGAAAGTTGGGTTCTTGCAAAATAGTAGCAGCATCGGGTTCCCTCTAGGTTAGGTCAGGTCGCTGGGTCGCCAGGTCGGGTAGCAAAATTTGCTGAGAAACCAACTGAGAGCGAGAGAGAAGGGAAGAGAGTCGGATATGGGTTTGTAAAATTGTAAGTTGTAACTGGGTCGAGTTCGCGTCGCTTGACTGCTTGAGCATTAAATCGGATTGATTTAATCCCACTCAGCACTCAGCACTCAGCACTCAGCACTCAGCACTTGACTCGGCACAGGGAAGTGTGCTGTGTGCATTGCTTTCCTTACTCTCACGATTGGAGATACACTCCTATTTTTTTTAATAATGATCAAAATACTCCAGATTTATTTGCATCCGTAGAAATATGATGTGAGATTTTTTAGGGTTTTTTGGTTATTAATATAAATTTTGGAGTGTAGGAAAGCAATTCCACTCGGCACTGGGACCTGAAGAGCTAATAGTTACCGAGTCATTTGCAATTGGTCTGACCGGGTCAATATTTCATCCCAAAGACTTGTATGAATAGTCTTGTACGTTATGCTAAGATTGGCTGCTTCACATAACCATTTTTTTTTTTTCTGTCTGTCTCTGTTTTTTTTTTTTTTGAAAAAAAAACTAAGAGGTAATATTTAATGGAAAATTCTTTTATAGACACAAATTATGAACCCGAATTTTACTCACAATCATTCATAATTTATAAGAATTATTATTATTATTTTTTAAGATGAACTACTTGTTTGACCCTATTTTATGGTGCCAATTCACGAAATAATTGAGTTATTTCACGGTTGATAAATACAAGGAGTTTTGGAGAATTTATCAAAAATACCAAATAGATCCCAAAAATCATGCGAAAATACCAAAAAATCCAGAAAATAATGAAGAATATCATGGTGCTTTTAGAATGGTCAAAGGAGCTACAGAGTGGCCATTTTATGCAAAGAAATCCTTATATTTGAAGAAAATAAATAAAATAGGTGGAGGGGTCTTTTCAGAAAATTCTTGATATCATTGAGTTCTACATAATTTTTTGAGAATGGGGGTAAATTGTCATGAAAGAATTCCAAGGGAAAGATCCTCAAATTATTTCTTTCATTTCGGCAACAAATAAAAATTGGATAAAGCAATAATTGGAGACAAACAACGGTGAAAGAAATGGAGAAGGGAGAAAACTGGTTTAAACCATCCCTCCGTACAAGATGAAATATGGCTGTGTCGGGTCTTCTGTACACCATGCGCTGATGGCTAATGAATGAGGTTGGCCCATAGAAAGCTGAGTGCATACAAAGAAATCTAGAGGAATGTCGCTGAGATGGTTTCAAAAATGATCTCTTCACCAAATAAAGAAGGATGCACCTGGAGTTCAGAGAACGAATGGAGACAAAGGATTCGGGACCCATAAGAAAGGGACTTGGTGTACCGTATACCATGTGCAGCCAAAACAAGGAAAGAAGAAGGGAGAAACAAACTCAACAGAAGTCGTTGAGGAAGAAAAGAGTCGTAACCGCCGGGCTTTGGATGGATTCATCGAACCTAGACGGAAAGAAAGTTGGGGTCTTCGCCTATATAAGCACCAGACCAAGAGCAGCAGGGCAGAACACATTCACTCGGAATTGGACACAACCACCAAGAAACAAAGAGAGAGAGAGAAAGAGGAGATAGGCATTTCGTAGAACACTTGATAGGTTAGAGAGAGGAGTGGAATCCCTTGTAAGAAGCTTCAAAGAAACAGTTTAGAAAGGTATATTAGGTGAAGGTAAGCTCGATTTTGTAAAGATTTGGTTGCAATTTGCATCAGAATTGTGGAATTTTGAAGAAATATCGATTAATTTTGATTCTTTCGTGGTTTAGATTTCTTTATCGAATTTCTTGATTTCTAGATTGATAATATGTCAATTAGATCGTCTGAACTCTTCCTCTCTCTCGTTATGATAGCTATTTTTGAGAGTTTAAGCTATAGTTTCTATAGTCTTAGACAATCAGCGCATAAAATCGATAAATTGCTCAACTTCTATGTCGATTTCAGTTTCGATTCCTCTTTAAGTCATATACAAGTGTTTATCTGATGTTCTTGAAGCTTAGGCCATGGTTTCCTTGGTCCTAGGCGATTAGTTAAAGTGAATTTCGTAATTGTATAGAAATCAAGAATCGACTTTCAAATTCAGATATGCTTCTCTCTTTCTTCCTCTTTCTTTCCATTCCCTGACCTTTCTGCATCTCTTCTCTCACGGTTTATGCTGAGGTTTCCTCAGATATAGACCGAGAAGAGGTGGCTTAACTTGAAGCTATGCTCATGTTAGGCGAATCCATGGCTTAAGTTGAGGTTTCCTCATCTTTAGGCCTAGATTTCTGCAATTTGAGTCGTCAAAGGCTCAAATTGAGGAATCTGTTGTACATTTGTAGATATCTAGATGTTATGCTGCCCAAATTTCTTTAGAAAATCCATAAGTTTAGGTCAGATTGTAAATAGGAGATCAAGTATAAATTCTGGTATTGTTTGTCAATAACTGAAATTGAGAGGGTCTGAGTGCTTAATTCGATCTTCAAGAAATGTTCTTACTGCCTCTTATAATCTGAAGCCTTAGTATTTCTTTTCTGGTAATCCATTTCATATTGCAAAGGACTATAGTGCTTCTGTTTAATTAAGAGAGATATGGAGACTAACTGTTAAAACCCATTGTTGTTTTAATTGTAATTGCAAATTAAACCAGGGACCAATTGGTAAATATGAGTATGGGTATTAATTATTGTGACTTTTGTTGTATGAGTATTGAGGTATATGGGTATGGCTGTTGTTGTTCTTTCACATGATGTTATCATCTTGTACTTGCTGTTACATTACCCAGTCAAACCGAAGCTAAACCTCAATAAGATTAGGTTGCATGGATGATGAAAGGTAGTATAGTAGGAGGTCAACCTGAATTGCTAAGTCAAAATGCCTAGAATAAACAGCAGCTCGTTGAGTTCATTTCACTGAAATTGATCCTCGTTTCTTTTTTCCAAACTGAATTTGTTTGAGGCCAAATATGGTTTATTGTGCATTGTATAAGTGTAACTCAGATTAATGTAATAAGTTCCTTTAAATAAAGATCTTAACATTACAAAGGCCAGCACGCGTAAGCCAAGGTGTAAACTCCAAATTAGTGTGAAGAATGTACTGGGTATGACCAATTAATATACGTCGTGATGGTAATTGCGTATAAAAATTACTTTAAAGTCTTCTCGGTACCATTCATTTCTCACCGGTACTAACTCTCTCCCTTCCTGCCGTACCAACATTGGGTCTTGGCATGAAATTAGACAAATGTAACACAATTAAACCAGACCATCGTGTTCTCTTATGCCTCACAATTCTAATCGGCTCACTCCCAACCACTATAGCAGCACTGATCGCCGGAAAACATAAATTAAAACTTATAAGGACTGAATTGAAGAACCGCTTGTTAGTAATTGTTTAGAACAACGCAACGAAAACAGAGACCGACATCATCGTCTCCTTGGTCTCACGATGCTCCCAAGCCCCTTCTCTGAAGTCGTGATGGACGGAATTTCTATCGGGTACAGACCCGGTTAGCTGTCAAAGCTCGTCTCCTTCGTTTGAACTCAGCACCTCTCCCTGTTAGATCTTCTATGGCAAACGGGTCACAGAAGTTATCGGACACCCATTTCACGAAATTCGTTTAAAAGATAAAGAATAAAAGTTAAAGATAACGGCCCATTAAGAACCAAGCCTGATAAAAGAAAAGGCCCAAAGATGGAAATTAATCGAAGCCCAACGAAAGTTGCTCGCCACCCTACCAAGTCCAGTCAGCAAACACCTTAGACTCTCTTGATGACGTGGCCCAATCAGAATTCGCCAAATCAGCAGAAACTTTAAAAATTCATTAAAAATAGTATACAACTCAGAAAAATACAAATAAAATATTCATAAAATTATAAAAATCTAAATAAACCAAATTCACTGATACTTTGATATGAAGTTATGTCAAAGTAGCGGCCTTTTATATTTTTGAAGTATTTTCGCTATAAAAATGAATTTCATAAATCTTAAAAATATAATAAAATTGTATAATATTCTCTTTTAACAAAATTCTTAAAACTCAAGCTAAGTATTTTCAAGATATAAAAGATTTCAATGTTGATATTTTCAAAGGCTAAGTATTTTCAAATAACAAATATTTTCAAAACTACAAAAGTCAAAATAATAAACTTTTTAAATATCTTTTAGTAAAATTTTCAAAATCAAGACCTAAATATCCTCAAATAGTAAATGATTTCAAAAGTGATATTTTCAAAAACTAAATACTTTCAAAAACAAGTATTTCCGAAATTATAAGAAAATAATTTCTAAAACCCAAAAGTATAAAAGGACAAAGTGAATGAAAATTGTAAAATACCAATATACAAAGAGAAACGTCAGAAAATTAGAAAGTCAAAACGCGAACCCAAAGTCAAAACCGAAACCTCTTCGTTTGAGGAAAAGTCCCTCTCTAGGGTTGAGATCAACCTCAGATGACTTGAAATTGGATTTTTATCAAATGACCCCCTTGTCTGAAAAATTCAAGTTTTGTTCTCATAAGAAGCCGTTAACGGGCCTGAGAACCAACTCTTATTAAGAAGGTCGCCCAAGAGACCCCTAGGGTTGTAAAAGAACCAACTCTTATTAAGAAGACCGCCTAAGAGGTCCCGAGGGTTGTAAAAGATCCAACTTTCACAAGAAGACCGCTCAAGAGGTCCCGAAAGTTGTAAAATCCCTTTATTCTCACAAGAAGACCGCCTAAGAGGTCCCGAGAACCAACTCTTATTAAGAAAGCCGCCCAAGAGGCTCCTAGGGTTGTAAAAGAACCAACTCTCACAAAAAGACCGCCTAAGAGGTCCCGAGGGTTGTAAAAGATTCAACTTTCACAAAAAGGCCGCCTAAAAAGGCCCCGAAGGTTGTAAAACTCCTTCCACTCTCACAAGAAGGCCAGCCGTTGTCCCGAGAGTTATCAAACAGTTTCGATCGATCTTAAACAATCTAAATTGACTCTAAAACAACTTTAAACAAATGTAAAGAACCTTAAACAACTCCAGTCAACTTTAATCAACTCTAAACAACTTCGAGACGGCTCCAAGTGAAGAAAACTCTCCATTCAAGCGAAAACCAAAACTAATCCTCATCCTAGAAACTTTAGAATTTTAGAAGTTCCTTAATTGAGTCCTGTCAATTAAGTCTGGTACCATCAATTAAGTCACTTTAAGAAGCGATTCCTCCTAGCCCATTACGTATTTCCTTTAGACCCCTTAATCAGAGGTTCCCGTAGGCAACTACGGGGTAATTAACAATAGGGGCTTGCGCCTATTGGAAAGAAAGGACCCGCAAAATTAATAAACCCTCGTATGAAGCGACTCTTGTTCTGGTTCTCTTGTTGTCAAGAGACACTCAGCGCAGAGATCGAACCTTAAGGGGGGTGAATCTAAGACTTATTCTAATTTCTCGAGGAAATCCTTTCATTCTTCGAGGGATGACGAAAAAGTCCACACAGATTCTCTGGCACGCCCGGTGGGACATCTTTCTCCTCTCATCTTTGGGGTTTTACGTAAAGGCTAAGAAAATTAAATGAGCATCCCTAACAGTAACATTGCGGTTGTGTCATTGCAGGTTAAAATGGTGCCTACTACCGTTGACATGACCAAAACAGAAGGAGTGCTCACTATCGGAGGAGTGCCGATCTGCTATCAGCACGACTTCATGCTTGGTGCCATGCCGTACGGATTTTCTTACGTACCCATAGTCCAGGTGAAGGATGGGACTTACCAGTTGGCTCGAGTGGTGGAGGAGGAGTCGCCGCTAGAAACACCAGTGACTGTTCCACAAGTCGTTGAGGTCCCCATTGAGGCCAAGGTTGAAGAGGAAGAATGGTCACTCGTTCCTCAGAAGCAGGCTCTCCCAAGCTTAGTTCCATCTCCTAAGGCGCACTCATCTCATCGCCATTCAGCCCAGAAGAGAACTCCTATGAAGAAAATGTATGTGCCAGTCTCCCAAGGCACTAGAACTTTCAAGAAAGTTCAAAGGGATTATAAAAATGAGTTGGAGGTGAGACCCAACTTACCTGTCAGCAACCCTTTCTCTTCGCTACGCCTAGTTCGAAAGAACTCACCTATGGCCGTGTTGAAGACAATGGAGGAATTTTCTCCTGAATATCAGGTCCAGTTCCGGGGCAGGAATCCTCAGACAAGGAGATCAGTAAAGGAAAGACTCACGTTTCCTAGAACACCGGTCCACGAAAGATTAGGACCGAAGGAGCAAAGGAGAGAATCAACCTCGGTACACGAGAGACTGGGGCAGAAAGTGATCAAGGCTTTTAAGAGAGGAAAAGGTCTTAAGAAAGTTCGGGTCCCTAAAGAGGAACCCGCAGTGCATGTCCATGTCAACATGGTTCGAATTGATGAAAAGCACGAGATGCATGCGTTTGTGAACATGATAAGCGATGAAGATATTCCTCTCAATAAGAGGGATAGTAAGGGTAAACGAGGTCTTGCATCCGCAAGTCATGACGGTCCTCATGAAGGGATAGAGGATGAAGAAGAGCATCTTGAAAATGGCCAAGAGGATACTCGTAACAAGGATCGATGGGGTGAAGGTGAAAGCGCCCGATTGATGAGTATCTTAGAGAGAAACGAGATAAAAATGTCTCAAATGATGGACGAAAGGGAGAAAGAAAAGGAAATGGTCAAAAGGATGTACAAGTTCTTAGAGAAGAAAAACTTGCTTGAGGAGTTGGATAAAGAATATCCGTCTTCATCAGAAGAAGATGATAGACCCAAGGAAAGGTTGCTTAAAGAAAAGAAAAATAAAAGTAGATATGAGATCTCTGATGAGGAAGAAGAAAGAGATAAAAGGAGAATCATTAGAGAAAGAAGGAGCAAAAGCAAGTATGGTTCCTCGGACGAAGAAGAAGTGAAAATCAAAAGGCGACCTTCTAAGGAAAAGAGAAACAAGCATAAGTATGAGTCCTCAGAAGAAGAAGGAGAAAGGATGTACAGGCGGCATCCTAAAGAAAGAAGAAATAAAGTTAGATATGGATCGGATGAAGAAGAAATCCATTATCCGAGGCCTCGGACTGGGGCAGGAAGGCGAGAGCCAACAAAGCAAATCATCCAGGATATGATTAATTTGCAGCTCCAGGCATCAGGAGTAGGTCGCTTGGCCAATATCAAAAGGAGATGTGGAAGGCCATACCCTAGGGAATACGAGCAAATTCCCTATCCCACAGGATACCAAGTCCCAAAGTTCAACTTGTTTGATGGGACGGGAAGGGAGAGCATCACGCCTGACCAGCATCTGGTCCAATTCAGAAACGCGTGTGGCAATACCGCTCATGATGAGGCTTTCTTACTCAAGCAATTCTCCCAGAGTCTCACTGGGGCAGCCTTTGAATGGTATTCATCATTAGAGAATGATTCAATCGAGACGTGGGACGAGATTGAGGATCTCTTTCGTGCTAAGTTCGCTATGGTGACTCAAAGAATCACAATGGCTGATGTAGCCAGTGAAAAGCCGAGACCAGGCGAATCTCCACTTGATTACATCAATAGGTGGAGGAATATGAATATAAGGTGCACCCACCAAATGCCAGAAGGAGAGGCGGTGGAGTTCTTGGTAAGAAATTTGGACGATTGGATCCGTAGGTCACTCTCAGGAAGTGACATCTATACTTATGAGGACCTAGTGACCCGAGTTGCTAGAGTTGTGCACATTGGACCTCCTAAGGACGCATCAGTCTCAAACAATAGAAATGAGCAAAGAAACAGGGTACAAATGCCTATTAAGGTGGCGGGAGCTAATGAAACGTCCACAAGTCAAGGAGGTGGCTTTAGAAACAACAAAGGGAATGACAACAACAACGATAATGGAAATAGTCGTCCAGCCACTCTTGCTGAGCGATTGAGTAAGCCATACTCATTCAAAAAGGAGAAGACTGGGGCACTTCTCAAGCAATTGCTAGAAGGAAAAGCAATAGAGTTGCCTATATGCAAGAGGCCCGAAGAGTCACACAAAACAAGTGATCCGACATATTGCGCTTTTCACCGGGTCTTAGGCCATCCAACAGGCGATTGCTATGTGTTCAAGAATATAGCAGAAAAGATGATTAAACAGGGGGACTTGATCATGCCTGAAAGTTTCAAACAGACACCCGCTCCACATGCCCAAACAAATGCAGCGGCGCACATGGGCAATCCGAGGCGCAACGCAGAATGTAATGTTATCGTAATAGTGGATGAAGAAGAATGTAATGTACAAAAAGTGTTGAAAACAAGTGAAAAGAAAAATGAAAATGAAGAAAAAGAAAAAGAAAAAGGAAAAGAAAATGAAAAAGAAAAAGAAAATGAAAAAGAAAAAGAAATGATTGAAAAGAAAGAGGAAACAAAGAAAGAAAATGAAGATTTTACTGTCCACTATTATGATGACACTGAAGACGAGAATGAAATGCCATATGGAGGCCTCTTCGCCAAAGATATGTTTAAAGAAAAGGAGTGCCACGTGAACTTGCGCTCAGGTACCAATATCCCTGAAAGGCAAGCGCCCAAGGAGAATGAAAGAGTGAAAGGAAATAATAAGCCTCAAGAAGCAGAAGATGAATCGGGACCGAGTCAAAAGGTGAAAGAAACAAGAGGAGATTACAACATTCTGGCTCATCTAAGGCGCACGCCAGCACTCATAAGCGTATTCGAAGCGCTAATGATGTCTAGAGAGTTAAGAGAAACAATGATGGAAGCTCTTCAAGATCCCGAAAGATTCCAAGCATATTTAGCTGAGAAACACATGACTGAGGCCCTTTATATAGAACGTCGAGGTCAGATTACTTTCACAGGCGAGGACTTAATGATGGGAACGGCCCACCGTAACAAGCCTCTATACATTTCGGGTAAGACTAATGGAAGTCAGTTGAGTAGAATGTTAGTAGACCCCGGGTCATCCATTAACATTCTACCCCTCCAGTCATTGAATCAACTTGCTTTAGGAGGGAGGCGGCTCTCTGATGAGAATGTTTTCATACATGGGTTTAACCAAAATTCAGAACGAGCCTTGGGAGCTATCACGCTTCCTATGCAATTTGGAGAGTTAGAAACTCTAGTGAAATTTTATGTGATCGACGCAGACACTTCCTATAGAGCTTTATTAGGAAGGCCTTGGTTGCACGAAAATGGTCTCGTACCCTCAACACTCCACCAATGTGTGAAATACATACAGGATAGTGAGCAGAAAGTGATTAAGGGTGATGCTCAACATTATGGAGTACATGAGGTAGAATTAGAAGAGATAGATCGATTCTACGCTCCAGCATCACAAAGGAGCACTTCCCCGATCCACAGATTAAGGGCCGTAGAACACGAGAATATTAGTGAAAGACCAAGGCTGAAGGAAAGGCTGAAAACCTCATGCTTGGTGAAAACTCCCATCTATATTAGATCCTCTGATGAAGAAGATGAGAAAGAGGGCCAAAAAGAAGGATTGCACATAAGAGGTGATTCTGAAGATGAATTTCAAAGGCCGAAGGACATAATTCATGTGTACGATACTGATCTAGACGAAGAGTTCTACGGTGAGGAGGATTCAATGGCTATTGAACAAGTCCCAATAGGATATTATAAAGAGCTCACACCGAGAGAAGTATATCAAATCAAAGATTTGGAAACCTTCTATGTCCCACCAAAAGTGGAAAGGGTGAAAGGGAGATCGGTGTTTCATAAAGGAATCCTGTTTTACAAAGCCGAAAGTGTAGACCCGTCTGGCAACCCTTCTGATTTAAACGATTGGGAGAAGTGGCTAAAAGAGGAAGAAGAAGAATATGAGAGAATAGAAGTAATGGGTTATTACAATCGAGGATTGATAAATCTCTTCCAAAAGGCTAAATGTTTAGAGCCAATTTCAAGACAAAGGGCCAAGACTTTTCAAGACCTATGGAATGGAAAGTCTCGACGAATCATAGGTCTAAATGGGAAAATAAAGAATACCAAGGGCTTAGGTTTCCAGAAACCTCAAGGAGAAATTTTATTTGTTGAGTGCCATACTATAGAAGTTGGAGTTGAAAAGCCCAAGATAAATGAGCTTAATGAAGAGGTGAAACGTGAAGAAAGAGAAATTCCCGCACAAGAAGTAAATATAGATGATCTGTCTCTACTAGAGTTGCTGAAGAAACGATTCCAAATGGCAAGACAATGCCAACAAAACGCGGGACGCGAGGCGGCTCTCTTATTTGTGGATAATGTTGCCTTGCGCCACGAGTTGGACGCAAGAAAGAGTGAAAGTGAAACAATTAAGCAAAAGAAGGTTGAACTCCAACAAGAAGTAAGGAAGAATGAAGAAGAAATAAAAATTCTGAAGCAAGAAAGAGAGAAATATAAACGAATGTTCACTAGTCTTCTGAAAGTGGAAAGGGAGGCCAGTCGGATTATAGTCCGATTGCGAAAAGAGAAGGAGGGAGATAAGAATGATTGGCAGCGAAAGCTTGAGGAGATCGAACAAAAGTTGCTCGCTTTTCAACAAGAAAACAAGAAAAACAAGCAAGAAATAGTCGAGCTTACAACACTATGGAAAGATAGTTGGCAAAGAATATACAAGCTGCATTTAGAAAATACAAGCAAGGTTAAAGAGCTACAAGAGAAGAAGAAAAGTGATGAGCGGGTCATAGCTTTTTATAGGCAAGCAGCAGAAGAGATAAAACATAAATGGGATAATAGTTGTGAAGAGTTGCAAAAAGAACAACAGTTAAAAGGAGATTTGCAAAAGAAGTACAATAAGAGTGAGAGAGAAAAGGTGAAACTCTACAGAAAGAGTAAGGAAAAGAATGAGCAAGAGATGGCAGTGCTCTTACAAAAAGGTATAGAGTACCAAAAAGAGATAATTTCTCTTCGAAGAAAATTAAAAGAGCAGGAAAGGTCTCCTACACCACCTCAAAAAAGGAAACCATACCCTGTCGAGTATGATGATGTGCCATATCCAAAAGGGTATCGAGTTCCAGAGTTTAAGTTGTTCACAGGAGAGGACAATCAATGGGATTCAGAAACACATTTGGTACACTTCATGGTGTATTGTGAAGAAACATCAACAAACGACTGTTACCTGCTAAAACAATTTCCAATGACCCTCGGCGGTGCGGCTCGTGAATGGTACTTGTCATTAGAAGATGATAGTGTCCTAACATGGTATGACATGTTAACAGCGTTTCGGGTTAAATTCACTCGAAAAGAGATTGTGAAAACCGTAGATGCATTCAACGCTATAGAGCGACAGAAGAGGAAGGAATGGACCGAAATGATGAAAATGAAGGAAATCAGTCCAAACAAGAAGTCCAAAACGAGTAGCTCGCTCTAGAGGAAGGGTCATACAAGCTCGTAGATAAGGAAGTGGAAAGTTCAATCCCGCCTATCAATGGATGATACCTCAAGAAGTATTACAACTGAAATTTTCCAATAAAAACCAAATCCATACCGTTCCTTATCAAAATGTCTTATTCTTAACCAAAACTTAAAACTCCAATAAATCCTTATGATAGAGATCCCAAAACCTTAACCAATAAGCTCGAGTACCAGTAAATTATGACAACAAAGAAGCACCAAATCCAAAAACATGTAAATAGCCCAATAAAACTTTAGAATAGAACCAATAAAGTCGTTACATCGATACAAATAACCAAAATCCAAAATCCTATATTCATTCCTAACCCAAAACCCAAAACCTTAGCCAATAAAGGGGCAAGTTTTTGAAAAGAGACCTGCCCCGCTATGTGATAATTACCCTATGTCATAATCCGCGGTTGACGATGGGACTCTCGGGTCCCGGAGAACGCGAAGCCGTGTCAAGGAGAGCCTTTGTGGTTCTCCAAGACACATATGCCTAATGAAGATTAAGCCTTTGTGGCGTCTGAAGGCATTAAGGCACCGCCCTATGAAGGTATCTGAGGGCTCAATCACCCACATTCACCATGTCCCTAGCGCCAATGCCGTGTCAATGCCACCAATGCCGATATTGAGTGCCATTACAATGAGTGCATATGCCCAGTGAGAGGACGAGCGATGTGAGAAATGAGAGGGTGAGGAGTGATGTGAGGAACAAGAGGACGAGTGATGTGAGGATAAGTGAGATATTTCCAACTCCACAAAATCCACTAGCCAAAATGTAGTATAGGAATTTTATTTTGCGACCGATAACGGATTCTTAGGATTCTCGAGGAAGCAAAATTATTCATGTTACTGGTACTGTTTGCACCACTGAGGCCATCACAAAAGAAGGACCAACAACAACTAAGCTGGGCAAGAGCCAATCATTGACCACTCAGAACAAAAGCGGATAATCAACCATGCTGGGGCAAGGCAATAATCAGAGTGATAGACCGATACAGGAACAAGTTGATGATTAAGGCGATGGTCAATCGCTCTGAGGCAAGAGCAAAAAAAAAAAAAAAAAAAAAAAAAAAAAAAAAAAAACCGTGCTGGAGCATAGACTGGTGATCGGTCATGCTGGGACATCCATAAAATGCACAAGGCAAACAATAAGAATAACAGAGTAAAGAAAGATGCAATGAAAAGGAAGAATGTGATATAGAGTTGCATTCATTAAGAGGAGACATGCCAGTACAATCATCATATAGGAGAGCCTAATACAAGAGGAGCTTAAGCAACAATTACAACAAGGGAGTAGGTCTAGTACAAACTAAGAGTGCAGATTAGAGAAAACATGAAATAGACCCTAAGGTGATACAGGGGCAAAGAAAACAAGCTAACTCCCACTTATTATGGGGCAACTACTGCCATAGCTCCACCGCCGGCCAGATTGTTAAGAGTGACAGTGATGGCTTGAAGCATTTCCTCTAAAGCCTCCAGGCGGGCATTCAACTCCCCAAATCGCTGGTCGATAAGAGCCCTAATTGAAGCAGAGGCAGGGGCCTCAAGAGCTGGTGAAATAGAGTCGTCGTCCGGCGGGAGATCTGCCCCTAGAGGACCATATTGGTTAGGAGCAGCATTGGCAAGTAAGATATAGTCATTCACGGGTTGATTTGGATCAGGCACCCACATGTCCATCGAAGACTCAACCCATCCAATAAGTGGCAGTGAGAAGAGAAGATTGAAAGGATGCGCCACATCAGCATCAGAAACACGATTGCCCCACAGCATTTCAGGCACTCGAATGCGAGCCCTAAGCATCAAAGCCTCAATGAGGTGGCCATAAGGAAGTGGCTCTCGGTCAGATATAGCCACTTGATGCATGTGAAAAAGAATCATGTGGGCCAAATTGATTGGCCATTGCTTCTGAATCAGGTTACGCAGGTAGAATAAAGTGCCAGGACCTGCAAGATGAGTCATAACCCCTTGAGGGAAGATGATGTCATTAATCACTAAGAAGAGAAACCTAAAAAAAAAAAAAAAAAGCAACCAGGAATTTGTAATGAGGGAAAAGAAGGAAATGGGATTGAGAATGACAGTTAGAAACATGAAATACCTGTGAAGGGCGGGCAAATGCTCAGTAGACGCCAACTCACCCTCAGGCGCAGCAGCCCTAAACCATTGATGATACTCTTGATAACTGCCAAAACCTTGAGGCCAACGCTGATAAGCATAAACAGTGGAGCCATTCAGAGTACCAGTAGCCTGCAGGAAATTCGCTAAGTCTCCTGTGGTGATGTAGAGATGGCGGCCAAACAAATAAGAAGTGGCAGAAGGAACTCCAAAGTGATTGAAAGAGAGCCTAAGATTGGCATAGAAAAGTCGAGTGATTCGGGGATGATAAGGCTGATCACAATCTGCTAGGCCACCAAGGCTCCACGCATCGAACCAACCCTTGATAAGGTTCACTTGCTCCACAGGAATACGCCTCATGTGTCGAAAATAGTAGCAATCAGCCACAGGGCGCTCATTACAACCCACGTCGTTGTAGTAGGAAAGAAAAGCAGTCTCGTCTCGGAAAAGATAGCGGTTGTCAGGGCTAAAGGTCCAATCTGGAACGGTGGTCGGACCTTGACGCACAGCGGAAGTACCAGGGGCTCCTCTAGGGCGTTTGGAAGAAGAAGGAGAAGACATGGTTAAGGATCAAGCAAGAGACAAGGAAAGATTGCAGTGAATTGAATAAAGAGATGTGATAGCAAGCCGCGTTTATATAGGCATTGGAATGAGAAGAAACGTGGCTTGGAGTTAAGAGCATGTGTGGAAACATGTGAGAAAGTGAAGGCCGTAGTGGCAAGAAGTGGGAAATAAAACCGTTCATACCGACGTGTAAAGGAAGACGGTACTGTGTCAAGAATGCGTGGAAGAAGCTGAAAGGCTCGAGGCTAATTTTGGAAAGAAGAAACAAAATCGGGTCAAGGCCCATGTAGGTTCAAACCCAAAGAAATACAGGGGCGGGCCAAAATACCCTAACCTAAATTGCGGATTGGATCTATGTGCGCGTCCAAGATCCCAAAAGGAGAAGGAGAAAAATTATATATGGGCCAAAATATCCATATACCCCAAAGCGAAATATAGGCGAAAGTAAAATTACTTGATCCTCGCAAGTCAAGCGTGAAGAATCCTTGAGTGCGAAAGCCCAATCAGGCGCAAGAATGACAAAACACTCGTCTTATTTCAAGCAAACATGGAAAGAAACCTTGAGCGCGAGAGCCCAATCAGGCACAAGATCAATCAAGCGTCACATGAAACAAGTCCAAAATGGCTACCATCAAGCATGAAAGGAAGGATACAAGGCTAGAACTAAGTCCCACAAATGTCTAGCCATATCACTATAAGAGCAAATACCCTGGCGTCCCACATCAGAATAGCTAACAGAGGAGGAGCAGGCAATGTGACGAGCCGCTACCCATGTGGTGATGGAGCAGATAGAATGCTCACAAGGGCGATGATACTCATAGTTAACCTCTGCAAGGGTCTTAGAAGTGCCCTTCAAGTTTTGAAGGCAAGAAGTAAGAAAACGTCCCTAACAGCATATTCATGATCCAGGTAAGACCACTTGAGAAAGCCCGATCAGGCACAAGATTGACAGAGTACGCGTGGTATTCTAAGCAAGTAAAAAAAGAGAGAGAAAGAAACCTTGAGTAAAGGCCCAATCAGGTTTTGTTTAAGGAGACATGGTTAAGACGAAGACAAAATTACTTGTTGCTTCGCAAGCAAGTAAGGCTCGGGCGTGAAAGCTCAGTCAAGCGCACGGTTGATCAAATATTGCAAGGCAGAAGACCGTCACACTTCACCGCAATAAGAGAGCAAAACCCACATGCCCAAATAACCAAATGCCCCAAATGGAGAATGCCAAGCATCCAAACCCCAAACCAGGACAAGAGTAAAGATAGCTTAATTGATGGAATTGGAATTGTCTAAAATAAAAGAAGGTCAAAGAATCAAAGTAGAAAAAAAATATGAAATTGGAGTTTATCTCAATTGATGAAATATGGAAAAAAGTAGAAAACTTGATGCTGAGACGAAGGCAAGGGAAGACCTAACCGTCTAATACAAAGAGGAGAAGGGGAATAAGACTCATCATTAGATCAAAGAATCAATTATGGGAGGTGATTCGAAAGTGAACGAGAGATTAGATGAAACCCTGCTCCTAGATTCAATCTTTCAGTGAAACCAGAAAAATAGGTGGTGTGATGAAATTAAAATGGATCGCCTGTAAATGGTGTAGCCCCGTACATGGTAAACAAAGAGAATAAAAAAAGAAAATGGAACAAATCAGACTGTAAGATGAAATAATGAATATGAAGAGACGCCACTGGAATCAATCGTTCCCATCCAAGATTGTCACAATCAATTCCAGTGGGGGGCATTTGTTTGACCCTATTTTATGGTGCCAATTCACGAAATAATTGAGTTATTTCACGGTTGATAAATACAAGGAGTTTTGGAGAATTTATCAAAAATACCAAATAGATCCCAAAAATCATGCGAAAATACCAAAAAATCCAGAAAATAATGAAGAATATCATGGTGCTTTTAGAATGGTCAAAGGAGCTACAGAGTGGCCATTTTATGCAAAGAAATCCTTATATTTGAAGAAAATAAATAAAATAGGTGGAGGGGTCTTTTCAGAAAATTCTTGATATCATTGAGTTCTACATAATTTTTTGAGAATGGGGGTAAATTGTCATGAAAGAATTCCAAGGGAAAGATCCTCAAATTATTTCTTTCATTTCGGCAACAAATAAAAATTGGATAAAGCAATAATTGGAGACAAACAACGGTGAAAGAAATGGAGAAGGGAGAAAACTGGTTTAAACCATCCCTCCGTACAAGATGAAATATGGCTGTGTCGGGTCTTCTGTACACCATGCGCTGATGGCTAATGAATGAGGTTGGCCCATAGAAAGCTGAGTGCATACAAAGAAATCTAGAGGAATGTCGCTGAGATGGTTTCAAAAATGATCTCTTCACCAAATAAAGAAGGATGCACCTGGAGTTCAGAGAACGAATGGAGACAAAGGATTCGGGACCCATAAGAAAGGGACTTGGTGTACCGTATACCATGTGCAGCCAAAACAAGGAAAGAAGAAGGGAGAAACAAACTCAACAGAAGTCGTTGAGGAAGAAAAGAGTCGTAACCGCCGGGCTTTGGATGGATTCATCGAACCTAGACGGAAAGAAAGTTGGGGTCTTCGCCTATATAAGCACCAGACCAAGAGCAGCAGGGCAGAACACATTCACTCGGAATTGGACACAACCACCAAGAAACAAAGAGAGAGAGAGAAAGAGGAGATAGGCATTTCGTAGAACACTTGATAGGTTAGAGAGAGGAGTGGAATCCCTTGTAAGAAGCTTCAAAGAAACAGTTTAGAAAGGTATATTAGGTGAAGGTAAGCTCGATTTTGTAAAGATTTGGTTGCAATTTGCATCAGAATTGTGGAATTTTGAAGAAATATCGATTAATTTTGATTCTTTCGTGGTTTAGATTTCTTTATCGAATTTCTTGATTTCTAGATTGATAATATGTCAATTAGATCGTCTGAACTCTTCCTCTCTCTCGTTATGATAGCTATTTTTGAGAGTTTAAGCTATAGTTTCTATAGTCTTAGACAATCAGCGCATAAAATCGATAAATTGCTCAACTTCTATGTCGATTTCAGTTTCGATTCCTCTTTAAGTCATATACAAGTGTTTATCTGATGTTCTTGAAGCTTAGGCCATGGTTTCCTTGGTCCTAGGCGATTAGTTAAAGTGAATTTCGTAATTGTATAGAAATCAAGAATCGACTTTCAAATTCAGATATGCTTCTCTCTTTCTTCCTCTTTCTTTCCATTCCCTGACCTTTCTGCATCTCTTCTCTCACGGTTTATGCTGAGGTTTCCTCAGATATAGACCGAGAAGAGGTGGCTTAACTTGAAGCTATGCTCATGTTAGGCGAATCCATGGCTTAAGTTGAGGTTTCCTCATCTTTAGGCCTAGATTTCTGCAATTTGAGTCGTCAAAGGCTCAAATTGAGGAATCTGTTGTACATTTGTAGATATCTAGATGTTATGCTGCCCAAATTTCTTTAGAAAATCCATAAGTTTAGGTCAGATTGTAAATAGGAGATCAAGTATAAATTCTGGTATTGTTTGTCAATAACTGAAATTGAGAGGGTCTGAGTGCTTAATTCGATCTTCAAGAAATGTTCTTACTGCCTCTTATAATCTGAAGCCTTAGTATTTCTTTTCTGGTAATCCATTTCATATTGCAAAGGACTATAGTGCTTCTGTTTAATTAAGAGAGATATGGAGACTAACTGTTAAAACCCATTGTTGTTTTAATTGTAATTGCAAATTAAACCAGGGACCAATTGGTAAATATGAGTATGGGTATTAATTATTGTGACTTTTGTTGTATGAGTATTGAGGTATATGGGTATGGCTGTTGTTGTTCTTTCACATGATGTTATCATCTTGTACTTGCTGTTACATTACCCAGTCAAACCGAAGCTAAACCTCAATAAGATTAGGTTGCATGGATGATGAAAGGTAGTATAGTAGGAGGTCAACCTGAATTGCTAAGTCAAAATGCCTAGAATAAACAGCAGCTCGTTGAGTTCATTTCACTGAAATTGATCCTCGTTTCTTTTTTCCAAACTGAATTTGTTTGAGGCCAAATATGGTTTATTGTGCATTGTATAAGTGTAACTCAGATTAATGTAATAAGTTCCTTTAAATAAAGATCTTAACATTACAAAGGCCAGCACGCGTAAGCCAAGGTGTAAACTCCAAATTAGTGTGAAGAATGTACTGGGTATGACCAATTAATATACGTCGTGATGGTAATTGCGTATAAAAATTACTTTAAAGTCTTCTCGGTACCATTCATTTCTCACCGGTACTAACTCTCTCCCTTCCTGCCGTACCAACATTGGGTCTTGGCATGAAATTAGACAAATGTAACACAATTAAACCAGACCATCGTGTTCTCTTATGCCTCACAATTCTAATCGGCTCACTCCCAACCACTATAGCAGCACTGATCGCCGGAAAACATAAATTAAAACTTATAAGGACTGAATTGAAGAACCGCTTGTTAGTAATTGTTTAGAACAACGCAACGAAAACAGAGACCGACATCATCGTCTCCTTGGTCTCACGATGCTCCCAAGCCCCTTCTCTGAAGTCGTGATGGACGGAATTTCTATCGGGTACAGACCCGGTTAGCTGTCAAAGCTCGTCTCCTTCGTTTGAACTCAGCACCTCTCCCTGTTAGATCTTCTATGGCAAACGGGTCACAGAAGTTATCGGACACCCATTTCACGAAATTCGTTTAAAAGATAAAGAATAAAAGTTAAAGATAACGGCCCATTAAGAACCAAGCCTGATAAAAGAAAAGGCCCAAAGATGGAAATTAATCGAAGCCCAACGAAAGTTGCTCGCCACCCTACCAAGTCCAGTCAGCAAACACCTTAGACTCTCTTGATGACGTGGCCCAATCAGAATTCGCCAAATCAGCAGAAACTTTAAAAATTCATTAAAAATAGTATACAACTCAGAAAAATACAAATAAAATATTCATAAAATTATAAAAATCTAAATAAACCAAATTCACTGATACTTTGATATGAAGTTATGTCAAAGTAGCGGCCTTTTATATTTTTGAAGTATTTTCGCTATAAAAATGAATTTCATAAATCTTAAAAATATAATAAAATTGTATAATATTCTCTTTTAACAAAATTCTTAAAACTCAAGCTAAGTATTTTCAAGATATAAAAGATTTCAATGTTGATATTTTCAAAGGCTAAGTATTTTCAAATAACAAATATTTTCAAAACTACAAAAGTCAAAATAATAAACTTTTTAAATATCTTTTAGTAAAATTTTCAAAATCAAGACCTAAATATCCTCAAATAGTAAATGATTTCAAAAGTGATATTTTCAAAAACTAAATACTTTCAAAAACAAGTATTTCCGAAATTATAAGAAAATAATTTCTAAAACCCAAAAGTATAAAAGGACAAAGTGAATGAAAATTGTAAAATACCAATATACAAAGAGAAACGTCAGAAAATTAGAAAGTCAAAACGCGAACCCAAAGTCAAAACCGAAACCTCTTCGTTTGAGGAAAAGTCCCTCTCTAGGGTTGAGATCAACCTCAGATGACTTGAAATTGGATTTTTATCAAATGACCCCCTTGTCTGAAAAATTCAAGTTTTGTTCTCATAAGAAGCCGTTAACGGGCCTGAGAACCAACTCTTATTAAGAAGGTCGCCCAAGAGACCCCTAGGGTTGTAAAAGAACCAACTCTTATTAAGAAGACCGCCTAAGAGGTCCCGAGGGTTGTAAAAGATCCAACTTTCACAAGAAGACCGCTCAAGAGGTCCCGAAAGTTGTAAAATCCCTTTATTCTCACAAGAAGACCGCCTAAGAGGTCCCGAGAACCAACTCTTATTAAGAAAGCCGCCCAAGAGGCTCCTAGGGTTGTAAAAGAACCAACTCTCACAAAAAGACCGCCTAAGAGGTCCCGAGGGTTGTAAAAGATTCAACTTTCACAAAAAGGCCGCCTAAAAAGGCCCCGAAGGTTGTAAAACTCCTTCCACTCTCACAAGAAGGCCAGCCGTTGTCCCGAGAGTTATCAAACAGTTTCGATCGATCTTAAACAATCTAAATTGACTCTAAAACAACTTTAAACAAATGTAAAGAACCTTAAACAACTCCAGTCAACTTTAATCAACTCTAAACAACTTCGAGACGGCTCCAAGTGAAGAAAACTCTCCATTCAAGCGAAAACCAAAACTAATCCTCATCCTAGAAACTTTAGAATTTTAGAAGTTCCTTAATTGAGTCCTGTCAATTAAGTCTGGTACCATCAATTAAGTCACTTTAAGAAGCGATTCCTCCTAGCCCATTACGTATTTCCTTTAGACCCCTTAATCAGAGGTTCCCGTAGGCAACTACGGGGTAATTAACAATAGGGGCTTGCGCCTATTGGAAAGAAAGGACCCGCAAAATTAATAAACCCTCGTATGAAGCGACTCTTGTTCTGGTTCTCTTGTTGTCAAGAGACACTCAGCGCAGAGATCGAACCTTAAGGGGGGTGAATCTAAGACTTATTCTAATTTCTCGAGGAAATCCTTTCATTCTTCGAGGGATGACGAAAAAGTCCACACAGATTCTCTGGCACGCCCGGTGGGACATCTTTCTCCTCTCATCTTTGGGGTTTTACGTAAAGGCTAAGAAAATTAAATGAGCATCCCTAACAGTAACATTGCGGTTGTGTCATTGCAGGTTAAAATGGTGCCTACTACCGTTGACATGACCAAAACAGAAGGAGTGCTCACTATCGGAGGAGTGCCGATCTGCTATCAGCACGACTTCATGCTTGGTGCCATGCCGTACGGATTTTCTTACGTACCCATAGTCCAGGTGAAGGATGGGACTTACCAGTTGGCTCGAGTGGTGGAGGAGGAGTCGCCGCTAGAAACACCAGTGACTGTTCCACAAGTCGTTGAGGTCCCCATTGAGGCCAAGGTTGAAGAGGAAGAATGGTCACTCGTTCCTCAGAAGCAGGCTCTCCCAAGCTTAGTTCCATCTCCTAAGGCGCACTCATCTCATCGCCATTCAGCCCAGAAGAGAACTCCTATGAAGAAAATGTATGTGCCAGTCTCCCAAGGCACTAGAACTTTCAAGAAAGTTCAAAGGGATTATAAAAATGAGTTGGAGGTGAGACCCAACTTACCTGTCAGCAACCCTTTCTCTTCGCTACGCCTAGTTCGAAAGAACTCACCTATGGCCGTGTTGAAGACAATGGAGGAATTTTCTCCTGAATATCAGGTCCAGTTCCGGGGCAGGAATCCTCAGACAAGGAGATCAGTAAAGGAAAGACTCACGTTTCCTAGAACACCGGTCCACGAAAGATTAGGACCGAAGGAGCAAAGGAGAGAATCAACCTCGGTACACGAGAGACTGGGGCAGAAAGTGATCAAGGCTTTTAAGAGAGGAAAAGGTCTTAAGAAAGTTCGGGTCCCTAAAGAGGAACCCGCAGTGCATGTCCATGTCAACATGGTTCGAATTGATGAAAAGCACGAGATGCATGCGTTTGTGAACATGATAAGCGATGAAGATATTCCTCTCAATAAGAGGGATAGTAAGGGTAAACGAGGTCTTGCATCCGCAAGTCATGACGGTCCTCATGAAGGGATAGAGGATGAAGAAGAGCATCTTGAAAATGGCCAAGAGGATACTCGTAACAAGGATCGATGGGGTGAAGGTGAAAGCGCCCGATTGATGAGTATCTTAGAGAGAAACGAGATAAAAATGTCTCAAATGATGGACGAAAGGGAGAAAGAAAAGGAAATGGTCAAAAGGATGTACAAGTTCTTAGAGAAGAAAAACTTGCTTGAGGAGTTGGATAAAGAATATCCGTCTTCATCAGAAGAAGATGATAGACCCAAGGAAAGGTTGCTTAAAGAAAAGAAAAATAAAAGTAGATATGAGATCTCTGATGAGGAAGAAGAAAGAGATAAAAGGAGAATCATTAGAGAAAGAAGGAGCAAAAGCAAGTATGGTTCCTCGGACGAAGAAGAAGTGAAAATCAAAAGGCGACCTTCTAAGGAAAAGAGAAACAAGCATAAGTATGAGTCCTCAGAAGAAGAAGGAGAAAGGATGTACAGGCGGCATCCTAAAGAAAGAAGAAATAAAGTTAGATATGGATCGGATGAAGAAGAAATCCATTATCCGAGGCCTCGGACTGGGGCAGGAAGGCGAGAGCCAACAAAGCAAATCATCCAGGATATGATTAATTTGCAGCTCCAGGCATCAGGAGTAGGTCGCTTGGCCAATATCAAAAGGAGATGTGGAAGGCCATACCCTAGGGAATACGAGCAAATTCCCTATCCCACAGGATACCAAGTCCCAAAGTTCAACTTGTTTGATGGGACGGGAAGGGAGAGCATCACGCCTGACCAGCATCTGGTCCAATTCAGAAACGCGTGTGGCAATACCGCTCATGATGAGGCTTTCTTACTCAAGCAATTCTCCCAGAGTCTCACTGGGGCAGCCTTTGAATGGTATTCATCATTAGAGAATGATTCAATCGAGACGTGGGACGAGATTGAGGATCTCTTTCGTGCTAAGTTCGCTATGGTGACTCAAAGAATCACAATGGCTGATGTAGCCAGTGAAAAGCCGAGACCAGGCGAATCTCCACTTGATTACATCAATAGGTGGAGGAATATGAATATAAGGTGCACCCACCAAATGCCAGAAGGAGAGGCGGTGGAGTTCTTGGTAAGAAATTTGGACGATTGGATCCGTAGGTCACTCTCAGGAAGTGACATCTATACTTATGAGGACCTAGTGACCCGAGTTGCTAGAGTTGTGCACATTGGACCTCCTAAGGACGCATCAGTCTCAAACAATAGAAATGAGCAAAGAAACAGGGTACAAATGCCTATTAAGGTGGCGGGAGCTAATGAAACGTCCACAAGTCAAGGAGGTGGCTTTAGAAACAACAAAGGGAATGACAACAACAACGATAATGGAAATAGTCGTCCAGCCACTCTTGCTGAGCGATTGAGTAAGCCATACTCATTCAAAAAGGAGAAGACTGGGGCACTTCTCAAGCAATTGCTAGAAGGAAAAGCAATAGAGTTGCCTATATGCAAGAGGCCCGAAGAGTCACACAAAACAAGTGATCCGACATATTGCGCTTTTCACCGGGTCTTAGGCCATCCAACAGGCGATTGCTATGTGTTCAAGAATATAGCAGAAAAGATGATTAAACAGGGGGACTTGATCATGCCTGAAAGTTTCAAACAGACACCCGCTCCACATGCCCAAACAAATGCAGCGGCGCACATGGGCAATCCGAGGCGCAACGCAGAATGTAATGTTATCGTAATAGTGGATGAAGAAGAATGTAATGTACAAAAAGTGTTGAAAACAAGTGAAAAGAAAAATGAAAATGAAGAAAAAGAAAAAGAAAAAGGAAAAGAAAATGAAAAAGAAAAAGAAAATGAAAAAGAAAAAGAAATGATTGAAAAGAAAGAGGAAACAAAGAAAGAAAATGAAGATTTTACTGTCCACTATTATGATGACACTGAAGACGAGAATGAAATGCCATATGGAGGCCTCTTCGCCAAAGATATGTTTAAAGAAAAGGAGTGCCACGTGAACTTGCGCTCAGGTACCAATATCCCTGAAAGGCAAGCGCCCAAGGAGAATGAAAGAGTGAAAGGAAATAATAAGCCTCAAGAAGCAGAAGATGAATCGGGACCGAGTCAAAAGGTGAAAGAAACAAGAGGAGATTACAACATTCTGGCTCATCTAAGGCGCACGCCAGCACTCATAAGCGTATTCGAAGCGCTAATGATGTCTAGAGAGTTAAGAGAAACAATGATGGAAGCTCTTCAAGATCCCGAAAGATTCCAAGCATATTTAGCTGAGAAACACATGACTGAGGCCCTTTATATAGAACGTCGAGGTCAGATTACTTTCACAGGCGAGGACTTAATGATGGGAACGGCCCACCGTAACAAGCCTCTATACATTTCGGGTAAGACTAATGGAAGTCAGTTGAGTAGAATGTTAGTAGACCCCGGGTCATCCATTAACATTCTACCCCTCCAGTCATTGAATCAACTTGCTTTAGGAGGGAGGCGGCTCTCTGATGAGAATGTTTTCATACATGGGTTTAACCAAAATTCAGAACGAGCCTTGGGAGCTATCACGCTTCCTATGCAATTTGGAGAGTTAGAAACTCTAGTGAAATTTTATGTGATCGACGCAGACACTTCCTATAGAGCTTTATTAGGAAGGCCTTGGTTGCACGAAAATGGTCTCGTACCCTCAACACTCCACCAATGTGTGAAATACATACAGGATAGTGAGCAGAAAGTGATTAAGGGTGATGCTCAACATTATGGAGTACATGAGGTAGAATTAGAAGAGATAGATCGATTCTACGCTCCAGCATCACAAAGGAGCACTTCCCCGATCCACAGATTAAGGGCCGTAGAACACGAGAATATTAGTGAAAGACCAAGGCTGAAGGAAAGGCTGAAAACCTCATGCTTGGTGAAAACTCCCATCTATATTAGATCCTCTGATGAAGAAGATGAGAAAGAGGGCCAAAAAGAAGGATTGCACATAAGAGGTGATTCTGAAGATGAATTTCAAAGGCCGAAGGACATAATTCATGTGTACGATACTGATCTAGACGAAGAGTTCTACGGTGAGGAGGATTCAATGGCTATTGAACAAGTCCCAATAGGATATTATAAAGAGCTCACACCGAGAGAAGTATATCAAATCAAAGATTTGGAAACCTTCTATGTCCCACCAAAAGTGGAAAGGGTGAAAGGGAGATCGGTGTTTCATAAAGGAATCCTGTTTTACAAAGCCGAAAGTGTAGACCCGTCTGGCAACCCTTCTGATTTAAACGATTGGGAGAAGTGGCTAAAAGAGGAAGAAGAAGAATATGAGAGAATAGAAGTAATGGGTTATTACAATCGAGGATTGATAAATCTCTTCCAAAAGGCTAAATGTTTAGAGCCAATTTCAAGACAAAGGGCCAAGACTTTTCAAGACCTATGGAATGGAAAGTCTCGACGAATCATAGGTCTAAATGGGAAAATAAAGAATACCAAGGGCTTAGGTTTCCAGAAACCTCAAGGAGAAATTTTATTTGTTGAGTGCCATACTATAGAAGTTGGAGTTGAAAAGCCCAAGATAAATGAGCTTAATGAAGAGGTGAAACGTGAAGAAAGAGAAATTCCCGCACAAGAAGTAAATATAGATGATCTGTCTCTACTAGAGTTGCTGAAGAAACGATTCCAAATGGCAAGACAATGCCAACAAAACGCGGGACGCGAGGCGGCTCTCTTATTTGTGGATAATGTTGCCTTGCGCCACGAGTTGGACGCAAGAAAGAGTGAAAGTGAAACAATTAAGCAAAAGAAGGTTGAACTCCAACAAGAAGTAAGGAAGAATGAAGAAGAAATAAAAATTCTGAAGCAAGAAAGAGAGAAATATAAACGAATGTTCACTAGTCTTCTGAAAGTGGAAAGGGAGGCCAGTCGGATTATAGTCCGATTGCGAAAAGAGAAGGAGGGAGATAAGAATGATTGGCAGCGAAAGCTTGAGGAGATCGAACAAAAGTTGCTCGCTTTTCAACAAGAAAACAAGAAAAACAAGCAAGAAATAGTCGAGCTTACAACACTATGGAAAGATAGTTGGCAAAGAATATACAAGCTGCATTTAGAAAATACAAGCAAGGTTAAAGAGCTACAAGAGAAGAAGAAAAGTGATGAGCGGGTCATAGCTTTTTATAGGCAAGCAGCAGAAGAGATAAAACATAAATGGGATAATAGTTGTGAAGAGTTGCAAAAAGAACAACAGTTAAAAGGAGATTTGCAAAAGAAGTACAATAAGAGTGAGAGAGAAAAGGTGAAACTCTACAGAAAGAGTAAGGAAAAGAATGAGCAAGAGATGGCAGTGCTCTTACAAAAAGGTATAGAGTACCAAAAAGAGATAATTTCTCTTCGAAGAAAATTAAAAGAGCAGGAAAGGTCTCCTACACCACCTCAAAAAAGGAAACCATACCCTGTCGAGTATGATGATGTGCCATATCCAAAAGGGTATCGAGTTCCAGAGTTTAAGTTGTTCACAGGAGAGGACAATCAATGGGATTCAGAAACACATTTGGTACACTTCATGGTGTATTGTGAAGAAACATCAACAAACGACTGTTACCTGCTAAAACAATTTCCAATGACCCTCGGCGGTGCGGCTCGTGAATGGTACTTGTCATTAGAAGATGATAGTGTCCTAACATGGTATGACATGTTAACAGCGTTTCGGGTTAAATTCACTCGAAAAGAGATTGTGAAAACCGTAGATGCATTCAACGCTATAGAGCGACAGAAGAGGAAGGAATGGACCGAAATGATGAAAATGAAGGAAATCAGTCCAAACAAGAAGTCCAAAACGAGTAGCTCGCTCTAGAGGAAGGGTCATACAAGCTCGTAGATAAGGAAGTGGAAAGTTCAATCCCGCCTATCAATGGATGATACCTCAAGAAGTATTACAACTGAAATTTTCCAATAAAAACCAAATCCATACCGTTCCTTATCAAAATGTCTTATTCTTAACCAAAACTTAAAACTCCAATAAATCCTTATGATAGAGATCCCAAAACCTTAACCAATAAGCTCGAGTACCAGTAAATTATGACAACAAAGAAGCACCAAATCCAAAAACATGTAAATAGCCCAATAAAACTTTAGAATAGAACCAATAAAGTCGTTACATCGATACAAATAACCAAAATCCAAAATCCTATATTCATTCCTAACCCAAAACCCAAAACCTTAGCCAATAAAGGGGCAAGTTTTTGAAAAGAGACCTGCCCCGCTATGTGATAATTACCCTATGTCATAATCCGCGGTTGACGATGGGACTCTCGGGTCCCGGAGAACGCGAAGCCGTGTCAAGGAGAGCCTTTGTGGTTCTCCAAGACACATATGCCTAATGAAGATTAAGCCTTTGTGGCGTCTGAAGGCATTAAGGCACCGCCCTATGAAGGTATCTGAGGGCTCAATCACCCACATTCACCATGTCCCTAGCGCCAATGCCGTGTCAATGCCACCAATGCCGATATTGAGTGCCATTACAATGAGTGCATATGCCCAGTGAGAGGACGAGCGATGTGAGAAATGAGAGGGTGAGGAGTGATGTGAGGAACAAGAGGACGAGTGATGTGAGGATAAGTGAGATATTTCCAACTCCACAAAATCCACTAGCCAAAATGTAGTATAGGAATTTTATTTTGCGACCGATAACGGATTCTTAGGATTCTCGAGGAAGCAAAATTATTCATGTTACTGGTACTGTTTGCACCACTGAGGCCATCACAAAAGAAGGACCAACAACAACTAAGCTGGGCAAGAGCCAATCATTGACCACTCAGAACAAAAGCGGATAATCAACCATGCTGGGGCAAGGCAATAATCAGAGTGATAGACCGATACAGGAACAAGTTGATGATTAAGGCGATGGTCAATCGCTCTGAGGCAAGAGCAAAAAAAAAAAAAAAAAAAAAAAAAAAAAAAAAAAAACCGTGCTGGAGCATAGACTGGTGATCGGTCATGCTGGGACATCCATAAAATGCACAAGGCAAACAATAAGAATAACAGAGTAAAGAAAGATGCAATGAAAAGGAAGAATGTGATATAGAGTTGCATTCATTAAGAGGAGACATGCCAGTACAATCATCATATAGGAGAGCCTAATACAAGAGGAGCTTAAGCAACAATTACAACAAGGGAGTAGGTCTAGTACAAACTAAGAGTGCAGATTAGAGAAAACATGAAATAGACCCTAAGGTGATACAGGGGCAAAGAAAACAAGCTAACTCCCACTTATTATGGGGCAACTACTGCCATAGCTCCACCGCCGGCCAGATTGTTAAGAGTGACAGTGATGGCTTGAAGCATTTCCTCTAAAGCCTCCAGGCGGGCATTCAACTCCCCAAATCGCTGGTCGATAAGAGCCCTAATTGAAGCAGAGGCAGGGGCCTCAAGAGCTGGTGAAATAGAGTCGTCGTCCGGCGGGAGATCTGCCCCTAGAGGACCATATTGGTTAGGAGCAGCATTGGCAAGTAAGATATAGTCATTCACGGGTTGATTTGGATCAGGCACCCACATGTCCATCGAAGACTCAACCCATCCAATAAGTGGCAGTGAGAAGAGAAGATTGAAAGGATGCGCCACATCAGCATCAGAAACACGATTGCCCCACAGCATTTCAGGCACTCGAATGCGAGCCCTAAGCATCAAAGCCTCAATGAGGTGGCCATAAGGAAGTGGCTCTCGGTCAGATATAGCCACTTGATGCATGTGAAAAAGAATCATGTGGGCCAAATTGATTGGCCATTGCTTCTGAATCAGGTTACGCAGGTAGAATAAAGTGCCAGGACCTGCAAGATGAGTCATAACCCCTTGAGGGAAGATGATGTCATTAATCACTAAGAAGAGAAACCTAAAAAAAAAAAAAAAAAGCAACCAGGAATTTGTAATGAGGGAAAAGAAGGAAATGGGATTGAGAATGACAGTTAGAAACATGAAATACCTGTGAAGGGCGGGCAAATGCTCAGTAGACGCCAACTCACCCTCAGGCGCAGCAGCCCTAAACCATTGATGATACTCTTGATAACTGCCAAAACCTTGAGGCCAACGCTGATAAGCATAAACAGTGGAGCCATTCAGAGTACCAGTAGCCTGCAGGAAATTCGCTAAGTCTCCTGTGGTGATGTAGAGATGGCGGCCAAACAAATAAGAAGTGGCAGAAGGAACTCCAAAGTGATTGAAAGAGAGCCTAAGATTGGCATAGAAAAGTCGAGTGATTCGGGGATGATAAGGCTGATCACAATCTGCTAGGCCACCAAGGCTCCACGCATCGAACCAACCCTTGATAAGGTTCACTTGCTCCACAGGAATACGCCTCATGTGTCGAAAATAGTAGCAATCAGCCACAGGGCGCTCATTACAACCCACGTCGTTGTAGTAGGAAAGAAAAGCAGTCTCGTCTCGGAAAAGATAGCGGTTGTCAGGGCTAAAGGTCCAATCTGGAACGGTGGTCGGACCTTGACGCACAGCGGAAGTACCAGGGGCTCCTCTAGGGCGTTTGGAAGAAGAAGGAGAAGACATGGTTAAGGATCAAGCAAGAGACAAGGAAAGATTGCAGTGAATTGAATAAAGAGATGTGATAGCAAGCCGCGTTTATATAGGCATTGGAATGAGAAGAAACGTGGCTTGGAGTTAAGAGCATGTGTGGAAACATGTGAGAAAGTGAAGGCCGTAGTGGCAAGAAGTGGGAAATAAAACCGTTCATACCGACGTGTAAAGGAAGACGGTACTGTGTCAAGAATGCGTGGAAGAAGCTGAAAGGCTCGAGGCTAATTTTGGAAAGAAGAAACAAAATCGGGTCAAGGCCCATGTAGGTTCAAACCCAAAGAAATACAGGGGCGGGCCAAAATACCCTAACCTAAATTGCGGATTGGATCTATGTGCGCGTCCAAGATCCCAAAAGGAGAAGGAGAAAAATTATATATGGGCCAAAATATCCATATACCCCAAAGCGAAATATAGGCGAAAGTAAAATTACTTGATCCTCGCAAGTCAAGCGTGAAGAATCCTTGAGTGCGAAAGCCCAATCAGGCGCAAGAATGACAAAACACTCGTCTTATTTCAAGCAAACATGGAAAGAAACCTTGAGCGCGAGAGCCCAATCAGGCACAAGATCAATCAAGCGTCACATGAAACAAGTCCAAAATGGCTACCATCAAGCATGAAAGGAAGGATACAAGGCTAGAACTAAGTCCCACAAATGTCTAGCCATATCACTATAAGAGCAAATACCCTGGCGTCCCACATCAGAATAGCTAACAGAGGAGGAGCAGGCAATGTGACGAGCCGCTACCCATGTGGTGATGGAGCAGATAGAATGCTCACAAGGGCGATGATACTCATAGTTAACCTCTGCAAGGGTCTTAGAAGTGCCCTTCAAGTTTTGAAGGCAAGAAGTAAGAAAACGTCCCTAACAGCATATTCATGATCCAGGTAAGACCACTTGAGAAAGCCCGATCAGGCACAAGATTGACAGAGTACGCGTGGTATTCTAAGCAAGTAAAAAAAGAGAGAGAAAGAAACCTTGAGTAAAGGCCCAATCAGGTTTTGTTTAAGGAGACATGGTTAAGACGAAGACAAAATTACTTGTTGCTTCGCAAGCAAGTAAGGCTCGGGCGTGAAAGCTCAGTCAAGCGCACGGTTGATCAAATATTGCAAGGCAGAAGACCGTCACACTTCACCGCAATAAGAGAGCAAAACCCACATGCCCAAATAACCAAATGCCCCAAATGGAGAATGCCAAGCATCCAAACCCCAAACCAGGACAAGAGTAAAGATAGCTTAATTGATGGAATTGGAATTGTCTAAAATAAAAGAAGGTCAAAGAATCAAAGTAGAAAAAAAATATGAAATTGGAGTTTATCTCAATTGATGAAATATGGAAAAAAGTAGAAAACTTGATGCTGAGACGAAGGCAAGGGAAGACCTAACCGTCTAATACAAAGAGGAGAAGGGGAATAAGACTCATCATTAGATCAAAGAATCAATTATGGGAGGTGATTCGAAAGTGAACGAGAGATTAGATGAAACCCTGCTCCTAGATTCAATCTTTCAGTGAAACCAGAAAAATAGGTGGTGTGATGAAATTAAAATGGATCGCCTGTAAATGGTGTAGCCCCGTACATGGTAAACAAAGAGAATAAAAAAAGAAAATGGAACAAATCAGACTGTAAGATGAAATAATGAATATGAAGAGACGCCACTGGAATCAATCGTTCCCATCCAAGATTGTCACAATCAATTCCAGTGGGGGGCATTTGTTTGACCCTATTTTATGGTGCCAATTCACGAAATAATTGAGTTATTTCACGGTTGATAAATACAAGGAGTTTTGGAGAATTTATCAAAAATACCAAATAGATCCCAAAAATCATGCGAAAATACCAAAAAATCCAGAAAATAATGAAGAATATCATGGTGCTTTTAGAATGGTCAAAGGAGCTACAGAGTGGCCATTTTATGCAAAGAAATCCTTATATTTGAAGAAAATAAATAAAATAGGTGGAGGGGTCTTTTCAGAAAATTCTTGATATCATTGAGTTCTACATAATTTTTTGAGAATGGGGGTAAATTGTCATGAAAGAATTCCAAGGGAAAGATCCTCAAATTATTTCTTTCATTTCGGCAACAAATAAAAATTGGATAAAGCAATAATTGGAGACAAACAACGGTGAAAGAAATGGAGAAGGGAGAAAACTGGTTTAAACCATCCCTCCGTACAAGATGAAATATGGCTGTGTCGGGTCTTCTGTACACCATGCGCTGATGGCTAATGAATGAGGTTGGCCCATAGAAAGCTGAGTGCATACAAAGAAATCTAGAGGAATGTCGCTGAGATGGTTTCAAAAATGATCTCTTCACCAAATAAAGAAGGATGCACCTGGAGTTCAGAGAACGAATGGAGACAAAGGATTCGGGACCCATAAGAAAGGGACTTGGTGTACCGTATACCATGTGCAGCCAAAACAAGGAAAGAAGAAGGGAGAAACAAACTCAACAGAAGTCGTTGAGGAAGAAAAGAGTCGTAACCGCCGGGCTTTGGATGGATTCATCGAACCTAGACGGAAAGAAAGTTGGGGTCTTCGCCTATATAAGCACCAGACCAAGAGCAGCAGGGCAGAACACATTCACTCGGAATTGGACACAACCACCAAGAAACAAAGAGAGAGAGAGAAAGAGGAGATAGGCATTTCGTAGAACACTTGATAGGTTAGAGAGAGGAGTGGAATCCCTTGTAAGAAGCTTCAAAGAAACAGTTTAGAAAGGTATATTAGGTGAAGGTAAGCTCGATTTTGTAAAGATTTGGTTGCAATTTGCATCAGAATTGTGGAATTTTGAAGAAATATCGATTAATTTTGATTCTTTCGTGGTTTAGATTTCTTTATCGAATTTCTTGATTTCTAGATTGATAATATGTCAATTAGATCGTCTGAACTCTTCCTCTCTCTCGTTATGATAGCTATTTTTGAGAGTTTAAGCTATAGTTTCTATAGTCTTAGACAATCAGCGCATAAAATCGATAAATTGCTCAACTTCTATGTCGATTTCAGTTTCGATTCCTCTTTAAGTCATATACAAGTGTTTATCTGATGTTCTTGAAGCTTAGGCCATGGTTTCCTTGGTCCTAGGCGATTAGTTAAAGTGAATTTCGTAATTGTATAGAAATCAAGAATCGACTTTCAAATTCAGATATGCTTCTCTCTTTCTTCCTCTTTCTTTCCATTCCCTGACCTTTCTGCATCTCTTCTCTCACGGTTTATGCTGAGGTTTCCTCAGATATAGACCGAGAAGAGGTGGCTTAACTTGAAGCTATGCTCATGTTAGGCGAATCCATGGCTTAAGTTGAGGTTTCCTCATCTTTAGGCCTAGATTTCTGCAATTTGAGTCGTCAAAGGCTCAAATTGAGGAATCTGTTGTACATTTGTAGATATCTAGATGTTATGCTGCCCAAATTTCTTTAGAAAATCCATAAGTTTAGGTCAGATTGTAAATAGGAGATCAAGTATAAATTCTGGTATTGTTTGTCAATAACTGAAATTGAGAGGGTCTGAGTGCTTAATTCGATCTTCAAGAAATGTTCTTACTGCCTCTTATAATCTGAAGCCTTAGTATTTCTTTTCTGGTAATCCATTTCATATTGCAAAGGACTATAGTGCTTCTGTTTAATTAAGAGAGATATGGAGACTAACTGTTAAAACCCATTGTTGTTTTAATTGTAATTGCAAATTAAACCAGGGACCAATTGGTAAATATGAGTATGGGTATTAATTATTGTGACTTTTGTTGTATGAGTATTGAGGTATATGGGTATGGCTGTTGTTGTTCTTTCACATGATGTTATCATCTTGTACTTGCTGTTACATTACCCAGTCAAACCGAAGCTAAACCTCAATAAGATTAGGTTGCATGGATGATGAAAGGTAGTATAGTAGGAGGTCAACCTGAATTGCTAAGTCAAAATGCCTAGAATAAACAGCAGCTCGTTGAGTTCATTTCACTGAAATTGATCCTCGTTTCTTTTTTCCAAACTGAATTTGTTTGAGGCCAAATATGGTTTATTGTGCATTGTATAAGTGTAACTCAGATTAATGTAATAAGTTCCTTTAAATAAAGATCTTAACATTACAAAGGCCAGCACGCGTAAGCCAAGGTGTAAACTCCAAATTAGTGTGAAGAATGTACTGGGTATGACCAATTAATATACGTCGTGATGGTAATTGCGTATAAAAATTACTTTAAAGTCTTCTCGGTACCATTCATTTCTCACCGGTACTAACTCTCTCCCTTCCTGCCGTACCAACATTGGGTCTTGGCATGAAATTAGACAAATGTAACACAATTAAACCAGACCATCGTGTTCTCTTATGCCTCACAATTCTAATCGGCTCACTCCCAACCACTATAGCAGCACTGATCGCCGGAAAACATAAATTAAAACTTATAAGGACTGAATTGAAGAACCGCTTGTTAGTAATTGTTTAGAACAACGCAACGAAAACAGAGACCGACATCATCGTCTCCTTGGTCTCACGATGCTCCCAAGCCCCTTCTCTGAAGTCGTGATGGACGGAATTTCTATCGGGTACAGACCCGGTTAGCTGTCAAAGCTCGTCTCCTTCGTTTGAACTCAGCACCTCTCCCTGTTAGATCTTCTATGGCAAACGGGTCACAGAAGTTATCGGACACCCATTTCACGAAATTCGTTTAAAAGATAAAGAATAAAAGTTAAAGATAACGGCCCATTAAGAACCAAGCCTGATAAAAGAAAAGGCCCAAAGATGGAAATTAATCGAAGCCCAACGAAAGTTGCTCGCCACCCTACCAAGTCCAGTCAGCAAACACCTTAGACTCTCTTGATGACGTGGCCCAATCAGAATTCGCCAAATCAGCAGAAACTTTAAAAATTCATTAAAAATAGTATACAACTCAGAAAAATACAAATAAAATATTCATAAAATTATAAAAATCTAAATAAACCAAATTCACTGATACTTTGATATGAAGTTATGTCAAAGTAGCGGCCTTTTATATTTTTGAAGTATTTTCGCTATAAAAATGAATTTCATAAATCTTAAAAATATAATAAAATTGTATAATATTCTCTTTTAACAAAATTCTTAAAACTCAAGCTAAGTATTTTCAAGATATAAAAGATTTCAATGTTGATATTTTCAAAGGCTAAGTATTTTCAAATAACAAATATTTTCAAAACTACAAAAGTCAAAATAATAAACTTTTTAAATATCTTTTAGTAAAATTTTCAAAATCAAGACCTAAATATCCTCAAATAGTAAATGATTTCAAAAGTGATATTTTCAAAAACTAAATACTTTCAAAAACAAGTATTTCCGAAATTATAAGAAAATAATTTCTAAAACCCAAAAGTATAAAAGGACAAAGTGAATGAAAATTGTAAAATACCAATATACAAAGAGAAACGTCAGAAAATTAGAAAGTCAAAACGCGAACCCAAAGTCAAAACCGAAACCTCTTCGTTTGAGGAAAAGTCCCTCTCTAGGGTTGAGATCAACCTCAGATGACTTGAAATTGGATTTTTATCAAATGACCCCCTTGTCTGAAAAATTCAAGTTTTGTTCTCATAAGAAGCCGTTAACGGGCCTGAGAACCAACTCTTATTAAGAAGGTCGCCCAAGAGACCCCTAGGGTTGTAAAAGAACCAACTCTTATTAAGAAGACCGCCTAAGAGGTCCCGAGGGTTGTAAAAGATCCAACTTTCACAAGAAGACCGCTCAAGAGGTCCCGAAAGTTGTAAAATCCCTTTATTCTCACAAGAAGACCGCCTAAGAGGTCCCGAGAACCAACTCTTATTAAGAAAGCCGCCCAAGAGGCTCCTAGGGTTGTAAAAGAACCAACTCTCACAAAAAGACCGCCTAAGAGGTCCCGAGGGTTGTAAAAGATTCAACTTTCACAAAAAGGCCGCCTAAAAAGGCCCCGAAGGTTGTAAAACTCCTTCCACTCTCACAAGAAGGCCAGCCGTTGTCCCGAGAGTTATCAAACAGTTTCGATCGATCTTAAACAATCTAAATTGACTCTAAAACAACTTTAAACAAATGTAAAGAACCTTAAACAACTCCAGTCAACTTTAATCAACTCTAAACAACTTCGAGACGGCTCCAAGTGAAGAAAACTCTCCATTCAAGCGAAAACCAAAACTAATCCTCATCCTAGAAACTTTAGAATTTTAGAAGTTCCTTAATTGAGTCCTGTCAATTAAGTCTGGTACCATCAATTAAGTCACTTTAAGAAGCGATTCCTCCTAGCCCATTACGTATTTCCTTTAGACCCCTTAATCAGAGGTTCCCGTAGGCAACTACGGGGTAATTAACAATAGGGGCTTGCGCCTATTGGAAAGAAAGGACCCGCAAAATTAATAAACCCTCGTATGAAGCGACTCTTGTTCTGGTTCTCTTGTTGTCAAGAGACACTCAGCGCAGAGATCGAACCTTAAGGGGGGTGAATCTAAGACTTATTCTAATTTCTCGAGGAAATCCTTTCATTCTTCGAGGGATGACGAAAAAGTCCACACAGATTCTCTGGCACGCCCGGTGGGACATCTTTCTCCTCTCATCTTTGGGGTTTTACGTAAAGGCTAAGAAAATTAAATGAGCATCCCTAACAGTAACATTGCGGTTGTGTCATTGCAGGTTAAAATGGTGCCTACTACCGTTGACATGACCAAAACAGAAGGAGTGCTCACTATCGGAGGAGTGATTCATCAATTAAATAAAATTATAAAATGATGTACAAACTCATTTCAAATTTCCAATAATAAAGATAGAAATAAAATTTAAGTAATTTCAAAATATAAATAATTTCAAAAAGAAATATGTCAAATATCAAATATTTTCAAAAATAAGTATGATTAAAAATATAAAAAGAAATTCTAAAAGTCTTAAATTAAAAATAAAAATAAAATGAAACTGTGACAATGGTAAAACCTAAAGGTGAACTTCAGAAATTTAAAAGTCAAAACACGAATCCCAAAACCAAAGCCGAAACCTCTTCACTAGAGAAAAGACGAACTCCTCAGCAAATCAAGATCAACTTCAAGCAAGTTCAAAATCCAGAAACCATGAAACTCAAACCCGAAAGACATGAACTTTGAAATTCAAATTCAAAAGCTGAAAACCCTGAAACTCAAATCCTTATTCTCACAAGTGGCCTAAAATAGCTCCGAGAACTCCCAAGTTTTGTTTCCACAAGTGACCCAAAATAGTCCCGGAAATCAATCCTTACAAGCGACCCAAAATAGTCCCAAGGATTGCCAAAACTCAAATTTTCACAAGTGGCCCAAAATAGCCCCGAGAAACTAAAATTCCGTTTCCACAAGTGACCCAAAATAGTCCCGGAAGCCCCTTTCTCACAAGTGACCCAAAATAGTCCCGAGAAATCCAAATCAAATCCAAAAAGGTCCAAAATAGCCTTAGAAATCCAAAATCAAATCCAAATTTCACAAAGGTCCAAAATAGCCTTAAACAACCCAAACCAAATCCAGATCCAAATGGCCCAAAATAGCCTTGATAAAATCAAAATCCAAATCCTACAAAGGCCCAAAATAGCCTCAGGACTGAAAACCACACTCCGACATAAGAAACCAAATCTGTTCCAAATGAAAAATCTAGAATTATTCAAGTGTCCTCAATTGAGTCCCGTCAATTAGATTTGGTACCATCAATTGAGTCCGGTTTAAGCCAAAAGCAATAAATATCCCAGTTAAACACAAAATCATTTTAGAAACGATTTTCCTAGCCTGCTACATATAATTCTTTAGATCCCTTAATCAGAGGTTCTCGCAGGCAACTACGGGGTAATTAACAGTAGGGGCTTGCGCCTACTGGAGAGAAAGGACCCGCAAAATTAATAAACCCTCGTAAGAAGCGACTCTTGTTCAGGTTCTCTTGTCGTCAAGAGATACTCAGTACAGAGATCGAACCTTAAGGGGGGTGAATCTAAGGCTTATTCCAATTTCTCGAGGAGACCATTTCATTCTTCGAGGGATGACGAAAAAGTCCACACACTACTATGATCAAAATCTGTATCCATAGAAGAATTTTTCATATTTTATTTACTGTAAAATTATAAATTTAGGAATTCCGCCTTTGCTTTAGATGAAAATACTGAGTTTTTCCCCCCCTTTTTACCTTCTTTTTAAAACTTCTTCGTTCCGCATCGTGGAGAACTTTTCACATGCACTACCTGATCAAATCAGATAAATCTAAAGGTCAGGATTTAACAGGCGCTATAAAAAAAACCCACGCGAATAACTCATCTCCGTTCTCTCCTTAATTTCCGTCATGCTCTTTGTCCCCTCTCGTGCACGTTGGTCTACTTCGAAACCCTAGAATCGTGATCCTCTCCTCAAATCAGCCGATTTGATGCGCTCTCTCCGCAAATTGGAAGGTGAAAGGAGTGGAGAGAGAGCGAGAGAAAGAGGAGGTGGCGAAAGGAGAGAGGCGGGGAGTGAGGTCCTTGCGATTGCGAAGAAATAGCAGCAGCATCGCACTCTCTCAGGTTTTGGGAGGGTTTTAGGCTAGAAGAACAGAAGGAAGTGGTAATTGGATCACGCTTTTGGGGCTTTTTGCAGTGTAAACTTTGGATTTTGGTTCTCTCTCTGTGATCTGGAAGAGGTGAAGACTGGGGTGTGTTTGGATGGAGGTCGAATAAGAATAAGAATAAGGAATTTTTAGAATCTCGTGTCAATTCTTATTCTTATCCAAATTCCATGGTTTTGTTAGTATAAGAATAAGGGCCCAAATTCCTTATTCTTGTGTTGTTTGGGTTGCACAAGAATAAGAAATTTGGAGCTTATTCTTATTCAAGCCTTATTCTACTCCATCCAAACACACCCTGAACATTGCCAAATGCCAATTGATTCCAATCGCTCAATATTTTGGTTCTATGATTGGGTACTCGCTTAATCTTTAAGTTCTAATTCTAATTGATAAACAAGTCGATCGCTGTTTGAATTAACATTTTTTTTATTGTTTACATTATTTAATTAGTATTTTTCATTTTTGTACTATATAAATAATTTACTTTTTTTTACTCTTTTTTTTGTTTTAATAAGAGTCGTCAAACTATGGCACAAGAGCCTTTCTCAACGGATTTAACTATTGGACCGACCGTTGTTATCTCAAGCTTCTTAAAAAGGAGTCGTCATAATATTGGGCTAAGCCGTCATCAAATTGGAAATGTTTTCTCGGGCTGATATTGATAAATGCAGTACGAAGGATTGTCATCCATCTCATTCCAGCCGAAAAACGAAAAAGGCATTGGATAGCGTTTTTTTTTTTGTGCCACTCTCCCCTATTTTCGTTTCTTTCCTCTCTTCTTCTATGTCTTATGCGCTTTCCTCCCTCTCCTCTCGTCCCTTTTGTTTCTGACACGTTTTCCTCCCTCTTCTCTCTTTTGTCCCTTCACTCTCATCTCTCTATCATCTGAACTTTACACTTTATACACTTATATTAAGATGATTATTTATTACAACTAATTGAATATTTATGAAACAAGTTGATCTCTTAGTATATTTAATAAATGCACAAATAAAATAATTTCTTGTTACATCTAACTGAATATTTATATTTATAAGATGATCTCTTATTATATCGACTTGAAAATTTTATACTTATAATTTGATTCTTTATTATATCTAATAAATGTACTTATAATATGATCTCTTATTGTATCAACTTTAGGAAAGAAAATAGAGATCTAGATGCATATTCAGGCGGGAGAGGATGGCGCATGTCAGTCCGGAGCAGAACTTGTTGGAAGCAATGTCAGTTCTTTCCGTTGAAGGAGTGAGAGGAGGACGCCAGCAAGAGAGGAAGAGCGTTGGTGGAAGAAATGAGAAAGATGAGTGCTGATGCGAGAGAGGAGATGGATGAGCGCTGGGGGGAGAGAGGAGAGTGTTGAAGGAATAGAAAGGAAAGGATGTCGCTAAATCTGGATGAGGGACGGAGAGAGAATTACGTGCGCACGAAGAGAAAAGAATGGTAGAATGCTAGAATGGGACGGATGATATTAGATGGGATTGTCTTAATCCCCATATTTTCTAGCTAAAAATATTATATTTCTCCTCTCTTTTGATAATAAGCTACGCATATTACTAGATACCGAGGTAATTTCTGTTAATCGTCAGCGCAAAATATGTTTTCTTGCAGCGCATGCGGAAAATTTATTACGAGTCATCAAGCTAAACTATTCTATAGACATTTGTTGTGACTTCTTTTTTTTTTTAATGTCTCATTTGTTGTGACATAACTAACAACCATTGAGAATCATACTAATAATGTGTTTATTTCAAAAGTTAATATAAATCCTCGGTACACTTCCATTACTTCAGACATTTTTAAGGAAAGAGGCATTGTATTATAGCAATTAGTTTGCAAAATAAATTATTTGATAAAATATTGGAGGATGCTAAAGAAATATGCTAATTATTATTGCATAATCTATATGCATTCCAAATGGGTATTTTCCAAGTGACGAGGTAACCCAGCTGGAAAGGGTATGATCAAAAGCCTGGATATGCTTTTGTATTGCAAGCTAGTGCTACCGATCTCAAAATTATTATATGAGATGCTATGATTTATTATTAAAAAAATGTAAGATTACAATAGAGGACTGACAATTGGTTAGAACATGTAGGTTAATTGTCCTCAAGGTGTTTTCTGAATTTAATAACAACAAAAAAAATTTTCCCTGCATGGTTTTGAAGAGCAAACTTTTCCGTTTGCACTGCTGCGCGTTGAATAGCAGGACAGTATGAGGGCAAACAAGCAACTTTTGATTGCCTTTTTATTGACTAAATAAAAACTATTTATAATTCTTTAATCAATATTGCTCGAGTGGATTTGAAATAAGATATACTGAGGAAATTTGATGTGTTTTTCATTTCCTTTTTCCTTCCAAGTACAAACGAAATGTGGCTTGGCATTTCAGTATTTTGTTTACGTAGACGTTTAAAACTACACTGAGAAATTTTTTTAAGATTATCAGAGGCATATTGATGTCCTACACAATTACTAGATGTTTGTAACTATCTTATCAACTTTATGAAAAGAGGTGGGCGCTACCCACTTGTTTCCAAAAAAAAAAAAATAATAATAATAAATAAAAAAAATTCATCACGGACACGTTAAACATATTTGGTGAAATTTAGTGTGGTTTCCTTCCAATCGGATATTTTTCAGTTGCTCTGAACTTCATGATGGAGATTTCGATCAAATCTTCTAGAGAGAAATTTATGAATTTTCAATAATTGTATTTAGCTCAAGGAACCAAATCCTAATATTTTTCTATTTCAAAATATTCAATCAGACTTCTGAAATATATATTTACATACGAAAGTTATTTCACAAATTCCACAATTTTATTATTTCATTTAATTAAAAATTTAAGCAAGGATTATCCGAAAGATCGTGTTACTCGTGATCCAAACTTACCCTAGCACAGTAATTTTCTTTCCCCTTTTTTTCCCCTTATTTACGCAGTAACATGCGAATAACAACTCGAGAATATACTAACGAATACTTGCAGGGGTCAGACTTTAATAAATAGGAAACAGAAAAAACAAGGTAGCGGGTGGTCGGATTCATCAAAATCAATGAACACTCGTGAGTCGTGACCATATTCAACAATCGTGGATCAGGATATATATATAATAAATATGTTGAAATAAACAACACCGATTGGAGCCCAAAGAAATTAGTTACCGAAGGCCCAAGCACAATACGGATTTGAAGTTTCTAGAAACATCAAGTATACTCAAGCTATAAATTTAGTGTTCTAGTATTGAGTCGATGTAATAAAGTTATACTAACTAGGATATTCTAGAAATTGAATGATAGATCTATAACCGACTTTGTATTCCTATAAATAGAAGACGGTTTATCATTTGTAGTGTGTAACCAATGAGAGAGAGTGCCAAGTAGAAATAAAAAGAGAGCTAGTGTAACTTGTACTCCTTCAAGTTAATAAAGAGAGTGTTATAAAAAAATCATCCTCTCAGTTAATCCCATAGCTCGAGATAGATACGAGATAAATACTCAACAAAATATATATTTATTCAAACCCAAAACTATAATATATACACACAGTACACTACCCGATACCATGTCAAGTCAACGGAAATAAAATAGCAACTTCTATGGATAAGAATGCAGTAATAAGTAATAACTTAATCTCATGATAGTTTTTTTTTTCTTTAGTAATAATCTCATCATAGTTTGCCTAGTTAATAATGTGTGAATAATAACCTTTCGTATCTTACATATACTCCAGCAAATTAATTTCCAAGCAAAGTCCGACGAAATTTATATAGTGGTCCAATAAACTTCCGACCATAGTTTAGAAAACTGAATAATGCTCTAACAAACTTTCAATAAATAAATTCCAATAAATTTAAGACACGGAAGCAGAATCTTGATATGTTAAACGTTGAGTAATGCTAGAATCAAACGTATTTGATGTCAAATACGAAACATTGAAATTTGAAATGACAGATCCAAACCATTTAATATGATCTTCATATTAAATATTCTTAGAGATCAAATTTTACATTTTTCAAAATTTTTAACTATTTTTTTCAGACTTTTTAAAATTGGATGGTCCAAAACTAATTAGATTGAAAATTTTTCTAAAATTCAAAATAAAAAGTAAAAAAATCTGGAAAAAAAAATATAAAATGTAATTTACAAGGAGATTTCATTATGGAGGACATATTGAGTGATTTGGATTGGCTATTGTAATCTCGAAAATTGAGAACGATTCCGTTTGACGAGCCTATGTTTCAACCATGTTTGACTCTAGTATTACTCGTTAAAAGTGAGCCCTAAAAAATAGGATAAGAGAAATTCCAACTTTGCCCTAACTGATGGATGTGTAAGCTGAATTCTTATATGACTAAGCTAATTAAAACTTTTACTAGTTTATCCCGAACATTTATAGATAATTAAGTTTAATATATACTTGTATAAGTTGAAAGACCTCTTATATCTAATCTGAACCATGGCAAAATGTTAATTGAATTCTAAGATACGTGATCGATCTATACTCGTATCAACTGAATACTTTTATAATAAGTTGAATAATCTATTATATATTTAAGTTTAGGGATGTACAACGGGTGGTTAATCATATTTTATCAAAATTTGAATCCAACCCATCAATATTAGATTAAAAAAATTTATTAATTAACCCACTCATAATCCAATCCAATTCATCTATTTTTTTTTATATACATCCCAACCCAACCCATTATTTTTTATATACGGATTTCACGGGTTAAACAGAATTGACGTGTTTGAACTTTGATTAAATAAAAATATACACATAAATAGCATAAAGATCATTCAACATATAACACATAAACAGATCATGCTTAGGATTAATTACTTTTAGACCCTAAATGAATATAAACGGGTTACTAATATAAAACTCATAACCCAATCTAAAATAACGGGTTTGTCAAAATTAAAATCCGTACGTACCTACTCCAACATCATCTTAATCTAGTAAAAAACAAGTTGGATCTGGTGGGTTGAACGGGTTGATGGAGTAAATTCTAAACAACCTAGCAAATGATGAATCCTATAGCATGTCAGTCACTAAAGTGTGCGAGAGCACTTCCACAGATTGTTGGAGTTCCATTTGAAGTTCAATGAAGCAATACCCAGAGTTTGTCAGATCTCTATTAGTTTAGTGTGCCAGAGCACTTCCACAGATTGTTGGAGTTTCATTGGAAGTTCAATGAAGCAATACCCAGAGTTTGTCAGATCTCTATTAGTGTGAGATTAATTGTTTAAATCAATACTGACTTGTAAAAACCAAATCTTAATGGGTTAAAATATAATATAGTTAACCTTCAAAAAAAAATATAAATAGTTGTTAGCAATAAATTTCGAAATGCTGATAATGGTACATCGACTCTTAAAATAGAAAAACAACAGACTTACACGATTCATTGGAATTTCGACGTATTGGTCTGAACCTTCAAGCCAAATTGGACGGTCAGTTTCAGTTATGAATTAATGAGCGATGAGAGATATATTAAGAATCAACTGGCAAAGATTAATAGCTTCTTTATAATATTAATAGTACCATTAGTGTTGTGACACTGGTCCATCCGTTTTAGATATTGGACGGACCAGTTTGTATATTAGCACCATGAGCACATGAATATAGTGTTCCTTTATTTTTTTATAATATTATTAACAGGTAAAATTTTTTCTGTGAGCCCATTAGCACCATATTTCACCTATAAAAGGCCTTTGGCTAGACACATACTACTCAAGCTTGAGGAGAAAGAGAGAGAGAGATGGATCCTAAGTACCTCCTAAACTTTGCTATGATATTCTTATTGGTACTCACCAGCAACCTACTACCACTGATGTCGACCACGGCGACTGAACTTCCATCTGAAAATCCCAGCAAAGAGCCCACAAAAACCACTCTATCAACTGGTATACTTTGACTTGTTAGTGTTGTTTAATCTATGCCGATTATCAATTAATGATCCGTTATGGATAAAAAAAAATTATCTGATATTGTTTGGCCTCTCATTCACATATACATGAAGTGCAATTTTATATGATCATCACGTACCTCACCTTCCTTGAATTGTCATCTTTTTCTTTTGTTTAATCTTAATTGATGGTCATTCATATCAAGTCCTAAATACTCGATTTCCATTTACTTACAGAGGGAAACCCACATTGGTTGTTAACGACTGAAAAAAAAAATTAACAATGCATCTGATTTTTATTACTCACTTGAGGTAATTGATTTTTATTTTCTGTCAGGATTCACAGGCAAAACTATTGATCCAGTGGAACGTAAATATACGTGTTCCGGGTCAAACTCATGTCTAACTTATCCTATGTGCTGCAAGCGACCACCATAATATCAAGGATGTTGCTGGCAATTAAGAATCTGATGATTCCCCATACATTCTAGCTATCTAATTTGCATTCGAAGTGAAATCATTATCCCAAATTTATGTCACTGTTATGTGCTTGTAGCCCAAATTTATGTCATTGTTACGTTCTTGTATCATGTCGTATGGATGTAGTTGTTATGTGATTTCCGTTATGTTCTAAGCTGGCATTGTTGGGTCTACTCATATGATCCCATGCATATTGCATAGTTTGTTACTTACTATTCAAGCTGTAAGGTTTGTGTTCTGAGTTGTCCTTGTTCTTGATTTTCTTGCAAGTAGTATAATAATAGGGGATTTTATCATGCCAAACATTCTTCAACATAATATATGCGAAATTATTAGTTCAACAGCAAGTAGTTAACAGAGGTAGTATGAGAGTTTATTAAACATGCAACACAAATTACAGGCCTTTCATCCCAGGCTCTCAGCAGAGCATGCTTCCATTTCACGAACTGTAGTCCTTGCCTTAGTAATTTAAACCAATAAGGCATGTTTGTTCACCAGATCACCATCTACGATAAAATCTCTTACACAATTTTATAAACCCCTGCATGAATGAGGATGACTGTTTTGGCCTTTTTTTTTCTCAGTTCTCTCAAGTTTTGGTTTAAAAATCAATAGTTCATAATTCACTATTTAGATGACCAATGTTTCGATCATGTACTGCAGTATCAAATTGTACCAAGGCAATCGGTCTAGTATTAATTTTGTTTCTGATGAAAAAGAATCACGGTGTTCCAAGAAAAATTATGAAATCCCAAAGAATTAATATATAATGCAGAAGCCACAATCAAGTTTGCTTTCTTGTACATATACTGAGGCCTTCAGGATTAACTTGAGGCCACACTACTAATTAATTGTTCTATTACGAATGTCATTACAATCACATCAATACTGTTCAAATTCAAAAATAATACTGGATAACTCACCAGTCAGCAAATCCAATAGGACCCAACAACCAGTAAATTAAGAAATCCTGACAATACTGTGCACGTAAATCCATACAGGCCGACCACAATTAGTTGAATAAAAAAATTAAATTTTTTTTAGAAAAACTTGTCTGCAGCTGCCAAGTAGGTTGAATAATACTGAATTAGTTGATGTGAGTACAAACTTGAAACTAAAGATAGAGTCACGTCTGATGAAGATAAGCATAGCATTGAAGTTAAGAACTAAATTCAACTGAATTAATGGTTGATAATTAACCAATTTACATATTGTCACAAAATGGCACTGACCTAAGACCAAAAATGTTTTAGAAAATCTAATCTGGTAAAATCTAAAAACAGATATGCCTGATGGATCCTTGGAATAGCTTGTTCATACGACAGAAGGAACTGTCCCATAAAATGCTCCTCAATTGGATTAACAAAAGACGCAAATTTTATATTACCACCATAAGCATTCTAACAATGTTCCAAGGGAATCAGCTGATAATTTAAACTGCAACTGGGAATTAAAAACTGGAGGACCACATCAATCTTGTCACAACCTGCTTCGCTTTATCGTTTATCAAGTTCTACATTTTATCATGTTTGTTCCAGCAAATAAATATGTTTTCCAAAAATTTGGAACTGCCTTACGGGCAGCATATAAGCCATGTGGACATTCAATTGCCAACTCAGCAACTTTCTTGTACTCTACCTCTGCAGCTCCTACAATGTGTGCATATTAATTTCCAGCGAAGGTACTTGAATGCAATTGTTGTCATAGAATTATCTCAAAAAAAAAAAAAAATACAACCCAAAAAATATAAATGCATTTATCATCATAATAACAAACCATGCACTGAAACTAATGGTAAAAGAAAATATTTCATTGAAACTAACAGAATTATTGGTAGCCAAAATCTTGTCAACACCAAAATGATAATATGTTATATGTCCGAATAACATTTTCACTCTCACACTGTTTAGTCTTTATAACTGAAAAGCAATCCTAGTTCTTCAATTTATATTGCAAAATGTTCCTCTCGTGACCAGAGGTGCTTCTCCACTCTCTTCATATGTAGCCATTGAAATGCACTCCACCTAAAAAAATAGAGTTCCACAATTTTTATCAAATGAACTCCAAAAATAAAAAAAATAAAAAAATGGTAAAGAAACAAATGTTACAAATTCAACCTGAAGTATGCTTATATTTGTGGTGGCTGATAATCAATGACTTCCTTTGCAAATTGACGTGAATTCTGATATACAAAAGGAAAATTTAGTCTGAATTTATGGTTAACAAAAACATTACTATATACCAGTATGGACCCCCACTGAAGCTGGGTTAGTAAATACTACTGATGAACATCTCAGATCATTACAGACTGCCTATAGGTTTTACAAAATGGGTAAGCTAATTAAATGGCTTCAACAATCTCAAAATAACGCAACACCATACCATTTTTCAAATATTTCATGGTGGTATCCCTACCCATTTCTCCAAAAATCTCATCAGAGGGAACTGCCTCCACCACCTCAGACCTGAGATGCACCACAGACAGTTTGCCCTCTCCGTCGGCTGGCCTCCAATTTCTCCTACATCCAAACTCTCTCAAAGTGGACCCAGATCAACGTCTTAGGACTAACACGTGACAGTTTCGATGCCTCTTTAGACTTGTTTGTTGTGTTGAGAAGGGCATTGAGAACTGCTCGACGGCTGCGATTGGTCGTTCGATGACAGAAAATTCATGGACCAGAATCTGATTGATAGGGCCAGGATATAAAGGCCTGGTCCAATATAACACAAATAAAAGGAAAGCGAATGATTATAGGTCCAGCCCATAATAGTGACGTCAGCGATCTTTTTAGTAATCCCTGGGTAGAGCGAACAGAAAAGAAGCGGGAAACGAAAATTAAGGCATAACCGGCCTAACAAACTGGTCCCAGGAATAGGAGTGAAGACCCTTCGGAAACATATTCACCGCAAGTGAACTGTCCTCGCGATCGAATCCGAATGAGCCTTGGATTCGATCGGGGGACAAGTGGAGCAAGTTGTGCAACAGTTGTCTGATGACGTCAGCAGGAGAGCCCATTTGAAACGCCTATAAAAATAGAGGGAGGGGCTCAGAAAAGAGGGTTGGACATTCTGTAAAAGAACACACATACACTATTGTACACTGAATCAGAGCAATATATACCCTTTTCCACCTCTATTCACTCTTGTTGATCTCTCTACCTTAACTAGACATATCACTGATGAAGACGGATCTCTATGGATTGGTCGTGCTGAGTAGAGCAATTTACTGTCTGGCGGATTGCCACAGTCGGAAAATTTTGAAGAACACAATTGGGTTTTTCCGATTCTATGCTTGGGGCTTAGGGAGAGAAGTACAATTTACTCATATGCACTAGAGAAGCCTGACTAAATTGCTAGTTTAGTACAGTCAGCACTCTCATTTAAATCTCTACACCGTATTCAGTCTGATCCGAGAAAATATTTTATTCTCAAAGGAGTTCTATTATATTTGATACTTCTAGCTAAAGTAGAGAGATCAACAAGAGTGAGTTCAAAGGCGAAAGTAGTTTTATTGCTCAGATTTGTGTGTATAGTTACAGTATATTGCTCTAGCTACTGAATATCCAACCCCTATACAATGATCTACCCCTTCTATTTATAGGCGTTTGAAAGAGATTCCTTTGCTGACGTCATCCGACAGCCGTTAAGCCACTTGCCCTCTGTAATACTCCGAAGGGTCTTCAGATACTCTAGTGAGAGGACTTCGTCGAGGCAGGTTCTCTCCGAAGTGTCTTCGGGTCTCCCTCCGAGGCGAGTTTCTTAGCCCACTTGCTCTCTTGCTTTTATTTCAAACAAATCATGCTGACGTCATTATTCTGGGCCGGGCTTTCCTTACCCGTCCTTACGGTATTAAGCAATGGGCCAGGCCTTTGCATTCTGGCCCTATCAATATTATATTGTGGGGGAAAAAAAAGCTCTACACGAGGCTCACTGGTCGGCTATTAAGGCCTCTCTAACGTGTAAAACGGCAACGGAATTATGCCTATACGTTTCCATTCTGTTGTAAGAACGATACATAGTTTTTTTTTCCGTTTACCGTTCTATTTAATGAACGGCAGAAATTTTCTTTCCGTTGCTGTTCTGTTTTTATCAACGTTCATGCACACCAAAATACTGGCTCATCTGACCTAGAGGTCGAGAGCTGCCTGAACATGACGAGCACGAAGAGAATCGGGTTTTGGCTAGCCACCACTAAACCATCTGTCAAGCCTTGAATCGTTGCGAGGTACTCGAATGCTTGGCTCCCTAGAATCCTCGTCGCCGTGTCCTTTCTTCCTCAGAGCATTTATTATACGATTTGGGAAATAATTAATAGGTTGATTTGGTGTCAATCATGGATTGATTTAGAGAGAAGCGGGTTTAGAGAAAAAAAGGAAGAGGGATCTGAGTACAGAGTAAAGAGATGAAGGTCGCGGTTGCAAGGATGGGAGAGTGGGAGAGGCGACAATGGCAGATCAACATGGGTTTGATTTGAGAGGACAGAGGGAAAGAGGAGAGGCAGGACGAAGGAGGCGGAAAACCTAGGTTTTCTTTGTGATAATCCCATCTGTAATCCAATATATTCTAAATCTGTACAATCCAAGACGGAACGGGTTGAAATGAATGCGGAACGAGACCATTTCGTTTACGTTTCGTATATACCAACGTTACCAAACTACGTTCCGTCATCCGTTCTGTTGCATACGACGAAATGCCAAACCATTCCGCCACTCGTTCCGTCAGGACGGAATGTGCATGGAACAACGTTGACGAATGCTTTGTGGGCAGGCCTATCGGCTATGAGCGATGCCACATGGAACATTATTTTATTCTACACTCCACACAAATTTCAGGTGACGTCACAGAAAAATTATATTTTATTACAGACCATTGTAGATCACCATTGGATGGACGATCAGACGACCGAAATTAATCGCTCGGCAAAAAAGCCAAACTGCACTATTCAAATCGCAATCAACAGCCATCCATGATTATAAAGGTATAAAATATTAGGATTAGTTATTCGGAGCAAAAAATATTATTCCTAAACTATCAAGAATAAGCGTTTTGGGATTTAGAGTGCTATATTTAAGTGGTCCAACATTCGGATTAAATTTTTATTCCTAGGATATTTGGATCATCTTCTTAATGTGGATTAAGAAATTGTTGGGACCATTTTTTAATCTGGATTAAAAAGAAAATCCAAACACCCTAGGAATAAAAATTTAATCCAAATATTGGACTACTTTAAAATAACATTCTAGATTCTAAAAAATTTATTTTTGATCATTTAGGAATAATATTTTTTACTCCAAATAACTAATCATAATTTTATTCATAGATGATCCAAACGCCCCCTTAGGGTTTGTTTGGCAATGACAAGTTTAGTTTTACTCCTAGGTCAACGAGCTAACCTGTGGACTTGCATCGCCAAACAACTTTGGAGTCAACAGAATCGGCACTACCTCTCTAACGTTTGTTACAAACTTTAGTTGCTGCCAAAAGATGATGAAGGTCATAGGGTCATAGGGAGTACTTGGACGAGTTAAAATCTGAAAAGGGAGAAACAGGACTTGCCAAGGCACGTTGAAATGGAAAAGGAAATAGATAGGTGTTGATAGACTTGCTGCAATTTTAATTTTCAAAATTTCAAATTTTAAATTTTCAAATTTCAAAATTTTAAATTTCAAATTTCAAATTTTCAATTTTCAATTTTCAATTTTCAAATTTCAAATTTTCAAATTTCAAATTTTCAAATTTCAAAATTTGAAATTTCAAACTTTAAATTTTCAAATTTCAAAATTTTATATACATATCCCCAAGACCGGCTTGTTTATATCGCGTGGAATGAAAATACGGCCGTAATTGGAAACTATTTTTAAAAGTCAAAGAACTCCTGACCAAATGCTTCAGTAAATCACCCTAAATAGCATAATATGCTATGAGTTCAAACCTAAAGCGGCTTGAACCTGAGAAAGTTGTAACAATAGATGCACTCAAAAGGTCGAATAAACTCTAATCCAAACTTGGTCCACATAAACGAATTCAAATTTCAAACATAAAATCGAAGTAAACTATTTAACTAAACCAATTTTGTTCACTGAAACGCAGTTTGAGCCAGATGACCTGAAGTCCTGAACCAACAATCGAAATGACTAGAAATCTGAAATTAGCCTGTTTGAAATATAGCCCAATAATGATTCGAGGCTTCTATTGGATCTAAAACAAGCTTCACCCTAACAACACCAGAATGCTAACAGCCTCAAATAATTTTTGGGCAAAACTTCTGCTAACAGCCTCGAATCATTTTAGCCCAAAATTGCTCATCCATAATCCATTATTTATTTCTTCTCGATGGGGGCATACCTGTTGTTGTTTTAATTATCAGTAATTATAACTGTCATCCCTAAAAAAACCATCGCTACCATCGCTGAACTAAAAATAGAAATTTCGTTTTCTCCTCTCACGTGCTCTTCTTTCCTCCTCTCCTCTCACGCGCGCTCTCCATCCCTGGGGCATTCTGTTAGGAACTCATTCCATGTGCAATTTAAATTTTTTATTACTTATTAACAAACAATTTACAATTGCTATTATACGGATCTAGATAATTATGCAAGTTGACACTTTAAGAGAACGGTAGAAGGATTTACCTCTTCTAGTCTCGTAACTAGAAGGCTTGACCTTTGCTTAGAAGTCGGTGGGGTGCTCGTCACCTTGCGACCGCCTCTAGTTGCCTCGAGTCCACCTAAAGTCTTAACCAAGTTCTAGGCTCTTGTGCTAGCAAGAACAAGAACAAGGCTAATCTCTTGATGCATTTCTTCACTAAATTAACTATTTAATTAGTGGCTAATATTCAACACATGAATACCCTAATGAAAAGCAATAGAGAGAAGAAAATTTTCAGATCTGAAAATTTTCTCTTTTCATGGAGAATGGCGGCCAAGAATTGGGAAAAAGGGAAAAATTAAGTTCCCAAATTATCTCATAATTATGTCCTTATATATCACCTTTTTGCCCTAATCAAATTTGACAAAAACGTCTCCAATTTGGTCGGCCATTTAAATGGGCTTTGGGTCCATTATACAAATCTTAATTTGTATATTAATCAATTATTAATAGCCCACCTCAATTGCTTTTTCATTTGGATTTAATTAGACTCAATAAATTAAAGTCCATACCTTTAATTTAATTCAACCAATTAAATTAAAGTATGTTGATTAAAATTCATTATCAACCTATTGATAATTATTTTGGGATTAGCATATGCATTAATTTATTTTTATATGATTCCTTTTGATTTAATTAATTATAACGGTTCGCAACGGTATATAATTAATTAATCAAACTATCATATTTTTTATTGCATTCACTGCTGCAAATAAATAAATAATGCACTGTTGGTTAAAACTTTATTTGTGTGACCCTTTGAGGATTTATGTTATGTTGGCCATGAAAATAAATCGTTATTTAATTCTAATAATCATAAGCGGTATCTAGCAACACGTTATGATTCCCAATTCGCATAAATAAACACTGTACCAATACACTGCTTCAATCATGCATAAGAAATTATATCTTATTATTTTGATTCTTATGTCACATGATATCCTTGTATAATCCAAGATAGGAATGTGTCATTCTTACAGATTATACGTTTCTTGATCTAGAGATGATTGCATAAGTTGCTAGCAAGCAATCCATCTCCATCAAGGGGCCCAGTAGATATCATCACTCGTTAAGCGAACTAACGAGGGACATACGGTTGTCTTGATGACCAGTTTCTCCCCGCACAATTCAAGAGAACATAAATAAAGTCCGTATAGCAGCCCTTATCAGGAATCAGCGTTAGACGATATTTATAGAACCTATCCTCATGTGGAGAAACTGAACCATCTCAAACTCAGAATCAAACACGTATGAAATAAATAATGACACATAACACAATCCATTTATTTATTTCATTGGATCATGTTCTGTACTATGTTCCAGCAACATATACATATACAATCAAGTTAGTAACTCCTTACTTATGATTTGTAGAACTTAATCATCACTTAACTTGTATACTAGTCTTGTCTGATAATTAATGTTCCTTGTTAATTATCAAGACTATGGACAGTTTTGATTTATTATTGTCATTTAATCATAAATAAAACACAATGATCCACAATTCAGATCCTCAACCTGAATGAACTGTCAATAATAAAATCCAGGAACAAATGATCAAATATCATCAATAACATAAACTATAGAAGTAGCCATAAAATGATTGGTTTTTAGGACATATCTCTAACACATTCATCTTCTCCGCCTCCTCTCTTCCCTCCTCTGCCACACTCCCCTCCGTCCCTCTTCACTCTCTTTCTACCTCCACGCCTCCCCTTCTCTTCTCTCTGTCTTCTTCTCTCTACCTCCTTCATCACTGGTTCCTTTTCCATCAAATAGTGAGAATGTAAAACAAATTGAACACATAAAAGTAACAAAGTGAACATATATACATAAACAAAAAAATTTATACATAGAAAACAAGTTGAACATGTAAAAACAACAAATTAAACATATGAATGAACAAAATGAACATATACACCAACAAAGCGAGACATATAAAATAAACATAAACAGATTAGACAAATAAAGAAAACGCTTATAACAACAAAGTGAACTAATGTAATAAACAAAGTGAACATTTATTATAATAAAATTAACAGATATAAAAATATAGAATTGAACAAAAAATAAAGAAATAAAATAAACAAATCGACTAAATAAATTGAACATATATAACAACAAAATGAACCAATGCAATAAACAAAGTGAGCATTTATCATAATAAATTTAACCGATATAAAAGATAAAATTGAATAATAAAAACAAAAATAAAATGAACACTTATAACAACGAAATTGAACATATACAACAAACAAAGTGAACATTTATAAGCATCATAAAACTGATATAACAAATAAATTGAACACTTATAACAACAAAATTGAACATATAAAAAAAATAAAGTGAACACTTATCACGACACAGAAGAAGGAAAACACAAAAGAGAACGAAAAGAGAGAGAAAATATACTCACCTCTGTCAAGAAGGAGATGAGGAGGAACGAAAATATGGCTTGGGAGGGGACAATAGAGAAGAGAGAGGGGAGGGAGATAGCGCTGGGTGAAGAGAGATAGCACGTGTTGGAGCGATCGCTGGGTGAGAGCGGGCAAGCGAGGTGAGAGCGCTTAGGAGGGAGGGCGCGATGAGGGGTCCACTCGGACAGAGAGGAGCGCTGGATTGAGCGATGGTATGCGATGGTAATTTGAACGATGGTGATAATCAATTTTCTTTAATTATTGCGATTCATGCCTCTTTAAAATTGTATGAAGTTTTGCCAGGGTAAAGCTTCAAAATTTTAAATTTTTAAATTTCAAAATTTCAAATTTCCAATTTCCAATTTCAAAATTTTAAATTTCAATTTTTTTCAACTTTAAAATTTTCAATTTTTTTAAAAATTTTCAAAATTTCAAAATTTTCAAGATTTAAAATTTCGAATTCTAAAATATTTAAATTAAAATAAATATTATAAGTGAATGCATTCACTTTAATCACTAACTTTAATCTATCATACCAAACAACAATTACTAACTTTAAGCTAGTACTAACTTTTAACCTCAAACACTAACCCAAAAATGCTAAACTTTAACCCTTGATCCCACTAAACTTTGATGTTGTCAAACGGCCCCTTAGAGATTAGAGATGTAATAGGGTTAACTCTACCATATAAGACTTTATAAATGTTTACCAGCTCTACGACAAATATAAAAGGAATGAATTGTAAGAAGAAATCAGACAAGAATCAATCCAAAGGCTACAGCCGTTTATTTTCCGTACCATGTTTCTTTTCTTATTTTTTTTCTTTTCATATTTCTAATTTCTTTGTACGATTTGAAGGCTTGAAGCATGGTGATTTTGGGTTTCCTTAATTCAAGATAAAAAGGTCATCTTTTATGAGTTGGGTCTTTGGCATCATAATTTAAAGGTGGTTGGTTGAAAATGAACTTATTTGATGTTTGATGAAGGGTGAGATTCTAGTTACAGGGCCACCTTAACATGCAAACTTGATCGACTTGCCTAACAACAATTTCGTGTAAACCCAGTCTGGCAGCCTGAACTGTCAGATTACATGAGCCAGATGGGAAACCTAGACCTAAATGCGAATCATGTAATATAATTGATCCAATTATATGATCTTTCGTTCTATCCCTTGTGCTAGTTTAGCAGGGCCCAACTGGGTTGGAGGACACTGGTGGATATTATTAGGGGACGTAACCCTGGAAATAATTTATTTCATTAATATATAGTAGCTAAAATAAATTATCCGATCATATTTAACAATAATTTTTACATTAGAATTTACAATTTTATCACTAATAGTAACATCTATACTTTTTTGATCGAACTGAAAGAAAAAAAATGATATCATAAAAATATTTGAACTGTAGCTTAGTTATCGCTCAATTATATTATAAATAATGTAGACAATAAAAATTATTGACGAGTCACTGTCAAGCATTTCTTAAAAAAAAAATTAACTAATTAAGTATAAAGTTTACCAAATTGCGTTACATAAAAATTCAGTGCTTTTGATTTAGCTTCTAAGCTAGAAGCACTCATATTTTATTTATTTATATTTAAATTTTTCCTTATATTTATTTATTTATTTATTTGTTGGTGTTGTTGTATTATCATTGTCGTTGTGATCATTATTAACCTGTTATTTGTTTCTTTTAATTCAACAATATTTTATAAATAAAGATACTTTAAGTTTGTAATTAATATTTTCTTTCGATATAATTAAATAAATTAATTTATAGAAGAGAGAAGTTATAAAAAAAATTTCCTTGAGTGAACACGTGTTATTATTTATTAATAATTAATAATAATACGCATGCTTAATTAGCAATTCCAAAACGTGACGCGAAAGGAAAATAAAAAGGATACGCGTGCCTCGTGTCTCCGTGTCGGCCAATTTACAGGCCAACCTCCCAAAGTCTAGCAAGTCAAACTCAAACACTGTTTAAGATCTATATTATTTGTGTAATTGCACATAAAATTGTACAAGATTTCAGATACCCATAAAATCAAGGCAAGCGACCACAAAATTTTATGTAAAGTTATTACAAAAAAAAAATTTATAAGATCACATCTTTCGTTTCTTTGGTATAGATTTTAGTTTTGATTCCCAATCATTAAAAAATAATAATAAATACGGATAAAGAGCAGAAATTGAGGCTTTAAATACTGATTTACTTAATTAATGCCAATATCTTTCATAGGTTGTGGGCCTGTGGGCTGTGGCTATGACTCGGTTTAGCAGACCAAGGTTACAGTCAGATAAATATCCAAAGATGTGGTGGGGGACCTGGGGGTTATTTCCCAAGCATTATATTATTTCTAAGGGGGCGTTTGGTTGTGCTAGTCGAAGCAGTGTTGAATTTTCAATAAAAATACTTGCCAATGCCATGTCTCTAACATTTGGTTGGGCTTATAAAAAACTTAACTCATTTTCATTAGCTTCCTAACAATCATCATGGTTCATCATTTTGACAAATAATCAGTTCCAACGAATTATTTATTGAGCAACAAGGGAAACATAACTTAAAAAAAAAAAAAAAATGTTGCGATAGTAGAATGGAATATAATTTTACAGTTGTTTTAGATCATAAACATATTTTAATTAAGTTTTCATAAAAACATGAATTTTATTTTCTTTAAGTCGTTCCTTATTTTTAATCTCCGTGCTCTGAGCACAAAATGAAATTACCATTAATGATTAATGAAAGATTCAAACTGATAATTTTGTAATAACCTAGTAATGGTTACTCAATAGTTAATGAAACGACTTTATGACTATTGGTTCGACTGTAAGGAGAAAAATTTTACATATTGTAAGCGATCAGTTTACACATATATATAATTCTCGTCAAAACGAATAACTCAAAATAAATAGTTTTCACTGTTTTGTTTTACAATAACACTACATTCGAAAGCAATTATAGGAAGTTTGACACATTCCAAACGTCAAGACTCAAAAGCAATTAAATGCCCAATAGTTGTATTCTGCAGTAACAGTATTCAAACATCATTATCTCATGAATGGTAACCGACTTTACGTAAAAAAACAAATCATTACGTAGAAGAAATAAATTATCAATAATCAAAGCAGAAGAAACATTCAACAGTACATTAATAAAACTGGTTTGGCCCAATTATCTAAAATTTGACTTGGTTGATGTGAACGATCAGCAAATAAGCAAAGAACTTTTAACCAAACAATAATATGACAGGCACGCTAAAGACATGTCATGATTTTTAATATTTCAATTATTGTACATAACATTGTTAAAAATGTGAAAGGTCCCCCTCCCTCTTTCCTCAGCGAGACTTTACTTTCGGTAGGATATTTCACGAAATTAGCTAGCTCATTTCTTACAAATATAAATAATATTTTCTTACAAAATTACTTGTGGTTCTAATCCAACGATTGAGATTGCATGGATAATGGATTGATGATTAAGAAAAAGAAAATATCGTATCGTATAGATTGATTACCCTAGTTAGAGAATATTATATTAATTTTTGCAAAGCCTACAATAAAACTTTCATAATCTTTTTATTATTTTTAGACGCAAATATGGAAAAAAAAATTGTTCTTCGCATAGTTTCATTGCAAGAAAAAAAAAAAATCATGCCTATTAATAATGATACATCGAACCAGTATAATTGGCCCGGAACAAGGGAATTAAAATGGTAAGACATGATTACCACTTCTACATAAAAGGTCCATAAAATTACGACCGGAGTTCATGCATTGTATTTTTCTATTTTTTTTTTCTTTTTGCTTCTGAAAAAGTGGAATTTCATTCACCAGTTCTCAATTCTTCCCGCGAGCTGAATGATGCATTATTTGTTACAGAGCGAGATTTATTGTGTAAATATTAACAATAACCCAAATTGTCTCTTTCAAAAGGGTTTAAATTAAAAACAAATTCAAACAATCAATTAGGAAAAGTGGGCTCTCCCTCCCGTGAGATTCTAGTCGTGGGGAATCAGAAATGGGGTCCACATGCGCTAATTCCAATGTCATCTGTTATAATCTTTGAGGCAATCCCATAAAATTTTCCGTGTACTCTTTCCATAAAGACGAAAAAAAAAAGAGGAAAATACAATCAAACAATCGGATATTTTAAAATGCGCAGTCAATTTAAGAAACGGAACAGTATAGTTTTGTCTATTAAAAAAAATTTTAAACTACTCACGGGCTTATTTTGATTAATATTTTTCAAAAAATATAAACAGTCAAATATATAATAATTAAGTATGTATTTATAAGAAAGCGAACAATGGATATGATAGTTTAAAATAAATGGATATTTTATAAAGGTTTGGTAAAATAATCTTTAAACTTCAAATTAACTGTAGATAGTTGTCAACATTTATGTTTATGTTTAACTTATAAAAATTGATAACCATTACCAAAGATTTCGAAAAAGCAACTATATCTAAACTCTTTATTAAAATAATCAGCTGTGTATCTAATAAAATATATTTTAGGGTGAATGTTTCAAAAGTCATATGTATTACGTCAGTCGAACGCGTATGTATGATTTATGAAAAACGTACGCTTAATTATGATACGTGAAAAATTTATAGAAGTATTAAAGGATTGAATTTGTGGTTGCCACTTACTCAAACCTTTGATAAATCCTCCCATGATCATTTTGTTCCCCTCAAAGAAAATAGGAGAGACTTATCAAATGAATCTAAATTTTTTATTGACCCCCTAAACTAGTCATTTTCAGTCCTTTCTAAGTGCATCTACAATTTCCGTTTTTATTAATGCGACAAAACTTCAGTTATAAGGCAAGGATAACCACCACCACGGCACCACCCCGAGTCAAGATCTTGAATGCAAAAAATTGACAGATTATGGGTAGAACTGTCAAAAGAGTCAACTCAAAGTAATTTCTCATATTCAGAGGGTCAAACCCGTAAAAATCTCCCGGATTCTGTATTTCCGTTGCTATTAATATCTGGGATTGGAAGAGTCGCTGGCGTTCGCTGTTTGAGAATCCAAGCTGCTCACTTCTCCACCGTACGGACCAATAATACTCTTCTCTCTCTCTCTCTCACGAACTCAGCCATGGGAGCTGAAGGAAGGATCTGGGATCCAGTCTCCGCCATGGAAGAGGCGCCAGGTGTCCCCTCCGTCCCTTCCTCTCCCGTCTCCATCGACATCTCTCTCCCTCTCCACCAGATGAAACCTCACATCCTGTTAGTTTCTTTTCCCTCCGCTCTCTCCTCTTCTCTTCTCTTCTTCTCCAGTTTTGAATTCACGGATCGCCTCCAGTGCTTGCCCCGAGGCACCGGGACCCACTCGCAGGGATCTTGAATAAATGATTTGTATAACAATTGGTAGCCTTGCAAATAACCATTTGCTTTGATATCAAATCAAATTACTAGACTTGAAATTCAAAATCGGGACATGTAGCAAGACAAATTTTATACAATTTCTTGAAAATAATTTTTGGAATAAGCACCTGAACCTGAGTTTAAGCAATTGGCAGTTGTCTGAATTTTAATTTCCTTCTTGATGTTATCTCGAATTTAACCTAGATTATTATAATTTGTTGCAGTCATTTGTTGAAGGAATTGTTTCCAAAGTGGTCGTCACTTGACAGCTCATGCTTCACCATTGAGAAAGTTTCTGGCGGCATTACAAACCTGTGTATGTTCTTTGTAAAAACATATGAACTAATTTTAATCTTGGTGCATAGTTTTATTTGATGCTGGTTGATTTTTCAATTAAAAATATTTGTCATTTCTTATTAATGTAGATGTTTACAGTTTTTGGACATAAATTTATTTTGCTTTTTTCATTCAGTGTTGAAGGTCTGTGTGCAAGAAGATAGTTTGAATGAATCTGTAATCACAGTTCGGTTGTATGGCCCCAACACTGATTTAGTTATTGATCGCAAAAGAGAGTTACAGGTGAGTATTGTTTATGTTTTTTTTTTTGTACTATGAAAAATAACTTTTTGACCAAGTAGATACTTCAAAAAAAAAAAAAAAAAAGGAAAAAGCTTTTGACAAACTATCAGATGAGCTTGATAGAAACCCAATGACATAATTTTTGCCTAGAAACCCAATGGCATAATTTTTTGTTTGACCTGACTTACAGTTTACACAAACAAAAGGGCTTTGGAGTGAGGGGCAGAATTATCAATATTTAATGAAATGTAGTTTCACCTACCCTCTATGTCAAACCTTGGAGTTATAGGGGATAACTCATACATATTTTGGGTGGTTGCTAGTAAATGAGATCGGTATAAACATTTTATGTTATCACAGAAGACCACTGTTCTTAAATTGTTATGGTCTAATTGGGGCACGATATCTATGCTAACTAGTATAAAGTCTCTTCTCCTCCTTTACCTTTTTTTTTTTTTTTTTTTTGAATGAGGGTAGAGGGCAGGGGTAGATTGGTACTGATAACTTGATAAGTCGGGTGATCTGGCAAAAGAAACCTTAAAACATTTCTATTCATCACTACAAGAATTTGTTACATTTGTCAGGCTCTACCTCATCTGTCAGCAGCAGGGTTTGGTGCTAAATTGCTCGGTGTATTTTCAAATGGAATGGTGCAGTCCTTCATTGATGCTCGAACGCTTGAACCTTCAGGTGATGTTCTCTTCTTCTTTTTGGAAAATGACAACCTTCTACTAATCATGACTTAAGTTAACTGCATGTACTTTTTGAACAGTCTCATGCTTTCTTCGACATTTAATTATTTTGGTTCTACAAGAAAATGACATACAACTAAAGTCAGAGCCTTTTATCCCAATCAAGTTGGGGTAGGCTAGAAATGACACCCCCGACCCTGGTCATTTCTTGTATATATGGTTGAGTTTTTACGTTGGCTCGCGAAGCCTATCACAAGCATGAGGGCTTGAACCCTGGACCTCTTAGAAGAGAGCCCAGTGCTCTTACCACTTGAGCTACTAGACCAAGCAAATGACATACAACTATTATAATCAAAATTGATTGAAATAAAAAACGAGTTTAACATGACTAACACCCTGATCGGAAAGTAGAGATTCAGAGAGGAATCGGAATTGGATCTGGATTTCACTCATGTTTTGTGATCGGAATGGAAAGAGTTGAGACACGGGATTTGATTCGATGGGATTTCATGGCCTTCAAATCCCATTTTGAAATCCCAACCAAACCATTGAAATTTGATGGGAATTCAATTGCTCCTTTCGATCAACCAAACTGATGGCCAGAGATGAACTTCCCTCAACTCCTTTTATAGTCAGCCAATCAAGTAAAAGGATTCCACAATCAAATCGTTTCCTCTCCAATCAAATCAACTCCGTTCGAATTCTGTTTGGATCCTTTCCGATCAGGGTGTAATTTTACTGAGATCTTCATATTATACATTCAAATAGGTTTCCTGAGTGCATATTTATGTGAAAACAGAACATGCAGCTAACTTAAGTCACTAAAAATTAGTAGATTTAAAATTTTTAATTCATGTTGACATTTTACAGATTGTTAATAATATTAACCTAGTGTTAGATGTAAATACAATTTAAGTTTTATAGCTATCTGTAAGAACAGTCAAGAAGCTTTACCCCTGTTGATTGTGTGGAACATTTTTTTTTTCCTTCTTTTTTGCCTTTCATAGAAGTTTAGTTTCATACCTAATTGTTCACATTTGAATGTTTAGACATGAGAAACCCTAAAATAGCCTCTGAAATTGCCAAGGAGCTTCGGAGATTCCACCAGGTTGACATACCTACATCCAAGGAGCCCCAGTTATGGAATGATATTTTCAGGTTTCTTAAAGAAGGTAAGAATTTAATCATAGTCATTGTTAATATGTTATTAAGGTTCTATATGGCCCTTGGGCGATTATTTTTGTACTCTTTGCATTTTTATGATTAATTAATGTTGAATTGAGAAATGGAGCTAATATTTTGTTTCAGCTGAAAAGCTCAAGTTTGATGATGACGACGAAAAACAGTCCATATATGAAAAAATATCTTTCATCGAGATTCACAAGCAAGTCAACGAACTTAAGGTACTACTAATCTTTGTTTTTTTTTTTCTTTGCTTTCTGTGCTAGTTTGTATTTGCTTGTTAATCTGTTTTGATTGGTTGACAGGATCTTACTTCTCTGTTAAATTCCCCCACGGTGTTTGCACACAATGATTTGCTTTCTGGAAATGTTATGCTAAATGACTCACAAGGTAATACTGTCCACTCTTTAAACAACATTGCATTTTTTTTTTTTTTTTGAGCAGTTAAAGCCTCAATGATGCTTTAATTGTGCAATTAGGCCTCAATTAAGCTTCCTTGTGAGGCTTAATTAAGAGTCGAGACTGCAATCAAGCTTCATTTGTGCTATTAACCCTCAATTTAAATGCAGGTTTGCCTCCATAAATTCTGCAGTTCTATTTTTACTTTCCTATTAAAAGTAACTTTGCTTTATCATAATCACTATTTGGTTAGGCAAACTTTACTTCATAGACTTCGAATATGGCTCATATAGCTACAGAGGACATGACATTGGGAATCATTTCAATGAATATGCTGGTTTTGACTGTGACTACAACCTGTAAGTCCTAAAAAGTAGTAATTATTTTAAAGTATATAACCCAAAGTTTGAGAGGCCATTTATAATCAATGATAATTTGCAAATTCCACTTCAGGTATCCAAATAAGGAGGCACAGTACCATTTCTTCAGGAATTACTTGAAGCCTGATAACCCGCAAGTGGTAGGTGCATTTATTTATTCTGTCTTTTTGTGCTTTTTTTTTTTTTTAATGTGGGGAGCATTGTGGGCTTATATATGTTAGGTTGATTATCCCCAAAGGTTGTCCTTGACATGTTCAAAGGAAAACAAATTGTGACTGTGTAGATAATTAAGTTCCGTTTAGAAAGAAGTACAAGAAACATTATAAATCTGAAAGATGTGTCCTGTCAATTAGTATATTAATCTAAGTTTAACAGATCACTACTTTACCTACAGTTGTACAATTATATCCCTGAAGAAAAACCCAAATAAAAATGAACAAAAGGTTGTATTTATTGGGTATTGATGATTGAAAGTAATGGACTGTAAATATTAACTAAATGCATGTACTAATTTATTCTAGTTGTGCCATTTGCTTGGATCGTTCTTGCTCCCTCTTTGGTTGTTGTGTTTTACTCCAATTATTCTATGAATCCTTTGCATGGATGTTGTACTTTCACTAGGAATGTGAAATATTTAATTTGAAATATTTAATTTGATATTGAAATTATCTTTTTCTTTAACCTGAATGACAATATTATTTGACTTCAAGTTTCTTCTTAATTGTGGGATTAAGCACAGGTCTTTATGTTGAAAGAACATCAAAAGCTACTTGAAATTAATTAAAAAAAATGAGAAAAAGCAATGGTACTACCAGGAAAGATTATTACTTTCTGCAAATATTAACACTAGATGGATTCCCCCCTCCCCGCCCTGATTTTCTAAAAGGACTTATTGTCTTGCCTAGATGTTGCTATAATTTTTATTATTATCCTATTACATTTAGGTACCAGAGAGTGAACTTGAGGCACTTTATGTCGAGACAAACACCTTTCGGTTGACTTCACATATCTACTGGGCTCTCTGGGCACTTATCCAGGTACTTTTGGAGCCACACTGTGGTTCTTTAAATTTTGTGACTATGATCCTAAAGTATATTTATATTGAACTAGAATCTGGTTATTAGATAGCTCATAGCTCTAAACTTGATGGTAGTTTCTATACTGCAATTTTCCAAGCAAAACCAAAATCAAAAGTGCAAAGAGAAGAAAAGAATCAGGATTAAACAAAAGTAGCAAGTGGTATGAAATTTCATGCTACAGAATTTTATATATTCACATGCTTTGATATAATCATCAATATTAATAGTAATTGGAGAGAGACAAGAAATATGGCTCATCTGTATCAAGAAGGGGATGTTATCGGTATAATTTATCCTATTACGGTTGCAGGCCAACCATGGAGCAAACACAAAAGTCTTAGGTAATAAACTAATATTTGAGCTCAATTCCACTAAAATGCAGGCAAAGGTATCGACAATTGAGTTTGATTATTTGGGATATTTCTTCTTGCGCTACAATGAATACAAGAAACAGAAGGAATCCTGCTTCTCCTTGGCTAAATCTTTCTTGGCTGTATCAGACTCTGCTTAGACCATTACTAGTATCCCCCTCCCCTCTCCTCTTCTCTCCTTGTTCTTGCTGCTGTTTGGCTGAAATGATTTTGTATGGATGAATAAATATTTCAGTTGTATATCCAAACATGATTAGCATTTGAACTAAACATAAAAGAATAAAAGAATTTTGTAGTGGGGGTAGCTGTTAATTTTTGTTCAGCTTATTAGGGATGGGATTCAATTTCTTGTATGTCCATATTTTCAGGTTCTCTTCTTTCCTTTAAATGTACTGGTTATATGTAAAGAATGGAATTCATTTGTAGAACAGAATGAACTATCTTGTTTTGATCTTAGTAAAAATAATGGAATTCGTATTATAACATCTTAGCATCTTGTTTAGGCTTAGGTTTACATAATTTAATGTGGATATGATATGGTGAATTGCTTAGATAACGGAACCTAAAATAATGAACTTCGATGAAAACATCTTACATCTTTTTCTTTCTGAGTTGTGTTGTCCTAATGATAATTGCTTCTGCTTGTACGTCTTCATATCCTTAACGCAACAGATTGAATTAATAATTTCTCGTCCCGTTGATAGATTTTTTGTGCTATGCATATATTTACCTGGATCAAAACCTGAAAAGTGTGCCACCGAAAAATCAACTATAGACGAGTTCAAACACAAACTTGTGCAGTGAAAACCAAAATTCTCTTTCACAGACAACAATACAACATACAACACAGCTTTAAAATACCAAACAATACAGAAAAACATAATCAGCTAGAAGAATACTAGGGGCAAAAAAAAAAGAAAAAGAAAAATAAAAATAAACTGATGACTCTCATCTCAAAAGTAAAACGGCACTATCATCTGAGGGAAAAAGGCGAAAACTTAATCAGAAACGCTCATTAGTTTACATCCTCAAAGTCGGCATCACCCATGCCAGTGTCTTCCTCCTCGCTGTCCTCATCACCATCAACCTCCTCATTTTGGAGCCGCATCTTCTCCATTTGCTCGGCCAATAACTTGTCTTCACGCTCACTCACCTACATTATAAAAGAAATAAATAAATGAAGAGCTGCTGGTATTTGCAGATTCAACCTGATACTTCAGAACAGTGTCGAACTGAAGCCAGAATAACCATTAAATCAGGTTTATACTAAAAAAAGAGCAACCACAGAAACCTTGGGTCTGAAACCTGACCCTGATCTCCAGTCTAACCATAAAAAATGAACCAAAACCTGAAATGAACTGTAACCCAGCCAGCAGAGCTGCCACCTCTACTGGTATTTAACCCCTAACATTTCTAAAAGAATCGTAGGGACTACAGAAGAGAACTTACAGCTCTAGCAGCCTCCTTTACTATGAGCTTTCCCTTGTATTTCTCTATTTCTTCTGAGCACGCTTTGATTGCATTTGTCAGAACCGATATCCCTTGGTTCTGCACATTATGAACAAATCCTTAACATAATTAAACACAAAAAATATCTGGTGAAGATGACAATAAAATAGCATAACCAAGACTGAGATCATTAACCTTGGTGTCAAAATTCCATAGAAATTTAATATTAGCTTTTGACAGCATTTCATTAAAGCCTAGTTTAACTTATAATATCTACTGCTAGACAATGCATTTGTTAAATCTTAAAATCAAAATTTGCAATAGTTGAGACTTGAGAGTACCCATAATAATTTGAATGCATACAACTGTGAATTAATGCCAATACTACAATGGTAGGTCTAAACCAGTCAATTCTTACATTTTGGCATTATTTTGCTAGCTCTATTTGTTGTTTCAGTTCTTTTGCTCTTTATACGTCTTTTCAATTCTACTTTAATTACATAATTTGGGCCACCAGCCGAGAGTTCAAATCATAAAAAAATAAGTAAAGAAAAAAAGTTACCGGGAACTAAATTTTAACCCATTCAGTAATGGTAAGGTCCACAAGTATCAGCTCAAGTTTTAGCTTACCACCTTTCATTGGTTACTATTGTTTAACTTTTTCTTCATTTGTCTACGTTCATTTGTAATTGTTCTCAAATACTATTGACTAAGAACTACTCGATGATATAAGAAAAATGTTCTGTTGGAAATAAATAACCAAAATGAAGGTTTTGTTCTATTATTGTAGAAGCTTTGCAATACAATCAAGAATTTGCAATGCAGAGAGATTAAAACCTTGTCAAGTGTCTGAGTGGTTAAAACATACAGAGGAGCTGCCACCAGTTTTATCTTCACTGGACAATCATCATTTCCCACAGATTCTGCTTTCCTCATAGCTTTCTGAGATAAAAAAAATAAGAAGCATTAATAAGTTGAAACAAGCAATTCAAAACAAAACCCAATGAAACTACAAAATACCAATTACATACAACATACTGCACTTCAGCACAATTGTTCTTTGAATTAAAATTTGGCTTGTAAAGTAGCTCATTGCTCCACAAAGGACTTTGGGTTAATCTAGAAAAACACACTTTAATCGAGGCTTCTTACATACTTAAATCAAACCAAAATTGGTTAAAACGAATACATTTCAATATATAGTGGCAGGAAGGCAGATCCTAAAGTCTGCATAATACATGACCCAAATAACTTGTTACTTGACTGACCTGGAGTTAATTTTCCACAGACCATTCCAGTCACTAAACCAATGTTAATAATTAGATATTAGCACAATATGTTCTAAAAGACGACAAAATGGCAACCCTTGTACATACAGAAGACATCAAATAAAAAATGAACAAAAGAAAAAGTGTGAGGAGATACAAAACCTGTATGTGGAGCACACCATCAAACTGGTAGCATCTGATCTCAACATCAGCACGGATTTTAACAGGCTGTGGCGTCATCCTGCGCCTTATGTTCTTCACCAGAGCATCCTTTACCTCCTCCGTTACTGCTGGCACCACCTTTGTTACCTGAAAACAAGAAAAGAAGAAAATCCATACCTCCCTAAACATCCTTGTACATCCATTACAAGATGTTTGATAAATGTGGTACTAATCTGTTACCTCTTCACCATCAGGACCCACTTCCTTTATTTCCTTTGTCAGTGAATCAAGGATAGAGTCGGGATCGGTCACAATCAACTTAAAGGCCTCATAAGCATGGCCGTACTTGCTGTACAAAGGCCAGCCAATTGTGGTATACAGTTCCTCTAGGTCAATGGAGAGGGTCTCTGCCACATGGCGCATGATGGAGTGTACCAGCTTGGACTTATTGTAGCGCTCCTCGCATGCCTGTACATCCTCCTCAGACACCCTCCTCTTTGACAAATCAATGTATCCCTTCTCCCTGTTCCATGTTTGAATTTCAATAATAATTCAGCTATTATTGAGCCCTAAATTAATTAAGAGAATAGAAAAGAAACGAACTTGTCGACACGGAGAACAATAGCGGGCTCCTGGCGGCCGACCTTGATGAGGGAGGAGACGGAGCGGATACGGCGGCGCGAGAGCTCGGAGAAGAGAATCATGCCTTCGATGTTGTTGTACTCCAAGAGCGACACGTACGCACCCATCTCGGCGATGTGCTTGACCTGGATCATCACCGCCATGTCCACCTCGGGGTACTTGGCCTCGTACATCCGACACTCTAGATTGGGAGTCGCCATGGCTGCTGCTTGCTTCAGTTGGGTTTAGGGTTAGGGTTTACAAATGAGAATGCGTTTGATGGGAACGAAGCGAGAGAGAGACGAGAAGTTGTGTTTTTTTTTTTGTTTTCTTGGTTGAGTAGGGGGGCAAGTTCGGATATGCTGTTTCTGCGGATAGCGTTATTGTTTTTTTATTTTTTTAGACCGACTGATTTAAAATTAATATATCTTATTGAAATCACAGATTTAATTGGATTATGTTTTTTTTTCAAAATTATCAAATTAAATTAAGATTAAGATAAGAAATTGTAAATATTTTTTGTAATAAAATAAATAAGAATAATTAATAGCTAATAATTTCGTTCTGAAATTTAAGTTCTAAGTTTTATTAATAATTTTTTAGTTATAATTTTAAAAAAAATTATATATATATATATAGTAAAGTTAAAAATACTAAGATATTTGCTAAATACGATTTTGGGGCCGAGAATAACTATAGGTATCTCGGCCCAGATTTATTTGCTTTACACAAAACCAAAACTGGTGGAGACTGGAGAGGTCTGCAGCGCTGGATTTCATTCATAAAGGATCAGAGAAAAAAATATTTAATAAGTACCCTTTCGAAAAATTATATTTCAATTTCCCAATATTCCTGTGCCAAAATGATGACTTGGTTTCCTTCTTGGAAATTCAATACAATTCATAAAAGGCACTCTAACATATACTTCCATTAAATTGCAACTTAAGTAGTCGTTGTATTATATTTGCTCACAAGTACAATATGTTTCCAGATATTGCAAAAGAGAACTAACTATGAATTCTGTTAAACATTCACAATTCAGGTTAATTTCAGCAAATCTGAGTCTTACGCAAGTTCAAATCAAGCGAAATTAACACAAGCATGTGTAATTGAGCATCTCTTGCGAACGAATCTACAAAGTTAGGAGCAATTTGAGTATCTCTTGTATCATTGATTGATTCAATCTTGGGGATAACTGCTAGATGTAATTGCAAACTTGAGAATTACTAGTTTTTTCATCACATAAAGTTTGCTGTTACTGATACAATATTTAATAGGAAAATTAAATGAATACTCTGTATTTAGGCTGGATTATCCCTGTATTTAATACTATGTGGCTTTACTGAAAGGACAAGCTAGATATACAGAATATGTAGATAACAAAAAATAAGTATTAAAGTATGTGATTCAATCTCAACAATTTGTTAACAGATGTCGTCGTTCAATAAGATATTAGGAAATTTTGTTGGGATCCTGCTACATATGTGGTTACTAACACTATGTGCCATCTCTCATTAAAATTAAGTCTGAATTGGTACTTTCCCTTGATCTTAGTTACTACCAGAGGTCATTTTTCAGCCAGTACATGTCTTTTTCAAAAAGAGACAAATGAAAAATCTGTCAATGTTAAATGGACCATTGTCTAATCATGATGAATGAAATCGCCACCATGCATGTTATTTATCTTGAATAAAAGTATATTATAGAAACAAAAATATCAGAGAGTCAAATCAGTCTATACCAGTATCCCAGCAACTTGCAACAATATCCAAGTAACACCTTGATTGACAAATTGATGCGATGCATTATACTAAAAAGTTACATGGCAAATCATATAATCCAAATTCAGCCTAAACTAGATCTTTAAAAGAAAATGCTGTTGGATCCGTAGGTAAAAGCGCATGAAAGGCGCCAATTATGTCTACAAAATCTCTTATTTTCTTAACCAGTACGTCCTTCATCTCGTCTGTAACTGCTGGTACCATTTTCGGCACCTAAAAAAACAATTGATGCACCTCTCTATTATTTTTTTTGGAAAAAACTACATCAAATTACAAAATGACATTGCATAGATATATATGTAACACCACCACCTTACCTCTTCACCATCAGGGCCAACTTCCTTTATTTCCTTGGTAATGGAATCAAGGATTGAATTTGGGTCATTCGCTATCAACTTAAGAGCCTGTTGAGAAAAATCAGAAGCAAGTTGAGACAGAAATTAAGAAAGAAAAAAGGTGAAATTGCTATATTGAACAGAAAACTTGATGGTTCAGTCAAGTACATTGAATGCATGACCATACTTGCGGTAGAGAGGCCAGCCAATTGTGGTGTAGATATCTTCTAGGTCGATTGAGAGGGTCTCGGCCACATTGCGCATGATGAAGTGTACCAGCATTGACTTGTAATACCGCTTCTTGCATACCTTTGCATCCTCCTCTTTCACCTTCCTTTTTGAGAGATAAATGCATCCCTTTTCACTGTTTAACAATTGAAATTTCTAGTTTTAATAAGAGTTGTGTTAATTTACTGGTTCATAATTTCATTCAATGTGAATAACCTAAACAAACCATCATGTGCAATGTCGCCCATTTTTAGAGTTCATCCAATTTTTCCTTGAATTGCCTTGATTGAGTTTGAATTATGTAGGTATGCCTCCACAATAAAAGATTCAATTCAGCATGGCGTTATCACCAACTCTTTTAATATTCAGAATTTCAGATATATTTTCACCCCCAGTTAAACCCAAATTAGGTTTCACAAACTCGAAATTATTCAATTCCGTATTAACCTCAATTTTGATTTTTTTTTTGCTCATCTTAGTTCTAATCAGCAGCTGTGATAATTTCTGTAGGTTTTAGTAGGTTGAACTACTACTAATCATGATTAATGTAAATCTAATAAGGATTAGATATACCGTTGCATAAGGATCAAATATGTCAGACTTCGATCTCGCAGGTTGCATTGCAAGCCATCAACCACATCATGCTCCGCTGCGCACACGTCTCCATCTTTCTCCGAATGTGGCCGATACATTACGACCTCAAGTTAGAACCTAGCACTACTATCCACGATTTACCCATAGCTCGACATGCCATGTGCTCATCTCTTCCATGCTTGGAAAAATCTCAAGCAAGAGAGAAGAAGACTCATTCTCTCTCAGATGTCTCTCTAGAGTTCTTGATCTTTGGGGACGGAACTGCCAAGCAACAAAACCCTAAACCCGAGTATATATAGCTTCTGTCGGTAGAACCGAACAGACACCTCTTTATTTTCGCAATCCAGCGAGTCGTTGGGACCCTTAGTGGTACACTAGAACATAGAGAAGTTTCTCCGCAACTAACATCTCCCTTTCGAAGAAGTTTCACATAACATGTCACTCAAATGGAACATGCAACCAACACATATACTTGTCAAGTGAGAGCTTAAAAGCCTCACTTTAATCAAGTTAAAGCCAGTGAATAAGCATCTAACCTTTATAAAAATAGTTTAATGTGTATACTAGTACCTTAGAAACATATAAATCCACACTAGATCAGACATTATTGACCGCTCAATAATACATGTTTTTTCCATCTCAATCTTAGTCTGTTGTATGTTCCCAATCTCTATCCATATGACGAATTTGGTGAGCTCTAAACACCAATAGATCTACCATTTATGCAGGATGAATCGAATCTTCCTTTTGTCTCATGAAAATCAAAACTAAATCCAGTTGCTTTCCCAGCAATACCCCGATAGGCGGAATATACATCACCATTGGGTACACACCAAAGTAGCTGGCATTGATATGTCTCTCATGACATAGCTAAAAGTTAAAGGGTACGAGATTATGGAACTCTCACATGATGAGTCATACGGTCTTGGTCCTGGAACCATTCAATTCATTTTCAAATGTTGCCAAGCACATGTGGTATGAGCACATGTTATAATGAATTATCTGCTAAACAGACGTGTGTTTACATTCATTGTACGAGTCTAGAAGATTCAGTTTATAAACCAAGTATCTATAGTATAGATCACTCCTTATTGCAATAGATTCTCCACTTAAACACTCCTAGAGTTTTAAGAAGATTTCCACCTCGACTAATATTGAACTTCATGATTGTTTGGGGCACAACCATATCGGATCGCCTAAAAGAACACAAGCCTCAATTTAGTCCCAGACTGAAGCGACATTGAGCTTCGTCCACCCTAGGTGGCTCCTTAGTCTCTGACTAAGTGTACATAGCTCAATCTAGTCTCATCTTTATATGCCTAGGGCATTATAGGCGATTGCTTATGTGAGCGAGATAATCTAAAGTTCAATGGCACACTACCAATAAGTTCTAACATGTACTTGATCAATAATAAACTTAATTTTCACTATCCAAGTTGAAGTACATATAACTATGTGGATCTGACTGTTATATGGACCATAACCATAATGAAATAGACCATATGACATCACCCTGAACTTATCAAAATATTTTCAGTATCTTGAAACAGATCATAAGTGTGTATGATGATTGTTTCATATGTGAATCTACTCAATGTCAGATCAATTCCCTCTGTGATATCATGTCTCCATATATTTGAATATGTTTGGTTTAGTCCACTATCCCCATAGTAAGCTTCCAGAGCTATACTTAACAATGAGTTATTATTGAATTCCCTAAAGTCACAACTACCAATTGTTTCAAGGGACTCTCTCAACCAAACTCCTTCTTGATATAAGCATCAGTTATGTTAATGTGCTCCATCTCACAAATGCGAGAGTTAGTACGATAATTAAAACATGCTACTGACTTCATCTCCACCATAAGAGAGTCACACTCAATCTCCTCAATGAGAAAGTATCATATTTACTCAATCTCTCACATGAGAGAGTAAATTATTTTATTTCATGAAGAAACTATTGTTATCAAGATAAATTGATCTACAAAGTATACATGCATACACATAAATTGCTTATCCACAAGCTAATCATTTGCAAGTATTTAAACTTGATTAGTTGCATGCTATTTATCATTCATTCTTTTAGATATCTCAAAGTCTATATGCTTTTGCAAATAGATATTGGAATTGGATTATCACATATGTCAAACTCATAACCTTGCTAGAGTGAACTAATTTTATAATATGCAATAGGATGTTAAGTAGAATTTGCCATATGCACTAGTCTACAATGCTTCTAACTCAATATAGAAGCTCATGAGTCCCAATATCTCATTTTTATAGCCACATCCATAGAAACCAAGCAAGCCTCTCTTGTTACTTGTACTAGTCTTGTTGTACCAAGCAACCAAGTAGGAGATGTCTTCAATAGTTTATCAACACATTACAAATACATTTATGAGGTTCTGAAACTTCTTACTAGTCTGGCTCAGTCGTAGCGGTTGCTTGGCATCCAAGCAGTTTGCTTCATACAGATTCGATACAACACTTCTACTGAAAGTCATCTCAGTCCAGGCAACCCGCTTGCCCAGTATAGTCTGTTTTAAGTGGTACACTAGAATAGAGAGAGTCTAGTATGAGAAAACTCTCTTGTTGGAGATGAGTTTGCCTCTACCTATCTCATTCTAAGCAATAGATATGATTATGTTGAAAGTATTCTAAATGGACATATAATAATTTTAGACAAGGATCATTCCGCTAATTGAATAGTGAAAAATTAAGAGCACAAAGGGGTGTGACTTAGTTGATCCATGGCTAAGAGTGCACACTTAGTCAATTGGTTTGTTGTCTAAAATATATGTTACATAGTCCAAGAATAAGTTATCAAATAAGCATTGTACATGTGGTGCACTATTGGCTTGAAGAATAGATAAATGACTCTTATTTATCTTTGGGTGTTGAATTTTCTATACTTGAATCTAGACAAGTCTGAGAAGAAAGAAAGCAAACTGTATGAGAATAGGGTTCAATGAGTAGTACTGGATGTTGTGCAATCTGGCACATTAGATAGTGTGTTAAGCCGTTCTTAGCGGACCACTTGTTGGGCAAGCAGACCTCTGTCGCAACCATCAATCACATCACGCTCCGTTGCGCACAAGCCTCTGTCTCTTTTCGTATGCGGCCGATGCACTACGACCTCAAGTTAAGACACATCACTGCCAACCACGATTTACCCAGAGCTCCACATGCCATGTGCTCATTTCTTTCATACCTGAAAATACCTCAAGCAAAGAAGGAGAAGACTCCATCTCTCAGATCTCTCTAAGATTTTGGACCTTTAGGGATGAACCTACCAAGCAACAAAATCCTATATTTGTGTATATATAACTTCTGTACATCGGTTATAGAACCGAACAAATGTCTCTTTGGTTCTGCGACCCACGGGGTCGCTGGGACCCTTAACGGGCCGCTAGAACCCAGAGAAATTTCTCCGAAAGCAACAATAATTAAAGAAGGATTAGAGCTATTTCCATCTGTACTAGCCAGACAACTATCCCCACCTCTCGGGGGCCCCAAAATGCTGTGAAATATATTTGATAATCTACTATTAATTGCAATTGCTTGTGATCTCAAGTGCTGAAATTGCATCAATTTCTAAAAAAGTATTTTTTTTTGAGAGCCTGATAAAAATAACTACAATTGTAAGATGTCTCCATTTATTTTTAATATAAGGAAAAAAGAAACAAATTATTCTCAAGTATTAATTTACTGGCCGTTGACATTTTCTCAACTTCTGCTCTTCTGTTGTACCACAATAGATTTTGTACACCACCTCTGCAGGTTTGAGCATTATCATCCTTAGTTTTTGACTATTCTCTAATGAAGATATTACATGCAACTGTGTGGTTGTATGATCTAATCCCTAAAAGGGTAAACCATTCAACTTCAAGAGATATAATGACATGCACATACCTATTAACACGAAGCACAAGAGCTGGCTCTAATGGTTCAACCCTGAAGACAGGGAAGGATAAAGAGCGGCATTTGAAGAGGGAGGAGATGGAGCGGCGTTGTGGACGGCTGTCCGTATCAGTGAAGAAAATCAATCCATTGATGTTGTTGTACTCTACAAGTGATACAATTGTGCCCATCTTAGAACTCTCAGTTGTTTGGACTTTGGACCATGACTACTGTTTCCGCCTTAGGGAACTTTAACTCATACATTCTGCACTCTAGGTTTGGGCTCGCCATGCTTTCTTGTTTGGGGCTGTTTCCTTTGTAATTAGGTTGGAATTTGGGTTAGTGTTTAAAGCCAGATTTGAGAGAGTACAAGAGGTGAGAATCAATTGACTCTTAAGGTTTCTATGTAGCTAGCTGAGGTGATATTCATGGGGTTTTACGACTTTTACTTTTATCCTTTCTAATTTTTAAAAATCATGAGATAAGCAATTTTTTAAAAAAAAAAAACAAAATAATGTATTTCAACTATTCTTAGGCTACTGGATATGATTGGTAACTTACAATAGGATCCAGTCATGCTATAATAACTAACTCGCTCGGGATATGGCTTTTTTTTTTTTTTTTCTTTTTGATGTTTCGGGATATGGCTAATTATACTGTGATTAATGTATCCTAAAAGTGTGAGAAGCTCAATTATAAGCAAAATTGCAAATTAGAAGTAAATTTTACTAAACGTACAAGATATTACAAATCAAAATTAGTACTCCAAAGTTATTTTTGCTACCATCGATGACAAATACTAGATAAAACAGTGATATATTAAGTAAATATTTTTTTTCTTATTTTTAAAGAAAGGAAATGTATATTGCGTGCATGTAAATAAGATCTATTACTTCACATAGAATCAATTCAGGGCATAATCTATTACTTTACCCTAGGCGCCACTGATGTTGAAAGTAGCAAAAAAAAAAAAAAAGTTGGGGTTGGGGTGGGTTGTGGGGGGGGGGGGACTATATAAGTTAGGTTTTTTTTAATCTTCTTTCAAAATTAATCTCTTTTTAATCCAAGTTACGAAGTTAATTAATCTTTCTATTAAATTAGTACATTTCTTTTCTCCCGTAAAAGTTCCATGTCTAAAATGTCTTCGTCATTTCTCGAGATAAATGCTATCCAACAATTTGAGATTCAACTATTCGAGCTAAGCAGATCTTAAAGAGTAAAATTAGTCATGTGATAGAAAATCCGTTCCTTTCGGAAAATACCCGTGTCAAACTTCTCTTGTTATTTTTTTTTTCTTAGTTTGGGAAAAACACAAACAACTCAAATGCATTCATCACATTTTGAAAAGTACTAATGGTTTGGAGGCTAATCAGTATTATAAATAAAGACGCGTGGGAGTTTGGTTAAAAAAATTTTAGAATCAGTCGACACGACAGCAAATTTGTTTAGCGTGTTAATAATTTTGTATTCCTTGATGCACAAACTCTGTAACCAAATGTGTTGCTGACAATGAAGTGGTTAAAATTACCTGTCTCAACAAGCTTTCAAGACAATACATAAAATCAGTACAATCCGTCAAAATTGTTTTGGTCTCAACGCAAACCCAACCTTCCATCTGCGCCACTCACCCTCTTATCTCTTTCTTTCTTAGCCCTTTCTCCTTCTCAGATTGCCTCACTCACCCACTTCTTCTTTCTCACTCGCCCTAGCCAAGGATCCCACCTCCATCGACATTCCTCCTCTCTTCTCCGCTGTCACTTCTCCCTCTCTGTTTGTCCGCCACTTCCTCTCAGCCAAAGCCATAGAGACGACAGTGATCTGTAAGAGAAAGAGAGAAATCCTAGCGCAAAAGAAATAGAAAGAGAGAGCGATAAAAAAAAAGGAGAAACTCAAAGAGGGAGACTTATAACATCCATCACACCTATGCGGAACCAAAGATGAAGTTGAAGAGACAAACTAAAAATTAATTCAATAGTCGCCGCCGCCTGGAAGATGAAGTTGAGTAAACAAATTCCGGCACCCAAACGAATGATCTTTAAGGTATTACTCTTTAATTAGATTTTGCTGCTTTGCAATAAATGCATTGGGCCTCTTTGATTATCTTTCAAATTGAAAATTTTCCAATCACTGTGTTATCAGATAGAAGGGATCATCACGGCTGTTGGCATCTTAGATCAGGATTAGAAGAGACCCAGTAAAAGAGAACCCATCGTCACCGAGAGCTGTAGTGTGAATCACACTTGCAGATATATTCTATGTTAATTGTGGATAGTTAAGCCACATGAGGCCAACAGCTGTACAAATTTCTTACTAGGATTTTGTGCTTGCTTCATTTTTTTTTTATTACGGTAAAGAACTAATAGGCTTATCTAAGCGAAAAAAGAATTTTGAAATTTGCTACTTTTTAGGTTGGTGAGAAGGAAAGGTCCAAGTGCAAGAGTGAGCGAAAATTAAAGGGGTCACTACAAATGACTTTGTGATAGTTCTGATGTGGCAATTTCACAATTATAAATGCTTCTTGGATGTGATTTACTTATTTTTAGCAATGACGGGTATATTTCTCTGAGACTTCTCTAGACGGATATGTACTACTTTGTTATTTAAATTCAAAATAATGTGAATATGGAAGAGGTATGTCAATTGTTTGAGATACTGCTTTGTAGTAAAAAAGCCAAGATAGAAGGCCATACAACCTAATAATTTATTGCTTATCAAATCAAATATCAATCCATATCAAAGAAACCAGAAAAATCACAGTCTCTAACTCTCTCTCAGCTACTGATGAAGGCTTAGGGCCTAGGAATCAAATAAATTTGTAAACCTAGAGCTAACCTCACTAGTTGTTTTAGTTAAGCTTTAGAGTCGAACCCAAGGGACGGTACAATTGATTACTAGACTCTACTTCCTCAAGAAAGCTAGACAAATAATTATTTTATGGGATTTTGGTTGATTAAATCTAAATGTGCAAGTAAATAAATGTTTTTGGGTGTTTTAATTATCTAAAAATAAATCTAAATGCTTAAAGAGATATTTTTGTTATTTTAGCAGTATAAAAGATGTCTTAGGGATCAGGTTTCACCTTAGTTTGGACTCTAGAACACCGAACTTGTCACTTATGTGCTTAGAACTGTGTTTTTCAAGCGATCACTTCTTTGTTCGGTCCGAACAAGGGTCTATTCGGTCCGAATAAAGGGTAAAAGTGTGTGGTTTTGACTTGTTCTGGTATTTTATGCTTTGAGTCGGGGTTTGTTGGCTAAACCTAGATTTACTAAACCTCAGCATTCGCTTGTTGGACTAGAAACTGGTTTAATCACAACCTAACCTAATTAGATCAATTAGACCACAACTTTTGGTATAGGCGTTAACTAATCTAAACTTGTTTGTTGGATTTCTTAAGGATATTTAGATGTCTTTTGAACTATCTAAAAATTACACTTTTGGTGCCAATTAATCTCCCCTTTCGGATCTACGATTTATCCCATGTACTTGACTCAAATTAACTTGATTATCTTAACTTTGGCTTAACTAAATGCGACCATACATCTAGAAGTTAATTAGAGATTCACAAGCAATTCAAAGTAAGTAATTAGCATAATTCTCAACAAACAAATCACGAAACATATCATAGCATATCAAGTCAAAACATCACATCCAAATCTACGTTACTTCCCTACTCCTAAGACAACATAAATCTAGCCTAACATGAAAGCAAAACAAGATACAAGCTCCATCAAATCAAATATCAAGAGAAAGAAAGAAATAAACCAAGTATCGCTTCTAACTCAAGATACCGAACGTCTAGAGCTGTGGTTGGATTGATTCTGCCGTCGTCGCGCCTAGAATTGCTCCAAAGATGATGCCGTGGTCGTGCTCTGCTGCAAGAGGTGGAATATCACGCCTTTCGGCACAAGAACGGTGGTGTAAAGATTGTCAAAACGTGGTAGGATGTGGAATTTTGTGTATGGTGGCCTCCCTTCATCCAAGGAAGTAGGATACATTTATAGCAGGTCTAGGATGAGTTGGGAAGGAGGCTAGGTCCAAAGATCACGAAATCTTGTCAAAATATGGACTTTCCGTCATCGAAAACTTACTAAAACAGCTCTGTCGGCTCTCTGTTCAGACCGAATGAGTCTCTGTTCGGACCGAATAGTAAGTCTAGCATTGAAATAGTATTTTGGTCATATTTTCTTTATCCGAACTCCGATTGAGGCGATTCAAAAACCGTTGGAAAGCTTAGGATGAGCTCTACAATGCTACTAATTCCATTTAGCTATTTTTTTTCCTAAATCCACCATTTTATGCAATAATTATGTATGATCCACCGAGTTCCTACAATACAATACAAAAACCACGGCAGTACCCAAATCTAGACAAATATAGCACAAAAGCACATAAAAGCACAGTGAATGTAAGGGTTTGAGCTACCATTTAAGTGTAAAGTCCGGCCAAAATATAGATATAAATATGACATATCAGCTACTAATCTAAGTACAATACAATTATTTTTCATCACAAAACCATGTCAGTGGTTTAGTAAATATTCAAGTGCAAGAAGGAGAAAACATGAGCACAATTTAACAATAAAATCATTTTCAGTACAGTACTTTGGCGTACTTTCGTACTATATCAAGCTAGACATGTTTGTTGCTTTAGTTAATTTCACATGATTTTTTAATTTAGTATCAATTTAACTTAGACGTTTGATTTATCCTGATATTTTTTTCATGTCTACATTTTTTTATCTTCTTAAATCTTTTAATTTTGTTTTTATGGATTTTGAAGGCTCTCTAAAATTCAAGGGCTCCACTTGCATCCTCGATCTCGCAATACTTCCCCTAAGAGAGATTAATTTATTTCACTGTCCAATTATTTGTTTCCTAAATAGAACTAATAAAATGATGGCACATTTTTTTGAAAGTTTTACTGATCTAAATGTTACTGGTCGTTTCGAATTATTACTGGAGCTTCTTTAAATTAGTTCTGGTAAAAAAAAATTATTTTTACTAAAACCAGAACCATTTTATGAAATTCAGTTGTATATGTTTAACAAGAAAAAGAAAAGGCCACTAACTTGGTATAAATAGAATTTTGTTATGGTATGTACCAGCCACATTGTTAATGGTATGTACCTGCCCGATAATTTGGTAAAGTCCATATGAAGCTATGGTTCCTTAGGTACAAAGAAATGGAAGGTAAAATAAAACAGCTACACTATTTACCAGTATTGAACTTGACATGATTATGGCAATTTTGTGGCAGTGGTGGGAGAAAAGTGATTGGACTAGCTATAAGGAATTAGGTTTCTTCAGTTCTTTATATCTAATTATCTTATTTATAGGTGGTGTCTCTCTACTGTAGGCTCTCTTTATTCACAACACAACACCTACCAAAATTTTGAGTAGTAGGTTCCTATATAACTTGAACTTGGTATTGCCGCATTAGTATGTTCCTGCGCACCAGGCCTGGTATCGATAGCTACACCACCAACTGCTTTGCTCTCCTAAAATATCACAATATATCTGATAGATTATAAATATAATATTATGAAGATGGTGAAATTATGTGACAAATGCATGTTATAACAATAACCTGATTAATATTGGCGGGTACATCAATCCATTCATCCATAAGTTCTAGATGTATTGTTGTCCAGAAACAGACAGTAAAAATCAATCTGAAAACTAAGCCAAGTGTTCATGAAAAGCCAAAGTAGTCAACTAGATGTAGCCAGTGCATGTTGCACCGGCTATAAAAAAAAAAAAATTGATTAGATCCAATTTGATTCTCTAAATTCAGGCCTCTCTTATTTCATCATGTTTTAACAGTTTTTCTTTTCGAAGAAACCAACTTTTTTTTAGGGTAGACATCAAAATTTACTTTTATTGGAGAATTCTTTTCCCTTAGCTAAGCATCTTTTTCTTTCAATTATTACTGAAATTGACGTTCTAAAGACTCTGTATTATCACCAATAAATGCAACAAATTTTATTTTGATAAATGAATCATTGTTGATTTACTAATTCATTATTCTTCTAACAAACCTTTTTTCCAACCCTTCTTTTTGTTCTCTATCTTTTTCTACAAATACATATGGAATGCTTTTGGCGAAATATGTTGAAATTTTCAACATATCTCATTTTCCTTAAGCTCTCTTATGCTTTGATGATTTGTGGTAGGTTATTAAATGAAACAGTCTAATCGAGGTTAAAATAAATTTTATAGCAACAATACATCTTTTAATTTTGTTGAGTAGATCAGAGTACAAATTTAAATTATGTCAAGCGCTCTAGCTTAGAAATTTTCGTTGTCTTTTAGTTCCAAAGTTTTTTAATATTATCTAATTGGTCATCAATTATAAAAAATTTACACCATTAAATTTTATAGATTATGAAAAAAAATTTAAAATATATATTTATCAAAAACTCATGGATCGAGCGAAACTCGATAACCCCATCTAGTTGTAACAAACCTTTGATAAAAAAATTTACTTCCTTTTTGTTTGTTTTGATAGTTTTTTTTATTAATCATCTTAGAATAAATGGCAAATATATGACCTTTCGGAATATATTTTTCCTAACTTGAAAATGATTAAATTTACTAATTATAATAGTAAATTATAAAAATTACTATTTATCATCTCTCCATATGTCATTCTGTGCCATCACATTTGTATTTGTTCACTTTATTCATTTATATGTCCAGTTTATTTATTTGTGTGTTCACTTTATTCAATTATGAGTTAGATTTTATTTTATTTTTTGTATTGTTGTTCATATTTTTGTATGCATTTTAATTTATTTTTATTGAGTTCTTGGAGATTAGTGGGATATAATTTGGGCGGCGGTCTCTTGGGCTTTATGTAAAGAAAGAAATGCTAGAATCTTCTAGGGATTGTTTGGATGAGTTAGGAATAAGGAAGGAAGAACTATTCCGGGAAGAAAAATTAGGAAGAGTGTTATTCCGGAAAGAAATATTGTTTGGATGGTGAGTTAGGAATAAGGAATGGAAGAGTTGAATTAAAATAATCATTTGTCTTTTTTATCTATTTATAGTTTATTCATTTGTTTTTTTATTGTTGTAGTTTATTTATTAATAATTCTAATACTTAGAATAATAAAATAAGAAACAATAATAATAATAATAATAATAATAATAGAAAATAATTAATAATGTAATATTATAATAAAAATTAAAGATAAAAATAAAATAATCATTCATTTTAATTTTTTCAAACCAATTTGTGTAATATTATTCTTTCCTTATTTATTTTAATATTTGATATTTTAAAATAAAATAATAATTATTTTAATACTAATAATAATAATAATAATTAATAAGAATAAGAATATTATAATTATATTTAAAAAATAATTAATGTTGTAATATTATAATATTTTAAAATAATTAATGTTGTAATATTATAATATTTTAAAATAATTAATAATAATATAATAATATTATCATGTAATTATTATTATTTAATTACTAATAAGAAGAATAATAAAATAAGTAATAATAATAAGAATACTATAATAATATTACAAAAATAATTAAATTGTGATATTATAATCTTATAAAAGTATATTAATAATATTATTATATAATAATATTATTATAGTAAAATATTGTTAATATTTTATTAGTTCTTCATTCTTCCAAATTTGCTTCTTCCCACTCTTCCACCAATTTGTTGGAAGAAGGTATTCTTGGAAGAGACACTTATTCCTGACTTATTCCTATGTGTTTCGATGAGGTTTTCTTCTAGGAATATAGCTCTCCTGGGAATAAGTTTATTCTTAGCTCATCCAAATAACACCCTAGATATGTCTGCTTGGTCTATTCATATCTAGCTTAGCTTTCTTTTAGTTTGTATATAGGTTTTCTTTCTGCTACTCTTTCTTTTTGGTTTTTTTTTCCCGTTTTTTACGTTTTTGTTCTCACCTTTCAATTTGTATTTTAATTATCATATAATAAAAAAAATGGCAATTAGCCCAAACATGCGATAATAAACATGCTAGAATGAGAAAAGGAAAAAAAGATTAGATTGAACCCCAAAAGTATCGGAAGGAAAATCATATAGTGCATGACATTTGACATGGTTTCTATGCGTAATTACCATGTATAATTTAATTTTTATAATAAATAAGATATAAATCTTAGTCTAGACAGAATAAAGAGTTTAAATGTAGATTATTGTGATGAAATGACTTAGAATAAATCCAGAAACAATTGAAATACTCAAACGATACTCAGAACAGCATGATTTGCACTTTATATGCGTAATTACCATGTATAATCTAATCTTTTTTAATAAAAAATGTATGAATCTTAGTCTAGACAATATAAAGAGTTTGAATGTGGATTGTTGTGATAAAATGACTTAGAATGAATATAGAAACGATTGAAAAGTTCAAATGATACTCAGAACTGCATTATTTGCACTTTATATGCGTAATTATTATGTATAATCCAATCTTTTTGAAAAAACAAGATATGAATATTACTACGGACAGTATAAAGAGTTTAAATGTAGATTATTGTGATGAAATGACTTAGAATGAATCCAGAAACGATTGAAATGCTCAAATGTTACTCAGAATTGCATTATTTACACTTTTTATGGGTAATTATAATGTATAATCCAATTTTTTTGAATAAAAAACATATGAATCTTAGTCTGTACAGTATAAAGAGTTTAAATGTAGATTATTATGATGAAATGACTTAGAATGAATTTTAGTCTGGACAGTATAAAGAGTTTAAATGTAGATTAATGTGATGAAATGACTTAAAATGAATCTAGAAATAATTGAAATGCTCAAACAATACTCAGAATTGCATTATTTGCACTTTATATGCGTAATTACCAAGTATAATCAAATCTTTTTGAATAAACAAGATATGAATCTTAGTATAGACAGTATTAAGAGTTTAAATGTAGATTATTGTGATGAAATAATTTAGAATAAATTAAAAAACGATTGAAATGCTTGAATGATATTCAGAACTGCATGATTTGCACTTTATATGTGTAATTACCATGCATAATCTAATCTTTTTTAATAAACAAAATAAGAATCTTTGTCTAGAAAATATAAAGAGTTTAAATGTAGATTATTGTAATAAAATGATTTAGAATGAATCCAGAAACGATTGAAATTCTCAAATTATACTTAGAACTGCATCATTTATATGTGCAATTACCTTGTATAATCGATTATTTTTTAACAAACAAGATATGAATCTTAGTCTGGATAGTATAAGGAGTTTAAATCTAGATTATTGTGATAAAATGACTTAGAATGAATCCCGAAACGATTGAAATGCTCAAATGATAATCAGAATTGCATTATTTACACTTTATATGTGTAATTACAATGTATAATCCAATCTTTTTGAATAAACAAGATATTAATCTTAGTCCGGAGAGAATAAAGAGTTTAAATGTAGATTATTTGTGATAAAATGACTTACAATGAATACAGAAATGATTGAAATGCTCAAATGATACCCAGAATTGCATTATTTGCAATTTGTACTTATAGTTACCTTGTATAATCCAATCTATTTGAAAAAACAAGATATGAATTTTAGTCTGGACAGTATAAAGAGTTTAAATGTAGATTATTGTGATAAAATGACTTAGAATGAATCCAGAAACGATTGAAATGCTCAAATGATACTCAGAATTGCATTATTTGCAATTTGTACTCATAGTTACCTTGTATAATCCAATCTATTTGAATAAACAAGATATGAATTTAATCTTGACAGTATAAAGAGTTTAAATGTAGATTATTGTGATGAAATGACTTAGAATGAATCCAGAAACTATTGAATTGCTCATATGATACTCAGAATTGCATTATTTCCATTTTACATGCGTAATTACCGTTGATAATCCAATCTTTTTTAATAAACATGATATTAATTTTAGTCCGGAGAGTATAAAGAGTTTAAATGTAGATTCTTGCGGTGAAATTACTTAGAATGGATCCCGAAACAATTGAAATGCTCAAATGATGCTCAGAATTGCATTATTTGCACTTTATATGCACAATTACCATGTATAATCTAATATTTTTGAATAAACAAGATATGAATCTTAGTCTGGACAGTATAAAGCGTTTGAATGTAGATTATTGTGATGAAATGACTTAGAATGAATCCAGAAACTATTGAAATGCTCAAATGATACTCAGAATTGAATTATTTGCACTTTGTATGCGTAATTACCATGTATAATCCAATCTTTTTGAATAAACAAGATATGAATCTTAGTTTGGACAGTATAAAGAGTTTAAATGTAGATTTGCGATGAAATGAATTAGAATGAATCCCGAAACAATTGAAATGCTCAAATGATAATCAGAATTGCATTATTTGTATTTTATATGCGAAATTACCATGTATAATCCAATCTTTTTGAATAAACAAGATATTAATTTTAGTTCGAAGTGTATAAAGAGTTTAAATATAGAATATTGTGATGAAATGACTTAGAATGAATTCCGAAACGATTGAAATTCTCAAATGATACTCAGAATTGCATTATTTGCACTTTATATGCGTAATTGCCTTTTATAATCCAATATTTTTTAATAAACAAGATATGAATCTTAGTATGGACAGTATAAAGAGTTTAAATATAGAATATTGTGATGAAATGACTTAGAATGAATCCAGAAACGATTGAATTGCTCAAAAGATACTCAGAATTGCATTATTTGCAATTTGTATGCGTAATTACCATGTATAATCCAATCTTTTTGAATAAACAAGATATGAATTTTTGTCTGGACAATATAAAGAGTTTAAATGTAGATTATTGTAATGAAACGACTTAGAATGAATCTAGAAACGATTGAATTGCTTAAATGATTCTCAGAATAGCATTAATTTCATTTTATATGCCTAATTATCATTTATAATCCAATCTTTTTGAATAAACAATATATTAATTTTAGTTTGGAGAGTATAAGGAGTTTAAATCTAGATTATTGTGATGAAATAACTTAGAATGAATCTAGAAACTATTAAAATACTCAAATGATACTCAGAATTGAAATATTTGCACTTTATATGCGTAATTAATATGTATAATCCAATCTTTTTTAATAAACAAGATATTAATCTAAGTCCGGACAGTAAAAATAAATTAAATGTAGATTATTATGATGAAATGACTTAGAATGAATCCAGAAACGATTGAAATGCTCAAATGATACTCACAATTGCAGTATTTGAACATTGTATATGTAATTACCATGTATAATGCAATCTTTTTGAACAAACAAGATATGAATCTTAGTCTGGACAGCATATAGTATATAAATGAAGATTATTGTGATGAAATGACTTAGAATGAATCCAGATACTACTTAAAAACAAAAATGATACTCAGAATTGCATTATTTGCAATTTATATGCGTAATTACCATTTATAATCCAATCTTTCTGAACAAACAAGATATGAATCTTGGTCTGGACTGTATAAAGAGCTTAAATGTAGATTATTGTGATAAAATGACTTAGAATAAATCCAAAAACGATTGAAATACACAAATGATACTCAGAATTGCATTATTTGCAGTTTATATGCGTAATTACCATGTATAATCCAATTTTTTTTAATAAACAAGATATGAGTCTTAGTCTGGACAGTATAAACTGTTTAAATATAGATTACTGTGATGAAATTGCTTGGAATAAATCCAGAAAGGATTGAAATGCTCAAATGATACTCAGAATTGCATTATTTGCACTTTATAAGCGTAGTTACCATGTATAATGCAATCTTTTTGAATAAACAAGATATGAATTTTTGCCTGGACAGTTTAAAGTGTTTGAGTATAGATTATTGTAGTGAAATGAGTTAGAATGAATACAGAAACGATTGAAATGCTCAAATTATACTTAGAATTGCATTATTTGCAAATTATATGCTTGATTATCATGTATATCCAATCTTTTTGAATAAACAAGATATGAATCTTAGTCTGGACAGTATAAAGACTTTAAATGAAGATTATTGTGTAGAAATGACTTAGAATGAATCCAGAAACTATTGAAATGCTCAAATATTACTCAGAATTGCATTATTTGCAATTTATATGTGTAATTACCATGTATAATCCAATCATTTTTAACAAACAAGATATGAATCTTTGTCTGGACAGTTTAAAGTGTTTTAATGTGGATTATTGTAGTGAAATGACTTAGAATAAATCCAGAAACAATTGAAATTCTCAAATGATACTCAGAATTGCATTATTTGCATTTTATAAGCGTAATTACCATGTATAATTTAATCTTTTTGAATAAACAAGATATGAATCTTTGTCTGGACAGTATAAAAAGCTTAAATGTAGATTATTGTAGTGAAATGACTTAGAATGAATACAGAAACGATTGAAATGCTCAAATGATACTCAGAATTGCATTATTTGCACTTTATATGCGTAATTACCATGTATAATCCTATTTTTTGAATAACCAAGATTTGAATCTTTGTCAGGACAGTTTAAAGTGTTTGAATGTAGATTATTGTGATGAAATGACTTAGAATAAATCGAGAAATGATTGAAATGTTCAAATGTAACTCAGAATTGCATTATTTGCAATTTTTATGCGTAATTACCATGTATAATCCAATCTTTTTGAATAAACAAGATATGAATCTTAGTCTGGACAGCATAAAGAGTTTAAATGAAGATAATTGTGTTGAAATGACCTAGATTGAATCCATAAACGATTGAAATACACAAATGATAATCTGAATTGCATTATTTGCAGTTTATATATGTAATTACCATGTATAATCCAATCTTTTTGAACAAACATGATATGAATCTTATTATGGATAGTATAAACTGTTTAAATGTAGATTATTGTGATGAAATTACTTAGAATGAATCCAGAAATGATTGAAATGCTCAAATTATACTCAGAATTGCATTATTTGCACTTTATAAGCGTAATTATCATGTATAATCCAATCTTTTTGAATAAAAAAGATATGAATCTTTGTCTAGACAGTTTAAAGTGTTTGAATTTAGATTATTGTAGTGAAATGACTTACAATTAATCCAGAAACGATTGAAATGCTCAAATTATTCTTAGAATTGTATTATTTGCAATTTATATGCTTAATTACCATGTATAATCCAATCTTTTTTAATAAACAAGATAAGAATCTTAGTCTGGACAATATAAAGTGTTTAAAAGAATATTATTGTGTTGTTTTTAGATATACTAGCCAGCGACTGACAAGTGGAAAAAAAGAAAAGAGGAACAGAAAACGAAGAAAATAAACAAAACAGGGCTATCAACAAAGTAATCTCATCTAGAGTTTTTGTTTTTTCCTTTTTCTTCCTTCTTCCTTTTCTTTTCTACTTTAACTAGATAGCCTCTATCTAGCTTGTCTAAAAAAAAAAATAAAGTAATCTCAACAGTTTATGAATATTATTGTGTTGAAATGACTTAGAATGAATCCAGATATGATTGAAATGCTCAAATGTTACTCAAAATTGCATTATTTACACTTTATATGCGTAATTACCATGTATAATCCAATCTTTCTAAACAAACAAGGTATGAATCTTGGTCTGGATAGTTTAAAGTGTTTGAATGTAGATTATTGTAGTGAAATGACATAGAATGAATCCAGAAACGATTGAAATGCTCAAATGGTACTCAGAATTGCATTATTTGCACCTTATAAGCGTAATTACCCTGTATAAATCAATCTTTTTGAATAAACAAGATATGAATCTTTGTCTGGACAGTATAAAGAGTTTAAATCTAGATAATTGTTGTGAAATGACATAGAATTAATCCGTTTATGATTGAAATACTCAGAATTGCATTATTTGCAGTTTATATGCGTAATTACCATCTATAATCCAATCTTTTTAAACAAACAAGATGTGAATTTTTGTCTGGACAGTCTAAAGTGTTTCAATGTAGATTATTGTAATGAAATGACTTAGATCATATTCAGAAACAATTGAAATGCTCAAATGATACACAAAATTGCATTATTTGCACTTTATAAGCATAATTACCATGCATAATCCAATCTTTTTGAATAAACAAGATATGAATCTTAGTCTTGACGGCATACAGAGTATAAATATAGATTATTATGATGGAATGACTTAGAATGAATCCAGAAACGATTGAAATGCTCAAATGATACTCAGAATTGCATTATTTGCAATTTATATTCGTAATTACCATGTATAATCCAATTTTTTTGGATAAACAAGATATGAATCTTAGTCTGGACAGTATAAAGAGTTTAAATGTAGATTATTGTGATGAAATTACTTTGAATGAATCAAGAAATGATTGAAATACACAAATGATACTCAGAAATGCATTATTTGCACTTTATATGCGTAATTACCATGTATAATCCAATCTTTTTGAATAACAAGATATGAATCTTAGTCTGGACAGTATAAAGATTTTAAATATAGATTATTGTGATAAAATAACTTAGAATGAATCCAGAAACGATTGAAATACTAAAATGATACTCAGAATTGCATTATTTGCCATTTATATGCAAAATAACCATTTATAATCCAATCTTTTTGAATAAATAAGACATGAATCTTAGTCTGAACAGTATAAAGAGTTTAAATGAAGATTATTGTGTTGAAATGACTTAGAATGAATCCAGAAACGATTGAAATGCTCAAATGTTACTCAAAATTGTATTATTTGCACTTTATATACGTAATTAACATGTATAATCCAATCTTTCTAAACAAACAAGGTGTGAATCTTTGTCTAGACAGTTTAAAGTGTTTGAATGTAGATTATTGTAGTGAAATGACATAGAATTAATCCAGAAACGATTGAAATGCTCAAATGATACTCAGAATTGCATTATATGCACTTTATATGCGTAATTAGCATGTATAATTCAATCTTTTTAAACAAACAAGATGTGAATTTTTGTCTGGACAGTCTAAAGTGTTTCAATGTAGATTATTGTAATGAAATGACTTAGATCATATTCAGAAACAATTGAAATGCTCAAATGATACACAAAATTGCATTATTTGCACTTTATAAGCATAATTACCATGCATAATCCAATCTTTTTGAATAAACAAGATATGAATCTTAGTCTTGACGGCATACAGAGTATAAATATAGATTATTATGATGGAATGACTTAGAATGAATCCAGAAACGATTGAAATGCTCAAATGAAACTCAGAATTGGATTATTGGCAATTTATGTGCGTAATTACTGTGTACAATCCAATGTATTTCAATAAACAAGATATGAATTTTTGTCTGGACAGTTTAAAGTGTTTGAATGTAGATCATTGTGAAGAAATTACTTAGAATGAATCCAGAAATGATTGAAATGCTCAAATTATACTCAGAATTACATTATTTGCACTTTATATGTGTTATTACCATGTATAATCCAATCTGTTTTAATAAACAAGATATGAATTTTAGTCTTGACAGTATAAAGAGTTTAAATGTAGATTATTGTGATGAAATGACTTTGAATGAATCCAGAAACGTTTGAAATGCTCAAATAATACTCAGAATTGCATTATTTGCACTTTACATGGGTAATTACAGTGTACAATCCAATATGTTTCAATAAACATGATATGAATCTTTTTCTGGACTGTTTAAAGTGCTTGAATGTTGATCATTGTGATGAAATGACTTAGAATGAATACAGAAACAATTGAAATGTTCCAATGATACTCAGAATTGCATTATTTGCACTTTATATGAGTAATTACCATGTATAATCCAATCTTTTTAAATAAACAAGATATGAATCTTTTTCTGGACAGTTTAAAGTGTTTGTATGTAGATTATTGTGACTAAATGACTTAGAATGAATCAATAAATTATTGAAATGCTCAAATGATACTATGAATTGCTTTATTTGCACTTTAAATATGTAATTATTATGTGTAATCTAATTTTTTAAATAAACAAAATATGAATCTTTGTTTGGACAGTTTAAAGTGTTTGAATGCAGATTATTGTGATGAAATGACTTAGAATGAATCCAGAAACAATAGAAATTCTAAAATGATACTCATAATTGTATTATTTGCACTTTTATGCGTAATTACCATGTATAATCCAATATTTAAAAAAAAACAAGATATGAATCTTATTCTGTACAGTTTAAAGTGTTTGAATGAAGATTATTGTCATGAAACAACTTAGAATGAATCCAGAAACGATTGAAATGCTCAAATGACACTCAGAATTGCATTATTTGCACTTTATATGCGTAATTACTGTGTACAATCCAATCTGTTTCAATAAAAAAGATATGAATCTTTGTCTGGACAGTTTAAAGTGTTTGAATGTTGATTATTGTGATGAAATGACTTAGAATGAATGCAGAAATGATTGAAATGCTCAAATGATACTCAGAATTGCATTATTTCCACTTTATATGAGTAATTACCATGTATAATCCAATCTTTTTAAATAAACAAGATATGAATCTTTGTCTGCAAAGTTTAAAGTGTTTCTAAGTAGATTATTGTGACGAAATGACTTAAAATGAATCCAGAAACGATTGAAATGTTCAAATGATAGTCAAAATTGCTTTATTTGCACTTTAATGCGTAATTACCATGTATAATCCAATCTTTTTAAATAAACAAAATATGAATCTTTGTTTGGACAGTTTAAAGTATTTGAATCTAGATTATTGTGATGAAATGACTTTCAATGAATCCAGAAACAATTGAAATGCTCAAATGATACTCAGAATTGCCTTATTTGCACTTTTATGTGTAATTACCTTGTATAATCCAATCTTCTTGAATAAACAAGACATAAATCTTAGTCTAGATAGCATAAAAAGTATACATATAGATTATTGTGATAAAATGATATAGAATAAATCGAAAAACGATTGAAATGCTCAAATGATACTCAGAATTGCTTTATTTGCACTTTATACACGTAATTACCATGTATAATCCAATATTTTTGAATAAACAAGATATCAATCTTAGTCTAGATAGTATAATGAGTTTAAATGTAAAATATTGTGTTGAAATGATTTATAATGAATCCTGAAACGATTGAAATGATCAAATGATACTCCGAATTGCATTATTTGCAATTTTTATGCGTAATTAGCATGTATAGTCCAATCTTTTTAAACAAACAAGATATGAATCTTTGTCTGGACAGTTTAGAGTGTTTGAATGTAGATTATTGTGATGAAATGACATAGAATGAATCCAGAAACGATTGAAATGCTCAAATTATACTCAGAATTGCATTATTTGCATATTATATGAGTAATGACCATGCATAATCCAATCTTTTTGAATAAACATGATATGAATCTTAGTCTGGACAGCATAAAGAGTATAAATGTAGGTTATTGTGATGAAATGACTTAGAATGAATTCAGAAATGATTGAAATGCTCAAATGATACTCAGAATTGCATTATTTGCACTTTATATGCATAATTAGCATATATAATCCAATCTTTTTCAATAAACAAGATATGAATCTTTGTCTGGACAGTTTAAAGTGTTTGAATATAGATTATTGTGATGAAATGACTTAGAATGAATAAATAAACGATTAAAATGCTCAAATGATACTCAGAATTGCATTATTTGAAATTTATATGCGTAATTACCATGTATAATCCAATCTATTTCAATAAACAAGAAATGAATTTTTGTCTGGACAGTTTAAAGTGTTTGAATGTTGATTATTGTGATGAAATGACATTGAATGAATCCAGAAACGATTGAAATGCTTAAATGATGCTGAAAATTGCATTATTTGCACTTTATATGCGTTATTACCATGTATAATCCAACCTTTTTTATCAAACAAGTTATGAATTTTAGTCTGGACAGTATAAAGAGTTTAAATGTAGATTATTGTTATGAAATGACTTTGAATGAATCTAGAAACGATTGAAATGCTCAAACAATACTTAGAATTGCATTATTTGCAATTTATATGCGTAATTACCATGTATAATCCAATCTTTTTGAAAAAACAAGATATGAATCTTATTCTGGACAGTATAAAGAGTTTAAATATAGATTATTGTAATGAAATGACTTAGAATGAATCCAAAAATGATTGAAATTCTCGAAGGATACTCAGAATTGTTTTATTTGCATTTTATAAGCGTAATTAACATGTATAATCCAATCTTTTTGAATAAACAAGATATGAATCTTCATATGGACAGTATAAAGAGTTTGAATGTAGATTATTGTGATGAAATAACCTACTCCGATTGATGCAATGAGCTCTTAGGTGAATGTTAAATGAATTAAAAATTTTATAAAATTTGGTGGTTACACATCCTTCATGAAATTGAATAATATTAAAAAATTTTATTCAAAGATTGGATATTAAAATTTTAAATATCTCTATCTCTATCTCTACTTTTTATAAACGCACGGATCTAAGAGGTGTTAACACGTTAGATCTAGCATGTAAACACGTGTTTCTGCCGTTCGATCGAGTTGATATATGGTTGGATATATATCAATCGCCAGACGAAGCAACAATATTTTGGTTTTCCGTCTAATAAAGTAATATAATAAATTGAATAATATATCTATTTATATCACTGGTAGATTGAACAACATATTTTTATTACCTAATATTATTTTGTTTCTTTTTTTATCCACATATGAGAGGCGTCTTATATATGCTAGTAAATAAAAAAAATGAGGTTGTGATATTTAATAACACTCCAAACTTATATAATTAATTGAAACCTTCTTGTAAGAAACGTTTAAAGTTTTTAACTGGATATGCGGCAAAAAAAAAAAAAAAATTAAACATTAACATCCAACTTTGCTCGGGAAAAAAAAAATAAAATAAAAACAAAAAGAACGACGACGACAACAACAAGAAACCTAAATCCTTCCCTGTTATATGGTCCCAATATTCTTCAACTTATTTTTTCACGTACTATGTATAAATTAAAAAAAAAAAAAAAACAAATCCAGATTCAATGTGCAATTGTTGGACATGCATGGATAAGATTGTGTTGGAACCAAACACAGGCAGACGTACTTTATTAGTTTTTATAGACAAGGTTGACCCCACTAAACCTTGGATGGATTTTGCCTCCATCTCATTAAACAAATCAAAAACTTCAAAAAAAAAAAAACAAAAGATTAAAATCAATTGCGACTGATGAATGGATCCGTCTTTCACGATTATATCTTATTTTTTAATGTTTCAACTACCAATATGAACCTTTCAATGTGTTTCTCATATTGAAATCTTACTGGAGATCAAATTTTATATTTTTTATAAATTTTTATCGCTATTTTTCAGATTTTTAAAAATTATTGTTATTGGAGAGGATAAAAAACTATTTAGATTAATAATTTTATAAAATACCAAACAAATACTAAAAATTTTCAAATATATAATTTGATCCATCAATCAATAGCTATCAATTGTTGAGATATAATCACTACTGATGTATGGGTCCGTCAGTCAGTCAATGGCAATTGATTTTAGTCTATCTCAAAACTTTTATAGTCTTTTTACTCAAAAAGTTTTAAATAGCTGAGATTATAAGCAATTAATTTGCTTTTAAAAAAGAATGGAGTCCATGGGATGCACATTTATAATTTGTTTTACCCAAATATTGGCATCATTAAAAATAACTCGGATAAATTTTCAGTTATGTTAATTCTCTGAAAATTTGTTGTCACTATAAAATTTTAATAAACAGTGTTTTCTTTGTAGCGTCTATAAAACAAATTCTAAAAAAAAATTACAAACAAACTCCGTGATAGTTAATCATTAAATAGATCAAATTGTTAGAAAGTGCTCAATTTTCAATTTTAGTTACTAATTAACTTAATTAAACATCAAGCACAAAGGATTTTGCTAAGCAATCAACACACAACATGAAAATAGGGAAGGAATGTTTACCTCTCGCGAAATCGTATCCGCGAGGTTCGACCAATGCATGGGAGTCGGTGGCGTGCTCTCCTTCACCACCAAGTCACCGGCGGCCGCCTCGAGTCCACCTAGAAGATTAATCACATCATCTTTCAACTTGTGCTAGCAAGGAAGAGGAGAGCAACTAATCCCACAATGTTTTCTCTCTTCTTCTTCTTTCAATCAACTAATTTAATTAATCGAGAAGAGAGATGGCTCAACACATGAGCTAAATGAGGTGGAAAAGAGCAAGAGAAAGAGATGAAAATTCTGAAATTTTCTCTCTAATTTTCGTTCTAGGAGGAAGAGGGAGAGAAAAAACTATGGTGGTTAGGGTCTCTCTCTCCAAATGACCTCCTTTTATAGACCAACCACTCCACAAACTTTAGGGACCTTTTTACCCCTATTAGGACAGCCACTATATGGACTATCAAGCCCATTTTGTGGTATGTCCACTAATTCAATTAATTAATGGACATTTCTCTTGTACTCAAATCGGGCTTTAATTTACTAATTAAATAAAGGTCCATAAGCTCTATTTAATTCCTATAATTAAATTGTGTTGAACCAAATTAATTATTAACTTATTAATAATTGTTTTAGAATTATTTAATGCATTAATTTATTTCTATATGATCTTCTTGGCTTAATTAATTATAACGGTTCGCAACGGTATATAATTAATTAATCAACTTATCATATTTTCGCAATACTCACTGCTGCGAATAAATAAATAATGCACCGTGTGATTAAAGTCCTTTAATGCTCATTTTACTCCCACTACTTCTTCTTGAGAATATCATTCTTCAAGACTACGTAATGATTAGCAACAACTATTTTATTCTTATCATGTTCGTAGAAGTAGTACCTTTCGGTTCGTATAAGGTATCCTACAAACTATCAATTGTCCAATTTAGGTCCAAGCTTATCAATCAACAAACTTGAAATAAGTTTCTTGAAACCAAATCTTGAGAAATAACGTACTTAGAGATCAAATCTCGTAAGATATCTTTCTCAATGGACTACGATGGAACTTTATTCAGTGTAAATAATATTATTCTCAAATATAAATCCCTAATATGAGTTGAATAAGTCAATTTGATTTATTACCGATCGAACGATATCAAATAATGTTCGATACTCCATTCTTGGACATATTCTTCCAATATAATATTCCTCATGGAGCGAGTTGTGAAACGACTTTCATACTCTTTAGGTAATATATCAAACTATATGACTTAACTATTTACCATGATCCGTCGTAAGACTTTTATTTTTCTTGAATGGTCTTTCAACTTCACTCTTGAACTCTTTTAAACTAGTCAAAAGGTTCATACTTACACCTTATCAAATAGATATGTTAATATCCACTATGATCGTTGGTCAAACAATAAAGTTTCAAAACCTTTCATTGCACAATGACTTATAGGTCTATATACATCAATATGTTTAAGTCCTAATCAAGTCACTTGTCCTTAAACCTTCGTAGGTTAAATGTGCTTTTGTCATCTAACAAACATGATTCACATATTTCAATTGATTCACAATCGAATTGAGTTACGAGCTCTACGTTACATAGACTCTTATAATGCGATTCTCGTTTATTTATGACTAAGCGGTCATTTCACAATAAAGTCGAATACTTACGTGAAGTCTTACGTCTCCTATTTGTCATTCAACACTTGTTTATCTATTTCAAGCAAATTCAATCAAGATGTATGAAATCATATAAACAAATCCATAATAAGAGAATAATATTTCTCTTTTACAAAAACATTATCATCTATCATCAAGTATGAAGTGGAGATAAGAGTTTTTTGAGATATTAGGAATGAGGTACACAACCTCTAATTCCTAAACAAACTAAAGATAACTTTATGTATTCAATGGTAGTGGCTTAGATGAACAAGACATTTCTAAAACGGAGTTTACTTTATTTATTTCGAACTTTCTCTTATTCTTCATTGCCTACACATTTCGTTAAATGCGAGCACATGAACTAGTACCTAATTACTAGTGTGAATTAGAGATATCGAGATAATTTGAATGACAAGCACCTTAAGGATTAGAACATTTCTATTTATCATAATCATGGTATTTCGGACAACCTTTCAAATGCCTCCATAAAACGGCAAATGAAACATCTCATGCGACACATGGTCTCAAATGAGGGTCTCGAAGTCTCAACTCATACCTTAGCGAAGTATTCCTTTAATATTCGACTAATTACCTTTTGCACAAACAAGTGTGCGAAAAGTAACATCATATCCTTCATTACTAAGTAAGAGATTGCATGACAATATCAACGATCCTTGATATTGGAGATCTTAACATCTCTAGTTGGCAATTAGCTACTCATACTTTCGGTTTGTAAGCTAATGGAACATTCATATAAAAGAAAAATCTCTTGGTTAACTCATACTCTATCACTCGATCATAAACGATTGAGTCGATATCTACTTTCTCTAAGAACATCTTCTTAAGCAAGTGGATGAGAGCGTAGGAGTCAAATCTAGTCCGTATGAATTCTACAATTCAAAAGTCTAGAAATTCCAAAATGAGAATATAGACATCCTCTTTATTGAATAACTTTTCGCTAAAAGTCAATCAATCATTGCGATGCTACGTTCGGGAAGTTGAGAAATTTTTTTTTGGGAATTAACATGCTCAAGTTTCTCTTCTCCAAGAACACGTCTTAAGAATCAGTATTACTTCTCCAAGTAACTACCTTTAGAAACGAGTTTGTTGTTTTTTTTTCAAAGATTGATCGCAACGAAATTAACATATTTAATATCTATAACAAAATCAATTTAAAGGTCATTTAATTTATGCAATGTTTTATTTATAATGATAAACAAAACTCCCACTATATTTATTTAATGTCCCAAATGTAGTTGGTTCTCCAAGATCCATGTTTTCATTAAGTAGAGCCTGCTATGGCACGTCACCCTACTTAACTAGACAAGGTAGGTTCTCCAACCAATCAGATCAACCATATGATTCTTGGTTTGTGAATATTTATATATATTTACAAACTTCGCCCCGATGTCCAAACTCTAGTTGGGTCCATCGATAAGCAACATCTCTCTATTTGCTCCTAACAAATCCTTTTATTTGTACCCCGACTATCGAATTGACAACCATGACGTCCGCTTGGGCGGACCGCGCCATGAGAGGGCAATTGACGTGAAAGGGATAGAGAGAAGGAGGGTGGTCGACTTAATCAAATTAAAGGGACAAAACATTATGCGACTTTTGTTTAGTGGTCGTGTAAACATACATCCATACCTATCCTATGACATTTCATAGCATACACAAACATTCACATAATAAGCATCTCAAGCATTGTTGTGGGTTTGTATGGCTCCCGCTTGCATTAGCTCTGCCGCATCTCCATGTAGCAAAACTAATCTAATTGTCCCTCCCACTAATCATATGGATCATATCCTATATAATTAAAGGAACTAAAATACATGTGAAAATATTCCTAATTCCCTCCTAGCCTTAGGGCCATGCAAGCCTCACAAGTTACATTAAGAAATTAATCATTATTAATTAATTAACCATGGTACCAAAGGCCTTACACACATTCATTCACATGCATTCACAAAAATACAACACACAAGGCATTGGTTTCTTGAGCCATACTAAACCCACGATCCTTCCTACAAAATAAAGTTAGCACATGTCCCTTTGTTTCTTAATCAACAACAATGAATTAGAGTCTTTGCACATCGCTTGTAGTTCGGGTCTTTTCGCATAAAAGTTTAATTTTTAAACAACTAATTTGCTCAAACCATTTCAATATTTGAAGACAGAAAGGAGAAATATTAAGGAGTGTTCTAATTAACTTATTCAACCAATTTGATTAATTAGAAAAATACTTTAACTATTTAAAATATCAAATGGGACCCGATAAAATCTGAAATTTTTCGGTCTCCAGAAATTATGAAATAAATGATGCATACTCCTTATTATGAGTGTAACTACCTGTCAAAATTTCAGGGAGAGATCTCTTACCATCAGAGAGAAACAAAAATAACAAATCCTCAAAATGTGCGCGAAACACCGTTATCCGATTTTCTATTTTTTGTCTAACTCTTTTGGTCTGTAGGATCATCTTCCGAAATGATTTCATGCAAACACTTTACATATTAAATGTACTATATGTTATTGGCTACCAATCCATGAAAAGAAAACCAACAAGTTCTATTTAAAATCATCAAAATAAATAGCATACAAGCTACTTGCCCTGTTCTGAAACAGACTGACGACTAAAAACTTTTGACTCAGTTGAGATAACAAACCTTAATAAAATTCTTTGAAACTAATTTTCACAGATTTATAACTTCAATTAGAAATTTTCTATTTAAACACTTTTTTATAAAGTTTTCTCAATAAGTACAGTTTTTCCAAACAATCAGTTTGGTGGAAAAACAGATCTGACAACCGATTCACTTCTCATGACTTGAACGCCCACATAAAGATCCGAAGCATGCAACAAATTATATATGTCCAGAAAGAGCATCAAGTTTAAAAGATTTCTAGCCAAGAAAAAATAGGTAGCTATTTTCGAAAAATAAATCCTATAAGCCAACAACGCAGAACTGTGCAGACAGAAACTGATTCTGCACACCGTTACCGTTTAATTCACCAAAAATTCATAACAGCTTAGGAAAAGGTGAAACCAGTGGAAAAAGGACCACATCTCATAGATATACAACCTCCAATTAAAGATAAAATTTTTCTGAAAGCTTTTCTCAGCGCAAAATCCGAAACAATCACGAAATCAGAATCGAAATTCAGACAGCAAGTAAGTGCATCACTAATCCATGTGTTAATTAACATTTTCTCATCTAATTATGTGTTAAAATGCTTAAGCACGACCTAGGTCTCTGATACCACTGTTAGAAAGTGCTCATTTTTCAATTTTAGTTACTAATTAACTTAATTAAACATCAAGCATAAAGGATCTTGCCAAGCAATCAACACACAACATGAGAATAGAGAAGAAAGGTTTACCTCTCGCGAAATCGTATCCGCGAGGTTCGACCAATGTATGGGAGTCGGTGGCGTGCTCTCCTTCACCACCAAGTCACCGGCGGCCGTCTCGAGTCCACCTAGAAGATTAATCACCTCCTCTTTCAACTTGTGCTAGCAAGGAAGAGGAGAGCAACTAATCCCACAAGGTTTTCTCTCTTCTTCTTCTTTCAATCAACTAATTTAATTAATGGAGAAGAGAGATGGGTCAACACATGAGCTAAATGAGGTGGAAAAGAGCAAGAGAAAGAGATGAAAATTCTGAAATTTTCTCTCTAATTTTCGTTCTAGGAGGAAGAGGGAGAGAACAGACTATGGTGGCTAGAGTTTCTCTCTCCAAATGACCTCCTTTTATAGACCAATCACTCCACAAATTTTAGGGACCTTTTTACCTCTATTAGGACAGCCACTATATGAGCTATCAAGTCCATTTTGTGGTATGTCCACTAATTCAATTAATTAATGGACATTTCTCTTGTACTCAAATCGGACTTTAATTTACTAATTAAATAAAGGTCCATAAGCTCTATTTAATTCCTATAATTAAATTGTGTTGAACCAAATTAATTATTAACTTATTAATAATTATTTTGGAATTATTTAATGCATTAATTTATTTCTATATGATCTCCTTGGCTTAATTAATTATAACGGTTCGCAACGGTATATAATTAATTAATCAACTTATCATATTTTCGCAATACTCACTGCTGCGAATAAATAAATAATGCACCGTGTGATTAAAGTCTTATTTGTGTGACCCTTTGAGGATTTATGCTACGTTGGCCATGGAATTAAATGGCTATTTAATTCCAATAATCATAAGCGGTATCTAGCAACACGTTATGATTCCCAATTCGCATAAATAGTGTACTGCTACAATATCTCAATCCTGCATAAGAAATAAAAGTATCTCCTTGTCTTATTCTTATGTCACATGATATCATCGTATAATCCAATATAGGAATGTGTCATTCTTGCAGATTATACGTTTCTTGATCTAGAGTTGATTGTACAAGTTGGCCAAACAATCCAACTCCATCAAGGGGCCCAAACAGATATCATCACTCACTAAGTGAATTAATGAGGGACATACAGTTTTCTTGATGAACAACTTTTCCCCGCACAATTCAAGAGAACATAAATAAAGTCCGTATAGCAGCACTTATCAGGAATCAACGGTAGACGATATTTATTGAACCTATCCTCATGTGGAAAAGTTGAACCATATCAAACTTAGAATCAAACTCATATGAAATAAACAATGACACATAACACAATCCATATGTTTATTTCATTGGGTCATGTCCTGTACTATGTTCTAATAACATACACATATGCAATTAAGTTGGTAACTCCTTACCTATGATTTGTAGAACTTAATCATCACTTAACTTGCATATTAATCTTTTATGATAATTAATGTTTCTTGTTAATTATCAAGATTACGGACGATTTAGATTTATTACTGTCATTCTAGTGAATGATCCACAGAGATCTACAATTCAGATCCTCAACCTGAATGATCTGTCAGTAATAAACTCTAGGAACAAATGATTAAATATCATCAATAACATAAACTAAGAAATTAAATCATTAAATATTGACTTCTACGACACAACTCCAACACAAATATCGATATGATCAAATAACTCATTCAATTCGGATAATAATATTATGACAACAGAAACAATTTTGTAAATCAAATGCTCAATTATTCTAGATATTCCGAGACATGAGATATTTTTGTCTACCATGGAAGTGTGGGATCCCCAAAAGGCTAAAAGCACAAAAAAAAGGGATGAACCTATGACAACTTGCCTCACAAATGCATTGGTTCAGTCCCCATTTGCAAAGGCAAATGACAGCAATTTGCCAACTTGTGTACTGTAGCCGCCATCACTCCATTATGTAAATGCGTTCAATGTAACAAGTAGTATTATAATTATTATTAGTGACGGCTGCACCACGTGCCTTTCGGCAACCTGTGTCTAGATGTAGCATTTTCTGGATCTTCTGCAGCCCCGCCCATGAAGTATTATAAGTTATAGTTATCCTTGAGGGTGCTGGAATGTTGGTTCTCACTTCTCAGAACGCTAAGAAGTATGCAGATATCAACGGAGGTTGCGTGGTTTGATTTGCCTTCCGATATGATTATATAGCATACTTTAAATGTTCTAGGAATACATACTTTATTTAATATCTTTACAAAATTATTTTTGTTGTTTTATTTTTGCACCAATATTTAGATGAGACCGCCAGATGTCTATATATTCTATTGTAGTTAAAACTAATATGCTAAGACCATACTCAAACATCTACATACCTTTTAGCATGTATCTTAATTATTTTAAGTTGGGGGAACCTTATAATTAATTATTTAGTTATCCAGAATTATTCATGATTTTTCTGTTTTGTGTTATAAAATAACAAATTATTTTAAATTAAATGTTTTTACATCCGAATTTTGAAGTAAAACATTGATAAATGATATTTGAATCATAAGCATCTACTGTTGTAGCAAGAAATTATATGCATTTATATTTTTCTGCATAATCTAATTGATAAGTGCAAGGCGAAACTGTCAATAAGGTTATGCCACAGAGGATCCAATAAACCAAACAGATCCGTATAGACCGTGATGAAATCCAAATCCTGTGGCGCGCGATACAGCGTGTAGCGCGGCACAGGACCGTCTGATCAGATCTGGATGGATGAGGGAGCCCGTGCATGTAACCAGATTGTAAGGCCCGAAAAAAATGAACCGTCGAGATCTGATTGAACGGTCTGTGTCGCCCGTTACACGCTGTGTCGCGCGCCACAAAATTCGGATTGGACCATGATGTACCCAAAAAAAAAAGAAATTCAATTGTCGGGTTCATTGTAAAGGATTGAATCCGAGTCCCATCTTGACTGCCGACCAGATTTACAATTTTATATAGGATAAGATAAAACACTTCTTCATTGTTTAAATTGGAAATTTGTATTAATTTCTCAAAAGTAAGTGTTTTTTGCACTACAGCATACGGCATCTTGTGTAAAATTAATGTTACATTCAACAAAAATTTAAATCATCGACGGCCTCTACTAAATTCTCGAAAAAAAAAGAAAGTAAAATGCGAACTTTAAGTCCGGAGATTGTTTGGCCTAATTTAAGATTAGAAGGGAGACAATAAATATTCAAACCTTAAGAAATCTAACGCATCAAATTAATACAAAAACATATATATAAATGTCGGAGTTCGCTTTAAAAACAGGGCATCTAAAGGAAACAAAATTCAAAGTTGACTTACATATAATTTTTTTTAAATGATGCTTTTTCTACATAATTTCAACTGAATAGATTTTCAAGGCCCGAAATTATTATAATGAAGAATTTGTACACCTAAAATTTTAATAGGAATCAAGATTTATTTTTTATTTTAATAAGAATCAAGCAATTACCCGTTTATAAAACGCGTTACTCTCTCTCCAAAGTAACGCGTTTTATGAACGGGTAGTTAGCCTATTAATGCGTTTTATAAACGGGTAAATCGGCTGAACTTTATTAGATAACGCTTCATAACTATTCTGACATGGCCGACATAGTAGCGCGTTTTATAAACGGGTAATAAGGCTAATTACCCGTTTTATAAACGGGTAATTAGGCCAAAAATTTTTCTATAAATATAGAAGTGGTTTGTCTTCCTACCTCGCACCTCATAAATCACAAAACAAAAAAACAGAAGAACATAGAAGAAGAGGAGAGAAAAAAAATGGATGGCACGATTGAAAATATTAGTTGGTGCGAAATTAATAGCCATAAGGGTTGTGTGCGGCACAACTATTTAGCGATACAGGGTCGCACACAATTCTTATGGCTATTAATATTCCATCAACTATAAATAAAAAATTTCGGTGTGGAAATCGTTATTATGTGTAGAGGACAAGTCAAACAAAATGGGTTCCGACCATAATTCAGCAACCAACCTCCTTGGATGAGAATCTGGCTGGAATGAAGGCATCTTCGCCCAAGTTTCAGCAAAAGGAGGTTAGTTGAAAAATTAGTTAGGTCACCCGGCTTTTTTCTTGGCACCCAACTCTTGTCTACAAGTTGCCCTTAGCAATGGATCCTCTACAAATTTGGGTTATGTGGTTCAAAATTTTAATGTAATGCAATTTTTATTATGTTTGTTTTAGATTGTGTGGTTCAAAATTTTAATGTATTGTAATTTGGATTATTTATTCATACATTGTATCAGTATAATTTAGATTGTGTGCTGTAATAAAATATTTTCAAGTCTCCTAATAAAGGTGATAAATATAATTAACACACATAATATACAAAACAATTGTACAACACATATTCATAAATATAAAACACCAAATTAAAACAGATAATCATAAAACTACTAACAAAACACAAAATTAAAACACATAATCATAAAACACATAATAATAAAACACATACTAATTACTGCATGCGATATATGTCATTTCCATTTAAAGAATGATTTTAAAAACCGAGGGATAAGCTTGTTGCAAAGGCAACCATACAATTCCATCTGCACGGAGGACACGACAACCTCCGTCCCTCTTAACCAAGTCAGTCCAGTGCTTCGGCCCTCTGACAAGAAATACATCTCGTGCAAAAACCTTCACGTAAAATTTATCATGAGGGTATTGACAATACACTTGCATAAGAACATCTCGTGTAGTCGTTTGTCCATCTCCTTCGAGAAGCACACCGGTACAAACATGACGTGGTTTAGTAGCCATCTTCTTCTTCTTTTTTCTTTTTTTTTTCTCCTTCTTCTATCTTCTCTTCTCTTCTCTTCTTTTCTCTTCCCTGCGTCTGATTTTCTTCAGCTCGGTAGAGAACGAAGAAAGAGTGAGCACATGCATAAATAAACCCTATTTACCCGTTTATAAAACGCGTTAACAGGCTATTAACGCGTTTTATAAACGGGTAAATAGGGTTCAGTTAATGGAATTTAATTCAATTGGCAATTTGTCAGGCAGACTGGGCGGGAAGCTTTTCAGAGCCTATTTACCCGTTTATAAAACGCGTTAATAGGCATCTTTGCTAATTCCTGTTTTTTCTTTCTCCACCGCGCACGATGCAGAAAATTAATCATTTTTCTGCTAACAGAATTATATTAGTAAAATTGCATGGAAACTCCAAAATATTTTTAAGTTACATTTTTTAAGTTATATTTTTTTTAAGTTACATATTTTAAGTTATATTTTTTAAGTTACATTTTTTAAGTTACATTTTTTAGAAATTATTAGTTAGATTTCTAGAAATATTTTTGAAGAATTATATTTTTTAGTTAGATTTTTATTTTCATTCTTAATAATAAAGAAAATAACAAATCAATAATATAGAAAAAACAATAATTCTCATTAATGATAATCGCACCTTACAATAGAAAAAAATTACAACTTTTCTTCATTACAAGTTACGATACTCAATTCGGATAAAACACTATCTGTGCGCCTATTTAAACTTAGGCAAAACACTGTAGCGAGGAAGCTTCCCTCTTGGCCTTCTTTTTGGGAATGTGTTCAACCCAACCTTTACTCTTGTTTGCAGAGGACCAAGAGCAACCCTCTGCAATGTTGGTTCCCCCATACCCGTTTATAAAATGCGTTAAAAAGCTATTAACGCATTTTATGAACGGATAAATAGGATGAATTAATTATACTGCCCTTTGACAGACTCTGTTGGGCGGGAATTTTTGTCAGCCATAGTAGCGCATTTATAAAACAGGTAAATAGGCTAACTACCTGTTTTATAAATGCATTATAAGGAAGCAATATTATTATATATTGTTGCTGCCTTCTCTATCTATCTTCTTCACCGCTCAGAAAAAAAGAGAGAGGAAGAGAAAAAAGGAAGAAAAAGAAGGAGAGAAGAAGCAAGAAAAAAAAAATTTGTTATGGCTACTCATCCACGTCAAGTTTCTACTAGTGTGCTACTACAGGGAGATGCACTAACGATTGATCGAGATATACTGATGAAATTGTATGGTCAATACCCTCGCGATAAATTCTACGTGAAGGTATTGGAAAAAAAATATTTCTTGTGAGATGCCCGAAACACTAGACAAATATGGTTAAGATGAATGGAGGTTTTCGTGTCCTCCGTACAAATGAACATCTATGGTTGTCCTTGCAGCAATAGGTGTTTTATTAATTAGTTGTATGAGTCTATTTATAAATATGTGTTGTGTGTTGTACTAGTTGTAGAATAATATGTTTATGAATATGTGTTGTGTGTTTTATATTTATGAATATGTGTTGTGTGTCGTATTAGTTGTAGTTGTATTATGAATATGTGTTATATTGTAGAATATGTGTTGTATTATCATAATTGAAATGTGATATATTCCATGAAAACAAACATACAATCAAAATTACAATACATAAAATTTTAATAAAAACTACAATCCGTGAAACATTCAATCCAAATTACAATACATAAAATTTTAATAAAAAACTACAATCCGTGAAACAAACAATACAAATTACTTTGCTAATGGTTCATTTTTTCTTCCTTCCAAAAGAAATTGCATTGCGGAATTTCGCCCCAAATCCTCTTACTCCTCTATCCCCAGACGTAGTAGCTCTATCTGTTGCGCTGGTCGGAAACCTAGCTGACTTAGTTCTCATACTCCCAGATGCGACATGGATGGCCCGTGGATCAATGCTGATTGAATTTCGCCGTGGTTGCACAGATCCTTGGTCTTTCCGATTTTTGATGGTTCGTGGATCAACATATAATGACCTTTGTTCTGGATGAATAGTCGTTTGAACAGTCGGAACAGTAGGTTGAAAGGTCGCTCCCCTACTTAGGCTCTTGGTCCTTGTTGGTGGTCTGCTAGTGTGTCGACCAGATTGTAATGCATCCATCGAATATGGTGGTTGCGGTTGTGGCTGTTGACTTCTTGAAGCTTGACTTTTATTTTTCCTTGGTTTCTTTTTTTTTCGAACCTTTACCTTTCATGCCTTCCATTATGTCCATCCACATCTCAGCACGAATTACTTTGCGCCTTCCGCGATTCATCAAACTCTTGTCTGGGACAATTGTCGGACCATCATAAAGTGGCCATTCATCCACATCTTTATAACAGTGAAACTGCCCAATCGACCATATCATGTGCTGATTCTGTAGGCTGTAGCGATGATCCACAAACTGATCTACATTGTAATTTGTCTCCCTACAAACAACAATGAGGTGTGCACAAGGTATACGTACCAGTCAATGGTGATTTTTGGCAATCGCATGTGGTACTAGTATAAGGAAACTGCACCTCAGTCGGCTCCATATCAGGTGGAATTAGGACCGTGTAATGGAAATACTCATACCCTTTACCATCACGGTACCCCTCGCAAACTTTGACTGTAAATTCTCCAAGGTCCAATCTCAGCACGAAAGTGTTCATCTCCTCTATCAATGCAACAAACATTTCAAGTTACTAAAATGTTATATTAAAATGTATGAAAAAATGAAATAATTAATTTAATGTACTTACGTGATTTTGTATTGTGCTTAATCAATTTATTCTTTATTTGTTGTGGCCATCTTTCTCCTAAACTCAATCTTTGAAGTGCTTATTGTGTTCTCTCGTTCATCCAGTTGGCACATTTATACCACGTGCCTTCTACAATTGCTGTCACCGGTAATCTTCGCTCTATTCTAAAAATATTATTCAGACTCTCCGATCCATTACTCGTCATTATACCCCATCTATGTCCTTTGTCAAAGCTCTGAGTCTATTTATAAAATTTCGGCCGCTCGTTTTCGTCAGTTTCATTATTTTTACCATAATTTCTTAGATACCGATATGCCTTTTCATTTGTATCCTTTAATTCTTGCCATTTCTGTCTAAAACGCCTAGGGTTTTTGTTATTAGCAAGCCTACCTTGAAATTTTTTTTTTAAAATTTTTATTTTCTGATCCGCCAACTTCTTTCCATAAGTTTTCGACAACGTGTTGCATGCAGTAACGATGAATTGCTACTGCATGCGAATCTTGTGCCTTCCAACCGTACTCTGTGGAAGCAAATACTGCTTTTATTGTCTTGTGACGGTCAGATATGACACAACACCTGGTGTTCGCTCCTACAACCTCTCATCTAACCCAAGACATGAACCATCCCCAAGAATCCTTATCTTCTTTCTCGGCCAATCCGAATGCAATCGGAATTAAACGGTTTTCTGGATCATAACCACACACCGTAAACAACCTACCTTTGTATCTGCCCGATAAAAAACTAGCATCAATTGAGATAACGGGTCTAGCATATTTCAATGCTTCTATGCACGGACCATAAGCCCAGGCCGCCATCTTGAAGAGGTTAACATTGGGAACGTCTATAGGCCAAGAAATGATCGTGTACTTCGTCCCTGGGGTCATTGCCTTGATTGCCTCGAGAACCCGTGGAAGTTTATTGTAGGCCCCTTTCCAAGACCCAAACAATTGCTCGAGTGCTCGCTCCCTCCCACGCCATAGTTTATTATAAGTGGGTTCAATACGTGGATATCTAGCCCTTATAAGACCTCCTATATCGTCTACAGTTTTAGCTAGATTTTTTTTCAATTCATCTCTGACATGTTCAGCAATTAGGCTAGCCGTAAGGTTTTCGTGACCTTTTTGGCCGGGCGATCTAGAACAAGTATGCTCATTTGGATTGGTAGAAATCTTTCAATTGGTGTTATAACTTTCAGGTCTACCATACAATCGCCACTTACAATTTGGTTTTTGCATACAAACCATTATAATTTTTTATCTATTACTAGATTCGGTTCTGACTTCAACATTTCTTTTACAAGCAGCATCACAAACGGTTAGAATTAATTATTTTTTTGAACTAAATCTTTTACCAGGAACGAGTTCGCTTTCCGGGCCTAAATTAGGCTCCGGCCTACCAACATACTCAAACATCGAAATATCACACAATGCACTTACAGGATGGTGCAAGTCCGTCCTCCCTGAAATGTACGGTTGATCACAGTTTGCATAAAAGGGCAATTCTCTCTCGAAGAAGTGCTCCACATCGGTATATTCTTCTCCGGTAGGAAGTTTAGAGTAACTCGCTGGACCTTCTTCATCGTCATCGACCACCTCTATATCATCGCCTGATGCGTTGCTCTCTTCCACAGGTCGGCTTGAACCATAACTCTGGTTTCCAACTGGAACAGACTGCTTGCCAGTGTATTGGTACGGAGTGGATTCCTGACCAAACCCAGATTCAATGTAGTGTTTGGCTCGCTGCTGCTGGGTTCATCAAGGGGTGCTAGGTTCAGATTTGGTCCCGTGCCGTATACGGGAATGACATCAACATACAACTCAATAATGGGTAATCCTCTTTTCTCGAATGCCTCGTGGTAAAAATATCGCCATTGATCTTCAGAATTCACAGGAAAAAATAGAGATTCATATCTCCCATTCACTATATCATTATAGCGGCCATTGATATTGAAAGTGTATTGGGTTTCTAAAATCTGGAGACGACGGCATAGTTCATTTCAAATATCAGCAAATGTGGTTTGCGGACTACAACTTATGTGGAAAAAACAACCACCAATAGTTGGAGATTGGTTGACATATATGGTAATTGTAGACATTTCTGGATTTTATTTATAGGTTTAGGTTTAAAGGGAGGAGATAATTTGATTTAAGGATTTTGGACGATTTCATTTCTGCAAGAAGGGCTAGTGTTATATAACTTGTACTAACGCGGTTATAAATTCACAAATTTATCGACATAAAGTTTTTGAAATGACAAATGTTACACTGAAATGACACAAATTTTGATTGAAACGGAAAAGTGTATGAAACAGGTGTAATAACCCGTTTATAAAACGGGTAATTAGCCTTATTACCCGTTTTATAAAAGCATTAATATAGTAATCTTTACCGCCAATTGCTCTGGAAAAGCAGAAATGAGTGCAGCCTATTTACCCGTTTATAAAACGTGTTAATAGGCTAACTACCCGTTTATAAAACGCGTTACTTTGGAGAGAGAGTAACGCGTTTTATAAACGGGTAATTGCTTGATTCTTATTAAAATAAAAAATAAATCTTAGTTTCTATTAAAATTTTAGGTGTACAAATTCTTCATTATAATAATTTCGGTTTCAAGGCAATTCGATTTCGTACCCATTTGAATTTGCTTATGGAAAAATGCACCTTTATATAGAATTAATTAACGTGTTTTTTCCTTGCAACAAAGATCCATATAAAATTGGATAATTATGAATATAAATAACGTGACATTACTTAAAAATCTTAAATATTTAAATCTCATTATATATTTTACATTATCATAAAATCAGAAATTATAGAGCCATACGTTTTGTGACTCCATTAACTTAAAACTCAAGCCCTGCCCCAATCTAAAGCAATGTAATTTATTAATTAGTAATGAAACATACAATATTCTCTTTACCCGAAATGGAAATATCGTTATAAATAAATAAATCGGAATAAAAAGCACTCTCCATAAAAAAGACTTATCTTTCACGAAGAAAAGAAACAGAATTGGCAACGGACGGTCAGTGTGGGCGGTCAAAATCGTCGTTTGACTTGATATTTCGTTTTAATAAGGACTAAAATGAAACTATTCCTTCTAAACACCTATATAAACAAACAGAGAAACCTCACTCTGGACTCTGGAGTCTTCTTTGGAAGGAACAGACACTTCTCTTTCTCCTTCTTCTCACTAAAAAAAAAAAAATTAATGGCTGGACAGAGGACAGAAAATTTATACAACATTTTAGGTGTCAGTAAAGATTGCTCCGGTGAAGAACTGAAGCTCGCCTATAAGAAACTCGCCATGGTATAAAAATAATAAGATCTTTTCTTTTCTATATATATATTTTTCATTTTTTTTTTTCAATTTGCAACATCGATCTATGAAGTTTGTTTCTTCCATATGTTTGAATATAGCGATTAAATTAGGTCTTAGTTATGTAATTTTAGTTTTTCCTGTTTGTTGGTAATTGAAGAGATGGCATCCAGATAAGTGCTCCAGTTCCGGCAACTCCATTGGCATGGAAGAAGCAAAACAGAAGTTCCAGAAAATACAAGGAGCTTACTCAGGTTGCTCATTATTTTAATCCTTTTTACATGTTTCACCTCTCATTATTGTCTCATTATTGTAACAATGTTAGAGAGATCTATGGTACCATAAAATATTATTGGAGTGGAGCTTGCTTCACCCGGGATGAGGGATGTCTCCAGTAATATTTTGATTGGAGAGGAAATAGATTTAACATCAAAAACGTTTTATGTAAAAAGCCGTATGGCTTTGGGAGTGGGAATAACACAAAATGATTGAATCAACTTGGATAATTGTTTAGTAATAGCGGACTATTTTCACATGACACCCTTGAAACGTCTACCACTTGCGAATGGTACATAGCTTTCTATTATCTGCAGAGTGCACACATTCTGTTAGTCAGTCGATCATACTAATAAGTGGTAACCAAAATCTATATTTTGTTCAATTAAGCAATGAAAGTTTAATGCATATTAAGTCTTTCACTTCAATTCAACATGTGAATTTTATTATTGATGTTTTAATCTTGATATATAGATGAGCAGCATGTATCTTACAATTAATCTACCATTATTTTGTTGTTGTTTAATTGTTTCTCACGGCATTAAGTTGGTTTCCAACTTTTGAGAAAATCCCTGACATAAGGATGGGGTAGTAAATATAATTAAGTTTGGGTTTAATTTAAAATCCATGAAAATCATAAAAAGATAAGTGGTACGCGACAACACCAACAACGCGCTTGATTAAGGACATAACTACGCGTTTAAAAAGATAACCTGGGCTACTTTCTGCTCAAACGTAGATAATAATCATTTTATAAATTTGTTTGAAGAAAACATCCTTTTCAATATTAATGGCAAGGTAGAAAGGTCAATTTATAGGGTCTTATAATTTTTGCCTTTTTGTTTTTTGGTGAGCAGTGCTATCAGACTCCAATAAGAGATTCTTGTACGATGTTGGTGCCTACGACAGCGATGATGATGACAATAACACTGTTGAGTCCCTTATTTTAATTTATATTACTTTATCATTTTTCTTTCTATAATTTATGTATATATTGGGTGCCCGATTTCCATCACTGTTTGCTCTATTTTTCAACAGTTTTCTAAATGGTTTGCTTCTCATTTCATTAATTATTGAAATTATAAAATCAGACCAAAACATTCTTTTTTTCTGTTGCTTGTATTTATTTTGAATTTTCTCCTCTTGCTAATATTTTTTTTTATTCTTGTACTTTCTGTGTGTCCGTCTCTATTGTACCAATACAATTCTTTTCTCTTTGAGGAAAATATTTACTATTAAAATAAAATTACTGGAAAATCTTAATATTTTTTCCTACATTTTTTTTTATTTCAGGGATTCGGTGAAATTCTTGACGAAGTGGTTGAGATGATGAACCAAACCAAACCTAGTGTAAGCAAACTATTCAAAATAAATAAAATATATGATTCTTTTTTTTTGCCAGTATAAATAGTAAAAAAGAATTGCTAGTGTGGTTTTTGTCACCTGACCTCCAAAAAATAGTAAAAATTGACCCAAGATAAAATTCACCCAATCAAAAAATAGTAGAAAAAATTGCTAGTGTTTGTTTGCTGATAAGTGATAACCAAACACAGAAATACTTCAAGTACAAACATTATAAATCCAACCGACTGTTAGTACTATCTAAAAGAGAATCGTATCACATTGCTTAGTTCAGCCTTCTTTTAATTAATTTTTTTTGTATTTTTTAAAATCAAATCTGGACCGTTGGATTCTAACAGGAAAACGGACAGGAGAGCTTGGATGAACTGCAGAGATTGTTTGAGGAGATTTTCCTATCCGATGGAAACATTGGATCTGGTGCGACCGCAGTTGGAAAGAGTGGACGTGATGGCTCCACGTCATCCTATTCCTCAGGGTTGGCGAAGCCTGACAGGTCGGGCCCAGGCCCTAGCCAATTCTTCCCTGGCGTGAGTTATTTTTATTATAGAATGAAGTTACAATATTTATATCTGTCAACATATATTTTTTGCAATTATATCTGACAATATTCAACCCAGTCCATTATTTTATGATTTTCACAAGTTGGGATTTTAATCGCAGGTGTACGTTCCATTAAAATGAAAAAGATATATCATTTTATTAAATCACACTGGGTGTATGTTATACTCGTTACTTTAGATTAAACAAAATTTAAAAAGGAAGTTGGGATTCTATTCGCTTGGGAATTGGAGATGGCAATAATAATCAGGATAGTATATAGTACTAGCATGCTTTTTGGAGATGCATTTGGCCAAGTTGTATAAAAGAAATTAAAAGCATAATTTTGTTGTTTGTTGAGGGGTCCCATCAGACACTTTTTTTCACTTCATGCGGAGACAGAGAATTTATTATTATTATTATTTATTTTATTTTATCTTCAATGGATAAGAACAACTTGTTTAATGGGGCCCTGGGCTGGGGTCATATTTGTGAAGCTTGCATAACCAGCTTAAGTATTTTATTAATATACAAACCAAAAACTTGGAATTTAGATTAATTAATGTCGATATCAAGTTTAATAGAAAAGCATATGCACATGATTAGTTACAGGACTTGATGTTTAACATTAGTGCGTGTGTGTATACATAGAGGCTAACGTGCCATTCACTTGTGATCGCGTCGTTTTTCAAGATTTAAAATTCAAACGGTTAATCTAAACCATTTAAGTTGTTCAGCATATTGAAATATTATTGGAGACCAAATTTTACATTTTTTTCGAATTTTTTTTGCTATTTATTATGATATTTTCAAAAAACATTATAATTGGAGTATTTCAAGCGCTTCAATTTGAAAGTATCATAATAAATAGCAAAAAACATTTGAAAAAAATGTAAAATTTAGTTTCCAATGGTACTTCAATATGGTGATCAACTTGAACAATTTGGATTGACCGTTTGAATTTTGAATCTCAAAAAACAACTCAATGACAAATGAATGGCACTAACGCCTTCCTCATATAGATGAAAACAAAGCAATAATTAAAACTTTGCTTCGTTAATCGTTATGGTAATTTTACGTATTCAAGGAAAAAAAATTGTTATTTAAGTTATAGAGTACAATAGAATTAGTAACACGTCAGATAATGTTTTTCTATTTTGTTTATGGTTGATTGGCATGCAATTCACTTTTTTCGTTTTCTCTTCTCTCATTTCTTAAGTATGGAAAAATATATATATATATATATATTGTAAAGAATACTGATGTCAAATAATGAACTAATTCTTTGAGCAGTGTGACGAATCAAGCCAGAAGTACAAAAGAGAAGGAAAAATAAGATGATTCTGCTAGTGAGAAAAAAAAAATCGATTAATTAGCCTCTCCAGGATTTAATTAACCTCTTGAGAGCTAAGCGGCAAAACAAATGCGGAAATGCCTATTTTTTTTTTTTTCTCTACTATTTGCTGTTGATCACTCTTGATAGCAAAATGACAGATTAATGTGGTTTTTAGAAGAAAGTAGGGCTCATTTTGGAATGGAGGATTTGGAATATTGGGTTAACTGGGACCAAAATGTGGTCACTATTTTGTACCACCATGTACTGATGTACCACTTAAGTTAGTTGATCAAATAAAAATTTTGCCTTGTGCTCAAATGTGATATGACTTGTAAATTTGTAATGAAACAAAGGCATCGGTCCTGATATTACAGATTTACATGGCTTGATCCATTAGCGGCCCGGCGTAAATTTCTGTCGATTTTTAATTCTATCATTCCAAAAAATAAATAAGAAAGCTTACTTGACATTAATTTATACAATCAACAAGCCTTGTTATCATCCCTTTCCATCAATTATATTTATATATGAAAGAAGCAATCTCTAAAAACACAATAAATGAAAAAGAGAAGCAATTTATTTTTTGACATCACCACGGACTAGAAATTTTTTTTAAAGAAAATATCAAGACATAAATCAAAGATATATGCTTATATTTATTTTGGCATTGTACCTTAGCTACAACCTTTTGGAATATTGTTCTTTTACCCAGTGTTTTTAATAGCGTACTAGATATCGAGAAATTCCGATAATAGTGGGAACTGAAACAGTTATCAAAACTGCAGTATTCAATAAAAAGAGACAAATACTGAAAAATATCTGGAAATACCAGATTTCGCCCACCGATAGATAGAGCTGTCAATATCCTTTCGTTTCGACCGTTTTCGTTTCGTTTTGTCCAAACGAAAGAGAAAATATATTTCGTTTCTAAGAACGGAACGAAAACGAAACGTTGATTCATAAACATTACTTGAAATGGAACACGAAATGGGCTGAAATCAGTGAAAAATGAAGAGCGGAACAGCAAACGAAACAGTTTTCTGTTTCATTTAACGAAACGGAACGAAAACGAAACACTATATCTGTTTCGTTACCTAGAACGGAACAGAAACGAAAGCACGTGGTTCCGTGCTTTTTCTAAACGTTTGACGGGGCTAGGTGTACGGTATTAAAAACACTGCCTACACCACATTTGATGTGAACCTCCTACTATCTCGCACACTGACTAGAGATGCTCGGTTAAAAACTATGCTCACAAATGCAGGCCAAGCACACCAATCAGACTCAATTTAAGTTGTCCAATGTCGAACTTTGTAGAAGAACGGAATCGAAATATTTACCAAAAGAGGGTACATCTCAAAACGTTTTTGCTGACGCTTATCTTATGTTGTTGGCAGATACGAAATTTGTGCAAAACTTCTAAAATTGGTGTTTTTCTCAAAACGTCTTTAAAATTGTGATATTCTTAAATTTTTGTAGAGCTACAGTTCTTCAGTAAAAGTCAATGTAAGAATTTTAGAGTGTGCTACTGAAAGGTAATGGGTAATGTTTTTCTCCCTTTTCTTGCGTCTCCAAGACAACTATAACCTTTGTCATATAATAAATATAGTTTTTTTTTTGTTATAAAATGAGTTAAGCCTTCCAACTTATTGAAATTTAAATCCTCCAACCAAATTTTGAACCTACAATCTCCACCAAATGTGCCCTCTTTTTCAAATGATTAAAACCTGATTTTTAATAATATAGATAGTTTGGTTGATCATATCATATGTTACTATCTATAAATTATTTTACTTCCGTTCCGAGATGAAAAGAATGAAATCCAATGTCACTTAGGTGTTGTTTGGTTTTGAAGTAAGGGTTGCATAACTTCACTATGCACAATTTATGCAACCAAACAGAGGTTGCATAAGACTGCATAAGTTATTGCATCTAGAAAGGTACCTTAAGTTATACGTATACATTGTATCTCCATTAAAAAAATAATATATTTTTATTCTTATTTCCACTATACCCTTCAATTTATTAAGATAATGAAATAATAATTAATAACCATTTAATAATACTTAAAATAATAATATAATAATTAACAAAGAATTATTAATATAAGTAATAATAATTATAAAAAATTATAATGAATAATAAAGATCAATTATTATAATTAGTAATTAATAATTAATAATATTTCATATTTAATCATTAATACAAATTATTAATAACTCAAAATTAATAATAACAACTTATTATTTTTATTAATAATTATTAATAAAAAATAATTAAATAATAATATGTTATAATATTTAGTAATTATTAATATTTAATAAATCATAGTAATTATTAATATTTCATAATTAATAATAATAATTTATTGTTATCATTAATAATTAATTTTTATAATAATTAATAAGTAACGATATTTAAAAATAAATAATTAACAATAATTAGTAATTAATAATAATTAATTACTGTTAAAATTAGTAATAATGATTTTTTATGATAAGTGAGAACATTTTGGTCTTTTGATATTAATATATACATATACTAAGTTATTCTTCATTATTCAATAACCAAACACCCATTACATAACACTACATAAGCACTTACGTATTCTTAAATTATGCAACTCTTTACCTCACAACCAAATGGGACCTAAATAAGTAGGTGGATTGTTCATCTTCGCATTCCCCAGTTACTCATTTATCTCCATATTCTCCGCTATCCATTTATTGTCATGTTCTCCACTACTTATTACTCATTACATTTTTTATTTTTTGAATAGCATTACTCATTACATGAGGTATCATTTGTAGCCTATAAATAGAGGCATTGTAAATTTATATAAATAGAATGAATGGATGAAAGAGATAATAGAAATTCTAAAATTGAGATTGAGATTATTGTCTTATTTGCTCTTGATACATTATTCTTTGTTTCTTTCTTCTACTTTATTTTACAACAGAAAAATAAAATACAATTAACAAACTTATTATTTTAATATTAAATATTAATATTAATATTAAATCTATATAAATATAAACTTTTCATGTTAAGGGAGATTTGTTGGTTGAATACCATGCATCACACGCACAATCCGCACCAGATCCAACAGACAACTTCATAGTTCATAGTGTATGCTCCTCCACCCCTATATAACGTATTCGATTTTTGTTAAATTGTCATTGTGGGACTAACCATGCATCAGATCCGACCACAGCACCCATTCTCCTATTATTTCTCATCTCCATTTCGCGGATCAATGAAACCCTCCTTTCTAGATTGAGTAAATTTTTTCGGAGGTAACTGAAATTTGTCTATAATCCAATTTTAGTCACTAAAATTTTATTTGTCCTTCTCAAACCACTAAACTTTCAAATAGTTCAGTTCTAGTCCCTCTGTCTCAATTCCGTCAAATAAATTAACAGAGGAGCTGAATCTAATCCTTCCGTCTTTGTTTTTATCCCCAGCGTCTCTTTCTCTCTCTCAAGTACTTCTCTAACCATGGCGTGGAAAAATAAATGGCACAAAAAATTAATTTAGGGATCTTTCATGTCCCTCCCTCCGTCTGTCACGTCCCGCACCGACGGGTCACGGAGCGCGAAATGAAACGGTATCTTCTGCATCCATCCGACGGCCCGTCAACCTACGTCGCAACAGAAAAACAAACAGAGTTAGGTACAAACCTCAGTAACCGGTTATTTAACGACGCAGCTTCTCTATAATTAATTATTATAACAAATTACAATCAGATCGGATTAATCCACAACACAAATAATATACTTTACAGAGATAATCGGGTCCAGCCAGTCAGTCAGTCATAATGGTCCCTCCCCGAACTCAGGAGGATCAGGACCGGCCCCTCCTCGAACTCAAGAGGATCAGGGCTCAAAATTCAGTTTCCATTTCAAATCCAATTTCAATTCCAATTTCCAAACCCGATATCCCATAAAATATACCAATCACAATTCGGTAAACATATTTAATAAAATCAAACGATAAATCAAATCAATCAATCAATACGAAATTAAATATAGAGAAGTCTGGTTACCTGATTGAGCGATCCAGAAATCAATAAACAAATCCAATCGACTATCCCGACTGCGACGTAGACCCGAATTTCAATCGATCGGACGGATCAAACTTCTAAACCATATTCAAAATGATCATTTTCTTTTGTTTTTTAAGCATGGTACCATGAATCACTTTTGGTTGAAAGGAGATGTAATTTCCGAGTGATAATGGAATATAACTTCTACGGTTCATGTATTAAGCAATCGGACAGAGATGCATGAGACACGTGGCACAATGGAATTGCTTAAGAAAATTATGCATTTTGAAAATTGGACACGCAAGGTATTGCATGAGGCAGGTGGCAACTTTGTAATAATTCTCTTCAGTCAAAACATTTCAAAGCGGCAAGGATAAATGGATTTTTGTTTTTGTTTTTATTTCATTGGTTAATTGGTCAAAGGTCAATAGCTGGTCAAATATGGTAAAAAAATAAAACTCTTGGTCAACAAAAGTCAAACCTAGTCAAATTCGATTAAAGATGGTCAAATGTCGGCGGGGTGTTACATTATCCCCTCCTTCAAAAGAATTTCGTCCGCCAAATTCAAACGGACGATAACAAGTCAAGTTCAATCAAACATAAATCAAATCAACATGATCCAAACACAGTCCGAGGAACGAATGCTCTGATACCATCTGTCACGTCCCGCACCGACGGGTCATGATATCACATATTTATATATGGTTTTAGGCCGGACTTTTACCCAAATCGTAACTCAAAACCCTTGATTTTATTTGTTTTCTTTGATTTTAGTGTGTTTTGTAGAAATTTGGTGCTGCTTGGGTTTCATTTTGGATTTGTAGGAATTTGGAGCCAAGTCGCAGCGAAAATAGTGCATTTCGGCACGAAACGACGCACGAAACATGGTCCAGAAGACCCTGTGCGGCCGCACCGGATCCCGTGCGGCCGCACAGGCCCCTCCCGACTCACGGGGCACACTTCTGGCTCAAGTCTGGCCCAGTCACTTCTGTGCGACCGCACCGCCTCATTTCGTGCTCATTTCGGCCGAACCTGACTCAAACCTGGTCCAGGGACTTTGGTGCGACCGCACGGGCCTCCAAACCCTACCAAATCCCTATATAAGGCGCCCCAATCGCCTCATCTAGGGCATCCATTAATCCATCCATTATTCCATCTTCTTCCTTGGTAGCGCCGCAACCAGAACCAACCCAAATCCACCATTCGGCCCCCTGTGCGACCGCACCACCCCTCTACCGCCTCGGATCTCGCCGTCTCGACCTCCTGCACCTCACCATTCCACCCAAGCATCTCCCTTGCTGATCCAGAAGACGATTGAGGCTTGAGAAGAGGCCTTCGCCTTCCTATTTCCCTTGGATTTTGTATGGAGATTGTATCTTTATATTCCTTTGCTTTAGTTGTTTGTTTTAGGGTAATGTTAGGCTAGATTGAGTCATGTTCTAGGGATTAGTTGAGACTAAGGTTGGGTTTTTGATTTGACTTTGTATTTGGTCTCTATTGTGTATTGCTTGCTTGATTGCTATATGATTATGCTTGTTTGTGTTTGATTGTCCAACTGAACCTCCTTTTAGGTGAACGGCCGCACCTAACTTAGGCTAAAGATGTAGATTGTTTAATTGAACCAAGTAGGTAACTAAGGTAGGTTAGGAGCCGAGAGGTGACCAACTTAAGCCCGAGAGGGACAAGTTTCTACTTAGGCGAGAGTCTAGTGGATGCCTTAGAGAATCAACAAGTGGACTTAGGGTAATTAAGCCAACATGACGAAAGTTGAGGATTAATTGACCTAATGGGGACTTTAGGCTAGGTTCCGCACCAAATACTGTGACCAACATACGAGAGTTGAGGTTCAGGAGTTTAGGTACGGCTAGACCTGTCCCACACAAGCTAGGAACCAAGGTATCATGGCAAACCGGCACTAACCAAGGGCTGTGCGGTCGCACAGAGGGCCTGTGCGGTCGTACAGGGCTCTCTGGCACGCATTCGTCAACGTTGCGGCGCGAGAGCGACAAGCGTTGACGGCCTGAGGCCTGACCAAGGTGGAAACTGAACCCTAGGACATCCTTATACCATATTTTACCACCAAAAACACCAAAAATTACTATTGTTTTGTTTGTCTTAGTTGATTGTTCTGTTATTTGTTGATTAAGTCCAAAATCCATCATTCGATTGCCTAGATTTTGTGAATAAGTATGGTCTAATACTCATCTTACCGTCCCTGTGGATTCGACCCCGACTGTACCAACGAATAACCGTGCGCTTGCGGTTGTTTTTAGGTTACTTTTGGGTTATTAGCTAGACTCACATCAGGTCACGGGGCGCGAGCTGAAACGGTATCTTCTGCATCCATCCGACGGCCCGTCAACCTACGTCGCAACAGAAAAATAAACAGAGTCAGGTACAAATCTCAGTAACCGGTTATTTAACGACGCAGCTTCTCTATAATTAATTATTATAACAAATTACAATCAGATCGGATTAATCCACAACACAAATAATATACTTTACAGAGATAATCGGGTCCAGCCAGTCAGTCAGTCATAATGGTCCCTCCCCGAACTCAGGAGGATCAGGACCGGCCCCTCCTCGAACTCAAGAGGAGCAGGGCTCAAAATTCAGTTTCCATTTCAAATCCAATTTCAATTCTAATTTCCAAACCCGATATCCCATAAAATATACCAATCACAATTCGGTAAACATATTTAATAAAATCAAACGATAAATCAAATCAATCAATCAATACGAAATTAAATATAGAGAAGTCTGGTTACCTGATTGAGCGATCCAGAAATCAATAAACATATCCAATCGACTATCCCGACTGCGACGTAGACCCGAATTTCAATCGATCGGACGGATCAAACTTCTAAACCATATTCAAAATGATCATTTTCTTTTGTTTTTTAAGCATGGTACCATGAATCACTTTTGGTTGAAAGGAGATGTAATTTCCGAGTGATAATGGAATATAACTTCTACGGTTCATGTATTAAGCAATCGGACAGAGATGCATGAGACACGTGGCACAATGGAATTGCTTAAGAAAATTATGCATTTTGAAAATTGGACACGCAAGGTATTGCATGAGGCAGGTGGCAACTTTGTAATAATTCTCTTCAGTCAAAACATTTCAAAGCGGCAAGGATAAATGGATTTTTGTTTTTGTCTTTATTTCATTGGTTAATTGGTCAAAGGTCAATAGCTGGTCAAATATGGTAAAAAAATAAAACTCTTGATCAACAAAAGTCAAACCTAGTCAAATTCGATTAAAGATGGTCAAATGTCGGCGGGGTGTTACATTATCCCCTCCTTCAAAAGAATTTCGTCCGCCAAATTCAAACGGACGATAACAAGTCAAGTTCAATCAAACATAAATCAAATCAACAGGACCCAATGTTTACTTTAAATATTGAAACCGGACAACATGTCCATGCCAAATAATATTTTCACATATTAAAGTCTGCCCATACATTAGGTGGGCTCTGCTGCTAGTCTCTATACATTGTCCTTTATAATATAAAAAACTATTTCAAAAAAAATTGTGAAAATATGTCAAATATACACAAGCTAGAATGCAGTTACAGTGAATTTGATGGTGGTCCGTTGTTATTTTTACTCAATTGAACACAACATTTCCCAACATCATTTTAAAAAGTAATAAAATAACATTTCTCAACACAAGTCGACTAGAATAATCGAGAAATAAGCTCTAATATATAAGTCTAATATCTCAAGTGCGAGTATATCCGGTAATCGGTGAATACCGATGTCTCTTGATGCTTTGATATGGTCCTGATTGGAATAAATTTTTCTGTGAAAATTGGAATTTGGAATTCTTACGTTAATGAAAATTTCTGATAGAAATAAATGGTTTTCACTTCATCTAATTGAAATTTTCATGTTATTGACCAACCGAAATCCTAAAGAATCATTTACAAATTACAATCAAATATAAAATCAAATTAAATTTCATATGTAGACCATTCCGATGAGGGCCATAACGTGACCAAAAGTACGATACAATTTCGAAGATCCGCATCCTATAGTGCCTCTCTTCTAAGTTCTAACCTTTTACTTATTTTCAAGAATATGGTAATCAAAATATATATATGTTCCTTTTACAGGTTTGTAGGCAACAATACTTCATTCATACACCCTCATAAGGTAAATTTTTAAATTAGCTCCTGTAAATTTGATCTTGATATTCTGTGATAATTTTATTTCGTTTATTATTATTTTACTAAACAAGTAGGCAAAGAGATTCAGCGCTAATGAAAATATATGTTAATTAATTAGTACCATAGAACAATCCTCTTGAATCTTGATAGCAAATTATGATCACACTGTCATGACCTTCAATGAAAATAAGAAGACAAAAATATGACTTCTATCCGATTCCTCTGTCCTTTGGTCACATTTGATTTATTTTGTTTCACTAGAAAGTTAAAAATGTCATAAGGTATTGCATCCGTTTTTAGTTAGAAAATGATAATATCATGTGAGCATGACAGATAGTTATCTTTATAAATGCGTACCTGTTAATACTTTTTCTTGTTCTTCCATTAACATAATTTTTTTCCGGGAAATCAGTACTGTTATATGTAAGAAGCTAAGAAAGTATTCCACAACTTGTTTAATATTGCCAGGAAATGACAGAAAACACCTAAAAGGGGCGCCTGTGATATGGTAATTAACATACATATATGGTTGTCAGATATTGGAGGAAAGCAAAAGTATTTTGATCGAGTTAAGGGTTTTGTACCCCTAATTAGGAAACAAACCAGCCATATTGAACTTTTTTCCAGAATACAAACAGGAATTGTTGGAATTTGTGAGTATTTAGTGGTGAATCAAAATTAAACGGTTAATAACATTTCACAAACCCATAGAAATTTCTTGACGTAAACTTAATAATGATTTGTATATCAAGTAATATCTAATGTAAAATAGATAAAAATGTTGTTTTGCTACATTGGCCTGCGGAAATGACAACGCAATAACCTAGCATGGGTTCTCTAAGCTGATGCATAGTCGGAGAATTACATATCTATATCACAACAATATATGAATCCCGTTCCACTAAGGCACTGTTCTTAACAACAGTCATGCAATAGTGTGGATGACAGGTGGGGTCCGTTTGTCAGGTTTGTATTTAATAGAATTTAGAATGTCCATTCTCTCTCTTCATCCATCCGTTCAAATTTTATTAGCTTCATCGGATGGTTAGAAGGAAATCTGTTGCACATGATCACGTAGGCCCCACACGGTTTAAAATGTATTTCTTTCAGTCTTTCACGCGTTTTCGCTGCACATGGGTGACTGTCAAGATCATGCATTAGCGGAAAAAAATGTTTCTCAAGGCATAATTTATTATTGGATGGTACAATAATAAACACATGCTTTAAATAATGCGTTATGTAAGTATAAACACATGCTTTTTTTTTCGAAAATTACAATCATAAGTAATTTCGAAAATTATAAAAAATATGATTAAAAATTAAATATTTTTTGTTATCTGTTTTAAGTTAAATGTTCAGTTTCTGATATCGTTTTATTCTAAAAAAATTATGATTAATGGTTCAAAATATTAAAAATATTGTCAACTTAAAAATATATAAAATAATAATAATTTGCGCAACGCGCGAAATCCCACTAGCTATATATTAAAACCCGTGACTTTGTTTCTCTATTTTTGACCGGGGCCTCTTCTGCTGAAGTTTTGATAGCAAACAGTATATTTGTGTTTGTATCTTCCTATTTCCAACGTGCTGTGTTATAAAGAAACATATCGTCTGTTAAAAAAAAAAAATTATCATAAAATTACGATAAATTTTATTGATCATTGTGTTTTGATATACATATATAGAGTTTTGCTATGGTGAGTTGCAACTCGCCAAAGAGTCCGTGAGTTGCGATCAAAACTGCTATATCTAGATCAAAATGACCGATCCAAACCGTCCAATTTGATCTCCCTATTGAAATCTCCATGCAGACCAAATTTTACATTTTTTTCGAAATTTTTAAGTATTTTTTTGAAATTTTAGAAAATCATTAATCTAATTAGTTCTGAACCGTTCAAAAGCAGTAGTTTTTAAAAATTCGAAAAAAAATACTTAAAAATTTCAAAAAAATATAAATTTTAATGTGCATGGAGATTTTAATAGGGAGATCGTATTAGACGGTTTGGATCGGTCACTTTGAACTATATATAGCAGTTTTGATCGCAACTCACGGACCCTTTGGTGAGTTGCAACTCACCATAGCAAAACTCTACATATATATATATATATATATATATAATAATAATAATAATAATAATGGCTAACGTGCCATAGATGGCACGGAGGGTCCCATGCCATAGAGTTATTTTTTCGAGATCTAAAATTTAAATGCCCAATCCGAACCGTTCAAGTTATTCACCATATTAAAATACCCTTGGAGGCCAAATTTTACATTTTTTCGAATTTTTCTGCTATTTATTATGATATTTTTTAAAAAAACATTATAATTGGAGTATTTCAGACCCTACAATTTGAAAATATCATAATAAATAGCAAAAAAATTCGAAAAAAATATAAAATTTGGTCTCCAAGGGTATCTCAATATTGTGATCAACTTGAACGGTTTGGATTGACCGATTGAATTTTGGATCTCGAAAAATTAACTCAAAAGAAAAATAGATGGCATTGCCATCTATGACACTTTAGTCATCCTCTCTCTCTATATATATTTATAAAATGTATCAATAAAACGACAATTAGTCGCTGCGAAACACAGACCCAAACTGCCATATAGATGTTCAGTTTATTCTGAAATAAATATTAGAGATGTCAAGTAGGCGAATTCAATTAATTAATAACGTGACCCAATATTTGGGAAAAAAAATAGTTACTTTTAAATAGGTTGATGGTAGAGGCTGCAAACGCAACAAAACAATCACGAAACAATCCATTTTCATTAACCTGTTCGTTTATGGCACGAAACAAAAATTAATTTGCGTTAACCGTTTCGTTTCAAAAGAAGATCAAAACAATCAATTAATTGACAATTAATTTTTATACATGTTTTCCTATTTCGAAACAATCAAAACGTATAATTGTGTTCGATTTGTTAATTTGACAATTAATTTTTATACATATTTTTCTATTTTTCATGTCATAAATTTTTTTTATAAATACTTTAAAAATACATCAAAAAAACGTAAAAACGGCTAAACAAAACGAAACAGATCAGTTTCCTTAACCGTTTCATTTAACAAACAAAACATAAAAATAATTTCGTTAACCGTTTCGAAGGGGATAAAATGAAATGATCGACGGTTCAACGGGTTGCATTTAAAGCCCTAATGGTACCGTATGGATTACGGGCCATTGAATTCTAATACTTTCTTGCGTAGCCCATGTTCTTAACGGTGTTTTGTCCAACTCTGATCGTCTTGTGCTTGTTTTGCATTGCAAATTACGTTGTTCTTTAGAGGTTTACATGATAATTGATTATTGACATACAGGTGGATCACAATCAATTGTAGCTAATTATAAATCTATGGAAGTTTATTATAGATTGGATTTTTTTTATATATTATTTTTTTTCTTAAGATTTAGATGACATATAGGTGACAAATTAACAACTCTGGCTAATTAGAAATCAATAGATGTTTACTATAGATTGAAGAGTTTTAAGCTAACAGATGAAATAATTGGGATTCTTGCTATTGGAACCACATCCAAACTGGACAGAAATTAACAAAACAGAACAAAGAATTAATGCACTTAGCAATTACAAGATATTTCAATAAGTTTTTCTTTATGATGTTCTACTAATGCACAGATCATGCCACACTAGCTAAAAGTATAATACAATGCGGCACTATATTAATTAGTTTAGCTTGGAATTTGTGTTTCTAGATGTAAAAAAGTTTCTTTTCATTTGGAAAATTAAATCAAACTCAATTATCTTCTAGCTTTGATGAATTGTCCTAAAATGATTCAATACATGTTGTTCTGAAACTACGAAAACTTGACAATCTTACCGAAAATCCGAATGAGAAGATGCCTAAACAATTTGCATTGCAAGCGCAAAAAAAAATGACAGAATAAAATAATTAAAGGCATAGAATTAACAGAAATATGGATCAATAATAATAAGAGTACAATGTTGCCTTGAACAAACACACAACAATTTTCCAAAAAAAAAAAAAAAAAAAAAAAAAACGCAGTGGTGATATCTAAATCTAATCAATGCGACATGATCAGACAGTATGATTTGTTGGTGACGGCATTAATAATTGCAACTATTGTCTGGATGATGAAAATACGTGTCACTATCAGTAGGTGTCTTGCAACTATTGTCTTGATGATGTGGGTAGGTCGTGTTGGTTTACATGCCCTTTGAAGATTGCCTCATAGGTATCGGTTAGGTCAAGGCTAGGTCTAGAAGAGTTATGTACTGGTATTGTTAGAAATCAGTACTACTTATTATTCTCTTTTGTTCGTACCAGTTGGTACTGGTATTAGGTCATTGGTTGGGGTTGGAGGATTGGTACCGATTAGGTACTGTACTGTGACAAGCTATGTTTGAAACTTGTATTTGATTTATGTTTTGTTATGAAATTTTTTGTAAAATTTTTCTTTATTATTAATGAAAATTGTCGACAGTTGTCGGCCCTCAAAAAAAAAGAAAAAAAAAAGAAAATATGTGTCACTATCATCATGAACTATTGTCTTGGTGACAGTATAATCAATGCAATGTGATCAGGCAGTATGATCAGATCAGATGACATTGTGATCACACTATATATATTATATATCGTGACTTTTAATGAAAATAAAAGGCAGAATGTATGACCTCTATCCGATGTCATGGGTTCACATCTGATTTACTTGGTTTAACTAGGAAATGAAAATGTCATGGGATATAACACGCTTTTTTTTGGTTAAAATAATAATATTACCATGAGTCATGATATTAAGTTTTCTTTAAAAGGAGTCATGTTATCACTTTTCTTATTCTACCATTAACATACTAAAAACTATTCTTTTTTTTCCTTGAGAAAATCACTAATTCTTGATAACAAAAGTATTCCTTAATTTGACATTGCCAGAAAATGACATAAACAACTGAAAAGGGCTCAGTAATGCTAACAGATATATGGTCGTTAGATATTGGAGCAAAGCTAAAGTTCCTTTATAAAATTATAGTTCTTGTACTCCTATGCAGGGTACAATTCAGAGATGTTTGATTTAGCACTGTACCATGGATTGTTGGATCTTATTAAGATTAGTATATAATTGAAATTGAGATGTCAATGTCTTCTCGCCATTTTGATTTATTTCCAAATGTAAACCAAAGAGTCATTTGTAAAAAAATAAATTAATTAAAATTGTTTCGCTACGTTAGCAAGCACTGATGCACCAATGATAACAGATGCGAATATCACGGGCTCACGCAGTAGCTGCAAAGTCGATGGATGAAATGTGGAGGAATTGAATTTATTGTTTATCCATCGGTTGTATTTGAACTTTCTAATTATTTATTATAATATAAGCATGTTGTGGCAGTAATGAAATCTATTAAATAAACAGAGCTTTTGCTGGCTAGCTTGTTTTTGCTGTGAGTTGCTTTTTGTGGCGCATATTGTATATTATACAAAATAAATCAATTAAGAAAATGCTGATCAGAGGATTTGAAGTAATAAAGAAAGTGTCTCAACTATTTACAAAAAAAATTATGTTACAACAAAATGTTGATCAGTATTTTATATTCCCTTGTGGCGTGTTGCAAAAGAATATAATTGTGTTTATTTTTTAATAGAGGATTAATTATATTGATTATATTGTGATTTTATTTTCTTTTATAAAATGTATAAAAACACAACAGGTAACTTTGAAGAGCAGAGTCGCAGACCCAAGTTACTATATAGCTAATTTTCATAAATAGACGGAAGAAATAAACCAGAAATGTGGCTCATTTAGAAAATCAAGTTTCTTTTGAATAGGTTCATGGTACCGTTTTGTGAATTCACTGAATTGCGAGCCGTTGATTTCCAGAGAGATCTGCAGAAATTAAATTAATATACGAACCTCGATACACATGAAATTTTGTGGGCATCTATCAGAAACCTATGATATGTTGTTTTTGAATAAATGCTATCCTGGAAATCACGACCAATACAAATTCTACGAAAATTAAGAAGAAACTAAGCTGTCAGTGCACGAAATTATCACTGAGACAACCTTCGTTTGCTCTTTATTTTCGTATTGTTCCTTTCATGGTGTATTGGTGTTCTATTTAATGCGAAATTGCCAATTTCATTAGGAGATGTGGTAGTTGTTCTCTAACACTTGAGCTGTAATCTAGGCCCATTTGGGGCACATGATTTCGGATAAATGGGCTTAAATGAACCATGGCCCAATTTGTGTAGGTTCTATCGCTGAATTCGACCCAAGGGTAAAGAGTAACGATATGAATTTCAAATATACAGAAATTATAACTATAATGTATAGTTGTGCCATCCCTTGTCATCGTTAAACACAAAGTGAACACATAAAACAGACAAGATAACCATATAGATAATCAAAGTGAACACTTACAAATAAATAAGTGTTGTAATCTCTTGTTCAGATTTTTGTATGTACATTCAACTTATTTTTATTGAACTTATTTATTTATATGTGTTTACTTTGATCACTATATATGTTCACCTTGTCTATTATATGTGTTCACTTTCTGTTTAGCGATGATAAGGGATGGCAAAACTGCAGATGACAATAATCAGTTTCCTTTCAAATAATCATGCAAATTACTTGTTGCGTTGATCGTTGCGTGCTATCAGACGGAATTTTTTTTTTCATTTCGTGTCCTGTGTTCGTCCTATGAACGCAACAAATTTTTGTTGCATTTAATCATTTTCGTTAAGTGAACGATCAAAATGGTTTAACTGTTTTAATCATTTTTTGCATAAAATTTTTGTTGCACAAATTACCATTCAGATAACATAAACTCAGCTTATAAAAATGAAAGTGTTAATAAGACACCAATAAAAAATAACTTATTACAGCTGAAACATTCAGAACTAAACATCCAAAATCAAATCTGCAACTTGTAGCTCCCAGTCAAGCTGCTACAGCTCCTCCAAGCAGCTGCAGTGGCCTTGTTCTCAGCTTTCCGCCGAAATAAAAGGCAACCAATTTCAAATCCTTAAAAAACCTTTCAGACGTGAAATTTATCTCAGATAGAATCATAAAGTAATTCCATAAAACTCAAATCTAAATTTCGACAAGAGTACAACTAGAAAACATAAATAGTTTAATAAACCCGGAGGCATACCAATAAAAGGAGTGTCATGCTAAAATGGCAATAGTGGCAGCAACAACACCACTTGAATGATTAAAGCTCCAAAATTGCTTAAAAATCAAACAAAAGATATGGTACTGCTTTTCTATTTGTGAACCAATACGACAAAGATCCTAATGAAATACTGAAGTAACTATTGCAAATTTGAATGATTCAATTCGAGTATTAAAAACCCAATTAACCTATTATCGATTAGGAAGGAAAAAAAAAAAAAAGCACGATAGAGACAGAAATAGGCTGTCGTTTTAGGAGAAAATTACGAAAAATAAAAAAAAAATATTATGATTGCTTCAAAGTTGGAAGTAACCGGGAGAGAAAATCAGAAAATTCAAGCACTCTACTGAGACTGAGTAATGAGCACAATGGCGTTGCGCTTTGTGTTGTTTGCAAGAGCTCGCCTCCAACTTGAGTCCACTCGCGAGTCACAAGCCGGCTTGACATAATTTGATGCAAATATGTCTTGAAACTCAATTTTTTATATTTTATAATTATCTAAAATAAAAAATATAATAAAAACATTGTAAATATTTTATGATTTTTTAATACTCATAAATCATGTTGATAGTACTAGTTAAAATTAAATTTTATTATGTCATGAGTCGACTCACGAGTTAATGAGCCGAGTTGAATCCAACTCAAACTCGACTCATCAGTTAATCGAGTTGGTTCAACTAGAGTTCTGCCATCTCGAATTACGAACGAGTTTTTTACAAGTCGAGTTCGAGTGAACTCACGAGTTAACTAAGCTTATCGTCTTTTTACAAATGATGATTGATGGCTTTTTTTAAAAAGATGTATTTCAGTCCAACAAAAATAATTCTAAGCACGTACATGTTTTTCAGATAATATAAGAATCTCATTGATTCGAGTTAATCACTTTCAGATTTTGTAAAATTATCACTTATAGATTCTTTTCTCTTTGTATAATGTGGGTAGCAATAACCATATTATTCTAAATATGGCGACCAAAAAAGTTTGGAAGCTACTTCGGAGGCATGAATTATTCCTATATCTAAAATTTTACTTTACCATATTTATCCTCCAACCGAACCGGAAATCACGGACAAATATTCTACTGGATAAACAAAATCTAGGAGTACATTCGTCTTATCCCACAAAAAAAAAAAAATCCTTTCAATACTTCAATTAAATAGTGGTGTCTCCTTGTTAGCCGTTTCTCTCCTGTTGCTCCCTCTCTCTCGCCAGTCACCCACCTTCTCTCATTCTATCGCTCGATCGTTGAAGGTACGAGCAATTCTATAATATTTTAAATTGAATTTGTCGTTGTCAACTTTAATTTGGTTTCTGATTTTTTATTGAATTTCTTGAAAGAGATTACTCTTAATCTTTTTAGGGGGGATATTATAGTTTGTGCACATTGTTAAGTATTCATCTTTCTTTATTCTTTATTTCTTTTAGGGGGAATATTATAGCTTACTGTAATCTTTTTTTTTTCCAGCAACAATACAAGGGCTTTAAACTTCAAAAAAACAATAATGTAAAGGGGTTTGAATTTATGATTATCCCTTGGACCAGTTTATTTGTTTTCGCTATATGTACCGCCTATCTCAGAGCTAGCTTGAAAAATTGAATTTTGTTTTATTGAATCGGAAATTTAAGTCAGTTTCAAATTTCAATTTGGTTGTAAATGATAATGATCAGACAGTTGTTCAAACAAATACATATCATTTGGTTTTCAAAATAAAACCTTTCCTCTTCTTTTTAAATATGCAAAGCACAGTTTCATGACTGATTGATCAGTCATGTTTCCAATTAATAAAATTTTCATTATACGAATTCCAAGTTTTAGTAAATGAATTCGTACCCCTACTTAAATGGATCATCGTATGTTTCTTCTTCTTCTTCTTCTTTTTTTGTTGTATTTAATCATCTTATGTTTGAAGGTCTCTAGAGTGTAAATAGAGAACATTTTCTTATTTAGGCACAATTTGCAGAGATATTGGTTGTTTTGGGGAAAAAAAGTCCAAGATTTTAACATTTATCTCTGCTAAAAAAAAGCTTGCTGAAGCTATTCAGTCGAAATTGGTTCTGTATTGTGCATGTGCATTTCTTCTATTAATTATTAACTCTCTTCTCTCTTTCTTTAATTTTTTAATATAACTTTTTTTTTTTTTTTTTGCTTTTACGCACATAACTTTGGAAAATAGTTTCTTCCTTTTCATGTCTAATTGTTATGTTTGTATAAACTGAAACAGACCTGTTTTTGTCTGACATTATATTTACTAAACCTTTTGTTTCCCTTGTTATAAAAAAAAAAATACACACAGATTGTAATTAAATATTAGCTTTTTCAAATTAGCTGATCCTGATTGCGCCAAAAATTATTCATCGTTAAACCTCCCAATTCCTAACCCTTTCCCCTTCTAAACGTGAACAGAGCCCTACAGGCCGTCCAGGTCAGCAATAAGATCTCCAAATTGAACAATATATGGGAACAAAAAATGATGACAAGAAAACCACAGAGACTAGCAATAGAACACAGGATGAGCCGCTAAAGCCGACCGCCATATCCACGATCTGGAAGTTCTTCCGGAAATGGCAAAATACAACTGCCAAGAATAAGAAATCCATCTGCCGTTCCATATCCCAGAAAACTCTCTCACATGAGAGAAACATCTGTTTCGATGAAGAAGACACTGAAAACTCCCCAAGTGAAGATGAGTGTGCGGCCACAAGGCCATTCATCTACCCTGACATACCACGGGGCCACTTCGGTATTCTGGTGGGCCTTCCTGATCAGGTAAAATAACTTGATTGGATTGATAGTTGAGGCTGATGTTTTGTTTTGTTTAGTACTTTGGTCCACACTCCACACGTGCGTAAACCCAAAAATCCTGAAAATTTCATATATAGTTATATACCGTTTTATCATGTCATAATTTTTGTATTTTTAAATTGATTTTGGTGAGAAGAGGACACAGCCATGTTTGCAGGTTTTAAAACAGCATACATCGAGTATTTGTCTGATTACATTGGGTATGCAATATGCATGATATACAAGCTTCGGTTATTTCTATCATTTTATTAATTATGGTCATTGTTTATTCTCAAAATGAAGGAGCCGATGAGGTTTGTTATGCCGCTCAAGTTCCTGAGGCTGCCTCCATTTCAGGTGATGCTGATGAAGTCTCGCCTGATGTACGGGTATGTTACTGACGGGCCGATTCGGTTTCCTGTCGAGCCCGACACATTCAGGTACATCCTGCAATGCTCGCTTGCACAGTACAACGATGAACCGTTCCCTTATTACGACTACGACCCTTCTTCTGATTGTACGGTTTTAAAATTCTTTACTTTTATTTGTTGTCTTATTATTTTTGAATGAGCTCCTGGTTAGTATTTGACTGAATGACTGGGGTGCTTAATTAGTTTCCTGGTTTGTTCATGAAGATTGGAGTACGGTGTTTGTTAACGTTTGCATTTTATACTATAGCGTTATTTTATTTTATGAACATTGTAAAGATTAACTGGTATAGTTTAATTTTGTTAACTGATGAATGATAATCATAAAGCATAACAAGGTCAATTGGGGTTTATGGACAAGTATACCATATTAAATCAGAATTAACTGATGCACTTAATTAATTAGTTTCTTCTTTAATTTTTTAGAGGAGGGATCTCAACGGTTTGAAGATGAATCAGACCCCATTCTGGTCTGGCAGTCATGACGGACTACTGTCTTAATTAGATGATTCTAATTCTAGTGCACCTATTTCATGTTAGTGCTTAATTTTTTTTTAACTTTTTGGGATAAGGATTACAATCAAACATCTGAAAAATAAATATTTGAGAAAATTCTTCATCTCAAAGTTTAATCACTGATAGTGACAGAAGGTAATTCTCAATTCTCTTTGACTTTTACTTTTTTTTGAAAGTGAGGCTAGAGTTGTAGCTATCTTGCGCATTTTTGGATTTGTTTTCTGCTCATCATAAGTAATATATATTATCTTTGTTATAAATATGTTCAAAACAAATATATATTATCTTTTTCATCAATCAAATATATTAATATTTATTTAAAATTAATTAAAATAATAAAAATAATCATTATTTTAATTGAAAAATCGGTAAAAAAGCAAAATAGATAGTATCGGTTTTCCAAAAACCGATACTAGCTAATATCGTTTTTTTCAAAAACCGATATCGGATTACTATTATATAATTCTGATTATTTTTAGATTATTTTCGAAATTATTGAATATTTTAATATTATTTTTAATTTTTTCGGACAACCAGGTGATGGTACTAATGATATATTCGCAACAAAATTACCGCAAATGAGTACCCCGAAATACCAAAGGGCTCAAGTTGTCGGGGAAAGAAAACCGACCCAAGAAACTGTGCTGGACCTAAAAAGACATCAGAAAAAGAAAACAGATGTTGGCCCATTCCTTATATGTTATCGTATAGATTACGTTTTATACGTACCATGAAAAATAGTAAGGTTCTAATGCACTCGTTTTTTTTTCACGACTTTATATTTCATCAATATTTTAAAATTTTAAAATTCAAACTCTGAATCTAAATCGCTGATCTTGTTTATTCTAATTAGCATATGCTTTCAGATAAGTTTTATAAAATTTCGGCTCGATTTTGATACTCATCAAGAGGTCAACCCATGAATGAATTTGGTTTACTACAACAGAATAATTTTAATACGTTTGTGGTTTGATCTATTGCTCGAGTATCAAGTCGACTCCAAATTTTATAAAACTTATATCAAAATTAACAAGTCCAGTCTTTTAAATTCGAAATTTGAATTTTAAAATTGTAAAATATTGATAAAATATGAAGTTATGACATTTGGTGACACAAAAAAATATTTCACTAGAACCTTACTCACGAAAAAAGGGACAAAAGTTCGAGGTGAGTAATTATCTACTCATTAATTAAAGAATAAGATGCAAAGGAAAAAGTGGTTAATTTAACGAAAGTATAGGACAGGACAGCAGTTTTTATTTAATATGTTCTGAATGATGATGACAATGATATATATAATGTTTCTCGATCGCGATATGCTAGCACGCCAAAAATTATTAGGTCGTAACCACCATGAAAGAGTATTTAGCTTTTTCGGTGAGTATTTAATTTATACATGAAAAAGGTTACATGTATTTATATTTCATTTTGAGCTCCATACATGCAATAACCTAGGACAATACGTATTACTATTTTACTAACCAAACCATACCAAACAATAATTAATTGTTACCCAAGTTGATGTATTTTGTACGGAAGGTACATTTTGGTTCCCCTAACCATCTATTCTTAGTCATTCTTGAAAGGGATTGTTTCGAATCAAAATAATTTAGAAACAGAGTTAACTGACAAGTACGCAACACCCATCTGATCATGAGATACCAGAAACATGTTTCAGCTTAGAAAAGAGAGAACATAGAGAAATTTGAACATGGAGACGGTGAATGTGTAAAAAGTGTCAATGATGTTCGATCATTTATATACTATACCAATTATATGTTATTTACTCTTTATTTATTTGAGGAGGATTCTAATGTCACAAAATTTTGGATGCCGCCAAATGCAACAAATTCACAATTTTATTTGCAAATTAAATATGTATTTTCATTTGTATAAGTGTTGTTGACAAATCAAACGTGTCAGTTGTTTATAGATAAACACAATTGGAACGTTCTTGATAAGATTATTGACTAAATAGTCAGTATAATCTCTTAAACAGCAAGTACATACACAAACACAATCGTTTGTTATGCTGTATGTTCCTCAATTTTATTTGGAACCCACAATCCTCCAATTTTGGAGCGTTCAGAATGTTATTTTTCTTACTCAGAAAAACAAATTTTAGATAAAATATATTTTTTTATATAGGTTGAGTGAGAACTGTACAGATATCACAGTTCCTTCAAAAAATAAAAAAAATTACAATAAAGAAAGAAAGGAAACTAGCTACACCAAATTGCAAAATATTAAAAGGAACTTTTATATCAAGTTCAGTGAAAATTTCTAAGTTGGATAATCAACGGTGACAATACCATATAATCTATTTTTTTATCTGTTTCTGATGCTCTAACAATAATAATGTAAATACAATGGTTATAATAAAATTCTGAGGCAAATTAAACAATTTAATTTAATTTCCTTAAAGGTTATTTTTTTCTTAAATCTTGTAGCCGTGAACATTAAGTTTTGTACATGTTATTGACGACCACACGCGTGGATCACAAAAAATCTGACGGTGGCATGCCTAGGTCCCTGTATTTGCAACTTGGGCAATGGAAGCCTCAGAGACAACTATGCAGTGGACCAATATGTATGCTTGTGTACACATTTGTATGTAGATAGAATATCTATATGTGGGCACTTCTGCATATGTACCCTCCAACCAAACATACAGCTTGCTATAGGTATGTAGACTAGATGGTCAACCTCTCAGCTTCAAATCAACCTTTTTGTTGCATCGGATCTTCCCTATAATTATAATATCAGCATTATAGTGGAAAATATAAAGGAAAATATTTTCAGTTTGTCTAGGATCTATGTGCCCATTCTTTAATTTTTTTAGTGGTTGTCAAGATAGATGCTATAAATAAAAATGGAAAAAGATTACCTGTGACTTCTTAAAATCATTGAAAAAATTTTAACATTATCGGGACGATGTATGTAGTATACATGTATAACATATCATGCCTATTATAAATGAGAGATTTGGTACAAATTTCATAATTCCCAAGCGACTTTAAATTTTTTTAATAAGCTAAACTTAATAGGTTTTAATTCATCCACCAAAGACACTCAAATTGTATGTAATATTGGTCAGATATATATACATCCAACAATGTAATTATATATATATATATATATATATATTGTTTTATTTATTTATTTTTTTTAGATGGATGGCTCAAAATTTTTTGATCCCGGAATAATCAAAATATTATAAAACGACATATCGAATTCAATACACAATATAATTTAAATCTTTTTTTATTTTTATTCTTTGGGTCGGGTAGGTCTTGTCCGGTGGTTATACTATATGAAATGTGCAAATCTTAAATGTAACAAATTCTTTTTTCTTCCAAACACTTTTCTATCTAGTTATAATTTAGGAATAATTAGATATATGCCACTATGAAAAATTGATTATTAGAGATATGCCACTCTTAAATTGTAAATTAGTTTTATGCCACCATAAAATGGTTAAAATTAGTTTTATGCCATTATTTTAGATCAAAATTAGAGATATGCCATTCAAATTAGAGAAACGCCACTCTAACTTTTTTAAAATGTCCAAAATACCCTCTCATTAAGAAATGACAAAGAAATTTATGGAATGAATTAAATTTTAAATTTCAAATTTTGAAATTTAAGATTTACAAATTTTCAATTTTCAAATTTTGGATTTTAAAATTTTACAATTTTCGAACTTTCAAATTCAAAATTTTTGAAATTTTAAAATTTTGAATTTCAAAATTTCGAATTTTAAATTTTAAAATTTGAAATTTCAACTCTTGAGATTTTAAATTTTCAAATTTGAAATTTTATTTATCTTGTTGCTGGCGTAAAATCAATTATTTACTTAACGGTGACATATTTCTAATTTTAATATTTTACAGTGACATATTTCTAATTATATTATTTTATAATGACATATTTAAAGGGTATAATGGTCAAATTAATTATCCGGTGGCATAAATCTAATTTTATCATTTAGTGATGGCATAAAAATAATTTGTCATTTAGTGATGGCATTTCTCTAATTTCTAGTTTTTACAGTGGCATAAACCTAATTAACCCTATAATTTATGTTGATTGATTTTATGAGCACATCAAATTTTAAAATTTTAATGCATTAGATTCACAGTATACTTGTCAAATAAAGGTATTCGGTATAAAAATGGCATAGCCAATTTAATGCTATATTTTTCTTTGCAAATTATTTTATTGCTTAATACCGAGTCATACTGCAAAAAGGATTCGATAATAACACGAACCAACGTCGACTTGTCAAGCAATACGTAGGGTCCTGAGTAATGAGTTTAATATAGTTTAATATATTTAAATAAATACGTCGGGTCCAGGTTTGAATCTTCTCCAGCTTTTAGAACTGGATAGAAACATATGCTTTCTCACAGTGGGAAGTTTTTTAAATCTAAAAAATTGCTTAAATTTTTGTACATTCGATATGTTTAAAAATGACTATATATGTTTTAAATTAGACATTAGATACATCAAAATATTCACTAGAAGTTTTTAATAAGTACCAAAAGCTACAAATAAACATTTTAATTTAATAAAAAATTACTACTTGTAGCGTGTGGGTCTTTATTAGAAAATTAGAAATAAAAAGGACTTCACGTATCTAATTAAAAATAAGCGGGCACTATTGAATGAAATAAAAAAAATATTAAGTTAAGATGTAATTTTATCTGAGTGCACTCTCTTTTTGTATTCAAATTTTTTTCATAATGATATTTTAACTAGTGCATTTATGTGCTGTTTTCAAGCACCTTCGCAATATAGCTGTATTTACTAGATTAGTGCGGATGCTTTCAATATGCAATTATTGTTTCTTATAAACTTGATAACGTAAAAAAAAATATTATATCAATTTTTACAATCACTAAAAAAATTGTATTTCAACATGCAATTTTTTAGCACTTTATGATCGCATGCTAAGTTGCTAACCTATATAGTATTCAAATATAAATTATCGAACGTTGTTGAGATGATGTCTGACGTGGTGTCTAACGTATCACTGCTAGTTGACACTTGAAACGTGACCTATCGAAGACCATTTCAACAAAATTTCGAAGTAATAGAGCTTTGCGTCTTTTCCAATTAATTTTGAATTTATTATTAAAAAATTCCAAAAAAAACAATAGTTTTGGTGCTCTCCAGTTCTGCTTGAACGGAGATATTGTCCGTGTACACGGACAGTAGGGTAGCAGAGCAGAGTGTGAGCTGGTTTGAGAAAGATATCATTGCAAGTGGGCTTAACTTAAGATATACAACCACTCTTCTGTCACAATCCTCCAGATATCCATGTAAACCTAAATTATTTAAAATTTACAAAAATGCTGTTTCAATATATAAATGTCAATAAAATTGAACTTCCCTAGCGATGGTCAAGCAATACAGTATATAAATATTAAATGTTTGTCGTACAGGTATAGGTATGAAATTTAATTCCCTCAGAAAAGGTCAAAAGATGTATTCATGAAAAGATGTACCAAATTAAATAATAAATTGATAAATTGAGGGTGCTAACATACCACAAGCAAAAGCTTCAATATTTTCCCTAATTATTTTGATATTTATAGAAATAAATAGTTATTTTACGCATTAGAAAAAATAAAATATAGAATTTAATAAATGGAGAAAGAGGAGGGTTCTGTTGCTCACAATTGGAATTCCCCAAATGTCCCAAAACTTACTTTTTGATTACTTTTTCAAAATATAAAATTCAAACTTCGAATCCAAATCATTGATCTTATTCGATATATCGAACGATGAGTTTTCATATAAGTTTTATAAATTAGGAAGTTTATTTGGTACTTGATCAAGAGATTGAATATTCAACAAATCAAGTTAAATATGATAGATTAATTCTAATCATATGTTTGTCTCTTAATCAAGTATAAAATAAACTTCAAAATTTATAAAACTTATATGAAAATGTATCGCTCATTATATCGAATAAGATCAATGGTTTGGATTCAAAATTTGAAATTTATATTTTTAAAAAGTAATAAAAAAAATAAATTTTTAGACATTTAGGAGCATTAAAATTGTGGATACTGGAATCCTCTCACGAAGAAAATGGGCATTCATGAAGCAGTTAAAATTCAATATATCAATTAAGGGTTCCACTTTCTAATAAAGAGAAAGTCTGGTGAGGGGTAGAGCTCATACCTGCACTATTTTCATGGTTTTTACTAGAGGTAATTTGAAACTTGAGAGAGAACTATTGGTTGGAGGGTTAATTTTAAGAAATGAACATATTATGAAAACACTCATTGAGAACCTATACCCACTGACTGATCCATTGTTAGACCGTTTATATCTATATACTTTTTAGTATATAAATCAAATTTCATACATAAAACATTGTCAAGCTAAGAGTTAACACTAACTATAAAACACGATGACACTAATTGCAAAACCATCTTCAAAAAAAATAAAATTGCAAAACCTGAAATTTTAGTAACTTAAATTAAATGAATTGGCATTAAAGTATACACATTAATATTTTAATATCATATCAGAATAGATGCTGTCAGGAGAAGAGATGAGAGCCGTTGGATATCAGAATAGCTCCTACAATTATAGTGCTGAAGTGTGTAGTGTTCATTGATTAGTAAAATAGAGTAGAAAGTGAGGAGTAAAAATTATAATTTCTCTTTTCTTTGACCAGCTAGTTATAAAACAGAAAGCTGATTGTAGGAGTGATGTTGATTAATGAAATAAAATTCTTCTCTCTTCCGTTTATCACTATTTCATCTCATCTCCACCATTTCCATCTCTCCTCCAAATCTTTTCTCAAACACTTAATTGAGCATAAATTTACAGTAAAAACTGTGACATATGCTGGGACACTAATTGTAAATATACGAAGAATGTCAGGGATCAAGATGGAATTTACCCATCTCATATATTAAGAGTATAATACATTGCCCTCTCGATGAAAATAGACAGACAATTGCATGGATATAATCAATGAGAAGAGTTCGGGTGTCTGTGTCACAAATATCATCCTTAATTTTTGTAATTTTTGTATTTAAAATTTTAAATTTAAACGAACAAACCGAATTATTGATCATGTGTTTTCATGAAAGATGTTGATAGACGGGTTTCACATTGAAATATTCAACCTTTTTAGGCCTAAATTTCAATTAAATATTTATGTTTTAGTTAGATTTTATTGCATTTTAGGTTAGAAACAATGTACTGCTATTGTCCTTGGTTTATTTTCAGGTTCATCGAAGATTTGGCACGATTTTGGAGTCTGGACAGTGTTCAAGCGGAGTAAGCCAAGATCTAGGCGGGCTGAGCAAAATTGATGAAGAAATCCAGACGAGGCACCTGTTCTGGCGACCCCACCTGAACCAAACTGCCAGACCAAAATTATGGCGATATTTTATGTAGAATGATGTATCACTATTTTCAGACCTTCCAGACATATTCTCCACGCATTACAACCGACTAGATTGATTATTTAAGCATGCCCAAGGCCACTAACCAAAAAGAGTCGAATTTTAGGACAAATTTTGGGAGAAAGTTACAGCAAACCATCGCAGCCAAGATCCAGTCGACCCCGCCTGAATCCAAGTTGAGACGAGAAATCATTGCCTATTGTTGTATTCTTCCTTTTATTTATTTGCTTTGATGTTTGATTCGATAAAACCTGATGTTTGTATGTTATATATGATAAGTAGTGGGTAGTTTAGTTTAAGAACAATTGTAGGGAACCTTATACTTGGTAGTTAATATAAGTTTAATTAGGATTATATCTTCTTCTATTTGCTTTACCTTTCTTGTTTTATATTACTGAAGCTTTGTGATTTTTGAGTTGCTTGACTTGAAGGTTTGTCCATTAGATTAAGGCCTTGTCTAATAGTTTGGTAACAAAAATCCTAATTTCAAGATAATTTCAAAATTGCACAACATAGATAGGGAGTAGACCGAGAGGTGAAACCAAGACTTAGCTGAAAAGTATGTCTTTACCTATGATCGTGAGATATAGGATATCCTACCGAATAGAAAGGTAAACTTAGAAACCCTAAGCCAAGGAACGAGAGTTGAAACTTAGGATTTTTAAGAGGTTTGAAGGTTAAAACTTAGTTATCCAAATAGAAAATGAAAGTTAATATTTGACCCTAAGATTTGATCATCAACCTGCACTTAGAGAAGGTATAAACCAATTAAACTGAGTTAACGGTCTATTCTGGCGATCCCGCCAGGAAACTAGCGGATCCGCCTGAATAGAGCCAGGTAGAGGAACCCGATCAATTGACCCTAGTTTAAGCCATAAACTCGAATTAGTTAATATCTTTTCATTCTTAGGTTAATTTAGAGAGTATTTTAGTAATTTAGATTTAATTTCTTAAGTTAATTTCTTAGTTTTAGATTAAACAAACCTACGTTAATTATTTTTTACCATTATACCCCTAGATTAGATAGAATTGAATTGATAGAAACTAAAGGTTTAGAAAATCCGTCCTGTGATTACCTCTGATCAGATGTGTTGTCATAATATTTGTTGATTTTTGAGTTGATTTGATACTTGATTAGAAGTCGAAAAATAAACATATTAGAATTAATATATCATTGTTAACTAGATTAGTTTATTATCAACCTCTTGATAAGTATCAAATAAATTCTAAAAATTATAATTTTTTTGTGGCAACACATCTGTTAGGAAATCCATAAATCATACCGAATGCGGAAACATGTTAAGATCTCCTTTTTATTCGAATTCCCTCTACACCATGCCTTGCACCGCGCGCTCTCGCTGCGGCATAGTCCAATCTTCTACTATCGCCCGTGGACACTTAGAACAATCTCACACTATTCACTAGTACAAGTGCCAGATTTGACTAGAAGATTTCTCTCTCGTGGTGTTTGATGCTCAAGGAGAAGAACAAAATCTTGAAGTCTATGTGATCTCTTTATTATCACACACTTCTGTCTCTCTTCTAAATTCTACTCAAAATAGACTTCTAAAAAGATCAGAGACTAGTGTATATAAAGGACCACATGCATCTATTCATCAAGAGATGCAAATAGAGGACATCAGCCTGTGAACAGATCTGGCTCGCTACTCGTTTACAACCCACAACAAACTCTCTGCGGTCTGCAGCAGCGTCCCACATTTCAATTTCCAACAATGTCCGTGATGGGACCGGACGAGATCAGCAATATAAATCGAACGTTTAAATTTTAAATTTTGGAAAAAAAATATAGTATTTTGTGGCATTCAAAAAGTGGGAACCATAACTCTATTCATGTCCAATATGGTTGATAGTTAATAGTTTGATACGTTAGTCTGTCTAACTTCATAGTCGGAAATTTAAAGATTAAACTATAACAAGAATACATTTTTCTTAAACGATTAGTTCAATCAAGATATCTATCGAAATTGTACTTCGCATGTGGTCTAGTGGCTTAGTGGTAAGAGCACTAGGCTAGCCTCCAAGAGGTCAAGGGTTCAAGTCCCGCATGCATCTTTAATTTCATAAAAAGTTAGATAGCAAAGATCTCCCTCTTTCTTAAAAAAAAAAAAAAAAAAAAAAATTGTACTTCCAATTCCTAAATCCCAACATTTGATTGCCATCATTTGTCGACAATCCACAGAGTTCAAAAATTATATGGCATTTGTCCCAACATATCCAACTTCGATAACTTTTTAGAGTTGACAGAAGATTTTTTATTTTAGAAATATAGCAATAGTAACTAGGTTTGCTCATTGTACCATCTCACTATACGTTTTACAAGATGCAATTCATCTTTCTTAACCGCCTTGCCAAGCTCTTTTTTTTTTCTGTAAAAAAAAACAATCAATTTATCCGAGAATATAGATGAATTAATCATCACAATATTATTCAACTACGTCAATTGATTGCTTCTTTGAAGGTTATTAATTATTTGAAATTAAGAGACCTAGCTAGTCTTCGTACATGTTCCGACTACCAAGTGTTTGGCCTATTATTAGTAGTTGAAGGTCAGATACAAAATTATATATATCTTGAACACTTCTTCTCATATTTAAACCTACATATCATTTAATTATTCTTGACTTTTCTTTTGTCTCTTTCAAATCGTTTATCCCCCCCCCCCCTCCGTTTATATTTTTCTCCGTCATGGTAGTTACTCACCTTAAAAAACACATGGTAGTTATGGTTTGAGCAACTTTAAAAAAAGAAAGAACTGTCCCCGCTACAATATAAAATCCTGAATACATCATGACAGAAAAATTATTTTTGGAACGTACATGGAAGCTAATTATTCTTATTGTACATCTAAAAAGAAATTGTCCTGGAAAAGCAATTTTCAGAGGAAAAAAAAGGAATTCTATCACATATATAAATATTACTTGATGGTTAATCAGGAATGTAAAGGGCAAATTGATATGTACTTAACTAATATGATGCGAAATTGTTGAAATTTATTTAATTACTTGAGTGTAAAGGAAGAAAATACTGAATACAAAATTGAAACTTGGGCATAATTTATTTTTGTCCTTCATGCAAAATTATCAATTGGAAAGAAATTAAAGAGAAGGGGCCTTGTTTTCCAATCATGTAGATTTTAGGAAGGTACAGATCATGAACAGAACAAAAGTAACCATTTTAATACACCAAATGTACAAAGATGGGTCCATAATATGATTTCCATGGAGAAAAAGAAAATTATCAGATTAAAACAATAGAAAAAACTTGCCTCATCATATCCCATAATTAGGACGCATTAAAGTGCTTGATCAATTCATCATTTATCTTCGCTGCAGCTTCCTTAAAATTTTCTTAGCACCTACCCTACACTTAAATACCTCAACTTTTCTGATTTTATAAATTTATGGGCATTGACAAAATGGTCCCTTTCTAATGAGACCAACATTTCCTGCTTTTTACAATTTCTACCATAATTGGATATATGTTTAATGCATGAAGAATAATTAATCGACAGTCGAAAGGACTATTTAGAAGTTTGAATTTGCTTGTCAAATGCAATAACAGTGGGAATAATATTGTTTGGCAAATTCGTATGAAAGTCAGAATATCATTGATTTCGTGTTACCACACCGTGCATGCATGAAAATGTAAGAGTATGAGAGTACGTATGAGACTGATTTTCAGGAATGCATGCTAAAATTCAGCTATTAATTAGTAGACATGTCAATGATAAAATATGATCATACAGGCGCCGAATAAACCTACAGAGACACCATTGAGCAATACCAACAAATTTCACTAATGTATACAACTCTTCCGAAGCTTGGTAAATAGCTAACATGTTTTATCAACTATCTAAGAAGAAGATCTTGATTCAGCTGCGACGCACAAATGCTTTTTACAACAATGAATTTTAATGACTCGTCATACAATCAGCTACAGTCCTTATGCCACATAGAACCCAATCTTAAGTTGGCATACCTTATTCTGTCGGAACCCATAACTTAGTACCTAATTCACAAAAAACCAAAGAAATTCTCCGTTTTTCTCCTTAAGAGTAAAGAGAAAATAAAACAGAGGACTAAAAAATTAAAATGCCACTAAATTAAAAAAATTCACATTTTCACATTTTTTTTTTGAGCTTGGAAATTAGTAGGCATAGAACTCGACCAACTCATCCAATGATTCGGGTTGCGGATCCGCATTCTCCAGCATCCACAAAAGGTGTTCGAAAAGCACCACCTCACACCCGACAACCACGGTACCGTCAGTGCCGGTACCGGTACGCTCCACTAGTGTCTGGAACAAGGGATGGCAGAGGACTTGGGTGGTGACCAAGTACCGGCGCCGGGTCTGGCCCACATAAACTGGATGTAAGCCAGAGGGGACCTCGTCGGCGCCATGGAAGGAGGAGGATGAAGTGGTGCGCCAATTGGAGTTCCATGCATCGTCGTGTGATTGGCTCGAGCGAGAGGAGCTGCGGGAACTGGTACGGTTGATGGTGTGGTGGGTCTTGGAGGAGTGCCAGCGCTTGATCATGCATTTCAGCTTCCCTAGTTTTCCCATGGTTTTGTGTGTTACCTGAGTGTGTTTTAGAGAGAGGAGTTGGGGAAGAAGAGGGAATGGAAGGGAAGGTATATAAAGAGGACTAGAGGAGAGAGATGGATGCACTTGAGGAGGTGTACATGGAGAAATTAATTAAATGACGAAACATAACTACTCTTGTTTTTACTACTGTTCATTAATTTTATCATCTTTTGTGTACGTATCTGCTCTGCTGTTATCCTGCTGTTCTTTACTTCTTCTTTTTTTTTTTCTTTTTCTTTTCTATTATGGAAAAGTGTTACACTGTAGGTGTGCTGTAGTCGATATATACTTCTTTTTTTTGTTTATTCAAAAAAAAAGATATATACTTTTTTTTAAAATTTAATGTAATGCTTAACGTTAAATAATATTATTTATTTTTTAATGAGATGATGACAGCTTGCGGTAACTTTGCCATTTTGAACAGATAATGTTCGTCATCTTTTAGTATTTTTCTAAATTAATGTAATTAATTGGTCGCGTTCTATTTTTATATTTAATCAAAAAATATTGTTAAATAGTATCTACAACATTTATACCCAATAAAGTTCCGAATTTTTTAAGAAATCAATTGTTTTATTATATTATGATAACTCTATTCCATATCCAATGCTAAATTCGAACACAATAAATTCGAGCCAGAGTGCACAAGTTGAAGTGAAAATTATTATCCCATACTGAAAAATTTTAGGATGTAATTAAGATGATATACAACCTAAACATTTTATGTCATATTATATATTGAAACACAATTGTTTACATTGATGAGTGTGAAGCGTCTACTTAATGGAGTATATTATTTAACTGATTTGGTCTCATAAAATGATGGAACACCTCAACAATTACCAAAATACTCTTTTTAATTGAATATATTACACAGTTAATAGCGAGTATATTTTGATCATTTTGGGAGTGTTCCGTCATTTTTAAGCGCCAAAATCAATTCCCGTTTGAATGCTAGGTTGAGTGTAGAGGAATGGTGATATGCGAGCTGCTAATTAAAGGTCACGATAAGTATTTGTTCATTGCAAATGATTTTTTCTTGACATATGACGAATTGACGACTTGACGAGAGCATCAATTGCTAGGTTAAGTCCCCACTGAACTAGTGGCACGTATCTCCCCGAGATTCGTGCTCAAGAGATAGGGTCATTCGACGGTACATCGTTGGATACGGTTTATATCTGAATTTATATTTTTATTTTCGAAATTTAAATATTATGCTCATCATGCATATTGTTTTTTAAAGCATTTTCTATTTTTCTATAATTCATGATAAGCATATATATGTTCCGTAAATAGCAATGCATTACTTTGTATTGCATTACTGAATAAGGGAAACAAATGGTCCATACACTAATTAATGAATTGATCCATGATAACATTGTGTTGCTAAATTAAGAACGTTGAGGTTGACATGCATTACTTTTTTTAAAAACAAATAAAAAATGTCAAAAATTGAATCAATATTTGACGACTGGAAATTAAAAATTTCCTCTAGATTGAAAGCCACCGACTTGGTACATGGTATCCTAAAATTAGAAGTCAGTAAGTTTGTACAAAACACTTTTAGCATGCAGTAATGAGCAGAAAAAGTACAAATATATTTTCAATTATTTTTTTGGTGTGCAAAAAAGTCTACAACCGTTGCAAATTTACTTTTCCGTATTTCAAGAAAATAGATATACATTTAACTAAGCTTAAGCTCATTACAATAGGTGACGAGCTTAACTCCAATACATATTAGATCAGCTAGAAATATCAAAATCCAAGTCGTTTGAATTCAGCACTTCATCATCGATGAATTGTAATCAGCTTCAGCTTCATAAATTAGATGATCAAACAATTTATAAATTGTATCAAACTTAATATTAAATATGTAAAAAAAATTAATTTATTCGTTTTCTTATTAATTGTATTTGTTAATTATATCAAGGAATCAACGTACCTCATGTCAAAATTTCCAATCAAGTGCCAGTTTAACATGAAAAACCTGTGAACCAGGTCCATGGCAAAGGAGTCGCTTAAGTCCACTAATGTAACATATTTAATTTTAAGACAAAGACAGCCTCCAGGAGTGACCAATCATTAAACAAACCCGAAAATGTAACATATTTACGTTGATGCCATTCGATGACATCTGGCGCCACACCATTAAACCTGTGCCCTAGAGTTATTTTCACAGCTGCCATTCAATTGTTTTGGGATTAATTCCAGTGGGCTTTGGTGTTGCTATCTGGGGTTACAGCTGGGTGTGAATGTCAGTTACTCTGTCGGTATGTACTTTGTATAACTGTATGCAGTTACTCGGAAAATTCATGTGGCTCGCACATTTATAAACCATTTTATATGCCAATCCCATGTTTTCCTTGAAATAATATTTCTTATTTTAAAAAACTAACAACACTACACAATTTTGAATGCATGTATTTCAGCAGTTCTAATTAAATACATATGTTTAGTGTGTCCGAAAAAAAATTGTATGACTATGAGATAAGGAACCAATTCCCTTCATGTGTTCAAATAATCAAGGGCACATGTCCATCGTGTATTTTTCAATTTATTTTAATCAAACTGAACCAATGTGTTCGGTTTTTTAATCATAGTATGTCAATATTTAAAAAAATCAAATTATTATTATTATTATTTTTCAGGATAGTAAAATATAGAAATTCCACATTTGATGTTTTTTATTATTACTTACTAGATCTACTGTTGGGATCGATGAAGAAAAATTATAATAGTTTACATAATATCTAGTAATATGCAACAAAGACTGAAACTATAACAGACCATAACATCAAAGTAAGCTATGCTACAGAGCTTTCAAATTAAAAAAAAGTTTGTTGGTAAAATGTTCCCCGCTTTATTTTTTGAATCTTTATTATCTCGACAAGTGTTAAGCATATAATTAAATATGTATCAACTGTATTTTACGAGAATAGAATACTTTGCATCTGGATAAATCTTTATTAAAGTCACAATTTACTAAACGATATAAAGTAAAAAGTATACAATGAGAGCATATGCATGGTTAAAAAAAATGTGTGGAAAAAATATTTACATGATGTTATATTCTCCCGGCAGATACTGAAATAAATAATATTAAATTGATCGGGATAATTAGTAAATATTGTGTTCAAACTTCAAGCAATATACCGGTATATTTTTTTGTTCCATCCAAAATACTTTATTTTTATCACAGCTTTTGCTATTTATTTATTTTCATCTCTGAATATGAAGACATTACAACCAAACTTCAGAGGACTCTACAGAAAAAGAGTTCTTCTTCATTTATGTTGTTTCAAAAACAATTAGTTGAAATAACTGTAAGCCACAAAATTTCTGCGTCGGACCCCGCAGCTGCACAACCTCAATTCAGACAATGGTTTCCTTGTAATTTTGAAGATTTTTGGGGTCTTAAATCAGGTGCCATTTACTAAGAGCATCATTCACCAAATATCGGTGCAAAATTTCTATATTATATTCATCAAAGCCAAGACAACAAAATAAATATAAAAAATTACTCATCTATGCCCCATGAAACAAATTTGGGAATAGGGTTTTAAAGAAAGCTTAGTGAAAGCGATAGACATGTGCATGGAGGTTGAGAAAGACCCCTCAAAGCTATCTATCTATCTATGAAAATATTTTATATATAATTGTTCTCTTTTTTGTACATAGGAAGACCATATACTTCTCTCTCAGATTAGTTAGGGGTTCCATGAATTAAACATAGAACTTCGGTAGTTGGGATAGGATAATATTCCTTCTTTTTATAGAAGACGGTTCCTTTTCTCGCCAGAATAATTCAGAGTATAAATGGAAACATAGAGTTATCTAATTTCTGTAGTTTAATTCCACACATCATTTTGTTTTTAGTTGAACATAGTAGTTTTCCTAGCAAAATAGCACCTCTTGCATGATGTTCATGGTTAGCTCAAATTGATTTTGTTTTTGTTTTCGTGTTTTTCTTATATTAATGATGGTATGACATGATTGTAATATTATTTAAAACATGGGATTAATTTTTTAAGCTTAATAGGAAAAACATTGTAGTTTTGGAAATTTTAAATTTTATTGTGACAAAAAATGTTGTGATTAACTAGTTTGACTCTAGTGATATGATGACCTTGATCTGCCATCAATAAAGTGTATCTTTATGCAAATAAGAAGATGGAAGTATTATTTGCGGTACTTATATTCTAAGGAGAGGATTATAATATCATAAATTCTTACCATTGCATAATATAAAAAAATATTTATTATTTTTGGTATACGTCAATTGCTAGAAAAAAAATTAACCAACCATTTGATATATCGATTTTAATAAATTTTATTTGAGACATATCGATCTAATATAAAAACATACTTCCAAACTCATAGAAATTTTATGTAGACGCATATATATAGGAAATATATAAACAAAATCCATCGTTGAAAAAAAAAATTAAAAGGTGAACTTGTAATATTATATCGTTCTAAAACTCTGCAACATTTGAAACCTCGTCAAATTTTAAATAGTAACCGAGCATAGATTCAATGCTCCATTTTGGGATGCCACAGCCACACTTTATTTTCTTACTTTTTTATTTTAAAATTTAAAATTTATTCGTCTGATTCAAACAATTGATCTTGTTCATTTTAATGACATATATACTATCATAAAATTATATAATTTTTGAAGTTTAATTTGATACCTGATCAAGAGCTCCAAAATGAACGATTCTAGTTAACTATAATAGATTAATTATAATATATTCATTTTTCGACCTAGATTTTGATCAAGTATTAAATAAAACTTTTAAATTTATAAAATTTTAACGCAATGCATTTATCGTTAAAATAAAAAGATTAATGGTTAGAATTGATTGATTAAATTTTAATTTTGAAATGAAAAAAAGTTAAAATGTGACGTTTGTGGTGCTCTAAAAAAATGGGTAACCAAATCTTGCTCATAATAATTTCACTCCGCAAAAGAGATTTAAACGAAACGGGTCAAAACTTGCTGTGTTAGGATGTGAACAGGGGAGCTGCTTTGGGCAACCAGGTTTTCGCTTGGAGCAACATATAGAAAATAACATGGACAAATATGCCCTTAATTAAATTTCCTAATAAATTTTCTAATAGAATATATCCAAATGCTAGCTATTAAATCCAATTGATTTAAGTTTATTTGATCTCCTAAAATTTTATTATATTCTTCAAATAAATATATTAGTACACCTAATTTTATTTTTGAATTAAATGGCTCATTAGTACTATAAACATTAACTGAAAAATTAATACAAATTAATATAAATATAAAGTTCAATAGTAAGAGTTGAATTAGCTATATAAATTCATTTTTTATAACTTATAATGCTTATATGTATTATGCTCACGTCATGCCTTTTTCACAGAAAAGTTTTATAAACAAAATTTATGAAGAAAATATAAGAACTTGTGCTCGTACATAGGCTTCCCAAATTTACGGAAAAAATAATATGGAATATGAGAAGAGTCCGAAAATTCAGAAGGGCAAATTAGATATTTTAAAAAAATTGATGTTGCTCCAAGTGAAAAACATGTTGCTCAAAGCACCTCCATGTGAACAGAGATGAAATTAAACCCGGTTTTGGTTTTAACTCAAATCTCACACGCACATAAGTGTTTCAAGTTGCCAAATTTAACACTAAGAGTGCCGCTGTCAGCCTGTCACTGAACTCTCCCTATACATTAAGATATACGTTAATTCGACTAAATTAATGCCTAATAGTTAACATATATAAACAAAATGTAAGTTGATTTATTTAACTAAACTGGAGAATCAATTATGGGATTTGCGGAGAGATTGTCTCATGCTAACGCTGATTATGTGCCACGCGTCAGAAAAGCAGAGCAACGGCCTCGTCGAAAAAACAATGGCAAGCCGAATTTTAGTGGCTAAACGAAGCAAAAGATACCATTAATTATATTCTTTAGGTTTCTTCAATTAATTATTTAATGACTTGACAAACAGCAATAAGCATCTCTATTAACTCGTTCGGATTCTACTCAACCTACTAAAAGAACATCTAAATTAATCACCCCTTTTAGGTAATAGGATTTCTTGTGACAGTATTCGTGCAGTACATTGTGTGACATTACAATAAAGGCTCCGTAATCAAATTGTTTGTGGGTTATAATTGAATAATGGATGTACTGGTATAAAATCTGTTTTGCTGACATTCTTCTATGAAAAATGAAATTATTAGCATCATGAGAGCAACAAATTTACACAACAAATCTTTTAACACTAGACGAGTTTCTTTCAACAAAATGCTAATATATAATGTGCAACTCTGCATGCTTCATGAGGTTAGAAAATATTCAACATCTCACAAAAAAGAAAAATAAAAGCTCAAATTCTCTTACTTCTTCAGCATTGCATTTGTAAGTTGAATAATAATGGCTCGAAAAATAAACTAAAGGCATGTTAACTTTACCAAAATAATGTTAATAAAAAAAGTACAAATCTTGTTGGTCTTTGAAGTATTAAGTTATATATCACGGTAAAATGGATATACGCCTACTTCAGACCCAAATATTGCTATTCATACTCCGATAAAAAATCTTGCCACAAAAATACCAACCCAATTATTAGTTCTGTTGAAGGGTTGTTGCAGATGAATTTACAAAACGAAAAATGCGCACAGGTCTTTGTCATATAGTTAGATTTGATTCTTTAAGAGACATTGATCAAAATGCAATCATAGGAGAGTAACAACAGCTCCTAATAAGTATTAGAATAAAGGACATCTTTTTTTTGATGCGCAGCGCATTATTTTTTTGGAGGAGAAAATGTTAAAATGGAGCTTTGGTAATTAATGGAAGATATTGGCATCACATGGCTTAATTTGTATTTATTTGAGTCGATCAAAACATTTCTAAATTAAACGTTGCGGCTGTATCTGGCAAGTCGCCAGAGGAATGAAAAAAAAGGGACACTTTAAAGTGAAAAGAAATAGTTCTGAAAATTCAAGGTCCGTTGAGCAGTAAAATATACAAATTCAAGGTCCATTAGATATGATATATTTTAGAGTAGACTAATGTACAATGTAATGAATAGAATCCCTTCGTCCAATCCGTTCGTTTTCGAATTTAAACTTTAAACTACCAATCCATACCTTTCAATAAAATCTTCATATTTAAATTTAGTAAAAAACTGAATTTTATATTTTCCTGATTTTTTTTCAGATTTTTAAAAAATGATAATTTAAAATTGTTAACAATTTTTATATCGAAAAATTAAAAAAAATTTAAAAAATAATAAAAATATATGAAAATTCAGTTGTGTACAAGATTTCAATATGATGATCACATTGAACGGTTTAAATCGGTAGTTTGGAATACAAAATTCTAGAACGAGCACATTGGACTGGAACCTTCCATCCAATGCATATTGGACTGAACCTTCAATCGAACGCATTGGACTCTAGATGAACTATGTACTATATGCAGTCAACATATAATTAATGTGCATAATTTCATAATGTTAAATATACTAACTACATATGTTTAAATTCTCTTAAATGTCTATTTTTTTTTGTCCGTGCTTATACTTTGGATTCACCACTGAAAATAATCACATAAATCTACTAAATTTAAGATTGGAACAGTTGTAAATTTGCTACCTAATTCGATGCTCCTATTTATTTTAATTGCATTTGAGTATATAGTTTTTGTTAGCAGGTTGGGATTCTTGGGTTACTGTTTGGGCGCAGTTGAGCAATCGGTGGTTTACACTGAGTATGGGTCAACATATTTATTACATTTATTATTATTATTATTATTTTTAGAAAAATCTATTACTCATAATTTAGAGCCACTCGCTGGAAACATTCGTCAATTTTGTATATTAATTGTCAGCCATCGAGATGATAGTTTTTTTTGGAGTCAATAAAAAGTAAATATGTCAGCTATTACGTGATTAAGTCATCAATATATAGAAGTGTCAAGAATTAATTATATATAATTTGCGACTCCTCCCACACAAAATGTCAACATTCATTTATGTTCAAATAAAGAGAGACATGAGTATATAAGAAGAAAAAAAAAATGTCTGACACCATAAAGTAAAAAAAAAAAGTGAGAAACTCTCTGTTTTTAAATAAAAGTACAGATGTATTATTAATTCTTAATTGGTTATATATAAGCATGCAATAACTGTCTCTCTGTAAATACATAAAATGGATTAACTTTTCAAGCTAAATTAAAAATTTAGCATTGAGATACTTTATGGGTGCTGACCCATAGGTCATTTTGTGCATCGTGACATTATTTGTCAATGCTTTTGCGAATTGACAAATTTACTTTAAAATTTTAATTTAGCAAACTAAATTTTCACTTTTTCAATTTTTTTACTATTTATTTAGAATTTTTTTGAACTTCTCATTTTTGGAATGTTCTTTTTATTAGTCTATAATAAAAAATAACAAGTTAAAAAAATAAAAAATTTAAAAAAATGTTAAAAAGATTTTAATTAAGAAATATAAAATCCGGTTTGCTATGAGATTTCGATATGTAGATTGAAATGTTTAATATATTTAAAATAAATCCAACCGAAAAGACCATGACGCCAAAGAAGTTCTATGTATCATGATGCATAATAAATTTTTTCTTTAGCATTTTAATAATAAATCAACCTATTTAATTTTAAAAAATCTAAAAAAATCTCATAAAATTATAAATATATTTAACATTTAAATAATTAATAATTTATATATGCACAAAATTTGTTGAATTGAAATTGATTTTAATATAAATTATCTTTTAAATTTTAATATTTTTTAATGCTACTTCATTTTTAAAGCAGAAGTGTTGTGAGAAAGAACCAAGTATTATATGAATCTTGTGTGATTTTATTTTGATACTACTTTTAATAACTAAAAAAGTTAATATAAGAAGCTCATAAACAATACAAGCAAGATATTCAAAAGTTTTTAGATATTTTGAAACATTTTATTCACCAAAACTTCCTTCAAATCAATAATAGTAAATTGGAGGCAACCGATTGCAGGAACAAAAATGTGAAATACATGTTTCTCAGAGGGGTTTCGATGCAAAGTTCGGATATTATGCTGAATAAAAAGTATATGTTTACTAGATTCTTTAAAGGGGGAAAAAAATCGGAGTTTCAATCGATCCCATGTGTTGGTAGCTGATGTAAAGCCACACCAACAAGCATGCCACTAAAATGCTAGAGCATTGAAGCACCACTGTATCTTTTTTTTTTTTAGAAAGTACTTGGTAGAGGCTACCAAGGAACAGAAATAGAAAAACAGAACAGAAAAAAGAAAAAGAACAAAGAAAAAAAGCTAGCAGTACTTCGAGAAGAGTGTTTGCTGAGAAACAACCCAATGCAGGATGGAGTCGACACTTGCACCACTGTATCTTTACGAGTTAAAATCATAGTTTTTCTCAAATCATAGGTAAGATTAAAAAGGTAAAATTTCAAGAGTCAAAATCATTTCCTTCTTATACATGTATGAATGTATGATTTTTTATCATCAAATTTCAATTCCCGTCAATTCTTCTCATGTTAGTTCCGATCATCAAATTTCAATTTAAAATAATCTCTAATCAATTCTTTTCTAATGAAATGAAATCAACTCTCGATCACTGCACCCTCATTCCGATCAGAGCGTTACTCAAAGCAGCTGAGTTTGCTATTTTATTCTAAATTGTATGGACAGATAGATAAATAACATGACCCAAATTGGATTAGGAATTTAAATCCTTACGGGTTTATTTTGTACTAGAGGGTCTAATCGAGCTTCGCTCGATATTTGAATTACAAATAAATATAAAATATGTTATTATTTTTAAATTTGTAAAGATAAATGTATAAATTTTTTTTGCATTTATGATGGGAATAATATTATATGCATTGTTTATATTTAATATTTGTTGGTTTTTAGATTATGTTAACGTACTAAAAGACTAAAGTTGATAGAACACATAAAAAAAAACTATTAATTTTGTTGGACTAAAGTGTCTAAATTGAAGGATCATAAATACTCCTTTGAATTATGTCTGGAATCAAGGAAATAAATGTATAAAATAAGACATTAATGATCAATGAAGACAAATTAGACTTTTAGAAATCGAGTAATTTATTTGTAAGTAATTATAACAAATCTTATTCTATATACCTTCATACATGTATGAAATTTATGGTTGATATCTGCACAACCATTACCTAGAGGCCTGAAATTTGGCATATCATCTCCAAGTTAAAACAAATCATACAAAGGGTAAAACAGAAATTCATATGTAATACAGTAAGATTGCTATATTGAGCGATGAAGCAAAAACATCATCAAGAACAGCTACAGTTAGCGTTCTAGATCTGGCATATCGAACATGCATGAGTTAGTCCATGGCTAGTTCCACCTCCTGGGAGCAAGATAATGTATACATCATACTTCATTAATTTTTCTTATTATCTCGCATGCAACAGAGCAATTAACTGCATTGCAGTTAATATAGCAAGTATTAAGAATTTAACATACATTTTAATTTCCTTTAAGGACACACTCACAAAAATAAAATAAAATAACAATCAGAGTATCATCATATTGTTATAGATGTGAACCTTCATTTGAATTTACTATTGAAATTCGAGGGGTAAGCTCGTTTGATGCATAGATAAATGCTGGAATAGATAAATTCCAGTTATGAAATATTCATGATGGGATTCATTTTCAGTCTTTCATATTTTAAACAAAATTTTCAGTTATAACAGTACAACACTATACAAATTTACTTAAAAGTCCTAAGAAGTTCTTCTATAGAGTTATCATGTACAATTTATCTCCGGTGGTATTTATAATTTGGTACATACCTATATGAATACAAAAGCTTCCACTATGAAAAAAAGATGGTCATAAGAAATAGTATATGCATGGCAAGGTGTAGGAAATCATTACAAATTGTCTTGTTGGTAAGGTTGGTTATAGGGCTGCATAACGTCTAAAACGACCACGAAAACGGTCAATTTCGTTAACCGTTTCGTTTTGAAAATGAAATTGACTATCTTTTGCATTAACCGTTTCGTTTTAGACGAAACGGTCGAAATCACGAAAATACCACGAAAATACACATGGACAAAACCGTTTCAAGCTTTCATTAACAGTTTTGTTTTCGAAACGCAACAAAAATCTTAACAAAACGAAAGGACGGTCCAAACGGTCACCGTTTTCACCCCTAGCTGGTTAGCACAACAAATGTGAGATAAGCTGCTTTCAAGTCATGCCAAATCTAGTCTAGTATAGCCATTAGTCTGTATATAATATAACTTGTCAGTGAGAAGTATGGAATGACACAATCAATTATTAATTGAACAATTCTTGAAGACAATTGAATATTATTTTTGTGTTACAATGCAAAGTAAGCCAATTGAGATATTCGTATTAAGAAGATCCAACAATACGATAGGATTAACTAAAAGAATACCAAGTAGACTAAATACCCAGTCTCGAAGAAGATAGATGGTTTTTTTCTTAACTCCCCAATAAACCAAGTGAGGTCTTTATTTAATATATCTTATATGTCTAGCTAGATTGGAAGGGTTTAGAGTTTAGAAAAGAAATATAAAAAAATCAGAGAAGAAATCTAATTACACACAACACACAGTAATTATTTGAAAAATTCTTATCAAGGACAAAATATAAATTTATTAAATTAAATATTTTTCTCCAATTCAGATTTTTTTTCCAATTCACCCGATTTAATATTTTTCCCCAAATAAATTTACTTGAAAGTGATCCGAATCTAACTCCAGAAAATTGTCAACCAACTTCAGAAAGTCTGTAGGCAATTAATTTCACTTTAAAGATTATTGAGAGACACAAAATAGTTAACAAATAAAACTCCAGAAAAGATATATTTTTGTTCTAGCGTTGTTCATGACCTAATACATCAACATAGAATTACTCTGAAGTAGTACCAGTAAATCAAGAGCAGGACAAAAGAAAATATCAATTATTATTAACTAGCATAGATGGGTCCAGTTCGATGTTGAACATAATATAAATCATATGGTGTATAAGAGACCAAGTTCACAAAAAAAAAAAGAAAAGAAATTGTGAATGTGACATTACTGCGGAGTGGTTCTGCTCAGTTTTTCTGTCACATTTGATTCATGTAACATTGGATGCTTCTGTAGCGATCGATGCACGCTTTTCCCTTTTTATAAAAAAAAAAAGAGAAGAACACTTGAGTCATGACATGTGCAATGAAATAAATAATTACATCTTCATTTGAATAATCTGATTGTACAGTGTTTTGAATCTAGAAATGTATCAAACCAAATATAAATTGGCTTAACTTGTTCTTGAATTTGATATATTTGTCGGACTCATGAAAGCTATCCGAATGTAACTTAGACATACCCAATAACAGTCCGATCCATCCTCATTTGTCATGTTATTTGTCCTTCAATTAACACTATATAGAGACATTAAATAGGAATTTGAAATAGTTTTGCTTTATTCCTAGATGTTTCTTGGTTTTAGCTATCAACATGGATCTTTCGTTCTTATTAGGTCTGTGATCCACAACGAATGAACCCGTTAAGTAGGTCTTTATTTTTTTCTTTTTTTTATAGATAAATTGTAATAGCAGTTTTACAGAAGTGATTCTAACAATGCTTAGCGGGCCATCATCATCTTGCAATACTAACTCCACTGGTAAAAGAAAATTAATATTGGATAAAACTTGTACTGAATTGAGTTGAACAACACAATACTGGTAGACACAAATATGACGATAAAAGATTAAAATGACCAATGCCATCACAATCACCATTTGCACCATAATTCGTCCAGTAATCACTCTTTTAATTTTTTTTTAAGGACATAGTTGAAATTATAAGTTTCCTACTACATAAAAGATGTCTTTGAAACAATCATGATTTGAAATCCAAATTGCACTAAAAGGTTAGAAAATGCCATCCTAAACCGAATTAAATTAGAAAATGCTACTTTTATCGTATAAATCATCTCTCTCCAAATTCAATTTTTTTGTATTTATTAAATTGCGCTCTCCTCTCTCATCTCCCTCCTCTCCCAATTAAATTCTGATTTTTTATAAAACATAGTTTGTAATTTTCTAATAAAATGAAATAAAATAAGAAGGGGGAGAATCAGGGACCTTAGTGCGAGGAGCATCCTGTTGGAGTTCCATCAGGCCTTCAATCCCTTTGAAATCGTCAGTAAACTAACCTCCTCCTCTGAGGTCTTGAATCATTTTGATTTTCTCTTGAATCGACGAAAGAGCAGGAGATGGAGAGGAAGGAGGAGGGGCGCACAAAGGAGCGACTAGGGGTGGGGCAAAGTCGGTGGAGGAGGTGTTGGCGGAGAGGGTTATGGGTGAGGTGAGGCGGCGGAGATGTGCAGAGAAGGTGTTGTGATTTTCTTTTTCTTTCAGATACGATGGACTAAGATGGGAAGGAACGCAACATAAAAAAAAATATGTTGTGCAACGAATTAATTGTTTGATGATGAACCGGGTTAGTTTTTTCCACTATGATACTCGCCACACCAAGTTTATACAAAGGCGTTTCACAAACCGAAAAAAATTTCATCCCAAATTATACGCTGATTCCCTTGTCTGTCCAAAGTTAACCGTGTTTAAACCGACACCACGCATCTTTATTTATAATACTGATACTGATGGGATCCACATCCTCAGCAGCCGAAATTTGGCTGTTCCAAACAGCCAAATTTTTTTTTTTAATATTTCAATATTTTAAAATTCAAATGTTGAATCCAAACCATTGATCTTGTTCAATTTTATGGACGATGCATTTTCATATAAGTTTTATGAAATTTGGAGTTGATTTGATACTAGATCAAGTGGTCAATAAATGAACGAATTTGGTTAACTATCACTGATTAATTCTAATATGTTCATAATTTAGTCACTTAATCAAGTATCAAATCAACTCCAAATTTTATAAAACTTATATGAAAATGTATCGCCCATAAAATTGAACAAGATCAACGGTTTGGATTCAACATTTGAATTTTAAAATGTTGAAATATTAAAAAAAATTTGATTATTTGGAACAGCCAAATTTCGGCTGCTGAGGATGTGGATGCGATACTGATGTATTAAAAAAATCAAGTCAGGTCAATATGATTTGTGCAGATTGGATCAGCAGTTGACATTTCTAACTCAAACCCATACTGTTTTTAAATCAAAAAAAAAAAAAAAAACCCATACTGTTTATAGGACTTGACCAACCGTAACTTAATCAGACCAAACTTGAGTGGCCAACTAACCGAGAACAAAAACATCAAAATTAAGAGCCAGTGATTAATTAGTACTAGGACTTTCAAGTCCCAACAAAATTGTGCACAAACTTAGCTCAAACAGTGATAACAGCCTAAAATTATAATAGTGTGATAAGACTAGTAGAGCGTGATACAGTGAAGTGAGATAGGAGAAGTCAATTTGGTGTCGGTTTGTTTTTGGAAAAACGGTAGAAAACAAAACAGCCAACTAGGCAAGAGTTGCCTGATTTGAGTTCTTGGTATTTCGGCATAGCAGGAAACAGTGGGCCAATAGAAACGACATTTATTAGAACAGTATGATGTTTTCCTAGCTATCCTAGCTATGTACGTATATATCGTTATATCTGATAATGTGGGTATCTATTGATGACGCATGAAATTGAGGATTAGTATCAGTTGACCAGTGTCAGCTAGCAAGACCGCAACCCAACATGCATGGATTCAGCTGTTCTCCAATTCCATCAAAATTTGTTCCACTGCTCTATCTGTTGGATACATTTACTTCAATATATATATATATAGTTTTGCTATGGTGAGTTGCGACTCACCAAAAAGTTGGTGAGTTGCGATCAAAACTCCTAAATCTAGTTCAAAATGACTAATCCAAACTGTCCAATATGATTTTTCTATTGAAATCTCCATGCAGACAAAATTCTATATTTTTTTTTGAAATTTTTAAGTATATTTTTGAAATTTTAGAAAATCGTTAATCTAATTAGTTCTGAACCGTTAAAAAACAGCAGTTTTTAAAAATCTGAAAAAATAAAATTTCAAAAAAATATAAAATTTGGTCTGCATGGAGATTTCAATAGAGAGATCATATTGGATGGTTTGGATCAGTCATTTTAAACTAGATCTAGGAGTTTTGAGTGCAACTCACCATAGCAAAACTCTATATATATATATAGAGAGAGAGAGAGGATTCAATCAAAGCGCTTTGACCGGAGTTCCGGTTAAATTCCGTCAGATTTGAATTTTGAAAGTACAAAGGACCGATCCAAACCGTCAAATATGATCTCCATATTGAAATCTCCTTGCCGATCAAATTTTTTATTTTTTTGAAATTTTTAAGTATTTTTTTTTCGGATTTTTAAAAACAGCAGTTTTTGTAGGATTCAGAACAAATTAGATTAATTATTTTCTAAAATCTGAAAAAAATACTTACAAATTTAAAAAATATGTAAAATTTGGTTTGCAAGGAGATTTCAATAGAGAGATCACATTGAACGGTTTGGATCGGTCATTTGAAATTTTAAATTGAGATCTATCGGGGTTTAACCGGGACTCCGGTCAAAGCACTTTGATTGAAGGCTTTATATATATATATATATATATATATATATAGTTTTGCTATGGTGAGTCGCGCTAAAAAACTTCTAAATCTGGTTCAAAATGATCGATCCAAACCGTCCAATACGATCTTCCTATTAAAATCTCCATGCAAACCAAATTTTATATTTTTTTGAAATTTTTAAGTATTTTTTTCGGATTTTTAAAAACTGCTATTTTTGAACGGTTCAGAACTAATTAGATTAACGATTTTCTAAAATTTCAAAAAATTGCTTAAAAATTTCTAAAAAATATAAAATTTGGCCTGCATGGAGATTTCAATATGGAGATCGCATTGGACAGTTTGGATCGGTCATTTTGAACCAGATCTAGGAGTTTTGAGCGCGACTCACAGACCCCTGGTGAGTCGCGACTCACCATAGCAAAACTCTCTCTCTCTCTATATATATAAACAATTCTAAAATTTTTATGTTTAATTTTACTTTCATTTATAGGTTTTAGATAATTTTCTAGTTTTCTTTTTTTTCCCCTTTCTTTCTTTTCACTTGTAAATAATTTTATTTATTAATAAAATTTGTTGGTGTGGTGATTGCCACCTGATTCTAAAAAAAAAATTCTTCAAATTGTGGGGGTTTATGTGGCAACAAAGGCTGATCTTCATGAGTCATGGAGTTATTTTTTGCTTCTAAATAATTTATGGATTTCGTTAATAATTTATGCTAAAGTTGGAGTTATTTTTTTAATTCAAATTAAAACAGCCCAAAAAAAGACTATAAGGTGGTCCTTTATCACACTTCAAAATTTATGGTGATCGATTGGCAAATTAAATGTACTGGAGAGCTAGGTGTGTCAGCACTCAGCAATGAGAACACATCCTAAAAGAACACATCTTAAATTGACTCTGAGAAATTATTCAGATTTACAGTCTTCCCCTTGTTAACGTCTGAAATATTACTCATATTTGCGTATTTTACACCTCTTTAAACGATTATTGACATTCCTTCATGCTATAATTTCAGGCCACGTTTAAATCACGGTTTATAATGTCAGATGGAAGTGCTCCTCGATCAACCACGATGTAAGCCTTTGTTTTAAAGTAGAAGTTCAAGATTGGCTAGATTCTGAAAATTTTAAATTATATTTGGAGACGACCTAAATTGATGATTCCATATCTATTGTTATTCATGCCAACACTCTTATGTTGGATTAACTCTGTGTAATTAAAATGGTGGAATCCTTCACATAGTGTTAAGCTTATAATTTTGATTTAAGTTTAGAGGTCATTCCAGAAAATTAAATTTTAATTTGTAGTGCCACAAATCTAACGCTTTTTCATTAGAAAAATAATAATTAATTAAATTCCGAAAAAAGATAATAGTTCTATAACTACATATGTCATATATTTAACTAAATAACAACTCCATGCCATATCGCATGAATAGCAGAATATCTTAATTTCTATGAACCCAAAACATGAGAGGCAGTGAGATTAGTTATCATTTTCTGAGTTTGGATTTTCTATGACATGGTCATAGATTGTATAAGATATGATAAAAGAATTGTATTATTTAATTCTCCAATAGAAACTTGAGGTTTTTTCCCACAACATAGTAAATATTTAATCTTACTCAAAATTACATTGTGTTAGTTAAACCCTTTATTCTTATCAAAATCAAAATCTTCTGTTTAATTAAAAGATTAGGACCATTTTTTTTTTTTTGATAAAAAAATAGGACCATTGACCAGCTTGGATTTGGAAGAATCAACACAAAATGTCTTTAGGAAGGACCAGGGACGGAGCCAGCCAAATTTTAAGCCTAGGCACCATCATAAAATTAATAAATTAAATATTAAATTTATTTTTTAAATAATAAATAATTAAAGAATATTATTTTTTTAGCATAATCAAAAGTAATATATATTTTTTATAAAAAATAAATTATTTTTTATTCTATTTCTCTCATTTTGTTTGAGCATGAATTGAACAATAGTTAGAAAATAGAAAGTCTTAACTTATGCAGGCATGTAGAAACCAGCATTGATGCTCGCAATGGAAGGGTAAAATAAAAAAAATAAGGAGCAATGGTCCCTCTTTCTTGGCTTTGTAGTTTTATCTTCTTCTTTTTTGTCGTTTTTGAATCAATTATGCATTGAATGTTGCAACCCACCAACTAGTGGCAAATTCCAACAATAAAATAATATAAAATATGGAAGAAAAGCGAAAAGAAACAAGTCATTTCATTTGGGAAGGAGAGCAGATTGTAGCGAAATTAAATCAAGGCCGGGCACGTGTTATGATCAAAGCCCAGGCACTTCTATGTCTTTCTATTTTTTAACATGTAAAATTACTACCTGGATCACAAATTTCGGAAAATGAGCCCAGGCACGTGCCTGGGCTTGCCCCTACTTGGCTCCGTCTCTGGGAAGGACATGTTGCACGTGCCACAGATGCATCCATAATTCCATATGCATGCATCATCTGCTAAGCCTATATATCCACCGATATATAGTACATATCATTTACTATTACCATATGGTTTATGGTCCCTTCCGTCTTTTAGGCTGAGAAGAAAAAACAGAAAATATTATAAAAGAAAAGAAAAGGACAAAATAACTACCGGTTAATTTTCTTTTGAAATCTTTATTTGAGATAGTATGGATGGAATAACAGAAAGTGACATCAACAATAGAGCAGATTCTAAGATGAATGATATAATAAATATTTTAGATTGGCAAACTCGACATGCAGGATGTTTTTTGTAACATGCATGGGGATGGGGAAGAGGGAGAAATAAACAAGTCCCTTTTTTTTTTTTTTCTTTATAAAGAATTTAGCAGCGCGCGGCTGCTAAGAAGAAATGAATTAACAAGCGTTGATGGGTAATCAAAATAAGGACGATCGAGAGAGATTGTTTTTTTTTTCTACTATATGTTAATTATAGGGGGCTCACTTAGTCTTAAGTGGTCGCCGCCTAGTCCCCAAATAATGTCTAGCCTTTCCTTGTTTCCTAAGCCGATATAAATTATACGTATTAAATAAACGTAAAATTAACAAGCATCTGATTCATTGTCAATCAGTTCTATTTAAATTCAACCCTTGAAAACATTTATTATTTGATAAAAAAATTATTATATTTTTTGAATAGGCCCAAAGATGATTCATTCCAGAATAATATATATTTCATAAAATATCAAATGTAATTACCGTGAAAAGTGATTTACCTTGAAGTACCAATTATTAAAAAAGGTCTCTGCTTCAAAACCAAAATTCACAAATGTTGTCATTTGTATAGAGATTATATTGACATACATGTCAAAAAATAGAATATATGAGAGAACATTTTTGCAAAATTGTCGTCTGGTACTCGTTTAGTTGTAATTATCTTATGGGTGGACCTAGCATATAAAATATCTGAATAAATAAAATGTCATTAAATTATAGTTCTAGGTAACAGGCAGATTCTTGTACATTCATCTATTTTTGTTTAATAATCTATTTATTACTCAATTTGTGTATAGAATTATTGTATTTAATACTAGTCCTCTTTCTGAAAATGATTAGCAGAGCACCAGTCTCTATTACAGACAAATCCTTGATATTGGTTCTAACTAAAAATGTACAACTCTAAATCAATGAAATTATGTTTTGATCCATTTAAAGTATGCATGGCCAAGTTGCTTAGCCAACAACGGTTGTTGAAATTAAGCGCTATCAGTGATCGAGCAGCTGCACTGATTTGATTTTATTCAAAATAGGTCCAGTACTTTATTTACTTGTCTTCATATTATTCAGCAACCATCTGCTCTTTTATATTAGGCCTTTTCCAAAATCTACATATATATGTGTACAAAATATGAAACGCGAACTTCTTTATAATTGTTTGTTGGATTATTATTATTTTTTTTGTTTGAACTTAATTTATTAGTCTGTTGGTACAGATGGGAAAGTAGGAGCAGCCGATAAAGCAGCCAAAAGAGGGGGAAAACTGTAAGATAATTGTTTTGGACTCTCACTTGTGGAGTTTGAAGCAAATTCCACTTCTTTTTCTCTTAGTAATTATTACATATGATTTTTCTTTTCAATATTTTTGTTAATGAAACCTGCGGACTTTCGCATAGCATAATAATCTAAAGAAACACTGTTTGAATGATTATTCATTAAGTTAGTAATTGATTACAGATTAGAAGTGTTGGATAACCATATAAAAGTATAAACAAATCCTCAACAATTAATCCAATCCGCGTTCAGCCATACACAAAAGTACAACTTATGAAAATTACTTTTGGTGCAACTAAAGTATGTATATCGTTAAGTTGCTTAACCAACTAAGGTGGTTGTAATCAAGTGCTAACTAGCTAACAGCTTGCACTCGTTTGATTTCAATTAAAGAAGCTTCCAGTACAAAATCATCATTTTCAATTATTTCTTGGAGCTTAAGCTTTATGTACTAACAATGAAAACCATGAAAAAGAATAAGTTTTGTAGTATGAATAAGAGAAATGCTAGTGTCCAATATATATTGGACGGATAGGTCTGTCCAATACGATCATTTTTACATTTTTAAATTATAAACGATCGATGCGAACCGTTCAATATGTTCTTCATATTGAAAAGTTATAAGAAATCAATTTTTTCATTTTTTTTGAATTTTTTTACTTATTTTTTGGTATTTTAGAAAATTCATGATATAAAAGTTCTGGATCATCCAATGATAACGGTTTTCTAAAATATCAAAAAAATAGTAAAAAAGTTTTAAAAAATATAAAAAATTAGTTTCTTATAAGTTTTCAATATGGAGAACATATTAAACGGTCGGATCGATCGTTTGAAATTAAAAAAATGTGAAAACGATTGTATTGGACGGACCCCATCCGTCAAATATATTAGACTCTAGCATTTCTCATAATTCTCTCAAATACCTTATTTTTACGCAATTCTGTACAATTCGCGCTCATCAGATATTGTAATAATGTTTAATTTATCTCATGTGAACTAAACTTATCTCCACAAAGGTTGTGTTTGACGAGCAGTACATAGAATAAAGTTTTATCCCATGTGGAAATTAAATGTCTTTGTGCATTAATTTAACAATTTATTACATAACAACCATAGAGATTTTGCTTTGTCTATATTTGTGTAGGTCTAATAAAGAAACCACATGCCTACGTTCATTGAAATAAACCAGGAGGCACTGATAGGGGAGGGACCAGTGACTGACAAAAGATTTGTAATTCAAGAAAAGGACCAAGAAAGATTTTTGGTTGTCTTTATTGACTTGCCTTCTTTTCCTAGTCTCGAGTCTCAAGTGCAATGGTTTTAGTTACTATATGGCTGGATTATTTCAACCAAATCACATGAAAAAGTAATTCGGGATGCAAATTTATTAAGCCAATATTGTAATGTGGTCATGCCTCGTCTTTCAAATGCCAAATGTGTTAAATTTAGGCTTAAAGCTATTGCTTTGATTTGATCACATTCTTGGTAACTAAAACAGAGTGCCGAGCATTTTTAAACTTTTTTTTAAAAAAATGCAGAAATTTATTATTGACGTTTGATCACTGTTTTCCCTCTAAAACTTATGAAAGAAATAAGGGTAAATTACACTATTGGTCTTTAAAATATCATCCAATTATGATACTAATTCTTAAATTTTCAAATATATTATTTTGATTTCAATATTTCCATGCTTACCAAATTGGCCATACTATTATCAGCAGTCAACATACTATATATATATGTTGATGTAATAAACTTGCTTTTCGTAATGGAAAGTGGTGGGACTTATCCCACTTATTTATATATATATATATATATATATATATATATATATATATATATATATATACTAAATATATAGAGATTCAAGTTAGCATACACATAACACATCATAAAGATATTCACGATGAGATGTATGAAAATATTATTTATATTGTTAATAATGACAGAAAGATTCGTATAAAATATCGTCCTTTTAATTGATATAATTGATTCATGAATAATTATTTTACATCCACGTATTAAATGCTTAAATGATGCCAGAGAAAAATAGAATACTACCTTTCTAATGCAAGTTAAATGTAGGACCAATTTGATGTATGAATTGAAAAAAAAAATGATGCTTTTGAAAATTTAAAAGCAAAGTTAATCATATGATGCCTAAGGACCATTTTTGTGATTTACTCTAGAAATCAGCATCCTATATAATTTCATAATTACGTCGACGTTATTCATATTTGGTCTTACCCGCATATAGTAAGTATTAACATGTTACATGAGTCTGACGTGGAACATATTGTGCAATATGGGAACTCGATTCATGCACATGGGAAGAGTTGGCACATTATGTACTAATTCTTTGCACATATAGGAAAAGAAATTACAAGTGTCTATACAAGAGACACAACGGTGTGGGGAGATAATGTGTCATGTTTAGCTGCCTGAGGCAGAGCAGAGTGCTCCTAATATTTCTCTTGGTAGTATGCATATAATGCATGTTAGAAAGCCTGATCGGATCGTACCTTCTTCTGCAGAAATAATTGGTTTATCCTATTACTTCATGTTCTTCTTTTCTTCACGTTTTTCCCTTTTTTTTTTCTCTTTCTTTTCGTTTTAATTCTATCAAGGACCAGAGGATGTATGCCACTTGGGACCAGAGGAATTAATTGCTGCAATGGAAGCACAATTCTGACACTGCACCTAAATACCTCAAGGGGGGAAAAAAAAATCATACATAGATCTTACATAATTAAGGTTTTCAATATGGTCATAACTAGGACATGCAAATTTTGTACGACTTTTGATGTGATATAATTGTTTTCCAACGAAATGATTTGTTATGGACTACCATAAATAATTAGATAGATTTAAAATGATAATTTACGCATATATACAGTTATGCACCATTATAACTATTATGTTATTATGGAGCCCAAAGCTAGTTGTAAAACTCTCCAGACTGCAATTTTGGGTTTTCATATCTGATCATTTTGAGTTTGAATTTTTTTTTTTTTAACATACATTTTGAGTTTGAATTTTATTGTAACTCATTTGACACCAGTTATTTTCATCTGTGATGCTAATGGGCACTTAATTTCAAATTAGGTTGTATTTCCGACTGAAAATTTTGCTGTCGTCTGGAGTTGGATTTGCTCTTAGTTAGGATTGATTTTCAAATACTCTGATTCGGCATTACTCACTTAGGCGTCAGATCAATCAGGTTTTGGTTTAGACAATTCTGGAAAATTTTGTTAGTATATTGTTTTAGGCAACGACTAACTGTGTTTAGCATCACAACAGTGATCATTTGGAATCAAAACTCTTGAGGCAGATAAAATATTTGCTGTGTGCATTGCCAACTTTTGCATGTTACTAACAATTGAAACCAATATCGGTGGGAATAGAAGATTGACCAAACTCGGCGTGAAATAGACGATTTGACCAAACTCTTGTTGGGTTTAGGTCGGTTTCTGATTTAGCCATTTAGGTAGTGTTGTTTTTTTGTAGGTTTATCTTGTTACAAATTCATGGTTGTTACCATGTGGGTGATTTATTGTATGCGACATTAATTTTTTAATCGGAGATATTTAGTTATAAAATTTATCTTTCCAGGGATGGACTTAAGAGATCAATAAAATTAGTAAAATTATAATTATTTGGATGCAGGACTTGGTTTTTGCTGAAATAAGACATAATAGATTTATCCCAAAAAAAAAAACATTAATTGTCTCCTTCATTTTGCGAAGGCATATATAGATTTTAGCTTTTTTGACCTCTGGTTTTGTGCTTTATTATATAATTTATATTTTGTTTAATTAATTTGGCTTTGGTAATGATTAGCAATATGTACAGATTTATTCCATGAAAATTTTGAGAATTTGTTTCGATTTTTTATTTTCTAATTCTTTTTTGCCAATCATGTTTTTTCCGAAAAGGAATTCCACATTTTCTAAACGTTCATATTCAATTTTTTGTCCATAATTTAGAACTTATAAACTAAAATTCCATTCTTTTCTCGTTATCTTTGTCAATTTTGTAAATTTTTTAAATAAAACTAAGATGCAAAAATAAGAAAAGTGTTTAGAGGCATATTTTAATCAAATTAACCACGTACAAACCACAAAAGGAACAATCAAAGCAATCCACCGGTCTCCACCTTCATCCTCATGACCCTCTGTCACTTCCACATCCTGACCTTTCTCTTGTCCCCCTTCCCCCATTGCTTAACCACCGTCGACCACCTCTCACCATTCAGCCTCGCCACCTCTTCACCTCCTCCACAGCCTGACCTCATTCTGTATCGCTCTCTCCATGAACAGTTCTTTTTAATTGTCCACCTTCATATTTAAATTATTCTCCTTTATATTATAAATGTCTATATACCTTTATATTATGTTATATTCTAATTGTCCACCTTCATATTTAAATTGTCCATATTCATATTCTGTTTATATTTTAAGTGTCCATCTTCATATTTAAATTGTCCACTTTCATATTATAATTATCTAAACTGTTATACTCTAATTTTCCAACTGTTGTGAGGGTGAGAGTAGGGAAGGAGTAGGAGGATGCTTGACGCAGAGTGCTCATTCTAATTGACCAACAGTTGCAAGGGTGAGAGTAAGGGAGGAGGACGTTGGGCGCTCATTTCTTTTTAGATTGGTGATTACATTTCTTTTTTTTTTTGTAATGGATTGCGTGAATTGCTTAATGAAAGCAATTCACAGATTGCTGTTATTTAACATATCTGTATTTTAATACAAATTTTTATTAACTTTTGGTTTCTTGACTCTATACTAAGTAAATTAAATTTTCATTAATTTGACATGCAAACAGACTACTAACCAAATTGAAGAGTTTAGATAGTTTAGGTTCATCATATAAGCACACTTGATGCATTTTGAGCTTTGTAGGAGGTTGAGTTCACTGACTAAAATTTTGAACGTATAAATAAATTATTCGGAATAATCTTACATATAATAAAGATACGTGAATGGATCCAAAAGGTGTAATTAAAAGGGTGTCTATTTTAACATGTATTCCATATGGTGCCATTTAAAAAATATTTTGCCAAAAGATGCAATCGAATAGATGCCTCCTACACCAAATGGTGCCAACATATTATCTATAAATAGTACCTCACTTAATTCAATTTTTCATCAATTATTTTTTATTTAAAAAATGACAAACATAATAGATATCACATCACTCTCAAATAGAAATCTAGATGTGATATGTGCACAGATCATAAAATTTTGGGTTGCAACAAATTCGAAGACCAAAAATACATGTGGAATGAATTTTGTTCTATTACATAGTAAGGTAAATATTTTATGAATTTTATTTTTATATTTAAATTTTTTTTTAAATTGTATACCAAAAAATGAACAATATAGTGTGTAAAATATGTAATGAACTACTATTCAATGTATTATTTTAATAATTAATTGATTTATATGATAATTTTTTTAAAATCAGTTATTCAAAATCATCTAGCAACTTAAAAAAATTAACAAAATAATTTTTAATATATTCTTTACAATAAAAGACAATAAAATTCAATATCGTCGAGAAGCTCGACGTATATATTAATATTGTCAGTGATCTGTCAGCACTCAGCACCTACTTCGGAGCGATACAGAGAGACTGCTATGACTCCCATCAATGACCAATCCTACTCAGCAATCAGATTCAATCAATTAGTAGTCAAACTCGAATACAATTGAAAGAATTGACGTCATCGATCCCATGATTTTGGGATTTAACTCCAATCTTTACAATCCAATGAACAAGTTTTTGTTAATCTAATCCGAACAGAGTACTGAAAAATGGAAGAACCACATGCGCTCACGATCCTAATCAAGCGTGTGCATGCACGCACACTAAAGTGCACACTTCATACATACTTGTATGCGTTATCCATATAGGAAGCACACATGCAGTGATCATTTTATAAGAACCTGTATGATTCATCAAATAAAAGTAAAATAAAATCAGATGCACACAATCAGGCGCGCACGCGCGCGCACACACACAGAGGCACGCATAAGACTAAATCATCTCCATTTTTGGGTGATCTATGTTAGTCTTATTTTTCTGTTCATAGAACTAAATCACCTCCATTTTTCTTCTGGGAAATTTTAGAATTTTTTGTGTACCTATGTTTTTTCTTATTTGGAAGTACGAAAGATAGTTACATCATGATTAATTGAATATAAAAAAAAATGATCTTAAATGCTTATGTCTCTAAACCTTTTTTAGTTTCATACACCTGCTTTTCTACTTCGAGTTCTTTTAATAAAAAAAAATCCTTATTATGAATTTATCGAGCGTGCGATATGAATTATGTTTGTGGCATGCCATATGAAGAGATTTTATGACTGTGATTTACAACTTTAGCGTCGTTTTGTTTTGTTCGTGTATAGCACTGTTCTTTGTAAACGCATGAATTCAAGAGTTTTATCCACCTCTAAATCTAGTGTGTACCCACCTCTTATATATATATATATATATATATATATGAGAAATGCTAGTGTCCAATATATAGGACGGATGGCTCCGTCCAATGCGATCGTTTTCACGTTTTAAATTTCAAATGACCGATCCGAACCGTTCAATATGTTCTCCATATTGAAAACTTACAATAAACCAATTTTTACATTTTTTCGAAATTTTTTACTATTTTTTTGGTATTTTTGAAAATTCCTGATATAAACATTATGGATTGTCCAATAACAACGATTTTCTAAAATACAAAATAAATAGTAAAAAATTTCGAAAAAAATGTAAAAATTGGTTTCTTATAAGTTTTCAATATGGAGAACATATTGAACGGTTCGGATCGGTCATTTGAGATTTAAAAACGCGAAAACGATCGTATTGGACTCTAGCATTTCTCTCTCTCTCTATATATATATATAGAGTATTGCTATGGAGAGTCGCGCTCAAAACTCATAAATCTAGTTCAAAATGATCAATCCAAACCGTCCAATACGATCTCCCTATTGAAATCTCCATGCAGACCAAATTTACATTTTTTCGAAATTTTTAAGTTTTTTTTTTTTAAAAACTGCTGTTTTTGAACGGTTCAAAACTAATTAGATTAACGATTTTCTAAAATTTCAAATAAATACTCAAAAAATATAAAATTTGGTCTGCATGGAGATTTCAATAGGGAGATCGTATTGGACGGTTTGGATCGGTCAGTTTGAACAAGATCTATTGTTAGATGTTATTTTTTTTTTAGGACTGTTGGCGATTGCCAACTAGCAAAATTTCATTAAACAATAAAACTGTACAGGCGATCTATTGCTAGATGTCAATCAGTGCACGGAATGATATAGATTTTGGGTATGTTTGACAGCGTTGAGAACTCCTTGTTCGTGAATATGCTCTTGTTCGCGCGAACCAAACGACGAGGCAAACAGGAGACCTACCGAACAACCCTTGTTCGTGGGTTCTAACTTTTCAGAGAACTTCCGAACAAGCATTCAAGAACACAAATAATATTAAAATATCTACTTATTCATCCCGTGAACCCTTGTTCCTGGGTTCGTGCCTTGTTCCCAGGGTGTGCCTTTTACATTACATATAATATAAAAAGAGTAATATTGATTAGAGTAATAACTAATTTTTTCATATTACACAAAGTGCACAAATGAAATTTTTTTTATCACATATTTTTTAAATATTTTTGTTATAAAAGAATATATACTTTTATTTAAATTATATTTCTCATATTAACATGTTGATTTCAATTTTTATTGAACTATTAGTATTTTTATTTTTTATTAGTCAATACATGGTTCAATGTGTACGTTTTCTAGTCAGAAAAAAAATAGTGATCATATTTATATTTATCTGCAAATTTGTCAATTGAAGAACAACACGTCGGCATTTTTTTTTGGAGAAGCATATTGAAGCTATCTAACAAAGAAAGAAAGAAAGGAAAAAACAAAAGCGAAGAACAAGTAACAATACAAAAAGAGACTAGCAACATTTCATAAACATGGTCGATTCATGGACGATCCAGTGATAAATAGCGCCAACATTCTTGTTCTCACCCCAGAAATTGCGATTGTTTGTCTCTAGCCAGATTCCCCAAGGAGCAATAGCAATGGTCGTGAGTTTAGAATGCTGTTGGTTGTCCGCATGATGAAGTACTCTTAACAAGTTTTCACTGATAGAGCACAATTGAGTAGTATGAGGGATTGCAGCAGAGAGACCCAAGGCGTTCCAAATTTGTGTGGTGAATAGGGGTGAAAATGGAGCGGATAATCTCCGCTCCGAACCGTATCCATATCCGCAAAATAGCGGATTCGGATAATACTATCTGTATCCGAACGGATACGGATGCGGATTCAGATTTTTTTAAACGGATATGGGAAGCAATATTAGTGCGGATACAGATACAGATACGGATATATCTATATCCGTATCTGTATTTTTATACAAAACGGATGCAGATACGAATATATTACCATTGAATTCCCAATCGCAAAAAAAAAACATGATCGGAAGAGAGAAAAGCGGAAGGAAAAAAAAAACAATTTCACCAATCACAGATCCCGTACGGAATTCTCGCCAAAAATATCAAAATTTGGCGAGAATTCATTACTCCCGTTGGATTCGCTTCCCCTCCCTTTTTCTCTCTCCTCTGATCGTCTAATCAATCGCTGATAAAATCGCATGAAATTTCTGACTCTCTCGTTGATCGACTGAAATCAATTCTCGTGAAAAATTCTCTTTTCTTTTCCTCCGAATTCAATTCTACTCCCGTTCCTCTCGCTTCCCATCAAAGCCTTATATTGAAATTGAGCTGAATGAATGTTTTAATGATGCAATAATAGGCGCACCAGTGCCAGCTAACTTACTTTTAATTAGTCAAGACATTTGAGGATCTATGTCTCTATCAATTAAAAATTTCCTATACACAGCTACATATTTTGAAACCAAAATTACCAAAATAGCCTCAATTACGAGCATGCCAAACGGCCTACCACATTTGGCAACAGTGACTTGCAATTTACAAATTTTCTATTGGCCTATGTACCAATTTAACCTGATATATAGATCAGGAATCTCTGTCAAGCGACTTGAACCAATCAGTGATAGTTCTAGAGAGAACTCTTGTTTCATTAAGAGAGAGTGATTTCAAGCTCTGGGCGAGAGCATCTGCCGGCGTGTAAAGTGGACCCACTGGCCATTTCAAGTCCTGCGAAAAATACATAAATTCCAATTTGGATATGTGCATATTTTGATGTTTGATGTAATGGTTCCTTTTATAGGTTTAAAGAATAGAAATATTATGTCAAATATAACAATTATGTCCTAAGGTAAAATTGAACCAAAATCAAGTAACTTTTGCAATTTCAGAAAAGTAATGAGCATTTTCATTTTTCTTAGCATTTCTAGACCTGAGTTTTGAACATCAGGTCTTATTCGGAAAGGACCCAAAAATTTTGGAATTCTGTTGCAGACTTTAGAAATATTAAATGCGAATTGCAACAGCAGTATAGGGTTCTCTTTTTTTTTTTTTTGATGGTTATTATTCCAAAAAAGGAAAAGAAAGAAAATAAAAATTCCATACCTGAAAACATGGTGTCAGGTGATTTCCAGATAAGGTGATTTTTTCTATCTTTCCACCAAATGATTCCACCCTTGGTCGTAGTACCTCCTCAATAGTGTCTGATTCATCTATTGCATCTGTGCTGAACTTGACCTACATTATGATTCAGTCAACCTGAATGTTAGATCAAAGCCTAAATGAAAACTTAGGGTCCAACTTAGGAGCCCATTGCACTGAACTTAGGTCACTTGCTTACTGCAGAAATTTACAGTTGATCGAGGCCTGACATTCCAAAAGCAGTTTAAGTAGTATTGACTGTGGCATTAATTCAGTTCTAAGTTGACTATGGCGCAGGAAGGATGTGATCAAACCACGTTCAGGATTTGTAAAAAAAAAATGATAATAAAAAAAGAAATAAAAACAATATAAAATCAGTTTAGTTGATGCAATAATACCAACAAAGTGCGGGGCACACAGTATGACTTCATAAAGAATTCACGATTTTCAAGAGGTGTTGGCTTGAACTCTGACGTTCCTTCCCTAACCTAGAATTGAAAACAAATTGGCCAGCACGAGAATTATTTTGACATAAAAACCAGAATGCTATTATCATTGTTATTATCTTTCCATTCAAATAATTTTGATATTTAAACATTCTCATTTCATTTTGTCATGATTCTATGTTTCAAAGCAACTAGAATTTTCATCATTTTATTTCAAAAATAATTGCAACATGCATTTTAATTCAGTTGATAGTTTCTATTTTCTTTTTGGTATCCTTTTTTTTTTTTTTTACTCTCGTTGATAATTTTAGTTTTGTGTGTGTGGGGGGGGGGGGGGGAGAGGGTAGGAGGGGGTGGAGCAGAACTTGAAGATTTAAGAATTGTGATACTGCACAGGTATATTTAAAAGAGATTTGCAGTAAACTGTGAACCTAAAATTAGAGCAAGTTCAGGAGAAGCAACCTGATTGAAGACGGATGGCAATTGGTCAGCAAATTTAGCGAGAGATAAGAAAGCTTCCTTATCAATTTCTTGAATTACTGACCCAGCAGTATCCATCAACGCCTTCAATGTACTCTCTGGAAAGTCATATTCAACAACAAATAGATAATATATATTCCAAAGTCCAAACATATAAATATATCTGTATCTTTAGGATACATTAAGCTACACTGAGCCCTGTTCAATTATGCAGCGGGCTAGAAGGTGCAATGGAGGCTTAAACCACAATAGAGCCTTACTTTTACACATAAATGCTGATTTTCTATTAAACGGGACCAACAGGAAGCAGAAACCAGGCAGTTTTGGTATCAGTGCCACCAAGGATTAGTACCAGAATAGTTCAATTCATACCGGATGCACTTGTAGCCATTGAATAAACCGGAATTGATTCCACAACAGGCAATACTTGACTCATAAATGGTCCTAACTGAAGAAAAAATCAGTGCATAACATGAGTAAGAGAAATTGACAACTTAAATCCTGAAAATTCTTCTTTAATAAAGTTGTCCAGTTAAACTGAAAACAGACCTGCTCAAAATATGGGACAGCTTCTGTAGCTGGCTTGTTGTTGAATGACACAATTGCATTAGCCTATACAGCAGTTGAAAAAAATAATAATTGATTATTTATTGTTATATAAGAGGTCAGAATTGTGTTTGCACAATAAAGAGATAAAAGAATAATGATTACACTTTTCACCACAAATCATACAGGCCTACAATGTGCAAGAATTTGACATGCAAAAATGTACTGTGTAATGAGAATTGAAAGCACAGAGAAATGGCCTACTGTATATCATAGACCTAAAGGTTTGAGACCAGCTATACAAAAGAAAAGAATTGAGACAAACCTGGGGTAATTTTTCATCAAAGTAACTCCCCACTAGCAATTGAAGTAAAGCCCCATTACTACACGATGAAAACCACAAGAAAGAATGTTCATGAGACCCTTTTTTATTTATACAATTCACTTGTACTGGATGAGATTGAAATTTTATCCTAGATTAGAAAAAAACAATTGAGATAATGACCTATGCCCGACAGAGTAGAGGGGGAGGCCAGAAATTTCAAGAGGAGAGATACCGGCATCAGGTAGACCCGACTCTAATAACCCATCAAAACATGCATGGAACCTCTCATACAACTGCCGTGCCGCCATTTCATGATTGAAGGTCACATTGTATGGTACTGATATGACAAGATAGCCTTCCCTGGCTAGTAGCTCCATCAAATGGCTGGCCCACAAGAAATGAAACTGTCAATTAGGATTAACACATGTCAACAGAAACATTGTTATACTGAAATCTACTTGCACAAATGGTATTGGTACAGTATTTCAACGATTTACGGTAATTATGTCATTATTTTTGACTGGCATACAGCAACAAATGAACTTTCAGTTGAGTAACCCATAATTCAATAGATAAAAATAAGGTAAAACAATCTGAATGGTACGCCAATATATGGAAATAGAACCCACAAAAAGGAGGTACCAGTGAATTATAAGATATACCAAGTTTAAATCAATCAATAGTAATGAAGCAACTTATTATACCCATAAGTGACCTCAGGGACAGCTCCGACGAAGGCGCCACCCAAGAACTTAACCACAGCCAACAGCTTCCTCCCTCGCGGCGGCGGCACAACAAGACACGTGTCCTTCCTGACATACGGCTTCGGCGACGGAGTAGGCTTGAGAGACCCCACGAAGCCATCGGAGAGGAAGGGAACTACCCTTGGTACGTGGATCGGAAGAGGCGGCGCTGGTGTTGTACGGAACGAGGATGGAGAGAGGGTAGTGTTTTGGGTTTTGGTTTTGGTTGAGGTGGAAATGGAGAAGGAAGAGCGAGAGAAAGGAGGAGAGTGAGAGAGCGCCATTGTCTTGTTTTGTTTTGTGTAGAGTGTGTACTGTGTAGACAGAGAGGAAGAAAGGAGAGGAGAAGCATTTCTGCATTTGTCAATTTTTTGTTTACTGGAGAAAGAAAGTTGGAGGTAACGGAGTTAGCCACGGATGCCTGGAAAAAACTAACGATCTAGGATTAGTTGATCCCATGCGCGGATTTAACTGGATGGTGATATCTGATCTGGTCCGTCAATTAAGTTCATTAAGAGTCAAGATCTTGTAATGAACATAAATTGTATTTTGTATTGTTGGAGAGGATCCGACCCAGGAGAGCAAGACGAGAGCCGAGAGGTGCGTTTTCGTCTAGACTGGGCTTAAGTATGGTAATTGGGTTTGGACTTTGGACTGAGTTTGGGCCTAGAACTGCGGTCTGTTGGTAGGACCAGGTAGGAAATATGAGCGTGCAAGCAAAGAGAAAATTTGTTCTTTTTATTTTTCAATTACTTTTCGTTTGATTAAACTAAAAGCAAAAGGATCTTTATTTCTCACTATACTCAAGCATAGTCTTTTGTGAGAGGAAAGCCGAGGCGTATTATATTGAGAAATTCATTATGTTAAAAATTATACAGAAATTCCTTTATATGTATATAAGTTCTTACGAGGAAATTTTAAGTTCATGACTTAAATAGTGTAAATTCATATATAAAGGATTTTAATGTGGTTCCTTCACCAAAATCTAATTATGTGGGGAAAGTACCTGTACATTTCATTCAAGATAGAAAACTTACTGTAAGAAGATTTCTAAAAGGGGATCCAAACATAATTTGGTGGGAAACATCAAACAATTTTATTTTTAGAAGGCATGTTTTGCAAAAAATGAATGCCATTAATTATCAGTAGGGAATTAGACATGTACGTTTATATGAGGCTTATTAAAGAGTGTAATCTTAGAAATGAAGCAGCCTCCAACAAGAAGCGATGCAAGAGGGATTCTGAACCAAAACCACTACTTTTCAAGAAAGGAATAAAGGCTTATCTGTACTTGCACACAACTCTAATTCCTACTTCAACCTTAGTAGAAACTAAAGCTAAAGCCCTCTTAATTAACACTACAATTATCACACCATCTCTAATCCCCAAACCCCTGCTCCAAGGGAAACTTTCATCCCCTGTTCCTCCAACTAATCCAAATGCAACATAATAGAAAGCAAACAGAGAATGGATAGAAATGAAGAAAATCAAGATAAAAAGATATTTTCTTCTCATGCGAAGTGCTTCTGCCTTCTTACAATCTTATTGCTGACAATAGCTATACTAATTGTTTCAGCAATTCTAGTGCTAAAGTTTGTTGTAAGATTTAGGAAACCAACTTTTCATCTCCAATCCATTCAACTTGATCCAAACTTCAGATTAGATTACACTAACTCTACAATGAAAACCAACCATACTTGCTCAGTAGCCTCCTTGGTTTTCTCCACCCAGAACCCCAATAAGTTTGGAATTAGATACAGCTCCTCTTTACTACGGGTTTTGTATCAGAACAAATCAGTAGGAATGATTGAGGTGCCTAACTTTTACCAGCCACCAAAGGCAGGGAATGTGACAGTCTTCATGCATCTGTTGTTCAAGCAATTGAATATAAGTCGAGCAATCAATGAAGAAATGATGGCTATTTCTGGTACACGAAATGATCGCTTCGAAATTCAGATCAACGGTGCCATAAAAGCAAATACACATGTGCTTAATTTTCCAATGCCAGGAATTCATGTATGTTACCACTAGTATTTCTGATCATTAAAGTTACCATATATCGAATCCATCCTAAGCTTATTGTAATATATATGACGGTGCTGTTATGGAATTAATTTTGTTGGTATAATGCTTGTACCAAATTGGCATGGAATCTATATCAAAACCTAGTGGAAATAACTTCATTTTTCTGAACTATATTTCTTCTTAATACAATTACGTAACAGTTTGATGCTTAATTGCTACTATAGGTTAATCTAGATTGTACAATAAGCACAAATTACAGTGACATTGTGGCCAGCAAAGGGGTGCACTTTGTCAAAAAGACTAAGGTATTGTTTTAAAATTTCCCATTTTTTAATTGAATGAAAATCATTTATTAAAACTTTAAATGATCTTAAAAATTATTTAAGTTCCAGACAAGGTTGTCAAAATTTCTTCAAATTTTTGTTTTCTTCCTACCAGGCTCTCTCCCTGTCAAGCTTCTCACACATCTCACAAAGGTGCTCTATGGCGATGCATATAAACCCCAAGACTGTAAATAGTTCTGCCTTGGTAACTCAACAGAGTTGCTTTTGATTACACATACCTTTTCAAATTTTAGAAACTTCTTTTATTTTTTATAAATAAGTTGACTCTATTCATTGTCTAAGTGTATATAATTTTCTTATTTTCTTTGGTAATTTTCAGTGCAAACTGCCAAATTTATATGTCGTTTCTATATTTCTTTTATACTGTTTTATTTAAGTTATAAAAATTGTATGCATTACAACAGCAAAGTAAGAACATGATACCATTTCTGTATCATTGCTAGATTGAACAGCTTTCAGTCTGTGGAAACTCCGAAACTGTCAAACCACCAAAATGGGATGGGGGCTAGACCCTCATTTTTTTTTCCTTAAAAAAAAACCACCAAAAATGGGGAACATTGCTCCAAAAATTCATGACATTTTGCGCCTGGCCGCACAGATCACAGTTTTTCCAATGGGCAATGGCCGTGCCCGTGGCCGTGTGTACTGTGACTTGAGCATGCGAAACTTATGTGATTTTTATTAGGTTAACATGATTTGTGGCATGAAACTGCATGACCTATAATATAAACAATTAAACTGGCTTTGTTTAGTGAAACTAACTTTTACCATAATGATGAGCAGCACTATTTTCTTCTTGTATACTCAGGCTCCTTCTTGGAGCAAAATATTTTAATACTTCAATTTATACATGGAGTCGAGTGAAATATTATTTTTGAGGAACTTGTTAAAAACTCTCGCAATTAGTTAATAAGGTGTTGGAGAAAATTCAATTTATGCACCTCGTGATAGACACTTACAAAAGATAAACTTCATATATTTATATTATTAGATTTTTTGATAGTTCTACTATAACAAAATATGTAGCACTTGGAGCTATTAACAATGGTGACTAAGATAAAACTCCAGTTTAAAAGAAAAAACAATTAAAAAAATATAAATAATGGTCCGAACCATAAGCATTGGGGAGCTGCATCTTTTTTTTTTTTCCTTTTTTGCAAAAAAATGAAAAGCATTTTTGTTGGGAAGTGATGATTATATATGATTTGTAAATTAGATCTTTCAATATTTCTATTAATTAAGTTTAATATTCATAATGTTCTGTGGAAATAATTAATCTAGCCTATGTAAAGCATTTGTGAAATGTCACTATTTGATTATGCATCTAGTAAAATATAAAAATTTGAACAATAATAAGAACAGATTTGCTTGATCAAACAATAATAATACAGATAAAAATTTGTTTTAAAAAATAATTTTTTTTCTTATTCCAATTGTTGGTCTAAAATTTTTAGCCCCAAAAAAACAATCTAACAAAGCCAGATCAAAACTAAATTTTTTAAAATAATAAAATAGTAAAATTTAGCAATGACAAAATCTAACGAGTGAAGCACTGAAGAAAAAAATTTGGCCATAGTAGCCTGTGCAGAAGTAACAATAAAATGAGCGAGGTCTAGCGCTCTAAATAATGATTCAATTCCGACACAAAAACAAAAAATTTTAAATGTATTAGAGTGACAGTGGAATTCACAATCGTAGAGATTGATTAGTGGTAATTTTTTGTAAAGCAAAGAAAATTAAATTTAAAGTACAACGGGAACTAAATGAGATTGGATAATTGACACGTAGTGTAGTACATATGTGCTTATAATACACCAAAAAGTTAATGACACTGAAATCATTATAAACTGTATGGTCAATTAGTTATTAAATTGCAAGCCTGACGTACAAATTGTATTAACTATATTCGAAAGGAGGCGGAAATTTCAAACTTAAAATTATATTACCATGAAAATAAACTTAAGAAATTTACCAATAAAACTTATATATTTGAGAGTTCTCTAAAAAAAAAAAACTTATATATTTTAGAAATGCATCGATCAAATGCGTCTCTTCTTTTCTCTCAAATTTAATACATCAAAATCCAAATAAATTAACAAAATCAACATTGAGGCCATCATGTATTATTCCTTACCACGATGGAGCATCTAGGAATTAATGGAGATCCTTCGGAATTCTTTAATTCATATATGTTGTTATTTATTTGAATGAAGATCTTTATTTACTATTAACTCGTAGCATTTAGCTCAGTATTTGAACTCTCAGCCCGAAACAGAAGCAACAATAGAGAATTAAACAAGAGGTAGCCAGTCTTGAAAATTCTGTATGCCCCTCAAAGTCAGGCATGTCATGGACCGTCTGATTCAAAATCAATGGTCCAGATATGCATTAAATAATTTACGGATCCGGCACAGACGTGGGAGAAGATCCAAGCGCCACCAAGTCCTATATTTTTAGCACGTTTTCTTAATTTCTGCTCAACTCATGAATATAGATCATGTGTGTGCTTTCCTTTCCATTTGCGTGTTCTAGTAGTTTTGTGCAAGTTTATTTTTAGCCTCATTTTTCTATTCTGTGACTTGTGTACGTACCAAGAAACAAATTTAAACTTTATTCAGGAACTTCAATTTTTAAGTTGAATATTCAATTTTTTTGGCACCGTCTCTTTTAAACTTCAAAATTATATGACAAGCATATTGACAAACAAAAACTGTTTTCCTTCCCGTTATATATTGTGCCAAAAAATTCTTGTGCTTTTTCTGAGCGTTCCTCTATTTATTCATCTATATTTTTCATTGCTGCCAAAGGTAGCCTCAGCTATTTCTAGACGGGCCCTTTTAACTTGTTTATTTTAGCGATCAGTCTCAAATTGATCTGTTTATAGTTCCAAACATTAATCTTATTGTATATATACGGGATTGAAGAAAGAGAGAAGCAAACCTTGGGAAACCTTGCAACTCTAGAGATGACAACAGTAGTGCTTGGTTTGAAAACCGGCATCTTTCGCCTTAACAAAACTACTTGGTACCATCTCCCTCCTCCCCTCCACTACATTTTTTTTTTTTTAATCTATCTATTCTGAAATGCTTCCTCAGATTCAAATTTTAATTTAATTTTTGTGTTGTTTTGGCATGTAAATTGGTAGGCAATGTATGACAGAGCTCGAGAGCGATGTATTGATAGAGGTGGAAGATTTCTCGTTTTTTCTACATAAGGTAATTTTTATTAAATTTCTTTAATCACAAGAAATAAGTTGTTTATTGTATGATTTTTTAAATTCATTGATGGATTTCTTTTTGTTTCCTTCCAGCAATGAAATGTTACCTTTGGTCAAAATTATGAGCATCTGGGTGTTAGGGGTACGTGTTAAGACAGTTGGGACTAATAAACTCTCGTTAACATCGCAAGCTAGGCTATTTCCATTTAGTTTGCTTTTAAAAGGATTTCTTTTATGTATTTTTTTGTTTAACTTAAATTTAGTTGGGATTTGGAAATATTATGTCACAATAGAATCATTTGCATATGGAATTACTACTTTTCGATTATTTCTTCTTGTTTGTTATTTTGTCTATTTTGGTTGGATAAATATTCTAGTTGCCACTTATTTATACTGTGGCCTTTAGTATAAAATAGGAGCAGTACTTGATTAGATTCCAACCTTTGTAGTTCGTACATAGGTCATGCATATGAACTGGGTCAGGTCTGATCATCTGGCGGGTCAAGAAATATGAACGGGTCAGCACTTCATAGATAATCGAGTCAAAAACAGGAAATCACCTAATTTTACCCTTTTTTCTTGATTATTGTTTTTAAGTAGCACATATCTTTTGTTAAATATTAGTTTCATGCGTTTTCTTTGATTAAAATAAGTACTCTCTTAGTTTTAACCTGACCAAATCTAGAAGCGAATCAGTAAATCCTGACAGAAGTATAACTTCATGCATCAACACATCGAGGTATTCTTAGCCGATAAGAGTTGGCCCGGTTCAGACATTGCCACAGTTGCTCATAAGTACATAACACATTGTGACTTCAAGAATATAATATTAGTACAAATATTTTCTGCAACTAACAAAAAGAATACCATCTTTTGTTTGCAGTTTCCTCTGATAAATGCAAGTCCAGTATTGCAAAAGATTATCAGCAAATTTTCCTCTGATGAAGATAGGGATTGTGCATTCGCTCTCGATGATATCCCGGGTGGGGTCCACTCCTTTGAGCTGATTGCCAAATTCTGCTATGGCGAGAAAATTAAGCTCACATCATCAAATGTGGTGCCCCTCATTTGTGCTGCCAATTATTTCGACATGAATGAGGATTATTTGAAAGGGAATTTAATTTTTCAAACTGAAACTTTCTTCTCTAATGAAGTCCTCTCAAACTGGAATGAATGCATTGTAGCTTTGCTCTCTTGCGAACATGTTTTGCATTATGCCGAGGAGCTTGACATCACTTCTTCATGTCTTAATTCACTTTCCAGCAAGGTGACAGTTGGAAAGGCTAGTTACCTGCGAAATGAGATATCTTGGAATGGGATTGCTTGCATGAAGGAAACTAAAAACTTATCTGGTTCAGGTTTGGATTGGTGGCATGATGATATTTGCTCTCTGAACCTCTATTTCTTCAAGAGATTCATAGAGGTACTGAATGCAAAGGGGCATGACCCTGTTGATATTTCAAATGCGGTTATTTATTATGCCAGAAATCACCGTTCCAAGGAAAACCCAAATTCGACCAGTAATTGGTCAGTAGATGAGAGAATTCTTCTCGAAGAAATAGTAGAACTGTTGCCAATGCAAAAAGGGGCAACATCAACTAAAGTTCTTCTTAGCATGCTTAGTGCCAGTATCATGCTTAATACAAAAGAGACATGCATTGAAACTTTAGAGAAAAGGGTCGGTTCACAGCTACATGAAGCTACGGTGGAGGATTTGTTGGTACTAAATTCAAGGGGTGCAGATAAGGCAGTGCGTAATGTGGATTGTGTCAAGAGACTGATCAAGCAATTCATGGAACTGAATTTGCATGTAAGTGAGATCACATGCAACTCACCGAATGAGGAACATTTGATGGAGGCTGATTCACTGCAGCGTGGTAGAATTGGAGCAGTTGCAAAATTGGTCGACAAGTATTTAGAAAAAGTTGCACAGGATGAAAATTTAATGTTGCAGCAGTTTCTGGCTCTCGGAAGTGCTATTCCAACAAGTGCGAGGCCTGTTAATGATGACCTGTACCATGCAATCAGTACTTACCTTGAGGTATAATAGTTAATAGCATATGATTTTAAAATTCAATACGAATATTTGTTTAATATCCCACAAAACATTAGATAAAAAATTTAATTGGCAACCGACGCCCAAAATATATGCACTTTTTTGCCTCTATTAGTAATTTGAGCATCATTAGCAGTAATTAGGACCAAGCAGAAATCGACATAAACCAGATAATTTTCCTTTTTCTGCATAAAACTCATGATAGTTTTGCTCATATTATGGCCAATGACTTTGACAACTTTACTAAAAACAAGTTCATCTACTAGATTTGTAGTCTCATAAGACATGGCATATGCTCTGGTCATTTAAACATTTGCTTACCTTGCTTGTATGTGTGTAAATACAGTATCATCCACAGCTATCAGATGAACAGAAGGAGAAACTCTGCCAACTAATCGATGTACAAAAGTTGTCTCGAGATTTGTGCAGAGATGTGGCACAAAATGAGAACCTTCCTATCAGAATCATTGTGAAGGCTCTCTTTTGTGAAATGCTCGACCTCAAAAGAACCCTTGTCAGTTCTGGAGATGGAAACAATACCGTAACAGAAGTTGGAAATACAACAGAAAACGGTGATAACTTGGCTGACGAGAAGGATGTTGTTGTGGCTCCAAGCTCCGAATTACAAAAGGAACACGAAATTTCAGAGGCAAAGGAAACTAAAAAAACATCCCTGGGGGAAAAAGTAATGTGTCGGTTTTTGATGACTAGAAATATCTGGTCAGTTAGAAGGGTCAAAGCTCTTCTGGCACAAACAAGGCACTAAAATCGTCTGTAGGTCTAATTTTACTATTTACTCTTGTATAACTTTGTTAATTTTGTAATTCAGTTTGTTTTTGGATTCGGGTTTGATAATCTATAATTTTGCAATTATTTTTTATCCGATGATGGGCTTGAGGTTTATCTAGGCCTTGTTTTGCTTTTTCTTTATTTGTGCCAAGTCAAAATTTGATCTATTAGACCCAAATTGTATGTATTTAACAACTTCACTACCAAAAAGGGTCCTATCGCAAGTTCTTTGTTACGTCATGACAGGTATTCAATCTGTGTGAAATGTACTGAAATTTCGTAATAGAAATTTGCAGTTTGATTTATTAATTAACACTTCATTTGCATGCCACCACTTCTTACATGATCGAAATTCAAAAAATATTAAATAAGTTTTCACTTATCAATAATCATTATCAGAAATAGTATGAGCTTGAAGTTAAAAGTTTTGTCGTGCTAAACATTAAAATGAAAATAGTTTGCAATTGATACAGTTTGAGATATTAGATGAAACCTTGAATCATTTTCCCTTAAAAAGCATAAAAGGATGTCATGAGTCAAGTACATATATGTTTTTTATTTTGTTTGCTGAGATAGTGACTACTAGTGATGTCCTTTTATTTGTTTCTGTTTATTTTTTTTATTTTGCTTTACATTTTGTCTTTGGCTTGCTAACTAACCATGCAGCCAAGATCATAGAAGAGAAGTTTCATCGTCTACATTGCAAAGCCACAAAACAAACTTTCCATTGATAGTTATTTGAAAAGAATATTTGCAATTGAAGTTTTCTCTTATAATCAGCTATCAAAAAAACAGCATAATATTTTCCATATGTATCTTGGAGGACCAATTAAAATTAGATATTAGTAAAGGAGGATTCTTGGTTTGTGAAAATATACACTTCATTTATATTTAATATATTGCCTTGTATTTGTCCTGATTGATAGAGAAAATGAAGGTACAAGAGTTATTAACAATAATCTAAGTGACATTGTGATGACATGAAGATCGACTTTTGTTTTCATCATTGATAGAGATAATTTGTCTACAGTTCAAAAGAAAAATTTTTAAACAATTAATTACAAAATTATCTGACCCCATAAGAAAGTGAGAAGGGTTTCCGTTTGAGTACAAAATTTTTTTTTTAGGCATCCATTTTTTGCGGATGCAATTGATAAAGAGCTGATGCCATTGCTAGAAGGCCGATGCCATTGTTACAGTTTATACATTATGTATTGATTATTATAATAAAATTATACTTACCGAAGAAATCCAGTCTATACATTTGCACATGCTCGTTTGGTGTTTTGGAATTCAGTCTTGGCGATCTTTTGTTCTGAACTTGTCACCATTGATCCACACCGATGTCTGTAAAGCAAACGAAATACAGAACTTCGGATGCTGCGTTGACAAGCCGTATACACATGTCAGCTGCCTAACCAGCCCACCATGTGTCCAATGCAAGAAGAATTCGAATCGGCATTCGGCTGTAACAACTCATTTTCATTCGAAACGCATCATAAATTTTAAGGAAATTTTGAATTGGCTGTGACCGTAATAGCGCATTAGTACGAAGCGATGTACATCTGTATTTTCATGAAAAAAGAGGAAAACTTGAATCTGACTATCTGAGGTGTCCGATCTGCGTTGTGAGAAAATCTCAACATCATCAGCGGTCATGAATCAACAACGCTGGAGAGCACTGAATAGGTTCCATTTCCATATATTGAGGAAAATTTATGAAGAATTGATAGATTAGATTTGTTTATATGGTTCATGGTTGACAAGTTTCTCTTTTGATTCAAATTTTGCATCTTATAATAATAATAATAATTAATAATAAAATTCTTTCTGGTCTATTCTACAACAAAACAGTCCCTTTCTTAAATTTTCACATATATAAATTCACGCAATTAAATTGTAAATTCAATCTGCATTTTTTGGGGGGAAAATAAAAATTGATATGTCTCAAAGAATTTGCACTCTTAAATTTTTTTTAACTCAAATAGAACATGCATGGAGAGTACATAACTCTCTTTTGGTAATTTGAGTAGTTTGATATGAAGCTAGAATTTATCACAACAAAATTAAATACACGAAATATTTTGTCAATTTATTTTAGTAGCTTTTTAGATAAAAGTTTTTTTTTAGGATTTACACGCAAAATATTTTTGGCTCACGTTAGATTATATTTTGAGGATATCTGACGGTATATATATATATATATTGTTTAGACCTGTTAGTCTAATTTGTATAAAAAAAAAAATTTCCATTTTGTACATATTTATTTGCAGCTATTCTATTTGAAGTTTCATTTTATCACTTTTCGGCATTAGAGTTATTCTTTCAACAATTTGTGCATTAATTTAACTTGGTTGCGCATACTATATCTATGTTACTTCTATTCGAATTTTGTGGATATTTTTTGTGATGACCATTGAGCGATTCATATTGTATGATTACCTAATTATGTCAGTACATTCCATGAATCAACTAATTGCATGACCTCATTAAATTGCGTTCCAATTCAATACTTAATTATCACCTCACATGTATGACACCAATTATTTCATGATACGAATACTATATATAGCAAATGAAAATTCACTGTTCATTATATGAGAAACAATCAGGTCTAAAAAAATATCATTTGTGCATTAAGTTAACAATGGCGCCACTAAAAATAACATGAAAACAATTTGCACAGCTGCACTAATTAATACATTGAGACATTAGATGAAACTGGAGATGTCTTCTACATAGTATTCATCAAGACGAATGATCAAGTACACGCCTGCCATGCCATTAGTTCCTTTAACTAAAAACTGATAGCAATGTGAATTGGTTAGATTGCTTTTGTTTTTTGAGCCTCCTTTAACTTCAACAAGTGTATTGGAGGAAGCAAACCATGAAGATGGGCCTCATGACTACTGCAAAGAGGCCGATTGCACCTTCCGCACCCGTGGTTTTCTGGGCGTAAGTGTGGTTCTTACTTTGGAATTTATTTGTAATAATAATGACAAATCTCTTGTCGTTTTTATGTATGATACATTAAAATTAAGAAGACAAATTATTTCGCTTTTTGCAAATTCCAAAGAAAATCAATAGTTACGCGATCTGTTAAATTGTTTAATTACTATATTATGATAATGAAATAAAACAGGTTATTCAATGAAAAGATAAGGGCGTGACGTACACCCTTATTTTTGTGTCAAAAAAAAAAAAAAAAAAAACAGGTTAGCGGAAACCAGAATCTTTTGTTAGTGTATTACCACGCTTGGTCGATGATTCAGCTTGACTTTAAATGAGTTCAGTGTAATAAAAGACTACTCGATCTATGTGAGGCAAAATATGTACTGTTTGTAACTTTGTATTATAATTGTTAAGAAAAAAATTTTAAGTTCAAGCCTTTTGTTTTAGTTTATTGTGGAAACTTAATTAGCAGGCAAATACCAACTAAAATTTCTGTAATTAAATTGAAACAAAAAAACCCCTAAAATCCAATGTCAAAATAATATGTTTCCTAATTGATATAGATACATATATATGATATGAAACCAAAAGGTAATGTATTTTTTTTTACTAAATCCCTTTTTATCGAATTAGTGTATTCATGATTACCTAATTATCACCTCAAATGCATGCTTGCTCCTATTTCTAGCACGAACACAATATGACTAATTAGTTATCATCACCCAAACATTACCAATCGGACGGATCCCTCCCCTTCTCCCAAAAAGAGTGAAAATTTCACTATTCCCTCAATTAATCACAAGTCATCATTTTCCTCCTCTCTTTTCTCCTTTACCTTTCCTATACTGTAGTTTAGCTTGTGCATAATCAAAAGAAGGAAAAAAAAAAAAAAAGTTTAGCTTCTGTTAGTCAGATCTAACGCAAGATCTCCTGCAAGATGCAGCGGGTCGAAATGAGTTGCAGTATAACTGTATAAGAACACTCGATTCATATAATACTGCATGTTTTGGTACACAGAAGTTAGCGAGGTGTGGCAGTTCTTACTAAAATATAAATATAAATATTAGATATCAACAAAAACTTCAATCTAGAGGCTAGACATAGAAAACTAGTTCTTTATTATGACATGACAGGTGGGATGCGAGAACAACTATCGCCGAAAACTATATTCTATCATTGTTATTAAATATTACTTTAAAAAATGACGAAATCTACTCTTTTTATGTTAATATGAATTATAGATTTATTAATTATTAATTTTTCTATCGTATTATTATTTTATTTTATTATTAACTTACTAGTTATTAATTTAGTAATTTTTATTTTATTAATTTCCTAATTATTTAGTGATGTTTAATAACTTAAAAAGCATCGTCATTAATATTTTTTTTAAAAAATTTCACCTTATATAATTGAATTTGTAGGAATTTTTTAAAGAATCAATTTGAAATAACTAATGTTTAAATTATTCAAAATTACTTAACTTATTTGTTTAAGTTATTTAAATTATTAATTTATTAATTTTTAATTTTCATATTTATATATTATTTTATTAATTATTATTTTTTATATTTTAAATTTTTTCCCCTTTTAATTTCGTATTCGTACTTTATTGTAATTTTTTGCTATTTGTTTGGAGTTATATAAATATGAAAATTTCATTAATTTGAAATTAATGGCGCTGGCCAAAAATAAAATCCTGGAAATGGTGCCAATAAAAAGGGCAAAAAAGTCCCGAAAATGACTCCAATGAAAATCTCTTGAATGGCGTCAAAAAATGACAACAGTTTTTATTAAAAAAAAATCATAGTTATTCATTTAAAACGGTTCTTACATAAAAACCGTAAGGCAACTTTTTTTTTATATATATAAAACCGTTATTTAATGAATTTTTTTTTTTTTACATGGTAAACGTTAGTGTTCCAGATCGAGTAAAGTGAACGAGCAATTTTAGTCATCGTTAACTTGTATTTTTATGATTCTATACATAAATCTACACTTTTATTTACACTATTAGTAATTTAGTATATCACTATCCAGAGTAAAGTGAACGAGCCCATAAATTGAAGAAGTTTCCTTTATTAATGTTTATTTCAAAAAATATGATACCCTTAATTGATCAGGAGAGTATGCAGGTCACAATCCAGAGTAGGAGAGTGTTTCTTTCAATTGATCAGCAAAGAATATGATGACCTCAACGGATCAGCAAAGAATATGATACCCTCAATTGATCAGGAAAGAATATGATAACCTCAACTGATCAGCAAAGAATATGATCCCCTCAATTGATTCCCAGTGAATATGTTACCACGTGGTTCCGATCAGCAGCAGCTCATGCGCAAAGGAACCAATTGCAATAAAACGATACCCACGGTACATATATATCCTCTTGATTTCTCACTCTCATGGTTGGTCTGGCTTTGATATACTTCTATGGCTGAACCTCCCGACCCAACTTCTTCCGAGCCACACCTTGTGGGGTTCAAGGATACTAAGAGCAAAATCATGAATGCTCTGCTACATCCAAGGGAACAGAGACGTTCTGTTGTTGCTATTGTCGGACCTCGGGGTGTTGGGAAAACTTATCTCGCCAAGGAAATTTATACAAGGTATGTTCGTTATTTGAGAACATATACATACAACACTTTACTTTCCTTTGCGTCAGTAAGAGGGGTTATACTTACTCGCTTATGTATGGCCGGTACTTACAAGCTGTATGCCATGACCGCTATGTCACCACACCAATATCTCTCTCATATAGTGTTTCACCCATAAAAAAAACTCCCGTCTCTCCCCCATACTCGGTTTCCATTATTCATTTCCGTTTTCCCAACTAGTATATATATTGCTTCTCTTTCATAAATTCTCACAACAATATTTCCTCCAAATCGAGTAATTTCACAGTTTGCTTACTTAATCCATTAATTGATCAGTCATACTAAAGGCATCGATGATCGTAGCAAAATTACGATGTGCACACGTGACTCAAGTAATTACAGCCATTACTAAAGGCGTAGAACATAATTTTTCAGGTTTAGATGGCAGAATTACTAAAACAAAATGAAATCCAATTAAGCAAAAATAAAATCAATATTATATGGTTGCAACTTGCAAGAACCCTTGCTCGGCTATAATTTTTTCTTTGATAAGCACCAGATTTTTTAATTATGATTTTCCATAAGAGTTTCTCTTAAAAATATATTTTTGCTGTGATATTAACATAAATTAATATTCAACAGTGCCGAGGTTCAGAAGCATTTTGATGTGCACATATGGGTCTCAGCTGGATATAATTCCCAAAAAAATTCGGTCCTGGTACAGACGAGGGAGCAAATCTCTATTATGGACGTAGCCTCTATATCCAATTTTCTAATAGGCGAAAGGTACTGCGTGGTAATTGACGGCTTCCGTACGAGTACTGAGCTGCAAAGAATGGAAAGCGATATTTTCGAGATGATGTTAAATGCGTTAACAAATGCGGTACCAAAGGCGATATGGGCTGTGGCCCTAGAAGAATTTCCAGATAATAACAACGGGAGCGTGGTTATTATAACTAGCAGGCCAGAGAGTGACTTTTGGAGGGATGATTCAGTAATGCAGTATGAAGTTGGTCCCCGGAGCGATGTAGAAAGCCGCGAGATGCTGCTCAATGTGGCTGGTGATCAAGCTGGTGAGGGGGATGATTTGGTGATGGAATTTGTGGCAAAATGTGGGGGCCTGCCTTGGCCGTTACGATTCCTTAGAGGCCTGCTCTCTGAACGTCCTTGGAACGAGGTCCTCAACAAAATCATGGACAAAGAAGCTGCAGGAATGAGCTTTGTAGATTTCGCAATGAGATATAGAGATCTGCCACATGGTCGCATCAGAGTAGCTTTCCTGTATTTTCTCACTTTCCCTGACGATGCTGAAATCCGTGCAAAACACTTCATTCATTTGTTGGAGATAGAGGGCACAAGCACAAGAAATAATAAAGATGAAGAGGCTGAAACTGAAAGGTACGATGAAAGAGGTATTTCACGTAATCATCAAGGGTCCGATCCCGAACATTCACGGTTTCGACCTAAATCCTTCACACCTCGTGGAATTTTAGAGGAACTAGCTGAAAGGTACACAACTAATACCAATAGCATTCCCCATTATTTATACTATTCCCACTTATATTTATTTCTTTTTTCAAAGGTACAACGTATAATCAATTTTTCGCCTACAATTTCATTAAACAAAAATGTGCTATTACCAAATGAAACATGGAAAATCAAAAGATTACATGAAATACATCAGCCTAACTAATCAGTGCTAAATAAATAAATAAATAAATAGCATCCTAAATGCTCAGGAACACATTATCGCACTCCATATATGGTAGGGGCCCATGTAATGTCAAGGAATACATAATCTTGAAGAGTAATGTTATTTTCTATTTAATCATACACATAACATTGTGTTTTAAAAGTGGCGGAGCCAGAAAATTATGATAGGAGGGACAAAGTTTTAAAGATTGAACAATTAAATAGAAATTTATTTATGAAGAAGAATATTTATTTCCTAAATTAGTAATTCATGATTAATTAGGGAACAAATTATAAAAAATTTCTAAAAAAAAATAAAGAAAATATACATAATTTTTTTTTTTGGGGAGCACACGGGCTTAGCCCCATGCAGGCCCCCCGCCCCCTGGTGTTTTTGGTGTTAAGTCAGTATTTTTATTAGAAATGATCATATTTGAATCCAATACAATATGGAGCAAATTAATCTAGCTAGCTAACAGTGAATCCATAATAACAGTCTGTATTATAAATGTAATCATATATTAACATTAAATATTGAACATTGTAGTTGGAACTTATACAAGAATTTACCAATGTTGCAGGGTGTTGGGATACATCATTTTTCAAAAAACTAGAATACGGAAGTATATATAAAATAATAACAAAAATCACATTATATATTAAATATTTGATTTTTTTTCATAGTGTATCCACTATGTCAACTAGTATTCTATTTTGTTTAAAAAATTTCAACTTCAAACTACTGCATTATCTAGTATTTTGTATTTTTTTAATTCAACAATAAGGCAATAGAATATATTCTATTTTTTTAAGTTCCAACAAAAAATTTTTTTTGTGTCCAAACACTACTAGAATGTTAGTTATTTGCTTCATGAATAGGCGTCTGTATTCCGACACGAAAAGCCTTCTGCGTCCACTTAGAGACGCTATCTAAGCGACGTCGATAACCTAACCGCCAATACTAAACATCTGAGTCGGATGGACGCGGATAAGTTACGCGTCTCTAATTATGTTTCTATCAGTGTCGGTATAAGGACGCATGCCTTCTTGTCCGATGGCTTATTCGGATAGTAAGCGCGTCTCTATTTAGAGGTTACTGTGTCAGTATACCGACACCTTTGGTCAGCGACCCCGATAATATATTGTCAGAATATAGTGGGCCCACATTCTATTGTAGTCAGTATATCGACGCCTTTGCTCACCGACCCAGATAATATATTGTCAGAATTTAATGAGACCCACATTCTATTATAGTATATATAGTGACGTCTTTGCTCACCGACCCAGATAATATATTGTCAGAATATAACGGGACCCACAGTATATTGGTGTATTTGTGCGTTGCTATTTAATTTTCATATGATTTTAATTATTCAGAGCTATTTGCAATTCACAAGCATACATATATTCACATTGAATAAAATAAAAATATCACACAAAATCAATTAAACAAAACACAATTCATATTTTTCATTGAACTCAAAAAACAACATTTGTAGTACATTAAGTAAAAACAAAAAAAAACATGTGCATATGTTTGATACAACCAGCCACACATGCAGTATAATTCTAGGAAAAAGAGCACGGAGATTAAAATCAGTCTTAAACTAAAGAATAAACAAAAATTAAACCTAAAACTAAAAATAAAGATTCATGATGAGGCGAGAAGTAGTTGAGACAATTAAACCACATCTACCTGTTCAACAAGCCAAAAAAAAAAAAAAAAATTAGATTTTAGAGGTTAATTTTCAAAATCATACTATGAAATAGATTTGTTTACTCCTTGGATTTACACCAACAACAAATTTATTGACGTTTTAAGTCCATAACCCAAGCAATAATATATATAACCACGTAATAACTTCATAATTGTAATTAAATTACTAATAAGCATGAAATAAATACAAACTTGGGCAGATGTGTAACAACAATTTGAATATAAGACAATTAAAAATCTAAAAATAAAAATCATCTTACCTGTTTACTTTTGAGGGTATTCGTTATCCATATTTTCCTTTTAAATTTTCTCCATGCATTATCACCAACTGCTCAGCAACCTACAAGTAATTTATTATTATCACCAAAACATTTTAAATTCGACTGTTAAAGATTATTCAAACATCCCTGATATTCTTCTCATCATTCACAGTTGTATATCAATTCAGAGCTTCTAATTGTGTTATGTTAATGCCAAGTATCATAATCTTTTTTTTTCCAAAATCTCGCACATAACTAATAACTAAGCTACTATATAAATTTTTTAACACTACTTAACAACGTCCATCTGAGTGAACCTGGATTAGATAGAGTTGATTAGCCTTGCCTCGAGATTTGTGCCTGCACCACTAGTTCACAATGGCCAGCTAAAGCATCGCCCATCTTGAGAGCACGAAGGAGATGCCTTCACTAAGAATTGTGGCTGTCTAGCCTGAGAAAACATGAGACAATAAAAAATAATTAAGTCAGATCAAACTGAAAATTAACCAAAGTACCATTTCTAAACTCATCTTATTTCACAGAAACAAAACTTCTAAATCCTATGTTTGCAGCCGTGAATATTATAACAAAGATCGAAAGGTATTGTATAATAGAAATTAGGTTACTATTAGTTGATTTACTACAATTGATGGTGAAAATTAGAATCGCACAGTCAAATATGAACAAATCAGAAGACCTTGTTGAAATTTCTGATGTATAAGACCTTAAAATGATAAAGAAAGAGAAGTGATACCTCCATTAGTACTTTGATGATAGAAGACAAAGTACTGGTATGATCGAAAAAAACAGCCAAAGCCGCCACTTCCATTAATCAGAAGCAATTTCAAAATATTACAACACATCAATTCTCTCCTCATTATCTAAACATGAAAACTCAAACAACCTGAACGGCACTGGTAATAATGTCCATCTCTATTACCAGTGCCCCAAACTTATCTACCCCTATTAAATTGAACCATTATAAACGCAAATAAAAGTCTAATCATTATTACATCCAACATACACTAAAAAAAAAACCATATAACACTGATCTACACTCTCTTGAATTCCCCACAAATATTCTTCAATAAACTGCAATCAAGAAACCAAATTCAGCTTGTAAGATGTCACGGCCTTAACCCTTTTAAAAGGAACGAAATTTATCATTTTATTCTAACTTCCATAGATGCAAAATTAATTAGGTACAGTTAGTTAAATAATTAATTAAATTACCATGGATAAGAATAGTGAGATGCAACCAATCTTTATCAGGATAGTCATGCCTAATAGCCTCGGTACATGGAGCAAGTGCTCAATCTGGAATCCTAGACAGGATATGGCATATTCAAAATAAATGGTTGTATATCTTAGAAATCTCTATGATTTGAAAGCAAATGATATAAAAATAATACTGAAATGCCCCTCTGAAAAAAAAAATATTACTTATCCTCTGTTGATAGAGCGTATGATATGACCACAAAAATCAGGCCATATTCCTTCAATTCTTATTTCTTCTCTCCAAAAGAAAAATAAGCAAATAAGTACTAATCATAAAATTATAAAGTTCAGAAATCTGTTGAATATACAAAGAAAGCACTCAATCATATAAAAATCTAAATTTCATATAGTTGTATTAAGAAAAGTGCAAAATTTTGCCGCACCTGGTGGTAGTTATGGAAAATTTTGCAGCACCAAGATCACTAGTGGGAGAGAGATGCATGGAAAGTCTGGTCGAACAGTCCAAGGGGTCAGTTCCCATATAGACATTATCCTTGTACACATTTAACAAATTGTGAATTACTTTTTTCTAATGAATGCAGCTTTTTCATCCATAGTCTTCTGGAATAAAATCAATAAATTTCCACATTAAGTCATAATACAAAAATATATTAATTAATTAATCGTGTGTGCAAAGGGCATAAAGTGATCTTAATCATGCGATATATGCACTGATAATGTGCAGGTCAATGATAGAAGTCACAAAGTGGTACTCTGACGGTTCTGTCAAGTGTTGCCGGCTTGATCCTTTTTTCCGTTGCCTGGCAATCCACGAAGCCAAGGAGAGAAGATTTGTCTGGGCTGATGACTCTTGCATAGTAGATCTGTTTGATCCATCTATAAATTTTTCATTCAACATCGTAAAAGAAAATCACAAATTTGATCGCAAATTGATGGATGTAGCACAACTGGCTGATGCTAGTTGTATCTTCAATTTTGGTGAGAAATTCTTCCTTGAAACTACATTATTGTCAGACAGAGTACTCGAAATTGATGATACTATAAATAAAGCGGATTTAGCGAGAAAAATAAAGAAGAGGGGACAGTTAAAATACCTTGGTTTGAACAATTTAAGGTTGTTGCTGGAGATTATAGAAATTAAAGGATGGGACAAAGATCTTACAACACTAGTTGTGAGAGATACAACTATAGAGACCCTACCACCATTTGAATTGCTGAAAATGAGATTACTAGAGCATCTTTCGTTGAAAAACACAAAAGTACGTGTGATTCCAAGAATCACAGAGTCTTTGAAAACTCTAGATGTTAGAGGTACACCCATTGAGACCCTACCAGAATGGATTGGGAGCTGCAAACTTATTTGTCTTATATTGAGAAACACAAAAGTAAGCCAGATTCCAAAACTCTCAGAGTTTTTGAGAACTTTGGATATTGGAGGTACGCCTATTGAGACCCTACCAGATGCTAGTTTCTTCCCGAATTTAATAACTCTTGTGCTTAAAAATACAAAAGTATGTGAGATTCCTGAATCCTTTACGAAATTGGCGTATTTAGAGGACCTAGATGTTAGAAACACATTTGTCCGGTCCTTACCTGACTTATTATGGAGCAAACTAAGGTCCGTACTTGCTAGTGACACGTTGCAACATCTTGATGGACCACCAACTTTACTCAAGGAAAAAAATAAAAAATTTCTTGGTAGAGGACCACGAAATGAGTTTACCCCCAAATATGACCGGCTAGAAACTCTGGAAACTGTACACGTTACAAGAGATTGGGCCGAAAGTATACCAATGTTTAATTGGCATTTAATGAGAAAGTTGGGGCTCTCTTATTTTCAAAATGATTTTACCCCCAACAGTGCATTAGATTGGAATATAATAACCAGAATCCTAAAACGTGCAGACAACCTATCCTCTTTAAAGATTCAAGGAAGTAATATTCCTACAGAAATAATTCAAGTGGAGACCTGTCCAAGCTATAAGAAAACATTAAAAAACCTGAGCGTAGGCGGGTCATACTCTCTGTTTAGTCTAAGGGGCTTTAAATTACCTCCGTTCTTAATCACTCTGAGGCTAGATAATCTTGAGTTTGACCAGGATCCTATGCCCATTTTAGAAGAACTGAACCAATTAGAGAGTCTTCAGCTGAGGTGGTGGTTGTGCACTGCGCAAGCCAAAAAGATGATTTGCACAAATAGAAAATTTTCGAAACTAAAAAGGTTGCAGCTTTCTCATATCTCTGGTCTCGAAGAATTGTCACTGCAGAAAGAAGCACTGCCTAGGATCACACATGTTGTCATTGAGAGTTGCAGAGATCTCAAAAATCTTTCTGACTCGTTAGTACAACGCAAGAATCCTCAGCAGGAGTTGCACCTTAATGCCATGCCAACTGGATTTACAAGTTTGTTCTCGGGTCTTCCGTTTGTCAAAATAACCAAAAATCAGATTTAATGCTGTGGTGTCCTTTTCACCATTTGCACACGTAAGTTTTATCAATTTGTTTTATTCTTGCTTTAAATTTTCCTTGTTCTTTTATTTGTCCAGTAGTGTTCATTTACCAGAGAATTTTTTCTCAACATGACAGTTGTGTTCATTTAATGATCAGTTGTTTGCCAGAATAATTACATCATATGGGTAATTAGTACCAAATAAGTAGCATTATTAATTTTTATGCCTGAGCTATGATTCAAAAGTTTTCTTTACAAAAGAAAATCAATGCATGGTCTTGTTATTAAAAAAATTGATAAAAAGATAAAACAGAGCATCCTACCTGAAAGTTTGTCTGGTAAAAATAAGCCAACCTCATCCTCTATTTCTCCTTAGTTCTAACACTATTTATATTAGAGAGTTGTTGTCTAGGTTTTTATGAGGCATTAACGATGATATCGCAATTTCAAAATCACCAGGTCAACTTCTGAGATGTTATCTGATGGTTGAAGTGTATCGTTGCTGTGATGCCGCTGAAGTTTGCTGTGAGATTTTAACATTTTAACATTTTGTTGTGATAGAATTTATTTATTAGTTCCTTTCTTGTCCGTTGTAGATTGTTTGTGTTACTTATTTAATTTGTTGGAATTTGTTATCCAGTACTGCTGAAGTCAGCCTTTGGGATGTTTATGTTCTGTTATGATGGACTATGTCTATATGTATTTTATTTACCAATTATGTAGTTTTACAATCTCTTTAGATTTTTCTTGTCTTGTGTAGTTTTCCTGTATTTCATGTTCAACTCACTGGAAATTGTGAATAGGCTATTCAACTAATTCTATTATGTTTGGTTTCTCTTGTTAGCGACCTATTTACGAATAAGCTATTCACATCCAAACCAAACACACCACATAGGCCTTGTTTGGCTTTTTCTTTATTTATGCCAAGTCAAAATTTGATCTATTAGACCCAAATTGTATGTATTTAACAACTTCACTACAAAAAATTAAGGGTCCTTTCTCAAGTTCTTTGTTACGTCGTGACAGGTGTTTATTTGAAGTCAAAGGCGCAAGTATTCAATCTGTGTGAAATGTGCAAGACCAACTATTTCTGCAACTTAGAAGTAACAGAAATTGGTTGCTTTTTCCTTTTTCTATTATTTTTGAGTGAATAGAAAACCAAAATTTCCGTAAATTAAAACAAAGGTTCCTCCAATCCACTGTCCGAAATGAGGAGGGAGCCAGGGAGGGAACCAAAATAAAAAGAGCGACTACAAAGAAAAACAGGGGATTGCTTAAAACTAGGGGTGTATACGAGCCGAATTCGAGCGAGTTGGCATCAATTCGAACTCGAACTCGTCACAACTCGAGTCAACTCGTGACTCGACAGCGAGGCAGTTTCGAGCTATTCAAGCTAACTTGAACTCACATGATTTTAGCTCGAGCCAACTCGTGACTCGATTTGCAACTCGTGACAGGAAGTTGAGGGCCGTCTTGCTCGAAAATTTGCCAGGAAAGAGAAGAAGATAAGCCATGCGAGCCATTAGAGTTGAAGGAGAGATGCAACTTTAGTAGGGAGGGGTGGGGTGTGTGTCATCTAATGGTTTATCTCTAGTGGGAAAAAAGAGAGCGAAAGAAGTGGCGATCTATCAATGCTCCAGCCTTGGAGTAGGAAGTGGGGATTATGCCATTAGAGAGGGAGGAATGAGAGATTATGGTTACTGAAGAAGAGAGGCGCAAGGAAATTGCTTTCTGCACTCCCTGACTTTGGAGATCCACTCCTTTTTGACGAAAATGTCCTCGAGTTTCAAACTGAATTGTGAACTGAGAGGCGTAAATTGATGGAATACACGGGGTATTTTTGTCCATAAAGGAGTGAATCTCCAAAGTCAGGGACTGCAGGAAGCAATTCCCGAGGCGCAGCTGTGTAGTGTGTAGGAACTCGGGAGGGAGAGAAGTTTTTGGGGACTAGGGTTAGACAGTTAGTGAGAAAAATAAACGGGCCGTAGACTAATATAATTGTTGGGTTGCATGTTAATGTAAGAACAATTATTTTATGCGACCTGTGTAGCTGACTCGAGTTGGGTCGAGTTCAGTTGGGCCTAACTCGAACTCAGCTCATTAAATTAACGAGTTTGCATAACTTGAATTGTTAGAACTCGAGTTATCATCGAGTTTTTTTGGAGTTGAGTTCGAGTAACTCATGAGTTACGAGTTTTTTGCTCACCCCTACTTAAAACTGTGTATATCATAGTGGCTGAGGCAGCCAACATCTTTTGAATCCAAGCAATGCAATGATAAGAATTTCTTTTGTTGTCATTTAATGATATGAGAAATAAGTACAACTGATGTCCTTTTCGTACATCTAAAATGAATAGTGGTTCAGCTACATTTAATAAGTAGCGGTGGCGGAGTCAGAAATTTTTATAATGGGGTTCAAAAAAATTTATAATATGAATATTTTAAAAATATAAAATAATATATATTTTTATTTATAAATTTATTTTGTTAACTATAAAAAATTCATAATTCAGAAATAAAAGGGTTAAAAGTTTCTAATTAAGTACTATAAAAAATATTATGACTCAAAATGTAAGACCATTTTATTAAATTATAAGTTCTAGTCGATTTTTCATCTTCTATTTGAATTCTTTAAAGTCTATTTCTCTAAACTGATGTAAGATGAGAGTGTAAGAAATTCCTCGAGGTCAATGATATTCTATACAACAAAGCATCAAACAATTATCCATTTACTGACCACATGATCTATTCTATAACTTGTACTTAATGTAGTTGCTATTGTTCAAAAAAATTTTCCATAGATGATCTAATGAAAAAATATATATAATTTATTTTATAGAGTTCATAAAAAATTAATTGTTTTAAACTAATTTTGATAGAAATATTTTTTATTTTGAGTAACAATACTATTAATACTAATTTTATTTAATGAAGTCTGATGAAAAAAGGAAAATGCTAAATTGATTGATGAAAAGCAATTATGGTAATTGAATATACCATGCCTTTTGACACATCAAATAAAATATACCAAAATCTACGTATTAAAGGTTTCTTGATAACATACAGACAACAACTTGCATATTTAATTTAAGTTCAATTTAAAAATATATATCTAAGATTCATTCAGTAATTAGTATAAATATCTCACAAAATAATTAGGTTAATTTTATGAAATATATAATAGAAATCATTCATCAATTTGCATGGGTGCTAATTATTACTAAATGTCAAAGCTCATAAATTATTGATGTGAAAAACTCAAGAAGACAATCAATATTTGTGAAACTTGAAGATATATTTGCTATTTAATTATTTTTTTTCAACAAGAATAAATTGGGCCAATCGCATATGGGGTTCACTAGTGGAATTTTTATTTGATATATATGGGGTTCAAATATAAAAAATTTCTAATAAACATTCATATTTGTGAGTATAAATTTGTATGCATAGTGGTAATTTTCATAAATCAACGGGGATCATTTGACCCCCATTTCTTCCATTTAACTCCGCCACTGATAAGTAGTTAATTTATGTCTTAATATGCTGATCATGAAATTTTTGTGAGTACTTAGTTATCACTTTGCATGCATGAGCCCACTTGTTTCATGGTCGCAATGAAAAAAAAATGTACTCAAATTTCGTATAGAAATTTGCAGTTTGATTCACTAATTAACACCTCATTTGCATGCCACCACTTATTACATGATCAAAATTCAATAAATATTAAATAAGTTTTCTCTAATCAATAATCATTATCAGAAATAGTATGAGCTTGAAGTTAAAAGTTTCGTCGTGCTAAACATTAGAATGAAAATAGTTTGCATTGATACAGTTTGAGAATAAGATGATGAAACTTGAATAATTTTCCCTTAAAAAGCATAAAAGGATGTCATGAGTTAAGTACATATATGTCTTTTATTTTGTTTGCTGAGGTAGTGACTACTATTGATGTTCTTTTATTTGTTTCTGTTCATTTTTTTTTTTGTATTGTGCTTTACCTTTTGTCTTTGGCTTGCTAACTAACCATACAGACAAGATCATAGAAGAGAATTTTCATCGTCTCCATTGCAAAGCCACAAAACAAACTTTCCATTGATAGTTATTTGAAAAGAATATTTGCAATTGAGATTTTTCTTATAATCAGCTATAAAAAAAACAGCATAATATTTTGGAAATTTTTTTTCTGTGCCACTCAAAACTGAAGAAATTGAGATTTTACCACCCGAAAGTAAAACCTTCTGCTTTTGCCACCTGAAAATTCAAATATTTTCTGTATTTGCCACTTTGATTTTCTTAATAAAATATTTGACACTTAAATAATATAAAAATAAATTGCTTACCATTATACCCTTGACCTCCAACCCAGTCGATTAGACGGATCGATTAAACCCAGTCGATTGGGTTCAATCGAGTATCGATCTCCTCACGATGAACGCTAGATAAATTCCTTTGTCGCCCGCATCGCCAGACTTGCAGCCCCGCCACACCCTCCCCTTTGCCTCGGGTCGACTCAAAACCCTAAGACGATCTCTCCTCCTGTCCTCTTCTCTCACGAGTGTTGCCTCAAAGTCCTGAATAGACCCTCACCCCAACCTTTCTCTTGCAAGCCGAGGGTAATCTCATTCTTGACTTTCAATTGGTTCGATTTCCCCTCACTATTGCCTATTTTCTCATTCCTGGCTTTCAATTGGTTCAATTTCCTCGTTTGTTTTTACTGGTGAGATTATATTTTTGAGGATATCTGACGATATATATAGAGTTTAGCTATGGTGAGATGCATCACAAAAAACATTCCGTGAGATGTGATAAAATCTCATGAATATGGTTCAAAATGATCGATCAAAACCGTTCAATATGATCTCGCTATTGAAACCGTCTTGCAGACCCAATTTTACATTTTTTCAGAATTTGTAAGTATTTTTTTCGGCTTTTTAAAAATGATAATTTTTGAACGGTTCAGAATTAATTAGATTAACAATTTTCTAAAATTAAAAAAAAATACTTAAAAAATTGGAAAAAATATAAAATTTAATCTGCATGGAGATTTCAATCGTGAGATCATATTAGACGGTTTGGATCAGTCATTTTGAACCAGATTCATGAGTTTTGATCGCATCTCATGGAAGGTTTTTTGTGATGCATCTCACCATAGCTAAACTCTATATATGTAGAGAGAGTTTTGCTATGGTGAGTTGCAACTCACCAAAGCCTCTGTGAGTTGCGATCAAAACTCATATATCTACTTCAAAATGACCGATCCAAACTGTCCAATGTGATCTCTCTATTGAAATCACCATACAAACCAAATTTTATATTTTTTTGAAATTTTTAAGTATTTTTTTCGGATTTTTAAAAGCTGCTGTTTTTGAACGTTTCAGAACTAATTAGATTAATGATTTTCTAAAATTTCAAAAAAATACCTAAAAATTTCAAAAAAATCTAAAATTTTGTCTGCATGGAGATTTCAATAGGAAGATCATATTAGACGGTTTAGATCGGTCATTTTGAATTAGATTTATGAGTTTTGATCGCAACTTACGGAGGCTTTGGTGAGTTGCAACTCACCATAGCAAAACTATATATATATATATATATATATATATATGAGTAAATCTATTGTGAACCATGATGCATAGAAAGTTTTGTGCACCATGACCGTTTTGGTCGGTGGTTCCATAAATTTTCAATCTAATTCAACCTACCCAATCTATATATTGAAATCTCATAGAAAACAAAATTTTATAATTTTTGAAATTTTTTTACTATTTTTTCGAATTATATACATATAATAATATGTATCATATATTTTAATTATATACAATAATATGTATTTAATATGTATTTAATATATGATACATAATATATATATGTATAAATAAGTATTATACACATATACAATATTATGTATTTAACATAAATAATTTAATTATATACTTATATTTCATTATAGAAGTTTCAATTATGTTTAATTACTAATCACTAATTATATGTTTTGTAATAATAAAAAAGTTGAGGACTAAAAAGCATAATTGCAAATAAAAAAATTACAAAAGTTGGCAAAGTTGGCAAAGTTGGTAAAGTTTGAAACGGAATGTGTTAACATATGCATATTAATTGGATCGGCAATTGGGATGCCGATTCAAATATTTTGTAGATTCGGCAATCGGAATGCCGATTCAACAACGTTATTTTTAAAATTGTAAATTTTTTACAGTTATTATCGAAATTTGTGTGAACAGTTACGTTAGTTTTAATTTTTTCGGCCACACCCGTGGTTCTCGGGCCCAAGTGTGGTTCTTACTTTGGACTTTATTTGTAGTAATAATGACATATCTCTTGTCGTTTTTATGTGTATGATACATTAGAATTAAGAAAACTAATTATTTCGCTTTTTGGAAATTACGAAGCAAATAAATAATTACGCGATCTGTTAAATTGTTTAATTACTTTAATATGATAATGATATAAAACATGTTAGTGGAAACTAGAATCTTTTATTAGTTTATTACCACGCTTGGTCGATGATTCAGCTTGACTTTAAATGAGTTCAGTGTAATAAAAGACTACTGGATCTATGTGAGGCAAAATATGTACTGTTTGTAACTTTGTATTAGAATTGTTAAGAAAAATTTTAAGTTCAAGCCTTTTGTTTTAGTTTATTGTGGAAACTTAATTAGCAGGCAAATACCAACTAAAATTTATGTAATTAAATTGAAGCAAAAAAAAAAACCCCTAAAATCCAGTGTCAAAATAATATGTTTCCTAATTGATATAGGTACATGCGTATGATATGAAACCACAAAAAAGTAATTTATTTTCTTAGTAAATCCCTTTTTTATCGAATAAGTGTATTCATGATTACCGAATCATCACCTCCAATGCATGCTTGCTCCTATTTCTAGAACGAACCTAGTTTTATTAATTAATTAGTTATCAGCACCCCAAGCATTTAATAATCGGACGGTTGTTATCTCTCTCCTTCTCCCAAAAAGAGTAAAATTTTTTCTATTCCCTCAAATTAATCACACTAGTTACTTGGTTGTGCCTCCGGCTCAACAAATATTTATTTAATGTTAGAGAGAGAAATCTGTGTGCGGTGTCAAACTTATAAAAGAAAAAATAAAACCTTACTTCTTTCTTCTCCATGTCCCTGTGTGTATCGCGGAGTACTTCCCATTCAAAAGGAAAAATTCCGAAAAAAGACAGCACAAAGAGAAGAGTAGCAGTACTTCCCATTCAAAAAAAAACCAAAAGGTGTGGGACCCACCCATCAATTAATTGTGATCATGTATAACTATCTCCTTATAGGGCTACATGTATTATCTTCCTATGGGTTTCATCCCAATGTCAAAGTGATCCGCTACATCAATAACACTCTAAAAAATGATTTCAAAATGTGGCAAATTTTCATCACTTCGATGAAGATCAGAGAAATTCCAGGGAACAAGTGCACTATTCATTCGCTGATGTAACCTGACATCACCAATAAGCTAACATTATATATATATAGTGTTATTATTTTCCTCCTCTCTTTTCTCCTTTACCTTTTCTATACTGTAGTTTAGCTTGTGTTAGTCTGAGTCTGATCTAATGTAAGATCTCCTGCAACATGCAGCGGGTCGAAATGAGTTGCAATATAAGTAGACTCGATTCATGCAGTACACAGCATATTTAGGTACACACAGAAGTTAGCAAAGTGCGGCAGTTCTGTGTGGTCAGATGTATAGAGATTGATTAGACAAATAGGTGCATATTGAGAGGATCACAGCACTATAGGTTATACTGATTCTACCACAGAAAATTCTGTCAAAAATAAAGAAAAAGAAAGAAATATGTGAGAGAAGGCGAAGGGACCATGTCCACGTGCGCGAAACAGAGGGGTTCAAAATCAACCTCCGTCCACCCAAGTCCCAAGTCCCAACCTAATACTAATAGTCAGTGAACATCCAAAAGCCTTCGGCTTTGGACCCGATCCTGACCAAGCCCTTTTGACACAAAAGGCTGGCCCGGTCTCTCTAAATCTTTAAGAAGGGCCAGAGCCTAGAGAAGCTAGGCTTTGGAAGAGCCAGGCCAACAATCTCAGCTAAAGAGAGGTCTAGAGAGATCAGGCTTTGGAAGGGCCAGGGTAAAAGGTCAGGTTTTGAAAGGGCCAGAGCCTAGAGATGCCAGGCTCAGGAAGGACTTAAAGTCTAGAAAGACCGAAATTATGAATAATCAAACACAATTTCAAGTGAAAAGATAAGATTATATCTGATCCAATCTAAATTGAAATAATCATTTCAAATAATATTTAAGTTTTTGAACATAATGCTCAGAGAAATTAAAAATATATACATATTTCTCATCTTTTGCATTACATCATTTCATACATTCGTAATTTTAGTTTATTTTAATCCATTAATACGTTAACAAAAACTTTTTTTTTTTACTTTTTCTATGTTATTATCATTTAACCGGTCTTAAACTCAAATTAAAGATGAAAAATATATATATATATATAGAGAGTTGATATAGAACACTGATGTGTACGGATCGTCTCCGTACACATCAGTCGTTTTTCAAGGTCCGAAATTTAAACGGTCAATCTGAACTATTCAAGTTGTTCGCTATATTGAAAAACCTAGATAGACCAAATTTTACATTTTTTCGAATTTTTTTGCTATTTATTATGATATTTTCAAAAAACACTATAATTGGAGTATTTCAGGCCCTCCAATTTGAAAATATCATAATATATAGTAAAAAAATTCGAAAAAATGTAAAATTTGGTCTGCAAGAGTTTTTCAATATAAAGAACAAGTTGAACGGTTCGGATTGACCGTTTGAATTTCGGATCTTGAAAAACGACTGATGTGTACGAGGACGATCCGTACACATCAGTGTATTTTATCCATTATATATATATATATATATATATATATTATATAATGAAAAATAAATGTGTACAATTATATTTAAATAATTAATTACATTTTTATTATTTTACAAATAAAAATTATTCATTTTAAATATAGATTAAATAAATATTAAAAAAAATATATTGTATGTCCGTCGACCCTTCAAATTCGGCCTCTCGAAACTCGGAGAGCCTAAAAGGGCCAGGCTTGAGAAGGGTCAGGCTCAATCTTCATATTTAAGTTCTTCTAAGTCCGGTCCTTCCAAAAGCTTTCCTAGATCTAGCCCGATCTAATTTTTGAGTAGGCCCTTTTAGATCTGACTTTCCGAGAACCCAGTCCGACCTCGGAAGACGTTCACTACTAATAGTCCAAAATCATTATTATATATCTCGAGGGCACGCCAGAGAGTATCGGGAAGGTGCACTAGGTCTGGGGAAGGAGTTTTAACAATGACAACTGACAACTACAATGATCGAGACATATGACTAGGGAGGAGGAGTGTAACTGAAAAGTGAAAAGTGGCGGTGCTCGTGATGGGCAGAGCATGTTAAAAAAAGACCTTAGTCTCGCTTTATTTTGGTGTGTTACTATGCTCCTTTTCTTTTTCCCTAACTGATGCAATGTTTTATTTATCCCAAAACACAAAGTAATAATGTTATCTAAAGTATCTCCCTTACAAAAAAGAGAAAAAAAAAAAACCACATTTTATGGCTATCGGATTTTGTTTAATGAAACAATCTATATATGAAAAAAAGGTCAATTGTGCAGGTGGGAACATGAGTGCTTATAAAAGTGTCAATTTCGTACGGGTAATAAAATATTATATTTAATCTATCACACATTTTTATTCCGTCCGTTATTACACTGTGATACATTTTATTCAATATTATATTTTTTTTCTCCAATTGACTAGCAAAGTTATATTTTATGTTAATGTATATCAGTATATAATCATTTTTTCTATCTTTTTTATATTGTGAAGATCTAGTATCTAAATATCAATTAATTGGCCGTATTTCTAGAACAATTTCAAAAATAGTCTATAAAAGATATAGTTCACATTTTTATATTTGAAAAATCATAATAATTGTAACCAATTTTTAGCATTATCGAAATGTTGTAACGTTCAAACAAGTATAGATGTGATCTACTCGTTGTACACAACACATGTTTTACATTGATCAGGGTGCATACAATCTGGTGAAGAAATTAATATGTAGTTTAATCTTCTGCGTGAAAAGGTCCAAAAGGACTATCTACCGCTTGTTAATGATCCCCATACTATATTTTTTTTTTTTTTTTTGAGATATGCCCGTAGGCCCACACACCCACCCTATTTCCTCCACTCATCAGTGGGGATCGAACTCTAGTCTCTCCCGTAGGAGACCTGGTGCCATACCAGCTGCACTACACAGCGTTGGCATCCCCGTACTATTTTGAACCATAGAAATTAATTTGGCAGCCAGTCCTATTAATGTACAAGAAAATTACACCCATCTCTCACCACATGAGATCTGATCCCACGCGGGACGGTGCAGCGCACCCATCTGCACCGTCCGATCTGATCTCCACGGTTAAGGGAGCCCCGTGCATAATACCAGATTGATAGGCCCAAACCGTCCAGATCAGATCGGACGGTAAAGATGTGTGCGCTGCACCGTCCCGCGCAGGATGGGATACGGATTCCATCTCTCACCTTTCTTTCGTCACCCTCTCCGACACCATCCCACACCACCACTCATCACCTCTGTCTCTCTCACCCGTGACTGTGGTTTCTTTTTAAAAAAAATAAATAAAGAATATGTCCTTTTTAAATGTAGATAAATTTTACCGGAGCATTGTATCTTTACATCTGTGCTGGAAATTCAAAAAAAAAAAAAAATTCATATCATATTTGCTTTTCACAGGCTCAGTATTGTGAATATGCTGTTCGTGGTGAGATTTTCAATTATGCACAGGTATGAGATTAGTTATACCTTAAATGTGTTATTTATTAGGGACATTTTGTTTAGAAATTCCTGTTTTGATCCTTGAGATTAACTGTTAGCTATGTAATTAAGTACCAAAAAAGAAAATAGTAAATGCAAAAAAAAAAAAAAAAACTGAAACGAAAGGTTATATCTCTGTGTTTTCTATAATTGGACCTCCACCAATGTTGAAAAAAAAAGCATAACATTACATGAAGAAACCGAACAGAATATTGCTCCCAATTCAAGGCTGACAAAATGCTTGGCAGGAGAAGCTGGAACAAAAAAAAAAAAAAATCCAGGATATCGTTCTTTTGATGAGGTGTCACGAGTACTTTTTTTTTTTTTTTTTTTTTTTGATTTGAATGTCACGAGTACTCTTTGGCCAAAAGTTAAAGAAGTATTAAAATTTGACTCCACGTTGATACCAAGTTTTCTTCAATTTTCTTCAGCAGATGATTATTTATTTCAACCTTGGAAATCCCCAAGCTTTTGGTCAAAAGTCAATGACATTCTTTCGTGAGGTCTATAATTTGAGTAGTATATTTCAGTATATACTATCTAGTGAACTGCGTCGAAGAGTATTTAGTATCGTTGCCATCATAAGAGATTTGACCATGGACCATAACCATCCTACCGTTCACTGACATTGACATGCCAACATGAAATTTTCCGGTATCTGGTCAAAGGTCAAAAGATTTTTTTTTTTTTTTGAAAGGCATAAATTAAAAAGGTTAAAAGATTGTTGTTCAGGTAGCTTAGTTAACCATTCAAAAAAAAAAAAGAAAAAAAAAACAAAGTAGCTTAGCTATGATTACTTGAACAAATATAAGGGAGTGGTCGAGTATATATACTATGAAAATTAGTATTTCAATGATTTAGTTTTAGATTATTTATTTAAGTTTACCGTATCAAATCCCAAGATTCAGATTAAAAATCGTTGCATCATGTGATCACAACAAGGTTAACAAATCGTTGCATATGTGGTGAAGAAAAAAACCACCAAAACAAAATAATAAATAAATAAAATACAAAATACAGTGGGAACATCTTATCATCATATAATCTTATAATCTTTAATAAATTTGTAACGTATACCTTCTTAATTTAAATACCTCTGCAATTATTTGTATTGTTATGTGTACGTCCCAGAATATGGTGAAGAGACAGAATCAGAGTGTTGGGAAAGATTGGATTCGGAGCTGGGGATTTCTTCTTAAACGGCTATCAGCGTAACAATATCTCGACAAACGGCCATGAGTGATATGATATTTACATAAAGAGCTAAGGCGCAAGGTGCTTGTACGCCTTATTTTGACCCCCCAGTAAGGCGCAAGGTGCTTCTGCGCCTTACATGTTAGGCCCCAAACCAAACTACGTCTTACCCCTTCATTTTCTGCCGACCACTGTACATATTTTTAGCCTTATTTTAACGAAAAAAATAGATGAGACGCAGATCTAACCTGCGCCTTACCCCAATTTTAACGAAAAAACAGTAAGGCGCACATCTAACATACGCCCTACGTCCTATGACCTTCAATATATATTGACCCTATCCCAGTCCTCACTGTATTCTTTCAGTTTCCCTCATAACGCCATTTTCACTGTTTTTACTATAAGAAGCAACCGAATGAAAGATTGATCTGAGCTACATTCCCTTCGAGGTCAGTTTCATATATTTTAATTAATAAATACAAACTGTTATTAGGCTAACTGTAATGCTTTCCTTCACAAGAATGAATCTTAAACCTTAAACTATTAAAATGATTAATAAATTGTTATTTTTTTAATTAGGAGGCAAGATGTTTGTTAATGTATACACTGAGGGAAGCACTTTACATGGAGTGACAGGGATATATTATTCTCAAGGTCCAACTATAAATTTTCAGGCACATGAGAACATGACCTTGAATGAGTTAAAGGGCCAAATATACAATCTTTTGCAAATTCCTCATCAAGGTAATGACTTGAATATTCGAATAAGATACAATGCGGCACCCCCTCCGAGTGTTTTTTTTTCTGAGCTCCAAATAATTGATGATAATACTTGGAGTATGGTTGTTGTAAATCTTGCACATTGGGGTGTCATGGAGTTATTTGTTGATGTTGTAGCGGTTGCCGGTTCTGATATTCCGGGACCTAGCTCAAGTCAAAGACCCAGAAAAAGAGGGGCAAGAACAAGAAGACAAACAATTGAAGATATTTCGGTCCCTGTACCCGACTCAGATCATGTATATGACTCGAGCCACATCCCATCGGAAAGGGACGAGGCGGAAATAGATTTGGAAGTCGGGCTTGAAGACATTCAAGAAATGAGCGAATTTTCAAACCTTTATGCAGATGATGAAGTGAATCCACATGATCGTGTCCGGCACCTAGTGTTTTCAGATGAGATGCCATTCGAAGAAATATCTGGCAATAATAATTTTTTCAATGTAGAAAATTTTAGTGATGGTCTGGGGGATGATGAAGAAATAGAAGATGATGATGATGATGATGAGGCACCTGAGACATCCTATCAGGTTTATTCGCAACTGGCCGGACGGTCAGACACCCATCCAGTCCCATCATTTAATGTCATTGACGATATTGTGCGAATAATGGGAGATGGATCTTTTTTTCCATGTCAAGATTATGCAACCGATGATGGATTAGTGGAAGCATCAATTTATCGATTAAAGGCACATCTGAAGTGGGTGGTACATGACCATCATATAAGAATTAACAGAACATTTAAAATAAAGAAGTCAAATGCATTGGTATATACCATTATTTGCACAGAGGAGAATTATCGGTGGAGGTTGTATGCAGCTCGAAGGCAAGAGGATAGTGCCTTTGTGATCAAGAAGCGTCAAGTCTCACATACATGTGTCGTGACTGAAAATAGACGTAATCACCCTCATCTCACAGCTCCATTTAAACTGTTAAAATTCAAAAATTTGTTTTGAGTAAACCAGCTGTCCAAAAAAATATGAAAAATGTACAGCGGCCGTGTCTAAGTATGATATAACTTCAGTTAATTTTTTACTCAATTCCATGTAGCCATTTCTGATATAAAAATTATTTTGTGAGCTGGCTGAACTGCAAACCTGACAGTTAGACATCTACTTGGTTTTCAATTTGTTATTGCCATTCTGCTTGGACTCAGGGGTTCAAACTTTCAGAGTTGAAAATAGACATGCAGAGGAGCCTGGTGTGATTTTTGGGGATTTTTTAGAGGCTTATTACTGGGGTTTATGACTATCAACATTATGACATATTTTTCTGGTAAAGGTGCTGTAATTTAAACTGTTAAGATTAAAATATTTTTTTTGACTAAACCAGCTGTCCAAAAAATATGAAAAATTTACAGGGGCCGTGTCTAAGTATGATATAACTTCAGTTAAATTTTTATTCAATTCAATTAAGTCATTTGTGAAATAAAAATAATTTATTGCACTGGCTGTAATTCTGTTGTTATGTTTCAAGAAAAGCAAAAACTTAGAATTACTTAATCAGTATAACATGTTAAAGTTAATCCATTCCTGCCGCATGACTCGCTGCGGTGTGTACATCTCAACGATCCAGAACCATATCAAAGGCCCCTCGTAGTACCATAGTCTCTGCTCTTGTTCATCTCGACATATCTCTGGAAGCTCGTCCATGATGCCATCATACTGGGTCCAGTTCACATCATCGTCAACCAACTCCTCGAACTCTCGTCGATACGTGCTTATGTTGTACCTTGCTGTGTCCCTAAAATCATGCGGGATGAGCCAAAATAATCCATATGGTGCACCGCCTAATCCCACAGCACCAAAATCATGACAAATGGGCCTACCAACTGGAAATCGAGTCCAAGACCACATTTGTAGCAGAATGAGTGGTGCGACGATCTCTCGTGATGATCCAAAGGCCCGACACAATCCCCGATATAGGAAAGCAAGCACTGCGGATGCCCAACTATATATCCTCGGTCTCTCACTATATATAATCTGAACAAACATAGCGTATAGACGATCGAAGTAGTCAGGGGAACATCACTGATCCAAACAGATCCATCATATATGAACGAGCGAAGTATAGAACTTGCTCCTCATTTGCATCTTCCGGCAATTCCGCCGCAACAAACTCACGGTCACTTGTCGTTGGGGGCACCCAGGGCTCATGCAACCACCCCATCCTCATGTGAAATGTTCCAGGAGGTCGTCGAAAAGCTGCCCATGCCTCATCTCGTCTGAAAGTTGATAACACATCATCCTCCCAATGGTCGTCTGAAATGCCAATAACAGGTGCGCCATTGATCGGCAGGCCCCATAGACAACTAACATCCTGAAGTGTCACGGTGATCTCACCGGTCGACAAGTGAAATGAATGTGTCTAACGCCTCCACCTCTCTACTAGCGCGGTAATCAAGCTATGATCGATGCTTAACTCAGCCACTCTAGCGATATGTTCCAAACCATATTGTTGTAAGATTGGAAGGATCCCGAAATGTCATACGACGTGATCCTATAGAGCCAATCTGGCTGCAATTTGAAATAATAAATAAACAATAAAGATGCACGCTATGAATATCAATAGAATAAGATATGTTCTTAACATCATTTTTTACAACATATATACATTACAAAATATTAATAGTATATGCACGCTATGAATATCAATATAATAATGTGCATATATGTTCAATAAATTTCATACTTACATCACTATATGCACGATTTGATGCATGTCTCGCATTCATGTTTAATAATGTACCCTCATGCTCTGATTGGGCAACTTGATCTCGGACTTGACCATCCCTACGACCATGAGCAGAACCTCGTTCTCGTCCTTGACCATCCCCTCGACCATGAGAAGAACCACCACGCGTGCGTACCATATCTACCAAATCAAAATATAATTTATTTATGCATTCAATTAATTGTGAATTTTCTATGGCTACATTATTATTATGCTAATGCAACTTCATGGCCATATCAACTGGTAAAGTACTGAACACATGTATACATATATATGTTGTATACCATACATATATTCAAGTATTAACCACTAATTTAATACAAATTTTGGACTTCTTAAAAAAATCCATTAAGAAAATAAAAATAGAAATATTAAAAATTTATATTAAATTAATGTATTTTAATATATCCACAGTTTGCATGTTTCTAATTCAACTATCTAAATAAAAAAATTACATAATTTAAAGTATGTACTGGAGAAGATACTCACAGTTTGCAAAAAAAAAAAAAAAAATTGAGAAAATACTCACTAGAGGGAGGGCTGGTCTGAGTGTAACAGAGATGATGAAGTTGGAGAGCTACTGTGAGAGTAGGGCGCACTGAGAGGGCAAGGCACAATCGTAGGGAAGAGGAGGTGGGGACTGTGAGGTTCACTGGGAAGCGGCCACTAGGGGTTTTTCTTTTATTTTGTCTTGAGTTGTGAATTGAAAATAAGAGGAGGGTACGTGGAGCTGTAGGGAATTAAGAAATGATGGGGTGCTTGAGGGTAAGGCGTTCATTAGATGTGTGCCTTTTTATTTTTTATTTTTTTTTTCTATAACAAATAGAGTACGGTGGGATAAAAAAAAAATTAAGGGTTAGGCTCAGGTTCTTTTGGGGCCTATATTGGTTAGACGCAGAAGCTGCTTGCGCCTTATTCGAGGATCAAAGTATGGCGTAGAAGCATCTTGCGTCTTGGCTATTTAAGTAAATTTTATATAGAGCATGGTATTTTGTTGAGCTATTGTTTTCGTCAGAGCCGTTTAAGAAAAAAACCCCGGAGCTGCGCCCTGCACCCCTATATAATAATTATTGTCCTCAGGTTAGCAAGGTCACACCATGGACCCCAAATAAGATTCTATTAATTCCAGATCCATTGTTACAATTTCCTACATAGTATTGTATGTATCTCCTCACTGACATGCATATGTAACTATAATGGTCCCATATGTCAGAACAATGTTATTGATTATGTTTGAAGGATATGCAACGTAGATTTTATAGTTTATAGGAGGCTTGATTTTGACTTTTTGAGTAAAGAATGGAGAGAAGGGAAAAGGCCTGCAATTAGGGATGAAAACGGATCGAATTTTATCCGATCCGATCCGCATCCGGATTCGAAAAATAGCGGATTCGGATGTTAAAATCCATATCCGAACGGATACGGATGCGAATACGGATTTTTTTAAGCGGATGCGGATGCGAATGTGGGAAGACATATCAGTGCGGATACGGATGCGAATATGGATAAATATCCGTATCCGAAATGTTTTAAGAAACGGATATCCGAATATGCTCGGATCTCCATGGCGAGGTGCTCTTATGGGGCTTGTCGAGAGCTGAGAGACAAGAGGCAAGCACAATGGTACCCGACAGGAGTGGATTAAGAGAATAAATTCGAGTACGAGAGAAATTATCGCTAGGAAGAAAGAGTAGAGAAGTAATCGTATTAATGAAGAAGAAAAGAGGAAGGGCATGGAGTCATGGACGCGAAATAGGGAGAAGGTAAACTCAGAAGTAAATAAAAGAGTTGGGATCGGCATCTTCTGCGGCAGAACTAAAATGAAAAGTGCAGTACCATTTTTTTTTTCCGGAAAAGTGGTCCATATCCATTCATAAATTGAAAATATGAGAGTACATCATTATCATTAACTTCTGAAAATTAAAAATGAAAAAGAATATCTTTCATATATAATTTAAATAATTTCATACCAAGAAAAAAATTATTTCAATTAAATGAAATTTTAATTAAAGTTTATACAATGAAACACTTAATACTAATTAATTCAACGGAATTAAAAATATCACGTTGAAGTTACATTTGACATTTTCTTGATTTTAGGTAACGTGCCAACACTATTAGATGCTTTAGAAGAATGTGATGGAACTTCTATTTAGTCAATGCGCACAAGATGGTTTTAACTCTAGTGTTATAGAAGACGTCTTATTTGATGACTTAGGCTTTATTAGATGGGATGATAATTATTTTGTTTATGATAAACATGATGTACATTTTGGAAATAGCATCTTAAATAAATAAAAAAGATTAAAATGCAATCCGTATCCGACAAAATATATTCGTATTCGACTCCGTATCTGATAATATCCGAACCGTATTCATATCCGCTTAATATCCGAACCGTATCTGTATCCGAACGCATCCGTATCCGGAAAAAAATATGGATGCAGATATGGGAAGACCAACATCCGCTCCGTATCCGATCTGTTTTCATCCCTACCTGCAATACATAAAGCATTTTGATTTGACTAGTCTATGTGCGTGCTTGAACCGCTACATTCATTAGAATAGTATTTTAATTAGCAAAACTATAAATCCTTATATAAGTATAAAAAGTCAACATAAAAACCATCTTAGTTTTTTTTTTTTTTTTTTTTTTTTTGAGAAAAACCATCTTCCTTGGAATCCTCCTATTACCGCTAATCTTATAAAAATCTTTAATAAATTCCTGCACGACTAGGTGTGCCGACGGTATATACATTAACTGTTTTCCGTCGCCATTCCGTCCATACGGAACGAGTGGCAGAACAATGGAGCATTCCATTCGATAGAGCAGAACGTGAAATGGAATGGTCCGTTTCGTCCACGTTTCAAATACGTTCTGTTCTAAAATTTTATTGGTTTGAAATTTAAGTATAACAGAGGATTGAGGGGAAAGATTTGTGTCAACATAATGTCGACTAAGCAGCTCCGAAAAAAAAGTAAAAAATCCATCCCAGACCAGCTGAGGTCGACCTAGGATTTTTCGCCTCCTCTTCTTTTCCCTTATTTCGTTCCCATTTTCTTCGTCCTTGCGCCGAATTAACTTCGATAATCTCCTCCTCACCTGACAAGATGACATCTCTCACACCTCACCTCAGTCTTGCACTCTCTTTGTCTCTCAATCTCTCTTCCTTGCACGCGCAGTACTGTTGCCTCCTTGTCTAAAAAATAAATGATTATCGCTGATCTCAATTTACCCTATAAATCCCTAGCTTTTCGTGGCTGTGGATGCGTTTGGCTGTCGATTTCTCACAGGTTTCCACCAAACAATGACAATTTGAGGCTGATTTGACGGATTAGAGGCTGAGAAAGTGTGAGACGGTGACAGATCTGATGGCCAAGGCAGCACAGCCAGCAATAGCATGTATGGTTTGGGTCAATGAAATGATGATGCTTTTGGTTATATCTTGGCTATTTGAAGGAAGAAAAAGAGAGAGGCTAAGACAGAGGCTGAGAAAAGAGAGATACGGCGATTGAGAGGAAGAAGAAAGCAAATGTTTTTTTCTTTATTTTTCCTTAATTTTTCCTGTTGATTTTTTCCTCTTTATTTTTCTATTTCCTTGATTAAGTTTTTTTTTCCCTGTTTCCTTCTTGAAGGTTATTTTGATTTTTGAGGTTGCAACTTGCAACTTGCAAGCATGGCAGAACAAGAGGTAGATGTGCCTGGCATTTCTTCAAGTAATGAGTATGATTTTTAGTTTGTATACTTTCAAATTTGCTATTTAATGCGTTATCTCCTTGAGCTGATTAGTGATTACTGCTTGTATCTGTTGAAATGCATTTAATGCATTTATTGTTTGAACAGATTTAACTAATTTAATAGCTAATCATTGAACTGATTTCAACTGATTTGTCTGTTGAAATGCATTTAATGTTGGAGTTATGTCCTAGAAGTCAATATTTTAATGACTTAGTTTTAGTTTATGTAATTGATGATATTTGATCATTTGTTCCTAGAGTTTATTATTGACAGATCATTTAGGTTGAGGATCTGAATTGTAGATCTCTGTGAATCATTCATTAGAATGACAATAATAAATCTAAATTATCCATAATCTTGATAATTAACAAGGAACATTAATTATCATATAAGATTAGTATGCAAGTTAAGTAATGATTAAGTTCTACTAATCATAGGTAAGGAGTTACCAACTTAATTACATATGTGTATGTTATTGGAACATAGCACATGACATGACCCAATGAAATAAATATATGGATTGTGTTATGTGTCATTATTTATTTCATATGAGTTTGATTCTAAGTTTGAGATGTTCAACATTTCCAATGAGGATAGGTTCAATAAATATCGTCTAACGTTGATTCCTGATAAAGGCTGCTATACGGACTTTATTTACGTTCTCTTGAAATTGTGCGGAGAAAAGTTGTTTATCAAGAAAACCGTATGTTCCTCATTAGTATACCTACTCTTTTGGACGCCCCTTGATAGAGTTGGATCGTTTGCATACAAACTAGACGATCATCTCTAAGATCAAGAAATGTATAATCTGCAAGAATGACACATTCCTATTTTGGATTATACAGTGATATCATGTGACATAAGAATCAAAATAAAAAAAATTATCTATTTCTTATGCAGGATTGAAATACTATAAAAGTATAGTATTTATTTATGTTAATTAGGAATCATAACGTGTTACTAGATACCGTTTATGATTATTGGAAATAAATAATGATTTAATTTCCATGGCCAACATGATATAAATCCTCGAGGGTCATACGAATAAAAGGCTCTTAATCAACAGTGTATTGATATTAGTTTATTTGCATTGGAGAATGCAAAATATGATAAGTTGAATAATTAATCGTATACCTTTATGAACCGTTATGATTAATTATATCAAGGGATCATATGAAACTAAATTAATGTAAAGTCTAATCCATTAATAATTATCAAGAAGTTGATATTTATTTATGCCTCAATTCAATTAATATAATTATGTAAATTATATTAGTTAATCGGACTATCTTTTAATATATCGATTTGGGCCAAACTTTAAATGTAATTAAAAAAGAAGATTAAAGGGAACTAAAGACCAACTAATATGGGCTTGGAAGCCCATATTAAGGCCTGCCATATTTTTGGGGAGTGGTCCCCAATGGTTTGGTCAAGTTGTCTATATAAGGACCACTTAATTGTAGAATTAGGGCAAGCATTCTCTCTCTTCTCTTTTCTCCTTTTCCTAGCCGCCACTTTCTTCTTTGGGGAGAAAATTTTAGTTCTAAAATTTTGGTTTAATTATTACATTTTGGTTAGGTCTCATTAGTTGAGATTAGATTTCCTTAATTAATTAAAGAGTTAATTGAAGAAGGGAAGCCATTGGATTAGGCGATTTCACGCGTTTCGCTAGCACGAAACAAAGTGAAGTTGATTAATCCTTTTGTGGACCTTAGAAATGAGAAGAAGGAAAGAAGAGAATACCACCGACCTTCATACCATGATCGAGCCTTCTATTTATGAAAATAGAAGAGGTATAAATCTCCTACCTTTCTCATGTGCTATTAGTCTTAATTGCTAGATTCTTGTATTTGTGTGCATGTTAATTTCTATTAATTAGTAATAAAAATTAAAATTTCATATGGAAAACACTTTCTAATAGTGGTATCAGAGCCAGGTTGTAATTAAGACTTTATGGCACTTAATTAAGTGAGAAATTGGTAATTAATGGACTAATTAAGTTGATGCACTCATTTGCTGCTTGGAACTTCTTATTTTATGTGGTTTTGCGTGTTTATTGGATTTAATAGATCTGTGAGTTGTGAGTATTTTGCCTCTGGTTTCACCTCAATCCAAGCAACAATGGATTTTTGGTGAATTTTTTCGTGACGGTGCGCAGAACCAGTTTCTGTCTGACCAGATCTGAATGTTCAGGCATGAATCAATTTATTTTGTAAATGAACTACTGTTTTTATTGGCTAAGAAACTTATAGACATGTATGCCTCTCAGCCACACCAATTTGGCGGCGTGGTTTGAAGGATATCTATTTATTTTAAGTGATGAAAGGTCCAAACCGTCTGACCGGTATCTTATACCGGCTGGATAGTTTGATGAACTGGTATTGATTGAGATTTTTTCTGAAAAATCTATTTGAATGGAAATATTATATTTCAAGTCCTGGTTCTGTAAAAATTAATTCACTCGATTTAGACTAGTTTTGGTACCTTAACGTAACTGAAACTTTTTCGTCATCAGTCTGTTTCAGAACTGAGGTTTAATATTGTTTAAGCCTATTAAACTTGATGAAATTGTATAGGTTACGTATGGTTTCCTTTCATGACTTGTTAATCAAGAGTTTCTAGTTTGTTTTATTGTAAATTTTGTTTGCATTAAATCTGTTTGGAAGATGATCCTATAGCCCAATCGGTTGAGACCAAAAACAGAATTTCTCTAATGGTGTTTTAATACACAATCTGAAATTTGTCTTTTTTGGTTCTCCCAAATGGTAAGTGATCTCTTCATGAAACTTTAACAGATAGTTACTCTCACTATAAGGAATATGCATGATTTATTTCGGATTTTTTGGAGACCGAAATATTTTGGATTTTTTCGGGTCCCAATTGCATTAAAAGTTTTTTCTAATTAATCAATTAGTTGATATGCTAATTAGATTAATCCTTATTATCCTCCTTTAAAAAAATTCGGATGTTCAAATGAATTTCAAATGGTTTAAGCAAGTTTGTTGTTTTAAAAGTTGAGCCTGCTTTACACGGAAACCGCAAGCGACAAGCGATGTGCAAAAACACTTAAATGTTCGTTAATTATACACAACTTACACACGCAGGGGTACTTGTGCTAACTTGTTTTTGTAGGAGAATCGTGGGTTTGATATGGCCCAAAATATCAATGCCTTGTGGTTTGTAATGAATGCATGTGTGAATGTGTGTAAGACCTTTGGTGCCATTGATAATTAATGTGGATTAATTTTAATGTAATTTGTGAGGCTTGCATGTCCCTAAGGTTAGGAGGGATTAGGAATTTTCACTTGTATTTTGTTACTTTCATTATATAGGATTAGATCTATATGATTAGTGAGAGGGCTTGATTAGATTAGATTTGCTACATGGTGATGCGGCGAAGCTAATGCAAGCGGAGGCCATACAAACCCACAACAATGCTTGAGATGCTTATTATGTGAATGTTTGAATGCTATGAAGTGTCATAGGATAGGTATGGATGTATGATTACATGACCAACAAACAAATTCGCATAATGTTTGTCCTATTAATTTGATTAAGCCGACCGCCCTCCTTCTCTCTATCCCTTTCATGTCGTTCGGTGTCCAAATGACGCATTCCGCCGACGAGGGACGTCATTGGTCAACCCTCGGAAGTCAGAGTGTAAATTGGATTTACTAAGAGCAAATAGATGTGTTACTTATCGATGGACCCTAATCGGATTGGACATTGTGGTGAAGTTTGTGGATGTATATGAGATATTTCACAAACCAAGAGTCATATGATTGATATGATTGGTTGGAGAACCTACCTTATCTAGTTATTTTGGTGTCATGCCGACGCTGGCCCTATCTCAACGAAAATGGAGATCTTGGAAACCCGACTACATTTGGGACATTAATTAAATGTAGTGGGAGTTATGTTTATCATTATAAATAAAACATTGCATAAACTAAATGACCTTCAAATTGAAATTTTTATAGATGTTAAACGTGTTAATTTCGTTGCAATCAATCTTTGAAATTGAACATGTTCATTTCTAAAAGTATTTACTTCGAAAAGTAATACCAATTCCTAAGACAAGTTCTTAGAGAAGAGAAACTTGAGTATGTTAATTTCCAAAATTTTTCTCGACCTCACAAATGTAGCATCGCAATGATTGATTAATTTTTACGAAAAGTTATTCAATAATAAAGCGAATGCCGATATCCTTATTTTGGAATTTCTAGACGTTTGAATTGAAGAATTCATAAGGACTAGATTATAACTCTTACGCTCTCACTTACTCAAGAAGGAGTTCTTAGTGTAAGTAAATATTGACTCAATCATTTATGATAGAGTAAAAGAATATGAGTTAACAAAGAGATTCTTCTATAAGAAAATACGTGAATGTTTCACTGGGCTTACAAATGGAAAGATTTAAGTAGCTAATTGACAACTAGATATTAAGATCTCCAATTTCAAGGATTGTTAATATTGTCATGTGATCTCTTCCAATGAATGAAGGATATAGTGTTATCTTTATGCACACTTATTGATGCAAAAAGGTGATTGGTTAAGTATTCAAGAAATACTTCGCCAAGGTATGAGTTGAGACTTCAAGACCCTCACGTGTGACCGTGTGTCTCATGAGATGTTTCATTTGCCATTTATGGGAGGCACTTGAAAGGTTGTCTGAAGTACCATGATAATAAAGTTGGAAATGTTCAAAACATGTTACATGGTACTAGTTCAAACCAGGTACTAGTTCAAACTAGTAACTAGGTACTAGTTCAAACCAGCTTAGGATGAAGAAACAAGGTGGAATTCCACCTACTTGATGCTTAATCTTGTCTTGGAATTAAAGAAGGCTATTAGTAGGTATGTTGTACTTGATTCTAACTTTGCATTGTACCCAAATGATCAAGACTGGGAGCATGTAGAAGCATTGGTATGTCATTTGAAAGTGTTCTATGATGTGACAAATAAATTGAGTGGCACAAAATACCCCACATTGAATCTGTTCTATGCTAAATATTGTGAGGTGTATCTTACTCTCATTAAAATGTCCAACAGTCCTTATGCTTTTGTTGCTAATATGAGTCATGAAATGAAAAATAAATGGGACAAGTATTGGAAGGCTAAAAATGTGGTATTGGCAATAGCTTGTGTTCTGGATCCTAGGTTCAAATTAGATGTAGTTGAGTACTACTTTAAGATGTTGCATCCAGAATAATGCTCTAGGTTCATGAAAAATCTAAAGGTTTGTTTGAATCAATTGTTCAAAGAGTACTTAGATGCATACTCAAAAGACACTCATAACCAAGCTAACACCTCGACAGCCTCATCTGCACAAATGAGGTAATAATTTCAACCTAGTGAAATTTAACTTTTCATTTAATTTTTCTGCTTGTTTAAATATCTCATCAATATGTTATTTGATAGGGCAAGTGGCATTAGTGATACAAGGGCTGGGTTAAAAAGCTTTTTAAGTGGTAAGAGGAATTCCGAGCCGACAAAAACTGAGTTGGAAGAGTATTTATCTGATGCCTTAGATGGAACAAGTTTGGATGTAGACAATGTTTTAAATACCGTACCGGCAATCAAACCGGTGAGGCTGTCGGTATGGGGTTTTTTAGAGGTTTACTGGTTTTATTGGTTTTTAAACCGTGTATAATAATATATAAAGGTCTGTTCAAATCAATAGAATCCTACAGCCCAGTGGTTAGATATGTTGGGTTTTATGGTAAAGATCAGGGTTCAATTCCTTGTGTCAACATATTTTGTATTGTTTCCAATTTCACTTGGTTTATTTTTCTGGTTCGAAATAATAAACCGGCTGGTTCAATTACCGGTTTTCCCGGTTTAAACGGTTTTCATCCTGTTTTTTCTAATTCGACAACATTCCGGTTTTATGGTCTAAACCTACCGGTACGGTTTTTTATACACTGGATGTAGATTTTGACATCCTAGCATGGTGGAAACTACAGGCCCCTAAGTATCCTGTAATGGCTCGATTGACAAGGGATATCTTGGCTGTTCCTATTTCAACGGTGGCCTCAGAGTCTACATTTAGTACAGCTAGTAGAACTCTAAGTCCAACCAGAAGCTCTCTAAATGATGAGAGCTTAGAAGCTCTTATATGTGCACAGGATTGGTTGAAGGCATCATTTACAGGTATATACTTTTGTTATATGCCTTGATATATATTTTTTTTAAGTTGATACACTTTAATTGTTAATGCAAAAACTGGTGGATACTTTGGAGATGTTGTTTGGTCAAGTGAGCCCTCTGATGATACTATATGTGGCAGTGCTAGTGGCAGCCAACCATGAGGTTGTGTGACCTTGTTACTTGCTTGTAACTTTGGCAGTGAGGCCTCTCAGACACTACCTTTTATGTATGCTTATTTTGCTTCTTTTGTTGGATGGAAGTGGCATCAAGTGTTGCCTTATTTTGTATGTGTATGTGTTGCCTCTCTTGAGACCATGAAGTTGAGACAATATGTGTATGTGTTGCTATTACACTTGTGCATCAGTGCATGTATGTGTATGTGTGGCTATTACACTTGGCGCTTTGGATCCCAACAACTGAGTTTCTATGATGATACATCATACATGATACATGTATTTATTCTAGTTTTTATGGCTGAGAAAGATTTCTGAATTCTGAGAAACTTCTTTGGGATCCAAGTGGGTCAGTGTAATACTTGTGTGGCTATTAATACTTGTGTAATGCTTTTCAAATTGTTGTATGAATGCTTTTATTTGGTTGTAATACTTGTGTGGCTATTAATACTTGTTGTATGAATGCTTGTGTAATGTTTTTTCTTTGCAAAATTTTAAGTTTTTTAAGGTATTTTGTAATTCAAATGTTTGAACGTTCCATAACGTTTATGAACGTTCACAGAACGGAACGCCAACGGCAGAAAATTTGATGTGCCGTTAGTAGAACAAAACGTCAAACGAAAAAATGCTATATATTGTTCATCCAATGGAACGGCAAACGAAATGGGCCATTCCGTTGTCGTTGTAAACGTTAAACATGTCTATGCACGACTATAATAAACTCTCTCCTCCTCTCACACGGTCACACCCGTGATGCATTCCCATCCATCTTGCCTCTTTCATGCACCTGTCTTCCTCCTTCTCTCTCAACTGCGAACTTACCTCTTTCGCCTCTCTCCGACACCATCCTACACAACCACTCATCACATCTCTCTCTCCCTTCAGTCTCGCCACCCAAACTCAACCAACCCAGTCTATAAAAATGCATCAAAACAGCCATCTCTCCCACCCATCCTTATTCCTTAGTCCTTTCGAAGTTCAAACCCCTCACTTGCCAAAAAAATGACTTATAAGTGTGTATTTTGCAACGCCAATTTTTCAACACTCAACCTCATCAACGGCCATCACGCCACCAAGCATGGCCTACGAGCTCTGACTGAGGCGGAGACTATCATAGCTACCACCAACAGCCCCAAACCAACTTTTGTCAACCCGAGTCACTTGGGTTCTAACCCCGCCGACAAGGTGGGGAAAGCCCAGTACCCTAACAAGAGTGACCTCTCCAAGTAAGTGGTGGTCGGGGTTAATGTTGTGTTAATGTGTGCTTCATGTGGTGCTGGGTCAGAGGTTTGAGGTGCTGTTTTAGCCGTAGTTCTTGTATTAAGCGTGCTGTATGTGGTGTTGTGATGTGTTGTTTGTTATGTGTGCTGTACTTGTGCTTTGCTGTGATGCGCTATGCTGAACGAATAAAGTTGTGTTCTTGTTTTTAAGCTAAATAGTCTAATTTGACCAATTTCAAAATAATGGAAGGGGTTTATAGTATTATATATAAGGATGTCCGTGGACTGTTGGACAATTTGGTGTTGTCTAGAAATTGCGCAATACTTATGATATCTGCATATAATGTCTGTATATACGAACTACATATGATATCTGTATAAACGAATTGTATATACGAACTGCATATATTAAATTACACTATTAAAATATATATATATATAATGTAATAAGATATTTAATTTTTAACTAAAAAATGTACATGATGTATATGATCCCATAGCAACTGCTAAATGGCCGTTATCCACTATGACTTGAGATTGTCCGTTATGAACTTGTTATCCGCTATTTAAACCTTTGCCTAGTTCCCAACAACAGCGCCACCCAAACTCAACCTTACATCAATCTCAACATCAGCCATCAAACTCCATTCCCACCCAGCTACAAGCCTACATACAACAATGCCTTACAGATGCATCATGTGCAATGCCAACTTTGCCACCATCAAACTAATAAATGACCATCGTTTCAACAAACACCATGTTTCTAATCTTAATGATGCCAAAATAGCCGTGGCCCAGACATCCAATCTGAAACCTCCACCCATGAAGCCTGGGCACTCCGGCTCCCTCCTTGCAATAAGGTCGGGAAGAGCCACCCTAACAAAAGCGATACCACCAACAACTGAGTACGTGGTGGGCTTAGCTATGGTGGTGTGGTGGTGTGGTGTGCTGTGTGCTGTGGTGTATCACATGTACGTGTGCTGTGGTTTAGTTAGGAGTTAGGAGTTAATTAACTGTTTAGCATTGGCTTTATTTTAGGAGTTAATTAGCGCTGGGTTTATTTTAGCTACGTGTGCTGTAGTTTAGTTAGCTGTTTAAGGCCGGGTTTATGGTAGCTTCTGGAGTTTGGATGCTGTGTGCTGTCTTTGTGTGTTGTGTTCTTTGTAACCTATGTTGAGTGTTGTGTGTTGTTGTTAATATATGCTAGCTATGTTTTCTAATTAATCGTTCTTATGTGTCTCATCCTCATCCTCTTTATTTTAAGACATACACGTCGGATATTTAAGTCAACAACTAGAAGGGTAAAATGTATAATAATTGAGGTTTAACTCACAGTAAATTAAAGAATCTGAGTTCAACAAGAAAAATAATACACCTTTGAGAGTATGAGCGCAAGCGCAAGCAGAAAACAGTGTCTGCAGAAGAATAGAAAAAAATAATATAATTTATGTTCTTTTTACGTTTCAATCTTTTTTTCCTCAAAGAAAATAATAAATCATTTTTATATTTTTTGAATATCAAATTATATATTCAGGCAAAGTATTAAGAAATTCCAAAAAAAATCATTTAACCAAAATGATAGCGAAAGGAGAAATATAATATTTCAATTTCATATCTTATTAATATTCGTTAGGTGGTTTGTTTTCTCCTATCTATTTTTTTTGAAAAATTTGATCGACGGAATATAGTCAATAAAAAGTAAACCCTGAAGAGGTTATGTTTCATTATATGAAACAAAAGAGGTAGAAAAGAATCCTAGAAATCAAATTGTAAAAAAATAATTTTATTCAGAGACCAAATACTTTGTGCTGCTTAGTTCTTATTACGATTGTAAAACGAAAATAAGAGCATTTAAATCGAGAGATCTGTTGGCAGCCCAGGGGCCAAGGTCATATTATTATTTCTTTGTTACTCGCTATTTCGGCCCAAGCCCAGTGAAGGAAGTGACCGACTCACATAGTCACATCCTACAGGCTACAGATGAGATGAGAGGAGAGGAGAAAGCTTGCTAGTGAACTGACCTCGCCTGTCAGAACTCAGAAGTCAGAATCTCCATTCCATGCCATCCCCGTTCCCGTTCCCGTTCCCGTTCCCGTTTGGTACCAGTACCACTATTCAGTATTCACAAAAGAGGAGAGAAGACTGTCGTTGGCGTTTTGGATCTGTGGCATAATCGATCGTTGCATTCGCCCAGTGTAGAAAGGAAATGGCTCGACAGGACTAATGCTTTGATGCTTGAAAGTGCTTCGTTTTCTCAGAAGACGTGAGTCAAGTTTGCTACTGGAAGAATAAGCCCAGTGTTTCATAAAACATTAAAACTTGATAAGATGTGAGTCGAGTTTGGTACTGGTGCTTAGAACCACAATATTATCAGTGGACTCAGGTTGCATAAAACTTGATAAGTTGTCTTTTAGTTTTTCTTTCTTCTGCTGTTTGATATTACTTAAGGGTATTTGTATTGAAAACTAAGCACACATAGGCCTAACATCACCATTCTGAATAGCACTGAAAGGGTTGTAATGTTAATAAGCTAGTGTACACTGAAGACTTATTTATCAAGAATTTTACTTTTGACTTAACTAATTCCATGTATTTCACCTTGGAAAAGCACAGTTAGTGGAGAAGCAAAGATTAATTGAATTTTCTGATGCACTTCGAAGTCCGCTTAACTATTTTGATGAACCTGAGAATCTAAGGTTTATACATTTCAAGTATTCTCAGGTTGGCATGAGACTTTTGATTATTGCTATCTAGTAATCTAGTTTAGTAGCTGTGCTTTTTAGAAAGTTGTATTTGATTCTTATAAGTGATAATTAGTTCTGTGATTTCATAACCAGCCACAAGTTTCTGCCTTTCTTTTCACTAACAAAATGTCATATTTGTTCTCTTTAAACCTCACGTAGATGCCGTATAAACAATAAGTTGTTGGATGTCCAGTTTATATTTGAGCTTCATAACATTTATGGTTAAAAAAATTAAACTTTCAAACTTTAAGCATTAACATTTAATTAAACTGAAACGTGCTTTACTTTTATGTTTACCAATTCTTGTCAGGTGCCCTTACCTGTGTGAAACTAAGTAACTGACTATAAAATTTCATTTTGGCAGATGCAATTATCTGTACGACACATTACGATCGAGGCTGATACATGAGGCCAACCAGCTGGATGCCTTATGTGAACTTGTTGACATACTAAAAGTTGAGGTCCTTGGTGAACAGCTGAGCAGGTGAGATGAATCGGTGGCTGGGCTACGGCCTACACTGTAGAGAATCTTGCCTTCTGTGCTCGGACCCACATCAGCGAGGAGGTAAACATTCATTCAGAACTCTTCTTTTTGAATACTTGACTGTAAGTGTGAGGTTTTACATGAATAGGAATGGACAACCAAATAAATTATTGAAGTTTATTGCATATTCCTGTAGTATGATGCATATCTTACATGCTCAAATATATGTGAAAGAATGAACTATGATTTTGTTTTAGTTTATTTCATGAATTATTACATTCAGTTTTTCTAGTTAGTTTCCACATATCTCACATGCTCAAATATATGTGAAAGAATGAACTATGATTTTGTTTTAGTTTATTTAATGAATTATTACATTCAGTTTTTCCTGTTAGTTTCCACTTTCCACATCTGTAGAGTGGTTAGTTTGGGATCTTTTAAGGTAAAAGAGAAGAGTAGTCTATGAAAGAGATTTTTCCTGGTTTGTACTTTGTAGGCTATGCTTAGGGTAGTAATCTCCTATCTGACCCGGCCATAGACTTGTCATGCCAACCCCACCTAACCTGACTAAGACCTGACATGGTGCTTTAGTGTTCTCACATATCACCAGTTAGCAGCTCATGACTTATCTATATTGACCTAATTATCAGGAGTAGACATGGCAGTAACAAATATAATGATCGACTGTTTGGAATGGGTATTCGGTAGTGAACACGAAAATTATTTTAAAAGAATCAAACTGTCACGTTTGGGTTTGAATTCGTACTGCTGTCGGCTGACTGTGCTACAAATTAACCAAATTAACTTCTATCTTGTGTCTATTGTGTCAATTTATGATGTTATTATTTGAAAGACCAGGCTAGGTCTTATCAACACAACCATGCCCATCTTATGTGTGACATATGACCTTAAATGCACCTTTCAGAATTTCGCATTTTATGCTCAGGTAACTGGTAGTGCACTTCTTTTATTTGCATCTACTTATAAATCTGAAATCCTATGAGAAATTGGTATTTTCTATTTTTCAACAGCTTTCGAATTATCATCCGTCAGATGAAGATCTCGACTAACCCAAGAAGCTGGAAAGAACTGTGGAGGCGGCTCCCACTCCTCCTTGAGTGATACTGTCTGAACAGATTTGCTATGTTTATTAGGGGTATTTTGATGTATTTGAAATTAGCTTATACCCTTGCAAAATACTTATGTGGTGCAGTACTCTTTTCAAACATAGTAATTATGCATCAGTCCTACCTAAGATGGCATGCATCTTGGATACCTCTTTACTGTCCAAAGTACTCTCCAATTGCATCTTTACTCACCAACGAAAGGTTTTGTTAGGTTTAGAGATCAGCAGAGAAGGGACGTATTATTACTTCTATATTTTAGATGGAAAATGAAGTTCTTGTTTTCCTGTGTCATATTTAATATTTGTTTTTTTTTTGCTGCAGCATTGATGAAACTGTTTTCTTTTTTCGTAACTATTTTTTTTAAAAAAAAAACCTTGATGACTGATGTGGTATTTACCTTTTTAATCGTTTTTTTTATTTACTCATTTGTAGAATGAGGACAACTTTGATATATATGAAACGTGGTTCCAGCCACTGGAAATAACAATTTCATGCCTTTCAAAACTGTACCACTGCCTTGAACCAGGAATGTTTACAGGATTAGCCCAGGTACACATTCTCATTCCATCAATAGAAAGTTCACAATTCCTGGGGTTTAATCATGCTCTGATGCCTTTGTCTAGGAAGATGTGAAATTTTGTTCAATATTTATCCAGGTTTGTCAGAATTTTTTTATTATGAATTGGATTCAGTCAATTTATGTTTAATTTGGCTTTCTCCATAATGAGAACTAAAATTGTTTGGTTGGCACTATAACAAAATTTTAATTATGTAGCTGTTACATTGTGTTGTGCAGCTTATAACTATTACAAGCTTTGGTTGGGCGTAGATTATAAGGGATTTTAGGGGACTGGTTTGAACCTTCCATGGTGAAAAAGTGTTGAGTTATATTAGTTATTATGTTATTTCTAGTATTTATGTTATTTGTAGAAGTCTAGGATCTTATTTGTAAAAGTACGATTCTGGATTAATATAAAAAGGGAGCCTCTGTACAGAGGCCATAATCCCTACTTTTACTCTAATTCTTGTCTAAAACAATATGGTATCAGAGCCGGTTGACGACTGTGCAGAATTTCTGTCTTTGTGCTCATTCCTTCTCCGTACTCGATCTCTCTCTTTTCTTCTGCATCCTGTGCTTGTAGACCGCGTGTACACCAGCCAGCAGAGTCGCTTCTGTGAGCCGCGATTCTAGACCAGGAGAGCGACTTCGTTGGTGAGTCGCGCGTGGACCAGGAGAGCTGCTTCGTAGGTGAGCCGCGCATGGACCAGCCCTCTACTCGTTTTCTGTGGATCGCGTGTAGACCACTGGAGCAGCAAGCTTTGTGGACCGCGCCAAGGCCAGTTCTTCATCGATCTGTGGAACACCTGATCTTCTCTCTCTCGGTTTATTTTTCCATGTCTCTTCTCAAATTTATTTTCTGTCTCAATAAGTTACTGCAGATCTGTTCTAGTACATGTTAAAACCGTGTTCGTGTGCGTCCGCACGGTTTGAGTTTGAAACTGTTGATCTCGTCCTCTAGTTGTTTTGGTATTTGAGATATAGATTTTATTGTGAAGATGGGTGAACCTGTGACTACTAAGGAATTACAAGCCGTTATGGAAAGAATGGCTAGCTTGTTGAATGTGAAATTTGAGGAGCATGCATCCAGTAAGACTTCTGGATCTGTGTTAGAGCAGTCATAGGTGGTACAAAAGATAGAGTTGTTACCTAATGATGTCAAGCTTGAGGGGACGAGAAATTATTTGAGTTGGTCTCAAAGGGTGTTGTTGAACCTTCAGATAAAATGGCTTGAAGGATATGTGAATAGAGAGTGCAGTGAACCTGTTGACAAGTCGGGTATTATGAATAAGATAAGTGCTGCGTGGGTGAAATGGAATCATATGAATTCTCTGGTGGTTTCTTGGTTGTTGACATCCGTGTCTCCAGCCATAGCTGGAATGGTGGAGTCAATTAGAAGTGCAACAGATATCTGGAAGACTTTGGCTAAGATGTACTCTGGAGCTGGGAGTGTGATGATGTTGGATGTGGAAGAAAGAATTGATGCTACTATCCAGGGGGAGAAATCAGTTCTTGAGTATGCGGCAGAGTTGCGCCGTTTGTGGGCTGATTTGGATCACTATGATCCTTTGTCATTGAAAGATCCAACATATGTCCTTTGTGGGATGCAATACCTTGAAAGAAGGCATGTGGCTCACTTCCTAAAGGGTCTGAACTCAAAATTTAAGGCAAGAAGGGCGGCAATATGTCATTTTCCATCTCTCCCATCGTTGAATGAGGTCATCGCTTCGATGGAGGAAGAGGAGGTCATACAGAAGGTGATGGCATCTGAAACCTCACCTGTTGTTCGCTCGGCAATGGCAGTTCCTGGAGCCCAAATCAGAGATTACAGGGACTATTTCAATTATGTACAGAGAGGTGGTTATGGTGGTCGCGGACGTGGAAATAGATACAGGGGGCAAGGACCCCGAGGACGTGGAGGTCGATGTGTTGCTCATTTTGCCGCAACAGAGGAGCCCCAAGCTGCCACAGATATCCTGGAGCAGAATTGACAGAGCTGGAGGAATTGCGTCGGTTCAAGTCTCAAGTTGAGAACTCTAAGGGAAAAGGACAAGTCTCGGATGAGGTTGATGATAATGCCTACTTCGGTAATGTTGCTAGTTATGCACATGTAACTAAAGGTATTTAGGCACAGGCTTTTGCATCCACCAAATCGCATGTAGATTGGATTATAGATTCAGGTGCATCTAGTCATATAACAGGATCATCCAATGAATTTGTAGAATATTGTTCTAGTCAATAAATACAACTAGATACAGTCCAAATAGCTGATGGTACATCCCAACCTGTCAAGGGTATTGGTTCAGTCTATTGTAATTCTTCTATTACCCTACCATCAGTGTTGCATGTTCCTTCTTTTCCTGTTAATTTACTCTCTGTTAGCTCACTAATTGATCAATTGAATTGCACTGTTCTTTTTAATCAAAATACATGTTTGATTCAGGAAAAGGAAACGGGGAGGAGACTTGGGAATGGCAACAGGCGTGATGGACTTTGGTATTTGGATAAGGAGGCTGCTATGCTCGTTGCTGCTATTGGCAAAGGAGCGGAAGCAGAGGCCATGCTACAGCATAATAGATTAGGACATTTATCTTTTGAAAGTTTGAATAAATTGGAGCCATATTTGATAAATAAAGTAGATAGGGATAAACTATTTTGTGATGCTTGTGAACTTGGAAAACATACTCGTTATAGTTATAAAATGATTGGTTTAAGAAGTTTGGAGCCTTTTGCACTTGTTCATTCTGATGTTTGGGGACCATGTCCTACTACTTCTGTTAGTGGATTTAGATGGTTTGTTACCTTTATTGATTGTTACTCACGCATGACTTGGATATACATGATGAAACATAAATCTGAAGTACTCAAATGTTTTAAAAATTTCTGTGCTTGTGTGAAAACTCAATTTGGAGTGCAGGTGAAGGTCCTTCGAACAGATAATGAAACGGAGTATGTCAACAAAGAGTTTGCCAATTTTGTGTCTGAGCAAGGTATCCTCCATCAAACTACTTGTCCAGATAATCCAGCACAAAATGGAGTGGCTGAGCGCAAGAACAGGCATCTATTGGAGGTGACACGTTCATTAATGCTAAAGATGAACGTACCGAAGTTTCTGTGGAGTGAAGCATTTCTAACAGCAACCTATCTGATCAATAGGATGCCATCAAGAGTGTTAGGATGTCGGGACCGAGTGGTGATAGCAATCTGAGTGATGATGGGGATGGTGGTAATGATGGTGATAGCAATCTGAGTGGAAGTGGTGAAAATGAGAAACATGGGGAGCTGATAGTATATAAAAGGAGACCAAAACAGCCTGAGCATCATGAGCAGTCTGAATCGCCAGTTCCATTGAATGCCAATGTCCCAAGTAGCTCCTCCCAAGTCCTTCCTCAGATTCTCACTCAGAGTTGATAGGTAACAATTCTCCTCAAATTTCACTTCGTAGATCATCTAGAGTTAATGCTGGGAAACCTCCTGTTAAGTATGGTAATTGGGGAAATGATATTGCAAATTACATTTCATATGTATCTATTCCACCAGCATATAAGTCATTTCTTGCATCTCTAGATTCTGTGCCTGTACCAAACACATGGCAGGTAGCTAAGCAAGATCCCAGATGGTTCAGTGCCATGCAGGAAAAACTTCAGGCATTGAAGAAGAATGATACATGGGAGTTGGTACCTTTATCAGTTGGAAAGCGCGCTGTCGGATACAAATGAGTGTACACTGTCAAGCAAACTCCAGAAGACAAGATTGATAGGTACAAAGCCCGACTGGTTGCAAAAGGATATAGTCAGACTTATGGTATCGACTATGATGAGACCTTTGTTCCTGTTGCAAAAATAAGCACTGTGAGGATATTGGTGTCATGTGCTGCTAACTTCAATTGGCCACTACACCAGTTGGATGTCAAGAATGCTTTCTTGCATGGTGATCTTCAAGAAGAGGTGTACATGGAGATTCCACCTGGATTTGCTACTCCATAATCAGCTGTGAAGGTATGCAAACTCAAGAAGTCGTTGTATGGGTTAAAACAGTTTCCGAGAGCATGGTTTGATAGGTTCAGACTTGCAGTCTGTGGCATGGGATACAAGCAGTGCAATGGAGATCATACTGTATTCTACAGACACTTGAAAGGTCGTATCACTATCCTGGCTGTTTATGTTGATGATATTGTGATTACTAGAGATGATGCTGAGGAGATCATGCGGCTAAAAGGAAACCTTGGAAAGGAATTCGAGGTCAAGGATTTGGGGCAATTGAAGTATTTTCTTGTGATTAAAATTGCTAGGTCGAGGACGGGTATAGTACTTTCTCAGCGGAAGTATGCACTGGATCTTCTTTCAGAGACATGGATGTTGGACTGTAGGGTTGCCCCTACTCCTATCGAGCCGAATCAGAAGTTGTGTGCTGAGGGAGGTGACTCAGTGGACAAGGAGCAGTACCAAAGACTAGTTGGTAAGCTCATTTATCTATGCCACACTAGACCTGATATTTCTCATGCAGTGAGTGTGGTGAGTAGATACATGCATGATCCGAGAGAACAACATTTGGATGCTGTTCACAGAATTCTCAAATATATCAAGGGGAGTCCCGAAAAAGAACTGTGGTTCAGAAGTCATGGCCATCTGAGAGTTGAAGGCTATTGTGATGCTGACTGGGCAGGTTGCGCGGATGATCGTAGATCCACCACAGGATATTGTGTGTTTGTTGGAGGCAATCTTGTGGCTTGGCGGAGCAAAAAGCAAGATGTGGTGGCCAGATCTACAACTGAGGCTGAGTACAGGGCTATGGCACTCGGCTTATGTGAGTTGATGTGGGTAAGATATCTCCTATCTGAATTTCACGTGTTTCGAGGAGAATCTTTACTACTTCGATGTGTCAACAAGTCAGCAATCAATATTGCAAACAATCCAGTTCAGCATGATCGCACTAAACATGTAGAGATTGATCATTTCTTCATCAAAGAACAACTAAATAATGGAGTGCTGACCTTGAACTATGTGAAATCAGAAGAACAGTTGGCTGATTGTCTAACTAAAAGTTTGGGTTGTAAGCAGTTTGAGAGTTCTTGTAACAAGATGGGGATGATTGATATCTATCGCCTATCTTGAGGGAGAGTGTTGAGTTATATTAGTTATTATGTTATTTCTAGTATTTATGTTATTTGTAGAAGTCTAGAGTCTTATTTATAAAAGTACGATTCTGGATTAATATAAAAAGGGAGCCTCTGTACAGTGGCCATAATCCCTACTTTTACTCTAATTCTTGTCTAAAACAATAAAAAGAATAGAGAAAAGGGAGAAGAGAGAGAGATAAAAAAGAGAAGACTATCTTTATTTTCTGCCTAACTCTAATACAATCCTGAGCTCATTTTATATAGAGTTTTTCTTTAATATGGTAATATATCACCATAATACTTTTCATCTATCCATCAGCCAACTAAAGAAATGAAAAAGATACATAATATTTTTAAAATCAAATAAAAGCTAATATATCTGATTTTGATGCAAACTATAATCTAATTATTGTGACTTATTCTATTTTGTTGTTTCCATTAACGACATATAACAATAACAGCAGTAACTCTGTGCTATTAAACAGAATGCAAGCAAGTCCATTGCAAAGAAATCAGGACAAATGGATGGTCAACTTTTCCTTATCAAGCATCTTCTCATTTTTAAGGGAGCAGGTACCTTGCGTAGTTATAAAAACTTACACAAGAACATTCTTCAATCTCTTTTTTTTTTTGGGTAAACTTGAGATAAATTCGTTTAGGAAGTACCTTTTTCCAATTTTCATGCATAATGGCATTACAGCAAGTGAAATCAGTTTGTGATTAAAATAATAAAACTTGGCATCATTATAAGACATGAACTTTATTATATTCTCCTAACTGATATTTTCCTATCTTTTGGACAAAATGGCCCTGAATTTATTGTATTCTGAAGAATAGTTCTTGGCCAGATTATCTGTTTCAAAACAGGATGTTGAAATTAAATTGTCTTAAATCATGTTTTGCAAAACAGGATATTGGTTATTGACCTATTATTGGTTCCTTCTAGTACTAGGTAATTTTATTAGTGTGTCAAGTTATAATATATATGCTGATATGTTGTTTTCGTAATTTTAAAAATATTGAGGTGCTTTCATGTACATTTGGTGCTTTTATCTGTCGTTTTTTAATTGTTTGCATTGAAATAATGAACTTCTTGGAATTGCTATGTGTCATCAGATTGCATCTTTTGACGTGGAGTTCTCTGCGACTCACAAGGAGCTTGACTTCTCTCACTTGTTGGTATGAACAAATATTTGGATTACAGATAGTTCTTACCTGGTATTAGTATAGAATAATATAGTTTTACTTAATAACTTTTAGGAACATTTGAGAAGGATTTTAAGAGGCCAGGTATCTCTATATTGGTCGAGATCGACATCCCTAGCCAGAACACTCTCTCCTCGCATCCTTGAGGCCAGGTGTCTCTATCTGGCTGTGTGTCTTTTTGGAAAGATTGTCCTTTACCACAGTCTGACTTTTCAGTACTATGCATACCCTTATTAAAGTAGACATCCTATACACAAAATGTAAGGTTTTATTTGCAGTTTTGATGGAAGATTGGTCAATATTTGTGAAAACATATAAAATCACATTATTAAATGATAGATTATTTAGCAACTATGAAAGGTGCCTAGTTTACTTCCGCTCATTTGTTGTCTAGTGCCTGCAGGCAAATACTGATACCTACTGGCTTGGTGGTCAGTTGTGTATTTTGTCTTGAGTCCTGCATTTCATTTAATTCTTATAAGGTACTTTTTGAATATTCATCAGGTATGTCAGTTTGAGCACCAGCTCTTTGATCACTTCTTCCTGTCATCTTCTCAAGATGTATCAAGCTTGGCTCCACTAATGGATCCTTTGTATGCCCCTTTCTCTTTATCATTTCTTGAACCATATGATATAATAAAGTTAGTGCCTAAGTTGTTCAAAAGGTGAAAGTTAAGGCTATATAGTTTTTCTTGTTTTGGTATAATAATTTTCTACCTTACCACTGCTTAATGTTTAGCCTTGATAAGTGCCTGGCTGACTTCAATTAGACAGCATGGACAATTTTAACAGGAAAAATGAGATGAAATAATAAGCATACAAATTTGCAACATATAGGCACAGCCTCTCATCCTGGCTTGTTTTCACATAACCAAGTTAGAGATGCAATTGAGCAAGAGTTACCCAAAATCATGGCCAAGATGAAGCTTTATCTACAAAATCATCTACCCGTTTGATCCTCTTTAAACCCATCAAGTGAGGATATCCCCAAAAAAGTGCTGTCTACCTTTTTCTATATTGACATCTACTCTAATATTAAAAAAACAGGTAGCCTGTCTAAATTAGCTCCAAGTATACAACAGAGCCTCAACTGGGCAATGAAACCACACTACTTAATTCAGTTGAACTTGATAAACTTTGCATTGTGCACGGAAACCTTCATTCTAATCTGACCTTAATAATCCAATCTGCTTCATTAAAAGCAAACTCTGTGTTCTCTTTGTAGAACGAATATAATTGAAGCCCATGTGCAGCTGCTACTAAAATCGGAGTATTCAGCTGAGGAAATACAGAGTATAGGCATTTTATCCATACAAGATCTACAGTCGCGAGTCGCGACTTGACAGTATTTTGTAGTCCCAATTTCTCTATATAGTCCATCTTATATAATCTTTGCAATATATTCTATTTTTTTATTTCTTTTTTGGTCAACTTACGACCAATGTTTTAATACCGTACCAGCCACCGAACCGGTGGAGCCAAAAGCAATGATGGTCCAGTGGTATGGGTCCGTGCGACTAAGAGAGTATGAGGGATCGAATCATTGTGTAGCACTCTTAAATGTTTGTCTGTGTTTTTTGCTAGTTTAATAGTGGTTCATAGTCGGTTCAGGTGATAATAGCGCTGGTTCAACATCGGTTCACTCTGGTTACTAGAGATAATTCACTAAACCGGCTTACCGATTTCATCAGTTTACCCGGTTATCTCCCGGTTTTATCCAGTTCGCTAGCATCCTGGTTTTAGAGGCTTACCCTATCGGACCAGGGTCCAGTTCCCGATTTTTCTGGTTGAACCAGCCAGTCCGGTAGGGTATTTAAAACACTGCTTTTGACTGTTGCTATATAGTGATCACCGGGTCCTCCATTGTAAAGGATTTTGTGTACTGTGGATGTCTGTGTCATTTGTTACATATAGCAAAAGAGCATTTTTTTTTTATAATCTTTTTGGTGTGATACATGAAACTGAAAATCAATTGCTAGTTCATATGAAATTAGATGTTCGTAATGCTCTTCCTCGACCATTTCATTAGGAAACATTCGTACAGTTCATCGGAGATTTCATTAGGAAAGTTATTTCAGTGATCGCCTTTTAAATAATAGCAAATTATGAATTGATGATTCAAGTAAAATTTCCCTTGGCCGAAAAGTACCACTAATAAACGAGAGTATTAGTTGAACCTAAAAAAGTGCCACTGGTAAGATACGATAAGCCTTGAAATAGCATTTTAGCAATCAGAAATACCAGTTCATGGTAACAATGGCCTAATTGCAAAGAGATTTCTTTTTCATACTACAGTTTAAATTACAAAGAAATTTTTTCATACTTCAGCTATGTTGCATGGATACGGGTGCAAGTATCATATCCAGTTCGGGCGCGGTGATATGGTTCAGCCTCTGCCTGGGCGACCCTCCTCCTGTGCTGGCAGCCGGTGCGAGCTCCATCCGCACGACGACAATAATAATGCCATCTCCAGCAGAGGCAGAGGGAGCTTCTGCCCCTCCTGCCTCTGCGACCGCCTCTTCGGCCTTGTCCTCGAAGCGACAGTCACAGGGATAGGGACTTTGCCCCCTCCTGCCTCTCCACTTCCGCACTCCGTGTCAGTGACAGGTCTTCTGCTTCTCCGCCACATCCCCATCCCCATCCAGTCTCATCATCCTCCCAGTCCCACCACCTCAGCCGATGCAGCAGCTCCTTCTTTTATTTGGATTTTGGAAAGTTATTATATCATTTTAGCAATATTAAATCTGGCATTTATAAACATACAGAAATCGCTCAATTGACAAAATCTGTTGTAATTGAGAGAAGCAAAAACGAAAAAGAAAAGCAAAGAAATGAAGATGTGAAAATGCCCTCTCGCTTCTCTTAAACGTGGAGAAACGAAGAAAAGAGTAACGCGAGTTATTTATTTATTTATTTTTTATGAGTCTCCAGACAGACGATATAGTACTACTCTACTATGAAAAATTTTGAAATTTTTAAAAATCTGACAAGTGAATTTATTTTTATTATTAACAGAAATTATTTTTAAGAAGTTTTTTTAAAAATAATGGCATATATAAAATTTCTACATTTTCATGATGGTCTAAAACTATTTAGTTATTTCGTGATGGCATATATCAAATTAGAGTTTTTTTCAATGACATATATCAAATTTTTTCTTTTGAAAATTTCTAAGCTCCCCTGAGTTAAACAAACGCTCCTCTCGGTCTCTCTCTGAAGTGAACGATGAATCATGAATCCCTTCTAAGCTGAAGCCGTGGAGCTTTCTCCTCTCATATGCTTCGTTAAACAAAACCGGGCTACCCAAAATCCCAAAGTATGATAAAACGAATTTAATGATCAATTTGATATTAGTAAGAGCGTTAGACAAAAGTAAAATTAATTAAATAATGTATAAAAGCTACTCAAAATTGCTTTTTTCTGTGTGTTTTTACTACATCACAAATTGTAAAATAAAAATTAAATGATTCTTCTCGCGCTGCAGAGGAACAACTTTAATATTAGTGAAACTGAAACAAATTAATGGTCATTCATCCAGGAAAGTAAAATAATCTTTAATGACTTAAGAAGTGTATTACGTTTGGATATTCACTAATTTTTCTGCTAATGACAAGCATTATAGAAGTGGATCATCTAATTAAGTTTTGATTTTGATTTGGATCCGACCGCACAAAGTCATAAAAGGCTCCCATACTCTACTCCCACGGTACCACACCCAGCTTACAAACACAAATTTTCTGATCCCACTGTCCACGTCATCGATCCGAACCCCAGGATCGATCGACTCCCAGAGTCCCAGCTCAAGCCATAAAGAAGATTATTGGAGATAAATTGTAGCAAAGTTTTTTTTTTTTTTTTTGAGGGTCAGGTGGCAAAGTACCACACCGACAAACTTCCATTAAATAAAAAATTAGTTACAGGTACAAGTATAAGTAAAAAAGAAAAAAAGAAAAAAAGAAAAAAAAAAGAAAGAAAGAAAGAAAACCTAAAGAGCTATACAGAAGGATCTAAAGAAAAATAAAAAACAAAACAAAAAGAAAGAAACATAGCACAAAGCATCGAAGTGACAGCTATCCAAAAGCAAATGAGGGACAGAATGTCACGAACTAGCAAGGCAGGAGGCTTTGCAGCATTTGAGAAAATCCTGTTGTTGCGCTCTTTCTAAATTGTCCACACTACAGCTGCCCAAATGATATCCCAGGACACACCCAACTTAAGTCTGTTGTCTAACCAAAAAGATTTCATATCCAATGGAAAGAGCAGTAATGGAAGATTGAGACGTTGGATGAAGTCCCAGATGGCCTTCGCAAAGGGGCACTGTACAAACAGGTGAAACGACGTCTCTTGGACATTATCCGGGCAGCACGGACATCCATCGTGAGCCGGCCAGTTTCTTAATAGTAGATTCTGTTGGGTGAGGAGTAAACTGTAGCAAAGTTGCTGATTACGATTATTGGACAGGGTTAACTTCAGCTGAGTAACGGAGGCCCTCAATCCCAGTCCGAACTGTGAGACTCTTGAGCCTTCGTCGTCGACGCTCCTCGTCTTCAACGCGCTCAACCCTTGTTGTCGACGCCTCTCCAACTCTCTTAGCTATGTATGAAGTTACTTTCTTTCTCTCTCCCTCTCTTTCTGGACTCTGCTTGGTTTGTTAATAAATGCTAACCGTTTAGAAATATGATACTGCCATGATTTGAAGTGTTTTGTTTATTTAAATTCATTTTGTGTTGGTAATAAAAATCACAAAATTTAGTGTAGAAAATTGTAAAAATTTGAAGCTTTTTTTTTCTAAAATTAATGATGTGAATATTCAGCACATTGAATTCTTTAATTAGGACCAAACTTTATTTTTCAATGCGAATTTACTTTCTGATGATGCACAAAAGGAAATCCAAGTTCAATGTTTTTTGCCATCAGAAAGCAGAAATACACATTTTTTATGAGAATCATTCACTCTGGAATATTTATTTGGTATGCTTTCTTTTGTTTTTGTGTTTTTTTAATCTTATTTTAGGATATAAGATGGAGAGAGGAACCATGCCCTCTTTTGAGAAAATCTTCTTGTGAGATGGCAGTGCTGCAGAGAAGACGTATAACGACCTAATATGTGTGACATATTTGAGCGATACATTTTGTATGATTGCCTAATTATGTCTCTACATCCTGGCCCTAAAAAAAATTATGTCTCTACATCCATGAATCTACTTAATTATTGCATGACCTCATTAAATTTGTTCCGATTCAATACTATCACCTCACATATATGCATGCCAGCAATTAATTATTTCATGTTCCGAACAATATTAATAGCAAATGAATTAGCACTATTCATTATATGAGAAACAAATTAGTCAGGTCTAAAAAGGTATCCTTTGTGCATCTAGTATTGTAATACATTTAGATATTAGATGAAACTGGAGATATTTTATATTACATTACATTCATAACCAAGGATCAACGACATGGCTACCATGCCTTTAGTTTCTTTAGGGTCTGCTCCACAAGAGGAGAATCAAGGTGAACGGAGAGGAGAGGAAAAAATTTCACTTGCTCCAATTTGCTTTTGCTCGGTGAACCATTGGTAACGAAAGGTAAAGTTTTTAATGTGTAGAGAACTTTTCACCTCCAAAATCGGTGGGTAAACAAATTAACTGAGCAACTTTTTCCTTTTTACTATACTGTCCTTGACATATTGACTGCAACATTACTTGGAAACATTTGAAAATAAGGACAAATCAGTCATTTTACAAATTAAAAGAAAGTGATAAAAGTTCACTTTATAAAATCTGGAGCAAGGCGCATCAATTTTTTATTTTTATTAACTTCACTTCTCATCCCTTACTTTTACGTTGCTTACCTTTAGCTTCTCATAAATGTTCTGGAGCAGACCGGCCCTTAACTAAAACCTCCTATTAATGTGAATTTGTTTGTCTGTCTTTTGCCTTTTCTCTCTCATTTGACTTCTTTGACTGCGTTAGAGAAAACAAATCACCAAGATGCATGAGCCTCATGATCACAACAAAGGGGCCAAATGCACCCGCATCCGTGCTTTTCTTGCCACAAGTTCATCATTGCCATGGTTGGAGCTTATAGTAACAATGGCATGTTCTTCGGTCGTTTATATATATTAGAATTAGAATTAAGAAAATGTACAATGTTTTTCACAGCTTAATTTGAGGAAAATACTAACCAAAAAATAAAGTCACAATGTGGTGAATTGTTTAATATGATAATGAAATAAAATCTACTGAAGGAAACCATAATTTTGTCTTTGCCATGCTCGGTCCAAGCATGACTTATCAGTTTGGTTTTGTTGTTGGTCAATTCAACATCATCGTGCCGCATTTTTATCTAAGAAATAAAGTGTCTTAATTTCTGCTAAGTTAATTCGGAATGAAAAATTTCACAATTATCTTTAAATTAAGTGTCTTAATAGAAGACCACTTGATATGTGAAAAATCTAAGCTCAAGTCTTTTCTTTTGGTCTTTGTGGGAACTTAGCAGAAATTACCATCTAAACTGTCTGTAATTAAATTGAAACGAACAAATACGCCTTAAATCCGGCGTCAAAAGATGTACGGGAGGGAGATGGGAAAAGAGCAGAGAGACTAAATTTTGTTTTTAAGATAAATTGGAGTCTAGCCTCCCAACTTATTTTTAAATTAAATATTTATAAAGACCCCCTAGCCGGATTTTGAACATGCGACCTCTCACTTGAGATGCATTGCCCTTTGCTACTAGACCAAGAGCTGGTTCTCGCAGAGAGACTAAATTATTCGGATAGAAAAATAAATTAGATCCATGGCATTCTAAAGCTATAAAGTTTAAAAAATTTAAAAGTATTCCAATTTTAAAATTTGAAGTTCGAAATTTAAAATTAAAAATTTTGAAAAGTGAAATTTAATTTTTTTTTAATTTAAGATTTGATGTTTTAAATTTTTTAACTTTTGTGGCAGATAACCCATTATATTTTTTGCAATAGCATATTACTAAATTTTATATTTTTATAGTGACATATTCAAAAGGGTAGAAGGTCATATCAATTGACTGATAGTATAAATCTAATTTTTTATTTTGGTGATGGCATAAAAATAATTTATACTTTATTAATATTATATATTTAATTTTATTTTTTGAAGTGGAATAAACCTAAATCATCCAAAATACACCATAGCATTTCTCTAGATAAAGTATTAAAAAGTTTGAAAAAAAAAAGGTAATGTAGAATTACAGTATTATAGAAATGTGATTATAGAAAATCATACTACATGTTAAAAATTGAAAAATCTCGCGGAGCGAGATGCACAAGCTATAGTTTATCTAAATGCTATTCCGTTTAGTTCTTTTATATTTTACAGTTCTTCCACTCGAATATATATTCATTTATAATTACTTATCTCTTTTTTGAGGGTCTATAATTACTTATCTTTATCTACATTATTCTTTCAACAATTTCTCTAAATACGTACTTTGAATTGGATATTTCATCATGAACTCTAATTATTGGTATGCATGCAGTGGCGGAGCCAGAAATTTTTGTAATGGGTTCAACAAATTTATAATATTAATATTTTTATTAAAATAAATTCATACACCATTATATATTTTTATCTCTTTTTTAAACACCAAAAGAAAGAAATTTTCATAAATTAAATAACAAAGTTATTGTATGCTTTTTCTAAAAGTAATGAGGATAATTGCTAACTTAATTGGAAATTATTTTGTCTGAAAATACATTTTTATTAGAAGAATTGCTAACTTTACATAATAAAACACTCATGAGAATGCAACCATGAACCAAATGGGGTTCAATAGTATGATAATATTTATATTTTTATGGGGTTCAAATTTAAGTTAACTATAAAAATATTCATTTTATAAGTATAAATTTGAATGTATGGCATTATTTTATGAAATTGAATGGGATCAATTGTCCCCATTCAATGAACGTATCTCCGCCACTGTATGCATGTTGTATTATATATATTTAGTTTGTGATTATAGCCTTCCCTTATACATACACAAGCTGCAGTATGCACGACAGGATGTGCTGTGCTTAGTGTTCTAAATACGTGCCGTGCCGTGTCGTGTCGTGTCAAACACGCCGTGTCCGGATCATCTCTCGTGCCGTGTCGTGTCATGTCTCAATATTTCACGTGCCGTGCCGTGCCGTGTCTAAATCCTATGAGATGGACACGACACGCTTAAGGACACGACACGCTTAAGGACACGCCACGCCTCGTGTCCTCGTGCCGTGTCGTACCGTGTCTTCTTTAGACGTGTCGTGCCGTGATGTGTTCAGACACGTTTAACTTTTTGACATAAATATAATTTGTTTATTAAATTTAAAATTATGTTTACTACAATACGTCAAAAATTAAGAAAGTAGACCTACTTTACCATTGAATTAAAATATAGATTATTTTTTTATTTTGATTTAAAAAAATATTTTTAATTTTATAGTAACCCTCCTCTTTTTTCGGTCTTGGGACCAGCTATGTTTGAGAAAACATAGACGGAGTTACTACCTTAAAATTATATTAGTATATTTTTCAAACTAATAAAATTAAAATATGAAAATAAATTAAATTGAACTAAAATTAATTATACTTTTGGTCATCGAATATTGGAAATTTGAGAGTACAAGAGCCGTAAAATATTATTTCAATTTTTTAAGACAATGAATAATTTATACTATCCTTATCAAAACAGTACAAGATATGACAAAAATTATTTCATTTTTTTTAAGACAAATCACAGATAAATTTGTATCTTTAATTTGCGAATGGCTCTAGACCCTTCTACTTTTGTTTGTGATTTATTTATTGAATCAACCTAATTGTATTGTAATATTTTTATTTTCAATTTAAACTATTTACATGTGCTTTCTTTGGAAATAAGTCTATTAATAATCATTGATTTTAATAGTATGTACATAATTGAGAAATCCATTATATTTCTATGACGCTTAATGTGCATCTCCTTTTCGTGTTTGGCATGTCTGTAATACGTGTCGTGTCTTTCGTATCGTGCCGTGCCGTGTCGTGTCGTGTCCGGAAAATTCACGTGTCGTGTCGTGTCGTGTCGTGTCTATTTTATCAAAGTTGGACACGACACGCTTTAGGACACGACACGCGAAGTTCTCGTGTCGTGTCCGTGTCCGTGTCTTGCCGTGTCGTACCACCTCCGTGCTGTGCCGTGTCGTGACGTGTTCGGACACGCCGTGTTTTGTTTAGAACACTGCATGTGCTTTTACCTCGGCCCCTGATCTGTGGTGTGACACATTAAGCTATACATTTGTTATGATTACCTAATTATGACCCTACATGCATGAACTCGCTTGTTGCATGATCACCTCAACAGACTGTTCTTCAATTCCATACCTATCGATCAGTGCTATCACCTCCCACGTATCATGTATGACACCAATTCTTTCATGATCCTGGTAGTATTAATGAATAACAAAAGAAATTTTCACTATTCATTATTATGAGAAACAATTCAGCTCTAAAAAAATTCTAATTTTTGCATCAAGTTAATTAACAATGTCACCGAATAATAGCATGAAAGAATTTAAATTAATACATTGAGATATTAGATGGAACTGGAATCATTCTCCATTGCATCGCAGCTATGAAGAACACGGATCAAGTATATTGTTGCCTTGCCATGACTCTTCCAGACAACACACCGCTAACTCTTCAAGTATATTTTTTCTCGCCTTTGCTGCTTCATGAAATTATCCAACCATTCAGACAAAATCAGAGGAAGCAAACCATCACGATGAGCCCCATTGCCTCTATTAAGCTTCCGACAAAAGAAAAATAAAAAAAATTGTTTTCTATGTTCTTCCAGGTTCGCTATACATGATATTTAGTTCATTGCTCCAACTGCACTAGAAGCCATGATTCTCGTGCTAGAGGTATCACCAGATAATGCCGTGGATAACCATCATTGGCCTTCTTTGGATGATTGGGAATAAGAAAGGAAGAGCTCTTCGGGGAAGAAAAATGAAAGAGTGTTAGAATTAATATACAACAAAAGTTACGAAAGTTTCCTTCTAGATGAAATATAAAAAGAAATAAATAAAGACAGCTAGAATCTGGTGTCGTCTTTCTCATGCTTGATTCAGTTGGTCTCGGCTAGATTTTTTTTAGAACCGATTATCTATATTCCCGAGTTTGTCTTTGGAGTTCAGCATTAAATAATGTGTATGTTTAGCAACATAATTTATCTGACGATGGTTTTGAGATTTGGTATGGTATTGTGAAACTTATTCCTACTTTAATTAAGATTGATTGATAGAGCAAGTGGCTACTGAAAAAATAGAATAGAATAAATCTTTCTTAATTAATGGTCGGATGTGTTACACAGGTTTTTCATGTTATCCACTTCTGTAACCCCAAAATTTATTTTTCCGTCTGATCCATTTGACAACAAAAGCGTCCCTTCTGAAGCTATTGTTATGGAATCCAAAATATAAAACGGCTCAAGTAAACGGCTTGATATATATAATCCAAAATATTTTTAACATTGAGGTCTAAGAAAAGTAGAAAACAGTCATTTTCATTTGGTTGTTGAGGGAAAAACAGACAAAAATAAAATAATAAACAGGCAAAAACTCAATTTTCTTGGAATTAAATTAAAAGAAAAGGTACAGATTTCAGGGTTGGCCAACTTAGAAAGCTAAACTGTTTGGAGCACAAAAAATAAGGGTTCTGATGTGGACATGTGGTCAGTGGCGGATCCACATTGTAGCAACCCCAGGCAAGTGCCTGGACTTATTTTTGAAAAAACAATGCCCGGTTTATAGGAATTGGGACAGTGCCTGGGCTGAAAAATGGAGGGTGCCTGGGCTCTGACCTAGAAATCGCTGGGCTCAGTCTGAAATTCGCTCTCTTTCTTTGCTTTGTGCCCTGCCAGACTTCAATCATGGTTCTGAAATTCGGAATCGGAATCGGAATCGGACAGTTGGACCGTGACCCGGAATCGGAAAAATCGGAAGAATCGGCCGATTCGGCTAAAAAAATCGGTTTTTTTTTTAAAACACATTTTTATGCCGTTAAAAATCAGAAAAAAATCAAAAAAAAATAGGGAAAAAATATGTTTTCATAAATAAGTCAAAAAAATTAAAGATTAGTCTTAAAATTAACTAAAATAACTTAAGCCTCATGTTCAGACGGAAACCCAATTAGCTATGGATTTTATTCTCTTTTTAGACCCAAACCCAATTACCCACTATATCTACTTAGACCCAAACCAACATTGGGAATTTGGGCGAAATTTGTAGATGGCACAGACGGAAAGTAAAAGAGAAAGGAAAAGAAAAATATCGGTGCTCACCAAGCCAGTAGATGGCACAGCCGCACAGGTCAAGGCGTCACGCGATCTCCACTGCGATGGCCGTTCTCCACTGCGATGGGCGCTCTCCAGTAAGCCAATTTTTCCTACAGAATCTCCACTCTCTAGTCTCTCTCCACTTCTTTGGACCAATAATTGCGATGGGTTGATTGGCCTCAATAATTGATCTGAGAGAGAGAGTGGGGAGAGTAATTTTTCGTTTTTTTTTCAATTTTCACTTTTTCAGACCTATTACGGTCGATTCGGCCGATTTCGGCCGATTCCGGCCGATTCCACCCGATTCCAGACGGAAAAACGCGATTCCGCTCCAAACCCCCCAAAATCGACCCGGGCACTGCCGATTCCGATCCGATTCAACCGATTCAAATCGGAATCGGCCGATTTTTTGAACCATGACTTCAATCGCTCCGTATCTTAAAGCATAACGGGTCGGCACTCTACTGGATTTGAATCTGCAAGGATCCATGTCCTATTTGTATGCAAATGAATCTGATCCGACATGAATGATTGGGTAAAAATACGTCAATCAGGAATTAAGGTTTTATTTTTTTGCGCTCATTTGTAACTCGTAAAAACCGCACATTCTCCGATCTGCACGGCCCTTCTCCGTTCATCTCCTTCATTCTTCTTCTCCGCTTGACCAGTGAGTCAGTGACCACCATCGGCTTCGTTCTTCTCCTGTTCCTTTGCACTACACGGTGAGTGCACGCCATTCAGTCTCCACGACTCCACCAGAGTTGCAGAGCCCAAGTAATTGTTCAAACTTTTTCATTCAATTTAATTTGAATTGACATAGTCCTTGTTGATTAATTTGGATTCAGATTAAAAAGCCCAATGAAAACTTTTGTTGAAGCTAGGAATAAGCTCGAAAGAGAGGAAGAGTATTACCAGAAAGAAAAATCATCCACGGACGTCTGTTTCGTACAACTACCAGAACTCTAAGAACTAGTAGTTTCCAACTTAATTTGTGCATAGTTTGTGAAATTCAAATTACAAAAGTTAAATACCTAAATATATTTCTTAAGAATAGATTGATCTGCATCTGTTTCTTAATCTTATTATGCTCCCGTAGCAACAAATGCATCTTGTATTAAATTTTTATGCTCATTAATTAGTATAATGCATTTTCTGAGATTATCATACATGCACATATATTAGTTTCAATGCTCATAATTATTTTTAATTTATTTGTTGTAGATATGAAGATGTTTTTTCAAAAAATAATTTCATCAAATTGTAAGCAACTACTATTGGATAAGATAGAGAGATAATGTCACACCCCGTATCCAACGAGCATGTGACAGTCTCCGCCACGACTACCGCACGGTAGACGCAAGGCATACCAAATTATTCAAGAAACCATACAATAAGTTATATCACCACTAAATCAACATATATAACTTAACTACACAAGTCATAAGCATTCAAATCCAATACTTTGCCTTAACATTTGATAATATATGGAGATATCGAGATGATTAGAGAATACATGAATAACAGAGTCAAGACAAAACATAGCATTTGAACTTATATCCATATCACATATGACATAAGTAAACCAATAATAATGAGTCTATCATCACAAATTATACATCAAACATTAAATTGCCAAGTGGTGGTACCAAACCAAGAACGCATAACACATACATACATCAAAATACAACCACGGTACCACTCTACATGACACACACAAAATGACAATCAAGTATAATAACATACATAGCCTAAGTAAAAGTAATACAAGTCATATGGCATATATATACCAACCGAAATGGTCAAAAGACTACTAATGGTGATAATAACTCGAGACTGGGCCTACTCCTCGCCAAAAACCATCTCTGACCCCGTCTCAAAACCTGGAACCCAAAAAGTGAAAGTGGTGAGAAATAAAATTTCTCAGTGCGGTATTCAGTTCCAGCACATGAACTCTCCGCTTTCATGTTTGGCATTAAATACCCGCAAAAAGAAATATCAAGTAATAAGCAAGTAATTAATAATAGTAATGCATAAGAATAATGCAATGACGACTAATGAGTTCAATCATATCAGATTTAAACATATCAAGTAATAACAAAGGTCGGCAATATAAGTTGGTCCATACCATGCAACTACAAGTCTGGTTTGCAATCAATCAAATCATATCACAATTCAATCCAATTCATTTTCTTGTTTCCAAAACAATATCAAATTTACCCTATTTGACATTCCAGAATCACTCCCCTCATACCCCGTCTAGCTCGGGTATCTGAGTCCCATGTAACAGCGCTGACTACATATCGTGCACCGGTAGCTAGCCGGCATCCGCACGATGTTTCGTGAAACTGGCCAACCGTACAAGTAGTAACATAACAAATATACCATCCAATCTTTCCATTTCACAATTTGAGTACCATACAACATGCAAACAATTCAATTCAAGTACCACTATCAATTCAAGTCATAGTAATACAAAATAACAATTTCATATGCAAAGGTCATATGATAGTCATGCAATCATCAATGAATCAACATGCATAATAAGTAAAATAAATAATTCCTACTAATTAAAAGCTTTGAGTTCATGTGAATCCGCACTTGAACTCCACAAGAAAAGAACTTGACTAACGTGAACTCGAAGCACCGACGTCACCCGCAACGAAATTCTCGTCTCCTAAATCTATAAAATAAGCAAAACCCTAAATTAAACCCCTTTAAATTCATAATTTTGTTAAAAATTTCAGATTTGAAGATTTTATCATTTTTCACAACTTTTAACCTAATTTGCACAAATCAAATACTAAAGTGCATAAAATGATTCTAATTATTAACCTAACATCTAATGATACCAAACAAGTCATTATAACTCATTTACCATGCTAAAACTCATGAAAGTTAACATGTTTCTTTGCTGTCCAAAATATGCCAAAATAGGTTTATGCATGCCAAATATTTTACTACAAGAATACCATGAAAATGCAACTTTATGGTGTGTCTAAGTAAAAATTTCAGATTTTTCCTTTGCTGAAATTTTTTCTCTAAAGTCCAAAACTTTTTGTAAAACTCATACAACTTTAGATTTCGCACGATATCAAGTACTCCTAATAATATACCATATAGTTTAACCAAAATCTCAAAAAGAAGGGTTAAATTCGGGTAAAATAATTATTCAAGCTCAAACTTAGTTTTAATTCTCATTTTATGCTAAAAGAAACTATTTTCTAGCAATAACAACTATATGCAAGCTTAATAATAACTAAAACCTCCATGCAACCCTAAATTTCATCCAATTTCGGAATATTTTTACAAAAATTTGAAAATAACAAAATAATTTCAAGAGAAGTGAAAGACCTCACTATTTGGCACAATAATCACAAATTAATCCCATTTTGCAACCATTTTCAACCATGCATCTCAAAATCCGAAATAATTAAAGAAAATTAGAAACTTACATGAATATAACTCGTTTTTGAGAATAAAAAGCTTGTATGCATAGATCTCCACTTCAACTCACCATTTTCGATTTTTTCCGAATTTTTCAGATTGTATCTCTATTTATTTTGAGTGGATTTGTGTTCTTTCAAATGGAACAAGGGAGAGAAAAGGGGAAGACTACTATGCGCAAGAGAGAGAGAAGAAAGAGAGTTTTTCTCTCTGTTGCACGCTGGGTTGGGAAAAGGGATTTCGGAATTTTTTTTTTTTTTTTGTACTTAATACTCTTATGCTACTCCACCCCAAAATGTACCCACAAGTAAACAATTAAATGAAAATTCAGTTAACATGTTCAATAACTCAAACCATGCAATAAAATGATACTCAATTAAATTATTTTCACACTAATCATATCTATAATTAGCTAATCAAATCCTTTAAAAATATTTCAAAAAATATATTTATATTTTTTTTTTCATAAATGTAACAGATAAAGATATAAAAAAAAGACTAGATTTACGAAAAACGATGTATTTTTAATAGTAATTACATATGTATAAGATAATTTTTTTGGATTAAAATCATTGTTTGTTTTAATTTTTTTTCAATTTAAATTTTTTTATTATATTATAATTGTGTCTATCCTTAAAATATTCCAGGATCCGCCCCTGCATGTGGTGAAGTGAAACGACTGATGGCCTATCCGTACATATATAGTCAATTTAACCTAATTCAAACTCCTCTGCTACTTTTACAGTGTGATAAACGCTAATACTCTGATTTCTTTTGGAATGGGCACGTGTCTGATACCAAAATAAAACATAAGAGAAATTTTCAAACACATACATGGAATGGGCAGTGTCAGCATATGCAGTGCCATCCAAATGCACCAGTTCGCTTAGCCAGCTAGCTGTTATCCTTCCTAACTAGTCCATTCAAATGCATCCATACCCCCACAATGCCGTTCAAATGTGTTGTCTGTAATGCGAATTTCGCGACGCTTGTATTGCTGAACGGATATTGTGAAAAACAATGATGGTCTTTGTTCTCTCAGAGAGGATGAAGCGGTGGCAACAAACTCAACAGATTCAAAGCCTATGTCGGTAAAGCCGGGTCACTCTAGAGCTCCCCGTTGACAAGGTGGGGAAGAACCACCCGGACAAGAGTGATCTTGCCAAAATGTAGCACATTAAGTACCACACCAGAAATGGCTGTCATGGCCCAAACCCTGCTTTGTGATTGGAAAAATATTCGCGAGGGGAAGTTAAAGGCATGTGCAAAGAGCTGAGGTATTGTACAGAAGGTATATTGTCCTGCAGTTTCTGAGATTAATTTGTTTTGATTGGTGAAGGATCTTTAAGATTGGAGAAGTGAAAATGTATTACTTTAGTTACTTATTTCTTCAATTTATTGTTTCCCTTTTCAAATTGTTGTGGATGTTTCAGATTTCTCAATGGGACTTTTGTGTGCGTCGTACTAAACAGTTCATCACTGGATCAACTCCAGGCTCCCCTGTACTTTTATTTTACAGGACAGACCTTCAAAGACATTAACAATTTTTAAGAGCTAGTTTAAGTGGTTCAGAATTGCAAATAAGGAATGAAGTCTGATTACTTTTAAGTCTAGAGAAGTAAATTTGATTTCTCTTTCTTTAATTTCAATGTAGAATATGTTTTGGTAAAAACTAAAAAGAAAAGAATCCAGCTATTTATGCATTTACTTGACTTTTCTATACAAGACTATTAAATTGATTTATGAGTTTACTAAAAACACAAATTTTCATCACTGCACATTTGTTTAACTCTACTTCTAACTTATATCTTCCCATACTAATATGGGATTGTATTTGTATGGTAGATGGTATATCAGTTACAAAACATGTGTCCCTAACTCGGTGTAGTGTGACTAAAAATCCTATGAGTAGCAACAAAAGATTCCCACTGAATTAAAAGATTAAAAAAAAACTGTGACTAAAGTTTGTCCTGCTTAATTGAAATTTTATTTTAAAAAATGTTTGTTTAATATATTTTTTTGATAGTTTCCTCCGGGCATTGCCAACACGAATAGTACTCACTGGTATGAGATACTCCAATCACTTTAATATCTATTTCCATTTCTACAAAGTATCTAGCTATATGGCATCAGAACCTTTTTTTTGTCCCCCTTTTTCTTTTGCATTTTTTTCTTATTTGTTCCACACGAGAAAAACAGAGGCTTGATGTAGTAGTTACTTGATGTCAAGTAGCTCAAAGATTTACTATGACAACAAAAGATCAATTACGAGTTAGTTGGACAATATTGAGTCATCATTGGATTATGTTGACTCTTAATCAGCCAATGATTAAATGAAAATTGATTGTGTTGATCTGAGACATAAATATGATGAAATTAGAGTTCAATTGGATTTATTCACGCTTTCTCAACTGATTGAGTTTCATTTGGTTTCCTTCATGTCTGATTAGTTGATGGTCTGAATTAGGACTCAACACTATTAAATGTGTTCTTAACTCAGGCTTATTCTAGTTAAAGGATTAGTGACACAAATAAGTGTCAATCCAGGGGCTTAGTTATTGCAAATATTCAATTAGGCTTATCATGTGTATGCTGCTAACTTTGAGTATCAAAGCTTCAATCAAATATCATTCATTAACCTAAACCAATCAATTTAAATATTCTTCCTGAATCATACGTATAATAAAGATGCGTGGATGGTCCCAAAGAGTGCGAATGAAAATGTGTCTATTTTAGTATATATTTGATAGGGTGTCATTTGAAAGATGTCTCGCCAAATGATGTAATCAAGTTGATGCTTTAAAAGGTATAATTGAAAATGTGCATATCTTGACATGGTGACCATAGGGTGTCATCTAAGTGATGTCTCGCCAAAGGGTGCAATCAGATATATACCTCCTCTACCAAAGGATATCGACATTTCATCTATAAATAGTACTCCCTTTCTTTTATTTTAAAAAAAAAAGAAATAGTTTGCAATTTTCTAAGAGTTTTTCAAAGTCTTAATCAGTCTTATTTATAGACTACAGATGTTTCCATTAAGCATTTTCAATGCAACTGCTCATGGCATCCGTTCATGGTACCCTTTCATGGCATCTGCACATGGCATCCGCTATTGGCGCTCTTTCATGGCATCTTCACATGGCATCTGTCCATGGCATCTTTTCATCGCATCCGCACATGGTACTTTTTCATCGTAACTTCTCAATGCGGCCCTTCACAATTACACATTTATCAAGTTAATTTCAATAATTACCTACTTATTTATAGACTACATATGTTTCCATTAAGTCCTTTCAATGCATAATGCTCATGGAATCCTTTCATGTCACCCTTTGATGACATTTGCACATGGCATCCACCCATAGCATCTTTTCATCGCATCCGCTCATGGCATCTGTTGTCCCTAATAATAGACCTAGAGGGGGGTGAATAGGCACAATTTTGATTTCCTAAACTGGTTTGGTAAATTCTTGATTCAATTCAATAATTTTCTCAACCAATGCACAAATAAACAATAAACAACAAAGTAAATAGATAAAATAGAGAGAGAAATAACAAGCAATGTGATAACGGAGTTCCGACCCGCTAGGCTATTCTTAGTCGTACGTCTTGAAACAAGATTCATCACCGGTCATGTGATGTGAACGCACACTATCTATGATCCAAGCACTTCTCTTGAATGATGATAACAAACAAACCTACAAGAATGTATATTAGTTAGAAACAAACAACTAACATAATTCTTGTATTTTTCTTCCCCTTAAAATTTGACTATAAGATCCGGGGAGATAGAATGGTTTTTCAAGCCACATTAGAACTGCTTCCACTAGATGAGGTGGAAGTGGAAGCGGAAGCGATTTTAGAAACTCAAATCACACTTTTTGAACCGGATGTGTGGTTTGTTTTTCTAACCTCGCATTCTAATTTGAGATGGTCATTCTTACCACAATAGTTGCAACAAGCATTAGTAGGTTTGTTCATTTCTGAACTTTCTCAAATAAAATGGGTCTCATAATGACACCTAAGCTCCATGGCCTTAATCTTTGGATCCTTGGAGAAAGTGTATGATTGAGAGCCTCTCAAATTGGATTTTTAGAAATTCGTTTTGTTTTGTTGAGAGACATTCTTGTTTTTCTCATTATTTTGAGGTCTAGTGTGTGTGCTATTCCTATTTCCTCCATTGTTTTTGAAAAGATGAAAGCACCAATCGGGATTCTTGAAATACCAATTGTTTGAGCCCCGGTTGTTTTGCAAATTCTTTTGAGAATCCTTGAAACCATTTCTATTCCTACCAAAATTTTTTTGAACACCGTTTTGTGAATCAAAGAAATTCTTTTGCTCTTTCCCATGTGTGTTCCTACCATTCGTGCTCTTGTTATAATGTCTCACATTTTGTGTCGGACTAAATGAGTTTCTTGGTCTAAAAGAAGATTGATTCTCCTTTTTGAAACCAAGATCCGATTTATCATTGGATTTTTTGCCCACATACATTTTGTCAATATTCATCTTGGTGCTATTCGAAGCACTAGATGAACTTGATGCCCTTTCATTGTTTTTCAAAATATGTCTCACTTAAATGAGTTTGACAATTTTCACAATCTTTTAGTTTTTCAAAACTCTCAATTATACTCTTATACTTACTCACCAAAGTTTCAAGATTATGCACCTTAGCCGTCAAAAGACTAATTTTCTCTTTTTGACTAGCAATAGTCTTAAGGGACCCATCAAGATAATCATTCAACCTATCAATTTGAGAGTTTGTATCATCATTCAAGCATAAGTCATTATCACTATCACTATCACTATCACTACATAAAGATGAGTTTAATTGTACCTTATTGGTAACCTTAGGCGCTTCAATAGCTACCTTAGGTATCTCTTCTTGAATTGGAGTGGAGATTGGAGTTGTGATTGTTGTGGAAATTGAGGCTTCTCCAATGCTTGTCTTACTCAATAGATGCACATAAATGTTGCCTCGGTTGTACTCATTGAAGGTCTCCTTCACCAAGTCATCAAGGTCATCATTCATGGGCATCATCACATCATTGACTTGAGCCGCTATAGCAAGATTATCAAAACCGCATTCGGACTCCGAGTCGGATGAGGAGGATGAGCTTGAGTCGGAATCATTATCCCAAGTGGCTTGCATGGCCTTCTCATCCTTCTTCTTGCCTTTGTAATGTCCCTTTTTGGATTTATACCGGCCATCACCTCTCTTCTTGCCACCATCTTCCTTGTCCTTCTTCAAGTGTGGGAAGAGCTTGAAGCAAGTGTACATGGTGTGGCCCTTCTTTTGACAAACAAAGCAAAGAACTCTCTCATCATTGTCAAACTTTTTCTTGTTGAATTTTCCTTCAAAAATCATGATAGTCCGAAACATCTTTGAGAGCACGGCTCTTTGCTTGTCCTCATCAAGGTCGAATATGCCCTTGCCCTTGTCACTCAAGTGACGGTGTCTCTCTTAATGGTTGTCATTGTGGCGATTCTTTGAGGGAGATGTCTTGTTCTCGCTAGCCGACAAGACAATGAATTTGGGCTCATATCTCAACTCACCAAGTTGCTTGAGCTTCTCTTCTACACACCGGTAATGAGTATAGATGATCTCCGGTGTGAGATTGTTGTGCGACCTTTGTTGTGTCTCAAGAGTCGAGATGAGGTTGTCGAATTGAGGTCTTCCCACCAAAGCCCTAAGCAATCTTTCTATCACACGGCTATTAGATAGGGTTTCTCCAATGTTGTTGAATTCATCGAGCAATTGTATAAACTGGATATACATTTTCTCGATGCATTCACCCTCCATTATGCGAAAATTATCTAATCTAGACTCTAACTCAAATTGATGGGAGCTTTTGATTAGAGAATTTTCCTCATAACGGTTCAAGAGATAAACCCACATATCATGTGCATTGGTAGAGCTACCAAAAATGACCGCTATGGACTCATGGACCGAGTTAAGAAGGACATTCACGGCATTGTCATTTTTGGCTCTTAGCAATTTGGAGGCATAGGTTTCATTATCTTCACTATCCAAACTTGGTGCATAAGACTTGTCAACTACATCCCAAAGGTCAATCAAGTTGAGGTATACAACCATATATCTCTTCTAATAACGAAAGTTCTTGCAATTGGAACCAAACTTGTCCGATTTTTCAATCACCCTTAAGGCCATTAATCGAGGTTATCAAACACACAAATTGGTCAAAACGATAACCCCTGCTCTGATACCACTTTGTTGTCCCTAATAATAGGCCTAGAGGGGGGTGAATAGGCACAATTTTGATTTCCTAAACCGGTTTGGTAAATTCTTGGTTCAATTCAACAATTTTCTCAACCAATGCACAAATAAACAATAAACAACAAGGTAAATAGATAAAATAGAGAGAGAAATAACAAGCGATGTGATAACGGAGTTCCGACCCGCTAGAAAAGGCTAGCTTTAGTCGTACGTCTCTGGGAGTTTTGCAACCACCAAATTAGGTGCGCTCCATTCTATTCTACAAGGAACAGGTCTACAAATTCGAACCAAATCACTTTGTCACACGACACTCAAGCTGGATTGGCCTAACCTCTAATCTAATCCAACAACACTCAAGGAATGATGCTCATAATCAAAACTCTCTATAATTTGGGTAAATGCACTAAGAGTTTAATTTGTGGCAATCTAATCCTATTGTTTTGCTCTTAAAATGCTCAAGGATCAGGTCTATGTGTTTGGAGCTCAAAAACAGCAGTATAGCAAGGTAAACAACAACTTTAAACAGTCCCAAAAGGGGCTGTATTTATAGAGGGCGTCAAGAGCTCCAAATCAACACAGTTTTCTGTCGTGCGTTACACAACCCAATACGCGTTGTGCAACGCACAGCTAGCTGTTATAAAAAGGCCAAAAAGCTTTACTATCCGTTATCAGTGCGTTACACAACGCAATATCCCGTTGTGCAACGTACATAATAACTGTTATAATAAAATAAAATGGATAAGATATCCGGTTGAATTGTCAGTGCGTTACACAACGCAAAAGACCCGTTGTGTAACACTAAGCACTGACGACTCAACTGCTACAAAAGTGTCAGACGCGTTGTACAATGCGAGGAACGCGTTGTGTAACGTTTTACAGTTTCAAGTCAAACGGTCAAGGCTTGTCAGATGCGTTACACATCGCAACTTCAGCGTTACACAACGCACATTAAATGTCATTAAATGCGCCAAATTTCGCCAGATTTTTTAGCCAAAAACGCCAGGGGATTTCCTTAGGTACGTTGTACAACGCGCAGTGCGTTACACACCGTTCTGAGTAAAAGAGTAGAAGGCTTATGGTTTTAACGCGTTAAACAACGGAAAGGGAACGTTGTGCAACGTGCCTGTCGTGTTACACAACCTTACTAATGCGTTATGTAACGCACAGACTAGAAAGAGCTAAAAAGCGCAAGAAATTTGTTCTGGCATGCGTTGTGCAACGTGACAGTTGCGTTGTGTGACGCATTGTCCCTGAAAATGAGCACTTTACCATCAAACTCACATACGATTGAATTTAATTATTAATTACTTGAAAGACAGATCTTTAAACCTCTAAACTAAGTCTTGAGCGCCTCCTTAGCTTGTATAAACAAAGTAGCTTGCAGAATTTCAGTTTCAAGCCTAAATTAGCACTTAGAGTAGATGTTAGGTGAAGAGGTTTATTTTTGCAAATCGACAAATTAAGAATGAAGTTGTTTGACCCAACAGCTCCTATTGATCGCATCTTCTAAATGCACCTCTTCACACATTTATCAAGCTATTTCCAATAATCCCACTTAGATTGATAAATAATAATAAACTAATCTATAGAAATGCCAAACAATGACAGAGGTGGAGAAAATTACCCAACGAAACCAATACAACCACACCAGATTAAGATTAAAGAAGAAAAGTAATCTATACAAATGCCAGACAGTGAAAGTGAAGGAGAAAATTACATAATGGAGCCAATGTTTCTTAATCATGAAGATATATAAGATGAAAAATTTGAAGACAAACCGATTATAAAGTAACAAACTTTACTTTTCATTTCTATTACTTAGTAAAATATATAATAGTTAATGTACATCTATGTATGATTTTAATACCTCCCTAAATTGCTTCATAATAAACAATATCATGTATAAAATATGTAATAGAACCACTATTCAATGTATTATTGTTTTCATTTTTTTTATTCACTTTTCACTTCAATTCAATTAGAATTTACAATTGTATAATTATTGTCATTTTTCTTTCTTGATCAAATATTAGTTTATCAAATTGTCTTATATAATAAATATACTTTTATAATAGGATCATTTTCACTAAAATATTTTATTAAAAAATTTCTCACTTCAAAATCATCTATCAACTTGAAAAAATACGGCACAATTTTTCCATATGTTATTTATAATAAAATTCAATATCGTCGAGCGAAGCTCGATGTACAGATCTAGTTTTTATAATGAATTAATGAATATGTCTACGTAATTACAGGGAGATTACAAAAATAAACCCAACCTGATCTATTCTTATCATCCCGAAGTGTGGAAACCCAACCTTGAACCTAAACCCATTGAAAAGAAGCTTCCCTCGTAACAATCTAGAAAGGGATTCAATTATTCAAACCCTGGTTAGCAGGTTATCCAACGAAGGTTGGAGTAAGTACTAGCAACCATGACAGTAACAACAATGCATCAGTCAACATGGAGAATCGAATGACAAGTCCAATAGTGATGAGTTTCAAGAGGAAGCTCTCAAATTGGCTTTGTTGGCTCATCTTACAAACATGATCTTATTAGAGGTATTTGATGTTGCAGTGGGATAATAAAGCAAAACTTTTTTTCTCGGTGAAATGCAAAGCAAATAAATAAAGACACAATCTGGTCTTCTCTTTTCCATGCTTGCTTCATAACTCTGCTTGATTTATTTTTTTTAACCGATTATCTATATTTCCCGAGTTTGTCTTTGAAATTCAGCATGAAATGTCTTTGTTTTACAACATATTTTATCTGACAACGGTTTTGAAGTTTGAAATGGTATTGTGAAACTTATTCCTTCTTTAATTAAGATCGATAGAGCAAGTGGCTACAGAAAAAATAAAATAGATTAAATATTTCTTAATTAATGGTCGGATGTGTAACACAGGTTATTCATGTTAGCCACTTCTGTAAACCCCAAAATTGATTGCTCCGTCTTCCGGATCCAATTCACAACAAAACTACAAAAGCGTCCTTCTGAAGCTATCTTTATGACATGAGCTGCATCTTTAAGGTGCCTTAAAAATGGCTTGATCTGTGAAATTCAAAATAATTTGTCCATAATAGAAGGTATAAGAAAGCAGGCATTTTCATTTGGTTATTGGGGGGAAAAAGACAAAAATAAAATAGTAAACAGGCAAAATCTCAATTTTCTGGAATTAAATTCAAAACAAAAGGTGTAGGGATAGGATGGAGAAAGGGAACAAAAGCAGAAGTACGACAGAAAAATAAAAGAATAAACAGGGTTGGCCAACTTAGAAATTAAGCTAAATTGTTTGGAGCACAATAAATAAGGGTTCTGACGTGTAGGGCTGTCAAACGTGCACAACGTACACGGAAATGACATGTTACGTTTATGTTCCGTTCATTGCACGTAACAGGATTAATTTACGTTGATGTTTCGTTATTAGAAACGTAATCAAAATTTTTATCGTTTTCGTTCCGTCAGAATTAAACGGATGAAACGTTAAGAACGTTAAATCTGGAACAAAAGAAAAAACATGTAAAATCACGTACCAGTAAAAACATGTTAAATCTGGAACAAAAGAAAAAACTGGTAAAAACATGTAAAAACAAGTTAAATCTGGAACAAAAGATAAAAACACGTACCAGTAAAATCTGGAACAAAAAAAAAAAAACATGAGAACATAACAAAAAACCGAAAAATCTAACAACAAAAGATACAGTGATTGGATCTGCAAGATTGCTCTGAGAAAAATCGATACCAGCATAATAGATTGGTAACTAACTACATTTTTCTTTGCTGGTCATATAGCTGTACAACCCAATCATTTATTAAAGACAAAGTTAACTATATATTACTCTTTTGCACTCTCTTTTTTAACAGCTGAAAACATCCTTCGTTATTCCACTAATCCGTCAGATTCCTCTTCAAACCTCTATAGGTACTCAAGCCCAGTTAAGGCAACACAGGTACAAATCAGAATTGCAAAAAGTTACAAAAAAAATTTCTAGTTTCAGAAAAAGAGAGAGTAAAAATCAGAATTGCAAAAAATTGAAGGAAAAAATTCAGAATGTAAAACTTAAAGGTAAAAATAAAAAAAAAAATAGAAGGCAAACATACTTAATTTCATGTGGAAATTCAATGAATTGCAAAGTCATTCTTCCTCTTCTCTTTGTTCTACCTTTTCTCTGTCATCGAGCTACCACCAGTCGCCTCCATTGACAGCCACGAAGTGAGGAAGAGTTATTGTGGAGGAAGCTCGAGAGAGACAGTGAGTAGGGGAGAGGGAAAGGCGATGGGGTTTGGGGTTGGTGCTCGGGTAAGAGAGAGGGATACGGCTGAGGGAGGGAGAGAGAGTGGTGGGGTTGTGGTGAGGGAGGCCATCGGAGAAGAGAGGGAAAAGGGTTTAGGGTTGGTGGTCAGGCCAGAGAGAGGAATACGGCGAGTGTTCGATTGTCTCTCTCTTGGGTCAGATCGGAGGTGATGAGGATGGAAGGAGGCGACAGAGACGTCTCTCTCTCTCTCTCGGGTCAGATCGAAATTCGGAGGTAGGGTTGGAGTGAGGGAGGGAGGAGGCAGGCGAGACACGCTGCGAGAGAGACGAGAGCACCGCTAGGGTTGGAGAGAGAGACGAGAGCACCTCTATCTTTCCGCCTCAGCAGTTCCCTTTTTACCCCTCTATAATTCATCAATATGGGCTGGGCTGCAGCACATCTTAAAGGGCCGACGGAATTAACGTTAAAAAACGAAACGGAAGCGGTCCATTTCGTTTCTGTTCCGTTCATACCAACGTAACCCATTTCGTTTCCGTTTCTGTTCCGCTGAGTAAAACGTCACAGGATTCCCCTCCGTTTCTGTTCCGTTTCGGACGGAACGGAACGTAAACGTTCGAAACGGAGCAAAATTGACAGCGCTACTGACGTGGTGAAACAACTGATGGCCTATCCGTACATATATAGTCAGAAAAATTGAAAATTTCTCTTCTGTTTGATAAACGCTAATACTCTGATTCCTCATGGAATGGGCAAGCGTCTGATACCAAAATAAAACAGAAGAGAAATTTTCAATTTTTTTTTTTTTTACCAAAATCATTCATATCAAATTAGTGAATTTATTTGGGTATACATTTTTTTTTTTTGTATTTCCTTATTATCGCAAGCATGCATGACCCTACTTATTGCGTAAGTACAATATAATTAATTAACTTTGTATCTTCACTTTTAAATATCTCGTATGTACATTTGACATCAATTATTTGCATTATTATATTTGAACACTAATAGCAAATGAGATTTTGAATACAGTATGAGAAGTAAAATCTTCATGCCTGTAAAAGCATTATCTAAGTCCAAATCAAAAGAATGAGCAATTTACCATACTAAATTTGAATAAGAATATTTTTTTATACTATAAAACTTGAATCAGTTTTCCATTTTGTTGATTGCGCATGCAAAAGCACGTGGCTGATTTTTAGCTATTTATCTGGCTGTGCACAGATCATGAGTAAAGCAAGTATTGAGATGAAGTCTCTATAACAAGGCAAGCAAACAAAATGGTAGTACACTTCGACTTGCTATAAACCTATCAAGTCCCACTACCAATGCTTTAGTGTTTGATTTCTGTTTAATTATGTCTTTTACTATAGAGTTATGCATATTTAGATTTAGTTGTATTTAAGAGGCCTCACTAGACGTCTATCAATACAAGTTCATGACCGTGCGATTCAAGAAAAGTGCCAATGAGACGAAATGATTGGTGTCTTATTTGTACTTCTAAAGTTTAAACTTATCAAAAATCCTCTGTTTTTTCAACACAGATAAATCCTGAAATGTCGTCCCTATTTCCTTTTAGCATCGGCACACATGTATACTACCAAAAAGTGAAAAATAATATTTTTATTATTTTAATATCAAATCTTGATAAAATAGTGGATTAATTATTTGAGGTTTATATTTTGTATGATTACCTAATAATCAGCTGATATTCATGACCACAGTTCTTGCATGATCACAATAACATTAATACACTACACATTTGAGTAATTGCAATTGTGTTATAATACTAAATATTGCCTCACAATGTATATATGAAATCAATTCTTACATGATCAGATTTGTATACATTGGCAACTATGTATACATTGAAAACAAAGAAGTAGATGAAAGATGCTCTAGTGCATTGAGATATTAGATGAAACTCAAGTTACTGTCCTTTCAGCTGGAATGGAAGAAGAGAAGGATTGATTGGAAGACTGTTAAACCAGAGACAATTGTCAATGTTAGTTTGTGTTGTTTTTGGTCTTTCTGGTCTCCATGGGTTCTTTTTCTATGTAATGATGCCTCAGTGAGACAGTGACCAGGCAACCAACCAAAAGTGTTTGCTTCCCTAGTTCAAAGAATAATTAGGCCTGCTGCCAATATAGACAGGAGAACATGTTCTCTTACGAATAACTATTTAACTGTTAATATTTTCTGGATCCCATTTAGAAGTGGTTCTGCCATTTCAACCACTTAATACTAGCACACATTTCTCATTGTAACTTGGAACAAGCAAACCTAAACAAAGAGAAGCATTATCACGAAGTTGCATTATTTCATAAAATAAAGAAGGATAATCATGCGATAAATAAACCAAAAGTCTATCAATATATGCCAGTAGGCAAAATTGACTCTCTAAATTAGAAACCAAGGCTTATATACCTCATCCATCTACAAAAGAAAAGAAATAAAAGTCTAATCACCTGTAAAAACAGAGAGAAGATAGTCAAGTTGGGAAATGGAAACTTATTATTCATTCAGGTAAAACTGCAGCAACTGCAGCAGCGGTGGTGCTCTTCACCGAATCATTAGCACGGACAGAAGTGCTCTTAACAGTTTCCACAGCACAAGCAGTTAGGTTGAGGACATGTTCTCCTGTCTATATTAGAAATTGATGAAATATTCTAAGTAAAAGAAACAAAGTTTTTCATTTTGTAAAAATGAAATAATACACAAACCCAGATATGCTATCGTAGAAGGTTATGTATGATTTGATTTCATATAATCATATAAAAACCTTCTCGACAAAACAATAGTCCTTTTATTTTCTATGTTTGGCCGATTCGCTGGTATGAGAGTAGTACAGTCTGTAAGTCTGTACAAATTTTGAAGGGTGTTTTCTAAATGATGAAACAGGTGGGTACCTTGTACCATTACTTTTCAGAAAAAAATAGCCAATTTATAAAACCTGCTTTGCCATTTCTGCTGCGTGAGATGCCACTTCAGAGGCATGGTCCATCAACCGATCTGTTTTCTCCTGCACAGTGAAACGATTCAACAGTTCTTTAATATCCATGTAGATCGAAAGCATACATGATGTTTATTAATATACTTGTATTATATGATACTAGGTGCAGGGACCACCTCTGTTTTGCCCATGGCTTCACCAGACCTGTAGAGCTGCTCACTCGACATGATTTCCGGAGCTCACAAAATAAAAATAAAAAGGATGATTATTTAATCTCTTTTGATTTTAAAAGTAGGGCTTATATATATAGAATTTAGGTTTCAGAAGGCTATATATAGTAGAGGCAGAGATCAAACCAGAGTGGATGCAGATCAGCTTGTAATCATGCATCTTATATAGTTACCGGTACTTCTTCCAAGTATGACTCATTTATTCGTAAATACTTTTGGATGATAATGGTTACATTTCGAGCGCTGGTCAATAAAAAAACTAACACTAATACAAAATGAATTAAGTATCACATATGCATAATAAAAATTATTACAATATCTTTGAGAATTTTAACTTTGGTATATCAAATCAGGTAAAGAACCACCAAAACAAATTATCAGTATTTAAGAAAAAAAGTTGTTGACCTAAAAAGGTACTTCCTAAAACTCAACTAAACACTGCTGAAAAATTCCTCTCGTAGATATTTTTAATCCATCCTTGTCCCTTGATAATAAGTCGATAGAATATATATGCGAATTATTTTCAACCATAAAAAAGAGGTTACGGGTCTTTCATAGATTTTATTTTGACATTCAAAATGCGCCTTTGCATTTTTTTATTTAAAAAAAAACTCAGTAGTTAATTTGCAGTAATTTTTTTGTCTTGACCTTTTTTAATTAATTATTCCATGAATGTGTTTGAGCCATCGTCACTAGGCAGTTGATGATAATTAATTTCCAGAATTAAAGAAGAATTTGGTGAGCCATTAGAACCTGGTTAAATTTGATCTATGCCCAGCTACATGTTTTCCACACGATCAATTGTTCGATCTCAGTCTCTCAGAGCTGAGCAGATTTGGATATAATAATTTAAAGACGATGTAGCAAAACAGAGAAGACCATAACAATCACAATCATTTCTGAAAATGTTTTCCTTTTCGACATTCATAGAAATGAATTTTCTAATACTAGGTGGGGAAACGCGGCTTTGCCGCGCCTTAGCGGATTTTTTGTATTTCAATTTTAATAACCACTAATAATTTGTCATTAAGTCTAAATTGTGTGCAATAGGCTAGGTAAAATGCCATAATTTTTCTTTTCACATGAGCTGTAAGAAAATTAAGTGCATAAGCATCATATATACATGAGCTGCTTGAGCATCCATATACATTAAAATTTAAAAAAAAAAAAACAAATAAGCAATTGAAGAGACCCAAATAGAGTCATCTTACATTCGATCGATATCCATAAACCTAGACATTCCCCTTCAGGCAAAAAGCGAGAAAAAATTTTCAATTTTTGAATAAATCAACAAAAAAAAGTCTGAAAATTTATAGCAAAATCTATGACACGTACAAATATCATATATCTGTTAGTTAAAATAACATCTTCTCTTCGCATATTAATGACCCCCATTCATCATTTCTACCGGTGAGAGACAATCCATCATGAAAAGAAAAAAAATCTTTTATTCCCTTCTCTTGAACACCCTTCATTGCCATGTTTAAAACATTCAATTCAGCATTATTAGAGAGATTCTAGTCTCATGCTCCAGTGCAATAATAAATAATATTAGGATTAATTAGTTTTATGCCACCGTGAAAAATAGTTAATTAGGGATATGCCATTGTTAGATTGCTAATTAGATTTATGCCATTATCAAATTGTGTAAATTAGATATATGCCATTATCTTATTCCTAAAATGATTAAATACTAAAAATGACATCCAGAAATCTCTCATTATTTTAAAAAATTCCCAAACTGCCCTTTTAATAAATCCTAAATATCACAGTGAAAAAAAAAAACACTAAAAATTTCCGAACGCTACCTCTATGTGTTGTCGTTCACCACCCCTTGATTCCTATGGTCTAGTGAAATTCTAAATTCTCAATTTTTTTTATTTTGTGGACCGGATAGGTGAAACAAATGAAAATGTTTGCTTCAAGTACAAACATAAAAACGGCACGGTACAAAAATAATGGAAGCCAAGTAGGTAACCAATTAGATTGACAAACCATAGGTGCCAATTGGATACAAACACGCACGGACCAAATTGCTGAAAAAATTTATAAATCAATTACTTTGCTTTCATTAAGATGGTCGTTATTTTTTAAATTAATAATCTCTTTCATTTTGGCGCTAGAAGAAAAATATTGACATTGTTCGTTAATCCGTTTTAAATATAATTTATTTAACATTATTCTCGTTATTACGATTCTTTATCCAAACACATAAATGTTTTTCGTTTGAATCATTTTGAAATAAATATAGTAGGTTGGCCTTGGATTGAAATACACACATTCACAAATGTTCTTAGAAATCATTCTATATCAAAATACATGGCATTTTTCTAATTACAAAGTTTTGTAGTGGCATAAAACTAATTTGTCATTTAGTAATGACATTTTTCTAATTTTAAATTTTTGTAGTGGCATATTTAAAAGGGTAAAATTGACAAATCAATTTTTCGGTGACAAAAAACTAATTTTTACTATTTTGTAATGGCATAAAACTAATTTGTCATTTAATGATGGCATTTTACTAATTTCAAATTTTCACAGTGGCATAAATCTAATTAACCCATAATATTAATACACAATAAATTAGCAAACTACAACAATCACAATGAAAAGAGCCACCAAAAAAAAAAAAAAAGAATTGGCAATATCAGCCAATGTTAAAAAGATATCAAAGAAGCTAGTGAATCCTAAAATACTTAAAAAATATTGTTAAAAGATTGTCTTTGTCATTCAGCTTAGCGCTAAACTATTTAAGCATTGGGAAGTACAATGAAATATGTCGGCCTTGAGGTTGAGAGGTCTCAGACAACTGGTTTCTTTAGTCGGCAAGATATCAATTTTTTTTATTGGTTCCTAAATAAAATAATCAAATTTAGCAAATGGAAAATGATCATCGAGCAAATCAAACAAATAAATGTAATCGTTTTCTGAGTATCTATCTCCATGGTGCAAGGAGAGCAACAAAATTTGGACAATAAAAGATGAAAAAATAAGATCAAGTGTGTTTGCGGACCTATGAGCAACTTAGATTTCAAAATTAAATCATTGTATCATTGCAAAATCAAAGAAATTTACAATCACCTGCCTCAATTCCTCGTATGTCCATGTAAATGAGAATGATCTAGCTTTGAGATTCGTGTTGTGTATGTTAGCTATGAGTATGCCGTATCTCCCTTTGCTGACTTTGAAGCGAAATAGTTTTTTTTTTTTATTTAACAATGAGTTTCTCAACGGAAGGTACATGGAATTACCACTTTGGAACTCGGACATCTCAAAAATTAATGAAACACCACAAATATGACCAAAATACCGTCATACCTTTAGAAACAGAGAAGCAATAGGTCACTCACTTCCAGCTGCTATGCAAGTGCATTTTTGCCATCTTTATTGAACAACTTCCTATATTGTTGATATGAAATACTTACAAAAAAAACTATCATCTTCTTCATAGTGATATAGAAATCTAATGCCAGCAAAATTCAAATGGACTCTCAATTTTCTATTGATTTGGAAAAATGAAAAAAATTATATGCGAACAAATTCCTTAAATTCCTCTTTAACTGTTGTGTATCTAATGTTCAGAATATGGTAACTCAATAAGAATGTTTATTTAAAAGTGAAATTAACATAAAAATGAAAGAGTACATGTATTTATAGATTCACAATATATGAATATTGGTTCTTCTCTCTCGTATGAATTGGTACCAGGCCAGGCAGAAGTGGTCTCAAAACCTTCAATTTTGTCAATTTCATTCATAAAACATCAGTGTCAGTAAGGCATATTTCTACAATACATTTGTCAGTTTTGAGACCACCTGATATGTGATGATGCAATGTATAAAAATTAGTGAAAATCTTATTGACAGATCTGAATAGTTAGTTCGGTCTTGATCAGTTCCATTAATGCAGAAGTTATGACTACCCTTGCAATGAGAAACACTTATCAAGACTACAAATTCATGTAAAAGGCAAGAATCAATGAATTTTCACGTTAATTGAAATAAGAAGTACCAACTCAATTAGCACATGTAACATGATTATTGTCTTTTAGATTTCTCTTGAATATATTTCAATGCATATGCAAGGGGTATAGAAATTCCAACATAATTGTTGGTTGATTAGAAAAGAAGGTGCTGGTTGAAATATTTTAATCTAGACTTATATAGGCAATACGTTTCTATATTTGATTGCAATTGGTGAAATATTGCTTTAATTGAAATATCACTTAACCATATAATGAAAAATCTTTATTCAGTACCAATAATTTGCAGTCTAGCCCTTTGATAATTGCAATGTCACAATTTAATCCCCGATTATTCTCATTATCTGTACCACCCACCACCCTATCATAAAAACACTCTCAATGGCAAAGAAAATCTTTCTCAAGCAAGGAGAGCGTAGATTTAACACTTTTTTGTTCTTTTCTATTTTCTAAATCCAAAATAGAACTTGATAAATCATGCGAACAAAAGATATCTACTTGTAAAGATATGTGATATTTTACCACTGGGTTTGCTTGCAGAAGCTTTGCATATTTTGCCTAGGTATACAGTAAAAAAAAGAGTAAAATAAAATTTACCTTTCAAAATGACAAATTGAGTCGATTACAGCTTTGTAAAGAGACCTTCTAATGGAATGTCTCCATGCAAAGGGAAATGCAAAATCCTGAGAAAAAGTTAATTAAACTATTTCAGTTAGATTTTACTTATAAAAACTTGCAAATCTTAACAATGTGCAGTAAGTTTTTTTTTTAAACAGTGCACTGTACTACAGTGAATTCAAAATTCTGATGGTTTAGGTGCAAAGGCAACGTAATATGGGAAGTTAAGATAAATAAATTAAATCAGAGTAGAATTTTGAATCAAGATTACTAATATAAACAATTTATCAAATAGAAACAGAAGCAAGTGTGACCTAAGCTTCTAGTATGTAAACATGTATTTTCTAGTATGTAGATATGTATTTTCAGAATCCTCTTTACATTTTTATCATTCTTTCATCAATTTTCAATCTTTTGCAAGTCTAATGAAAAAAGAAGCAAGTGATTGTTACCTAATCTAGTCTCAAGGGATCAATCTAAGAGAGTTATGATGATGTGGCGATGATGCGATGGAGTCAATAAATGGTGTCTTGAAGAGAGTACATCATACCGAATATCTCTTTCAATTTCCATCCGCATTTAAAAAAGACCCCCAATCACATATAGCTTGAAATGCAAAAATTGTATTTAGAGTTCGGTAATATCACCAACAACCAGGTTCTACTCATTGGAAATGAGTCTCAGCCTATCAAGTAATATCAAAAATTGTATTTAGTTTTGGTCATTTGGCCCTATTTCAGTGTTTCTATACAGCACTTTGATATCAATTCGATCAATTCATTAGAGAAAAAGAACTTTGTTTCAGTTAGATTACATTTGAAATGCATATATGCTGAAATTATCCTAACTTGAAGGGTTTTAGATATTACAGTATTCATATATCTACATTAGTAGATACATTAAGGAACCTTTGACACTAAACCCTAGATGCTATCAATTATCATAAGGAGGGCTTAATTGATCACCTAGCTATAGGTTATTAACAACACATGTTGATTGATGGGGTTATTAATCACAGAAACATAGCAACAGCTAATTGAATTTTAGTTTAATTTAATTTGATAGGTAAGGAAGCGAAATTAAAATAAAAAGACTGAAAACACAAACACCTTTGATTTCAGATGAGAACAGCCACCATAGAGAGCAATCCGAGAGGAGAGTTGCAACAATGACACTGTGATAGGTCGGCGGCGGTGACAATTAGTTGAAAACGTGACTCCATCGAGTTTTTCAACAGAAAAGAGCACTGTTACTGGTAGATAGATGCGACAAAGCGACATATGAAATTGAACTCTTCTCCTTTGAAAATCTTTAAGACTCCAATGTAACTGTTTCGCCATAATCTCCACTACAAATGATAGAACAAACTAATAAAGTGACAGATGAAATTGAAGTAAAATCGATAATCATGGCAGATGATTCTGATGGAAATGTACCTGTACTTAGAGCCATCAGCGAGATAAGCTCCATAACTACCAATGGAGGCGGCAACCAAGACGGAATGGTGGTGGCGTTTTTGCTGAAAGATGTCGCGAGTCTTGAATGGTAGCCTGTCAAGGGTTTTGGGGTTGGCGTGAATTTGGCGAAGAAGAGGATGCTCAGCGTCGGAAGGAGGTAGGGCGGGATTGACAGAAGTGGAGGAGGAGGCGGCGCAGAGGAAGACAATGGAGGAGGAAGAAGGGGTTGGCGAAGAAGGGCCTAGAGGAGGAAAGGTTTGTCGGATGTTGTTGGGGTTGGAGGAAGTCAACGGAGGAGGATGAAAGGGGTTGGCGTAGGAGGGCCTAAAGATGAGGCGGGGAGTTGGTGGAGGAGGAGGCGGCAGCGGTTCAGATGGTATGTCGAGGAGGAGGCAGCAGGAGAGGCTTGTGAAAGAGGCGATAGAGAGAGATGAGTTGAGTACGGGGACGATCAGATTTCAGCGTAAATAAATAGATGGCTCAGATTGCCTTGTCAAAATCGAATGAATGGTGAGATCGGCGTCCAGAAGCGAAGAAAATATCGGTCACGGATAGCGGCCACGGGAATTAATATATATCTTAGATAAGGAATGTATCTTGTGCTATTCTTGCCTTCGCTATTTTAATGGCTCAAGGTGTGTGCAATATGTTCCTTTGCAATTTTAGTGGATGATGAACTCACTGAACATTGTATAACCCAAAAAGTATAATTATTTTGATTCATTTGTGCCCAATTCGTATATAAAGACTTATATATACAGTGTAGTAAATGGATATACAACTTGATTTATTACACACTTGTCTACAGCATATAATATCATGTAATGGCTATCTATCATTTAAGGTGACAAGTTATAAATTCCAAATTTTAGTATTTTGTCCAAAATATGGTCATTATAAGAAGGATCAATATTAAACTATAATTTTCAGCACGTAACACGAGCACAATTTATGTACTTGAAAGATAATGCTTACTCCAAACAATAATGCATATCAACATCAAGATAAAATTAAAACATTTCAAGTTCTAGGAGGAACATTTTCACAAAATTGCATTATTTATAACAGAGAAGCATGGCCATTAATTAATAAACAAAATAACAAATTCAATATTATAGATTAATACATAAGCTGGCTCCTAATTAAAAAGCCAAGCTCAAATTACACAGAATACTTCATCAAACACTAGACAGGAAACTGTAATCAACAACAGAACCTGACGAGATAAAAATGAAACCAGTCTCAAACAAAGATGCAGAAAACAAAAGCAAAAAACATCAAGCCACAGGCCTAGGGCTTGGTTGTTGGACATTAGTTCCTAATCTCTTCATTTAGCGCTTGGAGCTGTCATCGGACATGCCGAGAGTGCTCTTCACGCTGCTGACTGCACCAGCTGTGGTGTTCTTCACGGCATCAACAGCACCAGCTGTGGTGTTCTTCACTGCATCAACAGCACTGGTGGCTGCATTCATGACATTTTCTCCTGTCTGTAGAGCCAATAAAACATTTACTTATCAACATTTCTTTGCTATGGAAAAAGAAAGGAAATAATGAATAGACCAGGATTTTACTGAGGGTAGTATTTGGTTTTAAATGAAAACCTGCTGGAGAAAGCCAGAAGCCTCATCTTTGCTCTCCTTGGCTGACTCAGATGCCTTGTTGGTGGCCGACTCAGCAGAGCTCTTAGCTGACTCAGCCGCTGACTTGGTGGAGCTTTTGGCTGACTCCCATGTGTCCTGTGTGGAACTCTTCAATTGCTCACCCTTCTGTAAAGTTATAATGCATTTATTCTTTTGTTAGGATATGTTACACCTTAGAACATCTTATTCTTTATCAGCACACTTTGTGTCACATTACATTTGCAATGACACAAACGATAGTTGCTTCAGAATCCAAAAGGAAGAAAACAAAAGGGCAATTTTGTAAAACCTGCTGTGCCTCGCATGCAGCGTGGGATGCTGTTTCAGAAGCCCTGTCCATAAGTTGATCAGCCTTCTCCTGCACAAAATTAAAGGAAAAAGGAATTAACAGTCAAATTTTATGCATTAAGGTCTCAATGTCTGTTTCTATCTCAGATCACGGAGGGACCCACCTCGGTCTTGCCCATGGCCTTGCCAGATCTGTACATTTGCTCGTTCGACATGGTGATTGGAATATGCAAATTGAAGTGAACTCAATAAATGTTTAATTTCTTTGTACGAGATAAATTGGAGTTATGATGGCCTGTATATATAGATCTTTAGATGAGACTATATTTAGTTGAGAACTAAAGATAGAGATTTGTACACTCGAGCACTTTGTATGATGTCGCTACAATTCTTCCATAAAATTTCAACATCTAAGATAGGCTCACAAATAGCAAACATATGACAACTTCTCAACCGAAAAGAATGAACGGTCACAAATGTTAGTTAAGGTTATGCAAAAGAGAATTGTTGTGATATAATGGAATTAATTAATTTTCTGAATAGAGATTTTTTTTATTAATATTTTTAGAAAAGTTCAAGAAATAAGTACAAATCACAATTTCTCAAGGTATTGAAGGATAAAAATATATATATATATATCACAAAATGTATATCATAATATAACACTACTTCAATTTATTGTATTTACAAGATAGCTATATATAAAACGTTACTTTTTACTTTTGAATGTCAAACAATGTACCGTAGCCCGTAGGAAAGATAAAATCATAATTAAAACAGTAATTATCAAATAGTTCATTATAAATTGCTATTTGGGCAATTGGCGCGGTTGAGGACATTTTACCTAATTGAGTCGGCTCATGTTGAAATGTCAAACACTTCATTTTTTTGAATTGTGAACCCTTTGCAGATACAAAGAGATGGGTTTTAAACCTCCGCCATAAATCCTTTAGATATGTCATGCAAAGATGACAGGTTCTCTCAAGTATTTTCCATGTCAAGATTTCCTTTGAAACAAAAAATTTGTTTACCATCGCTTTTTGACTTTTTGTATATCTCGAAATGGTGTACTTGATACACACGAGGTGTTCGATGAAATGTTTCACTAATATTTTGTTTTATCAGATTAATACAACAATAAGTTCACAAAGATTAATACAATAATAAATAAAATGACAGATTCTGTTAGATCTTTTTGTGAGCTTATCGCATTTCAAAATTTACTAGCAAGAAATTGGTACGACAAAGTTCTTATTAAACTGTAATAAAAAAAAACTATAAATAGTTACTAGGACGCAAAAGGAGCTGATTAAGAATTCGACAACGAGAATGAAAAAAATATATATATAACAATACATTAAGAAAGGGCATAATAGCAAAGAAATTTTCACATCCCCAGTTGGGAGAGCAGCTTGCGCCACCTTGGAGTCTCTTCATCAAAGATGTAGGTAATCTTAGACACCAAGACTCCACTGCCACCAATCTACAATTGCCAAAGTATTACATAGTGAGTAATTACATAATTACACCCTTCAAAAAATAAAAATTTACATAACTCGGCGCATGTTTACCATCGCTCTTAACATATATTCATGTTTATGTTGGCAAACAACATTCTATGTGTACAGCTGTCCCAGTTAAAATCAGTTAATTACACTGAAAATAGAATTGTGAATCCATGATTATACTAGCACTCCAATTGATTTCAAAACTGCTATGTGCTGGTTGTCTCAGTACTAGCAATTTGATTATCAAATTGCTATTCTTCTAACAGCAACATCTATGCTGATTTCCGCAGTTGAGGACAAATCGAGGATCAATTAAATTTCAACAGATAAGACAACGTGTGTTAATGCAGACTTGAGGAATAATGGATGGAAAATAATGTTTGATCAAGGATTAGTTGCAGAATAGAAGTTCCACTGAGAAATAAGAAGCTAACTAAAAAAAATTATACAATAAAATGTTATCCTATTGTACAAACTAATATGAATACTGTACAAAAAAATTAAGAGATGAAAGAGCAAATGGTGGTCAAACACATTTCAGAGAAGGCTGCTAAAGCCTTCTCAACAAGTTTCTTAGCTTAATCTAGCCATTAATCTGGATACCACACTTCAGATAGATCAGGAAAATTAATATACAAAGTTTAAGTATCATTACAGATCGAAGTTGCTGGATTGACTTGTAAAGCGACTTCTGAGGCACCACAATGTTGATTGCATAATAGTCGACTTCTACCTTTCCACCACAAAGGCAGTAAACAGGACTAACAGTGGGCCCCTGTTGCATTGCCACAGAAAGCCGTATTAACTAAAGTTACTCAACTTTAGCGGCATATATTATATCTGGATCTTCTACAAACAAAACAGGGAATTTAGTCTGAATTTGGATCTGTTCAACACTGAAGTAGCCCATACTCTAAATCACTATAGTTTGCATTTTTCTACTATACTTGATTTTTGAGGCTTAAACATAAAGACATAGCCACTTCAAAATTACACCAAGATACAGGAACTATGTACCTCACTGTACCCACAAAATCGATTCATATGATGTGGTACTCAATCCTGGAAATAGAATTACTATTTGGCTATCTGAGAAACTCATACCTGCAATCCAGATAAGGATGTTTGACTAAGAACTCTGTGTGCAACTTCTTCTGCATTATTGCCCCTCATGTTTGCTGTTACCTATACCAACACCAAGGTCCAATTAAATACTAAAAGCAAGATATTATCATGTCAAGGGAAAATGGGATGAAAGAACCTAATGCATATGTTCTTGGATAATTATCATCGAAACTTGAAGGCTAAATATTTATCTAGTGTTGGTAGCCAATTACCCAAACTTCAATTCTTTTGAAAAATATGATTCCAACCATCTTAACTCTTAAATAGTTAATATCATGAGAAGAAAAAAAAGAAACACCAAAACCTATGTTTGTCTCCATTAATTTCCTCTCTTCACAAAACAAGACATTTAGAAAAGAAGCATTTATGTTGGTCAAGATGAAATATGGCCAAGTAGTTAAAACCTTGAAGGTAGAAGAGAAAAACAAAAAGGAGTCTGGATGGATAGCTTTTGAAATCATCAATATTAAGTTAAGGTTAAAATTGTCATTTTTATTCAAGGACTAATCACATATTTAGTAATTTCCCAAATGTTTTGGAAAATATGATGCGCAAATAGCTAATTTGAAATTTTCAGAGGGAAATATAACAGGTAGATGCAAGTTATGAACATACATCCAATTTTTGGCTTATGATGCGAAAAAACTTTAAATTAATTTATCAGCCAACCATAATTTCTCCAGTGGCTCTAAGGTGGGCCTCCAGTCTCTCAAGCATCTCATGTGTAATCTCTAAAACACCCTCACGGCTGCTTAGTGACCTCTTGCTAGCTACAAGCACTGCCTGAGAAGTTTCTTATGTCAAGAATGTCTAAATTTGATGGCTAATCTAATCAGAATTTTTTTTATTATTTTAGCTTTTGCATTATAGTCAAAAGTTTGTTTTCCTTCAGAAAATCTAAGCCCTAAACATCAACAGCATTGCATTTTATGGTTAATTTTTGCATTATAGTCAAATTTGTTTGCCTACAGAAAATCTGAGCTCTAAACATCAACAGCATTGCACTTTCTGGTTAAATGACTTATTAATTAGATACTAAGTTGAAAGATGTTGAACTTACTTGGCTTTGTAAAACGGTCCCGCCTTCAACTTCTTTCAAATTATTTTCACGCAAGGTTGTACCACTACTGACAAGATCCACAATAACATCAGCTGTGCCCATCTAATGCATCAGAAAGCACAAAAAAGTCTAAAATATGATCATCAATGTGTCTTTACATTTTAATAAAAACAGTTAGAGATGGTTCACATACAAGATTACATAATCCTAGGGAGAAGAAAAAAAAAATAAAAAAGAAACAGTGTATCTACATATCGTAACAAACTTGTATTGAATATTTGTCTGAAAGAGCTCACCGCGGGATATGACTCCAAGGCTCCATCAGCTGTGGTGATAGCTACATGCTTCAAACCCTTCTCTTTCAAAAATTTGGGGCCCAACTGTAATATAAAAATAAAAGGGCCAATAAAGCAAAATTGTAGTGATCAAGACAAGGGGGAAAAAAAAGGTAAAATCAAAATATAATAGAAAAGGAAGCATACATATGTAAAGCCAGTGACGACACGCAGTGGTCTGTCTGCTGTCCATTGAGTCATCCTTGATAATTCATCAATGGAATTTATATTTTTAAAAATACCTTCCTTTGGAATCTGATCAAATTAAGAGATTTATTATAGGAAAGAAGCTTTGTAGGGGGGAAAAAGAAGTGAATATTGTAAACTATGGCAAAGTCGAGAGGAGTTGATATACCGCAACAGATAACCGACAAGCTCCAAACTCGAGTGCATCATGAACAATAACTAAATCATCACTTCCCTGATAAATGAACACAAGAACAATTTTGTTACCTGAATATATTGGATATACTTAAAGAGGACCAAAACTTTCTTATATTACCTAGAGGGAGAACTTGTAAAGATTGTAACTAGCACCAATCATAGCAACAGACGACCATTTCATATGGTACAGCATGTACAGTAGGTAACAGAATTGTACCAACCATGTGATAAAGCTTGGATGTGGAGAACTTCTAAATTAAGAATCAATGTGCAATTGAGCCTTAACCCTTCATAGCCAATTAAACACAATGAAAAAGAACATTTAAGAAAAAACCACAGTAACAGAACCTATACTGGCTAAAACAAATTGGTTCATACTAATATCGCAATCAGCAGCAGCAAGCTATATTGCATTAATAATTTCCTTTAGGGATGTACCTGTCCATATTCACTGACTGTATCGTAACCTACGATGCCAAGGTCGAGATCACCTAACTGCAACTTGCGAACAATGTCTTTTGGCCTTTGAAACCAGACCTCTAGGTTTGGAAGCTGCATATATAATAGCCATCATCAGCAATTATTAATTCATGACCTCTAACAAATAAAATTATAGAAAAATGTGGTATTGTTATGTACAGAAGAGATAATATGACAATAAAGTAAAACTAATACCAGTGGAATATCAGCGGTATACTGTCTTGGATTGGGCTTCCTGACAGTCAATTGGCAACTCTGAAACACAACAAAAAAACAGTGAGAAAACCAACAACAACAACACACTAACACAATCGAAGGAAAGAAGGAAGGTTAAGCGCACGCACACCTTTAGTAGATTTAGTGTTTCATCGGACATACGACCCTTGCTGGGAAGCCCAAGACGGACGACGCTGCGTTCCACCTGCGCCGACTCCGGCGGCGCCACATCTCCTGCGATGGCAGTGGCGGCTGAGCAGCATGGAATGGAAATTGCGTTTGGAGAAGGCCTTTTGATCTTCGTATTATTGGTACCAGTAAATAGAGGAGAAGTGGAGGAGTGAATAATTATTCCAGTCAGATCCAACGAGGCAGCCATGTTTACTGGAATTGGTTAAAAAACAAAAGAAGATTTGGGGTGTGTTTGGCAAAGGTTAATAAGTCTTATTTCGAATAAGAGTTATTCGAGATGAAACCAAACGTGTTTTGAATAAGTCTTATTTCGAATAAGAATTTATTCATTCTTTTATTCTAATACCATTTATATGATGAAATTAGATCCTTATTCAAAATAAGAGGAAAGATGAGAGAGGAGAGAGAAAGTTTATTCAAAATCTTATTCATTCTTATCACTCCACTTCCAAACACACCAATTCCAATCCCATGTCGCGCGACACCCATGTGTAGCGCACCTACTAGCCGTCCGATCTGATCCGGACGGTTCACTTTTTTCGGGCCTTACAATCTGGTTACATGCACGGGGCTCCCATCATCTATCCGATCTTGATCAGACGGCCAAGAGCTGCGCGACACCTGATTTCAATTTCAAACACACCCTTGGAGTGTGTTGTAATTTGTTGTGATCTTATTTCGATTCGCCACGCGCGCCGTCTTTTGTTACTTTGGCCTCGTTTGGATGAGTTAGGAATAAGAAAGGAAGAAGGATTTTAGGAAGAAACATTGGGAAGAGTGTAACTTTGGGAAGAGTGGGAAGAGTGTTATTCCGGGAAGAAGAAATGTTGTTTGGATGGTGAGTTAGGAAGAAGAATGGAAGAAATGAATTAAAATAATCATTTGCCTTTTTTATTTATTTGTAGTTTATTCATTTGTCTTTTATTATTGTTGTAGTTTATTCATTAATAATGCGAATAATTAGAATAATAAAATAAGAAACAATAATAATAATAATAGAAAATAATTAATAATGTAATATTATAATAAAAGTGAACGATAGAAATAAAATAATCATTCATTTTAATTTTTTCAAACCAATTTGTGTAATATTATTCTTTCCTTATTTATTTTAATATTTGATATTTTAAAATAAAATAATTATTATTTTAATACTAATAATAAAAAAAAAATTAATAATAATAAGAATATTATAATTACATTTAAAAAATAAATAATTTTGTAATATTATAATATTTTAAAATGTTGTTTGGATTGTGAGTTGAGAATAAAAATAGAAGAATTAGACTAATGAAATTATAACTTTTATTAAAATAATAATAATAATAATAATTTTATTAAAATAATTTTTATTATTATGAAATACAAATAATTAGACTAATGAAGTAAGTAATAATAATATAAAAATAATTAATAGTGACTTTGATCACTCGTTTATTGTCAAAAAAAAATTTGATGGTGCCCACTGTCTAGTAATTAGATGGCCCCATCTACCCACTTTATAAATGTCTCTCTCCTTCACGGGTTGAAAAAAATTAATATTTTATTCATTTGATTTCTTCCCGACCTTTCTTCCGGCCTCTTCTGACTTTTTGATGGAAGAAGCTCTTCCGAGAAGAGCTCCTCTTCCGAGACATATTCTTGCTTGTTTGGATGAATTTTTTCTTCCGAAAGAGGGCTCTTCCAGGAAGAAGCGTTCTTCCTGCCCATCCAAACAGCCCCTTTGTTACCGTAGTAGAATGCAGAGAGATGTTGACAGGTAGCAAATGTCGCCTTCTGGTGATAAAGAATATTTTCAGGGGCTTAGAAGTTAGAAGGTTAAATGCAAAATATGGGACCCACTTGTCAGTCTCGATGCATATGGTGTTTTTGGATCGTTTGAATTAAAAAAAATATTAATTATTATGATCTCCAATTTATAATAAACTTTTAATCTAAGTTATAATATTAGAAATTTATTTGAGTTTGTAGAAATTATTTGTTTCATGTAGATTAACAATTAATTTGCAATGACTTATCATTGCTGTTGCATCCAAATGCATCCTTAGAAATAGAATATGTTCGGAACTTTGGATTGGTTATTTAGGAATAAATCATAGAAATTATTAAACAGTTCTGTTGTATCACCAATAAATCATCTTGTGCCCCACATATTTCTATTTCAAATTAAAGAGCTGACAGTTACAGTCCCTTTCCTTTCTTATCTTCTAATTCACCAAACTTTTGGCATTAGCTACATCTCGTTGTACCTACATGCCTCTTAGGTCCTATTATTTGACTGTATTGTATTGTGGGTCATCGATTTTTATTGAACAATTCTTTCTTTCTTACCATCCACAACGGACTTTATCAAAGTTTAAAAACAATAATAAAAGGGAGGAAAAGTTTGGTCAAAGAGATCAAATGAATGCCGTCTTACATCTATACATGTAACATTATTGGCAATCTATTACATAACTAATTTGTAAGACCCCAAAAATATCAGATTTCACATGAACAAATTAATGCTTTTTCAGTGTATCCTTCAATTACATTGATTTAATATTCCTCAGATGAAAATTATATATCATTTTTATGACTAATAAGACGAATCAGGTAATTAAACAACATTAGTTGAGGTTTACAATTGTACAAAGGTTGGCAAAGACATCAATTCCGAATTCAGTGCACACCAATAAATAGTGCAATGTTATTCCTTTTTTTTTTTTTGAAAAAAAAATGCATTTACTTAAATTCCAAATCTCTAAATTTAAGAGTTTCTAGCATTCAAAACCGACTCAGTGACAGAAACATGGGACTTAGGTATTACTGACAAGAACAATGAAAAACAATACAAGTATAGAACTGCAGATATCTAATGAACCCAGCAACAAACATATATAAATATAAACCTTATAAATGTCATAAACAAATCGAGCTGGAAATTTGTAAAATATGCTTATGCAAAACTACTTTGGTTTACTGATTATGCTCTTTAACCAGAAAATTTTATGACTTTTCTTCATGGCGACGAATGCTTGGCGGTACAATTCATCTCTGAAAACCCCAACGATATCTACAATGTCAGATTTTTCAAACCCTGGCAATTTATAAAACATATTTATGCATCGAATCATAGAGTAGTCGGGATTTTTCGCAATCTTTTTCTTTGGGAATTGTTTTCCCCTAATCTTCCTCACAGGATTCTCTTCAGGGTCACTCGATGACCTATCCTGTTTCCCATGCTGCTCAGAATTTGATGCATTATCTTGATTTAATGGTGCTGATAAATTCAGCGTGTGTCCCATGTCAGTATGATTGTTCAATGGACATATTTTCGCACATTTGTTAAGAGAAGAAACTCCAGAACGTGTATTATTTGACGACAATTGTCTTAAGAAACTAAAATTTCCTGACATTTTTTGTGCAGCTGGGATTGTTCTGTTGCTATTTGGATTGACCATTAATCCTTTACTTGAATTAAGCACTGCTGATTTATCTGAGCTTATTGCAGAAATTAATTGTGGAGTTGACAAACCGGGAAAATTTACCATTCCGTTATCATTGATTGTAGAAATATTTCCTTGAGGATTCTCGACAGAAGAAACTTGTAAGAATGAGGGGTGATCTGGGAATTCTGAAAATGCTTGAATATTTGATGGTGTGACAGGATTGTTTCTCGAGATCTGATTAGACAAATCAGACAGATCTCCGTAAACAGGGTTCTCTGGAAATACTGTTGACAAACATGAGGATTTATCATTTATTTGTTTCCGAGAATTTTCAACGAGATCAGATGGCTGAGCCTTGATGTAATTAGCAGCAGGTTGTGGATCTGGTTTTTCAGCGAGTGAATTTGATATTGGATTTGATGGGGACAAAATTATATCGAGGTCATGGTCAGGTGACATTAGTTGGAAGCGGTGATTGATTACACCAGAATCTACTGAAGGCACAACCACCAATTCTGGTCCAGCTACACTGGGAACTAAACCATGAAAGAAAAAAAAATCTTCCTCAGAATTGCTCAGTGAAACTATACCATCCTCATCCCTGTTTGCCTGAATTTCTGTACCGGATGAATTTGACTGCAAAGGTACTAATTGAGATGCTTCAACCTCAGCATCACAACCTAAAGAGGATTATATGCAATTGACAAAGAGTTTGTCAGAAATTTTAATAGACATAACAAATCAGAATTTTGCATATGTATATTATATACCTTCATATAGAGCAACCAGCCTGTGATAATAGGGGATTCTTCTACTACGAGACCATGAAAGCTTCCCACGACTCTGTACAAGTGTGGATTAGCAACAAGTAACTATAAGACTTTTTAACTAGATAGTCTCTACCTAGTATCTCTAAAAAAACTATAAAACTTTGAGACCAATGATTTCTGATAATAACTAACTAAATTTAACTACAATGTAAGTTTAATTTTTAATCAAGAGCTAAAAGGATGTGCCTGTGAAAGTTCTCTCCAGCAATTGTTGGATGCCTCAAGCATGCAATTACTAGTGTCCCATTGAAAACCTGGACGGTTCAATATTTCTTTAACCTGCTTGTACAACTTGTGCAAATCTTTCTCCTGTTGCTTGAGTTGTTGAGTTGTGAAGATTGATTTGGGAAATTTTCGGTTCATATAATCAGTAATTTTTTCCCAGACATCCTTTCTCCACCCTCCTTTATGCGCGCGGGGAAAACTATTTAAAACCTGAAGCAGAAGGGCCTTTTGATTGTCATTCCATGATGCTCTTTGGCTGGTGCTTCCATCAGTGCCTTTGCATAAAGGAAATAAATTTGATAAATTAGGCAATTGATCTAGAAATAGTATCTATTTTTAATTCTTAGTGAAATATTTTTTTTACTTTTTACAGTTTATCATTTTTGTTTTACTTTCAGGTGTATCTTGTATTATTCATTGTACACAATATTGCATCAGAAAATTTCCGCGCTGCTTGTAAGCAGACAGAGACAGTGTTTCAATAAGTAGACATAATGGGATCTTATCAGTTCCTGCAGGCGAGGAGCAGCAGAGTACAGGATAATATGGAATGTGATCTCAGGTACAGAGTTCTAAAATGGTCTTTGAAAATATACATGAACACTCCTTTAACTGTATGTCATTAATGTCGAGTCATTCAGATCTAAGATTCAGGTTGTTTCGGATTATTCTCTTGATCAAATAGATTACATTTGGAATATAAAGTATTTTTGAGTCAAGTAAATTCAAGTAGTAAGAATCAATTTAATGAATTGATACTTGAAACGTAATCATTTTTTTATTTAAAAAATTATGTATTTATTAATCAATTCAACTTACAAAAAAAATTGTAAACAATCGGATAATATCATATCTTTACCAGTGCCGTTATTAGTTGAATGAGCGCTAGTGGTATTTCTTGGAGGACAACAAAATTTAAAAAAATAAATAAAAATAAAGGTGAGAGGGCTGAATTGGATACGCACCTGCAAAGTGATTCAGGCTGGAAACTTGCTCCGCCTGAGCAGAGCCAGAAAATGCTGCCGAGCCTGTGAACTCTGACCTCATTTTGCACAAATGTGTTCATACTTTTTCAGTTCTCTCTCCCTCTTGAAAAGGTATATATAGTCCCAGAAACCTTCTTTTATTATCCAAAAATAATAGCTCGCATGCAAAGTCAACAAGTGATACCCCCATGCGTTGGTGGGGATGGGAATTCGCTTGATCAGCTCACAATCACTCGGAGACGAGCATCCCACGTCACACAATGAACTTGATGTTTACTACAATTCTTAATTTAATGGTTCACATGTGGTTCTACTTCTCCGGTACTGTTTGAATGCCAATTGTATAATTGAGTTGTGCTAATTAATAATTTGCATGCCCTAGATATATAGTAAATACAATACAGCGGAGAATACGATAGCTTCTCTGGTCATCAATCTTATACTTAAAAAAGGTAAAATAAAATATGCATTGGTGCCTGGTTGACCAATGAGTCAATGACCATGGTTGATTACTTGGTTATATGCGGCTGGAAGTGTGTTCGCTATTATTTGACTGCAATAAAATCCTTCTCTTTCAAAATAACTTCTCAAACATCCCGTTATAAAGTCCGACAAAGGTAGCTAATTAAAGGTGCGACTAACGTGAGCGACATATACAAATTGGATAACATTTGACGCTATTACAATCTTACTTCATGTATATTTTAGAGGCGCCAACAGTGAATTAGATTTTTTTTCTTTTTTTTTTTTTGGATCTCCTACATGTTGGAATAATATCCGATATTTCTTTAGTGAGGACTTCTATATAAAATAGTAAAATTTTATTAAATTAAAATTTATGTAAAATATAGTAAAAATAATTTTATAAAATAGCCTACAAATTCGAAAACGTTTCTAGCAAAATTTCAATATACAAAACAAGTTGAACAATTCGGATCAATCATTTTATAATGTGAATTTCAGAAAATGAGTACAAGCTGTCAGTAAGTATCGGTATTCGATTACTTAATTAATGAAGGTCCAATTAAATAAATTGTGAAATTGTGTTTCAAAAAAAGAGGTACTATGTGACACTAGGCCCACAATTTCTAACCACGGTCCATAGATCGTCCTTTATTGGGCAGTTTGGGCCTATATATCTCAACATGAACAACATAATAATTATTATGAAATAAATTGTGACACTTGCTTCCAAAAAAGAGCCCGTTTTAGTTATATTAGCACTACGGAATAAATCATAGATTTTGTTTTTTTCGAGTGGGCATAGAAATTATTTGACTGTTCTATTGGATCACCAGTTTACTTAATGGAGCCTAAATCACCTTGTGGCCCACATATTTCTATTTCAAAAGAGCTAACAGCGACAGTCCCATCCTTTCTTTTCCCGAAAAATTTAAAAATAATATTAAAATATTCACGAATTTCGAAAATATTTCAAAAATAATCCAAATTTTTAAATAGTATCGCGATATCAATTTTTGGAAAACCGATACTAATATCGGTTTTTCAAAATTCTATATGAATATCGATTTTTTTTTTTTTTGCTTTTTAGCAATTTTTCAATTAAAATAATGATTAGTTTTATTATTTTAATTAATTTTAAATAAATATTAACATATTTGATGGATGAAAAAGATGATAGATATTTATTTTGAACATATTTATAACAAAGATAATATATATTATTTATGACAATGATTATTTTTTATGTTTTATTTAAATGAATAGTTTTTCATAATTGATTTGTTAGGTACTTTGGCGATTTTTCGTTTTTTCTGTTTGGAATCAGGTTATGAAAATCATAGGTATGAAAGTAGAGTAGTTCATTTACACAACGTGATTTTTTTTTTTTTGAACTATTTTTCGCGTAATTTTTCAATCTCAAAAACTAAAAAATTACAAGAACAGTTCTGTTGAGTTACATATTACATATAATATTAAACCATATAACTAAAATATATATCATTTGTTGACCGTACTTTAAATTATATACGGTCTAGATAACTTATACAAAAATTATCTGGTCATCAATCTTGAATGAACTATGTACACCCCTTAATAAAAAATAATTATGTAATTTAATAAACAAATCTCATTTGTAGATCTCATATTCATCATTTAAAAAAATAATAATGTTGCCACAAGTTGGGACCAGAGGAGATCACATGACTGAGAAACTTGTCATTTAATTAATTAAATATAACATTTCCTATGATATCTGAAAACTTAGTGACGTGATGAGAAAACTTAGTCACGTGAAGGAAAGAAAACTTAGTGATTGAGTGAGATCCTCTGCAATACAGGAACAAGTCTATTCGTTCTTCCCAGATTTTACCAGACAAGTCAATTTCGAAAAGGTTTCGCGGCATTGGCAAAAAGTTGCAGCAATTAAAGGTCGATACAGTGGTTGGACCATAAAACTGTACTTATGTCTTGTATCCAATCTAAAACAGAGGACAAAAGGACGCTAGTAATTTTTTTTTGAGAGCATGCCCGTAGGCTTAAAATCATTAAACATGAAAGGTAACAAAATTCCACATTACAATAGAGTAGAAAAAAAAACAAAAACTAAAAATAGATAAGTGCAAAGCTAGCAGCAAAGACTCCTTGCATCATGTCAAAAGGAGAACCTAACAATCACCTAAAAGGCATTGACAGAGAAGAAAAAGAAAAAACAACAACGACCATAAGAAAGTAAAGCCTAAAAAGGAAGGCAAGTTTTAAACAAGGAGCTAAACAGAGATAACTGGTACAGCTTAGGAAACCACATGAAAGATACTATCCAGCTCCATGCTGACGCCAGCTGCCAGTAAAATCTGAGAATGCAGAGCGTCAACACACGCAGCACCAGAATTTCTTCTCGCAAAATTTGCCAGTAAATGGGCCGACTGGACTGCTTCTCTCCTAACATGTTTCATCTTGATTTTTCCTTCCCAATCTTCAATAAACCTGATGATTTGATGCACTACAGGGATTGACCTCCAGGATGGCAGGGAATCGATTTCCCTGTCGTTAATCGCAGAAACCAGTGTTAAGCAGCCAGAGAAAATACAAGCCTGATGGTGTTGCTGTGACTGTAAAACCTGTACTATCTTTTGTAAGCCTTCCAACAAAGCAATCGATTCAGCGTGGAACGGATCTTGTGCCACCAGATTGTTACAGCCCCAAGCAAGAACCTTTTTGTGATGGTATAAGAGGTAAGCGGTACCAGCGTTGCCATTGGAGATTTATATCACTGCAAATATTTGAAGTTAGCGAATATCCGCCATCAAGTGCCAGTCATTATCCCGAATCTCATACCCCTGTGCCAGTATGTCTAATGCCCTGATTCTATGCCTTTGCTCATCCTCCCCACCCCTTCTCATCCAAGCCTCCACTGCCTTCTGAATTTTCCTTGGATCGAACTGTACACTAGTAATTGGTGCGCACATGAATCTCTCTTTCTCTCTCTTTGTCGTACAATGCATATGATAGAAATACTTAAAAATTGAGAAGAACAATTCACATCTCCAATAGCGCACAGAATAATAAATACAGGAAATTAGATAAGGAAAACTACGAAAGTAATTCTGTAAATTTCAGAATGGCAGAAATTAGAAAAACGGTGTCTTTCTCAATGACAGAATTAGTATATAAGACAATACATTTAAATATAAATAAAAATAAAAATAATCATTTGTGAAATCTGGTATTTTAGGCGACTAAAATTTAAGAGTGATTTAGATTTGAGCACGGTTCCGGTGCCTACATTTTTCGCTGCCTCAAATGCCACGGATCGTGAGCCGCTCGATTAAAAATAAATAAACGGTCTAGATGACATTTCGTTGTAATACATGATTTATACATCGCTGTGTCAAAAAAAAAAAGCGCAAAACCTAAAACCCTCCGCAACCATCGCTCCCGTCCGGCGTTGCACGACATCAGAATGGTTTTTAGCCAAACAAACGCACAAAAATAGGTACAATTATGATATTCCTCATATTTCACAAAAATGATGGAAAATTAGATTTCAAGACACACAAAAGAACAATAGTTAAGAATAAACAACACATACTTCGTCATCATCATCATCATCATCACTAACTGGATTTGGAGATATCCCCAAATTGCTAGCAAAAGAATTTGGAGATGGATAAAAAGCATGAATTCTGTGTGTATCGATAGTAGAGGAGACCGCTCAAGCGATGCAGAGATAAGAGATCAAGCTACTCGAAAGGCGAGAACAGCTTGAGCGACGGAGTGATAGGAGAGGAGAGCTCGAGCAAAGGATGGAGAGGAGAGCTTGGAGAGGGGGAGGGAGAGAGCCAAAGAGGCCAAAGGCGAGGAGAGATCGAGCGATGGGGGCGAGACGAGAGCTCGAGCGACGCCGGGCGAGAGCAGTGGCTTAGGTTTTCTCCTTTTCTTTTTTTCTTTTCTGTTTTCACAGCGATGTATTACAATGTGATCTATACCGTTTATCTATTTTTAATCGAGCGGCTCACGATCCGTGGCATTTGAGGCAGCGAAAAAAATGTAGGCACCGGAACCGTGCTCTTTAGATTTATATCACTGCAAATATTTGAAGTTAGCGATATGTCATCACTAAACAACAAATTATTTTTATGCCACTACAAAATAATAGAAATTAGTTTTATATTATCAGAAAATTGGTATGATACTTCTGCCCTTTTGAATATGACATTATAAAATAATATAATTAGAAATATGTCATCATAAATGAAATAATTAGTATAACGCCATTACAAATCAACAAAAAATAGGTTTATATCATGCAAAATAAATAATTATTCATTAAATATAATTTTCTAGGAAAAGGGATTTCATTCACAAGATTTATTTGCATCACTCTCATGCATTATAATTTTCGCATTATAGTGCACGAGAGTGATGCAATTCAATAATATGCTTGTGCAAGTCACCGCAAAAAATATATTGCGAAGGACAAAAAAAATAACGAATTTCATTATGCACATAAACCTTTACGAGCAATGAGTTTTATTATGCACGTGAACTTAGAATCTAATATCATGGAGAAGAGATTAGCACTGGAAGGTCAGCGCCGTCAATTTTTTTTCTTATTTTTAGGGTTTATTTTCACGGGGATAATTTTTTCATTATTTAAAAAAGACAAGAATGATGATATCCTTTTTATATGTTTTTGAGAAAATAGTGGCATAAAACTAATTGTAACAGTTGACAATGGCATAAATATAATTAGCACTTTAAAAGTGGCATTTTCTCAATTGACAATATTTGTAGTGGCATAAAACTAATTTTTCCAAAATTGAATTACAAAATTTAAAACTTTAATTAATTTATCATACGACTTTATTTCAAATCCAATACGACAATTAATTTCGGCCATATACAAAATTTTAACGGAAGTATTTGGATGAATAATCCAAATTATGCTTCAAAAATTTTAATTAACTATTTTATAAATTTTGGTGACTCTAATTCCTATTAAAACCCTGAAAATTCACTGATCAATCAATTCAAAATCAAATTTCTGTTAATTTGCACCGTTGGATCGAATTTTAGAATCATGGATTATCCTCAACGGGGTGATTCAAAAAATGGGAAATAAGCGGAGTGCCTCATGTGATATATCATGTGAAAAGGCGGAATGGCGGAGTGAAAATGAAGGTTGGGGCAGTTCTGGGTCCATCCAATGAAGGTCGAGTCTGATGGAGCGCGTTGGTCCATTGGATGGCGAGATTAAATTGATGGTAAGTACCAGTTACCTTTTAATTAATCAGATATTAAAAAAAACCTTTTAATTAATCAAATTCGGCCATTTCGCGCTGCCCGAGGAGAATATTTAATTATTCATTATGTTCAAAAGCAATTGAATATTGGAGACTTGGAGTATATATTTCAATAGAAGAAATTCAAATTCGCATTAATAATAGAGTACTTATAGTTGTAGTTATAAAATTAGTCTTCAAATAGTATTCAAACAAAGAAATGTTACAATGGTTCATTAAGGTAATAGTTAACAGTTGATAATTTTAAATAGACTAAGAGAGTATTTATTTAAATCATACGAGGAATATAATTTAAGAACGAATATAATACTAGAAGCAAGATAATAATTACAGCAATAGTCACATATTAAATCAAATTTTGAAATCCAATGATTTATATTAATTATGTCTAAAAAGGTGAGTACACTCTCTATTAGAAGGTAAATATAATATTGAATTAATCATTTTACAATGATTAGATATAGAGATATAATTTGTCATAATATATTTTCAAAGAAATAAATATACCGGGGCTGATAAGGATCATCCCCAAGATCCGTCATCTCCATCATCCCCAGAGATGCGTTTTCTTTTTTTTCATTTCTAGAAAATCCATCATAACTTCATCTTTCCATTTTCGTTTCTGAAATTTAATCCAGCGCGTCTACCCCCATCCCCATCCAGCGCTCATCTCTCCCCCTTCCCCCAACGTCATACTTATCCCTGCCCCAATCCCTCCCTCCTAATTATTCTAGTTCTGAGAATAAATTGTTCTAGTTTATAAAAGTAAATGTTCTATTTAATATATCTAATTGTTCTAGTTTCAGAACCTAATTATTCTATTTTTAGAACCTTATTATTCTAGTTTCAGAACCTTATTGTTCTAGTTTCAAAACATAATTATTCTATAATTTAATTATTCTAATTTCAGAATCTAATTGTTCTAGTTGATATGTTATGGAAAACTAATTGTTCTAGTTTCAGAACCTAATTGTTCTAGTTGATATATTTTGGAAAACTAATTGTTTTAGTTTTGAAAACTAATTGTTCTAGTTTCATAACCTAATTGTTCTAGTTAATATGTTTTGAAAAACTAATTGTTCTAGTTAATATGTTTTGGAAAACTAATTGTTCTAGTTCTGAAAACTAATTGTTCTAGTTTAAGAGCCTAATTGTTCTAGTTAATATGTTATGGAAAATAAATTGGTCTAGTTCTGAAAACTAATTGTTCTAGTTTCATAACCTAATTGTTCTAGTTAGGTGGAACCAGGATAGGAATTGAGAGCGAACAACAGAAGGAGATGGGATGAGAATAGGGGTAGAGGCAAAGATGGGATGAGAAGAGGAGATCAGAGACAGAGGGTCAGCGCCAGAGGGGATGGGATTGGGGATGAGATCAGTGACAGTTATTAACGCGTTTTAAAATCGAAAAGGAATTAATGCGTGGGGATGACGGCACGATAGAATCTTAGGGATGATCTTAAGAGATTCTGTAAATATACAGATAATTAATTTGTGAATTTGTAAGCTATTTAATTAACAACATCTTGTCATGTTGTTACAATAGTGTTGCATAACGCATTAATGATTCTGACACTGAGTACCTTATTTCATTATTAATTAGCTGAGATGTTGAAGTCCATTCATCATGCATTTTTTTTAAAAAAGAAAGAGAAAAGTTTTTTCCATTCAACTTTTTGAAATTAAAGGAATATTGCGCTTAAATCCTTGATCTCTTTTGAACTATTCTAGTGTTCTTACTATCGAGTCACTAAGTCACATGCTTGACATCCTGTTTAGAAGTGGGAGACCGAACAAGAAACTGGGGATTAAACCCTGTTCTTGTTCCTTGTTCTAAGTTCCTCGATTTTTGAGAATTGAGAATTAACTCAAGTTCCTTGTTCGTGGGTTTGTTTGGGGAGTCCTAGTTCCCAGTTCCCAATCTAGTTTCTAGTTCCCATTCTCCCAAACATAATCGTACTACAGTATTTTTAAGTTCTAGGAAAGTAATTCACAAAAAATGTATAATTGGCAACATTTATAATCCGCTAGCTACTCTAATACCTCTCTCTGGGGCCATCCGCTCAATTACTCCATTGCAAACTCCTATGTTTGGTTGGGGAGGCAAACAAGACTATTCGCGAACAACATGAACAAGCGAACATCAAACACAGAACTAACTACAACCCACTGTTGGGCCAACTAGCGCTAGCTTGTTCGTTATTCCCCTTTTTATGAACTGTGAACGAACTGGGGAGCTGTTCACAAATAGCTGTTCTCTCTTGGCAACGTGATTGTTTTTTTTGAGGGTCGGATGACAAAATACCACATCGTCAAATTTTATTAAATTAAAAAATATTTACAAAGTTTTTTTCTCATTGGGCTCGCATTTTGGGTTTGTTTTTAAAGCCAAAGGGAATAAACAATTCTAACAAGTCAAATAAGCAACCCAGAAAATATGAACTCACAGAACCAGCAATGGAACGGTCCGTTCTAGACTTGAACCGATCCGTTCCAAAACACCGAAAACTAAATCGAGAGCGGAAGCTTACCTAATTCCATTGCTATGGCCTGAAACTTGATGTTGAGCACTTCTTGATGCCTCCTGACATGTGTGCACCTTCACCAAAGCTATTCCATGTACCAAAGACGGGAGAAAGGTCTTCCAAGAGAACAAGACATGCCTTGGTACCCTTAGCCTTAACTTAGGACACATTCTCAAACTATTTGATGGAAGAATAGAGAGAGAGGCAGAAGATGACTATTTTCAACTCATGTATACAACCAGCAACGTTATTGTCTTGTCCCTTGGGGACCAACCCCTTTATATAGAGAGCCAATAGTTTCTTGGCCTCCAAACAATGTCTATTTTACCCATCACAAAATAGCCAATGTTTCTAAATATAGCCACCTATAAAAGGCATCACATCCCTGTACAAAATCTTATTTTTGTTCACAACCACGTTTAGCCTATTACCATATAATTTAATGACTTTGAAACTAAGCAAAATCAGCCCACCCAAAATAAGATTGTTTCCTAATCTGGCGCAGGATCTGGAACGGGCCGCTCCAGAATTAGGACGGACCGTCCCAGAACACTAGAACTAGCAGTCCCAGAATTAGGACTGGCGGTTCCAATGCTAGTTTTGGCCAGATAATCTTACAATCTCCCACTTGGGCTATTATGCTTAGTGTTATCCAACGTCCTTGACTTAATAAGCTCATATTTTCATGGTAATAAATTATGTTCCTCAAATTCCGTCCACCATTCATAACGATAAAAGACCAGTGAAGCTTTTGTTGCATTATAGCCATTACAGGCTTCTAATCATGTAAAGTCGTCACAACTAAACCCACAATGATCACAATATCATTATAAATGAATGACATCGAATTTAGATGTGTATAAGTGGTGTGGAAAATACACGTAAGTGTGACTGTCACGTGTCTATTTCTAACTTTATTGGTCACCCAAAAACTGAAGTGAGGTCAACTTAAATAAGGTGAGAATGAAAACTGAAACTGAAAAAACTAAATCTTTATTTATTTCTGCGGAAATTCATTACATAATACACTGAATAAACTAAATTCATCATCTAATCTAGCACTCCTACTAAAGCCTAGAATCCTCAACTGAAATTACACCCATACTAGTTACATGTTTTAGAAACTGCTTGGGTATTAGCGCTTTAGTGAGTGGATCTGCTATCATTGAGTTTGTTCCAATGTGCTTGATTGACAATTCGTCATTCTCAATCTTCTGCTTAACAAACAGAAACTTAATGTCGATTTGCTTCGAGTTGGCTGAGCTTCTGTTGTTATTAGCATACATGACTGCCGAGTTATTGTCACAAAAAATCCTTAGTGGAGCCTGGATGGAGTCCACTACACGCAGTCTAGTGACAAAATTTCGCAACCATGTCCCAAATAATGATACCTCATAGCAAGCCAAACATTCTGCTGCCATGGTGGAAGATGCCACTAGAGATTGTTTGACAATTTTCCATGAAACAGCTCCACCTGCCATCATGAAGATGAATCATGTGGTTGACTTTAAGCTATCTTGATATCCCCCAAAATCAGAATCAGAATATCCTATGACCTCCAGCCTATCTGATCTCCGATACATTAGTGCAAAATCTTTGGTTCTCTGAAGATATCTTAAAACTAGTTTGGCTGCCTTGATATGCTAAATACCTAGATTATGCAAATACCTACCTAGCATATATGTAATGAAAGCAATGTATGGACGTGTACACACTTAGGCATACATTATGCTTCCAACTATGGAGGCACACTTATTGTCCTTTACTTGCCTCTTTTCCAACTGTATTTTGGGACATTGTTCAAGACTGAACTTGTCTCATTTCGCAATAGGGGTCTCTGTTTGTTCGTAGTTTTTCATATCATATCGCTTGAGTACTTGATCGATATAGGCGTTTTGTGATAGATCCAAAATATCTTGAGAACGATCTCTAAGTATCTTAAGACCTAACACATATGATGTATCACCAAAATCTTTCATTTTAAAATGCCTAGATAGAAATTTCTTAGTTTCATGCAACATACCCTTATCGTTTGTAGCAATCAGTATATCATCCACATACAAAACCAAGAAAGAATATTTACTCCCACTGAACTTGTGATATATACAATCATCCGCCGGGTTACTCTCGAAACCAAATGAGAGAATCACTCGATGGAATTTGTAATACCACTGCCGAGACGCTTGTTTGAGCCCATAAAAGTATTTCTTAAGTTTACAAATCATTTTCTTTGGATCATTCGATAAAAAGTGAGATGGTTGCACCATATAAATGGTTTCATCAATGTCGCCATTGAGAAACGCAGTCTTAACATCCATTTGATTAAGCTCAAAATTCAAATGTGCCACAAGTGCCATGATTATCCTAAAAGAGTATTTCGATGAAACTGGAGAAAAAGTCTCTTTATAATCAATACTCTTCTTTTGAGTAAAGCCCTTAGCGACAAGACATGCCTTATACTTTTCCACATTACCCATAGAATCATTTTTTTGTTTTAAAAATCTATTTACAACCAATAGATTTCTTTCCTTCTGGCAATTGTACTAAGTCCCATGCATCATTGTTATACATGGACTTTATCTCTTCATTCATGGCATCAATCCACTTTTGTGAGTTTAGACTATCCAAAGCTTGACGAATATTATAAGAATCTTCGACCATCCTAATGTCAAACTCATGTTCTTGGAAATAGACCACATAATCATTAGGTATTGCTGGTTTTTTCTCCCTAGTGGATCTCCTAGGCACAAGTTCTTGAGATGTTTGTAGTTGTTCAATAATATCATTATCTTCAACTTGATTATTTCCAAGATCCAAGTCCATAAGATCTGGAACATGATCCGTTTCTTGAATCAAACGGACCGTTTCAGTCCTGAGTACTGTATCTATGATCAACCGTTCATTTTCAGCTTCAGACTGATCCGCTCCAATCCTGGAACGGTCTGTTTGAAAATCAGTGCTCGTTTTCTCCTCGAAGATAATATCCTGATGTGTCATATCTCCCCCCACAACCAAAACATCCTCAAAGAACTTAGCTATAATCGTCTCAAATATATTCTTATTAGTGGGATCGTAAAACTTGTAACCCCTAGAACGTTCGACATATCCAATGAAATAACAACTAATTGTCATTTCGTCCAATTTCTTCTCATTTGACTTGTAAGGCCGAGCTTCAGCTGGACATCCCCAAATACGACTGATATCATCATATTTTATTGGTATTCGGACCGTACTTGGCACTCAAAACGCACTCGAACCAACAAATTATTTAATAAATTGCCATATTTTTCCAGGATTTGGCTCTGCCGTCGTTTCTTCTCTTCTCTCTACAGGTTTTGATGATTTCTGATGATCTTGAAGCATATATGTGGACTTCCGGTGTTTCCCGCGCGCTAGACGACTCATTCCTAGCATTGGAGGCGATTTTCAGCACTCTGTTCGGACCGAATGACATCCTGTTCGGTCCGAACAACACTGTAGCCGGCAGCACACCCTCTCTCTCTTCTGTTCGGTCCGAATGGTACTTGTTCGGTCCGAATGGGACTTGTTCGGTCCGACTGACCATCTGTTCGGTCCGAACAGACCACCGCCATGACTCATATGGAAGGTTTTTCTACATGGCAACTCGTGGTTTTGGCAACTTCTCCTGTCTTGGCGACCAGGCAACCCCCCCAAGCACCAGAAGGCTACTATATAAACTCCTAAACACCTGAAGAAAGGGGATCTCGAATTCAATACCCTAACGCCACCTTTCCAAAGGTGTTCTCTCTCTTCAACCTTCGGAGATCATCAACCTTGAAGCGACGGCAGCAAGGTGACCAGTTTGGCGACCGTCCAGCAACACCCCACTGCCTTGAAGACAGAACGACTGAAGCAAAAGGAGTATTTGGTTTATTCTTCTATGTTTCTTTCTCTTGATTCGATGGGCTTGTATCTTTACTGTTATTTCATGTTTATTGCGTGTCTTGCTACTATGTTAGGCTAGTTTTTATGCAGTCTTAGGCTTAGGGAAGTAACTTGATGTTTGGATGATGTTTACTTGACTTGTTATGTTAAACTATGCTTTGAGATTTGTTTATTGCGAATTATTTATGTTACTTGAGTTAAAATACTTGTTTAAATCTCTAATACCTTCTAGTTGAACGCTGCATCTAGTTAGTCTAAGTTAGGATAAACAAGTCACGTTAAATTCGAGTACTTGGGATAAATCGTAGATCCGAAAGGGGAGATTAGTTGACACCAAAAGTGTAACTTTTAGACCAGTCCAAAAGACCTCTTAATATCCTTACGAACTCCAATAAACAAGTTTAACTAGTTGAATTCTATACCAAAAGTTGCGAACCAACCAAGTTAATTAGGTTAGGTTGTGATCGAACCAGTTTCTGTCCCAAAAAGCGAAAGCTGAGGTTTAGAATATCTAGGTTTGACCAACAAACCCTGAATTGAGGCATAGACCAACATAACGAGCCGTTTAAACCCACTTTTTCCTTCTGTTCGGACCGAACAGAATCCTGTTCGGACCGAACAGAACGGAAATTGTAGCTAAAACGTGGAGTTAGGTACGAAAGTACTTGATTTCAGGTTTTAGCGTCCAAACTTAAGTGAAACCTGACTCCTAGGACGTTTTTATTCACTTTTAGACCCCAAAATTCTACTTCACTTATTTTTATACTATTAGTTTTACTTTAAGTCTAAAAATCAACCAAAAACATTTACCTAGTGAATCGTTTAGTTTTCTTTTATATGAATCTTCACAAAAATATTTCTGCCTAGCTTTCGAGAAAGAATAAGTCTGGTATTCATTAATCCGTCCCTTGGGTTCGACCCTAAAGCTATATTCTGAACGATTAGTGAGGTTAGGATGAAAGGGCGGCTCGTCTCACAGCAGAACGAAACACCCTTGCCGGCCAAAGAAGAGACTTTGAGACCGAGCGACGGAGATGGGCACACGAAGACGAGGCGAGCGTCCACAACTCCGAGGACGAGGAAGGAGACGACAATAACCGAACACTCGGAGAATTCGGAGCACCAAATGCAAAAGACGTGGGAGGACCGGTGGTGATTCCGGGCATAGAAGCCAACAACATGCAAATCGCCCCCAATCACGTCACACTCGTGCAACAAAGCCCATTCTACGGAGACGACAAAGAGGATCCCCATGCTCACTTACAAACCTTTATTGATTGCACTAAATTGATTAAGTTCAATGGGGTTCCTCAACAAGCAATTAGGCTATTGTTATTTCATTTCACCCTTAAGGATAGAGCCCAAAAATGGTACAAAACATTGAAAAAAGGGTCAATTCGGTCTTGGGATCAAATGGCACAAACATTTTTAGATAGATATTTCCCCGCGGACCGTTCTGATGCGATTAGAAAGGAACTGAATAATTTTGCTCAAAAAGAGGAGGAATCAATGAGGGACGCTTGGGAAAGATTTAGGGATTTAGAGAATTCTTGCCCACATCATGGGATCCAAGAATGGATGTTAATAAAATCTTTCTATAGTGGACTATATGACAATATAAAAATTAACATTGATTCTCTTTCAGGTGGCGCATTCAAGAGGCTCGACGCAACTCAAGGACGTGACTTGCTCGATTATTGCGCAAGGAACTACACTTGGTACCCAATCCCGTCTCACCGCCGGTCTAGCCATTCTAGGCATCAAATCCACGAGATAACTTCCAAGAATGAGAGGATCGCGGAGTTGGAAGCCGAGCTTGCCGCCTATCAATCCGCACAAGGGACCCACCTCAATTCCAACACTTGTGGCGCGTGCGACGAAGAAGGGCACACCTCAATTAATTGCCCGCTCGCAAAGACTGGAAACGGAGGGCACCAAGTGAACTCGATCAACAACGAGCCCTCCTACTTTCCTAGACACATATTCAGTCGAAGTTATTCATTGAGTGATGGGGAACAAGCAGATTGGGAAAACATGAACCACCCCAAATACCATAACAACGTGACAAATAGACCATATGTGCCAAGGAACCAGTACAAAAGTACCAACCAACCAACTGTGTTTAAAAATGCCCAATTTAATAACAACAGTCGTGACCAACCCTTCCCAAAAAAATCAGTTTATAATAGGGATGGTATACCACCAGTTGTCCAAGACTTTATGCATGAACAAGGCAAATTTAATCAAATGTTGGTTGAAGGTATGGAGGAACTTAAGACTAATGCCAGTACTTTGACCAGGTTGGAACAAATGATGGAGTCGCACTTTTCGAGGCAACCCGGAAAGCTTCCAGGACAGCCTCTGGTGAACCCTAATGCTGAGATAAAGGCCCTGCACGTTCTGAGAAGCGGAAGGGAATACCAGGACCCACCAATGCCGACAGATGCCGAAATCCAGAGCTCTGTTCGGTCCGAACAGGAGCCTGTTCGGTCCGAACAGACAGGTCCAGAGGAGCTGGACCCAGTCCTTGACAAAATTTTGCAATTTCCTACCCTTGATAAGGTAGCCCAAGCTGAAGAAGTGACATTGGAGAGTCAGAATGCCGCTGAACCAACACCCGACCCATCTGTTCGGTCCGAACATAGCCCTGTTCGGTCCGAACAGGGTACTAAGGAAGCTGAATCGAAGGGCAAAGGCAAGTCGGAGCGTTCCGTGCAAGCATACAGACCCCCTGTGCCCTTTCCTCAGCGGTTGGTGAAGTCTAAGGAGGATGCTCAGTTCAGGATCTTTTGGGACATACTCAAGGAAATGCGGATCACCATCCCATTTGCCGATGCGATTGCTCAAGTTCCCATCTATGCCAAGTTCATGAAGGAGTTGTGCACCGGCAAAAGAACAATGGAGGAGCTGAAAACGGTAGTGTTAACATACAAGAGCAGCGAAGCCTTGAAGAGTAATATGCCACCTAAGCTCTCGGATCCAGGTCGGTTTGTTCTTCCTTGCACTATTGGTAACGCCATTATCAAACAAGCTCTATGTGACATGGGTGCAAGCGTTAGCCTCATGCCTAAGTCGGTGTATGAGAAGATCGGATTCGGCGAACTTTTACCCACAAGTATGACCCTAAGACTTGCCGATTCCACAATCCGAATACCGATGGGGGAATTGAGGGACGTACCTGTACAAGTCGGCAAATTTTTGGTGCCCGGCGATTTCGTGGTCATGGACATAGAAGAAGATAAGGAGGTGCCTATCATCTTGGGACGCCCCTTTCTCAGAACCGCCGGTGTGAATATGGATGCCCGAGACGGGACAATATTGGTGAGAGTGGGGGGGGAGCAGCTCTTATTTTCAATCAACCATGCTATGAGATGCCCCGACCCCAAGGAAACTTGTTTCATGATCGAAGGAGTGCCCGAAATTGAAGAAAATCTTGAAGAACAGTACCAAACAGCCCTGGAAACCTACCAAACCCTTCTCTGTGACATGCAAGAGGCAATCGGAGTAGAAGAGACCATGGAGATCGAAGAAGAGGGCGAAACCACACCAACAAAACCCTGTTCGGACCTCTGTTCGGTCCGAATGCAAGCCCGAACAGATCGTCTGGAGAACCCTGGTGCTCTGTTTGATCCGAACAGCCCTGGTTTAGTCCGAACAGAGCCCACAAAAGTCGAACTCAAACCTCTTCCCGCGTCCTTAAGGTACGAATTTCTAGGCTCGGATCAAACATACCCAGTTATTGTTAATTCGGAGCTAGATGCAGGTCAAACGGAGAAGCTCTTGGTGGAATTAAGGGCCCACAGAGGTGCAATAGGCTATTCAATTGACGACTTGAAGGGTATCGATCCCTCGATTTGCACGCATCGAATTCTAATGGAGGAAGACCACAAGCCGACTCGAGAGGCGCAAAGACGGCTAAATCCCAACCTCAAGGAAGTGGTCAAGAAGGAGATTCTCAAGCTCCTTGATGCGGGCATCATCTATGCAATCTCCGATAACAAATGGGTGAGCCCGGTCCACGTGGTTCCGAAGAAGGGAGGCACAACAGTGGTCAAGAATGACAAAGACGAGCTGATTCAAACCCGAGTAGTGACCGGATGGAGGATGTGCATCGATTACCGCAAGCTCAATGCGGCGACACGCAAAGATCACTTCCCTCTTCCTTTCGTTGATCAATTGCTTGAAAGATTGGCTAATCACTCGTATTTTTGTTATCTAGATGGTTATTCGGGTTTCTTTCAAATACCAATCCATCCAAATGACCAAGAAAAAACCACCTTTACTTGCCCGTATGGTACATATGCCTATAAAAGAATGCCTTTTGGTCTTTGTAATGCACCCGCAACTTTCCAACGTGCTATGATGGCAATTTTTTCGGATTTTATTGAAAAAGAAATGGAAGTGTTTATGGATGATTTCTCCGTTTACGGTACTTGTTTTGATTCTTGTCTTGCTAACCTCTCTAAAATCTTGCAGCGATGCGAAGAGGTTAACTTGGTTTTGAATTGGGAGAAATGCCATTTTATGGTACAAAAAGGAGTTGTACTAGGCCACATGGTGACTTCCCAAGGGATCGAAGTCGACAAGGCAAAAATTGAGGTGATCGAGAAGCTTGAAGTGCCAAAGAATGTCAAAGACGTGCGAAGCTTTCTAGGACATGCCGGATTCTATCGCCGATTCATCAAAGACTTTTCAAAAATTGCAAAACCATTAAGTAATCTTCTTGTGAAAGATAATGACTTTATTATTGATGAGGATTGTCTTAATGCATTTAATAGGTTGAAAGAAGCTCTCGTCTCCGCCCCGATCTTGCAACCGCCCGATTGGACACAACCATTCGAACTCATGTGTGACGCAAGCGATTTCGCTATTGGAGCGGTGCTCGGGCAAAGGAAAGAGAAGAAGCCGGTTGCCATCTACTACGCAAGCAAAGTGCTCGACCCGACTCAATTGAACTACACAACCACCGAGAAGGAGTTCCTCGCCATCGTGTTTGCCCTAGATAAGTTTCGATCTTATTTGGTGGGATCCAAGGTGATTATTTTCACAGATCACGCGGCAATTAGGTATCTCTTGAGCAAGAAAGACGCCAAGCCACGACTCATACGGTGGGTTCTTCTTCTTCAAGAGTTTGACCTTGAGATTAGAGACAAAAAAGGCACCGAGAACTCTGTCGCTGACCATTTGTCACGCCTACATTGGGAGGAGGATCAAGAAAATAAAGTTCCGATCGATGACTTCTTCCCGGACGAGAAATTGCTAAAAATCGACCTCCATTCGGACCGAACAGATGCTCATTCGGACCGAACGAAAGCCTTGGAGGACGACTGGGTGCACCTGGCACAGCAAATCCTATCTGTGGAGTCTCATTCGGACCGAACAGAGGTCCGAATAGCACGTCTTCAGCCACCTTGGTATGCCGATTTGGCCAACTACCTCGCAAGCGGGGCCCTACCTCCTGAGATTAGCTGGCAGGAGAAGAAGAAGCTCAAGACAGATGCCAAATACTACTTTTGGGAGGAGCCCTACCTCTTTAAGCTCGGAATTGACGATATCTATAGGCGATGCATACCATACGAAGAAGTCCGGGCGATTCTAGCAAGCTGTCACTCCTCCGCCTATGGTGGCCACGCCTCTTTCTCCAAAACGGCTGCCAAGGTACTCCAATCGGGCTTCTATTGGCCTTCTCTTTTTAAAGATGCACGTTCTTTTGTTATGTCATGTGATCAATGTCAAAGAACGGGCAATATTTCAAAAAGGAATGAGATGGCCCTTAACCCGATTCTTGAGGTGGAAATTTTCGATGTGTGGGGAGTAGATTTTATGGGGCCGTTTCCTAGTTCTCATGGTTATGAATACATCTTGGTCGCCGTTGATTATGTGTCAAAATGGGTCGAGGCAATTCCATGCAAATCCGCGGACTCCAATTCGGTGATTAGGCTATTCTCTAAGGTGATTTTTCCGCGGTTTGGTGTGCCTAGAGCAGTGATTAGTGATGGTGGAAAGCATTTCATCAACCGGAACTTCGGCAATCTTTTGAAGAAACATGGCGTGACTCATAAGGTTGCAACTCCATACCATCCTCAAACGAATGGCCAAGTGGAAGTGTCAAATAGGGAGATCAAGTCTATTTTGGAAAAGACGGTGGCTAGGACTCGCAAGGATTGGGCAAACAAGCTCGACGACGCACTATGGGCCTACCGCACCGCCTTCAAGACACCTATTGGCATGAGTCCTTTCAAGCTCGTCTACGGAAAGCCATGTCATCTCCCGGTCGAAATAGAACATAAGGCCTATTGGGCGACTCGAGCGATTAACATGGATCTTCTAAAGGCCGGTGAAAAGCGCATCCTTGACTTGCACGAATTGGATGAGGTACGCCTAAACTCATATGAAAATGCTAAACTTTACAAAGAAAGAACAAAATTTGTGCATGATAGGCGGATCTCGAGGAGAGAATTCAAGGAAGGCGACTTGGTGCTACTATTCAACTCGAGACTCAAGCTTTTTCCGGGAAAATTGAAGTCAAGATGGTCCGGCCCCTTTCGAGTCGTGAAGGTCTACCCATTTGGAGCAATAGACATTTGCGACAAACATGCGGAACCATTCAAGGTCAACGGGCAACGTTTGAAGCACTACATCGCCAATGAAGCACAAGAAGAAGTTCAAGCCATCACGCTCGGCGAGCCCGACAAAAGTGAAGCCTAGAAAAAGACGGTCAAGCTAAGGACCTTAAACAAGCGCTTCTTGGGAGGCAACCCAAGAACTTTCTCTATCTCTCTCTCTTTTATTTTATTTTATTTTGTCAAGAAAAATATAGAAAAATAAAAAAAAATATAAAAAAAAAAAAAACCAAAAAAACAAATGTTTCATTTATTGTCTCTTTCATTTGTAGGAAAACTAGAGCGAATAACGCGGAAATATGTGATTCATACTAGAGCACCATGGGTTACGTGAGCCAACTAACCCCGATCGACCTCATATGGATTGCAGAACAACTCATGAAAAGGAGATGAGCCAACCTGGACATCGAGAGAGTGAATTAGGCGCGAAATATAGCGAAACAGGCAAATTTACACAGTCTGTTCGGACCGAACAGAATTCTGTTCGGTCCGAATGGAGGGAGTCGGACAGGGACTCGTTTCAACAGATCATTCGGTCCGAACAAGATGGTGTTCGGTCCGAACAGAATAGGTAAAGGCCTTCAATTTGGTATTTTTGGGCTGACATTTGAATTGATTCATCCAGGTGGCCCATTGATGGGTGCATTCATTAGTTTGGACCCGACCCAATTCCATCCAGACCCAAACCACACCCGATTAGACCAAAACCGTCCCCCACATCTCTCTCTCTCTCTCCCATTCGCACCCCTTCATCTCCCTCTCGTTCTCTCTTCTCCAAACCGAAACCAAAACACACAAAACCCTCCTCCATCAATCCACCACCATTTCTCTGGATCAAGGACTCAAAATGACCGCCTCTCTACTCTCTCGTTATTGCTCCTCTCGGTTTTCGACGTCAAGGCCTCTACGCGACGGATTTTTCTCGGCACGCTCCACGAAAATTTCGGCCAACTTCTCGGATTCTTGTTTTCTATCAACACGAAGAACTCAAGGGACCTCTCCACTGTCCCTAGAAGAAGTTTGTGGAGTCTAGAAGGGACCTCCAGCGGCGGCACCACCTCGGCTCCAACCCGACTTCACATCCACTCAAGTAGGCACCCTCTTGACTGGTTTTCACTTCTTTCACGCCCCAGGCGCTTCTCTTGTGCCCCTAGACCACTCAAAAGGCGTTGAAGAGCGCTCATAGCTGCTGCCACATTCCAAACCGACAAGTTCGAGCAAATTCGGGGTCTACCAAGGTCCTCTTGCATCTCTTTCTATTTCTATTGCTCAATTGACATTTAATCTGGTTAGTTTGAGGTTTGTACACGCTTGTATCAGCAAAAGAGGTGTGTACCAGCAATTTGGGTGAAACCCGTACCAGTTCGGCCAACATTTACCAGTTTCTCTCCTCTGTTCGGTTCGAACAGACTTTCATTCGGTTCGAACAGAGCACTGTTCACAGCCAAAACATCTCTAAACCTCCTTCATTCGGTCCGAACAGCTCCTTGTTCGGTCCGAACAGGCCCCTGCACTTCGTGAAAACCTCATCGTTCTGAACCGGCACCATGTCTAAGAGAACCACACGTTCTAGCTCCAAGGCAGCTGCTGCTGCATCTTCTTCTCAGGCCCCGCAGCAGCCCGAACAGCCTGGAGTTGACCCAGCTTGGCTCCGGAATCCCGAGGCGGCAAATTATGAGAAAAATGCAAAGTTTGAGATGCCGTGGGATTTCATGTTTCAAAACTACCTCAAGATCAGAAAGCGGACATTTGAGCACACCAGATTCATGGACATCGCGACCCTTGAGAAGTTTGGCGTGGCGGAGCAATTCCTTGAGCTGACAAGCAAGGTTGGTATTACTCCCGCTTTTTGGAATCACCGTGAAAAGGCATATCGGGTCTTGACCCAAGAGTTTCTCTCCTCACTTAGACTCTTGGATATGGATGGGAGGGACTATATTTGGTTCCGATTGAGGAACAACACGCACCGGGCATGGTTGGATGAGTTGGCGGGGGTATACATGTTGGAAAATAGGCCCGTGGAAGAGATTACATGGACTAGGGAGCCAAATGAGGAAGCCAACAAGGAGATTGTTTGGGCCAAGCTTTGTGGTCGGAGTGCCAAGCTACAAGCTAGGCTAATTCACCACCCTCTTCTTCGGATCCTTCTCCGAGGGATCGCGGCCACAATTTTTGCTAGAGGAGAAACAGTGAATGTCACCAATGAGAAAGAGATTGGCATTCTATGGCACATGCTTCAACCCGAGCCCGAGAAGTTGAATTTGATTAAGATAATGGTGAAGCATTGGATTCATCAAAGGGATATGGAGCATGCTACGGGCAATATAACCATGGGCTCGTTTGTGACACTTCTAGCCAAGCGTATGGAGATCCCAATGCCCAAGGAAACTATGTGCACCGGCTACACTCACTATGATGACGAGAGGTTTAGAGCAGCCCGCTTCTTGAAGATTTGTCATCACGGAGCGGAGATTGAACACAAGTACTTGTGGTTACGCGACCATGCAAGCGATTTCTACCTTCCGTATCCACACAAGGTAGATGTTTCTAACCACAACACTTGGCTAATTCCTCTTGATTATGTGACTCCTAGGGGAGCTGTGGCTCCAAGGTTTCCTACACCGACTCCTATGGAAACCGACACGGCGGGACCCTCCGAGAGACACGATTCACCGCCTCGTGCCGCCCCTTTCTATGAAACCGACCCACACGTGCCACAATGGGCCAAGAACCTCATGAATATGGTGGGCGACCTAACAAAACTCACCATGGAGACAAGGGAGGAAGTACGGAAGAGCACGGAAGCACAAGCCGACTATGGGATGCAGTTGAGTCGGTTATCCAGCGAGTTTGAGGAATATGGTGAGAAGCTAGATCAGTTTGGCCATAAACTAGACGATGTCTCCAATGTGACCTACGACAACAACTTTTATTTGAGGAATGGATATTGGCCCGGCGAAGAAGATGATCCGAACTTGAGCTCCTCGGTCCCGTCGGTGCACAGTCATGCCTCGCCACCACGATCTCCACCGCGCCATGCCACGGCCCATGAGACATTTTCAGACCCAAACTTTTACCCATACTTGGGTAATCAAGTTTATGAGTCACCACAGCCGTCTATGCAGCCGCAGCACCTAATGCCACAGCAAGGAGCCCAAGGAGCACAAGCACCGCCGTTTGAATGGGTGCAATGGCAAGGACCTCAACGCCCTGCTCAGTCGGATCCTAACTTTTACCCATATTTGGGTAATCAAGTCGACCTGCAGCAGCCACACGACCACCCCGACAGCTTCTTCGACATCTTCCCAAGATATGAAGATGGATTTCGCCAAGGCTCCTCCTCTCGGGGCCCTCCACCTCCTCCCTACTAACCCGGTAACCTTTTATTTTCTCCTATTTAAATTTCTCTGTGAATGAATGCTTGGGACAAGCATTATACAAGTTTGGGGGGGGGCATAGGAGAAAAAGTGGATTTGGGGACAAAATGGGTTGATTTTTTTGGTTAAAATGGACGAATTTTTCGCAATTTATTTTTCTCTGTTCGGTCCGAACAGGTATCTGTTCGGTCCGAATGAGCTGTTTGGATTTCTGAAAAATACACAGTGTCTGTTCGGTCCGAATGGATAACTGTTCGGTCCGAACAGACATTCAAAAATCAGATTTTTCGGCAGATTTGGCTTGAAATTGAATTGATTTGGCCTAAACTCTCTCGATTTGGATTTTAAATGAAGAATATCACACTGCTTGAAACTGTTTTGAGTCAAAGAAAATTTTCTCAAAGAACCTTAGAATGTTTTGATATCTCAAACTCAATTTTTGCACCGATGGACAAAATGAAATTATTTTTGCAAAAATAGGACTCGATTTTGGATGCTTAGAATTGTCAATTCAGTTTTAGTCGGCTCTCACAAGTTCTTACCGAGTGAACAGATTTGTATTTCACAAACTTTTGTTCAAAAACGAATTTATCAACTTGGGAAATTATGAATTGAATAACCAACGAGCAAAATTTAATGGGAGAATTAAAAATCAAATAGTTGTGAAAACGAGGATGCACCGAGGCCTTTTTCCACCAACTAAGCCACGAATTGGAGGGTATTGGGTTAATCATGAATTGTTAGGAATTACACCTCAAAGAAATCGAGAAATAATTGGACAATTCATGATTAATTCTACTGGACCTGATGTGAAAGCATTGGCAAAGGAGTTGTTGAGTATTATGGCCCAAGTGTACCGTGGCCATAGTCGAGCAACACCAGTCCAACCTCCCTAGCATGTCATGTGCTAGTAGCAAAATTCAAGGCCAATGACACCGCATGATATCCTCTAGGGTGCAAAGCCCCACGACTCGACTTGCAAAAAAAAAAAAAGAGAAAAAAAAAGAAATTGGTTTCGAAGAAATTTCCGACTTTGATAAAAGACTTTACAAATTTTTGTGAAATATGAAAAAGAACGGGTAATTGAAATTGAGATCGCATTTGAATTGATAAACAGAAGCTAGAGCTCTTGAGTTTGAGAAAAGAATTCCATTAGGACCAAGAGTTGCATGAATTGAATTGTAGAACACAAGACTCGGTTTTAGGAATTTTTTATTTGACTCATTTGAATTAAGTGTGAGAATATTTTGGGCTTGAGCAATTGATTTTCATGACAGATTTCTTGGTTTGGGAAACGATTTGATTGATTAGTTGTAAGTACAGTCCAAAATTCTAAGCTTAGGGCGTTGCTTGAGGACAAGCAAAGTTTAAGTTTGGGGGGATTTGATATCATCATATTTTATTGGTATTCGGACCGTACTTGGCACTCAAAACGCACTCGAACCAACAAATTATTTAATAAATTGCCATGTTTTTCCAGGATTTGGCTCTGCCGTCGTTTCTTCTCTTCTCTCTACAGGTTTTGATGATTTCTGATGATCTTGAAGCATATATGTGGACTTCCGGTGTTTCCCGCGCGCTAGACGACTCATTCCTAGCATTGGAGGCGATTTTCAGCACTCTGTTCGGACCGAATGACATCCTGTTCGGTCCGAACAACACTGTAGCCGGCAGCACACCCTCTCTCTCTTCTGTTCGGTCCGAATGGTACTTGTTCGGTCCGAATGGGACTTGTTCGTGTTAGGAAGTGCACAAATTTAATTTTTAGACTAATTACTCTTAATTAATCCTAATTAAACTAAGTGCAAAGGAGATCTAGTGCAAAAGCCATCTAAACACACAAGAGAAAGAGGGAAAAAGGGCTACCTCTTGCGAACTTGTAATCGCAAGGCTCGAATCCGTCGAGTCGAGGTTGTGCGCACCACCACGCGTGTCTCGGCCTCAAGTCCACCAAGGTATTAACCAAAACCTCGATCTATGCTAGTAGATGAGAGGTTAAGCCTAATCCCTTCCTTCCCTTTGCCTTAATTAACTATTTAATTGGATGGAGGCAAGATGTGCTCAACACATGAGCTTAAGAGAGCAATGGTGGAGAGGAAAAATTCTGAAATTTTTCCTTTAATTTTCGTCCAAAATATTAGGGAGAGAGAAAAAGGCAAGGTGGCTAGGGTTTTGGCTCCCAAAGTGGTCCTTTTATAGACCAACCACTCTCCCAAAAAGTTGTAACTAATTTACAACTATGCCATCACTAGGGCAGCCATAAAATGGGCCTAAATGGGCTCCATTAATTATTTAATTGGTCCTCTAATTCAATTAATTAGTGGCCCAATTAATTGCTCTCAAGTTGGACCTTTAATTTACAATTTAAATATAGGCCCGTTAGCTCAAATTAATTACTTTAATTAATTCATGTTGAACAAATTAATTATCAACAATTTGATAATTATTTAAGGATTAGAATATGCATTAATTTATTTCTATATAATCCGTTTGACTTAATTAATTAATTATGACGGTTCGCAACAGTACATAATTAATCAGTCAACATATCATATTGTTGCATTCCTTAATACAACCAAATAAATAATGCACGCATGGTCAAAACCTATTTGTGTGACCCTTTGAGGATTTATGCTCTGTTGGACATGGAAAATAAATCGCTATTTATTTCCAATAATCATAAGCGGTATCTAGCAACACGTTATGATTCCCAATTCGCATAAATAGTGTACTGCTACAATATTTTTAATCCTGCATAAGAAATAATAGTATTTCCTTGTCTGATTCTTATGTCACATGATATCATCGTATAATCCAAGATAGGAATGTGTCATTCTTGCAGATTATACGTTTCTTGATCTAGAGATGACTGTATCAGTTGCTAGCAAACAATCCATCTCCATCAAGGGGCCCAAACAGATATCATCGCTCACTAAGTTAATTAATGAGGGACATACGGTTTTCTTGATGAACAACTTTTCCCCGCACAATTCAAGAGAACATAAATAAAGTCCGTATAGCAGCCCTTATCAGGAATCAACGGTAGACGATATTTATTGAACCTATCCTCATGTGGAAAAGCTGAACCATCTCAAACTTAGAATCAAACTCAAATGAAATAAATAATGACACATAACACAATCCATATATTTATTTCACTGGGTCGCGTCCTGTACTATGTTCTATAACATATACATATGCAATTAAGTTGGCAACTCCTTACCTATGATCTGTAGAACTTAATCATCACTTAACTTGCATACTAATCTTATCCGATAATTAATATTCCTTGTTAATTATCAAGATTACGGACCTTTTAGATTTATTATTGTCATTTAATTATAAATGAACTACAGAGATCCACAATTCAGATCCTCAACCTGAATGATCTGTCAATTAATAAATCAAGGAATAAATGATAAAATATCATCAATCACATAAACCATAGAAGTGGCCATTTAATAATTGGCTCCTAGGACATAACTCTAACAATCTCCCACTTGGCCTAGAGTCAATCAACAGCGACTTCTAGCCAGTGCATAGTACTCAATGTAATATCCAAAATATACATGTCTCATACTAAAACCTCAAAAGATAAAAGATACAACTCAAAGCCACTCAGGCATACGCCTAATCCCCATGGATGCAACGTGCAACTCATGTGCGGCTCGAGATAGAGGCTTTGTCAGAGGGTCCGCTGTGTTCGCGGCACCGTCCACCTTCTTGACCTTGATCCACCCGTCATTCACAAACTGACGGATGAGATGGAATCGTCGTAGAATGTGCTTGGTCTTTTGGTGAGACCTAGGCTCCTTGGACTGAGCTATGGCTCCCGTGTTGTCGCAGTAGAGATCCACTGGACCTGAGATGCTTGGAACCACCTCCAGCTCGGTCAAGAATTCCTTGATCCAAACGCCTTCTTTCGCTGCTTCACCCGCCGCTAAGTATTCTGCTTCGGTGACGGAATCGGCCGTGGTATCCTGTTTGGAACTCTTCCAACTCACGGCCCCACCATTGAGCAGATATACGAAGCCGGACTGTGACTTCGCATCATCTCGATCGGTTTGGAAACTAGCATCGGTGTAACCACTTACAACGAGCTCTTGGTCTCCACCATACACGAGGATGCTATCCTTTGTTCTCTTGAGATACTTGAGGATATTCTTGACTGCGGTCCAGTGTGGCATACCAGGGTTAGCTTGGTATCGACTAGTCACACTAATCGGATGCGCCACATCGGGGCGAGTGCATAGCATGGCATACATAATCGAACCGACCACAGATGGATACTTGAACTGATTCATGTACTTTCTATCTGTATCAGTCGTCGGACATTGAGTCTTGCTCAAGAATATGCCATGTGACATAGGCAAGTAACCCTTCTTGGAACTAGCCATGTTGTGTTTTTCCAACACTTTGTCAATATATGCATCTTGGCTCAAGCCTAACAACCTTCTTGATCTATCTCGATAGATCTTGATTCCTAGGATGTAGGCGGCTTCGCCCAAGTCTTTCATTAAGAACACCTTCTTCAATGAATCCTTGACTGCATTCAATTCGGGGATATCATTCCCGATCAAGAGTATATCATCAACATATAGAACAAGAAACACAACCACGCTCCCACTAATCCTCTTGTAAACACAAGGTTCCTTCTCGCTTTGAATGAAGTTCAACTTCTTGACCTCTTCATCAAAGCGCTTGTTCCAACTCCTTGATGCTTGCTTCAATCCATAAATGGACCTTTGAAGCTTGCACACCTTGTTAGCATTCTTTGGATCCACAAAACACTCGGGTTGTGTCATATACACATCCTCTTCCAAGTTGCCATTTAGGAAGGCAGTTTTGACATCCATTTGCCATATCTCATAGTCGTAGAATGCGGCAATTGCTAACAAGATCCGAATTGACTTAAACATGACGACTGGCGAGAAGGTTTCTTCATAGTCAATACCATGAACTTGCTTGTAACCTTTCGCAACTAGTCGTGCTTTGTAAATGGTCAAGTTGCCATCCATGTCGACCTTTCTCTTAAAGATCCATTTGTTCTCAACGGGTTTTACTCCGTCGGGAAGGTCAACTAAGGTCCATACCTTGTTCTCATACATGGATTGCATTTCGGATTCCATGGCTTTAAGCCATTCCTTTGAGTCGGATTTTTCCTTCATGTCCTTTATGGTCAAGGGTTCGTCATTCGCAATGACGAGAACGTCGTGCAAACCTAAGTATCTTATAGGTGGACGACTTGGCCTTGCCGATCTTCGTAGGGTAGACGCTTGAGGTTCTTGAACTTGTTCCACAACGATTTGCGGACTTAGTTCTTGAACTTCAAGTGTGGGTGCAACTTCAACATCATCGACTCGCGATATGTTTGAGTCTTCAATTGAGGGAGCTTGCTCTTGAACCTCTTCTTCTACAACTACTTGTGGAATGGGTTCGACTACCACCTCATTTGGCACCACATTGGGAACAACTAGATTGCCTACTTGAGGCATCTCTTGTTGCTGCGGTTCTTGAATTTCTTCAATCACCACGTTGCTCCCACTACTTCTTCTTGAGAGAAACTCCTTCTCCAAGAACTCCGCATGTCGTGCAACAACTATCTTGTTCTCGACACGGTTGTAGAAGTAGTAACCCTTTGTTTCCTTAGGGTATCCTACGAAATAACATTTGTCCGATTTGGGTCCAAGCTTATCGCTCATTAGCCTTTTCACATAAGCTTCACAACCCCAAATCTTGAGAAAAAGCATGCTTGGTTTCCTACCAAACCAAAGCTCATAAGGCGTCTTCTCAACGGACTTTGACGGAACACGGTTTAAAGTAAAAGCTGCGGTTTCTAATGCAAAACCCCAAAACGATTTAGGCAAGTCGGTTTGGCTCATCATCGATCGAACCATGTCTAGCAAAGTTCGATTCCTCCTCTCGGATACACCATTCCATTGTGGTGTTCCCGGTGGAGTGAGTTGTGGAACGATTCCACACTCCTTTAGATAATCACCAAATTCGTGGCTCAAGTACTCTCCACCTCGATCGGAACGCAAGACCTTGATCTTTCGATTGAGTTGGTTCTCAACTTCATTCTTGAACTCCTTGAACTTTTCAAAGGATTCAGACTTGTGCCGCATCAAGTAGATATACCCGTATCTACTATGATCATCGGTGAAAGTGATGAAGTATGAATAACCTCCTCGTGCACAAATGCTCATAGGTCCACACACATCGGTATGTATGAGATCTAACAAGTCGTTTGTCCTAATCCCTTTGTTAGGAAAAGGCGCTTTGGTCATCTTTCCCATCAAACATGATTCGCATGTGTCAATTGGCTCGAAAGCGAATTGATCTAAGAGACCAACGGTTTGCAATCTCTTAATGCGTTTCTCGTTGATATGACCTAAGCGGCAATGCCACATTAGAGTCGTACTTTCATGTGAAATCTTACGTTTCCTACTGTCACGTTCAACACTCAAAACATGTTCGCTAGAATCAAGCACATAAAGACCATTCAATAAATGCGCAACACCATAACAAACATCATCACGCAACAAAGTACAACTTTTGTTCTTTATTACAACACCAAATCCATCCAAGTCTAAACAAGAAATAGAGATAATGTTCCGAGTGATACAAGGAACTACATAGACATCTTTGAGTTCCAAAATGAAACCAGAAGGCAAAGTTACATCCACATTCCCAACGGCCATAGCGGAGACACACGTGCCGTTACCGACGCGGAGTTGTACTTCGCCTTTCTCGAGCCGCCTCCTACTCTTTAGTGCCTGCACATTTCGACAAATGTGAGCACAAGAACCGGTGTCAAAAATCCAGTCTGTGTTAGAGGTAGCGAGAAGGGTTTCAATGACAAATATACCTGAGGTAGAAGGCTGGACGGTTCCCGCCTTCTTGTCAGCGAAGTACTTGGGGCAGTTCCTCTTCCAATGGCCCGTCTTGCTACAGTAATAGCATACGGTCTCGGAAGTGGCCGGGTTCTTCTTTCTCTTGGAACCCTCGGGAGCTCCCTTGGCCGGACCTTGGGGCGTCACCGGGCCTTTGCCCTTTCTAGTTCGGCGGGTCTTTCTTTTCTTGCTCTTCTTGCTCTTGTCACTCACCGCAAGAACATCTTTGGGGCCCTTCTCTTTCTTGAGACTCTCCTCCGTCTCGACAAGCATGTTTTGGAGATCATCCATGCTCTTGTCCATGCCATTCATCCGGTAGTTCACAACAAAACCGGTGAAGCTGTGAGGGAGAGAGTTGAGAATAAAGTCTTGAATCGCCCCTGACGGGAAGGGCGTATCAAGCCTTTCAAGCTGCCGAAACAACCCCGCCATCTTCATGACGTGTGGCCCGACTTCATGACCCTCCGCCAATCGAGTATTGGCGACGGCCTTGATGAGACGAGCCCTTTCGGTGCGGGCCTTGGTTTGGAACATGTTCGAGAGACGAGAGACCATTTCAAACACTCCTAGACCACTATCCATGAACTCCTTTTGGAGTTCTGACTCCATGACAGCGACAATCAAGACGGACATCTCCATGTCGTCCGTGACGTGCTTGTCATGTTTGTCCTGATCCGCTTTAGGGGCATCCGACTTGGGAGCCGCGGGGACGGGAGTGGTCAAGAGATATTCCTTCTTTTCAAACCTAAGGACAAGCCTAAGGTTCCGGTGCCAATCCAGAAAGTTGGCACCGTTGAAGGCGAGCTTCTCTTTCTCTAAAAGAGAACGTAGCGAAAAAGACGAGGAAGACATCTACAACAATTTTCAAATTAAAGGTCAATTAGTTTATGTTTTGTTTTAATTTCCAATAAAGTAAAACTTTCACTACTTTAATATAAGTCCCTAAAAGTAATGAATTTCCAAGACCCCCATTTTCGTTGAGATGATGCCGGCGTCGGCACAACATCAAAGCAACTAATAATGAGGTAGGTTCTCCTTAACCAATCATACAACTTTATGACTCTTGGTTCGCGTCGCGAACTTCACTCCAATGTCCAATCCGATTAGGGTCCATTGTTAAGTAACTCCTCTCTATTTGCTCCTTGCAAATCCGATTTACACCCCGACTACCTATGGTGGACCACGATGTCCGCGTCGGCGGAATGCATCAATGGCCGAACATAAGGCGTGAAGGGGATAGAGAGAAGGAGAGTGATTTGGCTCAATCGTTTGAGACAAACAATTATGTGACTCTTGTTTGGTGGTCGTGTAAGCATACACCCATACCTATCCTATGACATTCATAGCATTCACAAACATTCACATAATAAGCATCTCAAGCATTGTTGTGGGTTTGTATGGCTCCCGCTTGCATTAGTTTCGCCGCATCTCCATTTAGCAAAACTAATCTAACATTTGTCCCTCCCACTAAATTCTATATGGATCTAAATCCTATATAAAATAAAGGAACAAAATTACATGTGTAAATTTCTATTCCCATCCTAACCTTAGGGGCATGCAAGCCACACAAGTTACACAAAAATTAATCAAAATTAATTAATGGCACCAAAGGCCTAATTACACACAATCACACATGCATTCAATTTACAAACCACAAGGCATTGAATCATGAGCCATACTAAACCCACATCCTCCTACAAAACAAAGTTAGCACAAGTCTATCCACTAGTGTACTTTGTTTATAATTAATGACTTTCAAGTGTCTTTGCGTATTATTTGCCATTCGCAATTTCCGTGTATAAATGCTCAAATTTCAAACAACCAAACTTGTTTAAATTCCTTTTGAAAACTTTTCAATCATCAAAAAACTGAAAGGAGATCGCACAAGGAGTATCCTAATTACTTTTTCAACTAGTTTGAATAATTAGATAAATAATACTTTGATAAAAAAGTATCTAATGGGACACGACAAAATCCACAGTTTTCGGTCTCCAAAAATTATGAAATAATTTATATAAGCTCCTTGTCTAGATTGTAAATACCAGTCAAAATTTCAGGAAGAGATCATATACCATCTGAGAGAATCAAAAAAGACAAATCTGAAACAAGTGCGCGAACGCACCGTTTTGAGATATTCTGTTTTTCTTCTCAACCATCCGGTCTGAAAGATCACCTTCCATCCAGTTTTTATACATACAATATACATAGAAAAACTTGTTTAATCTATTGGCTAACTATTCATGAAAAGAAAACCACTAAGTTCTGTTTAAGAAATTCAAGTTACAAGCTTAACAATCGACTAGACCTGTACAGGAACAGACTATCGACCGAAAAGGTTTGACCTGGTTGAGGTACCAAACTTCCATGAAAAATTATGAAATTAATTTTCCTGGAATCCTAACTTAAAAATAAACAACTCTATTCAAACAATTTTCCAGAAAGAGTTCTCAGTTGGTACAGTTTATTAGAACAATCAGTTTGCTCAATAAACCAGATCTGACGAGATCTTTCTTTTCATACTTGAAAAACCACGAATTAATCTGAACCATGCAACATTCTATACATGTCCAGAAAGTGTTTCAAGTCCTCTTTAAATCTAGCCAAAGAACACTGGTACTTATATTCAAAATATAAATCTTTTAAGCCATTCAAACAGAACAGTGCAAGCAGAAACTGGTTCTGCGCACCGTTGCCATTTTATTCACAGTAAATCCATACAATTTCAGAAAAATGTGAATCCAACGCCAAAAGAACCACAATCCACAGATCTACAACTTTCTAGTTGACAGAAAAAATTTCCAGAGAACATTTCATAGCGAAAAACGCATAACAACACAGAAATTGCTGTTTCCAGACAGCAAGCAATAGCATCAACTCTACTAATCCATTAATTAACCAATTTCTCTTAATTAAGTGTCAAAATAACTTAAGCACGACCATGTGCTCTGATACCACTGTTAGGAAGTGCACAAATTTAATTTTTAGACTAATTACTCTTAATTAATCCTAATTAAACTAAGTGCAAAGGAGATCTAGTGCAAAAGCCATCTAAACACACAAGAGAAAGAGGGAAAAAGGGCTACCTCTTGCGAACTTGTAATCGCAAGGCTCGAATCCGTCGAGTCGAGGTTGTGCGCACCACCACGCGTGTCTCGGCCTCAAGTCCACCAAGGTATTAACCAAAACCTCGATCTATGCTAGTAGATGAGAGGTTAAGCCTAATCCCTTCCTTCCCTTTGCCTTAATTAACTATTTAATTGGATGGAGGCAAGATGTGCTCAACACATGAGCTTAAGAGAGCAATGGTGGAGAGGAAAAATTCTGAAATTTTTCCTTTAATTTTCGTCCAAAATATTAGGGAGAGAGAAAAAGGCAAGGTGGCTAGGGTTTTGGCTCCCAAAGTGGTCCTTTTATAGACCAACCACTCTCCCAAAAAGTTGTAACTAATTTACAACTATGCCATCACTAGGGCAGCCATAAAATGGGCCTAAATGGGCTCCATTAATTATTTAATTGGTCCTCTAATTCAATTAATTAGTGGCCCAATTAATTGCTCTCAAGTTGGACCTTTAATTTACAATTTAAATATAGGCCCGTTAGCTCAAATTAATTACTTTAATTAATTCATGTTGAACAAATTAATTATCAACAATTTGATAATTATTTAAGGATTAGAATATGCATTAATTTATTTCTATATAATCCGTTTGACTTAATTAATTAATTATGACGGTTCGCAACAGTACATAATTAATCAGTCAACATATCATATTGTTGCATTCCTTAATACAACCAAATAAATAATGCACGCATGGTCAAAACCTATTTGTGTGACCCTTTGAGGATTTATGCTCTGTTGGACATGGAAAATAAATCGCTATTTATTTCCAATAATCATAAGCGGTATCTAGCAACACGTTATGATTCCCAATTCGCATAAATAGTGTACTGCTACAATATTTTTAATCCTGCATAAGAAATAATAGTATTTCCTTGTCTGATTCTTATGTCACATGATATCATCGTATAATCCAAGATAGGAATGTGTCATTCTTGCAGATTATACGTTTCTTGATCTAGAGATGACTGTATCAGTTGCTAGCAAACAATCCATCTCCATCAAGGGGCCCAAACAGATATCATCGCTCACTAAGTTAATTAATGAGGGACATACGGTTTTCTTGATGAACAACTTTTCCCCGCACAATTCAAGAGAACATAAATAAAGTCCGTATAGCAGCCCTTATCAGGAATCAACGGTAGACGATATTTATTGAACCTATCCTCATGTGGAAAAGCTGAACCATCTCAAACTTAGAATCAAACTCAAATGAAATAAATAATGACACATAACACAATCCATATATTTATTTCACTGGGTCGCGTCCTGTACTATGTTCTATAACATATACATATGCAATTAAGTTGGCAACTCCTTACCTATGATCTGTAGAACTTAATCATCACTTAACTTGCATACTAATCTTATCCGATAATTAATATTCCTTGTTAATTATCAAGATTACGGACCTTTTAGATTTATTATTGTCATTTAATTATAAATGAACTACAGAGATCCACAATTCAGATCCTCAACCTGAATGATCTGTCAATTAATAAATCAAGGAATAAATGATAAAATATCATCAATCACATAAACCATAGAAGTGGCCATTTAATAATTGGCTCCTAGGACATAACTCTAACAGTTCGGTCCGACTGACCATCTGTTCGGTCCGAACAGACCACCGCCATGACTCATATGGAAGGTTTTTCTACATGGCAACTCGTGGTTTTGGCAACTTCTCCTGTCTTGGCGACCAGGCAACCTCCCCAAGCACCAGAAGGCTACTATATAAACTCCTAAACACCTGAAGAAAGGGGATCTCGAATTCAATACCCTAACGCCACCTTTCCAAAGGTGTTCTCTCTCTTCAACCTTCGGAGATCATCAACCTTGAAGCGACGGCAGCAAGGTGACCAGTTTGGCGACCGTCCAGCAACACCCCACTGCCTTGAAGACAGAACGACTGAAGCAAAAGGAGTATTTGGTTTATTCTTCTATGTTTCTTTCTCTTGATTCGATGGGCTTGTATCTTTACTGTTATTTCATGTTTATTGCGTGTCTTGCTACTATGTTAGGCTAGTTTTTATGCAGTCTTAGGCTTAGGGAAGTAACTTGATGTTTGGATGATGTTTACTTGACTTGTTATGTTAAACTATGCTTTGAGATTTGTTTATTGCGAATTATTTATGTTACTTGAGTTAAAATACTTGTTTAAATCTCTAATACCTTCTAGTTGAACAGCTGCATCTAGTTAGTCTAAGTTAGGATAAACAAGTCACGTTAAATTCGAGTACTTGGGATAAATCGTAGATCCGAAAGGGGAGATTAGTTGACACCAAAAGTGTAACTTTTAGACCAGTCCAAAAGACCTCTTAATATCCTTACGAACTCCAATAAACAAGTTTAACTAGTTGAATTCTATACCAAAAGTTGCGAACCAACCAAGTTAATTAGGTTAGGTTGTGATCGAACCAGTTTCTGTCCCAAAAAGCGAAAGCTGAGGTTTAGAATATCTAGGTTTGACCAACAAACCCTGAATTGAGGCATAGACCAACATAACGAGCCGTTTAAACCCACTTTTTCCTTCTGTTCGGACCGAACAGAATCCTGTTCGGACCGAACAGAACGGAAATTGTAGCTAAAACGTGGAGTTAGGTGCGAAAGTACTTGATTTCAGGTTTTAGCGTCCAAACTTAAGTGAAACCTGACTCCTAGGACGTTTTTATTCACTTTTAGACCCCAAAATTCTACTTCACTTATTTTTATACTATTAGTTTTACTTCAAGTCTAAAAATCAACCAAAAACATTTACCTAGTGAATCGTTTAGTTTTCTTTTATATGAATCTTCACAAAAATATTTCTGCCTAGCTTTCGAGAAAGAATAAGTCTGGTATTCATTAATCCGTCCCTTGGGTTCGACCCTAAAGCTATATTCTGAACGATTAGTGAGGTTAGCTCTAGGTTATAAATTTATTTGATATCCTAGGTTCAAAACCTTCATCAACGACAATGTTGTAGACTTGATTTTTTACCAGTCCACATTTTATAAGGTGTTTTGTTGTTATTCATCTTAGTTGGTACACGATTAAGTAAATAGGCTGCTGTTTTAAGCTCTTCTCCTCAAAGAGATTTTGGCAAATTAGTATGACTGAGCATACTCCTAACCATGTCCTTCAATGTCTTATTTTGTCTTTCAGCTACTCCATTCATGCTAGGCGATTCCGGCATGGTATATTGAGAGACAATGTCATTTTTCTCTAGAAACTTAGCAAAAGGTCCTGGACGTTGTTCACCTAAACCGTCATATCTACCATAGTATTCACCACCACGGTCAGATTTGACTTGCTTAATCCTTTTGTTGAGTTGTAACTCAACTTCAATCTTAAATGATTTGAATACGTCCAAAACTTGTATTTTTTTACTTAATAGATATAGATAATCAAATCTTGAAAAATCATCTATGAAACTGATAAAGTAAGTTTGACCATTCTGTGTGGACTTTTTCGTCATCTCTCGAAGAATGAAATGGTCTCCTCGAGAAATTGGAATAAGCCTTAGATTCACCCCCCTTAAGGTTCGATCTCTGTACTGAGTATCTCTTGACGACAAGAGAACCTGAACAAGAGTCGCTTCTTACGAGGGTTTATTAATTTCGCGGGTCCTTTCTTTCCAGTAGGCGCAAGCCCCTACTGTTAATTACCCCGTAGTTGCCTACGGGAACCTCTGATTAAGGAATCTAAAGAATTATATGTAATAGGCTAGGAAAATCGTCTCTAAAATGATTTTGTGTTTAGATGGGACCTCTATTATTTTTGGTTTAAATCAGACTCAATTGATGGTACCAAACCTAATTTACGGGACCTAATTGAGGACGCTTAAATAATTTTAGATTTTTATTTGAAACAGATTTGTTTTTTTTTTTTATGTCGGGATATAGTTTTCGGTCCTGAGCCTATTTTGGGCCTTTGTAGGATTTAGATTTGGATTTTGAGTTTATCAAGGCTATTTTGGACCATTTGGATTGGGATTTGGTTGGGTTGTTTAGGGCTATTTTGGGCCTTTGTGGAATTTGGATTTGATATATGTTTCGTAAGGCTATTTTGGGCCTTTTTGGATTTGATTTGAATTTCTCGGGACTATTTTGGGTCACTTGTGAGAAAGGGTTTCCGGGACTATTTTAGGTCACTTGTAGAAACGGAATTTTGGTTTCTCGGGGCTATTTTGGGCCACTTGTGAAAATTTGAGTTTTGACAATCCTTGGGACTATTTTGGGTCGCTTGTGAGGATTGGTTTCCGGGACTATTTTGGGTTACTTGTGGAAACAAAACTTGGGAGTTCTCGGGGCTATTTTGGGCCTTTGGATTTGATTTGGGTTTCAAGACTATTTTGGGCCTTGGAGTTTCTCGGGGTTATTTTGGACCGCTTTTGAGAAATGGTTTCCGAGACTATTTTGGATCTCTTGAGGAAACAAAGTTTTGGGCTCTCGAGGCTATTTTGGGCCACATGTGAGAATTTCCAACCTTGGAGTTGCTTGAAGTCGATTTCGATTTGCTGAATGAATTTCGTTCCTTAAACGAAAAGGTTTCGGTCTTGATTTCGGGTTTCGTGTTTTGACTTTTAATTTCTCAAATTTCTCTTTGGGTTTAACCATTTTCACAATTTTACTTTTACTTTCATTTTTAATATTAGACTTTTGAAATTTCTTTCTATATTTCTAATTATGCTTATTTTTGAAAATATTTAATATTTGATATATTTCTTTTAAAATCATTTCTATTTCCAACAACATATCAATATTTATTTTTGAAAATTTGTTAGAAGAGTTTAATCAAGTTTTAAAATCATTTTGGAATTTTACAAAATCTATTTAATATCATTTTAGAATTTTGTTAAAATTTATTTAATATTGAAAATACTTCAAAAATGGAAAAGACCAATAATTTAACAGATTTTTGTATCAAAACATAAGTGAATTTGGTTTATTTGGATTTTTAGAATTTTATGGATATTTTATTTGAATTTTTCTGAGTTTTCTACTATTTTTAAGGAATTTTTGAATTTTTTTGCTGATTTGGAAAATCCTGGAGCTGACGCGTGGCATATGTTTATTTTTTTATTATTTTTATTTTTCTGACAAATGGGTCGAACGCTATTTTATTTTATTTTATTTTTAAACGTTTGGTGTAACGGGTCATGGCCGCGTCAGTGACCCGCCAGACGTCATTTGACCATAGAAGATCACATGACCCGCGGGTTTAACCCGTCTCCTCCGACAGAAATCGGATTTTTTACAAAAAAGCCCCCGCCTCTTCTCCGGCGGAATTACGACGATTCCGGCTATCGTTTCAGTCGTGGTTAGGTTCATTGAATTCGTAAAGGTGAGTAGAATACACGGGTATGCTCCATTCTTTCCACGGAGGCTTGTGCTGTCTTGTGAAACCTTGGTGTTCTCGAGTAGCCATTAATGGCGCTTGAAGCTTTTGAGCCATCTTCTTCTACCAGGGTTAGGTTTCATGCACTCATGAATGTATTTAGAGAGCGAGAGTGATGTCAATTTTGCATGGTGAGGCTTTGAATGAGGTGAAGTTAGCTGAGGCAACTCGGCTTGAACTTGAACCGAAATGAGGCTCTGCTGTGGGGCCCATTTAGTCATCTTCTTGTACCAGCAACACCTTGAGCAGCTTCAGGGAGTCAAATATGCCATCTTCATGTCCTTGTTTCAGTTTGAGGCTGCACAATTGGTTGCGTGAAGCATTGAGGCAGAAGGGTGCTTTTGTTTAATTTAAGTTTTGAATGTAAGTGGATTTACAGCAGATAGGCTTGATTTGATGCCCAATTCAGGTTCATTTGAGTTTGTTTTACATGTCCAAACTACCACCAAGTGCAAGAGCAAGTGATTTAGCATTCGTCATAATTTACAATTTTCAAATTTGAGCATCTTAGCCACTGTTTTGATGAGACTTATGTTCGAGTTGCTTGAAACGCATGAAAATTAGTTACACCTGACATAACAAAGACATTTGGTTCTGTTTGAAGGCAACTTTGACATATACACCCTTTTTCTTTTGCAAAAACATTCAATTACTTATACAATTTTTGCCACTTCTAAAGATAAATGAGAAGGCATCACCATACTTATTTAAAAATTCTGTAATTTTGTAAAAAAAGAAAATCCTTTAATGTGTTTATTAATTTTCTGTGCAAGACTTTTGCAGAAAAGTCCAAAGTTTTGTGAAATATCAATTTACTTAGAAAATATCTCTACTGCCTTCTTTAAGATGTATAAAATCACAGAAATTTCCAAAAATAGAAAATCTTGTTCCATGCTGTCTGCAAGATCGTGTACCTGCTGTCCATGTATATTTTTGTGTTTTTATGCAGAGAAGACCTCACCTTTTTACTTATTTCCACATGGACAGATTTACTCCTATGCACATTTTATTTATTTGGTAATAGTGCGGAATTGATTTAGGGTATGTAGAATCATTCATGATCTATATTATTATGTGCGTTTATGTTCATTTTGACAGCATAACAAGAGGAATTATGTATATTATACAGATATTCTATAATTTGAACCGTTTCTAGATCAAATCATAGAATCTCGGCCTAAAACTGAGGAGACCTCAATCAAAGCCACAGTTTTGCCTATCCTTGAGCATGGCATCAAGGTAAGCAGGTAGGCACCTCTCTCCAGTCTTCAATTGAGGAGACCTCAATGAAAACCGTAATGGAGAGAGGTGGAGAGCTGGGGGGCTGATGGAAGAGAGGCAAAACAGCAAAATTGAACTTCAAATACACTTATTTCGATTTGCTAATCAGGAATTACAAGAAGGAAACTCTCAATTCTACCTCTCTTCTTCTCTTCTTCGCTATTTGTATTAATGCCTCTCACAATTACAATGGAATTCTCTCAATTGAGCACCACAAAGCTAACCTAGCTCTAGCCTAACCTTACCCCCCTCTTCTCTGCTCCAATTTGAAGGGTTTAAATAGGTGGGAATTAGGGCAACACTCTCGAATCCGAAAGCCATCTTCACCCTCCAATTTCCATCAACGGATGATCTTCAGCTGCGCCTAATGTTTGGTTTCGCAAAACCATGGGCAGGCGAATCTGGTTTTGGGGTTTGTGGACGGAGAGGAAGCCACGTCGACGCTCTCTTCTTCTCTCTCTTTTCTTTACCCGGCATCCCCACGGTAAGAATCGCGGCTCTTCTTTTTACCCAGGGAGGAAGACGAACGCTTCATCTGAATGCGCTGGGTTCATGGTGCGCCAGTGAGGCTCCAACAAATCAAAGCGTTTCGGTGTATGAGCCATGTGCATTCAAAGCCAAATGAGGAACAGTAATTTTAAATAGCCAGCGCCCCTCTACTCTGCTCCGGATCCGCTACAATGGGCGCACCCGACAGCCCCTTCTGATTTTTCTCCGATTTTCATCCGATTTTCCTCATTTAATATACATTTCTTTAATGTCAAACCAAAATAAATTATTTGGGGACCTTCCCTTGGGTATTTTTGGATGAAATTTTATGGGTAGACTCACAAAAATATAAGGAATTTAATGGTTCAAATGGTTTTGCTAAATTCCTCACAGATTTATTTTGGTAATTTTGTAGGATTTTGGGGTTTCTTTGCAAATTGTGGAGTTTCTGTTGACATTTTTGGGGTTTAAAAATTATGATAAATTATCATAATTCTTAGGGAATTTTTGGGTAAATTTTGGGAATTTTTGGAGTTTGTTTGGTATTTTTCGTAATTCGAATTTGATTTTTTCGCAGTTTGAATTTTGGTTTTCGCTATTTGAATTTGGTTTTAGCAATTTGGATTTAGCAGTTTGGATTTGGTTTTCAGGGTTATTTTTTTAGGGTCAAACAAATGCCCCCCACCGAAGCATGTTGTGAGGGTCTTGGGCAGAACGACGTGCTTTGGTGGTCCCTTCTTGACCCCCTGTTCTTTGTCGTGGTTTGGTTTCTTTGACACTTGTCAATCTTGTGTTTGATTGGGCTCTCGTGCTCAAGACCTTTTTGTAAACTTTTGTTTTGAAGTGAGGAGTCATCTTACTCCCGCCTTGTTTCTCTTGTTTTGGAATGTGGGTATTTTGGCCCACCTTTGACTTTTTTCTTCATTCAGGATTAAGGCACGCATAAATCCGCACCACAATTTAGGTCGGGGTATTTTGGCCCATACCTGTATTTCCTTGAGTTTGAATTTACACGGGCCTTGTCCCAGCTTTGATTTTCCCTTCTGAATGTCGGCCTTGAAGCATTTCAGTTCCTTCAACACTTGACTTCAATTTGTATTCTTTCATGTTGTTTCTTATCCCATCAGGTTTGGTTGATCATCGGCTCTTGTCCCAGTTTTGTGGTTTATCAGCTCTTATTGTTTTTCTGCCCTGGTGTGGGCATTTATTCTAGTGTGTATCTCTGGTGTCTTATTTAGAGTTCAAGACACATAACTTTTATTCATCCTTTTTATCGGTGAGATGAACAGGCACCTAATACCTTGTTCAAAGCACAAAGCACAACGCTTAGGGTAAATTTCACCATTCCATGTATTCAGAAACCACACAGGCTTCCTCAACACTGCTATCCTTTTCTTGGTTGGTGTGATAGATCACCGCCTTGTGTCTTAATTTACAGTTCAAGACACGGAACTTTTGTTCATCCTTTTGTTCGGTGAGATGAACAAGCACCTAGTACATTGTTCAAAGTACAAAGCACAAAACTTAGGGACGTTTCTTTCTTAAATGTAGGCCTTTTGTAAAGGAGATGTCCTATGAATGTCCAAAAGGACAAAGACATTCCTTCGAATTTAGACCCGGTGGGACGAGGTATGAATATGGTTTTATTTCTTTTGGGTTTTATCCTACTTGTTTTTTTTTATTCGGATTTTTTTTTAGGTTAAGGATTTTTTATTAGACATTTATTAATTTGTGTTTACCTTATTTCTTTAGGGCCTCGCAGAGGAATGTTCCATAATGTTCAAAAGAACGGAACATCCCTTTTGAGCTTTAGCCCGGCATGACATGAGACTTAATTTTTGGATTTTGATCGTTTGTTGTGACTTTCGGGTTTTTTTGGGATTTGAGGGTTTTGTTCAGGACTTTATTGGATTTTCTATTAGGGTTTTGGGTTTTGAATTTTTGAATTTTAGGTAAGGATTTGGTTAAGATTTTGGGATTTTGTTTTATTTGGAATCATGAAAGGTTTTGTTGATTTTATTTGGAGCTTCATTCAGGACTTTATTGACTTGGTTCCATACATGCTTTGGGTTTAATAGGCTTAATGGGTCTTCTTCTTTTTTTTTTATGGGATTTTGAATTTACTTAAGCTGGCTTTTATTCGAGAGTGGAAATGTGTTTTGGTTTTGGTTGTTGTTTTTTTTTTTGTTTTTTTTTTGTTGGAAAATGTGGGTTTTAGGCGTAGTGTTTCTTGAGGTACCGCCCATTGATGGATTGTATCGAAACTTCTTCTGGGAGCGACTTAAATCCCAATCCTTTTGTGCGCTTCCATTTTCCGTCTACACCCTTCACCCATCGAGATTCCTTGCTCCAAAGATCTTGGAAAACTTTAGCCTTCTGTTTAGAGATTGAGTCCAAACAATGAGTTTTTTCAAAGAGGGGTATTAACTTCTTATTGTAGTAACCCATTATTTCTATCCTTTCACATTCATTTTCTTCTTCTTTCAACCACTTCTCCCAATTGTTGGAATCGGGCACATTACCAGATGGGTCTATACTCTCCGCCTTGTAGAACAAGATTTCTTTATGAGTCACCAATTTTCCTTGGATCCTTTCTGTTTTAGGTGGTACATAGAAGGTTTCTAATCCTTTGACCTGGTTGACTTCTCTTGGTGTTAACTCTTTAAAGCAACCAATGGGAATTTGTTCAATAGCCATCGAGTCTTCCTTTTCATTGAACTTCTCTTTATCTGAGCCATTATCATACACATGGATTACATTCCTTTGTTTTGGTTTTTGTTCACCGTCAACATATAGCTTTTCTTTTTTACTTTCACTTCCATCTTCTTCATCAGATGACCTTATGTAAAATGGAGTCTTCACGACACATGAAGTTTTAGGCCTTTCTTTCAATCTTATTTTCTCATCACACTCTTTCTGATTTTCTACTCTTGGCCTCAAATCTGGAGAAGTACTCCTTTGAGAGGCTGGAGTATAAAATCGATCTATTTCTTCCAATTCCACTTCATGTGCTCCATAATGTTGTGCATCTCCTTTGATGATCTTTTGCTCGCCATCGTTTATGTATTTGATGCACTGGTGGAGGGTGGATGGCACAAGATGGTTTTCATGTAACCATGGTCTTCCTAGCAAAGCCCTGTAGGAGGTATCGGCATCAATTACATAAAATTTGATCGAAGTTTCAAATTCCCCAAATTTCATTGGAAGGGTAATTGCCCCCAATGCCCGCTCGGAATTCTGGTTAAACCCATGGATAAAGACATTCTCATCTGAGAGTCGCCTCCCTCCTAAGGCTAATTGGTTCAATGATTTAAGAGGCAAGATGTTAATGGAAGATCCAGGGTCCACTAACATTCGACTTATCTGGTTTCCATTGGTTTGGCCTGTAATGTAGAGTGGCTTGTTGTGGTGAGCCGTCCCCATCATTAAGTCCCTATCTGTGAAGGTGATTTGGCTTTGTGGCTCTACATATAGGGCCTCAGTCATGTGCTTTTCTGCTAAGTAAGCCTGAAATTTCTCGGGCTCTTGCAACACCTTCATCATTGTTTCTCTAAGCTCTTTTGACATCATCAACGCCTCGAATACACTGATCAGTGCGGGCGTGCGCCTTAACTGAGCCAAGATATTGTATTCTCCAACAGTTTCTTTTGTTTTTTGACTCGGCCCCGCTTCATCACTTATTTCTCGGCCTTTGTTTTTTCCTCCTTCTTTCTCATTTTCTTTGGATGCTTGCCTTTCAGGGATATTTGTACCCGATCGCAAGTTTACATGACAGTCTTTTTCTTCAAACATGCCTTTAGCAAAGAGGCCTCCATATGGTGCCTCATCTTCATCTTCAGCGTCATAATAATAGGTATCAAATTCCTCTTCTTCTTTTTCCTCTTCTTTTTCCTTCTTTATTTGTTTCCCTTTTCCTTCTTCCTCTTTTGCATCTTTCTTCTCATTTTTCTCAACATTTTCCTTGTTTTCAATTTTCTTCTCACTTAATCTTGATACCTTCTGCACATAATATTCTTCTTGATCAGACTCTTCATCCACTATCACTATGACATTGCACTCCACGTTGCGACTTGGATTGCCTCTTTGTGCTACTGCATTTGCTTGCGCATGTGGAGCTGGCTCTTGTTTGAAGCTTTCGGGCAAGATCAAATCCCCTTCTTTAATCATCTTTTCTGCGATGTTTTTAAAGACATAACAATCGCTTGTGGGATGACCTAAGACTCGATGGAAAGCACAATACTTTGGATCATTTGTCTTGTTTTGCTCATCGGGCCTTTTGCAATAAGGTAATTCTATGGCTTTCCCATTCAACAATTGTTTAAGCAATGCCGTAGTTTTCTCTTTTTTAAACGAATATGGCTTGCTCAACCGCTCCGTCAAAGTTACTTGGGGTTGGTTGCTTCCATTGTTATTGTTGTTAACATTTCCTTTGTTGTTTCTATAGCCACCGCCTCCTTGGCTAGTAGACGTCTCATTGGCTCCTACTATTTTAATAGGAACTTGTCCCTTAATCTTTTGTTCACCTTTGTTGTATGAGGCTTGTGTTTCTTTAGGCGGGCCAATATGCACAACCCTTGCAACCCGAGTCACTAAATCCTCATAAGTGTAGATATCGCTCCCTGAGAGCGGTCTACGGATCCAATCATCCAAATTTCTTATTAAAAACTCGACAGTCTCTCTTTCTGGCATTTGATGAGTGCACCGTATGTTCATATTTCTCCATCTGTTGATGTAGTCAAGCGGCGACTCACCCGACCTTGGTTTTTCACAAGCAACATCAGCCATAGAAATTCTTTGCGTCACCATAGCGAACTTTGCTCGAAAGAGATCTTCCATTTCATCCCAAGTTTCGATTGAGTCATTCTCCAATGAAGAATACCACTCAAAAGCGGCACCTGTAAGACTCTGGGAGAACTGTTTTAGTAACAAAGCTTCATCATGGGCTGTATTGCCGCATGCATTTCTGAATTGCACCAAATGTTGATCAGGCGTGATGCCTTCCCTTCCTGTGCCGTCAAAGAGGTTGAATTTTGGGACCTGATATCCTGAAGGATAGGGAATCTGCTCGTACTCTCTTGGGTACGGCCTTCCGCACCTTTTACGAAAATTAACCAAACGGCCCGCTCCTGATGCTTGGAGTTGTTGATTTATCATTTCTTGGATGATTTGCTTTGTTGAATCTGACTTTTTTGCCCCTGTCCGAGATCTTGCCCCAGGAATCTCATCCTCATCGGATTCGTATCTGGTCTTGTTTCTCCTTTCTTTGGAGTGTTTTCTGTGATATCTTTCTTCTTCTTCTGATGATGATTCGTATTTATTTTTGTTCTTCTTTCCTTTAGAGGGTTTTCTCCGACTCTTCTCTTCTTCTTCATCAGAAGTCCCATACTTGCTCTTACTCTTCTTTTCTTTTAGAGCTTTTTTCTTGCTTCTTTCCTCCTCTTCATCAGAAAGCTCGTATTTGCTTTTACTCTTTCTTTCTTTGAGAACCTTCTTCTTGTGATTATCTTCTTCTTCCGAGGACGAGGGGTACTCTTTCTCGAGTTCTCCAAGCAAATTTTTCTTTTCTAAGAACTTGTACATTTTCTTAACTATTTCTTTTTCTTTCTCTCTTTCGTTCATCAATTCAGACATTTTTCTTTCATTCTTTTCTAACATGCTCATTAGTCGAGCGTTTTCTCCTTCAACCCATCGGCCTTTATCACCACCATCCTCTTGATCGATCTCAACTGGCTCATCTTCAGGACGGCCGTGACCACTTGATGATGGGATCTCTTGTTTCCCTTTGCCATCATTTTTTATTAGAGGAATTTCCTCATCGCTAGCCATGTTCACGAATGCATGCATCTCATGTTCTTTGCTTATGCTAATCATGTTTACATAAGCATGCATCATAGGCTCCTTTTCCCGCCACACTAAGCGCCTTCGCTTGCTTTGTGTTTCTTGGTTGGCCACTTCAACCACAAATCGAGTCCTATCTTTTGGCACCCATATTTTCTCAACCCCTCTTCTATTTTGCAAAGGTCCCAGTCGCTCTTTGACCGGGGTTGTTGCTCGTTCCTTTCCTTTCGGCCCCAGTCTTTCTTTTACTGGAGTTAATTCTCTTCTTCGTCCCTTCGGTCCTAATCTCTCATGGACCGGTGTTTGGGGAAAGGTAAGCCTTTCTTTCACAGAATGTCTAGTTTGAGGATTTCTGCCCCGGAACTGGACCTGATATTTTGAAGGAAATTCCTCCATTGTTTTCAATACGGCTGTAGGGGAGTTCTTTCGAACCAACCGAAGTGGTGCGAACGGGTTGCTGACTGGGAGGTTAGGCTTTGTGTCTAATTCATTCTTATATGCCCTTTGTACTTTCTTGATAGTCCTCGTGCTTTGAGGGACTGGCATATAGGCTTTCCTCACTGTCATTTTCTGTTGAGAGGAGCGACGTTGACGCCGGTGTGTCTTGTGACTTGGGGTTGGATGAACCTCCTTTTGAGGAATGAAAGCCCATTCTTCCTCTTTGGAATTAATCTCAACAGGAATTTCAGGGACTGGGGAGACTACCATTGGCTTATTCGGTGGTTCCTCAGTGACATTGGCAAGTTGGAAACTTCCATCATTTACTTGGACTATAGGCACATAGGAGTACCCATATGGCATGTTACTGAGCATGAACTCATGTTGGTAGCAGATCGGAACTGCCCCAATTGTGAACACTCCTTCGGGTTTGCTCATATCAACCGTTGTGGATGCCATTTCCTGCAAGAAAAGAGCTCTACATGTTATCGTTAGAAATGTTTATTTGGAATTTCGAACAATTGAAGAAACAACAATTTTATATTTTTTTTGTATTATTATTATTATTATTATTATTTTCTTTCTCCCCTTTTTTATTTTAACTTTTTATTTTATTATTATTTTTATTTATTATTATTTCTTTGTTTTATGTATATATATATTTTTTATCAATTTTTCTAGCCTTTACATTATAGTCTTTAGAGCCCAAAGATGAGAGGAGAAAGAGGTCCCACCGGGCGTGCCAGAGAATCTGTGTGGACTTTTTCGTCATCTCTCGAAGAATGAAATGGTCTCCTCGAGAAATTGGAATAAGCCTTAGATTCACCCCCCTTAAGGTTCGATCTCTGTACTGAGTATCTCTTGACGACAAGAGAACCTGAACAAGAGTCGCTTCTTACGAGGGTTTATTAATTTCGCGGGTCCTTTCTTTCTAGTAGGCGCAAGCCCCTACTGTTAATTACCCCGTAGTTGCCTACGGGAACCTCTGATTAAGGAATCTAAAGAATTATATGTAATAGGCTAGGAAAATCGTCTCTAAAATGATTTTGTGTTTAGATGGGACCTCTATTATTTTTGGTTTAAATCAGACTCAATTGATGGTACCAAACCTAATTTACGGGACCTAATTGAGGACGCTTAAATAATTTTAGATTTTTATTTGAAACAGATTTGTTTTTTTTTTTTATGTCGGGATATAGTTTTCGGTCCTGAGCCTATTTTGGGCCTTTGTAGGATTTAGATTTGGATTTTGAGTTTATCAAGGCTATTTTGGACCATTTGGATTGGGATTTGGTTGGGTTGTTTAGGGCTATTTTGGGCCTTTGTGGAATTTGGATTTGATATATGTTTCGTAAGGCTATTTTGGGCCTTTTGGATTTGATTTGAATTTCTCGGGACTATTTTGGGTCACTTGTGAGAAAGGGTTTCCGGGACTATTTTAGGTCACTTGTAGAAACGGAATTTTGGTTTCTCGGGGCTATTTTGGGCCACTTGTGAAAATTTGAGTTTTGACAATCCTTGGGACTATTTTGGGTCGCTTGTGAGGATTGGTTTCCGGGACTATTTTGGGTTACTTGTGGAAACAAAACTTGGGAGTTCTCGGGGCTATTTTGGGCCTTTGGATTTGATTTGGGTTTCAAGACTATTTTGGGCCTTGGAGTTTCTCGGGGTTATTTTGGACCGCTTTTGAGAAATGGTTTCCGAGACTATTTTGGATCTCTTGAGGAAACAAAGTTTTGGGCTCTCGAGGCTATTTTGGGCCACATGTGAGAATTTCCAACCTTGGAGTTGCTTGAAGTCGATTTCGATTTGCTGAATGAATTTCGTTCCTTAAACGAAAAGGTTTCGGTCTTGATTTCGGGTTTCGTGTTTTGACTTTTAATTTCTCAAATTTCTCTTTGGGTTTAACCATTTTCACAATTTTACTTTTACTTTCATTTTTAATATTAGACTTTTGAAATTTCTTTCTATATTTCTAATTATGCTTATTTTTGAAAATATTTAATATTTGATATATTTCTTTTAAAATCATTTCTATTTCCAACAACATATCAATATTTATTTTTGAAAATTTGTTAGAAGAGTTTAATCAAGTTTTAAAATCATTTTGGAATTTTACAAAATCTATTTAATATCATTTTAGAATTTTGTTAAAATTTATTTAATATTGAAAATACTTCAAAAATGGAAAAGACCAATAATTTAACAGATTTTTGTATCAAAACATAAGTGAATTTGGTTTATTTGGATTTTTAGAATTTTATGGATATTTTATTTGAATTTTTCTGAGTTTTCTACTATTTTTAAGGAATTTTTGAAGTTTTTTGCTGATTTGGAAAATCCTGGAGCTGACGCGTGGCATATGTTTATTTTTTTATTATTTTTATTTTTCTGACAAATGGGTCGAACGCTATTTTATTTTATTTTATTTTTAAACGTTTGGTGTAACGGGTCATGGCCGCGTCAGTGACCCGCCAGACGTCATTTGACCATAGAAGATCACATGACCCGCGGGTTTAACCCGTCTCCTCCGACAGAAATCGGATTTTTTACAAAAAAGCCCCCGCCTCTTCTCCGGCGGAATTACGACGATTCCGGCTATCGTTTCAGTCGTGGTTAGGTTCATTGAATTCGTAAAGGTGAGTAGAATACACGGGTATGCTCCATTCTTTCCACGGAGGCTTGTGCTGTCTTGTGAAACCTTGGTGTTCTCGAGTAGCCATTAATGGCGCTTGAAGCTTTTGAGCCATCTTCTTCTACCAGGGTTAGGTTTCATGCACTCATGAATGTATTTAGAGAGCGAGAGTGATGTCAATTTTGCATGGTGAGGCTTTGAATGAGGTGAAGTTAGCTGAGGCAACTCGGCTTGAACTTGAACCGAAATGAGGCTCTGCTGTGGGGCCCATTTAGTCATCTTCTTGTACCAGCAACACCTTGAGCAGCTTCAGGGAGTCAAATATGCCATCTTCATGTCCTTGTTTCAGTTTGAGGCTGCACAATTGGTTGCGTGAAGCATTGAGGCAGAAGGGTGCTTTTGTTTAATTTAAGTTTTGAATGTAAGTGGATTTACAGCAGATAGGCTTGATTTGATGCCCAATTCAGGTTCATTTGAGTTTGTTTTACATGTCCAAACTACCACCAAGTGCAAGAGCAAGTGATTTAGCATTCGTCATAATTTACAATTTTCAAATTTGAGCATCTTAGCCACTGTTTTGATGAGACTTATGTTCGAGTTGCTTGAAACGCATGAAAATTAGTTACACCTGACATAACAAAGACATTTGGTTCTGTTTGAAGGCAACTTTGACATATACACCCTTTTTCTTTTGCAAAAACATTCAATTACTTATACAATTTTTGCCACTTCTAAAGATAAATGAGAAGGCATCACCATACTTATTTAAAAATTCTGTAATTTTGTAAAAAAAGAAAATCCTTTAATGTGTTTATTAATTTTCTGTGCAAGACTTTTGCAGAAAAGTCCAAAGTTTTGTGAAATATCAATTTACTTAGAAAATATCTCTACTGCCTTCTTTAAGATGTATAAAATCACAGAAATTTCCAAAAATAGAAAATCTTGTTCCATGCTGTCTGCAAGATCGTGTACCTGCTGTCCATGTATATTTTTGTGTTTTTATGCAGAGAAGACCTCACCTTTTTACTTATTTCCACATGGACAGATTTACTCCTATGCACATTTTATTTATTTGGTAATAGTGCGGAATTGATTTAGGGTATGTAGAATCATTCATGATCTATATTATTATGTGCGTTTATGTTCATTTTGACAGCATAACAAGAGGAATTATGTATATTATACAGATATTCTATAATTTGAACCGTTTCTAGATCAAATCATAGAATCTCGGCCTAAAACTGAGGAGACCTCAATCAAAGCCACAGTTTTGCCTATCCTTGAGCATGGCATCAAGGTAAGCAGGTAGGCACCTCTCTCCAGTCTTCAATTGAGGAGACCTCAATGAAAACCGTAATGGAGAGAGGTGGAGAGCTGGGGGGCTGATGGAAGAGAGGCAAAACAGCAAAATTGAACTTCAAATACACTTATTTCGATTTGCTAATCAGGAATTACAAGAAGGAAACTCTCAATTCTACCTCTCTTCTTCTCTTCTTCGCTATTTGTATTAATGCCTCTCACAATTACAATGGAATTCTCTCAATTGAGCACCACAAAGCTAACCTAGCTCTAGCCTAACCTTACCCCCCTCTTCTCTGCTTCAATTTGAAGGGTTTAAATAGGTGGGAATTAGGGCAACACTCTCGAATCCGAAAGCCATCTTCACCCTCCAATTTCCATCAACGGATGATCTTCAGCTGCGCCTAATGTTTGGTTTCGCAAAACCATGGGCAGGCGAATCTGGTTTTGGGGTTTGTGGAAGGAGAGGAAGCCACGTCGACGCTCTCTTCTTCTCTCTCTTTTCTTTACCCGGCATCCCCACGGTAAGAATCGCGGCTCTTCTTTTTACCCAGGGAGGAAGACGAACGCTTCATCTGAATGCGCTGGGTTCATGGTGCGCCAGTGAGGCTCCAACAAATCAAAGCGTTTCGGTGTATGAGCCATGTGCATTCAAAGCCAAATGAGGAACAGTAATTTTAAATAGCCAGCGCCCCTCTACTCTGCTCCGGATCCGCTACAATGGGCGCACCCGACAGCCCCTTCTGATTTTTCTCCGATTTTCATCCGATTTTCCTCATTTAATATACATTTCTTTAATGTCAAACCAAAATAAATTATTTGGGGACCTTCCCTTGGGTATTTTTGGATGAAATTTTATGGGTAGACTCACAAAAATATAAGGAATTTAATGGTTCAAATGGTTTTGCTAAATTCCTCACAGATTTATTTTGGTAATTTTGTAGGATTTTAGGGTTTCTTTGCAAATTGTGGAGTTTCTGTTGACATTTTTGGGGTTTAAAAATTATGATAAATTATCATAATTCTTAGGGAATTTTTGGGTAAATTTTGGGAATTTTTGGAGTTTGTTTGGTATTTTTCGTAATTCGAATTTGATTTTTTCGCAGTTTGAATTTTGGTTTTCGCTATTTGAATTTGGTTTTAGCAATTTGGATTTAGCAGTTTAGATTTGGTTTTCAGGGTTATTTTTTTAGGGTCAAACACATTCCTAGTAGGCGTAGGAAATGGTCCACAAATGTCCGTATGAATCAATTCTAAGACATCACTCGTTCTATTGGCATCATATCTCCTTTTACTAGTTTGTTTTCCTTTAACACAACTTACACATGGGCCTAAATCTGTCATGTCTAAATGATCGAGTATTTCACTTTGCACAAGCCTTTCAATTTTCTTTAGAGAAATATGACCTAAACGATTATGCCAAAGTGTACATAAGTTCTCATGAGTTAATTTACGCTTAACACTTCTAGTACTTCTATGCAAAGATTTATTATATAAAACAATAGTTTCTAAAGAATATAGATTGTCATAAACTAAAAAAAACCAGATCCAATGCATTTAGAATTATGAGATAAACTGAATTTTTCATTTTCAAAAGAACAAGAGCAACCAAATTTGTTCAGTACAGAAATAAAAACTAAATTTCGTCTAAAAAATGGTACAACAAAATTCTCATATAAATCCAAATACAATCCAGTCCTACGTAACAATCTAAAATGTCCAATATCTTCAACTTGTGCCTTCTTGCCATCGCCCACATAGATGTATCTTTCACCATCATTTGGCTTGCGGTAGCTCAGGCAACCCTACATATAGATACTTATGTGAGTTGTAGCACCCGAATCAATCCACCAAGTATTTTTTTGTACTGAAGTTAAATTAACTTCCGAACAAACCAAAGAGAGAGACATACCTTTCTTCTTGTGTCAGGTTATGTAGCATTCGCATTCATTCTTCTTATGTCCCTCCTCGTTACAAAAGAAGCACACATTTGGATTCTTTGACTTCTTGCCAATTTTTCCCTTATTGGATTCCTTCTTTGAGTCTGAATTAGCAATATTTTTCTTGTTTTGTTTCTTCTTCCCTTTATTCTTGGAAGTGGAGGCAACGTTAGCACTATGTGTCTTATCAAGCTTGAACCTTTTCTCTTCTTGAACTAGATGCGAAATCAGTTCATTCAGAGTCCACTTGTCCTTAGTGCAATTGTAAGTAACCTTAAAATGGTTATACTGACTAGGGAGAGAGTTAAGCACTAGACACACCTGAATTTCTTCAGATATGTCTAACTTAAGGGCTTGTAACTTTGAAGCAAGATTAGACATTTCCAAAACGTACTCACGAATGTTGCCTTTTCCATTATACTTCATAGAGGCGAGTCTTGCCATGAATGTGCAAATTTTTGATTTCTCATTCTTGACAAATCTCTTCTCAATTTCTTCCAAGCATGTCTTAGCCTCATCGGAATCAGAAACGGTACCCCTGAATGCCTCTGGGATTGTCTTCTTGATGATCATAATGCCCATGCGATTGGAGCGATTCTACTGAGCCATACTTTGAATGTGTTATTGATTGCTCTTAACAGTAATCTCATGTGGTTTATCCTCCTTAAATGCAAGGTCAAGATCTAGACAATCGAGAACTATCATCAAGTTCTCTTTCCATTCCTTAAAGTTAGAACCAGCCAGCATGGGTATGCTGTTAATGCTAGCTGGAATGTTTGCTAAAATAAACCAAAGACAAAAATACACTAATGTTAATAACCATAATGTATAAGTTAAATCATAAAATATAAAGGTCTAAATTGCATCTACTAGTCTTTATTCATTCGCAAGTGCTCTTTGGAGTCTCCAAGCAAACTTCAATCAACTAGGTGTAGTATCAAATGTAACGATTCATAACATATCAATTAATTAACCTTCCTTTGGACCGATTAATTAATTATATGTAAAACCTTATAATCATTACCCATTTGATTCTACCAAAATATTGTACATGTAGTCTTTTAAATTATGTCATTCCTTTGGGCCGATCCACAATTTAGAAGTTACATGCACCTTAATAAACTTTGTACTTGAGCCTTTGAAACAACCATTAATATGAGAGCCCACTTTGGCGGGATGATATTAATATTAGTTCAATTCTCAAAATACAACTCAAATTACCTTTATATTAGACTTAAAATATACCTAATCCTAGACTTTTCATTATGCACATCAATCCTAATATGAAAAGCCTAACCAAATACTGACCTAGAATGATATAGACTTAGGACCTAGTTGCAAACCCTAAGGTATACATACATTGAATCGTATGAAATACATACGAACCAACAAACCTAGAACAGACCGTATTGGTGAGAGAACGGTCCGCCCTAAATAGACCAAAAGAGAACCAAAGATATATATGACCATACAAACCAGTACGAGTCATATTGAGGTAAGAAAAGAAAGCGGTGGTCTCCCGTTCAGCCAGCAGCCATTGAAATTACACCACATCCAGGCAAGATTCCCAAAAAAGGCCAGGGTCATATGGACACTTTAGGAGCCACCTTTTTCTGCGGCAGAACTTGTCCTGATGATAATATGGTGTAATCCAATGTTTACAGCTCTTACTAATGAAAACCACGAGAAAGAAGAGAAGATGAGGGATGCAAAGAGTATTATTTGTACCTAACTAGTACAAACAACCTGAATTTTGGCTTAAAACCTAATAATCTGGTTCTGAAACGGATCGCCCTGACTGTAGAACGGACCGTCCTAAACTCTGGTCAATATCTAACCGTTTGCAACCAAAACTGAAGTGGAACGGGTCATCTCGGAGTGGAACGGACCGCCTGAAAACTGCAGAGAAGAGTAGAAAATGTCGCCCTAATCTAGGTCGAGAAACCCTAAAGATTTCTCTCCTAACCTGACAATAGATCTATTATAAATCTAATTCATCCAATTAGGTCAGATTTTAACCGATTTTGAGTTTCCAAAACTTTAACTTAATTTTCAAAATCTTTTCAAACAATTGCAATTTCAAATCAATTTGAAACATAACAAAGGGCTAAATCAAAACAAACAATTCAATAACAGTTCAAGTTGTAGCCCTTTGGGTCCAATTAGCAATTATAAATAATAAGTCTAGCACAATACTCAATAAACAGATCAAAAATAATTCAGAAAACAGTTCAGAAAAATTGCCAAAAAAATTCTGGAACGGACCGCCCCAGTTTACAGTGCCAGAAAACTTAAAACAGTTCAGATCAGATCTACAGTTCACCAAATCAATTCAAGCAATTCAATTAGATCAAAACATATGTGTCATGCTACTGGCTCACGACGAGTGGCTCTGATATCACTTGCTGGGTTTGTTTTTAAAGCTAAAAGGAATAAACAATTCTAACAAGTCAAATAAGCAACCCAGAAAACATGAACTCACAGAACCAGCAATGGAATGGTCCGTTCCAAAACACCAAAAACTAAATCGAGAGCGAAAGCTTACCTAATTCCATTGCTATGGCCTGAAACTTGATCCTGAGCACTTCTTGATGCCTCCTGACATGTGTGCACCTTCACCAAAGCTATTCCACGCACCAAAGACGGGAGAAAGGTCTTCTAAGAGAACAAGACACGCCTTGGTACCCTTAGCCTTAACTTAGGACACCTTCTCAAGCTATTTGATGGAAGAATAGAGAGAGAGGCAGAAGATGGTTGTTATCAACTCATGTATATAGCCAGCAACGTGATTGTCTTGTCCCTTGGGGACCAATCCCTTTATATAGAGAACCAATGGCTTCTTGGCCTCCAAACAATGCCTATTTTACCCATCACAAAATAGCCAATGTTTCTAAATATAACCACCTATAAAAGGCATCACAACCCTGTACAAAATCTTATTTTTCTTCACAGCCGCGTTTAGCCTATTACCATATAACTTAATGACTTGGAAACTATGCAAAATCAGCCCACCCAAAATAGATTGTTTCCTAATCTAGCGCAGGATCTGGAACGGGCCGCCCCAGAACACTGGAACTAGCAGTCCCAGAATTAGGACTGGCGGTTCCAATGCCAGTTTTGGCCAGATAATCTTACAATCTCCCACTTGGACTATTATACTTAGTATTATCCAACGTCCTTGACTTAATAAGCTCATATTTTCATGGTAATAAATTATGTGCCTCAAATTCCGTCCACCATTCATAACGATAAAAGACCAGTGAAGCTTTCGTTGCATTATAGCCATTACAGGCTTCTAATCATGTAAAGTCGTCACAACTAAACCCACAATGATCACAATATCATTATAAATGAATGACATCGAATTTAGATGTGTATAAGTGGTGTGAAAAATACACGTAAGTGTGACTGTCACGTGTCTATTTGCAACTTTATTGGTCACCCAAAAACTGAAGTGAGGTCAACTTAAATAAGGTGAGAATGAAAACTGAAACTGAAAAAACTAAATCTTTATTTATTTCTGCGGAAATTCATTACATCGATTGGAAGGGGACATACACTAATTAATTATGTTCTTTATGCAATCTCTTTATACACTTTGTCTATGTATAAAATTCTTGAAGTTGCCAAGAAGCAAATAAATGCTATTAGGAGAAAATTCTTATGGCAGGGGACATACTCATAAAGGCCTGTTTGGATCACGCATGAATAACTCTTCCAGGAATAAAAAGTGGGAAGAGCTATTCGGCTGCATCCAAACAGCAAGGAAGATGGTGGAAAGAAGGAAATATTCCTGGAAGAGCTCTTCCAGCCTAGAGCTAGAAGAAGAAAGAAGAAAAATACGGAAGAAACTTGGATGATTATAAAATAATTTTTTCTCTCTCCATGACCCATGTAATGAATGGATTAAAAAACAACATAGCAATAAAAAAAAAATTCCTCTTCCATGACCCATGTGCATTTGAAAAAGTTAACAATTTTGTTATTTTTTACCGCAACAAGATTTATTTTGATAGAATTAGGAGTACCTCTTCATTGGAAGAAACCAAATAAACATGATTTGATAGAATTAGGAGTACCTCTTCATTGGAAGAAACCAAATAAACATGATTGGTCAATGATAGTGGATAGAATTCATAAAAAGTCAGACAATTGGAAAGGGAATCTTCTTTCTTTAGGGGGTCATTTAATTCTTATCAATTATGTCTTATCTATCCTTCCTCTTTATCATCTTTCTCTGTTCAAGTGCCCCAAATGGGTGATCTTGAAAATTGATTCCATTAGGAGAAAATTTCTATGGGGGAATTGTCAAGGCAATACCTCTAGAAAATATAGTCTAGTAAATTGGAGTACAATTTGTAAGAAGAAAGAATATGGAGGATGGGGAGTTTTAAATTTAACTGAAATGAATAATGCTTTGTTAGGAAAATGGTTATGGAAGTTCTATAACAATGACCATAACTCAATTTGGAAGGATCTAATTCTAAATAGATATAAGGGTAGATGTCCAAGTACTAGCTCTTTCTTTTGGAAAGAAATAAATGCTTTAATACCCCTGATTAGCATAGGTCTACAAAAAATAGTTGGCAATGGGAACCTAACCAATTTCTGGACTGACAAATGGCATGGAAGTGAAAGTTTACAAACAAAATTTCCTCTGGCTTTTGAAAAAACTCAAAGGCCAAATGCCAAGATTACAGAAATTTGAAACAAAGGGCATCCAAATTTATATTTTTCTAGGGGTATTTCTGCAAATTTAAGATTAGAAAAGACTGAATTATTTAGAATTCTCCATAATTTTCCTTTCTCCGAAGAAGAAGATTCAGCTAGATGGATTTTAGAACCAAAAGGGACATATACATACAGTAAAGTCATGCTATTCCATTCAAAATAGGGGAGGAATAGACACTGATATGTCTCATTCAGTTTGGATGCTAAAAATTCCTTTAAAACTAAACTTTTCTTTTGGTTAGCTATTAATAACAAAATTTTGACTCAAGATAATTTATAGAAGAGAGGCTGGATTGGCCCCATTAACTGCTGATCACCTTCTAGTTCAACGTCCTTCAATTAACAGCATTTGGGAACTCTTTAATGCCTCAAACTCTAGATCAATAAAGTTACAGTTTAATGATATTTCCACTCTTTGGAATTGTTGTATTAAACTTCCAAAAGAAAATAGAATTTTTGCTCTTCACTTTGTAGCAATTTTTTTTTGGATTCAATGGAAGGAAAGAAATAGTGTAATTTTTAGGGACTCTAAAGGAGTTTCTTTTATGACTGTTGTTTACCAAATTGTGAATTTGTTTCTTAACTGGACAGGTGCCTCAACTGGTTTGGAAAACAACCTAGCTGGTGTAAACAATGGGACACTTTGTCTCCAGACTGCTAATTCCCAGGAGATTCAAATGGTCACAAACACTTGGGACATGGCACAGTCAGAACAGGAAAATAGAGAACACATTGGGAGGATGAGATCAGCGACAGCTCATGACACACCAGAAGGCTTTGTTAATTCAGATGAGGACCTGCTGGATTAGTGATTTTGAACATGTCTCTTTGATTCAGTGTTATTCTGACTTTTGTATGTTTAGATTCTGACTTTTGTGTTGTGCGGTTTTGCACCTTAGGTTTCTATTTGTTTTGTGTTTGTAGTTCTAGATTTTTTATTTCCCGTTGGCTGTAGAGTCATTTCTATGACTCAAATATTCTTTTTAGTTTTAATGGAACCCCTACTTGGGGATCTTAGTTTCAAAAAAATAATAATAATAATTTCATTGAAAATAAAATTTTTCAACTATAATATAGTTTAAAGACAAACTATGTTTTTTCGCCAAAGAAAACATTGTTTATATTTAAAAATCATAAAAAAAATGAAAAAATTAGGAACAAACATTCTTTCAAAATTTAGTTAAAAAATAAATCCTCGAAAGCATAAAATTAGGTAAAATATATAGAAAAAAAATAAATTTTGAATATTATATAACTTTTCCTCTTCCGTGACCCATGTGCATTTGAAAAAGTTAACAATTTTATTATTTTTTACCGCAATATTTATATATCTTTTGTTATTGAATTTATAATTTCAATTCATATGCATTTTAAAACGTTAACAATTTTGTTATTTTTACCGCAATATTTAAACTTATAATGTTTTCTTAATTAATATTATTATTAGTACGAATTAATATTTAATTATTTTTATAATCAGTAGAAATATATAGCATTCTTTATTACGCAATAAAGAATATCAAAATGAATAAAGAAATAATAATAAATTAGAAAATGATTATTTTATTTTTATCTTTCATTTTTATTATAAGATTACATTATTAATTATTTTCTATTATTATTATTATTGTTTTTTATTTTATTATTCTAATTATTAGCATTATTAATAAATAAACTATAACAATAAAAAAAGACAAATGAATAAACTATAAATAGATAAAAAAGGACAAATGATTATTTTAATTCAACTCTTCCATTCCTTATTCCTAACTCACTATCCAAACAACATTTCTTCTTTCCGGAATAACACTCTTCCCACTCTTTCCGGAGTAACACTCTTCCTAATTTTTCTTCCTAGAATAGTTCTTCATTCATTATTCCTAACTCATCCAAACAACCCCAAAAAGAAGTATGCTTTCGTAAATTGAAGGAGAGCCTGTCTCAAAAAAATTTTTTGATGGTATGTGCATTTTAAAATTAGGACAAATTAATATTTCATTACTTCTCAAATGGTGGTGGAAACTTAAATCTCGTAGTTGTCAAGCTCTTTGGAAGATCATGATTAGGACAAAATATGAAAATAATAGGAATATTACAAAAGTTTCTCCTTCTTTCTGGAAATACAAAAGCTTAATCCTTTAGGGCATAGTTCTTATAGCTATCATATAGGCAATGGTAAGGCCGCCAGTGGTAAGGCCACCAAATTTTGGGAAGACATGGTGGTTTTCAATAGGGCTCTAATAGGGATGCTTTTACAGGAATTTTATGAAATTTTAGACGTCATAACTCATAAGACTGTACTATCTAATAGAGATGATAAGACCATGGTTCTGAAACTCGCCGGTTCAAATCGGAATCGGACCGAGTTGACTCAGACTCGACGGCCAACGATTCTATTTTTCACAAGTTGGAACGGATTCGGGTTGAAAAGCTTGATATCACCACTTGATGAGGTCGCTATGGTGGGAAAATCGTGTCAGGGCAGCTCCTCCCAAGGGAAAGAAGAAGGAACATTTCCGCATTTCTTCAATTTTTCATTTAAATCAGATCAGTCCAGATAATTTAAAAAGTAAAATAATTTCCAAACAAAATGATTCTTGATTAAAAAACTGATCCAAGAAGATGGAAAAATTGATAATTTCATTCTCTACGATTCTAACTGATATATTAAGATATTTTAAAGAAAGTATGATTATTAAAAAAAAATTTCTTATTTTTCAATATTTTTTTCTGATTTTTGAGACATTAAAAACGATTATTTATGAAAATCTAAGTTTTCAATCCAAGTCACCCAATTTTTTTTTTATTCATTCGATTTGACTCCTTACTCCAACCATGTTCTGAAACTCGGACTTGAACTCAGACTCGGAATGTTGGACTAAGGAGTCGAATCGGATGATTTGGGAAAACTCGAGTGACTCGGATCGAAAACTCGAATTTTCACAAATATTCATTTTTAATCTCTTAAAAATTAGAAAAAAATTGAAAAAATATTTATTAAAAAATAATTAATAAAGTGAATATTTGATGAGTGAAAATCAACTATAATATAAAATTATATAATATCAATTTCATTGAAAATAAAAATTTTCAACTATAATATAGCTTAAAGACAAACTATGTTTTTTGCCAAAAAAAAAAAAAACATTGTTTTATATTTAAAAATCATACAAAGAAAATGAAAAAATTAGGAACAAACATTCTTTCAAAATTTAGTTAAAAAATAAATCCTGGAAAGCATAAAATTAGGTAAAATATATAAAAAATACAATTTTGAGTATTATATCATTTAAATGACCCATTTTAACCAGCTTCACGTTTTCTCCATTGATACGGCCACATTGGATCCTAGATACTAAACTCCTTTCTCTCTCTCCCAGAATCCCAGTCCCAGTCTTCTCCGTTCCCCGTAATTCATCCCCTTTTTTCCACGCTACCTCTTTCTCTCCCCCGACGCCATACTCAATCGCATTAATTTTCAATTTTCAGCTGGCTTATGTACTGAAATGGTAACAAGAAATGATGGTATTTCTGTTGAAATGATAGTTCCCATCCAATTTTGAGAGGGAAAGCAAATACACAGAAAAGAGCAGAGATTGAGAGGGAAAGCAAAAAAAAGGGATGGTTGAAGTGCTGGAATCATGTTTTGTGGTGCCATCTGATGAGACCCCAAAAGGACGGCTCTGGTTATCAAATCTTGGCCAAGTCGCCCGTGGAACATTCTCAGGCACCGTAAACTTTTACAAGAAAACTGGAGCCACCAGTTTCTTCTCAATTGAGGTGCTGAAGGCTTCCTTGGCGAAAGCACTGGTGCTTTTCTACCTTCTAGCAGGTCGGTGTATTGTTGGTTCTGATGGACGTGTTGAGCTGGACTGCAATGCCAAAGGGTGTTTCTTTGTCAGAGCCCAATTGGAACGCACCTTTGACAGCATCAATTTCCAGCCGTCGGAAGAGCTTGAAGAACTCTTCATTCCTAGCACCCAAATGGCTGGGTCGCCGTTCCTACTGCTCATGATACAGGTTAACATTTTATCCCTGATTTCAGTATGTTGGACCTATTCTCTTCTTCTTCTGTCTTTCTTTTGAACATAATATAATTGGATGATTTTTACTTGTCAAAATCATATATATGTATAGAGAACTTAATTTATCTATGTATCATGTATGGATAATAAGACACTTCATTTACTATAAATTTTATTTCAATTAATTTTTCAAATATAACTTTATTAATTATTCATTTAGACTACTATTGAGCAACAAGACTCATTTTGATAGAATTAATTAACATTTAATGTTTTACGTTCTAAATAACATTTCCAAATTCCAATAGCATTATTATTAAAAGAAAATTACTTGAAGGCAGTTTTCATTTCCACGCAGGCGACATATCTAAAATGTGGCGGAGTAGTGCTAGGATTCGCTGTCAATCATATCATTACAGATGCTCAGAGCAACTTCCACTTTATACAGACTTGGGCCAGCATTACTCGTGGTGATCTGAGCAGCATCGTCCCACCCTCATTTGATCAGACACCACTTCGTGCCCGATCTCCACCAATTGTCAAATTTGATCACTCACCTTACAAAGATAACGCTGCAAGTGCAAGGTCCACCCCGACTGACAGCACCACAACCAAATTGAGACTCTCAAAGGAGCAAGTCAGCTCCCTCAAGATTAGATGCAATCGAGGGAAAGTTACCAAAATTTCATCCTTCTGTTCTGTTGCTTCACTAGTTTGGAAGTGCTATTGTTATGCCCAAAACCTTGCTCCTGACATGACAGCGCACCTCACAATGCCTGTCAATATACGTAGTCGTCTCCAACCCCAATTGCCTAAGACACATTACAGCAATGCACTTGTGCGGGCATCTGTGCAGTCCAAAGTATCAAAGATCACATCCAGTCCACTTCAAGCTGTTGTTGAAATTGTTCAAGCTGCAGTTGATAGTGTCAACGATGAATACGTTAGGTCCGTGATTGACTATTTAGAGATTACAAGGAACGAGTCTGTTTATAGAAAAGAAGCACCAGAATCTGAGTTACGAGTGAATAGCATATCTGGAATGCCATTATATGATGCAGATTTTGGATGGGGTTCACCACAGCTTGTGTCACGCTGGAGGGTAAATGGAAATAGACTTGTCTACATCAGTAACGTACCAGGAGAGAATGGTGGTATAGAGTTGGTTGTAACAATTGATTCTGCCACGATGCATCGTTTTCTGAAGATGTTTCATGAGGAGTTAAATGCTGGTAATGAGAATTGTTCATCAGGAATGAAAGCCAGTCGAAAAACTCAGATGGGTCAATGTAAAATTTGACAGAGATTTTATACTTAGTGGTGAGGGAGGGTAATAAGTGTCTTGTATCAGCAAATCTTGTATTTTTTTTGTTGTTAAAACGCTTATTTTGGTTTTGGTTGTTTAGATAGCATTTTGGCACTGGTACCAGAGCTTTGGGTACCAGTGCGGATGATTGAGTAGGTGTTGTAATGTTGTATACTTGTATTACGTTTTTGCTTCTAGTAAATGGAAGTGGTGGGTTCTGAGCCCACTTGTTTAAAAATAAAAAAATAAAAAAATTGACAGAGAACCCAAAAAGTTGCCCTATTTGAAATTCACCTTTTTTTCTCAAATGAAATAAACTGTATCCCAGGTTTCTGATCTATGTTAAACAAATCTTTTGTTTGATATTGTATTTGTTGAATTATATAATAGAAATCAATTATTTTATGCCATTAGATAATTCGCAGGAATAACTTAGAATCAAATTCTTGAATATTTATAATTTTTCTATATTTTAAAAAATAATTCGATCCAAAGATTTTGAGTCATAAAAATAATATTATTTTGAAAATATCATATATTATTAAAACTTATTACGAAGACTCCAACTAGAATTGAAAAATAGTACATTAGTATGGAAAAAATATTAAAAAATAGAATTAGAATTAGTATTTTCAAACCAATACAAATATTCTTGAGTAGCGACTAAATTTTGTACACCAATTAGTATACAATCTCTTGTAAACATATAAGCTCTCGATTAATACCGACGATTGAGATTCGATCGTATTTGACAGGGTCAAGTGTCAAACATGTTTGACTCTAGCATTATTCCTCAAAGTTATGTAATTTATTGAAATATTTTTTTTTCAATATGAATTTTGAAAAAGATATTAAAAAATTACTGATAATTTGTCAATATAAATCCACCAACTTTGGTACCTACAATTTCATTTGAATTTTTCAAACTGTAATTGAAACAATAGCATTTAGCTAATATTTTCTCAAAGATTGGTGGTCTTAAATATGTAACTCAAAAAAATTGTGTTGCATTTTTTAACTGAAACTCTAGTAGGAATTTGTTATAATTGTACAAGTAATTTTTTTTCCCCACAAGCATTAGAACAAACTCAAGAAATTTTCATACGGCATAAATTTGTTAGGATATAGTTAATTTGTGCCTAAATTTGTGAGGAAGATGGATACTAAGGCGGGGATAAGATAAAATGCAGAAATTTAGGGCAATATTACTGTTACTGCACAATATTCAATAATATCCAAAAGGCTGAAATTTTTTATTGCAGATACAAGCATTGTAGAGATGAGATTCAGAGAATTCATTCTATCTTTTCCATTAAGATCCAAATACTATTAAGTAAAAATGACAAAAAATAATACAGAAGACTTCATATAGGAAATGATTATTTTATAAAGGATAATGCAAATATTAAGAGTTGGAACCTATTAATGTCGAACTATTTTTTTTTAAAGATATTTATTAAGAGAGGCATATCCCATTCAATAGAGACTTTATCCCTCCTTCCTCGTCCAACGGGAATTGAACCCGTTACTTTTAGGTAAACGGCGGAGCCACTGACCAGCTGTATTGGACTCCCACGTTCTAATGTCGAACTAAATTAATAATCTTAATTTTAACAATAGTGAAATTATTTAATCATTTTTCAAAAAATATAATTTTCCACTCATTGTATGGCTTATGATGTTTATTATAAAAATTCATATTTCATTCAAATCACATGCTGGCTGCTAGTTATAATGTCATGTTATCCTTCTTATTAAGTTGTATTTTGTACTTATATACTGTATTTAAAAAGAAAATCTAATTAGAATTACAAAAATAATAAATGTGATATACTAAGTTTTATTCTTGTTAAATTGTATTTTGAACTTTCATATTGTATTTAAAAATAAAATATGCTTATAATTACACAAATAATAAATGTGATATACTAAGTTTTATTCTTATTAAATTGTATTTTTTTAACTTTTATACTGTATTTAAAAATAAAATCTATTTAGAGAATTACAAAAATAATAAATGCGATACACTAAGTTTATATTATATCTAATTAGACTTATATGTTCACTTTTAAATTGTGTAATACCGTTAGTAAAATATGAATTTAAAAATATTTTGATATTATATTAAGTTTAATGACTATATTATGGAACTAGATATAATTAAATTAATAGAGAACTATATTAGAGAGCCATACAAAATAACTTGGTATTTAGAGGACTACATTGAAATGTGTACATACCAAAATTTGCATTTTTGTTATTGTTTTACATACTAAATATTTTAAGTATTCGAAAAATATAATATGTAAATATGTTGGAGTTGCGTCCTAGAAGTCAATATTTAATGACTTAATTTCTTAGTTTATGTTATTGATGATATTTAATCATTTGTTCCTAGAGTTTATTACTGACAGATCTTTCAGGTTGAGGATCTGAATTGTAGATCTCTGTGGATCATTCATTAGAATGACAGTAATAAATCTAAATCGTCCGTAATCTTGATAATTAACAAGGAACATTAATTATCATAAAAGATTAGTATGCAAGTTAAGTGATGATTAAGTTCTACAAATCATAGGTAAGGAGTTACCAACTTAATTGCATATGTGTATATTATTAGAACATAGTACAGGACATGACCCAATGAAATAAACATATGGATTGTCACATATTAAATCAAATTTTAAAATCTAATGATCTATATATATTAATTATGTCTAAAAAGGTGAATACACTCTCTATTAGAAGGTGAATATAATATTGAGTTAGTCATTTTACAATGATTAGATATAGAGATATAATTTGTCATAACATATTTTAACAGAAATAAATATACGATTAATTAATCATTTTGTGATAAGCATTTGGTCTGCGATGACGTCTAGGCGCACACATTAAAATAAGTTCCAAAATCGGTCGACATTTATGAATTTGTATGCTATTTAACAACATCATTGTCATGTTGTTACAACTGTGTTGCATAACGCATTAATGATCCTGACAATGAGTACCATAATTTCATTATTAGCTGAGAAATTTGGTCTTCAACAGGGCACTAATAGGGATGTTATTACATGAATTTTATGATGAAATCTTAGTAGTCATACAGAAGATTGTACTATCTAATGTAGAGGATAACCCCATTTGGAGATGATAACTCCGGAGAATACCTAATTTGTTCCAGTGAATATAAATTGCATGTAGTGCTTAATTCTCTCCATCACCAAAAAGCAAAACAAATACACAGAGAAAGGCAGAGATTGAGAGGGAAAGCAAAAAAAAAAAAGGATGGTTGAAGTGTTGGAATCATGCTTTGTGGTGCCATCTGATGAGACCCCAAAAGGACGGCTCTGGTTATCAAATCTTGACCAATTCGACCGTGGATTATTCTCAGGCACCCTAAACTTTTACAAGAAAACTGAAGCCACCAGTTTCTTCTCAATTGAGGTGCTAAAGGCTTCCTTGGCCAAAGCACTAGTGCTTTTCTACCCTCTAGCAGGTCGTTGTATTGTCGGTTCTGATGGACGGGTTGAGCTGGACTGCAATGCCAAGGGGTGTTTCTTTGTCAGAGCCCAGTTAGAACGCACCTTCGACAGCATCAATTTCCAGCCGTCGCAAGAGCTTGAAGAACTCTTCATTCCAAGCGCACAAATGGCTGGGTCACCGTTCCTACTGCTCAGGATACAGGTTAACATTTTGTCCCTGATTTCAGTATGTTGTTGGACCTATTCTCTTCTTTTCCTGTCTTTCTTTTGAACATAATTGGATGATTTTTACTTGTCAAAATCATATATATGTATAGAAAACTTAATTTATCTATGTATGGATAATAAGACACTTCATTTACTATAAATTTTATTTCAATTAATTTTTCAAATATAACTTTATTAATTATTCATTTACACTACTATTGAGCAACAAGACTCATTTTGATAGAATTAATTAACGTTTAATGTTTTACGTTCTAAATAACATTTCCAAATTCCAATAGCATTATTATTAAAAGAAAAATACTTGAAGGCAGTTTTCATTTCCACGCAGGTGACATATCTAAAATGTGGCGGAGTAGTGCTAGGATTCGCTGTCAATCATATCATTACAGATGCTCAGAGCAACTTCCACTTCATACAGACTTGGGCCAGCATTACTCGTGGTGATCTGAGCAGCATAGTCCCACCCTCATTTGATCAGACACCACTTCGCGCCCGATCTCCACCAATTGTCAAATTTGATCACTCACCTTACAAAGATAATGCTGCAAGCGCAAGGTCCACCCCGACTGACAGCACCACAACCAAATTGAGACTCTCAAAGGAGCAAGTCAGCTCCCTCAAGATTAGATGCAATCGAGGGAAAGTTACCAAAATTTCATCCTTCTGTTCCGTTGCTTCACTAGTTTGGAAGTGCTATTGTTATGCCCAAAACCTTGCTCCTGACACGACAGCGCACCTCATATTTCTTGTCAATATACGTAGTCGTCTCCAACCCCAATTGCCGAAGACACATTTTGGCAATGCAATTGTGGAGGCACCTGTGCAGTCCAAAGTATCAAAGATCACATCCAGTCCACTTCAAGCTGTTGCTGAAAGTGTTCAAACTGCAGTTGATAGTGTCAACGACGAATACGTTAGGTCCGTGATTGATTATTTAGAGATTATAGGGAACGAGTCTGTTTATAGAAACGAAGCACCAGAATCTGAGTTACGAGTGAATAGCATATCTGGAATGCCATTATATGATGCAGATTTTGGATGGGGTTCACCACAGCTTGTGTCACGCTGGAAGGTAAATGGGAATAGACTTGTCTACATCAGTAACGAACCAGGAGAGAATGGTGGTATAGAGTTAGTTGTAACAATTGATTCTGCCACGATGCATCGTTTTCTGAAGATGTTTCATGAGGAGTTAAATGCTGGTAATGAGAATAGTTCTTCAGGAATGAAAACCAGTCGAAAAACTCGGATCGGTCAAAGTAAAATTTGACAGAGAACACAAAAAGTTGCGCTATTTGAAATTCACCTTTTTTTCTCAAATGAAATAAACTGTATCCAAGGTTTCTGATCTATGTTAAACAAATCTTTTGTTTGATATTGTATTTGTTGAATTATATTTGAACCATATATATATGCTCATTTAGTGGCGATATGTTGTTTGGTATTGAAATCTTTATGTTTTAACTTTTTTAATTATATTGAATTTTTATTGTTTGCAGTAAATTTTTTTTTCAGTTGTCTTGATAATTGTTTGATTTTAATTGCGCAAGCAAGCCACCAAAATGCTTAACATCATTGATTTGTTGTGTTGTGACTTGGTCGCAATTAAAATTATCATCCAAGATCTCCGAAGGATGTCATCACACCCCGAATCAAGTCATAATTGAGAAAGGACAGTCCCGCTATGCGTATGCACCCTACTGTGCACACGTAAAGCTATAATACTGTGCCACAGAAATAAATAATCACAAATAATAATCACATAATAAAGGAATTGTTGTTTATACATTAAGGACTGTTAAAATATTTACATATCAAAATTTCTAGCCAATTGTTAAACAAAATCCTATAATAATAATAATAATAATAATAATAATAATAATAATAATAATAATTAGATGACTATTCTAACTTGGCTTGGTCTTCTAGTAAATCTTCGTCTGCGATGTCTGTCAAACCTGAACCTATCTTCACAATCAAAGTATGCGGGATAAGTATATGAATACTCAGTGTGGTAATATTATCTAGCCTAGTTGGGATTAAGTTATTCAAAAGATTAGAACAAATATTTAAATAAAGCCATATTAATAAATGTCATTCATGTGTAAGAAGATGTTTAGTAATGCCATATATTTTCAAAAGCAGTTTATAAAGCAAGAGATGATTACATTCGAGTGTCGTTGCGAATAATTTCCGGACCACGAGGGTCTGCTGAAATAAATTCGGTGTGTTGGGAATTACCTCGAACCTATTAAAGTCTGTCGAAATTCAATCTAAGTAAAATCATGTCTCACTAAATTTGTGTTTAAGATATCTTACCGCGAGCGTAACTCGCCCTTAATGCTCGGGCCACAACCATGATCAGCAGAGGTATGTATCGCTCCGTACCAGAATATTGCCATTGGAGTGTTGTTGGGTAGTATCTTTATTGACACGCCTTGGAAAAAGATACTAACTAGTCCAAAAATAAAATCTTATATATACCAATTCACTGCTAAATCTTATTTTGAAAATAAGTGCTTGATTGTGAAAACATTTATCAATTTTAAAAGAGCTCATTTTAAAGAAAACCATAGGAAATTCATAGTTTCTTTCTAAAAAATAACAAAGTCTCAAAAGACATCTACACTTGAAAAGTTAAATCTAGAAGTCCTGACCTACGTCACTAGTCTCGTACTCGGGAAAAGTACTCATCTGCTACTCCTGAGAAGTCCTATCGCTCACCGAATCCTTATCCGCTGTCGCGCGGCACAGCGTACAACGTGCAAAAGGACAAAAAACTCACACAGCATACGTGTAGCGCAAAACAGTAGCGGTTTTTTTGTCTTTTTGCACGTTGCACGCTGTGTCACGCTAGTGTATTGCGAATGTGTCGTGTCGTGTCGTGTCAAACACGCGTGTGTTAGAGCTCATGTCATGTCGTGTTGACACGAGTTAATATTTTCAGCGTGTCGTGTCGTGTTATGTCAAATGAAGGAATTGGTTAACACGACGTGTTAAACGTGTCAAGCCATATTATAATTTATTCACTAAAAAGTCACTAAAAAATATTTAAAAAAATTTTTAAATAGAAAAATATAATAAATTATTGAAATTCCATATATGAAAATGAAAATTAATGATTGAATCAAAAGATTATGAATAAAAAATTATAAAATTTATAATATAAACTCAATATAATTTGATAAATTCTAAATAATAATAATTTTGATTCATGTCAACTCGTATCATGTATCGTGTCGTATCGTGTCACGTATCAACTCGTGTCGTGTTAAGAAGTATCATTGTCTGGAAATCTCCAACACGACACAACACGACTATGACACGACACGTACGTGTCGTGTCGTGTCAACACGCATGCGTGTCAGGCTCGTGTCATTTTGGAAAACAGTGGCGAGACACCTGATTTCATTTCATCGCTCACACGTTAAAACTACTCTGACGATAGGATCCCGGCCTCAAGATTTTTGATGTTTCCCGGCCTCACTTCAGTCTGCTGCAGTGCTGCTAGCCTGCTACTCTCCAAAGATGCGCATTCTGGACCATCAACTAAGGTCGTATTACCGTATTACTTGAAAAAATAAAACACTCAGCAGTCAAACAGTGCGGCAGCCCGGCAGTGCTTATCAATACTAAGCTCACAACAATAATAACAAATAATAGTACTGACTAATGACTATCAAATATTATATTATATTAATAAATAAATGAATTAAATAAATACACGTGTCGAGATCCCGAAAAAAAGACTATTCCATCCTCGTCCGTCGCGCTCGCGCCTTTTCTTCCACTCCTCTCATTTCATTTCCTCCAAATCTCTCTCTCTTTCTCTCTCCACATGCTTCTCCGACCAACTCAACCTTCCTCTCCCTTCCCTCTCCGTTCCTTCCTCCCTCCGTCCCGCCGCCATCCCTCTCTCCTCCTCCTCCTTTCCACCTCCAAGCGCCGCCGCCGCCGACGAAAACCCCGTTCCTTCCTCATCCGCTCTTCCCTCGACGACCTCATCTCCAACCCCTCCTCTCTCTACCTCCTCGCCCCCGCCATCAGCTTCATATCCGGCGCCGCTCTCTTCCTCTCCTCCTACAACCCCGGCTCGAGTCGCAAAGCAGACTCCGTCTCGGCCTCCTCTCCCATCGGCGAGTGGGTGCTCTTCACTAGCCCCACCCCGTTCAATCGCAGTGTGCTCCTTCGCTGCCCTTCCATCTCCTTCGATGACGGCGGGGAGCTCTTAGACGGTGTCAATGACCGGCTTGTTACTCAAGCCCGGCACTATGTCAATTTTAGTAGTGGCGAGATACCGGGTCAGGCGAAGGAAGGTTCTGAGTTGGAGCTTTATTATCAGAGGATTTGTGTTCGGACCAAGGATGGTGGGGTTCTCAGCTTAGATTATCCTGAGAACTTGGATTTGAGAAAGGAGCATGGGTTGGATACTACAGTGGTTGTCGTGCCCGGTACGCCGCGAGGTAGCATGGAGAGGAGTGTGAAGTTGTTTGTTTTGGATGCGATGCGGCACGGGTATTTTCCTGTGGTTTTGAATCCGAGAGGCTGTGCTGGGTCTCCAGTCACTACTCCGAGGTTGGTTTCAGTTTCTTGATATATCACAATTGAGTTACTTATTTAAAAATTAAACACTCAAGCTTACTGATTTACTCAATTGCTGATGAGTTCTTTTGGTCAGTTCATAAACCACCTTCCCAAAATAGAACAACAATCATAGAGAAAAAGATATTAAAAGTTGACAAAAGAAAATAAAAGAAGATTATGTTAAAATACATTGCTCATGTAGGTTATTTACAGCAGCTGACAGTGACGATATCTCCACAGTGGTGCGCTTCTTGAACACCATCAGGCCATGGACATCGCTTGTGGGTGTAAGCAGGGGGTACGGATCAAATATGCTGACGAAATATCTTGCCGAAGTTGGGGATTCTACACCTCTCACAGCTGCTGTGTGTATTGACAACCCATTTGACCTGGACGAGGCTACACGGTCAATTTCTTATAGTCACTTATCAGATCAGGATCTCCTAAGTGGGTTTATGGATATTTTGCAGGCTAATAAGGTGCGTTAAATCAACCTGCTCTGTGTTTTATCACACAAATTGAATGGTGCATGAGCTGAGTTGGATTCAATTACGACTTAGTTGCACAACTGAGGTTCACTCAACAAAATAAGACCCTGTAATAATATTACTAATCTTGAGTGGCTTTTACAAGATAGTTATTATAAGTTCCTGAATGTTTGATTAAATTCCAATTTAGACAAGTATGTAGCTGTTATATAAATCTTAATTAAATACAAAAAACTGGAATTTTTGAGATATTGAAATATAAATAATTTCAGGAGCTATTTCTAGGAAAAGGTAAAGGTTTTGATGTTCAAAAGGCTTTGTCAGCTGTGACTCTGCGAGATTTTGATGAAGCAATATCCATGGTCTCTCATGGTTGTGACTCTGTTGAAGAATTCTACGCTAAAATTAGCACGAGGCAGTTGGTCCATAACGTCAAAATTCCAGTCCTTTTTATCGAGGTACTTTTCACTTTGTTTGTCTGTCTTCTTTTGTGTTTGTGCGTCTGTGTATGCTTGTGCTTTTTTGTGATTATATGTTGTTTGAAGTCTGATTTAAGCTCCTGTGTAATCATATGACCCACTTAATGCTGACTAGAAAAGAAAAAGAAATGAAAGACTGTCAGTGAGATTGAATTATTCATTTCTGGGTAGAGTTGAGAGTTTGGTACGTACATGCCCATATTTGAACAACCAAAGAGGAGAAGAAGGCTGCAGATATCTGCTTCTTCTGAATTTCAACATAATGTGGATCTCTTATGTCATTGGTTAATTTCTTATAACAGAATTAATTTTCCTGCAGAGTGACAGTGGGACAGTACCAGTATTCTCCATACCACGTGCTGAGATTTCAGAAAATCCTTTTACAAGTCTTCTCCTCTGCTCTTGTTTATATATCGGAACCATCAGAATTGACCAATCAGCTGTTATGTGGTGCCAACAACTTGCCATTGAGGTACTTTTTAGATTACAGATTATATGAAATTGTTGATTTTGGTTGTTGGTACTTGTTACTGACCGTTATTTACATAATGTGAGTTTGGACATGCTTCCTTCTGTTCCTTTTGGTACTGGCTTTTTACTTGTTTAGGGGAACATGCTTTTAAGTCATAATGAACATTTAGTTGTTTCTCTTCTTGTTGGTAAAGCACCTTGAATTATTGTGCCAGCCATGGTCTGTTCACTGGTGCACAAGGTCACAAGCATTATTCAAAAGTAACTGTAATATTGAATATTATAAAATTGTTTTCCTCATTTTTCATACAGTGGCTATCGGCAGTTGAGCTTGCACTTTTAAAAGGCCGTCATCCACTCTTAGAAGACATCGACATCTCTATTAACCCATCAAAAAGCTTCTCATTTGTCAATGGCAGAGGTTCTAATAAAAAATCAGATAGAAGGTACAGAGAACCCTCTACCTTGCCTTTAAACAAAACTCCTTTAAATGGATATCTCATTGCCCCCCCTGTTGACGTGCATTTGACGAATGGGAAGGTAGAGAAGAGTTCTGAAAAAGAGATTGGGGTTTCAAAGGATGTCAAAGAGGAAGTGGTTGAAGAGGGGGAGGAGAGCCAGGTTTTACAAACGGCAACTGTTGTCATGAATATGCTGGATGTTACTATGCCAGGCACTTTGAATGAAGAACAGAAAAAGAAGGTGTGGCTTCTTTTGGACCATTTCCACTCTTTCTACTGCACTGTATAAGAATATAATGTATACCACTGCAAACCAAGCAAAACAATATTAAATTACTAATATAATAACAGTATTAGTAGTAACAGTAACAGCAATGGTAATAGTAATAATAAAAATAAAAAGTAACAACTAAATTACATCAAATATCATGTCTACCTTTAAGACACCATATTCTGGAGGTTTCCTTCTTCAACAAACCATACCCTCGTACCCTCCTTTCTGACTGTTTGTCTCTACATGAATGATGAAAAAACATGGTTATTTGCTATGGCTGATGTAATAAGGGGGTTGTAAGCCTATGTGTTTGTATCCAAGCCTTGTAAAGGGCATGTCAAGTATTTCATTTTTTTGTTTTAGCAGCGTACATTCAATTATCTAGTTTGTGAATAAATATTAAGCTGTTTTACATATCAGTGCCTATATTTTCCATGTCTAGAGTTAAGACTCAACAGTCCTCAGATATGACACTGGTTGAACTATCACACCCAATGGAATAATTCCATACTTAACTGAAAATTTTCCTTTCCTACTGCTCCTTTTTTATTGCTTACAAACCAATAGGACTTTAATGAACTAATATTTTTACCATTTTCAAAATAAGGTTTTGACAGCAATGGAGGGAGGAGAGACTTTAATGAAAGCTTTACAAGAAGCTGTACCAGAAGATGTACGTGGAAAGCTCACCACAGTGGTTTCTGGAATTTTACAGGCTCATAAATCAAATCTAAGCCTGAACGCTTTAAAACGAGTTGGTTGGACCAAGCCTGTTGACCCAAAACCAAAAGCTCCTCCTGTAGAAGACCTTTCAACTCATAGTGGAGAAGCTCCTCCTGTTGACTCAAAAGCAAAAACTCAGGATAATAGTACTTTAGAAGACCTTTCTACTCGTGGTGGAGAAGCGAAAGACATTAACTCTTCGACTGAACAGAGGACACCTACTCCTGAAAATTCCAGCTCAACAGAAATGGCAACTCAAGAAAAGGGTTTGCAAAATTCAGGAGATGGTGAAACCACATCAACAGTTCCAATAGTACAAGAACAACAAGAGAAACGTGAATCACAAGTTTCAAATCTGGAGCATGGAGGTGGTGAGAGGCACTCCTCAGATCAGTTACCTGTGTCAAATGACTCGAGTAATCCCAAAGATGAAGTCAAAAGAGTGGATGACCCAACAGTTGAACAGAATGCACCTGCACATACCCAGAATGCCAACTCCCGAGAAACAGCTTCACCTCAGCATGAAGGACTGGATAGGCAGGTGAATGAAACAAGCAAGAGCAGGGACATTGCAACTACACCAAACAATACTATGGTGGAGCCAAATTTACAAAATAGCCCCTCAAAAATTGAGGAACCACCACATTTGGATTCACAACCACCTTCTATTAATGTAACTCAGGCCTTGGATGCCTTAACAGGATTTGATGACTCGACTCAAATGGCAGTTAACAGTGTTTTTGGTGTAATTGAAAACATGATTGAGCAGCTAGAGAAAAGGCTGGAAAATGATGAGGGAGCAACTGACGCTAAGGCAAGTAAAGAGACCAAAAATACTGAAGTCAGAAATGAAGAATCTATTAGCATGAAAGTGGAAAATGGTCAAGATGAAAATAACCATTCATGTTCCAATGGGATTGAAGATAACTCGCAAAAGGAGATTAGCAGCCAAGGCATTGCCTCATCACTGAAAAGCATGAGTAACCACCTAAAGGAGATAGATCTCAGTCATGACTGCATCAAACATGATTTTTTTGAGAGATTAAGCAATGTACAAAACCTATATTTGAGCATGCAATATGCACAATATTTCCACCGGTATGTTCAGAAGCAGTTAGAAGCCGAGGAATTGGATTCAGATGTGGCAACTGACCTGTTTCTTGACCAGCAAGAGGGAATGTGGAAAATGGTCAATCAAGACCAAAGTTCGGACATTGATTCAGAGATGCCTCTTGAATTGGATGATGTAATTGAACCATCTTATGTAATTTTGGAGACAAATACCCCCAATGGAACTTCATTCGAAGAAGAAAAAAACACATCTACAGCTATGAGAGAACAAGTAGCACTGTTTATTAGAGACAAACTGTTGGGTGCCTTAGAAACTGAAGTTCGTCGAAAGTTGGGTGTCTTACACCAAGATTTTGAAAAGGTTGATGAAACCCTGGTGTACGACATAGAAGAACTTGCCACATCAGTATCTGAGAAAGTGGTTTTGAATAGTGAGTTGAACATGGAATTGTTTTCCAGACATGATATCCCGAAGGAGAAGATTGGCACGATTCAGGGTGAGTACCTGATTAAGACAGTGTCATGTGCGGTCCATGAGGCAAATCATTTAAGAAGGCTTCTTCCAATGGGGTTGACTGTTGGTGCCATGTTGGCATGCTTGAGGAAATGTTTTGAGCTAAGTGAGTCACATGGTGATGGTAATATGCAAATAAAAGAAGGATATGTGCCAAATTGTTCTGATTCTCCTGATGTAGGGAGCGATAATGGTCAGAAGAAGGAAGTCAATCTTCAAGAGGAAGCGAAAAATGTTAAAGAGGAAAGACCTTCGAGTGGTGGAGAAAAAGATTTAGAAATGGATAGAAGGCAAAGCCAACACATTATGGTTGGAACTGTCACGGCAGCACTAGGTGCTTCAGCATTGCTGGCTCATCATCAGGTACAATTTGTAATTTTGAGTTGTTATGTGTGTTTTGGTGTGGGCATATGGTACTAGTCTCAGCCTAGTATTCTTTATTTTCTCTGTTGCTTGTAAATCACAGTAAGTTGATTTGTTCAAAACTAGATATTTTTTCTTAATTACATTGAAGTTGATTGACTGCCATTTTTATTGATATGTATCCCCCCCCCCCCCCCTTTTAAGCAGAAGAATGAAGAAAGTGAAGAACAGGCCCCTAGTACATCAAATCAGAAAGGGTTTCTTTCAGGAGTACAAACAAAGCTCGATGATGAAGCACAAGAGAAAAACAGTAGTCTGGTAAGCAGCCTTGCTGAGAAGGCGATGTCTGTCGCTGGGCCTGTGGTCCCCACAAAAAGTGATGGTGAAGTTGATCATGAAAGGTACTTGTCATGTTTCAATTATCTTCTTTCTGTTGGGGTAAAAATGTTGTTGGACAAACATGCACAAATGAACAAGTCCTACTTTGCAAATTACCTCAATTAAGCTCGAATGAAGACCCGTACTGTACTTGTCCCAGCTGTATGCGAACTTGCTTCATTAATACTCTTTTTTTTAATATTTTTATTGTAAAGACTAGTAGCAGTTCTAGCAGAGCTGGGACAGAAAGGTGGGATTTTGAGACTTGTAGGGAAGGTAGCTCTATTATGGGGAGGCATTCGTGGTGCCATGAGCCTCACAGATCGTCTCATCTCCTTCTTGCATATTGGCGAACGCCCTTTGTTGCACAGGTTTGTCATCTTTTTGTCACTTCTCTAATATGTTTATCCAATTTAAGAAGAGCTGGCAATTTGGTTTGGGTCAGGTTGTTAATTTTTTTATTCCAAAGAAAATCAGATTGGCAGAGCCCAACTTGTTTGGGACTAAAGGCTTTGTTGTTTATATAAATATGTTTTAGTAAAAACCTAATAGAAACGCGAACTTCTTTTACTTTCTACAAAAGGAGCTAGTTGGATATGAAGCAGGTTATTGTGAACTATTACAGATGTGAAATCTGTCTTCAAAATTAACTACGTACTCAATTGTTAGGTTACTTGGATTTGCCTGTATGGCACTATTGCTCTGGTCCCCAGTGGTGATCCCTCTCCTGCCTACACTGGTGCAGAGCTGGTCCATCAAATCCTCAACTGGAATTGTCGGATACGCATGTGTTGTTGGGCTTTATACTGCAGTGACTATTCTTGTCATGCTTTGGGGAAAGAGAATTCGTGGGTATGATGACCCGGTTGCTCAGTACGGACTTGATCTGACATCTAGCACCAGGGTATCTTTAGTTTATTTTTGTTTTCTTTTATAATTTTCATTTGTACAAGACATTATAAATGTTCCTATAGACTTATGTTTGCATACTTCTGTTGCTTTATCATGAAAAAGATAAAATGACAAAAATAAAAAGAGCTCATCATTGTTTATGAGAAAAGAAAGAAAGAAAAAGTTGATGAATGTTGTATCTTTGGCAAAAGTATTTTATCCTAAAGCTACAAAGAAAGAAAAGAAATGGTGAAATGTGCAGTCTTTCCTGAAAGAGGAAAGGAAAGCTGTATAGTCACTAGTATTTAAAAAGTGAAAGCCAAACTCATAGACTTATGTTATTTTCTGCTGATCTGTAGTGTCATTGAATCCAGTGTTATTTCCTTTCAGGTGCATGAATTTCTGAAAGGTCTAGCTGCTGGAGTCATGGCCGTGTTGTCAGTGCACTCAATCAACACGATTGTAGGTTATGCTCGCTTCTCTTGGCCTCTCAATCTCCCTCACCTGTCATTGGATACTTTGGCTGTACTAAAAGCATATGGCAGTGTGCTGGTTCTGGTGGTCAGGGGTCTGTTAACAGCAACTGGTGTGTCATTGGTGGAGGAGCTGTTTTTTCGATCGTGGCTGGAAGAAGAAATTGCAGTTGACTATGGATATTACCAAGCTATTGTATTGTCTGGAATTGTCTTCTCATTCATCCATAGGTATTTTCTCTCTCGCTCTCTCTCATTGTTAAGTTTTTTTACAGGCAGTGGGTAAGGTAATTGTAGAGCAGGAAGCCTGAGTTAAAAATCCCATCAAACCTCTATTTCTTTTTCTTTTTTTTTCCGTCCTAAAAAACAATTTAGCATTGAACCAGCATTTGAGATTCTTTTTTTTTTTTAACAACAAAATCATCAGTTAGAAAAATAACATTATGAGTGGCACAGTGTCCAGCTGAGCTGCAGTTGCACTTAAATGTTAGTCTTACAATTTACCCAACAAACCATCCAATTAAGCATAAAACAAGTCAAATTATGAAAGGATAAAAGGAGGATTAAAAGGCTGTTTAGCTGTCAGAAGTATGTGTGCAACCCCAGTTGTGCATTACTGCTGGAAGCATTCATAGTCACGAGCAGCAGTCTAATTTTGGATAATATATTTCAGGTCTGTGCATTCTATACCGGGTTTATTGCTCTTTTCAATAGTTCTTTCTGGAATAAAGCAACGGTTTCTCGGTAAACTGGCCGCACCAATCGGCTTGCGAGCAGGAATACTGACCACAAGCTATACCTTACACACTGGTGGTTTCTTAACATACACACCAAACACTCCTTTTTGGCTCACCAGCTCCCATCCCTTGCATCCATTCAATGGAGCTGTTGGTTTGGGTCTTTGTTTGATATTAGCCATCATATTCTTTCCCCACAAACGATCTCAAAAAGATGGTGATAGCACTTAGCAAGAAAGAAAGATCTTACGAAGTGTTAAACACCGGAGAGATGCCAATTTTGGTTATAGAAAGTTGTAAATTCTTTAGTATAGCATATTATTTTGTTCTTTTCAAGGGATAATGTTAATTGTAAGTATATATATGTACATGAGGCTAGTATTAGTAAATAATGTAAGTTTTAGTAATGTTTTCCTTGTTCTGTGTATTCCGTTATCCACCTCAGCTCATGTGCAGCTGAGTAGGAATATTAGATGCATTTTTTTACCACTCTCGACTTTTTTTTTTTTTTTTTTTTACTCCGAGCACTCGCTCCTCCACTTTTCAAGTAAAGGGTGAGCTCTATAATTATACGCTCCATAAAAGAAGCGTACCTTTGAATGAACATATGTGCTACAAAAGCCATGGGCAGCGCCTTACATTTTGTCGGTACAGAGGCCGAACGCATCTTACCTTTCAAAACAACTAAGAAACATATAATGTTGAAACTTGCTCGGAGAAGTATTAGAATTAACAAGCCTGATATAATTTTTGTCTATTATATATTTCCAAGTAAGAAATTTTATCTGGAAAACAAAAGTTGGTTTTGTTGTTCTTTTACTTAGGTGGCTAGGAAATGCAGTAAAGAGAAGTTAAACTAGATTGAACTAAAAAAAAGAATTGTGCAGGGGTAGTCTTGTCCAGAAGCACCAGAATGAGTTGCAGCCTTGCAGGCAAACAGATAAGCATCGTCCGTACATTTGGCTGCATTATCAACTTCAGCTACTGAGTTGCGAAAATAATGTAGAAAGTTCAATTAATTTACTTGGGTTAAATTTGGGTGTCTTTTTCTTACTTCACATTCAGTACTAAATAACAAGCATCACTATATTTTTCTCAGCAAGATGTAGAGCAAACTATGTTTATTTTTATTTAATATGAAAAACTATACAAGTAGAAAACCACGGTATAAGTAAAATGACGAAATCCAATCCAATTCCAACCAAGATTGTGATATGGACTTTCCTTGATTATAATCCTAGATACATTACTTAATTACTACATTACTGCATGAGTTGAAAGTTTAGAATTGTGCTACGATATGCTAAAAATTGCAATGAAGGCCGTCCAAAATATTGTAATCGATAATATATTTATCCTTTCAGGCTTAAATACTTGCGTAGAATTTCAATCAGCACACTGTTGCGCGTGCAGCGTGCTACAGGCAAAACCTCAAAAGCCTTCTCGGTCCGTTCAATTTAAAAAATGGTGCTTTTTGTCACTCCATTTAATAAAAACAAATTAAAAAGGTCTTAATAATCGCTTATGGCATTAATGCATTATTGTCTAGGATCGGCCATTAGCTATATCACACCCCTCACCGAGTAAAAATGGTCATACATACGAACTATCCACAAGTTCAATTTTTATAGAGTTAACTAGAACTTTGTATAAATAATTTAATTTATGCGATAGAAACAATATTGATATGTAGACTGTAATGCAATTTATTTGGTGGGCGTTTGAGATAAAACGGTCTCCAACACTTTACCCAACGAAGATACATGTGAAATTCCTTACAATTACATGTTTAATTTTTTTTAGTAACTTTCAGAGTTTCAGTGGCAGAGCTTCCCCATTGCTTGAGGGCTTGAGGCAAGTCTAATTTTCATAAGACAATTCAGGCCTATTATTTATAGTGGTACTGACTATAGGCTTTTTTATGTGAGAAAAGAAAAAGGCTTCTTGTAAATGGGCCCAATTTAAATTTATTTATTGGGTAGTTTTGTTACAGTCTTACAGAGTATTGTAATATTATGTCATGGACTGGTGGCCTGGCATCCTATTTGTGCTTCTAAAATCTACTTCCTCTTCTTACTTCGTCCAAACATTAAATTTAGAAATATAGACCAGCTAATAATTTGATTCTATCTATTCCGCATAAAGCGATAATTGAATCCATTATCTTTAGACAAACAACTGGTCTAAAAAAAAAATAGGGACCAATTAGTAATTTGACTTTATTTATTTTCGTGTCTAATGAGAATTAAATTCATTATCTTTAGATAAACGAATCGTTTATCATATTTATTAGATTCCCACATTCCTTGAATAAAAATTTATAAAAGATGATAGTCTAATTCCAATAGCGCTGTCAAACGACTGAAACGAAGACGGAATAAGGATATTTCATTTTCGTTCTGTTTCGGTAAGCCAAACAGTTTTCTGTTCCGCTCTTCATTTTTCATTAAAATCAATCCATTTCCGTGTTTCGTTTCGTTTTGTTTCGTTTCGGTAACATTTACAAATGAGCATTTTGTTTCCGTTCCATTTTCAGAAACAAAAGTCATTTCCTTTTTCGTTTTTTGTTCCGTTTGGACCAAATGGAACAAAACGTGCGAAACGATACGACATTGACAGCCTAAATTCCATTCTGCAGACTAGTGCATAAGACGCTCATTGATCAAAACAGCATTCAGCAGCCGAAACCTTGATCAAAGTGGTAAAATACACTCACTTTACACTAGACACGTGCACGTGTCTATTGAGACGGACCGTGCGCGTGTCTACAACGGGTAGCGATTTCAAATTAGCAACCTTTATAGCTAGTTGACTTGCTGTCCTAGGATAACTTCAAAAGTTCAACAATGACTCATTTATAATTGCTACAATTATGGATGTTGACGTAGTGAATACCTAGTACTAATTTTTGCCAACCACGTTTCTTTGAAATGACCTTGAAAAATTACTATAAAGTAAGACACCGATCGACACGTCAAAATTTAAATTCTTTCTAGTCCTAGCCTCCTGCCTAACTTATCTGTCGTCCTCGCCACACTTCCATTCTTACTCCCAATCTCCCACTTTGTGAAAAAGGTAAATAGATAAGTTACGTAAAACAATTAAGGAATTAAATTGAAAATTATAATGATGGGGGAATGAAAACAATTGATGTATAATATAGAACCTGTAAAAAAAAGTCCAAAACCTTTCATTTTTTTCTTTTTTTTTTTTAAATGGAGCTCATCTATATTTCAATTATTAAGAATATGTTTCATCTTGAAAGCATATTTTCCGGTTTTGGAATTGAAAATAAAAGAAATGAAAAAAAATCTATTGTCTAGTATATTATTACGAAATCCGTACTTATATTCTGAATCACCAAGTTAGAAATTAATTCCCAATAAGTATTATACGAAGCAATTTGCTGAAGCTATTTGGACCAGATGACAAGAAAAAAAAAAAAAAAAAAAAAGCAGGTCTAAGAAGTCTAGCAAAAAGTGTAATGATTTTTCGGGTTTTTAATTGACGTGACATTGATTGGATAATTCGATTTTTAATTATTATCACATTCAGAAAAGCTCGTAATATTTTATGCATTCACTAATAGGCAAAACTATGACGTCATTCATTTCGGTCCCAAACAATATTATCGAGGCCTAAAATTTTTTTAATTTTTTTTATTTGCAGGAGTGTTTTAATTAATTTTACAGTTACTTTTTTTTTAAATTTCGAACTGAGACCGTTCTTAATTTAAAAGGATTGCTAGATGCAATACTCCGTCGTTTTGAAACCAAATCCTTGTTTTTTTTTTTTTTTAGAAAAAAAATGTCTTGAGCGATTAAGTACTGTGATCAACAGTTGGACTAAATTTATTTGATAGAATTAAATCCATCAACCGGACGGTTGCCATTTACAAGTCCATTAGGTCCAGCTTTAATTTTTTTTTTTTTTTTAATCTGATGGACATTTCACATTTGAAGGCCTGCTTGCTTAAAATTTGTGTTTTAGTTTTGCCTTTACATCTAACTTAGTTTAACATAGTGCAACAAACGAATCTCGATGCATAAGTGTAAAACAATTAGCCGTTGATATGAGATCCGTAAATTTAATTAATTAATAAATTATAAAAAGCACACATAGCGGGAGGCTATAGGAGTACTATATATGGATTTAACGAGTTCCATTTTAACTTCTAGAATCTTAGTCAGAGTCAAAAACTGAGAAATCCAATTTGGTTTTAAAAAAAAAAGTCATGAGACTAAATTGGAGGCGAAGAGTAAAACCGCATAGTAATTCAATTTTGGTAGCATATCAACTTTGAATCTTTTGTTACTGCTAAGAATTTCAACTTAGTAATAAAATTATACTTTTTAAAGTTAAGCCAACTTGTCATTTTTTAAAAATATAATGCATAGAACAAAATTGAAGGTTGACAGGGAAAAGAAACGTCGTTGTAATTCTTATTACTTAATTCCAACACATCTTGTTTTCCCATCACAACCCAATAATCAATGAAAAAAAAAATTGACCAATTAATTTGATTCGCAAAATTTACCAAATAGTCTTTTTTGAAAACAACAAGTCTGGCTTTATATGTTAATTGAAATGAACAAAATAAATTATTAGATGATCGGATTGAAAAACTTTAAAAAAAAGTTATAATAAGTTTCATAAATACAGTTTGGTAGCTAGAGCCTTATTCTCGAGTCTCTAGCTCATGTGTTTTCTGTGATTTGGATTATGTTTGGTTATTTTCCATTAATATATATTCCTTCAGTAGTTGCACCATATTTTGTTTCTCATAAATATAGCTTAATTTTTTTTTTATATATTTGGATTGTTGCAGGCTTGCAGCTACCGTGAACTTTACACTACATCAGTCATTTTAGCTATAATTTGTTATTATTATTCTTATTATTTAACTTGCTATGGCAATTTAATTTTACATTTAATATTAGTTCATCTGGTTATTATACATATATAATATCAATAATGCAATTATTTTACTTTGCACACACACCAAAATTACCGTAATTTTTAATATAAAGAATATTTTATTCAAAAATTTTAAAAGAAATCAAGATTTATTTTTTATTTTAATAAGAACCAAGAAATAATGCGTTTTATAAAGGCGTTACACCCTCTCGCCTAATAACGTGTTTTATAAACACGTTAAGCGGAATAACCCATTTATAAAACGCGATATTAGTTTTTTTACAATTTTCCGACTCTGTGCTCACTTTTCAAATTTATTATTAAGTATTAACTTTTAATTCTTACATTTTAATCCGTGCATGTTTGTTATTTACAAAAGATTCATACAACGATAAAAAAATTAATTTTTACCATATATGGATGTTAAAAATCTATGTATAATTACATACAAATAATATACAGATAATATTTTCATTACATGTATTTAATCCATAATTAAGTTATAATGATTTTTTTACAATTTATAAAAAAGAAAAATATATGGACTATAATGTAAACTACAAAATAAAAAAAATGTTACGTTGCCAGAAGTGTTAGAGAGAAAAATTGACTTCTTTAAAAAATATTTTGCAACAAACTCCCTGCATGTTTCATATTTATAAAATTCTCAAAAATTTATTTCAATTTAAATATGTATTAAATAGATATAATGAACATATTACACATAGTTTATATGAATTTAAGTGTACATATTTCTTTTTGAACATGTGTATAGTATCATGTTGTTTAAAATATTATTTGATCCTTTTGTAAATAAAAAAAATAGAGAGGCTAAATTGCAAAAGATAAATTTGTAGAAATAAATAGTAAGAATGTAGGGTCATCGGCGAAAAAATCTTAATTATATTGTTTGTGCATTATTCTCCGATGACCCTACATTCTTACTATTTATTTCTACAAATTTATCTTTTGCATTTTAGCCTCTCTATTTATTTTATTTACAAAGTATCAAATAATATTTCAAACAAAACGATATTATATACATGTTCAAAAAGAAATATGTACAATGAAATGCATATAATGTGTGTGTAATATATTCATTATATCTATTTAATACATATTTAAATTGAAATAAATTTTTTGGGAATTTTGTAAATCTGAAACATGCAGGGTTTTTGATGCAAATTTTTTTTTTATTGAGTCAACATTTTCGTCTGAAAGTTTCTCTGAAATTTTTATTGGAAAGTGAGCATGGATTAAAGAAATGGTAAAAAATTAATAACGCGTTTATAAAACGAGCTATCAGATTAATAACGCATCTTATAAATAAGTTATTCCGCTTAATGTGTTTTATAAACGCGTTATTAGGTGAGAGGGTGTAAGGCGTTATTCCTTGGTTCTTATTAAAATAAAAAATAAATTTTAGTTCTAATTAAAAAATTTTAATATTTAATTATTTTTATTAAAAATTACGGCCAAAATTAAATTAAGGAGAAATTCGTAAGCATATATGTCTGACTCATGAGTCATGATACATACAAACGGACAGTTCATACAGCCCGAGCGATCTATCTATGTGATGTTCGGCTAACTGACGCGTATACATGCAGAGAGGAGACAAAAGCGAAGGCATAATTAATATCAATTATTTTGTTGTAATCTTGTAATCGTGATCTGATCTCCATCATATATCGGACTGCTCGCATTGCGGCGCGCGCACATATGACGCGTACGCATATCTGTACTGTCCGTCTGTCTGCCTGTCTATAAGAGTAAAACTTGGCAGCCATTTTAATTTACCAATCAATGTTAGTTGGCATCCTGTACTATCATAGCAAGCATACATAACTCCAAAAAATCAGTCATTACATAACGCGGAAATTAATTTTAAGCAATCAGGTTTATTTGAATGACATTTCACCAAGTTCTACAAACGTCCAAAGTCAGGTTCCGGCGCAGGCTTAATTTGCCGACCTTCCCAATGCTGCTATATATCATATTAAATAACTATTACATAATATGTATGCCGGAGTACTAATCATCAATTCTTTTCTCTATTTTTTTGAGTTAATAATTGTATGCACCAATTAAGATTTTGTAATTACCCAATGGCAACCATTTATACTCAAATTTATCGCAACCAAAATGTTAGATCTTGCAAGGAAATTACTGTTATAGCCAATATTTTCATTCAGTCATGGAAGTGTAAAATCTGTTTTACTAGAGCCTACTTGTGTTTCTTAAATTTATTTTATGGGCCGAAATTGAATTCTGATAGTCAAATGTGATTGTAATTGTCGAGTATATATACAACTTGTTAGTACATTTATCGAAATTTGAATTGCTCATCACAACACAATTTTTTTTTTTAAAAAAACGATACTTGTAGTCGAATTTTATAAAAAAAAAATGCTTGGCATTAGTAAAGAAAGATACTATATTATTTCACTAAAAGATACTTACAGCCAATATTTTAACTCAGTATTGGAAGAGTGAAATCTGTAAACTAGAGCCAACTTGTTTCTTAAATTTATTTTGTGGGTTGAAATTGAATTCTGATAGCGAAATGCGATTGTAATTGTCGACTATATCCAACTAGACTAGTATATTAGTTCAACATTTGAATCGCTCATCACAAGTTCACAACACAATTTATTATTTTTTTTAGCAAGTTTTCGGTGTAACATTTTTTTGGTGCCACAAATGCCACACTTTGCATTTTTTATTTTAAATTTCAAAATTTAAAATATAATCGTCCGATCCAAACCGTTGATCTTGTTCATTTTAACGACGGATGTATTGTCATAAAATTTTATAATTTTTTAACTTTATTTGATGCTTGATCAAAAGGTCAAAAATGAATGAATCAAAATAACTAAAATAGATTAATTCTAATATGTCCATTTTTGAACATCTTGATCAAGTATTAAATAAAATTTAAAAATTATGAAATTTTAGGACAACGCATCCATCGTTAAAATGAACAAGATCAACTGTTTGGATCAGACAATTATATTTTAATTTTTTTTAATTTAAAATAAAAAAATAAAGTGTGGTATTTGTGGCACCAAAAAAGTGTGGCACCGTATTTTTTTTTTTAAAATACCTGTAGTCAAATTTATTAAAAAAAATAATGCTTTACTCTAATTAAAAAAAAAATACTGTACTATTTCACTCTGAATATATTTCTGGCTTTGTCCTGCAATTGTAAACCCAACGAGCCAGCTCAAGCTTGCAGCAAGTGCCGCCATGCCCATTCTTACTTTTTTTTTTTTATTTATATATTTTCGGTTGAGAGTGGTCCCAAAATCAGTGATGTTGCGCGAATTGAAGCCGTTCAAGACAAATTCGCCGCCTCTACGACGAGCTACCAAAACTCGCCCAAGAAAACTTGCCATTATATGATTGAAGGCTGAAGCATAGCTAGCCCAGAAAACTTATTTATGCCTACGAGCCTAATTATGTTTTATTTTTATTGAAAAAAATATATTAAATTGTTACTTTGTATCTGTTTCATTTCTTATGAAAATGAAATGGGTGGCGCTCCCACTTTTTCAAAATAATAATAATAATAATATTAATATTAAAGTAAGGAAGTGACTCACTAGTCACTAATTAATCACAGGTGACTAAATAGTCTACCCTCTTCGTTTTTTTCATTACGTACATGTACCTAAGTCAACACTGCCGACTGTCGTTGCACGTATGGTACGTGCAAGGCTAATCCCAAGACCGTAATTATTTTCTCTCTTTGAAAAACATTTCTATAAGTTTGATTCTAATCATACGGTTTGAAATTATTACTGTTTCTTCTTCGAGGAGAGCAAAGACAATATTTTTATAAATTTGATTTTAGGCGTCCAAATGTCTTTAAATTAATGAAGTGAACAGGCCTTTTTTTGTATTTGAATAATAAAGTGCTTCAATCCGTACGTAGTGTTCTTTTCAATTGAATGAAGATCGTTGGAATATCAGGATTGATTTTTAATTCTATGGACAGTATAATATATAGTCAACTGAAATTTTATGATTTTAAATGGGGTACAAATGGATGAAAAGGTTGATAATGGATTTTGAAATATAACAAGTTAAAAATATCTCAATATTGTAATTATTACAGGGTCCATACATCTCGATTATATAGTCAGTTGTGTATGTTTCTACCATCGGCCATCTTTCTAATTCACATAATTGATATAGTGTTTTGTAATTTTAATGGTTAGCTTGATATTCTATTATAATTTCAATGGCCAGTTAATTTTTGGTCTACCAGCTGATGTTTTGAATTAGTATAACCTAGTGTGTCTTGAATCTGTTTATAACAAGCAGAACAAGGATGATATTAGTTTGTTTTTTTCTTTTATTTTGTAACTATATATAATTATATATTGACATTTTAACTAATATGATTAGATAAATTTTAGTAATCTTTTTCGTTCAACGTTCATCTAACTATTTATATTAATTAAGTCGCAATCAATTTAAGACGGATGACTAGGTCCACTATTTTTAAAGATAAAAAAGGGTCACAATCAGTTTTAGAATGTTTTTTCGACAAGCAATTCTCTCATCGATGTAAGCTTTAGTGCATTACTTCCGTAATTGACAGGATCATGATGAACATAAGTACATTCCACTAACATTATCGAAAATGAACACATTGATTTACTTAAAAGTAATTATCTTCTTGAATAGATAATTTGTTTCCATGTGTCTTGTGTGGCAAGGAACATCTTGCATCTACATATAGCTTGTCAAACCCCATCAAAGCTGAAGCAAGAATTTGATGTTCCTAAAAAAACCATCATTTAGTTAAAAGGTTGAAATCATGAAATGCACATATGTACAAAAACGTGTACACCTACTTCATAAATTATACATTACGAATCTATATATGTAATTAGATTTAAAATTTTAGTGACCTTGACTATTGTGTCAACTGATTATAAGAAATCGTAATAATGCAGATTCAGTCATACCTCTAGCTATACTTATTTTGCTCAAAATAAAAAGAAAAGAAAGCGCAAAATAACATTTGATGGCATTTCCTGTCACAACTTTTTTACCTACTTTATTATCTTATAAAAATTATTTCTTTCTTTTGCATTAAATGTTTTGAATAGAAAAATCGTCAATATATGGTTGTCTGCTTGTAATTCAAAACTCTTAATATATGGTTGAAAAAAATAAAAAAATATATACGATTTTTGTTTTTTTTCTTTTGGAAAAAATAAGGTCAAGCCCTTATATTTGATATATAAAAAGAATTTGTTATTTATGTTATATTATGTGATTTATTTAAAAGCTTACTGTACAAGTACTTTAGAGTTTTTTGTCTTAAACTATTTAATATATTTTTTTATCTTGATAGATGAAATTTTATGTCATGAAAAGTTTTGCACAATCTAGCTAGTTGCATATGATAAGACAAACATATCTTGTCTAGCAGATCTTCCTATTCATTTTAATATAATATATATACTTTTATCATGTTTGAACAACTGAACAAGACATCAAACTTTCACCTTCGGACTTCCCTAATAATCCAAATTACCAAAGCTATTATCAAGTTTGAATTACCTGATGCACCGCACGCAGATTCCAGTAATAGTCGCTTGAAGATTCATGTCGCTTTTGTTGAGATCTACAAAAACTCAAAAACTCCCCATCCAAATAGACAAAGCGATAAGGATATAATTTCAATCCAGTGATAATTACTCATGAAAGAAGACAAATTAATTAAGAAGAAGCCTATTTATTATTATTTAACAATCAATTCAGCAGTCGTACCTTCTTGCTGCTAGATTATCATCAAGTTTAGAGACTCTTCCAAGGAAAAACAGAATTTCATTATTGAATCTTTCTCTACATTAATAAAAACAATAATAGCCGTAAAGTGTAATGTTTTCCAAACAAGTGAAGTTGAGATGTTATCACTTATCAATAATTATGGAGAAATAATTGGATGAACTTCCCAAAAAGAAAAAACGAAGATTTAAATACCCACTTTGGGAATGACCAGAGCATTAGTTTCAGCACCAAACCGACGAATTTGGATATGATGCAAGCATAATAAAATGTTGAATTTCCTTTTATTGTGCAAATGCAAATACCGCACATTAATTTTCTCTACGCATACCATTGAGAAAAGACAATACCCTACACATAAAGTCTCCGTATGATGACAAAATTTATATGATCAATCCCTCCTGAAACAACTTGAGAATTCTTTTTTCTTTTACCTTAATGAACAAAACAAGTTGACATTTGAAAGCTGCAACGCACTGAACACCCATGTGGTATTTAATCCATGCCTCCATAATTTGCCCAATCGATGGAGTTTTTTTATTTTTTTTATAAAAATGGGTCAAAGCTTTTGTAAGTTTTCTACACTTCTACAAATGATAAATGAAAAATTCAATTAATTGCTATGATTTTTTTTCATGTAAAAAATCTACTATATCTGGATTAATATTTCCTAAAATGTATATCAGATGTTTTAAATAATGCAACATGCATGCGTTCCAATCAAAGTTTAGAGCATCATAACACCCTTTCATGATATAAAATGTTATGACATGGAAACAAAAATCATAAAAGATGAAGTAACCCACACCACCTATCACCTATTGTTATCTGGTTGCTAATCCTGGTTTAATTTGATGGGACAAATCAAATTATCCCAGGACGCTTCCTCGTATAAAGCAGATTACAAAAAGTAAATCAACTAGGTGTAATACATATCTGCTCTTTTTTGTTTTCTTGTAATCGATTATTTTCATCTATGTGGCAAAACAAGATAAAGATATTTGGAAGATCGGCAGATAAATTCTGCATACTTCGGGAAATGATTGATTTCAATAAATAATGCATATAATATACATGGTTTGGCAGAAATCACGCAAAATTTTTGCGACACTTAATCCATCAATTTATTTAAAATCAATTTTAAATAATGGATAACTTACTGCAGTCCCATCTCCACATGCTTCCAATCAACACAACAAATCATAGCACAGAACTCTCCAATATCTTATAGCTACAACCAATGATATTAAATCGTGTATACAGTATTTTATACCTTCTTCAACAACAGAAATTATAGATTCTTTTGGAAATAACGAATGGACTTCATTAGTTCCATGCATGTACTTGCATGTCATGGGCTATTATTTTTTTGTATTTTTTAAATGCAGTCATACTTCCAAATTCGCCCACAGTAGTAGGGTATATTTAATATGATGCATCATCTGAAGAGCGAATGAGCAATGCAGAGCTAAATTTACAGGTTTAGTGTAATCAAAACACTATAAATTATGTAATTTGACACAAACAAATTATTTTATATATGATCTATTGATGAGATATATCTAAGAAAAGCAGATATTTGCAAATAAAAGAAAAAAAAAGTTCAATATGACTAAAATAAAAGATTAATATTATATGGACAATTAGTTCTTCCAACTACCGGGGCATCTATGATGATAACAACAATTATATGTGCCCATTATATTTCAAAATATTTTATTAGGTTGCACATGATGTTTTGTGGTTTTGTAGATGCGCAAGAAATTAGGCCTCTTGAAAAAATACAGCTAGGTCCATTATATTTCTCAAACGAGATAAGGTTGAGCCAAGTTGATTCTGCAAGTTGGAGGTACGGGAGTCTTAACCAACCCTGCCAAAAGAAAACAAAAATATCTCCTTCAAATACTCACTTTTCCCAACCTAATAATGCGCAGGTTCATGCACCTCACAGTCAGAAGAAAGCAAACGACAATCTCATAACCAGCCAAAAGCCATAGTCCTAATTTATTGTGCCTCTTTTGCATGCTAGACCTTCCCACTTTTTTAGTTTTTTTTTTTAACGCCAAGTCGGACTAGAATTTGTTTTTGGAAGAGTAGCTACCTATTGTTGGACTTTATATTCAGGTTCTATTTTTACATCTTAACCCTAATTAAGAGGAGACTCCTACACAATAACCCTTCAGGAATGGTAATTGATTTGGATGCCTTAAAAATCTTAAAATAATAAAATACCTCAAAATTATCGAAATAATCTTATTTTATTATTTATATAGTTGTTAAGTATTTTTGATAATTTTGAAGGTGTTCTATTATTGTAAAGAGTGCCCAAATTAATTCCGAGAGAAATGTGTGCTTTCCTTTTTGTGATTATGTAGTACTCATACAAATATGACACGCTAAAAAAGAAAGAAAAAATGCCGGTATAAACAAGTAAATCACTCTTATGTAAGATCTTTTTTTTTTTTTGTCGTTGTATAGAATTTCAATCTACCGTACAACAAAAAATTAAGAACATTAGGGTTTTATATAAAAATAAGCAAACTATTAAATACAGATCAACGTAAATTTACGTTACAAAATTGGGTTACAAGTTACAACATACAAATGATTATTGTATCCACAAAAAAAAAAAACCAAAGATGGTATAGTGGAAAGTAAATGAATGAAGGATGAGGAGAACATGCAGCATCCCAGAAATCAAGTCATCACCAAACATAAGACTGTTTTGTTGTTCCACAGACAAAATCCATTCCTAAATCAGTGTACCTTACCTAGTTCATCTATAGCAATAAAGAAATTTTACTAAGACATAACTGAGAGCTATCATGCCACTTAGCTAATGTAAATTCACCTAAAGATTACTACACATTACAACAGAAGAGAGTTCCTCAGAGAACTAATAGGGAAAGTAAAAATAAGAATACAAAAGATGAAAGAGTAATATCACATACATAGTCTCAAGTGAAACTGAATTACTGGCAGTCAATGCTTAAGCTACTACAAGCACTTCCTATGCAAACCTACACCTCTCTGACAAGACCAACACCACCAACATCAGATTTATGAACTAACCATGTTGAACTGAAACCGTGATAACTGCTGAGGGATAGTGGAGATAACAGGTCCATATCTCTGCATTGACATGTAAAAGATAAATTTAGTAAAAACACTACTTATGCACAAGGAATACAAGGCATTAGGCCTAGTAGATATAATGAAATGTCAGGGTGTGTGTGTGTGTGTGCGTGCGTGTGTGCACGCCTTTGTTTGCATATAACTTTCATGCAATCTTCTGCAATTAACAACAAAATTTCTAGTATATCTATAAACAATACCCAACCATTTCAATTGAATCCTTCTAAATGTTCCAAAGCAATATTTAACTAAATCAGGTCAAGATAATTTCGACCTCTGATTCAAAGTTTTCTCAAATAAAACTAAAATTAATTTGATTTTACTCTGCTTTAAAAGTCCGTAATTACTTTAGGAAATACAAAAAGGTAACAGAATAGTTGGAAACTTCAGACTGTTGGCATAATTTGCAGAAACAGTAAAATTCTTCATACACCATTCAAAGACAGAGAAAGAGATTTGTCTCCTACAACCCTCTACGGATAACAGTAACATATTGACACTGTGCTTGATGAAAATGGGGCACCCAAAACATAGGTATCAGATTGCTGCTTGTAAAAACAATACACAAACCTGAACATTGTCATAGAGCTCAAAAAGGGGAACTGCAAGCAGCTTCAGGTTTCTGGGGACGGCGAAGTATTCCCTTTCTGAAAGGTGTACAAGGAACAGCTTCTTGCACTCCTATGTCACCCATAAAAATGTAAAGTGTATGAGAATAATAGCAATTAAGAAAACAACAATAGGTAACTGTAATGCTTAACTTTATAATAATGACAAAAAAGAAAGAACCTTGGGCTTTGTAATATGGGGAGGGCAATAGGGGTACATCACAGTCTCAAAGTTTGGCCTCCACCAGACAGCAACACACTCTCCAATCTGTAAAAGAACAGTCATGAAACACATCAATGCATTAACTTTTTTCGGTATTTAAATACTTTTATGCTATTTTTTATAGATGAAATCACCTGCCAATTTTGAGGAAAGGAAGGAGAGTTAACAGCAAGCTTGCTACAAAGCTTTCTTTTCAAGCCCTCAATTTCTGTCCAGTAAAATGAAACATCCTTAATTAGAAACAGTTTCCTTGTGAATTAAAAAGGAAAGGGGCAATGGATGATTAGTATTAGTATACCATTCTCTCCAGGTTTCAACCTTCCACCAGGAAGCTTGCAAAAGGTATTTCCAATCTGAAGCAGCAACAAATGGGGATGATTGTGCTCTTGCACCTATAAATGTCACTCCCAGTTGGTTATTTGTGTAATCCCATATTAGATGTTAAATCTAATTGTCCATACTAAGCTTCAGGGCAGTTACATTGCCATTTAGAAACAAAAACTTCCCAGTTGTTGATAATACTTGCAATAATAATAATAAAAAAAAATTATAATAATGTAGTTTGCACTAACCCTTGGGCACAAAACAAACAAGAAAGCAATGGTTACTATGAACTTAAAGTAGCAGGCTGAGTGATATGTTGAAACCAGGTAGTAGACATCCAAAAACTCTATAGAGTCTAGACCACGTTAAACTTTATTAGAAATAAGTTGTCAATAATTAAGGACCTTTGATTAGACAAGTAGACAACAATTGAGAAATTATAGTGTAATAAACTCTATAGCAATCCAACCAAGTAATAATAAACAGTAATGAGGAACACATACCAGTAAGATAGCCTCAACACTGGTTCGCATCCCTTCTTTCATGTAGCTAACATTTAGAAAACAATAAATCAATTTATGAGCTGAAAACATTGTCCAGAAATAATGTAATAAAGTTAGGGTTTTAGAAGCAGCAAGAGGTCAGTACAAGTTAGGGTTTTAGAATCGCTTGGAGAGTAGCAATTAGAGGCGACAAGGACTAATTAATTGAAGATCTAGAGAAAGAGAAGTACTTGACTTTCATACGAGCGAGGCGGTCGGCGACGGAGGTGTCCTTCTCCATCTTGGGCTCCTTGGTGCCGAAGGTGTAGTTGGACAGAGGGTACACGTTCACCGCCGGTGTTCCCACCATCTTCGCCTTCGCCTTCGCCTTCGCCTCCGCCTCCTCAATGATCATTCAAGCGGGATCGGGAGAGGAGCCGACTAGTCGAGGACTCCAGAGTGCCCGAATTAGGTTTAGAAATAATTGTTCGTCGGATTAGTTGTTACACTACTCCGTGTTAGCTCCGTGTTAGTTACAAGTTCTCTTTTGAGGGAAAGAAAAGACTTCTTCCGAGACGGTTACTATTGGCGCACTTTCTAGGCCCAATTAGATGCATCTATCATAACTCTTTTGCTTTTCTTTTTACATTTTTTTTGTAGTGAATTATATATTATATATTATCTATTATATGGACTTAAATAATATAAGTAATGTAAGAAATTAGAAGACTATTCCAAAAAAAAATTTCCTAGAAATCCAAGTAAAATACTTCTATCGACAATTCCCGTTGGAATTTGACAAAAAAAAAAATAATAATAACAAACCGACCAAAATTTTCTCGGTTAGTTGTCCTTGCATGTCACAATGAGAGCAGTGCGTACGGACAGCGATTAAAAGAAAACAAACAAACAAACAACAATGAGAGCCGCAAGAGTTGTAAATGTGTGTTGTGTCGTGTCATATCAAATATGTCGTGTTCGGATCATGTATCGTGTTTTATTAAAATTTTTCACATATTGTCTCGTGTCGTATCTAAATTTTAATGAACAAATATGACACATCTAAGGGTACAACGGGTCTCATGTCTCTTTCCATGTCGTGTTGTATTCTTTTTAGACGCATTGTATTGTGTTGTGTTCGAGCTTCGAACACATTTAATTTTCATAAAATATGATTATGTACTATATTCACGTATGAATCAAACATTCAAATATGAGATTATTCTTAAAAAATAAATAATATAAGAATATTCATGTTATTTCATAAATTTTATCATTTTTAATCCTCATTATAAACTCTCTCGTATCATCTCGTGTCGTGTCTCACAATTTTTAACCGCACATAAATGCCAGCAAAATTTACTTGTTGGATCAAATTGATTAACGGTCATGATTTATTTAGGAAAAGCACTATCAAGAGTTATTTTGCTTCTTCCAATATATTAAGTACATTATAATCACCACTATCTATCAATGCATTCAATGATTGAAATTTAAAGGCGTTTGTGATAAGCCAAAAAAGTGTGACAGTAAAACACTTCTCATAATTTTATTAGTCAGGCATTTTTTTTAATGTAATTTATTGTACATTGATTGTATAGTCTCACAACGACTACTAATATATATTTTCCATTTTCTCGTTTTAAATTATAATTTAATAATGTGGTTATGACAGACAAGATAATAAACAAAAAGTTTGATAAATATCTTTGTTTCAATGGGATTTTTTTTATGCAAATTAAGTTGTATTAAAATATCTTCTCTCTAGCTGCACATTTCCAAAACGGGAGGGACCAGAAAGCGTGACAAATTAGGGTACAGACCTCTAGAAAGCTAGCAATTTATAAGACGTCACGTAAACTGAAATTTTAGGGAGCATTGATGTTTTAAAAATAGCATAGATAAGCGCCGTACAAAGGAAATAATATTGTTGTAGGAAACATCCTATTTCTTTTCCTCTTCAGACTACGCTCCAAGAACTCAGATTTACACAAAAGAAAAAAAAAATAGAGAAAATGAGATAATCATATGCTTCATATCTTACGCAGAAAGAAAGAGAAGGTGATAAGAAAACAAGCCCTCATTTTTTTTCTTTTTCCTATGCAAATAGTTATAACTTATAACTTTCTATAACCTCTAAATGAAGTGTTCAAGGAAAAAAAAAAAAAATCTAATTATTGCTTTCCCAAATATATACTCTCATTTTCACTCTTCTCCCCACCCTTTGTCAAATATTGTCACTTATCGTTGCTAGTATATATATAACATTATGGGTTGTAATGAATTTTCTCACAGAAGTATTTTTATGTAGAGTATCTTTGTAGCTATGAACAAAATAAATCGTGGGCTTTTAGTTCAGTACGTTTTTGTCATGAAGAGAGAATTCTTTTAATTAGTATTACAAATATCTTGTCTCATCGTAGTTTAACGCAACAAATCCCAAAGACCGAAGTGAATATTTAATTTTTATTTTAATGTCGCAAGACACAAGTATCACATGCACATAATATAATTATATTTTAGGAAATTATTCTTACAAGATCAACTCGTCGAAAAATCAGCTGCTACTTGTTGCTTTATTCAATGCTTAATGTTATAATGAGCTCCAATTTTTACAATATAGTGCACCGGATTTTGAACCTACAATCTTTCATCCATGTAATAATATCAATATACACAAAGAATATCACAAAAAAAAAAAAAAACAAAGAATAAGAAGAAAAGAAAATTGCATGAACTCTAATTCTATCCACAACGTCAGCAATACTTATAGTTAAGAATGTGATAAAAAAAAAATTCAGAACTAGATCCAATAATGGATAGCCATTGACTTATATACCACCAGCCATTGACATACCCTCCTTTTATGGAAACAAATATTATGATAACATAAACAAGTATATCCTATTAGATATATTAAAGAGTTTTTACATTCCTAACCATCCAAACTCTTCACAAAGTTACACACTTTCCAAATATTATGATAACATAAACAAGTATATCCTATTAGATATAAACAAATATTATGATAACCAAATTCTATAACATTCTGAGTTTGTATCATCAGACCTCTATCAAAAAAGTAAAATAATTGATAAACGAGGGTTTCATTTAAATGTTCGTCAAAGCTCATTAATCAGAGAGCTGAGGTAAAAATCGAGGTCGAGAAAGTAACTAGGAAAAATCACGTTAGACAAAAAGCCACTTTGGTGAATGGAGAGGATGTAAAAACAAATTGTGCTTTTTTCTATGAGCCCACACAAATTGGCAACTTGAAAAAACTAAATAATATCCGTCGCTTTCATTCATCCTCTCAATTATTTCAATTTAAGATACAAATGTGGAGATGAAACAGAAATAAGGAACATTAATTATAAGATTTTCAACTTTACCGAGACATTTTCTATCAGGTACGGGCCCCAATCATCGAGTATGGAATCAACTGACATCGTTTTTTGTTTAAAAAAAAAAAAATCCGTTGGGGACACAATTTTTCTGCAAATTGCAGTGCAAACTATTTGAAAGTTTGTTGAGGAACTTAAAATATACATCTAAATAGTTAAAAAAATGTATATACTAAGCAGTTGACAAGTATTTACTATGACAATTTTAATAATAGTTGAAAAAATGATATTAAATTCAAACTTATAGATGATCTATATAGTGCACACATCATATCTATAAAAAGCTTACAACCTTTAAAATTTCCACGGATTTTAATTCTTAACTTTTTATGCATCATACAACATTAAGTTGCAACAATAATATATATTTAAATTTATTTGTTAATTTTCAACATAATTTAAATTTATTTGAAAATTACTATTAAACATGTCAATACAAAACTTGTTAAGTGATTATTTCTTGTACTTTGAAAGCAACAAATATAATATGCAATTTCAGGACTGATCCCCACAAAAGATGATCTTATTCCAAATCCTATTTTTCTGTACATTGTTTTCCATTGGCAAGTACTTTCAGTTCCGTAGTGAAAACCAAGTTTCCTATAATTCTTTGCTAAAAGATAACTACCCACACTAGTTGGCAAGTTGAGAACCTAAATTGATTGGTCTCTTTCATGCATCCCACCTGGCTCAAATCGTATCATTTTCAAATACCCAAGTAGCCTAAATTTGAGATGTTATTTATTTATTTTTTTTATTGAAAATTTGAGATGTAATTGAAAGCAAGAGAAGCATCGTACCATTTTCACCTTTCCCATCAACTTCTTGGCGTCTAGTTCTCTATTGTAATGTTGCGTTCCCGGATAACATTACCAAAAAGTACTCATACTCTATTTATTTATATTCTTACAAAGCAAAGGAGATTAAATAGTAGTGCCTAGGCTTCAAAATTGAAGGGTTAGTCCTGTCATTTTTTCTTGCCATTGTATAGTTCCTAGAATTAACTCTTTGTAAGGCTAGTTATTTTTCTCAATGAAAATATTTTATGAACATAATGTGATTTATGTATAGACAAAGATCGGACCATCTGAAACTTGTCAGATTTGATACAGTAACCCCACTAAATGACTACATCCATCTCTCTGTGTTTAGGAGCAAGGACCCTTCTTTCTTATCCATTTCTCCTTCTGGCATTACTGTGCTAGATCATAGATGCGGATAAGAAAAATTATAAAATAATACTAAATCCTTTACTTGGTCAGGTGCATTTTAGATGTTGTCTCTTCAGCTAACCCCTTGCATTAGACTTCATTCCTATTTTGTTGGTTTGATTAGTGTTTTTCACTCTCAATGATGCCTTGGAAACTTTGTTTTCTCTCTCCTTTTTGTGCTAAAGGAAAACTATAAGGGACTTGGTCTCCGAATTCTTTCTATTATGGTTTTGGTACATTCTTCACAAGCACAGCCATTTAAAATATCCTAGTAAAAACCAAAAATCTCTCTCAACGCGCTAGGCATTCTCATTTCAATAGTCTACTTAGAACAACCAGGCCAAACTTCACACAGCTGGCAATTGAATTTCTCTTCTCCCTTTTTGACCAAGCGTTAATTCTCCATCAAAATTGAATTGATATTCTGGAATTGATTTAAGTACCAAGTACCAAATAAGGTCAAATAGTGAATTCACAATCACACTAAAAAGGCTGGAATTTATTTAATGAACTCAATTATCAAGTTTAATCCCAAATCGGATTCCAGAAAACCTAGAAACATGTACCAAAATTCACGCTAAAAATTTTCCGACACAAAACCAACAGCTCTGGAGTGATCCTAATTCTCGAAATCTCAAAGAAAGGGAGAACCCACCAAAAGAAGTGACAAGCATCTCTCACATAATAATACCATTCCCCACGGATACAAGGGTACTACACTGGTACACGCACAGTTGTCACACTGTTAAACAAACTTTTTAATAACGACAGCATATAGGTCATAGAGCCCACTTGCAATTGTTGCAAACACACAGCGATAAGTTCACGAGACAAGCATAACATAACACTAGGAGGTGCATTAACAGTACCTACAAACAATATATTATAACTATAAATAAGCATTACAAAGCCCACAAGGCTCAACGTTAACATACGAGAGTGCGGAATTGCTAGCTAGCTCCCCGTTTCTCAATCCCATCTTAGCAAAGCGCCCTGCAAAATAAACAGAATAAATAAGTAACAGCTCTGTATATACCCTTTTCATACAGATAAATGAAAATCTAAGTAACTCTTCTGAAAAGACCCAAAGTAGGTAACACACCACACACAAATCTCCTCCCTGCCCCCCTCTTCATTTTTACCACACAGCAACAAGAGTGATATGAGAATTGTACCAAACGAATATTATAAAAGAAATGGTAAGGAACAATTTTATGTTAGTTGAGGGCTCATAATCACAATGCTAGTTGGAAGTGATGACTGCTGATTTGGGATACAAATGAAAAACTATTAAAGAAATACAAAGTTCAAATACTGGACTGGCACCCATCAAATTCTAATACCATTGTTACATTATAGGAGGGACATCACCATAGTGATATGAACTAAAAAAAAAAAAGAATAAAAGTATCTCTAATCAATAATATTTACCTTGACTTCATATTTACAAAAAACACTAGTTGCAGAACTCAGTAAGTTCCAACACCAGGCATCACTGGCATGAGGTCATCAAAGCTCCAGAGATCATTTCCCACCACATCCTGAGTGACATCACCACCATCCAAGAACCCATCATCCAGAAACCCGTTAACTGATCCATCAGTTGACCCGTCAGGGCTCCCGTCCATATAAAACTTTAGATAGGAACTGAAATCAGACATGTCATCAGACGGATTGGGGACAGCCTCATTTGCCATTGCAGGAGCCATGTTTGGTGCAGATCCGAACCCCGAGTTGTACCCGAACGAGTTGGCAAACTGATTAGAGGGGTATAGATTCATGTTTCCTGTTGGAACCACCTTTTCTTCGACAAAGTCAAGTTCACAGAGGTAATTGTTGGGGGCCAGCGGCAGAGAGACAGGGGAGGATGCCTTGGGGGCCTGAAGGAGCACAGGATTGGCAGAGTTCTGAACCGGTGGTGGGGTCAGGTCATCAGGGAAGTTGACCTTGGCCTTGTCGCCACGGATCCTGCAAGTGCGAGGTGAAAATTTACAGAGTTATTGAATGTTTCTGGCACAGTTTAACTACAATTTATTCCACTGATACATATACCGTCTGAATAACTAAGGAGGCATCACCATACATATGGATTTCTCCATGATGGTTTATATTCCTTTCGCATCATACAGATTCCACTTACAGTATAACAGTACTGCTAAAAGCTTTCGATTATTTTTCTTTATTGATCCTACCTTTCTATTTCGGTCTTTTGCAGATTACAACTAAGAGTGGAACCAAGGCATAAAGTGTACTAACAGAAGATGCTATGTCCCATACTCCCATCCAACACACATGATATCAACAATAAGGAATTGTATAGTGATGTCTAATCGCAATCAGTGCCATCTACCAAATTTGTACCAACCCTAATTAACTCAGTAAACCTTTCCCTTTCTTCTTGTCCAACCTACTTTTCCTCTCATATTTCTAACTCAAATCTTTCCTGTCCAATTGATTCCCTCAAAAGAAATATTTCCTCATTTATTTTCTTGTAGATTAAAAATAAACTATCTTTACCTGCGGGCTTCAGTATCATATGCACGGGCAGCCTCTTCGGCAGTGTTGAAGGTGCCGAGCCAGACGCGCACGCCCTTGCGTGGGTCCCTGATCTCAGCGGCCCACTTGCCCCACGGGCGCTGACGAATGCCCCTGAACTTGTTCTTCCTCTTCCCCTTGGCCTCGGCCGATTTTGCTGCAGGGCCAGAGTACTCCACGGCCTTCTTCTGAGCAACAGGTCCACCTGTCAGAAAAAAAATTGTTAAATAAATAAATAGAGGGCTTTTTTATGAGGAAAGAGTAGGTGGTATCGGTTTCTGGTTTTTTGCTTCAACTTAAAGTTGGAAATTTTGGATCTGGTTCCATAAAAGGGAATTCCCATAGTTGCAAGGAGACCAGCTTCCATAATTAATTGAACTAAAAATGTATATGTGGTAGATCTAATCAACAACTAGTGTGGTAGATGCGCTCCAATATTTTGTGTAGTTCACCCATAATTATGGGACAAACAAATACTACCATGACATAATAAGTTCACCTTTGAAAAAATTCCACTAAGTAAAAGGTAAACTTCCACCACAGGCACATTTTTTACCACAAAAATTTCTATTTGTGCAAATAATTCATGGAAGGCTTAAGTCTTTTTGCCTGAAATAAATTTCACCTCCTGAGAAAAGGAAAGCCCCTAAATTTATCTGCTTTTGAACAAAGGAAGAACAGAATTACACAAAAGATTCCATGCAGAGGACCTAAAGCCTCCCCAGAATCAAAACCTAATCCCCACTTTCTGAGTAATTAAAAAAAAAAAAGAGTTATGAAATAAAAATAAAAAAAAAATAGAAAAAGCTGTCCCTCACTTTATGCTTCCTTCCTAAAAATTCTTTCTTTTTTTTTCCACCTTCAACATATGGTTTGATAATAAAAGTCCTAGCAAACGATTAAATTCCTTGCCAGAGCAAAACGAGAGAAAAAGGAAATTCCTCTCTTCTCTTCCCTCTCAGTCTACACAAAAAAAAAATAAAATAAAATTGAAGAAATGAACCTTTGGAAATGCGAGGAGCAGAAGTGAAGAAGAAAGGCTTGGGATCGGTGATCTCGACGACGTCATCGTCTTCGTCGTCAGACTCGATCCCAGTCGCATTGAACACCTGGAAATCGGCCTCGAAATCGGCATCGTCTTCGATCTCGACAACAGCCGATTTCTTGGCCTTCTTGGCCTTCTTCAGATCCGGCCAGAGGTAGTCCGCCGTGAGCCGGCGTGACTTCGTCGTCGGAATGAAGTCGCTGATGATGGCACCTCCACACATGGCTGTTGTTGAGTGTTGTGTTTGTGCTTTGGATTCGGATTCAGGTCACAAATTGGAATGGATTTGTGTTCTTTTGGTTGGTAGGAAGGTAGGTTTGAGAGAGAAGGAGAGAAGGAGAGAAGGTTTGTTTATGTGGTGACTTGTGCGAGTGATTAATGGAGAACAGAGTAGAGCTGAGAGAAACTTGGGTTCGCTTTTATAACTGAGGTGAGAGAGAGCACTGAGAAGTTTCAAACTTTTTCGTATATGACCTTTAGATTGACTCAATTTATTATTTCTTCTCTGGGTCTGTAGTGAAAGTTGACAGATATTTCCCAATACAACCCTGAAAATATTGTTAATTGTTTCTCCATCATATCGGCACAAAAAATACAGATATATATAGAACTATTGTTCTCTCACCAATCTTAACAGAGGGCCTGATTCATGCATAAGTGTAAGTGACAATATTTTGGCGAAACTGAAGAATTTTCAAATTATTAAACAATTTAAAATGTTAAATTTTTTAGGCATAATTGCACAATATGTAAAATTACTTTTTGAACTATATCTTTCTAGAAACGTTATTTTTTCTGTTTTCCTTCTTTTAGGTGTAACGCTTGTTACTTTCTTCTTTCCATGAATTTTGTTAAAAATAAAAACAATGTGCGAAATGCACAGAATTTTAACAAAAAAATCCAGGTGTCACCATGAGAATTCCCTCTTTTCCGAAGGACCAGAAAGAAACATCCAGATTATCGGCGCGTGGGAAGATTTACTAGTACAATGCACTTGGTTCACTTGTAACGATTTCAGATTCAGTGTATTATCAAAAAAAAAAAAAAAAATTCAGTGTATTTACTTGGATATATAGTCATTCTGTCAAACGTGGACGAAAGGTACGAAACATGCCGTTTCGTTTGCCGTTCCGTTAAGAAAAACGTTACAGGATTCTATTTCGTTAACTGTTCTGTTTTCAAAACGACACATAATTATGTTCTGTTTTCAAAACGACACATAATTATGTTCTGTTATTCATTCCACTTCAGAAATTACACATAAAATGGTTTGAAAAGAGGTGAAACGGTTTGAAATGGCACGATTTCTTGTTACGTTTGCCGTTTCGTAATTGAAACGAAATAGAAATTGGTACCGTTATTCGTTCTGTTTCTGTTAAATGGTACATAACGTCCCGTTGACAGGCCTATATATAGTGAGTTGCAATTTTTCAATACCGTGGTGTGTCGTGGCAAACACGGTCGTATTTGACACCGTATTGTGTCGTGCTGACACGGGTTGGATTTGAAATCGCATCATGTTGTGTCATGCTAAGTAGAGGAGAAGGTCGACGCAACGAAAATTGACACACCACGATTGATAGTCTATGTTGACACGACACAACACGCCCGTGTCAAACCGTATCAAGAGTTTATTTTTCTTTTTTTTCTCTAAAAAAATAGTTAAATATATTTTTAAATTATTTAAAATTAGAGAAAAATAAAAAATTGTATTAAATTTTATAAAACGGTTATATAGATGATAAAAAATTTGTTAATATTTTATGATAATACAATATAATAATTAGATAATTAAATATGAATTATATAATATTAGTTGGAAATTTTTAGTTATACTTTCTTTATGATATGTTTTTTCTTGAAATTTCAAATCATCTTTAGTTTTTATATATATAAACATTTTTATATTATTTTTTTCCAAAATTTGAATTTTAAAATTTTAAAAATATATAGAATCGTATTGTATCGTGTTGTAACCGTATTATGTCAAATTGTATTGTGTTGAACCGTGTCATGTTAAACCTTGTCACTTTTGTGAAAATGCCAACACAACACAGTTTTAACACGACACACCAACACACCCGTATCGTGTTGAATTCGTACATGTGGTGTGTCGTGTCGTGGTAACACGGGCCTGTATCGTGTCAACACATCTAACATGTCACAATTTATAATTCACAGTCTAATAATCTCTTTCGTGTGGGGCCATGAAAATTATTGGATTCACTGCGGTTTGGTTCATACACCGAGTGCAAATAGAAAAATTTGCGCATGAAGGTGTGCCAGTCCAATATTGATTCACTCTCCCTGCAAGAGTCCACCGATAGGCGATAGACGATAGGTGGTGGAAACGAAATCTGGTCCCGCGCGAGACAGTGCAGCGCACCCATCTACACCGCCCGATCTGATCTCCATGGTTAAGGGAGCCCCGTGCATAATACCAGATTGATAGGTCCGAACCGTCCAGATCAATCGGACGATGCAGATGGGTGCGCTGCACCGTCCCGCGCGGGATAGGATACGGATTCATAGGTGGCGAGTGAAGTTGCTTGCAATCCTCTACAATTGGAGAACTTCATTGAATGGTAAATTCAGATCGGACGATCCAGATGAAATATGTAATTACTCTCAGTTTTCCCATTATAGAAAGGGAGTATCAATGAGATTCGTACTGTCTGAAAACAAAAATAAATAATGGCCGGTGATTTCATACTAAAAACCATCCAAATGGTACAACCGTACAATATTAATTTATATCGAAACCTGCAAAAAAATTTCATTTAGTAAAGTAATATAAATGTCATGTGTCACAAACAACAGTATAAATAACACGCGCATGCTGTATATATAGAATATAAAAATATATTACAGATTTAATTTCAGTGTTTTGCTTTTGTAAATTGTACTCTATTCAGTCCAAAGTTTATAAAAATAGCTAAAAAAAAAATTTGTTCGTGCCATCCTTTGCACAAATATGATAATTAGTGTACAAAAATATTTTCTAATCATAAATAATAAAAATAATTAACGAAATATTTTGTAATGATTTTTTTTTTTTTTTTTGAAACTATGTAATGAAATTCTTGTTCACTTGATATAATATACTCCGCATTTGATAATTAGTCGGGAACGTTTTGCGCCTATTTGAGAGTAAGATAATACGTTCGAGAAATTTGCTAGTGAGTTATCTCAATTCTCAAACTTAATCCCAAAGACTAATAAATTAACTAGAATGCAAAGAAGTTGCATTTTTTTTTTCTTTTGTTCCTTACTGACAATGTATGATGCATCATTATGTGCTTAACATGATATGCAATTCTGAATTAACATTTTCACGTGATAATATATTTTATCCTATATGACGTGATGATAAGATTATCATTATATCTTATTATCCTTCTACCAAAAACTGCCATTGAGAGAGAGAAAAGGAGAACTCTGGATAAGATAATCATTATTATATTTCTCACAGGATGTTATCATCAAGTTATCTTCCTTCAAACAAATATAGTTGGATAATAATATAATAGTTTGCCCTTGAATTATCTCTAAATTTTCTTGCTCCCCTCCAAAAAAATATAATTGTATGTTGTGAAATATGGATCATATGTTATTAATTTGTAATTAGAAATTATGGTGGCAAAGGGGTAAAAAAAGTAGCAAATGGATGAGTGACCGAAGAATGCTACTGGAAAAAAAGAAGTTTTGCTAAATACATTAGCATATATTAGCATTTCGACAGATAATAATAATGATTCAAATTATATTTTATTCATACATGAATGACGTCTGAGCCAGACTGTTTAATGCGATATACAAAATTTTATTATATTTTTTTCTCAGTTTTCTGAAACATGGCTTCAAAATGTAAAAAGATAAAAACATATGTGTATTTTTTTTTAAAAAAAAAGAACTATTTTTTAGAAATTTATAGAAAAATATTTCCCAATAAATTTTTGATATGTAAATCATACTGGTGCATTAACAAGCATGATTTGGATTGTCGACATTTTGCTCGACATAATAAAATAAATATAATAGTAAAAACTTTCAACAATTACGTAGTGCGTTTGATAATAGAAATTTATAAAGCAGTGAAAAGCCGTATATTATTAATTTCTCTTATGCATGTCTTCTCCATTCCCATTTCCTCCTTGCAAATTTGCAATGGCATGATAAGAGTACTATCTTATACTATTTGATAATAATTTTTACATGTAATAATATCATTTTTTTGGAAATAACAAAAAAAATACTTCTAGGTTAGAGGCTGCTAACAGAATAGCAGGTCCCTCCGTTGTGAATGTCTCTTGGCTGCTTGTCTGTAATATAATACGTCGGCACTTTTTTCATGATTTCATCCAATCAAAAGAGTTATCCAAAAGAACTGGAGGTTAACAGTGACAGTTAAAACTGGAGACGGTATGTTGTACGTCGTGAATCTGATGATAAAGTAGTGTACGACGTCAATGAAAGAGTGTACTCCTCTGTTGAAAGTTGGTGGACTTATCCGCACATGTGACATCTTAAATGTGTTTCCCAAATTGGTCAGAATTTTACAAAAAACGCTCTGCCTATTGTGTAAGGCCTACAACGGGCTACTATTTGGATCTTTTTAATGATTAGTAGGCCTATTATTTTTGGGCCTAAAAGTTTTCCTTGCACCACATTCCTCTAAAGGGAAATATTATTGTATTTGACAAAACAGATAATATTAATGGGGCATAAAGACTTTTTTTTTTTTGGGATTTCTTATTAAGTGCTAAAAGACAACAAGACGATGAGGGACTGCTAAAATAGATTTAACATTGCATGTATAAGAGGAATAATGTAGCTTATTTTTAATAATTGAATAAAATTAAGAGAACTGAGTTTAGCAACAATACAACGAATATAAAATAGCTGGATTGAAGGATAATTGGACGTTATTTTGTGCATGTTTTTGTTATTTTCTTCTAAAGAGTATATATAAATCTATCATGCCTCAATTTTTAAACCTTTAAAACATGAAATTTAAAACTGAAAGTTAAGCAAAATCAGTAGATATGATCTATATTATTTTCACCACACAATTAGAAAACAATGTAATATTTTGATCTTGTTTCAACGAGCATCAAGAGTCTGCAAGAACGGTTGATTTAAAATAATACAAAATATCGCAAATTTCTTACCTGTATATAACTATATATATATAATATAGATCATGGTTTTCGGTTTGTTTTGTTATTGAGATTTAAACTTTTAAATTTTTAAAGATTTAAAAATTAGAGGCACAAAAGTACACGGAAAAAGAGTGTTTTTGGAATTTGGACCTTGTATGTACACATATACATAATAGATAGTTATTCTTTCAAATTTCCCAATTACCAAACCAAATTTTAACATATCTTATCTTTTCCTTTGGTAGAAACTACTATCAAATTTAGTAGTGTACATCTGTAAGATAAGAAGCATTCAATGCATGAACGCATAATCTAAGTAGTGGACAAAATCAATTCTCATAAATCAATAGCAACCATTAGAAAAGAATCTGAAAAAAAAAAGACAAAAAATTTCATATCGTGAGAACAAAAACTATGGGCTATTGCAATCCGGGGTTTTAATCATAGTGGCGTCAGTTTAGAAACATCTAAAATTTAATAGATTTGATACCTCGTAGTAGGCCCAGTGACATAATTTTATTTCTCTTTTTGCTTACCAACCTTGCATCAACAAAGGGTGTCATTGTGTCAACACTCTGCACTGCTATTTGTTTCGTTCAGTGCAATTATGTGCTTATAAATTTCATTCAAGTGTACCAAAATATTAAAGTGAAAGTTCAAGATAAAAAATGGACAATTGATATATGATTTTCCCCCCTTACTTGAAGGCTGTTTGTCAATTGATATATGTCAGAAAAAGAGGTGCAGTTGAAAAGATCACATAAGAACTCATACGACTTGATTCGTTGGCTTAGTCTGCACGCGCTTGAGAAAATAATGTCGAAATATTATGCATAACAAGGTCAATAGGAAGAGATCACACTTTTAAATTTCAGATTTCAGTGTAAAAGATTATGCAATACGTAGCAAGTTGTAAGAAATGCAAGTGGAGAATCCAACAACAAAAGAAGACCAACAAAATATTAGCAGTTGACATAGACAATAAAATTATATATATTTTATAGTGATATACTGCGATATTACGCTTGTGATCTTGGTGCTAAAATTATCATTCATGGCTTCAGGCTCTTTTTAACACAAATTAGTTTGTTAAAAAATCTGATTACGACTAAATTAAGTACAAGCATGAACACATATTGTGCACTATCTTTGTCTTTATGAAACTGGGGCAAGCAAAATTTTCTGGTCGCATTCCCTCACAAAAAATATCATTGTCACGACTTTTATTAATGAGTAGGTGTCTCGCACTTTTTAGCCATCCGTCGAAGGATCGATAATTCCTCCGTGGGGAAAAGAAATGCGGAGCAGATACCTCTTGAGCATCTTAAGACCCGAACATTACTGCCCACCTGAAACAGACGGGGGGCACTAATACGGTTCCAAGTTCCTCAAGAGTTGATTGTTTGTTGCAGGTCCTTTCTTTCCAGTAGGCGCAAGCCCCTACTGTTAATTACCTCCGGACTCAGTTTAGAACTGGCCAAGAGCACCTCTAGATCGGGACAATCAAAGAATTAGGCGTCATAAGTGATTGAAGTCAATTTTATAAAAAGACTAGTGCTTAGTAGGGGTTTAAATAAAGGCAGTACAAAACAGTCAGACATTAAAAACAATGCAATGAAAAAACATCCGATATTAATCATCAGCGATGCAAATTTATTACGTTAGGTCTGGTTCTTTAGTCACAATTTTAAGGAATTTTGGATCACTTTGAGTTGGTTTTGCTTTACTAGGTCAGGCTTGGTGCCGTCACTCAGACTTTTGAGTCTGATGCTAGAAAATTTAGGTATCCTAGATCAGTTCTCAATAGTTTGGGGATTTAGGAATTTTGGGATTTAGTTCGAGTCTCGAGTACAAATGAGCTATGCCTTCTCTTGACAAGAACTTCAGGGGTGTACCTTCTAGAGCAACGCACTATGCAGCCTTAAAAGGACGAATTTAGATTTTTGAGTTCGACACTAGAAAGTTAGGCGATCTAGGTCAATTCTCAATCGTGTTGGGATTTGAAGATTTTGGGGATTTCGTTCGAGTCGCGAGGAAAGAAGCGATATGCCTCCTCTTGACGAGAACACGAGGGGTGTACCTTCCAGGGCAACGCGCTATGCGGTCGTGGAAAGACGAATTTGGACTTTTAAGATTTCTGAGTCAATCTTTGAACTTTTCGAGTTTTAATTGTTAACTTTTTGTGTCTTTAAATTTTAAAATTTTAGTGATTGGTCTGGGGTATTCTTAAGATTTTATTTTTATCAGGTTAATTTTTAAAATCTTAATCGTTTCAAATTTAAGCTAGACTTTTGGGTTTGATATTGGGGTTTGGGGTTTTGGGATTTGGAATTTCGATTTGGTTTTTTGTGATTTGGAATTTGGATTTAGTATTTGAGTTTTGGATTTAGGACTTAGGGTTTGGATTTTGAATTTAGGATTTGGGATTTTAGTATTTGAGTTTTGAATTTAGGACTTGGGATTTGGATTTTGGATTTAGGATTTGGGATTTTGATTTTTGGATTTAGGATTGGAATTTTGGTATTTGAGTTTTGGATTTGGATTTTGGATTTAGGATTGGAATTTTGGTATTCGAGTTTTAAATTTAGGACTTGGGATTTGGTTTTTGGATTAAGGATTCGGGATTTTGACATTTTGAGTTTTGAATTTAGGACTTGGGATTTGGTTTTTGGATTTAGGATTTATGGTTTTGATATTTCGAGTTTCAAGATTAGGATTGGAATTTTGGTATTCAATCTTTGGGTTTGGAATTTGGATTTTTGGCATTTAAGTTTTGGGGTTCAGGGTTGGAATTTTGGTATTTGACCTTTGGATTTCGGCATTTAAGTTTTGGGGTTCAGGATTGGGCCAGAGATGTCCAAGTGTTCCTGCTGTCCAGAAAATGTTCAAGTGTACCTGTTGTCTAGAGTACAATTATTCAGCCGTTCATGCAAAAAACTTTTCTCTCTTCTTCTTCTTTTTTTTTATATATTTATTATTATTTTTTTTTTAGCTTCGTCATTGAATTATTTACCATAATAGTCATTTTAAGAATTTTGAGTTTAAAACGTCTTGTATTTTGCAATTTGGGCATGGAAATTAGTACCAAAATGTTCTTCTTATTTTTCTGGACATCCTAATATTTTATGAGAATTTTTTTGATTTTCTAGCTATTTTTAATGTATTTTCAAAGTTTTCTGCTTTGCAGAAATTTCTGATTGGTTAGATTTTATGCTGTTTTGCTGTTTGTCTGTCGGGAGACTCGCTACACCGTAGAAGCCACAGAAGATCAAGGGGCCGCCAGAGATTGGTATTGACCGAACCGTTTGGTCTACACCAGTGTCCATGCACCGAGTTCACCTCTCCTTTTTCTGTTCGAACTCGTCTCCCTCCTTTCTGAGCAGCGATTTCTCCCCCGACTGGATGGCTCTAGTGGCGTGTCAGCGGTGGATTTCGGCGGTTATTCCGACTTCAGTTAGGTCGAGGAGCATCGTGCTGACACCATGAGGTCGGTTATCCTGTCCGTTTGAGTCGCGTTTCACGTTTTGGGTAGTCAGGCCTCGAGTTATGTCGGGTCTGACATGAGTCTGAGACGACGGCGAACTGGTGGTTCTCGGCGACGATGGTTTGCTGGGAAAGCTTCTTGAGCGTCGTTGAAGTTCCTTGAGACCGTATGTGATGGCAATTTGGAGCTGTGACTTCCAATTTGGTACTGACATGAGGATTTTGATTTCGGGTCTGGTTTGGTCTGACAAGACAATAGTAATCTGTTTTGTTTTGCAATTTTTTTTACAGTGTTCAGTTTTGTTGTTTGTTGGTTAACCGTACTCAAACTACCCCCTTGAACAGTTCATCAGTTGAAGCTTTTCACCCATTTCCTTTTCTGTTCCCAAATTTCGAATGCAGATTCCTGTTAACAATCAAAGGGCTGGCATAAGTGTAATTGTTCTATACCATACGAACTTGTTTACTTACTGGTACTAGGTGGCATGAACTAAAGCCAATGACACATTTAACATAAGAAATATGACTTTTCAAAGTTTGAGGGACGCAACAATCCTTATTTCAACACTATACTTATTTGAGCAAAAGTAAGATAGGACAACACCAAAAACTCTAACACGTGTATACTCACTGTACTATGCATTATTTTTCCTTAGTAAAACATCACTTTGAAACCTAACTCAAGAACATAACCTCTTTGACATAAATCCACTATTTTCTTTTTAACTTTCTAAAGAAACAGAAGTTTCTACATACAGCTTCAAATCTGTTTTAAATTAAAATCAAGACTGTTTACCACACATTATTGGAAGGACTAATATTACAAACACTCATAAACAGAAAAGACATATTTCTGTTTTGAAAGGGAATTTGCAAGTATATTTTAAGGATCCAAAACATGCTTCTAGTATTGATGTATTTCCTTTTTAATTAAGCCTAAACTCATGCATATATTTTTTTAGAAAAAGGTGAAATTCACTTTAGGCCCTGAATTTAACTATTTTTATTGCTTCAGTCAACTTGATACCTAGCTTGCTGTATAAATCAGAATTTGAACCACGTTACGAGGGTGGAATCTATGTCTCGCTCCTCATAACCAAGTCATTTTCTGATTTTGGACAGCATGTAAGGATTCAAGTATTCCTCTACACTTGTAAAACAAGGGAAATAGTTGAACAACTCCTCTTTTTGAAAATCTGGTTGTGAACATAGAACTCGTTTGCCTACAGAAACCAATTATTTTTGAAACCCTTTTGACAGAAACCGACATAACTAAAATAAAAGAATGGCTAGAAACTAGCATGGTCTCTATGGAGGTGGAATCTAGGTCACGCTCTCCATGAGACCAGCAGTTTCTAACACAGAGATGCAGATATTAAAGGAAACACATCTTAATAACAAGGACTCAAAAAAAAAAAAAAAAAAAAACAACAGAAATTACTTTTTATTTCTAGCATACTTCTCCAGAGGTGTAATTGGCGTTCATGGGTGTGGAATCTATGTCACGCTCCCCATTAGTACCAACTCAACCTCAAATAAACAAGTTTTGACAACACTCCTTTCAAAAGAAAGAAAGAACAGTTTATTTTCAAGAAGAACAAAATAACAAACAAACCTTAAAAGAACCAAAATCAGATTCAAAGCACTTTTTATTCATATAAACAAAGACCATTACAACTCTACCTTTTCTTCAAAATCTCTTTTCCTTTACAAATCTTTTCTAAAAAAACGAATTGGCAGCACCTCAGTATGTTTTTCCAAAGTGCCGCCCCTAATCTTCTGGCCTCCATCTTCTTTTATAGGCAAAGGAGCTAGGGTTTCCTATGGAGAGGAGCTTGGAGATCTGGCCGCTCATCTTCTTCCAACGGCCGTAAGAGACTATTTGGGGGCCAAGTTTCCTTGGTTTTGTCTTCATCTGGACGTGGAGGCAGCTCATGGAGGGAGGGGACCATTGGAGCCATCTGTTTTACCATTTTTGCCCCTCAAATTTCGCTTCCTTTTGAAGGTGGGAGGAAGCTGGGCAGTGTTTTGGTTTTTAAATAAACAAATAAAAAGGAGTTGAACCAGAGGAGTCGCAGCCAATAGGAAGGAGAATAAAAGGAAGGGACCACCACCTAAGCCAATCACAGATCTCTCTTTTAATATGTCGGTTCTTGACCTCTTGGGTTTTCATTGTGCTGAACCGTTCAGGATGAATGGGTCACGAACCACTCTCAACCATCTCCTTCACCCAGCAACTTCTGTTTGTACCTGGTTCCCTTCTTTCATTCACACTGCTATGTGGGACCACATTCATTATTTTCACTTGGCTCATGTGTTCCCTGTACAGGCAACATGAATCAGGGAGCATCCAGGGGACTGTATTTGCATTGCCTTCATTTTTCTTTTCATTTCTTCTCATATGCGACTGTAATCAAGTTTCCTTCTCCAGCTGACCTTGAGTATTTTAGAACTTAATATCAATTTCTGGAGCATCTCAAATCCATGTTTAGCATGTTCAATGCATTAATTAGGTTTGTTAACCACGGCTTCTCAGGCCTTGACAAGCACTTAAACAAAATTGTGGTGCTGATTGGTGTTCTCATCTCCTTGGCTCAATTTGATTTCAATTGAACATCTAGGATCAGTTATAAGACCTCAGTGACTCTGTAGAAACCACCAATTTCGATTTTCATCTATCCAATTCATTTAATTTTTTTTTTTTTTTTTTTTTTTTTTTTTTTTTTGAAATAAGTAAGCCTACAAGGCTTACCACTTTTCATTACGAAAAGCAACAATTATTACAATCACTTAGCCACCGACGGCTAGTTTTCAAAAATTATTCACAACAACCCCTGGAACATCTAAAATTCATCTCCACTAGTAAACTCTGCCAATCAACCTAACTTTCTCAAAGAAAAAAAAAAAAAAACAACCAAGCTAGCCAAATGACACAGCAAGAGAAAGGAAGTTACAATGAGTATCATAAACGAAAATACAGTTCAACCCTCTACTTTTCAAATATTGCAAAAAACCAACTTCAACACCACTACTAAGAACTCCTTCAAATGACCATAAAAGCTCCTGTGACTTCATTGATTTCTTCTTCTGCCATCTGCCCGATGGTCATGACATCATCATTAGGGCACATGCTCCACACTTCCTCTTTTAGAGTAGCCTTCCAACCTCCAGACCAGTATTTGACCAAGTGTTTCACCTCTGCACCAATTTGTTGAATAGTTTTATTCATACCATTATTAAAAATGAAATCATTCCTATTCTTCCAAATTATCCAAACAATAGCAGCACACCAGTAGATATAAGCTGATTTTTTCTCCAATTTATTGGCATAGATCATCACATCCTCTAACTTTTCTGGCAACATATTTGAATCTAAATTTTTGTAAAACCAGTCCCAAATATAAACACTCTGTTGGCATCTGAACATTAAATGATCAATGGTTTCCAAGTGAGAACAATAACAGCACTGTGGATTTCCATCCCACCCTCTAATTACCAGATTATCTCTGGTTAAAATCCTTCGTTTACTAAGTAACCACAGAAACATTTGAATCTTTAATGGTAACTTCAGCTTCCAAATAAAAGGCTTACAACTCTTTATCCCTCCAAATTCTATCCAATCATATAAATTCTTTGTAGAAAAATTTCCTTCTTTAGTTTGTGTCCATATTAAATGATCTATCTCATCTGAGAGTGGTAAGTAAGTATTGAAAATCCTTCTAAGATGCTCTAATTCTAATCTCTGAACACCATTAAGCTGTCTTCTAAATCTGAGGGCATGCATATTAGTATGTAAAGCTCTATGTACTGTAATATCTTTATCTAAGCAAAGTTGAAACAATGAATGATATGCAATCTTTAAAGCGACACCCTCATGCCAATTATCATGCCAGAAATAGACACTATGTCCATTTTTTATCTCATAACAACAATTGATATCTATGATTTTCTTTGTTTCTAGAATCTTTGACCAAAAATGAGACTTGACATTATTTATCCCAAAAATTCCATATTTTTGCTGAATCATTTGTTTCCACCAACCTAGAGTTTTATGATCTCTCAATTTCCAATACCATTTTGCAAGTAAAACTAAATTCATTATCTTAAGATTTCTAAAACCTAATCCCCCATTTTCATGAGTTCTACATATTTCATCCCAATTGACTAAATGATATTTCCTCTTTCCACCATTATCCCAAAGAAATTGAGATCTGATTTTATCTATTTTTTTTCTAATTGCCACTGGCATACTATACATAGACATCATATAGATTGCTAAAGATGACAACACACTCTTTATTAAGGTAATCTTACCCCCGTAAGATAGAAAATGGCCCTGCCAGCAAGCTAATTTAAGTTGAAATTTATCTACAACAAATTGCCAATCAGCATTGCATAATTTTCTCCAATGAATTGGAATGCCCAGATATAAAAGAGGAAAATTTGCAATCTGACACCCAAATATACTAGCTAATCTCAGAGCTTTATCTTCATCTATATTCAAAGCATATAAATCACTTTTGTGGTAGTTGATTCTCATACCTGACATAGCCTCAAACCCTATGAAAATCCACTTTATCACTTGCATCATCTTCTCATCTGCTTGACAAAAGATGATAGTATCATCAGCATAGTGTAGATTGATTATTGGATGTCCATTATCTATAGGTAAACCCAAACCTCTAATGTATTGTTGGTCCCTGACTTTTTGAATCATGCTATTCAAACTATCTGCTACCAGATTAAACAATAAAGGAGAGAGAGGGTCTCCTTGTTTTAATCCTCTCTTCACTTCAAAGTATCTACTAAGTTTACCATTCAAATTGATACAAACAAATCCTCCTATAAGCAATCTTTTTATCCAACAAACCCATCTATCATTGAATCCTCTACTTTGTAATAATTCAAATAGAAATTGCCAGTTTACTCTATCATAGGCTTTTTCTAAATCAATCTTTAAAACTATCCCCTCGGTTTTTGATTTTTTAACAGAATGCAAAATCTCATTAGCACAAATAACATTGTCTAAAATGAATCTATTTTGTATAAAGGCTGCTTGAGCAGGACCTATCAGTCTATCAATAATACTTGCTAATCTCATTGTCAGTACTTTAGTTATCCACTTATAAATGCAATTGATCAAACTGATGGGCCTATAGTGTTTAATTTCCATGGCATCTTTTTTCTTAGGAATAAGGCTAATCATTGCTCTATTTAATTTGGCAATATCTAATCTATTATCATAAAACGCCTCAAACAGATGTACTACATCAGCCTTGATAATCTCCCAATTTTTTTGATAAAAATAAAAACTCATACCATCTGGACCAGGGCTTTTTTCAGCTGCTGAATCAAACAATGCACTCTTGATCTCTTCAAAGGAGAAGGGATTGGTCAAGCAAGCGTTTTCCAAAACTGTAATTTTTTTATCATCTGACCAAAAACCCTCTTGAAAAGCAGCTATTTTATCTCCAGCCACTCCAAACAAATCTATATAATAAGACACAATATGATTTTCGATTTCTTGTACAGAATTAGTATAGCAATCATCTATATTCAATCCTAAAATCAAGTTTCTTTGTTTTCTGAAATTAGCAATCTTATGAAAGTATTTGGTATTATTGTCTCCCTCTAACAACCACTTGATTTTACTTCTTTGATGCCAATAAGTTTGTTCTGTATCATAAATCTCATCTAAATCATTCAAGTGATCATTAAAGGCCAGAAATTCATCCTCAGTCCAATCTCTAGTCTCTTGAATCTTATTTAAATCATCTATGCTATGCAAATGAAATTGTTTTTGTCTTTTAACATCTCCATAAAAGTTTTTCACCCAACCTTTAATTTTCTTTCTAAGCTGTTTACTATTATGTTTCCATTGATTAGCTATCTCATAATCACTATTGATTTTTCCCCACCATCTTGGGAGTAACTGTTTGAAATCCTCATTATCACACCAATTTTTGTCTATTCTAAAAATGTGATTAGAATCATGTCTTCCTCCAGTACCATCTAAAAGGAGTGGGGAATGATCAGACTTAAACCGAGGTAAAGCTTTTACTAAAGCCTTATGATAGTGGTTGTCCCAGTCATGAGAGCAAAAAAATCTATCAAGCAATGCTAAGCAAGGTTTCTCTCTCATACTAGACCAAGTGTACTTTTGACCTACCAGAGGAAATTCTATCAAATCTAAATCATCTATGAGATTATTAAAAGAATTAGCCCCTGGAATATGAAAATGAGAACCATTTTTTTCAAATCTGAATCGAAGAGAATTAAAATCACCAAAAACTACCCAAGGACCATCCCAAAGAGATCTCAGAAAAATCAGTTCTTGATAAAATAATTTTTTGTATTTATACTTAGTTGGACCATAAACTACAGTTAAGCCAAATCTAAATTTATCCCTTCTATCTTCAAGCAGTACTGAGACACTATAATCTGCCTTCCAATTTCCTATCAGAATATATTTTTCAGAATTAATTGCTACTAAAATTCCTCCAGCAGTCCCTTTAGCTGGCAAAAACACTATATCATATTTATCCTCTAAGAAAGCCCTCAAAAATCTCCTTGAAAAATTGTTTTTCTTAGTTTCTTGTATACCTAAAATATCACAATGACTGTCTTTTATAATCTCATCCAAATATTTTCTTTTAGTGGCTTTTCTCAAGCCTCTAATATTCCAAGAAATAATTTTCATCATTTCAAAACTGATTTAACCCCTGCTATTATCCTATCAACCCTTTCTTTTTTATCTTTTTCTTTTCTCAAAAATCTGGGCCCATGCTGTAATTTGAATTCTATTTCGTCAACAGTGGATAGAAATTGCTGCTTAGACAAAGTTCTAAGAAAATGAACAATATCAAGACTATCTATCACATTGTCAGCCAGCACAATTCCACAACAATCAAACAAATCTAACACTTCTATATCTTCTAATTCAGGAAAAGGGAATTTATCAAGAGAGTTATTTTTACCTTTTGGAGCGATCTCCAAATTCTTTTCCTTCATTCTTTGAGTAGCCTTCTCTTGTACTGGTTGTTCAGGATTGAGTAACTTTTGCCTCAAGCTCTGCCTAGTACCCCCTGTCATCTCCTTGTGCATCATATGCTGCTGTGGAACCTCCTTCTCTTGATATATCACTAGTTGTCTATCTTTTGTTAACTCCGGCTCCTCTCTCGCCTTGCCTTTCTCAGAGGACTGAACTACCACAGTCTGGCTGGTGGCATCTTCCATTGGTATGACATCTGATATCTCATTCTCCACAATCACAGTCTCTGCATCTTGCTCCTTCACCTTCTCATCATCCTTTGTACCCTTCTCATTCTCATGATTTCTGACATTTCTTCTATCATTGTCCTGAAGGAGATCTTCATCTTCATAACCTTCTCCATTGCCTCCTTCTTCCATATCACCATTACCATTACCTCCATTTGCTCCCTCGCCATCAGCATGATCAGCTCCAGCTGGATCATATCTACGAGTCCACATTCTTCTCCTCTTAATACCTCCCAATCTATCACCTCCAGGTATATCAAAAACAAATTGAACTGGTTTCCATCCCCAATCACCTTTGTCAGTTTTGAATATGGCTTTACCAATAGGGGGTATATCAGAGTAATCAGGAACACCTATCCTTATTTTGGCTTCCACAAATGAAGTTTTCTCTTCTGTTGCTCGATCTATCTCTAACAGGATACCAAAACCATCAATCAACCTCTCAAATTCAGCTCTATGCCAGAGCTTGAGAGGTAACCCTAGTATCTTGATCCAAATGCTTTTCAAACGATAACCATTCTCTGACTCCTGATTCCATGGTTCTGCCAATATCTCCTTTCCTTCCACCATTGCCATACCAGCAGTAATCACCTGCTGACGCCACCAGCCAGGTCCCTCAACTAGCATGTATCCGTCAGGATAATTCGACACCTTCCATGGAAATGGTGCGATTTGGCGTAATGCTTCCAGGAAGCGCTCACGACCCCATCCTTCCGTGTTGGCTAAGAACACGCTACGCTTGAAAGCCGCTTCAAGCGCGAGAGACGCAGGAGAAGAATTGAAGCGCTTGATAAACGCCATGGGAGTGCTAGGAGATAGATCTGGATGTGAATCTGGTTTTGGAGAAACTAGATCTGGTTTTGGAGGAACGAGATCTGGTTTATGCACAGAGGAAGTAGAATGAGAACGAGAGTGCTCTGAACCCTCTTTTATAGACTGAGGTGGCCTTGTCGGAGCCGGGTTTGGAGCGATTTTGAGCGGTCCCTTCTGCTGTCCCAAATCAGTCCGACACTGCCAAGCACGGTGGTTCACTTTACCACATCGAAAGCACACCACCGGATCGCGACACGTGGCAGCCCGATGTCCTAGAAGGCCGCACTTGAAACAGGTTGGCTGTTTGGTAGAACGAAGAGGGAGATTTGGTTTCTTGGTTTCTTTAATTCTCTCTCCATTTCTGATCTGAGACCCCTTCTCCCTTTCGCTAATTAAAACTGTTTTAAAATTCTGTTTTGTGGACATCGCCGCCGTCACTGGTTGCTGGGACCCCCCCACCTCCGAGGAAAGGCCCCCCTGATTTTTCTTATTAGTTTCCTGTGCACCGCCATGGACCATCGGAGTGGCCCCCTCCTGTAAGGCTTTGCGAATCGTCTGCGCTGAGACCAATAGAGATTCTATCACCTTATTCAGATTATCTATCGCGGTTCGATCACCACCATTCACTCGAATTCCACCGCTGAGGCGATCGCCGCCACATACCCCCTCGCTATCTTTAATTTCTTGCATGATGTGTTTTTTCCCCTTATACAATGAGTTTCCCCAAATCTTTTTCTCTCCTCTTCTGTTCTAGCTCTTTCCTACGACAACTCTTCGTGGGTTTTTGTTTTAGAATCCAATTCATTTAATTTCAATTTCATTTTTGCTACTGCTTGAGAGCCTTCCCTTCAAATTAACCGCTCAGGAGCTCTCTATAGGGGACAAAGATGGCATCATTGAGTTCTCCTTGTCACAAGCTTTCCAACGGTATATCACATTCCGGCAACGGTGGTGTGGATGGCCAGAACAGGTTTTGTCAGAGACGCTAGCTCCTTCGTCTTCCTCAACTGTTTCTTTCTCCATTTTTCTTTTTCTTTCCTTTTCTGTTTAATGTGGGGCCCAGTGATAGGGTCAACGGACGCACGCCATCTGTCTGGGGTTCTTTCCCATTTTTCACTAAAGCCCGATTCCATTTCTCATATATCCAATTTGCGTTGACATAATTCCCTCTTATTATTTTGCTTTTACCTCTTCATTTTGTGAATCAATGGTAATTGCATGAGAATATATGTGATTTACTCAAAGTTACATCTTCCTTATGCTATTCCAATTTTGTTACCGATTTCATCTCAGAACCTTTTTATTTTCTCCATGCGGTTATGGGCTTATGGCATCCTTTTACCCTTCAAAATAACATCATTTTCACCTCCTTGGCCGATCTCCATTGCTGTCCATTCGTGACATTTTTCAAAATTCCAATTCGGCTCCACACAAGAAAAAAAATTATTTGATGGTCTTTCTTTTAGACATTTCACATGAAACTTGGCACGCCTTCTCATAAAAATATGAGAAACTTGATAGTCATGGATTTTTTATTTTTAGAATTTTACAAATTAATCAATTGAATTTTCTAAGGTCCATAGAATAATTCATAAAATTAATTTGTTCAAGTATCACTTGTTGCACATTTTCTGACGCCTTGTCTCGCAAAATTATCCATGATATTTATACCACCTTTTCTCTTATTAATATTGAATATTAAATATTAAATTAACACAGTCATATGGCGAACTGTATTAATATTAATATTAATATCGATATTATGGCTCCAGGCACGTCTTTTGCTTCAAAAATCGACCCCCTTCTTCTGAGAATCTAGACTCGGCCTGCCTTTATGGGCCTCATTCTCACTGTCTGTGAACTGTTGATATTTTCTTATACGGCAAAATTTAGAGGTAAACAGTAGGTCTTCAGACTTTCAAGTTGAAATTATAACAGAAGAAGTTCTTTAAATATCAGTGGCTATAAACATACAGAAAACAATAAGTAATACATATAATATAACACACAATAACATATATACTTGACCAAAGAAGACTTAATTATGTAATTCAACAGAATGATCAGAATATTATATTAGATCAAATTATCTTTTTTGAAGGTTGGTTTGAAACCAACGATTTTGTTATAAGAAATTGTTGGAAAATAAATGCTCTCTCCGTGAATCGAATCAAGGATCACTTGATTGGCGGAATAGAGCGAAACCCCTGGGCCAAACACCCAGCTTTATTAGATTAAATTATCAAAATAAAGAAATATTAATGTTTGTGAACAAGATTAACAGATGAAAGTTTGTATTGAGATTGCATAAAAAAATATTACTGGTAGCTAGAATCTACAATATATGCTCACCTAGGTGTTTAGACCTGTTAGAAATTTGCTCAAATAAAGACTAGCTTAATTCTTCTTTTATGCTATATATTTCTTAAAATATGTATATGACCTACTTAGAATAATGCTTTCTTATTTGCTCTCTCACTCTGCGCGTGCCTTCAATAAGCATACAGTTTAAAATATATTTCCTTCACCAGCACTATTTCTATTACAAAGTCACTGTAATAACGATGGTTGTTGAGAGACTAATGACTACGTAAATTTGAGGGAGACTGATCTGAAAACTGCTCTCACATAGGGTCCTCTCCTCTCTAATGAAATTATTAACTAGATATATCACGTTAAATACAAAGCAAGTAATTTGAGACTAGATCCTAATAAATTCGTAATTTCAATGTGGTTATTTTTGAAATAATTAAAGCGATAATATCCTTGATCTATCCTAGAACGTCAGGGAAATTAAAATAAAAACAATTGTTAATTAGTTATTAGTTATTACTCGACATGCCAAATTGCAAAAATATATTGAGTCTCCTAATATAAAAGGTCGTCATAGAAGCACTTAATATATTTTAGGGCTAGGGTTAAGGTTAAGATTACAACTACAAAACAAGACAAATGCTTTAATTTGTTTAGTTTCCGGAGGTACTCCAAATGGCACTTTTCTGAGTCTTATCTTGTGTCCACGTTCCACTTTGATATTTGTAAATATTAAGGCTGGTAATTAAGCTAAATATCAATCTTGCATTTCTTTTCTCGGGTCATGTGATATAATCCCTGCCAAGGCTGCCGATTTAAGTAGCAATAAACCAAGCTTAATTAATCCACAATGGATTTGAAGCAGTTCAATTAGCTTGCCAACAGAAAATTGTATTTCATAATTTTGTCGCGATGTTGTGTTCACAACAACCATGTTCTAGTACATCAATTCAAGTTTGGGTTTCCCAAAAGGACTAATTGTCTAATTTTATACTGGTATAATTATGTAATTTAGTTTATTCCGATTTTATAGTTTATACTGACAAACTGATGTAATTAAGTAAATTTACACTCACACATTTCTCTTCGTTCTCATTTTCTTATTGTCATCGTATGTATACACAAAGGTTGATATTAATTAATCACCTGATTCCAAAATTAGGATATATATATGCTCCAGAGGAAGTATGCCGAGATGGCCGACACTGGAAGCATCTCTATAAACAAGGGAGGCTGTGTCTTTTTTATCACTGCATTTCCGCATTTGAGGGACATTTTTTTATTTTTTTTATGTATAAACTCCAGCATTGATAGGAATTTGGTTTCTTTATGTATAGTTAATTAGACAGGGTTCCCATGTATAGAATTAATTGAGGTTATATTTTCTTTGCTTTCCTATGAATATGTAATGAACTTTTTTTCCAATGAAATTTCTGTCTACGGGGTTTTAATCGAAAATAATAATAATAATAATAATAAATAAACTGATTTGGCTTTTTTTTTCAATTATATGAATTTTTTCCTCATTATTCTTTCTTTTTTTTTTTTTGATATCTCGAAGTTAAATTATTTTGCCAGAAAAAAAATTGCGTTTCATAATCTTCTCGAGTAAGTTGAGGTCACAATAACGATGTTTCTAGTACATCAATTCAAGTTTACGTTCCTTTTTCCAAAAAAGATTAATTTTATTGTGGAATAAAGATATAATAATAAAGTAAATTTACATTCACACTTCTCTTTCTTCTACATACCCTTATATTAAACTATATATAATAAGGTTGATGCTAATCACCTAAATCGTACACCGGATGAAATCCTTGAGAACTATTTGTCAAATTTAATATTTTTTAATTCTCGTCCTCAATCCTCAAATGATATGAAGGCCTCAATTGGAATGACCCAGTATATAGTTGGGCTCCTTGATCCAAGAAAAGTTGTAATAATAGGGCTTTTGTATTAGAGGACAAGGCATCCATCAGTGAATTCGGAACGCTAGGCCTCAATTTACATTCACGCTTGGTCCGACCGTCCGAGTAATTGTGAAGCTTGTTTCATATTTTCAAACTTAATCGCGCAACTTATCAGAAAATCTACTTGATATCAAAACACTTGCAACAGAATGAAAAATATTTCCATACATGCAGTCAAATATTTCCAAAATGAAATGCTAGGGAAGCGGATTGGCGCAACGCAGCTAGATAAATTTTTGAACCAATTAATGTCTCTTCAAAGTAAAAAGTCATCAGTTCTACTTGTACTACACTTCAACAATAGTATGAGTAAAAGCAATACAAAGTCCCTCATATGTCTAAGGGACAATTACTATCATCTGATCAGTGCATTTCAATGCAGTATAATCGTAATCAAATGGAAGATCCAATAAAACAGTGCATTTCTATCAGCAGTTTGACTACATATGGAAGCTGCAAGTCGGTTGGCACCGGCCACTGTTTTATTGGAAAGTTGTTCTTATGTTGATGTTGAAATCATTCAATGCATTTTTTGATCCATGGTTCGTGCACAGAAAGTAAAAATTTGTATTTTACAATTCGAGGAAACTAGACATAACATTTAATTGATTTTGTTTTTCTTTAATTGAGATGTTCCCTGCAATCTAATGACCAATAATAAAGGAAACCCTTGTTGTGAAATCACAAATAACAATATAATAAAGTATAAATACATATTGTATGTTCATATAGTATTATTGAGAAGAAATAAATTATATTTGGAGCGATTCCCATAAGAAACAAATATATGTACTCTTTGACAGCAATGCATTTGAACATCAAAATTCGTATGACGTAACCATCATAAGACTCTTTTTAATGTTAAACATATTATTTGACAATTATTTTTGAAATGAAGTGTGGCAATTATTTGTTATATTATTCGTATTATATATGCTATCTGCACCTTGTATTTATACGTTGCAAGTTGCATTTCTATATCGGGGTGTCACAACTAAAGTTGGTATAAACATATGTGTACATATACGCTTATATCAGCTTTAATTGTGACTCCCCAAGATGGGAATACAACATGTCACAAGCCGCATATAAATGAAGGCGCACGTAGTATAGCATACATTAACAGTAATATAGCAAATTGTCACACTTTATTTCATAAAAAAAATCTCTTACAAAAGAAATTCCTAAAACTGATAACTGAATATAAAAATGAAAAATGCAATATTTTAGATTCAAACCATCAATCTGACTCAGTCCTACATACGGGAGCTCATCGGATTCCTTTTCATAAAAGAGATCTAAATAAAACAATCAAGTGATCGAACAATTTTTCAATGCGATATATATCAACACTAAATGTGCTATTTGAAATATCAACAATGCCAATGCACATAAATGCAACGGAAAACTCAATCAGTTCAATTCACAAGTAATCACATATCCAGCACCTATGTATAATCATCAATGTTTTGCGACCAAGTCCATGTGAAAGATAATAATTATGATCATAACAAATCCCTAGAGAGGTTTCTTAAAGTGACCGAAGGATTTAGTTTTTTTTTTTCAAATTTAGAAAGCCCGCACATGTGAATACCGAAATAATAACAACAACAACAACAACAACAACAATAATAATAATAATAACAATAATAATAATAATAACAATAATAATAATAATAATAATATATTATTATTATTTTTATTATTATTATATAGGCAAGAAGTATCATAACAGCCTCATATTTATTTTAACGATAAAAGTTGCCATTCAATTTGTGCATCTTTTTCTCCTGGATATAACCGTCGATCATCCCATGGTTATTAGTTTTACAACATTAAGAACCTAAATACACAACAAGTGACCTTTTCGGAAAAAGATAATATTAGATTTAACAATATGTTTTGCACTTTAGTAAATAGATGTCTGTTACAATAATATTTCAATTTAAATAAGAATAATATAAGTGCATATTATACTTCTATTTAGACATAAGCGTATCAATTGATAGTTTAAAAAAGAGACTTTTATATATAATTCATAAGCACATAACATTAAGTGAATCATAATTAGAACTTAATTTAGATAAGAAAAAAAATATTGCTTCCATCAGAATTTTCAATAAGAACCAGCAAGGAATTTAATACCTAGTTGAAGGATAAGAATCAACAACTAAAAGAGCTTCGAAATACTCCTCGTTTCCTCACAACAGATCACCGAAACCACACAGACATGAAGGCAAAAGACTAGGGTTTTCTCCGTTAAATTTCTGTGTTTAAAATGGAGAATGTGGCTACTGAAATATTGAGGTAACACAGGGTATTTGTAGGTGGATTTCATGAGAACTTGCCATGTACATTCAGCATGTAAGAATCTTTGACTATATCTTTAATTTATTGACTGATCCGTATAAATATAATGAAGGAAATAAATTGGAGAGGATATTATTACATTAATGATGCGCGACCAGAGGGAGCGCAAACAAATTTTGGAAGCAAGCAGGGAATTTTAATGGGTGCTAAATGGGAAAGAGGTTTTCGATTGTGCTAAATGGAATATTAATATTTTTATTTGGTCACAATATTTCTTTCCAATATAAGATGAGGTAACGTGATTTGTTGCAGAAAACAAGAAGATTTTCTTTAAGCAGCAAAGGAAAGGATGGAAAGACATATTTGGTGGGCAGAGTATCAGGAAAGTTGAAAATAACCAGCCAAGTTGTATCCACTACTAATCGGTAAAAATAAATAAATTTGGTACCTGATCATTATCTCTTTATTTAATACGACTATCTATCATTAAATCCAATTAATTCAGATATGACAATGGAGACCTGGCGCCAGGGAACAGGAAAGAATTTTCCCTAAGAAAGAAATGTTTGGTCCAGACAAAATTTATATGAACCAAGACATGAATTTAAACAATATAAAGTTTATACAAACTCACATAAAAGCATGTGCATTACAGTGGAGAATTTGATATGCTAATAAGAACTTTCTTTTCAATTAGTATAATTATAATTACCAAACAAACAAACAAAACTGTCTCTCTTTCTCTCAAGAATTTCACGTTCTCTCATACTCCTATTGCCTGTCCATTTGCACAGCCTGTCAGATGCGTTGACACTGAAGTGCCAGGTGCAGAGGTGCTGATCTGTACCAGTTCTCACTACTCTGTTGAGGCAAGCAGGTTTATGTACACATCCCTCGACTATGATAAATTACTCTTAGTCAGTCTTAGTACTAAATGAACATCACCTATGGATGCTTTTATGCCCCCGAGGGGAAAAAATAAATGAAACAGACAATATAGGCTGTCTTGGTGCTTGGGCCCTTGGCACATCTGCAAGGTAAATGTAGCACCAAATACTATATATCAACATATATATACTATACTAAAAGTACTCAGTAATTTTATTTTGTACTAAATCATCATGCTTTATGGACAAAAAAGTAGTGTTCCTTGTTAACAAACAATAGCCCCAGGCCCCAGCACCCCACATAGCCGTTAGAATTATAATCATGCTCTCTTACCAAATGTCCATTTTTTCCTAATTCCACCACCCTACATGTGAACATCAACTTTGATTTTCAAACATTCAAAAGAAACATCATATATACATATCTTACATAGACTCAAGTTTAGACCCTTCTCTTATACACTCAAGATCAAGGGCCTATGAGATAAAACCCATCTTAAAAAAACCACAAATAAAACCGAAAGGGTAGGAAAAGGTAGTCTACAGACTTTGTTGGAGGGGAAAACCCCAAACCTAACCCTGATTCACTGCTCTTGGGATCATCAAGGAAAAACCAATTACACTACCCAAGAGGTGCTTGTATTGTAACCACAATAGGACATCTCACATAGTGCTGGCCATCAGTCCACATCAGCATACCACTCTTAACCTTAGAGCTACCTGGTTCCATTTTCTCTGCTGGTTGATCAGCCTCTAGTCTTACCACGTAACTCAACTTCTGCCCGGCTCGCCGGAAAACAAGTTGCGATGGTTCCACTTTCACTTTACTCCCTTCTGGTTCTGTAATCACAGCTTTATAAATGCCGTGCCCACCAACACTAGTCACCGTTCTCACGAAATGTGCCTTGAATTTTTCTTTACTGCCACTAGCCATAAAAGAAGCCCCAAATGATGGATAATTCAAGCTGCCCACATGCCCAGCCCGTCTAGCTGAGTTGCAATCCAATGGCCTCCTTGTGATTGCACGTATGTTCTGTTGTGTGTAGTTTAGGTTACACAAGAAGTTGACATAGTCAAGTACAGAGATATCATACACCAAACCAGGGTTCATGGCACGTTGCGGGTCCACATGCCCAGCTCCGAAATCGAAAGCACCAGCTGCTGATCCAGTGGACTCATCGATTATGGAACCATTTGCATTGTCCCTCACATAAGCAGTGGTCATGAGTGCTGATTTTATGGCAGCTGGGGTCCACGCAGGGTGTGCTGCTTTAAGCAGTGCGACAAGGCCAGACACATGGGGGCATGCCATAGAAGTACCTGAAAGGATGTTAAACTCAGTGTGTCTTGTATCAGCTGGTATACCAGCTGGTCCCACCCCACGAGGCCATGCAGCTAGAATGTTAAGCCCAGGTGCGATCAAATCAGGCTTGAGTATGTCAGGAGATTGTGGATTGGGCCCACGTGCAGAGAATGCAGCAACTACTGGTGCAGGGTGGACACCTAAACGGGTGCCACGAAATAGGATTGTACCAGTAGGAGGAGAACCTGGCTTAGCAGATGCAATGTACTTTCGTAGTTTGTCTCCGGCTGTAGCACCAACTGCGGTGGCTGGGATGACGTGGCAATCCGCAACAAGCCCCTCTCCATCAAAAACCCCATTTGCTAGTATCATACCTACCCCACCCGCTTTGTGTACCACTTCTCCCTTAGCAGCTCGGGGGTTCACACCGCGGTCACAGACGACAATTTTGCCCTTGACCAATGTTGGATCAAGCGAACCTTCCAAGCACAAAGATGAAGAGTACCCATCTGCTGCACTTGTACCACCACCAGACCCAGCATACACTAACTGGTACAGTTTATTGGGTTCAAGATCTGGCCCACCATAGACACTTACCCCTGGAAGGATCCTACCATCTCCAAGCTTGACATCTGCCGGGAAGTCACGATCCATTGAGCCAGCACCAACTGTGGTCACCCATGGTGCCACATTTGTCACAGTCAAGCCACCAGGCCCACCGTTTCCTGCTGATGCTGATACAAAAATCCCAGCCTCTGTAGCAGCAAATGCACCAATAGCAATTGCATCAAGATAGTATGGGACCACAACTCCACCAACAGAAAGAGAAACGACATCAACCCCGTCAGCAACAGCTGCATCAAATGCTGCCAGGATGTCTGAGTCGAAGCAGCCACCGGTCCAACAGACCTTGTATGCAGCAAGTCGAGCTTTTGGTGCCATCCCTGATGCAATTCCTCGAGCATAGCCAAGAGTCGATGCAGGAAATACATATCTGTTGTAATTACAAGAGGTTAAAGTTAGCCGACCATATTATTACAAGCATATCTGTGAATCACATGGTATCTTCCTAAAATATTTACCACTTGCAATAGGCAAAAGAAAGTATGAGTGTCAGGGAAGTCTTTTCTTTCAAAATTGTAAAAACTAGAAATGTAAAAAATGTAAAAAAATGTGAGGTAAAATTTGTAGTGAACCAAACCTTATCCTGTCATGGCCTAAAAAGCAATAGCAAGCATAGTTCCAAACTAATGCCTCGTGTTACATATAACTTAGCTAAACAACAAACAAAGTTTTTTGTTGTATTGAGAAAAGACAGACCAAGTAAATATTTACACTTCAAAACTAATGCTTCATAGAATAGTCATCTCTCCTCGACCATTTTAACAAATTCAGAACTTAAATACTGTTTTTCTACAATGGTAAATAAATATTTCCAACTTTCCTTTACACCTACGAGACTGGCCAGCTGAAAAAAAGTAACAATTGGCCAAGTTCAAATGTCTAAGAAAGCGTACAACTGTACATACATTAGTTCCAAAAATTTTGAGGGGAATCAGGTATAATTGCAAATTTACAGCCTGGCATATTTCCCCATTGTACAGCGGCAAACTCCACTAAACTTATTCAGTATTTCAGGATTCTCAGGGCTCAAAAAGAGAATTCCCATAGAATTCACATAACAATGCTCTCTTTACCTTCCAGCAGCAATGGAGGCTGTGTGGGTCCCATGCCCGTCAGTGTCCCTCGGCGACTTCAGCTCAGCCGATTCATTCATCCGACCAGATGTGGCCTCATACCCACCAGAGAAAAACCTCGCACCGACCAGCTTACGGTTGCAAGAAGAAGCCGGGAAACCAGGTCCTGACACACATGCTCCTTTCCACTTAGCCGGTACGGGTCCAAGGCCCCGGTCCAAGAAGCTCCTATGCCCCGGCGAAATGCCGGTGTCAATAACGGCGATAACTAGATCCGACCCAAAATCTGAATCAGCAAGAAGAGCCGATGGAGGGGACGAGAGGAGACCAAGAAAGCGCGGGGACCGGGTTGTAGTAGGTTGTCGGACCCGCTCCGGTATGACAGCAACAATGCCGGGCACCGAGTGGAGTGCTTCGGCAGCAGAAGGAGGTAACCGGGCCGAGAAGCCGTGAAAGACAGAGGAGTAGGTGTGGATTAGTGGGCCACCTTGAGGCCACGTGGCAGTGGTGTCAGACAAGGAGAGAACAGTGGACTCGTACCAGTGCGCGTGAGTTGGGAAAATGGAGGGTTTGGCATCTCGATCGACTCGGATTATGTAGGTGGTCTTCTTGTCGGGAGAACTGGAGAAGGAGGCGACGGCGATGGAATGGAGAGAGATGAGAAGGGAGAGGAGGAGTATAAGGGGTGGTGTTGGGATTTTCATCTTTTGTAGGGGTGGATTGGTAAAATGGCGAGAGAGAGAGTCTCTCGCTTCTCAGTGTAGAATGAAGTGTACAGAGAAGAGAAGTGAGAGTGAGACTGTGAGAGTGTGTGTCTCACTTGAGGTTGGTTGGTTTGGTGATATTTGCCAGAGAGGAGAGAGACGAGAATCAGAGGATTTGAGAAGAACACTGGTTGCATGGGACGGTTGCTACTCTCCAGTTTATTTAAAAAAGGATACATCCATTTGTATGGCAAAAGGACAATAGAATCGACTTTTAGCTAAAAATATACATTGTTCCTTCTGAAAAATATTTTTTTAATTCAAATTTTCTTTATGTAAAATTTGAAAGAAAGTATTAAATTCAACTTTTTAGTAAAGTTTAGACATTCTACATGCTAAGTTCAATCAAATGTAAAAAATAAATAAAATAAAATGGAGATGATGGTCCATTTCTGATTGTTATGGGGGGATGGGAGAAATCAGAATGAGTTCTTTTCTTCAGAAATTGAAAACTGGATGGCTCTTTTCATTTTTCTGTGAACAATAATGATGACGAAGATTTAATGCGAGTAGTTTAATGAAACAGGGCAATTTATAATTATCCCATCTTTCTAATTTAATGTCTAGCGATTTATTCTTTCCCCAAAACTCGTTTGTTGGTCACATGTTGTGTCCCAAGATTTTTTGATACAGACATTAGTCAAGATTACTTCAAAAAGGACAACCCTCGTCCAACAAAATCCCACATGGCCACATTCTTTGATAGCGAATGTCCCATGAAATATTTTTAGTTTGGCATTACAAAGTCAAGGATAATTATTGACTTCACTAATTTTTTACATGTTATTTTTTTATTTTGAGATATTTTTTAAGCATGTAGCAAAATAATATAAAACACCCTTGACTATTTTATTTACCAATTAAATTTTGGATATAGTATCATTTTAAAAAATAAAAGATAATGAGAAAAAATGAGCAGCACCCGATTTTTATTTTTGTCTAATTGTTTGATGCTGTGGTTTTCAAATTAATACATGTTCGTACCATCATGTTTTCTAAGTTTACAAAAGAATTACTAAGAAAACAAGTATTACATTGTACGTCATATAGGCATATAGCGCAAATATTCTACTAATTGTAGTACCATTATTTTTTCATTATTCTAGCATACATGAACAGAAATTAACTAGTCCCGTCAAGATTTTAAACGTGTATGCAATGAAAATAAAAAATTAGAGAAACAGCTCTTAGTCTAGTGATAAAGATATTTTTAAGTTAAATGTCTATAGAAATTCCATCTGGATTTCGAACCTGCGACATTCTACTTAAGATGTATTGCTCTTTGTCACTAGACTAAGAGTTGGTTCTTTAATTTTTTATTTAACTTAAAAATAAAAGCCTATTAACTAATCAATTCATCTTTTAAAAAATCATCGCAAAACAAACCCATTCATCTTTCATGAAAGAGCTGCTATATAATAATATAATGTCGGGTCTTAATTCCATCATTCAAGGCCCCTCGACTAAAGTTAACTTAAATCTTGAACCATAAGCTCCTTTTCTACAACCAAGCAGCATCTTTAAGCGTACTGTATTACAGACTATTTTGGTTTGATTTAATCAATATTCTCGCTACTTTTCTTGGAATAAGCTTGTCATTTGACTTAAATAATTACGAATTTTATCGTTCCCAATGTTTTTGAAGAAACTTTCTGAGGCTTTTCTTATATTCATTTTCGGTGAATTAAGGTGAGGTTTGATACACACATTTCTGAATCGTAAAAAAATATATCAAAAACTTTGATTTTTCTGATTCAAATCAATGTTATCAAAGACATTAAAACTGTACCACAAAATGGAATGTGCAAGAATTATTGTAAAACGTTTTGATTATTTTGCCAAAAATACTTAAATTATCCAAAGTAAATTAAGCCTATTATATGCTTGTACTTTTACTATTCTCCATACCAAAATCCTTTATTTTTAACAGGTGCCCAGCATATAGCTATGTCATAGTATTCTTTGTTCTAAAAGAAAAGAAAAAAAATATTTTGAGTTGGGTGTGCACCTCAAATGGTTGCAGCAAAGCCGGAGTCATATTTGAATAGAGTATAATTATCATACTAATTAGATGTTTATATTAATACAATGATCAATCTAAACCAAAAAAATTGCAACAATATAAATCATAAATAGAACAATACATATAAATTTATCGAGAAACATGAGGATTTTTTTTTTATAATCTAGAAGAAGGCCTTATATATATAATAAAAAAAAAAGAAGGATAAATGGTGCTTGGGTCGTAGATTTATGCGTAAATAAATTGTGTGCTAAAGTTGCTATAAAGAGGGTATCCCCCAGTAAATAACATCTATTACCGTACTTCGGTTGGCAAAATTGAAGCAACTAAATTTATTTTCCATCTTCTTATGTCCCCTCAATGCCATGAAGCACATGGCAAGTCTAGATAGTACTTGTGGTACTTAATTTTTGTGTAACGCGTTTTGTCTTTAAAAATAAAACTAGGCGCACACTACAAGCAGCGCTGTCAACCTAACGCCGTTTCGCACGTTTTCGTTTCGTCCAAAACAAAACATAAATGGAAGAGGAAATTAGTTTTGTTTTAAAAAACAGAATGAAAACAAAATGCTAATCTGTAAATGTTACTGAAATAGAACACAAAATAGCCTTAAAATCAATAAAAAAAAATGAAGAATGGAACAAAAAAACTGTTTCGTTTAGCAAAACAGAATGGAAATGAAAAATGTTTCTGTTTCGTTGTCTGAAACGGAATGAAAATAGAATACCCTTATTCCGTGGAAAAATAATGACAGCCCTAACAGGCAGGGAACTTCATCTTGTGGAAAAATAATGACCGAACATCAGGTTTTACTTATAAAAAGGGCTACTCAAAGACCAAAAAAAAAAGTATTTCTGCAGAGGGAGAAAAATAAAGTACGAGACATCTATAGTATTAATTAAATCCCGTGAGTGTCTGATTCCGTTTTTTTTTTTCTATTTCGACACGGCAATCCCATCCGTTCCTTTTTTTCGCTGAAATCAGATCGTTCTTTTTTCTCCTCTTTTTAACCTAGCCATCACCTCTTTCTCTCTCCCGTACTAAAAAACTCTTTGCCTCCTCCTTTGCACCCCCTCCTGCCGTCTCTTCTCCTCCTCCTCTCCCGTAATCAAACAGTCAAACTCCTCTCTCTCCGCCTCCGCTGCACCTCTTCCGAGGATGAGGCCAACGAGACCAACCCTGAAGACCAAGCGCAAGAGAAAGAAGCAGCAGCGACGTTCTCGGGGTTGCTGTTCGACTCGCCAAAGGATTCGAGCGCCTCTATGGGCGCGGCTTCAGTGGCGAGACCCACCTCGGCGACAATATCTACCACATGGATTCCGTTGATGACTTTGAGGAGCGTGTTGTCCAGGTACATCATAGGTATTAAATGCAACATCTTTTTATTGATATTTTTTTTTATTAATTTTAGATTATAAAAGAGTCTCAATTTCACATCTTTTTCATTGTTAGGTTCTATTATTCATTAATTAGATGTTTATTTTGTTCACTCGAGTCTTAGCAATGAGCTTATTCCAAAATTTGTTAGATATGTTTTGTGGTTGATATGTTGGACGCTTGATTGGTCAGGGTCTTTTAACTTATCCCAACCCAAAATTACATTTCATGATATAAATTGAAAGAAATTAAAGAACAACCGTGTAAGTGGGCAAATGCAGTAAAAGAAGATGATGCAAAGAGAATTGAAATCACAATTGAAGAAATTTCTACAATAGTAATTGGTACTGGTACAGGCCAATAAGAGTTGTACAGGCAACCTCACCAGCATCTAAGCTAGCATATGATCATGTGAAGATGATGAAATCATCAATTGAAAAGAATAGCATGAAGGTGCAACATGGGTACCAGCAGGGGTAAAGCAGTCACAATTCAAATTTACACCTACAAAAATCAATTTAGCATGGTAAAAAGTGAATGAAAAATTCACTTACACTTCTCTACACAATGGAGAAAAATGAAACTTCGCATTAAAAAGAAGAAATTGACTGTAAATCCATGGCAGTCAAGATGGAACTTATGTGAGTAGAGGCACCATGGAGCAACACTGACAAGCTGGCACAACATAAATTTGGAAACAAGTTCAAATATACAAATATCAACCTCAATTTCAAAGGTACATAAGTGAATGCCTTAATTATGCTTTGACAAGATCAAATTCTTATTAGAATTGGCCTACGTGGCTTATGTAGCAATTGCTCCAAGTAGTTTATGCTGACATCATGTTCAGCTATTAAATGCTACGTACATGAAACTCTCAAGTACAATTGCAGTTTTAAAAGGAGTACATGTTTAAGTCATATTATGCTGTTATATGATGCATAAATATCAATTCTTGAATGTAAGATACACGAGGCTAGAAAGACAATAAAAAAAAAATGCAAAAAACATGGTGATACATGAAAGGATATTATTTTGGGAAGTGCAGGTGCTGGTATTCTTAACACGGCACATATATAAAGTCAAGGGCAATTATTTTTTGGCCAGTGAGCTTCTTTTTTCAAAGGTACATATCTAACTCAAATTTTCTATTAATTCTTCATCAAATTTGATCAAAAATTTTTTGTACCAGTATCTATCCTTGAAAATAGGAATATGCATTACCTGATTAATAGTGAACAAATAAATACTAATTTTAATTATTTATCAGATAAATAAAATGATATCAAATTTTCTTTTGACAAATTCCAACTACGGGCTTCATTTACCTTTCTTTAAACATGTTATCTATTGCACTTCCAATATTAACTGCAATATCCCAACAACACATTTTAATATTTTTTCTAGCTAAGTAGATTTTCAGCCATGTTGAGATATTAAGCAAAAACCTATTGTTTTTTATTCTTCTTCAACCCTATCATTCAGCAAGAAATTGTGCTAACCATAGAAAGTAGGTTATGCTCTTCTCAATATAACTAGCCTTTTGAATAAGTATTTATACAAATGAATACAATTTCATTAGTATTTGTATAAATGAGTACAGTTTCATTAGTATTAGTAGTTTAGTACAAATGAGTATACTTTCATTAGCAAACCATAAATATAGGAATAACTAAAATTGCTTAGAAATGTGAATGGAAACACAAGGCTATGCAATTGTAGAGCCAAGATGTAGTTCAATAAAACTGAATTTATGAGTTTTCATTTCAGTAGCAAGATGTATTTTCAAGAATTCTTCATGATATGGTCAGATTACATATTTTTGGCTGAAGTTGTTTATGATGATATATTTTTTTTTACTCACGTCCTTTTTGTGAACCAATTCAGCAATCAAATTAAATTATTTTTGTCCCCTGAGTATGCAATTCTTTATACGTGTTGTATTATTTTGAAGGAGGTTTCACAGGATGAGAGGAGGTGGTGGATCGATGTGGGGGCTAGAGTTACTAGAGGTGGTGGTGGTTTTGAAGGCATGGTAAGAAAAAACTTATGGGCAATCAGAAGATCTCACTGTGCATAAACTAATTCGATGTGGAGAGAGTTCTTTTTTTTTTAAAGCTATTAGTACTTAAATTTTGTCATAAAAGATGAGAGAGACCCATGATTTTGAAAGGATAAAACATGGCCGATTCATGGATAGTACAAAATAAAATAACTGAAAGTTCAAACTAATTAAGAGACATCTTCTCTCTTCAGTCCCTGTAAATTTTTTAGTTGTCATTTTTTATATGGAGTAATGTACATACAATTTTGTTGTTTCATCAATTTATTTACTGCAACATTTTTCAAGTTTAATGGATTATTCTTCTGTTTTTTTTAACACTAGACATCACCTAATGAATTAATATTAAATTCTTTTATTATTTGATAGAAGTTTATTTGGCGAACTATAGAAGAAATGGATTATATTTTTTTCATAATTTGAGTAAAATTTTCAGAAAGTAAAAAGTAAAATCAAATAGCGGCGAAGCCGCTACTACCCACCTAGTACAAATGAAAATGAGTGAAAATAATAAAGGCATCCATTTCGATAAGGTGATGTACTGATATTAAATCACAACATTTCATGTGAATTACAGAACTCTGCAATCTCATTTTTCAAGCTCCCTCTCAAGCAAAAAATGTACTATTTTTAGTAGTTGGACTCTTGTTGGCTCTTTTGTGGATTTATTGAGTTCACCTCACATGTGTCGGTTAGTTTTTCCTTTCTTTCAATTTCGGCCCCGACCAAAATCCCATTTTTTTTTTTTTACATGGAATTTTATTTCAATTTATTTGGTTGGAAAATTCTTGATCAAAATGAATGAATTTGGTGTCATTTGGTTGGAATTCCCATATAATTAGATCCAATAAAATCCAGTGAAATCAATTGAAATGAAATGAAATCCCGTGTAAAATACATTTTTGATCAGGGCCTTCGATTATTCCCGTCCTAAATTGTTTGTTATGCTTTTGAACCAGTCAATGTATTAGTATCCTTTTTTTGTTTATCAATAATAATAATAATAATAATAATAAACTTTTTAGGCTAGTATATTTGATGCACGTAGCCCGATATTTTTTAAGTTATGTCCTTATTCATGCATGATACAAATTATATTAGCGTTCAACATTGACACCAACACTTTATTCTAATAAATATTTAACTATAATTAATGTGTTATACTTATATCATATTAATTATAAAGTGTCATGCCAGATATTAATGACCATGACTTTAATATAACCTTCTCTGCACATAAGGTTGGTCTATAGGGGTATGTTTGGCACTTGTGCAGAACACGCGTGGAATACGCGTTCGCGAACCCACCCCTATTAAATAATACTTTTCTTGTTCGCTTCCCCCAATTCACGTTGTTCTCTGAAATCGGCGAATCCAAGAACACCCCCTGTTCGCACTGTTCGCGAACACTAAAACGTGTTTGGTTCGGCTCGAATACCCCAATTCGCGAATACCCTCTGTTCGCCAGTTGCCAAACACACCCTAGATGAACCCAACAATAGATCCGGAGTTGTTTTAATGAGTTCACCAGACCCTGGGGAATTGATTTGGACACTCCATGATTTAGTTCGAACACCCCTATATTAAGCGACAAAATTAATCTTCTTATCTCAACCCTTCTGCGCTCCAGATCCCTCCATCTTTTTAAATTTTTTTACCATCAATTCTCTATCAAAATTCATTCAAGAAAGATTTAATTTTAGAAAACCTTATACAGAGATACTTAGAACTTATTAGATTCTCGGAACATTGAGACCGCTGTGCGTGCATCTTTATTTTGCTTTATAATGATAGTGGATGATGACTACTTGTGATATATGACAATTTATGTATTTATATTTAAACATCCAGGGGTAATTTTGTCTTTAAAAGGTGTTCGGACTGAATTGCGGGGTGTCCAAATCGATTCCCAAGGACCAGTGAAATTAAATACTTTGGATCTATCTAATACGCAAAGATAGAACTAAGAAGCAATCATTCCATATTAAAAAAAAAAGGTCCCAAACCCAAAACCCAGCTGACAATTTCGGCTAGATATTGTGGTGGGGTTGCACTATTTCCGTATTTCGGCGTTTAAAAGATTGGCATTTGTATTTCTTAAAATTTAAAAAATGAATCATACATATATACCGAGAGTAATGATTTAAGCTCCTTATCAATGCATATCGTTTACCTTCTCAACTATTTGATCAAGCGATCTTGATCGAACGGCACTTCTATTTGTCTCTAATTTAAAATAGGATATGTTTGATTGCCTAAGGTACAACTCGTTTTATTATTCTTCTGCAAAAGTTTTAAAGTCATCGTATTATTTTTCATCATATAGATCTCTTGCATTTTTTAAAAAAAAAATACTTGAGTTCAAAATTTGGTAAATAGATGATTTTTATAAAAAAAATATTATAGTTTTAAATTGATTTTCCTTGATAGATTTATTTTCGGAGCATTGTTCCAATTTAGTTAGAAAATTATATATTTTTAATATAAAAGTGTTTATATATTTCGATTAACCGTATTTGATATTTCACTGGTCCACTGTACGATTTTCAAAACACCAAAGAAAACAAAAGGACGATGGACATTGGACATAATTTCACATTAAAATTAAAACAAGAAAAATACAGCAAAAAGCGACACGAGACGTGTGCTCAGTTTGCACGAGACAGGCTGAGACTGTTCAACGGGGCCCACAGAAAGGATACAGCCAATAAAGTTCAACTCCTTCGTGTTCGTGTTGGTTCCACAAAATTTGAGATGCCAACGATGCGTCGATGGCTCGATGCCATTTTGTTTGGTGTACTGTAGTCTGTAGTGTGTAGGCGTGGATAGGGCCATAGGCTCTGCATGGTAGTCTGCACTTTACAGGCGAACATATTCTTTCTCCTACTACCAAAAAAAGAACTTATTCTTTCTTTCTTTTTGTTTACGAATTATTTTGCCATTTTAGTAAGAAGTTAGTTAGATTTTCTCAAAACTTCAGTTCGGCTAAACAAACTCTACTTAAGACCGTTCCAAATCCGTCCCAACCCTGCCTCGTCTTTATTTTTTAATTTCCCTATATTTTGTATTTTGAATTAATCAAATCAACAGGCATGCCTAACTGTCGAATTTTCAATCTAGATAGAAACAGTTGATTAATACAAGATATTTATAATAAAGTACAATATAGTAAATATTTTGTAGGAAGTTACAATTTTGCAATAATTTTTTTTAAAATGACAAAGGAAAAAAAAAAGATTTATCGAGTTTAGACAAGTCTAACGTATGATAAGCTCGTCTGACAAAATGGAGGGGGTGTTTGAATAAGGACTTAAACTTCTTTTATAATATCCAAAGCAATGTATTGAAAATCAAAACAGAGATTGAACCGGCCGTCGGCCAGTAATTGGTAATTGGCTGAATTTGTGACAAAATTGACAATGGAGGAGGGCGGAGGCTGAAGGTCTCATTTAAAAAAAAAAAAAAAAAAAAAAAATCAGAAAACGTACGTACTCATCTAATGCTTAATCAAATAAATTATCAAATATATAGATATTTCTTTTCAGGTGAAATTCAATAATTAATTACTTTATAGTAGTTACCATATGTGTCTAGCGTTTTTTATTTTCATTTTAGATTAAAAATGAAGAGTTAATAACATTTCATTTGAGATTATCATCTACACCACCTATCAAATCAAATTTAAAAATCAATAATCCATATTTTGATGTAAAGAGTTGGATACAACACTGGTTGAATATTGCTTACATTCTTTAATTGATGCTTTTGTAAGGAATAGCGATTACAATTCGTCGAAAATTTTCGATTGAAAGTGTCAAATTGGCTAATTCGATCCACTTTTAGAACACTAATCTAAAGTTGGATATATTCAAATCTAAACCCATATGATAAAATTTGTGTTGTAAAAAGGAAAGATAAACTATTTGTATGTTAATATTCAAACTAGCTGATGCGCAAGTGCATTTTATTGTTTCGTAACATAATTGTACATCTTCAAATATTTCATGGTGAATACAAACTAGAATCTCTCTTTTGAATAAAAAAGATGTTCTCACAAAAAAAAAAAAAGAAAGAAAAATGTGAGGCTCAGGTGCCTCTACAATTTCATTTTTTTGTTTTCTATTTTATTTTGATATAAACTACAATCTTGTCGGTACATGCAGCCTTAACAGTTAACAGGGTAAATTTTGGCGCCAAGCATGGTCAATTGCAATGGCGAAGTTTAACTAATTAATAAAGCAATACTTGTGTGCTTATAAGTTAAATTTCTGGCAGCTTGTTTAGTTGCTTCAAGTTAATTATTGTGTAGTATTCGTACTAACAAGGATGGTATACTTTTCTACTTTTTATCCGGATTAAAGTTGGGACACTGCACCAGTCATGCTATAGCCATATTTAAACTCCAGCTCATGTATTAATACCTACCTAGCAATGCCTAGCTAGTTGCGCTAAGAGTGAACTTGAACAAAAGAAAAGCCAACTCTGATAAATATATATTAAGTCTACGGTTATTCCAATATTAAATAAACTTTTTGAGTCCCAATGGAAGTTGTCTGCGATATGACTATTAAGTTGAAAATGCACGCGCCTCAAATGTTTTAACTTTGCCTTTTTATTTTTCCCTCTGTAAGGTTAATGTATTTTTTATACACTGGAATTCTGTCAAAAGATTTTTACAGTGTTAGCCTGTGAAGTTTGTCAGAAGCTTAAAAAATACATTTTTGGAGATATATATTTTAAGTTAATTTTAATTTAATAATAACTGACAATATTAAAAAGTAAACTTTAGAATTAAAGCCTAAGATTTTAGATGTGACATGCATATATAAGACTTACATTTCAAATATATAATATGACAAATTTTACTCATGTTATGTTGTTTGTTAAATGACTTTATAATTGTCACATTATGTATTAAATGATTTTCTTGATAGTATAGGCCTTTAATATTTATATAAAATTAATTTTGTATATAGTTGCTTTTTAAATTTCTAATTAAAAGATGTAGTAGATTCAATCCTATATTCAAATTAAGTCGAGAATTAGCTTTTGGTCTAGTGACAAAGAACAATATCTCTTAAGTGATATGTTGCAATATGTTGCATGTTCGAAATCCGACTGGGAGTCTTTTATAGATATTTAATTTAAAAATAAATTAGGAGACTTGAACTCAATTTATCTTAAAAAAATATATATATTCAAATTAAGTTTTTTGTTTTATGTGGCATGCAAAAGAAGTCGCCCAGCAAAAAGACGCTAAATGTGATGACAAGCTAGAAATTGCCCATATAGGAAAACAAACAATGAAACAATGGGCATAAGTTAAAAAGTAAAAGTTATATTTGCGCAACGCGTTTTGCATGGTTAGATCATACAAATAGACATATATAAGAGTAGGTCTTTAGTTGTTGTCACATGCAATTATGAGGTGATGGGAGGTCTACCATTTTAAAGATAAAGCAATTTCATTATTTCAGGAATCCCGCCACTTCGCTACAAAATTAAAAATTATGAATTTTTAGAGATTTTTTTTTCCAGATTTCAAATGCTCTTGCATTTTTTTTTAATATAAAGCAACGCACATTGATTTACGCCAAGTTTAATAGAAAGTCAAAAATATTTTTATGTAAATATATTTTTTGTCTGTTCTTAAGAATAGCTAGCTTGTTTTTTCAAAACAAAATTCCCATTCCAAGTTTAGTTCTAAGATGCAACTCATTCAAATTTGACTGTGGACTGATTTGAAATCTTAAACTAAGTTTTATTTTTTAGTTTGAAATAGATATCATTTGAGTTCTCATTTGAATTTAACTTGAATACAACTAATTCGTCATGATTTTTTTTTGAAATATTTCTGAATCTTTAATCCTCTAATAATTAGAATATTGACTATTACAATTTAAACTTATAAATTTGGTATACGGTATAATGCATTATTTCTGGAAAACTAAAACTTCATCTGTGCGAAGAATATATATATATATATATATATATATGTATTACCTATTCAAACTAATCCATTATATATTAATCCCGTTTACTTTTTCTTTTAAAAATAGAAGGATTATATGTTGGAAGAATAAGTAAAGATTTAATTTCTTACATGTGCTTAGCTTTTTCTAAATTTCTTGTATCTCTCTCAATAGTTCAATATATATTATTGGCCTCTCACTGTAGATATTTCATACTTAACGTTTATTCCGTTAAATAAATAAACGCGCGTAATGCCGAACAATTACTTTATTTCGATTAAACGCAAGCTTATATTTCTTCTATTTTGTTAAATTTTTTTTCTCAAAATAAATAAAGTATCAATCCTTCAATTTGTCACATAATGTTTTTTTTTTTTAGAAAGCTCCCCAAGCAGGGGAACCAAAAAAATCAATTAACCAAACAAAAAGTTTACAACACGAACAAGCCAAGTCAACTGCCTCCTTAAGGGATGACTTCTAAGGTATCTGACTTTAACTCAACCAAAGAGTAAAACATCCAAAGCACAGAAAAGAGAAAAAGGAACTCAAAGAAAACTAAGGCAACACTAGCAGCAGCATATGCTCAGGCAATTACTTTGATAGTTAAAACGCTGAGGAGTCTGTGGTAGTCCCATCCCTATCTCCTCCTCTATCAGCTGCCTTTTGATATGCTGCCATGTTTTTGTAGTCCCTTTCCATTTCTGTAGTAAAGTCAGTCCAATTAGAAAACAAATTAAGAGTGTTAAGATAGAGTGAACAGTAAGACTGTGGATTTTGGTCTCTAAACACACATCCATTTCTTTCATTCCAAACTATCCAACACCAAGTGGGCAAGAGAGCAATTTGTCACATAATGTTAAGATGTGTATTTTACTGCTTCATGTAAGCCGCTCACTCCTTATGCAGATGATGCCACATGTGAGATGTCTCGTTTTCCTTTGTCTTTTCCTTTTATTTTTGGGGCAAAAAAAAAAATTCAAGGTATCAACCACAATTCATATTGTCAATAATTTAGCTTAAGGTTGAGAGGTTGGAAAATGTTATCACTAGATCAAGACTTGATTAATAATAAATTAAGACATGTACCTAAAAAGATGTGCACATCTCAGCAAAGAAGACTGAAACTAATAGTACCTTCATATATCTGGCGCTGTAATACTCATAAATAGTCCCATGCAAACACATGAAGAGTATAATTAATGCAATAATTAACAATATCATCTCCATACTTGGGTACACTGTGGAAAGCATGAAGTGTAGCCTTTATGTTACGTGTCAAGATTGTTTACGTGTCAAGATTGTTAGAACTAAGAGACAAAATATATTGGGCCTACTTATTGGATGGGCTTGGAAGTTGGAATCCATCATGATCCTTAATCATTCCTGGACCAAAATCCAAAATCACCTCCCATTTTTTCCTCATCATTTTCCTAATCTATGACTATTGACTAAACAAAAGTAAAAACAAAAAAGAGTTTTTGACTCCACCGAAGACCGCCTCTTTATCAGACTTTTTATATATATTTCTCGCTTTGTTTGGCTCTCTTTCTCTATTCTCTTTCCCTTTCTGCAAGAAAACTGAAACAAAGCTCAAAAATGGCGTCTGAAGAGTCTCAGCTGACTCAAGAGCTCGACGATTTACAGAGAAAATTGGGGAAGAAGCAACAGTTCGAGGCCGCTGTTGGGTCCATTTCCTCGATTCTTAGAGAGCGATACGTCTCTGCCTCTCCATCTCTCCGCAATTCGGTAATTATTGTGCTGTTTTTCCTTCTTTCTCGTTCTCAATTTTGATGAAATTCGTGCTGACTTGGGATTGTAGTTGGTAATTGCCTTATGTGGTGTGTTGGGATTGAGGATTTTGGAATTTGGTATTTGCCTATCGTTTAACTGCTTATCCAAATGCCAGAGAAATTTGCATTTTGATTAGGGTTATGTTTCTGTTTTGAACCAATGAAAGCTGGAACCTGATGAAATCCTGATAATTGCTTCGATTTGGATGAATCGAGTGATAAAATTATCTACATTAGAGAAATCAAGTCGTCACACACAAATTATGAAGAAATTAAGCAATTGTGATTTGAAAATGAAGTTATCAATGAGGCCTTCATTCAACTGCTTTGGTTGCTACTTTGTGGAAGGTTTAAACAATAACAGTGAATGGGTGAAATAACTACAGATATAGACGAACTTGACTAAACCTTCTTTTAGGTCTGTATTTTGTCGACAAAAGTAGCTCTCTATCCCAAGAAAGATAAAAAATTTGTATACATATATAGATATAAGAAAATGCCCCCTTGATATGAACTGCTGCTTATTCAATTCTTTTTCTCCTTTAAATAGATATTTCAAGCTGTCACCCGGGTGTCGACAGTCCTTCAGTCCCGATATGTTGCACCATATTTCTGGAAATCAGGATTGAATCTATTTGAAGAAGCAGAACAAATTGTAACTGAGAGGACACATAAGGAGAATATAAAGAAATACATTGCTAAGGCACGAGAGTTTATCCAAGAGAACGACAATGAGGCTCCAGTACCACCCAATAGGCCACCAGGTATAGCCTGACGGTTAAAAATACTATACTTAAAATTGTTTTGATCTGTAGTGGTATTGGTATGGTAACTGTATGACATTATTTTTGCATGGCGTGCACTTTGTGAATTGTATAATTGAACTGGGTCTTGATTTATGTGGTGGCTTCAAGTTAACCAGTGAACTGATGATACAAATATATGATATCAGTTGTATGATTGGGTACTGAATTGGCAGCAACATATTGGTACTGAAATAATTCAGTTTCTGTACTGACAGATTTTTTTTACCCAAGTTACTTTAGAGACTGGTTGTCAACTTATGTCATTAACCTTTCACCACTAGCTATACGAGCCCAATATATTTTTATTCCTCTTCTCTTACGACTTATAATTCCCTTAGATAATCGGTATCTTTTCGAGGGGCATCTGACGGTGCAGCCAGAGCCGCCACCACCAGCATGGCTTGTCGCTCAACAAACTGCTATGAGACTAGAAGCTTCCCTGGGAGAATCTTCTAATACCTCTGAAACTGAGGAGGTCCAAGAACAACTCATGAGCCAGTTGGTGACAGTTTTTAACCAAATGCAAGATTCTGGTGATCTCCAAAGCATCATTGACGCAACATTTATGGTATGACCAGCCATAGTTTATTGGGATTTTACTCTAAATAACATATCTTTTTTTAAAGTTGATTTGACCTGAACAGGAATGCTACCTTGAACTGCTCTTTTAATTTGAAGTGGTTAATATACTTTTTTTTTTTGAAAGGAAGAAAACAAAATACTGGGCTAAACAGGTAGCTTAGTTCAATCTTTTGAAAATAAAACAAGTATTGAAGCTCAGATGGGTCTAAGAAACAACTGATATTATTTCAGGAAGGAACCAATGTGCCGAGAAAACCTCCTGCAGCAAAAGAAGTGGTGGCGAATTTGCCGGTGGTTGATTTAAATGAGGAGATACTTGGAAAGTTGGGGCATGAATCAGAGTGCGCAGTTTGTAGAGAGAACCTGGTTGTAGGTGATAAGATGCAAGAGCTTCCTTGCAAGCATCTTTTTCACCCTCCATGCCTCAAGCCTTGGCTGGTTAGTCTTAATTTTATTATTACCAGTTATTGGAAGTTACATCTATATTGCTTCGATTTCAGTAAATATGATCTTTTATCGTAGTGTATTATTTTTTACAATATAGTTATTTTCAACTTAAATGATAGTAATATTTACTGGCAGGATGAGAATAACTCATGCCCAGTTTGTCGGCATGAGCTGAGAACAGATGACCATGCATATGAGAGCTGGAAGGAGAAAGAAAAGGAGGCTGAGGAAGAGAGGAGAGGTGCTGCAAATGCTGTTAGAGGTGGCGAATTTATGTATATTTGAACATAATTTAAAATTAAAATAAAAGATTTTAATTTTATACTATATGAGGCACTCGAATGCCTTCTTTTCTGGCGTGTAATTTATTTATTATTTATTTGGGTTCGTTTTTTAGATTTTGGAAAAATTTCAGGATCTATTATTTTAAGCCGTCTGTGATGGAGTTCTGCTGAATGCATCACACACGATATTATCGCACATAATTTTGTCATATTAGTCCAGGTCACTAAAACAACAAATGCATTTGCAAACACCATCAGCATCATAAATAATTGAAATGAGTAGAGTATTGAAGATGCCAGCAACGAGTACCAAAAAGGTAACGCTGTACAAACTAGCATTATAAAGCATCACACATACCAAAAAGGCTACTGTTTTTGTACAAACTAGCATTATAAACCATCACAAATCCATAGCAAAACCAACATACATTAGTATCGTAGAAGCCAACATGTATCAAAATGATTTGTTTTTCCAATTATACTACTGAGCTTGCACAGAGTCTCCATGTCCTCTCCATCAGTGTTTTGGAAGGCCCTGAGAGCTGCTTGAGGCATGTATGCATGATCCGTTCAGAAAGCATTTTTTTCTTGTACAGTTCGCCAACCAGTCGAATATTACCTGACATGCGCCTTGTGGCCTTTAGCCTCTTCTCCTCTCTTTCCTCTTGGCTTTGCTTTGCTTCCTCTTCCTTAGTTTTATAAGCCTCAGCTTCTTCATACACTCCTCTTTCGAACTCTTCCAGGCACTTGTTCAACAATAACCTCCCAAAGGTTATCTTTTCGTTGTCTATAATAAAATTTGGCAAGGCAGTTGCCAGACGGGAGCAGAAATTAACATACATCTCACAGAGTGTTGATTGCATGATAGCCTTGTCAACAATCTGAGAAATAATACCAACTAATGTATCAGGGCTGTCTATATTGACCTCTTTAACCTGTTCAAATACCTTGTCAAAAGTTTGAGGCGTTAGTTTGTTAAGCATAGCCTTGAGCTGCAGCTGTTTTTCCTCCTCTTTGTTAGAGATTTTACCAACCTCGCATTGGAGGCCACCTCCCTGAGGCACTGGTGGTGAGAGTATCCCTCCTATAAATTGATTTGGCGACTGCTCTTGTGGGTATTTCAGCATGCCAGTATGAGAACCCTCGTCAGGCCGAAGGTTCATCACATTTGGGGGACCACTGTTAATCTGTCCCATGTCCATGCCCATGAGACTGACCGGGCTTAATAGGCCGGGTGATTTGATCCTCATGGAATTCACCTGGTTGGTTGGTCCAACACCACCACCCATCCTGCAGTCACCCCCTGATACTGTTTCTCCACTAGTTATAACTTCCCTTTTGGCTTCCTCAGTAGTTGGAATGGTGCCTTCAGATTTATAGATATTGGTGGTTTCTGAGGCTTCTGTGTTTCCTTCTGGCCCCTTATAGGCATGGTACAAGCCTGAACTTCCGGCCGCATCAGCCTTTGAAAGTACTTCCTTTGCCAATTTCTTCTTAGTTGTAGTTTGGTTTGGCACATCAACAACAGTCTTTCCCCTTGACACAGAACGAAGAGCGGTTACCTCAACAACTTTAATGTCTTGTTTTAGTGCCTCGCCTGCCACAGCTACTTCTGTTGGCACCAGTTTAGATTGGGAAATGCTTCCATCAGCATGTGAAAAGGAATGGCTGGATAAAGATTCAGTATCAGTTGATACCGATGAACAAAGACAGCATCTACAAATAAGGAACAAGTTAGCTTTTACCAGAGAAAATTTTTGAAATACCAAATAATTTTTCTCCAACAATAACCAACTATGAATTCTTTTTCTTGTTACAATAAGATTTAGGCAGCTGATTTGGGGCTATTGGGTTGGGCCTAGCTTTGTCCTTTGACGTGACATGATCAAATTCGGCTTAAGTTTAGTTGTCATTGAAACAAAGAAAGTACCCAACAATCTCAATAAAAGTACAATAAAAGCTACAATAATTAACAATTGTAGGATATGCCAACAGTCTATGTCAATCTAAACTGGTAAATTTATCGGCTAGTTGTCTAAATAGGAACCCACTTGAATTATCTTATAGTTGAAACTGTACTTGACCTATTTGTGTTTATGTTTAATTATTGTATGATTCAGAGCTTCAGTTTCACTGTTTCTCTAGGAAACACACCCATGAACTGATTGAATGAGTACTGTGTTTTTAACATACAATTTGATACTAATAACAAAAAGCATGAAAATAAGGATAAAAGAAATGAACAAATTTCTCGATTTCACCATTCTGATGAACACTTTTTTTGTATTCTAGTCATTTCATTAGGCCAGCACCCCCCCCACCCCTACGACTTAAAAAAAAGAATGGTATTTGCAATATATATAGTCGTTCCTAATCTGCTTTAGCAAGTCAATTACCTGCAAGTGATGTGCAAGCAGCCATCTCTATTCTCCCCAAAGTACTTGCACTGGGGGCAACTCCATTTCGTCTCCTTCTCCTGCATCATCAAGAGATTCTCCCCAAAGTTGGACTTCTGTGCACCTAGCACCACTGATTCACATAATGCGCTCTCCCGCCTGTTGTGCAATAGAAATATTTATTTAACTAGAATTACGAAAATTTTAGAAGAGATTTTCATTATGATATATGAGAAACTTTGAAGAATAACTGTAATATTCTCAAAGGATTGCTCATGATTCACGCGAGTGTTTGTGTGATTAACCTGTATTTGCAAACTGACATCCAACTTCAGTAGTACTTCTCAATAGTACTATAGCTAAGGCAACAAACAAATACTTCAACAGTCGATACATAATTAATTAGGTTTGAAAATAGAGTTGATTATTTTACAAGGATTATGAATTCACCTTTTGAAAATCTGAGAAGGAAGCATGTCCTGGCACATTCCTGGTTCCAGAACAGCATTGCAGTTCTCCTCAGGGCATCTGACAACGAAGATATTCTCTCTGATTTTGGTGCCGATGTAACGGCTGAGGCAGTCAGTACAGAATACATGGGGACAATTATTGCTTGTCTGTAACACCTCGTTAGCCGGTACAGTCTCCATGCATATCTTGCAAAACACCTGAGCCTGATACGAAGACAGAGACAAAGAAACTCTGTCCTTCCATGCTATTTTCACTGGCTGTGGTGAAATAGTGATTGCTGAGAAGTAGTTCTCGTCTGATATGGGAATCAGATCATGCGTGTTGTCTCCATTGGAGAGTGCAGAGATGCAGAAATCATCTACTTGATCTCTGATATTAGTGTAGGATGGTTCTCCCATGGTGGTGAAATGGATAGTAGAATGGCAAAGAAAGATGTTACAGTGCTTTTTTCTTTTTCTTTTTACTAGAGAGATGTTACAGTGTTTATATGGAATTATAGTTGAAGGGGCCTTATGTATAAAATTGCATTGATTTCATTCAGTTTAATTACACACATAAATTGAGATTTTAAAGTTTTTAGACCGACAAGTGGGGACAACCTGTTCAGACCCCTCGGTTTTTAATTCTAATCTTTACCTTTCCTTAGCGCTGTCAATGGATACGGTACGGTACGGTAGAAGGTATTTTCATATCCGCACCCGTTAAATTTTTCTTTATCCATATCCGTACCCGTTAAAAAGGACTTTATCCGTACCCGTTAAGAATTAAAGGTACAGATAGGATAACGGTACATAATGAGTAATAATAATATTATTAATTTAATAAAAAAATATATAATGTGCTAAATAAATAATATCAAATAAATATATAGATAAAGTAAAACATTTATATAATATTTTAAATATAAAAAAAATCATGAAATTTATTCTCATATCAATTGAATTCGAAAAATCTATATAACTAATTATAAATTATAATATAATATAGAGTGTAAGTTAATTTTTTCATCATCATAAATAAATTTGGATGATTTGGATGAAGATCGAAATGAATAACATATCTTACGAAATATGCTAAAAACATGATTATATATACATATATGTTTGTAAGATATTACCCGTTAGATAATGGGTACGAAATAGTCCTTACCCGTATCCGTATCCGTATCCGTACCCGTACCCGATAAGTTAACGAAAATTTTTCTTTATCCGTACCCATACCCGTTAGTCTAACGAAAATAAAACCTTACCCATACCCGTCTTATCGAATACGGTACGGATAGGATAAACGAGTAAACAGATTTCATTGACGGCCCTACCTTTCCTTTGCTTTCCTCGCATTTTTTTTTTCTTTTTAGTCTTTCCATTGCATCTTTTTTTCCCTATTCGCTCAAGCGGTTCCCTTCCAACCTTCCGATCCCGCCTCCCTTCCATTTCCGTTCCCTTTCCCATGTACCTTTCGCCACCTGTGCTCTCTGACACGTGGCAGCACACGTACATGCGGTTTGTCAAGTCTCAAAACCGCTGTTCTTTCCTCTCTTCCTAGCAATCCCTTGCTTCGACCCTATCACCAATTCCTCTCTTATCCCAATGTGTTTCCATTTTTCAAAGTAATTGTGAGAATATGAATCGAGGTTGATATATTTATTCTGATTGTTGGTTTTCTGGTGACTGGTGCTCGGCGGAAAAGAGAGATTAATTAGAATCATTGATAGACCCTTAATTTCTATTCTATATAGGTGCGTTTGGATGTTGTGAGTTGGGGTGAGCAAAAAACTCATAACTCGTGAGTTACTCGAACTCGACTCGAAAAAAAACTCGATGGTAACTCGAGTAAGAAGAACTCGAGTTTCTAGTGACTCGAGTTATGCCAACTCGTTAATTTCACGAGCCGAGTTCGAGTTAGGTCCAACTCGAGTCAGTATACACAAGCCACAGAAAAAAAATTTGTTCTCGTGTTAATATACAGCCCAACATTTTTTTCATATATGGCCCATAATTCTTTTACTAACTCTAGTCCCCAAAATTTTCTAAAACTAGTACCCCTCCCACTCCCCTCCCACGTGACTGCACATCACTCCTTTGTCTTCCCCAATCGGCCAATCCCCAGTTCCCCACTCTACTGAAATATCACCATTTCTCATCTCTCTTCCTTCCCGCCGAAAATAAATCATTAGAGCTTCTCTCTCGACTCGAACGACAAACATAGCTTATCTTCTTCTCTCTCGGCAGAAAGGTCTTCGACTCCGACGACCCTCACTCTCTTATCACGAGTTTCATGTCGAGTCACGAGTTGGCTCGAGTAAAATCAAGACGAGTTCGAGTTAGCTTGAATAGCTTGGAACTGCCTCGCTGCCGAGTCACGAGTTGGCTCGAGTTGTGGCGAGTTCGAGTTGAGGCCAACTCGCTCGAACTCGGCTCGTATACAGCCCTAGTTGTGACAAACTGACAATAACATTTTTAAGTATGGTTACTATTAAAATCGTGATTATATATAGTGCTATTACAAAAGATGGAGAAGCGCTATTTTGAAATAGCAAATGTATATTGTCTCCCTACAATATAGCCAGTGGCGAGTCCAGACTCTTTTTAAGCCTAGGCACAATAAATAATTTACTAAATTTAATTAAAATAAAATAATAATAAATAATATTTTTAATATAAAAGTAATTTTTTAACCTAATCATTAATACCAATTTGTCAATCTACTAAAAAAAAAAAACCTTTTTTCAATAGTGGATGAAAGTTATAACTATTCACTTACTTACTATTTAATTCATAATATTTATATTTATTCATTATTTTACTACCACCATACATAAATACTCTAACGCGATACAATATCTTATTTGCTGTATTAATTCATAAGTGAATATAAAAAATATTTCTATTATAAATTCATCTTAAAACTATTTTTAATTAATTTTTTTCATTATAACTTTATATTTTTTCCAATAGATTTTGCAGATTTAATGCAATTGATAACGTGCTAATTTTAAACAACATTATTAAATAAACAATTTTACTGAATCAAAATCGATATCACATTTCTAAATTACTTTTATCATCATCAAATCAATCATTTCAATTAATTTGCAATCTATTAATGTTTCATGCGACTATATTACTAACTTGGGGCCGTTTGGATGGGGCTAGGAATAGCCTCTTCCTAGAAATAAACTATTCCTAGCATTAAATATCTCTCACAAAATTACACACTTTTCAATGTTTTTCATCTAGGAATAGACTATTCCTCAAATTCCTAAGCGATCCAAACGGCCCCAAGAAATCAATATGGGCCAACAAATTACTCTCTCCCAAGTAGGACCATACAAAAATGAAAGGTGTTAGACAAAAAAAGTTTTTGATGATCTCAGACAAAAAAAGTTGAAAAGAAAAAATAAATAGGCACGTGACATTCTTGATCTGGGTGCGAAGAAGAGAACAGTGCCACAGAGGCAACAAGCGAGGGGAAAAAAAAATAACAGAGCCTCATAACTCATAGGCACGAAAATTTATGAAAGTAAAAGAAATTAATAGAAACGACTAAACCACAAGTAAATATAAACACAACCCTTGGCACTTCACCAACTCAAGCCTGGGCACCCTAATTTTTTTGAATAAAACTAATATGAAAATTAATATTCGGAGATTAATTTTTGTTAAACAAGCCTTGGGCACGTGCCCAGGCTTGCTACTACTTGGCCTCGCCACTGAATATAGCCCCTGTTTTACCTTTTTATTAGTATAGATTTACCAACAGAAGTAGTTCTGAGACTATTTTATTTTCTGATGTGCTTGGATGCCAAAGGCAGCTATACTGTGTTTTATTTCTAAGAATAGTTATTCTTATTACATCCAAACACACCTAATTATTTTTACAAGACTAAAAAAAATGTACCCATCTAATATGCAGGTAAATTATTTGAAAATAAATATTTATGCTTCAATAAAAATAAAAATCAACGTGTCAATAATGAAAAAATAATCTAATAAAAAATTATATTTTTCAATAAACAAAATTATCTGAAAAAAATAAAAACAATTATTATTCTAATCTGAATTTTTTTTCTATTTTAAATAAAAAAATCAATAACTAACTGTTTATCTACTATCTAACTACAAATCAAATCAAGTTTTTAAAATCAATGATTCAGATAATGTTTAAAGAGGCGCATACATAATTTGAAAATTTTACACTCCTAAATTAGTACTTTTGGAATCGGATTATCGCACATATTCTTATTTTTAGTTCTGATACAAGCTCATAATCACAAGTTCACAACTGCCTATACCAAGGTTTGAATCGGAATATCTCAGTGGCACATATGTCTTTACGCAACGTACAATAGGTGCAAGCCATTTCGGCCCGAAATACACAGTTGCATTTAATTTATGGGCCCAGTATACTCACATAATCACTAACAATTTGAACTTTAAAACACAAATAAGCAACTTAAAAATGTAAATAAATAAAACAGATATAAGTAATTATAATATATACAAAGTAAAGCTTCAGCTGTCCTAAGCTAAGAAGCTTTATTCACGGAATGCTAAATTTAGCTAACATTCTCTCCTAATTTTGAAACAGAGCAAAAAAAAAAAAAAAAAAAAAACAGGAACATGTCTATTAAGATAAAGAAACCGGTACACACCAATAGGCAATTCCACAGATTTACCCAATTAAAGATTTCAATCTCTCATCAAATTTCTTTCAGCTCATCATGAAATAAAATGTAGGAATGGGTTAAGAAAACTAAACAACATATAATATAAAAACTCAAAAAGCAAAAGTTACAAGAAACAGCTTAATTAAAGTTGAAAACACATTTCAGCTAATCCTCAATGTATATAATATAGTTTATCTCTGGGCTCGTACAACATTCTTTAATGAACTAAGGAAAAGAAAAATACAAGCCAATTTTAACCAAAGCGTGCCTCATTTCATCTCAATCGTGAATCTTATCCAAATGAGCTAACATGCCAGCACATGCAGTTCATCCACAGTCATGGTTTGTTACTCCAGAATCGACGATTTAATCAGAGGAGCTTGTACTTGGTTGTTGCTGAAGCTGTGCATTGAGTGCCTGACGAGCGGGCATGGGTTTCCATGCTGGATCCGGCTCATACCTGAAGTAACAAGTTCTAGCAGAGTGTCTCGGTTTGGCACAAATCTGGCACACACCTTCGAATCGATTTTGAGAATTCTTTTCTCCTCGTGGGCTAGAAACATTGAGCCGAGGAGAAGGCCTACTTCCACCTCCTTGCTGCTGCCACTTATTCTTTCTTAAATCAATTATATCCTTTAACATAAAACGAATCCGAGAAGAGTACCTTTGGTTCATAGAAAGCTTCTCCATGATGTCAGAGTATGCATCCATGTGTTCCTTGGCTTTTGGATGGTCTATCATTTCTCCAATTGTACTCATGAGCTTGCACAGAACTTCTATGTCCTCTTCGTCAGGGTTTTGGGACGGCCCCAATAACTTCTTGATGCACTCATGCATGATTCGTTCAGTGAGTATCCTTCTCTTGTACAGTTCGCCAATCAGTTGTATATTACCTAACGCGCGTCTCCTGTCCTTTACTGCTCTTTCTTCTAGGATTTTCTTTCCTTCGCTGTCTTCCTCAGTTTTGCAAGCCTCAGCTTCCTCACGCTCTTTTCTTTCGAACTCTTCCTGGCACTTGTTCAACAATAACAACCTAAAGGTAATCTTTTTGTAGTCTATAATGAAATCTGGCAAGGCAGTTGCGAGACGAGAGCATAAATCTGCATACGTCTCACGGTATGTTGGTTCCAGTAGTGCTCTGTCAAATATCTGAGAAACAAACCCAGCTAGTGTGTCAGGGATGTCTATAGCCTCTATAACCTGCTTAAATAGATGGTCAAAATTCTGAGGCATTAATTTGTTGAGTATAGCCTGGATCTGCCGTTGTTTTGCTTCTTCCTGATCACAGATTTTTCTGACCACGTACCTCTTCTCTGCCCTGTGCATAATCGGTGATAGCCGCCTGTCCATGTCAGGCACACTTCGGCTGAATACGAGAGAAGTGCACGGAACTACTGATCAGTTCGCTGAGCTGAGATAAATACTTTGTCAAACATATATATAAATATAAAAATAAATAAATAACCTGAGATGAAGAAGATGAACAGAAGAGAATGGAGAGAGGGGCGAATTATCTAGCTTTGATTCGACTACAGCCGAGACCGAGATCGACTTCTTGAACCCAAAGGGAAAGCTATATATGTAGTAAGTATTAACTTACCAATAAAGCTATTTTTCTTTAGTGGAAATTCAATGTTTTGAAAACCGGACCGGACCGGCCGGTTCGACCGGTTCAACCGCGAACTGGACCCTAGTTCGGTCCAAACTGAGCCGGTTTTTTGGGTGTTTCTGAACCACAACGAACCGGCCGGTCCGGTCCGGTTTTTGGCTAAACCGTCGAACCAAACCGTCCGGTTTTATATTTATTAACAATTTTGGTTTGATTTTTTAGATGACATAAAATTCTAACAAAATTTGCTGTTTATGGGATTCGAACCCATGTCATTGGGCCGAACAAACAAGAGCCTTGCCACTGGGCCACAAGTCATTTTGTGAAAAAACTGAACAACTAATATATTTAACTAAGATTTGAGTGGATGACGTCATCCGGTTCGATCCACCGGTTCGACCGGTCCGACCAGTCCGACCGGTCCGACCAGTCCGACCCTTGACCCAGTAGCCTCGCCGGTTCGATGTCCGGGTCGGTTTTCAAAACATTGAGTGGAATGGAAGACCAATAAATCTGTTTTCAACTTTTTATCATGTGAGGGAAGGAATCAAGTGTACTGATTAGAAACAAAGGTTAATATATTTACTCAAATGCTCTATCTAGTCTCAATGATGTGCGGGTGCCTCAAAAGTCAAAAAGTATATATATCTTTATAGCGTAGCTGGCCAGGTCACTGACCCTTTTAAATATTTAAATAGCAAAATTGTTGCCTTCATAATAGTGCTATTTTTTATTTTATTTTTTTTGAAAATGATAATAATGGTATTTGGTAAATGCTAGTAAGCTACATTACTAATCAATAATAATATTTTAGCGGATTACGTAGCAAGATATTGTCATCTTGAGATTATGAGCAGAGGAGCTAAGAGCCATCTTCCACTTCAACTTAAAATGGATAATGAATGAATTTGTTAGCAATTATTATTTTTAATGCATTTTGTTCTGTATAAGTTTGAAAATTTTAATTACATATGCATTTTTATAGTCCAATTAGTAAATTTAAATTTTAATATAACTTTCATATGTTTTGAAATTTTTTAAATATATATTTTTAAATTTAAAAAATAATAAAACATAACTAACTATAATAATTCTTGTGATTATTTCATTGCTTGTTTATATTGGGAATTATAGTTGGAATGGGCCAATGTATTGCATTAATTTAATTCAATCTAATTAGACACTAACACACAAATTGGGATTTTCTAGTTTCAGGCCGACAAGTGGGGCAACCTGTTCAGAGCCCCCCCCCCCTTTTTTTTTAAATTCTAATCTTTACTTTTCCTTTCCTTTCCGTTCCTGTCTTCATTTTTCTTTTTCTTTTTATTTTATTTATTTCTTTATTTTTTGGATCTTTCCATTGCGTCCATCTTTTTCCCTATTCGCTCAAACGGTTGATCCCTTCCTTTTTCCTCTCCACTCACCAGCTTGAATTGTTTCGCTTCTCTGTGTACTCTTTTGCTCTCTGACTCGTGGCAGCACATGTACGTTCTCAAGTTTCAACCGCTGTTTTCCTCCTCTCTTCATAGAAACCCCTTCCTTCGATCCTTTCACAAATTCCTCTCCTATGTCAATGTTTTTCCATTTTTCAAAGTAATTGGGTCATTAAGAAGAAGCTTGGTTGTGAGAAAGTGAATGGAGTTTGATAATAGTTATTCTGATTATTGGTTTACTGATGTTCGGCGAAAAAGAGAGATTAACGAGAATCATATATGGATAAACCCTTAATTAATTTCAATTCTATTCTATTTTTTTTTTTTTGAGTATGTTCTATTCTATTCTATTCTATAGGGTGGGTTTGACGTGTTAATTGTGACTCGTGCCCGGCCGGTTTGACGTGTTATTAGTTACTTTTTTTTCTGGTCACTAATTTATTTATAACTTGTTTTAGTTTGCTTATTAGATTTTCATATTTTTAGGATCTTATTACTTCTTACCCAGTGTGATGGAGTTCACCATATATAATGCATCAGACACTATAATTACACGAATTTTTTTTTTCTCCAAATTTAGTCTGATCGCTAAAATATAATCAAATGCATTTGCAAATGCTATCAGCATGATAAATAATGAAATGAGTAGTATAGTACAACGTACTGCACAAAGCCAGGATCATCTAGCAGAAATGGGTAATGTTTGTACAAACGAGCATTATATATTAAACCATGAGTCCATGACACATCCATAGCGAAACATTAACGATTATTATATTAAAATCCAGCATCAAGTGCCAAAATGATTTTCAAGTTATGTAGCATGTGTGAAAATAATGTTGAAACAGGCCATTCGGCCAGGTGTTCGGCCAGGGGCACAGCCGAATGATAGGCCGAATGGTTCCATCTGGACGCGTTTTCTGAAGAAAAAAGGAAAGATCTTGGCAGCTCAAACTAGGAAAGAGGTGCCTAGCACGTCCTTGGGTGTATTACATATGTTTCCTTGTGTGAGGGGTATAAAATTATAAAGAAATAATAGAGAATTATGGAAAGTGGGTGTGTGCCTCTATAGGATAGTTTTTCCTATTTATGTTTTATCTTCTCCATGTAATATTCAACAGAAAAATCAATAAAAAAGGGAGACGTGTGCGTGTGTGAGGACGTAGGCACCAAATTGGTGCTGAACCTCATTAAATTTGTATGTCTCTTTATTGTTTATGTCTTTTTTACATGGTATCAGAGCGTAGTTCGATCTAAGACCAAAAACAACCTTAAAAACTGACCATTCGGCCTAGTGTTCGGCCAAATACCAAGCCGAACAGAACCAAAACCAAGCATAGTTTGCAATGGTTAACCCCGAAAATGAAACCAAATCAATTTTGGAGAAGTTAACAGAGCTAGTAGTCGCTCAGCAAGCCCAGATGACCCAACTCATGACCTATCAAACTCAAACACCACCACCTGCAATCCCAGTAGTCCAGAGTTCAGATGTCTCAGCCTCACCAATAAGCATTAAACTAGATGACTCTAACTATTCTATCTGGACAGAAGTGGTGAGTATTCATGTCAAGGGACGAAACAAGATGCACCATCTCACAGGTGACCCTCCTGCTCCGTTGATAGATCACCCATCCTACCCCAAGTGGAGTGCAGACGACTTTGTGGTGAAGGGGTGGCTGATTAACTCGCTCGAACCGGCCCTCTTGCCCACGTACCTGTGCCACAAGACGGCGGGCGAGATGTGGAGGGCACTGGAAACTACCTACTATGATGGGAATGACGAGTCACAAGTCTTTGATCTCAACCGTCAAGTGTCTCGCCTCAAGCATACAGGTAGACTGGAAGATTACTATAATGGTTTGCAGGGACTATGGAGAGAGATTGACTACCGACGTCCAAATCCCATGACTAGTGCACCGGATATTGAGAGATTCAATGAATACCTGGAGAAGTCAAGGGTGTATACCTTTCTGGATGGTCTTGATGATCGCTTGGATAGTCTCAGGGCCCAAGTGTTGCGACTCACACCATTTCCAACAGTGGAGCAAGGTTATGGGTTGGTGAGAAGGGAGGTATCAAGGCAATTTGTCATGTTGAAAGGTGATGAAGGTAACCATCAAAACTCTATGGTTATGTATTCTAAAGGTGTTTCTAGTGCCAATTATCAGGACAAGTCCAAACTGAAATGTACTCAGTGTGGAAGAAACGGGCACGTGCGTGAGACTTGCTTTGAGATTGTGGGCTATCCAGAATGGTTCAAGGGCAAGAAGGGCAAGGTGCAGAGAAGGCCTCAGGCGAATATGGTGTCAAACAGCACAACCAGCGAGGCTAAAACCAACTATTCGGCTGACTGTTCGGCTGGAGCAAGCCGAACAGGAGGCCGAACAGTGGCGCGAGACACTCAAACAGAGGAGGCAGCCAGCTGAACTAACCTGGTAGAGAGTAGTGCGGGTCGGGCGCAGTTGTGTGCAACCCGAGAAATCAACTCCACTAATCATGATGCAGGTTTGATAGGTAACACGTCAATTCAAAGTATATCCCTTCTCACAAATCGTGGTTCGGATTGGGTAATTGATTCTGGGGCTACAGACCATATGACTTTTGACATAAAAGATTTTAAAGAAACCAGGGAACCAAGAGTTAAAAATATCTACAATGCAAATGGATTTGAACACCCAGTAAATGGGGCAGGAAGTGTAGGTATTTCACCTTCTTTAATTCTTCATAACACTCTCCATGTACCCTCCTTGACAAATCGGTTGATTTCAATTGGACAAATAACGGAGGAATTGAACTGTGTGGTTCTAATGTTTCCTGATTTTTGTATTTTTCAGGATGTCCTCACGAAGGAGATCATTGGGCGTGGTACTAAAAGAGATCGTCTGTATCACTTAGAAGACCTTAAGATTAGGAGAACTAACTTGGCTAGCAGAAATTTAAACTTGGAAGAAAGAATTTGGACATGGCATAGGCGGTTAGGACACCCATCTTTTGGTTACATGAAGAGAATTTTACCTGATTTATTTTGTGGGATGAATTTATCTAAGTTTAATTGTGAGACTTGTGTAAAAGCAAAAAGTCACCGCGTGACTTATAATATTAGTTTGAATAAGTGTGATAAATCTTTTGACTTGATCCATTCTGATGTTTGGAGACCATCCCCGGTTGAATCAATTTTTGGGTATAAATACTTTGTCTTGTTTGTGGATGATTGCACTAGAATGACTTGGTCTTTTTTGTTGAAAAGAAATGATGAAGTAGGAGAAGTGTTTAAAAGTTTTCATGCCATGGTACAAACTCAATTTGGGATTAACATAAAAATGTTTAGGAGTGACAATGGTGGTGAATTTGTGAATAGGAATTTAAGGAATTTCTTTAAAGAACAAGGGATTATTCATGAAACAACCTGTGTTGGGACACCACAACAAAATGGGGTAGCTGAAAGGAAAAATAGACATGTTCTTGAGACTGCTATGGCATTGTTATTTAAAAATATTGTGCCTCAGAAATTTTGGGACTGTGCTGTGATGATCGCGGTGTATGTCATTAATAGGTTACCCTCAGTAATTAATAAATTCCAAACTCCTTTGAAGAAACTTAGTACCTTTCACTCTATTCCATATGTCCTAAGTTTGCAACCCAGAACATTTGGGTGTGTAGCATATGTGCACATTCAGAAAAATAATAGGACCAAGCTAGATCCTTGTGCAGTCAAGTGTATCTCCCTAGGAGTTGGAACAAACCAAAAAGGGTATAGGTGCTTTGAACCAAAGTCTCACAAGTTGTATGTAACAAAGGATGTGACTTTTCTAGAAAATGAACCGTTCTATCAAGACACCACATGTTTTCCTCAGGAGGAGAGAGAAAATGAGAGGAACCATTGGTATCAACAAGAAGAAAACTCTTATGAAATGGATGGTTGTCTAGAAATTAGAGAACATGAGAATTTGACCCGTGTGGGTGTCCATTCGGGAAACCATTCGGCCAAATGGCAGGCCGAACAGGGAGAACAGAGAGAGAAAATTGATAATTTGGAGGAACATGGTCATTCGACTCTGCGTTCGGCCGAACAACTCACAGAATGGGCCGAACAGATGAGGGAATCTGATTTCAATGATGGACTTGACTCCCAGGATGGCCCAGATGCACAAGAGGAAGAAGTGGATGAAGAAGTGATACAGACTGACCTTCTACAACCCCAAGCATCTCCAGAGGACACTCCTGAGGTAAGTGGCTCTAACTCTAGATATGTGCTTCTACCACGTCACAATCGTGGTAAACCACCAAAGCGATATGTACCTGAAGATGGGATAAGTAAAGAAGTTGTATACCCAATTGCAAATTTTGTTACCACTAAAGGACTACCAGAACCACTGAGAAAATTTGATGACCAAATATTGACTATACCTATACCTGGAAATGTGAATGAAGCCTTGAATGATCCTAATTGGATAAGAGCAATGAATGAGGAAATGAAAGCTCTATATAAGAATGAGACCTGGTCCTTGGTAAATTTGTCTAATGATAAGAAACCAGTAGGATGTAGGTGGGTGTTTTCAATAAAGTATGGTGCTGATGGTAATGTTGAAAGATACAAGACTAGATTAGTTGCTAAGGGGTACACTCAAACTTATGGGATTGACTATCAGGAGACCTTTTCTCCTGTTGCAAAACTAAACACAATTCGAGTGTTGTTGTCTCTTGCAGCTAATTTAGACTGGCCTCTCCACCAATTTGATGTGAAGAATGCCTTCTTACATGGAGATCTGGAAGAAGAGATCTATATGGAGCTACCACCAGGATTTGATGAATTAAAGGCGCTCAACATGGCAACCCAGGACAAACAGAGCCTCTGTTCGGGCAGGAGCAGGCCGAATGATCAGTCGAATGGAAGGCAAAGTGGCCCAGAAAGTAAGGTGTGCAAATTGAGGAAGGCCCTGTATGGGTTGAAACAGTCTCCACATGCCTGGTTTGGAAGGTTTTGTCAAGCAATGAAGAAATATGGATTCATTCAAGAAGAATCGGATCACACTCTGTTTTATAAAAGGAGATATGAAAAATTAACTGTACTAATTATCTATGTTGATGACATGATAATTACATGTGATGACACGGAGGAGATCCAACGACTTGAGGAGAAACTTTCCAAAGAATTTGAGATGAAGAATCTGGGAGGTCTGAAATACTTTCTTGGAATTGAGGTGGCTCGATCTAGCGAAGGTATAGTCTTATCCCAGAGAAAATATATCTTGGACTTACTGGCAGAAGTGGACATGTTAGATTGTCGTCCAGCAGACACACCAGTGGTGCAAAATGAGAAGTTGGACGAATTCCTAGATCAAGTTCCAACCAACAATGAGGGATATCAAAGATTGGTAGGGAAACTAATCTATTTGTCTCATACAAGACTAGACATAGTCTTTGCAGTGAGTTTGGTAAGTCAATTCATGCATAACCCAAGTGAAGCTCATATGGAAGCAGTAATAAGAATCATCAGATACCTGAAAGGCTCTCCTGGAAAGGGAATACACTTTAGGAGGAATGGACATCTTGACATTATGGGTTACACCGATGCAGATTGGGTTGGTAGTGTCACTGATAGGAAGTCAACCTCAGGGTACTTTGCATTTGTAGGAGGTAATCTTGTGACTTGGCGAAGTAAGAAACAAGGGGTAGTGGCTCTTTCAAGTGCAGAATCTGAACTCATTGGTGTAGTGAAGGGTGTGTGTGAATTGCTGTGGATAAAAAAGTTTATGAAAGAACTTGGCTTCAAGTCAGGGGGAGCTATGACATTGTGTGTTGATAATAAAGCAGCGATTGACATGTCTCACATTCCGGTCCAACATAACATGACTAAACATGTTGGAGTCAATAGGCACTTCCTCAAGCAAAGCATAGATCTCAAGATCATTCAGTTGAAGTTTGTGAAGTCTGAGTATCAACTGGCTGATATTTTGATTAAGGGAGTTACAAGTAATGCGTTCAAGACTGTAATCAGCAAGTTTGGTATGACAGACCTGTACATACTAACTTGAGGGGGAGTGTGAAAATAATGCTGAAACAGGCCATTCGGTCAGGTGTTCGGCCAAGAGCACAGCCGAATGGTAGGCCGAATGGCTCCATCTGGACGCGTTTTCTGAAGAAAAAAGAAAGATCTTGGCAGCTCAAACTAGGAAAGAGGTGCCTAGCACGTCCTTGGGTGTATTACCTATGTTTCCTTGTGTGAGGGGCATAAAATTGTAAAGAAATAATGGAGAATTATGGAAAGTGGGTGTGTGCCTCTATATGATAGTTTTTCATATTTATGTTTCATCTTTTCCATGTAATATTCAACAGAAAAATCAATAAAAAATGGAGATGTGTGCGTGTGTGAGGACGTAGGCACCAAGTTGGTGTTGAACCTCGTTAAATTCGTGTGTCTCTTTATTGTTTATGTCTTTTTTACAGCATGCGTGAATGCTGCTCCAGTTCTCACCACATCTATAGCAAAACTGAAAACCGCATCTGCAAAGCAAGGAAATAGTTTCTTTTAACAGAGTGAATTTTCTAAATACAAATTAGTCGTTCCAACAAAACCATTAGACCGGTTTTGACTTAAATTGACCAGAATTTTAACTCTTTGACCAACTTTGACCAGGTTTGACCAAGTTTGACCGAATTTGATCTATTGACTAGTATTTGACATCTCACCCGTTCTCTGTAATAAATATAATATTCTTCAAACCGCTTGCGAAATTGGAAAAATGTTTTCAAAATCAAATTTTGACACCTGTTGCATACCATTCTCCATTTTATCACTCGTGTATATATATATATATATATATATATATATATATATTTGGATAAACAATAATAATTTAATTAATAAAGATGGAAAGCATGCAATCTGCAACCTATTCTTCTTTGTTTTGAAATAAGAGACTACTTATTTATAGATGTATTAGTCCACTCTGTAAATTAGAGTTTATCTCTCTTCTGTGTCCAGCGGAAATTGAACCCGTTACCTTTAGAATAACAGCGGAGCCACTGGCCATCTGTATTGGACTCCACGTTCACCTATTCTTCTTTGTTACGTGTCCCTTATATGTTGACCATGAATTAACTTGCTTTCCAATTTCTCTTCTCACGCATGTCTCTTGGATGAATAAGTCCTTCCATTAACAATATACCACGTTCAATCTCTTTGTTTGAAAAGCCGATAGAAAAGAAAAAGCCTAAATATCAAATAATTGAAGAGATGATTTGTAGTCGGATTGATTGGTCTTATTTGAAATTCAAGTCTACGTCGCACTCAATCACATAGTTATTCTGATTTGATCCGCTCAGGTAACCAAACTTTTTTGTATTTAATTTAGTATTGATTGATTTATTTATTAATCATTTGGTTTTGGAATTGATTTGTTTATCTGAATTGTGATTGTTATATTTTATGGGTTATTAGGTTTGGAAATTAAATCTGAAATCTAAATTTTTAGTCCTGATTCTCATGAGTTCGGGGAGGGGCCGGTCCTGATCCTCCGGAGTTCGGAGAGGCACCACTCTGACTGACTAACTAGATCCGCTTATCTCTGTAAAATGTATTATTTGTTATGTGGATTAATCCGGTCTTATTGAAACTTGTTGTATAATAATTAAGTATAGAGAAGTTGCGTCGTTAAATAACCGGTTACTGAAATTTGTACCTGACTCTGTTTGTTTTTTTATTGCGACGTAGGTTAACGAATCGTCGGATAGATGCAGAAGATATCATTCGTCCTCACGCCCCGCGTCCCGTTGGTGTAGGGTGTGATATATAATTAGGTCTCGCTTGTTTGAGCTAATAGGTATGTGACATCCCTGAATTTTAAGACCTATTTACAATACTTCAGAACTTTGAGGTCCTATTTGAAAAATGTCAATGCTTATCCATTTGAAAATATTCATTTGATCTTATCCATTATGAAAATATCATATTGGAAATATCTATTTTTTTAGCCACTAAGTCAACAATATTTTCAGAAATGACCATTATTATCTTCTAAAATAGCCACCAACCAATTAATATCTACTTATTTCGTTATTAAGTAAGCTAATATTTACCTTCTTAGCCGTTAAGAAACCTTCACTATAAATAGACCCCAGCCTTATTCCATTCATTTTGTATATTATTTCTCTTTCTCTCTCTCCCCAGTCAACTTTAAATACCGTCTTGACTTTGGATAGTCGGCCATTTGAAATTCGAGTTCTACATCGCAGTTATAGTCATCCCGATTTGCTTGTGCTTCTGGATCGCTCAGTCAGGTAACCGTACTTCTTTATGATTAGTTTCGTATTGCTTGATTTGATTATCGATTGGCTTTGTTTGCATGTGTTCGCTCGTATGTGGTATGTTTTACGAGATATTGGGTATAGAATATGGATTCTGGATTTGTTTGTGTATGTGGATTTGAAATTTCCTTTTGCCTGCCTAGGGTTAGAGATGAGTCTCTTTTGCCTGTCCTCGGGTTAGGAAATTATGTGAATGATATGATTAATCTAGACCCGATAATCGTCGTGAAATGTATGATTTGTTATGTGGATTAATCCAGTCATGTTTAATTTGTTTTATCAACTAATATAGAGAAGCTGCGTCGTTAAATAACCGGGTACTGAAATTTGTAGCTGACATCCGTTTGTTTTTGTGCTTGCGACGTAGGTTGATGGACCGTCAGATGGATGCAGAAGATACCGTCCCACCGTCACGCCCCGTGTGTCGGCGCGGGATGTGACAAGGTAGGTCCTAACTTAGTGCTTGATCTAACCCCATTTGCCTCTGCTTAATTTCAATAAGCTAAAAGACCCAAGAATCCAATTGGAAGTACAATTAGAACTACAAAAATTAACAATTCTAGCATAAGCCAAAGATCTGGATCGATCTACCTGTCGGGTCTGATGAAATGTCTTGCATCGCTAGTTGGCTTAATAGAAATCCACTTGTATTATCTTTTGGTCGAAACTATACTTGACCTATTTGCTAGTTGGCTAATAAGAACAACCACCACAATTACAATAATGACTCAGATATGGTCCACTGCACTCCAGGAAATTTATAGGACGATAAACAAAGAATTCTTGGCCTCTTTTAATCAAATCTCCTATGTACTTTAGAGACGCGCGTGATGCACACAAGACACCTGGTTTTCTCATCAATTGAATTTTCACAAGGAGACCCAAATGCACGGTGGAAATGGACGGGACGGTCAGTAAAACAATCCAAGACACCAAAGCATGGATCACAAACTGCTAATAGTTTTTAGAAAGTTCGGAGTTTTAATTTCATGAATTCTATATAGTTTGATGGTGTATTTTCTTCTGTCTTTTTTAATGTTTTCTTTTTACCTTGTATGAAACATATTCGTTCAATATAATTGTAGGAGAGAATCATCTCTCTACTTTCAAAAAAAAAAAAACAATAATTTAAAGATAAAAGCACTGATGTTCTCCATTTAGTCTTGATCAAGACCAAGAAACTCATTTCATTAGACATAAGTACGATTTGAAAATCATAATGGTATTTGCAATATAATCTCTCCTAAACTTCTAAGGTGATTAAGATTAAAAAAAAAAAAAATCAAGAGTTATGTATTTTGACAAGTCAATTACCTGCAAGTGATGTGCACGCAACCATCTTTCTTCTCCACATAGTACTGTGCAACTAGGGCACCTCCTCCATTTCTTCTCCTTGGCCACTTGTATCACTAGGAGATCATCCTTACCTCTCTCATCTTCCCCTAGTTTACTGGACTCCTCGCAACTCAAGCCTGAATGCCATGCTACCTTACAGGCGGCACAAAACAACCTCCGGCAATTGGGACACTCAGCGTGGGTCACGATTTCGTCTCTATCATCCACCATAAATGCCGAGCAGTCCTCAAATGGGCAATAAAATTTCTGTGCACCTTGCACCATTGATTCGCATACTTCACACTCCCATCTGGTGTGCAATAGAATTATGATAATTATTCAAGACAGATTTTCGAAACCCGGCATGGGGGTCCTTTGTGAAATTTAATTTCTAAACAAGTTGGAGAGCCTGATGATATGTTAATTACTCAGCCAATACGTACATAATTGGGCATGCAATTAAATTAAATTATATGTTTAATGAATTGTTCATTACTTAACCTTTCGAAAACCTCAGAAGGAAGTAATTCCCGGCACATTCCAAGTTCCAGAAGAGCATTGCAATTCTCCTCGGGGCAATTGACAGCCGGTATATTCTCTTGGATTTTGGTGCTGAGGTAATGGCTAAGGCAGTCACGGCAGAATACATGGGTACAATCATTGCTTGTCTGGAGCAGCTCTTCAGAAGGTAAGGTATTCATGCATATCTTACAAAAAAGCCGAACCAAAGACGAGGATGAAGATGAAGATGAAGAAGCTTTGTCTTCCCTTAGTTTACCAAACTCATCACAACTCAAGTCCGAATGCCATGCAACTTTACATGCGGCACAAAACAACCTCCGGCAACTGGGACACTCAGAGCAGGTCACGGTTTCTTCTCCATCATCGGTCATCAATGCCGAACAGTCCTTGAATGGACAATAAAATTTCTGTGCACCTAGCACTATTGATTCACATAATGCGCTTTCCCACCTGTTGTGCGATAAAAATATTATGAATTTGAGAACTGTTCAGTTGATTGTCATTACGATATATTAGAATTTAGAAGGTTTGAAGAATGAATATAATATTTTTGTTCATGGATTGCTCGTTAATCATGAGACTCTTTGTGCATTTAAAAATATTACCCTGTTACTGTTTGGAGGCCAAGAAGCCTTTGGCTCTCTGTATATAAAGGGGTTGGTCCCCAAGGGACAAGATAATCACGTTGCTGGCTGTATACATGTGTTGATAACAGCCATCTTCAGCCTCTCTCTCTATTCTACCAAGTATCCTTTTGTACTGAAGTTAAATTAACTTCTGAACAAACCAAAGAGAGAGACATACCTTTCTTCTTGCGCCAAGCTATGTAGCCTGCACAATCAGTCTTCTTGTGTCCCTCTTCGCCACAGAAGAAACACCCATTTGGATTCTTTGGCTTCTTGCCAGTCTTCCCCTTATTGGGTTCCTTCTTTGGCTCTGAATTAGCAGTCTTTTTCTTATTTTGTTTCTTCTTCCCATTATTTTTGGAAGTGGAAGCAACGTTAGCATTATGTGTCTTATCAAGCTTCAACCTTTCCTCTTCTTGAACTAGATGTGAAATCAGTTCATTCAGAGTCCACTTGTCCTTAGTGCAGTTATAAGTAACCTTGAAATGGTTATACTGACTAGGGAGAGAGTTAAGCACTAGACACACCTGAATTTCTTCAGATATGTCTAACTTAAGGGCTTGTAGCTTTGAAGCAAGATTAGACACTTCCAAAACGTACTCACGAATGTTGCCTTTTCCATTATACTTTATAGAGGTGAGTCTTGCCATGAATGTACAAATCTCCGATTTCTCATTCTTGGCAAATCTCTTCTCAATTTCTTCCAAGCATGCCTTAGTCTCATCGGAATCAGAAATGGTACCCCTGAATGCCTCTGGGATTGTCTTCTTTATGATCATAATGCCCATGCGATTGGAGCGATTCCACTGAGCCACACTTTGAATGTGTTGTTGATTACTCTTAGCAGTAATCTCAGGTGGTTTATCCTCCCTAAATGCAAGGTCAAGATCTAGACAACCGAGAACTATCATCAAGTTCTCTTTCCATTCCTTAAAGTTGGAACCAGTCAGCATGGGTATGCTGTTAATGCTAGCTGGAATATTTGCTAAAATAAACCAAAGACAAAATACACTAATATTAATAACCATAATGTATAAGTTAAATCATAAAATATAAAGGTCTAAATCCCATCAACTAGTCTTTATTCATTTGCAAGTGCTCTTTGGAGTCTCCAAGCAAACTTCAATCAACTAGATGTAGTATCAAATGTAACGATTCATAACATATTAATTAATTAACCTTCCTTTGGGCCGATTAATTAATTATATGCAAAGCCTTATAATCATTACCCATTTGATTCTACCAAAACATTGTACATGTAGTCTTTTAAATTATGTCCTTCCTTTGGGCCGATCCATAATTTAGAAGTTACATGTACCTTAATACACTTTGTACTTGAGCCTTTGAAACAACCATTAATATGAGAGCCCACTTTGGCGAGATGATATTAATATTGGTTCAATTCTCAAAATACAACTCAAATTACCTTTATATTAGACTTAAAATATACTTAATCCTAGACTTTTCACTATGCACATTTATCCTAATATGAAAAGCCTAACTAAATACTGACCTAGGATGATATAGACTTAGGACCCAGTTGCAAACCCTAAGGTATACACATTGAATCGTATGAAATACATACGAACCAACAAACATGGAACGGACCGTTTTGGTGAGAGAACGGTCCGCCCTAAATAGACCAGAAGAGAACCAAAGAGAGATATGACCATACAAGCCAGTACGAGTCATATTGAGGTAAGAAAAGAAAGCGGTGGTCTCCCGTTCAGCCAGCAGCCATTGAAATTACACCACATCCAGGCAAGATTCCCAGAAAAGGCCAGGGTCATATGGACACTTTAGGCGCCGACCTTATTTTCTGCGACAGAACTTGTCCTCGTGACAACATGGTGTAACCCAACGCTTACAGCTCTTACTAATGAAAACCACGGCAAAGAAGAGAAGAGGAGGGATGCATAAAGTGTCATTTGTACCTTACTAGTACAAACAACTTGAATTTTGGCTTAAAACCTAACAATCTGGTTCTGGAACGGACCGTTCTGGTTGTAGAACGGACCGTCCTATACTCTGGTCAATACCTAACAGTTTGCAACCAAAACTGAAGTGGAACGGGCCGTCCCGGAGTGGAACGGACCGCCTGAAAACCGCAGAGAAGAGTAGAATTTGTCGTCCTAATCTAGGTCGAGAAACCCTAAAGATTTCTCTCCTAACTTGACAATAGATCTACTCTAAATCTAATTCATCCAATTAGGTCAGATTTTAACCGATTTTGAATTTTCAAAACTTTAACTTAATTTTCAAAATCTTTTCAAGCAATTGCAATTTCACAAACAATAAGTCTGGCACAATAACTTAATAAACAATGGAGCGGTCCGTTCGAGCCATGAAACGAACCGTCTAAAAGCTAGATAAGTCAGAAACAGTTCAGAAAAAACAATCCAGAAAAAATTCCAGAAAAAAGTCTGGAACGGGCAGTCCCAGTCCTGGGACGGGCCGTCCCAGTCCAAGGAAGGGCAATCCCAGAGGCATTCAGGGGTACCATTTCTGATTCCGATGAGGCTAAGGCATGCTTGGAAGAAATTGAGAAGAGATTTGCCAAGAATGAGAAATCGGAGATTTGTACATTCATGGCAAGACTCACCTCTATAAAGTATAATGGAAAAGGCAACATTCGTGAGTACGTTTTGGAAGTGTCTAATCTTGCTTCAAAGCTACAAGCCCTTAAGTTAGACATATCTGAAGAAATTCAGGTGTGTCTAGTGCTTAACTCTCTCCCTAGTCAGTATAACCATTTCAAGGTTACTTATAATTGCACTAAGGACAAGTGGACTCTGAATGAACTGATTTCACATCTAGTTCAAGAAGAGGAAAGGTTGAAGCTTGATAAGACACATAATGCTAACGTTGCTTCCACTTCCAAAAATAATGGGAAGAAGAAACAAAATAAGAAAAAGGCTGCTAATTCAGAGCCAAAGAAGGAACCCAATAAGGGGAAGACTGGCAAGAAGCCAAAGAATCCAAATTGGTGTTTCTTCTGTGGCGAAGAGGGACACAAGAAGACTGATTGTGCAGGCTACATAGCTTGGCGCAAGAAGAAAGGTATGTCTCTCTCTTTGGTTTGTTCAGAAGTTAATTTAACTTCAGTACAAAAGGATACTTGGTGGATTGATTCGGGTGCTACAACTCACATAAGTATCTCTATGCAGGGTTGCCTGAGCTGCCGCAAGCCAAATGATGGTGAAAGATACATCTATGTGGGCGATGGCAAGAAGGCACAAGTTGAAGCTATTGGGCATTTTAGATTGTTACTTAGGACTGGATTGTATTTGGATTTATATGAGACTTTTGTTGTACCGTCTTTTAGACGAAATTTAGTTTCTATTTCTGTACTGGACAAATTCGGTTACTATTGTTCTTTTGGAAATGGAAAATTCAGTTTATCTCATAATTCTAAATGCGTTGGATCTGGTTTTCTTTCAGTTTATGACAATCTATATTCTTTGGAAACTATTGCTTCATATAATGAATCTTTGCATACAAGTACTAGAAGTGTTAAGCGTAAATTAACTCATGAGAATTCAGGTGCACTTTGGCATAAGCGTTTAGGTCACATTTCTCCAAAGAGAATTGAAAGACTTATGCAAAGTGAAATACTCGATCCTTTAGACATGACTGATTTAGGCCCATGTAAAAGTTGTGTTAAAGGAAAACAAACCAATAAAAGGAGATATGATGCCAATAGAACGAGTGATGTCTTAGAACTGATTCATACGGATATTTGTGGACCATTTCCTACACCTACAAGGAATGGTCAAACTTACTTTATCAGTTTCATAGACGATTATTCAAGATTTGGTTATCTATATCTATTAAGTGAAAAAGCGCAAGCTTTGGACGTGTTCAAATCATTTAAGGCTGAAGTTGAGTTACAACTCAACAAAAGGATTAAGCAAGTCAAATCTGACCGTGGTGGTGAATACTATGGTAGATATGACGGTTCAGGTGAACAACGTCCAGGGCCTTTTGCTAAGTTCCTAGAGGAAAATGGCATTGTCCCTCAATATACCATGCCAGGATCGCCTAGCATGAATGGAGTAGCTGAAAGGCGAAACAGAACATTGAAGGACATGGTTAGGAGTATGCTCAGTCATACTAATTTGCCAAGATCTCTTTGGGGCGAAGCGCTTAAAACGGCAGCCTATTTACTCAATCGTGTACCAACTAAGGCAAATAACAACAAAACTCCCTATGAAATGTGGACTGGTAGGAAACCAAGTTTACAACATTGTCGTATTTGGGGATGTCCAGCTGAAGCTCGGCCTTACAAGCCAAATGAGAAGAAGTTGGACGAAAGGACAGTTAGTTGTTATTTCATTGGATATGCCGAACGTTCTAGGGGTTACAAGTTTTACGATCCCACTAATAGGAATATATTTGAGACGATTATAGCTAAGTTCTTTGAGAATGTTTTGGTTGTGGGGGGAGATATGACACATCAGGATATTATCTTCGAGGAGGAAACAAGCACTGATCTTCAAACGGACCGTGACATGGCTGAAACGGACCGTTCCAGGATTGGAACGGACCGGTCTGAAGCTGAAACGGAACGGTTGATCATAGATACAGTGCCCAGGATTGAAACGGACCGTTCCAATGCTGGAACGGACCGTTCCAATGCTGGAACGGACCGTTCCAATGCTGGAACGGACCGTTCCAATGCTGGAACGGATCCTGTTCCAGATCCTATGGACTTGGATCTTGGAAATAATCAAGTTGAAGATAATAATGTCATTGAACAACTGCAGACACCTCAAGAACTTGTGCCTAGGAGATCCACTAGAGAGAAAAGACCAGCAATACCTAATGATTATGTGGTCTATCTCCAAGAACATGAGTTTGACATTGGGATGATGAAAGATCCTCATGATCTTCGTCAAGCTTTGGACAGTCCAAACTCACAAAAGTGGATCGATGCCATGAATGAAGAAATGAAGTCCATGTATGACAATGATGTATGGAACTTAGTACCATTACCAGAAGGAAAGAAACCTATTGGTTGCAAATGGATTTTTAAGACCAAAAAGGATTCTAAGGGTAATGTGGAAAGGTATAAAGCACGTCTTGTCGCTAAGGGCTTTACTCAAAAAGAAGGTATTGATTACAAAGAGACTTTCTCTCCAGTTTCATCGAAAGACTTTTTTAGGGTAATCATGGCACTTGTGGCACATTTAGATCTTGAACTTCATCAAATGGATGTTAAGACTGCGTTTCTCAATGGAGACATTGATGAAACCATCTATATGGTGCAACCACCTCACTTTGTATCGGACGATCCAAAGAAAATGGTTTGCAAACTTAAGAAATCCATTTATGGGCTCAAACAAGCGTCTCGACAATGGTATTACAAATTCCATCGAGTGATTCTCTCATTTGGTTTCGAGAGTAATCCGGCGGATGATTGTATATATCACAAGTTCAGTGGGAGTAAATATTCTTTCTTGATTTTGTATGTGGATGATATACTGCTTGCCACAAAAGATAAGGATATGTTGCATGAAACTAAGAAATTTCTATTTAGACATTTTGAAATGAAAGATCTTGGTGATGCATCATACGTGTTAGGTCTTAAAATACTTAGAGATCGTTCTCGAGGTATTTTGGGTCTATCACAAAAGGCCTATATCGATCAAGTACTCAAGCGGTATGATTTGGAAAACTGCAAACCAACAGAGACCCCTGTTGCTAAAGGGGACAAGTTCAGTCTTGAACAATGTCCCAAAACACAGTTGGAAAAGAAGCAAGTAAAGGACAATAAGTATGCCTCCATAGTTGGAAGCATAATGTATGCCCAAGTGTGTACACGTCCAGACATTGCTTTTATTACAGGCATGCTAGGCAGGTATTTGCACAATCCAGGAATTCAGCATATCAAGGCAGCCAAACGAGTTTTGAGATATCTTCAGAAAACCAAAGACTATGCACTAACATATCGGAGATCAGATAGGCTGGAGGTCATAGGATATTCTGATTCTGATTTTGCGGGGTGTCAAGATAGCTTAAAATCAACCACAGGGTTCATCTTCATGATGGCAGGTGGAGCTGTTTCATGGAAAAGTGCCAAACAATCCCTAGTGGCATCTTCTACCATGGCAGCAGAATGCGTGGCTTGCTATGAGGCATCATTATTTGGAACATGGTTGCGAAATTTTGTCACTGGGCTGCGTGTAGTGGACTCTATCCAGACTCCACTAAGAATTTTCTGTGACAATAACTCGGCAGTCATGTATGCTAACAACAACAGAAGCTCAGCCAACTCGAAGCACATCGACATCAAGTTTCTGTCTGTTAAGCAAAAGGTTGAGAATGACGAATTATCAATCAAGCACATTGGAACAAACTCAATGATAGCGGATCCACTCACTAAAGCATTAATACCCAAGCAGTTTCTAAAACATGTAACTAGTATGGGTGTAATTTCAGTTGAGGATTCTAGGCTTTAGTGGGAGTTTTGTTCAGTGGGAGTGCTAGATTAGATGATGGATTTAGTTTATTCAGTTATTCAGTGTATTATGTAATGAATATTTCTGCAGAAATGAATAAAGTTTCAGTTTTCAGATTCAGTTTCAGTTTTCATTCTCAATTTATTTAAGTTGACCTCACTTCAGTTTTGGGTGACCAATAAAGTTGGAAATAGACACGTGACAGTCACACTTACGTGTATTTTCCATACCACTTATACACATCTTAATTCAATGTCGTTCTTTATAATGATATTGTGATCATTGTGAGTTTAGTTGCGACGGCTTTATAGGATTAGAGGCCTGTAAATGCTATAATGTAACGAATGCTTCCTTGGTCTTCTATTATTGTAAATGATGGACGGAATTAAAGGCACAAAATCTATTACCATAAAAATATGAGCTCATTAAGTTAAGGACATTGGATAACACTAAGCATAATAGCCCAAGTGGGAGATTGTTAGATTATTTGGTGTTGGAACGGCCCGTCTCAATTTTGGGGCGGCCCGGTCCAATGCTCTGGGGCGGTCCGGTCCAATTCTGGGACGGCCCGTTCCAGACTCTGCGCCATATTAGGAAATAATCTATTTTTGGTGGGCTGATTCTGCTTGGTTTCCAAGTCATTAAGTTATATGGTAATAGGCTAAACGTGGCTGTGAAGAAAAGCAAAGTTTTGTGCAGGGGTGTGTTGCCTTTTATAGGTGGTTATATTTAGAAACAATGGCTATTTTCTGATGGGTAAAATAGGTATTGTTTGGAGGCCAAGAAGCCTTTGGCTCTCTGTATATAAAGGGGTTGGTCCCCAAGGGACAAGATAATCACGTTGCTGGCTGTATACATGTGTTGATAACAGCCATCTTCAGCCTCTCTCTCTATTCTTCCATCACATAGTTAGAGAAGGTGCCCTAGTTCAGGCATAAGGGTACCAAGGCGTGTCTTGTTCTCTTGGAAGACTTCTCTCCCGACTTTGGCACGTGGAACAGAAGGTGTAAGGTGCATACACATCACAAGATATCAAGAACTCGAGGAGATCCAAGATTCAGGCCATAGCGATGGAATTAGGTAAGCTTCCGCTCAAAGATTTAGTTTCTGGTGTTTTGGAACGGTCCGGTCTATGACCAGAACGGTCCGTTCCAACTGCTGGTTCAGCGAGTTATGTTTAAGTTTCTGGGTTGCTTATTTGACATGTTAGAACTGTTAATCCTTTGGCCTTTAAAGCAAACCCCAAACAAGTGTGTCATGCTACTGGCTCACGACGAGTGGCTCTGATACCACTTGTTTGGGGTTTGCTTTAAAGGCCAAAGGATTAACAGTTCTAACATGTCAAATAAGCAACCCAGAAACTTAAACATAACTCGCTGAACCAGCAGTTGGAACGGACCGTTCTGGTCATAGACCGGACCGTTCCAAAACACCAGAAACTAAATCTTTGAGCGGAAGCTTACCTAATTCCATCGCTATGGCCTGAATCTTGGATCTCCTCGAGTTCTTGATATCTTGTGATGTGTATGCACCTTACACCTTCTGTTCCACGTGCCAAAGTCGGGAGAGAAGTCTTCCAAGAGAACAAGACACGCCTTGGTACCCTTATGCCTGAACTAGGGCACCTTCTCTAACTATGTGATGGAAGAATAGAGAGAGAGGCTGAAGATGGCTGTTATCAACACATGTATACAGCCAGCAACGTGATTATCTTGTCCCTTGGGGACCAACCCCTTTATATACAGAGAGCCAAAGGCTTCTTGGCCTCCAAACAATACCTATTTTACCCATCAGAAAATAGCCATTGTTTCTAAATATAACCACCTATAAAAGGCAACACACCCCTGCACAAAACTTTGCTTTTCTTCACAGCCACGTTTAGCCTATTACCATATAACTTAATGACTTGGAAACCAAGCAGAATCAGCCCATCAAAAATAGATTATTTCCTAATATGGCGCAGAGTCTGGAACGGGCCGTCCCAGAATTGGACCGGACCGCCCCAGAGCATTGGACCGGGCCGCCCCAAAATTGAGACGGGCCGTTCCAACACCAAATAATCTAACAGTTACTTCTCATGTTTGAACTTTCAAGACTAGAAGAATTAATTAAATCACTGTTTTCATGAGTATATATCCTGACAAACAGGAAAATACACAGTCTTAAAATATATCAAAGCAGTCAAAAGGGATGTGGAGAAAGAAACTGTAGCCCGTAATATGACCTTAAATCTCAAAATATACCTCCACGGCTCCACATATAGTTTAGGCAACAGCCAACAAGCAAATACTGCAACAGCCAATACAAAATTGGGTATGTAAATAAGATTAATTATGTTAAAACAATTATTAATTCACCTTTCGAAAACCTCAGAAGGAAGCAACTCCTGGGACATTCCTGGTTCCAGAACAGCCTTGCAATTCTCGTCAGGGCATCTGACAACTGAAATATTCTCTTGAATTCCAGTGCCGAGGTAACGGCTTAGGCATTCACGGCAGAATACATGGGAGCAATCATTGCTTGTTTGGAACAACTCAGCAGCCGGTAAGGTCTCCATGCATATCTTGCAAACCACCTGAGCCTGAGACGAGGGAGAAGAAACCTTGTCCTTCCTTTCTGTTCGAGCTGGTGGCACTGAGCAATTAAGCGAAGGCTGAGAAGAGAAATTCCTGAAGTTGGAGTTCCTTTGCATAGTTCTCATCAGATATGGGAATCAAATCCTGCGTTTGGTTGTAATTTGGAAGTGCAGTAAAGAAGAAATCATCAATTTGGTCTGAGATATCAGCGTAGGATGGTTCCCCCATGTTTTGAATTGGAGTGCTGAGAGGCAAACAGAGATGGCACTCATGGAAAGTGTTTATATTGAGAAATATATTTCGAAGCTCAAAAGGGGTTTTATTTTTTTTAATTTTTTTTTGAAGGCCGGCTGGCAAAGTACCAACTGCAAATTTTAATTAATTAAAAAAATGTTTACAACTGTATAAAAGAAACCAGAGAAAAAGGGGTTTTATTTTTTGGGAGACAGTTAATGTAGGCGTGCTTTGAATGAGTGTAGATAGAATTCATGTCATTAGAATAGGTGTATATATATATATATATATGTATATTTAATTAGTATATTTTGATGCAAGAACGATAGAGAAAAATAATGGAAAAAGCACGAACAAGAGAGATTTTAGTTATGAAATCACACAGATTTTCAGATAGATTTTAGTTATGAAATCACACAGATTTTCAGATGTTTTATAAAGTTTTAATTCTCAAACATGACTAAACTGCCATAATAGACACGGCGACTGTCTTAAATAGACAAATAAAAAATCCTAGAAAGATAAAATACATAAAAATTACTAAAATAACCCTAAAATTACTAAAATTATAAAGAAAGGCCCAAAAGTCCATGAAAGAAGACTCAGATTGCGAATCCGAGCTAACGATTTGGCAAAACGCAGCATAGTTGGGTTTTGTTTTTCGGCTTTGGGTCACGGAACTCATGCCAAAATATCAGCCCGATCCGACTTTCAAATCAAAAGTTACATCCATTTTATTGAAGTGCGCGCGGGACCATATTGCATTATATTTTATTAGTCAATCATACTTTTCTAAATTGTATAAATAGAATTCATGTCGTCTGAATAGGTATGAATATTTTATTGCAGTCAGATACATGGTACGGTGCTTTTATGTTACTTGGTTGAATTCTCCCAATTCTATGGGAATTACTTTCTACATGTCTAAAAATTAGAGATGCACTCCCCTATGACACCGCATTCTTTTCTCATTTTTTTTATTATTTTCTGAGTGACAAAAGAGAGATGAGTGAGGAGGGTATTTTTGTCATAGGAGAGTGCATCTCTAATTTTTAGACTTGTAGAAAACAATTCCCCAGTTCTATGTGTCATTATTTTCTAATGTTCTATTTTGAATTTACCAATTTCTCCGAACTAGATAGCTAAGCATAAAGCATTTCCACAAACAACTCCCCCATTTATTGTCCTTTGTTTCTTCTCGTCAGAATGAAGTTGGCATTCTTTAACGTTCTGAAATTTAATTTCAGTAACAAGTGTTCGGTTAATTTTTAATTATCTGTTATCGAAATTATTTTTTTCTTAACCCTGGCCTGTTATTATGAGTTCCATCTTCCGAATTTTATACACTTCAAAATTACAAATAAGGTTATAATCTAGTGTTAAAAATTTTAGAAACAGGGTTTAAAAAATTGCAGAATGATGGTTTTTTTTTTCCTTACAGAATGAGGTATTCAACTTCGTTGACTTTAGATTTGATTAAGGTACATGGTTTCATTTTATTAATTACAGCCGATTGTTCCAAAAAAAAAAAAAAAGAATTCAATGGTGCAACTTATATAATATAATTTTTGAAATGGTAATGGATATATAATTAATACACTAGGAGTTGGTCAGATATCGAAAAGAAAAGCTTGGGAGTTGGTCATTTTAATAAAGTAGGATTAATGTATACCAAAATATGTTTTATTTTATAATTAATATACTAGGAACAGAGACTCAAACAGTTGAGAACCATAACGGCTTCGGGATTGATTTGGACAATCGTCGACGAGTTCGTCGTCTTTTGAAATGCGAGTTCACTGAAGTTATTTTGCTTTTACGTACCTAAATTTTTTTTTAATGCATTCTCGTTCATACGTGTTGCATGCATTTGATATGATTGCTAAGTTTCGTCGATGTTATCATTTAATTTACGGGCAAGATGAGCATAACTGAAGAGCCAGATCTTGATGTAGTGACAAAGAGCAATGCAACTTGAGTGAAATGTAGCAGATTCGAAACCCGGCCAATTCAATCCGGATCCGCTGCTGTAGTTAAGCACTGTTGATGAATAGTTAATGCATATGAACCGTCCGTTCTGCTCTGCATATCCTCCTCTCCCGTCGGATTCGTTTGTTCTAGAGATTTCCTGCCTCCCTTATATTCTCTTTTCTCTGATCACGCTGCTGCTCTCTACGGAGTACGGACCGGATAATAGAAAGCGTTCCTCATATCCTGTCCGGCTGTCCCTCTTTTCCTCGCACTCTCTCACCATCTCTCTCATAGTCATAGGTGCCCTCGACGGACCAGACAGATGCCCTTGGCTCTCCATGTGATTCGCGTACGGGCACGCCTCCAAGAAGTGCTCCTCTCCTGGCGTGTGCACCGATCTCTTTGCCTCTTTCTCCTATATGTCTTGCTGTGGTGTTTCTTTTAAGAGTCCTTTCTTTTTTATTGCTTGCTCTGATTCATTTTCCTTTGATTTTGATCTCATTGCTTCTTTTTTCCTTTGTCCATTGCAGGGTCTTGCGTGCAAGTTCACAGATTGTTGTCTTCGGCTCTCCTATCATGTTGTGTTCACTAGTGCTTTGATCTTTTATTCCGTTGGATTTACCTGGGTACGTAAGTGTTCTTTTCCACATTAGCTATCCAGGAATCAGGATTGCCATATGTAATTGGCACTTCTTATGTCATCTGAAATGTCGTCTGCAATTTCAACGTGCAACTGTTTTCTTAGGCACAAATGATAGATTTAGTTGTGGCTTGGGGCTGTTTTGGTATGAAATTAGCCACAATCTTGGTAACTTCTGGTTTTATAAATATTTATCTTTTACCTTACTATTGCGGAGAATAGTAGAATACTTGTGATGCCGAGTACACACTAACACGCTCAATCTTTCCCTTATTAATTATTTTTTTGATGTGAATCATAGCCATTTGATTGAGGACTAATTCATGCCGGATCAGGCATTATTTGGTTATAAATTAATCGTTTTTGAAGATTTTGATTCATTAGAGAAATTTGTTTCAGATTTGGCCTGAGGTTGCTTCAATAAAGGTTGTCGGAATAACTTTGGACATTATTTAAGGAAGAACAACACAAGGAAGATTACTCATTCCTGTGTAACTTTTGAGGTTGTTCAACAATAACTCACCTATATGAAATTATTCAAGAAATATCGCATTCAATAACTCAGGTGCTGGTTACCGGTATAAATTTTTAACATCCATCTATTTGTTTGTTGTTTATTGATGTAAATTGAGTTATACAAATTCAGTTTGTAAATTGATGCCAGAACACTAGGATAGCCATCAGTCATGCTAGCCATGAAGTGAATCCTAATTAAGTTTTCTCCACAATTTGTATTAGCAATTTTTTAGTTTCCTATAGTTCATGTCAGCTAATTAAATATGACCTTGGTTAAAACTACTGGAACAATGAAATTTATTTGATAGTTCTCATTTTGTGCCATGTATGTATGTAGTGCTGCTAAAATCAATAGATATGATTCCAATGCACCTGTGTGTTGGAATATGAAACCATCTCTTCTTCGTTCAATTCAGTTATTTGTGGCAGACTAACAAATTAACAATTGTGATATATTAGAATAAGGATATCATACAACAAATAAAGCTTATTGTGATTGTATGGCTCTCTGAACTCAGGTTGAGTAAAGCAATGAACAAGATATGATGGATCTACGACTACGAGTGATGAGCTTATTATTTAGTGTGAGTGGGCCAAGGTCTGTTTCCTATCTTACCTATACAAATATACTTTCTTCGTTTGGCCAATTGAGTTAATTATAGAAGTAAACTAAAAATTATCCTTCGTTTTGCTTCAACCTACTTAATTTTCCTTTCATAGACTCATTGATTTTTTCTCTCTCTGTTTTTTTTTCTAAATATCTGAATATAACATAATGAGTAGAGTTCCAGTGCCACAAGTTTAGGATGCCATCAAATGCCACGATTTTACTTTTTTATTAATATTTTAAATTTTAAAATATAAATTTTGAATCTAAACCGTTGATCTTCTTCATTTTAACGAGCGATGCATTTCCATATAAGCTTTATAAAATTTTGAGTTGATTTGGTACTTGATCTAGAGGTCAAATTAAACCACGAACGTATTATAATTAATCTATTATAATTAACCAGATTCGTTCATTTTTTAATTTATTGATCGAATATCAAATCAACTTCAAATTTTATAAAATTTATATGAAAGTGCATCACTTATTAAAACGAAGAAGATCAACGGTTTAGATTGGACATTTACATTTGAAAATATATAATATTGACAAAAAAAAATAAAATTGTGACATTTGATGTCACCCTAAACTTATGGCACCGGAACCCTCCTCATAACATATTATCTATCATCACAGGAACTCAGGAAGTGAAATGTTCATCTACCAATTCTTCGACTGGAATTTAAATAAACAAATATACATCATACCCTACATCATGACTGTCTCCAATGGTAATTCTTTTGAAATATATTAAATAAGTTGTGTGTTAGGACCCAAATCATTTGTATTTTCTCTAAATTTAACCTGGTCAAAACTATAATTTGTTAGCTTTCTGATGTCTGCCCAAGAGTCAAGCAAGTGTCCATTTTGCCCCTAAGACATAATCTCTGTGTTTAAATGAAGCATGCTTTAGTTTAGATATTATAGTAGCTATCTTGAAAGAGGCATAGATCTCAAAACAAGCACTTAGTATCTCTATTATTTCTTTTACTGTCTAATTTTCACAGAAAGGATGTGCGGTAGGATCAAATAAATATATTAGGAGGGTATATGTTTAGTTGGGTTATATATATTAAACAAATTAAATAAATTTTATGCAAACAAATTATTTGTCATGCTTTTATTTAGTCTACTCTAATCAACAACAGTGGTACCAATGGTGCAGCTGTCACTGGCTAGGTATGATTGACATTTCTGGATTAAGTTGACATTAATCTTTTATCTTCTATTTATCTCTTCTTAATTTGTTTCAGCATTTCTTTTTGTTTTGTGTTTGTATCATATGAGTTCCAGCTCGAGTTTTCAATTACAATTACTATGACCAGGTGTGGATTATATTTATATTCTTCAAGTAAATAAAAGTACATTTTTTATGAGGAGGGTTCTAGTACCCACAATTTGAATACCCCAAATGCCTCAAAACTCACTTTTTAGTTATTTTTTTAAAATATAAAATTTAAAGTTCGGATCCAAACCATTGATCTTATTTGATATAACGAGAAATGCATTTTCATATAAGTTTTATAATTTTTGAAGTTTATTTGATACTTGATCAAGAGACTAAAATATGAACATATTAAAATTAATCTATCATATTTAACTAGATTCGTTCAATATTCAATCTCTTGATCAAGTATCAAATAAACTTCAAAATTTATAAAACTTATATGAAAATTCATCGCTAGTTATATTGAATAAGATCAACGGTTTGGATTTGAAGTTTGCATTTTATATTTTGTAACAGTAATCAAAAGTGTGTTTTGGGGCATTTGGGGGCATTCAAATTGTGGGCACCGGAACCCTCCTTCTAATGAACTCTCTACATGTTCAGCTCTTTAATTTGGGACATTTTTTTTTTTTTTTTTACTTCTATAGAAATATGCTGTTTACCTTTAAGTTTTCGTTTATTACAAGACAATTGGGTACTCTTTGTATTAAAATATGTTATTGCCCTTCATATTTTCTCCTTTGATTTTGTATATTGTGCATTCAATCATAATTGTTATTTGAGCGTACAAGCAATTGTGGAATTTGTGAAAATATTACTAAGATTCAATACCGTTATGAAAAAAAATAGATCGCGCAAGTGCGTGGTCTTGCTAGTAGAGAGAAAAGGAGGCTTGAGGAAGACAGGAGTGGTGTAGCAAATGATGTTAGGGGTCGTGAATTTATGTATATCTGAACATAATTAATATTTTAATAATAAGAATACAGACCTCAATTTTTTTTTTGACAGTATACAGACGTCAATTTGATACTATGTGGGGGTGCTCGAATGACTTCTTTTCTGGTTTTTAATTTATTTACAATTGCAATTTATTTAGTCTGCTTGATAGATATCCCCAAAATTTTAGGACCCATTACATTCCATCGAGTGTGATGGTTGTGTACGTGCGTTGTGCAAAATGCATGACACATCTAACCCGCAATACATGCGTTTGCAAATATGATGAGAATTATTATAAATAACTGAAATGGGTTCTTTTTTTTTTTTTGAAAAAAAAGTTAAATAACTGAAATGAGTTGTATTGTAGACGGCAGCATCAAAGACTATATACCAAAATGGGTCATGTTGTACAAACTAGCATTATAATCCATCATGCGTCCATTGCAAAAACTAGCACTATTAGTAGTATTGTAAAGCCAGTAGCTAGTACCAAAATGACTTTCAAGTGCTGCAGCAAACGTGAGTAATGCCCCACTTTTTCCCACATCCATAGCAAAACTCAAAACGACATCTACAAACAAGAAATAAGTTTCTTTTATCAGAGAAAAATGTTTAAAAAAATAATAAATTTCAGAAAGAACAAGCAATGAATTGTGTTGCTTCAGAAAGAACAAGCAATAAGGGTAGGTACTTTTGTCCTCATGAGGTCGGACACAACCAACCAGTTAGGAAAAGCTTATTTGGGCTACGGATAGATTGGGCCTATCTATCTTAGTGCTTTGTCTAAAATGATCTGCTTCTGCTTAATTTTACTCATTGTTGGTATTTGCAAATTACAATAAAGTCTCTCCCTAACTTCTAAGGTGATAAAGGAAAAGAAAAGAACAGAGTTGAAACTTAATAAAGTTATGATCCCTTCGCATTAGCAAGTCAATTACCTGCATGTGATGTGCAAGCAACCGTCTTTCTTCTCAACAAAATACTTGCAACTTGGGCACCTCCTCCAGTTCTTCTCCTTAGCCACCTGCATCATCAAGAGATCCTCCTTCCCTTTCTCATCTTCCCCTAATTTACCAACCTCCTCGCAACTCAAGCCCGAGTGCCATGCAACATTACATGCCGCGCAAAAGAACCTCCTGCAACTCGGACATTCAGAACGGGTCACGGTTTCATCTGCATCATGCACCATCAGTGCCGAGCAGTCCTTGAATGGGCAGTGAATCTTCTGTGCCCCCAGCACCATTGATTCACATAATGCGCTCTCCCACCTGCTATGCAACGGAAATTTTATTTTACTTGATTATGAATAGTTGAAAACTATTAAGGCAGATTTTCACTATGATGTATGAGAAACTTTGAAAACTTGAATGTAATATTTTCTTATTCTCATTCATGCATTGCTAATGATTCATGTGACTCTTTGTGTGTTTAACCTGTATTTGCAAACTAAATTCCAACTTCCTGGCTTCCAAAAATTAATAAGACATGTTACGTACATCCAAGTTTCAACTTTCAATATCACAAGTAACTTACTGTTACATGAGGACATATCATGACAAACATTAGAATATATGCAAAGGGATGCATGAGAATTGAGAAGTAACAATTAAACCGCATAATTCATCCTTTAATCTCTAAATTAATATTTCTCAATAGCACCATAGGTATGTAAACAATCAAGTACTGCAACGCAGCCGTTACATAATTAAGAGTTTGCAAATAGTACTGGGTGATATTATATATGTTACAAAGATTGTCAAATATTCACCTTTTAAAAACCTCAGAAGGAAGCAATTGCTGGCACATCCCAGGTTCCAAAACTGCCTTGCAATTCTCCTCGGGGCATCTGACACCCAAAATATTCTCCTGGATCTCCGTACCAAGGTAACAACTTAAGCAGTCGCGGCAGAATACATGGGAACATGCTTTGCTCGTCTTGAACAAATCAGAACCCGGTACAGTTTCCATACATATCTTGCAAAATAGCTGACCAGCCTGTGACGAAGATGAACAAGCCCTGTCCTCCCTTGCAATTTTCACCGGCTTTGGTGAAACAGTGACGGATGAGAAAAGAACTTCCTGTAGTTGGAGCTCCATTGCGTAGTTCTCATCCGATATAGGAATCAGATCATGCCTCTTGTCGCCATTGGAAAGTGCTGAGATGTAGAAATCATCTACTTGGTCTCTGATATTAGCATAGGATGGTTCTCCCATGGTTTTCAAATGGGAATCACTTAGAGCAGAGAGGCGAGCGTAGAGGTTTACAGTGTTTTTATATTTTTTACCAGGGAGATGCTACAGTGTTTATATCGTATCAAACATTTTGGGAAAGTTTGAGAGACCAACAAGTGGGCCTCACTTGTCAGACTAACTTTTGCCTCTATTTACCTTTCCTTTCCTATCCCCTGTTTCCATTTTTTCTTTCATTGTGCCTCTGGTGTATGTGAAAGAAAGCCTCTCGCCTAAGCGGTTTCCCCTTCCCTCCCCCCAGGCCCCATCTCTCTCTTCTTCCCTCCTTTCCTTTCGATCTCTCTCTACTCACCAGCTTTGAAAGTTGAAACCACTTAATTTCATTGCCCTCTCTACTATTTCGCCACCTGTCTTCTCTGACGTCGTGGCAGCACACCTCGAGGCGGTTCTGATGACCTGTTCTCCTTCTCATCATAGCAATCCCTTCTATTACCAATTCCAATGTGTTTGCCCTTTTCCAAGTTACGTGGAAAATTGTGAGAAAGGAAATGTTCTGGTTTACTCCTGCTTTGGAGAAAAAGAGAGTAATAAGAATTTTGGATGGACCCTTAATTTATATTCTGTATTGGTACATGTTACATTTTTGTTCTTACAATCTTACTTCTAAGTTCTAACAGAAGCCCATAAACACTATCCTGCTTGATTCTCCAATCACTTCTAAGTTCCAACAGAAGCCCATAAAAACTATCAAGCTTGATTCTCCAATCACAACCTAACCTTCCGAAAAAATTAATAATGACGTTACTGTTCACACGAATTACGATAATAACGGTTAAAAATTCGGAATTTTAAAAATAACGTTGTTGGATCGGCGTTTGGATTGCCGAAAATACAGAATGCTTGGATCGGCAATTAGAACGCCGATCCAAGCTTGGATAGGCAATTGGAATGCCTATCCAAGCTTGGATCGGCATTCCAATTGCCGATCCAATTAATCCATAAAACATTGATCCGTATCTAACTTTTGCACTTTTTTTTTATTTGTAATTTTGCTTTTTAGCCCTCAGTTTTTTTATTATTACAAAACATATAATTAGTGATTAGTAATTAAATATAATTGAAACTTCTATAATGAAATATAATTATATAATTAAATTATTTATGTTAAATACATAATATTGTATATGTGTATAATACTTATTTATACATATATATATTATGTATCATATATTTTATATATTAAATACATATATTTCTATGTATATTTATTTATACATTAAAAAAATTTATATATTAATATCTACATTTAATGTATAACAAAATTTTTTTATTGGACTATTTTGAAAAAATAATAATATTAGGGTCATCGGCGAATAAATTCAACAAAAATATATTCAATTTTTTCGCCGATAAAATTATTATTTTTACAATATAGTCCAATAAAATTTTTTTGTTGTACATTAAATGTAAATAAAAATATATAAAAGATTTTTTTGTATACATTAAATATACATACATGTTGAATATACATACATTAAATATATAAAAGATCTTTTATATATTAAATTGTGCATGTTGAATAGCTTTATACATATATATTATATATCATATATTTTAATTATATACAATAATATGTATAACTATTCAACATGCTTAATTTAATTATATCCAATAATATGTATTTAATATATAAAATATATGATACATAATATATATGTATAAATAAGTATTATAAACATATACAATATTATGTATTTAACATGCATAATTTAATTATATACTTATATTTTTATAATAGATGTTTTAATTATGTTTAATTTCTAGTCACAAATTATATATTTTGTAATAATAAAAATTTTGGGGGCTAAAAAGCAAATTTTGCATTAAAATAAAATAAAAAAGTTGCTGAATTTTGTTGTTTGGATCGGCAACCCATTTGCCCATCCAAACAAAAAATTTCGGCTACTTTTTGAGACTTATTTTTATATGCAAAAAAATCTTACACAACATATATTTGCAGATTTAATTTGCAAAAGTAATAAAAAATATAGTGTACGTACACCCCACTAAGCCCCATGTATTTCTCAACTCTCAATTATCAACCCAATATTAATTTTCTATAAAAGTCAGAATTATATTGTTTTCATATTATTCTTGATTAAGCAAACATCTAAAAACAATTGTAGTATATAACATATTAAAAATACAATGAAGAAAAATTCTTAAAAATGAAAAATCCAACAATGCAAAGGATAACAGCATAATGACAGAGTAGTGTCCAAGTAATACCTGCTGCGCAGAGGACATTCCTAGACCCATTAACTCTTCCATTACAGCAGACCAAATGCGTCGGCCTCGGAAATAAAGGCCTGACTCCTAATTACAGAGAGAGAGAGAGAAAGACTTAGCTAAGTAAAAGAGAGCACAAAAAGGTTGATCAAGTTAATAGTAATGCTGAGTAGGCAAAATACATAGATAACGGAAGACTGTAAAAGAAGACATGGATGATAGATAGCAAGAAGAATAAATTGTGCTAAGAAATTTTATATACTGGTAGCAATTTCTTGATGGTTTCTTATGAATCCTAGACACTTATAGTAAAAAAAAATTCATAGAAAAATCATTAGTATAGAGTTGCATTCTCCTCACTTTATAATATCCTTCCCCAGCAAATGAGGCGCCATCACAGTAACGCACTCTTACTCTATTCCAATTGTAGAAATCTAAGAAATTTTAGTTACAACCAAAAAGATGTTGTTAGCCACGTTGGGTAGTCCAGTTCTTAATATTATACTTATGGTGCATAGAGTGGGTATAAACACAGAAAAAGGGTATTGTAGGCAACATAAAGAATATTGTACATACAAAAAAAAAAAGCAGCTACACTTGCAGAGCCTTAGAATTGACATTTCATAAGGCCAAAAATTTCTGAACATTTTTCATTACAAATGTGAATGAGGAGAGATCAATCACCAGGATTTTCTTCTGATCTGTTGCTTAGTATGGCAGGGAAGAAAATTTTATCCATGTGCTTTGACGAACCAAGAGCCGTGGTGGTACGATACATGCATGACCACTTGTCGTTGCACCAGCCACCTCCCTATATTGAAAAATGTATTATTTCATAAGAATTTTAACCCCCTAAGAAGGAAAATTTAAATTACTTCTTTTAGATTTTTACTAAAACACGGAGTGCTTAATTAACTTCCCTAATTAGTAATTACAAAATTTAAAAGTGTCTGGGGTGTGAGTGAAAATTGAAAGCTTTCAAAAAAAAAAAAAAAGTGAAAATTTGCAAGTTTGGCTTACACAGAAACATGTGCCAACACTTTGAATACCTTATTTTTTCTTTCATTATATAAGTTTTTGCTAATGAAATTTACTGTTTTGTGTTTTCCTTTTTTGGAAATGCTTACATCTACATAGGCTACACAGTTTGCCACTATTGGAGAAACAGATTTTTTTTTTTTTTTATTGATAATAGCTACCCATGAAGGGGGGCTTTCATCATTAACGAATGCAAAGGGTTCAAAACAAAATTGGGGAAACAGATTTTAATCTTAATTATTTTTCTAGTTATGCTTCACTAAGAATGAAAAACTTCCAAAAAAGAAAAAAAGAAAAATCTTACTTCAAGATCAACGAGCCAATTGTTTGCACCTCTTTGGATGTGGTAGCCAGGTGGAGTTCCATCCAAGCACACTTTAAATTAGCAACAACTAATTAATTAGGCTTATATGTTGGTTACAATAGAATAGAAGATATAAACGATAATTCTTAAAAGTATATTTATTCCCACAAAATAAAAAGCAACTGCTTACTGCTGGTTACTTTAATATCCCGTTTTTTTTTTTGGTATAAACTTTAATATCCCGTTTTGAGACCTATAAACTTCTTTAATGCGATGCTTGTTTTCCTTAAAAAATAAAATTATTTACTGTTAACTCTTATTAGTTATTCCCCCTTTTTCCTTTTTAAATTTTAATAAAATCATAAAAGTAGGCTTGGATACTTTTTTTTTGCTTAAAAAAAGTAATGGGGTTTGCTTTCCAATAGGATACAGTGAGTTTGGTGTTAGTTAACATCAGTAGGAAAAGACTCGAATAAACAGAGTTGATTATAGACTGAAATCGAAATAACGTGTTCAAGTTTGGACCGTTAGTTGCTTTTTCTCATTTTTTTTTCTTAAACAAGTTCATAACAGAAAACCGTCAATTCTCACTCTAATTTTGCATTAAAATAAAGTCAAAAAGTTGCGGAATTTTGTTGTTTGGATCGGCAACCCATTTGCCGATCCAAACAAAAAATTTCGGCTACTTTTTGAGACTTATTTTTTTAATGTAAAATTTGCTTTTTAGCCCCCAAAATTTTTATTATTACAAAATATATAATTTGTGATTAGAAATTAACCATAATTAAAACATCTATTATAAAAATATAAGTATATAATTAAATTATGCATGTTAAATATATAATATTGTATATGTTTATAATACTTATTTATACATATATATTATGTATCATATATTTTATATATTAAATACATATTATTGTATATAATTAAATTATGCATGTTGAATAGTTATACATATTATTGTATATAATTAAAATATATGATATATAATATATATGTATAAAGCTATTCAACATGCACAATTTAATATATAAAAGATCTTTTATATATTTAATGTATGTATATTCAACATGTATGTATATTTAATGTATACAAAAAAATCTTTTATATATTTTTATTTATATTTAATGTACAACAAAAAATTTTATTGGACTATATTGTAAAAATAATAATTTTATCGGCGAAAAAATTGAATATATTTTTGTTGAATTTATTCGCCGATGACCATAATATTATTATTTTTTTAAAATAGTCAAATAAAAAATTTTGTTATACATTAAATGTAGATATTAATATATAGATTTTTTTTAATGTATAAATAAATATACATAGAAATATATGTACATTTTATGTACATATAATAATATTTATCATATATTTTAATTATATACAATAATATGTATTTAATATATAAAATATATGATACATAATATATATATGTATAAATAAGTATTATACACATATACAATATTATGTATTTAACATAAATAATTTAATTATATAATTATATTTCATTATAGAAGTTTCAATTATATTTAATTACTAATCACTAATTATATGTTTTGTAATAATAAAAAAATTGAGGTCTAAAAAGTAAAATTACAAATAAAAAAAAGTGTAAAAGTTAGATACGGCTCAATGTTTTATGGATTAATTGGATCGGCAATTGGAATGCCGATCCAAGCTTGGATAGGCATTCCAATTGCCTATCCAAGCTTGGATCGGCGTTCCAATTGCCGATCCAAGCGTTCTGTATTTTCGGCAATCCAAACGCCGATCCAACAACGTTATTTTTAAAATTCTGAATTTTTAACCGTCATTATCGTAATTCATGTGAACAGTAACGTCATTATTAATTTTTTCGGCCTAACCTTAGCCTCTGCCAAGGAAATGCTACCAGAATAAGCCAGACTAGTGGTATATTAGGTTCTTTTTACAAGGTACAACTAGGTGTATGCCATTTGAGCCTGAAATGCACAATTAATTTATGACCCAAGAAAAATTTGTATCTAGTAAAATAAACGGGCCCAATGGCCTTTTTTCAAAAAAAAAAAAAAATTTACGGCCCAAGCATACTGACGTAATCACCAAATATTAGAAACTTTATAACATAAATACATAATTACATAAATATCCAATTTCGAAACTAAATAAAACAGAAATAAGTTATACATACAAGTAAAGCTTCCTAGCTACTCTACAATCTATGTTCTCTCCTATTTGAAAAAGAATGAACAAAATTAAAGGAACCTGGCTACGAACCGGTACCAATCATAATCCCAAAAAATTACCCAATTTAAAGATTTCGATCACTCAACAAATTTGCCTCAGCTCATGAAAATATAAGAAAAAGGCCTAAAAGCGAAAAACTAATCAGCATATAATAAAAAGGAAAAGGAAAGGCAAAAATTACAAAAAATAGCTTAAAGTTGAAAACACATTTCTGCTGATTCTCAATGTATAGGATTACAGTAAGTCTCCGGGCTTGTACAGCATTCTTTTCTCAACGAAGGAAAACACATTACACGTCAGTTTTACCCAAAGCGTGACTCATTTCGTCCCAACTCTGAATCTTATCCAAATGAGGTAAGTGTACAGTTCTTTCACTGGCCAGAGTTAGAGCATCTCCAATTGCTCGTTATAGAAGTATAATTGGATGTTAATTACATATATATTGCTTCTATTTCGTTTAATATATATTTTTATTTCTAATCATAATGTTTGCAGCATATCAAGTAATATTTATTTGTTTACTTGGAGATGAGCAAATATTTATTGCTTCTTTTCTGGTTATTAATCTATTTATGATTTGTTTTAGTTTGATTATTAGATTTACCAAAAATTTTAGTATCTATTACATTTAGTCTTGTGTGATGGAGTTCAGCATAATGCATCAGACACTATAATTACTCGTAAACTTTTTTCATATTTGCTCCGATCAATAAAATAAACCAATTCATTTGAAAATATCATCAGCATAATAAATAATTGAAACAAGTGGGTATTGTAGAAGCCAGCATAAGTACCAAAATGAGTAATGTTATAGAAACTAGCATAAACAATTACACATCCACAGCAAAACTAGCATTAATGAGTATTATTATAGAAACCAACATCAAGAACCAAAATGAGTTTCAAGTGCTGTCGCATGCGTGACTGGTACTCCAAATCTTCCCACATCCATAGCAAAACTGAAAACCGCATCTAAGAACAAAAAATAAGTTGCTTTTAATTAGAAAGTAGCTGTTTGGACACAACCAGTTAGGCCATTATAATTAGGTTAATGGGTCGGTCATAATTTAGTGCTTCATGTAACCCGCGATCTGATCTGCTTAATTTTAGTTGTAGTTTGAAACAAAGAAGGTAGCAATTCCCAAGAATCCCACTAGAAATACAATTAATATTAAAGGTACACAAATTGACCACTCTACCATATGCCAATTATCTGGGTGGGCAAGTTATATGACTTGACCACCAGTTGGCTCCCTCTTAAGTTGAATACTCTTACCTATTCGTATTTATGTTTAAAAAATGCATAATTCGGATTTAAAGTTTCACTCTCTCTATGAAACAATACGAAAAGCCACAACAACAATAATTAATAATAGATAAATCAAAGCACCTATTTCTTCATTTTGGCATCTGATCAATATATTTTAATGTTATTTTCATTTCATTAGTCTCAAATACGATTTGAAAAGTAATGAAATAAAGTCTCTACTAAGCTTCAAAGTGATCGAGATAAACAAAAAGAAAGGAGTTATGAATTTATAATTCACTTAATTAATTTGCATTGATAAGTCCATTACCTGCAAGTGATGTGCTGGCAACCATCTCTCTTCTCTACAAAGTACTTGCAACTAGGGCACCTCCTCCACTTCTTCTCCTTGGCCACCTGCATCATCAAGAGATCCTCCTTTCCTCTCTCATCTTTCCCTAGTTTACCAAACTCCTCACAACTCAAACCCGCATGCCATGCAACTTTACAAGCGGCGCAAAATAACCTCCGGCAACTAGGACACTCAGCACGGGTCACGGTTTCATCTCCATCATCCACCATGAGAGCCGAACAGTCCTTGAATGGACAATAGAAATTCTGTGCATCTAGCAACATCGATTCACATAATGCATTTTCCCATCTGTTGGGCAATAGAAATATTGTTTAACTAGAATTATGAAAACTTTCTGGGACAGATTTTCATTATGATATTCATGGATTGCCCATTTACTCTTTGTGTGTTTAATCTCTATTTGCGGTTTGGCTTGTAAATATTAATAAACCCTGTTATTTTCAAGTTTTGAGATCTCAATCAAGTATAGCTAAATTACAGAATTCATAGAATATATCATGACTAACATAAACACACAGGCTTACAATATATCAAAAGCAGCCAAGGGATGCGTAGTAATTAGACCCCAAATACTACATCACTTAATCTCTAAAATTAGTCTTTCATAATAGCATCATATATTGCTAAGACAACATACAAATATTACAACAGCCAATGCATAATAATGGTTTTGCAAAGGTAAATAACTAAATATATGTTAAAAAAATTGTTAATTTACCTTTCAAAAACCTCAGAGGGAAGTAATTCCTGGCACTTTACTGGTTCCAGAAGAGCCTTGCAATTCTCCTCAGGGCATTCGACAACCGAGATATTCTCTCGAATTTTGGTGCCGAGGTAATGGCTAAGGCAGTCACCACAGAATACATGAGTACAATCATTGCTTGTCTGGAACATCTGATCAGCAGGTACAGTATCCATGCATATCTTGCAAAACAACTGAGCCTGAGACGAAGATGCAGAAGCTTTGTCCTTCTTTGCTCTTTTTGCCAGCGGTTCTGTGGCAGTGATGGCAGAGAAGAGAACTTCCTGGAGTTGGAGCTCCATTGCATAATTCTCGTCAGATATGGGAATCAAATCATGCGTCTCATCACCATTGGAAAGGGCAGAGATATAGAAATCATCTATATGGTCTGTGAAATTAGCGTTAGATGGTTCGCCCATGTCTGTGAAATTAGCGTTAGATGGTTCGCCCATGGTTTGAATGGTGAGTAGAGAAGCAAACAAAGATGTTATTACTCACGAAGAGTGTTTATATTGTGAAATATAGTTGGAAGCTCAAAGGTTATTTTGGAGATATTTAAAGTGATGCATGCTTTTAAAGGCCGCAGGAAATGATTCCAAAATCTGATGTGTTTTCCAATTTCCAAGTCATTCGGGACATTAAGTTGCTTAGGAAATTGTGAGAAACTGAATCTAGTCTGATATATTTTTTCTGATTCTTGGTTACTCGTGCTTGGCGAAAAGAGACATTAATGAGAATTATGGATAGATCCTTTATCTAGTTTTCTATTTTTTGTGGGATTAAGATACATTTTTATAGTTATTTTAGTACAACGCCCATAACAAGGTATACAAGACGTGCTACTAGAATAAGCCTCACTGTGGCATATTAGGTATCTTTTTTCATCACAACCTGCATTTCGTGTCCCAAAATTAACATTCACCGCCGATCAGTTCAACCCAGAACTAACAATTGCAGTTTAATTTATGGCCCAAGCCAATCATATACTCACATAATCCGCAAAAATTAGAAACTTGAAGACAGAAATGATATATATATACAAAAGTAAAGCTTCAGCCATGTGTTAGCTACGAAGCTTTAACCACAGAATGCTAAATTTAACTGCCATTAAAGCTAATGCTACTTTGTTCCTTTTTCTATCTATACAATCTATGTTCTTTCCTCACTCTGAAAACAGAAAGAACAAAATAAAAGAAGCCTGTCTATGGTGGTGTACACTGATACAAAACAATGGGTAAAGCCACAGATTGGCCTACATTATACCGTTTGATCTCTCTACAGTTTTCGTCAGCTCATGAAAACAAAATAATAAAAAAGGGCTAGAACTAAAATAAAGGAAAAAGAGAAAGTTGAAATTATGCATTGCTTGCTATGGTTCGCATGGTTGAAAAACCATTTGACAATTTCATCCTTTTCTTGCTGCTTGTTACACTACAATGGGGGCAGATGTACTCCAACCCATCAGTCTTTGAATAGTCCTGTAACCACAAAATCAAATATCAAATAAGGTATGCTAGCCAAATGACATTATAAAATTCTACTCGGCTACAAGATGGATAAACTCTTTTTTGTTTTAAAACCACATTTGAGCAAATTTATCAAAGTTTTTCTCTGAGCTTGTACAACATTTTTTTCAAAGGAGAAAAAAAAGGTTACAAGTTAAAATGAGGGGTCATAATTTCAACAGCATACAAACAATTCTTAATTAACCCCCAATGAGCATTTATGTTTCACTTTCCATACAACTATGACACATTTAGTTCTAAGTCTAACATATTAATGCCTCGTTTCTCCTCAATTGTGAATCTTATCCAAATGAGGCAAAATTTGGTCAACTGTTACAGTTCATTTACTGGCTAATATATGCCTACATCTGCTTATCCTAAAATATAACATTTGACACTTGAGATTGTACTAATTGTTAAAACTCAAAAAGTATCAACTGAAGCATGATTGCGTTTATTCATGTGCATTGAGGGTACAAGCAAATATATTATATATTATGTGCACCTTAAATGTACCCAAGCCTTGCCGTCTATCACATCCGAAATGGGCCCACTCACCACAAAGCCCACAATTTACCCAATCTCCTGGGGCGCTACTGAAAAATAAGCCAAATTATTTGTTAGTTTCAATGTTTGAGAAGAAGAGATGAAAAGAGAGCTTGACATCAGATTACACCAAACACTTTAATGCAAAGAATGTTGTGTTCCCTAGTAAAACATCAAACATCAAACATCACAAATACAACATTATAGTTGCACTGACAGAAACTACCAAAATATGATAGGTGCCCCTAGAAATCTAGTCAAATAGTTCCAGTACATTTTTTTACTGTGAGGCCCCTCATGTTTATTTCCTATGAATTACTTGGGTTGACAAGTAAGTTAATTTATAGAAAATACTTAGCATAGTTGAAATTATTAAGATCCTAGTGATGACAAAGCCAGCAGAATCATATCTGATATTGTATTAGCTTCATGGAGTTATTAACAGTATTTCAGGTTATTTATTTTGTGATATACTTTAGGAGTACACAAGAAATTACCCATATTTTATTGAACTTCCAATAACACCAAACATTCATAACGACATTTGCAAATGCAAACAACAGGTCTCTGTTACTTTTGGATAGTAAAGATATGCTCCAAGGATCTATAAGTTTACCTGTACAACTGTTACAACTAATTTTATCCTTAGCTCAAAGTGTAGAAAGGATCAAAACTAATAGAAGGTTAGCTTTGAAATTTTAATATGAACCAGAAACAACTGACATACAAAAGAAAATCTCTGTGTAATCCATCAAAAGTTTGAATATTGTAACATTTTGGGTTTGATTGCAAAAAGTACTCATAAGAAAGATCAGTTGGCTCTCGAACCTGCGACACAGCAAGCAGCACTCTCCATCAACATCATCGTGTGCCAGTTCATACTCCAAAAGGTAGGTTTCATAATGCCGCTTGAGTGTGTTACCAACTCCCTGAAATTAAAAAGATAAACAAGTAAATAAAACAAGAAAAAAAAAACATCATGCATCTACAATATGACAACCTGCTACAACATACAGTCATTTTATTGGAGATTGTATGGTTGCGCATCTTTGAGAAAACTTGGCCTTTCCAATTTATGCCATTTCCCACATAGAAACCTCCTCTTGAAACCACCTGAACATCAATTGATAACTCTAAATCAATTTCAAATACCATTGAAAGAATAGTCTTCACTGGAACATCATGCAGTCGCGAGATGGCAAAGGCAACATTTGATTTGCTTTGGATGGGAAAAAGAAAATCAAATGTGCAAGCATAGCAACAGAAACTTGTAACAAACTATAACTTGTGATTCAAGATCAATACAACCAAACTATAAGGACCAGTGAAATATCTTATCAACCATAATTTGATACATTTAATGGCATTAATTGGCTTCCATGAAAATTCTTATAATGTTAACTGTAATATTCAAAGAGTTCTAAGAAGAAAACTAAAAAGGATAGGTTACCTCTTTATATAAGTTATAAAGATCAAGGCGCTTTGCATTTAGAATGGCATCTGGGAACTCAGAGAGGCCCCCTTGTGGAACCAGCTTGTTGTGTCCTCTTTGAACCAGGAACTGCATTACATCTTTCAAAAATTCCTCCTGAAACATATGAAAGCATCTAAAATATTAGAAAGCAAATATATCAAATTAAAAGACTCATGAAAGGAAGTTAAAAAATTTTAGTTATACATCATACCTATAGCCTAAAATAATTAAAATAAGTAATGACTTCACAAAAAAAAACTTTTAAATCCATGAAAGATATATATATTTAATTTTTTATAACATATGCTAAGAAAAAAAAAACTTCAAAAGGAAAAGCCAACATGGCATTATTTGAAGAAAAATTTATTTAGGAAAATGGTGATTTAAAAATAAATCATGCCAGAAAATAAAATCATCATTTTAGTTGTATCAATATCAGTCACATGGTTCATTTTGTCAATGATTATCATTTATCACTGATTCACCAATTCCCATTCTAACTAGATCAGACCAAAAATCAAATTCTTTTAAGTCCTAAGAACACTTGCAAGTTCAATGAAATTCAGTGTAATGTTAAATGTGTACTCTGCCAACACAAATCATATAACTCTAATGGGATAGGTTAATTTGACAGCTGCCGCAACAGATCAAACCGTTATCAAAAGTTAAAAAGTAAATGAGTACATATCTCTTTTATAGTTTAGGAAGATTGGGTAGTAAGTTCGGTGCAAGATTAGAATCAATGGTCAAACAATTCTCAAATTGCATCAAATTTTATACACAATCTATCAATATATAAGAAGACTTTTATTGATTTCTCTTTTTTTTAAAAAAAATGATAAATGCTTTGGTTATTGCAGTTGTCAAATAAAAGTGGTTCTCAATAATATCCCTACACAATACTAATTTACCATCCCTTTTTTTATTTGTCTGATAATCCAGTGCAGATGGTTAAATTATGAATTTCATTTAGATTGAATTGATAAACACAAAAACATAATTGAGCCTCATTTACTAAAAAATTTAAACAATAAAACTGGACCAAATGAAGGCTTGTACACAGAAGATGTTAATTTTGTGTAAAATGGGGCCTTAATTGCACAGCTGGAGCGAAGGAAGCATACCTCAGAGCAGATGCGTATTGGAAAACGGGTGCAACCGTGCTTCTTCATAGGCAAAGGATTTATTGGCACCACCGACTGAGACAATGGCTTTCTGTGTATAACCTTAGGTGCTGATCGTACCAGGTATTGCTTCACAGCTGGTATAGTAACTGGCACTGACCCTGGTTTATTCCCACTGTTTACAGCACTCGGTTCCTGCCTATTACTGCTCTTCTCAGAATCAAAGTAAAGACCAAGCTTGTGCTTTCTAGAGTGGGGTACAGGTCTCATGCTACTAACTGGTCTAGGGTTGACACCTCGTTTTGCTCTCTCCTCAGTGGGACAAGACAGACATCTCAGGAGGTGAAAATTTAAAGGGATATTTTGCAACTCTTTTTTATTATCTCTGCAGAAGAAAATGAGACGATTTGAATCTCTTCTGTCAAAAGAGGCAACTGGTGTTCCATCCAGGCTGGCAATGCCTAAAGCAACTAGGCTTCGGTATGAGGCCTCCTTTGCAAGATGCTTTAACACCTATATATTTAGAAAGTATAGGCAATTAGGGTTGGAGAAATTGCTTATCAACCTCTATGGAACAGTCATTATTTTCATCCTTCTTATATTGGCTTCATTTAGGGTCAAATGTAAAGTTGTAAAATGAACAATTGAATCCAACATTAATGTACATTTTTTTGGTAATGACTAACGAGTATTCCGATTCTGTTTTTAATATGGTTGAGTGTGATTGGAAGCTTAGTCATGTTTCTTTTTTTTTATAGTTTAGCATTGACAAAGTAAGACCAAAAGAATAAATGAATGAGAAGAGGAGATCAGTTAATAACATACTAGAATGTGCTAATGATACACAGTTGACAGTTTTCCCTACTTCCTAAAACTTATGATTACCAAAATAGATATGAGATGTGTTTGCATACATTATCGTTATGTAGTGCATGACATGCTATTAAAATCAAATAGATGGAACTATAAAGTTGTTAATTGTTAAGTTCATTGGTTTGCAGCAAATTTAGGTTCAACTCAATAAACAGCTTTCCAACTGAAAATTCTAGTTGGACAGTTTCAGTCAAGTAGGAACCAAAACAACAAAATCGTGCATTGGTTAAATACCAGGGTTGTATCTACTGGTAACTTCCAATGACTGAATAATAAATCCTATTTAGGAAGAAGCAAACCTGTGAGGCCCATTTGGGGACAGCCATTCGAACCTCAAACACAGGAGCACCACATGCCACTGTCAAGGAGTGTTGAGGCCCATAGCTCTTTTCTGAGCTTGGCACTGGGCGTACAAGTCGACTTTTCTCGATTAACTCATTTTTAATATGCATCTCCAATAGCTGTACAGTAATCATACAAGTTCCATTAGACAACTTCTAGCTATTTTTGGTACCTTATGGTTGGTTGATTTGTTCTTCACAGAATTGATGGTTACTTAAGGCATGATGACCTAAGCTCATATAAACATTTGCAACATCATTACCAAAGAAGTCTCATAGCATATGAACACTGCTTATATAAGCCAGGTGAAGTGAAGTTATAAACCACCTCAACCAGCCTAGCTTATAGATTACGTGATCATTTTGCATATGATTTTCTTAATAGACCCCCTCTAAGGCCGTGCTCCAGATTCCATCAGCAGAGGGGAGGGGAGATTAGGTAAGGTGACAAATAGACCAACCTATCTGCCTGTATTTGATCACCTTCTCCACAACTGAGTTAAGAGGAGGGAGTAAGAGGGGTGAGGAGGTAAGATAAGAGAGAGTTATCACTAGAGTTCGCCCCACATAATTAATCCCCGATTTTGGGGTGACAAATACCCGGGTAATCCTAACCTCCCCAGCCCTCCTCTAATGTCCGCTGAAATGTTCTGAAGCACAGCCTAATCTAGTGGCTTGCTCCCAGACCTATCGACTGCAACATTAGTAATTAACTGGGAGGAAATAAATCTAAAACAGAAACAAGGCAGGATTTCAGCTCAGGACCTATCCCTAAGTATAATGACATTCTAGTACTTTATTATTTTTTTTAGTGGACCTAAACACAGTCTAGAAAGAAGGCAAATAACAAAATACCTGGTCATCAAAACAACTTTCAGCACCACCAGATACTAGAAGAGATATGTGAGTAGAGTTGCAGGTTGTGAGGTCACATCTCATAGTAACTATACCATGATTGAGAGTCCCTGCTTCAAGAGGAGGGGCCGCACTGTCAGAGAGTAAAATAATTAGACAATCTTTTCCTCTTAACTTATCTCCACAATATTTTATAGTAAAATACACACTGTGAAGTAACAATTCAAAATGCATATATATAAACTTACCTTACTCGGTTCTGAAGCTTGCTTCCACGTATCTGCACAAGTATAATAAAACATGAACACGATATTCAAGCATGACACAAACATAAGGAGAAGTAAATTACAAATAAATAAGAATTCTTTTTACCCACTTCAACATTTAGAAGAGCAGATAAGCCATCTTCTAGAGAGCCCAACAAGAATGCATCCTGGAAAACAGTATAGGTTTAAAAAAATAAACAAGACGAGAGAATAACAAAATCAAGATAATGAGTTGATTGATTCAATTTGGAGTAAGAATTGAGGCATATCACATCTGTGAATTGAGGAGTCAACAGAATCATGTGCTTTACAATTCTTCATACAATGTGTTTGATGTGCTTACACCAGCTAACTGACCCAAATATTTAAATCAAACCTTCAAAAGCCCCATAATAGTGTGATACAACAGTAAAATTCACCTCCATTGTTAGCAGGTTCACTGCATTATGCAGCATATGTACCTTTAATTAATTAATTCATTTCTTTTAAGCATGGTCTTTTTTGGGCTGTAGGGATAATTAACGAAGTATATCTTTTTATCCTGCCTACACAAAAGTCTGTATGATTTAGCATGTCAATAGGTTCTTTATCAGACTTGATCCATATCTCATGCTCAAGTGAATATCATACAATTAAAACAAACAGACATGCAACAATAAGATATTTTGACAATTTTTTAAAGGAACTTACATAACAGATGTTGTAAGTAAAATTCTCATCTCTTCTGAGATGATTTAGTGAGCCTTGATGATTGGCAATTCACAACTCAATTATAAAAATTAAATTATGTTTGACAATTGACAGCACTATCAGGAACCGAACTTCTCTACAAACTAGTCATACAAAAATAAAAAATTCTTCCAACACAAGAAAACTATCAAATTGAAGGAAAAAAAAAAATCAGTGTAATTATTATTCACCTGTGCACATTGCAGACCACAAATTAGTAATCTTATATCCACGTCCTCTTCATAAATTTTTACCACAGGTGAAGTCTCCGATGAATCTTGTTCTTCTTCTTCTTCTGCCTCAGCTTTGCTTGTTTCTGGAGTAGATATGGGAATTTTTGGAGTAACACCAAGAAGGCGGGGCCCAAGCCTGATGTGGACCCTTTGACCATCAGTTTCTCTAGATATGCGATTGCTTTTTGTGCAATAGAGCCGAAATGATGCATTTGCAAGTTGAAATGCATCCCATGTATGACTAAGTGAACTGAAGCAAGACAGAACTAATCGTTAAAATCACAAAGGACTCGGAAAAAAGGAAAATAATGTTTTTATGCCCCGACAAACATTAAAATCCAATTGTTCCCTAGTCTTATAATGAAATATTGTATATATCCTCTTAAAATTTTGAAAATATTAATTAGACCCCTCCTTTTTTGTTATGAAATATATAAATTATTCAGTTTTCTTCCTAATTGAGAAGACAGCACTTCACATGAAACATGAAATTTACTATAACTAAACAAGCTAAGACATTCAACATATACCAGTGCAACATGAGCAATATCCTCTACACCTGCAAATTATATCCTATAAATCTCCTGCCTAACCAAATTGCTTCAAATCATATCCATGACACACCTAATTGCTCACCTTTTAATCTCTCCATGCTGACAAGATGTATGTTTATCATTTTTTGGCCAACAGATAAGAATGATAGGATGTAATTGATATTTCCTACGTTTGTCACAATCATTCAGGATATTTCTCATCTGCACTGTCATGCAGGGCATAAGTACACATTTTATATATGGTAGTATCACAAAAAAAAAATTTACAGGAAAACATTACCTTTGTACACATGACAACAATGCCTCACGAAAATGGGAGGCTGAATAAGACGAGAATTGATTCTTCCAATATATTACATAAGGTACGCCCTTCAAGTGCAAGCTTTGTGCAATTTCCTCACCATTGGGGACCTCTAAGTAGACCTGTAAGACAATGAGGAGTTTAAAAAGGCACACTCACAAAGTTGAAGAAAAAAGCAGAAATTGTTTTGCAGAACCATCGTGGTTTAATTCACAGAAAAGAAATAAGAGATTGGTACCCATAGTTTTAACCTAGGAGGCGATCTTCAAATAATCAAAATTTGAATTTAAAACATGTTAAAAGGTCCTATTGGACACTAAAACCAAAGAAGTCTAACATATTCAACTAACAGTCGTCATGTCAGGGTTAATTGTAAACAACACTCAACTGCAAAAACTGAGGCTATTAAAAAGTAACGACATTGTCCTGACCTTTCTTCTATTATCAAACATAATAACAGTTTGGTGTAGGATGCATATTCCAATTGTACATAAAAATAGAAAATGGTTGATGAAGCAACTCACGATTGTAGGTAAAGGAGGGTCAATAAGTGAAGCTATGCTATCTGAGGCATCAGTGGTGCCCCAAATAAGAGAACCAATCTCTTCTAAATCAGAAAGCTGCTCTCCTTGACAAAATAATATAATGGGTTGCACCGACCTCTGAGCCTCTTTAAATTGATCAAAGGTTGGATTTACAAGCTTCTGCACCTAAATTAAAAGATGTTGTTTGGTTATACTTGACTGTAGAAGTTCAAGTAAGAAACAAAACCATGGCCAATTTAACCTAACTTAACCAACTCTGGTACTAGTACATAACTATATTTACAAAACTTGGAATCATCAATTAATTAGAATACACCACCACTTTATTGATTTATCAAATGCATAACAAAAAGGTGGTCTTTTCGAGAATTCAGTATGGCCCACGTTACAGAAATTAGAAATACCCTTCAAGACTTCTGGTTTCATAACAGTATAGACTAAAATATAATTAACAAACCTTTGCACCAAAGTTACCAAACTGATCAGACAAAAGGGAGGAAAAAGAAAGAAAAAAAATGTAACCTCGACGCGGCCAGCTGAAGCAATCTCAGGAAAGGGATAAGGAACCCTTTCCTCAGTCTCTTCAATCTGTCTATCGACATAATTCCCACACAAAACAGCTAGAAGAGAGCATCTTTCTCTTGCTAAACCCTTAACAGTCGACATACCAACCCTTCTCACTTTGTCAGTGAAATCAAGCCCTCAAATTGAACGAATCAGCAGAGAAAAAACGAAGATTCTCGGAGAAAATTCGCGCGTTTGTGGCCTCCCAATTCGAAAATTGGGGAAAGGAGAAAAGAGGAGATTAGGGATTTAGATTTCGGAACAGAAAATAGAAGAGTAAAGTAAAGTAAAGTAAAGACGAGAGAGAGAGAGAGAGAGGCGAACCCCAATTGGACCTTTATTAAATTACCACACTGAAATTAAAAGAAAAAGGAAAAAAGAAACAAGTAATAATTATTATTTATTACACCAGAAGCAAGCAAGCAAGCAACGTCTCCTCCTCTCGTTATAGAAAAAGCAAGAGAAGAGAAGAGAAGAGGGTAACAACTAACAACTATTTCTATTTCTATTTTCTATCTATCCATCTATCTAAAGGTCTATCTATAAAGACAGATAAACTCCAAATCGAACGAATCAAACCCAGTCAAACTAAAAACAGAGACCAGAGAAATTGAGTTGAGGCAATAAATTAACCATAATATCAATCAGCCGACAAAACACCCCCACGCCATAAAAGAGCACGAAATCATAATAAATCTCATCAGTTCTCTTTTCTCTCTTTTTTTTCGGATTCGATTCATAGATGCTACCAACGATCCCAGACCCATGATGGCGATTGGCGATGCCAACGCCTGATCCATGTTGCAATTCGTAGATTCTCTGAGTGCGAATCTGAAAAGTGTAAGTGTAATTATTAGTGATTTGGGTTGGACTGAGAGGGTTCAGGGATCCACATCCTCAGCAGCCAAATTCTTGGCTGCTCCAAACAGCCATCCTCTTTTTTCTTTAATATTTCAACATTTTAAAATTCAAATGTTGAATCTAAACCGTTGATCTTGTTCAATTTTACGGGCGATGCATTTTCATATAAGTTTTATGAAATTTGGAGTTGATTTGATACTAGATTAAGTGGTCAACAAATGAACGAATCTGGTTAACTATCACTGATTAATTCTAATACGTTCATAATTTGGTCACTTAATCAAGTATCAAATCGACTCCAAATTTTATAAAACTTATATGAAAATGCATCGCCCGTAAAATTGAACAAGATCAACGGTTTGGATTCAACATTTGAATTTTAAAATGTTGAAATATTAAAGAAAAAAGAAGATGGCTGTTTGGAGCAGCAAAGAATTTGGCTGCTGAGGATGCGGGATCCGAGGGTTCAGTGTTGATTTTCATAGTGCTTGGAACATATGCGTAGAAATGAGACAAAATCAAGGGGTTGAAAAGAAATTTGTAATATTTTGTTGCTTTTATATACTTTTATTTGATCCCGTTATTAACTTATTATGGGTTCCTCTTGCTCCAAGGCTGCTACTGAGTACGGCACGTGCTGCATTCCATGTCACGTGATTATACTGTGGTTTTGAGGTCACTCATATCTGTTATTATTATTTTATTATTATTATTATTATCACTTGCAAAAAGAAAAATTGTTAAGTTATCACTTCCAAATATCTGTTAGATTATACCAAAATTTTTTAAATGCGGACAAAGAATATAAAATAAGAACCCTCTGATTTTCTTTTAGGGTCGGGTGGCAATCATACGCCGACAATTTTATTAATAAGAAAATTAATTATAGAAAGTACAGACAAACAAAAAAAAAAGAAAAACTATTGCCTAATAACTATACAGGTAGAAAAAAAGAAAACAACTAGAAATTAAGCATGATCTTTCCAAGAGCGAACACAAGTACAAATATCCTTGAGTAAAAAGTAAGGAGTAGTGTCGACATTCGAGAAAATTCTCTTATTGCGCGTCTTCCAAATATTCCAAGATGCTGCCACCCAGATGATATCCCAATCTTTAATAGACGGAATTCTGAGAGAGCCAGAAATCACCAATGTCAAGTGTAAAGTCAAGAAGTGGTAGTTTGAAGCGCTGTTGTATTAAAAACCAAACAGATATTGCATACTGGTATTGCAAGAAAAGGTGACTAGTCGTCTCAAAAAAATCGCCATTACAATTTGAGCATGAAGTTGAGGAGGGCCAACCTCTCACAATAAGATTCTGCTGAGTGAGAAGGCGATCTTGGAGCAAAAGTCAAAGGAAGATTTTGACTCTCGGTGGTGATTTCATTTTCCAAAGAAAAGGGTGAAATTTGGAGAGGATGTCAGTGTTAGAAATAAGTTGGTAGACACTGGCAGAGGAGAAGATTTCATTAGCAATCAATTTCCATGTTGCTGGGGAGTTACCATTGGCATGAATAAATGAGAGGTTAAACAAAGGTCTCTGTTGTAGAATATATGTTAAGCCATATGAGAATCTGCAATTGCTCAAATCATTGATATCTGTGGTACCATAAAGAATCTGGCGTTGTAGATCAAGAATACTCAGTCTGCCATTTTCTTTTAGAAGACAACATTTGGACCAATTTACTAAGCAGTGACCTCCAAAACACTTATCTTTTCATTTCCAAAAGAACCTCTTTCGAATACCCTCAAGGTGCTTAAAAGCCATGGTGGCAATTTTGAGGATTTGCATGTAGTGTAGAGGAAAAGCTGTGAGGACAGATTTTATCAAGATGAGTCGTCCTCTTAACGAAAGAAATCTTGCTTTCCATCCATCAAGTTTATGCTGAAAAGTGTAAGTGTAATTATTAGTGATTTGGGTTGGTTTGAAGATTGAAGAGGGGTCTTAATCGCATGGACTGAGAGGGTTCAGTGTTGATTTTGATAGTGCTTGGAATAAATGCGTAGAAATGAGACAAAATCAAGGGGTTGAAAAGAAATTTGTAATATTTTGTTGCTTTTATATACTTTTATTTGATCCCGTTATTAACTTATTATGGGTTCCTCTTGCTCCAAGGCTGCTACTGAGTACGGCACGTGCTGCATTCCATGTCACGTGATTATACTGTGGTTTTGAGGTCACTCATATCTGTTATTATTATTATTATCACTTGCAAATATCTGTTAGATTATACCAATTTTTTTTTAAATGCGGAGAAAAAATATAAAATAAGAACCCTCTGATTAAGATTATATCATTAATTTTAAGCATGATTTAAAAGCATCTACTACTTTTTTTTTTATTGTGATGATCAAGTTATTAATTATTTGTTAAAGGCCGTATGATTAAATTCAATGATTCAGATCAGAGCACCAATTAGTCAGCAGCTGGATTTTTTATTTGATCCAAATTATGATTTGAAATTATGTGCTTTTTCTGCCATCACTGCATTATGCAAAAAAAATAAAAAATTCATTTGATATTTAACAAATTAAAATCAAATTTTGATATTGAAAAGAAAAATTCTTCGAGAGTACTTTGCCAAAAATGATTTCACGCAGCTCTTAGAAATCGACCACGATAGTATCAGGTATGTAGTTGTAATTATTTGTGACGGCATGCAATTACTTTATTGGATTTCTGTGGTATTATTCAAATTCCGATCATAATCCCACAAACGAAAAAATGTAATCTGAGAAAAAAAAAGTGTGTATATGAAAAGATTGTACAACTTAAGTTTGGTACTTTTAAATATAAATACTTCAGTATTTTGTATGTGTGACTAAGTTTTATACGAGTCAAAATGAGTATTGATAGTTCATACGCATAGATTATTAATTAGCATCTGCATACCACACAAAGAAAGATACTTAGAATCTGTGAAATACCAATAACAACAAAGATAATAATACAACCCATGTTCGATTAAAGCTGAACCCTTATTAGAAAATACGTCCGCTATATCATTTATAGCATTGCAGGATGACATGCATTTATTTGGGGTTACATTTCACAAAAACATTTGGCACTATCAAGCACCATACATATTAGTCTTGGAATTCTCTCATAAACGACTCATGGAATGTCTTCAGTCGCGACACGATATCCGGAATCTTGCTTTCATCAGGAAGAATAGTTGTTCTTACATGCCAGGTACCGGGGACCTTCAATACCAAAACACAAAACAGATAAGGATAAAAAAAAATAAAAAAAAAAACAAAATGAATTGGGGGAAAAAAAGGATATACAGTTGTTCTTGGTATGATATAAAATTTTTCTTTCATATTGTTTCCAAATTTACTCGTACCCACAAAGTTTTATGACACCAATCCTTTGTACCAAATATATAATTGTCAAAGAAAATATGAAAGCTATTGACTTGGAATCAGCATGCAACCCATATATGAGGGTGGCCCAAATTCAATTGGCACCTTTATAAAATGCTTTCATATTCCCAAACTCTTAATTTCCCATAATACTAGGACAGAATAACAAAAGAAAGGAGCCGAAAAAATAAAATATTTGTTTTATTATTCACCTGTCCAAAGCCGGAGCCTGGAACGAGAACTAAACCAGTGGCATCAAGGAGTCGCAATGCATAAAATGCATCAGGTACCATACCAGCCTTATCAGCAGCATCAATTGCTTTGTTAGGCAATTTAATCCGAGGGAAGAGATACATAGCACCCTCTGCTTTCTGGCATGACACCCCTTCCATGCTGTTAAATGCATCCTCCAAGGCCTACACAAATTTGAATAATCGATATGCTTCCAGAAACCCATTTCAAAATTATATAGACATTATTTTATCATCAAAGCTATAACTTGGTCAACATTTGATTTAGAAATGATAAACTTTACTTGGAGGTAGATGGGGAGTAGTAAAATTTTAAAATACAAGATAATATGCAGCATATATGTACAATTCTGCAAGAGATAAATCGTAGGGAAGTAGACATAGTGTGATTATATCGACATTGCTGGGGTATTCTGTTTTGGGCATACAAAATCATTTGGAAGTTATCTTGCTGAATACTTAATGCATCTAAGGCAACAATAACAAGGAAAAAGAGTAATCAGGTACTCATATAGTTTTTTTTTTTTTTTGGGGGGGGGGGGGGGGGGCGGGGGGGCGGGCATAAGTAGATCCTTCTCAGTATATAATATCATGAATTTCAAGGCAATGTAACAATATTCAGATTCCTTTGATAAAATAGTTTATTAGACAAAGTATATCTGACCTTGGCACGTCTTCCTAAAGATGAAAGAATTGCCTCCTTTTCGGAAAAGAACAATTTATGTGATTCTTCCCCTGGCTGTCAAATTCCATACTTCATATATTCAATTAACATGACCATAATAATTAAGTTACAAAAGTATTTGTAGGATCATTGGTTTCCATCAAGATGTTTGCATCTTAGTGGACAGTTTTTCTTTCTTTTCTGATGGTCCTTTTAATTTTTATTAATTTTTTTTCTAATTTTTGGATTTTCCATTGTTTTATGGTAGGTTTAGTGTACAGATGAAGATCAAATGTTAAGTTCAAGCCTCTGTCTACCAAATTGAGGTTCCCCATCATCTGAGTAGAATATAATGGAAACAAACCTTTGGAGGGTTCATGATCAGGCTCGCAAGAATCTGACCAGTGGTGTTGGAGCAAAGATTTACAGAAGCAACCTTGTAAATCTGATCTTTTACATCCTCTCTAAAGCCACAAAGCTCTATATAACCTCCCCTTTTTCCACATTCTCCATAATACCCTTCATTACATGATGAATTATATAAGTGTAATTGCAATTCTGAACTATACATAAGCACTGAATCTCACTGGTATGGTTAAGGTTGCCGGGTACTTCCTAAACTCTACAAAGCTCTTATAATACTTTTAGTAAAAGACTAAATATATAAAATAAAAAATAATTCGTAATAAGATTGTTATCTGGTAGCCATGCAGCAACAAATCTTGTACTGGTACTTGCTGAAACCTGGGATGTAGTGAACAAGCCAAAATAGCACTAGAAATAACTTTTTCAAGGACCTTCAGCAATATGGAAGGAAATAAATTAATGCCCTAAGACAATTTCATCCCTAGGCCTACTGTACAGATCTAATTTCTGTCCTCTATTTTAGTCCATTCCTTCTAAATTCCTGAATCATTTTGGTGATTATTATTCTTCTCTGACCAAGTGTAATTTTTTATGATGACACCATTAAATCTGCAGATGAGGTTGCAGAATATGACAGGTTGACCAAGGAGCAAGTGGAAGTTGATTGTTGGATGTTTGCCCATGGGCAGCAGAGGATAAGGATACTTGCTATGAGTAGTGCGTATAATAGAAACCATCATGCTTGTAATTGATTCTTTTGTGTTTTGGGGAGAGGGAAGCCAATGTTGAAAAGTAAAACAAATTCTCAATTTACGTTGGGGGAAAGAGAGACTGCTTACCCTTAGAAATAGATTGGAATGATACCACAGAGATTTCATCATCTCTGTATCCCGATCTAATAATCCGCTTGAAAGAGATGAACTTCTTGTCTTTTACATAAACATTATCTTGGTAGACCTGCAACATATGACATTAAGCATAACAGGTCTAAGGCCACAACTTGTCACTACATGTCTTTGTTAATTTATCAGCAACAAAAAAGCTGTAAATTCTAACCTCATCTGCTAGAAGAACCAACCCCTCCTTCCGGCACAACTCCACAATTTCCTGCTGGTTTGATTCTGATAGCACCTAATAAGTAGAAACAAAGTACATCTTTACATCTGTGTATTTCTTCTGATAAAATGGCTGTAGCGGCACATGGAGACAACGTAAAGGCACAAACCTGTCCGGTGGGGTTCCCGGGATTTATCACAACCATTGCTTTCACAGATATCCCATTTTCTCGAGCCAAATCTAGCCTTCCTTTCAGTTCGAAAACTTCAAGCCCCCAATTGTTTGACTCACTAAGATAATAAGGGACCTGATGTGCATCAAAGAATACATAATTTAATATTGTCTTTTAAGTATTATGCAAATTAGCTAATAAATGTCTCTGCAAGGACGTGAATGGTTAAAGGTGCGATTGCTTTTAACAGAATTGTAAAGTGATAACTTGCATCTGTAAATTAAACCTTTACTACATTTATACGAAACAGTTAATGCGTGATACATTTGAAAGGGACTTTATATGGAGTAAATTATATCCTGGAATGCATTAACCTAGTTTTTATACCTGGTAATCTGGTATATCCAATCTATATAAACACAGACGACCAGGTTTAAATCATTGATTTCTTGGCTAGAGGGGTTTCAATCTGTAGATCAATTGACCAGATATAAGAAGCAGGGTCCTGCTTTTCAAGGATTGAACAACAGCATAAATGACCCCGCACAGCCTACCAATGGAAAAAAAAAATAATAATAATAACTTACAAGCGTACCACCATGAAGGGTTATGGCTGCTGAGTACAATGGGTATTGCGGAATTGGGCACAGAATTCCATCATTCTCAGATCGAATCAACAGCTGCATTATCATATGCACCTAAGAGAAAATAACAAAATGGGACCAGTAAAAAATATTTAATTAAGGTCATTAATCATCAGATGCTTTTGAGCATGGACCTCTTAGTTCAGTATCCGTAGAAAATAGGAAATGAAATCAAATGCAAATATCTAATTTTCTAAAATTGATTCTATTTACCGCGGCGCTTGCACCATCAGTTAAAAATATGTCCTCTGGATTAGCAGGATAACCGTCACGAAGGGCTATGCCATCTGCTATCATCTCACGCAATCCCTTTGCACCCTATTAATTTATATTCCAAAAGTTTGTGACATTGAGAAACAATAAGTTAACTACTGCCTAGAAAAATTAGTAATCAAATGCATGACTATTCTATATTACTAGCGTTCAGAGTAGTTCTACACCATGAATACATTAAATGATATTTAACTGCCATTAGAGTCATACATTTCCTACTTTTTCATTTAACCTTTTAGGATGTCATTGAGGAATACTAGGACATTCTCAAACGGATTAATAGTAAGCTGGAAACTTGTCAATTACATTTGTCTTGCTTATGGTTACAAACCACAACTTCCCATTAATTCTACTAATTTTACCTTACTGTGACTGTATACTAACAAATTAAATTCTTTCTTATTTTTTTTTCTACTATTTTTACCTTACTGTGACTATATGCACCGGTGCTTTTACCAGTCAGCGTGCTGAGAATCTTCTTTGCTCTACTTATAGCATCCGAACTACATGAATATTAATAAAATTGTCAATTTTGTAAAAATGAAACACAGAAGTAATTCCCCTGGATATGTTAATTACAAATTTAATCCACACTGTTAAGACCTTTGGGTTCATAACTAGGGTACATCTTTATCATCTTTCCTTAAAAAAAAACTTGCAATTAATTACCAAAAAGCTATGTCATAAAAGCTAGTATAGAATAACATGTGTAGTACGATGAATGTAAAATTGGTAAAATTTATGTTGTATGTCAACTATAAAATCATTGAATATAGCTAACATCTTGGGAAATTAATTGAGCAGCACAGTTTAAATATCAATGATATATTGTAAACCTTCACCTGAAAATTTTGTGGGCTTCATCACTGTCCAAGAGAGCCGGATACTCACACAAAGCAAGAACCTGAGTAGCACATGTTGCTGTTAGTATTATGAAAAATAATGAACAGTGACAGATGTTCCAATTCATAATATCTGCTAGAGCATAATTTATTTTTATTTCAACAAAAATGAACCAAGGTAAGTAGCTTTGCACAACATATTTTGTCAAGGAAACCATATATGTGAATAATAATTTTTAAACATGTGAATAATTATTTTAAATTGGGAACATTGAATGTTTGAATTTTTTTATATATCTCACAATATGTAGCTAACTTTTCTTCAGAGTTTTGTCATGTAGTTGGGAAAGCTCTGTAATATCCCAATTAAGAAACTGGGCTGTCAATTGATTAGAACCTACTAATTTGAAGTGCCTGTAATTTTGTGAACAAAATCAATACTCAAATAGTCAAATCTATAAACTCAACACTCAGATAGGAAAAACACAGAGGCGGGTCTAACTAAGTATGGCTCAGCAACCAGGTTCGTATACTAGCAAGTGATAATTATCCTTTCATGAAATTGTGCGTGAGCCTTGAGTTTGGCATATATTACTAAATCTTGAATTTCATGCATAGTTCACTATATACTGAAATTAATATACTCAAATTATAAACCTGACGAAAGAATGTTATTGGCTTTTGACCCAAAGCTTGGGGATTTCCAAGGTTGCAATAAGTTATCTGCAGAAGAAAATTGAAGAGAACTTGGTATCAACATGAAGTCAAAATTAAATACTTCTTTAACTTCTGGCCGAAGAACCTTTTTGTACCTCATCAAAAGGACGAGATCCTGGATTTTTTTCCAGCTCCTCCTGCAACCTCTGGATTACAAATTTTGCAAAGCATTTTGTCAGCCTTCAATTCAGAACAATATTCTGTTAGCTTTATTCATGTGATGTTATGTTTTTTCAACATTGTGGGAGGTCCAATTGTAGAAAACACAGAGATACCACCTACCGTTTCAGTTCTTTTTTCGTATACTATTAGTCTTTTTGGGTGCTTAATTACATAGCTAACAGTTAATCTCAATGACCAAAACAGGGACTTCTAGACAAGGAGTCCCTAAATAACTTATTTATGTCGGTAATGCCAGCTCCGACACCAGACAGCTACTAGTATATCTCTACATCGACTACTACTAGTATATCACTGCATCCAGAAAAGAGGAAAACAGAGAATTTAAGAACAAAAAGATATATCTAATTTCATACCTGTGCATGATTGAAAATCTCACCACGAACAGCATATTCACAATCCTTAACCTGTGAAACATAAATATGATATGCGATTTTATTTTGGAATTTTAGCACAGATGTAAGGATACAATTCTCCAGTAGGATTCATATACCGTCATTAAACTTACTCTATAATACAAAACAATCATTAATTAAATTTACTTTTATATCAAAGTCGATGAATTTTTTTAATGCATCTCAATCTGTGGTTGGGACACCACCTTCTTCCAGTTCAAAGAATAAAAATATAAAAGATAAAGAATAACAGACTGGTGACCTATTTTTATGGACACACTTTTTCTTCTCGTGTAGACAAATATGGATCATTTTTTTTTTGTCTATCCAGGATTCAGAAAAGAAATAACACTAATTTCCTTAATTATCAGAATTTTAACTTCAAAATGATTGGATTCAAATGCATGCATTTGGACATTTTGACTGAATGCATGCATTCCTTTGGCGATTTATTTATTATTTTTTTTGTAAGTACTACACTAAAAAAAAGAAAAAACTGTTTCTGATCCATAATTGTGGAAATTTTTTTTTCCATACATAGAACACGTGTCTAGTCAAATTGTTAAAGACGTGTTTTAAAACTACACACATTGTAGTGTTAAATTTTTAAAATCAGAATAAAATAACAGCTTCTCAACAATTATTTTTCTGTCATGGGATAACTATTTTGCTAACATCTTCCATCATTAAGCCAAAAATACAACAACAAAATAGATGCAATATATCATAAGAAATTCTAGGATCCTCTGCCAATCCATCTGAATTTTAAACTAGATGCCTAATAATATATCTGCTCCAATAAAACTAATTTATTTGAATTTCTATGATTTTATACAACCAGCGCGAATGCACAATGTATAGACGACGACGACCTAATCAAGCCCATACATTAAAAAAAAAATTACAATTACTAATTCTTAGCGATCACAAAATGTAAAGTGAGAAGATATATATATATAAATCGGAAGCGTATATACCTTTGGATTGATAGACTCGACGGGGACTGCTGGAGTTTTGATGAAGGACATTATCTCAACTCGGAAGAAGAGAAATAAGAGGAAATCAGAAGATAGATGGATGTACACACCAACGAAAGCTTAGTAATTTTCTAGTGCTTATGCAAGTGTGAAAGAGAGCAACGGTTTCTCTCTTGGGAAAATCACCAGCTCTTGTTGCCACGTCGCATAAAGAACTCCTCGTGTCAGCCAACCTAGAAAGGATTTGTTATGCATTTTTGTCAAGTTTGACTGATTCTTTGTGGCACCAGTAGTGCAACTATCTATTTGTATTTTTGTCAATTTTTCTTTGTTTCATTTCATTGTGTTATTTTTACGTTTGTATACACGTCTGGAATTCACTACGGGAAAAAAGAGATTATGTAACAGGCCTTCTGTAACGGTTTTCTAAAAAACAGTTACAGAATAGTGGGACATGGCGCGGGAAAATTGGCGCCAATCATCAGTAACGGTTTTAGGAAAAAAACCGTAATAATTTTTCCGTTATGGTTGAGAGAAAAAACGGCTAAATACTCTGTAACGGTTTTTATATAAAAACCGTTACAGACGATTTTCCAATCTGTAACGGTTATTATATAATAACCGTTACAGAAGGTTTAAAAAATATAAAAAAAAAACGGTTCACCTTCTGTAACGGTTATTTTATAATAACCGTTACAGAAGGTTTAAAAAATATAAAAATAACGGTTGACCTTCTGTAACTGTTATTATAAAATAACTGTTACTGAAGGTTTAAAAAATATAAAAATAACGGTTCACCTTCTGTAACGGTTTTTAAATAATAACCATTACAGAAGGTATTAAATCTGTAACGGTTTCGTTTTTAAAACCGTTACAGAAGATATGACGGTTTTTTTTTTTTTTGGTAACTCTTCTAAAACAAATTTTAAAGAAAAACCGTTACTGATCAGTTTATATTTTTCTCTTCCTGGATCTCTCTCCTCACTTACTGCCGCAACCACTTCATTAAAACCGAAATTTCTCTTTTTTTTCCATTTTCATTTCCACTCCAAAAAAAATAGCAAACAATTTCTAAAAAATTTCCAAAAATAAGAATTAGAAAGAGAAGAAGAAGGAGAACATATTGAAGGTAAAAAAAATTAAATTTGAACAATATTTCATATATTTGTATTTTTTTCTTATTATTTCGGTTTTTATTTTGATTTAATGGTTAATTAATGATTTATTGTTTTTTTTATATAATTTCAGATATAATTTAAGAGGAGAAGAATTACATCGCGGCTTTAAGGTATATTTTAATAAATTTTTCTATTTATTTTATTTTTATGCATGCATTAATAATTTGCATATGCATTTCATTAGTTGATCGTATTGTCATATAAGACCAAAATACCGGAAACACAACCGAATTTAGGTCATTGCCCGTCCGAGATTAATCCATTAGGGATTAATCTCGGATAGTACTCCCGGTCGGGAGTACTGCTCTTTGGATACTATATGTCTCATTTAGGACAGCGAGTTGTACGTTAGATGCAATGTGTTGTCTGAGAAAAATTCGACGGCATTTCCCCTTATGTTCCCACGAATACGTACGCACGAGCAATTAATCGTGTGTTGGCGTATTCAGGGAACATAAGGGGAAATGCTGTCGAATTTTTCTCAGACACACATTGTATCTAACGTACGCTCGCTAATGAGACAGAGTATCTAAAGAGTGGGCTAGGATGGTAACCGGGCCAAAAAACTAATATGACAAATGGACTCATGCCTAATCCGAAACCCTAACATTTTGCATATATTTTATTGTTCAGATGGATCGGACGTGGATGTACTCAAGTAGTCGATTCTCGTCTATATTTTTGAGAGGAGTTGAAGAATTTATGGTTTGTGCTAAAGAGAATTTGAAAATTAAGGAAGCTGATAAAATGTATTGTCCTTGTCGTATTTGTCAGAATTTGTTGAAATGGTCTAATTTTGAAGAAGTGAAAGCTCATTTGATTATAAATGGATTTCAACCGGATTATACTCGGTGGACACTCCATGGAGAGACTGGGGGGGAATCTTATAGAACTAGTACTAGTACAAATGTATTGGATTCTCAGTATGAGGAAGAAAATGTATTATTGGATGATGAAATTGATGATGTCAATGTATTTGACGATGATAAAAATGTAGATAACTCTGAATTGAATACTGATTTAGAAGAAATTGTGAACAATGTGGATGAAAATTTTGTTGATATTGCTGAAATTTTTAGTATGTTACGTGAAGAAGATAAAATAGCTTTATATCCTGGTTGTGAACTGTCAAAACTTAATGTTGTTTTCAAACTGTTCAATCTTAAAGCCAAAAATGGATGGAGTGATACCAGTTTCACATCTTTGCTCAAACTTTTGCGTACAGATTTTCTTCCAAAAGATAACCAGTTGCCGGATTCAATTTATAAGGCTAAAAAGATGTTGTGTCCTTTGAAAATTGGAGTTGAGAGAATTCATGCATGTCCAAATGACTGTATATTGTTCCGGAATGAGTACAGAGATTTGTATAAATGTCCAAAGTGTGATGCGTCACGGTATAGATCGAGAGACGATCAGATTGATGAAGGTAGTAAGGGACCAGCTGCGAAGGTGTTGTTTTATCTTCCAATAATACCAAGATTTCAGCGACTTTTTTCTAATGCAAAAGATGCCAAATTGTTAAGATGGCACGCAGATTGTAGGAAAAAAGGCGATGGCATGCTCAGGCACCCAGCAGACTCTCCGGATTGGATTAATATAGACAGAGAATTTTAAGATTTTGGCAGTTAACCTAGAAATTTGAGATTGGGTTTATGCACGGATGGGATGAATCCTTACGGCAACATGAGTAGCCGTCAGACTACGTGGCCGGTCTTATTGTGTATTTACAACCTTCCTCCATGGTTATGCATGAAAAGGAGATACATGATGATGCCCTTATTGATTTCAGGTCCGAAACAACCAGGTAATGACATTGATGTGTATTTGGCTCCATTAATAGATGACCTTGGTGAATTATGGCGTAAGGGAGTGACAATATTTGATGCACACTCTAGAACTGAGTTCAACCTCCGTGCCATGATATTTTGTACAATCAACGATTTTCCTGCATATGGTAATCTCTCTGGATATATGAATAAAGGAGCGAAAGCTTGTCCTATTTGCATGGAAGACACCCATTCTGTTTACCTGAAAAATTGTAGAAAAAATGTTTTCTTGGGACACCGGAGGTTTCTTAAGAACCGCAATCACCCTTACCGGCGAGACAAGGAAAGGTTTGATGGTAATGTGGAAAAAAACAAGGCCCCAATACCGTTATCCGGTTTAGGAGTGTATCGACAGGTTAAGAACATAAATGTCAAATTTGGTAAGAAATTTGCAAATGAGATTCCGAAGGGAATATGAAAGAAGAAGTCTATATTTTGGGATCTTGAATATTGGCAGAGTTTGGAGATTAGGCATTGCTTAGATGCGATGCACATAATCAAGAACATATGTGAAGCTTTAATTGGTTGCATGTTGGAAATTCAAGGAAAAACTAAAGATGGCCTGAATGCGAGAAAGGACATGGTTCAAATGGGGATCCGGAAAGATCTAGCGGCACAAGATAAGGGTAAAAGTCGAGCTTGGCTACCTGCAGCACAATTTAATTTGTCAAAGGAAGAGAAAAAATGCTTGTTAGGATGCCTGAAGTCTATTAAGGTTCCTTCCGGTTATTCCTCGAATATATCAAGAAAGGTTTGTGTTAAGGACAACAAATTACTTGGTATGAAGTCACATGATTATCACGTCTTGCTGACCCAATTACTTCCGGTCGCAATTCGAGGAATTCTCAAGGAAGAAGTGAGGAAAACCATTACTAAGTTGTGTTTTTTCTTTAATTCTATTTACTGTAAGGTTATTGATCCGAATAATTTGGACAAGTTACAGGAAGGTGTTGTACTGACTCTTTGTGAGCTTGAGATGTATTTTCCGCCATATTTTTTGACTCTATGGTGCATTTGACCATTCATTTGGTTAGGGAGATAAAAATGTGCGGTCCTGTATTTCTACGGTACATGTATCCTTTTGAAAGAGCAATGGGTCAATTGAAGGGGCTCGTTCGTAGTCGTTCTAAGCCCGAAGGAAGCATAGTAGAAGGATATGTTGCCGAGGAGGTTATTGAGTACTACACCGATTATTTGGAAGATGTACAACCAATCGGTCTTCCAAAGTCTCGACATGAGGGTAGACTTGAAGGAAAAGGTATAATTGGAGCTAGTACTTATGTACCGGATTTTGAAACGAGAACAAAAGCACATATGAAAGTTCTCCAACACCTTGCTGTTGTGGCACCTTACATGAACGAACATCTGGCCGAGTTACATGAGCAATACCCTTCTTACACTGAAAACTTGATTACCGTAGAGCATGAAATAAAATTTGTTCAATGGTTTCAAGAAAAAATAGAGTCCCAGTTGAAAGAAGGGATAGAGGTCGATGAAACCGTGAAATGGTTATCAAGACGTCCTGATGCGGTGGTCGAGACGTATCAAGGGTATGACTTGAATGGATTCACCTGGTACACAAAGAAACAAGACGGTAAGAGTGCTGTGCAAAATAGTGGAGTCACAGTTGTAGCTTTATCTAGTGATAATGGAAGGTCAGTTACTTATTACGGGTGGATCGAGGAAATTTGGGAACTACATTACCTTAAATTCAAGATACCCTTATTTAAGTGTGCATGGATCGACAACGGTCACGGTGGAGTCAAAAAAGACAAAATGGGGTTCGTAACTGTTGACTTCAATAAAAGGGCTTATCGAGATGACCCTTTTATACTTGCAAATAAGCAAGCAATGCAAGTTTTTTACATTCAAGATCCGGCGGATAAGAAAAAGCATGTTGTACTTCCAGGTAAATGTTCACCTAAAACAGAATAAATGTTAATGTAAAGCATATAAATGTTCATGTCATTACATATAAATATTTATACTATTACATACAAATGTTCATGTAAAGCAATATAAATGTTTACTTAAAGCAATATTAATGTTCACTTTCAGGAAAGAGACGTATTGTCGGTGTTGGAGATGTCGTGGATGAAGAAACATACGACCACTTCGAGGAAATACCTCCATTTTCTACCGGTATCGACGATACATCACAGCCAGTATCGATCAGTTACCGACGTACAGATAACACCGAAGGCGTGTGGGTTTGAATTGCCATGCATCAATTTTAATACGGATAATGGGTTAAAAAATAAAATTGCTATTAAAATTAGATGGAGAAGGATCAGAAAGTGACGGAGGTGGAGAAGGAGAATGATAAGGTGGACGAGGGAACGCCCAAGGTGGTGGTGAACAAGCCCACGTTTTTTTACGAGCCTCCCAAGAGAAGGGCCGTCTCTGCTGTACGTCGTTTCCCTCCAGGCTGTGGCAGGAGTCATGATTTCAAAATGGGAATTCATATAGATGAGGGATCTAGTCAGAACAAGGAGGATGAGACCAAGGAGGAGAAGAATTAGGTTTAAATTAGAATTTGGGTTTATTTGAAGTTTTATCTATGTTTTATCTATGTTAAGAATAGTTAATTGTTGTGTTAGGATTTGGCTTAGAGTTGAGCTTAGGGTTTCAAGGATTTTATATTTGACTTGTTTGTTTTTGAGATTTTATGTTATTTGAGATTGAACTTGTTTATTTAATTGTCAATGGTTATGTTATTTGAGATTAAATTGCTATGTTATTTGAAATTGAATGTGTTTGAATTTGTTTGTTTAATTGTCAACTGCTATGTTATTGTTAATAACTTGTTAATAGATATGTCTGGAGAAGATAGAGACCTACAAGCTGGACAGGATTTGGAAGAATCCGGCGATGAAGAGATCACTCAAGACATTGATGGATCGAAGAAAAGAAGTATGACGACAATGGAGGAGTTCAGGAAACTAAAAGCGGCCGGGCACAAGTTTCATATTGAGTTTGACAATGAAGGAGTGCCGACTGGTGATAAAAAGTCGGTGGCCAAATTCGCATCATATTGCGGGTATCTCGCTAGGGCAAGAGTGCCAATCACAATTGATAACTGGCACCACGACGTTACAAAGGAATTGAAGAATGAGTTATGGGAGGACATCAAGGTACGTAAATAAAGTTTTAATTTAATTCAATCATCTAATTAAACTGCCTAGGTACAAACCCTAACTAATGTGTGGCTATCTTTCAGAAAACGTTCAACATCAAGGAAGATGCTACAGCCAAGAAGAGCACTCTCACAGCTATGGGCATCAGTCATAGGGCTTATAGGAGTAGGATTGCTGACGAGTACATCAGAAATGCCGATCCAAACAATCCCAAAAATCCGTGCGATGAACACCCAATCTAACAAAAAGAATGGAAGGAATTTTACAATAAGAGGACAAGTGCAGAATTTGTGGAAAAGAGTAATAAAGCGAAGGAGTTGAGAAAGTAATGGAAGGAGCCTCATAGAATGGGTTCCTCTGGCTATAGAGGAAAAAAGGGTTCGTGGAAACCTACAGACAAAATTGTCATACCTGGTGATTCCGAGGGGGTCGGTTCCACAAGCATTACCATCGGAGAATTGGAACCGAGGAGTCAGAGGTATTTTATGGGAAGGACCTGTCAAACGAAAACAGAAGGTACAATTACATACATAGATTATATTTTCTGCTAACACAAATTTTCTCTTATAACCACTAATAATTATTCTTTGTTGCTAAATAGGTAGTTACACATTCCACAGTTCGGATTCGGCGACTATTGAGGCATTCAGTCGATTACATGCCTTGTCTGACGAAATCAGTTCCGGATCAATCCAGCCACAAGAAGTCTTAAGTCGGGCAGTTGACAGACCGGAACATTCAGGTAGAATGAGAGGATCCTCTTCATGGACCAAGAAGAAAGATTTGTATGATAGAAAGGTTAGAAAGAATGTGCATGAAGGATGCATGACACCGGCCCAGACTTTAGACTTGATGAACCAGGCCACCGAAAAAGCTAAAATGGATTTAATTAACTCTACGGAGATAAGGAATGCAGCGAGACAAGAAGCTTTTAAGGAGGTCAAACAATGGTTGGCCATGAGTGGAGTGCAGGTTCAAACACCACCTCAATTCTTCACGCCCCAACAATTCGTTGAAGCCGAGGTAGACTCAGGAATGCCAAACGAAGATTTATTTCGAACGGTCGCCTCAAGCTATATGCCTCCAGATCTGAGTGGCGGAGTTCAGGTTCATATTATTATGTAATTTCTATCAACTAATGAATTTTATTACATTTGTAACTAGAATGATTATCTGAATTTATTTGCGAATTTCAGAAGGAAACGCCGTGCGATCTCTACCTCCTTGATAACCAAAGTCAGAGGATTAAGACGGCCGAGGGAAATATTATTCCGAGTACTGTTGATCAGATTGTACATGGTGTGCCCTTATCTGATCAACATGTTTATATCCAACTTCTGAAAGTAGGCGACGATTTTCGTCATTGGCAAGTCCCTGATTGGACAGAAGAGCTATTAGGCGAAAATATTGGAGGGCGATTTGCGTGGCCGTCATTTCTGGTGGAGGTATGCCACAAGGGATCATTTAATAATCACAATCTGTTTCACACATTTCTACGTGTGACTAATGACTAATTAATTATATGATTAACTTGAATGCAGATTCAGAGCAACAAGAAACCAGCAGATAAGATCAGGAAGAAGGTGGTGAAGAAGGTGGTGGAGAGTCCGAAGGTCGCAAGTGCGGGGTCGCGTATTACTCGCGACGCACTTCTCGAAAAGGACGTCATTGAACGACTTACCCCATCCGAACTGGAGATGTACAATTTGTTGATGCTCCAACCGGAAGACGAGGAAAATTTTGAGCTCTTTAATTGCAATCCCTGGGGTACGCACGATGGGGAGGTAAAGTTCAATGTCGAATTGTGTGACATCATCGAATGTTTTAAAAGGGATTCTCTAAACGTGTCGATAGTTAAGTTGTACTGCTGGTATGAATTCTCAAACTTAAATATTTTGTGTCTACTATTCAATTCAATTTGAAAAAAATTAAGTGTGATATCCATTTTTTGTAGGTTTTGGATGGAGGAACTCATTCCTGATGGCATCACCATATTGGATCCAGAGATGTTGGCATGCAAGAAAATCCAACACGAAAACAATAATGCGGTGAATTACCTTCGGAGAATGTTTCTACAATATCCATCCACCTATCTTCTTCTGGCGTATAATGAGGAGTAAGAACCAATATAATGAATAAAATAGCTAGATACAAAAGAAGTTTTTATTTTCCGTTAATTCCATTAAAACAATAAACTCTATTACAGGTTTCATTGGATTCTCATTGCTATTCATGTCGAGAATCGAACTGTTCACTTAGTTGATTCTTTGAAACGCAAGAATCAAAAGTACAAAATTAAGCCGTTCATAACCCAGTAAGTTTTCTTTTCTAAATTAACAAAACAATTATGTCTGATATTGAGAAAATATTAGATTATATCTAAGATATCTAACATAATTTAATGCTATTGCATGTAGGGTATATAAGCAATACCTGATGGAGTTGGGAAAATATAACCCAAAGATCAGAACAGTATTTGACTGGTACGAAATAGAGGTACGTATGAAACTGGCTAATAAGTGTGTACAAGATTATTACGGTTTGTGAAACTATAAAAAATCTTAACTATTTATTTTGTTCAATCTTAATTAGGGGCCGAAACAAAGAGGCGGCACAGAGTGTGGATATTTTACAATGCTCGCCTTGAGAAACGTAATAGCTTATATGACAGCATGCGGAGAATTACCCCCGGTGATTTTTTATTAACTATTACGATTTAATTAGGGTTTAGCTAGGATCAAAACAATTAAGATTTAGAGTTTTTGGTTTAGGATATCATAATTTAACTAATAATTATTTTTTACTTGTTTATAATCAAATGCAGATGATCGAGCCGGTTGGAAAACCATATGAAAAGAGTACGATTGACGGTATCGTGATAGAGTTAATGAACTTCATGCAAGGGGTATTATTTGAATAATATAAATTTGATATGTTATCATGACTTGTTTGATATTATTTGTATATATGTTAATTGTTTTGTTGCATAAGTTATACTTGGTATATATAACTTGATATATATGCTATATATATATGTGTTATGCTTGATATGTTTGATATGCAATGTGCGTGATATGTTTGATAATTGGTACAATTTGGTACCAATTGGTACGGCTAGCAAACATGGGCTGGCCACCCAAAACAGGCGTTTTATTAAAAAAAAAAAAAAATTTGTGACGGTTATTAAGTATTAACCGTTACAGATTTTTAAAAATTATTTTTTTACGGTTATGTAATTATCTGTAACGGTTATTAGGTAATAACCGTTACAGAAGACAAGATTCTGTAACGGTTATTACTGAATAACCGTTACAAAATATAATAAAAATTGTTACCTAATTTCGTCATACCTTCTGTAACGGTTATTAACTAATAACCGTTACAGAATCCTGTCTTCTGTAACGGTTATTAGATAATAACCGTTACAGAAGACAAGATTCTGTAACGGTTATTAGTTAATAACCGTTACAGATCTTGTGACGGTTATTAACCCTTCTGTAACGGGGGCTACTGTAACGTTAGCATAACCGTTATTAAAGGCTTATATTAACCGTTACAGGAGCCTTTTTTTCGCGTGGTGATTCCAGGTTCCAAATCTAGTACAAGTTTGAAGTTTACAAGAAACAAAGTTGAGTTTTTTGTCGCCCAAAATTAAAATAATGTATGAACATTTTTTCATTTAGTCATGTCAAATAATTAAAGATACATTTATAAGGCTTCATCGATCTTATCTATTTCCGAAAAGAGGGGTCTTTCTTTCCTTTTTTTTTTGGTTCGTCCACTGATTAAATACGTTAGGTAATTTTTTTTTATCAGTGCAGGTCGAAGTACCAATAATGTATTAATTTTATTGTCATGTGTCAGTTTTTGTATAAATTCAGTTTTAAACATAATGATTGTCACGTCGGATTCGCAAGCACCTTACAATAAATATCACATTTATCTATCGTCACTGCCTCTCTTTCAGAGTAATACCTTTTGTGTTTACTTCTCTCCTTTTTTCAAAATGAAATTTGTATTTGACATGTCAAACGTGCAATAAAAATACTTGAATGGTATAACTTCTGTATTCCTCCACTGAACTTGTCAATATATCATGTTATTTTTTATTATATGAAATTTCGCATTCAGGAAAAAATATATGTTAACCACTTTTTCAAATTTTGTTGTTTGTTTAACTTTTTTATAGATCTTAATTATTTAAATTATTTTTCAATAGACATTATTTTTTCTTTCTGGGAAATCTGAAAAAACATTGCTAATTTGCATAAAAGAAATGGAAATTTGAACGGGTGTAAATTTCATAACTGACAACTTTACTTTTTCTTTTCTTTCTTTCCCCCTTTTATTTCTTACCTTTGTGGCTAAGTCGTTTACTAAAAAATCTCGAAATTTCCTATTCAGATAACTTTGTCATTTGTCCATCCAGAAGTGTAAAGTAAATAAATAAATAAATAAGATAGTGAAGATTGTGCAAATTAGAGCTGATGCAGCCATCTCCTTGCTTTCTTCCGGGACAACGAAGGAATCAGATTCATGATTTTTTTTGAAGATAAGAATAAGACAGGGTGAGTCCTCCAACTTATTTAGAAATTAAATGTTACAAAAGATCTTCAGTTGGATTTGAACCCGTGACGTGTGTTGTTTTTTGCCACAAGACAAAAAACTAGTTCTCTATATTCATGATTTTTATTATCAAGCTTAAATGATTAGTCGGTTTTAAACTAGCATGTTTGATAAAAAAAAATTTCTAGCTTTGTTTCTTCAAAAAAATTATAGCTTTGAAATAACACATTCAAATACAAAAGCCTGTTAGAGAAGTTCATACAAAATTCACCTTAAGGCCCATAAGGTCCTAAAATATATAGGTCAAGTGGTCAACAATTTATCTCAATAACATGCATCATGATTGGGCTGAAAACGGAAGCCTATTTAACCGTTTTTTGTTTCAGACGAAACGGTTAATGAAACAATAAAATAATTTCGTTTGGTTAGAAGAAACGGTTAACGAAACAATGAAACGGTTTCGTCCATGTGTAAATCACAAAAATTTCGTTAATTTCGATCGTTTCGTTAGGACGAAACGATTAACGAAATAAAAAATCTATTTCGTCAACGAAACGAAACGGTTAATGAAACACTCTAGTTTCGTCACCGTTTCGACCGTTTTGCAGCCCTAATTGTTGGGATTTCGTGTGTATGTCAAGGAAGCGGAATTTTAAAATTTTTATTTGACTCGATACACAAAGGACTTTATTTATATGACAATAGCAAGCAAGATTGAAATTAAATATTTAATCAAATATTTCATGTGCATAACAAGACCATCAAATAACTTTATTTGAGGAGGGAGAATATAATACCTAAAGAGATTGTCAAATCTCTTAGTAGAGAGAAGTCGATTTCTCTCTATGTCTCTTGGAAACCTTCGGTTCTCGTCTCTGCCGTTTAGCGGGTTTCTTTCTCTTAGTTCACCTTGAACCTAAACAACAAACTCAACCAACACTTAGATAGATCGATGGTGAGTTTCAAGCTTAGATCCAACCACCTTTGATCTTCAATCAACAAACAATTTGATTTCTAAGTGGCTAAACTAAATATGCAAAATATATGTATAAAAGAAATTCACTTTTTCTCCTTTTCTTTTTCTTTCTTTGCGCAAGGTAATAACCACACAAAAAAACCACAGAATATGGTTTGCTAAGCAAGGCTCAAATAACAAATCAATTTCAGCCAATTAATTGAAGAGAGAGAAATTGATTTTCCATTTATTTGTTTTTCCTTTTGCGCAAGAAACAAAATTTGGAAATTTTGTGCCGACCAAATCAAGGAGAAAAATAATATTCCTTTTATACAAAAGTTTTAGGATAAATTTTCATTGTGTCATTTACACAAATGCCACTGGTACTTTTCTAATTATATTTTGCAACTTGTTTAATAAATCAATTCATGAACTAAAAATATGAAACATATTATTGCAATATATGATATCTATATTATTCTTATAATGCTCTCTAACATTATACTAATAATATTCATATACCTTCATGAATTCATTTATGGTCTAAGCATGTCAGTTTTCTTGACATATTATTTTAACATTTCATCACATGTATTTTCATACATCATATGAAACGTAAAATACTTGTTGTTTCTCTTCAGTTGGTGTGACCTTATAGAGGATCTACGTCATCTTGGCAATAATATAAAATATTTTATATTATAGACTATAAGAGGTTCTATCACTACATTATAGCCACTCAAACGACATAGTCATTACGTACTCGATCAACTTGATCTGTGTCTATCCTTGTCTCATGATATTATGAATAATACGCAAAATAGGATCGTGTCATTTTTGCATTATATTTATTTTCTTGGTCTCTTAAGTGAATTATAATTATAACTACATCGTTTATATTGCATGCTATATAATTCTACTTTATCAAGGGGCCCAATAATATCATAACTCAAATAACTGAGGGACAATGATAATCGACATATAAATTTCTTCCGCACAAGTCACATACAATGAACTATTAATTTCCTCCATCAACAGATAACTAAGATCAGTAAAAAGATGGTCTTAATCAATAATTACATTGCATGCTTCTCATGTGAGAAATCTATACATCTCATATCTTGGATTCAAAGACACGATGAAAATATTAATGACACAAAACACAATCCATATAATATTCCATCCAGTTAGGTCATGTTCAATATATATAAAGCATGCTCATTTTATATATACTCATGTCATTGAATGATAATTACTTATCAACATTTATAGAACTACAATGTACTTTCAATCGACATGACAATCTTGCTCGGTAATTATTGTTCCTCTTTAATTACCACGATTGTGAACATATTTAGAAATATATATTTTCATCTTAAGAGTTCTATGGTTTAAGACCACGAGCATCTTCTTGAACACTTCTAAAGATATTACATATTAATCTCAAGGAACAAGAATCTATAATAGCATTCAACATCATGAACAATACATAAATTATCATTAATAAAGATAACTTTCAAAACACATCTCCTTCACTAATCATGATCCAGCATCCCTCAGAACATGCTGCATTTTGACACGACATTTTTGCAATCATTATTTCTAACTGCGCAGCCGACATTTGCTTGAAAGTACCATACTATAGCTCAATGCTACATTGTGTAATGTGTCAGTGTCCTGTTATAATCATACACTACGCCATTTAAAAGGTTTAGTACCGGTTTTATATCTATTATTAGTACCGGTTACGGATTGGTACTAATAATAGGGGGTGCTAATAATATTAAAAAACCGGTACTAAAAGCTGTCCTTAAAAATCGCTGAGATTCGCGGCAGAAAATGGGGCTGATCATCAGTACCGGTTTTTAACAAAAAACCGATACTAAATATAATACATTAGTACCGATTTTTAGTTAAAAATCGATACTGATGATTGTTATTTTTTTTATACTTTTGAACGATAATCAGTACTGGTTTTTAACAAAAAACCGATACTAAAGATATTATTAGTACCGGTTTCTTGTTAAAAACCGGTACTAATGATCATTTAAAGAAAAAAAATTATTTTTATTTCTGGGGCTAGCGCCCATTTTTTGCTAGCCATCAATTAATACCGATACATGCATTCACATACAATTAATATCACAAATAGACTGAGGAACCTACGATGTCCCAAATGGACTGTTTTTCTACAATTCGATAACCATATCGAATGTGTTTCCTCCATGCAAATAGGACATGCATTTTCTCCTTTGTTCCAGTAACTCGACAAGTTCCCGTAAGCGGAAAAGTCATTAATCATGCAGAATATCATCGCACGCAGAATGAAATTGCTTCTGGAATGCGCATCGAATATCTTCACCCCGTCCTTCCACAACCTATCAAGGTCCTCTATTAATGGAGCCAAATACACATCTATATCGTTGCCTAGTTGTTTGGGATCAGAAATGAGCAACGGCGTCATCAGATATTTTCTCTTTATGCATAACCAAGGAGGAAGGTTGTAAATAACCAACAAAACTGGCCATACGCTTCGGTTGGTACTTATGAGACCGTAAGGATTCATTCCGTCCTTGCATAGTCTCAATCTCAAATTTCTAGGCTCACTGCCGAAATCCATGAAATGACTGTCTATGTTGTTCCACTGGGGTGAGTCCGTTGGATGTCTGAGCTTTCCATCTTTCTTTCTGCCTTCCGCGTGCCACCTCAGTAGTTTAGCATCTTTTGAATTACTGAAAAGACGCTCAAACCTTTGTATTACAGGCAGATACCATAATATTTTCGCAGCTGGCCTCTTCTTACAACTATCTTCTTCATCATCCAAGTTATCATCCATTTGTCTGTACCGGGATGCATTACACTTTGGACATTTATGGAGGTTCTCGTACTCATTCCGAAAAAATATGCAATCATTCGGGCATGCTGCAATCTTCACTATTTCCAGTTTCAAAGGACATAGTAATTTTTTGGCCTTATAAGTTATATCAGGCAGTGTATTCTCTGTTGGAAGCATTTCTCGCAAAAGGCAGAGCAAAGATGCGAAACTTTTATCGCTCCAATTATTTTTGGCTTTCAAGTTGTACAACTTAAAAACAATTTTTATTTTTGAGAATTTATTTTTATCACAACCAGGATATAAGAGTATATGAGAATTTTCATCCAACTTTTGAAAAATATCAGGAACATTATCAATAAAATCACTGGGTAATTCATTCATCATTTCATCCAAATCATCTTCTCTATTAGCATCATTACATTGCTGTTCACTTAAATTTTCTATATCATCACCCACAATTACATTATTCCCTATATCATCCCCACAATCATTTTGTACAATATTTTCCAAATCATCATATACATTAATGCTCGTTCCGGCATCTAAATTTTCTTTCAATTTTTCTCCATGTAAAACCCACCGGAGATATTTAGGTGTTGTCATCCATCCACGTTGAATCAGATGTGATCTAATCACTTTACTATCTTGTCTTTCAAAATTAAGACAATATTTACAAGGACATAGAATTCTGGACTTTTTAGTCAACTTTCGATGTTCTTCTGCACATTTTAGAAACTCTTCAACAACTCCAATAAATTAATCTGATATCCTTGAATAATCAAACATATACTTCTCCCTCCGATCCATCTGTGTACATAAAAATATATATCCAAAAGTCAGGGTTTATAGGTTCAATGCATCACATTAGGTTTTTGGGCCGGTTACCATCCTAGCTCACTCTTTGGATATTCTGTCTCATTAGCGAGCGTACGTTAGATGCAATGTGTTGTCTGAGAAAAATTTGGCAGCATTTTCCCTTATGTTCCCTGAATAAGCCAACACACGATTGCTCGTGCGTACGTATTCGTGGGAACATAAGGTGAAATGCCGCCGAATTTTTCTCAAACAACATATTGCATCTAACGTACAACTCGCTATCCTAAATGAGACAGAGTGTATCCAAAGAGCAGTACCCCCGACCGGCACGACCTAAAATATTTCAAATTCCGGCAATTTGGTCCTATATGACAATACAACAAATAAATGAAAATGCCAAACGATATATATATATGCACAATACAAATTGATAAATTACCGAATTGAAATTATTGAGAGTTAAAATAGAATTACCGAAATTACCAATTCTCTTCCTCTTCCTATACAATAGATAACTTTCTCTTCCTCTTCTTCTTCCTCTTTCTATTTTATCAAACAAAATAAAGAAAATCAATCAAAAAAAATTTGCATGCATAATTAATAAATAATAAATAAATTATAGAAAAATTAAAGAATATACCTCAAATGTCAATTTTTTTAGCTTCTCTTTGATCTCCTTTGCTTTCTCTTTTGATTTTTCAAATTTTCAGAATTTTTCTATATTTTTAGCTATTTTTTAATGTGGTTTTAAGAGAGAAAAATGCTTCTCGGTTTAATTAGATGGAAAAAATCGGATAAGGAAAGAGAGAGAGCTATATAGAGGTGCGCAGGAAGGAAGATGAAGAAAAGAAGTTTAAGTCAGAAATGCTGTATATTTTTAGTACCGGTTTTTAATAGAAAACCGGTACTAAAAGGGTTGGTAAATAATTTAAAAAATGGTATCCTTTTAGTACCGGTTTTTAAAAAAAACCCGTACTAAAAGGATACTGTTTTTTTAAATGTTGTTCGCCAACCTTTAGTACCGGTTTTTTTTTTAAAAAACCGATACTAAATGTAAGGCCTAACATTTACTAACTTACCACTTCTCTCTCCTATACCGGTTTTCTTAAAAACCGGTATTAATGTGTCGGTACTAAAACTTGTTTTTGGTGTAGTGATAATAAGTGTTGTATTAATAATTTAATATTTAATATTTCAAACAGAAGTATAAAATGTTGGTTCTTTTTTATATTTTTAAGGCAATGCTTTCACGCCGAGGTTAGAGAAATTTTATGTCCATTTTTTACTAAATCAAGAAGAGAAGGGGGGGGAAAAACACTTGATTATGGTTAACTTGCACTGTTGGGTTCTTTTTATTCGTTTATTAACAGAAGTAACAAAATATTCTCCAACTTTCCAACTTTTATGTGAATGCATTATAGAGCAAGTTCAATAATTTACATATATCATTTCAAATTTTAAAGTTTAAATTATTATATATAAATAAGGAGTTTGCAAAATGCAATATCATAAACCACGGCCTATATAGTGTGTTATATGACTAGATAGATTAGCACTCCATGCAAATCTTATATAGAAGTTCAAAATGGTTCTTATGTAGTGCCTGAGCAATAACAAAGCTCAAAATTTATAATGTGGTTATAGAGGGGTTATATGCATAACCTGACAACTTAGGTTCGTCTCCAAATAAAGGCCCACTAAAATAGATGTTCTTACCCCAAATCCAATGCAAAAATGTCTACTTGTGACATACTTGATACTTCATGTAAATGAAGGACACATTAATACATTATAACTTGTAATGTCTAGAAAATCGAGATCGTGGCCTGCTATATGAGATTCGGCTCACAAAGCAACCGTACCATTAACCCCTTCATGAAAGTTAGCTGTTCGTTAAAATGCCCAAGAGAGTTTCCTTAGGTATTGCCCCGTGCCACGGCCTCCATCCAGCCCACCAACTGGCAATGGCTTAGTATGACTCCGGAGTTGGCATTGCTATCGAGGATGAACTGCACGCATTCAATCCTACTATGCATACATGATGTTCGATCATATGCTTCGAGAATGAGAGAAATGCATTTACCAGGGGATCTCCATTTCTCTCATCTCCATGTCATAGTCATACATGTATCGGGTCATGTCTATCCATCTCTTTCTAGACCCCTGCCCCACAAATTCTGTGGCAACAGGTTCTGCAATGGTGGTGCCAAAACGTTGCGTGAACGAGCAAGGTAGATCTTTGGTAAAAATAATATTGACATTATGGTGTTTTACTTTGTACCAAAAATTTAGATCTATGCTGAAATTATTCATTATAAGTATAATATTTATAATACAATCTGATGAGTATCAAATGTCAACAATTTGTTTGTTGGATGAAAACAACAGTTAAAATATCTGTGGAACATTTTTGCCAGTACGCACTAGCTAGGATGTCTCAGACTTCATCCCGATCTTTTGAATTTGGAAGGGAATTATGTGTCACAGGAATTTAATTCTCAATGTAAGTGTTGTGCTTTATTCTGTGATGAGGCAGAGACAAACATCTCCTAGTTAGATACAAGTGCTAACAACAATTTTGTCCCAAACAAGTTGGGTAGGCTAGAAAAGAAACCCAACAAGAGAAAACATCGAAAAACAAAATAATACATAAAAATAGATACTAATAATAGTAATAACAATAATAGCAATACGAAAAAATATATATAATAATAATAGTAAAGATAAAGAATTATTTGTTCAGTGGTACATCACCCTAATTTTCAGAAGAACCAAACAACTAGCATATTTTCGAAATGGTGAGATCAGTATAGAGGTATCTTACTCACTTTATCCCCAAGTTCTTTCAATAGTGAAGGAAAAGTATGCATCAGATTTATGTAAGCTTCCTGTAGAGTTACGCTTTTATAGTTGCTTGCTATTGCAATGAAGCTGAGACAATCATCCTTTAGCCTGGGACAATTGTACAGCTCAGCCAGAGCTAGGCTGGTTACAACAGAGTCTACCTTAATATTCTGGCATAGCATCTCCTCGCATGTAAGTTTTAGCTCATCCAATACGTACCGATCAGCAGCAACCAATAAATCCTTAACCATTTTTAGTTTGCTTTCATCCTTAATTTCATAATAATGGAAGTTGTTCGTATACATGAAATTGATCATCGCCTCAAAAACAACAGCTTCCATGTCATTGATTTTGACGCACCCCGATTTGGCCTCTGCCATATCTCCATATAACTCTGCCTTGAAAACAGGCGATTGAAGTGCTAGCACCAATTTGTGTACCTTGAAGCTCTTGCCACCAACTTCAATTGTCACGTCGGCCATATCACCACTTGACAAAACCTTGCCAAGCTCCTGGCATATGCTCGATTGCGGCCATGGATATTCAATTGTTGGAGATTCTTGCAGGGTTTTCTCTGTGTGAAAGAAAGTGCAACATATTTGAAAGTCGCCATCCTTGAGGTATTCTGAAATCAAGTGTGTTCTTCTAATGAAGAAGCTGTGACCCACCGTGGCATTTTGTTTCAGAAAGATGCTGTGATGAAACCGATGCAGTTTGTCAAGGTGTGGTACCCCATTTTTGTGTGGTATGCGAAGTTCGAATCTAACTGATGCCTCGTTGGACTCATCCACAAGCCTGAGAAAGATTGAAACAAAAACATCGGCAAAATTCCGCTTGCCTTGAGGGAAGCAATCGATAACCCAGCCATGACCGAATGCAATGAAGACAGGTGAAGATACTTTTTCACCATTGGGTAGGTTTTTGTACTTCGAATAATTGAAAGTAAAATAATGTTTTGCTGCAGTAATGCTGAATGGATCTTCATTTTCTAACGCCACTTCATTATTTTCTGATGCCATCTGATTGAAGATGGAGATTTTTTTTTTCTCTGTTTTCTTTTCTTTTTTTCTTTTCTTTTGGGCGACAGAAACAATTTCTACTTTGGTTTAGCTATCTTGCTTGATACTTTTTGGAATTTAACCTTCTTTATTTACATCTAATATCAACCAGTATAAAATCGCACAAAAATCTTCATCCTTCTTAAAATATAGTTTTTCTTCTGTATTTAACTTTACAACATGATTTTGTCAATTGAGCGATTTCTGTACGTTTATAAATGCCAGATTTATTGCTAAAAAGATTTTAACATTCCAAAATCCAATTAAAAGAGGGTATTGAAAATTTAATGCTCCTGAAAAAATGAGTGTGTGTAGCAGCAAATATGAATTATATGGAATTAAGCAGAGTGGGTGCACCAAGGGTGGAGCATTTAATTGCCTATCCAGGCCATTGAGATGCATTCATGGAGTCTCTTTGGAGACATCCCATAAAAAGGCGATTCAATCAGGCTAAAGATTTACGAACGCAATATCATGTACGCACATGATTAAAATATAGTTTTCTCTGTATTTAACTTTACGTGTAAGATTTGTGAGCTAAGAATGTCATGAAGTACCAAAGAAATTCGATCTCTCTAGTAGGCTGGAACATAAGTAGAGTATATGATAGAGCATTCCAAATTGATCATACCATTTGCGAACGTGCCAATTGATCCTCAGTTGGTGATTTTTATGATTTATTTTCCAATTGTTTGTTCAGTAAATTTGTTTCCTATAGTGGTATAACTAATATATCCTGATGATTGTATAAAAGAATATTAACAAGAGACTGACAAACACAAGTTAGATACCGCTCAACTCATTCTACTTGCTGATATGTTTGGCTAGATTACTGTAAACACTGTACTCACCAATTAATAAATACTTAAACAGTTTGAACTATTTTGTAAGATTAAGTAAAACTGTAAGCACATAAAGAACACAAAAGCTTGTTCCTTATAAATTATAGTGATATAATATATATATATATAGGAATATAACCCATTATTTGAACTATTGGAGTCCGAGGAGAGAGAGGTACGCATGCATCTCAGGTCGAATTTTAGCCGATTATTTTTTTATCAAATCCATAACAATATTTTTTATGTGTCTGATTCTACTAAAAAATTCTACCAATAGTTAACCAAAAAATATATATATATATATAATAAAATGTATCTTTCATAGCCTAGCTAATTATAGCCTAATAATAACGCAAAATTTGACATAGAAAAAAAAGTTATGACATGATGTCACTGTAAAAATTTGAAATTAGGTATATGCCATCATTAAATTATAAATAATATATTTTTATGCCACCACTATAAAATAATAGAAATTGGTTTTATGCCATCGGAAATTGATATGATAATTTTACCCTTTTAATTATGCCATTGTAAAACTAAAAAATTAGTGATATGCCATCAGAAAAGATATAATTGGTTTTATTCCATTATAAATCTATACAATTAGTTTTATGCCACTGGAAAATAACAAAATTATTCTATGGCACTAGCGCATAAAAAGAGCGGCATAAATCTAATTAGTCATCTAACAATGACATAATTCTAATTTTAAAAAATATTAAGCTTTTGAGATTTATTTGCAAAAAAAAATATTTTTTGCCGATTTTTTTACGTAAGTAATTATGGACCCTAAACAATAATGCTTTTTTTTAGACTTGATTATTTTTACCATCAATAAAATCCGTTGTGGTTCAACATAATACTCATGACAAAATTAACTTATAAGTTTCATAATTTATTGCAGTTCAACAAAATACTCATGACAAACTGTCATAATCCCGTTCAATTCATAATCACGAGGGCATCAAATTTCATTGAAAGAATCTTTCTATGCTCATAAAGTTGTTTTTGAATCTTTTTTTTTTTTTTTGATGAAATTGTTCGTCGGCTTCCATTAAACAAAATATTTACCGTATTTACACGAGCGCCGTCTATTTTTTTAGGGATTATTTTTAGTGTGGGGGTAATTTGGTCATTTAAAAAAGAATGACAATATTGGTTATGACATTTTTAGAATGTAGTATGTGTATGTGATTTAAAAAAATAGTGGCATAAAACTAATTTTAGCAATTCGGCATCTAAATTTAAATAGCCATTTACAAAATTGATAGTGGCATAAAACTAATTATCTCTTTCTAGTTTAACTTTTTGTTTTATCTTTAATTACTCCACAAATATGAATCATTAATCACACCTATACTTCGTCATAAACTTCAATCACTACTCGTATACATCGTCTTTTGGGCTCTCAGAAAACGCTTTATTTTGGTTTCTGTTATTTTAGATTTTTACAGTTTTATGAATTTTAAAAATTTCCAACTTTAGAATTTAATTCCTGGGTCGGCTTGAGTTTCTGATCTGGTTGGCTACAGGCATTTCTGGCTCATGTAGCAGAGTCAAGGTCTTCCAACTTCGGAATTTAAACTACAAGTATCATTCGCAATTTCATAAAATTTTACAAAAGAATTCTAATCAAATTATATAATATAAAAAATAAATTAAATTCCTTAATTACATGATTAGAAAGAAGTAATTATTATTTTGCACTAGTTTAATATGTAAGGATCCGCATCTTGGTCAGAACTATTAAATTGAAATAACAAAATTTACTTTTTATTCTTGCACAAGCTTTTGGTCATTGTAATTAATGTCCCTGATGTAAAAGAGGAAGAAACAAGTAAATATTCATTTCGATATTCTAAAAAAAAAAGTACTGTACAAATTTTTTTTTTAAACTTTCATAAATCAAATATAAAGAACATTAATATTCCTCTAAAAAGTAGAAAGTGCAATCTCCTAAAACCAAGGAACTTATAACAACGAAAAAGGAAAACAAACTTCAGGCAGGAGGTGGCAGTGATAGACTCCTTTTATACAGCAAATTTAACATGAGAAGCGAGAGCCGGGAAAGCCTTTCGGCCTTGCGGTTCTCTCTTGCAAGCATGCGCCTCTCTGGATACCTGAACACTCCATTGCGGCATGCACCTGGTGCCTCGATAACGGTCTGAAATTGAAACATCGCTTGATATGGATTGCTGTTCTCGAATGCAAGCAGAGCGATTTTAATGTGCGAGATTGCATTGACATATAAATCATGACAAGTACTTAGACCTTTTTTAACCCAAGGGGGAAGACCTGGATTTCGTGATAGCTCCTCAATTTTCAACGTCGTGTTTAGGTAGTGGTTATAAGTTAACTGAGCTGCATCAAAGGCTAAACCGTTTGCATCAGGAATATGGTACGACGGGATTGAACGCAAGAGTGCGAGTTCTCTGACACAGTAGATGTAGTCGTCGCTGATTAGTGTCGCCTGCTTGCATGTATCTTCAATGAATGAGGCTGTAGCTGTTCCGAGATAGGCAATGAAAAGGGTATGAAAGATGAAAAGGGGAGAGTTGGTTTTAGGAGATGTAAGAGTCTTCATTGCTTTCTGTATAGGTGTATTTCAATTTCAATCAAGCAATTGGTGCATATTCTCTGTGTTTTTCTTATCTTATATATAACTTAATATTTTACGTTATTAGTCGGCAGTATGCATGCATGTATGGTAATGGGGCGTTGCAGGATATACATAGTAATTAACTTTCTAAAGAAATAATCAAAATTTTTAGGAATCTTAAATTCAAAAGGTATACACTCGGTTACTAACAAGGGGAAAATGTGATATCTTTACGATTATCCAGATTTGTTACCAAAAGATAAAACTATCCAAAATCCAAATCAAAGAGGGTATGGAAGGGAATCCAGATCCTGTGTCGCGCGGCACAGCGTGCAGCGCAGCACAGGACCGTCCAATCAAATCTAGATGGATGAGGGAGCCTTGTGCATGTAACCAGATTGTAAGGTCCAAAAAAAATAAACCGTCGAGATCTGATCGGATGGTCCGGATACTGCGCTCCACGTTGTGCCGCGCGACACAGGATCCGGATTTGTATGGAAGGTGGAGCTGTAATCTCACTTCTGAAATAATCAATAAGCGGTAGCTACTACCTAGTATTTCTAAAAAAAATAATAATAAAATAACCAATAAACATATTAGCAAATGAGTAAAATTCCGCCACCTGCAATATTTTAGTGGCTCCCAAATGTCAACAGTTTACTATTTAGTTAATTTTTAAAATTTCAAAATTCAAACATTAAATCCAAACCATTGATCTTATTTAATTTATTGAGCGATGTGTTTTCATATAAGTTTTGAAAATTTTATAGTTTATTTGATACTCGATCAAAGGCTAAAACTTGAACGTATTAGAACAAATGTATCATAGTTAACAATGTTCGTTTGTTTTTCTATCTCTTGATCGAGTATCAAATAAACTCCAAAATTTATAAAATTTATATGAAAACGCATCGCTCGTTAAACTAAATAAGATCAACAGTTTGAATTTAATATTTAAATTTTTTAATTTGAAAAAATAACTTAATAGTAAAATGTTGACTTTTGGGGCAACTAAAATGTTGATAAGCAGCACGGATACTATGTACGCAATTGCGCTTACCGACGTTACCGCCTACGAGGTTTAGGATTTGTTTGATAAGATTCTAACATTTTATGTGGGATACTCAACAATATTGTTAATTTTGTTTTTATTTAGTACAGAATGTAAATGCTATTTACTATTTATTTTCTAACCATTCATACGATTTAAATTGGTAGTTCTTTGTTCCAGTAATTAAAGAAATATATTTAAGACCAGCTTTCTTTATATGCCCGTAGTAACAATAATAAAAAAAGAAAGTCCACAAAAGAACTACAATTATATAGATGTTTTATGGGAAATTTGGCTACATACCCCCTCTAATCTTCACTAATCAGAAATTTATCCCTCAATTCTTCAAAATTAAATAATTACCACTTAATTCTTGTTATAAAGGTAACTATACCCTTTTCAACAATTTTGACGAGGAAAAATAAACATAAAAATTATTTTTTACAATTTAGGATATTTTTATAATTTATGACTAATATGCCCTTCCCAATCAACCCGACCATATTTCCCTGCCATTTCTTTCAATGATATCAAAAGGGCAATATAAATGATTTCATTTTCTTTATAATCGCTAGTTACTGAATTAATATTTCCATTTCCGTTTCTTTTTACATTACCAATGATCATTAAAACTTAGCGATAGTATTTACAAATTACAACATGTAAATTAGAAATTGGAGAAAGTATGGTCTTACTTGAACAGATCATCGAGAATTGGAGAACTGGGAATATATAAAAATCAAAATTTCAAATTAGTCTTTAATTTATAAAAATGAAAAATTCAATGCTCATTATATAAGTAGGCAGGACAATATTAGTCTTTAATTATAAAAATCAAACTTTTAAATTTAAAAATTCATTAAAATCATTGAAAATGGTATATATTGTTGTTTAATATGAATTGATGGTAAGTATCAAATTTTGAAGAATTGAGGGTCAATATCAAATTAGCTAGATTAGAGGGGTATGTAGCCAATTTTTTATTTATCAGCAAATTTAGTGAAAAATTCTTTAAGGCTGGTAGGCCAAAGACCAACGGCAGAATTCATAAAAAAGAGGAAGTTTGTTATAAAAAAAGTTACTTTGAAGGAAAACAGAACCCCCCCCCCCCCTTCCCCAATCAAATTTACTTCAATTGAAAAGCGTTTTATCATGAATCATATTCTTGATATGATTGAACTGCTGAGTTTTAAAATAACTTAAATAAACGATGAATTAATTAATTCATTTTACTATTGTACTAAACATGATATAAAGGATGAATAACCATCACATTGGTTCTGTTATAACTTAGAAGTATATATAATATGTCCCATTACTATAGCATTAGATATTACCAATAGCAAATTGAAATATGGTGTTATGAACTATTAAAATTAAAATTTGGATTCATCGTCATGAGCTCTTTTCAACAAGTTGCTTTCAATGATAAAAGATTCATTAACAAGTTGCTTTGCAACAAGGATTAATGCTGCTGAATCTGGTTTTTACTAGTGTACAATTGAGAACTACCTCTTGATCTAGTGTCAAAGAGCAACGCACTTTCACTTAAGGTTGCAGGTTCGAAACCTGATTGAAATCTTTTGTGACATTTAATTTTGAGATAAGTTGGAGGCTTGACCCATCTCATCTAAAAAAAAAAAAAAAAACTGGTGTGCAATCAATTTGAAATGACATTGTTTTTCGCGTAAAAGCAAATAATAGACTGAATTGTTATCCCAACTAAGGCCACTCCATCTCGTAAACACGAAATGTTCATTTTCATCAAATCAATCTATAATTAGACAAATCCCGGCTGGGGATAATCGCCCTGTCTAATTTGTGAAAAATTTCAAATTTTGATCCAGCAATTACCTATGGGAACAAGAAACCAACTTCATTTATTTTTTTTTATTAAGTTGAATTTCTAACAAATTTTTATTTTATTTATATTCATTAAGCTAAATTGTGAAATTGAAAGTTTGAATTCGTCAAAAGTATAATTCATTATAAATACCCAATGACGCATCAACAAGTTCCTTATATTTGGTTTTGAAATAAATGAGGCAGATACCCCACCAGGCAACACTTTTGCATCAAGACATCGGAACAAAAGTAGAACCTGACTACGTGTCTACGTTTTACTAAAAACAGGTACCATCTCACAGTTATGAGATACCAGTTCTCCTTCACTATCTAACCACAAATGCATCTCCATGTTTATGCTTACTAGCAAACCATACCCACTCAATGGGTGGGTAATTTATACAAATGAAAAAATTTTATACAGATGTTATATTTAAAAAATGAAAAAAAAATATCATTATTTTAATGAAAATTTTCATATGTGTTGTATTCTTTTTCCAAAAATAGTGCATAACTAATCCAACAATAAATTTATTTCCATTTTGATGAGTGCACAATCAATCCAACTATATTTTTCTTTCTATTAAAAGTGAAGAGCTTGTAAACTCATATCTATCGATAACATCCAACCATTAATTTAAACGATCAATGGTATAACCATTGCATAGAGTAAACAATTGTTTACACCCTTCGCTTAATTTTTTTGACCCTTGCATGCATACGTGCTTCATTAGTAGTAGAGACAGAGATTAAAGGACAATGGACTAATTTTAAGTTTTAAAAAAAAAGATTAACAATAAAGAAGAAAATTTCATAGCATGTTTCTAAAATGTCTACAATACTAAAGTAAAAAAAGGAAATCCCAGTGCTTATTTATCAAGTTACAATAGAAATCTAGTAGATCCCCAATGCAGATCGGGTACTTATCGGGGTTTTGTTATAAAATCCTTCTTCTTTTTTTTCCCTTACTTTTCATCTTCAAATTATCCCTTACTCAGATGTGCTTGATGAAGGAGAGAGGGTAATTTCATTGCCTGCTGCCATGATACCAGTAAAGGACAAGACGACATCGGTCATTATGGGTCGATAAGAGGCAATTTGCTGGAGACACATAGCAGCCACATCAACTGCTCGGTTGAGAGCTAGTGATGGGTAATCATCTTTTATCAAATGGTCGATTAGCTCTGGATGTCTTCTTTTATCTCTAAACATCGGCCTTGCCCAGTTAAGAATATGTTGCTCGTGACTCGGCTTTGATCGGTCAATAAATCTCCTCCCAGATATTAACTCGAGAAGAATCACACCAAAATTGAATACATCTGCCTCAACCCTCCATTGCGCTGACGCTGCATAACTTGGTACACAATTTCCATTAGTATCCATGACTGGTGCAGCGAGATTTGATAAACCAAAAGCTGATAATTTGGGATTGAAATTCTCATCTAAGAGAATACTTGATGTTCTTAGCTCGCGGTATGTCAGAGGAGGGTTAAACTTGTTATGTAGATATTCAAGGCCTTTTGCTGCATCATAAGCTATTCGCATTCGGGTGAACCAGTCCAGGGGATGCTGCCATGCTAGATCGAATAAATAGTTATCTAGAGAACTCCTGGCCGTCTGCTCACAAACTAACAGTCTATGATTATCATCTGCACAATATCCAACTAAATTAATCACATTTGCATGCCGGATATTGCTCAAAGTCAAAACCTCAACCAAAAATTGGTTCTTTTCGTGCACCCCTCTCAAGTTCAGATCTTTTATAGCTACATCAGGCCCATCTTTTCCAAGGATACCCTTGTAAACTTTACCATAATATCCTTCTCCAATGAGACGATTTTTTCTGAATTCTTTTGTGGCAGCTCTGAGTTCCTGAAATGTGAATATTTGTGTGGGAATATTATTAATGTTAGGCTCTGTATTTGGAGCCTGGGAAGAACTATTTCCTGCAACATTCTTCGCTCTCGGTACGGTACCAGGGGTTCTTGTGGATTCCAAGGAAGATGGTTGGGCCGAGGCCACAGTTGGTGGCGACTCCTCTGTGCTTGTGCCTGCGGGGCCAGCTGCATTTCTTGTGGCATTGGTGTTACTTGAAGAGAAGCAACAGAGAAGGTTCATTTCTTTTCCCTCTTGTCCACCTATCAAATTTCTTCTATAAAGCCTAAAATTTTCACAGATTCAAGTCTTTCTTGAAATAAATAATATTCCTTGCTTTTAACAAATTTTTAATATATTTCTATGTTTAGTTTTTATACTTATTAAAGGAGTTATACTTTATAAAAATTTATTATATGCTTTATGTAAGAAACAAAAATTGAGAGTTATTAGTTTCTACTGTCTTGTAAATTCATTGTTTCTTTTCCGTACATCTAATTTGATAACAGGTACAGAAGCTATTTGTAGCACGCCTTATAGATAAAGTTGATTATGATCACAACCTGCTTATTCATTGACCTAGAGAGCAAACTGGTATCTGATTAAATTAAATAGATTCTTACCTGAAATTGCTTGGTTTCTCAGTTGCAATTCCTTTCTCACCAATTACTTTACAAACTTCGTGCTTGTTGATATGTCACCAGCTGCTATTAGTAAAACAGAAACAAGGAAGCAGAGAGGAGAGAGAATCCACCTCGATTGTTTCTTTTCAGATTCGGTTTTAAGAGAAACAAGAGATATATATATATATATATTGAAAGTCGAAGGAGGTATGACATTAGAAAAATTTTGAGCTATAATAATAATAGTTACGAGTCCATGGTTTTAAAAAGCAATAGATAGAAGTGGTTGAACCGATTTTGTGTTCCTTAAAAAAGAAATTAAAAGAACAAAAATAGCAGTTTTGCCAAAAATAATAAAACTACACAAAAAATAACTTTCTTCTATTAATCTCTTTAGCTAAAGTTGGCTAAATATGTCTGACGCCTTATTCATTATTTCATAGCAATCAAGAATTATGTACTCCCAATTTGGTAGCATCTACCAAGTTTTTCTAAAAACGAATTATGTCCTCCATATTGTCAACAACAATCAAGAATGATTTTCTAGAAATAATTAATGCAATCTTGAAACTATATTCCTTTTATTCAACATATAAAATAGTACTCACTTTTCCCATCTCTGGAGGAGGTTGTAAGTTTTAACTAAATCGAATGATGGAGAAAAGAGAGTGTCTGACAGATAGAAAGAATTTTTGTCTGAATGTTTGATTTTTGTTGTAAAATTGCGTTACGTCTATATAATACCTCTTTTAAAAGTTTTTTCGGTATGGTTTGCAATTATATTTGTGTTGCTCTGATTACATGCTGCCATGTTGATAAGTTTTAGTAAACGAAGTTGAAAATCTGGTTTACTCGTACTGTAGATTCAACTACGGTAGCGCACAGCCAAATGCAATTTTAGGCCCAAACCCAATTCGCGCAAGACAATTTTATTGTTTGTACTAGGCCCAAGTTTCGGATTAGATGAACCAGAAGTCCAGAACCAGTTGGTTAGTTATTTTGTCAATATATAGATGTCGTGCTTATGAATAGGGCTGCATAATGCGGAAAACGATCACGCAAATGCATTGTTGCATTAATCGTTTCATTTTATGAGACAAAAAATTTTCATTCGCGAGTTGAGTTTGTTTTATGAACGCAAAAAAATTGTGTTGCACTAGCTGTTTTGCTAATATAAACGGTTAAGACGATTTAACCGTTTTGCAAATGACACACTGCCCACTTTCTAGCAGAACAGATAGATCTAGGAAATGGGTAATAGAACACTACACAAGACAGCAAAACTGGCTTGTACCAGTAATCGATTTTTGTGTAATTGAATGAAAACAGTAAGTAAAAGAGAGAGACAGTAATCACTTTGTATTGATTTGTAAAACTGTGTATCTGAAAGAGAGTACAGGTGTATATATAGCCAGAGGAGACTCAAAAAACTAATTCAAGAACCCTTGATGTTCTACCCAAACACAAAGATTACAGCGCATCTTAAATCCCAAATTACAACAGCAAATTAGTAATTAACTAGGCCCTGATCAAAATCCCTTTTTTTAACGTGTGATTTCAATTCATTTTATTTCGTTGGAAAATTCTTGATCAAAATGAAGGGATTTGGTGTCAGTTGGTTGGAATTCCCATGTAATTAGATCCTATGAAATCAATTCAATTGAAATGAAATGAAATGAAATCTCATGTAAACTTCATTTTGTTCAAGGCCTAAGTGAACAAGGTTTACCAGTACAAAATCTGGTACAAGGAAGCCCAATTTGCTTAAGACTAGCGGGGTCTCGCGCTTTGCGCGATCTATATTTTTTAATCAACTGTTTGTTTGCGTAAAATATTTATGGCAATATATTATCATTATTAAATAATAATAATGGGTTAAAAGAAAACTAATGAAAGGATAAAAGGTATTGGGCTAAAACTAAAATTCATTTTTAGAGAACTATAAAATTGTTGTTTAGAAAACTAAAAATATCTTTTATCCTTTTAATTTAGATTTTTTTTACAGCTCTCTATAAAATAATTGATTTTTTGAAGTAAAAAGAAACATGGGAAGTGATTGAAACAGTTGAAAAGGTAATATTTTTATGCGAATAAAATTAAGTCATCATAAATATTTTGAAAGCTAAAAAATAAAAAAAATTGATCGAGCTGAATTCTAATTTGATGAAAAAAATATATCCAATAAAAGTCCCCATGAATAGAAAACTTTTAAAAAAATATCCATTAGTATTTTGGAAGTCCAAAATAAAAAATTTTAAAACCGTTAAATTTTCTATAATTTTGCGAGTAATGCACATAATAATTATTGTAGAAATATATTTTAGAAGGTTCTAAAACTATCATAAAATTTAATATAATTTTCTGAATCACAAATATAAAATATCATGAGGTTGAAAAATTATTTAAATTATTTTAGAGGTCCATAATTGAAATATGTTATGCCACTTAACTATGCATATTTTTGTGAGTAAGCTTACAAAATTTCATAGCGATATAAATGTTGCAAGGGCTTCAAATAATTTTGGAAGTATTATTATTTTTCTGAAGAGAATAAAAATGGAAGTATTATTATTTTTCTGAATAGAAATATATATTGGAATGTCCAAAATAATAAAAAAAAGTAAAGATCAAACCATAGAAATAAAATATGATGAGACTTGGAAATTTATTTTAATTATTTTAAAAGTATATAATGGAAAATCATCACATCTATTAATTATATATATTATTTGAGCATGCATACAGAGTTTCATGGAGAAAACAAAATTCTAAGGGCTTCAAATAATTGAAAAAAGCAACATATATTCTTCTCAAATACTAAAAATTGAGACGACCATTTAAAATAAATGGAGAGCAAAACATGTGGTGATAAATGCCAATGGGCCGGCTTAAAAAAAAAAATGAAATGAAGCCATTAAAGACTACCTGGCACCCGTGACTTCCAAGCCTTCACATTCCATGTGATTTTTTGTGGGGTTCTCTGCGGCAAATGAACATTTGGTGATGCAGAAGTAATACAAACTGCATGCACAATGATCCGCCACACATTCAGCCGCCACAAACGAAAATTATTATTAAATGCGACCTGTCAAGTGGGTCCCACCTGTCAGCCACACTGTTACTCTACAGTGCTTAGCTACAGTGTCGGATCAGGGTAGAAATACCCAGATTAATATATGTATAGATGAGCGAGTAGTAATTAAGAATAAAAACTATCATCATCATCAAAACAAAATAGAAATTCCAATCTGACATGAAGCAGATAAAGACGATGTTGAAGGCTAGATTAATGCTACTACCAATTCATTTAAATGTATCTATTACACACCAAAATCAGAATCAGAAAACCCAAAAATTGCTCAACCCCAAATCAGAAAAATCATAAACCTTTGCTAGAAAATTACTCAACCCAAAATTGCTCACCACCAGTTACATTATTTTCATTAAATTTTGTCCTCCAAAATTGAGGTGTAATACTCTCTCAACATTTTCTTTCTATTCCATTCATTTATTACAAAAGTCTAGACTCTTTGGGGCCGTTTGGACCGCCTAGGAATTTGAGGAATAGCCTATTCCTAGGCGGAAAACATTGGAAAGTGTGTAATTTTGTGAAGAGTTTGGATGGTTAGGAATAAATTTCCGTCTAGGAATAGGCTATTCCTCAAATTCCTAAGCGATCCAAACGGCCCCTTTGTGTGCATAACCAAAATCAGCATTTTATCTGAAACATCACCATGATTTTCACGAGTTAAACCATAGAATATCTCGCGTGATAAGGAAAAAAAACGTTCATTCGCGGTTTGTCCGTTTCAACTTTCAACATAAGCGTTTCTTTGTTTGCATTTTGTTATTTGCTCCCTCAATTTTTATAATTATGAAACTTTGATTTACGAAAAAAAAAAACAGTTTGCCTAAGCATGAAAACATTCATTTTCTGCCTCTCCCTTTTTTGTTCAACTCACTTAATTTCTTGTCTATGAACTTTTTACATACATTCTCTTAGTTAAACATATGATTTAGGCATTTTCTTAATTATTTTATTTGTTATTTTTCACATTAGATTTCTAGCCAAGTTTGTCAAACTAGGTTCAAATTTTGAACAAACTTCGTTAATCTGGCCATACAATCCTACTCGTGTATTTGGTAAAATAGTAAAGTAATTTTGTTGTGGTGGAATTCTATTACATATTCATATATTATATATGTGAGTTTGTTTGTCTATATAAAATGTCATCTGAATGTTTTTTTATGTTTTTCAAAGACAACATGCAATTGTAGAAACTCTTTTATTTGGTATAATAACCTAAACTTATACTGATCATATTATTTACGATTTTGTATTCATCAATGTTTTACATTTTTTTTTTTTGGGTATCGTTAGGAAAAATTTATAAATTTTAATACAAATCAAATAAAAATATCCATCGTCGATATGCATGTCTAACAAATCACAATTTATCATAGCAAATCAAGACACGAGGTATTAATTTTTATTTTCAACTTTAATAATATAATTAGTGAAAAATGACTACATTCTAAAAAAATAATTAATTTGAAAATCATGTAAACACAATTCATTGATCAAGTCTTAAGTCAATAAATTTATTATATCTAATACAAAAGGAGAAGGTTCCACTACCAACATTTTGGTTGCCGCCAAATACCAACATTTTACTATTAAGTTATTTTTTAAAATTTTAAAATTCAAACATTTAATCCAAACCGTTGATCTTATTTAGTTTAACGAACGATGCGTTTTGATATAAGTTTTGTAAATTTTAGAATTTATTTGATTCTCGATCAATAGATGAAAAAACAAATGAACCTTGCTAACTATAATAGATTCGTTCTAATACGTTCATGTTTTAGCCTTTGATCGAGTATCAAATAAATTCCAAAATTTATAAAATTTATATGAAAACGCATCGCTCGTTAAACAAAATAAGATCAACGGTTTTGATTAGACGTTTGAATTTTAAAATTTGAAAAAATAACTTAATAGCAAAATGTTGGCATTTTGGGGTAACTAAAATATTAGTAGCGGAACCTTCCTCATACAAAAGGTATTTAAATCATGATCACAATATCATAAAGGCGCTACTTTATTAGACATTTTCTTTATTACGCTAATTAAACATATGATTTTTTTTATTATTAATAAGTGGGAACGCCCACCACTCTTCCATAAATCCAAGAAATACACTAAGCTTCAACCTTATTACAGAATGAATGTGAAAAGCAAAAAACAAGAGAAATAGGACCAGAGGAACTCCACCCCCAGCGCCTAAAATGTATGTATCAGTATTATATTAGTTCTTAGTGATTAAATATAGAAAGACAAATATTAATATAAATATTATATACTATCAATTAAAATAAAATAGATGTTATTATACATACTTTTAGTATATTTGCCATATAGAAATAGTGAGGTTGACGCTGTAAAAAAAAAATGGAGGATATACTTGTTATGATTTGTAAGGTATGATCAAACACCGCATGACGAAGGCAAGCATCCTTCAGCCCACAGAGCCCATACCAATTAATATGCTCCATTGCATAGGGATAATGAACTGATTACTGTATCCACTGAGACATTCCTTATCAACACATTTGCACATAAAAGCTATACCTATCGGCAGCTCTGAATAAATTTTGAACCTGATCTGAATCAAACATATATATCTACTGGTAGAGAGTCAGAGTAGATGAAATGAAGCAGAAAAGTTCTCCACCCACTACAAACTACGAAGGTTATATCACTCATTTTTGCGTCGTTATCCAAAAATTCAGCCATATTTTCACTATTGCTGAAGGGGAACAGACCATTAAACGACTGTTTTGCACTTAATGAGATAACAATAATTTAGCATACAAATCTTGTTTGCTAAAAAAAGAGGAAAACTTGAATTGGCTGTGACCCGTAATAGCGCATTAGTATTTGTATACCACTGTACGGAGCAGTTGCAAAATTGGTCGACAAGTACATAGAAAAAGTTGCACAGGATGAAAATTTGATGTTGCAGCAGTTTCTGGCCCTCGGAAGTGCTATTCCAACAAGTGCGAGGCCTGTTAATGATGACCTGTACCATGCAATCAGTACTTACCTTGAGGTATAATAGTTAATAGCATATGATTTTAAAATTCAATACGAATATTGTTTAATATCCCACAAAACATTAGAAAAAAAATTTTAATTGGCAACCGACGCCCAAAATATATGCACTTTTTTGCCTCTATTAGTAATTTGAGCATCATTAGCAGTAATTAGGACCAAGCAGAAATCGACATAAACCAGATAATTTTCCTTTTTCTGCATAAAACTCATGATAGTTTTGCTCATATTATGGCCAATGACTTTGACAACTTTACTAAAAACAAGTTCATCTACTAGATTTGTAGTCTCATAAGACATGGCATATGCTCTGGTCATTTAAACATCTGCTTACCTTGCTTGTATGTGTGTAAATACAGTATCATCCACAACTATCAGATGAACAGAAGGAGAAACTCTGCCAACTAATCGATGTACAAAAGTTGTCTCGAGATTTGTGCAGAGATGTGGCACAAAATGAGAACCTTCCTATCAGAGTCATTGTGAAGGCTCTCTTTTGTGAAATGCTCGACCTCAAGAGAACCCTTGTCAGTTCTGGAGATGGAAACAATACCGGAACAGAAGTTGGAAATACAACAGAAAACGGTGATAACTTGGCTGACGAGAAGGATGTTGTTGTGGCTCCAAGCTCCGAATTACAAAAGGAACACGAAATTTCAGAGGCAAAGGAAACTAAAACATCCCTAGGAGAAAAAGTAATGTGTCGGTTTTTGATGACTAGAAATATCTGGTCAGTTAGAAGGGTCAAAGCTCTTCTGGCACAAACAAGGCACTAAAATCGTCTGTAGGTCTAATTTCACTATTTACTCTTGTATAACTTTGTTAGTTTTGTAATTCAGTTTCTTTCTGGATTCGGGTTTGATAATCTATAATTTTGCAATTATTTTTTACCTGATAATAGGCTTGAGGTTTATCTAGGCCTTGTTTTGCTTTTTCTTTATTTGTGCCAAGTTAAAATTTGATCTATTAGACCCAAATTGTATGTATTTAACAACTTCACTACAAAAAGGGTCCTTTCGCAAGTTCTTTGTTACGTCATGACAGGTATTCAATCTGGAAAATTGATTACTGCCATCGCGCTTTGTGCCATCGCTGTCATCGTGCGTCAGTCAGCGCTCACTGAGCAGCGCTCTCCCCCCTCTACTCACCCAGCGATTTTTTGTTCATTTCGTTATTATAAGTGTTCACTTTATTAGATACAAATGTTCACTTTGTATTATAATTGTCCACTGTTTTATAAGTGTTCGCTATGTTCACTATGTTCACTATATTCATTTTGTTTTTTTTTTTTTTTTTGCTCAAATGTTCAGTTGGGTCAATACAAATGTTCTGTTAATTGAGTATAAATGTTCAGTTAGTTGCAAAGTCGGCCAATCGTAACTCGTTTTTACTAAACCAAGCGAAGGGGTCATGAATCGGACACAAAACACATGAAAAAAATAGAAGGGGTCATGAACCGATCCGGTTCAAATTAATTTTTTTCTGACTTTGCCCCTGGCGCGCCTCTCTCCAAGTCTGACGCGCTACTTTGACCCTGGCGCGACTTTGCCCATTAGTTGACGCATTTAACTGAACACTTCTGATTATTAAACTGAACACTTCTTATTATTAAACTGAACATTTGTAACATATAGCAGCGATGGCAGCGATGGTTTATTTAGCGATGACACTTATAATAGCTGTTCAATCTGTGTGAAATGTGCTAGACCAACTATTTCTGCAACTTAGAAGTAACAGACCTCGGTTGCTTTTTCGTTTTTCTATTATTTTTGAGTGAATAGACAACCAAAATTTCCATAAACTAAAACAAAGGAACCAAAATAAAAAGAGCGGCTTCAAAGAAAAACAGGGGATTGCTAAAAATTGTGTATATCATAGTGGCTGAGACTTGCCAACATCTTTTGAATCCAATAAATGCAATGATAAGAATTTTTTTGTTTGTCATTTAATGATGAGAAATAAGTGTAACTGATGTCCTTTGCGTACATCTAAAATGAATAGTGGTTCAGCTTCATTGTTTTCTTGTACATTAAATAAGGACTGGCTGCCACTTTCTCAGAGTATATTTGGGCACACCTATACACCCATAAAAGCACAAATATGGTAGTTAATTTCTGTCTTAATATGCTGATCATCAAATTTGTGTGAGTACCTAATTATCACCTTGCATGCATGAGCCCACTTCTTTCATGGTCGCAATGAAAAAAAAAAATGTACTGAAATTTCGTAATAGAAATTTGCAGTTTGATTTATTAATTAACACCTCATTTGCATGCCACCACTTCTTACATGATCAAAATTCAATAAATATTAAATAAGTTTTCTCTTATCAATAATCATTATCAGAAATAGTATGAGCTTGAAGTTAAAAAGTTTTGCATTGATACAGTTTGAGATATTAGATGAAACTTGAATCATTTTAAAGGATGTCATGAGTCAAGTACATCTATGTATTTTATTTTGTTTGCTGCGATGGTGACTACTATTGATGTCCTTTTATTTGTTTCTGTTCATTTTTTTTTGTTTTTTCTTTACCTTTTATCTTTGGCTTGCTAACTAACAGTACAGACAAGATCATAGAGGAGAAGTTTCATTATCTCCAATGCAAAGTCACAAAACAAAATTTCCATTGATAGTTATTTGAAAAGAATATTTGCAATTTAGTTTTTTTCTTATATTCAGCTATCAAGCAAAATAGCATAATACTTTCCATATGTATCTTGGAGGACCAAGTAAAATTAGATATTAGTAAAGAATGATTCTTGGTTTGTGAAAATATACACTTCATTTATATTTAATATATTGCCTTGTATATGTCCTGATTGATAGAGAAAATGAAGGTACAAGAGTTATTAACTATAATCTAAGTGACATTGTGATGACATGAAGATCGACTTTTTTTCTCATTATTGATAGAGATAATTTGTCTACAGTTCAAAAGAAAATTTTTCAAACAATTAATAACTAAATTTTCTGACCCCATAAGAAAGTGAGAAGAGTTTCCGATGAGCAGAGATCAGGTTGAGATCTCCTGCCTTGTGCTATGGGTAGAATATTTTATTTTTATTTAATAAAAACAAGAAAAGATTTGCACATTACTTTTAGCAAAGTGAAACGACACCTAAACAGACATTATGTATTGATTATTATAATAAAATTATACTTACCGAAGAAATCCAGTCTATACATTAGCAAACGATGTCTGTAAAAGTGTAAAGCAAGCGAAATAAAGAACTTCGGATGCTGCGTTGACAAAGCCGTAAACACGTGTCAGCTGCCTAACTGGCCCATCACGTGTCCGATGAAAAAAAGATTTCGGATCGGCTGTAGCAACTCATTTTCATTCGAAAACGCATCATAAATTTTCTGGCAAATTTTGAATTGGCTGTGATCCGTAATAGCGCATTAGTACTAGTGTACTGCTGGACGGCTGGACGTTGTGAGTAAATCTCAGCATCATCAGCGGTTGTGAATCAACAACGCTGGACGGCAGTTCCATGTATTGAGGAAAATTTATGAATAACTGATAGATTAGATTTGTTTATATGGTTCATGGTTGACCAGTTTCTCTTTTGATTCAAATTTTGCATCCTATAATAATAATAATAATAATAATTCTTTCTGGTCTATTCTACAACAAAACAGTCTCTTTCTCAAATTTTTCACATATATAAATTCACGCAATTAAATTGTAAATTCAATCTGCATTTTTTTTTGGGAAAAAAATAAAAATTGATATGTCTCAAAGAATTCGCACACTTAAAATTTTCTAACTCAAATAGAACATGGAGAGTACATAACTCTGTTTTAGTAATTTGAGTAGTTTCATATGAAGCTAGAATTTATAAAAACAAAATTAAATACACGAAATATTTTGTCAATTTATTTTAGTAGCTTTTTAAATAAAATTTTCTTTTAGGATTTACAAGCAAAATATTTTTGTCTCAGGTTAGATTATATTTTGAGGATATCTAACGGTGTATAGAGAGAGAGAGAGAGAGAGAGAATGGCTAAAGCGCCATCGATGACATGTGTCGTCGATTTTCTATCGACTCGTTTTTCGAGATCCAAAATTCAAATGGCTGATCCAAACCGTTCAAGTTGATCACAATATTGAAATACCATTTGAGACAAAATTTACAATTTTTCAAAAATTTTTACTATTTATTATGATATTTTCAATTGAAGGGCTGAAATACTTTAATCATAATGTTTTTAAAAATATCATAATTAATAGTAAAAAAAATCGGAAAAAAATAAAATTTGGTGTCCAAAAAAATATCATTTGTGCATCAAGTTAACAATGCCACTAAAAATAACATGAAAACAATTTGCACAGCTGCACTAATTAATACATTGAGACATTACATGAAACTGGAGATGTCTTCTACATAGTATTCATCAAGGGTGTGTTTGGATGAGCCTTGAATAAGGAATAAGAATAAGAAATTTCGGTATGCGTGCTTATTCTTATTCTTGTGCAATCCAAACAACACAAGAATAAAGAATTTGGGCCCTTATTCTTATACTAACAAAACCATGGTATAAGAATAAGGAATATGGACAAGCACGCATACCGAAATTCCTTATTCTTATTCCTTATTCAAGGCTCATCCAAACAAACCCCAAGACGAATGATCAGGTACATGCCTGCCATGCCATTAGTTCCTTTAACTAAAAACTGATAGCAATGTGAATTGGTGAGATTGCTTTTGTTTTTTGAGCCTCCTTTGACTTCAACAAGTGTTTTTCTTTTTCTTTTTTTCTTTTTTTTTTTTTTTTGAAGAAACCTCCTCGTGGGAGACTTCAACAAGTGTTTTGGAGGAAGCAAACCATCAACATTGATCTCATGACTACTGCAAAGAGGCCGATTGCACCTTCCGCACCTGTGGTTCTTACTTTGGACTTTATTTGTAATAATAATGACAAATCTCTTGTCGTTTTTATGTATGATACATTAGAATTAATAAGACAAATTATTCCGCTTTTTGGAAATTGCAAAGCAAATCAATAGTTACGCGATCTGTTAACTTGTTTAATTACTTTAATATGATAATTAAAAAAACATGTTAGCGGAAACCAGAATCTTTTGTTAGTTTACCACCCTTGGTCGATGAGTCAGATCGACTTTAAATGAGTTCAATGTAATAAAAGACTGCTCGATCTACGGAAGGCAAAATATGTAATGTTTGTAACTTTGTATTAGAATTGTTTAGAAAAATTTTAAGTTCAAGCCTTTTGTTTTAGTTTATTGTGGAAACTTAATTAGCAGGCAAATACCAACTAAAATTTATGTAATTAAATTGAAGCAAAAAAAAATCCCTAAAATCCAGTGTCAAAATAATATGTTTGCTAATTGATATAGGTACATGCTTATGATATGATATCACAAAAAAGTAATTTATTTTCTTAGTAAATCCTTTTTTTTATCGAATAAGTGTATTCATGATTACCTAATCATCACCACAAATGCATGCTTGCTCCTATTTCTAGCACGAACCCAATATGATTAATTAGTTATCAGCACCCCAAGCATTTACTAATCGGACGGTTGTTATCTCTCCCCTTCTCCCAAAAAGAGTAAATTTCTCTATTCCCTCAAATAAATCACATGTCATTATTTTCCTCCTCTCTTTTCTCCTTTACCTTTTCTATACTGTTGTTTAGCTTGTGTTAGTCAGATCTAATGTAAGATCTCCTGCAACATGCAGCGGGTCGAAATGAGTTGCAAACTTGCAATATACGTACACTCGATTCATGTAATAGGTGCTGTGCGGCAGTTCTGTGTGGTCAGATGTACAGAGATTGATTAGACAAATAGGTGCTTATTGTCGTATTGAGAGGATCACAGCACTACAGGTTATACTGATTCTACCACAGAAAATTCTGTCAAAAAATAAAGAAAAAGAAAAAATATATATATATGTGAGAAAAGGCCAAGGGGCCATGCCCATTTGCGCGAAAATCAACCATGTCCATTTAGGCCTGCAAACGGGATAACCGTTACTCGTTTTCCGTGGACGTTCCGTCCATACGGAACAAGTAACGGTACAAAGTTTCATTTCGTTCCAGAAAACGGAACGGTAAACGGAATGAGACAACATACCGTTGTTGAAACGGAACGGTAAAAGGAATGGTCCATTTCGCTTCCGTTTCGACAAATAGTGCAGTTTTTAGTGTAAATACACGTTGTTCCGTTCCGTTCCGTCCAAACGGAATGTATAGCGGAATGAAAGGACATTTCATTTTCTAAAACGGAACGGAAAACGGAATGGAACAGCCATACCGTTTATGGAACGGAACAGCAAACGGAATGGCCCATTCCGTTGTCGTATAACACATTAAACAGGCCTATGTCCATTTGCGCGAAAGAAAGGGAAGGGGTTTTAACTTTTAACGGTGACAACTACAATGAATTGACGGATCCGGATCCTGTGTCGCACGGCACAGCGTGTAGCGCAGGATCCGGACCGTCCGATCAGATCTGGACGGTTCATTTTTTTCGGATCTTACAATCTGGTTACATGCACAGGGCTCCCTCATCCATCCAGATCTGATCGGACGGTCCTGTACTGCGCTCCACGATGTGCCGCGCGGCACAGGATCTGGATTCGTGCTGCACTTGATAGCCTATGTCAAGTTCTGTCTAAAAAAAAGAAAAGTGGCGGTGCTCGTGATGGGCAGAGCATGTTAAAAAAGGACCTAGTCTCGCACTCTCGCTTGATTTTGGTGTGTTACTTTATTACTTAATTTGCTTCTTTTCTTTTTCCCTAAAACTGATGCAATGTTTTATTTATTCCAAAACACAAAGTAATAATGTTATCAAAATATCTCCCTTACAAAAAAAAAAAAACCACATTTTATGGCTACCGGATTTTGTTTAAAGAAACAATCTATTTATGAAAACCTGGTTAAAAAAAACTGTCATTATTTATTTTATAACTGTTCTTCTATAAAACTAGTCATGGAGCACGCTTGTTTCGGTCCAATCTTGACCAGAAACTTAATGACTGTTATATATGATATTAATAGTCATTAAAGCCTTTGCAACTGTTATTTGTAAAGAACAGTCATCATTATTTCAGAGCTTTTTATTTTTTTTTTCCTCACGTTTAAATTAAGCAACTGTTTTAATTTAAAACAGTTATAATTGTTTAAATCTTATTTTACGACAATGCCACTGATTTGTTTGGTGACTGTTTTTATGAAAAACAGTTGCTAATCCAAAGTTGCAAAAGCCCTTTTCTGTGGTAGTGTGTGAACATGGGTGCTTATAAAAGTGTTAATTTCGCATGAGTAATAAAATATTATATTTAATCTATCACACATTTTTATTCCGTCCATTATTACATTGTGATAAATTTTATTCAATATTATATTTATAATTTTTCTCCAATTGACTAGCAAAGTTATATTTATGTTAATGTATATCAGTATTTTAATGATTTTTAATCATTTTTTTCTATCTTTTCTTATATTGTGAAGATCTAGCATCTAAATACCAATTTATTGGCCGTATTTCTGGAACAATTTTTAAAATAGTCTATAAAAGATATAATTCACATTTTTTATATTTGAAAAATAATAATAATTGTAACCAACTTTTTTTTATAATAATGCTCATTTGTACACAACACATGTTTAACATTGGTCAGGAAGCATAGAATCTAGTGAAGAAATTAATATGTAGTTTAATCTTCTGCGTGAAAAGGCCTATCTACCGCTTGTTAATGATTCCCATACTATTTTGAACCATAGAAATTAAGCTTGGAAGCCAGTCCTATTAAATGTACAAGAAAGCAACGTAAGTGAACCACTATTAATTTTAAGATGTACGCATGCAAAGGAGTACGTTTGTTGTTTCTCATCATTGCATTGCTTGGATTCAAAGATGTAGCCTCAGCCACCCTATTTTTAAGGCAGAGTTATATGGAGATATAATGGATCCGCATCCTCAGCAACCGCTGAGGTGGCTGTACCATACAGTCGTTTTTTTTTTATATTTAAAATTCAAATGTTGAATCTAAATTATTGATCTTGTTCAATTTTACGGGCGATGCATTTTCATATAAGTTTTATAAATTTTGAAACTGATTTGATACTAGATCAAGTGGTCAACAAATGAACGAATCTGGTTAACTATCACTGATTAATTCTCATACGTTCATAATTTGGTCACTTAATCAAGTATCAATTCTACTCCAAAATTTATAAAATTTATATGAAAATACATCGTCCGTGAAATTGAACAAGATCAACGGTTTGGATTCAACATTTCAATTTTAAAATTTGAAAATATTAAAAAAAAGAAGGTGGCTGCTCGATACAGCCGTTTACCGCTGGCTGCTGAGAATGCCGATTCGAGATATAAAAGAGGCCAAATCGGGCGTGATTTTTTTAAACCAAAATAATCCAAAAAATAATTTAAGAATAAACTTCTGACTCAATATTTACAGGAATAAACATGTCAATGCGTAGGTGGGCTGCGCGAGCTATGACGGTGTCAGTGTCACCGGCACAGGTATGGTGGCGCCAATGCCAGTGGCGCGGGCAAGTCTTGGCAGAGAGGCGAGGCCAACTGAATACAATTTTTTAAACATGGCCTTTAGGAGAAAGTAATGCCTGTGTCACTCCCATTGGCGCCGCAATACCAGCGCAAGTGGCACTGGCCTCGTCAGAGGCTGCGCAGTCCACCTGCGCAATGACATGTTTGTTTCTCAAATTGCAAAGGTCAAAGTTTTCTTATTAAAATAACATTTTAGGTTATTTTGGTTTAAAAAAATCAAGGCCAAATCGGGGTGCGTCAAAATCAATGACATGGAAGCTGTTGTTTTTGAGGCAATGATCAATTTCATATATACCAAGAACGTCCATTATTACAAAATTAAGGATGAAAACAAACTACAAATGGTTAAGGATTTATTGGTTGTGCTGATCGATACGCATTGGATGAGCTAAATAAGAAAAATAACATTTAAGAATGGTTCTTGGTCATACTCATTAGATTTGCATGGAGTACCCATCTATGTATCTACTCTAGTCATACACACAGTTACACACTATTTGCCTTGCCTTTGTTATACAGTTTTTATTTATTTATTTATTTATTTATTTATTATTATTATTATTATTATCACCAGCACCACCACCACTATTATTATTATTATTATTATTATTATTATTATTATTATTATTATAAAATTAATGGTCACGCTACTAGTTCTGTTGCTTTTATGATTATTATTGCATTTCGCCACACCTGATCATTGATTATATAATAATGTAAACTTAAAAAATTGAAATGATATATGCAAATTGTTGAACTTGTTCTATAATGCATTCAGATAAGAATTATCAAATTTGGAGCATATTTTTGTTGCCTCTGTTAATAAAAGAATAAAAAGAACCCAACGGTGCAAGTTAACCATAATGAAGGGTTTTTTTTTTCTTTCCTTATCTTCTTGATTTAGTACACAATGAACTTAATTAAATTTTCTCTGACCTCGGCGTGAAAGCCTTAATTTTAAGATATAAAAACTAACATTTCATACTTCTGTTGAAATTTCAATATTGAATTATAAATACAACACTTATTAATTATGATTATAACAGAACATTGACATTACATAAAAGCCAATAAAAGGTTTTCTCGATTAAAATGAAAATTGTACATATTACATAATAACATAACATATATGATAGCAGCTTTGCCGCTAACTAATTCATGCCTAGAGTAGGTTAGCACATACTACATAGAAAACTAAAAGCATATTATAAATTTGTAACAGGCTTTTGTATTTCAATGTTCAAAGCTAGAATTTTTTTTTTTTTTTTTTTGTAAGCCGGACATATAAAATCACGAATCCAATTCCTTCGCTTTCTCAGAAAGAAAGCAAGGAAAGTAGATATCTGCAGCATCTGTAATTTGCACAATCTGCACTATTTTCAGTTTTTTATGGGGTGTATTTTTCAAATTTTAAAATTTTGAAGTAACATGATCTAATTTCTGGTTTTACGAGACAACTTGTGTCACAAAAGTAAGGAAAAAATGAACCAAAGAAATATACGCACCTTCAATATTCCCATTTCTTTTATATAAATTAGCAATGTTTTCATATTTTATCTCAGAAAGAAAAAGAATGTCTATTGAAAAAAAAAATTGAATAAAATCTATATAAAAAATTAAATAAAAAATTAAAAATCGGGGCTGATAAGGATCATCCTCAATATTCATCATCCCCCTCATCCCCAGCAGTTAGTAACGCGTTTTCTATTTTTGTCTATCATCCCATCACGCGTTTTCCGTTTTTGGAAATCCAACGCTCATCCTCTGTTTCGCTCCCCTTTCCCGCCCTTCTGTTTCGCTCCCTTCCTATTCCCTTAACGTCGCTTACTCCTGTCCCACCTCCTCTCTCCTAATTGTTCTAGTTCTGAGAATAGTTACGATATTAACTTCAACAGTTATATATATTAACTAGAACAGTTAATATATATAACTAAAATAGTTATATATATAACTAGAACAATTACGATATTAACTTCAACAGTTATATGTATTTACTAGAACAGTTAATATATATAACTAGAACAATTATATATATTAACTTCAACAGTTATATATAACTAGAACAGTTACGATATTAACTTCAACAGTTATATATATTTACTAGAACAGTTATATATATTAACTTCAACAGTTATATATATAACTAGAACAGTTATATTATATCTAACTGTTCTAGTTAATATATATAACTGATTAACTGTTGAAGTTAATATCGTAATTAGAACAATCATATACATCTCTGTTTCCTCCCCTCCCCTCCCCCTCCCTCTGACGCTCATCTTTTGTTTCCAAATTCTATAACACGTTTTCTAAAAATAGAGGCGCTGGATAATTAATGAGGGCGCTGGATAATGTTGGATTTCATCACCTGGATTCTATCATTTCATCATCTCCTCGTCTTCTATTAATGAGGGCGCTGGATAATTAATGAGGATTCCAGGAGATGATGAGGATAATAAAATCTTAGAGATGGTCTTAAACAATTTCGATTGAAAATAAATAAACATTTTTTTTTTCTGTAATGCAAAACCTAAAATAACATGATTTGTTGCCTGACAGTTTCAGTGGAGGAATACAAAAGAGTTTGCCATTCATTTATTTATTGTACTTTTTGACATGTTAAATGCACATTTCATTTTGAATAAATGAGAAAGTAAATTAGGAAAAAAAAGAGAGGCAATGACGAGAGATAAAAATGTAATGTCGTACGGAGCCTGCAATTCGGACAATCTTTACGTTTACAAGTGAAATTTATACAAATTGTCACATGACAAAAAAATATTACATAATTTAGATCTGCACTGATCAGAAATCTCATAACGGGTTTAATTAGTAGACGAATCAAAAATAAAAGTTAATTCACTAATAATAATAAAGGAAATAAAGGGCCCTCTTTTCGGAAAAAAAATAAGATGAAACCTTATAAATTTATATTTAATTATTTGATTTGACTGATAGAAAAAAATGTTCATAATTTCTTTCTATTTTGAGTGAAAAAAAAAGACTCAACATTTATTTATTATTTAAATTTCAAACTTGTACTAGGTCCAGACTCCTACACGCGATAAAATACAGATAAGTTTGCACTATTGCTGCAACAAAGAATCAGTCAAACTTGAAAAAAAATGCATAGCAAATCCTTTCAAGGATAATTTGTTGAAATATGATGTCGCAGAAGATCGTATCCGGGATCAGATGCATGACATGGATAGACACGGGTTGTGCTGCATAAGATCGTGCCCTGAATCATATGCATGGCATCGACAGAAAAGAACAGTTTTGACCTTATTTGGAAGCATCTCAAAGAAGAGGAAAGAATCCTTAGAGATATTTCAGAAAATGAAAAAATATGCACAATAAAGGTGATGACTGATTGTTGAGAATCTGATTAGATTATCTGAAGATGTGATCAGATATTCTTCTATTTCTTATCCGATTGTGTCTTCGGGAAGAAGTTATTGTTTTTCTATTTATTCATCTTCTCTCCTTGTGTTGTGTCAACTCAGATTATTCAGAAAATAATAAAAATAGTGTGCGTGTGTGTGAAGGACGTAGGCACTGAATTGGTGCTGAACCTCGTTAAATCTTGTGTCTATTTTTATTTTGTGTGCTTAATTGATTTCTGAGTTCATTGTATCGACACTTTTAGGGGCACGGTTCGTGTGCAGATGGCACTCGAACCGTGCCTCCCCCGACCGATCTGATGAAAAAATTATTCCGCTGCGACGACCAACGATATTTTAACATGGTATCAGAGCGCAAGGTTCGCTCCTCTTATGTCGAGTAGGTGTTTGAATATTGGTGATTGCTACAACGATATTTGGAGTATAAGAGATGTTTCAATATAATTGCTGACAAGAGGACTTTGTGCGACGTGGGCACGTGGCACTAAGGGCTGGTGATTTTTGCAAGAGAAAAACTGTTGCTCTCTGTCACACTTGCACAAAGATCGGTTGGTTTATTAAGCATCCAATTTAAAAATTCAGATAGATGGAACGAGCTAACACTCTGCCCCGAGACAGATCCTAAAGTTTCTTATGACAGATTACAATTATATTGAAATTATATTTTAGAAAAATAGTTGTCCATGTCAAAAAAAAAATGATTTTAAAATTCAACATAACCATGTGTGGTTTAAAAACACGTTAGTTAACAATTTGACTGAACACATGTGACATATTGTATGTGTGCCGTGTGCGCAAAAACAAATTCCACAAAGCATGGATCACTATTCGAGGTAAGCTTGCGTTGCCTCGCCATATGCGCTGCGTGTAGGGTTGAAAACAGATCGGATAAACTCCGATCCGATCCGCATCCGTATCCGAAAAATAGCGAATCCGGATATCGTTCGGATCCGGATGCGAATCCGGATCTTTTTAAACGGATACGGATGCGAATATGAGAATGCAAATGGATGCAGATACGGTTGTGGATCCGGATATTTATCCGGATCCGAAAAAATTTGCAAAGCGGATATCCGAATTCCCCCTTTGTGATATAGTTATTTTATGTGTGTATATATATATATATATATATATATATATATATTGATTTGAGTCTCTAGATTTAACTTATCTAAATTATATAAAAAATAAACGGTAGGATAATAATTGTTATTTATTTTTTAAGAAAATTAGTCAATTGTTATTATGGATTATATGGTAGAATTAATAGAGACGATAAATAGTGATTAATGTTAATAATAATATTATTAATTTATACATATTTCATATTGCTTTTAATAAAATGTTATAACGAGATTATTATCTTGCTACTTTAGTTTTATTTCTATTTGTTTGTTAATTTATATATATTTGCTTAATTATCCGAAATATATCCATATTCGTATTCGTATTCGACGATATCCGATTAGTATTCGTATCCGCTTAACATCCGAACCGTATCCGTATCCGAGCATATCCGTATTCGTATTCATATCCGAAAAAAATGCGGATGCGGATATGATTTGACCACTATCCGATCCGTATCCCGTCCGTTTTCATCCCTAGCTGCGTGCATTGATTAATAATGCGTAGGCTATATATAGTATATATAAAGTTATAAACCGAGGATCCAGAAATAGTGGGCCCAGCTTTTATTCCCAAGGCAGAAACAAGTCTTACCAAGCTCTGACCGTGACGATTTGACGCCTTGGAAGTTGAAACATTTTTTTTTAAACCAAGACGCGTTTAAACTGCAGTGAGGAGAAAATAGTTCGCATTTGGTAATTAAGTTTGATTCGATCATGATGATAATTTATAATTAATTTGTTTAAATCAATTTAAGTTTATTAGAAAAATCAAAATGGTCAGTCTAAATTGCTAATTAATTAAGTAATTTCGAACTAGATCAACTAATTTTAAATAGGTAATTTCGATTACTAATTTTAAATTACTAGATCAAGATTGTTCGTTTACTGACACACACATTTAGTAATTTCGAACTAGATCATGTTTACGAATCCTTAAAAAAATTATCAATATTAAGAAAAATATGACAAAAATTTAAATAGGTAATAAAAACGAATGAGACAACAAGACAAATAACATGAAAAAAGAAGGTACAGTAACGAAATGTCCTCACAGGAGCATCGAGCAGGTGATCTGGCATTCTTGATTCGAAATAAAAACAGAAAGTACACTAATAAGCTACAAACCCCGACTGAGCATTGAGCAGATCCTCAGTAATTCGTTAAAGTCAAAAAAGAAAAAGATAAATTCTCGGCTTAATTCCTCGACAGACCTGAAAACATACTGATGAAGGAATTTGGGGAATAGCCTATTCCTAGGCATAAATTTATTGGGAAGTGTGTAACTTTGTGAAGAGGTTGAATTATTTATATTAAATTTGACATATTTTATGCCCGGAATTTGCAATTCTTGCAAATTCCGGCTTCATCCAAACGGCCCCCTAGGTATCAAATAAATTTATATATTTTGTTTTATCTCACTAGTCGTTCTGGTAAAACTAAGGGTCGAATCCAAGGGACGGTACAATTGATTACTAGATTTTATTTACTCGTGAAAGCTAGACAAGACAATTTTTTGAATTTTATGATTTTAAAAGACAATTATCTAAAATGCAAGTATTAGAAATATTTTTGGTGATTTTTTGTGTTTTCTGGACTCAAACAGATACAAATAATGTCCCAGGACTTTGTGTTCATTTAGTTTAACTTTAAAGTACTTCTACCCAAAGTTTTCACTAAGACAGAAGATAATTTCGGACCAAAATATACAGATTTCGGACCGAAATCTATATAAGTCGTGCCAAAATATACTTTAAACTCTCTGCTTTGACTTGACAATTTTATACAACACTATATGAAGGATACTTGTCGACCAAACCTAAATTCTAGCCTCAGCTGTCGCAATTTTGGTTTTGAAATTGGTTTGAAACTCGATTTTCACCACGTAAATGATTAAGTCTAAACTTTCGTGTCGGATTTTTGTCACTTAAGATTATCATGTTGGATTTCCAGAGGTATCTAAGTCCTTTCGGATCTTTTAGAAACTACACATTTCCGTCATTAAGTTAACATCCTCTTTCGAGCGTTTGCCTTACATCAATTACTTAATCAATCATGTGTTTAGTCTATTTTAATGCCCTAAAGACGTCGCGATTCATCCATAGGTAAACTTCAAACAAACAAATAATATAACTAAGCAAATCAATAATTCTCAACACGATAAATCACATAGTATAGCAATCAATCCATCAAGTCATCACAAATACTAAACTAAACTACTACTTAGCCCTAAGACATAATTAACTAGCCTAACATGCAAGAAAAATAAGATACAAACTCTATTTAATCAAAATATCAAGAGAAAAGGAAGGAATAAACCAAATATCGCTTCTAACTCGAGATATCGATCGTCTAGAACCGTGGTTGGATTGGTTCTACCACTGTCGCGTCCAGAATTGCTCCAAGGTTGCTGCAATGGTCGTGCTCCAATGCGAGAGATGAAATCTCACGCTTTTCGACGTGAGAACGGTGGTGAAAAAGATGGAAAAAAGTGCTATGGAAGGTGGGATATTTTCATCTGTATTTTCGTGCATATATGGCCAGGGAGGAGGTTTGGGAGGCAGGTTAGGGCAAGGATTCACAAGATCATGCCATAAAATAAAGTTTTCATCTTCAAAACTTGCCAAAACCGATTTTTTCACGCGATTTCGGACCGAAATAATGGATTTCGAACCGAAATGGTTTTCCAGTATTGCGCACCGATAGTATTTTGACCATAATTTCTTCATCCGGACTCCGATTGAGGTGATTCAAAGATCATTGGAAAGTTTAGGATGAACTCTACAGTGTTATGGATTCCATTTAGTTATTTTCTTCTCAAAAGTTCTTCTTTTTATGCAATTATTGTGTCAAATCCACCACGTTCCTACAAAACAAGTCAAATTCCACGGCAGTACCCAATCTTGCAAAATAAAACACAAAAGCACATTGAGTATCATTGGTTTGGATAGTATTTGAGTGCTAAATACGATCAAAATACATATATAAATAAGAGATATCACATACGTCATTATATATTCTCAGAAATTACCGTTCATAGACTGTTAGTTTATATGAGTACATGCCCCGGGATTCTCTAGATAACCACTTATTCGATCTAACATGGCACTATGGCAGCATCCCCTGGACTGGTTTACCCGAGTGCGAATAGCTTATGATACAAATTTCACCAAATCATTAATTATTTTCTATAATTAAATGCAGATCAGTAAACCTGAAAGGTATAAGTTATCGTTTAATGCAGAGTTACTGCTCTGTCTTATGCACTCAGGGTGTGTTTGGCACCCTTATTCACTCACGGAATAAGGGTTGTGTTAGAGGAGAGAGGAGAGAGGGTAGAGGAGAGAGGAGAGAGAGGCTCTAATTCGGCACCAAATTCTAATACCATCTGTGGGATTGGAATTGGGCTTATTCCGAATAAGAGGAGAGAGAAGAGGAGAGAGGACAACGTGGGGCCCACTGCTCTTATTCAATCCCCTATTCGGGGTTGCATCCAAACACACCCTCACATAATAACATTGGTCTATGTAAGAAAAGGAAAATAAACCAGTAAAAGGAATTTCCAACATGTTTACACAAAAGTCCATTTTACTAAATTTGTTTCTATCAATAAAGATGACAAAGCAAACGACAATAGTTTTTTATGCAACATCTTAATCACACTATAGCAAAGGTTGTAAAGTCAACAATGAACTGCCATACTAAATCAAGTTCAAAATGAAATTGTAAGATGAAGAGTGTCAGGTTTATATTTGTGACAAAAACAGATTGAGTAGCCCTCATCTTTTGTAAGCAAGTTTATTAAGAATACAACTTTCTAACAAAAAGTAGCAACTCAGTTCAAAGATATCAATCAGGAGATGTCAGAGACAACCTTTTTTTTTTTTTTTTTTTTTTTTTTTGAGATATGCCCGTAGGCCCACACACCCGCCCTATTTCCTCCACTCATCAGTGGAGATAGAACTCTAGTCTCTCCCGAGACCTGGTGCCATACCAGCTGCACTACACAGCGTTGGCGAGACAACCTTATTAAATCGTTCAGTTCATGCAACTACTGCATACAGCTATCATATGCATACATATTTGGGTTGAATTTTAATAACTTAACTTGGCACATTGATCATGCACTTAGGGGTCGTTTGGATGGGTTAGGAATAGCCAATTCCTAGGAAGGAATAAGGATTTTCGTTGGGAAGTGTGTAACTTTGTGAGAGAGATGAATTGTTTATATTAAAATTTATGTCCGGAATTGGAAAATCCCCAAATTCCGGACACATCCAAACGACCCCTTAGAAGCCAGATCTCAAACGTACAATAATATTCGATCTAACATAATAACATTACAAACTAGAATGATCGAACTCCAACTAATACTTCTAATTAAATCTAATCTTACACATAACACCAAACAATCAAACAGAAAGAAAAAGATCTTCAACCCGATGCTACTTACCTTACCCAAATCAAACCTGACTAGAGTAAGGGCCCTAAGCAAACTACTAATTAATTAACTAACACGGTAACACCGCCCTGAGCGCCCTCCTCTTCCTCGCCCTCGTCTTCTTCCTCGTCCTCCTCTTCCTCATCCTCGTCCTCCTTTTCTTCCTCGTCCTCGTCCTCCTCGTCCTCCTCTTCTTCGTCCTCATCCTCCTCCTCGTCCTCGTCCTCCTCTTCTTCGTCCTCTTTCTCGTCCTCCACCTCCTCCTCCTCTTCTTCGTCCTCTTTCTCGTCCTCTTTCTCGTCCTCGTCCTCCTCCTCTTCTTCGTCCTCTTTCTCGTCCTCCACCTCCTCCTCCTCCTCGTCCTCCTCCTCGTCATCCTTATGAAAGAGACGTTCATGTTCGTACTGTTAGATTATTTGGTGTTGGAACGGCCCGTCCCAATCCTGGGGCGGCCCGGTCCAATGCTCTGGGGCGGTCCGGTCCAATTCTGGGACGGCCCGTTCCAGACTCTGCGCCATATTAGGAAATAATCTATTTTTTTGGTGGGCTGATTCTGCTTGGTTTCCAAGTCATTAAGTTATATGGTAATAGGCTAAACGTGGCTGTGAAGAAAAGCAAGGTTTTGTGCAGGGGTGTGTTGCCTTTTATAGGTGGTTATATTTAGAAACAATAGCTATTTTCTGATGGGTAAAATAGGTATTGTTTGGAGGCCAAGAAGCCTTTGGCTCTCTGTATATAAAGGGGTTGGTCCCCAAGGGACAAGATAATCACGTTGCTGGCTGTATACATGTGTTGATAACAGCCATCTTCAGCCTCTCTCTCTATTCTTCCATCACATAGTTAGAGAAGGTGCCCTAGTTCAGGCATAAGGGTACCAAGGCGTGTCTTGTTCTCTTGGAAGACTTCTCTCCCGACTTTGGCACGTGGAACAGAAGGTGTAAGGTGCATACACATCACAAGATATCAAGAACTCGAGGAGATCCAAGATTCAGGCCATAGCGATGGAATTAGGTAAGCTTCCGCTCAAAGATTTAGTTTCTGGTGTTTTTGGAACGGTCCGGTCTATGACCAGAACGGTCCGTTCCAACTGCTGGTTCAGCGAGTTATGTTTAAGTTTCTGGGTTGCTTATTTGACATGTTAGAACTGTTAATCCTTTGGCCTTTAAAGCAAACCCAACAAATGGTATCAGAGCCACTCGTCGTGAGCCAGTAGCATGACACATAAGTTTGGATCTATTTGAATTGATTTGGTGAGATTGTTGATTTGAACTGAACTGTTTAAGTTTCTGGCACATATGTTTTGGAACGGCCTGTCCCAGGTCTGGAACGGCCCGTCCCAGGACTGGGACTGCCCTTCCTTGGACTGGGACGGCCCGTCCCAGGACTGGGACTGTCCTTTCCTGGACTGGGACGGCCCGTCCCAGGATTGGGACTGCCAGTTCCAGACTTTTTTCTGGAATTTTTTCTGGATTGTTTTTTCTGAACTGTTTCTGACTTATCTAGCTTTTAGACGGTTCGTTTCATGGCTCGAACGGACCGCTCCATTGTTTATTAAGTTATTGTGCCAGACTTATTGTTTGTGAAATTGCAATTGCTTGAAAAGATTTTGAAAATTAAGTTAAAGTTTTGAAAATTCAAAATCGGTTAAAATCTGACCTAATTGGATGAATTAGATTTAGAGTAGATCTATTGTCAGGTTAGGAGAGAAATCTTTAGGGTTTCTCGACCTAGATTAGGACGACAAATTCTACTCTTCTCTGCGGTTTTCAGGCGGTCCGTTCCACTCCGGGACGGCCCGTTCCACTTCAGTTTTGGTTGCAAACTGTTAGGTATTGACCAGAGTATAGGACGGTCCGTTCTACAACCAGAACGGTCCGTTCCAGAACCAGATTGTTAGGTTTTAAGCCAAAATTCAAGTTGTTTGTACTGGTAAGGTACAAATGACACTTTATGCATCCCTCCTCTTCTCTTCTTTGCCGTGGTTTTCATTAGTAAGAGCTGTAAGCGTTGGGTTACACCATGTTGTCACGAGGACAAGTTCTGTCGCAGAAAATAAGGTCGGCGCCTAAAGTGTCCATATGACCCTGGCCTTTTCTGGGAATCTTGCCTGGATGTGGTGTAATTTCAATGGCTGCTGGCTGAACGGGAGACCACCGCTTTCTTTTCTTACCTCAATATGACTCGTACTGGCTTGTATGGTCATATCTCTCTTTGGTTCTCTTCTGGTCTATTTAGGGCGGACCGTTCTCTCACCAAAACGGTCCGTTCCATGTTTGTTGGTTCGTATGTATTTCATACGATTCAATGTGTATACCTTAGGGTTTGCAACTGGGTCCTAAGTCTATATCATCCTAGGTCAGTATTTAGTTAGGCTTTTCATATTAGGATAAATGTGCATAGTGAAAAGTCTAGGATTAGGTATATTTTAAGTCTAATATAAAGGTAATTTGAGTTGTATTTTGAGAATTGAACCAATATTAATATCATCTCGCCAAAGTGGGCTCTCATATTAATGGTTGTTTCAAAGGCTCAAGTACAAAGTGTATTAAGGTACATGTAACTTCTAAATTATGGATCGGCCCAAAGGAAGGACATAATTTAAAAGACTACATATACAATGTTTTGGTAGAATCAAATGGGTAATGATTATAAGGCTTTGCATATAATTAATTAATCGGCCCAAAGGAAGGTTAATTAATTAATATGTTATGAATCGTTACATTTGATACTACATCTAGTTGATTGAAGTTTGCTTGGAGACTCCAAAGAGCACTTGCAAATGAATAAAGACTAGTTGATGGGATTTAGACCTTTATATTTTATGATTTAACTTATACATTATGGTTATTAATATTAGTGTATTTTGTCTTTGGTTTATTTTAGCAAATATTCCAGCTAGCATTAACAGCATACCCATGCTGACTGGTTCCAACTTTAAGGAATGGAAAGAGAACTTAATGATAGTTCTCGGTTGTCTAGATCTTGACCTTGCATTTAGGGAGGATAAACCACATGAGATTACTGCTAAGAGTAATCAACAACACATTCAAAGTGTGGCTCAGTGGAATCGCTCCAATCGCATGGGCATTATGATCATAAAGAAGACAATCCCAGAGGCATTCAGGGGTACCATTTCTGATTCCGATGAGGCTAAGGCATGCTTGGAAGAAATTGAGAAGAGATTTGCCAAGAATGAGAAATCGGAGATTTGTACATTCATGGCAAGACTCACCTCTATAAAGTATAATGGAAAAGGCAACATTCGTGAGTACGTTTTGGAAGTATCTAATCTTGCTTCAAAGTTACAAGCCCTTAAGTTAGACATATCTGAAGAAATTCAGGTGTGTCTAGTGCTTAACTCTCTCCCTAGTCAGTATAACCATTTCAAGGTTACTTATAACTGCACTAAGGACAAGTGGACTCTGAATGAACTGATTTCGCATCTAGTTCAAGAAGAGGAAAGGTTGAAGCTTGATAAGACACATAGTGCTAACGTTGCCTCTACTTCCAAGAATAATGGGAAGAAAAAACAAAACAAGAAAAAGGCTGCTAATTCAGAGCCAAAGAAGGAACCCAATAAGGGAAAGACTGGCAAGAAGTCAAAGAATCCAAATGGGTGTTTCTTCTGTGGCGAAGAGGGACACAAGAATACTGATTGTGCAGGCTACATAGCTTGGCGCAAGAAGAAAGGTATGTCTCTCTCTTTGGTTTGTTCAGAAGTTAATTTAACTTCAGTACAAAAGGATACTTGGTGGATTGATTCGGGTGCTACAACTCACATAAGTATCTCTATGCAGGGTTGCCTGAGCTGCCGCAAGCCAAATGATGGTGAAAGATACATCTATATGGGCGATGGCAAGAAGGCACAAGTTGAAGCTATTGGGCATTTTAGATTGTTACTTAGGACTGGATTGTATTTGGATTTATATGAGACTTTTGTTGTACCGTCTTTTAGACGAAATTTAGTTTCTATTTCTGTACTGGACAAATTCGGTTACTATTGTTCTTTTGGAAATGGAAAATTCAGTTTATCTCATAATTCTAAATGCGTTGGATCTGGTTTTCTTTCAGTTTATGACAATCTATATTCTTTGGAAACTATTGCTTCATATAATGAATCTTTGCATACAAGTACTAGAAGTGTTAAGCGTAAATTAACTCATGAGAATTCAGGTGCACTTTGGCATAAGCGTTTAGGTCACATTTCTCCAAAGAGAATTGAAAGACTTGTGCAAAGTGAAATACTCGATCCTTTAGACATAACTGATTTAGGCCCATGTAAAAGTTGTGTTAAAGGAAAACAAACCAATAAAAGGAGATATGATGCCAATAGAACGAGTGATGTCTTAGAACTGATTCATACGGATATTTGTGGACCATTTCCTACACCTACAAGGAATGGTCAAACTTACTTTATCAGTTTCATAGACGATTATTCAAGATTTGGTTATCTATATCTATTAAGTGAAAAAGCGCAAGCTTTGGACGTGTTCAAATCATTTAAGGTTGAAGTTGAGTTACAACTCAACAAAAGGATTAAGCAAGTCAAATCTGACCGTGGTGGTGAATACTATGGTAGATATGACGGTTCAGGTGAACAACGTCCAGGGCCTTTTGCTAAGTTCCTAGAGGAAAATGGCATTGTCCCTCAATATACCATGCCAGGATCGCCTAGCATGAATGGAGTAGCTGAAAGGCGAAACAGAACATTGAAGGACATGGTTAGGAGTATGCTCAGTCATACTAATTTGCCAAGATCTCTTTGGGGCGAAGCGCTTAAAACGGCAGCCTATTTACTCAATCGTGTACCAACTAAGGCAAATAACAACAAAACTCCATATGAAATGTGGACTGGTAGGAAACCAAGTTTACAACATTGTCGTATTTGGGGATGTCCAGCTGAAGCTCGGCCTTACAAGCCAAATGAGAAGAAGTTGGACGAAAGGACAGTTAGTTGTTATTTCATTGGATATGCCGAACGTTCTAGGGGTTACAAGTTTTACGATCCCACTAATAGGAATATATTTGAGACGATTATAGCTAAGTTCTTTGAGGATGTTTTGGTTGTGGGGGGAGATATGACACATCAGGATATTATCTTCGAGGAGGAAACAAGCACTGATCTTCAAACGGACCGTGACATGGCTGAAACGGACCGTTCCAGGATTGGAACGGACCGGTCTGAAGCTGAAACGGAACGGTTGATCATAGATACAGTGCCCAGGATTGAAACGGACCGTTCCAATGCTGGAACGGATCCTGTTCCAGATCCTATGGACTTGGATCTTGGAAATAATCAAGTTGAAGATAATAATGTCATTGAACAACTGCAGACACCTCAAGAACTTGTGCCTAGGAGATCCACTAGAGAGAAAAGACCAGCAATACCTAATGATTATGTGGTCTATCTCCAAGAACATGAGTTTGACATTGGGATGATGAAAGATTCTCATGATCTTCGTCAAGCTTTGGACAGTCCAAACTCACAAAAGTGGATCGATGCCATGGATGAAGAAATGAAGTCCATGTATGACAATGATGTATGGGACTTAGTACCATTACCAGAAGGAAAGAAACCTATTGGTTGCAAATGGATTTTTAAGACCAAAAAGGATTCTAAGGGTAATGTGGAAAGGTATAAGGCACGTCTTGTCGCTAAGGGCTTTACTCAAAAAGAAGGTATTGATTACAAAGAGACTTTCTCTCCAGTTTCATCGAAAGACTCTTTTAGGGTAATCATGGCACTTGTGGCACATTTAGATCTTGAGCTTCATCAAATGGATGTTAAGACTGCGTTTCTCAATGGAGACATTGATGAAACCATCTATATGGTGCAACCACCCCACTTTGTATCGGACGATCCAAAGAAAATGGTTTGCAAACTTAAGAAATCCATTTATGGGCTCAAACAAGCGTCTCGACAATGGTATTACAAATTCCATCGAGTGATTCTCTCATTTGGTTTCGAGAGTAACCCGGCGGATGATTGTATATATCACAAGTTCAGTGGGAGTAAATATTCTTTCTTGGTTTTGTATGTGGATGATATACTGCTTGCCACAAACGATAAGGATATGTTGCATGAAACTAAGAAATTTCTATCTAGACATTTTGAAATGAAAGATCTTGGTGATGCATCATACGTGTTAGGTCTTAAAATACTTAGAGATCGTTCTCAAGGTATTTTGGGTCTATCACAAAAGGCCTATATCGATCAAGTACTCAAGCGGTATGATTTGGAAAACTGCAAACCAACAGAGACCCCTGTTGCTAAAGGGGACAAGTTCAGTCTTGAACAATGTCCCAAAACACAGTTGGAAAAGAAGCAAGTAAAGGACAATAAGTATGCCTCTATAGTTGGAAGCATAATGTATGCCCAAGTGTGTACACGTCCAGACATTGCTTTCATTACAGGTATGCTAGGCAGGTATTTGCATAATCCAGGAATTCAGCATATCAAGGCAGCCAAACGAGTTTTGAGATATCTTCAGAAAACTAAAGACTATGCACTAACATATCGGAGATCAGATAGGCTGGAGGTCATAGGATATTCTGATTCTGATTTTGCGGGGTGTCAAGATAGCTTAAAATCAACCACAGGGTTCATCTTCATGATGGCAGGTGGAGCTGTTTCATGGAAAAGTGCCAAACAATCCCTAGTGGCATCTTCTACCATGGCAGCAGAATGCGTGGCTTGCTATGAGGCATCATTATTTGGAACATGGTTGCGAAATTTTGTCACTAGGCTGCGTGTAGTGGACTCTATCCAGACTCCACTAAGAATTTTCTGTGACAATAACTCGACAGTCCTGTATGCTAACAACAACAGAAGCTCAGCCAACTCGAAGCACATCGACATCAAGTTTCTGTCTGTTAAGCAAAAGGTTGAGAATGACGAATTATCAATCAAGCACATTGGAACAAACTCAATGATAGCGGATCCACTCACTAAAGCATTAATACCCAAGCAGTTTCTGAAATATGTAACTAGTATGGGTGTAATTTCAGTTGAGGATTCTAGGCTTTAGTGGGAGTTTTGTTCAGTGGGAGTGCTAGATTAGATGATGGATTTAGTTTATTCAGTTATTCAGTGTATTATGTAATGAATATTTCTGCAGAAATGAATAAAGTTTCAGTTTTCAGATTCAGTTTCAGTTTTCATTCTCAATTTATTTAAGTTGACCTCACTTCAGTTTTGGGTGACCAATAAAGTTGGAAATAGACACGTGACAGTCACACTTACGTGTATTTTCCATACCACTTATACACATCTTAATTCAATGTCGTTCTTTATAATGATATTGTGATCATTGTGAGTTTAGTTGCGACGGCTTTATAGGATTAGAGGCCTGTAAATGCTATAATGTAACGAATGCTTCCTTGGTCTTCTATTATTGTAAATGATGGACGGAATTAAAGGCACAAAATCTATTACCATAAAAAATATGAGCTCATTAAGTTAAGGACATTGGATAACACTAAGCATAATAGCCCAAGTGGGAGATTGTTAGATTATTTGGTGTTGGAACGGCCCGTCCCAATCCTGGGGCGGCCCGGTCCAATGCTCTGGGGCGGTCCGGTCCAATTCTGGGACGGCCCGTTCCAGACTCTGCGCCATATTAGGAAATAATCTATTTTTTTGGTGGGCTGATTCTGCTTGGTTTCCAAGTCATTAAGTTATATGGTAATAGGCTAAACGTGGCTGTGAAGAAAAGCAAGGTTTTGTGCAGGGGTGTGTTGCCTTTTATAGGTGGTTATATTTAGAAACAATAGCTATTTTCTGATGGGTAAAATAGGTATTGTTTGGAGGCCAAGAAGCCTTTGGCTCTCTGTATATAAAGGGGTTGGTCCCCAAGGGACAAGATAATCACGTTGCTGGCTGTATACATGTGTTGATAACAGCCATCTTCAGCCTCTCTCTCTATTCTTCCATCACATAGTTAGAGAAGGTGCCCTAGTTCAGGCATAAGGGTACCAAGGCGTGTCTTGTTCTCTTGGAAGACTTCTCTCCCGACTTTGGCACGTGGAACAGAAGGTGTAAGGTGCATACACATCACAAGATATCAAGAACTCGAGGAGATCCAAGATTCAGGCCATAGCGATGGAATTAGGTAAGCTTCCGCTCAAAGATTTAGTTTCTGGTGTTTTTGGAACGGTCCGGTCTATGACCAGAACGGTCCGTTCCAACTGCTGGTTCAGCGAGTTATGTTTAAGTTTCTGGGTTGCTTATTTGACATGTTAGAACTGTTAATCCTTTGGCCTTTAAAGCAAACCCAACAAATGGTACAGGTCTCTCAAAGTCCCGCATTCTTCTTGGCAGAAGCCGCAAATATATATCGGCATTTTCCTTCAATTCCCTTATGAAGAGTTTGTGTTGAACCAGAAAGAGGAACAGAGAACTAGAGAAGGAGAGAGTGAGACAGATAATTGTGCTGCACTAGCTGCTTTGATTACTTGAGCATTATAAAGATCAAGATGTCTCTCTCTCTCTCCCCAGCACGTGAGATCAATTCCATTTTTGAAGGTTGCTTCTGATCAGCTCTCCACAAATTCGTCGACTCTCACAGTGAGAGACCGAAGGAAAGAAATTATGGGGACTGAGGGAGATGGAGATGGAGATGGAGATGGGAGCAGGGAGGAAAAGAAAGAGATGGGGTCAAAACTCATCGATGCACCTGTGAGCTGTGAGCCTGTGACTGTTAGGCTGTGAGCCTGTGACCTGTCCAGTCTTTATTAATTTTGGCATTTACGCTAGCTAGTGGAGTAGTGCGACTGTGGGAGGGTTTGCACGAATCCAAATCCTGTGGCGCGCGACACAGCGTGTAGCGCGGCACAGGACCGTCCGATCAGATCTGGATGGATGAGGGAGCCCCGTGCATGTAACCAGATTGTAAGGCCCGAAAAAAATGAACCGTCGAGATCTGATCGGACGGTCCGTGTCGCGCGCTACAAGCTGTGTCGCGCGCCACAGGAATCGGATCCGGGTTTGCACTTTTGGTTTTTCCTTTATTTTTCTGTTCATGCGAGGTCCTTACTCTAGTTATAAATTAAATTAAAAATTAGTTATAAAGAAGGGGGGACAAATTATTACAACAAGTGGCAAATTCAAGAATAAAATTTCTCAAGTCCCCATACCGCGTTAATCACTTAATCCAGATAAATAACATCTGGAATCATTCAGCACAAATCTCAAACCTATCCGGCTCTTATATATATGGGGTCGTTTGGATGTGTCCGGAATTTGGGGATTTTCCAATTCCGGACATAAATTTTAATATAAACAATTCATCTCTCTCACAAAGTTACACACTTCCCAACGAAAATCCTTATTCCTTCCTAGGAATTGGCTATTCCTAACCCATCCAAACGACCCTATATCTGCTCAATCACATGTTTGCTACTTCCATTGTGAACTTTTAACCATATTAGAATTTGATATTGTTGGAAGTAAATTATATTTATTTTATTTTATCATTACTTTTTATATACTAAAAACTTATTATTTTTAGTGGCAAAATACAATAATTGTTTATCAACCATTTCTTATTCTCGGTTTCTGAAATATGGTTAAAAGATTGGTGTTCAAGCAGCTTATATAGCTATATGATTACTTGAACGTATACAAATACATAATTATAAGGGAGTGGACGAGTATATTATTAACATTATTATTTCAATTATTTAGTTTTAGATTATTTATTTAAGTTTACCGTATCAAACAAGCTAGCATTCATTTATTATTTCATTCAAGTCTTATTAATTTGCTTTGGAAATGGAAGTACTCAGTGCTCTCTCTACAGAATTGTTTCTCTCTGAAATTACATATAAACCAAGAGAAAATATGCAAATGCGAGGACCTGGAAATTTAGTTATGACCTATAATCATTTTTTGGTTCTGAAAATAAAATTGCTTCTTCAAACTTAAATTTTTTTTTGCCTGGCACGATGGCATATATATATATAATTAATTGTGGAGATAAAGTAAAATGGAAATTAGAAGAATTAATTGTGTTCCAATATTGTGGACAGGAATTACAACTTAGCTGTGGGCACTCAATTGAAGTGATGCACGCGGACTGGTTTTTGAACCCTGTTTAATTAACGAAGGTTATTGTTTCAAAAACTTGTCCGAAATAAGAAAAAAAAATATTTTGGCAACTTTCGTATATTTTTAATAGAGTGTTAGTTAAATTTAGATCAATTTGATATGGATAATAATCATCTACATATTAGAATTGCACGAGCAACATTCGCAGCTAGCTACTATTTATATTGTGTGAATGATGAGTAAAAATAATCTAAAATGGATTACCTGTATTAAGGTCTCTGGATTTTACTTAAGATTTTCATAATTTTAAGATATATTTTATATTTTACCCAAACTTATTATTAGTTTAGTGATTTTTTTTTTCCGCACAAAGCTCCTAAGAATTTATTGCTATCATGCAAAAATCCATCTATTAAACATTAATAGCAACTTGTAAAAGACTTAGTGACATTTGAACTCTTCTACGGCTACCTTTATATTCATGATAGTAATTTTCAAATCTTCTAGAAACTTTTTTACCTGCAATTATATGTGTATTAAAAAAAAAGGCTAAAATTTTGGTTTCTTTCAAATAGAATGAAACATTTTAAAGAAATGATTTTTTTAGAAGTTATTTTGTCTTGTTATATTTAGAAGATTATAGTTTTTATCGTTTTACTGAATTGAAGTTAATACAAAATTATATGTATATTAACTTCATTGGAGATTGGCTAATTTTAGATTTCACAATATTTAATAAAACTTAAAATATATAAAAATACTTGATTTTATTTCTTTTTACATTACAAGTCTTCTGTTTGGTTTAATTAATTTGGTCTTTCGAAAAACTATGCTTGTATATTTTTCAGGAAGGTTTGCAGATTCCACGATAAACAAAATCTACAACAACAACAATTAAGCTTTTTGTCCCAAGCAAGTTGGGGCAGGCTAGAAAAGAAACCCAACAACAGAACACATCCAAGAACAAAACAAAACATAAAATAGATACTGATAATAGAAATAGCATATATATACTTTTTTCGTTTTGTGTGAAGTTTATGGAATAATAAAAAAAAGTTTAATTGAAGTCATTTTAAATATTCAAAAATGTTGAAAATTTCCAGCCGTGAAACGGTACTACGGTAGGCTAGCCATATTTGTACCGACTCGATATATATTCTAGCCACAGCGTTACTTGTTGTATACATCCAGTCTATTTTCTTTGAAATTTGAATTACAATAATGTCACTATCCTACTCGCTATCTAGTCTATCCAAGCAAAAAAAATAATAATAATAATGTCACTGTGCATCCAAACAGCCTAAGTACGAATAGCCTTACTTTCTATTTTTCGGGTACTGGATTCGTCCACTTTTTTTTTTTTTTTTTTTTGAGTTAGTTCTATAAAGTAATACCCTCTTTTAATCTTTTTGAGTTATTGATCTTACATCTAACGCCAGGCTTTCTGTATCCTCTTGCTTGAACATTTGCACTAGTACCCCTCAGTTCGCTGTAGATTCTACTCTTAAGGAAAGATTCACATTGGGGAAAAAAAAAAAAAAAAAAAAAAAACTGATAAGAAAAAACCACATTATTTACGTGCAATACACGCCGTGTACTCTTAGAAATACATATAGTTTTGTTTCACCAAATAACAGCATGCATATTAGGACAGGATTGTTAAAATATACTAGTCGTAAAGCATGTTGCTAGTACAAATTATTTACATGCCCGGAAAAGTATTCAGAATAACGCATGTTTCTGTTCGTGACATTTTTTTCTTCTTTTCATTTATCTTCAATATATACGTTGAGACAAAAGGAACAGGAGAGAAATTAATTTGCCTGATATATTAACCATAATACTTGAGAACAAAATTGAGGCCTATAACTTAATTAAAATGAGGTGGTTTTGGAATAATTTCAGTCGATCGGCATATCGATTGTACCTTTAATGCGTATAATCTTATTGATGAATTGGTTTAATTTCACGAGTATGTATATTTTACCAAACAAATGTCAATTGCATCCTATTAACTACACTTGATCTTAGCCGAAAGGCCGAGAAATTAGGTATAATTGGATCCCATTAACAAAAAGGAAAATATGTACACATAAAGTCCATATTTGGAGAGTGGGTTGGCATGTGGGCTAAATTAAAGAAGATAATAATAACATGATTGCATGAGAAAAAGAATGGAAACCATAAATAAGTTTACAATCCACCTGATACATGTACTGTATAGGACTTTTTTTTTGGGGTCATTTTACTGTACATGATTGCATTTTATTGTGGACAACTCTAGTAGCTGAATTTTTTAATAATCTGTTTCATTTTCATACCGGATGGGTGCAATTGAGATCTAGTCCCGCGCGGGACAGTCCAGCGCAGCAATCTCAACCGTCTGATTTAATCTCAATGGTTAAAGGAACTCCGTGCATAATACCAGATTGATAGGCCCGAACCGTCCATATCAGATCGGACGGTTGGATGGCTGCGCTGGACTGTCCCGCGCGGGAGCAGATAAGGATTGGGATGGGTGTCCCTTGTGCCTTTCTCTCAGCCCCGACCCCACCCAAAAAAAAAGAAAAAAAATAGATAAATAAATTTAAAAAATAAAAGTAAAAATAAAATATTGTGGATGACACAACTTTGCACAAGATTTTCTTAGTTCATGCCTTACATGAACTCCAAGGTCTCATAGGGGATGCTAATGACAACTTGACAATTACCTTTGTCCCTTAGTTGCATGTACTCACCGCGCAAGCGCACTACCATTCTACCAAAAATTGATATAACGAGTGATCAAACTGTATTTATTAAAAAAAAATTAGAAAATAATTTATGCCATTTTCTTGAAAAGATACAACAATCGTATTTAACAAACTGCGCTTGTGAAATTATGGTTTTAACAACGAAGGCGGCTATAGTCCACAGACCTACTGGTGTAGCTAGTATCCTGTGTACTACTAAGATATTAACTATTAGGCCCTGATCGGAAACAAAAAAAATAATGACGGGATTTGAGTTGATAGGAGTGGAAAGGAGAAGAAAGGAGAAGAGTTCATTTCGAAAATCCCGTCGGTGATCGGAAAGAGAAGAGAAAGGATGGAATTTGAGTTGAGAAGAGAGTATCTGCGCCGTTGAAGAGGAGATCTGACGAAGCTGTGAGAAATCCCATCAAATTTCATCATTTTTTAGAGAATTTGCAAACGGGATTTGACCCCTGAAAAGTCCCGTCAAATCCAAATCATCTCTGCGTCCTTCTCGCTTCCGATCAGAGATTTGGGAGGAATCGGAATTCCGATTCCGATTCCCACGGAAAAAAAGGGTTTCCGATCAGGGCCTTAAGATATAGGGGGAAATTGTATCTGCGCACTCCAATCTATCTGTTTCAGTTAGGGTTATCAATGGTACCCTTTTAACCGTTTATCCTACCCGTATCGTATTCGATAAGACGGGTATGGGTAAGGTTTTATTTTCGTTAAGTTATCGGGTATGGATATGGATAAAAAAAAAATTTCGTTAATTTATTGGGTAAGGGTATGGGTAAGGCTATTTCGTATTCGTTAATTACCCATACTGTTAATCTTTATCATGACAAAAAAAATATAATTGTAAGATTCAATTAATACATTAAAAACAAACTATATTCAGAAAGATATATTTGTAAGATTCAATTGATATGTTAATAATTAAACTAGACAATTAGATTGTAAGATTTTATTGAGATAATACTTCATTAAATTGGAAAGATATAATGGTAAGATTCAATTGATATGTTAATTATTTTTTTATTTTCATTCACGCACTACATCGTTCATTCACGAGCTACATTAAAAAAAACAATAAACTTTTGCAGAAGATCTTTTCTTTTCCATTGTCATTTGAGAAAATATTGTATAATTAGTAATTAGTTATGTAATTTTTTTTTACAATTGATATGAGAAGATATAGTATGATTCTATTATATTTAAAGTATTATTCAATGTTGCACTTTATTAATATATTTATCTGATAATATTTATTTATCTCTATTGTATAATTTTTTTCATTGAGTTATTAACATTATTATCCATTTTCTACCGTTACCCTACCCTTACCGTTAATTCTTAACGGGTAAGGGTAGGTTACGGGTAAAGTCAATTTTTAACGGGTAAGGGTAGGGTATTGGTAAAGAAAATTTTAATGGGTATGGGTATGAAAAATGTCTATACCGTATCGTACCCTATCCATTGACAGCCCTAGTTTCAGTTCCCTTAACAAGGAAAGGAATGGAGCAATGGACCAACCGGGCGGTCAGACTCAACTGTTCAAGCAAACATGTGATTTGAAGAGTCATGCGGTGTTTGATCATACCTTACAAATTATAACAAGTATATCCTTCATTTTTTTTACAGTGTCAACCTCACTATTTTTATACGGCAAACATGTTGGAGTTGTGTCCTAGAAGTCAATATTTAATGACTTAATTTCTTAGTTTATGTTATTGATGATATTTAATCATTTGTTCCTAGAGTTTATTACTGACAGATCATTCAGGTTGAGGATCTGAATTGTAGATCTCTGTGGATCATTCATTAGAATGACAGTAATAAATCTAAATCGTCCGTAATCTTGATAATTAACAAGGAACATTAATTATCATAAAAGATTAGTATGCAAGTTAAGTGATGATTAAGTTCTACAAATCATAGGTAAGGTGTTACCAACTTAATTGCATATGTGTATGTTATTAGAACATAGTACATGACATGACCCAATGAAATAAACATATGGATTGTGTTATGTGTCATTGTTTATTTCATTTGAGTTTGATTCTAAGTTTGAGATGGTTCAACTTTTCCACATGAGAATAGGTTCAATAAATATCGTCTACCGTTAATTCCTGATAAGGACTGCTATACGGACTTTATTTATGTTCTCTTGAATTGTGCGGGAAACAGTTGTTCATCAAGAAAACCGTATGTCCCTCATTAATTCACTTAGTGAGTGATGATATCTGTTTGGGCCCCTTGATGGAGTTGGATTGTTTGGCTAACTTGTACAATCAACTCTAGATAAAAAAACGTATAATCTGCAAGAATGATACATTCCTATCTTGGATTATACGATGATATTATGTGACATAAGAATCAGATAAGAAGATACTTTTATTTCTTATGCAGGATTGAGATATTGTAGCAGTACACTATTTATGCGAATTGGAAATCATAACGTGTTGCTAGATACATTATTTACAACGTGTTCCATGGCCAATATAGCATAAATCCTCAAAGGGTCACACAAATAGGACTTTAATCACACAATGCATTATTTATTTATTCGCAGCAGTGAGTATTGCGAAAATATGATAAGTTGATTAATTAATTATATACCGTTGCGAACCATTATAATTAATTAAGTCAAGAAGATCATATAAAAATAAATTAATGCATTAACTAATTCCAAAATAATTATTAATAAGTTAATAATTAATTTTGTTCAACACAATTTAATTATAGGAATTAAATAGAGCTTATGGACCTTTATTTAATTAGTAAATTAAAGGTCCGATTTGAGTACAAGAGAAATGTCCATTAATTAATTGAATTAGTGGACATTTAACACACCACAAAATGGACTTGATAGCCCATATAGTGGCTGCCCTAATAAGGATAAAAAGGTCCCTAAAATTTGTGGAGTGGTTGGTCTATAAAAGGAGGTCATTTGGAGAGAGAAACTCTAGCCATTATAGTCTTTTCTCTCCCTCTTCCTCCTAGAACGAAAATTAGAGAGAAAATTTCAGAATTTTCATCTCTTTCTCTTGCTCGTTTCCACCTCATCTAGCTCATGTGTTGAGATTTCTCCCTTCTCCATTAATTAAACTAGTTAATTGATAAAGGTAGAAGAGAGAAAACCTTGGGGATTAGTTGCTCTCCTCTTCCTTACTAGCACAAGTTGAAAGAGGATGTGATTAAATTTTTGGTGGACTCGAGGCGGCCGTTGACGGAGGAGAAGGCGAAAGAGAAGGCACGCCATCGATTCCCATGCTTTGGTCGAGCCTCGTGGATACGATTCCGCGAGAGGTAAACCTTCCTTCCCTTCTCATGTGATGTGTTAATGCTTTCTAACAAGATCCTCTTTGTTGCTTGAGTTTAATTGAGGTTAATTAAGTGTAATTAGCTTGGAAAATTAAAATTGAGCACTTTCTAACAAACATACTATAAGTATGTATAATAACATCTATTTTATTTTAATTGATAGTATATAATATTTATATTAATATTTGTCTTTCTATATTTAATCACTAAGAACTAATATAATACTGATACATACATTTTAGGCGCTGGGGGTGGGGGTGGAGTTCCTCTGGTCCTATTTCTCTTGTTTTTTGCTTTTCACATTCATTCTGTAATAAGGTTGAAGTTTAGTGTATTTCTTGGATTTATGGAAGAGTGGTGTGCGCTCTCCACTTATTAATAATAAAAAAATCATATGTTTAGCGTAATAAAGAAAATGTCTAATAAAGTATCACCTTTATGATATAGTGATCATGATTTAAATATCTTTTGTATGAGGAAGGTTCTGCTACCAACATTTTGTGTTTACATGATTTTCAAATTAATTATTTTCTTAGAATGTAGTCATTTTTCACTAATTATATTATTAAAGTCGAAAATAAAAATTTATACCTCGTGCCTTGATTTGCTATGATCAATTGTTATTTTATTTGTTAGGCATGCATATCGAGGATGGATATTTTTATTTGATTTGTATTAAATTTATAACTTTTTCCTAACGTCAAAAAAAAAATGTAAAACATTGATGAATACAAAATCCAAAATAATATGATCAGTATAAGTTTAGGTTATTATACCAAATAAAAGAGTTTCTACAATTGCATGTTGAAAAAACATTCAGGTGACATTTAATGTAGACAAACAAACCCACATATATAATATATTAATATGTAATAGAATTCCACCACAACAAAATTATTTTACTATTTGACCAAATACACAAGTAGGATTGTATGGCCAGATTAACGTATTTTGTTCAAAATTTGAACCTAGTTTGACAAACTTGGCTAGAAATCCAATGTGAAAAATAACAAATAAAATAATTAAAAAAATGTCTAAATCATATGTTTAACTAAGAGAATGTATGTAAAAAGTTCATAGACAAGAAATTAAGTGAGTTAAACAAAAAATGGGAGAGGCAGAAAATGAATGTTTTCATGCTTAGACAAACTGTTTTTTTTTTTTTTCGTAAATCAAAGTTCCATAATTATAAAAATTGAGAGAGCAAAAAACAAAATGCAAACAAAGAAACGCTTATGTTGAAAGTTGAAACGGACAAACCGCGAATGAACGATTTGTTTTTTTTCTTATCACGCGAGATATTCTATGGTTTAACTCGTGGAAACCATGGTGATGTTTCAGAAAAAGATGCTGATTTTGGTCATGCACACAAAGAGTCACTTAAAATTAGCTATAGAAAATTGTAAGAACATGCAAAAGCTTGCAGGATAAACAACGTTAATTCGTGGTTCTACTATAGTCAGCATATCCTTAGTGGTAGGGCTGTCAATGGGTACGATACGGTAGGAGGTATTTTCATATCCGTATCCGTTAAATTTTTCTTTACCCGTATCCGTACCCGTTAAAAAGGACTTTACCCGTATCTTATCCGTACCCGTTAAGAATTAACGGTACGGGTAGGATAACGGTACATAATGGATAATAATAATATTATTAATTTAATAAAAAATGTATAATGTGCTAAATAAATAGTATCAAATAAATATATAGATAAAGTAAAACATTTAGATAATATTTTAGATATAACAAAAATTATGAAATTTATTCTCATATCAATTGAATTCAAAAAATCTATATAACTAATTATAAATTATAATATAATATAGAGTGTAATTTAATTTTTTCATCATCATAAATAAATTTGGATGATTTGGATGAAGATTGAAATGAATAACAAATCTTACGAAATATGCTAAAAACGTGATTATATATACATATATGTTTGTAAAATATTACTCGTTAGATAATGGATACGAAATAGCCCTTACCCGTACCCGTATCCGATAAGTTAACGAAAATTTTTCTTTACCCGTAACCATACCCGTTAGTCTAATGAAAATAAAACCTTATCCATACCCGTCTTATCGAATACGGTACGGGTAGGGTAAACGGGTAAACGAGTTTCATTGACAGCCTTACTTAGTGGAGTGCTCGAGGCCTTAATAGCATTGACGCGTTTATATTTTCATATTAGCGTGGTTATAAACAACATTAATTCGTGGTTCATTTTAAAATTAAAAGTATTATATATCTATTATTAAAATTTTAATTTTATAATGGTTTTTATTAACAATTTTGTGAATTAATGCATATTTGCAGCCTGTAGTTGTTAGGAAGTCTCATTTTTTATTTATTATTTTTAAATATTTGAAAGAAAGAAATCTTAATGAACGTGACACAAAATAACAAAGCATCTTTCATTCTCTCTAGTTTTCTGACAAGCAAGGATGCTCTGTGGATATTATAATTCTTTCTTTCGTTAATAGTCATGAAAACTGAGGAACACCATGCAGCTTTTTAATTTCAACCTTTCTCGCATACTTTAATTATAAATGAAGTAAGTAAACAGTCATTGTGTTGATCACTTGATCTTGATGGTCGATTGAAATTCAGCTATGTAATATGGCAAAATGAATACGTATTAAATCAATATGTTTGGTTGACAGAAAATGCATATGCAACTGTGAAATTATGCATAAAGATAAATAAAACAACAGTTGTTTTGAAACATAAAATAGATAAAAAAAAACATTCTAAAACTGTTGTTGTATTTAATTTTTTATTAGAAAAAAGAGAGATCCTTCGGAATTAAATAATGTCCCATTTTCAAGTCAAATATAATAGAATTACAAAATATTCAAAAAGAAAAATAGTATTACAATTTTTTTTGTGACAAATCCAACAATAAGATAAATTGTAGGGGCGTGGACGAAAAATAACAACATAGGTTTTGGAGGTTAGAGCTCAGAGGGGGAAGGGGTTTTTATTTTATTTTTTTTGGTAAAGTTAAAGGGCGAAGGTGTGAGGCAGCTGTCACAGGGTTGTAATGTAACTGCTAAAAAATACTAGTAATGCTACTACTGCACGTACGATCGATCGCCTAAATCTCTCTGATCGCTGCTCTCTCTGTCTCTCTCTCGAGTCTCAAGTCAGCCTACGGGCGTTTTCTCAAAAAAAAAAAAAAAAAAGAGTCTCAAGTCACTCTCTTTGAACCTTTTCTTTTTGGATTTTCCCATAACCATCCCCTGATGGATCTGGTAACCAATCAACGGTTGATTATATGGATTGTTTTACATTATTTTTATGTTATCAAGCAAAATTGTGTTTTTTATATTATTATTTTTATTGCGAATAATAGAACTTGTGTTTACCCGACAACCTCCGAATGGGCCGTAACAATTCGTCACAACACGTATGTTAAAAACTTTTTAGAATTTAAGAAAAAAAATGTGATTTTATGCCTAGTATTAATGTATTATTTTTTCGAAAGAGGGGAAGACATATGGATTAAATCGACTGCTTCTAGGATGGAGCATGGGTTAAATCTTAATGCCTTTGCGTTTTAAATATTTAACCAAAACAAATGTAAAACTCAAATAAAAATATGAGTTTTTATAAGGCACTAAATTGTCGCGCTATTTGAAATAGATTAGTTAGGTTAGCCAATATAATATTTTAAATTAACATAGTAAACTAACACATTTATATATATTTTTTAATTTTTGGTAGCTATTTATTTAAAAATCTCACGGTGAATTGATTGAAGGAGTACAATTATTCTGCTCCGTGTCAAAGAAATCTGACTGTGCTTTAAATTGTTGCCGGGGAGACCAGATAGACGGGAAACAGAAAGATACTGTATTCAATCTTGCAGTTCAGTTTTTCTATTTGTTCATATCCACTTGTCAAGTAAAAAAAAAAAAAAAAAGACAAAACACCAATAATTTTATTTTGGAAAAATTTTCCTGTGACATCCAAAAATGTGTGTATTTGCCATCCAAAATGAAATTCTTCCTTTTTTGCTAAATTAAAATACTGATTTCTTTCTTAATTGTCATTTTTCTTGTTTTAATAATATATTTAACAGCAGAATAATATAAACCAAAATTTCTGACCATCATACCCTAACCCTGAGTGTGCAATCCCATAAAGAGTGGAGTAGATGGAGCGTAGAGGTTGGATTAATTCGACTGAATTGGGGTATAATTGTTAGAAATTTTGTTTCTAATAATTTTAAGGGAAAATCAGACGTATAGCCCTCTCATCATAGCTAATTGGAAATATTCCCTCTAATTTTCACATTTGGAAATATCCCCTGGAAACTCAATCTTCATATATATATACCCTTTTGATAAGTTATAATGATTTTTTAATTATGGAGAATCATTTTTTGTAATTAAAATTATGGACGAAAATATCCTCAGTCATAACGTTTGATCTTCTTTCTAGTTTTCACTCTATATTAATTATCGGAAAGAAATGTATGGTGTTTACCGTGATTGTGTTCTCCTTCCTTTTGTAAGTACATGTCAACTTAAGGTCTGGCCTATGAGGCGCCTATGTTCTTTGAGACTTTGACAAATATTGATTATACAACCAGGCATATGAGAAAGAAACGTTGGAGTTAAATCATCTTGCAGATTGGTCTCCTTCACTCGCATATGAATTTTGCTGATATGCAATCTGTTCCCAGCATGTTATCCCCAGTAGATCCTACTTAATTAATTAAGTTGCTAGACTGAAGTTTACGTGGGATTTTATTTCATTTCATTTCAATTGAATTGATTTCATAGGATTTCGTTGGATCTAATTACATGGGAATTCCATCCAAATGACACCAAATTCATTCATTTTGATCAAGAATTTTCCAATGAAATAAAATGAAAAGAAATTCCACGTTCAAAAAATGAGATTTTGATCAGGGCCATTTTATTTGATCCAATGACAGAAGCTGTTGTAAGTTGAGTAATAGAGGACCACTCTCTCTGATGTAAATTTTATTTTTTTGAAGATAAATTGGAGGTCTGAGCCACGATGTAAATTTTTTTATTTTTTATACCGATTTAATACAATACTACATTCTTCCTCACTTTCGCTCTCAAGCCAGAATATCTCAAGATTACTTTTATTGCTTTCTAATCCTTGACAATGTCTTAAGCTAATCTCAAGCAACGGAAATTTACTAACATTATATTAAATCATTTCATAAAGAAAGATATTAAACTTGAAACCAGAGCTCTTGTCAGATCCTTGTCAGTAAATTCAGAGTGCTTGAAGCGTTCTCTAACTTCTTATGTTAAACCCAAGGTACCTCTTTGAACTTCAATTTGTATTAAACCAGTGCTACGTTCAAAGATTAGTACCATTATTTTCAAAGCAAGCTTCCGCTACCAACATTTTGGTTGCTCTCAAATGTCAATATTTTACTATTAAATTATTTTTTCAAATTTTAAAATTCAAGCGTTAAATCCAAACTGTTGATCTTATTTAGTTTAACGAGCGATGCGTTTTCATATAAGTTTTGTAAAATTTGAAATTTATTTGATACTCGATCAATAGATAGAAAAACGGACCTTGTTAATTATGATAGATTCGTTCTAATACGTTCATGTTTTGGCCTTTGATCGAGTATCAAATAAATTTCAAATTTTACAAAATTTATATGAAAATGCATCGCTCGTTAAACTAAATAAGATCAACAGTTTAGATTTAACGTTTGAATTTAAAAATTTGAAAAAATAACTTAATAGTAAAATATTGACATTTGGGACCAACCAAAATGTTAATAGCGGAATCTTACTCTTATTTCCAATAGCCACATGTCCTCTTCATTACAAAATAATTAACCAGGTTAATGAATTAACAACAATATAAAATAAAAAGAGCAAGGTTCCGCTACCAATATTTTGGTTGCCCCAAAATGCCAACATTTTACTATTAAGTTATTTTTTCAAATTTTAAAATTCAAACGTTAAATCCAAACCGTTGATCTTATTTAGTTTAATGAGCGATGCGTTTTCATATAAGTTTTATAAAATTTAGAATTTATTTGATACTCAATCAATAGATAGAAAACCAAACGAACCTAGTTAACTATGATGGATTCGTTCTAGTACGTTCATGTTTTAGCCTTTGATCGAGTATCAAATAAATTCTAAATTTTACAAAACTAATATGAAAATGCATCGCTCATTAAACTAAATAAGATCAACGGTTTGGATTTAACGTTTGAATTTTAAAATTTGAAAAAAATAATTTAATGGTAAAATGTTGGCATTAGGGGACAACCAAAATGTTGGTAGCGTAACCTTGCTCAAATAAAAATAGCATCGTGTGATGGGATAAGAAGCGATTGCTTCCTGGTGTGCCTGCTCAAGCGGTGGATAGAAGTGTTCTCCAGCGATTTTAAGGAGAATACATATTTTCCTATTACGAAGGATGATGTTTGAAAGAGGAAGAAGAATATCTGATATAGATTGAGGGCATTTTTGTCTCAAAATAAATAAAATAATATTGCAAAATTAAACAATGCTTAGAATTAATCAAAAGGGTATATATCTATAATAATCATGTTTGGGGGGGATATTTTCAATTATGAAGATTAGAGGGGATGTTTTCAATTAGCTATGATTATGATTAGAGAGGTATACAACTAATTTTTCCTAATTTTAATATTGAATATATTGTTAAAAAAGAAAAAAGTGACAATTAGGGAAATAATCTCTATTTTAGGGTGGCAAGGAAGAAAAAAATTCGATTTGAATGGTAAATCCATAATTTTTCAGTTTAGAGAGAATTTTTCTCATTTTTTCCCATGTAATCAGATGTAGGTGAGTTTGATTTGTATTTCACTAGTTTTTGATGCCGTGAAAATAGGTGACACATATTGATCGCTTGGTAAACCTAAATCAAAACAAGTTCTTAGGAATCACCGATCTAATCGTTTGCAGTGATAGCTTAAGGGTCGAATCTACAGGGACGGTATTGGAATATCGGTCTTTTACCTTATTTAATTAGTTAGACGAGGGTTAAAATATTTTTGGGGTTTTATTGATGAATTAAAGAATTAAGGGTGGATTTAATCCTAAGGTTGATCTAAGTTCGATTGAGAATGCGAGTTCAACACAATAACACGAATTAGGGTTAATTGCTCGGGTTACCTTACCTGGCTCTATTCAGGCGGATCCACCAGCTTCCTGGCGGGGTCGCCAGAATAGATCGTTAACTCGGTTTTATTGATTTATAACTTCTCTAAGTGCAGGTTGTTGATCAAACCTTAGGTTCAAATATTAACTTTCGTTCTCAATCTGAAATAACTAAGTTTTAACTTTCAATCCTCCTAACAATCCTAAGTTTCAACTTTCGTTCTCGACTTAGGATTCCTAGGTTTACCTTTCTATTCGGTAGGATATCCTAAATTTTTCGATCTTAGGCAAAGACATACCTTTCGGCTAAGTTCTGGGTTCATCTTTTGGGTTTACTACCTATCCTATGGTATGCAATTATGAACTAACTTGAAATTAGGGTTTTTGGTATCGAGCTATTAGATAAGGCCTTAATCTAACGGGTAAACCTTCAAAGCAAGCAATTCAAGATCACAAATTCAGCAATTAACTCAAGAAAGACAAAGCAAATAGAAGAAGATATAATCCTAATTAAACTTCATTAACTACCAAATAAAAGTTCCCTACAATTGCCCCTAACAACAATTCTAAGCTAGACAAGACATAAAATCATTACAAACCAAGATTTTTTCAAATAAACAAACAAAAGATAAAAAGAAGAGATATAATACAACAAATGAACTTCGATTCCTCTCTTCTTCCTCCTCCGCCCGCCTTCGAACGGTCCCGTCTCCTCTCGGGCGGACCCGCCTAGACCCTTGGATTGTCGCGTTGTGTAGAAACTCTCAATTCTCTCTCTAAACTTTGATCTCTCAAAGAATTTCGATCCCCCTTGAAATTTCCTCAAACCATGTTTATATGGGCTTTAGCATTGATGGGAGGCACTCATAATAGCAGGAAGATTCTTCTGGACGTGATGGGAATAGTAAATAACCGCCTTCTCAAGATAAACTTCTAAAACGGACACTCTCTGCTAATTCTGGCAGGTTTCGGGTGGACCCGCTTGAATTCGGGCGGACTCGTCTGAAATCTGGCCGAGAACAGGTCTGGAAATTTCTGCACTGTGCCTTGTTCGTATTTTGCCCATATCTTTTCATCCGGACTCTGCTTGAGGTGATTCAAGAACCGTTGGAAAACTTGTGAGAAGCTCTACGTCTTCATTTAATCATTTAAGTCATGTTCTTGTCCAAAATCTGCATAAAAATAGGGATTATTGTAGTAACTCCTTCTTTGACATAAACTTAATTAAAACTAACCTAAATATGTTAAAATCTAACTAAAACACAGATATTTAGTTGTAATTTAGGGTCTAAAAGAATTGAAATGTTAGCGTGAAATCCGCCGATCACATATCCCTCTTAATGTCATCATCATATTGCTTAATATGGTTTTAATAAGTGATTAAAATATCCTATCAGCCACATACTATACATTCTCACGGGCTAGTTTTATATTTTAGACAAATATGATAAGAAAACTTATGTACATCTTACAATTCAAATTCTAGATAATAATTCTTCTTTTTATAATTGGAGTGTATCAAATTCTATTTTATGATTTATCATAAAAATGAAATAAGGTTAATATTAAATAGTTCAATATTAACAGCTCAAGATATATAATAATGAATAATTATTCGTTTGACTATATTGTTTATAGAGCCCATACAATTTACCACTTACCAACAAAAGAAAACAATTCGAGGCCCTTTCTTTGGTTATTATCATGAATTGAAAAAAAAAATTCTCTTTTTCAATATTGTCAAATTGGTAGTGGTGTGGTGGTAAGTGAATAAAAATGTTATTTAAGCAGTGTTTTTAAAACTATACCGGCATCTCTGCCCGGCAGGTGGGTGAAATTCAATATTTTCTCACACAATATCGGATATTGTCATTTTGATCACTGTTCCGGTTCCCGTTATTATCGGAACTTTGTGGTATCCGGTGCGATTTTTGAAAACACTGTAAAGCAATATTTTCAAAATTGGACCGGAGGGTGAACTGGTTGGACAACCGGTTGGGCAAGCCAGGCAATCGTGGTCGAACTGGTCAAAAACTCAAAATCCGGTTGAACCTGAAAAAAATCATGGTCGGTTCGCAGTCCAACCAGTTTGACCGCCCGGAAAGGTTTGGTTTTCAAAACATTCTGTAAATCAGTAATCGGAGAATTTATAACACAAGGAAGTTCTACAAGTGTATTTTTATAAATTTTAACTTGTTGGTGTTTTATGTAAAATGTTGCTTTGAATGCAAATTAATTTTGGGCATAAGTAGTACAATTTCTAAACATTTGTACATACGTAAAAATAATACTCGATTCTTGTTATATTTCAGAGATTGTAGTTTTTATTGCTTTATTGAATTTGAGTTAAATGAGAAATTACATATCATATAACTATATAATTCCAGGGGGGTTTTCCACAGTACTCTCTCAAGGACCTTTGTAGGATTTTTTGTAGCAGTTTTCTATCCTCTTATTTGTAACAAATATATTAAAGATACGATTTCTTTAGGAAACATGGAAAGCTATACAAAATTGTCTATCGAAAAAAAATAGTGGACAAAGGCATACCCATGTGCAATTTTTTCTGATCTATTGTGGCTCTTTCATATTATTTTATGTAAAGGGTATATTATAATTTCTATGTCACTAAGAAACATGAAAAACTATACAAAACCGTCTACAGAAGAAATTACTGACAAAAGGCCAAACTCACGTGCATTCTTCCAGATTTTTTTGGCGCGTTCCATGTTATTTTATGTAACATGCCTCGTGTTACTACGGAGGTGTTTGGTTATGTAGTAAGAGGATGCATAAGTTATGATTGCATAAGTGCTTATATCATGTTATGTAATTGGTGTTTAGTTATGGTATAGGTTGATGAATATCTTATGCTTCTATAAGTTATTATTTTATTATTATATTAATGATTATTTTAATAATTTAATGATATTATTATCATTATTATATAATTATAATAATAATTATTATTAAATAATATATTTATTTTTTAATAATAAAAATAAAGTAATAAATAATATAGTTAAAACAATATTTATTATTATTGTGGTATAAGTGGATAACTACTATGATGACATAAATTATTTTATTGTTATTATTATTATATTATCATTATTATGACAATTTAATGTATTATTATATTATAATTATTATATTATAATTATTATTATTATATTTAAATCACAATTCAATGATAATGAAAATATTAAAATAATAATAATTGTAATTATTGTTATTAAGATTAATCATAATATTAGTGATAAGTATAATATAACAATAGCATTATTAAAAAAAAATTGTCATGATGGTTTGAATTTTTTTTATTTCTTATATCAAGTGTGGGCCCACTGACTTAACTTATGACACCTCTTTTGATTGAATAACTGATGCACCTTATGCAATGTTTAGCCATGAGTGTTCGGTGACTTAGTGATGCATAACATAAGTTATGCATCCCTTACGTCATAACCAAACACTCCATAATTTTTATTATGCAACACCAAATAATGTGTATGAAAATATACATCAAATTGAATAAATATGACAAAAATCACCAATGAATGATCAAACAAAATGAGAAAAAAAAAAAAACTCTTCTGGAGGGAGGAATGGCTCTTTTCTTATAGGCCCTCCAAAATTTTTTATTTACTATTTTTTTATATATCGGTCTTCTATTTCTTTTATTACATATCAATAAATTTTTAAAAATTTTAGTTCTTTTGTTTAACTGTTTACAAGCCTTCTCAAAATTATTTTCGCATCAAAATTTGTGGATGTTCTAAAAAAATTACAAGCAATCCAAATATATATATATATATATATATATATATATATAGTACATATATATATATAGTATATATATTTAAAATCTTTTAGTTTACTTAATCTATACTATTTTAATGTTTTGGGACCCAAACTATTTTATTATGAGTTTCGCTTTATATAGTCCAATATGACTATGATTAGTTGCATAAATCATACAGGGCCGCCACAACTTTAAAATATATATCCAATTGACAAATTTTATTTCTAAATTTAGTTTATGTCATTTATTATTATAACATCTGTAAAATTAGATGTGCATTCTTTCATTTTGATTTTAAAAGAAAAGATAATGATATGTTAATAATTTTATTTTTTTAGATTTCTAACACTTTGCTTAATTTTTTCTAGATTGACATTATTTTTTATATGTTGAGATAGGTGAAATTTCAAAAGGTTAGCACTGTCTTGCTAAAGAAAATCAAAAGATCAACATTGGTCCAACATTCATTGTGGGAAGCGCGATATTGTAGCTAGTTTATTTTACTTCTTTAGAGATTATAGGAATACGCTAATTTTAGGATTCACAAAACTGGGTAATATATCTGAAAAAAATAAGAAAAGTATTTCAATTTCAGTGTTTTTATTTAGTTATAGTCCGGTCTAAACGGAAAATATGTGTATATAATGTTATTTAAGATTTGCAGATTAAAAAATATATATTGATTCTAAAATAGAAAATATATTAATTGTACGTTCTACAGAGCTCGTATAATAATTCTGAAAACTAACATACATAACATTATTTTGTCGGGCAGCGAAAAGTATGTATTTTTTTTGTGTTGATATAATAATACGGGATAAGCAAATAGAAAGATATATAGTTTACTTGTAGTCTGTTTTTTTTTTTTTTTATTTATGCCCGTAGGCCACACCCACACACCCATCATCCCACCCCAGTGGGACTCGAACCCCTGCACTCCCAAAGGGAATGCTTGTGCCTCAACCACTGCACTATGGCAGCGTTGGCACTGTTTAAATGTTTTAAATACTTGCTGTAAGTTTCCAATTCCAAAAAGGAAAAATCAGCCATATACCTCTCAAATCTACTTCAATCAGCTATATACCATTCGATTTTTCAATATTGTTCATTTACCCCTCTAATCTTCACTTGTATGGTGAGTTGCAACCCACTCAAGCGTCGATGAGTTGCAACCAAAACTCCTAAATATAGTTCAAAATGACCGATCCAAATCGTCCAATATGATTTTCCTATTAAAAATCTCCATGCAGACCAAATTTTACAATTTTTTAAAATTTTAGAAAATCGTTAATCTAATTAGTTCAAAACCGTTCAAAAACGACAGTTTTTAAAAATCCGAAAAAAATACTATGGTGAGTCGCGCTCAAAAACTCTTAGATCTGGTTCAAAATTACCGATCCAAACTGTCCAATACGATCTCCCTATTGAAATATCTATGTAGACAAAATTATATATATTTGAAATTTTTACGTATGTTTTTTAGGATTTTTAAAAACTGTTGTTTTTGAACAGTTCAAAACTAATTAGATTAACGATTTTCTAAAATTTCAAAAAAATACTTTAAAAATATGAAAAAATATAAAATTTGGTCTGGATGGAGATCTTATTAGATGGTTTGGATCGGTCATTCTGAATCAGATCTAAGAGTTTTGAGCGTGACTCACAGACCCTTTGTGAGTCGCGACTCACCATAGCAAAACTCTCTCTCTCTATATATATATACTAGCAGCAGGCCCACACAAATGTGTGGGCGGATTTCAATATGCGAAAAATATTATTTGGCATCAATATTTTAGGTCAACGTTGTCTTGATCAACACTAAAAGTAGCAACAACATTCACCGGATCAAATAAATAGAATCAATTAAAATAGACATGTGAACTGTTCAAGAAAATAATCCGATGAAAAAAATATATGCTTCTCAATAAAAATTTCACATAAAAGTATATCATTTCAAGCATAAAAATAAATACTACAACATGACATAATTCTTGAATTGTTCTTCCTCTATTGTTGTAACGAACAATGATCATACTCAAGATGGGAACCTGTTTTTGTAAAAACAGAAAAATTAATAAATAAATTAAAATAAAAATTTTAAGACAATTTTATATGTTGAGTGCATTTGTGAGCGTGATATGAAATATGAGAGCAATAATTATTTATGAAATGAAATTTTGTTACCTTAATCCGAGTTTATATATATTGGAATAGGCTCGGCGTAAGCCAGTCGGTTTCATTTATTTCATAATATATTTGGTGTACAATATTTTGCTATACATCTCCTTTGAATTTTTGACTGGTCTTTTATGGATACAGTAATGATTTTTGTAATGTTGCCCCATGTTATTTTCAATATTGCTACTTCCTCTCCTCTTGCTAGCGCCATATATCCCTTGATTTCCTTATTACCTTGTCTACACAAATCTATTAAATTGTTGTGAAATTAAAGTGGAGGAAGAAAGAAAGAGCAAAAGAGAGAACAGTATTTCTGATTCTCAATATTTGAATATGACATACAATTTACAAGCCTCTATTTATAAGCAAGAAAATAGATCTTTTAATAAATGACAAGGATATGTATATCCGATATGTATCTAATGTAATAAATGAAATTAATAAAGATGAACAATCTATAAATGATTTGTATCAATTTATAACATTTCTCCTTTGTTCATCTTTCATTATACACTATTAATATGATACTTCAAGATCAATATTAATATGATGCTTCTGGATCATTTATACTGCCTCATTAAAAACCTTACCAAGAAAAATCCATTGGGATAAAAACTTGGATAAGAAAAAAAGAGTACAGCGTGTATAATGCTTCTCATCATTTTGATATTATTGGATATCCTTCAGTCGATGTAGACTTATCTTCTTTCTGAGCTGTTCAAAAATTATTGTTGGCAAAGACTTCGTAAATAGATCAGTCAAGTTGTCGCATGATTGAATTTTTTGAACATCTATCACGCCATCCTTTTGTAGGTCATGTGCTGAGAAGAACTTCGGTGCAATGTGTTTAGTTCGGTCTCATTTGATATATCCTTCTCTAATTTGTGCTATGCAAGCTGCATTATCTTCATATATTGGAGTAAGATTTTCCTTAATGTTTTGAAGCCCACATTCTTCTTGAATATTTTGAATTATTGACCTTAATGAAACACATTCTCGACTTGCTTCATATAAAGCAATTAGTTCAGAATGATTTGATGATGTGGCAGTTAGAGTTTGTTTTGTCGATCGCCATGAAATTGCAGCTCCACTGTATGTAAACACATATCCTGATTGAGATCTTGCTTTATGCGGATCTGACAAATATCCTGCATCTGCATATCCAACTAAACTGGATTCTATATCCTTATGATAATGTAGCCCCATATCTCGAGTTCCACAAAGATAGCAAAAAATTTCTTTAATTCCATTTCAATGTCTTCGGGTTGGTTTGGAACTATATCTTGACAACAAATTTACAGCAAATGCAATATCAGGTCTTGTATTATTTGCAAGATATAATAATGCTCCAATTGCACTTAAGTATGGTACTTCAGGACCAAGTACTTCTTCATCATTTTCTTGGGGACGAAAAGGATCATTTTCTACATTCAACGATCACACGACCATTGGTATTTTCAAAGGATGAGCTTTATCCATATTAAATTTTTTTAACATTTTTTCTATATAATTTGACTGATGGATAAATATTTCATTCTTTAAATGCTCGATCTGCAGGCCGAGGCAAAATTTAGTTACACCAAGGTCTTTCATTTCAAACTCATTTTTCAACAAATTTGCAGTATTTTCAATCTCTTCAGGAGATCCTATGATATTTAAATCATCAACATACACTGCAACGATTGCAAAACTAAAATTTGATTTTTTAATAAAAACACATGGACTAACTGTATTATTTTTATATCATTCTTTTAAAAGATATTCATTAAGTCTATTATACTACATTCGACTAGATTGTTTTAGTCCATATAAAGATTTTTCTAATTTTATAGAGCACATTTCTCTAGGCTTTGATTTATATGATTCAGGCATTTTTAATCCTTCAGGGATTTTCATATATATGTCACTATCAAGTGAACCATATAGATATACTGTGACAACATCCATAAGTTGCATTTTTAGATTTTCTGTGACAGTGAGATCTATTAAAAATCTGAGAGTTGTCGCATCCACTACAGGTGAATATGTTTCTTCATAATCAACTTCATATATTTGTGTAAAGCTTTGCGCCACTAATCTTGCTTTGTATCTCACAATCTCATTTTTCTCATTTCTTTTAATGACAAATACCTATTTATAACCTACAGGGTTAATATCTTTGGGCGTCTGGACTACTGGTTCAAATACTTGTCGTTTATCAAGTGAATTTAATTCAGCTTGTATAGCATCTTTTCATTTAGGCCAATCATTTCTTTGTCTACATTCATCTATAGTTTTTGGCACATTATCCTCTTCATTTAAAACATCACAAGCCATAGCGAATGCAAAAACTTCATCAACTTGAGTTTTATTCCTATTCAATGTTGTACCATTTTTCATATAATTTATAGATATTTCATAATCATTTGGTACTTCAGTTTCTTCTGGAACTTCATCAACCTCTTCTGGGATTTTAGTTTCTTCTGAAATTTTATTAATCTCTTCTGGAGATTTAGTTTCTTCTGGAACCGTATAAATCTCTTCTGGGATTGTACCAACTGCTTTATTCTGTTCTTTTCTTTTACGCGGATTTATATCCTTATAACCAATTGATCTTCCACGTTTTCTACGTTCATTAGATTCATTTGATATTTTTGTAATATCTATTCGAGCATGTGCATTTATAGCTGGAATATGTGATTTAGTGACTCTATTTATATATGTGAATGCATCAGGCAATTCATTTGTAATTCTTTGCAAATTTATAATCTTTTGAACTTCGAGTTCACATTGACCACTTCTGGGATCAAGATAAGATAATGATGAATTCCAAGTCACTTGTCTATTCAGTTTTTGTTTTTCTTCTCCTAAATTTAGAAATATTGATTCATCAAAGTGACAATCAGCAAATCTTGCTGTAAAAACATCTTATGTTAATGGTTCTAAATATTTAATAATAGAAAGAGAGTTGAAACCAATATAAATTTCCAATCTTCTTTGAGGTCCCATTTTTGTGTGTTGTGGAGGAGAAATTGGAACATATATTGCACAACCAAATACTTTTAAATGAGACAAATTTGGTTCTCTTCCGGAGACCAATTGTAAGGGGGAATACTTATGATCAGCAGTTGGTGTTAATCTAATTAGTGCAGCAGCATGTAATATGGTATGTTCCCATGCAGAAGATGGTAAACTAGATTTCATAAGTAATGGTCTAGCTATTAATTGTAATCTTTTAATAAACGATTCTGCTAGACCGTTTTGTGTATGAACATGTGCCACTGAATGTTCTACAATAATCCCAATAGACATGCAATAATCATTAAAAACTTGGGATGTAAATTCTCCTGCATTATCAAGTCGGATTCTTTTAATTTGATAATGTCACACCCCAAACCAAGCCATAATCTGGAGAGGACAGCCCTGCCACGCATGCACACTCTACTATACACACGTAAGGCTAAAATAAACAGTGTTACAGAACAAAATAATCCACAAATAACATCACATAATAGAGGAGGTATTGTTCATACACAAAAGGACTGGTTATAATATGTACATAACAAAATCACCAGTCAAAAGATAAACAACACTCTAAAATAATAATATAAATGACTACTCCAGCTGGGTTTGGTCTTCTAAAACAACTTCTTCCACTGTGTCTACCAAACCTGAACCTGCACCACAAGCAATTATGTGGGCTGAGTACGCGAATACTCAGTGGTGGTAAAAGTAAGCCAACAAGGTCTTGGTTAACGTCTAGTTAGAACTGAACCATACTTAAGTTAATCACTTTTAATTCCTACTTGCAATTCTATGTGTATTTCTGTACATGGTAGAATACTATTCTACATGTGATGTCATGCCAAAAAATCTGAAAAATATCTGGAGAAGTAGAGGAGATATAATAGTATACTAATATACGGATATATAAATATAATGTGATACGAGAATCAAGCACCCACACTCAATGGTCCAATCAAAGTCACATAAAATCCAAAATCAATCTCACAAATCCCAAAATGTCATAGCTATGCCTACAGAACATCAGGAGCCCGAAGCCACCTCGTCTTGACCCTAAAGGAAGCTCCTACCTCAAACCCGGGCCACAGGGAATGAGCAGTAATACGCGGTACCCATAAACTGACGCATGGAGAGACGAGAAGATGTCTAATTATAATGGCATACATCCATAGTCCAAGTCAAGTTGAAAAAGGAGATATAATACTACAGTGCAAAACAAATAACCATTGAGTGACCGCAGTATCGCCTGACGGTCGGTCTGCTGAATGATCATCAGAAACGCGTTACCCGTGATCGCCATCATAAGAAGACCACCGGCAATGGCTGGGGTGCAATCTCCCGATAATGGAGACCGCAAGCAAAACGCTCTTATCTCACTCGGTCTCGCTATCCTGATCCATACCAGATGCAAGTGTTGCTTTAAGCACTTTTAAGTTTATTAATCACATTATTAATATGAATGCATCTCCTATATATGCAATTCTAATCTTTAATTAATGACATGCGCTTAACTGTTTACTTAATGTTAATGACATGGTATGCACACAATTAATAAATGATCTAGTTACTAAACTAAAGATTAAACAAAACCTAAGGCAACCAAATAAGTCATAAAAAGACAACCACACCTGGAAAAGTCAAAGGTGAAGCGACTACTCCTCCGGATGGTCGGTGAAATCCTGACCAGCCTCTACTGCCTCAAACTCGGGGTAGTAGTCGTCTGCAGGTCCTGAGTGCTCCTGCTGCTCACCTGAGCGAAAGACTAACTAATTAGAACGGCACTTACTCGAAAACACTCAACTAACGATCACTACGTTATCCCTCTATTTGGGGTTTGGTTCTGGTTTACTGATAAGGGATTCTGTTTTAAAATATATTAATTTAAGTAGTTAATTTCTAGAAACAAATTGACAGAATTCCTCCTGAAACTAGTTTTGAAGAAATGCTAACCTAAGAGACATTTTTAGAATTATTTTACTATAGTTTGTTTTATAAAAATTAGAGAGTAGGAAAGTCTGATAATATTATACATACATTTGTAATTTAATTTGTTAAGATTTGATTTATAAAATCAATGTGTAAATAGACGTATGTGACGAATCCTACAAGTCTTAGCTATACGATAAATAGACGCGTCACATTTATTTGGTTTGGAAAAAAAAACAGTTAACAAATTTAATCAGTTTTCTAACAGTGTTTTAATCAAGTATGAAATTATTCTAATTTAAATTCCTAAACTAAGAACAACTTTAAATAAAAATAAAATAAAATAAGAAAATAAACTCAAGTTAAATAATTTGGGTTTGGGATCATATATTGTCCGATAATATATCATAGTATCTGTAAAGTTTGTTTTGCGGACATTTTAATCATCTCCCATTTAAAAGCCAACAAATTTATTTTCGAATCTGACACAATTATTTCTCGGCCAAAATCTCATACTTTGATATTCCAACTATTTAATCAAGAATCAAATAGTTCTAGTTTTATTTTCCAAGTTCTAGTTTTATTTCTCAAAATCCAAAATCAAATCCTTTCTTTTAAACTCTGTCAAAGATACAATAGGCCACGCACAACAATTAAAGCCCACAAAAATTCACACGGATTGAATAGAGAAACGAGCCCAGAAAGGAACAGGCCTGACGGCCCAGAGGCAAAATACACAAGCCCACACAAAACAAGGATCCAATCGGATCCGGATATAATGGGTTTCGGGGATCAAATCCGAAACCCAAACCAGAAAATATAATCCGACCCAACAAGTACTGAAATTTTACACTCAAGACCTCAAATCAATTTTATTTACTTAAGTATTTTCTAACAGACCCTAATAACAGCATTTATTATTAAAAGCCCCAAAAGTAGTTCAAAATAATTTACAATTTAGTCCCTGGTAGCTAAAATACTTTACATACTGGTCCCTGGTCATAGCAAAACGTGTACCAGACTGGTACAAGGGCCTGAACCAGCCCTGTACCTTGTACTAGAAGCATCAAACAACACTGTACAAGCCTGAATAAACACATTTAAGGCCTAAATGACTCATAAACATCACAGGAACAGATATTTGAATGTTCTAAGCTACTAAACAGGTCAGATCAAGCATTACTCCTCAACAACAACTTCAACAGAACAGATAGGAAGAGTAAAACACAGATTTTTAGTATCTAAACTACCAAACAGACCCAAGACAAGCATAAACTCATTTCAAAATGCCTAACAACTAACAAATTTAGCATCAAGCATCTCAACAGATCAGACTGAGCCATCGCAAGCACACAAACAGATCAACAAGGCTCAAATGCACATTTCAATTCAAGATATCACAAACACAGATCGATATCAAGCATCTCAAGCCTCAATTAACAACACAAAAGCAAGCCACAGAAACAAAGAACAAGGAAGAGGGGTTACCAACGGGGAAGGGAAGAAGGGAAGCAAGCTCAACCAGCACCACTGCGCCTCACCGTCAGCACCGCCACCTAGCCTCGTCGATCGCCGCCGTCTCCACTCCAGTCGCTAGCCTCCACCTCTCTCTCTCTCTTGCTCCTTTTCCTTTCTTTGTATCTGTTCTGTGTTGGGTCTGAGCAGAGAGAGAGAGGAGAGGGGTGACACTTAATGGAATGGGAATGGAGAGGAGGGGTCGAGCTGCTGAGGTGGCAGAGGGAGAGAGGGCAGGAGATGCGGTGCTAGGGTTTAGGTCAAAGGCATGGGGGTTTTCTCGGTTTGGGAGAAACCAGAGGAGGTGGCATGGGGCTGTGGGTCTCTTCTGACAGATCGAGAGAGGGGAAAAAGGGAGGAAGCCACTCCAATCGATGAGAGGAGGCGAGATTGTGGTCGGATCAGAGAAGACAAACAGAGGAGAGGAGGTGGGGTCGATGGCTTCTGTCAGAGGCGAGAGAGAGGAGGGAACTACTTGGGGAGAGAGCCAGGGATGGGGTCGAGTGCCTCGGCCAGGGGCGAGAGAGAGAGAAGGATCGAGCGGATCCTTCGAGAAGAGCGAAGGAAGAGCGGAAAAGAGGGGAACGGGTGAAGGGGATGACCCGTCTCGGAGAAAAAGGAGAGGGAGAGGAGAGATATAGGAGAGATCAGGAGATGGATCGGACGGCTGAGGAAAAACAAAATTTTCTAAACTCAATCCAAAGGTCCAGATCAAAGGGATTTTAAGAAAGGATTAAATCAAGTAGTGGAAACCAGGTTCTAATACAAATTCAACAAATAATAATTTTGTAAAATAGATATATGAAATTTTTATAGTATAAACTAGTCATTCGATTAAATAGTTTTTCATAGAATTTTGTACATGGCCGAAATTTAATTTTCATATCAAATTCGAAACGAAATCAGCTTCTAAATTAATGGGAGTTGATAATCTGCTAATTAACTGAGTATGATTATTAGTAATATTTGTATATATTTATTTGTTTGCTTGAAGATTTTTAATTAATTACATTAACTCATAAATTATAATTTCTGGGTTTTTACAGATAATCTGAAAAGTTAGCTCTCAATTGGATAATTTGTGCTAATAATCTAGCAAATGCAACATTTCTTGTTGATAACAAACACACATGTGGCCAACGTGTTGATGCGTCAATTAAAACCATAAAATATCTAAATGGTCCACATGGTGGTGTAATTGGTCCACATATATCTCCTTGAATTCTTTCTAAAAATGATGGAGCTTCAGGTCCAACTTTATTTGGAGATAGTCTAGTAATTAGCTTTCCAAGAGAGCATGCTTGGCATGAAAATTCTTTTGATAACAGGATCTTCAGGTCCTTTAGGGGATGCCCATTTGCACTTTCAATTATTCTGCTCATCATTATATTTCCTGGATGATCCAATCTATCATGCCATATTGTAAATAATTTTGGATCAACTAACTTCTGGTTAGTCACCATATTTGATTCTATTGTACTTATATACGTACCATATAGTTCATTAGACAATGCTTGTATTTTCTCCATAATATTTTTCTGGCCATTTTTAATAGATATGATATGAAGATATTCATAATTTCTCTCGTTCATAGTTTCAATATGATAACCATTTTTTCGAATATCTTTAAAACTTAGTAGATTTCTTCTGGATCTACTTGAATATAATGCATCATCTATTATTAATTTTGTTCCTTCAGGTAAAAAAATACAAGCTCTTCCGGAGCCTTCAATTATATTACTTGAGCCAGATATAGTTTGGATATTAATCTCATCGAGATGCAATTGCAAAAAATATTTCTTACTTTTCGGTATAGTATTTGTAGTTCCGCTGTCAACCACACATGGATCTTCTTTACTTAATATTGCGTCAGTCATTTTTCTTAAAATAAAATAAAATAAAACTTATTTTATTCATTTATTCCTGTACATGAAACTTAAAAAAAAAAAACTGCTTTATTCATTCATTCTATTCCCGTATACGCAAATGAAGGAAAAAAAAAACAGAAATTAACTTTTTTCTTCTCGTACATGAAGATTAGAAAGGAAATAAACTAACTTATTTCATTCGCATGCATATATTATAAAAAAAAAGAAACTTTTAATTTTCCTTAACTGCGCCTATTTCCACCTTTTCTATATTTTGCTACGTCACATATGTTATAAACATCTTCAAGACATTTTTCTTTGAAAAACTCTTCAAGAGTACTAACGTGCTTTCAACATAACTTTAGGTTATTAGTATTGTAACTTCAGATTACGATAAATAATGGAGATAATAAATAAAATAAACAAATAAATAAAATGAATGAATGAATAAAGTAAATAAAATAACATACAATAACTTAATTATAACTTCATGTTATAGTAAAATTTTATTTAATAACTTCTGGTCATTAAATCGTTTGACTGCACAATAAAAAGAATTTAAATGAAATAACTTCAAGTTATTTTTCTCATCCAATGACAAATAATAATTGCTAATATATTAAATTGGAAATAACTTCATGTTATTTTTCATCCAGTGTCCAATAAGAATAGAATTTCAGGTTATTTGAAACAAAATTTTAGCTTTGAATAATAACTGCATGTTATATAATAATATTCAGTGGCGTTCCATAACTTCTGGTTATATTAATTTATAATAGAACTTCATGTTCTAAGCAAATAAATTCAAAAATCAAGAACTTCAAGTCATAAACAAATTACTTCAAGAGTATCAAGAACTTCAGGTTCTAAATAATTTTTAATCGAAATATAAACTTCAGGTTATTGATGTCATAACTTCTAGTTACGATGAATAAAATAAATAAAAAAAACTACAACATAATAAATAGGAAATAAAATAAAATATAATTCATATGATTATAACTTCAGGTTATAATATTCAATAACTTCTAGTTATTAAAATTTTTTACTACACAATTTGAAGAATAACTTCAGGTTATTTTTCATTCAATAACTTATAAATAAAACTTCAAGTTTTAAACAAATAAATTCAAGTATTAAGAACTTCAGGTTCTAAACAAATTATTTTAATGATTAAGAACTTCAAGTTCTAAATAACTTTAAATCGAAATATGAACTTCAGGTCTACATGTAATAAGAACTTCAGGTTCTTGATAAACTTTCAAGTTTGAATAACATCATGAAATAATTATTTTTATCATCATTCACTTCGGGGAATGATTCTCGTAATTTCAAATAAAAAAATATGGCAACTAATGTTAGCAATTATTTAAACAAACAGATTTATATAACTTGAGATTATATCGCATGGTAACTAACCTTTTGCAACTTTTTTCTCCGTAATTTGTCAAAGTGACTTTTGTAATTCCTACTGAGCAATTCGTGCTGATAACGTGTTGTGAAATTAAAGTGGAGGAAGAAAGAAAGAGCAAAAGAGAGACAACAGTATTTCTGATTTTCAATATTTGAATATGACATACAATTTACAAGCCTCTATTTATAAGCAAGAAAATAGATCTTTTAATAAATGACAAGGATATGTATATCCGATATGTATCTAATGTAATAAATGAAATTAATAAAGATGAACAATCTATAAATGATTTGTATCTATTTATAACATAAATCAATTTGTTATCCTTATAAATATTTATTTTTGTTGAACGTAGAAGGAATTTGTGCCTAAAACCTACAACTAAATATTTAGCGCCATATATCTCCTGATTTTCCATTTAACTTTTTGTAATCTTTCCATCTTTGATAAATTTGCACCTAAATCTTCGTGCACACTAATGCATCAGGATTTCCCTCGTTTGAGTAAAGATACCGGATATGTATGTATTTAGTAGTATATATATTCAAAACAAGGCTACCAAAGCATCCATCCTCACTAATGCTATGATTTCTGTCCAATTTCAAAATTAAATTAGAATTAATCCATATGTCCTATGGTGAGTTGCAACTCACCAAAGGATCGGTGAGTTGCGATGAAAAATTCTAGATCTAATTCAAAATGACCGATTCAAACCGTCCAATATGATCTCCCTATTGAAATGTCCATGTAGGTCAAATTTTACATTTTTTTTCAAAATTTTTAAGTATTTTTTTGAAATTTTAGAAAATTGTTAATCTAATTAGTTCTGAACCGTAAAAATAGCAGTTTTTTAAAATTCGAAAATAATACTTAAAAATTTCAAAAAAATATAAAATTTGGTCTGCATGGAGATTTCAATAGAGAAATCATATTGGACGGTTTGGATCGATCATTTTAAACTAGTTCTAGGAGTTGTGATCGTAACTTACCATAGCAAAACTATATAGATATATAGAGAGAGAGAGAGAGTAAAAGTTTCAATCATTTCTGTTTAACAGTTTATGAAATAAAAATAATTTTATGAGCAGTCCAAAATGTCCTTTGCTGTTTGTACCAGCAAAATGTCCAGAAAATGTTCAGATGGCACTAGACGACTATTTTCAATTCTCAAGATATTATCAAATAATGCTATTAGATCAGATAAGGAAGGGAGTCAATTAGAGAGAGAAGTGAGAAAGAAAGGATCTTTAGTGTCAGATCACACTATATCTATTCGATCTCTTTTTTGTAGAAAATCAAGTCAATTATCGTGCGATCTCCATACTGGCAGAGTGACTTAATGTGATACCTATGTGTGGGCAAACTTTCCGGTATAAAAAATATTGGTTTAATATATAAATGTCATTCCTTTATTGATCTCTACAACTATACATTTAATTAAAACTTTACTGATCTCTACATCTCTACATTTAATTAACATAGATATCTCATGTCACTGCATGGTACATGTTCCTTTCTTTTCTCAAATCTCAAATTAAATATGTGCACGCATAGACCAAAGAAAATATAGTAAGAAGCAAGCGCTTATGAGCCAATCATTTTAAATCAATAAGCAATATATTTTACCCCCATTTTTAGGTCAGAGAGCCTTCATAGTCCATATACATTTGCAACAATCGATGAACCCTTCATAGTTATCTCATTTCATGCAGTATTGCACCAATCTGCGAACCCTTCTCCTAATGGAAAAATGCATCTTTTTCTTTTGAGATTGCAGCGAATCAAATCAATAAAAAGTAAAAATAAATTGCACTGAAAATAAACCAGATCTAATCAAATAAAAAAAAAATTAATTAAATTCAAATAAAATAATAATTCAAAAGAGTCAGGCAACAGTACCTCGAGGGAAGTTTCTAACAAAATGAACCTAAAACTATTTATACCTTTTCAATCTTCTCCAACTATCTTGGCAACCTAATACAGAAATTAAAAGAATCTGAGAAATAGCTTATCATAACATCTGAGAATAAAGCTAATTGATGAAGAGAATATGACTTACTGCTTAGAAGTTGCCAAATAGTGTAGTCCATGTTACAGTCAATGAATTCTATGATTCAGTATGAAAAAAGAAGAAATTGTGCATCAAAATGGGGCGAGATGTTATTTTGGAGATACCAAAAATCAAGACCAAAAGGACAGAAAAAACCAGATAAGAGATACTGTTACCAATTAAAATCATCAGATGGTGAAATTTCTGATCTGCGCCTGGATAGAATCCCTAATTTCCATTGCAGGAGCATGCCTTCACAGGTTCGTAATCCAAAATCCGAATTAGATAACTCTATTTTTAAAAGGGGTTCAGTTTACCAGTGTTCTAATGATGTTTTAAGGGTGAGAAAAGACACAGAATGAAGGCGAAAAGTCGACCTCAAGCTCGACAGCAGAAAAGACAGCTTTGTTTCCTTTGACACAGTGGATACTTCATCTCAGCCTAGCACCAATAAAGGTTCAGGTAGCATACTCATTAAGGAATCCAGACCTGCTGTGGATTCGAGGTAGTTTCTGGACCTTTCTTTTCAGGATCTACCTGATAACCAATCCAGGCAATATAATTAAAGACCAGTGAAGTTTCAAATCAGTCGAGAAAAATCCAATAATAAACAACATAAGCAATATGATTAAGGAAGTTGCTACATTCAGTCAGATATCATATAATCTCAGTTTTTTGTTTCATATACAAACTATCAAACAAAGCGAGAAAACTAATGCAAATTGGGATAAAATCATGCATTTTTCAAAGAGCAAAATCAAAGGAATCCGGCCGCACAACAAAAATTGTGATGCCAGCACAAAAACTGATGAACCTTGCTCTTGTTATTAGCATCTTCACTGTCTATTACAACTGCCAAGTGTCGAAGCCGGATTTCTTAATTGTATAATCAGAACGGATTTCTTAACTGTCTATTTCATCTCTTAGTAATAATAGTTTATACACAAAGATCAGATTTCTTAATTGTAGAACGATAAGAAAATTAAAAACAGGGATACCTAAAAACAGAGTTAAAACCACGGAGAATGGAAGGCATCTTCGAAATAGTTCTATGGCCAAAATTTGAGGTGCAAAGCAAACATCAACAAAAAAAAATCAATCTTTGTAATAAATTGTGGGATTCACGAACTTGAGAAGCAGGAGAAAGAAAAAAAAAACAAAGCCTAAATTAGTCGCTTTCAATTGACCTTGGTGATGGCAACCTCATACCGACGACCTCCTGGGCATTGCAGACTAAGTCGGCAACAATCTTTCTCTCCATTTTGCAATTGTCTGCGTTGAAACAAAGAGAAGCACGGTGAGAGAACGGATGGGGCGTTGAAGGAGAGAGATTTACACGACAGCTGTGCCGAAATGAGACGATTGTCTTGATCAAGAGTGCCGTCTAATCGGAGGAAGAGAAGAGGTGCACTGACAGGGGTGGAAGAGCGATCTTCTTGAGACGGAAAAGGGGGAGTGGAGCACAGGAAAGGGAAAAGGAACCATAAAAATTGTGCTGTAACGGAGAATCGAACTGGTTAAGCGTAGCGTACATTAAGCGTAGCGTACAAATTTGCTTAAGAACCATTCTAGTGCCTCAACAACATCAGATAAATGGCTAGGTTTTTATCTGATTTTTAGATCTAGACCGCAGATCACATCAGATTAACAAAATCAATGACCCATATTTGATGTTAGGGATTAAATACAACTTTTATCTGATTGTTCTTACAACCTTTGTAAGATGCTTATATAAGTATAAGTAGAGAGAGATATATACATATACAGGAAACGGACAAAAGCCTTTCCATTTTTTTTTTTGGGATGAAGAAAACTGAGGAAGAAGGGCACCGACATTTTAGTCTGAAATTTCAAATATTGAATTTTATGAATTAATTAATATATCATTAAATTAAGTAAAAGGGTAAATGACTATACAAATGAAAATTAGAGGGGTAAATGAACAATCACTACACGAAATTTTCCTTTTTGTAACGTTCAAAATAAATGCTCTGTAACGTTCATGGGCACGTTACAGTAGGCCCCGTTACAAAAAGTATTGAACGTTACAGATCTGCAACGTTCATTTTAAAAAAAATGTTACATAACTTTATTAAATTAGTTTTTTACGCGACTTTCTGAACATATTTGTAACCTTCTTTTAAAAAAAAAACGTTACTGATTACAGGATTCTGTAACATTTAAAAAAAAAAAACGTTGCAAATGTGTTTAATTTTTTTTAATATAGCTGGTATTCTGTGGCTAGCCCATGTTGCCAGCCGTACCAACTGGTACATTAATATGTACCAACAAACATATAATTAACATGCATATCACAAACACAATATCACATATATATCCAACACATGCATATACACATAAAAATAACAAACAAGTCATGCAAATGAGAAAAAAAATAAATAAGTTCAACAAATATATATCAATTTAACAAGAGTCATGATACATTTCAAATTGATTATTCGAATAAATTACTATACATGAATTCAATGACTTCATCTACGACTCCTCCAATGTCTTCTTTCGTGTATGGTTTTCCAACCGGATCGATTTTCTGCATTTGATTATAAGCAAACCAAAACATTATTTATATTACCCTCAATTATAAACAAATGGCACATCACTGTAACACACACAACGTTATTTAACCTAACACACAAGACTTTTAAGCTCCTATAAATGCGGAGGAACTAATAGAACCAGATGGTTGGTCATAAATATTTAAGCTTCTAAATCTGATGCTCACCAAAGACATGAAAGTGAAACCATGGGGACAGCCCAAAATGTGGCCGTATACTACATATTTTGCTAATGCACCAAAATAACTACATCAGATATACGGCCATACCAGACAGTTCGATACAGGGATGGCAGCACAGCACATGCTGTATAAAATGCCAAAACTCAGAAGAGGAAGTGCACACGAGCACCTCCATGATTACCTTGATTGAAGCTTCTTTCTCCCTTCTTTGAAAGCCCAAAATGACAAAAATCTCGCCAGCAGCAGAATGATATTTTTCAATTTGAGTTCTAATGTGTTGTCCTGCACAGTAATTACCCGGAATACCAATCAATCTGGGACAGAAGGAACATGTTCTACTGTCTAAAACTGCAGTGGGGCAATCTTTACATGCTACAATCAAATATACTATGAATCAAAGTGTTCTTGCTAAGTAAATTTTCTACTTAATCATTTCAATTTGATAACAATTAATAATGTAATAGCTATAGTTAGAAAAGGTGCCAGCCTTTGGCAATCACCTTGTGAAGTGCGAAGCTTGATGTACCCACTTCAACTGTGAGATCACTGGATATCAGTCGGCGGCCTGAAATGCCCATCATAATATAAGAAAATTTATATGCAAATATCCATCAGGTTTAAACATATGAAAGTTTCTAAAATTGTGTTCTATCTTGTAATATAAAATTAGTTCACAGAAACACAAATTAGCTTTCCAACGCTAAAAGAAAGATGAGATTGTTATATTTTACTCAGGTTGCTCAAAATTAGTTCACAGGAACACTAATTTCTCTGCTAATCTCTTTATTTCATTAACAAAAAGACAGAACTTAACAACTATTGAAAAACTTTATTGCATTCTCAAAAGAGAGAATTGTAAAAACGCAAATTCAAAAGACCCCAGCACATAGATTTCAAAATAAACCCAAATTAAGCAAATAAACCCAAATTGTAGTCTAAAATTCAAAATAAATTAATTTAATTACCTTATCCTTCTTGAGGTGTCGTCGGCAGTGGTGGCTAGGGTTTGTTTCGAGAGGCGGAGTTGGTCGGCAGTGGTGGCTAGTCTAAAATTTAAAACGAGAGGAGGCCGACGAGAGGGTGAGTTGGCCGGCTAGGGTTTGTTTCGAGAGAGTGTGAGAGTCGACGGAGGAGAGTGTTGTCGCCGACGAGAGGAAGGCCGGCCAAAAAAACGAGAGGGAGGAGGCCGACGAGAGACGGAGTTGGCCGTCTAGGGTTTGTTTCGAGAGAGGAGAGTGTCGTCGCCGACGAGAGGAGGCCGGCCAAAAAAACGAGAGGCAGGAGGCTGACGGGAGGAGTTGGCTGGCTAGTTGTTCCGAGAGAGGAGAGTGTGAGAGTAGTCGAGAGAGGAGTGTGAGAGTGGAGACTTAGAGATTTTTCGGAAAAACCGAAGTGGAGGGATCGAGAGGGGTTATACGCGCTCCGCCAAAAAAAAAAATTTTCGAACATCTGTAACGTTTATTACGAAATCAACGTTACAGATAAAAAAAATTTTAATTTTAATTTTAGTTTAAAATTTTCTGTTTTTTATTTATATCAGTAATTAAAAATTTTTAGTTTTAATTTTGTTTTAAAAATTTCTGTTTCTGTTTTTTACTTTTTCTAACTTTTCAAAAATTTCAAAATTTCCGGATTTTTAAAAAATTACAAATAGAAAAGAATTAAAAATAGCAACTAAATAATAATAAAAAATTTCATTACACATGACAAAGCTAGAAATCCTAATTAAATTTGACCAACGACCTGCAAAAATAAAAAAAATAATAAGTACTAATATTCAAAATAAACACATTTTGAATATAAATTTAAAATTAAATTAGATTTTAACTCACATGTGATTATGCATCTGCTTTCTTTTTTTTTCCTTCGCTTATTAACCCACACGCCATCGGTGTTGTTTGTACGTCTGTGACTGATCGATACCGGCTGTGATGCATCATCGATACCAGTGGAAAATGGAGGTGTTTCCTCGAAGTGGTCGTATGCTTCTTCATCCACGACATCTCCAACACCAACAATACGTCTCTTTCCTACAAGAACATTTATATTTCATAGAGTGAACGGTTATACTTCATAAAGTGAACAGTCATATTTCATAAAGTGAACGGTTATACTTCATAAACGGAACAGTTATACTTTATAAAGTGAACACTTATATTTCATAAAGTGAACAAATATCAGAAAAATCTGTAACATTCTTTATATAAAAAACGTTACAGATCTGTAACGTTTTTTATATAAAACATGTTACAGATCTGTAACGTTTTTTATAAAAAAAACGTTACAGAAGCATTGTATATTATTTTTTTATTTTTTGGCGGAAAATTTGTAACGTTTGTTTTATAAAAAGCGTTACAGATTAGATCCACTTTTTGTTAGGCGTCTATTTTTGGCAGATCTGTAACGGGTTTCAAAAAAAACGTTACAGATGTCCCGTTACAAAAGCCTATTTTTGTGGTAGTGAATATTAAAGAATAAGAGGGTGTATGGTTGATTAGTAAAGATTTGAAGGTTATGTGACTGATTTTCCCTTTCAAAAAGGTAGCTATGTACCTATTCAAATATTCTATTGCGAGGATATGCATCCTCAGCAGTCAGGAAACGACTGTGCCAAACAACAATTTCTTTATTTATTTAATATTTAAAAAATTTAAAATTCAAATGTTGAATTCAAACCGTTGATCTTGTTCAATTTTATGGGTGATGCATTTTCATATAAGTTTTATAAAATGTGGAGTTGATTTGATACTAGATCAAGTGGTCAATAAATGAACGTATTAGAATTAATCAGTGATAGTTAACCGGATTCTCGTTCATTTATTGACCACTTGATCTAGTATCAAATCAACTCCACATTTTATAAAATTTATATGAAAATATATCGTCCGTAAAATTGAACAATATCAACGGTCTGGATTCAACATTTGAATTTTAAAATTTTTAAATATTAAAAAAATAAAGGAATGGCTGTATGGCAGCCGTTTCCTTGGCTGCTGAGGAGGTGAATCCTTCGAGGATACCTATTGCGAGAACATTACCTGATAACATAAAGTGAGTATTTCAGCCATTATCGATTTCACTTTTGCGTCTCGAAAGTTATATTGTAAAGTTGGTTTAATTTCCAATTTATTCGATATATATTGGATTTTAAATTTCGCGGCCTTGAAAATTATATTAAATTCTAGATTCATAAGCACGACATCTATTTATTGACAAAATTAATACCGAAAAAAATAAAAATATTATTAAAATAATCCGGAATTTCGAAAATATTCTAAAAATAATCGAAATTTTTTAAATAGTATTGCAATATGGGTTTTTTTTTTTTAAAAAAAAAAAAACTGATACCAGCTAGTATCAAAAACCGATATTACACGAAACTTATCTAGTTCCGTCATATTATTGGCCGGGTAATGTACTTAGTATATACTTGATAAGGAATGAAAGTTGTCTCCAGAATCCCAATGGCTAGTTTCCCAACCACTAACATGTTACAATAATATATCCATTGTACAGAGTAATTCGTGCATGCATTTATTTTTATATGGTATTTTATGGTTATCTTCTTGGTATTTATTTAGTAAAGTAATTAAATATGTGAATTTAGGGGTGAGCAAAAAACTCGTAACTCGTGAGTTTACTCGAACCCGACTCGTAAAAAGTTCGGTTATAATTCGAGTTAAAAGAACTCGAGTTGAACCAACTAGGTTAAACCTCGAGTAGAGTTTGAGTTAAGACTCAACTTGACTTGTTGACTTGTGACTTAATGAATTTTAATTTTGTGGAGATTAGCAACATGATCCGTGAGTATTAAAACCTCAAAAAGTAATTATAAGCAATTCCTTATTTGATATTTTAATTTTAGATAATTATAAAATACACAATAGTGAGTTTCAAGACATATCTTGCTTCAAATTAATGAAAAGAATAAAATCGACAATAAATTTTATTTTTTATATTATTGTATATGTCAATTAGTTTAAACATTAAAATAATGTCTCAATTTAAAAATGAAAATTTAAAGTAGACATACTTATGTCAAATTGGTTCATGACTCGTGAGCCAACTCTAGTTGGAGACAAGTTGAGTTTGAACTAATTTAAAAAACTCGAAAGTATTTCCAACTCGACTCGAGCCAACTCGAGTTATAGCCGAGTCGAGTTTAAGTTGTTTCCAACTCGCTCGAACTCGACTCGTATATTGCCCTATGTAAATTCATCATGCGCATGCATAATCAGATTATGCATTTGTCGATTTTTGATAAATTATTGAAACTTTCTGCCTAGATTTGCATGTGTCAACGATTTATTTAGCAACTTCTTATAAATTTTTTTTTGAAGGCCGGCGAAATGACAAAAACTTGTATAATATTGAAAACAATATATTTGTTAATTTGGTATAGCAATTTATATTGATTGCTGGCCAGTAGAATAGATGAACGTGTCTTGTAAACAAAAAATGATATTTGTAATGATGTTTTCTCCAAGTATGCTATTATTTTGATCTGTCAATATCTCCACTGTGTATGTTATATTACTATAAACAAGCATGTATGGTGCCTTGCATTTCAGCGAATGTACAGTATATACCTGTTTGTTGGTTATATATCTTGTCATGGTACACTTGTTAAGAGGTGGCATCGAATGTAAATAATATAAGCAATGTCCCAACTGCAATACCCAATAATCTTCACTGTCATTCATCATAATCTCAAGTGTCCCTGTGCCGGCTGCCTGTTGCATCATGCCAAGCTCAAAGTGACACCATTCAACCTATGTACACCTACTGAAACCAATTTCTTGTGTCCCTGTACCGTGCCTCATCCCACTGTACCGGTTTCTGGACGAAACCCAGGTACTCCAGACACCTTTACCAAGCAATCTCTATGAACCTAACTGATATCCATCCCAATTACAATGTATATCAAAGCCTATCCTGGGTTATGCATCCATACCAATTTCCTTGCTGTACATGCTAAACCAGTGACTAAATTGAGTAAAGTGGAATCGTCCAGACTATAAGGCAAGACAGTTGAACTTAATTCCCTTTTATCTTCATCACTCAGTGATGCCTCTCTGTTTGGATTCATCTCCCAACTAATTCCTGTATCATGATTCATGACCTTGTTACCTGGCACCTGCGCACATGAAACCTGTACCGGTATTCTAGCGTTTCACACTTCCTTGATCCCTTAATTATACTATTTACCCAATAAACTTAATCGGTGACCCACCATGTGGAGCCCACTTATCCCAAGTACAAATTTGATGTCAACCCCTTGATTCCTTATGGCTGGAATGCTCTTGGGTCCTGCCAGGCTGCCAAGAAATCGTGATGTTTAATCCTCAAATGACAAAAAGAATTTGGAAACCCAAAGCAAATATTAAGATAAACCCAAATTAATACTTTGATCGCTAAAAAGCTAGTATCGATTTTCCAAAAACCGATACTAGCTAATATCGGTTTTTGAAAAACTGATACTAGCTGGTATCGGTTTTTGGATATTGCAATACCATATAAAGAATTCTGATTATTTTTGAAATATTTTCGAAATTCCAGATTATTTTAATAATATTTTTTATTTTTTCGAGTAAATTACTAACCAAACTGGTTCATCTAATCGGAAACTTGGGCCTAGTACAAATAATAAAATTGTCTCGCTCGAATTGGGTTTGGGCCTAGAATTGTGTTTGGTTGTGCGGTAAAGAAGAATTACCGTAGTTGAATCTACAGTACGAGTAAACTAAATTTTCAACTTCCTTTACTAGAACTTATCAAAATGACAGGATGTAATCAGAAGAACACAAATATAATTGCAAACCATACCGAAAAAACTTTTAAAATAGACGTAACGCAATTTTACAACAAAAATTCCTTCTATCTGTCACCCTCTTTTCTTCATCATTCGATTTAGTTAAACTTACATCCTCCTTCAGAGATGGGAAAAGTGAGTACTATTTTATATGTTGAAGAAAAGGAATATAGTTTCAAGATTGCATCAATTATTTCTAGAAAATAATTCTTGATTGTTGTTAACAATATGGAGGACATAATTCTTTTTTAGAAAAACTTGGTAGATGCTACCAAATTGGGAGTACATAATTCTTGATTGCTATGAAATAATGAATAAGGCGTCAGACACATATTTAGCCAACTTTAGCTAAAGAGTTTAATAGAAGAAAACCACACAGCTCTTGCCAATGGGCAATGGAATAGAATGTGTGTGTCAGTTTCCCTATTGAAACCACAAACCTGACAGTGTCTATGGGGTGAGTTGAGGATTCTACCCATCTTGTCTGCTGTTAATAGTTTCTCATGGATTGCCCCTCCATATGAACACCTTTATTTTCGCAAGTAAGTTTTTCTTTGTCCAAAGCTTGTTCGGTTGTTCCAATTAAATGGTGGCTGAAACATGAATAGTTTGAGGGGTATGCTGTTGGCCCATAAGAAATTTGTTCAACTTCTCCTAACCTTTTGCTAACCACAAACATTCCCTATACAATTATACAAAGAATACTTCGTCACACGGGGAAAAAAGAAAATAAAACTTAAGTAAAAACATTGTTTAGATTAATAAAAATAGACAAAACTTTCAGAATCAAGATGACCAGCAATTTCAAACAAACGAACGAACAAAATCTTGCATGTGTATATATAAATTTGTTCAAACAAACATAAGTTAATTTGCTCAAAAAAAATCTTTCAAACAAACATATACTATATCTCAAGTCCCAAAATTAATTTGCTCTTAAAAAAATTGAAGGTAAGTAGCAAGCTGGCATCATAAGTTAGCAATGATGAGGGACAAATTTGCTAAGATGTCAAGTTGGGCTCCTTTATGCGACTCCAGTTTTGGTTGGTACAAAAGGCTTTGCTGTTGTTGGGCATCGTCAAGTTGGGCTCAATCCATATACAGTTCATAGGTGCCTTGAGATTACTAGGTTTCTTTGGGTGATATTCTTTAGTTTCCAAGGAATAGAATGCACTTCTTTTGCAATGGTTAATGTCACTGAATCCAGAGACGTATATCTGATTACGGCATAATTTCTCTAGACAAGATGTTGCGAGAGTTGTTCTACGGTCTAAAAATAGTGTTACACCCCCCATATCATGCAGTGTCTTCCAAACCATATTTAGTCGGTCCAACTTGAAGATTCGTATGGGATCAGTCGTTCGTCCTCTAAACACCGTGATCAAATCTTCTCCTGAATCTACCAAATGACATTCCATTACCCTTTTATAAGGCTTCAACATAATCGGCGCTTTAACTTCCAGAACTTGCCGAGTCTTCTTATATGGGTTTAAGACCAAAAGCTCCCCTCCTCTTCGGTACCAATAGAACTCCCCACGAGAAAAAACAGGTTTGCAAGGCAGAATGGTATCAAACTCATCATGAAAACTCATTGTGTTCCATTTCTCTTCACCTGGGCTCCACGTTGATATCTGAAGAACACACTCTGAAGTAATCTCCAAAATAACTACCACACAATCTGGAGAGGTTGGCGCAGAGGAAAAGGATAGGTCTTTGTGTACGTATCTTCTAGAATTAAAATTTGGAAGGCTGAAGTACTCTCTTTTGAGAGGGTTTACTATGAATAGAGAGTTGTATTCCTTTGTTGATGTAAGAACCCATCCATCTTTAGAATAGTGAAAAGTAAGATCATCACCGATTCCGAGCCATTTCATGTCTATACTGTACTCATTTTTGTATACAGGGTCGAAGAGCTTCCACAAGCAGTTATCATTCTCAGTGTACATCAACCATGGGTAAATCTGTGCCTTCTGCACTTTATATGCATAATTACCTTGTATAATCTAATTTTTTTAATAAATGACACATGAATCATTGTCTAGACAGTCTTAAGTGTTTAAAGGTAGATTACTGTGATGAAATTACTTAGAATGAATCCAGAAACGATTGAAATGCTCGAATGATGCACAGAATTGCATTATTTGCACTTTATATGCATAATTACCTTGTATAATCCAATTTTTTGAATAAAAGACACATGAATCATATTCAAGACAGTTTTATGTGTTTAAATTTAGATTATTGTGATGAAATGACTTAGAATTAATCCGGAAACGATAGAATTGCTCAAATGATACTCAGAATTGCATTATTTGCACTTTATATGCGTAATTACCTAGGATATTGCAATCTTTTTGAATAAATGATACATTAATTATATTCTAGACAGTTTTAAGTGTTTAAATGTATATTATTGTGATGAAATAACTTAGAATGAAACTAGAAAACGATTGAAATTCTCAAATGATACTTAGGATTGCATTATTTGCACTTTATATGCGTAATTACCTTGTATAATCCAATTTTTTGAACAAAAGACACATGAATCATATTCAAGACAGTTTTATGTGTTTAAATTTAGATTATTGTGATGAAATGACTTAGAATTATTCCAAAAACGATACAATTACTCAAATGATACTCAGAATTGCATTATTTGCACTTTATATGCATAATTATCTAGTATCATCCAATCTTTTTGAATAAATGACACATGAATTATATTCTAGACAGTTTTAAGTGTTTAAATGTATATTATTGTGATGAAATAACATAAAATGAATCCAGAAAACGATTGAAATGCTCAAATGATACTCAGGATTGCATTATTTGCACTTTATATGAGTAATTACCCTGTATAATACAATAATTTTGAATAAATGACAAATGAATCATATTCTAGACAGTTTTAAGTGTTCAAATGTAGATTATTGTGATGAAATGACTTAGAATGAATCCAGAAACCATTGAAATGCTCTAATGATAATCACAATTGCATTATTTGCACTTTGTATGCGTAATTACCTTTTATTATCCAATCTTTTTGATTAAATGACACATGAATCATATTCAAGACAATTTTAAGTATTTAAAAATAAATTATTGTGATGAAACGAGTTAGAATGAATCCAGAAACGATTGAAATGCTCAAATGATACTGACAAGTGCATTATTTGCACTTTGTATGCGTAATTACCTTGTATAATCAAATTTTTTTGAATAATGACAGATGAATTATATTCTAGAATGTTTTATATGTTTAAATGTAGATTATTGTGATGAAGAGACTTAGAATGGATCCAGAAAACATTGCAATGCTCTAATGATACTCAGGATTGCATTATTTGCACTTTATATGCGTAATTACCTTGTATAATATAATCTTTTTGAATAAATGACACATGAATTATATTCTAGACATTTTACGTGTTTAAATATAGATTATTGTGGTAAAATGACTTAGAATGAATCCAGAAACGATTGAAATGCTCCAATGATACTCAGGATTGCATTATTTGCACTTTATATGCATAATTACCTTGTATAATCCAATATTTTTTAATAAATGACACATGAATCATTTTCTAGACAGTCTTAAGAGTTTAAAGGTAGATTACTGTGATGAAATTACTTCGAATGAATTCAGAAACAATTGAAATGACACATGAATTGCATAATTTGCACTTTATATGCGTAATTACCATGTATAATCCAATTTATTGAATAAATGACACATGAATGATTTTCTAGACAGTCATAAGTTTTTAAATGTAGCTTACTGTGATGAAATTACTTAGAATGAATCCAGAAACGATTGAAATGCTCTAATGATATTCAGAATTGCATTATTTGCACTTCATATATGCGTAATTACCATGTATAATCCAATTTTTGAATAATTGACACATGAATCATTTTCTAAACAGTTTTATGTGTTTAAATAAAGATTATTGTGATTAAATCACTTAGAATGATTCCAGAAACTATTGAAATGCTCCAATGATACTCAGGATTGCTTAATTTGCAATTTATATGCATAATTACCTTGTATAATCCAATTTTTTGAATAATTGACACATGAATAATTTTCTAGACAATTTTATGTGTTTAAATAGATTATTGTGATTATATGACTTAGAATGAATCCAGAAACGATTGAAATGCTCCAATGATACTCAGGATTGCATTATTTGCATTTTATGTGAATAATTATCTTGTATAATCCAATCTTTTTGAATAAATGACACATGAATCATATTCTATACAGTTTTATGTGTTTAAATTTCGATTATTGTGATGAAATGACTTAGAATTAATCCAGAAATGATAGAATTGCTCAAATGATACTCAGAATTACATTATTTGCACTTTATATGCGTAATTTCCTAGTATAATGCAATCTTATTGAATAAATGACACATGAATTATATTCTAGACAGTTTTAAGTGTTTAATGTATATTATTGTGATGAAATAACTTAGAATGAATCTAGAATACGATTGAAATGCTCAAATGATACATAGGATTGCATTATTTGCACCTTATATGCATAATTACCTTGTATAATACAATATTTTTTAATAAATGACACATGAATCATATTCTAGACAGTTTTAATTGTTTAAATGTAAATTATTGTGATTAAATCATTTAGAATGAATCCAGAAACGATTGAAATGCTTCAACGATACTCGAGATTGCATTATTTGTACTTTATATGCGTGATTACCTTGTATAATCCAATTTTTTGAATAATTGATACATGAATCATTTTCTAGACAGTTTTTTGAGTTTAAATATAGATTATTGTTATTAAATGACATAGAATGAATCCAGAAACAATTGAAATGCTCCAATGATAGTCAGGATTGCATTATTTGCACTTTATATGGGTAATTACCTTGTATAATCAAATCTTTTTTAATAAATGACACATGAATCATATTCTATACAGTTTTATGTGTTTAATGTATATTATTGTGATGAAATAACTTAGAATGAATCTAGAATACGATTGAAATGCTCAAATGATACTCAGGATTGCATTATTTGCACCTTATATGCGTAATTACCTTGTATAATACAATATTTTTTAATAAATGACACATGAATCATATTCTAGACAGTTTTAATTGTTTAAATGTAAATTATTGTGATTAAATCATTTAGAATGAATCCAGAAACGATTGAAATGCTTCAACGATACTCGAGATTGCATTATTTGTACTTTATATGCGTGATTACCTTGTATAATCCAATTTTTTGAATAATTGATACATGAATCATTTTCTAGACAGTTTTTTGAGTTTAAATATAGATTATTGTTATTAAATGACATAGAATGAATCCAGAAACAATTGAAATGCTCCAATGATAGTCAGGATTGCATTATTTGCACTTTATATGGGTAATTACCTTGTATAATCAAATCTTTTTGAATAAATGACACATGAATAATTTTCTAAACAGTCTTAAGTGTTTAATTGTAGATTACTGTGATGAAATTACTTAGAATGAATCTAGAAACGATTGAAATGCTCGAATGATACTTAGAATTGCATTATTTGCACTTTATAAGCGTAATTACCTTGTATAATCCAATGTTTTGAATAAATTACACTTGACTCATATTCTAGATAGTTTTAAGTATTTAAATGTAGATTATTGTGATGAAATGACTTAAAATAAATCCATAAAACGATTGAAATACTCAAATGATACTCAGGATTGCATTATTTACACTTTATATGCGTAATTACCTTGTATAATACAATCTTTTTGAATAAATGAAACATGAATCATATTCTAGACAGTTTTAAGTCTTTAAATATAGATTATTGTGATGAAATGACTTAGAATAAATCCAGAAACCATGAAAATGCTCAAATGATATTCACAATTGCATTATTTGCACTTTGTATGCGTAATTGCCTTTTATTATCCAATCTTTTTGATTAAATGACATATGAATCATATTCTAGACAATTTTAAGTATTTAAATGTAAATTATTGTGATGAAATGAGTTAGAATGAATCCCGAAACAATTGAAATGCTCAAATGATACTCACAATTGCATTATTGGCACCTTGTATGCGAAATTACCTTGTATAATCAAATCTTTTTGAATAATGACAGATGAATTATATTCTAGAATGTTTTAAGTGTTTAAATGTAGATTATTGTGATGAAAAGACTTAGCAATCCAGAAAAGATTGAAATGCTCCAATGATACTCAGCATTGTATTATATGCACTTTATATGGGTAATTACCTTGTATAATACAATTTTTTTGAATAAATGACACATGAATTATATTCTATACATTTTACGCTTTTTAATATAGATTATTGTGGTTAAATGACTTAGAATGAATCTATAAACGATTGAAATTCTCCAATGATACGCAGGATTGCATTATTTGCACTTCATATGCATAATTACCTTGTATAATCCAATCTTTTTTAATAACTAACACATGAATTATTTTCTGGACAGTCTTAAGTATTTAAATGTAGATTACTGTGTGAAATAACTTAGAATGAATCCAGAAACGATTGAAATGCTCGAACATTATTCAGAATTGCATTATTTGCACTTTATATGCGTAACTACCTTGTATAATCAAATTTTTTTAATAATTGACACATGAATCATTTTCTAAATAGTTTTATGTGATTAAATATAGATTATTGTGATTAAATAACTTAGAATGATTCCAGAAACGATTGAAATGCTCCAATGATACTCAGGATTGTATTATATGCACTTTATATGGGTAATTACCTTGCATAATACAATTTTTTTGAATAAATGACATATGAATTATATTCTATACATTTTACGTTTTTTAATATAGATTATTGTGGTTAAATGACTTAGAATGAATCTATAAATTATTGAAATTCTCCAATGATACGCAGGATTGCATTATTTGCACTTTATATGCATAATTACCTTGTATAATCCAATCTTTTTTAATAACTAACACATGAATTATTTTCTTGACAGTCTTAAGTATTTAAATGTAGAATACTGTGTGAAATAACTTAGAATGAATCCAGAAATGATTGAAATGCTCGAATAATAATCAGAATTGCATTATTTGCAATTTATATGCGTAATTACATTGTATAATCCAATTTTTTGAATAATTGACACATGAATCATTTTCTAGAAAATTTTATGTGTTTAAATAGATTATTGTGATTATATGACTTAGAATGAATCCAGAAACGATTGAAAAGCACCAATGATACTCAGGATTGCATTATTTGCATTTTATATGTATAATTACCATTTATAATCCAATCTTTTTGAATAAATGACACATGAATTATTTTCTGGATAGTCTTAAGTGCTTAAATGTAGATTATTGTGATTAAATCACTTAGAATGAATCCTGAAACGATTGAAATGTTTCAACGATACTCAGGATTGCATTATTTGCACTTTATATGTATAATTACCTTGTATAATACAATCTTTTTTAATAAATGACACATGAATCATTTTCTAGGCAGTCTTAAGTGTTTAAACGTAGATTACTGTGATGAAATTACTTAGAATGAATCCAGAAACGATTGAAATGCTCGAATGATACTCAGAATTACAATATTTGCACTTTATATGCGTAATTACCTTGTATAATCCAATTTTTTGAATAAAAGACAAATGAATCATATTCAATACAGTTTTATGTGTTTAAATTTAGATTATTGTGCTGAAATGACTTAGAATTAATCCAGAAACGATAGAATTGCTCAAATGATACTGACAATTGCATTATTTTCACTTTGTATGCGTAATTACCTTGTATAATCAAATCTTTTTGAATAATGACAGATGAATTAAACTCTAGAATATTTTCAGTGTTTAAATTTAGATTATTGTGATGAAAAGACTTAGAATGGATCCAGAAAAGATTGAAATGCTCCAATGATACTCTGGATTGCATTATTTGCACTTTATATGCGTAATTACCTTGTACAATCCAATCTTTTTTAATAAATGAAACATGAATCATTTTCTAGACAGTCTTAAGTGTTTAAATGTAGATTACTGTGATGAAATTAATTAGAATGAATCCAGAAACGATTGAAATGCTCGAATGATATTCAGAATTGCATTATTTGCACTTTATATGCGTAATTACATTGTATAATCCAATTTTTTGAATAATTGACACATGAATCATTTTCATTTTCTAAACAGTTTTATGTGTTTAAATATAGATTATTGGGATTATATGATTTAGAATGATTCCAGAAACGACTGAAATGCTCCACTGATACTCAGGATTGCATAATTTGCACTTTATATGCGTAATTACCATGTATTATCCAATCTTTCTGAATAAATGACACATGAATCTTATTCTAGACAGTCTTAAGTGTTTAAATGCAGATTATTGTGATGAAATAACTTTGAATGAATCCAGAAACAATTCAAATGCTCGAATGATACTCAGAATTGCATTATTTCCACTCTATATGCGTAATTACCTTTTATAATCCAATTTTTTGAATAAATGACACATGAATCATATTCTAGAAAGTTTTATGTGTTTACATTTAGATTATTGTGATGAAATGACTTAGAATTAATATAGAAATGATAGAATTGCTCAAATGATACTCAGAATTGCATTATTTGCACTTTATATGCGTAATTATCTAGTATAATCCAATCTTTTTTAATAAATGACACATGAATCATATTCTAGACAGTTTTAAGTGTTTAAAGATAGATTATTGTGATTAAATGACTTAGAATGAATCCAGAAACGATTGAAATGCTCCAATGATACTCAGGATTGCATTATTTGCACTTTATATGGGTAATTACCTTGTATTATCCAATCTTTTTGAATAAATAACACATGAATTATTTTCTAGACAGTCTTTAAGTGTTTAATCGTAGATTACTGTAATGAAATTACTTAGAATGAATCCAGAAACGATTGAAATGCTTGAATGATATTCAGAATTGCATTATTTGCACTTTATATGCGTAATTACCTTGTATAATACAATTTTTTGAATAAATGACACATGACACATATTCTAGATAGTTTTAAGTGTGTAAATGTAGATGATTGTGATAAAATTACTTGGAATTAATCCAGAAACGATTGAAATGCTCAAATGAAACTCAGGATTGCATTATTTGCAATTTCTATGAGTAATTACAATGTATAATCCAATCTTTTTTAATAAATGACATATGAATCATATTATAGACAGTTTTAAGTGTTTAAATGTATGTTATTGTAATAAAATAAATTAGAATGAATCCAGAAAACGATTGAAATACTCAAATGATACTCAGGATTGCATTATTTGCACTTTATATGCGTAATTACCTTGTGCAATACAATCTTTTTGAATAAATGAAACATGAATCATATTCTAGATTGTTTTAAGTGTTTAAATGTCGATTATTGTGATGACATGACTTAGAATAAATCCAGAAACCAAGGAAATGCTCAAATGATATTTACAATTGCATTGTTTGCACTTTGTATGCGTAATTACCTTTTATTATCCAATCTTTTTGATTAAATGACATATGAATTATATTCTAGACAATTTTAAGTATTTCAATGTAAATTATTGTGATGAAATGAGTTAGAATGAATGCAGAAACAATTGAATGCTCAAATGATACTCACAATTGCATTATTTGCACTTTGTATGCGAAATTACCTTGTATAATCAAATCTTTTTGAATAATGACAGTTGAATTATATTCTATTATGTTTTAAGTGTTTAAATGTAGATTATTGTGATGAAAAGACTTAGAATGAATCCTGAAAAGATTGAAATGCTCCAATGATCTCAGGATTGTATTATATGAACTTTAGATGGGTAATTACCTTGTATAATACAATTTTTTTGAATAAATGACACATGAATTATATTCAGACATTTTACGTTTTTAAATATAGATTATTGTGGTTAAATGACTTAGAATGAATCTAGAAACGATTGAAAATCTCCAATGATATGCAGGATTGCATTATTTGCACTTTATATGCATAATTACCTTGTATAATCCAATCTTTTTTAATAACTAACACATGAATTATTTTCTAGACAGTCTTAAGTATTTTGAATGTAGATTACTGTGATGAAATTACATAGAATGAATCCAGAAATGATTGAAATGCTCGAATGATATTCAGAATTGCATTATTTGCACTTTATATGCGTAATTACCTTGTATAATCCAATTTTTTTAATAATTGACACATGAATCATTTTCTAAACTGTTTTATGTATTTAAATATAGATTATTGTGATTAAATGACTTTGAATGATTCCAGAAACGATTGAAATGCTCCAATGATTCTCAGGAATGCATAATTTGCACTTTATATGCGTAATTACCAAGCATAATCCAATATTTTTGAATAAATGACACATGAATTGTTTTCTAGACAGTCTTAAGTGTTTAAATGTAGATTAGTGTGATGAAATTACTTAGAATGAATCCAGAAGCGATTGAAATGCTTGAATGATACTTAGAATTGCATTCTTTGCACTTTATATGCGTAATTACATTTTATAATCTAATTTTTTTAATAAATCACCCATGAATCATATTCAAGACAGTTTTATGTGTTTAAATTTAGATTATTGTGATGAAATGACTTAGAATTAATCCAGAAATGATAGAATTGCTCAAATGATACTTAGAATTACAATATTTGCAATTTATATGCGTAATTACATAGTATAATCCAATCTTTTTGAATAAATGACACATGAATTATATTCTAGACAGTTTTAAGTGTTCAAATGTATATTATTGTGATGAAATAACTTAGAATGAATCCAGAAAACGATTGAAATGCTGAAATGATGGACAGGATTGTATTATTTGCACTTTATATGCGTAATTACCTTGTATAATACAATCTTTTTTAATAAATAACACATGAATCATATTCTAGACAGTTTTAAGTGTTTAAATGTAGATTATTGTGATTAAATTACTTAGAATAATTCCAGAAAGAATTGAAATGCTTCAATGATACTCAGGATTGCATTATTTGTACTTTATATGCGTAATTACCTTGTATAATACAATCTTTTTGAATAAATGACACATGAATTATATTCTAGACATTTTACGTGTTTAATTATAGATTATTATGATTAAATGACTTAGAATGAATCCAGAAACGATTGAAAAGAACCAATGACACTTAGGATTGCATTATTTGCATTTTATATGCATAATTAACATGTATAATCCAATCTTTTTGAATAAATGACACATGAATTATTTTCTAGACAGTCTTAAGTGTTTAAATGTTTATTGCTGTGATGAAATTACTTAGAATGAATCCAGAAACGATTGAAATGCTTGAATGATACTCAGAATTGCATTATTTGCACTTTATATGCGTAATTACCATGTATAATTAAATTTTTTGAATAAAAGACACATGAATCATATTCAAGACAGTTTTATGTGTTTAAATTTAGATTATTGTGATGAAATGACTTAGAATTAATCCGGAAACCATAGAATTGCTCAAATGATGCTCAGAATTGCATTGTTTGCACTTTATATGCGTAATTACCTAGTATAATCCAATCTTTTTTGAATAAATGGCACATGAATTATATTCTAGACAGTTTTAAGTGTTCAAGTGTATATTATTGTGATGAAATAACATAGAATCAGTCCAGAAAATGATTTAAATGCTCAAATGATGCTCAGGATTGCATTATTTGCACTTTATATGCGTAATTACCTTGTATAATACAATCTTTTTTAATAAATAACACATGAATCATATTCTAGACAGTTTTAAGTGTTTAAATGTAGATTATTGTGATTAAATTGCTTAGAAAAAAATCCAGTAACGATTGAAATGCCTCAACGAAACTTAGGATTGCATTATTTGTATTTACATGCGTAATTACCTTGTATAATACAATCTTTTTTAATAAATGACACATGAATTATATTCTAGACATTTTACTTGTTTAAATACAGATTATTGTGATTAAATGACTTAGAATGAATCCAGAAACGATTGAAATGCTCAAATGATGCTCAGGATTGACTTATTTGCACTTTATATGCGTAATTACCTTATATAATACAATCTTTTTTAATAAATGACCCATGAATTATTTTCTAGACAGTCTTCAGTGTTTAAATGTAGTTTACTGTGATGAAATTACTTAGAATGAATCCAGAAACGATTGAAATGCTCGAATGTTATTCAGAATTGCATTATTTGCACTTTATATGCATAATTACCTTGTATAATCCAATTTTTTGAATAATTGACATATGAATCATTTTCTAAACTGTTTTATGTGTTTAAATATAGATTATTGTGATTAAATGACTTAGAATGATTTCAGAAATGGTTGAAATGCTCCAATGATACTCCGGATTGCATAATTTGCACTTTATATGCGTAATTACATTGTACAATCCAATATTTTTGAATAAATGACACATGAATTATTTTCTAGACAGTCTAAAGTGTTTAAATGTAGATTACTGTGATGATATTACTTAGAATGAATCCAGAAAACGATTTATATGCTTCAACGATACTCAGGATTTTATTATTTGTACATTATATGCATAATTACCTTGTATAATACAATCTTTTTGAATAAATGACACATGAATTATATTCTAGACATTTTACGTGTTTAAATTTAGATTATTGTGACTAAATTACTTAGAATGAATCTAGAAACGATTGAAAAGCTCCAATGATACTCAGGATTGCTTTATTTGCACTTTATATGCGTAATTACCTAGTATAATCCAATCTTTTTGATTAAATGATACATGAATATTATTCTAGACAATTTTAAGTATTTAAATGTAATTTATTGTGATGAAATGAGTTAGAATGAAACTAGAATCAATTGAAATGCTCAAATGATACTCACAATTGCATTATGAATTATATTCTAGAATGTTTTAAGTGTTTAAATGTAGATTATTGTGATGAAAAGAAATAGAATGGATCCAGAAAAGATTGAAATGCTCCAATGATACTCAGGATTGCATTATTTGCAATTTATATGCGTAATTACCTTGTATAATATAATCTTTTTGAATAAATGACACATTAATTATATTCTAGACATTTTACGTGTTTAAATATATATTATTGTGGTTAAATGACTTAGAATGAATCTAGATACGATTGAAATTCTCCAATGATACTCAGGATTGCATTATTTGCATTTTATATGCATATTTATCTTGTATAATCCAATATTTTTTAATAAATGACACATGAATCATTTTCTAGACAGTCTTAAGTGTTTAAATATTGATTATTGTGATGAAATTAAATAGAATGAATCCAGAAACGATTGAAATGCTCCAAAGATATTCAGAATTGCATTATTTGCACTTTATATGCGTAATTACCTTGTATAACCCAATTTTTTGAATAATTGACACTTGAATCATTTTCTAAACAGTTTTATGTGTTTAAATATAGATTATTGTGATTAAATGACTTAGAATGATTCCAGGAACGATTGAAATGCTCCAATGATACTCAGGATTGCAAAATTTACACTTTATATGCAGAATTACCTTGTATAATCCAATCTTTTTGAATAAATGACACTTGAATCATATTCTAGACAGTCTTAAGTGTTTAAATGTAGATTACTGTGATGAAATTACTTAAAATGAATCCAGAAACGATTGAAATACTCGAATGTTACTCAGAATTGTATTATTTGCACTTTATATGCGTAATTACCTTATATAATCCAATTTTTTTAATAAATGACACATGAATCATGTTCTAGACAGTTTTATGTGTTTAAATTTAGATTATTGTGATGAAATGACTTAGAATTAATCCAGAAATGATAGAATTGCTCAAATGATATTCACAATTGTATTATTTGCACTTTGTATGCGTAATTACCTTGTATAATCAAATCTTTTTGAATAATGACAGATGAATTATATTCTAGAATGTTTTAAGTGTTTAAATGTAAATTATTGTGATGAAAAGACTTAGAATGGATCCAGAAAAGATTGAAATGCTCCAATGATAATCAGGATTGCATTATTTGCACTTTATATGCGTAATTGCCTTGTATAATACAATCTTTTTGAATAAATGACACATGAATTATATTCTAGACATTTTACGGGTTTAAATATAGATTATTGTAGTTAAATGACTTAGAATGAATCCAGAAACGATTGAAATTCTCCAATGATACTCAGGATTGCATTATTTGCAATTTATATGCATAATTACCTTGTATAATCCATTCTTTTATAATAAATGACACATGAATTATTTTCTAGACAGTCTTAAGTGTTTAAATGTAGATTACTGTGATCAAATTACTTTGCATGAATCCAGAAACGATTGAAATGCTCAAATGATATTCAGAATTGCATTATTTGCACTTTATGTGCGTAATTACCTTGTATAATCTAATTTTTTGAATAATTGACACATGAATCATTTTCTAAACTGTTTTATGTGTTTAAATATAGATTATTGTGATTAAATGAATTAGAATGATTCCAGAAATGATTGAAATGCTCCAATGATACTCAGGATTGCTTAATTTACACTTTATATGCGTAATAACATTTTATAATCCAATCTTTTTGAATAACTGACACAAGAATTATTTTCTAAACAGTCTTAAGTGTTTAAATGTAAATTACTGTGATAATATTACTTAGAATGAATCCAGAAACGATTAACATGCTCGAATGATACTCAGAATTGCATTATTTGCACTTTATATGCGTAATTACCTTGTATAATCTAATTTTTTGAATAAATGACACATGAATCATATTCTAGACAGTTTTAAGTATTTAAATGTATATTATTGTGATAAAATTTCTTAGAATGAATCCAGAAATGATTGAAATACTCAAATGATACTCAGGATTGCATTATTTATAATTTCTATGAGTAATTACATTGTATAATCCAATATTTTTGAATAAATGACATATTAATCATATTCTAGACAGTTTTAAGTGTTTAAATGTGATAAAATAACTTTGAATGAATACAGAAAACGATTGAAATACTCAAATGATATTCAGGATTGCATTATTTGTAATTTATATGCGTAATTACCTTGTATAATACAAATCTTTTTGAATAAATGACATATGAATAATATTCTAGACAGTTTTAAGTGTTTAAATGTAGATTATTGTGAAGACATGACTTAGAATGAATCCAGAAACCATTGAAATACTCAAATGATACTCAGAATTGCATTATTTGCTCTATATATGTGTAATTACCTAGTATAATAATTACCTAGTATAATGCAATCTTTTTGAATAAATGACACATGAATTATATATTCTAGACATTTTACTTGTTTGAATATAGATTATTGTGATTAAATGACTTAGAATGAATCCAGAAACGATTGAAATGCTCCAATGATACTCAGGATTGCATAATTAGCACTTTATGTGCGTAATTACCTTGTATAATCCAATCTTTTTGAATAAATGACACGTGAATTATTTTATAGACAGTCTTAAGTTTTTAAATGTAGATTACTGTGATGAAATTACTCAGAATGAATCCAGAAACGATTGAAATGGGAAAAAAAAAGTTTACCAATGGGAACACCTACATTCTTGTCCATGCATCACATATTGTCCAAACAAAAGAGGATTAATTAGAATTTTAAAAATCATAAAATTTTCCTCAACAGCATAGAAAACAATCACCAAACTACACACTTTACCATTGGCACCTAACCAGTACAAATGCAAAAGTGAAAATAGAAAAAATATAACTTGCTGATTCAGATCAATGCCAGGGAAAATATTTTTTTATCTCATTTTGAATATTATCATGGAATACTTCACCTTTGATTGCATGATTCACAGTTGCCAATTACCTAAAGCTAACCTAGCAAGCTTTTATTGATGGAAGTTCAGAACCAGACCCATTTTTGGGATAAATTTATGTTCTTTTAATTCGGAACTGTTGAAACTTCGATACTCAATGTTCTATCTTCTAACATGTTTGTTCTTCCAGTAATACCAGTATATTCTTACTTCTCATTTTAAACAAAAATTTTAAGTTCAAACCCTGTGAGGCACACAGAGAACTTCTGAGTGGACTTTTTCGTCGTCCCTCGAAGAATGAAATGGTTTCCTCGAGAAAGTGGAATAAGCCTTAGATTCACCCCCCTTAAGGTTCGATCTCTGCGCCGAGTATCTCTTAACAACAAGAGAAACCAGAACAAGAGTAGCTTCTTACGAGAGTTTCTTAATTTTGCGGGTCCTTTCTTTCCAATAGGCGCAAGCCCCTATTGTTAATTATCCCGTAGTTGCCTACGGGTACCTCTGATTAAGGGGTCAAAAGGAAATATGTAATGAGCTAGGAAGAATCATTTCTTAAAGTGACTTAATTGGTGGTACCAGACTTAATTGACGGGACTCAATTAAGGAACTCTTAAATTTCTAAAGGTGCTAAAGACGGGGTTAGTTCTGGTTTTCGCTTGAAAGGAAAAACTTCTTCACTTGGAGTCGTTTTGGAGTCGTTTGATAAGAATTCGATTTAAGTCGTTTGAGGTTGATCTCAACCCCAGCGAGGGACTTTTCCTCAAACGAAGAGGTTTTGGCTTTGATTTCGGGTTTCGTGTTTTTAACTTTTTAATTTTCTGACGTTTCTCTTGGGATATGATGATTTTTACAATTTTTATTCACTTTGACCTTTTATACCTTTGGATTTTAGAAATTCCTTTTTTATAATGTTGAAAGTATTTATATTTGAAGATATTTGACTTTTGAAAATATCACTTTTTTTAAAATCATTTATTATTTGAAGGTACCTAAGTTTTGGTTTTGAAAATTTCCTTAAAAAGACATTTAATGAATTTATTATTTTGACTTTTGCAATTTTGAGAATATTTGCATTTGAAAATAGTTGACTTTTGAAAATATTATCTTTGAAATCTTTTATATCTTGAAAATACTTAGTTTGAGTCTGAGAAATTTTGTTAAAAGAGAATATTAGATGATTTTATTATATATAAAAAAATTCATTTTTTTTATAGTGAAAATACTTCAAAAATACAAAAGGCCAACACTTTGACACAATTTCATATCAAAGTATCAGTGAATTTGGTTTATTTTGATTATTAGAATTTTGTGAATATTTTATTTGTATTTTTCTGAGTTGTATATTATTTTTAGTGAATTTATAAAATTTCTGTCAGTTTATTAATTTCCTTATTGGTCCACATCATCAAGCTGGGCTGAGGTGGCTGCTGACTGGGTCTGCTGAGGTGACGTGGGCTGTCAATTAGGCTTAGTTAAGTTAAATTCCTGGACTTCATCTTTTATTGGGCTAAGTTCGTGATTGGGCCTCTAATTTCATCTTTTCTTTTTTATTTACGGCCGCTTCCCGTGTAGCGGGTGACTGACAGGAAAAACGACCCGCTAACCACAGAAGATCAACGAGCCTCTCGCGCTAGTGTTCAAAAGGAGAAGACGGGTTCAATTTCTGTGCTGTCGGGTTCGACCGAGAACGGGTGTGAATCCGTTAATGTTTCTGGCCGTCGTAGCTGTCAGAGGGGGCATCACCAGAATCGTGAGAATCTATACTACTTATAAAAGCAGCCATAGAAAGGTCATGAATTCCAACCACTAGGGGTGGAAACATGTGTTAACATCAATTATAAACCATTGATCTGTGCAATTTGATATGATGTGCGGTTCAGATTTGTATTTCTAACAAAGAGTCAGACTCTTTGACAGAAAGTGTCCGGTCGCTGAATTGAATTAAAGTTTTTAGGGAGTTTGTCAATATTTCCTGAGTTCGATTCTTCACTCTAGCGATTTTATTATTTTTTTTCTTGCACTATTTTTTTAATTTCTCCTATTGCATGCACCATTTCAAGGACGTTCCAAATCTGTTTTTTTTCAAATAATAATTTGACGCATATTTTTTATATTGCGTTTGCATATCATAATTTTCTTTGCATCTGGAACATAAATGATGCAAAATACTTATAGCTTCTATGTACATAACTATTATTTGCTTTTATATTTAAGCTTGACAATCCCACATAAATTTTTTAATAATTTTATTCGTTAAAAAATATCCATGTTCATCAATTTACCTTTTCCCATATTTATATGTTTATCTATTATCTATTTTATTTAAGTGTAACAAAATAATAAAAATTTCCCCACACATTGGGTGGGCGTATCTGCTAGTAAGAAGAAAACGATGGAGACCTCGACTTCAGTCGCGTCGCCCTCAGTAATTATCAATCGATGGTTATTCGATTAAGTCCTTGAAAGTTTTATTTTCATTTTTCCGGCGATCGCCGCAACCAGACTCGATGAGAAAGGGTTCGTTAGCATCGTGAGAGGGAGGAGAATGTTGTGGCTCCATTTATTTCTGTTGCGTCGCTCTAATTTGAGGGAGAAGCCAAATGCTGGTACGGTGGTACCATGGGTCTGGTACCGAGAGAGAGATTGAGGAATTCTGAGTCTTCGTTGATTCATGCTGGGGTCGAGCTTGCTTGATTTTCGCTTAATCCTTTTATGCATCCGTGTACTGCTACTGATTACCATGCGATTACCTTGAAGATGGCCTGGGACAACACGTTTTCTTTTCTAGATTTTACTCCCATACCTATTCAATTCCATGCTATGTATAATTCACAGCTCACATCAATATGACAAGTATTTAGTACGGGTTTTAGTACACAGTGTCATTTTTGCTATTAAAGCACTTAGACGTGAATTATTCTATACATTACTTTCCAATATCATCAAATAACTTTTATATTATTTCGGATCAGCTGAAAAGAAAAGCAACTAGAATTATACTATGCCAAGGAAATAAGCCACTTTATACATGTGTACCCTGAAAGTAAAACCTAGCTACTACCTTGACTTTACTGTATCATCTGTTAACAATCAAGTAATGGTTCTTTTGATAATTTTTACCAGATAGCCCCTCATATCCTTCAATTTATTACTAGGCAGGCAAAATGAGATATAAAACAATCTGACAAAGCACAGTAATAAGAGTATAATATTTGGTGATTTTATAAGCTAAGTTTTATATCATTTGCAAGTGCAATAATCAGGTCCCAATTAGAGTCATTGAAATTTTATATGCAGTGCTGGATTTGAGAGGGAAAGAGAACAGTATACTTCATTACAAGAGAGAAATTTACTAGGGTCCAGGGATTTCAAATTTTTACTATATTTTTAATTGCTATCTATTATCTAATTACAGATTTAATTCAGTCATTACACCTATTTACTTCAGTCCAGGGAGTTCAATTAATCACACCTGTGCTATCATCAATAACATTTCAGTCCAGAGAGTTTAATTAAGCTATTACTGACCACTATCTAGCAACTCAAGAACAACTTTTTATGCGCTTTAGCCCAGCAAACTTCACCTATCAAACTTCATTATTGTTGGCTATCATCTACCAATCTGGTTATACTAAGCTACAGCCTATGAATCGCTGAATTAGGAAATCACATTAATTTCATTTCAAGTGTTCTTATGCGTTTCAGTCCAACACATTTTAATGATCACATTTTTATCATTATTGGCTGTCTCCTTAGAGTTTAATCAACCTATGTCAGTCCTCATGTCAAAGTCCTTAAAATCACAATTATGCATTCTGGTCCAGGTTTTAATAAAATTTCTGCAGCATAACACCTATACCTCAACAATTTGAGGTGCTTCATTTCAGCCTCACCAAAGTCAATGTGCCTTTGACCATGGCAAGTGAAATTCAGCAAACCAAGAGCTAGAGAGTATCTAGTCGAGGTATAGGTGTTAGTCAAGAGTTGAGGAGACCTCAATCGAGACAAGAAAGAAATCAAGGCTTGGAGAAACTCCAGCCGAGACAAGATCAGATCTATTGCCTTTACATGTTACTTACATCTGTGTACAATTCACATTATGCCTCAATTGAACCTACAAGTACTTAATTAACACCAAATCACAGCAAGAAAGAGATTAGGAACAGCAATTACGTGCTGTTTCAATCAAGAATGAGAAGTTGAACTAATTGTCGCAATTAGGATGAACTTGAGATTGTTTTTACTGTAATCAAAGAGAAACAAGAAGAAAGCTTTGAACTCTTTAAAACGAATGCAAGAACTTCAATTTTTATGAAATCAGATTGATTAAGAAGCGAAGATCAGATCAAGATTAGGAGAGACTCCAATCGAGATCAGAAGAGAGATTTAAAGAAACCTTAACATATACAATCATGCAGGATTGTTTCAATTGAGCTTGTATATGCTTAGCTACTGAGTTAGAACCAAGAAAAGAAAAGAGTAGTCATGATTTAAATGCTTTTGAAATTCATTTAGTTGAGAAGCTTTTCAACCGATCAAGACTTGAAGAAACTTCAATCGAGATCAGCAGAACGATGCAAGAAGGAAAGATAGCCACAATTTTAGCATTTTGAAATCCATTTAATTAAGAAAACGTTTCAATTGATCAGGACTTGAAGAAGCTTCAATCGAGATCAACAAAACGTTTCAAGAAGGAGAGAAAAAGATCAACAATCGACTCAATTGAGGAAAGGAAGAATCAATCGAACTAATTAACCAGGAATTAACTACACGCTTATCAGATCAAGCAAAAACTTCAATCAAAAGAAAGAAATTCCATTTAAACTTCGCAAATCAAGTTACAAAATCGATCCTACACTTACCTTCAGCTTACCTTTTGATTACAATCGCTCAAAGAGCCTTGATTTCGTCCTTCTTTCTATGCCTATCAACTGTTCGCTATAATGCTTCAATCAATCTACCTAAACTTTACAAAAATGTCTAACCCAGGGTGTGCGTGTGTGAACTCAAGAGTCTCTGAAGAAGTTCTACAGAGGTCTTGAAAGTGTGTGAAGGGAGGGAGATGAATGGAATCGATCCAGGGTCTGTCTCCCGGTCCCTTCTTCTTCTTGGTATGGGGTATATATAGGCCTCAAGGCCCGGCTTCCTTCTTCAAGTATCTTCTGTCTTCGATTGATCTCCGTCGTTCGATCAAAGGCACACGGATCGACCCCTAATCGGAGGGTGATGAAGGAATTAAACCCTAAGATCAAATAAATTTGTACCTAAACCTAACCTCACTAGTCATTTGGAGTTAAGCTTAGGGTCGAACCCAAAGGACGGATTTTCGAATACTGAACTTGTTATTTTTCAGAAGCTAGACAATAAAATAAAGTGAGGAATACCGAAAATTAAAGTAACTAAGTAACAATGTAAATAAGTAGATATTTTTTAGTATTTTGCAAATTTAAATAATTAAGAAATCTAAAGAATTATTTTTGGGTTTTCAAATAGTATAAAAACTTCTTAGGGATCAGGTTTCGCTTTAGTTTGGACTTCTAAAACTCACGGCTCAACAATTTCATGTAAAAATCTAAGTTTTATAAGCAACAGTGCCTCATCACAGTCCGAGTTGTGTCCATCTCGGTCCGAGTTGAGAACTGAGGTGGCTCAATTTGACCTCGGTTTGATCTGTTATGATTTGTGCAAGGACTGGTTGGCTAAACCTAAACTTACAAACCCTCAACGTTCGCTTTTTGGACTAGGAAATGGTTTAATCACAACTTATCCTAATTAAACTAATTAACCCGCAACTTTTGGTATAGGAAAATCAATTAGCCTAAACTTGTTTAATGGTTTTCGTAAGGATATTTAGAAGTCTTTTGCACTGTCTAAAAATTACACTTTTGGTGTTAATTAATCTCTCCTTTCGGATCTACGATTTATCCCAAGTACTTGACTCGAACTATTCTTGTTTATCCTAACTTAGGCTTAACTAAATGTGGCCATTCATCTAGAAGTTAATTAAGAAATCACAAGCAGTCCAAACAAGCAATTAAAGACTACTCATTAAACAAATCACAAGTCATAACAAAACATCACAAGTCAAATATCACCATCCAAACTTAAACTACTCCCTTACTCCTAAGACTACTCAAATTCAGCCTAACATAGTACTAAAATCAACAACAAGTATCAAAACAACAATAAGATACAAGCCCATAAGAATCAAAGTAGAGAACATAGGAAAAATAAATCAAATACTCCTCGTATGTGCTAACTTCGATCTCCAGAGCAGTGGGGTGATGCAAGACGTGTTCTGAACCTTCTTCTCGCTGCCGTCGCTTAGAGATTAGGGCTCCTTAGGGTTTCGGTGGTCAACAAAGCTTGGAAAGGTTGGAATAGAAGTATGGAGGCTAAGATACCTTTCTAAGGCTGAGAGGCAGCCTTAAATATTGGTCCCACGCACAAGGAAAGAGGTCTAGGGCGCCAGGGCAAGAAAATATACCAAAACAATCAACTTCCTTGTATGAAAAGTTGCCATATGAGTCAAGGCGGCGCCCAACTCGGACCGAGACGGAGTGAACTCGGACCGAGATGGAGATATGCGCATCTGAATCTGTCTGCTACAGTAACTCGGGCCGAGATTGATCCAACTCGGATCGAGTTGAGGTCTGAAAAACGCCTTCTCGTGCTAGGAATGAGTCGTCTAGCATTCGTCTTGTGTTAGGAACCTTCTAAAGCTTGTGAATCCACCAAAAATCGCAAAGAACCCTGAAAATAAGAAGAGACACGACGGCAGAGCCAATTCTTGGAAAAACATAGCAATTTATCAAATAATTTAATGGTTTGAATGCAATTTAGGTGCCAAGTATGGTCCGAATACCAACAAATATTAACGATATCAAATCCCCCCAAACTTAAACTTTGCTTGTCCTCAAGCAATACCCTAAGCTTAGAGAATTGGACTGTACTTAAATCTAAGATCGAATCGTTTCTCAAACCAAGAAATTTTTGCCACGAAAATCAATTGCGTATGTCTAAAAGTTTCTCACACATAAATCAAATAAGTCAAATTAAAATTCGATTTCAAGAACCAAATTTAGTATTCTACAAATTAATTCAAGCAACTCTTGGTCCTAAATGAAAAGTTTTTCTCAAATTCAAGAACTCTAGCTTCACTTTTGTCAATTCAAATGCGATCTCAATTTCAATTACCCGTTCTTTTCCATATTTCACAAAAATTTGTAAAGAAATTTATCAAGGTTGGAAATTCTATGATGAACCCTTTTTAAAAGCAATTTTATTTTTCACCAATTCAATTGTGCAAGTCGAGTCATGGGGCTTTGCACCCTATAGGATATATGCGGTGTCATTGACCTTAATATGCTACTGGCACATGACATGCCAGGGAGGTTAGACTGGTGATACTCGATTATGGCCACGGTACACTTGGGCCATAATACTCAATAACTCCTTTGCCAATGCTTTCACATCGGGGCCAGTAGAATTAATTATGAATTGCCCAATTATTTCTCGAGTTTCTTTGAGGTGTAATTCCTAGCAATTCATAATTAACCCAATACCCTCCAATTTGTGGCTAAGTTGGTGGAAGGTCTCGGTGCATCCTCATTTTCACAACTATTTTGATTTTATTGTTCCATTAAGTTTGCTCGTTGGTGATTCAAGCGATTAAAAACAATTTCAACAAGACAAGGTTCATTTTATAATTTCTAAAATTGATAAAATTCTTTTTGAACAAAAATTTGTCAAATACAAATCCGTTCACTCGGTAAAAATTTGTGAGAACCGACTTAAAGTGTTTCAACAAATTTTTTAAGCATCTAAAATCGAGTTCTATTCTTGTGAAATACTTCCAATTTGGCCCATTGGTGCAAAAATTAATTTGAGATATCAAAACATTCTAGGGTCCTTTGAGAAAAATTTTGTTTGACTTCAAAACAGTTTCATCAGTGTGAGTTTCATCCTTTAAAATACAAATCGAGAGCAATTAAACATTTTTAATTGATTTCCCAAGCAAATTTCATGAAAAACGGTGCAAAATTCGAATTTTTAAGTCTCAACTCGGACCGAGATGGATCCAACTCGGATCGAGCAGAGAGTGGAAAATGCAAAAATTTGACCTATTTGAACATAAAATTGCGATTTTCCCTCCTATTCCCTCCCCCCAAACTTAAATCAAGCATTGTCCTCAATGCATTCAATCAAAAAGAAAAGAAAATAAGGAGGGAAAAGTGAACTTAGCCAAATTTTGCTTTGCACCGTGTCGATGTGCTCCTAGTTTTTCTTCTCGATTTCTAAGATGGCTTACTCCTTTCCTTGAGCTGTTGTGCAACCCGTATGAGATCGATCGGGGTTAGTTGGATCACGTAACCCATGGTGCTCTAGCACGGATTGCATCTTCCTTCGTTTGTTCCTTCAAAAATCTCTACAATTAATCAAACAAAATCAACAATCAAATTCTATTTTTTAATTTTCTATTTTTCAAATTTTTATGGGTTTTCTATTTTCTAATTTTTTTGTATTTTCTTTTTTTTCAAAATAAAAATAAAAATAAAAGATAGAAGAGTTGAGAAATCCTTGGGTTGTCTCCCAAGAAGCGCTTGTTTTAGGTCTCTAGCTTGACCATCTTTTCACTAATTCTTGATTTGATCGGGCCCGGAGAGTGAGACGGCGAGCGATTTGTTATATCTCTTGTTGGTGACGTCTTCAAAGAGAATCCCACGCGTGAAAGTTGAGAGATCATCAAACGAGTACCCCATTGCTCCTTTTTCAACCAAGAGCTTCTTCGTTTGTCCTACATCTAGCTTAGAATTAGTAATAACGGGGTTCGTTTTACTAGAGCCAAGAGATTCGTACCTGAGGGAGGTCGGGAGAGGCTTCAATTCGTCTTTGGGGGCCTTAGTTCGGATCGAACCAGGGTCATTTGGACCGAACAGAGGATCTGTCACATTTTTTTCCTCAACTCGGGGCTCATCTCGGTCCGAGTTGGGGGTCGAGTTGGGTCGAAAATTGCTGTTTTGAGCCTCCGTTACATCTTCCAAGGTCTCGTCTACCCCAATTGACTCTTGCAAATCATCTAGAGAGTCTTGGTAGCTTTTAAGGGCATCATGGTATTGCTCTCCAAGAGTCTCTTTGATTTCGGGCACTTCTTGAATCATAAAGCACTTGTTGGCGGGATCCGGGCATCTCATAGCATGGTCTATTGAGAATTGGAGTTGCTCCCCTCCTACTCTAACCAAAATCGTCCCATCTCTGGCATCCATCATCACACCGGCGGTTTTAAGGAAGGGGCATCCCAAAATGATAAGAACCTCTTTGTCTTCCTCCATGTCCATCACCACAAAGTCGCCCGGCACTAAAAATTTGCCAACTTGCACAGGAATGTCCTCTAGAATGCCCAGTGGCAGCCGCATTGAGGAGTCGGCGAGCTGCAATGTCATCCTTGTGGGCCTAAGCTCTCCAAAGTCAATCTTCTCATAGACCGTCTTGGGTATGGGACTCACGCTGGCTCCCATATCACATAAGGCTTGTTTAATAGTCGCTTTACCAATAGTACAAGGGAGAGCAAACCTACCCGGATCTTCTAGTTTTGGGGGCATCTTGCTCTTCAACGCCTCGTTACTCTTGTGTGATAGGGCTACCGTTTTGAGTTCTTCCATTGATCTTTTGCCAGTGCATAACTCTTTCAAGAGTTTAGCATAGATGGGCACTTGTGCTATCGCGTCGGTGAACGGAATTGTAATTCTCATTTGCTTCAAGATCTCCCAAAAAGCTCGGAACTGAGAATCTTCCTTCTTCTTCATGAGACGCTGAGGAAATGGCACAGGGGGTTGATAAGTTGCCTTAGGTTGCGATCCCTTCTCTTTTTCCTCAGCCGACGCCCTGTTTTTGCCATTTTTACCTCCCATCACGGACCGAGTTGAGATGATCTCGGACCGAGTTGGGATTGGTCGGGGCTCCTGTTCATCTTGCAGCGACTCACTGATAGGCCCTTCAGTCTCCAAGTCCTTTGAGAGTGGAGGGAAAGGTCTCAACTGCTCCAGAATAGGCTTATCTGCAACCGGGACTTCCATCTCGGACCGAGTTGGCTCCATCTCGGACCGAGTTGGGGGTCGAGTTGTCTCATCGAGTGGCATGGGAGGGTCTTCATACTGTCTCCCGCTTCTCAAAACATCCAAGGCCTTTATTTCTGCATTTGGGTTGACCTGCGGCTGCCCCGGAAGCTTCCCCGGTGGTCGGGAGAAATGCGTTTCCATCATTCGCTCCAATCGTTGCAAAGTGCTCGCATTACCCTTCAATTCGTTGGTGGTGGCCTTCAATTCGTCCAATCTTATAGCCACAGATTTATTAAATTTCTCTTGTTCACTCATGAATTCTTGAACAACAATTGGAATCTCTTCCCTATTGAAAAAGGGTTTCTTTTGAAATGATTGGTCTCTATTGTTGTTATTGAATTGGGCATTTCTATACAAGCTTGGCGGGTTATTTTGGTACATTGAACCAAAAAGGAGCCCATTGTTTAGGGAGTTCACTTGGGCCCCTCTTTTACCAATTTTAGCAAGAGGGCAATTGAGAGATGTATGTCCCTCCTTGCCGCATGCTTCGTATTTGTTCGAATAAAGATGTGTTCCTTGAGCCGATTGGTAAGCGGCAAGTTCAACTTCTAGCTCTGCGATCCTCTCATCTCTAGCCGTAATCTCATGAACTTGTTGCTTTGAATTGCTAGAGCGGCGGTGAGTTGGAAGAGGGTACCACGTGTAATTTCTCGCGCAATAATCAAGTAAGTCCCTTCCTTGTGTCGCGTCGAGCCTTTTGAATGCACCACCTGAAAGAGAATCAATGTTAATCTTAATATTGTCATAAAGTCCACCATAAAAAGATTTAATTAGCATCCATTTTTGAATTTCATGGTGCGGGCAAGAATTTTCTAGGTCCCTAAATCGTTCCCACGCATCTCTCATTGATTCCTCTTCTTTTTGAGCAAAGTTATTCAATTCTCTCCTAATTGCATCCGACCGATCCGCGGAAAAATATCTATCTAAGAAGGTTTGTGCCATTTGATCCCAAGACCTAATTGACCCTTTTTTTAGTGTTTTGTACCATTTGTTGGCCCTATCCTTGAGAGTAAATCTAAACAACAAAAGCCTAATTGCTTGTTGAGGAACCCCATTAATTTTAATCAAACCAGTGCAATCAATAAAAGTTTGCAAGTGAGCATGTAGGTCCTCGTTCTCATCGCCATAGAACAGATTTTGTTGCACGAGTGCGACGTGGTTGGGGGCGATTTGCATATTGTTGGCTTCAATGCCCGGAATCACCACCGGTCCTCCCACATCTCGAGTGCTATGAGCTCCAAATTCTCCGAGTGTTCTTTCATGTCCTAGCTCTTCTTCATCGTCGGAGTTGTTGACACTCGCCTCATCTTCATTGGCCCATCGGCGACGCTCATTGTCAAAATCCCTCCTTTGACCAGCGAAGAGGGTCCGATCGGCATTAAGTCGAGCCTCTCTTTGCTCAAGTTGAAGGCGAAGGGCCTCCAAATCGCGTGTCTGCTGAGCAATGGCCTCAGGTGTGAGTGGATCGGCCATCGGTACGCCTTTTCTCTCTTACTCGGGGGTGAACTCGGTCCGAGATGGTGTGAACTCGGTCCGAGTTGGAGCCGAGATGGAGGGCTGAGCTAGCTCGGGGTCTTCCGGGAGTCTCCGAAAGAAGTAGTATCGAACCTTAGGTGGTGGAGGTTTCTTCTTTCGCGTCCTACCTGCCAGACCTGCAAATAAAAAGAAAGAAAGGTGAGTTTAAAAGAAAAATAAAAAAGAATCTAGTCTCCTAATACTCAAACAAGTATCCAATATCGACACCGTCCCCGGCAACAGCGCCAATTTGATGAACGAATTAAACCCTAGGATCAAATAAATTTGTACCTAGACCTAACCTCACTAGTCGTTTGGAGTTAAGCTTAGGGTCGAACCCAAAGGACGGATTTTCGAATACTGGACTTGTTATTTTTCAGAAGCTAGACAATAAAATAAAGTGAGGAATACCAAAAATTAAAGTAACTAAGTAACAATGTAAATAAGTAGATATTTTTGGGTATTTTGCAAATTTAAATAATTAAGAAATCTAAAGAATTATTTTTGGGTTTTCAAATAGTATAAAAACATCTTAGGGATCAGGTTTCGTTTTAGTTTGGACTGCTAAAACTCACGGCTCAACAATTTCATGTAAAAACCTAAATTTTATAAGCAACTGTGCCTCATCTCGGTCCGAGTTGTGTCCATCTCGGTCCGAGTTGAGAACTGAGGTGGCTCAATTTGACATCGGTTTGATCTGTTATGATTTGTGCAAGGACTGGTTGGCTAAACCTAAACTTACTAACCCTCAACGTTCGCTTTTTGGACTAGAGAATGGTTTAATCACAACTTACCTAATTAAGTTAATTAATCCACAACTTTTGGTATAGGAAATCAACTAACTTAAACTTGTTTAATGGTTTTCGTAAGGATATCTAGAAATCTTTTGCACTATCTAAAAATCACACTTTTGGTGTTGATCAATCTCCCCTTTCGAATCTACGATTTATCCCAAGTACTTGACTCGAACTATTCTTGTTTATCCTAACTTAGGCTTAACTAAATGTGGCCATTCATCTAGAAATTAATTAAGAAATCACAAGCAGTTCAAACAAGCAATTAAAGACCACTCATTAAACAAATCACAAGTCATAACAAAACATCACAAGTCAAATATCACCATCCAAACTTAAACTACTCCCTTACTCCTAAGACTACTCAAATTCAGCCTAACATAGTACTAAAATCAACAACAAGTATCAAAACAATAATAAGATACAAGCCCATAAGAATCAAAGTAGAGAACATAGGAAAAATAAACTAACTACTCCTCGTATGTGCAAACTTCGATCTCCCGAGCAGTGGGGTGATGCAAGACGTGTTCTGAACCTTCTTCTCGCTGCCGTCGCTTAGAGATTAGGGCTCCTTAGGGTTTCGGTGGTCAACAAAGCTTGGAAAGCTTGCAAAAATTTTGATCCTAGGGTTTGATGAAGGCCTTAAACCCTAAGATCAAATAAATTTGTACCTAGACCTAACCTCACTAGTCGTTTGGAGTTAAGCTTAAGGTCGAACCCAAAGGACGGATTTTCGAATACTGGACTTGTTATTTTTCAGAAGCTAGACAATAAAATAAAGTGAGGAATACCGAAAATTAAAGTAACTAAATAACAATGTAAATAAGTAGATATTTTTGGGTATTTTGCAAATTTAAATAATTAAGAAATCTAAAGAATTATTTTTGGATTTTCAAATAGTATAAAAACGTCTTAGGGATCAGGTTTCGCTTTAGTTTGGACTTCTAAAACTCACGGCTCAACAATTTCATGTAAAAACCTAAGTTTTATATGCAACAGTGCCTCATATCGGTCCGAGTTGTGTCCATCTCGGTCCGAGTTGTGTCCATCTCGGTCCGAGTTGAGAACTGAGGTGGCTCAATTTGACCTCGGTTTGATCTGTTATGATTTGTGCAAGGACTGGTTGGCTAAACTTAAACTTACTAACCCTCAACGTTCGCTTTTTGGACTAGGAAATGATTTAATCACAACTTATCCTAATTAAACTAATTAACCCGCAACTTTTGGTATATGAAAATCAATTAGCCTAAACTTGTTTAATGGTTTTCGTAAGGATATTTAGAAGTCTTTTGCACTGTCTAAAAATTATACTTTTGGTGTTAATTAATCTCCCTTTCGGATCTACGATTTATCCCAAGTACTTGACTCGAACTATTCTTGTTTATCCTAACTTAGACTTAACTAAATGTGGTCATTCATCTAAAAGTTAATTAAGAAATCACAAGCAGTTCAAACAAGCAATTAAAGACTACTCATTAAACAAATCACAAGTCATAACAAAACATCACAAGTCAAATATCACCATCCAAACTTAAACTACTCCCTTACTCCTAAGACTACCCAAATTCAGCCTAACATGGTACTAAAATCAACAACAAGTATCAAAACAACAATAAGATACAAGCCCATAAGAATCAAAGTAGAGAACATAGGAAAAATAAACCAAATACTCCTCGTATGTCCTAACTTCGATCTCCAGAGCAGTGGGGTGATGCAAGACGTGTTCTGAACCTTCTTCTCGCTGCCGTCGCTTAGAGATTAGGGCTCCTTAGGGTTTCGGTGGTCAACAAAGCTTGGAAAGGTTGGAATAGAAGTATGGAGGCTAAGATACCTTTCTAAGGCTGAGAGGCAGCCTTAAATATTGGTCCCACGCACAAGGAAAGAGGTCTAGGGCACCAGGGCAAGAAAATATACCGAAACAATCAACTTCCTTGTATGAAAAGTTGCCATATGAGTCAAGGCGGCGCCCAACTCGGACCGAGACGGAGTGAACTCGGACCGAGATGGAGATATGCGCATCTGAATCTGTCTGCTACAGTAACTCGGGCCGAGATTGATCCAACTCGGACCGAGTTGAGGTCTGAAAAACGCCTTCTCGTGCTAGGAATGAGTCGTCTAGCATTCGTCTTGTGCAAGGAACCTTCTAAAGCTTGTGAATCCACCAAAAATCGCAAAGAACCCTGAAAATAAGAAGAGACACGACGACAGAGCCAATTTTTGGAAAAACATAGCAATTTATCAAATAATTTAATGGTTTGAATGCAATTTAGGTGCCAAGTACGGTCCGAATACCAACAAATATTAACGATATCAGAGGGCTCAGAGGCAGTCAGTTTGTGTTTGTTTTGGGGTGGTCAACAGAGGAGAATGGGAGGTTTGACCATGGCGGTTATGGATTGGGTACAGCGTCCATTGATCTGATCCGTCTATCATCTTGTCCATAGCTTGAGAGTTGATCCAACGGTTGCCATCGTGTGTCGCTAGGGTCCACTCGGATGGGGTTTGAACGGATTCGGTTGGAGGTGGTTACGGCAGCTATTTCTCTCCTCTCCTTCGATTTTCTCTTTTGTTCTGTTGGAGAATGAGGGCTCTTCAGGTGGGGCCTAATTGTAAGGTTAAATGAGACACAGGCAGCGACATGAACTCGGTTCTCAATAGACCAACACTTCTTCATCCTTCCTCTGTGTGTGGTGTACGGGAAACTGGTGTACTCAAGTTGCTCCCGTATAAGAGGGGTGTTTGAATTTCGCTGGCTTCTCTCCATTTATCTGTTGCATTGATCATCTCCATTATCTCGCAAATTCAATTAACTTTCATACTGCTGAGATCAAATAAATTGTTTGAGCCCCTTCCCTTTTGAATTTCTCCATGAAATTTTGTACACAACCTCATAAAAATATGTAGAATCTGATGGAATCAAGAATTTTGCTAAAATCTCCTCCCAATTATTTTATTTTATTTCTCCAAGTACGGGGACTTTCTTGCATAAAATTGGAATTCTGTAGCTCTTTTGATCATTCTGAAAGCACCATAATTTTCTTCATGCCTCACTGCATTTTTGACTAATTTTCCATGATTTTTGGGATCCATTTGGTATTTCTAGTGAATTTTCCAAGATCCTTGATTTTACTCGCCATGGAGTTACTTTTTATTTCGCGAATTTGGCACCATAAAATAGGGTCAAACAACTTCATGAAGTGATCAAGCCCAATTGCTAATTATTCGAAGACATATCATAATGGAATCTTACACTTGCATATAATGATTACTTTAATTCTCATTCCCAAATAGAAAATAAATTAGGTTATTGTGATACTCGTACCTTCTCTCATGAAAAGACATTGCTGAAACACCAAATATCCAAAGTTTGCAAGATGCGTTTGTAGCAGCCGCAACATCATCCCAGTAGAGTACATGTCCGGTCAATAGCTAGTATTCAAGGGTTTCTAAGTTAAAAAAGCAAATAAAAAAACCAGGGACACGTATCTTTTGTCTTGGAAAAATTTTGAAATTGAAATATTAAAAAAAATGCTAACTGAATTAGAGTTGGTATAGATTTAATTTGAAACAGCAGCATGAATTTATTTTGTTTATCTTGGAAATTGGTAGAAAAGACAAAAAAGTTCAAGACAAATCGGAATTGGTAGAAAAGAGAAAAAGGTACAACCCAAGAGCTTTTCCATCTCCCGGATGTTCCTTCACGTACATTCCCAGGCCAACGAATCGAAAGCGGTGGCGATATGCCTCACCGTAATAATAGAACTTTCAGCTGGTATATTGATATCTGCACCAGAGGTGCAACAGCAAAATTCACCAAGAAAGAATGGGGCCAGCTGAATTGATTGAGAGGAATTTTAGGAGAGGTACACTGAAATTGAACAAAAATACACCCAAAAAGAAATGCATCCATAAATGCTAAAAATCAATTTTGATTCATGAAATAATTTGAAAATTTAAGTACATACCTTTCTTTTCTTTGACAACAATTTTCTACAATAAGTTTTTTGTTTAAAAAACGTGATGTTTATATTTGGTTATTCCGTGCATTTCACCAATGAAAATTAACCAACATTTGTTATATATTTTTTTTTCTTTTCATTTGTCTATTCTTGAAACTCATGCTAAACAACAACCCAGCATATATATCCTCGAGGACATGCCCTCGTTAGAAACAGCTCATACATTCAGATTTTGCATGTTACGAAAGAATGTCTCTTCTGTTCTTTGGCTGACAGAAGAGGAGTAGAAATATATTTTCATTGTTTGTATCTAATTGATCACCTCTACCTTCAAGATATATTTTAAGCTAATTGTTTGAACTAAAAAATCTCTCTTCAAAACTGGCATGGAAATCATTTTCAAATTGTCAGCATTCCTTTTTCCCCAAAAATGACTCACATATATGTTATTTATAGAAAACAAACTGCTTGCTATATGAAACAAACGAACATACACTATCCACATTAATAGAACCAGAATAAGAAAAACCCAGATGGTACTTATACATCTTGATACCAGAACTTTATCTTTTTAATTAAGAAACAGGTGGTACACTGGTGCATAAGGGATGTGAAAATTTCTTAGTTTACCTCATAAAACCGAGCAAGAAGCTGCACTACTGTACTTTTGTCGGCACTACTGGGGTGTTAGAGATATGTCCTAGAAGCCAATCATTTTATGGCTACTTCTATAGTTTATGTTATTGATGATATTTGATCATTTGTTCCTGGATTTTATTATTAACAGTTCATTCAGGTTGAGGATCTGAATTGTGGATCACTGTGTTTCATTTATGATTAAATGACAATAATAAATCAAAACTGTCCATAGTCTTGATAATTAACAAAGAACATTAATTATCAGATAAGACTAGTATACAAGTTAAGTGATGATTAAGTTCTACAAATCATAAGTAAGGAGTTACTAACTTAATTGTATATGTATATGTTACTGGAACATAGTACAGGACATGACCCAATGAAATAAATATATGGATTGTGTTATGTGTCATTATTTATTTCATATATGTTTGATTCTGAGTTTGAGATGGTTCAGTTTCTCCACATGAGGATAGGTTCTATAAATATCGTCTAACGCTGATTCCTGATAAGGGCTGCTATACGGACTTTATTTATGTTCTCTTGAATTGTGCGGGGAGAAACTGGTCATCAAGACAACCGTATGTCCCTCGTTAGTTCACCTAACGAGTGATGATATCCACTGGGCCCCTTGATGGAGATGGATTGCTTGCTAGCAACTTGTGTAATCATCTCTAGATCAAGAAACGTATAATCTGCAAGAATGACACATTCCTATCTTGGATTATATAAGGATCTCATGTGACATAAGAATCAAAACAATAAGATACCATTTCTTCTGCAGGATTGAAGTACTGTATTGGTACAGTATTTAATTTATGCGAATTGAGAATCATAACATGTTGCTAGATACCGCTTATGATTAATGGAAATAAATGATGATTTATTTTCATAGCCAACATAGCATAAATTCTCAAAGGGTCACACAAATAGGACTTTAACCAAACGTGCATTATTCATTTGTTTGCAGTAGCGAGTACTGCGAATATATGATAAGTTGATTAATTAATTATATACCGTTGCGAACCGTTATAATTAATTAACTCAAATGGATCATATAGAAATAATATAATGTATATGCTAATCTAAAATTAATTATTAATATGTTAATAATTAAGTTAGTTCAACGCGTGTTTATTATACTGAGCTAATTGGCCTTTTAGTTAATTGGTTAACTGAAAGCTCGATATGAGACGAATTGAAAGAGTGAATTAATGGGCCACTATATCATATGGATTTGGCCCACTTAATCTCTGAAAATTTCGGCCATAGAGGGGCATTTGTGTCCAAGAGAAAATAGGAAGAGAGAAATCTAATTACGGAAAAAGTTCCATATATATATTGATTGTTTCTTTGGGAATAAGTCGGAGAAAAATCTAATTCTCTCTCTCTTCTCTCTGTGGCTGCACTGTTCACGCACTGTTCACAGTGGAGAAAATTGGTTTCTCCAATTTTAAGCTCTTAATTCCATCTCTAGCTCATGCGTTGAGCGATTTCCTTTCCAGTTAAACAGTTAATCGTGCGAAGGGATTCAAAGGGAATTAGTTATCATCTCGGACAAGCTAGCACTTGTCTTGAGACCTTGGTTAATTTTCTAGGTAGACTCGAGGCGACGAGGTGGTGGTGGTGTGCTATCCATCGACTCCTAAGCAAAGGTCGAGCCTTCTAGTTATGAAACTATAAGAGGTAAATCCTTCTACCGTTCTCTTAAAGTGTCAACTTGCATAATTATCTAGATCCGTATAATAGCAATTGTAAATTATTTGTTAATAAGTAATAAAAATTTAAATTGCACATGGAATGAGTTCGTAACATGTTCGTAACATGAGGCCCACTAATGCAGTTATTTTTCCACACTCAAGTTTAAGATTTATGCCATTTAATACCCCTACATCTAACCTCAGTGGGTAAGAGAAGTAGACGTCTGTAAAATATACAACTTGAATTAACAAAATGTAGGAGAAGCAGCTCCAAAAACCAAAGAGTGGAAGATAAGCACCCTATAATTAAAATTACTATTAATCAATATAAACATACCAACAATAAGAGTATCGAGTACCACTGCTACAGTCATAACTGTATCAGCAACCGGTCAGGTATTTAGTGGAACAATATGACAAATGATGCAGTCATTTTTCAACAACTCAAAATTACTCCTTTTATGTATGGTTTGCTAATGAAATTATTATCATTTATACATAAATATTCAAAAGGCTAGAAGATTGATAAGGTTAGTACGGTTACATCAAATTGCTAATGAAACTTAATGATAGTATTCATTGATTTATTTATTTTTGGCAAAGAAATCAAACCTCCTGCATGATTTGACAACTGAGGATGCCTTGCTATTTTCTCCGGTAAAATCTAAATATAGAGCAATAAAAAGAACATATTAGTACTTTATTAAATGAATCGTCATCTCAGGAAAGACTCATCAACACCATTATACAGCCTGAAAGAAAAAAGATGAGAAAAAAAACATTGATATATATAAATAATATGACTTAGGCAATATTTTTAAGCAATTCTTATAGTTTGTGCATATGTGCGATAACAATAATGCCAAGCCCATTGTTCAATCAGAAAAAGTAAAATTAAACAACAAATGAAGGAGACAATTAATTAGCTTAGGGATTCAGATTGGCTCCAGTTTCGAGCTTGGCCATCATCCATAAGGAGCATCCGAACTAAAAAGAAAGAGACAATTATTCATTGTATATATTACCTGATGAACGAAGAGAGATGCTTGAGTCGTGATTTAGCCCCAGGCCACAGGAATCAATCATAAATTGAAAGATTCAATAAACACCTTGATCAAAAAATAAGGAGAAAAAGTAATGAAAGTTTCAACCAATATTCAACTTTAGCATAAAGAATAGAAAAGGAAAAGGGAAAGGGACAATCGGCCTCTTGGTACAGCGGTCAAGTTACCGCATCTTTGATCGGAGGTGCTGATCGGGGTTGCTTCGAGAGGAGGCGGAGGTGGGATCGGTTTGGCGGAGGAAGAGGCGATGAAGAGGGAGCGATGGCCACGTGGAGGACGGGAGGCAGCCGCGTGAAGGAAGAGTGGGACGTTTTGAGAAAGAAGGAGATGAGGAGGCAGTGAGAGAGAATGGAGAGATGGAGACAAAAAGACTACGGAGATCAAAATGAGGGATGGCTCAGATGCTGTGTCGAAATCGAAAAAAATAGCGGATTCGGACACTCACGGGATTTAATTAATACTATAGATTTATTAGATTATTTATAACATTGTTTATTTGATTATTTAATTATTTTTTATGTTTTAAATATTGAAAATTTAAATCAGAAAATCAAAATGTAAAATCAAGGAAATCAATTGGAGATAGAAAATCAAAATCGAAAGTTAAATAAGTTTGTTTTAGGTTGGGATCAGAAAGTCAGCGAATTAGTGTCAAGGTATCTGTTCTTGATCTCACTCAAACTATTCTCATCATCTCCCAAAATTCGAAATCCGACTTAACTAAAGGGATATCCAATTATTGCTAATAGCCTCTCCTTTAATTAATTATTTTGTTATTAAGCCCACCAATTAATTAACTTAATCAAAGATTAAGTTTAATGATTAGTAATTTAGGTCCATAATTTAAAGTCCAAATCCCTCACTGGGCTGAAATAATCAGCCCAAATCTAATTTCCTGCGTTGGGCCAAGGTAGTTCTCTTTAATTTAGGCCAGAGCCCAAAATGATTCCAGCCCACAAGGCCCATATAAGTAAACGGTTGAGCCAGGTCAACCTGACCCAGTTGACCTGAACCATCCGTAACGGGTTTGACATGATCCATTAAGGAGGGGTCTGGATCCGACCCGCAACGCCTGTAATTTTATCCAGAGGCCTCTGAATTCAATTTATTCAGAATAAAGTCCTTTTTACTTACAAAGAGGCTCCTAGAAAATTACATTTAGGCCCTTAACAATTTTCTTTCCTCACAGAACGGTCCCTGTCCTCTCCACAGCGTACCAGAGGCTGGTACCAAGCCTACAAATCCATCGCAACACTTCACATTGGTCTCCTTTGTTCCCAAACAGGAGGATAAACCTCAAATTCATAAAATTTTGGCTTAATACCCATCACAGACCCTCAAAATGTCCACAGACCTTAACAATTTTTGGTTCACAACAATCAACATCTCAAATTTAGGCTTTAAACCTCTAAATCAACTTATCTAAGGTCTGCCATAACATCATCTAATCACACACAACAACCATAACTCTCAAGTTAGGCTCAATCCCTAATCGACAGCCAAAACCAAAAGTCCAACCTTAATCGAGTATTTATAGGTAGCCAGGAAAAGAGAAGAGGAGAGAGGAGCCAACGGTGAGGATCACAGACTCGAATCCCACGATTTTGAGTCAAAATTTCAAACCCCATCCACTTCTCTCTCTCGAATCAGATCAGAGGAGTAAGGCGGTGCAGCCAAGGGTGGTGGCAAGGTTAGATTGGCTAGCCACACTGCATCCACCTCGTTGAATGGGTCTAGGCAGGTGTCGGAGAAGAGAAGAGAGGAGGGAAATCAGACGGGTCGCGAGAGAGAAGAGAAAAGAGATGGTGACAGCGAGATTAAGGGTTTTTATTAAAAATTGATCTCGGGATCTTTTGTGGCACGATCAATGCAGCCAAGGGTGCTGCAACACTTATAAATGAATTAATTAATTTTTGTATTAGATTTAATTCTGATTTAAGCTTGATTATCCTATCAAAAAGAGCTTTGATTTTGCTAGAATCACGGATCTGACAATACGTCAACCTAAGGGACAAGAGCTCCTGTAAAGGTAGTTTCTAAAACTAGGCGGATAACACCATCTGTGTTCAAGTTGTTCAGTCATTTCTAATCAACCATAATACATCCTGAATCAAATCATATGTCATGCAAAGTTCTGTCCAACTAGAGATTCGCTAGTCTTTGCAAACCATGCGATCAGTACTTGATGTTTTAAAACCATTAACAAATCACACTATTGGTAATTAAACTTATGCAGAGACAAATACATATGCACATCAAGTCTATCAATACATGAAGTATTTCAAAGTCGTGCAAGTTATCTTTTCAAAACGAATGCATGCAATAGTTTTTCTAATCTAAAGAATATCAGATCGGAAAGGCATCCACACCTGCAAAAGTCAGTTACGGAGTGACTACTCCTCGGGATGGTCGATGGAGTCCTGATCAGCTCCTGCAGTCTCGTGCTCAAGGTAGAAGTCGTCTATCGGTCCAGAGAAGTCCTGCGGAGCACTTGACGAACGAAACTCACACGTTAAAATATATTCTAACGATCTACCCCATTCTGGTTATTGGTGTACTAAACCATACTTAGAAACTAGACATTCACTAAGAAACTTAGATTCAGAATTAGGAAAAGTTGGACTTAAGATTTCTGAAAAAGGATTATGTTTTAAAATATATTAACTTACATAATTATTTTCAAGAAATAATTTGACAGAGTTCTGTTTGAAACTGGTTGTGCATAAATGCTAACCTAAGAGATAATTTTAGAAATATTTTGCTATAGTTTTGGTTATAAACTTTAGTGTGTAGAAATGTTTGGTTTAATAATATTATGAATACTTTTAGAATTAATTTGCTAAGGTTTAGTTTATAAAATATGTGTGTAAATAGTCGTATATGACAGATCCTACAAGTCTTAACTACAACGATTATAAACGTTTCACATTAGTTTGGTTTGGAAAATCATTCAATAAGTTTTATCAATTTCTAACAGTGTTTTAATTAAGTATGAAATTATTTTAATTTCCTAAACTAAATAAACTGTATCAATAAAACTTAGGTTAGATAATAAAGAAAATAAACTCAGTTTAATTGATTTGGTTTTGGGATCATATATTGTCCGATTATATCATAGTATCTGTAAAGATTGTTTTGCGGACGGTTTAATCATCTCCCATTTATAAAAGCCCACAAATTTATTTTCGAATCCAACTTAATTTATTTCTCGGCCGAAAGCATTTACTTTAATATTCAAACTATTTATTCAAGCATTCAAAAATTTCTAGTTTTATTTCTCAAATCCAGCTTAAGTAAATCCATAACTTAAACTTAAATAACAGAATCTGGAATTGGGCCACACACAGCTAAATACAACAAAGCCCACACAAAAATCACATGGATTAAACAGAGGAAAAAGGCCCACAAGTAAACAGGCCGAATGGCCCAGAGGAAAAATAAAAGCCAACACGGAAACATGGATCCAAGCGGATCCGGATCACAACGGGTTCCAGGGATCAAATCCGAAATCCAACTTAGGAAATAAAATCCGACCCACTAACACAGAGACTTTACACTAAAGACCCTGAATTTAATTTTATTTACCTAAAAAAATTACATTTAGGTCCATAATAACAGCACAAACTATAAATAGACCCAAATATAGTTTAAAATAATTTACAGACAAGTCCCTGGCAACATAATATTTTCATAAAGGTCCCTGGACAGATTTAAACATGTACCAGACTGGTACAAAGCCTGATACCAGCCCTGTACCGTGTACCAGAGGCATCAAACAACTCACACAAGGCTCAGAAAGGCCTCACAACCAAAATATTGCTAGAAAGTGCTCAATTTTCAATTTTAGTTACTAATTAACTTAATGAACCATCAAGCACAAAGGATCTTGCCAAGCAATCAACACACACATGAGAAAATAGAAGGAATCGATTACCTTTCGCGGAATCGTATCCGCGAGGCTCGACCAATGCATAGGAGTTGATGGCGTGCTCTCCTTCGCCTTCTCCTCCGTCGACGGCCGCCTCGAGTCCACTAAGAAGTTTAATCACCTCCTCTTTCAACTTGTGCTAGCAAGGAAGATGAGAGCAACTAATCCCCAAGGTTTTCTCTCTTCTACCTTTGTCAATTAACTAGTTTAATTAATGGAGAAGGGATAAATCTCAACATATGAGCTAGATGAGGTGGAAAAGAGCAAGAGAAAGAGATGAAAATTCTGAAATTTTCTCTCTAATTTTCGTTCTAGGATGAAGAGGGAGAGAAAAAACTATGGTGGCTAGGGTTTCTCTCTCCAAATGACCTCCTTTTATAGACCAACCACTCCACAAACTTTAGGGACCTTTTTACCCCTATTAGGACAGCCACTATATGGGCTATCAAGTCCATTTTGTGGTGTGTTAAATGTCCACTAATTCAATTAATTAATGGACATTTCTCTTGTACTCAAATCGGACCTTTAATTTACTAATTAAATAAAGGGCCATAAACTCTATTTAATTCCTATAATTAAATTGTGTTGAACAAAATTAATTATTAACTTATTAATAATTATTTTGGGATTAGTTAATGCATTAATTTATTTCTATATGATCTCCTTGACTTAATTAATTATAACGGTTCGCAACGGTATATAATTAATTAATCAACTTATCATATTTTCGCAATACACTACTGCGAATAAATAAATAATGCACTGTGTGATTAAAGTCCTATTTGTGTGACCCTTTGAGGATTTATGCTACGTTGGCCATGGAATTAAATCGCTATTTAATTCCAATAATCATAAGCGGTGTCTAGCAACACGTTATGATTTCCAATTCACATTATGATTTCCAATTCACATAAATAATGTACTGCTACAATATCTCAATCCTACATAAGAAATAAAAGTATCTCATTGTCTGATTCTTATGTCACATGATATCACTGTATAATCCAAGATAGGAATGTATCTTTCTTGCAGATTATACATTTCTTGATCTAGAGTTGATTGTACAAGTTGGCCAAACAATCCAACTCCATCAAGGGACCCAAACAGATATCATCACTCACTAGGTATACTAATGAGGAACATACGATTTTCTTGATGAATAACTTTTCCCCGCACAATTCAAGAGAACATAAATAAAGTCCGTATAGCAGCCCTTATCAGGAATCAACGGTAGACGATATTTATTGTACCTATCCTCATGTGGAAAAGTTGAACCATCTCAAACTTAGAATCAAATTCATATGAAATAAACAATGACACACAACACAATCCATATGTTTATTTCATTGGGTCATGTCCTGTACTATGTTCTAATAACATACACATATGCAATTAAGTTGGTAACACCTTACCTATGATTTGTAGAATTTAATCATCACTTAACTTGCATACTAATCTTTTATGATAATTAATATTCCTTGTTAATTATCAAGATTACGGACGATTTAAATTTATTATTGTCATTCTAATGAATGATCCACAGAGATCTACAATTCAGATCCTCAACCTGAATGATCTGTCAGTAATAAACTCTAGGAACAAATGATCAAATATCATCAATAACATAAACTAAGAAATTAAGTCATTAAATATTGACTTCTAGGACACAACTCCAACAAATATAAGCCTAAACTAACATATTTAAGGTCTAAGCATTGCATAATACCAAGAATCAATATAGAAAAGACATTATTTGATATTAATTTACTCTAACAGATATCTAAGCCAACAATCACAAGCACACAAAGAAATCAACAAGGCTCAGATACACATTTTACATTTGAGGCAACAACAATCAATAGATCAATCAACACGGTGCCTCAATCAAACATAGAGGCAAGCCACATAATCAAAGAAGTGAGGGAGATAGGAGTTACCAAACCGAGAGAAGGATAGGAAGCAAATGGTTCAGCACAGCACACCACCTCACCTCACCGTTAGCGCCACCACCTCGCCTCGTCGACTGCCTCTTACTCCACTCCGATTCCTTAGTCTCCACCTCTCTCTCACTCTAATCCTTTCTCTGTTTCTGTTCTTATTCGATTTTAATGGGTCTCAGCAGAGAGAGGAGAGAGGGATGACTCATATAGGAAGGGAATGGAGAGGTGAGGGGTCGAGTTGCTGAGGTGGCAGAGGAAGAGAGGGAAAGGGGAGCGGTGCTAGGGTTTGGGTCAAACGACAGGGGTGCCAGGTGTCGTGATTTCATTAGTTTTAGGAGCGAAAAACCAGGGCTTGGGGGCTACTGTGGGGTTCAATTGGTTAGAGGGGAGGAGATGGGATGGGGTCGGGAGCTGATAGGAGAGAGGGGTGAGTGTTGCTTGGGGAGAGAGCTAAGGAGGCAGGGAGTGGGGTCGAGGGTTCCGGTCAGAGGCGAGAGAGAAAGAGAATCGAGCGGATTGGTCGAGGGATTTCTCCGATTGGTGAAACGCGAGAGAAGAAGCGGAAAAGAGGGTGGTGGCGGTTCTATCGGAGGAAGAGAGAAATGAGAGAAACAGGAGATGGATCGGACGGCTGAGGAAAATCGAGATTTTCTAAACTCCATCCAAAGGTCCAGATCAAAGGGATTTTTGGAATGGATTAAATCAAGCAGTGAAATTCAAATCCTAATACAATTTCAATTTATATTAATTTTGTAAAATAGTTATTGGATTTTTCATAGTATAAATTAGACATTTGATCAAACAGTTTTACTAAAAAATTTTGCACATGGCCAAAATTAAATTTTCATATCAGATTCGGAATGAAATCGGCTTTTAAATCAATAAACGGGAGTTGATAATCCGCTAATTTATCTGAGTGTGATTTTCATCAACATTATTTATATTTATTTGTTTGCTTGAAGTTTTACTAGATTTCACAATTTGATTTTTAATATGAAACTAGATTTCATTATGATTTCTGAGAATTTCTCTGTTAATTTTAGATCAGTCATTAATTTTAATAATTTTAATTATTTCAGAAATTATTTATCAATTTATAAATTAAATTCTATTTTCTAATTTTACGGATTTTTACAATAATTAATAATAAATGAGGATTAATAATAATTAGTAACTAATAATTATTAATTAATAATTAATAATAGTTAATATAATAATAATTAAAGTAATTTATAATTAATAATTCAAAATAAATAATAATATTAATTCATAATTATGGTAGTATTTATAATAATTAATAATATTTATTGTAATATTATTAATAATTAATGAGGATTAATAATAATTAGTAACTAATAAATAATAATAGTAAATATTGTTGGAGTTGTGTCCTAGAAGTCAATATTTAATGACTTAATTTCTTAGTTTATGTTATTGATGATATTTAATCATTTGTTCCTTGAGTTTATTACTGACAGATCATTCAGGCTGAGGATCTGAATTGTAGATCTCTGTGGATCATTCATTAGAATGACAGTAATAAATCTAAATCGTCCGTATCTTGATAATTAACAAGAAACATTAATTATCATAAAATATTAGTATGCAGTTAAGTGATGATTAAGTTCTACAAATCATAGGTAAGGACTTACCAACTTAATTGCATATGTGTATGTTATTAGAACATAGTACAGGACATGACCCAATGAAATAAACATATGGATTGTGTTATGTATCATTGTTTATTTCATATGAGTTTGATTCTAAGTTTGAGATGGTTCAACTTTTCCACATGAGGATAGGTTCAATAAATATCGTCTACCGTTGATTCCTGATAAGGGCTGCTATACGGACTTTATTTATGTTCTCTTGAATTGTACGGGGAAAAGTTGTTCATCAAGAAAACCGTATGTCCCTCATTAATTTACTTAGTGAGTGATGATATCTGTTTGGGCCCCTTGATGGAGTTGGATCGTATGCGCACAACTAGGCGATCAACTCTAGATCAAGAAACGTATAATCTGCAAGAATGACACTGTCACACCCCGACACATAGGGCATAATAATCTCGCCGCGAATACACAATCTCTGTGTACCCGCAAGACGTTTTCCTACCAATTACAAGGTTTAAGTTCAAGCTTACCATGATTTCCGAGTTGGACTTTTGTGACTCATTGAGTTATCATGGCAAGATATTTTGGCTTAATCTTCGTTTGACTTGATCGTGTCCGTCTCTGCAACTTGGAACCCACAACCAATGTGGAAAACATGCAAAAAAAGCACGGAATGAGAATTTAATTATCAGTGCGGGTTTTAGTTCCAGTACGTGGATTTAAACTAAAATCCAAGCTCTAAAAATAATACCCATAAATATAATAATTTATTATTAAAACGAGACATGTTGAAACATTATCTTTATTTAAACATAAAATAAAGTGTGCATATGTCAACTTAAAACGGAATCAAATGCAATCTCCATTTAAATTTTGTCATGATTAAAGCAATAAAATCTGACTATGGCAGAAACTAAGCATAGCATAAGTCTGGGCATATCACATATCATTCACATAATTCCATAATCATAATCACTCAGGCCTCCTAACCCAACTGGTTGGGCAGGCAGAAGGAGACCTTTCCCTAACCCGAGGGCAGGCAGAAGAGATTCATCTCTAACCCTGGGCAGGCAGAAGGGAATTTCTACATCCGCATAGCGCTACCGAACTGGCCGAAGCCGGGGGCCAACCGACTCCGGAGAGTGTTATAAATCATATCATATCACACATATCAATCACATCATGTCATGCCTCAGTTATTACTTCATATTATTTCAGCCAGATAACTCATAAGTCGGATTCATCAACAACAATGGCATATCCAAATATCTGACTGTATTTCTTTCAAATTTCTCAAGACGGAGATCATGCATTTCAAAATGCAGTTTTGATAATATTTGGGCACTACCATTTAAAAATGCTTGAATACGATCATGCAGGTAAACGAATTTCCAATATGATGCATAGAAACATATTTATTTTAGTAAAGCACGAGACCACATAAATTATCAAGCATTCAAGCAGAGTTTAATAATTACTTAAACTTTAACAAAAATCCAACGTAAATCCGCACCTGAATCGTACGCTTAAGCATAGCTCCTCGATCTCTTTACGATGGTTCGAGTGCTTGACGACCATCATATTTGAGGTTTGTCTTCTTGTCGGTCCTTAAACTCGATAATCTTATAGTTAAACGATCCTAGATCGGTTTCTTGGTAAGAAGGGGCGACTGTCTTAATGACCGTTTAATGGTGGCATAGAATACTTAAGTTAAAACCTAGACAACCTAATTTTGGGCGGGTCTTGGATTACCATACTGACGGTCTAGGTTAACCATACTGGTTGGGATTTATATGGTTAAGTTCAGTTTCTTTATTAAGGGGATTCTATTTTAAAATATTTTATTAAGTATTTTATTTTATTATTGAACAATTGGTTTTGACTTTCCAATCATTAAGTTTTGATTAAATTATGTTTGTTGCTATCATACGAGTCATCAATTTGTATTAATTATTTATTATTATAGTAATTGCTTGTGTTTTCATTAAGTCTTATGTTTATTTAATTTTATAGTATTTTCTTTATATTTTACTTTATTTGTGTTATTGTTTCATTATTAGTTGATCAAATCTTTTATTCACCTTTAAATTATTCAAGTGAGTTGTTATTTAATTGTTTAAGTGTTTATTTATTTGTTAATTAAATATTTAATATTTACTAAAATAAGAATCAATAATTTAAAAATAGAAATTAAAAATTTTAAATAAGAAAATATGGAAAACATATGTGAAAATCACCAATTTGATTGGTTATTTGTTTGGGATCAGACAGTCGGTGAAAATGCGTCATCGTATCTGTTCTTTGACTTCACTCGGACTATTCTCATCATCTCCCGAAAAATCGAATCCGACTTAACTAAAGGGATACCCAATTATTGCTAATGGCCTCTCCTTTAATCAATTATTTTATTATAAAGCCCACAAATTAATTAACTTAATCTTTGATTAAGTTTATGTTTTATTAAATTTGAAAATTGATTACTGCCATCTTCAGTTTTACCATCCCTGCCATCGCTAAATATAAAGTGAACACATAGAATAGACAAGGTGAACATATATAGTGATCAAAGTGAACACATACAAACAAGTAAATTTAATAAAAATAAGTTCAATATACATATAAAAATCTGAACAAAAGATGACAATACTTATTTGTTTGTAAGTGTTCACTTTGTTAGCCTATATGTTTATCTTGTTTGTTGTATGTGTTCACTTTGTGTTTAGCGATGGCTCGCGATGGTTTATTTGCCGATGGTGGTTATAATTCCTGATTAAATTTAGGTCCATAATTAGAGTCCATAATTCTGCACTGGGCCAAATTAATCTCCTTCACTTTAGGCCAAAGCCCAAAATGATTCTGGCCTACAAGGCCCAGATAAGTAATCGGCTGAGCCAGGTCAACCTGACCCAATTGACCTGAGCCAACCGTAACGGGTCCGACAGGATCCATTAAAGAGGGGTATGGATCCGACCCAAATTGTCTGTAATTTCATCCAGAGGCCCCTGAATTCATTTTATTCACAACCAAGTCCTTTTGTTACTAAGAGGCCCCCAGAAAATTACAAATAGGCCCTTGAAAAAAAAATTTCCTCACAGAACGGTCCCTGAGCCACTCCACAGCGTACCAGTAAGGTACCAGAGGTACAATCACCGTACCAGAGGCTGGTACCAAGTCCAAAACTACATCGCAAGGCCTCACCTTGGTCTCCTTTGTGCCCAGATAGCAAAATAAACCTTTAAATCGCAAGATTTTGGCTTAACATTCATAACAGAGCAACAACCAGTTCTCAAACCCTAATAGTCCAAGGTTCTTACACATCTAACACCACAATCAAGGTATAACTAATCAATTAGGTTACTTAAAGCCTATTACAACATCCAACATCAACAGAATAACCAATTTCTCGAATTCAATCCAAACCCTAACAGTTAACAGTCAAGTAAATCACAAAAATTAGGCTTAATCAAATTATAACACAGAGGGGTATAACTGTACCTTGGATCTTCAATGTTTAGCTTCCTCAAATTCCTCTCTATTTATGTATTTTTCTGGAATTTTCTTTAACCGAAAAAAAAACCAAAAATCCAACCAACTGGAGGTATTTATAGACAGCCATGGTGAGGAGTAGAGGAGAGAGGAGCCAACGGTGAAGATTTCAAACCCTATCCACAACGCCTCTCGGATCAGATCGAAGGGGGCAAAGCGGTGCCGCCATGGATGGTGGCAAAGCTGGGTTGGCTAGCCACATCGCACCCACCTCGAATATCGAGTCGCGATAAGCATCACAGAAGAGAAACGAGAGAGAGAGAGATCTGACGGATCGCGAGAAAGAAGAGAAAAGAGGAGGAAGAAGGAGATCGTGACAGCGATTTATCTATTTTTTATTAAAAATTACTCCTTGGGATCTTCTGTGGCAGAGACTATGCAGTCAAGAATGCTGCAACTTATATAATTAAATAGTTTAATTTCTTTTTGTTAAATCTGATCTGATTTGAGCTCAATTAACCTAGTAATTTGAGCTTTGATTTTGCTAGAATCATGTAGATTAATTTTAGATACTACACAAATTAAAAGATTTCGATTTCGAATAAATTTTATTGTTACTAATTAGTTAATTGTTTAGGGATTACTAGTTATAAAATTTTATTTATCCTAACACTATTTTTAAAATTAATCTAATTAACTCAATTGTACTTTGTCTGGTATTTCTATGGTGTTACAGACACATTCCTATACATTCCTATCTTGGATTATACGATGATATCATGAGACATAAGAATCAGACAAGGAAATACTATTATTTCTTATGCATGATTGAGATATTGTAGCAGTACACTATTTATGCGAATTGAGAATCATAACGTGTTGCTAGATGCCGCTTATGATTATTGGAATTAAATAGCGATTTAATTCCATGGCCAACATAGCATAAATCCTCAAAGGGTCAGACAAATAGGACTTTAATCACACGGTGCATTATTTATTTATTCGCAGCAGTATATTGCGAAAATATGATAAGTTGATTAATTAATTATATACCGTTGCGAACCGTTATAATTAATTAAGTCAAGAAGATCATATAGAAATAAATTAACGTATTTGCTAATCCCAAAATAATTATTAATAAGTTAATAATTAATTTTGTTCAACACAATTTAATTATAGGAATTAAATGGAGCTTATGGACCTTTATTTAATTAGTAAATTAAAGGCCTGGTTTGAGTACAAGAGAAATGTCCATTAATTAATTGAATTAGTGGACATTTAACACATCACAAAATGGGCTTGATAGCCCATATAGTGGCTGCCCTAATAAGGGTAAAAAGGTCCCTAAAGTTTGTAGAGTGGTTGGTCTATAAAAGAAGGTCATTTGGAGAGAGAAACCCTAGCCACCATAGCATTTTCTCTCCCTCTTCCTCCTAGAACGAAAATTAGAGAGAAAATTTCAGAATCTTCATCTCTTTCTCTTGCTCTTAATCCACCTCAAATGCTCATGTGTTGAGCCTTCTCTCTTCTCCATTAATTAAACTAGTTAATTGAAAGAAGTAGAAGAGAGAAAATCTTGGGGATTAGTTGCTCTCCTCTTCTTTGCTAGCACAAGTTGAAAGAGGAGGTGATTAAACTTCTAGGTGGACTCGAGGCGATCGCCGGCGACTTGGTGGTGAAGGAGAGCACGCCACCGACTCCCACGCATCGGATTCGAGCCTCCTAGTTACAAGTCTAGGAGAGGTAGTTTTTCCTTCCCTTCTCATGATGTGTTGATGCTTGAACAAGATCCATCGAGATTTTTGTTGTTTAGATGGTTAATTAACAAGAAAATTTGAAAACAAGGACTTTCTAACAAATATAATAATAGTTAAAGTAATTAATAATTAATGATTTAAAATAAATAAAAATAAAAATTAATAATTAATTAATAATCATCGTAATATTTATTAATAATTAATGAGGAATAATAATAATAATAATTAATAATAGTTATTGTAATATTAATTATTTATTAATAATTAATGAGGATTAATAATAATTAGTAATTAATAATAAACAATAGTTAACAATTAATATAATAATAATTAAAGTAATGAATAATTAAAAATAAATAATATTTATAATAATTAATAATTGATAATAGTTATAGTAATAATAATTGTATAAATTTAAATAATCCTTAATGTAAAATTATAATAATTATGATATTCAATAATAGGTATTATAATAATGATAATAATAATTAATAATAGTTTATTTTTTATAATTTATAGTTAATAATTAATAATAATTTTTATTAAAATTAATAGTTATTAATAACTACTAATTAATAATAGTTAATAATAATTACACCACTAATAGTTGCTAACCTTAAAATACTAATCTCAACATACCGCACCAAACAACATTCACTAACCCCATCAAATCACTACCCTCACCATTCTACCCCTCTAACTCCAAAAAGTACCAACCTTAGGCCACTAACCGTACTAACTCTTGTTTTGCCAAACGCATCCTAAGTTTTTTTTTTTTTGTTCCGGAGATTGCAGATTTTGTTTTCCTTTTCAATTTTGAGTACAGCTTTTATCTTTGTTTTGTTTTTTGTTTTTTTTTTCATACTGGATTTGATTATGATCATCTCTATTTTTTCATTTTTTTTTCAATTCTTTGCGCTTCCTCGACTCCTCTATGGTTCGGTCTTCTCCCTCTTTCAAAATATATCTTTTATTTCTTTTAACCGCTTCTGTATCATTCGTTCCTAGGATCTTGGCCACGAATATTTGAGATAGATTAATTTGTTGTATATTCTTGCTATTTTGATCTATGATTTTTCTTCTTCTCTTTCGCTCCGTGAAGGTACTTACTTTGTGTTTCTTGCTATATTTGTATCAGTATTATCATTTATTCAAATAAAAAATAACGATCTCATAATTTTGAAATTGTGTGTGATGTCTATTAGGGAAGCAATATACCTCCAGGCAGGTTCTATTTTTTTTGACCAATGGAGAAAAAATTCAATCAAAAAAAGAGAAAAGAGAGGAAAAATGCTGTGAATACTCGCCACTAAGTTTGGAGGCTATTTGATACCATGGAAGGTCGAGTAGAAAGGCAATTTTTTAATGGAGTACAAATGGACTGATATATAAGTATACGGGTCACTTACACCATAGCTATTTACACTTCTATTTTAAGCAAGATGTAATTTAGTTCGAATGAAGTCTATAGTCTAAAGCTCAATTGATGAATAAAAGAATAAAGTTCTTAGTCTAATACAATCGCAAATTTGCTCAGAAAATTGCATGATATCCATATTGGTTATCTTCAAATGGTTGGATTGAGGCTGCATATGTACCTCATTGAATGGCTATCGTTTTCAATTATTTTTTTCCCCTTGATTTGCTTTTGAATTTTGGCCATCATATGGAAGAAAAGATTATTTGTGCTGGCTTTCAGGGAAAACAAAGCTGACAACATTAAGAAGCATATTCTTGAGGGTTTAAACCGTAAACCTAAGTGCTTGGTGAAGGATATTCTTCAAATTTCTTCTTTATTATTAGTATCAATTGCTTTGTTCTGTTTGATCTATATCCTTAATATAAATTGTTAATGGGCTCGTTTGGATCGTATGGGAATAAGGAAAGAATAAGAATTTTAGGAAAAAAACGTTGGAAAATGTGTAACTTTTTGAAGAGTTTTATGTCTAGGAAGAAGCTATTTCTAGCCCCATCCAAACGAGCCCAATAATATATGATAAAATGAAATATATAAATATTTGTACATAGCTATTTTTCCTTTCAAATTTTCGTTTCCGTATTAAATAATAGTACTAAATAAAAGTTGCTACAAAAAATTAAATTACCTACATAAATTAGAGTCATACGACATATAGCATGGTTCATCATAATTTAAATAATAACGAAAAACCCATTAATGGTTACCATTTTAAAAATGCCAATCTAACATCGCTCGATTTGCTAATCTATATCTATATCTATAGTATAATATAATCCGCCTGATTTTTTTGCGCGGATTTTAAAGCTACGTACTCCGACACGGCATTATCGATCTAATGTTTCCGAGACACGGTATCTAGACCGTACATCATTTTCTGCTTCCCACCCCAACTTCTCTCTCCCGTCGCCCCCTCCCCTCTTTCATTCGGCGCTCTCTTTCGCCAAAGTTGCTCCTTCTCTCTCTTCTGGAGAGGGACACCAGAGGATTTCCCCTAAACCCTAGAGTCATTGCCTCCGTTCAAGCCTTCGGAGCCCCCGAGGAGACAGAGATGAGACCAGTTGTGCTTAGATTACAAATTTTAATCATTTTCGATTCTCTCTCTATTTTGCTGATTTACCCTTCAATCCCGTACAGTAGAGGCACTCCTTTATTGGCCTATTCAGCAATTTGAGGTTCATTTCCCCCTTTTTTCACTTCGTTTTTTTTTAATTTTTTTTTGTAACTTTCCCTTCGTATTTTTTAACAAACCAAAACAAAGCAAGGTTATTAAAGGACAGATTTAAGTTGTGGCCAGAATTATTGCATGGATGGGGTTAGGTTTGATCATTGAATTGTTGGGTATACGAGGTCTATTCTGACCAATGAGAACATAATTGTGGGAATAAATCTTCTATAACTGTTTTGGTAAAAAAAAAATATTGTGTTGAAGAACTGGCATGTGCGTAGGGCTGTATATGAGCCGAGTTCGAGCGAGTTGAGGCTAACTCGAACTCGAACTCGTTAAAACTCGAGTCAACTCGTGACTCGTTCGGGAGGCGGTTCCGAGTTATCCGAGCTAACTCGAACTCATCATTTTTTAGCTCGAGTCAACTCGTGACTCGCTACACAACTCGAAAATATATTGAATTGATGCAATGTTTATCTCAAAATAAAAATTTCTGCCCATTTAAATGATGAAAATAGCATAAATGATGTTAAAATTGCACTTGTGGGCTGTGCATCGGAAATTCAAAATGGGAGAGATATTTGGACTAAGCCTTTTGTGGGCTGTACACTAATATAATTTAATTTAAGGCCTGTATATCCTGACTCGAGTTGGGCCTAACTCAAACTCAGCAAATAAAACTCACGAGTTGGCCCAACTCGAGTTTAAATAACTCGAGTCTTGTTAACTCGAGTTACCAACGAGTTTTTCTCGAGTCGAGTTCTCACGAGTTACGAGTTTTTTGCTCACCCCTACGTGTGCGTAAGCGACAATACTTTTGGAATTGAAGAAGGTATCCTCTGTTGGCTTCCATCCTGATACGATGGAGAAGCTCCAAGTCTTTACAAGAACTTTACATCAATTCAATTAAGGTATAATGATTTTACTTTTTTCTACTATTCTCTTTTTTCCCTTTTTTTTTGGAATGAGTTCGATCTATCCTGTAATCATGTGGCATCCGTCCCTGATTTAGGGATGAACTTATTTGGAAATAAAAATCTCAATTAACAAACATAGGCACTATTTTATATGTTGCAATAGGAAGATTTAAATTGAATTTAATTATTGGTTCAGTTGCATAGCAAGTCATGGGTATCAAAATTTCAAGGTTTCTCCTCTTCTATTTTGTGCCCATCAGCAACCTAGATCCACCCAATCCGACCCATTTAAGGCGCAACCCTCCCGATGCCATCTCGGCATCTCCAATTGTGCTCGCATGGACACCACAACAGAGAAGGCTACTCCCATAAATGTTCAAGAGAATCAGAATTGTGCCTCACCCACTGCCGACCCTTCTCCAAAGAGGTAAATTAATAAATTAATTAGGTGATTTGAACAAAAACAAACATTTTTCCAACTGATTGTGTGGAACGCACAAAGGAATTGCTCAATATGGAGAATTAGAGATGAGCAAGCGAATATGAAGCAACAATAGCTGATTCATACTCATTGAGGACAGATTATTGGTAAAAATTATGGTTTCAATTTTTAAGGCCAATTTTTTTTTATTAAAACTAGGTTTCCAACTTTTCAGTCTCAAAAGGAACGTTAATTTTCAATTTTTTCTCTCTAAAATATGTGCATCGTCAGCATAAGTGTATGCTTATTTGAAGCTCATCCCTTCTTTACATTAACCAGTATATGAGGTGTGTATATGTGTTCAATATACTCCTGAATCACAAAAACATACAAAATCTGATGTCATGGCCCCCTAATTCACTTCCAAAACACTCCAGAATGGATTATTTGTGTGTCATTAAGAAGAAAAAAATCGAGGAAGTTCAATATCAACATCATTTTAAGTAGAGGAATTGAATGTTTGGTTAAATTGAACTTTTATTATAGCTAGGTATAATATTATAATGACAATCATTGAGGTACACAATAAAGCTGTCTTAATAATTGCTTTTAAATTAGAGCTTACTCTATCTAAAGTTTGATGTTCAAGGAGAAGAGCAAGGCTCCAGTGGAACTAACGATCAAGCGAGACGAATTTGCGGACGATCCACTGATGATCGTGAACATAGGAAGCCAGGGGCTGGCGAAGAGGACGGATTGGGGGAGGTAGTGCTGCCGCTAGGGGTGAGGTGAGGTTGGTGAGAAGCTGGAGACAGGCCTGGGGATGGGGCGGGTTTGGTAGAGGAGAGAAGTGGTCACAAAATTTTTAGCTTGGTGCATTTGTGGACTCTGTCGCTGGTGCATGGGTTCGATTCACCATTTCGGAGCTTCGGCTCTTTTACGGTGGTCGACCCACCGTTGTCGGCCTCTGCGCCTTCAGAGGGTTGCCGAGGGGGTCTCGCTGGGATCTGAAGGGCCCTTTGAGAAATCCAAACCACCCGTCTAACCCATACCGTGCCATTGCCATCTGTCTTGGTGGGTCCCACGTGCTCTTCTACAAGCTCGACGACTGGTACCATAGAAAGGATCTAGATAGTATCGTTCATGTCAGTCTCAGAGATCTACTGGGTAATAGCAAGGTGGTGGTGGATAATGCTACTTTTACCTTATGGAATAGTTGCCTCCATTTTGAATGGCCAAGAATTGCATGTTTGTATTCATGTTCTAAAATTTATTTTGTGTACTAATATTCAATTAGACATTGCTGATTTCTATTGCACAATCTGTTCTATTCTTGGGCGATTTAGCTAAAACATAGAAGTTATTCAAACTTGGATTTCTATTTGTATTTTGTAGTCACTTTTTAAGTAAAACAGGAGAACTTATACGTCATTCTAAGGCATGTTTACTCAATACCATGTGTGGCTTTGTTAGATAATTAAATTCAAGTAAATTAAGGTTACTGGTAAATTTCATTCTACTTTTCTGTGCATTTATCCAGTGAGTTAAAAAGGTTTATAAATTGTGTATAGGTTGCACAACCAGTCAATGTGAGAAAGATGGCAGTAGAGACTTATGGAACATATGCAATTTGGTGCTGACGCCTGAGATTCTGAGAAAGGAAAGGTGGTAAATGGTAATGAAAGATCTGGTGACTGTAATGGAGAAATCGACTTGGTGCTCTTTTCTTCTCCATAAATTACGTCGTTTCTCCATTGCAGCCACCCTCTATTTCTGATTTCTATTGCTCCAAGGTATCGCCCCATCTACCGATATCCTACTAAAACCTGTCAATTATAAGAAAGAAAAGAATATACAAAGGTTGGTCTCAAAGTAATATTTTCAGTTTAATTGTTTTATGTTATGTCAATTGCATTCTCGATATTTATTTGTTTTTCCCCAGGTTGTCGTGACGATCGTTCTACTGATTGCATGACTAACTAACATGATGCAGGGTGTCATCCATGCTAGGGTCTTGAAATTATGGGAAGCTGTGGATACAAAAACTGGAAACATTTGGGCTATGAATTTTGTTCTCTCGGATGAAGAATATTTTCATTTTTGCACTTAATAATTTACCTTTAATTTTATGTAGAATCAACTTAAAATTGAACAGCACAGTTTATTAATGTTTCTTGAATTGTTTTGATTAGTGCGGTGCGATCTAAGTTATTGTGCCCATCAATTATTACCGCCGAATGCAGAGGGATTTCATGGAGTGAAATCCCTCTGCATTCGGCATCTCCAATTGTACTGGAGATGCCTCGGCTTAGATCCGGCGACGGCAAGAGGGAATGGAATACCCATCAACAAACTGCTAGGAAAAATTCAATTTAAATCTTCCTCTTTGTGGTCCTTTTTGTTTATTTTGTTCTTTGGTTGCTGATTAAGTACTCAGGTAATCGATCAAGAGGCGATGGGTATTCCGTTCCCTCTTTAAATTGACGTATTGATTTTTGCCTTTGACATTTGATTTTTCCTAGCAGTTTGTTGAGGTTTAATTTTTTTGTATATTCAGCCACAAATTCTATTATTTGTTCATTTACTTCTACAATTTTATAGTAATTTATTCAATTTTTGCAATCTATGTCAGCTGTGTTCCATATCTTTTGTTCATTTACTTCATGTCAATATTACACAGTCTTCCTTCTAAGGTGAATACTATGAAAGACAATGGGAGCAATATTTTGTTAAAGAAGTGAAGCAGGAATTTAAAACTACCGAGAAAAAATTGGTTGCTTCATCAAGTGATTATCATCCCAAAGGAAAGAAAAGGTAATATCTAAATATTTTTATGCTTTAGTTGTTAATATTGAGTACAAATATTTTTCAGAATATTTTATTTTAAATATGATTTTCTAGATCATTTGATGATGCTGGTGGCTGTCATGTCATTTCACCAACTCAAAGAAATGATTCAAAAGCGTAATGTCAATGAGTTTCTTTTTCAATAGCATGTTGCAGTTATACCAGTAAGAATGGGAAACAACATAAGCCCTTATTATTCTGTAATTTTGAAAAGTCAAATACTTGGTTTCGTTTAACTTCATTCAAGTCATCCTGTTCTATTAGTTTTTAACTTTTGTATACTTTTTGTGCTCCTATCCATTGCCAAATGTACTAACTATGAGAAGTTAGCACTAAGTTTGGTTATATTAAGGATAATAATTACTTATTTGTGTCATTATTGCGCAATTGGTGCTTATTTTGGCCTCAATTGATATTGACTTGATTAAGATTTTTTTTTTTTTTTTTTAAGATTCGCAATCTCAGTTGGAAGACTAGCTATGGGTTATCATACCAGTTATTCCAATTGTCACTTGAACAATGTCAATTAGGTGGATACCATCTCTGCATGAGGGAAGTTACTCAGTAACTTCATTGCAGCATGGTGAGGTAGCTTTGCTTGCCTGCATGCTAATGCACTGCAGTTTGATCGATCAATTGAGGACAATGGCCACCTTCTTCATTGGGTAAGAAAAATTTACTTATTTTCTACTCTTTTGTTTCATTTTTCTTTTGGGAACCAATCAGATTGATAGGCCAATCAGGTATTAAATTACAAACTGAATCTAAAATCTAATGTAATCCCTGTCCTTGCCTAGGAGGGTTTTCTCTTTTTATGGAACACGGTAATATTACACCTCTGGGCCGGGGTCGCATCAGTCATAGGTGAGTTCAAGTATATTTGATTTGATTTCCTATTTTTTTTTAAGTTTAACTCTTTGATCTGATTTTCTATTATTGTGTAATTGACATAACTTTGGTATGATCTGTTTGCGTTCTTGATTTTTTTCATTCATCTTTATTCAGACTCTAAATTGGAAGCATTTTATCCATAACAGCGATTTTTTTAAATAAAAGTGCATTAATCTAATCAATAATTGCCTTTTAGGCATCCTGCCTCGAATTTGACTCATTTCTTGCCTAACTCACGTCACTTTTGTCCGCTAATGGAGGGTTACATGAATTATGTGGATGAGACTCTCAGTGTAGAAGTGTCTCAATCCAAGTTGGTCTGTTTTGCTTGGAGCAGAGTAACAATGATTAATTGGACCCATTTTGCTTATAATAGTGTGTCACATGCTATTCACTTTGAAAATGGTCATCTATTCTCTCTAAAAATGAAATGAAAAAAGAGGAGGCGGATGTTGAGGATTTCCGTCCTTGATTATTTTTATCGTTCTTTTGAATTTATGTGTAGCATCTGACTACTAGAAGTAGAGCCTACTGGTAATCATACAAAGTGAAGAAATGAAATAAAATTTGCAAGTTTCTATCGCTGCCTAGATGTAAATTATTGTCAGATGTATATCCAGTTAAGGCCTAAAATGCAATGAAAATTTGCATATTTTATCTCTGTATGCAAGTATAGGAAGGGATAAGTAAGTATTGCAAATAATTTACTACTTTATACAAGTATCTAATATGTTTGTTCAATTTTATCTGTATCTAGATTAAGGTCTCTTCTATCAGCATCCACTAAGTGACTCACCATAATGAAATTGTTCAATCGTTACTGAGGAGGTTTGCAGATAAAGTGAATTTATATTTTATGTTTATTTCAAATGTCATTACAGGAAGCAAATTGAAGGTTGGAATTTCAAACCGACTTGCGAGGTATCACACCCGGTTGACAAGGAGAAAGGGCACCATCCAGTACTCTTTCCTCTTTTTTTTTATTTTTGGAATGTAAAATTCAGAGGACAAGCTAAATAGTGACGCATTTAAAATTGTTTTTAAGTTTTTTTTTTTTAAATAACTGGCATTTAAATGTTGTTATTACTACAGGTCACGACTCATGACAATTAGTGAAACAACTCTAGAGTATAACTAAAGGTGTGAACCTTTTTTTTTTGTTGAATTATCAGTTGTAAATGGAATAAATGGGACTATGGTTGATAGATGTTGTAAACTAAACTAAAAATAAAAACTACTATAATAATAGTAAAATTCAACAAAAAGTCGAAAGGAAGCATAGGTACTGCAACGTGCGACACCTCTCACATTTGAATATCTGATTGGTACTTTATTAAATCAATTTTTTGTTCAAATAATTATTAATTATTTACTTACAGATTTACCAATATCAATGCTATAGCAAGATTGTAAGATATGATAGTTTTTTTTTATCACATTTTAATATCTGCTGTCGAGTTGTCTTTTTACAAAATACATATTAATATAAAATATATTATCTGATGGCAACAAAAAGGAAAAAAAAAACAAGTCGTGAAGAAGCGAGTACCCACCTAGCCCGTAAATTATATTAAAATCAAAATATATAAAATAACAAAGTAATATATGTACTCTATATCTAAATAAACATTCTTAATGACTATATGAACACACACACTATATATATATTATAAATAGGGTCATGCTATGGTGGACACAAAAAAATAGCAACTGTAAATCACAGCCGTAAATTTTGTGGGGGGTAAACATGGTACAGAGATAAATCTCTGTTAATCTCCGTTAGCATTTCCCTAATTTCTCTTCCTCACCCCAGCGTTTTCAACTCCAGTACCCAAATACTTTCTTTCCCAAGCGCCGTCCTTGGACCCGAAACTCCTAATTTCCCTTCCTCACCCCAGCGCCGCCCCCCCCCCCCCCCCAACCATCGCTCACTGACGCTCCGATATTTTCTCCGCCGATCACTTTTCTCCTCCGCCATTTGCTCCACCGATTACTCCGTCATTTGCTTCGCCCATCACCCTCCTCCTTCGTCGTGTGCTCCAGCGATTGCGCCGCTTGCAACCTGCACTGCTAGTCTACCTCCGCTCTTTACTGTAACACTCCTCTCTTCTCTTTCGATTTTTGTAATTGAAGATTAGGCTTCGGCACTGTTGACCTAAAATCAGGGTCGGTGTTGGGCGAAGGGCAATTTGAAGATCTGACTTCAAAGAGGAGAGTCTTTATATATATGTGGCCACTTCATTGCTGTTTACAGAGGGACTTAAAAGTTGTTTCTTACTACAATTAAATTGTATTTTCTGTATGTGACTAGGGTTGTTTTTTCATTTTATTCATTTTAAAGGGTGGAACTGGCTCGGAGATAAGATCTTTGTGCTCCAGTTTGTGGATATCTCAGCTGTGTAAATTTGTGTCTTATTCTGTCACTACTCGATTCAAAATAGTTAAAATCTATGTTGAATCCTTCAGAAGCATCTGGTGTACCATTGTCACGCTCTTTGGATAGTTTTTTCATTGCTTTCCCATGAGCAAATTTGATTGATTTTTGGAGCATGTGTTAAACTGCATGTAGATTTTTTTATTTTGTGGATCCCCCTACCTTTATGCACATTACATACATTGCAATTTTTTTTCGGTGTTTGCATTTAGGCAAACCACTAATGACCAAGGTTGGTACAAAGTTCCAATAAGCAAAATTAGTGGTAATGGCATATCATCCTTCTACACGTATGACTAAATTGCATAAATGCGAGTTGTACCGCTCTTTCAACATAATTGTTCCTCATATATCAAGTTGTCAATAAATAGAAAGTATTTACTTTTTATAAACTGAGATATTTAATTCACTGCAATCTGGCGGCCTAACGACAAAGATAATAAGGTATTTAATCAACCACTTTCGATATTACCTTATCACTTTCCATAAATATACCAAACGTGTCACTTATTGGCTTGTCTCGGTAAATATACTAAGCGTGTAACGTTTGCTCCAACCAATTAATTTCCTGACATATGATTCTTTCCCTTTCAAAATCTTCGTCTAAGCATTTATGGTACAACAGATATTTCACAAAGCTGCTGAGCTATTTAATTAACTTCAAATCAAAATATCAACGAATTTTTGTAAATAGAAAGATATCTAGCAATATGACTATTGATTTGGACGGTTCATATTTCATCAGTTTTCCGTGTAAAACCAGTACATGCAGGTAGCATTAGCAATGTGTATTGTGTCTTCCATATGTCACATTTTTTTATCCGAAAATTTAGAATTTAATTAATTCAAATTTCAAAATTTTGACAACTAAACAATTTAAAATTTTCAGAATTTCAAAACTAAATTCATCTGGGCTGTCTATTTTATTTTTTTAATTAAAAAATCAAAATAATTCCATCCAAATTGTTTATTTTCTTTTAAAAAAAATAAGAAATTAACTTTAGCTGGTCTGTTCATTCATTTTTAAAAAGTTTAAGGCTTTAATTTCGTCTGAACTATTCATTTCTTTTTTAAAATAAAAAAACCAAAAGAATTCTGTCTGAACTGTTCATTTCTTTTTTTTAATTAAAAAAATCAAAATAATTTCATCCAGATTATTTTTTTTAACAAAATAACAATTGGCTTTAGCTGGTCTCTACATTGATTTTTTTTAATGTTTAAGGCTTTAATTTCATCTTCACTATTCATTTCTTTTGTTTGAAATTAAAAAACCAAAATAATTCCATCCGGATTGTTCATTTTTTAAACAAAATAAAAAATGACTTTAGTTAGTCTGTTCATTCATTTTTAAAAAGTCTAAGGCTTTTAATTTCGATTGGACTGTTCATTTTTTTTAAAATAAAAAACTAAAATAATTACATCCGGACTGTTCATTTCTTTTTTAATTAAAAAAATCAAAATAATTTCATCCAAATTATTTTTTAAAACAAAATAACAAAGTGGCTTTAGCTGGTCTCTTCATTGATTTTTTTTTAATTTTAAGGCTTTAAATTCATCTTGACTATGTATTTTTTTTTAAATTAAAAAAACCCAAATAATTCCATCCAGATCGTTCATTTTTTTAAATAAAATAACAAAGTGACTTTAGCTGGCCTGTTCATTCATTTGTAAAATGTCTAAGGCCTTAATTTTGTCTGGACTGTTCATTTTTTAAATTAAAAATAAAATTAAATTCACATGGACTATTTATTTCTTTTTTTTTAAAAAAAGAAAGTGCCTCTAGCTAGTATGTTCGTTCATTTTTAAAAAGTCTAACGCTTTAATTTTGTCTAAATTATTTTTTTTAAATTAAAAAATCAAAATAATTCCATTTGGATTATTTATTTTTCTTTTTTTTAAACAAACAACAAAGTGACTTTAGCTGGTCTCTTCATTAATTTTTAAAAAGTCTAACGATTTAATTTCATCTCGACTATTCATTCCTTTTTTTAAATTAAAAAACCATAATAATTCATCCGGATTGTTCATTTTCTTTTTTTAAACAAAATAACAAAGTGAATTTAGTTGGTCTGTTTGTTCATTATAAAAAAGTTTAACACTTTAAGTTCGTCAGGACTGTTCATTTTTAAAATTAAAATTAAAAATAATTTCATGCGGATTGTTTATTTTCTTTTTTTTTTTTAAAAAAAAGTGGCTTCAGCTGCTTTGTTCGTTCATTTTTAAAAAGTCTAACGCTTTAATTTCGTCTGGACTGTTTATTTTATAAAAATAAAAAAACCAAAATAATTCCATCCATATTATTTATTTTCTTTTTTTTTAACAAACATCAAAGTGACTTTAGCTGGTCTCTTCATTCATTTTTAAAAAGTCTAACGCTTTAATTTCATCTCGACTATTCATTCCTTTTTTTAAATTAAAAAACCATAATAATTCATCCGAATTGTTCATTTTCTTTTTTTAAATAAAATAACAAAGTGACTTTAGCTGGTCTGTTTGTTCATTATCAAAAAGTTTAACACTTTAAGTTCGTCAGGACTGTTCATTTTTAAAATTAAAAATAAAAATAATTTCATGCAGATTGTTTATTTTCTTTTTTTTAAAAAAAAAAGAAAGTGGCTTCAGCTGCTTTGTTCGTTCATTTTTAAAAAGTCTAACACTTTAATTTCGTCTGGACTGTTTATTTTATAAAAATTAAAAAACCAAAATAATTCCATCCGTATTGTTTATTTTCTTTTTTTTTAACAAACATCAAAGTGGCTTTAGCTGGTCTCTTCATTCATTTTTAAAAAGTCTAATGTTTTAGTTTCGTCTGGACTGTTCATTTCTTTTTTAAATTAATAAACCAAAATAATTCCATTTGAATTGTTTATTTTCTTTTTTTTGAAAAAAACAAGAAAGTGGCTGGTCCGTCAAAATGTCGTGTTAGTCATGTCGTATTGACACGACATGTTAGTCGTATCAAGTCGTGTCGTGTTTACATGACATGTTAGTTGTGTCATGTCAAAACGTCCTGTCATGTTAAGTCGTGTCATTTCAAAACGTCGTGTCGTGTCGTGTCATGTCAAAACGTCATATCGTGTCAAAACGTTGTATTAGTCGTGTTCGTGTTGACACGATGTATTAGTAAAAAAAAAGTAACATATTATCCATGTCAAAAAATGTAATTAATTACCATCTTCTTTAAGATGGTAACATATTTTCATGTCAAAACGTCCATGCATTGGAATTAATTACTATTTGCTTTAATTTCACGGATGTCAAATAAAGGTAACATATTTTCGTGAAAAATCAGACTTTTTACAATGGTCGCGATTTTATTAATTACCATCTATATGATAGTATTGATGGACACAAATCAGCGCTAGATTTATTAATTTCCATGCATACAGTAAATTTTTTGATGCTACAAATGTATCAATTTAAGCAGTCAAACTTTCTTTTTTTTTTCTTACGTTGATGTATCAATTTAGGTAGTCAAAGTTTTTTTTTTCCCTTACATTAAGTGTCAATTGACGTTAAAGACAGCATTCACTGGAATTATCAATTTTCTAGTTCGAAGCCAACATAGTTGTAGCAACAAAGGCCGAAAAACTACTCTCTACAGAATACGACATTGAGAACAAATTATTAGGATTTTCGGTAATTTCGTTGATCTTCCAGTAATTCAAAACTTTCATTGTGTTCATATACATGCCTGCCTGGTTTTGTTGAATTAATTAATGTCTAAAAAGCACACTATGAGTATACAAGCCAAGAACTAAACAAATATTGAATCGGCAACAGATAAATGTTACTGGTACATTATTTCCTCCAAAAGTATGTCATTATATTCTGTAACGTAATGAATAGTTTAAAGGTAACAGATTGCTAGTAACATAACATCTGACATCAATTATACAACTCAATGAAAAGGTCCTGTATATTAGTAGTAGTATCAGTTAAATAAGCACACACCAGCAGTATCAGTGCTTGATTGGCACTTCTCCTTCGGTTCCTATTGCATCTCACATTATCTTCATGTCCTCCTTCACGTTATCTTCAGGAGAAATAAAATTGCACGAAAGACTTGGATTTAGAGCTGATGTGTCGAACTTTTCCTGTGCAGATCAGTTTACAGTAGGTATTAGAGTAAGGATCAACTAATCAAAATCTGGCTTTGTCTGGAACTAGATTACTGACCTGGCCATTTAATGATGTCCATTCTGTAGCTAAAGCATGGCCTCCTTCTGGGGCAATTAGCATTAAATTTGGGACTTGATAACCGACCTGTCCTAGGCATAGTTGGTTTTTGATTTGGAGCTCAAGTATTGACCACTCTGGAGCGTTATCTTCAGGTTCGGCGGTGCCAGAGCTACAGTAACGACCAGATAAGGATACAACAACCAACTGAGGCCAGAGCAATAAGTGAGTGTTGATATTTGATATTTGGAGTTCAAGTATATGATTAACTTAGTTTCTAACTAATTGCTATTAATATGAAGTGGGAAATAAATTTCCAAAGAGACATGATTATCCTTCATCCAACCTAAAACTTGTCAACTAATAATAAATTCTTATGGATGTTGAAAACAGCAAACTAGCAAAGGACCCGTGCATATCTTAATAATTGATTGTCATGTTAATAATTTAAATCTTATCTACAAGAATATAGAAAAGTCTACAGAGAAAGAATCGACAAACCTCAAGATCGCAATCTAAGAGCTACTGCTCACTCAAGCTCACAAGTTTCCCATTAGCCAAGAAATTGGCCCCTTCAAGGGCCCCGGTAGTACTAAAGCTCCAGCACGACCCACACGAACCCTAATCGGATCATGTCAAGACAGAAATAATTACTGAATAGAATACAAGACAAACTTGCAAATTGAACAAACCCCAAAAATTATCAGGATATTATCATGTTGTAAAATTGTGGAGAATAGGAGAAATCAACATCTTATAACCATCTTGATTGAATTGGGTTGTATAGAGGATTCAAATTTTTAAAATTGATGCTACCTTTTTTTTTGCATTAAATTATTTTTTAGGAAGGGAAGATTTCGTTCATTATATTACTAACCCCTCCTCTTTTAAGAAAGGGTGCTTCAGATAATTTTTTTCCACAGAATATGAAATGATAACTAGATCAAACAGAATGTCTCAGGCTTACCTGATCCTTCACATTTGTGACGGCACCGTAATCCCTCCAATCAAAATCCGCAAGTTATCTGTTGGGAGAACTGGTGCCTCACTTGCCGAGCTGAGCACATGCTTCAAACTCTTAGCAGCTCCCTTTTTGAGACCAAGGTAGGTACGGCGGAACTCCGCGGGGGTCATATCAGAAAACTTGGTAATACCTATAGAGGCGGAGAGAGAAGGCTTTTTCTCTCACTTTCGATCTCTCTCTCTCTATCTCTCTGGCAGCGGCTAGGTTTGGAGGAGAACTTCAGTATATAGATGAGACATATAAGATCGCCAGCTGTTTTCGGAGGAGAAGGATTTTTGGAGAGAAGAGGCGGTGGAGAACTCCACGAAATAATCGCCAGCTGTCGACATGGACAATTTTGCCCTTCCGTTATAACTTTTCAGTTTAATTTAACGGAGACATATAAGATCGGAATTGATTTATAGCCGTCAGATCTGCTGATAATTGACGGTCAGTATTTTTTGTGTCCACATTAGAATTTCCCTTATAAATATATATATTAAAGTTTAAATTTATAACGAACTCATGTATCGAGCGAAGCTCAATGTACAACCCTAGTCGTATAATATAATCTGCCTGAATTTTTTGCGCGACGTTTAAAGCTGCCTTCGCTAATTCAGACGTTTGTTTTGTTCAGCGACACCGCATATTTTAGTTTGTATTACCGTGACACGGCATCTGCTCCATTGAATTCTACGCTCCGAAATATGGGCCTTCCGCTCGTCCCTTTAGATGTGTGTTAAAATATTTTTCTATGCATAAATTATTGTGTTATAATATATGTTGCTCAGGGTTGTGTTCCTTTGTGACCTGATTTGTGGAGCCCGCATCATTTTTGCCACAAAAATAATAAAAGGTCCCTTCATTCTTGACACCGATGATTCCTCGTCTTTAATTCTGAAAATTAAGCCTCTCCATAAACGAATCTCTCTCTCTCAAACGTCTCTTCGCTTCTCTCCACAAACCCCCCTCTCTCTCTTAGACAAACGCGGAAACGCTTCTTCGTTTCTATCTCTTCCCCGGTCTAGGTTTTGGGGTAGACAAACTAGGGAGAGTCCAAGAGCACCAAGATGAGAGGAAGAGAAATAAACGAGGCAGATCACAAAGAAGAAAGAGAAAGACAGAGGGTGACCTCCGTGGTGCATCAGTCGGAGAGAACTCAGATCTATCGGCGAGCTCAACTTGGGCCATGGAGTGCAACAGAGAGTGTATTTGATTTGATTTTCTATTCTATTCTTTGATCTGATTTCCTGTTTTTTTGGTTTGGCATAAATCTTTGACTGATTGTGTCTCAGTGTATACATCATTTATGCCAAACAAAATTAGCATACTCTTAGGAGGATTAACGCTAAGCCAATGAAGCTTTTTATGGTACTAATCCTGTTGACTGTTGTCATGAGGATTTGTGCAAATCAGCCGTAATTAAAGATATTCATAACATTCACTGGATTACGCTAAGCCAATGAAGCTTTTTGTATAATCATACTGTGAGATCAAAGCAGAGTGCCAATGCAGGTCATGGGGAACGGCTCCCCATGTAAGTCCTTTTTTTTTTTTTTAATCCCACCGCAGATGGGAAAGGAAAGCAAATCTTTGATTATCTCTCCTTGGATCTGTACAGTTCTGAGATGATTCTGAAGGCAGCGAATATGGGTCGTCTGATTCTCCGCCCCCACTGGTCGATTGGAGGTTCTCCTAGGTCTTTGGCGAGCATATGACAGAGAAGAAGTACAGGAAGGTACATATTTTTTTTCCCATTTTTAGTACTATTTTAGATCTGAAATATTTGTTTTACTGTTGAATTTGAAATTTGCTAGAGTGATTTCCTAGGTTGCTGGATTTGAAATTTACTGAACAAATTGTATGTTTGTAATTCCTTTTTTTTTATCATTTTCTGTGAGTTAGATCATATATATGAATGATTTTTTCTCATATCTTACCTACTGAAATTAATCCAGAGTACTCCATTTGTATTTCTACGAATAAATTGTAATCTAGATTGAAATTTAGTGTGGTTCTACAATTGGAAAAAAGAAATAATGTTGACATCAATGTTTTTTCAAATTTTTTGCTGATTATCAAAACAAAAAAATAAACTAGACCACTCTAGCCTGATATGAAGGATGAATTATTTGAGTATATCTGATATATCTAATTTAATTATACCTATATTAATGATTGGATTTAAATTTCTGAGATTTCCATTAAAAGTTGTGCATGGCCTAGGGGCATTAAATTTGGCCAATGTAATTGTGCATTACGGTTTCAAATAAAGATTTAATTCAATTTTTATCAGATTTGCATTCCAGGTTGTGCACGTCCTAAGGACATTAAATTTTTTTGAAATACATTTAAAATTGTAATTAATGCATAATGATTGCAGTTAATTGGGGTTCTGTCATTCTATGTCTATATATATGATATTCTGTTAGATAATTTGTTGTGTACATTTTCAATAGTGATTTAATTTTCATTTTTTTTGCGGTCCTTCATAAAATGAAGCAGAATAATATTTTAAGAAATATTAAATTTGGAGATATTGTTTTGCACATTGTAGGAATGCAAGGAAAGAGGAGTTACCTGTGTATACACTGTACAACAATTTCTGTTGCTACACTAAGTGATGCATGTTCTTCATAGCAACTGGTGGTTGGCCATACTGAGACCTACACTAAGTGACCTTAAATGATTGCCGCGACTCTCTTGAACCACCTCTAGATAAATATAATTATGGTTTGTCATTTAATATCTCTTAAATCTGTACATACTGGTAATAATAAGGGTAATGGATAAGGCATGTGTTGATATCTAGAAATGAAAATGCATAAAAACAAGGTCATCTAATTGAAAATGAAAAGAAAAGGCATGCGCAGGATATGCTGGTAAGTTATTTACAAATTGTCCTTATATCTGTTGAGACTTCTTCATTACCGGCCTCAAATTTATGCTAATTCTCGATTTGCTCTAGCTGTTTATACAGCAATTTGTTTGAGCTAACTTAACGAGTCAGAAATATGGTATCAAGAAGAGCTTACCCTAATATGGTATCAAGAAAATGTATACATTAGCCATGAATCTGACAATCTGAGATTTTTTGTATTTAATATTTTTTATTTTACCATGATGATAAAGTCTCTTGATTGCTAGGGATTTAAGTGGGTCAGGCTTCAGACCTACTTGGTTTGTAATTTAATACGGAGTTTTTGGCTTTTATCTAGCTTTTAAATATGGTTTTTGTTTAGAAGTCATTTAGTGAACAAGATGTAAGAATGTTGAACTTGACAGTTAATATATATGCCTATGGGCTATATATATTCACAAAAAAAAAAAGTTAAGTGGGTCTGGCTGTTACCGTTTGTTTGTGGTGCATTGGTGCTGAACTACTCTAACAACAAATTCATCTCTTTTTAGGGATTTAGGTATGCGCTACAACTACTAATTAATATTGAGTCAGAGCTGTGAAAAATATTTGTGGAATACTGACCTTTTGAAAGAATATGTTGGATTTTAATTTTTATTGTATTGCTGATTTATGTTGCTGCCCATGGATTCTAATTTATGTTGCTGATTTTTCTCTCTAAACATTTTGTTTTTTATACCGGTACAAATGGCACAGTTTAAAAAATATTTTTTTTCCTTAGGCAAGCACAGCAGTTTCTATATAAACTATGCCTTCCACATTTAAATCTGTCCATCTAGGTTTTCTGATGGTGAATCAAGATGAGACTTCTACATTAATAAATCCGCATGGCTATATTCGTATCAACGTTTTTAACTTTTTTTGCTTCAATTTTGTAGTTGAAGCTTTATTATTTAGTATTTTTAACGTAAAGGGAAGAGCATTTGGAAATTCCAAATTTCTTACCAGGTACTAAATTTTTACAATAATTTATTTTCAGCTACTCAAAGGACCAAGAGAAGAAGGGAGTAACCAACCACTATTTTGCAGGAATATGGACAAAATGGGAGAACAAGAGAGGAATCAATTCTATCGGTAATCCTTCACCCTGTAGAGGATATTAGAAACACTAATTTAATCTTTATTGGTTAAATGTGAACCAATTATTGGGACAAATTTGTGCCAGTATAAGATGCAAGATCCATAATTGGTTATAAAGAGATGAAAATTAATCTTTGTTATTTTTTTGTATGTGTGGTTGAAAATATAAGTTCAAAATATTGTTCATGCATTTCTTTATGATTTCCGGTGTATAACTGCTGTTGCCTTGCCAATTTGATAATTCATGAGTGCTCTGGGGAAATAAATACAAAAAAGGTAGAATTGTATTTTTTTGGTGAAATCATCAACTATTGCTCCTTAATATACCTCACAGGGATTACCTCTGGCTTCTTCAAAAAATGTTTTATCAATAAATTTATGTATGTACTTACAATTTTTTTGTGCCTGCAACCAAAGTTTTATGCTTTCAGTTATATTGTGATTTCTTATTTCAGAACTTTAAATAACTTTTCATTGCTGCCAAAAAAAATTCCAAGTGAGTTCATACGGCCTGCAAGGATTTTCCTCATACTAATTAATGTTAGTATTTATTGAATTTACTTATGCAGTTTTGAAATTTAATTAGGTCTCCTTTTGTTATTGGGGCATCCACTTGATTGAACCTCTTTCAGTAATGAAAAATTAAAGGCCCCTTTGTAAGTTTAGTAATGAGATGAGAACTACACTTTCGCAAATTCCAGGTTCTGTACCGGAGTGGTTTTACTCTATCTTTCTATTTTTCTTTTTCTGCTCAGACGTGTAAACGAGTCAAGGAAATTAATAATGAAATGCTCCAGGGTATTTAACTTACACTTCTCATCATTTATAATATGATAGGTAGGAACCTTGGACCAGAACATTTAGAATGGACAACACGAATGAAGAAAATCAAAGGAATTGCTGCTGGAATTAGTTATCTTCATCATGGTTTTCAAGAGCAGTCTCTCATTTATCCAGGATATCTCAATCCATAACAAATCTTGATTGATGATTCCTAAGATGCTGAGCTCTGTAGTTTGGGTTCTGTAATAGTACTCGACTAGACCAAGAATAATAGAATATTGATATACCCTTACGGCACCACTAATGTAAGTCTTAAAATAGTTATTTGCATCATTTACTAAATTCTATTTTTTGCAGCCTTGCATGATATGATGTATTTTCTTTCCTTTTTTTTGTCTATTTTTATTTCCAAAAGGAAAAGTAACAGTAGCTTCTTTCATATTTGTTTTCTTATGTAATGATACAAGCACCATAAAACTTTTTAAAAAGGCTTTCAAGTTCTTAAATTAAATTTCTAGGTAAATAAAAAAAAAATCAAAATTTAGGAACTTGCCTACATATATTTAGATCAAAAAAGAACAAAGAAAGAGAAAACTAAGGACCAGAACTTAATTATATGTAAATGCAGCTCTAGAGGACTTCTGCCTCGAAAATCAAATATTTTGGGCCTGAATTTCTTTTAAATTGGGATCGAGTTACCAAAATTGAATGTCACTTTTGTTCTTTTTTTTCATCTCATTTGGAACAATTGTTAGTTTTGGCTATTTAGATGCTCTTATTTTAATGTATTCATACTTTTTTTTTTAAAAAAAAGAAACAATTCATTCCAAAAAAAAAAAAAAAAAAAGTTTTACGAGCGATCGGTGTTCATGGAGATAGTGTATAAGAGATCATTGCTATTAAAGTCTGATATGAGATTGAGACTTAATTGAAACATCAGTGCTATTTGAACTTCGGTATTTTCTTGGATTTTTATTAGCAAACAAACAAAAATATATATGCTTTCTTAAAAGTGTAAGTTGTTGCATGTGGAGCTTGCAATTCGAAATACATAGTGATTAATCCAATTTCAAAAGTGTTTTTGACAAAAACGTTATACTTCATACAAACATTATTCCCAAAACAATAATTAAAAGCACATCATTAATCACGCCACGTTATAAAAAAAAAACTACAAATATATATATAAAGTAAATCATTAACAAATCAATAAATTTTATTATAAATAAATAAAAAATAAGCCCACAAAAATTAAATAAATAAATAAATATTAATTCTAAACAAACATTCTTACCATAAATAAATATAATTTATAAAAATATTATATTTTAAATTTATAACAAACTAATATATCGAGTGAAGCTCGATGTCCAACCCTAGTTTAAAATTAACTTAGTAAACTTTACATTTACTACTGACTCAACATAAAACATTATCCATAATACGTTAACTTAAAAAAACATTTATAATCATTCACATCATAAATAAAAATTAAACATTAATCTATACAATGTTAAATTTATTACGTATTTTTATTTCATTAGAAACTTAAATATCGAGTGACGCTTCCTTGTTGTGGCTTGGTCATGCTCAATTCCCTTTAATTTTAGCAATTTTCTGAGTTCATGGTTCCTTTAATTTCACTTACACACCATCACTATTGTTTGGTAACAGGTTCTAATTTGAACTCAATCGATTTGAGTGCTGAACCATGGAGGTTTTTCAATTTCGGCATCTGCTCTTTCATTTCTTCAAGTTAATTACTCAAATATCATTACAAGCACTCCTTGATTGAACCAATTTTGTCTCATTTCCCTCAATTTAGCTATTCTCGAGTTGACAAATTTTATGCAATTGAGCCATCTCTTTTTCGGGTTTACTGAAGAGCAATGAGAGGAACTTACTGTTGGTCTCGAGATTCCCTTCCTCTTGCAATTAAATGTTCGACAAGATAGTATGGTGGAGAGGCGAATTTTGGGTTCGAGTGGCTCAACATCCTCTCAATCCGTGTGTGAACTCGTCCATCGGAGAAGAGGCAAAGGCATCAGAATGAGCAGTGAGCTGTTCCCTGCTACTGGTGTATGTCAGCGTGAATTGCGGAAGGGATGCGACCTCCTGCGTCACGGCATTCGTCAGAAATGGAGCTGTAGGCGTCACAGCGTGCGTCAGACTATCAGAGGCGGGAACAGTCGGAAGAGAAGGAATGAGGCAAAGTGTTTGGGCCGAGAGGAATTTTGGGCTGCGGTTTCCCCCTTTTTTTTATGGGCCTTTCGCTTTGGTTTGATGTAAATTGGGCCGAAACGAAATGGGCTAGAGTAATTATTTGTTATTTGATGTTACACGAATCCTGATGTTTCCATATGCACTGATCTTGATGTCTCTGATGACCATGTGATAATCATACAACTCCATATATAAATATACATGAAATTAATTCCATATATAAATATGCATGAAATTATATAATTATTATCATTTCTTTATTGCATTCAGAGATACGGCTTGCGTTTTCCATGGACTCAAAACGTATATCCCATGCTAAATTAATATGATTTTATTTTTCATATTAATATTAGCACCAACATAATCATTGGGATTTAAAACCATTTATTTTGCCATGATATTGAAAATATCTCCTCCCGATTTATCCGGGATATTCTCAGACTGGTCTGAAGATTTATTTATTTATCATGTCTCTATTCACTGGATTATAGCGGTCTCAAGAATTCCTGTACCGTCGTCCGGTAACTATGATAATATTTTTTAGTTCAACAATATATATATAATTTTAATCAACATATGCAGTCGGTATATTTACATACATTATCAATATACTTAATATTATGCCTCCATACAGTTGATTTTTTATAACACATTGTTAAATGTTCGGAGGAGATAATGGATGTTTGGAGGAAGGCACTATTGTAGCAATAACATAGTGGGAGTTCGGAGGAGATAGCACATATTAATACAGAGATGAGCACAAAACAAACTCCCTTCATCACTATTCTCAACACCTGGTAATAATTAACTAAAAAACAGAAACCGACCCACAAATAGTAGCACCATATAGTATCCCCTGTATAATACAATAATTAACCTAAACTTATAATTTATATAGTTTATCATTTTTTTCATTTCCTCCTTTGCTAAGTTCAACACTTCCACTAAATTTGCATGTCACGTATCAACATCAACATTTCTCAAGGATACAGACAACAGGCTCTATGCCACAATAGCTGGCGACCCAATTAATTATGAATGATTTGAATTGATTGGATTTATTTAATCATATTTATATGTTTTAATTTGTAATATTAAAAAATTAAAAAGATTATACACTTCTTAATTCTTTTAATTTCTTAATATAGCAGAGCTCAAACAAGGTACACACAATGGTTTGGAACATATAGAGCAAATAGCTAAGATAAAATTTAAAAAGTTAAATATAGAACTATTGCATATGGATACTTTAAGAATCAACTGGTGTAAAAACGAAAATGAGGAATCATTATCCAAAAAGGATGAAAGCATTGGTTTCTTCTTTTGTAGGAAAAATATTATAACACCCGTGTAATTTGAGTTTTGAATCTGCAATTTTTTTTATTGTAACATTGGAAATTTAGTTAACGCAAATAAAATTCATATTAAATATGTTTATGGAGCAATCAACATATGCAGTTTATATATTTACATATATTATTAATATTAATATACTTAATAGTATCCCTTCATACAATTAATTTCATATAACACATTGTTGAATTATTGTTAAATATTCATAAGTAATATATATATTTAATTTGAATCCAAGTATGCAGTTTGTATATTTACATATATTATGAATATACTTAATATTATGTCTCAATACTATTGATTTCATATAACACATTGTTGAATATTCGAAGGAGATAATGGGTGTTCAGTGGAAGGTGGTATTGCAGCAATAGGATAATGGGTGTTCAGAAGAGATAGATCATATTAATCTTGAGATGTGCACATAACAAATTCCTTTGAACACTATTCTCAGCACCTGGTAATAAATAACTAAAAAAATGAAAATCATCCCACAAATAGCACCATATAGTATCCCATGTATGTTACAAAACTCAACCTAAACTTACAATTTTTATAGTCTATTATTTGTTTATCTCCTCGTTTGCTAAGTTCAACACTTCCAGTAAATTTGCAAGGCACACATCAACATTAGCATTTCTCAAAGATCTGGACATCAGGCCCTCTACCACATTAGTTGGCAACACAATTTTTATGACTGATTTGAATTGCTTGGATTTATTAAATAATATTTACATGTTTTTTTATTTGAAATCTTAAAAAAAATTAAAAAGATCATACACTTCTTATATATTTTTAAATTCTTTAATTTAGCAGAGCTCAAACAAAGTATACACTGTGGATTGAAATAGATATATCAAATAGCTAAAATAAAATTTTAAAAGCATGCAACTATTGCACATAGACACTTCAAGATATCAATAGGTGTAAAAACAAAAATGAGAAATCCTTATCCAAAAAGATGAAAGCATTTGTTTCTTCTTTTATAGGCAAAATATTATAACACCTGCGTATTTTGAATTTTGAATGTGCTATTTCTTAATTGTAACATTAGAAATGTAGGTACCGCAAATGACATTCTTATTAAATATGTTTACACAGTAATCAACATATGCAGTTTGTATATTTACATATGTTATCAATATACTTAATATTCCTCCATATTATTGATTTCATATAACATATTGTTAAATTATTGATAAATATGCATAAGTAATTTATATTATCAATATAATTAATTATATGCCTCCATACTGTTGATTTGATATAACACATTGTTGAATGTTGTAGGAGATAATGGGTGTTCGGAGGAGATAGCTCATATTAATCCTAATAACAAGCTAGAGCACAAAACAATCTCCCTTAAACACTATTCTCAGCACCTGATAATAATTAAAACAAAAACAAGAACCAACTCACAAATAGCACCATATAGTGTCCACTGTATATTACAATAATCAACATAAGCTTGCAATTTATATAGTTTATTATTTATTCATCTCCTCCATTGCTAAGTTTAATGCTTCTACTAAATTTGCAAGGTATGCATCAACATCAGCATTTCTCAAGGATCCGGACACCAGGCCCTCTGGCACATTAGCTGGCACAACAATTTTTTATGACTAATCTGAATTGCTTGGATTTATTTAATAACTAATAATATTTATATGTTTTTAATTTAGAATAGATACATATGTTCTTTTGCATACATAGAATATTTATCAAAATTTTGTTCAAGTTAAAAACATTTTCGGTTTGCATCAAATGTTATAAATTTCAATGATTTGAAATTTTATATTTTGTACCTGGTAGTTATAAATTTTATATTTTCCATCAAATAATTATATTTTATTGACGTACTCTATTTCAATTAAATTATTGTGAGTCAATAATTTAATTGAAATGCAATATTTCAATAATTTAATATTGTTTAATTAGACGTCAACAATATTTCATTGTTTAATTGAAATGCAATATTTCAAAGAAATTTATTGAAAATCCCAGATACAGATTAATTTACTGCAAAGGTATCTGGGAGTGAAAATCCTGCAGCGAGTCAATACAATAGTAAGAGAGAACGAGAAAACGACTCATGCACCAATACATTCTAAAAGAAAGATACTGGAGAACGAGCCATCATATTAAGAGTGGATGTGAGAAAATGCCAAGTAGGCACAAACGCAATAAGTTGCAACAGATGTTGCAAGTGCAGTCTGGACTTGTAGAAGGTAAAGAATAACTTGTTCAAGTTGATTAAATTCATTCTTTTCTAAACAGAATTACATTTTATAGATGAAGACTAACTTATTTGTTTATTCTTTTAGGTGAGAACAAAGTTGCTGTATGGAAATTTGACGAAGCCACATGTAGAAAAAACTTGACAATCATGGTCATTGTCCATGAATACCCCTTCAATGTTGTGACTCATCATTACTTTAAAGTGTTTTTAAAGAGTCTTCAACCAGAGTTTAGGTTAATATCTAAAAATACACTTAGGTCAGATTGTATTGGGGTGTATGAAAAAGAAAGGACAGATTTGTATGATGAGTTTGGAAAATTAGATTGCAAAGTGAGTTTTTCTAGTGATTTGTGGACAAATAATGCAGGAGATAGGGGTTTCATTGCACTTGTCATTACATAGATATAGTTGGAGAATTAGGAAGAGAATACTTAATTTTAGCCCTCTTTCTTCTCCACACACTGGCAAACACATTGCCGAAGCGTTGCTTAGTATGTTGGTCATATGGAATTTGGACAAAAGGACTTTTAGCCTTGTGCTTGACAATGCATCATCAAATGATGCTTGCATCAGAGAGCTATTGAGTGGATCATTGGTAATAATTTTGTAAATAGTAATTATATAAGTTACCTAATTATATATCAGTCACTAATATCTTATGCATTTTGTTGATATGTAGAAAGAAGCATTGCTCGCAGGTGGTTCTGTTCTAGAAAATAACCTGTCCAATACCTGATTATATATAAGTCACTAATATCTTATGCATGTTTGGTGAACAAATAACTCGTAACTCGTTAGTATTTTCTATCACATGTTATATGGTTTATATTAAGTTAAAATATAAACATATCTATCCCGTCCATATTTTCCATCACATGTCGTATAACCTAGTATAGATATGTTTTTTTTAATTAAACATATTTGTGTTCATATCGACAAAAATAAAATATTAACGTAAATCTAAATAAAATTAAATTCAAAATTATATCTAACTTAAACTAATATATGAGGTTAATCTTTGCCATCACAATATCGAGGGGAATAATAAATTACGATAAAAACAGCATAGGAATCGCCATTATCCTGTTGTCCTGGCAGTCCGAAATTACTACTATTATTAAATATTTCATTGATTTACTAAAAAAGCTTATTTAATTATAATATTTATTAATAATAAAAAATTCGGGAAAATATGCAAATGCAAGGACCTGAAAATTTATTTATGACCTACAATCATTTTGTGGTTCTGAAAATGAAATTGCTACTTCAAACTTCAAATTTTTTTCCTGGCGCTATGGCATTTAATTATATGCTTCCCAAAAATATATTTCTGTTATAGTTTTTTTTTTTTTTAAAATATTGATACTAGATGCCTCATATATGCCCCGCAAGAAATATATATATAAAAGCCAAGATGTATTTTCTGACTGAACTGATGATTAAATTACTTTTTATGATTACGCTAGAGTTTATTCAAATATGTGTAAATAGTAGACAATAGGACTATCAAATCTTTCTTATTTAGATATTTTAAATAAGACCTAGCGGTCACAGTCCATAAACCTACTAATACATAGTTTGAAAAGGAAAAAAAAAAATCCGCATGATGACGAAGATCAGTTGCCCTGACAACTCATCACTCCATCCACGTGAGAGATGCTCTATTAAACAAGCTAGCATTCATTTATTAATTCTTTAATGTAGCAGAGTTCAAAGAAAGTATACACCATGGTTTGGAATAGATTAAGCAAATAACAAAGATAAAATTTAAAAAGTTAAAACATGAAACTATTGCATATAGTTACTTCAAGAAATCAACAACGGTAAAAACGAAAATAAGAACTCTTTATCCAAAAATAATGAAAGCATTGGTTTCTTATTTTGTAGGGAAAATATCATAACACCCGCGTAATTTAAATTTTGAATGTGTTATTTTTTTATTGTAACATTCAAAATGTAGGTAACGCAAATAAAATTCATATTAAATATGTTTATGGTGTAATCGACATATGCAATCTGTATATTTGCATATATTATAAATATACTTAATATTATGCCTCTATACTGTTGATTTCATATAACACATTGTTGAATTATTGTTAAATATGCATAAGTAACACACACACATATATATATATATAATTTTAATCAATATATGCAGTCGGTATATTTACATACATTAATATACTTAATATTATGCCTCCATACAGTTGATTTTTTATAACACATTGTTAAATATTCGGAGGAGATAACACATATTCATACAGAGATGAGCACAAAACAAACTCCCTTGATCACTATTCTCAACACCTGGTAATAATTAACTAAAAAACAGAAACCGAACCACAAATAGTAGCACCATATAGTATCCCCTGTATATTACAATAATTAACCTAAACTTATAATTTATATAGTTTATCATTTGTTCATTTCCTCCTTTGCTAAGTTCAACACTTCCACTAAATTTGCAAGTCACGTATCAACATCAACATCAACATCAACATTTCTCAAGGATACAAACAACAGGCTCTCTGCCACAATAGCTGGCGACACAATTATTTATGAATGATTTGAATTGATTGGATTTATTTAATAATATTTATATGTTTTAATTTGTAATATTCAAAAATTAAAAAGATTATACACTTCTTAATTCTTTTAATTTCTTAATATAGCAGAGCTCAAACAAGGTACACACCATGGTTTGGAACATATAGAGCAAATAACTAAGATAAAATTTAAAAAGTTAAACATACAACTATTGCATATGGATACTTTAAGAATCAACTGGTGTAAAAACGAAAATTAGGAATCATTATCCAAAAAGGATGAAAGCATTGGTTTCTTCTTTTGTAGGAAAAATATTATAACACCCGTGTAATTTGAGTCTTGAATCTGCAATTTTTTTTATTGTAACATTGGAAATTTAGGTAACGCAAATAAAATTCATATTAAGTATGTTTATGGAGCAATCAACATATGCAGTTTATATATTTACATATATTATTAATATTAATATACTTAATCTTATCCCTTCATACAATTGATTTCATATAACACATTGTTGAATTATTGTTAAATATTCATAAGTAATGTATATATTTAATTTTAATCAACGTATGCAGTTTGTATATTTACATATATTATGAATATACTTAATATTATGTCTCCATACTATTGATTTCATATAACACATTGTTGAATGTTTGAAGGGGATAATGGGTGTTCAGAGGAAGGTGCCATTGCAGCAATAGGATAATGGGTGTTCGGAAGAGAATGCTCATATTAATCTTGAGATGTGCACATACAAATTCCTTTGAACATTATTCTCAGCACTAGGTAATAATTAACTAAAAAAATGAAAATCATCCCACAAATAGCACCATATAGTATCCCATGTATATTACAAAACTCAACCTAAACTTACAATTTTTATAGTCTATTATTTGTTTATCTCCTCGTTTGCTAAGTTCAACACTTCCAGTAAATTTGCAAGGCACGCATCAACATTAGCATTTCTCAAAGATCTGGACATCAGGCCCTCTACCACATTAGTTGGCAACACAATTTTTATGACTGATTTGAATTGCTTGGATTTATTAAATAATATTTACATGTTTTTTATTTGAAATCTTAAAAAAAAATTAAAAAGATCATACACTTCTTATATATTTTTAAATTCTTTAATTTAGCAGAGCTCAAACAAAGTATACACTGTGGATTGAAATAGATATATCAAATAGCTAAAATAAAATTTTAAAAGCATGCAACTATTGCACATAGACACTTCAAGATATCAATAGGTGTAAAAACAAAAATGAGAAATCCTTATCCAAAAAGATGAAAGCATTTGTTTCTTCTTTTATAGGCAAAATATTATAACACCTGCGTATTTTGAATTTTGAATGTGCTATTTCTTAATTGTAACATTAGAAATGTAGGTACCGCAAATGACATTCTTATTAAATATGTTTACACAGTAATCAACATATGCAGTTTGTATATTTACATATGTTATCAATATACTTAATATTCCTCCATATTATTGATTTCATATAACATATTGTTAAATTATTGATAAATATGCATAAGTAATTTATATTATCAATATAATTAATTATATGCCTCCATACTGTTGATTTGATATAACACATTGTTGAATGTTGTAGGAGATAATGGGTGTTCGGAGGAGATAGCTCATATTAATCCTAATAACAAGCTAGAGCACAAAACAATCTCCCTTAAACACTATTCTCAGCACCTGATAATAATTAAAACAAAAACAAGAACCAACTCACAAATAGCACCATATAGTGTCCACTGTATATTACAATAATCAACATAAGCTTACAATTTATATAGTTTATTATTTATTCATCTCCTCCATTGCTAAGTTTAATGCTTCTACTAAATTTGCAAGGTATGCATCAACATCAGCATTTCTCAAGGATCCGGACACCAGGCCCTCTGGCACATTAGCTGGTACAACAATTTTTTATGACTAATCTGAATTGCTTGGATTTATTTAATAACTAATAATATTTATATGTTTTTAATTTAGAATAGATACATATGTTCTTTTGCATACATAGAATATTTATCAAAATTTTGTTCAAGTTAAAAACATTTTCGGTTTGCATCAAATGTTATAAATTTCAATGATTTGAAATTTTATATTTTGTACCTGGTAGTTATAAATTTTATATTTTCCGTCAAATAATTATATTTTATTGACGTACTCTATTTCAATTAAATTATTGTGAGTCAATAATTTAATTGAAATGCAATATTTCAATAATTTAATATTGTTTAATTAGACGTCAACAATATTTCATTGTTTAATTGAAATGTAATATTTCAATGAAATTTATTGAAAATCCCAGATACAGATTAATTTACTGCAAAGGTATCTGGGAGTGAAAATCCTACAGCGAGTCAAGACAATAGTAAGAGAGAACGAGAAAACGACTCATGCACCAATACATTCTAAAAGAAAGATACTGGAGAACGAGCCATCATATTAAGAGTGGATGTAATAAAATACCAAGTAGGCACAAACGCAATAAGTTGCAATAGATGTTGCAGGTGAAGTCTGGACTTGTAGAAGGTAAAGAATAACTTGTTCAAGTTGATTAAATTCATTCTTTTCTAAACAGAATTACATTTTATAGATAAAGACTAACTTGTTTGTTTATTCTTTTAGGTGAGAACAAAGTTGCTGTATGGAAATTTGACGAAGCCACATGTAGAAAAAACTTGACAATCATGGTCATTGTCCATGAATACCCTTCAATGTTGTGACTCATCATTACTTTAAAGTGTTTTTAAAGAGTCTTCAACCAGAGTTTAGGTTAATATCTAGAAATACACTTAGGTCAGATTGTATTGGGGTGTATGAAAAAGAAATGACAGATTTGTATGATGAGCTTGAAAAATTAGATTGCAAAGTGAGTTTTTCTAGTGATTTGTGGACAAATAATGCAGGAGATAGGGGTTTCATTGCACTTGTCATTACATAGATATAGTTGGAGAATTAGAAAAAGAATACTTAATTTTAGCCCTCTTCTTTCTCCACACACTGGCAAACACATTGCCGAAGCGTTGCTTAGTATGTTGGTCATATGGAATTTGGACAAAAGGACTTTTAGCCTTGTGCTTGACAATGCATCATCAAATGATGCTTGCATCAGAGAGCTATTGAGTGGATCATTGGTAATAATTTTGTAAACAGTAATTATATAAGTTACCTAATTATATATAAGTCACTAATATCTTATGCATGTTTGCTGATATGTCGAAAGAAACATTGCCCACAGGTGGTTCTGTTCTAGAAAATAACTTGTCCAATACCTAATTATATATAATTCACTAATATCTTATGCATGTTAGATCGGCATCGACATTATGAACATCTTCTTCTAATATAGCTTCTATTGGTATGGCCTCACACTCAGGAAATTCTTCACCAATTGTTGCGTGTACCCAAGCCGTATCACGCTCAGTTTGGTTTCCACGACCAGTATTTGCAAACCGTCCCCCGCGCTGAGGTCCAGTCCGACCACCACCGCGACCACGTCCCGCACCATTTTGTCCCTTAGTAACCGATCCTTCAATCATACTTGGCCCACCACCTTCAAAAGTTGAGCCGCCAAAACGATTCAAATATTTCGGGCAACTTGCGGCCCAATGATTCGGTGATCCACATACACTACACCTTCCTCCATGATAAATGCAAGGGGTAGAATAAGACCGCTGTCATGTTTTGCAGTAGTAACGGCTAGCTTGAGGACCCATATTGACAATAGGTCGTTGAAAGATCATGTTCGTTGGCTGCCTACTAGGGACAACGGTACCTCGAGCTTGAGGAAATGACCTGCGTGCACTACCGCCAACTGTCTTCTAATTTTCCTGCCTTGATCTTTCACGTGCTGCCAACAAACCCTCTTGAAACTATGCTTTATCCATTAAGTATTCAATAGACGTACCCTGATAAGTGTCCACCATACTTGCTAATCCCGGATTCAAGCCAAGAATGAACCTTTCACGTCTCCACCTAGGATCTGCCACAAGATCAGAGGCATAACGAGAGAGTCGAATAAATGTCTCTCCATATTGACGGGTTGACATCCCTGTTTGAGTAAGAGTTTTACAACGCCTTCTTAGTTCTGCTTGTTGTGTTTATCCCATGAAACGAGCACGGAACACATCCGTGAACACTTCTTATGGAATGTTACCGCCTTCTCCCTGATGTTGGGGTTGTTGAGAGGCCCACCAATGCCTAGCATCCTTTTCTAAGCGAGTAGCAGCCAGTTCTGTCCAATGCTCAATTGGAGATCGAGCAAGGCGAAAAGTATCTTGCACGGCTAACAACCATTCTTCAGCTGCCTCATAGCCACCGTTTCCATCAAATTTCAGAGTTTGATGACGGTTAAACTCATGATAAGCGACAGTAATAGGATCAGGAGCTGGTTGGGCCTGTCCTGCTCCTTGTCCAGCAAGTTAAACAAAGTTCGCCCAAAACTGCCAAGCCAACACAGCTGGGTCTAATCCAGGATGAGCAGGGTTTACCGGAGGAATAGGTTGTTCCTGTTGCACTGGGGGTTCTTGTCCACGATTGGCCCTTCTGGTTCTAGGTCGTCCACATCCACGTTGAGCTGGTCCTTCCATGACTGACAAACAAAACACAGTAGACTAAGAACTTTGTGCAATCAACAATTAATGTTCCCAGTCCGACTCAACCTACTCGACACTCGTTCCTAAAGGGTAAGGAATACAGTGATCGTGGACCCGCTCTGATACCACCGAAGAATGTCACACCCCGAACCAAATCAACATACGGGAAGGACAACCCCGCCACGTGTATATACCCTGCTATATACACGTAAGGCTATACATGGTACAATAAACAATCACACAAATCACAAGATAATGCCACAAAAGTACTTATTATAACAAGTTTAGTACATGAAAAAGGTCAGCTATTACACAACAAAAGGTTTTATCTTTATTGAGCAAAAGGGTACATAACGTAAAAGAAACTAGTAGTTTGTGGCATCACCGTCTTCAGTTGGGTCACCTAAAGGATATTCCTCACCGTCTGTTGGACCTGTACCTGGAATCCACAATTTAATTTGTGGAGTGAGTACGTGAATACTCAGTGTGGTAATATAATCTAGCCTATTTGGGATTATGTTATTCAAAAGATAAGAACTTATATATAAATTCATGTTAATCCTGTCTGAAAGACTTAATTGAGATAGTATAAGAGAGTGTGATTTGCTATACTTTTGAGAAATATCATATAATAAAATACGAGAGTTTCCACCTTACATTGCTCTAACCCTGCGGGAATAATTCCTGTGCCAAATCCACCTTACCTGTCTCGGTCCTTATAACTATGTTATGTGCCTATATGGGAATGAATCCCATGTCTTTACTAACTTGTGCTTTCTGACAGAACCTGTGCTTATTCGATCCTACCCACGAGTGTATACCTAATGTATAGACACTCGACCCTAATTGCTTCTGCCCTCCACCGTGCACTAAGTGGGGGCTAGTATACTCCAGTACTGGGCTACCACCGCGGAGTTCCTTGGGGTAGTCCGCTTCCACACACCTAAAGGTCCTAGCCAGTCCAAACGAAAGGAATATATATACCAAATGACCGCTAAACTGTCTAGGGCCGAATAGCAGAGTAGATCAGTATGCGTTGCCCGTGATCGCTATCATAAGAAGGCCACTGGCATTAGCTGGGGTGCAATCTCCCGATAATGGAAATCCCGGGTAAAACAACTTAACTACTCGGTCTCATTCTGTTTCACTTATGTTATCCATTTTCAGTTATTCCATGTTACTTTCATAATTCATAATCAAATTTAATAGTTCCTATCAAAAAAATAACAAAATCTCAAAATCTCAAAAGACATCCACACCTGGAATTGACGAGGTTTAAAAGAAACTAGTCTTCAAAAAGCTTTGTATATTATTTTGTCGTTGGAATAGTCGTTCTCTATTGGTCCCGCTAAGTCCGACTGAATACCTGATGTAACTAAATTCGTCAAATGCTAGTTTAACGGAATCTAAGTTAACCCTCATTTAGTTTTGATTTTGGCTTATCCAAAAGTTAAACCAGACTTATCACTTAGTTATGCATGATTTTATTTTATTTATTTATTATTATTATTATTTTAATATTATATAAAGATTACACTTTTAATATCTCATGAATAAATTTGTTATGAAGCAATTAGCCTACTAGTTGGATTATAAAAATCATAAGTTCCTAAAATAGTTATATAAACTTATAAGAAATTGAAAGATTTAGAAATTGACTTGACTTTGAAATATTTGCCAAACTTGCTAACCGACCATCCATTCATTTACTCAGCTATTAATAATATTCTATGTTGTATGCACCTATTGAATTCCATTAGTCCAAGTTCTCATTATATATTTTTATTTCATCACGAAAACCAAGCTCGGGATTAAACTTTTAATAGAATTTATTTACCTTAATGTAATTTAACCATGTTAGATGTCCAAAATAGAAGTTGGGTTCAGTATAGAATACGAGTCTGAATTAGAACAATATAAGATCGGAATCAACACATAAATCATTTTCAAATATCCGTTTTAGTATGTCTAGATTACAGTCATATGGGATCGGTGTATAAAAACTAGTAGAAGTTCATGAAATATTTGTCCGAACCCACTATCCTTTCTTACCAGCAAACAAACCAAGTGCTGGTCTTAACTATCACCAAGATCATACGCTCATACCTCACGAGTCAAAGAGAAGGAATAGAGAATAAATGATTAATTGAAGGAGATACCTCAAATAACAATTAGCAAGATCAAAACCACCAAGTCCTACCTCACCGTCACTTGACCCCCTTCTTCTCACTAGTCGCCACAGATATTACAACAAGAAAAAGAAAGAAATTGCATTGATTGTGTGATGCGTGGCAAAGAGAAGGGTGATGACTATATATACACACCACAAATAGACAGTCAGCATGATGTTGTGGTTTCCAATCGGAAAAGAACACATGTCAAGAATATAAGAACAAATGTTTTATGGCGGTAGAATGGATAAGGATGACTGGATGAGTGAAAATAAAATAGAGAGAGAAAGTTTGGAATCCAGATTTTTAATCAATGGTTGAGAAAATTCAACACAATGTTCCTAAGATCCAATGGTCCGAAAGGATTAAATATTCAATTAAAAGCTAGATATATATCGGAAGTTAATTATTATGCTATAAAAAGAAAACAAGTTTATATACTAACGTTTTACTTAATAAAACGTAATTTACATAATTACAAGCTAATTTAAATGATAATTTATTTTAGAAATTATTGATATGAAATTTAAGTATATGTAAAATAATCAAGAATTTTGAGAATAAAAAATTAAAATTAACTTGGCCAAAATCAAAGCAACATTTTTTTTTATATAATTAAAATGTGTCTAGTACATAATTGACAGAGTATCACAGTATCTCATTTTATTTTATTTTCTCTTTGATGCAGCGCCACTATGGAAGGTTCACCAACCGCTTGTAACAAGGTGACTGTTTTGAAGAATTTCTGAGAACTAATGATTTTCAATTTTTTATTTTTGTAGATATCAAGCGGTTGTAGATTCTTTAGCTGGTACGATGTATGTACCCGTTCAAGACCGAGATAAGGAAGTAATTAATAGACTTATTAATCGGTTAAATAAACTCGAAAAGGAGAAGGATCAGGATGGAAGGAAAAAAAATTCTCATTATAATATTAGTTGGTTTACTTGTTTTAGTGTCTTTTTGTTGTTTGGTAGAGTGTTTGTTTAACTTCTTGTATGGAAGAAAAATGCTCTGAAAGAGACGAGACCAGTAGCTGCAATTTAGGCTAACAATTTTTTTGTTGTTGTTGTTTTAGTGATGTTTAGTATTCTATTTAAATTAAGCTTGTCTGGGACGATATTGTGCAGTCAATGTAAATTGTTTGTTATTTAATTAAGCTTATCTGAGAATGAAGTTTCTATTTTTCAGCTCTGTAATTGGTTTGGTTAGTATGTTTCTTTTATTTAACTCATTGTATTGTACTACTAAAAAAAGGGCTGGTAAGTTCGTGCACTTGTACAACAAATTTGAAATGCTATTCTTTATTTAGCTCATTGATTTGATTCTGTACATGGTTGAATGCTTTTTTACTTTAATTTTCAGTGGTAATTCTTGAAAAATCAGTTATGTATTAGTTAAGCTTTATCTATTTCCATACTGAGCACCTCATGCTACTCAAAAACATTCTGATTGGTACTCAAACCTTTCCCATCTGATGAGTCCTTTTGAAATTGGTGCCTAAGTATGGTACAAGGCAATACCTATGCATAATACAAGACAGTAACTAAGTAGATAGCATACTTATTCATTTTGATCATGTATCTGGTACATAAAATAAGTTATATCGTTCAAGGAAATAAGCATTCAGTAGGTTGCATACAAAGATTAGTATAAAATGCTAAAAGAACATTTGCTTAAAAGAACATCAAAGAACATTTTGACTACTCTGTACCATTCATGTGCATGGAACCACTTTTTACTATTTCTTAAAAGAACATTATTCCATTCAAAAATAAAACAAACATCAAAGCACATATTACAAAATCACCCAAAAAGTTTGCTAATCACCAAATTGCCTCATTCACTCTCTCCTCTATCATGGATTAATGGCTGACATGTATGGATTAATTTCCTTATTTCCTTATTTGTAAAATTACATCCTAGAATCTGCATCCAAAGAACCTTCTACCAGGATTAGAAGTCATCCATGCAGTTTTGAAAATGGCCAGCTCGTTAGAATGGCAAAACCATTACTCACATTTGATGAACCTTCCATGGAGCTACAGTCTACAAGATATGAAGTTTGGTATAAAAAATAGTCACAAAAAGATAGCTATAAATTTTTTTATGTAATACTAGTAAACCATGACAGTAAGATCTGTACCATTTTTTTTTTTATGTAATACTAGTAAATGAAGGTTTGCTTCTAACAGCTGCTGTCAGCATCCTAAAAAAAACAGATCGGTACCAATTTACCAGCTTCGATAAGTAGGCTACTGACACCAAAAATAGCAAGGGAAAAATAGAAAATTAAAGACTAAAAGATAGATAGGTACAATAAATTAGTTTTTGGTTTTCTCTATTTATTCAATGGTTCATCGTGCTGAAGTTCTCTTTCACCAATTTAATGGTTAATAATTTGAAATTTATGATAAGGTTGAGCTGAAATAAACAAGCTAATTAATTGCCATAACTATTTAATTCAAGAAACAATATGTTAACAATATAAGGTTGATGTTAAATAAAGCCACTGTTCCTATTCCGTATTTCTCAACAACGGGCAGCTGATAAGGACAAAGATTGAGAAATCATAGTCTGTACAATCATAGATACGAGATATATTCCAAAAATCAACCCTCACAATTAACCCTTGAGACTAGGTAGAAGAGAGAGTGAAAGAGGGAGGCGAGAGACCAAGTACCTTTCAAAGCTCCGATGAGAGAGAGGCGAGAGAGACAGCTGCTTCGACTTGCTTGCTTTAGCAAGAAATGTGAGGAGACGAAGAGAGGCGCCACTAGGTGAGCAAGAGGAGTTCCGATGAAGATCAGTGGCTCGGCTAGGAGAGAATGAGCGGACTGGAAGAGAGATAGGTGAAAGAGAGCAGGATCGACGAATCTAGGTTTTCATCCGTAAGAGAGAGGTTTGTTCAGAGAAGGGAACCATTTAGTCGGGACAGGGGAGCAATTAGTATGCACAATAGGTTTTCTATATATATATATATATATATATATATATATATATATATATATTAGCAGAATTTTCTAGCTTGTGAACAAAGAAAGTCTTATACTTGTTAGATGTAGAACAATGAAATTCAACATACACTGTACACCAGTAAAACTGAAAACTTTATGGCATAATTTCACAACATGCCTTTGTCAGATTAGAATGACCATATTTAGTTACAAAAAGAGCCTGTGACTGAGACAATGATTTAAAATTAGCAGGAATTGGCAAACAAATCAGCAATCAAATGTTTTGTTTTATTGTGGTTAGTTGTTTGTGCGCTGCAGGTTGCTTGCGTTTTGATTTTGCTGGGTTAAGTTCTGTGCCAAATTCATCAATTAGAAGAGAGAATGAGAAAAATCTATACCTTGTATGCTAGCAAACTTCATCACGGAAAGACCACATGACGGGCATGGCACGAGCGGCAAATCTGAATGAAACGACGATGCATGGCAGCGATTGGCAAGGAGACACGGAGGAGTGGAGAAGCCTAGGTTTAGAGTTTAGAGAGAGGGGCAAGGCGAAGGAGTGGAGGAAGGCTTTTAGAGAGAGGGGTTTACAGAAGAAACGACGAAGAGATGAAGCTTTTAGAGTTTTCCAGTGGATTCGCCTGCGAGATCTATAGCTAACTGACTGGGTTCTAAGCTTTTTACTTTGGGAAAGGGTTCATCTAATCGAAGAGAAGAGGAGAGGAGAAGAGAAGAAGAGACGACGAAGAAATAGGGAATTGCTCATGGCACTCCCCACTTGCTCATTCACTCCCTCATTTGATCAAAATATCTTTATTTTTAGAGTTGAAGTCAGAGAAAATCAAATGAAAGAGAAGAATATTTTGATCAAATAGAAGAGTGAATGAGCAAGTGGGAAGTGACCTGAGCAATTCCCGAAGAAATAGATTGGGTTCTAACTTCTAAATTCTAATCGACTCGACTGGGTTATCAACTTATCATGAATTGGACTCACTTCGACTCCACTGGATTCGACTGGGTTGTCATGCATTGGACTCGGTTCGACTCCACTGAGTTATCATGAATTGGACTCAGTTCGACTCCACTTGAGTAAAAAAATGATAATAAAAGTTTAAAAGAAAACACCACAGGTTTGAAAGATAATTGGCATTTTACCTTTAAAGAGCAGCTCCAGAAAGAAATACCACAAGGACACCTTCGAGGGTGCGTTTGGCATCTTTGAGGTTAGTTCTAACCTTGGTTAGTGACTAACTTTTCCTAAGGTTAGTTTACTAAATGAGTTGTGGTTAGTACGGTTAGCGACCAACCAATGTCTAACTTTCTAATCATGCAAAATGGTGAGTTAGCATTTTCCCCTTGTATTAACATGGAGAGAGAAAAGATTAAAGTAGTTCTTTTCAATTTTTTAATGTTGATTATATACATTTAAATAATCCTTAATATAATTATTAATAATTATTATTAGTTAATAATAATTAATAGTAATTAATAATTAATAATAAATGATAACTAATAATTAATAATGATTAATAATAATTAGTAACTAATAATTAATAATAATATATAATAAGTAATTAATAATTAATAATTAATAATAGTTAATATAATAATAATTAAAGTAATTAATAATTCAAAATAAATAATATTAATAATTATGGTAATATTTATAATAATTAATAATTGATAATAATTATAGTAATAATAATTAGTAATTAATAATAATCGTAAAATTATAATAATAACGATATTCAATAATAGTTATTATAATAACGATAATAATAAATAATAATGGTTTATTTTTTATAATTTATAGTTAATAATTAATAATATTTTTTATTAAAATTAAGAGTTATTAATAAATAAAATTAATAATAGTTAATAATAATTACATCACTAATAGTTGCTAACCTTAATACTAATCTCAACATACCGCGCCAAACAACATTCACTAACCTTAAGTTAGCACTAATCCCATCAAATCACTACCCTCACCATTCTATCCCTCTAACCCCAAAAAGTACTAAACTTACACCACTAACCATACTAACTCCTGTTTTGCCAAACGCACTTAGTGTAGAAGAAAAGTTCAGAACATGTGTCGAATAAAAGTGTGGGAAAAAAATATAATAAATAAAAAGGGTTATATTATGTGTCGAATAAAAGTTCAGAACGGTGGAATGATATGCAATATGCCTGGGTTATCAACGTTCCACAACAAGTTAGAGCATAAGACAATGGTTCGTTCATTCTGAAGGTTCTCATTTGCAAGTTGCTTAATAAGCCGGTACCATCTTCTTAGGTAATTTACATAAGGGATTATGTATTTGCTAATATGAGATTAGATAAAGGGAATAAGGGATCTTTAAATATAATGTTGATGATGAGGGCCTAGAACCTAGGATATCAAATAAATTTGTAAACCTAGAGCTAACCTCACTAGTCGTTTTAGTTAAGCTTTAGGGTCGAATCCAAGGAACGGTACAATTGATTACTAGACTTTACTTCCTCACGAAAGCTAGACAATTAATTTTTTTATGAGATTTTAGTTGATTAAATCTAAAAATGCAAGTAAATAAATATTTTTGGATATTTTAATTATCTAAAATAAATCTAAATGCTTAAAGAGATATTTTTTGTGTTTTAACAGTATAAAAGACGTCTTAGAGTTCAGGTTTCACTTTAGTTTGGACTCTAGAACACAGGACTTGTCACTTTCGTGAATAGAATAGTATTTTTCAAGCGATCAACTCTCTGTTCGGTCCGAACCAGCATCAGTTCGGTCCGAACAGAGGGCGAGAGTGTGTATTGTTGACTTTTTATGATATTTTATGCTTTGTGCTAGGGTTTGTTGGCTAAACCTTGATTTGCTAAACCTCAGCGTTCGCTTGTTGGACTAGTAATTGGTTTAATCACAACCTAACCTAATTAGATCAATTAGACCACAACTTTTGGTATAGGCGTTAACTAATCTAAATTTGTTTGTTGGATTTCTTAAGGATATTTAGATGTCTTTTGAACTATCTAAAAATTACACTTTTGATGCCAATTAATCTCTCCTTTCAGATCTATGATTTATCCCATCTACTTGACTCAAATTAACTTGATTATCCTAACTTAGGCTTAACTAAATGCGGCCGTACATCTAGAAGTTGATTAGAGATTCACAAGCAATTCAAAGGAAGTAATTAACATAATTCTCAACAAACAAATCACGAAACATATTATAGTATATCAAGTCAAAACATCCATCCAAATTTACGTTACTTTCCTACTCCTAAGACAACATAAATCTAGCCCAACATAAAAGCAAAACAAGATACAAGCTCCACCAAATCAAATATCAAGAGAAAGGAAGAAATAAACCAAGTATCGCTTCTAACTCAAGATACCGAACGTCTAGAGCCGTGGTTGGATTGATTCTGCCGCCGTCGCGTCTAGAATTGCTCCAAAGATGATGCCGTGGTCGTGCTCTGCTGCAAGAGGTGAAATCCCACGCCTTTCGGTGCGAGAACGGTGGTGGAAAGGTCTCAAAACGTGGTAGATGGTGGAATTTCATGGTATGGTGGCTTCTCCTCTTCCTTCTGGCCTAGGGGTGCATTTATATTGATCTCCACGCACATAGAAAGATAATTGGAGCACCAAGAAAAGAAAACTTGCCAAAAGAACCAATTTTCCCGCATAAAACTTGTCATTTGAGCTCCGTCGGTGCTCTGTTCGGTCCGAACAAGATCCTGTTTGGACCGAACAGAGGAGAGAAAATCCAGCAGTGGCGGCTACAGTGCAATTCGGACCGAACTACTGTTCATTCGGATCGAACAGTAAGCGTGATATTCAGATTTTGATCTCCGCTAGTATTTCGGCCATAATTCCTTCATCCGGACTCCGATTGAGGTGATTCAAGAATCGTTGGAAATCTTAGGATGAGCTCTACAATGCTACTAGTTCCACTTAGTGATTTTCTTCTCCTAAGTCTACCATTTTATACAATAATTATGTGTGATCCATCGAATTTCTGCAATACAATACAAATACCATGGCAGTACCCAAATCTAGACAAATATAGCACAAAGCACATGAAAGCACAGTGAATGTAAGGGTTTGAGCTACCATTTAAGTATAAAGTTCGGCAAAATATAGATATAAATATGACATATCAGTTGACAACTTGTAATAAGTACATTCTATAAGGAACATTACTATGTAATAAGGCATTAACTTTTATTGCTTTAAGCGAGTATATAGTAACTGTGTATATAGTTTTTGTAACTTTGTATTTGGTACTGTAAGTATTATTGATCGACGGATTTCATATAGATATTTCAATCCTTTTAGGCCTCAAATTACAACTAAATATCTGTGTTTTAGTTAGATTTTGATATATTTAGGTTTGTTTTAATTAAGTTTGAGTCAAAGAAGGAGTTACTACCATAATCTCTATTTTTATGCAGATTTTGGACAAAAACATGACTTGGATGAATCAATAATGATGTAGAGCTCGTTGTAAGCTTTCCAACGGTTCTTGAATCACCTCAATCGGAGTCCGGATGAATGAGATATGGGCAAAATACTGACATGACGTAGTGCTGAAATTTTTAGAACGGACCGTTCCAAATCAGAACGGTCCGCCCCAACTAAAATTGCCAGAAATAGCAGGATTGCCCGTTTTAGATGCTTGGGACGACCCGTCCCATATTAGAATGGTCCGCCCCGACAGAAATCGCAAAAATTCCCAGAAATAGTCCAGAGTTGCCAAATTTAGAGTTCTATTTTGTCATGGCGGTTCCAATCTGTTTCTAGTACTTCCAGAACGTGTCTTCTGCTATTTCCACCATCTCTACACATTTCTAATGCCTATTAAAACAGAGTTTGAGGGGATTTTAAGATATACAAGAGAGGAGTTCAATTCTAGATCCAAGTTGAGATTATTTATAGTTCTATTTGAGAGAATAGTCTCAGGTCAGGATCGTGGCAGCGCCGAATCGACCGGTTTGTGGCAGAAACATGACGTTTCGATAGGAGGCTCCGACATACAAGAGGAAGCAAGGACATATTGGGTTTTATTCTTCCTTTATTTCCTATTTCTCTTTGTTTTTCATGATGCCTTTTAGTTGTTGAGTTGATTGTTCTAGGACTATGGTTGTAAACTTTTCTACTTAGTTGCTTGTTTTGATTTGAATATTTAGTTAATTAATTAAGTTAAGTTATGTTTTATCTCTTGTGATTCGATTGCTTTATTCTATTGCTATGCTTGATTTGAATTATTAATTGATATACCTGTTAAGCGATGGCCACGTTTGATAGTAGGTAGCAATATTGATTAACCTGAATTATAGTGTGGTAATGAAACTATTTGGTAGGTGAGATTCGGAAGGATGAACCAGACCTTAAGAAATTAGGGTTTTACTTGAGATCAGAAGATTAAAAGTGTACCAAGATCCAAGAGATAGACTAGAACATCTAAATCAAGAAACGGAAGTTGAAATTTAGACGTTCTAGGAGTTAAACAATAAAACTTAGTAGCTTGACCTGAACGGAAGTTAGAGTACAAGTTTATAGGTTAAGTATTGTTTAAACTCGCATAAAAATACTTAATTAATAACTAAAATCAATGACAAAACAAGTATCAACCATTGGAACGGATCGTCCCAAGATCAGAACGTACCGCCCGGAAGGGGGAGTCTAATCCAGGACGGCCTGTTCCAATCATTGACAGAGCCTGAAACGGACCGTTCTAGAGATGGAACGGACCGTTCCAACTTTGACAAAAGTAGAATCGTTTGGAACCAGAAACCCTAGAATTATTTGACCTGTTGATTTTCTCTTGTTTATTCTTGTTTTAGCCTTAATAGTAGATTTAGGATTTGTATTCATCTTCAACCTTTAATTCACAAAAGAAAGTTAAACTCGTCTAGCTAATTAATTAAAATAAAAGATCGATATTCCAACACCGTCCCTGTGATTCGACCCTTAGCTTTACTACGATAGATTAAATCAGGTAAAACGAGGTTATTTTGACTAGGTTTGCACTCGATCAAAATTGACGCCGTTGCCGGGGACGGTTTGCTAGAATATTGGTATTTTGCTTTAGTTAATTAGTATAGACACCCTTGTATCCTTGTATCTTACTTATTTTATCTTATCTTTAAAAATCCAAAAATATTTTTCTATCACCATGTTTCGTTCTTTTCAGGTATTCAAACAAGAATTGGAAGGTGGTGATGCAAAGAAGATCGTCGCATCCGATAAAACACATGAAGAGTTCAACCAAATCGACTTGAGCACACTTAAACAATGCTTGGAGGAATTTGATGTGATGGAAGGCAACAAACCTCAACTCAAATATCACATCGAAATCAAGCCAAGGAAGATGACGTCCAAAGAAGAACACACCAAGCATGTTTTAAGGCGTCCGTTCAAGCATTTTTGGAAGAACTATGATGCGTTGAGAGGGAGAAAAGTGAAGATAAGATAAGCAAATACAAGGGGTCGAGCTAATGACCTAAAACAAGCGCTTCTTGGGAGGCAACCCAAGGCCAAAATTTTCGTTACTCTAATTTAATTTAGTTTATGTTTAGTTCAGTAAGGTTAATTTAGGTATAACCCATTGATCTTTGTTGATTGGTTTCAGATTTTAAGTGAGAATACAAGCTTTTTGAAGCACAACCGTTTGAGTCATGCAAGTGTCAAAATGACAATTGAACTTCAACGCAACATTACAACACATGGAAGAAGGTTGCGGGTTATTGAAAAAGTCGTACCATATGCAAGAACTCAAGCTTGGGGAATACACCACGAAGGAGCATACGAGTTGACTCAACCCAACAAGTCTCAAGATAGCGGAGAAACCATCTCGTTCCATACCTGACCTGAATTCAGACTACCCCGCCTGAATTCTGGTGACCCCGCCAGAAACTATCCCGAGACCACCTAAACCCAGACCTGTTCCAAACGAGACCGCCAGAAACAAGACGACTCTGCCTGAAATTAACCTAAGACCAAAACCCGACAGCCTAAACCTAACATAAATCATTCCATACCAATGGTTAGATTTTGAGTTTTAATTGGTTAGTCGACGAACCAAATTTTTGCTCAATCTTGTCATTCACCAAGCCTTTACCAAATCCTAACCCAAGAATAGAATCGTACCAACCCCTATGCAATTTCTATCCTCAACCAAAACCATCCATCTCCACTACTTGCAAGACACACCTTCTCCAACGAGACGAACCTAGAGACACCTAGGAGTACAATGATATATCAAAGCAAGCAAGGCTCATGTTGCGTGACTTGACCCTTCATAGCCTCTACAAAGATCCGATAAGTTTCTTTATTCTTTTTTCTCTTTTAAGTTTTGTTTTCTTTACATTAAGGTGATGAAAATTTTAAACTTGGGGAGAGAATAGAAATTTGTATATAGGATTTGCATCATGGCATTTAGGTTTATTAATTTGCATTCACGTAGGATTTGCATGTTAATCTCATATAGTTTGCATTTAGGTAAGTTTTGGGAGTCTATTGACAATAATCAAGGTCATAGTCTTAAGCAACGAAGTAATGGACATGTCACAAAAATCCGTTTTTGAAAATGAATTTGAATTTGGCCGACCAACACATGTAAAAATTTAAAGTGGGAGTAAGTATTATGCATAAGTTATCTCGATTAGTTTTGATTCAAGAAAGTTTTTGAGTTAAATGAATGACTGGACCAATTAAGAAATCGGTAAACCAAACCAATCAAATAGAAAATCCCTCAAATGCCAATAGATCAATTCTTCCGACCCGAAAACAAGTTAAACTTAGGAATGAGCTGCAAAAGTTAGTAATTACACCGTTGTTTTCAAGTTTAATAAAAGTCGAAGATGTAAATAAAAAAAAATAAAAAAAATAAAAAAAATAAAAAAAATAAAAAAGGGAACTAAAAAGCGGTGCTTTGCCATGGATATTGCGGAAAGCTATAGGTTCTTGTGGATAAAAGAACATCTATAAATTATGGGTAAAAACAGAAAAACCCATAATAAAAAAACGAGCAAAAACTCGAAAATAAATCCACATTAATCTAGCCGACTTCTCCGCCGCGGGAAATCCTCCTAGCCCCGGGAGAAATAATAAGTTCCAATCCTAAAACTTTGGAGACGATGGGTGGGGAGTTGTACCCTTTTTTTCGCCCCACTTTAGTCATTCTTCAATGCATTTTCGAAAATTTTTGCGGTGTTTTACTTGACTCTTGTTTGTGAAATGAATAAGTTACATATTATTTGTGTTGGAAGGGTTAGATCCCGTATCTTGTTGCCAAGTCAATTGTGAAACATGAAAACCGATTGGATTAGAAATTAAACGAGATAAGTTATGGACAATAGACTGCAATTGCTTTAAGGTTTTACTTGTAGAAAGTCAATGGTCACGAAGTAAATCTGATTTTGAAAATGAATTTGAAAAAATCTTTTGATATGTCCAAATCCAAAATTACTTGAGTTATGATATTGGTAATTGTTGAGAAATCTCCCTTAACTTGTAGATACCAACTATTTAATTGTAATTTAGGTCCTAAACGATCTTCTTAGGATTAGATTGTTGCTTGGGGACAAGCAATGTTTAAACTTGGGGAGATTTGATCGACGGATTTCATATAGCTATTTCAATCCTTTTAGGCCCCAAATTACAACTAAATATCTGTGTTTTAGTTAGATTTTGATATATTTAGGTTTGTTTTAATTAAGTTTGAGTCAAAGAAGGAGTTACTACCATAATCCCTATTTTTATGCAGATTTTGGACAAAAACATGACTTGGATGAATCAATAATGATGTAGAGCTCGTTGTAAGCTTTCCAACGGTTCTTGAATCACCTCAATCGGAGTCCAGATGAAGGAGATATGGGCAAAATACTGACATGACGTAGTGCTGAAATTTTTAGAACGGACCGTTCCAAATCAGAACGGTCCGCCCCAACTAAAATTGCCAGAAACAGCAGGATTGCCCGTTTTAGATGCTTGGGACGACCCGTCCCATATTAGAACGGTCCGCCCCGACAGAAACCGCCAAAATTCCCAGAAATAGTCCAGAGTTGCCAAATTTAGAGTTTTATTTTGTCATGGCGGTTCCAATCTGTTTCTAGTACTTCCAGAACGTGTCTTCTGCTATTTCCATCATCTCTACACATTTCTAATGCCTATTAAAACAGAGTTTGAGGGGATTTTGAGATATACAAGAGAAGAGTTCAATTCCAGATCCAAGTTAGGGTTAGATATAGTTCTATTTGAGAGAATAGTCTCAAGTCAAGATCGTGGCAGCGCCGAATCGACCGGTTTGTGGCAGAAACAAGACGTTTCGATAGGAGGCTCCGACATACAAGAGGAAGCAGGGACATATTGGGTTTTATTCTTCCTTTATTTCATATTTCTCTTTGTTTTGCATGATTCCTTTTAGTTGTTGAGTTGATTGTTCTAGGGCTATGGTTGTAAACCTTTCTACTTAGTTGCTTGTTTTGATTTGAATATTTAGTTAATTAATTAAGTTAAGTTATGTTTTATCTCTTGTGATTCGATTGCTTTATTCTATTGCTATGCTTGATTTGAATTGTTAATTGATATACCTGTTAAGCGATGGCCACGTTTGATAGTAGGTAGCAATATTGATTAACCTGAATTATAGTGTGGTAATGAAACTATTTGGTAGGTGAGATTCGGAAGGATGAACCAGACCTTAAGAAATTAGGATTTTACTTGAGATCGGAAGATTAAAAGTGTACCAAGACCCAAGAGATAGACTAGAACATCTAAACCAAGAAACGGAAGTTGAAATTTAGACGTTCTAGGAGTTAAACAATAGAACTTAGTAGCTTGACCTGAACGGAAGTTAGAGTACAAGTTTATAGGTTAAGTATTGTTTAAACTCGCATAAAAACACTTAATTAATAGCTAAAATTCATGAAAAAACAAGTATCAACCATTGGAACGGACCGTTCCAAGATCAGAACGGACCGCCCGGAAGGGGGAGTCTGATCCAGGACGGCCTGTTCCAATCGTAGACAGAGGCTGAAACGGACCGTTCCAACTTTGACAAAAGTAGAATCGTTTGGAACCAGAAACCCTAGAATTATTTGACCTGTTGATTTTCTCTTGTTTATTCTTGTTTTAGCCTTAATAGTAGATTTAGGATTTGTATTCATCTTCAACTTTTAATTCACAAAAGAAAGTTAAACTCGTCTAGGTAATTAATTAAAATAAAAGATTGATATTCCAACACCGTCCCTGTGATTCGACCCTTAGCTTTACTACGATAGATTAAATCAGGTAAAACGAGGTTATTTTGACTAGGTTTGCACCCGACCAATTATACAATAAGAGAGTAAAATATAAAATGTATTTAATTAGGTATTTATTTTATTTATTGTACTGTTAAATATTAGATGCTGAATACATTCATTAAGGGGAGTTTATATTCTAAAATTGGATAATTCTATGTTTTGCAGATTGATGTTACTGATGATAAGCGTGTTGTTACTTACCGTCTGTTAATAGACGCTATAAATGAAGTGGAGCCTAGATTCAGAAATGCGAGTGAATGTGTTCTCCTTGATCTTGAGTGAGAAGATTGAACTTGGTGCTTGAGCGAGAAGATTGCAACTTGGTGCTTGATTGTAACTTAAGCTGCTGTTGGTTTTTTGTTGAGTGAATTTTATTTAGTGAATAGTAATGTTGGTATCTTATTTGAACAAGATTGGATGAAATTTTAATATTGGATGCTTATTTGAATCCCTTATGAAGAAGTTTATACTTCCTTTTTAAGAATTATATACTCCCTTATTATATTGAATTATTATTTGTACAATTTTTTGTTTGTTTGTTAAATGCTAATTTTGTATTCCATATGTAGAAGTATGTACTCCCTTACGGAGAAGTATTTACTTCCTTAATATTTTCAATTCTTATCTGGTTATTCTTATTTGAAATTCTTATGTTGAATTCTTATTTGAACCTTTTTACGAAAGAGTATATACTCCCGTATGAAGAAGTATGTACTCCTTTACGAAGAATTATATACTTCCTTAATATTTTCAATTCTTATTATATTGAATTATTACTTGTACAATTTTTTGTCTGTTTGTTAAATGCTAATTTTTTATTTCATACGTAGAAGTATATACTCCCTTACGTAGAAGTATATACTTCCATAATATTTTCAATTCTTAGTTAAAATATTTATCACCTAATAATTTTTTAGCACTTTTTGAATACTAAATGTTGGAAAAATAAGTACTGCATTATCGAGAATAATTAAATCCTTTGTATACAATTATATACTCTCTTGTATTTCCAACTGATAGCTCCAAATGGCGGAATTTGATTTATTAATAATGTTGTTAAATTTTTTAATTTTATTAGAAAACATATTTATATATTTCTTTACACTAATTTAAGTACTCCTAGTTTTTAAGTGACAGTCAGCGTCGCGCGTAACGATGACGTTATCGCAGTCGCGTAACACGTCGAATTCCCGCTGAAATCGCAGCGCGCTTCTTTTTGGACCAAATTTGGACCAGCGACGCGCGCGGTGTTGGAGTTATGTCCTACAAGTCAATAGATTTATGACTTATTTTAGTTTATGTTATTGATGATACTTGATCATTTGTTCCTAGAGTTTATTATTGACAGATCATTCAGGTTGAGGATCTGAATTGTAGATCTCTGTGGATCATTCGTTAGAATGATAATAATAAATCTAAACCATTCATAATCTTGATAATTAACAAGGAACATTAATTATCATATAAGATTAGTATGCAAGTTAAGTGATGATTAAGTTCTATAAATCATGGGTAAAGAGTTACCGACTTAATTGCATATGTGTATGTTACTAGAACATAGCACATGACATGACCCAATGAAATAAATATATGGATTGTGTTATGTGTCATTATTTATTTCATATGATTCCGAGTTTGAGATGGTTCAGTTTTTCCACATAAAGATAGGTTCTATAAATATCGTTTAACGTTGATTTCTGATAAGGGCTGCTATACGGACTTTATTTATGTTCTCTTGAATTGTGCGGGAAAAAATTGTTCATCAAGACAACCATATGTCCTTCATTAGTTCACCTAGTGAGTGATGATATCTACTGGGCCCCTTGATGGAGTTGGATCGTATGCGCGCAACTAGGCGATCAACTCTAGATCAAGAAACATATAATCTGCAAGAATGACACATTCCTATCTTGGATTATACAAGGATATCATGTGACATAGATATCAAAACAATAAGATACCATTTCTTATGCAGGATTGAAGTGTTGTAGTTGTACAGTACTTATTTATGCGAATTGGGAATCATAACGTGTTGCTAGATACCGCTTATGATTATTGGAAATAAATAGCGATTTATTTTCCATGTCCAACATAGCATAAATCCTCAAAGGGTCACACAAATAGGTTTTGACCATACGTGTATTATTTATTTGATTGTATTATGGAATGCAATAATATGATATGTTGATTGATTAATTATATACCATTGCGAACCGTTATAATTAATTAAGTTAAACGGATCATATAGAAATAAATTAATGCATATCCTAATCCCTAAATAATTATCAAGGTGTTGATAATTAATTTTGTTCAACATGAATTAATTAGGGTAATTAATTTGAGCTATCGAGCCTTTGTTTAAATGGTAAATTAAAGGTCCAACTTGAGAGCAATTAATTGGACCACTAATTAATTGAATTAGAGGACCAATTAAATAATTGATGGAGCCCATTTAGGCCCATTTTATGGCTGTCCAAAAGGGTGGCATAGTTGTAAATTAGTTGCAACTTTTTGGGAGAGTGGTTAGTCTATAAAAGGACCACTTATAGAGAAGAAACCCTAGCTTTTTTCCACTTTCTCTCTCTTCCCTCCTTGAACGTCACTGTTCACCATGGAGAAAAATTTGTTTCTCCAATTTTTAGCTCTTAATTACTTCTTTAGCTCATGTGTTGAGCATCTCTTGCTTCCACTTAATTAAATAGTTAATTAGAAGGCAAATGAAGGAAGGGATTAGGGTTAATCTCTTGTCTACTAGCATAGACTTGAGATTTTGATTAATACCTTGGTGGACTCGACGCCAAGAGACGAGTGGTGGCACATCAAGCACTCCTATGCCGATTGGATCGACCTCCTAGTTGTGAATCTAGAAGAGGTAGCCTCTTATTCTCCCTTTTGTGTGTAAAATGACTCAAATAACTAGTTCCTTAGTTTGCATGCTCTTTTAAGTGTTGTTAATTAGTAATAAAATTAAAATTGAGCATGGAATGACTTCCTAACACGTGGAATGTCGTAGATGTTATTTCTCTAGGATGCCGCATATCAACTCCGTTGTAAAATAAGTTGCACTTAAAACCAGTGGCAGATTCCTTTTTTTCTGATCCAATGCACCAGTTTATTTATTTATTTTTAGTCTGTTTGATTTCAACTTTTGGAGGGAGGTGCTTATCTCGGCCCAGTAAAGAAATAGTAATTTCCGTGTACGTTCCGTTCATCAGAACGTAACTATATTAAATTCCGCTTATGTTCCGTAATTAAAACGCAACTAAAATTTTTTACGTTTTCTGTTCCGTAAGATTAAACGGAAAAAACGTTAAAAATGTTAAACATGCATAAAAACTAGAAAATCAGTAAGATAGTTTTTATATTCCTGAATTGTGAACTTGTGTTGCGCTTAATGAAAAACCAGCCTACTGGCACTTTAAAAAAAAAAAAAAAAAAAAAAAAAAAACCCAGAAAAAGCAGCAAATTACTTAAACATGCATAAAAACCAAAAAATAGCAAATAACCAATAAGGCTGATAAAAACCAGAAAAAAGCTAATTACAAACCAGAAATAATTACCACATGCATTAAAAACCAGAACAAGCTAATTACCACATGTACAAGAAATTAGATCACAAATTAAAAACCACAACAAGCTAATTGCTTAATTACATAAAAACTGGTACCAAAAAATCAGAAAAATTGGTACCAGTAAATTTTCAATAATTACAAGGACCTACTAGTAAATCTCTACATGTACATCGACAGGCTTGTTTGGTACCATTTGCATCCCTTCCAGATCAATCTTATTCCCCATCCAGAAATCCAACCTTCTTAATATATTTGCTGGCTCAAATTTTTTGTACAAAGTTTTTTTTTTTTTTTTCAAAACCTTGACAGCAGTTGTCAAGTACTGGAGGATTTGTCCATTTCTGCAGGGGCGGAGCCAGTAGGGGTGACACCCCCTAATATTTGAGAAAAGGTAAGACTAGCTGACTAGGTATATAGGATTTATAGGAAGTCCAATGAGAGATGACGATGACTTCAGTTCTCTTACGAGCTTTAAACAGAACAATATCTTTGTATTTTTTTTTTGGGCCGTAACAATGTAACAGAAAAGCTCATGTTTGGCCCCTAATATCTCTCGTCTTCTCACAAGCAAGTTAGCAACGCAATTACGCAAGGAAGAAAATTCGGGAAGGGAGCCAGGAGTCTGTGCTAGTGTGTTGTGCAGCTGCGCGGCTCAACGCCTCCACGCCTCCATCTCTGTCATTACCATTTAGTAGGTTTATTCTGTCCCCAATATCTTGTCAGCCATTGCACCCTCCAAATTCAAATTCTGGCTCCGCCCTTGCATTTCTATTGGACTGGAGGAAAGAAAATTAGAGAAAGGAAAGGAGAAAAGGAAGCCTTCCTGGCGATCGGTACAAATTGGTTCCTAATTTCGTAAATTAAATTTGTATAATTTCTAGGGTCATGTTATGGTGGGCAGAAAATAATTAATTCTAATAAATCACAGTCGTATACTAAGGGGTAAAATTGGTATATCACAAAACTGGTTACTCTCTCCGTTAAGTACTTGACTATACGTCTATACCCTCTTCGTTAAGCACTTGACTATGGGAAGGTTTAATTTAAACAGCGAAACTGCGAAAGGATATCACACATTATATAATAGAAAGTCATCTAGCGGTTATGACAATTGATTTGCCTCTAATATTTCATATCCCATTTGTATCTTTCCATATCTAATTTGTATTCAGTTTTTGTTTATTTGTTTAAATTTCTAAGAGAAATCGGTACACTGAATATTGAAATCAAACAGAATGAAAACTGAATGTAAATTAACCAAAATTAATGTATCAAATAATTATTATAGTTAGGTATAGAAGAATTGACCAATAAGAATTTGGATAATTTATGGATATATTGTTAGAGGTAATGCTAGAGTCAAATACATTTAACATCAAACACAATTTTAGGCTCAACAATTGAAAATTTAAATCATTGACCCAAATCACTCAATATGATCTTCATATTAAAGTTTTCTTGGAGACCGAATTGGAGGGTCCAAAACATATTAGATTAGATTTTTTTTTAATTCATAATAAATAGTAAAAAAATTGAAAAAAAAATATAAGATTTGATCTCTAAGATTTTATTACGGTGAACAAATTGAACGGATTAGAATGATCGATAAAATTTAAATCTTCTACAACATGATTGATCAAATGAATCCTTGGCGCTGTCATAATCCCGCCACTTTTATTCAGCCATCCCACAAATAAAAACTTTGAAATTAAGTCAAACTTTGAGAATTCACCAAAATTCAACAAAATCCGAAGAATTTCAAATAAAATGTCCAAAATTAGGCCATGTTTGGCAATGGTGTGAACAAGGCAAGAACAAAGAACTGGAACAACCTCAATTTCTGCTCTCAGTTCTTGTTCCACCAAAAAGGAAGAGTTGAGAACAGCTCCGTAGTTCGCTGTTCGTCAAAAATTTTCTGCCCTTTGGTTTCGCGTGAACAGCTAGTTCGTGCCAAACATAGCTAAGAGAGAGCGAATAAAATTGTTGGTCAAAATTAACAAGTTAAATAATAAGTCATACAATTGACAAAACTCATATTTATACTCCAATATATCGTCCATGATACAAATAAAGTTCATCTTAACATTCAAAATGGAAATAAATATCGTTGATTTGAAATGGAATTTTTTAATCAACTTAAAAAAGGAAAATAAAAAAAAAACTAAAATAGATGAAACAGGGGGTCGAGGTGCTCGTTGACCAGGCGATTGAGGAGGCTGACGACGGCTTGGTGGTTACACGATTTCGACATTTCGCCATTTTTCTCCTTTTTTCTCTTTCTCTGGTTAGAGTTTCATCTATGCTCTCTCTAATCTGATCGAAAGAGGCGATGAGAAATGAGAGAGACACGAGGTCAACCCCGTAGCTGGGATCTAGTGCAATAGGCGCTGTGCCTATCGTTGGTTTTTTTTCGAAACCTTGACAGGAGCTGTCAAGAGACCGTGCCTATCGTTGTTCGTTGGATCAGATCTGGATTTATCAGATAAAAGCGAAGCATATCCGATTTGACCCGTCACCTCTTTCCAGGAGAGCTGACATGTGCCACCTCCTCCATTTCTTCTATTGCTGGACTTATTCATTTCCCACCTTGTTTATTCAATTTACTGTTTCGTTGTTCAATCGCGAAAATTTAGGATCAAATATAAACATTTGTGTTCGGTGATTTTATAAAATGAAATGAGTTTTGAATTGGTTAAATGCATCCTCTATGGTTGGCAAGTTCGTAATAGCATTTAAAAAATAAGACGTACTGATGGAAAAGTGTAGCTTTAATTTTATTTTAAATTGATATTGCATTGAATTAAAGAAAATTATTTTAAAATTTAGTTCATATTTGAAACAAAAAAAATTGATAATTTTTGCTAAAAGATACTGACTAAAAATCAATATCTCAAAACTTCATGCAGAATAATGATTTCATACGATGAACAATGAAGTTTATTAAAATTTTGATGAAATTTAATCATTTAATATGCACTCTTTTTTAGTGAATTTTTTAAATTTTGTGTTTTATATTGAATTTAATGTGAAAGACAATTTTTATTGTAATTTCATAAAAACAGAAAATGGTAGAAATCAGACTTTTTTATATTTTAATTCTAATAGCGATGGAAATGCATTTGTCCCAAAAAAAAATACTTTCTGTATAAAAATGAATAACTTTTCTATTAAAATATAAATAATGGAGCATTATAAAAAGAAATTATCTTGATAAATCTTTAACATAATTAATCAAACAAATTTTTTATTTCATTTTATTCAATTGCATAAGTTTACTGTTAATTAAATTTTCCAAGAGATTTTATAATGTTATTATTTAGTATTAAATAATACATTGGAAAAAATAATTGCTTACTAAAAATATCTATTATCAGAGTTATATATCAATTGCATGCATATCGTTAAATAAGAATAAAGAACATGCTAATACAGATAACGTGGCATTAATTTTAGGAGGATTAAAATTTTTTTATATAATGACATTATAAATTTGAAATATATAGTATGTACCGCAAAACCATTAAACGAATATATATTCTAAAGGATTTTTCTCTTTTCGTGGGAATTTTTTGTTGAACAAATATATTTTTTTATCTGGATTGCATGATTAGTTCGCTTTATATTTACCAAAATATCTACAGTCGGTGTTATGATTATATAAACTTTTTTTTTTAAATATTCGCATTTTTCAGTGAATATCGAGATTTATATAATTGATATGTTGATATAAAAAAAAAACAGGTGTTTATATGCTAATTTAATAAGTGATGAATTAATATTCAAATAGTTATACACGGTGTTATGATATATTAATAATCATAGCATGTTTAATATGTAAATAGTATATTAGTTTCGAAACAATTATATAAGACGCATGATAAAATGTTACATAATTACGCAGTAGAATATTCCCATTTGATCCAAAAAAGAAAAGAAATGCAATTCTGGCGAGTAATTGTTCGCAGGGGCGGAACCAAGGGGCGGCCATATGCTAGACATACTCCAATTTTTTTTACTTGTTTGATATTGTGTAAGAAAATTTCATTTGGACATACTCTAACATTCTACAAGGCCTCTCTCAAGAAATTGAAAGTCTTATTCACCTTTAGACTAAATCTCATTTTCTATCTAATAGAGAGTAAAGCTCACTTCATTTGGTCCCTTTTCTCCTCTGATGAATAAGAAAAAAAATATATCGCTCTCTCCCCTTCAACAATAGACAATCGATAATAAAAATGTGTTGTACTTTTTGCATTTTTTTATTGTAAAATATTATCAGTAAGTAATTATTTTAGTATATTAATAAATATATATTTTTTTTATCGAATAACTTGGAGTTGAACCTCGCCTTCCTATTCTCCAATTCTAGTTCCACCCCTGATCGCTCTGCATGCATTTTTCTTAGCAAGTTAGACATGAGCGTTTGGATGGTTCACGAACAAGGGACGAACAAAGGCCCACGAACAAAATCAGTTTGTGAAAATCAGGAAACTAGAAACAAGGGGAGAAGTTCACGAACATCCTAGTTCGTGAGTTGTTTGGTTCACGCGAACTACGGCTGTTCACGAACAGCCTATTCGTGAGCACATCCAAACACACCCGAAACGAATCCGGATCCTCTGGACTTCTCCAAAAAGAAGACCAGTGGACTTCCTTGGATCTGGACCGTTCGATCTAAACGAACGGTTAGATATCGAGCGGATCCTTCTTCCGTCCCAAAAATTAAAAAAAAAAGAAAAAATGCAGTATACGCTGGTCTTCGTATACGCATCCCAGAATCTCCTTCTTCTCTCAAACCCAAGCAAACCACCAGTAGTACTCGCCTTTGCCTCTCAAAACCAATCAAAACCAACCAAAGCAACAGTTTAACCCATCGAGCTCTTTTTGATTGCCTCTCGCAACCGCCGGCTCCAGCTTCTAGGCCCGGTACTGGTGCCACTTGTCAAACATAAGGGGAGGGAAAGGATAACGAGAAGGAGAAGGAGAAGAAGGGGAAGCCTCTGCCACGTGGGACTCGGCGGATCGACCAGTTCTTTCAGAAAACCTCGATAAATCTGATGTGAATCAAGATGAGAATCTGGTGAAAACCTCAGCAAATCTAGACATTTTGCGATGTTATTTTTTGGGTGGAACAGTGAGGTTTACAATGTTATTTTTTGCTGACATTTTACTCCGTGTGTATTCAAATTTCAAAAAGTGACAATTCTTATATGAATTATTATTGGAATAGTTTTTATGAGGCTTCAATGAAAAGAAATTGGGTGGATTGTTACGTGTGCAGTTGTTATCTCTTATCATTAAAGTTGAAACTTAATTTGTCATTTGGGATTGGTTTTTGCATTTCCCTTTGTACTGGTTGTTTGGTACTGGTTCTTTGTATTAGTATAGGGTTAAGGGGCTGGTACTGGTACTGTACCAGTATAGGGTTGGTACTGGTTCTTTGCGTTTCATTTTCTGTTTGCATACTTTCTGGGTAAAGTTAGATATAAAATTAGATACGGTTCCAAATATTTCAAAAGTTTCTAAAGTTATTTTGGTATTTTTATATAAATTCATTTTAATTTGAATGTTAGAAAAGAAAACTATTTTGCTTCAAAAGCCAAATGGAACTGATTTAGTTTAAGGCCGTCTTTAGTCATATTGATTGCTTCACTTTGGGCACATCGCCATACCATTTTCTTTCAGAAACTATTTTGCCTAATCGGTACCGTCCTTGTACCTTTTAATTTGACTGCTTCACTTTAAGCACATCGCCATACCACTTTCTTTCATTTCCTTTTCACTAAATCCCTTATAAATTAGTCTCGACAAAAGAAACACAAGTGCAACAGGAGCTGGTACCAAGGCGTCACCACAAGTGAAAATCAATTTTATTGGACATAGAAGATATTTATGTAAGTTATTGGATATTTCTTCTTTTTATTTTCTTAAATTACCTTGCTAATTATTCCTTGTTTCTTATTTTCAGGTGATATCTAAGAGGAACGATGTGGACCATTTGGTGGTCTCAAGTAACGTAACCATGTGTACATGGTTTGCAGGTTCATTGGCACATGTAGTTTTTTTGGTTGTGTACCTGTTGCTAGTGCCATAGATGATCGTCATTGTTGTGTAGGTCTGGAGTATAGAGGAAGGTCAAGGGTAGCATTCTAAAGATATTGAGCTGTGCTTGTCTGTCTTTCATTCTTTTGTTTAAGAAGTAGACTCGAGTAGTTTTTTCATGGATGCTTAATGTTTTATTGTAATTTTATTAAGGATCCAATTGCCTTTATGTCATTTGAAGTTTGTAATATGCTATCAGTTGTAGGAAATGTGGTATGGATTAAGACATCAATGAAAATTGACTATGTTATTAATTTCTTTTCTTTATACTCTTTGTCATTAATTAATTTCTTTTCACTATATTAAGGTGTTTTAGTTTTCATCTATATTCTTTGCTGTTTGATATTTTGTCAAGATTATGTTACTATCTCTGTACCAACTAGACAAGCTTTTGAAGCTTTATTCATACTATCTCTGTACCAATTAAACACATACAGCAACATTATAACACTGAAGTCACTGATTCAAAACATAAAAAGGAAAAAAGAAAAAAAAAACATAAAAAACATAAAAAGTAAAGCCCTAGAAAACTCCCTAAAAAAACTTAGCAACACTTGTAGTAAGACCTCGCCTCACATAGCACCTAATCTCTAATTTGGCTCAGCATTCATGCTTGATTCTTGAAGATGCGGTTGTTACGTTCGATTCAGATTGTAAAGAGGGAAGTAGCTAAGATCACAGATGCGAAGCTGTCGATGCTGGACAATTGAAAGAAACAATGAAGAGAGTCAAAGAGTGAGGTTCCAAACCGTAATTTCAAAGAACGAAGCAAGCTTGTGAGATCAGCAAACGGTCTCATTGCCATTGGGCATTTGAAGAATAGATGCTGTGCAGTTTCGACTTCTGAACTGTGACACATTTGCAGTTTGAGAGGGTTCTTGATGCAAAACGTGAGAAAGAGATCAAATCCGAGTATGACATGAGAAGAACGACACCTAGAGTTAGATTAAATGTTCCAATTCTTTGTGAAGTCGGGAAGTTGTATACACCTAAAATATTGGAGTTATTTCAAAAGGAATTTGAATTATCCGGCTTAACCTACATAGAAGCCGTAGATGGTAACACATACACGGTTGGTATGTGTAACATTAATAATAAAGAATGCTTCGGTAAGAGTAGACAAGTTGTTTGGAATCGGGATTACCAAAGCATAGTGTGTTCTTGTAAGAAGTTTGAGAGAGTGAGAATTTTGTGTTGTCATGCACTAAAGGTGTTGGATAGAGAAAATGTTAAGATTATACCACCGAGATACATCCTTAAACGTTGGACACAAGACGCAAAAGATGACACCATTGTGGATAGAGAAGGAAGAGTTGTCATTGAAGATGCTATGTTGGAAGTTAGAAACCGCAATGCACAATTGATTCGTGAGGTAGCACCAACTTGCGGGAAGGCGGCTTATGATGAAGAAAAAGTCCAATTTTTTCTCAATGTATTACGTTCCGCACGAGAGCGATATGAAGAGAGATATGAAAATCCATCCAAAAGAGCCAATGATGGTGTTGAAGACAACTCACATAGCCAACCCGAAAGTTCACTCCGCCCAAAGAAGAAAGATGGTGACAAGCGTTCAAAACGAAAAAAATCTTGGAATGAGAACTTGCCGAGAAGAAAGAAGGGCAATGGTCGATGTATCTCAAATAGCCAACCTTCTTCAAGGTAAATTATTTCATAATTTTAATGTTTTATCCCATTCTTAAATGAAAATTTGATATATATAAATTTTAATTACAGGTCGGGTATAAATTTGTCACAAGATATATCGGAGCACATTGGATGCCATGATAATCTTGAAGAAATACAGTAAGTGCTTGTTATTCAATACAGTCTTGTGTTATTCAATATTGCTTCAGCTCATTTATTTTTATGCTGACAAGTAATTTTTTTTAATTTTGGCAGCCATCTACAGATTATAGAAGACTAGAGGAATTTTTTTATTTTGGTAACATTTTGTAAATGAAAGAAATAGTGCAGAACTATAGCTGGAATATATGGCAGCATTTTTGTAAATGAAAGAATTAAGTTGAATGAAATCCAAGTATATTCTCTATTAGCAATTTCCTTTTGTCATTGGGTTTATGTGCAAAATTTGTACTCTAGTGGGTCGGATCTGAATGTCAGAAACGGGATGTGCATGTGCTCCCTGTGCAAGTGCCATGAAAACTGCTACAAAGAATCGCCACTGGTATTTAATTTTGTATATCACTTCTTTCAGTTCATCTGAATTTTGCATGTTTAAAATGATCAGAGAAAAAAAAATTTCATGCACATGGTCTAAAATTATACACCTCTGGTACAGAGAAATCTGTTCAAGGGAAATCGGTACTGGTACAGCCTTTGGTACAGAAAAATTTCTATTGCTTTTCTTTTGTACAACCAGCTACTGGTACAGAGGAACTGTACTTCCTATTGCTTTTCTTTTGTACAATGGGTTGATCGAGCTATTGTATGTTAGAAGGGCTAGAACCATCGATCACTGTATGATCAATTAAATATTTCAGGGGGCTGGTGTTCAATATGATGCTCCTGTATGTATGCCACAAGGGCTAGAACCATCAATCAATGTATTCAAGCTAAGAAAAAAAGAGATGCAATTTATTTTAAATAAGTTCAATTTGTTTTTTCTATAAGTTCAATCGTTGATGCTCCCGTATGATGCCAGAAGGGCCATAACCATCGATCACTGTATGATGCTTTTATTTTGTCAAGATCTTAGTTCAATTGTTTCTTCTATTAGTTCAAGCAATGCATTTCCCATGAAGCTGATGTTCTTGTAAATAAATGGAGTTTTCTGCAATTTATTTGTTGTTCTATAGTTCCCTCAAATAATGCGTTTCACTAACAGCAACTATTGCACAATGAATAAGATTGCTCTTCCCTCAAGTAATTTTTATTCAGTAGGTGATAACAACCTAAAAATTGACCTTATATCTCACAAAATTACATAACAAACAAAAAGGGTCATAATTTATTCATTAACAGCAACCTAAAAATAGCACATATCCATAGCACATACATAGCACATATCCAATAGTTAATTATTTAATACATAACACATATCCATAGCACAAATCTATATCATAGCACATAGATAGCACATGTCCAATTATCTACTACTCCAAATTCATACATTACACCTCACAAATTACAATAATCAAAAGAAAAATAAAAAAATAATACAAGATATTGAAATATTTGACTCCTAAGTTCTTTCAAATGCTTCTTGAACTTCTCATCCAACTTCTCTTCAATTTTCTTAAAACTTCTCATCCAATTGTTTATTGAAATCATCCACTTGCCTTTCTAATTGCTTCTTCAATGATTCAACTTGAGAGCTCATTGTTGCTTTGAGAGCTCATTGCTATCTAAAAAGAATAGCATCAAACATTTACAATAAGTATATAAAAGAGGATCAGTACATTCTATTACATATATCCACTGTTACATTCATGTAAGGAGATATTCTGATTCTAACGCTACCAGTAACAACCTGATACAGCGGGACTAATAGTGTGGTGTATTATGATTGGCTTAGAGCATAGCTTGCGTGGTGTAATGTGATGGGTTAAGAGCAAAAAGACAAAAAGGAATAGAATGGTTATATCTATTACATATAGCCACTATTACATTCCTGTAAGGATATATACGAAATTTGTTGAGAAAAATCAGATTTTATTTTTTGTTGAAATTTCATGATTTCAGTACTCGAAATGAAGAGAGAGATGAAAATCCAAGAGGTGGGCAGAGGTACTGAAAATCCAAAGTCGAGTACTGAAATAATAAATTTGCTAGAGGTACTTGAATCAAAGGTGGCAGCAATCAAAGTAAAAGCATTGAATATTGAAATTTCAACTTTCGATGGTGGCTAGAAGAACAAGTGAAGTAATAGCAACAAATTTCAACAGATTTCAACTTTCAAAGGTGACAGCAAATTTATCTAGAAGAACTCGATTTTACGAAATCGAAGGTGGCTAGGGTTTAGAGGCGAAGCCGTCGGAGTGTCGCGCTTTCTCTTTCTTTCACTTTCTCTCTCGAATGGAAATCGAAGGTGCCAGTAGATGGATTCTCTCTCTCGCTTTCTCTCTCTTTTTCTTCGATCGATCTAGGCTTTCCTTTCGACAGTACACGCGGAGGAGACGAAGGACACAGAGAATTATAAAATAACGTATTTCAGCGAACTCGGGCAGTCGGACAGGGATGGATTTCAGCGATTTTCTCCTATCTGCAATCGCTACGTTGGATTATAATCCAACGCTTGAGACGAGAGGTCTGCCCTTTGCTGACCTTTTAAAGGTCGGCAGAGGATGCGGTTCCACGTCCCTAGGATAAGACATCTCAATTTGACGTGACAAAATCTGGCGCTGATGTCTTGTATTTTTCTGACTATAGTGATGTATGTTTTCAACTTTTCATGTCTGTCGAGAATGACGCGATTTTTTATCTTTTTTAACTTCGGCCGCGAATTAAGCAAAAAATTGAGGATCTGCGCTGTCGCGTTTTGTAGCTTAGTATAGTGTACCTTTTGTTTTTATTTTTAATCAAGAATGCTGATTCACGTACTATTGCCTAAAGAAAAAAAAAAATTCACCTAGGTGGGTTTTGATCAAAGTGGGTTTTCAGTACGGTAGTGCAAAAGTTTTTTTTAGATAAGCTGCATAGTGGCTATATAGACAACGGTACTGCAAAAGTTGTGCTTAATTACTTTGTTGGAGCGTCGATTTATTTCTGAAAAAATAATTTTTATGAGTATTTGTATTATATAATATGTTAAAATATTATCGCTCAAACACTCTTATATCGTGTGCTGTGCAACTTAGATCAGTTGTTGTATTTATTATTATATCTTTTAGGGTTCACTATTGCTAAATTTGAAACACTACTTTACTTTATGGGAAAAATTTTTCTGTACCCCTCATAAGTGAGGAAATACAGAATTTGCCCTCCGAAAATTGAAACTCCTGATTTTGCCCCCCCCCCCCCCGAATTTTGGACGCCTTCTTTATTTGCCCCTCTGTCATATTTTCTAATATAAATAAGATTAAAATAATAAAACTGAAAACTTCTGACCCTATTACCCTTGTTCGAATTCAAACCCAATCGATTAAACAACTCGACTGAACCCAGTTCCATTCTTCTCTCTCGATCCCTTCTTTCTCCTCTGGATCCAGACCCATCTTTTCTCTTCAACCTATCTCCTCTCTCGATCCCTGCAGCTGTATGATAAGGATTTTGGTTGGGTAAACCAGAATTTGAAGGGCTCGTGTCCATGGCCAACGATGGGGATGTTGTGATGGTTGTCGGGAAGGAGAAAGGTAGCATGCAGATCACAGTGGGGCTCAAACAAGATATGGATGCATTCATCCATGCTTTCCAGGAAGGATTGGAAATTCTCAAAAAGTTCTAATCACAAGTCAATATCAGTTAATTAATAAATTGTACTGCTATATTTGGTTGTGAAAATGAGCCCGATATTAAATTCTGAATGAAATTTAAGTACTTATTATTATTAGAATAAGTATGAATTGTGGATGAATTAATTCATAATTAATTCTGTTGAATTTTAGTTTGATATTTGTAATCTATATTTGTTGTGCTGTATATGGGAACAAAAGCATGCATATTATGTATATTGTTTCAATTTGGTCTGGAGGTACTGATAGATTGACGGTGGACTGGAAGAAGGCAAACTGATAAAGTCAGGTTTACTGAACCCATATTGGAGCCGCACTTAAGGGATTACAGTCGAGAATTTTTATTATCCAACGGGGCAGGAAAATTCTTCTATTCGGTGCGAAGGTCAAGGCGCGCCTCAAGTACCAGAATCTCTTACATAGGTGGACGGAGGTGCTAGGGTTTCTTCTGTGTGTGTGCGAGAGGAGATAGGTTGAAGAGAAGAGGTGGGTCTGGATCTAGAGGAGAGAGAAGGGATCGAGAGAGAAGAATGGGATTGGGTTCGGTCGAGTTGTTTAATTGATTGGGTTTGGATTTGAACAAGGGTAAAAGGGTCAGAAGTTTTCAGTTTTATTATTTTAATCTTATTTATATTAGAAAATATGGTAGAGGGGCAAATACAGAAGGCGTCCGAAATTTAGGAGGGCAAAATCAGGGATTTCAACTTTCGGGGGTAAATCATGTATTTCCTCACTTCTGAGGGGTACAGAAAAAATTTTCCCTTACTTTATCCACTCAAGGGGCAAATCCGAATTTACAAACATCTCTCAGGGTGGGCTGCAAGATTGTAAGACAGGGCCACAGGGGTAGAACATAGTAATACATTAATACGGCCTGTAAGTATATTTCTTTTACATTACTAAAATTAATGAACGAATTTTTCATGTCATAGTAACATAGTTGTCTTGTTGTCTCTTTCATTTATTATCTATTTTATTTTGAAAATTACTATCTGTCATCCGAGAAATTGCCATCGATTACCATCGCTACAGCGCCCCCTCTTTCCTGCGCTCAATATTTGTGGTCCCCTCCCTCATTTCCCCTCCCCTCCTTCCTTCTATCTTCCAACGTCATATTTATAGTCCCCTCATCTAGCGCTCCTCTTTTCCCCCTCCCTTCCTAACTTTTCTACGATATCTCTCACCTCCTTCCTTCTACCTTCCAGCGTTATATTTCTCACTTTGTTTTAGTTCTACTTATGTTCATATTTGTTCTGCTTATGGTCATATTTGTTTATTTTTATTTTTACAATTGTTCACTTTATTTGTTATATCAGTTCATTTTATGGTATTAGATATGTTCACTTCTTTGTGTTATAAGTGTTCAGTTTATTTGTTATATATGTTCAGTTTGTTTATTATATCTGACCACTTTGTTATTTTTATGTGTTTTCACTTTATATGTTAAATTTGTTTTGTTATATGTGTAACTTGTTTATTTTCTATATTATATATGTTCAATTTGTTTATTTATATGTTCTCTTATTATTTTTATGTGTTCAATCTGTTCAATCTGTTATATATATTGTATTTGTTCACTTTATTTATCTATATGTTCATTTTATTTGTTTTAAGTGTTCTTTTTGTTCAACGTATTATGAATATGAAGCAAAAAAAATCATACTAAGAGGTGAGAGAGAAAACGACAGAGAGGAAAGGAGAGGCGAGGTCCAAGGGAAGCAGAAAAAAGAGCGTCGGGGGTAGGAGAGGGGATCAGAAGGGAGGAGAGCGCGTCTGGAGAATGAAGAAATGCGGAGGGGAGCACGCACCAGAGAGAAGGGAGGGAATATGAGGGTAGCGATGGTCAGCGATGGTAAAAAGCCGGATGGCACTTATAATTTCTGTTTAATTTTTGTCATACCCTATGCTCGTTCTCTAGTTTTTACGGCTGAATTCTTCGGTGCGTGGCTGAGAGCAAAATGAAAAGCATAGAGATCAAAGATATAAAGCCCACAATTTTCAAAGTTGTGTAGCGGGCCTGAAAAACAGAGTTTGGACCCTACTGAGGTTTTTGAATGTATATGTATGCTATTGCTAGGGCCGAAAAAATTAAAACTAACGTTACTGTTCACACGAATTTCGAGAATAACAGTTAAAAATTTGAAATTTTAAAAATAACGTTGTTGGATCGGCGTTTCAATCGCCGATCCAAGGGTTCTGTGATTTCGGCGATTGAAACGCCGATCCAACAACGTTATTTTTAAAATTCCGAATTTTTAACTGTTATTCTAGAAATTCGTGTGAACAATAACGTTAGTTTTAATTTTTTCGAATTGCTAGAGCGTAGAGTCGATGTTCATTTTTGCAACCCCATTTCGAAGAAGCAAAGAACCAGTAGTTAGCTTTCTTAACCAAGTGCCAAGTACTTCTTATGAAAAACATCTTGCTAGGATTTTATATGTTGTTGCAGTTTAAATGTTTAAAATGTAATCTTTTTGTGTTAGCAAGTGCTACAATACGTCAATACCTCATTTTGAACACTGTCGGTTTCATTTCTTTTTATTATTCTTTTTGGTGATGTCACAATGTTTAAAGTAGGCCACGAATGGAGAAAATTCCGGGTAGATTTTAGTCGGCCGCTATTACATGCAATCCTACAAGGTACTACGGCTCATTTGATCTGTAATTTCAGATATCTTGTGTTGTGAGTTGTGAGTTGTGAACTTGTGATTCTAGAATCTAGCAAGCCAGTACTATTATTATTTTATTTATTTATTATTTTTTTTTGACAATGAGTCAATGACTTATTTAGTTGCATCAACCCAAGTACTTTCAAGATTCCAAATGCAACCATGTTTCTTCAAATAAACAAATAAGCACTTTGAATTAATTCAAACTGGATTTAGTTAAATAATTCAATTGTTAACACACTTAACAGATCAAAATTAATTTAATCGAATCAATTATAAATTATAAAAAAGATCATTAAAATCTATTCTAACTCGACAAATGACTGATTGGAAATATTCTTGCTTGTGGTTTTTTCAAGTTTAAAAGAGTAAAAATTATTGAATTGATTTAAATGTTAATTTGGTTCGTTACATTTCAAAAGTTAATTTAAGAGAACTCCTTAGAAAATATTATGGATATAAAAAATTAAACGTAATAATTAAAGGCTATTAGCGGCAGGAGAGTGCAAAAGCGTCAGAATTCTCAAGTTAAAACAAAAAAAAAATACGGACTTTTAATACGACTAAAATGAGGTGTAGAGTTTGTAAACACCAGAATCTGATTCGGAAGTGAATCGGAAGTGAATGACGGGTCACTGACTGCGGGACCCAATTCCTCGGTTCTTGGTTTACACCAATGACTTACCTTACCTCCCTTGTCGTTTTCTACCTGGGGTTCTTACTCCCAACTTTTCTTTACTAATCCCTTAATCCCTTGTGTGTTCAGATCACACTTTTGAGATTATCAAAGGTGCATGTCTCTCTCTAATTTGTGTCATTCATTTGCTCTTATATCATGCACAGAACGAATTGATTATAAGCAACGATACTTCTCATCGAGATGTCATTTAATAAGGTTAAATTACTTTCCTTTTCTGATCAACGCGGTGGATTTGTGTAATATTCAAATAATATTAGTGATCTTTTTCAGTAATTAGACTCTATTTCCCTCTAATTTTGATCAACACGTGCTTGTTCGTAATGCGGGTGCGTGTCTTGCATGGAAAGGAATGTGGGCTATGTGCTCAGTGCTCACTATATGTTTGTTAAAATGCCACAGAAACAATACGTTGCACATCTAGAAAACCAGCCTATTGCTTAAAAATCTGGTCATGATTTTTCATCCTTTATAATCTTAACCTCCCTTCATATAAATTTCGTAATCTTGCATTTTTCTTTTTTTATGTTGTTTGACCCTAATTTTTTATTCCAATTGAGGAATTCTAATAATTCTACAAATACTAGACAAATCAGAGATAACACATGCCGTTTATTGAAATCGCATATTTTGTACATGCCGTTAAAACGAGATAGCGAAATCGTATCGTTATCTTAACGAAACGGTAAACAAAATCGCCTATTCCGTTTTCGTTTACCACGTTTGACACCTCTAGTTGCAGTTGTGTTTAAGATTAAGAAAAAAGAGAGAGACAATAATATATGTTTATTGAGTAATGCTAGAATCAAATACGTTTGACGTCAAACACGATTCTAAACTTAACTAATTTTGAAAATTGAGATATGATTGCGTTTGACGGACCAAGTTAATTTGACTCTAGCATTACTCATGTTTATTTGGCATTTTCACTGAACTCCTATCTTTTTTTTTTTTTTTTGGCATTTCCACTCAACCCCAAATCTGGTTTTTAATTGGTTGTTTAATGTTGGTTTTTTTTTTTTGAAATTGAAAGCCCGTGGGCACATTTAATGAAACGCCAGCAGTAAACGCTGCAGTTTCGCACCATTACATAAAACAGACAAACCGACCCAGTAACAGTAACCTAAAGACTGAACTTAAGCTAACAGAAAAAAAGTCTACTGAAATTCGAAAAGAAAAACTACCAGTAACAGTACCCCTAAAGCAATGATTAAAGAAAAAACTAACTAAACAGCCAGGTAGGGTAAAAACTCTTAAGGAGGAGCTTCTGAAAACAGCTTTCATTCAAAAAACCTTCAATGTTGGTTTTTTGTATCTGTGGTTTACTTTAGATGGTGGCCGTACGATTTTATTGCATTGCAGAAGTTGTACTCTTGTAGAATGAAAGAAACCTATCGTATACCATAAATTACTGAATGTAAAATGCTAGAAATTTTCATTTCATGGCAACTTTTGCATATTGTTAGTTTATTTATTTTAATTCTTTGACAAGTAACTATGAAGAATTATTTCCAATTTCGTCTGTTAGGATCAAATTAAAATCATGTTGGTTTGATAATGTTAAATATCCTGGTGATTTAATTTGGTTCGTGCGTCTTATGACATTTCCTTAATTAATTGTAACCGATGGCTCTGGCAGCTCTTTCAAAATGAATGTTAAATAAATAAAAAGAAGGCTGCGACGACAACAAACAATAATAAAACTATAGAAGTTACTAGAACCCAACAACAAAAAATTTTTTTGGTTCGATATTTCATTTTTATTCGAAGTAGAAATATCCTTCAGTCCTTTATAATGATATCAGAAGCTTGCTTTGAAATTGTTCTTTTTACCAAATGGTAAGAACTTGCTATCAACAAGTCCACACTGCATCCTAGCATATTACATATTTGCCCCCAGTTTGTAAAATAATAATAAAATAATATTAAATATTAATAATAATATCTAATTAATCGAAATTATTTAAATAATAACGCAATTTCGGAATCCTGGAAATCGTAACAAACTAGTTACGGAATCCTAACAGGCTTGTTATGGAATCTGAGATTCCGTAACTAGGATAAAAAATGATATCTCGGTTCCGAACTCAGCCTCTCTCCTTCGCACTCCATTTCCTCTCTCGACAGCGACTTCCTCTCTCTTACGGTAAGTTTTTTAATTTAATTTATTAGTTTATTTAGTTAATTAATTAGAAAAATAGATAATATATTGTAAAAATAATTTAAAAAATATGAAAAAATCATAAATAATACAAATAATTTTAATATGTAATTCAAATTTATTTTCATTTTTTTACATTTAATAATAAAGATTTTGATAATTAAATATTACAAAAATTAAAAAAAATTGTTAAAAATTGATAGGATTAATTTTAAATGTAGGAAAAATTGTTGAAAAGAGATTTAAACCGCTTCTACCAGAGGTTAGTTTTTCTATATGTATATTTATTTATTTTATTAATTGTAAATAGTTAATTCAAAGAAAAAATAGAGAATGAATAGAAATACTTGTGAATGATTGAATGATTGTTTCTGTGAATGATTGAATGATTGTTCGGGGATAATTGTAGGGTGGGATGAGGGTTTAAATTTTTTGAAAACTCTCTCGGTACAGGGGAGATGCTGTCGAATTTTTTGTAGATTTTTGAATTTATTGATTGATTTTTAATTGCAGTAAAGTCGAAATGGCACCGCGAAGAAGAGTACCACAAGATCCACGTCGATCCACGAGGCCTCGGGTTGATCCAGCCGCTTCTATATCGGCAGGAGACCCCGGCGCTTCTACATCTAGTGCTGATGCCGGAGCTTCTTCATCTGCCCCCACCTCGGTCCTCCCCCTGCTGATCAGCTCCTACACCTACGTGAGTCGGAGCTTCGAGGCGTACGAGTAAGTTTTTTGTATGTATATATCTAATTTTGTTCGAAATAATATAAATAAAAAATTATTATTATTTTTAATTATTAAGGCTTGGAAGCCTGAAGTGCACAAGGCAAAGATGGGACGGAGCGAAGAGGTGGACCAGCGCCTCGTGACATTAGGCCTGATTCATTTCACTGAGTTAGGTCACATGCCATTGGATCGATACCTGATACAGGATCTGGCCATGTTCTGGAGGCCAGAGACCCATACCTTTCACTTTCCCCGCGTAGGCGAGATGACGGTGAATCTAGAGGTATTGATTTTTCAAAATTTTGTTGATACATATTTATTTATTATTTTTTTAGTTTTATAAGTAAAAAACTTAAAATTATCATGCAGGACGTCGCCTTTATTTTAGGCTTACCTACGACTGGCCTACCGGTCACCGGTCGTACAGATTACGACGATGTGCTCTTACTAGCCGATCTCGCATTGCCGCGGGACACTCCTATGGATGACGTCCTAGATTGCTTTAGAAAAAAGACGAAAGAAGGACGTCCTAAGAAGTAAGAACTCTTTTAAAACTTAATTATAATTATGATTTATACTGTTATATATATTTAAATTGTATATTTAACGCAGGAAAAATCACGCGGTAACGTTTGTAAAACTGCGTGATATGTGAAGAGATGGGCCTGGGACATAGGATGTCGACAGGATCGACAGATACACACGGGCCCTTGTGCTGGAGTTGATAGGTTGCAAGTTGTTTTCAGATGCCACGGGAGATTCCGTTCCATATTTTTATTTGGAGTTAGTTCAGGTAAGTATTTATAAATATTATATTTAAATCTGTTAGAAAGTACTCTATTTTTAATTTTAGTTACTAATTAACTTAATTAACAATCAAGCACAAAAGATCTTACCAAGCAATCAACACACAACATGAGAGAAGGGAAGGAATCAATTACCTCTCGCGAAATCGCATTCGCGAGGCTCGACCAATGCATGGGAGTCGATGGCATGCTCTCCTTCACCACCAAGTCGCCGGCGGTCGTTTCGAGTCCACCTAGAAGTTTAATCACCTCCTCTTTCAACTTATGCTAGCAAGGAAGAGGAGAGCAACTAATCCCCAAGATTTTATCTCTTCTACTTTTTTCAATTGACTAGTTTAATTAATAGAGAAGTAAGAAGACTCAACACATGAGCATTTGAGGTGGATTAAGAGCAAGAGAAAGAGATAAAAATTCTGAAATTTTCTCTCTAATTTTCGTTCTAGGAGGAAGAGGGAGAGAAAAAGCTATGGTGGCTAGAGTTTCTCTCTCCAAATGACCACCTTTTATAGACCAACCACTCCACAAACTTTAGGGACCTTTTTACCCCTATTAGGACAGCCACTATATGGGCTATCAAGCCATTTTGTGATGTGTTAAATGTCCACTAATTCAATTAATTAATGGACCTTTCTCTTGTACTGAAACCGGGCCTTTAATTTACTAATTAAATAAAGGTCCATAAGCTCTATTTAATTCCTATAATTAAATTGTGTTGAACAAAATTAATTATTAACTTATTAATAATTATTTTGGGATTAGCAAATACGTTAATTTATTTCTATATGATCTTCTTAACTTAATTAATTATAACGGCTCGCAACGGTATATAATTAATTAATCAACTTATCATATTTTCGCAATACGCTGCTGCGAATAAATAAATTATGCACCGTGTGATTAAAGTCTTATTTGTGTGACCCTTTGAGGATTTATGCTATGTTGGCCATGGAAAATAAATCGCTATTTATTTCCAATAATCATAAGCGGTATCTAGCAACACGTTATGACTCCCAATTCACATAAATATGTACTGTACAACTACAGTAAATCAATCCTGCATAAAAAATAAAAGTATCTCCTTGTTTGATTCTTATGTCACATGATATCATCGTATAATCCAAGATAGGAATGTGTCATTCTTGCAGATTATACGTTTCTTGATCTAGAATTGATCGCTTAGTTGCGTGCATACGATCCAATTCCATCAAGAGGCCCAAATAGATATCATCACTCACTACGTATACTAATGAGAGACATACGGTCTTCTTGATGAACAACTTTTTTCCGCACAATTCAAGAGAACATAAATAAAGTCCGTGTAGCAGCCCTTATCAGGAATCAACGGTAAACGATATTTATTGAACCTATCCTCATGTGAAAAAGTCGAGTCATCTCAAACTTAGAATCAAACTCATATGAAATAAGCAATGACACATAACACAATCCATATGTTTATTTCATTCGGTCATGTCATGTACTATGTTCTAATAATATACACATATGCAATTAAGTTGGTAACTCCTTACCTATGATTTGTAGAACTTAATCATCACTTAACTTGCATACTAATCTTTTATGATAATTAATGTTCCTTGTTAATTATCAAGATTACGGACGATTTAGACTTATTACTGTCATTCTAATGAATGATCCACAGAGATCTACAATTCAGATCCTCAACCTGAATGATCTGTTAGTAATAAATTCTAGGAATAAATGATTAAATATCATTAATAACATAAACTAATATTTAAGTCATTAAACTATTGACTTCTAGGACATAACTCCAACAATCTCCCACTTGGCCTAGAATCAATCAATAGTGACTTCTAGCTACTGAAAAATTGAGAACGATGTCATATATCCACATATATACATGTTTCGAACCTCAAAAGAAATAATACGCTTAAAGCAATTACTCATACGTCAAGTACGTATGGATGCACAACTGCATCTCGTATACTGCTTAAGGTAGAGGTTATGTTAGAGTGTTCGCTGTGTTCGCGAACCTGTCCAATCTTGTTTGACCCTATATGTATATATACTTCTATATATATATGTTCTTGATTATCATCATATGAGATCAAATGATATTGTCATAGATAATAGTTGGATCACCAATTTAATATTGGGTTCTTCAAGACTAAGCTATGGTTCGAGATGCATATAACCATATTAGCTTGACTGAGAGCTTCTTGATCCAAACCATTCTTTTCCGTTGTTTCACAAGTTGCTATGTATTTTTCTTTGGTGACGGAAACGATTGCAATATTCCATTTAGAACACTTTCTAAACTTACAACACCATCATTAAGCAAGATATGTAGCTCAATTGTGATTATATCAATCTTTCAAAAACTAGCATCAGTGTAACAACTTACGCTATATTTCTTTCATCTTAAAAGATGGAAAAATCATATCACTCTTTCTTACAAAATACTCGAGGATATCCTTGACTATTGTCCAAATATGTCACTCTTGTATCCTTTTGATAACTGTTTATCACGTTCCTTGGATACTACACATTGGGGCATGTGCATAAGTCTGGCACTCATATTGAAACTTATAACGGAAGAATGCTTGAATTGTTTCATGCACTTCTTCTCGAATTGAGTTACAATAAACCGAGTCAAACTCAAGTCTTATGCCATATGACGTGGTTAGACATCCTTTCTTAGAGTTTATCATAATGTGTTATTATAACATTTCGTCATTACATACACATTAATTCAAACTTAACATCCACCATAATCTATCTCTATAGATTTTGTTTCCTAGGATTTAGGTGACCTTGCCCAAGTTCTCTATTGAGAAAACATTCTCCAATGAAATCTTGACAATAATTATTTATTTAATATTATTCCCAATTAATATCTTGTCATCTTGTACACCACAAATAATACAATCATGCTCCTACTGAATAGACCGAGTCAAACTCAAGTCTTATGCCATATGACGTGATTAGACATCCTTTCTTAGAGTTTATCATAATGTGTTATTATAACACTTCGTCATTACATACACATTAATTCAAACTTAACATCCACCATAATCTATCTCTATTGATTTTGTTTCCTAGGATTTAGGTGACCTTGCCCAAGTTCTCTATTGAGAAAATATTCTCCAATGAAATCTTGACAATAATCATTTATTTAATATTATTTCCAATTAATATCTTGTCATCTTGTACACCACAAATAATACAATCATGCTCCTACTGAATATCTTGTCTATATAAGATGCTTTTGACGAAGTTCAATTCATTGACTTCCTTGTCAAAATGTTTATTCCACTTTCCACAATACTTGCTTCAATCCATTAATGGATACTTGAAGTATGTATATGTTTCTAGCAATACATCAAACATAGTCCTTGGTTTATATCATATACATAACATCTTTCTTCATTCCTTCGAAGAAGGCGGTTTTTTATGTTCATTTCCATATATCAATATATACGAAATATAGTCGTTGCTAGAACGATCTTTATTGATTTATACATAACTACAAACATAAGCCGTGCTTAGTATATAGTCAACTCGTCATCGACTTAGACATAGCTACAAGCGCGAAACTGTACTTTGTACATAGTCAACTTGCTGTCCATGTCGATCTTTCATTTAAAGATCTAAATATTCTTGATGGATTGCTCATTCATGAACATCAACCAAGGTCTATATCTTGTTGGTATACATGGATTGTACTTAAAGATCGTACGGATTTAAACCATACTTGTGGAATCGGATGTTTCCATCGTTTCATTATTTATCAACGGATCCTCATATGCCAAGTACGAGAATGTCGTGAAGCCTACGTACCTTTCGGTTTAGGCATCACTATCGTTGATCTTTTGTAGGATTGGTGCTCGAGATTCTTGAACTATTTCTACAATAATTTGTAGAATAAGTTTTTGATCCTAATATATCGCACAAGTTTCTCGAACATCATCCACACATGAGATGTTTGAGTACTCTTTAGAAGCGAGCGTACATATGAACTTTCTTCTTTCACAACTACTTGTGAATGAAGTTCCGCTCAACTCTCACTAAGCACCATGTTGGAGTGACAAGTTTTCCATAAGGGTACTTCTTGTAGTGACGCATAAACTCTTTTAATGCTCATTTTACTCCCACTACTTCTTCTTGAGAATATCATTCTCCAAGACTATGTCATGATGAGCAACAACTATTTTATTCTTATCATATTCATAGAAGTAGTACATTTCGCTTAGTATAAGGTATCCTACAAACTATCAATTGTCCAATTTGAGTTCAAGCTTATCAATCAACAAACCTTGAAATAAGCTTCTTAACACCAAATCTTGAGAAATAACGTACTTAGAGATCAAATCTCGTAAGATATCTTTCTCAACGGACTTCGATAGAACTTTTATTCAGTGTAAACAATATTGTCCTTAAAACATAAATCCCTAATACGAGTTGAATAAATCAACTTGATTTATTACCGATTGAACGATATCAAATAATGTTCGATACCTCCATTCTTGGACATATTATTCTAATATAATATTCCACATGGAGCGAGTTGTGAAATGACTTTCATACTCTTTAGGTAATATATCAAACTATATGACTTAACTATTTACCATGATCCATCGTAAGACTTGTAATTTTCTTGAATGGTATTTCAACTTCACTTTTGAACTCCTTTGAACTTGTCAAAATGTCCATACTTATACCTTATCAAATAGATACGTTAATATCTATTATGATCGTTGGTCAAGTTGTAAAGTATTAACAACCTGCCATAACATAAAGTGCTTATAGGTCTATATACATCGACATGTTTAAGTCCTGATCAAGTCACTTGTCCTTAAACCTTCATAGATTAAAGGCGTTTTTGTCATCTAACAAACATGATTCGCATATTTCAATCGATTCGCAATCGAATTGAGTTACGAGCTCTACGTTACATAGACTTTCATAATACGATTCGCGTTTATTTATGACTAAGCGGTCATTTCACATTAAAGTTCAATACTTACGTGAAGTCTTACGTATCATATTTGTCATTCAACACTTGTTTATCTATTTCAAGCAAATTCAATCAAGATGCATGAAATCATATAAACAAATCCATAATAAGAGAACAACATTTCTCTTTTACAAAACATTATCATCTATCATCAAGCATGAAGTGGAGATAAGGATTTTGAGATGTTAGGAATAAGGTATACAACCTCTAATTCCTAAACAACCACTAGTAAAGATAACTCTATGTATCCAATGATAGTGGCTTAGACGAACAAGTCATTTCTTATACGGAGTTTACTTCACTTCTCTCGAATTTTCTCTTATTCTTCATTGCCTACACATTTCGTTAAATGCGAGCACATGAACTAGTACCTAATTACTAGTGTGAATTAGAGATAGCGAGATAATTTGAATAACAAGCACCTTAAGGATTAGAACATTTCTATTTATCATAATCATGGTATTTCGGACAACTTTTCAAATGCCTCCATAAAACGGCAAATGAAATATCTCATATGACACATGGTCTCAAATGAGGGTCTCGAAGTCTCAACTCATACCTTAGCGAAGTATTCTTTTAATACTCGACTAATTTACTTTTGCACAAATAAGTATGCGAAAAATAACATTATATCCTTCATTACTAAGTAAGAGATTGTATGACAATATCAACGATCTTTGATATTGGAGATCTCAATATCTCTAGTTGACCATTAGCTACTCATACCTTTCGGTTTGTAAGCTAATGAAACATTCATATATTTTCTTATAGAAGAAGAATCTCTAGGTTAACTTATACTCTATCACTCGATCATATATGATTGAGTCGATATCTACTTTCTCTAAGAACACCTTCTTGAGTAAGTGGATGAGAGCATAAGAGTCAAATTTAGTTCGTATGAATTCTCCAATTCAAAAGTCTAGAAATTCTAAAATGAGAAAATAGGCATCCGCTTTATTGAATAACTTTTCGCTAAAAGTCAAACAATCATTACGATGCTGCGTTCGGAAAGTTGAGGAGAGTTTTTGGGAATAAGCATGCTCAAATTTCTTTTCACTAAGATCGTATCTTAGGAATCGGTATTATTTCTCCAAATAAATACCTTTAGAAACGAGCTTGTTCTTTTCAAAGATTGATCGCAACAAAATTAACACTTTTAAACATCTATAACAATTTCAATTTTAAGGTCATTTAGTTTATGCAATGTTTTATTTATAATGAAAAACAAAACTCCCACTACATTTATTTAATGTCCCAAATGTAGTTGGTTCTCCAAGATCACTGTTTTCATCAAGTAGAGCCTGCTATGGCACGTCACCCTACTTAACTAGACAAGGTAGGTTCTCCAACCAATCATATCAACCATATGACTCTTGGTTTGTGAATATCTATATATATTTACAAACTTCGCCCCGATGTCCAAACTCTAGTTGGGTCAATCGATAAGTAATATCTCTCTATTTGCTCCTAACAAATCCTTTTACTTGTACCCCGACTATCGAATTGACAACTATGACGTCCGCTTGGGCGGACCGCGCCATGAAAGGGCAATCGACGTGAAGGGGATAGAGAGAATGAGGGCGGTCGACTTAATCGAATTAGTTTGGAACAAACAATTATGTGACTCTTGTTTGGTGGTCGTGTAAACATACACCCATACCTATCTTATGACATTCATAGCATCCACAAACATTCACATAATAATAAGCATCTCAAGTATTGTTGTGGGTTTGTATGGCTCCCGCTTGCATTAGTTCCGTCGAATCTCCATGTAGCAAAACTAATCTAATTGTTCCTCCCACTAATCATATGGATCCTATCCTATACAATTAAAGGAACAAAAAAAACTAATCATATGGATCATATCCTATAATTTAAGAAATTAATAATTATTAATTAATTAACCATGGCACCAAAGGCCTTACACACATTCATTCACATGCATTCACAATTACAACACACAAGGCATTGGTGTCATGAGCCATACTAAACCCATGATCCTTCCTACAAAACAAAGTTAGCACATGTCCCTTTCTTTCTTAATTAACAACAATGAATTAGAGTCTTTGCACATCGCTTGTAGTTCGAGTCTTTCCGCATAAAAGTTTAACTTTTAAACAACTAATTTGCTTAAACCAATTGAAAAGTCAAATCAACATTTGAAACAGAAAGGAGGAATATTAAGGAGTGTTCTAATTAACTTCTTCAACCAATTTGATTAATTAGAAAATATTTTAACTATTTAAAATATTAAATGGGACCCGATAAAATTCGAAATTTTCCGGTCTCCAAAATTTATGAAATAAATCATGCATACTCCCTATTATGAGTGTAACGACTTATAAAAATTTTAGGGAGAGATCACTTACCATCAGAGAGAAACAAAAATAACAAATCCTCAAACTGTGCGCGAAACACCGTTATCCGATTTTCTGTTTTTGTCTAAATCTTTTGGTCTGTAGGATCGTCTTCCAAAATATTTTCAAGAAAACTCTTTACATAAAAAATCTACTATATGTTATAGGCTACTAATCCATGAAAAGATAACTAACAAGTTCTATTTAAAATCATCAAGATAAATAACATACAAGTTACTTGCCCTGTTCTGAAACAGACTGACAACTAAAAATATTTGACTCAGTTGATGTATCAAACCTTAATGAAATTCTTTGAAACTAATTTTCAAAGATTTCTAACTTCAAGTAGAAACTTTCTATTCAAACACTTTTTCATTAAGTTTTCTCAATAAGTACAATTTAACCAAACAATCAGTTTGTTGGAAAACCAGATCTGACAACCGATTTACTTCTCATGACTGGAACGCCCACATAAAATCCGAAGCATGCAACAAATTTTACATGTCCAGAAAGAGCATCAAGTTTACAAGATTTTTAGCCAAGAAATACAGCTAGTTACTTTCGAAAAATAAATCCTTTAAGCCAAAAATACAGAACTGTGCAGACAGAAACTTGTTCTGCGCACCGTTACCGTTTAATTCACCAAAAATTCATAACTTCTTTGAAAATGGTGAAACTAGTGAAAAAAAGACCATATCTCATATATCTACAACTTCCAATTAAAGATAAAAATTTTCTGAAAGATTTTCTCTGCGAAAAACCCAAAACAATCTCGAAGACAGAAAACAGATCAAGACAGCAAGCAATTGCATCACTAATCCATGTGTTAATTAACCATTTCTCATCTAATTATGTGTTAAAATGCTCAAGCACGACCTAGAGTTCTGATACCACTGTTAGAAAGTGCTCAATTTTTAATCTTAGTTACTAATTAACTTAATTAACAATCAGGCACAAAAAATCTTGCCAAGCAATCAACACACAACATGAGAGAAGGGAAGGAATCAATTACCTCTCGCGAAATCGCATTCGTGAGGCTCGACCAATGCATGGGAGTCGGTGGCGTGCTCTCCTTCACAACCAAGTCGCCGGTGGCCGCCTCGAATCTACCTAGAAGTTTAATCACCTCCTCTTTCAACTTATGCTAGCAAGGAAGAGGAGAGCAACTAATCCCCAAAAAAAGGCGAAAAATAGTAGAGTCGAGTTTCGGAGCTAAGGCGAGGCGATTAGGAGGCGATTCCAGAAGAGACAGCTTTTCCATGGATTATGACGGCTGGACCCTCGTCCAACACCGCCGTTCGAGGCAAGCACCGAGACGCGACACTCCCCATCCCTCTCCGACTCAGGCGAAACCCATCTCTGTGTATCGACCTACATATACAGCGGTGCTTCTCTCCAGTCCTGGCCACACACCTCCCCGCCGTTAAGCTCCGTCGACCAACCCCAGCTCCTCCACAACCAAACTAGCCCGCCCTAACACTCCACCGAAAACCATTAGAGCACCTGATGCCCCTATCACCTTACGCTTTCCACCTTCTCCTTCTAAACCAGAGTGGAATTACCGCTGTTACCGTTGCTTCAAACAGGGCCACCACAAGGACATATGCCACAGCCTCCGCCGTTGTGCCATCTGTAACGGCCAGGCGCACTTTTACGACGAGTGTACCAAGCCCAGACAAGGCAATAAGCACGCTTCATGAAAGCCTGTGGACAAAACACCCCCTCCCCCGCCTCCCCCGCCGCCCCACCATGGCGAGCCTGATTTCCTTGACCTCCTCGAGAAGGGCCCCGCCATCAATTTTGAGCCAGCCCATTTACCTTCAGATGAGGAAAGAGTTCAACAAATCACCTGCTTCTTAGAAAGAGACGCAGCCTACTTCACAGAGGTCAACAAGCTTTCAAAGGGACTGGTTCTGTCTGTACCAGACAACTTAGGTACACAACTCTCCCTAGACAAGGCAGCAGAGTATGTGGCGGATTCAGGCTTGGTTAAACCTTCTGCTCTACGTGTGGGTTCTATTTCCGGCGACCGTTTTCTGATACTGCCCCCTGAAAATCTTAGAGCTTTCGATCTGGCAATGGCTTTCCCTGATCACCTATGGGAAGAAGGCTTTAAAGTGGGATTGTGGTCTCCGACGACCAATGCTCAAATTGAGGTGCCAAAATTCAAAGCTTGGATCACCATTACTAGCATTGAGCCACACCTTTTTAGAGAAGACTTTATCTCTCAAATGGTCAGCCAATTCGGCGTTTATCTGGGAACAATTACTAATGGTGATTCTGGTAACCTCTGTTACTGGCAAGCGGCAATAGCTACACCTGATCTGAGGAAAATACCATGCTGCGCCATGTTATTCTCTGGTGCTCTGGGGTACCCGGTTTACATCTCAATCAATAAATGGAGATGCACACCGGTTTACTCAGCCAATGACATCCCGAAACCTCCGCCATCAATCATACGGCCCTGCGACCGTACCCCACCGCGCCCTTCCACTACAGAGGTTCATCAACCGCTTTCTGATGAGTGCATCACTTTCACTATGAAAGAGCTCCTAAAAATCTTCAGGAACGTTCCGTCTACAGATCTGCCGCCGGACATTGCTAAGGCAATCAACAAGGAGAAGGGTAAGTCTTCTGACCAGCAGCACCTAACCCTGCTCTGCCGTGACATGACAGTTGTCGATCCTGGATCGACGAGTGGGACCAGGGTTACTTCGATGGGAACACTGTTAGAAAGTGCTCAATTTTCAATTTTAGTTACTATTAACTTAATTAAACATCAAGCACAAAGAATCTTGCCAATCAATCAACACACGCATGAGAAAAGGGAAGGAATCGATTACCTCTCGCGGAATCGTATCCGCGAGGCTCGACCAATGCATGGGAGTTGATGGCGTGCTCTCCTTCGCCTCCTCCTCCGTCCACGGCCACCTCGAGTCCGCCAAGAAATTTAATCACCTCCTCTTTCAACTTGTGCTAGCAAGGAAGAGGAGAGCAACTAATCCCCAAGGTTTTCTCTCTTCCATCTTTGTCAATTAACTAGTTTAATTAATGGAGAAGGGAGAAATCTCAACACATGAGCTAGATGAGGTGGAAAAGAGCAAGAGAAAGAGACGAAAATTCTGAAATTTTCTCTCTAATTTTCGTTCTAGGAGGAAGAGGGAGAGAAAAGGCTATGGTGGCTAGCGTTTCTCTCTCCAAATGACCTCCTTTTATAGACCAACCACTCCACAAACTTTAGGGACCTTTTTATCCCTATTAGGGCAGCCACTATATGGGCTATCAAGCCCATTTTGTGGTGTGTTAAATGTCCACTAATTCAATTAATTAATTGACCTTTCTCTTGTACTCAAATCGGATCTTTAATTTACTAATTAAATAAAGGTCCATAAGCTCTATTTAATTCCTATAATTAAATTGTATTGAACAAAATTAATTCTTAACTTATTAATAATTATTTTGGGATTAGTTAATGCATTAATTTATTTCTATATGATCTCCTTGACTTAATTAATTATAACGGTTCGTAACGATATATAATTAATTAATCAACTTATCATATTTTCGCAATACACTGCTGCGAATAAATAAATAATGCACTGTGTGATTAAAGTTCTATTTGTGTGACCCTTTGAGGATTTACGCTACGTTGGCCATGGAATTAAATCGTTATTTAATTCCAATAATCATAAGCGGTATCTAGCAACACGTTATGATTCCCAATTCGCATAAATAATGTACTGCTACAATATCTCAATCCTGCATAAGAAATAAAAGTATATCCTTGTCTGATTCTTATGTCACATGATATCATCGTATAATCCAAGATAGGAATGTGTCATTCTTGCAGATTATACGTTTCTTGATCTAGAGTTGATTGTACAAGTTGGCCAAACAATCCAACTCCATCAAGGGGCCCAAACAGATATCATCACTCACTAAGTGAATTAATGAGGGACATACGATTTTCTTGATGAACAACTTTTCCCCGCACAATTCAAGAGAACATAAATAAAGTCCGTATAGCAGCCCTTATCAGGAATCAACGGTAGACGATATTTATTGAACCTATCCTCAGGTGGAAAAGTTGAACCATCTCAAACTCAGAATCAAACTCATATGAAATAAACAATGACACATAACACAATCCATATGTTTATTTCATTGGGTAATGTCCTGTACTATGTTCTAATAACATACACATATGCCCACACTTCCCGTATTATGCGAATTGGGAATCAAATGTCTCAGGACTGAAAATTAACTTTCAGAAATCAGCCTTCATCCCTTTAAACTTATTGCATTCTGAGATGTCCGCGGTGGAAAATTTGATGTGCTGTCGCCACACCTCTTTCCCAATCACCTATTTAGGACTGCCGCTCACTCCTTCTAGACCTGACAGGGCTGTTTTTCAGCCTTTTCTAGACAAGATTGACAAACGTTTAGCCGGATGGAAAACAACAATTATCTCCAGAGCAGGCAGAATTTTGCTCGCCACTACGGTTATCTCGGCAATCCCAATTTACTACATGTCAGCTTTCAAACTTCCTAGTTGGGTCATCAAGGAGATTGATAAGAGAAGAAGAAACTTCATATGAGGAAGAACAAATTCCACCTCTATGAATTTGCTAGCGTGGGATCGAGTTTGTCTGCCGAAATCTCATGGCGGCATAGGTGTGCCTGATCTTCACTTACAGAACATAGCCCTACTTCTAAGATGGTGGTGGAAGCTTTATGCTGACCAAAACTCTCTTTGGTGCTCTTTTGCTACAGCTTTACTTTCTAAAAGGAATAGAGATACTCCGCCTTTGGTCTGGCAAAAGGAAGGTTCCTTCTTCTGGAGAGATCTCTCCTCTTTAAGATATTACTTTCAACTCTCAACCACTGCTGAGGTTGGCAATGGAAATCGCACCCTTCTTTGAGTTTGACAACTGGCAAGAAAAACTCCTTTGCTACTTCAACAACCCAAATGTTCGGCCAGTTCACCGTTTCTGTACTCTCAACTAGGCGGCACAACACTGGCTTCAAATATTTCCAGTCCCCCTCACCTCACAAGATCGTGACCTTCAATTGCAATTGAGTTCCCTCCTTCAACCCTCCATTCGTGACACACTCCGATGGAGGTGGACGCATCACGGGTCATTCAAAGTCTCCTCCCTTTACAAAACACTGCAAACCTCAGGAAAGATAACCTCTCCAATGGCACATCTCTGGGCACTCAAACTTCCTCCAAGCTTGAAAGTTTTTCTCTTCTTACTGAGTTGTGATCGACTGCTCACCCAAGAGCAATTACAAAAGAGAGGAATTACTTTGCAACCAGGATGTGCTCTGTGTCAACAAGGATGCCTTGAAACAATCACTCACCTCTTTTTTCAATGCCCTTACTCAGCTCAACTTTGGACTCTACTACAACTGCCATAACCGAGAACCGAAGAGTATCTCTCTGATATCATGCTTCAGCTCTTTCCTAATTTGAGACTTGGTGCAAGGATGAATGCAGCTAGGACAACTGTTGATTTTTCGACCCTTAAGGCGACGGCACTTTGGGGAATATGGCTTGAGCGGAACAATCGAATCTTCAGACAAAAAAGCAGACCGACTTCAGTTGTGGCAAACTGGATCTTTTCCGAAACTTACATGTTTAGAAAATATTGCTAAACTTGTTGTTTTGTAGCTTTTATTTTTTCCTTTTTCTCTTTCCTAATCAGCCGCTGATTAGCTTCTCTAAAAAAAAAAAAAACTAATCCCCAAGATTTTCTCTCTTCTACTTCTTTCAATTTACTAGTTTAATTAATAGAGAAGGGAGAAGGCTCAACACATGAGCATTTGAGGTGGATTAAGAGCAAGAGAAAGAGATGAAAATTCTAAAATTTTCTCTCTAATTTTCGTTCTAGGAGGAAGAGTGGGAGAAAAGGCTATGGTGGCTAGGGTTTCTCTCTCCAAATGACCTCCTTTTATAGACCAACCACTCCACAAACTTTAGGGACCTTTTTACCCCTATTAGGGCAGCCACTATATGGGCTATCAAGCCATTTTGTGATGTGTTAAATGTCCACTAATTCAATTAATTAATGGATCTTTCTCTTGTACTCAAACCGGGCCTTTAATTTACTAATTAAATAAAGGTCCATAAGCTCTATTTAATTCCTATAATTAAATTGTGTTGAACAAAATTAATTATTAACTTATTAATAATTATTTTGGGATTAGCAAATGCATTAATTTATTTCTATATGATTTTCTTGACTTAATTAATTATAACGGTTAGCAACGGTATATAATTAATTAATCAACTTATCATATTTTCACAATACGCTGCTGCGAATAAATAAATAATGCACCGTGTGATTAAAGTCCTATTTGTGTGACCTTTTGAGGATTTATGCTATGTTGGCCTTGAAAAATAAATTTCTATTTATTTCCAATAATCATAAGCGATATCTAGCAACACGTTATGACTCTCAATTCACATAAATATGTACTGTACAACTACAGTAAATCAATCATGCATAAGAAATAAAAGTATCTCCTTGTTTGATTCTTATGTCACATGATATCATCATATAATCCAAGATAGGAATGTGTCATTCTTGCAGATTATACGTTTCTTAATCTAGAATTGATCGTTTAGTTGCGCGCATACGATCCAACTCCATCAAGGGGCCCGAACAGATATCATCACTCACTAGGTATACTAATGAGGGACATACGGTTTTCTTGATGAACAACTTTTTCCCGCACAATTCAAGAGAACATAAATAAAGTCCGTATAGCAGCCCTTATCAGGAATCAACGGTAGACGATATTTATTGAACATATCCTTATGTGAAAAAGTTGAGCCATCTCAAACTTAGAATCAAACTCATATGAAATAAACAATGACACATAACACAATCCATATGTTTATTTCATTGGGTCATGTCCTGTACTATGTTCTAATAACATACACATATGCAATTAAGTTGGTAACTCATTACCTATGATTTATAGAACTTAATCATCACTTAACTTACATACTAATCTTTTATGATAATTAATGTTCTTTGTTAATTATCAAGATTACGGACGATTTAGACTTATTACCATCATTCTAATGAATGATCCACAGAGATCTACAATTCAGATCCTCAACCTGAATGATCTGTCAGTAATAAATTTTAGGAACAAATGATTAAATATCATCAATAACATAAACTAATATTTAAGTCATTAAACTGTTGACTTCTAGGACATAACTCCAACAAAATCGTACACCCTAAACCTTAAACCACTACAAACTTGAGTAAAAATCTCGAAACGCTTAAGAAATATTTGTAAATATTTACAGGATGTTTCGTCGGGATATTCAGTGAAATATAATTGGGGTGCGCCCACACTTGCCATGTTGTACCGCGGTTTGGACAATGCCGCCATGGAAAAAGGCGGTCAAAAGATTGCAGCTCCGTGGGTATTGCTATAGTTGTGGTCGTACGCTCGTCTGTTAGTTTGCCGGCCGTCCGTCACGAAAAGTTTCAAGGGCTGGGGCCTACCATCAGCCGGTAGATGTCCGCCGTACGGGAGGTATTTTTTTGTTATATTTTCAAATAAAAAATACCTTTAACAGTTTTTCATTTTTTTCCGAGAAAACACAAGTACAATGGAATCGTAATGATTGTGCAGGAAATGGACGACACGACTTAGGTCGAAAAAAATTAAAGGTCCATATTGCAGCGGTATTGAGTACGCTCGGGACGTACTCTTGAAGATGGATCATGGGCACGTGGTGTGGAGCCCATACGATGAGGTCAGCTAGGTGGTCATGCCTCCGTATGACCGCTTTCTGATGAGAATATACTGTCTCCGCGTGCCATGTATCCATTATTGGGTCGTGGCGTGGCACCATGCCGATCGGGTCATGCATCAGTTCATGTTGTATCAGACAGTTCCGCCTCCTATACCTACGGTGCGTCAATCTTTTGACATTCGTGATTTAAAATGCAACATTTACAATATATGCACTAAATCTGATCTAAAATAAGCAGGGTTGGAAGAGGATGGAGTAGCTGTTACAGTATACGCATACCACATTTCGGGGGAGGGATTGGCGGGACCTTTTCTCTGTTGAGGTGGCCATGTGGACCGACACGACTCAGGTCGAGGTGGCAGAGGTGCGGCCATAGAGCGACGAGATTTTGCCCTCCTACGACCGATGGATGAGGGTAAATGGAGGTGCTCATCTTGTCCCCATTCCTGGAACAGCAGAGCAGATTCCGGCTCGAGAGCGACCTACCTTCAGGAGGCGCCCCATCGCGTCAGTATGGTAAGTTATTTTATTTGAAATAATTTTTATTTTAAGCAAATGAAAATGAATTATTTTGTAATTTGGTTGCTAACAACAAATCAACAGGTGAAGCATATATTGACCGAAGCTCTACGAGCATGTGTGTGGGCGGTGAAGAAGGGATGCAGACGTGCTGGGAAGCAGTTGCTGAAGAGCTGCAGCACGCAGTTGGACCTCGTTGGCGAGCCTCATCGATTATCTCACCTCTTAGAGGTGAAGAGTCTACCGACGGACATCGACTCTATACCAGATTCGTCGGAGGAGGATCATATGCCAGAGCCTGGATTCAAGGAGCAGCAGTTCATGAGGGTATAATAATATTTGTAATATTATTATTTCGTTATTCTGTTATAATAATATTTCTAATATTATTATATGTAACAGCCATATGACTATAGTCTGCACGACTGGGACACATATTTCGATCAGTCGAGACCCAACTAGCCTATTATTAGGACCCAACTAGCCTATTATTAGAAGCAGACGGGGAGACCCAGCCAGTGATGGTCTACCCACACCCCCGGGCCCACCCCCACGCCCACCACCATATTATGAGTACGGGACACAGTATCCACAGTAATAGACACAGTTCCCGTCATACCAGACCCAGTATCCACCTGGCCCACCACCCTATTCTCAGGCCGAGCCTACATCGGATGACGCATTTTTCTCATCGATTGGTGTACATCTCGACGATCCGTTCACGCCTCCAACTCAGTCATCATTTGGTCAGACCTACGGCGGAGCCTCTTCTTCTAGTGCACCGCCTCGTCATTCCACTCCTGAGATGCCTCCTCGTCCACCCCTAGTCGGACTTGCTCGCGGACGAGATCCCCGACAACTACCAGGTCCTCCGCTTATTTGGTCCCCGAGTGAGGGGAGGTGGATCCACCGTACTGGACATTATTAGGACTTATTTATATTTTTTATTTATGTATATATTCGTATTGTGACTTATTTATGTATGACATAGTTATGATATATTTATATTTCGTATTGTGACTTTCAGATTTATATTTCATATTATGAATTGCTTTGCGTATTAATTTCACTACGGAAACTAGTCGTCTGTCGCTCATGAGTGCAGAAATTTAAATTATAAAAATTAAAAAATATATATGTTTGAATTTCCAAAATATAATATATAAATATTTTTTTATTTTAGTTTGCGACTTATCAAGTTTTAGGTGTTCTAAGCCATTCAAATTATCTAATATATTACTTAAATATAATTAAATTTTATTTAAATAACGCAAAATAAAAAATGATAAATTTAAAACTATAATACAAAATATAATTAAAATTAAATTAAATACAAACTATAATATAAAATTTGAAACTATAATGACAAATATTTTTATAATAAAAAATTATATGAAATATTTTTAGAATACAAAATTTTAAACTAAAAATTATATGAAATTAAAAAAAATTAACAACAAACAAAACAAAAAACAAAAAATAAAAACAGAATTCATAAAAAACAACAAAAACACAAAACAAAAACAAAAACAGATTTCGTACTTAGTTTAATTACGGAATCCTAGATTCCGTAATAAAGTAGTTACAGAATTTTGGATTCCATAATTAGATTGTTACGGTAACTGGAATTCCGTAATTACGTTATTATTTAAATAATTTGAATTATTTCGATATTATTATTAATATTTTATAATATTTTATAATATTTTATTATTATTTAAAAAAGTGGGGGGCATATTTGCATTAGCTAATATCTATCTACAGTCGGCACGGCCCATTTTATTGCTGGAATTCTTCAGCTTTGTTAGCTCTCTCCCAAAACCGAAAAAATTAATAGTAAATTTACTGTTCACTCGAATTTCGAGAATAATTATAAAAAATTCGAAATTTTGGAAATGTTGTCGTAGGATCGATATCTAGACACCCGATCATACAAATTGTTTGGATCGGGTTCTGGGACCCAATCCAAGTGATTCTCTTTTAATTCATTTCCTGATGTTGAAGCAAACTCTATCTGCACGAAAACCGAGGTTTGTTATTATATTATTTTAGTAGTTGCAACTAAAACTACACAGTTCTCAATGGTTGTGGCATCTAACACAGTAAAGCTCAAACTTGCTTTTATATATTTTTTATGTCCTATATTATAAGTCGGATACTTTGATTTTGGACGCACATACTGCAAATAGAACTTCAGCTGCATATTTTATTATTATAGCATTTCAAACTTTGTCGTTTGGCCTAAATGCATTTTATTGGTGCCGATAATAAGAGAAACTGCAAATTTCAAGTCAATCAAAATAGTATTTGATTTTTGAGTTAGTTGATTGTATTATACGGAAAATATAAAATACCAAACAAAAGAATATTCAAACTTGGCACGAAGTGAAAATTGTATTTAAATTTTTTTTTTTTTTAGAGGGTGGGGTTGGGGGGACCAATATTGCCATATTGGGATTCACCATCAACAAATGCACATATAATTAGTTGCATGACATGATGTGTCTAAATATAAGTAGATAGATAACCGGGTAGTTGAATCGAAGTTCAAACAATTTCCACATTCAATATTTAATATGATAGTTAGTAGTTTATTTTGGAAATACTTCAACTTTGGTTGGCAGCCATACCGGTTTACCAGATCAATTTCAAAAACCCCATGTTATATAAAATGAAACAATTAATTTTCTGGTACTGGGTTGGATTCAACATCTAAATTGATGGCATGCCATCTTATTGCAAACTATCATGGATTGACTCAATAAATGTTTACTTGATCAACCTCCAACAACATAGACTAGACAATCAATATTAACTGCAATCTAGCTAGTTAGCACCAAGACATAGTTATGTATATAATTTTTAAATAAGAGTTTAATTTTGTGTATATTTAACTTTTTGTTTTTGTTTTTTAAAGAATTGACTACCTTATTTCTTATTAATTAATAAAAAATAATTTTGACATATTTCAAGAGCTTATGATACTGAAGAAGCTGCGGCGCGCACATATGACCTCGCCGCTCGAAATATTGGGGTCCAGAGACGTTTACTGAATTTTCCTGTAAGTTCATAAACCAGCACCTTTTCCAAAAATTATTTAATTGTTTAGAAAATAAATGTAGGATTGGACGAGTATTTGGCAACAAGTATCTCTACTTGGGAACATTCAGTACGCTTATTAACTCTAAATATTATAAAAAACTCTAAATATTATAAACTTCATGATGTAAATAATTCGATAAAATTTAAAAATTAATATTTTAATTATACGCATTAGAAAACTTGTAAGAATACAAGGAATGAAGTTATGATACCCAAAATTTCAATCAGTGAAAACGATTATGTATACTACAGAAATGCACACATGGACAATGTCCACATGAGATCTGGACCTAAATGCCTATTGGCACGAATAAAAAATTGTAGGACATAAAAAATATATAAAAGCAAGTTTGAGGCTTTGAGCTTCACTATGTTAGATGCCACAACCATTGAAAACTGTGTAGTTTTGGTTGCAAATATTAAAATAATATAATAACAAGCAACAGCTGCTACTAGCTAGCTGTACTGTGCTGCAATTCTATTCCGACTCAATTAAAACTTTGTCTGCACGAAAAGAGAATCACTTGGATCGGGATTTCATAATCCGATCCAAGCTTGGATCGGTATCCAGAAAACCGATCAAAGCTTGGATCGGGTTCCGGGATCTCTATCCAAGCAATTTGTAGGATAGAGTTCCTGGATACCGATTTTACAATATCATTTTTAAAATTTCAAAATTTTTTAATTATTTTTGAAATCCGAGTGAACAGTAAAACTACTATTAATTTTTTCGGCTCCCAAAACTCGGCATCGCATCTAATGGACTTGACGGGACCCTTTTTTATTTTGTTTTCTTTTCTGAAAAATTAAGGGGCGAAAGAATATATTCCAGTTCAGATTAAATTGCGTAATTAAACATTATTTGATAAAAAAAATAAGGTTTTATTGGTCGGATTTATTTGTTTTATTATGCATCATAATGATTTATATTTATAAAATGCAATTTGTTCGAATTCGCTAGATTTTGTAAAATTCCTTCTATTTTTTTCCCATCCTTTTCCGGCATCACCAATTTTCACTATTGATTTTTCTAATTATATTTCCTACCTTTTTTAATTGATAGACCCCAGAAGTAATACGCCAGACTGTTGTATCAGAGTACCTTTTCTAATTTCTATCAATATTGTGCTGAACTTTGGACAAAAATCTATGCTCTTGAGGTGAATTAGACGAAATATCGGATTCAAAACAGTTTTCTGAAACAGGCACCAACGAACGCACACCACGAATGTAAGAACGAATTATTTTATTTATTTATTTATTTATTTTTGGAATAGATTTTCAAGTTATTAAAACTTAAAAAGCGTCAAAATGCAAGGTGTAAAAAGTCCGTAAAGAGCAGACCCTGCTTGGGCTAAGCTAATAAACTACCTCTCACTGCTCGCGGGACCCAATTCCTCAATTCGCTCACAGTGTACACATTAAAGACCAGACCCTTGACCCTTGCCCTTTTCATCTTTTTTATAGTTTTATTTACATACCTGAGATATGTTTGAGATATAATATTGCGCCTTTCCAATTTCCATTACCATTTCTTTACTCCAAATTTTCTTCGAAATTCCTTCTGGAGAGATTTCCTGCTTCTACAAGTATGTGGCAACTAAGGACATTATTATTATAGGTGCATGCTTCTCTCTAATAGTATCGTCCGTACATGCTTCTCTCTAAATTGATTAGAAGCAATGATAAGTTATGGTTAATGAGAAATTAAGTTTTGTTTGTATGGATAGTTTGCGAAAGGTGTCAATTTGTAGTTCATATTTGCAATTCTTGTCAATTGCAGAGAGGTTTCCCACCACAACTTTTAACCTCTATTTACTTCTCTTGCTGTGCTTATTAAGTGTTTGACAAAATTACGCTGTGAGACTACTGTTTTTTCCTTTCCTTTTCTCATGAAGATGGCTTGTTCTCATTGAAACAATCTAGGATCATTGAAAAGCTGTCCTTAATCACTGCCTAATTTGTAACAATTTTTGTAATTTATTTCCACTCTATCTTGATTCTTTGTTTCAGTCACTTACCATGACTTTTCCTTTTTCTGAGGTTGCTATTAGTTTGCCCCTATCGACCCGTCCATAAATGTCTTCGCACAAATCCAACACAGGTGCAGACTTGGTGAGCACAGATGTTGCGACTGCAACACATCAATTCAAATTCAGTTACTCTAAGACCAAGGACTTGCCTGTTGGCAAATGCATCACCACTTCTGCTTTCTCTCTAGGTGGTTACAACTGCAACATTGTTTATTACCCACAAGGTACCGTGAAACGACCTAATTCCATGATGCTACCTTTGGTAGTCCATTGCAAATCACCAGTGAATGCTTCTTTTGGGATCGTTTTTTTGGACAAGCACGGCAAGCCTTCCTCAGAGGCAAGTGGTAGGCTAACTTTCACATATACGCCTGCATTTAATGGGGAAATTGGTTTTACAGACATAATAGAGAGATCTTCTTTAGAGGCCGAATTTGTGAAGGACGATTATTTCACACTTCTTTGCAGTGTGACTATCGTGAGGGATTCACACAAGGAAGTGCCAAAGCAGTTGGTTAATGGTATTGTCTACTCCAGCATTAACGAAGATTTTGCTGATCTTGTAGGGTGTGTTTGGAAGTGTGGTGAATAAGAATAGAATAGCTTATTTTAGAATAAGAGTGATGAATAAAGAATGTTAAATAATTGCTTATTCTTAAATTAAGAGATGTTGTTTGGGTGGTTAGTTAAGAATAAGAACAAGAAAAAAATATAAAATAATGATTTGTTGTTGGATGGTTAGCTTATTCCAATCTAGTTCCAACATTTTGTTGGAACAAGAATAAGGATCCGAATAAGCTATTCGGCTTATTCTAAAATGTGTTTGGCAACCCCAAGAATTAGCAATTCCGAATAAGAGCTTATTCCAAAGGTTCCAAACATCCCCGTAGAGAACAAGGAGATGGCTGATATAACCTTTGAAGTGGATGGGGAGACTTTTCTTGCTCATAGATTGGTAGTTTGTGCTCGGTCTCCTGTGTTTAAAGAAGAACTTTTAGGCGAGATGATCGAGAGCAAAATGAACAGAATACGGATCAAAGATATAAAGCCTGCAATTTTCAAGGCCATGCTTCATTTCATGTACACAGACTCACTGCCCGATATGTCTCATGAAGATATTCAATTGGTCACGTTAGTTCAATATTTACTTGAAGCTGCTGACATTTATGCGCTGGATGGATTGAAGATGATCTGTGAAGAGAGGTTAATTAGGGATCTATCATTGGATATAGTAACCAGTTCATTAGCTCTAGCAGAGGAGCACAATTGCAGTGAGCTAAAGGATGCTTGCATTGATTTTGCTTCTGAGCCTGAAATCCTTGTGCAGTTGGCATTAAAAGCTGAGTATGTACAGTTAATGCAACGATATCCCTCGCTCCTGAACATTTTTGATGTCCATGTTAGAAGAAATGTTGATTTCTGCAACCTCGTTTCAAAAAAGCAAAGAACCAATTAACTTCTTAAAACATCTAATCAGGGTTGTGTGTGGGCTTTAATTGGCCTCTTTTGGTGACTTTTTTGGTTCTGGTATAGAGTTGTTTTATTTTTTGAGGGTCAGAAAGAGTTGTTTTATTATCTGTTGCATGTTGCTGGTATGGAAATTCTATGGACTATACATTTTTGTTTGTATGATAACTTTTATGGTTCTTGATGCAATGAATTCGGAGATATAGGTGCCACTTTTGAGAAAGAGAAAAGAAGCTTCTTATAAAAAAAAAATGTGATCCTTTTTGCGATTATGTTCCAAACTTCCAATGAAAACTGATACATCAAACCGCAAATCAGGTTTTAAGTGTTTAGTTACTATTGTGTGTGTGTTCTTTTTGCTCCCGTTTAGTTTATTTACATGGTAGATGGCTCTGAAAGCGACTTTCCACACCGTGTTAAGTCGGATCCTCTCCAATAGGAGACATCTTTCACTGACCATATATACCGGATCTAGACCATTTAGTTCAGATTGGCAATTTCTGACTGAACGGACTAGATTTTCAGAGTGGTCCAACGAAATTCATACAATTGGAGACGAGGCCAACTAGACAGCGCCAGCCCATGTAGTCACCGCGAAACAAAACCTCTCAAGCCGCCCCAAATTATCTCTACTCCATCTGTCAGTCCATATCTTTCACATAACCATTCTGCACAATATTTTAGCGCCATGTAGATGTACATGCGATAGTATATATGCAAATATGTGTACGACTTACATTTTCAAAAATTTCAAAATTTACAATGTATACACAATTCTTTTAAAAATTTTAGCAGAAAAAATACAATAAATACTACTATAATATTCTTGTAATTTATTAATTAACATAATTATGTTTTAATTTTATTATCTGATAAGACTATATATAAATTATTGTTAACAACTGAGTATGCAGTTCATACCTTTATACATACCGTTATGTCTCGAATACGTACATGTGCCTATATTTACGGTTCAGAACTTAGCTTTTGAACTACCACATGCTTGACATTATAACAACATAAAATTATTCACATATAATTATTTATTCTGTGGGGATCACAAAACCTGGACCTCCCAGTAGATCATTTTGATTTCGATTCATGATTGGAACAAACTTAGCTATTCTAATCAGCTACAATTTCGAAACTATAAGTTGACTCGAGTTTAATTCATTGACGCTTCGGTACTAAATATTTTGATGACATGATATTTAATCCGCCAACTCGTGACAACATTTATTAGCAATACAAGTTTAAAAAAAATACAGATGAATCTCTAAAAAGATTACAGATTAGAGGATAAATATCAATTATTATCAAATAAGTTAACACATAATAAATGAATCGATTGCATATAGAACGTAAAAAGTTAAATTAGGTTTTATATTTGTAACGAACTGATTTAGTTAAAATAATTAGTTTCAAATGAACTAGATTTAGTTCAAACAATTTATCTGTTAACAGTTTAAATTAATTCAAATGAACTGATTATAAATTATTAAGGAAAATTCAATCGCAGATAAATTTTTTATTTAAATTGAAATCTAGATTATTCATTCAGAACCATGAACCGAACCGAATGTGATTGTTTAGGACTCGAATGAGTCTTCTATTGAGTAGATGCGAGACACTATGCTAAAACTTAGCTCTTATTATTACTCAAAATATCATTACAACCTCTAATATTCAAGTATTATACCTCCAAAATTATAACTCTACGTCTCAAATATTCTGACATCTTCTAACTACTACACACTTTTATTATTAGGACTTTGCTTTAGCTTAGCTTGATGGCAAATGAATGCCAAGGTCACCTATTTATACTAGTTGGATGAAATAGTCTTGGATATTTTTCTAAGGCCTAGAAATATCTTTTAAAATATCTCTAGAACTATCTTTCAAAATATTAAAGTCCTAGAAACATCCTACAAAATATTTATGATTAGATATTTCTTGATGTTTCTATATTTCTCCGTATATTGGGCTTAGGCGAATGTTGTAATTTTAATATCTTCATATAAAATTTTTTCATTAATTATATTATTAAATCAAACTCAAACACTTGATTTTGTAACTTCAAAGATGTCAAAATTATCGCATACAACTTATTAGTAATATAAACTCAATAGTCTGGTTCATTAACATTTAAAAGATATTTAAATGAGCTAATTATAAGTTGTCATCGAATAAAGCAAATTTTTAGAGGTAATAATTAGAGGAAGGAGTTCAAAAACATAAAAATTCTCCGGTTCAAACCCAAGTACTATTTTTTTACTGCTGAAATTCTAAGTTCTCTGGAAAAAAGAAAGACTAGGAATAAATAAAATCTCAAGTTCAAAAGCGTCAAAAACAAAAAGAGGTGTAGAGTTTGTAAAGACCAGTCTCTCACTATTTGTGGGATCCACATCCTCGGTGCTTGAATTACAGGGCACACCCATTTTCCAAATTCTTTTTCTAATTTTACTACGTCACTTCTCATTCTCACTCCTTACCTTTTCTTCTAAAATCCCTAGAAGGCTAGGATCACACTTTTGAGCTCTACAACTTCGTGAAAGCTAAGTTAAAAAGATCAAATGTGCTTAAATTACTAACTGAATCAGTTTATTAAAAATATATCAAAATTTGTTTAATTAATATTACTTATTGTATATTAATAATTTACTATTTATCTCCTATTTTATTTTTAAACATAGAGTGACATATATATATTTTTTGTAAAATTGTATCGTGAATAAATCTTTTCATGAGTAGACGACCTAAATAATTTAAAAACAATGAGCACAAAACGAGTTAAAATGTTCCCAAGTAGTATACTTACTTCGTACGTAGCTTATTATAGTATTATAATCCAAATGCAAGTATTATTTCTCAAATAAAAAAATGAACCTCTTCACGAGTCTCATAAGACGATAAATAAAATAATTAATAAGAAGAAACTATAAATCGAGCAATAAAATTCTACGTTGCACACTATATAAACCCATTATTTCTAAGATCCTAGTCAATATATGTGATCTACATATATATATTGCATATGTTGTCAGCTCATGTAGTAAACAATTTTAATTTTAAAAAATGAACCCTTTCAAGGAGTTTAACGATCTCAACAAACATGTTCAACAAGAACATGACAAGCCTCATCTCTCACTTACCGATGTTGCTAAACATTCGGAGGAAAAAAAGTTCACTGTGCAACCGTCCAAGCCACCTCCTCCGGTGAAGCACGGACATTCTACTGCCAGTCGGCCGACAAACCAGGCCACCACTATTCTGGGAAGCAAGATGTTGGGAATAGCTTTCAAAACAAAGATGTCAGGAACAAAATGAGAGAGTAATGTACTTTGATTTCTAAGAGTTTAGGTACATGTTGTCTTTTTATATATTTTTTATTTTGTATTTTTCTTATCTAAAATTGAGACCCTGTGTTAGTTCTGTTAGTGATGTTTAGTAATTTAGTATTTCTCATGTTATGTTGCTGTTGGTTATTTTTGAAGTGAAATAAAATGAGAATTTAACTCCTCGATGATTACTAGCCTGATCATTGCACCTTAAATCTCGTAGAAATTTCTAAATAAGCATGTTTGAGATGAACATAACAAGCCTCCCCTCCCACATACCGATGCGGCTGAACATTCCATAATATATATACAGAAATCATTCTGAATATAATCTATAAGATTAATTTATAAAAACTGAAATTTCCGGCTGAAACATAACTTACCACATAATGCGATGCCACACGAAATCCGGAATTCAATTCTCATCTCATTTCCTTTTTTTTTTGTTCTCTCTTCCCGTTTCGAATCGTTTTCGTCTCTCTCCAAAGCATGGAGATGGAGGCTTTATTCCCCTTGTTTTCTCTGCGGTGTTTGGTTCTTAGTTCTCTCTTTTCTCTTTTCTTCTTACGTTTTTATGAAGAAACTGTGTTTATGTTTAGAATTCAAACCCCTCACATTCTTATATAAACTATTTATTGATTATCTACGATCATTCCATTCAGATCCAAAGGGGTCTCTATAGGCAAAATCTCATCACTACTATATTGTATTTTTTTTTTTTGGGTAATTAAGACAGAATTTAAAATTTTGTTCAAAGGATTGTCTTGTAATTTTTCGAAATTCTGCTATAATTAGCTAATAACATCTTCACGCGTGATTATGTAATGTCCCAAGCTGGTCAATTCAGCTCTGTGAAGACCTCAATTAACTCAATCGAACAATCTCAGACTAGTTTACCAGACCAGCTAGATAAGGGTTTATGAAATTGAAGAAAAGTAAGAGGAACTGCTTGTAATTAAAGGAATAAAACTGAAATTGTATAACACACGATTGGATTAAAATAACAATCGGCTATTGAGCCTCTCTACTAGTCGATTACAATAAGCACTGATAAAACCGAGAAAAATAGCGATGGAATAGAGAAAATTGAGTTTAGAACAAATTCAAGCATGCGGACCATCTTTTTTGTCAGTGCTCGTTTGCCAGAGACATTTGGGTAAAGGTTCAAGCCTTCGTTACTTCTCTGTCACTCCTTTGTTTCGCTGAGGTGCGTTCGCTATTGGCTCACTCTTTAGATAATTCAACTTCTGGCAGGAGAAGTATACTGGCAATCGTCACTGTTACCACTCGTTGGGCCATTTGGTTAGAGAGGAATAACATAATTTTCAGGGGTGAGTTGAGAGGTGTCGACTCCATCCTGCATTGGATTGTTTCTCAGAAAACGCTCTTCTCGATTTACTGCTAGCTGTTTTTCTTTTTTTCTGTTCTGATTTCTGTTTCTTTTTCTTGGTAGCCTCTACCAAGTATGTATCTAAAAAAAACAAATTCAAGCATGCGAATTCTGATCTGAACCAACTTATCTCATATTATCTCATTTTATCATTTATTTCCAGTATATTTCAATCCATTGTTTTTTTTTTTTTTTTTTTTTTTTTGATGAAGAACCCGTAGGTATATTTCAATCCATTGTATCTTCATTTTCAGCAAAGGATTAATATCTGTTATTTCTATCAATTCAAACGTTTCTTATTCAATTTCAGTTTCCAGTTATCAATTTAGTTCAATTTATGTTCTTTGTATCCAATTGTGAGCAATACTATCGGCTGGTCTGACAAGAATAAGTGTCAGCTGCTGATTTACTGGTTTTGAGCTGAGAAATCAGTGTTCTTGAGCTTCAATCGAGTTTAGGAACGTTACAGGTGGTATCAGTGCACCGGTCAACTAAGGGGCCAGTGCATTCAAAGGTGTTTGAAGATCAAGTAGACATGGCGAGTGAGAATTGGAGATCAGGGCACAACCGGTTGGAAGCTGTGTTGAGAAAGATTGAAGCAAGATGCTACCAGCTCAACCACCTGAGAATCAAAGAGGAAGAGAGGAAGAAGGTAACTGATGGCAACGTATTTGTTAAAGGGTTGGATAGATCAGTTACTGATTTGGGTTTGTTCAAGATGTTCTCTCCTTTTGGAGCAATTTCTGTGTGCAAAGTTGCAGCCGATCCATATGGCTTATCAAAGGGGTATAGTTTTATTCAATATTACCATGTTGAATCAGCCTTAAATGCCATTGAAGGGTTGAATGGAACTGTCAGAAATGCGAATTCTGATCTGAACCAACTTATCTCATATTATCTCATTTTATCATTTATTTCCAGTATATTTCAATCCACTGTTCATTTTCAACAAAGGATTAATATCTGTTATTTCTATCAATTCAATCGTTTCTTATTCAATTTCAGTTTCCAGCTATCAATTTAGTTCAATTTATGTTCTTTATATCCAATTGTGAGCAACACTATCGGCTGGTCTGACAAGAATAAGTGTCAGCTGCTTATTTACTGGTTTTGAGCTGAGAAATCAGTGTTCTTGAGCTTCAATCGAGTTCAGGAACGTTACAGATTAACTTATCTAAAGATATGTTATAAATCACAAGCAGATCTGCAAATTCATAATTTGTCAACAAATATGAAGTAACCTATCACAGAACATATATATTACCGTATGATATAGCACAGCTAGGTCCTTACTTTTTGCCTTCTTTCTTGACCTTACACAGAACTGAAGTGTTAATGCCCACCACACACCATCTTCAACTTGGTGCTCGGTTCAGTTGGCATCTTGCTGGGAGCTGGCAACAGTTTAAGTTGATTGACAGCACTAGGAGGGTTGGGTGGGTGATGACTGCAAGATGAGAAGGTCCATGCAGCGTGGGAGGTAAGTGTCAACTGCCTCCTTTGCAAGAATAGATGGTTCACCTTTTCCAACCACAGATGCTGCTTTACTGATACCATTGTGCATTTCATTTCTCATCACTTGTAGCCAAATGGGTGTTTTGAGCTAGATCTGTATCTTCAAGCACAGCACTGAACAACTCAATTTCACTCCCAATATGTACCATCTCTGAGTCATCAGTTTCAGTTGTCAATAGTTTCAACGAGAAACCTAATCACCAGCGTCTGAAAAATGTTCATTATAACTTATTCTTTTCCTTTAACATTAGTTACCCTTGGTTTGATTGCGCACCACTTAATGAGAGTTTCACATTTTGTCTTTTGGCCAAGATCAGGTTTCTTACCATCACACTTTTCTGTCTTTTTTTTTTTTAATTTAATTTTTTTTTAATCCTCCTTGAGAAGGTTCAAGAAAACTCTTTTCGACCTCAATCATAATAATTGCTCTAGGCTGTGTCAAGGATCAATCTCGTATCACCCAAGCCCTACTTAATCATTGGCATACCTTCAAATATTGTTTGATGTTTTATCTAGTCTTAATTGAGCACCACACATCCAAATTCATCAAACAACTTCTCAAATTTGCAAAATTGTAAAATTTTCAATGGAAATCCACAATTCCACATCAGAACATGAGAGGTGGACGTGCAATTTGTTATTATTATTGTTGTTATTTATTATTTATTTTATTACCCTTTTATTTTCCAAAGTTATTGGCAAGATTTGTTATTATTCAATGAATTTTTTTTTTTTGCTATCTTTGGCTATTGATTTGTGTTTCAAGTCAGGTGAAGACTAAACAGAGAAAGGTGATATTTCTCTGCTTAAGAAATATGTGATGGAAATTATCTAAGTGTATAATCTATATTAATTTCGAAATCCCAAAAAGTATATACATTACACAATTATGGTCATATTCATTAAAAAGTTCTGAACAACAAGAACTATCAGATGAGCTTTCTTCTATCACCATTTTTCATTTTAGTCGTCAACTCAAATGAGTGGCCAAATAGTTTCAAAAAATTATTTAAAATAATACAAATCTTTCAGAAAATAAAAAGTAAAGAATAAATTAATACTAACGGCATTCATCCTCATCTCTCTTATAAAAAACCCCATCACACACTACCGAGTGCACTCATCCATCCATTGCTCTCTCCCTGTCTTATCATTCATTTTCTAAGTTCTCTTTAAACTGTAAGGCTTTGATCAGAATGGTCAACTAATGGAATTTGATTTGATTTCATTGGATTACAGTTGATTGGAGATGATTTCAATTGAAATTCGGTGATCGGAACTAATACGCGAAGAATTGAGGAGAATTGAAATTTGATGATAAAAACAATATGAATATAAGAAGAAAATGATTTGAACTCTAGAGATTTGACCAGTTTGCCCTCATTACTTTCTTCTTTCTTTTGCTAAGTAATTTTCATGAATTCAAGCTGAACTACATCCAATAAAGAATGTATTCAAATACATTTTTTTCTATGAATTCTTGCTGAAATTTGTCAACTTTGACCAACAGGAGTCTCTGTCTCATCTCATAATGCCAATTACTCCAGTAAAGATCAGTGCCACACATCATAAACCAGTGCCACATATCCCATCATATACCAGTATAAATCTTGTAAGTTGTAACTACTAAAATGAAATGAGAAATAAATACGGACTACATGCCAAAAGGAGGAGTGTTTAAGGTTTTGTTGGAAGAGTTCAAAACCAGTATATGGCTGAAATAGGGAGTTACTTTTTTTATGAAAAGGTTGCTTGTCTTCTCAGAAGCAGAACGGAGGATGATTTCATCGAATGAGAGCAGGTTGGCGCTCTCCTGCTCCTCTTCCTGGATCAAAAGAGATGAGAGAACACTATCACTTGAGGTGAACGATTTGATCTGAAGAATAGATTGGGTATTTTGGTCCGATAGAAAAGATGGTCTCTCCATGCTGTTGAAATTATGCCAAATTTCTTGGGCATTGACGGGTTTTCCTAGATGGGAATTTTCTCACCAACTCCCTCCGAATGAAATCAACTCTTTGTTCTCCATGGTTCCGATCAGAGAATTTTATTAAAAAAGAATTTCATTTTCTGTTCTGTTGGGAAAATGTGTTTCTGATCAGAGGTAACAGTTCAGCATATGTCGTATTAGTTTGTTTGCTTTGAATGACTTAAAGGTACATATACATAATGAACTAAGATTGCTTTCATTGGACAAAGACAGTGAAATACAAATTGAGTCCACACTCCATCCAAAATAAGTGTAAAGAGTAGAAAGCCTCCTTTTACTATCTTTGCATGCTCTAATTGTGGTTGTTCTCCATACTCTATTTACAGATCACCAGAAACTTTGTGTTTTGACTTTATACATCTGAAAAGATTCCTTTCTGACAAACAAAAGTGATAACTGGTAAGAATAAAGGTCAATCTTCTTAAAAGTTCAAGGGAATGTGGTGGGATATTCAGTGAGACAGTACTGAGGAGAGATTGAGTTGCTTGGTTTGGGCACATTTAGAATTAGAGGTGTTGACACTGGTAAATATTTTTTCATGCAAATTCTGATGTTTAAAATAAGTCATTTTTTTCTTTCTGAGCATGTCAATTCACATTATTGCACGGCATTGAAATGTTTGACTTTTTGGTAATTAAAATCCTTCATAAATTTCAACAGAAAAAATAAAAAGGGCATGTTAAATGCTTTTGTTGAAAGCAAATGGACCAAAGTGTATTGCATTTTAAGTTCAGTTCTTGTGTCCTCTTATGTATTCTTATATGGCACAGTGTGACATAAACAGCTATTTAACTTTCTATCTTTGTTCTTGTTTGGTTGCTTACCATGATATTTTTCCCTTTTATGTAGGTTTCTATTTGGTTGCACCTGTTGACTTATCAATCAATGGTTTTGATCAAACCCGACATAGATGCAGACTCTGTAAGCATGGTAGCGGCTACAGATCACGCACCATTTCAAATTCAGTTACATAAAAACAAGGTCACAACTGCAACATAGGTTAACTGAAAAAACCTAATTAGATATATTTCTAGTACTCCATTGCAAATCAACAGTGACTGCCTCATTTGGGTTTATTTTTTTGAACAAGCATGGCATACCTATCTCAAAGGCATGCGACAGGGCAACTTTTACATTTTCACCTGAATGGAGCAAATATGGTTTCAGAGACATCATAAAGAGATCTGATTCAAAGGATGAATTTGTAAAGGGCGATTATTTCACACTTGCTTGCAGTGTGAATATCCTGAGTGATTCCCATAAAGATGTGCCGAAACATTTGGTTAAATGGTACTGCCCCCTTCGGCATTAATAAAATTTTGCTGAGCTTTTGGAGAACAAAGAGATGGCTGATATTACTTTTGAAATGGACGGGGAGCTTTTCACTACTCATAAATTGGTACTTTTTGCTCGCTCTCCTGTTTTAAGGCTGAATTCTTTGGCGGGATGATTGAGAACAAGATGAAGACCATACAAATTAAAGACATTAATCGGGTAACTTTCAAGGCCATGCTTCATTTCATCTACTCGGACTCACCACCTGATATGTCTGATAAACATAACCCAATTGTTACCCAAGTTCAACATTTATACAAAGCTGCTGATATATACGTGCTGGATGCGTTGAAGACTGTTTGTGAAGAGGCGTTAGTGAGGAATGTCTCAGTGGGTACAGTAATTAGCTTTAGCTGAGGAGCACAGATGTCCTGACCTGAAGGATGTTTGACTTGATATTGCTTCTATGCCTGAAAACCTCATCCAGTCGGCACTAAAAAGTTTGAGTATGTAGAGTTGATACATTGCTATCCCCATCTATTGGAGGAAGATGGCAATCATGCTACTGCCGCCGCCGCCAACAATGACGATGATGACAACAATGGCACTGACGAGATGAAAACATTGATTGTGTGACTACACTAAGATGACAATTGATAGAGTACATCTTTTTCCAATGAATGTCTAGGAAAGTAATTAGACAATAGGTGTCATAATTCTGATTAATTAGACAGTAATCAAGTTCCAAGTTGTCTGAATTAGAATTAACCTGGTTTAATTAAATTATTGTTAGAGTTATGTCCTAGGAGCCAATTATTAAATGGCCACTTCTATGGTTTATGTGATTGATGATATTTTATCATTTATTCCTTGATTTATTAATTGACAGATCATTCAGGTTGAGGATCTGAATTGTGGATCTCTGTAGTTCATTTATAATTAAATGACAATAATAAATCTAAAAGGTCCGTAATCTTGATAATTAACAAGGAATATTAATTATCGGATAAGATTAGTATGCAAGTTAAGTGATGATTAAGTTCTACAGATCATAGGTAAGGAGTTGCCAACTTAATTGCATATGTATATGTTATAGAACATAGTACAGGACGCGACCCAGTGAAATAAATATATGGATTGTGTTATGTGTCATTATTTATTTCATTTGAGTTTGATTCTAAGTTTGAGATGGTTCAGCTTTTCCACATGAGGATAGGTTCAATAAATATCGTCTACCGTTGATTCCTGATAAGGGCTGCTATACGGACTTTATTTATGTTCTCTTGAATTGTGCGGGGAAAAGTTGTTCATCAAGAAAACCGTATGTCCCTCATTAATTAACTTAGTGAGCGATGATATCTGTTTGGGCCCCTTGATAGAGGTGGACTGTTTGCTAGCAACTGATACAGTCATCTCTAGATCAAGAAACGTATAATCTGCAAGAGTGACACATTCCTATCTTGGATTATGCGATGATATCATGTGACATAAGAATCGGATAAGGAAATACTATTATTTCTTATGCAGGATTGAGATTTTGTAGCTGTACACTATTTATGCGAATTGGGAGTCATAACGTGTTGCTAGATACCGCTTATGATTATTAGAATTAAATAGCGATTTAATTCCATGTCCAACTTAGCATAAATCCTCAAAGGGTCACACAAAATTGGTGTTTAACCATACGTGCATTATTTATTTATTTGCAACAGTGAGTATTGCAAAATATAATAAGTTGGCTAATTAATTATGTACCGTTGCGAACCGTAATAATTAATTGAGTCAAATGGATTATATAGAAATAAATTAGTGCATTGTCTAATCTCTAAATAATTATTATTAAGTTAATAATTATTTATAAACAACACATTTAATTTATTTAAGTTAATTGGGCCTTTATTTAATAGTAAATAGAAAGTCCAATTAAAGTCCAAATAAATAGCAATTGAATGGGCCTTTTAATTAAATGAATTGAGGTACTATAGAGAAGAGCACATGGCCCATCTAGGCCCATGTTGAGGCCGGCCACACTAGGGTGGTAGGTGGGGTGGCACACTTGTAATTGTTGTGAACTTTGTGCTAGGGTTTAGAGCCTATATAAGGACTCATATGGAGGCTTTTTTGGCTCTAGCTCTCTTCCCCAAACCCTAGCCGCCCCTCCTCCTTGGCTTGGCCGAAATTCTCCTCTCTTCTCTCCATTCAATAGCTCATGTGTTGAGCAAATCCCTTCCATAAATTGATTGGTGAATTAATTGAAGAAAGGGAAAGCTTGGGATTAGACTTGTTCTTCTCGTCGCTAGCACGATTTGAGAAAGAATTTGGTTAATACCATAGTGGACTCGAGGTGGCCATTAGGAGGAGTTTGGAGAGCACCCCACCGATTCCTAAGCCGTAGGATCGAGCCTCTTGATTACGATATCGAGAGAGGTACTAATCTCCTACCCTTTCTCTTGTGTGAATGCTTAAAGCACTAGATCTATTGTGCATGAGGTTTAATTAGGATTAATTAAGTGTAATTAGTCTAAAATTAAAATTTGTGCACTTCCTAACAGTGGTATCAGAGCACATGGTCGTGCTTAAGTTATTTTGACACTTAATTAAGAGAAATTGGTTAATTAATGGATTAGTAGAGTTGATGCTATTGCTTACTGTCTGGAAACAGCAATTTCTGTGTTGTTATGCGTTTTTCGCTATGAAATGTTCTCTGGAAATTTTTTCTGTCAACTAGAAAGTTGTAGATCTGTGGATTGTGGTTCTTTTGGCGTTGGATTCACATTTTTCTGAAATTGTATGGATTTACTGTGAATAAAATGGCAACGGTGCGCAGAACCAGTTTCTGCTTGCACTGTTCGGTTTGAATGGCTTAAAAGATTTATATTTTGAATATAAGTACCAGTGTTCTTTGGCTAGATTTAAAGAGGACTTGAAACTCTTTCTGGACATGTATAGAATGTTGCATGGTTCAGATTAATTCGTGGTTTTTCAAGTATGAAAAGAAAGATCTCGTCAGATCTGGTTTATTGAACAAACTGATTGTTCTAATAAACTGAACCAACTGAGAACTCTTTCTGGAAAATTGTTTGAATAGAATTGTTTATTTTTAAGTTAGGATTCCAGGAAAATTAATTTCATAATTTTTTTATGGAAGTTTGGTACCTCAACCAGGTCAAACCTTTTCGGTCGACAGTCTGTTCCTGTACAGGTCTAGTCGATTGTTAAGCTTGTAACTTGAATTTCTTAAACTGAACTTAGTGGTTTTCTTTTCATGAATAGTTAGCCAATAGATTAAACAAGTTTTTCTATGTATATTGTATGTATAAAAACTGGATGGAAGGTGATCTTTCAGACCGGATGGTTGAGAAGAAAAACAGAATATCTCAAAACGGTGCGTTCGCGCACTTGTTTCAGATTTGTCTTTTTTGATTCTCTCAGATGGTATATGATCTCTTCCTGAAATTTTGACTGGTATTTACAATCTAGACAAGGAGCTTATATAAATTATTTCATAATTTTTGGAGACCGAAAACTGTGGATTTTGTCGTGTCCCATTAGATACTTTTTTATCAAAGTATTATTTATCTAATTATTCAAACTAGTTGAAAAAGTAATTAGGATACTCCTTGTGCGATCTCCTTTCAGTTTTTGATGATTGAAAAGTTTTCGAAAAGGAATTTAAACAAGTTTGGTTGTTTGAAATTTGAGCATTTATACACGGAAATTGCGAATGGCAAATAATACGCAAAGACACTTGAAAGTCATTAATTATAAACAAATTACACTAGTGGATAGACTTGTGCTAATTTTGTTTTGTAGGAGGATGTGGGTTTAGTATGGCTCATGACTCAATGCCTTGTGGTTTGTAAATTGAATGCATGTGTGATTGTGTGTAATAAGGCCTTTGGTGCCATTAATTAATTTTGATTAATTTTTGTGTAACTTGAGAGGCTTGCATGCCCCTAAGGTTAGGATGGGAATAGAAATTTACACATGTAATTTTGTTCCTTTATTTTATATAGGATTTAGATCCATATAGAATTTAGTGGGAGGGACAAAGGTTAGATTAGTTTTGCTACATGGAGATGCGGCGAAAACTAATGCAAGCGGGAGCCATACAAATCCACAACAATGCTTGAGATGCTTATTATGTGAATGTTTGTGAATGCTATGAATGTCATAGGATAGGTATGGGTGTATGTTTACACGACCACCAAACAAGAGTCACATAATTGTTTGTCCCAAACGATTGAGCCAAATCACTCTCCTTCTCTCTATCCCCTTCACGCCTTATGTTCGGCCATTGATGCATTCCGCCGACGCGGACATCGTGGTCCACCATAGGTAGTCGGGGTGTAAATCGGATTTGCAAGGAGCAAATAGAGAGGAGTTACTTAACAATGGACCCTAATCGGATTGGACATTGGAGTGAAGTTCGCGACGCGAACCAAGAGTCATAAAGTTGTATGATTGGTTAAGGAGAACCTACCTCATTATTAGTTGCTTTGATGTTGTGCCGACGCCGGCATCATCTCAACGAAAGTGGGGGTCTTGGAAATTCATTATTTTTAGGGACTTATATTAAAGTAGTGAAAGTTTTACTTTATTGGAAATTAAAACAAAACATGAACTAATTGACCTTTAATTTGAAAATTGTTGTAGATGTCTTCCTCGTCGTTTTCGCTACGTTCTCTTTTAGAGAAAGAGAAGCTCGCCTTCAACGGTGCCAACTTTCTGGATTGGCACCGGAACCTTAGGCTTGTCCTTAGGTTTGAAAAGAAGGAGTACCTCTTGACCACTCCCGTCCCCGCGGCTCCCAAGTCGGATGCCCCTAAAGCGGATCAGGACGAACATGACAAGCACGTCACGGACGACATGGAGATGTCCGTCTTGATTGTCGCTGTCATGGAGTCGGAACTCCAAAAGGAGTTCATGGATAGTGGTCTAGGAGTGTTTGAAATGGTCTCTCGTCTCTCGAACATGTTCCAAACCAAGGCCCGCACCGAAAGGGCTCGTCTCATCAAGGCCGTCGCCAATACTCGATTGGCGGAGGGTCATGAAGTCGGGCCACACGTCATGAAGATGGCGGGGTTGTTTCGGCAGCTTGAAAGGCTTGATACGCCCTTCCCGTCAGGGGCGATTCAAGACTTTATTCTCAACTCTCTCCCTCACAGCTTCACCGGTTTTGTTGTGAACTACCGGATGAATGGCATGGACAAGAGCATGGATGATCTCCAAAACATGCTTGTCGAGACGGAGGAGAGTCTCAAGAAAGAGAAGGGCCCCAAAGATGTTCTTGCGGTGAGTGACAAGAGCAAGAAGAGCAAGAAAAGAAAGACCCGCCGAACTAGAAAGAGCAAAGGCCCGGTGACGCCCCAAGGTCCGGCCAAGGGAGCTCCCGAGGGTTCCAAGAGAAAGAAGAACCCGGCCACTTCCGAGACCGTATGCTATTACTGTAGCAAGACGGGCCATTGGAAGAGGAACTGCCCCAAGTACCTCGCTGACAAGAAGGCGGGAACCGTCCAGCCTTCTACCTCAGGTATTTTTGTCATTGAAACCCTTCTCGCTACCTCTAACACAGACTGGATTTTTGACACCGGTTCTTGTGCTCACATTTGTCGAAATGTGCAGGCACTAAAGAGTAGGAGGCGGCTCGAGAAAGGCGAAGTACAACTCCGCGTCGGTAACGGCACGTGCGTCTCCGCTATGGCCGTTGGGAATGTGGATGTAACTTTGCCTTCTGGTTTCATTTTGGAACTCAAAGATGTCTATGTAGTTCCTTGTATCACTCGAAACATTATCTCTATTTCTTGTTTAGACTTGGATGGATTTGGTGTTGTAATAAAGAACAAAAGTTGTACTTTGTTGCGTGATGATGTTTGTTATGGTGTTGCGCATTTATTGAATGGTCTTTATGTGCTTGATTCTAGCGAACATGTTTTGAGTGTTGAACGTGACAGTAGGAAGCGTAAGATTTCACATGAAAGTACGACTCTAATGTGGCATTGCCGCTTAGGTCATATCAACGAGAAACGCATTAAGAGATTGCAAACCGTTGGTCTCTTAGATCAATTCGCTTTCGAGCCAATTGACACATGCGAATCATGTTTGATTGGAAAGATGACCAAAGCGCCTTTTCCTAATAAAGGGATTAGGACAAATGACTTGTTAGATCTCATACATACCGATGTGTGTGGACCTATGAGCATTTGTGCACGAGGAGGTTATTCATACTTCATCACTTTCACCGATGATCATAGTAGATACGGGTATATCTACTTGATGCGGCACAAGTCCGAATCCTTTGAAAAGTTCAAGGAGTTCAAGAATGAAGTTGAGAACCAACTCAATCGAAAGATCAAAGTCTTGCGTTCCGATCGAGGTGGAGAGTACTTGAGCCACGAATTTGGTGATTATCTAAAGGAGTGTGGAATCGTTCCACAACTCACTCCACCGGGAACACCACAATGGAATGGTGTATCCGAGAGGAGGAATCGAACTTTGCTAGACATGGTTCGATCGATGATGAGCCAAACCGACTTGCCTAAATCGTTTTGGGGTTTTGCTTTAGAAACCGCAGCTTTTACTTTAAACCGTGTTCCGTCAAAGTCCGTTGAGAAGACGCCTTATGAGCTTTGGTTTGGTAGGAAACCAAGCATGCTTTTTCTCAAGATTTGGGGTTGTGAAGCTTATGTAAAAAGGCTAATGAGCGATAAACTTGGACCCAAATCGAACAAATGTTATTTCGTGGGATACCCTAAGGAAACAAAGGGTTACTACTTCTACAACCGTGTCGAGAACAAGATAGTTGTTGCACGACATGCGGAGTTCTTGGAGAAGGAGTTTCTCACAAGAAGAAGTAGTGGGAGCAATGTGGTGATTGAAGAAATTCAAGAACCGAAACAACAAGAGATGCCTCAAGTAGGAAATCTAGTTGTTCCCAATGTGGTGCCAAATGAGGTGGTAGCCGAACCCATTCCACAAGTTGTTGTGGAAGAAGAGGTTCAAGAGCAAGCTCCCTCAATTGAAGACTCAAACATATCGCGAGTCGATGATGTTGAAGTTGCACCCACACTTGAAGTTCAAGAACTAAGTCCGCAAACCGTTGTGGAACAAGTTCAAGAACCTCAAGCATCTACCCTACGAAGATCGGCAAGGCCAAGTCGTCCACCTATAAGATACTTAGGTTTACACGACGTTCTCGTCATTGCGAATGACGAACCCTTGACCATAAAGGACATGAAGGAAAAATCCGACTCAAAGGAATGGCTCAAAGCCATGGAATCCGAAATGCAATCCATGTATGAGAACAAGGTATGGACCTTAGTTGACCTTCCCGACGGAGTAAAACCCGTTGAGAACAAATGGATCTTTAAGAGAAAGGTTGACATGGATGGCAACTTGACCATTTACAAAGCACGACTAGTTGCGAAAGGTTACAAGCAAGTTCATGGTATTGACTATGAAGAAACCTTCTCGCCAGTCGTCATGTTCAAGTCAATTCGGATCTTGTTAGCAATTGCCGCATTCTACGACTATGAGATATGGCAAATGGATGTCAAAACTGCCTTCCTAAATGGCAACTTGGAAGAGGATGTGTATATGACACAACCCGAGTGTTTTGTGGATCCAAAGAATGCTAACAAGGTGTGCAAGCTTCAAAGGTCCATTTATGGATTGAAGCAAGCATCAAGGAGTTGGAACAAGCGCTTTGATGAAGAGGTCAAGAAGTTGAACTTCATTCAAAGTGAGAAGGAACCTTGTGTTTACAAGAGGATTAGTGGGAGCGTGGTTGTATTTCTTGTCCTATATGTTGATGATATACTCTTGATTGGGAATGATATCCCCGAATTGAATGCAGTCAAGGATTCATTGAAGAAGGTGTTCTCAATAAAAGACTTGGGCGAAGCCGCCTACATCCTAGGAATCAAGATCTATCGAGATAGATCAAGAAGGTTGTTAGGCTTGAGCCAAGATGCATATATTGACAAAGTGTTGGAAAAATACAACATGGCTAATTCCAAGAAGGGTTACTTGCCTATGTCATATGGCATATTCTTGAGCAAGACTCAATGTCCGACGACTGATGCAGATAGAAAGTACATGAATCAGTTCAAGTATCCATCTGTGGTCGGTTCGATCATGTATGCCATGCTATGCACTCGCCCCGATGTGGCGCATCCGATTAGTGTGACTAGTCGATACCAAGCTAACCCTGGTATGCCACACTGGACCGCAGTCAAGAATATCCTCAAGTATCTCAAGAGAACAAAGGATAGCATCCTCGTGTATGGTGGAGACCAAGAGCTCGTTGTAAGTGGTTACACCGATGCTAGTTTCCAAACCGATCGAGATGATGCGAAGTCACAGTCCGGCTTCGTATATCTGCTCAATGGTGGGGCCGTGAGTTGGAAGAGTTCCAAACAGGATACCACGGCCGATTCCGTCACCGAAGCAGAATACTTAGCGGCGGGTGAAGCAGCGAAAGAAGGCGTTTGGATCAAGGAATTCTTGACCGAGCTGGAGGTGGTTCCAAGCATCTCAGGTCCAGTGGATCTCTACTGCGACAACACGGGAGCCATAGCTCAGTCCAAGGAGCCTAGGTCTCACCAAAAGACCAAGCACATTCTACGACGATTCCATCTCATCCGTCAGTTTGTGAATGACGGGTGGATCAAGGTCAAGAAGGTGGACGGTGCCGCGAACACAGCGGACCCTCTGACAAAGCCTCTATCTCGAGCCGCACATGAGTTGCACGTTGCATCCATGGGGATTAGGCGTATGCCTGAGTGGCTTTGAGTTGTATCTTTTATCTTTTGAGGTTTTAGTATGAGACATGTATATTTTGGATATTACATTGAGTACTATGCACTGGCTAGAAGTCGCTGTTGATTGACTCTAGGCCAAGTGGGAGATTGTTAGAGTTATGTCCTAGGAGCCAATTATTAAATGGCCACTTCTATGGTTTATGTGATTGATGATATTTTATCATTTATTCCTTGATTTATTAATTGACAGATCATTCAGGTTGAGGATCTGAATTGTGGATCTCTGTAGTTCATTTATAATTAAATGACAATAATAAATCTAAAAGGTCCGTAATCTTGATAATTAACAAGGAATATTAATTATCGGATAAGATTAGTATGCAAGTTAAGTGATGATTAAGTTCTACAGATCATAGGTAAGGAGTTGCCAACTTAATTGCATATGTATATGTTATAGAACATAGTACAGGACGCGACCCAGTGAAATAAATATATGGATTGTGTTATGTGTCATTATTTATTTCATTTGAGTTTGATTCTAAGTTTGAGATGGTTCAGCTTTTCCACATGAGGATAGGTTCAATAAATATCGTCTACCGTTGATTCCTGATAAGGGCTGCTATACGGACTTTATTTATGTTCTCTTGAATTGTGCGGGGAAAAGTTGTTCATCAAGAAAACCGTATGTCCCTCATTAATTAACTTAGTGAGCGATGATATCTGTTTGGGCCCCTTGATAGAGGTGGACTGTTTGCTAGCAACTGATACAGTCATCTCTAGATCAAGAAACGTATAATCTGCAAGAGTGACACATTCCTATCTTGGATTATGCGATGATATCATGTGACATAAGAATCGGACAAGGAAATACTATTATTTCTTATGCAGGATTGAGATTTTGTAGCTGTACACTATTTATGCGAATTGGGAGTCATAACGTGTTACTAGATACCGCTTATGATTATTAGAATTAAATAGCGATTTAATTCCATGTCCAACTTAGCATAAATCCTCAAAGGGTCACACAAAATTGGTGTTTAACCATACGTGCATTATTTATTTATTTGCAACAGTGAGTATTGCAAAATATAATAAGTTGGCTAATTAATTATGTACCGTTGCGAACCGTAATAATTAATTGAGTCAAATGGATTATATAGAAATAAATTAGTGCATTGTCTAATCTCTAAATAATTATTATTAAGTTAATAATTATTTATAAACAACACATTTAATTTATTTAAGTTAATTGGGCCTTTATTTAATAGTAAATAGAAAGTCCAATTAAAGTCCAAATAAATAGCAATTGAATGGGCCTTTTAATTAAATGAATTGAGGTACTATAGAGAAGAGCACATGGCCCATCTAGGCCCATGTTGAGGCCGGCCACACTAGGGTGGTAGGTGGGGTGGCACACTTGTAATTGTTGTGAACTTTGTGCTAGGGTTTAGAGCCTATATAAGGACTCATATGGAGGCTTTTTTGGCTCTAGCTCTCTTCCCCAAACCCTAGCCGCCCCTCCTCCTTGGCTTGGCCGAAATTCTCCTCTCTTCTCTCCATTCAATAGCTCATGTGTTGAGCAAATCCCTTCCATAAATTGATTGGTGAATTAATTGAAGAAAGGGAAAGCTTGGGATTAGACTTGTTCTTCTCGTCGCTAGCACGATTTGAGAAAGAATTTGGTTAATACCATAGTGGACTCGAGGTGGCCATTAGGAGGAGTTTGGAGAGCACCCCACCGATTCCTAAGCCGTAGGATCGAGCCTCTTGATTACGATATCGAGAGAGGTACTAATCTCCTACCCTTTCTCTTGTGTGAATGCTTAAAGCACTAGATCTATTGTGCATGAGGTTTAATTAGGATTAATTAAGTGTAATTAGTCTAAAATTAAAATTTGTGCACTTCCTAACAATTATATGATCAAGAAATTAAATAAAATAAATTAAAGTAACAGTAAAATTTGATGGAATGTTTAATCTGAAGTTGTGGGATTGATCTCTGAAATTTTCTGAGTATTTCTGTATTATTGCCATAATTATCTGACTTTTGGATTTGAGTAAATTAACTATTATTAGGTGAAATAGCTAATTTAAATAAATATTGTTAGTGGTTCGTTACACCAAAGGCAACATGAAATCTGTCATAGAAAATCTCGTGTGATTAAACAAAAGAAAGAGAGGCGACGAGGAGCTCTCTCCTTCTGCCTCGCTTCCTCCGACTGATCTGTCTCGTTTCGATTCTCTCGAGCTCTGCTCGAGCTCGTGCCTTGACCTTTGTGCGGCTCTTTGTGATTAGTCGAGGGGTGTGGCTGCCTCTGCCCCTTCCAATCAGAGGATGGCACCTCCTCTTGAACTCAGTTGACTCGCACGATGCGCACGAGAAGGGCTTGCCTCTTGCTCGTTGATCGATTGCGGCTGTTAGTCGGTTGCTGGACTAACGTGGCTTGATACCCGCCTCTGCTTCATTCCTCTCTTCCTCTTCTTCCTTTGAACCGAGGTAATCTTCTTTATATTGGGTCGGAAAAGGAAAAAAATAATCGGGTCTAAATTGGAGTTGAGGAGAGGAAATTGGAAGCACGAGGAGGTATTATCGTTCCTCTTCTATCTATTTCTTTGATTAATTAAATCAATTTCGTTTGAATTTGAGTATCCTAATTTCTAGGGTTTTTGCTGTTAGGATTTTGAATATGCATGGATTGGACTTTGTTTCTCATTAGTCTATCATTGATCATCGCTTTGGTACTGTTGGAATTTCTGAGACGATTTCTTAAGTCACACGAGATAGGTATAGTTTTCTCTCTTCTTCTCTTTACTATGATGAACTCTCTGTGATGCCATGGTGTAATTTGCTTTGTGATGCTTGATTTAGTTAATGGAATGATTAACTAGTAGCAATTAGAACTAACAGATAATTAGTATGGTGATTTTGTTGATGTTAGCAACTTGAGTGATTTCTGTGCAAGCTACTAAATGTACTATTGCATATTTGCATAATCTATGACATGAGTATAGCCTGTTAGTATATGTGTTAGTTCATGTGTGCATATGGGACTTAGGATAATATGATATAAAACTGAAACTGAGATTGTGTAGTATATTAGACATATTCATGTCTGTCCTGTGAGGAAGTCCATGTAGAATGAATGCAATTGTGGCATAGCAGATAGCATACAACAGTGCATGGTCAGTTAAAAAGGGAATTTGCTATTTTATGTACTTATGAAATGGATTTCATAGCATGTGATTGCATTACTGTTTTATACTATTGGTGTAAAGTAATTTGAGCATACAGATGCATAAATTGGAACTGTTAAACTAGGGCTATGTGCATTACTTGTGTTACTGTTGCATATCATTGGTTTATTTTGAGTGGAATAAACATTTAGACACTTAATTCAGATTAAGTGACAGTGGCTTTACATATATATATATATATATATATATATATATATATATATATATATATATGTATGTATGTATGTATATTTGTTTATTCCTTATGCATATTAGCATTTGAATTGCTTATTGGAAGTTTTTAGGACACTTTATTATTATGAGTTTATGTTGTAAGTATACCACAGAGGTATACTGATTGCATAGGAAGAGTATGAGTTGGTAAAGTGTGTAATTGCATGGCATGAAAATACTGTTAAGTACAACTGTGGCATTTTCAGTGTTTAAGGCTGAGTAAATGTGGAAGAATTAGGTGTACACTTGCTGTCTTTTATACAGAGGCATGAACTGTGATTAAAATTGCATTTAGAGGCATGTTTTTGTGTTTTAAAATTTAGTGTTCGGAAAAAGGAGTAAGTTGTGTACCTAAACAGTGGTTATGCATGGTAAATTCAAGGGTAATTTAGGAAATTGAAGTATAAGCATGGTGTGTTTAGGCCAGTGGTGCATTGTTTGTTAGAGTTATGTCCTAGGAGCCAATTATTAAATGGCCACTTCTATGGTTTATGTGATTGATGATATTTTATCATTTATTCCTTGATTTATTAATTGACAGATCATTCAGGTTGAGGATCTGAATTGTGGATCTCTGTAGTTCATTTATAATTAAATGACAATAATAAATCTAAAAGGTCCGTAATCTTGATAATTAACAAGGAATATTAATTATCGGATAAGATTAGTATGCAAGTTAAGTGATGATTAAGTTCTACAGATCATAGGTAAGGAGTTGCCAACTTAATTGCATATGTATATGTTATAGAACATAGTACAGGACGCGACCCAGTGAAATAAATATATGGATTGTGTTATGTGTCATTATTTATTTCATTTGAGTTTGATTCTAAGTTTGAGATGGTTCAGCTTTTCCACATGAGGATAGGTTCAATAAATATCGTCTACCGTTGATTCCTGATAAGGGCTGCTATACGGACTTTATTTATGTTCTCTTGAATTGTGCGGGGAAAAGTTGTTCATCAAGAAAACCGTATGTCCCTCATTAATTAACTTAGTGAGCGATGATATCTGTTTGGGCCCCTTGATGGAGATGGATTGTTTGCTAGCAACTGATACAGTCATCTCTAGATCAAGAAACGTATAATCTGCAAGAATGACACATTCCTATCTTGGATTATACGATGATATCATGTGACATAAGAATCAGACAAGGAAATACTATTATTTCTTATGCAGGATTAAAAATATTGTAGCAGTACACTATTTATGCGAATTGGGAATCATAACGTGTTGCTAGATACCGCTTATGATTATTGAAAATAAATAGCGATTTATTTTCCATGTCCAACAGAGCATAAATCCTCAAAGGGTCACACAAATAGGTTTTGACCATGCGTGCATTATTTATTTGGTTGTATTAAGGAATGCAACAATATGATATGTTGACTGATTAATTATGTACTGTTGCGAACCGTCATAATTAATTAATTAAGTCAAACGGATTATATAGAAATAAATTAATGCATATTCTAATCCTTAAATAATTATCAAAGTGTTGATAATTAATTTGTTCAACATGAATTAATTAAAGTAATTAATTTGAGCTAACGGGCCTATATTTAAATTGTAAATTAAAGGTCCAACTTGAGAGCAATTAATTGGGCCACTAATTAATTGAATTAGAGGACCAATTAAATAATTAATGGAGCCCATTTAGGCCCATTTTATGGCTGCCCTAGTGATGGCATAGTTGTAAATTAGTTACAACTTTTTGGGAGAGTGGTTGGTCTATAAAAGGACCACTTTGGGAGCCAAAACCCTAGCCACCTTGCCTTTTTCTCTCTCCCTAATATTTTGGACGAAAATTAAAGGAAAAATTTCAGAATTTTTCCTCTCCACCATTGCTCTCTTAAGCTCATGTGTTGAGCACCTCTTGCCTCCATCCAATTAAATAGTTAATTAAGGCAAAGGGAAGGAAGGGATTAGGCTTAACCTCTCATCTACTAGCATAGATCGAGGTTTTGGTTAATACCTTGGTGGACTTGAGGCCGAGACACGCGTGGTGGTGCGCACAACCTCGACTCGACGGATTCGAGCCTTGCGATTACAAGTTCGCAAGAGGTAGCCCTTTTTCCCTCTTTCTCTTGTGTGTTTGGATGGCTTTTGCACTAGATCTCCTTTGCACTTAGTTTAATTAGGATTAATTAAGAGTAATTAGTCTAAAAATTAAATTTGTGCACTTCCTAACAGTGGTATCAGAGCACATGGTCGTGCTTAAGTTATTTTGACACTTAATTAAGAGAAATTGGTTAATTAATGGATTAGTAGAGTTGATGCTATTGCTTGCTGTCTGGAAACAGCAATTTCTGTGTTGTTATGCGTTTTTCGCTATGAAATGTTCTCTGGAAATTTTTTCTGTAAACTAGAAAGTTGTAGATCTGTGGATTGTGGTTCTTTTGGCATTGGATTCACATTTTTCTGAAATTGTATGGATTTACTGTGAATAAAATGGCAACGGTGCGCAGAACCAGTTTCTGCTTGCACTGTTCTGTTTGAATGGCTTAAAAGATTTATATTTTGAATATAAGTACCAGTGTTCTTTGGCTAGATTTTAAGAGGACTTGAACCACTTTCTGGACATGTATAGAATGTTGCATGGTTCAGATTAATTCGTGGTTTTTCAAGTATGAAAAGAAAGATCTCGTCAGATCTGGTTTATTGAGCAAACTGATTGTTCTAATAAACTGTACCAACTGAGAACTCTTTCTGGAAAATTGTTTGAATAGAGTTGTTTATTTTTAAGTTAGGATTCCAGAAAAATTAATTTCATAATTTTTCATGGAAGTTTGGTACCTCAACCAGGTCAAACCTTTTCGGTCGATAGTCTGTTCCTGTACAGGTCTAGTCGATTGTTAAGCTTGTAACTTGAATTTCTTAAACAGAACTTAGTGGTTTTCTTTTCATGAATAGTTAGCCAATAGATTGAACAAGTTTTTCTATGTATATTGTATGTATAAAAACTGGATGGAAGGTGATCTTTCAGACCGGATGGTTGAGAAGAAAAACAGAATATCTCAAAACGGTGCGTTCGCGCACTTGTTTCAGATTTGTCTTTTTTTATTCTCTCAGATGGTATATGATCTCTTCCTGAAATTTTGACTGGTATTTACAATCTAGACAAGGAGCTTATATAAATTATTTCATAATTTTTGGAGACCGAAAACTGTGGTTTTTGTCGTGTCCCATTAGATACTTTTTTATCAAAGTATTATTTATCTAATTATTCAAACTAGTTGAAAAAGTAATTAGGATACTCCTTGTGCGATCTCCTTTCAGTTTTTTGATGATTGAAAAGTTTTCAAAAGGAATTTAAACAAGTTTGGTTGTTTGAAATTTGAGCATTTATACACGGAAATTGCGAATGGCAAATAATACGCAAAGACACTTGAAAGTCATTAATTATAAACAAAGTACACTAGTGGATAGACTTGTGCTAACTTTGTTTTGTAGGAGGATGTGGGTTTAGTATGGCTCATGATTCAATGCCTTGTGGTTTGTAAATTGAATGCATGTGTGATTGTGTGTAATTAGGCCTTTGGTGCCATTAATTAATTTTGATTAATTTTTGTGTAACTTGTGTGGCTTGCATGCCCCTAAGGTTAGGATGGGAATAGAAATTTACACATGTAATTTTGTTCCTTTATTTTATATAGGATTTAGATCCATATAGAATTTAGTGGGAGGGACAAAGGTTAGATTAGTTTTGCTACATGGAGATGCGGCGAAAACTAATGCAAGCGGGAGCCATACAAACCCACAACAATGCTTGAGATGCTTATTATGTGAATGTTTGTGAATGCTATGAATGTCATAGGATAGGTATGGGTGTATGCTTACACGACCACCAAACAAGAGTCACATAATTGTTTGTCCCAAACGATTGAGCCAAATCACTCTCCTTCTCTCTATCCCCTTCACGCCTTATGTTCGGCCATTGATGCATTCCGCCGACGCGGACATCGTGGTCCACCATAGGTAGTCGGGGTGTAAATCGAATTTGCAAGGAGCAAATAGAGAGGAGTTACTTAACAATGGACCCTAATCGGATTGGACATTGGAGTGAAGTTCGCGACGCGAACCAAGAGTCATAAAGTTGTATGATTGGTTAAGGAGAACCTACCTCATTATTAGTTGCTTTGATGTTGTGCCGACGCCGGCATCATCTCAACGAAAGTGGGGGTCTTGGAAATTCATTACTTTTAGGGACTTATATTAAAGTAGTGAAAGTTTTACTTTATTGGAAATTAAAACAAAACATAAACTAATTGACCTTTAATTTGAAAATTGTTGTAGATGTCTTCCTCGTCTTTTTCGCTACGTTCTCTTTTAGAGAAAGAGAAGCTCGCCTTCAACGGTGCCAACTTTCTGGATTGGCACCGGAACCTTAGGCTTGTCCTTAGGTTTGAAAAGAAGGAATATCTCTTGACCACTCCCGTCCCCGCGGCTCCCAAGTCGGATGCCCCTAAAGCGGATCAGGACAAACATGACAAGCACGTCACGGACGACATGGAGATGTCCGTCTTGATTGTCGCTGTCATGGAGTCAGAACTCCAAAAGGAGTTCATGGATAGTGGTCTAGGAGTGTTTGAAATGGTCTCTCGTCTCTCGAACATGTTCCAAACCAAGGCCCGCACCGAAAGGGCTCGTCTCATCAAGGCCGTCGCCAATACTCGATTGGCGGAGGGTCACGAAGTCGGGCCACACGTCATGAAGATGGCGGGGTTGTTTCGGCAGCTTGAAAGGCTTGATACGCCCTTCCCGTCAGGGGCGATTCAAGACTTTATTCTCAACTCTCTCCCTCACAGCTTCACCGGTTTTGTTGTGAACTACCGGATGAATGGTATGGACAAGAGCATGGATGATCTCCAAAACATGCTTGTCGAGACGGAGGAGAGTCTCAAGAAAGAGAAGGGCCCCAAAGATGTTCTTGCGGTGAGTGACAAGAGCAAGAAGAGCAAGAAAAGAAAGACCCGCCGAACTAAAAAGGGCAAAGGTCCGGTGACGCCCCAAGGTCCGGCCAAGGGAGCTCCCGAGGGTTCCAAGAGAAAGAAGAACCCGGCCACTTCCGAGACCGTATGCTATTACTGTAGCAAGACGGGCCATTGGAAGAGGAACTGCCCCAAGTACCTCGCTGACAAGAAGGCGGGAACCGTCCAGCCTTCTACCTCAGGTATATTTGTCATTGAAACCCTTCTCGCTACCTCTAACACAGACTGGATTTTTGACACCGGTTCTTGTGCTCACATTTGTCGAAATGTGCAGGCACTAAAGAGTAGGAGGCGGCTCGAGAAAGGCGAAGTACAACTCCGCGTCGGTAACGGCACGTGTGTCTCCGCTATGGCCGTTGGGAATGTGGATGTAACTTTGCCTTCTGGTTTCATTTTGGAACTCAAAGATGTCTATGTAGTTCCTTGTATCACTCGGAACATTATCTCTATTTCTTGTTTAGACTTGGATGGATTTGGTGTTGTAATAAAGAACAAAAGTTGTACTTTGTTGCGTGATGATGTTTGTTATGGTGTTGCGCATTTATTGAATGGTCTTTATGTGCTTGATTCTAGCGAACATGTTTTGAGTGTTGAACGTGACAGTAGGAAACGTAAGATTTCACATGAAAGTACGACTCTAATGTGGCATTGCCGCTTAGGTCATATCAACGAGAAACGCATTAAGAGATTGCAAACCGTTGGTCTCTTAGATCAATTCGCTTTCGAGCCAATTGACACATGCGAATCATGTTTGATGGGAAAGATGACCAAAGCGCCTTTTCCTAACAAAGGGATTAGGACAAACGACTTGTTAGATCTCATACATACCGATGTGTGTGGACCTATGAGCATTTGTGCACGAGGAGGTTATTCATACTTCATCACTTTCACCGATGATCATAGTAGATACGGGTATATCTACTTGATGCGGCACAAGTCTGAATCCTTTGAAAAGTTCAAGGAGTTCAAGAATGAAGTTGAGAACCAACTCAATCGAAAGATCAAGGTCTTGCGTTCCGATCGAGGTGGAGAGTACTTGAGCCACGAATTTGGTGATTATCTAAAGGAGTGTGGAATCGTTCCACAACTCACTCCACCGGGAACACCACAATGGAATGGTGTATCCGAGAGGAGGAATCGAACTTTGCTAGACATGGTTCGATCGATGATGAGCCAAACCGACTTGCCTAAATCGTTTTGGGGTTTTGCATTAGAAACCGCAGCTTTTACTTTAAACCGTGTTCCGTCAAAGTCCGTTGAGAAGACGCCTTATGAGCTTTGGTTTGGTAGGAAACCAAGCATGCTTTTTCTCAAGATTTGGGGTTGTGAAGCTTATGTGAAAAGGCTAATGAGCGATAAGCTTGGACCCAAATCGGACAAATGTTATTTCGTAGGATACCCTAAGGAAACAAAGGGTTACTACTTCTACAACCGTGTCGAGAACAAGATAGTTGTTGCACGACATGCGGAGTTCTTGGAGAAGGAGTTTCTCTCAAGAAGAAGTAGTGGGAGCAACGTGGTGATTGAAGAAATTCAAGAACCGCAGCAACAAGAGATGCCTCAAGTAGGCAATCTAGTTGTTCCCAATGTGGTGCCAAATGAGGTGGTAGTCGAACCCATTCCACAAATAGTTGTAGAAGAAGAGGTTCAAGAGCAAGCTCCCTCAATTGAAGACTCAAACATATCGCGAGTCGATGATGTTGAAGTTGCACCCACACTTGAAGTTCAAGAACTAAGTCCGCAAATCGTTGTGGAACAAGTTCAAGAACCTCAAGCGTCTACCCTACGAAGATCGGCAAGGCCAAGTCGTCCACCTATAAGATACTTAGGTTTGCACGACGTTCTCGTCATTGCGAATGACGAACCCTTGACCATAAAGGACATGAAGGAAAAATCCGACTCAAAGGAATGGCTTAAAGCCATGGAATCCGAAATGCAATCCATGTATGAGAACAAGGTATGGACCTTAGTTGACCTTCCCGACGGAGTAAAACCCGTTGAGAACAAATGGATCTTTAAGAGAAAGGTCGACATGGATGGCAACTTGACCATTTACAAAGCACGACTAGTTGCGAAAGGTTACAAGCAAGTTCATGGTATTGACTATGAAGAAACCTTCTCGCCAGTCGTCATGTTCAAGTCAATTCGGATCTTGTTAGCAATTGCCGCATTCTACGACTATGAGATATGGCAAATGGATGTCAAAACTGCATTCCTAAATGGCAACTTGGAAGAGGATGTGTATATGACACAACCCGAGTGTTTTGTGGATCCAAAGAATGCTAACAAGGTGTGCAAGCTTCAAAGGTCCATTTATGGATTGAAGCAAGCATCAAGGAGTTGGAACAAGCGCTTTGATGAAGAGGTCAAGAAGTTGAACTTCATTCAAAGCGAGAAGGAACCTTGTGTTTACAAGAGGATTAGTGGGAGCGTGGTTGTGTTTCTTGTTCTATATGTTGATGATATACTCTTGATCGGGAATGATATCCCCGAATTGAATGCAGTTAAGGATTCATTGAAGAAGGTGTTCTCAATGAAAGACTTGGGCGAAGCCGCCTACATCCTAGGAATCAAGATCTATCGAGATAGATCAAGAAGGTTGTTAGGCTTGAGCCAAGATGCATATATTGACAAAGTGTTGGAAAAACACAACATGGCTAGTTCCAAGAAGGGTTACTTGCCTATGTCACATGGCATATTCTTGAGCAAGACTCAATGTCCGACGACTGATACAGATAGAAAGTACATGAATCAGTTCAAGTATCCATCTGTGGTCGGTTCGATTATGTATGCCATGCTATGCACTCGCCCCGATGTGGCGCATCCGATTAGTGTGACTAGTCGATACCAAGCTAACCCTGGTATGCCACACTGGACCGCAGTCAAGAATATCCTCAAGTATCTCAAGAGAACAAAGGATAGCATCCTCGTGTATGGTGGAGACCAAGAGCTCGTTGTAAGTGGTTACACCGATGCTAGTTTCCAAACCGATCGAGATGATGCGAAGTCACAGTCCGGCTTCGTATATCTGCTCAATGGTGGGGCCGTGAGTTGGAAGAGTTCCAAACAGGATACCACGGCCGATTCCGTCACCGAAGCAGAATACTTAGCGGCGGGTGAAGCAGCGAAAGAAGGCGTTTGGATCAAGGAATTCTTGACCGAGCTGGAGGTGGTTCCAAGCATCTCAGGTCCAGTGGATCTCTACTGCGACAACACGGGAGCCATAGCTCAGTCCAAGGAGCCTAGGTCTCACCAAAAGACCAAGCACATTCTACGACGATTCCATCTCATCCGTCAGTTTGTGAATGACGGGTGGATCAAGGTCAAGAAGGTGGACGGTGCCGCGAACACAACGGACCCTCTGACAAAGCCTCTATCTCGAGCCGCACATGAGTTGCACGTTGCATCCATGGGGATTAGGCGTATGCCTGAGTGGCTTTGAGTTGTATCTTTTATCTTTTGAGGTTTTAGTATGAGACATGTATATTTTGGATATTACATTGAGTACTATGCACTGGCTAGAAGTCGCTGTTGATTGACTCTAGGCCAAGTGGGAGATTGTTAGAGTTATGTCCTAGGAGCCAATTATTAAATGGCCACTTCTATGGTTTATGTGATTGATGATATTTTATCATTTATTCCTTGATTTATTAATTGACAGATCATTCAGGTTGAGGATCTGAATTGTGGATCTCTGTAGTTCATTTATAATTAAATGACAATAATAAATCTAAAAGGTCCGTAATCTTGATAATTAACAAGGAATATTAATTATCGGATAAGATTAGTATGCAAGTTAAGTGATGATTAAGTTCTACAGATCATAGGTAAGGAGTTGCCAACTTAATTGCATATGTATATGTTATAGAACATAGTACAGGACGCGACCCAGTGAAATAAATATATGGATTGTGTTATGTGTCATTATTTATTTCATTTGAGTTTGATTCTAAGTTTGAGATGGTTCAGCTTTTCCACATGAGGATAGGTTCAATAAATATCGTCTACCGTTGATTCCTGATAAGGGCTGCTATACGGACTTTATTTATGTTCTCTTGAATTGTGCGGGGAAAAGTTGTTCATCAAGAAAACCGTATGTCCCTCATTAATTAACTTAGTGAGCGATGATATCTGTTTGGGCCCCTTGATGGAGATGGATTGTTTGCTAGCAACTGATACAGTCATCTCTAGATCAAGAAACGTATAATCTGCAAGAATGACACATTCCTATCTTGGATTATACGATGATATCATGTGACATAAGAATCAGACAAGGAAATACTATTATTTCTTATGCAGGATTAAAAATATTGTAGCAGTACACTATTTATGCGAATTGGGAATCATAACGTGTTGCTAGATACCGCTTATGATTATTGAAAATAAATAGCGATTTATTTTCCATGTCCAACAGAGCATAAATTCTCAAAGGGTCACACAAATAGGTTTTGACCATGCGTGCATTATTTATTTGGTTGTATTAAGGAATGCAACAATATGATATGTTGACTGATTAATTATGTACTGTTGCGAACCGTCATAATTAATTAATTAAGTCAAACGGATTATATAGAAATAAATTAATGCATATTCTAATCCTTAAATAATTATCAAAGTGTTGATAATTAATTTGTTCAACATGAATTAATTAAAGTAATTAATTTGAGCTAACGGGCCTATATTTAAATTGTAAATTAAAGGTCCAACTTGAGAGCAATTAATTGGGCCACTAATTAATTGAATTAGAGGACCAATTAAATAATTAATGGAGCCCATTTAGGCCCATTTTATGGCTTCCCTAGTGATGGCATAGTTGTAAATTAGTTACAACTTTTTGGGAGAGTGGTTGGTCTATAAAAGGACCACTTTGGGAGCCAAAACCCTAGCCACCTTGCCTTTTTCTCTCTCCCTAATATTTTGGACGAAAATTAAAGGAAAAATTTCAGAATTTTTCCTCTCCACCATTGCTCTCTTAAGCTCATGTGTTGAGCACCTCTTGCCTCCATCCAATTAAATAGTTAATTAAGGCAAAGGGAAGGAAGGGATTAGGCTTAACCTCTCATCTACTAGCATAGATCGAGGTTTTGGTTAATACCTTGGTGGACTTGAGGCCGAGACACGCGTGGTGGTGCGCACAACCTCGACTCGACGGATTCGAGCCTTGCGATTACAAGTTCGCAAGAGGTAGCCCTTTTTCCCTCTTTCTCTTGTGTGTTTGGATGGCTTTTGCACTAGATCTCCTTTGCACTTAGTTTAATTAGGATTAATTAAGAGTAATTAGTCTAAAAATTAAATTTGTGCACTTCCTAACATTGTTATGATCAAATTGATTTCTTTGAGGCTTGTAAATTGCTCTGGTTGACTAATTCCTTGATCTGGCGCTCTAATAATTTGATTCAGGGACATTTATGCTGGAAAAAGAAAAGTTGGAGGGCTTTTCTATAAAATTCGAGGGACTTAATTGTGATTTGTGAAGTACATGCAATTTTATGTGGATTGTTTTGCATTAAATTGATGGATTTTGAATCTGTGTGGGTTTGAATGCAATTTTCAGAGGCTTATCGGATTCTGTTACTTATCGGATCTGAATCCGACTGGATTCTTGCGGACCGTTGCGGAATTGAGTCTAGTCGACTGACTCAATTGTTTGGTGCTAGAAATTTATGTTGGGCCGAGATTGGAAAAGAATTGGAAAAAGGAAAAAAGAAGAAGTGGGCTGTTTTGTGGGCCTAGCTCTGGTGGGCTTCGATTTAATTTCTGTGGGCTTTCGATTAAAATTTTGTGGGCTTTAATAATTAAGTTTTGGATTATTAAACTTAATTAAGGAAAAATAATTAGGCAACTAATTATTCGGATTCTGTTGAACTTGATTTAATATTAGACTACGACTTGAATTCAATGTAAATAGTCTAATTCGTTGGCGCCTTAGGGAAATGATGGAACGTCTGATTTTTTTTAAGAGAACGGATACTATGGAAATACTCAGACAACTCTAATCCCACAAAATAAATAAACATTCGATTTATGAGTTTCTGAGTTTCTGTTGTTTTAGAATTATTTTTCTGACTTCTGTTTAATTGAGACTGATTCTGATTTCGATATGTAATAGTAATTATTACTGATTAATTAATGATGATTGGGCAAGTAACTAATATAAACTTTTTGAAATAACTTGTGAAACTTGGAACTGTAACTATCAATTAAATGGATAATAAACCAGACTTATAGAACAGTTCACCAAAAAGATTATAGAACCGTTAAACTGTTGTTAACGGACCTTGATCTATAATTGTGAACAGGCATCACCCGTGACCCAGATCCCCCTGAGCTGTGTGAAGGTGCGGACATGCGGTTTCTTTGTAAAATCTGGACAGTCGGTATTTTTAAAATTCCATGCATAGCATGTTGAATCAATTTAACTGTGCATTCTATTTGTCATATAGACATAGAAGCCCTAAATAAATAAAACTGCATTTTGATTTACATAAACCGCTTGACAGTTGAAAACTAAGAAGTCTGACTTTATAATCCATTTGAGTTAATATGGCAGTTGGACTTATTATGGGATGGTTGAATTTTCTTATCTGACTAAACATGACTAAGAATTAAGTATTCTTATAAACCATTCCCTAATGATCTGCATTAAGCATATCTTTTGATTTATGGATATTTCACCACTCGGTGATTCGGTTTGGCAACCGATCCGGGCAGGTTATTAGCGCTAGTATCTCTGGATGATTCCCTCTGTCTGCTCTGTACCATATGATTTTAATTAATGGTTTGGAAAGGGTTCTCTCTGTATCTGTGGGCCTTGAGAACTTAAGCGTGAAAATTTCCAACTGAAATTATGTGACAAATATGCTTACATCTGTTCTGTTTGCATTATATCGCAGCATGCCAGTATTAGGACCGTTCAGGCTTGTACCAACGGTATTAATCTGTTTTCTGCTTGATTGTTAAATTCTGTGTTCAAATTATTTAAACGAGGATTAGTCCTATGCTCGGATATTACCAAGATCCGCATGCTGGAACTAAAACTCGCACTGAGAATTTATTCTCATCCGTTTGTTGTATCTTTTGTATGTGCCTCATTTGATGTGGGGGTTCCAGGAGCGTCGCCGGCTTTTTAGACCCCGAGCTGTTGCAACCATCGAGTGTTCCTTTGTAAAACTCGAGGTGTTTGTGTCTAGTTTGCAGTGTAATGTCGCTATCCTACTCTCCTTTGACGACCTACCGGAGATATTTGCTTATGTTTATTTTGAGTTTCTTGGTCCTGGTTCTCCGCCTGATGGAGTGGTGCCCGAGTGGGAACCTCAACTGGACCCGCAAGAGGAAATTTGACGAGTTGTAGTTATACTCGTCAGGAGGGTTTTGATGCTCCCTCTAGTGTTGTTTTGTTGTTGTTGTCTTTTAGTTGTTGTACCCTTCATTCAAACAAACTTTATTGTACATATGTAAATATTTTGTATTAGGCCTGGAATAGGATAGTTGGTTGGATCTATCAGCCCCTTCTATAATGTTTAATATGGCTGGTAAAGATCATAGGTTAGTGGCAAGAATAATCCAGGCTTAAAAACATATTTCATCAGTTACTGTTTGTAAAACTTTATCATTTGAATAATAAACTTTGTGTGTTTAGAAAACCTGGGACCGAAATCAAGAAAATGGAATAGGCCGTTTATAAAAAAAAAATTTAACCCTCTGTTTGTTAGCCTTACAAGAAGACTAATTCTTTCTTGTAGCTAGGAGACCGTCACACTTAGCTTCCGGGGTGTGACAATAGGTTGGTCAGTTTCCAAATTAACTAAGAGATCGAGAAAGAATCCAATTCAGAATAGTCCTTTGACAGAGTAATTCACTTTTGTCTGAAGGCATTGCGGCCTTTTTTTTTTTTTTTTTTTGTACTGTTCTGCTTTTGGCATGGTACATGCCATCTGTTATGGTTGGCAGTTGGCACCTTATATTCTTCTGTTATTTACCTGATAATCTGCTTAGCGTAACTTTCTTTAAGTCGAATTTTATGCAGTTTTTGTTTATTTGTCGTATTCACAAAGACATCTGTTCATCTATTTAAAAATAAAATAAGAAAGCAGATTTAAATGCATGCATTCAAACATGTTAAAGCGCACTAGCTATATATATGTTCAGACTAGCACTATATTCTTATACTAAAAGAATATACAGTAACATGGTAAACACATTACCTATATATATATTTCAAGTAACAAGGATAGTCACAAATTTTAAGTACTCGTAACAATTTGTCTGGCGAGATTTCAGTAATATATATTGACATTTTAATATGACTATCAACCATAATATAATTACATTGTCAAATATATTATGGTCGAAATAAAATTATAATATGGTGTTTGCCATTGATGTTGCAATTAGTTATTATCACATAATTGAACGCTGTGTTATTTTACTCTATTTGATATATTATCTTATAATATATAGTGTACAATAATATATAGCGTTAAGGTGTTACTAATATAAGATTATCATCAGTTACATAAAACCTTAGTTCAAATATAATTGAACTGATATAATACTTCCCGACTTGAAAGTATAATTAATCCAAAATAAGAATCCTATATGTATTTGAACATACAGCGTAAATGTATTGACGTATAAGTTTTAGGTATGCAATTTCACTAGATATTTGATATATATCTATATATGTAAATGGAATATTAATGCAATAGTAACTAAGTTTAAACTTGTGGTATTATTCTTATAACATATGGGATACCTTAATTAAGTTTTCAATTTGTCCCAAATTTATAAGATATACTGTTTATAGAGTCAAATTACATCTATATATATATATAGTCTATAGTATAATGTAATTTGCGTGATTTTTAAACAGTAATTATAAGTGCCATCGGCGAAAAAATCATCGCGCGCCATCGCTCAACAGACAACGCGCGTGCGTGAGTTTCTGTCTTGACTAGTAGGCGTTGTTACAAATGTTAAGTTTAATAATATGAAGTGTTCAGTTTAATAATCAAAAGTGTTCAGTTAAATGCGCTAACTAATGGGTAGAGTCGCGCATGAGTCAGAGGTGCGCCAGGGAGTAGGGGTAGAGTCGGAAATAATTTAATTTGAACCGGATCGGTTCATGACCCTTCTAATTTTTTCATGTGTTTTTTGTCCAGTTCGTGGCCCTTTCGCTTGGTTTAATAATAACATTTTTTCTTATAACATTTATATTTCCTGTTGCAACTACTGAATATTATACTTAAATAACAGAACATTTGTACTTATTAAACTGAATATTTGGATAAAAAATAAATAAATAAATAAACATACTGAACACAGCGAACACTTATAATACAGTGAACAATTATAATAAAATGTGAACATTTCTATATAATAAAGTGAACACTTATAACAACGAAATAAATAAAAAATGCGCGCTGGGTGAGTACAGGTCAAGGGAGAGAGCGCTGGCGCTGCTCAGCTAGCGATGGTGGGATGGTTATTTTGCAGATGGCAGTAATCAATTTTCATTTTTAAAGGTACATACGCAAAGCGTAATATAATCCGATATTTCGGATTAATTAAATCTCCTCCGTTGAACTTCATTTTCTCGCTCATGAGCCCAAATCCTGAGAACACAAAGCCTAGATCCATTTTCTCCCCGTTGCATCTCCTTGGTCGGCTTCCCTCACGTTCCGCAAAAATTAGAAATTAGAAATTAGAGATATATCATCACTAAATGATAAATTATTTTTATACCATAACTAAATAATAGAATTAGATTTGTGTCATTGGTAAATTGATATGACAATTTTGTCCTTTTGAATATGCCACTGTAAATAAAATATTAAAATTAGAAATATACCACTATAAAAGTTAGAAACTAGAAATATGCCGTCAAAATTTTTAGTTGAATGCAATTAATAAGTACTCTTGCTAAGGTGACGTTAAATATACAAACAATCCATAAACTTCATTAAAAATAAAACGAAATTCTATAAAAAATCATAACAAAAAGCGTTTCATTATGCAATAAATTAAGGTACATTCCCTGTTCAATTCTTCTTCGACGACTCAACAAGACTTTGCTCAAGAATCCTTTTATCATTGTTTTCTTTAATCTTATGTCTGATATCAACTGCCATGCATCATAGGTTAGGTTTTTATCATTGTTTTCTTTAATCTTATGTCTGATATCAACTGCCATGTATCATAGGTTAGGTATAATTTCTTTAGTGTTCTTATTTTGATAACCATAATTTCTGCTTTAATTTCTAGTTGCTATCAATCCAACTGCTCCCCACCTGGCACCTCCCAGCCCATAAACAAGCACCCAATTTATTTGATGTATTTAGTTAAAAGATGCTTGGTATTTATACGATGGTCTTTCATAGTACATTGTTGCATGCGGCCTAAAAAAATTAATCAAGGTAGTCTTTGTATCAGATCGATACGAAGCATCCTATACTTATGAAATTGATCAAAGTTTCATAAATTATCGCACGATCACTAACCTGGCCATGAGAGGGCAGGGTTAATTTGCTGGCCGGGTAGCAGCGGCATATATAGGTCAGAGGAAGCCCTCTGACCTATATATGAATGGATCAATCAGAAAGCAACAGCAAAAAAGGAAATAAGAAGAATGGTAATGCAGAACCATCTTCTAGAAACAGGGCACCAAATTGGAGTAATGAGCAAACGACACTATTGTTAAATTTGGTACGAGAAGAGCAACTCGCTTTTCGAGTCGCCGAGCCAGGGACATTTACCATACAAATGTGGGAAAGATTAGCTACTGTTATCAATTCACAATCAGTACCAGAACGTGAAGGTCATGAATTACAAACACGCTGAAAAACGATAAAGTATGTTTTTTATGATTACAAGAGATGTACCGAAAAGACAGGGTGGGGTTGGGATTATACTAACCACGTGGCATATGGTCCTGAAGACGAATGGGAGGAATTAAAGGAGGTAATGCACTTTTATTGATTTGCATTGCTTCTGTTGATTAATTTATTGATAAGTTGTTTTTTAACTTACATTACAGAAAAATTCAAAGTTATACAGGTGCAAGTCGAAACCCTTTGAGTATTTTAAAATAGTGGATGAGATTGTTGGATCTAATATGGCAAGCGGACACTGTGTAGCAGCTGGCACGAAGGGTAGACCACTTGAAGAACTACTTAGCCAATCCGATAGCTCAGACAGTAATCGAAATGCTGAGCAAGAAATAAATGAGTTTGATTTGAATGAATTTAGAAAGAAGTGGGGTAATGAAAATTCTATGTTTGGTGGAGATCTAGACAATGAAATATCTATGCAGCAGTCGCTACATTCACGCTCAGGTGCTGCCTCCCATACTTCATCTGGTAAGAGGACTTTAGAGGAATCTGATGGGATGGAGTGTGATGAACCGGCCATTAAGAAGACTTCAAAGGGAAACTCAAGTAACAATAATAAGGGCAAAGATGTCAATTCATATCTCTAGATAATTGTTGAGGAATCTCAAAGACATAGTGCTTTATTGGACAAAAAGGTTAACAAGAATGAGACAGTTGCCACTAAGTTATTTAGGGTTAAGAAAGAGCTTGACTTGAACCGACAAGATTTTGTAATATTGTAGAGCCTATTAAAGAATGATTTCTTTAAGGATCTGTTTTTGACAATACCTGATGATCAATTAAATGAATGGATTCAAGATAATATCGAGTCATATAAGTATGAAAGGGGACTCTAGACTTGAAGCATGCACGGCTAGTTTTTATGAAGTTTAAATTAGATGATGGTTATGCTATTATTAGATTACATCTTATGAACTCTTATATATTATTGCATGTATGTTGTTTCAATTTGGTTGCATGTTTGAACTAATTTGGGATTCAGTCTATGTTATCTTTTACTTTATTCCTGGTTTCATGTATCAACTAAATCTTTTAGTTATGCTATATGAATTATGTTATTAAATTAGCTCAGATACTTTCTGTCAAGTTAATAAGATTCTGTTGCTTTTGTAAGAAAACATAACAATTTGAAATTTACACAATCTGAAAAGTTTGAAAAAGTTTTACATATTGGGCTCGTTTGGATCGTACGGGAATAAGGAAGGAATAAGGATTTTATGAAGAAAATGTTGAAAAGTGTGTAACTTTATGAAGAGTTTTATGTTTAGGAAGAAGTTATTCCTAGGAAGAACCTATTCCTAGCCCCATCCAAACGAGCCCATTGGGTGTGTTTGGCAAAGGTTGAATAAGCCTTATTCCGAATAAGACTTATTCGGGATGAAACCAAACGCGTTTTGAATAAGCCTTATTCCGAATAAGAGCTTATTCAACCCCTTATTCTAATACCATCTATATGGTGGAATTAGATTCTTATTCGGAATAAGAGGAGAGAGGAGAGAGGAGCCTTATTCAAAAAGTTTATTCCGTTTGACTATGCAGTAATTTGATGAATGAAAGTATGGAAGATGAGATGATGGATGAAATCATGGAAGATGAGATGATGGATGAAATCATAGAAGATGAGATGATATTCTCTGATGCAATCGATATGACGGTAATTATGTTGCTTGAAGAAGAGATTGCCTCATTAAATACTAGGAATCCACAAAATATAAGAAAATTTACAGGTTTCCAAATTGTGAGCTGCATTTTAAGTGGCAACCCAGTATGATGCTACACCATGTTTCGAATGTCTAGCACAAATCTTCGTATCTTATGTGATAAAATATCAAGTAGACTCAACCAAAAAAAGATAACTGCAGAAGAACAATTAGCTATATTTTTAGACGGTCTCGGTCATGGCATTTCTATTCGAAAATTAGGAGAGTACTATCAGCATTCGAGTGAAACCATACACAGGCTTTTCAAGGATGTACTGAAGGAAATACTTAATTTCCTTGTACGATGAGTACATCAAATTACCTGATGCTAACACAGGTGTACATCCCATAGTTGGACCGGATAGCAGAAATCATTTATTCAAGGTAAATGAAGTTATTTAAATCTCAATTGAAGTATGTCAACTAATTTTTTATTGCTTTGAATAACTATGTTTTGTTATTCCTATAGGATGCATTAGGTGCAATCGATGGCACACATATTCGAGCGGTCGTCAAAAAGGCAAAAAGTGATAGATTCCGAAACAGAAAAGGATTTATCTCACAAAATGTGTTGGCTGCGTGCTCATTCGACATGTTGTTTCAATATGTTGTAATTGGATGGGAAGGTTCTGCTTCAGATATGCGGGTACTACGATGGGCTGTAGAGGAAGGTGGTTTCGACGTCCCTAATGGCAGGTACTATCTTGCAGATTTAGGTTATGCAAACACGTCAAAATTTATATGTCCGTTTCGCAACCACAATTACCATCTTGCACAATTCAACCGTCAACCTATTTCATCCCGCTACACAGTACCTGAAGAATTGTATAACCATCGTCATGCACAACTTAGAAATGTGATAGAGAGGACTTTTGAGGTTCTGAAGATACGATTCAAAATTCTCGATAGGATGCCAGCTTACAAGTTTAGAAAACAAGGTTTGGTTGTCATGGCATGTTGTATAATTCATAATTTCATAAAATTGCAAAATGCACCGGATCTTTTCTTGGATAGATCAAGGAATGTGGCGGTACCGAATGATAGCAATGAAAATTTGGAACCAATAGAGGAGATATCACGTGGGAACGAGTCGTCAGCTGGCGAAATAATTCGAAATAATATAAAAATTGGTTTATGGAGCCAAAGACGACGTGCAAACTAGTTTTCGTTTCTATACTTCGAAGATTTGTTTGGAATTAAATTGTAGTGTTTTATTTCATAGATATGTATTTCAGACTTGGTACATCTTTTTAGTTTTAATATTATGTTTGTTAGATTAAAATTTTCAGACAGTATTACTTAATTTTCTACCTTGTTGGGACTACTTGTATCAGTACTGAAATATTGTTTGTCATTTAGCTTGTGTGAATTTCTCATGATTTTTCGTCTAATATCTTTAAAAATACACTCAGATGAAAAATTATATTGTTATGTTTGGTGTGAACTTTGCAAAGAGCATTCTTTGAACTAGAAAATTTATGAAACAAGATGATTGACAGTAAAAGCAACATAACAAGAAAGAAAGCACTCCTCACTGTACATGTAAATAACTAGAAAATTTGCATCCCATGAGCCATTGATGTACATTGCATTTTCTAAAATTAATCATGTGTCTCCACTGACTGATCCAGATGGAAGTAGGTCCTTAATCTTTCCGGTAGTCATTTGTTCTACCCATTTGTACTACATGTCCTTTGAATAATTTCAACAGAGTATGACCTGCTATGACTGGTAGAAAAGTTCTTTTTTTTTTTTTTGTCTGCAGCACAAAGAAAATCCATCTTATCTTTACTTCCTATTTGATAAAAAGATTAAAAAAAAAATGAATCTGTGAAATATGCACACCCAGACCAGAGCCAACCATTCTTTGAGTTCAATTAGATGGCTTCCAAAAGGGCCAATAGTTAAACCTGAAGTAACAATTACTGAACTTGAGATGCCAATTGTACGGAAAATGTGCTGTTCCTAAATAAGAAAGAAAGGCTTTTATCTGACTTGACTAGTTGCTGATAGTAGGTATCCTTTATAAATAAAATTATGGTGCAAACGAGAAGGCACAGTTCTGCTAATCAAGAAGGGTGAAATAATCTAACACAATCTTATTTCCTAAAGCTTACCGGTTAAAATAGGGAGGTTTCCTAATATGTTTGAACTTGCACTCAGACTCGAGCATGATACGACAATCCCAATTAGATCATTTCTAAAATTATATTGTTATGATTTTTTTATTTTTTCTTTCACAGAAATTGAGAGATGCAATTGTAAAAACACAAAAGAATGTCAATTTCAAGGTTGATGAGGAAACACCATACGGTAAATTCATTGTGACAGTAACTAAATTGTAACATTGTTTCCTAATTTGTAGGGAAGACACAGATTGTACTAATTACTCAGATCAACTGTTCCATTAGATAAACCTTGGAAGAATGCATGTCACCAGAAAACCTGTTCTGGTTTTGCCAGAATCAGTCAGTACCAGTATCATTATAGGCCACAAGCCTAGCTTTCCGGAAAGAGGGGAGCCAAGGAACGAGAGGAGCTGTTCATGAGTGGGGCCGGTGGAGCCGGCGGCAAGGAGGCCGAGGAGTGAGTGGAGGGAGAGAGGCGAGAAGGCGAGATTGGAGGAGGAGAGGAGGTGTGTTGATACTTGATAGGCGGAGGGAGACAGAGGTGTGTTGATAGGCGGATGGAGACGGAGGTTTGAAGGAGGCGAGATAAAAAATTACACGTGGGTATTTTGGTCTTTTTATAATTAGCAATTCATAAATTAATAGAAAATTAAATATCTTATCTGCTATTAATTCTTAAATCCATACCAAACACAATTTAACTATGGTGGACTAAGACTACTTAACTGATTACAAATTCTTAATTTAAGAAACAACTTAAGTTGCTACCAAACAGGGCCTCTGTTTGTGGTTGGGAAGCATACACGCTATTTTTTTCCCCCTTTTCGTAAGATTTTCTTTTTATTTTTTCTTGATTGATTTTTAAAAGCACAATTTGGTATATTTTTAAGATTTGACGAGTTTTAGGTGGCATATACTCTAATTAACTTTGTTTTAGGAGAAATTAATGGCGTAAATCTAACTATTTTATAGTGGCATGAAACTAATTAGCAATTTAAGAGTGACATTTTCATAGTTGCATATATCTAATTATTGTTAATTTCTTGAGAGATCTTCGAGTAAGCATTTAAGAGGAAAAGTTGGGTATAATTTGAAGAAATCCTGGAGATACTATTATAGCCTTCAGAAAGTGTCATCCTTAATATATTTATCCGTGTGGGACTAAATTAAGATGATATCGGAACTGGACAACGGTCATCAGATCTTATAGCCCATACTTATTAATTAATTCGTATATAACAGCGAATAAATTTAGAAACAATAATCATATTGTACTTGACGATAAAACTCTTTCATTTAACAATAACAAAACGAATTATATGGGGAGAGAGAATACATCTCGTTCATCCTGCTCAGTGCTCAGGGCTGGTTCCTCTTAGCACGTGCTTTTGGCCGAATTATATGTATATAAATAAATAAACAAAAATTGTGAAGTAATATATAGAAAATGGGATAAACTGACCATCTGCAGCTTGCAATCTGAAATTTGAACCAACAGGAATTTTGTTGAGTTTAGCTTTATTATGGACCTAATTCCAATTCCAATGTTAGTCAATTGGGTGTTGGAGGAAGAGAGAAATATTGAGTTCTAAGCATTTTGTTTCTTTTTATGCGCTAGAATTCTAACTAAAATGTTCAATTTGTAGCGAGTAAATTTTTAACGCAACTTTCACATTTTTTATTACTATAAAATAAATTGTTTTTAACAAGCATACTCTGAATCGTATTCCATTAATATGATATATCTATCTAATATCATAACAAATTAAAAGTTGCCTGCTACTCAGCCTAGGGCCTTAAGCATTGTTTGGGCTCGTAACACATTAAAAGTTGCTCCTGCTACTCAGCCTAGGGCCTTGAGCAAATTAAAAGTTACGGAATCCATTGTTTGGGCTTATAACAAATTAAAAGTTTACGGAATCCATTGTTTGGGCTGATATCTATCTAATGTCATAACAAATTAAAAGTTACGAATCCATTGTTTGGGCTCATAACAAATTAAAAGTTGCTCCTGATACTCAGCCTAGGGCCTTGAACATTATACAAGGTCAAGGACGTGCTGCCTCCGGAATCAAAATCGGTTGAATTTCTATAGTATAATATAATATAGGTAATTACTACTTACCATCCATCCTACTGTCATCTGCACCATCCAGTTAGTTACCATTTTTTGAATTCGCTTATTTCCTTCTTCCTATCGACAGTTAGTTACCATTTTTCCTTTCTCTCAATCAAACCTTCCAATGGCGACACAATTGCATGAAACTTCCAATTCTCGATTTAGCAGATCTCTCTCCGTCTAGTGCTCTTTCGATAGACGATTGATCAGATCTCTCTCCTTCTAGTGCTCTCTCGATAGACGATTGATCAGATCTCTCTCCGTCTAGTGCTTGTTCGATCTTTCCTGTCGTGGTCTTCGTGATTGAAAAATTGTGCAATTAACCTTCTCCAATGTCTGGATCAGGTTAGTTTTTGCTTTATTATCTATTTTATTAATTGTCGAGCTTATGAATCTTTAGATGTTGATTTGAAACAATGATTGTATCCAATTATTGTCGTGCTTATGAATGTATCCTTTTTCTCTGATTAATCGTGCAATAATTGACGAATAAGCTATTTTCAAGTTGAAATTATCCTTCACAATTGTTAACAGAACGATACATTCAATAATAGTGTAGAACCTGTTTCAGTTTGTTTTAAAATGGTTCTGTTAATTGTAGATTTACATTAATAACTGAATGTACATTATGGTACAGCCATTTACTAACTGGTAGAAACACCTCTACTGGCAGATATTAAATATTGGATACTTAATTTTAATTAACTGTTGGTGGGTTCTATATAATTTTCTTTTGAATTCAGGTACTAAAAGTGAGCACTGAAAGTCTCTTACCAGCAAACCTCGAAATTCTAAATGGAGTTGATGACCTTATGTAACTTAGTTATCTACATGAATCATCAGTACAACACAATTTGCAATATAGATACGACCAAGACATAATATACGTGAGTACTATCCATATGTGCATCACATCTCTCTTTAGATTGTACAAGTGTTTGTTTTATTTCTCTATATTTACAACCGACAATAATGGCAAAGCTTCCTTAGTATCTAGAATATACAGGTGGTTTGTACTCTTTACAAAAGGAACAACCACTTAATAAATAAACATGGCTCTTTTGTTTCTCTATCCCCAAATATTGTATGCCATACTTGGTGTAATTGTTGGGTATTTCCTTTGTTTTATGTGGGTATTGTCATATTGAGTTCTCTCTGGCATTTGGCTTTTGAGAAAGGCAAATATGAACTTTCTAAAATTTAGAAGGCACACGAGTCCTGCTAGCGCAAGAAAAGGCCAAAATAGCATTTATAATCAAATAAATTGATGTCGACCTAGCACAAGAAAAGGCCAAAATAGCTATTTCTATCACACGAGTCCTGTAACAAACACAAATTCTTTGAAAAAATAAATTTCAGGACATTCGTATACTATAGGCTTCTTTAAAATAAATTTCAGGACATTCATTTTCTTGCCAGATGCAAGGGGCAGGAGAGATGTCGACCTAGCACATCTTTTGAAAAATTTTAAAATCATTTTTAATTTCATCTTGCATTGTACAGACAGACTTCATGGGTGCTAATATCCAAAGTCGAGAGGGAAACAGCCCAAGATGTGTTACCAACCTTCTCCGAATTTCGGCTGAAGTGTCTTGACCACACAGCTGGCAATGTGCCGAATGAGGTGGAGATCGTGATGCCCTATTTTGACGACTAAGGGCTTATGTCGTCAATGAGCGTTAGAGCGAATTTACCGAGCGAAGCCTTCCTGGAGCTTCCCTCACCCAGTTTTTATTTTGTGTAGGTGCTATTAACTTGATGTTTCATAGTAGATGCTACGAGCTTGATATTAATTGCAACAACAGGACCCTTCGAATTTGGGGCATTGGGACTTCTCCCAGTGAAGTTGAAATAATTTTCAGATGTAAAACTTTGTATAAGCATCAATTCAATCAAGTTTTCTACTTTTCTTACATCGTAATTTTTTCTTTCTAGAGACTATTTAGGGTATACAAATAATCTGTCTTAAAGAATATTAGGACCAAGTAAGCCAAATTGAGGTTCAATTTTAAGAAAGCAAATAACATAATAATTGAGTCTTAGTCAAATACATACCAATAGGATTAAGATTATGTTATGTTAGAATCACTTTCTATCGAGAAATAAGAGGGAAACAGGAAAATAGAATGATAAAAGGCAGAGGCAGAAAGTTCACCATATAGGTTTATAGATGGTTGCATTGTTTATATCTAAACTTATCAAGTTGGTAAGTTGTTTCTATTTTTTTTTTTTTTAATTTTAATATCCAGTGTAATTGTTCTCTTTGTAGATCAATCAATAAAGAGGTTATGACATTGCATATTATGAGGCAGCAACATTACTTAAAAGGAGTTTAAATGTTGTATTGGCATAGAAGAAGTCCAGTAAAAATTTCATATTAAATCGACAAGTAATAGAAAACAATAACTACCCCAAATTATTTTGCTCGCAGTGACTTTTGTTTTGTTCTCTTAGATTGTATAAGTCTTTGTTTTGTTTTGTTTTGTCTTTTCTATTTGTTTTGAATTTCATACAGAAGGCTCGCCTTTTGCTAAACAAATCATAATTATGGAATTGAAATATTTATATATAATGAAAAATATAGATTGAAGGAAGACGGTATTCTTTTGACAAAATATTTATTTAATGCAATAGTTTAATCTCCAGTTTTTGAAATGCATTGAGAAATTAATTAAATTGAAATGGAAATTATGGCAAAAATGGAATTAATTGCGATAGTCCCTATAATTATAATTTAGTAATTTAATTGTCATTAATGACTTCCTATTACATCCTGGTGCAAATGAAAAGACTTACCATATCAGACAAATAAAGTAATGATGATGCCATTAATTTAGAAATAAATATCACAACCCGACATTAAATCCTGTTGCAGCGAATATTTTACCTTCATGCTTTCCATTATAGCACTAATAACTGTCACCGTGTCAAAGATGTATTTTTGAGATAAGCAAAATTCATACCTTTAATTATATCAATTGATTTGCCAAATAATTCCAAATAATTCCATTTTAGACATTGACATAAAATGAATGCTAATGAGTTTCTCCTATATAATTGGCAGTATTGAAGAAAACTTTGTCCATTCAAGGGCGGCAAAGCCAGTGGACGGAGAGGCAATAAGATTGACTATGCAATTTTCTTCTAGCAGTATTAAATCCACCTACACTATGGCCAGCAGATGCCACAACCTGAAATAGAAGAAGATCGTTCTATGGAGCCCCTACCTTTTAGGCTCTTACAAATGAACATGTTGAAGAAGAATATAGTAACAATTGGCATTGTTATATTATCTTAATACTTTCAAGTTCCAAGAAGACAAAATTATTCAGCAATATTTTTTATTAATTTCTTATTTTATTACCTTTGCTATTCTTTGATGCTCATAATATATAAAAATAATCAATTCTAATAATAATTAGTTATAAAGTTAGAAAATATTTTCATAGAATGAATATTGGTTGTTTACAAGTAATTGATAATAAAAGATTAGTAAAATCTTCCATATCGAGCGAAGCTCGATGTCCAACCCTAGTAATTATTATTACGCGTTACTCTTACTCTAGTAAAAATTGTAAAATATATACATTTGTTACTCCAAGTGTTAAGCGTATAGTATTTTTTACTTTTCATTATTTTTATTTTATTATTTATTTTTTTGCGCGCAGTAAACTGTACAGTATTGAGTATTTGAGAGGTCTTTCAAGAGAAAGATACTTATAATTGTCTTTTTTAACAGTCAAATACTCATAATTGTTCTTTTTGTCAGTCAGATATTTAACTCATATATATAGTCATCATAACTATATAGAGGAGTCCCAAGTCCGAACGCAAAACATGTAAAAGTTTCAGTCGGATCTTCTATGAACGTTCTGTTATTTCATTAAAATGTCATATATATAGTCTTTGGTGCGTAATTAATTCAGGTAGCAAAGTAATGCTATGAAAATTCATTGATGGACAAAACAACCGCCTTCATCATTCATAACTGTTAACATCACATGAGGTGATCTCCAGATCACTTTATTTTTGGAAAAAAAAAAAGCAGTTAACATTATACAATCACACAGTGACTGGAAATTAAAATAAGCAATGTTTAAGTAGGCTAAAAGATGAAAACGAAAGGCTCAAACCTACCCATACAAGAAATCATGAGAAATTATAACACCTAGAACTAACCTAATCTAAAAATCAGTAATCCTATTCTATCTTGTAGTTTTCTAACATTTTTTTTTGTTTTAAAATTGTGGGTTTCTATATTGTTCAGAAAAAAAAAAAGAAAGTTAGACCATATGCAAGTCAACTCAGGTAAAGACGTTATTACTTTGATGATATGAAGAAATACACAAATATGAAATATTCGTGGGGAAAAAAAAGAAAATGTAAATAATATACATGAGTCAACATATACTGATCTAATACATTCTATATAAATTGAAGCCTCAATTAAAAAGTAAATTTCTAAAGAGCTGAGCAAATTAATTAAAAGAGATAAATTTCATATATAAAGAATAAGATTAGTGCGCAAGAATAAGGATTCGGATAAGAATAAGTTCCAAATTCCTTATTCTTGTGCAACCCAAACAACACAAGAATAAGGAATTTGGACCCTTATCCATATTCTAACAAACGGGGTTGTTTGGATGAGGGGTTGAATAAGGAATAAGAATTAGGATCTCGAAATACGTGCTTATCCAAATTTCTTATTCTAATTCCATGGTTTTGTTAGAATATGGATAAGGGTCCAAATTCATTATTCTTGTATTGTTTGGGTTACATAAGAATAAGGAATTTGGAATTTATTCTTATCTGATTCCTTATTCTTTCGCATCCGAACACATTAGAATAAGAAATTTTGACAAACACGCATTTCGAGATCCTAATTCTTATTCTTTATTCAACCCCTCATCCAAACACACACAATAATACCCTTAGCCTTTAGAGGTTTCTAGCATTTTTTTTTTAAAATAATAATGTAGAATGATTTCGTTAGTGTTATAATATATAGAATTGATAAGGAATAGTACTAATTTGATTAAGGATTAATTATGAGTGATAGATGTTTAAAATTGTTGCTAATCACGCATATGTATCAGCCGAATCCTTATTCTTGCGCACAGATGGGCACAAATGTTTAATTCAGCTGACTAATTTGATTAACGATTAACGACGCGCCGACACACACATTTCATGCTAATTCCATAAACATGTGGTGTCGTGTCGTGTCAACATGCATATGTATCGTATTAACACTCTCGTGTCGTGTCATTTTGAAAAACACTAGTCATATGTACATCTTATGATTATTTTTTATTTCTAATGCATTATTAGCTACTATATATGTCCGTAGAGAGTTTTTATTATTTCATATCACCTGATGAAGTGATTTAATTAACAGATTATCGGCTGACTAATTAAAATCATGGATAGATGTGTTATACTTTATCATCATCATGTATGCATATAACTTTTTTACATCGTGTTTATGTGGCTTAGATCAGCCCACATCCTACAGCCCACTCTAGAAATTTATTACACTTATAATTAATGTCAAGTCTAGTCAGTCAGGTATGTGTGGCACAAGAAGATGGCTAGTATGTTAGGCTGCATGTCGACGCGTTGTTAATTATTGTTGTGCTTGTAAATTTTTTTCTGCTTTTTTATTTTCATTTGGATTTTATGTCGTTAATGTGGTAGTTTTTGCTTCTGTTTTTTTTTTTTTCTTTCCCGAATTGAATGGAAGCCAGCCTTTAATTGTTGAACATTTTTGTTGTGTTTGTGTAAGCTGAAGTCCAGACTCCAGACTACCAATACCAACTGTATAACAAAAACAAATGGAGCAACGAAGTTAATTTGTTATATACAAAGGTTTAAATAATGGATAGCGGGTTCATAGCAGATAGCGGCCATTTAACGGCCGCTATGGGATCATATACATCATATACATTTTTTAGTTAAAAATTAAATATCTTATTACATTATATACATATTTTAATAGTATAATTTAAAATATGCAGTTTGTATATGCATAAATTATATGCAGTTCGTATATGCAGATATCATATGAAATTCATATATACAGACATTATATGTCAAAGATATGTTCGTAATACTAATTATATATCAGCAAATATGAAATTGTGTAGTTATTTTTAAGTAAAATACCACTAAATGCATTTATATGTTATTAATTTTTACTAATTTAGGTGATGGGCATGTCTCAACTGCTGAGGAGAGCCTGTAGTGGCATCAGCAGGATTTTTCAAGACTATTTTGCTGCCCAGATGTTTTTAGCTTGTTTGTAATAGAACTGTTATGTGTTGTGTTGTTTGTTCTCTAGGTTGCTCGTTTCTTTGAGTTGTGTTGCTAGCTTTTAGATTCGTTTTGAGCTGCTCTAGATGGTCTCAGAAATAGCTAACAGTTCTTTTGATGCTGTGGTCAGCTGCTGTAATTCAGCTGATTAGATGCTCTCTATAAAGTTAAATCCTTAAGATTGACTTTATAGATGAAGTTTGACTTGTTTGTAATGATACTGCTTTTATTTTCAATGGAAGCCCATCTCGGGCCGCTTTTATCAAAAAAAAAAAATTACTAATTTAGACACAATAAGAAAGAAAACGTTAAAAATAGATACTTTTTAAGTAGTATTGTGAGTAGTATATATTGTGGTGTGCTAAAAATACTGCCATAGCGACACTTTTAGTTTAGTAGCATTGCGGTCTACCAAGTTACATCGCTATAGCGGTGCTATTGTGATCATTGTAGCCGTTATTTAAATCATTCATATACATAACAATACGAAGGAGTAGCTAGAAACGAAGTACATAACAAAATAATAATAATAATAAATAAATAAATAATGTTAGAACTATTGGGGTCGAATTAAAAAGTCATGACAGCTCTAAGAACTTTTAAGGCATCTTATTCCTTTAAAATTTTGAATTTTATCATTTGAGCTTCTGATTTCTAAAATCAGCGTGGGAGAAATGTTCAGCAGGGTTATCTAAAGATTGTGTGGAAAGAATATGGTGTGTTTCGTACTACGCCGAATAAGCTATTTGTCCAAAAAGCTCGTGCATCATCCAAACGCGAAACAAGCAAATCGAATAAGAAATGAATAGCTTATTGGCTCGCTTATTGCAATTTCATATATCTGGAAAAATAAGAGGCCAACAAGGGGTGAATTAGCGTAGGAGAGAGAGAACCCACCCACATGTTCCAACAGCCTATTCAATCTAACATCCAAACACACTTGGCACAGAGGGTCTGTGCCATCCATTTTCGGAGCGTCAGATCGCTTCAAGATCGGTGCATCGATGAGAATTGATCGGCTTAGATTTTGGCACTGAGCTCTCCAAACCTTCGTTAATTTTTGTTTTTCTGTTTTCGTCTACAGATCTCTCTATTACCTCTCTCTCTCTCTTTATGCCCTATTCCCCCACTCGCTCTTTCCTTCGGAAAAAAACATAAACCCTAGCCACTCCTCTCGCTCTCCCTCCAGACCCCTTATTGCTCTGTTCTCTACCTTTCTCTAGTAGAAAATATTGAGCAATGGTGCAAATGATTATATCATATTTTGTTGGGGTGTATGACAAGTTTGTTAGAATGAATCTAAAACTTTGTTTGATCTTGTCCAACAGTCTTTTTGATTGACTTTCTAAGTGAACCATGCATCTAATTACACTTAATGATCACCAAAAACACAACAAAAAATAAACTGGTGTTAACAAAAATTGCACCGTCCCTCAAAAGCCCTACTTTTAGTTGTCAATTTTGAGTTGATTCTGTGAATCAAGTCAATAATTTCTTCATTTTTTAGCATGTCTAGTACTTCGTCATGAGTAGTTAGCACTGTCCTATTTACTTCCATTGTAGTAAGGGGTTAATTTTGATGTTCTTTTATGTTAAGTTGAAACCAAGGTTTTAAAATGCGATTTATGCGGTTTGACGGATGGGTGGTAATTTACTGTTTATCGGTGATAAAACGGTAAAAAAACGATTTATTCGATCATTAACATTATAGATTAACATTTCATAATTCATTCATACCCATTATCTGTGAAGGACCCATTTGAATAATAAGCATTGCAAATTATAGACCACTACCATCAGAAGCTATTCATATTTACTAGTACGAGCGTTTGATTCCCCTGCATGTCTCTTTCAAGCAAATGAACTTTGCTTATTACTGACTGGCCTACAATTCCATATGGCCAAAAAGAAAAAGAAGAAAAGATGAACCAGTTCAAGCAAGGAGGCATCTTTTTTTTTCTTTTTTTTTTCCTTTTTGTAAACAAATGGAGAACAACACCTCTTTTCAATTGTCTCAGAAATGTTAAGGTTACTAGTACACTTATTTGACAAATTGTTCATCAAGCAGCAGATCCATTGCAAGTAACAAATTTCAATTTTGCCCCAAATGCTGGTTTCCAAGGAAACACATTTTTGTCCAAATCTGCCTTTAATAAATGCCACGTAACAAATTGTGGTTGAAAACTAGGATTTTAAACGAACAATGAGACAAATAGAGAGACCTACTGATGAAGAGAAGCAACCAGAGAAACTTGATGATGAAGAAACCCCATGTGTAGGTTCTGTTGCACCAGTCCTGATCGACAAAGTTGGAGAGACCTAGAATTCCGTCGCACTAGTCCCAATCGACGAAGTTCGGAGAGAGAAAGGTATAGAGCGGAGGAGCGAGGGTCTGGAGGGAGAGCGAGATCTGTATAGACAAAAACAGAAAAAACAAGGCAAAATTGGTTATAACCCCTCTAATCTTCACTAACCGGATATAACCCCCTATAATCTCATCAGTTTGGGATATAAACCCCTTTGCTTAATTTCAATCATATTTTAAATATTGAGAAAACGTTTTTTTAAATTTGGAGAGAATTGTCCTTACCTCTACCCCCATCTCTAAGCCCTCCTATCTATCTCAGTTTTGTTTTTTCCCCTGTAATAGATGACGATGACGAATAGCTTGATTAGATGTATTCTTTCAAACTTGCTTTTGTTCTTTACCTTTTTAATATCGAGTACAAATCTTTTGCGTTATATATTTATCTTTATTTTATCAACTTAAGATCTTGTATGCATTATTAGTTGGGGGAAATTAGTTGCGACAAGCTACTGTACACAGATTAATAAAGTAATTTTCAAACAACCTTTGTACCCTCTAAAAAAGGTTGGAAATGTAAATATTTTATATTCCCTATAGAACATTTAGAATCTGATAAGCACCATTGCAACATGGAATTGTTTGAACGGGTAGATTTTTAAGTTTTATTGGGGCTAGATGTAGATGGAAAATAGGTATAGTAGACTCTTTCAAAGGATAAATAATGCTAGTTAAGCTTGTATATCTTAGTGCTTCTTGAAACACAGATATAAAATTAATTATGTTTTATCGGTACTAAGAATATGTTCTGGAGAGCTCTCTACAATCTTTAAATGTCATAGCAGACAGAGATAAGGATATTTCTATCCAAATTTAAAAAAAAACTTTTTTCTATATTTAAAATATGATTGAAATTAAGTAAAAGGGTTTATATCCAAAACTGAGGAGATTTTAGGGGTTATATCCAATTTTGAAGATTAGAAGGGGTTATATCCAATTTTGACAAAAAACAAAAATTAACAGAGGTTTGGAGAGCTCAGCGCCAAAATCTAAGCCGATAAATTCTCATCGACGCACCGATCTTGAAGCGATCCGACGCTCCGAAAATGGATGGCACAGTGCCATCGATTACACATTAGCCGTTCGATGAATAAAATAAGAATAATCTACCTATAACTCACAATAAGATAAGAATAATCTACCTCCTCTTATGAATAAAAAAATATACCTCCTCTAATGCCATGTACAATTGCTCACTCTCCCCTTGAGTTGCCATGAACTTTTTGCTTCATCCTCTTAATTCCTCTTTCTCATCCTGAAAATAGTCAATTCCCTTTTGTTCTAAACAACAAAAATCATGTACAAGAACAACTGGCAAAATGGTATTAATCAGTACAATTTGAATGTCAAATCACATAAAAACCCCCAAAATAAAAAAGTGCAAACAACTCTTAATCATGTTTGTATATCCATTATCTACATAGGACATATGTAATGCGAATAATTGAAATAACAATGAACATAAATTTGCTTTTACAGGACTCCAAGGTTTATGTTGTTACCTTATTGTTGCACCCAGACCACACAAAGTGCCACAGAGTGCAAGGAATAATATTACCTTAAGTGGCTAGATTGATATCTAAGCTAACAAAGGTAATTAGAATATTAGAATTATATTATTTTTAATTAGTTACTTAAATTAGAGATTTCCATATCTTATGTATCTTTCTTATTTTCTCTCCTATTTTCTTTATATAAGTGTACTGGAGAATGTTAGAAAACAACAAGAAAAATATTTAGTTACTATTATTTCTCTCATTCCCTGTGTCTTGCCTCACGCTCAACTCCTCTCTCTTGAATTTTTGAAATATCCTCCTAACATTTGGTGCTCTCGTTGAGTCCTGAACCTATGGAGACTCGTACTAAGGAAATTCAAAATATACAAACACAACTTTTGGAGACCAATAAATCCATCACAGACCTCAAAGCTACCATGAATTCAACCATAGAGACTGCCATAGCTAAATTCTCCACCGATGCCTTGCCTACCTTATTTGTCCAGATTCGCAACGAGACACAACGACAACTCGATGCAACTCTGGTAGCTCGTGACCTACAACCTAAGGCGAAACTTCCCACACAGCCAGGAGATCACAAATTGCGCCTCATCTTTCCGCGGTTTGCATCAGGTGATCCCACTGACTGGCTCTTTAATGTTGAACAATACTTTCAATATTATGATACACTTCCTGCTGATCGCCTCCTCATCATGTCCATGCATCTTGATTCCCCGGCTTCATGATGGTATCAAGGGTTGCTTACTGACCATAAGATAGGCTCTTGGGAAGACTTTAATGCAGCACTTCAACACCGGTTTGGTCCTTCCGAGTTTGAAGACCCGATTGGCCAACTGTCTCGCGTCACTCAAACCGGCTCTGTGTTAGATTACCAAGCAACCTTTGAAGACTTAGCAAGCCGAGTTCGCGATTTTTCTTCGCACAACCTCATGAGCATTTTCATTGCAGGATTGCAACCATGCCTTCGTCAAGCTGTTCAATCTCATAGGCATGTTGACATGCATGATGCATTTTCTTTAGCATGCCTACATGAGGCACAAATTGCTGAATTGTCCTATAATCAAATGGCACAATCTACGCAGTCCATACACGCCACCTCTGCTACTAAGCTTTTAGCTCCGGAAGCACCTCTTGTTGCTCATACACAACCTCACCTTCCAGTTAATCGCTTAACTGCCGACGAAATGTAACAACGACGACAAGCGGGGTTATGCTTTAATTGTGATGAAAAGTTTGTGCGTGGTCATAAGTGCAGGGGTCGTGCAACCTTATTATACCTAAAGGGTACTAAGGACGAAACTGACCTTGAAGATCATTACACCTTTCCATCAACAGAACCTGATCAATCAGAAACTGAAATTAGTTTGAATGCCTTACTAGGTCGTTATTCTACTAAGACCATGTGCATGCTTGGCTATATATCTTCCCATCCGGTCCAGGTCCTGGTTGATAGTGGTAGCACAAACAATTTCATCACTAGACGCACAGCTCAATTTCTTAAATTGCCAACCTCACCAACAACATTGTTTCGTGTTAGAGGGTGCAATGGTGCTACTCTTGAGTGCAACAAACTTTGTAAGGAGGTATCTCTCTCTATTCAATCACATCCCTTTACTATTGACCTGCTTGTTCTGGATTTAGAAGGGTATGATGTGGTGCTTGGCGTGCAATGGTTGGAAATACTCGGACCTATTTTGACAGATTGGTCCAAGCTCCACATGGAATTCAATTACAAGGGCCAACGAATTAATCTTCAAGGAGAAGGTAAACCTAGTGTAGAGGTCATCTCTTCAGCAGGATTGGATAAACGCATAACCAGTAAAGGTGTTGGATCATCTTATATGTGTTTGGAGGATACAAGTTGGGAGGATGAAGACTCAATGGTTTTGTCTCGACTTGAGAACAAGTTGCCTCCGCAAGAGGGGAGGAATGTTGCACCCAGACCACACAAAGTGCCACAGAGTGCAAGGAATAATATTACCTTAAGTGGCTAGATTGATATCTAAGCTAACAAAGGCAATTAGAATATTAGAATTATATTATTTTTAATTAGTTACTTAAATTAGAGATTTTCATATCTTATGTATCTTTCTTATTTTCTCTCCTATTTTCTTTATATAAGTGTACTGGAGAATGTTAGAAAACAACAAGAAAAATATTTAGTTACTATTATTTCTCTCATTCCCTGTGTCTTGCCTCACGCTCAACTCCTCTCTCTTGAATTTCTGAAATATCCTCCTAACACTTATCCTCTTCACAAAATGACAACTTTGTCCGATTCCACAGATTCATTTTTTCTATCGGGCTTCAATTTATGCCTTTTCAGTGGGTACTTAATCGCTCAAATCAAGTGCATTTCTCTGCTTGATTGTATCTTACTGTCTTAGAAAAATGCCAAATATATTATCACTGTAGATAGAAAGATAACGTATTTTTTCACTAGGGAAGTTGCACGTGTAGATGACCTGTGCTATCGCATATGAATGACCTGTGCTATCGTACGCCTTTGAGACATGGGCAGGAGGGAGGGGAGAGAAACGAGATTGCAAGTCTTTAATCTGTTCGTTCGAATTAATAATAGATGCTCCGTGATTAATATCAGATCTATCGAGATTCGTGCAATCCGTAAAAATCAACCCGTCGAGATTAAATCAGACAGGAGTTCTCTATCTAGAGGAACTTCAACGGCCATCACTACAAGACTAGCATGCGTGTTTAAAAAATAAAACGCAGAGGATCCGGATCCGAGAGAGAGAGTGGCTATCAGTGATGGCTCGCTGCTTGGTTACAACCCACTGTAACTCAAAGTAGGCCATAGATAATCTGTAAAAAATTGTTGCTGGAATCTCGCACTGTCCATTGTTCTGTTTGAGCTATATCATTTAATTTAATACCGGTTGGTACGGCGTTGAATGTTGGCAGTTTTGAGGAGAAATTCAGTGGACTACTGGACTCTGGTCTTTATAGTTTATAGCTAGGTTACTCGGGTGCAGGGGCGGAGCCAGGATTTGAAGTTGGGGGGGGCAATGGCTAACATCCGATGTCCAAATGCTGAAAAAAATAACAATAAAAAATACTCCCTTCCCTAGTTCCCTCCCTTGCGTTGCTATGTATGTGATAATGTGAAGTGAAATTGTGAGAAGAGATATATTGGATGCCAAATATGGACTTTTCTGTTATATTGTTACGGCAAAAAAAAAATACAAAGAAATAACGCGAGGTAATATGCATCTGTCAATTGGACTTCCTAAAATTCTATATACCTAGCCTTGTATTTTCTCAAATATTGGGGGGTGCCAGGCCCCCCCTCGCACCCCTACTGGCTCCGCCCCTGCTCGGGTACGGGTGCGGGGATACGTCATTCTTAAAAAACTAGAATACGGCAGTATATATAAAATAATTAAAAATAATATGTTTTTGTAATTTATATATTTTTAATTAAAAATCAATGAAAAGGATGCACAGGTTCAAGTAGTTTATTTTAATTATGCCACGCATGGGGTGCCGTGCCTATATTCTATTCTAGGTGCAAAGTCGAGTAGTTCAAATTAAAAAAAATTTGCTAGCCCACCAGAAACACCTTTACAGTTTACACGGAAAAAATTAAAACTAACGTTACTGTTCACACGAATTTCGAGAATAACAGTTAAAAATTTTGAATTTTAAAAATAACGTTGTTGGATCGGCGTTTCAATCGCCGAAATCACAGAACCCTTGGATCGGCGATTGAAACGCCGATCCAAGCTTGGATCGGCATTCGCTTGGATCGGCGTTTCAATCGCCGATCCAAGGGTCTGACCATTTCAGACCGCTGAATTTGCTTTTTTAGTGCGTAATTTGATTTTTAAACACTCAAAGTTGGTTTGCAATAATTTTTTTTGTCGTTTTCCCGTTTAAAATTGTCTATATAAGCTCAATTGTCATAATTTATTATTCACAAACTAAGTTTTTCACGTTAGTCTGAAATTGATAAACTTTCTTCTCGTCATTTCATATTCGCAATATCACTTCTTCGTAGGTAATAATTTTAAATTAATTATTAAATTTATTTTATTTTATTTTATTTGCTAATAGAGTTTTAATTTTGAAATTTGAAGCAAATGGGTCCTAAACCAAGCTGCGTCTCTTCTGCTGTTATTTTGATCGGAGATCAGCGGACTAGCGAACAACGATTATTTTCTGCATTGATGTTACAATATCATGGGGAAAAATTTGTAGTTAAGAAATTAGAAGGAAATCAATATCATGTTAGGGGCCCCAAGTTTTTTACAGATTTGGTTGAGAGGAATAGAGGTTTTGATCTTGGAGGGTCGTGGTTGACTCACCTGCCAGCAATTCCACCTGGTTTTGAAAATCATCCCGCAGCTTCAAATGTTGTCCATCTCCGCTAAATGGAATAGTATTATGTTTCTGTCATCGGTATCTTATTATGGTCATTATTAGTGAAATAAGTTTGTGTGACAGTAGTCACTTGTAATGTTTGCCTTATATTACTGAAATATGTTGTTTTGTCTATTTACTTTTATTAAATTTTTTTATGATATGTATTGAAAATTAATATGCAAAGAAATTCAGAATTAAAAAATGCACACCATTAGAAGAAGAGCTAAATTTTATAACCATAATATAAAGTAACACACCAAAATAAAAAAAAAAAACTACTTAAAAAACAAACTATTCAGTTGCTACTTAAAAACAAACTACCTAAGAAAATAAAATATTTAGATATTTTGGGTATCCGCATATTGTAGAATTTCATCCCACCATGGGTATTCTTTTTCGTCTTCCTTTTGTTGTTGGTTGCTCACAGCAGGATTATCAGCGAATTGAGCGGCTTTGTTCCAGAAAGCTGAATCGGCTTCTTGTTGTTCTATCTCTGTCATTCTAGCTGCTGCAATAATTTTTTGTTCATCTCTCTCATTGTGCCATCTCAGACGCTCCCTGATTTTTTTTCCAATTTCTTCTTCTTTCAATTTTTGCCTCTCTTCGGCAGCCTTTTGTGCAATTTTTCTCTTTTTTTCCGCCTCATCTCTGTCTTTCCATTTGTTTTCTTGTTGATCCCACCAAGCTTGTTTTTCGTGGTCATCGTAGTGATCACGCAAGATGGTCTCTTTGTAATTGAAAACCTGACCACACTTTGTACAGGTCACTGTGTGGTCTCCACGAAAGTTGTAAATTCTTTCATAAACGGTGCAGTGTGTTTTTGGTGCTGAATATGGTTTTTCTGTTGGTGTTTGTTGGGGAATTGGTTGCGGTTTTTTGTAATAATCTTCATACCAGTCACAATTCTTATGTTTGGGTTTGCTCAGCATTCTTTGGAGGTGCTCCTTGCAATCTCTTTCTTCCCCATCATTAATGTGTCACTGGTAGTGTATTTTTAAATCGAACTCTATCCCGTCATCTTCGTAGATATTGTATTTGAAAGTGCGAAAACATGTGCGACATGTTGCATGATAATCTCATTTTTCTATTTCATTTGTATTGACAGGGGAATGTTGGTAATTTGGCCAGTATTCATCTTGGGTAGCTGTTCGCCAATTTGGGACATCACTATTGGAGTGAGAGCTATTTCCTTTGTCCATGATAGTAAATTTTTCAGGAAGAAGAATTGAGTGTGTGTTGCATAAAAAATTAATTTCACGTGATTCTTTTTCAGACCACGCCTGTCCTTTTGCAGATGGCAGATAGGGATCAGTATACTTTTTCAGACTTTATCAGACCACGCCTGTCCTTTTGTAGATGGCAGATGGGGATCAGTATACTTTTTCAGACTTTATCAGACCACGCCTGTCCTTTTGCAGGGGGCAGATGGGTATCAGTATACTTTTTCAGACTTTATCAGACCACGCCTGTCCTTTTGCAGATGGCAGATGGGGATCAGTATACTTTTTCAGACTTTATCAGACCACGCCTGTCCTTTTGCAGCTAATTATTAGGTTAAACAATAAATACTGCATTAACAATTAATAATAATATTATTAATCAATCACAAAAATACATAACAAATAATAATATTTAATAATTAAATTATTATTAATATAATAACTAATAACACTTACCAATTTAATAGTAATAATCATGCAATAATCACAAAAATACATAATAAATCATAATATTTAATAATAAAATTATTACTAATATAATAACTAACAACAATTAACAAATTTATAATAATATTTAATAATAAAATTATTACTAATATAATAACTAACAACAATTACCAAATTTATAATAATATTTAATAATAAAAATATTACTAATATCATAACTAACAACAATTAACAAATTTATAATAATATTTAATAATAAAATTATTACTAATATAATAACTAACAACAATTACCAAATTTATAATAATATTTAATAATAAAATTATTACTAATATAATAACTAACAACAATTAACAAATTTATAATAATATTTAATAGTAAAATTATTACTAATATAATAACTAACAACAATTAACAAATTTATAATAATATTTAATAATAAAATTATTACTAATATAATAACTAACAACAATTAACAAATTTATAATAATATTTAATAATAAAATTATTACTAATATAATAACTAATAACAATTACCAAATTAATATTAATAACAATGCAATAATAATAGCAATTAATAAGAATATTAATAAGTAAATATAATAATAGAAAATAATAATAAAAGATAAAACAGTAAAAGTATTAAAAAAGTAACTTTTAGCGGGAAAGCTATTGGATCGGCGTTTGAAACGCCGATCCAAGCTTGGATCAGCAATCCGAATTCCGATCCAAGCTTGGATCGGCGTTTCAAACGCCGATCCAATTGCTTTCCCGCTAAAAGTTACTTTTTTTAATGCTTTTACTGTTTTTATACTTTTTAATCATTAATTTTTAGCTTGGATTGGCGATTGGAACGCCGATCCAACTAGTTTTCTGACTTTTTTAATGCTTTTACTGTTTTTTATGGTTTTAATCATTCATTTTTAGTGGTTTTTATCATTAAAAGAATTGGATCGGCGTCCCAAATGCCGATCCAAGGTGTAAATTGAATTTAAGTGCGATTTAACAGTGCGTTTTAGTACGATTTGATTTGATTGCTCATCATTATTTCGACTCTCATTTGGTTATAAATAGAACATGCCGTTCCGAATTCAAAAATCACCCATCATTTTCAAATACTCGACTCTTTATACTGTCAAAAATATGATTTCCATTCCGATTTTCGTTAATCAATCTCCATATAATCCATCAAATTATTTCAGTTTGGATGCAACTTCGCAAACTGATTATGAATCAATTAAAGAAATAATTTTATCAGCATTGGAATTTTATCAAGGTTATTATAATTTGAGAATTGTTTCCCATTTTAATACCATAATTGAAGGGAGGTTCCAGCAGATGCAGTTGCCGGTGAACTCTGAAAATGAATGGCGGTATGTACGACGTGAGTGCTTCCAAGCAAGAAGGCTACACGGCTTTCAACTTCACGTTGTTTTGCTTCCAGCTACTAGTGGTGGCCTACAAGGTAACTTACGACAAATTTTATTAGTAAAATTACTTTATTATTTATTTTTGAATTAGGATTACAGTAGTCATGAACATATGCAATATATAATTTGCTTAAATTAGGATTATAATTCTTACTAAACATAATTGGCTTATTAAGAAACTTTTGGTTAAAAAATCTTTTGCATAATTGGACAAAATTACTAATTAAATTTGTGCCATTATAGAATTGATAAAATTAGTTTTTTAAAGTAATTAATTTACTCTTGCTATTAATTGTACGCATTTGTAATTAATTTGCTCTTGCCTTTACTCTTGAATAATAAAATTTTAAATTAAGCCTTTTAAAATAAAAGCAAATCAATAATTTTGATTACGATGACACCGAAATTATATAATTTTTTATTATATATTTTTAAATTAGGGGGACACACAAATTATAATTATAATTACGATTATAATTATAATTTGAATGAACAAGTCAATAATACCGAAGAAGACGAAGAAATAAATAATCAATACAATACGAGTGCACAGGGTTGGGATTCTTGGGAACAACCTGAGAGTAGTAGTCGACAACAAAGACAAGAGCGAACAAATATGAGTGCATGTGGTTCGGATTCTTGGGACCAACCTGAGAGTAGTAGCGGACGAGAAAGACAAGATGGAACAAATAATGAGTACAACACCAATGCACATGATTGGGATCCATGGGACCAACCTGAGAGTAATAGACCAGTTAGAGAAGAAGCAGAGGAAGATGAAGAAGAAGAAGGGGATATAGACGAACTTGACGAGACATACGACCATGGCCCGGGTTATCAGTCGAATTATGCAACGGGGGAGGATTTCACTGATGAAGAGGAAGAGTTTTGGGCGTCACAGGATATGGAGGGAGATGGTCTGTATGCGCAGGGTTTCGCGAATCACGAGTATTACATTACCGGAAGAACCGATAATTACCATCCCGTTAGCCAATTTCTGGATATCTCTGAGTATAGAAATTCGATTCCACAACCGTCTCAAACAGAAACTTCTGGACCTTTAGCGCAAGGAAACATTTTTATGTCAAAACCACAATTAAAACAAGCTTGTAATAAATACGCCGTAGATAATAATGTACAACATAAAACCACTAGAAGTACTCCAGAATTGTATTTATTGGATTGTAAGGTGCCTACCTGTAAGTGGCATTTGTATGCCCGTACAGAAAGGGAAGGTGAATTTTGGAGAATAATAAAGAATGAAGAAGAACATACTTGCGTGAGAAGGGCCGGAGATTTCACGCATGAAAATCTGACGGCAGAGGTAATCGCAAACAGCATCAGGAATGCAGTGAAAAGAGATCCTGGTATTTCTATAGATGACGTAAAATCTATATTGGAGAAAGAATATCCAAATGTAAAACCAACCTATAACAAGTTATGGCGTGGGAGAGAGAAAGCGATCGAACAACTTTTTGGATCGTGGGAGGGATTATACAACAAACTTCCGAGTTTATTATTGGCTATACAGAGAACGACCCCAGGGACACAGATCAAATGATTGACAGAGAGCGTAGGGGATCCCAACAGAGCTATGTTCACCGCAGCAGCATGGGTATATGGGCCTTGTTTCGCGGCCGTACCATACCTAAGGCCTGTTATCAGCATCGACGCGTAGTTTTTATCGGGTCGCTACAAGGGAAAATTGTTAGCGGTATGCGGTTATGACCCAGAGCAGCGGTTGCTTCCACTAGCATTTGCACTAGTGCGAACTGAGAACGAACAATGTTGGGGTTGGTTCATGAATTTTCTAAGGCGATAAGTTATCGGGGAAGGAAGAAAATTCTGTGTTATTTCGGATCGCCATTGGGGAATAAGGAACGCGTTCAAACAACCCAAATATGGTTGGCAAGAGGATGCGAACCCTTCATATGCCGTGCACCGGTATTGCATGCAACATGTATGTGAAAACGTGTTCAAGGCATCTGGAAAAGACGCAGCTCTACCAGACAAATTCAGAAATAAGTTGGCCAACAAGAAAAAAAGGAGGCCCTTCTACAAAATGTGGAACGAATTGAAGAAAACGAATCCAAAGGCGATCGACTACCTTGAAAAGTGTGGGAAAGAAAATGAAACAGATGGCAACGAGCAGTGGAAACCTGAAAGGTGGACACAAACGTATGACGGTGGTTATCGTTGGGGAATTATGACGAGTAATGGATCAGAAAGTCTCAATAGCAGGTATAAGGCTGAGAGAAGACTACCAGTTGTTGGACTTGTGGAAGGCACTTGGTACAAAACTGTTAAATGGTTTAATGAAAGGAAGCAAATAGCTTTGGCGAGACAGGCGGAAGGAGAACGATGGCCAAAAGAAATCCAACTTAAGCTGATGAAACATACTCTCAAAGCAGGTACAAATGTACTTCCAATGTAATCATATTTACTTGTACTCTTTAAAATGTATAATGATATAAATTCATATTTACAGCGGTAATAAACGTTATCATCGTTGACATTGAACGTGGAGAATTTGAAGCTCAAGTGCCATTCGAAAAAAATGATCCGGGGGTAACCTGGAAGTACCAAGTTTTCCTCAAACGTGATTACCAACCGAGAGATCCTCAACTACCGAGCAGACGTGCTTGGTGTAAGTGCAGAAAACCTCAACTCACAGGAATACCATGTCTTCATGTGGTTGCCGTATGCGGTCATTTTAGGTGGGATGTTTCTGATTTTGTAGACGAACGGTACAGCACAGAGAATATGGTTAAAATATGGTCAATAGGTGATTTTCACTACTACGAAGACGAAGATAAGTGGCCTCGGTATGATGGTCCCGTGATCTATCCGGATAAGACAATGATTAATCGGGGCAGGCGAAAGAAGGATCGTGATTGGATGTGGATGGATGCAATGAGAAATAAAAATCAGGCAAACCAAAGGCGCCGAACCAGAAGGGACGCTGCGGTGGCGAACGACACATCTCAACCTATATCGATGGAGGACCTTCAATCTGGTCGTCGTACAGGTCGTCCTACCAACACACCGAGGACACGGAGGACTACAAGACCTTCTGTAAGGAACAGAACTCAATCTTCTACAGGGAACCAAAGTGAACCTTCTAGGGAGCCCGTTCAACCTAGCCGGAATTCTATCAGTATTGATCCTCGCAATGAAAGTCGCGTCAGTCTTGGGATAGAAGGTATTCAACCACGTCGAAATTCCATTAGCCTGGGTGACCGATCAATGTCGCTCTGATTTCCCACAAGTCACGGAGCATCAAGTAGCAGGGAGAGTCATGACGCATCAAGTAGCAGGGGACCATCTCAAAGCACAAACAGTGGGGGAGGGGGACTACGACGTGGGGTTGCCCGGCTAGGATCAAGATTCATGAATATCTTACCAGGAGGAAGCCGGCGTTAGTTTTATGTAATATTTTTATGTATTTCTTTTTTAAATTTACCCTTTATAGATTGTTTTAAGGATTGACTTTATGTTATTCGGTGAAGATAGCTCTAATTTTAATATTTATGGTTGACTAAATTCATAATATTTTGCATCTACAATAATTATTTATGATTTTTTTAAAAAAATTTTCCGCGTAGTTTTGCAATCTTAAAAATGGAACAAATTAGAATTTTTTCGCGTAGTTTTGCAATCCTAACAAGTGACGGAATCAAAGCCAAATACGAAATATAAATGTCACAATAAATATCACACTCGTACAAAAATATAAATATCACAATAAATATCACACTATCCTACTGATGTCCATCACGACGGAACCATCCCTGAGAAGGAGATAAATCCCATGTAGCACCAGGTAAGTTTCGGGGCTCTCGACCGGGAGCAAGTCCTGGGGGAGGAGGGGGGGAGGATATGGAGTGGAATGACGAGGCGGTCTGCTAGATGAGGCCCCAGAATCGCCGAATGGATGGTGCGACATAGGTGTGAATGGGTCCTGCAGTGGGGTGCCGTATGCCTGATAGTATGCATCAGCCTGAGAGATAGGTGCGGGAGTAGGCACAAAAGGCTGACTGTACCCTCCTCCGTACTGAGTCTGAGTATATGCTGGAGGTGGAGGGTAAGGACTCCCATATGTGTACTGTATGCTGTGCGGTGGAGGCCGCGACTGTATGGTCTGGGGCTGCGGACGGACCGGAAGCTGCGGCTGTGTGCTCCGGGGCTGCGAATGGGGTGGGGCCTGCGGCTGTGTGGTCTGAGGCTGGGAATGAGGTCCTGTGGATCCGGAGTGAGGCTCAAAAACACCGGAGTGTGACCGTCTGCTCCGAACCAGAGGCTGACTGGGTCGTGGAGCATCAAATTATGAATCCCAATCATGCAGACTAAAATCATCCTGTTACAGATAATATTATAAAAATAATAAAAATATTTTAAATAATTATAGAATATTAAGCATGAAAGGAACAATAATATTAATAAAAGTGATTGAAAAATGTATTATACCCGCATGAAAAGCTGTTCCTCAATAGATCCCGGCTCTGGCGCATCATCCTCATCATCCGTATCAGGGATAAAATCGATGTCTGAATTAAGACCCTTCGACTCTAAGAGTCGAGGTAATCGAGCTGGCTCGCCAACAATATCCAAGGACGTACTGCACCCCCTCAGCAATTGCTTCCCAGCACGACGAAATCCCTTCTTGACAACCCATGCACATCCTCGCAATGCCTCCCGCAAAGTATGCTTGACCTGTTCAATTTTTGTTAGCCAATGAATTATTTATTAGGCACAAAATTTTGCGTAATGTAACTTACCAAATTCATGTGACCAGTCGTCTCGCGAAGGTATGACAAGTTATGAGCCGGACCAGACGCTGCCCCTTCAGGAATTTGCACAAGATGCGCACCTCCATGTACGCTCAACCAGCGTCGGTAGTCGCTCCAAATATTTTCGCTCCACGGCCGATCCTCTATCACCCTAGCCTCATTAGTGTTCGCCCACTTGTTCACCTCATGCACAAATAGTTGATGCCAGTCAATACCTCGATAGATATTATGCTGGTATCCCATCAATTCCTCCATTCTCGACCAAGGCTGTTTTATTCAAATTACAGTTAATCAACAAAATATAATTGCGAGAATTAAATAATAAAATTAATAATGTGAAGAGTTAAATATACCTCAGGTGGCGGTGGGGGAACTGTCTGATAGAGCATAAACTGATGCATGACACGATCTACGTGTTGCCACATCACGACTCAATAATGAATGCATGGGATGCGTAGAAGGAACATCCTCTGCTCAACCTGGGCACAACGAGGCATGCGGTCCCTGATGTGATCATAAGGCCTCCACACGACATTCTCAGGCTTCATTTTCATGCAGACATCCCTCACATATTCTATTCCACTACGAGTAGGGCCGGTGAACTTTTTCGATTTATGTCTCGTCGTCCACTTCCTGCATTTCCATTTTATTGTTTGTTAAAGTCAAATAAAACATATTTTAAATATTACAATTAAAATCAAATTAACATACCTCCCATAAGGCGGACACGAGTCAATACTTGATAGACCCCAACCATCAAAATCCTTCGTGATCGACGGCCGACTAAGTAGTAATCTTGCATACGACCACAACTGCAAGAGCAACCAAGGATCACCAATATTTATATTGTTATTAATGAAGGCAGTGTCCAAGCCTCGGTATAGCATGGCAAGAGTGGCACCAATCCAATTGTACTGCACCGAGTTACTAGAATGAAGATCCTGCAAATAGGAATTATTTTCTTAAGGAATATCATCAATTCTTTCATATATTTAATTTCTTATTAAAGTGCAATAAATATGAGATATTTATTTCTTGGCTAACCTCCAATAATTGCAAATAAAAACATGGAACCGAGTCACCCGTGCCGTCAGCAAATAACTCGCACCCAAAAATCTCCAACACGCAAGCGCGTGTGTATCTGTCGATCCTCGCTGCGTTATTCGTGCCAGGCCCCCCAATCTGATTCCAAATCTTACGCAGTTCCTTTAACCGAACGGAATGAGATTTCCTGCATTACATTATTAATGTAATTTGATTGTAAGAACTATATATATTTAAAATTAACATAAAAATAAATTTTTTAAAACCTTCTTATTTCCGTTCTTTTTCCCTGAAGCACTTCTCAACTATCGCCGTTTCTATATCATCCGGCAACGTCAAATTCTGGAGTAACTGTATGGCGTCGTAATCAGTCCGTCCAGTAACGGTTCTGGCAGCATAAACCGTATAAGAAGGCCACATCCTGCAAATAGTTCAAATTTTATACATATATAGTTACAAAAAAAAATATTACAAATAAGTATTGATCCTTACCTCTAGAGTGACCGTCATCTCGCCAACGTGAGGAAAAAAGAAAGTGTGGGTCTCTGGCCTCCAGAACATGGTTAGACCCTGCAAAAGCAAATGATCGAGCTGCATATGACCTAACTGAACGAAATGTATCAGTCCAAGTCTCATCAAACGCTCATCCACCTCAGCAGTTCGTGACATCTTAGCCCTATGTAGTACTGCCCTCCAATGCTGTATATATATATTTTTTAATTATTTTAAAAAATACTATTAAAATAAAAATATATAAGTAAAAAAAAGTAAAAGAACAATAATAACTTACACCAGTGCCACGAACTTTCGACTCATCCAAATGCAAGAGACGATTTGCATTAACAGGACCGGGGGGAACAACAGGATCCGCTGATGTAGAAGTCTCGGCATCAACAGAAGCGGTAGATATAGAAGCGTCAGGATCTCCACGAAACCTCGTAGATCTACGAGGTGGTGCATCTGGTACTCTTCTTCTCGGTGGCATTTTTACTACACTATAATAAAAATTATCAATGTAAATAATCTAATAAAATTTCGACAGCATCTCCCCTGTACCTGGAGTGTTTCCGAAAAAAAAAACACCATCTCCCCTGTGCACCTCGACTAGAAGCGCTGCTTGTCTCTTTTTAGAAAATTTTCCTACATTTAAAAAATTAATTTATCAATTTTTTTTATTTTATTTACTTTTTCTAATTTGTAATTAACTTATCCACAATTATAAAATGTACAAAATAATTCAAAAAAAGTTTGTAATTACATATTATAATTATTCTGATTTTTTATTAATTTTTTAATTATTTTTTCAATATTTATTCTATTTTTTTCTATTAATTACCTAATTAAACTAATTAAATTAAATAAATAAACTAATTAAATTGAATAAAAAATTTTCAAATTACATATTAAAATTATTTATATTTATTCTGATTTTTTATTAATTTTTTAATTATTTTTTTAATATTTATTCTATTTTTTTCTATTAATTACCTAATTAAACTAATTAAATTAAATAAATAAACTAATTAAATTCAATAAAAAATTTTCAAATTATATATTATAATTATTTATATTTATTCTGATTTTTTACTAACTTTTTTATTATTTTTTCAACATTTAATCTATTTTTTTCTATTAATTACTTAATTAAACTAATTAAATTAAATAAATAAACTAATTAAATTCAATAAAAAATTTTCAAATTACATATTATAATTATTTATATTTATTCTGATTTTTTACTAATTTTTTTATTATTTTTTCAACATTTAATCTATTTTTTTAATTACTTATCTAATTAAACTACTTAAATTAAATAAATAAACTAATTAAATTAAATAAAAAAATTCCCAAATTACATATTATAATTATTTATATTTATTCTGATTTTGTACTTATTTTTTCATTATTTTTTCAATATTTAATTTATTTTTTTAATTAATTACCTAATTAAATTAAATAAATAAAATAAATATAAAAAAAAAACTAACCTCAGAAGAAGCTCTGTCCCGCGCGCGAGAGAGAATGAGAGAGGGGTGGGGATGGAGGGGTCGCTGTCTCGCTTATATAGGAGTCGAGACCCTTGGATCGGCGATTGAAACGCCGATCCAAGCTTGGATCGGCGATTGGAATGCCGATCCAAGGGTTCTGTGATTTCGGCGATTGAAACGCCGATCCAACAACGTTATTTTTTAAATTCGGAATTTTTAACTGTTATTCTCGAAATTCGTATGAACAGTAACGTTAGTTTTAATTTTTTCCGCAGTTTACACCTATATATCGTGGATGCGTGGATGGCATTCTATATAGCCCAGGCCAGGTCGGCCCAATAATCATGCTATTTGTCCGGCTTTTGAAGTAATATGTAAGTCCCACAAGGCATCCGGATGTTATATATAGAGCCTATATAATCAATGAGTTATCATCATTGGCTGATTATTTAGTAGATTTGCACATGGTGTGCTTGGATGCAATGCCACGTGCAGGTTTTTATGCACAGGACCACCTTTACTCATATTATATATTATATCAAATAAATCAGATAAATCAGATAATTCTAGATCCGATCGGATACGGCCCTCTTTAGTCACGATACGCGTGTCCAATACGTATTGTTGACCGTATCTAACAGTCAAATTGATTAAAATATTCAGATACGCCACGTGGCGTATCCGGTGCGTATCGCACGCGAATCCGTGTCCGACACGTATCGAATACGGGATACGGGATACGCTTTGAAATTCCCGTATCTGCCTAACTTAGGTTTATAGTGATGAACTAGTCCGGCTTACGGAGTTTGCTTTCAATTTATCGTCCCAATATCAATTAAACTCGTTTGTATTTTGTAAATGGTATTTTAAAAAACAATGTTTACTTTTTTTTTTTTTTTGGTTTTAGAATTTAGAGAGACTAGTGGCGGCTGACAGGTACAAAGTTCAACCAGTGTAAGCTGCTGAAACACTAACCAAAAGCGAAAAGAGTAAAATAAAGGAAACAAACACCACCCAAAGCAGGGAAATAAAAACAGCAAAATAGAAACAAACTACAAGGAGTGAAAAAGAAGAAACGTAAACCCTTTTGCTGATAAACCCTTCATCCTTGCCAAATTCTCTAAACCATGCTCGGTGGGCAGCAGGTCCCTTTACCAGCAACACAATTAAACCCATTTGTTGCCTACCATTTTTTAAATGAGAGAGAAAGAAACTATTCTGATGACCGTTTTCTTTTCATTTAACAAATGGTAGGAAATTAATCAAAACCTAATATGATATATTAAAAAAAGATTCAGAGATCCATTACAGTTCCACAAAGAATTAATTAAAGAAACGAGAGAAAGGAAAAAGAATCAAACTCCATAAAAAATGTGCCAAACATTTGTAAGTAAAAACCCAATCGATTCTGAAAATCAGCGAAGGTGTGACTGAAACTACTAACCTGGAGTTTCTAAAAATCGATTCTGAAAACCCAATCGACATCAACACGAAATTCACAACTGTAGTTTCTAGATCAGCCATTAAAGACAGCCATCAAGCTTCCTCTTCTCTCTGTCATCGAGCTGCCACCGGTCACCTCCATTGATAGCCACGAAGTGGGGAGAAGAGTTATTGTGGAGTGAGTGAGATGGGTAGTGCAAGAGGGGGAGAGCTCAGCTGGGGCTTGGTTTTGAGAGTGAGAGGAAGTTTGAGATAGAGACAGTGAGTAGGGGAGAAAGGCGATGGGGTTTGGGGTGGTGCTCGGGTTAGAGAGAGAGAGATACGGGCATACGGCGGAGGGAGGGAGAGAGAGAGAGAGAGAGAGAGAAAGAGTGGTGGTGTCACAGTCTTGGGTTGGTTCAGATCCTGACATGTGGGGTTGTGGCGAGGGAAGCCATCAGAGAGGAGAGGGAGGTGAGCGAGAAGAGGGGTTTGGCGAGTGAGGGAAGAGAGAGGCGGCGAGAGCGAGAGAGAAAGAAAGAAGAGGGGAATCGAGAGAGAACTGTGCGTCTGGCTAGGGTATTCCATTCCCCTCTCCTCTATTTCTCCGCCTCTCTAGTCTGCAATTCAACAATTTTAAAACTGTGCAACTGGGAACGGAATAACGTGGAACGACGGAACGAAATCAGCCCACTTCGTTTACATTCCGTCCTTACCAACGTAAATGGTTTCGTTTCCGTTTCTGTTCCGCTGAGTGAAACGTAACTAAATTTCGCTCCGTTTCCGTTCCGTTTCGGACGGAACGGAACGGAAACGTGCAAAACGGCACCAAATTGACACCCCTAAGCATGAGTACTCATTGAAAGTATGATATCATACTTATAACTATATGCTAATTATATATGTTACACTTACACCCCTAAACATATATATATATATATAGAGTTTTGCTATGGAGAGTTGCAACTCACCAAAGGGTCGGTGAGTTGCGATCAAAACTCCTAGATATAGTTTAAAATGACCGATTCAAACCGTCCAATATGATCTCCCTATTGAAATCTCCATGCAGACCAAATTTTACAATTTTTCGAAATTTTTAAGTATTTTTTTGAAATTTTAGAAAATCGTTAATCTAATTAGTTCTGAACCGTTAAAAAACAGCAGTTTTTTTAAAAAAACCGAAAAAAATACTTAAAAATCTAAAAAAAATATAAAATTTGGTCAGCATGGAGATTTTAATAGGAAAATCATATTGGACAGTTTACATCGGTTATTTTGAACTATATCTAGGAGTTTTGATCGCAACTCACCATAGCAAAACTCTATATATATATATATATATATAGAGAATGGCTAAAGTGCCATAGATGGCACGGAGGGTCCCGTGCCATAGAGTCGTTTTTCGAGATTTAAAATTCAAATGATAAATCCGAACAGTTCAAGTTATTCACCATATTAAATTACCCTTGGAGACCAAATTTTACATTTTTTCGAATTTTTCTGATATTTATTATGATATTTTTAAAAAACGTTATAATTGGAGTATTTCAGACCCTCCAATTTGAACATATCAAAATAAATAGCAAAAAAATTCAAAAAAATATAAAATTTGGTCTCCAATGGTATTTTAATATGGTGATCAATTTGAACGGTTTGGATTGATAGATAGAATTTCAGATCTTAAAAAAATGACTTAAAAAGGACATCTATGGCATTGCCATAGATGGCACTTTAGCCCATCTCTATATATATATATATATATATATATATATATATGTTTTGAGATGTAAGTGTAATATATATAATTAGCATATAGTTATAAGTATGATATCATACTTTCAATTGGTAATTGCCACATATATAGTTACATAAATAACTGTTCGTATGTTAATGATATACATTTGATATTCCAAGAGTAATCCGTATGGCATTTGAAGGTGTTTCCGGAGACAAAGATACTCCTAGTTGTCTTTTTTTTTTTTTTTTTTTTAAGCATCTTAATACTTTTCATTCCCGAATCCCATGTCCCAAGTCCCAAGGCCATAAAGTGCAAGTTGCAACTAAGATGTCATAGTAGAATGTTAAAGTCCGAATAAAGTGCTATGTACTCATATATAATATATACTTGTCCCAACCCAATTACCCAAAGCAAAAAAGTGCAGAATGCAAACGGATATTCTATGAATGTTCTGTTATTTCATAAATTGTATGCGTAATTATTTGGCATAGCATAACCAATAACCAAAGTTCAGGAAGCAAGGAAATGCTATGAAAATTCATTGATGGACAAACAAAACCGCTTCTCCGTTCATAACTGTTAACAAGATTGCGCATCTGATCAGAAAATAAGCAATGTTTAAGTAAAAAAAAATAAAACAAAACAAAACAAAAGGTTTTCCGACTTCATTTTATTCTCCTCAACACAAAAACAACATGTTGCGTTTTCCGACGGAAGGGGAAGTGTTGAAAATAGCGAAGGAGAGAACGACTCGAGGCGACTCATCAGGCAATTTCCGACGAACTCAAACCCTAGCGCTATGGCCAACCAGGAGTGGCAAACCGTTCACCGACGCCACCGTTACCACCAGAACAACACCCCTAATCACTCTAACCCCTCCTCCTCCACCTCTCCCCGCCTCGCCATGGAGTTAACCCTCTATAGTAACCGCCCGTCTTATTCTCAGGTAGTAGCTGCTCCAGCCACTGCTGCATCACGCCCTTCCGCTGCCTCCAACTCCCTCCATGCAACCACTGCTCAAGCCACTAGAGCACCTCCTCCAGTTGTAAGATCTGCTGGCACTCAACCGGCTAGGACCACTGCACAGCCACGAAACGCCAGGCCCCCTCGTCAGCCGAGGCTTATCACCTCCCCGGAAAGTCCTACCACACTCAAGTTCCCACCTAGGAGGGACGACCCTGACTGGAAAAACAGATGCTTCCGTTGCTTCAAGTTAGGCCACTCGGCGGCACAGTGTACTAACCTTAGGCGGTGCGCCTCCTACTGGGGTCAGGGACATGATTATTTTGGATGCCCTGGCCTACATGGTGCTGGTCCGGTCAACCATCGCCGTAACAATAACAACCCCAGATCCAGAATGCCTCCTCCACCTCGGTCGCCCCGCAATGCCCCCTTACCACCGCCTAAGCAGAAGATCGTTCCACCACCACCCCCTCCTAACAAAACCAAAACCCTAATGCCAACTCCTAAACCCAGCTCTCCACATACTCTGCCTCTCTTTGGTGAACCAGATTTCTCTGAGTTGGTCTCAAGAAAAGCTTGCTCAGTAGTTCTATCTCCTGATTCTGAGAGACCGGAGAATGTTTCGTGTTTCCTCTCTAGGGACACTCTCTACTTCAAAAAGGTTGACATGCTTTCAAAAGGCTTTGTCATCTCTACCCCACTGATGCTGAGTTTCACTTCACCATAGATGAGATTGCCAAGCAAGTGGCTGCCACCGGACTGGTCTCCCCATCACAACTTCAGATTGGTCGGCTTCCTCGTGGAAACTTCCTAGTTATACCACCAGAAGAAGTACCAGCCCTAAACATTTGTTGGGCCTTCCCTGAAGCTTGGTGGCAACGTGGTTTTTCTGCAAACCTCTGGTCACCACTGACGGGTGCTGAGATCAACATTCCCAGTTTCAAGGTTCTTGTCTCTCTTTAATGTTCCTCCTCAATGTTGGAGAGAGGAATTCATGGTGCAAGCGATTAAGGAGTTTGGTACTTATCTTGGTACGATCGTTTCCGGCGAATCGGGTGATTTTGTGAAGTAGGAAGCAACAATAGCTGTTCATGACCTCAGGGATATACCCAGAATCGTCACACTCACGGTTGGGGCCTCTGATTTCAAGATGACTCTTGGAATTACTAGGTGGATTCAAGGCCAGGTCTTTGGCATTGATGATTTCCCACCTCCATAACCGGTAAAAGTGCGACCTTCAGATCGCCAGCCGTCCCCTTCGGAAACGAAGCAGCCGCTACACCATCAGGAGGCACAGCTTAACTCAGAAGAGTGCCTCACCATAAACATCAAGGACCTCCGACACATCTTCCGCAATGTTGACGCCGACCAGTTGCCGAAGGACATAGCTGCGGCGATTAAGACCCAGAGACGCGACAAGCACATGGCAAACAGGTAGCCTCTGACGTCACTCTCTTAAGAAGGGACCTCACAATAGTTAATGTCAATGACAGGAGGGACCCCCAAGCAACTGTCAAACGGGGCCCTCATGCAGACTACTTAAAAGGCGCTGCAGCACAAAAGGCAACACAAGAGTATCCACAGCTGACGCCTTTAAAGAGGCTCTCTAACATCGATGTGGCTGAACTCAGAGCGTTAGTAGGTCCCACAAGAACAGTTGCTTCTGGGAAAAAGATGCTTTTAGAGGACGATTTGGCTGCACAGGTTTTGTTTTCTACCTCACAGCCAGTGCCACCTGTCTCAACTGTTCTATTTACTGATTACCTCTTTCCAGAATCTGTACCAGCCCCTCAGTCTTTGTCTATTGTGCCTTTTTGTCCCTTTGTATCCTTAACGGATAACTCTGTCATCAAAACAAATGCTAAAGCAAAGACAAATAAGAACTTGGCTAGATTGAGGAAACCAATTGCTCGTTCCTGTAAGGCAAAGACCAAGGGTGTAGCTAGCTCTAAACCTGTTGGGATTAGTTCAAAAAGTGAGCCCTGCATTGCAGTAGTGGAACCTGAGTGTTTTGTCGATGTTCCATTAACTTACATTGAAACTATAGATATTGCATCTTTGATTGGGGTTGAGCAAAACTCAATACTAAATACTTTCCCTGAAACAAACTTGCAGGCTGATGCTTCTAATGGGCTTACAATCAGCAGAATAGGCTCACGGCCTGCACTTTTCTCAGAAACTCGTCAGGTTGGGGAGGCAGATATGAGAGGCCCGAGTCAAAGCAAGATGGCCCACGATAGCCCATGGAATGAAACTTAGCTAGGATTTTATCACAATGAAAGACTTCAGCTGGACCCCGAAAAAATTAAAACTAACGTTACTGTTCACACAAATATCGAAAAAAACGTTTAAAAATTCAAAATTTTAAAACTAACGTTGTTAGATCGGCAATCGGAATGCCGATATTGGAAATTGCTTAGATCGGCAATTAGAATGCCGATCTAAGCTTAGATCGGCATTCCAATTGCCGATCTAAGCCAAAAGCCGCCAGCAACCCTCCTCCCCCCCTCACGCTCCAGGTGTGTGTGTTTTTTTTATATAATTTAATTAGTTTATTTATTTAATTTAATTAGTTTAATTAGGTAATTAATAGAAAAAATAATTAAAAAATTACTAAAAAATCAGAATAAATATAAATAATTATAATATGTAATTTGAAATTTTTTATATAATTTAATTAGTTTATTTATTTTATTTAATTAGTTTAATTAGGTAATTAATAGAAAAAATAGAATAAATATTAAAAAATAATTAAAAAATTACTAAAAAATCAGAATAAATATAAATAATTATAATATGTAATTTGAAATTTTTTTATATAATTAATTTTAATTACTAATTAATTATTAATTGATAGTTATCATTGATTATATTAATGTAAATTTATAAAATTAATTATTAATTATTAATTGATAGTTATTAATTTATATTAATCTAATTAATTATTAATTGATAGTTATTAATTGATTATTTTTGTCGTTTTTTTAAATGTTTCGTTGAAAAGTCTTTCTGAAAGTGCGAAAAAGTTACATCGTTAAAGGATAAATTTAGAGGCGAAATTATATTTAATACGATATTCAGCCTTAATTTCCAATATGAGAAATACTTTTCTGGAATTTTATTTAATACTCAATCAATAGATCATATGATTTTTTATGAATTTTCTTGAACTTTTTTATGCAAAATAGAAATAAAAACTCAAGAAGTCCGAAATATCATAACACAAAATAGAAATATAGCAATAGAAGTCCGAAATAAAATCATAAGACTCTCATACAAAAATATAAATATCACAATAAATATCACACTATCCTACTGACGTCCATCACGACGGTACCATCCCTGAGAAGGAGATAAATCCCATGGAGCACCAGGCAAGTTTCGAGGCTCTCGGCCTGGAGCAAGTCCTGGGGGAGGAGGGGGGGAGGCAATGGAGTGCGATGACGAGACGGTCTGCTAGATGAGGCTCCAGAATCGCCGACTGGATGGTGAGACATAGGTGTGAATGGGTCCTGTAGTGGAGTACCGTATGCTTAGTAATAAGCATCCGCCTGAGAGATAGGTGTGGGGCTAGACGTAAATGGCTGACTGTACCCTCCTCCGTACTGAGTCTGAGTATATGGTGGAGGTGGAGGATACTGAGCCTGAGTATATGGTGGAGGTGGAGGATACTGAGACTGAGTATATGGTGGAGGTGGAGGATACTGAGTCTGAGTAAACTGCGGCTCTGTGGTCTGGGGCTGGGAATGGGATGGAGGCTGCGGCTCTGTGGTCTGCGGCTGGGAATGGGGTGGAGGGTGCGGCTCTGTGGTCTGCGGCTGGGAATGGGGTGGAGGGTGCGGCTCTGTGGTCTGAGACTGGGAATGTGACCGTCTGCTCCGAATAAGAGGCTGACTGGGTCGTGGAACATCGAAAAATGTATCCCAATCATGCAGACTGAAATCATGCTGTTACAGATAATAATAATAAAAAATAATTATAGAATATTAAGCATAAAAATAACAATAATATTAATAAAAGTGATTAAAAAATGTATTATACCTGCATAAACTGCTACTCCTCAACAGATCCCGGCTCTGGTGCATAATCCTCATCATCCGTATCAGGGATAGACTCGATGTCTGAATGAAGACCCTTCGACTCTAAGAGTCGAGGCAATCGATGAGGCTCGCCAACAATATCCAAAGACGTGCTGCATCCCCTCAGCAATTTCTTCCCAGCGCGACGAAATCCCTTCGTGACAGCCCATGCACATCCTCGCAACGCCTCCCGCAAAGTATGCTTGACCTGTTCAATTTTTGTTAGCTACTGAATTATTTGTTAGGCACAAAATTTTGCTTAATATAACTTACCAAATTCATGTGACCAGGCGTCTCGCGAAGGTACGACAGGTCGTGAGCCGGACCAGACGCTGCCCCTTCAGGAATCTGCACAAGATGCGCACCTCCATGTACCCTCAACCAGCGTCGGTAGTCGGTCCAAATATCCTCGCTCCACGGCCGCTCCTCTACCACCCTAGCCTCATTAGTGTTCGTCCACATGTTGACCTCAGACCGAAAGAGTTCTTGCCAATCAATGCCTCGATAGGTATTATGGTGATATCCCATCAATTGCTCCATTCTCGACCAAGCCTGTTTTATTCAAATGACAGTTAATCAACAAAATGTAATTGCGAGAATTAAATAATGAAATAGTATATGAAGAGTTAAATATACCTGAGGTGGCGGTGGGGAAACTGTCTGATAGAGTTCAAACTGATGCATAACACGATCTACGTGGTGCCACATCACAGCCCAATAATGAATGCATGGGATGCGTAGAAGGAACATCCTCTGCTCAACCTGGGCACAACGAGGCATGCGGGCCCTGATGTGATCATAAGGCCTCCACACGACGTGCTCAGGCTTCATTTTCATGCAGACATCCCTTGCATACTCTATCCCACCGCGAGTAGGGCCGGTCACCTTCTTCGATTTCTGTCTCGTCGTCCACTTCCTGCATTTCCATTTTGTTGTTTGTTAAAATCAAGTAAAACATATTTTTAAAATTTCAATTAAAATGAAATTAACATACCTCCCATAAGGCGGACACGAGTCAATATTGGGTAGACCCCAACCATCAAAATCCTGAATGATCTTCGGCCGACTAAGTAGCAGTCTTGCATACGACCACAATTGCAAGAGCACCCAAGGAGCAGCAACATGTATATTATTATTAATGAAGGCAGTGTCCAAGCCTCGGTATAGCATGGCAAGAGTGGCCCCACCCCAATTGTACTGCACCGAGTTACTAGAATGAAGATCCTGCAAATATTAATTTTTTTTTACGAATAAATGTGAGATATTTACGAATATCATAAGCGTGATTTTTTTTCATTATTTGTTGGCTAACCTGCAATAATTGCAGATAGAAACATGGAACCGAGTCACCCGTGCCGTCAGGAAATAACTCGCACCCAAAAATCTCCAGCACGCAAGCGCGTGTGTATCTATCGATTCTCGCTGCATCATTTGTGCCAGGTCCCCCAATCTGATCCCAAACCTTACGCAGCTTCGTGAATCTAACGGAATAAGATTTCCTGCATTACATTATAATGTAATTTGATTGTAAGAATTATATATATTTAAAATTAACATAAATTTTTTTTTAAAAAAATCTTCTTACGTCTGTTCTTTTTCTCTGAAACATTTCTGAATTATCTCCGTGTCTGTATCCTCCGGCAACGCAAAATCCTGAAGTAACTGTATGGCGTCATAATCGGTCCGTCCAGTAACGGTTCTACCACTCGTAGGTAAACCGTACAAAAAGGCCACATCCTGCAAATAGTTCAAATTTTATACATATATATAGTTCCAAAAAAATAAAATTACAAATAGGTATTGATACGAACCTCTAGAGTGACCGTCATCTCGCCAACGTGCGGAAAAAAGAAAGTGTGGGTCTCTGGCCTCCAGAACATGGCCAGACCCTGCAAAAGCGAATGATCGAGCTGCATATGACCCAACTGAACGAAATGTATCAGTCCAAGTCTCATCAGACGCTCGTCCACCTCAGCAGTACGTGACATCTGAGCCTTATGTACTACTGCCCTCCAATTCTGTATATATTTATTTTTTCATTATTTTAAAAAATAATACCAACATAGAAATATATAAGTAAAAAAATAAAAGAACAATAATAACTTACACCAGTGCCACGAACTTTGAACCCATCTAAATGCAAAAGACGATCTGCATTAACAGGACCGGGAGGAACAACAGGACCGGGGGGAACAACAGGACCGGCTGATGTAGAAGCCTCGGCATCGGTAGATGTAGAAGCGCCCACATCTCCACGAAGCCTCGTAGATCTACGAGGTGGTGCCTCTGATGTCTCTGGTACTCTTCTTCTCGGTGGCATTTTTATTACACTGCAATAAAAATTAAAAATGTAAAAAATCTAATAAAATTTCGGCAGCATCTCCCCTATACCTAGAGTGTTTCCGAAAAAAAAACACCCAAATCCCCCCTAATTACAAACCCAAATCTCATACAACAACATTTTCAATCCAATCTCATACAATAACATTTTCAATCTCATACAACAACATTTTGTATTTTCTCATACAACAACATTTCCTATTTTCTCAATAAAATAAATTAATTAAATGTATAAATATTAAAAAAAACTCACCTCGACTAGAAGCGTTGCTTGTCTCTTTTTAAAAAATTTTTCTACATTTAAAAAATTATTCTATCAATTTTTCAATATTTATTCTATTTTTTTATCTTAATTACCTAATTAAATTAAATAAATAAACTAATTAAATTATATAAAAAATTTTTAAATTACATATTATAATTATTTATATTTATTCTGATTTTTTAGTAATTTTTAATTATTTTTTCAATATTAATTCTATTTTTTTCTATTAATTACCTAATTAAACTAATTAAATTAAATAAATAAACTAATTAAATTATATAAAAAAAACACACACACCTGGAGCGTGAGGGGGGAGGAGGGTCGCTGGCGGCTTTTGGCTTAGATCGGCAATTGGAATGCCGATCTAAGCTTAGATCGGCATTCTAATTGCCGATCTAAGCAATTTCCAATATCGGCATTCCGATTGCCGATCTAACAACGTTAGTTTTAAAATTTTGAATTTTTAAACGTTTTTTTCGATATTCGTATGAACAGTAACGTTAGTTTTAATTTTTTCGGAGCTGGACCTAAGCTCAGGAGATGAGCTTTCTAATTGAAGGAGCTCTGATGCTTCTGTTTTGTTTTTCGGCTAGCGGTCTTTTTGTTTGTAATGATATTAAAACCTCTTAATATGCTATCATGGAATGTTAGAGGGCTTGGTGATGCCTCTAAACGACAGGTGGTTTGTCATGTAATTAGGTCCTCTAGATGTGACTTAGTTTGTTTGCAAGAAACAAAGCTAGCAGTTTTGGATTATAATTGTGCTGCCTCCTTGCTCCCAACTTTTTTTTATTACAATGTTATCTCCTTAGATGCAATTCATACTCGTGGGGATGTTTAATAGCTTAGAAACGTTATTACTCCTTGATCAACTCCTGGACGACCTCCTTTTCTTATTCAGCTCTCCTTGTAGACACATGTACTGACATGACAATTTTAGCTACTTCTGTGTACGGCCCTCATACTGCACAACAACGCTCTCTTTTCTTTAAAAGCTTGCATTTTTTGTCTTCGTTAGCCCCTACTTTCTAGGTAGTTGTTGGAGATTTTAACATCGTTCGATGGGTTGATGAGCGTTCAACTTTATGCTTGGATTTCAACTCTATGGAACAGCTCAATGAGGTTATCCAAGACTTGCTTTTTTTTTTTTTTGATCCACCACTTTTTAATAGAGCCTATACATGGTCTAATCACCAGCCAAACCCGATTATGTCTAGGCTTGATTGCTTTCCTCTCTCTCCAACTTGGAACCTTTCTTATCCTTAAATCTCTCTTGCTGCCTTGACTGGAGTTGTTTCAGACCATGCTCCGTTGCTTTTAAAGTGCCGTCAGCTTACCACTCAATCTAAGCAGTATAGAATTGAGAGAGCTTGGCTATGTAATAAGGACTGCCAAAGCATAACGGCTACACTTTGGAGTGATCCAACTTTCAATGTTAATAACGATGCCCTTCTCACCTTTACAAATAAATCCCTCGTTTTACATAAAGCCTTGAGATCTTGGCATAAGCAGCATGTTGCTTTACCTGGGATTTTTTTTGAATAATGCTAAAACTCTCATCTCTTGCTTTGACAAAATAGAGGAGTCCAGACGCCTTACACCTCTTGAGGTTAAAACTAGAATTTTTTTGAAGGAAAGGGCATTCTTCCTGGCAAATTTTCTAGAAATTCATTAGCATCAAAGGGCAAGAACAAAGTGGATTTCTTGTGGGGACAGGAACACAAAATACTTTCATGCTATAGCAGCACAAAAATTGTGTAATAAGTTGATTATTTCGTTGCAAGTCAATGATACAGTGGTTACTGGTACTAATGCAATTTTGCATGAATTCACCTCCTATTTCAATGAAATCTTGGGCCATGATTCGCCTACTGTGGCTTTTCAGTCCAGTACCCTCTACCCAGAACCTATGTTGCATGGGTACGGGTACGGCGGTACGAAAATTTTCAAAAATCTCCAGTACGAGTACGACGATATATACTATATATTTTAAATATGATGTTATCTATGTAATAATTTTTTTATGAGTGTATAATTATAAAATTTTATATCACTAGAATTTTCACATATTTGTGATTAAGAACATAAATTTTTAGAGCCAAATGTATTTTTTAAAGGTCTTCAAACAATTTAAAAAACTAAAATATCATACAGATTAAATTTTCTGAGATTCAAAAAAATGTCTAAAATATTTTATAAGTCCATAATTAGAAAAATTTATATCATTGAATTTGTCATATATCTGTGAGAAAATATATAAATTTTCATAGCCAAATGATTATTTAAAAGCCTTCAAACAATTAAAAACGTAATATATATTTTTCTGAAATTAAGGAAATGGAGACATCCATAGAGTGAGGAATGGAGAAGAAGGCTATATGGTTGGATGGATTGCTGTCCGCTTTGCTCCGCTGCCTTGGTCCCACAATATCTTAGAAAACTTTTCTAAGAACTTTATATACCAAGGTGTCAGATTTACTAAAAAGATTTAAAACTTCGGATATCGACAGTAGCACATGGGAAGTATTGTGAGCATTTGATTTCCTGTGGTCGATGCATCATCACAAATTTTAAGCATTCACGTGAAACGTGGTATACAATTGGATCCGGTACACGTACGGGTACCAGCCTATTGTACGCCACGTGGCATACCCGGTTCGTACCGTATCCGGTACTGGTACTCTTGCATATGTGGAGTACCGAGGTAACATAGCCCAGAACTTTTGCTTAACCCGGATAATCTCTTCATCCCTTTTGCGAATTTGAAATAAAAAGGGCAGTTATGGGCCTTACTGATTAGAAATCCTGTGGCCCAGACGGTTTTCCAAATGAATTCATTTAAAATTAATTGGGTTTTAATTAAGGAAAACTTGCTAAATATTTTTGCTGCTGTCTTTGATCATTCTCTGGATCTGTCACAAAGGAACCTGGCGCATATTATTTTGCTACCTAAAGAAGAACATGCCTCCCTACTGTCACAATTCAGACCGATTAGCATTATTTGCCATTTGCCAAAATTGATTTCAAAAGTTTTAAGCAATAGGGTGGCACCTTACCTCCCTACGCTTATTTCAAATTCTCAAACTGGCTTCATTCAAGGAAGACTGATTTTTGAGAATTTCATCACAGCAAGGGAAATTGTCTCACACCTCTCTGATGGTCATGACCCGACTGTGCTCTTGAAACTAGACTTCAGGAAAGCGTTTGACTTTGTCACATGGCCATTCCTTTTCCAAATCCTCCAGTGGAGAGGCTTTCCCTCACGGTTCATCAATCGGGTCAAGATGCTCTTTACTACTTCAACATCCTCTATTCTTCTCAACAGTGTGGTGGACACCCCCTTCCAGCATAAAAGAGGGCTCCGCCAGGGGGACCCCCTCTCACCATCTCTTTTCATCATTGCAGTGGATGTTTTGAATAGAATGATTCAATCGGTCTCAATGTCTATCCATTTTTCAATATCTTCCAAACTGACGGCTCCTTTTCATCTATTGCAATATGCTGACGACACTCTTTTGTTCTCCACTACCAAAGGAAAGGCGCTGCAATCTTTAAGTGTGGTTTTGCAGACTTTCTCTAAGATCTCTGGAATCGATATAAATTGGATGAAAACCTCTTTTGTGCCCTTCAATGTTGTTGCCAATGATATCCCAAGGGTGAGGAAAATTCTTAATTGCACTCAAGCGTCACTGCCACTTGATTACCTGGGTCTGCCTTTGACTTCCAAGAGGCCTGACAGAGTATGTTTTCAAAAGCTAGTTGACAAGGTAACCTCAAAATTGGCAGGGTGGAAATCTCCTCTGCTTTCTAGAGCAGGAAGGATTGTACTTGCTTCATTGGTTTTGTCCTCTATCCCTGTTTTATTCATGTCTACTTTCCAATTGCCATCTTGGGTTGTCAAGGCCATTGACAAAGCCAGAAGAAATTTCATTTGGCAAGGAAACACAGGGAAAGGTTTGCCACTCCTAGCTTGGAGTCGTGTCTGCTTGCCTAAGGATTTAAGAGGCTTGGGTTTACTTGATCTTAGGTTACAAAACATCTCATTGCTACTTCGTTGGCTATGGAGGTTATAATACTCTCAACCCTCTTCTATGTGGTCAATCTTAGCCTACCAGCTCTTTACCAAAAGGAATACAAGCATCCCTCCTTTGGGGTGGAACAGAAACGGTTCTTTCTTCTGGAAAGTGGAAACAACTGTTAACTTTGAGGTTTTATTTCCAAATATCCACTATGACTGAGTTGCGTAATGGTGAGACCACTCTTTTCTTGTTTAATAATTGGGGGGCGCCGGGGGGGGGGGGGGGGGGGGGGGGAGGTGCCTTTCTCTCTTTTTTTCAAGCATCTGCAAATATACCCATCCGACAATTGGTTACTGTAAGTCATGCCCTGGGCTCTTGGTTTGATGTTGTCCCAGCTCCGATGTCACAAACACAAGATTGACTTTACAGGAGATCTCGAGGGATGATGTTAACTCAACAACCAGACAAGCTACTTTGGAAATGGAGTTCAGATGGAACTTATTCCTCTTCGTCCGTTTATAGAGCGCTAATCTGTGCTGGTAAGGCCAGATTTCGCTTTCATAGCTTGTGGCGCCTCAGAATCCCTCCAACAGTCAAGACTTTCCTGTTTCTGTTAGCACATGATCGCTTGCTCACTCAATACCAGTTGAGGAGAAGAAACATAAATGTGCAGCAGCACTGTCATTTGTGCAAGAATGATCTGTTTGAGACAGCTGATCACCTTTTTTGTGAATGCCCTTTCTCGTTGAATCTTTGGCTGAAGTTGGGGATACCTTTTGCTTATGTTCAAGGAACGCAACAGCTGCTGTCTCATCTATGTTCTCTCAACAGGAAAGACCACTTGTCAACTAGGATTGCGACGGCTGCTTGGAGCTTATGGCTCCAATGAAACAATAGGATATTCAAAAATGAAAAAAGAACTTTGCAGGGCGTACATGACTGGCTGGTTCAACAAGCGGCTCTTTTTTTTAAAGTTTTCTTAGCTTTGTTATTGCTTACCTCTTTCTTTTTATTTTTCTTTTTCCTTGTTTTAACTAGATAGCCGCTATCTAGTATTATGTCTAAAAAAAACATGTTGCGTTTTGGATGAATGCTGGTTCCGTCTAAAATTATAACTCGTAGCTTATTAAATTGTAAGAGAATAGAAACATTAAAATTTGGCCCGGGCATTAGACAATTTTCTATAAAAATAAAATTTTCCCCACACAATGGTTGGCCCGATTACTAGTAAAAAAAAAAAAACGATCAATAAGGAAGCATTGTTAATTTGTTATATGTTTCCAAATTTTTGCGATATTTGCAAGGAAAACTATAATTAATAATCATTGTACCCAGAGACCCTCTCTAAAATCAGAAAGAAATATTCTCATTGTTACAAATGTTTCCAAATTTCCCTCGCTTGCTTCCCTTTACAAACCTTTCTTCCAGCCTAGTAGCCTTATATTAATATAACCCCCCAACTAAACCTTTCTTCCAGGCTCCAGCCTGTTAACCTCTCTAGCTATCTCCGCCTCTCTCTACTCCGTCCGAAAGAATTGCAACAACTTCGGTGATGTGCGTTCTCTTCTCTATCATCTCTTTCCCTCTAATATGGCGTCCTTGTAACAAGAAGCAGTTTGTGACCAAAATCAATCTTTTATTGTCATTATATAAAGATGCCATTTTTTTTTTCCAATCAAGAATTCTGGAAACAAAGTTCTACTGTCAATTTCATAATCTGATTCTTTTCTTGACTTTTTGTGATTTTGATGTAGAAAAACACTGAATTATTTTGAAATCGTGAGAAGCTAGGTATAGTTGTAATTGAATTTCTCCCCATCCGTCAGAATGTCTCCCTCTATTCTAAATTGTAAATTTGTAATTGATCCCTTCCCTTTCTTCTGTGTTCTATTAATTCCAGAGTAACAACAAGCTTTGCCACAATTACAAGGCAGACAAGAAGTTATACGGTGGGCTGAAGGGATTTTTAAAGGTTAGACTTCTGTATGATCTTAGTACTTTCAAAGTTAGATTTTACTATGGTGAAGTTTCTTAGTGGCCTTTAAAGTTGGTTCCACATTCAGCTCATTGGTACCATACCGTTGCTGTGCCTGTGTATATCTTTAAAATATGCTGTTTCATTTTCAGGAGACACATCACTAATTACCACAGAGTTATCATCTTTGACTTTGCATATTACTGTCACCGGATGCTAGGGATAGCTAATTGGTGCTGTAAATATAATTAGTTGACCCAGCCAGATAAGTCTATCCAATTCGACCTAAGTAAGGCACCCGATCTGCATAAGAATGACCAGATTTGTTGTTGGATTGGTTCAAATTCGAGCATCTTAATAACAATTAATTCTTACCCTGACATATAATAAATTAAGGGAAAATCGGACATATACCCCTCAAAACTTCTTCAATTAGTCATATACCCTCATATTCTTAATTATTGGCTATATATCCCTCAAATCATCTTTAAAATTACTATTTACCCTTTTCATTAATTTAAATGATATATTAATTTTAGAAATTCAATTTTTAAAATTTAAGACAAAAATATCCCTGCCCTTTTCTCTCGCAACTTTTCCTTCAACTTGATACAGAATTGCTAATTTGCTATAGAGATTTGTTTGATCTCGAAATAGAAAGAAACGATTTTGAGGCTAATAAAGAATTTCTTAAATCGATACCAAGTAGTGATCGTAAAAATAGAAGGCTAATAATCTTAGGAACTTTTTGAAACCAGGTGCGACCAATCGTAGTAAAATTTTCATTAATTCAACAAAAATTACAAAAAAAAAAAAAACTAAATTACTTAGCTTGTTCATAAAATCTAAAACAAAAAATCACCATGAAACCAGCTTATTTTAGTGTAGCCTAGCTACATAATTTTTTCAACAGATGTCTTATTTTTTTTGTTCTTACTAGCAGCTAGATCTTGCGTTTCAGGTAGCTGTGTCTAGCATATCCAAGAAAACAAATAGATCTTCAAAAAATAATATTTATTCTTTTTCATCTGTCGGTTTAATAAAAGCATACATTTGACTTACCTATAAGAATAAAAAGTTATGCAAGCTCGAACAATAGAATATAGAAGCATACAACTATGGAAGAGAAAGTTGAGAGAAAAAGAAAAGAAGGGTATTTTAGTCTTGAATTTTAAAAATTAAATTTTTAGAATTAATATATCACTGAAATTAATAAAAAGGGTAAATAACAATATTAGGGAAGATTTGAGGGATATATGGTTAATATTTAAAAATATGAGGGTATATGGCTGATTGGAGGAGTTTTGAGGGGTATTTGGCTGATTTTTCCATAAATTAATTGAGAGAAAATTATAGTACCTATAAGTAAGGTGTAGTTGTGACTTTTTTGTGATTGTGCGAGTTTGACTCAAGTTCGGACACTTGACCTGCTAGCTGACTGCTAGGTTAGCATGTCATGCCAGCTAGATGACCAGATTTTTTTTCCATCTAATATATTTTTTGACGAACTCTGAGCTCTTCAATGAAATTTGTCCCTTTCCAATATTTGTTTCAATAAGCATTTCTAGGCAAATTTTAGTTTAAACCTGACCACTGCACTTGTAGTGGCACTTTTTTTTTTCTTTGTTTGTTTTTGTCTAAAGTTTTTCTTTTGATTTCTAATATTGTGGTTAAAAACTTTATTCAAATTTTAATTTTACCCTGTCATATCCACTTTGTTTGGTAATACATCTATTCCTTAAAACGCTACCATAGTACCATGTATAGAGTTCCATTACCATATTTCCCTTAAATGCTTATTTTTTTTTTACATTGCTGTACTCATAACTGTCTTTGAAAAGGTCCTAATTTCTATAATATCAGGTGAAGAAATGTTTCCTTTGAATTTTCGCTACCAACCGTGGCTAATACAGTTGCATGGGAGAAAGAAGGACAAGCAAAACTTTATGAATCCATACAATGATTGCATTGAACAAAAAAAAATACGGCAGTTCAAAGGGAAGTTATGCCTGGGATGCTTTGGGGAGTGGCTCCTACTGGCAGACGAATCGACAAAAGAAATATATTTCTTGCACCTCACCTTGAAAGTCAATCTCACAGTCCGTCTTCCTTCGCTTCTTGGGCGGTCATTTGAACACTTGGGATGTTGTGTTGTGTCAGATTCTCCAACATCCCTCGAATGCATGGTCACTTTTGTAGGGAAGAGAAACAATGATATCTTTTATTGCAGACCAAATATGGATGCGAAATGGATTAACGTATCATTACCAATTGATTTGGAACAGAATAGTTATTTCACTGGCCAAGTTAATAGGTGCAAGGGAAAGATATATGCTCTTCAATACTCCCGCATCATAGATGCATTTCAAATTATTGTCATAAATGAGTCATCACTTCTAATGGACGACTCCACGTGGACAATAATAAATATGCCCCAAACAATTGATGACTGCAATTGGCATTGCTTGGTTGTGTCTGGTGAAGATATTTTCATAGTATTAGTTGCCACTTCCCCTTACCTAGGAAATCCAACCAATTACACCATTCATCTTTTGGAAACCTCAGATCTATCATGGAAGCCAGTAAAAAGCATCGGTGGTTGCGTTTTTTTCTTAAGTGGAATTCAAAATGCAGCACTCCCAGCAAGCCTAGCAGGACTGCAACATGATTGCATATTCATTGCGAGGGTAAACTCTGAGGGAATTTATAGGATATGCATGCAGGATCAAACTGTCAGCCTTAGTTCACCACTAAATTGGCCAAAACATAAAATTTGGCATAAGTTATTCTGGGTAATGCCAACCAGGTTAGTCAATAAGTTAATTTTATGCATCTATTTGAACTTTATGCCTTCTTTTTCTCTTTTTGTTTTTCTTCTTCTCTTTTGTTTTGTATATGCATCTAAGGTATTGCTTATCTATTTGATTCAGGCCTTGGAAGCACAGGTCCTTGAACTTATCTCATTGCATTGGCACAAATAAGGTAGTTGGTAACTTGCTACCATCATCTTGTTAATTAACTGTACTTTTTTATCTCTGACATACTGTTATAATGAAATAGGTAGTGGTAGTGGTGTTGCATTGTAGGTATCAGAACTTATAAAGCAATGCAGAATTTTAACTTATTCTCTGATACGAGTCAAGTTAATGGATAAATAGAAGGAATAATCTTTTGTGAACTAAAAGCTAAAAATTATGATGCACATCTTAGGCTAAGAATGAATATCAAAAATATAAAAATTTTGTAAGGCCTTGTTTGGCCTCAATATATCTGTAAACAATTCATGCACAATGAGGTCTAATACATACTATACTGGATAAATGGGAACACAAATTGCATCATTATACATAAAAGTTCCAGAGCCCTCAGAACATTTAGAGAAGTTTCGTAATTCACAGAATAAAAGTCTACATTTACAGGCTCGCCCTTGCCGTTCTTTTAATATCTAATAGGTAGTTTTATTTACTCCAGATGGTATATACAACTATATTTCAGAACAAACTGTAGAGTGAGTACACCGACCTGTTAAGATAAGGCTATTTGGGTTGAACTGCTGGGATTTTAATCATTAATTATGAGTAGATAAAATAATTGTTTGCATGCCTTCTATTTTTCTTGCTTTATAAGGATGGAATTTTAGGATGATTCCATTTAACTGGCATCGAGTTCTACCACTTCAATTGACCGAGATTCAATCAAGATTCAGATTTTGACACAACAATAAAATTATCATCTTCTAACAAAAGAACCATTTCAAATTGACATGTAGCTCTTGTTTCTCAGGTTTCACCACACAATAAGATAAATAACTTCATAGGAGCTTAAATCTGATGTATTCTTACATTTTCTTTCGCAATAAGTTTAATTTATAAGTGTTAACTCTTCTGGCGTACTTCCCTTTGTCAGGGTCACTCAACCTATTTCCACAAGGAAGAAAAGAAAGAAGAAAGATGCAAATTTGATATCTCGAGACCATGGGTTGATATGCCCATAGAATTGGTGGAACTACTCCTTCCACGACTGTCTCTGTTCGATTGCCTTCGCCTTCCATCCATTTGCAAAGCCTGGAATTCTCTCTCCCATCACGTGCAGAAGGCACAGGTTTACCCATGGTTGATGTACACTGAGAATGATAGCTGCTTGTGGAGGCTCTTCGACCCTGTATACAAAAATGAGTACAGTATAGACATGAAATGGCTCGGAATCGGTGATGATCTTACTTTTCACTATTCTAAAGATGGATGGGTTCTTATATCAACAAAGGATTACAACACTCTATTCATAGTAAACCCTCTCAAAAGAGAGTACTTCAGCCTTCCAAATTTTAATTCTAGAAGATACGTACTCAGAGACCTATCCTTTTCCTCTGCCTTTTCCTCTGCGCCACCAGATTGTGTAGTAGTTATTTTGGAGATTACATTAGGGTGTGTTCTTGAGATATCAACGTGGAGCCCAGGTGAAGAGCAATGGAACACAACGAGTTTTCATGATGAGTTTGATTATGTTCTTCCTTGTAAACCTGTTTTTTCTAGTGGAGAGTTCTATTTTTATCGAAAAGGAGGCGAGCTTTTAATTGTCAATCCCTACAAGAAGACTCGGAAAGTTCTTGAAATTGAAGCGCCCATTAAGATGACGCTTATTAAAAGAGTAATGGAATGTCATTTGGTAGATTCAGGGGGAGATTTGATCACGGTGTTTAGAGGACGAACAGCTGATCCTATACGAATCTTCAAGTTGGACCGACTAAATATGGTTTGGAAGGAACTGCATGATATGGGGGGTGTTACACTATTTTTAGACCGTAGAACAACTCTTGCAACATCTTGTCTAGAGAAATTATGCCGTAATCAGATATACATCTCTGAATTTAGCGATATTGACCATTGCAAGAGATGTGCATTCTATTCCTTGGAAACTACAGAATATCACCCAAAGAAACCTAGTAGTCTCACGGCACCAATGAACTGTATATGGATTGAGCCCAACTTGACTACGATGCCCAACAACAACAAAGCCTTTAGTACAACAAGTTGAGGAGGCTAGAAACGAAATCAACCAAAACTGGAGTCGCATAAAGGAGCTCAACTTGATATCTTGGCAAATTTGTCCCTCATTATTGCTAACTTATGATGCCAGCTTGCTACTTACCTTCAATTTGTTTTTTTTTTTTTGAGAAAATTAATTTTCGGACTTGAGATTTCATATATGTTAATCCATCCTGATATTTTTAAAGAACAAATTTATGCACATGCAATATTTTGTTTGTTTGAAATTGCTGGTTATCTTGGTTCTGAAACTTTTGTGTATATTTTTAAAGAACAAGTTTGATTTTCATTTTTTCCAGTTTGACGAATTATTCTGTATAGGGAATGTTTGTGGTTAGCACTTAGCAAGAGGTTAGTAAGAAGTTGTACAAGACTATGGGGTGTGTGCGGATGAAATGATGCTTTGGAACATTCAAGTAAAGAGGAGTTAGAATATTTGTTGAGCAATTTGCACGACAGATATAATTATAATATAACTCATTTTAACTTTTTGCCCATACTGCCTTTAGATAAACCTGTTCTGAACTTTTCTTCCACACTATCTACAGAAGCGCAGATGATATAATTGAGAATTTCATATTATGAGAATAATCAGATCCAATCGGTTAAGGTGATTGAAGACTGAAGAAAGGGGAAGAGTTCACACAGTCACACACGTGGAGAGTGACCCAGTCACAACTTCGCACACACAATTGAGATTTTCCAGATGAGAGAGAGAGAGATGTTAGGTTAGTTTAAACATTTCTACAAACACCTTGTTTCCAAGAGAGCGCAGTAGAAAGAAGAAGACTGGAGTGTGATCAGTAGGAAATAAAAGGTAAAAGACATGTCAATGTGGTGATCTGAGTGTAAAGTTTGATTCTTTCAATACATTAATGGTGGATTGTTCTTCTTCTTGTTATTTCTCTCCTTCTCCCCTTTCTTCACTGTTCTCGCTTCAATTAAGGAGCAGAGAACCCAGTTCTCACCTAGCTCCTTTGGTAATCTGGCAGAGAACCCAGATTTCACTAGCTGGATCTGAAAAGAACAATAATTCAAAGGGAAATGCTGTCCAAATTTCAATGAGTTTGTGTTCTTTGTCATTTTTTCTAAAAAATTGGATCAAAGTGCAAATTGTGAGATTGCTGCCTTGCTTCTTTATATACAGTTCCATAAATAGTTATGAGTTCAATTCTCTCTTAATGATCTGACCAATTGACCATGTTCACTCTTTTAGTGATGGCTGAATATTGAGTAACATCATGTGGTGAAATATTGAATGTTGATTTTTTGTTAAAGCCTAGTATGTAAGTAATTAAGACATAGTTCTTGGCTGGTGTATTTCAATAATTTAATTTAATTTGATGGTTACCTGCATACACCAGATTATATGCTACCTCAAAAACACAAAGTTCACACAAAATTCATATCCAGTCATCCAGAAATTAGGGAATGAAATGAAATGATACTCATGTTTTGTATATTCAAGTATTTCTAGAATTTCTTTTTCAATGTATGTTTTAGTGGTATATCTCTATGTCAGGTTTTATACATTATTTGCATCTGATCACAAGAATGGAGAAACAAGGGCTTGTCTAGCCTCTTCTGTTTCACTCTAATATACAAAATAATTAGGTTCTTTGCAAACCTCTCTGGAACATGATTATAAAATTCCATAGGGTCTGTTATGTAAAGTTCATGTCTAAATTACTACCTTTTTGGCTTGGTTTTATTTTCCTTCAATTTCAATGGTATATTTGTGCTATAAAAATAAAAAAAATCAGGGTTCTGATAAAAAAATGTCGAAGCACCTTGTGAGGTATGAAGCACTGGGCATTGTGCAATTATTATAAATATATGAATTTGGAATGGGGGAATGAACAATAATAAATAGTGCCTTCCTATTTGGATGCCATTGGTTTCGTATGGATGGCTAGGATGGACTGTGATGTGATACTACCACCTACTATTTTGTTCATTATGCAAGCAATAGATTTATACAATATAAAAAAATAAAGGAACAAATTTACCAGAGCCAATCATTTTTATTGAAATGTTGATCCTCAATCCTTTCGTTTGTATAATTAATCGTAAAACGACACGAGATGTACCATGAAAAAATGACTACCAGTGAAAAATAATATCTAATGATATCCTTGACCTTGAACACCCTGATTTGTGTCTGATTTGGTAATCCGGTGAGCAATTGAGATATATAACACTCCTAGGCCAACGTTGCTGAATGTTCATCATATTCAACTTTTTTTTTAAAAGAATATTCAGCTATTTTTTTCCGTTATTGAAAAACCTTCATTTTACCAACATTTTTATTGCTTTTTGGGTATAGTGTGCTTATTTCATACGATTTTGGATGATAATGCATAGCTTTAGACATAAAATAAGTTTAAGTTGTTCATTATCATTGTTTGGACTGTGGAAGTTGGAGTCAAAATTACTAATGGAAAAATGTGGTTACTTTATGGACGTCAAAAATATAAATACTGGAAATTAATAAATTATTAAATCAAATTTGGCAGGGAGATGTTCATCCAAAAAAAGACTGTTTTTATTAAAATTATGGACGCAGTTATCTTAATGTAAAGTTGGACCAAGTTATCTTTGTTAAGAGTGGACGTTGCTCTCAGTATTGCTAGACCATTATACAAAAAGTCATTACAGGTATATGTTAATTGATTTTTTTTCCACACAACAAATTTAATTTAACTGCTGATACAATTGTTTTCGCAACTAATTTAAGGTAATATATATCTATGGTGCATACTAATGTATCAGAGTTTCAATCCATACTAATCTAAAGTCTCGGATCTGCTTCAAAATGACCGATTCATTTGTCCATTATGATCTCTTTATTGAAATCTCCTTATCAACCAAATTTTACATTTTTTTTTCTAATTTTCTAACTATTTATTTAAAAATTTTAGAAAATTATTATTCCAATTTTTACCAAATCCTTAAAAAACATTAGTTTTTAAAAATTATTAATCTAATTTTTACTATTTATTTCGTACTTTTAAAAAACCTCTCATAGAACTTATATGGAACGTCCAATAATAACGGCTTTTAAAAAAACGAAATAAATAGTAAAAAATTTTAGAAAAATGTAAAATTTGATTTCATATATGTTTTCAATATGAAGATTTAAAAAAACCGCTCAAAGAACTTATATCCAATAATAACGGTTTTTAAAAATATGAAATAAATAGTAAAAAATTTTAGAGAAATGTAAAATTTGATTTCATACAAGTTTTGCAATATGAAGATTTAATCTAACGATTTCGATCGGTGGTTTGAAATTTAGTGCGCGAATACGATAATGTTGGATGAACCATATCCGTCATACGTGTAGGACTTTAACATTTCTCTCTCTATATATATGGATGTATTCCTAACCCAGCATATCTAACTTAGCAACATAAAAACAAGAACTACTTTTCGACGGCGTAGTCACCACTTACTTGTTGGCCAAGTTCACTCTTATTGGGATGGCTCTTCCCCACATTGTCGGTGGGTTGGGAGTCTAAGTGAGTGACTGTAATTAACAAAATCCGGCTTAGGATAGCTGATCGTGGCGGAAATTGTTTCCGCCTCTGTAAGAGGGACATAAGTCGTGCTTGGTGGCACGGTGTGCATTGATCAGGTTAAGTATTGAAAAGTTAGCTGATAGAGGCTTTAAATCTGGTATCAAATAAATTTATACATTGTTTTATCTCACTAGTCATTGTGGTAAAGCTAATTAAGGGTCAAATCCAAGGGACGGTACAATTGATTACTAGACTTTACTTTCTCACGAAAGCTAGACAAGACAATTTTTGAGATTTTATGATTTATAAAGACAATTATCTAAAGTGCAAGTAATTAAATTATTTTTGTTTGATTTTTTTATATTGTCTGGACTCTAAATAAATGCAAGAGATGTCCTAGGATTTAGTGTTCATTTAGTTTAGCTTTGAAACTCTTAGTACACGTATTTTCATACGGGCAACAAGGATTTCGGACTGAAATGTATAGATTTCGGACCGAAATCTATATAAGTCGCTCCGAAATATGCTCCAAACTCTCTGTTCTAACTTGATAATTTAATACTATGTTTTGTGAAGATTACTTGTCGACCAGATCTATATCATAGCCTCAGCCGTCGCAATTTTGATTTTGGATGGCACAATAATCTGCAACCTATTATGTACCAAATTGACTACATGACATAGTCAATAATAAGCAACCCGTTACACTTTTTTATTAGCACTTTTTATTTATTTTTTTTCTGCCTCTTTCTTTTCTCCGAAGCCCTCCGCCTCTTTTTTTTTCCCCTCCAAATCCTAAAAACACAAACTTAGATTATTTACCCCGCTCTCTCTTCTTCGTCGGCCTCCCCACGTTCGCGACACCAGCGCCATGGAGAGATTAGAAAACGAGACACCATGGAAAGCTTGCTACAGAGATAAGAACACCCGTCGAGTCCATCTTCGAAGGCATCGTTAACTTTTTTGCGTAGCTCCATATGGGTTGGATTACAAGTGATATTGAGTACATTGGTCATCAGTATATCACCTCGCTACTGCAATTAAGTTAACTTGCATCTGCTCAACTCTTTAAGAACACTCATCTGGTACTATAATCTTCGATTAATTTTTTTCCCTTTTTTTATTCATCTTCGGATCTGGTCCTTCAAGCTTTAGGGTTTTTTTTTTTTTAGTTTTTCCCTATTTTTGTGCTTGATCTTACAATCTGGCCCTTTGTGCTTCTACAAAATTGGACAAGTTATTCACGTTTAGTTTTCAAAAAAAAAAATTATGTTTGTATTTGTCTAATTCATTGTAATTAATTCCTATATTTCTTTGTTAATTACGGTTATTGATTGAAAGTATAAGTTTTTCCATGTATGTATGCATCTGATACTCACCTAGTTATTTGAATGATGAAATGGTTCTAATATGTATCAGCTGAGTTTAAGAACTTAAATTGGGGCATAGCACCAAAGTGAGAAGTCAGTCCCCATCATATATATGTGTCAAATTAATACATTGATGCCAGATGTATTTAAAGAAAAATGAGTAAGGGTAAAATGGTCAAATTGTATAAGATGAAATCATTTCTCTTCTAGTTTCATATAGCATCCGATCACAAAATTCATTTCTCTTCAATTCTTTTTCTATTTATTCTGATCACCAGATTTCATTTTAAAATCATTTCTATTGAACTCTATTCTATTGAATTGAATTGAACTCTTCTGATATTTCATTCCGATCAGACCCTAAATGTCTATGGCTTCTATTGGAAAGGTCATCCATTTTTAAGTATATCCTACCAAAAACTGTCAATTGTAAGAGAGAGAGAGAGAGAGAAAATATGCACAGGTTGCAGTCAAATTAATATTTCTAGTTTAATTGTTTTTATGTCAATTGCATTCTCAACATTTATTTGTTTTTTCCTAGACTGTCATGATGACCATTCTGTCGATTGCACGACTAGCTAACATGATGCAGGGTGTCATCCATGCTAGGGTCTTCAAATTGTTGGAAGCTTTGGATACAAAAACTTGAAACATCTGGGCTATGAATTTTGTTCTCTTGGATAAAGTTAATCCTTATATGGTAAAGTTGGAGGTTTTTGAAATCTGTTAACTTGATAAGCCGGTTATTTATGTAAGCATACTAATTTTTCCTTGACTATCCTCATACGTCATATTGCTTAGCTTTTTAGCAATTTAATTTTGCAACATCCTAAATTGTCTCGGGCTGTAAGTATTTTTTTTCCTTGATTTGATTATTAGATTTGAAGATCTTCAAGTATGACTCTACATCAGTGATGTATGTCCAAAAGTTTGACTTTAATTATCTTGTATTACGACTTTTTTGATGATCCTTATATTTCAGTTCTTATCTATTTCAAACTTCAAAGCTAATAGAAAGAGGTTAGTAAAATCAAAGTTTCATTAGCCTTTTGTGAATGTCAAGGACATTAGGGAAGGTATTAAATTTTTTTGTTGTGTTCTATTATTCACCATGCAGAGAGTGCTTACAATGGAGAAGGTAATGGGGACAATGACGTCTCAAACCGTCAAGTAGTTTTATTAAAAGTGGGAAGTGGTATCACTTATTGTTGTCACTGTAGTTGAACATTCTGATCAACAATCCTCAAGTAGTTTTACTAAAAGTGGTATCACATAAGCAACAGTGTTGTCATTGTAGTTGAAAATTCTGATCATCAGCAGTCATAAAATAATATTACATTTTTAAATTCCTATAGAAGTTCAAGGGCATTTTATCCATTTATACTTGACTATGGTACCACACAACCAATGGATATTAGTCGTGATTAGTCCAAAAAAGCTATGCTATCTGAAAAAAAATAATATTTCCATTGAACTTTGCATTTGTGCTGATTTTGTTAGCATGACATATAGTAAGTTCATATATAGGTATAAATCTCACCATTTTACTTCATTAACCAGTTGTACAAGCTATGAATTATGATTGGTATGTGTGTAGCATCAGTTCATCTGCAAAATTTCAAACCTACTGGATCGAATGTGAAAACAAAAGAATCGGATCCAATATAAATCCTGCTCTTTTAAAAACGCTTTTGAGGATATATAATATACGAGTGTGATATGCACCATCCGACCAAAAAACATCCAAAACATCCACCATCACTAGAGACAACAACATGGACTTTCTGGGAGCCCAAATCCTTATTTTTCGCTAGCTGACATAAAAAAATTTTCGAAATTTTTTTTTATTTTTTTGCGCGCTGACGTCATCAAATGGACGGATTTTGTGTTCAATTAGATGCTTCAAGGGATGAGTTAAACTAATTATGTGTAAAATTAGATGCAGTGATAATATGAAGTTTTAGGTTTTTGTATTCAGTTAAACATCTCAAGGGATTACTTACATGAACTACGTGTTCAATTAGATACATCTCATAATTGAATGTTCATATTTTTGTGTTCAGTTAAACACGTTAAGGAATGAATTTAAAGTGTTTATGTGTTCAGTTAGTTGCAGCAGAAATTTGGTTTTGTAGTTTTTTCTGCTTAGTTTAACACGTTAAGGGATGAGTTAAATTGAGTTATGTGTTCAGTTAGATGCATTGGTAATATGACGGTTTAGTTCTGATATGACGTAAATATGAATATTTAAAACAACAAAATAAACACTTACAACAACAAAACGAAGAGACACAAATATTAATTAAATAAAAAAATAACATAAACAAATAGAACAAACAAACTAAACATTTACAACAACAAAGCGAATATTTACAACAATAAACTGAACACATACAACTATCATTAGTAAGAAATAAATGATCATATTCAACATACAAATTGAACACTTATAACAACATATTTAATATATGCAATAAACAAAGTGAATAGATACACTCCTTAGCTCCTTAATCAGTAATCAACAATTGCAAACACAAAATCTCCAACAACACCGCATAGCTTCTCAATTCTTCTGATTCTGAAAAAAAAGAGAAGGAATAAATTAACAAAATTTAAAATTGTAATCGCAAAACTAAGATTATTAATATTATCAAAGTCTAATATATTGATCTAGTAATATCTTTTGTTACAGAACTGACTTAAGAACAGCATAAACAATTAATCTATTAGAGATACTAACTTAACAATATGATGACTAACTAATCTATTAGGGAAACTAAACAATTAATTAGTATATTTGGATCATATTCAAAAAATTAAAATTGAAGAACGATAAAATGTGAATGATAATTTATTTCAGAGAATTGCCTTTAAAAAGTTCAATTAAGAAAAAAATGCTTTTTGGATGGTATAATTTGAGAACTTTTGGCATTCAACTTAGAGACTTGGTAGATGTTGTCATGCTGACCAGACCCCACGTAGACAAAATATAACGATAATTCTAGTAAATTCACTGATAATTGCTTTAAATAAAGGGTAATTAGTATATACCATCCACTCTCTTAGCATCCAAAGCATGACTTTACTGGACCAGCGACTGGCCCACTTCTATATATACTCTGAAACCTCCCCCCCCCTCTCTCTCTCTCCAAACCTAGCCGCATGGTTTTTCTCTTCTCTCGTGTCGCTCCAGATCTGCTCTCTTGCGTATTTTCCTTGACCTTGTCGAAGATCTACCAAAGCGCAAGGCATCTACTCTTGCGCGCGAGAGATGGGTTGACGAGGTTTCGCCTCTTCCCTTCTCAGATCTACCTCTCTCGCCTTCGACTTAGTTCTCTTGCCTTGCTTTCCTTGTCAGGTTTGTGTATTTTTTTGCTTGTTTCTTTCAATTTAGTAAAGGTTTTTACCTATAGTTTTAATTTAGTTTTGACTATTCCGTGAACTTTTTCTCCTTTTTTGAGCATTTGTGTTGTTTCGTTAGTAAATCTATTTGTGGTTGCTCACACAATGCAATCGAGTTATATGTAATGGGATGTATAGATTTAGTGTGACAAAATTGAACATTTCGAGTCGTGTAGATCCTGATTTGATTGTATTTGTCCCTTTGGGAGTGGTTCGAATCGGTAATGAGAAGTTGAATTCCTTAAAATTAGGATTACTTTTTTCTTGTGAAGTGAAGTTTAATAACTCGTGCTGTTTTGTCATTGGTTTTCTAAATGATTTTTCAAATCTTATGAGATGTTCGAACTCCTGAATATTTTTGTGAACTTTGTTGTATTAGAATTGAGAAAAGAATTGTTCTGATTAGATCACTTATTGATGTTACATTGAGGAATTGTTTAGCGTGCTTTATTTACGGGTGTGATATGCACCATCTAACAAAAAAAGCATCCACCATTACTAGAGACAATAAAATGGGATTTCTGGAAGCCCAGGCCCTGATTTTTCGCTCGCTAACATCATCATTTTCGCTCGATGACGTCATCAAAAATTTGTTTTGCGCGCTGACGTCATCAAATGGATAGATTTTTATGTTCAGTTAGGTGCGTTAAGAGATGAGTTAAACTAATTAAGTGTTCAATTAGATGCAGTGATAATATGAAGTTTTAGGTTTTTATGTTCAATTAAATATCTCAAGGAATTAATTACATGAATTATGTGTTCAATTAGATGCATCTCAAAATTGAATTTTCGTATTTTTGTGTTCAGTTAAACACGTTAAGGGATGAATTTAAAGTGTTTATTTGTTCAATTAGTTGCAGCAGAAATTTGATTCTGTAGTTTTTTGTGCTCAGTTCAACACGTTAAAGGATGAGTTAAATTGAGTTATGCGTTCAGTTAGATGCATTGGTAATATGACGGTTTAGTTCTGATATGATGTAAATATGAACATTTAAAACAACAAAACAAACACTTACAACAACAAAACGAAGAGACAAAAATATTAATTAAATAAAGAAATAACATAAACAAATAGAACAAACAAACCAAACATTTACAACAACAAAGCGAATATTTAAAACAATAAACTGAACACATACAACTTTCATAAGTAAGAAATAAATGATCATATTTAACATACAAAGTGAACACTTATAACAATATATTTAACATATGCAATAAACAAAGTGAACAGATACACCCTTTAGCACCTTAATCAGTAATCTACAATTGAGCCCAGAAGGCTCAATGGGGCCAGTAGAAACTCGAATCCTAATTTTTCCATATGATGCAATATATGCCAACAATATGATCACTTGTCTGACAAGCTTCAGCTCCTAAAGACATGATAAAAATATATAATAAAAGAGTCAATAACAAAGAAAAATAGAACTACAGGTTTACTGGACCTAAAAGGGGACTACAGTTAGCTATAATAGAATAGAGAATAATAACAAGGACACTGATAAGAACCTAATTTGGAAGTCATTTCAGTACTGTACAATAATATCCATATAGAAAGAAATAGACTGCATTGCGAATAAAAAGGAGCTATGGTACCAAATAAGAAGCTAACAACTTTCTGACTGTGTATTTAAATTTCTAAAGAAATAGTAATATCAAAGGGCGGAAAAATATCTTCTGAACAAGAAATAAGAATGCTTGACATGACCCTCAACATCACCCTCATCTTCACTGCCGTCAACCCGACTAAAGTTGGTATTCGATATGGTTCCACTGATTTCAAGGTCATGTACCACGGCGTGCCGCATGGCGTTGCGGTCGTGCCTGGGTTCGAACAGCCCGCGCATAGTTCGCAGGTGGTGAGGAGCACTGTTAGTGTTGATCACTTCGATGTGACGCAGGGCGGTGCGCTGGATTTGGTTAGGGATGCGACTGTTAATGATCGAGTTGAACTCGGGATCAATGAAGATGTTGGCGCCAGGATTCTCGTGCTTGGCCTCACTTCTCCTAGGGTTCAGGTGATTAGATTTCACTACTTTTCATTTATTTAATTTAATTTCAATCTTTTGGAATTGGCATAGATCGTTCGGTTAATTTCTGTAATTGAATTCAAGATCTAATCTCTTAAATATGATTTTTGTATTTTAGAATTGTAGATCTGAAATTTTCATGCCTTGTTATACTATTACTGTTGTTTTGTTTATAATAGTGTCTTTGATGTACATTCTGGTATACCTGAATAAGCAATTCAGTCAGATCATCTTATTTTATTATGTATTAAGTTAGTACTTTTAAGGGATCATATTATTTATTATGTATTTTTTAAAAACTTCACATGACATGAAATGTTTAAATATTATTAGAGCACTTAATTCGTAATTGATCTTAATTGTATTTTGTTTAGTTTGTGTTGGAATTAGAGGACATGACGAGAAAAGTTGTGCGAAATCTATTGAAGGAGGAGTTGATGAATTGTGTTAGTTTGTAGTGGTTAAAACTGTGTAAGATTTGTGTTATTATTAATGGATGTTATTATTAATAGAATTGTTCAGTTTGTTGAAATAATGGATATTATTCGTAATAAATGACCAGTGTTCAAATTACGGATGCATCTAACTGAACACATAAACAATTTTAATTTATCCCTTAACCAGTTTAATTGAACACAAAAACTACGAAATCAATTTTCTGCTGCAACTAACTAAACACATATATATTTAAATTCATCCCTTAACATGTTTAAGTGAGCACAAAAAACTACAAAATCAAATTTCTGCTGCCACTAACTGAACACATAAACGCTTTAAATTTATCCCTTAACATGTTTACTTGAACACAAAAATATGAAAATTCAATTTTGAGATGCATCTAATGGAACACATAATTCATTTAATTAATCCCTTGAGATGTTTAACTGAACACAAAAACCTAAAACTTCATGTTATCACCGCATCTAATTGAACACATAATTAGTTTAACTCATCCGTTAACGCATCTCGCTGAACATAAAAATCCGTCCATTTGATGATGTTAGCGCGAAAAAAAAATTGATGACGTCATCACGCGAAAATGATGACGTCAAGGAGTGAAAAATCAGGGTCTGGGCTTCCAGAAAGTCCATTTTGTTGTCTGGTGATGGTGGATGTTTTTTGGTTGGATGGTGCATATCACACCCGTAGAGTTACCTATTCATATTCTCGATATAAATGCCCTTATTTCTGTTTTACAAATGGTGTGAACTCTGAAGTAAGAAGCACAAAGTATTTGATCTCTGAATAAAAATTGTTTTTACTTCTATAATATGATCTTGTTCTTCGGATCCTATGTATAATATAGGATTCGTTCATTCGAAAAACAGGATTATGGTTGCGAGTTGCGACCAACCTTAACACAGTTACACAGTAGGCCACAGAATATTACAACATAAATATTTTTGGAAATTTTGAGGGGAAATTGAGTGCACTTCGGTCCCAGGCTTGCTCTGTTAACTCGTTTGTATGTTTGTAAATGCTATTTTTTTTTTTTTTTACGGAAAAATGGGATATAAACTCTTTAATTTTCTCTATTAGAAAATAAATCACTCTAATCTTCATATTCATAAATAAACCCTCAAATCCTGGTTTGGTTTGCATGAAAAATAAATTCTTCTCATTGGTTTTGATCATATTTTAAACAAAAAGAAAAAATATCAGATTTATTAAATATGACAAAAATACTCCTGTCCTAACCCTACACACTTCCTTCATCCTGCCTAGCCCATGTACTGTCCGTCCATCTTCTCCCTCTGGCAATACATAAAAGCAAGCTAAATTCCTATTTTATTCTTTTCATACAAAAAAAAAAAAAAACTCTTTACGCTATATTATTTTCAAAGGTGATTTTTTATGCCACTCTTAATATTTGAAATTAGAGATATACCATCACTAAACAATAAATTATTTTTATGTCACTGTAAAATAGTAATAATAATTAGATTTATGCCATCAGAAAATTGATAGGCCATTTTGCCCTTTTGAATATGCAATTGTAAAACAATATTAAATAGATATATGCCATCCTAAAAGAAATAATTACTTTTATTTCATTACCAAGGTTTTAAAATGTGATTTGTGCAGTTTAGCGGTTGGGTGATAATTTAGCCTTTATCGGTGATAAAACGGCGATAGAATGGATAAAACAGTGATATAACGGATGAAACGGTTGTGCGGTATGAATGAAAATCTAGATAAAACTGCGATAAAATAGAAAAAATGGAGTTTTTTTAAAAGCTTGTTCATTACAAATCAATATAAATTATTAGTTTTACGCCAATGTAAAATAAAAATAAATAAATAAAATTTATGCCATTGATGCATAAAATTATCTTACCTCATGTGCGTGTGCGGCATCCTTTTTATTTTTTCTTGATTTCCGTAAGTTTTTTTTTTATAAAAAAAATCAATCTAATAAGAGGGAGAGGTAATTTTTGGTATTATTTAAAATATAATAGAATTTAGAGTGGAAAATTTCAAATTAGTTATGCTTTGAAAAAATAAAATTAATGGCATAAAACTAATTTCAGCAATTTTGTAGTGGCACAAAACTAGTTTGGAATTTAAGAATGATATTTTAGAATTATTAATTTTCAATGATGGCATATATCTAATTTTTCCTATTTTGAAATAACATCGCACCTTCTTTTATATACAAAATGGTCAATTGAGTAATTATTATATTTTATTAAAAATCTTTATAAATTCAAATTTTTAATATAACCGCTGAAATAATGATTCTAAATTAATTTTTTCAACGATTTTATTTCAAATTTCAATTTAAAATGATTTTATATTCTAAGGTGGAAGAAATGGAGAATCCGGAATTAGTACTTCTATTTAGTAAATTTTACAGTACGATCCGGGTCCCTCATATTTGTAGCACTAAAACTTGGTACCTTTTTATTTTTATCTTATTCCGAAAAAAATGTGACTTTGTTATAATAAATATAAATCCACGATAGTATTAACGAACGGACATTTAACTGAAGTGGCGCAATTTCCCTGAGACCCTCAAAATTATATAAAGACACGTTATCTTTTAGCGTATCTCTACTACTTATAAAAGTATCAATCCAAAGGTCTATCCAATTTTGAGTCCAAAGGGTGTTAAACTTGTTAACAATTTGCAATATAGATCATAGATTACTTATGATCTGATCAGATAAGTGGTCTGGATTTAATAACGATACCAAAGATTTAAACTTTTGCTATAGAGTCATGTTAACATTTGCGGAGCGGAGTCGCGCGAGAATGGATTTTCGAAATTTGTTTCCATGCACATGGGTGTTCGATTCTCCAATTGAACAGATTATTATATTTATTTTCCTCGCTAGCGCTTCTTTTTTTGTCTTATTATTATTACATCTTTGCTCTCCTCCGAAAATTCACAGAAATGGAAACGCTCCCCCTCTCCCTCCTTTCTACCTTAATCAGCAATACCAAAAGAAGACAATAAAAAATATTAGAGATGCCTTTTCTTCTCTTCTCCGTATGCCTAATCAGCACAATTAGGCGGCGTGATCTCCTTCGCTAGGGTTTGTACAGAGAGCCAGCGCCGCTCGTCAAATCTTCGCAAGGTTTGTCACTGTTCGTCGCCCCTGCGTTACTTATTTATTTATTTATTTTGCGCTTTTCGTTGAAATCTCTATTCTAGACGGCTCATCTAGGTTTTATATCTGCCTCGATTGTGGAAATCTTTGTTAGGTTTGGCGCTGAGCAAAAATGTTAATTTCGCTGCCTTCCATTCTGAGCTAACCATTCAAATTTCATTAGGATTTCTCATTTTGTTTATAATTTTTCCAGATTGAGCCCATGTCGGCGGGCCTCTTCTCCTCCTCTTTGGACAAGATGATGATGTCAATCGAGACGAGCATCTCTTTCTTTCACAGGACAGATTATTGATATTCATTTCCGCTCCTCTCCTTCTTCGGCAACATGGCCTTGATGTGTAGCCAACTCGCTTTCTTTCCCTACTTTTATCTCCGCTTTCTCTCTCTATCTCTATCCTTCTAGCTGTTCAACATGTTTGTTCTGAGATCGACATGGCGCCCATATCTTCTTTACGAAGTCCAAGAAGGTGTTCTTTGGCAATCAATCACCAGGTTCGTGTATGACGGGTTCGACAACACTTAGCAGGTTTGATCGATCACTTTTCTATTCGATTCATTGAAATGCCACATATGTATGATCGATTTGTGATAGATTAGTATTGCCTTTGAAGGGATCAGATCTATTTTGTTTGATCTTGCTTCCAATAAATCTCATTCTTAGTTATTTTGTTTTCAATTGATATTTGCATCACACCTGAAATTGATGGAGATGGGATCTGTGCAATATATGCAAATAGATGAAATCATGATAATTGGTGAAATCTCACTATTCTTTTTAAAACTAACATGCCACTAAGGAAGATAAATGGATCGCAGTTACTTATATTGTTTCATTTATAAATTATTTTCTAACTGGTTCCATGATATTTTTCCTGTGCATCATTGTAAAAGAAAACATATATGGCTTATTAGTGAAGGGATACATAAAACTTGTAACAAAAAAATAGCCACTGATTTGCGAAAATTTTTGGTTGATTAGCTTGAAATTGATAAAGTAGTGTGGGTATTTGATGTATTTTCTAACACACGAAAATTATCTCCGTAATTTGTAAATGCTCATTTTTCCTTTTGTATATTGTTATTTAATGTGTGCTGCTGAAAACAGGATTTTGAGATGGTGGAGGTGATATAGACATTGAGAATTGCTTGCAGGTAATTTAATTATCAATTACTATTTCTTTTGAAAATTAAAGGTGTCATTTGAATTATTTTTTCAAAAATGAATGAAGTGTCAGTATTTTCTTTTTTCGCACAGGCTTTTATTGGAGTAGACCATAACCTGAACTCATTAATAATTGCATTCAGAGCCACCCAAGAAAAAAGGTTGGATATTTGACAAAGTGCACATGATCAAAGTACCATTTTATTTACTTATTTAATTTTTACTGTTTTTGTAATTTAGCATAAAGAACTGGACTAAAGATCTATTCTCGATACAACTTGATCTCAATTACCCTAGAATGGTGGGAGCAAGGGTTATTTTTCTTTTTTTTTTAATGAAAATTGAATTCTTCTATTAATTTTGAATTTAATTCAATGCTTTGTTCAGACTATAATGCCCTCTGTTCAGACTTTTGTACACGAACGAACACTCCTACGCAAATTTATCTCGGTGCTTAACAAGATCTGATCCTCTCTCCACTATTGTTCACCACGTCTCCATACTCGACCAAGCGCCAGCAGCACCACTCCACACCGCCTCTGATGCAGGAGAAACCTCTTTCTTAGTTCAATTGACCTGACTACCTATTAAAATTCCATTTAATAGGTTTCCTTTTCTCATCGCATATCGCTTCTTCCCTCAGAGATTTGCAACCTAAGGTTACAATTATGTTTCGCTCCCCGCCAAACGACCTGGAGGTACTTACTTCCCTCAAACTGCTCAATTAAAAACACTGATCTATCTCTAATTGTGAAAATTTTACTAAACTGAGTGTCGAAGCCTTGAGGTACTAATTGATTCTCACTTTACCAACTCTTTTGCTAGATCCGCTCCTTAATTACTAGCTCTCCTGTTGTTTATACTCATTCAATTTTCTGTGCAATTCGGGGTATAAATTAAGTTTGAAATACTGAATTAGGAATCTGATTTAATTAGTTTTTTTTTGCTTTATTTCAGAGATTCACCTTGTACTGCCTGTTCAATCAGAGAACAACCGAAATTATTTTTTGAAGCGGAGTGAGTGGATTGAATAACGCAAGCATGGCGCAAAGTAAATGGTATGCTGATAAGATGTAAGGATTTAGCCTGGACCCCTACTCTGGCTGGTTTGTACCTTTCTTTGAGATTAGTCAGATTCATTTGGATAGATTTCGATATATAGTTGTAGTGAACTAATAATTTAGGGGAAATACAGGGAAGCCCTAGCATAAAATGCATAAGCGACAGACTTTTTTCCGATTAAGAAGAAGGGTTCAAACCCACTTTTCTCATTTACCTTTCTAAAATGCATAAGCTGGAACTGGATTTCAAACCTGACAACGACAACAATTAGCAAGCACACTTTTTAATATAATGTTTAAGAATGAAGTAATTTGAAAGAGAGATCTAATTATTATATATCTTAAAATTGATTTGCCTTTACCTACGGATCTTTAGAAAAATTAATGTATTCTGATTTTTCTCTCATTAATTTTGGAATTATGTTTGATTTTCATGACACAAGCTTTCGTATTATGTAATTTTAATTTGTGTCTTTCTTTATTCAGTGGCTAAAACTGAGTAAAGGACTATTAGAGCCAAAAATTTCCTTAGAAAGAGCATATTTTAGAAGGCAACGGTTGATTATTCTTGAGGTGGATGTACTTAGCTTGTCAAATGCATGGGTGCTCAGAACTCAACTGGCAGTTGTGTTGTACCACACTCTATATATGTCTGTATAACAATTTCATAGTGGCCTTGACAGCATGACACAAATGAAATGCTCCCTTTCAATCTCAGCTATACAAGCAAACCTATATTAGTTAGGATAACAATTAGCATCTTTAATTTTCTATGTAAAGGCATTGTAAACTTTGTACATTAATAAGCAACACAATATAATAAATTATTTTGAGCAAACAATCATTTTATCTATTTTTCCCAATCCTTGTATTTTCTAATTTGAATGTGCCTTAATGCACCTCCATCGTGATATTTATAATTTCTTATACCTTGTATTTGTACTACATTTGTTAGTGCCATATATGTTTATGATTTCTTAAAGATAATGATAATTTATTTTGGAGGAGTTGAATGAAGAAGAGGAACGTAAATGGAATGCCAAGGCACAGCAGAAGGCATGGCCAAGTACAAAGGAGATGCAAGAGTACAACAAATCCAAGCCAATGAGGCATACAAGGATTATTGTTAGATTCTTTAGGAATTAACAAGTTAAGTCATTTTAGATTATAGATTGTTTTCCAAATCGAGTGAGATATTTTCATGTACCGGTGATCAATTGCTTATATCCTTTCTTATTTGATACCAATTGTTACCTTACATGCTTCCCTGTTGTGGTCGAATAGCTGGAGAGAGTATTAATAATAATTTTGCATAATGTTTATTCTATTTGTGCTTCCTGTTAAGGTAGTGGTTTTTTTTTTTTTTTTTTTTTGAAACTTTGACAGCCGCTGCCAAAGGGCTGTTAAGGTAGTGGTTGTCATATAAGATTGCTAACTTTTAAGTAATCTAATTTATAGAAGGAATTGTTTTTATTAGGTTTCTTTAATCCATTCCGATATAAGTTTAGGATCGCAGATGAATCATTCCTTCTATTTCTCCTCTCTAATGTGTGATTTCTGAATTAAAGAAAGGACAAAAAAAAAAGAGCGCAAATTAAATTCTTGTTTAGTTTTGTAGCTGCTTTTAAGGAAATTTCTCAGCGAATGAGGAATGGATAGTAAAAGTGCTGAGCGCACTCTATCACGACTACAAATATTTGCATTCCATCTATTGATATAATGGAGATTCTCCTCTAATGGACCAAATCTCATGCGCTGTTGTGTTGGAGATGACTGGAGTACGCTGAGAAACCTAGCGGGTTTGTACCCAATACTATAAGGTCTCCATCAATAAAAAAAATAGAACCCGACTCATGTATGTTTTTTTAATGACTAAAAACAGGAGTTGATTAATTTTAATAGGTATTATCACTATCTCCGTTGCAAAAGTGAAGCAAGCGATGCAATGTTATTTATCATCTTATATTATTTTTTTAATGATGCAAGTATATTTTTATGTGAAATTATTTAAAGATACATGCTTGCTTTAATCCTTTGCCCGCAATTCTTTATGTCAAATTCCTTCATATTTACTATTATGTCAAATTCTCTTGTATTCTTCACTAACAAAGTACAAAAGAGATATTAAAATTTAAGTGAAAGAAACGACATATATACAAAAGAGATATTAAAATTTATGCCAAATTCTCTTGTATTTTTCATCGAATTATTTTTTTTGAGTTGTTCACATGTCTACTTTTATTTATTCTATTTGTTTGAATTGGTGAATACTATTGCTACTGTAAGCACCGATCATGACAACGTGGATCTTAAATATTGAAAATGAAAAATAGATCCTTGTTCGCCCACACATTGGGTGGGCACTGCTGCTAGTAAGTATAACCAACTAACCAAGTCGGAATCTAACAAATTCCCTCCAAAGTTAGCAGATACTGTCAAAATGGATAGTTTCAGCTGATATATTATTTAAAAAAAATTTGTGTATATGTCAGTTCATGTCATAACACTACACCAAAAAAGATTTTTAGTACCAGACTATTAGTACCGGTTTTTAAGAAAACCGGTATAAATAATACATGGTGGCAAATTGGTAATTCTCAGTATATATTTTTAGTACCGGTTTTTAAAAAAAACCGGTACTATATTTCCGGGAAAAGAAAAGAAAAAACGCATATATTTTAGTACCGGTTTTTTTAAAAAAACCGGTACTAAAAATGTATTTTAGTACCGGTTTTTTTATAAAAAAACCGGTACTAAAATATAGCCGTTTTTTTACTTTTACGGCAACTATTAGTACCGGTTTTTTATAAAAAACCGGTACTAATATTCCGCAGAATTTCACATCTACCTCTGGCCTCCTTCTCCACTCTATCTCCTTCACTCTCTCATAAATTGTTCTTGGCCTTTTCTTTTCCCCTCTAAAACCGAGAATATTTTTGTGTTATCCAAAAGCACATAAAAAATAGCTAAAAATAAAAAAAAATTCCGAAAAATAGAAAAATCAGAAGGGAAAGCAAAGGAGATCTACGAGAAGCTAAAATAATTCTCATTTTGAGGTATATTCTTTGTTTTTTCTGTATTTTATTTATAACTTTGTAATTATATGCATATTTTTTATTTTTTATTGTTTTTTTTTATTTCAATCTAATAAAATAGAAAACGGAAGAGAAAGAGAAAAGGTTATTTAAATCGAAGAGGAGGAAAAGGAAGAAAACACAATTTCGGTAATTTTTTATTTTAATCTTGATTAATTTTAATTCGATAATTTATCAATTTGTACATGCATATATATATCGTTAATTTGGCATTTGCATTTATTAGTTGTATTGTCATATAGGACCAAATTGCCGGAATTTAAACTATTTTAGGTCGTGCCCGTCCGAGATTAATCCATTAGGGATTAATCTTGGATAGTACTCCCGGTCGGGAGTACTGCTCTTTGGATATTCTGTCTCATTTAGGAAAGCGAGTTGTACGTTAGATGCAGTGTGTTGTGTGAGAAAAATTCGACAGTGTTTTCTCTTATGTTCCCACGGATACGTACGCACGAGCAATCGTGTGTTAGCGTATTCAGGGAACATAAGGGGAAATGCTGTCGAATTTTTCTCAGACAACACACTGCATCTAACGTACGCTCGTTAATGAGACGGAGTATCCAAAGAGTGGGCTAGGATGGTAACCGGTCCAAAAACCTATTGTGATGCATGCATTGAACCTACAAATCATAAATCCTGACATTTTTTATATATATTTCTATCTACACAGATGGATCTGAGGGAGAAATACATATATGAGTATTCGAGAATATCGGATGAATTTGTTGGAGTTGTTGAAGAATTCCTTAAATGTGCAGAAGACCATCGGAAGTTGACTGGAAAGCCCAGAATATTATGTCCTTGTAAAAATTGTCTTAACTTTGAGAGACAAGATGGTAAAGTGATTAGAGCACATCTGATTCAACGTGGATGGATGACAACACCTAAATACCTCCGGTGGGTTTTACATGGAGAAAAATTGAAAGAAAATTTAGATGCCGGAACGAGCATTAATGTATCTGATATTTTTGAAAATACTGTACAAAATAATTGTATGGATGATGCAGGGGATAATGTAATTGTGGGTGATGATATAGAAAATTTAAGTGAACAACAATATCAATGTGATGATGATAATAGAGAAAATGATTTGGATGAAATGATGAATGAATTACCCGGTGATTTTATCGATGATGTTCCTGATGTGTTTGAAAAGTTGGATGAAAACTCTCATATACCCTTATATCCCGGTTGCAACGAAGATAAATTTTCCAAAATAAAAATAGTTTTTAAGTTGTATAACCTGAAAGCTAAGAATAATTGGAGCGATAAGAGTTTCACATCTTTGCTCGGTCTTTTGCGAGAAATGCTTCCAGCAGATAATACATTACCCGATACAACTTATAAGGCTAAAAAATTACTATGTCCTTTGAAATTGGAAGTAGTGAAAATTGCAGGTTGTCCGAATGATTGCATACTATTTCGTAATGAGTACGAGAGCCTCCATAAATGTCCAAAATGTAATGCATCTCGGTACAGACAAATGGACGGTGAATTGGATAATGAAGAAGATAGTGGTAAGAAGAGACCAGCTGCGAAAATATTGTGGTATCTGCCAGTAATACAAAGGTTTGAGCGTCTTTTTAGTAATTCAAAAGATGCTAAACTGTTGAGATGGCACGCGGAAGTCAGAAAGAAAGATGGAAAACTCAGACATCCAGCAGACTCACCCCAGTGGAACAACATTGATAGTTATTTCACGGATTTCGGCAGTGAGCCTAGAAATTTGAGATTGGGATTATGCACGGACGGAATGAATCCTTACGGCCTCATGAGTACAAATCGAAGCGTATGGCCTGTTTTGTTGGTTATTTACAACCTTCCTCCATGGTTATGCATGAAAAGAAAATATCTGATGATGTCGTTACTCATTTCTGGTCCAAAACAACCAGGAAACGATATAGATGTGTATTTAGCTCCGTTAATAGAGGATCTTGATATGTTGTGGAAGGACGGAGTGAGGGTTTTTGATGCACATTCCAAAAGTTATTTCACCTTACGTGCGATGATATTTTGCACAATTAACGACTTTCCGGCATACGGAAACTTATCAGGTTACAAGAATAAAGGAGAAAAAGCATGTCCTGTTTGCATGGAGGAAACACATTCGATATGGCTATCGAATTGTAGAAAAACAGTATATTTGGGACATCGTAGGTTTCTTAGCCGTCATCATCCCTATCGCCGACAACCTTATAAAAATAAATTTGATGGCAACACCGAGACCCGTCGGGCACCTATACCAAAAACTGGAAGACAAACTTATGAACGGGTGAAAGATCTTAAAATTCAATTGGGCAAACCATTTGCGAATAGAATTCCAGAAAAGTGCTTTTGGAAGAAGAAGTCTATATTCTGGGACCTTGAATACTGGACGTATTTAGATGTCAGGCATTGCTTGGATGGGATGCATATCATCAAGAACATTTGTGAAAATCTGGTTACTTTAATTTTGAATGCTCAAGGAAAAGTAGATAATGTTAATGTGAGAAAAGACATGGTAAAAATGGGAATTCGATTGGAACTAGCTGCAAAGGAAGATAATAGTAAGAAACGGGATTGGTTACCTAATGCTGTTTATACTTTAACCAAAAAAGAGAAACTCAGTTTGTTGGAGTGTTTGAGGTCTATTAGAGTTCCAACTGGTTATTCCTCAAATATTTCACGGAAGGTGTCAATTAAAGATATGAAATTGATTGGAATGAAATCACACGATTATCACGTGTTGCTGACCCAGTTGCTTCCTGTTTCAATTAGAGCATGTTTTAAAGAAGAAGTTCGAAATTCTATCACTAAGTTGTGTTTTTTTTTCAATAAAATTTGCTCTAAAGTGATCGATCCTGAAAAACTGAATCAGTTAGAAACCGATGCGGTTCAAACCATATGCGAGTTGGAGATGCATTTTCCCCCCTCATTCTTTGTTATAATGGTGCATTTGACCATTCATTTAGTCAGGGAGATAAAACAGTGCGGTCCGATATTTCTGCGATACATGTACCCTTTTGAAAGAGCAATGGGTCAATTGAAAGGGTTAGTGAGAAGCAGATCTCGACCCGAAGGAAGTATGGTTGAAGGATATGTGGCAGAAGAGGTTATTGACTTTTATAATGATTATTTAGATGGAGTTAAACCGATTGGCCTCCCAAAAAATAGACACGAAGGTAGACTTCTAGGGAAAAGCATAATTGGTATGAAAGTAATTACAATGGATCTTGCAAAAAGAGAAAAAGCACATCTTAAAATTCTCCAACAGATCGCCGTTGTGTCTCCTTATGTGAATGAACACATAGCCGAATTGCGAGAACAGAACCCTCAGAGATCAGAAAATTGGATCACCAAGGAGCATAACAAAAGTTTTGTAAAATGGTTTACAAATAAAGTAAGACAGTCCAGACCTTCAAATGAAACGGTGAAATGTCTTGCTAGAGGTCCTAACGCCAATGTGCAAACCTATCAAGGGTACGACCTGAATGGTTTCACTTGGTATACAAAGAAACAAGATGGAAAAAGCACAGTACAAAACAGCGGAGTCACAATAGTAGCCATATCAAGTGATGGAACATCATCAGAGCCGTATTATGGGTGGATTGAAGAAATTTGGGAGTTTGATTATAATGCATTTAAAATACCAGTGTTTGAATGCAAATGGATGCTGAAAAGCGGCGTCAAAACTGATAAAAACGGATTTGTAACCGTTGATTTCAAAAAGTTAGGATATGCTGATGATCCTTTTATACTTGCAAACAAACAAGCAATGCAAGTTTTTTATATTGCTGATCCGGTTGACAAGGGACGACATGTGGTACTTTCCGGAAAAAGACGCATTGTCGGCGTTGAAGATGTCGTGGATGAAGAAGAATATGACCAATTTGATGAAATAGCACCATTCTCTACAGGTATATATAATTAAATATAAATCTAGAAAAATTATTGAAATAATTAAATGTAATAAGAAATTTCACCAATTTGATATGTACATATATATTATTATTCACAGGTATAGACGGGACACCGCAACCAATTGAAGAGTTAACAAGTAACTTGCGTTCCAATCAGGAAGAAGGCATTTGGGTAGATCGACCGAAGTCACCAAAAAATAAATAAAGTTGAAAAAAATGAAATAGGTAAATTAACGAGAGTTCAAGACTATTGTATCTTTTTCCATTTTCATAGTCCTTTTTCATGTAATATTTATTACAATTTATACTTTATTTCATTTTCATAGTCCTTTTTCATTTTCGTAGTCCTTTATTACAATTTATTTGGTTTATAATTTAATCTCGGAAATTAAATAATTAACTTAAAAAAACAGAAAATATTTTAAATAATTTAATTTATTTGGTTTATAATTTAATATTATAAATTTATTAATGAATTTAAAAAACAGAAAATATTGTAAATAATTTAATTTATTTGGTTTATAATTTAATTTCAGAAATTTATTAATCAATTTAAAAAACAGAAAATATTTTAAATAATTTAATTTATTTGGTTTATAATTTAATTTCTGAAATTTATTAATCAATTTAAAAAACAGAAAATTTTTCAAATAATTTAATTAATTTGGCTTATAATTTAATTTCAGAAATTTATTAATCAATTTTAAAAAACAGAAAATATTTTAAATAATTTAATTTGTTTGGTTTATAATTTAATTTCAGAAATTTATTAATCAATTTAAAAAACAGAAAATATTTTAAATAATTTAATTTATTTAGTTTATAATTTAATATTAATAATTTATTAATGAATTTAAAAAACTGAAAATATTTTAAGTAATTTAATTTATTTGGTTTATAATTTAATTTCAGAAATTTATTAATGAATATAAAAAACAGAAAATATTTTAAATAATTTAATTTATTTGGTTTATAATTTAATATTATAAATTTATTAATCAATTTTAAAAAAACAGAAAATATTTAATTTCCGAAATTTTAAAAAAAATTTAGTACCGGTTTTCTACGAAAAACCGGTACTAAATGCCGCTTTTCTTAAAAAAATTTCCCGGTTTTCTGAAAAAAAAAAATTTAGTACCGGTTTTCTGCTAAAAACCGGTACTAAATTTATTAATGAATATAAAAAACAGAAAATATTTTAAATAATTTAATTTATTTGGTTTATAATTTAATATTATAAATTTATTAATCAATTTTAAAAAACAGAAAATATTTAATTTCCGAAATTTTAAAAAAAATTAGTACCGGTTTTATACTAAAAACCGGTACTAAATGCCGATATTCTGAAAATTAAATTTAGCACCGGTTTTCTGCTAAAAACCGGTACTAAATATGTTTTTTTTTTAAAAGTCCCCTCTCTCTATCTCTCTCTCTCCCGTCCGAAAACCCCTCCTCTCTCGTCCGAATTCGAAAACCCTCTCTCTCGTCCGAAAAACGAAGCGCCTCTCTCCCTCGGCCTCCCTCCCGCGCGCTGCTCTCCTTCGGCCTACCTCCCGCGCGCCTCTCTCCCTCGGCCTCCCTCCCGCGCGCCGCTCTCCCTCGCCCTCCCTCTCGCGCGCCTCTCCCTCGCCGCTCCCCTCACTCGCCGTAAGTTGTCCTCACTCCCCTCACTTTCTCTCATTCGGCAGATAGTTAGCTGGTATTACACTCTAGTCAAACCATCAACTGAATTATGCGTAGTTTCAAATGATCTTCACATGGGTGTTTGTGTGTTATTGACATATAGAATGAGTTGAAATTTCCTTGATAGGTATATGCATCTTTTCATGTTAAATTTGATTCTAGTTAGGGTGGCTGATGTTTTTAAAGAATTCCGATCGATTTGTTAACCAAAATAGAATGAGTAATTCAACCTAATATACGTGAAAGTTTTTTTAGTCTATAGTGCTTTGTTATGACAATGTTAGTTCATAACAATCAGTTCCATGGAAAAGAAATCATTGCTAGAAACTGCCATTCGATGTTCAAATGGAAATCATTAGTTCCCCTAACATAAACATAGACAAAACCAATCTACAAGAGTTACCAAAACAATAACAAGTACAACAACTGCAATTCCAACCGCCTCATGTGATCAGTTATTAATTGCACTCTTCAGTTACAATAAAAAAATATATAATTAGATTATCTTATTAGCTCAACCTACTGCAATGGATAGTTGAGCCTGTAAGCAGTACGCATCACAAGGGAATGAAGGATTATGGTAAGAGTTGACCTAACAACCATGGCCAAACAAAATTTAAAACATAAAGCACCAATTATGCATCTTTAACAGAACTGATGGGTTTGGGTTTGATTGCAATTGTTAATTGGTTTGGATTTTAGTGCAATTGTTAATAGGTTTGGGTTTGATTGCAATTGTTAATGGGTTTGAATTTGATTGCAATTGTTAAAAGTTTAATTATGTTAATTATTAGTTTGATTTATTTTTGATTGCAATTTTTAATGATAATGATTTGCTTGATTTGTGTATATAAATTATTTTAATGATATATACATTATGAATTGTGTTATATAGATTTGATTTGAATTTGCAGCAATGTCGAATCATGATGATCAGAATATTGCGACAAATCAAAATGAGTCGAGTTCTGAAGAGGAGCAGATTCCTGTTGTTAGCAAGAGGGGAAAAAGATCAACGGCTAAGTGTATGAAGACGCGCAAATCGATAGCTGCCGGAGATAATTTACATGTCGAATTCAATAAAGAAGGCAAACCATGCGGCGAGAATGCAAAGGCATTCACGAATTGGTGTGCAACAAAAACAAGAGATATGATCCCTTGCAGGTACCTATACGTATATATGAATTTGAAACCTATTGATATGAATTTGTATACGATATTAGTATTAATCGGGTTCAATGCAGTTATAGTAGTTGGCATGAAGTGCCAAAATCGTTGAAAATTGATTTGTACGGAGAAATAGCGAAGGTTTGGAATCTTCCGGCTGACCTACCATTGTCTACTAAGAAGAAGATTCTACATAATTGTAACGATAAATGGAGGCATTGAAAGGGCAGATTGGTGAGATATTATTCTTGCAATATCATTTCCATTTATAAAAGTTTGATTAAATATTTATTTTAATTATAACGTGTATTTTTTTCATTGTAGAATAAAAAATACAGGGTTAATCCGCAAGAAGGTGCACCAAATCCATGGGATGTACAGAATATCTCGAAGGAAGAATGGGAGGCAATGGAAGCTCATTATTCCAGTGAGAAATTTGCGGTATGAAAACATATTTCTTATAAAAGAATCATTCGTCGCTACTAATCCCATTAGTTTTGTATTTATACTAACAGTCTTCTTAATTTGTTAATAGAAAATGAGTAAACAAGGAAAGGCAAATGCTGCAAAGAAAGACATGCCCCACACACTCGGATCAGGCGGTTACATAAGTGCTGAGTTGAGATGGAAAGAGGGAGAGGTGGTCCATGGTGGGTCCTCGGTTATTACGAAGGATATGGATGGCAGAACTTATAGTTGGAGTAGGGCACGCGCAGTAACGGATCCAGAGACCGGTCAACTTGTGGTTAGAAACCCTAAAGCTGCCGCGGTGATCGACAAAGCGGTACGTGTAACAATTCAGATAATTTTCTTTTGTGTATTCAACGAATTTAATTTACTCTAACATGAATTTCTTTTGTGATAGGTTGCTTTAGTTATGTCAGGTGATGTTGTGCCTGTTCGTCAAAATGATATCTTGACGTCTACGATCGGAACGCCAGAGCATTCGGGACGATTGAGAGGATATCCACTTTTTTCCAGCGTGAAGCAGGTATTTGGTGGTGGTAATAGAAAATCATCCAAGGGGTATACCAAAGATGAGGTTGATCGGATGGTGCAGGACGAAGTGAAAAAACGAATGGATGAGGAATTTAACAGGCGAATGGATGAGGAATGGAACAGACAAATGCAGCAAAGCTTTTCGCAAATGTTTTCGCAAGGCCAAGGCCAAGTCCAAACACCGCAGACGTACGATCCAATAGTTCAACAGGCTTTTCTACTGCTATCACAGGGTAGCAACAATCAACCACATCCGATACCTCACTCGAGTTTTCAGGTTCTTAATTTCACCAACCTAATGATATATATTACTTTGCTCACATATAATATTTACGATTTATGATTTGTTATTATGTTTGATATTGGTTATAAATACAGACGCCTGTCGAAGCTTTACTACTCCTCCCAGGGACGTCCGGGACGCCTGTGTATGTAGCTAGAGCTATGGTGTCTGCACAGACTTACAGTGAGACGGTCCATGGAGAGCCAGTGGGTATAGGTGAAGTGAAGGTACAAATCTTAGAAGTTTTTGATAATGCGAGACACTCGATTGTACCTTTTCCACCTCCTAACGGAGATGATCGGCTTGGTGTTCTGATGTGTTCATTTTTAAGATGGCCAGTTCATCTTGTGGATTACGACCTGACAAAATTGGTAAATCTTACAAACTATTTAAAATTTAGTTAGTTTATGGTAATTATTTATATTAGTACAATTTAAATTTAAAAATATCATTTCCATGACTAATATGTTGGTTGTTTAGGAGCAAGTGAGGCAAATGGCGAAACAAAATACACAAATTCTTCCGCAAGATAAGGGAAAACAGATTACGGAAGATGACGAAGACGAACCGAGTGTGGATCAATTTTTTACGGAGGTGGAAATTCAATTGCGCGATCCGTTCGTCTCCGAGGAAAAATTGGCAGAGATTGGACCTAATGCAAAGAAAATGCACGACTATATCAGGATGTTCGACAAGTCAGTGATTGAGTTCAGCGATCTTCCTGGTGCATTCGACTTTCAAGATGTCAAGACATTCATTCTTGAATTTAAAGATATCGGCCATGTTTTCCATCGAGAGGAACTTTTCGTACAAGCGATTAAAGTTTGGGTTTTGTAAGTATTCTCCTAACTTTACAATAGTTGATTATTAGTTATATGATATTTCTAATCAAATATATAGAACTATAGAAACACAATTAAATTGCGCATATATATATATACAACATGCAGGCGGTGCAGGGAATATTGTGTGAATACCGCGATGAAAAAGTGGATATTTTGGGATCCAGAAAGGTGCTCGGGTATCGATGTGGAGAAAGATCAAATCGGCACTGTAAGCTACATAATGAATCTTTTAAAGAAGTATGCAAAAAGAGATCCCTATCATGTTTTACTGCATCATAATCGGTTAGTTATAAAATTTTTTATTTTGACTTTAATTAAGATTTTAAATTTGCGGTTTCATATTTATATCACCAACAAAATACAATATTTATGTAATTACAGGTCGCATTTTGTGATTATTATCGCACAACTCTCAACACGGAAGTTGTGGATAGTAGATTCACTGCAATCAAAGTCTGGCTATCAATCTCCAATTCTAAGCAATTACGATCAGTAAGTTTAGGATTAACATAATACGTGCATGCATTATTTAGTTTTATACTAATATCTAGAAATAAATTTTGTAACTTTATATTTAATTTTGCAGAGCTTTGTCAAGATTGGTTCAAGTTCCTAAGTTTGCAGTTCAGATGATTCCAGTACATAATTTCAACTAATATATATAGTTTAATTTCATTTCTAATTTATTAAATTTAAACTTAATAGTATAATTTTTTTTCCTTGTAGAGTCCACGACAACCAAACTATATAGATTGCGGTTTTTATGCGATGACAAACCTACGCAAGATACTTGATCACTGTACGCTATACGAGGACCTCCCATTGGTATGGATTAAATTTAATTAATCTTACTGTATATGACTAGAGTTAGTAGCAATTTAGTTTTAATCTACTAAATCAAGTTTAATTAGATTAGTTTATAAATTTATAAATTTTCATATGTTATTAACTATATGAAATGTCAAAATGCAGGTTTTGCAACCGATAGGTAAGCGCTACAGTGAAGACGAGATTAATTATACTATAAATGAGTGGTTTGGATTTTTACTTGCACTTGTAGGTCATCATGGGTAATTGATTAAGTATATATGTGATTTGTAGTGACTTATATATATATATATGTGATTTTGATATTATTATGTGTTTTGATATTTCTGTGTTTTGATATTGTATGGATGCATATATGCATATATATATATATACCGCTGGTATATATTGGTACAAATATTGATGGCTAGCAAAGAGGGGCTAGCCCCAGAAACAAAAAAAGTTTTTTTTTTTTTTACTTAATTTTAGTACCGGTTTTTAACTAAAACCGGTACTAAAAATCATTTTTTAAAGGCGGCAATGATTTTTAGTACCGGTTTTTAGTAAAAAAACCGGTACTAAAATACTCACAAAATTTCATCATGTATCTTTAGTACCGGTTTTTAACTAAAAACCGGTACTAAAAATCATAGCCTCCGATACCAGCAACCTAATTATTCCGCCTTTTTAGTACCGGTTTATTTTAAAAACCGGTACTAAAAATCCCTCCCGCCAATTCCATCAAGCTCATTATACCGCCTGTTTAGTACCGGTTTTTTATTATTTTTAACACCCCCTATTATTAGTACCACTACAAAACCGGTACTACTAATACATATAAAACCGGTACTAATAAAAATAAATGGTGTAGTGTAAGTTTATGGGTGTGATACACAATGTCACAATCTCATCTTACTTTTCTGTCTTAAAATTAAAAAATTCAAGCGTTGGATTTAAAATGTTGACTTTGTTGAATTCAAGAGAGATGATTTTTACAAAAAAATTGTAATTTAATTAAAGTAAATTTGATCCTAAATTAGGAGCAAGAGACTAAACTAATGAACATATTAGAAATATCTTTCATATTTAACTAGACTCATTATTTTTTGACCTCTCAATCATTTTTTCTTTCTCTTGTAATCCACCTCTCGTCAAAATGGACGACAAGATCAATAGTTTAGACTTTAGATTAAATATTAAATTTGATTTTTAAATATAAATGAAAAAGTAAGATTGTGATATTTTGTGATGCAAGAACTTGAAGCATCGAAACGCATATATAAATCAAATATAATTGCGATCTAAATGCAAGAATAAGTGATGTGTCTGCCTGATCAAAACTTCCGATGATACCATAAGCCCATAACATTGGTTAACTTCAGAATCTCATATATGCTTGTTATTCAGGTTAGGCATCTTATTCCAAGGTAAGAGCCTGTATCAATATATATATAGAGAGAGAGAGAGAAAATGGCTAACGCGCCATCGATGGCACGGAGGGTCCCGTGCCATCAAGTCATTTTTCGAGTTCCAAAATTCAAACGGCCAATCCGAACCGTTCAAGTTGTTCTCCATATTGAAATATCCTTGGAGCCTAATTTTATATTTTTTTGAATTTTTTTGCTATTTATTATGATATTTTTAAAAACATTATGATTAGAGTATTTCAGGCCTTCCAATTTGAAAATATCATAATAAATAGCAAAAAAAATTGAAAACATATAAAAGTTGGTCTTCAAGGGTATTTCAATATTGTGATCAACTTGAACGGTTTTGATCGACCATTTGAATTTTGAATTTTGAAAAACGAGTCAATAGAAAATCGATGGTACGTGCCATCAATGGCGCATTAGCCATTCTATATATATATAGAGGAGTAAATCTATTGTTAACCGTGATGCATAAAGCGCTCCGTGCACCACAACCGTTTGATCGGTGATTTTGCAAATTGACAAATCTAAATTAACCAATCCAATCTATATATTGAAATCTCATAGCAAACAAAATTTTTCAATTTTTGAAATTTTTTTACTATTTTTTTCGAATTTTTTAAAACTTGCCATTTTTTTCTTACAAATTAGTGTATTTATAGCCAAAAATGGCAAGCTTTAAAAATTCGAAAAAAATAGTAAAAAAATTTCAAAAATTATAAAAATTTGTTTGCTATGAAATTTCAATATATAGATTGGGTTGGTTAAATTAGATTTGACAATTTGTGAAATCACCGACCAAAATGATCATGGTGCACGAAAGCTTATATGAACCATGATTCACAATAGATTTACTCTATATAGAGAGAGAGAGAGAGAGTTTTGCAATGGTGAGTCGCGACTCACGTGAGTCACGCTAAGAAACTCCTAGATCTAGTTCAAAATGATCGATCCAAACCGTCCAATACGATCTCCCTATTGAAATATCTATGCAGACCAAATTTTATATTTTTTTGAAATTTTTAAATATTTTTTTTCGTATGTTTAAAAACTGTTGTTTTTGAACGGTTCAGAACTAATTAGATTAACAGTTTTCTAAAATTAAAAAAATGCTTAAAAATTTCGAAAAAAATATAAATTTTGGTCTGCATGGAGATTTAATATGTAGATCGTATTAGACGGTTTGGAACGGTCATTTTGAACCAGATCTAAGAGTTTTGAGCGCGGCTCACAGACCCCTGGTGAGTCGCGACTCACCATAGCAAAACTCTATATATATATTAAACAAAAGGATTTGTAAACATGTTAAACAAAAATTTAGTTCTATTCTTTATTTTAAACAAAAATTTTCAAAAGGATTTGTAAACATGTTAAAAGCCACATCTTAAAATATCATTCAAAAAGGTCATGGAGCAATATATATCATGATTCAATAGTGTTGGATACTTGGATGAGAAAATAAAGATGCATCAAAAAAGTAGTAAAAGAATTAAACAAGGGATTTCAAATTGTGGTGCTTGGGAAGTTGGAAAAATCTAAAAAAGGAATACGATGTGATATAGGCAGATCTTACTGCCTCTCAAATTGTAGTGCTTGGGGGATCGAGTTGGAAAAAAACTCAAAAAAGGGATGTGATGTGATATACACATTTTCAACAATATACAAACTCGAAATTATGAAACAGAAGGAATGAAAGAAAACTACTGAAGATAGGATCGCAAATAAAGCAATGAACTTATGACACAGAAGTACCACAACACAAGAGCCTTCAGTAAAAACCACCAAAAAATTGCGAGTCCGGCAAAATTGATCACTTTCTTAATTTCAAGTATGGAATAAAGTGATGTAACTGTTAAGTAGTTAAGTAAACAAATTTGATAAATTTATTCGATGAGGTAGAATAAAATTAATTTGTAATTATAACAGTAATAATAATATTAATCATTATTAAGACCTTAAAAAATCATCAATATTAAGAAAAATATGACAAAAATTTAAATAGATAATAATAAACGAATGAGACAACAACACAAATGACATGAAAAAAGAAGGTATAGTAAACGAAATGTCCTCACAGGAGCATAGGCCGAAGCTGCTGTAGTGCAGCTGGTATGGCACTAGTCTTCTATGGAAGAGATCAGAGTTCGATCCCCACTGATGAGTGGAGAAAAATAGAGTGGGTGTGTGGGCCTACGGGCATATATCAAAAAAAAAAAAAATCACAGGAGCATCGAGCAGGTGAAAAGTGAAAACGGTGATCTGGCCTTCTTGATTCGAAATAAAAACAAAAAGTACACTAAGCTACAAACCCCGACTGAGCAGTGAGCCAGTGAGCATTGAGCAGATCCTCAGCAATTCGCGGTCAAAGTCAAAAAAGAAAAAGAAACATTCTCGGCTTAATTCCTCGACAGACCTGAAAACATACGTCATTATATATTCAGAAATTAGAAATACAAGACGTTACATAATTACATTCAAAAAGAAATACAAGGGTAACAAGACACATCAGCGCCGTCTCTATAATCATCGGATATTGAGATGTCTAATCCTAGGGAGTAGGGATAGTACTGTGGTTTTTTTTTTTTTTTTTTTTTTTGAATGGTCCCCCGTAGGACAGTACTGTGGTATACATTACAGAAATATGTGCAACGGATCATAATTGTTTCAAGTACGATCGACTTGCTAAACGAAATGCTAGGTGATTACTAAGCGGAATTGCATTTTTTTTCTTTTTTTCTTTTTTTTTTTGAGCCAAAAGAAAATATTATGCTGGGTAATCATGTTAAACATTTCATGATGCGTCTACCACAACTGTTACGAAACTAAAATATATTTACTTTTAAATAGTGCTATGATTATTAACATATTACTATACCATGTTTAACAATGTGAATATCAATTCATCATTTATTAAATAGCATATGAACATCTACGATACCAACATATCAATTATTATAATAAATCTCGATATTTACTACTAAATGTTAATATTTAATAAAAAGTTCATATAATCATAATAATGATTATGAATGTAATAATTTTTGTAATTATAATGCTAACTAATCATACAATTAAGATTTAAAAATTTACTATATATTGAACAAAAAAAAATTACACGGAATGTAGCGAATTTTATAAATTTTCTTGCAAGATTATTTGGGTTTATAATTCTATGAAATTGACATATACATGTCCATAAAAAGAATGATACGATTTCAAAATGAGAATCTTTCAAGACCTCAATCAACTTTCGCGCGGTAGACTGAAATCACCATGTCTTTATCAAAGAAACCCAAAAAGAATTATTTTAAAATACGATTCTTCGTTTAATGGTTTTGCAGTAATACTATATAATATTACAAATTTGAAATATCAATATGTAAAAAAAAATTAATCCTCCTAAAATTTATGCCAAGTTATCTATATATTCTTTCTTTATCCTGATCGAATGCTACATTTTCTTTATTCATATTAATGATATGATAAACTAAACTCAAAATATAATTTAGACCGTTCGCACACTTGTTTGGAATGGCCTACTTGCTTTGAGTGGTTGTTGTGAAATTATGATTTGCTTTCCCATTCTTGGCCTTTTTCTCTTCATTCATTTCTTCTAAATTATTATTTAATTATATATCATGTATAAAAAGGGAAAAAAAATGACTATTTATACGAATCCAATGCGGAACCGCGATTATTATAACACAGAAAAAGTACTTCTAAAATTTTAGTACAAACCAAGATTTTTTTTTTTAATAAGAACCAAGCAATTACCCGTTTATAAAACGCGTAACTTTATCTCCCCTAATTACCCGTTTTATAAACGGGTAAAAAGGCCCTTTACGCGTTTTAAAAACAGGTAGGAATGTGCTTTTAAATCCCTCCTGCAGTTACGCCTTTTAAGGCTAGTCAGCCCTTCCTACCCATTTATAAAACGCGTAAAAGCCCTTCCAACGCGTTTTATAAACGGGTAATTAACTCTATTTTTTCGAAACCGAGTTATTAGCGTTTTTTTTTTCACGCCGTTTGCGAGGTAGAGACAGCGTGAGAGAGGAGAGAAAGAAAGAGAAGAGAAGAGAGAAAGAGAAGAGGAGAGAAAGAAAGAAAGAGAAGAGAAGAGAAGAGGCCGGAGAAGTGCGGCTGGAGAAGAGAAGAGAAGAGAAGAGAGAGCGGCCGGAGAAAAGAGAGGAGAAGAAAGGAGCGCCCTCCGACAGTGCCTTTCGAAAGCGAGCTCGGCCGACGACACTCATGCGCACTCCGATATCGAGGTTTTTTTCCAATAATAATTTCATATTATTAGGGTTTTGCAATTAGTGAAAATTAGTTCAAATTCAAGTAAATTGTGTAGATTATTGTGGAAATTATTGTTGAAATTAGTGGACATTTTAGTACATTTTGTATGGAAATTATTGAAATTGTATGAAAATTTTTGTGAAAATTAGTGGACATTTTATTAAATTGTGTATGGAAATTATGAAAATTATTTAAATTGTATGCAAATTGTTATAAATTTTTTTGTGAAATTAGTGGACTGTATGGAAATTATTGAAATTGTATGCAAATTGTTGTTGAAATTATTGTAAAAATTAGTAAACTGTGTATGGAATTTGTATGGAAATTATTGTGTATGGAAAATATTTAAATTATAAAAATTGTATTTGTATGGAAATTATTGTGTATGGAAAATATTTAAATTATGAAAATTGTGCAAATTGTATGAAAATTATTGTGTATGGAAAATATTTAAATTATGAAAATTGTGCAAATTGTATGAAAATTATTGAAATTATGTAAATTACATTGATTTAAATATAGCGACCAAATTACTGAAAATTATCGTGAAACATTAGTGCAAATTATGTCAAAATATTGTTATTTGTTGATGTTAGTATTATTAAAAATTTTGTTTAAAATTGTGTTGTATTATTTCAATTAGATGTGTTCTGCACAAGACGAGGCTGGTCCTTCCGGTTCTTCACCGCCTCCCACTGAGGGTCCGAGTCAACCTGCGAGTCAGGCTCGCGCTAGAAGACGTAGGCGTCGCACCGCCCTTCCGAACCCGTATAATGTCAATCCGGTAGAGCGACAGAGCATCGAGGAAAACCAACAAGTTTTGTTCCTTGCGGACCATGAGCACATTGAAGGTCGATTGATGAAACTCGGCCTTATTTACATTTCGAAGGTGAAGCATGTCAACATTGACATGTCATTGTTGAAAGCGATGGTAGAGTTCTGGAGTCCAGAGACGCACACATTTCACTTTCCGGTCGAGGAGATGACTGTTACTTTGAAGGTACTTTTTTGGTTTATTTATTTAAATTAAATATTGAAATTTACATAATTTCCTTAAAATTTATTTAAATTATAGAAATTTATATCATTTTTTCCTATTTTGTAATTGTAATCAGGATGTGGCTTTTATATATGGTTTGCGCATAGAAGGCATTCCAGTCAGAGGGAATACCAAAGGGTCTTGGGAGGAAAAGATCCGTGCGCAGCTTTTTCCTCATGCCAATTTGGAAAATTGGGCTAGAGAAACAAGCGAAGTAGCGTAAGTGAAAAAAAAAGGAATTTAATTACATTTACTTTTTTGCATTATATAATTGTATTGATTGTTTATAAATTAATAATTCAGGGGCGCCCGTCGTAATATCAGTTGAAATAGTTGCGAGAAAACTGCGGGCGGGTGCCGGCGCCAGGGGCTTCTGATGATGAGCTTGATCTATACACACGTGCAGTGGCTGTGGAGCTCTTTGGGATGTTGATGTTCCCTGATATTTCTCAGAATTCTGTCCCAGCATACTATTTGGAGCTCGTATCGGTACTAATTGTTAGAGTTATGTCCTAGAAGCCAATCATTATATGGCTACTTCTATGGTTTATGTTATTGATGATATTTGATCATTTATTCCTTGATTTATTAATTGACAGATCATTCAGGTTGAGGATCTGAATTGTAGATCTCTGTAGTTCATTTATAATTAAATGACAATAATAGATCTAAAAGGTCCGTAATCTTGATAATTAACAAGAAATATTAATTATCGGATAAGATTAGTATGTAAGTTAAGTGATGATTAAGTTCTATAGATCATAGGTAAGGAGTTGCCAACTTAATTGCATATGTATATGTTATAGAACATAGTACAGGACACGACCCAATGAGATAAATATATGGATTGTGTTATGTGTCATTATTTATTTCGTTTGAGTTTGATTCTAAGTTTGAGATGGTTCAACTTTTCCACATGAGGATAGGTTCAATAAATATCGTCTACCGTTGATTCCTGATAAGGGCTGCTATACGGACTTTATTTATGTTCTCTTGAATTGTGCGGGGAAAAGTTGTTCATCAAGAAAACCGTATGTCCCTCATTAATTTACTTAGTGAGCGATGATATCTGTTTGGGCCCCTTGATGGAGATGGATTGTTTGCTAGCAACTGATACAGTCATCTCTAGATCAAGAAACGTATAATCTGCAAGAATGACACATTCCTATCTTGGATTATACGATGATATCATGTGACATAAGAATCAGACAAGAAAATACTATTATTTCTTATGCAGGATTAAAATATTGTAGCGGTACACTATTTATGCGAATTGGGAATCATAACGTGTTGCTAGATACCGCTTATGATTATTGGAAATAAATAGCGATTTATTTTCCATGTCCAACAGAGCATAAATCCTCAAAGGGTCACACAAATAGGTTTTGACCATGCGTGCATTATTTATTTGGTTATATTAAGGAATGCAACAATATGATATGTTGACTGATTAATTATGTACTGTTGCGAACCGTCATAATTAATTAATTAAGTCAAACGGATTATATAGAAATAAATTAATGCATATTCTAATCCTTAAATAATTATCAAAGTGTTGATAATTAATTTGTTCAACATGAATTAATTAAAGTAATTAATTTGAGCTAACGGGCCTATATTTAAATGGTAAATTAAAGGTCCAACTTGAGAGCAATTAATTGGGCCACTAATTAATTGAATTAGAGGACCAATTAAATAATTGATGGAGTCCATTTAGGCCCATTTTATGGCTGCCCTAGTGATGGCATAGTTGTAAATTAGTTACAACTTTTTGGAAGAGTGGTTGGTCTATAAAAGGACCACTTTGGGAGCCAAAACCCTAGCCACCTTGCCTTTTTCTCTCTCCCTAATATTTTGGACGAAAATTAAAGGAAAAATTTCAGAATTTTTCCTCTCCACCATTGCTCTCTTAAGCTCATGTGTTGAGCACCTCTTGCCTCCATCCAATTAGATAGTTAATTAAGGCAAAGGGAAGGAAGGGATTAGGCTTAACCTCTCATCTACTAGCATAGATCGAGGTTTTGGTTAATACCTTGGTGGACTTGAGGCCGAGACACGCGTGGTGGTGCGCACAACCTCGACATCGCCGGATTCGAGCCTCCTTGTTGCGATACAAGGAGAGGTAGCCTTCCTAACCTCTCTCTCTTGTGTGTGAATGCTTGGACTAGATCCTTCGAGGTCTAAGTCGTTTGGATTGCTTATTAAATGGTTAATTAGCACAAAAATTTGAAAACTTAGACTTCCTAACACTAATTTCATATTTTTATTTTCATTATCATTTTTATTTTTGATGTTAATAAATTTTTTATTTGAACTATTAATATTATTTTATGTGCAGTATGATTATTTTAACAAATTTATTTTCCACTGTTAATATTATTTTATTTGCACTGTTATAATAAATAATTATTTTTTGTACTATTAAAATTAATTTACTTGTAGTAAGATATTTTTAATAAATAATTATGTTTTGTAATGCTAATGTTATTATTTGAATTTATTGGAAGGGCAATTTAAATGAAGTTCCAGAATTCAATTGGAGAGGTGCGACTCTTGAAAGTCTATATCGTGCCCTTGATCGTGCCGCCATGTGCTTCAAGACTGTCACCGGACCTTGGATGATGTTGTTGTTTTGGGCATGGTTGTACCTTCCAGTTTGTCGACCGACAGTTGCTCCCATCACCGACTTAGGACAGCCTAGTATAGATTCATGCGTGACGTTTGGGAGGTATAATATTTTTTCAAAATTAGAACCTATAATATTTTCTCAAGATTATAACACATAAATTACAACGCATAATATTTGCAGGAAATGGGGTGAGGCTCGTTCTTTCTTAGGGAGCCACCATCGTGGGGCTGTGGAGAACGCACGGGACCAGATAGCTGTCTTGGATATGGAAGATGTGAACTGGTATCCGTACGTACAAGACCAAGCTCTGATGCCGCGGGTAGCACAGGAGGATTCCATAGAGCGACATGTATGCATCTGATACTCACCTAGTTATTTGAATGATGAAATGGTTCTAATATGTATCAGCTGAGTTTAAGAACTTAAATTGGGGAATAGCACCAAAGTGAGAAGTCAGTCCCCATCATATATATGTGTCAAATTAATACATTGATGCCAGATGTATTTAAAGAAAAATGAGTAAGGGTAAAATGGTCAAATTGTATAAGATGAAATCATTTCTCTTCTAGTTTCATATAGCATCCGATCACAAAATTCATTTCTCTTCAATTCTTTTTCTATTTATTATGATCACCAGATTTCATTTTAAAATCATTTCTATTGAACTCTATTCTATTGAATTGAATTGAACTCTTCTGATATTTCATTCCGATCAGACCCTAAATGTCTATGGCTTCTATTGGAAAGGTCATCCATTTTTAAGTATATCCTACCAAAAACTGTCAATTGTAAGAGAGAGAGAGAGAGAGAGAAAATATGCACAGGTTGCAGTCAAATTAATATTTCTAGTTTAATTGTTTTTATGTCAATTGCATTCTCAACATTTATTTGTTTTTTCCTAGACTGTCATGATGACCATTCTGTCGATTGCACGACTAGCTAACATGATGCAGGGTGTCATCCATGCTAGGGTCTTCAAATTGTTGGAAGCTTTGGATACAAAAACTTGAAACATCTGGGCTATGAATTTTGTTCTCTTGGATAAAGTTAATCCTTATATGGTAAAGTTGGAGGTTTTTGAAATCTGTTAACTTGATAAGCCGGTTATTTATGTAAGCATACTAATTTTTCCTTGACTATCCTCATACGTCATATTGCTTAGCTTTTTAGCAATTTAATTTTGCAACATCCTAAATTGTCTCGGGCTGTAAGTATTTTTTTTCCTTGATTTGATTATTAGATTTGAAGATCTTCAAGTATGACTCTACATCAGTGATGTATGTCCAAAAGTTTGACTTTAATTATCTTGTATTACGACTTTTTTGATGATCCTTATATTTCAGTTCTTATCTATTTCAAACTTCAAAGCTAATAGAAAGAGGTTAGTAAAATCAAAGTTTCATTAGCCTTTTGTGAATGTCAAGGACATTAGGGAAGGTATTAAATTTTTTTGTTGTGTTCTATTATTCACCATGCAGAGAGTGCTTACAATGGAGAAGGTAATGGGGACAATGACGTCTCAAACCGTCAAGTAGTTTTATTAAAAGTGGGAAGTGGTATCACTTATTGTTGTCACTGTAGTTGAACATTCTGATCAACAATCCTCAAGTAGTTTTACTAAAAGTGGTATCACATAAGCAACAGTGTTGTCATTGTAGTTGAAAATTCTGATCATCAGCAGTCATAAAATAATATTACATTTTTAAATTCCTATAGAAGTTCAAGGGCATTTTATCCATTTATACTTGACTATGGTACCACACAACCAATGGATATTAGTCGTGATTAGTCCAAAAAAGCTATGCTATCTGAAAAAAAATAATATTTCCATTGAACTTTGCATTTGTGCTGATTTTGTTAGCATGACATATAGTAAGTTCATATATAGGTATAAATCTCACCATTTTACTTCATTAACCAGTTGTACAAGCTATGAATTATGATTGGTATGTGTGTAGCATCAGTTCATCTGCAAAATTTCAAACCTACTGGATCGAATGTGAAAACAAAAGAATCGGATCCAATATAAATCCTGCTCTTTTAAAAACGCTTTTGAGGATATATAATATACGAGTGTGATATGCACCATCCGACCAAAAAACATCCAAAACATCCACCATCACTAGAGACAACAACATGGACTTTCTGGGAGCCCAAATCCTTATTTTTCGCTAGCTGACATAAAAAAATTTTCGAAAATTTTTTTTATTTTTTTGCGCGCTGACGTCATCAAATGGACGGATTTTGTGTTCAATTAGATGCTTGATGAAGGCTTTAAACCCGGTATCAAATAAATTTATATACCTTGTTTTACCTCACTAGTCGTTCTGGTAAAGCTAAGGGTCGAACCCAAGGGACGGTACAATTGATTACTAGACTTTACTTTCTCACAAAAGCTAGACAAGATAATTTTTATGGGATTTTGGATGATTAAATCTAAAGATGCAAGTAACTAAATTATTTTTGGTATTTTCTGGACTCTAAATAAATACAAGAGATGTCCTAGGGTTTAGGGTTCATTTAGTTTAGCTTTGAAGCTCTTAGTACACGTGTTTTCACACGTGCAGCAAGGATTTCGGACCGAAATGTATTGATTTCGGACCGAAATCTATATAAGTCGCTCCGAAATATGCTCCCAACTCTCTGTTCTGACTTGATAATTTAATACCATCTTTTGTGAAGGTTACTTGTCGACCAGATCTAAATCCTAGCCTCAGCCGTCGCAATTTTGGTTTTAGACTTGGTTTGGAACTCGATTTTTACCACGTAAATGACTAAGCCTAAACTTTCGTGTCGGATTTTAGTCACTTAAGTTTATCATGTTGGATTTCCAGAGGTATTTAAAGTCCTGTCGGATCAGTAAAGCTACACCTTTCGGTTGTGAACTAACCTCCTCTTTCGAGTGTTTGGCTTACCTCAAATACTTAATCAGTCATGTGTTTAGTCTAGTTTAATGCCCTAAAGACGTCGCGATTCATCAATAGGTAAACATCAAGCAAACAAATAATATAACTAAGCATATCAATAGTTCTCAACACGATAAATCACATAACATAGCAATGAATCCATCAAGTCATCACAAATACTAAACTAAACTACTACTTAGCCCTAAGACATAATTAATCTATCCTAACATGCACGTAAAATAAGATACAAACTCCGTTTGATCAAAATATCAAGAGAAAAAGGAAGGAATAAACCAAATATCGCTTCTAACTCGAGATATCGATCGCCTAGAGCCGTGGTTGGATCGGTTCTACCGCTGTCGCGTCCAGAATCGCTCCAAAGTTGCTGCCATGGTCGTGCTCCGCTGCGAGAGGTGGAATCTCACGCCTTTCGGCGTGAGAACGGTGGTGGAAAAGGTAGAAATTAGTGCTATGGAAGGTGGGATTCAATGGTGGAGAAAGTTCGCCCCTTTTCTGGTCGAAATTCGTGCCTAAATACACCCATGGAAGGTCAGGGAGGCGGCTAGGGCAAGAAATCTTCTTTCCTTCTTCGAAACTTGCCAAATTCCACTTTCCATACATGGATTTCGGACCGAAATCTCCAGATTTCGGTCCGAAATCAGAGAATTTCGGACCAAAATTCCAGAATTGAGCACTGATAGTATTTTGACCATAATTTCTTCATCCGGACTCCGATTGAGGTGATTCAAAGATCGTTGGAAAGCTTGGGATGAGCTCTACAGTTCCATGAATTCCATTTAGTCATTTTCTTCCCAAAAATTCTCCCTTTTGCGCGATTATTATGTCCAATCCACCAAATTCCTACAAGACAAGTCAAATTCCACAGCGGTACCCAATCTTGACAAATATAGCACAAAAGAACAGTAAATATCATTGGTTTGAGTGTTATTTCGGTACTAAGTATGGTCAAAATGTATATATAAATAAGAGATATCAAATCCCCCCAAACTTAAATCTTTGTTTGTCCTCAAACAATATCCTAAGTTTAAAGGAATCAACTATACTTAGACTTACAATCAAATCAACTCAAACCAAACAATGCAATGGAAAATCGATCATTCAAGTTTACTAAAAAATTTCACACAATAAGAAAATTAAAGCAAGTTTAAAAATTTAATTCAAGTACAAGAGTTTAATTTTCTTTTGGATTGAATTTGTGCCTCTCTTAGCCCTAATGAATTTCATTTTTCGAATGCAAGAACCCTAACTTCTCTTTGTCAAAACAATTGCAAACTCAATTTGATTTGTCCGTTCTTTTTTATGTCTCATAAAAATTTGTAAAGGAGTTTTATCAAAGTTGAAAATTTCATAATGAACCTTTCTCAAAATCAATTTCATTTTCACCAATTTTTATTTTGCAAGTCGAGTCGTGGGGCTTTGCACCCTAGAGGATTTAATGCGAGTCATTGACCTTGTAAGAATGCTACTGGCACATGTCGCACCAGGGAGGTCGGTCCGGTTTTTACGCATTTTTCGCTACAGACCACTACGGACTTTAACCATTTTTCTGCTAAGTTCCTTAAGCCTCCGATATTTGTGGTTAAGTTGGTGGAAAAAGGTCTCGACGCGTCCTCGTTTTCACAACTATTTGGATTTAAATCACTTTAAGAGTTTGCTCGTTGGTGATTCAAGCATTCAAAAACACATCCAGGTTCATTTTATAATTTTCAAAATTCATAAAATCCCTTTTTAACAAAAGTTTGCAAAACACAAAATCGTTCACTCGACAAAAACTTGTGAGAATTGACTTAAATCATTTTGACAATTTACAAGCATCCAAATTCAGGTTTTTCTATCTCAAACTAATTTTCAATTCGGTCTGTTGGTGCACAAATCAATTTTAAAGCCTTTAAACAATCAAAAGTCCTTGAGGAAAATTTTGAAAAGTGCTTTAAAAATTCAAACAGTGTGAAATAGTGAGTATTTTCATCAATTTATTCAAATCAGAGACCAGGCATGCACCAAAAATTAATTTCCAAAATTTTCAAACAGTTCTGCTCAAAATTTCAAATTCCAGAGACTAATTTCGGACCGAAATGGTCAGATTTCGGACCGAAATGCAACAATTTTGTTTTCAAAAATGGCCAAAACAGAGACGAATTTGCATCAAAATTTTTCAATAAATCCAGAATTTCATTTTCCACCTGTTCCCCCCAAACTTGAATCAAGCATTGTCCTCAATGCAATCACAGAGATCAAAATTAAAAAGGAGGAAAAGAGAAACTAACCAAATCAAGGTATGGATTTCCATAAGAATTCGACTATGTTTGGCGCGGGACAGCAGCTCTTCAACTTGAGTAAATCGTGGCAGCAACGGGATAGGTTTTCTTGTGGCATGCAACTCGCATGAGGTCGTGTGTGGGTCGTGCGCTTCTTTGTTGCTCGACCCGTGGTGCTCTAGCGCGAGTTGTAAGTAGGACATCCACAATCAATCAAAACCTGTATATCCAAAAATCCAAACCAACCATGAGAGATTTTTTTTTTTTTTTTTTTTTAGAAAATTTTAGTAAATAAATAAATAAAAATTTTAGGACTTGGGTTGCCTCCCAAGAAGCGCTTGTTTTAGGTCACGAGCTTGACCACCTCTCATGTTCATCTTATCTTCACTTTACGTCCATTTAATGCATCATAATTCACCCAAAAGTACTTGAGAAAGATCCTTGAAACATGCTTGGTGCTTCCTTGTTTGGATGTCATCTTTCTTCGCTCAATTGTGATGCGATACTTGATTTGTGGTTTGTCGCTTTCCATCACATCACTATTCTTCAAGCATTTTCCAGGTTGAGAGCTCAAATCGATTTTGGTGATCTTTTCATTTGTCATGTCGGATGCCTCGACTTCGAGAGGTGTACCACCATCTTCTTTCTTCTCAAATTCATCAATGATAGCACTTATTGGAGGATCCTTCAATTCCAACTCATTAGATTTATCAATATAAGTTAATCTAAGTGGAATAAAAAATGGAAGAAAATTGGATGCAGGTGCTACAACTTTTGGTTCTTCTATTTTCTCTTGTTCTTCAAGTTGCGTCTCATCATCACTATCAGTCTCATAACAAATTGCAATTTCTTTCAAAGAACTAAAACTATCTAATTCTTCATTACTTTGCAATGTTATTTTATCATTTTTTTCATCTCGTGATCTATATGAGGAACACGTTTCTTGAACAATTTTGGTCCTAATCATCTCTTCTAGTTGTGTGGTAAGAGTTTTGAACCTAGATGATAGAGAATTGAATTTTTCAAGAATTTCCTCATTTTGTTTTCTTTGCTGGTCCATAAAATCTTCACGTATCAATTTATCATTTGACAATTGCGAAAGTAATTGAGAATTAGAAGTTTCAGCCATGAAATTCGATCTAGATTCATTATGAGACATTGAACATGAATTACACCTAGAAAAACAAGAGTTATTAGTCAAACCAGAGTTATATGCATCATGTATGGGCCTTGCATCAAGTTGTCCTTCCCTACATGCTTTCTTTATTGTGTTGTTCACCAAATTGAGTTGATGCTTGAGTCGATCTTGATGCTCGCTCCATCTTTCATTGCATGCTGCATCTATCTTGTTGTTCACCACATTGAATTGGTGATATAATCGTTGCATGCTTGCATCCTTTGGATCTCCCCATCGCCTCCAATTGTCCTCTGTTTCATGTTCACGATCCTGAAAAGAATAAAACATGATGATACAAGTGGAATTTTTTTTTTCTTTTTTTTTAAATAATAATAATAAATAAATGAAAGATACAATATCTAGTCTCTCGTTACTAAAGTAAATTCTAATATCAACACCGTCCCCGGCAACGGCGCCAATTTGATGAAGGCTTTAAACCCAGTATCAAATAAATTTATATACCTTGTTTTACCTCACTAGTCGTTCTGGTAAAGCTAAGGGTCGAACCCAATGGACGGTACAATTGATTACTAGACTTTACTTTCTCACAAAAGCTAGACAAGATAATTTTTATGGGATTTTGGATGATTAAATCTAAAGATGCAAGTAACTAAATTATTTTTGGTATTTTCTGGACTCTAAATAAATACAAGAGATGTCCTAGGATTTAGGGTTCATTTAGTTTAGCTTTGAAGCTCTTAGTACACGTGTTTTCACACGTGCAGCAAGGATTTCGGACCGAAATGTATTGATTTCGGACCGAAATCTATATAAGTCGCTCCGAAATATGCTCCCAACTCTCTGTTCTGACTTGATAATTTAATACCATCTTTTGTGAAGGTTACTTGTCGACCAGATCTAAATCCTAGCCTCAGCCGTCGCAATTTTGGTTTTAGACTTGGTTTGGAACTCGATTTTTACCACGTAAATGACTAAGCCTAAACTTTCGTGTCGGATTTTAGTCACTTAAGTTTATCATGTTGGATTTCCAGAGGTATTTAAAGTCCTGTCGGATCAGTAAAGCTACACCTTTCGGTTGTGAACTAACCTCCTCTTTCGAGTGTTTGGCTTACCTCAAATACTTAATCAGTCATGTGTTTAGTCTAGTTTAATGCCCTAAAGACGTCGCGATTCATCAATAGGTAAACATCAAGCAAACAAATAATATAACTAAGCATATCAATAGTTCTCAACACGATAAATCACATAACATAGCAATGAATCCATCAAGTCATCACAAATACTAAACTAAACTACTACTTAGCCCTAAGACATAATTAATCTATCCTAACATGCACGTAAAATAAGATACAAACTCCGTTTGATCAAAATATCAAGAGAAAAAGGAAGGAATAAACCAAATATCGCTTCTAACTCGAGATATCGATCGCCTAGAGCCGTGGTTGGATCGGTTCTACCGCTGTCGCGTCCAGAATCGCTCCAAAGTTGCTGCCATGGTCGTGCTCCGCTGCGAGAGGTGGAATCTCACGCCTTTCGGCGTGAGAACGGTGGTGGAAAAGGTAGAAATTAGTGCTATGGAAGGTGGGATTCAATGGTGGAGATAGTTCGCCCCTTTTCTGGTCGAAATTCGTGCCTAAATACACCCATGGAAGGTCAGGGAGGCGGCTAGGGCAAGAAATCTTCTTTCCTTCTTCGAAACTTGCCAAATTCCACTTTCCATACATGGATTTCGGACCGAAATCTCCAGATTTCGGTCCGAAATCAGAGAATTTCGGACCAAAATTCCAGAATTGAGCACTGATAGTATTTTGACCATAATTTCTTCATCCGGACTCCGATTGAGGTGATTCAAAGATCGTTGGAAAGCTTGGGATGAGCTCTACAGTTCCATGAATTCCATTTAGTCATTTTCTTCCCAAAAATTCTCCCTTTTGCGCGATTATTATGTCCAATCCACCAAATTCCTACAAGACAAGTCAAATTCCACGGCAGTACCCAATCTTGACAAATATAGCACAAAAGAACAGTAAATATCATTGGTTTGAGTGTTATTTCGGTACTAAGTATGGTCAAAATGTATATATAAATAAGAGATATCAATGCTTCAAGGGATGAGTTAAACTAATTATGTGTAAAATTAGATGCAGTGATAATATGAAGTTTTAGGTTTTTGTATTCAGTTAAACATCTCAAGGGATTACTTACATGAACTACGTGTTCAATTAGATACATCTCATAATTGAATGTTCATATTTTTGTGTTCAGTTAAACACGTTAAGGAATGAATTTAAAGTGTTTATGTGTTCAGTTAGTTGCAGCAGAAATTTGGTTTTGTAGTTTTTTCTGCTTAGTTTAACACGTTAAGGGATGAGTTAAATTGAGTTATGTGTTCAGTTAGATGCATTCGTAATATGACGGTTTAGTTCTGATATGACGTAAATATGAATATTTAAAACAACAAAATAAACACTTACAACAACAAAACGAAGAGACACAAATATTAATTAAATAAAAAAATAACATAAACAAATAGAACAAACAAACTAAACATTTACAACAACAAAGCGAATATTTACAACAATAAACTGAACACATACAACTATCATTAGTAAGAAATAAATGATCATATTCAACATACAAATTGAACACTTATAACAACATATTTAATATATGCAATAAACAAAGTGAATAGATACACTCCTTAGCTCCTTAATCAGTAATCAACAATTGCAAACACAAAATCTCCAACAACACCGCATAGCTTCTCAATTCTTCTGATTCTGAAAAAAAAGAGAAGGAATAAATTAACAAAATTTAAAATTGTAATCGCAAAACTAAGATTATTAATATTATCAAAGTCTAATATATTGATCTAGTAATATCTTTTGTTACAGAACTGACTTAAGAACAGCATAAACAATTAATCTATTAGAGATACTAACTTAACAATATGATGACTAACTAATCTATTAGGGAAACTAAACAATTAATTAGTATATTTGGATCATATTCAAAAAATTAAAATTGAAGAACGATAAAATGTGAATGATAATTTATTTCAGAGAATTGCCTTTAAAAAGTTCAATTAAGAAAAAAATGCTTTTTGGATGGTATAATTTGAGAACTTTTGGCATTCAACTTAGAGACTTGGTAGATGTTGTCATGCTGACCAGACCCCACGTAGACAAAATATAACGATAATTCTAGTAAATTCACTGATAATTGCTTTAAATAAAGGGTAATTAGTATATACCATCCACTCTCTTAGCATCCAAAGCATGACTTTACTGGACCAGCGACTGGCCCACTTCTATATATACTCTGAAACCTCCCCCCCCCCCTCTCTCTCTCTCCAAACCTAGCCGCATGGTTTTTCTCTTCTCTCGTGTCGCTCCAGATCTGCTCTCTTGCGTATTTTCCTTGACCTTGTCGAAGATCTACCAAAGCGCAAGGCATCTACTCTTGCGCGCGAGAGATGGGTTGACGAGGTTTCGCCTCTTCCCTTCTCAGATCTACCTCTCTCGCCTTCGACTTAGTTCTCTTGCCTTGCTTTCCTTGTCAGGTTTGTGTATTTTTTTGCTTGTTTCTTTCAATTTAGTAAAGGTTTTTACCTATAGTTTTAATTTAGTTTTGACTATTCCGTGAACTTTTTCTCCTTTTTTGAGCATTTGTGTTGTTTCGTTAGTAAATCTATTTGTGGTTGCTCACACAATGCAATCGAGTTATATGTAATGGGATGTATAGATTTAGTGTGACAAAATTGAACATTTCGAGTCGTGTAGATCCTGATTTGATTGTATTTGTCCCTTTGGGAGTGGTTCGAATCGGTAATGAGAAGTTGAATTCCTTAAAATTAGGATTACTTTTTTCTTGTGAAGTGAAGTTTAATAACTCGTGCTGTTTTGTCATTGGTTTTCTAAATGATTTTTCAAATCTTATGAGATGTTCGAACTCCTGAATATTTTTGTGAACTTTGTTGTATTAGAATTGAGAAAAGAATTGTTCTGATTAGATCACTTATTGATGTTACATTGAGGAATTGTTTAGCGTGCTTTATTTACGGGTGTGATATGCACCATCTAACAAAAAAAGCATCCACCATTACTAGAGACAATAAAATGGGATTTCTGGAAGCCCAGGCCCTGATTTTTCGCTCGCTAACATCATCATTTTCGCTCGATGACGTCATCAAAAATTTATTTTGCGCGCTGACGTCATCAAATGGATAGATTTTTATGTTCAGTTAGGTGCGTTAAGAGATGAGTTAAACTAATTAAGTGTTCAATTAGATGCAGTGATAATATGAAGTTTTAGGTTTTTATGTTCAATTAAATATCTCAAGGAATTAATTACATGAATTATGTGTTCAATTAGATGCATCTCAAAATTGAATTTTCGTATTTTTGTGTTCAGTTAAACACGTTAAGGGATGAATTTAAAGTGTTTATTTGTTCAATTAGTTGCAGCAGAAATTTGATTCTGTAGTTTTTTGTGCTCAGTTCAACACGTTAAAGGATGAGTTAAATTGAGTTATGCGTTCAGTTAGATGCATTGGTAATATGACGGTTTAGTTCTGATATGATGTAAATATGAACATTTAAAACAACAAAACAAACACTTACAACAACAAAACGAAGAGACAAAAATATTAATTAAATAAAGAAATAACATAAACAAATAGAACAAACAAACCAAACATTTACAACAACAAAGCGAATATTTAAAACAATAAACTGAACACATACAACTTTCATAAGTAAGAAATAAATGATCATATTTAACATACAAAGTGAACACTTATAACAATATATTTAACATATGCAATAAACAAAGTGAACAGATACACCCTTTAGCTCCTTAATCAGTAATCTACAATTGAGCCCAGAAGGCTCAATGGGGCCAGTAGAAACTCGAATCCTAATTTTTCCATATGATGCAATATATGCCAACAATATGATCACTTGTCTGACAAGCTTCAGCTCCTAAAGACATGATAAAAATATATAATAAAAGAGTCAATAACAAAGAAAAATAGAACTACAGGTTTACTGGACCTAAAAGGGGACTACAGTTAGCTATAATAGAATAGAGAATAATAACAAGGACACTGATAAGAACCTAATTTGGAAGTCATTTCAGTACTGTACAATAATATCCATATAGAAAGAAATAGACTGCATTGCGAATAAAAAGGAGCTATGGTACCAAATAAGAAGCTAACAACTTTCTGACTGTGTATTTAAATTTCTAAAGAAATAGTAATATCAAAGGGCGGAAAAATATCTTCTGAACAAGAAATAAGAATGCTTGACATGACCCTCAACATCACCCTCATCTTCACTGCCGTCAACCCGACTAAAGTTGGTATTCGATATGGTTCCACTGATTTCAAGGTCATGTACCACGGCATGCCGCATGGCGTTGCGGTCGTGCCTGGGTTCGAACAGCCCGCGCATAGTTCGCAGGTGGTGAGGAGCACTGTTAGTGTTGATCACTTCGATGTGACGCAGGGCGGTGCGCTGGATTTGGTTAGGGATGCGACTGTTAATGATCGAGTTGAACTCGGGATCAATGAAGATGTTGGCGCCAGGATTCTCGTGCTTGGCCTCACTTCTCCTAGGGTTCAGGTGATTAGATTTCACTACTTTTCATTTATTTAATTTAATTTCAATCTTTTGGAATTGGCATAGATCGTTCGGTTAATTTCTGTAATTGAATTCAAGATCTAATCTCTTAAATATGATTTTTGGATTTTAGAATTGTAGATCTGAAATTTTCATGCCTTGTTATACTATTACTGTTGTTTTGTTTATAATAGTGTCTTTGATGTACATTCTGGTATACCTGAATAAGCAATTCAGTCAGATCATCTTATTTTATTATGTATTAAGTTAGTACTTTTAAGGGATCATATTATTTATTATGTATTTTTTAAAAACTTCACATGACATGAAATGTTTAAATATTATTAGAGCACTTAATTCGTAATTGATCTTAATTGTATTTTGTTTAGTTTGTGTTGGAATTAGAGGACATGACGAGAAAAGTTGTGCGAAATCTATTGAAGGAGGAGTTGATGAATTGTGTTAGTTTGTAGTGGTTAAAACTGTGTAAGATTTGTGTTATTATTAATGGATGTTATTATTAATAGAATTGTTCAGTTTGTTGAAATAATGGATATTATTCGTAATAAATGACCAGTGTTCAAATTACGGATGCATCTAACTGAACACATAAACAATTTTAATTTATCCCTTAACCAGTTTAATTGAACACAAAAACTACGAAATCAATTTTCTGCTGCAACTAACTAAACACATATATATTTAAATTCATCCCTTAACATGTTTAAGTGAGCACAAAAAACTACAAAATCAAATTTCTGCTGCCACTAACTGAACACATAAACGCTTTAAATTTATCCCTTAACATGTTTACTTGAACACAAAAATATGAAAATTCAATTTTGAGATGCATCTAATGGAACACATAATTCATTTAATTAATCCCTTGAGATGTTTAACTGAACACAAAAACCTAAAACTTCATGTTATCACCGCATCTAATTGAACACATAATTAGTTTAACTCATCCGTTAACGCATCTCGCTGAACATAAAAATCCGTCCATTTGATGATGTTAGCGCGAAAAAAAAATTGATGACGTCATCACGCGAAAATGATGACGTCAAGGAGTGAAAAATCAGGGTCTGGGCTTCCAGAAAGTCCATTTTGTTGTCTGGTGATGGTGGATGTTTTTTGGTTGGATGGTGCATATCACACCCGTAGAGTTACCTATTCATATTCTCGATATAAATGCCCTTATTTCTGTTTTACAAATGGTGTGAACTCTGAAGTAAGAAGCACAAAGTATTTGATCTCTGAATAAAAATTGTTTTTACTTCTATAATATGATCTTGTTCTTCGGATCCTATGTATAATATAGGATTCGTTCATTCGAAAAACAGGATTATGGTTGCGAGTTGCGACCAACCTTAACACAGTTACACAGTAGGCCACAGAATATTACAACATAAATATTTTTGGAAATTTTGAGGGGAAATTGAGTGCACTTCGGTCCTAGGCTTGCTCTGTTAACTCGTTTGTATGTTTGTAAATGCTATTTTTTTTTTTTTTTACGGAAAAATGGGATATAAACTCTTTAATTTTCTCTATTAGAAAATAAATCACTCTAATCTTCATATTCATAAATAAACCCTCAAATCCTGGTTTGGTTTGCATGAAAAATAAATTCTTCTCATTGGTTTTGATCATATTTTAAACAAAAAGAATAAATATCAGATTTATTAAATATGACAAAAATACTCCTGTCCTAACCCTACACACTTCCTTCATCCTGCCTAGCCCATGTACTGTCCGTCCATCTTCTCCCTCTGGCAATACATAAAAGCAAGCTAAATTCCTATTTTATTCTTTTCATACAAAAAAAAAAAAAAACTCTTTACGCTATATTATTTTCAAAGGTGATTTTTTATGCCACTCTTAATATTTGAAATTAGAGATATACCATCACTAAACGATAAATTATTTTTATGTCACTGTAAAATAGTAATAATAATTAGATTTATGCCATCAGAAAATTGATAGGCCATTTTGCCCTTTTGAATATGCAATTGTAAAACAATATTAAATAGATATATGCCATCCTAAAAGAAATAATTACTTTTATTTCATTACCAAGGTTTTAAAATGTGATTTGTGCAGTTTAGCGGTTGGGTGATAATTTAGCCTTTATCGGTGATAAAACGGCGATAGAATGGATAAAACAGTGATATAACGGATGAAACGGTTGTGCGGTATGAATGAAAATCTAGATAAAACTGCGATAAAATAGAAAAAATGGAGTTTTTTTAAAAGCTTGTTCATTTAGAGTGGAAAATTTCAAATTAGTTATGCTTTGAAAAAATAAAATTAATGGCATAAAACTAATTTCAGCAATTTTGTAGTGGCACAAAACTAGTTTGGAATTTAAGAATGATATTTTAGAATTATTAATTTTCAATGATGGCATATATCTAATTTTTCCTATTTTGAAATAACATCGCACCTTCTTTTATATACAAAATGGTCAATTGAGTAATTATTATATTTTATTAAAAATCTTTATAAATTCAAATTTTTAATATAACCGCTGAAATAATGATTCTAAATTAATTTTTTCAACGATTTTATTTCAAATTTCAATTTAAAATGATTTTATATTCTAAGGTGGAAGAAATGGAGAATCCGGAATTAGTACTTCTATTTAGTAAATTTTACAGTACGATCCGGGTCCCTCATATTTGTAGCACTAAAACTTGGTACCTTTTTATTTTTATCTTATTCCGAAAAAAATGTGACTTTGTTATAATAAATATAAATCCACGATAGTATTAACGAACGGACATTTAACTGAAGTGGCGCAATTTCCCTGAGACCCTCAAAATTATATAAAGACACGTTATCTTTTAGCGTATCTCTACTACTTATAAAAGTATCAATCCAAAGGTCTATCCAATTTTGAGTCCAAAGGGTGTTAAACTTGTTAACAATTTGCAATATAGATCATAGATTACTTATGATCTGATCAGATAAGTGGTCTGGATTTAATAACGATACCAAAGATTTAAACTTTTGCTATAGAGTCATGTTAACATTTGCGGAGCGGAGTCGCGCGAGAATGGATTTTCGAAATTTGTTTCCATGCACATGGGTGTTCGATTCTCCAATTGAACAGATTATTATATTTATTTTCCTCGCTAGCGCTTCTTTTTTTGTCTTATTATTATTACATCTTTGCTCTCCTCCGAAAATTCACAGAAATGGAAACGCTCCCCCTCTCCCTCCTTTCTACCTTAATCAGCAATACCAAAAGAAGACAATAAAAAATATTAGAGATGCCTTTTCTTCTCTTCTCCGTATGCCTAATCAGCACAATTAGGCGGCGTGATCTCCTTCGCTAGGGTTTGTACAGAGAGCCAGCGCCGCTCGTCAAATCTTCGCAAGGTTTGTCACTGTTCGTCGCCCCTGCGTTACTTATTTATTTATTTATTTTGCGCTTTTCGTTGAAATCTCTATTCTAGACGGCTCATCTAGGTTTTATATCTGCCTCGATTGTGGAAATCTTTGTTAGGTTTGGCGCTGAGCAAAAATGTTAATTTCGCTGCCTTCCATTCTGAGCTAACCATTCAAATTTCATTAGGATTTCTCATTTTGTTTATAATTTTTCCAGATTGAGCCCATGTCGGCGGGCCTCTTCTCCTCCTCTTTGGACAAGATGATGATGTCAATCGAGACGAGCATCTCTTTCTTTCACAGGACAGATTATTGATATTCATTTCCGCTCCTCTCCTTCTTCGGCAACATGGCCTTGATGTGTAGCCAACTCGCTTTCTTTCCCTACTTTTATCTCCGCTTTCTCTCTCTATCTCTATCCTTCTAGCTGTTCAACATGTTTGTTCTGAGATCGACATGGCGCCCATATCTTCTTTACGAAGTGCAAGAAGGTGTTCTTTGGCAATCAATCACCAGGTTCGTGTATGACGGGTTCGACAACACTTAGCAGGTTTGATCGATCACTTTTCTATTCGATTCATTGAAATGCCACATATGTATGATCGATTTGTGATAGATTAGTATTGCCTTTGAAGGGATCAGATCTATTTTGTTTGATCTTGCTTCCAATAAATCTCATTCTTAGTTATTTTGTTTTCAATTGATATTTGCATCACACCTGAAATTGATGGAGATGGGATCTGTGCAATATATGCAAATAGATGAAATCATGATAATTGGTGAAATCTCACTATTCTTTTTAAAACTAACATGCCACTAAGGAAGATAAATGGATCGCAGTTACTTATATTGTTTCATTTATAAATTATTTTCTAACTGGTTCCATGATATTTTTCCTGTGCATCATTGTAAAAGAAAACATATATGGCTTATTAGTGAAGGGATACATAAAACTTGTAACAAAAAAATAGCCACTGATTTGCGAAAATTTTTGGTTGATTAGCTTGAAATTGATAAAGTAGTGTGGGTATTTGATGTATTTTCTAACACACGAAAATTATCTCCGTAATTTGTAAATGCTCATTTTTCCTTTTGTATATTGTTATTTAATGTGTGCTGCTGAAAACAGGATTTTGAGATGGTGGAGGTGATATAGACATTGAGAATTGCTTGCAGGTAATTTAATTATCAATTACTATTTCTTTTGAAAATTAAAGGTGTCATTTGAATTATTTTTTCAAAAATGAATGAAGTGTCAGTATTTTCTTTTTTCGCACAGGCTTTTATTGGAGTAGACCATAACCTGAACTCATTAATAATTGCATTCAGAGCCACCCAAGAAAAAAGGTTGGATATTTGACAAAGTGCACATGATCAAAGTACCATTTTATTTACTTATTTAATTTTTACTGTTTTTGTAATTTAGCATAAAGAACTGGACTAAAGATCTATTCTCGATACAACTTGATCTCAATTACCCTAGAATGGTGGGAGCAAGGGTTATTTTTCTTTTTTTTTTAATGAAAATTGAATTCTTCTATTAATTTTGAATTTAATTCAATGCTTTGTTCAGACTATAATGCCCTCTGTTCAGACTTTTGTACACGAACGAACACTCCGACGCAAATTTATCTCGGTGCTTAACAAGATCTGATCCTCTCTCCACTATTGTTCACCACGTCTCCATACTCGACCAAGCGCCAGCAGCACCACTCCACACCGCCTCTGATGCAGGAGAAACCTCTTTCTTAGTTCAATTGACCTGACTACCTATTAAAATTCCATTTAATAGGTTTCCTTTTCTCATCGCATATCGCTTCTTCCCTCAGAGATTTGCAACCTAAGGTTACAATTATGTTTCGCTCCCCGCCAAACGACCTGGAGGTACTTACTTCCCTCAAACTGCTCAATTAAAAACACTGATCTATCTCTAATTGTGAAAATTTTACTAAACTGAGTGTCGAAGCCTTGAGGTACTAATTGATTCTCACTTTACCAACTCTTTTGCTAGATCCGCTCCTTAATTACTAGCTCTCCTGTTGTTTATACTCATTCAATTTTCTGTGCAATTCGGGGTATAAATTAAGTTTGAAATACTGAATTAGGAATCTGATTTAATTAGTTTTTTTTTGCTTTATTTCAGAGATTCACCTTGTACTGCCTGTTCAATCAGAGAACAACCGAAATTATTTTTTGAAGCGGAGTGAGTGGATTGAATAACGCAAGCATGGCGCAAAGTAAATGGTATGCTGATAAGATGTAAGGATTTAGCCTGGACCCCTACTCTGGCTGGTTTGTACCTTTCTTTGAGATTAGTCAGATTCATTTGGATAGATTTCGATATATAGTTGTAGTGAACTAATAATTTAGGGGAAATACAGGGAAGCCCTAGCATAAAATGCATAAGCGACAGACTTTTTTCCGATTAAGAAGAAGGGTTCAAACCCACTTTTCTCATTTACCTTTCTAAAATGCATAAGCTGGAACTGGATTTCAAACCTGACAACGACAACAATTAGCAAGCACACTTTTTAATATAATGTTTAAGAATGAAGTAATTTGAAAGAGAGATCTAATTATTATATATCTTAAAATTGATTTGCCTTTACCTACGGATCTTTAGAAAAATTAATGTATTCTGATTTTTCTCTCATTAATTTTGGAATTATGTTTGATTTTCATGACACAAGCTTTCGTATTATGTAATTTTAATTTGTGTCTTTCTTTATTCAGTGGCTAAAACTGAGTAAAGGACTATTAGAGCCAAAAATTTCCTTAGAAAGAGCATATTTTAGAAGGCAACGGTTGATTATTCTTGAGGTGGATGTACTTAGCTTGTCAAATGCATGGGTGCTCAGAACTCAACTGGCAGTTGTGTTGTACCACACTCTATATATGTCTGTATAACAATTTCATAGTGGCCTTGACAGCATGACACAAATGAAATGCTCCCTTTCAATCTCAGCTATACAAGCAAACCTATATTAGTTAGGATAACAATTAGCATCTTTAATTTTCTATGTAAAGGCATTGTAAACTTTGTACATTAATAAGCAACACAATATAATAAATTATTTTGAGCAAACAATCATTTTATCTATTTTTCCCAATCCTTGTATTTTCTAATTTGAATGTGCCTTAATGCACCTCCATCGTGATATTTATAATTTCTTATACCTTGTATTTGTACTACATTTGTTAGTGCCATATATGTTTATGATTTCTTAAAGATAATGATAATTTATTTTGGAGGAGTTGAATGAAGAAGAGGAACGTAAATGGAATGCCAAGGCACAGCAGAAGGCATGGCCAAGTACAAAGGAGATGCAAGAGTACAACAAATCCAAGCCAATGAGGCATACAAGGATTATTGTTAGATTCTTTAGGAATTAACAAGTTAAGTCATTTTAGATTATAGATTGTTTTCCAAATCGAGTGAGATATTTTCATGTACCGGTGATCAATTGCTTATATCCTTTCTTATTTGATACCAATTGTTACCTTACATGCTTCCCTGTTGTGGTCGAATAGCTGGAGAGAGTATTAATAATAATTTTGCATAATGTTTATTCTATTTGTGCTTCCTGTTAAGGTAGTGGTTTTTTTTTTTTTTTTTTTTTTTGAAACTTTGACAGCCGCTGCCAAAGGGCTGTTAAGGTAGTGGTTGTCATATAAGATTGCTAACTTTTAAGTAATCTAATTTATAGAAGGAATTATTTTTATTAGGTTTCTTTAATCCATTCCGATATAAGTTTAGGATCGCAGATGAATCATTCCTTCTATTTCTCCTCTCTAATGTGTGATTTCTGAATTAAAGAAAGGACAAAAAAAAAAGAGCGCAAATTAAATTCTTGTTTAGTTTTGTAGCTGCTTTTAAGGAAATTTCTCAGCGAATGAGGAATGGATAGTAAAAGTGCTGAGCACACTCTATCACGACTACAAATATTTGCATTCCATCTATTGATATAATGGAGATTCTCCTCTAATGGACCAAATCTCATGCGCTGTTGTGTTGGAGATGACTGGAGTACGCTGAGAAACCTAGCGGGTTTGTACCCAATACTATAAGGTCTCCATCAATAAAAAAAATAGAACCCGACTCATGTATGTTTTTTTAATGACTAAAAACAGGAGTTGATTAATTTTAATAGGTATTATCACTATCTCCGTTGCAAAAGTGAAGCAAGCGATGCAATGTTATTTATCATCTTATATTATTTTTTTAATGATGCAAGTATATTTTTATGTGAAATTATTTAAAGATACATGCTTGCTTTAATCCTTTGCCCGCAATTCTTTATGTCAAATTCCTTCATATTTACTATTATGTCAAATTCTCTTGTATTCTTCACTAACAAAGTACAAAAGATATATTAAAATTTAAGTGAAAGAAACGACATATATACAAAAGAGATATTAAAATTTATGCCAAATTCTCTTGTATTTTTCATCGAATTATTTTTTTTGAGTTGTTCACATGTCTACTTTTATTTATTCTATTTGTTTGAATTGGTGAATACTATTGCTACTGTAAGCACCGATCATGACAACGTGGATCTTAAATATTGAAAATGAAAAATAGATCCTTGTCCGCCCACACATTGGGTGGGCACTGCTGCTAGTAAGTATAACCAACTAACCAAGTCGGAATCTAACAAATTCCCTCCAAAGTTAGCAGATACTGTCAAAATGGATAGTTTCAGCTGATATATTATTTAAAAAAAATTTGTGTATATGTCAGTTCATGTCATAAATTTATGGGTGTGATACACAATGTCACAATCTCATCTTACTTTTCTGTCTTAAAATTAAAAAATTCAAGCGTTGGATTTAAAATGTTGACTTTGTTGAATTCAAGAGAGATGATTTTTACAAAAAAATTGTAATTTAATTAAAGTAAATTTGATCCTAAATTAGGAGCAAGAGACTAAACTAATGAACATATTAGAAATATCTTTCATATTTAACTAGACTCATTATTTTTTGACCTCTCAATCATTTTTTTTTTCTCTTGTAATCCACCTCTCGTCAAAATGGACGACAAGATCAATAGTTTAGACTTTAGATTAAATATTAAATTTGATTTTTAAATATAAATGAAAAAGTAAGATTGTGATATTTTGTGATGCAAGAACTTGAAGCATCGAAACGCATATATAAATCAAATATAATTGCGATCTAAATGCAAGAATAAGTGATGTGTCTGCCTGATCAAAACTTCCGATGATACCATAAGCCCATAACATTGGTTAACTTCAGAATCTCATATATGCTTGTTATTCAGGTTAGGCATCTTATTCCAAGGTAAGAGCCTGTATCAATATATATATAGAGAGAGAGAGAAAATGGCTAACGCGCCATCGATGGCACGGAGGGTCCCGTGCCATCAAGTCATTTTTCGAGTTCCAAAATTCAAACGGCCAATCCGAACCGTTCAAGTTGTTCTCCATATTGAAATATCCTTGGAGCCTAATTTTATATTTTTTTGAATTTTTTTGCTATTTATTATGATATTTTTAAAAACATTATGATTAGAGTATTTCAGGCCTTCCAATTTGAAAATATCATAATAAATAGCAAAAAAAATTGAAAACATATAAAAGTTGGTCTTCAAGGGTATTTCAATATTGTGATCAACTTGAACGGTTTTGATCGACCATTTGAATTTTGAATTTTGAAAAACGAGTCAATAGAAAATCGATGGCACGTGCCATCAATGGCGCATTAGCCATTCTATATATATATAGAGGAGTAAATCTATTGTTAACCGTGATGCATAAAGCGCTCCGTGCACCACAACCGTTTGATCGGTGATTTTGCAAATTGACAAATCTAAATTAACCAATCCAATCTATATATTGAAATCTCATAGCAAACAAAATTTTTCAATTTTTGAAATTTTTTTACTATTTTTTTCGAATTTTTTAAAACTTGCCATTTTTTTCTTACAAATTAGTGTATTTATAGCCAAAAATGGCAAGCTTTAAAAATTCGAAAAAAATAGTAAAAAAATTTCAAAAATTATAAAAATTTGTTTGCTATGAAATTTCAATATATAGATTGGGTTGGTTAAATTAGATTTGACAATTTGTGAAATCACCGACCAAAATGATCATGGTGCACGAAAGCTTATATGAACCATGATTCACAATAGATTTACTCTATATAGAGAGAGAGAGAGAGAGTTTTGCAATGGTGAGTCGCGACTCACGTGAGTCACGCTAAGAAACTCCTAGATCTAGTTCAAAATGATCGATCCAAACCGTCCAATACGATCTCCCTATTGAAATATCTATGCAGACCAAATTTTATATTTTTTTGAAATTTTTAAATATTTTTTTTCGTATGTTTAAAAACTGTTGTTTTTGAACGGTTCAGAACTAATTAGATTAACAGTTTTCTAAAATTAAAAAAATGCTTAAAAATTTCGAAAAAAATATAAATTTTGGTCTGCATGGAGATTTAATATGTAGATCGTATTAGACGGTTTGGAACGGTCATTTTGAACCAGATCTAAGAGTTTTGAGCGCGGCTCACAGACCCCTGGTGAGTCGCGACTCACCATAGCAAAACTCTATATATATATTAAACAAAAGGATTTGTAAACATGTTAAACAAAAATTTAGTTCTATTCTTTATTTTAAACAAAAATTTTCAAAAGGATTTGTAAACATGTTAAAAGCCACATCTTAAAATATCATTCAAAAAGGTCATGGAGCAATATATATCATGATTCAATAGTGTTGGATACTTGGATGAGAAAATAAAGATGCATCAAAAAAGTAGTAAAAGAATTAAACAAGGGATTTCAAATTGTGGTGCTTGGGAAGTTGGAAAAATCTAAAAAAGGAATACGATGTGATATAGGCAGATCTTACTGCCTCTCAAATTGTAGTGCTTGGGGGATCGAGTTGGAAAAAAACTCAAAAAAGGGATGTGATGTGATATACACATTTTCAACAATATACAAACTCGAAATTATGAAACAGAAGGAATGAAAGAAAACTACTGAAGATAGGATCGCAAATAAAGCAATGAACTTATGACACAGAAGTACCACAACACAAGAGCCTTCAGTAAAAACCACCAAAAAATTGCGAGTCCGGCAAAATTGATCACTTTCTTAATTTCAAGTATGGAATAAAGTGATGTAACTGTTAAGTAGTTAAGTAAACAAATTTGATAAATTTATTCGATGAGGTAGAATAAAATTAATTTGTAATTATAACAGTAATAATAATATTAATCATTATTAAGACCTTAAAAAATCATCAATATTAAGAAAAATATGACAAAAATTTAAATAGATAATAATAAACGAATGAGACAACAACACAAATGACATGAAAAAAGAAGGTATAGTAAACGAAATGTCCTCACAGGAGCATAGGCCGAAGCTGCTGTAGTGCAGCTGGTATGGCACTAGTCTTCTATGGAAGAGATCAGAGTTCGATCCCCACTGATGAGTGGAGAAAAATAGAGTGGGTGTGTGGGCCTACGGGCATATATCAAAAAAAAAAAAAATCACAGGAGCATCGAGCAGGTGAAAAGTGAAAACGGTGATCTGGCCTTCTTGATTCGAAATAAAAACAAAAAGTACACTAAGCTACAAACCCCGACTGAGCAGTGAGCCAGTGAGCATTGAGCAGATCCTCAGCAATTCGCGGTCAAAGTCAAAAAAGAAAAAGAAACATTCTCGGCTTAATTCCTCGACAGACCTGAAAACATACGTCATTATATATTCAGAAATTAGAAATACAAGACGTTACATAATTACATTCAAAAAGAAATACAAGGGTAACAAGACACATCAGCGCCGTCTCTATAATCATCGGATATTGAGATGTCTAATCCTAGGGAGTAGGGATAGTACTGTGGTTTTTTTTTTTTTTTTTTTTTTTGAATGGTCCCCCGTAGGACAGTACTGTGGTATACATTACAGAAATATGTGCAACGGATCATAATTGTTTCAAGTACGATCGACTTGCTAAACGAAATGCTAGGTGATTACTAAGCGGAATTGCATTTTTTTTCTTTTTTTCTTTTTTTTTTTGAGCCAAAAGAAAATATTATGCTGGGTAATCATGTTAAACATTTCATGATGCGTCTACCACAACTGTTACGAAACTAAAATATATTTACTTTTAAATAGTGCTATGATTATTAACATATTACTATACCATGTTTAACAATGTGAATATCAATTCATCATTTATTAAATAGCATATGAACATCTACGATACCAACATATCAATTATTATAATAAATCTCGATATTTACTACTAAATGTTAATATTTAATAAAAAGTTCATATAATCATAATAATGATTATGAATGTAATAATTTTTGTAATTATAATGCTAACTAATCATACAATTAAGATTTAAAAATTTACTATATATTGAACAAAAAAAAATTACACGGAATGTAGCGAATTTTATAAATTTTCTTGCAAGATTATTTGGGTTTATAATTCTATGAAATTGACATATACATGTCCATAAAAAGAATGATACGATTTCAAAATGAGAATCTTTCAAGACCTCAATCAACTTTCGCGCGGTAGACTGAAATCACCATGTCTTTATCAAAGAAACCCAAAAAGAATTATTTTAAAATACGATTCTTCGTTTAATGGTTTTGCAGTAATACTATATAATATTACAAATTTGAAATATCAATATGTAAAAAAAAATTAATCCTCCTAAAATTTATGCCAAGTTATCTATATATTCTTTCTTTATCCTGATCGAATGCTACATTTTCTTTATTCATATTAATGATATGATAAACTAAACTCAAAATATAATTTAGACCGTTCGCACACTTGTTTGGAATGGCCTACTTGCTTTGAGTGGTTGTTGTGAAATTATGATTTGCTTTCCCATTCTTGGCCTTTTTCTCTTCATTCATTTCTTCTAAATTATTATTTAATTATATATCATGTATAAAAAGGGAAAAAAAATGACTATTTATACGAATCCAATGCGGAACCGCGATTATTATAACACAGAAAAAGTACTTCTAAAATTTTAGTACAAACCAAGATTTTTTTTTTTAATAAGAACCAAGCAATTACCCGTTTATAAAACGCGTAACTTTATCTCCCCTAATTACCCGTTTTATAAACGGGTAAAAAGGCCCTTTACGCGTTTTAAAAACAGGTAGGAATGTGCTTTTAAATCCCTCCTGCAGTTACGCCTTTTAAGGCTAGTCAGCCCTTCCTACCCATTTATAAAACGCGTAAAAGCCCTTCCAACGCGTTTTATAAACGGGTAATTAACTCTATTTTTTCGAAACCGAGTTATTAGCGTTTTTTTTTTCACGCCGTTTGCGAGGTAGAGACAGCGTGAGAGAGGAGAGAAAGAAAGAGAAGAGAAGAGAGAAAGAGAAGAGGAGAGAAAGAAAGAAAGAGAAGAGAAGAGAAGAGAAGAGAAGAGAGAGCGGCCGGAGAAAAGAGAGGAGAAGAAAGGAGCACCCTCCGACAGTGCCTTTCGAAAGCGAGCTCGGCCGACGACACTCATGCGCACTCCGATATCAAGGTTTTTTTCCAATAATAATTTCATATTATTAGGGTTTTGCAATTAGTGAAAATTAGTTCAAATTCAAGTAAATTGTGTAGATTATTGTGGAAATTATTGTTGAAATTAGTGGACATTTTAGTACATTTTGTATGGAAATTATTGAAATTGTATGAAAATTTTTGTGAAAATTAGTGGACATTTTATTAAATTGTGTATGGAAATTATGAAAATTATTTAAATTGTATGCAAATTGTTATAAATTTTTTTGTGAAATTAGTGGACTGTATGGAAATTATTGAAATTGTATGCAAATTGTTGTTGAAATTATTGTAAAAATTAGTAAACTGTGTATGGAATTTGTATGGAAATTATTGTGTATGGAAAATATTTAAATTATAAAAATTATATTTGTATGGAAATTATTGTGTATGGAAAATATTTAAATTATGAAAATTGTGCAAATTGTATGAAAATTATTGTGTATGGAAAATATTTAAATTATGAAAATTGTGCAAATTGTATGAAAATTATTGAAATTATGTAAATTACATTGATTTAAATATAGCGACCAAATTACTGAAAATTATAGTGAAACATTAGTGCAAATTATGTCAAAATATTGTTATTTGTTGATGTTAGTATTATTAAAAATTTTGTTTAAAATTGTGTTGTATTATTTCAATTAGATGTGTTCTGCACAAGACGAGGCTGGTCCTTCCGGTTCTTCACCGCCTCCCACTGAGGGTCCGAGTCAACCTGCGAGTCAGGCTCGCGCTAGAAGACGTAGGCGTCGCACCGCCCTTCCGAACCCGTATAATGTCAATCCGGTAGAGCGACAGAGCATCGAGGAAAACCAACAAGTTTTGTTCCTTGCGGACCATGAGCACATTGAAGGTCGATTGATGAAACTCGGCCTTATTTACATTTCGAAGGTGAAGCATGTCAACATTGACATGTCATTGTTGAAAGCGATGGTAGAGTTCTGGAGTCCAGAGACGCACACATTTCACTTTCCGGTCGAGGAGATGACTGTTACTTTGAAGGTACTTTTTTGGTTTATTTATTTAAATTAAATATTGAAATTTACATAATTTCCTTAAAATTTATTTAAATTATAGAAATTTATATCATTTTTTCCTATTTTGTAATTGTAATCAGGATGTGGCTTTTATATATGGTTTGCGCATAGAAGGCATTCCAGTCAGAGGGAATACCAAAGGGTCTTGGGAGGAAAAGATCCGTGCGCAGCTTTTTCCTCATGCCAATTTGGAAAATTGGGCTAGAGAAACAAGCGAAGTAGCGTAAGTGAAAAAAAAAGGAATTTAATTACATTTACTTTTTTGCATTATATAATTGTATTGATTGTTTATAAATTAATAATTCAGGGGCGCACGTCGTAATATCAAGTTGAAATAGTTGCGAGAAAACTGCGGGCGGGTGCCGGCGCCAGGGGCTTCTGATGATGAGCTTGATCGATACACACGTGCAGTGGCTGTGGAGCTCTTTGGGATGTTGATGTTCCCTGATATTTCTCAGAATTCTGTCCCAGCATACTATTTGGAGCTCGTATCGGTACTAATTGTTAGAGTTATGTCCTAGAAGCCAATCATTATATGGCTACTTCTATGGTTTATGTTATTGATGATATTTGATCATTTATTCCTTGATTTATTAATTGACAGATCATTCAGGTTGAGGATCTGAATTGTAGATCTCTGTAGTTCATTTATAATTAAATGACAATAATAGATCTAAAAGGTCCGTAATCTTGATAATTAACAAGGAATATTAATTATCGGATAAGATTAGTATGTAAGTTAAGTGATGATTAAGTTGTATAGATCATAGGTAAGGAGTTGCCAACTTAATTGCATATGTATATGTTATAGAACATAGTACAGGACACGACCCAATGAGATAAATATATGGATTGTGTTATGTGTCATTATTTATTTCGTTTGAGTTTGATTCTAAGTTTGAGATGGTTCAACTTTTCCACATGAGGATAGGTTCAATAAATATCGTCTACCGTTGATTCCTGATAAGGGCTGCTATACGGACTTTATTTATGTTCTCTTGAATTGTGCGGGGAAAAGTTGTTCATCAAGAAAACCGTATGTCCCTCATTAATTTACTTAGTGAGCGATGATATCTGTTTGGGCCCCTTGATGGAGATGGATTGTTTGCTAGCAACTGATACAGTCATCTCTAGATCAAGAAACGTATAATCTGCAAGAATGACACATTCCTATCTTGGATTATACGATGATATCATGTGACATAAGAATCAGACAAGAAAATACTATTATTTCTTATGCAGGATTAAAATATTGTAGCGGTACACTATTTATGCGAATTGGGAATCATAACGTGTTGCTAGATACCGCTTATGATTATTGGAAATAAATAGCGATTTATTTTCCATGTCCAACAGAGCATAAATCCTCAAAGGGTCACACAAATAGGTTTTGACCATGCGTGCATTATTTATTTGGTTATATTAAGGAATGCAACAATATGATATGTTGACTGATTAATTATGTACTGTTGCGAACCGTCCTAATTAATTAATTAAGTCAAATGGATTATATAGAAATAAATTAATGCATATTCTAATCCTTAAATAATTATCAAAGTGTTGATAATTAATTTGTTCAACATGAATTAATTAAAGTAATTAATTTGAGCTAACGGGCCTATATTTAAATGGTAAATTAAAGGTCCAACTTGAGAGCAATTAATTGGGCCACTAATTAATTGAATTAGAGGACCAATTAAATAATTGATGGAGCCCATTTAGGCCCATTTTATGGCTGCCCTAGTGATGGCATAGTTGTAAATTAGTTACAACTTTTTGGAAGAGTGGTTGGTCTATAAAAGGACCACTTTGGGAGCCAAAACCCTAGCCACCTTGCCTTTTTCTCTCTCCCTAATATTTTGGACGAAAATTAAAGGAAAAATTTCAGAATTTTTCCTCTCCACCATTGCTCTCTTAAGCTCATGTGTTGAGCACCTCTTGCCTCCATCCAATTAGATAGTTAATTAAGGCAAAGGGAAGGAAGGGATTAGGCTTAACCTCTCATCTACTAGCATAGATCGAGGTTTTGGTTAATACCTTGGTGGACTTGAGGCCGAGACACGCGTGGTGGTGCGCACAACCTCGACATCGCCGGATTCGAGCCTCCTTGTTGCGATACAAGGAGAGGTGGCCTTCCTAACCTCTCTCTCTTGTGTGTGAATGCTTGGACTAGATCCTTCGAGGTCTAAGTCGTTTGGATTGCTTATTAAATGGTTAATTAGCACAAAAATTTGAAAACTTAGACTTCCTAACACTAATTTCATATTTTTATTTTCATTATCATTTTTATTTTTGATGTTAATAAATTTTTTATTTGAACTATTAATATTATTTTATGTGCAGTATGATTATTTTAACAAATTTATTTTCCACTGTTAATATTATTTTATTTGCACTGTTATAATAAATAATTATTTTTTGTACTATTAAAATTAATTTACTTGTAGTAAGATATTTTTAATAAATAATTATGTTTTGTAATGCTAATGTTATTATTTGAATTTATTGGCAGGGCAATTTAAATGAAGTTCCAGAATTCAATTGGAGAGGTGCGACTCTTGAAAGTCTATATCGTGCCCTTGATCGTGCCGCCATGTGCTTCAAGACTGTCACCGGACCTTGGATGATGTTGTTGTTTTGGGCATGGTTGTACCTTCCAGTTTGTCGACCGACAGTTGCTCCCATCACCGACTTAGGATAGCCTAGTATAGATTCATGCGTGACGTTTGGGAGGTATAATATTTTTTCAAAATTAGAACCTATAATATTTTCTCAAGATTATAACACATAAATTACAACGCATAATATTTGCAGGAAATGGGGTGAGGCTCGTTCTTTCTTAGGGAGCCACCATCGTGGGGCTGTGGAGAACGCACGGGACCAGATAGCTGTCTTGGATATGGAAGATGTGAACTGGTATCCGTACGTACAAGACCAAGCTCTGATGCCGCGGGTAGCACAGGAGGATTCCATAGAGCGACATGTTTGGATGCCGCTCCTATTCTACCACATAGTTTCCTACTGTTACCCCGAGCAATGTAGGCATCAGTTTGGACTATGTCAGATTACTCCTCCCCCGCTTCCTGTAGTATGTTTGTTATTTCTTCAAATTTATAATATGTAAAACTTTGATTGAAAATAAAATACGGACATAACGTATAAAACTGTAATTGGAATAATTACTTAAATTTAACAGAGATGGGACATCATACATAACCTGTTGGGTTTCCAACATGGCACTTATCGAGATGATGCAGATTATAGTTCCATATTTGCGACTGCATATGCACAGTGGGCCCCGAACGCATTAGCCGACCGCCAACTCGAGGAGAGACCTTGGAGTGCTACGGACACCCTGAAGTATTTCAGATGGTTATGGAAATACGGTTGCTCATAGAAGCCTACACCCCGCGAGGAGGCCGAGTCACGCATCCGACGGAAAGACCGACTCCAGATCAGTCAGAGGCAGTACACACACATGGGATCCAGACTTCGCAATACGGTACAACTTTGTATTATTTTATTAATACATAATTTATGATTAATCAATGATTTCATATTTTCATGAATTTAATTATTGTAGGGAAATTCTGCACTGAAGAATGCACTGCATGCTTTGGGCCTGGTGGTCAAGAAGGGGTGCAGAAGGGTAGGAAAGGCAATCCTCACTAACTGTCTAGCGCAGCTAGAGAATGCATCTATGCCTTTCAGGATGGAGGACTTATTGGAGAAGCAGGGTCTGGCAACAAAAATCGAGGAGATACCAGATTTTGGTGACGAGTCTTCCTCCGGACATCCGACTGTCCCCACCAACCTTCAGGCATAGGATATTGTCTAGCCGGTTAGTACTTGTTCATCTCAAAGTTTAAATTAAAAAAAATATTTTACTTTTATTGACATTGTATTTTTAAATCTTAAAGGATGCTAGATTGAATACCGGACGATTGGATGATATACTAAGACCACGGTTATCAGTTCCTACTCAGGTGACAGCCTCAGGTCCTACTCCTTCCATGCACAGTGCATTAGCATCGACTTCTCAGTTTATAGGGATGTCCCAGGATCCCACTGGCATTTTCACTGCTCACATGCCAGTATACCACCATCATCCACCATTTACTTTTGCATTATTTGGTATGCCTTCATTTACTGTCCCATCATATACTTCGTCTTCATTTACTGTCCCAGCATATTGTACGCCTTCCACTGTTCCATCATTTGGTATCCCATTGGGGGCGTTTGGATGGTGTGGGAATAAGGAAGGAATAAGGAATAACGTTGGAAAGTGTGTAACTTTATTGGGAAGTGTGTAAATTTGTGAAGGAAATATGAAGGATTTATGCCTAGGCGGAAATTTCCGCCCAATTCCCCTTATTCCCACACCATCCAAACGCCCCCATTGGGTAGTATGGGAGGGACAGACTCATTCACTACATTGCTACAGACGGCCATAGATGATAAGGGACAGTACGTGCCTCTAGGGACTCCTCAGGAGGTTGGTCAGGGCGGTGAATCTGTGCCCATACAGACACCTCAGGAGGGTGGACAGGACGGTGGTGGTGAGACTGATATTCAGGACGGTGGTGGTGAGAATGATATTCAGGAGGAGGACGAGAGCACCGATGATGATGATAGTCTAGGTCTAGCACGGGGACGACCCAAGCGTGCAGTGTGCAAGCGTGACAGATATTCACCCTCTAGGCGACGTAGGAGACGGTAGTTTTTATGTCATGTTTTGTAGTTCTAGTTTGTGATGGACTGATGGACTTGTATGTGGCTTTCATGATGTCTGAAGGAGATCAGATTAGGTCTAAGTAGCTGCCTAGCACTAGGTGTAATGATTTCCTATAGTGTTCAGAGCCTAAAAAAAAATAGAAATGGTATTTAGTTTATTTATTTTCTTTATATCAAATACAAACATAATTTCTCTGAGTTCATCATGACTTTCATTAACTAAGGCATATGTATCATATATCATATTCATATATAATAAAGACAATGACTATTCGGCCAAAGTTTTTGTCACACCCCAAACCAAGCCGCAATCTAGGGATGACAACCCCGCCACGTATGCACAATCTATTGTACACACGTAAGGCTATAATACAGTGTCACAGAAATATATAATCACAAACAAATAATCACATAATAAAGGCATCGTTTGTTCATACAACAAAAGGGCTGGTAAAGTATACACATATCAAAATTTCCAGCCATCATACAAACAAGATAATAATAAGGCACAGCGAAAAGTGACTATTCCAGCTCGCCTTAATCTTCTGGTAAATGGATGGATTTTTTTTCAAAATTTTTTTTTATTTTTTTGCGCGCTGACATCATCAAATAGACGGATTTTGTGTTCAGTTAGATGCTTCAAGGGATGAGTTAAACTAATTATGTGTAAAATTAGATGCAGTGATAATATGAAGTTTTAGGTTTTTGTGTTCAGTTAAACATCTCAAGGGATTACTGACATGAATTATGTGTTCAATTAGATGCATCTCCTAATTGAATTTTCACATTTTTGTGTTCAGTTAAACATGTTAAGGGATGAATTTAAATTGAGTTATGTGTTCAGTTAGATGTATTGGTAATATGACGGTTTAGTTCTGATATGACGTAAATATGAATATTTAAAACAACAAAACAAACACTTACAACAACAAAACGAAGAGACACAAATATTAATTAAATAAAAAAATAACACAAACAAATAAAACAAACAAACTAAATATTTACAACAACAAAGCGAATATTTACAACAATAAACTGAACACATATACAACTTTCATAAGTAAGAAATAAATGATCATATTCAACATAAAAATTGAACACTTATAACAACATATTTAATATATGCAATAAACAAATTGAATAGATACACTCTTTAGCTCCTTAATCAGTAATCAACAATTGCAAACACAAAATCTCCAACAACACCGCATGGCTTCTCAATTCTTCTGATTTTGAAAAAAAAGGAGAAGGAATAAATTAACAAAATTTAAAATTGTAATCGCAAAACTAAGATTATTAATATTATCAAAGTCTAATATATTGATCCAGTAATATCTTTTGTTACAGAACTGACTTAAGAACAGCATAAACAATTAATCCATTAGAGATATTAACTTAACACATATGATGACTAACTAATCCATTAGGGAAACTAAACAATTAATTAGTATATTTGGATCTTATTAAAAAATTTGAAATTGAAGAACGATAAAATGTGAATGATAATTTATTTTAGAGAATTGCCTTTAAAAAGTTCAATTAAGAAAAAAAAATGCTTTTTGGATGGTATAATTTGAGAATTTTTGGCATTCAACTTAGAGACTTGGTAGATGTTGTCATGCTGACCAGACCCCACGTAGACAAAATATAACGATAATTCCAGTAAATTCCCTGATAATTGCTTTAAATAAAGTGTTGAGTAAAACAAATCTTTAACTCGATTTGTCAATTTGTAAAACAACACAACATTTACTAATCACTTTTCTAAGTGCTTAATATAGTTTGAGGTGGAACAAGGCAAAAAGGTCATGCATAGCGCGTGTAATGAAGACTAACAAGACTCTGGAAGATCAATCAGGAAGTCTAGAATTTAAGGTTGTAATTCTAAATAAATTCTCTCAAACTGTCTGATTTAAAATGCTCAAAATTTATTGGTAGCGTTATACAACGCTTAATAACGTTATACAACGTTACAGAACTCCTCGTACTATGCCTAGTTGCAAAAACAGTTTTATGCATTACACAACGCTTGATTCAGTTGTATAACGCTTGGTCAAACGTTGTGTAACGACTTAATGCGTTACACAACGCATTGACCAAGTCAGCTGAAACTTAGCACTCTGAACAGTGTGTTGTATAACGCTTTTTGGCGTTACACAACGGACCAAAATCAAGCGTTACAGAACGTTTGTTTCGATTTTTTTAACGCTTTTGTTTTGGCCATTTTGAGGACGTTCTGGCCTACGTTGTGTAACGTTATAGTCCGTCACACAACATTTAATTTTTAAAACGTTGCATAACGCTTCCTAGCGTTGTGTAACGTCTCTGACAACTTTTTGAAGGTTGAAAGTCTTCTGTTCATTGCGTTGTACAACGTTTACAAACTTTATACAACATTTCTGACACCCTCCAACGTTATTGTCGGAATTTGTTTTATTTAACGGCTATGTTGAAACGTTGTGTAACGTTTCGGAGAGTTGTGTAACGTTTTGTTCAGAATTTGACTAGTTTAGAGCTCTTGACGTCCTCTATATATATCAGAGACCTTTTTGAGCCGATTGAAGGGATTGAAAACTTTGCTATACACCTGCTATTGAGCTCTAAACCTGAGATACCATTCCTCTCTCCTATTTGAGCATTTTCTTAGACAAATTGTAGAGATTTGAGTGTATCAACCAAACCTATAGTTTGATTAGCTATATTATTGAGCGATTTGGTTGAGAGCCTTGATCTTTTGTGATATTTGATGATTAGCTAGAGGATAGGCCGATCCACTTCGAGATTCTTGTGACGAAGTGATTCGGTTCGCATTTGTAGACCCGTTCGGTTGAAATAGAACGGAGCACGCCCGATTTGTGGTCGCGAAACTCCCGGAGACGTACGGCTAAGGCTAACTTTATCTTGCGGGTCGGAACTCCGTAATCAATCGCGTGTCATATCTCTCTCTCTCTCTCTATTTACATTATATTTGACTTGTGTGATTGTTTGTTTGTATTGAGCCAAACTTGAATTGAATTGAATTGTTATTTTCGCAAAATTGTCCAAACCGGTTTAGAAACTAAATTGAGCCTATTCACCCCCCTCTAGGCCTTTATTTAGGGACATCAAAGTGGTATAAGAGCGAGGGTTATCTTTTTGACCAAAATTTATGGTAGATAACCTAGCTTGCCATGGCCTCAAGGGTGATTGAAGAACCGATTAAGTTTGGTTCCAATTGCCAGAACTTCTGATATTGGAAGAGATGTATGGTCGTTTACCTCAACTTGATTGACCTTTGGGATGTGGTTGACAAATCTTATGCATCATGTTTGGATAGTGTAGGTAATGAAACCTATGCATCCAAATTACTAAGGGCCAAAAATGACAATACCGTGAATGTCCTTCTTAACTCGGTCCATGAGTCCATAGCTGTCATTTTTTGTAGTTCTACAAATGCACATGAAATGTGTGTTTCTCTCTTGAACCGTTATGAGGAAAATTCTCTAATCAAAAGCTCCCGTCAATTTGAGTTGGAGTCAAGATTAGATAATTTCCGCATAATGGATGGTGAATGCATCGAGGAAATGTATACTCAGTTTATACAATTGCTCGATGAATTCAACAACATTAGAGAAATCCTATCTAATAGCCGTGTGATAGAAAGATTGCTTAGGGCTTTGGTGGGAAGACCTCAATTCGACAATCTCATCTCGACTCTTGAGACACAACAAAGGTCCCACAACAATCTCATACCGGAGATCATCTATACTCATTACTGGTGTGTAGAAGAGAAGCTCAAGCAACTTGGGGAGTTGAGATATGAGCCCAAGTCCATTGCATTGTCGGCTAATGAGAACAAGACATCTCCATCCAAACACCGCCACAATGACAACCATCAAGGTAGACACCGTCACTCGAGTGACAAGGCTAAGGGCATATTTGACCTTGATGAGGACAAGCAAGAGGTCGTGCTCTCAAAAATGTTTCGGGCCATTATGATCTTTGAAGGAAAATTCAACAAGAAAAGGCTTGACAATGATAAAATGGCTCTTTGCTTTGTTTGTCAAAAGGAGGGCCACACCATGTCCACTTGCTTCAAGCTCTTCCCTCACTTGAAGAAGGAAAAGAAAGATGGTGGCAAGAAAAGAAGTGATGGCCGGTACAAGTCCAAAAAGAGACATTACAAAGGCAAGAAGAATGGTAAGAAGGCCATGCAAGCTACATGGGACAATGATTCCGACTCGAGCTCATCTTCCTCATCCGATTCGGAGTTCGAATACGACTTTGACAACCTTCCTCTAGTGGCTCAAGTCAATGATGTGATAATGCCCTTGGATGATGATCTTGATGACTTAGTGAAGGAGGTTTTCAATGAGTACAACCAAGGCAACATCTATGTGCATCCATTGAGCAAGACAAGCATTGGAGAAGCCTCAACCTCCTCAACAATCACAACTCTAATTTCCACTCAAATTCAAGAAGTGGTACCTAAGGTAGCTATTGAAGCGCCTAAGGTTACCGATGAGGTACAACTAAATCCATCTCTATGTAGTGATAGTGATAGAGATAGTGAAAGTGATTTGTCTTGAATGATGATACCAACTCTCAAATTGATAGGTTGAATGATTATCTTGATGAGTCCCTTAAGACTATTGCTAGTCAAAAAGGGAAAATTGGTCTTTTGACGGCTAAGGTGCATGATCTTGAAGTTTTGGTGAGTAAGTATAAGGGTATGATTGAGAGTTTTATAAAACTCAAAAATTGTAAAAATGTCAAGCTCATTTGAGTGAGACAAATGTCTTGAAAAACAATGAAAGGGCATCAAGTTCATTTAGTGCTTCTTGTAACACCATGATGGATCTTGACAAAATGTATATGGGTCAAAAATCCAATGACAAATCGGGTCTTGGATTCAAGAGGGGAATCAATCCACTTTTAGACCAAGAAACTCGATTAGTCCAACACAAAATGAGAGGCATTGTAACAAGGGTACCAATGGTAGGAACACACACGGGAAAGGACAAAAGAATTTCTTTGGTTCGCAAAATGGTGTTCAAAAGAATTTTGGTAGGAATAGAAATGATTTCAAGGGTCCTCAAAAGAATTTGCAAAATAATTGGGGCCCAAACAATTTGCATTTCAAGGGTCCCGATGGGTGCTTTCATCTCTTTCAAAAGGATGGGGGAAATAGGAATAGCACACACACTAGACCTCAAAACAATGAAAAAAACAAGAATGTCTCTCAACAAAACAAAACGAATTTTCAAAAATCCAATTTGAAAGGCTCTCAATCATACACTTTTTCCAAGGATCCAAAGATCAAGGCCATGGAGCTTAGGCGTCATTATGAGACCCATTTTGTTAGAGAAGATTCACAAATGAACAAACCCACTAGTGCATGTTGCAACTATTGTGGTAAGAATGGCCATCTCACATTACAATGCAATGTTAGAAAAGCAAACCATACTTTCGGTTCAAAGAGTATGGTTTTGGTTCCTAAAGTCGCTTCCACTCCCACCTCATCTAGTGGAAGCGGTTCTAATGTGGCTTGAAAAACCATTCTATTTCCCCGGGCCTTATAGTCAAATTTTAAGGGGGAGAAAATACAAGAATTATGTTAGTTATTTGTTTCTAACTAATATACATTCTTGTAGATTTGTTTGTTATAATCATTCAAGAGAAGTGCATGGATCATAGATAGTGGATGTTCACATCACATGACCGGTGATGAATCATGTTTCAAGACACTTGAACCTTTTGATGGTGGTGAGGTTACTTTTGGAAATAATTTTAGGAAGAGCACTATTATTGGTATAGGCTCGGTTGGTAAACAAAATCTTACGGTATCCAATGTTTACTTTGTTGATGGTCTTAACTACAACCTTTTAAGTGTGAGCAAATTGTGTGATGCCGGATATTATTTGAAGTTTGATCATTTTTCTTGCTATGTGATTCAAATTTTGGATAATTCCCTTATATATACCGGACAAAGGAAAAATGATATCTATTACTTGAACTTTGACCATTTTATCACCGGTGAACAATGCTTTAGTACCATAGCTACCGGTTCATGGCTATGGCATAGAAGACTTGGTCACGTTTCAATAGACTCTATAGAGAAACTTGTCAAATTAAACCTTGTCTGTGGCCTTCCATCACACAAACTTGATTTAAATGGTTTGTGTGAAACTTGCATGAAAGGCAAGCAAACCAAGTCTAGTTTTAAGACCAAAGAAGTTATCTCTACTTCTCAACCCTTGCAACTACTCCATATGGACTTGTTTGGACCAATAAATATTATGAGTTTGAGCAAAAAGAGGTATGTATTTGTGGTAGTTGATGACTATAGTCGTTTTACTTGGGTCTTCTTTCTTGCTCATAAGGAAGAAACATTTGACTACTTTGTCAAATTTAGCAACCGGGTTGAAAATGAAAAAGGGTTAAAAATCTCTAGAATTCGTAGTGACTATGGAAGGAAATTTGAAAATGCTAAATTTGAAGAATTATGCATAGAAAAAGAATATAAACAAGAGTTTTCCGCTCCACGCACTCCCTAACAAAATGGTGTAGTGGAGAGGAAAAATCGAATTTTACAAGAGCTAGCACGCACAATGCTAAATGAATTTGCCGTACCCAAGTTCCTTTGGGCCGAAGCGGTAAATACAGTATGTCATGTAGTAAACCGTGCATGTATTCGTTCCAAACTCAAGAAAACTTCATTTGAATTGTGGGTTGGTCGAACTCCTAATATATCCTATTTACATGTATTTGGGTCTAAGTGTTTTGTCCTTGATGAGTCTCCTAAATTAACCAAATTTGATGCTAAATTTTTGACCGGTATATTTGTTGGTTACTCAAACACAAGTAAAGCTATAGAGCTTATTTGCCTACTTCAAGAGTTGTAATTGAGTCCATAAATGTCAAATTTGATGAAAATGCTAATGAGAATACCGAGAAAGGTAACTCTATTGTAGGTATCCAAAATGGAGTAACAACTCAAGAAATTGAGTTTCAACCAAAGGATGAGCTTCCACCGGTGATAATCGAGGAGCCTTTGAACCGGGTCGATGACAATTTGATAGGGGGAGAGAATCATGAGGAAGACACGATTGACACAACTCAAGTCGAAACGCCTCATGATGAACCTCAACTCATTCCTCAACCGGTTCATGAGCCTCCCGAAGTGCTTAGAGAAGTGTTTTCTCATCCTCTTTCTAATGTTATAGGTGACCCTAGGAAAGGTGTTAGGACTAGGTCGGGTTTGAACCAAATGATCGGTCATTGTGCCTTTGTATCTCAACTAGAACCTAAATCCTTCAAAGAGGCCAATGTTGACCCAAATTAGATTGTTGCTATGCAAGAAGAGTTGAACCAATTTGAAAGAAATCAAGTTTGGAAACTTGTACCCTTACTAAGTGGTAAGCAAGTCATTGGTACCAAATGAGTTTATAGGAACAAGCTAGATGAGCTTGATAATGTGGTAAGAAACAAAGCCCGCTTGGTTGCACAAGGTTTCAAACAACAAGAAGGTATTGACTTTGAGGAAACCTTTGCACCCGTTGCTTGTCTTGAATATATTAGAATGCTCTTGGTATATGCCGCTAACAAGGGCTTTACCTTATTCCAAATGGATGTCAAGAGTGATTTTTTAAATAGATGGATAGACGAGAAAGTGTATGTCCAACAACCTCCCGGATTTGTTGACCATTTTAACCCCGACCATGTGTTCAAGCTTCACAAAGTTTTGTACGGTTTGAAACAAGCACCTAGAGTTTGGTATGGTAGACTTTGCAACTTTCTACTTGAAAATGATTTTATTAGGGGTAAAATGGACACAACACTTTTCACTAAGAAAAGATATGACCATTTGTTACTTGTGCAAATTTATTTGGATGATATTATTTTTTGCTCTACTAATGCAACTCTTGCACAAGAGTTTTCCTCTTTGATGAGTAGTGAATTTGAGATGAGCATGATGGGAGAACTCAACTTCTTTTTGGGGCTACAAATCAAACAACTTCAAGATGGTATCTTCATTAGTCAAACCAAATATGTCAAGGAGTTAATTAAGAAGTTTGGTGTTGAAGATAGTAAGAGCTTAGACACATCAATGGGCAAAAGTGCAAATATCGATGTGGATGAGAATGGCAAGCCGATTGACATAACTCTCTATCGAGACATTATTGGAAGCTTGCTCTATCTCACGGCGAGTAGGCCGGATATCATGTATGCCGTATGTCTATGTGCTAGGTACCAAGACAACCCTAAGAAGTCTCACCACAAAGCGGTAAAAAGAATTTTGAGATATGTTAAGGGTAACCAAAGTCTAGGTCTTTGGTATGGTAAACAAACTGAACTTGAATTGGTAGGGTATACCGATGTCGACTTTGCCGGTGACCGTATGGACCGAAAGAGTACTAGTGGAACTTGTCAATTTCTTGGTGGTTCACTAGTTTCTTTGTCAAGCCGCAAACAAACCTCGGTTGCTCTTTCAACCGCGAAAGCCGAGTATGTAGCGACCGGTAGTTGTTGCACACAACTACTATAGATGATGCAAATCTTTAGAGATTATGAGTTAGATTTTCAAAAGGTACCAATCTTGTGTGACAATACTAGTGCCATCCTTATTTCCAAAAATCCGGTATTGCACTCTAGAACCAAGCACATAGAAATACGACATCATTTTATCCGAGATCATGTTGAGAAAGGTGATGTGGAGTAGGTACATGTTGACACAAAAGAGCAAATCGCCGACATCTTCACCAAACCATTGCCTACGCAACAACATCTTGAACTTAGGTTCAAGCTCAGTATGCTTGAACTCAAAGATTAAATTTTCTGCATACCATGAGCTTATCTGGCTGTTTACTGCATTTGTTCAATTTTTTTTTTAAAAAACCAGTCGTTTTCGATTTCGTTTCAGTGTTATATCTGAAAAACTGTTTTTCTGGTATAAACGTTGTATAACGTTTGATAACGTTGTACAATGTTTTGGTTATTTGAAAAGGACGTTTTGCGAATTTGTGTTCTGATTATCTATAACGTTGTACAACGTTATACATCGTTGTGTAACGCTTTCTATAGCGTTACACAGCATGTCTAAAACATCGTGCAACGTTTGAATTTTTTATTTTTTTAATTTCTTTCACTGTTGTGAAACGTTGTAAAATATTTTCAAACGTTGTCTAACGATATCTATATCGTTACACGACGTATAAAAAATGTTATACAACGCTTCAGATCTGATTTTGAATCACATTTTCGCATTTAATTCGAATTTTTTTTCCGAAACGTTGTATAACGTTTTAGCGGACCTTTTTACTGCTGGCGTCCTTTCTTCTTCTCTTTCTTCCTTTCTTCTCCAAACCGACAGCCATACTCTTATTTCTCTCTCTCTCACACACCTCTTCAACCTACACACTCAATACTACCTCTCCTCCACCAAATCACTTCAACCAAACATTTAAATCAACTCTCCTCACTCTCCTCTACAAGCTCCAAGCCCTCATTTCTCCTATCTCTCTCTCCTTTACCAAATCCGTCAAAACCCTAGCTTTCAGCTTCTCTTTCGATTCCGGCGATCTGACCGTTGGATTCTCTATCGGCTTCGAGTTCAACCTCTCCAAGGCTCCATCTTCACTTCTATCTCTTCATTTTTTCAAGGTTACTCTCTTTGTCTCTTCTCAAATGGCACCACCAAAGTCCCGTAGCGGAGCACCGCCTAAGGTCCCCACCAAAAGGGTTAGAACCGGTTCCTCTAGCATTATACCAACTCAACCGCCTCTACAAGGCACCGTACCCGGTTCTCTACCGTCTCAACCTCTAGAAAATTGGACTCTCTCACCACAAAACCGTTTTCTATTCAAAGAGGACGAGGCTTACCGGTATTACACATGCAACATCCAAGGAAATGGCCGGTCAGTTGGCCAATGCTACTACTTTATCCAACCAAAGGACAATGAACCGGGATGGAGGATAAGTGACCCGGATTGGGACCGCATTAAGCCGCATATGGACTATTTGCGTGCATGGGGGCTTCTCAATTGCACTCAATCATACAATCCCGACCTCATCAAACTCTTCTATGCAAACTTGGATATCACATGGGAGGACGAAATTCTAATTGCTCACTCATACGTGTGTGGAAAGCCCATTACCATTGATGTGGACCGGGTAGCACGGGAGCTATTCTTGAGGAACGAAGGTAAACAAGTGTACATCTCCAAGTCTTGGCCAAGGGATGCCGATGTTGAGCCATTCGAGAGGTATCACGAATTTTTCTATTGTTGGCGGGATTATAACCTCAAGCAATTCATCGCCACCGAGCTTCTCGCCTATCACCGTATCTTCTTCCTCGTCATCAACAATGTCCTAGCTCCGAAGAAACAAATCAAAACTAATATGGAGCTTCGCGAAGTTTTCTTTCTCCGGTGCATTATTGAGCAAAGCCCGTCGATCAACCTTGCCTATCTCTTCTTCATGCACATAGAAAAGGTTAAGAACACTAGCAACACCTCTTTTCCTTATGCCAATATCATCTCCTATCTTCTTGCCAAGGATGGCGTCCCTCCAAAAGTGAACACGTTCGATCGGGAAGCCGAACTTTGGGACCCCACGAACCTCATGGATGCTCTTCCTACTACCGGATGATTCCTTGATGACAAGACCGGCATTATAACTCCTGATCCCAACTTCATCCGGAACCGTTATCTTCTCCAAGAGGGTGCAAAGCTAAACTAATATGCACCGGTGGGTCAAGAACCAACGGGATCTCTTCATGGACCCGGCTCTTCAAGCCAACAAGCGGTTGGTCCCGACTTTGGTGGATGGACCGACACGTTGACGAATTATGGGACTCGCTTGACCAATCTAGAGAATGATTGGTCAACTTGGAAGACCGAGGACGCGAAATGGAAGGAGGATGATGCCAAATGGAAGGAGGACGAGTTGGTCTACCGGGCCAAAAACGATGCTAAGTTGGACAAGATCGAGACGGATGTCCAAAAATTTTGGGGGTCAATGCAAGAAGAATTTAGAAAGCTAAATGTAGCTATTCGCAAAGGTTCCTCTAGTGGTGCCGGAGGAGACGATGAGTCAGAAGAGGATTGAGCCTATCACCCGTGCCGTGCCAAACCAAAACCTTAACCTATTTTTTTTTCCTTTCTTCTTTTTGCTTTTCTTGGTAGCTTTGCTAGTGATTTGTGTATTTTGATGGTTTGTATGTGAACTAAATGGTTTGGTTGTTTAAGACTTGATGGTTGTTATATGTTGGTTGTATCTAACTATGAGCTAAATGGCTATCTTTCTCTCTCGTTTTATTGTGTTAATGTTGATTTTATGATTGAAAATTGATGTGCTAAATGGCTTGACTTGTGTTAATTGATATGTATGATCTACTTGTTATTTACTTGCTATGGTTGATTATCTCTCTCAACACTCCTTACAAACTAATTGTCAAACTCTTTTTGAAAGGGGGAGCATTTTTTTCAAACCATAGCGGTATCGGTTCAACCAAATGCCCTTTTATCTTTTTGCAAAAAGGAGGAGAATTATGTTGTAAAGCCTAATCTTTTGTTTCTACATTTATTTGCTTTATGTTGTGTTGTTTTGCAAATCGACAAAAGGGGGAGATTGTTGAGTCAAACAAATCTTTAACTCGATATGTCGATTTGTAAAATAACACAACATTTACTAATCTCTTTTCTAAGTGCTTAATATAGTTTGAGGTTGAACAAGGCAAAAAAGTCATGCATAGCGCGTGTAATGAAGACTAACAAGACCCTGGAAGATCAGTCAGGAAGTCTAGAATTTAAGGTTGTAATTTTAAACAAATTCTCTCAAACTGTCTGATTTAAAATGCTCAAAATTTATTGGTAGCGTTATACAACGCTTAATAACGTTATACAACGTTACAGAACTCCTCGTACTATGCCCAATTGCAAAAACAGTTTTTATGCGTTACACAATGCTTGATTCAGTTGTGTAACGCTTGGTCAAACGTTGTGTAACGACTTAATGCGTTACACAACGCATTGACCAAGTCAGCTGAAACTTAGCACTCTGAACAGTGCGTTGTATAACGCTTTCTGGCGTTACACAACGGACCAAAATCAAGCGTTACAGAACGTTTGTTTCGATTTTTTTAACGCTTTGGTTTTGACCATTTTGAGAACGTTCTGGCCTACGTTGTGTAACGTTATAGTCCGTCACAAAACGTTTAATTTTTAAAACGTTGCATAACGCTTCCTAGCGTTGTGTAACGTCTCTGACAACTTTTTGAAGGTTGGAAGTCTTCTGTTCATTGCGTTGTACAACGTTTACAAACATTATACAACGTTTCTGACACCCTCCAACGTTATTGTCGAAATTTGTTTTATTTAACGGCTATGTTGAAACGTTGTGTAACGTTTCGGAGCATTGTGTAACGTTTTGTTCAGTCAATTGAAGGGATTGAAAACTTTGCTATACACTTGCTATTGAGCTCTAAACCTGAGATATCATTCATTTCTCCTATTTGAGCATTTTCTTAGATAATTTGTAGAGATTTGAGTGCATCAACCAAACCCATAGTTTGATTAGCTAGATTATTGAGCGATTTGGTTGAGAGCCTTGATTTTTTGTGATATTTGGTGATTAGCTAGAGGATAGGCCGATCCACTTCGAGATTCTTGTGACGAAGTGATTCGGTTCGCATTTGTAGACCCGTTCGGTTGGAATAGAACGGAACGCTCCCGAATTGTGGTCGCGAAACTCTCAGAGACGTACGACTAAGGCTAGCTTTATTTAGCGGGTCGGAACTCCGTAATCAATCGCGTGTCATCTCTCTCTCTCTCTATTTACATTATATTTGACTTGTGTGATTGTTAATTTGTATTGAGCCAAACTTGAATTGAATTGAATTGTTATTTCTGCAAAATTGTCCAAACCGGTTTAGAAATTGAATTGAGCATATTCACCCCCCTCTAGGCCTTTATTTAGGGACATCATAAAGCACGCTAAACAATTCCTCAATGTAACATCAATAAGTGATCTAATCAGAATAATTCTTTTCTCAATTCTAACACAACAGAGTTCACAAAAATATTCAGGAGTTCGAACATCTCATAAAAGTTGAAAAATCATTTAGAAAACCAATGGCAAAACAGCACGAGTTATTAAACTTCACTTCACAAGAAAAAAGTAATCCTAATTTTAATGAATTCAACTTCTCATTACCAATTCGAACCACTCCCAAACGGCCAAATACAATCAAATCAGGATCTACACAACTCGAAATGTTCAATTTTGTCACATTAAATCTACACATCCCATTACATATAACTCGATTACATTGTGTGAGAAACCACAAATAGATCTACTAACGAAACAACATAGATGTTCAAAAAAAGGAGAAAAAGTTCACGAAATAGTCAAAACTAAACTAAAACTATAGGTAAAAACCTTTACTAAATTGAAAGAAACAAGCACAAAAATACACAAACCTAACAAGGAAAGCGAGACAAGAGAACTAAGTCGAAGGCGAGAGAGGCAGATCTGAGAAGGGAAGAGGCGAAACCTTGTCAAGCCATCTCTCGCGCGCAAGAGTAGATGCCTCGCGCTCTGGTAGATCTCCGACAAGGTCAAGGAAAATACGCAAGAGAGCAGATCTGGAGCGACGCGAGAGACGAAAAGAGGACTCGGAGTAGATCTGGAGCGACGCGAGAGGAGAGAAGAGGTTTCAGAGTATATATAGAGGTGGGCCAGTCGCTGGTCCAGTAAAGTCATGCTTTGGATGCTAAGAGAGTGGATGGTATATACTAATTACCTATAATATAGCTGCTGTAATTGGGGCGTAGGCTCTAATTCCCTCAAAAATACACGTAGGCTCAAAGCAAGAAGAGAAAAGAAGAAAAGGACCTTTTTTTTTCAAGGCTCGACGGCCAGGATCAAACGGGATGTATTGGATAGGTTCGAATATTACGAACATGGTCGATTATTTCAACGCAACAAAGGGACAGCCGAGTATGGTCGTATGGACTCAAAAACATTTTATTAGAGGGTTGGGTCGGATATTAGGTTCGAACCAACCCATTAGCACCCCTGCAGGCCTTACCAAGTGAGCATAGCGCCATAGCCTACAAAATACAAAGTGCAAACCAGAAAAAAATTTATATTTCTTCCATGAATTACCTCCCTACCTTAGTTAAAACATGAAAACTTAATATTTATTATTCTGTAAATAAGTTAATACAAAATTTATAGTTAAATCTTCCAAATATTTTAGAGCAAGTGGGTTATGCATCGTACATTCGAACAACGTACAGAAATATGCAATAAATTTCAACAATTTATTGGGTTGTGAGTTGTCCATTTCTATTCAGATGTTTCAATTTTGTTTACAAAATTCCGCACCAAATTAAGACTTTTATTAGGTTATTAGACCAGTCCTAGTGATTGCCTCGAGAGTTACTCTATGACAAACACACAGCAACAAATAACAATAGTTTTTAAAGTGTTTCTTGTTACAATCAAACAATCAATCATCCGTGTTTATTCTCATTTTCTAATTTGCCACGTTAGACCTTAATGGCCACCATTTTTATCCATTTTCCAATGCCAAATTCATCTGCTTTATACAATGCATCTTACCTGTTTGTTGAAATTCCCAAACCAGTTCTTGAGCTAGATTTCTTTTACATATGGGCTGGATCTCCATTTCCCTTACTCTCAACCAACCTCCAAGCTAGATCGAATCCCTTGTACCGTCATACAATTCATCAAAAGATGGATCAAAATTCCCTAGTCACCAAACCAAATGGTGTAGTTTCCATTTACAACTGTAAATATCTTGCCGAGATCAAGTCATTTGAGGCCCCTAATCTCCTGGCACCAGCATTGTCGCCTTGTGCGACCTACCTCCAATCATTTCAGAAGATGACTTCTCCACAGGAAAAGAATGTGGTGATTTAGAATATTGAAATTGGGAGGTTCCTATTTGAAGTTGTAGCCAGTCATGAATTAGTATATGTTTGAATTTTGTCAAAAAACATGGCAGGGTACAACTGCACTGGTGAAGGGTCATCTCCCCTTACATACAGACTTTGTTGGTTCTCGATGGAACAAAATTTAAACACTGAATTGTGGTTCTTGCAGTTTGACAACAGTATAAAGCCAAGAATTGGAAAGTGGCTATAAATTATATAAGATTTTAAACTAAATGAAATAATAGTTATGTGTGTGTCGTGTGGTGCCTTATGTTCACAATTTGGTTTTACATATATCTATGTTTTGGCTGCCCTATGACCTCACATTACTCCCCTATATAGTCTTCCGTTTTTAAAATTACTTCAGGGTTGTGTTTTGTCTATCCTTTCAATCTGGTTTCTCTAAAAATTTATTGTGATAATGGAAACTAATGGCCTTTGTTCTGAAAAATATCAAATAAGATAAACAAAAGAAATAATGAAAAAAAAGACAACAAACAACTAAGAATTGATATTATTTTATTGAATGTTGCAGTTGCAGGCCATTGATCCAATTTAGCTCTGACGAGTCTTCTGCATGTCGAATCGTGACAAATGAGATACACTTCTTCTATCCAAAAGACTTCTCACAAGGTATTATTTATAATCTTAGAAAGCCAGGTCTAACAGCAATATGGATTCAAAGGCTTCCTGGTCAAATTTGGCAGCATTTGTTCCTGAACCAAGGTTGGCATTGCCACTGTAATCGTTTTGTCAGAATTTAACCAATGAATTGTAGTTTAAATCTATAAGAGATGAAGAACAATTTACGGTGCAAAAATTGGCAGCACCATTTTCTGTTTTCTGATAGCCTTGCCCTTTTTATTCAAAACATATAACAAAACATAGTAATAAATCCTAATACATTACTAGCTAAAAATAACGAGTGTCTTTCTAATTTTCACTCGCTAAAACATAAGGAAACAGAATAATAAAAATATCATCCAAATCTTTAAAACAAGGAAATTAATATCAATAAGAAAATAACTAAAAATAACAGATGCTCTTGATTCTCTTTGTATGCACGTGACACAACAGCTTACACCTCACAGCTCACATTCTCCCCCCTAAGCTCGTTGTGCTCCTTTTGATAGTCTGCACTCCAATTCTTTCTCTTAGCTCCAGGAATTTAACTCTTCCCAACGGTTTGGTTAATATATCAGCAAGCTGGTTGTTAGTGTCAATATGTTCAACCTCTACTTTCTCTTCTTCCACACACTCCCTTATAAAATGAAAACGAGTGTCAATGTGTTTAGTCCGATCATGATATACTGGGTTCTTGCACAGAGAAATTGCAGATTTATTGTCAATTTTGAGATTTATTTTCTGAGGTGATTGACTTAGAAAGTCTGCACGCAGTGACTCTAGCCAAATACCCTGACATGCTGCTGCTATATACTCAGCTTCACATGAAGATAGTGCTACTACCTTTTGCTTCCTTGAAATCCAACTAATTGGATTGTTACCGAGAAAATAAATAACCCCAGTAGTACTTTTTCTGTCATCTAAATCCCCAGCCATATCACTATCAGAAAAACCAACAAAACTCGGGTTTCTTTCTGGCACCTTCTTGTAGCAGCAACCCATATCACTTGTTCCCTTTACGTACCTCAGTATGTGCTTTACAGCTGCCATGTGCTCAGTTGTAGGAGACTCCATGAACCGGCTAACGATCCCCACAGAGTATGCTAGATCAGGTCTAGTATGTAATAGGTATCGAAGGCTGCCCACAATACTTCTATACTTAGTTTGATCAGCTGAAGGAAACTTACTGTTTTTACTAAGTGAGTCTAGCTTCCATGGGGGCTTGAGTTGGATTACATTCCTCCATGCCAAATTCTTTCAATATTTTTTCAGCAAAATTCTGTTGGCAAAGAGTGATTATGTTGGATGTTTGTTGCACCTCTATGCCAAGATAATAAGTCAATAAGCCTAGATCACTCATCTTAAATTTCTCCATCATCTCTGACTTGAACTTTACAATTTCTGATTCATATGCTCCTGTAATCACCAAATAATCCACATATACTCCTACTAGAATACTTCCTTCCTGTTGCTTCCTCCTATAAACTGCATGTTCCAATTTTAATCTTTCAAATTTCATTGACCTCAGTGTGCTGTCTAGCTTGGAATTCCAAGCTCTTGGAGCTTGTTTCAAGCCATAGAGCGCCTTGTGCAACTTTAGCACTCTGTGCTCTTGTCCTTTTACTTCAAAGCCGGGCGGCTGTGTGACATACACCTCTTCTTTTAATTCTCCATTCAAAAATGCTGATTTGACGTCCATATGATGTAGAGACCACCCTTGCTGCACTGCTATCACCATGATCAATCGCACCGTCTCCATTCTGGCTACAGGAGCAAACACTTCTTCAAAATCAATCCCTTATTTTTGCACAAAACCTTTTGCTACAATACGTGCCTTGTATTTTGCTATTTTGCCCTCTGGAGTTTTCTTTAATTTAAAAATCCATTTGAGTCCTATGACTTTCTGTCCTGGAGGAGGTTCTACTAGACTCCATGTTTTGCTATCTTGAATGGCTTTAATCTCTTCTTCCATGGCACAAAACCAGTTCTTGTCATTTGCTGCATCACTAAAACATGCTGGTTCTTCCATTCCAATCAAAACCATATCAGAATAATTTAGCTCAATCGGTTTAGTTTCGCTATATATCTCTTCAAGGCTTCGAAATCTCACTGGTGTGCCACTTGAATCTTCAAACTCCTCATGATTTCTGCTCTCGGTTGGTATGTGTGCAGGTGTGAGAGACTCTTGTATTTGCTGTCCTACATCTTCATTATCAGACTAATATTCACTGCTTTGCTCACTGTGCTGCTCATGAAATTCATGAACCACTTCAAATCTATCACCATCACCTGTTTGAACATTTTTGCGACTTTCTCTAGTATCCCAGTTCCACGCCTTATCTTCCTCGAAAATTACATCTCGTGTTACTTGCACCCTCCTTGTCACAGGGTTGTATACCCTATAAGCTTTGGAGCCCTTTTCATAGCCAATAAACACCATCAAGGAACTCCTGTCATCGAGCTTCGATAGATGAGGTTTTGTTAGCTTCACATGTACCAAACATCCAAAAGTTCGAAAGTGATCTACCTTAGGCTTTCTCTCGTGCCATGCTTCATATGGAGTCATCCCTATCACGCTTTTAGTTGGTGCTCGATTTAAGATGTACACAGCAGTGGTCATACTTTCTCCCCAGAACTCAGGTGGAACACTCACGCTTTTCATCATACTACGAGCCATTCCCATTACTGTTTGATTTCTCCTCTCAACCACTCCATTTTGTTGTAGAGAATATGGTGCAGTGAAATACCGCTTAATTCCCTTTTTCTTGCAATATTCACCAAATTCATCTGATTTGAACTCACCTCCTCGATCAGTTCTGAATGCCTTTAATTTTACATTCTTTTCTACCTCAATTGCTTCCTTAACTTTCTTAAATGAGGAGAAAGCTTGGTCCTTGGTTTTCATCAATACAATCCACATGCACCTGCTATAATCATCTACCAGTAAAAGAAAAAATCGATTACCGGCTGGAGTCGGAGGTGTAATGGGCCCACACAAGTCACCGTGAAGTAACTCTAGTGTTTCACTTGCTCTAAAACTTGCCTCTTGAGGGAACGATAATCGGCGTTGTTTCCCAATTGAGCATCCCCTACACACTTCTTTTAAACACTCAATTCTTGGCAGTCCTTCCACCATTTTTTCTTGATACATGTTCTTCAAAGACTGAAAGTTAATATGCCCGAATCTTGCATGCCACCTCCATGTATCTGACTCAACACTAGCTTTTAAACACTTCGGCTGCACCAAGTTTAAGTTCAGAGTGTATAATCTGTTCTTTGATCTCTGAACTCGGATGATCAACTTCCCATTTCTATCAAGCACCTTTAACACACCATCTTCAATCTTTACTCTGCATCCTCTTTCTTCAAGCTGCCCCAGACTAATAATATTAGTGGTCAACCTTGGAATGTAGTATACTTCAGTTATTGCTCTCTGATCTCCAAAACGCCCCTCAATTACCACAGTGCCACGCCCTCCTATAGACACCTCCGAGCCATCTCCAAGTTTCACTAAACCTCGAATAGTTGTGTCGAGATTTGTGAAATGTTCTATGCAACCCGTCATGTGATTGCTGGCACCTGAATCCAAGTACCAGGTATTTTCTTTAGCTTTTGTTTCTGTCCCCATGTACAGTTCTCCACACATTTCCACAATTCTCTTGCTGCTGCAATTTACTTCAGTTTTTATTAACTCATGCATGAGTAAAGCTGGCTCCTCTTCTTCTTTCTCTATTAAGTTCACCTTTTCCTTTTTTGGTTTACGACACTCTGATGCGAAGTGGCCAAAAATTGAGCAATTGTAACACTTAATCTTGGACTTGTCAAACTTTCTGTATGGCTTTTTCTCATACTCCCCTTTTTTCAATCCTTCTTTATCACTAGACCCTTCTCCATTTTTCTTTTCTTTCAAAGACAATGCCTCCCACTGTGAACGGGTAAGCAACAGTTTCTCATTTCTTCTCTATTTTGTTGTCTTCCCTTTATACTCTCCTCAAAAACTCTCAACCGCCCCACAGCTTCTGCCACTGACATTGAAGCTATGTCACCCCACTATTCTATGGTTCCAACAATTGGTAGAAATTTATCAGGTACGGCGCTAAATAACCTTTCCACCACAGCACTATCTTTCATATCCACTCCAAGGTATTTAATTTCTCCTACTATACTTATCATTTGCTGGAAAAATTCTACTATACTAGCAGTGTCGGACATAACCATCCGATCAAGTTGGCGTTTCAATACCTGTGTCCTTGCTTTTCTGACACGGTCTTCTCCTACGCTTAACTGCTTGATTGTCTCCCACGCTTCTTTTGCTGTTTCCTTTTCAGCAATCGTCATTACTACGACATCAGACACTGCTTGGGAAATAGCTGCTAGAGCTCCCTGATTTTTTTCTTGGTCAACAGGTTCGTTGCTCTCCACTGCTTCCCACACGCCCAATCCCCGCAAAATCATCATCATCTTTACTGCCCACAATCCATAGTTTGTGTCATTCAGCATAGGGTACTGAATCGGCACATTTACTCTTGTAGTTGTTCTAGGTTGTGTCTTCCCTTCGTTTCCATCACTCGATGGAGGTGGTATGCTCTTTTTGCTGTCATCTCCCATGATCGCAACCTAGGGCTCTGGTACCAAATGTCAGAATTTAACCAATGAATTGTAGTTTAAATCTATAAGAGATGAAGAACAATTTGCGGTGCAAAAATTGGCAGCAACATTTTCTGTTTTCTGATAGCCTTTTTATTCAAAACCATGGTTCTAAAAATCGGAATCGGAATAGGAATCGGACTCTTGGTCCAAGGAGTCGACTCGGGTGAATCGGATCGGAAAATCGGATTTTTACAAAAATCATGTTTTATGCATTTAAAATTAAGAAAAAAATATAAAAAAATTATGAAAATTATAAAAATCAAAGATTAGAAGTATAAAATCAAATAAAATATAAAAATTATATAATTTAGGAAGCCATTTTGATATGTCAGATTTTCAGAAAATAAAATATTAAAAATAATTAAAACAAATTTCATGATTAGTAAAATATTTTTATAAAAAAAATTTTCTAATAAGCAAATTTTCACTAAAACACCTTAATATATCAGCTAGCATCGTAGAATAAATAATTAAATTTTTTTTGTGCCTTTGGATCTTTGTTTTGATCAAACATGTTTTTTTTAAAATTTATTTTCATTTTAGAATAATCTGGACTGTCCAATTCTTAAAATATACATGAACTGGACAGTTCCAGTTGGACCTTTCTTCTCCACTGATCTTTTCCCGTGTCCCCTGCCTTGCACAGATAGGGCTGTCAACGGTATAACGTTCGACGTTCCGTGCTGACGGAACGAATGGCGGAACAGTTTTTCATTTCGTGGTATGTAGCGGAACGGAGGACGGAATACAGTCTGGTATCGTTGACATGAACGGAACGTGAAACGGAATGAAGCGTTCCGTGCACGTTTCATATTCGTTCCGTTCAGAATTCTATAGGTTTACAATATAAAACATAACAGAGCGGATTTTCTAGACTAATGTCGACACTCGACCCCTAAATTTACTCGACAGAAAATCGAGTCATTAATTCTCAGCTGAGCTGAGCCCTTGCCTAGGGTTTTCCGCCTCTCTTTCCTCCCTCTCTCGTTCCCTGATTTCCTCCCTTTTGCCTTCGTCATTGCGCCGAATAACCTAGATTTCCTCCATCGCCTGAACTCCCTCAGTCTCTCACTCTCTCAGACTCTCAATCTCTCAACTGTGCACGCGTAGCACTGTTGTTTCCTTCTCTCGAAACCAAATAATTATCTCTGATTTCAATACCCTATAAATCCTTACCTATTTGTGGCTGTTGAGGCCTTTGGCTGTCGATTTGTCACAAGTTTCCACCAAACTAACACTTATATACTCAGATCTGTGACAAATAGAGGCTGAGTTGACGGATTGCTGCCTACGAATTGAGATGATTGTTGCCTACTAGTGTGAGACGGTGACAGATCTGAGGGTCAAGGCAGCACAACCAGCAGCAGGTAGGGTTTGGGTCAGTGCAATGATGAGCCATTTGGTTATATATTGCCTATTTGAAGGAAGAGAAAAGAGAAAGGGAGTTGCTGAGAGAGAGGCAAAGCCGCTGAGACAGAGAGGAGGAAGAAAACGAAAAAAAAAGGTTATATTTTTTTCTGTTAATTTTTTATTTATTTTTCCTTGATTAAGAGTTGATTTCTGTTTCTACTCGTCTCATATTTTTTCCTTTTTTTGTGATTTTGAAGGGTTTGAGGAATCGAGATTGAAAGGATGGCAAAGGAGGAACAAGTTTCTGAGCCTGACTTATCAAGCGATGAGTATTTTTTAAACTCTAAACTTTGCTATAATCCATTTAATGCCTCTTATCTGCTTGACATTTATTGAAATGCTTTAATTCTTGTTGAGACAGTATCTGGTTTAATGCATTTAATGCGCTAATGATTGAAATTGAGACAGTATCTGGATTACTGCATTTAACTCTAAACTCAGTTAATGCTTATTGAGACTTGAGACAGTATCTCTGTATCTGGTTTAATGCATTTAATGCGATCCAATTAATTAGCATCTGCTGTAATGATTGATGATTTAATGATTGATGCTTTAATTCTTGTCCAGACAGTATCAGTTTGAAATTGAGACCCATTAAAGCACAATTATCTGCTTTAATTCTTGAAAACGTGTAACCAATTAATTTATTAGTTAATTACTGTTTTTTTTTCTGATAATTGCTTCTTGTAGATAATTAGTATTAATTTAATGCCTGAAAACGTGTAACCAATTATTTTGTTATTGTTTAAAACTAATTTCTGATAAATAGCATTTCTGCATGCATGTAATGCATTTAATGCTTGTAATACGTGATTATGTATTGTATCTGATAATCTGAATGCATGAGGGTTGTATCTGATAATTTCTGCATGCATGTAATGCATTTAATGCTATGTGATTATGTGATTATATCTGATTATGTATAGATTTAATGTATTTCTTCTCTTCATATTAGCATGGGGGCTGGGTTGCACATGGAAACCCCTGATGAGATACAAAAAATTCAAAATGATGCTCAAGCTCAATCACAACCTTGTCCTGAAGGACCTGAACAAACCACTAAACAAACCAATAATAAGAGAAGGACAAAAGAAACACTAAAGGCAGCTGTGTGGGCTCATTTCAAAAAGGGTGTTGTACAAGAGGATGGCAGTTACACTGCCACTTGCAACTATTGTGGGCATGTGTATCCTATGGGTAACCAAAGAGGTACCGGCAATATGCGACACCATATTAAGAGGGGTTGTAAGAAAATGCCTTCAACAAAAAGGCACAAGCCTGATGCTTTACAAAAACTATTGCAGGCTGGCCGAGATGAAGGTAATAGTTAAACTTTAATAAGTTATTTTATTATGTTAACATTGATTTCATATTCTAATGGTTCATATGTTCCAATTAATAGCTGGTCAAGCCACTGTTGCTCCTTGGGTGTTTGATCAAAGGAAGTGTAGAATAAGTTTTGCTAAGTGTGTTATTGCACATGAATATCCTTTCAATTGTGCAAATCACCACTTCTTGAAGGTATTCTTAAGTGATTTATGTCCTAGCTTTAAGTTACCATCAAGAAATACAATCAGAAGTGATTGTATGAACATTTATGAGGAAGAAAGAGTTGAATTGTATGAATTGATGGGTAAACTTGATTGTAAGTTCAGTTTCACTAGTGATTTATGGAGTTCCAAAGGCAGAGATAGGGGTTTCATGTCTTTGACATGTCATTACATAGATGAGAAGTGGATGCTGAGAAAGAGAATTATTGGTTTGACCCCCTTGCCATCTCCTCATACTGGAAGGAATATTGCTCATGCTATTTATTCCAAATTAGTTGATTGGAACTTAGATAAAAAAATATTATGTCTTGTCTTGGATAATTCATCAGCCAATGATGTGTGTGTAAGAGAGCTGTTGAGTACAACCCCAATTAAGAATGTGCTGCCAGCAGATGGTGCCATTTTTCAATTGAGGTGTGGATGCCATATATTAAATCTTATAGTGCAAGATGGCTTGAATGTTTTATCTAATGAGATAACAAAGATTAGAGAAACAATGAAATATATCAGGCATTCACAACAAAGAATAGAGAAGTTTAGATTGGCAGCATCTCAGGTCATTTAATTGTTAAATTATTTGATTAATTATTTGTAATGTTCAATTAAATTATTAAATTACTCATCATTTAATCCCTTATCTTTTCTGTTTTTAGGTTGATGCCCCAAACAAAAAGCCAGCCTGGGATGTTGAAACAAGATGGAATTCCACATATTTGATGCTTGACCTTGCTTTGCAATTGAAGGAGGCCATAAATAGGTATTCCTTGTCTGATAATAACTTTAATATGTGCCCAAATGATGTTGATTGGGAACATGTAGAGGTATTGGTTTGTCATTTGAAAGTATTCTATGATATCACAAACAAATTGAGTGGCACCAAGTATCCCACACTCAATATCTTCTTCCCTGAATACTGTGAGGTGTATCTCACTATTAAGAAAATGAGTCAGAGTGCTTATCCTTTTGTTGTTGATATGAGTAAAGAAATATTTTACAAATGGAACAAGTATTGGAAGATTGGCAGAATTCTGTTGGCAATTGGTTGTGTTCTAGACCCTAGATGCAAGTTGGATGTGGTTGAATATTATTTTAGAATGATGCATCCAGAAGAATGTCTTGGGTTCATGGATAACCTAAAGACATGCTTACATAAATTGTTCAACGACTACTTGCTTGCACATTCCAAAGGCAGTGAGAACCAACCTAGCAGCTCAACTATTCACATGAGGTAATCCCTTGAACTTGCTTATAAGTATATTATTTATGCTATCTTAATTACATAATTTTCTTATATAATCCCTTGAATTTACTTGTATAGCTCAACTACTTCATCAGATGACATTAGTGATACAAGAGCTGGGTTAAAGAGTTTTTTAAGTAGTAAGAGGGCTGTTGATCCAACAAAAACAGAGATGCAAGAGTATCTATCTGCTGGCCTTGATCCAACCAGTTTGGATGCACAGTTTGACATATTAGTATGGTGGAAAATGAATGCAGCTAAGTATCCTATCTTAGCTAGACTAACAAGAGACATATTGGCTATCCCAATTTCAACAGTGGCCTCAGAATCAACTTTTAGTACAGCTGGTCGAATTTTGAGTCCAATTAGAAGCAGTCTAAATGATGAGAGTCTAGAAGCTTTGATATGTGCACAGGATTGGTTGAGAGCTTCTGTTATAGGCAAATACTTTCAATTTAACACTATTTTAAATTTATTATTTCATCAAACGTTTCACTTAAGCTAATTACATCTTGTGGCATTGGTTGCAGAAAATGGTGGAGTCTTTGGAGATGTTATATGGTCAAGTGATGGTGCTCTCTCTAATGATGACACAATTTGTGACCAAGTGTCACAATAGTAAGCTTATTTTGTTGCCTTACTGTCCCAATTATGTAGTTGTGTTGCCTTCTCTTTTGTAGTTATGTTGCCTTGAATCTTGATATAGTTGTGTTGCCTTCAAGTGTGAAGTCTGGAGTGCTAGTTACACTAGTTGTCTCTTTGGCTCCTTGGATCCCAAACAGTGAGTTTTTGTGATGATATATGTGTTTACTTTTATTTTACATGCTTGAATGGCTGAGATTGGTTATCTGAGAAATTAGTTTGGTGGTCCAAGTGAGTGAGTGAGTCTTTGTGTGTAACTGGTTGTCTTTTTGGCTCCTTGGATCCCAAACAGTGAGTTTCTATGATGATATGTGTTTAATTTATCATGCTTCAATGGTTGAGAAAGGTTATCTTATCTGAGAAATTAGTTTGGGGTCTGAGTGAGTGAGTTGTCGTGTAACTGTTATGTATTTAGGGTTTTTGTATTATTTTTCAAGGCAATTAGCAAAGCAAGTTGTGATTATGATGCGCAACACTTGTTATTTATTAGATTATGATGTGTGCAACAGTTTAATATATGCAAAATTTCTTTGGTATGTTAATTTATAATTTTTTTCGTTCATATGTGCAACATTTTCGTAGCCAAGAAATGGAACAGATTGATGAACGTTATGAACTTTTACTAGAACGGAACGTTCAACGAATTCAAAATTTATATCGTCCCTCAAACGGAACATTCAACGAAAATTAAATTTACAACGTTATTCAAACGTAACGGATAACGGAAATGTATAATTACGTTGCCGTTGTCAACGTTTGACAGCCCTATGCACAGATCTCTGTGCAGTGAATAAACGGTATAGAAAAAGGGGGTCGATCCACCCAACAGAGAGCGCCGCTGTTCTTCTAACATGTTCCACCGGCCTCCCACGCCTCTTCCTCGCCCCTAGCCACCTCCGACGCTGTTCCCAAAACTCCTTTCTCCTCTCTCCGTTGGTAAACACCACATTAGTGGCGGTTTTTTATAGTCTCATCCGATTCCGTTCCAAACCATCTAAAATCGGCTCGGTCTGCGCCGATTCCGATCCGATTCAGCCGATTCGAATCGGAATCGGCCGATTTTTTGAACCATGTTCAAAACATATAACAAAACATAGTAATAAATCCTAATACATTACTAGCTAAAAATAACGAGTGTCTTTCTAATTTTCACTCGCTGAAACATAAGGAAACAGAATAATAAAAATATCATCCAAATCTTTAAAACAAGGAAATTAATATCAATAAGAAAATAACTAAAAATAACAGATGCTCTTGATTCTCTTTGTATGCACGTGACACAACAGCTTACACCTCACAGCTCACACGTTTGGCCTAAAACCAAGCTTATGCTTTTAGATTTAAAGGAATTTGTAGTTGCTATTCGGCTATTCCATGTGCAAGCTGTATTATCCATAATAACCTATTTTATGCAAATCGAAGTGTAGTTTGGCACCATTTTATGATATTGATTTTTTATTTTATTTGTTAGTTTCAAGATAACTTTTGAATTGTTTTCTCATTCAGGGGACGCCAGGGAGTGTTCAGGTCTACTCTTCCATCAAAGATTTGCAAATGCAACCGATTGCACGCAGAAGTTTTTTTAGGTACTCGAGTGTGCAGTTCCATTGGAACAAAGACCTGCTTGGTGTACTCTTCGTAGCGCAGTCTGATATGGATAAAACAAACTAGAGTTTCTATGGTGAAACAAACTTAATTACTTGACTGTTGATGGATCTCATGAAGGACTTGTGTTTCCCAGTAAGTTCGTGTGATATATATTTCTTTTTTTGTTTTGTTTGATTCTTGTGTGTTAGATGGTATAGAATGTATTATATTACCTGTGGGGACCCTGGCTGGTTTGGCCTGGATCAGGTTCTTTTTAATATGTGCTTTTTAATTTTTTTGGCAATACCACCTCCCATTGTTTGTGTTTTTAATATGCCTTTTAGAGTTCATAGCTTTAGGAGCACTCAGGAGAATGCATATGTGGATATTTGGAATGATATTGATTGAATTACCTAACTCAAGGTGGGTATCAGTTGGTTGCCACAGTGCTCATGATTGTTGATTGAAGTTGGCTGCTGATGTATTCCTTTGCTGGTAATAAAGTTGCAAGCTTTTCTTGTAGGCTGAATGGAAGCCAGAAGCACCTGACAAATTTTTTGAGATAAATGACCTTGTAAAGTCAGTTGCAGTACGACCTTCGTCAATCAGGACTGCAAATGCAAGTGAACCTTCTGCAAAACCAGTTCCATACCACCCTTCCCTTTCCATGTAAAAAATGCAGCCACAGTGCAGAAAGAGGTATAATTTCTCTGTCTTCTATTTCAAACGACTGAATTCTCCTAACCTTTGCACATCGACTTCATAATTACTAATTAGTGCATGGAAACCTAGAAGTCAGGTACAAAACAATTAATTTGATATGGTCGATATGTATTCTTTTTTTGGGCATAGTAAAAAATGGATGATGGTAGTTAAGAAATTGATGAATTCTTAATAATACGGTTTTTTGGTTGTTACCTGCATCAGGTTCAGGGTGGGTTTATCATGAACCTTCTAACACTTACTGTTTTTATTATTTCAAAACTTGTAATGGATTTCCAGCTGTTATTCATTTAGTTTCTTTTCTTGCTTTATTTTTTCCCTCTTTTTGTCCTGGAAGCAGAGAAATGAGCAAGAATGCAGGGAAAAGACAAGGGATAAAACAAGCAGCTGAAGCATATGCAGGTGAAAACGATGATTAATATTGATCAATTACTGGAACATTGAGAATTTATATTATGATATAATTAATTAAGATATATTACTGGAATTTTGAGAATTTATTGAAGTTTGTAAACAACAATATACGGAGTTTGCAAACTCCGTGTTTTTGTACTATCTCAATCGTCCAACAGTTTTTAAAATAATAATAAAATAATATTAAATATTAATAATAATATCTAATTAATCAAAATAATTTAAATAATAACGCAATTACGGAATTTGAGATTCTGACCGTAATTCCGGAATTCTGAAAACCGTAACAAGCTAGTTACGGGCTTGTTACGGAATTTGGAATTCCGTAACAGCACATTATATAGGTTAAACACTCATTTTGGGCTGCCCGTACACACTTGTCCTTGGACTTCCTTTTTTTTTTTTGCACGGCTGATTTTTTTTTTCTCTTTTCGGTTTTTTCTTTTTGCTTTTATTTTACTTTTATGTTTTTTTAATATTTTTACATTTTAATAAGTTGTATAATATATAGTGTTCTAAATACGTGCCCTGTCGTGTCGAACCGTGTCAAACACGTCGTGTCCGGATCATTTGTTGTGCCGTTAGTGTTCTCCAATCGTGCGTGTCATGTCGTGTCGTGTCAAACACGATCGTGTTAGAGTCTCGTGTCGTGTCGTGTTGACACGAACTACTTTTTTAATCGTGTCGTGTCGTGTTGTGTGGTGCTTAGTGGTGAGAAGAGGTAACACGACACGCATTCTGACATGACACGACTGACACGATCGTGTCGTGTCGTGTTGACACGTCGTGTTAGTCGTGTCAAATCGTGTCATATTATTTTATTATTTTTTAAATTAAAAAATTATTAAAAAAATTAAAAGTAAGAGAAAAATTACTAAACATAATAAATTATTATTTGATTAAGTTTAAACTTTTTATTAATATTTTTTATAAAAAATAATAATTAGATTAGAACACTATTATGATTTAAATGATGGTAAATAATATGATATAGTATTATAAATTGAAATTAAATTATTAATTTTGCTTAAATAATCAACATTAATAATTAAATTTGTGTTGAGGTGTCGTGTTAATTCGTGTCCGTGTCGTGTTGCGTGTTGAATCGTGTCGTATTGAATCGTGTCAAACTTTCTAATGTTCCAACACAATATGATTATGACACGACATGATAACACGATCGTGTCGTGCCAATTTTGTATTCGTGGCGTGTCGTGTCAACACGTACATCGTGTCGTGCTAACACGATCGTGATGTAAGGTTAGTACGGTTTGGCAAAACAAGGGTTAGTACGGTTAGTGCTGTAAGGTTAGTACTTTTTGAGGTTTAGGGGTGCGTTTGGCAAAACATGGGTTAGTACGGTTAGTGGTGTAAGATTAGTACTTTTTGGGGTTAGAGAGGTAGAATGGTGAGGGTAGTGATTTGATGGGGTTAGCACTAACTTAAGGTTAGTGAATGTTGTTTGGCGCGGTATGTTGAGGTTAGTATTTTAAGGATAGCAACTATTAGTGGTGTAATTATTATTAATTGTTTAATTATATTTATTGTTAATTATTATTATCAATTATTATATAATTATTATAATTAATATCAAATTATCATTATTAATACCAAATTAACACTAACCTTCGAGTCGCTAACCCGACTAACTCATCATTCCGTTGAGTTAGTGGATTAGCGTAAGTTTAGTGCTAATTTTAATTGATACTTCACATTAATAATTAATTTTAGATACTTTACATTAATTTTAATTCATATTATTTAATTTTAATTTATAATCAATAATAAATTAATAATTTATAATTGACAAAAATTAATAATTAATAATTAATAATTAATAATAGTTAACAATTAATATAATAATAATTAATGTAATTAATAATTCAAAATAAATAATATTAATAATTATAATAATAATTAATAATAATTAACTAATAATTATGATAATATTTATAATAATTAATAATTGATAATAGTTGTTGTAATAATAATTAGTAATTAATAATGATTGTATAAATTTAAATAATCCTTAATGTAAAATTATAATAATAATGATATTCAATAATAGTTATTATAATAATGATAATAATAATAATAATAATAATAATTAATAATGGTTTATTTTTATAATTATATAGTTAATAATTAATAGTTATTCATAATTACGCCACTAATAGTTGCTAATCTTGAAATACTAATCAAATAATAAAAAATAATAAAATAATATGACACGATTTGACACGACTAACACGACGTGTCAACACGACACGACACGATCGTGTCAGTCGTGTCATGTCAAAATGCGTGTCGTGTTACCTCTTCACACCACTAAGCACCGCACAACATGACACGACACGATTAAAAAAGTAGTTCGTGTCAACACGACACGACACGAGACTCTAACACGATCGTATTTGACACGACACGACACGCACGATTGGAGAACAATAACGGCACAACAAATGATCCGGACACGATGTGTTTGACACGGCTCGACACGACAAGGCACGTATTTAGAACACTATATATTATACAATTTATTAAAGGGTCATGCTATGGTGGACACAAAAAAAATTACTGCTTTGAATCACAGCCGTATAAGGTTGGAGGGGTAAAATCGGTATATCCTGTCCATTACCCTCTCTCCGTCTCTCTCCGTTAAGCACTGAAATGCCCATTCTCCTCCATTCGTCGGGCTTTAGATGTCAACAAAATAAAAAAGGAATCTATCGAAGACAATAAAGCAGTATACGCGTTCTTATTTCTTTAGTTGGTCCGAGAAAATTCGAGAAGGCTTTGCTTCCGCCTCTTCTCCTACGGGTTCTCGTTCGTCTTCGGAAGAGGTAATTCGAGAAATGTATTGCGGACATGTTCAGTTATGCTCAAATCATCTTTTTTTTGGGATCATGATAATCTTGAGTTGATGACCTTGCGGTTATTCTTTCTTTCTATGAAGTTTCTGTTTTCTTATCTATCAAATGAGCAAATCTAATTACAATTTTAGGTTGTAGGTGAATCCTACTGGTTTTATGTGTACATAGTTCGAAAATCACCAACAATATCTGTAAGTCTTTCCTCAGAAAGTTGAAAAACCAAATACGTTGTTGGCAGGAGCAGCCATTGCTTTGTTTGGTTGAATAATATTATTAATAAGGAAAAAATTGGGCGAGAAATGCATTGCAAAATGATGATGTATGTGTAACTGTTGGCTGATAACAGCATGAACTCTAATCCACAATCCTGACCTTCACCTTTTATTTAATTTTAGCCTCTTCTTAGGTATCAGAAGAGGATTTGTAGGAACAACAAATAGAAGGGGCTAAATGGCTAATTTAATTCTAGGCTGTTTTATAATGACCACACCAGAGATAATTTAGTATGATTTAGGAATTTTAGTTGTGGCAAAAAAAATTATGGGTTGTAATATAGGACACGTGTACCCTCTACGCTGATGTATGTTGTCTAACTACTTAATTTTTAGGTTACTGTGCTTCTAACTTATGGTTGAGAACTTCTTTTAAACTTATTAAGCTGCTACTAGATTCATGCAAATTTATTACTTTGTGAATTTCATTCTTTTTGGACATGAATATACCTATACCAATTGGTATAAGAGCTTCTTTGCTTTTCCCTTTCCAACACTATCAATTGTAGTCCAGTAAGCTTATAAGTGAGCTGTGAAAAAAAAAATTTGTGATTGAAATTCAGATTTGATCCAATTGCTTTATTTACCTCTCTGGTTAAGACTGGAAATTGCAGGTGAGTTTGTTCTTTAGTTATTTTAGTGCGCTTTAGTTGAGAGTTCTCGATGAAACTAATTCTATGCATCTAAATTACATGCACTATATGTATATGTGATAAGTTGGGTACTAAATGCAAGTTTCAGAAACTTTTCTTTATACTTAGTATGAAACCCTTGGTACCAGATATTAAGACTAGCCAACTGGTATAAAACCCTTGAAACCAGATCACCTGACTGATGTTCAAGGAAATATCTATTGAAACCCTTGGCAAGGCCTCCTCCAACTGATTTGTTATTAATTTTGATTCATGCAGCCTGCATTCTCGAGTTGAAGTTCTCAGATCCTCTGGCATAAAATCTTCTTGGAAAGATCTAGAACTAACTATTTTTTAGCATCTGTTTTGTTGAATACAGCATTGTGGGAAGAGGATAATATTGTATTCATTGTAGAGCCTCTTTTACTTTTTATGCATGGTGCGTTTCTTATTTCTAAACTGGTACATTACTTTTTTTCTCAATGACTATATCATAAATTGAAAATGGAAAGTTCAGACTTCAGTACTGTTAATGACATGGCAGCTTTCAATTGCAGTTATGAATTTATATGAAGCATCTTTCCTGGCCAGATGGGGATGCAGCAGCTGGTAAATGAAGGAAGACAATCCTTGGATGTGATTAGGGGTGTTTTAGCAAATTTTAATGAGTGATTTTACAAGAACTGTCTTTTTTACTTTGGTTTCTTTGTAATATTATCTGGTGGGGATTGGTTTGTCTTTTAATGAGTGATTTCATCCGAATTGTCTATTTTCTCAATTGTGCAAAGCAAGCAGATTGGTACTGGTACCGCTGTTTGGGTACCACTGTACCACCGCTCACAATGGGAGTTATACCGCTTTGATATTGTCTGTTTAATCAACCACTTTGATATTGCCTATTTAATCAACCACTTTGATATGCAACGGGCAGCAAGGCAATGGGCAATTGATTCTTTCCCTTTCAAATATATCAAACGGTGGCCACTGAGTTGTCAATAAATAGAAAGTATTTACCTTTTTTAAATTAAGATGGGACTCAATTAAGATATTCAATTCACAATCCATATGGTTTTTTCTCTTTCCAACCAATTCGTTGACATATGACTCTAAGGATTTATGGTATAACAGATCTTTCATTAAGTTTTGAAATATAAATCCAGCTATTTATTTAACTGCAAATCTGGCCTAAAGACAAAAAATAAGGTACGAAACTATCAACGAATTTTTGTAAAAAGAAAGATATCTAGCAATTCGATTATAACAGATCTTTCATTAAATCTAGCGGATAAGATTATAGGTTGATATATAAATTCAGCTGCAATATCCAATTTTGATATACTCCATTCGGCCCCAAACGTGTCACTTTGATATTAATCAACCACTTTTCAACAATTAATTGCGTCTTCCATATGTCACCTTGATTAATAATTTGTCTTCCATCGCAAATTATTCTAATCCAATGAACAAAATTAAAACAAATTTAAAATGGATTGTTTATTCAAAAGTGTCAAATGGATTGTTTATTTTATGTTTAAAATGGATTGTTTATTCAAACGTGTCAAATGGACTGTTAATTTCTTTTTTTTTAACAAAATGACAAAGCGAGTTCAGCTTGTCTGCTCGTTCATGTTTAAAACTCGAATGCTTTAATTTTAAATGGATTTTCTATTTTCTTTTTTTTTAAATAAAAAACGAAAAGAATCCATATGGACTGTTCATTTCTTTTTTTTTAACAAAATGACAAAGAGATTTCAGCTAGTATGTTCGTTCATGTTATAAAAGTCTAATGCTTTAATTCAAATGGATATTTTATTTTCTTTTTTTTAAATAAAAAAGAAAAGAATTCATATGGACTGTTCATTTCTTTTTTTTTTAACAAAATGACAAAGCGAGTTCAGCTGGTCTGTTCGTTCATGTTATAAAAGTCTAATGCTTTAATTCAAATGGATTTTTTTTTCTTTTTTGTAAATAAAAAACGAAAAAAATTCATATGGACTGTTCATTTCTTTTTTTTTTAACAAAATGACAGAGCGAGTTCAGTTGGTCTGTTCGTTCATGTTATAAAAGTCTAATGCTTTAATTCAAATGGATTTTTTTATTTTCTTTTTTTTTTAAATAAAAAACGAAAAGAATTCATATGGACTGTTCATTTCATTTTTTTTAACAAAATGACAAAGCGAGTTCAGCTGGTCTGTTCGTTCATGTTATAAAAGTCTAATGCTTTAATTCAAATGGATTTTTTATTTTTTTTAAATAAAAAACGAAAAGAATTCATATGAACTGTTCATTTCTTTTTTTTTTTAACAAAATGACAAAGCGAGTTCAACTGGTCTATTCGTTCATATTATAAAAGTCTAATGCTTTAATTCAAATGGATTTTTTTAAATAAAAAATGAAAAAAATTCATATGGACAGTTCTTTTCTTTTATTTAAACTAAATGACAAAGCGAGTTCAGTTTGTCTGTTCGTTCATGTTATAAAAGTCTAATGCTTTAATTCAAATGGATTTTTTATTTTCTTTTTTTAAAATAAAAAATGAAAAGAATTCATATGGATTGTTCATTTTTTTTTTAACAAAATGACAAAGCGAGTTCAGCTGGTCTGTTCGTTCATGTTATAAAAGTTCAAGCATACCGTGTACCATAGAGACATTGAAAAATTTACAGCTGTCGGCACAAACTTTTTGAAGCATGACATGGTAAGTCTAAAATTAATATTTAGGTATTTCATATCCATACGATTTTAGAATGGGTAAACATTTGTTGCCATTATCTATCTTACTTTGCAGGGTTTTTTTTCCCATCAATGCAAACGACGTACATTGGTATGTAGGAGTTCTGAATTTGGAGTTTCAAGAATTTCAAATATTGGACTCGTTAAACAATCTAGTGGTATCGTATTATTGACATACCAAAAATTTGGTAGGTGCTTTAAAGCTTAATATGGTACTTGATTGTGGTTTTTTTTTTTTACTTTTTTTTTTGCAAGTAATAACAATTTTAAAAAAATGTAGCGCAACATAATTCAATTTTGCATTTCTCTTGCACTAAAAGCTGACTCTAAGCTTTCGACAATGTATGGCTCACTAAATATCACCAAATGGGACGTTAAGGAAATAAAGAAGGCACCAAAGCAACGTGATGGTTTCTCATGTGGTTTATTTGCGCTGAAGTTTAATGAACTATGGAAAGGTTCTATCGAGACAACTAATTTCTCACAGGTTGTTATCTATTAACTTATCTCTTCCATATAGCAATTATTTTATTTTATTTTATTCGTTCTTAGTATTTAATGTGCATTATATTTTGCAGATCAATCCTGAAGTATTTCGCAAACAAATTATTCATCGCTTGATATTTTCAGAGCAAAATCAACATGAAGAAAAAAAAAATCAGTGATTTGTCAGTGGAGAAATAAAGAGCTTACTATTGCATTGAGATTAAGATGCCAATTTACGTTTCTACTTATCTGTTTTGAGTTTTATACTTTGAATGTTGCAATTTTGTAATTGACGTACTATAGTAGCGCTGAATGCTGATAAAGTTGTTAAGTTCTGTTTTAATCTAAAATATGACTATTGATTTGAATCTAAAATTCCGTATCAATTTTGTATCTTTTTTATTCCAATAACCGTGTAAGTCCAGGCATGTGGTAGAAACATAAATTGACTTGACATAAGTACGCTAAGGATTTACAAGGTATATCTTTGTCTAAGCAACATGAAATTTCCGTAGTTGAGGTATACGCTATTGATTTACACGTTATATATCTTATCTTTTCTAATGGAATATCCAAATCCAATTTATATCTTTCCATATCCAATTTGTATCCAATTTCCGTATATCTATTTGCAAAGAGTGGCCACGTTTGTTTTATTTTTTTAAAAAAAAAACGACAAATGACGTTAGTTGGTCTGTACATTCATTTTTAAAAAGTCGAAGGCTTTAATTTCATGTCGACTGTTCATTTCTTTTTTAAACTAAAAAACCAAAATAATTCCATCTAGACTGTTTGTTTTATTTTTTTAAAAAAAATGACAAAGTGACGTTAGCTGGTTTGTACATTCATTTTTCAAAAGTCGAAGGTTTTAATTTCATCTCGACTGTTCATTTTTTTTAAATTAAAAAACTAAAATAATTCCATTTAGACTGTTTGTTTTCTTTCTTTTTTTTTAAAAAAACGACAAAGTGTCGTGTTAGTTTATACACGGGAATATATCTAGCCTAAAGACAAAGATAAGGTATGAAAAGATCAAGAAATTTTGTAAATAGAAAGTTATCTAGCAATATGATCTTTTACAAATTATACACGTGCAAATAAAAGACATGTTTACCATCTTATTTTTTTTTTTAAAAAAAACAGACCTTTTACAAATATTTTTCCGTATAAACAAATTGTCGTCCTTCTATTAATTACCTTCGATTAGGAAATGTTGTTAATCACACAAATTTTACAAGTGAAAATGGAAGAAGTTACAACTGACCGAGACGGTATTGATCTTATATTCACAAAATCACAATACCTGTTTCTCCCTGTTAACATTCACAGCTGCAGTTTTCAAATCATCAATCGACTTATACAAAGGGGACAAGCTGATGGTCATCCAGCTGCCTCTTCTTCTACGGAGTTCTCACTAGTCTTTTTAATTAAAGGATAATATATAAACTCAGACGTGAATTGCAAAGAATTACTCTCAATAGGGAGAAATTAAGTCATTATAAGAAATGATACCTTCAGCTCAGAAGCTAGAATATGAGATGTAATCAAATCGCAGAATATCATCATCTGCTAGACGTAAATCAACTAAACCCCAATGCTTGCCACTTTCATAACTGAAAAGTATATGTTTATGTACCTTAAAATTTCTTGCAAATTAAATGTACCAATGAGGACAGAATTTCAAATAGAACTAAATGATTCAATAAAAAAAAAAGATAGAACTACATGAGATACAAAATAAAAGCAACAAGCATTTTGTATCAATTGGCACCTGAGATATAAGGAGATTAGCAAACAAAAGAATCCATGCTTCTATTAAAAATGAAAATAAAATAGAAGGCAAAATCAAAAGCTTTAATGAAAATAACGCAAAATTGATGAAGCCTTGTCCTTGAGTCCTTCTCCGACTCTGACGGTGGAGGCGAGCAGAAGAGGGAAGACAGAGGTGTCGAATTCCAACTCCCACTCAGATGGAGATGATGTGACTTATTGTCTTTTGCGCACTGGTAGTAGTAGAAAGAGGAGGAGGGAGCGTTGCTAGGTGGGAGAAAGAGACCGAGGAGAGGAGGGGAGCCGAGAGAGGATAGAGCAAGAGGCAGCGGCAGAGGAGGTGGGTATGTAAAAATCGGTGAATCGGAATCAGAGAAAGGGGAATGAATAGAATAGATGGGCACCGCCTTGGAATGATTGGAATTGGAATTGGAGAAAAGAGAACCGAGATAGAGGACGGGAAATAGAAGCAGAGAGATTAGGAGAAAGTTAGATGGACAATTTTGCCCTTCTTACGGAAGTACGCTGTTCAACTTAACGGAGAAAAAACAGAGATAATTAGATGTGCGGAAGTTCAGGATTTATCTATGACCGTTCGATTTCTATGAAATGGACGGTCTGTATTTTTTGTGTCCACATTAGAATTTCTCTTTATTAAAATGTAAAAATATTAAAAAACTCAAAAGTAAAATGAAAACAAAAAGAAAAAATCGAAAAAAGAAAAAAAATCAGCCGTACAAAAAAAAAAAAGGGAAGTCCAAGGACAAGTGTGTACGGGCAGTCCAAAATAAGTGTTTAACCTATATAATGTGCTGTTACGAAATTCCAAATTCCGTAACAAGCCTGTTACGGAATCTAGGATTCCGTAACTAGCTTGTTACGGTTTCCAGGATTCCGTAATTATGGTCGGAATCTCAGATTCCGTAATTGCATTATTATTTAAATAATTTTGATTAATTAGATATTATTATTAATATTTAATATTATTTTATTATTATTTTAAAAAGAGGGGGCTCAATGGTTTCTTCTATAATTTGTGGGCTGTAGCTTGACAAGCAATTTTGTACGTGTTGGACAAGGAAATTTCTTATGATGATTCGTGCTCATAGGAGAATCTGTTTTTTGTTTGATTTTTTTTTCTTTTTTAAGATCGTGCTGCTCCGTGTGCGCGCGCGTGTAGTGATTAGTCCGAAGAAATGGACCAACAGAGCATTTGACTGAAATAAATTACCTGGAATTAGAATGCACGTACCAATTAATGATCCCTCTCTCTTTTCTTCTCTTATTTTTTTTTCCCCTGTGAAACTAAGACTTTAGACTAAACAATAGTGCACCACCCCCATGCAAGCGTCTTGATCAACTGCTATGTCTGCTATAAAACAGTGGTTGGTCATTTTCGGTACGATTTTATTGTGCTGAAGTGGCCAAGTGGATTACATGGACTTGTTTCAAATTTAAATGGAAGAGCAAGCCACAGAGAATCGGACGAAAAAGGCACTAATTTGACGCGCCAGCGCCCATCGCCATCGATCCCTCTGATTTTTTGTGCTTCCATATTTGTAGGCTTTTGAAGGTGCACTTTCAGATATTTGTATATAGTGACAACTAGGATTATTTTATTGGAGGTCCCTAAGCTAGATACATAAAATTTATTTAAAACCGAACTTTAAATTATTTGTTTTTTAATCAATGAACTTATTGTTTATTCAAATTACTCTATTTCGACATTTTTATCTACAATATACCAATATTTTACCAATAATGTCATTCAATTAGTAATTTGGATGATAAAATTGACTTAATGATCAAATTGACTTAATGATCAAATTGAGGTACATTTCAAAATTCAAAGTTTTATAAAAAATAATTTGAAGTTCAGCGTCAAATATTAATTAATTCGACTTCAAAATTTAGCGACCTCAAAAAAAAAAAAGGAAAAAATATTCTTACGAAAAGACTGGTAAATAAAGTAGGTTCAACTTGCGGCCTTTATGCTAGTTAATTTTATATTATATATTTATATAATATGCATTGGGTATCTATAATTTTCTTCTTTAAGATATATGAATCACTGTTCTTACGCAGATAAAGTTACTTAATTACACGTGAACCTTGCCTTCAACTTTTAAATGAATACCAGTCACACTACCTCCAACGCTAGATATAATTCTGGTTCACAGTTCACACCAGACCAGTATTTAACAACAAAAACTGTGTTAAACACGACATAAATTGGCACTTTTATAGTTTGTCACCATTTTTTAGGCTTTTAGCTGTAACTTTATTAACACAGGAACTTTTTGTTGGAGATGAATTAAAAAAGAAATAATGACAAAAGAATTTTAAAAAAATAAATCAAATTTAGTATTTGTGGTAATGCAGTGCTTTATTAAATAAAAAGGTCAGACCCAAGTAATGTTGCTACACCCACTATCCTTGAATATTAGTGGGCTTTAAATATCTGAAAGCACTAACTTTTAGGCCTTGTTTGTTAGTATTATCATTTGCATTTCAGGTATAATTACATTTCTTGTAACCTTGTAAACTTTAATCTTAAATTCTTAATAAATAATAAAATGAATGGCTGTACACTCTTACTCAAAATTATGATAATATATAGAAGGTTAAGTTTGTGGTTATCTTTTATCCTAGTCCTACAAAACATAATAATATATATCAATCAAAGAAATAAATTACTACATGTATTACCCCTCTCTCCAAATACTTTTTTCTTTTTTCCTTGTTTTGTTTATTTCGTCATAATTCACATTTGGTACCACAAATAGAAAGACAGTTCTTTGATAGGACGTCCATAAATATTATATAGATATTTTCGGCATGAAAAGTACGAAGCAAATGTAAACAAATATAATAATACAAATGCATTTGCTCTTGAAAGGTACAAGTACAATATTATAATCGACTAAAATAAAGATTCGAAAAGCACATTGGCCAAATGCCACAAAAGAAAATTCACAAAATGTCATGTGAAAGATGTGATTGAATCCAGTGTGTCCACGAGTGGAGTTTGCTTATTAAATATTACTTTCCATTATAAATTGTTTAATATCCATCACTCGTTCCGACTTCCGACCCACTTCCCTCATCCCCTCTCAACCTCTCTTTCCTCCATTTTCTGTCAAAATGGAGAGGACCAAATAATTTATAAGATCCGGACAAGTTGTCCTCAAACAAAAGGTGGATGCACGTTTTTAAATGAGATATTTTAAAGAATTTAATTAATCCAACATAACTTGAGGGAAAATTGACCACGATATGTACATTATATATTTTTAATTAATGAAAAGTGAATTTCGGATTAATAATTTGAAACCATCATTTCAAATTAAAAATCATTCATTCTAGTCAAGAAGTTAAGTTACTCAAGTCTTTTCATTTATATATATAAAACATTATTTTATTAAACCATAGTCCTTTCCGTTTATGCTCGTCCACCGACGGATTTTTGCTACATGTGCAAATAAAAATATAAATTTTATCAAGATATTTTGTACAGATTTAATAACATACTTAATGAAGTTCCTAAATAGACGAGTTTAAATGAAATGATCTTAAATAATAGTTGGGAGCCCCAAAATTAAAAATTAACAATAGAATAACGTCCTCTTTTGAAATCTATAAACCTCCCACCCAAACTGGCGCAACGTGAAAAATGGAGAACTCGCTCCTTTAAGAAACTGGAGAGCCAAACTACTACCTTCTCTCTCTCTCTCTCTCTCTCTCTCTCTTACTCGGTGCTTTAAGTGGGAACCTCCCTTAACTGATTTCAATCTCTCCACCCTCCTCTCAAGATGATGCTTTCAAGCAAGAGAAGCATCTTCCATGTGGGGGAGGAGGGTGGAGATGATACAGCAATCAGGATTCATGCAAAGAAGAAAATCTTGGGACATCATCGAGTCACAAATTTGCCTGGTCGACTTCGATCACCGGCAGATGGGCATGTCGGCCTCCGAATAGTGATACATCAACATATGCAGGGATCAAACATAGTGTTGAAGCCTATGGTTAATCCTTGCAAATTCAAAGAGCTATTAAAGGCCTGTTACCTTTGCAGAAAGTTGTTAAGCCCTAACATGGATGTTTATATGTATAGGTACTGATCTTAATTATCTGATTGCTTATTTTATATTTCGCTTCTTTCTTTGCGTTTTTTTCCTTTGTTCTGATCAAATCTAAGTGCTTTGTTTTCGTTTATTAGATCATTTACTGTATCAAAACTCAAAAGTAACTTGAAGGTTTCTCTTAGCATGTTAAAAATCAGCTGTTTAATCTCGAGCTTACTTTATTTCTTGAAGTAAAAAGTAAAAACTGCTAAAACACTAAAGTATACACAAGCCAGATGACTAGGGAAACGACCCGCAAAATCTGATACATCATTGATTGCAATATCTAGGGAAACGACCAATAAACAAAAAATCTGATACATCAGCAACCGAAAAATCTGATACATCATTGATTGCAATATCTAGGGAAACAACCAATAAACCAAAAATTTCATATTTAAAAGTTATTATTGATGACATACACGAAAACAACTTAGAAACAAAAAATTGTTTCTACATCATCGATGACGTGCTGAAACAAACTAATTAATAAACAAAAATTTTCAACTTTTGTACAGAGGTGACTTAGGATTTTGCAGTGAGGAGTGCCGATGCCAGCAAATTTTGAGTGATGAGAAAGTCGAAGCCGCCACGAAGAGGAAGAGACTTGGCTTGAATCATCACCACCGTCAACAAGCTAACAAGTCCAATGTCACTCCAACATACCATCACAAAAAGATCTTGCTCACGGCTTAACGCTAAGAGTAGATCCTAAGTTATCGGATTTATATATGAATTGTTGGGTTAAATACTATAGTTGAGAATCGGTTTCTTCTGGAGAAATATAGTGCGATTTCCTTCTTACTTTTTGCTCTTTTGGTAAGAACAAGATAAAAAGGGTTTTTTATGAATGATAGTGGTTCAGGGCCTGTTCTACATATCAAAAGTGTTTTATCATGAAGTATGAAAAAGCCTCTTTGTAATTTGAACTGTAGAAATATAGTGCAATCTCCGATGAACTGTAGTACAGACAGTATGGAAAAAAAAAAAAAAATCCCTTTTTAATTAGGCCATTGTTACCATGGATTGGTATTTCTGATTGCTAAAATGCTATTCCAAGGCTTATCATATTTTAGTAGTGGCACTTTTTTAGGTTCAACTAATACTCACTTCTTTATTAGTGGCACTTTTCGACCAAGGGAAATTTTACTTGAATTTCATCAATACATAATTTGCCATGATTTAAAAGGCGATCACCGAAATAACATTCCTAATGAAATTTCCGATGAACTAATGTATGTTGTCCGAAATGGTCGAGGAAGAACATTACGAACATCTATTTCAATATGAACCAGCAATTCATTTTCAGCTTCATGTATAACACCAAAAAGATTATAAAAAATATATATATGTTCTTCTGCTATATGTAACAAATGACACAGACATCCACAATACACAAAATTCTATACACTGGAGGACCCGGTGATCACTATTATAGCAACAGTCGAAAGTTAACCAAAAAAAAAAAAAAAAAAAATAGAATATATTGCAAAGATTAGATTAAGATGGACTATATAGAGAAATTGGGACTACAAAAGACTGTCAAGTTGTGACTGTAGATCTTGTATGGATAAAATGCCTATACTCTGTATTTCCTCAGCTGAATACTCTGATTTTAGTAGCTTTTGCAGCTGCACATGGGCTTCAATTATATTCGTTCTACAAAGAGAACACAGAGTTTGCTTTTAATGAAGCAGATTGGATAATTAAGGTCAGAATGAAGGTTGCAGTGCACAATGCAAAGTTTATTAAGTTCAACTGAATTAAGTAGTGTGGTTTAATTGCATATTTAAGGCTCTGTTGCATACTTGGAGCTAATTTAGACAGACTATTTTTTATTTTTTGAATATTAGAGTAGATGTCAATATAGAAAAAGGTAGATAACACTTTTTTTGGGATATACTCACTTGATGGGTTTAAAGAGGATCAAGCGAGTAGATGAATTTTGCAGATAAAGCTTCATCTTGGCCATGATTCTGGGTAACTCTTGCTCAATTGCATCTCTAACCTGGTTATGTGAAAACAAGCTAGCATGAGAGGCTGTGCCTATATGTTGCAAATTTATATGTTTATTACTTCATCTCATTTTTCCTGTTAAAATTGTCCATGCTGTCAAATTGAAGTCAGCCAGTCACTTGTCAAGGCTAAACAGTAAGCAGTGGCAAGGTAGAAATAAATTTATTATGCCAAAACAACAAAAACTATATAGCCTTAACTTTCACCTTTTGAACAACTTCAGCCACTTTATCTGGAGATGCAAATGCTTGGTTCTTAAGGGGTTTGGCTAGGACTGAATCTGACTTCTGACCCTGATTTGCAGAAGAGAGTGCTGCTTTAACCGCAGTTACCTTGCAAAATACAAACTCATATTAGCATCACATAATTCAGTAGCTTGACGAGAAAACAGTACCGTTTACTCGATAATTAATGAAATGAAATATGCATAGGACTACATTGGATCTGCAGCATGGACGCCCACCACAACCACAAGAGCACATACAATCAAAACAAAAATCTGAACAGCAGGAAGGGGTTGATAAGCCATTTTTCATATTACTGTTGCACATTATGCAAGCATCTGATAAAATAAAAGTATATGTGGGTTGCATTATTGACACACTTGTGGAACATTCCTTGTACTTCTTCAGGGATCCGATTCCAGTAGCAGGTGTTCAAGTAATCTAGCCTAATAAAGAAAGCTAGATGCTCCAACTTGTACAAATTCTCACCCACAAAATGGAACAGAGCTGGGATGGGAATAAGAATTCAAGGGAATAAATGAATAATGCAAGATGAGACTACAATATGGATGTTGGTACCAACAGCCATATAAAACAGAAACTGGATTATGATCAGGAAAAGAGAGGAAGGTGGAAGGCCTTTTGCAAAAAGATACCTATAAATTACACACATTTTTAACAAATTTTTAACAACACCTAACATTTTCTGAGATAATCTAAGATAACAGAACTTTTTATTAAATAACTAGAAAAATGTATTTTATATAACAAAGAATCATGCTACAACTCCTGGCTAAACATCTAAGTTTACAAATTAATATTTCAAAATTTTTTATATTGAAATATAAAGTGGAACCATTGATCTTGCAATTCACATGAAATATTTGTTCATCAAATATTATAAAATTTGGAGTTCATTTGATGCTCAATCAAGAGGTGAAAAAATCAATGGACACAATTAATTATAACATGCCTTTAATCTTGTACCAATTAAATTCTAAAAGCAATAAGTTTTTATGTATGTGTTTTACTTCTGATAATGAACAAGATCAATATTAATGTAATAAAAGTTATCATGATATGTCACCTGAGGTGTAAGTAGATCACTCGATCTATATTTTATCAAATATTTTAAATTGTCTCACAATAAAAAACAATTTTATTTCCCTTGCAAGTAACAATTGGATAGAAAGCCAGGTAGGTTTATAACATAGATCCTATTTCAAACTTACAGAAAATATTTTGATATCAGCCCCATGTAAAGAGAACTTTTTACCTACTCGGCCCACAAATATAAAACCAAACAAGCAGGCTTAGATCACATTTCCAAATTACATCAATTCCTTATGAAGACATCTATAACATTTATTCCAGTAAATATGAAACTTCAGGACAATTTAATCAACGTTTCCTTGACTTAACTTGGTTTAAACAATCAAACACTTTGGCAATGAAGCCCAAAATGTCAAATGTAAGAAATTTTGGGTGTTATTTGCAAGTCCACTAGAATATTTTATTGTTGGCAACTCTCCTAAATACAGGTTCATGGAGAGTCAAGCCTGTAAACAAAGCAAGACCACAAATTCAAAACTCCACAAACACTCAATCCAAACATTTAAGTTCTGGCAGCTTCATTGTTTTTAAGGGAAAAAACATAATGCCAACTATAATGGAGGCTTTTATATCAGAAAAAGAGAAAAAGGTCCTATAATCTGGTGCAAATTGTACATTTACCTTAGTCACGAAGGAAAGCATTGAATCCACAACTAATTTAGTGATGGCCATTATAAATTCTTCACATGTGGCCTTTAGGCTTTTCTCTAATTCCTGAAATATTTATTAACCCATGTAACACCATAAAATGGATTTTGTTTTTAAAAGAAAAGAAAGAAAGAGCATAAATGTTCTTTAAAGGTAGGGTTGACATGGTTTTGAGCCGATTTCATATCATTTTAGGCACCAAGTAAACTCAAAATGAGAAAATAAAACAAAGTCAACAAGCAGTTTTCAATAAAAAATAATCCATAAAAAGACTACGTATGCAGTCAAAATAACCTTGATACAACAAAGAGGCCTGAATTTAATAACACCAAATTTGTATTATTAACTTAGCAGCTCACCTTCTTTGCATCAATCTGACTCTCAAGGATGCGAGGATAGAGTGTTCTGGCTAGGGATGTCGATCTCGACCAATCAAATAGAGACACCTGGCCTCTCAAAATCCTTCTCAAGTGTTCCTAAAAGTTATTAAGTAAAACTATATTATTCTTTACTAATACCAGGTAAGAACTATGATTCTTTAATCCAAATATTTGTTCATACCAACAAGTGAGAAAAGTCGAGCTCCTTGTGCGTCACAGAGAACTCCATATCAAAAGGTGCAATCTGGTGACGCATAGCAATTCCAAGAAGTTCATTGTTTCAATGAAAAGAAAAAAAAAAAAAAAAACCCGACAGATAAAAGCTCCAAATATACATGAAAGCACCTCAAATTTTTTAAAATTAAGAAAGCAAAATATCAGCATATTTTAACTTGACACACTAATAAATTACCTAGTACTAGAAGGAACCAATAATAGGTCAATAAGACAATAACCAATATCCTGTTTTGCAAAACATGATTTAAGACAATTCAATTTCAACATCCCATTTTGAAACAATAATCTGGCCAAGAACTATTCTTCAGAATACAAATTCAGGGCCATTTTGTCCAAAAGATAGGAAAATATCAGTTAGGAGCATATAATAAAGTTCATGGCTTATAATAATCCCAAGTTTTATTTTTAATCACAAACTGATTTCACTTGCTGTAATGCCATTATGCATGATAATCGGAAAAAGGTACTTCCTAAACTAATTTATCTTAAGTTTTCCCAAAAAAGAGATTGAAGAATATTCTTGTGTAATTTTGTATAACTATGCGAAGTACCTGCTCCCTTAAAATGAGAAGATGCTTGATAAGGAAAAGTTGACCATCCATTTGTCCCGATTTCTTTGCAATGGACTTGCTTGCATTCTGTTTAATAGCACAGAGTCACTGCTGTTATTGTTATAAGGTCATTAATGGAAACAACAGAATAGAATAAGTCACAATAATTAGATTATAGTTTGCATCAAAATCAGATATATTAGATTTTATTTGATTTTAAAAATATTATGCATCTTTTCCATTTCTTTAGTTGGCTTATGGATAGATGGAAAGTGTTATGGTGATATATTACCATATTAAAGAAAATCTCTATATAATATGAGCTCAGGATTGTATTAGGGTTAAGCAGAAAATAAAGATAGTCTTCTCTTTTTTATCTCTCTCTCTTCTCCCTTTTCTCTATTCTTTTTCACCCTGGAAGGTTCGAACCAGTCCCCTAAAATCCCTTATAATCTACGCCCAACCAAAGCTCGTAATAGTTATAAGCTGCACAACACAATGTAACAGTTACAGAATTAAAATTTTAATTCTTGTTATAGTGCCAACCAAACAATTTTAGTTCGAGAAATGCTAGAGTCCAATATATTGGACGGATGGGCTCCTCTGTCCAATACGATCGTTATCACGTTTTTAAATTTCAAATGACCGATCCGAACCGTTCAATATGTTCTCCATATTGAAAACTTATAAGATACCAATGTTTACATTTTTTCGAAATTTTTTACTATTTTTTTTGTATTTTAGAAAATCGTTGTTATTGGACAATCCATAATGTTTATATCACGAATTTTCAAAAATACCAAAAAAATAGTAAAAAAATTCAAAAAAAAAATGTAAAAATTGGTTTATTGTAAGTTTTCAATATGGAGAAAATATTGAATGGTTCGGATATATATTGGACACTAGCATTTCTCTTTTAGTTCTCATTATGGAGAAAGCCAAATTAAACATTAAATTGACTGAATCCAATTCGTAATAAAAAATTCTGACAAACCTGGATAGATATTGAACAAAATTCCACAGCTTCCTAGACGCACAAGGAAAAGAAAGTGGGCTCAGTAAAAATATAAAAGACAAAGGCATTAGAGCATGATTAAACCCCAGGAATTGTGAACTTTATATTGTTGGAATGATAATGTGTACCTGGGCTAATCCTGTAAACACTGCTGGTTCAAGGCAATGGTACAGTTTTGAAAGGCATGAAACTGTTTTTTCCAGTGGCCGGAACCACGTTTCATATACATCCAAGTTGTCCTCATTCTACAAATGAGTAAATAACGATTAAAAGGGTAAATAACACATCAGTCATCAAGGTTTTTTTTAAAAAAAAAAAATAGTTATGAAAAAAGAAAACAGTTTCATCTATGCTGCAGCAAAAAAACAAATATTAAATATGACACAGGAAGATAAGAACTTCATTTTCCATCTAAAATATAGAAAGAATAATACGTCCTTCTCTGCTGATCTCTCAACCTAACAAAACCTTTCGTTGGTCAGTAAAGATGCAATTGGAGAGTACTTTAGACAGTAACGAGAGGTATGCAAGATGCATGCCATGTTAGGTAGGACTGATGCATAATTACTATGTTTGGAAAGAGCACTGCACCACAAGCATTTTGGAAGGGTACAGGCTAATTTCAGATACATCAAAATATCCCTAATAAACGTAGCAAATCTGTTCAGACAGTATCACTAACAGGAGGAGTGGAAGCCGCCTCCACAGTTCTTTCCAGCTTCTTGGGGTAGTCCAGATCTTCATCTGACGGACGATAATTCGAAATCTGTTCAAAAATAGAAAATACTAATTTCTCATAGGATTTCAGATTTATAAGTAGATGCAAATAAAAAAAGTGCACTACCAGTTACCTGAGCATAAAACATGAAATTCTAAAAGGTGTATTTAAGGTCATATGTCACACATATGATGGGCATGGTTGTGTTGATAAGACCTAACCCGATCTTTCAAATAATAGTAGCATCATAAATTGACACAATAGACACAAGATAGAAGTTTGGTTAATTTGTAGGACAGTCAGCCGACAACAGTACGAATTCAAACCCAAATGTGACAGTTTGATTCTTTTAAAATTATTTTCATGTTCACTACCAAACACCCATCCCAATCAGTCGATCACTGTATTTGTTACTGCCATGTCTACTCCTGATAATTAGGTCAATATAGATAAGTCATGAGCTGCCAACTGGTGACATGTGAGAACACTAAAGCACCATGTCAGGTCTTAGTCAGGTTAGGTGGGGTTGGCATGACAAGTCGATGGCCAGGTCAGATGGGAGATTACTACCCCAAGCATAGCCTACAAAGTACAAACCAGGAAAAATCTCTTTCATGGACTACCCTTCTCCTTTTACCTTAAAAGATCCCAAACTAAACTCTCTACAGAATGTGGAAACTAACAGGAAAAACTGAATGTAATAATTCATTAGATAAACTAAAATAAAATCATAGTTCATTCTTTAACATATATTTGAGCATGTGAGATATGCATCATACTACAGGAATATGCAATAAACTTCAACAATTTATTGAGTTGTGCATTCCTATTCATGTAAAACCTCACCATTACAGTCAAGTATTCAAAAAGAAGAGCTCTGATTGAATGTTTACCTCCTCACGGATGTGGGTCCGAGCACAGAAGGCAAGTCTCTCCTGGATGTCAGCCAAGATTCTCTGCAGTGTAGGCCGCAGCCCAGCCACCGATTCACCTCTCCTGCTCAGCTGTTCACCAAGGACCTCAACTTTTAGTATGTCAACAAGTTCACATAAGGCATCCAGGTTGGCCTCATGTATCAGCCTCGGTCGTAATGTGTCGTATAGATAATTGCATCTGCCAAAATGAGATTTTATAGTCAGCTACTTAGTTTCACACAGATAAGGGCACCTGACAAGAATTAGTAAACATAAATGTAAAGCAATTTCAGTTTAATTAAATGTTAATGCTTAAAATTAGAAAGTTTAATTTTCTTAAACATAAATGTTATGAAACTCGAATATAAACTGAGCATCCAACAACTTATTGTTTATACAGCCTCTATGTCAGGTTTACCATCATCATACAAAATAAAATCAATGCTTGGCACGAAACTAATAGAAGGCCTGCTCGGGAAAAATTCATCACTACATTATATCATATGGTTCAAGAAATATACCAATCTGGCAGCTGGCTTGTTGTTGAGATAGGGTAAAAGAAAAATTCAAATGATAAAGAGAAAGGAGCATACAAAGGATCCATTAGGGGAGCCAAGCTTGATACATCTTTAGAAGATGATGGGAAGAAGTGATCAAAGAGCTGGTGCTCAAACTGACATACCTGATGAATATTCAAAAAGTACTTTATAAGAATTAAATGTACCACAACAGTCAAGAAAAATATACAACTGACCACCAAGCCAATAGGTCTCAGTATGTGTCTGCAGGCACTAGATAACAAATGAGCAGAAGCAAACTAGGCACCTTCCATAGTTTCTAAACAATCAATCATTTAATAAATGTGATTTTATATGTTTTCACAAATATTGACCAATCTCCCATCAAAGTTGCAAATAAAACCTAACATTTCGTGTATAGGATATGTCTACTTTAATAAGGGTATGCATAGTAATCAAAAGGCAAACTGTGGTAAAGGACAATCTTTCCGAAAAGATATTACTATAAAATATGAGTCCCATAGTAGAAAGGAAACAACTTACTTGCATTAAATATGCACAGCCAGACCTAGTCAATGAAGGCAATGGTTCTTTTTTAGTATAATCCAAGACCCGCTGCTGTACAGTACCTTTTATCTACACATAAGCAAACAACCAAATTAAAATTATCTAGGACAAAAACCATAACATCAATTAGAAACTGCAAACTAAAAGTGAAAGAATACTAACCAAGTACAGCCTCTGTTCACAATACAATTTGTGACATTCTGAAAGAATTTGTGCAAACTCTTTTCTAGAAGCCCTTCCTTCAATTTCTCCAAGTATTGGTTTCAGCTGCATATCACCACCTTGTTATTAGAAAGAAAAAAAATCACTAAAAGTTCTATTTAAATATGAAAAAATACGAAGCTTTGAAATAGCGGTTTACACAGTTTAGCGGTTGGGGGTAATTTTGAGTTTTATCAGTGACAAAACTGTCGATAACTACCATACCGGCATATTTTATCATATCATTTATTTGGGATGACAAAACATCAACCATAAATTCATAATTAATACATCTGTAACTTAATAATAACACACATTACACAATATACTTAAATAGTTCAGCAGTACAAAACAAAAAGATAAAAATAACATTATTATCAAGGCCGTGAATTAATACTGGACAGTTTTTAAATATTGGCCGATCATCTGTTAAAACTTAAAACCGCTATTGTCGGACAGTTTCAAATATATCATGTATTATTGCTGAAAAACACACCAAAACAGTTTAATCACCGCTACTTAAAACTTTGAAAAATACATAACATGATAAAATTGCAATGGGGATGTTTAAAATGCTGACATAGCATAATAGATAAGAATGGCATGTGGATATCTCATTTGTATGAGCTCCTTTATCAGTAATTTTGATAAGCAGGTACCTCACTTGCTGCTGCCTTGAAACGAACATATATTATTGATTCCTCTACCCCCTCTGAAGCGACAGTTTTCCCAGCAGTACTGCCTTTAATTGCTGCTTGTACCTGAAAGGAAAGATTGCAATGCTTTTCACGTAGAGTTTCCTTCTACAAACCAAAGTTGTGGTCCAAAAAGCATGCAAGGGTTGTATAAACATACCTGAGAAGAAGCACCTTTAAGGACTGAAAGAACATGACATCGGATCATGCCTAGTGCTCGAGACTACATAGGAAACCATTAGCAGATGATGAGTTAATTGTGCATTTATCATTATCATTTGCATATAAGAGTAAGACTTATAATTTTTTGTCATTGTTGCACATTGTTTGTCTAGCTTTATAGATCAAAAGGCATCACACATCTACAATAAAACAAAACCCACAAGGAAAACAATAGCAATACTAAAGAAGTAAGGATGACATGAGGCACTAGATTCCTTCCCATTATTGGCCTTAGATGATTTAGAAGATCACTAAATACATAAATCTTGCCCTAAATAATAGGGATCAGTTTTATTTAGTTATTTGGCTTAAACATTAAGATGAACCAAATAAACAATAAAACTCTTGTATAGTACCCAAAAAGCTACTGTGTCTTATTAGTCCAATGCTGGGTTACCAGACAAGAAAGAACAGATTCCTTTGTTTTTGTATTTTGGTAACAATTCAATTTTCAAGAAGACAAGTAAAATAATAAATTTGTCATTTTAAATTTGTACCTGAAGCTGACGAAATTTAACTAAGTAAACACCAGACTCTGCATACTGGGGGTTGCTCTCCACATACCTACATTCACCCAAAAGTCAACTAGCAAAATTCCAACTATCAAAAAAGGGGCAACAGAACACAAAGTGAGATAAACAAAAGAACAATATTAATGAGCTTACGAGATACAGTCATCCAGCCGTTTCAGTAGCGGTAGGAGTTGTTCATTCCCAATGTTCATGTTTGGTGCATAGAAGCTTGTTGATACCTACATAGTTTTGACATAAAGAGAACAAATATTACATTTTGGTAGTGAAAAGAAAGGCAAAGACTTGTGGCTGGTTACTAAATCACCGAGCTAATCATAACTTACAATAATCAAATACAATTTTCTAAAAGCACTGCTACTAAACTAGATAGCAATAATCAAAAGTCTCATGCCAACCTGAGAATACTTAAAATGTATAAACCTTACATTTTCAAGTTCATCAAAAAAGTTAAGCCGACTTCGAAGTGCATCAGCAAATTCAATTAATCTTTGCTTCTCCACTAACTGTGCTTTGACAAGGTGAAATACATGGAATTAGTTAATTCAAAAGTATGCTTCTTGATCAAGAGAAATAAATCTGCAGTGTGCGCTAGCTTATTAACATTATAACCCTTTCGGTGCTATTTAGAATGGTGATGTTAGGCCTCTGTGTGCTTAGTTTTCAATACAAATACCCTTAAGTTATAACAAACAGCAGAAGAAAGAGAAACTAAACGAGAACTTATCAAGTTTTATGCAACCTGAGTCCACTGCTATCGTGGTTCTAAGAACCTGGTACCAAATTTGACTCACAGAAACTAAAAGAAAACTTATCAAGTTTTATGCAACGCTGGACTCGTTCATCCAGAACTGCTTGCCTTTATTTAATTTTAATTAGGGTATTGAACTGAGCACAATAAATCCAAAACTACCTTAAAAGAAGTTGACACAAAGAAAAATAAAAAGAAATTGGTACTTTTTTAAGTTTAGCAACCTTTCTTATTAACCAATCAATGTCAAAACAATGATATTTGGGGTCGATTAATAAGGAGTACCTTTCTATTAGTTAGTCGTTAGAAGAACTTCAGTCAGGCTTAGGTATTTCCATAGCAAAATTAAAATATATTTTTAAAGTTTAAGAAAATGACACCAATTGTTAATAAACATACTAGTTGGTCACAAGCATCATGCAGTGTTTTTGTCTTCGTAGCAACACTTTGATGAAGAGACTGGAGTTCACTTATTAAGCTAAGAGTATCATCCACCTGCAAAACAAAGGGATATAAGCTTGTGTATGTGAGAGAGAGAGAGAGAGAAAGAGAATGAATAATGTTATTTATGGTTAAAAAAAATATTCGAATTTAAGCTCCGCAAAAATTTTGCCAGGATGTATTTTCCCAGGCTACTGTGAACCCTTAATATGCATTCCTCCCTCCATATTAACCCTTAAATGCATTTCTTCCATATTAAGCTGGTTTTGTCTCAATTGACTAGCTATGCTTGCACCAATAGCCCCAAATATCCTGAATTCCTGATTATGAACTCATGTACAAGCAAGCTGACATAAGACCACAAACAGCACGTCTTCTCAAGACTTTTGAATATGTTCCAACACAGCCTTACTCTCCCCCATATTGTGATATAGATTAAATTAGCAAAGTTTTTATTTAGTAACCGTCAACAGAATATAAAACTCGAAATAGACCCCAATTCATATCAAATAGCCTCAATTCTGATAGCATATGCCAACATAGAGGCTCAACTTGCATTGACTAAGCAGCAGGCCATACAGATTAAACTAGTTCTATCAAAGTTACCTCTCCATTCAGTAATTCATACTTAAAAAGATCAGTTTTAAAATGCCTATCAATAAAATAACAAGGAGGCACCAGAACAAAGATTGATTTAAAATTTGGAAATAAACAGCACCAATAACACGTCAGACCTGGCATAATGGTACCAGAGTTCAATATATGATCATTTTTGCTTGTTTAATATTTAGACTAGCATTCACGTTACATATGAAAACATACTTGTTGAAGAATTTGGTCGCATATCTGGATCCTTTCTGTCAGTGTGTCCTCATACAAACGATACTTCTCCTCGGTCTGGTAAAAAGTTGGGTTAGTAAACAAGCACACATTGCCCCTCCAAAAATCATCTCTTGTTTTTTTACAACAAGAAGAATTAATGGCGGGTGCAAACCTCAGATTTCATAGTTGATTCGAGCTCTGCATACCATTTGTAGAACTGAAAGCAAAGCAAACAAAATATTAAAATGAAAAACAACATCAAGTCCTTAGGTAATATAGAAGACTGGTACCAACACCCAAGGTAGAAAACAGGTAGTACAATAGCATTCAGGGAAACTACAAATCTTTTTGCTGAAATCAGAAATGTCAGTATTTATGATACAATCAGAATACCTGGTGTGTGTTGACCAGCGCTGCATCTAGGGCCCCAGCCTGGTCCAAAGAAGATTGATCAGGAGAAACCGAAAGGCTTCCTTCCTTAACCAAGATCTGCTCCTGAGCCTGTACCAAACTTCCAAAATATTTACCCAAATCAAGCACTAGAAACTAAATTCCAGCAGAAATCAGCTTAGAGTGAAAGTAAGTCACCAGATTAGGAGGGAAAGGTCGCTCAGAAACTGCATTGGAGAGTGCCAGGATCGCAGCCTTTTGCTGATCCGTCAAAGGTGCATTCTGAGAAGAGGCGATATGAGATCTGGTTACTGGTGAGGTGTAGTAGATTGGAGTGGTGGTGGTACAAGATGTAGATTACCTGATCCCATGTAGAGGCGAAGTTGTAGCCTTTGGAGATTGCTCCCGACTTGGGCAGTGCCAGTGAGGTTGTCGCCATTTCTGAGAAAATGAAGGACTTCCAAGCATCAGTTCTGTTGTGTGAATACTGAATACGGATGGAGATTCTGACAAGCGGGGTCAGCAAGTAAGTGACTTAAGTGGGAATGATTCATGGTAACATGGGACAGTTCACTAGCAGGCTTTCGCCTCTCATTACTTCTTCACTGGGCTTGGGCCGAAATGGTGACTAACAAAGAAATAATATATATAAATATTATAACCTTGGGCTGCCAACAGATATTCTGGGCCCTACTGTTTAAAAATAATAATAATAAATATATAAAATATTAATAATAATACCGAAATAATCAAAATTATTTAAATAATAACGCAATTACGGAATCTCAGATTCCGACGATAATTACGGAATCCCATTTTCCGTAACAAGCTAATTACGGAATCCGGGATTCCGTAATAACACTATTCTATCTTTTTTTGTTTTTTTCTGCCGACAGACGAGAGAATTCTGCTTTTTTTTTTATTTTTTTTTGTGAATTTTATTTATTTTTTTTGTTGTTAATTTTTTTAAATTTTATATGTAATCTATTTTTTTTACAGAATTCTATTTTTTTATTTTTTTATGAATTTTATTTTTGTTTTTTTGTTTTTTTTTTTGTTGTTAATTTTTTTAAATTTCATATTTATTCTAGAATTTTGTTTTTTGTTTTTTGTTTTTAAATATTTTTTTGCAAACTAAAAATTACAAATTTTTAAAATATTAAATGTTGGTAATTGAAACTTATATATATTTTTATTTTTTTAATATAAAAATTTATATAACTTAATATAAAATATAAAGTAAATTTTCTGAGCGAAATTAATAAGTCTTAAATTTTCTGCACTTATGAGCGAAATTAATAGGCAGAATAATTCATAATAAAAAACCGCATAATATTACAAAAAGAAGTAATTTAATAAACCACAATATAATTTAACACACAAAATAGAAAAAAAACTACTTGAACAAAACAAACTATTTAAACAAACCACTCACTAAATTGCTAATTAAAAACAAACTACTTAGATATTCTGGGTGTCTGCATATTGTAGAATTTCATCCCACCATGGGTCTTCTTTTTCCTCTTGATTTTGTTGTTGGTGACTGACACCAGCGTTGTCAGCCAATTGAGCGGCTTTTGTTCCAGAAATTTGCATTAGGTTGCTGACTGACACCAGTGTTGTCAGCGAATTGAGCGGTTTCGTTCCAGAAAGCTACATCGGTTTCTTGTTGTTCTACCTCTGCCATTCTAACTGCTGCAACATTTTTTTGTTCATCTCTCTCCTTGTGCCATCTCAGGCACTCCCTGATTTTCTTTCCAATTTCTTTTTCCTTCAGCTTTTGTCTCTTTTCGGCAGCCTTTTGTGCCATTTTCATCCTTTTTTGTCTCATCTCTCTCTTTTCATTTTTTTTCTTGTTGATCCCACAAAGTTTGTTTTTCGTGGTCATCGTAGTGGTCACGCAAGATAGTCTCTTTGTAATTGAAAATCTGACCACACTTTGTACATGTCACTGTGTGGTCTCCACGAAAGTTATAAATTCTTTCATAAACGGTCTAATGTGTTTTTGGTTTAGAATATGATTTTTCTGTTGGTGTTTGTTGGGGGATCGGGTCAGATTATTTGTGGTAATCTTTATACCAATCATATTTTCTAGGTTTGTTGAGATTTTCTTCGTGTTCCCGCGCTCTTTTCTCGAGGTACTCATTCCTTTCTCTTTCCTCGCCACCATTAATGTGCCACTCGTAGTGTTCTTTTAAGGAAATCGTGGCCGGGTCTTCCTTGATATTGTATTTAATAGTCTTATAACATTGCCGACATAGTGCAGAATAATATCCTCTTTCCATTTCATCTCTATTGGGTCTGAATTGGTGGAAAAGTGGCCAGTACTCACTAAATATGAGGTCAATTGGGTATTTTGGCTTACTATTTGAGTTAGAACTATTTTCTTTCTCCATGATAGTGAATTTTTCACTAAATAGTGGGTGTTGCATATTCTGCTTGATGAAAGGTGGTTTTATAGACAATTTTAGACTTAGAATCACACAATAAAAAATTAATTTCACGTGATGCTTTTTCAGAGCACGCCTGTCCTTTTGCAGAGGGCAGATGGACATCAGTATACTTTTCCGGACTTTATTAGACCATGCCTGTCCTTTTGCAGATTTTATCAGAGCACGCCTGTCCTTTTGCAGAGGGCAGATGGACATCAGTATACTTTTCCGGACTTTATTAGACCATGCCTGTCCTTTTACAGATTTTATCAGACCACGCATGTCCTTTTGTAGAGGGCAGATGGGCATCAGTATAATTTTTCAGACTAATTAATATAATTAATTTAAAATACAAATGCATTAATTTAATTATTATTATATTAACTATTATTAATTAAAAATTACTAATTATTATTAATCCTCAATAACTATTAATTAATAATTAATATTCCAATAACTATTATTCATTATTTTTAATATTACCATATTTTGTAATTATTTATTAATTAATTTTATTATTTAATTTGAATTAATTATTATTATTATTATTATTACCATATTTTTTTAATTAATTGTACATTTTTTTATTAATTATTAATTAATATTCCAATAACTATATTTAATTAACTATATTCTGTAATTAGAGGAACAAATTTAATTAAAAATACGAATTATTAATTATTGATTAATTTAATTATTATTATATTAACTATTAGTAATTATTAATTACGAATTATTGTTAATCCTCAATAAATATTAATAAATAATTAATATTAAAATAACATTATTAATTATTATTAATATTACCATAATTTTTAATTAATATTATTATTTATTTTGAATTTTGCATTATTAATATTAATTAGTTACTAATTATTATTTACTCAATTATTTATTGTTATTAATTATTATTTATTTAAATATTTATTATTTATGATTATTATATATTAATTATCTTCCATAATTAGCGGAACAAACAGCAAAAGCAAACCGGCAGAAAACATTAAAAATAGTTGATTTGAGCGGGAATATGCTGATTACGGAATCTCAAATTCCGTAACTAGCTTGTTACGGAATCTGGGATTCCGTAACTAGCTAGTTACGGAATCTGGGATTCCGTAATAAGCTAGTTACGGAATTTGAGCTAATGGGCCTATATTTAAATGGTAAATTAAAGGTCCAACTTGAGAGCAATTAATTGGGTCACTAATTAATTGAATTAGAGGACCAATTAAATAATTGATGGAGCCCATTTTATGGCTGCCCTAGTGATGGCATAGTTGTAAATTAGTTACAACTTTTTGGGAGAGTGATTGGTCTATAAAAGGACCACTTTGGGAGCCAAAACCCTAGCCACCTTGTCATTTTCTCTCTCCCTAATATTTTGGACGAAAATTAAAGGAAAAATTTCAGAATTTTTCCTCTCCACCATTGCTCTCTTAAGCTCATGTGTTGAGCACCTCTTGCCTCCATCCAATTAAATATTTAATTAAGGCAAAGGGAAGGAAGTGATTAGGCTTAACCTCTCATCTACTAGCATAGATCGAGGTTTTGGTTAATACTTTGGTGGACTTGAGGCCGAGACACGCGTGGTGGTGCGCACAACCTCTACATCGTCGGATTCGAGCCTCCTTGTTGCGATACAAGGAGAGTTAGCCTTCCTAACATCTCTCTCTTGTGTGTGAATGCTTGGACTAGATCCTTCGAGGTCTAAGTCGTTTGGATTGCTTATTAAATGGTTAATTAGCACAAAAATTTGAAAACTTAGACTTCCTAACAGTTATTATAATTATAATTATAATTATAACGAACAACAAAATTATGAGGAACAAGAACAAGAATAACCAAATGCAATCAATTCAGAAGTCCAATCCATGACATTAGATTGGGATCATTGGGACCCTACTAGTACATATCCTCGTGCTAGTACAATTGACGAAGAAGAAGGGGGTTGGAAACATGGTGGTAGTACTACGCGAGGACGGCAACAACAAGAAGAAGAGACGGAACAAGAAGACGGAAAAGATGAAGAGAACGAAGAAGATGAAGAGGATACACGTCGACTTGATGATTTATACTACAGAGACCCCGGTTTTCAATAAGACTATGCAACTGGTGAGGACTTGAGTGATGAAGAGGCCGACTTATTTGAGTCAGAGGGTCTCGATGGTGAGGGTATGGAGGCACAGAGAAACAGAAATGTGAATCTCAATAACCAGTATTACCTTACGGGAAGGACAGAAACTTACCATCCTGTTGGGCAATTCCTAGATATTTCTGAGTATAGAAATTCCATCCCACAACCGTCTCAACCGCATGGATCTGGGCCATTGGCGGAAGGGACAATTTTTCTCTCAAAAGTACAATTAATACAAGCTTGTAACGATTACTCAATACATTTAAATGTACAACACACAACCACTGTCAGCATGCCGAAGAAGTATATAGTGGTCTGTAAGGAATATGGTTGTAAGTGGCGTTTGTATACCCGTACGGAAAGGGAAGGTACATTTTGGAAGATAATAACGAATAAAGAAAAGCATACATGTGTGAGAAGGGCCGGAGAATTCCCGCATGACAATCTTACAGCTGAGGTTATTGCCAATTGCATCAGAAATGCAATAAAGAGAAATGTTGGTATTTCCTTAGAGGACGTAAAATCACTATTAGAGAAATAATACCCGAATGTACAACCAACTTATAACAAGATTTGGCGTGGGCGAGAGAAAGCAATCGAACATCTTTTCGGGTCGTGGGAAGATTCGTACAACAAACTCCCGAGCCTTTTATTGGCTATACAGAGGACGACACCCGGGACACAAATCAAATGGTTGTTTAAAAGCGTAGGTGATCCGAACAGAGCTATGATTGAGGCAGCAGCATGGGCATTTGGGCCATGTATCGCGGTCGTTCCGTATATAAGGCCCGTGATTAGCATTGATGCATCTTTCTTGTCAGGTCGTTATAAGGGTAAATTGTTAGCGGCTTTCGGTTATGATCCAAAGCAGCGGTTGCTTCCATTAGCATTTGCAATAGTACGAACTGAGAATGAAGAATGTTGGGGTTGGTTTATGAATTTTCTAAGGAGGCAAGTTATTGGGGAAGGAAAAAAAATTTATGTTGTTTCCGATCGCCATTGGGGAATAAGGAACACGTTCAAACAACCCCAATACGGATGAAAGAGAGTGCGGAGCCTTCATTGGCTGTGCATCGATATTGCATGCAACATGTATGTGAAAATGTGTTTACGGTATCAGATAAAGACCAAGGTATACCACATAAATTTAGAGAAAAGTTGGCTAATAAGAAAAAAAGAAGGGCATTCAAAAAAATGTAGGATGAACTCCGAGTGACAAACCCTGAAATTATTAATTATCTTAAGAAGTGTGGTAAAAAAAACGAGACAGATGACAATGAGCCTTGGAGACCCGAAATGTGGGCACAGACTTTTGACACTGGTGCTCGTTGGGGTCTTATGACGAATAATGGATCTAAAAGTCTCAACAGCCGGTACAAGGTTGAGAGAAGACTACTCGTTGTTGGACTTGTGGAAGGCATTTGGTACAAGGTTGTGCAGTGGTTTAACGAGAGGAAGCAAATAGCACTGCAGAGACAGGCAGATGGACAACGGTGGGCAAAAGAGGTGCAATTAAAAATGATGAAGCATACTATTAAAGCAGGTACAAATTTATTTTCAAGTTGCATTATATTTACCTTTATTTTTTAATTTCATGTATAATGATATAAATTCATATTTTTACAGCCCCGATGACAGTTGTAACCATTGACGTTGAACGTGGAGAATTCGAAGTACATGTGCCTTACGAGAAAGATTTTCCGGGAAAAACGTGGAAGTACAAAGTTCTCATCAAGAGCGATTACCAACCGGAAGATCCTCAACTACCGAGTAGGCGTGTTATGTGCGAATGTAAAAAACCTCAACTGACCGGAATACCATGTGCTCATGTTGTTGCCGTATGCGGTAGATATAGGTGGGAGGTAGATGACTTTGTAGATAAACGGTACAGTACGGAGAATATGCTAAAGATATGGTCTTCAAGTGAATTCCACTGCTATGGAGACGAAGAGAACTGGCCTCGGTACGATGGACCCGTAGTGTTTCCTGATAGGAATATGATTAATCGTGGCAGACGAAAGAAGGACCGTAATTGGATGTGGATGGATGCGATGCGAAAGAATAAAAATAAAAAAAGGCGAACCAGAGCAAACAATAGCCCACGACAACCTATGTCCATGGAGGAACTTCAATCTGGTCGCCGTACCAACACACGGAGGACGAGAAGTGCAAGGAACAGACCTCCGCCTCCTACGGGAAACCAAGGTGAAACTTCCAGTTGCAGAGACCAGGTTGAACCAAGGCATAATTCCATTAGTATCGATCCTCGAATGCAGAGTCGTATTGATCCTGCAAGAGAAGGAATTGAACCACGCCGAAATTCTATTAGCGTAGATCCACAGTTAGTTTCAGCCCGATATCCAACAAGTCAGGGGGCATCGAGTAGCAGAGCACAAACCGGAATACGTGGTGGAATTTATCGCGTAGGGGCAAGAATATTTTTAAGAGGTCGAAGAAATTAAGTGTAATACGTGTGGAATGTACTATTTTTAGTGTTTATGGTTAACATTTATGTAATTTTAATGAACTTCCTTTGTATTTTGTCGATTTAATTGTAATCAAACTGTTGATTTGTTAATTGTATTATGGCTTATGGCTTATTAATATAATATTTAAATATTTTTTATTTAAATATAATATTTAAAATTTTCTAATTTAAATATAATATTTAAAATTTTCTAATTTAAATATAATATTTAAATATTTCTTATTTAAATATAATACTTAAATATTTCTTAATTTAAATATAATATTTAAATATTTTTTAATTTAAATACACTATTTAAATATTTTGTTAATTGTATTATGGCTTATGGCTTATCTAATATTTTACATGAATATAATTAAATTTTATTGAAATAACGCAAAATACAAAATAATAAATTTAAAACTAAAATACAAAATATAATTTAGGACTTATTAATTTCGTTCAAAAAATTTACTTTATATTTTATATCAAAAACCCTAAACCCTAAACAAAAACAAAATTCATAAAAAAACAAAAAATAAAATTTTGTACAAAACAAAAAGTAGAATACATATGAAATTTAAAAAAATTAACAACAAAAAAACAAAAAAGAAAAAAGAAAAACAAAATTCTGTACAAAATAAAAAATAAAATACATATGAAATTTAAAAAAAATTAACAATAAAAAAACTAAAAACTAAAAACTAAAAACTAAAAACTAAAACAAAAGTAAAAAAAATAAAAAAAACAGAAACCGTTGTCGGCAGAAAAAAAACAAAAAAAAGAGGCGGGAGAGGAATAGTGTTATTAGGGAATTATATTTTTCGTCACAAGGTAATTACGGAATCCCGGATTCCGTAATTAGCTTGTTACGGAAATTGGGATTCCGTAATTACCGTCGGAATCCGAGATTCCGTAATTGCGTTATTATTTAAATAATTTCGATTATTTCGATATTATTATTAATATTTTATATTTTTTATTATTATTTTTAAACAGTACGGTATTCTGGGTGTGATATGCACCATCCCGCTACCTATTCATATTCTCGATATAAATGTCCTTATTTCTGTTTTATAAATGGTGTGAACTGTGAAGTAAGAAGCACAAAGTATTTGATCTCTGAATAAAAATAGTTTTTACTTCTATAATATGATCTTGTTCTATAATATGTATAATATAGGATTCGTTCATTCGAAAAACAGGATTATGGTTGCGAGTTGCGACCAACCTTAACACAGTTACACAGTAGGCCACAGAATATTACAAGATAAATATTTTTGGAACTTTTGAGGGGAAATTGAGCGCACTTCGGTCCTCCTAGTGATGAACTGGCGTTGCTCTGTTAACTCGTTTGTATGTTTGTAAATGCTATATTTTTTACGGAAAAATCGGATATAAACTCTTTAATTTTCTCTATTAGAAAATAAATCACTCTAATCTTCATATTCATAAATAAACCCTCAAATCCTGGTTTGGTTTGCATGAAAAATAAATTCTTCTCATTGGTTTTGATCATATTTTAAACAAAAAAATATCAGATTTATTAAATATGACAAAAATGCTCCTGTCCTAGCCCTACACACTTCCTTCATCCTGCCTAGCCCATGTCTTCTCCCTCTGGCAATACATAAAAGCAAGCTAAATTCCTATTGTATTCTTTTCATGCAAAAAAAAAAAAAAAAAAAAAGCTCTTTACGCTATATTATTTTAAGGGGTGATTTAGATTTATGCCACTCTTAATATTTGAAATTAGAGATATATCATCACTAAACGATAAATTATTTTTATGTCACTGTAAAATGATAATAATAATTAGATTTATGCCATAAAAAAATTGATAGGCCATTTTGCCCTTTTGAATATGCAATTGTAAAACAATATTAAATAGATATATGCCATCCTAAAAGAAATAATTACTTTTATTTCATTAGTCATTACAAATCAATATAAATTATTAGTTTTGACGCCATTGTAAAATAAAAAATATTTTATGCCATTGATGCATAAAATTATCCTGCCTCATGTGCGTGTGCGGCATCCTTTTTATTTTGTCTTGATTTCCGTAAGTTTCTTTTTTATAAAAAATTCAATCTAATAAGAGGGAGAGGTAATTTTTGGTATTATTTAAAATATAATAGAATTTAGAGTGGCAAATTTCTAATTAGTTATGCTTTGAAAAAAAAATTAATGGCATAAAACTAATTTCAGCAATTTTGTAGTGGCACAAAACTAGTTTGCAATTTAAGAATGATATTTTAGAATTATTAATTTTCAATGATGACATATATCTAATTTTTCCTATTTTGAAATAACATCGCACCTTCTTTTATATACAATGGTCAATTGACTAATTATTATATTTTATTCAAAATCTTTATAAATTCAAATTTTTAATATAACCGCTGAAATAATGATTCTAAATTAATTTTTTCAACGATTTTATTTCAAATTTCAATTTAAAATGATTTTATATTAAATGAAAGGCCCAGTCTCTCAGTACACAAAAAGTTGGAAGAAATGGAGAATCCGGAATTAGTACTTCTATTTAGTAAATTTTACAGTACGATCTGGGTCCCTCATATTTGTAGCACTAAAACTTGGTACCTTTTTATTTTTATCTTATTCCGAAAAAATGTGACCTTGTTATAATAAATATAAATCCACGATAGTATTAACGAACGGACATTTAACTGAAGTGGTGCAATTTCCCTGAGACCATAAAAATTATATAAAGACACGTTATGTTTTCCTTAGCGTATAAGTATAACCAACTAACCAAGTCGGAATCTAACAAATTCCCTCCAAAGTTAGCAGATACTGTCAAAATGGATAGTTTCAGTTGATATATTATTAAAGAAACAATTGTGTATATGTCAGTTCATGTCATAAGTTTATGGTGTGATACAATGTCACAATCTCATCTTACTTTTCTGTCTTAAAATTAAAATATTCAAGCATTGGATTTAAAATGTTGACTTTGTTGAATTCACGAGAGAGATGATTTTTACAAAAAAATATAATTTAATTAAAGTAAATTTGATCCTAAATCAGGACCAAGAGACCAAATTAATGAACATATTAGAAATATCTTTCATATTTAACTAGACTCATTATTTTTTGACCTCTCAATCAATTTTTTATCCTCTCGTCAAAATGGACGACAAGATCAATAGTTTAGATTAAATATTAAATTTGATTTTTAAATATCAATGAAAAAGTAAGATTGTGATATTTTGTGATACAAGAACTTGAAGCATCGAAACGCATATATAAATCAAGTATAATTGCGATCTAAATGCAAGAATAAGTGGTGTGTCTGCCTGATGACTGATGAGGGAAGAAACGTATTACTTTAGTTTGTTATTCTATCGGACAACCTTTAGCTTTACTAAAGCACAACTTGCAAGGATACCATAAGCCCATAACATTGGCTAACTTCAGAATCTCATATATGCTTGTTATTCAGGTTAGGCATCTTATTCCAAGGTTAGAGCTGTATCAATATATATACGATATTGGTCCATAAATCTTTTTTACATCTTTAAACTTCCAATTCAAAGAGAAGCAATACAAATTAAGCATCACAAGAGCAACCCAGAGATTCAACTAAACTATTTTGTTATTTGGATAGGTACGTGAGATCATGCTCAAATTCTTGTATGGCTAATTTGAACTTAGGAACTGTATTACTCTGTTTCTTAATTTGTTTAATACAAACTTAATTTAACCATTTGCTTACTTCAGGTTCTTTTGTTTTATATGTGAACTTTAGTCTTGTAACTTGCTGAATGGAATTTGAAATTGTAGTTAGTTGGATTAATTGTCGTGAAGCTGAACAAAAGAAATATCATAATATAATATTAAAGACAATTCAAAGTCTTATAAGAACAGGGACCAAAAAAAAAAAAATGAAGCAACTAAAGACATTTTCTTTGTGGGTGCAACAAACTATTCATAATTAAGCTTAAATGGTATTTATATATATGAAGTCAATTTGCATAAACATGCTAAACTTTTTTAGTTACTGTAAAAGAAAACTATCAGCACTGTTTCTAATTTTCTTATGTTGCTGCACAACTTTAGTATTTAGCTTTAAATTAAAGTTAAAGTTCAATGATAAGAGTACATGCTAAACTTATTTCCTCTCTCTCTTTATAGACAAAAGCGAAAAATTAAAATTCCCAATTGTGTCACCAATCAAATCCCATATAAAAGTAGCCCATTAAAAATTTTACCACAGGAATGCGAATATACTAGCTATGAGCAGAAACATATCTCATATAATATATTGTAGGGATTCAATTTTTTTAAGAACATGCATGATTAAACTGATAAGAAAATTAAACCATTTTATATATGCTTTGAGTATTTTGTAAAAGGAACTAACTAACAATTTGAACCATAGACCTATATGCTAATTTCAAATAAAGAAGAACCATTGATCCAGAGAAATAAATTTTATAGGACCCGAAAAATCGATATATTTACTAGTGGTAAAAAGAAAATTAACCTTAACAAACAATGATTTATAAAATTAATTAGATACTTTAGACTGTAGTCAATAGTCATGATCAGTTTCGTTATCTTCATATTAGATTGATTGACCAATATTTGTTGCGGAATACCTAAAAAAAATTATTAAGGAAATTAAATGCCGTATTTATGCTTTGAAATATAAGGACAATAGATATTTTCAATTCAATATTCTATCCAACTTAAGTTGCATGATTATGTTTCTCTATCCACTTTTCCAGGTACAATACAGCGCAAAATATACTTTGAGGGACAAGCAAATCTTGGTTAGATTATTGCATTTGACGAATTCAAAGAAAAGGTACGTGCTCTACATTTTGCCATTCTTGGTATTATTACTTATTAGTCGTTACTTAGGTAGAGTAGAAGGGTACTGGCCGTTTAATTTTTTATCAGTGGTTTGAATACCTACAGGTTACCGGACAAATTCAGTAATATCAAATATCAAAACAGTGACTGAAATGACAGTATGTGATATTGAGAGAGAGAATACCGAAAATTTTAAAAAAATTCCAGATTTCGCCACCGGCTAGTAAGGGTGCCGGTAGGGTATTGAAAACATTGTTTTTTAATACTTATAAAGCCATGTTGATGGTTTTAAACCTCTCTAGGTTGATTTCTTAAAAGATAAATTAACTCCATGATCATCATCACCAATTGTCATCACGTCCAATCCAACAGATACGGCAAAAATCTTAGATATAGACATTTGGCATTTTTGGAAAATAAATTAAAAGGATCTGAATCTTCAGTTGAGCGTAATGGTTCAAACGGGCAAGAAATTTCTTGACTTCTTAATTAGCAGGTTTGAACAGCTACCAGGTTTTAAAATACGATTTTTGCGGTTTAGCAGTTGGATTCTGATTTAACGTTTATCAGTGATAAAACAAAAATAAATTGTTTGCGCGGTATGAACAAAAATCTAGCTAAAACGGTGATAAAATAGATAAAATGAAGTATTTTTTTAAAAGTGACAACTGCAATTAATTTTAAGTTTCTTATTGAGTAATATTGAATTGCAAATTTATTCATTGTCGACATACGTTAAAATGAATATATATATAGAGAATGGCTAAAGTGCCACGGGTGGCAATGCCACCCATTTTCTTTTGAGCCATTTTTCAATATCTAAAATTCAAATGGTCGATCCAAACCGTTCAAGTTGATCTCTATATTGGAATATCCTTGAGGACCAAATTTTACATTTTTTCGAATTTTTTTGCTATTTATTATGATATTTTTAAATTGGAGGGCCTGAAATACTCCAATTATAATGTTTTTTGAAAATATCATAATAAATAGCAAAAAAATTCAAAAAAATATAAAATTTGGTCTCCAAGGATATTCCAATATAGAGATCAACTTGAACGAATTGGATCGACCATTTGAATTTTGGATATTGAAAAATGGCTCAAAAGAAAATGGGTGGCATTGCCACCCGTGGCACTTTAGCCATTCTCTATATATATATATATATATATATAGAGGATGGCTAATGTGCCATCGATGGCGCGGAGGGTCCCGTGCCATCAAGTCATTTTCGAAATCCAAAATTCAAATGGTCAATCCAAACCGTTCAAGTTGTTCTCCATATTGAAATATCCTTGGAGACAAAATTTTATATTTTTTCGAATTTTTTTGCTATTTATTATGATACTTTTAAAAATATTATGATTAGAGTATTTCAGGCCCTCCAATTTGAAAATATCATAATAAATAGCAAAAAAATTTGCAAAAATATAAAATTTGGTCTCCAAGAGTATTTCAATATTTTGATCAACTTGAACGGTTTGGATCGACCATTTAAATTTTAGATCTCGAAAAACGAATCGATAGAAAATTGATGGCATGTGCCATCGATGGCGCGTTAGTCATTCTCTATATATATATATAGTTTTGCTATGGTGAGTCGCGACTCACATGAGTCGCGCTCAAAAACTTCTAGATCTAGTTCAAAATGACCAATCCAAACCGTCCAATATGATCTCCCTATTGAAATCTCCATGTAGACCAAATTTTATATATTGTTTTAAATTTCTAAGTATTTTTTTCGGATTTTTAAAAACCGATGTTTTTGAACGGTTCAGAACTAATTAGAATTAATGATTTTTTAAAATTTTAAAAAAATACTTAAAATTTTCGAAAAAATATAAAATTTGGTATGGATGGAGATTTCAATAGGGAGATCGTATTAGATGGTTTGGATCGGTCATTTTGAACCAGATCTAGAAGTTTTGAGCGCTACTCACCGACCCTAGGTGAGTCGCGACTCACCATAACAAAACTCTCTCTCTATATATATATAGATATAATGGATAAAATACACTTATGTCTATGGATCGTCCCTATACACATGAGCTGTTTTTCGAAATTCAAAATTCAAACAGTTAATTCACATCGTTCAAGTTGTTCTCCATATTGAAAAACTCTTGGAGACCAAATTTTATATTTTTTTTATTTTTTTGCTATAGATTATGATATTTTCAAATTGGAGTGCCCGAAATACTCCAATTGTAGTGCTTTTTAAAACTATCATAATATATAGCAAAAAAATTTGAAAAAATATAAAATTTGGTATACAAGAGTTTTTCAATATGGAGAACAACTTGAACGATTTGGATTGACTGTTTACATTTTTAATTTTAAAAAACGACTCATGTGTACGGGGACGATCCGTACACATGAGTGTATTTTATCCATTCTCTCTCTCTCTATATATATATATATATAGAGAGAGAGAGAGAGAGAGAGAGAGAGAGGATGGCTAAAGTGTCATAGATGGCAGTGCCATCCATTCTCTTTTGAGTTAATTTTTCGAGATCCAAAATTCAATCAGTCAATCCAAACCATTCAAGTTGATCACCATATTGAAATAACCTTGGAGACCAAATTTTACATTTTTGCGAATTATTTTACTTTTTATTATTATATTTTCAAATTTGAGGGTCTGAAATACTCCAATTATAATGTTTTATAGCCTAATGGCATTTTCTCAAAAAAAAAAATTATAATGTTTTATAAAAATATCATAATAAATAGTAGAAAAATTAGAAAAATGTAAAATTTGGTCTCCAAAGATATTTTAATATGATGAATAACTTGAAAGGTTCAGATTTGACATTTGAATTTTAGATCTCGAGAAACGACTCTATGGCACGGGACCCTCCGTGCCATCTATGCCACGTTATATCCGGATTCTAAAGAAATTAATACTTAATCGATGTTAGTTTTTATCCTAATTTTCACCTTCAAAAAGATAGATATCTTTGATGTTCTCTCCCTCTTATTAAGTATGTGATAAAAGGTAAAAAATTAAATTTATGTCGCTTTTGAACTCGAAGCAAAAATTTTCTTCACTCCTATATCCTAATCAATGCATTTTCCACAAAAAAATGGCAGGTTCAAATTAATTCATCTCGCGAAATGTCTTTCGATCGAACCATAGAAATATTGGAATCCATTGAAAACCAACAAGTCGAAGTTTTAATTAAAGAAATTATTGATTCTAATTCTACAACAATTTGGAATCGAGGTATTGGGTCATTCATGTTAGGGACTCTCCAACGTTTGACGGAAAAAGCTCTTAAAAAGATCACCAACTTCGACTTTATAATTCGTCTCCATTTGCCATCAATATTCCAAGGCGTCGCAAATTGGACAGAAAATTGGTCAGAAATGAATAAAAGGATGGTACAGGCTATAGCCGATGCCCTGCATTTAATGGATGAAGCTGATTCAAAATTAAGAAAGCTAAAAACTGAGCTAGAAGTAGAAGCGTATTATACCTACAGCCCAGTTAATGAACAAAAAGAGATAGAGTTGATTAAACAAATGAGAGAAAAGATATATGAAAAATTAAGAGGGAGGAGATATCTCCTGGTAACTGAAGAACTAGATTTAGTAGACATCACTAATTATAGAGTTCAATGGTACATGGAAGGTTGGCTTCCTGGTATAAGATTTACATCTGATAGAGCATTTAATGATGATTGTTGGTGGCTGATTACGTGTCCTTTTGGCGTAACAAAAGGAAGCACTGATGAGAATCCTGGTGGTCTTGTTTTGGATATGAATGATTTAATGGATCGGTATGAAAAAGTATTTTCACCGGTGTTCTTAATTGAGCAAGAATTGCGCTTGGCCGCAAAATCGATTTCTTCCAAGTATTGCATGGAACTAAGGCGCAGTATGGATATGTTATGGAGTTGCATGCTCTATACTGTATTGGTTGAACCCATTAGATTATCTGATGAGTGGGAGAGGAATATTGAGACCAAAGAGTTGATTCAAATGTGGATTGCTGAGGGGCTCCTCTCTCGAGATATAAAACTTAGACATGTTGAGAGTGAATTCTTAGCTGAAGAATTGAATGTACTGACCAGTTTTGATGAAGAAGGCATAAAAGAAAGCGAGAAAGAAGAGGACAGCTTGATCAATGATCAATACTTGCAATTATTTGGAATGGCAGAGAAGATCTTAGAAGGCATCAACTCTTGGTCCCCTATTATAAATGAAACCTGGAAAAGATCAAATTTTACATATGGAATGTGGATACTACTAAAGAAATGGAAATCTCTCTACAAGCGAAATAATGTGAATCTCAATCATTGGTCAAGTGATAGATGGGGATTGCTAGAGATGGCGGGGCGAAATATCATCTTTGACACCAATAGATGGGTAGACAAATCCTGGATAACACTTGATGCGACATCTCGGAACATCCAAAAAATAAAATTGTACATCTGTACGATAAGATGGATTGTACATCCAAAGTCAGAAAATACAACAACATGTGTTGTTCGATTTCCCCAGTCATATTTATCGTCCTTTGATGGACTTCTTGGTAAGATGCCGCATCTTCGAGTTCTCAAGTTGAGGCTGTACGATATACGATACTTACCTGAGTCACTCTCAAGCCTTATCAATCTTCGACTTCTTTCTTTACGCAATTGTTTCGATTTAAGAAGCCTTGGGACTGCAAGTTCTTCTCTTTCTTCTTCCATCAGTTCATTGGAAAAATTAGAGTTCTTGGATTTGGTCGACGTTCCTTCTCTAGAAGATATCCCATATGACTTTGGCAATAAAAAGAAGCATCTTTATTTTCTTCGTATTTCAAATCATAAAATCACCTCACTACCCTTGAATCTATTTAATGGCATGCCAAATCTGAGAGAGCTTGTTTTTGATAGTCCCAAATCCAAATCACTTACAGGGTTATCTCAATTGGCTTCCTTAACAAACCTAGAAACCCTCTCACTTTCCAATACAAAACTTGTTTCTCTCCCCCCGGACACGTTTGAGAAAATGCAACATCTTCGTGTTCTAAAACTAATGGACAACCCTCTAATGGAAACACTACCAAAATCACTTTGTGGTGCCACGATGCTTGAGAAGCTTGAGTTGAGGGACTGTGGTGGGCTGAAATCAATTGATATACTCCCCACTAGAAACCTAAAATCGTTCATTTTAGATGGTCGTAATGATTGGATTCAATCTTTACCAGAGTCACTCTCAAGATCACACAACCTTCAAGAAGTACAAATTTCTGGTTGCAGTTCCTTAAAAGAGATAAAGATAATTGGAAATCTTTGTGTTAGATCATTTTCTTTGTCAAACTCATCAATTACTTCATTGTCATTGTGTGGTTGTCAAGAAATAGCGATGATAGATTTGAAACAACTCAAGGAATTGGAGGATCTTAATCTTTCTGGTACAGCAATCACTGAGATTCCTGATATCTCAGATTTCCCAAGGTTGAAGAAATTTGATCTACTAGCAGTGCCTCATCTAAGAAGAGCGCCTTGGCAAAAACTAGATCGTATTCCTGAGGAGCTTAATCTAGACCAGTGTGATTTCATGAATACTATTATTAGTGGCCTTGATGCTCATGGCAATATTAATTATGCAAAACTGTCAAGAAAAATTGTCGTAGGATTTTGTATTTGTGTATGGGATTCACATTTGTTTATGAATCTAAACCCCAAGCATTGCATCGATCTTTTGGAAAAGGGATCCCTTCAATCAGTTTACATCTTGGTTGCTTCTTGTGAGAAAAGGAAAGAAGAATTAAACACAAGCCCGAATCAAACAATCCCCTTTCAATGGAGCTGTTATAAAGATACCAGATTGAGTTCCTTAGCTTCAAAGCCTCTCCTGGTGCAACAACCACAATGCCGCCGACACATTGAGATATCATCAACGGAGTGTTACCCTTGCGGTCTTGAAGGTATTTTGGAGATTATTGAATTATTCTCAGTGAAGAACAACATACACATTTCCTCTGTATCAGATTTGAACCCAAGGTTGCCGATGCTCCTAGCTCTTCGGATTGAAGAATGCCATAAAATTGAATATCTGTTTGATGCAATGCATGGGGAAAATGTGTGCCCTCAATTGCAGAATTTCAGTGTGGCTCGTCTCCATAATATGAGTCATTTGCTAATTGAGAAGGGGACATATTTTTTGGAACCAAGTTTTGTTTCCTTGAAGAATCTCCATTTGTCTGAATGTGCGAGATTGGAGGTCATTTTTCCAGATAATGTTGTCCTTCCGAACCTAGAGATGCTTATTATCGCAGGTTGTCCAAGCCTACGAACAGTGGTCTACAAATCTGGTTATTATACTTTTTATACAGACAAGGTAAATAAGTTCCGTAAAAACCATTTACGGAGCCTTCACACCATGCAGCTTCATTTTCTGCCACAATTGCTATATATCTTCGAGAAACAGAGGTTCGGTGCAGTTTTACTTCAGAAGTGGAAAACACTCTTTTTTCGAGGATGCTGGGGTCTACGCCAACTGCCGCTGCTACTTGGACCACGAGATCAGAAGGTGTGTGTCGATGGAGAAACCAAGATATGCAACACAATAAAAAAACAGATGGATACAGAGCAACTCTCACACTATGAATTCAGACCAAAGCCACTGATCTCCTCCACAAGAGATGACGTGAAGAACAAGATCTTTCTTAAGTAACGTAAGTGTAATTAATTAATTAAGTTTGATTTTGAATTCATTTCAAAATGATTTCTCTAATTAAGTAATTATGTCTAATCATCTTCTTCAAATAAAGTTGGCTCAAAACCATTTTATTTTTCAGTAGTTTATTTAATTGTTTTCCTTCTATTGTGGCAGAAAGATGGATTGGCAGCTCTACAATTTTTGAATCCATCAAAAAACTATCTTTTTGTATACTTTGGATTGTAAGTTTTTTAGTTAATTATAATTAAATGAATAAATTAGTTTTCCCTTTGCTCCAAATTTCGTAACTTAGTGATTGTTTCAGGAGATCTTCTGTAGCTTTTGGGGGATTTCTTGTAATGAGGCATACGTAGTACGTACAGTCATATATAAAGCTCTCGATTCCTATGCTACAATACTGGTCAGCTAGCTGATTAGAGTCATTGATAATACATTCTTCTTTAATGTTATGATATGCATATCAATTTCAACTTTGTTAATAGTAAATTCTTTTAATGTTATGACGTGTATATCTAATATTTTGGCTAGGTGATAGAAAAGTCGACATGCAAAATCAGTATGGTTGTATAACAGTGTGCACCCACCATTTTAATCTTTCGAAGGTGGTACATGATATTTATTTCAATTTCAACAACTATATTTTTATTGAGCTGATCTGCATAAATATTCAAAACATACAAAATTTTTCTTATGCCCTTGCTTTAAATTTCTAGCTAGGTATATTCATTCTTGATGCTTCAAGGGTGTTACTATTTGAAGCGGCTTAGACAATAGATGGTGTTTTCCCAAGGAAGATCTACATCGATTTCTAGCATTCAAAAAAGCAGAGAGATGGTATCCTCAAACAACCAGCTAAGAGGCTGAAACACTTCATTTTTCTATTCTTTTTCTTTTCTATTGGTTTCAAAGTTACCCTCAAAGAGTTCTTTTTTTTTCCCTCTCTTTCAAAATATTAAGTATTCACATTTCAGTTTTGATTCATCTACTTGACCATTTAATTCTAGTTTAGATATGCTTTTGGTAGTTTGATACACTATGTGCAATTAAAATGGTACAACGATTGCAATTATTCTGACTGTGGTGTGTTATTTTTATATATTAAGAAAGATGTTCTTTTATTCTGTTCGTTGAGTATATATGTTGTTGGTGTTACGCAAATCATTGTCCTGCTTAGGAGAAATCTAATGAAATTTTTGAATTTGAACTGAAATGGAAAGAGATAACAGGGTACAGCCCTAAATATACGCAATTAGGCGATATTAAATGAAACTTTATTGTTCATAGTTTATAGCACAGAAAAAGATGGTATATAAATTTTAGGATGTTGTATAATAGGGTACTGCACTAATATTAACCACAAAATGAGGTTCTAGAGCCACAAATTTTTGTACCACAAATGTCACAACTACTCTATTTCATTAATATTTCAACTTTTGCAATTCAAATTTTGAATCCAAACCATTGATATTGTTCATTTTAGGTCATTGTTTAAAATTACCTAACTTGTTTGGTGCTTATTATTATAAAATTACTTAGGTCATCGACTCACGTAAGCTAACTCGTTTGGATCACCTCTCAAGCTCCGTCTTACACAACTTTCTACTGATTTTTGAATCCGCTTCTTTTACTTCGTGTAAGCCGGAGTAGTTCATCACTATAAACTATAAAGACCAGAGTCCACTGAATTCTCCTCAATATTGATTAAATTCAACACCGTACCAACCGGTATTAAATTAAATGATATAGCTCAAACAGAACATTGGACAGTGCGAGATTACAGCAACATTTTCTTCTGGATTATTTGTGGCCTACTTTGTGTTACAGTCAGGGGCGGAGCTGGGATTTGAATTTGGGGGTGCAATGGTTGACATCCAATGTCAAAATGCTGAAAAAAATAACAATAAAAATATCAATCTAAATTGCGCCTACAGATATAGAAATCTTAGCTCATTCCAATAGCTGTGAATAGTTATTTGTGCAAACAGTAAAAACACCAGAGACCAAATAAGAAACAAAAACCTTTTTTATAAGCATTGTTCAACAAAAGTACAAAATATAAGTCAAGTTTCTATTACACTTGGTAATGACAAAGGTGGGAAATTGAGCTGCAGCAAAGGTGGAGGCGTTGAGCCGCACAGCCGCACAGCACAGGCACCTTCCCTTCCTTGCATTGCTAACTTGCTATGTATGTGATAATGTGAAGTGAAATTGTGAGAAGACGAGAGATATTGGGGACCAAACATGGGCCTTTTCTGTTACATTGTTACGGCCCAAAAATATACAAAGAAATAATGCAGGTAACATCCATTTTTCATTGGACTTCCTATAATCCTATATACCTAGTCTTTCCTTTTCCTCAAATATGGGGTGCCAGGCCCCCCCCCTTAGTACCCCTATTGGCTTCGCCCTAGTTACAGTTAGGGATGAAAACAGATCGTATATGTTGGAGTTAAGTTCTAGAAGTCAATATTTTAATGACTTAATTTAGTTTATGTTATTGATGATATTCGATCATTTGTTCCTTGAGTTTATTATTGACAGATCATTCAGGTTGAAGATCTAAATTGTGGATCTCTGTGTTTCATTTTGTTAAATGATAATAATAAATCTAAAGTGTCCTTAATCTTGATAATTAATAAGGAACATTAATTATTTACACAAGATTAGTACGCAAGTTAAGTGATTATTAAGTTTCGCAAATCATAAGTAATGAGTTACCAACTTAATTGCATATGTGTATGTTATTGGAACATAGCACAGGACTTGACCCAATGAAATAAATATATGGATTGTGTTATCTATCATTATTTATTTCATATGTGTTTGATTCTAAGTTTGAGATGGTTCAACTTTTCCACATGAGGATCGGTTCGATAAATATTGTCTAACGCTGATTCCTGATAAGAGCTGCAATACGGAATCTATTTAAGTTCACATGAATTGTGCAAGAAAAAGCTATTCATCAAGAAAACCGTATGTCCCTTATTTGTAGACCTAATGAGTGATGATATCTATTGGGCCCCTTGATGGAGTTGGATCATATGCATGCAAATTAGACGATCAACTCTAGATCAAGAAATGTATAATCTGCAATAATGACATATTCCTAACTTAGATTATATAGTGATATTGTAAGACATAAGAATCAAAACAAGCAAATTATATATTTCTTATACAGGATTGAAATACTATAAAATTATGGTATCTATTTATGTCAATAGAGAATCATAATGTATTGCTAGATACCGCTTATGATTATTGACAATAAATGGTGATTTATTTTCCATGGCCAACATGACATAAATCTTCCGAGGGTCACACAATACAAAACTCTTAATAAATAGTACATTATATTTAGTTTATTTGTATTGGAGAATACAAAATATGATTAGTTGAATAATTAATTATAAAACATTATGAACTGTTATGATTAATTATTTCAAGGGATCATATGAAACTAAATTAATGTAAAATCTAATCCAATAATAATTATCAAGGAGTTGATATTTATTTATATCTCAACACAATTAATATAATTATAAGAGTTATATTAATATAAATGCACTATATGATTATATATATCATATGAACCTTATTTTGATGCATAAATTTAAAGAGAACAATGAAATATGGCACTTGGACTTCTTGGCCCATATGTTGGACGCAGTTTGGAGGGGACGACAAGCCCATGTGCCTTGTGGGAGAGGATTAGATATTAGCTATATATACCCCTTCATTTGATGGATTAGGGCAACATAAGCCACCTTTCTCTCTTTTCCTCCATGGTGGCTGAAATTTTCAGTTTAGATCTAAAATTTGTCTCTCAAGTGCCTCCTCTCATGAGTTGAGCATAGCTTCCTATATTAAATGGTCATTTAATAGAAGAAGGGAAGCAAAGGATTAGGCGTTTTCTATTGAATTGCTAGCACAATTCAATTAGAAATTGGTTAATCTTTGTGTGGACCTAAGGCGCAAGAAGAAGAAGAGAAGAAGGATGCCACCGCCTCTTATGCCTCGGTCGATCCTTTCTATTACTATACGGAAAGAGATATAATCAATTTCTCCACCCTTTTGCGCGATAATTGTTATTTCCACTAGATATAGTTTATTTGAGGTTTTTATTGCCAATAAATATTATTTAAATTGCATAAAAACCCTGAATAAAAGTTTCTATAAATGGTATTAGACACAGGTAGTGGATTTAACATTTTTTTTGCATAATTAATGGAGAAAATGACAATTAGAAAGTTAATTAGTTGATGCACTTACTTGTCTCTATGGAAATCTGGATTTTTGTGAAAAACACATGATTTTCTTTGCATAAATTAGTTTGATTGGAGTTGATGGTACTCTAAGTTTTGGTTGTTTTGCAACTGGAAATACACCGATCCAAGTAAAAATGGATATTTGGTGGGTTTTATGGTAACGGTGTGCAGATCTGGTTCTGTCTGCACTGTTTTATTTTTTCTACCTTAAAACAATTAATTTTGTATGGTACATACCTATTATTTTGGCTATATAACACCTAGACTTCATGTCTCTCTGTTATGATAATTTGATGTTGTGATTAGAGAGTTTTAAGTGGCGTTTAAAGTGTGAAAAGGAAAGTTGTTGTTAGACCAGTATGCTGGAACAATTTGATTGTTTGTAAACCTACAGTTTGTAGGAATACTTTTAGACAACTGTTTGCAAATCTGAGAAAATTAACTTCATAGATTTTTATTAAGGTTTGATACTTCAACTAGGTCAAAATTTTTTCATTGTCTATCTATTACAGAACAGAGACTTTGTGTTAATGGCCTATTAACTTGATAAAATTGTATAGACCTAGTAGGTTTTCTTTTGATGACTTGATAGCCAATTGTTTGTTGTTAATTGTTATATAAATTGTTTGCACCAAACTTCTTGAAAGATTGATCATAAAGCCTAAAAGATTGACAGAAAATCAGAAAAAGTCTTTAATGGTGTTTTATGCCTTGGCTGAGATTTTGTCCAATTTTGTTCTGCCTGTTGGTTTATGATCCCTTTATGAAAATTTTATAGGTTGTTACATTTATCATAAGGAGTCCCCTAGATTCATTTCATAATTTTTGGAGATCGAAAAAATTTTAAATTTTATCGGATCCCGTTATGTGCATTAAATGTTTATAGTATTAATCTAATTAATCAAATGAGTTGATAAGTTAATTAGATTGCTTCTAAATATCCTTCATTCAATACTGTTTGAAATGAGTTTCAAAGGTTTAAATAAGGAGTTGTTAATGTTAAACCTAATTTACACAGAAAAAGAAATATGTGACAAGCGATGTGCATAAACGTTAATTAATGAGTATAATTTGAAACAAATTACACATGTAGGTTGTATATGAGCTAACTTTATTTTGTAAGAGGATGGTGGATTTAGTATGGCCCAAGGTTATGAATGTCTTGTGGTTTGTAATGAATGCATGTGTGATTGTTTGTAATGTGGCCTAAGGTGCCATTAATAATTAATTTGATTAATTTTGATGTAACTGGCTTGCATGCCCCTAAGGTTAGGATGGGGTTTAGAATTTCACATGTATTATTTCTTTTTTAATTATAGGATTAGATTTCTATAATTTTAGTGGGAGGGCTTCAATCGATTAGATTCACTTCATGGAGATGGTGGTGGAGCTAATATTGCAAGCGAGGGCCATATAAACCCACAACAATGCTTGTGGAAATGAGATACCTATTATGTGATTGTTTAAATGCTATGAAATGTCATAAGATAGGTATGGGTATATGCTTACACGACCACCAAACTTAACACATAATGTTTTGTCCTATTAAAATGATCAAGCTGATCGCCCTCCTTCTCTCTATCCTCTTCAAGTCATTTGTCGTCTTATGGCGCGGTCTGTCCTCGCAGACGTTATGGTCGTCACTCGAAAGTTGGGGTACAAATAGGATTTGTTGGGAACAAATAAAGAGGTTGCTTTTCAATTGACCTAATAGGATTGGACATTGGAGCGAAGTTTGTGTATATATAGATATTTCACAATCCAAGAGTCATATGGTTGATATGATTGGTTGGAGAACCTACCCTATCTAGTTGATTTGGGTGATGTACCTTCGCAATCCCATCTCAACAAAAAAAAAAGGAATCTTGGATAACCGTCTATATTTGGAACTTTAAATAAATGTAGCAGAAGTTTTATTATTATAAATAAAACATTTCATAAACTAAATGACCTCTAATTTGAAATTGTTATAGATTTTAAATATGAAATTTTTGTTGCGATCAATCTTTGAAAAAGAACAAGCTCGTTTCTAAAGGTACTTACTTGGAGAAGTAGCACCGCTTCTTAAGACATGTTCTTAGAGAAGAAGATGCTCGAGCATGTTAATTCCCAAAATTTTTTCTCGACCTCCCGAACTCAGCATCGCGCAAAGATTGTATGACTTTTGCGTAAAGCTTTTCGAAGATAAAGCGGATGCCGATACCCTCATATTAGAATCGCTAGATCCTTGAATAATAGAATTCATAGGTACTAGAATTAACTCCTTGCTACACTTATCAACTTTTCTCAAGAAAGAGTTTTTAGAGAAGGTAGATTCACATTTTTTTCAAATTTTGAACTTGTGAAGTTGTGAATTCTGTATTGTCAACGAAAAAAAATTAAACGTTAGTTATGTTCTTCCGTTCATCACAGACGGAAAGTACAACGTAATAAATTTTATTTTCGCTATAATTACGAAACATTAAACATAATTAAAATAAGCTACGTGCAATATAACGTAAACATAAACGAAACTTGTCATTTTTATGCCCATTATGCACGTTTGACAGCCCTACCCAGGCAAATGGTGTGGCAAGCACTAACTCTACCAACTGGGCTAAGAGATCCCATTTGTCTATGGTGCATGTAAAATTTATATATTTATTAAAATCAGTACTAACCGGTATTTACCGACACAAACCAGTAAAACCGATAATACCGCATATCGCCATCCTAGCTGGTTTGATGGCCGGTAGGGTATTAAAAACATTGCATGTAAATTGGTGAACTAATAAATTTGTCGAACACCATGTACAGTACCAGGGAACTTTATAACTTGATAAATTGTTTATAACTAAGTTCATATTATAAGTAGAATAATATTCTTTAGTCCAAAATTATTTTCCACTTTTTTGCCCTTATTTCAATGACATTTACCACTTGTTTCCGAAAGATGCATAGTGAATAACATTCTAACTTAAATTATTCTGTCATTCAGTGTAGTTTTTCCTTACAAAAGGTTGTCCTGCGTCATTTTAAACATAGTGTTTCTTAAATCACTTGTAACAAAAAGTCAAGTTAAGATTTTAGGAATAGACACAAGCATCTTGTATTATGAAGTTTATATTAAGATGTTAAGGAATGGATGGTCATCTTTGAAATTAGGCGAAATTATGATGTAGAACTGTTTGCTGCTTATGTTAGTTCTTTATTTTTGTCGGCATTTTTTTTAAAGATTCCTGATATTGTAATCAACGTCAAAATATGTTGGTACCTTGTTGGTAAAATGTGGGTGTAAACAAAGAATTTTCAAAGCTCGGCTTTAGTAATAACTTTATAACCCCACTTAGAAAATAAGCAATGGTTATGGAGTGAATTTGTATCCTAAGGAATATTTAAATTTCTACAGATGGTGCAACATAGCTATATTTTATGAATTTCAGGGGGAAGCGTTTTCAGATGGGGCTGGGGAGGTTCTAATGGCACATTCTTTGAAGACGGCCATTCATCTGGTGGACAGCTTGTAAGCTGCATAGTATACATTTAAGTTTTGTGTAAATTAGCCCCTATATCTTTTAGGCTACCCAGGCTCTTTGTTGTTTCTTTTTTATTGATTATATTATTTGTGTCAAGTTTCAGGGACATGGAAATGATGTAGATTATTTTAAGCCTACAACGGTGAATCTTGATGCAAATGTAAAGGCTTTTCGTGTATCTCGTGGCTTTAATCACACTGGTGCAAATTCGAGTATATTGAAACATGACAGCACCTTGAACATTTCCATGGGAACTTCTTGTTATGTATAGGAAAGAATAAAGGGAAATTTGTTTATTCTTCTACAAGTTAGTTTATAGAGAAGGGTTTTGGAATAAGGAATATTTATCTGTACGTAAAAACTTCAAAGGTAAAACAAAGTTAAGAGGTTGATCAGTTTGTGACAGCAGTTTCATCCCCTGATTAAACGGATGATTTGTCTAACAAGGTTTGATATTGTATAAAATGATATGTAAATTGCGCAAAAATTAATAATTGAACAATCTATAACATAATCGTAATTCATCAATAAGTCTTTGAATTAATTTTGTAATTAGTAGTGGGATTCTTTAACGATGGTTTAACTTGATAATTTTGACAGTATTCTTTCAGAATGAGTTTAAAACAAATAGAAAAAGTAGAAAAGGATATACGTTATATATATCTCTACATGCTTTTCCACAAACATGACGCATTAGAAGCTTTTAAAGTGTTTAAAGCGGAAGTAGAAAAATAATATGGAAAACAAATTAAGATAGTGAGGTCAGATAGAGGAGGCGAGTTTTATGGTAGATACACAAAAGATGGACAAGCACATGGTCCATTTGATAAATTTCTTGATGAAAATGGCATTGTTGTCTAGTACACTATGCCTGGGTCTCCAGATCAGAATGGCATAGCTAAACGCAGAAATAGGACATTATTGAATATAGTGCATAGCATGATAGGAAGCTCAAAACTACATAAGTTTCTTTGGATAGATGCTCTTAAGACGGCTATGTACATATTAAATTGAGTTCCAACTAAGGCGGTTATCAAAACGTCTTTTGAGTTATTCAAAGGTTGAAAACTGAGTTTGCATCATGTGCACGTTTGGGGCTGTCCTTAGGAAATAAGAGTATACAATCCTCAGGAAAAGAAACCGGATCCTAGGACTATTAGCGGATTTTTATCGAATATGTTGAAAAGTCCAAGGGCAACAGGTTTTATTGTCCATAATTCAACATGGACAGTGGAATCTAGAAATACTAAGTTTCTGGAAAATGATTCGATCAGTTCAAACGGATTGCTTGAAATTCAAGTGAACCGCCTAGATTATACTGGATAGAGTCAGGCTGATGTTCCATCGAGTTAAGGCAGAACGCTTGAAATTCAAGCAGGTCCGTTCGAGAACATTGAGAATCCAAAACTGGTTTTAGATCAAGTCGATCCTCGAGGTTTGACATTAAAGTGATCTAATATAGACAAAAAAAATTGGCTATTCCTAGTGATTATATAGTCTATCTACATGATTCATATGAAAATTATGACAATATTGAGAATGATCCCATTTCATTTTCAAAAGCAATGGAAAGCCGTCAGTTCACTTTGTGGTATAATGCCATGTTAGATGAAATGAACTCAATGGCTCATAATGGTGTTTGGAACTTAGTGCCATTACCTGATGGTTTTAAACCCATTTGTTGTAAGTGGATTTACAAGACCAAAAGGGATTCTTCGTGTAACATAGAGAGGTGCAAAGCCAGACTTGTAGCCAGAGGGTTTACTTAAAAGAAAGGGATCGATTACACGGAGACCTTTTCTCCTGTATCAAGGAAAGAATCTCTTCATATAATATTGGCATTGGTAGCTAATTTTGATTTCGAGCTACATCAAATGGATGTGAAAACTGTATTTCTAAACTGTGATTTAGAAGGGCAAGTATACATGAAACAACCTGAAGGTTTTTCCTCTAAAGGACAAGAAAAGTTAGTTTGTAGGTTGAAGAAGTCGATATATAGTTTGAAACAAGCCTCAAGACAATGGTATTTAAAGTTCCATGAGGTAATTTCTTCATTTGGTTTTGAAGAAAGTAACATGGATTAGTGTATATACCAGAAGATCAGTGGGAGCCGAATTTATTTCTTAGTACTATATGTTGATAACATCCTATTAGCAACTAACAATAAAGGTTTTCTACAAGAAGTGAAACAATTTCTTTCTAAGAACTTTGATATGAAGGATATGGGTGAAGCTCACTATGTTATAGGAAATAAAATCCATAGAGATAAACATCAAGGAATTTTAGGCTTATCTCAGCAAGCTTATATCAATAAAGTTTTAGAAAAGTTTAGGATGTAAAATTGTTCGTCTAGTCCCGTGCCTATACAAAAAAGGGATAGACTCAACTTGAGTCAATGTCCAAGGATTATAACCCAGCAAGACAAGAAAAGACTGAAAATTACGCATCACTTGTTGGTAGTTAATGTATGCTCAGGTATGCACAAGACCTGACATAGGCTTTGCTATTGGAATACTGGGTCAGTTCGAAAGTAATCCGGGGATAGACCATGGAATGCTGGAAAGAAAGTTTTAAGATATTTTCAAGGAACGAACGACTACATGCTTATGTACCTACGATCCGATGAGTTGGAAGTGTTTGGCTATTCTAATGCAGATTATGCTGGATGTGTTGATTCTCGCAAATCAACAACATGCTACATTTATATGTTGGCAGGTGGTGCTATCTTATGAAATAATAGCAAACAAACACTTGTAACCACCTCGAATACTGAAGCGGAGCTTGTCGCGTATTTTGAGGCATCTTCCTATGGTATATGGCTGAAGAATTTTATTACAGGGCTTAAAATCGTGGATTTAATTTCTAAGCCGATAAAAATTCTATGTGATAACTTGGCCGGGTCTGTATAGCCAAGAGTAATAAAAGGGGTAGTCAAACTAAGCATATTGACATAAAGTACATGGCTTTGAGACAACAAGTAATAGATTCAAAGTGGTCATTGAGCATATTCATATAGAATCAATGCTGGCCGATCCACTTAAAGTAAAGGCATGCCACCAAAAAAGTTTATGGATGATGTAGCAAATATGGATCTTGGTTCCATAATGTAATTGCAATGCATCGTTTTGTTCAATGTTTGAATAAAATTCTTCAATATAGTTTGATGTTATTCTTGATTGCACATAAATTTATTGTTTATAAATTGATTAATCATAATAGTTAAAGAATAACATTGTTATGAAATTGGCCTAGAATAAACGTTGGGTTTATTCATAAAGAAAATTACAGATAATCACATAAAAAGTTGAATTGAAAGTTTCAAAGTGCATTTGTAATACATGAAAAGTAATATTCGTATTTACTAATTGCCACCACATTAGTAACGATAAGAAGACTTACTGTCATGATTCGTATATTTTGTCTCTATCATTCAACATAAAGAAAATAGGAAGGATTATTGTTGAATATAGTGGAGGCTGAGATCAAGTGAGAGAATATAAGTTCTGCCATATATACTCTCAGGTCTGTTTCAAATGGGTCCTCTTGAATTCAAGCGGATTCGGTTGGACAAGTGCAGTGTATCTAGACAGAATATATGATCTCAATGCCTTTTGGATTCCACCGCCTTATTGCGCCTCCTGAGTGATTTTTGGCCCCTTATATATCCTGTTATGATGGAGAACAGTATCCAAGTGATATCCTATTACTCTGTTTACCAAAATAGAGAGGAAGATATTGATTTTGAGGGAGACGAAGGTCTAAACCAAATTTCCTCAGTATACCATCAAGGCATGGGAAGACATTTCGGTTTAGTGGTGTTCTCCTTGCTTGCAGGAACTGGTGCTTGGTTTGCTGATTCCTTTGGCAAATCTCACTCTGTTGAAATACTCCTCCACAACACTGTAGAATAAATAATGACTGGAAGTAAGCCTAGATCCTTTGTTTAAATTCCACATTTCGATTAAACACTTATAGGACAACCTTTAGCTTTTACTAAAGTACAACTTGCAACAATGCCTTAAGCCATAACATTTGGTTAACTTTAGAATCTCATATATGCCTTTAGCTTTTACTAAAGCACTTGCAACGATGCCATAAGTCCATAACATTGGTTAACTTCAGAATCTCATATATGGCTTTTGCTTTTACTAAAGCACAACTTGCAACGATGCCATAAGCCCATAACATTGATTAACTTCAGAATCTCATATATGCTTGCTATTCAGGTTAGGCATCTTATACCAAGGTTTGAGCTTGTATCAATATATATATATATATGATATTGGTCCATATTCCATCTTTGAACTTCCAATTTAAAGACGAGCAATACAAAGTATCAAGAGCAGCCCAGAGATTCAACCAAACCATTTATTTGGATAGGTACGTGAGATCATGCACAAATTCTTGTATGGCTAATTTGAACTTAGGAACTATGTTTCTTAATTTGTTTAATATAAACTTAATTTAACCATTTGCTTAGTTAAGGTTCTTTTGTTTCATATGTGAACTTTAGTCTTGTAACTTAGTTGAAATTGTACTTAGTTGGATTAATTGTCGTGAAGCTGAACAAAAGAAATATCATAATATAATATTAAAGACAATTCAAAGTCTTATAAGAACAGGGGAAAAAAGAAAATGAAGCAAAGACATTTTCTTTGTGTGTGCATATTCAAAATTAAACGTAAATGGTATTTATATGAAGTTGATTTGCATAAACATGCTAAACTTATTTAGTGATTCTCTTTGGTGCTAACTTTTTTTACTGTAAAAGAAAACTATCAGCACTGTTTCTAATTTTCTTAATTATGTTATTGCACAACTTTAGTATTTAGCTTTAAATTCAAGTTATGGTTCAAGGATAAGAGTACATGATAAACTTATTTTCTCTCTCTATCTGTAGACAAAAGCAAAATAAAAGACAAAAACGAAAGATTAAAATTCCCAACTATGTCACCAATCAAAACCCATATAACAAAAGTAGCCCATTAAAAAATTTACCACAGGAATGCGAATATACTAGTTAGTTATGAGCAGAAACAATATCACATAATTGAGGAGGGTTTTAGTGTCACAATTTGAATGCTCTCAAAGGTCTCAAAACTCACTTTTTAGTTGCTTTTTCAAAATATAAAATTTAAACTTCGAATCTTAACCGTTGATCTTATTCGATATAGCGAGCGATGCATTTCCATATAAGTTTTGTAAAATTTAAAATTTATTTCATACTTGATCAAGGGGTTAAAATATGAACATATTAAAATTAATCTATCATATTTAACTGGATTCATTCATTATTCAATGTCTTGATTGAGTATTAAACAAACTTCAAAATTTACAAAACTTACATGGAAAAAAATAAGATCAGCAGTTTGGATTTGATATTTAAATTTTATATTTAAAAAAAATAATAAAAAAGTGAGTTTGGAGGGTATTTGGGACACTCAAAATGTGGACATTGAAACCCTCCTCCTCATAATATATTGTAGGAATTCCATTTTTTTAAGAATATGAACTAATAAGAAAATCAAACTATTTTATATATGCTTTGAGTATTTTGTTCAAGGAACTAACTAACATTTTGGACCATCGACCCATATGCTAATTTCAAATAAAGAAGAATAGTTGATCCAAAGAAATAAGTTTTATAGGACCCAAAAAAATCAATATATTTACTAGTGATAATAAAATTAACCTTAAAATCTCATTGCTCGATTCTAGAGTTATTACTAAACAGTAAACACTTAGATAATTTAGTCTTGATGATCAAAAGAAAGTCTAAGACAATCAATCCAATCGCAAGAGCTAAGTATCAAAGTGTTTACATAACTCAAATCGGTGACAAGGATCAGAAACTAGATGAGATCTCTTAGTCTACCAATTCAGAATCAGCCTTTGTGCTGTCTTATATGCGAACTATCACGATAACGTGTAGCTCAAGCAACTCTCTTATGTCATGAGAAACACTCCAAGTGTCTATCATCATGACCGAGTCAAATTTGGTGAAGTTAGAGGGAGTACCAAACAGATATTATCACTAAGATAACAATATGTACAAATTTGATATTAATTTGGCATTTTACATCTCACTGTCTACCCAGAATAAGTGACTCGCTAGCCCTCCTAGCGGCCCGCTAGGCTATTAAGCAACCTATCTGCTCATTAGGCAGCCTATCTAGGCTTATGGTGGCCAGCTTGATTAACAAGCGACCCGTCTAGACATCTAGTGGCCCGCCAAAGCTGTAGGTGACCCACTAGTCCTGGTAGACTAGACGCCTTCTGGTCTATTTCTGGCCATTTCTGGCCTAAACCTCGTACCAAAAGAACTTTTATAGTGTTCTAAGTCTGGTTATGGTTCTCAATAACCAAATTAAAACTATCTCTAAGAAACCTGATGGCTAAATCAGTATTAATCAACTATAAGGGCATTTTAACACTATACAAAACGTAACATCCGACACAAACAACCTAACAAAGGACTTCGCAGTCCAAACCCTACGAAAAGAGGCCCTAATGGCACTCTGATACCACTGTAAGAGTTTGGACGAAATATATCTAAGTACGAAGTTAGATATACCATTATGCGGAAGCCTTGGATCGACGGTAACCTCTTTCACGTCGTGGACTGCAACCTTTCGTCTTCTCTATACCAAGGACAACAACCACATTTGAGCAAACGAGTTTTGTCTTAGTTCCACAATACAAGTGCCCTCGACTCACTGCACAATCACAAGGACAAGCCATTGTGACCGAATCACCCCTCTCGAGTGCTTGATCTTGTATTAGATGCACAAAGCAGTTGGGTCTGATTTAGCATTTATCGATGATAAAACGGTTGTGCGGTGATAAAACATAGATAAAATATTTGCGCGGTATGAACGAAAATCTAGTTAAAATGGTGATAAAATGGATAAAATGAAATTTTTTTAAAAGTGACAGCTACAATTAATTTTAAGCTTTCTTATCAAGAAATATTGAATTGCAAATTCATTCATTGCCGAAATACTTTAAAATGAATATTTATATGAGACTTTTGTAAAGGTCGACATTTGAAATTTCATATTTTCAAACTTTTAAATTAGATATTGTCAAAATTTATATTTCAAATTATAAAATTTCAATGTTTCAAATTTTATTTCCTTTCAATAATTTTTTTTCTTAATGATTTAATATATTAAGGGAAATTTGCATAATTTGTAGAGTACGAAATTTTTTCTTAATAATAATATATTATGACTAATACAATCTAAGTTATTATTAGTTTGTAATTGTAATTGCAATCAATTGATGTTATGATTACTGGTAACAAACGAAGAATAATAATCACTACATTATTAGTTATTAATAGTTTACTTAATTCTCTAGTACTTTATCCAAACAAACACTCTTCAAATAACTTAAATTATTTCTCTTTATATATAACTCATCCTACTATGTTACATACTTTTAACAAATGCCAATCCCAATAAGACGCAGTGGTAATCTTAACCTGTCGGATTAACCAATGAAGTTGTATAGCCAGTCACGGACGTGTCCGTTGGGTGCTTCGTTCATGCCATCGAAATTTGTGCCATATGCCAGTTTTTGAAATTTTGTGTCATCATGTTTTAATTATCCTTCAATCCTAAGTTTGTAACAACATAATTAGTAACATATCGCTTCTTTAAAAAAAAAAAAATAGTAATCAAATGATTTGACGTCTTCGATCGCTCAGCCAATATAATTACGTACTCTAATTTTTTTTTTTTTTTGAATATTGGTCGGGCATAACGAATAAAAGCTCAAAGTGCATATCCCTATTCTAAAGAAATTAATACTTAATCCATATTATTTTGTATCCTAGTTTTCACCTTCAAAAAGATAGATATCATTGATAATCTCTCCCTCATAGTAAGTATGTGATAACAACAACAACAACAACAACAACAATTAAGCGTTTTGTCCCAAACAAGTTGGGGTAGGCTAGAAAAGAAACCCAACAAGTAAGTGGGTTTTATTTCTATAGAGATGACTGAATTTTTTACGTTGGCTCGCCCCGCCTATCACAACCCTCCTCCTTTTACTCGGACTTGGGACCGAGCTATACTAAACAATACAAGCATAGTTTAATATAGGCGGAGTTAAGTATGTGATAAAGGTAAAAATTAAATTTATGTCGGTTTTGAACACGAGGCAAAAATTTTCTTCACTCCTATATTCTAATCAGTGCATTTTCCACAAAAAAAAATGGCAGGTTCAAATTAAATCATCCCGCGAAATGTCTTTCGATCGAACTATAGAAATATTGGAATCCATTGAAAACCAACAAGTCGGAGTTTTAATTAACGAAATTTTTTATTCTAATTCAACAACAATTTGGAATGGAGGTATTGGACAATCGGCATTCATGTTAGGAACTCTCCAACGTTTGACGGAAAAAGCTCTTAAAAAGATCACTAACTTCGACTTTATAATTCGTCTCCATTTGCCATCAATATTCCAAGGCGTCGAAAATTGGCCAGAAAATTCGTCAGAAATGGATAAAAGGATGGTACAGGCTATAGCCGATGCACTGCATTTAATGGATGAAGCTGATTCAAAATTAAGAAAGCTAAAAACTGAGCTAGAAGTAGAAGCGTATTATACCTACTGCCCAGTTAATGAAAAAAAAGAGATAGAGTTGATTAAACAAATGAGAGAAAAGATATACGAAAAATTAAGAGGGAGGAGATATCTCCTGGTAACTGAAGAACTATATTTAGACGTCACTAATTATAGAGTTCAACGATACATGGAAGGTTGGCTTCCAGGTATAAGATTTAGATCTGATAGAGCATTTAATGATGATTGTTGGTGGCTGATTACGTATCCTTTTGTCGTAAGAAAAGGAAGCACTCATGAGAATCCTGGTGGACTTGTTTTGGATATGAGTGATTTAATGGATCGGTATGAACAAGTATTTTCACCAGTGTTCTTAATTGAACAAGAATTGCTCTTGGCCGCAAAATCGATTTCTTCTAAGTATTGCATGGAACTAAGGCGCAGTATGGATATGTTATGGAGTTGCATGCTCTATACTGTATTGGTTGAACCGAGTGAATATGTTCAGGTGAGGACGTATATTTTTTTGAAGAGGAAAATTGAGACCAAAGAGTTAATTCAAATGTGGATTGCTGAGGGGCTCCTCTCTCGAGATATAAAACTTAGACATGTTGAGAGTGAATTCTTAGCTGAAGAATTGAATGTACTGACCAGTTTTGATGATGAAGGCATAGAAGAAAGCGAGAAAAAGGAGGATAGCTTGACCAATGATCAATACTTGCAATTATTTGGAACGGCAGAGAAGATCTTAGCAGGCATCAACCCTTGGTTACCTTTTATAAATGAAACCAACTGGCAAAGAGAAGAGTTTACAGATGGAATGTGGATACTACTAAACAAATGGAAATCTCTCTACAACCGAAATAATGTGAATCTCAATCATTGGTCAAAGGAGACGGTGGGGCAAAATATCATCTTTGACACCAACAGATGGGTAAACAAATCCTGGATAAAAATAAACGCGTCAATTTGCGAGTCTGAATGTTGGGTAAGTTGGTTTGTACATCCAAAGTCAAAAAATACCACAACATGTGTTTCTTTTTGTTTTGGAGATAAGTGGGGAGCTCCCACCACTCTTCATTTTACTGAAGAGCATCCAACCACAACATATGTTTCTCGATTTCCCCAGTCATATTTTTCGTCCTTTGATGGACTCCTTGGTAAGATGCCCCATCTTCGAGTTCTTAAGTTGAGGTGGTGCGATATACAATACTTACCTGAGTCACTCTCAGGCCTCACTAATCTTCGACTTCTTTCATTACTCGATTGTTATAATTTAAGAAGCCTTGGGACTGCAAGTTCTTCTCTTTCTTCCTGCATCAGTTCATTAGAAAAATTAGAGTTCTTAGATTTGGTCAACGCTACTTTTCTAGAAGAGATCCCAGATGACTTGGGCAATAAAAAGAAGAAACTTTATTTTCTCCGTATTTCAGGTCATAAAATCACCTCATTACCCCTGAATCTATTTAATGGCATGCCAAATCTGAGAGAACTTATTTTTGATAGTCCCAAATTCAAATCACTTACAGGGTTATCTCCATTGACTTCCTTAACAAACCTAGAAACCCTCTCACTTTCCAATACAAAACTTGTTTCTCTCCCCCCGGACACGTTTGAGAAAATGCAACATCTTCGTGTTCTAAAACTAATGGACAACCCTCTAATGGAAACACTGCCAAAATCACTTTTTTGCTCCACGATGCTTGAGAAGCTTGAGTTGAGGGACTGTGGTGGGCTGAAATCAATTGATGTACTCCCCACTAGAAACCTAAAATCGTTCATTTTAGATGGTCGTAATGATTGGATTCAATCTTTACCAGAGTCACTCTCAAGATCACACAACCTTCAAGAAGTACAAATTTCTGGTTGCAGTTCCTTAAAAGAGATAAAGATAATTGGAAATCTATGTGTTAGATCATTTTCTTTGTCAAACTCATCGATTACTTCATTGTCATTGTGTGGTTGTCGAGAATTAGACATGATAGATTTGAAACAGCTCAAGGAATTGGAGGATCTCAATCTTTCTGGTACAGCAATCACTGAGATTCCTGATATCTCAGATTTCCTAAGGTTGAAGAAACTTGATCTACTAGCAGTGCCTCATCTAAGAAGAGCGCCTTGGCATAAACTAGATCGTATTCCTGAGGAGCTTAATCTAGACCAGTGTGATTTCACGAATACTATTATTAGTGGCCTTGATGATCATGGCCATATTAATTATGGAAAACTGTCAAGAAAAATTGTCGTAGGATTTTGTATTTGTGTATGGGATTCACATTTGTTCATGAATCTAAACACCAAGCATTGCATCGATCTTTTGGAAAAGGGATCATTTCAATCAGTTTACATCTTGGTTGCTTCTTGTGAGAAAAGGAATAAAGAATTAAACACAAGCCCGAGTCAAACAAGCCCCTTTGAATGGAGCTGTTATAAAGATGTCAGATTGAATTTGTTAGCTTCAAAGCCTCTCCTGGTGCAACAACCACAATGCCGCCGACACATTGAGATATCTTCAACGGAGTGTTACCCTTGCGGTCTTGAAGGTATTTTGGAGATTGCTGAATTATTCTCAGTGAAGAACAACATACACATTTCCTCTATATCAGATTTGAACCCATGGCTGCCGATGCTCCTAGCTCTTCAGGTTGAAGAATGCCATAAAATCGAATATCTGTTTGATGCAATGCATGGGGAAAATGTGTGCCCTCAATTGCAGAATTTCAGTGTGGCTCGTCTCCATAATATGAGTCATTTGCTAATTGAGAAGGGTACATATTTTTTGGAACCAAGTTTTGTTTCCTTGAAGAATCTCCATTTGTCTGAATGTGCGAGGTTGGAGGTCATTTTTCCAGATAATGTTGTCCTTCCGAACCTAGAGATGCTTATTATCGCAGGTTGTCCAAGCCTACGAACAGTGTTCTACAAATCTGATTATTATACTTTTGATACGGGCATGGTAAATAAGTTCCGAGAACATCATTTACGGAGCCTTCACACCATGCAGCTTCATTTTCTGCCACAATTGCTATATATCTTCGAGAAACAGAGGTTCGGTGCAGTATTACTTCAGAAGTGGAAAACACTTTTTTTTCGGGGATGCTGGGGCCTACGCCAACTACCACTGCTACTTGGACCACGAGATCAGAAGGTATGTGTCGATGGAGAAACCAAGATATGCAACACAATGAAAAAACAGATGGATACAGAGCAACTCTCACACTATGAATTCAGACCAAAGCCACTGATCTCCTCCACGAGAGATGACGTGAAGAACAAGATCTTTCTTAAGTAAGGTAAGTGTAATTAATTAATTAAGTTTTCCTTTGAATTCATTTCAAAATGATTTCTCTAATTAGATAATTATGTCTAATCATCTGCTTCAAATAAAGTTGGCTTCAAAACCATTTTATTTTTCAGTAGTTGATTTAATTGTGTTCCTTCTTTTGTGGCTGAAAGATGGATTGGCAGCTCTACAATTTTCGAATCCATCAAAAAACTATCTTTTTGTATACTTTGGATTGTAAGTGTTGAATTAATTATAATTAAATGAATAAAATAGTTTTCCCTTTCCTCAAAATTTCGTAACTTAGTGATTGTTTCAGGGGTTCTTCTGTAGCTTTTGGGGGATTTCTTGGAATGAGGCATACCTAGTACAGTCATATATAAAGCTCTCGATTCCTACGCTGCAATACAGGTCAGCTGATTAGAGTCATCGACAATACATTCTTCTTCTATTCAATCGAAAAAAAGACAATACATTCTTCTTTAATGTTATGATATGCATATCAATTTTAACTTTGTTAACAGTAAATTCTTTTAATGTTTTGACGTGTATATCTAAAATTTTGGACAGGTGATAGAAAAGTCGACATGCGCAAGCAGTATGGGTGTATAACAGTGTGCACCCAACATGGTAATCTTTCGAAGGTGGTACATGATATTTTTTTTCCAATTTCAACAACTATATTTTTATTGAACTGATCTGCATAAATATTCAGAACTTACAAATTTTTTTCTTATACCCTTGCTTTAAATTTCTAGCCAGATATTTTCATGCTTGATGTTTCAAGGGTGTTACTATTTGAAGCGGCTTAGAAAATAGATGGTGTTTTCCCAAGGACGGTCTACACCGATTTCTAGCATTCAAGAAAGCAGAGAGATGGTTTCCTTAAACAAGCAGTTAAGAGGCAGAAACACTTCCTTTTTCTATTCTTTTTCTATTCTATTCTTTTCAAAGTTGCCCTCAAAGAGTTCTGCTTTTTTTTCTCTCTCTCTCTTTCTTTCAAACTATTAAGTATTCACACTTCAGTTTTTATTCATCTACTCGACCATTTAATTCTATATGCTTTTGCTAGTTTGATACACTATGTGCTATTAAAATGGTACAAAGATTGCAATTATTCTGACCGTAGTGTGTTATTTTTATATATTAAGAAAGATGTTCTTTTACTCTGTTCGTTGAGGATATATGTTGTTGGTGTTATGCAAATCATTGTCTTGCTCAGGAGAAATCTAATGAAATTATTGAATTTGAACTGAAATGGAAAGAGATAACGGGGTACTGCCCAAAATATACGCAATTAGGCGATATTAAATGAAACTTTATTGTTCATAGTTTATAGCACAAAAAAAGATGGGAATAAATTTTAGGATGTTGTATAACAGGGTACTGTACTAGTATTAACCACAAAATGAGGGTTCTAGAGCCACAAATTTTTTGTACCACAAAATGTCACAATTTCTCTAATTCATCAATATTTCAACTTTTGCAATTTAAATTTTGAATCCAAACCATTGATCTTGTTCAATTTAACGAGTGATGCGTTACTATATAATTTTTGTATATTTTTTAGTTCATTGATAAAAAAAGTAAAAAAATGAATGAATGTTGTTAACTATAACAGATTAATTGTAATGCGTTACTATATAATTTTGACTTCTTGATCAAGAATCAAATGAATTCTAAAATTTTTAAAATTTAAAATTTAATTTTTAAAATTTGAAATATTAATAAATTAGAGAAATTGTGGCACTAGAATCCTCTTCATTCTAGATTAGATATCTTCTAAAGCAATTTTATAAGCATTAAATTTAAAGTAACATGTGAATGTACCGATGAGATAAATACTTTAACAATGAGATTTTTTTCTAAAATATTTTGAATTATGTTTCTAAGCTATACTTCTGTAGATAAAAAATGAAAGAGAGCATTTTTTTTTGCTCCCAGTATAATAAACACTAGAGGGATAAATCGAGCTTCGCTCGTTGCAGAAATTCTTACTGACATTTAATTATCGAATTTGTTGCAACAAATCGAATTTCATGATACGAAGATTTTCTTAAAATTTTAACACTGATTATCATTTGCAATGATTATATTGCAAGTTAGATTATACGATATTATTTCAATTTTATAAAATTTATTGCATAGGAATTTAAAGCAATGGTTGAAGGATCGAGATAAAAAAATTAGGCATGAACTACCATAGATTTCGAAATATATTGTGAATAAATTTAGTGTTAATCTCAAATTTATTAATTAATACATTTAAATTTTTATTTTATTATTATCTAAAATGATAAAAAACGTGAAAAAAAATAATATTGAATATACACTTTATACTCTTATACACACTGTCATGCTACACCTGCGCATAAGTGGCCACACATTAGATATTGCTGCAGAAATTCAAAAACATAGATTTTGGATTTCGACATACTTAGTTCATTAACTAATCGCAACATAGACAATTTTTACGTAGTTATTTATTTGAATGAGGATTGCAAAATATGTGCCTTACATTAGACTATCATGTTTGAAAAAAATTAAGCATATCGGGATTGGCAAACTCTAATGCTGTTCTCAACCCAACTTCAATTCACTACATTATTATCAAATTGAATTACTGTGCGAATTTATAAGCTGACTCAAGATTGGTTTGTTAACAATTTAAGCTAACTTGTTTGGTGCTTATTATTTTAAAATTACTTAGGTCATCGACTCACGTAAGCTAACTCGTTTGAATCACCTCTGAAGCTCCATCTTACAGACTTAACACACTTTCAGCTGATTTTTGAATCCTCTTCTTTTACTTTTCATTTTCCCTTCCTTGTCGGCCGCTGACTAGTCTCTCTCTAAAAAAAGAAAAAAAAAAGACAACAATACAGTAAACAATTTTTTTTAAATAGCATTTACAAAATACAAACGAGTTTAATTGATATTGGGACAACAAATTGAAAGCAAACTCCGTAAGCCGGACTAGTTCGTCACTATAAACTATAAGCAGCGAAATTGGATATAACCCCTCAAATCTTCTTCAATTGGAAATAACCCCCTTAAATTTTCAAAATTAGCTACAACCCCTCAAATCTTCTCTACTAAGGATATAAACCCTTTTAACTAATTTTAATCATATTTTAATTTAGGGTCATGCTATGGTGGACACAAAAAAATTATAACGATTTAATTATCACTACGGGAAAAAGGACTTTCAGTAACGGCACTTCTGTAACGGTTTTCGAAGAAATCGTTACAGAATAGTTGGAAATAGCGCGGGAAAAAATAATTATTATCCCGGTCCAAGGTTATTTTAGAAGGGTCAAGGGCCTAGAAGGGCCGGTCTCATATTTCAAAAAACAAACCCGTCTAACTCGATCTATCTCAATCCTTTTTATCAACCCGGTCCGATCCGGCCCTTCTATCAAACCGGTCAAGTCCGGTCCTTCCACTAACGACTCATCATCAAAGGCCGATCAGGTCAAAGCAGAACAGTAGATCTAATTATTGAATCATTGAATGACTGGTAATGTTATATATAACATTTTTTTATTCCGCACTCGTGCATATTTCCTTCGTACGCCCAAAAGGACATGCAATAAATTAAAACTTGAATTTTTCTCGTAAAACAGCACATGCCGTACCACAGGAAAAAAAAAAAGACCATCAATAATATGGCAGCAGCAAGATTCCATAAAATCAGGATAGTTGCAAATATATATATATAATTAACTAGCAAATTTACCCTACCTAATATGTCGGAAAATAAAAATTAAAAAATAATTATACTTCAACAAAAATTAAAATCAACATATTAACATGAAAATTATAATTTAATTAAAAATATATTTTTTAATGTCAAAATTACTTGAAAAATTATAAATGAGAAAATTTTCTATCTGAACGCTCTTTCTAAAATGAAAAATAATTATTATTCTAATCAATTCTTTTTTCTATTATAAATATAAAAAAAACTTAATATCATTTCGACTATTCACACACAAATCTATCAACGATATAAAAAGTGAATAGGTTAGATTTAAATTTGGGGATACAATGCGGCATCCATGCCTTTGTAAAAGGAAGTGTGAAGTGTGATTTTCTTGAAATTCCCTTTTTACACTCTGTTTGATTCGGTGGTAGAGGATGGAGAGAAAGAAAAATATAAAAAGGGAAAGAAATGGATGGGATGGAAAGTGAAATGGAAAAAAATGAAGGGGAAGGAAAATTAATTTATCTTTCCTTTGTATATTTTATTTAGATGGATTATTTCAGTGAAAGGAAAATATAAATTTTTGACTAATTTACCATGCACCTTTTACATAACTAAACAAACAATCTCAACCAAGTTCGCATAATTCAAAAAAGAGCAAGGTTCCGGTGCCACACTCCTTTGGTGTCACAAATGCCACACTTTGCTTTTTTACTTTAAATTTCAAAATTTAAAATATAATCATCACATCCAAACCGTTAATCTTGTTTATTTTAAAGACGGATGTGTTGTCATAAAATTTTATAATTTTTGAAGTTTATTTGATGCTTGATCAAAAGGTAAAAAATAAACGGATCAAAATAACTAAAATAGATTAATTCTTATATGTCCATTTTTCAAGCTCTTGATCAAGTATCAAATAAACTTTAAAAATTATGAAATTTTAGGAAAACGCATCCGTCGTTAAAATGAACAGGATCAATGGTTTGGATCGGACGATTATATTTTAAATTTTTTAAATTTAAAATAAAAAAATAAAGTGTGGTATTTGTGGCACTAGAACCTTGTGCAATGCTGAAAAAAGTACCATACATCATTTTGAAACTAAATAAATAAATGAATTATACTAAGGAAACAATATATATATATATATCATTTTGAATTACTAAGGAATTATATATATAAAAAAAAAGAGTCGAGTATAAAATTTAAAGGGGGCGTTTGGTTGTGTAGTAACGGGTTGCATAACTTAAGGATGCCTAAGTGTTTATGTAATGTTATGTAATGGATGTTTGATTGTGTAGTAAGGGTGAGTAACTTAACGCATGCATATATTCATGTCAAAAGACTAAAATGCCCTTAAATTTGAATTAGTATTATGTATTAATAATACGGTGTGACCTAATTATTGTTAATTATTAATTATAAATGATGATAATAAATCATTTTTATTATTATGAAATATTAATAATTACTTTTAATTCAATATTATAAATATTATTAATTATTTAATAATAAAAATTATTATTGATTAATTATTATTAAATGATTATTATTAATAATTAATATTACTTGATAAATATTATTAATTATTATTATTATTATTTAATTATTAATTATATTAATTAATCTTTATTATTAATTATGATTTTTTAATAATTATTATTAAATATTAATAATAATAATTAATTATTTGTTAATTAATAAATATTATTAATTACTAATTCTTGTTAATTATTAATTATTATAAAAATTAATTATTAATGATAATAATAAATCATTTTTATTATTATGAAATATTAATAATTACTTTTAATTAAATATTATTAATTATTTAATAATAAAAAATTATTATTGATTAATTATTTTTAATTATTATTAATATTAAATCGTTATTATTAATAATTAATATTACTTGTTAAATATTATTAATTATTATTTATTAACTATAATAATTGATCTTTATTATTACTTGTGATTTTTTAATAATTATTATTACTTATTAAATATTATTATTTATTAATTATTTGTTAATTATTAAATATTATTATTAATTATTTCTAAGGGGTATTGTTGGAAAAAGAAATTAAAGGAGACCGATGCATAACTTATGCAACCTAAAAAAGTTATGCACGCTTAAGACGTCTTATGTAAGAGACGTTTGATGACTTAAGAATATATAATTAAGTTATGCACCTTTTAAGTCATAAACAAACGGAGCCAAAAGCACTAAGTCATCGTGCTGCACCTAGCTTGGTGGTGTTTACAAGATAATATAAAAAGAAAGAGAAAGAGAAACTACGCACTACGGAGATTGAACAAAAGGACAGACTATACGATTACGAAAGGAAGGAGAAGGGTACTAGGTCGCCGCCGTCCAACTAGGGGTGAGCAAAAAACTCGTAACTCGTGAGTTACTCGAACTCAACTCGAGAAAAACTCGTTGGTAACTCGAGTTAACAAGACTCGAGTTATTTAAACTCGAGTTGGGCCAACTCGTGAGTTTTATTTGGTGAGTTCGAGTTAGGCCCAACTTGACTCGGCCCAACTCGAGTTAGGATATATAGGCCTTAAATTAAATTATATTATTGTACAGCCCACAAAAGGCTTAGTCCAAATATCTCTCCCATTTTGAATTTCCGATGCACAGCCCACAAGTGTAATTTTAACATCATTTATGCTATTTTCATCATTTAAATGGGCAGAAATTTTTATTTTGAGATAAGCATTGCATCAATTCAATATATTTTCGAGTTGTGTAGCGAGTCACGAGTTGACTCGAGTTTTAACGAGTTCGAGTTCGAGTTAGCCTCAACTCGCTCGAACTCGGCTCATATACAGCCCTACGTCCAACGCTAAAGACGTCGTTCTAAAATTTTTTCCTTTCCCTTCGTTCTCCTCGGAATTGGAGGAGAAAATATAAGAGGGGGGACTATCAGAAAGAAATACTTACCCCGCTCAAATTTTACCAATTTACCCTCGCTATTCCCTTCTAACCAAACAATAAAAATTTCTAAATTCCACCTCTGTTCTCTTTCCTTTCCAGTCGGAACCCTCCATCCAAACACAGTGTTAAAATCAGAAATAAATCATCTCATTATTTTGTTTCCTTTCCCTCGCTAGGTTTCCTTTCCTAACCCGCAATTAAACCCATTAACCTCTCTGCCTCCGCCTCTGTTGCTCTCTCTACCCCGTCCGAGAGAAGCAACAACTTCGGTGAGGTGCTTTCTCTTTAATCTCTTTCCCTCTCAGTCACAGTCTCCCCGGCTGGTCTAGTTTCAGGCCCCTTGTTTCTGTCACAGTCAGCAACCAGGACCAATAACAAGAAGCAGTTTGTGATTCTGGTTATGTAAAGAAGTCATTTTTTTTTTTTTTTTTTTTTGTAATCAAGGTACTGGAAAGTGGTAATAAAATCTAACCGTCAATTTCATAATCTGATTCTTGTCTTGACGTTTTTGTGATTTCCATGTACATACACCATGGACTTGTTGAAATCGTTAGAAGCTAGGCATAGTTGCCAAATTCTCTCCATCAATGCATCAAAACGTCTCTCTGAAATCTAAATTGTGTAATTGATCCCTTCTTATTTTTCTCTATTCTACTCCACTGTAGATTACCAACAATTTTTTCACGATCACAAGGTAGACAGGAAGTTCCAAGGTGAGCTGAAGATATTCTGGAAAGGTTCGAATTCTGTATGATCTTAATTTTTTTTTTTTTAAGATAAAGATCTTAATTTTTTAGATCTGATTTATTGCAAGTTAAGTTATATATCACTTATTTGTATGGTGAAGTTCTTTAGTGGCCTTTAAAATCTGTCCAACGAGCCAAATGTTTTATTGCAAGTGAAGTACCATTGCTGTGCGTTTTTATTATTTCTTTAAAATTTGTTTTTTTTTAATTTTAGGTGAGTCATGAATTATCAAACAACTATTAGCTTTAGCCTTTTACTTTACATAATACTAACACTTGAACCTTGGGGTTACTCAGTGCAATAATTACTTGACCAGCCAGACAAGTGTATCCAAATTGACCTTAAGGTGCCCGGTCTGCATTAGACTGTTGTTGGATTGATCCAAATTAAAGCATCTTTTCTATTCTACAGAACAATTGGTTATTTCCTGTCCACTAGTTGATCCAACTAGAAGTCTAGAACCATTGAAGTTTTGTTTTGACATATTAAAAAGCAATCAAGAGGAAAAATATAGTAACAAAGTAATCTGTAGTTAAAAAGTCAATGAATTTTAGTGATTTTGAGAGTTTGACCCAAGTTTGAACACCTCACCTGCGATCTGACATTCTGACCACTAGCTAGGTTGGAATGTCAAGCCAGCTGAATAGAGGATTTGACTCATCTTATTTATGTTATGACGAACTTTCTGCTCTTCAATAAAAGATTGTTTCTTTCTATCAGGAAACTAGTTCTTTTCTTTGTTTTCTGTTTTTTCTTTTGTTTTTTGTTTTTTTGAATTTCCTTCTGCTTTCTCATATTGGGATATTGACCATAACATGGTTAAAAAGATATTCTTTATTTTAAATTTGCAGTTTCATACTCATATCCACTTCCTGTTTGATTTTTTATACACTAGCATATAATTGCCAGATTTTTTTTATATCTTGGATTCTTATTTTAAACAGGTTTGTCCTTGGGTCTGTCTAAATAATAATGTCTAAATTTCTATAAATTCAGGTGACCACCTGGCTAATCGAAATGGTGGTTAGTGAATGTGAAGATATGTTTAATTTGAGTGTTGGCAACGAACCATTGCTAATACAGTTGCATGGGAAAAAGCACAAGCAAGAATTTATGAATCCATACAATCACTGCAATGAAGAAAGAAAAATACCACAGTTGGAAGGGAAGTTATGCCTTGGATGCTTTGGGGAGTGGCTCCTATTGGCAGACGAGTTGACAAAAGAAACATATTTCTTGCATATTAACTTGGATCCCAATCACACGGTGCGTCTTCCTTCGCTTCGTGGGCGGTCATTTGAATACCTCGGCAGTTGTGTTGTGTCAGCTTCTCCAACATCCCGCAGATGCATGGTCACTTTTGTAGGAAGGAAAAGAAATGTCATCCTTTATTGCAGACCAAATATGGATGCAAAATGGACTAAAGTATCACTACCAATTGGTTTGGATCATGAATATCGTTTCACTGGCCAAGTAGTTAGGTGTAAGGGAAAGATATATGCTCTCCGTGGCTGTGGCATCACCCTTGCAGTTCAAGTTGTTGTCATAAATGAGTCATCACTTCTAATGGGTGACATCACTTGGACAATAATAAAGGTACCCCACGCAATTGATGGCTGTCTTTGGCGTCATTTGGTGGTCTCTGGTGAGGACATTTTCCTAGTTTCAGTAGCCATCTCCCGGTACCGAGGCATTCCAACCTACTACACCATACATCTTTTGGAAACCTCAGATCTATCTTGGAAGCGAGTAAAAGGCATTGGAGGTTGTGTCTTTTTCTTAGGTGGGATTCATAGTGCAGCACTGCCAGCAACTCAAGCAGGAACACAACGTGATTGCATATTTGTTGTGAACCTCAAGTATGGAGTATCACCTAGTGAGGGAATCTACAGGATATGTATGCGTGATCAAACTATCAGCCTTAGTTTGTTACTGAACAGACCGAAACACAAAACTTGGTATAAGTTATGCTGGGTATTGCCAACCAGGTCAGTCAAAAAACTGATTTTATGAATCTATTTGAACTTTCTATGACTTTTATTTTCTCCTTAATTTTGTTTTTCTTTTCCAGCTTTCTTCTAATGATACTATGATATTCACCTTTGTTTTGTAAATATATTTAAGGCACTGCTTTATCAATTTGTGCAGATCTTGGAGAGACAAGCATAGGACCTTGAGCTTATCGCATTCCATTGGCACAAATAAGGTTAGGTGGTACCATCATCTTGTTAATTAATTGTCTCTCTGACATACTTTTGTAATGTATTAGATAGTGGTGTGTTGCACTGTAGGTTGTTATAACTTGCAGCAATGCAGAATTCTAACTCTCACTCTCTGATAAGAATCAAATTAACTATGAGTCAAAAAAAATTCTCTTGTGAACTAAAAGCTAAAATTATGATGCACATCTTAAACTGAATATGAATATCAAAATATAAAATAACAAGATGTACGGAAGACCTGGTTTGCTTCAGTAGATAGGTATACTATTCATACACAACGAAACCTGATACATCTTATTACTGTATAAATGGAATATATATAAATATTTGAGAGCTCTATAGGATAAATGCCTTTCTTTCCAGACAATTTCTAGTGAGTAGTTTTAATACACTGGCCAACAAATGATGAGGCTAAATGAGTGAAACTGCTTTCATTTTAATCATTAATAAGCTGACAAACTAATTATGTGCATACCTTCTATATATTGTTCTTGTTTTCATGGGCTTTGTAAGTATAGAATTTAGGATGCCTCGACAACTGTTGGCATCAAATTCTACCACTTTTAATTGATTAATACTTTTAATTGATATAGAATTAATCAAGGGTCAGATTTTGACTGAACAGAAACACACCTTGAGAGAAACAATTTAATTCGGATCTTCTACAAAAAAACTTTTCAAATTTACATGTGGCTAAGGTTTCCAAGATTTCACCATAAAATAAGTCAAAATAAGTGTATAGAATGGTAGGACCTAAAATTTAATGTATTCTTCGATTTCAATTTGCATCATTTTTAATTTATAATTGTTAACTCTTCTGGCATGCTTCCCTTTTGCAGGGCTATTCAACCTATTTCCACAAGGAAGAAGAGAGAGAAGAATGCTGCAAAATTGATGCCTCAAGACCGTGGGCTGATTTGCCCATAGAATTGGTGCAACTACTCCTTCCACGACTCTATCTGGTCGACTGCCTTCGCCTTGCATCCATTTGCAAGGCCTGGAACTCTCTCTCAAACCCCATGCCGAAGGCACAGGTTTACCCTTGGTTGATGTACACCGAGAATGATAGGTGCTTGTGGAGGCTCTTCGACCCTATATTTAGAAAAGAGTACAGTATAGACATGAAATGGTTTGGGTTCAGTGAGGATCTTACTTTTCACTATTCAAAAGATGGATGGGTTCTTGGGTCGAAGGAAGACGGTTCTCTGTTCTTAATAAACCCCTTGACAAGAGAGTATGCCAGCCTTCCCAATTTGAATGCTAGTTGCAGACTCAAACTACTAGCCTTTTCGTCTGCACCAACCTCTCCAGATTGTGTGGTAGTTATTTCAGAGATTATAAATTCTGGGTCTATTCTTGAGATATCAACGTGGAGCCCAGGTGAAGAGCACTGGAGTACAGTAAGTTTTCCTGATGAGCTTGGTAATCTTCCTTGTAAACCTGTTTTCTCTCGTGGAGAGTTCTATTGGTACCGAATTGGAGGAGAGCTTTTAGTTTTCAATCCATACCAGAAGACTCGGCAAGTTCTTGGAATTGAAGCACCAATTGAAATGGTGCTTTTTAGAGGAATAGTAATGGAATGTCATTTGGTAGATTTAAGGGGAGATTTAATGATGGTGTTTAGAGGACGTACAACTGATCCTATACGCATCTTCAAGTTGGACCAGCTAAATATGATTTGGAGAGAACTGCATGATATGGGGAATGTTACAATATTTCTAGATCATAGAGAAACTCTGGCGACATCTTGTCTAGAGAAATTGTGCCATAATCAGATATACATCTCCGGATACATCTCTGATTTCAGTCATAACGATTGCAAAAGCAGTGCATTCTATTGCTTTGGAAGTACCAAATTTTACCTAGAGAATTGTTATGATCTGAAAGAACCAATCAACAGCATTTGGATTGAGCTCAGCTTGACGACAAACAAGTCCTTTAGACCTAAACAAGTTGGGGAGGCTAGAAATGAAACGCATCAAACATCAGAGTCATTTATGATTGAGCCCAGTTTAAGTGGCGAGGGATTGATAACATCATATACTTCTCCCATCCTATTTAAAGACCAGGAGTCAGTTCCATGAATTAGCAAGATATACTCTTCGAAATAGTCCAAATCACATGTTCACATCTAAATATAGTATATATCGTATTCCATTTTTAGCCAGAGCATATTAACATATGGCGGTGACATTTTTTTTTTCTTGAATTAAACCATTTATTTAGATATAGCAATTCCAAGGTCTATTAATCTGTGTCTCTTTAATTATTATTTCATATTTTTATGTTTTCTATTACAGTGCATGCTTCAAATTATAATCGAGTGGGTTACTAGTTTCTTGTGCGTTTGATTGTTTAGGTTAGATTTGGAATTTAGAAAAAAAATATGTCCATTGCCGGAATTGAATGGATTTAAAAATATGTGCATTGCTTGTTGATTTTACACCATTTTCTATTTTTCAAATTAAAACAATTGGCATTCTAATGGCCTGTTTTAAAAGAAAGAAAATTTAATGTAATTTGAAATATCGCATCGAGATATGTAAAAATACACATTCTAAATTTTAGGATATTATCACTCAAAATTAGGGCAAAATGCACCTTTTCAAGAGTAAAAGTTTTATTTTTTAGAAAATTTCCATTCTCTTATATATCAGTTGCTAGCCGGATTATCAAATCTGACACAATCAGTTGCTAGCCTATGGGCTTCATTCCAAAAAAAAAAAAAAGTAAGATTCATTTTCGTGCTGCATCCTTATCTGCTGTCATTATTTTATTGACATAAAAGCTGGCTGCCAGGGACCTCCGGCTCACCGAAAAAATTAATAATAGCTTTACTGTTCACTAGAATTTCGAGATTAATTGTAAAAAATTCGGAATTTTTAAAATGACGTTGTAGGATCGGCATCCGGGATGACGATTCTGCAAATTGCTTGAATCGGCATCCCAGAACCCGATCCAAACTTGGATCGGATTCTCAATTGCCGATCCAATAAAATGCACATATAACAATGTGTTACATTCCGTTTCCAACTTTTGTACATTTTTTTTATTTGCATTTTTGCTTTTTAGCCCTCAACTTTTTTATTATTACAAAACATATAATTAGTGATTAGTAATTAAACATAATTGAAACTTCTATAATGAAATATAAGTATATAATTAAATTATTTATGTTAAATACATAATATTGTATATGTGTATAATACTTATTTATAAATATATATATTATGTATCATATATTTTATATATTAAATACATATTATTGTATATAATTAAAATATATGATACATATTATTATATGTACATATATTTCTATGTATACTTATTTATACATTAAAAAAAATTTGTATATTAATATCAACATTTAATGTATAACAAAAAAATTTTATTGGACTATTTTGTAAAAATAATAATTTTAGGGTCATCGGCGAATAAATTAAATAAAAATATATTTATTTTTTTTGCCGATGACCCTAAAATTATTATTTTTACAATATAGTCCAATAAATTTTTTTTTGTTATACATTAAATGTAAATAAAAATGTATAAAAAAATTTTAATGTATAAATTAATATACATATAAATATATAAAAGATTTTTTATATACATTAAATATACATACAAATATATATAATTATAAATATAATATACATGTATAAAATTAAATATAATTTATATTACGACATGTGTAATACTTTCATTCGTATTTAATTTTATACATATGTATTTGAATGTATATTTAATACATATAATTATAAATATAATATATATGTATAAAATTAAATATAATTTATATTACGACATGTGTAATACTTTCATTCGTATTTAATTTTATACATACATATTTGTATGTATATTTAATGTATATAATTTTTTTATATATTTATATGTATATTTATTTATTCATTAAAAAAATTTATATATTTTTATTTAGATTTAATGTACAACAAAAAATTTTATTAGACTATATTGTAAAAATAATAATTTTAGGGTCATCGGCGAAAAAATTAAATATATTTTTGTTGAATTTATTCGCCGATGACACTAAAATTATTATTTTTACAAAATAGTCCAATTAAAAAATTTTGTTATACATTAAATGTAGATATTAATATATAAAAATTTTTAATGTATAAATAAATATACATAGAAATATATACATAGTGTGTGTGTGTATATATATATATATATATATAATGTATCATATATTTTAATTATATACAATAATATGTATTTAATATATAAAATATATGATACATAATATATATATGTATAAATAAGTATTATACACATATATAATATTATGTATTTAACATAAATAATTTAATTATATACTTATATTTCATTATAGAAGTTTCAATTATGTTTAATTTCTAATCACTAATTATATTTTTTGTAATAATAAAAAAGTTGAGGGCTAAAAAGCAAAATTACAAATAAAAAAATGTACAAGGTTGGAAACGGAATGTAACACATTGTTATATGTGCATTTTATTGGATCGGCAATTGAGAATCCGATCCAAGCAATTTGCAGAATTGGCATTCCGGATGCCGATCCTACAATGGTATTTTTAAAATTCCGAATTTTTCATAATTAATCTGGAAATTCGAGTGAACAGTAAAGCTATTATTAATTTTTTCGGTCCAGCTCACTACTTCCCTCTTTCAAAAAACTGAAGAAAGAGTTTGACAGCGGAGGCCCATGTTGATTAGCAGGCCTAGAAGAGTAAAAAAAAAAAGTATATTTCGGGCCGTCTATCCACTCTTTCTTTGTTCATATATTCATCTGAGAGTTGCGAATTTTCTTAATTTTCAGTTGAAGTAAAGACTAAGTACAATATAAAATAGAAGATTAAATATAATCACAACAATATTTTGTGTTCCTTTTTATGTCCATATTATTATTTCCCGCCTTTAATTGTTGTCAACAGTTCGATATCTAATCTAAAATCTAAAATAGATTTAATTTGAAATATGAAATTAATTTTGAAGTAAATAAATTGTTATAAATATATAGTTATAATACAGCCATAATTTTATTTCTTTCCGTTTTCTTCAGATTTTGGGCGATCAACCATAAATGGTGATCATTAATTTTTATAGGGTTAACCCTTGAGTATAAAGCAAGCTGTCCTATGGATAAAAAGTTTAGTTCTTGGGATCGTGAATGAGGAGTTTGCTGGCACGAGTATCTGATAATCTGAAGTCCTCAACTATTGTGTACTTATATTCCAATAATAACTTTGAGGGACTTGTTGGCAAGAGTGCCAGACACCCATAATTGTAAGTAAATATCCATTTTAGTGTTTAACTCCATCAAAAGGGTCAATTGATTTTTACCTTGATAATTTCTTATTCTAATGGGGACTGACATTTCTTTTGATATTTCTATTTGGTACAGAAATTGTGGCCATATCCCGTTGTTCAAAAAACCTTGATTAAATACAAGTATAGTGAAAATACTCTAGTTCTAAAGTTGCCTCCATTTGGAAGGGTGTTTCTCAACTGAATAATATTGGAGACAGATCTTGTACTGCCATTTCCTGGTTCGGGTCCTCAGCTTGACTTTTGGAAGACCATTTGGAATGTTGAAACTTGAAAGTCCTATGTCGACACAATGCCCTTATCTGTTTGAAATCTGTACTTTAGGAGACTGCAATTCTTTGATATACTTAATTAATAACACCTCTTACCAATTCTCGTGACAATTTTGTCTGGAGATTGAATAATACTGGCAATTGTACCACTCACTCTGCATACCATTTCCTTTTACATAGAGGAATTCAATGAAATCACCTACATTTATAAAGTCAAAGACTTTTATGTGGTTATTGCATGATAACAAGATTCTGGTATACTCATCTGTTTTTGATATGTACTTTTGAGCAAAAAGTGTAGTTCTGGCTTGCTAAGTGCTAACTGCTAAAAAACACTTATTTTACTGGCACAATTTGAATAACAACATATTATTTGCTGATACTTTGCGAAAACATAATAGAAATGCTTTCGTGACAGTATACAGAACAATGGGCAGGAATTTATGAAAAATAAGGAATGAGACTAGGTTATATAATTGCCTTCCAAATACAATTAGAAATTTCTTTTTGCCAACTTTTGCTACTGTAAATTACCGGACAGGGAAGAAGATTAAGCTTGTCTTGCCAACTGGTTGTCCAAAGATTAGACTAGCCAGTATCCCTTTGCAGAGGCGCACCTCCAGTCCCTGTGATGACACCAGGACTATGGTGACTGGATGATGGATTAATTAAAGTGAAGAATATACTACTGAAAAAGATTTTTACATATCTGGATTACTTTTATTCTCTTCATTTTACTAGATGTTTGTTAATGTGTTGATGCATATTTTCTTTTGTTTGATGGATTTTAAGGAACTAATAGGTGAAAGTCAGGGTTTTGGTGATTGAATCCCTCCAACAACAGCTTACACAAACACAACAAAATGTTCAACAATTAAAGGCTGGCTTCCATTAGATTAGGGGGGGAAAAAAACAGAAGCAAGAACTACAAGCACACTAACGACATAAAACTCAAACGAAAAAAAAAAAAAACAGAAAAAAAAAATTACAAGCACATCAACAATTAACTACTCGTCGACATGCAGCCTAACATACTAGCCAGCCTCTTGTGCCACACATACCTAATTGACTAGTTTTTTGCCACGTGAGTTCCGCGGTTTGTCTTGTTCGGGTATTTGTGCCCCTTGTCAGGTGGATACCGGCCGCTATGACCCGGCTTAATTGGTTTGGGCATTTTCTTCTCTTTTTTGTGATTGTCGTTTTCATCTTCACTGTTGGAATCATCTTCTGGTGGCGGTGGTGGATGCACAATCACCATGTGTTCCTCAAGCAGCACCTCAGTGTCAAACTCTTCAAAGCACAATGGGCAAACCTCCATTGTTAAAGAGAGAGTAAAAAAGGTGGACGAATATGGGAGTATAGAAGGAGAGTTTGTAGTTGGGTACTTGGGTGGACAGTTTGAGATGAGGGGAGGGTTATTTAAAGGCGCTGTTGGGTCTCTAATTACCGTTTTTAGTTACACAGTAAGGTGCACCACGACCCCGTCCCCTTTACCCCTTTTATTCAAAGTAATTAAGCTTTAAGTTCTCATTTCTTATCGATTCCAATGCCATGCATTATTTGAAATGCAATTAAATTAATTACAATTCCTTAAGGAGGTGACAACTTCTTGGGAATCTAGATACTGGTTAGTGATTACATATCATTTCTTTCTCTCTCTCATTCACGAGCGCTCACGCGCGCGCGCGCGCACCCATCCACCCACCCCATACCAGAGCTTTCAAAAATCTCATTAATTCAAATGCATGCATATTTGAAAGTTTCCTTTAGAGGATTTCTGAATGACTACAGAGAGGAGGAAAGATATCGATATGAAAGCCTCAAAGTACTACTGTTGATTGATAAATTTTGTGTACTTATTCAGTTATTCTATCAAACCATCTACTACCAGTCTACCACACATCACACCTATCTGTTAATTTAACATACGTAATTGTTATTAATTAACGTTACGGAGTTTTTATAATATTACTGCTAAATTTATTTAAAATAATACCTAGACTACTTAAATTTTATTTTAAAAAATTATATTTGTTGCCTTGTTGGTAATAATTAAATAAGTACATATACTCCCAATTCCTTTATTTATTAATAACTATTTGAGCTATCTGGTTAATTAGGCATGAAATGAAATCAGATTTTGCTGCCTGTAATTTTATATATTTGTCATATGTCAACATATTTTATTTTTTTAAAATTTTATTTAAATAATGAAATAAAGTAAAAAAAATCAAGTAATCGGTTTAAAACCGATGATATGTATATTTTTTAAATGAAACCAATATGTTTTATGTCATTCTTCATGGAAGAAAGGAGGACCGAATGTGTATCATTTATTCAATATTGAAGGAAATGTGCCAAAGATAACTGTTTATTAATATCATCGTCCACGTTCTATTTGAACCCAACAAAAGATAGTAAAAAAAAACATTTATTATATAATCAATCATTGGATTATGTTCAGTTTTCTAATAATATTTTCTTTAAGCTATTTTTGTAAATACGTCAAATGTCGTAGCATACGTGCTTGTACCGATCAGATTAATTATTTAATTAGACATAAGCAGACTACCAATCCTTAATCTGTTTGCTACTTTATAAATTATTCATATTTTTCTATAATTTTGTAAGTAAAAACCCAAAGGATTTCTTGTTTCAAGAAAAAAAAAATTTGACAGTCCAAGGTTTTGAAAACCCGTGACACTAAATATACATAATTAATTAGGCGATATTGAATGAAACTTTATTGTTCATAGTTTATAGCAAAGAAAGAGATGGTAATAAATTTTAGGATGTTGTATAACAGGTACTGCACTAATATTAAGCACAAGAAGAGGGTTCTAGGATCGCAATTGTTTTTTTGCACAAATAATGCCACAATTTCTCTATTTTATTAATATTTCAAAATTTTAAATTCAAATTTTGAATCCGAACGATTGATCTTGCTCAATTTAACAAGCGATGTATTTTTTTTATAATTTTAGTAAATTTTCGAGTTCATTTGATACTCAATTAAGAGTAAAAAATGAACAAATGTTGTTTACAATAACATATTAATTCTAATTCGTTTATTTTCTGACCTCTTGATCGAGAATTAAATGAAGCCCAAAATTTGCAAAATTTATCTAGAAACATATTGTTGGTTAAATTAAACAAGATCAATGGTTGGAATTGAAAGTTTAATTTTCAAAATTTGAAATATCTAAAAATTAGTGAAGCTGTGGCACCAAATATTTGTGGAACTAGAACCCTCCTTATTTTAGTTTAGACATATCTTCTTATAGCAATTTTACAAGCATTAAATTACTAGTAACATGCGAATGTACCTATGAGAAAAATATTTTAACAATGTGATTTTTTTTCTAAAATAACTTTAATTATGTTTCTAAACTATACTTCTGTAAATAGAAACCTGAAAGAGAATTTTTTTGCTCCAAGTATAATAAAAATTAACGGTACTAGGCTTCTTGAAAAGCTCGTTATAATACAAAATTACAAATTAACCTAATCACTTCAAATAAAAAAAAAAAAAAACAATTGTCCATGTGTGTATTGTTGCATGTGATTGGGTTGCTCTTTTTAGAGTCTGTTGGCTCCGTTGGCAGCAGAATATTGGAAGTGATTCAAAATAGCAGATATTTATGGACATAAAAGCCTCTTTAAAAAGACTCCATCAACAAAAAGGAGGTCTATCTATTTATTATGTCCTTATGGGCATTCAAAGGGCTTATTTGTTTATTTCAAAAAAATAAAATGATTCATTTGGATTTTGGAACCTGGGTAGTATATATAGATGCATTGATGCAATTAAAAATTACAGGTTGGTGAGACGTAAATGCCAATGTAAATAACGAAATAGCTTGCAAATATATAGTAAAGCAGATTGGCATGTTTTGCATACTTCCATATAATACAAAACTACATTTCTCAATAAACAGACTTGTAGCTGCCCCAAACTCCAAAAGGATTTAGAACAAATGGTAGTGCAGAAGCACAATATATTATCTCATGTGAAATAAAAGATGAGAAGGTAAGTTCGAAGTAAGTGTGTGCAGGCTGTAAACTGATAATCGATGAAAATAATGAGCCATCATTTATTCCCAAGGCAGAGACTAGCCTTTTCAAATTTCAAACTCTGCACCTCGTAATATTTGTTCAAATTAAATTCTTCTTGATGATGATGATGATGATAATAACTATTTAGTTTATTTTAATTAATTTTAGATTATTAAGGTAATCAAACTATTATGTTTAATTATTTACTCATTAATTATTACTTAAATAATAAAAAAACATTAATTTACCTATTAATTTAACTTGAACTAGATCAAGTTGTTTCAAAACTAATTTCTACTTAAATCAGCTTGTTCAAATTATTAAAATTAGATGAATTTTTTAGGTTTCGGTATGAAATTGGTTCAAATAATATGTATTAATTAATATTAGTAATTTTTTTACTTATTGATATAGATTTTGAATTGGTCTTTCCAATCTCTCTTTTTAATAATTTTGAATTTGAGAATTCAATAACTAGTAGAGAACATCGCACGTTGCTTGATCAATTTTATTTTTTATTGCAAATAATTTCTAATTTTTTTCTATTTGATTTTTCCATTTGTATATATTTTAGTGAAATTTTTTTAAGTTCTGGTTCAATTATTCGAGTCATTCCAGACCATTTTATCTTAGAATTCATTTGAAACATGCGAGGGAGGGGGAAAGAGTGGCTATCAGTGATGACTCGCTGCATGGTTACAACCCACTGTAACACAGTAGGCCACATATAATCCGGAAGAAAATGGTGATGGAATCTCGCGCTCGGTCTAAACCTCTTGACTTAAACGCGACATGTCCAATGTTCTGTTAAAGACCTAAAGCTGTATTATTTAATTTAATACCTGTTGGTGCTGTGTTGAATTTTGGGATTTTTTAGGAGTAATTCAGGTCATTATAGTGATGAACTAGACAACTAGTCCTGCACTCCTGCTTACGGACTTCGCTTTCAAGTTGTTGTCCCAATATGGCAATATCATTTAACTCGTCTGTATTTTGTAAATGCTTTTTTTTTTAAAAAAAAAAAATTGGTCTACTTTATTGTTCACATGATCTCCAAGTGTTTGGAGGAGGATGATCAGCAGAGTTTGTAGCTAGCAGGTTGTAGTAAATTATATGACCCATAATTTCTAATGGGTCAACAGATATACTCTTAGTACATAACTGATGGGATGACTTGAACTTTTTTTTTTTTTCGCTTTTTTCTTAATACATAACTGATGGGATGGCATCTATTTATAATCAACTTAGCAAATTAAGTCGGTGTGAGAATAGAGATACTCCTAGAATATGCTTGATTGGTTCATCATTAAGCTTAGGCTTGTCATTATGTCATGGATCTCCATACATTTGTAATCTTGCGCATATTATAAATTTATACCTAGATAACTGCGTACTTCAAATGTATACCAAGATTAATAAATTTATTAAAGCGGGTGTTATGCTTCATCATATATAAATAATACATAACATTCCGTTACAATTTTAAACAATAAAAAAAAGTTAAAACATCAATTTAATTTAAACTAACGAACAAACATCAATTAGTATCAAATTTCTCAAAATCATTCTCAAGAGAACTGTGGCCCACCATTTTAGCATTACCAACTACCAACTAGTGTACTTCGTAAGTACCTTAATACGGTATCAACCAAATGTATTCTTTCTCAAATTAAAAAAAAAAAAAAAAGAAAATAAATGAAGTTCCCCTTCACGAGTTGCGCAAGTCACAAGTCCTATAGGGCTGTGCTTGTCAGAGAGAGCGACCGGCGACATCATAGACGCATTCTTATATTTTGCTGTAAATAGGTCTGGCAACTAATGGGTGTGACAGAGAAAAACAGAGAAATGCAAATGCTGATTTCACATAGCAAGACAAATTCCATATTTCTCATTTTGCTCCAGCCTAAAAAAATTCAACCTGACAGAATTAAGTGAGACTATTAATTAATTGCTTATTAATACAAAAGTTGGACTATTAGTTGCTTATTAATTCACAGATGACATGGCCTAAATATTTGAACTTAATTTTATAAGGGTAAAAAAAATGTCCTCATTAATGAAAAGACGACTCGACATTAATTAAGTGAAGTAAAATTTCTAGAGTGGGCTGTAGGATGTGGGCTGATCTAAGACATATAAACACGATGTAAAAAAGTTATATGCGTACATGATGATGATATAAGTATAACACATGCATCTATCCATGGGGTCGTTTGGATGGGCTAGGAATAGCCAATTCCTAGGAAGGAATAAGGATTTTCGTTGGGAAGTGTGTAACTTTGTGAGAGAGATGAAATTCCTAGGAATATGAAATTCCTAGGAATTGGCTATTCCTAGCCCATCCAAACGACCCCCATGATTTTAATTAGTCAGACGATACTCTGTTAATTAAATCGCTTCATGAGGTAATATGAAATAATAAAAACTGTCTTTGGACATAGTAGCTAATAATGCATTAGAAATTAAATACCCTCACTTTGTCGCCTTTCTTTCGCTTCACTTAATCATTCTTTCCTCCTAACAGCTGATGTTTTTTTTGAATAACCTAACAGCTGATGTTCTTTAATTAAAGAACCTCATATCAAGTTCATCTGTGCCCATTTAGGTAAAACAATAAAAGAATACCCTTTGTTATAATTAATATTATTAATTATTATTAATGTGGCCTATATGATTTAATCTGAACCATTTATTCCTAAAGGGTGCATTGATTTTGATGGAAAATCAATGGACCAGATTAATTCGGATTTGATCCCTTTAATAGCCTTAGTTATATATACTTAATTTCTGTCATAAAAGAGGCACCTTTTCGTTTTTAATTTCTGCCATTAAGAATTTGATAGAAAGAAGTAAAAAAACGCCATTAAGAAAGCCATCATTTAGACTAAGGAATATTAAAGAAGATCGGATATTCCGCCTATCGTCATGTCTGCTCTTCAAAGCTGTAAGTTCTAACTCATGATTTATTGATTTATATGAATTACGTGATTATTTGGGCAATTTCTGAAATATTATTATGAATTAATATTTCAATTTCTACCATTTGGTATCGGAGCGGTACGTAATTTCATATAAAATCACTACAATTTTTTTTCGGATTCTTCAATTACTGAATTTTAATAATATTTTTCGTATTTGAATCAATAATTAATGCCACTACAAAACTTAGTTTTGTATTTTTAAAACTTCTGTGTGCAATCCTTTGGAGTTGTAAAGTATTACTCATTTTATTAATTTCCTTGTTTCTTTATTTGCTTCCATTAGCGCACGTCAGAGACAAAGTGAAAAGTGGTCAATACCTTATGTGGATTGGATACAACCTGATAGTACAGATTTACCGTCCAAACTTGATCACATCCCTTAGTTTTGGCAACTTTTCGCCGACTTACGAATTTTTTCCAAAAATTGACTTATCTGGTTAAGATACAGGGAGGACGAAAGTTTTTACACCAAGATTGTATAGCATCCGCACTAATGCTTTTCCCCTCCTATTCTTTACGCGTTTTGTCCTGGAGCCCACTCTCACAATTTAGGAATCTGTAAATCATGTCCCCATAGTCTAATACTTATACTACTCACGTGACTTTATAAAGTGAATTTTGCTTTTCACTTTTAGACTATCATTTACGTATATGATTAGTTAATTAATAAATATTATTATGTAAATATTTAAACCGTAATTATTTTAGTATGGTTTTATATGTGGTAATATTTAATTAAGTATATGATTTTTATATTATATATATCAAGTAACCCAACGGAACTATGTTATATATAATTTATTATCATATATATTACTTATAAATTTACTTTTAATATCTGGTCGTTATCAATTTTACAAACTTTAATTGTGACTGCCATTTTATTAAAAATGAATTATGTTTTACATTATGTTTACTGTATTACAATTATGCTTTACATTTAATAAATTATAAATGTCAATTTTACCAACTTTAATTGTCAAATATAATTTATTAAATGAATTTCGTCTCATATTCAATTTATTTCTGCCCAACGGTGATATGAATTGATTTTAATGGATCAACTATTAAACCTGAAATATTAATTGGCGTTTTATTATTTCAGATTAATTAATTATTAGTCCCCTAATTATAGTTGATATAATTTATTTAATTTTATATGTTTGTGGATTTTAGTTAATAGTAAGCATTTTATTTGTCATGAATTTGCAGCATTGAGCAATATCAGTACTCAAATGTCTGGAATAACATTACTAAATGGTACTAATTTTTCAACTTGGAAAGAGCAAATTGAGATATGTCTTGGTGTTCTTGAAATGGACCAAGCATTACGTATGGATAAACTTGAGAAACCAAAGGATGATGCTGCAGATGATGAAAAAACTGCTTATGCCAAATGGGAGCGTTCTAATCGCATGTCTCTCATGATTATGAAAAGCACCATTTCTTTGGCAATTCGGGGTGGCATCCCTGAAAAGAATGCTGCTGGTGAACTCTTTACTGCTAGAGAATTTTTAGCCTCTGTTGAGGAGCAGTTTAAGAGTACATCAAAGGCTAATGCAAGTGCTCTCATAATGAAAATGCTCACTACCAAGTATAATGGGACTAGCGGTGTACGTGAACATATCATGATGATGAATGATATGGCCGCAAAATTAAATGGCATGGATATGGCAATTTCTGAAGGGTTTTTGGTTCATTTCATTATGACTTCTCTTCCTGCTCAATTTGGTCCTTTCAAGATCAATTATAACACGCAGAAAGAGAAGTGGAAAATGAGCGAATTGATTGCCATGTGTGTTGAAGAAGAAGAAAGGATTAAGATTGAAAAACCTGACTTTGCACATGCTGCCATTGAAAGTCCAAAACAGAAAAAGAATAATGGTAAAGGAAAGAATAAGATTGATATGGTTCCTGGTGTTAACAAAGCAAGTACATCTGGTACAAAACGTGCTCCTAAGTGCAATCACTGTAAGAAACCTGGACACGTAAGGAAGGAATGTACCAAGTTCAGGGCATGGCTTGCCAAGAAGGGTAATGATTTAAATTATATGATTTGTGAATCTCTTTTAATTGATGTTCCCTTAAATACGTGGTGGGTTGACACTGGTGCCTCTGTGCACATTACGAACTCATTGCAGGGATTCCTTTCCGTGAGGATGCTGGAAAAGGGAGAAAGGAAACTTAAAGTTGCTAATGGATTAGAGGCTGAAGTGGAGGCCGTAGGAACTCTTCGTTTAGTCTTGAAGAGTGGCTTTATTCTCTATTTACATGATGTAGTTTATATTCCTAGTGTGATTAGGAATTTAATTTCTGTTTCTAGACTTGATGCGTGTGGTTTTATGTTTCAGTTTGGAAATAATGAGTTGAGACTATATCATAACTCTAAGTTTGTTGGTTCTGGATTATTATGTGACAATCTATATAAATTATGTTTGGATTCTTCTTTTTCTGATTCTTTATTATCCCTGAATGTTAATTGTGTTGATCATAAACGTGGCACAAAGAGAAATCGTGATGTTGGATGTTCTTCCAAATTATGGCATCGCAGATTGGGTCATATTTCAAGAGATAGAATGCAACGTCTCATTAAAAATGAAATTCTCTCAACATTAGATTTTTCTGATTTTGAAAACTGTGTTGAATGTGTTAAGGGAAAATTTGTTAAGGGAAATAAGAAAGGAGCCACTCGAAGTGGGGGACTATTGGAATTAATTCACACCGATATATGCGGTCCTTTTCCCACTCCGAGTCTCAATGGACACAAATCATTCATTACTTTTATTGACGATTACTCACGCTATGCTTATGTGTACTTAATTTCTGAAAAATCTGAGGCACTAGACAAATTTAAGATTTTTAAGGCTGAAGTTGAAAATCAGCATAATCTTAAAATTAAAGTAGTGCGATCAGATAGAGGCGGTGAGTATTATGGTAGGCACACCGACTTGGGTCACAGTCTAGGTCCATTTGCTTTGTTTCTTCAAGAAAGTGGTATTATTCATCAGTTCTCTATGCCAGGTGATCCTCGGCAAAATGGAGTGGCTGAAAGGCGTAATCGTACATTAATGGATATGGTACGAAGTATGATATGCAATACCACTTTACCAGAATTTTTGTGGTCCGAGGCTTTAAAAACAGCCACACATGTTCTCAATCGTGTTCCTAGTAAATCTGTTCCAGCAACACCTTATGAATTGTGGACTGGAAGAAAACCACAACTAGGATACTTACGTGTGTGGGGCTGTCCTGCTGAAGCAAAAGTCTGCAATCCACATATTAAGAAATTAGATTCCAAAACCGTTAGTTGTTCTTTCATAGGTTATCCAGAGAGGTCCAAAGGTTTTAGATTTTATTGTCCCTCGCATACCACTAGAATAGTTGAGACAAGACATGCAGTATTTTTTGAAAATGGCAACATCAGTGGGAGTAATGAAAAACAAGCTATAAATCTCGATGAAGAAGACCGAATTTATATTCCAACTTCGGTCATTTCGGAGGCTACAAGTTATGTTTCTCCATTATCACTAAATGAAGGTACTAATGTTAGTAATGTTTCTAACAATGAAGAAGTACCTTTGCTGCCACAAGAACCTTTGCGCAAGTCGCAAAGGGAACGAAAATCTGCAATACATGATGATTATGTTGTATACCTTACTGAAGAAGGTGGCGATATAGGACATGGAGATGATCCTATCTCCTTTAAGGACGCCATGAAGAGTGATAAGTCATCTCAGTGGCTGGAAGCCATGAATGATGAGATGAACTCAATGCAACAAAATGATGTATGGGACCTTGTTGAGTTACCTAAAGGTGTTAAACCCGTAGGATGTAAATGGGTTTACAAAACTAAAACTGATTCTCATGGTAACATCGAAAGATACAAGGCCCGACTAGTTGCTAAAGGCTTTACGCAACAAGAAGGTATACATTATGATAATACTTTTTCTCCTGTCTCAAAGAAAGATTCATTAAGAATTGTTTTAGCTCTTGTAGCTCATTATGATCTCGAGTTGCATCAAATGGACGTGAAAACTGCATTCCTTAATGGTGACTTGCATGAAGAAATTTTCATGAGACAACCTGAAGGTTTTGTTGTCAAAGGCAAGGAACATATGGGCTGCCGGTTGAAACGATCAATTTATGGGTTAAAGCAAGCTTCAAGGCAGTGGTATCTCAAGTTTGATGAAGTCATAACGGACTTTGGATTTAAAGAAAACACATTTGATCAATGCATATATCTCAAGGTTAGTGGGAGCAGATTTATTATTCTCGTTTTGTATGTGGATGACATTTTAATAGCGAGCAGTGATTTAGACATGTTGTACGAGACCAAACGTTTTCTTTCAACGAAATTTGAAATGAAGGATCTTGGTGAAGCCTCTTATGTTATAGGCATTGAAATCCACCGTGATCGGTCTCGTGGTCTCTTAGGTTTATCACAAAAGACATATATCGAGAAAATGCTCAAGCGCTATAAAATGCAAAATTGTTCTCCAAGTGTTGCTCCCATTTTCAAAGGTGACAAATTCAGCAAGACTCAATGTCCCAAAACTGAATCAGAACGTAAGCAAATGGAAAAGAATGAGTATGCTTCGGTTGTTGGAAGCTTAATGTATGCTCAAGTTTGCACACGTCCTGATATTGCATTTATAGTTGGCATGCTAGGCCGATATCAATCAAATCCAGGTCTGGATCATTGGCGAGCTGCTAAGAAAGTTTTACGCTATTTGCAAGGGACTAAAGACTACATGCTTACTTACAGAAAGTCCGATAACCTTGAGGTCATTGGTTATTTAGATTCGGACTTTGCTGGATGTGTTGACACGAAGAAATCCACATCAGGATACATATTCATGCTTGCAGGGGGACCAATTTCATGGAAGAGTGCCAAACAGTCCTTAGTTGCATCTTCCACTATGCAAGCAGAATTTGTGGCGTGTTTTGAAGCTACTGGTCAAGCTGTTTGGTTGAAGAATTTCATACCTGAACTTCAAGTTATTGAGAGTATTGCAAGACCACTTACGCTATTTTGTGATAATGAGGCTGCTGTTTTCTTTTCTAAAAACAACAAGTCCAGCGGTGCTACTAAATGGATTGACATCAAGTATCTTGTTGTTAGAAAGAAAGTCAAGGATAATATTATTGTCATACAACACATCAATACAAGAGCTATGTTAGCTGATTCTCTAACAAAAGCACTACCACCTACTCTTTTCAAAGAGCATGTAGCCGGCATGGGTTTGGTTAGTGACTTGTGATGTTGTAATGAACAATAATGTATTAATTAAATTATGTATTGAAGCTTCATTTATTTATTGACTGAATTTATAATGTTTGCTTATTTCTTATGTTGCGCATTAATGTAATTTATATAAGCAAATATACTTATGTGGATCGAATGAATTTAATTAACCATATGTTGGAAAGAATGCCACTTCTATAATTAATAGGGATCAAATAACAATAATTGTTATTTTGATTATATTAGTTTAGTTTGGTATTTCTAACTGAACAAGGTTTAAGTTTTATTGGCCAATTATGAATTTGTGTTTCATTACGATATTTTATAGGCCAAGTGGGAGAATGTTATAATTAATATTATTAATTATTATTAATGTGGCCTATATGATTTAATCTGAACCATTTATTCCTAAAGGGTGCATTGATTTTGATGGAAAATCAATGGACCAGATTAATTCGGATTTGATCCCTTTAATAGCCTTAGTTATATATACTTAATTTCTGTCATAAAAGAGGCACCTTTTCGTTTTTAATTTCTGCCATTAAGAATTTGATAGAAAGAAGTAAAAAAACGCCATTAAGAAAGCCATCATTTAGACTAAGGAATATTAAAGAAGATCGGATATTCCGCCTATCGTCATGTCTGCTCTTCAAAGCTGTAAGTTCTAACTCATGATTTATTGATTTATATGAATTACGTGATTATTTGGGCAATTTCTGAAATATTATTATGAATTAATATTTCAATTTCTACCACCCTTGCCTTTAGGTTTCTAGCATTTTTTTTTTAAAATAATAATGTAGAATGATATCGTTAGTGTTATAATATATAGAATTGATAAGGAATAGTACTAATTTGATTAACGATTAATTATGAGTGATAGATGTTTAAAATTGTTGCTAATCAAGCTCTTCTGCTATATCAATAAAAAAAATTGAATGGGCGATTTTGACATTTCAAATTAATATGCTAATCTCCGTAATTTTTATTTATTTATTTTTTTTAAGAAAGCTTTCTCCGAAATGTTAGGTGTAGTTCATTTAACTTTTCCTTTTGTAATTTTGACTTTTCTTTAATGCAACGCAAAGAGAGAGAGAGAGAGACATATAGTAAGTGAGGTGGAGAGAGTAAGATGCTACGTGATGCCCAGAGATCAAAATCGACCTTCTTTTATACAGAGAGAGAGAGAGAGACACACACACAGTAAGTTGAGAGTGATCAATAGCTACGCACAAAAAACTATGAATATTTTGACCAAATTTTAATTTTTGGACTGACCTAGCACCTCTGATGCTGACTTCTGCACGAAAAATAAGCTAGGCACTCATCTTATTCTTTATGAAGTTTATCTCTTTTAATTAATTTTCTCAGCTCTTTAGAAATTTACTTTTTAATTGAGGCTTCAATTTATATAGAATGTATTAGATCAATATATGTTGCCTCATGTATATTATTTACATTTTCTTTTAATTAACCTGAGTTGACTTGCATATGGTCTAACTTTCTTTTTTTTTTCTGAACAATATAGAAACCCACAATTTTAAAACAAAAAAAAAATGTTAGAAAACTACAAGATAGAATAGGCTACTGATTTTTAGATTAGGTTAGTTCTAGGTGTTATAATTTCTCATGATTTCTTGTATGGGTAGCTAGGTTTGAACCTTTCGTTTTCATCTTTTAGCCTACTTAACATTGCTTATTTTAATTTCCGGTCACATGTGTGATTGTATAATGTTAACTGCTTTTTTTTTCCCAAAAATAAAGTGATCTGGAGATCACCTCATGATGTTAACGGTTATGAATGATGAAGGCGATTGTTTTGTCCATCAATGAATTTTCATAGCATTACTTTGCTACCTGAATTTCGGTTATTGATTATTGTTTACTGAATGATTATGCTATATCAAATAAAATAATTACGCACCAAAGACTATATATATGACATTTTAATGAAATAACAGAACGTTCATAGAAGATCCGATAGAAACTTGTACTTGTTTTGCGTTCGGACTTGGGACTCCTCTATATAGTTATGAGTAATATCTGACTGACAAAAAGAACAATTATGAGCATTTGACTGTTAAAAAAAACAATTATGAGTATCTTTAATTTGTCTCTTGAAAGACCTCTCAAGTACTCAATACTGTACAGTTTACTGCGCGCAAAAAAAAAATAAATAATAAAATAAAAATAATGAAAAGTAATCTTCAAAAAAACATAATGAAAAGTAAAAAATACTATACGCTTAACACTTGGAGTAACAAATGTATATATTTTACAATTTTTACTAGAGTAAGAGCAACGCGTAATAATAATTATGTAATTTGACCCTATCAACAGTATATCTTATAAATTTGGGACAAATTGAAAACTTAATTAAGGTATCCCATATGTTATAAGAATAATACCACAAGTTTAAACTTAGTTACTATTGCATTAATATTCCATTTACATATATAGATATATATCAAATATCTAGTGAAATTGCATACCTATAACTTACACGTCAATACATTTACGCTGTATGTTCAAATACATATAGGATTCTTATTTTGGATTAATTATACATTCAAGTCGGGAAGTATTATATCAGTTCAATTATATTTGAACTAAGGTTTTATGTAACTGATGATAATCTTATATTAGTAACACCTTAACGCTATATATTATTGTACACTATATATTATAAGATAATATAGCAAATAAAGTAAAATAACACAGCGTTTAATTATGTGACAATAACTAATTGCAACATCAATGGCAAACACGACCAAACCATGTCCATAATAAAAGGAATTTTACCTACCTATTGTCTATTGATTACAAAATCTAGCAAATTCGAACAAATTGCATTTTATAAATATAAATCATTATGATGCATAATAAAACAAATAAATCCGACCAATAAAACCTTATTCTTTTATCAAATAATGTTTACTTACGCAATTTAATCTGAACTGGAATATATTCTTTCGTCCCTTAATTTTTCAGAAAAGAAAACAAAATCAAGTCCATTAGATGCGATGCCGAGTTTTGGGAGAGAGCTAACAAAGCTGAAGAATTCCAGCGATAAAATAGGCCGTGCCGACTTTAGATGGATATTAGCTAATGCAAATGTGAAATATGCTAGGATGCAGTGTGGACTTGTTGATAGCAAGTTCTTACCATTTGGTAAAAAGAACAATTTCAAAGCAAGCTTCTGATGCCATTATAAAGGACTGAAGGATATTTCTACTTCGAATAAAAATGAACCATCGAACCAAAAAAATTATTTTGTTGTTGGGTTCTAGTAACTTTTATAGTTTTATTATTGTTTGTTGTCGCCGCAGCCTTCTTTTTATTTATTTAACATTCATTTTGAAAGAGCTGCCAGAGCCATCGGTTACAATTAATTAAGGAAATGTCATAAGACGCACGAACCAAATTAAATCACCAGGATATTTAACATTATCAAACCAACATGATTTTAATTTGATCCTAACAGACGAAATTGGAAATAATTCTTCATAGTTACTTGTCAAAGAATATAATAAATAAACTAACAATATGCAAAAGTTGCCATGAAATGAAAATTTCTAGCATTTTACATTCAGTAATTTATGGTATACGATAGGTTTCTTTCATTCTACATGATCAGTACAACTTCTGCAATGCAATAAAATCGTACGGCCACCATCTAATGTAAATCACAGATAGAAAAAACCCAACATTAAACAACCAGTTAAAAACCAGATTTGGGGTTGAGTGGAAATGCCAACAAAAAACACAAAACAAAACAAAAAAAGATAGGAGTTCAGTGAAAATGCCAAATAAACATGAGTAATGCTAGAGTCAAACTTGGTCCGTCAAACGCGATCGTATCTCAATTTTTAAAATTAGTTAAGTTTAGAATCGTGTTTGACGTCAAATGTATTTGATTCTAGCATTACTCAATAAACATATATTATTCTCTCTTTTTTTCTTAATCTTAAACACAACTGCAACTAGAGGTGTCAAACGTGGTAAACGAAAACGGAATAGGCGATTTCGTTTACAGTTTCATTAAGATAACAATACGATTTCGCTACCTCGTTTAAACGGCATGTACAAAATATGCGATTTCAATAAACGGCATGTGTTATTTTGTTCCAGCTTCTGTTTCGTTGCCGTTCCATTTATCGAAACGCAACGAAATCAGCAATCGTTATTCGTTTCGTTAATTTTTAACGCAACAGCAAAATGCCAAACGCCATTCATTGACAGGCCTACCTACAACTCTGCAAAGCAAAGACTCGTCTTTATTCCCAAGTAATTATGCTTGTTATCAGCGTGTCCCTTGTAAACCGAATTAAGATCTGGTGCACAGTGCAGTGCACCCATTCCAACCGTCTGATCTATGATGGGTGCCCCGTGAATTATACCAGATTAATAGGCTTGAAAAAATTCAATCGTCGATATCAGATCGGACGGTTAGGATGGGTGCGCTGCACCGTGCCGCGCGGCTCGTCTTTTCATGGTTTTCAATCTATCCACCTCGTAATTTTGGCGCATTTGAATTTGAGAATTAACTAGTGAATGCATCGTGCTTCGCAGGATGTATGGTATTTTTTTTCAATTTTTTTTTTGTTCTGACAAAATTTTCAAAGGACGAATACTTATCTTTGATCATTTTTCTTTGTTTATTATGCTCTACAAAAGTATATATTTTTTTTATGGAAATATTATTATAGTGTTTGTCTTAGACATCAATAATTTGTTTAGTTTATGAGCAAAATAATTTGAGAGTTAAATTTTTTTTGTTTCTTTGCTATTATCCAATTTTGTAGGTTTTATTACAAGGATGTATATAGAGAGATAAATTAGAATCTGTAAAATGCATGAACTTATAAGCTTTTTTTGTTTTCTTCTTTGAAAGCAGCAATGTGCGTATTCTTTTCCCAATAGTTTTTTAAGTAACATTAGGAGAGATTTGAATGGCAAATAACCAATCAAGCATTGCGAAAGAAATTTAGAAGAAGAAAAAAAGAGCCCATCATCTAAGAATGTTTAAAAAGTCTTATTTTAAACCAACTAGTTGTACACAATTTCAAGGAGGAAAAAAGAAATCAAATTCTTTATAAGTCTCACTACGGCAAAAAAGAGTTTTAGCACCAGTTATTTTGAATAACCGGTGTTAAAAAGAATCAGTGGCATAATTGAAAATTAATTGAACTTTTTAGCATCGGTTCTTAGAAATTAATAGATTAAAAAAATAAAAATATATATAGGTGAAAATAATTTGAACCGGTTTTAAGGAGTAACCGGTGCAAATGTTTTCTCAGTTTAGCACCGGTTATTATATAATAACCGGTTCTAATAACATTTGAAGTGGTTATTATGTCATAACCGTTGCAAATGTGATAAAATATTTACACCGGTTTTCTAGAATAACCGGATCAAAATTTTTAAATATTTTTATTTTTTTTCCCGATAACTTGTCTGCCTCATTTTTGTTGGTTCATGTAATTCATTTCCATCAAGCATATGTTAAATATTTCTTATTGACTTTTATAACTAGCTGAAATAGAGTTTTTGTGCGCCACTTTGCTTCAAAAATATATATTGACTTTTTATAACTAGTTGAAATAGAGATGAAAGATGAAACCATAGAATTAAACAAATCGTTTTGTGTTCATTATTAAGAATCATGTCTGTTGTTAGTACAGAGTTTATATTTATGAAATTTTGAATCTATAAGAATCAGTCAAACGGTGCTTGTAATTCAGTGCATTTCAACCAAAAAAAAAAAGTTTGTTAGAAGATTAACGATTTGGAATAAATAGTTACCAAAAATAACCGTTCAAAAAATTTACTAAATGTAAAGAGAGAGAACGATTTGGAATAAATAGTTACCAAAATGAACCGTTCAAAAAATTTACTAAATGTAAAGAGAGATTATGTAACATGCATGATTTCTAAAAATTCAACTGTTTTAATCTAATGTTAATTAAATTTCAATATTGTCGATATATATCAGACTAGAATAATTATGAGTGAATCAGCAGCTATCTTGAATAATAATTAATTTTCAAAAAAAAAAACAATAAATAATTTTCCCAAAAAAAAAAACCACTACCGAAATTAGCATGATTGAATTCATGTAGTAATGCCAGATCTAGATCTAAAAATTAATCCCTTAATCAAGTAATTTAATTCAATGCTGACTATTACCCAAAAAATGTGATTGTGTGACGTACTGACGTGTAAGGAGAGAAAACAAAGAGTCAAGGACAGGAGTTGTATGCATCTTACCTTTGCTTGTACATATTATATTTCTTCATTTTTAAAAAAAAATATAATTATAGTATGATAACTAATTTCTTCAATTAGGAAAAATAGTATACTTTATTTATGAATTATTATAGTTTCAATTTCCACATCCAAGCTCAAATACTTGATTCTAATCAATGACAAAAAAAGAGTATCTTTATTAATTTTAATTTCAATTTTAAAATCTGGATTCTAAAAATAAATTATAAATTTTTTTATAAAAAAAGAGTACAGAGGATCATAAAATAGTGAACAAGATTGATAAAAAAAAGTGATGGTACAAAATATATATGTATATAGTGATCAAAATGTACTCATTTGTTTTATTAGGATTACTCAGATTGAATGTTGAAATTGTACATACGTTCATTTATATACATAGTAGACATAGACTCTATATCAAATTTTCGTTCAAGTTAAAAACTTTTTCGGTTTTCCATCAAATAGTTATAAATATCAATGATTTGAAATTATAAAATCATAATAAACTTTAGAAGATATCATTTTTCTGAAATTTAATTATGGATTACTATTTTTTTTATCCGATAATCTTTGCTTTTAACTTACTGCCAAATGAACCATAGGTTTAGTAATATTTTCTATGTACACATAATGATATATCTAGAGATGCATTCATTTTAATTTTGAAAATAAACTAAAAATGTGAAATAATATTGACTGCCTTTTTTTATTATGATTGATTAAAAAACGATGGCGACACATATGTATGATTTGGGAAAAAAAATATGATATATTTCATAGATGTCCAAATTATATTAATTAAAAGAGAGTATAAAGGATCACAATACAATGGTCAAAGATTGCAATGGAAGTTCTCTATTTATGGACTCATATTTAATATCTATTTATAAAAGAGTAGGTTTTTTATGCCACAATTTTTTGGTGCCGCAAATGTCATAAGTCTCTATTTCATGAATAATTTTAAAATTAAAAAAAAATTCAAACGGCTGATCTTGTTCAATTTAACGTGTGATCTACTTTTATGAAATTTAATATTCATTTGATACTTGATCAAAAGACAATAATATGAATGTATTAGAATTAATTTGCTATGGTTAATAAGATTTGTTCATTTTGAGTCTCTTGATCTAGCATCAAACAAACACCAAATTTTACAAAAAAATATGGAAACGCATAGCGCGTTAAATAGAACAAGATCAATAGTTTAGTTTTTCATGAAATATAGAACTTGTGGCATTTGTGGTACCAAGAAGTTGTGGCACCGGAACCCTACGCTTGATAAAATTTGTCACAATAATTGTCAAAAATATCAAATTTTATATGAAAAAAATAATATTTTGTAATTATATAGATAATAAAAATCTAATTCAATAATTTGAATCGTAATTCGAATTTAAATCTTAGAAAAAATTTATTATATCATGAACAAATGATTTTAAAGTTATGCATCAATAAGGTGTAATGAAACCCGTTAGTAAAAATTTCATTACAACATGTTTATTGACTAAAAAAATATTATTATTGAAATATAATAATTAATAACAACCTAAAAATAGGTAGCCTCCTAACTATTTCATTTTCGACTATGGACTTATCCGGGCCATTGGTTCTATGTTTATATCCATAAATTATATGGACCGTTTGATATCTTCTTTCGGACTCCAAACTCCTTCCTCAATTTACTTTATTGTTTCTGTCCATTCTCATTTTTGAGTCCGGCCTCCACTCTCTTTCTAACTCAGCTAGGATTTTTGCGCCTTGGAGAATATCCGAGGCAGCCGCCTACCTCTCCCTCGAATCCGATCATTTGAATATGCTTCATCTTTCTCGTTGCTTACTCAATTCACAAATCTGCCATGGCCTCATAAGTCCGATTTGTGCGCAACCTAGATCTAGTTTCTCATCCCCTCGACTATCTAGCTGGCGGTGCAAGGAAGTGGCGGCGTTGCAAGGAACCTCCTCTCTCGTCACTTCTAGGTCGCGAGGCGAGGCGGTGCAAGGAAGTGGCGGCGGTTGAGGCGGTGGCTCGAAATGGAGGAGGAAGTCTCGTCACTCTCTCTCTCATTTGCTTACTGTTATTGAGGTATGCATTGAAAAATTTATATTTTAAATTGTTGATTTGGCCTCTTTTAATTTTGGAGTCCTTTGTGATATAGAAAGTTGAATTTCGATTTAATTTCTGATGTATTATTAGTTGGATTGTTGATTTGGCCTCATTTAATTTTGGAGTGCTTCTTGATTATAACCTTTTTCATGTCCAACATGTGTATAAAATATATACATGCATGTAGGATTAAACATAGAGTATGAAATATATACAATCAAGTAGATAAAGTGGTAAAATTTTGAGCTGTTCCAACTGTTTCTGGATGTGGTGATTAAACAACAGACACGAGAGATGCATTTTGTTTATTTTGTTTAGGTGTTCGATTTAATTTCTGATAGTCTGGTAAGAAGATGAGGCGTTTCTGGAATATTCATGGGAAATAAAGTTTGGTGTCCTAGTTTGAAATACTATTTCCTTTCTTTTCTGATATGCTAATTTGTGAATAAAGAAACATGAATTTGTCTCTGAATGGTCTTTAGGCATATATACAACTTTTAACTTACTTGAATGTTCATTTGTGGTTTATATTTGTCATTGACATGATTATACTGATAGAAATTTCATTTATTTCATTAAATGCATGCAGGTTCTTCCACCAGGTCCAGATCGGTATCTTGATAGCGAAATTGATGAGGTTGGAGAGATGTTTGCCAAGTTCATGAGGACAATTATTTGATTTTGTATTATTATGATCTATGCTTATATGTATAATCCAATTTTTTTTAAAAAATAAGATATGAACCATGTTCTAGACAGTATAAAGAGTTTAAATATAGATTCTTGTGATAAAATGACTTAGATTGAATCAAGAAACGAATGAAATGCTCGTATGATACACAGAATTGCATTATTAGAACTTTATATACGTAATTATTATGTATAATCTAATCTTTTTGAATAAATAAGATATGAATGATATTTTAGGCGGTATAAAGACTTTAAATATAGATTATTTTGATGAAATGATTTTGAATTAATCCAGAAACTATCGAAATACTCAAATGATACTGGGAATTGCCTTATTTGCACTTTATATGCGTAATTACTATGTATAATCCAATCTTTTTGAATAAAGAAGTTATGAATCATATTCAAAACAGTATTAAAGAATTCAAATGTAGATTATTTTGATGAAATGACTTACAATTAATCCATAAATGATTGATATACTCAATGAAGCTCAAAATTGCATTATTTGCAATTTATATGCGTAATTACTATGTATAATCCAATTTTTTTAAATAAATAAGATATGAAAGTTATTCTAGGCAGTATAATGAGTTTACATGGAGATTATTGTGATGAAATGACTTAGAATGAATCCAAAAACGATTGAAATGCTCAAACGATGCTCAGAATTGCATTTTTGCACTTTATATGCGTAATTAATACGTATAATCCAATCATTTTCAATAAATAAGATATGAAAAATATTCTAGGCATTGTAATGAGTTTAAATGTAGATTATTGTGATGAAATTACTTAGAATGAATCCAGAAATGATTGAAATGCTCAAATGATGCTCAGAATTTCGTTTTTGCAATTTATATGAGTAATTACTATGTATAACCCAATCTTTTTAAATAAACAAGATACGAAAGATATTCTAGACAGTATAAAGAGTTGAAATGTAAATTATTGTGATGAAATGACTTAGAATGAATCCACAAATAATTAAAATGCTCAAATGATACTCAGAATTGCATTATTTGCACTTTATATGCGTAATTACCATGTGTAATCCAATCTTTTTTAATAAATAAGATATGAACCAAATTCTAGACATTATAAAGAGTTTAAATACAGATTAATGTGATAAAATGACTTAGAATGAACACAGAAACGATTGAAATGGTCGAATGATACTCTAGAATTGCATTATTTGCATTTTATATGCATAATTACTCTGTATAATCCAATGTTTTAGAATAAATACGATATGAATCATATTCTAGACATTATAAAGAGTTTAAACTTATATTACTGTGATTAAATGACATAGAATGAATCCAGAAACGATTGAAATGCTCAAATGATACTCAGAATTGCATTATTTGAACTTTATATGCGTAATTACTATGAATAATCCAATCTTTTTGAATAAATAAGATATGAATGATATTCTAGGCAGTATAATGAGTTTAATGAAAATTGTTGTGATGAAATGACATAAAATGAATGCAGAAACTATTAAAATGCTCGAATGATGCTCAGAATTGCATTATTTGCACTTTCTATGCGTAATTACTATGTATATTGCAATCTTTTTGAATAAATAAGTTGTGAATGATATTCATAATCCAATCTTTTTGAATAAATAAGTTGTGAATCATATTCTAAATAGTATGAAGAGTTCAAATATAGATTAGTTTGATGAAAGGACTTAAAATGAAACCATAAACAATTGAAATGTTTGAATGATACTCAGAATTGCATTATTTGCTTTTTATTTGTGTAATTACTATGTATAATCCAATCCTTTTGAATAAATAAGTTATGAAAGATATTCTAGGCAGTATAATGAGTTCAAATGTAGATTGTTGTGATGAAATGACTTAGAATATGAATTGAGAAACGATTGAAATGCTCAAATGATACTCAGAATTGCATTTTTACACTTTATATGCGTAATTACTATCTATAACCCAATCTTTTTGAATAAATAAGATACGAAAGATATTCTAGACAGTATAAAGAGTTGAAATGTAGATTATTGTGATGAAATGACTTAGAATGAATCCACAAACGATTGAAATGCTCAAATGATGCTCAGAATTGCACTATTTGTACTTTGTATGCATAATTACTATGGGTAATCCAATCTTTTTGAATAAATAAGATATGAACAAAATTCTAGACAATATAAAGAGTTTAAATATAGATTATTGTGATGAAATGACTTAGAATGAACACAGAAACGATGGAAATTGTCAAATGATACTTAGAATTACTTTATTTGCAGTTTATATGCATAATTACCTTGTATAATCCAATGTTTTTGAATAAATATGATATGAATCATATTATAGACATTATGGAGAGTTGAAATTTATATTGTTGTGACGAAATGACATAGAATGAATCCATAAACGATTGAAATGCTTGAATGATACTTAAAATTGCATTATTTGCTATTTATTTGTGTAATTACTATGTATAATCCAATCCTTTTGAATAAATAAGATATGAAAGATATTCTAGGCACTATAATGAGTTTAAATGTAGATTATTGTGATGAAATGACTTAGAATATGAATCCAGAAACGATTGAAATGCTCAAATGATGCTAAGAATTGCATTTTTGCACTTTATATGCGTAATTACTATGTATAACCCAATCTTTTTGAATAAATAATATACGAAAGATATTCTAGGCAGTATAAAGAGTTGAAATGTAGATTATTGTGATGTAATGACTTAGAATGAATCCACAAACGATTGAAATGCTCAAATGATGCTCAGAATTGAATTATTTGCACTTTGTATGCGTAATTACTATGTATAATCCAATCTTTTTGAATAAATAAGATATAAACCAAATTCTAGACAATATAAAGGGTTTAAATATAGATTATTGTGATGATATGACTTAGAATGAACACAGAATCGATTGAAATGGTCAAATGATATTCTAGAATTGCATTATTTGCACTTTATATGCATAATTAGCGTGTATAATCCAATGTTTTTGAATAAATACGATATGAATCATATTATAGAAATTATAGAGAGTTTAAATTTATATTATTGTGATGAAATGACATTGAATCGAAAAATGATTGAAATGATCAAATGATACTCAGAATTGAATTGCATAATTACTATGTTTAATCCAATCTTTTTGAATAAATAAGACATGATCCAAATTTTAGACTGTATAAAGAGTTTAAATATAGATTATTGTGATGAAATCACTTATAATGAACATCGAAATGATTGAAATAGTCAAATGATGTACATAATTGCAATATTTGCACTTTATATGCGTAATTAGCGTGTATAATCCAATCTTTTTGAGTACATAAGATATGAACCATATTCGAGACAGTATAAAGAGTTTAAATTTATCTTATTGTGATGAAATGACATAGAATGAATCGATAAACGATTGAAATGCTCAAATGAAATGCAGAATTGCATTATTTGAACTTTATATGCGTAATTAATATATATCATCCAATTATTTTGAATAAATAAGTTATCAAAAATATTCTAGGCAGTATAATTAGTTTAAATGTAGATTATTGTGATGAAATGACTTTGAATGAATCCAGAGATTTTTGTAATGCTCAAATGATGCTCAGAATTGTATTATTTGAACTTTATATGCGTAATTATTATGTATAATCCAATATTATTTAAAAAAATAAGATATGAAAGATATTATAGGCAGTATAATGAGTTTAAATGTAGATTATTGTGATGAAATGACTTACAATAAATCCAGAAACGATTGAAATGCTCAGATGATGCTCAAAATTGCATTATTTGCACTTTATATGCGTAATTATGATGTATAATCCAATCTTTTTCAATAAATAAGATATGAACCACATTCTAGACAGTATAAAGAGTTTGACTGTAATGAAATGATTTATAATGAATGCAGAAACGATTTAAATGCTCAAATGATGCTCAGAATTGCATTATTTGCACTTTATATGCATAATTATTTTGTATAATCCAATCTTTTCCAATAAATAAGATATGAACCACATTCTAGACAATATAAAATGTTTAAATGTTAATAATTGTGATGAAATCACTTAGAATGAATCCAGAAATAATTGAAATGCTAAAAGAATACTTAGAATTGCATTTTATATGCGTAATTACTATGTATAATCAAATATTTTTTAATAAATAAGATATGAACCATATTCTAGACAGTATATGTTAGAGTTGTGTCCTAGAAGTCAATATTTAATGACTTAATTTCTTAGTTTATGTTATTGATGATATTTAATCATTTGTTCCTAGAGTTTATTACTGACAGATCATTCAGGTTGAGGATCTGAATTGTAGATCTCTGTGGATCATTCATTAGAATGACAGTAATAAATCTAAATCGTCCGTAATCTTGATAATTAACAAGGAACATTAATTATCATAAAAGATTAGTATACAAGTTAAGTGATGATTAAGTTCTACAAATCATAGGTAAGGAGTTACCAACTTAATTGCATATGTATATGTTATTAGAACATAGTACATGACATGACCCAATGAAATAAACATATGGATTGTGTTATGTATCATTGTTTATTTCATATGAGTTTGATTCTAAGTTTGAGATGGTTCAACTTTTCCACATGAGGATAGGTTCAATAAATATCGTCTACCGTTGATTCCTGATAAGGGCTGCTATACGGACTTTATTTATGTTCTCTTGAATTGTGGGGGGGAAAAGTTGTTCATCAAGAAAACCGTATGTCCCTCATTAATTCACTTAGTGAGTGATGATATCTGTTTGGGCTCCTTGATGGAGTTAGATTGTTTGGCCAACTTGTACAATCAACTCTAGATCAAGAAATGTATAATCTGCAAGAATGACACATTCCTATCTTGGATTATACAGTGATATCATGTGACATAAGAATCAGACAAGGAGATACTTTTATTTCTTATGCAGGATTGAAATATTGTAGCAGTACATTATTTATGCGAATTGAGAATCATAACGTGTTGCTAGATACCGCATATGATTATTGAAATTAAATAGCGATTTAATTCCATGGCCAACGTAGCGTAAATCCTCAAAGGGTCACACAAATAGGACTTTAATCGCACGGTGCATTATTTATTTATTCGCAGCAGTGTATTGCGAAAATATGATAAGTTGATTAATTAATTATATACCGTTGCGAACCGTTATAATTAATTAAGTCAAGAAGATCATATAGAAATAAATTAATGCATTAACTAATCCCAAAATAATTATTAATAAGTTAATAATTAATTTTGTTCAACACAATTTAATTATAGGAATTAAATTGAGCTTATGGACTTTTATTTAATTAGTAAATTAAAGGTCCGGTTTGAGTACAAGAGAAATGTCTATTAATTAATTGAATTAGTGGACATTTAACACACCACAAAATGTGCTTGATAGCCCATATAGTGGGTGCCCTAATAGGGATAAAAAGATCCCTAAAGTTTGTGGAGTGGTTGGTCTATAAAATGAGGTCATTTGGAGAGAGAAACCCTAGCAACCATAGCATTTTCTCTCCCTCTTCCTCCTAGAACGAAAATTAGAGAGAAAATTTCAGAATTTTCATCTCTTTCTCTTGCTCTTTTCTACCTCATCTAGCTCATGTGTTGAGATTTCTCCCTTCTCCATTAATTAAACTAGTTAATTGACAAAGGTAGAAGAGAGAAAACCTTGGGGATTAGTTGCTCTCATCTTCCTTGCTAGCACAAGTTGAAAGAGGAGGTAATTAAATTTCTTGGTGGACTCGAGGCGGCCGTCGACGGAGGAGAAGGCGAAGGAGAGCACGCCATCAACTCCCATGCATTGGTCGAGCCTCCCGGATACGATTCCGCGAGAGGTAATCGATTACTTTCGTTTTCTTATGTGTGTGTTGATTGCTTAGCAAGATCCTTTGTGCTTGATGTTTAATTAAGTTAATTAGTAACTAAAATTAAAAATTGAGCACTTTCTAACAGTGGTATCAGAGCTCTAGGTCGTGCTGGAGCATTTTAACACATAATTAGATGAGAAATGATTAATTAACACATGGATTAGTGATGCACTTGCTTGATGTCTGGATTTCTGTTCTGATTTCGTGATTTTTTCGGTTTTTCGCTGAGAAAAGCTTTCAGAAAAATTTTATCTTTTATTGGAGGTTGTAGATCTATGAGATCTGGTCCTTTTCCCACTGGTTTCACCTTTTTCTAAGCTGTTATGAATTTATGGTGAATTAAACGGTAACGGTGCGCAGATCTGGTACTCTGCTGCACAGTTCTGTGTTTTAGGCATGAATGATTTATTTTTCGAAAATAACTATCTATTTTTCTTGGCTAAGAATCTTGTAGACTTGATGCTCTTTCTGGACTTGTATATTTTGATGCATGCTTCGGATTTTATGTGGGCATTCAAGTCAAGAGATTTGAATCGGTTGTCAGATCTGATTTTTCCAACAAATTGATTGTTTGGATAAACTATACTAATTGAGAAACTTTTTTGGAAAAGTATTTGAATAGAAAGTTTCTAATTGAAGTTAGGATTCTGTGAAAATTAGTTTCAAATAATTTCATTAAGCTTTGATACCTCAACTGAGTTAAAAGTTTTTAGTCGTCAGTCTGTTTCAGAACATGGCAAGTGACTTGTTTGCTATTTATCTTGATGATTTTAAATAAGACTAGTTGGATTTCTTTTGATGGATTGGTAGCCAATAACATAAAGTATAATTGTTATGTAAAGTGTTTGCATGAAATAGTTTTGGAAGATGATCCTACAGACCAAAAGAGTTAGACAAAAATAGTAAAATCGGATAACGGTGTTTCGCGCACAGTTTGACGATTTGTTAATTTTGTTTCTCTCTGATGGAAAGTGATCTCTCCCTGAAAATTTTACAAGTAGCTGCACTCATAATAGGGAGTATGCATGATTTATTTCATAATTTTTCGAGACCGAAAAATTTCGGATTTTATCGGGTCCCATTTAATATTTTAAATAGTTAAAGTATTTTCTAATTATTCAAATTGGTTGAATAAATTAATTAGAATACTCCTTGATATTCCTCCTTTCTGTTTGCAATTGTTGAATTGGCTTTTCAAATGGTTTAAGCAAATTAGTTGTTTAAAAGTTAAACTTTTATGCGGAAAGACCCGAACGACAAGCGATGTGCAAAGACTCTAATTCATTGTTGTTAATTAAAAAACAAAGGGACATGTGCTAACTTTGTTTTGTAGGAAGGATCGTGGGTTTAGTATGGCTCAGAAAACCAATGCTTTGTGTGTTGTAATTTTGTGAATGCATGTGAATGAATCTGTGTAAGGCCTTTGGTGCCATGGTTAATTAATTAATAATGATTAATTTCTTAATGTAACTTGTGAGGCTTGCATGCCCCTAAGGATAGGAGGGAATTAGGGATATTTTCACATGTATTTTTGTTCCTTTAATTATATAGGATATGATCCATATGATTAGTGGGATGGACAATTAGATTAGTTTTACTACATGGAGATGCGGCGGAACTAATGCAAGCGGGAGCCATACAAACCCACAACAATGCTTGAGATGCTTATTATTATGTGAATGTTTGTGAATGCTATGAATGTCATAGGATAGGTATGAGTGTATGTTTACACGACCACCAAACATTAGTCACATAATTGTTTGTCCCAATTTAATTTGATTAAGTCGACCGCCCTCCTTCTCTCTATCCCTTTCACGTCAATTGCTCTCTCATGGCGCGGTCCGCCCAAGCGGACGTTATGGTTGTCAATTTGATAGTCGGGGTACAATTAAATGGATTTGTTAGGTGCAAATAGAGAGAGGTTGCTTATCGATGGACCCAACTAGAGTTTGGACATCGGGGCGAAGTTTGTAAATATATATAGATATTCACAAACCAAGAATCATATGGTTGATATGATTGGTTGGAGAACCTACCTTGTCTAGTTAAGTAGGGTGACGTGCCATAGCAGGCTCTACTTGATGAAAACGGGGATCTTGGAGAACCAACTACATTTGGGACATTAAATAAATGTAGTGGGAGTTTTATTTGTTATAAATAAAACATTGCATAAACTAAATGACCTTAAAATTGATTTTGTTATAGATATTAAATATGTTAATTTCGTTGCGATCAATCTTTTGAAAAGAACAAGCTCGTTTCTAAAGGTATTTATTTGGAGAAATAATACCGATTCCTAAGACATGATCTTAGCGAAAAGAAACTTGAGCGTGCTTATTCCCAAATTATTCCTCGACTTTCCAAATGCAGCATCGCAATGATTGATTGACTTTTAACGAAAAGTTATTCAATAAAGCGGATGCCCATTTTAGGAATCTTTAGACCTTTTGAATTGGAGAATTCATACGGACTAGATTTAACTCTTATGCTCTCGTCCACTTACTTAAGAAAGTGTTCTTAGAGAAAGTACATATCGACTCAATCATTTATGATCGAGTCATGAGTTAACCAAGAGATTCTTTTTCTATAAGAAAATATATGAATGTTCCATTAGCTTACAAACCGAAAGGTATGAATAGCTAATTGCCAATTAGAGATATTGAGATCTCCAAATAGTAATGAAGGATATGATGTTACTTTTTGCACACTTGTTTGTGCAAAAGATAATTAGTCGAGTATTAAAGGAATACTTCGCTAAAGTATGAGTTGAGACTTCGAGACCCTCACTTGTGACCGTGTGTCGCATGAGATGTTTCATTTGCCGTTTTATGGAGGCATTTGAAAGGTTGTCCGAAATACCATGATTATAATAAATAGAAATGTTCTAATCCTTAAGGTGTTTTGTCATTCAAATTATCTCGCTATCTCTAATTTACACTAGTAATTAGGTACTAGTTCATATGCTCGCATTTAACGAAATGTGTAGGCAATGAAGAATAAGAGAAAGTTCGAAATAAATAAAGTAAACTCCGTTTTGGAAATGGCTTGTTCGTCTAAGCCAATACCATTGAATACGTAGAGTTATCTTTATTTTGTTTAGGAATTAAATGTTGTATATCTTATTCCTAATATCTCAAAAAACTCTTATCTATACTTCATACTTGATGATGGATGATAATGTTTTGTAAAAGAGAAATATTGTTTTCTTATTATGGATTTGTTTATATGATTTCATGCATCTTGATTGAATTTGCTTGAAATAGATAAACAAGTGTTGAATGACAAATAGGATGAGTAAGAATTCACGTAAGTTTTTGACTTTAATGTGAAATAACTGCTTAGTCACACATAAACGAGAATCGCGTTACGAGAATCTACATTAGGTAGAACTCTTTACTCAATTCGATTGCGAATCAGTTGATATATGCGAATCATGTTTGTTTGATGACAAAAGCACCTTAGACCTATGTGGGTTTAAGGACAAATGACTTGATTAGGACTTATACATATTGATGTATATAGACCTATAAGTACTTGTGCAATGAAAGGTATTGAAACTTTACTTCTTAACCAACGATCATCGTAGATATTAACGTATCTATTTGATATGGTATAAGTATGAATCCTTTTGACAAGTTCAAAAGAGTTCAAGAGTGAAGTTAAAAGACCATTTAAGAAAAGTAAAAGTCTTACGATTGATCATGGTAAATAGTTAAGTCATATGGTTTGATATATTACCTAAAGAGTATGAAAGTCGTTTCACAACTCGCTCCATGAAAATATTATATTAGAATAATATGTCCAAGAATGGAGGTATCGAACATTGTTTGATATCGTTCGATCGGTAATAAATCAAGTTGACTTATTCAACTCGTATTAGGGATTTATTTTTTAGGACAATATTGTTTACACTGAATAAAAGTTCCATCATAGTCCGTTGAGAAAGATATCTTACGAGATTTGATCTCTAAGTATGTTATTTCTCAAGATTTGGTGTTAAGAAGCTTATTTCAAGTTTGTTGATTGATAAGTTTAAACCCAAATATGACGCTTAATATTTTGTATGATACTTTAAACTGACCGAAAGGTACTACTTATACGAACATGATAAGAACAAGGTAGTTGTTACTCATCATGACGTAATCTTGGAGAATAACTCTCTCAAGAAGAAGTAGTGGGAGCAAAGTGAGCATTAAAGGAGTTTATGCGTCACCACAGGAAGTACTCTTATGGGAAACTTGTCACTCCATATATGGTGCTTAGTGGGAGTTGAGCGGAACTTCATTCACAAGCAGTTGTGAAAAAAGGAAGTTTATATGCACGCTCGCTTCTAAAGAGTACTCAAACATCTCGTCTGTAGATAATGTTTTGAGAAACTCGTGCGATATATTAGGATTAAGAAATTATTCTACAAGTTGTTGTAGAAATAGTTCATGAACCTCAAGCATCAATCCTACAAAGGTCAACGATAGTGATGCCTAGACCGAAAGGTACATAGGCTTCACGATATTCTCGTACTTGACATATGAGAACCCATTGATAAATAAAGAAACGATGAAAGAACCTAGGATATCAAATAAATTTGTAAACCTAGAGCTAACCTCACTAATCGTTCAGAATATCGCTTTAGGGTCGAACCCAAGGGACGGATTAATGAATACCAGACTTATCATTTCTCAAAAGCTAGACATAAATATTTTTGTAAAGATTCATATAAAAGAAAACTAAACGATTCACTAAGTAAATGTTTTTGGTTGGTTTTTAGATTTGAAGTAAAACTAATAGTATAAAAATAAGTAAAGTAGAATTTTTTTGGGGTCTAAACAGTGAATAAAAACGTCCTAGGAGTCAGGTTTCACTTGTGTTTGGACGCTAAAACCCGAAATCAAGTACTTTCGCACCAAACTCCGTGTTTTAGCTACAGTTACCGCTCTGTTCGGTCCGAACAGGATTCTGTTCGGTCCGAACAAAAGGGAAAAGTGGGTTTAAACGGCTTGTTATGTTGGTCAATGCCTCAATTCAGGGTTTGTTGGTCAAACCTAGATGTTCTAAACCTCAGCTTTCACTTTTTGGGACAGATACTGGTTCAATCACAACCTAACCTAATTAACTTGGCTGGTTCGCAACTTTTGGTATAGAATTCAACTAGTTAAACTTGTTTATTGGAGTTCGTAAGGATATTTAGAGGTCTTTTGGACTGGTCTAAAAGTTACACTTTTGATGTCAACTAATCTCCCCTTTTGGATCTACGATTTATCCCAAGTACTCGAATTTCACTTGACTTGTTTATCCTAACTTAGACTAACTAGATGCAGCTGTTCAACTAGAAGGTAATTAGAGATTTAAACAAGTGTTTTAACTCAAGCAACAGATGCAATTCACAATAATCAAATCTCAAAGCATATCAAAACATAACAAGTCAAGTAAACATCATCCAAACATCAAGTTACTTCCCTAAGTCTAAGACTGCATAAAAACTAGCCTAACATAGTAGCAAAACACACAATAAACATAAAATAACAGTAAAGATACAAGTCCATCAAATCAAGAGAAAGAAACATAGAAGAATAAACCAAATACTCCTTTTGCTTCAGTCTTTCGGTCTTCAAGGCAGTGGGGTGTTGCTGGATGGTCGCCAAACTGGTCACCTTGCTGCCGTCGCTTCAAGGTTGATGATCTCCGAAGGTAGAAGAGAGAGAACGCCTTTGGAAAGGTGGAATTAGGGTATCGAATCCAAGATGCCTTTCTTCATGTGTTTAGGAGCTTATATAGTAGTCTTTTGGTGCTTGGGGAGGTTGTCTGGTCGCCAAGGCAGGAGAAGTTGCCAAAACCACGAGTTGCCATGTAGAAAAACGTTCCATATGAGTCATGGCAGTGGTCTGTTCGGACCGAACAGATGGTCATTCGGACCGAACAGGAAAGAGAGAGAGTCTGGTGCCGGCTACAGTGTCATTCGGACCGAACAGGATGTCATTCGGTCCGAACAGAGTGCTGAAAATCGCCTCCAATGCTAGGAATGAGTCGTCTAGCGCGCGAAAAACACCGGAAGTCCACATATATGCTCCAAGATCATCAGAAATCATCAAAACCTGTAGAGAGAAGAGAAGAAATGACGGTATAGCCAAATCCTGGAAAAACATGGCAATTTATTAAATAATTTGTTGGTTCGAGTGTGTTTTGAGTGCCAAGTACGGTCCGAATACCAATAAAATATGATGATATCAGTAGGATATGATAGTTTTTGTTTTGGGGCTAATTAACTCTTGTTTAATGGGAGTTCTATGCACCGCGGATTTTTTTTAGGGTATTTTTGTAAATTGACAAATCTAATTTAACCAATTTAATCTACATATTGAAATCTCATAGCAAACCAAATTTTATAATTTTTGAGATTTTATTACTATTTTTTTCGATTTTTTTAAAACCTACCGTTTATGGAATGTTGTAATAATAGTTTGTTTCCAAAAATGAAAGGTTTTAAAAAATTCCAAAAAAATAGCAATAAAATCTCAAAAATTGTAAAATTTGGTTTGCTTTGAGATTTCAATATGTGGATTAGATTGGTTAAATTAGATTTGTCAATTTACAAAAATACCCCCGAAAAAGTCCGCGGTGCATAGAACTCCCTATGCACTATGGTTAAAGATTTATCAAGATAATTTCTTTTTATAATCCTCCATTATTTATATTTTAATGGAAAAGTTATTCATTTTTATACAGAAAGTATTTTTTTTAATTTTTTGGACAAATGCATTTCCATCGCTATTAGAATTAAAATATAAAAAAGTCTGATTTCTACCATTTTCTGTTTTTATGAAATTACAATAAAAATTGACTTTCACATTAAATTCAATATAAAATACAAAATTTCATAAATTCACTAAAAAAGTGTGCATATTAAATGATTAAATTTCATCAAGATTTTAATAAACTTCATTGTTCATCGTAGGAAATCATTATTGTGCATGAAGTTTTGAGATATTGATTTTTAGTCAGTATCATTTAGCAAAAATTATCAATTTTTTTTATTTCAAATATGAACTAAATTTTAAAATAATTTTCTTTAATTCAATGCAATATCAATTTAAAATAAAATTAAAGCTACACTTTTCCAACGGTACGTCTTATTTTTTAAATGCTATTACGAACTTGCCAACATAGATGATGCATTTAACCAATTCAAAACTCATTTCATTTTATAAAATCACCGAACACAAATGTTTATATAATTATATTTGACCCTAAATTTTCGCGATTGAACAACGAAACAGTAAATTGAATAAACAAGGTGGGAAATGAATAAGTCCAGCAATAGAAGAAATGGAGGAGGTGGCACATGTCAGCTCTCCTGGATTTTATCTGATAAATCCAGATCTGATCCAACGAACACCGATAGGCACGGTCTCTTGACAGCTCCTGTCAAGGTTTCGAAAAAAAACCAACGATAGGCACAGGCATGTACAACCATTGCACTAGATCCCAGCTACGGGGTTGACCTCGTGTCTCTCTCATTTCTCATCGCCTCTTTCGATCAGATTAGAGAGAGCAGAGATGAAACTCCTAACCAGAGAAAGAGGAAAAAGGAGAAAAATGGCGAAATGTCGAAATCGTGTAACCACCAAGCCGTCGTCAGCCTCCTCAATCGCCTGGTCAACGAGCACCTCGACCCCCTGTTTCATCTATTTTAGTTTTTTTTTAATTTTCCTTTTTTAAGTTGATTAAAAAATTCCATTTCAAATCAACGATATTTATTTCCATTTTGAATGTTAAGATGAACTTTATTTGTATCATGGACGATATATTGGAGTATAAATATGAGTTTTGTCAATTGTATGACTTATTGTATAACTTGTTAATTTTGACCAACAATTTTATTTGCTCTCTCTTAGCTATGTTTGGCACGAACTAGCTGTTCGCGCGAAACCAAAGGGCAGAAAATTTTTGACGAACAGCGAACTACGGAGCTGTTCTCAGTTCTTCCTTTTTGGTGGAACAAGAACTGAGAGCAGAAATCGAGGTTGTTCCAGTTCTTTGTTCTTACCTTGTTCACGCCATTGCCAAACATGGCCTAATTTTGGACATTTTACTTGAAATTCTTCGGATTTTGTTGAATTTTGGTGAATTCTCAAAGTTTGACTTAATTTCAAAGTTTTTATTTATGGGATGGCTGAATAAAAGTGGCGGGATTATGACAGCGCCAAGGATTCATTTGAATATTTGATCAATCATGTCATAGAAGATTTAAATTTTATCGATCAATCTAAACCGTTCAATTTGTTCACCGTAATAAAATCTTATATTTTTTTCAATTTTTTTACTATTTATTTTGAATTAAAAAAAATTCTAATCTAATATGTTTTGGACCCTCCAATTCGGTCTCCAAGAAAACTTTAATATGAAGATCGTATTGAGTGATTTTGGTCAATGATTTAAATTTTCAATTATTGAGCCTAAAATTGTGTTTGATGTCAAATATATTTGACTCTAGCATTACGCCTAACAGTATATCTATAGGCATAAATTATCCAAATTCTTATTGGTCAATTCTTCTATACATAACTATAATAATTATTTGATACATTAATTTTGGTTAATTTACATTCAGTTTTCATTCTGTTTGACTTCAATATTCAGTGTACCGACCCCTCTTAGAAATTTAAACAAATAAACGAAAACTGAATACAAATTAGATATGGAAAGATACAAATGGGATATGAAATATTAGAGGCAAATCAATTGTCATAACCGCTAGATGACTTTCTATTATATAATGTGTGATATCCTTTCGCAGTTTCGCTGTTTAAATTAAACCTTCCCATAGTCAAGTCTTAACGAAGAGGGTATAGACGTATAGTCAAGTACTTAACGGAGAGAGTAACCAGTTTTGTGATATACCAATTTAACCCCTTAGTATACGACTGTGATTTATTAGAATTAAGGGAAAATTAATTATTTTCTGCCCACCATAACATGATCCTAGGAATTATACAAATTTAATTTACGAAATTAGGAACCAATTTGTACCGATCGCCAGGAAGGCTTCCTTTTCTCCTTTCCTTTCTCTAATTTTCTTTCCTCCAGTCCAACAGAAATGCAGGGGCGGAGTCAGGATTTATATTTGGAGGGTGCAATGGCTGACAAGATATTGGGAACAAAATAAACCTACTAAATGGTAATGACAGAGATGGAGGCGTGGAGGCGTTGAGCCGCGCAGCCGCACAACACACTAACACAGGCTCCTGGCTCCCTTCCCTAATTTCCTTCCTTGCGTAACTGCGTTGCTAACTTGCTTGTGAGAAGATGAGAGATATTAGGGGCCAAACATGGGCTTTTCTGTTATATTGTTACGGCCCAAAAAAAATACAAAGATACTGTTTTGTTTAAAGCTCGTAAGAGAACTGAAGCCATCGTCATCTCTCATTAGACTTCCTATAAATCCTATATACCTAGTCAGCTCGTCTTACCTTTTCTCAAATATTAGGGGGTGCCAGCCCCCCTCGCACCCCTACTGGCTCCGCCCCTGCAGAAATGGACAAATCCACCAGTACTTGACAACTGCTGTCAAGGTTTCGAAAAAAAAAAAAATTGTACAAGAAATTTGAGCCAGCAAATATATTAAGAAGGTTGGATTTCTGGATGGGGAATAAGATTGATCTGGAAGGGATGCAAATGGTACCAAACAAGCATGTCGATGTACATGTAGAGACTTACTAGTATGTCCTTGTAATTATTGAAAATTTACTGGTACCAATTTTTCTGATTTTTTGGTACCAGTTTTTAGGTAATTAAGCAATTGGCTTGTTGTGGTTTTTAATTTGTGATCTAATTTCTGGTACATGGGGTAATTAGCTTGTTCTGGGTTTTCAATGCATGTGGTAATTTTTTTTGGTTTGTAATTAGCTTTTTTTTCTGGTTTTTATCAGCCTTATTGGTTATTAGCTATTTTCTGGTTTTTATGCATGTTTAAGTAATTTGCTGCTTTTTCTAGTTTTTATTATTTTTTTAGAAAGTTCCAGTAGGCTGGTTTTCTAATAATTAGTTACTAATTATTAATCATTATCAATTACGTTTTGCACGTTTGACACCCCTAATGAGAACCAAGCACAAACCATTTCTAACTCAACTTTTACCCAAATTACAAAGTTAGAGGTAAGTTAGAGCTAACATGGTCTAACCTTGAGGTGTTTGGTTGCCTCTCTAACCTAGAGTAGAGGTGTAACTTCAAGTTAGCTAACTTTTGGAGTAACTAAACATGGCTATATAGCATTTGCGCTTCAATAGTTAGGGTGCGTTTGGCACCCTTGAGGTTAGTCCTAACCTTGGTTAGTGACTAACCTTTCCTAAGGTTAGTTTACCAAATGAGTTGTGGTTAGTACGGTTAGCGACCAACCAATGTGTAACCTTCTAACCATGCAAAATGGTGAGTTGGCATTTTCCCCTTACATTAACATGGAGAAAGAAAAGATTAAAGTAGTTCTTTTCAATTTTTTAATGTTGATTATATACATTTAAATAATCCTTAATATAATTATTAATAATTATTATTAGTTAATAATAATTAATAGTAATTAATAATTAATAATAAATGATAACTAATAACTAATAATTAATAATGATTAATAATAATTAGCAACTAATAATTAATAATAATATATAATAAGTAATTAATAATTAATAATAGTTAATATAATAATAATTAAAGTAATTAATAATTCAAAATAAATAATATTAATAATTATGGTAATATTTATAATAATTAATAATTGATAATAGTTATAGTAATAATAATTAGTAATTAATAATAATCGTAAAATTATAATAATAACGATATTCAATAATAGTTATTATAATAATGATAATAATAATTAATAATGGTTTATTTTTATAATTTATAGTTAATAATTAATAATAGTTATTAATAATTAAAATTAATAATAGTTAATAATAATTACATCACTAATAATTGCTAACCTTAATATTAACCTCAACATACCGCACCAAACAACATTCACTAATCTTAAGTTAGCACTAATCCCATCAAATCACTACCGTCACCATTCTACCCCTCTAACCCCAAAAAGTACTAAACTTACACCACTAACCGTACTAACCCCTGTTTTGCCAAACGCACCCTTAGTGTAGAAGAAAAGTTCAGAACATGTGTCGAATAAAAGTATGGGAAAAAAATATAATAAATAAAAAGGGTTATTGTAACATCCCTGAATTTTAGGACCTGTTTGCAATACTTCAAATTCTAAGGTCCTATTTGAAAAATGTCCATGCTTATCCATTTGAAAATATCTGTTTGATCTTATCCACATTTTTAGTAGCTAAGTAATCTATATTTATATAAATAATTTTCAATAATAAATATCTATATAAATAGGCTCCAATATTTTTAGAAATAATCATTATTATTCTCTAAAATGACCACCAACTAATCAATATCTATTTACTTCATTATTAAGTAATCTAATATTTACCTTCTTAGCCACTAAGAAATCTCCACTATAAATAGACCCTAGCTTCATTCCATTTTATTTCGTATATCATTTCTCTTTCTCTTTCTTCCCAATCAATTTTAAAATTCCGTCTTGACTTTGAATAGTCGGCCATTTGGAATTCGAGTTATACGTCGCAGTTATAGTCATCCCGATTTGCTTGTGCTCTTTGATCGCTCAGTCAGGTAATCGGACTTCTCTATGATTAGTTTCGTATTGCTTGATTTGATTATCGCTTGGTTTTGATTACATGTGTATGCTCGTATGTGGTATGTTTTACGGGATATCGGGTTTAGAATCTGGATTCTGGATTTGTTTGTGTATGTGGATTTGCAGTTCCTTTTCGCCTGCCCAGGGTTAGAGATAAGTCTCTTTTGCCTGCCCTCGGATTAGGGAACTATGTGATATGATATGATATGAATAATCTAGACCCGATTATCGCCGTGAAATGTATGATTTGTTATGTGGATTAATCCAGTCATGTTTAAATTGCTTTATCAACTAATATAGAGAAGCTGCGTCATTAAATAACCGGTTATTGAGCTTTGTAGCTGACATCCGTTTATTTCTTTGTGCTTGCCCTCGGATATGCAATGTGCCTGGGTTGTCAACGTTCCACAACAAGTTAGAGCATAAGACAATGGTCCGTTCATTCTGAGGATTCTCATTTGCAAGTTGCTTAATAAGCCGGTACCATCTTCTTAGGTAATTTACATAAGGGATTATGTATTTGCTAATATGAGATTAGATAAAGGGAATAAGGGATCTTTAAATATAATGTTGACAAATTGTAATAAGTACATTCTATAAGGAACATTACTATGTAATAAGGCAGTAACTTTTATTGCTTTAAGCGAGTATATAGTAACTGTGTATATAGTTTTTGTAACTTTGTATTTGGTACTGTAAGTGTTATACAATAAGAGAGTAAAATATAAAATGTATTTAATTAGGTATTTGTTTTATTTATTGTGCTGTTAAATATTAGATGTTGAATACATTCATTAAGGGGAGTATATATTCTAAAATTGGACAATTCTATGTTTTGTAGATTGATGTTACTGATGATAAGCGTGTCGTTACTTACCAGCTGTTAATAGACGCTATAAATGAAGTGGAGCCTAGATTCAGAAATGCGAGTGAATGTGTTCTCCTTGATCTTGAGTGAGAAGATTGAACTTGGTGCTTGAGTGAGAAGATTGCAACTTGGTGCTTGAGTGTAACTTGAGCTGCTATTGGTTTTTTGTTCAGTGAATTTCGTTTAGTGAATACTAATGTTGGTATCTTATTTGAACAAGATTGGATGAAATTTTAATATTGGATGCTTATTTGAATCTCTTATGAAGAAGTTTATACTTCCTTTTTAAGAATTATATACTCCCTTATTATATTGAATTGTTATTTGTACAATTTTTTGTTTGTTTGTTAAATGCTAATTTTGTATTCCATATGTAGAAGTATGTACTCCCTTACGGAGAAATATTTACTTCCTTAATATTTTCAATTCTTATCTGATTATTCTTATTTGAAATTCTTATATTGAATTCTTATTTGAACCTTTTTACGAAAAAGTATATACTCCCGTATGAAGAAGTATGTATTCCTTTACGAAAAATTATATACTTCCTTAATATTTTCAATTCTTATTATATTGAATTATTACTTGTACAATTTTTTATCTGTTTGTTAATTGCTAATTTTATATTCCATATGTAGAAGTATATACTCCCTTACGGAGAAGTATTTACTTCCTTGATATTTTCAATTCTTATCTTATTATTTTTATGTTGAATGCTTATTTGAACCTTTTTAAGAAAAAGTATATACTCTCGTATGAAGAAGTATGTACTCCTTTACGAAGAAGTATATACTTCCTTAATATTATCAATTCTTATTATATTGAATTATTATTTGTATAATTTTTTGTCTGTTTGTTGAATGCTAATTTTGTATTTCATATGTAGAAGTATATACTCCCTTACGTAGAAGTATTTACTTCCTTAATATTTTCAATTCTTAGTTAAAATATTTATCACCTAATAATTTTTTAGCACTTTTTGAATACTAAATGTTGGAAAAATAAGTATTGCATTATCGAGAATAATTAAATCCTTTGTATACAATTATATACTCTCTTGTATCTCCAACTGATAGCTCCAAATGGCGAAATTTGATTTATTAATGATGTTGTTAAATTTTTTAATTTTATTAGAAAACACATTTATATATTTCTTTACACTAATTTAAGTACTCATAGTTTTTAAGTGATAGTCAGCGTCGCGCGTAACGATGATGCTATCGCAATCGCGTAACACGTCGAATTTCCTCTGAAATCGCAGCGCGCTTCTTTTTGGACCAGATTTAGACCAGCGACGCGCGTGGAATGTCGCAGATGTTATTTCTCTAGGATGACGCATATTAGCTCCGTTGTAAAATAAGCTGCACGTAAAACCAGTGGCAGATTCCTTTTTTTCTGATCCAATGAACCATTATTTATTTATTTTTAGTCTGATTGATTTCAACTTTTGGAGGGAGGTGCTTATCTCGGCCCTAGCGGCCCAGCCCAGTCCAGAAAACTGAATGCTAAAACAACAACATTAAAAAAGGATTCAATTTCTTTACTGACGAAAGGAAAAATGTAATAGTGATCATCAAATGAAGCTCTGCACGTGGCATTGAAGGGGTGAGCCGGGCCCACACCACACAAGTTGGGCCAGGATTTATTCCACAAAATCTAGACACGTCGGTAATAGATGAGGTGGTGACTGTCTTCGGAAGAAGCCAAGGCAATTGGCAAATGCAAGAAGACTTGCCATGGAAGGTGTCCTTGTGGTATTTCTTCTGGAGCTGCTCTTTAAGGTCGCGTTTGGTAAGAGAATAATTTAAGTGGAAGAAGTTAAGAAGGAAGAATTTATGTAAAGTTATGTAAGGTTAAGGAGAAGAACTTACACTCCGTTTGGTTACATACAGTGAGGAATGAAATGAGAGATGAAAAAAAAAAGCAAAAAATGGTTAATGGAAAGGGTTTTTGTTTTGACAAGACAGAAGAGGTGAAAGACGAAGGGAAAGAGAAGAAGGATAGCTGAGGGCATTAATGACATCCATGTCTGGAAATTAGTTTTTTACACCTTATTCCTCGCGTGGGTCCCACCAGCAAATCTTATTCCACCACTCGAGCTGTCATAACTTCTTCCCTCTTATTCCTCATGATGGCTACTTAAATTATGTCTTGTTTGGTGAGACTTAAGTAGAATAAAGCATCTATTCCCCCTTATTCCTCCTTAAGGAGCCCTACCAAACAGGCCCTAAAGGTAAAATGCCAATTATCTTTCAAACCTGTGGTGTTTTCTTTTAAACTTTTATTATCATTTTTTTACTCAAGTGGAGTCGAATTGAGTCCAATTCATGATAACCCAGTGGAGTCGAACCGAGACCAATTCATGATAACCTATGCAGTCCTTTTAAAGGACTGTTTGGTATAGCCATCCTCTTTTCTCTTAATATTCAAAAATTTAAAAATTCAAATGCTGAATCCAAACCGTTGATCTTGTTTAATTTTACGGGCGATGTGTTTTCATATAAGTTTTATAAAATTTGGAGTTGATTTCATACCTGATTAAGTGATCAAATTATGAACGCATTAGAATTAATCAAACCAGGTTCGTTCATTTGTTGACCACTTAATCAGCTCAACCTTGTCATAAATTTCAAATTATTAACCATTAAATTGGTGAAAGAGAACTTCAGCACGATGAACCATTGAATAAATAGAGAAAACCAAAAACTAATTTATTGTACCTATCTATCTTTTAGTCTTTAATTTTCTATTTTTCCCTTGCTATTTTTGGTGTCGGTAGCCTACTTATCGAAGCTGGTAAATTGGTACCGATCTTTTTTTTTAGGATGCTGACAGCAGCTGTTAGAAGCAAACCTTCATTTACTAGTATTACATAAAACAAAAAAATGGTACCGATCTTACTGTCATGATTTACTAGTATTACATTAAAAAATTTATAGCTATCTTTTTGTGACTATTTTTTATACCAAACTTCATATCTTGTAGACTGTAGCTCCATGGAAAGTTCATCAAATGTGAGTAATGGTTTTGCCATTCTAACGAGCGGGCCGTTTTCAAAACTGCATGGATGACTTCTAATCCTGGTAGAAGGTTCTTTGGATGCAGATTCTGCGATGTAATTTTACAAATAAGGAAATAAGGAAATTAATCAATACATGTCAGCCATTAATCCAAGATAGAGGAGAGAGTGAATGAGGCAATTTGGTGATTAGCAAACTTTTTGGGTGATTTTGTAATATGTGCTTTGATGTTTGTTTTACTTTTGAATGGAATAACGTTCTTTTAAGAAATAGTAAGAAGTGGTACCATGCACATGAATGGTACAGAGTAGTCAAAATGTTCTTTGATGTTCTTTTAAGCAAATGTTCTTTTAGCATTTTATACTAATCTTTATATGCAACCTACTGAATGCTTATTTCCTTGAACGATATAAGTTATTTTATGTACTAGATACATGATCAAAATGAATAAGCATGCTATCTACTCAGTTACTGTCTTGTATTATGCATAGGTATTGTCTTGTACCATACTTAGGCACCAATTTCAAAAGGACTCATCAGATGGGAAAGGTTTGAGTACCAATCAGAATGTTTTTGAGCAGCATGAGGTGCTCAGTATGGAAATAGATAAAGCTTAACTAATACATAACTGATTTTTCAAGAATTACCACTGAAAATTATAAAGTAAAAAAGCATTCAACCATGTACAGAATCAAATCAATGAGCTTAATAAAGAATAGCATTTCAAATTTGTTGTACAAGTGCACTAACTTACCAGCCCTTTTTTTAGTAGTACAATACAATGAGTTAAATAAAAGAAACATACTCACCAAACCAATTACAGAGCTGAAAAATAGAAACTTCATTCTCAGATAAGCTTAATTAAATAACAAACAATTTACATTGACTGCACAATATCGTCCCAGACAAGCTTAATTTAAATAGACTAAACATCACTAAAACAACAACAGCAAAAAAATTGTTAGCCTAAATTGCAGCTACTGGTCTCGTCTCTTTCAGAGCATTTTTCTTCCATACAAGAAGTTAAACAAACACTCTACCAAACAACAAAAAGATACTAAAACAAGTAAACTAACTAATATTATAATGAGAATTTTTTTCCTTCCATCTTGATCCTTCTCCTTTTTGAGTTTATTTAACCGATTAATAAGTCTATTAATTACTTCCTTAGCTCGGTCTTGAATGGGTACATACATCGTACCAGCTAAAGAATCTACAACCGCTTGATATCTACAAAAATAAAAAATTGAAAATCATTAGTTCTCAGAAATTCTTCAAAACAGTCACCTTGTTACAAGCGGTTGGTGAACCTTCCATAGTGGCGCTGCATCAAAGAGAAAATAAAATAAAATGAGATACGATTTCAAGCAAAATAGTATACTTAAATATTGATATTAAGTTGCTTATGGCAGGTTCATCCATTTATCAGACAAATTATTATTTTCATGTAATATTTTTCTTTACTTTACCACATATTTGCTGTTAATTTATTTTCATGTAACAACATAAAGTAACAACATTTGAGATCATCTATTGCTTCTGCTTGTCGTTGTTGACTGAAACCAAGCACGTGCCACTTAATCCAGGCCTAATATGTGTTGTTTTATGTTGTTTAACTTATTTGATGTCTATTGTTGCTTTGTAGTGTAAATAAAACCTGGTACCAGTTTCGTGCCTATCTCTTTCTCGTTGCTGGTACAAACCTAGCTAGTTAAACCAACCTTACCAGTAATGACATATGTACATCTTTGTAAATGTTTTATTTTCAAACAAACAATAGAATGGAAAAAAAAAATAAGAATCAGTTGCAAGTCATACATGGTCAATCAAGACATAATAAACGGTAAATCTAGGGTTTCGGTTCTGGTATAGAGCAAACTTTTTGTACGAGAGAGAGTGAAAGGAGGGAGATGGAGGGAGAGGGTCGACTACCTTTCTAAGCTCCAATGAGAGAGAGGCGAGAGAGACGGTTGCCTCGACTTGCTTGCTCCATCGGGAAATGACGGAGACGAAGAGAGCCGCGGTTAGGAGAGCAAGAGGAGTCGAAGATGAAGAGAGGTGCGAGTAGAAGAGAATGAGAAGCGAGAGAGAAGGGGTTCGACAGATCTAGATTTTCAATTTCATTGTTGTCGAGAGAGAGAGAGAGGTAAAGAACGAAGAGGAAGGATTTAGAAGAGAGAGAGAGGGGAGCGGAACAACATAAGAAAGAAGGTGCATCTTAAGTTTTTGATCCAGCGACTTAATCTGCACTAATTTTGAAGCAGATGCAACGATCTAAATTAGTATGCATAGAAATTCCAATACATTAGTATGCACAATAGATTTTCTCTCTCTCTCTATATAGAGGTGGGCTAAAGTCCTATAGATGGCAATGCTATAGATATTTTTTTTGAGTCATTTTTTTAAGATTCGAAATTCAATCTGTCAATCCAAACCATTCAAATTGATCACCATATTCAAATACTATTGGAGACTAAATTTTACATTTTTTTGAATTTTTTTACTATTTATTTTGATATTTAAAGGTGCTCTTTCCATACTCGAAACTTTCCAAAAACTCCTTTCCATATATGGATTTCGGACCGAAATCAGGCGCTGGCGAGGTGAATTGGGCTGGGACCAAGGCCTTCGCGCGATGTCTAATCTGTCTTGGCCCATGGAAGTCTTCTCTGGTCCTCGGCACGTGTGTGTGGGCCGAGAATGAGTCGTCCGGCTAAGGATTGGGCTCCATTCTTCTTATTTGGCGCGTTTCGTCTTCAATTTCCACGAGAATTCTACAAAACAAAGATAGAAGCGGCGACAGTACCAAAATTCTGGAAAACACAGTTAATTATGAGCAATTGTATTGGTTTGAGTGCCATTTTAGTGCTAAGTATGGTCAAAATATGTATATAAATAATAGACATCAGTCCTCTAGATGTGACTTAGTTTGTTTGCAAGAAACAAAGCTAGCAATTTTGGATTATAATTGTGCTGCCTCCTTGCTCCCAACTTTTTTTTATTACAATGTTGTTTCCTTAGATGCAATTCATACCCGTGGGGGATGTTTAATAGCTTGGAAACGTTATTACTCCTTGATCAACTCCTGGACGACCTCCTTTTCTTGCTCAGCTCTCCTTGTAGACACATGTACTGACATGACAATTTTAGTTCTGTGTATGGCCCTCATACTGCACAACAACGCTCTCTTTTCTTTAAAAGCTTACATTTTTTGTCTTCGTTAGCCCCTGCTCTCTGGGTGGTTGTTGGAGATTTTAACATCGTTCGATGGGCTGATGAGCGTTCAACTTTATGCTTGGATTTCAACTCTATGGAACAGTTCAATGAGGTTATCCAAGACTTGCTTTTTTTTTTTTTTGATCCACCACTTTTTAATAGAGCCTATACATGGTCTAATCACCAACCAAACCCGATTATGTCTAGGCTTGATTGCTTTCATCTCTCTCCAACTTGGAACCTTTCTTATCCTCAAATCTCTCTTGCTGCCTTGACTGGAGTTGTTTCAGACCATGCTCCGTTGCTTTTAAAGTGCCGTCAGCTTACCACTCAATCTAAGTAGTATAAAATTGAGAGAGCTTGGCTATGAAATAAGGACTGCCAAAGCATAACGGCTACACTTTGGAGTGATCCAACTTTCAATGTTAATAACAATGCCTTTCTCACCTTTACAAATAAATCCCTCGCTTTACATAAAGCCTTGAGATCTTGGCATAAGCAGCATGTTGCTTTACCTGGGATTTTTCTGAATAATGCTAAAACTCTCATCTCTTGCTTTGACAAAATAGAGGAGTCCAGACGCCTTACACCTCTTGAGGTTAAAACCAGAATTTTTTTGAAGGAAAGGGCCTTCTTCCTGGCAAATTTTCTAGAAATTCGTTAGCATCAAAAGGCAAGAACAAAGTGGATTTCTTGTGGGGACAGGAACACAAAATACTTTCATGCTATAGCAACACAAAAATTACGTAATAAGTCGATTATTTCGTTGTAAGTTAATGATACAGTGGTTACTGGTACTAATGCAATTTTGCATGAATTCACCTCTTATTTCAATGAAATCTTGGGTCGTGATTCGCCTACTGTGGCTTTTCAGTCCAGTACCCTCTACCCAGAACCTATGTTGCATGGGTACAGGTACGAGTACCGTACCGAGTACGGTACGGGTACGGCGGTACGAAAATTTTCAAAAATCTCCGGTACGGGTATGACGATATATACTATATATTTTAAATATGATATTATCTATGTAATAATTTTTTTTATGAGTGTATAATTATAAAATTTTATATCACTAGAATTTTCACATATTTGTGATTAAGAACATAAATTTTTAGAGCCAAATGTATTTTTAAAGGTCTTCAAACAATTTAAAAAACTAAAATATTATACAGATTAAATTTTCTGAGATTCAAAAAAATGTCTAAAATATTTTATAAGTCTATAATTAGAAAAATTTATATCATTGAATTTGTCATATATCTGTGAGAAAATATATAAATTTTCATAGCCAAATGATTATTTAAAAGCCTTCAAACAATTAAAAACGTAATATATATTTTTCTAAAATTAATGAAATGGAGACATCCATAGAGTGAGGAATGGAGAATAAGGATATATGGGTGGATAGGCTATATGGGTGGATGGATTGCTGTCCGGTTTGATCCGCTGCCTTAGTCCCACAATATCTTAGAAAACTTTTCTAAGAACTTTATATATACCAAGGTGTCAGATTTACTAAAAAGATTAAAACTTCGGATACCGACAGCAGCATATGGGAAGTATTGTGAGCATTTGATTTTCTGTGGTCGATGCACCTTGCTGATAACAAATCCTGCGGTCTAGACGGTTTCCAAAATGAATTCTTTAAAATTAATTGGGTTTTAATTAAGGAAAACTTGCTAAATATTTTTGCTGCTGTCTTTAATCATTCTCTGGATCTGTCACAAAGGAACCTGGCGCATATTATTTTGCTACCTAAAGAAGAACATGCCTCCCTAATGTCCACGACACTCTTTTGCTCTCCACTACCAAAGGACAGGCGCTGCAATCTTTAAGTGTGGTTTTGCAGACTTTCTCTAAGATCTCTGGAATCGATATAAATTGGATGAAAACCTCTTTTGTGCCCTTCAATGTTGATGCCAATGATATCCCAAGGGTGAGGAAAATTCTTAATTGCATTCAAGCGTCACTGCCACTTGATTACTTGGGTCTGCCTTTGACTTCCAAGAGGCCTGACAGAGTATGTTTTCAAAAGCTAGTTGACAAGGTAACCTCAAAATTGGCAGGGTGGAAATCTCCTCTGCTTTCTAGAGCAGGAAGGATTGTACTTGCTTCATCGGTTTTGTCCTCTATCCCTGTTTTATTCATGTCTACTTTCCAATTGCCATCTTGGGTTGTCAAGGCCATTGACAAAGCCAGAAGAAATTTCATTTGGCAAGGAAACACAGGGAAAGGTTTGCCACTCCTAGCTTGGAGTCGTGTCTGCTTGCCTAAGGATTTAGGAGGCTTGGGTTTACTTGATCTTAGGTTACAAAACATCTCATTGCTACTTCGTTGGATATGGAGGTTATAGTACTCTCAACCCTCTTCTATGTGATCAATCTTAGCCTACCAGCTCTTTGCCAAAAGGAATACAAGCATCCCTCCCATGGTTTAAAAACTCGGCGAGTTGACTCGGAATCGGCCCGATTCGGATCGGACTCGGCTGTCGACGATCCGATTTTTACCGAGTTGGAGCGGATTTGGTGGTGGTCACCATTAATGGTGTTTTTCATCCATAGGAGAGAGAAGAAGGAGTGCCGGACAACATGGGTGAGGCGATAAGGGGGTGAAATTGAATCGATAGGCAAGAAAAAGCGTCACAGGGAGCCATGGGGCTCCCTTTCTATCCTTTCGTACATTATCGAAAAGTAGAGGCGATGGTTGGGTACGGGGAAGAAGAAAGCAAGAGGAAGGGGTCAACTGGATTACTCCATTTCCTTTTTTTTTAAATATTAAACGAGATCAACGGTCCAGATTACTCAAAAGTGAAATAATTTCAAAATAAAGTGATCTTTAATCCAAAAATTGATCCAAAAACATACAAAAATATAAAATTTAATTATCTAAGATTCTATCCGATATTTTAAGGTGTATTAAGAAAATTATCTTCACTAAAAATTTATTTTTCACAAAATTTATTTTATTATTTATGATATCTCAATTTAATTGATTTAAAAATTTTAATTTATAAAATAATTTGGAATTTCATGCTACTCAATAATTATATTAATTTTTTTCAGTTTATTTATGCTCCGAATATATGATTTATTAACTTAATTATGAAAAAATAGTTGTTTCTAAATTTTTTCTTATTTTTTCTGATTTTTAAAGATATTAAAAATGATATTTTATGAAAATCCGAGTTTTCGATCCGAGTCACCCGATTTTTTCCGAGTCATCCGATTCGACTCCTCTAACCAACAGTCCGAGTCCGAGTCCGATTCCGAGTTTCAGAACCATGATCCCTCCTTTGGGGTGGAACAGAAACGGTTCTTTCTTCTGAAAAGTGGAAACAACTGTTAACTTTGAGGTTTTATTTCCAAATATCCACTACGACTGAGTTGCGTAATGGTGAGACCACTCGTTTCTGGTTTAATAATTGGGGGGGGGGGGAGGAGTTGGGCGCCTTTCTCTCTTTTTTTCAAGCATCTGCGAATATACCCATCAGACAATTGGTTACTGTAAGTCATGCCCCGTAAGTCATGCCCTGGGCTCTTGGTTTGGTGTTGTCCCAGCTCCGATGTCACAAACACAAGATTGGCTTTACAGGAGATCTCGAGGGATGATGTTAACTCAACAACCAGACAAGCTACTTTGGAAATGGAGTTCAGATGGAACTTATTCCTCTTTGTCCGTTTATAGAGCGCTAATCTGTGCTGGTAAGGCCAGATTTCGCTTTCATAGCTTGTGGCGCCTCAGAATCCCTCCAACAGTTAAGACTTTCCTGTTTCTGTTAGCACATGATCGCTTGCTCACTCAATACCAGCTGAGGAGAAGAAACATAAATGTGCAGCAGCACTGTCATTTGTGCAAGAATGATCTGCTTGAGACAGCTGATCACCTTTTTTGTGAATGCCCTTTCTCGTTGAATCTTTGGCTGAAGTTGGGGATACCTTTTGCTTATGTTCAAGGAACGCAACAGCTGCGGGCTCATCTATGTTCTCTCAACAGGAAAGACCACTTGTCAACTAGGATTGCGACGGCTGCTTGGAGTTTATGGCTCGAACGAAACAATAGGATATTCAGAAATGAAAAAAGAACTTTGCAGGGCGTACATGACTGGTTGGTTCAACATGCGGCTCTTTTTTTAAAGTTTTCTTAGCTTTGTTACTGCTTACCTCTTTTTTTTCTTTTTTTTTTTTCTTGTTTTAACTAGATAGCCGCTATCTAGCATGTCTAAAAAAACATGTTGCGTTTTGGATGAATGCTGGTTCCGTCTAAAATCATAACTCGTAGCTTATTAAATTGTAAGGGGGCGTTTGGATGGTGTGGGAATAAGGAAGGAATAAGGAATAACGTTGGAAAGTGTGTAACTTTATTGGGAAGTGTGTAAATTTGTGAAGGAAATATGAAGGATTTATGCCTAGGCGGAAATTTCCGCCCAATTCCCCTTATTCCCACACCATCCAAACGCCCCCTAAGAGAATAGAAACATTAAAATTTGGCCCGGGCATTAGACAATTTTCTATAAAAATAAATTTCTCCCCACACATTGGTTGGCCCGATTACTAGTAAAAAAAAAAAAAAACGATCAATAAGGAAGCATTGTTAATTTGTTATGTTTCCAAATTTTTGCGATATTTGCAAGGAAAACTATAATTAATAATCATTGTACCCAGTGACCCTCTCTAAATTCAGAAAGAAATATTCTCATTGTTACAAATGTTTCCAAAATTCCCTCGCTTGCTTCCCTTTGTACAAACCTTTCTTCCAGCCTAGTAGCCTTATATTAATATAACCCCCCAACTAAACCTTTCTTCCAGGCTCCAGCCTGTTAACCTCTCTAGCTATCTCCGCCTCTCTCTACTCCGTCCGAAAGAATTGCAACAACTTCGGTGATGTGCGTTCTCTTCTCTATCATCTCTTTCCCTCTAATTTGGCGTCCTTGTAACAAGAAGCAGTTTGTGACCAAAATCAATCTTTTATTGTCATTATATAAAGATGCCATTTTTTTTTTCCAATCAAGAATTCTGGAAACAAAGTTCTACTGTCAATTTCATAATCTGATTCTTTTCTTGTCTTTTTGTGATTTTGATGTAGAAAAACACTGAATTATTTTGAAATCGTGAGAAGCTAGGTATAGTTGTAATTGAATTTCTCTCCATCCGTCAGAATGTCTCCCTCTATTCTAAATTGTAAATTTGTAATTGATCCCTTCCCTTTCTTCTGTGTTCTATTAATTCCAGAGTAACAACAAGCTTTGCCACAATTGCAAGGCAGACAAGAAGTTATACGGTGGGCTGAAGGGATTTTTAAAGGTTAGACTTCTGTATGATCTTAGTACTTTCAAAGTTAGATTTTACTATGGTGAAGTTTCTTAGTGGCCTTTAAAGTTGGTTCCACATTCAGCTCATTGGTACCATACCGTTGCTGTGCCTGTGTATAACTTTAAAATATGCTGTTTCATTTTTAGGAGACACATCACTAATTACCACAGAGTTATCATCTTTGACTTTGCATATTACTGTCACGGATGCTAGGGATAGTTAATTGGTGCTGTAAATATAATTAGTTGACCCAGCCAGATAAGTCTATCCAATTCGACCTAATTAAGGCACCTGATCTGCATAAGAATGACCAGATTTGTTGTTGGATTGGTTCAAATTCGAGCATCTTAATAACAATTAATTCTTACCCTGACATATAATAAATTAATTGAGAGAAAATTATAGTACCTATAAGTAAGGTGTAGTTGTGACTTTTTTGTGATTGTGCGAGTTTGACTCAAGTTCGGACACCTGACCTGCTAGCTGACTGCTAGGTTAGCATGTCATGCCAGCTAGATGACCAGATTTTTTTTCCATCTAATATATTTTTTGACGAACTCTGAGCTCTTCAATGAAATTTGTCCCTTTCCAATATTTGTTTCAATAAGCATTTCTAGGCAAATTTTAGTTTAAACCTCACCACTGCACTTGTAGTGGCACTTTTTTTTTTCTTTGTTTGTTTTTGTCTAAAGTTTTTCTTTTGATTTCTAATATTGTGGTTAAAAACTTTATTCAAATTTTAATTTTACCCTGTCATATCCACTTTGTTTGGTAATACATCTATTCCTTAAAACGCTACCATAGTACCATGTATAGAGTTCCATTACCATATTTCCCTTAAATGCTTATTTTTTTTACATTGCTGTACTCAGAACTGTCTTTGAAAAGGTCCTAATTTCTATAATATCAGGTGAAGAAATGTTTCCTTTGAATTTTCGCTACCAACCGTGGCTAATACAGTTGCATGGGAGAAAGAAGGACAAGCAAAACTTTATGAATCCATACAATGATTGCATTGAACAAAAAAAAATACGGCAGTTCAAAGGGAAGTTATGCCTGGGATGCTTTGGGGAGTGGCTCCTACTGGCAGACGAATCGACAAAAGAAATATATTTCTTGCACCTCACCTTGAAAGTCAATCTCACAGTCCGTCTTCCTTCGCTTCTTGGGCGGTCATTTGAACAATTGGGATGTTGTGTTGTGTCAGATTCTCCAACATCCCTCGAATGCATGGTCACTTTTGTAGGGAAGAGAAACAATGATATCTTTTATTGCAGACCAAATATGGATGCGAAATGGATTAACGTATCATTACCAATTGATTTGGAACAGAATAGTTATTTCACTGGCCAAGTTATTAGGTGCAAGGGAAAGATATATGCTCTTCAATACTCCCGCATCATAGATGCATTTCAAATTATTGTCATAAATGAGTCATCACTTCTAATGGACGACTCCACGTGGACAATAATAAATATGCCCCAAACAATTGATGACTGCAATTGGCATTGCTTAGTGGTGTCTGGTGAGGATATTTTCATAGTATTAGTTGCCACTTCCCCTTACCTAGGAAATCCAACCAATTACACCATTCATCTTTTGGAAACCTCAGATCAATCATGGAAGCCAGTAAAAAGCATCGGTGGTTGCGGTTTTTTCTTAAGTGGAATTCAAAATGCAGCACTCCCAGCAAGCCTAGCAGGACTGCAACATGATTGCATATTCATTGCGAGGGTAAACTCTGAGGGAATTTATAGGATATGCATGCAGGATCAAACTGTCAGCCTTAGTTCACCACTAAATTGGCCAAAACATAAAATTTGGCATAAGTTATTCTGGGTAATGCCAACCAGGTTAGTTGATAAGTTAATTTTATGCATCTATTTGAACTTTATGCCTTCTTTTTCTCTTTTTGTTTTTCTTCTTCTCTTTTGTTTTGTATATGCATCTAAGGTATTACTTATCTATTTGATTCAGGCCTTGGAAGCACAGGTCCTCGAACTTATCTCATTGCATTGGCACAGATAAGGTAGTTGGTAACTTGGTACCATCATCTTGTTAATTAACTGTACTTTTTTATCTCTGACATACTGTTATAATGAAATAGGTAGTGGTAGTGGTGTTGCATTGTAGGTATCAGAACTTATAAAGCAATGCAGAATTTTAACTTATTCTCTGATACGAGTCAAGTTAATGGATAAATAGAAGGAATAATCTTTTGTGAACTAAAAGCTAAAAATTATGATGCACATCTTAGGCTAAGAATGAATATCAAAAATATAAAAATTTTGTAAGGCCTTGTTTGGCCTCAATATATCTGTAAACAATTCATGCACAATGAGTGTAAACAATTCATGCACAATGAGGTCTAATACATCCTATACTGGATAAATGGGAACACAAATTGCATCATTATACATAAAAGTTCCAGAGCCCTCAGAACATTTAGAGAAGTTTCGTAATTCACAGAATAAAAGTCTACATTTACAGGCTCACCCTTGCCGTTCTTTTAATATCTAATAGGTAGTTTTATTTACTCCAGATGGTATATACAACTATATTTCAGAACAAACTGTAGAGTGAGTACACCGACCTGTTAAAGATAAGGCTTTTTGGGTTGAACTGCTGGGATTTTAATCATTAATTATGAGTAGATAAACTAATTGTTTGCATGCCTTCTATTTTTCTTGCTTTATAAGGATGGAATTTTAGGATGATTCCATTTAACTGGCATCGAGTTCTACCACTTCAATTGACCGAGATTCAATCAAGAGTCAGATTTTGACACAACAATATAATTATCATCTTCTAACAAAAGAACCATTTCAAATTGACATGTAGCTCTTGTTTCTCAGGTTTCACCACACAATAAGATAAATAACTTTATAGGAGCTTAAATCTGATGTATTCTTACATTTTCTTTCGCAATAAGTTTAATTTATAAGTGTTAACTCTTCTGGCGCACTTCCCTTTGTCAGGGTCACTCAACCTATTTCCACAAGGAAGAAAAGAAAGAAGAAAGATGCAAATTTGATATCTCGAGACCATGGGTTGATATGCCCATAGAATTGGTGGAACTACTCCTTCCACGACTGTCTCTGTTCGATTGCCTTCGCCTTCCATCCATTTGCAAAGCGTGGAATTCTCTCTCCCATCACGTGCAGAAGGCTCAGGTTTACCCATGGTTGATGTACACTGAGAATGATAGCTGCTTGTGGAGGCTCTTCGACCCTGTATACAAAAATGAGTACAGTATAGACATGAAATGGCTCGGAATCGGTGATGATCTTACTTTTCACTATTCTAAAGATGGATGGGTTCTTATATCAACAAAGGATTACAACTCTCTATTCATAGTAAACCCTCTCAAAAGAGAGTACTTCAGCCTTCCAAATTTTAATTCTAGAAGATACGTACTCAGAGACCTATCCTTTTCCTCTGCCTTTTCCTCTGGGCCACCAGATTGTGTAGTAGTTATTTTGGAGATTACATTAGGGTGTGTTCTTGAGATATCAACGTGGAGCCCAGGTGAAGAGCAATGGAACACAACGAGTTTTCATGATGAGTTTGATTATGTTCTTCCTTGTAAACCTGTTTTTTCTAGTGGAGAGTTCTATTTTTATCGAAAAGGAGGTGAGCTTTTAATTGTCAATCCCTACAAGAAGACTCGGAAAGTTCTTGAAATTGAAGCGCCCATTAAGATGACGCTTACTAAAAGAGTAATGGAATGTCATTTGGTAGATTCAGGGGGAGATTTGATCACGGTGTTTAGAGGACGAACAGCTGATCCTATACGAATCTTCAAGTTGGACCGACTAAATATGGTTTGGAAGGAACTGCATGATATGGGGGGTGTTACACTATTTTTAGACCGTAGAACAACTCTTGCAACATCTTGTCTAGAGAAATTATGCCGTAATCAGATATACATCTCTGAATTTAGCGATATTGACCATTGCAAGAGATGTGCATTCTATTCCTTGGAAACTACAGAATGTCACCCAAAGAAACCTAGTAGTCTCACGGCACCAATGAACTGTATATGGATTGAGCCCAACTTGACTACGATGCCCAACAACAACAAAGCCTTTAGTACAAGAAGTTGAGGAGGCTAGAAACGAAATCAACCAAAACTGGAGTCGCATAAAGGAGCTCAACTTGATATCTTGGCAAATTTGTCCCTCATTATTGCTAACTTATGATGCCAGCTTGCTACTTACCGTCAATTTTATTTTTTTGAGAAAATTAATTTTCGGACTTGAGATTTAATATATGTTAATCCATCCTGATATTTTTAAAGAACAAATTTATGCACATGCAATATTTTGTTTGTTTGTTTGAAATTGCTGGTTATCTTGGTTCTGAAACTTTTGTGTATATTTTTAAAGAACAAGTTTGATTTTCATTTTTTCCAGTGTGACGAATTATTCTGTATAGGGAATGCTTGTGGTTAGGAAGAGGTTAGCAAGAAGTTGTACAAGACTATGGGGCGTGCCGCGTGTGCGGATGAAATGATGCTTTGGAACATTCAAGTAAAGAGGAATTAGAATATTTGTTGAGCAATTTGCACGACAGATTTAATTATAATATAACTCATTTTAACTTTTTGCCCATACTGCCTTTAGATAAACCTGTTCTGAACTTTTCTTCCACACTATCTACAGAAGCGCAGATGATATAATTGAGAATTTCATATTATGAGAATAATCAGATCCGATCGGTTAAGGTGATTGAAGACTGAAGAAAGGGGGAGAGTTCACACAGTCACACACGTGGAGAGTGACCCAGTCACAACTTCGCACACACAATTGAGATTTTCCAGATGAGAGAGAGAGAGAGAGATGTTAGGTTAGTTTAAACATTTCTACAAACACCTTGTTTCCAAGAGAGCGCAGTAGATAGAAGAAGACTGGAGTGTGATCAGTAGGAAATAAAAGGTAAAAGACATGTCAATGTGGTGATCTGAGTGTAAAGTTTGATTCTTTCAATACATTAATGGTGGATTGTTCTTCTTCTTGTTATTTCTCTCCTTCTCCCCTTTCTTCACTGTTCTCACTTCAATTAAGGAGCAGAGAACCCAGTTCTCACCTAGCTCCTTTGGTAATCTGGCAGAGAACCCAGATTTCACTAGCTGGATCTGAAAAGAACAATAATTCAAAGGGAAATGCTGTCCAAATTTCAATAAGTTTGTGTTCTTTGTCATTTTTTTCTAAAAAATTGGATCAAAGTGCAAATTGTGAGATTGCTGCCTTGCTTCTTTATATACAGTTCCATAAATAGTTATGAGTTCAATTCTCTCTTAATGATCTGACCAATTGACCATGTTCACTCTTTTAGTGATGGCTGAATATTGAGTAACATCATGCGGTGAAATATTGAATGTTGATTTTTTGTTAAAGCCTAGTATGTAAGTAAGACATAGTTCTTGGCTGGTGTATTTCAATAATTTAATTTAATTTGATGGTTACCTGCATACACCAGATTATATGCTACCTCACAAACACAAAGTTCACACACAATTCATATCCAGTCATCCAGAAATTAGGGAATGAAATGAAATGATACTCATGTTTTGTGTATTCAAGTATTTCTAGAATTTCTAGAATTTCTTTTTCAATGTATGTTTTAGTGGTATATCTCTATGTCAGGTTTTATACATTATTTGCATCTGATCACAAGAATGGAGAAACAAGGGCTTGTCTAGCCTCTTCTGTTTCACTCAAATGGTATATTCTTTGCAAACCTCTCTGGAACATGATTATAAAATTCGATAGGGTCTGTTATGTAAAGTTCATGTCTAAATTACTACCTTTTTGGCTTGGTTTTATTTTCCTTGTATTTCAATGGTATATTTGTGCTATAAAAATAAAAATAAATCAGGGTTCTGATAAAAAATGTCGAAGCACCTTGTGAGGTATGAAGCACTGGGCATTGTGCAATTATTATAAATATATGAATTTGGAATGGGGGAATGAACAATAATAAATAGTGCCTTCCTATTTGGATGCCATTGGTTTCGTATGGATGGCTAGGATGGACTGTGATGTGATACAACCACCTACTATTTTGTCCATTATGCAAGCAATAGATTTATACAATATAAAAAAATAAAGGAACAAATTTACCAGAGCCAATCATTTTTATTGAAATTTTGATCCTCAATCCTTTCGTTTGTATAATTAATCGTAAAGCGACACGAGATGTACCATGAAAAAATGACTACCAGTGAAAAATAATATCTAATGATATCCTTGACCTTGAACACCCTGATTTGTGTCTGATTTGGTAATCCGGTGAGCAATTGAGATATATAACACTCCTAGGCCAACGTTGCTGAATGTTCATCCAATTATATATTCAACTTTTTTTTAAAAAGAATATTCAGCTATTTTTTACCGTTATTGAAAAACCTTCGTTTTACCAACATTTTTATTGCTTTTTGGGTATAGTGTGCTTATTTCATACGATTTTGGATGATAATGCATAGTTTTAGACATAAAATAAGTTTAAGTAGTTCATTATCATTGTTTGGCAGGGAGATGTTCATCCAAAAAAAGACTGTTTTTATTAAAATTATGGACGCAGTTATCTTAATGGAAAGTTGGACGAAGTTGTCTTTGTTAAGAGTGGACGTTGCTCTCAGTATTGCTAGACCATTATACGAAAAGTTATTACAGGTATATGTTAATTGATTTTTTTCACACAACAAATTTAATTTAACTGCTGATACAATTGTTTTCGCAACTAATTTAAGGTAATATATATCTATGGTGCATACTAATGTATCAGAGTTTCGGTCCATACTAATCCAAAGTCTCAGATCTGTTTCAAAATGACCGATCCATTTGTCCATTATGATCTCCTTATTGAAATCTCCTCATCGACCAAATTTTACATTTTTTTTTCTAATTTTCTAACTATTTATTTAAAAATTTTAGAAAATTATTATTCCAATTTTTACCAAATCCTTAAAAAACATTAGTTTTTAAAAATTATTAATCTAATTTTTACTATTTATTTCGTATTTTTAAAAAACCGATCATAGAACTTATATGGAACGTCCAATAGTAATGGTTTTTAAAAATACGAAATAAATAGTAAAAAAATTTAGAAAAATGTAAAATTTGATTTCATACAAGTTTTCAATATGAAGATTTTAGAAAACCGCTCAAAGAACTTATATCCAATAATAACGGTTTTTAAAAATATGAAATAAATAGTAAAAAATTTTAGAGAAATGTAAAATTTGGTTTCATACAAGTTTTTCAATATGAAGATTTAATCTAACGATTTCGATCGGTGGTTTGAAATTTAGTGCGCGAATACGATAATGTTGGATGAACCATATCTGTCATACGTGTTGGACTTTAACATTTCTCTCTCTCTCTCTCTCTCTATATATATATGGATGTATTCCTAACCCAACATATCTAACCTAGCAATATAAACACAAGAACTACTTTCCGACGGCGTAGTCACCACTTGTTGGTAAGGTCACTCTTATTGGGATGGCTCTTCCCTACGTTGTCGGTGGGTTGGGAGTCTGAGTGAGTGACTGTGATTAACAAAATCCGGCTTAGGATAGTTGATCATGGCGGAGATTGTTTCCGCCTCTGTAAGAGGGACAGAAGTCGTGCTTGGTGGCATGGTGTGCATTGATCAGGTTAAGTATCGAAAAGTTAGCTGATAGAGGCTTTAAACCTGGTATCAAATAAATTTAGACCTTGTTTTACCTCACTAGTCATTGTGGTAAAGCTAAGGATCAAATTCAAGGGACGATACAATTGATTACTAGACTTTACTTTCTCACGAAATCTAGACAAGACCATTTTTGAGATTTTATGATTTATAAAGACAATTATCTAAAGTGCAAGTAATTAAATTATTTTTGGTTGATTTTTTTTATATTGTCTGGACTCTAAATAAATGCAAGAGATGTCCTAGGATTTAGGGTTCATTTAGTTTAGCTTTGAAGCTCTTAGTACACATGTTTTCATACGGGCAATAAGGATTTCGGACTGAAATGTATAGATTTCGGACCGAAATCTATATAAGTCGCTCCAAAATATGCTCCAAACTCTCTATTCTAACTTGATAATTTAATACCAGTGTTTAAAATATCCTACCAGACCGGCCGATTCAACCGGGTAAACCGGGAACCGGACCATAATCCGGTAGGGTTAGGATTAAATACCACCTATTTTGAGAACCAGGAAAAACCGGAGCATTTTCGGTTAAACCGGGTATAGATGACTATCGGACCGGGCGGTTCATTTGGTTTGTTGGCTCAAATACTTCAGCGCCTCCAAGCAAATAAAGAAAATCGAACTGCACAATACCTAGATCCCCAAATCCCGCCTCCAATTAGGCTGGTCCTTGAAAATATGGAATTATAATAATGTATGTGTGACAGCCTTTTTTTTTAATCTTTACTGAACTTCTTTCTTGCTTTTTTTTTATGCCTTTTGATAAATTGTCTCTTTTGTTTCAATCACAATAAATGGCACATTTATTTTTTTGAATGATTTAAATAGAACTGCACAGGAGTATTGGACCTTTTAAAATTGTTTTATGGTTATTTTGAATGGCACATTTATTTCTGCAGATATTATTATTATTTTTTGTATATATATATATATATATATATATATTAATACGTTTATATATTTAAAAAATCACATGATGTTGTCCGGTTTTTAAAACTGGTAAACCGGTTAAACCCGAAAAACCTCATACCCATTGCTCAGCCGGTTTGACCTCCGGTACGGTATTTTAAACATTGTTTAATACTATGTTTTTTTTTTTTTTTTTTTTTGATTGAAGCCCTACTATGTTTTGTGAAGGTTACTTGTCGACCAGGCCTAATCTCAGCCGTTGCAATTTTGATTTTGGATGGCACAATAATCTGCAACCTATTATGTACCAAATTGACTACATGACATAGTCAATAATAAGCAACCCGTTACACTTTTTTATTAGCACTTTTTATTTATTTTTTTTCTGCCTCTTTCTTTTCTCCAAAGCCCTCTGCCTCTTTTTTTTTTTCCCTCCAAATCCTAAAACACAAACTTAGATTATTTACCCCGCTCTCTCTTCTTCGTCGGCCTCCCCACGTTCGCGACACCAGCGCCATGGAGAGATCAGAAAACGAGACACCATGGAAAGCTTGCTACAGAGATAAGAACACCCGTCGAGTCCATCTTCGAAGGCGTCGTTAAGGATCCCCTCTCAGTCTTCGATCCCATCTGTCAGCTCCACTCTTTTTTGCGTAGCTCCATATGGGTTGGATTACAAGTGATATTGAGTACATTGGTCATCAGTATATCACCTCGCTACTGCAATTAAGTTAATTTGCATCTGCTCAACTCTTTAAGAACACTCATCAGGTACTATAATCTTCGATTAATTTTTTTCCCTTTTTTTATTCATCTTCGGATCTGGTCCTTCAAGCTTTAGGTTTTTTTTTTTTTTTTTAGTTTTTCCCTATTTTTGTGCTTGATCTTACAATATGGCCCTTTGTGCTTCTACAAAATTGGACAAGTTATTCACGTTTAGTTTTCAAAAAAAAAAATTATGTTTGTATTTGTCTAATTCATTGTAATTAATTCCTATATTTCTTTGTTAATTACGGTTATTGATTGAAAGTATAAGTTTTTCCATGTATGTATGCATCTGATACTCACCTTGTTATTTGAATGATGAAATGGTTCTAATATGTATCAGCTGAGTTTAAGAACTTAAATTGGGGCATAGCACCAAAGTGAGAAGTCGGTCCCCATCATATATATATGTCAAATTAATACATTGATGCCAGATGTATTTAAAGAAAAATGAGTAAGGGTAAAATGGTCAAATTGTATAAGATGAAATCATTTCTCTTCTAGTTTCATATAGCATCCGATCACAAAATTCATTTCTCTTCAATTCTTTTTCTATTTATTCTGATCACCAGATTTCATTTTAAAATCATTTTTATTGAACTCTATTCTATTGAATTGAATTGAACTCTTCTAATATTTCATTCTGATCAGACCCTAAATATCTATGGCTTCTATTGGAAAGGTCATCCATTTTTAAGTATATCCTACCAAAAACTGTCAATTGTAAGAGAGAGAGAGAGAGACAGATGCACATGTTGCAGTCAAATTAATATTTCTAGTTTAATTGTTTTTATGTCAATTGCATTCTCAACATTTATTTGTTTTTTCCTAGGCTGTCATGATGACCATTCTGTCGATTGCACGGCTAGCTAACATGATGCAGGGTGTCATCCATGCTAGGGTCTTTAAATTGTTGGAAGCTGTGGATACAAAAACTTGAAACATCTGGGCTATGAATTTTGTTCTCTCGGATAAAGTTAATCCTTATATGGTAAAGTTGGAGGTTTTAGAAATCTGTTAACTTGATAAGCTGATTATTTATGTAAGCATGCTAATTTTTCCTTGACTATCCTCATACGTCATATTGCTTAGCTTTTTAGCAATTTAATTTTGCAACATCCTAAATTGTCTCGGGCTGTAAGTATTTTTTTCCCTTGATTTGATTATTAGATTTGAAGATCTTCAAGTATGACTCTACATCAGTCATCAGTGATGTATGTCCAAAAGTTTGACTTTAATTATCTTGTATTACGACTTTTTTGATGATCCTTATATTTCAGTTCTTATCTATTTCAAACTAAAGCTAATAGAAAGAGGTTAGTAAAATCAGAGTTTCATTAGCCTTTTGTGAATGTCAAGGACATTAGGGAAGGTATTAAATTTTTTTGTTGTGTTCTATTATTCACCATGCAGAGAGTGCTTACAATGGAGAAGGTAATGGGGACAACGACGTCTCAAACCGTCAAGTAGTTTTATTAAAAGTGGGAAGTGGTATCACCTATCGTTGTCACTGTAGTTGAACATTCTGATCAACAATCCTCAAGTAGTTTTACTAAAAGTGGTATCACATAAGCAACAGTGTTGTCATTGTAGTTGAAGATTCTGATCATCAGCAGTCATAAAATAATATTACATGTTTAAATTCCTATAGAAGTTCAAGGGCATTTTAGCCATTTATACTTGAATATGGTTACCATACAACCAATGGATATTAGTCGTGATTAGTCCAAAAAAGCTATGCTATCTGAAAAAAAAATAATATTTCCATTGAACTTTGCATTTGTGCTGATTTTGTTAGCATGACATATAGTAAGAGTTCATATATAGGTATAAATCTCATCATTTTATTTCATTAACTAGTTGTACAAGCTATGAATTATGATTGGTATGTGTGTAGTATCATTTCAAGTATGTTTTGATAGGTCACATATCAATTCATCTGCAAAATTTCAAAGCTATTGGGTCGAATGTGAAAACAATAGAATCGGATCCAATATAAATCCTGCTCTTTTAAAAACACTTTTGAGGATATATAATATACGAGTGTGATATGCACCATCCGACCAAAAAACATCAAAAACATCCACCATCACTTGAGACAACAAAATGAACTTTCTGGGAGCCCAAATCCTTATTTTTCACTTGCTGACATCATCATTTTTAACGTGATGACGTCATCAAAATTTTTTCGAAAAAAATTTTTCGAAATTTTTTTTTTTATTTTTTTGCGCACTGACGTCATCAAATGGACGGATTTTGCGTTCAATTAGATGCTTCAAGGGATGAGTTAAACTAATTATGTGTAAAATTAGATTCAGTGATAATATGAAATTTTAGGTTTTTGTGTTCAATTAAACATCTCAAGGGATTACTTACATGAACTATGTGTTCAATTAGATGCATCTCATAATTGAATTTTCATATTTTTGTGTTCAGTTAAACACGTTAAGGAATGAATTTAAAGTATTTATGTGTTCAGTTAGTTGCAGCAGAAATTTGATTTTGTAGTTTTTTCTGCTTAGTTTAACACGTTCAGGGATGAGTTAAATTGAGTTATGTGTTCAGTTAGATGCATTGGTCATATGACGATTTAGTTCTGATACGATGTAAATATGAATATTTAAAACAACAAAACAAACACTTACAACAACAAAACCAAGAGGCACAAATATTAATTAAATAAAAAAAATAACATAAACAAATAGAACAAACAAACTAAACATTTACAACAACAAAATGAATATTTACAACAATAAACTTGTCACACCCCAAACCAAGCCGCAATCTGGGGAGGACAGCCCCGCCAAGTATACACACTCTGCTGCGCACACGTAAGGCTATAAAATAGTGTCACAGATACAAATAATCACAAATAGATAATCACATAATAATGTCATTGTTTGTTCATACAACAACAGACTGGTAAAATATACACATATCAAAATCTCCAGTCATCATACAAACAAAACATAAAATAATAATGCACAGTGGATAAATACTATTCCAGCTCGGCTTGGTCTTCTGGTAAAATCTCCTCTGCTAAGTCTGCCAAACCTGAACCTGCTCCACAAGCAATTATGTGGGCTGAGTATATGAATACTCAGTGGTGGTAAAAGAAAGCCCTAAGGTCTTGGTTAAAATCTAATTAGAAACTAAATCATACTTAAGTTGTAACATTTTAAATCCTATATTGCAATGTCTAAGTATAAATTTAATTTAATGAAGTTACTAAACAACAAGTAATGACATGCCAAATAAAATCTGAAAAGTATCTGGAGAAGCGGATAATGATAATAGTGTAGTAATATACGGAGTCTATATAATAATATGAGAGTGAAGCACCCGCACTCAATGGTCAAATTATAAGTCACACAAAAATCCAGAATCAACTCACAAGTCCCAATATATATGACATGAACCGTGCCTACAAATCAACCTAACGCGTAGATGCTCGACAACTCGTAGGTGCCCCGTAACCACACCCCCGTCGAGGAGTGGGCAGTAATACTCGGTACCGGTAAATTGAACGCATGGGGATTGAGAGGAAGTCTGATATAATGGCACACGCAATTCCCCATTTGTTAAGGTTCAAGTCAAGTCAAAGGAATATAATAACAACACAAGTCAAAGGAATATAATAGTAACAAAAATAACCATCAAGTGACCGCAGTACCGCCTGACGGTCGGTCTGCTGAGTGATCATCAGAAACGCGTTGCTCGAGATCACTATCATAAGGAGCCCACCGGCAATGGCTGGGGTGCAAGCTCCCGATAATGGAAATCGCGTGCAAAACGCTCTTATCTCACTCGGTCTCACTATCCTGATCCACACCAGATGCAAGTGTTGATTTAAGCACTTTTAAATTTATTAATCACATTTTTAATATGAATGCATATCCTATATATGCAGAACTAATCTTTAATTAATGTCATGCGTTTAACTGTTTACTTAAATGTTAATGACATGATGTGCACATAATTAATTAATGATCTAATTGCTAACTAAAGATTAAACAAAACCTAAGGCATCCACAAGTCATAAAAAGACTACCACACCTGGAAAAGTCAGAGGCAGAGCAACTACTTCTTGGAATGGTCGATGAAGTCCTGACCAGCTCCTGCAGTCTCGAGCTCGGGATAGAAGTCGTCTACTTGTCCGGAGAAGTCCTGCCGTGCACCTGGCGAACGAAACTCACACGTTACAATTTATTCTAACGATCTACCCCGTTCTGGTTATTGGTGCATTAAACCATACTTAGAAACTAGACATTTACTAGGGAACTTCGATTCTGACCTAAGGAAAGTTGGACTTAGGATTTCTGAAAAGAGATTTTGTTTTAAAATATATTATTTTAATTTAAGAAATACTTTATAAAAATTTTGGCAAAGTTCTATCTATAAAATAGTGTGAGGAAAGACGTATATACGAGTTTCTACAATTCAAACTATATATTTGAGTTGTTGACAACTTTAATTTATTTTTAGAAAACATTTAATATATATATACCTTTTCTAGTTAAAGGATGTTAGTGGAAGTAAAGCACTTTTATTGTTAAATCAATTTATTATTATTAATCTGATGTAACGATTGTGTGTTCATATTTGTTTTTATAAAACATAAGTTTATTTCTAGAAATGTTCATACTAATATTTCACTTCCATTACTTGGTATTTTAATAGTATGCATAAAGGCAAATATTAATGTGATATCATTTTTCTTACCTAAAGAATATATTACTAATCTTACTTATTCAAAAACAGTTTATAATTATATCAAATAGATTCATTTCATGTTGTATACTTAAATATTTTAAGATATTCAAAAGTAATTATTTAAATATTTTGATGTTTTATTGAATTTACCTCATAATTAATTATTTTACAATTACTTAGATCAATTTTAATATCGTGTATTCAAATGAATAATTATTTTGTAACATTATTTAATGTTCTTTTAGAATTCGTGTGATGTAATTAGTTAGAGAAAATTAATGTTTTTATGTTACTTAAAGAGAGTACGTATAAATGCGTATATGTATTGTGTAATGTATAACATATTTAATTCTTTCCATTGTACTTAGTATTTCAATTATTATGTCTCGTAATCACTTTAACCATATTACTTCAATGTGTAATGTATAACATATTTAATTCTTTCCATTGTACTTAGTATTTCAATTATTATGTCTCGTAATCACTTTAACCATATTACTTCAATGTACCAAATCGATAATGTGTTGGTGTTTTAATGTGTTTGGGATCATACAGCCCGGATGACTGGACTGCTAGTAATCATCTCCCATCTTTAAGTTTACGTATTAATCCGATTTTAATTAGGCACCCATTTTATTTCTTAAGTCCATTTTTAAGTTAATCATTTTTAAGTTGACTTAACTATTTTCTTAATTCCATTTTAATTCAATTAGTCCAATGATCTTGATTAGTCCTTAATTTATTTAATCAATTAACTTTATATCTGGACCTGGCCCAGTCCAGAGGTTAAAATTCCAGCAGAAAAGATATAGGCTCAACTATAGAGCCCAACGCAGAAGGGAACAGCCCAGCCATCAAGGCAGAGCCCAACACACAGTACACCAGGCCTCAACAGGCCAGAAAATCACGCAAGGCCCAGAACAGAGCCCAGGCGACAGGAAAAGGGATCCGGGTTCGGGGATCAAATCTGAACCCAAACAGAGAACAGACCCGACCCAACACGAGTCAGATCCGAACTGACAGGCCTACATTTTGCACACAGGACCCTGAATCAAAATTATTTACAAAGAAATTATACTAAGAACCCTATTAACAGATTTATTTACGGATAAGTCCAAAACCAGCTCAAAGATTTTTACGAAACACTCTTTATTTCGGAAAACTTCTTAAATAGGTCCCTGGTACACATCACAACGTACCAGCAAGCACACAGAAGGGAAAACCGACTGGTACCAAGGCTGTACCAGCTTGGAAACCAATCAGAGATCACACACAAGTACCAAGAGGTAGTAAAGAGGTGAGGAGACTGGTACCAGGCCTGAACCAGCCAAGTACCAAGCTACAGTGCAACCTACAGGCAAGATAATGCCCTAATTAACAACCACACTTAATCCAAGTTGATGCTACAAGCTAAATAACACACTAAGCAAGAAGATGACAGTCTAAACGACAAGCACAACTATTATATAAGTCAATCCCACAAGTTATACACTAAACTTTAGCAAGCACAGAATTTTATTTGAAACACCTAACTCAAGACAAATTCAAGAGATAACCTAAATCAAGCATTCACAAGCACTAGCAATTCTCAGAACAGATTTAAGTCAAATTGAGGCCATGCACATCTACTTAAGCATTTCATCGATTCAGTAAGCAAGTGACACAGAGAACAGTTCAATTTGATGCATGCCTCACAAATTCATCCAGTCACAGAGCTAATTGAGACAAGCTAACAATAAACAGATCAATTCCAACAGAGGCCATGCACGCTTAACAACAGACATTCAATTCAAGCAATCACAGAACAACAATTCCATTCAAGTGCATGCCTCACAAACATCACAGCACAAAGCAAAGGAAAGAGAGAGATGAAAATGTTACCAAACCGAGATAGCTCAGCAAAGAAAAGGAGGAAGGGGCAGTGCTTCAGCTGCTGTCAGTCGTCTCCGTCTAGCCACTACCTAGCACCAGCCGTCAGCCACCATTGCCATAATTGGTCAGCACGACAGAGGAAGAGAATGAGAGAGTTGCAGAGAGAGAGAGAGAGAGAGAGAGTTTGAGTGACTGTCTTGAGAGGGTTTGTGAGTGAGTGAGTGAGTGAGTGAGAGGAGTCAGAGGCAGAGATTCTCAGTGGTTCTCGAGTGGGATGGAAATGAGGATGGCGGCGAGAAAGAGAGACAGTGAGGGAAAGAGAGGAAGAGAGAGGCTGAGCGGTGACTTAAAGAAGGAAGAGGGAGGGGGTTTAGGGTTTGTTACCGTGTGGTTTGGCGAAACCAGGGGCAAAACCAGAGGCGGAAAGGAGGGGTGTCAGTGGGGTCGCGTCTCCATTGGTGAGAGAGGAGGGAGAGGCGATCGGGTCGAGGAAGGAGAGGCCCTACTGGTTGGTCGAGAGAGGAGAGGGGACAGAGGAGCGGGAAATCTGGGCCTCGCCATCGGAGAGAGAAAGGAGAGTCGAAGCGGATTGGTCGAGAGAGCGGAAATTAGGGGAAACCGAGTGGGGACGAAGACTCGTCCGGAAAAAACGGATGGAGAAGAGAGGAGGAGATAAAGAGATGCTGAAGATAAGATCGGACGGTCCGGAAAAATCTTTGGACTTAACTCTTGATCAAACGGTACAAATCAAAGGAGATTGATTGAATTTTATTTCTGAATTGTTTGATCAGTGAAACTCAGCTTTTAAATCCAATTTTAATCTACATAAATTTTGTGGATCTGAATTTTAATCTTGGACATTTAAATTTATTTATTTGGTTGAAGTTTTAATAGATTTCACGATTTGATTAATATTTTGAAATTAGATTGAGTTATGATTTCTGAAAATTTGTCTGTTAAATTGCAGATCAGTCATTAGTTTTAATAATTTTAATTATTTTAGAAATTAACTATCAATTTTTAAATTAAATTTTATTTTCTAAATTTACGGGTTTTTACAAAACTGAACACATACAACTTTCATAAGTAAGAAATAAATGATCATATTCAACATACAAATTGAACACTTATAACAACATATTTAATATGTGCAAGAAACAAAGTGAATAGATACACTCTTTAGCTCCTTAATCAGTAATCAACAATTGCAAATACAAAATCTCCAACAACACCGCATAGCTTCTCAATTCTTCTGATTCTGGAAAAAAAAAGAGAAGGAATAAATTAACAAAATTTAAAATTGTAATCGCAAAACTAAGATTATTAATATTATCAAAGTCTGATATATTGATCCAGTAATATCTTTTGTTACAGAACTGACTTAAGAACAGCATAAACAATTAGTCCATTAGAGATACTAACTTAACACATATGATGACTAACTAATTCATTAGGGAAACTAAACAATTAATTAGTATATTTGGATCATATTAAAAAAATTAAAATTGAAGAACGATAAAATGTGAATGATAATTTATTTCAGAGAATTGCCTTTAAAAAGTTCAATTAAGAAAAAAATGCTTTTTGGATGGTATAATTTGAGAACTTTTGGCATTCAAGTTAGAGACTTGGTAGATGTTGTCATGCTGACCAGACCCCACGTAGACAAAATATAACGATAATTCTAGTAAATTCACTGATAATTGTGATGTCTATTATTCATATACATATTTTGACCATGCTTAGCACCAAAATGACACTCAAACCAATATAATTGCTCATAATTAACTGTGTTTTCCAGGATTTTTGGTACTGCCGCCGTCTCTATTTTTGTTTTGTAGAATTCTCGTGGAAATCGAAGACGAAACACGCCGAACAAGAAGAATGTAGCCCAATTCTCAGCCGGATGACTCATTCCCGGCCCGCAAACACATGCCAAGGACCAGAGAAGACTTCCATGGGCCGAGACAAATCAGACATCGCAAGAAGGCCCTGGTCCCAGCCCAATTCACCTCGCCAGCACCTGATTTCGGTCCGAAATGCTCCCATTTCGGTCCGAAATCCATATATGGAAAGGTGTTTTTGGAAAGTTTCGAGGATGAAAAGAACACCTCTTGCCCTAGCCGCCTCCTGACCTTCCTTGGGTAGTATTTAGGCATGTATTTTCGTGCAGAAGGGGGTTACAGAGAATTCCAATATTCCACTTCATATTTTCGATAGTTTCGGCATTGTTTTCGGCTCTTTTCATGGTTTTCTTTGAGGAGTAGCAGCGTTTGTGTGCGACGGCAGCGACCTTGACTCTCAACATCGATTCTTTGGCCTTAGAACAACGAGTATTACCATAAGGATCTCTCGGTTTACTCTTTTATAATTCTATTTCATTGTTTTATGGCTTGTATCTTTATTCTTCGCATGATACTTGTTATTTTCTGTTTGAACATGTTAGGCTAGATTTTATGATGTCTTAGGACCAGTTAGTAGTTTGATTTAGTACTTGAGTTGACTTGATGAATTTATATTATGCTATGTGATTTGTTTAGTTGAGAAAATATTATCTTGCTTAGTGAAATTGATTGATTGCTTAATTGTTTATCTATTAATGAACTGCAGCATTTATAGGGCATTAGACTAGAACAATTGATTAATTAGCAAAGTATTTCAGGTAAACCAAACACTCTGTCGTTGGTTCGATCATGTATGTCATGCTATGCACTCGCCCCGATGTGGCATATCCGATTAGTGTGACTAGTCGATTCCAAGCCAACCCTGGCATGCCACACTAGACTGCAGTCAAGAATATCCTCAAATATCTAAAGAGAACAAAGGATAGAATTATCGTGTACGGTGGAGACCAAGAGCTCGTTGTAAGTGGTTACACCGATGTTAGTTTCCAGACCGACCGAGATGACTCAAAGTCACAGTCTGGCTTTGTATTTCTGCTTAATGGTGGTGTTGTGAGTTGGAAGAGTTCCAAGCAGGATACCACAGCCGATTCCGTCACCGAAGCAGAATACTTAGCGGCTGGTGAAGCAGCAAAAGGAGGCGTTTGGATCAAGGAATTCTTGACCAAGCTGGAGGTGGTTCCAAGCATCTCAGGTCCAGTGGATCTCTACTGCGACAACACGAGAGCCATAGCTCAGTCTAAGGAGCCTAGGTCTCACCAAAAGACCAAGCACATTCTACGACGATTCCATCTTATCCGTCAGTTTGTGAACGACGGATGGATCAAGGTCAAGAAGGTGGACGGTGCCGCGAACACAGCGGACCCTCTGACAAAGCCTCTATCTCGAGCCGCACATGAGTTGCATGTTGCATCCATAGGGATTAGACGCATGCCTGAGTGGCTTTGAGTTGTATCTTTTACTTTTGAGGCTTTAGTATGAGACATGTATATATTTTGATATTACATTGAGTACTATACACTGGCTAGAAGTCACAGTTGATTGACTCTAGGCCAAGTGGGAGATTGTTGGAGATATGTTCTAGAAGCCAATCTTTATCTGGCTACTTCTATAGTTTATGTTATTGATGATATTTGATCATTTGTTCCTTGATTTATTTATTGACAGTTCATTCAGGTTGAGGATCTGAATTGTGGATCACTGTGTTTCATTTATGACTAAATGACGATAATAAATCAAAACCTGTCCATAGTCTTGATAATTAACAGGGAACATTAATTATCATATAAGACTAGTATGCAAGTTAAGTGATGATTAAGTTCTACAAATCATGAGTAAGGAGTTACTAACTTAATTGCATATGTATATGTTGCTGGAACATAGTACATGACTTGACCCAATGAAATAAATATATGGATTGTGTTATGTGTCATTATTTATTTCATACGTGTTTGATTCTAAGTTTGAGATGGTTCAGTTTTTTCACATGAGCATAGATTCTATAAATATCGTCTAACGCTGATTCCTGATAAGGGCTGCTATACGGACTTTATTTATGTTCTCTTGAATTGTGCGGGGAAAAACTGTTCATCAAGACAACCGTATGTCCCTCATTAGTTTACCTAGTGAGCGATGATATCTACTGGGCTCCTTGATGGAGATGGATTGCTTGCTAGCAACTTGTGCAATTATCTCTAGATCAAGAAACGTATAATCTGCAAGAATGACACACTCCTATCTTGGATTATACAAGGATATCATGTGATATAAGAATCAAAACAATAAGATACTTACTTTTTATGCAGGATTGAAATGCTGTAATAGTACAGTATTTATTTATGCGAATTGGAAATCATTACGTGTTGCTAGATACCGCTTATGATTATTGAAAATGAATAACGATTTATTTTCCATGGCCAACATAGCATAAATCCTCAAAGGGTCACACAAATAGGTTTTTGACCATCCGTGCATTATTTATTTGGTTGCATTATGGGATGCAATAATATGATATGTTGACTGATTAATTATGTGCCGTTGCGAACCGTCATAATTAATTAAGTCAAATGGATCATATAGAAATAAATTAATACATATTATAATCCTTAAATAATTATCAAGGTGTTGATAATTAATTTTTTTCAACATAAATTAATTAAGGTAATTAATTTTGAGCTAACGGGCCTATATTTAAATGGTAAGTTAAAGGTCCAACTTGAGAGCAATTTATTGGACCTCTAATTAAATGAATTAGAGATCAATTAATTGAATTGATAAAACCCAATATAGCCCATATACATGGCTGGCCATACAAGGGTATATTTGTCCATTAATTGTTGCAGAATGGTTGCTTTATAAGAAGCATTTAGGAGAGAGAAAAAGTGAGCCAACACACAATTTTCTTTCTCTCTTCCTTCTTCTTCCTTGAGGCCGGCCAAAACAAAAGAGCAAAAATCTAGTTTTTGCATTTTGTTTAGCTATCTCTCATACTAATCAAGCTCATGTGTTGAGCACATCTTACCTCCATACAATTAATTAGTTAATTAAGGCAAGGAAGGAAGGGATTAGGCTTAATCACTTGTCTACTAGCATAGACTCGTGATTTTGGTTAATACCTTGGTGGACTCGAGGCCAAGCAAGGTGGTGGTGCCGGTGAACTCGTCATCGTCTCCAAGAGAAAGGATTCGAGCCTCGCGGATACGATTTCGCGAGAGGTAAACTTCCTACGCCCTCACGTAGTGCTAAATTGCTCAAATAGCTAGGTTCTTTATTTGCATGCTCTTTTAAGCGTTATTAATGAGTAATAAAATTAAAATTGAGCGTTGCATGTCTTCCTAACAGTGGTATCAGAGCGTAGGCTGCTATTTGAGCATTTTATACTTAATTAAAGTGAGAAAATAGTAATTAATTAAGTTAATTAGTGGATTGCATGCTTGCTATTTTTGGAAAAAACTTTTTTTCTGCTTTTTCCTTATTTTTCGTAGTGTAAAGCATTCTAGAATTTTTTTCTTTTCGAAGAAAGTTGTAGATCTATGAGTTTTGATTCTTTTTACACTGGATTTACCTTGATTCGATTAAAAATGAATTTTTGGTGAATTAAACGGTAACGGTGCGCAGATCTGGAATTCTGCTGCACAGTTCTGTTGTTGTGGCTAGTAACAAATAAGTTTGTACACAAAGTATCTGTAACTTTTTACTAGGATTAATTTAGACTTGATGCTCTTTCTGAATATGCAAATTTTGTTTCATTTTTCGGATTTTATGTGGATGTTCAAGTGTGAAAAGGGAAGAAGTTGTCAGATCTGTTTTTTCAAACAAACTGATTATTTTGATAAACTGTACTTATTGAGAAACTTTTATGGAAAAGTGTTTGAAAGAATTTGTTTCCCTTTAAGTCTGAAATCTTTGAAAATTAATTTCATGGAGTTTCATTGAGATTTGGTACTTCAACTAAGTGAAAACTTTTCAGTCATCGGTCTGTTTCAGAACAGGGCTAGTTGATTGCATGGCATTTAACTTGACGATTTTGAATAGACCTTGTTGTTTTTCTTTTCATGGATTGATAACCTAGTGCATGTAGTATTTTTCTATGTAAATTTTTTGCTTGAAAAATATCAAGGGGATGATCACGCAGGCCAAAAGATTGAGACTAAAACAGAATTTCTCTCTAACGGTGCTTCGCGCACAATCTGAGAATTTGTCTTTTTTAGTTGTCCCTGATGGTAAGTGATCTCTTCTTGAAATTTTTACAGGTAGTTATACTCATAGTAAGGAGTTTTCTGAATTTATTTGGGATTTTGTGGAGACCGAAAAAATTTCGAATTTTATCGGGTCCCGAATTGCGTATTTTAATTAGTTAAAATATATTCTAATTAATCAATTAGTTGAAAAGTTAATTAGAACACTCCTTAAATACCCTCCTTTCAGTTTTAGAATGTTGAATTAATTTTCAAAAGGTTTAAACAATTTAGTTGTTAATGTTAAGCCTTCTTTGCATTTGAAAAAACGAGCAACGAGCATTCACAAAGACTCTAATTAATGAGGTTAATTAGGAACAAGTGAACAAGTATATTGTATATGTGCTAACTTTGTTTTGTAGGAGGATCGTGGGTTTAGTATGGCTTAAGATTTCAATGCCTTGTGTGTTGTAATTGTATGCATGCATGTGAATGATTGTGTGTAAGGCCGTTGGTGCCATTATTAATTAATTTGGATTAATTTTTTAATGTAACTTGTGAGGCTTGCATGTCTCTAAGGATTAGGAGGGAATTAGAAATATTTCACATGTATTTATTTCCATTAATTATTAGATAGGATCTAAATAATTAGTGGGAGGGCTTGAATAGATTAGTCTTGCTACATGGAGATGCGGCGAAACTAATATGCAAGCAGGAGCCATACAAATTCACAACAATGTTTGAGATGTTATTTATTATGTGATTGTTTGTATGCTATGAAATGTCATAGGATAGGTATGGGTGTATGTTGACACGACCACCAAACAAAGTCACATAATGTATGTCCCAATTAATTTGATTAAGTCGACCACTCTCCTTCTCTCTATCCCATTCACGTCGTTTGGTCGTCCATTGATACATTCCGCCGACGCGGACATCGTGGTCCACCAACGGAAGTCGGGGTGTAAATTGAATTTACAAGGAGCAAATAGAGAGAAGTTGCTTAACAATGGACCCTAATCGGATTAGGCATTGGAGTGAAGTTCGCGACGCGAACCAAGAGTCATAAAGTTGTATGATTGGTTAAAGGGAACCTACCATATATTAATTGTTTTGATGTTGTGCCGATGCCGGTATCATCTCAATGAAAGTGGGGGTCTTGGAAATTCATTACATTTAAGGACATAAATTAATGTAGTGAAAGTTTTACTTTATTAGAAATTAAAACAAAAAGCATAAACTAATTGACCTTTAATTGAAAATTGTTGTAAATGTCTTCTCATTCGTCTTTCTCGCTACGTTCTCTCTTAGAGAAGGAGAAACTCGCCTTCAATGGTGCCAATTTCTTGGATTGGCACCACAATCTTAGGCTGGCCATTCGGTTTGAAAAGAAAGAGTATCTCATTTCCACTCCCTTGCCCTCGGCTCCCAAGTCGGATGCCACCCAAGAGGCCAAGGATTCCTACAACAAGCATATCTCGGACGACATGGAGATGTCGGTCCTCATTATGGCAGTCATAGAGTCTGAACTCCAAAAGGAGTTCATGGACAGTGGCTACGGTGTGTTTGACATCGTCTCTCGTCTCTCCACCATGTTCCAGACCAAGGCCCGCACCGAAAGGGCTAGACTGATCAAGGCCTTCGCCAATACTCGATTGGCCGAGGGTTATGAAGTCGGGCCATACGTTATGAAGGTGACGGGATTATTTCGACAGCTAGAAATGCTTGATACGCCCTTCCCGTCAGGGATGGTTCAAGACTTCATTCTCAACTCTCTTGCTCACAGTTTCACGGGGTTCATTGTGAACTACCGCATGAATGGCATAGACAAGAGTTTGGACGAGCTCCAAAACATGCTTGTCGAAACTGAGGAGAGCCTAAAGAAGGAGAAAGGACCGAGGGATGTTCTTGCGGTAAGCGACAAGAGCAAGAAGAACAAGAAGAGATCTCGCAGAAACAAGAAGGGCAAAGGCCCGGTAACGCCCCAAGGTTCAACTAAGAGAGCTCCCGAGGGTTCCAGACGTAAAAAGAACCCGGCTTCCTCTGACACGGTTTTCTACTATTGTAACTGCCCTAAGTACCTCGCTGACAAGAAGGCAGGAACTGTCCGGTCTTCTACCTCAGGTATATTTGTCATTGAAACCTTTCTCGCTACCTCTAGCACTGACTGGATATTTGATATTGGTTCGTGTGCTCACATTTGTCGAAATGTGCAGGCTCTAAAGAGTAGGAGGCGGCTCGAGAAAGACGAAGTTCAACTCCGCGTCGGTAACGGCACGTGCGTCTCAGCTATGGCCGTTGGGAGCGTAGAGATTACTTTGCCTTATGGTTTTGTTTTGAAACTTACAGATGTTTATGTAGTTCCTTGTATCACTCGAAACATAATTTCTATTTCTTGTTTAGACATGGATGGTTTTGATGTAGTAATAAAGAACAAGTGTTGTAGTTTATTTCGTGATGATGTTTGTTATGGTGTTGCACATTTATTGAATGGTCTTTATGTGCTTGATACTAACAAACATGTTTTGAGTGTTGAACGTGACAATAGAAAGCGTAAGATTTCACATGAAAATGCAACTTTAATGTGGCATTTCCGCTTAGGTCATATCAACGAGAAACGTATCAAGAGATTACAAACCGTTGGTCTCTTGGATCAATTCACTTTCGAGCCAATTGACACATGCGAGTCTTGTTTGATGGGAAAGATGACCAAAGCACTTTTTACCAACAAAGGTACAAGGGCAAATGGTTTATTAGACCTCGTACATACCGATGCATGCGGACCTATGAGCATTTGTGCACGTGGAGGTTACTCGTACTTCATTATTTTTATCGATGATCATAGTAGATACAGGTATATCTACTTGATGCGGCAAAAGTCTGAATCTTTTGAAAAGTTCAAGGAATTCAAGAATGAAGTTGAGAACCAACTTGGTCGAAAGATCAAAGTCTTGCGTTCCGATCGAGGTGGCGAGTACTTGAGCCATCAGTTTGGTGATTATCTAAAGGAGTGTGGAATCGTTCCACAACTCACTCCATCGGGAATACCACAATGGAATGGTGTATCCGAAAGGAGGAATCGAACTTTGTTAGACATGGTTCGATCGATGGTGAGCCAAGCTGATTTGCCTAAATCGTTTTGGGGATACGCACTAGAAACCGCAGCTTTTACTCTAAACCGCGTTCCGTTAAAGTCCGTTGAGAAAACGCATTTTGAGTTTTGGTTTGGTCAGAAACCAAGCATGCTTTTTCTCAAGATTTGGGGTTGTGAAGCTTATGCGAAAAGGCTAATTAGCAATAAGCTTGGACCCAAATCGGACAAGTGTCTTTTCATGGGATATTCTAAGGAAACGAAGGGTTACTACTTCTACAACCGTATCGAAAACAAGATAGTTGTTGCTCGATATGCAGAATTCTTAGAGAAAGAGTTTCTCTCAAGAAGAAATAGTGGGAGTAATGTGGTTATTGAATAAATTCAAGAACCACCGCAAGATATGCATCAAGTAGGCAATCTAGCGATTCCCAATGTGGTGCCAAATGAGGTTGTAGCCGAACCCGTTCCACAAGCCGTTGCGGAAGAGGTTCTGGAGTATGCTCCCTCAAATGAGAACTCGAACATATCGCGAGTCGATAGTGCTCAAGTTACTCCCACAATCGAGGCTCAAGAACAAAATCCACAAGCCGTTGTGGAACAAGTTCAAGAACCTCAAGCACCGATCCTACGAAGGTCAACGAGGGAAAGTCGTCCACCCGAAAGGTACATGAGTTTACACGACGTTCTCGTCATTGCGAATGACGAACCTTTGACCATTAAGGACATGAAAGATAAACCCGACTCCAAGGAATGGCTTAAGGCCATGGAATCCGAGATGCAATCTATGTATGACAACAAGGTATGGACCTTAGTTGACCTTCCCGACGGAGTAAAACCCGTTGAGAACAAATGGATCTTTAAGAGAAAAGTTGACATGGATGGCAACTTGACTATATACAAGGCACGGCTGGTTGCGAAAGGTTATCGGCAAGTTTATGGTATTGACTATGAAGAAACCTTCTTGCCCGTTGTCATGTTTAAGTCAATTCGGATTTTGTTAGCAATTGCCGCATTTCATTAATATGAAATATGGCAAATGGATTTCAAAACAGCTTTCCTAAATGGCAATTTGGAAGATGATGTGTATATGACACAACCCGAGTGTTTTGTGGATCCAAAAAAATACTAACAAGGTATGCAAGCTTCAAAGGTCCATTTATGGATTGAAGTAAGTATCAAGGAGTTGGAATAAGCACTTTGATGAAGAGGTCAAGCAGTTGAATTTCATCCAAAGCGAAAAGGAACCTTGTGTTTACAAGAGGTTTAGTGGGAGCATAGTTGTGTTTCTTGTTCTGTACGTTGATGATATACTCTTGATCGGGAATAATGTTTCCGAATTGAATGCAGTCAAGACTTCATTGAAGAAGGTGTTCTCAATGAAGGACTTGGGCGAAACCGTCTATATCCTAAGAATCAAGATCTATAGAGATAGATCTAGAAGAATAATAGGCTTGAGCCAGAATGCATATATTGACAAAGTGTTGATAAAACACAAGATGACTAGTTCCAAGAAAGAATACTTGCTTATGTCACATGGCATACACATGAGTAAAACTCAGTGTTCGATCACCAAGGAAGATATGGATTACATGGGACAATTCAAGTATCCCTCTGTCGTTGGTTCGATCATGTATGCCATGCTATGCACTCGTCCCGATGTGGCATATCCGATTAGTGTGACTAGTCGATTCCAAGCCAACCCTGGCATGCCACACTAGACTGCAGTCAAGAATATCCTCAAATATCTAAAGAGAACAAAGGATAGCATTCTCGTGTACGGTGGAGACCAAGAGCTCGTTGTAAGTAGTTACACCGATGTTAGTTTTCAGACCGACCGAGATGACTCAAAGTCACAGTCTGGCTTTGTGTTTCTGCTTAATGGTGGTGCTGTGAGTTGGAAGAGTTCCAAGCAGGATACCACAGCCGATTCCGTTACCGAAGCAAAATACTTAGCGGCTGGTGAAGCAGCAAAATGAGGCGTTTGGATCAAGGAATTCTTGACCGAGCTGGAGGTGGTTCCAAGCATCTCAGGTCCAGTGGATCTCTACTGCGACAACACGGGAGCCATAGCTCAGTCTAAGGAGCCTAGGTCTCACCAAAAAACCAAGCACATTCTACGACGATTCCATCTTATCCGTCAGTTTGTGAACGACGGATGGATCAAGGTCAAGAAGGTGGACGGTGCCGCGAACACAGCGGACCCTCTGACAAAGCCTCTATCTCGAGCCGCACATGAGTTGCATGTTGCATCCATGGGGATTAGACGCATGACTGAGTGGCTTTGAGTTGTATCTTTTACTTTTGAGGCTTTAGTATGAGACATGTATATATTTTGATATTACATTGAGTACTATACATTGGCTAGAAGTCACTGTTGATTGACTCTAGGCAAAGTGGGAGATTGTTGGAGATATGTCCTAGAGCCAATTTTTATCTGGCTACTTCTATAGTTTATGTTATTGATGATATTTGATCATTTGTTCCTTGATTTATTTATTGACAGTTCATTCAGGTTGAGGATCTGAATTATGGATCACTGTGTTTCATTTATGACTAGATGACGATAATAAATCAAAAGCTGTCCATAGTCTTGATAATTAACAGGGAACATTAATTATCATATAAGAGTAGTATGCAAGTTAAGTGATGATTAAGTTCTACAAATCATGAGTAAGGAGTTACTAACTTAATTGCATATGTATATGTTGCTGGAACATAGTACATGACTTGACCCAATGAAATAAATATATGGATTGTGTTATGTGTCATTATTTATTTCATACGTGTTTGATTCTAAGTTTGAGATGGTTCAGTTTTTCCAAATGAGGATAGGTTCTATAAATATCGTCTAACGCTGATTCCTGATAAGGGCTACTATACGGACTTTATTTATGTTCTCTTGAATTGTGCGGGGAAAAACTGTTCATCAAGACAATCGTATGTCCCTCATTAGTTTACCTAGTGAGCGATGATATCTACTGGGCTCCTTGATGGAGATGGATTGCTTGCTAGCAACTTGTGCAATCATCTTTAGATCAAGAAACGTATAATCTGCAAGAATGACACACTCCTATCTTGGATTATACAAGGATATCATGTGACATAAGAATCAAAACAATAAGATACTTATTTTTTATGCAGGATTGAAATGCTGTAATAGTACAGTATTTATTTATGCGAATTGGGAATCATAACGTGTTGCTAGATACCGCTTATGATTATTGAAAATAAATAACGATTTATTTTCCATGGCCAACATAGCATAAATCCTCAAAGGGTCACACAAATAGGTTTTTGACCATCCGTGCATTATTTATTTGGTTGCATTATGGGATGCAATAATATGATATGTTGACTGATTAATTATGTGCCGTTGCGAACCGTCATAATTAATTATGTCAAATGGATCATATAGAAATAAATTAATACATATTCTAATCCTTAAATAATTATCAAGGTGTTGATAATTAATTTTGTTCAACATAAATTAATTAAGGTAATTAATTTTGAGCTAACGGGCCTATATTTAAATGGTAAGTTAAAGGTCCAACTTGAGAGCAATTTATTGGGCCTCTATTTAAATGAATTAGAGATCAATTAATTGAATTGATAAAACCCAATATAGCCAATATACTTGGCTGGCCATACAAGGGCATATTTGTCCATTAATTTTTGCGGAATGGTTGCTTTATAAGAAGCATTTAGGAGAGAAAAAGTGAGCCAACACACAATTTTCTTTCTCTCTTCCTTCTTCTTCCTTGAGGCCGGCCAAAACAAAAGAGCAAAAATCTAGTTTTCGCATTTTGTTTAGCTATTTCTCATACTAATCAAGCTCATGTGTTGAGCACCTCTTGCCTCCATAGAATTAATTAGTTAATTAAGGCAAGGAAGGAAGGGATTAGGCTTAATCACTTGTCTACTAGCATAGACTCGTGATTTTGGTTAATAGCTTGGTGGACTCGAGGCCAAGCAAGGTGGTGGTGCCGGTGAACTCGTCATCGTCTCCAAGAGAAAGGATTCGAGCCTCGCGGATACGATTTCCTGAGATGTAAACTTCCTACGCCCTCACGTAGTGCTAAATTGTTCAAATAGTTAGGTCCTTTATTTGCATGCTCTTTTAAGCGTTATTAATGAGTAATAAAAATAAAATTAAAATTGAGCATTGTATGTCTTCCTAACAGAAATTGCCTTCTGTCTTGGTGAAAATCAAGATAGAAGCACTTTAATGCTAAATTAAATGAACACAAAGTCCTGAGACATTTTATTGCATCTGTTAGAGTTCCGAAAAATACAAAAATTAATCCAAAAATATTTTATTATTTATTTCTCTCATTTTTAATTGCTATTTAGCGTTGTTTTTAATTCAAAATCCTCAAAACTTTATTGTCTAGCTTTTAAGAAAAATTAAGTCCGGTATTCATTTTTACCATCCCTTGGATTTGACCCTTAGCTTTACCCCAAACGACTAGTGAGGTAAAATAAGGTATATAAATTTATTTCATACCGGTTTAAATCCTTCATCAAATTACTTTAAATAAAGGGTAATTAGTATATACCATCCACTCTCTTAGCATCAAAAGCATGACTTTATTGGACCAGCGACTAGCCCACCTCTATATATACTCTGAAAACTCCCCTCTCTCTCTTTCCAAACCTAGCCGCATGGTTTCTCTCTCCTCTCGCATCGCTCCAGATCTACTCCGAGTCCTCTCTCCGTCTCTCGCGTCGCTCCAGATCTGCTCTGTTGCGTATTTTCCTTGACCTTGTCGGAGATCTACCAAAGCACGAGGCATCTACTGTTGCACGCGAGAGATGGCTTGACGAGGTTTCGCCTCTCCCCTTTCCTCCTCTTCCCTTCTCAGATCTGCCTCTCTCGCCTTCGACTTAGTTCTCTTGCCTTGCTTTCCTTGTCAGGTTTGTGTATTTTTTTGCTTGTTTGTTTCAATTTAGTAAAGGTTTTTACCTATAGTTTTAGTTTAGTTTTGACTATTTCGTGAACTTCTTCTCCTTTTTTGAGCATCTGTGTTGTTCGTTAGTAGATCTATTTGTGGTTGCTCACACAATGCAATCGAGTTATATGTAATGGGATGTATAGATTTAGTGTGACAAAATTGAACATTTCGAGTCATGTAGATCCTGATTTGATTATATTTGGCCCTTTGGGAGTGGTTCGAATCGGTAATGAGAAGTTGAATTCCTTAAAATTAGGATTACTTTTTTCTTGTGAAGTGAAGTTTAATAACTCGTGCTATTTTGTCATTGGTTTTCTAAATGATTTTTCAAATTTTATGAGATGTTCGAACTCTTGAATATTTTTGTGAACTTTGTTGTGTTAGAATTGAGAAAAGAATTGTTCTGATTAGATCACTTATTGATGTTACATTGAGCAATTGTTTAGCGTGCTTTATTTACGGGTGTGATATGCACCATCCAACAAAAAAGTATCCAAAGCATCCACCATCACTAGAGACAACAAAATGGAATTTCTGGAAGCCCAGGCCCTGATTTTTCGCTCGCTGATGTCATCATTTTCGAGCGATGACGTCATCAATTTGTTTTTTTTTTTTGCGAGCTGATGTCATCAAATGGACAGATTTTGTCTTCAGTTAGGTGCGTTAAGGGATGAGTTAAACTAATTAAGTGTTCAATTAGATGCAGTGATAATATGAAGTTTTATGTTTTTATGTTCAATTAAACATCTCAAGAGATTAATTAGATGAATTATGTGTTCAATTAGATGCATCTCAAAATTGAATTTTCGTATTTTTGTGTTCAGTTAAACATGTTAAGGGATGAATTTAAAGTGTTTATTTGTTTAGTTAGTTGCAGCAGAAATTTGATTTTATAGTTTTTTGTGCTCAGTTCAACACGTTAAAGGATGAGTTAAATTGAGTTATGTGTTCAGTTAGATGCATTGGTAATATGACGGTTTAGTTCTGATATGATGTAAATATGAACATTTAAAACAACAAAACAAACACTTACAACAACAAAACGAAGAGAAAAATATTAATTAAATAAAGAAATAACATAAATAAATAGAACAAACGAACCAAACATTTACAACAACAAAGCGAATATTTATAGCAATAAACTGAACACATATAACTTTCATAAGTAAGAAATAAATGATCATATTCAACATACAAATTGAACACTTATAACAACATATTAAACATATGCAATAAACAAAGTGAACATATATACCCTTTAGCTCCTTAATCAGTAATCTACAATTGAGCCCAGAAGGCTCAATGGGGCCAGTAGAAACTCGAATCCTAATTTTTCCATATGATGCAATATATGCCAACAATATGATCACTTGTCTGACAAGCTTCAGCTCCTAAAGACATGATAAAAATATATAATAAAAGAGTCAATAACAAAGAAAAATAGAACTACACGTTTACTGGACCTAAAAGGGAGACTACAGTTAGCTATAATAGAATAGAGAATAATAACAAGGACACTGATAAGAACCTGATTTGGAAGTCATTTCAGTACTGTACAATAATATCCATATAGAAAGAAACGGACTGCATTGCGAATAAAAAGGACCTGTGGTACCAAATAAGAAGCTAACAACTTTCTGACTGTGTATTTAAATTTCTAAAGAAATAGTAATATCAAAGAGTTCCTTTTGTAATCTTTGGTTCGCGGGTCCGACCCGCAAATTGGATGGTATATAGTATTTGTAATTGGTATCTACCATCCAAGCAAATAGCATCCAAGCACCTACAGGCTCCAAATAGTTTTTTTTATGGACCCAGCCACTGGCCTAGTCTATTTAAATATTCTCCTCTCTTACTCCAAACCCTAACCGATGGCCTCTCTCTTCTCCTCTCCTCTTCGACCATATCAGAACCCTAGCCGATCGCCTCCCTTCCTTCCTCTCCTCTCCAACCAGACCAGATCGCCTCTCTCCTCTCCTCTCCCTCAACATCACCCTCATCTTCGCTGCCGTCAACCCGACTAAAGTTGGTATTCGATATGGTTCCACTGATTTCGAGGTCATGTACCATGGCGTGCCGCATGGCGTTGCGGTCATGCCTGGGTTCGAACAACCCGCGCATAGTTCGCAGGTGGTGAGGAGCACTGTTAGTGTTGATCACTTCGATGTGACGCAGGGCGGTGCGCTGGATTTGGTTAGGGATGCGACTGTTAATGACCGAGTTGAACTTAGGATCAATGAAGATGTTGGCGCCAGGATTCTCGTGCTTGGCCTCACTTCTCCTAGGGTTCAGGTGATTAGATTTCTCTACTTTTCATTTATTTAATTTTATTTCAAGCTTTTGAAATTTGCATAGATCGTTCGGTTAATTTCTGTAATTGAATTCAAGATCTAATCTCTTAAATATGATTTTTGTATTTTAGAATTGTAGATCTGAAATTTTCATGCCTTGTTATACTATTACTGTTGTTTTGTTTATAATAGTGTCTTTGATGTACATTCTGGTATACCTGAATAAGCAATTCAGTCAAGTGATCATCTTATTTTATTATGTACTAAGTTAGTACTTTTAAGGAATCATCTTATTTCATTATGTATTTTTTAAAAACTTCACATGACATGAAATGTTTAAATATTATTAGAGCACTTAATTCGTAATTGATCTTAATTGTATTTTATTTTGTTTGTGTTGGAATTAGAGGACAGGACGAGAAGAGTTGTGCGGAACCTATCGAAGGAGGAGTTGATGAATTGTGTTAGTTTGTAGTGGTTAAATCTGTGTAAGATTTGTGTTATTATTAATGGATGTTATTATTAATAGAATTGTTCAGTTTGTTGAAATAATGGATATTTTTCGTAATAAATGACCAGTGTTCAAATTACGGATGCATCTAACTGAACACATAAACAATTTTAATTTATCCCTTATCCAGTTTAATTGAACACAAAAATTACGAAATCAATTTTCTGCTGCAACTAACTGAATACATAAATATTTAAATTCATCCCTTAACATGTTTAAGTGAGCACAAAAAACTACAAAATCAAATTTCTGCTGTCACTAACTGAACACATAAATGCTTTAAATTTATCCCTTAACATGTTTACTTGAACACAAAAATACAAAAATTCAATTTTGAGATGCATCTAATTGAACACATAATTCATCTAATTAATCCCTTGAGATGTTTAACTGAACGCAAAAACCTAAAACTCCATATTATCACTGTATCTAATTGAACGCATAATTAGTTTAACTCATCCCTTGACGCATCTAACCGAACACAAAAATCCGTCCATTTGATGACGTCAGCGAGAAAAAAAAATTCTAAAAATTTTTTGATGACGTCATCACGCGAAAATGATGACGTCAACGAGTGAAAAATCAGGGTCTGGGTTTTCAGAAAGTCAATTTTGTTGTTTCTGATGATGGTGGATATTTTTTGATTGGATGGTGCATGTCACACCCGTATAGTTACCTATTCATATTCTCGATATAAATGCCCTTATTTCTGTTTTACAAATGGTGTGAACTGTGAAGTAAGAAGCACAAAGTATTTGATCTCTGAATAAAAATAGTTTTTACTTCTATAATATGATGATCTTGTTCTTCGGATCCTATGTATAATATAGGATTCGTTCATTCGAAAAACAGGATTATGGTTGCGAGTTGCGACCAACCTTAACACAGTTACACAGTAGGCCACATAATATTACAACATATGGGGTCGTTTGGATGGGCTAGGAATAGCCAATTCCTAGGAATTTCATATTCCTAGGAATTTCATCTCTCTCACAAAGTTACACACTTCCCAACGAAAATCCTTATTCCTTCCTAGGAATTGGCTATTCCTAGCCCATCCAAACGACCCCATAAATATTTTTGGAACTTTTGAGGGGAAATTGAGTGCACTTCGGTCCTCCTAGCGATGAACTGGCGTTGCTCTGTTAGAAAATAAATCACTCTAATCTTCATATTAAAAAATAAACCCTCAAATCCTGGTTTGGTTTGCATGAAAAATAAATTCTTCTCATTGGTTTTGATCATATTTTAAACAAAAAAATATGAGATTTATTAAATATGACAAAAATACTCCTGTCCTAGCCCTACACACTTCCTTCATCCTGCCTAGCCCATGTACTATCCGTCTTCTCCCTCTGGCAATACATAAAAGCAATTCCTATTGTATTCTTTTCATGAAAAAAAAAAAAAAACTCTTTACGCTATATTAGAGATATACCATCACTAAACGATAAATTATTTTTATGTCACTGTAAAATAGTAATAATAATTAGATTTATGCCATCAGAAAATTGATAGGCCATTTTTCCCTTTTGAATATGCAATTGTAAAACAATATTAAATAGATATATGCCATCCTAAAAGAAATAATTACTTTTATTTCATTAGTCATTACAAATCAATATAAATTATTAGTTTTACGCCAATGTAAAAAAAAATATTTTATGCCATTGATACATAAAATTATCCTGCCTCATGTGCGTGTGCGGCATCCTTTTTATTTTTTCTTGATTTCCGTAAGTTTCTTTTTTATAAAAAATTCAATCTAAAAAGAGGGAGAGGGTAATTTTGGATATTATTTAAAATATAATATAATTTAGAGTGGAAAATTTCTAATTAGTTATTCTTTGAAAAAAAAAAATTAATGGCATAAAACTAATTTCAGCGATTTTGTAGTGGCACAAAACTAGTTTGCAATTTAAGAATGATATTTTAGAATTATTAATTTTAATGATGGCATATATCTAATTTTTCCTATTTTGAAATAACATCGCACCTTCTTTTATATACAATGGTCAATTGAGTAATTATTATATTTTATTAAAAATCTTTATAAATTCAAATTTTTAATATAACCGCTGAAATAATGATTCTAAATTAATTTTTTCAACGATTTTATTTCAAATTTCAATTTAAAATGATTTTATAATAAATGAAGAGGCCCAGTCTCTCAGTACACAAAAAGGTTGTAGAAATGGAGAATCCGGAATTAGTACTTCTATTTAGTAAATTTTACAGTACGATCCGGGTCCCTCATATTTGTAGCACTAAAACTTGGTACCTTTTTATTTTTATCTTATTCCGAAAAAATGTGACCTTGTTATAATAAATATAAATCCACGATAGTATTAACGAACGGACATTTAACTGAAGTGGTGCAATTTCCCTGAGACCCTCAAAATTATATAAAAAGACACGTTGGTGTTTGCATGCATAAGAATAAGAATTTGGATAAGAATAAGTTCCAAATTCTCTATTTTTGTGAAACCCAAACAATACAAAAATAAGGAATTTGGACTTATTCGGGTCTAAATTCCTATTCTAATAAGGAATAAGGATTATGAATAAGCATGCATTTCTAAATCTTTATTCTTATTCCTTATTCAACCCCTCATCCAAACACACTTACCAACTAACCAAGTCGGAATCTAACAAATTCCCTCCAAAGTTAGCAGATACTGTCAAAATGGATAGTTTCAGTTATTATTAAAAAGAAATTGTGTATATGTCAGTTCATGTCATTAGTTTATGGTGTGATACAATGTCACAATCTCATCTTACTTTTTTGTCTTAAAATTAAAAAATTCAAGCGTTGGATTTAAAATGTTGACTTTGTTGAATTCACGAGAGAGATGATTTTTACAAAAAATGGTAATTTAATTAAAGTAAATTTGATCCTAAATCAGGACCAAGAGACTAAATTAATGAACATATTAGAAATATCTTTCATATTTAACTAGACTCATTATTTTTTGACCTCTCAATCATTTTTTTATTCTCTTGTAATGCACCTCTCGTCAAAATGGACGACAAGATCAATAGTTTAGACTAAATATTAAATTTGATTTTTAAATATAAATGAAAAAGTAAGATTGTGATATTTTGTGATGCAAGAACTTGAAGCATCGAAACACATATATAAATCAAGTATAATTGCGATCTAAATGCAAGAATAAGTGATGTGTCTGCCTGATGAGGGAAGAAACGTATTACTTTAGTTTGTTTTTCTATCGGACAACCTTTAGCTTTACTAAAGCACAACTTGCAACGATACCATAAGCCCATAACATTGGTTAACTTCAGAATCTCATATATGCTTGTTATTCAGGTTAGGCATCTTATTCCAAGGTTAGAGCCTGTATCAATATATATACGATATTGGTCCATAAATCTTTTTTACATCTTTAAACTTCCAATTCAAAGAGAAGCAATACAAATTAAGCGTCACAAGAGCAACCCAGAGATTCAACTAAACTATTTTGTTATTTGGATAGGTACGTGAGATCATGCTCAAATTCTTGTATGGCTAATTTGAACTTAGGAACTGTATTACTCTGTTTCTTAATTTGTTTAATATAAACTTAATTTAACCATTTGCTTAGTTCAGGTTCTTTTGTTTTATATGTGAACTTTAGTCTTGTAACTTGCTGAATGGAATTTGAAATTGTTGTTAACAAAAGAAATATCATAATATAATATTAAAGACAATTCAAAGTCTTATAAGAATAGGGACAAAAAAAAAATGAAGCAACTAAAGACATTTTCTTTGTGGGTGCAACAAACTATTCATAATTAAGCTTAAATGGTATTTATATGAAGCCAATTTGCATAAACATGCTAAACTTATTTAGTGATTCTCTATATATGGTGCTAACTTTTTTAGTTACTGTAAAAGAAAACGATCAGCACTGGTTCTAATTTTCTTATGTTGCTGCACAACTTTAGTATTTAGCTTTAAATTAAAGTTAAAGTTCAATGATAAGAGTGCATGCTAAACTTATTTCCTCTCTCTCTTTATAGACAAAAGCGAAAAATTAAAATTCCCAATTGTATCACCAATCAAATCCCATATAAAAGTAGCCCATTAAAAATTTTACCACAGGAATGCGAATATACTAGCTATGAGCAGAAACATATCTCATACAATATATTGTAGGGATTCAATTTTTTTAAGAACATGCATGACTAAACTGATAAGAAAATTAAACCATTTTATATATGCTTTGAGTATTTTGTAAAAGGAACTAACTAACAATTTGGACCATAGACCTATATGCTAATTTCAAATAAAGAAGAACCATTGATCCAGAGAAATAAATTTTATAGGACCTGAAAAATCGATATATTTACTAGTGGTAAAAAGAAAATTAACCTTAACAAACAATGATTTATAAAATTAATTAGATACTTTAGACAGTAGTCAATAGTCATGATCAGTTTCGTTATCTTCATATTAGATTGATTGACCAATATTTGTTGCGGAATACCTAAAAAAATTGTTAGGGAAATTAAATGCCGTATTTATGCTTTGAAATATAAGGACAATAGATATTTTCAAATTCAATATTCTATCCAACTTAAGTTGCATGATTATGTTTCTGTATCCACTTTTCTAGGTACAATATAGCGCAAAATATACTTTGAGGGACAAGCAATCTTGATTAGATTATTGCATTTGACCAATTCAAAGAAAAGGTACGTGCTCTACATTTTGCCATTCTTGGTATTATTACTTATTAGTCGTTAGTTCGTTACCTAGGTAAAGGAGTAGAATTTAGATTTTTTGTAAGGCCTTAAGAAAGTTGCATAAGTTTATATCTTAATTAGGATGCATTTTGTTTGTGGTAAGAAGGGCACTGGCCATTTAATTTTTTTATCAGTGGTTTGATTACCCTACCGGTTACCAAACAATTCTGGTAATATCGAATATCAAAATAATGACTGAAATGACAGTATCTGATATTGAGAGAGAATACCAAAAAAATTCAGAAAAATACCGGATTTCGCCACCGGCCCCGTAAGAGTGCCGGTAGAGTATTGAAAACATTGTTTTTGTTTTTTTAATACTCATCAAAGCCATCTTGATGGTTTTAAACCTCTCTAGGTTGATTTCTTAAAAGAGAAATGAACTCCAAGATCATCATCACCAATTGTCATCAGGTCCAATCCAACAGATACGGCAAAAATGAAAAATCTTAGATTTAGACTCGATCAATCAATCTGTCAACATTAGGCATTTTTTGAAAATAAATTAAAAGGATCTGAATCTTCAGTTGAGCGTAATGGTTCAAACCGTGCAGGAAATTTCTTATCCTCTTAATTAGCAGGTTTGAACAGCTACCAGGTTTTAAAATACGATTTGTGCGGTTTAGTATTTGGGTGCTGATTTAGCGTTTATCGGAGATAAAATGTTTGCGCGGTACGAACGCAAATCTAGTTAAAACGGTGATAAAATGGATAAAATGAAGTTTTTTTAAAGGTGACAGCTGCAATTAATTTTAAGTTTTCTTATCGAGTAATATTGAATTGCAAATTCATTCATTGTCGAAATACGTTCAAATGAATATATATATATATAGTTTTGCTATGGTGAGTCGCGACTCACCATAGGGTCTGTGAGTAGGACTCAAAATTTCTAGATCTGGTTCAAAATGACCGATCCAAACTGTCCAATACGATCTCCCTATTGAAATCTCCATGCAGACCAAAATTTACATTTTTTCGAAATTTTTAAGTAGTTTTTTCGGATTTTTAAAAACTGCTGATTTTGAACGGTTCAGAACTAATTAGATTAACGATTTTCTAAAATTTCCAAAAAAATACTTAAAATTTCGAAAAAAATATAAAATTTGGTCTGCATGGAGATTTCAATAGGGATATCATATTGGACGGTTTGGATCGGTCATTTTGGACAAGATCTATGAGTTTTGAGCCCGACTCACAGACCCTATGGTGAGTCGCGACTCACCATAGCAAAACTCTATATATATATATATATATAATAAGGAGACTTTTGTAAAGGTCGACATTTGAAATTTCATATATATTTTCAAAATTTTAAATTACATTTTTTCAAAATTTAAATTTCAAATTATAAAATTTCAAAGTTTCAAATTTTATTTCCTTTCAATAATTTTTTTCTTAATGATTTAATATAATAAGGGAAATTTGCATAATTTATAGAGTACAAAATTTTTTCTAATAATAATTTATTATTACTAATACAATCTAAGTTATTATTAGTTTGTAATTGTAATTGCAATCAATTGATGTTATGTTTACTGGTAGCAAACGAGAAAATAACTACATTATTAGTTATTAATAGTTTACTTAATCCTCTCGTTTAACAAACACTCTTAAAATAACTTAACATAAATTATTTCTCTTTATATAACTCATCCTAATATGTTACATATTTTTAACAAATACCAATCCCAACAAGACGCAGTGGTAATCTTAACCATCGAAATTTGTGCCATATGCCAATTTTTGAAATTTTGTGTCATCATGTTTTAATCATCCTGCAAATTTTCGTTTCTCTAAAAAAAATTAATAATCAAATGGTTTGACGTCTTCGATTGTCAGCCCGTATATTGGTCGGGCATAACGAGTAAAAGCTCAAAGTGCATATCCCGATTCTAAAGAAATTAATACTTAATCGATGTTAGTTTAGTTTTCATCTTCAAAAAAATAGATATCTTTGATGTTCTCTCCCACTTAGTAAGTATATGATAAAAGGTGAAGTTAAATATAAGTCGAATTTCATCTTTGGGTGCTTTTCTTTAATAAAAGGAAAGTGGTGGAGTCATCTCCTCTTATTTCAAAAAAATAAATAAATATGTCTTTTGAACGAGTAATGCTAGAATCAAACATATAAGACATCAAACACGGTTCAAACATTGACCATTAAAAAGTCAAACGGCCGATCCAAACGCTCAATATGATCTCTATATTGAAATATCCTTGAAAATCAAATTTTATATTTTTTTTCAAATTTTCTAACTATTTTTTTTCGAATTTTCAAAATTAGAGGGTTTATAACTTTTTAGATTGAGCATATTAAAAAATTCCAAAAAAAATAGTAAAAAAATTTGAAAAAAATATAAAATTTGGTCTCCACGGAGATTTTATAACGTAGAACAATTTTAGCGGTTTGGATCGGCCATTCTAATCTTAAAAATTAAAATTTTATCATGTTGGACAAGTGCTTGTGTCCTATATGTTTGCCACTCGCCACTCCTGTTTTGAACTAGAGGCAAAAATTTTCTTCACTCCTATATCCTAATCTATGCACTTTCCACAAAAAATGGCAGGTTCAAATTAATTCATCCCGCGAAAATGTCTTTGGATCGAACCATAGAAATATTGGAATCCATTGAAAACCAACAAGTGGAAGTTTTAATTAAAGAAATTATTGATTCTAATTCAACAACAATTTGGAATAGAGGTATGGGAGACTCGCTATTGATGTTAGGGACTCTCCAACGTTTGACGGAAAAAGCTCTTAAAAAGATCACCAACTTCGACTTTATAATTCGTCTCCATTTGCCATCAATATGCCAAGGCGTCGCAATCGAAAGTTGGTCAGAAAGGAATAACAGGGTGGTACAGGCTGTAGCCGATGCCCTGCATTTAATGGATGAAGCTGATTCAAAATTAAGAAAGCTAAAAACTGAGCTAGAAGTAGAAGCATATTATACCTACTGCCCAGTTAATGAACAAAAAGAGAGAGAGTTGATTAAACAAATGAGAGAAAAGATATCTCAAACATTAAGAGGGAAGAGATATCTCCTGGTAACAGAAGAACTGACATCACGGATTATAGAGTTCAACGGTTCATGGAAGGTTGGCTTCCTGGTATTAGATTTAGATCTGATAGAGCATTTAATGATGATTGTTGGTGGCTGATCACGTATCCTTTCGACTTAAGAAAAAGAAGTAGTGATGTGATGTATCCTGGTGGTCTTGTTTTGGATATGAGTGATTTAATGGATCGATATGAACAAGTATTTTCCCCTGTGTTCTTAATTGAGCAAGAATTGCGCTTTGCCGCAAAATCGATTTCTTCTAAGTATTGCATGGAACTAAGGCGCAGAATAGATATGTTATGGAGTTGCATGCTCTATACTGTATTGGTTGAACCGAGTAATGCATATTTTGAGGAGATTGTTGAGACCAAAGAGTTGATTCAAATGTGGATTGCTGATGGGCTCCTCTCTCGAGATATAAAACTTAGACATGTTGAGAGTGAATTCTTAGCTGAAGAAATGAATGTACTGACCAATTTTGACAAAGAAGGCATAAAAGAAAGCGAGAAAGAAGAGGACAGCTTGACCAATGATCAATACTTGCAATTATTTGGAATGGCAGAGAAGATCTTAGAAGAATCAGCTTGGTCCCAATTTATAAATAATTTCTGGATAAGATCAAAGTTTAAATATGGAATTTGGATACTACTAGACAAATGGAAATCTCTCTACAAGCGAAATAATGTGAATCTCAATCATTGGTCAAGTGATACATGGGGATTGCTAGAGAGAGTGGGGCCAAATATCATTGATGACGCCAATAGATGGGTAAACAAATCCTGGATAACAATTGATGCGATATCATCAATTGAAGGTTCGGTAGCATGGATTGTACGTCCGAAGTCAAAAAATGCCACAACATTTGTTTTACGAAATTATTTTCCACTTTCACCGACCTTTAAATTTGATGGACTCCTTGGTAAGTTGCCCCATCTTCGAGTTCTCATGTTGTTTTGGTGTTATATACTATACTTACCTGAGTCACTGTCAGGCCTTACCAATCTTCGACTTCTTTCTTTACTCCATTGTATCAATTTAAAAAGCCTTGGTACTGCAAGTTCTTCTCTTTCTTCTTGCATCAGTTCAATGGAAAAATTAGAGTCCTTAGATTTGGTTGACGTTCCGTCTCTAGTAGAGATCCCAGATGACTTGGGCAATAAAAAGAAGCTTTATTTTCTTTGTATTTCACATCATGATATCAGCTCATTACCCTTGAATCTATTTAATGGCAAGCCAAATCTGAGAGAGCTTATTTTTGATAGTATCAAATCCAGTCCACTTACAGGATTACCTCAATTGGCTTCCTTAACAAACCTCGAAACCCTCTCACTTTCCAATACAAAACTTGTTTCCCTGCCCTCGGACACATTTGAGAAAATGCAACGTCTTCGTGTTCCAAAACTAATCAACAACCCCCTAATGGAAACACTGCCAAAATCACTTTGTGGTGCCACGATGCTTGAGAAGCTTGAGTTGAGAGACTGGTGGGCTAAAGTCAATTGATGTACTCCCCACTAGAAACCTAAAATCGTTCATTTTAGATGGACGTAATGATTGGATTCAATCTTTACCAGAGTCACTCGCAAGATCACGAAATTTTCAAGAAGTACAAATTTCTGGTTGCAGTTCCTTGAAAGAGATAAAGATAATTGGAAATCGATGTGTTAGATCATTTTCTTTGTCAAACTCATCGATTACTTCATTGTCATTGTGTGGTTGTCGAGAATTAGCAATGATAGATTTGAAACAGCTCAAGGAATTGGAGGATCTTAATCTTTCTGGTACAGCAATCACTGAGATTCCTGATATCTCAGATTTCCCAAGGTTGAAGAAATTTGATCTACTAGCAGTGCCTCATCTAAGAAGAGCGCCTTGGCATAAACTAGATCATATTCCTGAGGAGCTTAATCTAGACCAGTGTGATTTCATGAATACTATTATTAGTGGCCTTGATGCTCATGGCAATATTAATTATGCAAAACTGTCTAGAAAAATTATCGTAGGATTTTGTATTTGTCTATGGGATTCACATTTGTTTATGAATCTAAACCCCAAGCATTGCATCGATCTTTTGGAAAAGGGATCCCTTCAATCAGTTTACATCTTGGTTGCTTCTTGTGAGAAAAGGAAAGAAGAATTAAACACAAGCCCGAATCAAACAATCCCCTTTCAATGGAGCTGTTATAAAGATACCAGATTGAGTTCCTTAGCTTCAAAGCCTCTCCTGGTGCAACAACCACAATGCCGCCGACACATTGAGATATCATCAACGGAGTGTTACTCTTGCGGTCTTGAAGGTATTTTGGAGATTATTGAATTATTCTCAGTGAAGAACAACATACACATTTCCTCTGTATCAGATTTGAACCCAAGGCTGCCGATGCTCCTAGCTCTTCGGATTGAAGAATGCCATAAAATCGAATATCTGTTTGATGCAATGCATGGGGAAAATGTGTGCCCTCAATTGCAGAATTTCAGTGTGGCTCGTCTCCATAATATGAGTCATTTGCTAATTGAGAAGGAGACATATTTTTTGGAACCAAGTTTTGTTTCCTTGAAGAATCTCCATTTGTCTGAATGTGCGAGATTGGAGGTCATTTTTCCAGATAATGTTGTCCTTCCGAACCTAAAGATGCTTTTTATCGCAGGTTGTCCAAGCCTACGAACAGTGTTCTACAAATCTGGTTATTATACTTTTGATACGGACAAGGTAAATAAGTTCCGAGAAAACCATTTACGGAGCCTTCACACCATGCAGCTTCATTTTCTGCCACAATTGCTATACATCTTCGAGAAACAGAGGTTCGGTGCAGTTTTACTTCAGAAGTGGAAAACATTCTTTTTTCGAGGATGCTGGGGTCTACGCCAACTGCCGCTGCTACTTGGACCACGAGATCAGAAGGTGTGTGTCGATGGAGAAACCAAGTTATGCAACACAATAAAAAAACAGATGGATACAGAGCACCTCTCACACTATGAATTCAGACCAAAGCCACTGATCTCCTCCACGAGAGATGATGTGAAGAACAACATTTTCCTTAAGTAAGGTAAGTATAATTAAATAAATAACTTCGCTTTTGAATTCATTTCAAAATGATTTCTCTAATTACGTAATTATGTCTAATCAACTGCTTCAAAAAAAGTTGGCTTGAAAACCATTTTATTTTTCAGTTATTGATTTAATTGTGTTCCTTCTATTGTGACGGAAAGATGGATTGGCAGCTCTACAATTTTTGAATCCATCAAAAAACTATATTTTTATATATTTTGATTGTAAGTTTTTTTGTTAATTATAATTAAATGAATAAAATAGTTTTCCCTTTGCTCCAAATTTGGTAATTAACTTAGTGATTGTTTCAGTGGTTCTTCTATAGCTTTTGGGGATTTCTTGGAATGAGGCATATCTAGTACAGTCATATATAAAGCTCTCGATTCCTATTCTACAATACAGGTCAGCTAGCTGATTAGAGTCATCGACAATACATTCTTCTTTAATGTTATGATATCCATATCAATTTCAACTTTGTTAACAGTAAATTCTTTTGAAGTTATGACGTGTATATCTAAAATTTTGGCTAGGTGATTGAAAAGTCGACATGCACAATCAGTATGGGTGTATAAGTATAACAGTGTGCACCCAACATGGTAATCTTTCGAAGGTAGTATATGATTTTTTTTTTCAATTTTAACAACTATATTTTTATTGAACTGATCTGAATAAATATTCAAAACATACAAAATTTTTCTTATACCCTTGCTTTAAATTTCTAGCTAGGTATATTCATTTTTGATGTTTCAAGGGTGTTGCTATTTGAAGCGGCTTAGACAATAGATGGTGTTTTCCCAAGGAAGATCTACACCGATTTCTAGCATTCAAGAAAGCAGAGAGATGGTTTCCTTAAACAAGCATCTAAGAGGCTGAATCACCTTTTCTATTCTTTTTCTTTCTATTGGTTTCAAAGTTGCCCTCAAAGAGTTATGTTTTTACCTCTCTCTCTCCCTCTTTTCTACTTGACCATTTAATTCTTGTTAACATATGCTTTTGCTAGTTTGATACACAATGTGCAATTAAAATGGTACAACGATTGCAATTATTCTGACTGTGGTGTGTTATTTTTATATATTAAGAAATATATTCTTTTACTATGTTCGTTGAGTATATATGTTGTTGGTGTTTATGCAAATCATTGTCTTGCTCAGGAGAAATCTAATGAAATGATTGAATTTGAACTGAAATGGAAAGAGATAACAGGGTACAGCCCTAAATATATGCAATTAGGCAATATTAAATGAAACTTTATTGTTCATAGTTTATAACACAGAAAAAGATGATAATAAATTTTAGGATGTTGTATAACAGGGTACTGCACTAATATTAACCACAAAATGAGGGTTCTAGAGTCACAAATTTTTGTACCACAAATGTCACAAATTTTCTATTTCATTAATATTTCAACTTTTGTAATTCAAATTTTGAATCCAAACCATTGATCTTGTTCAATTTAACGAGTGATGTGTTACTATATATTTTTTAGTTCATTTGATCAAAAAGTCAAAAATGAATGAATGTTGTTAACTATAACATATTAATTGTAATGCGTTACTATATAATTTTGACTTCTTGATCGAGAATCAAATGAACTCCAAAATTTATAAAATTTATATGGGAGCACATCATCATTATATTGAAAAAGATCAACGGTTTGGATTTAAAATTTAATTTTCAAATTTTGAAATGTTAATAAATTAGAGAAATTGTGGTACTAAAATCCTCTTCATTCTAGATTAGATATCTTCTTAAAGAAATTTTACAAGCATTAAATTAAAAGTAACATGTGAATGTACCGATGAGATAAATAATATAACAATGAGATTTTTTTCTAAAATATTTTGAATTATGTCTCTAAGCTATACTTCTGTAAATAAAAACTTGAAAGAGATGACTTTTTTCTCCAAGTATAATAAAACTAGAGGGATAAATCGAGCTTCAATACAGAAATTCTTAGTGACATTTAATTATCGAATTTGTTGCAACAAATCGAGTTTCATGAAACAAAGATTTTCTTTAAATTTTAACATTGATTATCATTTGCAATGATTATATTGCACGTTAGATTATATGATATTATTTCAATTTTATAAAATTTATTGCATAGGAATTTAAAGCAACAGTTGAAGAGAGTCCAGATAACAATTAGGCATGAACTACCTTAGATTTCAAAATATATTGTGAATAAATTTAAAGTTAATCTCAAATTTATAAATTAATACATTAAATTTTTTTTATTATCTGAAATGATAAAAAACGTGAAAACAATATAATATTGAATATACATTTTATACTCTTATAACATACTGTCATGCTACACCTGCGCATAAGGGGCCGCACATTAGATATTGCTGCAGAAATTCGAACAAATAGATTTTGAATTTCAAAATACTTAATTTATTAACTAATCGCAACATAGACAATTTTTACGTAGTTATTTTTTTGAATGAGGATTGCAAAATATGTGCTTTACAATAGACTATCATGTTTGAAAAAAAATTAAGCATATCGGGATTGGCAAACTCGAATGCTATTCTCAACCCAACTTCAATTCACAACATTATTATCAAATTGAATTACTGTGCGAATTTATAAGCTGACTCAAGATTGGTTTGTTAACAATTTAAGCTAACTTGTTTGGGGCCCGTTTGTTTCATATATAAGTGGCTGCGTAACTAGTTATGCAGCCTTTAAGCATCCAAACACCTGATGCGTAAGAGTCCTTAAGTGCGCTAACTTATTGCACCTCTTCAGGCTGCATAAGTTACGCATCGAATCTCCTGACTTTTTTTTCCGACGATACCCCTAATTAATTCCTCTCACCAATTCTCTCCTGTCCTTTTGTTTTTTGTCGTTTTCTCCATTTCAATTCAATCCGCGTATACTGGCAGGTAAGCCATAGGCCCATAATGACTCTAAAATATTTTTCATTCATGCAGGATTTATCTCAATAAAAAACTAAAACCTCCATTGAATTTAAAAAAAAGAAAAAAGCAAGGGTATTGTAGTCTTTTCACATGAAGTTATGCATGTATTAAATTACTCATCCTTACTACACAACCAAACATCCATTACATAACACTACATAAATACTTAGGCATCCTTAACTTATGCAACTCCTTACTACACAACCAAACGCCCCCTTGGTACTTATTATTATACTTAGGTCATCGACTCACGTAAGCTAACTCGTTTGGATCACCTCTGAAGCTTCATCTTACACAACTTTCTGCTGTTTTTTTAATCCGCTTCTTTTACTTTTCTTTTTCCCTTCCTAGTCAGCCGCGACTAGTCTCTCTAAATTCTAAAACCAAAAAAAAAAAAAAACAGTAAACATTTTTTTTTTAAATACCATTTACAAAATACAAACGAGTTTAATTGATATTGGGACAATAAATTGAAAGCAAACTCCGTAAGCCGGACTAGTTCATCACTATAAACTATAAAGACCAGAGTCCACCGAATTTCTCCTCAAAACTGCCAACATTCAACACCGTACCAACCGGTATTAAATTAAATGATATAGCTCAAACAGAACATTGGACAGTGCGAGATTCCAGCAACATTTTCTTACAGATTATCTGTGGCCTACTTTGAGTTACAGCGGGTTTTAACCAAGCAGCGAGCCATCACTGAGAGCCGCTCTCTCCCCCGGATAAGGATCCTCTGCATTTTTTTTTTTTTAAACACGCAGTGCAAGTCTTGTAGTGATGGCTGTTGAAGCTCCTCTGGATAGAAAACTCCTGTCCGATTTAATCTTGACGGGTTGATTTTTACGGGCCGCACAAATCTCGATGGGCTTGATATTAATCACGGGGGCATCTATTATTGATTCGGACATACACAGATTAAAGACTGGCAATCTCGTTTCTCTCTCCCCCTCCCTCCTGCCTATGTCTCAAAGGCGTACGATAGCACAGGTCATTCATATGCGATAGCACAGGTCATCTACACAAGTGCAACTTCCCTAGTGAAAAAATACGTTATCTTTCTATCTACAGTGATAATATATTTGGCATTTTTCTAAGACAAGTATGATACAATCAAGCAGAGAAATTCACTTGATTTGAGCGATTAAGTACCCACTGTGATGCCCGATAGAAAAAATGAATCTGTGGAATGTAACAAGGTTGTCATTTTTGTGAAGATGATAAGGTAACAACATACACCTTGGAGTCCTGTAAAAGCAAATTTATGTTCATTGTTATTTCAATTATTTGCATTACATATGTCCTATGCAGATAATGGATATGAAAACAGGTTTAAGAGTTGTTTGCACTTTTTTTTTGGGTTTTTATGTGATTTGACATTCAAATTGTACTGCTTAATACCATTTTGCCAGTTGTTCTTGTACATGATTTTTGTTGTTTAGAACAAAATGGAATTGACAATTTTCAGGATGAGAAAGAGGAATTAAGAGGATGAAGCAAAAAGTTCATGGCAACTCAAGGGGAGAGTGAGTAAATTGTACATGGCATTAGAGAAGGTATATTTTTTATTCATAAGAGGAGGTAGATTATTCTTATCTTATTGTGAGTTATAGGTAGATTATTCTTGGCTTGTCAATTGTCATGCCAGGTTTGACTGACCAGGATTTGATCCATCTCATATAATTCACAATGAACTCTCAGCTCTGAATATTGATGCTATACCTTCCAAAATTTTGTTAAATATGCTCTTCTAGGAAAAATTTAGTTTACACTCCATACTGTGCACTTAGGGAAGCACTTTCTTTTTTCCTTTTTTGAATTTTCATTTTGCTTTATCTTGTCAGGTTCATTTGGTCATAACATTTTAGTAACTTTATTTTAAATTTTAATTTTCTTTGTTATATTTACTATTTGACTATTTATATACTCCTTCATGCATCAGTATCTCCCATTTCATGATTTTTTTTTTTAATCTTGGGTGCTTATGTTGTGCATTGCTATCTTTTGGAACTGTCTAAATGATACCATCTTATTTAATGTCAATTCAGGCGGCCAACTGGAAAAATGAAAATGGTTCATAGTGAATGTGAAGATGAGTTCCCTTCGAGTTTTGGTAATTATCAACCATGGCTAATATAGTTGCATGGCAGAAAGAAGGGCAAGTAAGAATTTATGAACCCATATAATAACTGCACTGAAGAAAGAAAAATATAGCAATTGGAAGGGAACCTTTGCCTGGGATGCTTTGGGGAGTGGCTCCTATTGGCAGATGAATCCACAAAAGAAACATTTTTCTTGCACCTCACCTTGAATCCAAAGTACACTGTCCGTCTTCCTTCGCTTTGCGAGGAGTCGTTCGAATTCCTTGGCAGTTGCATTGTGTCAGCTTCTTCAACATTCCTCGGCAGTTTAATTAGGTGCTCAACATGACGTGCACAATTCAAGGAGTGTAACGATCTCAACGAGCATGTTCAACAAGAACATGGAAAGCCTCCCCTCTCACGTACCGATGCTGCTGAACCTTTCGAGGAGAAGAAGTCCACTGTGCAACCGTCTAAGCCACCTCCTTCGGTGAAAGCCCGGACATTATTATTTTATATACTTCGTTGCTAGCTGCTCTTTTGTTTTGTTATGTCTATGACAAATTAGCTTTCTTGCTCTATTTCTTTTTGTTGTGCAGTTGGTATTGGTAGTGTGTAAGCACAACAAAATGTTCAACAATTAAAGGCTGGCTTCCATTCGATTCGGGAAAAAAAAACAGAAGTAAGAACTACAAGCACATTAACGACATAAAGCCCCAATGATTTAAATAGCGACCATAATGATCGCAATAGCGGCGTGACTTGGTAGACCGCTATGCTGCTAAACTAAAAATGCCGCTATAGTGATATTTATTAGCATACAACAATAATACTTAAAAATATCTATTTTTAATGTTTTATTTCTTATTGTTTCTAAATTAGTAAAAATTAATAACATATAAATGCATTTATTGTTATTTTAGTTAAATATAACTACGCAATTTCTTATTTGCTGATGTAAAATTAGTATTAGAAAGATGTCTTTGGTATACAATATCTACATATACGAAATACATATGATATCTGCATATACGAACTGCATGTAATTTCTGCATATACAAACTGCATATAATATCTGCATATATTAAATTGAACTATTAAAATATATATATAATGTAATAAGATATTTTATTTTTAACTTAAAAAATGTATCTGATGTATTATGTATATGATCTCATAGCAATCACTATGATTTGAGGTTTTTCTGCTTATAAATCTATTATCCACTATTTAAACTTTTGTAAAACCCAAACGAAAAAAGCAGAAAATAAAATTACAAGCACAACAACAATTAACAATGCATCGACATGCAACCTAACATACTAGCCAGCCTCTTGTGCCACACATACCTAATTGACTAGTTTTTTTGCCACGTTAGTTCCGTGGTTTGTCTTGTTTGAGTATTTGTGGCCCTTGTCAAATGGATATCGGCCGCTATGACCCGGCTTAATTGGTTTGGGCATGTTCTTCCCTTTTGTCCCTTAGAAAAACAATGCTAGTTAAATTAAACAAGATCAATGGTTGTAATTGAAAGTTTAAATTTTAAAATTTGAAATATCTAAATATTAGTGAAGTTCTGGCTCCAAAAATTTGTGGAACTAGAACCCTCCTCATTTTAGTTTAGACTTATCTTCTTAAGGTAATTTTACAAGCATTAAATTACTAGTAACATGTGAATGTACCGATGAGAAAAATATTTTAACAATGTAATTTTTTCTAAAATAACTTTAATTATGTTTCTAAGCTATACTTCTGTAAATAGAAACCTGAAAGAGGATTTTTTTTTTTTTTTGCTCCAAGTATAATAAAAATTTTAGGTACTAGGCTGTTTGAAATGCTCGTTATAATACAAAATTACAAATTAACCTAATCACTACAGATTAAATAAACAATTGTCTAAAGAACACTGTGTGGTCGGCAAGCACAGTAGTGTGATCTCCATGCTGTCTAAAGAACACTGTGTGGTCGGCATTGACTTGCCGATAGCCCATGCCTATCATGGATTTCCTAAATCTGTCAAACCAGGCTCGAGGAGATTGCTTCAATCCATACAATGCCTTCTTCAATCTACAAACTTTTCCAACAGTTTTGTTCGTACCAAACCCTGGAGGTATCTCCATATACACTTCCTCTAGTAGATCTCCATGAAGAAAGGCATTTTTCACATCAAGTTGGTGTAATTGCCAATCATTGTTCACCGCAAGAGAAATGAGAGTTCTAACAGTGCTCATCTTTGCCACTGGTGCAAATGTCTCGTCATAGTCAATACCATATGTCTGAGCATATCCTTTTGCCACTAAACGGGCCTTGTAACGCTCAATCTTTCCTTCAATGTTCTGTTTTATAGTAAACACCCATTTGCACCCAACTGCCTTTTTTCCTGTTGGTAATGGCACGAGCTCCCATGTTCCATTCATTTCAAGAGCCTCCATTTCCTCTAGCATGGCGGCTTTCCACTTCACGTCTCTTTTGGCTTCTTGCCAACACTTGGGTATACCAACACTGTCCAAAGATGCGATAAATGCCCCATATTCCGATGATATATTTGAGTATGACACAAAATTGGCAATATCATGCTCAAAACCATAACGATCCGGGGGGTTTCCTGCATTACTGTGAGATGATCGTCTCAATTCAATAGAAGGACCAAAGGTTGGAATCATACCACTAGAAGCAGATTCACTTGCAGAATTTAGTGTAACTTCTCCAGAATTTGAGACAAGTGGAGACAAGGGACTTTGAGGCACTTCACTTCCACCAATTTCGACTGGCAAAGTTTCTACACCCTCACCTTCTTGACCTTCTACTTGTTTCTTTCTTCTCTTATACACTTGCAGTTCCTTCAACTCCCCCTGAGATTGATTCTCCTTCATTTGAACATCATCATTTAATTCTTCATTCAGCTCCTCTACAATTGTAGGACATGGGACAGGCTCCACAGTTATTCCGATTTCATCACTTTTCTTCTCCCCCTCTCGCCTAATGCCACCAGTATCAGGCGAGTCATCAAAAGGAGAGGTAACAGTTGAGTAATATGGCTCTAGTTCACGAAACGTGACATCCATACTGACAAACAACTTCCGTTCTACAGGACTCCAACAAACATAGCCCTTCTGAGTAGCAGAATAACCAACAAAAACACACTTCACTGCTCTGGGATCTAACTTACCCACAGTTGGTCTGTTGTCTTTCACAAAACACACACAACCAAATACCCGCAAAGGAAGAATGTATTCATTTTTCCCTTTCAACATCTCACATGGAGTTTTCCATTCCAACACCTTAGAAGGCATTCTATTTATCAAATATGCAGCCGTCAGAACCGCTTGCCCCCATAAATATTTTGGAACATTCATGGAGATCATCATACATCGAGCTACCTCCAAAAGGTGTCTATTCTTCCTTTCCGCGACACCATTCTGTGCGGGCGTGTAAGGACACGTGGTTTGATGATGTATCCCATTAGCTGATAGATATTCTCCCAAAGCCCTATTTGTATACTCTGTTCCATTGTCAGACCTTAGTACCTTCACAACTGCACTATACTGAGTCTGAACTGCCTTATGAAAATCTTTGAAACAAGCAAGTACATCACTCTTATTTTTCATCAAATATAACCAAGTGACACGAGTATAACAATCAATGAAAGTCACAAAATATTTGTATCCATTCATAGAGGTTGTGGAGCAAGGCCCCCATACATCCGAGTGTATCAAATCAAAAACACAAGAACTTCTATTACCAGAACTTACATAAGAACTTCTAGTATGTTTGCCAAATTCACATGCATCACACACAAGTTTCTGCTTATCAACCTTCTCACACATAGAAGGAAATAACAAATTTAAAGTGCTAAAAGATAAATGTCCCATGCGCTGATGGTGTAACAACAACTCATCCTCCAGTCTCCTACCAGATCCTTCATGCTCTACTCTATCCACCATAGACATTAATGCTGTATCCATTCCTTCTCGGTCCAAGTACCACAAACCATTATGCCAAGTGCCAGTCCCAAGTGTGCGACCTGTCCTCTTCTCTTGAAATATCACCTTAGGAATATCAAAGGAAACAGTGCATTTGAGTTGAAGGATAATAGCACTAATGGACAACAAGTTTACAGGGAATGAAGGAGCATGTAACACATTAGAAAGGATCATGGATTTGGTACACTTAACAGTACCCTTGCCTACGACAGGTTGATCAGTACCATCAGCAGTTTGAATACTCTCAAAAGGTTCCAAGTGATTATAAGTATGAAATTCATGGTGAGCCCCTCTGACATGTCGAGACGCACCAGAATCTATTATCCAATCTGATACACCTGGGGAAGGTATAGATGCAAGTGCATGTACATTTGTACCTGTATTTGAGTGAGCATAAGTGGCCATGTTACCTTTGTATGCAGCAGATGTGGCACCTTTCTCAATAATCGCCTTCTTGTCATCATCACCATTCAACTTCATCCTTCTCCACATCTCTAGAACCTCTTGTTCCTCTGCTGAGCATGTGAAGTGGCTTTCATCTTCTTCTTCAGCTACAGTCAAATTAGCCTTGTGTCCTCCAAATGAGCCACCTCTGCCTCCTCGTCTACCACCACGACCACGTCCTCTACCTCCAAACTGTCCCCGTCCCCCTGCTTCTCTTTCTCTTTGAGGTTTTAGACATGTCCTACTCAAATGACCCACTTCACCACAGTTATAGCACTTACGAGTTTCAATATTGATCGGTTTTGATGCTGTCAAGGCTGATCGCTGTCCGGGAAATCCAGTGGCATCAGATAACAACTTCATCCTACTCTCCTCTTGTATCATGGTTGCAATTGCTTCGTCAAGCGTGGGAATCTTCTCTTGAGCGAGAAGAACCGCTCTTCTGTGATCAAATGCTGAGTTAAGGTGTTTCAAAAACTGCATGGCCCTTCTTTGAGCAGAAACCTCCATGCTCTTACACTCAGGATCCTTGCACACTGCTACAGGCGAGAAATGGTCATAATCAGCCCACAGACGCTCCAACTCTATGGCATACTCTTGAATCGACTTATCTCCCTGCCAAACAGCATCAATCTCTTGTTCAATTTGAAATACTCTCAAATTGTTTCCCTTTCCTGCATAGGTTCTTTGCAATTTTGCCCACATGTCCTTCACGCTCTGGATTCCATCAACCGTGGTGGCAATCGAAGGAACCATGGAGTTCAAAAGCCATGTATACAGTGACATATGTGTAGCTTTCCATGCCTTCCACTCAACACTTGTCTTGGTACTTGGTTCATTCTCCTCTCTAGTGAGATAACCCTCAAGGCCTCGTCCTGCCAAAGCACCCATGATCCGTCGTGACCAGCTCAAGTATGTGGCTGGTCCATCAAGCTTCAGATCAACCGGAAGGAGTTCCAATCTAGGTGGTGGTTGTTGTGTTCCCGTGATCTCTGTCGATGATGAACTCTCAGCCTGCTTCATGAGTTTCATCAAGGTTTTCACATCTTCCTCACTAGTTTTGCAAACAACCTCTCCATTATCAAGCACCTAGATTCAACCCCTCTTTTTCTTCAATAATAACACCACGATCTAGATTAATGCACTAATCATCTCTCTATCGCCATGGCTGGCCTCCCCTCCCCGGCGTAGGGTCTGCGAGAAGGGGAGCGGCGGATCTAGGGTTTCGGATTTCTAGGGTTTCGGGTCTTTGGACGGTGAGGAACGGAGGAGAGAGAGGTGGTTGCGGCGGCGGCGAGTGGTGGACTGGCGGCGGGTGGCTGTGCGGGTGGTGGATTGGTGGCGGGTGTGAGGTGGACGGGCGGCGAGTGCGAGAGGAGAGGGTGCGAGAGGATCCGAACGAAAGAGAAGGGATCGGGAGGGGCTCTGATACCAAATTGCAAAAAAGGGCTTAAAATTTCATTAATTCTCAATGCCTATATAGTCTTACATGTACTTTTGCACATAAGCCCCTAAAGCTTTACCTATTACATATGCTCTATTTCTCAACAAGATCTTTGATAGAACTTTGAGCAAATTTAAACGTGAGTATAGAGGAGTGCAAATTGATCTGTTGTATCTCAATGCCAATAGCATTAGACACTTCACCAAGAAGAGCCTTGAAAAAGAGGCACTCATTGAACAAATGAAGCACCGTCTATTCGGCACTTCTACACAAAGAACATCTGTTTGGAAGAGAGCAACCTCTTTTTTGCAGTGTGTCAAGTGTTGCAATTCTATTTAGCAACATTTGCCACAAGAAGACTTTAAATCTCAGAGGAATCTTTAACTTACAAATTTTTGAAAGATGCGAATTTTCAGAAGGATACAATTTCAGAAAATTGTAAACTGATTTAGTTGAAAAATTTCCATTTCCATCCGGTAATTTCCATCGGAACCTATCTATCTGCCCAGGCATCAAAGACATCAATACTGTTGTGATCAAAGAGAGCATCTTAGTTAACTGCTGTTCAGCCTGAAAGGAAGTTTGTAACAGTGGGGAAAACAAAATTCTAGCATTCGGTATAGCTCTAGCAAAGTTTTGTACCGAAATGTCTTGATCAATCACAAAAGAAAACAGAGTAGGAAAATTGTATTTGAGAATTTGAACCCCCAGTTGTGATGCTAGAAAGTGTTGTGGACCCATCGCCAATCTGTATGTGTGCACCCACTGAAAAAAATGAACATAATCCTTCAAAATCACCGTCAACTTGCTTGCCAAAGGGTGTGAGGAAAGAATCTGATTTTGAACATTAAGTGCCAAAGAGGTCCATAAGGAACGCTTATTAGATAACTATCTCCACAACCATTTGAAGAGTAGTGCATGATTGAAAGTTTGCAAATCGGCAAGTCCCAAGCCGCCTACTTTCCTTGGTTTTGTGACCGTACTCCACGAGATAAGGATCATCATATTTGTTCGATTTCCATAAGAGCGCCATAAAAAGGATCTTCTCAATCTATTTAAGAGCTTGATAACCCAAACGGGTAACTTGAATACTGACATGAAGTAAACCAGAATAGAAGAAAGACATGAATTAATGAGAACAATTTTGCCAGCTATGGTGAGAATAGACGAAGACTGGCCATTGAGCCTTTTATGGAACTTATCTATCAAGAGATTGTAGTCTTCTTTCCTTAAATTTCTATCTGAAAGTGGTAAACCCAAGTATGTGATTGGAAATGAAGCTTTTTAACAACCCAAAGTATCAGCCAAAGCTAACTCAACATGAGCCTCAGTAAAAGTAGTAACCAGATCTGATTTGCTTGGATTAATATTTAAACCAGAAATTTCTCCAAAAATCTTAAGAATTACTTTCAGGGTTAAGGCCTCATTTGTTTGTGGCTTGAAGAAAAAAAGAGAATCATCTGCATAAAAAATGCTTGAAAATGCACCAGCAAAAGGAACAGATATAGCACCTAGATGTACCAATCTTTTTAACCAGCGAGATAAGAAATCATAGGCCAAAATAAAAATGTAGGGGGACAAAGGGTCCCCTTGTCTGACTCCACGCTTTAGTTTAATCGATTTGCCTGCATTGCCATTAACTATTACTCTTGAAACACCCTGTAGAACACATCCTTGAACCCAATCGACCCAAGTTGCGGAAAAATCCAAAGCAAGCATCATGGATTTGACAAAACTCCAGCTCAAGGTGTCGAAAGCCTTGTGTATATCCGCTTTAAAAAAAGCCATCAGAGTTTTAGTCTTAACATAAAAATGTACCATGTCTTGAGTATACATGAAATTTTCTGTAATGTTCCTTCCTTTCATAAGCCCAGTCTGATTGGGAGAAATGAAATCCTCTAAAAAAGGATCTAACCTGTTAGTCATAATCTTTGAGAAGATTCTCTGGAGAGAATGTACTATACTAATAGGCCTAAAGTCTTTTGGTGTAGAAGTCATCTGAGACTTTGGAATTAAAACAATTAAAGAGGAGTACAAAGGTTTTAGTGACCTTGATTGCAGAGTATGATTAAGAGTGGCTGTGATTTCAGGAGTCAATTCGGGTCCAAAGAATTTGAAAAAATCTCCAGTAAAACCGTCTGGACCCAGAGAACGATTAGCAGGCAACTATTAATAGCTTGCAAAACTTCTTCTTCAGAAATAGGCCTAACCAGACCGTTGAGATTAGAGTTTTGCTGATCATACATTCATACAGACCGGTCCAGTCAACCGGAGTCAAACTCGCATGGTCAGAGCCCATTAGAGAACAGAAGTGATTAAAGAAAGCACGTCCTTTCTCTTTTTGGTCTGTAACAAATCCATCCTCAGTTTCCAATTTTTGAATAAAATTCCTTCTCTTATTAGCAGACGCAATCGCATGAAAATACGCTGTATTTCTGTCTCCTTCAAGTCACCATTTCAAAGACGATCTCTGTTTCCATATAGCCTCCTCCATGACCAAAATTTCTACCATCCTTCTCTTCAATAGGCACTTAACCAATTTCTCTAGTTTTGTCAAAGCGTGACTCTCCATTTCTTTATCACACCAAGTCAGAAAATCACGAATAACCTCTGCCTGAAATTTAACCAAAGTTGTTCTTTCCTTGGACCATTGAGTTATAACCTTGGTGAGCAAACCCAGTTTCTAATGAAAAGATTCTGGGGTAGTAGCTGGCATCTCAGAGAACCAGAAATTTCTGATCAAATCTGTGAATTCTGGTATATTAAGAAAGTAATTCTCTAGGCGGAACAAATTTGAACCGTGAAACTCAGTTTTTATCAAGCAAAGCAGAGGGGAATGATCGGAGGAGGTATTTGCAAGGGCTTCCTGTTGAATGTTTGGGAATTTGTGGGAGAGGTTTTGGTTGATGAAGAAACGATCCAAACGCGCCATGGTTGGCTCTTCTCTATTACTAGACCAGGTGAAAGATCGACTGGAGAGATGCAAATCAATCAAAGAAAGATTTGAAATAACTGCATTAAAATGCTCAATATCGTGTCTCCTAATAGTTGAACCTGTTGTTTCACTTGGATCAGCAATGGCATTAAAATCACCGCAAAGTATCCATGAGGCATCTCCATCTGGTGAGATAAGAGAAAGACTATTCAGAAAGTATCTCTATCTACGATTGTTGAAGGGCCATAAACTGTAGATAGCCTCATAGATGTTCCATCGTGATTAAGAAAACAATCAATTGAGAGAGTAAAATGAGTTGCCATAGCACTAGAAACTGTGACTAGGTTATCGTCCCAAGCTAGCATAATACCTCCTCTTGTATTTTGAGCATCCACAACCTGATAGTTCTTAAACCTTAAACCACACGTCTCTCTAATTAAATCATCAGACACAACATCCCATTTTGTCTCTTGGAAGCAAACGAAATGTGGTTTTTCTAGCAAAATTGTTTGTCTAATTGCCAATCTGCGTAGTATATATAGATGCATTGATGCAATTATAGGTTGGTGAGACGTAAATGCCAATGTAAATAACTAAATAGCTTGCAAGTATATAGGAAAGCAAAATTGGCATGTTTTGCATACTTTCCATATATACACAACTTCCTTTCTCAATAAACAGACTTTGTACGTAGCTGCCCCAAACTCCAAAAGGATTTAGAACAAATGGTACTGCAGGAGCACAATAATTATCTCAGGTGAAATAAAAGATGAGAAGGGAAGTTGTTCGAAGTAAGTGTGTGCAGGCTGTAAACTATTAGGGTGTGTTTGGATGGAGTAGAATAAGGCTTGAATAAGAATAAGCTCCAAATTTCTTATTCTTGTGCAACCCAAACAACACAAGAATAAGGAATTTGGGCCCTTATTCTTATACTAACAAAACTATGGTATTAGAATAAGAATAAGAATTGGCACGAGATTCTAAAAATTCCTTATTCTTATTCTTATTCGGCCTCCATCCAAACACACCCTTAATCGATGAAAATAGCGAGCCATCGTTTATTTCCAAGGAAGAGAAATTAGCCTTTTCAAATTTCAAACTCTACACCTCGTAATATTTGTTCAAATTGACTTCTTCTTCATGATGTTGATGATAATAACTATTTAGTTTATTTAAATTAATTTTAGATTATTAAGGTAATCAAATTATTATGTTTAATTTTCTCATTAATTATTACTCAAAAAAATTAAAAAAACATTAATTTACTTATTAATTTAACTCGAACTAGATGAAGTTTGTTCAAAACTAATTTCTACTTAAATCAGCTTGTTCAAATTATTAAATTAGATGAATTTTTTAGGTTCGGTATGATTGGTTCAAATAATATGTTTTATTTAATATTAATATTATTTTGCTTATTGATATAGATTTTGAATTGGTCTTTCCAACGTATTTACCTAATAATTTTTAATTTGAGAATTTATCTAAACATCGCACATTGCGTGATCAATTTTATTTTTGATTGCCAATAATTTATAATTTCATTTAACTTTTCAATTTATATATATTTTAGAGAAATTTTGTAAGTTTTGATCTAGTTATTCGAGTCATTCCAGACTATTTTTATCTTAGATGAATTTAAAAGGAGTTCTACGAGATCTCGCTCTTTCGGATTGTATACATAGAGGGTGTGTTTGGATGGAGTAGAATAAGACTTGAATAAGAATAAGTTTCAAATTTCTTATTCTTGTGCAACCCAAACAACACAAGAATAAGGAATTTGGGCCATTATTCTTATACTAACAAAACCATGGAATTTGGATAAGAATAAGGATTGGCACGAGATTTTAAAAATTTCTTATTCTTATTCTTATTCGGCCTCCATCCAAACACACCCAGAATTCATTTGAAACATGGGAGAGAGTGGCTGTCAGTGATGACTCGCTGCATGGTTGCAACCCACTGTAATACACAAGGGCTCGTTTGGATGCATTGGGAATAAGGGGAATAAGCAATTCCGGGCGAAAATTTTATTATAAACAATCCAAACTCTTCACAAAGTTACACACTTCCCAATACTTTCCGCCTAGGAATAGGCTATTCCTCTTATTCCCAAGCGATCCAAACGACCCCCAAAGTAGGCCGCAAATAATCCAGAAGAAATTGTTGATGAACTTGTCGCGCTTACGGACTTTGCTTTCAATTTGCTCTCCCAAATTCCCAATATCAATTAAACTCGTTTGTATTTTGTATGTAAGTGCTATTTAAAAAAAAAAAATATTTTGTTTCCTGTATTGTTCACATAATCTCCAATGGCTTGTCTTGACTCTATCGCAGCATTTCCTATCTGGTGCTGTGTTTACTAGTTACTACTCATCTTGGCAAACCAATACTTTGCTGGCTTCCATATATTTATTGTAGTTTACAACCTGGACCTGTCTTCTTTTTTACTTAATAGTGAGCTAGGTTGCATGAATACGTGTACGAGTACTATATCTGATACGGTTCGGGTACGGCGGTACGAAAATTTTCAAAAATCTTCGGTATGGATACGACGATATATACATATATATATTATATATTTTAATTATGATGAGAGTTGGTAAATATGAAAAATATTTTTTTAAATAAATATTATTGCACTATTAAAGATTTTTTCGTTAATACAAATATTAGTATTAATTGTACTTTTCTTTTAAAACAAAAGTTCAAAGATTCGTACCGTAAGTCAAATATTCAAAAATTCGAATATATGAAAAATATTTAATATAATTAGGCGGCTAGTGGCTAGTGTATTTAGATTACAAATCCTTATTGGGCCGCAACTATTCCAAAATATTGGGCGGCTACAGTATTAATATTTGGTGGGCTGTCCGAACATCCGGTTTGCAGAGCTCTTAGTCCCACACTCCCACTGTGGTTTTCAAACATTTTATGAGGCATTTATATAAAAAAACTTAAGTCGCTTGATGATGCTTACAGTTGTCACGTGCAGTACGCAGTACTCTGGATCAGATTCGCGTATCGAACTGTATCATTGACCATATTCGTCGGCCAAACTGAATTAATTATTCGCAACCGGTACGCGTACGGCCATATAATAGGCGTACCTATGCGTACCGGGGTAACATAGATTGTGAGTAAAGCATCAGTATCCAAAGAATATCAATTAAAAAAAAAAAACAAGTATACCACAAAGATATTTCCCCTTTTTTTTTTTTAACAATAAATGTCCGAAAAATTGAAAGCTAACAGTGGGATCTTGCATTCATGCGCAATCATACATTTTCTCAAAGTTATCTCAAGTTATTTATTATTGTTACAATTTTCTGTGAGAATAACCCTTACAAACTCTCATTAATTAATTGTTAACAATTGATTTCAATCACTTAAATAACCAATCGAAGATAAACGTCCAAATCAGAGGGAGGCCAAAGTGTGCTAAAGGTCCTCTAATTAGGTTAGAACAAGATCATCAAGAGGAGATCAAGCAGTGCTTAAGACCCTTGATCAAGTTTTTTCAACAAGTATTATATTTTATTTCCAGAAATTCAAAACTACTACAAATTAATCTAGCTCCTTTTTGTCCTTCTTAGTAGATATGCGTAGAGATTGTAGCTATAAGGTTGTGAAAATATTTTGTATGATCCACATTTTTCTTAAGGGTCAACACGTATACTCTATATTTTAGAGGTATTACTTGAACTCTTTTCGTTTTTCGCTTAATACAAAACTGATGCCATGGCACTAATAATAGCGTGCTTACAATGTAGATCCGAGGCCTATATAAATTCTTCATATTTATTATTATTTTTTTTTTTTTACTAGTACCATGGCATCAGTTTTGTATTAAGCAAAGTCGGCTCAGAAAAAATATATTTTCTCAAAACTAGGCCTCCTATACTTCTCAAAACTAACTTACCAGTAACTATACTTAGATATGGCCCAAGCTGCAATAATTTTAAACCAAACACTTCTTCCTTGGTTCCTCTAAAACACATTTTTCTTTACCGTTAAGTGCGTATCTAACGTACAATACAAACTTAATTTCTATATCCTTTCAATTTTCCTGAACAAAAGCAAATAGCCAAGCTATAAGCTAGAAAAGACAAAGAAAGGAAGAAAAATTAACAATGGCAACAGAACACCTCGCAGTTGTAAGAGACTGCACTAAATTTCACACCTACGACGATGAAGAAAAGGGTGTGGTATGTTACTCCCCGACACAAGGATCAGGTTGAGCGGGATGTGGCCAGGGGCCAAGCCAGAAATATAATTTGAGGTGGGCCAAAATGAAATTTTCAATTTTTAAGGGGGGCATTTTACACATCTGTTGAGATTGCTATTAAATTTAGCTTATAATTATTAATACAATTTAAAAAAGAGGGGAGGCCAAGCCCACTTGGGCCTCCACGCTGGCTCCGCCCCTGGATGTGGCAAGGTGTCAGCCCCCTCAATTTCTCAGTCCGGCTATTCATCATTCAGATACCAGTTATTGAGGTTGTCGCGCGCATTCTTGTTATTCTGCTCAAGCCATTCCGGCAGCCCCGGGTGATTGCTGAGATTATTGTAGGTTATTTATGTTTATCCCCTTCCTTTAAATTTTTTTTTTTTGCCAATATTCCAAAATCTTAATAGTTTATACAGCAACCAAGCTTTTAAATAAACTCAGTTAAAGGAAACAATAGCAATAAACAAAGAAAGCAGAAGAGAGAAGATGTTTAAGACAGATTTTTATCGAAATATTGTGACAGAACGGAGCATGATTTTTATCGAAATATTGTGACGAACGGAGCATGGTTCTTTGCTATTATAAGTTCACATTTTTATAGTCGATCGAACAACCATGCTCCGTTCGTCACAATATTTCGATAAAAATCTGTCTTAAACATCTTCTCTCTTCTGCTTTACTTACCTCTTTATCCCAGACAAAATAAAAGGTTTGCCTTCCGATCTGTCTAATTTCCCTATTGGGAAGGAAAGTGAAAACCTAAATTGCCTCATGATTTTCCTATTGTCTGCTTCTATACCATGGGCATGGGAGTGGGAGGCCTAAGATCTCTGCTCTCATCACTATGACAGTTTTGTGTCTTCCTCGGTTTCTATCCATCATGCGCTGCCCTTCTGCCTCAGTTTATAGCTTCCCCAGTTTCTGCCCATCATGACCGCAAGTCAAGCTAGGTAGGATGGGAGTTGGAGAAAGCCAGAGAGGAAATAAATGGGGCTTAGGGCTCGGTGTGAGGGCTGCCATTTTCCCTTAAGGTATGCCCCATTTATTTCTCCGTCTCCCTCTCCTCTTTCTAAATTGTGGTACTGGAAGAGATTAGTGGAGGAGGAAGAAATAGGGCTCGGTGTGAGGGCTGCTATTTTCCTTTCATTTCTTTCACTTGGTGTAGTAAATTGATTTTGCACTGTTTAGAGCTGGTACCAGTTGAGTACCTACCTCAATTTCCTACAGGCACAAAGCTGATTTTGGAATGTAAACTCCTCCCGCCCCTCCCAATGCCACACCTCGTCAATGCTGATTACTCCCTCCCTCTCTTTATTATTTGTTGGATTTCAATTTTATGGTTTACATCCCTCTGGTAATGCTGATTACCTGGTCTAATTCCAGTTAAATTTTTTATTTTCAAACGGCATATTTTTTTAACTTTGATTGACAAAACTTTTTCAAATGAATGGCACAATTTCCCATCACTGCTCACACATTATTTTTTCCCTTAGTTTTTTTTTAAATCATGTCACATTTTCAGATTACGACCTCGCACGTCCTTTATTTATTTCTCATTTTCTTTAAATTTTGTAATGTTCCTAAATAATGATTTTTGGTTTTTTACTAGATGACATGCAGAATTCCAATGCTATCCAGATCTATTCTTCTGGTAAATAAATTCACTCAAATATAAAAATAAAACTTTCCTTTGTTGCACCTAAGAAATAGTTTTCCAGAGGAGGATTTGAAGCGGAAAAAAAATTGGCCCAAACCCAAGTAAAGCAAAAAAAAAAGAAAAAGAAAAAAATAGATTCTATCCAATTATATTTACTTTAGCTCCAATGGGAAGAGGAAAAAACGTTAATGAATTTTAAATTCCTGCTGATTCAGGATAGATTTGATGACATTTAGATTTATGGTATAACTGGGCCAGCTATTAGAGCTTAGATAGTATAGTACTGTATCTATTTGTAATTTTTGTGTAACAACAATTCACACACTTTTTCATAATGTTTAACCAGCCAAATGAACTTAAGAGGCAGCAAAGGAGTAGTAGGATCGGTGCCATACAAGGAGACTTTCGAAGGGTCAGCGGCACCCAGGCCGCCCTCCCTTTCTGCCTCTCTTGCCTCAACTATTGAAGACCAAATCTGGCTAAAATTTCAATTGGGTTAACAACTGTCCCTCAACCATTTCTTGTCTCTTTCTTCCTAATTAATATATTTGTTATTCCTTTCATCATTTTAGCAAAGCGTGACCTCCGAAGCATTTTCTGCCGTTCGTTAGTTGCAGAGAATTATCTTTTTTAAGCACCTTTTTTAATTATTTGTGCTGTTAGTTTCTATTTTTTGTCCAATTGATTTTTCTTGAGTTCTGTTTGGGGGTTTTAGTGATTTGATTAAAGCCACTGAATGTTGTATTTTTTTTCACAATTTTTGTGGGCAATTAGGAATGACATCCCTGACCTTTGTGAGGTAAATGTGCTGTCAAAGCAAAATATAATTATAGAATGGGTGTTTTGTGTGATACAAGAGGTGCTATCTTTATTAGGTGAACATTCTTTCTTTCTGTTTAGGTTTTTTTCTAGCCGTTATCATTCCAGTAATTCTTTCTTTATTAGTTAATTTTTTTGCTACTTTATGTACTATTTTATCTTATTGCAAATCACGTGCCGAATGGATATTCTCTAATTGCATTTTAAGTCAGAGAATTTTAAGTATGTTCGACTATCAAATTAATATCATAAAATATATGCAGTTGGAGAATTATATGGATGTTTGCAACTATTAATTTATTATGATATGAAATAATTTTTCTATTGTTTTATATTTACTATTTAAACATTGAACAGTCGAATGATAATTATGTACAATCATTATTGCGGAATTTTATACAGTAACAAATTTGATTTGTATGAGTAACTCATTTCTTTGGATTTATTTGCATTATATTTCTTTTGTTTTGTGCTAAATGATCTGTCTGGCTCTTTCTTACTTAAAAATATTTGTTTCTTTATGGTAAATCATTTTTTGTTTTGTATAGAAGAGGATCCCAATTACAACACCAACCAAACTTCATTTAAAATATTTGTTGTTTTTTCTTTAATTATGTTGTGCTTTGTTTTTGTTCTAATATGTTCCATCAATAATGGTCAGTTTTACCTGGTAATTGCAGGTCAATAAATTAGCCTAAGGTTTAATAGCGTCAAGCTTTATAAGGTATGTACATTTATGCAGTGCTTTCTAATTGGAATTTGCCAGTAGCTGCATGACTGGCTTTTGAAGTATGAGTTATTTGCTGGTACTTGGTAGCATAAGAGAATTACCGCAAAAAAAAAAAAAGAAATAAATTGAAAGAAGTAAAAAATTGCATTATAATGTGTTGCATATGTGGTTTATTAACAAGAAGATGATGTTTCATTCGCAGTGTGGGTGTTTTTGGAATATAGTCTTCTTATGTAAATTATTTCAATCAATTTAAATGCAGGATGTATAGATTATTTCAAGTATGATATTGTACCGGCAGCTATGCAGAGCCAACAAAGAGGTATTTTCACACCTACATTTTTTTTATTACTATGTGGCATGTGGGTTAAGAATAGCACTGTCTCTGACAGCATGAATTGTGGAAATTTTCATGTCAGGGTAAATTTTCTTGGAAAATCTCTTTACATATATCTTTGTCTCTCTATAAGCAGTCTGATCATACAAGCTTTGCTATTATGGATTTTGAGTATTACATAAGTAGTTCTTTCTTCCAAGCAAAACATGGCCTTTATTTGGTTCACTCATGATATTAAGCTCTACTTTCCCCTATTATTAGTTGCTAATAATCATCGTAGTTTCAAGTTCTAGCATGTCATATTATTAGATCTTCTAGATATTGTTATTGATTTTGATTTACACCTCAGTTATTTTAGAGACTAAGATATACTTAATAGGTTGATTGTATACATCAAGCTGTTAAGAAAATAATGATTTTTTACTTTACATATGAACCTTAAATTGAATCAACAAAACATAATTATACTAGACAATTTTTCATGGCAGTATTATGTCAGGCATTTCATCATTTCGGTTTTATTTGTGTTATGCTCTTTTTGTGTCATTTGCATGAGATTGATGACCAATCTTAATATATTGCATTTGAATTGACTGTTACAACTTGGTGGTAGAACAATATAGAACTATTTATCGAAATACTAACAATTTTTTTATTATTCATGCCATGTTAAGTTAATTTTTAAGCTACAAAATGGTTTAAAGCTCAAAGCACTTAATAAGGTTCATATAATGCACTTTTATATCTGATTCATTGATACTTCTAATTAAATAATTAAATTTTATCTATTATAGCATAGTAGATCAGTGTTATCTGTCAGATGTACGGGTAAGATATGGCCAGGTTATACTATTGTGTATTTAGGGTAGTTTGGAAATTGTAAAGCACTTTTTATACATTTTCTTTACGCTAGCCAGATTTCTGGAGACATAATTTTATAATGCTCCCAACAAGCTGTTTCGTCACTACTTTGGCATCAAAACCTCCCCAACTGATCTTTCTGTCTAGGTGTCAGTTCAGGCTCCAACTATGGCGCTCTCGCATCGTCCTAGCTTCAGGCCCAATTGTGGAGCTTTGTCTAAAATTAAGATAAATGCAAAGGTGATTGATTGCAGGACATAATTGATAGCCAGGCCTGTCCTGAATGGTACAACTCATTGTCTCTTCTAATTTTGCTTTTTAGTTTTCATGGGATTTTCTCTGCTAAAAGAATGTAGATTTTCAAATTTAATATTATTTTATTATTTTCCTTGTCTGGTTTTTTATATATAAGGTTATTGTGAATAAAAGGGTGCACTATAAGTTATCATTGTTTTATTCTATCAAAGTTTGTGTTATTATTCCAAGGTTTATAGCGAAATATGAAAAGAACACCTTGTCAAATGTTGTGTATAGATGACCTTTTCAAAATTTGTCAGGGTATATCTGGAATCTTAGTAATTAGGTAACCAATTAAAATATAATATTTAATGGCCTCTTATTTTTTCTGAGCTATAAGGAATTGCAACAGAGGCAGATCAATTGTTAAATGAGCTTTAGGGCTGGCTTTCAAAACAATGGGAGAAACTAGCACAATTTGCTGAAAAGTAATGACAATTTATGAACTTTTATTTTACCAATCTTTTTTGGAAAACATGTTAAGTTTGTTGTGTCAGTCTTATGCATATCTAATCTATTTCCAATTGATATAATAATTTTTGGCAAAATATTAATGCTACAATTGAACAAATTAATAATAGTTCCTTTTTATGTGGCAGGTGTGTCAGCAGCAGTAGAGCGAAGATATATTTTAAGTATTATATCAAGGTTCTTTGATTCATTTGATGCTTATTCATCAAACCTCACCAGTATATTGGAGAAATTGGAGAAATGATATCGAAGTGTGCAATCTTGAGCTTGAGAAGATATTTGAGATACTTTTATTTTCTTCATACATATTACCATGGATTTTAAGAATAATGTTTGTTGACAATATTGTCTTCTCAATTGTAATTTTTACTTTATAGAATGTACATTGATGGCCAAGTCAACATCAATTTCTCCACCGAATAAACCTAAACTATTACAGAACATATTGAAATAACAAGTTACTTACATAAAACCAACTGTAGGAGTGGTCGCGGCTTCGCCGCAGCGACAAAGTTATCTAGTGAGCCATATTCCTTATTCACTCCACATTCCGCATCCAAAAACGCCCGTACGAACATTGACAAAAAAAAAAAAAAAAAAAAAAAAGTTCTACTGCCTTTAAAATTGGCTACATTAAATGCAACAGATTAAACAGAGCCACGTGTAATAGATGCAGTAGAACCCTCCTTTTTTTTTTTTTTTGTCAATGTTGTTCAAGCTTTTAAATTTCGCCGAAATAACGGCGTTATTTTCGAAATTTCGGTTTTCCGGACAAAAACGCATCAACGTTACATTTTCAAACCAGAAAAATGCGTAACGTGTCATTTCCGAAATAACACTGTTATTTCGGCAAAAAAATTTCATTTAGCGGAAAAAAAACGGAGAACAGAGAGACTTTATACAATATTATATTATACTTATACATAATAATAGTGATAGTCATTTTTTCAGTTGAACTAAAACCGAACCCTAGCCCCTTTAATTAATTATTAAGCTGTATATAATAATTCTAAGTTGTATATTAATTATTAAATTATTAAATATTAATCGGTAAGTTACTAAGTTGTATTTATATATTCACTGTTTTTTCACCGAAAAAACGCCGCACCGTTAAATCAACTCTGAACCGTCATACCGAAAAAACCGAATTTTAAAAGCTTGACGTTGTTACAAAGTACAAACCCACACAGGCCTTGTATCATAAGAATAAAAAGGATCAAGAATACGGCAGCGGCAGATTCCATTTTTTTCGATATTTGCAAGGAAACTCCTTTCAAAATCAGAAATAAATCGCCTCACTGCATGGAAACTCTTTTGCTTTCCTTTCCTTTCCAAACCATTCCAAAAAGATTCTCTCCCCTTTATCAAACCCCTAAACTAAACCCTTCATTTTCTCCGCCTCTGTTGCTCTCTCCGTCTCGTCCGAAGAATAAACAACTACGGTGAGCTGAGTTCTGCATCATCTCTTTCCCCCTCAATTTTTTGTAAAAGTGAGTTGAAAGATAAAATTATGTTTTAGTTGATCAATAATTCAGTGTGATCTCTTGGTCAGTGATTGGAAATTTTTTATCAAATATAGTCTTGTAATCAAAACGTCTCTCAGAATTCTAAATTGTAATTGACCTCTCACCATGTTCCTGTGTTCTATTCCACTCCTGCAGAGTAACAACAAGCATTGTAGCAAGTCGTCCATTACTCCATTACAAGATAGACAACAAGTTTCAATGGGAGCTGAAGGGATTTTTGAAAGGTCAGACTTTCCTAGAATTTTGTGTTGTTCTGTTATTTTGTAAGTTCAGTTACATTTCAATTATTACTACAGAAAAGTTCCTTTGTGATCATATAGTTGATTCCAGGTTCAGTTTACAAGCTACACTAATTGTAAGTCTGGCTCTTTGATTTTCCTTTAATTGGTACCGTACCATTGTTGTGCCTGTCCATTTCTTTAAAAATTGTTGTTTTATTATTTATTTTAAGAGATATCATGAATTACCAAAGAACTATGGCATTTACTATGCATGATATTGCTAACACTGTACAGTGGGGTTACTCAATGCCATAACGTATGGGTTGCAATTTCTTGACCAGCTCGATGAGTGTATCCTAATCAAGCATAGTGATCGCCAGATTTGTTGCTGGATTGGTCGAAATTGAAGCATCTTGGCAATTCTACTGAACAATTACCTGTCCATTATGCATCCAATTAGAACCATTCAGTTTATATTTCGACATATTATAAAGAATTAGAGAAAAATATCTAAAATCAATATGTTACGAGAATTTGACCCAAGTTTGACTGGCCATTTGACTGTTATAGGTTGGCTTGTCAATTGTCATGCCAGGTTTGACTGACCAGATTTGATCCATCTCATATATTTTTCAATGAACTCTCAGCTCTGAATATTGATGCTATACCTTCCAAAATTTTGTTAAATATGCTCTTCTAGGAAAAATTTAGTTTACACTCCATACTGTGCACTTGGGGAAGCACTTTCTTTTTTCCTTTTTTGAATTTTCATTTTGCTTTAACTTGTCAGATTCATTTGGTCATAACATTTTAGTAACTTTATTTTAAATTTTAATTTTCTTTGTTATATTTACTATTTGACTATTTATATACTCCTTCATGCATCAGTATCTCCCATTTCATGATTTTTTTTTTTTTTTTAATCTTGGGTGCTTATGTTGTGCATCGCTATCTTTGGAACTGTCTAAATGATACCATCTTATTTAATGTCAGTTCAGGCGGCCAACTGGAAAAATGAAAATGGTTCATAGTGAATGTGAAGACAAGTTCCCTTCGAGTTTTGGTAATTATCAACCATGGTTAATACAGTTGCCTGGCAGAAAGAAGGGCAAGCAAAAATTTATGAACCCATATAATAACTGCACTGAAGAAAGAGAAATACCGCAATTGGAAGGGAAGCTTTGCCTGGGATGCTTTGGGGAGTGGCTCCTATTGGCAGATGAATCCACAAAAGAAACATTTTTCTTGCACCTCACCTTGAATCCAAAGTATACTGTCCGTCTTCCTTCGCTTTGCAAGGAGTCGTTCGAATTCCTTGGCAGTTGCATTGTGTCAGCTTCTCCAACATCCCACGCATGCATGGTGATTTTTGTAGGGAGGAGAAACAATAACATTCTTTATTGCAGACCATATATTGATACAAGCTGGACTAAAGTATCAATACCAATTGGTGAGGAACCTCATTATTTTACTGGCCAAGCTGTTAGGTGCAAGGGAATGATATATGCACTCCATGGTTGTGGTGTTACACTTGCAGTTCGAGTTGTTGTCATAAATGAGTTATCACTTCTAATGGGGCGCCCCACGTGGACAATAATAGAGGTGCCAGTTGTGATTAATGGCTGCTATTGGCGTCATTTGGTGGTCTCCGGAAAGGACATTTTCCTAGTATCAGTGGCCATTTCCTTTTACCGAGGCATTCCCGTCTACTACTCCATTCATATTTTGGAAACCTCAGATCAATCTTGGAAGCGAGTAAAGAGTATAAGTGGTCGTGTCTTCTTCTTAGGTGGGATTCATAGTTCAGCACTCTCCGCTACTCAAGCAGGAACACAACATGATTGCATATATGTTGTGAACATCAAGTATGGATTATTACCTGGCGAGGGAATCTACAGGATATGCATTCAGGATCAAACTATCAGACTTAGTTTGTTACTAAATAGGCCAAAAGATATTATCTGGTATAAATTATGCTGGGTAATGCCAACTAGGTAAGTTAATAAGCTATGTTTTATGCGTCTATTTGGACTTTATGCCTTATTCTCTCTCTGTCTCCCTCTATCTCTCTTTCTCTCTCTCTTTCTCTCGGTTTCTGCTTCGTTCTTATCATGCTAAATGTTCTCTTGGTTTTGTATATGTATATCTCAGGTATTGCTTGTGTAATTTTTGCAGACCTTTGAAAAACAAGCACAGGACCTTGAGGTTATCTCATTCTATCAACACAAATAAGGTTTATTAGTAGCTTCTTCTTGTTAACTAATTGTACTTTCCATCTCTGACATACTTTTATAATGAACTAGAAGTTGTGCTCGTGTTGCAGTGTAGGCCATTAGAACTTTTGAAATCAATGCAAATTTCTAAAAACTTTATTTCCATTTACTCTCTGTTATGAATCAAGTCAATGCAAAACTAGAAGAAAATGAATCTCTTGTGAACTAAGAGCTAAATTGTGATGCCCATCTAAGATTGAACATGAATATCAAAAATACAAAATACAGATAACGAAGTTCTTTTTTTATATAGAAGAGCTGGTCTGGCCGCAATAGATCTCTAAATAATTCATGAACAATGAATCATAATATATCCAATTACTGAACAAATGGGAACTCAAACTGCATTATGCACAAAAGTTCCAGAGCCCTGAACCATTCCAGATAGAAATTTTATAATTAACAGAAGATAATTCTACCTTTATCTAGCTGTTCTTTCCAGACAATATGTAGTTTTATTTATTCCAAAAGGTGTATACAAGAACATTCAAGCGCAAACTTTGTAGAGAGAATGAGAACGCTTACCAATTAAAATTAAGGCAATTTTGAGCGGACTGGCTGCAATTTTAATAATTAATGTGCTGATAAAACTAATATTGTTCTTGCTTTCATGGGTTGCATAAGGATGTAAATTTTAAATCTTCTGGCATACTTTTGGCAGCATTATTCTACCTATTTTGTCCACAACGACAACAGGAAAGAAGAAAGATGCAAAATTGATATCTCAAGACCATGGGCTGATATGCCTATAGAATTGGTGGAACTACTCCTTGAACGACTCTATTTGGTGGACAGCATACGCCTTCCATCTGTTTGCAAGGCCTGGAAGTCTCTCTCCAACCCCACTGAAAAGGCAAACATATATCCATGGTTGATGTTCACCGCACATGATAGCTGCATGTGGAGGCTTTTCGACCCTGTATATGAAAAAGAGTACAGCATAGACATGAAATGGCTTGGGTTTAGTGAGGATCTTACATTTCACTACTCGAAAGATGGATGGGTTCTTGCATCGAAAGAAGAGAAGTCTCTGTTCTTAATAAACCCCCTGACAAGAGAGTGTGTTGGCCTTCCTAATTTTAACGGTACTTGGATACACAAAAAATTTGCCTTTTCCTCCGCACCAACTTCTCCAGATTGTGTGGTAATTATTGCCGAGGATATTGATGAGCAGGTGGTTGAGATATCAACGTGGAGCCCCAGTGAAGAACAATGGAGTTCAATGGATTTTTATAATGACTTTGGTCATTGTTTGCCTTGTAACCCTGTTTTCACTCATGGAGAGTTTTATTGGTACAGTACTGGGCGGGAGCTTGTAGTTTTCAATCCATACAAGAAGGTTCCACATGTTCTCAAAATGGAAGCTCCAATTGGGATGGTGTTACATAGACGAAAATTAATGGAATGCCATTTGGTAGATTCAGGGGGAGATTTGATCACGGTGTTTAGAGGACGAACAACTGATCCTATAAGAATCTTCAAGTTGGACCGACTAAATATGGCCTGGAGCGAACTGCATGATATGGGAGGTGTTACAATTTTTTTAGATCGCAGAACAACACTTGCGACATCTTGTCTAGAGAAATTGTGCCATAATAATCAGATATACATATCTGGATTCTGTGATAGCCATTGCAAGAGTAGCCCATTCTATTCCTTGAAAACTACCGAATATCAACAAAAGAATTGTAGGGATATCAATGAACCAAAAAACTGTATCTGGATTGAGCCAAGCTTGACGACAAACAGAAGCAATGTAGACACAAATCTTTTAAACCAAAACGATGTGGAGGGGCTAGAAAGGATACTAACCAAAGCCAGTGTCACATAAATGAGCTCAGCTTAACAGCTTAGCGAAGTTCTCCCTCACTGTTTTTAACTTATTGTGCCAGTTTGCTACTTTAATATTTGATACTTTTTATTAGCGAATTTTTATTTGAGACTTTAGATTTAATATATGTTAATCTATCTAGATCATTGTTAAAGAACAAATATATATATATTTGCAAGTTTTTGTTTGCTTGCTTTAAATTACTGTAATTAATCTTGATTCTGTAACTTTTCGTGTTTCTTTTGTTTTTTTTATTTTTTTTTTACTTATTTTAATTTTTTTCTCCCCTAGTGACAAGTATTCACTGTTTTTTTCCCTATTTGGCAATTAGCAACTACTAGTGCAATATCTGTCCAGGGCATGTTTTACAAAAAAAGTTATTCCATGAATTCATTCATGGCCAAAGGATGCTCCATATCGGGTTTAACTTGGGTTTATATAATTAGCCATTAGCCATTCCTGTGTTTATTGTGAAAGACTCAATTTTGTCCTCTCTTGAGAGTTGAGACCTTGAAAGCAGCTCCCAACTTCCAAGCTACTTAAAAATAATTTAGTTCATTCATCAAATTCAGATGAACATAAAAAAAAATAATTAATGGTCAGGTAAACCCTCGGAAAATAAAAGGACCCTTCTTTTTTTGGTGAACTTAATTTGAAGAACATCTTCTAGATGGATTGTTGATATGAGAGTGGGCACAAAAGCAAAAACAATAAAAAAATAAATAAATTTGTTCCCAAACATAATCAGTTTAGTGGTGCCATACCACTGCCACTTAACCAAAATCCCAAAATAAAATCATAATCATACATCCACTCTATTAATATTTGCGACTCCTTTCCTCGACCTAATTCTTTTTAATATATACTAATAAAATAAATACATGACAAAATAAGAATTTCATTTAAAAAATAAATTAAATAAAGAATAATATGAGTGCATAGCTTATTTTACTTGCGGAAGTCAGCGGAAAATATTTATATACGACAAAAAGTACATAAACAATTTTAAATTAAACAAAGGACATTCATCTTTTTTAATAATAGCACAGCTATAGCGGCACCAGCATTGCCGCTATAGCACAGCCTTATAGTGGCAATTCCATTGCCGGTATAAGCGCTATAGTGGTAATGCTATTGCACCTATAGCGAATTTTCTTTTTTTTCGGCTGACAACTCTGTTTTTTGTGTTTTGTGCCGCATTTAGGAGAGTGGGTGGAGGGTTGAGAGGGTTTAATGCATGGTTTGAAAACCATTTTATCCTGGAATTATAGTTTTGTATTATATTTAAATTTGTATTATATTTTGTATTATATTTTTTATTAAATAAAATTTGTATTATAGTTTTAAATTTGATGCACCTCATTATAGTTTTAAATTTATCATTTTGTATTGTGCGGTTGTTTAAATAAAATTTAATTTTATTTATGTAATATATTAGATAATTTGAATTGCTTGGAACACATAAAAGTTAATAAGTCGCAAACTAAAATTTAAAAAATATTTAAATAGTATATATTGGTCATTCAAACTTATATATTTTTTAGATTTTTTTAATATAAAAATTTATATAACTTCATATAAAATATAACATTTTATTGGTTATTTATTGGATTTTATATGAAGTTATATAAATATATTAAAATTAAATTTTATATGAAGTTATATAAATTTTTATATTAAAAAATCCAATAAATATATAAGTTTGAATGACCAACATATAATATTTAAATATTTTTTAAATTTTAGTTTGCGACTTATTAACTTTTATGTGTTCCAAGCCATTCAAATTATCTAATATATTACATAAATAAAATAAAATTTTATTTAAATAACCGCACAATACAAAATGATAAATTTAAAACTATAATACAAAATATAATACAAATTTTATTTAATAAAAAATATAATACAAACTATAATACAAAATATAATACAAATTTAAATATAATACAAAACTATAATTCTAGGCCAAAATGGTTTTCAAACCATGCATTAAACCCTCTCAACCCCCCACCCACTCTCCTAAATGCGGCACAAAACACAAAAAAAAACACAAAAAATAGAGTTGTCAGCCGAAAAAAAAAAGAAAATTCGCTATAGCGGCAATAGCATTGCCACTATAGCGCTTATACCAGCAATGGAATTGCCACTATAAGACTATGCTATAGCGGCAATGGAATTGTCACTATAAGGTTGTGCTATTATTAAAAAAAATGAATGTCCTTTGTTCAATTTTAAATTTTTTTTGAAGAAATTGTTCAATTTAAAATTGTTTATGTACTTTTTTGTCGTATATAAAATTTTTCCGAAGTCAGCATCAGAGGACCACATCAACCATTACATGCACCAGGACTTGTGGTCTTCCACTGAAGTTAACAGAGCAGGCAATGACAATGTGAGAAATTAAGATTTGACAGATGAAGCTTTTGCATAAGATTTGAGAAATTAAGTATTTTGTTAACTGCAGGTTCTATTAGCTCAGACTGTAAAACAGAAATGAAAAGTACAACATGGAAGTACTTTATCGGAGATGACTAAGCTCTTTTGCAAAAGGACAATGTTTGAAAATTTTCCTTCATATAAGTTATTGAAATTTGTTCCAAGCTTCCAGCATTACAGTAGCTGGCTGGAAGTGAGAGAAGGGACACATTTATCTACCTCCAGCGGACTGCCCATTTCCTGTCCTAGATGCCATGTCAGCATTCTTCGAGTGCAAAGAAATTTACTACTATTTGTCGATATTTCATAATTAATAACTTCTGTTTTGTTATTTTAAATTGCACAATTACGATAAAAAGAATACTGATCCAAAATGAGTTACCTCTTTGAAATCATGCGTATAGGGTTTGCAATAATCTTCAGAGTCTGAACTGCTTATTTTTAGATCAGTATTCTTTAGCTCTTTGGGATAAGCGGTCTGCAACCTTGAACAAATTAATTGAAAAAAAGATCAATTAGAAGAAAGATCAAATGCAATAACTGCACATGAAAGCATAACTTTGTCAATGGACTTCACAACAAATACAATAACTTTTTCACTGCACGGGTTAAAACTTTTTATGCATGATTAATGTACTTTGCTAACTAACTGTTGGTGACTTTTTCATTTTTCAGATCTTGGTTTTCCTAAGATTTACAAAGTTTCCATTTCATTTCATTCTTTCAAAATTGCATAGGCGAATTGAGACTGAATTTGCTTTGCCTTTGAGTTGTGTTCCGTCAAGACCTCATTTTGAAGCTTAAAATGCTACTTTCCTGAAAAGACTCATTAATGTATTGTCAATAACCTATTATATATATATGGGCCGGCCGGGTTTAGTTCAAATAAAAATAACGTCACTTGTATTAATAGTAAAAATTTAGAACCTAAATCCTATTGAAAATTGATTAATGCCATCGCTGTCATCGCGGCCAGCGTTCGCTGAGCAGCGCTCTATCCCCTCAACTCACCCAGTGTGCATTTTTTGTTCATTTCGTTATTATAAGTGTTCACTTTATTAGATACAAATGTTCATTTGTAGTAGAATTGTTCACTGTTTTATAAGTGTTCGCTATGTTCACTATGTTCATTTTGGTTTTTTTTGTTTGCCAAAAATTTCAGTTGGGTCAATACAAATGTTCAGTTTAATAAGTACAAATGTTCTGTTATTTAAATATAAATGTTCAGTTAGTAGCAACAGGAAATATAACTGTTATAAGAAAAAAAAACCAAGCGAAGGGGTCATGAACCGAACAAAAAACACATGAAAAAATTAGAAGGGGTCATAAACCGATCCGGTTCAAATTAAATTTTTTCCGACTCTACCCCTGCTTCCTAGCGCACCTCTTGACCCACGCGCGACTTGACTCTGGTGCGACTCTGATGCATTTAACTGAACACTTCTTATTATTAAACTGAACACTTTTTATTATTAAACTGAACATTTGTAACATACAGCTGCGATGGCAACGATGGTTTATTTAGCGATGGCAGTTATAATAGCTGAATTCTATTTGTGTATTATAAATTAAAAATGAATTGTTGAACCAATATAATTAAAACTATTGTTTCCAGGCGCAATGGGAGTTAATTCGCGCACCCCAAACGGGCCAAACCACATTTGATCCGGTCAGTCCGAAATTTTAATTTTGATCAAAATATTCATAATCGTACAGGTCTACTGGACATCATTTCGTACCTGTTCACTCTGTTCTAAGTGTTCCTAGTCCATTTCTCTCTATACATGTCAACATCTGACCTCGGAAATTGCTTCTTACACTCTTTATTTTTGGAGATTCACTTCTTTGGATGAAAATACTCCTTATATTTCTAACTGGATGTGAACTGAGAGACATAAATTTAAGAAATTCGAAGGATATTTTTGTCTAAAATGGAGTGGATCTCAAAAACTGAAAAGTGTAGGAAGCAATTCCCCTGACTCTCACCACCTCTCTTACTGTGCCTCTCTCTCTCTCTCTCTCTGCGCTGCTGCCAGCCAAAGAACCCAAAGGATCAAGATCGACCTTTTATACAATCCATTAATTACGTACGCCATTGAATGTGAAAATCATATTAATTCAGTCTACTGCGTGGGTGTTAGAATTAAATAATTAATTTTTCAAATGTCAATAAACGGTATTTAGAGTTCAATTATGCCAGTTATGAAGTTAATTGATTTCAATGTGTCAAGTTTTTAGTCAATATCGAATTCATTAAACATTAATTATTAAGTAGATAAGCAGTAAGGGTTAGTACTGATGTTATGCTCTTGTACAACTTGTAATAGAGTACTAGCCCGATTGCATCTTAAATCTCGTAGAAATTTATAATTTTACTATTTTTTTATGATCAATTTCCTCCACATTACGGACAAAAAAAAAATTGTTATCCTAGTTTCATTTCTTTATTATTTATTACAATGTTTTGTCCGCACGGTTCTCTAAAATGGATAAAAGAAAAATTAATTAAGGTGTCTTCTGATTAAAACTTACTACAGAAAATATTATTGTAAAATGAACTTATGTATACATTACAATGTAATAAAATCTTGTGAACGAAAATTCTTTTGGGATTCTCCGACGACTTTTGTTAAGTTTGTGTACAAAAATTCCATATTTGATTTTTTTTTTTATTCTTTGACATCTATAACATTTATATGTTGAATTAGGTTACTAAGATTAGCATATTAATTTGAAATTTCAAAATCTCCCATTCAATTTTTTGTATTGATATAGCAGAAGAACGTGATTAACAACAATTTAAAACATCTATGATCTATATATCACTCATAATTGATCGTTACCTCAAATTAGTACTATTCCTTATCAATTCTGATATAACAGTTATAACAAAAACTTTCTACATAATTATTTTTTTAAAAAAAATGCTAGAACCTAAAGACTAAGGGTTTTTACATAAATGGACACAAATGAACTTATAATATGAGGCGATATTCTTCAAAGAACGTCTCAGCAGTTAGGAAGATAGATTGATGAATGAAGTGAAAGAAAGGCGACAAAGTGAGGGTATTTAATTTCTATTGCATTAGCTGTTCAACTCTAGTGAGATGGAGGCATGTCCGAACTCCGAAGACAGTTTTTATATTTCAGATTAACTTATGATGTGATTTAATTAACAGATTACCGTCTGACTAAAATCATGGATAGATGTGTTATATCATCATCATGTATGCAGACAACTTTTTTACATCGTGTTTAATGACTTAGATCAGCCCCCACAACCCAACCTAGAAATTTACTTAATTAATGTCAAGTCGTCTTTTCATAAATGAGGACATGTTTTTCTCCAACCCTTACAAAATTAAGTAATTACTTTCAAACATTAATTAGTTTTAACGACTTTGAACTGAATCGCTTTTCCCAACAAAGTATTGGGTGTCCTCGATTTATATAATAATATATAGCTAAATTTCTTACAAGCACACAAAAAACAAAGGAGTGAAAAAATATTATTTTGGGGGAAAATGCTCCACAGAAGGAGGAGATCCAGCTGTCTTTTTCAGAGAGAGTTGATGAATAAGGCCGCATGGTACGGCCTACAAAAATATATGCCCAGCCCAGTACCAGTAAGCGTGAATTTGTTGGCATGAATATACATATATTTCAACGCGTACAATATCTTAGATAAATTGTGGGAACACCTGTTTACATATTTATGTTCGAAAAATAAAAAGGAAATAGTTTAAAAGGTAAATATGGCAAAACTATATTAAATTAACAATTATATAACATAAAGTGCGAAAATTGTTTCCTTCATTTTCTATAATGATATATAAAGTTAGATAACTAAAATTCATAGGAGTTCACTACAGTTTTTGGCCGGGGATTGATATATAACGATTTTAGGTGAAATTAATTGGAATACATTCGGTGTTCAAAAAAGAAAAAAAAAATGGGGATGCATTCAGTGTCGAAAGCTTCTTGTTTTTTTTTTAAAAAAAGTGCCCCATCTGATATGCGGAGAAAATGATGTGTTCCACGCATTTAGCTCATTAAACTATTATTTGGATTTTGGGCGTCATATATATGCAATCGTACACGTTTCGAAAATAATTTTCTTATAAACTACATGGTCCGATCTCCCCCACTATTTTGCATAATTTAGATGAATGAACTATAAACACTGGGCATAAAAGAAGTTATAAGTGCATAGAAAGTCATGGGTACAATTAGTGCTGGACGCAAAATCAATAGTTATATGAAATTTCACTTAGACAATTGTCGTTTCTGTAAGAAAATAATGCATGGATGAGAGTTTATCAAATTAGTTAAAAAAAAAAAAAAAAACCCTAAACCTTAAACGTGGCGTTGAAAGAAAGGTGCATGGTCATTTTAGTTTCACCACCGTAACTTGAATAATTTTGCAAAAGTAAGTAACTAAATAGAAATTGCGCTGCAAATGAAGTGCACTCCACCAGCAAGGCATGCAGCAAGTGCCAAAGCCACGAAGAAATATCAAATTCAATCTGATTGGAGTTAAGCTCTCATTTCATTCCGTTTCAAACATAGCCAACAGCGAAATACTAAATACTAAACATTACTAACAGAACCCAACACATGGTCTGTATTTTAGGTAAGAAAAACGCAAAAGAAAAAAATAAAAATACAACGTGAACCTAAATTCTGAAATCTAACTACACTCTCATTTCTTGTTCCCGACATCTTTGTTTTGAAGGCTGTTCCCAACATCTTGCTTTCCAGGATAGTGGTGGCCCACCTTGTCGGCCGGCTGTGCACCAGAATGTCCGAGCTTCACCGGAGGAGGTGGCTTGGACGGTTGCACAGTGGACTTCTTCTCCTCGGAAGGTTCGGCGGCATCAGTACGTGAGGGAGGAGGCTCGTCATGTTCTTGTTGAACATGATTGTTGAGTTCTTTCGACTCCTTGAATTGTGCACGGCATGTTGAACACTTAAACATACTGATACTGGTGTGTTGTTGAGAGGAGATGGAATGTTTAGAGTCGGTAGATATGGGTGAGCGTTGGAGCATGGAAGGAGGAGGGAATTTATAAAAGCGATCGAGGTGAATGGGACGAATGGGATGGGACGAATTAATGGGGTGGGTGGGTCACTGGGTTGGATTTGGATCACTTTTAATATTTCCACTTTGACGGTTCATGAACAATTAACTTACTTAATTTATTTGTGTTCCGTTCATGTATTTCAATTTGTATAAATTAAATTTAAGACATTATATTTGTATATAACATTTAAAATGAAATATAAAATTGAGAATATAATTGTATATATATACATTTGAATTAGTTAGATATATATGTTTCCTTAAAAATGAAAGTAAAAAAAATCATTTAAAATATATTTGAAAATATACTTCCATAGCATGTACATTTAAATTTAATAGAAAGCTTAAAAACAAATATATCTTGTGTGTGATTTTGAATTTAGTATCCTCTAGAAAAGTATGGAAATTTATTCTAGGATTAGTCAATAAATCACGAGAAATATGACAACCTAAAAAGTTTATTTTTGTCACAAGTAAATTCTGGCGTAATCCGATCTATCCTTTTTTAATGTAAAGATATCTAGCTAAAGAATGTATATATGGATTAATCATTAAATATATTAAAAGAAATCTTATGTAGATTTCTTTATAAAATGATATTTAAAAAGTAATATTTAGAGAAAATATAATTTCTCCGTTCAATAAAAGATTAGTTAGCAATAAAAAATATTCATAATATATCACATACGACTAGTGTTCTCCAAAATGACACGATACAAGCGTGTCAGTCGTCGGTCACGACACGTATGCGCGTCGACACGACACCACGCCACACGTTTATGGAATTAGCATGACATGTATGTACCGGCGTGTCATGTCAAATCGTATCGTGTTAGAGACTTTCAGATATTGACATGTCTTAACACAACACGAGTTGACATGTTACACGATAAGTTTACAATTAATACCCATACCCTACGTAAAACATTATACAGATATAGTAGTACCATATATAAGATTATTCCTTTAAGCTAATAGCGTCTTTCTATAATTTTCTCTCGTATCATGTATAAATTAAATAAATTGAATAGAATTAAGGAACGATAGATCATGATTATTGAGAAATGAACTTTAGTATGTATAAAAAGCTAATTATCTTTTTGTTTTGCTATTCAGACTCAAAACATGATACGTACATAAGTTGGTGCAAGACCACCCCCCCCCCCCCTTTTTAGAGCTAGCATACCAAGTAGTACTGTGTACTTCATACGTACCTAGCTTAATACGGTATCAATCCAAATATATTCTTTCTCAAATTTAAAAAAAAACAAAAATAAATGAATCTCTTCACGAGTTGCACAAGTCATGACAAGTCCTATAGGGCTGTGCGTGTCAGAGAGAGCGACCGGCGACATCATATACGCATGCTTATATTTTGCTGTTAATAGGTCTAGTAAAATGTGTGTGATAGAGAAAAACAGAGAAATGCAAATGCTGATTTGCATATGACGACAAATTCCATATTTCTCAATTCTCATTTTGCTCCAGCCTAAAAAAATTCAACATGACAGAATTAAGTGAGACTATTAATTGCCTATTAATACAAAAGACGGACTATTAGTTGCTTATTAATTCACAGAAGACATGACCTAATATTTGAACTTAATTACTTAATTTTATAAGGGTTGAAAAAAATGTCCTCATTAATGAAAAGACGACTTGACATTAATTAAGTGAAATAAATTTCTAGAGTGGGCTGTAGGATGTGGGCTGATCTAAGCCACATAAACACGATGTAAAAAAGTTATATGCATACATGATGATGATAAAGTATAACACATCTATCCATGATTTTAATTAGCCAGCCGATAATCTGTTAATTAAATCACTTCATGAGGTAATATGAAATAATAAAAACTCTCTACGGACAGTAGCTAATAATGCATTAGAAATAAAAAATAATCATAAGATGTACATATGACTAATGTTTTTTTAAAATGGCACGAGACGACACGACACCACACGTTTATGGAATTAGCATGAAATGTGTGTGTTGGCGTGTTGTGTCGTGTTGGAGACTTTCAGATATTGACATGTCTCAACACGACACGTGTTGACACATGACACGACAAAAATTAATATTATTTAGAATTATTTAAATTATCTTGAGTTTATATTGTAAATTTATTAGTTACTTTGTTTCATATTTTCTTATTCAATAGTTAATTTCTAATTTAATATATGATTTTAAATAAATTTCAACAATTTATTATATATGTTTTTTTCTATTTTAAAAACTATTTAAATACTTCTTAATAATTGTTAGTGAAAAAATAAAAATAAATCATAATATGGCCAGACATGTTTAACACGTCGTGTCAACATGATTGTCATAATGCATGTCGTATTAAACAATTCCTTCACTTAACATGACACGGCACGACGCATTGAAAATATTAATTTATGTCGACACGACATGACACGACCTCTAACACGTACGTGTGTGTTTGACACAATGACACGACACGACACTTCACGCTACATTTACAATTAATTATACCCTACATACGACATTATATATAGTTATAATAATACCATATAAGATTATTCCTTTAGCTATAATAGCGTCTTTCTAATTTTCTCTCGTATCATGTACAAATTAAATAAATTGAATAGAATTAAGCAACGATAGATCATGATTATTGAGAAATGAAGTTTAGGGTGTATAAAAAGCTAATTATCTCTTTGTTTTGCTATTCAGCCTCAAAACATATATAATACATAAGTTGGTGCAAGACAATCCCTGTTAGAGTTAGCATTACCAAGTAGTGTACTTCGTACGCACCTTAATACGGTATCAATCCAAATGTATTCTTTTTCAAATAAAAGAAAAAGAGAAAGAAAATAAATGAAGTACCCTTCATGAGTCGCGCAAGTCACAAGTCCTATAGGGCTTGTCAGAGAGAGCGACCGGCGACATCATAGACGCATGCTTATATTTTGCTGTTAATAGGTCTGGCAACTAATGGGTGTCATAGAGAAAAACAGAGAGATGCAAATGCTGATTTCTCATAGCAAGACAAATTCCATATTTCTCATTTTGCTCCAGCCTAAAAAAATTCAACCTGACAGAATTAAGTGAGACTATTAATTAATTGCTTATTAATACAAAAGTTGGACTATTTGTTGCTTATTAATTCACAGATGACATGGCCTAAATATTTGAACTTAATTACTTAATTTTATAAGGGTAAAAAAAATGTCCTCATTAATGAAAAGACGACTCGACATTAATTAAGTGAAGTAAAATTTCTAGAGTGGGCTGTACGATGTGGGCTGATCTAAGACATATATATAAACACGATGTAAAAAAGTTATATGCATACATGATGATGATATAAGTATAACACAAGCATCTATCCATGATTTTAATTAGTCAGACGATAATCTGTTAATTAAATCACTTCATGAGGTAATATGAAATAATAAAAACTGTCTTTGGACATAGTAGCTAATAATGCATGCATTAGAAATTAAATACCCTCACTTTGTCGCCTTTCTTTCGCTTCACTCAATCGTTCTTTCTTCCTAACAGCTGATGTTTTTTTGAATAACCTAACAGCTGATGTTCTTTGAAGAACCTCATATCAAGTTCATCTGTGCCCATTTAGGTAAAACAATAAAAAAAAATACCCATAGCCTTTAGGTTTCTGGCATTTTTTTTTTAAATAATAATGTAGAATGATTTCGTTAGTGTTATATTAATAGAATTGATAAGGAATAGTACTAATTTGATTAACGATTAATTATGAGTGATAGATGTTTAAAATTGTTGCTAATCACGCTCTTCTGCTATATCAATAAAAAAAATTGAATGGGCGATTTTGAAATTTCAAATTAATATGCTAATCTTAGTATTCCTAATTCAAGATATATAAATGTAGGTAGGTGGCTTCGCTTTCTCCGAAATGTTTTTTTTTTTTTTTTTTGTTCTGAAGAAAGCTTTCTCCGAAATGTTAGGTGTAGTTCATTTAACTTTTCCTTTTGTAATTTTGACTTTTGTTTAATGCAACGCAAAGAGAGAGAGAGAGAGAGAGAGAGACTGAGAGAGAGACATATATAGTAAGAGAGGTGGAGAGAGTAAGATGCTACATTGCTACGTGATGCCCAGAGATCAAATCAACCTTCTTTTATAGAGAGAGATACACACACACAGTAAGTTGAGAGTGATCAACAGCTACGTACGCGCGCGCCTACAAAAAACTATGAATATTTTGATCATATTTTAAATTTTGGACTGACCTAGCACCTCTGATGCTGACTTCTGCATGAAAAATAAGCTAGGCACTCATCTTATTCTTATGAAGTTTATCTCTTTTAATTAATTTGCTCAGCTCTTTAGAAATTTACTTTTTAATTGAGGCTTCAATTTATATAGAATGTATTAGATCAATATATGTTGCCTCATGTATATTATTTACATTTTCTTTTTTTTCCACGAATATTTACCTGAGTTGACTTGCATATGGTCTAACTTTCTTTTTTTTTTTTCTGAACAATATAGAAACCCACAATTTTAAAACAAAAAAAAAAATGTTAGAAAACTACAAGATAGAATAGGCTACTGATTTTTAGATTAGGTTAGTTCTAGGTGTTATAATTTCTCATGATTTCTTGTATGGGTAGCTAGGTTTGAGCCTTTCGTTTTCATCTTTTAGCCTACTTAACATTGCTTATTTTAATTTCCGGTCACATGTGTGATTGTATAATGTTAACTGCTTTTTTTTTTCCCAAAAATAAAGTGATCTGGAGATCACCTCATGATGTTAACGGTTATGAATGATGAAGGCGGTTGTTTTGTCCATCAATGAATTTTCATAGCATTACTTTGCTACCTGAATTTCGGTTATTGATTATTGTTTACTGAATGATTATGCTATATCAAATAAAATAATTACGCACCAAAGACTATATATATGACATTTTAATGAAATAACAGAACGTTCATAGAAGATCCGATAGAAACTTGTACTTGTTTTGCGTTCGGACTTGGGACTCCTCTATATAGTTATGAGTAATATCTGACTGACAAAAAGAACAATTATGAGCATTTGACTGTTAAAAAAAACAATTATGAGTATCTTTAATTTGTCTCTTGAAAGACCTCTCAAATACTCAATACTGTACAGTTTACTGCGCGCAAAAAAAAAAAAATAATAAAATAAAAATAATGAAAAGTAATCTTCAAAAAAAAATAATGAAAAGTAAAACATACTATACGCTTAACACTTGGAGTAACAAATGTATATATTTTACAATTTTTACTAGAGTAAGAGCAACGCGTAATAATAATTATGTAATTTGACCCTATCAACAGTATATCTTATAAATTTGGGACAAACTGAAAACTTAATTAAGGTATCCCATATGTTATAAGAATAATACCACAAGTTTAAACTTAGTTACTATTGCATTAATATTCCATTTACATATATAGATATATATCAAATATCTAGTGAAATTGCATACCTATAACTTACACGTCAATACATTTACGCTGTATGTTCAAATACATATAGGATTCTTATTTTGGATTAATTATACTTTCAAGTCGGGAAGTATTATATCAGTTCAATTATATTTGAACTAAGGTTTTATGTAACTGATGATAATCTTATATTAGTAACACCTTAACGCTATATATTATTGTACACTATATATTATAAGATAATATAGCAAATAAAGTAAAATAACACAGCGTTTAATTATGTGACAATAACTAATTGCAACATCAATGGCAAACACGACCAAACCATGTCCATAATAAAAGGAATTTTACCTACCTATTGTCTATTGATTACAAAATCTAGCAAATTCGAACAAATTGCATTTTATAAATATAAATCATTATGATGCATAATAAAACAAATAAATCCGACCAATAAAACCTTATTATTTTATCAAATAATGTTTACTTACGCAATTTAATCTGAACTGGAATATATTCTTTCGTCCCTTAATTTTTCAGAAAAGAAAACAAAATCAAGTCCATTAGATGCGATGCCGAGTTTTGGGAGAGAGCTAACAAAGCTGAAGAATTCCAGCGATAAAATAGGCCGTGCCGACTGTAGATGGATATTAGCTAATGCAAATGTGAAATATGCTAGGATGCAGTGTGGACTTGTTGATAGCAAGTTCTTACCATTTGGTAAAAAGAACAATTTCAAAGCAAGCTTCTGATGCCATTATAAAGGACTGAAGGATATTTCTACTTCGAATAAAAATGAACCATCGAACCAAAAAAATTATTTTGTTGTTGGGTTCTAGTAACTTTTATAGTTTTATTATTGTTTGTTGTCGCCGCAGCCTTCTTTTTATTTATTTAACATTCATTTTGAAAGAGCTGCCAGAGCCATCGGTTACAATTAATTAAGGAAATGTCATAAGACGCACGAACCAAATTAAATCACCAGGATATTTAACATTATCAAACCAACATGATTTTAATTTGATCCTAACAGACGAAATTGGAAATAATTCTTCATAGTTACTTGTCAAAGAATATAATAAATAAACTAACAATATGCAAAAGTTGCCATGAAATGAAAATTTCTAGCATTTTACATTCAGTAATTTATGGTATACGATAGGTTTCTTTCATTCTACATGATCAGTACAACTTCTGCAATGCAATAAAATCGTACGGCCACCATCTAATGTAAATCACAGATAGAAAAAACCCAACATTAAACAACCAGTTAAAAACCAGATTTGGGGTTGAGTGGAAATGCCAACAAAAAACACAAAACAAAACAAAAAAAGATAGGAGTTCAGTGAAAATGCCAAATAAACATGAGTAATGCTAGAGTCAAACTTGGTCCGTCAAACGCGATCGTATCTCAATTTTTAAAATTAGTTAAGTTTAGAATCGTGTCTGACGTCAAATGTATTTGATTCTAGCATTACTCAATAAACATATATTATTCTCTCTCTTTTTTCTTAATCTTAAACACAACTGCAACTAGAGGTGTCAAACGTGGTAAACGAAAACGGAATAGGCGATTTCGTTTACAGTTTCATTAAGATAACAATACGATTTCGCTATCTCGTTTAAACGGCATGTACAAAATATGCGATTTTAATAAACGGCATGTGTTATTTTGTTCCAGCTTCTGTTTCGTTGCCGTTCCATTTACCGAAACGCAACGAAATCAGCAATCGTTATTCATTTCGTTAATTTTTAACGCAACAGCAAAATGCCAAACGCCATTCATTGACAGGCCTAACTACAACTCTGCAAAGCAAAGACTCGTCTTTATTCCCAAGTAATTATGCTTGTTATCAGCGTGTCCCTTGTAAACCGAATTAAGATCTGGTGCACAGTGCAGTGCACCCATCCCAACCGTCCGATCTATGATGGGTGCCCCGTGAATTATACCAGATTAATAGGCTTGAAAAAATTCAATCGTCGATATCAGATCGGACGGTTAGGATGGGTGCGCTGCACCGTGCCGCGCGGCTCGTCTTTTCATGGTTTTCAATCTATCCACCTCGTAATTTTGGCGCATTTGAATTTGAGAATTAACTAGTGAATGCATCGCGCTTCGCAGGATGTATGGTATTTTTTTTTCTATTTTTTTTTTGTTCTGACAAAATTTTCAAAGGACGAATACTTATCTTTGATCATTTTTCTTTGTTTATTATGCTCTACAAAAGTATATATTTTTTTTATGGAAATATTATTATAGTGTTTGTCTTAGACATCAATAATTTGTTTAGTTTATGAGCAAAATAATCTGAGAGTTAAATTTTTTTGTTTCTTTGCTATTATCCAATTTTGTAGGTTTTATTACAAGGATGTATGTAGAGAGATAAATTAGAATCTGTAAAATGCATGAACTTATAAGCTTTTTTTGTTTTCTTCTTTGAAAGCAGCAATGTGCGTATTCTTTTCCCAATAGTTTTTTAAGTAACATTAGGAGAGATTTGAATGGCAAATAACCAATCAAGCATTGCGAAAGAAATTTAGAAGAAAAAAAAAAGAGCCCATCATCTAAGAATGTTTAAAAAGCCTAATTTTAAACCAACTAGTTGTACACAATTTCAAGGAGGAAAAAAGAAATCAAATTCTTTATAAGTCTATCCAAATGAACCCACAAACAATTCAAATGCTCAAATGATGCTCAGAATTGCATTATTCGCACTTTATATGCGTAATTACTCTGTATAATCCAATCTTTTTAAATAAATAAGATATAAACTATATTCTATACAATATAATGAGTTTAAATAAAGATTATTGTGATAAAATGACTTAGAATGAATCCAAAAACGATTGAAATGCTCAAACGATGCTCAGATTTGTATTATTTGCACTTTTATATGCGTAATTACTGTGTAAAATCTAATCTTTTGAATAAATAAGATATGAACCATATTCGAGACAGTATAAAGAGTTTAAATGTAGATTATTGTGATGAAATCACTTAGAATGAACCCAGAAGCGATTGAAATACTCAAATAATACTTTGAATTGCATTATTCACACTTTATATGCGTAATTACCCTGTATAATCCAAGCATTTTGAATAAATAAGATATAAAAAAATATTCTAGACAATATAAAAAGATTAAATGCAGATTATTGTGATGAAATGACATAGAATGAATTCAGAAGAATAAACCAAGAAACGATTGAAATTCTCAAATGATACTCATTATTGCATTATTTGAAATTTACATACATAATTACCCTATATAATCCAATATTTTTGAATAAATGCAATATGAACCATATTCTAGAGAGTATAAAGTGTTTAAATGTAGGTTATTATGATGAAATGACATAGAATGAATTCAGAAACGATTGAAATGCTCAAATGATACTCAGAATTGCATTATTTGCAATTTATATGAGTAATTACTATGTATAATCCAATCTTTTTGAATAAATATGATATGAATCATATTCTAGACAGTATAAATAGTTTAAATGTAGATTATAGTGATGAAATGACTTAGAATGAACCCACAAACAATTGGAATACTCAAATGATACTCATAATTGCATTATTTGCAATTTATATGCGTAATTACCCTGTATAATCTGATCAGTTTGAATAAATAAGATATGAAAAATATTCTAGACAATATAATAAGTTTAAATGTAGATTATTGTGATGAAATGACATAGAATGAATTCAGAAAGGATTGAAATGCTCCAATGATACTCAGAATTGTATTATTTGCACTTTATATGAGTAATTAATAAGTATAATCTATTTTGTTTTAATAAATAAGATATGAAAGATATTCTAGACATTATAAAGAGTTTAAATAAAGATTATTGAGATGAAATGAGTTAGAATGAATCCAGAAACGATTGAAATGCTCAAATTATACTCAGAATTGCATTATTTGCAATTTATATGCATAATTACTATGTATAATCTAATTTTTTTGAATAAATAAGATATGAAAGATATTCTAGACATTATAAAGAGTTTAAATTAAGATTATTGTTATGAAATATGTTAGAATGAATCCAGAAACTACTGAAAAGCTCAAATGATACTCAGAATTGCATTATTTGCAATTTATATGCATAATTACTATGTATAATCCAATATTTTGATTAAATAAGATATGGAAGATATTCTAGACATTACAAAGGGTTGAAATGTAGATTATTGTGATGAAATAACTTAGAATGAATCCAGCAACGATTGAAATGCTGAAATGATGCTCAGAATTGCATTATTTGCACTTTATATGCGTATTTAGTGTGTATAATCCAATCTTTTTGAATAAATATGATATTAACCATATTCGAGATGGTATAAAGAGTTTAAATGTAGATTATTGTGATGAAATAACTTAGAATGAATCCAGAAAAGATTGAAATGCTCAAATGATACTCAGAATTGCATTATTTGCACTTTATATGCGTAATTACTGTGTATAATCCAATATTTTTGAATAAATAAAATATGAAACATATTTGAGATAGTATAAAGAGTTTAAATGTAGATTATTATAATTAAATCACTTAGAATGAATATAGAAATGATTGAAATGCTGAAATGATACTCAGAATTGCATTATTTGATCTTTATATGCGTAATTATACTGTATAATCCAATCTTTTTTAATAAATCAGATATGAACTATGTTCTAGACAGTATAAAGAGTTTAAATATAAATTCTTATGTAGAAATTCCTTAGAATGAATCAAGAAATGATTGAAATGCCCGAATGATACTCGGAATTGCATTATTTGAACTTTATATGCGTAATTACTATGTATAATCCAATCTTTTTTAATAAGTAAGTTATGAAAGATATTTTAGGTAGTATAAAGAGTTTAAATATAGTTTATTGTGATGAAATGACTTAGAATGAATCAAAAAACGATTGAAATGTTCAAATATTGCTCAAAATTGCATTATTTGCACTTTATATGCTTAATTACCCTATATAATCCAATGTTTTTGAAGAAATACGATATGAAACATATTCTAGACGGTATAAAGAGATTAAATTTAGATTATTGTGATTAAATAACTTAGAATGAAACCAGAAACAATTAAAATGCTTAAATGATGCTCAGAATTGCATAATTTGCACGTTATGTGCGTAATTACTATGTATAATCCCATTTTTTTTAATAAATAAGATATGAACCATATTCTAGACAGTATAAAGCGTTTAAATGTAGATTATTGTGATGAAATGACTTAAATTGAATGCAGAAACAATTGAAATGGTCATATGATTCTCAGAAGTGCTTTATTTGCAATTTATATGCTTAATTACTATGTATAATCCAATATATTTGAATAAATAAGACATGAACGATATTCTAGACATTATAAAAAGTTTAAATGTAGATTATTGTGATGAAATAACATAGAATGAATCCAGCAACGATTGAAATGCTCAAATGATGCACAGAATTGCATTATTTGTTTTTTATATGGGTAATTACTATGTATAATCCAATCTTTTTGAATAAATAAAATAAGAACCATATTAGAGACAGTATAAAGAGTTTAAATGCAGATTATTGTGATGACATCACTTAGAATGGATCCCGGAGCAATTGACATGCTCAAATGATACTCAGAATTGCATTATTTGCACTTTATTTGCGTAATTACCATGTATAATCCAATATTTTTGAATAAATAAGATATGAACCATATTCTAAACAGTATAAACAGTTTAAATGTAGATTACAGTGATGATGAAATCACATAGATGAATCCAGAAAAGATTTAAATGCCCGAATAAAACTCAGAATTACATTTTTTTACATTTTATATGCGTAATTGCCTTGTACAATCCAATATTTTTGAGTAAATAAGATATTAAATATATTCTAGACAGTATAAAAAGTATAAATGTATATTATTGTGATTAAATGACTTAGAATGAATCCATAAACTATTGAAATGCTCAAATGATGCTCAGAATTGCTTTATTTCCACTTTATAAGCGTAATTACAATGTATAATCCAATCTTTTTGAATAAATAAGATATGAATATTCTAGATAGTATAAAAAGTTTAAATGTATATTATTGTAATGAATTGACTTAGAATGAATGCAGAAACGATTGAAATGCTTGAATAATACTCAAAATTGCATTATTTATGATTTATATGCGTAATTACTTTGTTTAATCAAATGTTTTGGAATTAATAAGATATGAACCATTTTCTAGACAGTATAATTAGATTAAATGTAGATTATTGTGATGAAATTACTTAGAATGAATTCAGAAACGATTGAAATACCCAAATGATACTCAGAATTGCATTATTTGCACTTTATATGCATAATTACCCTGTATGATCTAATGTTTTTGAATAAATACAATATGAACCATATTATAGACAGTATAAAAGTTTAAATGAAGGTTACTGTGATGAAATGATACAGAATGAATTCGGAAACGATTGAAATGCTCAAATAATACTCAGAATTGCATTATTTGCACAATATATGAACAATTACTATGTATAATCCATTGTTTATGAATAAATAAGATATTAACGATATTCTAGACAGTATAAAGAGATTAAATGTTGATTATTGTGACGAAATGACTTAAAATAAATCCATAAACAATTGAAAAGGTTAAATGATACTCAGAATTGCATTATTTGCACTTTATATGTGCAATTACAATGTATAATCCAATCTTTTTGAATAAATAAGATACGAAAGATATTCTAGACAGCATAAAGATTATAAATGTAGATTATTATGATGAAATGACTTAGAATGAATCCAGAAACGATTGAAATGCTCAAATGATGCTCAGAATTTCATTTTTGCAATTTATATGCGTAATTACTGTGTATAATCTAATTTTTTTCAATAAATAAGATATAAACTATATTTGAGACAGTACAAAGAGTTTAAATGTAGATTATTGTGATGAAATCACCTAGAATGAATCCATAAACGATTGAAATGCTCAAATGATACTCAGAATTGCATTATTTGAAATTTATATGCGTAATTACTATGTATAATCCAATCTTTTTAAAAAAATAAGATATTAACCATGTTCTAGACAGTATAAAGAGTTTAAATATAGATTCTTGTGATAAAATGACTTAGATTGAATCAAGAAACGAATGAAATGCTCGTATGATACTCAGAATTGCATTATTAGAACTTTATATGCGTAATTATTATGTATAATCTAATCTTTTTTAATAAATAAGATATGAATGATATTTTAGGCGGTATAAAGACTTTAAATATAGATTATTTTGATGAAATGACTTTGAATGAATCCAGGAACTATCGAAATACTCAAATGATACTGGGAATTGCTTTATTTGCACTTTATATGCGTAATTACTATGTATAATCCAATCTTTATGAATAAAGAAGTTATGAATCATATTCAAAACAGTATTAAAGAATTCAAATGTAGATTATTCTGATGAAAAGACTTAGAATTAATCCATAAATGATTGACATACTCAATGAAGCTCAGAATTGCATTATATACAATTTATATGTGTAATTACTATGTATAATTCAATTTTTTTAAATAAATAAGATATGAAAGTTATTCTAGGCATTATAATGAGTTTACATGTAGATTATTGTGATGAAATGACTTAGAATGAATCCAGACACGATTGAAATGCTAAAACGATGCTCAGGATTGCATTTTTGCACTTTATATGCGTAATTAATACGTATAATCCAATCATTTTCAATAAATAAGATATGAAATATATTCTAGGCATTATAATGAGTTTAAATGTAGATTATTGTGATGAAATGACTTAGAATGAATCCAGAAACGATTGAAATGCTCAAATGATGCTCAGAATTTTATTTTTGCAATTTATATGAGTAATTACTATTTATAACCCAATCTTTTTAAATAAACAAGATACAAAAGATATTCTAGACAGTATAAAGAGTTGAAATGTAGATTATTGTGATGAAATGACTTAGAATGAATCCAGAAACGATTGAAATGCTCAAATGATGCTCAGAATTTTATTTTTGCAATTTATATGAGTAATTACTATGTATAATCCAATCTTTTTAAATAAACAAGATACGAAAGATATTCTAGACAGTACAAAGAATTGAAATGTAGATTAATGTGATGAAATGACTTAGAATGAATCAACAAACAATTGAAATGCTCAAATGATACTCAGAATTGCATTATTTGCACTTTATATGCGTAATTACTATGTGTAATCCAATCTTTTTTAATAAATAAGATATGAACCAAATTCTAGACAGTATAAAGAGTTTAAATATAGATTAATGTGATAAAATGACTTAGAATGAACACAGAAACGATTGAAATGGTCGAATGATACTCTAGAATTGCATTATTTGCACTTTATATGCATAATTACTCTGTATAATCCAATGTTTTAGAATAAATACGATATGAATCATATTCTAGACATTATAAAGAGTTTAGACTTATATTACAGTGATGAAATGACATAGAATGAATCCAGAAACGATTGAAACGCTCAAATGATACTCAGAATTGCATTATTTGAACTTTATATGCGTAATTACTATGTATAATCCGATCTTTTTGAATAAATAAGATATGAATGATATTCTAGGCAGTATAATGAGTTTAAATGAAAATTGTTGTGATGAAATGACATAAAATGAATGCAGAAACTATTAAAATGCTTGAATGATGCTCAAAATTGCATTATTTGCACTTTTTATGCCTAATGACTATGTATGATGCAATCTTTTTGAATAAATAAGTTCTGAATAATATTCTAAACAGTATAAAGAGTTCAAATATAGATTAGTTTGATGAAATGAATTAAAATGAATCCATAAACGATTGAGATACTCAAATAAAGCTCAGAATTGCATTATTTTCACTTTATATGCATAATTACTATGTATAACCCAATCTTTTTTAATAAAGAAGTTATGAATCATATTCAAAACAGTATTAAAGAATTCAAATGTAGATTATTTTGATGAAATGACTTAGAATTAATCCATAAATGATTGATATACTCAATGAAGCTCAGAATTGCATTATTTGCAATTTTTATGCGTAATTACTATGTATAATTCAATTTTTTTAAATAAATAAGATATGAAAGATATTCTAGGCAGTATAATAAGTTTACATGTAGATTATTGTGATGAAATGACTTAGAATGAATCCAGAAACGATTGAAATGATCAAACGATGCTCAGAATTGCATTTTTTGCACTTTATATGCGTAATTAATACGTATAATCCAATCATTTTCAATAAATAAGATATGAAATATATTCTAGGCATTATAATGAGTTTAAATGTAGATTATTGTGATGAAATAACTTAGAATGAACCTAGAAACGATTGAAATGCTCAAATGATGCTCAGAATTTAATTTTTGCAATTTATATGAGTAATTACAATGTATAACCCAATCTTTTTAAATAAACAAGATACGAAAGATATTCTAGACAGTATAAAGAGTTGAAATGTAGATTATTGTGATGAAATGACTTAGAATGAATCCAGAAACGATTGAAATGCTCAAATGATGCTCAGAATTTCATTTTTGCAATTTATATGAGTAATTACTATATATAACCCAATCTTTTTAAATAAATAAGATACGAAAGATATTCTAGACAGTATAAAGAATTGAAATGTGGATTATTGTGATGAAATGACTTAGAATGAATCCACAAACAATTCAAATGCTCAAATGATACTTAGAATTGCATTATTTGCACTTTATATTCGAAATTACTATATGTAAACCAATTTTTTTAATAAATAAGATATGAACCAAATTTTAGATAGTATAAAGAGTTTAAATATAGATTAATGTGATAAAATGACTTAGAATGAACACAGAAACGATTGAAATGGTCGAATGATACTCTAGAATTGCATTATTTGCACTTTATATGCATAATTACTCTGTATAATCCAATGTTTTGGAATAAATACGATATGAATCATATTCTAGACATTATAAAGAGTTTAAACTTATATTACTGTGATGAAATGACATAAAATGTATCCAGAAACGATTGAAATGCTCAAATGATACTCACAATTGCATTATTTGAACTTTATATGCGTAATTACTGTGTATAATCCAATCTTTTTGAATAAATAAGATATGAATGACATTCTAGGCAGTATAATGAGTTTAAATGAAAATTGTTGTGATGAAATGACATAAAATGAATGCAGAAACAATTAAAATGCTCGAATCATGCTCAGAATTGCATTATTTGTACTTTATATGTGTAATTATTATGTATAATACAATCTTTTTGAATAAATAAGTTGTGAATAATATTCTAAACAGTATAGAGAGTTCAAATATAGATTAGTTTGCTGAAATGACATAAAATGAATCCATAAACGAATGAAATACTCAAAAGAAGCTCAGAATTGCATTATTTGCACATTATATGCATAATTGCTATGTATAATCCAATCTTTTTGAATAAATAATATATGAAAGTTATTATAGGCAGTATAATGAGTTTAAATGTAGATTATTGTGATGAAATGACTTAGAATGAATCCAGAAACGATTCAAATTCTCAAACGATGCTCAGAATTGCATTAGTTGCACTTTATATGCGTAACTAGTATGTATAATCCAATCTTTTTGAATAAATAAGATATGAAAGTTATTCTAGGCTGTATAATGAGTTTAAATGTAGATTATTATGATGAAATAACATAGAATGAATCCAGAAACGATTCAAATGTTCAAACGATGCTCAGAATTGCAGTATTTGCACTTTATATGCGTAATTACTATGTGTAATCCAATCATTTTCAATAAATAAGATATGTACTAAATTCAAGACAGTATAAAGAGTTTAAATATAGATTAATGTGATAAAATGAGTTAGAATGAAAATAAAAACGATTGAAATACTCAAATGATACTCAGAATTGCATTATTTGAACTTTATATGCGTAATTACTATTTATAATCCAATCTTTTTGAATAAATAAGATATGAAAGATATTCTAGACAGTATAATGAGTTTAAATAAAAATTGTTGTGATGAAATGACATAGAATGAATGCAGAAACTATTAAAATGCTCGAATGATGCTCAGAATTGTATTATTTACAATTTATATGCGTAACTACTATGTATAATACAATCTTTTCCGATAAATAAGATATGAACCGCATTCTAGACAGTATCAAATGTTTAAATGTAGATAACTGTGATGAAATCACTTAGAATTAATCCAAAAATGATTGAAATGCTAAAAGGATACTCAGAATTGCATTATTTGTATTTTATATGCATAATTACTATGTATAATCAAATATTTTTGAATAAATAAGAGATGGACCATATTCTAGAGAGTATTAAGAGTTTAAATGTAGATTATTGTGATGAAATAACATAGAATGAATACAGAAACGATTGAAATGCTCAAACGATTCTTAGAATTGCATTATTCGCAATTTATACGCATAATTAATATGTATAATCCAATCCTTTTGAATAAATAAGATATGAAAGGTATTCTAGGCGGTATAATGAGTTTAAATGTAGATTGTTGTGATGAAATGACTTAAAATATGAATCCAGAAACGATTGAAATGCTCAAATGATGCTCAGAATTGCATTTTTGCACTTTATATGCGTAATTACTATGTATAACCCAATCTTTTTGAATAAATAAGATACGAAAGATATTCTAGTCAGTATAAAGAGTTGAAATGTAGATTATTGTGATGAACTGACTTAGAATGAATCCACAAACGATTGAAATGCTCAAATTATGCTCAGAATTGCACTATTTGCATTTGTATGCGTAATTACTATGTGTAATCCAATCTCTTTGAGTAAATAAGATATGAACTAAATTCTAGACAATATAAAGAGTTTAAATATTGATTATTGTTATGAAATGACTTAGAATGAACACAGAAACGATTGAAATGGTCAAATGATACTAAGAATTGCCTTATTTGCACTTTATATACATAATTACCGTGTATAATCCAAAATTTTTTAATAAATATGATATGAATCATATTATAGGCAATATAGAGAGTTTAAATTTTTATTATTGTGATGAAATGACATAGAATGAATCGAGAAACGATTGAAATGCTCAAATGATACTCAGAATTGCATTATTTGTGCTTTATATGCGTAATTACTATGTATAATACAATCTTTTTGAAGAAAGAAGTTGTGAATCATATTCTAAGCTGTATGAAGAGTTCAAATATAGATTAGTTTGATGAAATGACTTAAAATGGATCCATAAACGATTGAAATTCTTGAATGATACTCAGAATTGCATTATTTGCACTTTATATGCATAATCACTTGTATAATCCAATCTTTTGGAATAAATAAGATACGAAAGATATTTTAAACAGTATAAAGAGTTGAAATGTAGATTATCGTGATGAAATGACTAAGAATGAATCCACAAACGATTGAAATTCTCAAATGATACTCAGAATTGCATTATTTAAACTTTATATGCGTAATTACTATGTATAATACAATCTTTTTGAATAAATAAGATATGAAAGATATTCTAGGCAATATAATAAGTTTAAATGAAAATTTTTGTGATGAAATGACATGAATGAATGCAGAAATTATTGAAATGCTCGAATGATTCTCAGAATTGCATTATTTGCACTTTATATGCGTAATTACTGTACATAATACAATCTTTTCCGATAAATAAGATATGAACCACATTCTAGACAGTTGAAAATGTTTAAATGTAGATAATTGTGATGAAATCACTTATATTGAATCCAAAAATGATTGAAATGCTAAAAGGATACTCAGAATTGCGTGATTTACATTTTATATGGGTAATTACTTTGTATAATGAAATTTTTTCGAATAAATAAGATATGAACCATATTATAGACATTATTAAGAGTTTAAATGTAGATTATTATGATGAAATGACTTAGAATGAATCCAGAAACGATTGAAATGCTCAAACGATGCTCAGAATTGCATTATTTGCACTTTATATGCGTAATTAATATGTATAATCCAATCCTTTTGAATAAATAAGATATGAAAGATATTCAACGCAGTATAATGAGTTTAAATGTAGATTATTGTGATGAAATGACTTAGAATATGAATCCAGAAAAGATTGAAATACTTAAATGATACTCAGAATTGCATTTTTGCATTTTATATGCGTAATTACTATGTATAACTCCATCTTTTTGAAAAAATATATAATACGAAAGATATTCAAGTCAGTATAAAGAGTTGAAATGTAGATTATTGTGATGAAATGACTTAGAATGAATCCACAAACGATTGAAATGCTCAAATGATGCTCAGAATTGCACTATTTGCACTTTGTATGCGTAATTACTACATGTAATCCAATCTTTTTGAGTAAATAAGATATGAACCAAATTCTAGACAATATAAAGAGTTTAAATATAGATTATTGTTATGAAATGACTTAGAATGAACACAGAAACAATTGAAATGGTCAAATAATACTCAGAATTGCATTATTTGCACTTTATATGCATAATTACCATTTATAATCCAATTTTTTTGAATAAATACGATATGAATCATATTATAGACATTATATAAAGTTTAAATTTATATTGTTGTGATGAAATGACATAGAATGAATCGAGAAACGATCCAAATACTCAAATGATACTCAGAATTGCATTATTTGTGCTTTTTATGCGCAATTACTATGTATAATCCAATCTTTTTGAACAAATAAGTTGTGAATCATATTCTAAATAGTATGAAGAGTTCAAATACAGATTACTTTGATGAAACGACTTAAAATTAATCCATAAACGATTCTAATGCTTGAATGATACTAAGAATTGCATTATTTGCACTTTATATACGTAATTACTATGTATAATTCATTTTTTTTTTGAATAAATAAGATATGAAAGATATTCTAGGCTGTATAATGAGTTTAAATGTAGATTATTGTGATGAAATGACTTAGAATGAATGCAGAAATGATTGAAATGCTCAAACGATTCTCAGAATTGCATTATTTGCAAATTATATTCGTAATGAATATGTATAATCCAATCCTTTTGAATAAATGAGATATGAAAGATATTCTAGGCAGTATAATGAGTTTAAATGTAGATTATTGTGATAAAATGACTTAGAATGAATGCAGAAACGATTGAAATGCTCAAACGATTCTCAGAATTGCAATATTTGCAAATTATATGCATAATGAATATGTATAATCCAATCCTTTTTAATAAATGAGATATGAAAGATATTCGAGGCAATATAATGAGTTTAAATGTAGATTATTGTGATGAAATGACTTAGAATATGAATCCAGAAACGATTGAAATGCTCAAATGAAGCTCAGAATGGCATTTTTGTACTTTTTATGCGTAATTACTATGCTTAACACTATTTTTGAATAAATAAGATTCGAAAGATATTCTAGTCAGTATAAAGATTTGAAATGTAGATTATTGTGATGAAATGACTTAGAATGAATCCACAAACGATTGAAATGCTAAAATGATGCTCAGAATTGCACTATTTACACTTTGTATGCGTAATTACTATACGTAATCCAATATTTTTTAGTAAATAAGATATGAACGAAATTCTAGACAATATAAAGAGTTTAAATATAGATTATTGTGATGAAATGACTTAGAATGAACACATAAACAATGGAAATGGTCAAATGATACTTAGAATTACATTATTTGCACTTTATATGTATAATTACCGTGTATAATCCAATGTTTTTGAATAAATATGATATGAATCATATTATAGACATTATGGAGAGTTTAAATTTATATTGTTATGACAAAATGACATAGAATGAATCCATAAACGAATGAAATGCTTGAATGATACTCAGAATTGCATTATTTGTTTTTTATTTGTGTAATTACTATGTATAATCCAATCCTTTTGAATAAATAAGATATGAAAGATATTCTAGGCACTATAATGAGTTTAAATGTAGATTATTGTGATGAAATGACTTAGAATATGAATCCAGAAACGATTGAAATGCTCAAATGATGCTCAGAATTGCACTATTTGCACTTTGTATGCGTAATTACTATGTGTAATCCAATCTTTTTGAATAAATAAGATATGTACCAAATTCTAGACAATATAAAGAGTTTAAATATAGATTATTGTGATTATATGACTTAGAATGAACACAGAATCGATTGAAATGGTTAAATGATACTCTATAATTGCATTATTTGCACTTTATATGCATAATTAGCGTGTATAATCCAATGTTTTTGAATAAATACGATATGAATCATATTATAGACATTATAGAGAGTTGAAATTTATATTATTGTGATGAAATGACATAGAATGAATCAAAAAACGATTGAAATGATCAAATGATACTCAGAATTGCATTATTTGTATTTTATATACATAATTACTATATATAATCCAATATTTTTGAATAAATAAGTTTTGAATCATATTATAAACAGTATAAAGAGTTCAAATGTAGATTAGTTTGATGAAATAACTTAAAATGAATCCATAATCGATTGAAATGCTGGAATGATACTCAGAATTGCATTATTTGCACTTTATATGCATAATTACTATGTATAATTCATTTTTTTGAATAAATAGGATATAAATCTTATTTTAGACAGTATAAAGAGTTTAAATGTAGATTATTGTGATGAAATGACATAGAATGAATCCACAAACGATTGAAATGATCAAATGATGCTCAGAATTGCATTATTTGCACTTTATATGCATAATTACTATGTTTAATCCAATCTTTTTGAATAAATAAGACATGATCCAAAATTTTATACTGTATAAAGATTTTAAATATAGATTATTGTGATGAAATCACTTAGAATGAACACAGAAATGATTGAAATAGTCAAATGATGCACAGAATTGCAATATTTGCACTTTATATGCGTAATTAGTATGTATAATCCAATCTTTTTCAGTACATAAGATATGAACCATATTCGAGACAGTATAAAGAGTTTAAATTTATCTTATTGTGATAAAATGACATAGAATGAATCGATAAACAATTGAAATGCTCAAATGAAACGCAGAATTGCATTATTTGAACTTTATATGCGTAATTAATATGTATAATCCAATTATTTTGAATAAATAAGTTATCAAAGATATTCTAGACTGTATAATTAGTTTAAATGTAGATTATTGTGATGAAATGACTTTGAATGAATCCAGAGATTTTTGAAATGCTCAAATGATGCTCAGAATTGCATTATTTGAACTTTATATGCGTAATTACTATGTATAATCCAATATTATTTAAAAAATAAGATATGAAAGATATTATAGGCAGTATAATGAGTTTAAATATAGATTATTGTGATGAAATGACTTACAATAAATCCAGAAACGATTGAAATGCTCAGATGATGCTCAAAGTTGCATTATTTGCACTTTATATGCGTAATTATGATGTATAATCCAATCTTTTTCAATAAATAAGATATGAACCACATTATAGACAGTATAAAGAGTTTGAATGTAATGAAATGATTTATAATGAATGCAGAAACTATTTAAATGCTCAAATGATGCTCAGAATTGCATTATTTGCACTTTATATGCATAATTATTTTGTATAATCCAATCTTTTCCGATAAATAAGATATGAACCACATTCTAGACAATATAAAATGTTTAAATGTTGATAATTGTGTTGAAATCACTTAGAATGAATCCAGAAATAATTGAAATCCTAAAAGGATACTCAGAATTGCATTTTATATGCGTAATTACTATGTATAATCAAATATTTTTTAATAAATAAGATATGAACCATATTCTAGACAGTATAAAGAGTTGAAATGTAGATTATTGTGATGAAATGATATAGAATGGATCCAGAAATGATTGAAATGCTCAAATGATACTCAGAATTGCATTATTTGCACTTTATATGCGTAATTACTATGTATAATCCAATCTTTTTAAATAAATAATTTATGAATCATATTGTAAACAGTTTATAGAGTTCAAATGTAGATTAGTTTGATGAAATGACTTAGAATGAATCCATAAACGATTGAAATGCTTGAATGATACTCAGAATTGCATTATTTGCACTTTATATGCGTAATTATTATGTATAATCCATTCTTTTTCAATAAATAAGATATGAACCACATTCTTGACAGTATAAAGAGTTTAAATGTAGATTATTGTGATGAAATGACTTAGAATGAATCCAGAAACGATTGAATGCTCAAATGATACTGAGAATTGCATTATTTGCACTTTATAAAGTAATTAGAAAATGATTGAGATATTATTTGCACCTTATTAAAGTGCTAATAATGCATATTCTAAGTATTATTTGAGCATTTCTGTCTGTTCTGCATTCATTCTAAGTCATTTCATTACAATAATTTATATTTATGCTCTCTATATGATGTAAAATTTGATTCAGAACTTACTTATTAAAAAATATAGGACTATACATAGTAATTACGTATATAATGTGCAAATAATGCATCATGTTATCTTATTCTCCATCTCTATGGTGTGATAATATTGGCGCCACTTTCTTGTCTTCAAATCCTATGTTTCGTGCTCATACAAAGCATATCGAAATAGATTATTATTTCCTATGTGAACTGCTTTTTAATAAACAACTTCGGGTTCAATACTTATGTTCCAATGATCAAATCACCGACATCTTGACTAAACCTTTGTCACTCTGCTCTTCACTGAATTAAAGCACAAGCTCTCAGTCCGTTCACCTTCTTTCTTTTGTGTGTGTATGGGGGGGGGGGGTTATTAACACTAACACTGGTACAACATTGAGCCTACAACATAGAAGGCTCAGGATAAGTTCCGTGGATCTGGTACTAGTGCTGATGGTAGCGATTCTTGATATAGCCGTTAGGATTAAGTGTGATGTAATTAAGACTGCGTGTGACATAAGCAATGTAATTAGGATTAAGCACCCAGTTGTGATGTAATTAAGACTGCGTGTGACATAAGCAATGTAATTAGGATTAAGCACATAATTGCTATATAATTGTAGAGTACACCCCTGTATCAGATACAATACATTTTACATAATACATTTTACATAATACATAATTGATTACATATCTCTCTCTCTCTCCCTTTTACATTATCTTTACCAGAAAACTCAAATTATCTTTACGTTTGCATTTTCGGATTTGAGTTTAAGGGTGCAGCATCAGCATTATATGCAACTCGTTTTACTCCAGATGCATTGATAAAAATTTTTTAGCGCCATCATTAAGTGCGAACTTTGTTTGAATGTATGTGTTTTGATCTGCTTGCTTATTCCATTTTTAAATAGATGAATAGATGCTTTGTGAATATGACAAATAAACAAAAACTAAATAAAATTCATCAACACAATTGCACTAAAAGATGAATAGATGCTGCGAGTAGACTATCATTTGAATAACAGAAGCATGTATGGTGCCAAGAAAAACAGATTGGCTTGTACCATGCCAAATGCAGAACAGTAAAACAAAAAGGAAACAAACAATACAGTGCCTTCGAACAAAAGTGATCCATCAAAGGACTATTCTGAATTGGCTCTTCTTTCTTCCTCAGTTAATATGGAAACTGACCAACCTATTGTTTAATTACCTTTTTGGACATGTTGATGTGGAAAAAGATGTACTCTATCAATTGTCATCGTCGTCACTAGAATCGGTGTCTTCGTCGTCATCGTCAGTGCCATCGTCTTCATCATAGGTGCCATAGTCACTAGAATCGGTGCCATCATCATCCTCACTATCATTGTTGGCAGCGGCAGCATCACCATGATTGCCAACTTCCTCCAGTAGATGAGGATGACAATGCATCAACTCTACGTACTCAGCTGTTAGTGCTAACCTGATGTTTAGGCATAGAAGCAAAATTAAGGCAAATATCCTTGAGTTCATGACAACCGTGCTCCTCAGCTAAAGCTAAGCTACTAATTACTGTATCCACAGAGATATTCCTTATGAACATCTCTTCACAGATAGCCTTCAACCCATCCAGCAAGTATATATCAGCAGCTTTGTATAAATGTTGAACTTGTGTAACAATAGGGATATCTTTATCAGACATATCAGGTAGTGAGTCGGAGTAGATGAAATAAAGCATGGCCTTGAAAGTTACCGGCTGAATATCTTTGATTTTAATGGTCTTCATCTTGCTCTCAGCCATCCTGCCAGAGAATTCAGCCTTAAAAACAGGAGATCGAGCATAAAGTACCAATTTATGAGCAGTGAAAAGTTGCCCATCCATTTCAAAGGTTATATCAGCCATCTCTTTGCTTTCCAAAAGCTCAGCAAAATTTTCATTAATGCTGAAGGGGACAACACTATTAACCAACTGTTTCGGCAACTCTTTATGGGAATCACAAGGGATAGTCACACTGCAAACAAGTGTGAAATAATCTCCCTCTACAAATTCAGCCTTTAGATCAGATCTCTTTATAATGTCTCTGAAACCATGATCATTGCGTTTAGGTGAAAATGTGAAAGTTGCCCTGTCACATGCCTTTGAGGTAGGCACTCCATGTTTGTTCAAAAAAATAAACCCAAATGAGGCAGTAACTGCTGATTTGCAATGGATTACTAGAAAACGATCTATGGAATTAGGTTCTTTCAGTAAACCTTGTGGGTAATAAAGGATGTTGTAGTTGTGACCTGCTACTGAGAAGGTAGGAGATTTGATGCTTTTGCCAGCAGTTAAGTCCTTGGTTTTCATGTAACTGAATTTGAAAAGGTGCGTTGCAGCCGCTACCATGCTTACAGAGTCTGCAATTGTGTCAGGTTCGTTGAAAACCATTTCTTGATAAGTCAACAGGTAAGATCAGATAGAAACCTACATAAAAGGGGGAAAAAATCATAATAAGCATCCAAACAAGAAGAAAGATAGAAAATAAAAAAAAATGACAATTTTTGTTAAAATTAGGCAGTGAGTAAAGAAGGCTTTTCATTGAGCAAGAGTTGCACCAATAAGAAAGGGACATCTGAGAAATTAAACAGTTATTTACATCACACTGTGGCATAGAAGAATACTGAAGAAGACACAAGAACTGAACTTAAAATGCAAGACATGTTGTCCATTTGCTTTCACTAGAAGAATACTGAAGAAGACACAGGAACTGAACTTAAAATGCAAGACATGTTGTCCATTTGCTTTCACCAAAAGCATTTAACTCCCCTTTTTCTTTTCTCAGTTGGAATTTATGGAGGATTTCAATTACCAAGAACTCAAACATTCAATGCATGGTTCTGAAACTCGGAATTGGACTCGGACTCGGACTGTTGGTTAGAGGAGTCGAATCGGATGACTCGGAAAAAATCGGGTGACTCGGATCGAAAACTCGGATTTTCATAAAATATCATTTTTAATATCTTTAAAAATCAGAAAAAATTTAAAAAAATTTAAAAAAACTATTTTTTCATAATTAAATTAATAAATCATATATTCGGAGCATAAATAAACTGAAAAAATTAATATAATTATTGAGTAGCATGAAATTCCAAATTATTTTAGAAATTAAAATTTTTAAATCAATTAAATTGAGATATCATAAATAATAAAATAAAGTTTCTGAAAAATAAATTTTTAGTGAAGATAATTTTCTTAATACACCTTAAAATATCGGATAGAATCGTAGAGAATTAAATTTTATATTTTTGTATGTTTTTGGATTGACTTTTGGATTAAAGATCACTTTATTTTGAAATTATTTCACTTTTGAGTAATCTGGACCGTTGATCTCGTTTAATATTTAAAAAAAAAAAGAAAATGGAGTAATCCAGTTGACCCCTTCCTCTTGCTTTCTTCTTCCCCGTACCCAAGTACCCAACCATCGCCTCCCTCTCTACTTTTCGATAATGTACGAAAGGATAGAAAGGGAGCTTCATGGCGCCTTGTGACGCTTTTTCTTGCCTATCGATTCGATCTCGCCCCCTTACCACCTCACCCATGTTGTCCGGCACTCCTTCTTCTCTCTCCCATGGATGAAAAACACCATTAATGGTGATCTCCACCAAATCCGCTCCAACTCGGTAAAAATCGGATCGTCGGCCGCCGAGTCCGATCCGAATCGGGCCGATTCCGAGTCAACTCGCCGAGTTTTGAAACCATGATTCAATGTAAAATATCATGATCAGAAAGAAAAAAAAATGACTTATTTTAAACATCTAATTTGCATGGACATACCAACACCAAGCAACACAATCTCTCCTTAGTACTATCTGACTTCAGATCAACCTTTATTCTTACCACTTTTGTTTGTCAGAAAAGAATCACTTCAGATATAGAAAGTTAAAACATAAAATGTTTCTGGTGATTTGTTCATAGAGTATGGACTATGGAGAACAACCACAATTAGAGAATAAAAAGATAGTAAAAGGAGGCTTTCTACTCTTTACACTTATACACAGATAGAGTGAGGTGACTTTTGCAAAGGAAACAAAACAAATCAACTTCTGAGTTTGAAAGGGCTGTTAGGTAGCTTTGCTAAAATAAACAAATACATAAAAAAAAAAGAAAATGCAAGATTACGAAATTTATATGAAGGGAGGTTAAGATTATAAATGATGAAAAATCATGACTAGATTTTTAAGCAATAGGCTGGTTTTCTAGATGTGCAACGTAGTGTTTCTGTGGCATTTTAACAAACATACAGTGAGCACTGAGCACACCGCCACACATTCCTTTCCGTGCAAGACACGCACCCCCAGTACGAACAAGCACTTGTGTGTCAAAATTAGATGGAAATAGAGTTTAATTACTGAAAGAGATCAGTAATATTATTTGAATATTACACGAATCCAGCGCGTTGATCAGAAAAAGAAAGTAATTGAACCTTATTAAATGACATCTCGATTAGAGAATGATATAAGAGAGAATGAATGACACAATTAGAGTCTAGAGAGAGACATGTACCTTTGATAATCTCAAAAGTGTAATCTGAACACACAAGGGGAGAAAGGTTGGGAGTAAGAAATAGGAACCCCAGGTAGAAAACGACAAGGGAGGTAAGGTAAGTAATTGGTGTAAACCAAGAACCGAGGAATTGGGTCCCGCAGTCAGTGACCCGTCATTCACTTCCGAATCAGATTCTGGTGTTTACAAACTCTACACCTCATTTTATTTTAGTCGTATTAAAAGTCCGTATTTTTTGGTTTTGAGAATTTTGACGCTTTTGAACTCTCCAGCCGCTAATAGCCTTTAATTATTACGTTTAATTTTTTATATCCGTAATATTTTCTAAAGAGTTCTCTTAAATTAACTTTTGAAATGTAACGAACCAAATTAACATTTAAATCAATTCAATAATTTTTACTCTTTTAAACTTGAGAAAACCACAAGCAAAAATATTTCCAGTCAGTCATTTGTCGAGTTAGAATAGATTTTAATGATCTTTTTATAATTTATAATTAATTGGATTAAATTAATTTTGATCTGTTAAATGTTAAAAATTGAATTATTTAACTAAATCCAGTTTGAATTAATTCAAAGTGCTTATTTGTTTATTTGAAGAAACATGGTTGCATTTGGAATCTTGAAAGTACTTGGGTTGATGCAACTAAATAGGTCATTGACTCATTGTCAGAAATAAATAAATAATAATAATAATAATAATAATAATAATAATAATAATAATAATAATAATAATAATAATAATAATAATAATAATAATAATAATAATAATAATAATAATAATAATAATAATAATAATAATAGGAGGTTGGTGTGAAGTAAAAGTCAACGTAAATTAATAAATGTAATAATGTTGATTTTGTTCGGTTTATAGTTCACATACTTTTTTCATCGACCATGGGTCATGATTTGAAGTGGATAGGCTTAAATTAAAAGTACTGGCTTGCTAGGTTCTAGAATCACAACAAATTCACAAGTCACAACACAAGATATCTGAAATTACACATCAAATGAGCCGTAGTACCTTGTAGGATTGCATGTAATAGTGGCGGAAAAATTTTATATACAGAAAATATAACATAAACAACTTTAATATGAACAGAGGACATTATTTTTTTTTTTAATACTAGCACAGTTCGAGCGGCAATGAATTGCCGCTATAGCACGACCATCGAGCGGCAATACGATTGCCGCTGGAAGCGCTATAGCGGCAATTCTATTGCCGCTCGAAGGTTTTTTTTTTCGCTGACAGATTCCTTTTATTCGAAAATTTTTGTTTTTTGCACCGAGTTATTAGGGTGGGTGGCAGGCAGATAGCGGATAGCCGTTTGCCTTTTTTTTTGTGTTGTGTTCAGCCGAGAGAAGAGAGGAAGAGAGAAAGAAAGGAAGAGAAGAAGAGAAGGAGAGAAAGAAAGGAAGAGAGAAGGAGAGAAAGAAAGGAAGAGAGAACGGAAGGAGAGGAAGGAAGAGAAAGGAAGGAGAGGAAGGAGAATACGCCGGCCGGCCAAAGGAGGAGGAGACGCGGACGGCCAAAGGAGCGGAGGCGAGAAGCGGAAGGCGAATGAAACGAGACGTTTTTCGATTGCGACCGGCGAAAATATAGGTTTATTTTGAAATTGTATTTTTTAAATATTAAATGTCAGATTAAAATTTAGTTAATATTTAATAGAAATTGTTAATGAAAAATGGTAGGAATATTTTTATTTTTTAATTATTGTAGGAAAATTATTGATGAAAAATGGTATGGGAAAATGTATGTAAAATTGTATGGGAATATATATGGAAATGTATAGAAATTATAGGGAAATTAATTTTGCGCAATAATATATATGAAAATATATGGAAAAAATTAATTTATGAAAAAAATAATTAATGGAATTTATTGAATAAATTTGTTTATCGAAAAAAATTAGTTTACGGAAAAAATAGTTTATGTAAATAATAAGTGAAATAATTAGTTTATGGTTAAAAATTTAGTTAATGTAAACATATATGGAAAAATTGTGAAAATTTGTGAAAAGTAGATTTTTGAATAAAACTTTTGAAAATTTTTAATAGAAATTGTTGATAGAAAAATTGTATGTAGAGAAATAAAATTGTATAATAGGAAAATTTATGGAAATTATAGGAAATTTATTTTTGTGAAATAGGAAAAAGAATAGAAATTATGGAAAAAGAATTAGTTTACTAAAAAATTATTAATAGAAAATTAATAGAAATTATTGAATAAATTCATTTAACGAAATGTACAGTTTTTAAAAATGAGTTATTAGGCTAAATTTATGTAATGTACATTTTATTTGCACATTGCCACAAAAAATGACTGTATTGAAAAATTAGTATTTTGATAAAATGGATTATTGTATTTATGGATAAATTAAATTATGGACTGATTATTCTATTTACTGTATAGACAAATTAGTACATGAATAAAATAAAATATTAGATTGAAATTTACTGTATGAATAAATTATTCTATGGAATGATTTTTTTAATTAAATTTTGTCTTTTTCAATCAGATGAGTTCTTGACCAGATGAGACGGGTCCGTCTAGTTCTGGACCAGATGAGGCCAATCCGTCTAGTTCTGTACCCGGTGTCGCAAGGCAGGAGAAAATTAGAAGATTCAGAAATCGCACAACTCGCCCAAATCGGTGGATTATAAATGTAACGGAACGTGTGGGAGATCCAGATACCGCTCTAATACTGTATGCCCGACATCGGATATGTTGATTTCATTCCCTATGGATGAGGTAAATATATTTCTCAAAAAAAAAGACATATTTGTATTATATTTTATTTATAAAAATATTTTAATTTTTGTACAATTGAAGCGGTAAGAAAATCTCTCAATATGTGGGCGTAAAAGAGAATTGGCCAATAATGAGCGGATTGAAGGTCGGTTGAAGAACCTTGGGTTGATTCACGTGTCTAAGGTTCCTAATGCCAATTTAGATGTGGCACTATTTACCATGTATTTTTTTTAAAAAAAAAATTCCGGTTCGAACAAACAACAAACAATACAAAATATCATATTAATTATACAATTCCAATTAAAAAATGTGAAAGAATTACAATTTGATAAATTTATAAAAAGTACCATACCATTTCTTACTATTGTTCTTTAAATAATAAATACTTAATTATTTCATCTCAAAAATATAATAATATATATTGTTCTTTAAATAATAAATACTTAATTATTTCATCTAAAAAATATAATAATATATCAGGTCAAAAAAAAAGAAAATAGTAAAAGTAAAAGCAAAAAGGAAAAAACAAAGCCAAAAAAAAAAACCTACGCACAAAAAAAAAATCAAATGGAATTTGTCAGACGCGAAAAAAAAAACCTTCGAGCGGCAATGCTATTGTCGCTCGAACGGTGTGCTATAGCGGCAATTATATTACCGCCCGAACTGTACTATACTTAAAAAAAATTAACATGTTATGTTCATATTAAAATTGTTTATGTTAATATTTCCGTATATAAAATTTTTCCAATAGTGGCCGACTAAAATCTACCCGGAATTTTCTCCATTCGTGGCCTACTTTAAACATTGTGACATCACCAAAAAGAATAATAAAAAGAAATGAAACCGACAATGTTCAAAATGAGGTATTGACGTATTGTAGCACTTGCTAACACAAAAAGATTACATTTTAAACATTTAAACTGCAACAACATATAAAATCCTAGCAAGATGTTTTTCATAAGAAGTACTTGGCACTTGGTTAAGAAAGCTAACTATTGGTTCTTTGCTTCTTCGAAATGGGGTTGCAAAAATGAACATCGACTCTACGCTCTAGCACCGAAAAAATTAAAAGTAACGTTACTGTTCACACGAATTACGATAATAACGGTTAAAAATTTGAAATTTTAAAAATAACGTTGTTGGATCGGCGTTCGGATTGCCGAAAATACAGAACGCTTGGATCGACGTTCCAATTGCAGATCCAAGTATTCCCCTCCTATATAAGCGAGACAGCGACCCCCCACTCATTCCCACCCCTCCTCTCTTTCTCTCGCGCGAGACAGAACCTCCTCTCCTCTCTCCAGGTTAGTTTTTTTTTTCATATTTATTTTATTTATTTAATTTAATTAGTTTAATTAGGTAAGTAATTAAAAAATAGATTAAATATTGAAAAAATAATGAAAAAATTAGTAGAAAATCAGAATAAATATAAATAATTATAATATGTAATTTGAATATTTGTTATGGAATTTAATTAGTTTATTTATTTAATTTAATTAGTTTAATTAGGTAAGTAATTAAAAAAATAGATTAAATATTGAAAAAATTAGTAAAAAATCAGAATAAATAAAAATAATTATAATATGTAATATAAAATTTTTTTATTGAATTTAATTAGTTTATTTATTTAATTTAAGTAGTTTAATTAGATAATTAATAGAAAAAATAGAATAAATATTGAAGAAATAATTAAAAAATTATTAAAAAATCAGAATAATTAGAAATAATTATAATATGTAATTACAAAATTCTTTAGAATTATTTTGTACTTTTTATAATTATGGATAAGTTAATTATAAATTAGAAAAGTAAATAAAATAATAAAAATTTGATAGAATAATTTTTTAAATGTAGGAAAATTTTCTAAAAAGAGACAAGCAGCGCTTCTAGTCGAAGTGAGTTTTTTTTTAATATTTATACATTTAATTAATTTATTTTATTGAGGTAGATAAATGAAAAATTAGAATAATTATTCTAAAAAATTTTTAAAATATGTAAAAAAATAAAAAATTGGAAATGTTGTTGTATGAGATTTGAGTTTGTAATTAGGGGGGATTTTGGTGTTTTTTTTTCGGAAACACTCCAGATATAGGGGAGATGCTGCTGAAATTTTATTAGATTATTTACATTGATAATTTTTATTGTAGTGTAGTAAAAATGCCACCGAAAAGAAGAGTACCAGAGGCACCACCTTGTAGATCTATGAGGCTTTGTGGAGATGCGGATGCTTCTACATCTACCGTTTCTGTTGATGCTAAGGCTTCTACATCAGTCGATCCTGTTATTCCCCCCGGTCCTGTTAATGCGGATCGTCTCTTACATTTGGATGAGTCAAAAGTTTGTGGCACTGGTGTAAGTTATTATTGTTCTTTTATTTTTTTACTTATATATTTTTATTTTGGTAGTATTTTTTAAAATAATTAAAAAAGAAATATATACAGCATTGAATGGCAGTACTACATAGGGCTAAGATGTCACGAACTGCTGAGGTGGATGAATGTTTGATGACACTTGGACTGATACATTTCGTTCAGTTAGGTCATATGCAACTCGATCATTCGCTTTTGCAGGATCTAGCTATGTTCTGGAGGCCAGAGACCCACACTTTTTTTTCCGCACGTTGGCGAGATGACGGTCACTCTAGAGGTACGAATCAATACCTATTTGTAATATTTTTTTTTAACTATATATGTATAAAATTTGAACTATTTGCAGGATGTGGCCTTCTTATACGGTTTACCTACGGCTGGCAGAACCGTTACTGGACGAACCGATTACGACGCCATATAGTTACTCTAGGATTTGACATTGTCGGAGGATACAGACACGGAGATAGTTGAGAAGTGCTTCAGGGAAAAACAACAGAAGTAATTTCTGAAGGGGCAGCGTCTGGTCCGGCTCGCAACTTGTCATACCTTCGCGAGATGCTACTACTGTGGATTGGTATTGTACTCATTATTTGTTCCATCTTGTCTTTCTCGTCCGCTACTACTCTCAGGTTGGTCCCAAGGATCCGAAACCCATGCACTCATATTTGTTCGCTCTTGTCTTTGTTGTCGACTACTACTCTCAGGTTGTTCCCAAGAATCCCAACCCTGTGCACTCATATTGTATTGATTATTTCTTTCTTCGTCTTCTTCGGTATTATTGACTTGTTGATTCAAATTATAATTATAATCATAATCATAATAATAATTTGTGTGTCCCCTTAATTTAAAAATATATAATTAAAAAATATATAATTTATGTGTCATCATAATCAAAATTATTGATTTGCTTTTATTTTAAAAAGCTTAATTTAAAATTTTATTATTCAAGGGTAAAGACAAGAGCAAATTAATTACTTTAAAAAACTAATTTTATCAATTCTATAATGGCACAAATTTAATTAGTAATTTTATCCAATTATGCAGAAGTTTTTTTAAGCAAAAGTTTCTTAATAAGCCAATTATGTTTAGTAAAGAATTATAATCCTAATTTAAGCAAACCATATATTGCATATGTTCATGACTATTGTAATCCTAATTCAAAAATAAATAGTAAAGTAATTTTACTAATAAAATTTATCGTAAGTTACCTTGTAGGCCACCACCAGTTGCTGGAAGCAAATCAACGTGAAGTTGAAAGCCGTGTAGCCTTCTTGCTTGGAAGTACTCACGTCGTATATACTGCCATTCATTTTCAGAGTTCACCGGCAACTGCATCTGCTGGAACCTTCCTTCAATTATGGTATTAAAATGAAAAACAATTCTCAAATTATAATGACCTTGATAAATTCCAATGCTGATAAAATTATTTCTTTAATTGATTCATAATTAGTTTGCGAAGTTGCATCCAAACTGAAATAATTTGATGGATTATATGGAGATTGATTAACGAAAACCAAAATGGAAATCATATTTTTGATAGTATAAAGAGTCGAGTATTTGAAAATGATGGGTGATTTTCGAATTCGGAACGGTATGTTCTATTTATAACCAAATAAGAGTCAAAATAATGATGGGCAATCAAATCAAATCACACTAAAACTGTGACACTAGGAATTTTTGCTATTTATAAATTTTTTGTGAAATTTTAACGTGAGTAAATTTCTACTATTTTTGAATTCTTCTTTTAGTGAATTTTTGATAATTCATGATTGAAATTCTAACTGAGTGATTTTATTTCATGAAATTAAAATATTTTAATGCATTTTAGAATGCAAGAGATCAAGTAATAATTTTGGACGGTTTTAAATAAATGTTTTATTTATTTATTTTTTTTGTTCCAACTTGGATTGTTTATGTACTTTGTGTAGCCTAAAAGATGGCCTACTTTCCATGCACCGTACATAACTTTGATATTAACTTATATGTCATGTTTAAACATACACAAATTGCCAAGGCTTGGTATACTATTAATAGTGACAATGACAAATGGGACCCATGAGTCATTTCGTTCCCATGTCTAAATTTTATTGGTGCACTTTGTTTACAAAATAAAAATATAAAAACCCACCTAACTATCACATTGTTTGTACGGTTCTCCTTGATATTTTTCACCCACCCCATTCCACATTCTTCCTTCTTTTCCCGTACCATTTACAACCGGTGTCAAGAGAGAGAGTAACCAAGAAGAAAAATTGTGCAAACTAAAGCATATATAACCTTGTACGGAAACACAAATCCAATAGAATTTCTAGTTCGTGATGCAAAATAGAGAGTAAATGGAGAGGGAAACCAAAGTGGAAGTGAAGATCGGTACCAAATTAAGTGGATGCACCAGTAAAACTCATAGTTATTAGACATACAAGGTATTTCTAAAAGCTCCTTGAATAACTTTTCCTTTTTTCTTGGGCTTTTCTTGCTAATTTAATTGATGACCGAATTTTCTTGAGTATTTGCAAGCTATTAAATATTTTGTATTGTCCTCTTATGTTTTGCAAAAATTTTGAAAATTAAGATTTGTTAAGATGGTTGTACAACCGGCCTTGATTGTTTTTGGCAACCTATAAAGCTTATACTAATTAATAGTCAGACTAGCTAGTGTTTATTTTTACTTGACCAGAATGGTTGCTTGACATTTTTGTATACAATAGGAACTTTATTAATTTAAGCCAATCCGATTGGTACAAATAGTGATGCTTGAAAATTATGAGATCTGATTTACGACTTAGTTAATTAGTATAAATAGATAATGTATGGTCCAAACTCAAATCCGACCACATAATATCATTATGTTTCAGGGACTGTTTTGAATGAGTGTAACCTTAGTTTTGTATTTAAGTTAGAACTTAAGATTGTAATCTATTTGTCTTAGAGACCAAAAATCGTGTCAAGATTGAGAATGTTCGGCTCGAACGAGACATCGTAAGGGTCGAAGGAACTGCTTGTGTGCTTGTTGCTTGGATTGTTTGGCTTGACTTATTTTCTTTCTTGCGTGACAGGTACGGATTCCACTTGAGTTTTGGTTATATATATATATTTTTTAAAGAATTAATGAATAGCTTACATGTTGTATTCTTTCGTTCATAAATATCTCTTTTCTATACAAAATGTGCATGATTGGAAATTGGCATGTTGAACTGTATTCAATTGGAATGTGTTCTGAATGTGAGAAGTACAGCTTGTGTGGTTGAGATAGACACTCGTAATGTTTGGAGGTGGAGTCATGACCCATCCTACCAAGCACCGTGTAATAAGCGCTTATGTACCGGGACTCAGTAGGTCCAGTCTAGAATGGTCCGGAGTGTGAGTGTTCCCAGCTTGCTTGTATATTTGATGATTTAATTGACTGAATTATATCTGAATGGAATTGGCTGTTGGTAGGCCTCAGAGAAGGTGACTCGCAGCATATCTGACTTGAATTGATCTTTAAAAACCAGACTTGCATTGTTACTGATTGTCCAAATATAATGAGTCGGCATTTGTTATACTTTGAAATTTGAATTGTCATGGAATTAATGTCGAACTCACATTTCATATTGCATTGATGGAATTGATTTGACATTGTTATTTCTACTGGAAACAAGTTGTAAGTGTTGCTCTTAATTTTCATGTTAGTGTTGCATACTACTTGTCTAAGTAAATGAAATGATAGTTGCCATACTTTGATTTTAAAATAATTTTGAAGAGTATTAAATTCATTTTATCATTGCATTGATTGATTGAAACTTTCTGTTAAATGAGTATTGAAATAAATGTAGATTTGATTTGAAAATTGCTTGGCTCAGTCATGTATTTAGTTCCAACGCATGATAATCAAAATTCAAGTGGCTGGAACTGAATACCGTACTAAGATAAATTTTATTTATCTCATTCCGTGCTTTTCGCATGTTTTCCACAATTGGTTGTGGGTTCCAGGTTTCAGATCAAGTGCTGGATAGCAACACGAGTAGCGAGCCATTGGATACCGTGGTTAGCAACCTATATGAACCAGACCGATGTAGGATTTATCTTATATTTAAGTAATTAATTGTAAATTTATATTTGACATGTATATTAAATTGTGTATAATCAACATTAATTTGTAAAATAAGCATTTGTAAGCTTTGCGGGTGCAGCAGGCATCCGCGGCGGGCACTCCGTCGTGTGTTGTCCAGTCACAGTATTCTACGGGGTGTCACAAAAACGCACTATTAAATCGCACTTAAATTCAATTTACACCTTGGATCGACATTTGGGATGCCGATCCAATTCTTTTAATGATAAAAAACACTAAAAATTAATGATTAAAAACATAAAAAACAATAAGGGGCCGTTTGGATGGGTTAGGAATTTGGGGAATAGCCTATTCCTAGGCATAAATTTATTGGGAAGTGTGTAACTTTGTGAAGAGGTTGAATTATTTATATTAAATTTGGCATATTTTATGCCCGGAATTTGCAATTCTTGCAAATTCCGGCTCCATCCAAACGGCCCCTAAAAGCATTAAAAAAGTCAGTTTTAGCGGGAAACCAGTTGGATCGGCGTTCCAATTGCCGATCCAACTGATTTCCCGCTAAACGTGACTTTTTTTAATGCTTTTACTGTTTTATCTTTTGTTATTATTTTCTATTATTACATTTATTTATTAATATTATTATTAATTGCTATTATTATTGCATTATTATTACTATTAAATTGGTAAGTGTTATTAGTTATTATATTAGTAATAATTTAATTATTAAATATTATTATTTATTATGTATTTTTTTTATTATTGTATTATTATTACTATTAAATTGGTAAGTATTATTAGTTATTATATTATTAATAATTTAATTATTAAATATTATTATTTATTATTTATTTTTGTGATTATTGGATTATTATTACTATTAAATTGGTAAGTGTTATTAGTTATTATATTAGTAATAATTTAATTATTAAATATTATTATTTATTCTGTATTTTTGTGATTATTGCATTATTATTACTATTAAATTGATAAGTGTTATTAGTTATTATATTAGTAATAATTTAATTATTAAATATTATTATTTATTTTTTATTTTTGTGATTACTTATTAATATTATTATTAATGCAGCATTTATTGTTTAACGTAATAATTAGCTGCAAAAGGAGAGGCGTGGTCTGATAAAGTCTGGAAGAGTATACTGATGCTCATCTTTCTTCTGTAAAAGGAGAGGCGTGGTCTGATAAAGTCTGGAAAAGTATACTGATGCCCATCTGCCCTCTGCAAAAGGACAGGCGTGGTCTGATAAAGTCTGGAAAGTATACTGATGCCAATCTGGCCTCTGCAAAAAAACAGACGTGGTCTGAAAAAGCATCACGTGAAATTAATTTTTTATTGTGTGATTCTAAGTCTAAAATTGTCTATAAAACCACATTTCATCAACCAAAATATGCAATACACACTCAATTCTTCTTCCTGAAAAATTCACTGTCATGGACAAAGGAAATAGCTCTCACTCCAATAGTGATGTCCCAAATTGGCGAACAGCTACCCGTGATGAATACTGGTCAAATTACCAACATTTTCCTGTCAATACAAATGAAATAGAAAAAGAAGATTATCATAAAAGATGTCGCATATGTTTTCGCACATTCAAATACAATATCTACGAAGATGACGGGCACGAGTTCAATTTAAAAATACACTACCAATGGCACATTAATGGTAGGGAAGAAAGAAACCGCAATGAGCACCTCCAAAGAATGCTGAGCAAACCCAAACCTAAGAATTGTGACTGGTATAAAGATTACTACAAAGAATCGCAACCAATTCCCCAACAAACACCAAGAGAAAAATCATATTCAGCACCAAAAACACACTGGACCGTTTATGAAAGAATTTACAACTTTCGTGGAGACCACACAATGACCTGTACAAAGTATGGTTAGGTTTCAATTACAAACAGACCATCTTGCGTGACCACTACGATGACTACGAAAAACAAGTTTGGTGGGATGAACAAGAAAAGAAATGGAAAGAGAGATGAGGCAGAAAAAAGGAGAAAAATGGCACAAAAAACTGTTGAAAAGAAGCAAAAATTGAAATAAGAAGATATTGAAAAAAAAATCAGGGAGAGTCTGAGATGGCACAATGAGAGAGATGAACAAAGAAGTATTGCAGCAGTTAGAATGACAGAGATAGAACAACAAGAAGCCGATGCAACTTTCTGGAACGAATCCGCTCAATTCGCTGATAATACTGGTGTGAGTCAGCAACCTGATGCAGCTTTCTGGAACGAAGCCGCTCAATTCGCTGACAACGCTGGTATCAGCCACCAACAACAAAAAGAAGACGAAAAAGAAGACCCGTGGTGGGATGAAATTCTAAAATATGCGGACACCCAGAATATCTAACTATTTAAGTAGCAACCGATTGATTTGTTTTTTAGGTAGTTTTTTTCTTTTTTTATTTTCGTGTGTTACTTTATATTATGATTATAAAATTTAGTTCTTCTTCTAATGGTGTGCATTTTTTAATTTAGAATTTTTTTGCATATTAATTTTGAATACAAATCATAAAGAAATTTAATAAAAGTATATGGATAAAATAACATATTTCAGTAATATAAGGCAAACATTACAAGTGATCACTGTCACACAAACATATTTCACTAATAATGACAATAATAAGATACCGATGACAAAAACATAATACTACTCCATTTAGCGGATATGGACAACATTTTCAGCTGCGGGATGATTTTCAAAATCATGTGGAACTGCTGGCTGGTGACGCAACCACGACCCTCCAAGATCAAAACCTCCATTCCTCTCAACCAAATCTGTAAAAAATTTGGGACCCCTAACATGATATTCATTTTGTTCTAATTTCTTAACTTTAAATTTTTTCCCATGATATTGAAACATCAATGCAGAAAGCAATCGTCATTCGTTCATCTCCGACCAAAATAACACCGGAAGAGACGCAGCTTGGCTTAGGACCCATTTGCTTAAAATTTTAAAATTAAAACTCTATTAGCAAATCAAATAAAATAATTTAATAATTAATTTAACATTATTACCTACGAAGAAGTGATATTGCGAATATGAAATGACGAGGAGAAAGTTTATCAATTTCAGACTAACGAGAAAAACTTAGTTTGTGAAGAATAAATGTTGACAACTGAACTTATATAGAGAATTTTAAGCGGAAAAACGACAAAAAAAATTATTGCAAACCAATTTTGAGTGTTTAAAAATCAAATTGCGCACTAAAAAAAGCAAATTCAGCGGACAGAAATGGTCTTACCTTGGATCGGCAATTGGAACGCTGATCCAAGCGTTTTGTATTTTCGGCAATCCGAACGCCGATCCAACAATGTTATGTTTAAAATTCCGAATTTTTAACCGTTATTATCGTAATTCGTATGAACAGTAACGGTACTTTTAATTTTTTCGGGCTCTAGCATACATATACATTCAAAAACCTCAGTAGGGCCCAAACTCTGTTTTGCAGGCCCGCTACACAACTTTGAAAATTGTGGGCTTTATATCTTTGATATCTAAGCTTTTCATTTTGCTCTCAGCCACGCACCGAAGCATTCAGCCGTAAAAACTGGAGAACGAGCATAGGGTATGACAAAAATTATATAGATAATAAATGAAAGAGACAACAAGACAACTATGACATGAAAAATTCGTTCATTAATTTTAGTAATGTAAAAGAAATGTACTTACAGGCCGTATTGATGTATAACTATGTTCTACCCCTGTGGCCCTGTGTTACAATCTTGCAGCCCACCCTGAGAGATATTTGTAAATTCGGATTTGCCCCTTGAGTGGATAAAGTAAACTAGTGTTTCAAATTTAGCAATAGTGAACGCTAAAAAATAATAATAAATACAACAACTGATCTAAGTTGCACAGCACACAATATAAGAGTGTTTGAGCGATAATATTTTAACATATTATATAATACAAATACTCATAAAAATTATTTTTTTCAGAAATAAATCGACGCTCCAACAAAGAAATTAAGCACAACTTTTGCAGTACCGTTGTCTATATAGCCACTATGCAGCTTATCTAAAAAAAACTTTTGCACTACCGTACTGAAAACCCACTTTGATCAAAACCAACCTAGGTGAATTTTTTTTTTTTCTTTAGGCAATAGTAGGTGAATCAGCATTCTTGATTCAAAATAAAAACAAAAGGTACACTATACTAAGCTACAAAACGCGAAAGCGCAGATCCTCAATTTTGCTTAATTCGCGGCCGACGTTAAAAAGAAAAAAAATCGCGTCAGTCCCGACAGATATGAAAAGTTAAAAACATACATCACTATAGTCAGAAATACAAGACATCAGCGCCAGATTTTGTCATGTCAAATTGAGATGTCTTATGATAGGGACCTTGCTGATATCATCTATCGGAAATATTACAAAAAAATATGTGCACCGGATCATAATTGTTTCTATTTTGATGGTTAGATCATAACTGTTTCATGTCTAACTTGCTAAGCAAAGTGCATGCAGAGCGATCGGGGAATCCGTATCTCATCCCGCGCGGGACGGTGCAGCGCATCCATCAGCACCGTCCGATTTGATCTGGACGGTTCGGGTCTATCAATCTGGTATTATGCACGGGGCTCCCTTAACCATGGAGATCAGATCGAACGGTGCAAATGGTGCGCTGTACCGTCCCGTGCGGGACCAGATCTCGTATCGCAATCAAGGGTGGAACCAGGATTGGAGAATAGGAAGGCGAGGTCCAACTCCAAGTTATTTGATCAAAAAAATTTATTTATTAATATACTAAAATAATTACTTACTGATAATATTTTATAATAAAAAATGCAAAAAGTACAACACATTTTTATTATCAATTGTCTATTGTTGAAGGAGAGAGCGATATATTTTTTTCCTAATTCATCGGAGGAGAAAAGGGACCAAATCAAGTGAGCTTTACTCTATTAGATAGAAAATGAGATTTAGTCTAAAGGTAAATAAGACTTTCAATTTCTTGAGGGCGGCCTTGTAGAATGTTAGAGTATGTCCAAATGAAATTTTCATACACAATATCAAACAGGTAAAAAAAAATTGGAGTATGTCTAGCATATGGCCGCCCCCTTGGCTCCGCCCCTGCGAACAATTACTCGCCAGAATTGCATTTTTTCTTTTTTGGAGTCAAAAGGGAATATTCTACTGCGTAATTATGTAACATTTTATCATGCTTCTTATATAATTGTTTCGAAACTAATATATTATTTACATATTAAACATGCTATGAGTATTAATATGAGAAAGTTTAATATGCACCATAGTGCATAGGGAGTTCTATGCACCGCGGACTTTTTCCGAGGTATTTTTGTAAATTGACAAATCTAATTTAACCAATCTAATCTATATATTGAAATCTCATAGCAAACTAAATTTTACAATTTTTGAGATTTTATTACTATTTTTTTCGAATTTTTTAAAACCTGTCATTTTTTGAAACAAACTACTATTTACAAATTCCAAAAATGGCAGGTTTTAAAAAATTCGAAAAAAATAGTAATAAAATCTCAAAAATTATAAAATTTGGTTTGCTATGAGATTTCAATATGTAGATTAGATTGGTTAAATTAGATTTGTCAATTTACAAAAATACCCTCAAAAAAACCCGCGGTGCATAGAACTCCCTATGCACTATGGTGCATATTAAACTTTCTCGTATTAATATATCATAATACCATGTTTAACTATTTGAATATTAATCCATCACTTATTAAATTAGCATATAAACATCTGTTTTTTTTTTATATATCAACATTATAAGTATTTCAATTTCAAAACCCTGAAAGAACTGTAGAGAAAACTCAAATCGCAACGGTTGCCGTTCCTGTTTGCCATACGATTACTCTGATCTGGTCCGTCCATATGTCCTGTCTTTGACCTGTGTCTGCCCTCGTGCTTTTCTGTGCCTATTTCTTTGTTGCTTCCGTGTCTCTCTCTTTTCTTTTCTTCCTGTGTGCTTGAGGTTTTTTTCCCTTTTGCCGTATCTAATCTCATCCGTTCCTTTTTTGGACAGACCCATTGGGCTGCTTGTACTTCGCCCTCATTTCTTTGCTGCCGTTTCTTTGTTGCCTCCGTGTATTGTTCTTGCCCGTTCTTCCTGGTTGCTTAGAATTTCTTCCGATTTGCCGCATCTGATCTGATCCGTCGCCTTTTCGAACGATTCCATTCCGCTGCTTGCGCTTTCTCTCCACTCCGCTATGTACGGTGTTCCGTATCAGGCTTCGTGCGCGCTATGGAAGACCCTGGATGGTGCTGTTTGCTCTTCGTCAGGGTTGTGGTTTTCTCTTTCCTCTCTACAGTTTCCTTTCTGTTGTGTTTCTTCTGCTCTTCTTGGTTCCTTCTCCGGTAAGCGAGCTTCTTCTTTTTCTAGGACCGGTTATGTCAATTTGTTCTTATCTGATGGGGATAGGGTTTCTTTTCGATTTTTCCATGCAGGAGGCAGCACAGGCAGCAAGAGGCAGCACACAGTATGAGACAGCCGATGTCAAGGTTAGTTCATTAAGTTGGCTATAAAAATGGTGAATAATGCAAAACCAAGGTACTAAAGCATTTTTACATTTTTTTACCGTGCATTTTAGTTTCTTCATGTGTTCTGTGAAATGTTCGGGTTAAAATTGTGAGCTTGAAGAGGTCTGTTTAGGTGAGCTTGATATCAATAATTGTCGTTTCCTTTTCAATATAGTTATTGCCTGTCAGTTAGTGGATTGATCTGTATCTATTAATGTATTCGTGCATATTTATAGGAAAAAAGTGAAATTTTTGGAAGAGGCAAATGAATTTTTTATTGATAGTTCTTATCTATCGGTTTTGAATTAAAAAAGTATGAGATCGATGCTCGGGTTTGCTTTTGCTTTGCACAGATGCTCTTTTGGTTGCAGGGCTACATTTCACATGATATGATTCTTTTGTTTTCTATTTTGGTTTTCATTCTTATTACAAGATGCTTGCTATGGTTTCTCTTTCCTATACAACACTGGGGCTCAAAGTTTGTTTTGGCTGAAAAAAAAAATAGTGCTGGGTTTGTGTTCTTCTATACAGCAATGAGAGTGAGAGGTTGTTTGGGATCAGCAAAAAAAATGTTGCTACATTGAGGAGTTGTTTGTTTCTCCCCTGGCGCATCTTACAGAGAAAGAAAAGGAAGCAGCCGGCGAAGGCAGAAGGCGAATGGTTGTTCTGGATGGACGACGGCTGCTAATCAAGCATTTTCCTTCGTTTCTCCTAAGCTGGTATATGACTATTGTGATCCTTTAATATTTTATTTATAGCCGTGTTTCAGCCTATATATTCATCTCCTAATTTTTTTAGCTCCTGTAATCAATTTGCTCCTGTAATTAAGTAGTGATCCGCGCCTATTCAGAAGAAAAATTGGATGTAGTGGGATTAATTTGCTCCTGTAATCAATTTCTTTTAAGTAGTGATGAGTTCAGTTCTGTAATCAATCTGCTCCTGTAATTAAGTACTGATCCACGCCCATTCAGGAGAAAAGTTCAACTCCTGTAATCAATTTGCTCCTGCCATTTTCCTTTAATTTTCCTGCCGAGCAAAATTATATGTATTTAACCTCCTGTATTTCAGCTTATATATTCATCTCAACTTGCAGCATCGGTTTTGTGGATTAGTAGATCAGCCGCTTCGCTTCTTTTTCGGTCTGATTTTTTTTCCCTCTTTCATGTCTATTCCTTCTGTTGTTGCTTAATGTTGTCCCCTTTTGTTTAATTTATATAAATCTGCATTTTTCTTTCTCTATTTTGTTTAGCAAATGTTGATTGTGGTACTATATTGGCTTGATTTTTTTTTTTTTTTTGCTGCTTTGCAGGGAGGTTTTACATTTGCACTTCCTGATCTGTTCTCATTGCTGGCTATGTATTTTTCCATTTTCATTGCTTCAGATGGTGTTTCCTTTGCTCGATCCTATTTGATGCATATAGTGTTTTGTATTGCGTCGTTAAATGGCATTTTCCAATCAGATGTCCTTCTTAATACCATTGCTTCGATTTAAACTAAAATTATGATTTCTTCAATTATTTAACGGATAGCTTAGATGTCTCATAAAAATAATTACACTGATGGTTTAGGAATTCTGATAATTAATTTGCTCCTGAAATGACAAATCTCAGCAATAGGATGTAAACTTTGAAACATATTTTTTAGATGAAAGCAAGCTTCTTTAGTACAAAGTACAAACCAAAAAAAAAAATTATTATAAGAGGAGTCCTGATTAGCTAATTCATTGATGAAAGTTGAACGTTTAAATAATATATTAAAAGGATCATAGGATTCTTGAGGAAAGTTTGAATTACGACTGATCTGTTTTGTTCGTCTTATCATACCATGAGATTCCATTACATGTCCTTATCCTTGCAAAATTTTAAAAAATTAGTTAAAAATGTGATTAGCTCATGTATATTCTCATCATTCTTTTAAATAGTGACCGGCTACTCAGAGGATCTGAACCGTCAATTTGCACTGGGATTAATGGCAGAGCTAACCTTGATGCATGTCAAAAGTCCAGATCCATCCAATGTTGGTTTGCCAGTATCATGATTTGCAATTCTGGTCATGCTATTGCAGGTGCAGTAATGTCATACATGCACTTTCGGAAGAACCACTTTGTAAGCTGGTATTGGCTAGATATTTAGCAGGTACTGATGCAAGCTTTATGCAGTGTTTGATTTGTTTCTGTTATATAAGAGGGGCAATAAAATGATGCCTTTGCTAATTTTACCATCCATTTATTGTGATTCTGTAACCTGCTAATAATTGTCCATTTTCCTTTATTTTTTGCAGGTTTGCTTGGATCAAGCTTATGGACTTGAGAAGAATTTCTTCAATTAGCCGGGTCTCTCTCATCAGCGATGGTGCTGCTCAGTCATGCTGCCTGCTGCAAGTGATTGTTGTAGGTGATTAAAAGTTTTATATTTTTTTCCTTTTACCTTTTTTGTCTATTTGCATGCATATGTCAAAGCATTTCTATTTCAGAGTGAAATTCTATTTTCTTGGAAATATTTTTTTTCCCAAATTTTAAATTCCTTTCAATTTCAGGTATTGGAAATTTCCTTCAAAAATGTCTCTGAAGCCTTTCGATCTCACAATGGTTCACATCTGAGCACCACGAACAAGAACACAATGAAGTATGTTTTTTAATCGCTTTACATAAACAAATTTTGCTTGCAAAAATATAAGTATTGCCTTTGTAAGTGCTTTAACTAAACCTTTTTGTCTGCATTGATTTAGCCACGAATCAAGGGACAAGGCTATGGCGACACTAATGGAGGAACCACATCTGAGTTCAAACAAGTGATTATTTTGGCTTCAACAAGTTCAGGTTTTATATGGATAGTCTTATAACTTGATCTAAATATATGGACAGTTGTGATTCTTTAGAAGATGGTGCATACTTTTTTTTGGGGGTTTAATTCAGTAAGTAGATTTGTTCTGTTTACTGTTTTTACATGTCTGTAGTAAACTATAGAATTAAGTAGAGTCAACCAATAAAGGCATTATTAATATGTGAGGAAATTCTGTTATGCAGGTCTGGAATATTTAAAGACATTATTAATACGAAAAAGGTTAATAAATATTACAGAGAAAGCCTATGTTTTTGTTATGGATTCATTTTGAAATGGTTTTTTACTTAGTTTTAAGGAAATTCTGACGGAACAGTTCAAGAGTAAGAATCCTTTGCCTTTTCCCTTTCCCTATAATTTCTTAAGATATGTATCATTTTTTTACTATTTGTTTATTATCATTATCATTATCTTAATACAGCTATAGATGGGTGGCATATGGACAGGCAAGTGAAAACTGGTTTGCTATTGGTTGTGTCCTTATCTATCATGGAATACCTCGTGTTCTTTTCTTACTTCAATGCTGATGCAGTTTCAGACATAACAGTAAATTAATTATTTTATTTCTTACAATATAAACTTATTGGTTCATGGATTGGACTTTTTGCTGTCCAGCGTGTGATACTATGCCACCGACATTCATTTAATGAAAAATGTGTTTACCTTTTGTCCTATTTTCATCTATTGGCATAGCGATCTTAATCATGTGGTTGCTTAATATGCTGATAGCCTGGTACCATTAGCTAAACTTTCTAATATATATATTTTTTTATCTAATAGACAAAACCAATTTTCAAAGTAAGATGCCCTTTGATTGTGGAGTATAAAGAAGCATTGGTTGAGAAGGTCAATATATCACCTGTTGCCTTATTTGTTTGGTATAATCAGGTTTATATCATTTCTTAATGACAAATAGGTTGACTATTCATGCTTTTGTTTTGGTTTGTTTCCGTAGAAAAACTTGGGTCTTTTCATGGGGTTGCAACCGCCGATGGTAGCCATCGATTCAGGAGCGAACCAGTGCCTCAAATTCCAAGTAATTCTTTTGATCATAATTACTTATTTGCGAGTGTTGTTTTTTGCTAGATAGAACTTAGATCTGATGGAACAATATAACATCAGCATTATCTATTCAAATGATGCAATTTATACCGAAAAATTTAGTTAGTATTTCATCTCAATCCAATTGGAATATTCACCTAATGTCATTCTGGATAGTGAACATAAAGAGATTGTGTTAATGGAAAAAATAGAAGATACCATTATTCTTTATTCACTTATTTTTGTAAAAGAATGCATGTTAGAATATATTAAAAGGTATATTGAAAGGTGCATTGGCGGCTGTTAAATTGGCTTTTTGTTTGCACTTTGTGTTTGAATGATTGCTTATAAAAAAGGTACATTATTACTTTCCAGATTGCGCGACAGACCTTTGCTTATTTCAATGATTCTATGAAATTACATAAATTTACTTTGCTCGCTCAAAAATTGTTGTCGTCTGTATGATTGAGCTGTTTAGATGAAGGCATAATTTCTTTTTATGATATGGCAAGCTGTGGTTGATTATTTTTTGGTACTTTGGAATTTGATAACAGATGGTGTCAGCGTGTCATGCTGTCGTTTTTTTCCCCTCTGGACTACTTCGTTAGGTAACAACAAGACCACAATAACAACATTATACAACTCAAGGTTTTTCATTCGCTGAACTGTAGTCTGATTTTGTGAACTTGCTTTACCTTGCAATTAATTCTCTGAAGAAAATACAGCGTGCATCTGCTAACAAGCAATTAGGAAATTTTACGATTTTTTTTTTGAAAGAACTATTTACTAATTAAACCTGATTATACCAAATTTATTATCTTGCTTTTCATTTTTATTATTAATTATGTGCTTTTAGGGATTAATTAAGTGTAAGACGGATCTGTGAAATTTTTTTTCGAAGCTAATAGAAGCATGCCATGCCACCTACAAACTTGGACTATCAGTGTACTATGTACGTTTCGCTTTGATCTAACATTGGATCGATTCAAGTCAAATCTTGCTGTGAGACAACTTAATAATAATGCATTTGTGTTTGATAGATAGATTCGATCCTTCAAAATCTGGGTAAAAAAAAAATTGTAATGAAATAAATTAAAACTAATGATGCATGGTGCCTGTCCATGCTCTTTACTTATTTTTTTCCTTAAAAAAATTAAGAACAATAATAAAATGTATTCTAATTAAACATAAGGATTGCTTACATCGCGCGAAGCGAGATGCTGTAGCTAGTATATATCAATTATATAGAGATTGGCTAATGTCCTTTGGATAGGATAGAGATATTTTTCTATTCAGTTTTTGGCCATCAGATATCGTTAAGATTGGTGCACAGATTTGAATCTGTGGCTCGGATTAAAGCGCTGAGGAGAGGGACGCTATTATAATTTCTCCGTTATTTGTCGTCTCTTCCGTTAGTTGCTCTTTCTCCTCTCCTCTCCTCTCTGTATGTAAAAAAATCTGTATCTTCGAAACCAAAGAGGAAAATCGCTCAACGCTCACAAATCCTTCTCTCCTCAAACCACCGATGTCTCCCTCTCTCTCTCTCTCCTCACCTCAAATCAAAGAGCAACCCTAGGCGGAGCTCAGATCCTCTCTTTAATCACAAATGCTTGAATTTTATATGAACGAAATCCATTGATTTGAATTTTATCATGCGTCTTATATAATTGTTTCGAAACTAATATATTATTTACATATTAAACATGCTATGATTATTAATATATCATAACACCGTGTATAACTATTTGAATATTAATTCATCACTCATTAAATTAGCATATAAACATCTGTTTTTTTTTTTATATCAACATATCAATTATATAAATCTCGATATTCACTGAAAAATGCGAATATTTTTTAAAAAAAGTTCATATAATCATAACACCGACTGTAGATATTTTGGTAAATATAAAGCAAACTAATCATGCAATCCAGATAAAAAATATATTTGTTCAACAAAAAATTCCCACGAAAAGAGAAAAATTCTTTATTCTTATTTAACGATATGCATGCAATTGATATATAACTCAGATAAATTAAAATTTTCAAAATATAATTTAAACCAAACTTGTTTGGAATGGCCTACTTGCCTTGGTTCTTTGTAAATTATGATTTCTTATCCCCATCCTCTTCTTTTCATTCATTTCGGGCTTGTTTGGATGAACGGAAAGAAGAGCTATTCCCGGAAGAAGCTTCTTCTCGGAAGAAATTGGGATCCAAACAGATGGGAAGAAAGTTGGGAAGAAGGGAAATTCTCGGAAGATCATCTTCCAGCTATAAGTCGGAAGAGGGGGAAGAACAAAAATGGGAAGAGGGAAACAATAAAATAATCCCTCCACTGACCCCTTGAATGAATATAAAATTCGTTTTTATTATTTTCCAATTCCATTCCATGCACAGCACATGGCCCGTTATTTTTCCCTGATAGCATATTGACTTTTCCAACCAAAGGTCAAATTCGTTTTTAAACAAATCATGTACGGTCAAAATTATAATATTGTTATTAATTATTTTATTTTAATAATAATAATAATAATATTATGTTATTGTAATATAACAATATTAATTATTTTTATATTATTATTGTTACTTACTTTATTAGTCTAATTATTTGTATTAAATAATATTAACAATTAATTTAATAAAATTATTAATTATTTTAGCATAATAAATAAGAAAAGAATAATAAATTAAAATTAGTTGTGAAAAAATAAGGTAAATGATTATTTTATTCTTCTCTTCTATTTCTATTCTCAACTCACAATCCAAAAAACCTTTTAAAATATTATAATATTACAAAATTAATTATTTTTTTAAATATAATTATAATATTCTTATTATTTTGTTTATTATTATTAAAATAATTATTATTTTATTTTAAAATATTAAATATTAAAATAAATAAGGAAAGTACAATATTACACAAATTGGTTTGAAAAAATTAAAATGAATGATTATTTTATTTTTATTATAATATTATATTATTAATTATTTTCTATTATTATTATTATTATTTCTTATTTTATTATTCTAATTATTATCATTATTAATAAATAAACTACAACAATAAAAAAAGACAAATGAATAAACTATAAATAGATAAAAAAGGCAAATGATTATTTTAATTCATTTCTTCCATTCTTCTTTTCAACTCACCATCCAAACAACATTTCTTCGTCCCGGAATAACACTCTTCCCAAAGTTATACTCTTCCCAATATTTCTTCCTAAAATCTTTCTTCCTTCCTTATTCCTAACTCATCCAAACGAGGCCGATTCTAATTTTTTTTTAAATTTTTCATGTATAAACAGAAAATAAAAATGACTACTTATACGAATCAAATGCAGAATAAAAAACATGAAATAGTGGAGGTTGCTGTGATCGTAGAAGATTCAGAAATGAAGCGCCGTATAGGAAAAAAAAAAAAAAGAAGAGAAAATGAGTTTATTTTTCATAATTGAACTTTTCTTTTGTTGTTTGCGCAATTGCGCCTAGACAATCGAACGCAACCGCACAAAAGGTAGTGCTTTTAACTTACAAGCTTCCTTGTAGCATCCGCCTTTCGTGATGTATCAGACCTGGGTCTAGGTGTTATGATTTTCTCTATGGTAGGTTGTTTGACTTTTCACGTCCAGCAGATCCATGTCGTGATTTTCCTTTCCAAATAGTTTTTAGCTATTTTTTTTTAATTCTTTGTTTCGTAATAATGAGAAGGTGGCTGATTGTGCTTTCATAATATTCCTTCTGTTGTGTCATTGAAAATAACTTTGTCATAGTTGAAACAATTGACATTTATTGTTTTCCTTTGATTAGATCTTATTTTGTTTTAAAATGTTAATGCATAAAGGTAGGGGCTTGACCACTATTTTTATTAAAAAAAATATTTGCGGTTTTTTATTTTATTTGTAGGATAGGATAGTTTTTGTTTTGGGGCTAATTAGCTCTTGTTTAATGCGACTTGTTTTGTATAGGTTTTTAAATTAATTAATGATACGAGATAAATGTAGATATCTTGCGTGTTCTTTTTTTCATTATATTTATTGTTGTTTTGTTTTCTTTTTTTTTTCCTTGTGTTTTGCCGACCAAAATTTGAAAACAAGTAATGATTACTTGAAGAGAAGTTCAGCGTTGTCTTTTTTTTTTTTTTTATCCTACTTAAAATATCACTTATTTCTGATCGCATATGTGTGATCGTTTTATAAATAGATAATTCGGCTTAACGCGTTTATAAAATGTATTATTAGATGAGAGGGTGTAACGCGTTTATAAAATGCATTATTCCTTGGTTCTTATTAAAAAAAATAAACGTTAGTTCCTATTAAAATTTTTGAATATATAATTTTTATTATAATATTTGCTGGAGGCACCCACACAAGATTTAACGCGTGTTGATACTAATATGTAACGAATTTCTATCGCAAAAATTTATATTTATTTTAATTATCCAATATTTTTTGTGTTTTTTATGTATTAGACATTTTATTTTCTTAAAGATCACATGAATGAATATCACTTACTATTTAAATATGAATATTTGAAATAAAGGTAATTCAAAGAGTTGACAAGTTATATATTAAAGCATGAGGCTATCTAGGAAATGTCGTCTGAAAAGAAATAATTTATTTGAGAAAGAACGATGAAAATATCCTTTTCATTTCTTTAATTAACGCTTCTTAATTCAAGTTCCAGTTGAAAATGTGAAGAGCATTTTGGTCTAAAAAGAAGTGAATCTCTAATCTTAGATCTGTGTATGAAGCAATTCCCATATATATGAGGGTAGTGTCGGAAATTTTTTAAAAAAAGTATGTGTTTCCGGACCATGTTTGAATGTTGCCCGGATAAGCGTCCGGGAGATGAAGCGTCGCGGCGAGAAAGGGAAATGGAGAAAAAAAGAAAAGAAAAGTAAAAGTCTATGGAAAATGGTAGTTTTCTTTTTAATGGTGGGCAAGTATTGTTTTTTATTTATATAAAATGAATGGTAACTGGTAAGCAAGTGGAAATTTAAATGGAGGTAGAATTAATTTAATGGTGCTTGGAGTTGGTAAATTTATGGGAAATAGAGCATCATATGAGTTCGTTCAAATATCCCCTCATTAATGCATGGTTAATAAATTAATATTACAAGTTACAAATTTAAATCATGATTATAACAGGTCTCTCGCTCTGCGCCGCATACTTAGGAAATAGCTTAAACAGTTGTATCTGAGGGTCCAGTAATTACACATTAATCTGAAAAAAAATAGTTATATTTGTTTAATTCGCGGCCTACAAGAAAAGAAGGCGTTTGATAATGGTTATATTTGTTTATTTTGTCCTTTAGCATTCAAAGTGGTTATTTGTTTATTTTATTTGTGGCTAACTCAATTCTACACAGAATCTTCTGCTTTCTAGCCTTCTAGGCTGAAGGCTTATACCGAAATTTTTTTATATAGGAATTATCTAAAATAAATGTACGAACATAGGAATACATATTGTAGAGTTACGAAAATAGGAACCAATTTTAGCATAGCAGAGCCTAATTTCTTCTCTCTCCCTCGATTCGCGTGCACGGAGAAAGTTTAGACTTAAGAGTATTTTTGAGAATTCACATAAAATATAAAGAAGAATTCTGTGATGTCAGAATTTTAAATTATAAATAACTAGAATAATTCTAATTTTTTTAAATATATTGAACATTACTTGATTTATAGAACTTTAAAACCTTCGTCATATTGCAAAATTTATTCATGTTTATGGAAAAGTTGGGACATTAAACATAGTGTAGGATTTTTTTTGAGTGCGAAACTCAATGAGTTTAAAAAATTTTGTAGATTTTTGTCTTTATAGAATTATTATTTTGTAGAAATTTCAAGAAATATAATAGGATTTATGTGGAATTACTTCAATTTTTTTACTTTTACGAGATTTGTAAAAAGTATCATAAGATTATAAAGCCTATGAAATTTCTTCAATGAGATTAATAGAATTTTGAGAATGATGTAGAACTTTTTTTTTAGTGTCATTTTACATTTTTGTTGATGTTTCTATTATAGTTATTTTAGTGTAAAATTTTTAAAAAAATATTGATGTGCGTCACTAAAAGTTTTGTGAAAAATTTTGCAAAACTTTATGCTTTTCAAGTTTTCTACGGCATCTAATCATCTATCAAACTTTCCAATTTGATATTTTTCAAATTTTATAAAAAATGCCTATGACAAAAAAAAAAGCAATAATCCTAGATAAAACCAAAGTAAATTCTACATTATCCTAAAATAAAATAAAATTCTAATAGAATCTATCAAAATAATTCTATGGGATTTATAATTTTATGTGTTGTCATATAAATCTCATAAAATTATTAATTTAAATGTTGAATGATTTTTAACAAAATAGTTTTATGAATAATTCTATAAATCAATTAATGTCATAATTTAAATTTCTATAGCTTATATTCATATCCTTCTATGACAATAATCATTATATTTCATTGGAAAATGATTTGGGAAATATCTTTAAGCAATTAAAAATGAATTGGAACCTCAGTAGAAATATAAATGGAGCTCTTGTGAACAAGGGTAAAAGGACAAAAGTATGTGCATTGGTGCCGTACATGGGTTCCTATTTCCGTAAATTCCTAGTACATATTCCTATTTTCGTATATTTCTTTTATATGATTCCTATCTTACAAAATTTCGGAGGCTTATATCCACTACTTAATACGACATCACCAAAAGATATTCCAAAGAAAAATAAAACGTTCCCAAGATTAGAGAAAAAGCATAAATCATAAATGGTTCCCCATGTCCCAACACAAACTGACGACGCTCTGTCCCGAGGTACCTCGGGTGAGGTACCCTCGTCACAAACTTTATTCAAGTTGAAATCATTGATCATATGACGAGTTCTAAGTTTTAATTAATAATTAATAGTATCTTGTAAATATAATCAAGGACTAAAACTGGCCTTTGTTTTTTCTTATAAATATATATTTTTTAATATGGAGTGGCGTATCTATTATCTGTATGTTTTCTTAGAGATATTAGCAAATGTAAAATGCTAGGAAGCGAATTTTCGCCCTTATAAAATATTTGAACTTATCTAGCCAACGTGATTTAATTTGTACCTGACCAAATTGGAAATAATTCCAGCATAAGTAGTTGAGAATAAAACCAGCAATATGCAAAAAGATGTCAAGTAGCACTTGCAATTGAACATTACCAACACAAAAGATTACATAAAACAATCCCAAGAATTAACAGTGCAAAGCGACGTGAATAATAGACAAATAAACAAACTAAATATTGGCTCACTAAATCCTACGCATTCTTGAGCCAAACGCCAATAACAACATGTTGTGATTTGTGAACACTAATAGTTCAAATAATAGAACAAAAGGACCTGATTAAACATTTAAACTACAACATACAGAATCCTAACAAGATGTTTTTCATATGAAGCACTTCGTTGTGAAAGCAAACAATTAGTTATATCTTTGCTTTTTCCAATTCATGATGTAGCAAAAATCATCATTGTCTCGAGCAGAGTCATTCAAAGACTTCAACATGGAGGGGTATTGTTGCATTAACTGCACGTACTCAGACTTTAGTGCCAGCTGCACGAGGATTTCAGGCTCAGAAGCAGAACCAAGGCAAGCATTCTTCAGCTCCTGACAGTTATGCTCCTCTGCTAGAGCTAATGAACTGATTAGTGTATCCAATGTGATGTTCCTTATTAGAACTTCTTCACAAATCATCTTCAATCCTTCCAGCCCATATCTATCAGCAGCTTTGAGCAAATGTTGAACCTGTGTAACCAAGGGGGTATCTTCATCAGGCATATCAAGGACTGAGTCGGTGTAGATGAAATGAAGCAAAGCCTTGAAAATCACTGGCTTTATTTCCTTGATCTGTATTCTTTTCATGTTGCTCTCAGCCATCCCCCGCAAGAATTCAGCCTTAAAAACTGGAGAGCGAACAGAAAGTATTGATTTGTGAGCAGTGAAAATCTCTCCACCAACTTCAAAGGTTATATCAGCCATTTCTTTGTTTTCCGGAAGCTCAGCAAACTGTTCATTAACGGTGAAGGGGACAATACCAGTAACCAATTGTTTTGGAACTTCCTCATGGGAATTATTACTTTGGATAGTCACACTGAAAAAAAGTGTGATATAATCATCCTTCAAAAATTCAGTCTCTAAATCTGATTTGCCTATGAAGTCCATGAACCAATATTTCTCACAAGCAGGTGAAAATGTGAAAATTGACCTGTCACTTGCCTTTGAGGCAGGCTTTCCATGCTTGTCTAAAAAAACGAACCCAAAAGAAGCAGTCACTGCTGATATGCACTGGATTACAAAAGTTAGCTTTATGAAACTACCTTTTGACCCTTGTGGGTAATAAAGGATGTTACAATTGTGACCAGCTACTGAGAAAGTGGGAGAGGTGATGCTTCTGCCAGAAGGCAAGTCCTTGGTTTCTGAGTAACAGCATTTGAATTGGTGAGTTGCAGTCTCTGCCATGCTCAGAAAGCCTGTAACTGTGTTGGGTGTGCTCCAATTCATTTCTTGATGGATCAGCAAGGCCAGCACAAATAGGAATCTACAGCATAGGAAGAAGTATCGTAACCTATCGAACAAGAAGAGAGATAAGTTAAAAAAAAAAAATAAACGGCATATTTTGTTACAGAGTAAGCAGTGGTTAAAGATGGCTTTTCATCAAACATGAGTTCTTCTAATTATATGAACAGACCATCTCCATATGTATTATGTTACTCAACTATCAACTCTATTGCATGTAAGAATAAGGAATGCAAGAACTCTATACTGAAAAAAAACAGCTTTTTTCATTTACCTTCAAATAAACTATATATACATGTTCTTGGAATTTTTTGAGGATTTTGGTTGTCATGAAATTCAAATATTCAATATTGAGCAATTCCATATTAAATGACATGATCAACAATAAGATAAACCTCATATTAAACATCATAATTTGGAGTACAAAATATTTATCAATGTATATACTTCCTAATTTAAATATCCCCAAATCCAGCGACGTAATCTCTCCTCAAGGGTTAGTATTGTCTCCACTGATTTCCCCTCCTTTCCCCTTTAAAGCCTTTAAAGTAGATCAACTTTTTTAGATACCATTTATAATTTAGTGTATATGTTGTGAAAGAATAACAACTTTTGCAAACTTTCAATGGTTTAACAGTAATTATCTTGTACATAATGCAAGAAAACAAAAAATGATACAAAAGAGCGAGAGAAGTACCTGTGATAATCTCCTTAGTTTCCTCAGACTTGGGATTAAGCTCTAAACTTTGAAATGCTCTAAGGGATTTATAGGAAAATCTTGGGAGTACGTAATGGTGATGGAAAAGGAGCAATATATCGGAGGTAAAAAAGGGGAGAGAAGTTGGAAAGCCACACCAGGATTCGAGGTTGGGCTACTACATTAATGTGGGAACACTGTATTGTATACCAGACAGAGAATTGTACAAGAGACAGCTTATGTAAGTATGTAACTGCGTTCCCCTTGGAAAACCGAGATTCGGTCACAATACTATGAGTAAACAAATTTCATGACAAGAGAGGGTCCATGGAATTATCGATATTTTTTCCCTTATTACAAGAGAGGGCGTGCGCCAAGGAAGGAAAAGGGAGAGTGTGCGGTTGGATTGCGGGAAATTGGAATTGCAGTTATCACATCTATTTTTTTCTTTTTTTTTCTCTTGATATATATACTTGGAAACCTTTCTTTTCATTTTTCCCTTCGTTTTACCAAAACACTAGTCGAATCTTCTCCATCCATCTTGATATTTTTTTCCTCAAAGAAAGATAACACTATAACATTACAAATTTGATTGAAATATTTAATAAAAATATTTACAAAATTGTGTACATATGTATTCCGCATTTTTTTTGATTTAAAAAAGTCAGTTAATTCGATGAGATTTTTTTTCTAGGTTTGAATGAATGCACCAAATCTGATTTAACGCGTGCATTTAAATTAAATATGGGTAACCTTGTGAAAGTTATAAATAAAATTTATGCACTTACAACATGAGAAAGTAATCATCTTGCCCTTGCAAAACCAACAAACATCCAAATGACCTAACTAGCACTATTTCGTAGAAGTTTATTTTGTTTCTCCAGTATTTATTTATTTTTTTGAAGGTCGGTGATTGCCGGTTGAAATTTTATTAAAAAAAGAGTCATTAATTTACATCACCAGTACATAAAAAAACCTGGTTCCGAAAGAAGAGAATTCAACTCCTAATCTTCCCAGAAAACGTCTTCATTGATGAAATTCTGCAATCTCCTGAACTACAATCTCTCATGTTTTTCTATTTCTGTTGAGTTATATTTAGAATTATCTTTTATCTATGGTATTGGATTATTTATAGAAGTCTAGGGTCATATTTGTAAAAGAGCAATTTTTTTATTAATATAAAAAGGGAGCCTCTGTACAGAGGTCATTATCCTTTGCTTTTAACCTAATTCTCCTCTCTAATTAAACATGGTATCAGAGCCCGTCTGACGACGGCGCTGCCTCTCTTCTCTTCCGCCTAACCTCTTTTTCTTCCGCTCAAAACTTTTCTGATTCATCCAAAATTTCTGCTCTCTCTCTCTCTCGCGCGTGGTAGACCGCGCAAACACCGCTGCTCTCCTTCTCGAGTGCGCACTGTGAACCGTGATTGTGGACCGGAGAACAGAAGCAGCTCAGCTCTGTGGATCGCGATAGTGGACCGAAGGCCAGAAACATTCTCACGCCGCACCGTAAGCCGCGACTGTGGACCACCAGGAGCTGTGCTGTGGACCGTGCATAGACCAGCCCTCAGGTCTCCTTGGATGAGCCGCGCGTGGACCAAGGATCTTCTGCCACCTCTGTGTTGTGTTGCTCTCTGCATGTCTTCTCTTGTTTCAGGTGTTCTCTCTCTAAATCTTTTGTAGATCTGCTTTGGTAAATGCTAAAACCGTGATCGTGTGCGTCCGCACGGCATGTGTTTGAAAATTGTGGATCTCGTCCTCTAGTTGTGTTTGTGTTTGAGATACAGACTTGGTAGTTAAGATGGGTGAACCTGTGACTTCTAAGAATTTACAGGCCGTTATGGAAAATATGGCCAAATTGTTAAATGTGAAGTTTGAGGAGAACGCATCCGGTAGGACCTCAGGATCTGTTTCAGAGTCACAGATGGTACAGAAGATAGAGCTGTTACCTAATGATGTCAAACTTGAGGGGACGAGTGATATTTCTTATTTTTATACTCATTTTGACCATGCTTGGCACCAAAATTACACTCAAACCAATGCAATTATCTCATAATTAACTGTGATTTCCAGGATATTGGTACTGCCGCTGCTTCTTATTTATTTTGTAGAACTTTCGTGAAAATTGAAGATGAGACACGACGAGCAAGAGGAATTGAAGCCTAACCCATAACCAGACGACTCATTCCTGGATCACAGACGCATGACATAGACCAGGAAAGATCCACAAGTACCAAGGAAAATCAGATTTTCCATGGAGGCCCGAGTTCCAGCCCAAACCTCAGAAACAGAGCGACATTTCGGTCCGAAATCCACAGATTTCGGTCCGAAATTTATATATGGAAGGTGAAATTTGGTAATTCTGCAAGAAAGAAAAGGCTCTCTCTTGCCCTCGCCACCTTCTGGACTTCCCCTGAGTATTTCTATGCGTGATTGACAGGCAGACAGACATCCTACTTTCTCCTACATAGTTTTCCACCTCTTGCACAAGTGTTTTTGGCTCTTTCCACGAAGTTTGAAGGCAAGGCAGCGGAGTTTGGACACGGCGGCAGCAATCCAGATCTGTTCTCCATCGACTTCTGACCATAGAAGAAGAAGTAAAGCATAGGGGCTATTTGGTTAACTCTTTCATGACTTTATCTTGTTATTCTATGGGTTTATTTGTTGTTTTATGCATGATACTTGTTGTTATTTGCAGTTTGAATATGTTAGGCTAAATTTTAATATGTCTTAAGGTTATGTAGTAGTTTAATTTGGTATTTGTTATGGTTTGATGAGATACGATTACGTTATGTGATGTTGATGTGTTGAGATATTATTTTTATGTTTGGTTATGTTTATGATTTGTTTGATTGTTTACCTATGGATGAACTGCAGCGTCTTTAGGTTATTAAACTAGAATAGATCGTAAAATTACTGAGTACTTGAGGTAAACCATTCACTCGAAAGAGGGGTTGACTAATCGACCGAAAGGTGTAGTTTCTACTGATCCGAAAGGACTTAGATATCTCTGGAATTCCAACACAAAGACCTTAATTGACTAAATTCCAACACGAAAGTTTAGGACTAGTCGGTTACGTGGTAAAAGTCGAGTTCCTTACCAAGTCCAATCCAAAATCGCGACAGCTGAGGCTAGGATTTAGGTCTGGTCGACAACTAACATTCACATAACTTAGCCAAAAATTATCAAACCAAAACAGAGAGTCTGGTGTGAATTTCGGCACAACGATCTATAAATTTCGGTCTGAAATTTCCTCTGTTACGCGCGAAAGTGAGTAGCATCGACGCTCCAGAGCCAAATTAAATGAGTCCAAACCCTTAGGATATTTTTATTGCATCTGTTTGAGTCCATAAAAATATAAAAATCAACCCAAAATATTTTATTATTAGTTTCTTCAATTTTAATTGTTATTTAAAGTTGCCTTTTTAAACCAAAACTTCACAAAAATTATTCTGTCTAGCTTTTAAGAATAATTAAGTCCGGTAATTATTTTTATTGTCCCTGTGGATCGACCCTTAGTTTTGCCCAACGACTAGTAGGGTAGAACGAAGGAATATAAATTCATTTGACTTAGGTTCTGAAACCTCTATCAACGAGAAATTATTTGAGTTGGTCTCGAAGGGCGTTGCTGAACCTTCAGATGAAAGGACTTGAAGGGTATGTGAATGGAGAGTGCAGTGAACCTGTTGACAAGTTGGGTAGTATGGACAAAACGAGTGCTGAGTGGATAAGATCGAGTCATATGAATTCTCTGGTGGTTTCTTGATTGTTGATATCTGTGTCTCCAACCATGCTGGAATGATAGAGTCCATCAGAATCGCAACAGATATCTGGAAGATGTTGGCTAAGATGTACTCTGGAGCTGGGAGTGTGATGATGATGTTGGATGTGGAAGAAAGAATGGATGCTACTGTTCAGGGGGAGAAATCAGTCCTTGAGTATGCAGCAGAATTGCATCGTTTATGGGCTGATTTGGATCACTATGATCCTTTGTCACTAAAAGATCCAACATATGTTCTTTGTGGAATGCAATATCTTGAAAGAAGACGCATGGCTCGCTTCTTGAAGGGTCTGAACTCAAAATTTGAGGCTAGAAGGGCGGCAATATGTCATTTGCCATCTCTCCCATCGTTGAATGAGGTTATTGCTTCGATGGAAGAAGAAGAGATCAGACAGAAGGTGATGGCATCTGAAACCTCACCTATGGTTCGCTCGGCAATGGCAGTTCCTGGAGCCCAAATCAGAGATGACAGAGATTGTTTTAATTGTGGACAGAAAGGACACCTCAGTTTCAATTGTCCTGCGCCTCGCAGATCTGGAGGTAGCCGAGGAGGTGGAGGACAGAGAGGTGGATATGGTGGTCGCGGACGTGGAAATGGATACAGGGGACGAGGAACTCGAGGACGTGGAGGTCGAGGTGTTGCTCATCTTGCTGTGACAGAGGAGCCCCAAGCTGCGACAGAGGTGACTGGAGCTGAACTGATAGAGCTGGAGGAACTGCGTCGGTTCAAGTCTCAAGTTGAGAACTCTAAGGGAAATGGACAAATCTCGGATGAGTTTGATGATAATGCCTACTTCGGTAATGTTGCTTGTTATGCACATATGACTAAAGGTATTCAGGCACAGGCTTTTGCATCTACTAAATCGTATGTAGATTGGATTATAGATTCAGGTGCATCTAGTCATATAACATGGTCATCCAATGAATTTGTAGAATGTTGTCCTAGTCAACAAATACAACCAGATACAGTTCAAACAGCTGATGGTACATCCCAATCTGTCAAGGGTATTGGTTCAGTCTATTGTAATTCTTCTATTACCCTACCATCAGTGTTGCATGTTTCTTCTTTTCCTGTTAATTTACTCTCTGTTAGCTCATTAATTGATCAATTGAATTGCACTACTTTTTTTATCAAAATACATGTTTGATTCAGGAAAAGGAAACGGGGAGGAGACTTGGGAATGGCAACAGACATGATGGACTTTGGTATTTGGATAAGGAGGCTGCTATGCTCGTTGCTGCTATTGGTAAAGGAGCGGAAGCAGAGGCCATGCTACAGCATAATAGACTAGGGCATTTATCTTTTGAAAGTTTGAATAAATTGGAGTCAAATTTGATGAATAAAGTAGATAGGGATAAACTATTTTGTGATGCTTGTGAACTTGGAAAACATACTCGTTCTAGTTATAAAATGATTGGTTTAAGAAGTTTGGAGCCTTTTGCACTTGTTCATTCTGATATTTGGGGACCATGTCCTACTATTTCTGTTAGTGGATTTAGATGGTTTGTTACCTTTATTGATTGTTACTCACGCATGACTTGGATATACATGATGAAACAGAAATCTGAAGTACTCAAATGCTTTAGAGATTTATGTGCTTGTGTGAAAACCCAATTTGGAGTACAGGTGAAGATCGTTCGAACAGATAATGGAACTGAGTATGTCAACAAAGAATTTGCCAATTTTGTGTCTGAGCAAGGTATCCTCCATCAAACTACTTGTCCAGATACTCCAGCACAAAATGGAGTGGCGGAGCGCAAGAACAGGCATCTATTGGAGGTGACACGTTCATTAATGCTGAGGATGAACGTACCGAAGTTTCTGTGGAGTGAAGCAATTCTAACAGCAACCTATCTGATCAATAGGATGCCATCAAGAGTGTTAGGAATGAAGACACCACGAGAGGTGCTATTTGGCTCTAATGATTTTGTTGTTCCGCCCAAGATGTTCGAATGCGTGTGCTATGTAAGAGATCATAGATTGACAGTAGGAAAGCTAGACCCGCGGGCGGTTAAATGCCTCTTCATAGGTTATCCCTCAAGTCAGAAAGGATATAGGTGTTGGTGTCCTACTGAAAGAAGGATCTTTGTTAGTATGGATGTGATTTTTCGAGAATCTGAACCATACTATGGAGAAAAGACAGAGTTAGGCTCATTGTTCGAAGATGACTCTACCAGTGTTGGTAGAGAGGGGGAGAATGAGGAGAATAAAATTATAATTGGCGGTTTTCCATGTCCTTTGTCGGGACCGAGTGGTGATAGCAATCTGAGTGATGATGGGGATTGTGGTAATGATGGTGATAGCAACCCGAGTGGGAGTGGTGAAAATGAGAAACAGGGGGAGCTGATAGTATATAAAAGAAGACCAAAACAGCCTGAGCAGCACGAGCAGCCTGAATTGCCAGTTCCATTGAATGCCAATGTCCCAAGTAGCTCCTCCCCAAGTCCTTCCTCAGATTCTCACTCAGAGTTGATACATAACAATTCTCCTCAAATTCCACTTCGTAGAACATCTAGGGTTAATGCTGGAAAACCTCCTGTTAAGTATGGAAATTGGGGAAATGATATTGCAAATTACATTTCATATGCATCTGTTTCACCAACATATAAGTCATTTCTTGCATCTCTAGATTTTGTGCCTGTACCTAACACATGGCAGGTAGCTAAGCAAAATTCCAGATGGCTCAGTGCCATGCAGGAAGAACTTCAGGCATTGAAGAAAAATGACACGTGAGAGTTGGCACCTTTACCGGTTGGAAAGCGCGCTATTGGTTGCAAAGGGTGTACACTGTCAAGCAAACTCCAGAAGACAAGATTGATAGGTACAAAGCCTGACTGGTTCCAAAAGGATACAGTCAGACTTATGGCATCGACTATGATGAGACCTTTGCTCCTGTTGCAAAAATGAGCACTGTGAGAATGTTGGTGTCGTGCGCTGCCAACTTCAATTGGCCACTACACCAGTTGGATGTCAAGAATGCTTTCTTGCATGGAGATCTTTAAGAAGAGGTGTACATGGAGATTCCACCTGAATTTGCTACTCCACAATCAGCTGGGAAGGTATGCAAACTCAAGAAGTCATTGTATGGGCTAAAACAGTCTCCGAGAGCATGGTTTGATAGGTTCAAACTTGCAGTCTGTGGCATGGGATACAAGCAGTGCAATGGAGATCATATTGTATTCTACAGACACTTAAAAGGTCGTATCACTATCCTGACTGTTTATGTTGATGATATTGTGATTACTGGAGACGATGCTGAGGAGATCATGAGGCTAAAAGAAAACCTCGGAAAGGAATTCGAAGTCAAGGATTTGGGACAATTGAAATATTTTCTTGGGATTGAAATTGCTAGGTCGAGAACGGGTATAGTGTTTTCTCAGCGAAAGTATGCACTGAATCTTCTTTCAGAGACAGGGATGCTGGGCTGTAGGGTTGCCCTTACTCCTATCGAGTCAAATTAGAAGTTGTGTGCTGAGGGAGGTGACTTAGTGGACAAGGAGCAGTACCAAAGATTAGTTGGTAAGGTCATTTATCTATGCCACACTAGACCTGATATTTCTCATGCAGTGAGTGTGGTGAGTAGATACATGCATGATCCGAGAGAACAACATTTGGATGCTGTTCACAGAATTCTCAGATATATCAAGGGGAGTCCCGGAAATGGACTGTGGTTCAGAAGTCATGGGCATCTGAAAGTTGAAGGCTATTGTGATGCTGACTGGGCATGTTGCGTGGATGATCGTAGATCCACCACAAGATATTGTGTGTTTGTTGGAGGCAACCTTGTGGCTTGGCGGAGTAAGAAGTAAGATGTGGTGGCTAGATCTACAGCTGAGGCTAAGTACAGGGATATGGCACTCAGCCTATGTGAGTTGATGTGGGTAAGATATCTCCTATCTGAGTTGCGCGTGTTTCGAGGAGATTCTTTACTACTTCGGTGTGACAACAAGTCAGCAATCAATATTGCAAACAATCCAGTTCAGCATGATCGTACTAAACATGTGGAGATTAATCGTTTCTCATTAAAGAACAACTAAATAATGGAGTGCTGACCTTGAACTATGTGAAATCAGAAGAACAGTTGGCTGATTGTCTAACCAAGGGTTTGGGTTATAAGCAGTTTGAGAGTTCTTGTAACAAGATGGAGATGATTGATATCTATCGCCCATCTTGAGGGAGATTGTTGAGTTATATTTTGAATTATCTTTTATCTATGGTATTGGATTATTTATAGAAGTCTAGGGTCATATTTGTAAAAGAGCAACTTTTTTATTAATATAAAAAGGGAGCCTCTGTACAGAGGTCATTATCCCTTGCTTTTAACGTAATTCTCCTCTCTAATTAAACAATTTTCAAATTTACTGAACAAACTTTCTCTCCTATTCTGTGTTGAAAAGTTGCCAAAGATTAAATATGAATAATTTTAAGAAAAACCCAGGTAATATACTAGCTAAATGCCAGATTAACGACTTAATGTGAACTCTTATCAACTTAATTGGCAGAATACACTTGGTCATTCAAACCTGAAAATATTAATCTTTGTTGCTTCTGCTAATGTTGTTACTGCAGATATTTGTTGTTGTTGCCGCCCACCACCACTGCCAGCACCTTTACTTGTTGCTTTGTTTTGAATGAGGAACCAGAGCCATCAATTACAATTAAGAAAATGTCTAAGACACAAAAACTATTAAAATTATTCGGATTTATATTATTATAACATCACACTAAAGATCCAGAGCCAAAAATATCAAACAGAATTATACCATCCATATTCAACAACATATCATCAACACTAATAGCCCAAATAATTGGACAAAAGGGTCTGATTTAACTACAACACACAAAATCCTAATTAGATGCAGTTCATAAGAAGTTAATTGATTCTTTTTGTTTTCAAAACAAGGCTGCTAAAATCAGTATGATCTCTAGCATGTTCACCAAAATTCTTTAGCAGGAAGGGCTGGGAATGCATCAACTCTACATACTCAGCTTTTGGTGCCAGCTGGATGAGGTTTTCAGGCATACAAGCAAAATCAAAGCAAACATCCTTCAGTTCAGTACAATTGTGCTCCTCAGCTAAAGCTAAGCTACTAATTACTGTATCCACTGAGACATTCCTCATTAATTCCTCTTCACAAACAGCCTTCAACCCATCCATCGCATATGTATCAGCAGCTTTGTATAATTGTTGAACTTGTGTCACAATTGGGACATCTTTATCTGACATATGAGGTAGCGAGTCGGAGTATATGAAATGAAGCATAGCCTTAAAAATCTCGGGCATTATATTTTTTATCTGTATGCTTTTCAATTTGCTCTCAGACATCCTGCCGAAGAATTCAGCCTTAAAAACCGAAGAGCGAGCAGATAATACGAGCAGTAAAAATCTCCCCATTCACGTCAAAGGTTACATCAGCCATCTCTTTGTTCTCCAAAAGCTTGGTAAAATGTTCATTAATGCTGAATGGGAATATACCATTAACAAACTGTTTTGGCACTTCCTTGCAGGGTGAATCACTCGTTATCGTCAGACTGAATACAAGTGTAAAATAATCATCCTTTACAAATTCAGCCTCTAAATCAGATCTCTTTATGATATCTTTGATACCAAATTTCGTACATTTAGGTGAAAATTTGAAAGTTGTCCTGTCACTTGCCTTTGAGGAAGATCTGCTATTCTTGTCCAAAAAACTGTAAGAAAAAGAAACAGTCACTGCTGATTTGCAACCGAGTACCAAAATCAGGCATACGGAATTAGGATCACTCACTAAACCTTGTGGGTAATAAAGAATATTGCAGTTGTAACCAGCTACAGAGAAAGTGGGAGAGCAGATGCTTCGACCAGCAGGTAAGATCTTGGTTTTTGAGTAACTGATTTTGAATTGGTGAGTTGCAGTCACCCCCACGCTCACAAAGTCTGCAACTGTGTTAGGATTCTCCAAAGACATCTCTTGAGCCAATAGATGCAATCAGATAAAAAGCTTGAGAAAAGAAAAATATCAGGTTTAGCAACTTAGCAAAAACAAAAATAGAAGTGAAAAATAGTTACAACGGCAGTGGTCAAAGATGGTTTTGTTATGAGCATGATTTCTTCTGGTGATATCAATGGACCATCTATATGAGCAAACTAAAACAACTATTCACACCTCTCTATTGTGCATAAAAATTACTATGCTAGAAGCTTTTGTGCATTAGCTTTCATCACAATAATTTACCTTCCTTTTTCTTTATTTTTTTTTTCAAATTTCCGAATGATTTCAATTGCCCGTGAATTCAAATACTGAATATCGATCACTTTAATGTGAAATTAAATAATCAGAGAGACAATATGCCTCATTGAAAAAAATCCGAATTTGGCCTAGATTTATTTACCAATATGTTTACTTTGATAGCTTCTACTAAGTTTCTCTAAAAAAGAAAAACTATTCACCCGATGATGTTTACTATATTGAAAATCGAATTACTTAACAATATGTTTACTATATTATCTCTACTACTCATCATTGTCTACTCTAACTTACCCAGTTACCCTCCCCTCCAACCCTTAATATTACATGAAACATTTCAGCAATTCGCAGAAATTGCAGGTTGGAAAAGCAAAACCACATCCTCCGCAAAATTTCAATATATACAAAACTATTTTTCTGCTTATCATTGTTTCTGATCAATTTATTTTGTACATGATACAAGAGAAAAGGAATACCTATGATAATCTCTTTAGTTCCCACAGACTTCTACAAGTTTGAAATCATGTCGCCCATTCAGCGAAGGTGAGATCCTCAAGGGATTTACAAGAAAAGTTAAAGGGTAAGCAATGGAAATGAAAATGGAAAGGAGCAATACATGTTAGGTATGAAATAAGAAGGATTTGGAATGCCAAAGCAGCAGGCCTACAAGTACACCTAGAATCCAGGAAATCATCACCCAAATAGTTAGACGCTAATTTTTACATGACTTTTTCTTTCAGACAAAACTTGGTAACAGTTTTTAATTTTTAATATTTTACATTTGACACTGGATACGTTTTTCACACTTCTAAATTTGGAAATAAAATTTTTGTCACTTGTCAGTGAAAATAGACTTTATTTTCTATATTCCTACAATGAATAGAGAATAAATAATATAGTGTAAGCTCATGATTTTTGACACTACACTTCTATTCCTACAATATTATACATTTCGTTTTCCCGTACGGCAGATTTGTTGCCGTACGCGTACCGGGTATACCACGTATACGCGTACCAACCACTCACATGACGCCACGTGTCAGATGAAGGCACGCTTAAAAGGTTGGATTGAATACAAACCAGCCACATTGGATCTGACAACACTTTCCCGCACAACAGGCGTGCAAAGGCATATGCCACACTGGATGTATTAATCCTTGCGTTACTACTACCTATACAGTCCGGTTTTGGTTAAGTTTCCCTTATGGGACTAACCAGCAACTGAAATCCGGACAAAAATAATCACAATTGTGCTCTCCATTCAATAAATTATGGACATCTCCATTTCTCTATTCAGAAAAAATATAGTTTTATTTTTTTATTGTTTGAAGGTCTTTGAAAATTGAAAAACCATTTGGCTATGAAAATTTATACACATGCTTACAGATATATAAGAAACTCCATGATATAATATTTTCTAATTATAGAATCATAAAATATTTTACATAATTTTTAAAATATCATAAAATTTTATCTCCATAATAATTTATCTTTATAATATTTTGAAAGCCTTACTAAATTATTTTTTTGTATGAAATTTTATAGGATTTCTCACAAATTCATTCTCAATTTTTCAGATCATTCTATCATATTTATATATATTTTTTCACGATCCAAATTGTATAGAAAAATAATTCGTGCAACATGTGAAAAAAAACACTAGTATAATTATAAATGTACAAAAATTCAAATAAATATATCACCTACTCTTATCATATTTAAAAAATTTTAAAATATAATATATTATATGTATATATATTGCCGTACCCTCACCGGAGATTTTTGAAAATTTTCGTACCGCCGTACCCGTACCGTACCTGGTACGGTACTCGTACCCGTATTCATGCAACCTAGGATACCGATAATAACTATTATATTAATTTTTTTTTCTAGTAAAATATCGTCATCATTATCTAAACAGAGCACCAAACTACGAAAGGTTGTGAGCTTTGCAAATTAATAAATTTGGTTTGAGTTTGTTCTACATTATTATTTATTTATTTCATTCTTGGCTGAGTTTTTTCAAATTCCTTCTAATAATTATGTGTTCCATGTAAAAAATTGATTAAAAACTGACTTGTGTTATTCAAACCTAAACCCATCTACAGTAGATTCCCATCTAGCTTGGATGGTAATGTACAATATACAGAGTTCGGTAAAAGTGACAAGTGTTATGCTTTTCTTTTTATATAAAGAATAAATTCAAATTCACCAACGCAAAAGAGAAACTTAATATCAAAGATTTGATGTCATGCGTTTGTGACTCGGCCTCTCTACTTTATATATAGATTTAGCTAATGCAATATGCTAGGATGCAGTGCAGACTAGTTGACATCAAGCTCTTACCACTAGATAAAAAAAAACAATAATTTCAAAAGCAAGTTTCTGATTCACTATTAACGACTGAAGGAAATTTCTCCTTCGAATAGAAATTGATCCCTCCAACCGGAAAATAATATTATCGTTGTTGGTTTCTAGTAAATTTTATTCTTATTTGTTGCCGCCATAGCCTTTTTTTCTTTTTTCATTCTGAATGAGGTACCAGAGCCATCCGTTACAATTAAGAAAATGTCATAAGACGCACAAACCAAATCATCAGAATATTTAAATTATCACAACACCATGATTTAATTGATCCTAAGTCCTAACAGATGAAATTGGAAATTATTCTTCATAATTACTTATGAAGAATAAAATTAAAAAACAACCAGAATGTAAGATTGGTTCCTTCTGTTCAACTACAATTAAGAAAATGTCTAAGACACAGATGGGGGAAAAAAAACATCAAAGAACCAATAAGATCAACCGGATATGGAGTTAATGGGTAGCCGTTCATTGGAATATAATGGCAACAAGGATTACCTATTCAATTGTATATAAGAAACAAAAACAGTGAAACAAACATGAATTACCCAGCTTGATACAGGTTTCATCAGCCACAAACAACAAACCTTGAAACAAACACCGCTCCACAAAAAGTTCCTACTCCCCGTTCCAGAACAAAAGCCACCAAACAGAGCTAGAGCGTCCACAAACAACACAACATCATGAACACTAATTGCCCTCATAATAGGACAAAACACAAAATTTGAATCAGATGTCATTCATTAGAAGCTAACTGATTCTTCGCTTTTTCAAGACGAGGTTGCTAAAGTTGATGTTGGCTTTAGCACGGTCACTAATTTCTTCCAACATGGAGGGATTGCATTGCACCAACTGCACATACTCAGCATTTAGTGCCAATTGGACAAGACTTTCAGGCTTAGAAGCAAAATCAGTACAAACATACTTCAGGTTTAAGTAAATATTGAGAAAATGTAACCAATTGTGTATCTTTGTCGGACATATTGGGCATGCATGCATGGAGTCTGTGTAGATAAAATGAAGCATAGCTTTGAAAACCCGAGGCTTTATATCATTCATCTGTATGCTCTTCATTTTGCTCTCAACCATCTAGCCAAAGAGTTCCGCTTTAAACACAGGAGAACGAGTAGCAAGTACCAATTTATAAGCGGTAAAAGTTTCCCCATCAACCTCAAAGATCATATCAGCCATCTCTTTGTTCTCCAAAAGCTCAGCAAAATGATCATTAATGCTCGAAGGGATAATACCATTAAACAACTGTTTTGGCACTTCCTTAGGTATATGACTCAAGATATCACACAACAAACAAGTGTGAAATAATCCTCCTTTACAAATTCAGCCTCTAAATTGGATTTCTTTATAATGTCTTTGAAACCAAAAGCCTCGCATTCAGGTGAAAATGTGAAAATTAGTCGGTCACCTGCCTTTGAGTCAGGTCTGCCATGCTTGTCCAAAAAACTGAACCCAAAAGCAGCAGTCACTTCTGATGTGCAATGGAGAACCAAATCTAGCTCTGTAGAATCAGGATCATTCACTAAGGCTTGTGGGAAATATAGGATTTTGCAGTTGTGACCGCTACAGAAAAAGTGGGAGAGATGATGCTTTCGCCGGCAGGTAGCTCCTTGGTTTTTGAGCATCTGAATTTTAATCGGTGCCTTACAGTTAGGGGTGAGCAAAAAGCTCGTAACTCGTAAGTTACGAGAACTCAACTCGTGAAAAACTCAGTTATAACTCGAGCTAAAAGAACTCGAGTTGAACCAACTCAGTTAATCGACGAGTCAAGTTTGAGTTAGCCTCAACTCAGCTCGTTGACTCATGACCTGACTCGTGACGTAATAAATTTTAATTTTTTGAAGATTATCAACATGATTTATGAGTGTTGATATTGAGTTTCAAGACATTTTGCTTCAAATCAATAGAAAGGAATAAAATTGATAATAAATTTTATTTTTTATATTATTGTATATATCAATTACTTTAATTTTGAAATAATGTATCAATTAAAAAATGAAAAATTTGAAGTAGACATACTCATATCAAGTTGACTCGTGACTCGTAAGCCAACTCGAGTTAGAGACGAGTTGAGTGTGAGCTAACTTTAAAACCTCGAAAGTATTTCCAACTCGAGTCGAGCTAACTCGAGTTATAGCCAAGTTGAGTTTGAGTTGGCCCCAACTCGCTCGAACTCGACTCGTATACAGCCCTACTTACAGTTGGTACCCCAATGCTCAGAAAGTCTCCAACTTTCTTAGATTTGCTCAAAGACATTCCTAGATGTATCAATAGGTGCAAGAAAAAAAAAATCTACAGGAACAAGAAAAATGGTAAGTGATCCACCAAGAACAAAGAAAAGTAAAGAAAAAATCACAAATTTTGTTACAAACTAGGGTTGGACATCGAGCTTTGCTCGATATAGTAATTTTTACGTAGTTTAAAGTTTGAACTATTTTGTGTAAATTTATTTTGTTACTAGAGTGCTCATCCAGTTTATTCCTTAATTTATGCATTTCATAATTTACTGCCTATTTCTTAATTCTTTAGTACATATTTTGGATAAACTCACAATGTGCAATTGTGATGCTGCATAAAGTGCCAAAATTCACTACTATATAGGCCTCATAATCTTTATTAAAATTAGGGTCCCTTAATCTGAAGTGTAAATTTTCAAGTAAAATAAAAACACAGTACAGAAGATATATGCCATGCACAGGAAAGTAATAATAAAATGAAAGGGAATGAAACAGCTTAAACCTTCAGGGCAGTAATGTCTAATATTACGTTTTCATTTATTCATTCTGATAGCTATGACATTAATAAAAGAGATGGCCATTAAAAACCCTCCAAAAGCCTCAAGCTATTAACATAGTTTATGAATCGATTCTTACAATCATTGAATTTACAGTACGTAGGTATTTGATTGAATATATCTTCAAAATATGAAAATTATCAAAAGTAAAATGACTATTCAGGATAGTAAATATACATAAGTAGAGCAGTAATAGTCTAAAATAAAAAAAACCAAGATAGGGTAGCTAAAATAAAAACTGATATAGGGTAGATGTTTCTTATTTGTAATTTGGAGCCTTCTTACATATGTTTGAATCCTCTGTAGCTCTGTACTACGTTTTAGCAACCTCAGATTTCTAAATGTCCTTCTTGTCAGCATAGAACCTATAATAAAATAGGTAATTGCAAAATCAATCTTGATAGATTGAATAAAATCTGACAACAATATCAGATGGGACCAATTATAGGCAAGTAATCAGAAAAGAAATCGTGCATCTAAAGACAAAAATTGTTTCACATATTCAAAACATGATGAAACACCCCTAAAAATTATGAAATTGATTACTTTTGATTTCATAATTTAAGAAAAAGAACTTGAGTAAAACAAATATTTATCCATTTTGCCCTCAGTACTGTATTTTTAATTCCCCTTCATTATACTTGTTGAAATTCTGACTGAAATTTAAATTGTTACTAACGATACATGAATCTCTAGTTCAGAAACAAATTACAAAAATTGCCTTCCTGCATTTTCCAACTTCCCATCAGCATATATCTACAGAAAAACAAAATTCCATATAGAGATATGAGTAAATAAAAGTGTCCACGTTAAAATCATTTGAACAGTATACGTAATGAATTATACTTAAGTGGAATATTACATTAACTGAGCTAACAAAGTTGTGAATTGTGGCATTATGTACAATCTTCATCCTTGAGAATTCAAGTTCTTGTTTGCTGGTATATATGGCAAATAATTAGAAATAATTGCACTGGACTCAAAATGGTATTCCAGAAATTGCAAAGAATTTCCACGATTAAAAAATAGAGAATTGAGATTTTAAAATTGGGCCTAGTTATAATGCACTGTGACAAAAGCTTCCTTGACCAAACATGCAATTAAGGATAACTATAATAGAATAATACAAATTGAGATCTGAAGTAAATTACGTAAAATCAACCAAGCTAAATGAACATATCTAGATGTCCTTTATGTTAAATTCTGAAGGTGATTACAGCTTTCTCTGAAATTTTTTGCACCTCTCCTTCTGAGGATGAACAATTCAGTTGCAAATATTTACTTTATTGATTTTGGGATGTGATAACTTGAGATAATATCAAAGTAAATGTGGTAAGACTCCAGTAGCAGCAAAAGAGAGGACAACGTTAAGAATTGGTTTTGGTATGAACGAATATTAGCGAAAAAATATTGACGAATAAATAAAAACTAATCTTACAAAATGAGATTCGGTGAGGTGATACCAGCAAACTCAGTGGCATTTCCAGATGGCGGGCCTATAAGCCACCTTCTATCTTGTCCTACTCGACGACAGACAAAGCACAATGAACATAATTTGGCAAAGGAGGATTTGATTGGTCGTGGCGAATAGAGTGAAGTTCTCCATCCAACTGTCGTGGTGGATCATCAATATCTATTATTAGTATTTTTAGATGCAAACCATGGAAACCTAAGCCCTATAAAATAGATGCAAAATTATTATTAAGATCTTGAAAAATTTTACAGTAAGAATTTATCAGATCTTGTTCAGTAATAAATGATCTCTCTTGAGGCTGCAAAGCCTAACCATTCAAGAATTGTGTTCTCCAACATATATCACATCATAGGCCTCGTCCTAATGAAAATATTAATCGAAAGAAAACAGTAGTAAATAGCCATTATTTTAAGAGATTAATAGAAAGGAAGAATCAAGTAGAAATAATTTTGTAATAAACAAAACTGCTTAGAAAAAATATAAAACCTTGCCTTGTCGAAAACCCCTTGACCAGGATTTGAATATGTCACTATCTTCTTGATTCTTTGTGGGAGTTAACGGAGAAAAGGAAGGAGAGAGAGGGGTCAGGGCTGTGCCCCGGTGTTGGCGGAATGAGGAGGCAATGGACAGGAAGAAGGAGAGCCACGTGTAGGGTGGTGTTGGCAGAGGATTACTTTCCAAATGAGCAGCTACTGCATAGTTGTTGTCTTATTTGTTATGAAAAACAATTTAAGAAACATAAATTATACTGATTTACTATTTTACCAGTATAAGATAGAAAGGAAACTGACCACCATTAAAACTCACAACCATTTATTCCTCTACATTAGGCGTACACATTTCAAAACTGACCACCATTAAATGCCATAATTAAGATTGTATTTAAAAAAAAATTAAAGACAGAGTTTAATGACATACAAATAGAAGGAAACTGAAATAGGACAAACTTGATTCGATAATGCCTAGGGAAATAAAATACAAACTGTAATTAATGACCAATATATGATTAAAATATAATTTCAAATCAAATTTGGGACAATCTCGCAGCAAAAAATGGCCTATTAAATTCAGTATACATATGTGCTTCGCCATCAATTAAGTGAATGATTACAAATATAATGCGTAATCCATTGAATGCTATGAATATCTTTAGGCCCTGATCAAAATGTTTTTTTCACGGGATTTCAATTCAATTCAATTGATTTCATAGGATTCGTTGGATCTAATTACATAGGAATTCCAACCAAATGACACCAAATCCGTTAATTTTGATCAAGAATTTTCCAACGAAACGAAATGAAATGAAATCCCACGTTAATGTCTGCAATCTCATATCCATTGCAAGATCAAGAAATTAATAATTTCTATATCCATTGATTGCAATTGTAATATGATTTCAAATTAGCCCCTATCACCGGTACAACCATGACCTATCTAAAGTTCTCCAGAAAATATAAATTAATAGATTGCTACAAATTAAACTAATGACTCAATCAAAGGACTTAATGAAATATCAAGAAAATTTTCCAAGGAACCAACAAAAGAGGTAAAAATTTGACACAAAATTATAATTAAAGTATATACTTGAAGAAAACAGATAAAAATTAAACGAAAAAAAAAAACTTCACAAACTGGTGATTTGTGCATCTCCCATGGATCGCGAGAAGGGTTCTGGAGCTATAAAATTGTAGAGGTAGAATCGCAAAAGTACCAAATCAAACAAATAAAATATCTGAAGTTGAAAACACAAAATCAAACCTCAATAAACCGATAGAAGCAATGAAATGTCAAAAGAAAAAGCTTGCAAACCTGAAAGTTGCAATCAATTAAGAGACTATGGAGAGAGAGCGACGATGGTGAAAGATCGATCTGAAAGCGGAGTGATTTAGTGTCGCTTTTCGGAGCACCTAATCGTTCCATCTTTGCAGATCGCTTTGCGGCCAGATAGAGATGGCGAAAAGGGGTCGTTGATTCCGAACAGTAATCGCTGGCGATGGCGAGTTGGTGTCGGTGCTGATGTCACAGCCCAGAGAGATGATGAATACGGAGAGGAGGAAAGGTTTTCCGCTTGGAGAGAGGCAAGAGGAGCGGCGTTGTACAGAGGGAAGGGAAGAGGAAACGATGATGAGAAAGAAAGGGTGCAGAAATTAAGAGCAAAGAAGATGGGATGAGAATTTCATATATTATGATATAACGGGTCTTTATCGCAGCTAGTACAACATGACACATACAAAGTTACAGAGTGGTCCGCCACCAAGTTATAAAAAAATCGCTGAAGGGATAAAGTGTACTCCAATACCGCGAACGGATGTTTTAAAATCCGCCCAAAAAAATCACGCAGATTATATTAGTATATATATTGATTAGGCACTCTATCCATCTCATCACAACTGTCCTATCAATTATGGTTGTCTCATGATTAATACCAGATTGATAGGCCCGAAAAAAGTTAACCGTCAAAATTAGATCGGACAGTCGTGATGAGATGGGCAGAATGCCCAGCTGGGCAGAGGATACTGATCCTTGGTTAAAGATGGCTTTTCATTGATCATGAGTTGTTCCAGTTGAAATGCGTGATGCTTTTGTATATTTATTTTAATTAGAAACATTTACCTAGCTCCCTTGTTTCTTTGTTCTCTTGGAATTTCTGGAGATTCCAGTTGCCCGAGAATTCAATTTATTCAATATCAAGCAATTCAATATAAAAAAAAAACATAATAAAAAAGAAAATGTGCCTCATTCAAAACATAAGAATTTGGACCTATAAATATTTACCAATGCCCACATTTCTAATTGTAAGAACCCCCAAAGCTATCAAAAAAATCTCCCTCAGTACCATCTCCACCAATTTTTCCTCATTCCCCTTTAATAAACCCTCAATATATATTACATGAATCATTTCAGCAAATAGCTAGGAACAGAAAAATTGACATCTTATACAAAGTTCTAATAAATATATTCAAAACTTAATTTCTCCATAATAAGACTTATCGTTGCTTCTAAACAATTTATTTAATTTGCACACGACACAAGGGGAAAAAAAAGAATGATATGAATATGATAAAGAGAGAAACATGAACCTATAATTAATCTTCTTAATTAGTTCCCACAGACTGCTAAGTTCGAAACCATCTAGCCGATTCAGCAAAGGGGCGATCCTCTAGGGAGTTAGAAGAAAGATACTGGAGAATATTTAGAAGAAAAAGAGTAACAAACGGAAACGGCGCAAAAATTTTGGGTACAAAATGGAAAGGGAAGGGAAGGGAAATTGGAAAGAGTAGGGTATAAATTTTCTGGACTATTGTATTGTACGCAGAAAATTCAGAAATATTATTAGAGAGTAAAAGCAAGGTATTTTGGTCATATGAATCAGATTATACCAACAATATTTTAAATAGAGGGGCACATCAACGATCCTGACTACCTCTATCAATTCAAATCCAAGATAAAGAAAAAAAATAGAAAAAAGATGAGATAAATGATTATAGACATAAATGAATATTATATTATATATTAACGGTAAAGATGAAAGTGTCGTTGATGTGCCTTGTCCTATATATTAATAAATAGAGTAAATTACTAATACATGTTTTTTTCCCTTAAAAAATTTATTGGCGCAAAGATCAAATACTAATTCCGGGTAGCATAAAATAAATAAAATTTATTGGTGCAAAGATCAAATAATATTTCGTCTCAACGTGCGACAGCAACTGCAAACCAAGATAATTGTGGATGTCAACTCCATGAAAAAATGAATCTCGGAATTGCAAAATGAAAAATGGAATTCAATGAAATGGGATTTATAAAGTCCTCAAATCTATTGCTCCAATAAAGATGAATTCAATAACATTTATGAAATATTAATTCAATTGATCAATATTGGGTTAGAGCAACGGTCCAATAATGACTTTCATAATTAATTGGTTATGCATAATAATGAATTGAAGAGCGACTGATTCCAACGGAATAGAAAATTAAATGGGGATATAACAAATCTTAATTTAAAAGAATATTCGTCATTGTCATTCAGAATGAGTATATTATAAATGAAATTTTGAGTTTTCAACGTTTGCTTCAACAAAATTATCAATTCTATCATTTGCATAAAAGTTTTAAAATCTTAAATAAATTAGTAACAATACAAATGATGATGATTGCAATTTAACTATTTAAGATCACAGTTGACTACCTATAAAAAATGATTAAACTAAAAATAAAATTATATATAAATGATATACGATATAAATGAATCGTATATTAATTTTGATATATTTGAAAAAAAATCACTATCATAAGATAATTCGAATAACTAACAGTTGAATTTCTACGCAATTGATCGGTGACCGAATGATTTTCAAATTAAACTAAATATATAGTATACAACTGAGTCACAAAAAATTGTATCCAAAATTTTACTATTCAATATATCATTTTTTTAGCTTGTAAATAGGAAGGGGACACAAAAATCAGAAACAAAACAATGTGTTGTCAATTTATTGTCTGTTGGTGACGGGTCCGTTTTATGAGCAATAATACCCGACACACAAATAGTTATAGAGTATTACGTTACAGAAACTGAAAATATTACTATTTCACAATGCTTGGAGCGTCTGACTACATTTAACTAAACAATTTCGACACCCACACATCTTTATTTATAGTTTTGATATCGTACCAGAGGTTGAACCGGTCGAAATTCTAATACAGGGTTTCATTGATTTTACCGGTAAAACTGGTTTCAAAACCTGATGATTTTGTTAATGTTTTAACAATAAATAAGTCACATAAGTATAAAATAAAATTAAAAAAGTAGAACATTAATAAAAATAGAGACTGAAACGTAATAAAACCAAAAATCATTATTGCACATCAATGACATATCGTTCTTTGAAATTAAAATAACATGTTAGACATCTAAGTTTATTTTATTTTGAAATAACAGCCCACAAGCAACAATGAAATTTAATCACTAAATAAATGTTAACATATAATTATCTAGTATTGATTGATTATTAACATATTCTACTCTGACAGATTATAATTGTAAACTTGCAGCGTTACAACTTTAAATAACCTTGAAAGTTTGTATATTTTTTTCGTCTAATTCTCGGTATTTAGTATTATTTTTGTAAGATAAATTGGAGGTCAAGCCTCCCAATTTATTGGCTGGATTTCGAATCTGCAATCTCTCACTTGAGATGTATTGTTCTTTGCCACTAGATCAAGAGCTGTTCCTCTATCCTCGGTATTTTGCACGTATAATTGTTTGTTTAAGATAAAGATGCATACAATCTTGTTAGTTTTTTTTTTTTTTTTTTTTTTCCTAACGTCACGTGCCTGCAAGCACTTCGGCCTTTGGGAATAAAATACAAGTAAAACAAAGAAGCAAAATCTTGGAAACATATCTTGGGAGTTGAAATGACTGGCTAAAACATAAATGTGGGTTTGGTGTACCAACTTATGTAGGCCACCTAAAACCGCTTTCCCATGTCCACTATTTTTCCGGTTTTTTCTATTTTAACCGGTTTTTTCCGATTCACAACCGGTCCGATATTTTGGTGTTTTCCTACTGGAGCAGGGCCCGGTTCCCGATTTTATCCGGTTTTACCGGTTTTCGGTACGATATTAATAACATTGGCTTTTATATCAATAAAAAAGGACTGCATTGCAAATTGGAGTGCTCTCTCTCTTAAAAGCAATTCCACAATAGTGTCTGCACTCTACACAGTAAATCTAGAAGCTATGATATGCGACACCCAAGCATTACGCCTAAAATTTTATTTTAAATTAATTTTCAGGAGCAAAATTGATCGTGCTTTATAATATGTTGAATTTTTTTATTTGAAAATTTATGTTTAAATAAATAAATACATTCGAATTGATTTTAAATTATGACGAACCAATCAATCAAATTTAAATCGCTAATTAATTTAATTAGAGCCAAATTCACTCGTTCCAAACTTATTTTTTGAACTAATTCAATTTGAATTTTCTGTAAGATTATGTTGTCTCATGTAAGAATCAAGCATGCTATCAAAATCTAATAAAATTAGGTACAATGTGTTAGTAAGTGCTCAATTTTCAATTTTAGTTACTAATTAACTTAATTATCCATCAAACACAAAGGATCTTGCCAAGCAATCAACACACAACATGAGAGAAGGGAACTAATCGTTTACCTCTCGCGAAATCGTATTCGCGAGGCTCGATCCATATCTCTAGGAATCGATGGCGTGCCTTCTCTACCACCACCACCGTCGAGCCGCCGGCCTCGAGTCCACCAAGGAGATTAACCACGTTCTTAAGGCATGTGCTAGAACGCCCAAGGACAAGTCTAATCCCATTAGTTTTCTCTCTTCTATCTACTAATTACTTTAATTAAGTGGAGAGATGAGAGCTCAACACATGAGCAAAATAGAGAGAGAGGAAGAGAGCAAGAGAAAGAGAAAATTTCAGAAATTTTTTCTTCTTGAAAATGGCGACTAAGGAAGGAAGAAAGAGTGAAGAGAGAAAGTTAGATGGAGGCTCTCATAAGTGGTCCTTATATAGAGCACAAAACCTAATTGATCTCTTGCATAATTACAACTACGCCACTCCTACCTACCACCATTATGGGCCGGCCATATAAATGGTCTTTATGGGCCACCTCACTTCTTTAATTTAGTCCTTAATTCATTTAATTAAGGCCTCTCATATTTGTTCTTTAATTGGACTATTCATTTACTATTAAATGATGGCCCAGTTAATTAATATAATCTTTTATATTAAAAAAATGTTGAACTAAAATTAATTATTAACTTATTAATAATTATTTTGGGATTAGTTAATTCATTAATTTATTTCTATATGATCTCCTTGACTTAATTAATTATAACGGTTCGCAATGGTATATAATTAATTAATCAACTTATCATATTTTCGCAATATACTGCTGCGAATAAATAAATAATGCACTGTATGATTAAAGTCCTATTTGTGTGACCCTTTGAGGATTTATGCTACGTTGGCCATGGAATTAAATCGCTATTTAATTCCAATAATCATAAGCGGTATCTAGCAACACGTTATGATTTCCAATTCGCATAAATAATGTACTGCTACAATATCTCAATCCTGCTTAAGAAATAAAAGTATCTTCTTGTCTGATTCTTATGTCACATGATATCACTGTATAATCCAAGATAGGAATGTGTCATTCTTGCAGATTATACATTTCTTGATCTAGAGTTGATTGTATAAATTGGCCAAACAATCCAACTCCATCAAGGGGCCCAAACAGATATCATCATTCACTAGGTATACTAATGAGGGACATACGATTTTCTTGATGAACAACTTTTTCCCGCACAATTCAAGAGAGCATAAATAAAGTCCGTATAGTAGTCCATATCATGAATCAACGGTAGACGATATTTATTGAACCTATCCTCATGTGGAAAAGTTGAACCATCTCAAACTTAGAATCAAACTCATATGAAATAAACAATGACACATAACACAATCCATATGTTTATTTCATTGGGTCAAGTCCTGTACTATGTTCTAATAACATACACATATGCAATTAAGTTGGTAACTCCTTACCTATGATTTGTAGAACTTAATCATCACTTAACTTGCATACTAATCTTTTATGATAATTAATGTTTCTTGTTAATTATCAAGATTACGGACGATTTAGATTTATTACTGTCATTCTAATGAATGATCCACAGAGATCTACAATTCAGATCCTCAACCTGAATGATCTGTCAGTAATAAACACTAGGAACAAATGATCAAATATCATCAATAACATAAACTAAGATATTAAGTCATTAAATATTGACTTCTAGGACACAACTCCAACAATCTCCTACTTGGCCTAGAGTCAATCAGTAGTGACTTATAGCCAGTAAAGAATTTAGACCGATGTCATATATGCATATATATACATGTCTCGAACCTTAAAAGAAATAATATGCTTAAAGCAAGTTACTTATACGTCCATCACGTATGGATGCACAACTGTATCTCGTGTACTGCTCAAGGTAGAGGTTATGTCAGAATGTTCGCTGTGTTCGCGAACCTATCTAATTTTGTTTGACCCTATACGTATATATACTCCTATATATATGTTCTTGATCATCATCATATGGGATCAAGTGATAATGTCATAGATCATAGTTTGATCACCAATTTAATATTGGACTTTTCAAGACTAACCTATGGTTCGAGATGCATATAACCATATTAGCTTGACTGAGAACTTTTTGATCCAAATCATCCTTTTTCGTTGTTTCACAAGTTGCTATGTATTTTGCTTTGGTGACGGAAACGGTTGTAATATTCCATTTAGAACACTTTCTAAACTTACAACACCACCATTAAACAAAATATATATAGCTCAATTGTGATTATATCAATCTTTCGAAAACTAGCATCAGTGCAACAGCTTACACGATCTTTCTTTCATCCTAAAAGATGGAAAATCATATCACTCTTTCTCACAAGATACTCGAGGATATCTTTGACTATTGTCCAAATATGTCTCTATTGTATCCATTTGATAACCGTTTATCATGTTCCTTGGATACTACACATTGGTGCATGTGCATAAATATGGCGTACATAATGAAACTCATAGAAGAATGCTTGAACTGTTTCATATACATCTTCTCGAATTGAGTTGCAATAAACCGAGTCAAACTCAAGTCTTATACCATATGACGTGGTTAAACATTCTTTCTTAGAGTTCACCATAATGTGTTTCAAGAGCACTTCGTCATTATATGCACATTAGCTTAAACCTAACATCCATCATAATCTATCTCCATAGATTTTGTTCCCTTGGATTTAGGTGATCTTGTCTAAGTTCTCTATTAAGAAGAACATTCTTCAATGAGATCTTGACAATATTCATTTTCTTAATGTCATTCCCAATTATTGTCATTTCCTTAATGCAATCATGCTCCTACTGAATATCTTGTCTATACAAGATGCTTTTGACGAAATTTAACTTCTTGACTTCCTTGTCAAAATATTTATTCCACTTTTTCACAATACTTACTTCAATTCATTAATGGATACTTGAAGTATGTATATGTTTCTAGCAATACATCAAACATAGTCCTTGGTTTGTATCATATACACAACATCTTCCTTCATTCATTCGAAGAAGGTGGTTTTTGATGTTCCTTCCCATATATCAATATATACGAAATATAGACTTTGCTAGAACGATCTTTATTCACTTATACATAGCTACAAGCAATAAGCCGTGCTTAGTATATAGTCAACTCGGTATCGACTTAGACATAGTTACAAGCGCGAAGCTGTGCTTTGTACAAATTCAATTTGCCGACCATGTCAATCTTTCCTTTAAAGATCTAAATGTTCTTGATGGATTGCTCCTTCATGAACATCAACCAAGGTCTATACCTTGTTGTTATACATGGATTGTATTTAAAAACCGTATGGATTTAAACCATACTTGTGGAATCGGATGCTTCCATCACTTCTTTATTTATCAACGGATACTCATATACCAAATATGAGAATATCGTGAAGCCTATGTACCATTCGGTTAGGCGATTCACTCTCGTTGACCTTTGTAGGATTGATGCTTGAGGTTCATGAACTATTTCTACAACAACTTATAGAATAAGTTCTTGATCCTAATATATCGCACGAGTTTCTCAAACATCATCTACAGACGAGATGTTTGAGTACTATTTAGAAGCGAGCGTGCATATAAACTTCTTTCTTTTACAACTGCTTGTGAATGAAGTTCCGCTCAACTCCCACTAAGCACCATATATGGAGTGACAAGTTTCCCATAAGAGTACTTTTTGTGGTGACGCATAAACTCGTGTAATGCTCACTTTGCTCCCACTACTTCTTCTTGAGAGAGTTATTCACCAATATTACGTCATGATGAGTAACAACTATCTTGTTCTTATCATGTTCGTATAAGTAGTACATTTCGGTCAGTTTAAGGTATCCTACAAAACATTAAGCGTCATATTTGGGTTTAAGCTTATTAATCAACAAACTTGAAATAAACTTCTTAACACCAAATCTTTAGAAATAACGTACTTAGAGATCAAATCTCGTAAGATATCTTTCTCAACGGACTATGATGGAACTTTTATTCAGTGTAAACAATATTGTCCAAAAAAATAAATCCCTAATATGAATTGAATAAGTCAACTTGATTTATTACCGATCGAACGATATCAAATAATGTTCGATACCTCCATTCTTGGACATATTATTCCAATATAATATTCCTAATGGAGCGAGTTGTGAAACGACTTTCATATTCTTTAGATAATATATCAAACTATATGATTTAACTATTTACCATGATCCGTCGTAAGACTTTTACTTTTCTTGAATGGTCTTTCAACTTCACTCTTGAACTCTTTTGAACATGTCAAAAGGTTCATACTTATACCATATCAAATAGATATGTTAATATCTACAATGATCGTTGGTCAAGTAGTAAAGTATTAACAACCTTTGATAACACAAAGTGCTTATAGGTCTATATACATCGATATGTTTAAGTCCTAATCAAGTCACTTGTCCTTAAACCTTCGTAGGTTAAAGGCGTTTTTGTCATTTAACAAGCATGATTCGCATATTTCAATTGATTCGCAATCGAATTAAGTTACGAGCTCTACGTTACATAGACTCTCATAATGCGATTCTCGTTTATTTATGATTAAGCGGTCATTTCATATTAAAGTCAAATACTTACGTGAAGTCTTGCGTATCCTATTTGTCATTCAACACTTGTTTATCTATTTCAAGCAAATTCAATCAAGATGCATGAAATCATATAAACAAATTCATAATAAGAGAACAACATTTCTTTTTTACAAAACATTATCATCCATCATCAAGTATGAAGTGTAGATAAGAGTTTTTGAGATATTAGGAATAAAGTATACAACATTTAATTCCTAAACAAACTAAAGATAACTCTACGTATTCAATGGTAATGGCTTAGACGAACAAGCCATTTCCAAAACGGAGTTTACTTTATATATTTCGAACTTTCTCTTATTCTTCATTGCTTACACATTTCGTTAAATGCGAGCACATGAACTAGTACCTAATTACTAGTGTGAATTAGAGATAGCGAGATAATTTGAATGACAAGCACCTTAAGAATTATAACATTTCTATTTATCATAATCATAGTATTTCGGACAACCTTTCAAATGCCTCCATAAAACGGCAAATGAAACATCTCATGCGACACACGGTCTCAAATGATGGTCTCGAAGTCTCAACTCATATTTAGCGAAGTATTCCTTTAATACTCGACTAATTACCTTTTGCACAAACAAGTGTGCGAAAAGTAACATCATATTCTTCATTACTAAGTAAGAAATTGTATGACAATATCAACGATCCTTGATATTTGAGATCTCAATATCTCTAGTTGGCAATTAGCTACTCATACCTTTCGGTTTGTAAGCTAATGGAACATTCATATATTTTCTTATAGAAAAAGAATCTCTTGGTTAACTCATGACTCGATCATAAATGATTGAGTCGATATGTACTTTCTCTAAGAACACTTTCTTAAGTAAGTGGACGAGAGCATAAGAGTTAAATCTAGTCCGTATGAATTCTCCAATTCAAAAGGTCTAGAGATTCCTAAAATGGACATCCGCTTTATTGAATAACTTTTCGCTAAAAGTCAATCAATCATTGCGATGCTGCATTTGGGAAGTCGAGGAATAATTTGGGAATAAGCACGCTCAAGTTTCTTTTCACTAAGTTCGTGTCTTAGGAATCGGTATTATTTCTCCAAATAAATACCTTTAAAAACGAGCTTGTTTTTTTTCAAAAGATTGATCGCAACGAAACTAACATATTTAATATCTATAACAAAATCAATTTTAAGGTTATTTAGTTTATGCAATGTTTTATTTATAACAAATAAAACTCCCACTACATTTATTTAATGTCCCAAATGTAGTTGGTTATCCAAGATCTCTATTTTCGTTGAAATCGGACCAGCGTCGGCATGACACCAAAACAACTAGATAAGGTAGGTTCTCCAACCAATCATATCAACGATACGACTCTTGGTTTGTGAAATGTCTCATGTACATCCACAAACTTCGCCCCGATGTCCAATCCGATTAGGGTCCATCGATAAGTAACCTCTCTCTATTTGCTCCTAGTAAATCCGATTACACCCCGACTTCGAGGGTTAACCAATGACGTCCCGCGTCGGCGAGAAAGCGTCATTTGGCACCGAACGACGTGAATGGGATAGAGAAAATGAGGGCGGTCGACTTAATCAAATTAATGGGACAAAACATTATGCGACTTTGTTCGGTGGTCGTGTAAGCATACACCCATACCTATCCTATGACATTTCATAACAATCACAAACATTCACATAATAAGCATCTCAAGCATTGTTGTGGGTTTGTATGGCTCCCGCTTGCATTAGTTCCGCCGCATCTCCATGTAGCAAAACTAATCTAATTGTCCCTCCTACTAATCATATGGATCATATCCTATATAATTTAAGGAACAAAAATACATGTGAAAATATCTCTAATTTCCTCATAACCTTAGGGGCATGCAAGTCTCACAAGTTACATTAAGAAATTAATCATTATTAATTAATTTATCATGGCACCAAAGGCCTTACATACATTCATTCACATGCATCCACAAAATTACAACACACAAGGCATTGGTTTCTTGAGCCATACTAAACTCACGATCCTTCCTACAAAACAAAGTTAGCACATGTCCCTTTGTTTCTTAATCAACAACGATGAATTAGAGTCTTTGCACATCGCTTGTAGTTCGGGTATTTTCGCATAAAAGTTTAACCTTTTAAACAACCAATTTGCTTAAACCATTTGAAAAGCCAAATCAACATTTGAAACAGAAAAGATGAGTATTAAGGATTATTCTAATTAACTTATTCAACCAATTTGATTAATTAGAAAAATATTTTAACTATTTAAAATATTAAATGGGACCCGATAAAATCCGAAATTTTTCGGTCTCCAAAAAATATGAAATAAATCATGCGTACTCCCTATTATGAGTGTAACTACCTGTCAAAATTTTAGGAAGAGATCACTTACCATCAGAGAAAAACAAAATTAACAAATCGTCAAACTGTGCGCGAAACACCGTTATCCGATTTTCTGTTTTTGTCTAACTCTTTTGGTCTGTAGGATCATCTTCCAAAATGATTTCATGCAAACACTTTACATTACAAATCTACTATATGTTATAGGATACCAATCCATGAAAAGAAAACCAAGAAGTTCTATTTAAAATCATCAAGATAAATAGCATAAAAGCTACTTGCCCTGTTCTGAAACAGACTGACGACTAAAAACTTTTGACTCAGTTGAGATATCAAATATTAATGAAATTCTTTGAAAATAATTTTCACAGATTTCTAACTTCAATTAGAAACTTTCTATTCAAACACTTTATCATAAAAGTTTCTCAATAAGTACAGTTTATCCAAACAATCAGTTTGTTGGAAAACCAGATCTGACAATCGATTCACTTCTCATGACTTGAACGCCCACAAAAAATTCGAAGCATGCAACAAATTTTACATGTCCAGCAAGAGCATCAAGTTTACAAGATTTCTAGCCAAGAAATATAGATAGTTATTTTCGAAAAATAAATCCTTCATGCCTAAAACACTGAACTGTGCAGCAGAGTACTAGATCTGCGCACCGTTACCGTTTAATTCACCATAAATTCATAACAGCTTAGAAAAAGATGAAACCAGTGGAAATAGTACCACATCTCATAGATCTACAACCTCCATCTAAAAGGAAAATTTTTCTGAAAGATTTTCTCAGCGAAAATCCGAAACAATCACGAAATCAGAATAGAAATTCAGACAGCAAGCAAGTGCATCACTAATCCATGTGTTAATTAACCATTTCTCATCTAATTATGTGTTAAAATACTTAAGCACAACCTGGCTCTGATACCACTGTTAGTAAGTGCTCAATTTTCAATTTTAGTTACTAATTAACTTAATTATCCATCAAGCACAAAGCATCTTGCCAAGCAATCAACACACAACATGAGAGAAGGGAAGGAATCGTTTACCTCTCGCGAAATCGTATTCGCGAGGCTCGATCCATATCTCTAGGAATCGATGGCGTACCTTCTCTACCACCACCACTATCGAGCCGCCGGCCTCGAGTCCACCAAGGAGATTAACCACGCTCTTAAGGCATGTGCTAGCACGCCCAAGGACAAGCCTAATCCCATTAGTTTTCTCTCTTCTATCTACTAATTACTTTAATTAAGTGGAGAGATGAGAGCTCAACACATGAGCAAAATAGAGAGAGAGGAAGAGCACAAGAGAAAGAGAAAATTTCAGAAATTTTTTCTTCTTGAAAATGACGGCTAAGGAAGGAAGAAAGAGTGGAGAGAGAAAGTTAGGTGGAGGCTCTCATAAGTGGTCCTTATATAGAGCACAAAACCTAATTGATCTCTTGCATAATTACAACTACACCACTCCTACCTACCACCATTATGGGCCGGCCATATAAATGGTCTTTATGGGCCACCTCACTTCTTTAATTTAGTACTTAATTTATTTAATTAAGGCCTCTCATATTTGCTCTTTAATTGGACTATTCACTTACTATTAAATGATGGCCCAGTTAATTAATATAACCTTTTATATTAAAAAAAATGTTGAACTAAAATTAATTAATAACTTATTAATAATTATTTTGGAATTAGTTAATACATTAATTTATTTCTATATGATTTCCTTGATTTAATTAATTATAACGGTTCGCAACGGTATATAATTAATTAATCAACTTATCATATTTTCGTAATATACTGCTGCGAATAAATAAATAATGCACTGTGTGATTAAAGTCCTATTTGTGTGACCCTTTGAGGATTTATGCTACGTTGACCATTGAATTAAATCGCTATTTATTTTCAATAATCATAAGCGGTATCTAGCAACACGTTATGATTCTCAATTCGCATAAATAATGTACTGCTACAATATCTCAATCCTGCATAAGAAATAAAAGTATCTTCTTGTCTGATTCTTATGTCACTTGATATCACTGTATAATCCAAGATAGGAATGTGTCATTCTTACAGATTATACATTTCTTGATTTAGAGTTGATTGTATAAATTGGCCAAACAATCCAACTCCATCAAGGGGCCCAAATAGATATCATCATTCACTTGGTATACTAATGAGGGACATACGATTTTCTTGATGAACAACTTTTCCCCGTACAATTCAAGAGAGCATAAATAAAGTCCGTATAGTAGCCCTTATCAGAAATCAACGGTAGACGATATTTATTGAACCTATCCTCATGTGAAAAAGTTGATCCATCTCAAACTTAGAATCAAACTCATATGAAATAAACAATGACACATACCACAATCCATATGTTTATTTCATTGGGTCAAGTCCTGTACTATGTTCTAATAACATACACATATGCAATTAAGTTGGTAACTCCTTACCTATGATTTGTAGAACATAATCATCACTTAACTTGCATACTAATTTTTTATGATAATTAATGTTTCTTGTTAATTATCAAGATTACGGACGATTTAGATTTATTACTGTCATTCTAATAAATGATCCACAGAGATCTACAATTCAGATCCTTAACCTGAATGATCTGTCAGTAATAAACTCTAGGAACAAATGATCAAATATCATCAATAACATAAACTAAGATATTAAGTTATTAAATATTGACTTCTAGAACACAACTCCAACACAATGTACCATATATGAGACCGCATATGCGTAAGTGGAATTTGACCGTATTTAGAAGAACATGCACTAGGTATTCAAGAATATATTCTAATTTTTTAGTACTTAAATCTAATTAAATAATAAAAATTTACGTTGAGGCTAATAATTATAATATTTGTTCACGTAATTTTTTGTGAAGCGATATTTTCCTTAATAATTTATGAGTAAAATATAGATGCACCAGTAAGATCATTAGTTTAGTAACGAGGAGGCTGCCAATACTGGATCTTAGTTTGATATTATCTAAAATTATTTCCATGATTTTTTATAAATATAATTTTCATTTTATATTTGAAAATAAACATATAAAATAAACAATTTTAAGATTAAACATCTAGACACGCCACTGTGAATGGTGCTTCCAGGATTAAAAAAAAATCTTTGAAAAATAATAAAATATTTTTACTTTTAAAAATATTAACATGCCACTCACATTGGCACATCTAAAAATATTTTATTTTTAAAAATAATTATTATTTTTCTAAAAAGTAATTATTTTTTAAATAGTAATATATTTTAATATTTAGCGTCTTCAGAATTTTATTCTTAAAAATAGTAATTATTTGAAATGAATATAATTATTTTTAAATAATTGTAATATATTTTTTAAATATTAACGTGTAACTTCCATTGGCGCGTCTAGAATTTTTTTTAAAAAAAATAGTAACCCGTCACTTCCACAGTTCCACTTGCGCATATAGAAAATTCAAAATTTTTCAAACTCCAAAAGCTGACAGAATAGTACTTTATCACCATGCATGCCACTCCCTTTGATGCAGCCGCCGGCGGGCTCCACCCGTGGTGCATCTGAATATTTATTATTAAAATTATTTATTTTATATGTTTATTATTAAATATAAAATTTAGATTATGTTTATTAAAAAAATAACAGAAATTTTTTTATTTACTTTTTCTATAGTTCTGTAAGTATAAACCCCGGAAGGAATTCTTGTTTCAAGGAAATAAATTTTATGATGATAAGCTGCTAAAGTAGCCCGTCATACTACAATCCACATTAATTAAACAATCTGTCCATATATTATAAGTACAGAGCTTTTTTTTTTTCCGAAAGTTTGACAGCTGCTGTCAAACGTTTATTAGTAGGTACAGAGTTAAGCCTTTGTATGCTTATATGTTCTTCATCCTTTTTTTTTTTTTTTCTTTTTGAATACCTGCAGATTACAAATTCAAGTGCATTGTACAGTAAATCCCCTTATCGTATACTTTAGTAATTAGAATCATGCCATTCAACAGTTTTTTGTCATATTTGGCTCAATTTCCTGGATTAATGGTTTATTGCAATACTAGGTTTTAATAAAAGTAACATCCTAATATATGCTCAACAAGTTATTCAATATTCTTAGATTATTTGAAACTGAATTATTGAGATTCTTATTCTCACACAGAAATCAAACTACGATAATTGTCCGAAAGATATATATAAAAAAGATATAGGATAACAGTAACATATCTACGTTACATAATTTTAGAATGTTGGAAAGGTTTCCTTTTTTTTTTTTTACGGTTTTGTTGGAAAGGTTAGATGCGAATATTAGAATGTAGCAACAAATTGAATTTCGTCCTGCTGATCAATAAATATATTTTCAAAACCAAACTTCAGTTTTTTTTTTTTTTTTTTTTTTTTCCAACTGAAGTCTCCCTTATCCATCATTCCGATGATATCCGATGATTCTAATTTGATTATTCAACTAGAGATTCCATATAGGAGCAACTAGGGCTGCAAAACGGTCGAAACGGTGACGAAACTAGAGTGTTTCGTTAACCGTTTCATTTCGTTGACGAAACAAATTTTTTATTTCGTTAATCGTTTCGTCCGAACGAAACGATCGAAATTAACGAAATTTTCGTGATTTACACATGGACGAAACCGTTTCATTGTTTCGTTAACCGTTTCGTCCAACCAAACGAAATCTTTTTGTTGTTTCGTTAACCGTTTCGTTTGGACGAAACGAAACGAAAAACGGTTAAACGGGCTTCCGTTTTCAGCCCTAGGAGCAACCAAGGATGATAAATTTGAAAAAATTGAATGACTTTATTTTTATTCAAAAAAAAAAAATGTAATTTAACGCCCAAAATCCAAATCCTCTTTTTTTGTGAGCCCATCCTCGTTGGATGGAACCCAGTCCTAAATGGCTAAATCCGGTCGGGCCGAAAACTAGGGTTACTTTATTTTGGGCTTTTCAACTTGTGTCATTGTGTGCACTAGCTTAACCCAACGAATGGATGAAACAGCCCTGCTTCTACCAATGATGGAAAGCAGCGGATTGACAACACTGGAGGCAACGGTGCTAGCGTGGCTGGACTGCTGGAGTAATGTCGCAAGCTGATGAGGTGGCGATATGGGTGTGGATTCTGAGAAGGTAAAAAAATCGTAGTTTGGCATTACCACCCAACAAGTGATGCATGCCAAGAACTTATTTTGTTTAATGTAACAAAAATAAATAAATAACTATGGGAAAACTTTTAACCTTAAAAAAAAAACAATGGTAAAACTTTTATGCTGCAATAGTTGTGCTTTGCATGGAGAAGAACCCTAAAAAGAAGTGCATTGTTGAGGGCAATTAATTGTTCTTATTACCAGTTTGTTACTGGTTTAGGAGGGGCACTGGATGTATCCTGTAAATCGATGAAATGGTGAAAGTAGGTAGTGTTAGTTAGATCAATTGAGGTGCTATGCCTATAAATAGGTCTTGTAACATATTTCCTAACTGAGATCCAATTCTGAAACTTACAATTTAAATTTACTTTTGTTACTGAGTTTTCTTTTTCTTTTTTTCTTTGTGGTGGATAAACATTTGGGTCCTGATTAGTGTTTTGTTGGGTCATATGTATTTTCACCTTTCCCCACCTTTGCAGGACCTCAAAATACCATGAACTCTACTGTATAATACTTAACTACATGATTAACCACACTGTCCATAGTATTAAATGATTTGATATGCCTTCTTTTCAGTTCAAAATGACGTCTTGCTCAATGACATATGATAACTCCTTAACGAAATTAGAAAGCACTACAGAGATTATGTCTCCTAAAGCTGTCTAAACATCTCCCCTTTTCTACCCATCTGAACTTACTGCAAATTTTCAATTCAGGTTAAAATATATATATATATATATAATAATTTGACTATTAGTATGATTTCCTTATTTCTCTATTAATATAGAATTTTCTTTTTCCATATTTAACATAATTCCCAACAAGGTAAAAATATTTCCTGGGGGTTGGAAGGTCAAAGGTTTGACCAACCTACCTTTCGTCATTAACAGTGCCAATCCTATTTTAGCAGAATTAATGCGAATCGTTCATTTAACATTACACCATTAACCAATTGTAATTTAAATAAGCGAAAGCCCTGAATTCTCTCCCCTCCCTCCTTTAAGAGCAAATCCAGCAAATACAAATACCGCCATTGCCTTCCTCTCTATCCCTCTTTCTATCCTCTCTGCCTTTAACTTTTGCCCAAAGGCAGAGAAGGAAGAGCAAAAAACTGAACAAAGTAAATAAACAACATAATTTGAGAAATCATGTCGACATTTTCGGACTTCGGGCCGCTCACAGAGCGACGAAGGGCCGAACTAAAGCAGAAGCAGCGCAAGAAGATGCTGGTCGCTGGCAGCTCTGCATTAGTGGTATTGGTTGTCATAATAGCAGGTGTGGCAGTTATTGCACGTCAACCACATAAGGAAAGCAAAGGCTCTTCAACCACATCCTCGAACAATGATGCAACGTCAACTACGCAAATGCATGCAATTTCAAAATCCGTAGAAACTATATGCGCCCCAACTGATTACAAGGATATTTGCGTAAAGAGCATCACCAAGGCAACCAATGCCAGCTCTTCACCGAAGGACATGATCCGAGCAGCTGTGTCAGTTATGGGTGATGAGCTTCGTAATGCCTTCAGCGTATCAGATTTACTCAAGTCCGAGGACCCTCGTGTTAAGCAAGCAATTGCAGATTGCAAGGAACATTATGAGAATGTCAAGGGTCACATCGCAAGCACACTAGAAGGGATTGATGCGCAAAAACTTGATGATCTTCCTACAAGGTGTGCATCCATCCTATAATTTATTTTATAAGCACCACATGCCAATATCAATATATATGATCTATGAAAATAAAGGTTATGATACATTGAGGTTTGCATTCGTATAGGTCACACCAATTGAGAGTCTGGTTGAGTGCTGTGACCGCCTACCAGGAAACATGCATTGAGGGTTTCCCAGATGGAGACCTCAAGACCAAAATGCAGAATGCGATGAAGGATGGCAAGGAGCTATCCAGCAATGCGCTAGCAATCCTTGGAAAACTCTCAGATTTCTTTTCCTCACTCAACATGAAGATACCCGGATTAAACCGCAGGCTCCTCTCTAAAGAGTCGGCTTATCCGGAAATCGATGAGGATGGAATCCCGAGATGGGTCTCTGAGGAGGATCGGAGAATTCTTCTTGGCAAGGTCAAGGGAGACCTCAAGCCCGATGTGGTTGTTGCAAAGGACGGGAGCGGTGCCTTCACCACCATCAACGCAGCTATTAATGCCATTCCTAAGGACTATACAGGAAGGTATTAATCCAAATTATGAGATCAATGCATTTGTTTCCATTATTCAAATGGCCGCGTATTAGATAGAATTGAGAGTTGGTTCTTTTGTTGAATAAAATTTTTGATATTTTAGGATAAGAACTCGAAAGTGTACGTAAGACTCTTTATTCCATCTTCATTCATTCGGTACAATTAATAAAAAAATCATAATTGTTGTCAAATGGGAATTAAGGTGCAAAAAACAGTTTAGGGGTGGATGTTCCTAAACAAATTACTCCCTGATTTGTAAAACAGGATGGTAGCCCATAATTGTTTTTTTCTTTTCATTATGGCCCATTTTTTTTTTGAATCTTATTGCTTTAGTATGCTGTGTTAAATAGATTTAGTTTGCAATATCCCTACATTCAGCAGGTATTTAATACAAAGACAAACTTTTCTTTCTCTGTGTAAAATTCTAGAGTTCATTTCTTTCCTTAATTATATTTGGACTATATGTTGCTAGCCTTGATTGTTAATTTTTAATGATGTTGCAATTTAAAGGTATGTGATTTATGTGAAAGAAGGACAATATGATGAGCAAGTGCTAATCCCAAAAAAAATGGGGAACATCACAATGATTGGAGATGGATCCCAAAAAAGCATTATCACCGGCAACAAGAACTTTGTTGATGGACTCACCACGTACAAGACCGCAACAGTTGGTAAGAATAAATTCCATAATTCTTGCTTTTTTTTTTTCATGTTATTATAGTGTTTATATGGATCATATTCAACTTCTTTTTGGGGGTGTGGTTAAGCATAAATAAAATCAAATTATGACTATATGTATGGAGATAAATTTACTTCATTAATTTTAGACATTTAAATTACACAGTGCTAGTGTCACATTAAATTTGTTAACTTGAATTGCTGATGAGTTGAAAGATAAACAATGGAAGAATTTGATTATATGCCCTTTTTACAGGAACCAAACAGAGTTAGACTTGTTCATTTAAATTATATATGCTTGGGGGTATGATCAGTTGGTTATAACACGTTTCACTTATGATAGGTTACTAAAATAGAGCTCAATGCATTTCATATGTGCGGTGTCAATTTAATATTTTCAGCAAAAGTATATACAGATATAAATAATACTCAATGATCGAATTTACATGTAACAGCTGTCATGGGTGATGGTTTCATGGCAATAGCCATGGGATTCCGCAACACAGCTGGTGCCATCAAGCACCAAGCTGTGGCACTGCGTGTACAGTCTGACAAATCCATCTTCCTCAATTGCCGCATGGAGGGCTTCCAGGACACTCTGTATGCACACTCCCTTGCCCAGTTCTACCGAAGCTGCGTCATCACGGGCACTATCGACTTCCTCTTCGGTGATGCCACCGCTGTCTTCCAGAACTGTATCTTCACAGTTCGCCGTCCTCTTGACAACCAACAGAACATCGTCACTGCCCAGGGCCGTGTCAACCCCCATGAGACCACCGGCTTTGTCCTCCAGGTGAAAAAAAAATTATAAAATCAAAAGTGACAAAATAACACAACATACAAATAAATATGCAATATATGACAAGTTCTATATATTTCTGCAGAAATGCAAGATAGTGGCAGACCCAGCACTCATCCCAGACAAGGCCAAGTTCAAGAGCTACCTTGGCAGGCCATGGAAGGAGTATTCACACACCATGATCATGGAATCTGAGATCGGTGACTTAATCCACCCAGATGGGTTCTTGCCATGGAATGGCGACTTCGCATTGAAGACCCTGACTTATAGGGAATTCAACAATGTCGGTCCTGGGGCTGCCACAGCTGGTAGAGTGAAGTGGCCTGGGTATAAACTCATCAAGGACAAAGCTGAGGCAACGAAATACACGGTCGAAAATTTCTTGCATGGTGAGGAGTGGATCAGGGCGACCAAAACACCGGTTAAGACTGGATTTTACGCATGAGGAGGATGAGCAACTCTTGCCAGCGACATTTTTTATTTGGGAAATTGAAAATACAGATGTAATTTTGTTAATTTTGATCAGATATCTGGGGTCAATGTTTCAATCTTGGCTTGTTTTATAGTGTCGGCCATTGTGTAGTTATAAAGAGTTCAACATATACAGTATACAAATACAAACAATTCTTTTCATGAACAAATACATTTTCCCCGTTGTGAAGTACGATAAAATAAGGTAAGTGGGTTGTTCACTTGTTCTTGTTCTCGTCTCTTTTGGACATTCACGGTACGTTGTTCATGACAATTTTCGGGAGAGTATCCTCTGCCGACCTTTTAAGGTTGGCAGGGTGCCAACTTTTGATCCGAGCCGTTAGATCTAATCTGGACGGTTCAAATTTTTCGGGCCTATCAATCTGTATCATGCACGGGGCTTCCATTAACCGTTGAGATTAGATCTAACGGTTCAGATCGAAGGTCGGCACCCTGCCAACCTTTTTAGGTCGGCACCCTGCCAACCTTTTTAGGTCGGCAGAGGATGTGATTCCACAATTTTCTATTGGTATCAGTAATGAAAGCCTCATAAGGCCCCATATCTTTGGGCTTATATGAGTCTGTATTAGTAAATGAAAGCCTCATAAGCAGTCCTGAATCCTGATATGGGGCAAGGGGCATCCCACAAATTTGACATCCTTGCCATCCTACATATCCAAGTGAGATTAACGGGCTAGTCCAACACGATCTAGGAGCCATAAGCTGGACGCTGACGTCACACAGTCGCTGATGTCATCTAGATACTGGAAGTATTTAATCTGAAGTAGGAGAGTATATAAATGCGTTTTTTTAAAATAAAATTTAGCTAATTTAATAACGTTTATAATGAATCAAATTTCGCCATTTGGCGCTATCCAATCCACGTGTAACATAAGGGAGTATATATTTCTATACAAGGAATTAAATTATCCATATTGATGGAGTACTTAATTTTTCAACAATTAGTCTTTAAATTAAACTAAGGGAGTATATATACTTCATCATAAGGGGTTCAAATAAGCACGCATAATATAAAATATTTGTACTTATTTTTTTAAACAATTAGTCTTCAAAAAGCATCTTTTTCTTAAATTAACACTGACAGAAGGGATTATATATTTCGACAGAAGGGATTATATATTTCTACAGAAGGAATTACAATATCCATAATAATAGAGTACTTATTTTTATAACAATTAAACTAAAATTCATAATAAATATACACACACAACATTGAACTCAAATTCAAGTAACAATCTGTTCAAAGTGCACATCAAAATGTCATTCATAGAATCTGTCGACAAACGAAACACAACCACAAGCTTGTCATCATAAATATCAATCAAGATAAAAAAAAATAAATTATTAATATGCAATAACCACTCATTTAACATATAAAATTACTCTATTAAACAAATATAACTACACTACAGAAAAAATGACAAAGGTAACTAATACATATTCTTTTTTATTATATACTTCATTTCTCAATATATTTACTCCCTTATGGTAGAATAATTACACTTCTAACTAGCAGGTTAAAATATATTGAAAACATGCAATGAAGGTCCAGTTGACAGATTATATAATTAAATAATCTCCTATATACAAATAAATGAATACATATGAAAACTAAGTGAATCATATGCTGCAACTAAATGCCAAACATCATAATAGACATTTATATACTCCCTTACATGTAAATAAATGAACACATAGGGAAATAAATACTCCCTTATATGTAAATAAAAGATCAAAATTAATCTGATGATGTCATATCAACTAAAGAATGCAATACGCCTGCAAGATAAATCAGGCGTGGGTGTCGTTTGTTAATTTTTTAAATATCAGGCGACACGTTTAGGTTAAGGTATATGAAATAAAAAGTTTTCAATTTTTGTATCGTTAAACTCTGTGAATGTATATATTATTACGAGTTCACTTGAGCATAGCAGCAGTAGAGATTTATTTCGCGCCTCAATGGATTGTTTCTAATATCTGTGTCCATTTGTGATTCCTTCCTTACCCATGGCGTCTCGCCTTCTCCATATTAGGTTCTGCTCGCAAACATTCTGCCTCTTCCAATATTCCTTACATCCTCCTCCTCTATGGTAGAACTGCGTCGCACTCCTATTTAGAACTACCTCTGCTATTTGTCGCAGATAGTCCTTCACCTTCTTATCTCCGACTGATCCGAGCTGCCAAAAAACCCTAAAATTCTCTCTTTCTCGCCTCTCTGAGACCGGACCAAACACAGACAGAACCGTCGTGTCTCCCCACGCCGATCCGCCGCCTGTAGCCTCCCCTCCCGCAACTCCGTCGACAACGCAGGGGCGCCGCATATCTCCGCTTAGACGCGTGGCTGCATGGTAGCGGTGTTGCCTCAGCGCGCGATTTGCTAGGGGATCACTGGAAAGAATGGAACCTTCCACACGGATCAAGCCATCGAGTACGATATCAAGATCATCTCTCCTCTCTATCTTCCAAATGTATTATTCTCTTTCTAATTTGAATTTATTCTGTTATCTCGCTAGACTAAGTGAAGGATTCTCTTGCTTTTTGTTAGATTTGCTTGATCTATACTCAGTTTTTTTTCTTTTTTTTTTTTTGCATTTTTAGAAATAAGTATCTGCTCTGCACTCCATTTTTTATATTATAAATCGTAAATGCTGCTAGATTAGTTCTTTTACTGATTGGTTTGGAAATTGCCAGCTTTATGCTGGTCAAGTACAGATTATCTATGCGAAACCTGAAATGCCTTTAATTAGGGAGCTTGGAGGATTAAGAAAACCTAAAAGTGATTTTGACAGAGTCATAAGGTGCTTATTGTTATAGAAGAGGTGTTATTTTTTATTTTAACGAAGATGATAGTTAGAGCTCATGATTTATGTGGACAGTCTTAGGTGTCTATAAATGGTGATCATAGACGACAACCCGTTTTATATCGTGTCAAGGCAGGAAAAGCTTGATTCTTCTTTGGTTTAGTGGTGATGGTACTTCTGATGTGCTGATTTTATGCTTAGAGCTTGGCTTGGTTCCGAACATGTAAGGTAACATTCCATAAATGTTTGTACTTACATTACAAAACTGGATTTTCATCTTTTGATCTTGCATATGGTCGTTGTAAGTGTGTATTTAGTTATATACTTATTCCAACTTAATTAGCCAGTTAATACTGACAGGATTTTGATGAATTTTTTTATATGTTTTGTTTTTTATGCTTTTTATCTGTTTTGATAATTTCTCAGAGGATGTTGCTTGGTCAGTTGTGTTCTTTTAGTGAGAATGAACACTTAAATGTCTGTGAAGCTGTCAATGCCCGTGAAGCGTGAAGTACAGAATGACACTTAAATGTCAGTACGGAAGCATGGAAAAAGTAATTTTTGAAGGCTGATCTTAGTACCAAAATATTTGTGGTATTATTAAAAATCTAACTTTATTACAATGACTTCTTATAGTTTGACTTTTAATATGTAAAAAAAAATTGGCAGAATCATAATATGGACTAGGATCAGAAACTATGGCAGATGAAGATATTTTATCCAAGGTACATTAGTGGATCCTCTGACACTGATTTCTCTGTGGATAAGTTTGTAAGTATTAATTTAAGTTTGATTATCATGCCGTAAGTTAATTTTTTGCTCATGTTATATATTTTGAGTCATCATCTATATGTAAAAAAAATAAGTTTTGTGTTATTGCTGAGTTTATCGTACTATGTCCTCTGGTCTTAAATCTAAAATCACGAGCATTCCTTTAGTGAAACATCTGAGATGTGATTGCATGGGAAATGCTTTTCTCACTCCCCAGTTTAGCGATACACTCCTTCATGACAAAAATGCCCTCAATTTATTTGCGCACGAAAATATAAAATAGAAATGATTCTTTAAAGTTGAGGGTATTTTGGTCATTCCTGTAAAATTTGATGTTAGTTGCTCAAGTGAGAAGTGGTAAAAGCAATTCCCTTGACTGCATACAGTGTTCAATAAATATATATCCCTTTTAAGGTTTTTAATGCTGACTGGGAAAAGGGGGAAAAAAACTGATGTGTTACATATTTAGCAAGCACTACTCTCTCATATTCATAATTTTTATCATACAATATGAAATAATTTTGGCCTTCGAATAGATCTCCCTAATACAATTTGGCTTGTTTGTATAAGATGGGTACCAAATTATATGCCACCTTTGCTGCAAGTTTTCTATTATTCATTTTGTCCTTTAAGGAATTATTTGAAATTATTACAATGACTGATATCAGTATATTAGCAACTTAATCTATGTTCTTTATATATCAAGATTTCACCTTCAACTAATCAATCAGACCTGATGCAGTAGAAATATAATCTTATATTGATATTTTTTTTCGTTGAGCTTTCAAGGTATTGATATATCATCTTATATCAGTATGTTTTTTCCTTGAGCTTTCAACCTGAATAAAAAATGGTTTAGTTTTATACATTATTTATAGCAATGTGTATGATGAATAATTGTTTGTAGAAATATCTTAGTTTTGATAATAATGCTTGCTCTTGCATTGTGAGTGTTTGATAGAATTTCAATCAAAATGCATGGTTTTTAATGAGATCAATCACTTTATATACTAGGCTAACACAATGCTCTTGACTTTCTAGCTATCGGTTTTTAATGAGATCAAGCACTTTATATATTAGGCCAACACAATGCATTAATTGTTGGCTTAAGAGGTGATATCCCTGCGCTAAGATCCACTGATTCTTGCTAGTGTAAATGTTAGTATTTGTCCTTGTACAATGTAATAATATTGGTTTAGTATTCTGGTACTGTGCATAGATTTATATCTATTCGAAAAATTATTAGTAGTATCTGTACTTGTTCTATATTATCATAATTGTTATATTATCAATGTTTTGTTTGTTTCTCAGTTTATTGAAACGTTGATTGAACGAAATCATCATTGCATATCTACTTCTTTAGTTTAAACATTAATCCAACTTTTTTCATTTTTGCAGTAAAATATTAGTAAAGTGAACTGTGGCAGCTGATTTGGCACTTAATATGGCTATTATCCTTTCGTTTGATTCGCTTCACTTTTCTCCTAGTGTGATGCCCGAGTACGATCATTACTTTGATTACAGAGTTACTGAGGTTTGATCTATTATACTAAACTTGTAAATTGAATGCTCGTCATTCATGCCTGATGTCCCTCCTTATTTATTTCTGCTATTTGGTATCTAGATTAAGAATTTTGAAAATCATCTTTTAAAATTAGTGAACTATTTGCTGAGAAATCGAGGTGCTGTTGTTTTCGACTATAGCACAAACGTTGACTTAATTGGCTAATTCATCTTATTAATTTAATTCATTTTGGGGTAGAGTATACATCATTTTTCAAAGAGTGTCCTTTTGTTACCTTGTGTTGGTGGTTACTGCATTTTTTTATCTATTTCAGTTGCTCTCATAGAATTGCATTTATATTCTCTGGAACTGTTTTGATTTAGTTCCATCTGATTTTGCTTTCTATTTTTTAGCGTTGATATTGGTTTCTTTATCTGGTAATACATATAAGGTGCTATTTTTTCCTGAGTTTTTTTAGGCCGGTTTTCCTTTTACGTTAGGTGGTGACGCAGGAAGCAGATATATTTTCTGAGTTCGCAAGTTTCATAGCCAGCTGAGTAATGATGAATTCATGCCATTTCTTTTTTTTTTTTTTACTGTTTTGTTCCTTATTCCGTTAACATGTTAAGATTGTAGAAAATACACCTATATTTTCATGCTGGATTTTTGTTGTTGGTCACAGACATTTGACCGCAGTACAATTATAGTGAAAGTGAACTAGAGTCTAGCGAAAATACAGGCAATAAAAGTGTGATTGTAATTCTCTTCATTTTAGTTTGTTTGCAAACTGAAGCCTGTACCTTTTTTCTTATTGGATACCGGTATGTCACGCTTTTGCAAGGTTTATGGAGATTTGGCGATCCTTCTCGATTTTGTTCGGCCACAAGAATTTGAGCCTTAAGATGCCTCTTTAACTCTCGAAGTCTCTAAAGGCTACTACTTTTAGTGATATTATATTTTTAGGGGTAGACAACTATTTTATCACAATTTATAATATCGAAATTTTCCATTGAATTGTTGGTGTTAATAAATTTTGTTGGTTTAACCCAATAACCTACATTAGTGTCATGCATTCTCATTATTATTAATAACACATTTACCTTTTCTACCCCGGTTCATATAAAAAATAAATTAAATTAGATCATAATAATGTTTCAATTAGGCACTTCCACATTTTCTATGGGATCATTACAGTAAAATAGTAGGCTACGTACATGGACTCGTACAACAATCATTTCAGAGCTTTGTCGATTGACCACTGCTGCTTGGTCAACTATATTGAATCCCATTAATGGCTCCGAAACCCACATTAAATGAGGCAGATCAACTGTCTGTCTGCTTCAAGATTCGTGCCTTCGCAACTCGCAAAACATGAAGTATATACTATGCACTAAGCAAGATGGTTGTTTACGGTTGGGTTGTAAACTCTTTTTGGAGTTTATCTTGTTGTTAGTTTTTGGTTCGTACCAGTATTATTACATGTACCAGTTCTGAATTTTATCTTGTTCCTTTTGTAAACTTTCTTTTTTTAAATGAAAATTGCTAGCTTTTTTGCTAGCCCTCAAAAAAAGCACTAAGCAGGATGGTATCTCTCTACTGTAGACTACACTGCCTCTGGAGATCATGGGATGGGTGGTAATTGGAGACGCTGGGGCGGTAAAAGAATTCATGTCATAAGTACTAATCCACACAAGCACAAAAAATGAGAAGTAATAATATACATCAAAATCTGACCCCTTTGATTGGAGTCTCCTAAGTCCTAAATGATCGGAGGGAAAAACACTACTCTTGGTGGTGTGCAACCAGTAAAGACTATCTACCGGCATTAGACATTTGGAACCAGGTGTACCAGATTGTGCGGACAATATATACCGGCTAATATATACTATGATGTCAAGGCGCAGTATTAATGCCAATTCTCCTGTATGTGGAACAGTTCACATCATTGTCATTTTCTAGTTATTTTTATGATGTTAATTTCACCCTACTTGAATATTAATATGAAGAACAATAATGAGCTTAGATCAGAAATAACACATCATACATACAATTCAATATTTAATATGAGCGATAATAGTAAATTTAACATCAAATTGCACAGTTAAAATTAACTCAAACATCTACAAATTCGTCAAATTCGTTCATAACATACATTAAAGGTGATAAGATACATCATCCCAGCACTGCAAATTTGAATACTCATCTGGGTGAATATTATAAAATTGTATTGTACATTATAATTAACATTACAATTAACCTAGTAACTCACATGGTGAGACACTAGAAGTTTTTAATAGGTCATAAGGTCACGTCTCCTTTGTCGCATGTACGGACTTGAGACTTGTGAACCTTCTTCCAATTAGCAAAATGTTTACAAGTAAAGAACTGCCAAAAAAACATGCGTTGTACACTCAGACCGAATCTTCCCAATTCCAGGTTTCGGTCTAAGTGCCACATCAAACGCTCGATTTCCTCTATGTACGCATACCAGCAACGTACGTGACGCCGGTACTAGGCAACCAAATGTTTCCGTTGATAAAATGCCCAACGGTAAAATTCTGAACCTGATGTCCTCTGGTCACAGCATGGAAACCAGGCCATTTGACCCTGCTACGCAGAGCCGCCCCTGGTCCAGTATTGTTAAATTCAGCATAGTACAGCGTCCTGAGTCCGAAATTTCCATCCCATGGGAGATATCCTTCTGGCCTAACAAAACGGTCGATGAAAGATTGCATAATAACTGTTCGCGAATATTCCTTCCATGGTCGAGCAAGGAATGTGGGGGTCGGGTTAGGGGATTTGGCTAGATCAGGTTCGGCACCTATGTTACAAAATTGGAAGGAAAAACCAGTATTTTGGTTGGGGTCTTTCCGTCCCTGGGCGACATAGATGTTTTGCTGATTAGGAAGGGCTTGTCTTGCAAGAATCTGACAGTTTTGGAAGACAGCAGCTGCATCGCCAAAGATGAAGTCGACTGTACCAGTGATTTTACATTCCCTGTAAAACTGGCGGAGAGCATGTGCATAGAGAGTATCTTGGTATCCCTCAAAGCTGCATTTGTAGAAAACTGAGAGGTCGGAGTCAGATCTCAGGGCTACAGCTTGGTGCTTCGCTGATCCGGCTGTGTTTTCGATTGTCAAGTCCCGAGCCATGAAGCCCCTGCCGTTAACAGCTGCAGGTAGAAATTAATGGATGGGTTAGTGAACAATTGAAAATCACCAACAAATATATTAAAATTATGTTTTACTAACTGTCCTGTGTTAGCAAAATAATAGATTTAATAAACACCCTAATTATGTACACCAATGATTAAGACTTAAGCTTGCAGATTAATATAATTTTAATTCCTTCAGAATTAATAAAAAAAACTTTTAATTCAATATAGCAATAAGTGTAACAAATTGATGAATGAAATTGTGGCAAAAATAAATTAGAAAAAAACAGAAATACTAACCGACTGTGGCGCTCCTATAGGTGGTAAACCCATCAACGACATTATGATTGCCGGTAATGATGGTAACTCCCATCCCGTCCCCAACCAGCATCAAGTTCCACTTCGTCTTTGGCACCTCCACATACTCCCGGTACACCCCTTTCTTTACACGTATCACGTACTTCTTCCTGCCCATCTCGGGAGCTGCATTGATTGCCGCCTGGATCTGTTATTTTCCAATGTCCAATTAGTAAATAGTAATCAGCTGTAATCACAACAAAGAGTCGCCAATTTTATCATCTGTTTCATTAATCACATTAAACACCCAGTTTATCAGCTAGATATTGCTCTATTAGTAATATTACCGAATTGTACTTCCCACTCCCGTCTTGCGCCACCACGACATCAGCAGCAATGCCCGGTGGTCCAGCCTGTAACAATTTCCTCTCTTTTGATTTGATCCATTGTGGAAACCCTTCGACAAGCTTCCTACTGCTTATCCCAGCGGTGGTACCACTACCTATGGCCACCTGTGAGAGACACTGAGACACGAGGGTAGTGACAGTTCCCATCCCAACAGATATCATGGAGCCAAGTGCCGAGCCTGAGGATGCCAGGCTTTCTTTGCACGTTCCTTGGTTGCTCAGAGCAGCACTTAGCCATGATTGCACGTTGAACTGGCGGTTCACACACTGTTTGTTTTCAGACACGGAAGTATTGCAGGTGTCGACAGACCATGCCAGTTCGTCATGTGAGAGGTCAAAGAGTTCTAGACAGTCTTTCACTGCCGATGACACACGGAAATTGCCACCTATTGAACCCTGGAATTTCTGCACTATGGGGATAATCTGCATGTGCATGACATATTAGTCAAATGGCATGAATAAAATAAGTATTAAATTAATAACGTTTACATTCATTATAAATAATATTTTTCTAAAATTCCATAATTATAGATATATATATGTGTGTGTGTACCTTCTGAATCTCGCGCATGGTGTTTTGAAGGGTGGTGACAAAGTTGGCCGTGGGGACGAAGGCAGAAAAAGATGCACCTAAGCCTGCTCCTACTGCCCCTGATCCTCCTAACGCTCCTCTTGCTCCGCCTCCTCCTTGTCCTCCAAGGGCTGGAAAAAAGGTGGCGAAGGAGGGAGTTATACCAATGGAGAGGATCAGAGCTGATAAGAGGATAAGAGGTGTAATAGATGGAGAAGCCATGGTTGGAAAGAATGGGGGAGAGAAATCGATTTGGGTAAGAGCTCCAATAAGGGTCGTTTTATATAGAAAGATACAAGGGAGAGAGAAGCGGGGAGGCGGGGAGCCTGGACCCTGGAGTTGTGGGAGGAGGAGAGAGACCCGCCAGCTTTTTCGTTCAAAAGTTTTTAAATTTTAACGGTTTTGCGCCACATTGCTATTTGTGTAAATTTAAGGCAGTTGGAATTTTCTTAATTGGGTTTTGTGGTGGCCTGGTGGGGTCCCACACGACATAGCAGATCACTGCTTATGTTGACCGTCCGTCCTTTTCTTAATTGGGTTTTTAATTAACAAGGAATGGAACTTTTAATTGTTACTGATTTACTTCACTGTTTCTTCACAAAGGAGAAGGAAAGGGGGAAAAAAAGGTGCATTGTGACGTATGAATTTTAAGTAAAAACATAACAAGTAATTGCAAGAGCAATAGTTCTAGTTCCATGTTTGGAAGTGGTGTGGAATAAGAACAAGAATAAGATCAAGACTTGTTTTTGTTCTTGTTCTAGTCTCATGTTTTTCTTGAAACAAGAACAAGACTCATTTTGTTTTTATTCCCCTTGTTCTAAAGGGTGTCAAACAAAAAATAGCTTGTTCTTATTCCATGAACTTCCAAACATGATTATATAATAAGTTAATAACTGTAGTACAAATAAAATGATAGCTACCCCTAAAAACGTGAACAGCACAAATATTATTTGATTACTTCTTTTTTTTTTTTTGTTGACTAAGGATAGTTTTAGCCTAGGATGAAAGTTCAACACCACGTTTATCTCCAATATTGCATTAATTTCTCTCTATAATTTAAGCATGTTTACTGTGTATATCAATTTTTCCAAGAGGAGAAACAAAGCCTATAATAAGAAATATAGCATTGAATCTCTGATGAATTATTTCGGACTTTTTTCCTAAAGAGCTTAATTTTATTTGCAAATATCACATGAAAAATTTCCAAAAGGGCCTAGAGCCCTAGACTATTGGCTTTTGCGCCTTAATTTTGTGCGCCAATGCCCGTTACGCTAAATACTAACAATTTTAGGCGCGCAGATCTGAGTAACAGGTATTTGCTATCGTTCCGAAGAGTGCAGTTTCATTTTTGTACCAACATTATATATTTTACGACAAGTTCATACTTTCTCAGACTGTTTAATAGTTGTGAATATTATTAATAATCGTATGCAATTGGACGCTTCAAGAATGCTTGAAGAGTCTTTCTAGCTTGTTAGAAACTAAGGTCAGATATGCGAAGAGGAAATGTTGGATATATTGGAAAATTTAAGATTCCAAACGAAATTATTAACTGTACATTCGTTAAGACAATTAAACCGGACTGATAAGGATCATTTCTAATATTCTTCATCCCATCATTTTATGGAAAATGCATTTCTATTTTTTGAATGTGATTAAGTTTCTCATCCCTCATCCCAACAGCGCATCATTAATTGTCTCATTAATGCAATTAATAATCTAGCGCTCATCACATTCAGCGCCTAGAACAATTAGTTTTCAGAACTAGAGCCATTAATTTTTCAAAACATATTAACTAAAACAATTAGTTTTGTAGTTCTAAATACTAATTGTTCTAGTTAATATAAGTAACTGTTCTATTTAATATATCTAATTGTTGTAGTTTCAGAACATAATTATTTTGTAAATTTAATTATTTTAATTTTAGAACATAATTGTTTTGAAAAAAAATTTCTAGTTTTAGAACATAATTGTTAGATAAAAAAAATTTATTATTTCTATCCAATATAAAATTTTATAGTGCAAAAAAATGAATAGTTGCTATTTTTACCTTCTTTAATTTTATAGTGCAAATAATGAACAAGCTTGTTCATGAACAAGGATGCTTGTTTGGTTGGAGCTTGTTCGGCTTGTTCATGAATAAGGGTTGTTCAAGGGTTTTAAAGCTGATTTGATTGGAATTGATTTCAGAGGAAACGAAATGATTTCATTTTCAAATGAAATCCATTGATTGGATGAGTGATGAGGAGAATTGAAGGGAGTTCATCTGTTACCACAAATAAGGTTGATCGGACGTTCTCCATCAATTTTCGCCAGATTTCTTCCTTTTCAATGAAATTTTAAAATGAGATTTGAAGGGAGTGAACTCCCATCAATTGAACTCTCATGGTTAATTCTTCTCATTTTCGATCAACTAATTTGGATGAAATTAGAATTCCAATTCTAAATCTATGCCTAAATTTGCGTTCCGATCGGGACTTATTTTAAATCCCGAACAGTATGTATACTTTAAATCGTTAGATCTAAAATAAAAAATTGAACTTAGCAAAACTTTGTAATGTGTTCCGTACAATTGGAGTGAACATTACTAAAAAGAGTTTAATACTTATTTAATCAGTAGATGCAGTTATTATATTAAAATGATTATTGATATATCTCTCCTTGGATATTTTTCATTTTATAGGTTATCCAATTAACGAGTCTTCTCAAATATGCCCTTGGCAGGTTATTATTATTATTATTATTATTATTATTATTATTATTATTATTATTATTATTAATAGGAAAATTCTACCATGAGAACTATTTCGGACTTTGATCTCAACCACTCATTTTCAATAAAGATTAATTCATTAGTACTCATGAACGGTTGCGATTAAAACCCGATTTAGAAATTGGTTCTCATGGAAAAATTTCCATTATTATTATTATTATTATCAATATTATTATTATCATTATTATTATTATCATTATTATCATTATTATTATTATTATTGTTGTTGTTGTTGTTGTTGTTGTTGTTGTTGTTGTTGTTGTTGTTGTTGTTGTTGTTGTTGTTGTTGTTGTTGTTGTTGTTATTATTATTATTATTGTTATTGTTATTATTATTATTATTATTATTATTATTATTATTATTGTTATTATTATATTTTTTTACTATAATTAGACAATTGCACATTTTGAAGCACCAAGTGATAATATATAGTGGGAGCGGAGTATTTAGTGATTATCTTTAGAATGAAATATTATGATCATGCCTACTGTAGGCTTGTAGCCTTGCGTAATTTTTAAGAATATAAACTAACCAGAAGACAAGTTTCTAATTAATTAACAAATATTAAAATGTTTGTTTTCTTCAAATAATTCTCAGAATATTCTCCGTACTGCTTTTCTCAATGGAAATAACAAGTCCACACAACCACACCTCAAATCACAAACAATTTGACTACGAGAACATTATCAAAAGTGCAAAAAGTGAGACGAAGAAATTTTACAGAAATAATAGACATAAGACCATGTGCAAGGCGCGATTTTGGCGAGAAAAAAAGAGAAGGAAAACAAAAAGTAGGAACGTGCACAGAATCAACGAAATACTTCTCTTGTAAAAGAGGGAAAATTGATCCGGACACCCCTAATTTAAATTTTAATCCAAACATCCTGAAAATATTTTTAAGACCAAATTATCCCTGCTTGTTGAAAGTAAGCATACCTGAAATATTACCATAACAACCAAGCCACCATTAACGAGAAAAAAAAAATATGAATTAATTGTGTAAGAAAATCAACCATAACAAAATTGCATTATGTAGCAACTACCAACGTTACGCCTAAGATAAAATTTTATTTCAATCACAAATGACATCAATAGTTTGATATCAACATACTAATTTGTTAGTGAATAATTTATAACATAGTTGCTATTGTCAGAGGAAGGATGATAATATGCCAAAATTAAGAGGGTTGGGGGGGGAGGGGGGAATGGTTGATTAAATAGACACAAAAGGTTCTGATTCAAGAGTGTTCGGAAATGAGAAAACGGAGTGTTCAAACTTCAAAAGAAAGATAATATTTGTCATTTTGAAACAGGAGGGGTGGTCTAAAGAGGTGGGGAGCTAGCGCGTATTGATAAATATAGAAAGTGAGATGTTTGCTTTCACTATGAATTCGATAAATTTCGATATGTTGAAAAAAAAACAAAATTCGCCAAAACTACAGTTATTGGAACTTAAATTTTGTACTTATTTTTTTCTCTAAATATATTATTATTGCTTTGTAGCGATCAGAGTGCTGAACAGCAATTTACTTCAAAAACTTTTAAAAGTGAATTTTCTTTACAATCAATATTTGTCCTTAAATTTTTACTTTGTAAGTTTAATTTGTCACTTTTAATGGTTTATACATTTTATGAAACTTTACTAAAAAAAATTCTCACGAGAATTATTCCGCAAAAAATATAATTTTGAAAAAAAAATTAAGGTTATGAAAAACAGTCTATTTGATATCTTGTTTAAATTAATATATTTTAGACATGAGACAGTTCAGTGATTGTTAATTTAACTAGAAAATGTATCCACGATCAATGTGTGGGCAAATAAATAATTGAAAAAAATATAATTTAACAAAAATTAAGATCAGTATATCAACATAGAAAACATATATATATATATATATATATATATATATATATTTATAACAAATATATTTAAAACGTTATAGATAAAATTTTTCCATGTCCCATATTTCAAAAATAGAAAAAATATTTATTATTTTATAATCAATGCTATTTTCATTTTAGATGTAAATCCAAGATATATTATCTTTTCGTCTATCTATTGACATCCAACCACAAATCTAAATTGATCAAACAACACAAAGGTGTATACACAGCTAGATTCAAAGGTTTAATATTTTTTGAATCCCTGCTTTTTACTAGGAGCAGTGATAAAACTCCAGATACAATAAATTTACGAAAGTAATAACGTCATAAAAAAAATGTCATACGCGTCATCCAATTTATTTTTCCGCACCAATTCCTCTCTCTGTGCCATCCCCTTCTCTATCCCTGACGTCTCTCCCCTCCCCTCCCTTTCTTTTCCTACCTCTGACACCTTATCCTCTCCTCTCCCTCTCGCTTCTATCGTCTTTGCTTTTGTTCTCTCTCCCGATTTTCCTTCGACTCTACCTCTCTTTTCTTATCTCAGTCTCACTTCCTTTCACCTCCACCATATGAACTCTGTCTTGCTTTCTCAAAAATGAACATATACAACCACAAAGTGAATAGATACAATGATAAGATGAACAAAAAAAATTAAAGTGTACTGATACAGGAACAAAGTGAACATATATATAACAAACAAATAACACATAAAATACAAACAAAGTGAACACATAAAACAAACAGAGTAAATTCATACACAAAGATAAAATGCATAGAAAAATAAACATATACAATAAACAAAGTGAATATATATACAAATTTATTAAATAAGAAATAAATTTTAATATTCAATATATAAATTAACACACATAACAACAGAGTTAACTGTTAAGATAAACAAATTGAATAGATCTTACAAACAAAATGAACACATATAACAAAAAAATAAACATATGTGAAAATAAGCAAATAAGAAATAAAATGAGATAAAAGAGTCGGTGAGAAAGAAAAAAAAAATAGAGAGATATGATAGAAAGGAGCACGAAGAAAAGAGGAAAGAAGAAGAGAGAACTGTAGATGGAGGCATGAGAGGGACGGAGGAGAGATGCAGAAGGGAGGGAGGGGGGGGAGCGCGTTGAAGCAAAAGGGCGCAGAGAGAGGCGAAATGTAGAAGGAAGAGAGCGGATCATGAAGGAACAGAGGGGAGGGAGGGGGAGACCCAAAAGGGAGGGAGGGAGCTCTTAGATGATGCGCTGATGAATGATAAAGTAGCAATTTCCATAAATTTATTCACTAGAGTAAAATTAGTACTCTTCTTGTAAACAAAACAATTTTATGAAGCCATAATCTTATAAATTAGAACAACTAAAAAAAAATTACAGACAAAGCCACGAACAAAACATGAGCTTTTCGCTCAAACCAGCACCTTCCCAATTTAACATTTCTATTTATGTACCGAATCAAACCCCTAATCTTTTCTCTACTATATATATCTTTCAAGTTTCATCTACATGGTCAAACCAGCAGTGTACTTGACCCCTGTACTTGGCAACCACAAGTTACCGTCGATAAATTGGGCAACGGTGAAATTGGCTACTTGACCGGTGTTATTCATGGCATGGTAGCCGGGCCACTTGACCCGGCTCGCTAGACCCGAACCAGGTCCAAAATTCATGAACTCACCATAGAATAAGGTATCGAGTCCGAAATTTCCATTCCATTCTAGCCAACCTTCGGGCCTGACCACATTGCCGATGTATGATTGCATGATAACTGTTCTTGAATATTCCTTCCACGGTCGACCGAGGTACGTGTAGGTCTGGTTAGGCGATGAAGTGGCCAATGCAGAAGCTAGATCCACATCAGCAGATACATTGCAAAACTGGAAGCAAAAGCCGGTATTTTGGTTCGGGTCCTTCCGGCCCTGAGCTGTGACAGAGTTTTTCTGATCAGGGAGAGGTTTCCTTGCAAGAAGCTGGCAGTTTTGGAACACGGCAGCTGCATCGCCGAATATAAAATCGACAGTGCCACTGATTTTGCAGTCACGGTAGAACTGGCGGAGCGCATGTGCATAGAGAGTATCTTGGTATCCCTCAAAACTGCACAGGTAGAATACAGAGAGGTCCGAGTCAGACCGAAGAGCCACTGCTTGGTGCTTCGACGGGCCGGCCGTATTTTCTACGGTCAGGTCGCGGGCTATGAAGCCCTTGCCAACCACAGCTACACAGAAAATTTAGTAAAAGTGGCTTAATTAGTGAATAATACACTATGTATAGTAGTAATACTACTTTTAATTTTCCTGAATCATTGGTAAACAAATAAATCACAATGGATTTCTAGTAAATTTCTAGGAAGTAATAAAATATATATCATTATCTAGATGGAACACAGGGTCAACTGAACAATAACTTTATTTTAATTTATCATATAATGTCTTCCCTCTTTAAAAATTTGTAGATGAACAGAGTGCCAATTTATTGATTTAATTTATTTTACTTGCATTTACTACTGTTTTCCATGGATGAAAGAGGGCAGAGCCTTATCTTCAAAAACGCTCTGCCCAATGTTTAATGATTTATTCCTTTCATAATGTTTCTTATTCGTATTGTAGTTTGTTGTCTTGACACAAAGCATAGAGTTGAAGATAAATGCCTGACAAAATTATTTTCAAATCCATTATCCATATGCATGAATAATAACTACTACATCGAAATTTGGTGGCATTAACTAGGAGACAACCAAAGCTGGGTTCCATGCCGGTATTCCTTTATCTTAATTAATTTTATTCCGGACCATTTAGATCATGAGTTGACAATTAATTTTTAAGAAAATTGATTAGTACCATCTACCATCTAACCATCGCTACCATCGCTATCGCTAGCGAAGCGCGATGCTCTCCTCACCCAGCAAAAAGCTCCCCTTTCCTCACCCAGCGAAGCACTCCCCTCTCCTCACCCGGGTACGTTCCCTCTACCTTCTACGCACTCTTCCGTCTCTCTCCCTTCCCTCTTCCTTCCTTGTGTGCATCTCTCTCCCTCCCCCTCTCTTCCTTCTATGCGTCAGACTTTGTTCACTTTGTTTATTGCATCTGTTCAATTTGTTATTTTAAGTGTTCATTTTGTTTTGCTGACTTTTGTGTTTATTTTATACGTCTCACTTTGTTGGTGTAGATATTCACTTTATTCATTCGTATGTTCAATTTGTTTCTTTTATGTGTTCAATTTGTTTTGCTGTGCGTCATACTTCTGTGTTTATTTTATATGTCTCATTTTGTTGGTGTATATGTTCACTTTGTTCATTCCTATGTTCAATTTGTTACTTTTATGTGTTCAATTTGTTTTGCTGTGCGTCAGACTTCAGTGTTTATTTTATATGTCTCACTTTGTTTGTGTATATGTTCACTTTGTTCATTCATATGTTCAATTTGTTACTTTTACGTGTTCAATTTGTTTTGCTATGCATCAAACTTCTGTGTTTATTTTATGTCTCACTTTGTTGGTGTATATGTTCACTTTGTTCATTCATATGTTCAATTTGTTACTTTTATGTGTTCAATTTGTTTTGTTGTGCGTCAGACTTCAGTTAGTTGTTATATATTTTCAATTTGTTGATTTAAATGTTCAGTTTGTTGTCATATATATCTTCTTGAAAAATCAAAACAATTTTGACAGAGAGGAAATCTGGAGAGAGAGGAGAGAAATGAAGATAAAGGAGAGGATCTAGGGAGAGAAAATCTTGAAAGAAGAGAGATGAGAAACGAGAGAGGAGCGTTAGGAGAGGGACATAGGAGAGATACGGAAGAGATCGCACGAGACAGGAGAGAGATGGAGATGCGAAAGAGAGCGCGCGAGAGGGAAATAAGGTGAGCGATGGTAGCGATGGTCCTTTTAGCGATGGTGGTTATAATTCCTGAATTTTTAATACTATGAACTATATATGCTTGGAAATAATTAGGGCTCTACAACGGACGGATTTATAATTTTTTATTAATATTTCAACCCAATCTAATTATACCAAGTTAAAAATTTTCTATAGTTGATCCATCCGTAACCGAACCCAACCTAACCCATATAAATTTTTATGTACGGTTTTTATAGGTTTTTGGGTTAAACGGATTGTAATTTATAGTTGTACAATTTTCAATTTATATAATACGTAAACAATTAAAAAATTAAAATTTTTTTCCTTATGATTTTGTATTGTACATTGCTGAACGTATGAAACTTTCGATTTGAAAAAAGAATTCAGAATATACAATTGCCAGGATAAAAGAGTTTTAAATTTTTTTACTACTCCAAGTCTCCAATACAGAAGTATATAGAACAGAGCAAGCAATAGTTTTGGAGTCTGGTATGGGTGAACCGAGCAATGCCATAGTCATACCAGTAAATCAGTAATACAACTAATTAAGATCCAATTTGCTACGCCCTTTGAATGTTTGATAATTTATTAGTAGTTTTATTTATTCACACTATTAATAATATTGGCGCCATTTTAAAGGTAAAAGAGAATTTCTAATACCAAGCCAGAGACTCAACCAAGGGCGAAAGAAAAAAAAAATAATAAAAAGCAGCGTCAGTTTACATGGAAAAAGTAAAAAACATATGCCAATTATGTTCATGCCATATAGAAAAGATCACATTAATAAAAATAAAAACGGATCAGGTTTGTATCCGGATTGTTAAAAAAAAATTATGATCCTACACAATTATACCGGATTACTAAAATTAAAATCCGAACCAACTCGAATCATGCTTGAACCTGTTAGAACACGGATCAGGTCGGGTCAGGCGGGCTAAACGAGTCAGACGGGTTTTTTATTTCCTTATACAGCCCTAGAAACCATGCACATCTTTCAATTTATTTGAATTGTATTTTTCTAAAAATTTGGAATAGACAAACCAAATTATAATATGTTTCTTAGGCAGGAGCATAATTTTTTTCAGTACAATTTATGATTGAACATTTGAAGGTGAATGGGAAAAATGATGATGAGACGAGTCGGTGCTGGTACGACATGTGGTCCCCACATGCCACAGTCAAATCCAGTCACATGCATTAGAAACTTTTACTCTGGTTCCTTTCTGAACTCTTTATTCAATAATCAATTAATATATCAAATATAAAAATGCAATACTGCACTTGTGTTAAAACTTAAATTTTATACCCTGGTCCCCTACATGGCTACATTGCTTCCTGCTATGAATTTTTGAATGTTTTGTGCCACCGACATGCTTGGTTTCCAATTAATACAGTTAAATTTTTTATGCTTTAATACAATATAAAAACAGATCACTGCGCCCCTCGTTATCTAGTTCCCATAGGTTAATGAAGAATGCTAGTATAGAAGTTGCAACAATTAATACTTTTCGTTTGGAAACCATTTACTACCTACCTCTTAATTCCACCGTTCCTTTCCCGTCGATGACATTATTTTTATTTTTATTTTTTTTGAGGGTCAGTTGGCAATTACCAACCGACAGAAATTTTATTAAAAAAAATGAATATGTACAAAGACATTATTTTAGTTATTACATGATAAATTTTGCAAAGTAGAAATTTTGTTATATCACTATTTTATTCTATTGCGTACAATTTAAGTGACCCCTTCCATTTTGTAATTGTTGGATTAGAGCATAAATACAAATGTCCCGTTTTGTAGTTACCAGCTCATGGATTCAATTGAATAGCCCAAAACAATTTATGCCCGTCCATAAAAAATCTGACAGTCTAAAATTAAATTAACTTTGATGATATACCATGAAGGTAGGAAGAAATATTTATTAATATATACTTAAAGAGTACATCTGGGCAATTCAAGAAATTTGTATAATTAATTGGAGAGGAAACCAACTCAATTTATTGAACTTTCGACAAATCAGTACTCAGTAATAAGTTTTATTTCTACTTTTGTCCTTGGGGACAAGAAAAATAAAATTACGTACCGGTGAAGTAATATCATTAATCACGAATACCTAATTCAGTACCATAAAAGCTTAATTATTTTCTGAGTCAATACCAGAAGTCAACGCACTTTACGTTGACAAATCCTACGAATTAGTGTTTAGTGTGCTAATTAGGATAGGGTCAGGGGTATTTAATTTATAAACAAGCAACTGAGATATGTTTACCAGTGATCATGTTCAAAGAGACATTTAGCTAAGACAACTTATGACTTAAAATTAACTCCACTAGTAATGACAAATACAGAGGAGAAGAGTTTGATAACAAACTTCGGATATATGATAACTTAATAATTATTAAATTAATCATAAATTGGGATCTAAAAATCAGGATTTGCTGAAAAAGTACTTTATATTAGCTAGCAGTGACGTCATAATGGTCCTGTAATTATATATGGAAGGAAAAAAAAAAGTACTCTAATTAAAGAAAACATACTATATATGTTTGTCAATAGACGACACAAGCTAGCTATTAGGCCATGTTTGGTAGAGGATTAAAGGTGGAGTAACTCATTTAATTCATTTTTACTCCTCCAAAAATGATTTAAATTTGGTGGAATAGCAGGGAGTAGGAAGGACTAAATTACTTTATCATTTTAGGTGAAGTAAAGTTACTCCACATAGATCAAGAGATGATTATCACTAGATATGGCAGTCGCAGCTTTGCTGCGCTATATTTTTTTAGATGACAATAATTCAGCATTCAGCATTCAGCATGAACTACCTTAGCTTCGTCAAGCTATGTTTTTTAAATGATAATAATTCAGCATGAACTGTCTTAAAATAAAATAATGATCGACACAGCTATTTTTAATATATTTAATAAAAAAAATAAAACTATTTTTTATTATAGAAAATATAAAAAATAGAAAACTATATTTACCTATTGTAAAAAAACGGTCAAAAATAGAGGGGAAAAACGACAGAACTTAATTAATATTATAGATTATAGATTATTTAGTTACTCTAAGGGTGCGTTTGGCAAAACAGGGGTTAGTACGGTTAGTGGTGTAAGTTTAGTACTTTTTGGGGTTAAAGGGGTAGAATGGTGAGTGTAGTGATTTGATGGGATTAGTGCTAACTTAAGGTTAATGAATGTTGTTTGACGCGGTATGTTGAGGTTAGTATTTTAAGGTTAGCAACTATTAGTGGTGTAATTATTATTAACAATTATTAATTAGTAGTTATCAATAACTATTAATTTTAATAAAAAAATATTATTATTAATTATTAACTATAAATTATAAAAATAAACCATTATTAATTATTATTATCATTATTACAATAACTATTATTGAATATCGTTATTATTATAATTTTACGATTATTTATATTTATACAATTATTATTAATTACTAATTATTATTACTATAACTATTATCAATTATTAATTATTATAAACATTACCATAATTATTACTATTATTTATTTTGAATTATTAATTACTAATTATTATTAATTATTAGTTACTAATTATTATTAATCCTCATTAATTATTAATTATTAATTAATATTACATTAACTATTATTAATTATTATAAATGTTACCATAATTATTAATTATTAGTTACTAATTATTACTAATCATAATTAATTATTAGTTATAATTTTTTATTAATTATTAATTACTATTAATTATTATTACTAATAATAATTATTAATAATTATATTAAGGATTATTAACTAATCATTTTTCTCTCTCTCACGTGAATGCAAAGGGAAACTAACTCACCATTTTGCATGGTTAGAAGGTTAGACATTGGTTAGTCGCTAACCGTACTAACTCCAACTCATTTGGTAAACTAACCTCACGGAAGGTTAGTCACTAACCTAAGTGAAGCACTAACCTTGGGTTGCCAAACGCATCCTTAGTCTCTTTACTCCATATTTAATCTATCTTTTCAAACCAAACATGATATAAAATTGAAGAAGTAAAATGGATTAACTATTTACTCCTCCTTAAGTTACTCCACTATTTACTCCTCTACCAAACATAGCCTAACAGATTAATCTAAAATCAACTCTTTCAACCAAATATGTACTAAACCGTACAAGTTACAACAAAACAAGTAATAGAATTAAGCAACCACCAAAATAAAGCTTACTACAATTGCAAGGAATGAAGTAATGAATTAATTAGAGTTGATAGCAAATTTAATTTTAAAGAAAATAAATAGAAATACTTACCCAGTGTGGCGCTCCGGTAGGTGGTCCAGCCGTCGATGAAATTTCGGTTGCCTGAGATGACGGTAACACCCATACCGTCACCAACCAGCATCACATTCCACTTCTTCTTCTTCACCTCCACATTCTCCTTGTACACCCCTTTCTTTATGTGTATCACGTACCGCTTCTCGATCATGTCGGGAACCGCATCTACCGCTTCCTTTATCTGTCATTTTCCAAATCCACATGATCATCAGCATCAATTTGGTGTTAACAGCAGCGTTAACAATAATAGTAATACTATTAGAAATTGTAATAGATTACATAGTAGTACTAATCATAGTGATGACTGATGACAACGGAGACAAAAAAATCTCAGGGTAACAAACATTCTCCAGAATTTCTTTTAGATTCAAACCCATAGCCGATAATAGAACTAGAATAGATATCTTTTGTTTCCTACTAACACGCGCCCATATCCTTGCGTTTCTATCCATTTCTAATTTGAACCTTCCTCCACAATCTGATATTATAGTCGCGGTATAGACAAGAATTCCCTTATGATCCAATTCTGAACAGTAGTAAATACCAGGACTTTGCAATATTTGATTGATCACAGTTCTATATATTCCATTTATTATAAAAGTTCCTAGGGAAGTCATTATAGGAATGTTTCCTATCAAAACGGTTTGTTCTTGCATATTTCTACTGGTTTTTCGAATTAATCCTGCGGGTACATATAATCTTGAAGAATATGTAAGTGATTCATAGATAGCATCTCTTTCTTTTATCAAGGGTTCTACCAATTTATATCTTTCCACAAATAATTGAAATTCCATATTTTGATTTATATCTTCCATTTTTTCTTTTGGAAACTGTCAGGTATTCAACTTACAAACACGTAAAAGAGAATTAATTAAATATCAGCACTTTAGCAGTACGGATAACACATATTTCTATTACTAGATGTTCACTTGTTGTTAATTTAAATTGACAAATAATTTTTGTTCCAACTCATGTGCTGTACCGTTTTGTAATTCCCGGTCCCGTCTTGCGCCACAACTGCATCAGCTACAATGCCCTGAGGTGCAGCCTGTAACAACTTCCTTTCTTTCGACTTGATCCATGTCGGGAACCCCTCGACAAGCCTCCTGCCACCTTTACCACCATTCGATCCAGTGGCAACCGCCACCTCAGAAAGGCTGTCTGCCACAAGTGAAGTGACGGTTTCAAGACCAGTAGCAATCAAAGAACCGAGCATTGAGTCGGTGGCATCAAGGCCTTCTTTGCATGTATCTTGGTTGCTCAATGCAGCACTGAGCCATGACTTAAGGTCAGACCGGCGGTTTCCGGTACCAGAGAAAGAGGTAGTGGTTGCCTGAGAGGAAGAGAGGGACCATGACAGCTCATCTGACGAGAGGTCGAGGAGGTCAAGACAGTCCGACACGGCCGATGACATGCGGAGGCCGCCGCCTAGTACACCAGAGAAGCTTGACACTATAGAGACTACCTGTGCATGATGCGTTTTGTAAAACAAAATAATGTAACAAAACTAAACGACTACTTATGCATTATATGATTTTTTTTTTCTGAAAATGCGTTATGATTGTATAATTATACCCTTTGGATCTCATCAAGGGTAGAGCGGAGAGTGCTTAGGAAACCGTCGGTAGGGATGAAAGAAGCCGCTGACTTGTCACAACCTGATCCATGGGATGGTTGGGAGGTGGGAAGGGAGAAAGTAGTATGGGATAGGATCAACGCTGAGAAAAGGAAAAGCAGAGGAAGGGAAGGAGATGCCATGCTTGAAAGAGGTAAGTGATTGGGTTGAGCAGGGCTCAGTTAAGAGCGTGTTATATATAGAGAGACAAAGAAGGAAAGCGAGTGGTGGTAAAGGGAAGAGAACTGCGTGCCAGCTTTGAAGTGTATCAGTGTATGGTTCATTTATTGTTGAACATTGAAACAGGTTGAAAATTTCCGAGATTCGTCTCTGTGTATAGTGTCGATTGTATAGTGGGTTATTGTTGCTTGCTTAATTACTGGCTAGGTTGTACTGTGTGGAACCCTGTCCTCTGCAGTGACTACAGTGCAGTGGTGAATCAAGAACCGTTCGATCAATAATAGATGTTCCATGATTAATATCGGATCTATACGACTCGTAAATTTTAATCATTGAGATTAGATCGGACGGACGTGTTTCATCACTGCAGAGAGTACCGCTCTATGCAGAGGATATTTACTCGTGTACAATAAAAGTTGCAAATCTTGTTAACCGTTGGAAATTGTATTTTTTGTACCTTTAATTCTGTCCTTATCTAAATAAATGAATTTTTTTCTTATAAAAATGCAGAACAACTGCTAAATGTATTACTAAAGGTTGCATTATTATTAATTTTTGTACAGGACTTTTATTAGCATTTTTTCCAACTAAACAATGGCAATTAATACTAAATTTTTAGATGAAGATTCTTCTTTTTTCATAACTTAGTTACTAATTAACTCTTTTAGACAAACAAAAAGAATATCGACGGTCCAATATATATATATTTTTTTTCCTAACTAGTTGAATGTACTTGAATAAAAATTGAACACTAAATTATGGCAATTGCAAAATCTGTATGTATTTTCCACATAAAAAAGTAAAGAGGAAAAGAAAAATGTTTTTAACTTTAGGATATGCTTATTTGTAATTTTCCATTGAGGGTGGGAAACACCCGAAGTCCCAATGACAGAGTTAAATATATAAGCCTGTAGCTGTGATAAGCTGCGCTGTTAGCTCCACAGGAGAACTAAGCAATAAATTCACAACCTTGTCAGCTGCCATATTATAATATATACCAATGCCAATGTGACCGTTTGGGTTTTTTATTACCATTTTAAACGTTATCAAATTAAATGTGACTCGGAGTCCCTGTGTTGAAATTTCTATTCTTCCTTTATTAACAGAAATTTTACTAAAAGGGGCTAAAAATAATATAAACATAAAACTCATGATTAGAAGACGATATTTATCAAAGAATCCCATCCATTGTAGATCCTTGGCATCTCAGAAGTTGCAACATTAATGAGAATTCTCTTTTCACATATGCCCCTGGTCTAGTGTTCTCCAATCGTGTCTAGTGTTGTGTCGTGTCAAACACGATCGTGTTAGAGTCTCGTGTCATGTCGTGTTGACACGTAGTGTTAGTCATGTTAAATCGTGTCAAAAACTTTTCTTTATTTTTTATAATAATTTATTAAAAACTGTTAAAATATTAAAATGGAGAAAAAAATATTGTTGCAGTTTATTTGACTATTCTACATATTCAATATATATATCAGTACAAAATTGCCAGAATATTTTTGTTAAAAGATTAATTGATGATTTTATTTTTTTTGCTAACTCATTTCTTTATTTTTTGAATGGATTAAAAAAATAAATGTTTTAAAAAAGTAAATAGACATTAAAAAAGAAAATACGGTTATAATTTAAATTTTAATATAAAATTAATTTAAAATAATTTAAAAGAAGAAGTATGTTTATAATGCTATTTTTGGTAATGTTAAAAATTAAATTCGTGTTGTCGTGTCGTGTTAGTTCGTGTTCGTGTCATGTTCGTGTCGTGTTGCGTGTTAGTCGTGTCGTGTCAAATCGTGTTAATTTTTCAAAATTGCCAACACGACACGATTATGACACAATACGATAACACGATCGTGTTGTGCTAATTCCGTACTCGTGTCGTATCGTGCCAATACGATCGTGTCGTGTCATTTTTGAAAATCCTACTGGCCTGACATGAGCTGATTATGCATGAAGACCCAATGACCACATCAAATCTTTGAACCAGGAAGCGACAAAAAATAAAGGAGCTGAAATGTGAAGTAACATCCTTAAATGCGATATGTTGATCATTACTTTTTTTTTTCTATTTTAGCATTGGAACGCTTCTGCAATAAAAGGTATAACAAAAATCCAAAATAAAAACTTGTCAGCACCAATTATAAACATGACGTAATTAGCAGATGACTATTTTAACTTTGTACATGGTTAACATTTAACAAAAGAAAATTAATCTTTCATATTTTTAATGGTTGATTAGTAAGACAAAACAAGTTTCAGTCTAACAAAATAACTGACTAATAGCATGTTAATGATAATTCTTGTTGGCGAGTTGTAGACAATGATATCATTTCTTATAATAAATGCTTTTCGATTTTACTCGTCTCAAAAATTAACTTATTTTTTTATTTTTTGAAGAACTCACTCACTTATTGCTTTCCAAGATTCAGACACTTAGTCACACTCTGCAGAACATGACACATAGATGGCCGAGAATATTATTATTTTATGAAAATGGTTAATTTCGCCAAGGTCGCTGAACTTGAAATAATTTTATTATTCTAAATACTATATGTGGATTATCAGTTTTAGTAAATGAATTTCGATAATTATCCAAATTAACTTGGTTACTTTGATAACCCCTCATTTAAAATTCGAACAAGAAAAGCAATCAAAATTAGATGAAAAATTTGTATTTTGAATTAAATAAAAGCTTGACAAAATAATGATCAATTTTGAATAATTATTGAGATTAAGTGATTACAAATAGATAGATACTTCAAGACTAAATGATCAAATTTTGATTTCATATTATATTGGGTGAAATCCGAAAAATAACTCTATCAAAGTTATCATATAGTTCATAGAGTTGTACAGAATCTTAAGAGAAATGGCACTGGGCAGGTTAAAGGAAAAGATTGAATGTGTACAGAACGAAAGAAATGCTTTATTTTAAAAAAGAGACGAAGGAAGCGCGTATTGAGCTGTAGCATGCATTTTTTTTTATTCTTTTTTGGGAGTATGGTATCTCCGCTTTTGAGTTTTATGGCAGTAGCCAGTAGGATTCGAAAAGTTCGACTGATAGATTTGCAACATGTTTGCTGTCTTCGACGTATCTTTTCATCAATTTTCTTTTCTGGAGAAAAACGACGAGGAATGGTCTTGGAAAATGGAAACTGATGTTTTGATATCCTACTTTTCATTTTTCTTTTTACGACTATATCCTAATTAATTTTCATGAGAGTTAAGATATGTTAGGCAACACAGAATATCAAATATAAAAATTTTATGTGCATGTTTTCGAAAAAAATAATTTACAGAATATCATGATACAAAAATATGTAGGAATGCGTTAGAAGGTACTATATTATAAGAATGAGTATAGATTTATCTTTTGAAAAAAAAATAGTACATCAACTCAAACCGTTTACTTTTTGTAAAAATTAGAACTAAAATTTTATGAAACTAGTGAAAAGTATTTTTAACACAAAAAATATATCGGAAATGTTCTAAAAATTATTATTATTTTATTTAAATATCAAAGGATTCTCCAACCGAACTTTAAAAAAAAAAGGTGTTGAGACTTGAGACAGCTTAAATTAATTTGGATTACCTGGAAGGTAATGTGTTCCAACACGAAGATGAGATGTGTCAAATACAATGAGCGTGCTGATGATTGTCGCGTTTTAATTCGAGCGTACCAAATACTATGAGCGCTTAGACTATTTTGACTTTCTGTCTTTCTCCCTTCGATCATCCTTTCAAGATTAATTTATGTTTGAAAATCTAATTCCAAAATAACCCAAAATCCAGCTACGGCTGGTGGATTGGAACTTGGAAGCACAGCTATGTTGCACAGGTACGGGTACGAGTACCGTACCCGGTACGGTACGGGTACGGCGGTACGAAAATTTTCAAAAATCTCCGGTACGGGTACGGCGATATATATATAATATATATATTTATTTATTTTTAATTATGATGACTTATGAGAATTTGACAATTTTTGTATATGAAATATGCTTTTATAATGTGGTCCAAGTTCATATTTATTTTTTTTTATTGCTATGGTGCATTGACAATTAATGCAATATTGTGAGATTCGACCCGTTTATTGCAAATTTGCAATTAATGCATGTGATATTCAGGCAATTTGTTGATATTGGAATCACCGAAAGCATTGTGTAATATTGACAATTAATGAATTAATGCATGTGATATTCGGACCAAGGCCCAGTATGGGATTGTGGTTTTCCGGTTTTGAAATGCAACGTTAGTCCCACATGGAAAAATGATCTAATACAAAGATAGTATATAAGAAAGGAGTAATGTTAGTGCGTGCACACGTGAATGCCCATCAGGGCACCCACAGGTAAGAGGGTGCACGTGCATACCACGTAATTTCCTGCTGCATATATCATGCATTATAATAATATATAAAAAATTTTCTGCATCCTATGGGCACTCCAATCGACCCGGTACGCGTACCCGATGCCGGTACGCCACGTGGCGTACCCGGTACGTACCGGTGCCGTACCGGATGCGTACCCGAACCCGGTTCGTACCCGGTACCGGTACTCCTGCATATTTGGAGTACCGGGGTAACATAGAAGCACAGATTTGTTAGGAAGACATGCAACGTTCAATTTTAATTTTATTACTCATTAATAACGTTTAAAAGAGCATGCAAATAAAGGATCTAGTTATTTGAGCAATTTAACACTACGTGAGGGCGTCGGAGGTTTACCTCTCGCGAAATCGTATCCGCGAGGCTCGAATCATTTCTCTTGGAGACGATGACGAGTTCACCGGCACCACCACCTTGCTTGGCCTCGAGTCTACCAAGTTATTAACCAAAATCACAAGTCTATGCTAGTAGACAAGTGATTAAGCCTAATCCCTTTCTTCCATTGTCTTAATTAACTATTTAATTGTACGGAGGCAAGAGGTGCTCAACACATGAGCTTAATGAGATGAAATAGAGCAATAAATGAAGAGAGAAATTCTGAAATTTCTCCTCTAAATTTCAGCCAAGGTGGAAGGAGGAAGAAGAGTAAAGAAAATGGTGTGTTCTCTTTTTTTCTCTCTCCAAAAGCTCCTTATAAAGGCAACCATTCCACAACAATTAATGGACAAATATGCCCTTGTATGGCCAGCCATGTATATGGGCTATATTGGGTTTTATCAATTCAATTAATTGATCCTAATTCATTTAATTAGAGGCCCAATAAATTGCTCTCAAGTTTGACCTTTAATTTACCATTTAAATATAGGTCCGTTAGCTCAAAATTAATTACCTTAATTAATTTATGTTGAACAAAATTAATTATCAACACCTTGATAATTATTTAAGGATTAGAATATACATTAATTTATTTCTATATGATCCATTTGACTTAATTAATTATGACGGTTCGCAACGGCACATAATTAATCAGTCAACATATCATATTATTGCATTCCATAATGCAACCAAATAAATAATGCACGGATGGTCAAAAATCTATTTGTGTGACCCTTTGAGGATTTATGCTATATTGGCCACAGAAAATAAATCGCTATTTATTTCCAATAATGAGGGACATACGGTTGTCTTGATGAACAGTTTTTTCCCGCACAATTCAAGAGAACATGAATAAAGTCCGTATAGCAGCCCTTATCAGGAATCAGCGTTAGACGATATTTATAGAATCTATTCTCATGTGAAAAAACTGAACCATCTCAAACTTAGAATCAAACACGTATGAAATAAATAATGACACATAACACAATCCATATATTTATTTCATTAGATCAAGTCCTGTACTATGTTCCAGTAACATATACATATGCAATTAAGTTAGTAACTCCTTACTTATGATTTGTAGAGCTTAATCATTACTTAACTTGCATACTAGTCTTATATGATAATTAATGTTCCATGTTAATTATCAAGACTATGGACAGCTTTTGATTTATCATTGTCATTTAGTCATAAATGAGACAAAGTGATCCACAATTCAGATCCTCAACCTGAATGAACTGTCAATAAATAAATCAAGGAACAAATGATTAAATATCATCAATAACATAAACTATAGAAATAGCCAGATAAAGATTGGCTTCTAGGACATATCTCCAACAAGATTGCCTTCTAATAAGAGGAGGATATATTTTTCAATACATATATATATAGAGTTTTGCTATGGTGAGTTGCAACTCACCAAAGGGTTGGTGAGTTGCGATCAAAACTGCTAGACATAGTTTAAAATGACCGATCCAAATAATCCGATATGATCTCCTTATTAAAATCTCCATGCCGACAAAATTTTATATTTTTTTGAGATTTTTAAGTATTTTTTTCGGATTTTTAAAAATTGCTGTTTTTAACGGTCCAGAACTAATTAGATTAACAATTTTCTAAAATTTAAAAAAAATACTTAAAAATTTTGAAAAATTGTAAAATTTGGTCTGCATGGAGATTTCAATAGGAAAATCATATTGGACGGTTTGGATCGGTCATTTTGAAGTATATCTAGCAGTTTTGATCGCAACTCACCGACCTTTTGGTGAGTTGCAACTCACCATAGCAAAATTATATATATATATATATATATAAAAGAAAAAAAAAAAGCAAGAGGTGAGGAGGAATTGTTCTCATCAATTTCGTCGTTCATATTATTCCTCTACATTTTATGGAGTTTTTTTTAAAAGTTGCATGCCTATACGATTCTTTCAGTTTTTTTTTTTCTTCCTTTTTTTTTTTGAATAATTGATTCGTTCAGTTTCATGTATGATCCTATTTGTAAAATCTGAAATTTACTTTTTCCATCCATTCATTTGAATAAAAAAATATGTTTCCATATATTCGATTCGGCAATGAATTATTTACTAAATTAATTAACATTAGTCAAATTAATTATGTTAAATCCATATGTATGACAAAATAACATAGTCTATACCGATAAAAACCTTAGCACCTAATTTGTAATAAAAGCAATATTTTAAAATTAATCTCGCACACCAATAATTTAATATTAAAAATATACATAACAAATTCAAAAGAATATACATATTATTATATTGACCAACAAACATATAACTATTTGTGGACAAAAGGGTGGATCGGTTCCTTGCCCGAAGTCGGACTAACTTTTTAGTTGATCAGACCCGATCCGGATCCACATCCTCAGAATTTTTAATATTTAAAATTCAAATGTTGAATCTAAACCGTTCATCTTGTTCAATTTTACTGGCGATGCGTTTTCATATAAGTTTTATAAATTTTGGAGTTGATTTGATACTAGGTCAAGCGGTCAACAAATGAACGAATCTGGTTAACTATCACTGATTAATTCTAGTACGTTCATAATTTGGCCACTTAATCAAGTATCAAATTAACTCCAAAATTTATAAAATTTATATGAAAATGCATCGCTAGTAAAATTGAACAAGATCAACGGTTTGGATTCAGCATTTGAATTCTAAAATTTGATAATATTTAAAAAAAAAGAGGGTGGCTGCTTGGTACAGCCGTTTACAGCCGGCTGCTGAGGATGCCAATTCGACCCGATCCTATCTACACCTTTAGGCTGTGCTTCAGAACTAACGTAATAAAGGAAGGGGAGGGGACGGAGAGGTCAGGAGAGGAAGAGTAAGGTGTGGAAAGAACTAAAGTAAACAGTCTTACTTGCTCCAGAGGTGTTTACAAAGAGAGAGGAAGGAAGAAACAATAATAACTTGAGATGACTATTTTGCCCTTGAGACCATGTCTATATCAAAAGCTTTGGAGGTCATTTATGTAATTGAACAGATTTTACTCTGTCTACACTCCGATTTGGGAGTAAAAAAAATCGAGATTTTAAAGTAACTGGCGCACCTTCGTTCTCCTTTCGTTCCTCTATTGTTTTGATGCTGGAGCGAGTAACTAGCTTCTCTACCCCTTACCTTCCGTTCCTCTACTTCCAAAATAGCATCCTGGAGCACAGCCTTAAGGAGGTTTAGTGAGCTAAAATTTTATTCAAATAAAAATGCACGCATAAATCATTCTGTGACTTTTACTATTAAGTTTGAGGTAGATTGAAAGCGCATTCGAAATATCTTTTAACTTTCGAGACCACAAGATAGGCAAAGAGGGTGTGCTTGACTAAGAAGGTGATCAAAATGTTGTGAGAGAGGAGATCTCTGACAAGGAACATGAGCAAATTTGAGGCGGAGAGGATTAAATAGTAATAAATAGATGGGTTATTAATACTGATGGGTGGTTTTAATGTATACATTTCAATTTCTTTTAGGCCTCTATTTATATTTAAATTTGTGTGTTTTAACTTAGTTTACTAACATTTTATGCAAAGAAAGTTACAGCCGTTGCCCGACATTTATTTTTGCAGGATCATCGAAGAATTGGCACAAAGAGCCGTCAAGGAGTAGCTTTCCAAAGGAGTGGGATGGACCAGTCCAGACAAAAGAGAAGACAGAAGCCAGACTTACTTGGAACGGTTCAGCTCACACTTGGAACGGACCGTATTTGAAGAGGCAGATTTTTGTCATATTTGAAGAGGTAGATTTTTGTCAAGTTTTCTTCAAAGAAAACTCTCCAAGACAAGGCAACTCCTGACGTGTTTTCACACTAAGGCGGTTCTATACAATGCTATAAAGGTGCCTACTCTGGCACAGACCAGAAAAGATGCAATTTTGCTAGGGTAAGATACTTTCCAAGTCTGAACCAGAGACACAGCGGCAAGAAGACGACTGGACCGGCCCGTTCCAGAGCCAGACCAGGCCGTTCCAAGGTGGCAGAGGAGCAGATTGAAGAGAAGATTGTGCCGATTTGTTATATCTCTGTTTTTTTTTGTATTCATGATGAATCATGTTTTGAGTTTTGTTATGATGAGTAGTAAGTAATCGTTTAGGGCTATGGGTTGAGAACTTTTTTAACTATGTTAATTGATATGTTTTGAATAATTTAGTTTATTAATTAAAGTAGTTTATAATTTATCTCTTGTGATTGAATTGATTGATTGTTATTAATTGAGTTTGGTACTTGTGAATTAATTGTCCCGTTAAGCGAATGGCCACGTTTAATAGTTTAGATCCAAAATTGATTAACTTGCATTGAACATGATAATAACACTAATAGGTAGGTAATTTTCGAGAGGTTAGACCAAGTCATCGAGAGATTGTGACTTTATTCATACCGAAAGGTTAAATTTACCATAGATCTAAGAAGATAAGCCAAATAACCTAAATCAAGAAACGAGAGTTGAAGTTTAGGAGATTCGGAAGTTAGGTGGTTAAACTTAGATTACTTGACCTGAATGAGAGTTAGAATTAAGCCAATCTTTGTCTAATTGCAACCCTTGCATAGACGAAATAGTTAAGCAAACTAAACAACTTAACACCTCAATTATTAACCTTTAGAACAGACCATTTTGACACTAGAACGGACTGCCCGAGGGGGGGCGTTCCAGAATAGAACGAGCTGTTCCAAAAGTTAACTTGAGTTAGACAGGGCCGTTTCATACTTGGGACAGACCGTTCTCTCTTGACAGAAAATAAAAAGTGTTTGATACCTTGTCCTAATTTTAATTGAATTGTTATCAAACTTTGGTTTAATTTGGATCTGTTATTCTCTAGATTTGCGTTACGCAATATCTTACTTTTATTGCAAACTGTTAAACCAAAACACCCAAAAAATAACTTTGATCTTACAATTGTTTTTTACCCTTAGGTTTAGTTGAATTGTTTAGGATAAATTTGGTAAAGGAATAGTTCCGTCTTGTGGATTCGACTCTTAAGCCATAATGCAAATAAATTAATATCGATATTAAGGTTTTAATTTTGACACCAGCACGTTTGGAACCAATCAAATACCAAATTCATAATCCAACCCAGAGTAATAGATTTCTCAAAAAAAAAAAAAAAATAAATAAAAAAAGTAGCGGACTACCTGTTTCATTAGAGAAACGAAATATTTACAACCTACAGTTTAAACCACCTCCGCAGCCAAACACTTGTTAGTTGTCAGCATCACACATCTTAAAAAAGATTTCTCAAAATTAAAATCCATACCGGACTAACATCATGTTAACTTGGTAAAAAATGAGTGAGTCGGATTGGTTGTACGGGTTGACGAGTTTTTTAACGTCCCTACATCAAAAATTGACTATTTGATGTTATTCACTGTAATTATTCTATCCTTCGCTATTTACTTATAGAGATGTCATGACTTCTATTTTTAAGATTGTAAATGCTTTATCCACTATAATTTTTTTTTATTAAAAATTGACTATTTGATATTATTCAAAACTTGTCACTATATCACAAAATCAACCATTTGAATTCATCAGTGAAAGTCAATTAAATGATACTTCTGATAAATTATATAAGCCTCTTGACGAACTTAAAAACATAATTACTCTCATGTTTTAATGTTGTATAAAGCATTATTATCATCATCATCATCATTATTTCTTCGGAGTTGCACATCCTGGTTTGGGTGTCACGGTCAGGCTGATCTTTAAACAGACTTGGAGAAAACAATTAGACTAGGTTCGACATGTGATATGTTTCACATCAATTAAAGCATGCAGGAGTGGAAAACAGCTTTACCAATCAGCACCGACTTCCTATTCCCATATCAAACTGTTTCCTTTTTTCACTTATTATTAGGCAACAATTTTTTCTTAAAAAAAATTGTTCCATCCAAAAGGCTTTGATTTTCTTTAACCGAACTATACTTTGTTTTTCTGTTTGAGCAAAACTGAATAATTTGGCAGAAACCGGTGAAAAAGGAGGAAATAAACAACAAACTAAAGCGTCATGATGTAAATTTAGAACGAATGTTTTTAATTTTCAATACATTCTTTCACAAGTAGTAATTATAATTCTTATTTTGAATTTGGTCATTCCTAATAAAGCCATTAATCTAGCAATATTAGCAATGTTGTTTGGCATTTTGAATGCTGAAAAATTTATTTGTATAAATTATTTTTACGGAGTGTCATTGTCAATATAATTGCGAGTGAAAGATACATTAATTTTATAAAATTTCACTTTAATCGAACAAATCGTATGATATGTTCTTTATATATTTTAAATATATATACGCTGTGCATAAGTTTGTTGCAATTGACAGCTTCTGTCAAGCCTTTCGGGAAAAAAAAGTTTGTTTTTCCAATTTAATTATTTTATTGAATTATTAGTTTTTCAAAACTTTTAACAGATGAGCAATCAGCTTAACATTGTATTACATTTAATACGCTGTATATTTAAAAAATATCTATAGTATATTCATAACTTTTTATTTTCTTGTAATTAATTTTAATTTTAACAGTCAATTTTCAAACATTTTTGTTGTCAACATAACACATCCGAACCTAAAAAGGCTAAAAAATTAAATTTGGCTCGGTTGTGTGTTTTTTGATTCCTCACATTTGTTGTTACAATAGTTTGTGTTCTTTTGCTTAAATTGGCTTGTTATATGCGATCACATACAGTGTCGTGTGTTTTTTTTTTTTTTTAAATTGCTAATTCATCACATTTAGAAATGAAAGATAATAACTTAAAAATATTACTAATATTTTTCCAATTTTCGCTTTCTAAAAGCTAGTAATATTCGAGAAAAAGGTTCGGAGACATTTTAAGGCCCCTGCTTTCCGTTAATTGAAACCTTCGTTTCATATTAATTAAATACTAATACTAACAAAATAAATAAATAATTTAAATATAAGACACTAAAGTCTTCAATTCGTGGCCCCATATCCAATCAGTCAACGCGTGAAATTAATTTCCCATGTTCTCCTCACCATCACTAAACAGCAAAAAGAAAAAGGAAAAAAAAAACAAAAAAAAGAAAGGATGAGCATTTAAAGCTACCACACATAGAAAGAGATCAGTCTCCCAACTAACCCGTTTTAATGACTATCCAACTTGGCAAAACATGTTTCCTTAGATCATAGATTATGCGAAATCAATATATTAAAGTTATAGAAAAAAATGCGGTTTATTTTATGTGCAGCTAAATGAATTGCAATGTTTTCTTCATTAATAAGATTTGACAGAGGTTCCATGTTTCAACAAGAATTTTATGATTAATCAAATTAAAAAGTTCATAATATCATATAAACTTTAAAGGTTCAGATCAGGACCGATGAGTGGCTCGGATCAAAGAATGATTGACCTGTATCAGTATGTATTCTCTGAATTGGCAATGAACTGTTATGGATGTCTTAATGTTGACACATTATTAAAAGTTTATTATTAGCTATTCCATCTTATCTTAAAAAAAAGTTTATTATTAGCTATTACCAAAGTGCATTTGACAGTATATAGTGATTTGCTTTTTTTTTTTTTTTATTTTGAAGGATGATGTAGTTTTATTTATAGTTAGAGATTCAAAATTATATCTCTGAAGTTCGCTTGATTTAACTTTTGAAGATGTTATGCTCTGTTGTCCTTTTTTTGTTTCTTTTCTTTTTGACATGCTTGACAGTGGCTGTCAAGAAAGTTATGCTCGTCTTAAATTGCAAAAGTTTGCTTCTATAGCCTTGCTGGTGTCTGCAGTTTTTCAATGAAGCACATACAAATTTCCATAAATGTTTTCAATGCGTCTAAAAATAATAAATATCAAACTTCTAGATATATGTTAATTTTGAGCCTTCTAATTATGGCACAATGACGCATAATCGTTCCTAAATTTAAAAATAAATTTCATGGCCGTCCTCAATGTATACTTTTTCGGGAGAAATTTTCTCTGTTTGTGTTTGTAATTGGACCAATTTTTTTTTTTTTTTTTTTTTTTTTTGCTGCTCCTTTACTAGTTTACTGTGAGAGATAATTCGTGGAAAAATACTTGAGACTTGTGAGCATTCTAATCAATCAAACATTGGAGCGTCTCAATTGAGATAAAACCATTAAGGCCTGTAACAAAATGGGCTTATCAAAAGGGCCCATTGCTTGCTATAATAAATATAAATTCTGATACAAATATTAAATTAAAATCAAGATTTAAAGTCATACTGCAGCAGTTATTATTTAAATTCATTTAATTTATAGCTAGATATTGGCAAATAATTAGTTATAGTTTTAAAAAAATTCATCTTAAAAAAATTACCTAAATTTTAAAATTAGAAAAACGATGATAGATTTATACATGTTATTTCATATTCATAATTGACAAGAAGTTTATAAAATATTAAAACTGAGAGTTTCGAATGGTACAATGATTGCTTTAAACATACCAGACCAAGGATTAGTAGCAACCTTGAATTTTTTTTACTCTAGTTTATTTTGTTTTATTTATTTTACTTTTGTTGATGGTATAGCCGTATAGGGAATAGATTTGACTCATCAGCTTATCCCAGACACAGTTCAGGCTGGACTATTCCAATTTCCAATTCTTATTGAATCTGTGCATGCTTGTAAATAAAATAAGGAACCGAATAATGGATACGAGTTCTTGTGTATTTGGTTTATGTTTTTGCTTTTCATAAGAATTTTTTTTAAACATTCATGGGTAAATTTAAGATACTCAAATTTCATAAAAAAAGTCATTAATAACTTGATCAGTGGGGATGTTAACATTATTAATTGCATTAAAAATCTCAATAAGATCAAATTAAATTGAAGAAATAACTTTGTCTAAATTCATAAAATTCTAGGGGAAAAAAATACTACTGCAGTGATGCTTTTACGTTTTAAAACCAATTAAAAGATGCAAAATATATAAAAAAAGGAAAATTGATAGTTCCATTTATTTATGCAAATCATTTACAATATTCGAATTATCATTAACATTAGTAAAATTGATCTGTATTATTGAAACTCGTAATAGTATTTCATTATAAAATTGAATAAATAAAAATTTTCACCAAAGTTCAGAAGGAATTGCAAAGGAGACGTAATTCAAATTTTCCAGGAATTTAAAAGTTTCGAATATATTTTCATGCAATGAAAAATAATTAGTATATGTGACGGCTAAATTTGTTAAAAAAAATAGAATTGGAGTTCGTCATATGCAATATATAATTTTTTTTTCTTCGAAAATTGCCCGAAGACAAAAACTACATGTTGAAAAAAAAAATAAAACTGAGAAGGAGATTATCAAATGTTTTACAAATCCAAAAAAATGTATTAAACAAATATTATCACAGAGAACTACAATGTATGACAACTTCATGCAATAAATAATGTAACCCTCACGTATTAACGATACCATGGATGCATTAAATTAATTGCAACATTTTCAACAGTAGAAGAACAACATGAACCGTAGGAAAGTACAAAGTAAAAAAAAAGGAAAAAAAAGAGCAGATAAAACAGACACAGGCATAGTTGATGAGACAAGAAGTTTAATTTAGTTGGTATTATTATAATTATCAAGATTATTATTATTATTCATAAAAATATCAGGATTAGTCCTTAAAATTTGTCTCCAAAATGATACAATTTGATCGTCCAGTAATGAATGAGAGACAGCCTACGGGCCTTTGCATTCAAAAAAAAAAAAAAAAAAAAAGAATGAGAGACTTCAACTTTTGAAAGAAATATTCTTTTTTTTTATTATTAATTATTAATGCTGAATTTTACATTCCCAAAAGAATACAAAGCTCGATTTGCCCTGCTTTGTTCTATTTAAAATTGTTAAGGGCAAATTTGTCTTTGTTAAAAAATTTTCTGGCAGCGTCGTGCTTGTAATAAGTTGTAAGACGACCATTCTACTGATTCATTTTTTTTTATTATTATTATCTCGTCTCTCTTCGTTTGTACACAAAGTAGAAAAGGTAACAAAGCATGTTTGCTAAATCTTTTCTCATGGAACTTGGTGGGGGTACTAAGTACTAACTACTAAGATTAGGGCTTTGTATTGTGTTGGAGAATGGCAATTGGTGAATTCGTAGATTTCATTCAAAATTGGGGGGCGATTTAGGTCCATTGGAGATTTAGTAATTATTTGGACTATTCTAATTTATTGTTCTAATCAGTGAATTCTTTTAAAGTGCATTCTCCTTCTTTAATGTGCACCGCTTCTGTTTGATGAAATGCCTAAGTGAAGAAGAACCTCATAATGCTCATGCACATAGAGATTAAATGAATTACCAACTTATGTCGTCAATCAACTACTGCCTGCATGTTTATTAAGTTATTTTTTCTCTGATATTTTCTTGTTTAATGGCTTTTTTTTTTTCTGAGTTCTTGGTCTTTAGCTTAAATCTTTTGATACCACCATTATCTTTTTCTGTTTAGGATTCTGTTGGTGTTGGCCTCCTTGATGTTTGATGAAATACCCGAGTAAATTCTACCTTTGAATCTGTCTTACCGAGCATTAAAAAAGTGCTGCATTCCTGAATAATATGACACCACCGACGGCCTTGTCAAACAATGGAGACTTGGATGAAGATGCATCATATATGAGCATGGAGGTGGCTTGTGGAACATACCAGTTTAAAGTTGACTACTCAAAGACAAAGAGCATGCGCTTCAGTGAGTACATCACCTCTCCCATCTTCAAAGTGAATGGTCATGACTGCAAAATCCTCTATTTCCCTCATGGTTATGATTTTTACAATGAGGCGGAATCCATTGGGCTGTTATTGGCAATGCATTGCAAATCTGAGGATGTAACTGCTTCTTTCTCATTTGGCCTTTTGGATAAGTATATGGCCGGCTTTCTTCTAAGGCATGCACAAGGATTAACATGTGGACCTTAACACAAAATTTTTTTTTTTTTTTTGAAATGGTACCTTAACACAAAATTGTTGGGATGAAAATGGTATCCCGTGGTTCATGGAGCGGTCAGAGTTGGAGGCAAATTTCTTAAGAGATAGTTATTTCACACTGGTTTGCAGTGTGACGATCCTAAGTGAGTCATATAAAGAAGTTCCAAAGCGGTTTGTTAACGGCATCATGCCGTCTAGCATTGATGACCATTTTGTTGAGCTATTTGAGAGGAAGGAGACAACTGATGTGAGGTTTGAAGTGGATGGGGAGATTTTCACTGCTCATAGATCGGTACTCGCTGCCCAGTCACCAGTGTTCAATGCAGAGCTCTTTGGGTCTATGACTGAGGGCAAAATGGAAACCATAGCTATCAAAGATATAAAGCCATTAATATTTAAGGCTATGCTCCACTTCATCTACACGGACTCACTTCCTGATTTATCTGATGAAAATATTCCACTGGTTAATAACTCAGCATCTATTAGTAGCTGCTGACAGATACGGCCTGGATGGTTTAAAGATTTTGTGTGAAGATAGGTTATTGAGGGATATCTCTATGGATACAGCTATAAGATAGGTTATCCGTAACACATTTAAAAAAAAAAAAAAGAGTACCGAATAAACATATCAATTGATCAATTTCCATATGGACGTAAAATTTTTATCTAGTTTTTATATTTAACCAACTAATTCATTTATCAAGTTGAACTGAATACAGTCCTTTCAAGTTGAATTAGTTGATGATACCAAGAAGGTAATTTCAAAATAATTGAAAGCAGGAGCTAATTACAAAATTCAAACGAATTACGAAACGCCAATTTTTTTACTCAAAAATTCCCAAGTTTAAAAGCGGGAATCAATTCCTCGATTCTTGATTTACAGTGTTCATTTATCCGCTTGGAATCCCGTTGTGCCGTTCCAACTTCCCTTCTCATTAATTTTACCCGAGACGAGATACAGTGCGCCTTTTCCACTACCATTTTTTATTCCAAAAATATTTTCTTATAAATCCTTTGAGGATCTTTCTTTGGAGCCTAATCTGAAGTCCATGGGAAGTGAAACCAAGGATAATATTACTATAGGTACATGCTTCGCTCTAATTGTATCTTTTTTATTTTTTTTTTCTGTTTTCATGTACAAAATAAATTGATTAGAAGCAGCGATAAATCATGATTATCGCAAAAGATGTCAGTTAATATTTCTGTTCCTATTTGCAATTTCCCGAGGCAATTTAAGCCTCGAAGGGTGGATTCGTTTGATATTGAAATTTAAAAGTATACTAATGGATGCTTTTGAGTAACTTTAGTTACATTTTTTTTTCCCAAACAGCACTCACCGTGTATTTTTGCTACACGACGAGTAATTGTTTACTTTGGGGGTTTCTAGCACGGAAGGACTGTGTAACAAACCCATATATATTGCTTGCTTCAGGACCCGGTCTGATTTTTCCTTCTTATATTGGAACTTATGACTTAAAACTTCAGTAAACTTGGTGATATATTTTTTTCTTTATTTTGCACAAAAAAAAAAAAAGCCAGAACCAAGTCCCTTCAACCTCACAAGCTAATTAAATTAATTTCTTTCCTTGCACAAATCATCTCTCTTTAGTCTCTGCCACGTGTAAAAGTGTATATCAGATAGGAATATATCAATATAGTATCTCCAAGTTTGAAATCCTCCAGAAATTCTAAAAGAAGAAAAAGGAAAAATGGTAAATGCTTCTGACGAAAGTAAAAGCATAATAGTGTGTTGTTTTATGTACTAAGTTCTTGTATTTTGACAATTTTTTGTACTTTGTCAATTAACTTCTACCAGAATTTTTGACCAAGTTATGTTTTTGTAATATTTTTTATTTGAACTTTTCAATTTTGTGAGATTTCATTGCCTTTATATATCTGAAGGTTTTGGTACCATCGTTACCACTTTTTAATAAAAGATGGCAAATATGAGCATAGAGGTGACATGTGGAACATACCAGTTTAGAGTTGAGCACTCGAACACTCATGGGATCCCCTTCAGCTCTCCCATCTTCAATTTGAATGGAATTGATTGCAAGATTGTTTATTTCCCTCAAGGTTATGACAATAATGGGAAAACCGTTGGTCTGAGGATGTGACTGCATCTTTTACGTTTGCGCTATTGGATAAGTAGTCGGTTTTCTTCTAAGGCATGCGAAAGAGAGAACATGGCCACCTTTATAAAAAAATTGTTGGGATGAACATGGTTTTCCTTGGTACATGGAACGGTCAGAATTGGAGGCAAACTTTGTAAGAGATGGTTGTTTCACACTTTTTTGTAGTGTGGCAATCCTAAGTGCGTCATATAATGAAGTCCCAAAGCGGTTTGTTAACAGCATCTTGCCGTTTGGCATAGATGACCATTTTGTTCAGCTATTGGAGAAGAAGGAGATGGCTGATGTGAGTTTTGATATAGACGGGGAGATTTGCACTGCACATAGATTGATACTTGCTGGCCGGTCACCGGTGTTCTATGGAGTCCTTTCTGGACTGATGACTGAGAGAAAAATGGAGACCATAGCTCTCAAAGATATAAAACCAGTGATATTTAAGGCAATGCTCCACTTCATCTACACGGATTCAGGATTTATGTGTAGCTTCTGCCAGGTATGCATTGGATGGTTTGAAGATTTTATGTGAAGATAGGTTATTAAGGGATATCTCTATGGATACGGCTGTAAGTATCTTAGCTCTGGCTGAGGAGTTAAACTTAGAGAAGCTGAAGGAGAAGTGCCTCATTTTCATTTGCAATCCACTAACCCTTGCACTGTTGGCAGTGACAGACTATTATGTGCAGTTGATGCAGCGATATCCTGCTCTGCTGAAAGAGATTGGTGATCAGATTAGATACAAAACTCAGATTATCTGCCCCACACAACAAATTAAGAGCTGATTAGCTGCTTTTTAAGAACAAAAGGTAATTTTCTTTTGCTGTTGCTGATTTCTATTTTTAATGTGAATATATAGTTGAACCTCATCTTGCTTTGCTAGCAGTTAACATCGATTGAATTTTGATGTTTTGCTATCATGTATTGAAAAGCAATGTTTCTCTGTTTCATAATGGTTTTGTGTTTGGCGCCAATTTCTGATCTGTCATCATACTAGAAAATAACTGTTATAATAGTACGGTCTTTTTTAACATTGCGGAATTGAAAAATGAAATGGTAGTATATTTTGCTCAAGGAAACTGTACTTTGCAACTTATCTTGCTAAACTATGCATCAGACGTTGAAATCATAATTTTTAAAAAGTAATATTGTGTTATTGAAGCTCGGTCTTGCACAGCAGTAAAAAAATTAACGCCCAATTCTTGTTTGAGGTGATTTAACTTTGAGTTTCATTTATTTGTAGGAATGTTACTTGGCATTTGGAATGCTATGCTGGAGTAATTTAGCATATCTTGTTGTTTTCTTTGGATGCTCTTGTTGTTTGCCTGTCACAAACTTACTAGTGCAGGTTTTATCATACAATATTCTGGCTCACCTTTTGATCAGTTGTACTATTCAAATCTATTATTGTCTGATCAATTATAACAGGATTCTAAACAAATTGTGACTTGGTACTTGGCTTACCTTTTGAATGTTTTTATTTTGGGGTTACATCAATATATAGTTAGGGTTCCACTTTTTTTTGGACCAGTTAATAAATTACCAATACTATATTTCAATTTAGTATCATGCGCTCTGTATCCATTTGAAAAGTTACAAACAATATTTGATTAAGAATCATGCATGCATTCCATAGTTATCCAGCAGGTGAGAAAATGGATACTAAACTAGAGCAGTGAGGGTGTTTGTCTCGACCCGTTGGTGTCATCAGGTGTTAAACTCTTAATGCCGGGAATTTAAATTAACGTGTTACTATAACGAAAAAAAAAATTCCACTTAAGTTCACAAGGAATTTTCAAAGAGATGTGTAATTCAAAATTTTCTAGAAATATAAACAGCGGCAAATATATTTTCATAAAATGAAAAAAAATACTACACAGGAAGTTTAATAAAACTCATTTCATGCGATATATACGTGCTGGCATATGAAAAGTGTAATTGACAGAAAATACTAAAGGCAAACATTATAAGAAAAAATATTTTATGGATGCAAATTGTGAACAGAGTTTTTGTTTAGATCGCACTTGTTCATTTTCAAACAAGATTAATCTCTACTGTAATTATCCATCAAAAAGTGTAAACAATTAATTTCATACAAGAATGTGTTCAATTCTTCATATCAAATATGAACCATCTGTTTTGATCTGTGGTGTGTGGATGGTAACCTCAGATATAAGATTAGTAACTGTTGATTTTTTATCTAAAATGAAAAGAGCTTTGTGCATGCATGGTAACTAATTAATTGTTAGATATCATGTGAAGGAAAAGAATACATACATTTGGTAATTTACTAACCCAATCAACGAGTGGGTATGTTTCCCAATTAATTACAAATTACGAACAAGTGCGATTTAAACATGCTTGAATGTATATTTAATATAATGATCTTCTTCATGTTCTTCGTTATTTATTATTATTTTTTTTGGTGCTTAGTTCAATCAGAATGAATAATATCTACGTTACTCATGCGGGAAAAAAGTGGGTGAATGAATAACAGGAAATATGAAATAGAAGTGATATTATGTTAGACGTTGCATAGAAGGATAAACAAAATAAATACAGCTTGAAGAAGGATACTACAGTAATTTCTTATATTCTGTTAGACAATCCTAAATCAACTATATATGTTTATGCAAATCTTTTGACCAAATTTTTGAAATTGCATCTGGGTCAATATAGAGAGAACATTAATTTGCAGCATCCAGTGTTCTGGATTCATCGTGCTTTGAATTAGGATAATGAAAAAAAGCACCCTTTCAAATTGACAAATTGTATAGATGTCAAATTCAAAGTGAAAAGACGATCAGTCATTCAATTCCACCGGAACCCAACTTGAATCATCGAGACGAGAACCAATATATTTTACTTTTGAGCGGAGAAAATAGGAGCGATCTGTTTCTTTCAATCTGTCCCTTTATTTTCATCCGACGACACTCATCAAAGTGCAGCAGAGGATACGGTTCCCACTCATCTCAACAGTCAACTCAAATGACGGCCGAGTCGGCGGGAAACTAAAATGCATTCTCTACTGATTTGCTTTCCAAAATTGAGAACTCAAAACAAAATCCTCCCTCTCTCTCACGCCTGTAAGTTGTGAATAACACCCTTCTAATCTAAATTGAATTCATTCACTTTTAGCTCCTTTACGTCCTTCTGTGTTAGTGATCGTGGAAACTTGGTTGCGGTAAGTGGGGAAAATCGTGCGGCTAAGACTAGGGTTATGTCCTTTTGTATTTGCAATCCCCTCTCCTAACGTAATCCATCAGACTGAACTCCTCCTTCGATTTCGTTTTATATGTTCATATTTATACGTATTGAATTGGCCCACCTTATGTTTGATGAAATGCCCAAGTCAAGAACAACATCATACTCCTCAAACACATGCAAGTTCCATTTTTTTTTTTTTTTAATTCTGTTTTGTTTGTCATTCAACTACTTCCAGAATTTTGACTAAGCCTTTTTCCTGTAATATTTTCTTGTTTACTGGCTTTTTGTTATATTTCTTGGCCTTTAGCTGAAGGTTTTCACAGCACTATTATGCTTTTCTGTGCAGGCTTCTATTTATGATGACCCTTTCATGTTTGATGAAATACCTGTGTGAGACCAACCTTGACATTTTTCTTACCAAGCATTGAAAAGGTGCTGCATTCCTGGATAATACAACACCTCCGAGGCTCCGATTACTAAATAACTCTTTAAGAAATGGCCTCGTCAAACAATGAAAACTTGGATGAAGATGCAGCATTCATGAGCATGGAGGTGGCATGTGGAACATACCAGTTTAAAGTTGACTACTCAAAAACTAAGGGCATGCCTTTTAGTGATTTCATCAGCTCTCCCATCTTCAATCTGAACGGTCATGATTGCAAAATCCTCTATTTCCCTCAAGGCTGTGATGTTTACTATGATGGCAAATACATTGGGCTGATGTTGGCAATGCGTTGCAAGTCTGACGATGTGAATTCTAATTTCTCTTTTGGCCTGTTGGATAAGTATGGCCAGCTTTCTTCTAAAGCATGCAAAAGGGTTAACATGGCATGCTATTCACGAAATTGTTGGGCTGAAATTGGTTTCCCGTCGTACATGGAACGGTTGGAGTTGGAGACAAACTTTCTAAGAGATGGTTGTTTCACACTGGTTTGCAGTGTGACAATCCTAAGTGAGTCATGCAAAGAAGTGCCAAAGCGGTTCATTAATGGCATCATGCCATTTAGCATAGATGACCATTTTGTTCAGCTATTTGAGAGGAAGGAGATGGCTGATGTGAGCTTTGAGGTGGATGGGGAGATTTTCACTGCACATAGATCGGTACTCACTGCCAGGTCACCAGTGTTCAATGCAGAGCTCTTCGGGCCGATGAGTGAGAGCAAAATGGAGACCATTGCTATCAAAGATATAAAACCATTGATATTTAAAGCTATGCTTTAGTTCATCTACACTGACTCGCTCCCTGATTTGTCTGATCAAGGTATACCACTAATTACAATGACTCAGCATTTGTTTGTAGCTGCTGACAGATATGCCCTGGATGGTTTGAAGATTTTGTGTGAAGATAGGTTATTGAGGGATATCTCTATGGACAATGCTATTAGTACGTTAGCTCTAGCTGAGGAGTTTGACTTAGAGGAATTGAAGGACATGTGCCTCTCTTTCATCTCGGAACCACTGAATCTCGTGCTTTTGTCGGTAAAAGTTGAATATGTGCAGTTGATACAGCGTTATCCCTCTTTGCTGGAAAAAATTGGTGATGTGGTTAGATGGACAGTTCAGAATTATGCCTTTAAAAAGGAGCCAATTAGCTGATTTCTAAGAACAAAAGGTAATTTGTTTTTGTAGTTGTCTATTTTTACCATTTAATGTGTACAGTTGCACTTCATCATGCTGTTCTGTTATCATTGATTGAACTTTATTATTTTTCTGTCATTTCTTGTAAAATCATATTTCTGTTTCACAATGGTTTCGGTGCTCGGCCTCGAAGTTTGACATTTGTTCTGTTTAGTCTGAATAGTCCTCATACAAGAAAACAGATAAATGTTTAAAGGACATACATTTGTACACAAGAGGTAAATGGAAAATGAAATTTGGTATTTTTAGAGAGGAAAATGTACTTTTGCAAGTTATCTTGCTAACCTAGCATTAGACATTTGAAATTTGTAGCTTAATCTGACACTGCGGTAAAAGTAATCCTCAGTTCTTTGCTTAAGGTGATATAATTTTTGGTTGTTTGTGTTTGTAGGAATGCGAATTGCCTTCTGGATCCCTGCATTGGTGCTATTGGAGCATCTCTCTTTTCAGTTTGTTGCTGCAGTTAGCTTAGCACAAACTAACTAGTTTTATTTTTATGTTTTTTGGTAACTATAGACACTGTTTCCTATTTTGGATCAGCTTTGGCAGATTATTGTCTGATGTAACTGGATTATCAGCAAGTTGTTAATTGGTATTGCCTTTTGGTCTTTGTGAATAATTTTATTCTGGGTTTCCTAAGACCTGAATACGTAGGAGTCTAGGAGGCCACCTTATTCTGACCATTTTAGTATATTTGGATCTTATGCATGATCATGATTGGATATGTTCAGAACTGTTTTATTTACCGTTTTGTTAAATGACATGTACAAAATATGTGATTTCAATAAACCGCATGTAATATTTCGTTCTAGCTCCCGTTTCGTTTGCCGTGCTGTTATCTAAATGCAATGATTTGCGTTGCCACTAACTGTTTTGTTACCGTTTCATGTCACGGAGAAACAATCTAACGGCTACCGTTGACAAGTTAGTTCGATCAGTGTGGACTTGTAAAAGCAGAAATTATTAAAAGATTATAGAATATATAGAATTTTGTCGGCCAAATGCATGCCCCTTTGTCACCATTACACCATTATATTATTCTTAAAAACTTCTTTTTTATTTTTTATTTTTTTGCCTAGGGGCTTCTTGAGCTTTTACGTACTTGAAAAAAAAAAAAAATTCAATTTTATGTTTTATCCTGAAGTTTCATGTGATGATTATCCTTATATAATAATCGCACCACCGATAATAATGAAGATAATGATAATTGCAAGGACAACAATAATAACGCAGATAAGTACAGGATAACTAAAAGTTATTAATGCACTCTGATTTTTAATTGTGTTACCACTACCCTTTTTACTCTCTCTCATGGTTCCCTTGTTGTTTGAGTTCTTTTCTTCTTTTGTCTGATTTATAATACAAAAGTGTAGCTGCCCTTCCTTGAGAATGCAATAAGAAATCACAAATTTAGATATATATAAGTACAAATAGGTTTCAATCAAATATGTAAGATTACGATTGACGACAATAAACCTAACTTTTATTTTTTAAAGACACTGCAATTGGAGGCCTTTTAACTTCCCATGTTGTTCTTGAGCTGAATAGTTTTCCAACAAAAAAACCAACTCTTAATCTAGTGACAAAGAGCAATACACCTTGAATAAAAAGTTGCAGGTTCGAAACCCGACTGGAGGTCTTTCATAAGCATTTAATTCAAAAATAAATTGGTGGCTCATACCCCCAATTTATCTCCCAAAAAAAAAAAAGTTTTCGAACAAATTCAATATAAACATTTTTATTGCTTACTGTGAATGAGGTGGAATAACAATTAGTTTTCTTTTAATCAATCGAATTATGTGAAATTTGAGATTGTTCTCTAAGGCTATGTTTGGATGGACGCGAACTGCGCTGTTCGCGAACACAGCCAGTTCGGCGCGAACCAAACACACGGCGAATAAGAACACCTGCTTGTTCAGAGTATATTCTGAATTCGCGATTTTTGGAGAATACGCGAACTGGGAGTCGCGAATTGGGAAATGCTTTTTTTTATTCCTCTGGGTTCGCGAACATGGGTTCGCTGCACGTGAACCAAATCTTGTGAGATAAGAGCCCGCTGAACAGTTTTCATTTTCAGTTTTACTCTTTTATTTTTTTTTTGCAATTTTTTTCCGAACTGAACAATTTTAATAATGCAAGAGCTCTATGAAGATGGAAGTCATTGGTGATTGAACTGATACATTTGAACACAGACAATACACTATTATTAGTCAACGGCACTAGAACTTTATCAAGGACGACTAGGCCACGTTCTCAGGTAAAAAAAAATATCGTTACGGATCATCTGCGGCTCTATTGAAGTATCTATCGTGCCTCAGATTATTTCTTGATCTGCTTTGGACCAACATAAAACCCCGCCAGATGAAAAATTGCACGATCATTGTACAAAATCTTTCCAAAATTTCAGAGTCGCTGTGAAAAAACCTTTGGAAATTATTTCTGAGGAAAAAGAAAACAGAAAGAGAGAAAGGCAATCCTTTTGAGTTTGCAAAAAAAAAAAATGAATAAATAAAATAAAAATTAAAAAAAGAAGTGAGAGTTATGACGTGTACAATAAATATATTAATTTTGGACAATATATGCATTAAAAACGTATTTATTTGACAACCGCGACATTGAATAAAAAATAAATTTATTTTCATATAATATAAATAGTCATATATAAATTGTGACGTACTTTGGAATTATTTTTTTCCCGTTGATGAAATATTGTTAATAATGATAATAAACTTTTCAAATCACTTACGTTATAAAGAAGATATATTGTGACGACCGAACTTAGCCATCACTCCGAATTTTGTGAAAGTCTGCAAAGAAATGATGAGGAAATTCGAGTAATTTAGGAATAATGAATTTAAATTACTGCTACTCCTAAATAAAAATATAAGTAATACTCCACGTTTGATAAAAAAAAAAATAAAAAAAAACCGAGTTTCCGAGCTGAGAACTTGAGATCAAATAATAAAGAATGGGCTGTAATCTAATCTTGCTACAAATATTTTATCTGAATGACAATTTTGGGCCAATTTGCCGAATCAATTTATGAGCCCAATAGACTTTATCAAATGAAATAGTTCCCTTCATAGGCCGGGTCCGTAGTTGCTTATTCTCTCTCTTTTGAAACAGTCTCTCTCTCTCTCTCTGAGGAACCCTAACAGTGCGTAACACCTGTTCCTTTGGAGATTGCAATTCCTGCGCGTTTTAGTGGTCGTCCAGGTAAGATTTCGGCACCAGTACCATTATTATTTTTATTTTCGGGATTTATTCAGTACGTGAGGTGTATTTGTGTATTGCGAAGTCGATACCTCCGAATTGTGGTGCATATTTCCTATGAGGAACAATGGATCAATTGTTATTTTGACAGTTTTACTTCTGTTCCTTTAATTATGTTGGTTGATAGTTTAAATTTTTGTGCGAAATTGGGAATTTTATTCCTTGGGGCTTCAGCAGTTCTGTTTAACTGCCAATTTGCTGCATCTCTTGTACCTCTGTACCTAGGTGGGTGTTTGTGCTTTTTGTGCGGCCAATTTGGTTAGGTTGTGGTGAGGAATGAAGTGTTTGTTCGCTCCATGTTTGACGAAATGCCACAATGAGACTATAGTACCCAATTTACATTAAGTGTATCTCTGACCTAATAACCCCACTGAATTTTACAGAAATGCCAAGGAAATACTTTTTACAGGGATAACTAACTATTTCCCTGGTATTGTCACATTTACCAGGCAGAATAGAAAGATGACCGAATTGAGTGATGCTGACGGTAACTACATAACATTAATGTTGGACGGTAGCTTCAAAATAGACTACAAAGCAACCAAATTCAAGAGCACCGGCAAAGCGATCAAGTCCCCTACTTTCTACTCTGAAGGCCACAAATGGATCATCCACTACTTCCCTAACGGTTCCCACCAGGACGACAACGGGGCCTACATCTCTCTATACCTCGTCCTTAAAAGCCACGCGCATCTCCTGTGCACGAATTTCTTCTTTCGTCTATTACACAACAATGGAACATGGTCGTCCACTCTCTTGCCAGTAGACTCAGCATGGAGAAGATCAACATGCATATTTAGAAAAGTGGACTGTTTTCAGGGTTTTCGTGCATTCATGGAAAGGTCAGTGTTAGAGCAACAGTATGTGACAGATGGTTCCTTCATACTCTCCTGCAACATCAAGGTAATGAATGAAGCATGGGAAAAGCCACCTCTAAGTTACCGGGTTGGTTTGCCAGCTTTCAGGTTCTTGCATGATGATTTTAACGAACTTTTGGCGAGAAAGGAGATGACAGATGTTTCTTTTGAGGTCGATGGAGAGATCTTTATGGCACATCGGCTGGTATTAGCAGCAAGGTCTCCGGTTTTTAAGGCCGAGCTGTTTGGTTCGATGGCTGAAGCCAGCATGAAGTGCATAAAGATAAATGATATGAGTGCTTTGGTCTTCAAAGTGTTGCTTCATTTCATGTACACTGATTCATTGCCTAAGATTGCTGAGCTTTTTGATGGCGATTCTGGCGAGCAAAATACCGACTTGTACATTTTGGCTCAGCATTTGTTGGTAGCTGCTGATCGGTACCGGCTAGAGGGCTTGAAAGAAATTTGTGAAGAGAAGCTCTGCATGGGTCTCACTTTAGAAACGGTTGTGACCTCGCTTTCTTTGGCGAACCAACTCAACTGCAACCGCCTCAAAGATATTTGTCTTGATTTTGTCACAAAGCCAGTAAATTTCATGCAATTGGCAATTACAGATGCCTACGTGCAGTTGATGCAAAGTTGTCCACTTCTTTTGGAGGAGCTTCGTAAGCGTGTTAACCGCAACTCTACTTTATGTGTAACCCCAAAGAGGCATAGAATAGAGTAGGTTAGAGATATGGTAGAAATAGGTCTGCTGGCATTAGATGCTCGCAGGTGCCTTGTTTTTCTTTTCTTTTTTGTTCCTTTTCTCTTTATTCTTCTTTCTTAGTGAATTTCCTTGGTACTTCTGTGTGATCTAGAAGTGATTAATGAACAAGCTGTTCTTATGTGAAATCCAGTTTTTGTGATATATTATTCATCAGTAATCTTATACCATTTCTTTTTCTGTTTCCTTTTGTTTAAACAAATCTGAGTCTGTCTGACTGCATTGGGGCTTTGAGTTTGATGTTACGACACCATAATCATATAAAAAAGAGGATACTTCTGAGGGTTGCAGTTATTTTGAGAAAAAAATAGAAATGTAAAAAAGTTTATTTGGCAATCAAACGTAGAACCAGATCAACATGTATCTTGTAGGTGTGTATTAGGTTCTTGCTTCTGTAATTTGGATCCCAAACTAAGGTTTTTATAGATCAGTTATGATTTATTACTCAAAACTTTGTTGATAACCATTGAAGAAAATTAGTTGAAAACTACAAGGAGAACAGCTCCAGCTATTCCCTGACATTTGAAAACTATCACGGTGTCAATTACAACTTTATGATCTAACCAATGATTGTGATATCAGCTTCACCGAACACAAGTCCATACATGACATTGACAGCTCAACTGGTGGACATAGAGGGGCTGCCAATGCAGCTTATGGGGCCTGTATCAAGCCATGACTGAAGACTTATTTTTACTCTCTACTTTTCTCTGTTTGTGTCGGTTTAGACTATCTGAATGTGTCCTCGTGTACTTATGGGGCCTGTATCAAGCCATGACTGAAGACTTATTTTTACTCTCTACTTTTCTCTGTTTGTGTTGGTTTAGACTATCAGAATGTATCCTTGTGTGCTTAGTGTGGATTGTCTAGGATGTTTTCTATGGGGTATTTCTCTGGTCAGAGGGTTGACTTGATTTATTATTTTGGTTATAGGCGTTGAATAAAAGGGAGATAGCACACCAGTGCTTGGGGTAGAGTACTGGTGCATTGCTTTTTGGTTTTCCTGGTTTGTATTGAATTGGGTTTGGCTGCAGATGAGTAAGCCTTTGTCTGTATTTGTTTGTTTTTCTTAGTTGAAAAGTGGTAAAACTTATTTCCCAAAAAAAAAATCTAACCTTTTTGCTAAAATAACATGATAACGTCACTATCCTGTCACAAGTGCATCTATTAATGAATAACCACTAGTAAAAGGTGTGTTTGGAACCATCCCGGTATAAGGGATTGAATAAGGATGTGGGCCCCACTGTTATCTCTCTCCTCTCTCCTCTTTTCCCCTATTCGGCTAATACCAACATTTGGCCGAATAAGAATTGGGACCGAATAAGGCCTTATTCGGCACTCTCTCTCCTCTCTCCTCTGTCAAAAAGTACCTCCTCTCTCCTCTCTCCTCTTATTCCATCCCGGAATAAGGCAAACAAACACATTGATTATGTTTGTTTCAGTTTTTGTAGTGGTGTCCTCCTGCACCTATGCAGTGCTATAGCAGTTGTGCTGTAAGTTACCTCAATTATGCTTAATGGTCCATATTTATTACATCTATTATTTTTTTTTAACCATTTGTGTTGTTCAATTGTGATTGAGCCATTGGGGGAAAATTGAATAGCTCAGCTTCTTCTGACAATTTCTAATAAGGTGCAGTTTCCTGTCTGTAAGATTTTCATTTGATTGTTTACATTGATGGTAGATCGACTTTGAGTATACAATAATTTTAGTGGAATCTGATATCCTCAAGGGTGGCAACAAATGCAGAGAAAAGATGGTGCTTGATGAGGTTGGATCTGCAATATCACTGTTATCATTTATCAATTGAAGAGCTAAACCTTAATCTGCAATCTCTACTGAAGTCGAAGATAAGCATTTAATTATGCATTCATGACCGTCTTGAATTGTATCAGTGAGTTGTCAATTGATACATTTAGAATGATGTGATGTGTAGTAAACCAGAACGTAAATTCGGACATCATGCTCTAGGATTCAATATATCAATTAAAAAAGATATGTTTAATTTAATTTAACGGTTTACTCAAGTTTTCTAACTTCTTCCCAGATCATTTGATAATGTATGAGCAAAGCAGATTGCTTAAATTGTGGCTAAGCAAAGCAATACATCATATTCCGTTGCGAAAATCCTGATCTTGAAATCTTTATTGCAAATAAGCTGATCACAACCCTAAAGATTAAAGAAAAGAATATCGTAATTTGAAAAGCGCCAATACTACATTTAATAATATTTATAAAGAAAAAAATAACAACTGACCGTACTTCAGTTCCCCGACAAAGCTCTCCGGGCAGCCAAGTGCATTCCCCACCTCAAGTCCCCCGATAAGCCCGATGCCGTACTTCAGTTCCTAAGACAGACCGGTATAAGCGAGTCCGACATAACAACTGCTGTCGCACGGGATCCACGCATCCTTTGCTCCCATGTGGAAAAAAACTGGAGACCAAATGTGGCAAAGCTACAGGAGCTTGGCTTCTCCATTGAAGACATCTCTGGCATCATTTTTCGAAGCCCTAATGTGTTCTGTTTTAATTTTGTTCCAAAAATCGACTTCTGGATGGGGGCTCTTGGCTCAGTAGACAATCTCTCTGCGGTCCTCAAAAATTCTGGGCAACTACTCCTTTGCAACTTGGAGAACTTAGCTGTGCCTAACTTGTCTTTCCTTCGAGAGCAATGTGGTCTGTCTGTTCCACAAATTGTTCGCCTAATCAAGTCAAATTCTAGAGTAATCAGATCTAGCCCTGAAGCTCTAAAGATTAAAGCTAAAAGGGCCGAGGAACTGGGGGTCAGATGTCCATCACCAATGTTTTTGTATGCATTAATTATTGTTGGTAGTCTGTCCCAATGCATCATAGATGCAAGGCTAAATAACTTACAAAATCTCGGGCTATCAAAGAAGGAGGTAACCACTCTTGTCAGCAGACTCTCTCTTGTATTGTTTACCAGAGAGGAGATGATGGCCCATAAAATAGAGTTTTTGACAAAGGAAGTGGGTTGTGATAAGCTTCAGTTGGTCACTAATCCATCTCTGCTCACATACAGCTTGGAGAAGCGGTTGATTCCCCGTAACCTTGTCAGGAAGCTTCTGGAGCTGAAAGGGCTTCCGGAGGCAAATCTTAAGTTTATTACTTTCGCAAAGCCAAATGAAAAGGTGTTTGTGGAGAAGTTTGTTATGCCATATGAGGATGCTAGTCCTGGACTCTACCGAGCATATGTTGATGCTTGTGCCGGCAAAGTTGCAATCATTGAAGGGTTTAGGACTTAAAGAGTATCTCAACGTGACTTTCTTGGAGGTCTGGGTAGTGCATTTATATTTCACCAAGTTAGATTCTTTTTTTTTTTTTTTTTTCCGTTACTTCTTTTTACATGCTTATCTAGGAAGCAACAACTTATAACTCTACTATTTAGGTCAACCAGATGAATTGAGGAACAGTCCAGTGACACCTAATATGAAGAAAAGTATATTTTAAAAACTGTACTTCCTAATAAAACCTGTACATAATATATACTCATCCCATGTGTACTTTCACTGATATCACTAGTTGTGTAATTTTCATCATACTTATTACAAGATTAGCCCCCACTTTAGCCTTTGCCGTCAGTAACATGCATCTCGTAGTACAACAAGGTGCAGCTTGTGTGCTAATCTTAAGAAATTCCAAACCCACTTTACAATAAGGTGCAGTTTCTGTCAGTGTGATTTACGCAGCAAAAAGAGAACCAAATTTTTTACCAGACTGATCCATTTTGTATAGAAGCTAAAACTAATAATTAACATTCATTGGGTAGAGTACTAGAGCAGAAAACTAATAATTAACATTCATTAACCTCTCATTATGTAGAGTACTAGAGCAGAAAACTAATAATTAACATTCATGGATAATCTGAGAAAAATCAAGTTGTCTAGCTAAATTGTTCAAGCACAATCGAAATTGCATTTGCTGGCGACAACCTGCACTTTACCAGTGTCTTGTAGCTTATAACAAGAGGCCTCCAAGAAAGATGTCTTGGTTTAGAAATGATACCACTGAATCTTTCTATGATATGGACTGAGGGAAGTGATTTGTTGTACTGTAAGACCACATACAACTGCTTTTGTTCCTCTCTGTACAATCGACTTATTACTGTCACCTTGAAGGTGCAGAATGGAACTGAAGAGGAATGAAATGGGAAGGAAACTTAATGAGAAAAAAGGGAACAACAGTCAGACTAGTACAAAAAGGCAACTGATCAATTTACAAGGCCCACATATTCCTTGGTGGCTTGGTGCTCTTTTAGAAGTTTGATAGTAGAATCATTTGGCATTTAGAACATGCGTGAAATATGCTTTGTATAGTAGGGCTAGCTGCGGTAGTATGGACATCTACAGACAACATTTCAATGATTGAGCAATCCTATAAATCTTCGTTGGACTTCCTAAACGGAAAATATTTCAGTCATATTTAGTTAGAACTGGAGAATTTGGTGGGGATGGAAATTAAGTAGAATTTGGAAAGAATCTCATCGGACTTAAATTCCATCCTTTGAAATTGAAATGTGCAAAACCATCCTCGCGTTTATATAATATAAGATATAAGATATACTACAACGAAGCCGAACAACATATTTTTGTCATGCTGGACAAAAAAGCGAGCTCCTCGGGAGTTACTTTATGTAAAATCCCTTCAAAGCTATTAGTTTGGCTTTATAATTAAGTTGTTTATAATACTAGACACGACAATCGCAGCTTCGCTGCGTTATGGTTTTTTAGATTGAGAATAATTCAAACTATTTTATCAATTTTTTTTGTCTAGTAACTAGTTGGTAATATATAATTTCTTAATAAATGTAATTTAATCGTAAAGTTGCTTTACCAATTCAACATATTTTACCAATTATTTAACATATGTGGTAACATATAATTCGTTACGAAATTATATATTCTCAAACCTAAAAAACCAAAATTTTATATGATAATTCAATTTGATGAACATTTGAAGACGTACTGAATATCATATAAAATTTTGGTTTTTTAGGTTTGAGAATATATAATTTCGTAACGAATTATATGTTACCATTTATAGAGGTACCTGCACACAGAGCTGTGGTATTTAATTAAAGCAACAGAAAATCTTGTATTTGCTCTAAAAGAAACATGCACACTTTCTTTTAGAACAACCGGCAAGGTATTTAAACGTCCAACCAGTAAGGCTGAAGCTAATAACTTACTTCAGCTTCAAGCAATTTAATAAATTTTACAGCATCATTTTTTTCTGAACATGTAACATATTCCACCAAATAACTTTTCCTGTCACTTTCTTTTGGGTCTCAAGTGTATAATCTGGATATTCCTACAAAAAGAAATAAAAACAAAAAATGTATATAAATTGATTATAGTATGCTTAATAATAAATTTCTATGAACAATTCAAGTAAACTTATAAATTGGTCGGCTGAAAACTATTTAAATAAGACTGGCTGATAACAAAACCCAATTAGGAAAGACCAGATTCCATAACAGATAATAGCATAAAAAATGGTACCAGAATGTCTCAGTCACTCACGTTTACTTTCTAACTTGACAGTGATGAGCACTCTTTAAAAAGAAAATGCCAAAAATAAAATGACCTTCCATGCTAGACAATGCATAAGGTACAATACGGATCCATCAGACCTTCATAATCAAATCTCACGTAGCATTATATCCTCTTGATGTATTAATGCCAACTTTTGGGCAAAAACAGAACTTTTCCAGAAGAACAAATCTATAATTATACATAAAAAAAATTATGAATAGAATTGCTTCCTAACTTTCTTTTGTCAGTAGAAACAGAATTTCTCAAATAAGCTCCTGATTAATTGCAAGATTTCCTAGAAAAGATCGAGAGCAAGAACAATGAAATATGTGATGTTATAGATCATGTCGAGAGGAGGCTGAAGTGCTACACCAGTGTACTCTTCTTTAGAAAAGTTAGAGATGATGATTCGATCTCAGAATACAAAGGAACCATCTGAAATGCCAAAAAAAAGAAGTTTTTTAAAAGAGAAAGAAATAGCAAATCAAACTAAAGATGCAGGTTAACCTAAAAGAGATTAATTTCAAACGAATAATTAGATGGTAAATAGACCTCTTTAAGGCTGAAGGCAATGCCAATCATGTAAAGCACCTCCATGCCAGAGCTGAGATTTTCATAAATTGAAAGAAATATTTTTTTTTTTTATTTCTGTAAAAGATATCATAGGAGAATATATGAATTCATAATGCTTGCCTTGTTAATTATACATTTCCAAAGGTCATCAATGAGATTTTTGTTTGATTTCAACAATAAAACTATCTATCATTTGCTAGCTCTTATAACATGAAAGGCACCAAAAAAATTTTTATAGCTAATTTAATTGATATATAATTACAGAATAATCTTCCAACTCAAACAACAGTTGATCAAACATGCCATTTTTTGAAGATAAAGTGTCATAAAAAGAATAGCACACTGTCCATCTTTTAAGATCAAATTTAAGGAAAAATAACAGCCTACGAAATTAATTTGAAATGGATTAGAAACTTCATATTAATCAAATCTAATTATGCTTTATTGGCACCTGTTTATGTGTCTATGTGTCTTATTCCTCATTCCTAGAAAATAAAAAATTTTCTAACAGACTATAGAGAAAATGGACTGAAAATAAACGACAAAATTATTTCATAATAGAACATTGTCATGCTTAATTTTATACACAACTATGACCTGTCAATTCCTTGAAAGTTCAAGATGAAAAGCAACTTCATATTTACCAGTGAGATTATTGTGCATTGATGTAGAAGTGATAGCCATAATATATGTATATATTTTTTAACTTACCTAGTGAAGAATTACAAAGTTTTTGTCCCTGTATTCATCAGATATCTAGCAAGCCTCATTTCCAACATTGAAATACTGAGCCTTGTGGAACTTCTTTTCTAACATTGTACAACATGAAGCTTTTCATTATGCTCTATCTGTTGCTATTCTCATGGCTTTAATAAGATCTGCACTTTGGCTACCTCCTAATGAAGCTTTTCAATTTTATCTACAGTTAAAGATGGGTCAATCATATACTTAGATTAATAGCAAGATTGCTAGTTTCTAAGACTTGCATAGCATGAAGACTACATATTACAACAGGAAACAAATTAAATGAGGTGCATAAACTGAAAATTGTAACACAAATATTACTCAGCACTTGAGGCATTTTGTCAAGCAAATGGTATGCATAAATTGTAACACAAATGCTATCACTGTGCAATTCATAAACAATCCATCCCCTTACATGTGGTTTCTTCTCTTGCATACGCTCAAAAGTAACTAAATTACTTCAGATTGGAACCGAGAGCAGTAAGTGTGATAAGAAATTAAGGAAATTTCTCAGACTTGCATAGTATGAAGACTAAATATTACCACATAAACAAAAGAGCTGCTAAAAAAAAATACAAAATAGAAACTGTAAACTGCTGCTTAGCATTTAGAGGCATTTTGTCAAACAATTGGTATGCATAAATTGTAACACAAATGCTATCACTGTATCCTACCTTTAATCTCATATGATCCAAACAGAGCCTAAAAGAATTAAATCGGTGAATGGATCAGATTGATCAGCGAAAAATTTTGGAGGGTTCCGATGCCGTGTCGCAAAGAGGACTAAATAGCGGAGACGATACGCACGGGCTTTAGAGAGGATCAGTATCCTCTGCCCAGCTGGGCACTCTGCCCATCTCATCACGACTGTCCGATCTAATCTTGACGGTTAACTTTTTTCGGGCCTATCAATCTGGTATTAATCACGGGGCATCCATAATTGATCGGACGGTTGTGATGAGATGGGCAGAGTGCCCAGCTGGGCAGAGGATGTGATTCCCTTTAGAGACGAGCATTTGTTTCTTGTTTAAAATAATCGCCGATAATTTGGTTGCAACTAGAGATGAGAGGAGCCCATGGCTGGTCTGTATCCTGGAGAGTGGAGCCCATTATAATTGTGCAAAACGAATAGATTGGTGAAATTGAAAAGGTTAGAACTTAGAAAGGTAATGCAATGGTCCAAGGGATGGTCCATTCCAGCCTAACTGGACTTGGGTTGAGTCACTAATAGTCGCCAGCTAAATTAAGGTTATTGTTGTTTTAGACAAGAATTAGGGTAAAACTGTAGGGATTATGGCCTCTGTACAGAGGCTCTCTATTTATATTAATTCAGAATCGTACTTTTACAAATAAGACCCTAGACTTCTACAAATAACATAAATGCTAGAAATAACATAATAACTAATATAACTCAACACTCCCCCTCAAGATGGGCGATAGATATCAATCATCTCCATCTTGTTACAAGAACTCTCAAACTGCTTACAACCCAAACCCTTAGTTAGACAATCAGCCAATTGGTCTACTGATTTCACATAGTTCAATGTCAGCACTCCATTATTCAGTTGTTCTTTGATGAAGAAACGATCAATCTCCACATGTTTAGTGCGATCATGCTGAACTGGATTGTTTGCAATATTGATTGCTGACTTGTTGTCACACTGAAGTTGTAAGGATTCTCCTCGAAACACACGCAACTCAGATAGGAGATTTTTCACCCACATCAACTCACATAGACTGAGTGCTATAGCCCTGTACTCAGCCTCAGCTGTAGATCTGGCCACCACATCTTGCTTCTTGCTTCGCCAAGCCACAAGATTGCCTCCAACAAACACACAATATCCTGTGGTGGATCTACGATCATCCACGCAACCTGCCCAATCAGCATCACAATATCCTTCAACTCTCAGATGCCCATGACTTCTGAACCACAGTCTTTTTCCGGGACTCCCCTTGATATATCTGAGAATTCTGTGAACAGCATCCAAATGTTGTTCCCTCGGATCATACATGTATCTACTCACCACACTCACTGCATGAGAAATATCAGGTTTAGTGTGGCACAGATATATGAGCTTACCAACTAGTCTTTGGTACTGCTCCTTGTCCACTAAGTCACATCCCTCAGCACACAACTTCTGATTTGACTCAATAGGAGTAGGAGCAACCCTACAGCCCAACATCCCTGTCTCTGAAAGAAGATCCAGTGCATACTTTCGCTGAGAAAGCACTATACCCGTATTTGACCTAGCAATTTCAATCCCAAGGAAATATTTCAATTGTCCCAAATCCTTGACCTCGAACTCTTTTCCAAGATTTCCCTTTAGCCGCATGATTTCCTCAGCATCATCTCCAGTAATCACAATATCATCAACATAGACGGCCAGAATAGCGATACGACCTTTCAAGTGCCTGTAGAATACAGTATGATCTCCATTGCACTGCTTGTATCCCATGCCACAGACTGCAAGTCTGAACCTATCAAACCATGCTCTCGGAGACTGTTTCAGCCCATACAAGGACTTCTTGAGCTTGCATACCTTCCCAGCTGATTGTGGATTAGCAAATCCAGGTGGAACCTCCATGTACACCTCTTCTTGGAGATCTCCATGTAAGAAAGCATTCTTGACATCCAACTGGTACAGTGGCCAATTGAAGTTGGCAGCACACGACACCAGCATCCTCACAGTGCTCATTTTTGCAACAGGAGCAAAGGTCTCATCATAGTCAATACCATAAGTCTGACTATATCCTTTTGCAACCAGTCGGGCTTTGTATCTATCCACTTTGCCTTCTGGAGTTTGTTTGACAGTATACACCCATTTGCATCCGAAAGCGCGCTTTTCAACTGGTAAAGGTACCAACTCTCATGTGTCATTCTTCTTCAACGCCTGAAGTTCTTCCTGCATGGCACTGAACCATCTGGGATCTTGCTTAGCTACCTGCCATGTGTTAGGTACAGGCACAGAATCTAGAGATGCAAGGAAGGACTTATATGTAGGTGGAACAGATGCATATGAAATGTAATTTGCAATATCATTTCCCCAATTACCATACTTAACAGGAGGTTTCTCAGCATTAACCCTCGATGTTCTACGGAGTGAAATTGGAGGAGAATTGTTACCTATCAACTCTGAGTGAGAATCTGAGGAAGGACTTGGGGAAGAGCTACTTAGGACATTGGCATTCAAGGGGACATGCGATTCAGGCTGCTCAGGCTGCTCATGCTGCTCAGGCTGTTTTGGTCTCCTTTTATACACTATCAGCTCCCCTTGTTTTTTGTTTTCAACACTCAGATTGCTATCACCACCACCATCTTCATCATCGTTCAGATTACTATCACCACTCGGTCCCGACAAAGGACATGGAAAGCCGCCAATTATGATTCCATTCTCCTTCTCCCCCTCTCTACCAACACTGGTAGAGTCATCTTCGAACAATGAGTCCAACTCTGTCTTTCCTCCATAGTATGGTTCAGATTTTCGAAAAGTCACATCCATACTAACAAAGATCTTTCTTTCAGTAGGGCACCAACACCTGTATCCTTTCTGATTTGAGGGATAACCTATGAAGATGCATTTAACCGCCCACGGGTCTAGCTTTCCTACTGTCAATCTGTGATCTCTCACATAGCACACACATCCGAACACCTTGGGCGGAACAACAAAATTATTAGAGCCAAGTAGCATCTCACGTGGTGTCTTCATTCCTAACACTCTTGATGGCATCCTATTGATCAGGTAGGTTGCCGTCAAAACTGCCTCACTCCACAGAAACTTAGGTACATTCATTGTCAGCATCAATGAACGTGTCACCTCCAATAAATGCCTATTCTTACGCTCGGCCACTCCATTTTGGGCTGGGGTATCCGGAAAAGTAGTTTGATGGAGAATTCCTTGTTCGGACACAAATGTGGCAAACTCCTTGTTAACATACTCAGTTCCATTATCTGATCGAAGGATCTTCACCTGTACTCCAAATTGAGTTTTCACAGAAGCTGAGAAATCCTTAAAGTATTTTAGTACTTCAGATTTCTGTTTCATCATGTAAATCCAAGTCATGCGTGAATAACAATCAATAAAGGTGACAAACCATCTAAATCCACTAACAGAAGTAGTAGGACATGGTCCCCAGACATCAGAATGAACAAGTGCAAAGGGCTCCAAACTTCTTAAACCAATCATTTTATAATTAGAACGAGTATGTTTTCCAAGTTCACAAGCATTACAAAATAATTTCTCCCTATCAATTTTATTCATCATATCAGAATCCAACTTATTCAAACTATCAAAAGATAAGTGCCCTAATCTATTATGTTGTAACATAGCCTCTGCTTCTGCCCCTTTTCCAATAGCAGCAACGAGCATAGCAGCCTCCTTATCCAATTACCAAAGTCCCTCACGCCTGTTGCCATTCCCAAGTCTCCTCCCCGTTTTCTTTTCCTGAATCAGACATGTATTTTGATAAAAAAGAACAGTGCAATTCAATTGATCAATTAGTGAGCTAATAGAGAACAAATTAATAGGAAAAGAAGGAACATGCAACACTGATGGTAGGGTAATAAAAGAATTACAATAGACTGAACCAAAACCCTTGACAGGTTGGGATGTACCATCAGCTGTTTGGACTGTATCTGGTTGTATTTGTTGACTAGGACAATATTCCACAAATTCATTGGATGATCCTGTTATATGACTAGATGCACCTGAATCTATAATCCAATCTACATGTGATTTAGTGGATGCAAAAGCCTGTGCCTGAATACCTTTAGTCACATGAGCATAGTAACCAACATTACCGAAGTAAGTATTGTCATCACACTCATCCGACTTTGCCTTCCCTTTAGAGCTCTCAACTTGAGATTTGAACTGACGCAGTTCCTCCAGCTCTGTCAGTTCTGTTCCAGTCACCTCTGTCGCGGCTTGGGGCTCCTCTGTCATAGCAAAATGAGCAACACCTCGACCTCCACGTCCTCGGGTTCCTCGCCCCCTATATCTATTTCCACGTCCGCGACCACCATATCCACCTCTCTGTCCTCCACCCCCTCGACCACCACCAGATTTGCGAGGCTCAGGACAATTGAAACTGAGATGTCCTTTATGTCCACAGTTGAAACAGTCCTGTCATCTTTGATTTGGGCTCCAGGAACTACCATTGCCGAACGAACAACAAGTGAGGTTTCAGATGCCATCACCTTCTGTCTGACCTCATCTTCCTCCATCGAAGCGATAACCTCATTCAACGATGGGAGAGACGGCAAATGACATATTGCCGCCCTTCTTGCCTCAAATTTCGAGTTCAGACCCTTCAGAAAGCGAGCCACACGCCTTCTTTCAAGGTATTGCATCCCACAAAGAACATCTGTCGGATCCTTCAGTGACAAAGGATCATAGTGATCCAAATCAGCCCATAAACAACGCAACTCTGCCGCATACTCAAGAACTGATTTCTCCCCCTGGACAGTAACATCAATTCTGTCATCCACGTCGAGCATCATCATCACACTCCCAGCTCCTGAGTACATCTTAGCCAGAGTCTTCCAGATATCTGTCGCGTTTCTAATCGATTCCACCATTCCAGCTATGGCTTGTGACACAGATGTCACCAACCAAGAAACCACTAGAGAATTCATATGACTCCATCTTGTCCACTCAGCATTCGATTTGTCAATGGGTTCAATACACTCTTCATTCACATATCCATCAAGTCCTTTCATCTGAAAGTTCAGCAAACGCCCTCCGAGACCAACTCAAATAATTTCTCGTCCCCTCAAGCTTGACATCATTAGGTAACAACTCTATTTTCTGTACCACCTGTGACTCTGACACAGATCCAATCTTCTTACCAGACTCCTCAAACTTCACATTTAATAATTTGGCCATTCCTTCCATAACGGCCTGCAACTCCTTATTAGTCACAAATTCACCCATTTTCACAATTAGATCTGTCTCAAACACAAACACAACTAGAGGACGAGATCAATCACACTTCAACACAAACCGTGCGGACGCACACGATCACGGTTTCAACATCTACTAAAAACGGATTTGTATGTCACCAAGAGAAAAGAAGAGAGAACACCTGATGACATGAAGAACGGATCAAATGGGTCACGGCAAGGTTGGATCTGCTTCTGCTCCACACGTCGGCACACAAGAGATTTCTCGCCTTGGGTCTTGGCGTGGCTCACAGGGGTGAGAGAAATCGCCTATGCTGGTTGGTGTTGACGCAGCTCACAGCTCCAATCCACAAACTTGGTCCACACGTGGAGTACAAAGAGAAGAGAGATTACCTCTATTTTTTTTTTTTTATAGGTTGAAAGGAGAGATTAGTTACGGATATGAGTTTTTGAAGGATTAGTTACGGAGCAGAGAAAGAAGAAGACTGGGATTAGGCGCAGAGCAACAGCGGCTCTGATACCATGTTGTTTTAGACAAGAATTAGGGTAAAACTGTAGGGATTATGGCCTCTGTACAGAGGCTCTCTATTTATATTAATCCAGAATCGTACTTTTACAAATAAGACCCTAGACTTCTATAAATAACATAAATGCTAGAAATAACATAATAACTAATATAACTCAACAGTTATTATGTCACAAGGAATTTTGATTCTTTTAAGTTCATATACCATGTAGCCATACCGTGCGACGAGTTAGTGATTTGAGTCCAAAAGTTAGTAAAGTTGGAACTTGGAACCTTCATCTTGTAAAGTTTTCTGTTTTGCACAGGTCCATGAGGATGCTAAAGTAAAACTCCCAAAAACGAAAAATGTGACAACAAGAAAAAATAATGGTTAAAATGATAAAAAAGTTAGTTTAAACTTGAGGATAAATGGTCAATTTGTAAATTTTTTTATATTGCTGGTCCTGTTAGAAAGACGTGGTTTAGTATTTGTGACATCAATTTTTTATTTTTTTTAATTTTTTTGGCACTAGATAGCTTTTATCTAGTTTTTTTTTTTTCCTGAAAAACAATTTTTTTTTTGCCATCACGATAGCTTTTATATCTACAGAAATGACAGGCACAAGTTATATGTGATTAACTTAAAAAGTTTCATGAATTTGTTTCATAACTTTAAAAGTGTTATACTCTGATCGGAAAGAAAATAAATGGGAGAAGAATGATTCGAATGGAGTAGAAAGGAGAAGAAAGTATTTCTCAAATCTAGTTCGTTGATCAGAAACTAGCGTGAAGAGCGAATTGGAGTTGAGCGGAGAAGCAATCAACTCTCTCCATCGCTCGATCAGACGACGCTGCGTCAAATCCCATCAAATTTCTTCGTTTTGGGGAGAATATGAAAATGGAATTTCAACTTTAAATTTTCCGATCAAATCTGATTCCTTTTCGCACCATATATACCTTCTTCCGATCAAAGGAATGTACGGAAATAGGAATTCTAATTCCAATTCTCGCTGGAAATTTTGGTTCCGATCAGGGTGTTACTGATTCCAAATAACGAAATTGATGATCTTCACCAACATGAGGAAAAAGGTGTTTGTTTACGTTCTAATTATTTTTATGTTTCTAGTTTATTTATCTAATTTAATGCTTTCAGTTTTGAAACAATTTTTAGCCTCCTAATTCTTTTACAATTAAATTGGGAAAATTATTAAAATTCGGAGATAAAAAGTTAAATAACCAACTAAATCAAAATCAACATGTTTGAATTAGTTATTTCAAACTGATTATTTTCTTAATAAAGTTATACTCATGATCTTCAAAGCGAGCCCTCAACCTCATATTAGCTACTTTACTTGATAATACTAAATTATGGGGAATTCTTTAATTTCCTGAATCCGTTAACTGGTCTACTTCCTCAACCAGTCCAGCTTTGTCGACTCAAATAATCAAAATTATTTTTGTCCAGATGTGAGATTGAAAGTGTCGTCCTGTAAAATCCATCCACACCAATTTTGACCGTCCAAAAAGACTATCTAGAAGATCCTAAAAGAACATCAATTATTTAAAGCCGAGGCTATTGTATTTATTCAATAATTAATGCCCGAGAAATTGGGAGACGTCGCTTGGGAAACTTTATTAATCAATAGATAATAAATCACTTTGGCTTTAAGCAATTTAGACCTTACAAAGGTTTCGCTATTGTGTTACGCGCTCCAAATTTCCCATTTTTCGTTCAAGTTTGGGGACAACTTTTCGAATTAAAGGTCTATGTTTTCTTTTCTTTTCTTTTTTTTTTTTGGTATTGAACGTACGTAGAAAATATAGTATATATAAAATCCATATATGTTCCATTATATTGAAACTTTCAAATTATGTTGACCATATATATGTACCTTCAACATTAAAATTTCATATTTACCTGTCCGTAAGTGCAGATAATGATCTTATCAAATTATTAAAAACTTAATATATAACTCACAATTATCAATCTATTGACTGTTCATTTAATAATTTTTTTATGGGGGCGTTTGACAACCCCACATGTTAGTGACGTTAAGGGGGTCAGAATTAGTACTTCTTAGATAATTGTATGTTTACAAATTAGTTTACTAACTTAAAAGTTAGACTAATCTCAGACATGCCAAACACCCCTATATCAAAATATTCACTATTCTACCTTCAAATAAATTAAAACTCTCTTGTTTCATTCCCATGCTAATTAGTAATTGCAAAAAAAATATAATTAAATCATTTAAGGTAAGAAATAATCTTTTGATTAACTAACTGTTGTAAATTTTAAATAAGAAATTGATATCTCAGAGAAAGATTTATACAAAGTAAAATAATTGATTTTGGACGACGTACTTTCAACTAGGAGGTTTGACAGAAAAACCGCAGTGTGGGATTATTTTGGTCTAAAACAATTAACTGAGTATTTTACATCTCAAGTTTTATCATATTTTACTCGCGTGGATGTTTTATATAGATCGGAGCTTTGTTTCATGAAATCGTTACCTTTTTTTTTTTTTGGCAAATATTTATCTCATTGAATCTCATATCGTAACAATTTTTTTTTTTAATTCCCAAATCTCATCTTTCAGCCTTTTGTGTAATTAAAGTTAAAGCTTAAATTTTATATTCTTAGCTTCCGTACCTACACAAAAAGTAAATTATAATAACATGATGGCCCCGATCAAAATTCTATTTTTTTAACATGGGATTTCATTTCATAAAATTTTTTTTATCAAAACGAACGAATTTGATGTCATTTGATTGGAATTTCTATATAATTAGATCCAATGAAATCCTTTCAAATAAATTGAATTGAAATCCCGTGAAAAAATCATTTTGATCAGGACCGATGTGTATCTATATTTGTAGCCGTGATAAAAGATAACATCTCTTTGAAATAATTAAATAAATAAAAGACAACATCCAAAAACATTCGATTCTTAGTGAAAAGTTAGATAGGCAACAAACAACAAATGAAAAATTCCATGCATACGTTTATCTATAATTTATTATTTATTCTTGAAGTATGCCGCAAAAAACCAAAAAGCAAGAAGACGTTAAAGAAGCTTCCACTTGTCTTTAAAAACCTTTACCAACTTTGTGTCCCCACTGCATCTAAACTTCACAAAGAAAAGCATCAAAGCAAAGGACAGGAGCTTTATTTTCTAAAGCCTTTTGATCCTTCCCTCCAAATCTCCATGAAGCATCTTCAAACTAGCAACACCTCCTTTCAGGTTCCATTCAGCGATGAAAGGATGTGTGACCAACACAAACAATTGAAATTTAGAAACCAAAAGGTACACACAGATGAGACGAAACAAACTTCTGTCCATCGCTACCGTTCACGATCTATTGATGGTGCATCTCGACCCCGACTTGGATCAGAGTGGCAGAAGCTCAGGCGAGTCAATTCGGACCGGGACTCAGCAAGTCGATCACAACCTAAATGGCATTGGGTTATGTTTGGACCTGCGAAGGTACCGTCAACAATGGATATGAGGGATATGCGTGATCGTCATGTTCGCAACAACATTTCTGAAGGATTTCAAGGACCAAGATTTGCTAAAAAACCATGGAAACTCCTACAGTCATTAAGTTGTAAAGCCGTAGAAACCAGTGTAGTAGCAGCGGCACCGGTGGCTGTCGATCTCATCCCAAATGTATCGTGTTAAATTTCATCATGCTTAGTTAGTATCATTTTTTTTTTCGTTTTGATTTTCCTATTTTTTATTTTGGGAATTTGGTGAGTTAACTATATATATGACTATGCACCATACTACTCAAAATTGTTTAACTGGCCTATTAGAAAACATATTATCATTGAGACATGAAGCAAGTTCTTGGACAGACTTGAAGTTAAATTTAAAGGGAGTTTGTTTATATTTTAGCTCGGTTTCAATCAGATTTAGTTCAGAAATTTTCTTTATTTTTTCTCTCTATATCTTTTTTATTTCATTTTGTCTTGCTATAGTCACTGTCGTTAATGTACAGATTGCTTTTCGGTAGTTTTCGACTTTTAGCGAGAAGACCGAGGTCTGAGGTAAAGTTACAGTAGTAATTAACGATATTACATTGCTTGCAGATGAGGTAGGTAGTGGTCCATTTCATCATTGGAGTTTGTGTGCATGTCTGTTGTACTGTTGTCCTGTCCAATTTTCTTATAGTTTATTTATTATTATTATTATTTTTAATTCACTCTTCCCGTGAGAAAGTTTATTTTGTTTCCCCTAATTTCTTTCGTGTGCTCACTGTACAAAAATTTAATACCTGCTTCTAGCCTTCTAGTAATTGGACATTTCAACTTAAAACGGATTAAAACAAAGAAAATGAAGGTCTCTTGCATCTGCTGCCAATTTCTGTTTGAATTGGGGACTTGCATGTGAAAGAAGTTTTTGACCAACCATGCAATCCAATCTAATGAATTAATTTGATATATGTCCAGTTATCAATAATTTCATGAGATTTTAGTTTTTCATCTGATTAGTTATTAATTAGAAGGCCTGATTTTAATGTAAAACAAATGAAAATTATGGCCCAATGGTGACACTGTAACTAATAATTACCCGACAGATGTGAATTGTGATTTGTGACTGCAACAAGCTTGACCTGTCCCTGTATCAAAATTCTGTCAAATGTTAAATCCCAACGTTTCTTTTTTTTTTTATCTCCAATAAACTCGTCTCAATTTTAAAACGTTAATAGCCTATTTAATTAGATGGTTTTAATTTTTTTTTATTATATCAAGCTGTCTATCGCCTTGTGCAGAAGAGGAAAATTAAGCTAATCAATTATTACTATACTAATGCTTTAATTAGGATCATGCATGCTTCAGTATACCAAAAATTTTTTTGGACGATTCATATTGATTTTGTAAGCAGTTGATAGTAAAATTTGTTATTTATTTGGAACAAGTAAAAAATATTGTACATTGAGCATATATACTATATCACATGTCTTAAAATTACATATATGAAATGAACGTATGGAATATAGTATCATTCTATATATGTGATAAGGTTTTCCAATTTATATACAAACTCGATAGGCGGTTTTCTAACAGCAAACAATAGAACCGTATATGTATATCAGTTCTTTTATTGTTCTTGATTAATCAAATAACTATAATTAATTTTGCAACCAACCTGAGCGAAGATTTGATAACAAATTAAAAGAGTTCACTGAATCCAAATGTAGACAAGCTAAATTCAATTAGGAGTTATTTTTAAATAGATTATTATCCTATTGGTTTGGTATCTCAAATATTTAACTAACCAATAATGAGTTGGGGAATAATGAACAGCTCAATAAATAGGCACATGACAAATTATTATTATTATTATTATTATTTTAGTGTAGTAGAAAATTTAAAGTTTTGCCGGCTATACAAGCTTTAGTGTAATAGGAAATTAAGAAACACACGACACTACTATATGCACAGAAGGTAGCGCGCGCGCGCTCACACACACACAAAAAAAAAAAAAAAAAAAACGAAACAGAAAAAATACGAGTGGATCTGGCACACCCTCCCTCCCTCAAATGTTGGTCAATTTTCAATGCAACTTGTGCAAATTAGTTGTGAACCGTTAAAATAACACTGTGGACCGCACAGTAATGAGATCTACAATTCTGTAATTAAATCGTTTATGGAGTTTAGGCTGGATTTGGATGTTTGAAATTAAAATTAGAATTAATTATTCAGAATCAAATATTATTGTTACAAAAAAAATTTATTTTGACTTTAACAACTGTTGTTTAGAAATATATTGAGAATAAGTAATGTTATTTTTTACTGGACTGTTTTTTATTAACTTGCTTACTTTTACTGAGATTTATATATTTTTTTCATGATAATATATTATTTTTTTAAATTAACATTACAAAGAAAATGTTAATCGATCTCTCTTTTAAAATTTTATTCCATCATGGTAATCGGTTACGGATTCGAAATAATTTGTTTCTAATATTTTAATCTGAATTTAGGATTTAATAAAAAATAATTTTCATTTTTATTCATCCAAACACGGCTACACGCGCTTTAACTATAAAATGACAGAAAAATGTGGCGATCCGGATTACTTTTATGACAAAATAAATACTTTCGGATCTATTGTGGTGATCCTTTCATAATTTTCATGCGGAATTGTGAGTGATGGACGCGAACTTTAGGAAATTTAGAAAATTAATTAACGTGTATAGACTATGGGCATGTTGGGATGAATGCAACATGATGAGACGCATTGAAAGTTGATTCCCTGAGAAGTAACCAAAAGGGCATTCTTCCTGATACGTGTTTAATCCAGTTATTGTAATAGAGTTTCGGTGAAAAATGTGATGTTATTGTAGAGTTACTGAGTTACTCATTTATGTTGAACATGAAAAATATTTGGAAAAATGTTTTAATGATTAGTGAGCCATTCAATCAAAATTAAATGATTATATTGACAACATAAAACTTGAGGTGGATATCGTCCGAAATGTTGTATCAATTTTAAATTAATTTTAAAAAATATACATAAATGACTTAACACACCTTTATCCAATATAATAAACACCTGCGTATTGTTAGGCAAAAATGGTAGCTCCGTTCTCTCAGGGTATAAAGACAAATTTGTGAGATAAATTTCTGGGGACAATAAGAAAACCAATAGTTAGAGAGTGATAGAAACAATAGTTAGAAAGTGATAAGAAAACCAATAGTTTTATTATCCAGTTGAGTTAATTTCTAGTAATTTGGAGTAAAATTTAGAAATCCTATTGTGTTTCGGATAGTGAATTAGTCCCAGTTTTCTTAAAATGAATTGAGAAAGCTGTGACAACATATGGACACAGAGACATACAAGAACACACATTTTCGGATAGTGAATTATTTTGTTTTTTTATTTGCCCACATATTGAGGGCATCTTTTGTTAGTTCTTATATATAAAAGCTAAAACTAACAAAAAAGGGTATTCCTATATATTAAGCATTAAATTCGAACGGAAGGCTTGTTAGTAATGTTTTACAATCAAAATTCGAATTTAAAATATAAATATAGAAAAATCATAATAATGCTACATAAATTACATAATGAGTTTTTAATATTAGTACTCTCTTTAAATTAATTACTCAAATGGTTCATATAATTTCAGTATTCTTTTTTTTTTTTTTTGTAAATGACATGTTTATGAGGTACAACAAAATTCTTAAAAATTACAATCTTTTCTTGTGTTCCTCTCATTATTTCTCATATGACTTCATCGTACTAGTTTTTATTGTACATTTTTTAACAATTTAGCAGAGAAAACTATCTGTACTTGAAATTTATTTAATTAGTACTTTTATGTAATGGTTATTTTTTTTTATAAAAATATTACTTTTCCAACATTTTTTTTCTAAATGAAGTTTGAAAGATAATTCTAAAAGTTCTTGTAAAAAGCAAAAACTTGGTGTTCCTTAAGGGTGCATTTGGATCTTATGTTACATGAGGATGAGGTGAAGCTAGAAAGAGAGATTTGTTAGGACTTTTCTTTTTTTAAAGATAAGATGATTAGGGTCATGTCTTTGAACTTATTTTGAAATTAAATCTCAAAAAGAACTCTTTAGTTGGGTTTCGAATTTATTTAACTTTAGCGAACATATATATTTTCTTACCGAGGACCATAAATAACTTAATCAAAGAGAAGAAAATAAAGCAACTTAGTCGAGTTAACTTGTTTTATTAATGTTAATAGGATTACCCAAATTGACATATCAAACGAAGGTTCGGAAGGAATATACAATATATTTTCGGACAAAAGATTCCACACTTGCATAACTGCACATGTTGTGAACTTCCCAAATAAATATAAAAAATATCATCAAGCAGCCCATGTTTTGATTATTACGTGACATATTTTGGAACAAAAACCTCCTTACAATACATACAAAGATGTGCCATCGAGAAAAGACCAACAAATCTCACTTAGAGCCAAATGGAAAGTACCCGTCCCGGACCCAGAGTGAGACAAATGTGATAGCATGAATTGACCAATCTAAAAACATCTAGAAGATATTTGACAGGTTAATTAAAAAAATACTTAATTTGAAAAGCTATCTAGAAAGTTTTAAAGTTCCCTTCAAATTAATATGAAATTTAGTATGGAATTGATTATCTCTAAATTAAAGAAGACTTATACAACAAGTGTTTTTAACTAAAAAACCTATGAATCTTAAAAGTACTGTTGATGCTTTGGCGCAATTACTGACCTTAATATGTCACATCCCTTTTGTTAAGAACTAATTAAAGACAAGTTTACCAACGAGATTTTATTAATTAGGATTAAGACCCATCTCGTCTTATTTGTACTCTATTTTCGCGAACAATCTATTCTCATCCAATCGAAATTAACACACCTAGAAGTTCATGCTGTTAAAGTTTCACAATTCATAAAGTAAATTTGTATTATATGTCCTCGAATCTCCATCATTAATCTTATTTCTATCTTTTAATTGATTAATCGAACGGTTCATGTATTCTCACCATTCTCTTTGTATTTGAATGAGATGTACATAAGATGTTTAATTAAGGTACAGTAAGAAATTAAAATTTTCAAAAGATTATAAGTGTGTTCCTTCGCATTTTTTTTTCCTCATGTAACATTATTGTACTATTTTATATTTTAAATATTTTAGTTTTGAAAAACTATTTGTATATGAATTTACTAATTTAAGATTATTAGTTATACTTAGTTTATTATAAAATATTAATTTTTAAACAAATAAATTTAGAGGCAAAAAACAAAACACATGCTCTTGCTCAGAAAATTTAGACTTTACCATCTACTAAATGCATCATAATAAACATGGGTTCTAAAATATGTCATATAATGAGAATTAAGCTGGGGCAACAAACGTAGGAACTAGGAAGGAACCAGTAAATTAAGGAGACCCATCCGAATCTGACCATGGCCATTATTTGCAGATATGTTTGAATTTTATTTATTAACAATTTATTCGAACTATATATTTATCAATAAAGTATGAGTTTTTTTTTTCTTATGTAGGAACACGGAAAGACTTTAAACAAACGTTTCTTTTCTCACCATTTTAGTGAATGTATATATATATAGAGAGAGAGAGAGAATGGCTATACTACTATTCATATGTAAACATGCTTTGTAGGCTGAATTTTTCAACCGTCAGATTTCATTCGGATTTGTGCGGAGATTATATCCTACGGATGGGATCTAGACGCTAAGAGCTCCGTCTCCTTTAATTTCTCCGTTCATTATGTTCAATTCCTCTCCGTCTCCCTTCTACTTCTGTTTCCTAATAAATCAGTTCTTCTCCCGTCTCCCATTCTTTCTCCTTCGAAATCGCCTCCACCTAGCACCTCGCCTCTGAGGCCTCCTTTTCTCACTCCTGTCTTCGCAATCTAGCAATAGACGCGGCTCAAAATCGCTCTTCCCGTGTCACTAACCTAAGAGCTCGTCCCTTGGGAGAGAGGCCTCGAAATCAAAGCAAACCCTAGATTGGTGCCAACGTCATATAGCTTCACCTTTTCCGTCATCAATTCGTTCCATCGCTGCATTATTCCTTCTATTCCTCGTCTCTACTGTTTGGTAGGCCTCTTTCCCTCTAATTTTCTGGAATCTAATCTACTTAATTCTTCAATTTTACTAATTATTTTGGAATATATGGCAACTGAACAACACTGATACGGGCCACCATGTAGAAATCTTGACATTATTCAATTGATGGAAATCTGACTTATTCTCCTACAATTAGTACCATATGGTTCCATAGTACCATACGGTTCCATAGTATTCAGGTAAGTGCCTGCAATTGATGGAAATCTGACTTATTCTCCTACAATTCTGAACTTTTTAGACTATTAATTTCAAAAAAGAGGCCATATGTTCTATTTTACAATTATTTTTTTTTCAGCTGAAGAAAATGAAGGGAAATGGTATGTAGGATTATTATGCGAATCATGGATCTGAGGATGAAGAATATGAAGATTTAACTTGATGAATGTTTGAAAATTTACTTAGTTTGCTCATTTTGAGAATATGATGTTGCATTTAATCAAGTTGACAGTGGCGTTTTTGTAAGAACATGTGGTTCAGCCGTACATTCATTGTTATTTTCAATATGTAGGAAATTGCCGGTGATCTCTCTGTTTAAAATGCATGTTTTTATGTCATGCGTTCCAGCATTGTTATTTTCAATATGTTGTGAGTTTCATTGACAGCTACAAGCATCAGAAAATTGTATGCTTTTATGGTATCGCATTGTTATTTTCAATATGTTGTTTTATATTTGATAAGATTGGATGCTATTCTCACTGCTATTCAATCTATGCGTATTGGCTTTTCAATCTATGCGTATTGGCTATTCAATGCTTGTACCAGTGTTTTAGTAGCTCTAATTTTCAATGTGGACAATTTCATTGCTTGTACCAGTGTGGATGTCTTAGTAGCTGTAATTTTCAATGTGGACAATTTCATTGCTTGTACCATTGTGGATGTTTTAGTAGCTCTGATTTTCAATGTGGATGTATTTTCATTGCTTGTACCAGTATGGACAATTCTGTTTTTAGTACCATTCTTATTTTACTTGGTTTCTCCTTTGTTAAACTAGCGCCTGTACCATGTACCAGTTCTGGTAGTATGATAGATGTGAGATAAGGCTATAGAAGCTGCATTATACAAATAAAATGTCTAAAGAAAAAAATGATCTCATGAGAACATATCACATTCCATCTTGGAGCAAGCTCTAGCTGCACTGCATTATACAAATAAAAGAAAAATATCTAAAGAAAACGGCACTTCAAAATGTAACACATTCCACTAGAATAAGCTCACAAATATTGCCACTGTGTACATAATGCAGCTAGTCTGCGCAATTCTCAAAAATGATCTCAGTTCAGTAACATACGCTGGTACAAAATCATATTCCACTAAATGCAATATTGCCGCTCCTTTATTTTTGGGATCGCTTCTCTTTTTTATTTTTGGGATCACTTTCTGGCGCTTTTTTTTTGGTAAGGAACGGAGCCTCGTAAGCTAGAGACGGGAGTTAACTGAGAGAGAGACGGAAATTTTTAACTCAAAAAAGAGATCAGCGCCTCTATCTCAGCCTTTGCTTAACATCTTGGCACGAATCTTGACGATATCTAACAGTCCAAAAAACTAGCCTACAAAGCCAGTTTATATATGAATAGTAGTATAGCCATTCTCTCTCTCTCTCTCTCTATATATATATATAGAGTTTTGCTATTGTGAGTTGCAGCTCACCAAAGGGTCAGTGAGTTGTGATCAAAACTCCTAAATCTAGTTCAAAATGACTGATTCAAACTGTCCAATATGATCTCCCTATTGAAATCTCCATACAGACCAAATTTTATATTTTTTAAAAAATTTTAAGTATTTTTTTTGAAATTTTAGAAAATCGTTAATCTAATTAGTTCTGAACCGTTCAAAAACAGCAGTTTTTAAAAATCCGAAAAAAATGCTTAAAAATTTCAAAAAAATATAAAATTTAGTCTGTATGGAGATTTCAATAGAGAGGTCATATTGGACGACGGTTTGGATCGGTCATTTTAAACTAGATTTAGGAGTTTTGATCGCAACTCACCGACCCTTTGGTGAGTTGCAAACTTGCAACTCACCATAGCAAAACTCTGTATATATATATATAATGGATATAGTACACTAATGTGTACGGATCGTCCCCGGACACATGAATCATTTTTCAAGATCCAAAATTCAAACGGCCAATCCGAACTGTTCAAGTTGTTCTCCATATTGAATAACCCAGATAGACCAAATTTTATATTTTTTCAAATTTTTTTGCTATTTATTATGATATTTTAAAAAAACACTATAATTGGAGTATTTCAGACCCTCCAATTTGAAAATATCATAATATATAGCAAAAAAATTCAAAAAAATATAAAATTTGGTCTGCAAGAGTTTTTCAATATGGAGAATAATTTGAACAGTTTGGATTGACCGTTTGTATTTTGAATCTTGAAAAACGACTCATGTGTACGGAGACAATCTGTACACATTAGTGTATTTTATCCATATATATATATATATAGGAGTGATAAAATACACTCTGGTGTACGCATCGTCCCTATACACCCGAATCGTTTTTGAAATTCAAAATTCAAACAGTCAATCCGAACCGTTTAAGTCGTTCTCCATATTGAAAAACTCTTGAAGACCAAATTTTATATTTTTTTTTGGAATTTATTTGCTATATATTATGATATTTTCAAATTGGATGGTTTGGAATACTCCAATTGTAGTGTTTTTTTAAAAATATCATAATATATAGCAAACAATTCTGAAAAATGTAAAATTTGGTCTCCAAGAGTTTTTCAATATGAAGAACAACTTGAACGGTTCAGATCAACTGTTTGATTTTTGGATTTCAAAAACGACTCTGGTGTACGGGAGACTATCTGTACACCAGTGTGTATTTTATCCATCCGCTATATATATATATATATATATAGAGAGAGAGAGAGAGAGAGAGAGAGAGAGAATACCTATTCTACTATTCATATGTAAATTGGTTTTGTAGGCTGGATTTTTAGACTGTTGGATTTCTTCAAGATCCGTGCGAAGATCTGAGGGAATGGTTGAGATAGAGGCGCTGACCCCTCCTTTTGTTCATTTTATGTTTAGCGATGGCAAGGGATAGCAAAACTACATATGACAGTTATATATCATTTCTGATTTGAAATTATGTATGTTATTGTTACTTGGTTCTTTGTAGGGCAAGCAAGTAGAAGTATGAGATCTTAGAAGGCTAAAAATAGGATAATGAATATTCTTGTACTTTTATGATTTTATCCGTGTTTTTACAGGTCTTTTTTTCTGAGAAATTGAATTTGATAAATAAGTTGTATCATTGGAAGCATGGTTGTTGTTAACTTGTTATCGTTTGATGATAATTCTATTTAGGTACAACGAGTTCAATGGGTGGTTCGTCATTTCATTTAAATTCTCCAGGCCTTAGGCCATCATTCTTCTATTTAAATGTAGAAAATGTTGAGCCCAAGAAATGCATAAAGAAATTAATATTGGAAATACATGAAAAAGAAGCAAAAATTTAATAAAAAAAATGAGAAATTTTTTTTTTTCTGATTGATATATAGTCATGATGATGCACAACAGTTTCGTGGCTTGATTCGCGCGAGGTTGGCCTTTTAACTTTTTTTTCCACCTTTTTCCACATTGTTGGTAGTGGCTACGTACCAAGATTAAGAAAAAAAGAAAGGGAAAACAACGAAAAAGCTAGATTAACTGGAGATCCGGATTATGATCGAGTTCTATAATTTATTTTATTCTAATTTGCACAATGCTGATTTTACTCTACCTAGTCTTTCGTTTGACTGCTGAAATTTGGTTTCAGTCAATTAGGCTTTAAATTTGTGCAATCTAGTTTAAATTAAACCAAGGTCTTCCGTGTATCCACGTTTGTACCAATGGAACGTGAATACATTGATTGATTGGGCCCTTTGTACATGTTTTTGCCAGCACAATATTAAGTTCACAACATAGATCTAAGAAAGGAAGTTTAGAAAAAAAGTTTGTGGAGACGCAGGGTTGTGCACAGGCATGGATATATATATTTTTTAGATAGACTAGATAGAGACTATCCAGTAAGTACAAGAAAAAAACAACAGAAAAACTAAGCTAAAAAAGTCAAAACAAAATAAATGCCTGCACCACACTACTTGGCAGAATTTCATTTTTTTTTTTTTTTAACAAGTGAGCTTAAATTACTCACCACTCTTTTCATTAAAACGAAAAAAGCAGTTTGTTACACCCCTCTCTTAATCATCATCCCTAAGGACTGACGCACTGGCACCAAAATCGTGAGCTGAAGGCCTGAAGCCATATTCATTTTCTTAAGTCTGGAGGCAATTTGGTTAGCAGTATGCATGAACTTTAGCAGACCGTCAATGCTTCCTGTTACATTCACTGGTAAATGAAGCCTTGTCCAAACCTCCCTTGCAAAATTGCAGTCACAAAATAGGTGCTGAAAATCCTCTAACAGATCCTGCTGGCACATGTGGCAATGAGGAGAAACTAGAATGTTGCGTTTCAGTAACTAATCTTGAGTTAGAATACGCCGCAAGGACAAGAAAAAAAATGAACTGCTTTAAGGATGGAGGTATTTTAAGACATCAGAGGTTCTTAAAATTGAACTTAATTTTGCCCGCCAAAGCTAACGATTTGTAATTTGAAGCAACTGAAAATTCCCCATCAGAGTTCCAACGCCAGAAAGTACCATCCCTACCTGCAATGAACCTCGGCAATCTGACTTTGCTAATAGAAGAATGCATCTCAGCCGTGAAAGGGGCAGAAATGTAAGCATGGGGATTGAAAACTGCATCCCTCACTGTCATATGGACATTTCTACTATTCATGAGATTGTGATGACTTGAACCGAAGTAAGAAATAGAAGAGCCACTCCAGTTATCGTACCAAAAAGATGTGGTTGAGCCATCTTTGATGATAGGTTTCACTGACATTTGAAAGTATAATCGCAACGACTGTAAATCTCTCCAGAAAAAAGAACCCGTGCGATTCCAGAGAAGTGACAAGCTCCTCGAGATTCTCCTACTGTATAGTTGTGTAACTAAAATCATCCATTGTGAATCAGGCTTGTCATACAACCTCCAAATCCATCTGAGCAACAAAGAGATGTTGTGTAACTTTAGATTAGACAGACCTAATTCACCTACTGCCTTTGATAAGTATAATCGATCCCATGAAACTAGGTGAATTTCAGAACCCCTGACGGAGTTGTTCTTCCAAATGAAATCCATCCTTATACACGATCTATCTCCTTAATTACCCAGGAAGGAAGTCTGAAAACTGACATGAAATAAATAGAAATTGTGGACAAAGGACTAGAAACTAGTACCGTTTTTCATGCTTTCATCATAAGAATCTACATTTAAAACTCTTTATAATGTTTAGAACATGATTCATATCTTATTTATGCGTAATTACCAACTATAATCCAATATTGTTTATTAAATAAGATATGAATCATATTTTAGACAGTATAAATAGTTTAAATGTAGATTATTGTGATGAAAATTACTTATAATGATTCCAGAAATGATTGAAATTCTCAAATGATACTCAGAATTGCATTATTTGCACTTTATATGCGTAATTACTATGTATAATCCAATCTTTTTGAATAAACATCTTATGAATATTAGGCTGGACAGTATAAAGAGTTTATATGTAGAATATTGTGATGAAATGACTTAGAACGAATTCAACAACGATTGAAATGCTCAAATTATAATCAGAATTAAATTATTTGCAATTTATGTGCGTAATTACCATGTATAATCTAATATTTTTTAATATATAAGATATGAATCATATTCTAAACAGTATAAAAAGTTTAAATGTTGAATATTGTGATGTAATGACTTAGAATGAATCCGGAAATGATTGAAATGCTCAAATCAAACTCAGAATTACATTATTTACAATTTATATGCGTAATTAGCATGTATAATGCAATCTTTTTGCATAAATAAGATGTGAATAATATTCTAAACAGTATAAAGAGTTAAAATATTGATTAATGTGATGAAATAACTTAGAATAAATCCAAAAAAGATTGAAATACACAAATGATATTCAGAATTGCATTATTTGCAATTTATATGTGTAATTACCAAGTATAATCCAATCTTTTTTGTTTAATAAGATATGAATCATATTCTGGAAAGTATAAAAATTTTAAATGTATATTATTGTGAAGAAATGACTTATAATGAATTCAGAAACGATTGAAATGCTCAAATGAAACTCAGGATTGCAATATTTGCACTTTATATGCTTAATTACCATGTATAATCCAATATTTTTCAATAAACATGATATGAATCTTAGGCTGGACAGTATAAAGAATTTATATGAAGATTATTGTGGTGAAATGACTTAGAACGAATTCAGAAACGATTGAAATACTCAAATTATAATCAGAATTGCATTAGTTCCATTTTATGTGTGTAATTACCTTGTATAATCCAATATTTTTTCATATATAAGATATGAATCATATTCTAAACAGTATAAAGAGTTTAAATGTTGAATATTGTGATGTAATGACTTTGAATCCGGAAACGATTGAAATGCTAAAATGAAATTTAGAATTGCATTATTTGCACATTATATGCGTAATTAGCATGTATAATTCAATATTTTTGAATAAATAAGATATGAATCATATTCTAAATAGTATTAAAAGTTAAAATTTTGATTAATGCGATGAAATATCTCAGAATAAATCCAGCAACGATAGAAATACTCAAATGATATTCAGAATTGCATTTTCACAATTTATGTGCGTAATTACCAAGTATAATCCAATCTTTTTTGTTAAATAAAATATGAATCATATTCTAGACAGTATAAAGAGTATAAATATAGATTATTATCATGAAATTATTTATAATGAATGCAGAAACGATTGAAATTCGTAAATGATACTTATAATTGTATTAATTGCACTTTATAAGCATAATTACCATGTATAATCCAACATTTTTTAATAAATAAGATATGAATCTTAGCCTGGACAGTATAAAGAGTTTATATGTAGATTATTGTTACGAAATGACTTAGAACGAATCCAGAAACGATTGAAATGCTTAAATTATAATCAGAATTGCAGTATTTGTATTTTATATGCGTAATTACCATGTATAATCCCATCTTTTTCAATAAATAATATATGAACCTTCTTCTAAACAGTATAAGTAGTTTAAATGTTGATTAATGCGATGAAATAACTTAGAATGAATCCAAAAAAGATTGAAATTCTCAAATGATACTCAAAATTGCAATATTTGCAATTTATCTGGGTAATTACAATGTGTAATCCAATATTTTTTATTAAATAAGATATAAATCATATTCTTGAGGGTACAAAGAGTTTATATATAGATTATTGTGATGAAATGACTTAGAACGAATCCAGAAAGGATTGCAATGCTGAAATTATAATCAGAATTGCAGTATTTACACTTTATATGCGTAATTACCATGTATAATCCCATCTTTTTGAATAAATAAGATATGAACCTTATTCTAAACAGTATAAATAGTTTAAATGTTGGTTAATGCGACGAAATAACTTGGAATGAATCCAAAAACGATTTAAATGCTTAAATGATACACAGAATTGCAATATTTGCAATTTATCTGCGTAATTACCTTGTGTAATTAAATGTTTTTGATTAAATAAGATATAAATCATATTCTGGATAGTGTAAAAAGTTTAAATATAGATTATAGTGATGAAATGATTTAGAAAGAATGCAGAAACGATTGAAATGCTAAAATGATACTCAGAATTGCATGATTTGCACTTTATAAGCGTAATTACCATGTATAATCTAATTATTTTCAATAAATAAGATATGAATCTTAGGCTAGACAGTATAAAGAGTATATATATAGATTATTATTAAGAAATGACTTAAAACGAAACCAGAAACGATTGAAATGCTGACATTATAATCAGAATTGCAGTACTTGCACTTTATATGCGTAATTACTATGTATAATCCCATCTTTTGAATAAATAAGATATGAATCTTATTCTAAACAGCATAAATAGTTTAAATGTTGATTAATGCGATGAAATAACTTAGAATGATTCCAAAAACGATTGAAATACTTAAATGATACTCACAATTGCAATATTTGCAATTTATCTGCATAATTACCATGTGTAATCCAATGTTTTTTTATTAAATAAGATATAAATCCTATTCTGGATAGTATATAGAGCTTAAATGTAGATTATAGTGATGAAATGATTTAGAAAGAATGCAGAAACGATTGAAATGCTAAAATGATACTCAGAATTGCATTATTTGCACTTTATTTGCATAATTACCAATTATAATCTAATATTTTTTATTAAATAAGATATGAATCATATTCTGGACAGTATATAGAGCTTGAATGTAGATTATAGTGATGAAATGATTTAGAAAGAATGCAAAAACGATTGAAATGCTCAAATGATACTCAGAATTGCATTATTTGCACTTTATTTGCGTAATTACCAAGTATAATCATATATTTTTTTATTAAATAAGATACGAATCATATTCTGGACACTATAAATAGTTTAAATGTAGATTATTGTGATGAAATGACTTATAATAAATGCAGAAACGATTGAAATGCTCAAATGATACTCAGAATTGCAATATTTGCACTTTATATGCGTAATTACCATGTATAATCCAATATTTTTGAATAAACATGATATGAATCTTAGGCTGGACAGTATAAAGAGTTTATATGAATATTATTGTGATGAAATGACTTAGAACGAATTCTGAAACGATTAAAAAACTCAAATTATAATCAGAATTGCATTAGTTCCATTTTAAGTGTGTAATTACCTTGTATAATCCAATATTTTTGTATATATAAGATATGAATCATATTCTAAACAGTATAAAGAGTTTAAATGTTGAATATTGTGATGTAATGACTTAGAATGAAGCAGGAAACGATTGAAATGCTAAAATGAAACTTACAATTGCATTATCCGAACTTTATATGCGTAAGTACCTTGTATAATCAAACCTTTTTGAATAAATAAGATATATATAATGTTCTAAACAGTATAAAGAGTTAAAATGTAGATTAATTCGATGAAATAACTTAGAATGAATCCAAAAACGATTGAAATGATCAAATGATATTCAGAATTGCATTAGTTACATTTTATATGTGTAATTACCATGTATAATCCAATCATTTTTGTTAAATGAGATCTGAATCATATTCTAGACAGTATAAAGAGTATAAATGTAGATTATTGTTATGAAATGATTTAGAAAAAATGCAGAAACAATTGAAATGCTCAAATGATACTCCGAATTGTATTATTTGCACTTTATATGCGTAAGTACTAAGTATAATCCAATATTTTTAACTAAATAAGATATGAATCATATTCTAGATAGTATAAATAGTGTAAATGTAGATTATTGTGATGAAATGATTTATAATGATTGAAGAAATGATTGAAATGCTCAAATGATACTCAGAATTGCATTATTTTCACTTTATATGCGTAATTACCATTTTTAATCCAATCTTTTCAAATAAATATCTTATGAATCTTAGTATGGACAGTATAAGGAGTTTAAATGTTGATTATTGTGATGAAATGACTTAGAACGGATCCAGAAACGATTGAAATGGTCAAATGATACTCAGAATTGCATTATCTGAACTATATATGCTTAAGTACTTTGTATAATCAAACCTTTTTGAATAAATAAGATATATAACATGTTCTAACCAGTATAAAAAGTTTAAATTTAGATTGTTGTGATGGAATGATTTAGAAAGAATGCAGAAACGATTGAAATGCTCAAATGATACTCAGAATTGTATTATTTGAACTTTATTAGCGTAATTACCAAGTGTAATCCAATATTTTTTATTAGATAAGACATGAATCATATTCTGGACAGTATAAATAGTTTAAATATTGATTATTTTGATGAAATGACTTATAATGATTGCAGAAATGATTGAAGTACTCAATGATACTCAGAATTACATTATTTACACTTTATATGCGTAATTACCATGTATAATCCATTCTTTTTGAATAAAGATGATATGAAACTTTGGCTGGACAGTATAAAAAGTTGATAAGTAGATTATTGTGATGAAATGACTTAGAACGAATTCAGAAACAATAAAAATGCTCAAATTATAACCAGAATTGCATTTTTTGCATTTTATGTGCGTAACTAACATGTATAATCCAACTTTTTTGAATATATAAGATATGAATCATATTCTAAATAGCATAAAGAGTTTAAATGTTGAATATTGTGATGTAATTGACTTATAATAAATCCGAAAACGATTGAAATGCTCAAATGAAACTCAGAATTGCATTATTTGCACTCTATATGCGTAATTAGCATGTATATTTTGAATAAAAAAGATGTGAATCATATTCTAAACAGTATAAAGAGTTAAAATTTTGATTAATGCGATGAAATAACTTAGAATGAATCCAGAAACCATTGAAATACTCAAATGATATTCAGGATTGCATTTTTGCAATTTATATGCGTAATTACCAAGTATAATCCAATCTTTTTTGTTAAAGAAGATATGAATCATATTATAGACAGTATAAAAAGTTTAAATGTAGATTATTGTGATAAAATGACTTATAATGATAGTAGAAACGATTGAAATGCTCAAATGATACTCAGAATTGCATTATTTGTACTTTATATGTGTAATTAACATGTATAATCCAATGATTTTGAATAAATAAGATATAAATCATATTCTGGAGAGTATAAAGAGTTTATATATAGATTATTGTGATGAAATGACTTAGAACGAATCCAGAAACGATTGAAATGCTGAAATTATAATCAGAATTGCAGTATTTGCACTTTATATGCGTAATTACCATGTATAATCCCATCTTTCTGAACAAATAAGATATGAATCTTATTCTAAACAGTATAAATAGTTTAAATGTTGATTAATGCGATGAAATAACTTCGAATGAATCCAAAAACGATTGAAATGCTCAAATGATACTCAGAATTGCATTATTTGCACTTTATTTCCGTAATTACCAATTATAATGCAATATTTTTTATGAAATAAGATATGAATCATATTCTAGACAGTATAAATAGTTTAAATGTAGAATATTGTGATGAAATGACATACAATGAATGCAGAAACGATTGAAATGCTCAAATGATACTCAGAATTGCAATATTTGCACTTTATATGCGTAATTACCATGTATAATCCAATATTTTTGAATAAACATGATATGAATCTTAGGCTGGACAGTATAAAGAGTTTATATGAAGATTATTGTGATGATGAAATGACTTAGAACAAATTCAGAAACGATTGAAATACTCAAATTAAAATCAGAATTGCATTAGTTCCATTTTAAGTGTGTAATATTACCTTGTATAATCCAATATTTTTGAATATATAAGATATGAATCATATTCTAAACAGTATAAACGAGTTTAAATGTTGAATATTGTGATGTAATGACTTAGAATGACTCAGGAAACGATTGAAATGCTAAAATGAAACTCAGAATTGTATTATCCGAACTTTATATGCGTAAGTACCTTGTATAATCAAACCTTTTTTAATAAATAAGATATATATCATGTTCTAAACAGTATAAAGAGTTAAAATGTAGATTAATTTGATGAAATAACTTAGAATGAATCCAAAAACGATTGAAATGCTCAAATGATACTCAGAATTGCATTAGCTGTACTTTATATGTGTAATTACCATGTACAATCCAATCTTTTTTGTTAAATGAGATCTAAATCATATTCTAGACAGTATAAAGAGTTTAAATGTAGATTATTGTGATGAAATGATTTAGAAAGAATGCAGAAATGATTGAAATGCTCAAATGATACTCAGAATTGTATTATTTGCACTTTATATACATAAGTACTAAGTATAATCCAATATTTTTAATTATATAAGATATGAATCATATTCTAGATAGTATAAATAGTTTAAATGTAGATTATTGTGATGAAATGACTTATAATGATTGCAGAAACAATTGAAATGCTCAAATGATACTCAGAATTGCATTATTTGCACTTTATATGCGTAATTACCACGTATAATCTAATCTTTTCTAATAAATAAGATATGAATCTTAATCTGGACAGTATAAAGAGTTTAAATGTTGATTATTGTGATGAAATGACTTAGAACGGATCCAGAAACGATTGAAATGGTCAAATGATACTCAGAATTGCATTATCTGAACTTTATATGCGTATGTACCTTGTATAATCAAACCTTTTTGAATAAATAAGATATATATCATGTTCTAAACAGTATAAAGAGTTTAAATTTAGATTGTTGTGATGAAATTATTTAGAATGAATCCAGAAACGATTGAAATGCACAAATGATATTCAGAATTGCATGATTTGCACTTTACATTAGTAATTTCCATGTATAATCCAATCTTTTTGTATAAATAAGATATGAATCATATTACAAACTACACAAAGAGTTTAATTGAAGATTATTGCGATGAAATGACTTAGAATTAATCCAGAAACGATTGAAATAGTCAAATGATATTCAGAATTGCATTATTTGCAATTTATATACGTAATTACATAGCATAATCCATTTTTTTTTATTAAATAATATATGAATCATATTCTGGAAATTATAAACAGTTTAAATGTAGATTATTGTCTTGAAATTACTTATAATGAATGCAGAAATGATTGAAATACTCAAATGATACTTAGAATTATATTATTTGCACTTTATAAGCGTAATTACCATGTATAATCCAATTTTTTTCAATAAATAAGATATGAATCTTAGGCTGGACAGTATAAAGAGTATATGTAGATTATTGTTATGAAATGACTTAAAACGAAACCAGAAACGATTGAAATGCTCAAATTATAATCAGAATTGCAATATTTGCACTTTATATGCGTAATTACCATGCATAATCCCATCTTTTTTAATAAATAAGATATTAATCTTATTCTAAACACTATAAATAGCTTAAAGGTTGACTAATGCGATGAAATAACTTAGAATGAATCCAAAAACGATTGAAATGCATAAATGACACTCAAAATTTCAATATTTGAAATATATCTGCGTAATTACCATGTGTAGTCCATTGTTTTTTATTAGAAAAGATATAAATCATATTCTGGACAGTGTAAAGAGTTTATATGTAGATTATTGTAATGAAATGACTTAGAACCAATACAAAAACAATTCAAATGCTCAATTTATAATCAGAATTTCAGTATTTGCACTTTATATGCATAATTACCATGTATAATCCCTTCCTTTTTAATAAATAAGATATGAATCTTGTTCTAAATAGTATAAATAGTTTAAATGTTGTTTAATGCGATGAAATAACTTAGAATGAATCCAAAAATGATTGAAATGCTCAAAAGATACTCTGAATTGCAATATTTGCAATTTATCTGCGTAATTACCATGTGTAATCCAATGTTTTTGATTAAATAAGAAATCATATTCTGGAAAGTATAAAGAGTTTAAATGTAAATTATAGTGATGAAATGACCTATAATGAATGCAGAAACTATTGAAATGCTCAAATGATTCTCATAATTACATTATTTGCAATTTATATGCGTAATTACAATGTATAATCCAATCTTTTTTATTAAATAAGACATGAATCATATTCTGGACAATATAAAGAGTTTAGATGTAGATTATTGTGATGAAATGATTTAGAAAGGATACAGAAACGATTGAAATGCTCAAATGATACACATAATTGCATTATTTGCACTTTATATGCGTAATTACCAAGTATAATCCAATATTTTTTATTAAATAAGACATGAATCATATTCTGGACAGTATAAATATTTTAAATGTAGATTATCGTAATGAAATGACTTAGAAAGAATCCAGAAACGTTTGAAATGGTCAAATGGTATTCAGAATTGCATTATCTGGACTTTATATGAGTAAATACCTTGTATAATCAAACCTTTTTGAATAAATAAGATATATATCATGTTCTAAACAGTATAAAGAGTTTAAATTTAGATTATTGTGATGAAATGATTTAGAATGAATCCCGAAACCATTGAAATGCACAAATAATACTCAGAATTGCATTATTTGCAATTTATATGCGTAATTACCAAGTATAATCCAATATTTTTTAATAAACATGATATGAATCTTAGGTTGGACAGCATAAAGAGTTTAGATGAAGATTATTGTGATGAAATAACTTAGAACAAATTAGGAAACTATAGAAATGCGAAAATTATAATCAGAATTGCATTATTTGCACTTGATGTGCGTAATTACCATGTATAATCCAATTTTTTTTAATATATAAGATATGACTAATATTCTAAACAGTATAAAGAGTTTAAATATTGAATATTGTGATGTAATTACTTAGAATGAATCCTTAAAAGGTTGAAATGTTCAATTGAAACTCAGAATTCCATTATTTGCACTCTATATGCGTAATTACCATGTATAATGCAATCTTTTTTAATAAATAAGAAATGAATCATTTTCTAAACAGTATAAAGTGTTAAAATGTTGATTAATACGATGAAATAACTTAGAATGAATCCAGAAACGATTGAAATACTCAAATGATATTCAGAATTGCATTTTTGCAATTTATATGCGCAATTACCAAGTAAAATCCAATCTTTTTTCTTAAATAAGATATGAATCATATTCTAGACAGTATAAAATATTTAAATGTAAATTATTTTGATAAAATGACTTACAATGATTGCAGAAACGATTGAAATGCTCAAATGATAATCAGAATAGAATTATTTGCAATTTATGTACGTAATTACGATGTATAATCCAATATTTTCTAATATATAAGATATGAATCATATTCTAAAGAGTATAAAGAGTTTAAATGTTTAATATTTTGATGTAATGACTTAGAATGAATCTGGAAATGATTGAAATACTCAAATGAAACTCAAAATTGTATTATTTGCACTTTATATGCGTAATTAGCATGTATAATGCAATCTTTTTGAATAAATAAGATATGAATCATATTTTGGACAATATAAAGAGTTTAAATGTAGATTATTGTGATGAAATTATTTAGAAAGAATGCAGAAACAATTGAAATGGTCAAATGATACTCAGAATTGTATTATTTGCACTTTATATGCTTAATTACCAAGTATAATCTAATATTTTTTTTAAATAATATATGAATCATATTCTGGACAGTATAGATAGTTTAAATGTTGATTATTGTGTTGAAATGGCTTATAATGATTGCAGAAACGATTGAAATGCTCAAATGATACTCAGAATTGCATTATTTGCACTTTATATGCGTAATTACAAAATATAATCTAATCTTTTTGAATAAATAAGATATGAATCTTATCCTAAACAGTATGAATAATTTAAATTTTGATGAATGCGATGAAATAACATAGAATGAATCCAAAAACGATTGAAATGCTCAAATGATACTCAGAATTGTAATATTTGCAATTTATATGCGTCATTACCATGTGTAATCCAATATTTTTTATTAAATAAGATGTAAATCATATTCTGGACAGTATAAAGAGTTTATATGTAGATTATTGTGATAAAATGACTTAGAACCAATCCAGAAACGATTCAAATGCTCAAATTATAATCAGAATTTCAGTATTTGCACTTTATATGCGTAATTACCTTGTATAATCCCTTCTTATTTAATAAATAAGATATGAATCTTGTTGTAAATAGTATAAATAGTTTAAATGTTGTTTAATGCGATGCAATAACTTAGAATGAATCCAAAAATGATTGAAATGCTCAAAATATACTCTGAATTGCAATATTTGCAATTTATCTGCGTAATTACCATGTGTAATCCAATGTTTTTTATTAAATAAGATATAAATCTTATTCTGGAAAGTATAAAGATTTTAAATGTTAATTATAGTGATGAAATGACCTATAATGAATGCAGATACTATTGAAATGCTCAAATGATGCTCATAATTGCATTATTTGCACTTTATATGTGTAATTACAATGTATAATCCAATCTTTTTTATTAAATAAGACATGAATCATATTCTGGACAATATAAAGAGTATAAATGTAGATTATTGTGATGAAATAATTTAGAAATAATGCAGAAACGATTGAAATACTCAAATGATACACATAATTGCATTATTTGCATTTTATATGCGTAATTACCAAGTATAATCCAATTTTTTTTATTAAAAAAGATATGAATCATATTCTAGATTGTATAAAGAATTTAAATGTAGATTATTGTGATAAAATGGCTTATAATGATTGCAGAAACGACTAAAATGCTCAAATGATACTCAGAATAGCATTATTTGCACTTTATATTTATAATTACCATATATAATCCAATCTTTTTGAATAAACATGATGTAAATCTTAGGCTGGATAGGATAAAGAGTTTATATGTAGATTATTGTGATGAAATGACTTAGAACAAATTCAGAAACGATTGAAATGCTCAAATTATAATCAGAATTGCATTATTTGCACTTTATGTGCGTAATTTACATGTATAATCCAATTTTTTTGAATATATAAGATATGAATCATATTCTGAACAATATAAAGAGGTTAAATGTTGAATATTGTGATGTAATGACTTAGAATGAATCCGGAACGATTGAAATGCTCTAATGAAACTCAGAATTGCATTATTTGTATTTTATATGCGTATTTAGTATGTATAATGCAATCTTTTTGAATAAATATGATATGAATCCTATTATAAACAGTACAAAGAGTTAAAAATGTTAATTAATGCGATTAAATAACTTAGAATGAATCCGGGAATGATTGAAATGTTCAAATGATACTCAGAATTGCTTTAGTTGTACTTTATTGTGATGAAATGATTTAGAAAGAATTCAGAAACGATTGAAATGCTCAAATGATACTCAGAATTGTATTATTTGCAATTTATATGCGTAACTACTAAGTATATCCAATATTTTTAATTAAATAAGATATGAATCATATTCTAGATAGTATAAATAGTTTAAATGTAGATTATTGTGATGAAATGACATACAATAATTGCAGAAAATATTGAAATGCTCAAATGATACTAAGAATTGCATTATTTGCACTTTATATGCTTAATTACCAAGTATAATCCAATATTTTTGTTAAATAATACATGAATCATATTCTGGACAGTATAGATAGTTTAAATGTAGATTATAGTGATGAAATGACATGTAATGATTGCAGAAATGATTGAAATGCCCAAATGATACTCCGAATTGCATTATTTACAATTTATATGCGAAATTACCATGTATAATCCAATCTTTTTGAATAAATAAGTTATGAATCATATTCGAAACAGTATAAAGAGTTAAAAAATTGATTAATGCGATGAAATAACTTAGAATGAGTCCAGAAACGATTGAAATGCTCAAATGATATTGAAAATTGCATTTTTGCAATTGATATGCATAATTACGAGGTATAATCCAGTCTTTTTTGTTAACTAAGATATGAATCATATTCTAGACAGTATAAAGAGTTTAAATGTGGATTATTGTGATAAAATGACTTATAATAATTGCAGAAACAACTGAAATGCTCAAATGATACTCAGAATTGCATTATTTGCACTTTATAATTGTAATTACCATGTATTATCCAATCTTTTTGAATAAACATGATATGAATCTTAGGCTGGACAATATAAAGAGTTTATTTGTAGATTATTGTGATGAAATGACATAGAACAAATTCAGAAACGATTGAAATGCTCAAATAATAATCAGAATTGAATAATTTGCACTTTGTGTGCGTAATTACCATGTATAATCTAATATTTTTGAATATATAAGATATGAATCATATTCTAAAGTGTATAAAGAGTTTAAATGTTGAATATTATAATGTAATGACTTAGAATGAATCCGAAAATGATTGAAATGCTCAAATGAAACTCAAAATTACATTATTTGCACTTTATATGCGTAATTAGCATATATAATGCAATCTTTTTTAATAAATAAAATATGAATCATATTCTAAACAGTATAAAAAGTTAAAATTTTGATTAATACGATGAAATAACTTAGAATAAATCCAGAAACGATAGAAATACTGAAATGATATTCAGAATTGCATTTTTGCAATATATATGCGTAATTACCAAGTATAATCTAATTTTTTTTGTTAAATAATATATGAATCATATTCTAGACTGTATAAAGAGTTTAAAAGTAGATTATTGTGGTAAAATGGGTTATAATGATTGCAGAAATGATTGAAATGCTCAAATGATACTCAGAATTACATTATTTGCACTTTATATGTGTAATTACCATGTATAATCCAATCTTTTTGAATAAACATGATATAAATCTCTGGCTGGATTGTATAAAGAGTTTATATGTAGATTATTGTGATAAAATGACTTAGAACGAATTCAGAAACGATTGAAATGCTCAAATTATAATCAGAATTGCATGATTTGCACTTTATGTGCGTAATTAACATGTATAATCCAATTTTTTTGAATATATAAGATATGAATCATATTCTAAACAGTATTTAGAGTTTAAATATTGAATATTGTAATGTAATGACTTAGAATGAATCCGGAAACGATTGAAATGCTCAAATTATAATCAGAATTGTAATATTTGCACTTTATATGTGTATTTAGCATGTACAATGCAATCTTTTTCAATAAATAATATATGAATCATATTCTAAACAGTATAAATATTTAAAAAGTTGATTAATACGATGAAATAACTTAAAATGAATCAAGAAACGATTGAAATACTCAAATGATATTCAGAATTGCATTTTTGCATGTTATAGGCGTAATTACCAAGTATAATCCAATCTTTTTTGTTAAATAATATATGAATCATATTCTAGACAGTATAAAAAGTTTAAATGTAGATTATTGTGATAAAATGACTTATAGTGATTGCAGAAACGATTGAAATGCTCAAATGATACAAAGAATTGCATAATTTGCACTTTATATGTGTAATTACCATGTATAATCCAATCTTTTTTAATAAGCATGATATGAATCTTAGGCTGGACAGTATAAAGAGTTTATATGTAGATTATGATGATGAAATGACTTAGAACGAATTTATAAATGATTGAAATGCTCAAATTATAATCAGAGTTGCATTATTTGCACTTTATTTGCGTAATTACCATGTATAATCTAATATTTTTGAATATATAAGATATGAATCATATTCTAAACAATATAAAAAGTTTAAATGTTGAATATTGTGATGTAATGACTTAGAATAAATCCGGAAACGATTGAAATGGTCAAATGAAACTCAGAATTGCATTATTTGCACTTTATATGCGTAATTAGCATGTATAATGTAATCTTTTTGAATAAATAAGATATGAATCATATTCTATACAGTATAAAGTATTAAAATTTTGATTAATACGATGAAATATCTTAAAATGAATCCATAAATGATTGAAATACTCAAATGATATTCAGAATTGCATTATTTGCAATTTATATGCGTAATTACCAAGTATAATCCAATCTTTTTTGTTAAATAAGTTATGAATCATATTCTGGACAGTATAAAGAGTTTAAATGTAGATTATTGTGATGAAATGAGTTATAATGATTGCAGAAACAATTGAAATGCTAAAATGATACTTAGAATTATATTATTTGCACTTTATATGCGTAATTACAATGTATAATTCAATCTTTTTTATTAAATAAAATATGAATCTTAGGTTGGACAGTATAAAGAGTTTATTTGTAGATTATTGTGATGAAATGACCTAGAACGAATTCTGAAATGATTGAAATGCTCAAATTATAATCAAAATTGAAGTATTTGCACTTTATATGCGTAATTAATTTTTATAATCCAAATTTTTTGAATAAATAAGATATGAATCATATTATAAATAGTATAAAGAGTTTAAATGTTGAATATAATTATATTGAAAATGCAGAAGAGATGAAAGAGCCATCCAAGGGAGCCCAAAACAAAAGCATTTCATAGAGCTTATTTCTTTTGTTGATCTACTAGGGCTATTTGGATCCAGATTACTTCAAAACTCAACAATTTTCAGAAAAGAGTGATGTATACAGCTTTGGAGTGGTCATGCTAGAGCTGATAACTGTCAGACGGCCGATTATATTAGGACCAGATGGAAACACTTTACTAGTTGAAGAGGTCAAGAGAGCCATTGATGAGAATGACGAGTACTACGGTTTAAGAGACATAATAGACCTTAAAATTGTAAATCAAGTGACAAATGCTGGCCTTAGAAAATTTGTGCAATTGACATTGCAGTGTCTCAAAGATTCTGGTTCAGATCGTCCATCCATGTATCAAATTATGAAAGAGATAGAGAATATATTGCAACATGATGGAAGCGAGTGAACAACATCTGTTGATTATTTGGATGATTTTGAAAATATTACCAATCTCCCAGTGCATCCCTACCGTGACCAAGATCTAGTAACAAGAGGTGCTGACAACAACGTATTCGACTCAAAATGTGGCTAAGTTTGAATGTAATTTTATTTGTTGAAAAAAAAAAATGAAAGTAATTTTAGCTATTTAAATAATTATAATCATGTTACCATTGTTTCGTAAGTTTGTATATTATAATTAAAAAAATGTACTATCAGTCGATTATCGTTGTCATGATTAATTTGTTAAAGATATGTCAAGTCTATTTGGTTTAGGTTATAATTCAAGAAATGTACTATCAGTCCATTTGGTTTAGGAACAAATCTGGATTAATGGGGTATTTCATTTAGATGTTTTAAACATATTGTTAATGGAGCATTCACAATTCTCGTATAAATTTATTCCAAAAAGTAAAATATTTGATAAAATAAAAAAAAATTTGATTTTCTGCACAAGACATTATTTTTTATGTTTAATTATAACTATTTAATTGGTGACCATCAATTACAGTAGTTATTAATAGTTGAGTTGGACTGTCATCTGTTTCCAAGCTATTAGTTGGTCTACACAAATCCAAAGGCTTTTTTTTATTTTTGAAACATAAAATTTTAAATTAAGGAGTACCAGCTCTGGCAAAGAGCAATACATCTTAAGTGAAAAAAGTCGCAGGTTCGAAACTTGGCTGGTGAGTCTTTAATAGACATTTAATTTAAAAAATAAATTGGGAGGCTTGATCTCAATTTATCTTAAAAAAATTAATTTAAATAATTTATAGCTCAAACTTATCTCTCAAGTTGAACTTTCAGATCCAATAGTCAAACTATTAAGTTATGGTCTTCCAAAAATGGTTGTTTCCGGTTAAAAACACTTATGCCATCAACAAATGACAAAATTAGATTTATGCCAACGGTTAATTGATATGACCATTATGGCCTTTTGAATATGCCATTGTAAAATATTAAAACTATGCCTTCACAAACAGAAATTTTTTATTTTATGCCACTGCATGGGAGGTTTTCTATATATAAAGGCTCTAAATAAAGATGTAGTACAATTGTGGGACTAAAGGAAAACTCAAAACCGGACCACATTTGTTCCTCCTGAAACTCTTCTCCATTTTCAGGTAAAAATGGATACATCCATTTTAAACATTTTCAGCAAAATAAAGTTTCGTTTTTTAGATTGTTAGAGGATCTTTAAAAAATTATTACGGCTTCAAAATTTATGGCCATGCTGAATGATATATGAGGAATTTATTCATATAAATTTTTCGGATTATCCATTCCGAAAATATATTAAATAATTTTACAAATTTCATAGTTTTTTATTTCTATGGTCTCATAAATATGATTAGTTTTTTAATTATTTCAAATCATTACTAAATTTATTTGTGCGTGAAATTTTATTTCCATACTCAAAAAATTATAAAGAGTTGAAAAATATAATGCCTTCAAAATTCTAAATTTTTTGCATTAAATTTGAAGTGGGTTTCCGTTAACTGAAAAATAGCGTAAAATATTTCATATGATTTCTAAGATTAAATTTTTTAGCACATTTTTTTTTACCTTATAAAATGTTTGGTTGTTTCTCTGAATTTATTTTTGCAATATAAATTATATGGATGACAGAAAATAATTTATCAAATTATTGTGCTAATTTTTTTATATTTTAAATGTTCAATTTATTGATGGCACAAATATTTTGCACAAACAAACATTCGATGGAAATGGAGTTGATTGTGTGATTCTCTCGCACTACTAATCTTATTATATCAAATGCTTTTCTATAACTCGATGTTATTATAATAATTATATATTATTACAAATATTTGAGCAAATAAACATTAGATAAAAAATATAGATCGCGCAACGCGCGAAGCCCCACCTGTTAGCCACACTGCATTGTCCGCTACTGTTCCTGTTCCTACTGGTTGAAATAAAAAAAAAAAAAAAAAGGATTCTTCTCCAATCACATGGCTGGGGGCCCACATAGTTTTACAATCGTTTAAACCCTGTCTAGATGATCCTTCTTTTTTTCTCCCATTCTTTCTTCCTTCCCTTTTCTACTCCATGTCCATCTCATTATTTTTCTTGCCGCAAGCAAGCACGTGGCGTGACTGAGAAAACCATCCTTTCCTTTTTTTTTTCTTTTTCCCTCTCCATTTTATGGATTGATGAATGACTCCATTTAATCAATTTCCATATAAAATATATTTGACTCTTTAGATTATTTCTGGATCTTAGCAATTTATTTTCATGTAAAATTTTACTCGCGTGATTACAAGATTATAATGATTATGTGATATAAATCTTACCTTTTTTTACATAATATTATGTTAAATTCTCATGTTATTTATTTTTTATAATATGAAGAATATATTTTACGTTTTTTATTGTTTGAGTTCCTTCCCAAACTTTGTTTGCATAGATAGTAGACCAATTGATAAGAGAGGGTGAGACTGCTATCTATACATAAATAAAATTTACTACTGTCTATACATATCAATTTGAAATGTTTCATTTTGGACCTAAAATTATTTTACAAAAATTTTGTAATTGACAAGTAATAACTAATTCAGTAAATAAATATTGTGTCCATGCTATAAAATTATAATCGATCCAATAACACTAAAATTTTTGCTTGGAACTAGTACTTTATATAATTTTTTCTAATTACATGTAATTGTATTATTGTATTTAGTCTATTTGATCATTTTGAATTACATTTTATAAATTTATATATTATCCACAATCAACGAAAATAAGTTTCCTTGAGGAACGCGCAAATATAACAAAATATTATTTGGTAGCAAATGAAGAGAAAAATAAAGAAATTGCGTAAATTATGAAAAATAGTTCTAACATATAATATTTTCAGATTTGTTCCAACAATATACTATTTTATCGATCCAAATCATAAAAAAAAATAAATCGCGCAACGCGCGAGACCCCGCTAGTATCCCTCAAATCCTTGTAATTGAATATTTATCCCACAAGATACCGAAGAGGTGAGGACTTCAAGTGTTTCATCTTAGAATTCTTTTTCGAAGAAAAATCTGTTCAAAAAAAAAAATAATGTTTTAAAATAAGCTAATTTTATAAAATGGTTAAGTTAAAACAATTTCATGCACAAATGAGTATTTTAATTTATGAAAACATGTATAATAAAATTAGTGCGATGAAGACGTGAAATCATATAGGGGTCGTTTGGATGGGTTAGGAATAGCCAATTCCTAGGAAGGAATAAGGATTTTCGTTGGGAAGTGTGTAACTTTGTGAGAGAGATGAATTGTTTATATTAAAATTTATGCCCAGAATTGGAAAATCTCCAAATTCCGGACACATCCAAACGACCCCATAAGTAATAATGTGAGGATCACAAAATAGTTGTAATTATTTTAAGAATTTTATTATCCCTTTTGTTGTCTCTAAATAAAGGCCTAGAGGGGGGTGAATAGGCTCAATTCAATTTCTAAACCGGTTTGAAAAATTTTACGGAAATAACAATTCAATTCAATTCAAGTTTGGCTCAATACAAACAAACAATCACACAAGTCAAATATAATGTAAATAGAGAGAGAGAGAGAGAGAGATGACACGCGATTGATTACGGAGTTCCGACCCGCTAGATGAAGCTAGCCTTAGTCGTACATCTCCGGGAGTTTCGCGACCACAAATCGGACGTGCTCCGTTCTATTCCAAACGAACGGGTTTACAAATGCGAACCGAATCACTTCGTCACAAGAAACTCGAAGTGGATCGCCCTAACCTCTAGGTAATCACCAAATATCACAAATGATCAAGGCTCTCAACCAAATCGCTTAATAATCTAGCTAATCAAACTATGGATTTGGTTGATGCACTCAAATCTCTACAAATTATCTAAGAAAATGCTCAAATAGGAGAGAGGAATAGTCTCAGGGGTTTAGAGCTCAATAGCAGGTATATAGCAAGGTTTTCAATCAGTTCAAACAGCCCAAAAGGGTTTGATATATATAGAGGGCGCCAAGAGCTCTAAACCAGTCAAAAAAATTAATCAAACGTTATACAACCTTACCAAGCGTTATACAACGTTTGAATATAGCCGTTAAATAAGATAAAATCCGACAAAAACATTAGATTTTGTCAGAAACGTTATACAACGCTACCAAGGGTTGTGTAACGTTTGGAGCAGTGGATTTTAACGGTCAAAGAGTTGTCAGAAACGTTACACACCCTCAAGTAACGTTATACGACGTTTCAAAAACTAAACGTTGTGTAACGGGATATAACGTTAAGAAACGTACGACAGAACCACCTCAATTTGGCCAAATATCAAACGTTAAAAAAATCGTTTTAAGCGTTCTGTAACGTTTACTTTTCGTAACGTTACATAACGTTATATAGCGTTGCACAACGTTCTGTAGAAGAAGATTTGTATGAAACGTTGTGTAATCTTACCAAACGTTATACGGCCTTTGCCTGAAGCGTTACACAACTGAAAGAAGCGTTGTGTAACGCATGAGAGCTGATTTTGCATTTAGGTTCATAAAGAGGTGTTCTGTAACGTTATGTAGCCCTATCAGGGGCCATGTAACATTTGGTGAAGTGTTACATGGCCTTTGTTACCGTTATATAACGTTACACACGAAATTTGAGCATTTTACTTAGAAAAACAAGGAGATTAGTTTAGAATTACACCCAACTTAATTCTAGACTTCCTAACTGGTCTTCCAGGGTCTTGTTATACGTCTGTACTTGCTCCAAGTAATTTTGCTATCTTGTTCCGTCCAAATTAAATTAAACACTTAAAAGGGATTAGTGACATATATTGTGTTGTTTTACAAATCGACAAATCGAGTTAAAGACTTGTTTGAAACAACAATCTCCCCCTTTTGTCGATTTGCAAAACAACACAAGATAAAGCAAATAGATATAGAAACATAGAGCTCGGCTTTACCACCAAATCTCCCCTTTTTTGCAAAGAGACAAAAGTTGAATGGTCAATCCTATACCGCTAAGGTTTGAGTTCCAAAATGCTCCCCCGTACAAGTTTAATTTTTCCATTTAGGCGCATTTGATGCTAAAATAAAAGGAAGAGCAACTAGTCGACCCTAAGCAATTCAACAGAAGGTAAATATGCATGCATTAAAGAAAGAAAAATAAAACGGTATACATAGCATAAAACACGAAGCCATTTAGCTCAACAAGTTCATACATAGCACAACAAAAGAAAACCATTTAGTTAAAAAAAAATCACATACAATCCACGGCTATGTAGCACACACGTCAACAAGATAAAATCCAAAACTACCAAGAAAATAGAAGAAAATGAAAAAGAAAGAGCAAGGCTTAAAGGTTTTGGCAAGACAAGGCTTGTTGGCTTATTCTTCCTCCGACTCGTCATCACCTCCGGCACTAGACAAACCTTTCCTAATAGCCACATGAAGTTTCTTGAGCTCCTCTTGCATAGAGCCCCAAAAGGGTTGGACATCTGTCTCGATCTTGTCCAACTTGGCCGTGTTGTTGGCTCGATAAACTAACTCATCTTCTTTCCATTTTGCATCGGCCTCTTTCCATTGAGACCAATCATTTTCCAAATTGGTCAATCGAGTTCCGTAGTTGGTCAAATGTTGCTCCAATAAGGCTTGTGCGGCCGGGTCCATTGTCTGACTTGTAGAAGGACCCTTAAGTGGACCCGTCGGCTCTTGACCCACCGGTACATATTGGTTGACTTTAGCACCGTCTTGGTGGAGATAGCGGTTCTGAATGTTCTCCGGGTCCGGTGTAACAATGTTGGTGGTTTCATCAACCACCCATCCTAATCTGGAAAGTGCATCTATAAGATTTGTCGGATCCTTCACATAAAAAATTTGATCCGAATTGAAACAAGTTGTCCTTGGATTGAGTCCGTAATTTGCTAGAAGATAGGAGATGATGTGAGCATACGGATAAGACATATTGCTCGTGTGCTTGGCCTTTTGCATGTGCTTGAAGAAAAGATAGGCAATGTTGAGCGGAGGGTTTCGTTCGAGAATACACCGTAAAAAGAACACTTCTCGCAACTCCACATTTGTTTTGATTTGTTTCTTAGGAGCAAGAATGTTGTTGACTATGAATAAAAAGAGCCTATGGTAGGCGAAAAGCTTCGTGGCGGTGAATTGCTTCAAGGAATAGTCCCGCCAATAATAGAAGAATTCATGATATTTCTCAAAAGGCTCGATATCCGCATCCCTTGGCCAATTCTTGTAAATATAAATCTCTCGACAATCATTTCGAAAGAAGAGATCCCGACATACCCGCTCCATAGTAAAAGTGAAGGGGCGTCCACACACATAGGAGTGAGCAACGGGTAGCCCATCCTCCCACGTGATATCCAAGTTGGCATAGAAGAGGCTCACGTGGTGTGAATTGTATGGTTGAGTGCAATGAAAGAGACCGTTTGCACGGAGGTAATCAAGGTGAGGCTTGATCCGATCCCAATCAACATCATGAATTTTCCATTCCTTATTGTCTTTCGGTTGAAGGAGGTAATAGCACTCGGCAATAGAGCGACCTTGTGTTTTGGCGGTGTAGTGACGAAAGGCCGAGTCCTCTTTGAATAGGAACCGGTTGTGAGTAACAACGGCCCAATTTTCGGGTGGAGAAATTGGTAAAGACCGGGGTACGGTTCCTTGAAGAGGTTAAGTTGATTGGGTTGGTTGAGCACCGGATGAACTACCGGCACCGGTTCTAGCCCTTTTAGGTTGGCCTTTTGGTGGTACCAAACCCCTTGATTTTGGTGGTGCCATAGAAATTGAGATAGAAAGGAGTGAAGATAAACCTTGAAAAGAGGCAAGGATGTGGAAGAGAAGACCTTGAAGAGCTTGAGTGCGAAGCCGATTGAGATGATGAGGGAGGTCAGGGTTTTGGCGAATTGAGTGAGAGGAAGAGAGATAGAGGAAATGGAGAGTAGGAGATTGTAGAGGAGAGTGAGGAGAGTGGAGAGGTGGTCTCGGTTGAGTGAGAGAGTGAGTGGAGATGTAGTATTGAGAGATGGAGGTGAAGAGGTGTGAGAGAAGTAAAGGAGTAGAGGGCTGTCGGGTTGGAGAAGAAAGAAAGAAAGAGAAGAAGAAAAGGTACTTCAGCGAAAAAAGTTCCGTTCAAGCGTTATACAACGCTATGAAGCGTTGTGTAACGTTTTAGAAAGAATTCAAAAATAAAAACGGATAGAAAATTTTTAAAAAAATTATTTTAAACGTTGTGCAACCTTAAATAGCGTTGGGTAACGTTACAGAAAACGTTACACAACCTTATCAAGGGTTATACAACGTTTGAGAAGAAATTATTTAAAAATCCCAAACGTTTTGCAACCTTTGATAGGGTTGGGTAATGTTTCACTGAAACGTTACCCAACCTTATCTAAGGTTGTACAACGCTACAGAAAAGCTGAGAATTTCGCAGAGAATAAATTAAAATACTCAGGCGTTAGGTAACGCTTCCAAACGTTACATGACGTTATTACCAAAAAAATAATTTTTCAGACCAGAAAACTGAAACGAAGCCAAAAGTAACTGTTTTTCAACTGAAATCCACGCCAAAAATACTCAGAAAAGCAGAGAACAACATGATATGCATAGAAATTTAATCTTTGAGTTCAAGCATACCGAGCTTGAACCTAAGTTTAAGATGCTGTTGCGTAGGTAATGGTTTGGTGAATATGTCGGCGATTTGCTCCTTAGTGTCAACGTGCACCAACTCCACATTACCTTTCTCAACATGATCTCGGATAAAATGATGTCGTATCTCTATGTGCTTGGTTCTAGAGAGCAATACCGGATTTTTGGAAATAATAATGGCACTAGTATTATCACACAAGATTGGTACCTTTTGGAATTCTAACTCATAATCCCTAAGGGTTTGCATTATCCAAAATAGTTGTGTGCAACAACTACCGGCCGCTACATATTCGGCTTCCGCGGTTGAAAGAGCAACCGAGGTTTGCTTGCGACTTGACCAAGAGACTAGTGAACCACCAAGAAATTGACAAGTTCCACTAGTACTCTTTCGGTCTATACGGTCACCGGAAAAGTCGGCATCGGTATACCCTACCAAGTCAAGTTCGGTTTGTTTACCATACCAAAGACCTAAATTTTGGGTACCCTTAACATATCTCAAGATTATTTTTACCGCTTTGTGGTGAGACTCCTTAGGATTGGCTTGGTACCTAGCACATAGACATACGTCATACATAATATCTGACCTACTCGCCGTGAGATAGAGCAAGCTTCCAATTATGCCTCGATAGAGAGTTATGTACATCGGCTTGCCTTTCTCATCCGCATCAACATTTGCACTCTTGCCCATTGATGTGTCTAAGCTTTTGCTATCCTCAACACCAAATTTCTTGATCAACTCTTTGGCATATTTGGTTTGGCTATTGAAGAAGCCATCTTGAAGTTGTTTGATTTGTAGCCCTAAAAAGAAATTGAGTTCTCCCATCATGCTCATCTCAAATTCACTACTCATCAAAGAGAAAAACTCTTGTGTAAGAGTTGCATTAGTAGAACAAAAAATAATATCATCCACATAAATTTTCACAAGTAACAAATGGTCATCCCTTTTCTTAGTGAAAAGAGAGGTGTCCATTTTACCCCTAGTAAAACTATTGTCAAGTAGGAAGGTACAAAGTCTACCATACCAAGCTCTAGGAGCTTATTTCAAACTATACAAAACTTTGTGAAACTTGAACACATGGTCGGGGTTAAAGTAGTCAATAAAACCGGGAGGTTGTTGGACATACACTTCCTCGTCTATCCATCCATTTAGAAAAGCACTCTTGACATCCATTTGGAATAGAGTAAAGCCTTTGTTAGCGGCATATGCCAAGAGCATTCTAATAGATTCAAAACGAGCAACGGGTGCAAAGATTTCCTCAAAGTCAATACATTCTTGTTGCTTGATACCTTGTGCAACCAAGCGGACTTTATTTCTAACCACATTACCAAGTTCATCTAGCTTGTTCCTATAAACCCATTTGGTACCAATAACTTGCTTACCACTTGGTAATGGTACAAGTTCTCAAACTTGATTTCTTTCAAATTGGTTCAATTCTTTTTGCATGGCAACAATCCAATTTGGGTCAACATTGGCTTCTTTAAAAGATTTTGGCTCAAGTTGAGACACAAAAACACAATGACCAATCATTTGGTTTAAACCGACCTAGTCCTAACACCTTCCCTAGGGTCACCTATAATATTAGAAAGATGATGAGAAGACACTTCTCTAAGTACCTCGGGAGGCTCATGAACTGGTTGAGGCATGGGTTGAGTTTCATCATGAGGTGTTTCATCTTGAGTTGTGTTAATTGTGTTTTCCTCATGATTCTCTCCCCATATCAAATTGTCATCGACCCGGTTCAAAGGCTCCTCGATTATCACCTGTGGAAGCTCACCCTTTGGTTGAAATTCAATTTCTTGAGTTGTTACTCCATCTTGGATACCTACAATAGAGTTACTTTTCTTGATTTTCTTATTAGCACTTTCATCAAATTTGACATTTATGGACTCAATTACAACTCTTGAGGTAAGCAAGTAAACTCTATACGCTTTACTTGTGTTTGAGTAACCAACAAATATACCGGTTAAAGATTTAGCATCAAATTTAGTTACTTTAGGAGACTCATCAAGGACAAAATATTTGGATCCAAATACACGGAAATATGATATATTAGGAGTTCGACCAACCCACAATTCAAATGGAGTTTTCTTGAGTTTGGAACGAATGCACGCACGATTTACTACATGACATGCTGTATTTACCACTTCGGCCTAAAGGAACTTGGGTACGGCAAATTCATGTAGTATTGTGCGTGCTAGCTCTTGTAAGGTTCGGTTCTTCCTCTCCACTACACCATTTTGTTGTGGAGTGCGTGAAGCGGAAAACTCTTGTTTATATCTTTTTTCTATGCATAATTCATCAAATTTAACATTTTCAAATTTCCTTCCGTGGTCACTCCGAATTCTAGAAATTTTTAACCCTTTTTCATTTTCAACCCGGTTGCTAAATTTGACAAAATAGTCAAATGCTTCTTCCTTGTGAGCAAGAAAGAAAACCCAAGTAAATCGACTATAGTCATCCACCACTACATACACATACCTCTTTTTACTCAAACTCATGACATTGATTGGTCCAAACAAGTCCATGTGAAGTAATTGCAAGGGTTGAGTGGTAGAAATAACTTTTTTTTTCTTAAAACTAGACTTGGTTTGCTTGCCTTTTATGCAAGGCTTACACAATCCATTTAAGTCAAATTTGTGTGATGGAAGGCCACGGACAAGGTTTAATTTGACAAGTTTCTTTAAGGAGTCTATTGAAACATGACCAAATCTTCTATGCCATAGCCATGAACCGGTAGCTATGGCACTAAAGTATTGTTCACCGATGATAAAATGGTCAAAATTCAAGTAATAGATATCATTTTTCCTTTTTTCGGTATACACAAGAGAATTATCCGAAATTTGATGCACATAACAAGAAGAGTGATCAAATTTCAAATAATATTCGACATTGCACAATTTGTTCACACTTAGAAGATTGTAGTTAAGACCATCAATAAGGTAAACATTGGATACCGTAAGATTTTAGTTACCAACCGAGCCGATACCAATAATAGTGCTCTTTCTAAAATTGTTTCCAAAAATAACCTCACCACCATCAAAAGGTTCAAGTGCCTTGAAACATGATTCATCATCGGTCATGTGATGTGAACATCCACTATCTATGATTCAAGCACTTCTCTTGAATGATGATAACAAACAAACCTACAAGAATGTATATTAGTTAGAAACAAATAACTAACATAATTCTTGTATTTTCTCCTCCTTAAAATTTGACTATAAAGTCCAGGGAGATATAATGGCTTTTCAAGCCACATTAGAACCGCTTCCACTAGATGAGGTGGAAGTGGAAGTGATTTTAGAAACCCAAACCATACTCTTTGAACCGAATATATGATTTGCTCTCCTAACCTTGCATTCTAATGTGAGATGGTCATTCTTACCACAATAGTTGCAACATGCACTAGTGGGTTTGTTCATTTGTGAATCTTCTCTAACAAAATGGGTCTCATAATGACGCCTAAGCTCAATGACCTTGATCTTTGGATCCTTGGAGAAAGTGTATGATTGAGAGCCTTTCAAATTTGATTTTTGAAATTCGTTTTGTTTTGTTGAGAGGCATTCTTGTTTTTCCCATTATTTTGAGGTCTAATGTGTGTGTTATTCCTATTTTCTCCATTATTTTGGAAAAGATGAAAGCACCCATCGGGTCCTTTGAAATACAAATTGTTTAGACCCCGATTGTTTTGTAAATTCTTTTGAGAACCCTTATAACCATTTCTATTCCAACCAAAATTTTTTTGAGCACCATTTTGCGAACTAAAAAAATTCTTTTGTCCTTTTCCGTGTGTGTTCCTATCATTGGTGCCCTTGTTATAATGCCTTTAATTTTGTGTTGGGCTAATCGAGTTTCTTGGTCTAAAAGTGAATTGATTTCCCTTCTTGAACCCAAGACCCGATTTGTCATTGGGTTTTTGGCCCACATACATTTTGTCAAGATCCATCTTGGTGCTACAAGAAGCACTAGATGAACTTGATGCCCTTTCATTGTTTTCAAGACATTTGTCTCACTCAAATGAGCTTGATATTTTTCACAATCTTTGGGTTTTTCAAAACTCTCAATCATACCCTTATACTTACTCACCAAAGCTTCAAGATCATGCACCTTAGCCGTCAAAAGGCTAATTTTCCCTTTTTGATTAGCAATAGTCTTAAGGGACTCATCAAGATAATCATTCAACCTATCAATTTGGGAGTTTGTATCATCATTCAAGCACAAGTCATTTTCACTATCGTTATCACTATCACTACATAGAGATGGGTTTAGTTGTACCTCATTGGTAATCTTAGACGCTTCAATAGCTACCTTAGGTACCTCTTCTTGAATTGGAGTATAGATTGGAGTTGTGGTTGTTGAGGAGATTAAGGCTTCTCCAATGCTTACCTTTCTCAATGGATGCACATAAATGTTGCCTCGGTTGTACTCGTTGAAAACCTCCTTCACCAAGTCATCAATGTCATCATTCATGGGTATCATTACATCGTTGACTTGAGTCACTAGAGCAAGGTTGTCAAAATCGCATTCGGACTCCGAATCGGATGAGAAGGATGAGCTAGAGTCGGAATCATTGTCCCATGTGGCTTGCATAGCCTTCTCACCCTTCTTCTTGCCTTTGTAATGTCTCTTTTTGGACTTGTACCGGCCATCACTTCTCTTCTTGCCACCATCTTCCTTGTCCTTTTTCAAGTGTGGGAAGAGCTTGAAGCAAGTGTACATGGTGTGGCCCTCCTTTTGACAAATAAAACAAATAGCCCCCTCATCATTGTCAAATCTTTCCTTGTTGAACTTTCCCTCAAAGATCATAATGATCCGAAATATTTTTGAGAGCACGGCTCCTTGCTTGTCCTCATCAAGGTCGAATATGCCCTTAGCCTTGTCACTCGAGTAACGGTGTCTACCTTGATGGTTGTCATTGTGGCGATGTTTGGAGGGAGAGGCCTTGTTCTCACTAGCCGACAAAGCGATGGATTTGGGCTCATATCTCAACTCTCCAAGTTGCTTGAGTTTCTCCTCTACACACCGATAATTAGTGTAAATTATCTCCGGTGTGAGATTGTTGTGAGATCTTTGTTGTGTCTCAAGAGTCGAGATGAGATTGTCGAATTGAGATCTTCCCACCAAAACCCTAAGCAATCTTCCTATCACATGGCTATTAGATATGATTTCTCCAATGTTGTTGAATTCATCGAATAATTGTATAAACCGAGTATACATTTCCTCGATGCATTCACCTTCCATTATGCAGAAATTATCCAATCTAGACTCCAACTCAAATTGTCGAGAGCTTTTGATTAGAGAATTTCCCTCATAGCGGTTCAAAAGAGAAACCCACATTTCATGTGCATTTGTAGAACTACAAAAAATGACCGCTATGGACTCATGGACCGAGTTAAGAAGGACATTCACGACATTATCATTTTTGGCCCTTAGCAATTTGGAAGAATATGTTTCATTACCTTCACTATCCAAGCATGGTGCATAGAACTTGTCTACTACATCCCAAAAGTCAATCAAGTTGAGGTATACAACCATACATTTCTTCCAATAACGGAAGTTCTTGCAATTGGAACCAAACTTGTTCGGTTTTTCGATCACCCTTGAGGCCATGGAAAGCTAGATTATCTACCACAAAATTTGGTCAAAAAAATAACCTCCGCTCTGATACCACTTTGTTGTCCCTAAATAAAGGCCTAGAGGGGGGTGAATAGGCTCAATTCAATTTCTAAACCGGTTTGGACAATTTTGCGGAAAAAACAATTCAATTCAATTCAAGTTTGGCTCAATACAAACAAACAATCACACAAGTCAAATATAATGTAAATAGAGAGAGATAGAGATGACACGCGATTGATTACGGAGTTCCGACCCGCTAGATGAAGCTAGCCTTAGTCGTACACCTTTAATACTTCAAAAACATTTCATTTCAATTAAACAGGATAATGAACACATAGATACCGTGTTATTAGGAGGCAATATTGAAGAGTTACAAATTTTATTTTTCTTTATGTACTTTCGTTTATTGTTTATATAAATTCGAATTGTGAGTGTAAAACATCAGCTATACTTTTTTTTTCTGTTGGATTTCGTTTTGCACATAAATGAATTACCATTATATATTTGGTTTGGTTTCATGCACAATATTAAGAAGATTAACAATGAAACCTTTTTTAAAAAAAAAATTAAAAAGCTTAGTGCACATGTCGTACACTTTATTATCAGCAAGTTGATTTAGATTGTTATAAATTGCTAAGTGTATGCCAAATGCCAATACACTACCTCCGTGTCTCCACGTTGGTGATTCTTAAATTAGGAAACCATTAATATATCTTTTGAATTTTGTTAGGGAAGGTATTGTGGGATAAAAAGAAATAAAATATGTTTGTAATTGTAATCTCTGGTTGGGGCCTGTTCCCAGCTCTGGGTTTGGTGGGCTGAATGGAAAGTGGGCTATTAATATTATTGTACATTTTAGGGGACATCCTAACACAAATAATCTATTTAATCCTATTAGGCTGCCTTTGCATGCATGCCTAACCCATAGAACTTTCAAATTAACACAAGTACTTTCTGTTCCAAAATAATTTAGTAGTTTTTTTTTTTTTTAGTATCTTTAGATAATGTAAACTTATATGGCAAAAGGCATGAGCAACATCATAATAAAATAAAAAGGAAAATCCGTGAAATAGCTTAGCTTGGAACAACATAATAATATAGTTCGTTGTTGATACTAATTATTACAAAGGAAAAAATAAGATAATTTGTTAGTGAGTCATGAAGGACCAGAAGTACTCAATTCTAAGATTTGGAATTCGTAAGAATTTATTCAGATTAGATTTTATTTTAAATTTTTGTCAAAAAAACAAAACATTTTTAGGTCGGAATGTGTTATCGCAACTATTCTAAACTTTTGAAATATTTTTATAAATTTACCAAATATTTAATTTAATTTCAAAAACATTCATTTCAATTAAACAGTATAATGAACACATAGATACCGTGTTATTAGGAGGCATTATAGAAGAGTTACAAATTTTATTTTTCTTTATGTACTTTCGTTTATTGTTTATATAAATTCGAATTGTGAGTGTAAAACATCAGCTATACCTTTTTATGTTGGATTTCGTTTTGTACATAAATGAATTACCATTATATATTTGGTTTGGTTTCATGCACAATATAAGAAGATTAACAATGAAACCTTTTTTAAAAAAAAAATAAAAAAAGCTTAGTGCACATGTCGTACACTTTATTATCAGCGAGTTGATTTAGATTGTTATAATAATAATAAATTGCTAAGTGTATGCCAAATGCCAATACACTACCTCCGTGTCTCCACGTTGGCGATTCTTAAATTAGGAAACCATTAATATATCTTTTGAATTTTGTTAGGGAAGGTATTGTGGGATAAAATCATAAAAAGAAATAAAATATGTTTGTAATTGTAATCTCCGGTTGAGGCCTGTTCCCAGCTCTAGGTTTGGTGGGCTGAATGGAAAGTGGGCTATTAATATTATTGTACATTTTAGAGGACATCCTAACACAAATAATCTATTTAATCCTATTAGGCTGCCTTTGCATGAATGCCTAGCCCATAGCTGGAACTTTCAAATTAACACAAGTACTTTCTTCCCTTCTGTTCCAAAATAATTTAGTAGTATGATTTTTTTTTTTTTGGGTATCTTTAGATAATGTAAACTTATATGGCAAAAGGCATGAGCGTGGGTATTTCATAATAAAAAAAAGGAAAATCCGTGAAATAGCTTAGCTTGGAACAACATATAATAATATAGTTCGTTGTTGCTACTAATTATTACAAAGAAAATTATAAGATAATTTGTTAGTGAGTCATGAAGGACCAGAAGTACTCAATTCTAAGATTTGGAATTCGTAAGAATTTATTAAGATTAGATTTTAGTTTAAATTTTTGTCAAAAAAACAAAACATTTTTAGGTCGGAATGTGTTATGGCAACTATTCTAAACTTTTGAAGTATTTTTATAAATTTACTAGATATTTAATTTAATTTCAAAGTTTATATCTTTAAAATAAAAAAGCTAAACTCTGAAATAAATTAATTTGAGGACAAAAATATTGTTACGGCGATTCTATGCTCAAAAAAAAAAAAAAAAAAGAGACAAAATCGAACAAAGATGACCGGGAATAAAATAATTTGATTTGATAGAATGATTTATTAATGGCTTTGGTCGGCGATCGATGGTTCACCAAAACAGTAAACAAGACTACTCACTAGGGGTCCGTTTGGTAGTGTCAAGTTTAGTTTGACTTCTGAGTCAACGAGCTAACCTATGAGCCTTGCATCGTCAAACAACTTTGGAGTCAACAAGATTAGCACTAACTCTCTAACTTAGCAATTTTGTGAAGAGAAAAACTTTGAGAAGAAATCGCTTCCTCTTTCAAATTTTAAATTTCAAAATTTCAATATTTCAAATTTCAAAATTTCAAATTTAAAATTACAAATTTTCAAATTTCAAAATTTCAAATTTCAAATTTCAAATTTCAAAATTTCAAATTTCAAATTTCAAATTTCAAAATTTCAAATTTCAAATTTCAAATTTCAAATGTTAAATTTCAAAATTTCAAAATTTCAAAATTTCAAGATTCGAATTCTAAAATGTCTAGATTAAAATGAATGTTATAAGTTAATACATTCACTTTGATCGCTAACTTTAACCTATCATGCCAAACAACAATTACTAACTTTAAGTCAGTACTAATTTTTATTAACTTTAACCTCAAACACTAACTCCAAAATGCTAACTTTAATCCTTGACCCCACTGAACTTTGATTTGATAGAATGATTTATTAATGGCTTTGGTCGGCGATCGATGGTTAACCAAAACAGTAAACCAGACTACTCACTAGGGGGTCGTTTGGCATCATCAAAGTTTAGTGGGATCAAGGGTTAAAGTTAGCATTTTGGGATTAGTGTTTGAGATTAAAGTTAATAGAAGTTAGTACTAACTTAAAGTTAATAATTGTTGTTTGGCATGATAGGTTAAAGTTAGCGATCAAAGTGAATGCATTCACTTATAACATTCATTTTAATCTCAACATTTTAGAATTTGAATCTTGAAATTTTGAAAATTTGAAAATTTTGAAATTTGAAATTTGAAATTTTGAAAATTTGAAATTTGAAATTTTGAAATTTGAAATTTGAAATTTGAAATTTGAAATTTTGAAATTTGAAATTTTGAAATTTGAAATTTTGAAATTTGAAATTTTGAAATTTGAAATTTTGAAATTTGAAATTTTGAAATTTGAAATTTGAAATTTGAAATTTAAAATTTGAAATTTGAAATTTGAAATTTGAAATTTTGAAATTTGAAATTTTGAAATTTGAAATATGAAATATGAAATATGAAATTTTGAAATTTGAAATTTGAAATTTTGAAAATTTGAAATTTGAAATTTTAAAATTTGAAATTTAAAATTTGAAAAGTGGCAGCGATTTCTTCTCAAGATTTTTCTTTTAAGGTACGATCTTTTTTTTTTTTTTTTGGTGTTTGGAGAACACTCAAATATAAAATTGCTAAATTAGAAAGTTAGTGTTGATCTTGTTGACCCCAAAGTTATTTGGCAATACAAAATTCATAGGTTAGCTCATTGACCCAAAAGTCAAGCTAAACTTCACACTACCAAACGAGCCCTAGGTTTCCAACTACCCCTCCGTCTCTCTCAGCCTTGCACGCTATTGTTTTCCTCCCCAAATTTCTTCCACTCGCCACACAAAAAGGAAATTTAGTACAAATTTCGCTCAGGTCGACCTAGTCTGGCCGAATCTTTTGTTTGATCAACTCGCCCTGGAGATTCCAACTCGAATCGGCGGATCAGTTGAGATCTCGGACTATGTGGTCTGCACTTGCTCGGCTTGGTTTTAAACAGAGAAGGAAAGATGAAGAAATATCATTTGGTACAAATTTCTAATGTTAATTAGAACTTTTTTAGATCATAGTCATCAGTAACAATTTTAATTCAAATTTCTCGTTTCAGTCCCATGGCACTCTGGTAACAAAGGCGACGCCGCTGCCCCTCAAGTGAGTGGCGCAAGATATTTCTCTTTTGAAGAGCTTAAACAGTGTACCAATTCTTTCTCAGAAAACAATAAAATAGGGGTAGGAAGCTATGGAAAGGTACATCTAATTTTAAACAATTAATAATCCAACGTTGTGAAATTCTGCAAAAAAGACCAACAATTTGTTTAGAATAACGGTGCAGGTGTATAAAGGATGTTGTGCAAATGGGGTAGTTGTTGCTGTAAGACGAGCAACAAAAGGTTCCTTTCGTAGCACAAAGGAATTCCAAAGTGAAATTGAGGTACTATCTAGGGTACATCATAAAAACATAGTGAGCTTAATAGGATTTTGTGCTGATCAAGGAGAGCAAGTGTTGGTATATGAATACATCTCTATGGGATCATTAAGAGAGAATCTAGCCGGTATGTCCTTATATGTTATTTTCTTGTTGTTATTCATTTTTCTACTTTGATTTCTACTGTGTTTACAAGAGACTCAGGACCAAAAATGATGTAGATCATTCTTTGAAACAAGTGGACATACGTCCACCTCTCTTCTTTTTTAAGAAAAAAATACCCAATTCTGTTACAATCATTTGCAAAACTGCAACAAACAAACACTGCACTGGTACCCCTCAATCTAAACGTACCAGTGCACTAGATCATTCAAAAAGCAAAGATAAGTTGCTTTCGAAAATAAAAAAATAGCATTGAAATTCCTTAAATTGGTTGCTTTTACCTTGCTAAATAATCCTTTTTACTGCCCCTTTAATAGGTTCTAAGAATCAATTATCCCCTTGCTTTACTCATAAATTGAGGTTGATACAAATGACAGGTAAAGGTGGTATGTATTTGGAGTGGAGAAAAAGGTTACAAATTGCATTAGATTCAGCTAGGGGATTAGCCTATCTTCATGAACTTACTAGTCCGCCGATAATACACCGAGATGTCAAATCATTAAATATTCAATTGGATGAAAATCTTAATGCAAAGGTCATTAATTTTGGCCTGTCGAAATTGGTCTCTAAGAAGGAGAAAGGCCATGTTTCTTCCGAAGTCGAGCGAACTTTACAATCACGTGTACAATCTGCAGTCAAAGGAACAATGGTGAGTATAAGATTTAGTTCATTTACTTGGAAATGAAATATATGCATGCTTTCTTAAAATCATACCTCACCTTTGTAAAAAAATGAAAATGAAATTGAAAACTGTGTAAATTGAAAACCACAGCCACTATTCTTAAAGAAAAAAAAATAATCCATCCTAGGAAGTACAAAACAAAAGCATTTCATATAGCTATTTTTTTTTTGGTTGATCTACTAGGGCTATTTGGATCCAGAGTACTTGGGAACTGAACTATCTTCAGAAAAGAGTGATGTATTCAGTTTTGGTGTGGTCATGCTAGAGCTGATAACTGCTAGACTGCCCTTTCAGCTGCCATACCAAGCTGGAACGGATGGATGCACTTACCTATTTGAAGAGGTCAAGAGAGCCATTGATGAGCATGACCAAAAGTACTACGGTTTAAGAGACATAATAGACCCTAAAATTGCAAATCAAGTGACAAATGCTGGCCTTAGAAAATTTGTGCAATTGGCATTGCAATGTCTCAAAGATTCTGGTTCAGATCGTCCATCCATGTATGAAATTATGAAAGAGATAGATATTATATTGCAATATGATGGAAGCGAGTGAACAACATCTGTTAATTAATTGGATGGTTTTGAAAATGTTACTATTCTCCCGGAGCATCCCTACCTTGGCCAAGATCCAGTAATAGGAGATTTTGACAGCAACGTATTCAACTAAGATCAAATAATCAGTGGTGGTTATGTTTCAATGTAATTTGAGCTATTTAATGATATCCATATTAGCATTGCTTTCGACTCAAGTTTCTAGAAGGGTCTAATTCAGGAAATGCACTATCAGCCAAATACCAGTGCCATTGTTGCCACGGCTGTCTAGGACAGTTGGTAGTGGCATGTGCATCTCCAATAGGAGGGCAGCAGTTCGATCCCAGCTGCATGAGGCTGGTCGAAGTGTGGGTGCGTGTGAGGCTACGGCCTTGATATCAAAAACAAACAAAAACCAGTGCCATTGTTAATTTGTCATAAAAAGGACCAAGTCTAAACAATACGTCTTTTCTGGAATCGGGTAACAGACTCCGAAACGCTGATCTTGGTTCCCTAGGACAAAATCTGCGCACAAAAAAAAGCGAGGATCGGGAGTTGTCAGTCTCCCAGAAATGAACAAAGTTTTGTTGTCAGTCTCCCAGAAACTTGACCACATGTGGTTAAGCTTTGTTGTTTACTTTTCTTTCGTTTTGTCCTTCTTTTTTATGTTTTTTAATTAGGGATTGTTGGTAGTGGGGTATGGAGATGTTTTAGTCAGACACCGGGTTTTTCTAATTTTTTATCGAGGGCAGTTTGGATGTACTTTTCAGTTTTCATTAATGAATTTGCCTACTGGCTTTCAATCAAAAAAAGTTTGGCAGAAACTGCAGAACAATAAAAAAACACTTTGGTGCTGGAATTCCGTCCACTAAAAGGTGCATTTGTTGAAATTAATCCTACATTTATTTAACTTTGCAATCACTACTAAGTTACTAACCAAGGGAATGACCATACAATTTTATTTGGAGCTGATAAGGATCATCTTCAATATTCATCACCCTTTGAATTCTGCATCATTAATGAGAAAAACATGTCACTAATGAGGAAGCACATCATCTCCTGGGATCATCCCCATATTTCTCATTTTCACCGGAGCTAATTATTCCTCCCTTCTCTTTGTTTCCATCCCTCCCCCTCCCACCTCACATAAATTTTCCAGAATTATTTTTCCAGAACATTTGTATATAAAAACTAGAACAATTATATTCTGAAACTAGAACAATTAGTTTTTTTTTTTACAAAACAATTATATTCTACAACTACGACAATTATCTTTTTTTTTCATGCATAACAATTAGTTTTTTTTTTCAGAACAATTATATTCTGAAACTATAACAATTAGTTTTTTTTTACAGAACAATTATATTCTACAACTAAGATAATTAGCTTTTTTTTCAGAACAATTATATTCTGAAACTAGAACAATTAGTTTTTTTTTTTCGAGAATAACTATATTCTGAAACTAGATCACAATTGAACCTCAATGCTTTTAGTTTCCCTTTTCATGTCTTATTTAAAGAATAGCAGACATTAATGCGTGATAAGTTAGAAAATTCTATTTTTCTTCCTTCTTTTTTTTTTACCATAGATTCTAGGGGCGCATCGAAGTCAACATTATTTTACTAAAAACTACAAAGTTTTCCTCAAAAAGTATGAACTATACCACCGGGCAACACTTTCTCTGGAAAGGGACGAGGGATGAGGGGATTTCTGAAATTAAATAATTGTATTTCGAAAATGAAAAATAGTTATTAATGCATTTTCTAAAAATGAAAAATTAAGAGCATGCTAGGGATGATGGAATCTTGGGGATGATGAAAAGTAATTCTCATTTTATTTTGACATCACAATTTGGGAAAAGATACAGCTTTTCATTGGAAAGGCACATAACTCGATCACAGTTTTTTCCGAAAGCCTCATATTGGAAAGCCATCAAATCTAAGTTATTCAGAACAACAATCAACATGTTAGAATCAGCAGAACAACAACGAGCACACTTGTAGCAAACTTATCTTAGGGGTCGTTTGGATCGCTTGGGAATAAGAGGAATAGCCTATTCCTAGGCGGAAAGTATTGGGAAGTGTGTAACTTTGTGAAGAGTTTGGATTGTTTATAATAAAATTTCCGCCCGGAATTGCTTATTCCCCTTATTCCCAATGCATCCAAACGAGCCCTTAGATCAAGAAACTCTCCGCAATGGGAATTTCTTGCAATTGGAATTACTTGAGACAATTTTTTCACAACCAACCATCCCATTCTTCCTCTTTCCCTCCCTCATTTCCTCCCTCTTCCTCTCCTGTTTTAGATCCAGAGCGAAATCCAACGCTAGATTCCTCCTTTCTCTCATCTCTCCAATGAACTTCCCTCATTCTCTTCTTCCCTCCCTTGCGGGCTCTACTTCTGTCATTCTCTGATGAACTTCACTTCCTTCGTTCTCCACCTAGGGTTTACTCTTCCTCTTTTCTCTTCCCCTTCCCTTCCCCTCGTCTCTCGATCCACCACCTAGGGTTTACTCAGAACTAGGATTACGACTCCTTCGACCCTCCATCCTCCTCCTTTCTTCTCTTCTCCTCTCCCCCTTCCCCCTTGTCTCCTTTTGATATAAAGCCGACAACCTCAACTCCGATCAAGCAACTCCTCTCGTCTTCCAAAGCACATTTGTGCCGAGACAACTGTTTGAAATTACTCCTACTCCTCCCCTTGGTCATGAAAGAGAATCTGATATTCCTCGAATCGGGCCACCCCTGATTCAGTTATGGAGTTGTAAGTTTATTTGGTTATTTGTTCAATTTATTTTTATAAATATCAAATTTATTTTTCAAGCTATTTATTGTATTTGTTTGTTTTATTCATTTATATATTCACTTTGTTCATTTATATGCTTAATTTATTCTCTTGCATGTTCAATTTATTTTTCTAGTTTATTTGTTCTTTATGTTTATTTATATGTTCATTTTGTTTATCTATATGTTCATTGTGTTCATTTATATGGTCGCTTTGTATATTTATGCGTTCAACTTTCTTTCTGTATCATATTTGTTTATTTTGTTCAATTTGTTCACTTATATGCTCAATTTAATTTTTTATATGTTAAATTTATTTTTCTATTGGATTCGTTATTTTTTTTTCATTTCTACTTAATTTTGGTTTCTATATAGTATTTATTCATTTTGTTCAGTTATATGTTCGTTTTTGTTTATTTTTATGTTCAACTTATTGCCTTATTCTATATTTGTTCACATTGTTCGATTATTTGTTCAGTTTGTTGAATTATGTACTTATTTTGTTGAATCATTTATAAATTGAGGGAAATCAAATCACAGTGAGTGTTTAAAAGTGAGGAGAGGAGGAAGAGAGAAGAGAGCGAGGCGTGGTGATGGCACCGAGAAAAGAGGCGGAAAGTAGAGAAAAGAAGGGAAAACGTAGGGAAGGAAAAAATGAAAGCAGATAGAAGGAGGGAAGTATAAAGGGGAGGGAGTTACTGGCGCCAAAAAAAAGAAAGGTGCTCCCCGACGTCTTTTTCGTTTTTCAGTTGGAATGATACGGATGAAAAAACGAAGGATTGCATTTATTACTTTCGCTCCACAATTGAAAAATACTAACAACTTCATATTCATAACATGAATATAGATGGAGCCTTCTCTGTAAAATCAATATACAAGCTGCAGAGATCCTATCCAAGCAAGATTCCTCTCTGTTCCCTAAATGGCGACTTAATATACCTCCCAGAATGAAAATTTTCATTTGGCAAATGGTTCAAAAGAAGACAAGGTACGATTGACAATCTCAAAAAGAAAAAAAAAAGGGCTGGATGCTAGCAAACAGATGCATTTTGTGTTTGCGCAAAGAGGAGACAGTACAGCACATATTTAATGAATGTTCTTTCTTTTACAGTCCAAGCAAATGGCAAGCTGCACCCCAATGCCTTTCTCTTTTCTTTCTCCAGAAATGCTGATTTCTGTGTTCCAAAAAAAAAAAAAAAAAAATGCTGATTTCGCCCTTGACAACACCATTTCTAAACCGCATAGAAAACAAAAGACGATCTTATGTTTCATTATTTGGATTTTGGAGAGAGAGGTATCTGAAAATTTTCGAGGAAATCAGCTTACCGGTTGAACAAGTCTTTCTAGAATGGTGCACATGACAATCTCAGACCAGATCATGAAAGCAGCAGATTCGTTTCTCTTATGCTTCTTGGTTTCGGCTAATTTCTGCACTATAATAGTTTTGTTTTTGTTTTTGTTTTTGTCGTCTTCCTTGTTGTAGCCTATGGGTAAAACACTTGTAAATTAATTTATCAATAGAAAGATAAGGGCATGACCCCATTTTTTCGACTCAAGTTTGTAGAAGGTTTTAGTTCAAAAATTGCACTATCAGCCCATTACCGACCAAGACTAAGATTTTTAGCTGGTTTATTTAGATTTTTCCTTTTCGTTATTGGGGCGTACATAATTCTGAGATTAATTTATTTACTACGAATTAGAATTGTTTTTTTTATTTTATTTCAATATAATTGCATTGAGAAAATTTAGATTGACCATTTAATTAAATTTTTTTTAAACACTTGACAGTAGCTGTCAAGCAAATAGATAAAATGCAAAGAAGAAGGAAAAAAAGGGGGGGGGGGGGATAAAGCAACCCTAAAAAAACTAAATTGAGCAATGATCAAACAATTGCATGCTCAGGTAAACAAGGACCCAAAAAAAAAAAAAAAAAAAGGAAAACAATAAACCTAAGAAGCATTTGTCTAAACACTTTCAAAATACAGCAGCGCATCTCTTGCAGCCAGACCAATTTAAAACTGAAATTAATACAATAGATTTCCACTGTCTTTTTCGAGACGCTTGTATGATTGGAGACGATTTGACTAGTAAATGTAAATAGCAGTAGTCGTCAATACATGAACATGGACCATTATTTGTTGCCAGAATATCAATTGGCCTACACAAATCCAAAGATTTTTTTATTTTAATAATATAAAATTTAAAATAAATCTCTAAAAAATAAATTAAAAAATTTAAGAATTAAATAGAAATATTGTAATGACAATTTCTAGCTCAAACTTATCTCTCAGTTGAGAATTCAAATCCAGGCGTCGAACATTAAAATAATGACCTTTCTAAACTTATTATTCAAAATTATTCAGAATGATAAAAGTAACCTCCGACGACCATTTCACTTGACAGTTGACAGTGGCTGTCAAACTATGTTAGAAAAAAAAAACACCTCCGACGACCATAGATCCCTAGTCAACCGATAGCAGTGGAAATTGTTGAACAATTCTATATAATTTTAAATGACCAAACTAGCCCTGCCAACTACCTTCCTTCCGCTTTACACTCAGAAATTAACAATACGAAGACCTCCACACCACACCGATGATTGCAAGACCACTTATTCTGGGCTAAATTCTGACACGAATCGACCAACTAGACTTGGGATAGGCTGGGATTTCGGACCATGAGATCTTCGCTTGCTCGGCTATGTCTTAAACAGAGGAGAAGAAAAGATGAAGAAATAAAGTTTGGTACTAATTTACATCTTAATTTAAACTCAGAAGAGTCTAGCACTCTTCCGAGTAGACTTGTGACGGTTGTATGCACCGCCGTGAACGAGTGGAAATGATCCACTTAGTTACGAGTTTCTTTTTTGGGACTATTTTTTGAGTCCCTTCTTTCCTTTTGATGTAATTTTATTTTCTTGTTTTTGGTCTGTTTTATTTCTTTTCCTCTCTTGTACTTGTAAACTTTCCTTTCTTATTCAATGAATTGCTGGAGTGGCTCTCGCCATCTAGCCTTCAAAAAAAAAAAAAAAAACTTCAAATGAGTAGTTATCAATCAATTTCAAATTTAAGTTCTTGTTTCAGCTCCATGGCACTCCAGTACCAAAGGCGATGGAACTGCCCCTCAACTGAATGGCGCAAGATATTTCTCTTTTGAAGAGCTTAAACAGTGCACCGATAATTTCTCAGAAAATAATAAAATAGGGGAAGGGGGCTATGGAAAGGTACATCTAACTTTTGTTATATATGTACAAGTATTCAGCAGTTTGGTTCAAATTTGTGACATTCGGCCAAGAGATTAAGCGACATAAAAATTCTGATTTATTTACAATGCTGCCGCCTGCAGGTTTACAAAGGATATTGTTCAAATGGGGTAGTTGTAGCCATAAAACGACCGACTTTGCAGGACTTTTGGGTCAGAAAGGACTTGGAAAGTAAAATTGAGGTCTCATCGAGGGTACATCATAAGAACATAGTGAGCTTAGTAGGTTTTTGCCTTGAGCAAGGGGAGCTACTGCTAGTATATGAATACACGTCTAAGGGATCATTAAGAGACAATTTAGCCGGTATGTCCCATCATGTTATCTTCTCATTAATTATAATTCATTTTTTTTCTTCCTTGACTTCTCTCAACTTTTCATTATTTGAATTATGTTTATGTAGGGCTTTTGTTCCAAGACATCCAAAGCCAAATATAATATTGTAGATCATTCAAAAAGTGCAAACTCAATTTGCTTCATAAGTAGAAAATAATACTGAACTCTTATGCAAATGAAAGCTGCTTTGAAAGTTTCCAAGGGAAAAAAAAAAGAACCTCCTGTGCAAATGGTTTCTTATATCAAGCTAGATGATCCTTTAACAGGCCCTTTGTATTAAATGTTTAAAGTTTAAACTCATCGCTATATTTTAAAATGAATTGTGCCCTTGCTTTATTCATTATTACAGGGAAAGGTGGTGCCAATTTGAATTGGGAAAAAAGGCTACAAATTGCATTAGATTCAGCTAGGGCATTCGCCTATCTTCATGAACTTGCTAATCCAATGATAATACACAGAAATGTTACATCAAAAAATATTCTGTTGGATGAAAATCTTAATTCAAAGGTCGCTGATTTTGGTATCTCAAAAATAGTCTCGGAGAAGGAGAGAGGGTATGCTTCTTACCAAGGCAGAGGAATAATAGCACGAGTTGAATATGAAGTGAATGAGAATGACACATTTGTGAGTATAAGAATTACTTCATGTGAGAATTTCTTTTCTTTGTTTTCTTATCCTTTGTACGGTTCATCCCGTTTAATGAAATTATAGGCGAGACTATAAATTTGGTTCATGTAGTTGGAATAAATTGAATCTAGAATACATTGGCAAGCTTTGAACTTAAAATCATCGCTATATAATAATAATAATAATAATAATAACACCAACAACATTAATAAAATAAAACTGAAATATATGTCCTCCCTCTCTTCATGTGAAAAAAACTGATGTAAAAACAAAACAAAATGAATGAACCATGAATGGTACATAACACAAAAATATTAAATATAGCATAAATATTCTTTTTTTGTGATCTACCAGGGCTATTTGGATCCAGAGTATTTCTTTACTATTGTACTTTCAGAAAAAAGCGATGTATATAGCTTTGGTGTAGTCATGCTTGAGCTGATAACTGCCAGACGGCCGGGTATACCTGGACCAGATGGAAGCATTCCCCTAATTGAAGAGGTCAACAGAGCCATCGATGAGAATGACCTAGAGTTCTACGGTTTAAGAGACATAATAGACCCTAAAATTGTAAATCAAGTGACAAATGTTGGCCTTCGAAACCTTGTGCAATTGGCATTACAATGTCTCAAACATTCTGGTTCTGATCGTCCATCCATGTATGAAATCATGAAAGGGATCGATAGTATATTGCAACTTGATGGAAGCGCACGAGTGAACAATAACTGTTGATTATTTGGATGATTTTGGAAAAACTACCAATCTCTCGGAGCATCCGTACTGGGAACAAGATCCAATAATAAGAGGTGGTTGCAGCAACGTATTCGACTTGAGTAGTGGCTAAGTTCGATTGTAATTGCTTTTTAATAATTATTATCATATTAGCAATGTTTTCAACTCAAGTTTGTAGAAAGTTTTAATTTAAGAAATCCTTTATCAGCCATCCCTTTATCGACCAAGTCTAAGAGTTTTAACTGGTTTATTTAGATCTTTTTAATTCTTTTCATTCGAACATACATAATTGATAATTCCCATATTAATTGAATTTCTAAGAAACATAAAAATAATAAAATATTTGAAAAAAAATTCTATTTAGATTTTTTTTTTTAGTTTGCAAGAAAATTACATTGTGCAATTTATATTGATCATTTAAAATTAAAATTCATACAATAAATTTCAAATTTATTTACCAAGACGCTTGTATGATTATAAACTATATAATTGGTAAGTGTCAATAGCAGTAGTCGTGAATACATACATATATGGACCATTATCTGTTTCCAAACTACTAAATTTGTCTACTCAAATCCAAAGATTTTTTATTTTAAAACTAAAAAGTTTAAAATAATCTCTAGAAAAATAAATAGTGAAATTTAAGAATTAAATAGATCGATCGGGATGTGAATATCTAGCTCAAAATTATTTTTCATTTGAACTTTCAAATCCGAGAGTCGAACATTAAAAGTATGGCCTTTCTACAATGGTTGGCTTTTTTTATTTCCGGTCAAATATGTTTAGGTTGGAATATCATTTCGCAGTCTTTTAAAATTTGAAAGATTTTATAATATTCACCAAACATAACTTTAATATACGCAAATGTTCAGGAATTAATTTCCGAACCAAATATTGTGATATCGATTTTATGCTAAAATAATGAACCTCCGACGACCACAGGTGGTGTTTGGTAAAGGAATAGCGTGTGAAGAATAAATTGAGGAAGAACTTATGTCACTAAGAAGAACTTATTCCCTATTTGGTTATACACATGGAAGAATAAGAAGAGGTGTAAAAAATTTACTTAGAATAAACTATTAAATGTCCAAAACACCCTTCGCATATTAATTTAAATTTTGGTTGAGCTGAAGTATAGAGACAAACTTCGGTGGACTTTTTATGCATAGCAAAATAAATCGACCATAACATGCGGATATAATATCGTCGATGTTGATAGCAGGACTGCAGGAGAGCCGCTATCTAGTTGTATCGAAAAAAAAACATGCGGATATAATACCTTCACCATATATTTCTATAGTTTAACAAATTGAAACAATGAAATACAAGAACATAATCAGTTATGTGCATCTTTCTACAGCTGTGAAACAAGCAAGAGCCAAGTTGTACCATGAGCGGTACCAGCAACATCCCCACTGAGCTAACAACACGAAATCTCTCTTTGTTTATATGAGCAAACCTGAAGCATAATTTTAGTAAATATTATTAGTACATATTGAACAAAATTAGTGCAATGTCACAGAACCATAGATTTTAGTTTACATCTCAAGGAACCATCTAATTAAGATATTGTAATCACCTGGAATTCATATCACTACGTGTGCAAATTTTTTATATCTCTGAACCAATATAAATATAAGATAGAATATGTTAGCAATTCAATACTTGTCTGTCAATGAATACGAAAATTGGATACCTTGAGACTGATATTGGCCATCTAATTGACAAAAGTATTGCAAATTTTATTGCTTAATAAAATTATTATATTTTGCTCTTATATATATGCTTGTTGTCCATACTTTTTATTACCTGTTAAATGCAAAATACATACATAGAGAACGCTATTAAATGAACAATAAAATCAAATTCAAATTATCAACCTGACAGTTAGAATTGGAAATTAAATCCAACTACGCTTTACACATAAAAATAAGAAAGTAAATTTTTTATATGACATTTCATAATCACAAATTGAGCAAAATAATAATAATAATAATTCGGTACCTTTGAAATATATTCACTTTAAAAATCATAAATCAGAATTGTCAAGCAATACTTTAAATCTCTGGTGAAAAGAAATTGAACCTTCCAAAGACAGAGAGGAATTTGATAGGGTCCAGAGAAGATATAAGAAAGGGAGGAAGAGTAGCAGCTGGAGAGAATGAGAATCGTTTTTGCTCCAACTCACAGCAGAACCGGCGCTCTCATCGTCGATGTTGATAGCAGGACTGCAGGAGAGAGGACGCTCGAGGGCATTAACGAGAGACGAGAGAGAATTTTTATTATTATTATTATTTTATCTAAATTTCCCGGTGTAATAGGTTATGTAACGTTATTCCTTCTTACGGCTTAAGTTAAGTCATGTCTGGTAACCAGAGTGGCGGAATAAGACCTTATTCCACGCTAAGGAGCCTTAAGTTAAGGAAGCTTACCAAACAGGGCAATATGTTTCTAGTCAACCGGATTCACATCCTCAGCAGTCAAGGATTTGGCTGTACCAAACAACCAACCTTTTTTTTTTTTAATATTTCAAAATTTCAAAATTCAAATGTTGAATTCAAACCATTGATCTTGTTCAATTTTGCAGACGATGCGTTTTCATATAACTTTTATAAAATTTGGAGTTGATTTGATACTAGATCAAGTGGTCAACAAATGAACGAATCTGGTTAACTATCACTAATAAATTATAGAGATAATTAGATTTATGCCACTACAAAAAGTTACTAATTTGAATTATGCCATTATTACATTGCTAATTAGATTTATGCCACTATTAAATTGCTGAAATTAGATTTATGCCATTATTTTTTCAAAAACATAATAAATTATAAAAATGCCATTAAAAAATTTATCATTATTTCAAAAATTCCCAAACTACCCATCGTCTTCTTCCTTACTCTGCTAGCGCTAATTATAAAATGAATCTTTCTGCTTAAGATAATTATAAAATCAATCTCCTAGACAGAAGAATTGTTCATCGATAAATAAAATAAACTCAGGCAATCGATAAAATAAATTGAAGCAGTAAGAGGACGAGAAAAATTTTCTTAATAGAATATGTATCTTCATATTACGGGGCAAACATAAGTTGCAACTTCATCTATGGCCTATGGGAAGGATTTGTTGTTTTTGTATGTTTGTGTATATGTGCTCTGATGGACATTAATTAATTTTTTATTTATTTGATTCAGGTTTATATATTTATCCGTCCAATAAAACTGTTGTGAATTTCGAACCTCTTGGACGCCATTTTAAACTATTTAATACTCTCGTCTTCTAATAATGGTCGTTCTCCTTTTTATCCGTTATATTTTTCTCTGCATTGATATGTGATTTATGGAATTTTTAACATGTGATTTATGGAATTTTTAACCGTGGTATATTAAAAAAGGGTAGAATAGTAATATCAGTTCATCAATGGCAAAAAACTAATTTCTATTATATTATTTTGTAGTGGCATAAAAATAATTTGTCATTTAACAGTGGCATATCTCTAATTTTAAATCTTTGCAGTGGCATAAATCTAAATCACCCTAAATTATAATACGTTCATAGTTTGGTCACTTAATCAAGTATCAAATCGACTCTAAATTTTATAAAATCTATATGAAAACACATCGCCCGTTAAATTGAACAAGATCAACGGTTTAGATTCAACATTTGAATTTTAAAATGTTGAAATATTAAAAAAAAAAAATTGGCTGTTTGGTACAGCCAAGGTTTAGCTGCTGAGGATGCGAATCGCTAGTCAACCAATGGCAGTGGAATTGTGGAAATTGTTGAACAATTGTATAAAATTTTAAATGACCAAACTAGCCCTTACCGAATACAGAAACAATACGAGACTTCCACACCACACCACACCACACCACTAGGGGTGTCAAACGTGAACAACGTACACGGAAACAACAACTTCCGTTTATGTTACGTTGAACTTAACGTAATAATATGCATTTACGTTTATGTTACATTATTTAAACGTAAGTATAATTTGTACCGTTTCTGTTACGTTTTTTTTAAACGTAACTAACGTTAAACACGTTAAATTTTCATACCGTTTGAAATGATAATGATTTTTTAAGCTTCCGACAGAAATCATAACATAAAGCAATACATAACATGTCCAAATTTTACAAATTCATAACAGCAATTTAAATGCAATTTATAACAGCAATTTAAAAAAAAAATGTATAACAGCAAGTCTGGTCAGAAGCACATAATAATTTATATATAAGTTCACATCACAATCACAAATCCAAGTCACAAATCCAACATAGAGATCAGAAATCAGATCTCACAACTGTATATAGAATTATAGACTACAAATCCAAATTTTACAAATCAGAAAATAAAGAACTTACATGAAGTTGAAACCCATAGTTCCAGCAACAAACTCAACCTAGTCTCAAGCTATCTTCTCAGTTACCTTTCTCGGCCATGGACTAAAGATAAAGCTTACTATGAAGCCAATAAACCACATTCAACATCATCGAAGAATCCCGGCTTGAGACTAAGGAGCCCAAGAGCTAAAAACTCCAGGCTTCAATTTACAAAAGTACACAACTACTTGATCTTACTAAGAAAGGCACCAACAAATCCTTCAGATCAGAAAGGCACAAGTTGATCTTACTAACAGATCACAAAGTCAATAAACTACTTGATCTTACTAACAAGCACAAGCTAAGAACTAACAAGCCAATAAACTGACAACAGGCACACAAGTTGTCAGTACACAAAAGGCACAAAAGCTAACAACTTACAAGCAATATCATGCTTGACTGCCACAAATTGTATCATCTGATGTCGTGTCGGCACTAGCCCATAGTGGAGCACCAACTTCTCCACCTTTCTCTGCAAATGAACACAATTACACAGATGCAATATAATTATTCTTAATTACCAACTATTGAACTTACCCAATATGAAAAAAAATAAGTAAACATAAAAGTATAGAGTTTACCTGTCACTTTACTATGCAACCAGTCCTGAGCACAGATGAGAGCTTCTATGCTCTCATCATTCAAAGAATTTCTCACAACTGAGAGTGTCCTGCCACTAGTGGAGAATGTAGACTCTGATGCCACTGTGGATGCCGGGACCGCCAGGATGTCTCGGGTTAGTCGTGCCAACACTGGATATGTATGCACCTTCAACTTCCACCATGCAAGGATGTCAAATTTTTCCTCCAAAGCAGTACCATCCAATGGCTCACTTAAGTATTGTTCAAGCTCTGACTTGACCGGTTCTGCGGTTTTCTTCTCAGCCAATAAAATTTTCAATCCAGCCCTTATATTAGTGACAGTGGCACTACTTGATTCCCCACAAGTTTGTCTCCTGAAACATGCATAATAATTAACAAATTAATAACAATGTAAAAGCAAGTGAGTGAACTATGTGCTTAACAAATTAACAAATTAATACCTCTGACTTTGACTCTGAGTCCCTGACGAACCATCTGTTTGGCTCTGCAAGGATGTGGAGTATGCCTCCAAGTACTCCTTGAACAAAGCATTGATGCAAGCATTCAAATTTTGCATATACCATCCATAGTCCCCAGGGTATATCAACTTAAAATAGTACTCAACAACAGTTAGTTTACATCTTGGATCCATAACACATGCAATAGCTAACAATGTGTTTCCACTGGTCCAATATCTTTCCCACTTAGGCAACATTTTTTGAGCCATCAAAACAATAAAAGGATAAGCACTCTTCTCCATATTTTTTATGCTTACAAAGACATCACAGAATTCAGGAAAGAAATAGTTAAGTGTTGGATACTTGGTACCACTAAATTTTAAGGTGGCAGTGTAAAACACCTTCAAACAATCCATTAATGCCTCCATTGCTTCCCATTCCAAGTCATCTAGTTTCATTGTGTAATGCTTATCAAGAGTAGCATACCTATCAATTGCATGTCTGAGCTGCAAAGCTAGCTCCAACATAAGATATGTTGAATTCCATCGTGTTTGAACATCCCATGCTGGTTTCTTAAATGGAACTTTAGCCTGAAAAGTATACATTAAATTAAAGTAAATACAGCAAATCAAAGTACTAATTTGTAACAGCAATTCACAATTTGTAAGTACTAACAACTGTACTAAGTAAATACATTAAATTTAATGTTCTAATTACAATTTGTAATAGCAATTCACAATTCACAATTTCTAAGTACTAATTATACTCAATTTAAATGCAATTCACAACTTAAATGCAATTTCTGTTAGCAACTTAAATACAATTACTAATTTATAAGTAATTAATAGCAATTCACAGCAACTTAAATGCAATTCAAAATTTAAATGCAATTTGTAACTGAAATGTACACTCTAAGTACTCAATTTAAATGCAATTTCTAAGTACTCAACTTCTAACAAAAATGTATACTTATAATTACAGCAACTTCTAAATGCAATTTCAAGCAGACCCCTCCCCCCCCCCCCAAATTTCTAAGTAATTAATAGCAATTCATAGCAAATAAAATACAAACAAATATAGGTTTAAGTAAATACCTGAGATGCTGCTAACTCAAACCTTTCCATTCTAGCTTGCGAATGACGAAGGTACTTCATCGTTTCGCGAATCTTTTTAATCTCATCAGCTACCACAGAGATGCCATCTTGAACAATCAAGTTCAAGATGTGGCATCCACATCTTTGATGAAACACCGAGCCATCTGCAGGTAAGGCATCTCTCTACATATGAACAAACAACCATAAGGTAGTAATTAGTAATATAATTAGGTACATAAGGACCTTTTTTTCATAAAATGGATAGTAATTACCATTGGCCCATTCAATAGCTCTCTGATGCAAGCATCATTAGAAGATGCATTGTCAACCACAAGGCTGAAAGCCTTTTTATCCAAGTTCCACATTACCAACATACTAAAGAAGGCTTCAGCAATGTGTTTTCCAGTATGTGGAGAGGGAAGAGGTGCAAAATTAATTATTCTTTTTCTAATTTTCCAACTATCATCTATGTAATGACAAGTTAATGCCATAAAACCCCTGTCCCCTGAATTATTGGTCCACAAATCAGTAGAGAAACTCATTTTACAATTGAGTTTACCAAGCTCTTCATACAACAATTCCTTTTCTTCATCATAAATATCAATGCAATCAGACCTAAGAGTGTTTCTTGATATCAACTTAAACTGTGGTTGAAGTTCTTTCAAAAACTCTCTAAAGTAATGGTGAGTCACACAATTAAAGGGGTACTCATGGACAATCACCATGATTGCCAAGTTTCTTCTACATGTGGCTTGGTTAAATTGCCATGCAACAACTTTGTTTTCACCTGAAACAAATAATATAGTTACACTTCAATATGCACAAAACAATTATGTTAAATTGGTTAACTTCAAGTATTCAACAAATAAGGAAATACCTGCCACATTGCTAGTCTGCAACATTTTTTGCAACTTATCGCGTTGATTCCTATTTGGTCTTTTCTTGCATCCCTTTTTGTAATGATGCCTCATTGACCCAGTACCCCTTTGATTTCCCATTTGATAAACATGTCCACAATACTTGCAAACAGCATTATAAAAACCATCATCTTGTACTTCACCCTTTGTGAAGTGCTTCCACACCTCTGCTGTCATAACTTCCCTAAATTTCCTCTTCTTTTTGTTTCCAACATCTTCACCTTGAGGTGCAGCAGCATCAGTAGCAGCAGGGCCTTGTGTATCAACATTGTCAGCATTGCGAGCCTCATTCTGAATTCTTTCAATTTCCTCAGGGGTATAATTAGGATCTAACCCCATGCTACAATGTTCAAGACAACAATTAATATCTAATTTGTAACCAACTAATAACTTCTAATTTTAAATAGCAATTCACATAATATTCACATAACAATTTCTAAGCAGCTAACAATTTGTAATAGCAATTCACATAATTTCTAAGTCTAATTTGTAAGCAAGTAATAATATCTAAGTCAAATAACAATTTTTAAGCAGCTAACACTTAAATTCCAAACCTAAAGAGCTAACAATTAAAATTTTAAGGTGGTAGTGACTTAAATTTTAAAGCATAATATTAACATAATTTGTAAGCATAATATTAACATTGAGCTAACAATTGATATAATATTAACTTAACAATTCACATAAATTCCAAAGCTAAAATAGATAAAAAAAAAAATAACATACTCATCCTCAGCCTCATACTCAAGATCTGGCTCAGATACATCGCTCCCTGGATCAGCCATTAAAGATAGCTAACAAAATTACAACACAAGTCCACAAATCACAACTGCAAAGTAGAGGATAAATAGAATACAATTAGTACTATGTCACAGAAGATCAGAGAAAATCAGAGGCTTCTGTTATTAGTTACACATTAATATGACTGGTGTTATTAAGTCTAACTATTACTGCTAATGATTGGTTCATTCATTCGTTGGCATTAATGTGCCTGGACTTCGGTTCAAACAAAAGAGACATTAATGTGTCTGGCTTTTACACATTCTTTGGCTAACAATTAGACCTCAATTAATGTTACACATTCTTTGGCTAACATTAATGTGTCTGAAATTAATTACACATTCTCTGCTGCCTGGACTCAAGCTAAATTAGACCTCAATTTAGACTCAAGCTAACAATTCAGACATTAATTGACTGGCGTTTCCAATACTACTTTAAAGAAGCCAAAAAACAAACAGGAAAAAAAACGTTATTCAAAATTGAAGCAAAAATTCAAAATTGAAGCAAAAAAAAAAAAACGTTAATCATTCACAAATTAGAAGCAAAAATTCAAAATTGAGTTGAGCTGCCGAGCGTACCTTATTTCCCTTTGTGATTTTCTCAGGCTCCTCTCTATTCTTTCTCTTTGTGACTGTGTCTCTAACTTTCGTATATAATAGCAACACTTATCTCTAACTTGTACCATACCGACTGTCTGTGAGTGCGAGTGTGACTGGAGACAAAAAGCCCTAGACGGCGATGCAATCATCTCTTCTACAAATTGTAGTATCTGCTCAAATCAGTGTAATAGCCACGCAAATCGACAACAAATAGACCAATAGTACACTGCATGACTGCATCGTCGAAAAGGGCTCCAGTCTCACAGTCAGACACTCACTGACTCACAGATCTGCTCAATCGAGGTACAAAAGGGAGAGAATGAGACACAATCGATGAAAAAGAGGAGAGAAAAGAGAGAGAGGAGGCAAGAGGTGACTGCGAGCGGCGCTAGGGTTGGGCGTGAATAATGAGTACTTAGCTCAACAGCTGCACGCTCAATCCTCGAGTGTATCTCCGCTCCTACTCACCCCCTCTACAATACTCAACATATTGTACCACGCTGCAAAATAAAATATGGGCTGCTGCAAACTTATGGGCCAAACGTAAGAACGTGGGCTGACGGAACGGAAGCGGGCCATTTCGTTTACGTTCCGTTCTTACCGACGTAACTGGTATCATTTCCATTTCCGTACCGCTAATTGAAACGTAACCAAAAAACCCTCCGTTTCTGTTCCGTTCCGGACGGAACGGAACGTAAACGTGCGAAACGGTGTTCCGTTGACACCCCTACACACCACACCATTGCACGACCACTTTCAACTCCTCCTAGGCTAAAATCTGCAAATCACAGCACCAATTCTTGCAATTCGTATCTCATAACCATACGCCATCGTCTCCATATCGTCCCTCCTATACCTACACGGTAATCTCCTTTCTCAGTCTAATCTCAATCACACCTCTATCTTGGTTATTGTACCTGTTGATTGTTCTTTGCTCCGAGGGCTATTATGAATTCAAGGCAACTTCTTTTGATCTACTAGCGTGAGTTTTATTTTTGGTCCTCTTTACAAAAAATATTAGTTGTTTCAAGAGAAATTAACGCTACCCAAAAAGCAAGACACTTTTGTCAACCTCACCAAATCTCTTCCACTGGCACAAATTAAAAAGGATTTAAAATTCGTTCAATTAATTATTGAAATAGTGTAATTTAACTTTTGGCCTAACAGATTGGGGGTTTAAATTTTTGTGGGCTGGAACTAATTTGTACTAATCAACTGCAGCAAAAGAATTTTCGTGCAAAAAGCCGCAGTTGGCTGAGAAATTCAGTGGAATCGGCTCGTCCCTGCTGATTCTGACATGAATTGGCTGATCAGACTCAGGTTCATCTGAGTTTTAGACCTATATTTGGAAGCTGGAATCACAATTCGTTGTTTCAGAAACCCCACTTAAGATCACACACTGTCAAGAGAAATGGCTGAGGCTGTTTTGAAAATCGTAGTGCAGAAGCTAGCTGATGCTGTAACCAAAGAGGTTTCGCTCCTTTTCGGGTTCAGAGACCGAATGGAGTTGCTCCAGCACGAGCTGGGTTGGATTCAGGCTTTTCTGAAAGATGCTGAATCCAAGCGTTCTTCTGATGAAAGGGTGAGAAAATGGGTTGATGATGTGCGTGATGTGGCATTCAGAATAGAGGATTTAGTTGACCAAATAATTGCTGAGGCTGAACATCATCCTGGTAAGGTTAATGCTTTTAATCGTGTTCTGATTAAGCATGTGAAGCTCCGTTTTATGCATAGAATCAGTAGTGAGATGGATAGGATTGAAACAAGAATTCGTGAAATCAAGGAGTGTCGAGAAAAGTATGGTTTAAACGAGTTGGGTGAGGGTCATACAGTGCCAGTAAGCAGGCCTATCAAGGAATACATACTTCCTGACATGAATGATCCTGATGTTGTTGGTCTGCAGAGAGACACGGAAAACATAGTCAAGCTGCTTCTTGACCCAGACACTACAAGGCGCTGTGTAGTCTCGATTGTTGGACAAGGTGGTCTTGGAAAGACAACTCTTGCTCGCAAAGCATACAACAGGTTTGTACATTCTCATAGCTGATTAATGATACAGCTTTATATTGGATAGCATATTTTTCCAATGCGAAATGAATCTCAATATTTGGGTGGCTCGTCAGCAGTTGTTACTGCAGTGTGGTAAGTCCTAATAGTGTCATTATAGATTTGGGTTCTTTGTTTTTCATGTTCTTGGTCTTGTATATTAATGAAAAAAAAAAAAAAAATGGAAATGAGAGTTCATTCATGGAGGGACGATTTAACCAACAGAAATCCATCACTTTTCGCACATGGGCTTCCAACGACACATACTCCTTCATTATGCATGTCTATATGACAACTTTTATTGTACAACTCTTGACAATTGTTCATTGACAATATAAATTTATTTTGTTATCTTTTTTCTTTTTCATGTTTTATTAATCATTGCATCACTAAAAGACCTTGTTTATATATTTTACTTTAAATAGTGCGCAACTCTCAGCTTGGGGTTATTGCTGTCATCCACGTTGTTCATTTCTGAAATTGCTTTAGTTTTTGCAGATACAAGAAGCATAAGTTGTAATGCTTTGTCAACAGATATTCATTTAGGGAAAAAATCAACAATGTTACAATTTGACATGGACTTGCATGAAAATTGCAACCTGGAATCATCAAAATTTGTGAATTTTCAGCATTTGATTAATTTTTTCATGTAGTGATTTATTCTTTTATAAAAACATTTAATAGGTTCACTAAAATGTTGCAACCCAATTTGATTCTTTGTGTAGAGATGAGGTCAAGAGATGGTTTGAATTTCAAGTATGGCTATCAGTCTCTCATCAATTTAAATTGATTGATCTGTTAAAAATTATCTTAGAGAAAATACGACCTCTAAAAGAAGATGAGAAGGAACATCTTCAGAAAGACGACCTAGCCTCTCGACAACGGAATGAAGAGTATTTGATTGGCGAGCTTCATTCATCCCTTGTAAATAGAAAGTACCTTATCATTATGGATGATGTTTGGACAGAGGATTTATGGATTCAAGTTAAAGGAGCTCTCCCAGATGTCGGGAATGGTAGTAGAGTACTAATAACTACTAGATCCTCTGATGTTGCTAGGAGAGCAGACCCTGCATGTGATCCATACAATCTTCGTTATCTAAGTGAAGAAGAAAGCCAAGAGCTTTTGCTTCGAAAGGCATTTCCTAGTGAGCACTCTAAAGCTCATTTTCACGATCTATCTGATCTTCCTAAAAAATTTGCATCAAAATGTGGTGGCTTGCCTCTTGCTTTAGTTGTTGTAGGTGGCCTTTTGTCTAGACAGCCACCAACATACAATTCTTGGCATAAGATTTTTCAAAAGTTTAGCTGGCATGCAGATGATGGAGAGAAGTGCATGATGATCCTGGGCATTAGTTATGAGCACATGCCAGCTGTTCTTAAACCATGCTTTATGTACTTCGCTTCGTTTCCAGAGGATTATACAATCAAGGCGAAATCTTTAATCCGGATATGGATTGCAGAAGGGTTGATACCTGAAGTAGATAATAGAATGATGGAGGAAACAGCTGAAGATTACTTAGAGGACCTCATTCAAAGGTACTTGCTTTGTATGCAAAGCATCAACATTTTTGCAGTCACTATTTTTGTATTACCTTGAATGAATAATATCTTACATGTCTTTAAGTTGTAATCGACAAGTAATAAAAGTTTAAATCCCCTCACCCAACAGATTTTTATTTTTTTATTTTTTTTTATTTTTTTTTTACGTTCTGTCATGTGTAAGAAAGTTTATCCTATCATATAATTTGTTCAAATGTGTATGAACTCTTTCTATTAACCTGTTTGAAATTAAAAACTTGTTTAAAATTTATTAGTGAATAGCATAGTGGAGGTCATTGAATTAGGCACCTTATTATTGAATTTTGTTTTATAATAACTTTTGTTGCTGTGTCTAAATTTGATCCTGTAATAATGGTCAATAGAAATAATGAAATATCTATGCAAAATGCTAGGTGAAACTTTATAGCACTGAAATGCAGATGAGTGAAATTGAGATGTTACAAAATTTAATCATTATACATAATAATGTAAAGCAATAGTGTGATCCAGGGTGCTGCAACCTATTCTAACCTATAGCAGTATCTTCCTTATGGTACGTAGTTAATTAAATGCTTAGACTGTCAGCTTAACTGACAGAAATTACTTTTTTGCAGAAGTCTTATTCAAGTTTCAATGAGGTTTTCTAGTGGATCTGTCAAGTACTGCCACATACACGATCTTCTACGGGAACTTGCCATTGAAAAAGCCAAGGAGATTAGCTTCTTGAAAATAATATCAAATCAAGGTGCCTGTTATGGCTCAAGTGCAATACGCCGTGCAGCTCTGCATTGCAATAGTCTGGACATTATAGAATATACAGGTCCAAATCTCCGATCTTTGTTGTACTTCGGTGATATGCCAAACATTACTAGTTTTGAGCTACTGAAGGTTGTAAGTGAAATGACCAGTAAGGAAATAATTAGACCTATCAAGGGGGATATTTTTAAGAAAATGGCCCAGCTAAGGTATTTGGGTATTTGCTCCTGTTATAGTTTTTTTGGTGCTGATGCTGAACTCTGGAAAAGCATAAGCCGCCTAAGGAACCTCCAAACACTTGAGGTTCCCAATGTACATCGGTTTACATGTGATCACATGCCTATACCGGATTGCATATGGGATATTAAAACACTGAGGCATGCAATTGTACCAGAACATTCTGTCGGTCCTCCGGCAACAGCAGACCTTCCAAATCTGCAAACCCTCAAAACAGTGAGAGTTCGAGCATCATGGCTAACCGACGGATGGCCTAAATTACCCAATATCCGGGTGCTAAGGTTGTCGGTTTTTCCCCTTGAATATGGGGAGTCATTTGGCACTTTCCTAAGGGGGCTGCACCACCTTGCCTCGCTCTATGTGAACGTTCATCATGTAGGTAGCTCATCCTATGATATGTTGGACATGAGTGCCTTCCCCAGTTATGACTGCATGCAGTCCTTGCGAGTGGACGGGCATTGGTCCTGGAACAAGGAACTTGATATCTGTTTGTTTCCAATACACCTCACAAAGCTCGCCCTTTCATTCTCGAACATCCAAGAAGATCCGATGCCTGTTTTAGAGAAGCTGGGCAGCCTCAGGATACTTAAATTCGACTCTGCATATTTGGGAAGACAATTTAGTTGTTCAGCTGCAGGGTTTCCATGCCTGGAATATTTGGAACTGTACTGTTTAGAAATGCTGGAGGAATGGCAGGTGAAGGAGGGGGGCATGCAAATGCTTAAGAAGATCACAATTTCCTGCTGCTATAAATTGCGGGTTATCCCTGAGCTTCAGCACATGAACAATCTCAAGGAATTATCTCTTATACACACACAAGCATATTTGCAAAACAGGTTGCAAGGAGGAGAAGAATACAAAATCAAGCACATTCCATCCATCAAAATTACATGATTTAATGACAATTATGCATTATGATTTAAAGCTTTTTGAACTTCCTTTGTGTCGATCATTTTATCTGCTTGTAGTATTTTTTGTTCCGTGTTGGTTTCCTTATGTTTTATTTTGTTTATTTCCTTTTTTTTTTTTGTAAATGCCGTAGTAAGTGTCATCTTAATGCTGCACTAATAGGTTCGGCTCTGGTTTCTATTAGAAATGCAGGACTTGCATGTTTAATAATGTGATAATGAATTCTGGTAATATTTGAAATAACCTCAGTTGTAGACATCCACGCCAGTAGTATTTGGAAATACATCACGATCATTTTCGACATACTTTATGTTGAAAAAATATTATTTGTATAAGGCATTTTTGTCTGACAAAATTGAGCTGAAATTATAAACCTTAATACAAGTTTCTCGCAATTGAGGATGACTTGATAACTGGATCTCCATAAAATTGTAGATTTAGGGGCATTAATTCTTGTATCTTTAGCAAAAGAGGTAAAATTTCGGTTTTTAATTTATACTCCAGGTTATATGAAATAACAAATGATATGAGACCGGCATTACAAACAAAAATCCACTACAGTCAGTTTATCATTGCTCCACTGTACTCCTATGTCCTATGCAACTTTGGCCCAAATAAATGATGTCAACTGATATGCCAGTATATGCAAGATAGTATTAGCCAAAATTTTACCCATTTCAGAATATCAAAAATAACATCAATTTAAAAAATTTTCAAACAAAATTATAGTTCAAACTATAAAAAAAGATATCATTAAGTGAAATTTTGTAGAAATACCAATAAAATTTAATCCAAAAATGATCTGGAAAAACTTGCAAACAACTAAACAACAATAAAGAATACCCAAAAAAAATTGAGAAGACCGAAATAAAAAAAAAGAACTATATCACTTGATTTATTGCAGTTTATCCCATTTAATATATTTTATAGAAAATATTTTTCTTGTTGATAACATAAAAGTTATATCCATGAAATATTCTCTCTTTAAAACAAAATAGTAAGAAAAATTATAATTAACAAACATATTTTTTAAATTAAATAGTAATGCTATATAAATTATTGATCAAAACGGATTAGGCAAAAATTTATTTGCAATATTAAACTAAAAACATCAAATGATAAAAGGTTAAAACTAATTAACAAATTATTATTAAATATCATAATATAATTTGAATTGGAAAATTCCGTATATGAACAAATTATCTAATATCATATTCGTTTCTAACTATTGTTAAGACAATGTAATAAAGAAAGATGACAAAATATAGTTCAGATTGGTAATAAAAGAAAGCAAAAGAACTAAAAAAATAATAGTAAAAGTTATCCCCAAATCTATAAAATTGAAGGGTCTAACCGAAAAATGCCACTAAGCATACAGGTATACATGCCATCTTTTCTATTTTATTTGAATTTATGTAAGTCTCTTGTGCATACTTTTGTGTTGCGTAATGAAAAATATAGTTGTCACTTGTCAGAGGCCTATTACATAAAGAAAATGAAGTACAGTCGCAAAGAATCCTAGTACCGGCACATGGGATTGTCATTCTAACCTTATCTATTTCCTATAGATAATTCTATGCAGCATTTGGTGTTTCTTTTAAAAATAATGTTTATAACAAAATTCATTGTAGAAATGGTACACAAATAAACCACAGAATATCCGAAAAAGGGTCCTTCGAAGTTACTGTAGAAACCCCCGGGGAAATGTGTATATATATGATTTGTATCATTGTATGTGTTCACGTGTATGTAACAATGTATTTATCAAAAGACAAAAATATTCTTGTATGTACAAATTTTAGGTTTCATGGTAAGGGCATTAAAGAAAAAAAAATATATGTGAAGAGTATTTGTTTCTTGGGTTATGTATTGTGTGACCCATTGCATAAGTTATAACTCCTCTTTAGGTGTCATAAGTTATTACATCTTATGCAACCTTATGTTACCTATGTTTGGTTACGTAAATGGTGCATAAAATAGTTATGCATCTCCTATGTAGCAACCAAACGGGATCTTAAGCACCTCCTTATCTCATGTCTTGCATTTGTTTAATACTCTTTTATTCTTTTCCAAACTAATCTGGAAGTGCCATCAAACATCCAAGCTGATTGAAGTGGTACTTGTAACTAGGGATGAAAACGGATCGGATACGGAGCTGATGTTGTTCTTCCCATATTCGCATTCATATTTTTTTTCGGATACGGTTACGAATACGGATGCGTTCGGATATTAAGCGGATACTGATACGGTTTGGATATTATCAGATACGGAGTCAAATACGAATATATTTTGTCGGATACGTATTATATTTTAATCTTTTTAAAATAATATATTAATCATATTTAATCATCATGATTATGGAAAAAAATAATTTTAGTGTTGTTATCATCTATAATCGTCTCAGTGATAGAAAATAAAAATAATTTTATGTTACTAGTCCAAATGAAAATATTATTGTAAGAGAATTTATCTAATAAAAATTAAATATTATCTAATTAAAAGTATTCTCTAATGTAGAGAAGTAATTATATTAATCATCTTATGCCGTTAAAGATATAGATAAACGGATTAATATCTATCGGATACAGATAATATTCATATTTTTTTTGTCGGATCGGATAATGTCAAAACCATATCCGCATCATATTTTTTTTTTGACAGATACAGATACAAATACAGATACGTTCGGATACGGATACGGTTCGGATATCACGCACATTTTTCGAATACGTTTATCCGCTCCGTTTTCATCCCTACTTGTAACCCACTATAAAGACCCAAGATAGAAATGGAACTTCAATTTGGGAGGATATGCCGGCAACTTTTTTCTAAAATATATGGAAAGAAATAATTTCGAAGATAACACTAACAATTATAAAAACTAGCAAAATTTACTTTCAAAACTTAGCCTCAGTCTTTCAAATACATTGCTGCCAGCACCTCTAACTACTGGATCTTGGTAATGTAGCATTATTTTCAATACTATTTGAATAATCAACTGTTGTTGTTCTATCACTTTCATCATCTTGGTAATGTAGCATTATATCAATCTCTCTCATAATTTCAGACATGGATGGACGATCAGAGGCAGAATCTTGGAGACATTTCAATGCCAATTGCACAAATTTTCTGAGGCCAACATTTCTCACTTGGTTCACAATTATTGGATCTATTATGTCTCTTAAACCGTAAAACTCTTGGTCATTCTCATCAATGGCTTCCTTGACCTCATTAGCTAGGCCACCTGGCCTCTTGGCAGTTATGAACTCTAGCATGAGTCATGACCATACCATACCTGTACTGTACACATCACTCTTATCTGAAAGTAGTCCAGCTTCTATGTACTCTGGAGCCATATAGCCCTGGTAGATCAACAAAATTAGGAAACTCTTTGAAAAAATGCATTTGATTTGTACTCCTTATATGACTCTCTTATTTTGATCGTCCCCCCCCCCCCCCCCCCCCAAAAAAAAATAAAAAAAAAGAAGAGAAGGGTGTTCCTTTTAATTTAATTTTTTTTATTTCTTCTTCCTTTTCTTTTGGCACCAGGCAACAATTGAGGTAAGCTTTTAACAAAGCAAGTCAACATATTTAAATTCAATGCCAACAAATATGAAGTAATCTTTTACTCACAAATGTTCCTGCCACATGTTCAGATTCTACTTGTGCTATTATTCCTCTGACTTGGGAAGAAACATGCCCTTTCTCCTTCTGATCAGAGACTAATTTGGAGAGAACAAAACTTATGACCTTCGCATTGAGATTTTCATCCAACAGAATATTTGATGACGTGACATGTCCGTGTATTATCGGTGGATTAGCAAGTTCATGAAGATAGGCTAAGCCCCGGGCTGAATCTAATGCAATTTGTAGCCTTTTTTCCCAATCCAAATACACACTACCTTTCCCTGTGACAAATATCAAATTCAATTTGAATAAAGCAAAGGGGCAGTTAAAGATAATTTTTTTTTTGAAGATAAATTGGGGGTTAAGTCTCCCAACTTATTTTTAAATTAAATGTCTATAAAGACCCTCCAGCCGGGTTTCGAACCTGCGACCTCTCACTTGAGATGCATTGCTCTTTGCCACTAGACCAGGAGCTGGTTCTCGGCAGTTAAAGATAATTGTAAAAAACAGAGTGATAATTGTTAATTAAACAAATTAAGGGGCAGTTAAAGATTTATCTAGCATACAGAAGCAACCATTTCATTAAAGTTCAATGATAGCTTCTATGAACCAAAATTCTAATAATAAACATATCGGAGCGCAGGTGTGTCCTGGCCCTGTTGTCATGGCACCTGGCACCAGTCCCATTGGCATTGTTAATTATGTACAATTACCGCGCAGTTAAGAGAAATATTTTTTATTAATAAAAAAATATTTTTAATTTTTATTAATAAAAATTATTTTTTTGGAATTTCAAAATGGTAACGCGCCAGTTCTGTTATTTTTATAAATAATAATTATTTTTACAATGTTTTGAAAAATAGTGTGGTGCAATGAAACCGGTTAGTTAGAGAAATTCTTAATACTATATGACGCCAAAGGGACAGGCCTCCTTAGCTAACCACACCATTAATTTGGCGCTATTGCGATGACGCCACACCTCTACGCTCTGATATACGTATTTTTAAAATTTGATGTAATCAATGCTTATAATTAGAATAATGATTACACTAATTACTATTATTAAAAATCACAAAATATTTTTGTTTCTGTGTCCCTTCATACAAACTTAATTTCCACAAAGAAAAGATAAGAAAGGTCAAAGAAGAAAAATGAGATAATGAGAAGATGACATTAAGACATACCAGCTAAACTGTCAAATAATGTTTCCTTAGGAGGCGTTTGGATGGGCTAGGAATAGCCTCTTTCTAGGAATAGTTTCTTCCTAGACATAAATCTCTCTCACAAAGTTACACACTTTTCAACGTTTTAGTCATAAAATTTTTATTCCTTCTTTATTCCCATACGATCCAAACGAGCCTTTAGATATGTATTCGTAGACTAGCAGTTGCTCCCCTTGTTCGAAGCAAAAACCTAGAAATCTCACTATGTTGATATGGTGTAACCTAGAAAGCACCTCAATTTCACTTTGGAAATCCCTTCTGAAAAAAATGGATTGTTTGCTTGCTCGTTTTATGGCAACAATTACCCCATTTGTACAATATCCTTTATAAACCTGCAATCGTCATAAACAAACCAGAATTTTATGTTATCTTTTGGCAGAATATCACAATGTTGAATAGACTGTTAGATACTTGAATGTCAAAAATATGATGTACCTGTCCAAAGCCTCCTTCCCCTATTAGATTATTTCTTGAGAAATTATTGGTGCACCTTTTAAGCTCTTCAAAAGAGAAATATCTTGCGGCATTCAGTTGATGGGCAGTTTTGTCTCTTTTGGTACCGGAGTGACATATTGGGGCTGAAACGAGAAGCTGAAGGTGAAATCTGCACTGATATATAAGTGATGACTAATCCATTTATGGAAGTTTCAATTAAGATCTAATTCAAATTAGTACCAATGGTGATCTCTTCATCTTTTCTTAATTTTAGATGTAGTTGAGGTCGTGCAGATCTCATAGTTCTCAAGTCTCAGCCAGCCCCAAGTCTTATTCACCGAATCGTCACTCAAATTTCTTAGCAAACTGTTGATCAACACACACTTGACACGGCCTCTTAATCTAAAGTTAGATTACAGCTTTAATAATTTATTCATATGATAATTGAGTTTCGTTTTTTTAGCCAGTCGAAGAGATCTGGGGAGAAAAACAGTGGCTCTGAGAGAGGGAACGGTAGGAGCACGATAGAGGTAGTTTTGTGTACTCGAGCATATGGTTACTTCGTCATTGAATGAAAAGTCGTTCCTGTTATTGTCCGTCAATTTAGTCTGCTAATTTCGACTTTTCAGCATCGAATCGAAATCAGAATAAACTGTCCGCAAATTCATTCCCCAATTGTTTCTTAAACAACAAAATTCTAAATTAAATCTCAGATATTATAAAAATATTTCGAAATTTAGAATGACCACGATATGATATCTCGACCTAAATACTTTTTTTTTTGTTTTGACAGAAATGCAACAAAAAAGTTAGCAAGAATATTGGAATTTGAAAGTTTGGTTCTTGAAATTAGAAATTAATCTCAAATTTTTTAAAAATTTGAAAAATGAGTATATAATTTGGATATTATCAACCGACCTTTTTAAAAATCAAAATTTATTATTTTTTTACAAAATAATATTTACAAATAAAATTCTTATTAATCTAGACCAATTAATATTTTGGGATATATACAATGACTCGTATATTCGTGTTACCATGACTGCAACTATTAATATTTAGCTATAAATTTTTATAACTATGCAAGACAGGTCATGCGTATATGTAACTAATTTGTAATCCGTTGCATTAATTGTTTCATATCTGGTTTTGCACAAAATAAAAAATATATATACACCCATGTACATGTACATGTCGATAAAGAAAATATACATGCTCATAACCCATCTTGGATTGATATTGTTCAAATTAAAAAGGCGAAACTATGAAATAGCTTGAAAAAAAAATTAATGTGTTCGCTATCAGATTTTGATAGCGAAGATGGATGCGCTCGTTATTTTAGGAGAATCAGAAGTACTCATTTCTATGGTTTGGACATCGTTAGAATTATATTCAGATTATTATTATTATTATTATTTTTTTTTTGTACTTTGGGGATGCAAAACGTGTTATATTAGGACTCAAAATGAATAAATCGAAGCAAATTTTCTTCAAAGACTTCAATGCTCTGAAAAGCCGTCTCCTCTGCGGGTCACACCAAGACACCAGGCAATTACTCTCGAGGACAACTCTATGATAAATCAAAGTGACCTTGCTGTACCATGGACAAGGACTACCAACTCTAGCTACGACATGATATCACGGTATTCCCCAGCGTGAAGGTTAATTTTGGTCATTCGGGTGTGTTTGGGGAAATAAAAGGTTAGTAGGATTAGTGACGTAAGGTTAATATTTTTGGAGTTAGAGGGATAAAATGGTGACGGTAGTAACTAGATGGGGTTAGTGCTAGTTTAAGGTCAGTGAATGTTGTTTTGTGTGGTATGTTGAACTTAGTACTTTAAGGTTAGTGACTATTAGTGTTATAATTATTACTAGGTGGGGAAGCGCGGCTTCGCCGCGCCTTAGCTATCTTTTTTGTATTTCAATTTTAAGAACCACTAATAATTTCTAAATTGTGTGCGGCATGCATATAAGTTCAAAGGCAAAATGTCATAATTTTTCTTTTCACATGAGCTGCAAAAAATTAAATGCATCCATATACATTGAATTTTAAAAAAACATATAAGCAATTGAAGAGACCCAAATAGAGCCACCATACATTTGATCGATATTTATAAACGTAGCCATTCCTTTAGGCAAAAAACGAGGTAAAATTTTTAATTTTTGAATAACTTAATAGAAAAATATGCTTGTTTAGTCTAGGTACTTGTTCTTGCATCTGAATTACACAATTATCAGACAACAATATACTGGTTCAGTATGTACATAGATTGCAATAATACTTGAAACTAAAGTACCAGCTCCATATATACTTGTCTTTTCCTCATTACACTATGGAGTATTTTTAGATTGAAAAATATTCAAACTATTTTGTCAAATTTCTTAATCTATTAAAGTAAAACAAAAAATTTTGGAAATGATTAAATTTTCATCTGTCTTTCCAATAGCATTGGTACTAATTTTTTTGTTGCCAAAAAATTGTAACAAAGGAGTACAAAATAAGAAAAATCAGGCGAGAAGGACCTGAATCACATGCATAAATTACAACATCGGATTAATGGATTTGATTTTGTATATGATTTGTGGCCTAAAATTGAAAGACAAATTTTCTTTTAAAATTACCATAGTTTGCATGATTTGAGAATCACAATAGGCATCTTAGAAAATTTACAAAATCCTTTCAATTATAATTCTCATCAAATTCCCAAGAACCGCATCAAATTCCTAATAATTCTGATTAAGGTTTGTAGACAGATCTTGCATAAATTGAGAAAAAAAATTTTACACTTCAACTTTCAAAAATGTACAAATTATCAATAATGGAGGAGAATAACCAAGAGCCAGATATGGGATTTAGACAACCAAAAAAAGTAGAATACTTGCACACATTTGTATTTCTCATACCTAGTTTTCTCTGTCGATAAAATGACCTCTTCATATGACAAAGATTTTCCATATCAATTATAAAGTCTAAATATGCCATCCCTTAAACAAACAAACAAACAACAACCTACAATTTAAAAATAGAAAATAATTACTATCTAAAACATCAACAAAGACTCACAACTTTTCATATGATATGTATCTTGTATTCAACTTGAAGGAATCATGGAGAAGCATCTTCTGAAGTACTGCATTTTTTCTCAAAACAAAGAAGAAAACTTTAGCTATTGTATTAGCTTTCCTTTTAATAATATAGCAAAACAAATATCAATTTAAATTATTGAAATTCACCTTACAGAATTTTTTTCTTCCACAGATTGACCACGAAGAAATAGTCTTCTTCTTCTGTGTGGATGATTCAATGATTGATCAACATAAGCACCTTTTGGCCTAAGAAATGACATTATGAGAAGGATGCACTATCATATATTCCTCCATGTAGAAATAGATAATACGTAAAATAATGAAAATAAAATTACCTCATTTGTTCGGGATGTTAGAAAGGGAACTCGCACAAAAATTGAAAACTTAAAAGATAACACGGACAATTCACATTCCTCTTCATTCAGTCTAACCCTTTTCTGTCAGAATATTTCTTATAATAAGCTACACTAAGTGCAAACCCAAGCAATGCTTTCAGTGATGATGCATTTGGTGTTACCGAGCTATACCATACTTTTTTATTACTAAAATTCTAAAACAAATAATTTTTCTTTAGTTCTATACATTTTCATTGCTACCACATGATTCAAGACACACTGGTCAAAATAAAATTAGGTTGAATCAGAATAACTCATGTAGTTCCAATACAACATGCTACCATCTAACTGGGTTCTACATTTTTTTTTTTTTTTTGCTGCCATCACATGCTTCAGATAGATTAGTCAAAATAAGAATTAGCTTGAATCAGATAATTTGTGTATTGTTGATAAAAAAAGGTATATACCTGTGCCACCTAGCCTGACCAGCATAGTCTATAAACTGCACACTCTATCTCTAGTACCATGCAACCTAGAATTTCTATGTTTGAAGTAGGAAATATGCAAGGAGTGAAGAGTGTCAGCCATGACATCAGCGACATAGGTCAAGGCGATCAGTCACCTCTACCTGCAGTTAAGACCTGACTGGTGAATACTGAATAATGAGGAGTAGATCGTAAACAGAGATGATAATTTAAATTTCAAATTCAAGGAAAAACAGACTAACCTTATTGGAATGCCCAAATATGTTCTACAGAACAATAGTTGTAACTAAATTTGACCTCTTTGGATCGATTCCATGAATTCCTTGAGCACCTATTCAAGAGGAACCTATGAATTAAAGTTATTTTATTTGAATACTTCATACATATAAAAGTTAAATATGAGCAAGTGATATAAAAGATCATATTTTAGAATAAGAATTAGTGATAAATTTATGAAATTTGCTAAACTAAATGATATAAATATTCACTATGGACGATAACATAACTTCGAAAATAAAGTCATAAACTTTGTCATGTTATCCATAATAAGCTTGATTAAGCGATAAGACTTTTGTTTGGTTTTCTTTCCTAGCATAGCTAGTTAATGATATCTGACCTTTGTTTGATCTTATTTTATTTAGCTTAGCCAGTTAATGATATTTGACAATCACAATCATTATATTTGTATTGTTCCCACAAAATATTAAATATTACTTCATTAATCCCCCTTTTACCCTTTTCCAGTAAATTGTATCAGTCTATCATCATCAATAAATCTATGTTGTTTCTACATTGTACAAAATACTTTAGTATTTCCTTTTTACCCCTAGTATTAATCCACATGTATGGTGACTAATTATATTGAAAACAAATTAATTAGGGTTCACACTGTGTTAAAAAGAAAATATTTCTTAGAAACATTGCTGCCTTCGACCACAAAGATGCTAACTTAATGTGTTATTATTTGTATATCAGAAGTCATAACTAATATACTAAACCTAGATAAGAAAGTAAAACATTTGATCAGTAGCATAATAGGATAAAATTATAGGATCTGTGTTTGCTAATATTTTTTTTTTCTTTTAGTGTTGTAGGTCTTATTATTAAGGGATTTGAAGTATAGATTGTCGAGTTCATCCTATAAGTTCGTTTTCTTTTATAAATGAAATAGTAGCTTTTATCAAAGATATAATTTTTTTTTATAAAAAAGAAAGTAAAATATTTTATATTAATTTAGTCATACACAAAAGGAGCAGATTAAGAAGCTAAATATTAAAAGATGGAGGATTAAACTCAATTATTCAGAAGGTCATGGGTTGGACAAATCAGAAGCGAGGGTTTGTTAACAGCATCGAGGGAGCCCCTGTACTCTTCTAGCCTTGTTGTCACCCCAACTTTACCTCCTCACCACTGCCACCTCAATTACCCCCAAATATGTCACATTGAAGCTCAACCTACAAAAAAGGCACAACACAAAAATTGAGCAAAAAAAAAGCCTGAAAATCAATGGTCTGAAGGCTATTAAAAAGTAAACATATCATCATCAGATCTATCCGAAAAAGTAAATGGAATATGAAGAGACATACCATCGCCATTAGAGCAAAGCAGAGAAAGAAATAAGTCTCGAAGAAAAAATCAAGGAAGAAATTAAGGAGCTATTAAAAAGTTATTTACTGTTGTGACCACGGAAGGAAAGATGTGAAGAGAAAAGCAATAAAAAGCTAAAAATGGCCTTAACGTCAGAGGAGGGGAGGATTCGGCGAAGAATTTGTCGAGGGTTTTGGGGTGGCGCGAATTTGGCGGAGAGGAGGGGCCGAAGGTGACTCGACCGGTTGTGTTGGAGGCGGCGGCAGCGATGTGCCAGAGGAGAAAAGAAAGAGAGGCGGAAATGATTTTTTTTCCTTTTTGTCGATGAAAGAGAAGGTAGGAAATAGAGGCGAATGAAAGAAAGAGGTTAAAGAAAATAAATCGGTGAATAGAGAGAAGAAATAGAAGGATAGAAATAGAGAGAGGTTACGGAAAATATCATCATCAGATCTGTCCGAAGAAAATCAGACGGCACGCGTAAGAGAAGACCAATGCGGTGACAAAAAGCGGTCACGAGAATTAATATATATCTTAGATTAATTGATAGTTATTAATAATAGTTAATTATAAAATATTGGTATTAATTATTAATTACAAAAATAAACCATAATTAATTATTAATTTTATTATTTTTTCTTATTATTAATTGTTAATTATTATTATTATTAATTCTTTATTGCCTATTATTTGTTACGGATTATTTATATTTATACAATTATTATTACAATACCTATGATTAATTATTACAATTATTCCAAAAATCATGAATTAATCATTAATTATTGTTACAATTATTAATATTAATTACTAATTATTATTAATCATTAATAGTTACTATTAATTAATTTAAGTATTAATTATTAAAAACTATTAATTATTAATTAATAATAATTATTAGTACTTATGAAATATTATTAATTATTATTAATTTATAATAATTAATTATTTATTAACTATTGTTAATTATTAATTATCATCATTAGTACAAAATTAGTGCTAATCCCTTCATGGGTGAAATCACTAACCCATCTATTGAGAGTTTTAGAAAATTAGCACAAAGTTAGTGCTAACTTTAACTAACCTCAATTCATCAAGGGGTCGTTTGGCAACATCAAAGTTTAGTGGGATCAAGGGTTAAAGTTAGCATTTTTGGATTAGTGTTTGAGGTTAAAGTTAATAAAAGTTAGTACTAACTTAAAGTTAATAATTGTTGTTTCACATGATAGATTAAAATTAGTTATCAAAGTGAATGCATTCACTTATAACATTCATTTTAATCTAGACATTTTAGAATTCGAATCTTGAAATTTTGAAAATTAAAAAAAACTGAAAATTTAAAATTTTAAAGTTGAAAAATTGAAATTTAAAATTTAGAATTTTGAAATTTGAAAATTTGAAATTTGAAATTTTGAAATTTGAAACCTTAAAATTTGAAAATTTAAAATTTGAAACTTTGAAATTTTGAAATTTGAATTTGAAACTTTGAAATTTGAAATTTAAAATTTTGAAAGAGGCAGCGATTTCTTCTCAAGGTTTTTCTCTTTAGGTATGATCTTTTTTTTTTTTTTCTTTTTTTGGTGTTTGGGGAACTCTCAGATACGAAATTGCTAAATTAGAGAGGTAGTGTTGATTTTGTTGATTTCAAAATTGTTTGGCGATGCAAGGTCCATAGGTTAGATTGTTGATTCAGAAGTCAAATTAAACTTGGCACTGCCAAACAAACCCCGAGTTTATGTTAGTCGGTTAGTTTTACTAATTTTGGGTTAGTGCTAAGATGCCAAACGCACCCTAGCGTGGGGTCCGACCAGAGCAGCTTAATGATTTTTTATTGACTGAGTACCCAATTTGGTATTTTGATTGTTACGCTGCCCAAAACCCAACATTTCTCTTGGTAGCCTCTAGGCACCAAGCTCTTGGTTTGGAACACCGAACCGTTAAAATTATCAGTTCGATAGTTCAATCAGTTGGATCGGACGAACTGGTGGAGAGATCCAGATGACGTCCTCGTTACTATATAATATAAGTAATCTAATGCTAAATTATTCACAAGAAGCCATGGTGCAGTGGTAAAGTACCTATTTGTTTTTCAATGGTTCAGCTGAAAACCAGACCAGATTGACCGATTTTCTTTAGGTCGCAAACAAACGGTTTTTCAGATCATTTTGAACATGACTGGTGATCTGTTCACGGTTGAACTGGTCGAACTCGTCAGTCCGGTCCGATTGTCTAAAATAACGTGGAAAACAAAAAAGTCTACTTTTCTCAACCTCTTCGAGTGTCCACAAAAGAGGATCACAGAGAGAATTGGGAGGCTGTTTTGAATTGGTACTGTTATGCATTAACTTGACATACATATTAAAAATTCATGCTGCATAAGTTATTCCTATCTCTATTCCACAACCAAATATATCGATGGTTTGTATTTAGCATTTAAGTTGTAAATTCATCAATATATTAAACTCTATATAAGATTTAACATAGACAAAATGATAGTATCTGATCCAAATAAACTAGAAGTAGCGACTGTGAAATTAATTAAATAATAGCTCCAAAATTATCTCTAAAAGTTTATCGATTAAAGAAATTTTTGAAATCCTACGACAACGAAAATTTGCCAGTCGGTAACAGAAACATTTTGATATGTATTATCATTGGAATTTGTGCTTTTTGACGTTTCTTTTTAAAACTTCTATATTTATGTCTTGGCATGTCGATTTCAATTTGTTTGGTCTTGGACTCTATTTGTGTTATTGTCGAATAATCTTCAATTTTTCACCACTAGAATCTGATCCGTCCAAATTTTGTAATTATTTCATTTTATATTAATGTCGGTTTGGCGTGTGCTAACAACGAGTGAAATTTAATTTATAATTAGAATAAAGAATTTGTATAACCTGTACAAACGGTAGAGAAGAAAAAAGAAAATCCGAACCCTCTTAACCAATCCCTGAACACTCCAAATTTCACAAACACCTGGGATTGGACAAGGTCTTTTAAACCAGTTTAGAGAGGACTAGGTTTTGTGTTCATCCAGATAATTTAATTAGATGTTTAAATTAACCTACATTAAAATATGCCAATAGTTTAATTTAATTCCTTCAACGAACAGTTATGATACAATCCAATCCAATCCAATCCAGTATTGCAATTAATCTTTCACAAGTCAATTGCTAAATTCTTTAATCATTGACAAATTATGTTGTTTGTGAAATAATTCTGAATTAGGCTACTTCTGTTTTTTCAACAAATTTTCCAACAAGAAAGCCCTTTCTGTTATTTTCAGTTGGGTTTCAGTGACGCAGTTCATAAAAATCTTGCAATAATAATGAGAGAGACATAAATGGTGCTATAATGGTGCTCAAATCCATTGATAAAATGTTCCTCCCACTAAGCTGACAGTTACTAGAGCAATTACCAACCAGCAGATACCGAAATTAATACCTATACCATATCTCTATGATAAAACCACCGATGGCTTACTATCCATCATACTCAAATCTCAATTCTTATAGAAAGAACAAACAAAAACCAACCATGGACCCTAACAACCCCTACCAACACTTACGCAGCAGAACTTCATATGTTTAAATCACCATATCAGAAATTTATGAAACTAATCAGCAAGACCTGGCCAGAACAATCAGGGTGGTTCTTCTCCACCCACACATCCACTGGACTTGTACCTAACTCATCCATCAGTTTAGTTTGAACACTGGACTACCAACGAATGTTTTTAAGGATTTCCTGTACCCTGACAATCAGACACTTATTCAACTGCCACCAACTAGAAACTGTTTCCTGTTCCTCCCAGACCACATGGATTGGTCTGCCGATAATGGTTTAGCATTATTTCACTATGCAGACCCCACAATGCTTTTCCTCCACAGAGAATACATGATCCGGCTAACAATTAGCCATTAGCGATTGGCACTTTGGAAGTTTCTATTCTCAGACCGTGTTTGGTTTCAGCACTTTCAAAGGCACAATACAACCGGAATTCCTAAGTGCCATCCCTCCTCTTCGCCATCCTTGCCATCCCAGCGTAATTTGGCCGAGTAAAATCTCTTGGTCCAATATTTTGCTGACTCAGCTCCTTTCCCTCTATGTCGCTCCCCTCTCCCCTCCCTTCTCTCCTGTCCAGCGTCTCTCCTCCAAATTCCGTTTACTCCTTTCCACTTCTCTCTCCTCTACTTCCCTCGCCTTCCCTCTCCAGCATCTCTTTCTTGTTGTTCCTTCCAATACCCTCTCCTTCTTCTTTCTCTCATATCTCCAGCATTATTTCTCTTTTATTATGTTTTTATTTATCTTTTATTATGGAAGTACAAAATTTGTGATAAGAGAGTAACTAAACAGTATTAAGGGATTATGTAAATTTAATTAAGTGAGTGCCAAATATATTTTCATTTACCTTTTATTATCGAAGTAATTTTTGATAAGGGAGTAACTAACTATTTTTAAAGAAGTATGTAAAGCATCAAATTTATTTTCATTTATCTTTTATTATGGAATTACGGAATTTGTGATAAGGGAGTAACTAATTATTTTTAAAGAAGTATGTAAAGCGTCAAATTTATTTTCATTTATCTTTTTTTAAGGAATTATGTAATTTGTGATATGGAAGTATATAATTTGTGATAAAAGAGTATTTAATTATTTTTAAGAGAGTATGTAAGATTCATTAAGGTAGTATTAAAAATGTTTTCATTTAATTTTTTATGGAAGTACGTAATTTGTATTAAGAGTGTAACTAATTATTTTTAAGGGAGTATGTAAGATTCATTAAGGAAGTGCCGAATATGTTTCATTTATCTTTTATTATGGAAATACGTAATTTATGTTAAGGGAGTAACTAATTATTTTTACGGAAGTATGTAAGATTCAAAGAGTGTCTAATATGTTTTCAATTATCAATTTATTTTAAAGGAGTATTTAATTCGTATCGCGAGAGTAATTATATTTATGTAAGGGAGTAACTTATTTTATGTACGGAAAGTGACGATAAAAATATGTGAGAAAGAATTATAGAAAAGGTGAGAGAGGACGAAAGGAAGAGAGAGAAAGGGAGGAAAAAGAGAGTACGGAAGGAAAAGCAGGAAAGAGCGAAATATCTATAGAGAGAACAGAATGGAGAAGGTGGGATGGAAGAGCGGAACATGAATTTGATTACTATATAGCATTCAGCGCTTTGGGCCAACGTTCTTGGGCCAGCGCACGCTGCATAGGATGACAGGATGGCAGAAATAGGGGATGCCGCATATCAGGACCGAATACAACAGTGGGGTGCTATACATGACAGGTCTGCCCTTCATTTATGGGTCTTATAGAGAGATCCCCTCAGAATTCCAGGGCTCCTACTAGAATACGACAATAAATGGGCCCTCTGTCATATCAATATCAATGACTGGTGCCCTAATGGCTGGGCCCCGATGAGGATGGATGATTCTAATTTTCTACTCATAGTGGACATGACCAGCAGCAACATAACCGCCCACATAATCCACCAGCTCTTCCCAGGCATTCTCCATCTCGCTATCTTTGTCTAATTCGATGCCATTTGCACTACCTCGACTGCATTGCCGATCAAGCTGGCCTCTTTGCCAGAGCTCTGATCGACACCTCCCAACTGTCCAACAGAGACAATTATTCGCACCAAGGTCCATGAGCCTACAGAGCAACACCTGCCGGAGACTACATTGGACCTATCACCTTCCATACTGAGTGAATCTTCTATTTACACATCAGACCAGGCACCAATTGGCATCCAGGTTCACACAATTCCCAGTACTGACCTCTTACCCTCCATACGAAACAATTGAAAAGATAATAACTATACTGACCTCTTACAACCATTTTAAATACAAGCATGATATATAGGAGGGGGAAAAATGAATGCCAATATGCTATTTTGTACAACGAAATTAAGGGGTATTGGGAAAATATAATGTTTAATAAAAGTTTCATGTAATATAGGAGAAGTGGATCTTCATAAATGTGAGTGTTCTATTTTCATTTAATGGCTGCTTATCTGTTACAACAAAAAGTCAGTAGTTATTATGTGTATAATTGCAAATTTTCTTCATGCACATAAAATGGCTTACAAATAAGTCAGTAGTTATTGTGTATGTAATTTTGAATTTTGTTAATGCACAACACCCATTAATGGCATCAGCCCTTTCTTTAGCTTATGTCTTGCATTAATTTGGAAACTTTTATTTTCGACTAATGTAGACATGCCATTTCATAACAGATGTCACTTCTGTCTTTCTGATCTGGAACAGTAATGCATCTCTTTAATCCTCTCATTCTACAAAGCCTTCATGTGTGCTCTCTCCCGACTAAAGCTTTCTCAACTATTGCTAGTGGATTTACTCTCCCTAACAATCACACCTTCCTTCTCAGCAACTCAATCTCTCAAAAACCTGAGAAGGATCTTGTTGCCATTGGATTTTTCATTCTCTGGAGGGAGACATAGCAATTGAACTTTAAGGATGCTGGGAAAAACTTTCACAAGAACCCTCCTAGAGTGGAATGCTCTGAGAAAGCCCCATTGAGTGTGCCTTTTCTTTTCTGTTAATTTTTCAATTTTATTAGGAAATTTTGTGAGCTTTTATAGGTTTATAGATTTCTTTTTCTTTTAATTGGCATCTGGCTAATTGACTTTGTACAGATTACTTTTACTTAATTATATAAAAGGCAAGGGCTTGATTCTTGTTCTTTTAAAAGATATCTAGAAGCACTGTCAATCCTTCAAGCTATATTAGTTATACATGTCTCCCACTATGAAGACTCAAGATTAAATCACAGTAGAACTTTGGTTAAAACTTCAAGTTGGTAGGATATGCCCATTTTTAAGAAGAAACCAATTTATAAGACCACCCTAATAATAATAATTAACTAGCTAAAAAATTACATTCAAACTTACCCACCACCTGATTCAAATACACTGTTGCCAGAACTTCACTTTATTAGATCTTCGTGATGCTTCAGGATTGGTAGCATTTCCAAAATCATCCGAACAATCAACAGCTGTCAGTTCTTTCACTTCCATCATGTAGCAATATAATATCTAATCTTGTCATAATTTCATACATAGATGGACGATCTGAAGCAGAATATTCAACACAATGCAATGCCAACTGCACAAATTTTCTAAAGCCAACATTCCTTAGTTGGTTCACAATTTTAGGGTCTATCATGTCTCTTAAACCATAGTACTCTGTATCATTCTGATCAATGACTCTCTTGACCTCTTTCACTAGGAACGTTTCATCTGTTCCAATTTCACACCCTTGTCTACCAGTTATTAGCTCTAGCATGACCACACCAAAGCTGTATACATCACTCTTTTCTGAAAGTAGTCCAGTTTGTAAGTACTCTGGAGCAATGTAGCCCTGGGAGATCAACAAAGAAATAAGCTCTATGAGAATGCTTTTGGTTTGTACTCCTTAGATGGTTCTTTCATCTAGTATTTTATTTCCCCCTTCAAGAAGGGGAGGGTGTCTTTGAATTTTAGCATGTTTAAATTTCTTCTTCCTTTTCTTTTTCAAACAGTTGAGCTATGGTAATACAAAAGCAAGTCAATATATTTAAATTCAATGCTAACTATATGGAACTATGGATGCATACTTATACTCACAATTGTTCCTGCGAAATTTTCATATTCTACATGTGCTAGTGTTCCTTTGCCTTGAGAAGAAACATTCCCTGTCTGCTTCTCATAGACCAATTTCGAGAGACCAAAATTAGTGACCTTTGCATTAAGATTTTCATCCAACAGAATATTTGATGGCTTGACAAATCTGTGTATTATCAGTGGATATGCAATTTCATGAAGATAGGCTAACCCCCTAGCTGAATCTAATGCAATTTGTAGCCTTTTTTTCCAGTCCAAATGCATACGACCTTTCCCTGTAATGCGAGCAACATTATTATATGAATATGAATAAAGCGAAGGCACAATTCATTTAAAAAACTCATAGACAACTTTAAAGAAAAATAAAAAGGAGCAGCTAAAGAACTATCTAGAATGACATAAGCAACAATTTCATAGTAGTTTGATACTTTCTATATATAAAGCAATTTTGACTTAATTAGCTTTTTATATGATCTATATCATTTTTTATTCTGGATGTGTTGTAACAGAATTCCTAGATACAGACTTAATTTCCATAATGAACAGACAAGAGAAGTAACAGAAGAAAAAAAGAGATACAAAATGAGAAGATAACATCCAGGAACATACCAGCTAAATTGTCTCTTAATGTTCCCTTAGACATGTATTCATAGACTAGCGCTTGCTCCCCTTGTTCAAGGCAAAAACCTACTAAGCTTACTATGTTCTTATGATGTACCCTAGATAACACCTCAATTTCACTTTCGAATGCCTTTCTGTCCCAAGAGTACCCTTTTTTTGCTCGTCTTATGGCAACAACTACCCCATTTGAACAATATCCTTTGTAAACCTGCACCCATTTTAAGTAAATCAGAATTTTTATGTCACTTAATCTCTTGGCAAAAGTCACAATTTTGGATAAGACTGCTGAATACTTTGTACATATTGTTACACAACCACTGGATGCTTCCATTACAGACTGAATTGGAGATGCAGCGGATCAAGAGTTCCAAGGACCACACTGGCCACAGTGTAAGACCTGGAAAGGCCAGCGCATAGAATAGGACGATTGCTCTCTGATTATTCTCTGATCAGCCAATTGTAATTGAGTTTATGCTAGCGTATCATGTTCTATTATGTACAATGAGGAAAGTTTATTAAAAGAAAATTCTCTCTTTCAATTTACCAGTAAACTGTGTCACATATATATCAAACAAAAGTTTGATGTACCTTTCCATAGGCCCCTTCCCCTATTTCGTTATTTTCTGAGAAATTATGGGTGCACTGTTTAAGCTCTTCAAAAGAGAAATATCTTGTGCCGTTCAGTTGAGGAGCAGTTCCGTCGCCTTTGGTACCAGAGCGCCACGGGGCTAAAACGACAGGTGTAAAGTGAAAATTAGTATTGATGACTACTCGCTTACAGAGGTTCAAATTAAATTAAAATTTTAATTTGTACCATAATTTATTTCTTCGTCCTTTGTTCTCTGTTGTAAATTTGTGTCCTCTCCTTTCCGCTTCAAGCCAAGCCGAGCAAGAGCAGATCTCATAGTCCGAAAACTCCGCCGCTACCAAGTCTGATCGCCCGATTCGTGTCGGAAAGTCTCAACACAGTTACACACTTGGTACAAGTGTGATCAAATTAGGTCGAGCCGATTGAAAATTCATCTCAAATCTTTTAGGATTAAAGCTAAGTTACATCCACTGATAATTTAATCGAACGTAATAGAATTTCCTTTTTTTGTCGAGTCGAAGAGAATTAGGGCGACTCAGAGAGAGAGAAGAATAGAAGAACAAGCATTATAGAGGTGAGGTGGGGTACTGTTTTGTCTTCGTAATTATTATTTTATTAACATGACATTGTTGTTTTTTTTTAAGAAAGGCTAATATGACACTGTTGTTGGATTGACACTCGGTCACTCGCCAATCAACTTTTTTATATATAAAAAAAAAAGATTGTAATATAAAATTGTTGTCGAGCATGGATCCACATCAAAAAAAATTTTGGCATACGATCGGCAATTATATTCCTGAATTTTTTACTTTTTAATTAATAAATTTAAAATTCTGAATTAAATATCTGAAATATAATAAAAAAATATTTGGAAAGTTAGAAAGGTAGCAATATGGTATTCCGATCTATATATTTTTCTGGCAGAAATCTAGAAAGGTAGCAATATAATAATAGTACGGCTTTTGAACTTGAAATTCTAACCCTTAGTCTTTTTGGTACTCCTTTTTAAAACCTAAAATTAATTAATAACTATTCTTTAGAGCTTGTCTGCATTTTTTCTTTTTTGAAATTATAAAATTATCTACATGAAACCTTAAAAATTATTAAATTATTTGAATATTATAGAGAGACCATAAACTTTTCCTTGCGACAGATTATTAGATATGAGCTCCAATTTCACATTCGGACTTTAAAATCTCTACAAATTTATTAATTAGTATATTTAATTTAAAATTTTATAATGATTCATAAATTAATTACCAAAAAGAAACTTTATTCAAAATTTCCGAATCTCATCATGAGTTTCCAAAAGAGAACACGACAATTATTATTATTATTAGAAAAATAGCACTTCAAATATAATTAATTTAGAAATTTGCCACTTGTACGCCCATCTCCATACACAATTTTTAGTATTGACTCAAATACACTCTCAAATTTAAAAAAAATAAAAAAAATTTAATTCAATTTTTTTTTGTAAATTTAAAATTCTGAATTTTCATATTTCAAAATTTCAAAATTCGAAATTTTAAAATTTATTGCTATTATTGTTATCATCATCGTCGTCATCGTTATTAATATTAGTATTATCTGAATTTGAAATTTGAAATTATTAATATTATTTTCAAGCCTTAAAATTCTTTTTTTAATTATTTATCCATAGTTACAGAAGAAGCACTTATTTGGATTCTTTGGCTTCTTGCCAGTCTTTTCCTTATTGGGCTCTTTTTTTTAGTCTGAATTAGCAACCTTTTTCTTATTTTGTTTCTTCTTCCCTTTATTCTTGGAAGTGGAGGCAACGTTAGCACTGTGTGTCTTATCAAGCTTCAACATTTTCTCTTCTTGAACTAAATGTGAGATTAGTTCATTCAGAGTCCACTTGTCCTTAGTGCAGTTATAAGTAACCTTGAAATGGTTATACTGACTAGGGAGAGAGTTAAGCACTAGACACACCTAAATTTCTTTAGATATGTCTAACTTAAGGGTTTGTAATTTTGAAGCCAGATTAGACACTTCTAAAACGTACTCACGAATGTTGCCTTTTCCATTGTACTTCATAGAGGTGAGTTTTGCCATTAATGTACAAATCTCCGATTTCTCATTCTTGGCAAATCTCTTCTCAATTTCTTCCAAGCATGCCTTAGCCTCATCGGAATCAGAAACTGTACCCCTGAATGCTTCTGGGATTGTCTTCTTAATGATCATTATGCCCATGCGATTAGAGCGATTCCACTGGGCCACACTTTGAATTTGTTGTTGAGTGCACTTAGCACTAATCTTAGGTGGTTTCTTCTCCCTAAATACAAGATCAAGATCTAGACAACCGAGAACTATCATCAAGTTCTCCTTCCATTCCTTAAAATTGGAACCAGTCAGCATAGGTATGCTATTAATGGTAGCCAGAATGTTTGCTAAAATAAACCAAAGACAAAATACACTAATCTTAATAACCATAATGTATAAGTTAAATCATAAAATATAAAGGTCTAAATCTCATATACTAGTTTTTATTTATTTGTAAGTGCTCTTTGGAGTCGCCAAGCAAACTTCAATCAACTAGGTGTAGTATCAAATGTAACGATTCATAACATACTAATTAATTAACCTTCCTTTTGGGCCGATTAATTAATCATATGTAAAATCTTATAATCATTACCTATTTGATTCTACCAAAATATTGTACATGTAGCCTTTTAAATTATGTTCTTCCTTTGAGCCGATCAATAATTTAAAAGTTACATGTACCTTAATACACTTTGTATTTGAGCCTTTGAAACAACCATTAATATGAGAGCCTACTTTGGCGGGATAATATTAATATTGGTTCAATTCTCAAAATACAACTAAAGTTACCTTTATATTAGACTTAAAATATACCTAGACCTAGACTTTTAATTATGCACATCAATCATAATGTCAAAAGTCTAATCAAATACTGATCTAGGATGATATAGACTTAAGACTCAGTTGCAAACCCTAAGGTATACTCACATTGGATCATATGAAAATCATGCGAACCAACAAACCTGGAACGGACGGTTTGGTGAGAAAACGGTTCGTCCTAAATAGACTAGAAGAGAACCAAAGAAAGATATTACCATACAAGCTAGTATAAGTTATATTAAGGTAAGAAAAGAAGGCAGTGATCTCCCGTTCAGCCAGCAGTCATTGAAATTACACCACATCCAGGCAACATTCCCAGAAAAGGCCAGAGTTATATGGACACTTAGGCCCCGACCTTATTTTTTGTGAGAAAATTTGTCCTCATAACAACATGGTGTAACCCAATGCTTACAGCTCTAACTAATGAAAACCACGACATAGAAGAGAACATGAGGGATGCATAAAGTGTCATTTGTACCTAACCAGTACAAACAATCTTAAACTAAACTGAATTTAACTTAAATCCTAACAATCTGGTTCTGGACGGACCGTCCTGGTATTGGACCGGATCGCCCCATACTCTGGTCAATACCTAACAGTTTGCAACAAAAATCTGAAGTGGAACGGACCGCCTGAAAATCGTAGAGAAGAGTAGAAAATGTCATCCTAATCTAGGTCGAGAAACCCTAAATATTTCTCTCCTAACCTGACAATAGTTCTACTCTAAATCTAAATCATCCAATTAGGTCAGATTTTAACGATTTTGAATTTCCAAATTTTAACTTAATTTTCAAAATCTTTTCAAGTAATTGCAATTCCAAATCAATTTGAAACATAACAAATGGCTAAATCAAAACAAACAATTCAATAACAGTTCAAGTTGTAGCCCTTTGGGTCCAATTAGCAATTACAAATAATAAATCTGACATAATACTTAATAAACAGATAAAAAATAGTTCAGAATAATTGCCAGTAAATTGGAACGGGCTGTTCTAGACCTGAAACGGGCCGTTTCAGTCCTGGACCGAGCCTTTCCAGAACATACGTAACAGAAACTTAAATAGTTGAAATCAGATCTATAATTCATCGAATCAATGCAAGCAATTCAAATAGATCCAAACTTATGTGTCATTTTACTGGCTCACGACGAGTGGCTTTGATACCACTTGTTGGATTTGCTTTAAAGCCAAAGGAATAAACAATTCTAACAGGTTAAGTATGTTAGAAAGTGCTCAATTTTCAATTTTAGTTACTAATTAACTTAATTAAACATCAAGCACAAAGGATCTTGCTAAGCAATCAACACACACATGAGAAAAGGGAAGGAATCGATTACTTCTCGCGGAATCGTATCCGCGAGGCTCGACCAATGCATGGGAGTTGATGGCGTGCTCTTCTTCGCCTTCTCCTCCGTCGACGGCCGCCTCGAGTCCACCAAGAAGTTTAATCACCTCTTCTTTCAACTTGTGCTAGCAAGGAAGAGGAGAGCAACTAATCTCCAAGGTTTTCTCTCTTCTACCTTTGTCAATTAACTAGTTTAATTAATGGAGAAGGGAAAAATCTCAACACATGAGCTAGATGAGGTGGATTTCTCTCTCCAAATGACCTCCTTTTATAGACCAACCACTCCACAAACTTTAGGGACCTTTTTACCCCTATTAGGGCAGCCACTATATGGGCTATCAAGCCCATTTTGTGGTGTATTAAATGTCTACTAATTCAATTAATTAATGGACCTTTCTCTTGTACTCAAATCGGGTCTTTAATTTACTAATTAAATAAAGGTCCATAAGCTCTATTTAATTCCTATAATTAAATTGTGTTGAACAAAATTAATTATTAACTTATTAATAATTATTTTGGGATTAGTTAATGTATTAATTTATTTCTATATGATCTCTTTGACTTAATTAATTATAACGGTTCGCAATGGTATATAATTAATTAATCAACTTATCATATTTTCGCAATACACTGCTGCGAATAAATAAATAATGCACTGTGTGATTAAAGTCCTATTTGTGTGACCCTTTGAGGATTTATGCTACGTTGGCCATAGAATTAAATCGTTATTTAATTCCAATAATCATAAGCGGTATCTAGCAACATGTTATGATTTCCAATTCGCATAAATAATGTACTGCTACAATATCTCAATCCTGCATAAGAAATAAAAGTATCTCCTTGTCTGATTCTTATGTCACATGATATCATTATATATAACAAGATAGGAATGTGTCATTCTTGCAGATTATACATTTCTTGATCTAGAGTTGATTGTACAAGTTGGCCAAACAATCCAACTCCATCAAGGGGCCCAAACAGATATTATCACTCACTAGGTATACTAATGTGGGACATACGGTTTTCTTGATGAACAACTTTTCCCCGCACAATTCAAGAGAACATAAATAAAGTCCGTATAGCAGCCCTTATCAGGAATCAACGGTAGACGATATTTATTGAACATATCCTCATGTGGAAAAGTTGAACCATCTCAAACTTAGAATCAAATTCATATGAAATAAACAATGACACACAACACAATCCATATGTTTATTTCATTGGGTCATGTCCTGTATTATGTTCTAATAACATACACATATGCAATTAAGTTGGTAACTCCTTACCTATGATTTGTAGAACTTAATCATCACTTAACTTGCATACTAATCTTTTATGATAATTAATGTTTCTTGTTAATTATCAAGATTACGGACGATTTAGATTTATTATTGTCATTCTAATAAATGATCCACAGAGATCTACAATTCAGATCCTCAACCTGAATGATATGTCAGTAATAAACTCTAGAAACAAATGATCAAATGTCATCAATAACATAAACTAAGAAATTAAGTCATTAAATATTGACTTCTAGGACACAACTCCAACAATTTCCCACTTTGTCTAGAGTCAATCAGTAGTGACTTCTAGCCAGTGAAGAATTTAGACCGATGTCATATATCCATATATATACATGTCTCGAACCTCAAAAGAAATAATACGCTTAAAGCAAGTTACTCATATGTCCATCATGTATGGATACACAACTGCATCTCGTGTACTGCTCAAGGAAGATGTTATGTCAGACTGTTCGCTGTGTTCGCGAACCTATCCAATTTTGTTTGACCCTATACGTATATATACTCCTATATATATGTTCTTGATCATCATCATATGGGATCAAGTGATAATGTCATAGATCATAGTTTAATCACCAATTTAATATTGTGTTCTTCAAGACTAAGCTATGGTTCGAGATGCATATAACCATATTAGCTTGACTGAGAACTTATTGATCCAAACCATCCTTTTTCATTGTTTCACAAGTTACTATGTATTTTGTTTTGGTGACGGAAACGGTTGTAATATCTCATTTAGAACACTTTCTAAACTTACAACACCACCATTAAGCAAAATATATATAGCTCAATTGCGATTATATCAATCTTTCGAAAAGGTAGCATCAGTGCAACAACTTACACAATCTTTCTTTCATCTTAAAGGATGGAAAAATCATATCACTCTTTCTCACAAGATACTCAAGGATATTCTTGACTATTGTCCAAATGTGTCTCTATTGTATCTATTTGATAACTGTTTATCATGCTCCTTGGATACTACACATTGGGGCATGTGCATAAGTATGGCGTACATAATGAAACTCATAATAGAAGAAAGCTTGAACTATTTCATGCAATTCTTCTCGAATTGAGTTGTAATAAACCGAGTCAAACTCAAGTCTTATGCCATATGACGTGGTTAGACATCCTTTCTCGGAGTTCACCACAATGTGTTACTAGAACACTTCGTCATTATATGCACATTAGCTCAAACCTAACATTCATCATAATCTATCTCCATAGATTTTGTTTCCTAGGATTTATGTGATCTTGCCCAAGTTCTCTATTGAGAAAAATTCTCCAAAGAGATCTTGACAATATTCATTTCTTTAATATTATTCCCAATTAATATCTTATTACCTTGTACAATACAAGTAACACAATCATGCTTCCACTGAATATCTTGTCTATACAAGATGCTTTTGACGAAGTTCAACTCATTGACTTCCTTGTCAAAATGTTTATTCCACTTTTTAGAAAACCTGCTTCAATCCATTAATGGATACTTGAAGTATATACATGTTTCTAGCACTACATCAAACAAAACCTTGGTTTGTATCATATACACAACATCTTCCTTCATTTATTTGAAGAATGCGATTTTTGATGTTCCTTTCTATATATCAATATATACGAAATATAACCGTTGCTAGAACGATCTCTATTGACTTATACATAGCTACAAGCAATAAGCCGTGCTTAGTATATAGTCAACTCGTTATCGACTTAAACATAACTACAAGCGCAAAACTGTGTTTTGTGTACAGTCGATCTGCCATCCACGTCAATCTTTCTTTAAAGATCTAAATGTTCTTGATGGACTACTCCTTCATAAACATTAACCAAGGTCTATACCTTATTGGTATACATGGATTACTTTTAAAGATCATATGGATTCAAACCATACCTGTGGAATCGGGTTCTTCCATCGCTTCTTTATTTATCAATAGATTCTCACATGCCAAGTATGAAAATATCGTGAAGTCTATATACTTTTCGATCTAGGCATCACTATCGTTGACCTTTTGTAGGTTTGGTGCTCGAGATTCATGAACTACTACAACAACTTGTAGAATAAGTTCTTGGTCATAATATATCGCACGAGTTTCTCGAACATCATCCATGTCACGAGATGTTTGAGTATTCTTTAGAAGCGAGCGTGCATATGAACTTCTTCTTTTCGCAACTACTTGTGAATGAAGTTCCGCTCAACTCCCACTAAGCACCATGAATGGAGTGACAAGTTCTCCATAAGAGTACTTCTTGTGATGACGCATAAACTCCTTTAATGCTCATTTTACTTCCATTACTTCTTCTTGAGAATATCATTCTCTAAGACTACGTAATGATGAGCAACAACTATTTTGTTCTTATCATTTTCGTAGAAGTAGTACCTTTCGGTTAGTATAAGGTGTCCTACAAACTATCAATTGTCTAATTTTGGTCCAAGATTATCGATCAACAAACCTTGAAATAAGCTTATTAACACCAAATCTTGAGAAATAACATACATAGAGATTAAATCTCGTAAGATATCTTTCTCAATGGACTACGACGGAACTTTATTCAGTGTAAACAATATTGTCCTCAAATATAAATCTCTAATATGAGTTGAATAAGTCAACTTGATTTATTACCGATCGAACGATATTAAATAATGTTCGATACCTCCATTCTTGGACATATTATTCCAATATAATATTCCTCATGGATCGAGTTGTGAAACGACTTTCATACTCTTTAGGTAATATATCAAACTATATGACTTAACTATTTTTCATGATCCATTGTAAGACTTTGGCTTTTCTTGAATGGTCTTTCAACTTCACTCTTGAACTCCTTTGAACTTGTCAAAAGGTTCATACTTATACCATATCAAATAGATATGTTAATATCTACAATGATCGTTAGTCAAGTAGTAAAGTATTAACAACCTTTCATAACACAAGTGCTTATAGGTCTATATACATCGACATGTTTAAGTCCTGATCAAGTCACTTGTCCTTAAACCTTCGTAGGTTAAAGGTGCTTTTGTCATTTAACAAACATGATTCGCATATTTCAATTGATTCGCAATCGAATTGAGTCACGAGCTCTACGTTACATAGACTCTCATAATGCGATTCTCGTTTATTTATGATTAAGCGGTCATTTCACATTAAAGTCAAATACTTACATGAAGTCTTACGTATCATATTTGTCATTCAACACTTGTTTATCTATTTCAAGCAAATTCAATCAAGATGCATGAAATCATATAAACAAATCCATAATAAGAGAACAACATTTCTCTTTTACAAAATATTATCATCCATCGTCAAGTATGAAGTGTAGATAAGAGTTTTTGAGATATTAGGAATAAGATATATAACTTTTAATTTCTAAACAAACTAAAGATAACTCTACGTATTCAATGGTAGTGGCTCAGATGAACAAGCCATTTCCAAAACGGAGTTTACTTTATATATTTCGAACTTTCTCTTATTCTTCATTGCTTACACATTTCGTTAAATGCGAGCACATGAACTAGTACCTAATTACTAGTGTGAATTAGAGATAGCGAGATAATTTGAATGACAAGCACCTTAAGGATTAGAACATTTATCATAATCATGGTATTTCGGACAACCTTTCAAATGCCTCCATAAAACGGCAAATGAAACATCTCATGCGACACACGGTCTCAAATGAGGGTCTCGAAGTCTCAACTCATACCTTAGCGAAGTATTCCTTTAATACTCGACTAATTACCTTTTGCACAAACAAGTATGCGAAAAGTAACATCATATCCTTCATTACTAAGTAAGAAATTGTATGACAATATCAACGATCCTTGATATTGGAGATCTCAATATCTCTAGTTGGCAATTAGCTACTCATACCTTTCGGTTTGTAATCTAATGGAACATTCATATATTTTCTTATAGAAAAAAAATTTCTTGGTTAACTCATGACTCGATCATAAATGATTGAGTCGATATGTACTTTCTCTAAGAACACCTTCTTAAGTAAGTGGACGAGAGCATAAGAGTTAAATCTAGTCCGTATGATTCTCTAATTCAAAAGGTCTAGAGATTCCTAAAATGGACATCCGCTTTATTGAATAACTTTTCGCTAAAAGTCAATCAATCATTGCGATGCTGCATTTGGGAAGTCGAGGAATAATTTGGGAATAAGCACGCTCAATTTTCTTTTCACCAAGATCATGTCTTAGGAATCGGTATTATTTTTCCAAATAAATACCTTTAGAAATGAGCTTGTTCTTTTCAAAAGATTGATCGCAACGAAATTAACATATTTAATATCTATAACAAAATCAATTTTAAGGTCATTTAGTTTATGCAATATTTTATTTATAACAAATAAAACTCCCACTACATTTATTTAATGTCCCAAATATAGTTGGTTCTCCAAGATCTCCGTTTTCATCAAGTAGAGCCTGTTATGGCACGTCACCCTACTTAACTAGACAAGGTAGGTTCTCCAACCAATCATATCAACCATATGATTCTTGGTTTGTGAATATCTATATATATTTACAAACTTCGCCCCGATGTCCAAACTCTAGTTGGTTCCATCGATAAGCAACAGCTCTCTATTTGCTCCTAACAAATCCATTTATTTGTACCCCGACTATCGAATTAACAACCATTACGTCCGCTTGGGCGGACCGCGCCATGAGAGGGCAATTGACATGAAGGGGATAGAGAGAAGGAGGGCGGTCGACTTAATCAAATTAATGGGACAAACAATTATGTGACTCTTGTTTGGTGGTCGTGTAAACATACACCCATACCTATCCTATGACATTCATAGCATCCACAAACATTCACATAATAATAAGCATCTCAAACATTGTTGTGGGTTTGTATGGCTCCCACTTGCATTAGTTCCGCCGCATCTCCATATAGCAAAACTAATCTAATTGCCCCTCCCACTAATCATATGGATCATATCCTATATAATTAAAGAAACAAAAATACATGTGAAAATATTCCTAATTCCCACCTAGCCTTAGGGGCATGCAAGCCTCACAAGTTACATTAAGAAATTAATCATTATTAATTAATTAACCATGGCACCAAAGGCCTTACATACAATCAATCACATGCATTCACAAAATTACAATACATAAGGCATTGGTTTCTAGAGCCATACTAAATCCACGATCCTTCCTACAAAATAAAGTTAGCACATTTTCCTTTGTTTCTTAATCAACAACAATGAATTAGAGTCTTTGCACATCGCTTGTAGTTCGGGTCTTTCCTCATAAAAGTTTAACCTTTTAAACAGCCAATTTGCTTAAACCATTTGAAAAGTCAAATCAACATTTGAAACAGAAAGGAGGAGTATTAAGGAGTATTCTAATTAATTTATTCAATCAATTTCAATAATTAGAAAATACTTTAACTATTTAAAATATTAAATGGGACCCGATAAAATCCGAAATTTTTCGGTCTCCAAAAATTATGAAATCAATCATACATACTCCATATTATGAGTGCAGCCACCTGTCAAATTTTCAGGGAGAGATCACTTACCATCAGAGAGAAACAAAATTAACAAATCGTCAAACTGTGCGCGAAACACCGTTATCCGATTTTCTGTTTTAGTCTAACTCTTTTGGTCTGTAGGATCATCTTCCAAAACGATTTCATGCAAACACTTTGCATAATAATTATACTTTATGTTATTGGCTACCAATCCATCAAAAGAAATACAACAAGTCTTATTTAAAATCATCAAGATAAATAGCAAACAAGCCATTTGCCCTGTTCTGAAACAGACTGACGACTAAAAACTTTTAACTCAGTTGAGATATCAAACCTTAATAAAATTCTTTGAAACTAATTTTCACAGAATCCTAACTTCAATTAGAAACTTTCTATTCAAATATTTTTTCAAAAAAATTTCTCAATTAGTACAGTTTATCCAAACAATCAATTTGTTGGAAAAACCAGATCTGACAACCGATTCAAATCTCTTGACTTGAATGCATACATAAAATCCGAAGCATGCATCAAAATATACATGTCCAGAAAGAGCATCAAGTCTACAAGATTCTTAGCCAAGAAAAACAGATAGTTATTTTCGAAAAATAAATCATTCATTCCTAAAACACAGAACTGTGCAGCAGAGTATCAGATCTGCGCACCGTTACCGTTTAATTCACCATAAATTCATAACAGCTTAGAAAAAAGTGAAACCAGTGGAAAAAAGACCACATCTCACAGATCTACAATCTTCATCCAAAAGGAAATTATTTTCTAAAAGCTTTTCTCAACGAAAATCCGAAACAATCACGAAATCAGAACAGAAATTCAGACAGCAAGCAAGTGCATCACTAATCCATGTGTTAATTAACCATTTCTCATCTAATTATGTGTTAAAATACTTAAGCACAACCTGACTCTGATACCACTGTTAAAAAGTACTCAATTTTCAATTTTAGTTACTAATTAACTTAATTAACCATCAGGCACAAAAAATCTTGCCAATCAATCAACACACACATGAGAAAAGGGAAGGAATCGATTGTCTCTCGCGGAATCGTATCCGCGAGGCTCGACCAATACATGGGAGTTGATGGCGTCCTCTCCTTCACCTTCTTCTCCGTCCACGGCCGTCTCGAGTCCACCAAGAAGTTTAATCACCACCTCTTTCAACTTGTGCTAGCAAGGAAGAGTAGAACAACTAATCTCCAAGGTTTTCTCTCTTCTACCTTTGTCAATTAACTAGTTTAATTAATGGAGAAGGGAAAAATCTCAACACATGAGCTAGATGAGGTGGAAAAGAGCAAGAGAAAGAGATGAAAATTCTGAAATTTTCTCTATAATTTTCGTTCTAGGTGGAAGAGGGAGAGAAAATGCTATGATGGCTAGGATTTCTCTCTCCAAATGACCTCCTTTTATAGACCAACCACTCCACAAACTTTAGGGACCTTTTTACCCCTATTAGGGCAGCCACTATATGGGCTATCAAGCCCATTTTGTGGTGTGTTAAATGTCCACTAATTCAATTAATTAATGGACCTTTCTCTTGTACTCAAATCGGGCCTTTAATTTACTAATTAAATAAAGGTCCATAAGCTCTATTTAATTCCTATAATTAAATTGTGTTGAACAAAATTAATTATTAACTTATTAATAATTATTTTGGGATTAGTTAATGCATTAATTTATTTCTATATGATCTCTTTGACATAATTAATTATAACGGTTCGCAACGGTATATAATTAATTAATCAACTTATCATATTTTCGCAATACATTGCTGCGAATAAATAAATAATGCACCGTGTGATTAAAGTCCTATTTGTGTGACCCTTTGAGGATTTATGCTACGTTGGCCATAGAATTAAATCGTTATTTAATTCCAATAATCATAAGCGGTATCTAGCAACACGTTATGATTCCCAATTCGCATAAATAATGTACTGCTACAATATCTCAATCCTGCATAAGAAATAAAAGTATCTCCTTGTCTGATTCTTATGTCACATGATATCATTGTATAATCCAAGATAGGAATATGTCATTCTTGCAGATTATACATTTCTTGATCTAGAGTTGATTGTACAAGTTGGCCAAACAATCCAACTCTATCAAGGGGCCCAAACAGATATCATCACTCACTAGGTATACTAATGAGGGACATACGGTTTTCTTGATGAACAACTTTTCCCCGCACAATTCAAGAGAACATAAATAAAGTCCGTATAGCAGCCCTTATCAGAAATCAACGGTAGACGATATTTATTGAACCTATACTCATGTGGAAAAAGTTGAACCATCTCAAATTTAGAATCAAACTCATATGAAATAAACAATGACACACAACACAATCCATATGTTTATTTCATTGGGTCATGTCCTGTACTATGTTCTAATAACATACAGATATGCAATTAAGTTGGTAACTCCTTACCTATGATTTGTAGAACTTAATCATCACTTAACTTGCATACTAATCTTTTATGATAATTAATGTTCCTTCTTAATTATCAAGATTACGGTCGATTTAGATTTATTACTGTCATTCTAATAAATGATCCACAGAGATCTACAATTCAGATCCTCAACCTGAATGATCTGTCAGTAATAAACTTTAGGAACAAATGATCAAATATCATCAATAACATAAACTAAGAAATTAAGTCATTAAATATTGACTTCTAGGACACAACTCCAACATTATTTAGCACCGAACGATATGAAAGGGATAGGGAGAATGAGGGCGGTCGACTTAATCAAATTAATGGGACAAAACAATTATGTGACTCTTGTTTGGTGGCCGTGTAAACATACACCTATACCTATCCTATGACATTTCATAGCATTCACAATCATTCACATAATAAACATCTCAAGCATTGTTTTGGGTTTGTATGGCTCCCGGTTGCATTAGTTCCGCCGAATCTCCATATAGCAAAACTAATCTAATTGTCCCTCCCACTAATTATATAGATCCTATCCTATATAATTAAGGAACAAAAATACATGTGAAAATATTTCTAATTCCCACCTAGTCTTAGGGGCATGCAAGCCTCACAAGTTACATTAAGAAATTAATCATTATTAATTAATTAACCATGGCACCAAAGGCCTTACATACATTCATTCACATGCATTCACAAATTATAACACACAAGACATTGGTTTCTTGAGCCATACTAAACCCACGATCCTTCCTACAAAATAAAGTTTGCACATGTCCATTTGTTTCTTAATTAACAATAATGAATTAGAGTCTTTGCACATCGTTTGTAGTTCGGATCTTTCCGCATAAAAGTCTTTCAACTAATTTGCTTAAACCATTTGAAAAGCCAAATCAATATTTGAAAACAGAAAGGAGGAATATTAAGGAGTGTTCTAATTAACTCATTCAACCAATTTTATTAATTAGAAAAATATTTTAACTATTTAAATTATTAAATGGGACCCGATAAAATTCGAAATTTTTCGATCTCCAAAAAATTATGAAATAAATCATGCATACTCCCTATTATGAGTGTAACTAGCTGTCAAAATTTTAGGGAGATATCACTTACCATCAGAGAGAAACAATAACAAATCGTCAAACTGTGCGCGAAACACCGTTATCCGATTTTCTGTTTTTGTCTAAATCTTTTGGTCTGTAGAATCATCTTCCAAAACGATTTAATGCAAATACTTTACATAACAAATCTACTATATGTTATTGCCTACCAATCCATGAAAAGAAAACCAACAAGCTCTATTTAAAATCATCAAGATAAATAGCATACAAGCTACTTGCCCTGTTCTGAAACAGACAGACGACTAAAAAATTTTGACTCAGTTGAGATATCAAATCTTAATAAAATTCTTTGAAACTAATTTTCACAGATTCCTAACTTCAATTAGAAACTTTCTATTCAAACACTTTTTCAAAAAAGTTTCTCAATAAGTACAGTTTATCAAAATAATCAGTTTGTTAGAAAACCAGATCTGACAACCGGTTCACTTCTCATGACTTGAACGCCCAAATAAAATCCGAAGCATGCAATAAATTTTACATGTCCAGAAAGAGCATCAAGTTTACAAGATTTCTAGCCAAGAAATAAATATTATTATTTTCGAAAAATAAATCCTATAAGCCAAAACCATAGAATTGTGCTGACAGAAACTGGTTCTGCGCACCGTTACCGTTTAATTCACCAAAAATTCAAAACAGCTTAGAAAAAGGTGAAAATAGTGGAAAAAGAACCACATCTCATATATCTATAACCTCCAATTAAATTTCAAATTTTTCTGAAAGCTTTTCTCAGCGAAAAAATCAAAACAATCTCGAAAACAGAGAACAGATCCAGACAGCAAGCAAGTGCATCACTAATCCATGTGTTAATTACCATTTCTCATCTAATTATGTGTTAAAATGCTTAAGCACGACCTAGAGCTCTGATACCACTCTTAGAAAGTGCTAAATTTTCAATTTTAGTTACTAATTAACTTAATTAAATATCAAGCACAAAGGATCTTGTTAAACAATCAACACACACATGAGAAAAGGGAAGGAATCGATTACCTCTCGCGGAATCGTATCCGCGAAGCTCGACCAATGTATGGGAGTTGATGGCGTGCTCTCCTTCGCCTTCTCCTCAGTCGACGGCCGCCTCGAGTCCACCAAGAAGTTTAATCACCTCCTCTTTCAACTTGTGCTAGCAAGGAAGAGGAGAGCAATTAATCCCCAAGGTTTTCTCTCTTCTACATTTGTCAATTAACTAGTTTAATTAATGGAGAAGGGAGAAATCTCAACACATGAGCTAGATGAGGTGGAAAAGAGCAAGAGAAAGAGATGAAAATTCTGAAATTTTCTCTCTAATTTTCGTTCTAGGAGGAAGAGAGAGAGAAAAGACTATGGTGGCTAGGGTTTCTCTCTCCAAATGACCTTCTTTTATAGACCAATCACTCCCCAAACTTTAGGGACCTTTTTACCCCTATTAGGGCAGCCACTATATGGGCTATCAAGCCCATTTTGTGGTGTGTTAAATTTTCACTAATTCAATTAATTAATGGACCTTTCTCTTGTACTCAAACCGGACCTTTAATTTACTAATTAAATAAAGGTCCATAAGCTCTATTTAATTCCTATAATTAAATTGTGTTGAACAAAATTAATTATTAACATATTAATAATTATTTTGGGATTAGTTAATGCATTAATTTATTTCTATATGATCTCCTTGACTTAATTAATTATAACGGTTCGGAACGGTATATAATTAATTAATCAACTTATCATATTTTCGCAATACACTGCTGCGAATAAATAAATAATGCACTGTGTGATTAAAGTCTTATTTGTGTGACCCTTTGAGGATTTATGCTACGTTGGCCATGGAATTAAATCGCTATTTAATTCCAATAATCATAAGCGGTATCTAGCAACACGTTATGATTGCCAATTCGCATAAATAAATACTGTACCAATACAGTACTTCAATCCTGCATAAGAAAAAGTATCTTATTGTTTTGATTTCTATGTCACATGATATCCTTGTATAATCCAAGATAGGAATGTGTCATTCTTGCAGATTATACGTTTATTGATCTAGAGTTGATCGTCTAGTTGGGCACATACGATCCAACTCCATCAAGGGGCCCAATAGATATCATCTCTCACTAGGTGAACTACTGAGGGACATACGGTTATGTCATGTACTATGTTCTAATAACATACACATATGCAATTAAGTTGGTAACACCTTACCTATGATTTGTAGAACTTAATCATCACTTAACTTGCATACTAATCTTTTATGATAATTAATGTTCCTTGTTAATTATCAAGATTATGAACGATTTAGTTTTATTACTGTCATTCTAATGAATAATCCACAGAGATCTACAATTCAGATCCTCAACCTGAATGATCTGTCAGTAATAAACTCTAGGTAGAAATGATCAAATATCATCAATAACATAAACTAAGAAATTAAGTCATTAAATATTGACTTCTAGGACACAACTCCAACAAAGTAAGCAACCCAGAAATTGAATAACTCGCAGAACCAGCAGTTGAACGAGCCGTTCCAGACCTGAACCGGTCCGTTCCAAAACACCGAAACTAAATATGTGAGCGGAAGCTTACCTAATTCCATCGGATCTCAATGATCTTGAATGTCTTGATCTTCTGGACACCTGAGCACCTCAGCAGCACCTCTACACGCACCAAAGTAGGAAAAGAGGTCTTCCAAGATATCAGAACTTGCCTTGGTACCCTTGTGCCTAAATTTAGGGCACCTTCTCACTTTATTTGATGGAAGAATAGAGAGAGAGGCAGAGACGACTGTTATCGATACACGTATACAGTAGTATCTCGTGATTGTTCTATCTCTTGGGGACCAACCCCAATATATAATAAGAACCAAGGGCTTCTTGTCCTCCAAACAATACCATATTGGTCCATCATCAATATGATTTGTTTCCAAAGATAACCATCCATAAAAGGCATAAAAGGCAACACATCTATGCACAAATTTGTCTTTTCTAGACAGCCATGTTCTGCCTATTATCATATTTTGACGACTTAGAGACCAAGTAGAATCTGTCCATAACAAATAGATTGTTTCATAATCTGGCGCCTATTCTGGACCAGGCCGTTACAGAATTATAACGGACCGTTCCAGTGCCAAATAATCTTACATGTTTTTCATAGACCAATTTCGAGAGACCAAAATTAGTGACCTTTGCATTAAGATTTTCATCCAACAGAATATTTCATGGCTTGACAAATCTGTGTATATATTATCAGTGGATATGCAAGTCCATGAAGATAGGCTAACCCCTAGCTGAATCTAATGCAATTTGTAGCCTTTTTTTTTCCAGTCCAAAGGCATGCCACCTTTCCCTGTAATGCAAGCAACCTTATTATATGAATATGAATAAAGCGAAGGCACAATTCATTTAAAAAACTCATACACAACTTTAAAGGAGTAGCTAAAGAACTATCTAGAAGGAAATAAGCAACAATTTCATAGTAGTTCGATAATTTCTATGTATAAAGCAACTTTGACTTAATTAGCTTTTTATATAATCTATATCATTTTTTATTGTGGATGTGTGTTGTAACAGAATTCCTAGATACACAGACTTAATTTCCATAATGAACAGACAAGAGAAGTCACAGAAGAAAAAAGAGATACAAAATGAGAAGATAACATCTAGTAACATACCAGCTAAATTGTCTCTTAATGTTCCCTTAGACATGTATTCATAGATTAGCGCTTGCTCCCCTTGTTCAAGGCAAAAACCTACTAAGCTTACTATGTTCTTATGATGTACCCCAGATAACACCTCAATTCCACTTTCGAATTCCTTTCTGCCCCAAGAGTACCCTTTTTTTGCTCGTCTTATGGCAACAACTACCCCATTTGAACAATATCCTTTGTAATAAGTAAATCATAATTTTTATGTCACTTAATCTCTTGGCAAAAGTCACAATTATGGATAAGACTGCTGAATGCTTTGTACATATTGTTACACAACCACTGGATGCTTCTTCCATTACAGACTCAATTGGAGATGCAGGAGATCAAAAGTTCCAGGACCACACTAGCCACAATGTAACACCTGAAAAAGCCAGCGCATAGAATAGGACAATTGCTCTTTGATTATTCTCTGATCAGCCAGTTACTGTTAGAGATATGTCTTAGAAGCCAATCAGTTGGTGGCTATTATATTAGTTTATGTTATTGATGATGCTTGATCATTTATTCCTAGAGTTTATTGTTGACAGATCATTTAGGTTGATGATCTGAATTGTAGATCTCTGTGGATCACTCGTCAGAATGACAATAATATCTCTAAAGAGTCCATAATCTTGATAATTAACAAGGAACATTAATTATCATATAAGATTAGTATACAAGTTAAGTGATGATTAAGTTCTACAAATCATGGGTAAGGAGTTACCGACTTAATTGTATATGTATATGTTACTGGAACATAGTACATGACATGACCCAATAAAATAAATATATGAATTGTGTTATGTGTCATTATTTATTTCATATGTGCTTGATTCCGAGTTTGAGATAGTTCAGTTTTTCCACATGAGGATAGGTTCTATAAATATCGTCTAACGCTGATTCCTGATAAGGGCTGCTATACGGACTTTATTTATGTTCTTTTGAATTGTGCGGGGAAAAACTGTTAATCAAGACAACCGTATGTCCCTCATTAGTTCACCTAGTGAGTGATGATATCTACTGGGCCCCTTGATGGAGTTGGATCGTATGCGCGCAACTAGAAGATCAACTCTAGATCAATAAACGTATAATCTGCAAGAATGACACATTCCTATCTTGGATTATACAAGGATATCATGTGACATAGGAATCAAAACAATAAGATACTTTTTCTTATGCAGGATTGAAGTACTGTATTGGTACAGTATTTATTTATGCGAATTGGGAATCATAACGTGTTGCTAGATACCGCTTATGATTAATGAAAATAAATGGTGATTTATTTTCCATGGCCAACATAGCATAAATCCTCAAAGGGTCACACAAATAGGACTTTAACCATACGTGCATTATTTGTTTATTTGCAGTAGCGAGTACTGAAAAATATGATAAGTTAATTAATTAATTATATACCGTTGCGAACCGTTATAATTAATTAATTCAAGAGGATCATATAGAAATAATATAATGCATATGCTAATTCTAAATTAATTATTAATATGTTAATAATTAAGTTCGTTCAACGTATATTTATTACACTGAGCTAATCGGTCTTTTGTTTAATCAGTTAATTAAAAGTCCGATTTGAGATGGATTAACAGAGTAAATTAATGGGCCATTATATTATGTGGGTTAGCCCACATGGGCCCTGAAAATTTCAGATTTGGAGGGGCAATTTTGTCCAAGTAAAATTGGAAGAGAGCTACACGTTATAAAAGGCAACGTCGTTTATGGAAACGACCAACCCTAGCACCTCTCTCTTTCTTCCCTCCTTGGCACACTGTTCACGGGTACTGTTCACAGTGGAGAAAATTGGTTTCTCCATTTTTAAGCTCTTAATTCCATCTCTAGCTCATGCGTTGAGCGATTTCCCTTCCAGTTAAACAGTTAATCGTGCGAAGAAATTCAAAGGGAATTAGCGATCGTCTCGGACAAGCTAGCACTTGTCTTGAGACTTTGGTTAATTTCTTAGGTGGACTCGAGGCAACCGGAGGCAGCCGTGAGGTGACGAGCACGCCATAGACTCCAAGTGATTGGACTCGAGCCTTCCGGATACGATTTCGGAAGAGGTAACTATCTCCTACGCTTCTCCTTTTATGTGTTAATCACTTGAATAACTAGATCCGTTTTTCGTGCGTAGTAATTGCTTGTTAAATGTTAATAAAAATTAAAATTGCACATGGACTTGAGTTCCTAACAGTTACTAGCGTGTCATGTTATATATATATGTATTGGTCTTTCTTTATATATACAAGAGGATCTGTAAACGATCGAACGGACAGCGCTACAGGTGTAGCGGAGTTGAAAACAAAAAAAAGTGATAAAATTTTAAAACGCCTTAAGCGGAGAATCAAACCCCCGATGCGCACAGAAGAAAGTCGCTAATTAATTCCAATCCAGCGACTCGACACCTTCAGATAAAACGTTAACATTTCGTCTGATGTGTAAATCTAAACCAAATATCATATCAGATTAACTAAATCAATGATCCATATTTAATATTGAAGAGGTTAGATACACTCTTTATATGACATGTTTACTCTTTTTTATGGGTGCTTTTATAAGTAGTAGATATGAAAAAAGAGATGAACACATCGTCTTAAAAGGGTAAGGGTCCTCCCCCTGGGTACTAGAGCTGTACGAACCGGTCTTTCCATTGTGTTTTTGCATCCATATGTCTCAAGTAAAATCGTTTCCAGTCGTGTACGGCACGCCCAAATAAGTACAAATCAACCGTCTTTTGGGTCAATTGACCCAATGCGCGCGGTTGTGTAACTGTTTGAATGTTTATGTTTGATATGTGTCACTTTTAATCTTTTATCAGAAATTCACAATTGCTAAATATCTGGTGCGTCGACATTTTTTTGCTATATATGGTCAAAGAGAAGGGCTGGTTATGACTCATGAGGTTCGCATGACTTAACCTTGTAATCGAAAAGTAAAAAGAAAACTTTTGCATAACAAACCTTGAGATTAAAAGATGCCACCCAAGGGTTGAGACGACATATGTGATGTTTTGTCTACTAAGCGCTGGTTGGTAGTCTCCTCAAGGGGTTAGTGAAAACTTCTATTTTAAAACATACGAATTTTTACGAATTCTTCTTCATTTGAGCAATTATCTTTCATTTTAATTGCATATATATATAATCTATTAAATCATTCTAGTTTATTACAAATGTGAAGCCTTCAGTTGAACTGTTATATTAAATATCAGGAGAAATTCATGTACTTGGCAGCTATGCACTTAGAACGCAGACAAATGTTTTTATCAATTTTTTGCATCCATTTTCATTTTTTTTTTTTTTTTTTGCATTTATCCTTAGCGCAGGATAAAAAAAAAAAAAAGCATTACCTTCATCATGTCATATAGAAAATAAAAACAAACATAAAAGATTCAATACACAAGACAATTAGACAAGAATATAAATGTTTAAATTATATTTTTTATTTTCGATGCAGTTCTGCGCATTATATTAGGGACAATTTCCGTAAACCATATTTTCATTGAATTATATCTCAAAAGAGTTTGATGATTTTCATTGTCTAATTACATTTACATATATGTGTTAGAAAACAAGGTTTATCGATAGTATTTTTATTAGAGGAATTTTTGATGAAGGAATTAAATCCTAGGATCAAATAAATTTGTATCTAGACCTAACCTCACTAGTAGTTCAAGTTAAGCTTAGGGTCGAACCCAAGGGACGATAAAAATGACTACCAGACTTAGTCTTTTTTAAAAGCTAGACAGAAAAGTTTTTGTGGGATTTTGATAAGAATTTAGAACAATTAAAATTTAAGAAATAAATAATAAAATATTTTTGGGTTGGTTTTTATATTTTTCTGGACTCAAACAGATGCAAGTAATGGCCTAGGGTTGCGTGTTCAATTAGTTTAGCTCTAAAACACCTCTGCCTTCAGTTTTCACTTGGACGGAGGCATATTTCGGACCGAAATGCATGGATTTCGGACCGAAATCCATGCTCTTCGTGCCAAAACTTGCTTTAGACCTTTTGTTCCGACTTGATATTTTTACACAGTATTATGTGAAGGTTACTAAACGACCAGACCTAAGTTTTAACCTCAGCTGTCGCGATTTTGGTTCTAACTTGATTTGGAACTCGGTTTTTACCACGTGAACAACTAATCCTAAACTTTCGTGTCGGGTTTTAGTTATTCAAGTATGTTTGGTTGAATTTCTAGAGGTATTTAAAGTCCTGTCAGATCAGTAAAAGTTTCACCTTTCGGTCGTAAACTAACATCCTCTTTCGAGCGATTGGCTTACCTCAAATACTTAACTAACCAATTGTTTGTTCTAGTTTAATGCCCTACTGGTGCTGCAGTTCATCAATAGGTAAACGATCAAGCAAACAACTAAATTAACCAAGCAAGATATAATTCTCAACAAAACATATCACATAGAATAATATAAAGCAATCAAGTCATCACAAAATACTAAACTAATCTACTAACTACCCCTAAGACATCATAAAATCTAGCCTAACATGTTCAAACAGAAAATAACAAGTATAATGCGAATAATAAAGATACAAGCCATAAAACAATGAAATATGAGCATAAAAGAGTAAACCGAAGGATCCTTATACTAATAGTCGCTGTTCTAGGGCAGGGAATCGATGGAGAGTCACAAGGTTGCTGCCGTCGCACGCTAACACTGCTGCTCCTCAAAGAAAACCCGTGGAAAGAGCCAAAAACGAAGCCAAAATAATGCCAAATATGATGTGAAAAATGTGGGAATAATGTCGAATCCTTTCTGGACGAAAATACATGCCTAAATACCCCTATGGAAGGTCAGGGAGGCGGTTAGGGCAAGGAATTCCCTTTCTTTTCTCGAAACTTTCCAAAATCCACTTTCCATACATGATTTCGGACCGAAATCAGGCGCTGACGAGGTGAATTGGGCTGGGACCAGGGCCTTCGCGCAATATTTGACCTATCTCGGCCCATAGAAGTCTTCTCTGGTCCTTGGCACGTGTGTGTGAGCCGGGAATGAGTAGTCCGACTGAGGATTAGGCTCCATTCTTCTTGTTTGGCACGTTTTGTCTTCAATTTCCACGAGAATTCTACAAAATAAAGATGAAAACGGTGGCAGTACCAAAATCTTAGAAAACACAGTTAATCATGAGCAATTGTATTGGTTTGAGTGTTATTTTGGTGCTAAGTATGGTCAAAATATGTATATAAATATGAGATATCAATTTTTTTATTTTATTGATTATCAGTATCGTTATGTATACAATGGCTAGAAACCAAGTATAAATAGACATGCAATCCTACCGTTATATCTAACGTTCAAATGTACGGTATTTTATTTTTTGTTAATTTACAATTTTGCCCTTATACTATTTTCTATTCTCAACACTTCCCCTCAAGCTAGGATTATAGATGTCGATTAATCCAAGCTTGCCAATTATATCTTCGAATGTCTTCGGAATGAGTCCCTTAGTAAAGATATCAGCCAATTGGTCTTCACTCTTCACATATGGGGTCTCTATTTCCTTCGCTTGGACTTTTTCTCTTATGTAGTGGCAATCAATTTCAATGTGTTTCGTTCTTTCATGAAACACCGGATTTGATGCTATATGTCGCGCCGAGTTGTTGTCACAAAACATATTCATCGGCTCATGTATTGGAATATGCAAGTCTTTGAGCACTTGTTTCATCCAAATGAGCTCGCTTGCGGTGGATGCCATGGTACGATACTCCGCTTCCGCACTTGATCGTGCCACGACATTTTATTTCTTATTTTTTCATGTGACTAAATTTCCGCCTACAAACGTGCAATAGCCGGTTATCGATTTTCTATCGAAGCTCCCGGCCCAATCTGCATCGGAATAGCCACACACATTGTTAGATTTATTGTTTTTCATCCATATCCCCTTTCTGGGTGATTTTTTAAGATATCTCGAAATTCTATCAATTGCATCTAAATGTGGTTTTCTTGGTGCATGCATAAATTTACTTATTTGGCTTACCGCATAGGATATGTCCGTCCTAGTTACCGTTAAATATATCAATTTTCCTACAAGTCGTTGGAATTAGTTGATGTTTTCTAATGGGTCACCATCTTCGGAATTCAATTTGGTATTGCTATCAATTGGGGTAGAGGCCGGTTTTGAACCAAGTTTACCGGTTTCTTTCAAAAGATCTAAGGTGTACTTCCTTTGAAAAATAAATAAACCTTTGATAGAATGAGCTATCTCAATGCCTAAAAAATATTTAAGTACACCTAGATCTTTTATTTCAAATTTTTCTCTCAATTATTTTTTCACATAATTAATTTTTTCTAAATTATTTCCGGTAACAATTATGTCATCCACATACACAAGAATAACGGTAGTATCATTATTTTCATGTTTTGAAAAAAGTGACATATCGGAATGGCTTATTTTAAAACCGCAAAATATTAAATAATGAGATAATTTTTCATACCATGTCCTTAGAGATTGTTTAAGTCTATAAATGGATTTCTTTAACCTACAAACAAGGTTAGTATTTTTTTCCTTTACATGACCCGGTGGTAGAGTCATGTAGACTTCTTCTTCAAGATTTCCTTGAAGAAATGCATTTTTTACATCCATTTGATATAGTTTCCAACCATTATTAATCGCTATTGAAAGCAAGATTCTAATGGTATTTATTTTTGCAACGAGTGCAAAGGTCTCTTGGTAATCAATACCATAAGTTTGAGTATAACCTTTGGCAACTAATCTAGCCTTATACCATTCTATGGTACCATCACTATTATATTTGATTTTATAAATTCATTTTCATCCAACGACGGGCTTCTTATTTTTTGGTAATGGTACAATGGTCCAAGTATTATTTTTTTCTAAGGCTTGAAGTTCTTCCTTCATAGCCTTACGCCATATCGGTTGGTTTATGGCTTCTTCAAAATTTTTGGTTCTTCATTTTGGGATATTGCACTTAAAAAAAGTGCGATGGTTATTGGTTATTTTATCATATGAAATATAATTTTGGATAGGGTATTGAACCTCATAGGTTACAAAATCTTGTAACCTTGCCGGCAGTTGAGTGGAACGCATAGATCTTCGCAATGGAATCTCTTGTTCGGTCCTCGTATTTTCTTCTTCTTCGACACTTGTGTTTCCTTCTTCCTCGGCTTCATTTTGAGTGTTGTTGCTCCTTGCACTCTTCCATCATCTTTGTTGAGGCTAGAGTAGTTATTGGTTGTTCTATTTGGCACAATAGTCTGATTTTCAGATCCTTTTTTGGGCGATTGGGCAGAACGACACCCCATGGTCGCTGCACTTGAAGGGACATGGACTGATTCATGCCAGTTATCAAGGCCACCTAAGACTCGGCAACTTTGGCTTTGCTTGGATCTCAGGTCTGTGGTTTGCGGCACAGTCGAATTTTCTGAGTTTATTTGATTTTCGTTTTCCTTCGTGCCAATAGCATTTCTAGGCATGGCCGCTACTTGTATCCACGAACGGCATTTTCTTTGCTCAGTTATAGTGGTTTCTTGTATTTTATTTTTTGGAGTCAATGATGGAAAATTAGAATCATTGAGTACCAAAGTTGTGGGCAGTAGGTTGGAGTTTGTCTCCTTCTCTGCTACTTTCACCATTGTGATATCTCTTTTCTTTGATTTCTGAGGCCCAAGAGCATCAATGCTCTGATACCATGTTAGAAAACAAGGTTTATCGATAGTATTTTTATCAGAGAAATTTTTTTTATTTTATTGATTATCAGTATCGTTATGTATACAACGGCTAGAAACCAAATATAAATAGACATGCTATCCTACCGTTATATCTAACGTTCAAATGTACGGTATTTTATTTTTTGCTAATTTATAATTTTGCCCTTATACTATTTTCTATTCTCAACAATATGTTACCAGAGTGCAACTTCTAATTGAAGCAGGTTTTCTGAGGGGAGGAAATCACCCAAACCAGACAGATATTCCGGCATCCCACAGTCCACCTGGGACTCCTTCCGTACCTTGCAATGGTAATTGTTCCATTCTTTGACACAAACAAATTAAGACTTTTAATATGGGTTGTTGGCTGATAATTTACCAACTGATTTTATAAGAAAAAAATAAACAAAGAAACTGCAGGTCTAGATGAATATAAAATCTGTGGATGCTTCCAACACACACACACAAAAATAAAAATAAATAAATAAATGAATTGAAAAAATTACCCCAACAAAACAATTAATAGGCCTATAGAGTAAACTAATGTGGGTTGTCAAAATGCAGAAAACGTTGATGGCAAGAACTACACCTGCAGAGAGGGGCTGCCGCATCCCCAAGGCAACCACACTCCAGGCAGTCAGTATCCGAATCAACCGGTAATTGGTATATAGAATCCACTCTCTTAGCATCCAGAGCATCCACAGGCTCCAAACAGACCTTTATGGATCCAGCGACTGGCCCACTCCATATATACTACGAAACCTCCCCCCCCCTCTCTCTCTCCAAACCCTAGCCGTAGCAGAGGAGAGAGGTGATTCTGCACGCGATTCTTCCATGGCCGATGACCTGGCTTCTCTCGTCTCTGCCTCGCACTCCAACCTCCATTCCTTCGCATCTCTCTCCTCATGCGGCTTCTTCCTTCGTGGACCAGATGCACCATGGATTCGGCCGAACCTCGTCGCCATGCGCCGTCGCCTTCCTCCTCTCCCCACCAAACCAAACCCTAGCCACCACCGCCGGGTTGTTTGAGATTCGATCCGGAGCGGATCCTGAGAAAACGGGTCGGGGTTGAGTAGATCCGCCGTGGATCCGTACTCCGGCGAGATGGCCTCCTCCAAACCAAACCCAAGGTTTGTCGTATACCTATAATTCGAAAATACATCTCTAATGATTTTATGTTGTAGCAATTCTTTTGAATGCTAGATTATTCAATTTAGTCGAGTTATCAAAATAGAAAATTCTTGTATTCATTCTTGTAGGATTCATTCTTGTATTTTTTGCTTCTTCCGTTTGTTATCTTTATTCCTCCTTAAATACAAAATTACTAAAAAAAATATGAAAAATAGAATAATGTTGATGAAAAAATTGATTTGATTGGCAGTTTTGCTTCTCACATATTGGCTTGGTTTCTCAGCCGCATAATGAGTGCTTCTATCAGTTTCCGTGTAGCTGGATTCAATTGCTTGGAAGAGGAAGAAGGTGTTTCGAATTAAAAAATATTTTAATTGGTTGCTGATTATTTCTTTTGTATATGTGTTCAGCTTATTGTTGTAAGTGTTTGGTTTGTTTGTTCTATTTATTTATGTTGTTTCTTTATTTAATTAATATTTGTGATAATATGGTATTGTTTGGTTTCTCAAGTGATAATATGGTATTGTTTAACTGAACACAAAAATACAAAAATTCAATTTTTAGATGCATCTAATTGAACACATAATTCATGTAATTAATCCCTTGAGAAGTTTAACTGAACACAAAAACCTAAAATTCATATTATCACTGCATCTAATTGAACGGTTAATTAGTTTAACTCATCCCTTGAAGCATCTAACTGAACACAAAAATCCGTCCATTTGATGATGTCAGCGCGCAAAAAAAAATTTTCCGAAAAAAATTTGATGACGTCATCGCACAAAAATGATGACGTCAGCGAGTGGAAAATCAGGGCCTGGGCTCCCAAAAAGTCCATTTTGTTATCTCTAGTGATGGTGGATGCTATTTTGTTGGATGGTGCCATATCACACCCGGCTAATAAATGTGGTACAGAAGGAAAGCCTTAATAATATCGAGAGAGTTCTCAATATTTACAATATATGGGCGTGCGTTGTATGTACGAGGTAAACAAGATGCGAGGTAATCACGGATATGGCGTATGGAGTAAACAAAGTGTAGGCCCAAAATGGGGTTAATTAGCCCACTTCGAAGATGAAACTTGTCATTTGCCCCTGCGTTGCTACGAGCTATATTTTAAATGATAGAAATAATAAATTTGAATGTGTAACCTGCAATGTCATTCACGTATCCAACAGAATGTTAACAACATTAAACTTTTCCCGTGTTCTCAGATAATACGAAATGAATATTAGCCATGGTTGAAACAAAAATAACAAATGTATATATATTTTGTTTTTCTAGGGAACGAAAATTTTTCAAATGTTGAATCAAATATATGGTACTGGTACACGATCGTTCAGTTTAAAATTCAGAGTTCACAAATTTACGTAGGAGAGGAAAAGGGCAGAATAAAAGTAAACATATCCTTTTTAATACTTATGCCTTTTTTTTCCTTCAAATTGATAATATCTAATCCATCAATGTAATGGAAACAGCTCATTGTTACATGCCCAATGTTTAATTTGTTTATGGTTCAACGTTCCAAATAAAAAATGAATAAAATTGGTTCTTATTTCAACTACCGTTCCAAATAAAATTCTATTACGCAATGGTACTACTCCACAAAAAGGACTACTAGAACGATTGCTCATAAGAAAAATATGGGGTGTGTTTGGATGGAGGCCGAATAAGAATAAGAATAAGAAATTTTTAGAATCTCGTGCCAATCCTTATTCTTATTCTAATACCATAGTTTTGTTAGTATAAGAATAAAGGCCCAAATTCCTTATTCCATGGTTGTTTGGGTTGCACTAGAATAAGAAATTTGGAGCTTATTCTTATCCGAATCCTTATTCCGTTGCATCCAAACACACCCATGAAGAATAAGAGTTTCATCTGAATAGTTGAGAATAAAACCAAATCTTTGTTATCTCACTGTATGCTAAAATCAAAGATGGATGCTTTAAAAGGCACAGTTGAGTGTGATAAACTCTTATTTTTTGGAGTTTAAATGACAGATAATGATTTTCTCAAAACCAAAACAAAAAAAAACAAAAAAAATTCTCAAATGACAGTTTACGATAAAATTCAGCATTTATACCCCGTATGTGGGACCAGAGTGCAAATTTTCCAGTAATAAATGTCGAAATAAGTGTATGGGTTGCATAGAAATAATGAAAAAAGAGATATATATGGTGCATTCATTTATTGTAGTGAATCTTTAAAGATATGCGTACATTGCATTTGCTACAATGAAGTCATGGAAAATAAGTAAATTATTAAATTCATTAGCTTTTTAATTATGACTATTCCTTGTAAATAATACAGACCATTCTCCAGTCATAAACTCATAAAAATGCAAAATAAGTGTATGTGTTGTCCACCCAAAAATGATGACATTGAAACCTCATCTTCATTTATTGCAATGAATCTCTTTAAAGATTTGCGTACATTATTATATGTGCTAAAATGTAATCTGTAAAAAAAAATAAAAAAAAAAAGCAAGAGCATTAACTTTTGAAAAGAAATGAATCAATGCGCTTAGACAGATACAATATATGTATTCATTATTTTTACAAATTTTTTACTCCAATATCCTACTTCTTACTAGAAAAGTATAAGAAATTATTTCAACCAAGATGAATGTAACTTTTTTTTTTGTGAAAATTAATCTTATTTCAAGTTGTTTTTCCTTAATTCATATAGGTTTTCCACTTTTCCTATATGCATATGAAAATTTCTTTGTTTTTTTTTTTTTATTGGTATCTTATATGAAATTTTCGAATGTATATATTGTATAGAATCTGCAGAATTTCATATGACATAACTTAATTTAGAACTCTAAAGGTAAACATTCGATGCATATTATGACAATATATTCAAATCAATATGGAGCATTCCAAATATTTCATATACCGGATAAGACATCTGATGTACTCGTTTATTGTAGTGGATCATTATAAAATTTTTCATACATTGTATTTCCTACAATGTCGCCTGTGAAAATAATAAATAAATAATAACCATTACCATCTCAAAGGAAATGATTGTGTTCCAAGCTTTTAAAAAAACTCTGTTTTTTCCGTTTTATCACCGTTTTATCTTAGTTTTGGTTCATACCGCACTACCGTTTTATCCGTTTTATCACCGCATAAACCGTTTTATCACCGATAAACGCTAAATTACCACCCAACCGTCAAACCGCATAAATCGTATTTTAAAACCTTGTTGTGTTCTGAAATAGATTAATCAAAATAATTTGAAAGTTGATTTCCAATAATTATTTGATTATGGAGGGCAAGTTTGGAAAATAAAATAGATTTAGTTTTATACTTTATTTTTTTTTAAATCTTAAAGTACATTTTTCTTTTCTTTTCTTGACATTTTTCTTTTATGGTATACAAAAGTTGACTTGTTCTTTTTGTTGATGATCTTCTATATTAAATCTTCAAATATATGCGGTGCAAATATTTTTCATATGGAAATGGTCATCTAGTATATTTACATACACAGGAATGTGACAAATTTTCAATAAATAACATCATAAAACCCTGAAGTGACTGAGTGAGGTAGGCCTGAAAACGGTGACCATTTCGACTATCGTTTCGTTTCGTTTTGTTTCATCCAAAACGAAACGAAACTATTAAAGATTTTGGTTGCGTTTAAAAAACGAAACGGTTAACAAAAGTTTGAAACGATTTCGTCCATGTGTATTTTCATAGTATTTTCGTGATTTCAACCGTTTCGCTTTGGATGAAACTGTTAACGCAAATGGTAGTCAATTTCGTGTCCTAAACGAAACGGTTAACGCAAATGACCATTTTCGTCGTCGTTTTAGACGTTATGCAGCCCTAGAGTGAGGTACGTATATACTATTACAAGTCAGTGAATTTTGAAAACCCCTTTCCAAGGAGCAGGTCCAATAGTTAATTATTTTTGGAGAATCTTTCAGAGAATTTTACAACTAGAAAAATAAAACAAAATTTGTCCTCCCATAGATAAATTTCGCATAATAAATTTAATTGTTAAGTTTCTAGAATATGTACATAATGGCACCAAAAATTTCGAAATTCAATGTAATTGATGGTGAAATTAAAAATTTAAAATAAGATCTTATTTTTCTTTTATAAAAGTAAAGTCGCGTGTACCACTCGAAAGTCGAACGCTGATCTCGGTGTCCATACTACATAGACAATTATTCTACTATATGTTACACAAGCAATTCATACATAATTGGCAAATCATATTGGGTTTATATTACTTCAAGATTAATCGATATTTTAAATCATATGTTTGGTTCATGATTCAGCTTAGTTTAAGTATCCAATATTGTCGAGTTAGAACTAATTTGTTACGAAATAAAAAATTAGCACTTGAAACAGTATATGGATAAGTAGTAAAAAGTGTGGTAGTTGAAAAAGCAATAGAAGAGTGCTTGTCTGCAACAAGTTTGGTGTACGACAGCAACTAATAAAAATATAAAATAAATATGTTTAGAATAGTATCATTTTCTATTTTTGCTCACTTCTTTTCCCTCATTTATCTTCTATTTCACTCTATGTTGCACGGGTGCGGGTGCGGGTGCGGGTATCGTATCGGATACGATGCGGGTGCGGGGATTCGGTATTTTTCAAAAAATTAGGATACGGAAATATATATAAAATAATAAAAAAATCACATTTTATATCAAAATATATGATTTTTTTATAGTTCAACTACCACTATAATGTATCTCACTCTATGTTGCACGGGTGCGGGTGCGGGTGCGGGTATCGTATCGGATACGATGCGGGTGCGGGGATTCGGTATTTTTCAAAAAATTAGGATACGGAAATATATATAAAATAATAAAAAAATCACATTTTATATCAAAATATATGATTTTTTTTATAGTTCAACTACCACTATAATGTGTCCAATCCAAAAATATATTCAAAACATACTTTAAAAAAATAAATCCAACGCATATCTTGACGAATTTAGACCAAATCCATCGGTCAAACACATTAAAATAATATGATTCATCGCGTGGAGTATCGGATGAGAATCGCACGAGAATCAATATCGGATACGGGTGCGACAGTATTTTAGAAGTATCCGTGCAACATAGATTTCACTATTAAACTTTATTTTGAAATAATCGAGAAGTGCCATTCTAGCATTCTACTATACGGTAAATTCACGGTTAGAAATAAAATTTTCACAGTAAAACTGTTGTTGTTGGAAATAAAAGGTTGAGATCAAATCCTAACCGTTATATCTTACAAAATCAGCCTAGATTTGTCATTAACATTGCAACGAATTGCAGAATATAGCAAGCCCAATTCTGCAGGATCCTTAATCTCAGTTTCATCCATAGTTAATGACCTGAACTAATCGAATATAAAATTTATTATAATATTAGAACATAATTATTCCTTTTTGTAGTTTATAATTTTGTACTAATCAGAAATGAGCTCCAAATAGTTCGACCGCATAAACGCCACTTCATTGTGTCGTTTGAGCAATCATATTGCACATGGAAATGATGGAATTATGGAATCCAATGTGCACGAATGGATACAGGCATACAGCCAACAATCCACCAAACATTTTAAAAAGGTGGCGGCACACAATCTGTACAGGTAGAAGAACTAAAAATGACAATTGCTCATGTGCCCAAATATCAAAATAAAGAAGTTTCATTACAAGAATTTTAGCTCAAATATCAATGCGAATGCTAGAATGTTGTTACGTTCCTGGATGAAACTTTAATTACTCACACAAATGCGAATTACATTTTAAATGTTTTTTATATGGTTCCAATTTGTCTGAAATTATTTTATATGGTTCACATACTTCACAAAACCTTATTGGCCATTTTTTAGTAAGAAATCCCAGCTAGACCAAAAGTTAGCATGCTCCAATTTTTTAAATTACTTAATTAGTTTAAACTAAAAAATTATTTTAGTTCCTTTTTGTTTAGTTGTGATAATCTAAACAAGATTCACCTAACTCATCTTTTTATTTCATATTGGGGATCAAAACTACAATGTTGTCCTCATCTCTAACTTGTATGATATCGAAATGGTTGTTATCAATAAAAGCATGTCATTACTATTTTCCTTTTTTTTCTTTTTGAAGGCTATTTTCCTTTTTTTCTTACTGTAAGGAGTGAGGACAGAAGATGTTTTCATCAACAAAATATATATATGATGATTATGAATTTTCTTCTTTTTTACTGTAAGCCCGTAGGCATGAATATGAATTAAGCAAAGCTAATACGAATCATTCTAATTAAATAAAAAGGGCATTTGATTGGTTCTGGAGTATTGGTGGAAAATTAAGTAATAACTTTCATTGATCTCAATAAGCAATTTTAGTAACTTGACGGGATGTATGAGCAATTGGTCCAAAATTATATAAGATGCAAGTACATTTTGGGAATCTGAATTTAAACAATGATATTTATCATTACGATTTACGAATTTGTTGTTACGAACACATTCCATTGTGCTACTCCAGTCCCCCAGCCGTTTCTATAATTCTATTCCTTGAAATCATTATCAAATACAAAAATTACTGTTTCACGTTGAAATATAGGCTCCTGTTCATAGTCACTATCAATGATTAATCCTTTATCAATAATAGCAATTTGTAATTCAATAACTTCCTAAAAAAGTATAATGTAGTAGCCGAAACAACCAAAGGCATCTAAATAATTCATCACATTTCCGAAATTAGGTAGCCACACTACCAAGATTTCTAAAATTTTTTTTTCCGAAATTAAGATAAAGGATCTGGACGGGAAAAAAAACAAAAACAAAAAAAGGGAAAGCTCTTGAAAGAACTAAATAAGTTGAATTTCATCTCCCCTCTTGCTCACTTCCTTCTCCTAATCCAACGCTAATTACTCTTCTTTCTCTTCCTTGCCAATACAACCGACCATTGTTCCCTTTGCTTCCTTTGGGCTCTCTAAAGCCCTCTTCTCTTGTTCTTCCTCCTCTTCACCCTCTTCTAATCCCTTTGTTTTCACTGCCACATTTCCAATAACTTTGCTCTTGTTTGCGCGGCATTTTAGTGCCTCCAACGATTTGATCACGGCCTCACACTTTTCCAAACAACGGTTCTTGATCAATATCTCACTCACATCGGCCGGGGTTATCTCTGCCTTACCAATTGCCTCCTCTAGATCAGATAAGATTCCATTATCAAATTCATGTTCTTCAATTCCCAGATAATTTCTCATCAGTATTTTAAGCGCCGGGAAAGAGCAATAGCTCATGAATATGTGCATGTCCATCCGGCCCGACCGCAGCAATGCTGGGTCTAACTTTTCAATGTGATTAGTCGTGAAAACAAATATTCTTTCATTACCACAACAAGACCACAATCCATCGGTAAAGTTAAGCAAGCCAGATAGAGTAATTGATTTGGTCAAGGCATCATCCATTCCCACGGCATTAGATCTCATCTCCGGTACAGGAGGTTCATTTAACGGCATTGGTTTTTTCCTGGCTGGATTTCTATTGGATAGGTTAAGCGAACAATCAATATCCTCTATAACAATGATTGACTTAGAGGTTGTCTTCATTAAAAGCTTGCGAAGCTCCGAGTTGGTGTGAACCTCGGTGAGTTCAAGATCGTACACGTCATACCGGAGGAAATTTGCCATGGCAGCAATCATGCTTGATTTTCCTGTGCCAGGTGGACCATACAAAAGATAACCCCGCTTCCATGCACGGCCAGCTTTCTCATAGAACAACTTTCCATTTGCAAAGGCACAGAGGTCGGCCATGATCTCCTCCTTCCGGGTGGGGTCCATTGCAAGAGTGTCGAAAGTGCTGGGATGCTTGAAAGGTACTGACTCCCAAGGGTGGCCACGTGGGTCCATTCCACCACCTCGAGTGTTGGTGTACAAGAGACGATCTTGGCTCCTGTCATGATCACTTCAAATTAGCTAGTTTGCATTACACATTGAGCTATACAAGCACAGAATTAAATCAATTAATTCTGACCCTATTATTATGACAAGTACAAACATTATACTTCTATCAATATGAATTTCATGTTATATATCTTCATGTTCACCACTATCAGAATAGATATATCAAAAGACAAATTATATGTTCATTTGTAAAAATAGTAAGATACACACTCTCTGTGTACTAAAGTAGACGTACTTTTGAATTATAGACAGCTGGTCCATTCCGCATATTTTAACAATTTTTATGGAGGCCCTAAATTATGATTTGGATAAACATATATACTGTGGGCCCTCAAAAAAAAAAAAACATATATACTGTGATATTATATGATTCAAAGGCATTTGCACAACAAGTATAACCATGTAAAACCTTGTTGCATGATGCTTCAAAACTATAGCTAGCAATCATGTAGCAATTAATTATATGCGCATCTCTAAAGAACACAATCCATGCACCAAATTAATAAATTGTACATATCAACCTTCGTCGTATCTCAGCTGCTGTCTCCATGATATGATCGAGATACTTCGGTAAAAGAGCTGCTCGGTCTTTCTTCCTGATACGCAGAGTGAACCCGCGCTTCTCATCTGGCAACGGCCGCCAGCTAAACGATCCCCCATTCTGCCTCGGAACAACAACATGCTCCCACACGACCGGCTTACCTTGGAACCAATCATCGACCCGATCATTGTTAGAGAGTGTATAGGTAAAGGCAGATGAGTTCACCTGCCGGGTTAGGCTGAGCCGTGTGCCACATCCTGCTGATATGGCAGCTGACTTACTGAGATAGAGCTGCACAGCACTATAGAGTTCGTTTGTGCTGACACCATCAATTTCGGTTATGTCAAAGTACGAATAGGAGGAGAGGAAATTGCGAGTGAGCCGGCGGATTAGGCCGAGAAATACGAGTCGCAATTCGGGTGGGAAGAGTGTGTGAAGGATGCTTGTCAAGAAGGCTAACACCCCCATTAGAGAAGCTAGAGAGGTCCAGTGTTCCTTCATTCTCTCTCTTTCTATCTGAGAATATAGTTTTAATTTCTATTTGGTTTTCTGGTTTGTAGAAAGAGGAAGGTGTGCAGTGCTTTCTTGTTAAATTTTTGGGTTTATCTGTGCAGGAGAAAAGGAAAGTTGGGGGTTTTAAAGAGTCTGGGGAAAATGCTAAAAGTTGTTTGCCTTTTTATTTGGGCCCCTTTTACATTTCCTTCTCTACGGTTTGTTTGTTCAAGCGAAAAAGGGGTAGTGGTCATGACTTCTGGCTTGGCAAAGTGCGAAAGCAACTTGATTTAATTTTTTTGTTTCTGGTTTGGATCCTGTCCGAAGGCTTTAGGACTGAATTCATGTCCAAACCCTTTCCAAGCCGTCTGATCATATCTCATTAGACATGTATATTTGATTAATCCAAATAGATGTTAGTCTCTCTCTCTCTCTCTCTCTGTTAGAAAAATAGAAAGCGCATAATTCGTCCTCACTATTCAATTTTAAAATCAATTCGGTGAGGAATCCCTCATTTTGCAATGCAAATTTCGTCTCTACAGTTATCTTGTGTTGTTCAGCCATTATTTTTTTTTAAGGAAGGTTTCACTACCAACATATTAGTTGCCCTCAAATGCCAACACTTTACTATTAAGTTATTTTTTCAAATTTATAAATTTAAATATTAAATCCAAACCGTTGATCTTATTTAGTTTAACGAGCGATACGTTTTCATATAAGTTTTGTAAATTTTGAAATTTATTTGATACTCGATCAATAGAGTATTGATTTTGTAAAAACTAGATAGTGGCTATTGTTCAGCTATTATCACTATCGATTTTGATGGGTTGTTAAATCGTGCGGTTTGGAAAGAGTTTGGATGAGGCTTTGTTCAACTCCATTTGGACAAGTACCAAATCCTTTTGTCCCCTTGTTTCTAATAAGAACCAAATTAAAAGCAATAGAATGAAAGAGATGGCTGCTATTAAATTTTCCGATATCAATTTTCAAACAATATTCTTTCTCTTCTCCTGTTCCAAAACAAAAGCCAACTCTGTATTTGTTGACTTTTTTTCTAGATAGTCTTGGTAGTACGTGGCTACCAAGTTTCTATATTTGTTTTTTTTTTTTGAAGGAAAGTTTCTATATTTGTTGACTTATTAAAAGAGATGGAGCGTCATTCATACATACAGGGAAATTAAGCAACTGTCCGGTTCAATTCATTATGACCGATTGACATATAATTGGTTCGATTTTCAAAACATTGATTAAGAATTGACATCCGGTTGAATACACAATAGTACAGTTTTTTTTTTTTTTTTTTTTGCTGACTGGCTTCTGGTTAAATCCGTCGAACTAGTTTGACTTTCAAAACATTTTTAAAATCCAATCCGACAGACCGATTTGTATAAGCCGGTTGCAATTCCGGTCGGGTATGAGTCAAGTCATGCTTAATCGAATCGGATGGTGTCAAGTCATGTCTATTTGTCACAAGTGAGTTGTCTATTACTTTCTTTTTTTAAAATATTGTATATTAGGATGTGTTTGGATGCGCAAGAATAAGAAATCAAATAAGAATAAGCTCTAAATTTTTTATTCTTGTAAATTCAAACAATACAAGAATAAGGAATTTGAGCCCTTATACATATTCTAACAAAATTATAAAATTAGAATAAAAAATTTAAACAAGCACGCATTTTAAAATCTTTATTTTTAGTCCTTATTCAATCCCTCATCTAAACAATCCCACTTTTTTCTATATTTTTATACAGAGTTTGATGGATTAAAAAAAAAAAAATGCAAACTACATGTTAAAAAAAAATTGAACAATTTACCAAAAAAATAATGTTTTTAACCTTATTATTTTTTGTCTAAAAGGTATTGAATTATTAAAGAGGATCCAACAGAGCGGAAGGATTGATGAGTTGGGGATTCTGTAGGGCAATACTGGAAATAAAGAGAGTATAATTGAGAATTTCGAGGCAAAAATGGCTGAGTGGTGGGGCATAGGAAGGCAGAGAATCTGTGGGTCATGTCTGAATAAGGGGTTCGGGGTCAGAAGAGAGAAAGGTGGAAGGCAAATCATACAGCAGAGGAATACAAGCATGGAGTGTTCAGTGTTGCAGAACCAAACAGAGAGACCAGAGAACTGATTCTATTCTACTACGTTGAAGTACTAACCAACTTCAATCAATAAACGAATTTACATCCTCTGCAAATTTTTTCATAATCCGAACCGTCCGATCAACTACGGATGTCCCATGATTAATGTTAGACCTGTCGGGATTCGTGAGGCCCGTAAAAATGTATCCGTCAAGATTAGATCGGACGGTTCAAATTAAAGATCTGCCCTCTGTAGATCTTTTGAGGTCTACAAAAAATACTGGTCCATCAATGAACCCCTCTCTTTTCTCTTCATTGCTTTGCGTTTTTTCCCCTTGAAAAAAAATCCACTAATAATTTTATTTTTTAAAAACTTAGCACTATTCTTTAAGAACTGAATACATATACTTGCAGTGCTAAACCCTATCAATCCTTGTTTTTCGAGAGCACAAACCTAACCTGTTAATTCATGTTTTGCAAATACAATACATAAATATTTCCAAGATGCGGGTCATCACGTGTCTTCAATTAATACATATGTCATTCTGATAAGGAGAAAAATATGCATGCAGTATGTGTTATAACTTATAATTAAATCCAAACCCTTCTTATGGAAGCGAGGTAATGAAAGTGAAGTATAGTATGTATTTCCCTTGCTTCAACTATAATCCATTTAATGCTTGGTGATAAAACTTATAATTTTTTTTTAAAACAAACTACTTGGAACATATAATTTTTTTAATCTAATGGCTATGGTTAATCTTTTTAGAGGGACGAATTTCAAACCTAATTAGAGGATTCTTCATTGATATAAGTTGCAAGACTTGGTCTCATCTTTTTCTTAAAAAGATTGATTGTTTAAATTTTTTGAATAGATAGATTTTTTTTTCCACCTTTAGTACTCAGACCGAAATGAATAAAATTTATTGGAAAATTCTTCCATAAATACAAATTTTGAAGCAGACTTTAATCTTATTTGTTAACAATTTGTAATGAATCTTCTTTGAAAATGAGCGACTATGATGAAAACCTGGTTCAAAATTTGTATTTATAAAAAAATTCCAATTTTAATATGTAATAAAGTGAAGTTTAGATCTCCATTACTATTCTTTTTTAAAAGATAAAGACAAGATCACGAATCTCGTTTAAAATACTCACCAGAGTTGTCTTTTAAGAGTAAATAAAATAGTCACTTGTTATTTTGGTTTTAAAAATTTTAATTTATTTTATATAAGAGGATTTTAGTGCCCACATTTTTTATGCCCCTAAATGCTCACATTTCACTATTTCATGACTTTTTCATAAATTTAAAATGTAAACATGAAATCCAAATCATTGATCTTATATTCTATTTAACGAGCGATGCATTTTCATATAGGTTTTATAAATTTTAGAATTTATATAATATTGGATCAAGAGGTAGAAAAAAAATGAATGAATCTTATTAATTATGATAGATTAATTCTAAAACGTTCATGTTTTGATCTTTGATTGAGTATCAAACGAACTTCAAAATTCACAAAACCTATATGAAAATGCATCACTTGTTAAATTGATCTACAGTTTAGATTTGACGTTTACATTTTAAATTTTGAAAAAGTCATGAAATAGTGAAATGTGGACATTTAGGGCACAAAAATGTGAACACTAGAACCCTTCTCTATTTTATATTGCCTTACTACTGTTGTTGTGCGTAATATATACTTGATTTAGATCCACATATACATGTAAATATTATTTCTAATTAATAATGGCAGCATGGACAATAAATTTAGACTTCTAATATCGTTATATATACCTGCTGCCATGAAGACACACAAAAAAAAAAAATAATAAAAAAAAAATAAAAAACTAGAATCCTCCTTTTTATTGTATTGCTGATACAACTGTATTTTTAATGAATATTAATAGTACAACAAACTTGATTAATATTTCACACGCACTAGAAAGTAGTTTTAGAATTTTAAGGATTAAATGTTATGATAATGATTCTTTAAAATTACTTATAATATTTATTGTTTTTAAATAAGAAATTATAGAAATGGCCCCCAGTTATGAACAAGTTGCCGTTTCAATTTCAACTTCCCATCGAGTAAATCAATTATTGTCGATAATTTGAAGATAAGTTTGGACCTGCTGCATCCCTGCATCCCATTATGAACAATAATTTCTAAATCATTATTACTGACAGAAGAGAATCTTTGGCTTTTTTTTTTTTTTTTTTTGAATTACGAATCTTAGGCTTGCACTTTCAAAATAGTCATGACTCATGACCCATGAACTGAATTATCATCAATTATTGATTAATTTCTCCTTTTTTATGATTGGTTGTCATTTTCCCCACAAGCCCAAAATTTTTATCATTCCGATGTACATGTTTTCGACAATAATTAATTTTCTATTTTAGTATTATTATATATATGCGTTTTTATTTCTAGGGGCCGTTTGGATCGCTTAGGAATTTGAGGAATAGCCTATTCCTAGACGAAAACATTGGGAAGTGTATAAATTTGTGAAGATTTTGAATGGTTAGGAATAAATTTCCGCTTAGGAATAGGCTATTCCTCTTTGAAGACGCGATCTTGTGTTTCATCCTTTCTATAAGCATTCCAATAAGAAGTATCAGTACCTACTTCTCAGATGGTCGGGATGATGTTTGAGTATTGCAAACTAAACGAATTTAACTTGAAATAATATATCATCTAGTATTCTCACACTACTAATTTTTTTTTTCTCCAACGCGCTTTGAAACTAACTTTCCAAAAAAAAAAAATGAAGAATATATATTTTATTTCAAAATAGTGTATTTTTCAGACGAAAAAAAATCATTATCTTTAAAAAATTTTCCATTCGGAGTTTGAAAAATGTATCCACAATATTACGATAGTTATCAACAACTCTCAAAATTTGTTCCAATTTTGGTCAATTGGCAAGGACATATATAAATTACCAATCATTCTTTACTTTTAAATGCACATTTTAGGTGAAAAGACATCTGCCTGCCTTAGAATTATCATGTTTGTGCACTCAAAAATAAAGTCTTTGTTTCACTTCAAAAGAATGTGCATTCAGGCTAAAAAATTTGTTTGTTAAAACACAATAAAGTGTGAATTTTAGAGTGGACTAAAAACCATGTATATTCTTATTGTATATTATTATTTGTATATACTATTGCATAACTGTAACACCCACCGACATTGACCAATTTTGACCGAAGTTTGATCAGAATTTGACTTGATGAACTGCTTTGACCATGTGTTGACCGAAGTGAGAAAGAAATAAAATAAAATGTAGCACTTCTTTATCCTGATATGTATATCCCTTTTATACATATACCGCCTTTGACTACCGGTTGACCGAGATGGAAAAAAAATGCAAAACACCATCTGTCCGTATACGGTATACCTTCCACGTGTCTAGCTCCAATATGCAATGATTATTTTAAAATCCATCTCCATCGCCAAGTACCTCAGTTGGTTTATATGTCTTTATATTTTGTTTCATGTAGCAAAAATACAAATTCCTTCTTTTTTTTTTGAATTACCACAAATTCCTTCTTTACCATTCTCCTCTGATAGATTCTTAGTGGCCGAAACCAAATCATGGCAAGACCAAATAAATGATTTTGAAATCCGATTTAAAATTTGATCCGGTCGGCCGTTTGGAGTTCGAGTCTACGTCGCAGTCGTATTGGATAGCTGATTTGATATTGATTTCTGAATCTCTTAGTCAGATAAACGAACTTCTTTATATTTAATTTCGTATTGATTAACTTAATTTAATTATTGTTTGATTTTGATTGGATTTATTTATTGCAATCGTGATGGTATATTTAATATCTGAATTGTGCTATCAGCCGTTGGCAACCCTCGTCGAAGGTGATTCACGTTGCGATAGTAAACCGATTCGTGATTGAAATTGAGTGATTGCATTGAGTAATATTCTGTGGATTAATCTGATCTGATTGAATTTTGTTGTATATTAATTAAGTATAGAGAAGCTGCGTCGTTAAATAATCTGTTACTGAGCGTTGTAGCTGATTCTGTTTGTTTTTCTATTTCGACGTAGGTTGAAGAGCCGTCAGATGGATGCAAAATATATCGTTTTCTTCTCGCGCTCCGAGATCCGTCGGGGCGGGATGTGACAATAACAAGTTCTGTTTGGTTCTAAAGCCTTTTATTTAAATAATAATATTGCACATAAACAAATATATAGTAAAAGTACAATGTAACACTAACAAGTAACAACAAAAGAAAAGTCTAGACTGCATGTGGCCTAGTGGCTCAGTGATAAGAGCACTAGGCTGGCTTCCAAGAGGTCAAGGGTTAAGCCCCGCATGCATCTTTAATTTCAGAAAAAATTGGATGGCAAAAACCTCCCTCTTTCTTCAAAAGAAAAGTCTAGATTAAGAGAAATCTCTTACAATAGTATTTCCACAGCCACAGATGATCCACATTTCCAATTACCTAAAATAAATTGTCATGATTATCTTTTTGTAATTTCACATAAACAAACCCACTCAGCTTTCCTTTTATTTTTTTTGTTTCTTTCTTATCCGAGAAAAAACCGAACTAGCTGTTACGCACAAAGCCTCTCAAATCAATCAGATTCGCTGATATCATTTGCAATGTCCCTCAATTCCAACTTCTTTGACCTCGTCCGTTGTACCTCTCTCTTTCTCTCTCTCATTCTCTCTCCTGTATATAAGTGTGTGTCAGTTTGTCAGTATGTGATCTGCAGCTGCAGGCTCCCTAGGTACTACAACAAGTAATGCTAAGTTCACAAGTTACCTCTCTGTCTGTTATTAATTTATTAATCTCTCTCTCTCCTGTGGCTTTTCAAATTTAAGGAAGTTTGTTGTTAGTTTGTTGACTCATTTAATTGCACCCTTTCTAATCTAAATTCTGTTGGCTCTTTAATACGGTCTCAGCTTGTATTTGTTTTGAAAAAAAAATTATAACAATATGTTTGGAAATTTTAATAAAAATATGCATTTTGAAACTTTGAACTCAATTGTAAAATTACAAAAGTTGGTATTTGGATTTCAAATTAGAAAATGAATCAAGATGAATTTAATTCTACAAGAACTGAATTATAGGCCTGAGTCCGAGTGCTTAGAGAAGGCTAGAAAACAAAAGAAAACCTGATTGGGGTTCACATGTGGGTGTGTTCTGTTGCTGTTCATACTGGGGATAGAAGGCATATATTCTCTCTTCTATACTCGGCATCCAAAGTTGGAAAACCCCTAAATAAACATATTATCTCTTATTTCTTTCTCGATTTGATTTGATTCGATCTTCTCTCCAGCCTGTTCACAGTTTCAACTGCGTACTAAAAGCCAAAAGCTGAGCCTCCCACTCTTCTGGGTTCCAGCCTTCTCAGTTCTCTGGGTTTAATCCAGAGATTCTCCTCCCATTACACTTTTGTTGGTACTTTGATCAATGATCAATAATGATCCATTGTCTTTTTCTTTCCTCTGCAAGATATTTTCTTTAAAATTTAAAGAATTGGACCAGTCCAAATTTTAAATTTTTAAACTAGGTCGTTTGGATGGGCTAGGAATAGTCTATTTTTAGGAATAACTTCTTCCTAGACATAAATCTCTCTCATAAAATTACACACTTTCCAACGTTTTACCCCTAAAATCCTTATTCCTTCCTTATTCCCATACGATCCAAACGAGCCCTAAAAGAGATTATTAGGCCAAATTCGTTTTATTAAAAACCATGTCAGCAGAAAATTGTAACATAATCTTAAGGATAGTACATATTTGACATGCTTTTGCAAAGCATGTTACAAAAAGGTTGCAGACTGTTTTTCTTTTTTGATAGAAAAATATGATGTTTTAGATGTAAAAATAGTACATGTTTGACATTGACAATTTAAAAGCGAATTGATGGGAACTACAAATGGATTTCCAATTGCTTCCATCCTTTCATTATATAATTTATTTATTAATAGTTTAATAGTAAAATATATAATGGGTATTGCAATCATTTATCGTGTTATAGGTCAAAAACGCTAAAACTTGTAAAATTAGAGTTTTTGTTTTGGTATATGAAAATAAAGTGAGGAAAAAAATATGTGAAAAATGAAGCAGGTGGTAATTCTACCAGTTCTCTCAAAAAGAAAAAAACCTGGAAAAATTATCAAAGCACAAAATAAATCACAAATAATCTTTTGATTCCTTTTTACCTCCAACCTTGTACTAAAGTTACTCCAATAAAATAAAATTAGACTTGGAATATAAGTGCATGACAAGGATCTTCCAAATTTTCTATATAAAATATAAATTGATGAATAGGGGTATACGTTGTGGCTGTTAAACAAAACTAAGTGCATAATATCCCCACGGTAGATGGATGAAGGTAACAAAGGGGTACGAGAATCAAAGCTCTTGTGCTCCAGAGATAGATAATCTAGGGACCTACGCATAGACGGAGTAATGACCAAGCAACAGTAAATATTTGATAATGTCCTCAATGGCGCAGTATATTCTTATTTTATTTTTAGTTGTAAAATTCTAATAAATTATTGGAAATTTCAATGTGGTCAACAATTGTTCCATAATCACAGAATTATAGAAAAAAAAATGGAATGTTGTGTTGTAGGATTGGATAAGCAAAGACGATTAATTCATTCAAAGAAAAAACGTAAGAAAAAATAAAAGGACATTTACAGCAAAATATTGGGGATCAGAAGAGTAAATTTCTTCAAAATATTCCAACAATCTGCGTCCGTTGCACTGACGAAAAAACAATAACATAATAATAGCTACAAAGACATCATTTGCACACGTCAATGAATTAATCTTTAATGATTAAATAAATAAAGAATCAAATTCTTTGATAGGCTATATATTTCTCGCGGACTCTGCTTTGACTCAAAAGGACAAAATCTGTGCGTAACTAATTAGAGAAAAATGGGACAAGCTTATAAAAAATAATAAAAGGAATTGTCGTTATCACAACAATTAGGCTTACTTTGTACTACTTGTGGTAGCGCTGTAAATAATGTGCCATTTCGCACATTTTTTTTCCGTTCCGTCCAAATGGAGAAAACGAAAGATGAAAAAATTTTCGTTTATGAAAACGGAAACGGAACGAGAATTTGTAGACGTTACTGAAACGGAACACAAAAATAGACTGAAATCAATAAAAAATGAAAACAGAACAGAAAACAAAATGAAAAACTGTTTCATTTATTGAAACGAAACGAAAACGAAACACGTGTTCTGTTTCGTTGGCTAAAACGGAATGAAAAGAGGGCATTACTTGTGGGATCCAAAAATCTAGGCCAAGCTTTATTTTAAGTAACAACTAGTTCATAGTGCCAAATAATTCGGCACCGTTGGGATTACTATGCTTTCTGCCGATATTTTAATAAGCAACAACAAACCAAATACAATTTTAACATGAAATCATATTTCTTTAAGATTTATATACATACACAAATAAAATAAGCAATCTACCAAATCATTATCACAGGCTACATGGCTTTACTTTTTAGGGTCATGTCGTTCTTATCTAAACTGTCAAGGATCACTGAAGAATGAATTTTTACACTGAAAAGGACGAAAGTGCAATAAAATAACAGGTACATGCAATATGACATCTAATAGAAGACAATTCACAGGAGTAATAATACGCCACATCAGCATTATAGTTTAAGAATAATTAGATTACGGCTATTGAAGAGTTTTTCTGTTAATAAAATGACCGAATAACAAAAAGGAAGATCTGGTTGGATGAGGCTTGGAGAGTAGCAGAATGCCAAGCTCGGGATTAAGCCAGATTTGGACCTGAGAATTGGGTTCAATAAGGATCCTTTAAGGGCAACATCTCTCATATTTAGATCATTATTTTTTTGCATACCAATTCAGATGGGCACCTGGCATATAGAATTATGACAAACATCATGAAAGTATGAACAATATATATATATATTTTTTGAAGAAAGCAAGGGGTCAAGCCCCAAACTTCTTGTATATAATGAACAATACTTAAAATTCAACTTTTTTCATTGCAATAAACTTAATAAACTTTGCAATAAATTAAGTTGATTTAAGCTATTGATTCAGGCTGCATGCTTTGAGTTCTCAACTTTTAAGTAGCTTTTATGGTAAATCATCACTACAGAACAATGGTCAAAATTCTTTTCAATTATACAACTACGGCAATAGCACATGCATTTAATGTTTGCAGCTCCATTTTACCCATGTTTGATTTCCCAGTTAACACCCATTTCATTGATCTCAGATGATCCCAAAGATAATCTTTAGAAATCAATGGCAACAAGAGAATTTTTCTTTATTTGCTCACTCATTAGTCGTTATTATACAAGTTCAATCAATAACCACTATGTAATTTGTCCGAACTGAATTTTAGACGGGTATAGAGTGTAGAAAAATGATACCAAAATCTGAGATTAGATCCTAGGAGGCTCAAGTGACAATTAAAATTAAAGAGAAACTGAAACACATGGATACCTAGACAAGCCACCGCAAAGGCCACACCACTTCTGGATGGATGATGATTTAGAGAGGCTGAGTTGAACTGGGCGAGAATGTCACTTCAAGCAATTGCACATGGGATGTCAATCAGTTAGCGCACACCACCTGGAGGCACCTATCTGACATGAAGCAACAATAAGATAATATAAAATTTGAAATTATACATGTCAAATAATTTTCATTTTTCTTCCCATTTTTTGTTAGGAAAAATCAGCCATATACCCTTCAAATCTTCTCCAATCAGCCATATGTCCTCACATTCTTTAAAATTAGTTATATACCCCTCTAATTATCATTAATATCGCAATTTACCTTTTAATTAATTTAAATGATATATTAATCCAAATAACTCAATTTTTTAAATTTTGGACTAAAATATCCCCACCTTTTCTCGCCATGGTTTCGTGCATCTACATCTATACATCAATACAACATTTAATACAACATTTATGAATTGATATCTATTCATTTCATAAACTGCGAACTATATCCATTTGATAAAGAGACGAAGAATAAACACAACCAGTTTTACTTCGATCTATACATAATTGATAATTGTTTTTGTCTACATACATAAGGCTTGTTTGGGACATAAGACTCACTTTTCTTTTTCTTGATGGATTTCTTTTCTAGCCTACCCCAACTTGTTTGGGACAAAAGGCTTAGTTGTTGTTGTTGTCTACATACATAAGGTAAATAAAAGTTTTAGTGAATATCACGACTAAAGACGAGAACACATACTACGAATGAAAAGTGTCACTGTTTTGCTTAACGGAACAGCTTCGTTTGCAAAAGTGTGGGCTTCAAGATAGACAATTCTAAAGAGAATAGACTCAAATTTTTTGAATATTGATTTGGCCTTGATTTATTTCTGTCCTATTGTATCTTTCCATAGAAAAATGTATTGTTGAGGGTCTGAACAGAAAAGAAAGAGAACGGCAGGACATTTTAGTCCTAAAATTTAAAAAATTGAATTTTAGAATTAAGATATCATTTAAATCTATAAAAAGGATATATAACAATATCAATGATGATTAGAGGGATATATGACTAATTTTAAAAAATAGAAGGGTATATGGCTAATTGAATAAGATTTGAAGGGTATATGGCTAATTTTTCCTTTTTGTTATTATATGTAGCCTTTTGACTGCTGAATTATTATTATTGTTATTAACAATTATAACATAGGATTAAACATTTCAATTATGAATCTAACCTTATTATTGTGTTCTCGCCAGTTCCAATGGGGACCTGTCCTTCAGCTAGCATTGTCGTTCTCTCAGCATCAGCTTCACAGAAATCTACACCGGACATTACAGTGTCCTGCATTGATTCCACTATAAACCAAAGGTTTATATGAAGCTCAATTACAAAGTATCAATTCGCTCTTTTTGTGCGTCTATGGTCAGATTTCCATTGGATTTGGACCAAGAGCTGTAGATCGCACAAACAAAATCTGCCATAGAATACAGGCCTGCCAATTGAAACCACTACGAATATCATTTTCTTACATTTCTAATTTGGTTTCAATTTTTTAGTTGAATTAGGAAAATAGAGCTCTAATATTGAATTGCTGCCTAGATCAGCACGAAATTTTCTCACAATTTGATTGGTTTCAACTTTCAAGTCACGCTTCTCACTAAAATATATATTATACATGTAAATGGCCGCACCTTCAGGCTGAAATTGGAACCTATTTGAGACCAAACCCCAACGACACTATACTCTATGGATCAATTGTCCAGAGTACATGCATGCGATATTAATATTATTGAGTCCACCAACTTTACATTAAAAATAGACTATACCAAGTCTTGTGTCATTAGTTTTATCATCTTTATTGCTATAGCTATGAGCATAAGTGCTCAAACAGGATAAAGATTTTGGGTAATTTGCAGAAAATAGTGTCGGAGGATGGCTGCATTTTGATTTTTGAAATGCAAGATAATATTCATTTTAACAGCATAATGGAAAAATTCCCCTCAATTCTAATAAATTAAACATATTGTTTTGCAGAGTAAATATCAAATTAATTCATTAAAGAATGTACTCTACCTTGCTGTTATTCACCACTGATGGTGGTAAGTTCATCCTGGTGTATACATTGGTGTAGTGTCATTGTAGAAGCTAAATCTTGGTAGCTAAAAATTAAATAAAGTTACATAATAATAAACCATCTACTTAAAAAATAAGAATAAATTAGATTTTTGGATGTCAAATACATATTGGTTGCCACTAGCCAGAATTAACTTGTCTCACCAATAGTAGTCACACATCTTAATGGGGACGTGTTATCCTGATTAGTATGCCAAACAAACAAGTACCTATCTATGTCCGGACAACATACAGGTAGCTCATGTTTCGTACCACACCTACCACTACCGCTTGTGTACTTCTATAGCAACTAGGAACCATGTGGACTTTGCTTGGATTTTCCTAGACCTAAACCTTAAGGGTGACTTGTCTGGTTCAATCTATCACTCCAACAAATAAAATAATAAGCAGAGGACACATACATCATCTGTAAGCACCAAATTTGCTTTGAAGGATCTGATAGTACCTGTGTCCTCCCAGTAATCATTAAATAGGAAAGCCTGCATATAGAATGTATTAAAAAAAATATAATTTGGAATTTTGGATTAATAATATTCCATTAAGGGTTTAATGGAAACCATATTGAAAACCAAGCACAATATTCTATTTCTAGTATACAATAACCACCATCAAATAATCAAACCTCATTCACATTACAATTACAATATGTTATGTTTCTAGACCTCATTTATATTTCTAGTGTAAATTAGACTGTAAAAGAAAAAAAAAAATACATCTCATATAAACTTGTGGGTTAGAATTTAAAACATAAAATGGACCTTAACAAGGCATTCCTTTATAGATGTGGGTATGATTTCAGATCCAAAATCATTCACCATTGGAAGCAGCCCTGCAAATTAATATACATATGGATAAAGTCATTGAAAACAGTGTGTCTACTATCTGGTTGTCTCGAATTTCTGCCAAAAAAAAAAAAGAACTAAAAACTGAACTTCACCTTGTAATTTGGAAAGTAATTGAAGCGATCACTGTCAGTATAGCTGAAACCCAAGAAACAGGAAGCAATACAATAGAAAACTTGGAAATGGAAAGTGGGAAACAATGGAACTTCCTTTTCCAGATAAATTTATACAAATTATTTCATATGCACTGAATTACCACATAAATATACCGCATACAAGGGTATCAAAAGCAAAAGTAGAACCAACAGATATGACTAGCAGATAATCAACTAGAATTAAACCTAACAGGCAGAGGAACCCTTGAGGCCCTCATTGTCGAGAGTATCAGAATGTCATCCTCATGGAAATGCAACTCATCCACCATTCAAACTCCACGTCAGAATCAGCTCCTGGATTCACCTGTAAAGAGAGGGCAAATATTGGGTTATATCTGATCTCCTTGCATGCCATATATTTATTACCCGACAAAAACAAAGGAGGAAAATACTAGCAGGGTTAAGTACAATAACATGATACTTTGGTTTAAACCAAAAATAGATAAAAACAAACAGCACTGTTTAACTTGACATCAAAAGGAGGTAAATGACAAGTAGTCCTTGCTGGAGAAACAGCAAATTGTTGGTGCCACACACACATATGCACTAGAGATGTAGCCAATGTCAAAAGGTTAGTCAAATAGGTATGCGTGGGCAAATGTTTCAGGCAATGGCGTCGAGACTAGAGAACACAATCATCAACAAATTTGTTTAAAGTTCATGAATAACATATGCATACCAAGCTGTACTGTTTTCCTAATCGTTGCCATGTTCATATCGATGAACGATTTTAACAAATACGAAAAAGAAAGGTGATAAATCTATTCAAGATTACAGAACTAAATACTGTTTGCATGCTTCAGAATTTGTAACTATTGGATGTATGAATAGATCAAATCATAACAGAGAAATAATTCTTAAATTTTTCATACCAACTGTATTTAATTTTAGCACCGGACACAATGTTTATGTCATTGTTCTTACTAGAAAACAGTTTTTAACCACATGAAACAAAAACCAGATAATTATCCCTCTTATAAATGATAATGAGATAAAATATAAACAACAGGAATAATTAATTTATTGAGTAATGCAATTAAAGAACAACTCCTAGCTTTAGCCAAATATAATGAAACAAGATTTAGGCGTGCACATGAAGTGTCCTTGTACTCAAACAATAGTCAATAGATGAGGATTGCCTATAAAAATTCAATCTTAACATACCCACTCAGGCTTTAGTTGAATCAAACAAACAAAAACTACTTACACAACAACAATTTGAATTGGTGGAAGTATGTAGAAGCTATATCAGCCTCATATCTAATGACTACAACGCGCTAAGCTAGTTTGATGAACATTACATAATACAAAAGTTCTTGAATAAGGGTGTGGTGTGAAAAAGTTGTCCATTAGGTTCTAAAACAAGAAAAAGCAATGCATACATGCTCAATAGAAATTGTTGGATGTAAAACAATAAAAAAAAGCAGTAAGCTACATGGGTTTGAAACCAATATTTGACTTGAATGTTCCCCATAAATATTTGTCTGTTCAGCTGGAACTTAACTATTTATCTAGCATCTCAGGTAGTAGTAAATACATACTTAATCTCACTTAGCTTATACAGAAGCCATACATCAGACACAGAACACTAAGAGTTACACAGTTGTACTATCAGATTTGGCTGAATAGGTTACCGTTAGCTCTTTGAAAATAAAATCAGGCCAGTAATTTCAATTAGAAAAACAAAGTGGAAAAATCTTAATAAAGTTCTCTCGATCACACTTAATTTCGCCAAAATTACTAAACTCTAACTAAAATTTTGCAGCTAACAGCACAAAACAAGCAAATCGAAAGCACAGGCGGAGAAACTTACCGAAATAACTGAAGTTGGTCCCAGACAATCTAAACCGTCAAATAAAACTGATAGGCCGATGCGGGACCTCAAGACTTAGAAGCACGTTTCGACCTTTTATATCAGGTGGACTGGGCTTTAAGAAAAGGGCTCTCAATTATCATGGGCTTCTAATTTGGGTACACAGGATGTGAATTCGGGCAGTTCTTAAAGAATTTTATTGTCATCGTCAAATAATGCCGGTGTGATATTCACCGTCAAATAAAAAAACATCCAAAACATCTACCATCACCAGAGATAACAAAATGGACTTTTTGGGAGCTCCGACCTTGATTTTTCGCTCGCTGACGTCATTATTTTTCCGTGATGATGTCATCATTTTTTTTTTCTAAATTTTTTTTTTGCACGCTGACATTATCAAATGGACGGATTTTTGTGTTCAGTTAGATACGTTAAGGGATGAGTTAAACTATTTATGTGTTCAATTAGATGCAGTGATAATATGAAGTTTTAAATTTTTGTGTTCAGTTAAACATCTCAAGATGTTAATTACATGAATTATGTGTTCAATTAGATGCATCTCAAAATTGAATTTTCGTATTTTTGTGTTCAGTTAAGCACATTAAGGGATGAATTTAAAGTGTTTATGTGTTCAGTTAGTTGCAGCAGAAATTTAATTTTGTAGTTTTTTGTGCTCAGTTTAACACATTAAGGGATGAATTTAAAGTGTTTATGTGTTTAGTTAATTGCAGCAGAAAATTGATTTCGTAGTTTTTGTGTTCAATTAAACTGGTTAAGGGATCAATTAAAATTGTTTATGTGTTCAGTTAGATGCATCTGTAATTTGAACACCGATCATTTATTAAGAATAATATCCATTATTTCAACAAACTGAACAATTCTATTAATAATAACATACATTAATAATAACACAAATCCTACACAATTTTAACCACTACAAGCTAACACAATTCATCTACTCCTTCGATTTCTTCCGCACAACTCTTCTCGCCCTGTCCTATAATTCCTACACAATCAAAATAAAATACAATTAAAACCAATTACTAATTAAGTGCTCTAATAATATTTATTCCTTTCAGGTCATGTGAAGTTTTAAAAAATACATAATGAAACAAGATGATCCCTTAGAATACTAACTTAACACATATGATGACTAACTAATGCATTAGAAAAACTAATATAACACTAATATTTGTTTAACTGTTGGAAGCACAGAGCAGAGATCAAATAACCACCATCATAAAACCAAATGACTTTAATACCTCACAAAAACTTACTAATGCACTATTGAATGGAAAAAACTATATTCCTTAGGCAAAATCAGCCAAAATAACTCTCAAAGGCAAGGGGCCGCTCAATTATATCAACGGAAGTAGACCGAGACCTACAGATAATGCTCAAGCTCAAGAAGATTGGGACATGATCGATAGCCAAGTGATGACTTTGATCATGAACTCCCTTGAGCTAGGCCTATCTGAGACCTTCTGCTACTGTGAGACAGCACAAGAACTGTGGCTGGCCATCGAAAAACAATACAGCAATCAAAAGAGCCATTTACAGATTTACCTGTTAAGAATTCGAGCGTCTACGTAGCGGAAGTTAGATTTTAGGTTCGAGGAGGCATGATTCAAGTGCAACTGCACAAGAACTATGCCCCCTTAGGGCTAGTCAGCACGAGGATATCAAAATAACTCAAATACAAGTGAACACGAAAATTTAACGAGGTTCAGCACCAACTTGGTGCCTACGTCCTCCACACACACGCACACTTTTTCTATTATTATCTGTTAATGTCTGAGATACATGTTACATGGAGAAGATGAATATTAAATAGGAAACTATCCTATAGAGACACACATCTCTTTCCAATTATTTTCCATTATTTCTTTTTTATTTCTTTACAATTTTGTTTCCTCACACAAGGAAACATAGCCCCTGGACGTGCTAGCCTTATTTCCAAATTAAGGCAGCCTAGAACCTTCCTTCTATCACCAGAGATGCGCCATTCTGGGTACCATTCGGCTGGACCCTAGCCGAACACCAGGCCGAATGCCCTGTTCTTGATCTCTCGTGGCAGCACACACTGCAATACTTCATGTTTTAACACTCCCCTCAAGTTGTACAACTTGTAATGACAACTTTCCAATTTTATCTTAGTAGTTTAGTGCCACGCATTCGATCCATAACTTGATCTTCTGCAGCACTTTCTCACATTACCATTTCAAGCATGAAATTGCAAAAATAACCCAAGAATCAAGAGACATACCCGAGCTGATCTGGCATGCCAGAGCCAAATACTAACTTCTCATCCTCCGCTTTAGAACTGCTCTCTCTTGCTTCACTGATCCCTCGTCAAAGCTCAGACGAAGGCAAGGCGACCAAGCGGCCGCCGTCGGATCCATGCACGCATGAGGAGACACGGAGAGGAGGCACACAGCAGAGGAAGGAGGTATAACGATGGCCGAAGAAGGCGGAGAGAGGTGGAGGCGAGAGACCAGTCGAAAGATCCGATGGCGAGAGGCGATGAAGGTGTTGGGATCAGAAAAAAATGCGGCTAGGGTTCATAGTGAGAGAGATGTTTAAATACACTGGGCCAGTTGCTGGATCCATAAAAAGCCTATTTGGAGTCTGTGGATGTTTGGATGCTATATGCTTGGATGGTATATACCAATTACCAAATAATTCTCTCCCTATTCATACTTCCAACCTTTCCTTTCCTTACCTCCAAAATCCTGGGAAATTGATTACTGCCATCTGTAGTTTTGCCATCACTTGTCATCGCTAAATAAAAAGTGAACACATAAAATATACACAGTGAACATATATAATGATCAAAGTGAACACATACAAACAAATAAGTTGAATATGTATATAAAAAACTGAATTAGTGATGATAACACTTATTTGTTTGTAAGTGTTTACTTTGATCATTATATATGTTTACCTTGTCTATTTTATGTGTTCACTTTGTGTTTAGCGATGGCAAGTGATGGTAAAACTGCAGATGACAGTTATCATTTTTGAAAACCTTGTCCATTTTATACTGTATGTATTTGTTTACTTTCAACCGAAGCATAAATATGATTCCAGTAAAAGGTTTAGATTCTAAATTACAAGCAAACCTAGCTCCAGAAAGGACTACATTGTAGGAAGTCATAGGTGTGCACAATTTTAATTTTTATTAAAATTAACAGTAATTAAAGCAAGCACAAACATATCAAGATCTAGTAGTTGACATTTAACACAAGGAGGGAAAATAAATTCTGTACCTCTTCCAAAATAGCAATTGGAAAGCTCGACCACGGCATAGGAGGCGACGGCGTGTTCGTCTTCTCCCCTTCTTCTCCATTCTTAGGTCCACCAAAAGAATTAACCACAACCTAAAGGTTTGTGCTAGCAAACCCAAGGTCAAAGCTAATCTTAGTGTTTTCCTTAATTAATTCATCAATTAATTTGTGGGAACACTAAGCTCAACACATGAGCACCAACATAGAAGCAAGGAAGAGAGGTCGTCAATGGAGAAAACCAATTTTCTCCATTAATGGAGGTGGCGGCTAGAGGAGGAAGAAGGGAGGCAAGAGTTAGGGTTAGGTTTTGGCTCATATAAGGAGTCATCTAATCCCAACATTTTTGGGACAAAAATAACCCTCCAAGGTCGGCCATTCTATGGGCCAAAATGGACTATGCAATTTTGTTAATTATCCAATTAATTCAATTAATTAATGGATTCTCTCATTTGCTTTCAAATTGGACTCAATTAGGCTTATTAAATTAAGCTTATACTTTTAATATAATTCACACAATTATAGTAAAGTATGTTGGACAAAATTAATTATTAACTTATTGATAATTATTTTAGGATTAACATATGTATTATTTTATTTCTATATGATCCTTTTGATTTAATTAATTATAACGGTTCGCAACGGTACATAATTAATTAATCAACTTATCATATTTTTACATTCACCAATGCAAACAAATAAATAATGCACTGTATGGTTAAAACTTTATTTGTGTGACCCTCGAGAATTTATGTCACGGTGGCCAAGAAAATTAAATCGTTATTTATTTCCAATAATCATAAGCGGTATCTAGCAACACGTTATGATTTCCAATTAATATAAATAAATACTGTACAATTACAACATTTCTATTTCAATCATGCATAAAAAATAAAGTATTTCTTTGTTTTCAATCTTATGTCACATGATATCATTGTATAATCCAAGATAGGAATGTGTCATTCTTGCATATTATACATTTTTTGATCTAGAGTTGATTGTACAAGTTAGCCAAACAATTCAACTCCATCAAGGGACGCCTAATAGATATCATCACTCACTAGGTATACTAATGAGGGACATACGGTTTTCTTGATGAACAACTTTTTCCCGCACAATTCAAGAGAACATAAATAAAGTCTGTATAGCAGCTCTTATCAGGAATCAACGTTAGACGATATTTATAGAACCTATCATCATGTGAAAAAGTTCAAACTTAGAATCAAACTCACATGAAAGAAATAATGATACATAACACAATCCATATATTTATTTCATTGGATCAAGTCCTGTGCTATGTTCCAGTAACATACACATATGCAATTAAGTTGGTAACTCCTTACCTATGATTTGTAGAACTTAATCATCACTTAACTTGCATACTAATCTTTTATGATAATTAATGTTCCTTGTTAATTATTAAGATTATGGACGGTTTAAATTTATTATTGTCATTCTAATGAATGATTTACAGAGATCTACAATTCAGATCCTCAACTTGAATGATATGTCAATAATAAACTCTATGAACAAATAATCAAATATCATCAATAACATAAACTAAAATTAAATCATTAAAATATTAACTTCTATGATATAACTCCAATATATATTACCCCTGTATTATCCTAATTACCAGTCATGTCAACATAACAAGTCATCTAATGACTTCACTCTTGTTAACGTCTCGATTTGGTTATTGGTTGGTTCTGTTCCAATCGAATTAAAAATGACAAAACCAAAATCTTTACTAGTTGCATCAGTACAAACAGAAAATCCTAGACACATGAAACCAAAGAATTGAAGCACAAGTCCTTTTATGACAGGAACATATATAACTTATCTCGTATGGTCAAATATTTAGCCAATGTAGCATTAATATCAATCAATTCTTATTTCAATGCATTTTATTAATTGCTTTCGAAATTAGAAGTAAATTAACAATTTGTGAAAAAATTGAATCCAAACTGTTCCTTTTTTTTTTTTCACTAATTCGTATGTAAAATTCCACACATTCACCAGATTTTTTATCCATTAAACCGCTGTTGTCAAAGAATTCAATTTCACAAAGTTCTGACAATCTGATTGGTGTATTCCTTCTAGTGTTTGCCAAGTTCGACATCAGAACTTAAGGACAAGTATGTGGAAAAATATATGTAACATATTGCAAAAATAAAATAATACAACTTAATAAGAAAAATACATATCAACAATACAAAACCATACAAAATATTAAAATTAAATAAAAACATTTAAAATGTTAAGAGATATTAAAAATATATTAATAAAATATTCAAAGCACGTACAAAAAAGAGGAATGGCTAATAAGATCGATCTTAGTATCATTCATTGAAAGAACGATATTGCGAATCTATTATTAAAATTTGGATTATTTAAGTAATATTTCCGAAATTTAATAATATTTTTAATTTTTTCGGCAGCTAAACGAAATAAGACCCCACTCAAAAGGCCTAAAATGAGCCTACCGCAACCCATCTCCCTGTTTTAAAGTTAAACAGTCCAAAACCCAATTTTGTTTATTTTAATTAAACAACTTTCTTGTTTAGAATGGAAAAAAAAAATTGCAACAATAATCTTAAGGTAATACAACTTTAAATATTTTTTGTGTTCTTCACAAAACTGATTACATTATAAATTTTTTTTATTTGTATAGTTTTTTGATGTTTTGAAGAAAATTACTTGTGCACAAAATTTGCTGAATATAATATTTTTTTTACAAATATTATTTTATTTTAAAATTATATTGTCTTCTTCAGTATAACTAGAAAGAATGACTATTGAACTAAATTAAGCCAATCGAGGCAGTTATAAAAAAGTTAAGATGCTTTGTAATTTTAATTCGTAGGCATACAATTGGGAAATAAAATTGTCATATATCTATCTTCCAGTAGTTTCATAGAAAGTTCTTAATCATTTAGAGAGTTAATTTCAGTCATGTAATAATAATTTTCTGACAACATAGCCGCAATAATGAGTTCCGTAGTTTTTTTTTTGATAAGCTAGGTAGCGACCACCAAGACAGAATGAGTTCCGTAGTTGATTAATTAGAAAATTGATTGATTGAGAATTTTCTTTAGATGAACTAATTCTAATCTTCTTGTCGACGCGCGGGTGTCTATGGCTTGGGCCCTTTTTAAATGACACGATGCACGCTATAGAAATGAATATATAGGAATTATTCTCCAATCTCCATCTTTGTTTGGTAGAACCTTGGACTTGTTCCTCAACATTTCCATGTTGTAATTAATTCAAAGATGTTAACTGCAATATTTAATTAACAATTTAAAAGTCAAGGTTTCAATTTTGGAGTTACACAATACTCTATAGCTTGGCTGTATATATAGTTGAACTGTAACTTTCGTTCTCTTTGATTAGTCTTTTTTATAGTTTTAGTTCTCTTAGGTTCCTAATTGCTCTTTTCTTTTTTTTTTTTTGTAAATAATTTTTTCTAATAAAATTTACCGGTGTGGTACTTTACCGCCCGATCCTAAAAAAAAAAAAACTTTCTTACACATGATATTAAATTTAAAATGTTTGTTAGTCTCTTTCATTAGTGAATATATATTTACGGGTGAAAAAAATTTCTCCACTGATATTTGATGAGTAGTATACTTTCTCTTTACGATAGATAAGGTAGCAAAATCAGACCCGACTCGATGCAAAATATATATTGGAAAAATCCAATTTAACCCAGACTCGATATAAATTGATCTGACTCGACTGGTCATCCATGCAAATTTAAAATTCATCAGTACTTTCTTGACATTTTAGAGTGATAAAATTTGACTCAAGAATCAACATCAAAATAATTTGTCCGAAATAATAAAAAAATTAAGATGATTCACAATTAATCCAATCCATTCCAACACAATCCGACCCGTGATCCGACGATCGACAATTTTCTGAATGGCTTCAAGTCCCCTTCGCTGATCTGAGTAATGAAGTGACTAGAGACCCAATAATTGAATTTCAATTTCTCATGCATTATTGTAGTTGTTTTCTATAATTAACTTGGTAAATATCTGTGTGCTAAACGCAGTAAACCACATATATACACCATTTATTTTGACCAGACACATGTAAGAAACGCAAGCTGTATATAGTAACACTTATAAGATCAATTATCAGATTGGTAGCCTCTGTCAAGCGTTTCTATAAAAACAAAGATTATAAACCAGAATGTTTAGTAGGTAAAGAAAATAATTACTTTATTGGAACTTATAACGTATGATATAATGACTAGCTATAGGCAATAACTAATATTTGTATTTCTTCGATTAACCGGTCGAAACGTTATGCAAAAGATACACATGCAATATAATAAAAGTTTGTGCTGATTTTATCATTATAAATATATAAAACGAGATTAATTCTGAAGCTCTTCAAAATGTTTTGACTTGCCAAGGTACAAAGAAATTTAAAATAATGCAACCCTTTTGTCTTTCTATATATATAATGTTTCATGCGACGAATCATAAAATTTATTTTACTATTGAAAAGGCTTTTAGTTTAAAATAAATATATATTTGTGTCAGTATTAATTTTGTTGAAAATATAATTTTAATAAAATTATTATATTCTTAATGTATAGTTTCCTTTAGACTAGATTAATTTGTAATGTTTAAAAGATTTTTATAAAATATAACTGCTAGTTAAAAATATTTAAATAGAAATAATGTTCTTAAGATTATTTAAGTTATGAATTTTCGATGGATTAAACCTCCTGATTGACCAGGATATTTCTAATTCCTTTTTGACATTTCGTAATTGATTAGAAGGAAGTTGCGTATATATGATCTAATGAAACTCCTTCCAATACCGACCCCACCAAAAAAAAAAAAGAAAGAATCCTTAAGCAAAAATATTTACTGTAAGCTGCAATTTATTATTCAAATAAATCAACTTCTCATCTATGGTAAGCTATATTTGCGAGGAATTGGAAATTTCAGAATTAGTTGAGTCGAATGATAGGTTATTGTTAAAGTTTTCTGGAAAAAAGCAATCAAGGTTTGACACTTTGACTGCCTGCTTTCACTAAAGCAAAATGAGTAAAACATAGCATCCAAAAAAAGAAAGCATAAAACCAACACAGTCTAATCGAAAACAAGCTTCTAATCCAAAAAAAATAAAGAGAAAGACAGACAATCACCGAAAAAAAACAAAGCCTGCAGGAACCTAGAGGAACAACAAAGCCTGCATCAATCTAGAAGATCTTCATCAGACTCATCATCAGGATTTAAATAGCGACGCTATGAATCGCAATAGCGCCGCTACAGCGGTACGACTTGGTAGACCGCTACTATGCGAAACTAAAAGTGTCGCTATAGCGGTGTTCATTGGTATATAGTAATATTACTTAAAACTGTATTTATTTTTTGGCTTTTTATTTCTTATGGTGGCTATAATAGTAAAAATTAGCAAAATATAGATGCATTATAATGGTATTTTAGAGAAATATAGCGACACAATTTATTACGTGCTAGTATAGAATCAGTATTACGAACATATCTTGGGCATATAAACTCCGGCTGACTTGATCCAATATTAAGTACAATGAGATTTGTCTATTGCAATAATGGATTGTAAAGTGTATGTGTTAAATTTAACTATTATAACATGCATATAATTTAAGATGATATTTAATTTTTAATTAAAAATATGTTTATGATGTAATAAATATGTACATTTGTTCATGCCCGTTATGATCCCATAGCGGCCGCTAAATGACCGCTACCCACTATCCGCTATGACATGAGGTTGTCCGCTACCAACCCACTATCCGCTATTTAAATCTTTGCTCATCATCATTATCAAGCTCATGCAGAGTCTGAACCTGCTCATCTAGGAGAATCTCAATGTAGCTATTATCTCCTGCCTCAGGGATGCTATTAGGATCCTGAAAAGATCTAAAGGATCTTTCCTAACCAGCCCGTTTGCCTTGAGAAGAGTTTAGCATTGGGAGAGAGGGCTTGACTTTCTCTGCAGCTTCAATAGCAGGTTGAGCAGTTTCCTTTGTTTAGCTCCGAAGTCCGGGCTCTGGATTTTGCTCTTGTGTTTAGACTTGGAGAGTCCAGAAAAAGATAGGGTTTTCGGGGATTGGTGGGCCATTTAGGAGGGCTAGGGACTGTTGCAGCAGGAGGAATGTGCTGCAGAATATTGTTAAGTTAAAAAGTCATAGAATCGAACTGCATTTAATTGATTTTAGCAGGCTGGTTTATTATACATGTGTAAGGAAGTCTAAGTTTTCAAATTTTTATGCTAATTAACCATTTAATTAACAATCCAAACGACATAGACCTCGATGGATCTAGTCCAAGCATTCACACACAAGAGATTGAGAATAGAAATGCTACCTCTCTTTGTATCGCAACAAAGAGGTTAGAATCCATCGATGTCGAGGTTGCACGCACCACCAAGTCGCTGGCGGCCTCGAGTCCACCAAGAGCTTAATCACAATCTCAATAGTTGTGCTAGTGACGAGAGATTGAGTCTAAACCCTTCCTTCCTTTGCGAATTAATTCCTTTAATTAATTGTGGAAGAGGGAGGCTCAACACATGAGCAAAAGAGGGAGATGAGGTGGTGGTGGCGCCGGCCAAAGAGGGAGAGGAGAGGTGGTGGAGGCGGCTACAAGAGAGGAGAGAGAATAGCTAGGGTTTGAGCCTCAAAGAGGGGTCTTATATAGAGCTCCAACCCTAGACCATAGTTCCCCAAAATTACACTAATGCCACCTACCTACCTCCATATATGGCCGGCCATAATAAAGGCCTATATGGGCCACCTAACCTCATTTGTTGGATCTCTAATTACTTTAATTAAATCCTCCTTTATTTGCTCTTTAATTGGGCTATTCATTTCTAATTAAATGGTGACCCAATTAATTAATATAACCATATTATATTAAATGTGTTGAACCAAAATAATTATATAGGGTTTAGATAATGCATTAATTTATTTCTATATGATCTATTTGACTTAATTAATTATAACGGTTTGCAACGGTATATAATTAATTAATCAACTTATCATATTTCCACAATACACATTATTGTGGATAAATAAATAATGCACTGTGTGATTATAACTCTATTTGTGTGACCCTTTGAGGATTTATGCTACGTTGGCCATGGAATTAAAACGCTATTTAATTCCAATAATCATAAGCGGTATCTAGCAACACGTTATAATTTCCAATTCGCATAAATAGTGTACAGCTACAATATCTCAATCCTGCATAAGAAATAAAAGTATTTCCTTGTCTGATTGTTATGTCACATGATATCATCGTATAATCCAAGATAGGAATGTGTCATTCTTGCAGATTATACGTTTCTTGATCTAGAGATGATTGTATCAGTTGCTAGCAAACAATCCATCTCCATCAAGGGGCCCAAACAGATATCATCGCTCACTAAATAAATTAATGAGGGACATACGATTTTCTTGATGAATAACTTTTTCCCGCACAATTCAAGAGAACATAAATAAAGTCCGTATAGCAGCCCTTATCAGGAATCAACGGTAGACGATATTTATTGAGCCTATCCTCATGTGGAAAAGTTGAACCATCTCAAACTTAGAATCAAACTCAAATGAAATAAATAATGACATATAACACAATCCGTATATTTATTTCATTGGGTCGTGTCATGTACTATGTTCCATAACATATACATATGCAATTAAGTTGGCAACTCCTTACCTATGATTTGTGGAACTTAATCATCACTTAACTTGCATACTAATCTTATCCGATAATTAATATTCCTTGTTAATTATCAAGATTACGGACCTTTTGGATTTATTATTGTCATTTAATTATAAATGAACTACAGAGATCTACAATTCAGATCCTCAACCTAAATGATCTGTCAATAAATAAATCAAGGAATAAATGATCAAATATCATCAATAATATAAACCATAGAAGTAGCCATATAATGATTGGCTCCTAGGACATAACTCTAACAAAATGTTCATATCAATTTCTTTTATAGATAAGATGGGGGTCAAACCCTCCAACGTTTGTGAGATTTTAACTTGTTATGTTCAAATCGATTATATTTAACCATCGATCGAATCAGTAAGTTAAGTTGTGAGATTTCTTTCTTTTGCTTGTTTTCTAGTTTAACATTTCCGTTGATGCGAGAGCAAACGACGGATAAATCAGGGGGCGATGGCACGGTATTTGGACCGTACTTGGCACCCAAAACATACTCAAACCAACAAATTATTTAATAAATTACTATGTTTTTCCAGGATTTGGTTCTGCCGTCGTTTCGTCTCTTCTCTGTACAGGTTATTGTAATTCTGGAGTTATTGGAGCTTTTAGATGGATTCCCGGTGTCTCCCGTGCGCTAGACGACTCATTCCTAGCATTAGAGGCGATTTTCAGTACTCTGTTTGGACCGAATGACATCCTGTTCGGTCCGAATGGCACTGTCGCCGGCAGACCTTGTCAGACCACACTCTCTCTCCTCCGTTCGGCCCGAATGAACACCTGTTCGGTCCGAACAGATCACCGCCATGACTCATATGGAAGGTTTTTCTAGATGGCAACTCGTGATTTTGGCATGTTTTCTTACCTTGGAGACCAGGCAACCTCCCAAGACACCAGAAGACTAATATAAAAGCTCCCTCACGCCTGAGGAAGGGTATCATACATACCATATCCTAATTCCACCTTTCCAAAGACATTTTCTCTCTCTCTCACCATTAGAGATCATCAAGGCTTGATTCTTTTAAGCGACGGCAGCAAAGAGACAGGCTAGACAACCATCCTGCAACACCCCACTGCCTAGAGATCATAGTTAGAAAGCATTAAGGAGTATTTGGCTTTATTTCTCTATGTTTTTATCTTTTGATTCCATAGGCTTGTATCTCTACTGTTATTTACTATTTGTTGTGTGTTTTGCTACTATGTTAGGCTAGATATTTATGTTATCTTAGGATTAGGGAAGTAACTTGATGTTTGGATGATGTTTATTTGATTTGCTGTGCTGTGCTGTGCTGTGCTATGCTTTGAGATTTGTTTATTGAGAATTATATCTTTTACTTGTGTTAAAATACTTGTTGAATCTCTAATTATCTTCTAGTTGAACAACTGCATCTAGTTAGTCTAAGTTAGGATAAACAAGTCAAGTTTAATTCAAGTACTTGGGATAAATTTGTTAGAGTTATGTCCTAGAAACCGATCATTATATGGCTACTTCTATGGTTTATGTTATTGATGATATTTGATCATTTGTTCCTTGATTTATTTATTGACAGATCATTCAGGTTGAGGATCTGAATTGTAGATCTCTGTAGTTCATTTATAATTAAATGACAATAATAAATCTAAAAGGTCCGTAATCTTGATAATTAACAAGGAACATTAATTATCGGATAAGATTAGTATGCAAGTTAAGTGATGATTAAGTTCTACAAATCATAGGTAAGGAGTTGCCAACTTAATTGTATATGTATATGTTATTAGAACATAGTACATGACACGACCCAATGAAATAAATATATGGATTGTGTTATGTGTCATTATTTATTTCATTTGAGTTTGATTCTAAGTTTGAGATGGTTCAACTTTTCCACATGAGGATATGTTCAATAAATATCGTTTACCGTTGATTCCTGATAAGGGCTGCAGTACGGACTTTATTTATGTTCTCTTTAATTGTGCGGGGAAAAGTTGTTCATCAAGAAAACCGTATGTCCCTCATTAATTTATTTAGCGAGCGATGATATCTGTTTGGGCCCCTTGATGGAGATGGATTGTTTGCTAGCAACTGATACAATCATCTCTAGATCAAGAAACGTATAATCTGCAAGAATGACACATTTCTATCTTGGATTATACGATGATATCATGTGACATAAGAATCACACAAGGAAATACTATTATTTCTTATGCAGGATTGAGATATTGTAGCAGTACACTATTTATGCGAATTGGGAATCATAACGTGTTGCTAGATACCGCTTATGATTATTGAAATTAAATAGCGATTTAATTCCATGGCCAACATAGCATAAATCCTCAAAGGGTCACACAAATAGGACTTTAATCACACGGTGCGTTATTTATTTATTCGCAGCAGTGTATTGCGAAAATATGATAAGTTAATTAATTAATTATATACCGTTGTGAACCGTTATAATTAATTAAGTCAAGAAAATCATATAGAAATAAATTAACGCATTTGCTAATTCCAAAATAATTATTAATAAGTTAATAATTAATTTTGTTCAACACAATTTAATTATAGGAATTAAATAGAGTTTATGGACCTTTATTTAATTAGGCTATGTTTGGCAAGGAGCCGAACTAGCTAGTTCGCGAACTAGGCTAGTTCGGCGTTACCAAGCATGGCCCGAACTAGAACAAGGCCTAGTTCGCCTCCTTGTTCTAGTTATACCAAATCCATGGAATTAGAACCTAGAACTAGAACAAGCCTTGTTCTAGTTCGGCTTCTAGTTCACCCATTTGCCAAACATACCCTTAGTAGATTAAAGACCCGGTTTGAGTACAAGAAAAAGATTCATTAATTAATTGAATTAGTGGAAATTTAACACATCACAAAATGGGCTTGATAGCCCATATAGTGGCTGCCTTAATAGGGATAAAAAGGTCCCTAAAGTTTGTGGAGTGGTTGGTCTATAAAAGGAGGTCATTTGGAGAGAAAAATCCTAGCCACCATAGCCTTTTCTCTCCCTCTTCCTCCTAGAACGAAAATTAGAGAGAAAATTTCAGAATTTTCATCTCTTTCTCTTGCTCTTAATCCACCTCAAATGCTCATGTGTTGAGCCTTCTCCCTTCTCCATTAATTAAACTAGTTAATTGAAAGAAGTAGAAGAGAGAGAAAACCTTAGGGATTAGTTGCTCTCCTCTTCCTTGCTAGCACAAGTTGAAAGAGAAGATGATTAAACTTCTAGGTGGACTCGAGGCGGCCGCCAGCGACTTGGTGGTGAAGGAGAGCACGCCACCGACTCCCACGCATCGGATTTGAACCTTCTTGTTGCAAGTCTAGGAGAGGTAGTTTTTCTTTCACTTCTCATGATGTGTTGATGCTTGAACAAGATCCATCGAGGTCTTTGTTGTTTAGATGGTTAATTAATGGTTAATTAACAAGAAAATTTAAAAACAATGACTTTCTAATAGTGGTATCAAAGACAGGTTGTGCTTGAGCATTTTAACACATAATTAGATGAGAAATGGATAATTAACATATGGATTAGTGATGCACTTGCTTGCTGTCTGGATCTGTTCTCGGTTTTCGAGATTATTTTATTTTTTTTGCTGAGAAAAGCTTTGAGAAAAATTCTAAATTTAATTGGAAGTTGTAGATCTGTGAGATGTGATCCTTTTTCCACTGGTTTCACCTTTATCTAAGCTGTTATGAATTTTTGGTGAATTAAACGGTAACGGTGCGCAGAACTAGTTTCTGTCAGCACAGTTCTGTGGTTTTGGCTTATAGGATTTATTTTTTGAAAATAACTACCTATATTTCTTGGCTAGAAATCTTGTAAACTTGATGCTCTTTCTGGTCATGTAAAATTTGTTGCATGCTTCGGATTTTATCTGGGCGTTCAAGTCATGAGAAGTGAATCGGTTGTCAGATCTGGTTTTCCAACAAACTGATTATTTTGATAAACTGTACTTATTGAGAAAACTTTATAAAAACGTGTTTGAATATAAAGTTTCTAATTGAAGTTAGGAATCTGTGAAAATTAGTTTCAAAGAATTTCATTAAGATTTGATACCTCCACTGAGTCAAAAAATTTTATTCGTCAGTCTGTTTCAGAACAGGGCAAGTAGCTTGTATGCTATTTATCTTGATGATTTTAAATAGAATTTATTGGTTTTCTTTTCATGGATTGGTAGCCTATAACATATTGTAGATTTTTTATGTAAAGTGTTTGCATGAAAATATTCTGAAAGACGATCCTACAGACCAAAAGAGTTAGACAAAAATAGAAAATCGGATAACAGTGTTTCACGCACAGTTTGAGGATTTGTTATTTTTGTTTCTCTCTGATGGTAAGTGATCTCTCCCTGAAATTTTGACAGGTAGTTACACTCATAATAGAGAGTATGCATGATGTATTTCATAATTTTTGGAGACAAAAAAATTTCGGATTTTATCGGATCCCATTTAATATTTTAAATAGTTAAAGTATTTTCTAATTAATCAAGCTAGTTGAATAAGTTAATTAGAATACTCCTTAATATTCCTCCTTTATGGTTTCAAATAATGATTTGGCTTTTCAAATGATTTAAGTAAATTAGTTGGTTAAAAGATAAACTTTTATGCGGAAAGACCCGAACTACAAGCGATGTGCAAAGACTCTAATTCATTATTGTTAATTAAGAAACAAAGGAACATGTGCTAACTTTGTTTTGTAGGAAGGATCGTGGGTTTAGTATGGCTCAAGAAACCAATGCCTTGTGTGTTGTAATTTGTGAATGTATGTGAATGAATGTATGTAAGGCCTTTGGTTTCATGGTTAATTAATTAATAATGATTATTTCTTAATGTAACTTGTGAGGCTTGCATGCCCCTAAGGATAAGAGGGATTTAGGGATATTTTCACATGTATTTTTGTTCCTTTAATTATATAGGATAAGATCTATATAATTAGTGGGAGGGACAATTAGATTAGTTTTGCTACGTGGAGATGCGGTGGAACTAATGCAAGCGAGAGCCATACAAACCGACAACAATGCTTGAGATGCTTATTATTATGTGAATGTTTGTGGATGCTATGAATGTCATAGGATAAGTATGGGTGTATGATTACACGACCACCAAACAAGAGTCACATAATTGTTTGTCCCAAATTAATTTGATTAAGTCGACCGCCCTCCTTCTCTCTATCCCCTTCACGTCAATTGCTCTCTCATGGCGCGGTCCGCCTAAGCGGACGTCATGGTTGTCAATTCGATAGTCGGGGTACAAATAAAGGGATTTGTAAGGAGCAAATAGAGAGATGTTACTTATCGATGGACCCAACTAGAGTTTGGATATCGGGGCGAAGTTCGCGATGCGAACCAATAATCATAAAGTTGTATGATTGGTTAAAGAGAACCTACCTTATCTAGTCATTTTGGGTGACGTGCCATAGCAGGTCCAACTTGACGAAAATAGGAATCTTGGATATTCATTACTTTTAGGGACTTATATTAAAGTAGTGAAAGTTTTACTTTATTGAAAATAAAACAAAAATCATAAACTAATTGGCCTTTAATTTGAATTAATTGTTGTAGATGTCTTCTTCATTCTTTTCGCTTCGCTCTCTTTTAGAGAAAGAAAAGCTCGCCTTCAACGGTGCCAACTTTCTGGATTAGCACCGGAACTTAAGGCTTGTCCTTAGGTAAGAAAAGAAGGAATACCTCCTAACCATTTCCATCCCCGTGGCTCCCAAGACGGATGTGTTTGACCCCAAAATATGATGATAAATTCATAAAACAAATGGATAATTTCGTGACAAATAAATGTGAAGAATTTAGAAAATTCAAGAAAAATACTAAATGGACCCCAAAATTTATAGAAAAATACACATAAATCCAGAAGACTAAGAGAAAAATTATCATGAAAAGAAAACACCCAAAGAATTTACAAAGACCCTATTCTATGCAAAGAAGTACCTAATTTTGTAGAAAATAAATAAAATAGTAAAAGGGGTGATCTCTTAAAAATATAGGCACCACTAGCTTCTAAATATTTTTATGAATTTTGAGATAATATTTCATAGAAAAATTCTAATGGAAAGACCTTCAAATAATTTTTCTAGGATCAGCAGTAAATAGGAAATGTATTTCAAGGTGAAATGGAGAGATGCACTTATCTGAAAATGGAGAAGAAGGACAATTTTAAAAGAACCGTGCACTTGTTCCCCATATACCATACACAAAGAGTTGAGCAACATCTACTGGTCCATTGTGAGCTGAGTACACGGAGGGAGAAAACAAGTGGCGCTAGTTCTCTGTGCCTCATTAAACCTTACAGCTGGGGCCCAGGCGAAGTGATCTTCTTCTCCAACAGAACAACAACAGAGAAAGAGAAAACCACGAAGAGAAACGTGGCGGATGCGTAGCACCTGTAACCGCCCCCAACGGAATTCATTCCAACCTCCCTTGAAGTGGGCCCTAGTGTGACACGATGAGAGCCACTGGATCAAGTCTCAATCCGTGGGTAAGAGAATTGAAGGCCGAGATCGATTGGCGCCGTAACAGACCTCCTAACCGACCTGGTCAACTCACCTCTCCTTCCCTGTTGACCGGCGAAAAGAAACACAACAAGACACAACCATAGCCGTCAGATGGGTGGGCGATCCGTGTGCTCCTCAATTGACGGCTGAGATGCGATGAGATCCTAAGCTTCTTGAAGAAGGGAGCTGCCACAATCGCCTATAAATACACCACCAGACGATGAAGAAGGGACCTTTTTTCGGAGCTTTTCAGGAGAGAAAGAGAGAGTGAATCTTGGAGAGAAAAACACTTCTTGGAGCGCCTAGCTGCTCCTTGAAAGGATCTGAGAAGAGTGCCACACGTGGTACACACACACACTTCTTGGAGAGCACTCTGATTAGATAGTTAGGTAGTTCGAAAGAGGAGCAATTAGGCTAAATTGAAGCTTCTAAAGTGGTCGTAACTAGCAAAAGGGGGAAAGGTATGTATAAACTCCCGATTTGTAATTGAAATTCAGGATTTTGAATTGAAATTGATTGTTTTAGTTGAAGAATTGATTGAATTGGTGCTTCTATTGTTTGATCTGAAAATGTGATTCACTTGCGATTAGGTTAGGCTTTGCTGATTGATTAGGCTTTATTTGATCGTTTCCTTGCTCAATTCATGTAGTTTAAGCGTTCTTTCATTTCAATTAGTATTAATTTGCTTCTTTCCTTGATTGATTTTGAGATCAGATCGGACGACGCCTGGCGTCAGATGATCTTGATCAAGATTCGCATTTTAGAAGCTCTAAAACGGAATTTGATCTGATTCAATAACGCGCATGGCGCGTGAAAGGGTTGGATCTGATTTCAATGTTGAAACATATGCCTCATCTCCTGCATTCAATTTCTGATTGTGCATAGCACATGAGGAAGACTATTAAAAGTATAGAATTGGTTGAGAATGCTTGATTTGAACTGTGTAATTTTGATTTATAGTAAAATTTCCTTTAATAAGAAAGTCAATTGAAAAGCAAGGTAGCACTTAATTCAGCAAATGGTCTATTGTTGTTAGGTTCAACTTAAGCCTTGATCAATTTCTGCTAATTAAGTTCAATTTCTGGTAATTGGTTCAGATTATGTTATTTCTGTTGACTTCATGTGAACTCGGATTGTGCATGGCACATGAAGGGAATGATTAGGAATACAAGATTGGTTAAGAAGAACTCTTGATTAAGTTTTCATGATTTAGAACTAAAAATGATTTCAAATAAGCGCATCTAAAAGTCTGATGTTAATCAATTCCTTTTCTTTGCTTAGTCTAGAGGCTGATTTTCATTAGCTAAATTGCTTTGTTTGCTTACTATTGTTCCTTTTCTTTGCTTAGTCTAGAGCCTGATTTTCATTAGCTAAATTGCTTTGTTTGCTTACTATTGACTGTTCGTTAATTAGGAAAGAGATATGGCTCTTTCTTGTGAGAATTGATGGTTCTCTTTTATGCTGTCTCTTCCTTTTCCATACCATTTCATGGATTAATTGACTTCCTGATTGCGCAACGGCGCATGAGAGGCATTTGATTAACATATTAATTGCACTTCATTTGGTTGAATTCCAATGGCGCACAGCGCTTGAGGAGTGAAATCAAAGTTTACAAAACTTGCCTAGATCACCTCCATAGCACAGCTTTGGTAGGCCTAGTCAAGGAGTTGCCACTGTGATATGTTTGTGATATGTTTAGTTAAGTGAGCATCTAATATAAGTAACTCTCATAGGAAGGGCCATGTCGTGTCTTTCTGTATTTCATTATACAAAACATAATTGCCATAAAGTCAAGGACTAAAGTGAATTTTCTGTTTATATGGTGCTGCTACTCAATTCTGGCAATTTGATGTTCTTAATTACTGAAATTGTGAAGGATTTAGTGAAAGTAGTAAAAGCGTGAGGGTTTCTTTGTAATTGTCATGACTGAAGTTGTAAGTTACTGTAAATACATAACCTAGGCATGAGGAGTCAGGTTTCTCTTTCTTTGGTTAAATATTTGGATGTCAATTTGAAAGAAACTTGTACAAAGTGTGTGGTTCAGAATTAGTGTGGTTGAAATAGTGAAATGTTGTGAGATCTAAATAAAATGAATAATTGTTAAAAATGAAGGTGTTCTTTGATATGTCATTTTGCTGCTAGTTGCTGTCCCTTAGTAAATTCTAGTGTTATTCTTGAGAAAGTCAAAGGGTACAAGATAATCTCTGGAAAATAGCTTTTTGTAATAATGCAAAACTGGTAGGTTTATTTGTAAAAATATATGATTGACTGTTAGGACTCAGGATAAGGAAATTGCAAGTCTGGTACATACATGTAGCATACTTGGTTTACTACTGTGTCAAAGTACTAGTGCTGATTAATACCACCGTCTGTGATAATATGAATATCCATAGGTGCATTTGAAGTCTCATTAAGAACATAGGATTTGTATGTACATAAAAGCATGTGTGATTAATTCACAATATCCATGTAACTCCTTGTTGTCACCGTTCTTTAAATATTGCAAAATTTATTAAAACCTGTTACTAACCCATGTGGATATCATGTAAGACATGTGTAGAGGAGGCGTTTTATTAACTTGTACATACGTCTTTCTAAGACTTAGTTGTCAATAAATATCAAATCACTTGTTGTATACCAGAGCAGCAATCATTTGAGAAGCAAAACCAAACTGACGTGCCAATTGGAAAGCCATTATTAGCTCTCATTAATTAAGGATGTCGAGTGAAGGAAATTGACATTAGCTATTCTATAAACACATTAAAGGTGATCCTAGAACTAATCTGTTCCCTGCCAATTACACACATTGGGTCTTGGTACTGGTATCCCTGCCACCTCCCGTACCAACTAAGTGGTCCCCACACGGAATCAAGGCGACGCAACCTGAATTGAACTCACACTCGTGCTCTCCTTTGAACCATGATTCTAACGAGACTAGCCTCACCGACTTTGGCGGCGGTGATCGCCGGAAAGCATAAAAATAGAATCTGTAGAGGCTAAATCGAATAAACTCCTGTTGCAATCAAACGAAGACGACGCGACGGAAACGGAGGCAACCCTCGTCTTCCTTTCGACCGCACGGTGCCGTGGGTACCCTCTTCGACAGTAGCGGCGGCCGAAGAACTTAGCGGATCTGAAATCATTATCTGTCGAACCTGTTAGCAAAACGAAATCCGTTTTCTTTATTCGAATCTCAGCGCCATGTTCTCTTCAATAAAACGCTGTCAAAGGCCCGTTGCATGAAAAATAGGAGAAAAAGTAATATGACGGCCCAAGTTGAATAAAGCCCAATCTCAGCGCTAGGCCCTGCGAGAAGTGAATCAGATTCGGCCCAACGCACAATTCTCTTTAGTCGCGTCATCATCAGCGCCATCTCAACCTAGCCCCTTGACGTGGACCAATCAAATAATTCCAAATAAGCAGAAACTTTAAAAATTCATTAAAAATATTATACAACTCAGAAAAATTCAAACAAAATATCCATTAAGCTCTAAAAATCAAAATAAACCGAATTCACTGATACTTTGATATGAAATCATGTCATAGTAGTGGCCTTTTATATTTTTGAAAAATTTTCACTCTAAAATGAATTTTATAAATTTTAGAAATCTAATAAAATCATCTAATATTCTTTTTCAACAAAATTTCTAAAACTAAAGCTAAGTACTTTCAAGATAAAAAAGATTTCAAAAATGATATTTTCAGAAGTCAAGTATTTTTAAATACAAATATTTTTTTAAAATTACAAACGTCAAAATAATGAACTCACAAAATTTTATTGAAAGATATTTCTTTCAATAAAATTTCTAAAACCAAAACATAAATAATTTCAAGATAAGAATGATTTCAAAGGAAGTATTTTCAAGATTAAGTATTTTTCCACAAATAAGTATTTTAAAAAATATAAAAAGAAATGTCAAAAGCCTAAAATTGAAAATAAAATAAAACTGTAAAAATATTAAAATCCAAAGAGAAATTTCAGAAAAATAAAAGTCAAAAGGCAGGACCCAAAGTCAAAACCAAAACCAAAACCAAAACCTCTTCACTTAAGGAAAAAAGATCCCTTTACTGAAGATCGAGAAGATCTCAACTCAAACGAAAACCAAAACTAAAATCAAACCTTTCTCAAGTAAAAGTCCAAGTTAAAAGTCTTTCGAATTTTAAGAGTTCCTTAATTGAGTCCCGTCAATTAGGTTTGGTACTATTAATTAAGTCACTTTAAAAGACGATTATTCCTAGCCCATTACGTATTTTCTTTAGACCCCTTAATCAGAGGTTCCCGTAGGCAACTATGGGATAATTAAAAATAAGGGCTTGTGCCTATTGGAAAGAAAGGACCCGCAAAATTAATAAATCCTCATAAGAATCGACTCTTGTTCTGGTTCTCTTGTTGTCAAGAGATACTCGGCCCAGAGATCGGACCTTAAGGGGGGTGAATCTAAGGTTTATTTTAATTTCTCGAGGAAATCCATCCATTCTTCGAGGGACGACGAAAAAGCCCACACAGGATGCCCCTCAAGCGGACAAAGATGCCCATGACAAGTACGTCATGGACGACATAGAGATGTCCGTCCTGATTGTCGCTGTCATGGAGGCGGAACTCCAAAAGGAGTTAATGGATAGTGGTTATGGTGTGTTTGAAATAGTCTCTCGCCTCTCGAACATGTTCTAAACCAAGGCCCACATCGAAAGGGCCTGTCTCATCAAGACCATCGCTAATACTCGATTGGCGGAAGGTCATGAAGTTGGGCCACACGTCATGAAGATGGCGGGGTTGTTTCGGCAGCTCGAAAGGCTTGATACGCCCTTCCCGTCAGGAGCGATTCAAGACTTCATTCTCAACTCTCTCTCTCACAGCTTCACCGGTTTTGTTGTGAACTACCGGATGAATGGCATGGACAAGAGCATGGATGATCTCCAAAACATGCTTGTCGAGACGGAGGAGAGTCTCAAAAAAGAGAAAGGGCCCAAAAATGTTCTTGCGGTGAGCGACAAGAGCAAGAAGAGCAAGAAAAAAAAGACCCGCAGAACTAGAAAGGGCAAAGGTCCGGTGACGCTCCAAGGTTCGGCCAAGGGAGCTCCCGAGGGTTCCAAGAAAAAGAAGAACCCGGCCACTTCTGAGACCGTGTGCTACTACTGTAGCAACAAGGGTCATTGGAAGAGGAACTGCCCCAAGTACCTAGCTGACAAGAATGCGGGAACTGTCCGGCCTTCTACCTCAGGTATATTTGTCATTGAAACCCTTCTCGCTACTTCTAACACAGACTGGATATTCGAAATGTGCAGGCACTAAAGAGTAGGAGGCGGCTCGAGAAAGGCGAAGTTCAACTCTGCGTCGGTAACGGCACTTGCGTCTCTGTTATGGCCGTTGGGAATGTAGAGCTTACTTTGCCTTCCGATTTTGTTTTGGAACTCAAGGATATTTATGTAGTTCCATGTATCACTCGAAACATTATTTCTATCTCATGTTTGGACTTGGATGAATTTGTTGTTGTAATAAAGAACAAGTGTTTGACTTTGTTTCGTGATGATGTTCGTTATTGTGTTGCGCATTTATTGAATGATCTTTATGTGTTTGATTCTAGCGAACATGTTTTGAGTGTTGAACGTGACAGTAGAAAATATAAGATTTCACATGAAAGTTCGACTTGAATGTGGCATTGCCGCTTAGGTCATATCAACGAGAAATGCATCAAGAGATTACAAACCATTGGTCTCTTGGATCAATTCGCTTTCGAGCCAATTGACACATGCGAATCATATTTGATGGGAAAGATGACCAAAGCGCCTTTTACCAACAAAAGTACAAGGACAAATGGCTTATTAGACCTCGTGCATACCGATATATGTGGACCTATGAGCATTTGCGCACATGGAGGTTATTCATACTTCATCACTTTCACCGATGATCATAGTAGATACGGGTATATCTACTTGATGCGGCACAAGTCCGAATCCTTCGAAAAGTTTAAGGAGTTCAAGAATGAAGTTGAGAACCAACTCAATCGAAAGATCAAAGTCTTGCGTTCCAATCGAGGTGGTGAGTACTTGAGCCATGAATTTGGTAATTATCTAAAAGAGTGTGGAATCGTTCCACAACTCACTCCACCAGGAACACCACAATGGAATGGTGTATCCGAAAGGAAGAATCAAACTTTGCTAGACATGGTTCGATCGATGATGAGCTAAGCCGACTTGCCCAAATCGTTTTGAGATTTTGCATTAGAAATCACAGCTTTTACATTAAACCGTGTTCCATCAAAGTCCGTTGAGAAGACGCCTTATGAGCTTTGGTTTGGTAGGAAACCAAGCATGTCGTTTCTCAAGATTTGGTGTTGTGAAGCTTATGTGAAAAGGCTAATGAGCGATAAGTTGTGACCCAAATCGGACAAGTGTCATTTCGTGGGATATCCTAAGGAAATGAAGGGTTACTACTTCTAGAAAAAAAGTTTCTCTCAAGAAGAAGTAGTGGGAATAATATGGTTATTGAAGAAATTCATGAACCACCGCAAGATGTGCCTCAAGTAGGCAATCTAGCGATTCCCAATGTGGTGCCAAACGAGGTTATAGCCGAATCCGTTCCGCAAGCCGTTGTGGAAGAGGTTCAAGAGTATGCTTCCTCAAATAAGGACTCGAACATATAGCAAGTCGATAGTGTTCAAGACACTCAAACTTTCGAGGATCAAGAACCAAGTCCATAAGCCGTTGTGGAACAAGTTCAAGAGGCTCAACCCCAAGCACCGATTCTATGAAAGTCAACGAGGGAAATTCACCCACCCGAAAGGTACTTGGGTTTCCACGATGTTTTCGTTATTGCGAATGACGAACCCTTGACCATAGAGGACATGAAAGATAAATCCGACTCCAAGGAATGGCTTAAAGCCATGGAATCCGAAATGCAATACATGTATGAAAATAAGGTATGGACCTTGGTTGACCTTCCCGACGGAGTAAAACCCGTTGAGAACAAGTGAATCTTTAAGAGAAAGGTCGACATGAATGGCAACTTGACCATTTACAAAGCACGACTAGTTGCGAAAGGTTACAAGCAAGTTCATGGTATTGACTATGAAGAAACCTTCTCGCCCGTCGTTATGTTCAAGTCAATTCGGATCTTGTTAGCAATTGCCGCATATTATGACTATGAGATATGGCAAATGGATGTCAAAACCGCCTTCCTAAATGGCAACTTGGAAGATGATGTGTATATGACATAACCCGAGTGTTTTGTGGATTCAAAGAATGCTAACAAGGTGTGCAAGCTTCAAAGGTCCATTTATGGATTGAAGCAAGCATCGAGGAGTTAGAACAAGTACTTTGATGAAGAGGTCAAGAAGTTGAACTTCATTCAAAGCGAGAAGGAACCTTGTGTTTACAAGAGGATTAGTGGGAGCATGGTTGTGTTTCTCGTTCTATATGTTAATGATATACTCTTGATCGGGAATGATATCCCCGAGTTGAATGCAGTCAAGGATTTATTGAAGAAGGTGTTCTCAATGAAAGACTTGGGCGAAGCCGCCTACATCCTAGGAATCAAGATCTATCGAGATAGATCTAGAAGGTTGTTAGGTTTAAGACAAGATGTATATATTGACAAAGTGTTCGAAAAACACAACATGGCTAGTTCCAAGAAGGGTTACTTGCCTATGCCACATGGCATATTCTTTTTTCAAGACTCAATGTCTGACGACTGATACAGATAGGGATTACAAGAAACGGTTCAAGTATCCATCTGTAGTCGGCTCGATCATGTATGCCATGCTATACACTCGCCCCGATGTGGCGTATCTGATTAGTGTGACTAGTCGATACCAAGCTAACCCTGGTATACCACATTAGACCGGAGTCAAGAATATCCTCAAGTATCTCAAGAGAACAAAGGATAGCATGCTCGTGTATGGTGGAGACCAAGAGCTCGTTGTAAGTGGTTAAACCGATGCTAGTTTCCAAACCGATCGAGATGATGCGAAGTCACAGTACGGCTTCGTATATCTGCTCAATGGTGGAGCCGTGAGTTGGAAGAGTTCCAAACAGGATACCACAGCCGATTCCGTTACCGAAGCAGAATACTTAGCGGCTGGTGAAGCGGCGAAAGAAGGAGTTTGGATTAAGGAATTCTTGACCGAGCTAGAGGTGGTTCCAAGCATCTCTGGTCCAGTGGATCTCAACTACGACAACACGGGAGCCATAGCTCAGTCCAAGGAGCCTAGGTCTCACCAGAAGACCAAGCACATTCTACGACGATTCCATCTTATCCGTCAGTTTGTGAATGACGGATGGATCAAGGTCAAGAAGGTGGACGGTGCCGCGAACACAGCGGACCCTTTGACAAAGCTTCTATCTCGAGCCGCACATGAGTTGCATGTTGCATCCATGGGGATTAGGTGTATACCTGAGTGGTTTTGAGTTGTATCTTTTGTCTTTTGAGGCTTTAGTATGAGACATGTATATTTTGGATATTACATTGAGTACTATGCACTGGCTAGAAGTCACTGTTGATTGACTCTAGGCGAAGTGGGAGATTGTTAGAGTTATATCCTAGAAGCCAATCATTATATGGCTACTTCTATGGTTTATGTTATTGATGCTATTTGATCATTTGTTCCTTGATTTATTTATTGGCAGATCATTCAGGTTGAGGATTTGAATTGTAGATCTCTGTAGTTCATTTATAATTAAATGATAATAATAAATCTAAAAGGTCCGTAATCTTGATAATTAATGAGGAACATTAATTATCGGATAAGATTAGTATGCAAGTTAAGTGATGATTAAGTTCTACAAATCATAGGTAAGGAATTGCCAACTTAATTGCATATGTATATGTTATTAGAACATAGTACAGGACACGACCCAATGAAATAAATATATGGATTGTGTTATGTGTCATTATTTATTTCATTTGAGTTTGATTCTAAGTTTGAGATGGTTCAACTTTTCCACATGAGGATATGTTCAATAAATATCGTCTACCGTTGATTCCTGATAAGGGCTGCTATACGGACTTTATTTATGTTCTCTTGAATTGTACGGGAAAAAGTTGTTCATCAAGAAAACCGTATGTCCTTCATTAATTTATTTAGTGAGCGATGATATCTGTTTGGGCCCCTTGATGGAGATGGATTGTTTGCTAGCAACTGATACAATCATCTCTAGATCAAGAAACTTATAATCTGCAAGAATGACACATTCCTATCTTAGATTATACGATGATATCACGTGACATAAGAATCAGACAAGGAAATACTATTATTTCTTATGCAGGATTGAGATATTGTAGCAGTACACTATTTATGTGAATTGAGAATCATAAAGTGTTGCTAGATACCGCTTATGATTATTGGAATTAAATAGCGATTTAATTCCATGGCCAACATAGCATAAATCCTCAAAGGGTCACACAAATAGGACTTTAATCACACGGTGCATTATTTATTTATTCGCAGCAGTGTATTGCGAAAATATGATAAGTTAATTAATTAATTATATACCGTTGCGAACCGTTATAATTAATTAAGTCAAGAAGATCATATAGAAATAAATTAACGCATTTGCTAATTCCAAAATAATTATTAATAAGTTAATAATTAATTTTGTTCAACATAATTTAATTATAGAAATTAAATAGAGCGTATGGACCTTTATTTAATTAGTAGATTAAAGATCCAGTTTGAGTACAAGAGAAAGGTCCATTAATTAATTGAATTAGTGGACATTTAACACATCACAAAATGGGTTTGATAGCCCATATAGTGGCTGCCCTAATAGGGGTAAAAAGGTCTCTAAAGTTTGTGGAGTGGTTGGTTTATAAAAGGAGGTCATTTGGAGAGAGAAACCCTAGCCACCATAGCCTTTTCTCTCCCTCTTCCTCATAGAACGAAAATTAGAGAGAAAATTTCAGAATTTTCATCTCTTTCTCTTGCTCTTAATCCACCTCAAATGCTCATGTGTTGAGCCTTCTCACTTCTCTATTAATTAAACTAGTTAATTGAAAGAAGTAGAAGAGAGAAAATTTTGGGGATTAGTTGCTCTCCTCTTCCTTGCTAGCACAAGTTGAAAGAGAAGGTGATTAAACTTCTAAGTGGACTCGAGGCGGCCGTCGGCGACTTGGTGGTGAAGGAGAACACACCACCGACTCCCATGCATCGGATTCGAGCCTCCTAGTTTCATGTCTAGAAGAGGTAGTTTTTCCTTCCCTTCTCATGATGTGTTGATGCTTGAACAAGATCCATCGAGGTTTTTGTTGTTTAGATGGTTAATTAACAAGAAAATTTGAAAACAATGACTTTCTAACAAAATTGTAGATCCGAAAGGAGAAATTATTTGACACCAAAAGTGTAATTTTTAGACCAATCCAAAAAACCTCTAAATATCCTTACGAACTCCAATAAACAAGTTTAATTGATTGAATTCTATACCAAAAGTTGTGAACCAATCAAGTTAATTAGGTTAGGTTGTGATTAAACCAGTATTTGTCCCAACAAGCGAAAGCTGAGGTTTAGAATATCTAGGTTTGACCAATAAATCCTGACTTAAAGCATTAGTTAGAATAACATACCAACTAAACTCACTTTTGCCTTCTGTTTGGACCGAACAGACTCCTGTTCGGATCGAACAGAGTGGCGACTGCAGCTAAAACGCAAAATTATGTGCGAAAGTACTTAGTTTCGAGTTTTAGCATCCAAACCAAGCTTTTAAAATGCGGTTTTTTCGGTATGACGGTCCGGAGTCGATTTAACGGTGCGGCGCTAAAACGGCGAAATAACGGAGAAAAAACGGTGGCTATATACAGATACTAAAATTGTCACTGTATTATATAATTACTTAGAATTGGAGCTAACAACGATAAATATTAAAGTACAGTACTTAAATAAATTATTTCTTTGGTCGTGTTTTCTTATAATATCATTATTGTTGAGTGTTGACTGTTGACCATTCCTTTTTTTTTTTTGCGCTCTGGTCCACTTTAAACATTGCAATGTTAGCATGTTACAAAATCAAATATCTCAATTTATTTTGAACATTGAGCCTCTCTATAACATTATTCAATTAATTGTGCTGTAAAACTAATTATCTCATTTGATAATAGTAGTATAGACCGTATAGTACAGAAGTTAGTTCTTGCATTTGCTTGATTTGCCAGCATATCTCTTTGCAAACCCGACCCAATGACCCTTATATTTGGCATGTTGGTCAGTTCTTTAATACACTTTTCAAGATACGCCAAGAATGATTGGACAGTAACACTTAAATACAGTTTAACACTTTAGCCTAATGCCTAATTCAATTGGAGCCCCATTATCAATTTCAATACCAAAATGACATGCAGGTATGTAGCACAACTAAGAGTCCAAGACATCCTTTAAAAAGCAAAAAAAAGTCATCAATGGAGCATACTGATTAGTGCCTAAATCAATACATCCTAAATTCCTAAATAAACCTACAGTCTAATCATTCATCATTTGCTTTCTAGAGTAAGAGCCTACTACCTACAACAAAAAAAAAAGTAACAAAAGAAGTCAGAATATAAAATGCATCAGCTTGTCATTTGAAGCAACAAATTGTACCAGTGAAAATTAAAAAAAAAAAACAAGAAGATCACCTCTCAGTTACAGCCATTTCTGAATTCTGGCAGAAACTTCTCAAGGAATAGACTACTTAAATTAATGTGTGATTAAACAATTAAGCTTGACCTTAAAAAATTGTATATCACAAACGGAGGAAACAAATTCTTTTCAGAAAAGCATTAAGATAATTTTTATAACAAATTATAAGAATGCATCTCTTTAATTTGTGGAACTAGAATTCCTTTTTTGGCTATGAAAGTAACGACCAGCTCAGTCTTAGGGGCCCTTATACTAAGAAATTCCATACCAAACTTCGCTAAAAAATCAATTGAACAGAACTAACGATACCGATCTCAACAAAAGCGATTGAAATAGCGATAAAAGGATACTAATTTGATCGATAAAACGAGAAAAATACGAAATAAGAAGGGAAGAGTACCTTAGAGATAGCGATTGACCGAGTAACTTAAAGTGGGGGAGGAGGAGAATAACAGTGTTCTTGCGCTCTAAGTGGAGGAGGAGAGGCGGAGATGAGATCGGAGTGGAAGCAGTGTTCTGAACTGTTAGAGAGAGAGAGAGGGAGATTGGAGATCAGAGATCGTCGGAGGAGGAGATTTGAGTGGTAGAGGAGATCGAAGTGGCGGAGCAACGGCCTGTAATGGCGGACAGGCCGAGAGAGAGAGAGAGAGAGATTGATTTTGTGTTTTGGTCTGAAGGGGGGCCGCTAGGGTTTTGGTATCGCTGAATATTTTTCGTCAAATCTCCGCCAAAACGCAATTTTTTTTCACGATTTTTCGCCGAAAAAACGGAAATGACGCGCTACGTCATTTTCTCGCTTCAGACTGTAACGTTCGTGCGTTTTGATACAGAATACCATTATTTCCGAAAAAATGCCAAAAAAACACCGAAATTTAAAAGCTTGGTCCAAACACAAGTGAAACCTGACCTCTAAGACACTTTTATACTGTGTTAAAACCCCAAAACTCTATCTTCACTTATTTTTATATTATTTAGATTATTTTATCTTATTTTAAAATATCAAAATCAACAAAAAATATTTACTTTAGTGGACCTTTTAGTTTTTAATTATTCAAAACTCCCAAAAATATATTCCAGTCTAGCTTTTAAGAAATGATAAGTCCAGTGCTCATAGATTCGTCCCTTGGGTTCGACCCTAAAGCTATATTCCAATCGATTAGTGAGGTTAAGATCTAGATTTATAAATTTATTTAATTCCTAGGTTTTAAGCCTTCATCACTATTCAAAAGCATATTTGAATCAATTGGACTTGTTCTCTACCATTGGAGTCCGGCTATTGATGCCACGATGATCTCTTACCGATTTAAGGAGTGACAAGCCTTGAGAAACTTAGGGTCCTGGTAGCTGTACGCAACCTTGAGGAGGTGCCGTTCAATGCCCGGTTTATTGATAGGTTCTTGCATAAACCGGTACAAATTGAAGTTGTGAGTTGGATTGAGGAGCTGCTATCAGCTACCACTCCATTTGACACTACATCAACAGCAGCCTATTTCAAAGATGTTGATCAGCGCATCCGCAAGTTGCCCCCAGTTTCTGGTAAGCCGGGTTCTTACCCACAACCTCTTAATCATTCTGTCTCTGTTGATTTTGAGATTGTTTACAAAGCCTGGGAGCTACTGCCGCCTTCTTCCAACAAAAATGACTTTTAGCAAAGCCTTGAGAAGTTGCCATACTGGGAATTAATGCAGAAATCTTCATACTCTGGCATCTAACCTAGGTCCTTCTCTGCCGCTTAACAGCAGTACTGGTACACACGCTTGCACGACAGGAAATTCTTCCATCCTACAGGGACAACGCGCCACATCTAATTCGATTCAGGTCACATCTAATCCGGTACAAGCTGCATTAAAGGAGGTTAATGGTGATGCTAATTTGAATACAGAATCTGTCCAGGGGGATCCATCGCCAATATTTTTGCAAACTTCCTTTCTGGTTCGATTAATGTACTTGACTCTCCTCCTAAACCTCCGTTACTTGACTACTAAATGGACAGATTGAGGAAGGAATCATTAAGTCTTAAAAAACTTTTGGTTTCGGACTCTAATGGTTCTCTTCCCATTTTTACTTCTTCTCCTGGTTCACACGGCCCAACTACCTCTCATGGGCCTATAAATTCTCCTGCTAGCCCTTTTACTTCTCCACTTACTTCCAATCCTTCCGAACCCATTTCTTTGCATTCGGATCCTACCCCCTCCTAATTCCCCATCTGACCCGCCACTTATCCTAATCCGCCCCAGCTCTGTTGGTACTGCATCTGCATCACTTGCACCCCAAACCTAGATCGTCCCTCTAGCCCGATCCATTACTCCTACCCGACCCGCCAAGCAACCCTCTTCTCTCCCAACAGAGCCGCTTCATCAATTCGAACTAGTTCCTCAATCATCGCCGCGCTTAACAATTTCTGCCCCTCTCCCAACACCGCCGCGCTTCAACTGAGAGATCGCTTCATCTCTCCGGCAGACCGGCGTAATCCCCGAGTCGTCGTTCCAGCACTGGAGCCTTTTATTCCTTCTCCCTTCTCCTAATCTCCCTTAATTACCTCTGATGCCGTAAACGAGCTCTCGATGGTAATCTGGAAAGCACCTTCACCTCTTTCTGTTAATACACAACCTTTGATCCAATTGCCTGCATCTCCTATTGCTGCCCCTGTTGTCGAGATTCCTCAACCATCACCCATTGCGATGTCTGAATCCCTATCCCCTTTAGTGTATCGCAAGGAGTTAAACCTGCACCCTAGGTACCTCTCTTTATTTGATTGTCGAAATCCGAGGAGTGCTAAGAAGCTACATTTTCTTACCTCCCCTTCTACATCTGTGGAAGAACAAGCTGTCTCTGGTGAGGAACAACTTAACACCGCACAGCCTCGACGCAGCAGCCGCAATCCGAAACCAAATAAGTCTTTACAAGGCTTCGAAGTTGTTATAAAGACGAAGACAAAGAATGCAGGAAACACCTCTAAAAAAGCTCTGCAGGCTACTATCAAAGAAGCTGGACTCAAACGCTCACTTTTGTCAACTGCCTCTTTGTTTGAACAGGAATAGACTTCTCTTAAAAGTTATTGTGGTCTCCTGCCTTCGGAGGAAGGACAGGGCACTTCAAAGACTGTTACTTAGTCTGCTTTTTTTATTTTTTTAGTATTGTTTTTGAAATTAATTAATGTTGGCTTTTAGTTAGCTAACAAGTTCTTCTTCTTTCTTAATGTTGTCCCCTTTTATAAAAATTTTATGTTGGAATGTTCGTGGTTTGTTTGATCCTAATAAATGTTCTGTTTTCAAAGAAACTACTAAAGATTCCGACTGTAATATTGTCTATTTACAAGAAACAAAATAGTCTACTTGTGATTATTTTAAAGTTCGCTCTATCTGTTCTTTTAGTTTTAACTCTTTCACAAATCTTGATGCTATTGGCACCAAAGGGGGTATCCTTGTAGTGTGGTCCGAATATTTTGCCTGCTTAAACGTCTTTAATCTCTCCTTTTCTTGCACGGCTCTTCTTACCTCTCGCTCATTTTCTTTCATGTTAACTGTTGTTTATGGACCAACTGATGATCGTCTCAAACAGTCTTTCTTAGATGAGCTTTCCTCTATTAGGTCGCTCTCAACCCTTCCATGGATCCTACTATTTGACTTCAATTTAATTCGTGACCTCTTGGACTCAACGGGCGGGCCTCAAAATCTTTCTACAATCTCTCGCTTCAATTCTTTTATTGCCAATGCCAACCTTTTTGATGTTCTCCTTCTTGGTCGTCGGTATACTTGGTCAAACAAACGTCCATCTCCTTGCTTTTTGCGTATTGACAGAGCATTTCTCTCTCCTGACTGGCTCACTCTTCCGTTGCAACATTCCTTTGCCGATCTACCTGTAACGACTTCTGACCACACTCCTCTCCTTCTTTCTTTACTACCTTCACGTAGTAAAAAGAAGAGGCCATTCAAACTTGAATCTTTTTGGCTCCGAGCAACAGACGTCACGCAAGTTGTCTCCGATGCTTGGTCGGGGGTCTTGAACCATCCTAATCTAGCTAAAAACCTCAGAAATAAGCTCAGAGCAATTAGTATGACACTTTCCAAGTGGGCTAATGTCAAATACTCCAATTGTAACACCTTCTTGAAACGAAGCAAGCTTGTTATCCAATTTCTAAATTTACTTAAGGAATCGAGGAATCTGACTTCGTCTGAATTTTCGCTTAGAATTTCCCTCAGAGAACATGCTTTCTCCCTAATTCAAGATCAATAAGAGAAATGGAGACAGAGGAGTGGAATCACTTGGTTAAAACTAGGTGATAAAAACACTAAGTTTTTTCACGCGGTTGCTTCTTCTAGACGTATAACCAACTCTATTAATTCTGTTTGCCTTGACGGGAACACTATTTCTTCACCTTCAGACTTAAAATCGGCTTTCTTGAATCACTTCTCTTCAATCTTAGGAACCAATCCCCCACAACACCCGCCTTACGATCTTACAGGCAAACTTGGTAACCCAATCGATCTTTCTGTCTTAGGAATTCCTTTCTCCGAGTCAGAAGTTCCTCACGCTATCAATCAACTTCCGTCTGGCAAAGCTTCAGGCCCTGACGGCTTTCCAATAGACTTTTTTAAGCAATTTTAGGGAATCATAAAGCCAGATATGATGCATGCCATTCAGGCTTTTCAGGAGTGCACTTTTGATTTATCTGAGCTTAACAAGGTAAAAATTTCTCTAGTTCTGAAAAACAAAACTTGTGCGGACATATCGGACTACAGACCGATAAGTGTCATCAATTCTTTTGTAAAAATCATCACCAAAGTTTTGACGAATCGACTTCAACCTTTTATGAAGGATCTAGTTAGTCCTCTGCAAACTGCCTTCACGAAAGGTCGGACTATCATGGAATCTTACATGGTGACTAGGGAGGTCATCTCCTTTTGGTAGAAACATAAGATATCGGGCATCTTGTACAAGATAGACTTTGCAAAGGCATTTGACACTGTTTCTTGGACCTTTCTGACAAATGTTCTTATTGAAAGGGGATTTCCACCCTCTTGGATCGCTTGACTTCATAAATACTCAAGTCTTCTTCCTCTGCTGTCAAAGTCAATGGTGAATTCTCGACCTTCTTCTCGCACAAGAGAGGTTTGAGACAAGGAGACCCTTTGTCGCCGCTGTTGTTTATTATTGTCACTGATGCTCTTCAATCCTTTTTTAATAATGCTTCCCCACTCATCTCTAGTTCTATCCTGATCCCTCCTCGAGCTCTCCAATATGCTGATGATACCATTATTTTAATGGAAGCTGACTCTCATTCCTTGTTTGTAGTCTCAGAGATACTTTCCAACTTTGCAAAACTCTCTGGTCTTCGCGTCAATAATGCAAAATGTCTTTTTGTCCCAATTTGCATCGATGAATCTATCCACTCAAGCATTGCTTCTATTCTGAGATGCCAATCAAAGGAACTTCCTATAACTTATCTGGGACTGCCCTTGTCCATCCGTCGACCGAAAAAAATCCACTTCTAACCTTTAATAAATGCTTTTCAACGAAAACTTGATGGCTGGAAAGCCCGATTCCTATCTTTAGGGGGACGTCTCACTCTCGTAAAGTTTGTACTTATTGCTTTACCCTTGCACTTTATGCAAGTATTAAAACTATACCCTTGGCTCATAAAGCACTTGGAAGGCATCAGAAGAAGATTCTTTTGGAAATGAAAGGATAAATGCCTTGGAGGTGCAGCTGCTAGTGGATGGGATATTCTATTGGACTAAGTGGACCGAACAACATTGGACTTTTGTGGAATGGACTAGTTTTGGACTGGACTAAAATCCTGTCCAGTCCAATTGCTAAATTTTTTTTTGGACAAATCATGGAAATTACGGACGAATTGTGGACGAATAATGGATATTATACGGAAGAAAAAAAATAGTAAAGTAGATCTATCTCTGCTTCTTCTCTAGACCCATCTCCTCCTCCCCACTCGAGGACCCCAAATCGTGATTCCGTAAACCTTCCTCCTTCACTCGACCTCTTCCCCACCCGAGCACCCCAAATCGTGATTCCATAAACCTTCCTCCTTCACTCGACCTTACCTCCTCTCTCACAGCCTCTACTCGAATACTTGCACCGCCGCTGCGACCTCTTGTGGCTATGGCGTCTCACCTCAAAACCAATCGATGCTCGACCGACTGTGCAGCGCAGCAGCACTACCTTCTCTGATTTGAACGACCTCTAATGGCCATGGCCCGACGTTTGTCGTTGCTGGACCGGGTTACTTTTCCCAAGGGTATCAACCTGTTTCAGGTACTTGCGTTTCCTCATTTCCTGAAGAGGTTATGTACGTAGATTATCCACAGTACATAAGGTTAGGCGATAAGTAGAAAGAAGCATCCTCACTGAATCAGATTCAATTTGTGTTAGATAAGATGTATCGACACAGATGAAGACAATACTGACACTGTCAGAATCAAGAACAGACGAAGACAAATATTGGTCACTAGGTGGATTAGTCCAAACCTTGGTCCACATGGACAAATGTTGGACATTGATTGGATAGTAAATGAACTGGACATGGATGGATTATTAATATATATTGTGGACATGGTGTGGACGTGGACTTCAACTCTTTATGATTGGACGGAGTTGGACTTCAATTGGAACCCGTCCAGTAGCAGCTCTGCTTGGAGGTCACTGTCTAGTAAATTGGGCTAAATGTTGCCTACCTAAATCCAATGGTGGATTGGGAATCCCTGACCTTCATCGGCAAAACCAAGCCCTTTTACTGAAGTGGCTTTGGAAGCTCAAGTATGAGCCGAATTCAAATTGGTCTTCGACAGTTCACCTCCTTTATGGTACTCCGAAAGTTAGCGACTTGCTTTCATTTAGAGTCTCATACGGACTAGCATATATCCTTCAACAAGAATCCTTTTTCAGCTTCTCCTACTTTTTCCAAACTGGAAACCCCATCCCTAAGTGGAAATGGACGACCACTAGACTTTTCTCTTCTGCCAGCGCATACAGTCTACTTTACCATACCGGTGTCCTTTCTAAGTACCATCATTACTTATGGAAAATGAAATGTCCATCGAAAGTACGAATCTTCCTCTAGTTGCTACTTCAAGACCGACTTCTAACTCAGCAGAATCTTATGCTACGAGGTTGGCCTTCTTCCACTACGTATCCTTGCTGTACAACTACTTCAGTAGAAACAGCTGACCACCTCTTTTTACGTTGTCATTTTGCAACCTCAATCTGGTCCTTGGTGCAACAACGGTTCAGACTACCTCCACTTCACACTTGATATTCTTGATTTCTGGCTCTCACACAGAATTTTTGATCTCAATCGTTGGGACACTCGACATCTTGGAATATATGGAAGGCACACAACAGGCTTATTTTCTCGGACTACCACACTCCTCCGGAGCTTGTGCTGAAAGAAACTTGTGCATGTGTAGACTCTTGGGTGAAACATGTCTAGGTTTTAGCTTTTGATCTTCTTTTTTAGATTTTGTATAGGTCTTTTCTTTTTTTAACTTCTTTTTTCTTTTTCCTTTTGTAAATAACTTTATTTAATAAATTTTCTGCCGTTGTGGTGCTTTGCAACTGACCCTCAAAAAAACATTTCCGTTGATGCTGATAGAGAGGGATACCTTAATTTATACTGGGTCAGGAGTAAATTAACTATTTTAGGCTTAATAGTTAATACAAAATGCCTGAAAAAAGAAAGCTCTTCAATTATTTCTAAAATTGGAGAACTGGAAAGCTAGTTACTGGAAATTTTATTATAAAATTTCAATACTCACATTTTTTGTTTAACTTAATTAGAAAATAAGAAGAACTACTAACAAAAGAATTGGCCTAAATTTAAAACGGTAAAAAACATAGATGCATGCAAAACAAACGTGGACTTCATTATGGCATGGCTTTCAACATGGAAGGCCTATGTCCTAATCCTATCCTTCATGTTAAAATATTTGAGCGTGTTCAGCCACCTTGCTGTCTCTTTGAGCTGATGCACTGCGATTGTTCCAGGAATAAAATCCCCTAATTCTGGTCCCTTGTAATCATACATTGCCGGGATCATATTATACCTATTCCCCGCCTTATTCCCCATGGTAAGCCACTTACCGGTTAGCATATCCTCTGGCCCCACTGGCTCGCTCCTCGTTATCTCTGACTCGGCAATCCATTCAACCAAATCCCATGATAGCAAGTAACCCATCCCTAACATGAACTGCGGGCTATCCTTTTCATTGAAAGGGAATCCTGCACCATAGTACATGTCATGCCTGGATTTATCTTTTAAGGACTTAATTAGGTTGTCGAGGATGAAGTATGTGTCATCATCACTTTTTGTTGCATAATCGTATTTATCTTCCCCCGAGAATAATTTGGGGAGGCTTGAGAAGTACGTGTATGTTTTGCCAGAGTTCATGCTCTCGGTGCAATTCAATATGATAATATCATCATATTGCATCATCTCAAGAGAGACTAGGGTATTTTCATCTTCCTTTGTGACACTACAGAGTATAAAACGGATGTCCACATGGGCTTCGGTGATTTGTTGGTTCGAGTAAGCAAGGCGGATTAGGCTTCGCCGTTCAAACCGGCTTGGAAGTGTAAGTATACCCATAAGAAGCCGAAAGGTTGGCTTTGGTGGAGTAAGTTCTCTAGCCTCGGTATACTTAACTGGTTGGCATGAGCCTAATGCTGGTATAAGGTAAAGATGGACACTAGGGTTAGAGAAGAGGCATATTAGGGGTAGAATCAGGAGAAGGAGAAGCAAGAGGTGAAGGTAAGAGGAGGACCTTGTTTTGGAGGAAGAGTGCTTCATATTTTGTTTTACTTTTCCTCTGATGCTTGTGGATACAATGAAGAAGTGACTAGTACGCTTTTTATGAGGTGTAAATTCCTACCAGGTATGCAGAATTGACCAAGTGTAATTAATTTGGCGGTCATAGGTCATTGTTTCGTATTAGATGGAAGTGACATCATCTGGAACATTAAGGAGTAAGTTATCAATGATTAGATTCTATACAAATCAGAGGTAGTTGGAGAATTGCCAGTTGATTATACAAATAGTTGACGTCGTTTTCAGTTTTTATGCAGTATAATCCGGAAGTTGGGTATCGCGTACAATTTGATCCTTTCCAGCAGGCCCTGTTGCAGAGCCCAATTTTCTTCTTCCTAAGCCCACAGTCAAGCAGTCTAATTAACGAAAAATTAAAATATTATTAAATTTCAAAAACATTAAAAAAATAATCAGAATTTTAACCATAGCTTCGTAATATCATTCTTTGAAAGAACGAGACTATGACCGGTCTTTGAAAAACCGATCTTAGCTAATATCATTCTTTCAAAGAACGATACTGGTCATTTTCCTTTTTTGTACGTACTTTAAATATTTTATATATATATTTTAAATATTTTAAATATTTTTTCTATGTAATTTAATATTTGTATTGTTGATATGTATTTTTTTATTAAGTTGTATTATTTTAATTTTGCAATATGTTGCATATATTTTTCCACCATACTTTATTTTGAAAATGAGATATAATCACTAATTGGTATTTTAGTTGACTACTAAAAACTCGTACTAGCTAGTGGATCAATGATAATTAATCCTTGATGCAGACCTTGAGAGGCAAGAAGCATGAGCTTAGATTCATTAGCAATTTGATAGAAATTTAGCGTGGCACCATCCTATACCAGTCTCTTCTCTCAATAACAATCGTGAAAACTAATTTTCACAATAAAAAAATAAAAAGAGAAAAAACGATACATATATACCTTTAAATATGAACTTCTCGCAGCTATAAAGAACATAGGTGACGGGCTGGAGAAGGGAGTTGAGGCTACTGGATGTTGCCTTGACTGGTACAGTGACCGATACGCACGACGGTCGAACTTGACTTTCACTATTATGGTATTATGATACCTATGGAGCCCATTCAGAATAAAGAAAGCTCGCCAGGTATATGACGAACTGCCACCCTTAATTTTGATCTGATGTTTCGCACTTCAGTGTTTCTTGAATATATTCTTTTGTAGCGAAAAATTACGGTTTTGACTTTTGACCTGGGAAGGGTCTGTTCAAGAAGCTACACAAGCTGTCTCTGCTCTATGTGGGGCCCGTGTGGCTGCTATAGTCTTTTACTCTGCTGGCAGACCCTTTTCTTTTATGCACCACCCCACGGAAAGTCCTACAGTCGTTGATCAATTCGTCTCGAATCCACATCCATGGTTCTGAAATTCGGAATCGGAATCGGAATCGGACAGTTGGACCGTGACCCGGAATCGGAAAAATCGGAAGAATCGGCCGATTCGGCTCAAAAAATCGGTTTTTTTTTTTTAAAACACATTTTTATGCCGTTAAAAATCAGAAAAAAATCTAAAAAAATAGGAAAAAATATGTTTTCATAAATAAGTCAAAAAAATTAAAGATTAGTCTTAAAATTAACTAAAATAACTTAATATGTCTTCAAGTCAAGTAGACAGACTACACACATCATCCTATAATCACTTACATATCTTAAATAAAGAAGTACATCATATCATCTAATTATACAATAAAGAGGCATAAACTACCAATATGAGATAAAATATAAGCCATAAACTAATTCATATCACATAGGTACATGTTACGCCCAAAAGCTGTGACGGGCTGGTTGCATAGTTTCGTTTTCTTCGGTGTAGAAATACAATGGAGCACGTTGTGTAGGGCCAAATATAGAAGACATAAAAGATTCTTCAGTTTCACCATATGAATTGTAATCGCTAGAATATTCCTGGTTGCTAGTTCTACTATTCTCTGATTCTACTCCTTGAAAATATGGCACTGGACTAGAACCACCACCTAATCCTGGCACTCCATATAAGTTCATATTTTGAAACCTTCCCAATTCATTGATATTTCTAAACCGTTCCCTATCATTTTCATGACCATCATGAGAAAATTGTCCGGGATACCGTGCTTGTGTATAGGTTTGAGTTGGATTCGGATCATTACCATCATCATCATCACTGACCTCTACATTTGTATTACGTATATCAGCTCTCATATTGCTTCCATTATCACCGCCTGATGAACTTGTATTATCCTCAACATTGGTCATTTCCTCATCAAGCCATGGATTTGCTCTATCATCAAGAACAGCATCTTCTTGCTCCCTAATAATAAAAAATATATTATGCATAAATAATTTATAAGTAGAAGCAATGAAGCACTATAATAAATCGGTCCATAGAACATTTTTTTTTTGTAAATAAAATTGTATAACCTTATCCATGGTTGCAATGGATCTTCTTCATGAAAAATCTTGTCGAGATCAATTAATTGATCAGAGTCATGCTGATTTATTCTCCTTAGATGTCGTTCTCGAAGTCGCATATTGTAATGACAAAATACAAGATGCTCAAGTCGCTTCATTCCCAAACGATTTCTTACTCGAGTATGTATTAATGTGAAAGTGGTCCAATTTCTCTCACATTGGGAGGAAGACACTGTTTGACTCAAAATTTGAACAGCAATAGGTGCCAAAGTCGGACACTCATCTCGCGCATACATTGACCACCATTCTGCCGGTCTGCATTGTTTTGCTGCAGCGAGCATCTTCGCAGAAGAAAAAATTCCAAGCCTTTTACGATATTTTTCTGCCTACAATAATTAAAAATTTAAAAAAATGTAAGGGAAATTGTACCTCTTTTTCAATTGAGAAATTACAAAAAATGTCCTTGAGAAATTACAATTGTACCTCTTTTTCAGCTTGAATTTGTAGAAACATATCTGGTTGCAATTTTTCAATAACTTTTCTTAACCCCTGCATCACCTCAGCATCATTTTGAACCCTTTCTGAGAATTGCAAGCTTGGATTCAAAAAATAACCTAAAGAAATAACAATTAGTTAAAATTTGGATTTAAATGTATATATAATTGTCTTTTGTCCATTTTATATAAAGACATCAATTAATTTATTTCATTATTTGTACCTGCTGCATGTATATCATGGTGAAGTGTTTTCTCCCATCTATCGTCGATCAGCCTCCACCATTTTTTAAATTGTCTGGCCCCAACATTTTGTTTGACCTGCATTTTTGCTCTATCCATCGCTTCATATAAGAAACCCATTTCTGCTTTGTCATCACTATCAACCATTCGAAGAACTTTGATCAGTGGCTCAAACAATTGAATTGTCTCTCCCACAGAAAGCCAAAACTCCTTATCAAATAACAATTCTCGGACACCTTCAGCAGTTTCTTTTTCTTTTCGAGTTTTCAATGCTTCAATTTGTTGCGACCAGCTAGGTTTCAAACACATTTGCATAAGCGCATCTTTAAAGGAATATATGCTTTGCAATGCAATGAAATTGGTGGCAAATCGTGTTATACCGGGTCTAAGCAATTCTCGATTGTTTGTTGCCTCACGAGTTAAGTTGAGTGCCCACTGATGGTTATATATGAAATTTGTAAAATTTTGGGCCTTTCGAACTAACTGCTTTATAACTTCATCCTTACCAATGTCTTCTAACATGAGATCAATACAATGGGCAGCACATGGAGTCCAAAAGATATGTTTGTACCGATCAATTAGAAGTTTTCCCGCTGCTTTGAAATTAGCCCCATTATCACTAATCACTTGAACAACTCTAGAAGCACCAACCTTTTCGACCACCTCCACCAACAAACCACAAATATATTTCCCACTTTTGAATTTTTTGGTGGCATCTACTGACTTGAGAAAAACCGTTCCTTGTGTACAATAAACCAAGAAATTAATAATATTTCTATGATTTTTTGTGGTCCATCCATCACACATTATAGTACAACCATATTCATCCCAATGGCGGTGAAAATCTTTTATTACTTTTGTTTGGTCTTCCACCTCCATTGGAAGATACTTGTTATAAATTTCATAAGAGGTCGGTCCACGAACACCAATTCCGACTTCTTGAGTTGCTTCAATCGCTCTTTTAAAATATATGCTATCTGCAGCATGAGCTGCGATTGCATCATGAACAAACCATTTACTCCATGCTCGGCCTATATATGATTTAGCATCTTTTATACCTTTTAAAAGAGGCTTACTAATTTTTGGCTGCCTACTTGTTTTTTTCTTATACAAATAATTATCAACTCTTGGTTCCGTAAGAGATGGTCCTATACCAACATTCTGTGATCTGGCAGCTCTCTTGCGACTGGTACCCTCATCAACACGCATTGATACAGATCTTCCTAATTCTACTCTTGATCTAGATGAACCTTCTCCACCCCTTCGTTGTAATTCTTCTCTTCTAAAACTCTCCTTACTCGCTTGAATAACCATTTCTAAATCCTTATCCGAGTATTCACTACTTGAATCATCTTCATCTATTCTTGTTAGTTCATCAGCTACCAATTCGTCTAGTTCCTTTGCCTTTTTATTTTTTAATCTTTTATTTCTCATATATTCTTGAATTTGTTTTCTGACTTCATCTGGAACTCTAGCACATGATGTTGTATTTCCACGAACACCAACCAAATGATCCTTTCCTCTACTTATTCCACTTATTATTTTACTACACCATTTGCATTTAACCGTTTTTTTTTTTGGATCAACTGGAATAAAATGATCCCAACCAATGTCTTGTGTTTTTCCTTGACCGCTATCCATCTCTCTAATAAAATAAAAGGAATTATAAATTTAAAATAAATATAAACAATTTTGTATAAGACAAAAATTTCCATACGCTAATATTTATTCAGTCTTTGTTTTCATGCAAACGAAAAAAATTCACAAGTGTTACAATAATACCTATTATTATTGAATTTATTATATGTAATAATGTTTGTTACCATCTGTAAATGCGTCGACTATTTTGAATTTTAATATTTCGAACGATATTCTAAAAAAATTTTAAATTTACAAAGGTTGTTGTGCATGGAGGGGTGAAGGATATACATTTCAAAGATTAAGGTGGTTGTATTCTGTCAACTGTCAAAAAAATATTTTGATTTTGCAAAGGTTAATAGACAAGTGTGCATTGTAGAATAATCTAGTATTCATCATAAATTAGGCAAGTGCTCTCATGATCTCATATCACATAGTAGCAGGCCGCAGCCATCTCAAACCCATTCGCACTCAACAAAAAAAAAAAAAAAAAATGGGCGAAATTAAACCAGACCCTATCGTCTCCCTGTCTCCCATCCCAAACCCACTTACGCACACCAACAGACCCAAAGTCCCAAACAATGGCGAAAATGAAAAACGAAAATGTGAAACCATGGCTAAAAGAGAAAGAAATAGAAGAAATTCGATGCTCACCAAGTCCTCAGCGATGGGCGATCACGCCGATCAGCGATGGTCCTCCACAGACTCGATAGCCGCAGGCCGCAGCCACCCTCCAGAGACTCGATTTCCTCCACAGACTCGATCTCCCCTCTCTCTCTGCAGTCTCCACAGTCCACACTAAATAATTGCGATGGGCAATAATTGATCTGAGACTGTGAGACAGTAGTCACTAGTCAGTAAGTTGTCCTTTTGAATTTTTTTTTTTCAATTTTCGCTTTTTCTGTTTTTCAGTCTTATTTCGGTCGATTCGGCCGATTCCATCCGATTCCATCCGATTCCGGCCGATTCCGACCGATTCCGGCCGATTCCATTCTAAAAAACGTGATTCCGCCTCAAACCACCTAGAATCGACTCGGCCCTCTCCGATTCCGATCCGATTCAACCGATTCGAATCGGAATCGGCCGATTTTTTGAACCATGTCCACATCCACAAATCGAGGATAACATGTCGCAAATGATTTGCTCGCAGACCTGAACCGGTAAGTTTCAGAACTCAATGCCATTGTTGCTGCTGAGAAGACAGAGAACTCAGAAAATGGTAGTTGGCAGGCTGAAAGGGACTGATTGGTGTCCAGATGTAGAATGTTTATCTCTGTCGGAGCTTGAGATGGTCAAGGCAGATCAGCAGATGGTCAATTAATTGATGGTAACTCAAGCACACAAGGATACAGTAGTGAAGATATGACAGTGAATGATACCTCTAGGGTGATACATCGTTCATTGACAAATGACAATTAAGTGGTGTTAAACATAATCTAGCCCTTAAGATTTTTCAACAAGGTAGAGATTCAAATAGAAAGAAGGATAGAGAATAAACTAAAGAAATTTTTTTTTTTATTGATCTTTTTTTTTTGCTACAAGTTAGGAGATGAAAATTGCAAATATTCTAGCCCTCTCCCCAAGGGATAGGGGGTGTCTATTTATAGCTACTGGCTCTCTTATGTCGGGATTGTATGTGGCGGAGTTGTGACTTTCCTTCTTGGTGAATCGGGAGGCGGGTCCATAGTAGATCGCTTGGTGCTTCGCAGTTTAATAGAAGATCGCTGAGTACTTCGCTCCTTCTTTCTCCTAGGGCGAAGTCCATCGAAGCTATAAAGGGGGACCCTAGTTGGGATCCTCCATCCACGTGTAGCGATGACGTCATCAGTTCATTATAACTAATTCTGACATGGGGAGGTACCCGATCAGGGAGGTGTCTCTTTGTCCCTGATCAAGGATATCATGTGGGACCCCTGTGGGACCCTTCTCTTGACAGGCCTGGGTCCAACGGAAAATGGATCTTTGCTTGTGCCCCCATAAAATATTATATCAGGTAGTATCAATAGTCCTCGAGCTTCTGATGAATATATTCATTAGAAGTTATATCAACATCTTCTGTTGAGAAACTGAATGTGCGCGGACGAACGTTAGTTGTTTAGTTTACACGCGATCTTCGTGCGAAGTCTCTGACTTAGACCTCTGTTTCGCTAGTCCTCGAGTCCTCGAGTCCTCGAGCTTGAGGGATAGCGAAGTTGAGCGTCAAAGGATAGCGAACTTTTGTCGAACTTTTGGTGAATTTAAGGCATTATTATGAGTTATTATTTATCGTGATGTCATTTTTTCGAGGAGACCAAGGGTTCATTCCATCATTACTTCTTGAGACTTGTGCCAGAAAGATATATAGTATCTTTCCCTAGGGATTCGTGAGGAGTCGAAAAGACACTTCGAAAAAGGGGTTTCTTTTTGAGTCGGTGCACAGAATTCGAACAGGCGCTTTGTCTTCTATATATATGAGGTATGAGTCACTTTCCTTTTTTTCCCTCACCTGCCTCTTGTACTTCTGTACTCTCCATTGCTGCTTTCGTTTTATGCTCACTGTTCTTATCTTCTGCCGTTTGCCATTTTCATCTTCTTCTTTCCGGAGCTTTTCCTTCTTGAGGTACTACGTAATGACCTTTATTTTTGTTTGGTATTGTTGGTTTTTCTCTTCTTTATTTTTGAGGTTTTGCAATCTTTCGTTTTCTTCTTTATGTGTTTTCTTTTCTAAAAGGGAGTTGTTGCTTTGGTAGGTTAAACATGCCAAAGAGAGTGTATCGTTTGACCGAGTCAGGGGCTGATATTAAAGCCTTCCCTCAATCTCGTGGGTATGAATCTCATCATTGGATAACCACCAAGCTTGACAAGTTCATAGACCTCTGTGAGGTTGATCGGACGAAGGTGAGCAAGAAAGAGTTTTGGACTGTGGGAGCAGAGCAGCTGGATCGTCCTTTTGACACGGCGAAGGGGATGGTTTTGTTTCAAAGATTTTCGTATTGTGGAGTTCGTCTTCCTCTTTCGCGCTTCCAGTGCGAACTCTTGAATGCAGTTAAGATTCCTCCTAGCCAGCTGCATGTGGTTGCGTGGTGTTGCATTACTTCGCTAGAGCGTTTGTTGACTGTGAAATATAGGCACATAGGACTTGAACACGGGGTGAAACCAACTCTAGGTCTATTTGGTCATTATTATAAGTTTTGCCGGCGAGGTGAGATCTGTACTGTCAGACCGTTGGTTAAGTTATTTGCAAATAAATCTGGGAAGATCGGCGATTGGGAAGAGAACTTCGTTTTTGTGAGAGGTTCTATGATAGATGAGATGGGTGTTCTCAAGGAATGGAACAGAGATTTGAAGGGATATTCCAAAGTGGTTCTTCCTACTCCGTCCGAAGATGAGGAGAAAATTATCAAGCTTTTAGAAAAGAAGTCTCCTCAGGGATATTGGTTGTGTTGGGATGGTTCTAAAATCACTCCTGATGATCGCGTTTTTCCTCCTGAAGATGTCTCTTCTGGCGAAGAGGAAGATGACGAGGAGGAGGAAGAGCGTTCGATGGGAACTGACGATGTTCCTTTGGTTTTTGGGGATCCTCAGGCTGACACTGAAATTCACAATGAGCCTGTTGTCGAAGCTCAGGGTAAGGTTAGTGACAAGACCGAAGTTCCCCTAAGGAAAAAATCTCGTGCAGCAGTGTTTGCTGCAGGCGTGATGTTCAGAGTTAAGGGTCAGGATCGCACCCGGCATCCTCGAACAGCGGTTCCTAAAACGCCCAAACAAGGAGTTCCTTCTGCTAAAGATTCTGTCTTAGGGTCGGAGACGAGGAAGAGGAAAGGTGAGGAAGGTTCTGCAACACCTGCTTCTGGTGCGAAGAGGGGGAAACGGGAGCACAGTTTGACTGTTCCCCTTATCAAAAGTTCTGCTATCCCAATTGTTGAGACTTCTACTGTCTCGGTAACAGTCAAGACTTCCTCTGCTGGAGTTGAAGAAGGTGCTATGGTTGTAATTGGTTCGCAACCAGGAGCCGAGTCTGCCCAACCTTCCTCTCAGACACCAGCTCCGTCTGTGCGCTCAAAAGAGGTTGATGACTCATGGCGACTAGCCAAGGTTAGGAGGATTCATGAGGACGAAAATGTTTCTCTTCGTCTCCCTGGGTTGGCAGTGGATTCTTCCAAAACCAAGGTGCATTCTTTGTCTTAAATATTTCTCCCTCTCTTCTTCCACTCTTTTTTTTTTTTTTTAAAAAAAGTTGTCTTCTGTACAGGTGTCTCAACTAGCTGCGTCACTTCATCGTGTGTCATTGGACTTGCATCCTTAATTGGGCCAAGAAGTAGCCGGTCTGTCCATTGATGATAAGTTCATGCGGATGCATGTTCTGTTGATGGAATTGGGATGCTTACAGGCAAGCGTTCACGATCAGCAACGCTATTTTGGCGATGCTTGGACGAGCTCCTTATCATCTCTGGCGAAGAGGAATGCCGAAGTTGACCATGAGCTTAGTATACTTCGCGGTGAGCAGGAGTTGGATGTGGGATTCAAGGTGGACTTGTCTCAATTTCCTGTTTTTTCCAAATTGTCTGTAGAAGATCAGAACGAAGTGTCGGGTCTTTTTGAGAAGATTGCAGCGTCTCAAGATTCCTTGACTACTCGCGCTCAAACGGCGGAAGCGGACAAGAGGCAGATGTCTGATATGCTTAACAAAGCTACTGAGGTGCAAGCCGATTTGCATAACCAGGTTCTTGCATTTCGGCTAACTCTCGAAAAGCGGGACCAACAACTGGAGCAGCTTCGTAGCGCCATCGCACAGCGTGATGGGGCAGTACGTGATTGGAAGCAAACTGCTCAAAAGGTGGCGCGTAAAGCTAAGCATAGCAAGGAATGTGTAGACGCCTTGATGGTGGAGAAACATGCCTTGCTTGCCGAGAAGGAAAGGCTTGAGGAAGAGGCCAAGGTTCGTGAGTTGGCCTTAACTTCGTCGGAGGAGGAGGTTTCTGCACTTAAGGCAGAAAAAGGTCGCTTAAGCGCTGAGGTTATTGAGACTGCAACTTTGCTTGATCAGGCACAAGTTCGCCTCTCAGAATTGAACGAAGAATTGGCAAGACTTAGAGCCCACAGTTCTTCTGACAAAGGCCAAGGTTCTTCTGATAAGGAACAAAACGTTCTAATGGGCTGCGGCGAAGTGTGGTCTTCCTGTGAGTTTTTGAGAAATTTTTTTAAGTCGCCAGGGGCGCGGGCAGCTTCGTTAATGTTGGCTTGTACAGGGATGCATTTGTTGCTGAGACATAAATATGACGAGCTCAGGAGACATTATCCATTCACTCGTGAGGAATTCGGCATCATGGATCCTCCTCCAAAACCCGATATTGACTTAGAGAACTGTTATTGGGATGATGAAAGTGGTGAACTGATGTATCAGGGTCCTGAGGGGGAGAAACAGGTGGAGTTGGGTGTCGATGTTGTACTTCCCATGATACCTCCCCGCTACCCTTGGTCAAATTCAGGTGCCGCTTGGCCAGAAGATGTGCCATATCCCTCTGAGGACGAGCCTGATTCAGACGACGAAGAGGGAGAAGTTGGGAGCGCGAACTTGGAGGGAGCTGATGCTGAGAAGGCGACTAGTGTTCAAGGGGCCCAAACTTCAGGGGACCAGGCGAACTTGGCCAAAGCACGTGACCCGGCTTCAAACTTCACTAATGATTTTGGGGAAGCGTTGGCCGCTCAGACTGGGACGGAGGGGGACTTGGAACTTCATGTTGACGACTACAATGTTGAGGCGGGGTTCGAGCTTTCTGGGGATCGCTAATGGCATGTTTTTAATTTTTACTGAACTTTATTAAATCGTGTTGTTGCGGATTTGGTTGAATGGTTTGTAATATGACGAATTTTTTGATGTGTATGATGCTTATGACTTTGTTGTTGAAATGTTGAGTTAGGAAAGTATTTCTTTGGTCCTTCTACGTGAACGCTACGCGTTTTTATTCTAGTGGTTAAGATTGCATTAACTTTAATCAATTTTGAGACTGATTATTACAACTTCCACTTTGTGTGGATTTTTTCTACTCCAACGAACTTCGTAGGCGTTCGTTGGATCGGGAGGGTTGGCGATACTATTCGTTATTAGTAAGTTCGTTATACATGCGATGTTTTTATTCCATTGCTGATGATTCCACTAAGTAATGTTGACTTGTCAAATTTGTTCGTGCAATAAGTTCGTTATGGTTTATCGTGGCCTTATGCGTCGCTCCTTTTGAGGCATGAGTTTATGCTTGGTGATTTTGCAAAATTGTTTATTTCTTTGGGCGAAGCCTTAATGTTTTTCCACTTCGCTTCTTCCTGGCTTGTGCTATTGATTATTCTTCCCGTAAGAGCTGGGTCAGTAAAACTCTTGATCTGTGGCACGATGACTTGTTTGGTTATGAAGCAGGTCCCTATTTTTGCATTCTCCACTTCTTGTTGTGTTAGGCTGCATGAAGTGCTATGATTTCGCTTGTTAAATGTGATTATTTTTATAGTGTATTCTTGGTTTAATATCTATTTGTAACTTGTCAGGTATCTTACTAAATTCTCCTGTTCGGAATGGTTGCTGTTTAATTTTTATTTTTATTTCTTGCATGTAGAGTCTTTCTTTGACTTTCCTTTTTTCCTCTTTTGTGCGAATAATTGCTTTGATATTTGATTATATATTAACTTGGGGGTCATGCGACTTGTGTGATGCATTCATGAGATTCGCGCCTACTAGATACGTGTTCAACTTCAGCGCTATTCGTAATGTTTGAGTTGGCGTTTGAGGTGGCGAACAATGAAAGAGAAAAATACACATATATATGACAAGGAGGAGAGATTTCATTTTATTCATTATAAGCAAACTTCGATACATTGAAACGGCTAAGCATCGCAAAATATTACAGTTACAAATATTTGTTTTACGGTCTTCGTCTTCGTCGAAATAAAGAGATGTTGCCTTTCTATTCCTCTATTGTGAGTTTAAGGTGGCTTTGATAATCAAGAGATGTTGCCTTTCTTGTGGCTGCCTCGGTTGATTATCGTCACTACCTTGATGGATGAGGCTCGCATCATCTCCCAATGTTGCCGCCTGGATCGCTCTGCTGCGAAGTTCTATAAGGTTCGGCTAACTTTGGGTGTCCTACATCCTCTTTCGGAAGATGATCAACTGTTGCTTACAGGTTCGCCCCCCTTTTCACGTCAAGCGTATCCCACGCATTAGCAGGATCTGGCTTGTTGTGGGAAGTGGTCGAAGCTTGTGGTTGTCGGCAGTTGATCGTGTTCACTGGAACGCACCGACCCTTGTTAACTCCTGACGTTATCTTGTGTTTTGCCTGGGTCGTGCGCTCCGCGTGGGTGGACAAGAAGAAACTCGGCGAACTGTAGTTTTGGTTTCTCACCGAGCGCACTTTCAAACCTACCCTAACGGAACTTTTTCCCCGCTTGTGGGTAGGGAAAAAGATCCGTGGGGGAAAAATTGTAGGGATAGATAGGATGGTGGATGATCTCAGCTATCCTACTAAGTTCTCCCCCTTTCTTCAGCTATGCTACTAAGTTTTTTTTCTATTCCAGGGTGATGCTCTGGCGTTCTTCTTACGTTTCTTTTTCATGGTGTCATAGGTGGTGGTTTTGTTAAAGTTTTGTGGAAGGCGAAGGAAGAAAGAGGGAGACGGAAAAGTTCTGAATTTTGTTTGTGGGTTATATCGTGTTGAGGGAGACCTTATTTATAGGCGTCCCAACCTTAGGGTATTTTGGTAATTTCGTCTTTTGGCTTTATTTATGACGGAATTAAGACGGATGTAAGCATTAAATTTCGGGTCTTTTTAGGCATGTCGTGTTTTATACGGTTGTCCTTGGAAGTTGGAAAAAAATGTACTTGTCATTGGGACTTTGTCAGATTTTGTCGTTTTTCTTGTGGGTAGGTGGGATATTAATTTTTGTTCTAAATTCGTCATATTCATATGCTTTCTATAGCTTCGAATTTGTTATATTTATCTAGTCATGTCACGTGTGAATGTCGCTAACGTCCTCGTTTATCAGATGGCGTGTGTTCGCGGCTAACATCTGTGAAGTTCGGGAGACTGCGCGTGATCGCGGCTAACGTCTCTATTTACCAGATTGCACGTGTTCGCGGCTAACATCTGTAAAGTTCGAGAGACTGCGCGTGATCGCGGCTAACATCTCTATTTACCAGATGGCGCGTGTTCGCGGCTAACATCTGTGAAGTTCGATATACTGCGCGTGATCGCGGCTAACGTCTTTATTTACCAGATGGCGCGTGTTCGCGGCTAACATCTGTGAAGTTCGAGAGACTGCGCGTGATCGCGGCTAACGTTTCTATTTACCAGATGGCACGTGTTCGCGGCTAACATCTGTGAAGTTCGAGAGACTGCGCGTGATCGTGGCTAACGTTTCTATTTACCAGATGGCGCGTGTTCGCGGCTAACATCTGTGAAGTTCGATAGACTGTGCGTGATCGCGGCTAACGTCTTTATTTACCAGATGGCGCGTGTTCGCGGCTAACATCTGTGAAGTTCGATAGATGGCACTGTTGGAAAGAAAGATATGTATACAAAGAAAGTATCAAGAGATGACTTTTCGGGCTCCAGGAAATTTTATTTATTCACAATTACATACAGAGTAGTGTTCTTAACTACGGTACAAACACCTTGTCTCTTATGTAATCTTCCTTTTCGACAATAGAGGGAATGGTTACAAGAGGTCTCTATGACCTTCATGAACAGAAAAAAAAGAAATGACAATAAAAGAAGGACTGCTTCACTCTTCCGTCTGTCTCTAAGGAGTCCTGTTCTACGGTACTACTCCTTTGGTTTAGGTGGAAAAGGTCTCAACCTCTTTAGGCATAGAATTTGCGAAGGTGGATTGCATTCCATGCACTGGGGTAGTTCTCGTCCGGTCATGTCTTGAAACCTGTATGCCTTCCCTTGGATGGACTTTATGACTTGAAAAGGACCATCCCAAGTCGGGTCTAGCTTGCCGATGTGTTTTCCCGTCGCCTCCACGCTTCTCAGTACCCAATCTCCTGGTTGAAAATGTCTTGGTGCAACCTTCGTATTGAAGGCCTTATGCATTTTCCTTTGGTATTCTGCCATCCTTGCTCGAGCTTCTTATCGGAGTTCGTAGATAGTCTCAATTCGACCATTTTTCTTTGGTTGTTCCTGTTCCATTCATATACAATGGTGCGCAAAGTGAGTTGAATAATTTCCATGGGTGTGACAGCGTCCATGCCATATACCATGGCGAAAGGGGATCGATTGGTGGCACTTCTTGGGGTGTTGTTGTATGCCCACAGAATTTCATCGAGGAAGTCAGGCCATGCATTTTTGCTTCCCTCCAGTTTCTTCTTCAGTCCCTCCAGTATTGTTCGATTGGAAACCTCTGCCAAGCCATTGGTTTGTGGGTGGCTGACCGATGAGAAGTTCGACCATATGCCCAAACCTTCACACATGCTTTGAAAGGGTGTTCCAATGAACTGTCTACCGTTATCCGATATAATCGTGTGTGGTATTCCATATCGGTAGACAATGTTGTGCTTAACGAAGTCAGCGACCTTCTGAGAAGTTATCAAAGATAGCGGTTTGACTTCCACCCATCGTGTGAAGTACTCGACAGCTACCACCACGAACTTAAGGTTCGCTCTCACGGTGGGGAAAGGACCAAGGATGTCTAGTCCCCACACATCGAACGGCTAAGGGCTTGCAATGGAACTCAACGTCGTTGGTGGTTTTCTTGATACCCTGGAATGATACTGATATTTTTCGCATCTGCGGACTATGTCAACCATGTCCTTCTTCATTGTGGGCCAGAAATATTCTTCTCTTTCGATGCGCTTGTCGAGGCTGTATGGGCTTTGATGGCTTGCGCACATACCTTCATGAATTTCTTTGATTAATTCCTTCCCTTTGACGTCGGTGATGCATGTAAGTCATGGTCTGCGATAACCCTTTTTGAGTAATTCTCTCTCAAGGACAGTGAATTCTGGGGCCAATCTTTTGATTCGCTGCGCTGCTGCTTTGTCTGTCGGCAACTGTCCTCTGGTGAGGTAATCCCAGATAGGGGTGTACCATTCTAGCTCATTGTGAGTTATCAGCACCGCGACTTCGTTTTGTGTGATGCATGCTTCAGGGATTTCCATGATGGTTATGGGTGTGTCGTTGCATAGTTCCGATCCTTTGGCCAATTTTGATAGGGCATCTGCAACTTCGTTCATTCCCCTTGGTATGTGCTCCACGCTAGCTTTGTCGAACGATGCCAGCAGTGCTCTTATCTTTTCAAGATATTTAGTCAGGGTAGGATCGTGTACATCATACTGCCTGTTGATCTGGTTTACCACTAGCTGTGAATCCATGAACACTTTGACCTTTGTAGCCCCCCACTGCTTCAACTAACCGAAGTCCAGCGAACAATGCTTCGTACTCAGCTGTGTTGTTGGTGACGGAGAATGTTAAGTGAATGGCGTAATAGAAATTTTCTCCTTTTGGTCCTTTGATTTGTACGTCCAACCCCGCGCTTCGTTCGGATGCGGCTCCATCTACATAAACCTGCCACTTTGATTCCTGAGTTATATTCTCCGCTCTCCCAGTATTTTCTACTATGAAATCCGCGAGTGCTTGACCCTTATATGCAGTTTTCGGCATGAAAGATATGTCGAACTCTGAAAGTTCAACAGCCCATTTCAGGAGTCGACCTGAGACATCTAGACTGTCTAGAGCTTTTTTTAGTGGGAGTTCGCTGATGACCTTGATGAGGTGAGCTTGGAAGTAAGGCCTTAGTTTTCTTGCCGCTATGAGTACGGCGAACGCGTCTTTTTCGACTGTAGAATATCTCTCTTCTGCGTCGCGAAGCACTCTGGATATGAAATACACGGGTTTTTGTGTCTTGTCTTCCTCTCTCAAAAGTGTCGCGCTTACTGCTACAGCGGATGCCCCCACGTATAAGTGAAGGGGTTCGCCTTTGATTGGCCTGCTGATGATAGGCGGGTTGGCCAGGTATAACTTTATTTGGTCGAAGGCTTCTTGGCACTGTAGGGTCCATTCGAACATCTTTGTTTTCTTTATTGTTTGGAAAAAAGGCTTGCAAACCTCTCCTGAACGAGCAATGAACCGGTTTAGTGCTGCGATCCGCCCCGTGAGCTCCTGGACCTCCTTCACTGTCTTGGGTGCCTCCATGTCGATGATGGCTTGGCACTTATTTGGGTGAACTTCAATACCCCTTTCGGATACGATGAATCCTAAAAACTTTTCACTAGAGAGACAGAAAAAGCTCTTCTTCGGGTTTAGCCTCATTTCAACAGTTCGCTTTTTATCGAATATTTTTTCTAGGTGCTAGACGTGTTCCGGTCCTGTGCAGCTTTTGACTACCATGTCGTCTATGTATGCCTCCATGATCTCCCCAAGTTCGTCTTTGAACACCTTGTTAACCATCTGTTGGTATTCGGCTCCTGCGTTTTTTAGCCCAAAAGGTATGACCTTATAGCAGTACAACCCTTGTTCTGTTATAAAGCTTGTCTTTTCTTCATCATCGGGGTGCATTTTTATCTGATTGTACCCTGAGTACGCGTCCATGAAGGTTAAGTACTTGAAGCCTGTCGTGGAATCAACCATGGCGTCAATGCTGGGGAGAGGGAAAGGTTTTTTGGGACATGCTCTATTTAGATCAGTGTAATCTATGCACATTCTCCATTTGCCGTTTGGTTTCATTACCAAGACTGGATTCGCCAACCATCTGGGATATTCTACTTCTTCGTAAGTATCGATTTTGTGTTCGGCGATACTTCTGTTTATTCCTGGCAAAGGATCGTCTTCGTTGACGAAGATGTCTTTATTTTTTATAAGACAACTTCGCACCATGTTGCGATCTTCGAGGGGCAAGGTAGTGCCAATCTGTGTTATTTTGCCTTCTTCTAAAATAACTGGTTCCGTTGTCTCGATGGCTTCGCTGCATGTTCGCTTTGGAGGTTCATCTTTCATTATGCTGAGTGTTTCTACGAACTTGTTATGTTTCCTCTTGCTTTCAATTTGGGCAACTTGAGGTGCCATGGTGATTCGATAACATTTCTTTGCCACTTGTTGTTCTCCTCTGGCGATCCCTACTCCTTGGGGTGTGGGAAATTTGATCATCAGGTGGGGTGTAGAGGCGATCGCTCCGATGTTATTTAGGGATGTCCTACCCAAGATCGCGTTATATGCAGATGATACATTGACCACGATGAATCGAACATTAGCAACCACTGTCCGAGGGGATTCGCCGTATGACACATCAAGGTCGATGGTGCCCATTAGTTGTATTTTGTCGCCGGTAAATCCCACCAGCGATGTCGTCATTGGTCGCAAAGGGTATTTGGCGAGTCCCATTTTTTTGAGTGCCTCAAAATAAATGACATCTGCTGAACTGCCCGTGTCCACTAAGATTCGCCTGACTCGCACGCCATTTATCCGTAACATCAGGACGATGGCGTTGTCATGTGGGAGTTGTATTCCTCTGTAATCCTCTGAACTGAACGATATCACTTGGGATGTTTCTTGTTTGTGTTGAATTTGAAACATATGAAGCGAACGTTCGGGAGGCCTGTTGTCACTGGGTTTTCCTTCATTGAACATAACTGGTGGTGGGGACGCGCGAGCTTCGTCACGGCCTTTGTTGTCCACCGCCTCACGATTTTCTGGCCTTTCGAGAGGTCGTTCATTGGAATGGTGGTCATTTCGCCTTTCTCTTTCATTGTAGTGTTGTGTTTTCCTCTTACCACGCTCATCTTTTTCTAAGAAATGCTCTAACAAGTTGGTTTGTCTGACCAGTCTTTCTATTTCATCTTTCAACTTGAGGCAATCTCTTGTGCGATGCCCAGTGCTGCGATGATACTCACAGTATGCGTTTCGATCGAACACTTCTAATCTGGTCATTGGGGGCGCTTTACGGACTTCTCTATTATGCTTGATTTTCTCATAGACTCTCTCTTGAGGTTCGGTGGTTACATGGTAGATTTTGTAATAGGGGCCAATATCATCGGCAGGCTTGCGGTATCGGGTTCTGTTTTGTCGGAAGGATTGTTGGTCGCGTCTCTTGTTTTTGGGTGATCGACTGCGTTGTCGTCTTCTCGGTGAACTTCGCTTTTGAGTTGCTTTAGGCGAAGGACTGCGGTCATTTTTTGGTTTAGATGTCTGGTGGTGGCCGGTATAACCGTGGAAGCTTTGTCCTTGCATGGAAGCGATTTGTTATTCCGCTCGTATGAGATGTTCGGCTCTTTTCCTGAAAGCTGCGAAGTCAGAGAATCTTTCTGTCATAGCAGCCCATTGCACCGGGCCCTCCAATAATCCTCGTTGAACAGCTAGTAATGCCATATCTTCTCTGTAGTCTCCGCATTTGTTTGCTTAAATGGAAAAACGGTCAAGGTAATCCCTGGTATGTTCGTCTGTGTATTGTCTCACATTCATTAAATCCATGCAAGTTTTTGAAGGTGCACGAACGCTTGCGAACCTCTTAAGAAACTTTTCTGTGAGGTCTTTGTAACTGGACACTGATCCAGGTGGTAGTTGGGCGTACCAGTCCCATGCAATCCCCTCTAACCTTGTTGGGAAGACCAAACACATGGTTCTCTCTGATGCTCCAGTGATCAGCATGGATTCTCTGAAAGTGTTGACAAAGGCTCGCGCATCATGAGCTGGGTAGGCTGGGTATTTATCTAAGTTGGTGAAGTCTTTCAGCCGTAAAGGTCATCCTTTGTATAGGTGTTGTGCCAGCGCTCCTCGAGGGGGCGAAGGACTTGTTCGTCTTCGCGCTGACCTTCTGTTGGCATGTCTTCTGCGAGGTTCTGATCTTCCGTCACTTTCGGTTTCCTTGTGAGAAGAGTAGTTTGAAGAGGGCGATCTTGAAACTGAAGGCGAGCGGTAATGACCTCTACGCCGGATCGTTCGACGAGGAGTTAAGCTTGGCGAACTGGATCGGTTGAAGTCTGACGAGATTGATCTCCGTCGTGGCTTGGTTGATCGTGACTTCGACGTCCTCTCTTATGAGAACGAGAGTGTCCTCTCCAGTTGGAGGGCTGAGAGTGTCTGGGGGATGGCTGTGGTCCTCGTTCGATGTGTTCCATTTCGGGCCTTTCACGCTGAGAGTTTCTTGTGAGAGTGTGGTTGGTTGTTTGTAGGGGAACAGATGCTTGGGGCGTAGGGATGTACCACTGTTGCTGCTGCGAGGAGGGTTGGGTCGATGGGATGTATTGTTGGTGGGGTGTATCGATGTTGGGATGTGTCATGTATGATTGGAAAGGGTTATGTTGCATGGGTTGCTGCTGGAAGGTGTACTGAGGGTTTTGTAAGGGTGGTATGTTTGGCGCAGGTTGGTATGGTGGTTGGATGGGGGTGTGTGTGGGTGTGATGACTGGTATTGAGGAGGCGTTTGGGGTGACGGTCTGTTGAGGGGTTAGGGATATGCTGTTGGATTGATCTGAGACTGGCCCTTCTGTCCCTGGTGGAGTTGGTTGAACAGTTGTTTCGGCCATCGTAGGCCTTGGTTGTTGACCGACAGTGGTGGTGGGTGTAGTGCTTGTTGCGGCCATCTTAGAAATCGATGGCGTGTTGAAGTTAAGTTTTTTTGATTGTATATCTAGACCTTCTCTCATTTGAACAAGGAGAGCTAAGCAACAAGAAGAACAAATTCTCTTCCCGGTTGCTTCATGTGGTCTTCATTCACGGTGGGCGCCAGTTGTTAAACCTAATCTAGCTCTTAAGGTTTTTCAACAAGGTAGAGATTCAAATAGAAAGAAGGATAGAGAATAAACTAAAGAAAATCTTTTTTTTATTGATCTTTTTTTTTTGCTACAAGTTAGGAGATGAAAATTACAAAGATTCTAACCCCCTCCCCAAGGGGTAGGGGGTGTCTATTTATAGCTACTGGTTCTCTTATGTCGGGATTGTATGTGGCGGAGTTGTGACTTTCCTTCCTGCTGAATCGGGAGGCGGGTCCATAGTAGATCGCTTGGTACTTCGCAGTTTAATAGAAGATCGCTGAGTACTTCGCTCCTTCTTTTCCCTAGGGCGAAGTCCATCGAAGCTATAAAGGGGGACCCCAGTTGGGATCCTCCATCCACGTGTAGCGATGACGTCATCAGTTCGTTATAACTAATTCTGACATGGGGAGGTACCCAATCAGGGAGGTGTCTCTTTGTCCCTGATCAAGGATATCATGTGGGACCCCTTTGGGACCCTTCTCTTAACAAGCCTGGGTCCAACGGGAAATGGGTCTTTGCTTGGACCCCTATGAAATATTATATCAGATAGTATCAAGTGGGATTAAGATACGTATAATAGAGGCGATTCTAGCTATACATATATAGCATATTTGTACATAATTGTACATATATAGTTACAAATAATATTAACTACACTCGTCTGTTGATTAAACACTTTTTATGATATTGGTGAAAAAAAAACAGCCTATGAGACTCACGTTTGTGCCAAAAAACAGATCATATCATATCATATTAATAAAAAAATAAATGCCAATTATGTTTATATAATACATATTAGATCATATCAATAAAAATAAACAGATCGGGTTTGTATCCGGATTATCAAAAGAAAAAACATGATCCGATCCGGTTATACCGGGTTAGTACAATTAAAACCCAAACTAGCCCGGATCATACTTGAACCCGTTAAAATACGGATTGGGTTGGACGGATTTTTAATTTTCTTGTACATCCCTACCTATAATTAAGAAAGAACATTCATAAAAATAAAAATAATAAAAAATTAAAATAAATATAAATAATATTTAAACATATTAAATTATAAATAATAATTATAAATATAATCTATATAATTTATATGCATACCAAAATATTTAAATACTACATATATCTAGTCTCATCTCATCTCCTCTCATCTCCTCTCATCTCATCTCATCTCTTCTCATTTCCATTTTACGATTAGTCTCTCTTTTTCTCTTTTCTATCTCTATGTGTACTAGCCTATCTTTCTTTCTCCTCTACTATGCTAAATTTTTAATAATCACCTCTACATCTCTACTTCTTTCTCTTATCTAGTAACTATTTTTGAATTGATTAAAAAAATTATAGCAATTTTATGTCATTTTTAGATTTGAAAACTTTCAAAATGGATTTCGGAGGTTCAGACTGCGTTTTTTTGTCATAAAAATGGTCATTAGAAAGTAAATCATGGTAAACCCTGTAGAGCTCCTTGCAAGCTTTTTCGAATTGGGGTCAATTGCTCCAAACAGATGTTCTTATAAAAAATTATGCTTGTTTGAATTTCTAACGTTCAAAAGTAGATTTTTTTTTTTGTGATTTTTCTATCACTTTTTCTGATTTTTTCATTTTCTGTGACATATATGTGACATGTGACATCTATTTCAAAAATAAATATATTAAAAAATTAAAAATCATGCCGAATTGGAGTAAATAGAGAATGACGATCTTATTTTTAAAAATTATTTATATTAATAAATAATTAATTTTCAATGAAATAATTAAACTACATATAAGAAATACGAAATAACAAAATACAAATAAAATGCATTAAAAACAAATATATATTAGCTTTTTCATTAATAAAGTACTTTATTATTAATTTAAAAATATTAAAAAATTAAAAAGACATAATAGCTAATATCGTTCTTTGAATATTAGTATCGTTGTTTCAAAACATGATATTACGAATCTATCGTAAAAATTTTGATTAAATTAGTAATAAAATTAAAATTTAATAATATTTAATATTATTTTTAATTTTTTTGGGTCGAATTGGTGCGGCACAAGGCCTACTTACGGCACAAAAGATTCTCAATTAGACTATTAAAATAATGAAAATTGATTAGTGCCATCGCTAGGAATGCCATCGCTGCCATCGCTAAGCCGGCGATCTCCTCACCTAGCGCATCATTTTCTCATCCAGCGTATTTTTTCTCGTACGTAAATGTTCAGTTAGATAAGTACAAATGTTTTGTTAATTGAGTATAAATGTTCAGTTAGTTGCAATAAAAAATATAAATATTATCAGCAAAAATGTTCATTTGGATAAGTATAAGTGTTTAGTTTAGCAAGAACAAATATTCAGTTTCGTAAGTACAAATGTTTAGGTTATTACATATAAATGTTCAGTTTATTAAGTATTATTTTCAGTTTTTTTAAATAGATACATGTCAAGCGAAGGGGTCACGAATCGGAAAAAAATCACATGAAAAAATTAGAAGGAGTCATGAACCGATCCGGTTCAAATTAAATTTTTTCCGACTCTTATCCTGGTGTGCCTCTCTCCAAGGCTGACGTGACTGACGCACGACCCTATATAATAAAATCATAATTGACGCATTTAACTGAACGCTTTTGATTATTAAACTGAACACATTTGATTATTAAACTGAACATTTATAACAGACAGTAACGATGGTGCGGATGGTTTTTTTTAGCGATGACACTTATAATTCCTGTAGAATAATTGTTGATTCGCCATCAACTTGTTCTCTCGCAAAAATAATTGTTAATATGACAAGCTTGAAACGATAGGAAAAGTAGTATTAGTACGATGTAATACATTCTATTAGGGTAACAGGATGTTATAACATACAACAACTTGTCAAAAAAAAAAAAAAAAAAAGAATTAAGACACTGGCCCATAAATAACTTAGGAAGCCTAGGAACTGCAGACTTGGATTTGACTTTGAATACATTCCAACTCATGCAAGGCCGTAAATTTTTTAAGAAACAAATCTTAAAATGAAAATTTAACAGTAAACATCGGAGTTCAGAATTTCAGCAATAAACATGGCAGAGTGCCCTGTCAGTGGCGCTCCGGCGGCGGCGCCGGTGGCATTGACGCGGAGATGAAGACGCCGCTGGCAGTGGCGCGGTTGGTCGTGGTGGCGCCAGGCGGGTGGAAGGAGGAGATAGCAAGGGAAAGGGAAGAGTGAGCTTAAAGTGCAGTTGTGGGTTGACGCTGCTGCTGCTACCGTCGAGCTGCCACCAGCTGCCCCCATTGACAGCCACAAAGTGGGGCGTGAGTTTTGTGTGAGGATTTGACACCAATATTGCTTTCCCTCAGCCGATCTGGCACAGAAAATGTGCACAGAATCTGCGAGAAAGAGAAATCCAACGCAGGAGCACTTGAAAATGTACACCAATTTAGTAATTTAAGTTTCCTGTTGAAGGAATTTGATCAAGCAAGCGGGCTCCAAGTGACTCAGTCGGTTGATCATGTGGAGCAAGAGCAGCCCTCGACGCCGCTCTCCGCCACATCCTCCTCCGCTGACGATGACTCTCTCCATCTCCAACGCACTTTCTCCGCCTTGTCGTCTGCTCACCCGTCCCTCCTCCCAGCGCCTCCTCTGCCTTCTCTTGCGCCATTGTCGAGTGTGAGCGACGTCGAGGGGTTGCTCTTGTCTCCTCCTCCTTCCACCTCAACGGCCGGCGCAACCACGACCAACCGCGCCACTGCCAACGGCGTCTTCATCTCGGCGCCAATGCCACCGGCACCGCCGCCGGAGCGCCACTGACAGGGCACTCTGCCATGTTCATTCCTCAAATTCTCGATCTCCAATGTTTACTATTAAAGTTTCATTTTAACATTTGTTTATTAAAAACATTTACGGTATGCAAGGCAAGGAGATGAGAAAAGGATAATTTTTATTGCAACTTAGACTAACGAATTACAATTACTGAAGTAAGAGTTCCGAAGTTACAAAATTATTAATAGCTGGTAAATAAAAAGAGAAGCCGCAGCTCAATCAACACCAGAATCTATGTCCAAATGCCATAATCCTTTACATATAGACCATAAACTTTTTATAAATTTATATGCCGTCTGTTTCTCAACTTAATAGCCGAAATTAATTAGTTTCAATGCAGGCTAAAAGGCAATGAAGATTGAGGAAGGAAGATGAATAATTTCATGATAAATATTTTGCCAGTAATAAAAAAAAGGCTATATACTTCGCTCGATATTCAGCTCTCTGCTGCAACTTTCAGAACTGAATTTTGCGTTTTGAAATAATTTCAGAACTGAAATTTAAAGTTATTAACTGTGGAGTAACTAATCACATTTAGTTCCTTAGCAGTATGGAAATTCCTGTCATGTAACTGGGATTAATTCTTACTATAGACATATTCAGAAACCACTTTTTGTGCAAAAGGGATTCATGCCATGAAGGACAAGTTAAAAAGTGTAAGCTCTGAGATGTTTTGCTGACAGAGTCACTTGCCAAAAATTATATACATTTTTGTTTTTTTCTAAACCCAGATTGATCTTGGTTAATTCATTTATATTCGTTAATTACATATGAAGAGGATATGCAGCTTGTCATGAAGTGTATAATTTGATGCATATATGTGAACTTTTAATTTGCAATTGTAGAAAAAGAACAAATTTTATTGAGTATTTTGGTCACTACATTTATGTGAATATTTTAATTAAAATTTATCTGTTAAAAGTTAAAACTGAATTTGAAATTTTAAATCTGTTAAATTGATAACAAATAGAAAAAAAATAATAAATTAGGTGAAAAGTGCCTACCAAAGTGGACCGACAAAATAATTGATCGCATGTGTATAATTTTTCAGAATTAGCATTAACAAGATAATTATTTGACCGAATCAACTCAGATTTGCTTTCCTAGCAAGAAAACCATTTTGCGATATTGTAATCCGATGAACACACGACTTCAAGAGTACTATAAATGAAAACCAAAAGAAGTAATCTAATTTCGAATATAATATATATACATTTATAACAAAATTTTTACTGAAAAATTATATAAACCATCAAAAGAATTGCATTGTACTGGTCCTAATTTTCAACAAAGAATAACCATTAAAAAACCTGGTTAATCATAAAAAAAATTCAACAAACGAATAAAAATTTATCAAATTGGGGCTTGACCCTCATTTTAAATAAAAAAAAAGAAATCAAATTGACCCTGTTCTTTCTAAACTCTGCTCTCGACAATACCGTAGTTCTAGGGACACTTGTCTCTCCATCTGAATATGCTTGTAAAAGTTTGCGATGAAGATCTCGGCCCTCTTATCTATGTCATCGCTCGACGATACATTACTGCTTGTTCTTGTGAATTGAGATGCATTACTTGTTGTTCTTGACACACTCGCAGAATTTGAAGCCCATCCATATAAATCGACCGGTGTAGCATCATCCGTACAGTCAAGTAAACTAGGTTGTGCCTTGAAACTAACTTTGCGAGGTGTAAAGGAACCTCTAATTGAACAGAGAACCCATCTGGTTGCATCGAAAGATAGCAGAAATTTCACCTTTTGGATAGCATTCTTGAGTTTGTTGAGAAGGGAGCTTTTAGTAATCGTTGCTTCCATCATGCGTGATATGATCAAGTGTAAAGGTCAGGTACATAAAGATACATATATATAGGTTTGATATGCAAGACGAGATGGAAATTGCCTTGTTGGTGAAGCTGTGAAGTTGTCGACTAGTTCAAATAATTTAGATACAGCGAAGGAAAGCGACGCGCTATGGAGGAAGTCTACAAATTTTGCTACAACTAGTTTGAAGAAAGACTAAGTTCCAATTATTAAATCTTCGCCTGTTAAGGTTCACCCAGAAAGGCTCCCAGTATACGCATCAAGTATTAATTTAAGTGCTTAATTTGGTCTTCTCTCCAATTGTACAGATTACTTGGGACAGTTGCAAGATCCAAGCGTTCATATATCTATCAGATGATTATTCTTCTGATCTAATTTAATCTCTAGTTTAAAAATCCCTATCAATCCGGAATACAACCGGCTTAAACATGCAAAAATAAATGGAAACGAAAATGATTAAATATCAAATGTTTTTATTTTTCTAAAATAAATCTAATAATTACCAACTTGGTAATACCAAACGCTCCCTATAATTGATTCCTAAGCAATTAATGAAAGGTGGTGTACAATTTTCTTTTCTTTTTGTCAATGCGTGGTGCACAAAATTGTTGGTGTCAATGAAAACCCTGTAACCAGCCTGTGTAATACCCAAGAAACGTTTAATTAATTGGATATATGTTAACAAGCAAACGTCGTGGCCAAGTTTATCTTGTGTAAGTTTTGTCTCAGGGTTGCCCGGTTGATATGAAAATTCACCAGGATGATTGAATCCAGATTATTTGTTACAGGCATAAATGGCTGTTTAAATACCAGTATATAATATATCCTATTGAGAATGTGAGATGCTCCACTTGTCATATTGGCGCCACAGAGGATCTCAGCTGATAATAAGTAAGACTGTCATCGGGGCCTTTTTTGATTAAATTTTGTTAGTCAAGTCAAATGTCAAAGCCCAAAATCCCAATTGGGACTGTGGGTTATTGGATGGTGAATGCGTATATCCTTACGCGTAAGGCGGCATAAATCGGTCGCCTAAAAGCTTTGAAACTAACCATTTAATCCTTTGTTATATTTCGTTAAACGAAAGTTTAATTTCAAGGTTGAATATATCTCGTTAATGCTTGGATCTTTGGTATGAGGCTCTATATGCCGAGAGAAAATTTTGGCGCTAAAATTCGTTTTAATTCACGTGTCTAATTAATCAGGAGAATTCTTATGCCCATTAAATGTGGAAAAACTAAAGGCGGTAACTGTCATATCCATGACACCGCCGACAAGTAATGCTTTTAATACCGGAGGTCGAACCGGCCAGACAACAGGTATGGGATTTTACCAGTTTACCGGTTGAACAGGTTCCAACAATCGAATTATGTCGTAATAATATATATGCTGATAATAAAATAAATAGCACATTAATAACAAATAACTAAAGCATAATAAAATAAAAATTAATCATCGATCATACAAACGACCTAAGATTCTCTGAAATTAAGATAAAACATTAGATATCTAAGTACTTTTTTTTAATAGCATCCTATTAACGATAATAGTGAAATCACTAAGTAAATATTACCATAATTATTTAACATTGATTATAAACCTTCTTGGGACTATAATTATAAATTGCATTTTTATAATTTTGCCTACCTCTCCCATTTTATTTTATTTCTGTCCAATCTCAATTTTATTTTGCACATTAAAAAAATAAGTCAAAAATCTGTAGCTTGTGGGAATATAATTTTCATTTTTATTTTTTATTTTTTTGAAAATTCCCCTAGGAAACAAATACATACCATATAGTTCAAAACATTGATTCTTATTACAACATTGCCTACATTCAGCAAACAAAATGGAAATTAAACCTAACATACCATCTATCAACTAGCTACTAAATACCATATAATTTTCATTTTTCTACATTACATGGTTGGTGGGTCCCTTGGATAGGGGTGGGTAACATTGATAACGGAAGCGGAATGGATCGTTCCGTTTTCCGTTTCATTTTAGTAATAGTATGTACCGGATTGATTCGTTATTCGTTCCGTTTTGACGGAACGTGGTAGAACGGTTATATTTGCACTGTATTTCACACAGATGAATCACGAAGTACATTCCATTTGCCGTTCCGTTTGCGAAACGAAATGAAATTTCGTTCCGTTACACGTTCCACATGGACGGAACGGAACGGTTTCGCGACTTCACGGTATTCCGCGCCCACCCCTACCCTTGGAGTTGGAAATATTCTGGAGCGATTTGATTATTTTGTTATAAGTATTTATTGCTTTTTTGTAACAGCTATAAGGCTATAGGCTATTAGCTATAGGTCAGAGACTCTCAGAGTCGCAGTACATCTCAAAAAAGAGAAGCTATAGGTCACACTATCTCGGAAATACAAAATGTCTTGGGAAGGACCAACAAAAAAAAAAAAAAAAAAACCAAACCAAGGCTAATTTGAAACACTGCCGACAAGATGTGGTTGAAGACTTGAAGCCAAATGACTGACTCGAGTTTCGAGATAAGTAAATTAATTATTGTCTACTTTATAGCCATTTTTAATATTGAGAGTACTATAGATTTAATTTTATGGTTGCAAACTAGTTCACGATTTGAATTGCCCTATATATAAATTTTCTTGATAGTAATGTCTGACGATCATCATTTAATTTACACAACATAAATACTGTTTACAATTATGTAATATATAGTGAAATCTGACTAGAATTACAATTCAAGTATACTATGAGAAACATGATGAATCATACAAAATTTTGGGTATATTATTTTTTGATATTTGAGCATTGTTTGGGTTCCAAATAAATTGTTCAAGCCAATTACTAGGTAACATTAGTTAGAGGCAGCATAAATGGTTACATAAAGATTCCCCATAAAATCCGAGAGAGGGATTTTTATTAAACCTTCTCCTCTCTGACTCTCTCTTTTGTGCTTCTCTCTTGATCGGTATCGAGTGCAGCCAGCCAATGGCCAATCCAGTCATCTTGGCGCAACTCGTCCCCTTCTGCGGTAGTTGCTCTGTGATTGGTGGAAATAACGGCGGAGCTTGGTTCGTCCCTCCCACCGCCTTCAAGCAGCCATGATAACCTGAACCTCCTTCTCTTCGAGCTTATGCTTATCTGAGGCACCCCTATAATTTATAAATGTCCCTTCTCTGGTTGATTTTTCTACACTGAAAATCGAGAGAAATTCCATAAAAGAAGAGAGAGAGAAGTGAAGAAGAGGAGGAGAAGGGGCGCTGAGCGGAGGCAGGGAGACGTCCTTTGAATATCTGAACTCTCTGATTTGTTAATTTATGCTAATTTTAAATGAAAACCGAAATAATAAAATTAAGGTTTTCGATTTTGAGTTCAATTAGGTTATTTTTGTGCTTATTAAATTTGAGGATGTCCTTGATATATGTTTGGCTTTAATCCTATTGATATTGGCCTTAGAATTGTTGAGGAGATGGTTAAAAGCTCACGAGTTAGGTAATTGTTGTTTTTGAACATAAATTCAGTTAGGATTATTTGATTGAATGATTTCTGTGTTTGAATCTTGTATTAGCAAGGTAGTCAAGCGATATCATGTGATTTGTTTTGGTTTTGAGCATATACAGTGGCTACTAGGTGGTGTTCCAAGCTCTCTGTTATATGGATGCTTGACATGCTAATTTGATCTTTTTAGTACTAACTACAGTGGTTGATAGTCATGCATGGTGGTTGTGATGTTGAAATCTGTTGATTTAAGGCTAGGTAGGGATTTGTGTTCTGATTGGCAGTTATTAGCTGTGATTAGATGTATATATGGGCTAACTAACTTGTGGTCGTGGATGCGTTTATAGGAATCTTTTGTAATGTGGTATCCGTCTTGTACTGGGTTCTGGCACGTCTTTCTTGGTTCTGACATGATCTGTTACGTTTCAGGGACTTATATGTCAGAAAAGTAAATTCTGAGGGGCTTAAATGAAAAATTTCAAGGCTTAGAAAAGTTTTGAAATGATTTATAAAATTTTCGGGGGCTTAAGTGAAGAATTAAAGGGCCTATCAGATTTGGATTGAGACTCCATGATAGGGCAGGACTCGGGTTGGGTCAGACCCAGATCTGCTTAGTTAAGTCCTCTACAAACCCGCTGCCCGTTAGGTTTGAGCTTGGTTAATCGGTTGACTGAGTTTGTTCGCCAGTTTTTTTTGGTAATTGATATCTACCATTCAATTAGATAGCATCCAAACATGTTCTTTATGGACTCAGCGACTAATCCAGTCTATTTAAATCTCCTCTCCAAATCTTAGCCGCATCGTCTCCTCTCCGACCAGACTAGATCGCCTCTCTCCTCTCCTCTCCGATCCGATCCGATCCGATCCGATCCGATCTGATCCGACTAGACTAGATTGCCTCCTCTCCTCTCCGACCAAACCAGATCGCCGCTAAAGAAGGGAACCTCCTCGTTTTCAAAGGTAAACTTGTCTGATCTTGATATCTAAAAGTTTTATCTATATCTTGTGATCAGATTTAAGTTCACGAACTAACGAATTGTGATTACATTGCAATGAATTTACTAGACAAATTATGCTCGCTTCTCGTTCTTGATTTTCAAACTTCAGTGCTGAAATAGATAGATTAGAAAAATTAAGCTCTCATTTCTCTCTTCTTGATTTTCGAAAATCAGTGCTGAAATTGATTAGACAAATTATGCTCTTGTTTTCCTGTTCTTGATTTATGATCTTTCAATACTGAAATAGATTAGACGATTTAGACAAATTTTTCTCACATTTCGCTGTTCTTGATTAGATTAGATAAATTTTTCTCTCTCTTCTATGTTCTTGATTTTTTAAATTCAACGCTGAAATATGTTAGACAAATTTATGCTCTCGTTTCTCTCAATTTTTTGAATTTTTTTTTGTTATACCTTGGATTTTTATTTTGGGTCCTTAAAAGATTTGTTAGAACTTTGGGTTGCTTAGATTTTGTAATTATACTTCTGTGTGTCTACTTTTATTTTATTTTTCCATAAATTAATTTCTTGTAACACATGATGTTTTATAATACTAAAATATTTTGTTAATAATTTCTGAAATCGAGTTCAGTCTTTTCTACAACTTTTAGAATATAAGTTTTACTCGTTTTAATATTAGAAGAGAAAATTATCTTTTCTAAAAGGAAATGCAATTTCCTTTTTCCAAATTGAATTATACTTGTGCATTTTAAGATCCTTAAAGTCTGAAATTTTCATGAACTCGGTTTGTACTAGTTGTTAGTTTGCCAAGGGAGATCCACATGTAAGTTACATATATTTTCATGTATTAAATGAAGCACTAATTCCATTCTAAGCCACCGAGTTTGTGCCGCTCCAATAATTCTTTCTCATGCCATCTAGCAATTGGGATCCACATGTCACACAAACAACTCAATTTTGTTGGAATAGAATGCTTCACCCACTAAGTAATTTTCCTTTTATGGCCGACTATATTATCTCAGCACTTTTCACCATTTCTCTTGTGCGCACCCTTCTCTTCTTGGCTTGCCATGTCAATGTGAGAAAAGGGTAGCAATTAGCTAGTAAAAATTCCACAAAAAAAAAACAGAAATTTAAATAGAAGGAAGAGAGAGAACATAGAACAACTAGTAAATTGATGCTAGTTGGTTTGAGGAGAAGGATTCAGTTGAGGGCATCGCATAGTACCTTTTCAAAGATGAATTTGGAACTTTTACATTGGTAACAATTTTCATCTATTCTTTCAGGGGCCGTTTGGATGAAGCCGGAATTTGCAAGAATTGCAAATTCCGGGCATAAAATATGTCAAATTTAATATAAATAATTCAACCTCTTCACAAAGTTACACACTTCCCAATAAATTTATGCCTAGGAATAGGCTATTCCCCAAATTCCTAACCCATCCAAACGGCCCCTCAATTATTTTGAAATTTTAAGATGAACATGTTTTATTGCCATTCTAACCTATTTGACAAATTAATGGATTCCTTGATATTACTTGACTTTTATTTCAAATTGTTTTGACAATTTATAAAAGATTATGGCTGGAATGAATTTCTGAAAATTAAAAACACTGAAATTAGCTAATTTATTTGATTAACGAATTTTGGTAAGAAATTTACGAGCTATGTGATATTTAGTTGTCTTGAAAAATGGTATAATATACAAGGGCTGTGCCACAAAGATACTTTTTTGTCCTTTGGTACAACTCGGTACAATATTTACTGTCCAAAAATGTAGAGTAAAAATTTAGAAGTGGTGTAAACCTAAACCGACCACAACTATTTATTATTTAAAGGTTGTTTTATATAAAAGTTAAATTTAGTCTTCTAATTTAAATAGAACTTAGTTTAGTATTTTAATTTGGTTTAGAAATCGAGTGGTCAAGTGTCAGAGATGGGGACGACCGATACGACTCGACTGTATTTTGCTTGCTTGCTTTGCTTGTTTGACAGGTGCGGATTTCACACGAATTTTAATTTGCATTTTCAGGATTGAACTACTTGCATTTGCATATTTGAAATTGTTGAATATCCATGTGACATATTTGCACATTTATCATTTGTTTACTATTATTATTGTTATATGCATATTGAATGGTTTCCACTTGGTTATTTGAAATTGTTATATGTACTGCTTGTGCGATTGAATAGACACTCATTTCTTTTGTACGGGGGTTTGGGTCGCGCCCAGACCTGGTTGTACACTGTGAAGTAAGCGCTTATATTCCGGATCTGGCAGTGTTCTCGGCTTGTAATACTTTTGATTATCTGATTGTTTGAATTGTCAATTGAATTGATTAGCCGTTGACAACCCTCTACAAAGGAGACTCACGATATCTGACTCTGAACTGATTGATCTGCGATACCAGACTTGCATTAGATAGTTGTCCAGATTTGAGCCGGCTTTTGAAATATTAAATTGTATTTGAAATGAAAATTGAATAAGTAGCCGTGCTCCTCTGTATTGCATCTGTTTATAAATGATTGCATTTGATAACTGATTTGTCTATGTGTTGCTTATATATTTTATTATTATTAGTTTAACTTGGTACGGTGATTAGTTCTTGAACATGTATCATTGAGATTCGTGTGACTAGAACTAAAAAACCGCACTGAGATAAATTATGTTTATCTCACTCTCTGCTTTTGCATTGTTTCCACAATTGGTTGTGGGTTCCAGGTTTCAGATCGAGTGCTTGATAGCGAGACGAGTAGCGGCCCATTGGATCTATGGTTAGCAACCTGTATGAACCAGACTGTTAACCAGATTGTTGTAGAATTTATATTACATTTAAATAAATATTTTTAAATTTAGATTTGACATTAGTAATAATTGTATATAATTAGATTTAATTTATAAATCAGATTTAGTTAAGCCTTGCGGGTGCAGTTGGCATCTGCGGCGGACATTCCGTTGTGCACCGTCTAGTCACGGTATTCAACGGGGTGTCTCATTTTTAATCTGATCCAAATATACTAATTAATTGTTTAGTTTTCCTAATGAATTAGTTAGTCATCATATGTGTTAAGTTAGTAGCTCTAAGGGATCATCTTGTTTCATTATGTATTTTTTTTAAAAACTTCACATGACCAGAAAAGGATTAAATATTTTTAGAGCACTTAATTAGTAATTAGTCTTAATTGTATTTTGTTTTGTTTGTGTAGGAATTAAAAGACAGGGCGAGAAGAGTTGTGCGAAAGAAATCAAAGGAGGAGTTGATGAATTGTATTAGCTTGTAGTGGTTAAAACTATATAGGATTTGTGTTATTATTAATGGATGTAATTATTAATAGAATTGTTCAGTTTGTTGAAATAATGGATATTATTCTTAATAAATGATCAGTGTTGAAATTATGGATGCATCTAACTGAATACATAAACAATTTTAATTTATCCCTTAACCATTTTAATTGAACACTAAAACTACAAAATCAATTTTCTGCTACAACTAACGGAAAACTTAAACACTTTAAATTCATCCCTTAACGTGTTTAACTGAGCACAAAAAACTACAAAATTAAATTTTTGCTACAACTAACTGAACACATAAACACTTTAAATTCAGCTCTTAATGTATTTAATTGAACACCAAAATACGAAAATTCAATTTTGAGATGCATATAATTGAACACATAATTCATGTAATTAATCCCTTGAGATATTTAACTGAACACAAAAACCTAAAACTTCATATTATCACTGCACCTAATTGAACACATAATTAGTTTAACTTATCGTCTCATCCCTTGACGCATCTAACTGAACAAAAAAAATCCGTCCATTTGATGACGTCAGCGAGCAAAAATCAGGGCCTGGGAGGCCAAAAAGATCATTTTGTTGTCTCTGGTGATGGTGGATGCTTCAGATGCTATTTTGTTAGATGGTGTATATCACACTCGAGTTTTTTTATGTGGGTTGTGTACTTGTGTTCTTTTGTTGGCCAAAAGAAATGAAAAGAAAAATAAAAGGAAAAAAATGGGCTGAGCGCAATGGATTATCTGGCTTTAATGAGATTAAATTTCCGTGGGCTTGAATATTATGCATGCTTACATTCTTTAATACTTGGACCGAAAATAAGTTAATAAAGGTAATTCAGCTATTATAAGTGCCATCGCTAAATAAACCATCGCTGTCATCGCTGCTATATGTTACAAATGTTCAGTTTTAATAATAAGAAGTGTTCAGTTTAATAATCAGAAGTGTTCAGTTAAATGCGTCAACTAATGGGCAATGTCGCGCCAGGGGCAAAGTCGGAAAAAAATTAATTTGAACCGGATCGGTTCATAACCTCTTCTATTTTTTTCATGTATTTTGTGTCCGGTTCATGACCCCTTCGCTTGGTTTAGTAAAAACGAGTTACGATTGGCCGACTTTGCAACTAACTGAACATTTACACTCAATTAACAGAACATTTGTATTGACCCAACTGAACATTTGGGCAAAAATAAAAAACAAAAAAACAAAATGAACATAGTGAACATAGCGAACATTTATAAAACAGTGGACAATTATAATACAAAGTGAACATTTGTATCTAATAAAGTGAACACTTATAATAACGAAATGAACAAAACATCGCTGGGTGAGTAGAGGGGGGAGAGTGCTGCTCAGCGAGCGCTGACTGACGCACGATGGCAGCGATGGCACAAAGTGCGATGGCAGTAATCAATTTTCAAGGTAATTGGTATGTAACATCCAACCAATTAGCATCCATACCATCCAGCGCATGATGGTCACGTGTGATATCCAGAGGCACCCTTTGATTTCTCTCTCTTCTCTTTCATTTCCCATTCGAAAATTTAGATCTGGATTCCGATCTCTCTCCTCCTCTCTCTTCTCTTCCTCTCGCGTTGCTCCATATCGCCTCCGAGGCTCCGACCAGATCGCCGTGGCTTCTCCTCTCCATTCATGGCTTCTCATCTTCATGGACCGCCTCCTCTCCTCTCCATCCATGGCTTCTCCTCTCCTCTCCTCTCCATGGTCTCGGATCCAGACCGTCTACTCTCCTCTCCCGCCTCCGTCGTCACCAACTAGATCAGATCAGATCGTCTCCGTCGCCACCAACCAGATCAGATCCGTCGTCTCTTCTCTTGTCCTCTCCCACCTCCGATCAGATCAAACCCTAGTCGCCTCTAACCAGATCGCTTCTTCTCTTCTCCTCTCTGACTAGATCGCCTGAAACCCTAGTCGCGTCCAACCAGATCATCGCGTTTCGACCACCAGAGGAGTCAAGAAGCCACACAGGTACAGGTACAGTCCGATTTATTTTTCAGATTAAAAGATCATGTTGTTAACTTACTTTAAAAATTGCACAAAGATGTGTTAGATATTGGAAATGTTATGTTAGATGCCTTAAAGTGTTCAGTTAGTTACTTTTACATGTCATATTACATGCATCTAGGGATTAGATTATTGTCTTTTTACTGGCACACTGTTATTCATGTGTATTTCTACAAGTGTTCAGTTAGTTTCTTTATATGTTATGTTAAATGCATATATGGATGAGATTATATTAATTGGACAGGTTTAGTATTGTTGTCACACTAATTCATTTGTATTTATACAAGTGTTCAGTTAGTTGCTTCATTTGTTATATTACTTACATTTAGGGATTACTTGCGCAAATGTTTACTTATTTCAAATTTTGCACAAAGGATATATTAGATACTGCAAATGTTTAGTTAAATGACATAAGGGATCATCTTATGTTCCATTGTCAGAAATGTTTCTGCAATTGTACAAAGGATGTATTAGATACTGTAAATGTTAAGTTGAATGACATAAGGGATCATCTTATGTTCCATTGTTAGAAACTGTTTCTGCATAAAGTTGCCTGAAATGATTATTTAGTATTAAATTGTGATTTATTTGTCAAATTAAGGGATCATGTTGTTAACACTTTACATATGTATTTGTCTTCATATTACGCAGGTTTGGACTACGGTTCAATCAAGTTAATGTGGCGTTGTGTGTTTGTTCTCCACTAACATTCAGATTTTTAGCAAACTGAACACGTGTTCTAATATTTGTATGAATTGTGTTGTTATTATCATCTGGATTGATTAAAATTTATATTGCTTTGGATTGTTAAAACTGATCATGATGTATTAGGGATCATATTATTGTTTTTTTTTACGGATCGTATTAATATTTTTTTAGTACTAATTGTTGTGTTTTTTTTGTTATATTACAAAGCTACCAAATCGAACATATAACACATGTTAAATCATCTCTTGTGTTAACAAAATGAATCTTAAATTGATGTAGTGTTCCCAAATTTGTTGGCTGAATGCGCGAAAAAAAGGATATAAAATCATTACTATGTCATTTTATAAATATATCAAACTGAACACTTAATTAGTTTAACTCATCCCTTGACACATTTAACTGAACAAAAAAATGTCCATTTGATGACGTCAGCGCGCAAAAAAAAAATTTTAAATTTTTTTTTCGGAAAAATTTCGATGACGTCATCACGCGAAAATGATGACGTTAGCGCGCGAAAAAAATTGAGTCTGGGCACCCAGAAGCCCATTAGGAAGTTGCTAGTGAGGGGTGGATGCTTGAATATTTTTTTGTTGGATGGTGTATATCACACCCGGTTAATAAACTGTGAGTTTAAATAATAATACTTGGACCCAATCAACGGATTCTATTGAACTTGTAATTTCAAAAGTAATGACCAAAGCCGGAACAATTTTAGACGAATTCTGATACCAAAATAAAAAAAAAAATTATGTTTTCTGAAATTGTTTTTTTGAGCTTATGATTTTCTCTGATTTTATTTAAGGCTTTTCTAATTTTATTTATCTAATTCCTGATCTTACTTTCTGACTCTCGATATTAGTAAATAGTATGTACTAGATATTAACAAATGGCTATAACATTGAGAATAATATAAATGAATAAGTTAAGCTATTCAACAATAAGTTCTAGACTCGGACTCAGGACATCCGCTAGTCTGGTTAACCCAGTAAATCAGAATCAATGTGCTCCTAAATTTGAGAAGTCTTTATTAACACTACAGGAAAAAGGACGTTCTGTAACGGGTCATCTATAACGGTTTTAAAAATAACCATTATAGAATGGTGGGAGGTAGGGCGGGAAAAAATGGCGCCAGTCATCAGTAACGATTTTTATAAAAAAAGCGTAATAAGTTTTCTGTCATTGATAAAGAAAAAATGGCTAACCGTTACAGAAGATTTTAAAATCTATAACTGGTTTTATATAACAACCGTTACAGAAGAGTTAAAAATATGGTTTAAAAACTCGGCCAAGTCAGATCGGACTCGGTGGAGGACGAGCCGATTTTTGGCGAGTTGGAACGGAATCGCTAAGAAAAATTAAAAAAATAGGGAAATAAACGGGGGAGGTCGAAGGAAGTAGGTGGGGACCACACGAGAGAGGTGAGATCGAAGAGAGGGAGGCCATATGAACTTTGTAAGGGTAAGAAAAGAGAAAGAGAGTGATCGAATTCTCTCTAAGAGATGATACTGAGGAGAGAACAAGGTTGTGGTGGTCATGGCGAGTACTGGTGGGATGAAAAAGAAAGAGATGGGTATGGGATCTTATGTGGCAGCAATTATATAGGATGTCATGTACATATTGAAATACGATTATATATAAATCACATTTTCCTAGTATTTCTGCTATATAAGATCAATCTAAACAATATGAATACACTTTTAGTCATTTTTTATTTTTAAATTCATCAATTTCCTACCCAAATGTTAGAATTTAATCATCTTTCATGTCTTTTGTATTTGATCCTACCCAAACATAACAAAATCATACATGCTAGCTATTTCTATATCAAAGACAGCGAAACCACCAAACCAGCCCGTCAAAGCTTCTGGTAATAATTTTGTATGGAGCATCAATCAATTTATGTCTAATATTTTATTTATCTTTAATTTATAATTAAAAGATACAATACACTTCTTAACTTTGTGTGTCTTCATAAACTTATGTAATATTTTAGAATTGTATTGTTTTTATTTTTTTAGTTAATTTGATGCTTTCAAACTTTGATGTTCTAGCTTCCTAGTGTAATTATATTTTTCTTATTTTTTTTCCTCATTTTTTCTATTTTTAAAGACATTAAAAGTGTTTTTTTATAAAAATCCGAGTTTTCGGCCCGAGTCACCCAAGTTTTTCCGAGTCATCCGATTCGACTCCTCTGACCAATGGTCCGAGTCCGAGTCTGATTCCGAGTTTCAGAACCATAGTTAAAAAAAAAATGTTCATCTTTTGTAACGTTTTTGTATAAAAATCGTTATAGAAGCTAATAAAATCTATAACAATTTTTATATTAAAACCGTTACAGAAGGTTTCTGATATTTTTAAAGCCTTCTCCTTCTTCGATCTCTCCTTCTCTCTTCCATTATTGCTCATCAATAAGCCGCCGCACCTCTCTCTCTTCCTTATATAATTTTCTAAATTTCCATATCCAATTTCACTCCAAAAAAATAGCAAACAATTTCTAAAAATTCTGAAAAAATAATAATTAGAAAGAGAAATAGAAAGAGAGCATGTTGAAGGTATAAAAATTAAATTTGATCAGTATTTCATATTTTATTATTTTTTCCTTATCTATTTCGTTTTTTTTAATTTATGGTTAGTTTATATATTTTTTTATATAATTTCAGATCTTATTGAATAGGAGAAGAATTACATCAGCCGGGTTCAAGTCACACAAGTGTAACGGGTTCAACGGGTTCAAGTCACACGATTAAAGATATATTTTCATAAACTTTTCTATTTATTTTATTTTTATGCACGCATTAATAATTTGCATATGCATTTAATTAATTAATCGTATCGTCATATAGGACAAAAATACCGGAACACAATCGAATTTAGGTCGTTGTCCGTCCGAGATTAATCCATTAGGGATTAATCTCGGATAGTACTCCCGGTCAGGAGTACTGCTCTTTGGATACGATCTGTCTCATTTAGAACCGAGTTGTACGTTAGATGCAATGTGTTGTTTGAGAAAAATTCGACGGCATTTTCCCTTATGTTCCCATGAATACGTACGCACGAGCAATCGTGTGTTGGCGTATTCAGGGAACATAAGGGGAAAATGCTGTCGAATTTTTCTCAGACAACACATTGCATCTAACGTACGTTCGCTAATGAAACAGAGTATCCAAAAAGTGGGTTAGAATGGTGACCGGCCCGAAAACTTAATGTTACAAATTGACCCATCCAGAACCTGAAACCCTAACATTTTGCATACATTTTATTGTTCAGATGGATCAGACGTGGATGTACTCAAGTAATCGATTCTCGTCTATATTTTTGAGAGGGCTTGAAGAATTTATGATTTGTGCTAAAGAGAATTTGAAAGGGAAGGAAGATGATAAAATGTATTGTCCTTGTCGTGTTTGTCAGAATTTGTTGAAATGGTCTAATTTTGAAGAAGTGAAAGCTCATTCGATTATAGATGAATTTCAACTGGATTATACTCGGTGGACACTTTGTGAAGAGACTGGAGGGGAATCTTGTAGAACTAGTACTAGTAAAAATGTATTGCATTCACAGTATGAGGAAAAAAATATATTATTGGAAGATGAAATTGATGATGCCAATGTATTTGATGATGAAAATATAGATGATGATAAAAATATAGATAATTCAGAATTGAATGCTGATTTAGATGAAATTGTGAACAATGTGTATGAAATTTTTGTTGATAATGTTGAAATTTTTGGTATGTTACGTGAAGAAGATAAGATAGCTTTATATCCTGGTTGTGAACTGTCAAAACTTAATGCTATTTTCAAACTGTTCAATCTTAAAGCAAAAAATGGATGAAGTGATACCAGTTTCACATCTTTGCTATAACTTTTGCGTAAAGATTTTCTTCCAAAAGATAACCAGCTGCCGGATTCAATTTATAAGGCTAAAAAGATGTTGTGTCATTTGAAAATTAGAGTTGAGAGAATTCATGCATGTCCAAATGACTGCATATTGTTTCGGAATAAGTACGGAGATTTGCGTAAATGTCCAAAGTGTAATGCGTCACGGTATAGACCGAGGGACGATCAAATTGATGAAGGTAGTAAGGGACCAGCTGCGAAGGTGGTGTTTTATTTCCCAATAATACTAAGATTTCAGCGGCTCTTTTCTAATGCTAAGGATGCCAAATTGTTAACATGGCACGCAGACTATAGAAAAAAAAGGTGATGGTATGCTCAAGCTCCTAGTAGACTCTCCGAATTAGATGAACATAGACAGGGAATTTGAAGATTTCGACAGTGAACCCAGAAATTTGAGATTGGATTTATGTATGGACGGGATGAATCCTTACGGCAACATGACTAGCCGGCAGACTATGTGGCCGGTCTTATTGTGTATTGACAACCTTCCTCCATGATTATGCATGAAAACGAGATACATGATGATGCCCTTATTGATTTCAAGTCCTAAACAATCAGATAATGACATTGATGTGTATTTGGCTCCATTAATAGATGACCTTAGTGAATTATGGCATAATAGAGTGAAAATAGTTGATGCACACTCTAGAACTGAGTTTAACCTCCGTGCTATGATATTTTGCACAATCAACGATTTTCCTGCATATGGTAACCTGTCGGGGTATAGGAATAAAGGAGCGAAAGCGTGTCCTATTTTCATGGAAGACACCCATTTTGTTTAACTGAAAAACTGCAGGAAAAATGTTTACTTGGGACACCGGAGGTTTCTTATGAACCGCAATCACCCTTACCGGCGAGACAAAGAAAGATTAATAGCTATTAGCCATTACAGAAGGGTCTACCCTAGATGGAATATTGTCTAAGTACCCTCTCTCCACAGCATTCTCCTTTCTCGACAGCTAGCTCTCTCTCATTCTCCTCTAAAACCCTAGAGGCGACAACCTCTCAGATCGACGGCGACAGCAGTAGCGACGACCTCTAAGGTAACTCCCTCTCCTCTCACTCTCTCTCGCTCTCTCTCGCTCTATTGACAGATCCAGCGACGATACACAGCGGCGACGACACACAACGGCTATCCCCTCGACAGCCTCTCTCTCTCTCTCGCAGGTAACTGTATAAACCCTTACTCTCACTCTCTCACTTTTTCTCACTCTTTCTACCATCTCTCTCTCGATAGCCCCCTCGACAGCCTCTCTCTCTCAACAGCTCCCTCGACAGCCCCCTCGCAGGTAACCTTCCAGTATCTCTCTCAATTTTATGCTTGAAATTAGATGAATTGTGTGAATTGTGTGAATTTCTATTGAAATTAGATGAATTGAATTGCCATGTCGTCTCAATTTGAATTATTGCAGCTTTATCTAGTGATAATTGAATTGTTTGTTTGTTTGATGACTTAATATGAATTGTCATGCATTTGAATTGAATTGAATTGAATTGAGGGGTTAGAATTGCCATGCAACTGAAATTGGTTATATATGAATTGAATTTTCCATGTGTGATTAGAATTGATTAGAATTAATTATTATATATGGATTGGAATTGATTATGGATAATGAGTTAAGAAATAAAATTGCTATTGAAATTAGATGGAGAAGGATCTGAAAGTGGCGGAGGTGGAGAAGGAGAAGGATAAGGTGGAGGAGGGGACGACGAAGGTGGTTGTGAAAAGGCCCACATTTTACCCACCTGGTACAGTGGATTACCTGACGAGGGCATACCTACAATATCCATCCTCCTATCTTGTTTTACCGTATAATCAGGAGTAATAACTATTATAACCAATAAAATACTAATGAAATTTTTTTTTAGTTTTCTTTAATTCCATCAAAACAATAATCTCTATTGCAATCGTTATTGGGTGCTCCTTGTTATTAATATCGATAAGCGCACTGTTCACTTTGTTGATTATTTGGAGCGTAGGAATCCAAAATTATATATTAAGCCATTCATATCTTCGTAAGTTTCCATTTCTAAATTAACAAAAATCATGATGAGATTTTCAGACTGACAAAATATTAGATTATCTATGCTGATTTAATGGTATTGCATCCAAGGTATATAAGCGGTACCCAATGGAAAGCGGAAAACATGCCCAAAGATCAAAACATGATTTGACTGGTACCAAATTAAGGTACGAAACTTATGAATAAGGGTTTAAAAGATTATCAGGGTTTGTGAAATTAACAACAATTTTAACTGTTTCTTTTGTTGGAATATCTTAATTAGGGGCCAATACAAGAGGGCGACAAAGAGTGTGGATATTTCACAATGCTCAACATGAGGGTCGTATTAAATAGTTTGAGATTGCTCAGAGAAATACCCTAGGTGATTTTTTATTTCAATTATAGGGTTTAAGGTTTAGGATACCAACTATTTAGGATTAATTTATAGGATATAGGTTATATAGGGTTTCGAATACCGACAAAATATGATTTAGTGTATAAAACTTTAAGATTTAGAATCAAACTATTAAGATTTAGGCAGATTTATATTTTAGGATATCATATTAACTAATAAAATTATTTGACTTTGTTTATGATCAAATGCAGAGAATCGAGCCGGTTGGACAACCATATACAAAAGAAGAAATTGACGTAATCGTCACGGAGGTTATGGACTTCATGCATGGGGTATTATTTTAGGATAACTTCATGTAACTTGTTAACTCTATGTATTAATTATAGTTACTTGTTAATTTTGCTATATAATACTTATTTGATATATATGTTACTTGATATGTTTGTGCATATATGGTATATATGTGTTAATTACCATATATGACTTGTTTGATATATATATATATATATATATATATATATATATATATGCATGATATATGTGTTGTTTGTTATCTGTTTGAGATTGGTACCAATTGGTACGGCTAGCAAATTGGGCGTTTTGTAACGGTTATTATGTAATAACCGTTACAGAAGGTGAGCTTCTGTAACGGTTATTACATAATAACCATTATATATAGATTAAAAAAAAAGGGTACTTTTTTCAATTAATCTGTAACGGTTATTTATTAATAACCATTACAGATGCTAATCTTCTGTAACGGTTATTAATAAATAAACATTACAGATTTTGTAACGGTTAATAGACCTTCTGTAACGGAGGCTATAGTAACAATATGTAAACCGTTACTAAACCCTTTTATTAACCATTACAGAAGGGAAAATTTCGTGTAGTATAAGGCTATACTTAACAAATTATGAATTATTCATATGTGATATAGGAACCGATCAGAAAAAAAACTTCAAACGCTAGAAAAGGTGCGGAATTACGAGGACATTTTGTTAAAAATTCGGTTCGGTAATTTTAAATTCATGCATGACATGTTTGCTAGAAACAATTTGAATATGCATATATTTTATTGAACATTCTAGAATTTAGAACCTGAAAATAAATCAACTAATGTTGCTACATACATCTGATTGAAAATTTGGAATCTATCAGTCTGTTTGTTGTTATGATTCTGAATTTAATTACACAGACTAATGTTGACTCAATGAGTTCACTGGAATTAATATGCTTTTGATCAGGCTTGCATAACATGATAATAAAGACTGTTATCTGGTTTACTCCTCAATGACCAGCTGGCCCTCGGCTCGGCCAGGTTTATTAACGCTGTAATTGACAAGTAGTTCCCTTCCGTCTAAAACCTGCTGGGTACTGGACCCTTAGGTTAAGGGAAAGGGTTTTTCTCTGGTAATCGTAAAAGATTTGGGTGATCGGTTTATATATTCTATCAATTGAATTATTTTTTTGTTATGCTACTGAAGTGATAGTTTCATGTTAATTGCATTTATCCTTGAAAGGATGCCCATGATCGGACCGTTTCGCATTGTGCAAGTAGGTACTATTCCAGGTTATGGACTTCTGCATTGATTTTGTGTTAATTTGACTAATTACTTTAAATTACATTTATGAACGAGTCTTATATATTTCTAGAACTTGGATTTTGTACAAAAATCTACGTGCTGAACTGAGAATTATTTCTCATTCCCTGCTTTTGCTTTTTGCATGTTTCCTCGAGCAGATTGAGGGGTTCCAAGAGCTTTGGCTGACATACCACGTGCTATCGCTACTCTGGAGTACTATTCAGTCTAAAATTGTTTTTTTTTATTTTAATTTTGGGATCAATATCTGTCTAAAATTGTTTGTATGTATTTATTTTGATTATTTATATGTTTATCTTGTTTATTTTTTGTGTTAATTTTATTCAAGCGATGATAAACAACAGTAATCAATTTTAAAAAATTACCTTATGCTTCCAAACAAATAGAATCTTCAAAATTTACCTTGGATAACGATGAAGCGGTCCATTTTAGCACATGCCTATTTATGTGGTGCTCATTAATTTTGGCTGGCGTGGCAGGGACATGTTAGCTGGTAAGACAAGAATTAATTGACTGTTGCGGGGTGCACTATTGTCAGTTGCGGGGTGCACTATTGTCAGGTAAAAGTTTTGAAAAAAGTGCTAAAGATATTTAATTTCGTACGGATCAGATTCTTTAAAATCAAAGCGGCAGAGACAACCTTTTGGATTTTTTATGTTTATAATGGCCACTTTTACAATTGGCATCCATATACTTAGTTTTAACAACCTTTAAGGACGGATGAAAATGAATTGGATAAATTCTGCTCTGATCCATATTCGAATTTGAAAAATAACGGATTCAGATTTTAATATTCGTATCCGAACTAATATAAATGCATATACATATTTGTTTTTTTAATTGATATTTTTATAGAGGATCTAAGTGAGGGCAAGCCCAAACAAGTGTCTGGGCTTGTTTTCTAAAATATAAAACTCAGTTATTAATCTTTAGATCTGTGCCCAGGCTTCAATTGGTTCTATGCCTGGGCTTCTTCGGTTTGGATGAAAATTGTGCCTAGGCACTCGATCGCTTGCTTCTTTTTTTTTCACTTCTCTAAAATTTTTTCCTTTCTTAGCACTTCACCGATTTAGTTTAGCACACGTCAAAAGGAGAAATGGTTTTAGATCCGTTCAGTTCCTCCTAATTCAAAATCATTGATTGGTTGAAAACTGGCATATCACGTTGTCCGTAGCCCAATATTCATGACCATGATTTATGCTTCTAAATATCACCCATCATCCTTTTATTCATAGCAATTGCTAATGGAGGTGGTGTTAAAGATATATAAACAACCGGTGTCAAAAACCAGCCGAAGTCGTTTTGAGGTTTTTTTTAGGTGCTAAAATTTATTTAAAATCGGTGCTAAAGATAATTGATCTTTAGCACCAATTATTTATTAAAAACCAGTGTTAAAATTTAATTTTTTTTTTAAAAATTTACTAATTTTGATGCTAGTCTATTTTGCTAGCCTTAATTTATCACATATATATCCATATATCACAGAAAATATATAATCATCACATAAATTCACAATTATCACAAATGCAAAACAAATATACAATCCAAATTAAATTGGGCTGTCGAGACATAACTCTAGAGTATCATTTGAGTCCTCATAGGTTATAGCATTCATCGTCTCATCGAGTCGAACTCGTCTCCTTTTTTCTATGCCTTATCATGGGCCTTGCAGTCACGCTTCAGGTGAACCTTCGTTCCACAATTCCAGCATTTCACCTCACCATTGGCTCGAGACTTACTTTGTCCTTTCGACTTGGATTTGCCCCGGTTCTCGCACTTCTGACCATCTCGACCCTTTTGAATATTTAGGGCTGGCCCGTTGATAGAGGTTTCAGAACCTAGATCAAATAAATTTGTTTCCTTTGTTCTACCCTACTAGTCGTCTGGGTAAAGCTAAGGGTCGAACCCAAGGCACGGTAAAAATGAGTACCGGACTTAATTTTTCTTAAAAGCTAGACAATAAGGTTTTTGTGAGTTTTGAATTAAAAGTAATACTAAATAGCAATTAAAAATAAGAGAAATAAATAATAAAATATTTTTGGATTAATTTTTATATTTTTCGGGACTCAAACAGATGCAATAAAATGTCTCAGGACTTTGTGTTCATTTAATTTAGCTTTAAAGTGCTTCTATCTTGATTTTCACCAAGACAAAAGACAATTTCGGACCGAAATATATAGATTTCGGACTGAAATCTATATATGTCGTGCCGAAATGTACTTTAAACTCCTTGTTTCGACTTGGCCAATTTACACAACACTATGTGAAGGGTACTGGACGACCAGACATAAACCCTAGCCTCAGCTGTGGCAATTTTGGGTTGGATTTGGTAAGGAACTCGATTTTCACCACGTAAATAACTAAGTCTAAACTTTCGTGTCGAATTGTAGTTATTGAAGATTGTTTAGAAGGATTTCTAGATGTATTTAAAGTCCTGTCGGATTAGTAAAAGTTACACCTTTCGATTGTGAACTAACCTCCTCTTTCGAGTGTTTGGCTTACCTCAAATACTTAGCTAATTAATTGATTGTTCTAGTCTAATGCCCTATAAATGCTGCAGTTCATTAATAAGTAAACGATCAAACAAGTAATCAATTTGACTTAGCAAAATAATAATTTCTCAACTAAACAAATCACCTAGCATAACATAAATTCATCAAGTCATCTCAAGTACTAAATTAAACTACTAATTGGTCCTAAGATATCATAAAATCTAGCCTAACATGTTCAAACAGCAAATAACAAGAATCATGCAAATAATAAAGATACAAGCCATAAAACAATGAAATAGAAGCATAAAAGAGTAAACCGAGGGATCCTTATGCTAATACTCACTGTTCTAAGGCCAAGGAATCGATATAGAGAGTCAAGGTCGTTGCTGTCGCACACAAACGCTGCTTCTCCTCAAAGAAAAACGTGAAAAGAACAAAAAACGAAGCCAAAACAATGGAAAATATGGTGTAAAAAGGAAGGAATAATGTGAAACCCCTTTCTGCAGGAAAATACACGCATATATACACCTCTGGAGAGTCAGGGAAGCGGCTAGGGCAAGGAATTCCCTTTTCTTTCTCGAAACTTTCAAAAATTCACTTTTCATACATAGATTTCGGACCGAAATCAGGCGCTGGAGAGGTGAATTGGGCTGGGACCAGGGCCTTCGTGTGATATCTGATCTGTCTCGGCCCATGGATGTCTTCTCTGGTCCTTGGCACGTGTGTGTGGGCCGGGAATGAGTCATCTGGCTGAGGATTGAGCTCCATTGTTCTTGTTTGGTGCGTTTCGTCTTCAATTTTCACGAAATTCTACAAAACAAAGATAGAGGCGGCGGCAGTACCAAACCCCTGGAAAACACAGTTCATCATTAGCAATTGTATTGGTTTGAGTGCCATTTTGGTGCTAAGTATGGTCAAAATATGTATATGAATAATAGACATCAAATCCCTCCAAACTTAAACCTTTGTTTGTCCACAAACAAAATCTTAAGCTTAAAAGAATTAACTATACTTAGACCTACAATCAATCCATCTCAAACCAATTTATGAAAGACTAATTTTTCGAATTTTCCCAAAAGTTCACACAAGTTTGAAAAAGTAAAGCAAGTTCAAAAATTCAATTCAAGGACAAGGGTTTAGTTTTCTTTTGGATTAAAATTGTGCCTCTCTTAGTCCTAATGAATTTAATTTTTTCAAATGCAAGAACCTAAGTTTCTCTTTGTCAATTCAAAAGCGATCTCAATTTCGATTACCCGTTCTTTTCCATATTTCACAAAAATTTGTAAAGTCCTTTATCAAAATCGGAAATTTTATAATGAACTTCTCTTAAAACCAATTTCAATTTTTCACTAATTTTCCTTTGTGTAAGTCGAGTCGTGGGGCCTTGCACCCTAGAGGATTTTTATGCGAGTCATTGACCTTGTGGAAGCTACTGGCACATGTCGCACCAGGGAGGTCGGTCCGATTTTTACGTATTTTTTTCGCTACAGACCACTACGGACTCAAGCATTTTGCTAAGTACCTTAAGCCTCCAATTTTGTGGTTGAGTTGGTGGAAAAAGGTCTCGACGCGTCCTCGTTTTCACAACTATTTGATTTAATTGTCCCATTAAATTTTGCTCGTTGGTGATTCAAGCGATTAAAATAATTTTCGACAAGACAAGTTCATTTCATAATTTTCCAAGTTGATAAATTCCTTTTTAAACAAAAGTTTGTTAAATACAAATCCGTTCACTCGGTAAAAACTTGTGAGAATCGACTAAAACTGTTTTGACAATTTTCAAGCATCCAAATTCAGGTTCTTTAATCTTCAAACTATTTTTCAATTCGGTATATTGGTGCACAATTTTTAAAGCATTTAAACAAGCAAGAGTCCTTGAGAAATTTTTTTTGCAAATGCTTTAAAAATTCAAACAGTGTGAAACAGTGAGAAGTTCAATCAATTAAGTCCAAACAGAGATCAAGCATGGATCAAAAATTGATTTCCAAAATTTTCAAGCATTGTTCACAAAATTCAACATTCCAGAGGGTGATTTCAAACCGAAATGGCTAGATTTTGGACCGAAATGAAACAAAAAATTTTCAAAAATGGCCAAAACAGAGACGAATTTTCACAAAATTTTTTTAATAAGTCCATAATTTCCTTTTCTTCCTGTCCCCCTCCCCAAACTTGAATTAAGCACTGTCACTAGTGCTATACATTCATCACATGAAAAATAAAATAAGGAGGAAAAGAAAATTATACCAAATCAATAGGGCGGGGGATCGGGGCCGTCGAATGGCCCGCTAGGTGGCTACTGTCTAGGAGAGTGAATGGATGGCACGCTCAAGGAAGATGGCGTAGAATCCCAGTCGGATGGTCACTGTCCGTGTTGCAGGAAGTAGTTGTTTGCATTGGTGATGCGAGTCAACTCATCGAGGCGCTGCCCATGGCGAACCACTGCCTCCTGTGTCACTGTGGAGGTAGTCAGGAGGCTCCTCACCATACCACTCAACTCCCCATACCATGGAGGGTACTCAATGGGGTCCTCGTGTCTCTGGGATCCCTTTGGTATGTTTGTCTGCACAGGAAACTGCTGAGGTACGACACCCATGTCTGGAGCTAGTGCAATATAATCAAGTGGGACCAACCATGTGCTACGGTCCCTAAGGTCAATCCTGTGAAGATAAGGTAAGAAGAACCCAGAACGGTTCTTCATGTTCTATCTGTATCGGCAACCAAAACTGGTCCTCACAACATCGAAGAACTTCCTCTCCCTGTACTTATCCACCGTCGCTCTTGACCATGCCTTGCAATCTGTCCTCGAAGGAATAGGCAATCCAGCTCCCATGGCAATAAGCGTGACATAGGCTCCCATAGAAATGGCTCTAGAGCTAGTCTGGTCGCGCTGATCAATCCAATGATCCACCATCAGCTTGGGAATACAAATCTTCTCTGTGGTGGGTCTCAAAATCAAATCCATAAGCAAAAGATCACCAAGAGTGGCACGTCTCATAGTCTCTCCTCGAGCAAATACCGTAGAAGCTATGCACCTATGCAAAAATCTCAAAGTAGGGTGCTCAATCAGTGTCCCAAGAGTGTCAGAGCCCGGGCAACGTGTAATCTTGCACCACAAATCATCTCTATCCATCATGTTCCCTAGCTCATGCAATGTTGTCACTGGATGACCTTCTTCCAATCCAAAAATCTCTCCAAGTGCATCCACAAGTGTCCTGCACTCGCTATCTCGTAGCCTGTACTCGATCCATTCTACCCCATCCAAATTAACCAATTCCAAGGAAGAGAGAAACTCTAGAGTAAGTCTCTTGTAAGCTTTGACATCCTTTCTCCAAAATTCTGGTGTAAAACCAACACGCCCAGTCAATTCCAGAAACTCCTCGATGACCCCAAATTCAGATAAAACATCCAAGTCCACTAGCCTTGTGTGCTCAAACGGCTGCCTGTGGAGCTTCTTGTAGTTCTCAAATTGCCTCTTGGTAGGCATATGAAATCCGACCTCATGCTCAAATGGAGCGGCCGTGGGGTCATACATTTCCATGGGGTCCCGCTGCACTGGTGGAGGTACTGGCTCTGCCCATTGATGAGATTGGGACCTGGTCCTGCGCTTGAATGGATTCATTCCTCACAAAATACCACAAATCAGTTAGTCCAGATTCTGAGTTCGGACAGAAATGGTTCTGATTCGGACCGAAATGTAGTAGAAATTTACAAAAATGTCCCTGTCCTTTGTCAAATTGAAGTGAAATTTCGGGTGTACCCAATGTGAACTTCCACAATCTGTTTAAACCCTTTTTCAACCTCTGTTCATTCAGAAAAATTTAACCCAAGTGAGAGGAAGAGAAATGCGACCTTAAACCCGTGAGAAAAATGCAAACCGTGCCAATCCGTGAGAGAAAATGGCCTAGGCAGCAATGAGATGTGAGGTGACGTCTAGTAGGGCCCTGCTGGACTGCTACAACTCGAGTTTTCCTTGATTTCGCCCCAAACTTGCTCCAAAACCGCCACTTTTTCTTCAAAAATCGGCCACCACGAAGAGGCTTCCCGCAAAACCAACAGTATCAGTGAATTGAGAGTGGCGAGGCGGTTCCAATGGCTGTCCGATCCGTCGAAATAGGTGAGAGATGGTGGGTATGTGTGTGTTGGTGGTTGGTTTTGGCTAGAAGAGAGAAGAATGAAGACATGGCTTGGGTTTTTCGAATGAGGAATTGAGGAGGACGAACAGGTGGGTTTTTAGGTTAGTGGGTCGGGCATTGGGTTATTGGGTTGTGGGTTTTTGGGTGTAGAAGTTTGCATCCATCAAGAGAAAGGCATCCATTTCGGGTTGGGCCTGCAGCAAAAATAAATCAAACAAATTAAATAGGCCCAGTGAACAAGTAAAATAAAGATGGCCCACAAAACAATTCAATTTAACCCGAAAAGGTCTGAATCAGCCAGGATTTCGGACCGAAATGAAACTATTTCGGACTGAAATCGTATCTCAAATGTAATATTTTATGGCTCTGTTGCTCCTTTTTCTATGAAATTTTGACAGTAAATGCAGAGAGAGATAATTGAAGTTTTGATGCAAAGAAAATTTCGAATTTGTCTCTGAAATTTCAGAATCTTTCAAAAGAGGTCTTTTTTTCTCGTGTTTTCCAAGGCTTGAGGCGGTGCAACTCGCATGAGGTCGTGTGTAGGCCATTGCTTGCTGGCCAGTGGTGCTCTAGCACGAGTTGCTGCCCTGTTTGACTCCCATCAACTCTATTTTTCACCTACATAAAAATAAAAGGAAAAAATTAAACTAATTTTTTTGTATTTTTTCATTTTTCCAATTTTTTTATAGTTTCTGATTGTTTTATTTTTTTATATTTTTGGATTTTTCTGATTTTTTTTTCAATTTTTATGAAAAACTAAAGACAATTAAAAATTTAAAAATTAAAAAGAAAGAGAGAGTCTTGGGTTGCCTCCCAAAAAGCGTTCGTTTAAGGTCATTAGCTTGACCACCATTGGCTGCGTTTCTTTTGGAGGTTCGGAGAGGTAAACGCTAGCCTCCTTTTTCATATCCTCGTTGGCGATATAATCCTTCAATCTTTGTCCATTGACTTTGAAAAGCTCTGAATCCTTGTCACAAATGTCAATAGCGCCAAAATGATAGACTTTCACCACGCGAAACGGTCCAGACCATCGCGATCTTAGCTTGCCAGGAAAGAGCCTCAACCTCGAGTTGAACAAAAGTACTAGATCACCTTCCTTGAATTCTCTTCTTGAAATTCTCCTATCATGCAAAAGTTTTGTCTTTTCTTTATAAAATTTAGCATTTTCATAGGAGTTTAGGCGTACCTCATCCAATTCGTGCAAGTCGAGAATTTGCTTTTCACCAGCTTTGAGCAAATCCATGTTGATGGCACTAGTCGCCCAATATGCCTTGTGCTCGAGTTCAATTGGCAAAATGACATGGCTTTCCATAGACTAGCTTGAAAGGACTCATGCCAATGTGGGTCTTGAAGGCTGTGCGATAGGCCCAAAGTGCATCATCAAGTTTGCTTGCCCAATCCTTGCGCGAGCGAGCCACCGTATTTTTCAAGATGCTCTTGATCTCCCTGTTGGACACTTCGACTTGTCCACTAGTTTGAGGGTGATATGCTGTGGCCACTTTGTGAATGACACCATGTTTCTTCAAAAGGCCATCAAAGTGTCGATTTATGAAGTGATTGCCACCATCGCTTATCACCACCCTTGGCATGCCAAATCGAGGGAAGATAATCTTGGAGAAAAGGCCAATGACTGAGTTTGAATCCGTCGCCTTGCATGTAATCGCTTCCACCCATTTTGAGACATAGTCGACAGCTACCAAAATGTACTCAAATTCATGTGAACTTAGAAATGGCCCCATGAAATCCACGCCCCATACATCAAAAATTTCAACTTCAAGAATTGGATTAAGAGGCATTTCATTCCTTTTGGATATATTGCCCTTTCTTTGACATTGATCACAAGAAGAAACAAAAGAATGAGCATCTTTGAAAAGAGTGGGCCAGTAAAAACCTGATTGGAGTACTTTGGCTGCTGTTTTTGAAAATGATGCATTGCCACCATATGCAGATGAGTGACAACTAGCGAGGATGACTCTAACCTCTTCATAGGGCACACACCTTCTAAAAAGATTGTCGATTTCAAGCTTGAAAAAGTATGGCTCCTTCCAAAAGTAGTAATTCGAGTCTGATTTTCAGTTTTTTACTCTGTTGGACAGTCATGTCAGAAGGTACATAGCCACTCGTCAGAAAATTAGTTAGAACCGCATACTAAGGCTCCTCTGTTCTGCATTTCTCTCCTCTAGTTCGGTTCGAAATGGGTGGATTTCGGTCCAAAATGTCTGCTGTCGCCATGATTTCTGCCACCAGATCGTTGAATTTTGGTCCGAAATGGTCAGATTTCGGACCGAAATGGGACTGCACAGAGAATAACTTTTCATCAGGGAAGAAATCATTAATAGGAATTTCATTACCTTGTTCCTCTTTCCAATGCAAACGAGATAGGTGGTCTACCATTGAATTTTCAGAGTCCTTTTTGTCCTTGATCTCAAGATCAAACTCTTGGAGAAGCAACACCCATCGAATCAATCTAGGTTTGGCATCCTTCTTGTTTAGGAGATACCGGATCGCCGCGTGGTCAGTGTACACAATCACTTTGGAGCCCACAAGATACGACCTAAACTTGTCAAGTGCGAAGACTATGGCGAGAAGTTCCTTCTCTGTGGTTGTGTAGTTGACTTGGGCAGGGTCTAGCACCTTGCTAGCATAGTATATAGCCACTGGCTTCTTATCCTTTCGCTGTCCAAGAACCGCTCCAACTGCATAATCACTCGCATCGCACATAAGCTCAAATGGTTGGCTCCAATCTGGTGGTTGTAGAATAGGGGCTGAGATGAGAGCCTCCTTCAACCTACAAAAAGCATCAAGACATTCATCATTAACAATAAATTCATTGTCTTTAATCAAAAGATTGGTTAGAGGTTTGGCAATTTTAGAAAAATCTGTAATGAATCGGCGATAGAATCTAGCGTGTCCCAAGAAACTTCGAACATCCTTGACAATTTTTGGCATATCAAGCTTCTCTATCACCTCGATTTTTGTCTTGTCAACCTTTATTTCTTTTGAAGTCACCACATATCCAAGCACGACTCATTTTTGCACCATGAAGTGACACTTTTTCCAATTCAAGACTAGATTAACCTCTTCGCATCTCTGTAAAATTTTAGAAAGATTAGCTAGACATGAATCAAAACAAGTGCCATAAATAGAAAAATCATCCATAAGTACCATAAGGACAAGTAAAAGTGGTCTTTTCTTGGTCATTTGGATGGATGGGTATTTGAAAGAAACTAGAATAACCATCTAAATAACAAAAGTAAGAGTGATTAGCAAGTCTTTCAAGCAATTGGTCCACAAATGGAAGTGGAAAGTGATCTTTTCGAGTCGCGGTGTTGAGCTTCACTACAGGAAAGTGCAGCAGTTGCATGGGCTGGTTGCATCCGCAGTACTGATGCAACATGCGTTCTGCATCAGCTATACTGATGTTATTGGGCCGATGCAACTGGCTTCCTTGCAAATGCTCGATTGCATGGGCATTTCATTTGCATGGGCGTGTTTATTTGCATCAGTTAAACTGATGCAAGGTTGCATGAGCATAACAGATGTAACTGATATATTTTTGCATGGGGTTTGTAGGATGCAATTGATTTTATTTGCATCTGCTATGCTGATGCACTTGTCTTGTTTAGCATGTGTTGGACTGATGCACTCGAGTTCTTCTGCATCCGTTTTTCCTAGACAATTGACTTTGTTAACATGGGATTAGATGATGCAACTGACATCTATTGCATCCATTTGGTCGATGCACTTGAAATGTTTAGCATGGGTTGGACCGGTGCAATTGACCTATTTTGCATTCATTTTGCTGATGCAATTGACTTCTTTTACATCTGTTGTTTTGATGCAATTGATTTATTTAGCATGGACATGATTTATGTGATTAACTTCTTTTGCATTCGTTTTGCCGATGCGGTTATTTTATTTAATTTGAATTTTGCTGATGCAATCGACTGATTTTGCATTAGCTTAACCGATATAATTCCATGATATTTCCAATAAAAAATTGCTCTATTTTGCAAGAATTGTGACGCAATATATGCCATCCAAAATTATCTACAACCACATTTTGTGGTGATTATAATCCAAATAAGAATTAACAAATATACTTCCTAATAATTTTAATTATAACATATGTGTACATATAATATACCACAACAAAAACAATCTATGGCGACTTACCACACAAATATTCAAATAATTATTATCCACAATTGCAAAAAAAAAAAAAAAAAAAAAAAATCTACAAATCCAAACAAACAAAAATACGAAAATTCACAAGTATACTAACAATTGTACAAACCAATTATAATAGCACAAAACAATTGCCTACACACTCATATTATAAATCTATATCTAAAACGCCTAATCATGATTAGAGCCTCATTTGAGTTGATGCTGGTGCATTATACTTATTCCTTTCAAGGCCAGATCTAGTATGCATCATCTTCATCGTCGTGAATGTCGTCATAAAACATACATCCACCCTCTTTATTTCTGCACAATTAGAAGTATAAAACTAATTATCATAATATAATAAAAAAATGTCCAATTAGATTTCTATCTATGTGATAATAATTGTAAAATTCGAAGAGAAATTAATGATCTGTTTGATAGTAGCATAGATTACATATTTTCACGAGTAAATTTATTATAAATTCAAAATCTAATACAGTTGAGAAACAAGTATTACCAATAAAACATTTAAAATGAGAGAGAATAGAGAAATTAGTTACCTTAATCATATTCCAACTTCTTTTTAATTTATCACAAACTTCTGTCCGAGAGAGAACCAGAGAAGCACACGAAAATGAAACAAATAAGTAATAAATAATCCAATTGAAAATATTTATATTTAAAATAAAAAGGTGGAGAGAAGAAATATATTGGTGCTTCCAAGAATGAAGCGGAGAGAGAGAGAGGATAAATGTGAGGATAGTATATAGGATAGCAAATTAGAAATGACACAGAAATTTTTTTACCTATTTTATATGGTTATACTTAGATTGCGCTAAGTAATAAATAGGTAAGATTTATATCAATCGGTTGTGTCAAAGGAAAAATACACCAAAATGGAAATGCAATTATCACGCATCATCATCATTATTTTTTTCTTATCACCCAAATCAAAATAGAGAAAGTATATGGAATGCAGAAATATATAAAAGGTAACAATCTGTTAGAATAATTGCGAAATATTGGCCATTGAATCGGCCAATTTAATGATTATTAAGAGAAAGATTAATTTGAGAAAGACTTTTGATTTTTGGTCAAGTACAAAGATTGCTGATATCAATATGTTTTTTGTTTTTTTTCAATGTTAGATTTTACTGTAAAAAAACTTATTTATGTAGCGAATCTATATTGAAAATTATGACAATATTACAATTAATAAAGAATTCAATTACTTTTAATTGAGAAAATAAATCATTTAATACTTATTCTTTCAAAAATATTGATACTTTTAATTATTTTAAGTTATCCCTAACGCATAGAATTTAATTGTTTTAATTAATTTATTTGCTAAACAAAAAACTCCTCATAATATGAGCTGCGGTTTCCTTCAATCTACCATTTCATTCCACTAATATTTTTAATATAAAGGTATCGTAAATACTCTTAATTTGACGAATCAATATGATTGATTGAGTGCATTTTAAAATTTAAAAATTATTTCTTTTTTCTACAATGTCTAGTTAAATATTTTTAAAATAGCAAGAGAAGTTCAATGAAATATTATAAGTTTATTCCAGAAATTTAGAGTTCATTTTAAATAAATTTAATATTTTCTCTTATAATTTGCAAGTTTATTCAATTGTAATCTATTGATCATTTTCTTATAATCATCTATATATTGTTTTAATTAATAAAATTCAGAATTCATTTTTTTGAATATATGTTAATTTTCAATTGATACATGCATATATTTTCGGCACCATCATTTTTTAGGATTGAGGTAGTCATGATTGTTAAATATTTTAGATTTTAGATTTAAATGCAAAATTGTACATTTTTACTTAAATTACTAGCTTTTATATATCATTTATACGTATAGAAAAATAATCTGACTTATCCTAGGACATCTTACAACAATAAGGGAAAAACTAATTTTTATTGTTGATAATTTATAATTTTTTATAATAGTAGTGATACATTTCGGCATAAATTTTAAGTATGGACTTTATAAAAAAAAAAAAAAACGTGGAACAAAGTTTTGAACTTTCCTCGCCATTTGCAAAATAACTTTTACACTATTTCTAGATTTTCTCTTTTATATTTGCTAGTTTATTCAACTAGCTTGAATCGTTTGATCACTACCATGTGATTTTCTATGCTCCATTTTAATAAATAAAAATTAGATTTGATTTTTTTAAATATTAATTTCAAAATCATATACGCATATTCTTTGGCACCATATTTATTTATTTTTCAACAGTCATGATTGTTTAATATTTTAGATTATAGATTCAAAATCAAAATTTAGAGTTCATTTATTATAAATCAAATTTAAAAATCATATGCGAATATTCTTTGGCCTACAATTTAATAATTTATATATCAATAGTAATTAACATTTGATAGTATATATTTAAAATTAAAATTAGTCAGTTCATTTTTTATAAATCATAATTTCAAATTTATATATGCATATTCTTTGGCACTATATAGTTTTTTTTTAATCAATACTTATGATTTTTTAGCATTTTAGATTATAGATTTAGAATTAAAATTAGTAAATTTCTAATTGTATTTCTTGCTTATATCGTTTATATATGATTGTAAAAATTAATCAGATCAATCCTAGATCATCTTATGACTTTACGAGAAAAGTAAACTCTTTGTTGATAAATTATATATTTTAACAATAGTAGCTACAAATTTAATGTATAATTTTAAACTTAAATTTCATGAAACACATCAAACAAATTAATATTCATGGAGCTAACTGAGGCAACAATGATTGGTTTTATATTTTGATATTCTAGACTTTAAAAAGATATCAAGATATTAAATTATTGCAATGATACCACAGATAATATTTTCATTCAAAAGAATAAAAAAAATGTGAGCCTGGATGTAGAAATTGAAACTATTATAATTCATAAATAAGGATACCTTGTTTCTAATGTCATGAGATGTTGCATTATATTGCAAGAGTTCTATCAATTTGGTAATATTTACATTTAAAATTGCATCAGCAGTATGGAAATGAAAAAAATATTTTATTATTTTCAACGAAGAGATAATATTGTTATTAGTATATCATGGAACTGTATTCTTCTGAAAACATGTAGGAGAGATCCACTCAAAAAGGCCAAATTTTTAGTCATATGAGAAATTTAATAAGTGAATGAATGGTAACTAATAGTAACTGATTATTGGACAGCGTATCTTGAGTGATTAAAAAATAAAGGAGTGTATCAATTGAATTGTAAATTTTGGTAATAAATCCACCATTTTGGCCAGGGAATCTTCAAGAGTATTATATACTAACAAAAGCTTGATCTATAAATAATAAATAAATAACTAAATTCGTACTGCACGAGACAATAAATAGATTCCAAATTGTTAACATTCGTATTTAATTTAATTAGAATAAACAATAAATGAAAAAAATATATCTTTTTAGAAAATGATGCTGAGAATACCTTGACATATTTCGGTAATTAATACCATTTCATTCGGTAAGAGAGTGCAAATCGAACATTTTTGCAATATTACTAGCATTGATTTGGAATAAAAGGTTCATAGATTACGTAATTCATTTTTATAATTTTTCTTTTTTTCATATGTATTTTTATTTTTTATTGAAGTATTAAAACACTTATGTGAAGGACAATTTGTTTGCACAATATTATGTACATCCTCAAATATTTTCAGAGTTGAGCATTTTGATTTTTCTTTCAGATGGATCGGGTTTTTATGTTCAACTATTGCTGCTTCACACTTTTATCGTATAGAACTCTTTAGTCCCTTGGTAAGGAGATAAAAGTTTCATTCAAAAGTTCTAGAGTTCAATTCCTCTTGCTGAAATTACATTTATTGATTTTTTTTGCTAATAATTGGATTTTGTTTGTTGTAAGGATCAATAAAAAAAGTTTTAAAAAATAAATCTACTTGTCAATATATAACAACCACATTTTTTAAAAATGGAATACGTATATGAAACGTTATAAAAAATGAAAATGAATATATTAATGTAAAAGGAGAATATTAATAAACAGAAAGTAAATTAAACTCGGATCATAAAATTGTAAATTCAAAGTTATTCATAAATATATACTATTTTTTTCTTTTATCATTTTAATTTTATTAAGTACAAAACTTTTATATATTAAAAAAAACACTACACAATCCATTTAACCAAAAACAATTGGGAATTTTTTTTTATTGTCTTGATATAAATTCATATTTGGTTACATCAGTTATGCGGATGCAACTAAAAATATCAATTGCAATGACTTCGCTTATGCAATTGATATTCAATTACATCGATTTTGCCTTTGCAAATAATAAATAAAATAGCAACATGACCGATCCGACTTAAGTGAATTTGATAATCAGTTTCATCAGTCTAAACCGATGCAACTGTTAGTCAATTGCATCAAACTTGCCTATACAATAGAATAAAAGTTGTTGGCATCAACAGTCTTGATGTAACTGTCTCTATTGCATCGGTCGTATGGATGCAAAATATATGCCGATGCAATTGATTTTGTATCACCGATGCAACTGAGAAGTGCTCATGCAACTGCTGCACTTTCTTGTAGTGTGCGATAATCGATACACATCCGCCATCCAGTCACCATTCTTGTCTGAATCATCTCATCTTTCTCGTTCTTGACCACCATTGTACCTCCTTTCTTGGACACCACATGCACCAGGCTCACCCATTTGCTATCAGAGATTGGATAGATGATGCCCGCATCGAGGAGTTTAAGGATTTCCTTCTTGACCACCTCATTGAGATTGGGGTTGAGTCGCCTCTGCCCTTCTATGGATGGTTTGTGACCCTCCTCCAAGAGAATCTTATGAGTACAAATTGAGGGATCGATACCCTACAAATCATCAATGGAATAACCAATTGCACCCTTGTGAGCTCGTAGTTCCACAAAAAATCTCGTTGTTTGATCTACATCTAACCCAGCATTAACAATAACATGAAAGGTTTGATTTGGGCCGAGAAATTCATACCTGAGAGTCGCTAGAAGGGGCTTTAATTCGACCTGGGGTGCTTCATTTCGGACTGTAATGACTGATTTCAGACTGAAATCCTCTGCTGTTGCTGCTCTGATCTCCTCCAGGCACAGATTTCGGTCCGAAATGGCTCCTGACATGGGTGTTTCATTACCGTTTTGGTCATATTTCAGCTCCTCCATGGTCTCCTCGATTCCTATGACTTCCTTCACATCAGAGAGAAAATTTGGTAAGAGTTGAAAGCAATTTCATAATGATCTTCGAGCGATTTTTCAATCATGGGCTTGATTTCCTCGATCATGAAACATGAGTTGTTGATGGAGCTAGGGCACTTCATGGCTTGTTCAATGGAAAAATGAAGTGTCTCCCCCCCCCCACTCTGACCAAGATCGTGCCGTCTATGGCATCCATCATAACTCCTGCGGTCCTAAGGAAGGAACGTCCCAAAATGATAGGGACCTCCCTGTTTTCCTCCATGTCTATCACAACAAAATCACCTGGCACCAAAAACTTTTCAACCTACACAGGAACATCCTTAATTTCACCCATGGGTAGGCGTTTTGAGGAGTCTGCGAGCTGTATTGTTATGCTGGTGGGCATTAATTCTCCAAATTATATTCTCTCAAAGACTGTCTTAGGCATCAGACTCACGCTTGCTCCCATATCACACAGTGCTTGTTTGATGAAAGCATTCCAAATCACACAGGGCAAAGCGAATCTTCCTGGATCCTCCAACTTCGGTGGCATCTTGCTTTGTAGAGCCTCACTGCTTCGATTTGTCAAGGCCACAATTTTCAATTCTTCCAAGGATCTCTTCCCAGTTCACAGTTCCTTGAGAAATTTCACATAAATGGGTTAGTGATATGTACTTCCCTTAACAACTCCTAAAAACGCCTGAACTGTATGTCCTCCTTTTTTTGGTCAACCTTCTAGGAAAAGGGATTGGGGGTTGATAGAGAACCTCTAGAATTGACTTGCCCTTTTTATCCTTCTCTGGAGCCACTTTTTCGCCCTCTGGACCTGTCAATTCGGACCGAAATCCAGGCTCTGGCTGCGCTTTTTCTACTATTGGTGTACCGGATTGAGACCCCGTCGCATCTACAGTGCCCTGAAGAGGTGGGAAAGGTAGCACTTGCTCCGGAACTGGCTCTTCTTGCTCGCTGGCCCCCTCGCCTATGCTGGTTGTATGCGCCTCGGCTCCAGATGGCATTGGTGGATCCTTGTATTATGTGCCACTTCGCAAGGTGTGCAAGACTTTGCACTGAGCATTTAGGTTCACCTCCGGTTGGCTTGGTAGCTTCCCTTGTTGTCTCGAACAGTGCGACTCCATCATTTGCTCCAACCTAGTCAAAGTTTCAGAGTTAGCATTAAGTTCTTCCATTCCTTCAACCAACATTTGATTAAACTTGCCTTGTTCATGCATAAAACCTTAGACAACAGGTGGTATACCATCCCTATTGTAAACATATTTTTTTGGAAAGGGTTGGTCACGACCGTTGTTATTAAATTGTGCATTTTTAAACAAAGTTGGTGGGATGGTATTTTTGTACTGGTTCCTAGGCACATATGGTCTATTCGTCACATTATTATGGTATTTGGGGTGGTTCATGTTTCTCCAATCTGCTTGTTCCCCATCACTCAATGAATAACTCCGATTGAATATGTGTCTTGGAAAATAGGAGGGCTCGTTGTTGATCGAGTTGAATTGGTGCCCTCCGTTGTCAGTTTTTGCAAGCGGACAATCAATTGAGATGTGCCCTTCTTCTCCGCATGCTCCACAATTGTTGGAATTGAGGTGGGTGCTTTAGACCGACTGGTAAGCTGCCAATTTCGCTTCGAGCTCGGCTATCCTTGCATCCTTTGTTGTGATCTCATGGACTTGATGCTTAGAGTTGCTAGAACGCTTGTGAGTTGGCATAGGATACCACGTGTAGTTCTTTGCACAATAGTCGAGCAAATCACGTACTTGTGTCACGTCAAGTCGCTTGAATGCACCACCTGAAAGAGAATCAATGTTAATTTTAATATTATCATAAAGGCCACCATAGAAAGATTTAATAAGCATCCATTCTTGAATTCCATGATGGGGGCAAGAATTCTCTAAATTCCTAAATCTTTCCCATTCATCTCTCATTGATTCTTCCTCCTTTTGAGCAAATATATTCAATTCCCTTCTAATCGTATCAGATCTGTCCGCGGGGAAATATCTATCCAAAAAAATTTGTGCCATTTGATCCCAAGACCGAATTGACCATTTTTTTAGTGTTTTATACCATTTTTGGGTTCTATCCTTAAGGGAAAAATGGAACAATAATAGCCTAATTGCCTGTTGAGGAACACTATTAAACTTAATCAATTTAGTGCAATCAATAAAAGTTTGTAAGTGAGCATGGGGATCCTCTTTATCATCTCTATAGAACGGGTTCTATTGCACAAGTGTGACGTGGTTAGGGGCGATTTGCATGTTGTTAGCCTCAATGCCTGGAATCACCACAGGTCCGCCCACGTCTTTGGCATTTGGAGCTCCGAACTCTCCGAGTGTCCTGTTCTGATCATCGTGTTCTTCATCCTCGGAGTTGTGATTGCTCGCCTCATCCTCATGTGTCCATCTACGTCGCTCGGCCTCGAAATCTCTCCTTTGGGTTGCAAGAGTGTTCTGATCGGCTGTCAGACGGGCTTCCCTTTGCTTCAATTGGAGCCTTAGAGCCTCCAATCGCTAGGTCTCTGTCTGCAAGTTGATAGGCCCTTCGTTTCCTGCCATTTTGCTCGCTGTTTCCTCAGTTTTGTCTAGATTTCGGACCGAAATAGGTTTTGGTTGAAGCGTTCGTTGATCCACGGAGTGGCTAGAGCTCGGGTTCGCTTGGTCGTTGAGCTCTGGATCTGTTTCAAGCCTTCTAGTAAAGTATTTGCGCGAAATATGAGGCTTTGACTTGTTCTTCTTGGTCTTTCCAGCCAGTTCTCAACCTGAAATGCAAAACGGAAACAACGAAAAATTAAATAAAAAGAAAAATCTAGTCTCTTAATACTAAAATAAGTACTCGATATCAAAACCGTCCCCGGCAACGGTGCCAATTTGATAGAGATTTCAGAACCTAGGTCAAATAAATTTGTTTCCTTTGTTCTACCATACTAGTCGTCTGGGTAAAGCTAAGGGTCGAACCCAAGGGACGGTAAAAATGAGTACCGGACTTAATTTTTCTTAAAAGCTAAACAATAAGGTTTTTGTGAGTTTTGAATTAAAAGTAATACTAAATAGCAATTAAAAATAAGAGAAATAAATAATAAAATATTTTTGGATTAATTTTTATGTTTTTCGGGACTCAAACAGATGCAGTAAAATGTCTCAGGACTTTGTGTTCATTTATTTTAGCTTTAAAGTGCATCTATCTTGATTTTCACCAGGACAGAAGGCAATTTCGGACCGACTTATATAGATTTCGGACCGAAATCTATATAAGTCGTGCCGAAATGTACTTTAAATTCCTTGTTTCGACTTGGCCAATTTACACAACACTATGTGAAGGGTACTGGACAACCAGACCTAAATCTTAGCCTCAGCTGTCGCAATTTTGGGTTGGATTTGGTAAGGAACTCGATTTTCACCACGTAAATAACTAAGCCTAAACTTTCGTGTCGGATTTTAGTTGTTTAAGATTGTTTAGAATGATTTCTAGAGGTATTTAAATTCCTGTCGGATCAGTAAAAGCTACACCTTTCGGTTGTGAACTAACCTCCTCTTTCGAGTGTTTGGCTTACCCCAAATACTTAGCTAATTAATTAATTGTTCTAGTCTAATGCCCTATAAATGCTGCAGTTCATTAATAGGTAAACGATCAAACAAGTAATCAATTTGACTTAGCAAAATAATAATTTCTCAACTAAACAAATCACCTAGCATAACATAAATTCATCAAGTCATCTCAAGTACTAAATTAAACTACTAACTGGTCCTAAGACATCATAAAATCTAGCCTAACATGTTCAAACAGCAAATAACAAGAATCATGCAAATAATAAAAGATACAAGCCATAAAACAATGAAATAGAAGCATAAAAGAGTAAACCGAGGGATCCTTATGCTAATACTCGCTGTTCTAAGGCTAAGGAATCGATGTAGAGAGTCAAGGTCGCTGCCGTCGCACACAAACGCTGCTGCTCCTCAAAGAAAAACGTGGAAAGAGCCAAAAATGAGCCAAAACAATGGAAAATATGGTGTAAAAAGGAAGGAATAATGTGGAACCCCTTTCTGCACGAAAATACACGCATATATACCCCTCTGGAGAGTCAGGGAGGCGGCTAGGGCAAGGAATTCCCTTTCTTTTCTCGAAACTTTCCAAAATTCCCCTCTGGAGAGTCAGGGAGGTGAATTGGGCTGGGCCCGGGCCTTCGTGCGATATCTGATCTGTCTCGGCCCATGGAAGTCTTATCTGGTCCTTGGCACATGTGTGTGGGCCGGGAATGAGTCATCCGGCTGAGGATTGGGCTCCATTGTTCCTATTTGGCACGTTTTGTCTTCAATTTTCACGAGAATTCTACAAAACAAAGATAGAGACGGCGGCAGTACGAAAATCCTGGAAAACACAGTTAATCATGAGGAATTGTATTGGTTGGAGTGCCATTTTGGTGCTAAGTATGGTCAAAATATGTATATGAATAATAGACATCACCCGCTTGTTTCACTTCGCTCATTTCGGCGAATACCTTCGTTAACAATGCAGTCACGAACAAAGTCGAGACTCGAGAGTCACATTTTGGCTAGAATTGACCTCTACAGATGTCGACCAGCTATCTCAAATAGAGATCAACAGACAGTGCGCGAGCAACTCATCATCTAAGGAAAATTTTATTGTCTTTAGTCGGTTGATGATGTTGTCGAACTCCGCTACATGATCCGTCACAAAAGCACCTCTAGCCATCTAAAGCTAGAACATTCATCATAGAAGATGAATCTTGATGGAACTCGAGGGTTTCTCATACAAGTTAGGCAGTCTCTTCATGAATCCAAAAATCGTGGTCTCATTTGCAACATGCGAAGCCATATCCATTGAGATGGTATTTGTGAATGAAGCTAAGTGTGAGGCAATCTAGCTAGCTTCTTTCACACGTTATCATCTGTGCCTTCGGGTTTCTTTTTTTCTAAAGCATCCCCTAATTCTTTAGCACGTACACAACATGTTAGTTATTTATAATTTTCAATAACCAAAATACTTATCATTGAAACATCGAATATTCTCCATGCTATCTTCCATGTTGTTTAACTAGCACTTCCTCCTTCACAATCGTTCGATTGGATTTATTGCACCAACAAAATCTTTCTCGTAACCTATCTATGATACCAGTTGTAAAGACCGATATAGCCACACAATATCACAACACAATAACAAGAGATAAAGAGAGAAAGAACAAGACACTAGGAATTTATGGAAAACCAGATGGGTGGTGAAAAACCACAAAACACCGCGTGCCAAATATTGTTCACTGAGGAGCAAGAATTACAAGCTTAATTTTTTTTTTTTTTTTGTGTATATGTTGATTACAGGATGGTCTAAGTCCTTTATATACCCTAGGATAATTTATGGGCGAAAAAACAATCTACCACAAAATATTTTCTTTACAATCAAAAAACATATCTTCCTATAAACTCTTGTTTGACGAGAAAGTAACACGTGTCTAAATGAATAAGTTATCTTCACACCACACCCAACAAGCACTGATTTGGAGTTGTGAGAAACTTAATTAGTAATAATATATAATTGGTGAATAAACGATTGTGATCAATTGTCAACTTAAATGCTTGTAGGCTCTCAATCACTTTATTAAAAGACTCAAAAGGATAAAAAAATGAATAATGTAATATCATCTCTCCCAATCCAACCCGTTCATATTTATGAGTTACCTTCAAACTTTAAAACTTCTTAAATGCATGTCAAGATATAATAGAAAATAAAACTAATGCAGCGCGCTTTATTAAAAAATGTGAATATGTGATACTTTGTATAGATGTGTAGTCTAAATCATCCGCCTAAAGTCTCACAGATGACTAATTTTTAATAATATATCAGAAATACCAATAAATTAAATGATATTATAATGTAATGATAGTTTCTACAATCACATTAAATAAAAATCTCAAGCTATCTATGTTAGTCCTTATCTGTGAATTGAAGAAAAAAAATAAAAATTAAGACAGCGAGGCGTTTAATTGTACATGCTTATTAAAAACTAAAAGAGTAGATATTTCTAACTTATTGAAATTTGATCGAAAGTAAACTTTTATGCGTACTTCATCAATCCATTTTAAAATTTCTATTTAGAGAATTATTTCAGGCAAAGCCGCAAAGGAAATTAAGGGCCATCATTTTTAATTGTATGCCAATCGAATAATATTACTGTGCTCAGTTATTGAAAACTGAATTTTGAATTAGAGTCATGAAAATCAAAGATTTTTATCAAAAAGAAAAATGAAGGTCCAGAGTTAAGAGTGTCTCGGTCCAACAAAGTTATATTGTTTTATGATTTTATTGAGAAAAGTTTGTGTGAACTGAACACAAGAATTTTCTCAGCTGCTTAAATCATAACTTTTTTTTTCTTCTTGGATGAAACCTTTAGTGGAATTCATTTCATAAAGTAATAGTGCTCGTAACAAGGCATGTTGATTTTTTTTTTTTTGTGAGAAAAACGTAAATTATCATACCTAATCAAGAATTATAGTACAAAAAAGAAACATTAATTATAACAAACAACCGAAATAATTATGAAGTCAGAAACTTACTATGTAACAGCCTAAGTACAATCATAAAAATCAAAACAATGGAAGGCGCATGAATACCTATAGAAGGGAACTCAGCTATATAGAAAATTAATAGCAAAAGCCAAGCATCAACGGAAGGAGCAGTTCTTCATGGAGGTTTGAAGGTTGCTCATCATGAGTATAAACATTTTGGGTTGGGAGAGATGATAATATTTAATTCCTTTTTGTTTAACTTTTTCACTCTTTCAAACGAAGTGCATGGAAAGTCTACAAACACTCAAGTTGGCACAGCTGATCACAGCAGTTTATTAAATCTAATCCAAATCTGTGACATTTAATTGGTGGTAAATCAGTGGCAACGGAACCTTTGCTCTAATTGTGCTATATATGACACAGGTTTTTATGAAGAAACAAGACAAAGTGTCTTTCTTTTGAAATTTTAATAAATTTCATAGGGTGTTTTGTGTCTTTAGAATAATATAAATTTGAGTATTACTGTAGAATATTGTTAAGGGCTATATATATTTTGTAGTGATTTCAAGTTATAGCATAATATATAGTATGTTATGTTTCGTCCATAATTTTTCACAAAAGGATAAAGAAAAATGATCTATAACCGGTATTTTCATTGTTTTATGCAGTCATTAATAACTGTTGTGAAAATATTGTAATATATGTTTCACTAAATATATACTTTTTTCAGTAATTGTCGAAATAAGCGTTGTAAATATAAAATGAAAATTTCTGAAATTTTGGAAATCCATCCTAAATGAATAGCCCGCCTACGTATATGTTAAGGATATTATTATTTATCTATCAATTGAAACTATATATAATAATTGACATTTACATGTTATCACTTACCAGAATTAATAATTTTGTACGTATTTATTTCATATTTCATAAAAAGTCATTAATAATTAAAATGTAGTTTGCATTACAAATAGGTTATTGTTATTGACAGATTAAAGGATGAGCAGTTAAGTAAAATAAGATTGAACTGCCATAAAAAAAATTATTTTTGCATTTCACTTCATTTTTTGGGACTGAAGACTTCGTTGTTGTCGTCGTCTATTACTCCATTCTTTCTTGCCCAATATTCCCTCCTGACCCCTTCTGTCTACAGAGATTAAAGAAAGTAGTCTTAATACGAATTGTAATTTTTCAAAAAAAATCTATGTTATCTTATCTATGTATTAATTAGTTTTTTGGATTTAATATGAACGGAAACAATACAACAGATAATGTACATACCATCGAAACCTTACATTTCATACGAATATATGCTAAGTAGTACCGGAAAGTTTCAGGGTGTGTTTGGCATGCTCAAGAACTAGGAACAAGACCTTTGTTCCTAGTTCTCACAAATCCAAACAAGGGAAGAACAAGGAACAAGTCTTTGTTCTTAGTTCTTCCAAATTCATGGAATTAGGAACAAGAACTAGAACAAGAATTGTTCTAGTTCTTGTCTCTAGTTCATGATTTTGCCAAACACACCCATAGTGTACATTAGAAACTATATGCATGAATATATAATAATATAATATTATATCTAGAGTAAATCTATTGTGAACCATGATTCATATAAGTTTTCGTGCATCATAATTATTTTGATCGGTGGTTTCACAAATTGTCAAGTCTAATTTAACCAATCCAATCTATATATTGAAATCTCATAGCAAACAAAATTTTACAATTTTGAAATTTTTTTACTATTTTTTTTTGAATTTTTTAAATCTTATCGTTTTTTGCTATAAATACACTAATTTGTAAGCAAAAATTGACAAGTTTTAAAAAATTTGAAAAAAATAGTAAAAAAATTTAAAAAATTGTAAAATTTTGTTTTCTATGAGATTTCAATATAAAGATTGAATTGGTTAATTTAAATTTGTCAATTTCCAGAATCACCGATCAAACGGTCGTGTTGCACAAAGCACTCTATGCATTATGGTTCACAATAGATTTACTCTTATATCTGTTGAGTTTCTGAACATGAAGTCGTTACTGATGAACACAAACTGAAAAATCCAGCGGTCATCTTATTATCATTTTTGTTGTCCGGTAAATGACATAATGACCCCACCATATATATATATTTTATGTCCGGATTTGAATCCACCATATGTATATTTATGTCCAGATTTGCTTCTAGAAGTGGTAAGAAAATGACACCATCTAGATTTACAAGAAAGACAATAATTTTCATGTAACAATTTATGTGGTAATTTTTGGGAATAAGGAAAGAAGAACTTTTCAGGGAAGAAAAATGGAAGAGTGTTATTCTAAAAAGAAAAGTGGGAAGAATGTTAATCTGGAAAGAAGAAATATTGTTTTGGATGGTGAGTTGAGAAGAAGAATGGAAGAGATGAATTAAAATTAGAAAGAGTAATAAATTTCAGAAAGAGTGAAAACAGTATTATTCCGGAAAGAAAAAATACTGTTTGAATCATTCGGTTCTTCCGGAAAAGCATTTATTCCAGGAAGAGGCTTATTCTACTCGATCCAAACAGATTAGGTGGAGTAAAATAAAGCGTTATGGAGGGATAGAATTAATGTTGGGGAAAGCATCCCATTTTCCATCTGTAACTTCAATGAAATATATTCCTCAGCAATTACGCTGTGCTGGACTAGAATATCCTTAATATCTTTGGTCCATATACTTATAGTCATTTGTCACAACCTTAACCACAGATCCACTCATTGATTAACAGATATACCTCCTGGCTTAACTTTCGAGCGACTAGAATACCTCGTCATGGAGTCAGATTTGGAAGGGGTTAACCTAGACTTATCTCTGGAACCATTGTCAACGCTGCCAGAGCCAGAGAGAGTGTTCACTTGCATCTACTGCAGTAGAAAATTCCAGACATCACAAGCCCTGGGGGGACATCAGAATGCGCACAAACTTGAGAGAAGTATAAAGAGGACCCAAGAAATGGCTGCTGCGACCGAACCTCCCTCTAGACCAAGTGAGAATACAATCTCTGGTGAGAGCTCTAAAGCAGGCCAGGTCAGTGTAACTGATGAAAGAAGTTACGTTCTCAGAAACGTTCAAATACAAGAATTAGGTGGTGTGTCACAATTGGAGATGAGAAACAAAGAAGAAGAAGAGAAGAATGCTGATGAAATTGACCTGGTTCTAAAGCTCTAAGATCTTCATCACTTGAAGTTGATGATATTGTTGCCATGTCATTTATTTCTGTAATAGCATAATTTGTTGTTTATCTTGGTGTATTCATTTTAAGTTAATTTGGTAATTAATTTATAAAACCATATAATTGATATCCTTCACTTAGAAATTGAGGCATTGAGATTATTTTTAAGTTTGCTACATCCTTATTGTTTGTTAATGAACTCATTACTCAAATGAAACGAAAATGTCACGATTGCAGATAAAAAAAATTATCTAAATCTTTAATTTCAAATTTCCCATTCTTCTTAACATCAAAACATAAACGGGTGTGGGGATAATGTATTGAGATGATTCATTTGAGGAAGCACGAAGGAGTGCCGGCGTTCTACCATATTGTGCCTGTCGAGGTTGAGCTGAATCAAACAAACCTTGGGATCCAACATTGGAGTATTGCACTTCAGAAACCAAACCTCTAGCATCCTCTACTCGGTACTCAGGGCAACCTCATTATAGAAGGGCCTAATTTGAACAGAAATAATCTATATGTTAGATTTTTGCATTAATTGTCTTGTCTCTTTTTGTTTACTTCTCGAGTTGATTTCATGAATCATAGAACTGAACATTTTCCTAATTATATATGCAATATGCGGTATTCAAATTACAGTTATCCTAACTCACTCATCTTTTTACTGCACCGGCCATGCATTTGCATTCTAAAATACCATGGCTGCTCCCACTACACCAAAAAAGATTTTTAGTACCGACATACTAATACCGATTTTTAAGAAAACCGATATATAAAAGAATGTGTGACAATTTTGTAATTGTCAGGCTTTATCTTTAGTACTGGTTTTTTAAAAAAATCGATACTAAAAGTTGGCGTACTAAATTTTAAAACACGGTTTACCTTTTGTACCGTTTTTTTAAAAAATCGGTACTAATAATAGTATTTTTAGTACCGATTTTTTTAAAAAATTAGTACAAATGGTAAACCTTTTTTTTTATTTTTTCTGCCAACCTTTTAGTACCAGTTTTTTTTATTAAAAACCGGTACTAAAAATCAACAGATTTTCACTTAAAAATCTTCCTTCCTTCTTCCATCTTTCTCTGATTTTTTTCCTATCTAAAACCGAGAAGTTATTTTCTCAATAAAACTACATAAAAGAAATAGATTCTGAAAATTGAAAAATAAAAAGAGAAAGCAAAGGAGCTCAAAAAGAAGCTAAAAATATTCGCATTTGAGGTATATTCTTTAATTTTTCTGTAATTTATTTATTATTTATTAATTATGCAATTTTTTTTTAATGATTTTATTCATTTTGATTTGATAAAATAGAAAGAGGAAAAAGAAGAGCAAGAGAAAGTTATTCTATTGAAGAGGAATAGTAAGAGAATTGGCAATTTCGGTATTTCTATTTCAACTCTCAATAATTTTTCGATAGGATCAAATTGTATTGTGCATATATATATCGTTTGGCATTTGTATTTATTAGTTGTATTGTCATATAGGATCAAATTATCGGAATTTGAACTATTTTAGGTCTTGCCTGTCCGAGATTAATCCATTAAGGATTAATCTCGGATAGTACTCCCGGTCGGGAGTACTGTTCTTTGGATATACTCTGTCTCATTTAGGATAGCGAGTTGTACGTTAGATGCAATGTGTTATTTGAGAAAAATTCGGCAGCATTTCCCTTTATGTTTCCACGAATACGTACGCACGAGCAATCGTGTGTTGGCGTATTCAGGGAACATAAGGGGAAATATTGTTGAATTTTTCTCAAACAACGCATTGTATCTAACGTACGCTCGCTAATGAGACAGAATATCTAAAGAGTGGGCTAGAATGGTAACCGGCCAAAAAACCTAATGTGATGCATTGAACCTATAAATCTTAAACCTTGACTTTTTGATATATATTTCTATGTACACATATGGATTGGAGAGAGAAGTATATGTTTGATTATTCGAGGATATCAGATGAATTTATTGGAGTTGTTGAAGAGTTCCTAAAATGTGCAGAAGAACATCGGATGTTGACTGGAAAGCCCAGAATTCTATGTCCTTGTCAATATGGTCTTAACTTTGAGAGACAAGATAGCAAAGTGATTAGATCACATCTGATTCAATGTGGATGGATGACAACACCTAAATATCTCCGGTGGGTTTTACATAGAAAAAAGTTGGCAGAAAATGCAGATGCCGGAACAAACATTCATGTATATGATGATTTGGAAAATATTTTACAAAATTATTGTGGGGATGATGTAGGGGATAATGTAATTGTGGGTGATGATATAGAAAATTTAAGTGAACAGCAATGTAATTATACTAATAGAGAAATGATTTGGATGAAATGATAAATGAATTATCCAGTGATTTTATTGATAATGTTCCTAATATTTTTCTAAAGTTGGATGAAAACTCTCATATACCCTTATATCCCGATTGTGATCAAGATAAATTATCAAAAATAAAAACCGTTTTCATGTTGTATAACCTGAAAGCCAAAAATAATTGGAGCGATAAAAGTTTCACATATTTGCTGTCTTTTGCGAGAAATGCTTCCAGCAGATAATACACTACCAGATATAACTTATAAGGCCAAAAAATTACTATGTTCTTTGAAACTGGAAGTAGTGAAGATTGCAGCACGCCCGAATGATTGCATACTATTTCGGAATGAGTACGTGAACCTCCATAAATGTCCAAAGTATAATGCATCCCGATACAGAAAAATGGACGATAACTTGGATGATGAAGAATATAGTTGTAAGAAGAGGCCAGCTGCGAAAAATTTTCTTTTTGCCGTTGACTTAGAATTTGAAATTTGGAACTTAGTACAAGCATTCGTTGACCCCCAGTAAAAAAAGATTACATCAGATTTAAGATTGCATTTTTCGGATCATAAAACTAATAATAATATTTCAATCAAAATTCAAAAGGAGATACAGTAAATATTAAAAAAAAAACAAAAATAAATAAGTAGAAAACAATAAGAATCTTTGACCACGACCCTCAAAACAAGAATATATATATATATGACCACTGACCAGTGTCCGTACGGCTTATGTCAAAACAATAATTATATTACATTAAAAAGGGGATACACCTTATGTTAGAATATAACAGAAAAGACACAAATATAAACAACTAGAATCTCAGAACAGTGCCAGTGCATCGCTCTCCCCTGGCATCAATAGAAGAAACAAAAGGAAACCACAGAAAAATAAGAACAACCACAGTGAGTAAACAGGGATTAAAGACTATATAGTTTGAACGGTGTAAACTTCATTATGCATGCTATCATTTATGAATTATATGACTGTCATGGGTGATACTAATTAATTTTCATAAAATTACATTGGTCAAATATATAGCAGAGTATCTCCTTTAGCATAAACTATATATATATAGCCGTTGTCCTTAGGGCTTGAGCTAAAATGGTAGCCATATCAAATTTTGTCTAGTATTTTGTTTACAAACTTTTAGCTATACTATGTTTTGAATGATTTATTCCAACATCATTCTATATTATCGAATGTACCAATCAGTTGTACTTATGTAGATTGGTTGTCATTCCGAGTAAAACACAAGTATATGTTTTGTACGATCGTGTTGCTATTATCTAGAAATTATACATTGATTTTCTGTCATGCATGAAAACAAGTGGATAAAACATCCAATGTAAGAAGTTATGTAATTTGTTTGTGTCCTGTTTTTTTATTACCTATTTGCTCTGCTGTCAACATGTTAATTAACGTCTTGTTTGTCCTCTGCAATTGGTATATACTTGAAGACACTCTTTACTTTGTCGCGATCAATCCATACATATACACTATCAACTATTAGATGATGACGTGACTCCTATAGGAGAAAATTGTGGATACATCCCTAAGTTGAATTATAGCGCACCAGATGTTAATTGCCACGTCACTGTTACAAAAAAACTAATTAGTCAAGAACTTACAATAATTATTTAAAATTTTCAAACACTAATTTTACAAGTATATATTAAAATACCGTACTATATATTATGAGCAGCTAAAATATTGACATATATATGTACCTTGTCTGTTATTGATATTGTCTATCATCACACAATCCAAAAGCGTATTAATTTTGGTACTTTGTGCAATTAATATAATTTTGAATTTAATTATAATTTCTTACCAATTTATTTTGATTTTTTTATTTATTATAGACTATGCAGTTATGGAAAAACTGTACTTCTAAAAAATCAAACTTATGGACATTTAGATAAGTTTAATTAGGTACGTACGCATACTTCATATGAAAAGAAGCTCGAATTGTGCTCTATTCACAACAAAACAAAAGTTCAAATATAATAGAGAATCCTAGTGTACTAAACATTTTAGTTGATTGGTTTCCTTAAGGCAATGTGCATGCAATCTTTTTGGCCTTTTTAGCAAATTAATGCCGGATGTTTGTATCACATGCACTGTTATGGTATAGTTGTTGCGTCGGATAGGATCTTTATATAGATCTCCCGTCAATTCCAACTTACTTCAGAAATATGCCATTAATTTTTTTTTAAAAAAATACAAAACAACGAAAAAGAAAAAAAATGAAACGCACTTTAAAAATATGCCATAGATCCATTGGTCCTGAGATGAGATGAGATCACATTTTACTATTTGTGATAGTTATCCTCTTGGTTGTCGAAATGCGCACGTTGGTTTTTCTTAATTGTCACAGTACAACGATAAGAAGCAGTTGCTGTCATCAAAATGATAAGAAACAGTTATACTATTTAAATATGAACCACAAAACTCCCTGACCCCACGCTTTTTTGTTGTTGCTATGCAAACAAATAATCGAGGAGAGTCTATCTTTCCACTCCCAATTTAATTTGAAGCAATTATTATTCATTCAAAAAAATTTTATGTGAGTAATTTGGATACACTGAGAAGAAGGAGATTGACAATAATAAAAATATTCATGTAAAATGCTCAAAATAAAACAACATTACTAAGGTATTTGTGTGTGAAGAAGACGAAGAGTGGAGCCGTGTGGGTCCCAATTTTAAAGTTATTATTATTATTATTATTATTTTATTGTCCCATACAGCCCGTAGGCCATCCCAATTTTATAGTTACTAAGTGGGGAATCGCGGCTTCGCCGGTATCTGTTCATTTATTTATTTATTCTTTTTGTTGTCATCTAATAATATTTTTATATATTTATGCATTTTGTGAAAAGACAATTCGTTAGCAAATATTAAAATGTGAGGAAGTAAAAATAAAAATATCATATCTTCAAGTCAGTAATATATATATCACAATCCTACTATAGCATTGATATTGGTAAAGATATTAGTAAATTATTAATAATTATTTGAACAAAATATTGATTTAATAAAATACAAATCATCCAAACAACAATACAATTAATACTGTTCGGCATACTTTTGGTATCCCTCACCTGGTGGTTTCTCACTGTCTGCAAGATTTAGTAAATTTGACCTTTCTGGCAATGGGTTCCGATGCCAACGATCAAGTGTGCCTTGCCACAACTTTCTGAGGTGTTTAGATGGAGACAAACAATTCGATTTTTCGACACACTACATGCTCTACTTCTACAACTGTGGCCAGGATTTGTCAAGATGCTTCGGCTTTTGTTAACTGACTTTAGGATTTCCGTTTTTTCTTTTGCTTCTAAGTTCTAATTGACAGCCACTGTCAATTCTTCTAAAAAAATAATACAATTAATATATACTCAAAATTAAACGCACATTTGAAACTTGTTTAATTTGCATATAAAAGTATATTCAAAACCCATAGGAACCCACGTATGAGGTGTTTGTCATGTTTGGCCCACTCTACAAGGAAAAAAATGATTATGAAGATAACATTGAAATTACTAAGAATAGATAAATTATAACATGAAAAAATATATATATTTTTATTCTTATTAGTTACAAATAGAATACATAATCGAGCTGCCAAACTACATGTTTTCATTTCGATCAGTCATTTTATATATCAATTGAGATTCAGATTTGCTCAAGCTGCCAAACTACACAACTTGCTTGTGTATCTGACATGCGCAACTTCAATTTAGTAATACAAACCTACAGTTTGAGAGTAATTTTTTTACCCATAAGTTTTGAATGTTTCTTAGGTCAAGCACGTGAAAATTTGACCAGTCTACTCTTCTAAATTTTGGTACTCATAAAAGCATTTTTGTTTGGCTCAATTTTTTCACATAATAAAGACCAAGAATCAAGGAAGTGTCCAATAAAGATGTAATTTTCTTCAGTTCTTTATGAACATATGTAAGCAATCTTTAAACTTCAGGTTCACTTAAGGAAAAAAAAAGAGGAAAAAAAATAGAGAACCAGAAAGCATTATAACTACCTCAGAATAGGTACAGGCCACAAAATACTGTACCAGTTGGTATACTCGTACTATTATACATGACATGTATCAGCAACAAAATACTATACCACTTGGTACACTCATACCAGTTGCTTACTTTATAGAAGGCATGAAGGGCTTTGTAGTCAGTATTTAGTATTAAATTGATACCACCAATTTTATAAATATTAGTTATTAGTTATTTATTAAAAGAAGGTAGAATTTGATATACATCAATTATTGCCCCTGATGTTCCTATTTTGCCCTCAGAACTCAACAAATGCATAAATCTAAGATATATATATTAATTCCCGTGACCGCATTAGTCGTCCGCATTAATCCCTCCGCGAAATTAATCTGAGCCGTTCAATTTTTTTCGCAGTTCGATCTGATGATCTAATTTTTTTCGATAAAACTCGCCTCAGGATCTCATCCTCCAGAAACCGCATCCCACCCCAACTACTCCTCCACGCGGCCCTCTCTCCCTCCTCATCGCCTCTTCTCCTGCCAAACCATCGTTGGATCCATCGCCTCTTCTTCTCTTCTCAATCTAAATAAACCCAAATACTGCCACAGCTCCTCCACCTCCACCTCCAGCCTCCTTCGCACCTTCACATCCTCTTCGCAGCCTCTCTTGCCGTCTCTCCGCCTCCTCCTCCTCTTCCAACCACCTCCCGACGCTCCGCTTTTCTTCTCTGCCAAATTTGCGGCACCTCAAAACCCTTCACTGATCCTCCGCCAAATTCGCCTTTACATATGAAGGAGGATAGGCAACCCACCACAGTGCCCCCCAACGCCTTTGGCTGCTTCCAATTGAAACAATGAAGAAATGACTCCACCATTGGAGTTTGAAGGTTCAATCAAGGTATTATTGCAATTTCATCTGATATTCCTATTTCAATCAAGATTCAATCAGATAGATTATTTTAATTCCAGATTGTATGACATCCGATTATGTTATATTAATATATTCTTTATTCAGTAGCGCATATGATTTCTTTATTCAACAAATATATTATCTTTCCTTTCACCTTATAGGTTGAGTAGAAGAGAAATAGATTGTTTACTGAGTAACCTCAGTTATAGAAGTGAAGGCTTGAAAAAAAGGCAGGTAAAATTTTGGTGATTTTTAATTTATTTTATTTATTTACATGTTATTGATGTGGCTATAGAACAATGACCTGAAACTTTGATTAATTGATTTCAATAGTGACAAAGCCCAAACAAAATAGTGAATGTTGTTTGCAACAATTAATAACAGGTAGTTACTATAAATTAAAAAAGCTAATTAAATAAAATATATAACTATTGCATATAATTATATCTAGAAATTTGCAAGGGTAAAATTGGGAGTAAGCTCTCAATCCATTTGGTACTACCAGGAGATCAAACAACACATTTCATAACTTTAGGTACATGTAAGGAAACAATAGAAAGACTAGCACTACATTTAATGGTCATTAGGAAACATAAATATATTTCTTGGATTTGTCATTGACCTACATTTTTTTTTTTTCCGGTGCATGTAGATTTTTCTTTTGCTATTGTATTATATGTGTTGCCCTGTGTGCTTTGCTTGGAGCCTTGGACATTTAATTTATGCAGAACTTACAAGGGGTCTTACTTCTTCATTGTCTATTTTGAGTAAGTTTTCATGCATTCACTTCTTACTAGAAAATTAATTTCTTCACTAAAATGTCTGCATTAAAATGCACTGTCAGAACCAAAGAGAATGTTGGAGAGGACAAACTTTCTTTAGGCAAAAGGCGAGGATAAAATTACAGTTGATAATATGTGGAAGAACCGAAGAAGTCTGGGGTATGTTTGGTCCCTTAGTAACACCCATGGGTTTTTTTCCATACCTTATAGCTCGAATTGATGATTTGGGTAAATACAAGAATGCCGCTTATTATATTTTTTAGAAATAATCAATTGGATTTGGTTATTAGTTTATTTCTATATGATTATATTCCTCCATCGTTCTTAAAATACTTTGTATTGAAATTGTCAATCCTACAGTTGTTTGTAGCTTGAACAACTTGAATTAGATTTTTCTCTCTTAATTGAAGTTCAAATTATCCCCTAAGTTAAGTTTTTTTTTTTATTTGTAGTACACGAGATGCACCACCGATTTCTAGCTTCCTTGAGTTTCATAAGGTAAGAAGGTTCATTTTTGAACCGGGTCTTTATTGTAGCTGTTGCCAAAGTTTATTTTTCATTTCTCTCCATTCTCTAATTTTGTATTTAAAGGCATACCCATCAATTCGATTTCCTTTTATTCCTGATTAATAGTCTTCCTATTCCTTTGTAAACTCAGGAATTGTAAGCAAGCAAAAAATTAGTTAAAAGAATATGAAGCAGTACCTTCTTCTACATTTATACACTGATTGGTACCACTGTACCAGTACCAGCATGGACAAATATAAATTAACACTTGGCCTATTTAACCTCTACCTTTCAGATTTGATCTTCTAAATATTCCCCTAGCTCTTCTTCTCAATCGTGTATATTTTGAAATATATTTTGACCAATCTATCTGAAGCATGTAATGTCAGCAAAAATTAATTAATTAAATTTTAAAATAACAGAAGTTTCTTCTTTTTATTTATATGGGCACATTACTAAGTTCTATTGCTTTGCTTTCTGACAGGCACTAAGGATCCCTTTTCTATTCCTATCTAATGGTAAGTTCTATTTCTTAGGTCCATATGTTATGGTTAATTTGTGTTGTTCTTTGAGATTATTTTTTTATATTGACATGTGGTGGAGTTCCAGTGACAAAAAGAGCATCTCAATGATGCAAGCCTTTAAATGTGAATGTATCGCCTCTGCAGGTACCTTTTCTTTTCAAGCTTCTTCCTCCATTATTAAACCCATGATATATTACAATACTGGCATATAGTACTGATTAATTTTTATTTACTTGAATAAGATAATTTACATGACTTAATTCTGAAAAGTGTAGAAGCATTCCTAATTTTTCGGACTCAACTGGACTTTGCTTAGTTAGCTTTCACTTGGTTCAGTTTTCACTTTACTTACAACAGATTATTACTTGAACAGAACTTGAATTCTTTACTGTTTTATGGGACAATTGTGTAGGTGGTTCAAGGCCATACACCTTTTAGAGAACTGCTCAATCAGTACAACTGTTTGTGTTCAATTTTATTATCCTTAATGACTGCAATTGGCAAACTCCATTCTTAGCTTTAATGACAAACAGTTTTGGAGATGAGCAATAGTTGCTATTGGAAAAGGGGAACCAGCTACAGTTATGTTGGAGTACGGATTCAAGTATGAACCTACCTGATTTTATAAAATTATGCTTTCTTTTCAGTAAAAATTGAGTGGTTCTTTATTCTGTATTTTTGTTTGTAATGTTTAGCGGTTCACAGATTCAGGTATTTACAATTCAACTATAAAAATTGGTTTACCAACTATTTTTCTGTAACCGACTTAGATGATGGTTCTTAATTTGATTAAAGATGATCAGGTGACAATGGTGATAAATACTGAAATTCGAGAACCAATTTGAATTTAAAAAATAGCCATGATAGAGATATCAAGCATGGTAAGAGTCATTTGTTGGACTAATGATGATATGAAATTTCACTGATCATGGGGATAGCATACTTCGTTCTCTGGATAGCTAAGAAGGTCCTAGCAAAATATTTTCTAGGATAGTCAACTGAGATAACTATTGTAATATTTTCATTTAGTAATGTAATGGTGCCAAGAGGCTTATCTCAAAAAATTAATAAAATAAAATAATTTTTGCACCATGCGCCATCTAATGACAACAAATGCAACAAATATGAAAATTTATATATTACCAAAAAAAATGCTTAATTTTTTACAACTCATGTGAAAAGAAAAATTATGGCATTTTGTCTTAGCACTTGTCTGTCGCACACAATTTAGACTTAATGATAAATTATTAGTGGTTCTTAAATTGAAATACAAAAAATTCGCGAAGGCGCGGCGAAGCCGCGCTCCCCCACCTAGTAATGCCTAAATTGAATGGAGATTAAACAAACAAACACTTGAGGAAAAGAATAGTATAAAGCGAGATAATACTTACTACCATAACCGCTCCTTTTTTCCTTCCTCAAAAGCAAGTTTGATGCTATTTTCGAAAAGTGCACCATATTACTATGTGAATTCTAATATTCACATGTCCACCACAGTGGATGCACCTTTTATGTTGCTAATTAGAATACTAAAAAAATTTGAAAAAATCGAAGTCTTAATAAGAATGCACATCTTTAACATATAGCATAAACTTGTTTATGACTAAATTATGATTGCAATTTTAAAACATGTCAAAAGATTAAAATATTTCCATTGTGTTTTCAATTTAATGCACTAACCCTCATAATTGACAATCAATTCTCCTACTAACCTTGTCATGTGAAAACAATAGTCAATTTAATAGTATGTAGCTTGCCAGGTAGAGTGGTTCTAATAGCATGTTGCTGATTATAAGCTTGCCATGCTGTGAACAATTGAGTGGGCAAATTTTAAATTGACACATAATAAATAAACCAAATTGACAAAAAAAAAAGAAAATAGTAGAACCTCCTCTATAGCATGTGAGAAAAGCTTATTTCAATCTGATTTATCACCAAGACCTAAAGAGAGCTTAACACCTGCTAGGAACAAAGCGGAATATCAATACTTCAAGTTTAACAGTAAAAGAAAAAACTTTTTAAAGAAAAAAGTTAAAAAGAAAGAACCTTTAAAATAGGGCCACACACTACACACAAATAATGAACACCTTTTTTTTTTTCTTCTGCAAATCAAGATAGATATAATGAAATATCAAATTGAATATATAATAAAGTCTACTAATTTAAAAAAGTTACCAAACAGAAAAAAATGTCCAAGATCTCAGAGACCCATACCAGTAGAAATTTAATACCAAGACAGATCATAAATAAATTATCACTATGACTCAAAATGATAAGAAGAGAATTGGTAAAAAATAATTTTGAATGAGAATAATTGTGTATGCTTGGCTTCAAGCCTATTGAACAGATGTTTTAGCAGTTCATCATTCAACACTAACCATTGATATTGATAAATATCAGTCAGTATATATGATTGATAGTGAAAACTGTGAGAAAAAGTAAAAAAGAAAGTTTTGAAAAATGAGAGAAATTTCTTACTTTAGATCACATATATGATCAATCGAAGCAAGAGTTGGGAATATAACATGTGTGAGAGAGATCAAGGGTAGACTGATGCTGAAATTGTAAATTAAGTTTATAAAATGAGATTTTATTTTGTTTGAAAACAGGGATTGAAAATGATAATTGTTATTGCAATTTGTTTACAATTATGACATGCGAGCAAGGGATTCGAAGCTAGACATTGCTCAAAAGTGCCATCCAGTAAAGAAAATTGAAAAATTAGTCGAGTATAAGCACTCTTGGTGATAATGTTCCCATAAGATGGATAACAACTTTTTGTTTTCAGTCCATTCCATCTGAATATAATATGAAAAAAAAATTGGTTTATTATCATAAAAAAATTCTATTTTAAAGAAGATGCCTATTGTAGAACATACAAATTGCTGAATTTAAGGTTTCCAATTGGAGAAGAGGAGGTACCTTGCGTGAGGGATTGTTGGAGTAGAGAGGAAGGGCTTGTTCATCCTCACATCTCAGAGGCCACTGTGGGCCTCAAGACCTTCTGTTGATCTAGCCATGCCATTCGATAGGTTTAGCACTATGTGCAAGTAGAGAAAATTAGAAGGGAAGAACAAAAAATTTAACTTTGAAAAAAAAAAGATCAAAACAAATCAATCGATTTTAGAGTTGATATTCAATCGAATCAAGCAACCCAATATTAGAGTTGGTCTAGATTTAATTTGAAACAAAACCATGAATCAATTTTTGTCTGTCTTGAAAATTGGTAGAAAAGATAAAAAATATCAATAGAAATCAGAATTGATAGAAAAGAGAAAAGATATACCCAAAAGCTTCTCCATCTCCCTGTCGTTGTGTCATTTGCCTTCCTGTCGGCGGAAGAAGACGAGTGCAGTGTCGGGAGAAGGTGGGGTAGGCTTGGAAGAGGAGGAGGCGGAGAAGCGGCAGGAGAGGCGGGTAGAGGAGGGGTTGGCAGAGCATGAGGTGGAGAGGCGGACGCACGGGTGTTGTTGGGGTTGGGGGAAGTCTACGGCGAAGGAGGACGGGTAGGCTGAGGAGGGGTTGGGACTTGGGAGTGATGCGGGCAGTTGGCGGCGGAGGAGGCGGTGGCAGTGATGCGTCGGAAAGAGTAAAGAGAGGCGACAACGTTTTTTTATTTTTTCTGTTGCGGCGAGAGAGAAAAGGAAAGAAAGAAGCTACAGAAATAGACCAACGGATCAGATAGTTCGATAGATTAGCGAAAAAAAATTGGACGATTCAGATGCAATTTCGTGAACGGTGTGGAGAAAATATTGGCCATGCATATCGGCCACGGGAATTAATATATATATCTTAGATTTGCTTGTAGTTTATTAATATTATTGGTTGTGCGTTTGAATCGAGAATGAAATTAGAATTAGCTGTCTCGGATATATTAAGATTATTATTTTTAAATGGTTAAGAATAAACTTCTTCATGTTAAGTGTATTATTTCTAATTTTTCAGAAATACATTTTACTTTGATTTTATTTTGGATCATTTTTAAATTTGGATATAGATTTGATCCAATATTACTTCTTACTCTTTAGCATCTAGCACTACACCAAAAACAAGTTTTAGTACCGACACATTAATACCGGTTTTTAAGAAAACCGGTATAGGTGAGAGAAGTGGTAAGTTAGTAAATGTTAGGCCTTACCTTTAGTACCGGTTTTTAAAAAAAAAATCGGTACTAAAGGTTGGCGAACAAAATTTAAAAAATGGTATCCTTTTAGTACCGGTTTTTTTAAAAACCGACACTAATAATTTTATTTGTAGTACCGGTTTTTTAAAAAAACCGGTACTAAAAAGATACCGTTTTTTAAAATTATTTACCAACCCTTTTAGTACCGGTTTTTTATTAAAAATCGGTACTAAAAATAAACAGAATTTCTAACTTAAACTTCTTTTATTCCTCAATTCCTTCCTGCGCACCTCTATAGCTCGATCTCTCTCCTTCCTTATCCGATTTTTTCCATCTAAAATCGAGAAGCTTTTTTCTCTCTTAAAACCACATAAAAAATAGCTAAAAATATAGAAAAATTCTGAAAAATTGAAAAATCAAAAGAGAAAGCAAAGGAGATCAAAGAGAAGCTAAAAAAATTGGCATTTGAGGTATATTCTTTAATTTTTCTATAATTTATTTATTATTTATTAATTATGCATGCAAATTTTTTTTGATTGATTTTCTTTATTTTCTTTGATAAAATAGAAAGAGGAAGAAGAAGAAGAAGAGAAAGTTATCTATTGAAGAGGAAGAGGAAGAGAATTGACAATTTCGGTAATTTCTATTTTAATTCTCAATAATTTCAATTCAGTAATTTATCAATTTGTATTGTGCATATATATATCGTTTGGCATTTGCATTTATTTGTTGTATTGTCATATAGGACCAAATTGCCAGAATTTGAAATATTTTAGGTTGTGCCCGTCCGAAATTAATCCATTAATGGATTAATCTCGGATAGTACTCCTAGTCGGGAGTACTGCTCTTTGGATACACTCTGTCTCATTTAGGATAGCGAGTTGTACGTTAGATGCAATGTGTTGTTTGAGAAAAATTCGGCGGCATTTCCCCTTACGTTCCCACTGATACGTACGCACGAGCAATCGTGTGTTGGCGTATTCAGAGAACATAAGGAGAAATGCTGCCGAATTTTTCTCAAACAACACATTGTATCTGACGTATGCTCGCTAATGAGACAGAATATCCAAAGAGTGGGCTAGGATGGTAACCGGCCCAAAAACCTAATGTGATGCATTGAACCTATAAACCCTAAACCCTGACTTTTGGATATATATTTCTATGTACATAGATGGATCAAAGGGAGAAGTATATGTTTGATTATTCGAGGATATCAGATGAATTTATTGGAGTTGTTGAAGAGTTCCTAAAATATGCAGAAGAACATCGGAAGTTGACTTGAAAGCCCAGAATTCTATGTCCTTGTAAATATTGTCTTAATTTTGAGAGACAAGATAGTAAAGTGATTAGATCACATCTGATTCAACGTGGATGGATGACAACACCTAAATATCTCCGGTGGGTTTTACATGGAGAAAAGTTGGAAGAAAATTTAGATGCCAGAACGAGCATTAATGTATATGATGATTTGGAAAATATTGTACAAAATGATTGTGGGGATGATATAGGGAATAATGTAATTGTGGGTGATGATATAGAAAATTTAAGTGAACAGCAATGTAATGATGCTAATAGAGAAAATGATTTGGATGAAATGATGAATGAATTACCCAGTGATTTTATTGATGATGTTCCTGATATTTTTCAAACGTTGAATGAAAACTCTCATATACCCTTATATCCCGGTTGTGATAAAGATAAATTCTCAAAAATAAAAACTATTTTTAAGTTGTACAACCTGAAAGCAAAAATAATTGGAGCGATAAAACTTTCGCATCTTTGCTCTGTCTTTTGCGAGAAATACTTCCAGCAGATAATACACTACCTGATACAACTTATAAGGCCAAAAAATTACTATGTCCTTTGAAACTGGAAATAGTAAAGATTGCAGAATGCCCGAATGATTGCATACTTTTTCGGAATGAGTACGAGAACCTACATAAATGTCCAAAGTGTAATGTATCCCGGTATAGACAAAGGGACGATAACTTGGATGATGAAGAAGATAGTTGTAAGAAGAGGCCAGCTGCGAAAATATTGTGGTATCTGTCTGTTATACAAAGGTTTGAGCGTCTTATCAGTAATTCAAAATATGCTAAACTGCTGAGGTGGCACGCGGAAGGCAGAAAAAAAGATGGAAAGCTCAGACATCCAGCAGACTCACCCCAGTGGAACAACATAGACAGTCATTTCATGGATTTCGGCAGTGAGCCTAGAAATTTGAGATTGGGACTATGCACGGACGGAATGAATCCTTACGGTCTCATGAGTACCAACTGAAGTGTATGGCCTGTTTTGTTGGTTATTTACAACCTTCCTCCTTGGTTATGCATGAAAAAAAAATATCTGATGATGCCGTTGCTCATTTTTGGTCCCAAACAACCAGGCAACGATATAGATGTGTACTTGGCTCCATTAATAGAGGACCTTGATAGGTTGTGGAAGGACGGGGTGAAGGTATTCGATGCGCATTCCAGAAGCAATTTCACCCTGCGTGCGATGATATTCTGCACGATTAATGACTTTACCGCTTACGGGAACTTGTCGGGTTACAGGAACAAAGAAGAAAAGGAATGTCCTATTTTTATGGAGGAAACACATTCGATATGGTTATCGAATTGTAGAAAAACAGTCTATTTGGGACATCGTAGGTTCCTTAGCCGTCATCACCCCTACCGCCGCCCTAATTACAAAATCAAATTTGATGGCAACACGGAGACCGACGGGTACGTATACCAAAATCTGAAAGACAAACTTATGAACATGTGAAGGATCTTAAAATTCAATTGGGCAAACCATTTGTGAATAGAATTCCAGAAAAGAGCTTTTGGAAGAAGAAGTTTATATTCTGGGACCTTGAATACTGGGCTTATTTAGATGTCAGGGATTGCTTGGATGCGATTCACATCATCAAGAACATCTGTGAAAATCTAGTTACTTTGATTTTGAATGCTCAATGAAAAGTGGACAATGTTAATGTGAGAAAAGACATGGTAGAAATGGATATTCGCCTGGAACTAGTTGCAAAGGCAGATAATAGTAAGAAACGCGATTGGTTACCTAATGCGGTTTATACTTTATCTAGGAAAGAGAAACTCAGTTTGTTGGAGTTTTTGAGGTCTATTAGGGTTCCAACCGGTTATTCTTCAAATATTTCACGGAAGGTGTCCATTAAGGATATGAAATTGATTGGAATGAAGTCACACGATTATCACGTGTTGTTGACCCAGTTGCTTCCGGTTGCTATTAGAGCATGTTTTAAAGAAGAAGTTCGAAACTCTATTACTAAGTTTTATTTTTTTTTCAATAAAATTTGTTCCAAAGTGATCGATCCTGAAAAACTAACTCAGTTAGAAACCGATGCGTTTCAGACCATATGCGAGTTGGAGATGCATTTTCCCCCTTCGTTCTTTGTTATAATGGTGCATTTAACCATTCATTTAGTCAAGGAGATAAGGCAGTGCGACCCGATATTTTTGCGGTATATGTACCCTTTTGAAAGAGCAATGGGTCAATTGAAAGGGTTAGTCAGAAGCAGATCTCGGCCAGAAGGAAGCATAGTTGAAAGATATGTCGCAGAAGAGGTTATTGATTTCTATACCGATTATCTAGATGGAGTTAAATCTATTGGCCTGCCCAAGAATCGGCACGAAGGAAGACTCCTAGGTAAAAGCATAATTGGTATGAAAGTAATTACAATGGATCTTGCAAAGAGAGAAAAAGCACATCTTAAAATTCTACAACAAGTCGCCGTGGTGGGTCCTTATGTGAATGAACACATAACTGATTTGCAAGAACAGAATCCCGAGAGATCAGAAAATTGGATCACCATGGAGCACAACAAAAGTTTTGTAAAATGGTTTAGAAACAAGATAAAACTGTGCCGACCTTCAAATGAAACGGTGAGATGTCTTGCGAATGGTCCCAATGCCAATGTGCACAACTATCAAGGGTACGACCTAAATGGTTTCACTTGGTATACAAAAAAACAAGATGGAAAAAGCACAGTACAAAACAGTGAAGTCACAATAGTAGCCATATCAAGTGACGGAACATCATCAGAGCCGTATTATGGGTAGATTGAAGAAATTTGGGAACTTGATTATAATGCATTCAAGATACTAGTGTTTGAATGCAAATGGATCCTGAAAAGCGGTGTCAAAACTGATAAAAACGGATTTGTAACCGTTGATTTCAAAAAATTGGGATATCCTGATGACCCTTTTATACTTGCAAACAAACAAGCAATGCAAGTTTTTTATATTGCTGATCCGGCCGACAAAGGATGACATGTGCTACTTCCCGGAAAAAGACGGATTATTGGCGTTGAAGATGTCGTGGACGAAGAAGAATATGACCAATTTGATGAAATAGCGGCATTCTCCACAGGTATAATTAATTGTTAATATAGGAAATTTCATAACTTTAAATATGTGAAATTAGACCAATTTGATGTACATATTATTTTTCACAGGTATCGATGCAACACCGCAACCAATTGAAGAGTTAACAAGTAATTTGCGATCAAATCATGATGAAGGCGTCTGGGTAGATCAACCAAAATCACCCAAAAATTAGAAATGATCTTCAATTTGTAATATTTTTATATTTTATTAGGATTTATAATTTTTATTGTATAATAATATAATATATTATAATATAATAATATAAAAATATAATATAATAATATAATTAAAGATATAATATAAGAAAATCGGTTTTTCACTGAAATCGATTTTTCAAAAAGAAAGATCGGTTTTTATTTAAAAAAAATCTGTAAAATATTTCATAAAATATAAATTTTAAACATTCATTAAAAAAAATTTATATTATAATAAAGAAAACGATTTGCTATACCGATTTTTAGTTAAAACCCGGTATAGAAAGTTGCTTTTTTTTATATAAAATTGTAATATTATAATATAATACAATGATATATTATAATAATATAATATAATATGTTAAATCAGTATAGGAAATCGGTTTTTCAAAAAGAAAGATCGGTTTTTTTTAAAAAAAATATGTAAAAAAAATATAATATAAATTTTATAAATTCATTAAAAAAATTTATATTATAATATAATATAAATTGAGTAAAAAAATTTACATTATATGATATATTATATTATAATATAAATTCAGTAAAAAATAATTTATTATAATTAAAAAAAACGATTTGCTATACCGGTTTTTAGTTAAAAATCGGTATAGAAAATCGGTTTTTTTTTAAATGCCGAACTTTCTATACCGGTTTTTAACTAAAAACCGGTATAGCAAATCGATTTTTTTTAAACTAACCCGCGCCTCTCTCTCTCTCTCTCTCTTCACTCCTCTCTTTCTAAACCCTAACCAGCTGTCTCTCTCTCTCTCTCTCTCTCTCTCTCTCCATTTCTTTCCCTCTCCTTCTCTCTCTCACTCTCTCCTCTCTTCCTTCCACAGCGGACAGCCGCCAGTCGCCAGCCGTGAGCCGTGAGCTCTCAGCCCTCCTTAAGAAGGTACTTTTTTTCTCTCATTTGTATTGACTTTGATATTGGATTTGAATTTGAATTGCTAATGGATTTGGGTTTAAATTGATAATGGATTTAGATTGCTAATGGATTTGATAAAGGGTTTGGATTTGGATTGCTAATGGGTTGGAATTGCTAATGATGTTGAATTGCTAATGGATTTGGGTTTGAATTGCTAATGGGTTTGGATTGCTAATGGGTTGGAATTGCTAATGATGTTGAATTGCTAATGAATTTGAATTTGAATTGCTAATGGGTTTGGATTTGAATTGCTAATGAGTTTGGATTGCTAATGGGTTTTGAATTGATAATGATATTGGATTTGAATTGAGTTTGGGTCTGAATTGATAATGTTTTGGATTGCAATTGTTTGAACTTAGGTTAGGAATTAGGTTAATTGCTAGTGTTGGAATTGAAGTATATAATTGAATTTGATAAAGGGTTTTGGATTGTAATTGTTCATGCGTTTAAAATTAAAATTGAAATTGTCATTTAACTTAGATGGAAAAGGATCAGAAGGAGGTGGAGAACGATAATGTGGAGAAGGAAAAAGTGGTTGTCAAGAGACAAATGTTTTACCCACCTCCAAAGAGAAAGAACGTCTCTGCTGTACGCCGTTTTCCTCTCGGTTGTGGCAGGGAGCCTGGTTTCTCTTTCCGCATTCAGTTCGATGAGGATTCTAGTCAGAAGGACAAGGACACGGAGGATAAGAAAGATGAGGAGAACCAGGAGGAGAAGGACAAGGAGGATAAGAATAAGGATGCAAATTAGGATTTAGGATAGTTAATGTTGTTTGTAATATTTATGTTTAGTTTAGTATTAGAGTTTGTGGAACTTGTGTTTATGTTTTAGTGTTTTGATTTGTTTGAACTTGAATGGAATGTGATTGAACTTGAATGACTTAATATCTAAATTTTTAATTATGTTAATTATTATTTAAATTATTGTGTATGAATTAATTATGAATTTGTGTATGTAAATTGTTATTATGATATATAGATTGTTAATTGTGTAATTTTTTATTTGAATTTACAGTCATGTCGAATACGGATAATCAAGATCTCGCGACAAATCAAAATGACTCAAGTTCAGAAGAGGAGCAAATCGTTGTTACTAGCAAAAGGGGAAAAAGATCAACAGCTAAGTGTCTGAAGACACGCAGAGCGATAGCTGCAAGAGAAAAAGTAGGAGGTCGAATTCAACGATGAAAGCAAACCCATTGGAGAGAATGCAAAAGCATTCACTAATTAGTGTGCAACAAAAATAAGAGATATGATTCCTTGCATGTACCTTTTTGAATATATATGAATTTGAAGGCATTTGATATGAATTTCAATTGGATAATTGATAGTATTAATCGGTTTGAATGCAATTATACTAATTGGTTTGAAGTGCCAAAAGAGTTGAAAAAGAATTTGTACGGACAAATAGCTAAGGATTGGAATCTTCCAGATGACTTACCAGTCGCTACCAAGAAAAAAATTCTACGTAATTGTAACAATACATGGAGGCATTGGAAAGGCAGATTGGTGAGAGATTATGCTTTTAACATTACTTCCATTGATAAATGTTTGATTAAATATCAATTTTAATTATAACGTGTCTTTTTTGTTATTGTAGAATGAAAAATACTTGGTGAATCCGCAAGAAGGTGCACCAAATCTATGGGATGTACAGAACATCTCGAAGGAAGAATGTGAGGCAATGGAACGGTATCATTCCAGTGAGAAGTTTGCGGTATGAAAACAAATTTCATATATATTCTCACCGTTACTAATTTTCTTATTTTTTTACTTTATTTATACTAACAAGTATTTTGAATTTGCTAATAAAAAATGAGTAAGCAAGGACGTGAAAATGCCGCAAAAAAAGACATGCCCCATAGACTCGGGTCAGGCGGCTACATAAGTGCTGAGTTGAGATGGAAAGAAGGAGAGGTGGTCCGTGGTGGGTCCTCGGTTATTACCAAGAATATGGATGGCAGGACTTATAGTTGGAGTAGGGCACGCGCAGAAACGGATCCAAATACCGGTGAACTTGTGGTTAGAAATCCTAAAGTTGCCGCCGTGATTGACAAAGCGGTATGTATAACAATTCAAATAATTTTATTTTTGTATATTCAACAAATTCAATTTAGTCTAACATTAATTTATTTTGTGACAGGTTTCTCTAGTGAACTCAGGTGAAGTTCAACTGGTTCGTCAAAATGACATCTTGACGTCTGCGATAGGAACACCAGAGCACTCCGGATGGTTGAGAGGATATTCACTTTTTTCCAGCGTCAAGTAGGTGTTCGGTAGTGGTACGAGAAAAACCTCCAAAGGGTATACCAAAGAGGAGGTTGATCGGATGGTGCAGGAGGAGGTGAAAAAGCGAATGGATGAGGAATTCATTAAGCGAATGGATGAGGAATGGAACAGGCGAATGCAGCAAAGCTTTTCGCAGATGTTTTCGCAAGGCCAAACACCGCAGACGACCTACGACCCAATACTTCAACAAGCTTTCATCATGCTATCCCAGGGTAGCAACAATCAACCACATCCGATTCCTCATTCGACCTTTCAGGTTCTTAATTTCATCGAACTAATGATAGATATTGCTTTGTTCATATATAGTATTTAGGGTTTATGATTTGTTATTACACAAGTCTATTTGTTTATAATTGCAGACGCATGTCGAAGCCTTGCTCCTCCTCCCAAGGACGTCTGGGACGCCTGTGTATGTAGCTAGAGCTATGGTGTCTGCACAGGCTTTCAGTGAGACAGTCCATGGAGAATCAGTGGGCTTAGGGAAAGTGAAGGTACAAATCTTAGAAGTTTTCGATAATGCGAGACACGCGATAGTACCTTTTCCACGTCCTAACGCAGATGATCAGCTTGGTGTTCTGATAGGTTCATTTCTAAGATGGCCGATTCATCTGGTGGATTATGACATGACAAAAAATTGGTACATTTACAAATTATTCTAAATTTCACAAGTTTTATAATAATTATATATATTGGTATAAATTAAATTGAGAAATATCATTTTCATTACTAATATGTGAGTCTTTTAGGAGCAAGCGAGGCAAATGGCGAAACAACTTCCTCAACTTCCTCCGCAAGACAAGGAACAGCAGGCGGCGCAACAGAATGAGAAGAAGAACCAAGTGTGGATCAGTTTTTTGCGGAGGACCAATTTCAGTTGTGTGAGCCGTTTATCACCGACAAAAAGTTGGCAGAGATTGGGCCTAACGCAGTAAAGATGCACGACTATATGAGGATGTTTGTCGATTTAGTGACTCAATTCGACGATGTTCCTGGTGATTTTGAACTTCAAGATGTGAAGACATTCATCGTCGAATTCAAAGACATCTGCCATGTCTTCGATAGGAAAGAGGTCTTCGTTCAAGTGATTAAATTAAGTTTGGGTTTTGTAAGTATTTTTCTAACTTTACAATAGTTGATTATTAATTATATGATATGTCTAATTTAATACATGTATAGAACAATAATTGAATTGCATATACACCTACAACATACAGGCGAAGTAGGGAATATTGTCATAACATCGCGCTGAAAAAGTGGATAATTTGGGATCCAGAAAGATGCTCGAGTGTGGATGTGGAGAGTAATCCCGTCAGCACAACAAGCTATATAATGAATCTTTTGCAGGGCTTGGTCAAGATTGGGCAAAGTTTCCAAGTTTCAAGTTCAAATGATTCCAGTACATAATTCCGACTAATATATATAGTTTCATTTCATTTCATTTCTAATTTTTTGAATTTAATATTAATAGTATTATTTCTTTCTTGTAGAGTCCACGACAGCCGAACAATAAAGATTGCGGGTTCTATGCGATGACATCGCTACGCATGATCCTTGATCATTGCACGTTAAATGACGAGCTCCCATCGGTATGAATTAAGTCTAAATCTTAATATATATGACCATGTTTTAGGGTTTAGGATTTAGACTTATAATCTATTGTGCTGTACTCCATAGTTTAGGGTTCAAGTTTTGAGATTTAGGGTTTAAGACCAATTTTGTTATATATCTTTAATTCAAGTTTATGGTTTACAGTTTTATTGAATTGGTTTGGAACATATGCATGTTATTGTTAATTAATTGTTAAGTTTAATTAAATTAGTCTATAATCAATTTGCATAGGTTACTAATTATATGAAGTATCAAAATGTAGGTTTTGTAACCGGTTGGTAAGCGCTATAGTGAGCGCGAGATTAACGCCATCATAAATGAGTGGTTTGACTTTTTTCTTAGACTTATAGGTAAATATTAATTGACTAGATAATTTGTGATATTAATATATTGTATATGTATTTAATTATATGTTGTGATAATTGTTCATTTCTATGGTCATATGTTTGTGATATTAATTGTATGTGAATGCATGTTTGTATATATATACTGACTGGTACATATATCGGTATTAATTGATGGCTAGCAAAAATAGGCGCTAGCCCCAGAAACAAAAATAATTTTTTTTAATGATCATTAGTACCGGTTTTTAATTAAAAACCGGTACTAATAATATCTTTAGTACCGATTTTTAGTTAAAAACCGGTACAGAGGATCGATAAAAAGTATAAAAAAAATATCAGTACCGGTTTTTAACTAAAAACCGGTACTACTGAGTTATATTTAGTTTCGGTTTTTAGTTAAAAACCGGTACTAATAATTGGCGCCATTTTCCTGCCGCGTAACTCAGTGGTATTTATGGACAACTTTTTAGTACCGGTTTTTTAATATTATTAGCACCCCCTATTATTAGTACCGATCCGTAACCGGTACTAATAATTTTAAATGGCGTAGTGTAGACACACGCCCATCATTATTATTGTTATTACTACTACTATTATTATTGTTAATATTATTATTATTATTTTATTTTTTTAAATATAATTATTATTAGTACGATTTAACGATAATTATTTTTACGCGTCAATGTTTGTTTTTTCAGATCACATGTCGATGATAAACTCGTAAAAATCCAGCATATTGATATGCGATTCTATTTTATCCTAGTGCACATGAAGACAATAATCATCGAGTTTAAGTGTATATGTATCTATATATATACACATAAAGAATGTTTATTATGCGTCATGATGCACAGAGGTTTTTGTATATCGTGACCATTTTGGTCGGTCGTTTCATAAATTGAGAAATCTAATTTAACCAATCTAATCTATATATTAAAATCTCATAGATGACGAAATTTTACATTATTTAAAACTTATTGTTTTTGAATACAAATTAGTAGTAAGAATTTTTCAAAAATAGAAATTATAAAAAAATTCAGAAAATAGTAAACATTTTCAAAATATATAAAATTTTGTTTGATATGAGATTTTAATTTGTATGTTAGATTTATTAAATTAGATTTGTCAATTTGCGAAACGATCGTCCAAAACGGTCACGATGCACGGAAGCTTCTATGCATCATGATGTATAATAGGTATTCTCACACACTCTCTCTCAATATATCTCTACTACTTATAAAAGCACGTATGCAAGGGACAAAAAAATTAAGCGAAGGGTGTAAACAATTGTTTACTCTATGCAATCTTAACCATTGATCGTTTGAATCAATGGTTAGATGTTATCGATGGTTATAAATTTTACAGGCTCTTCACTTTTAGTAGAAAGAAATCTAAGTTGGATTGGTTGTGAACTCATCAAAATAGAAAAAAATTTATCGCTGGATTAATTATGCACTATGTTTGGAATCAGAACACAACACATATTACCAATTTTAAAATAATAATAATTTTTTTTCATTTTGGAAATAGAACATCTATATAAAAGTTTTTCATCTGTATAATTACCTACCCATTGAGTGGGTATGGTTTGCTAGGAATTATATATATAGGCTATTGTGCCATCGATGGCATAGTTCTATGAACACATGAATCGTTTTTCGAGATTCAAAATTTAAACGGTCAATTAATCCGAACCTTTCAAGTTGTTCTCTATATTAAAATATCCTTGTAGATTAAATTTTATATTTTTTTTTACATATTTTTGAAGTTGTCCAATTGGAGTTATTCTGACAATCACAACAAAAACAATTCAGTTTATCATCGTCCGGATCCATAACTTTAGCAAAATTCATAAATTCTCCCTTCATTAATGTAGCTGAAAGTCTATTAGTTGTGTACATCCACGTCCAATCCATCTGAATGATAAAATGTAAGCCAAAGGTCAGGGTTTAGGGTTATGGTCAATATATCACATCAGGTTTTCATGCCAGTCACCATCCTAACCCACTCTTGAGAAACTCTTTCTCATTAGAGAGTGTATGCTATATTCAATTTGGTGTTTGAGAAAAATTCGTCAGTATTTCCCCATATACTCCATAAATGCGACAACACACGATTACTCGTGAGGACACATCTATGGGAACATAAGAGGAAATGCCGTCGAATTATTCTCAAACACCAAATTGCATATCTAGCGTACCACTCGTTAATCCTAAATGAGACATAGTATCCAAAAAGCTGTCCCAAATGAAAACTTTCCAAAATTAATCCCTAGTGTATTAATCTCGGACGGACAAAGATCTAAATTTGATATTGTTCTGATTTTTTGGTCCTATGACAATACAATTTAATTTTTAATATGCAAATGCAAATAATTAATGTATAATTTAGTGATAAATGAAAATAAATAGAAAAATTTATGGAAATATACCTTCAATATTATGTACGTAATTCTTCTCTTCTTGATTCAGATCTGAAAATAAGTCAAAAAATAATAAATTATTAATTAAACTATAAATTAAAATAAAAATCAAAATAAATAAGGAAAAAAAATAAAAAAAAGTATAGAATATTTCTCAAATTGAATTAAAAATCGAAATAAATTAGGAAATTAAATTAATAGAGAGCAAAGGAGATTTGCGATTGAAAATCTAATGATATTGTAACGGTCTTTAATTAGAAACAGATACAATTTTCTAATTTTGAATTGTAACGGTTTTTTAATTAATTGTAATGGTTTTAAGATAAACACCATTATTGTTTTTCCTAACGGATTATTTTTGGGTCCACAGCAAAATTGTAATAGATTTTTCATAAAAACAGTTACAATTTGGTCTTCGATTTATTTACACTATTGTCATTGCTTACTTTCTAGCTGTTTTTACAAAAAACTTGTTGCAGTTCCCCTGTTTTAGAACCCATTTTTCATGATAGTGTATCTAAAGCATAGAATTAGGTGGACTCATACATCTTACATATAATAAAGATGCGTGGATATCCCTAAAGGATGCGAATGAAAAATTGCCTATCAAGGAAGTGTCTAAAAAGGTGCGATTTAAAAGGTATCTCGCCAAATGGTGCAATTGAGTGGATGCCTCCTCCACCAAAGGGTGCTAATATTTTATCTATAAATAGTACCCCATTTTTCAAGTTTTCATTAACCATTTCGCATTTACAAAATGACAAATATAATAGATATCATATCACTATCAAGTATCAAATAAAAATCCTGATGTGATACGTGCACCCGTCACGAAAAATTTGGCCCGCATGGAAGACGGAAACATGGAGCATGAATTTCGTTCTACTAGATAATAAGGTAACTTTTTTATGTAATACATTTTTTCTCTATATCATGTCGATTTCTATATTTAACAAGAATTTATTTCCAATATTTTTTTTCATATTTATGCATTTGGGCCAACAACTTTATAGACATATATAAATTTTAAAATATTCAAATCTTTGAAATTAACAATAATATTGGCATAAAATATTATTTTTTTTACAGTAATAGTTTTCATTTTGATATTGGATATTATCAACGTATCCAAAATGATTTTACATAAGGCGCCATGTGTGAAATTTCACGGTTAAATGTAGAACATATAAGAGAAGTCTATTGTACGGTTCCCTACAAGTTTGTATTGATTTTTTCGCAAACACTTATATTACTACTTTAACATCAAATGTTTTTGCCATATTCGTGTTACCTTGATTTCAAGCCTTTTGAAAATATTAGAACAAAAATTAAACACATCCTATAGGCACACCTATTGTTTAATTATTATAATCATATAAATTACAATTTACTTATTAATTTTGATTTTTAATACAATTTTTTTTATTCAATTCAATTCTTAATATTTCGTAATACTTTTTATTTGTAAACATTAAAAAGAATTGTATTTTTATTTGTAAAATAAAGAGTTGTCCTTTAATTTTAATTATTATTAATATAATAAATTGAGATTAATTAGATGTTGACAAACGAAATGATGCTTTCATGTAGTCTATATTCAATGAATGGGTCCCAAAAGATGTCTTACACTAACTATATAAATATTTCATCTCCTTCATAAAATGCAGATATATAGATGCAAATATAATAAAGTATCTTTTTTATTTTAAATAAATATTAAAAAATCTTTATTAGGTTACTTAAATGCTAATAAATAAAATGGTGGGATAATGTATCACAAAGTGTACTTTTTATTTTAAATTATTATTAAAAAATCATAACTAGGTTAATTAAATGACGACAAATGAAAGGGTGCGATTATGTATGATAAAATATCATTTTTATTTTATATTATTATTAAAAAATTATAAATAGGTTAATTTCAAATAAAAGGGCGTGAGTATGCAGTCTTATTCAATGAACGGGTGAGAATGAAAAGGTGTCTTTTTAACATATGTTTCATAGGATTTCAATTAATATGTCTTTCCAAAAGATGCCATCAAGTTGATGCCTTAAAAAGTGTGATTTAAAAGGTGCATTGCCAAAGCATGCAATTGAGTGGATGCCTCCTCCACCAAAGGGTGCCAACATTTTATCCATAAATAATACCCCTTTTTCAAGTTTTCATCAACCATTTCGTATTTACAAAAAAAGAGAAACATAATAGATATCGCATTACTTTCAAATAGAAATCTAGACGTGATGCATGCACGGGTCATGAAAAATTGACCCGCAACAGATTCGAAGACGAAAAATACATGAGAGATGAATTTTGTTCTTCTAGAAGTAAGGTAAATTTTTATACAATAACTTTTTTTCTATATCATGTCGATTTCAATATGTGACAAGAATTTGTTTCCTACATTTTTTTCATATTTATTTATTTGGGCCAACAACTTTATGGGCATATATTGTTAAGAAGTCTATTTAGGTGTTCAATTTTAATTTTTAGCTACTAAATAACTACAAATTAACAAGCAAACATCATGGGTCTTGCACAAAGCATTCAAACACATCATTCACATGAGAAAAGGGGAGGAGGTTCTACCTCTTGCGAAATCGTATCCGCGATGTGATTCCAATGCGTGGGAGTCGATGGCGTGCTTCTCATTCTTCATTCTCCTCAAGTCCACCAAGGAATTAACCAAAACCTCAAAGTCTATGCTAGTAAGCAAGAGGTAATAGCTAATCCCCTTTGTTTAGCCTTCTATTTAATCTACTATTTAATGAAAAGGTTTGATTGCTCAACACAAGAGCTAATGGTGGAAGAGAAGAGATAAGAGCAAAGGAGATAAATCTGAAAATTTTTCTATCTTGGGAGAATTTCGGCCAAGGCAAGGAGGAAGAGAGAAAATGGGAAAGGAGGCTAGGATTTGCTTCCAAAATTGACCCCTTTATATAGACTTCTCTTGCCCTACCTACCACGACAATTTGTGGACAAGTTTGCCCTTGCTAGGCCGGCCCCAACTAATGGGTTTAAGTGGACTACAACTTATTGTAATGCCCCATTTAATTATCTCTTAAATTGCTCTTTTATTGCACCTCAAATTGGACCTTTAATTAAGAAATTAAATAAAGTCTAATTAGCTCAATATAATTAAAATATGTTGAATACAATTTATTATTAACTTATTAATAATTATTATGGGTTTAGCTAGTGCATTAATTTATTTCTATATGATCCCTTTGACTTAATTAATTATAACGGTTCACAACAATATATAATTAATTAATCAACTTATCATATTTTCACAGAACTCACTGCTGCGAATAAATAAATAATGCATTGTATGGTCAAGTCCTATTTGTGTGACCCTTTGAGGATTTATACTATGTTGGCCATGGAAAATAAATCACTATTTATTTTCAATAATCATAAGCGGTATATAGCAACACGTTATGATTCCCAATTCGCATAAATAAATAATGTACTGCTATAATATTTCAATCCTGCATAAGAAATAAAAATATCTCATTGTTTGATTCTTATGTCACATAATATCTTTGTATAATCTAAGATAGGAATGTGTCATTCTTGCGAATTATACATTTTTTGATCTAGAGATAATTGTATAAAGTTGCTAGCAAACAATCTATCTTCATCAAGGGGCCCAAACAGATATCATCACTCACTAAGTGAATTAATGAGCGACATACGGTTTTCTTGATGTACAACTTTTCCCTGCACAATTCAAGAGAACATAAATAAAGTCCGTATAGTAGCCCTTATCAGGAATCAACGTTAGACGATATTTATTGAACCTATCTTCATGTGGAAAAGTTGAACCATCTCAAACTTAGAATCAAACTCATATGAAATAAATAATGACACTTAACACAATCCATATATTTATTTCATCGGGTCATGTCATGTACTATGTTTCATAACATATACATATGCAATTAAGTTGGTAACTCCTTACCTATGATTTGTAAAACTTAATCATCACTTAACTTGCATACTAATCTTATATGATAATTAATGTTCCTTATTAATTATCAAGATTACGGACATTTTAGATTTATTATTGTCATTTAATTATAAATGAACACAGAGATCTACAATTCAGATCCTCAACCTGAATGATCTGTCAATAAATAAATCAACGAACAAATGATTAAAATCATCAATAACATAAACTATAGAAGTAGCCATAAACTGATTGGCTTCTAGGACATCGATAACAATCTCCCACTTGGCCTAGAGTCAATCAAAGTGACTTCTAGCCGGTGTATAGTACTCAATACAATATCAAAATATATACATGTTTCATACTAAAGCCTCAAAATAAAGATACACTCATAGCCACTCAGGCATGCGTCTAATCCCTATGGATGCAACATGCAACTCATGTGCGGCTCGAGATGATGGCTTTGTCAGAAGGTCCGTTGTGTTTGCGGTACCATCCACCTTCTTGACCTTGATCCATCCGTCATTCACAAACTGACGGATAAAATAGAATCGTCGTAGAATGTGCTTGGTCTTTTGGTGAGACCTAGGCTCCTTTGACTGAGCTATGGCTCATGTGTTGTCGCAGTAGAGATCCACTAGACCCGAAATGTTTGGAACCACCTTCAGGTCGGTCAAGAATTCCTTGATCCAAACGCCTTCTTTCGCTGCTTCACCGCCGCTAAGTATTCTGCTTCGGTAAAGGAATCGGTTTGGAAACTAGCATCAGTGTAACCATTTACAATGAGCTCTTGGTCTCCATCGTACACGAGAATGCTATCCTTTGTTCTCTTGAGATAGTTGAGGATATTCTTGACTGCGGTCCAGTGTGACATGCCAGGGTTGGCTTGGAATCGACTAGTCACACTAATCGGATATGCCATATCGGGGCGAGTGTATAGCATGGCATACATGATCGACCCGACCGCAAAAGGATACTTGAATTTCTCCATGTATTTTCTATCCGCATCAGTCGTCGGACACCGAGTCTTACTCAAGTGTACGTCATGTGACATAGGCAAGTAATCCTTCTTGGAACTAGCCATCTTGTGTTTTATCAACACCTTGTCAATATATGTATCTTGGCTCATACCTAACATCCTTCTAGATCTATCTCGATAGATCTTGATTCCTAGGATGTAGGCGGCTTCGCCTAAGTCTTTCATTGAGGACACCTTCTTCAATGAAGTCTTGACTGTTATCGTATAGTTCCCCACAAGTTTTGTATTTATTATTCTAAAAACACTTATGTTACTCCTTTGCCATCAAATCTCCTTGTCAAATCCGTATTTTATTTTGATTTTAAGTCTTTTGAAAAATATCATAATAGAAATTACTGACTTAATACAGCCTATAGGTACACAAATTGTTTAAATTTAACATTCTAATTCTTAATTACAATTTATTTATTTAATTTTTTATATGTTGAATAATTTTTTTAATTCAATTCAATTTTTAGTATTTCATAATACTTGTAGCAATATTAATTATCATTATAAAAGCAACTATTATTGTCACTTATCTAAAGTTTGATATTTGTACATTTGTAATTAATGTAGATGTCATTGGGAGGATTTATGAGTTTTATTCTGTGAAGGTATATATCTTCAATGATTAACATCGAAATGTTTAAATTGTTATTACTTTTCATTCTTGAGCAAATCAATTTATCAAATTTATCTTCTTATAGCAAATATACTTTAAAATAAGTTCTTTTATATTAAAATCAGTGATACAAAATCATCTATATACTTAAAATAAAAATTAATGTCATAATGTCCCATTATCGTCGAGCGAAGCTCGAAGCACAGATCTAGTTTAATTAGAAGTACGATTAAATCTAACAAATCTCATATTGGTAGAACGATGGTTATAATTTATATATGCTCGATGATGTGGCGTACTTTATCGGCTGAATTTATTTTAAATTCACAAATCTAATTTAATAAATCCAACCTTCATATCAATTATTATAATAAACCAAAATTTACTTTTATTTTGTTTTTTTCTATTCTTTTAATTTGTTTAAAATTTCTCATATTTTGATACAAGATAATTAATATAAGAAAATTTAAAAATTAATAAGTTTTAAAATATAAAAAAATATAATAAAAAAATTAAAAATATATAATTATTTTACTATGATATTTCAATATAAAGATTGAATTGGTTAAATTTGATTTATTGATTTACATAAATATCGACAAATAATTCACGCCTAAAAAGATCGTGCATTTAAAGGATCCTGCATCATAATTCATAATAAGCTATCTCAAATATCTTTTCACCATTAATAGTGACGATCGAGTTTTGCGTATAATATCAATAGTCAGAAATAGTATAATAGAAAATTGCTATCATAAATTTGATAACTAAGATATATTAATTAATTCCCGTGGCCGTTATCGGAACCGATATTTCCTTCGCGATATATTAATTTGAGCCATTCGCGATATTAATCTGAGCCGTTCGTTCATTTCGATTTGTTCTCCGTAACTTCTCTTTCCCTTTGCCCGTGGCCTCCATCTCCTTTTCTCTAACATGTCTCCTCATCTTCACCTCGGCAAATCGCATCCCACCCTAACCGTGTCTCCCCTCCTCTACGCGGCCCTCGCTCTGTCTTCATTGCCTCTTACTCCTCCAAACCGACCCCACCCCAAGTTCCGACACCTCTCCTCTCCGTTTCTTGGATCCGTCGTTGGCTGCTCCTCCACCTCCAACTCTTTCCCACTCCTGCCATCTCTATAAGAGATGGCACAAGATGAAGAAAAGACGAGACCAGGATGATCCTTTTTCAGACTCCCGCCTCACTTTGTCGCCTCTTAGATCTCCCCATCGCCTCTTAATAGAATACGAAGGCGGAAAAGATCCTTCGCACAATCCATGGCGACAGTAAGTTGTTTCCTTCAATAGTCTATTTGTTTCAACAATGTGTGATTTTAATTTTTCTCTATTCTCTTCGACTAAAGCTGATTTTTTTTTTTTATCTTATATTATTGCTCTGGGTGGCAATTTGAAGAAACTAAATGCAAGAAGTTGAATTTGAAGAAGCATGGACTAGGATTTACCAGTAAGGACATTCTTTTCGTGTAAACCATGGATACTAAATTAGAATGCAGGAATCAGTCACAGTATTATCGAATAAAATACATGTTAATTTGTAGATTCAAAGCGAGGGAAAAAAAAAACCATATCTCAAGCTTTCCCTTGAATAGCCAAGATAGTTTGATTTACCTTTATTTTTCAACATATTAATTAATCTATGTGCTTAATTATTTATTTAATTTTACATTCTTTATTTTATATATACCTCTGTATCCACATATTTCTTTTGCTGTTTGTTTAAAGATGATGCATGCATGTTAGCTATGGTGATGCTCTCATACTGATCAAAAGAGAACTATTCAAAATACGGATGCAATCGTGCACTAATTTGGTATAGAAAACTTCAAATATTTCATTTATAATGGTGATGCTCTCCTATATTGCATTTTCCTTAGTTGTCCAAAACTCACCACAATTTAGATGTGAACTGCCCTCTGTTGTGCAATAGTTTTGCTCCATTAATTAGAGTCAAATTTTGGTGTTCATATATTTAGTTTATATTTTGGTGTTAATTTTGCAAACTTACTGCACATAACTTACTGGCTCCATATTGTTACATAGAGACACCACTAGATCATTGAGTACTATAATTGCATTCTCCTAATATCCTTCATAAGCCTCAACAGATTGCCTGTTCTCTCTTCTAAGGTTTTGCCTACAATAATTTTTGTGTAAGAAGGGATGCTACAGAATTGAATTAGAGGCAATTAGTGGTTTGTCAAATCAAGGGAACCAATTACAAATTTCTGGTATTTTGAACTCAGATCTATTCTATTTATTTTCAGCTTGATCAATTTTCGTAGATTATTTGGTGTTAAACTATTGGTGAGACTCAATTTTCAGCATTGAGCTCCAATTCTCCGCCAAATCTGATCGTATGTTTCGGTGAGACGCTAATCGGCCTCGTTCCTGATGTCGCTGGAGTCTCTCTGGCAGAGTCAACCGAATTCCTCAAGGCTCCTGGTGGTGCTCCGGGGAATGTCTCTGTGTCAATGACCAAGCAAGGTGGCCACTCCACTTTTGTTGGAAAGGTAATTCTTTGGTTTGGCCTTTTATTTTCTCTTTGCTGGGTCTTAATCACTTTTTTCTACAAACGTTCACTTCACATTGAGCAATTTTCAAACAGAAACGTCAACAATTTAAGTAGATGTTGGCGTTGCTTATCTGAGTATTCATTTAAGTATTTATTTTACGATCTTTTGCCTTGAACTTTTTTTGTATTTCCAAGTTAGATATGCTCTCAGGCCAATTTAAATTTGTATCAATGGTTGAAAATTGACATGCTACTTTCTCAAATTATGCTCCTTACTGTTTATCAATCACTTTCAGTTTGGGGCTAACTCTTAAATTACTTTATTAATATTATTTCTTTTGCCTTTCTTGATACTTTACTAAACTACCATTGTTGTTTTGTCAGCATGCAGTTTGATGATGATGAATTCGGTCACATGCTGGCAGACATTCTCAGGAAGAAAACACGATGAAGGGGTGTTGTTCAACCAATGCGGACACACTGCCTTGGCTTTGTGATTCTGAAGGCAAATGGGGAGAGGGAATTCATGTTTTATCGCAATCCATCGGCTGACATGCTCCTTACTGAGGCTGAGCTCAAACTTCATCTAATCCGCCGTGCAAAGATCTTTCATTAGGTTTTGTTAGCCCCATCTCTGAGCCTGCCTCTCTGCCCACATGGCTGCCAAGTAGGCTGGCATCCTCTGCTCCTACGACCCAAATGTCAGTCTAAGAGGGGATCCTTAACATCTGGAAAGAACTTGACTTCATCGAGGTTAGAATAACGTTCCTGACTTCATCGATGTGATTTGCACGTCTCACCCTGCATTGCTGTCGGTATAAATTCTATTGAACAGCAAAATTGATCTTTTTAATATTTGGAAAAATCAATTTGTTGATCCTTTTAAGAAATTGGTAGTTTTATTAGTGTCCCTGGACTCTACTTTTGCACAATAGACTCTATATCACTTGCTATATTCTTGGCTCATTGCAAATGATAGCACAATAACATGTAACCTTGAATTTCTCCTCGGGCAAGTTAATATATTAAGGTTGTTCTTCTTTTTTTGTTTAATTGGTTATTCCTTTTTTGACAGTGTGAATGGTTAGGCTTGCTAATTTGTCTAATTTTTTGTTTAGCATAATTGAATAACTTGATAAAAATTTATTACTTAATTTTAATTGATCTGTTAACATCATTTCTTATTCAATAAATTCATAGCTTTTTGTTCGTTTATTTCTCTTTTTCTAGAATTTATTTGTTATCTGAGATAAGTGGCCATGGTAGTTCGAGATTTTGGGCATATAATAGCAATTAGGCAATTTTATTTGCTTCAATATTTTTCTTACTTTTGTTATGTTACTAATCTAAATGATTTTAATTAAAATTTTTAACGCAACTATTTTAGCACTACAAAAAAAAAATAGCTACAAGTAGGTGGTTTATGTTCTAAGCATAATCGTGCATTATACTCTTATGAAGGACAAAAATCAAAGCTTCCTATGATTCATTTACTATGGTATAAATTATTTTCTTACTTCAACAAAGTTCTGGTGAAATGATAAATATTTGAAAAAAAAATTGATGTTTTGAATTTTGTAGAATTGTGTCTAATCGAGAGTCAGCTAGAAGATCAAGGAAGCGAAAGCAAGCTCATTTGGCAAATTGTGAACAACAGGTACCTTTTCTTTGGTTGAAAAAAAGTTCTCAAAGGTTTTGATCTCTTTTTACGAATGATGTTTTGATCTCTTCTTATGAATTGGCTATGTTCCATACAGTGCATTGAGTGCTGGTCACAAGATAGGAACTGCTAATTTTACTTTATTTAGTTCACTGTTAAGGTCTGATTGACTTATTGACTATTTTCTCTCTCAGCACCTATACATCATTCTGTGTGAAGTGATTTCTAAAATAGTTTCATTTCTGATTTAAAAACAGAAATGAGTGTTCGCAGAATGAGGGCGGAGTTTTGTGTGCTTCTTTTCAAAGGTATTGCTTTTCAGTATATTATTTATTTATCATTTATAAGTGCCTCCATTAAAAAAAAAATTTGCAATTTTTGTATAAAAAAATGTGATGATGTCCTACGAGTTGCAAAAGAATGTATACGAGAAAAAGATCAACATTAGATAAGTTGTACTAAGTTGTCGTAGCATATGTTTTGTAGTAGTCATGGAGTACTGTTGTACTAGAACTCAGAATTCTGGAATAATTTTTTGGATCCCATTTGGTCTTTGTTTGTATTTTTTTTTAAAACTTATTACTAATCCTTTAGACTTGACACCAGTACTTTAGAATCTTTTCTCTTATGTTATTAATGTTATTTTATCTATCAGAACATACGATCTTTAAGGTCCAAGCACTGCGCAACTTGCAAATGCTGTGGGGAACAGTTTGACCACCAGTGTCCATGGATATCTAATTGTGTTGGAAAGGTAATACTATTTGCAACAATGAACTATGATTTCTCTTTTTTCATGTTTAATTTTGTTTTTTTTTTTTTGCAAATATTGAACATGTTATCATGGAACTACAGAGGAATAATAGGGACTTCTTTGTGTTTCTTTGTATGGGAACAACAACATCGCTATTAGGTGCTGCAATATGGTTTCCTTATCTACTTTATCTTATTTATTTATAGTACTTATTTATTATTTTTGAGGTTGTTTGATTGATCTTTGGTTTTAGGTGTTTATGAAAAATTTTGTATATAGTACTATTGCGTAATATACTTTGTTCCAGAAGCTTTGTTATAGAAGTTTATTTTCAATATGGTACTATTGCATATATGTTGTCAGGGGTCTGAAGAGAACCAGTGGTGTTGGTGTTGGATCCAATAGAGAAATGGATTCTTTACACGGCGACAAGGCATACAGGAGCTGTCTTATTTATTTTCTTGGATAGTTTCTTGCTAACGGGAGCCTATGCCTTCATTTGGATTGACGTCCTTTGTGCAAAAATTGTATATGTCATTGTCTATTATAAAATCTACAAAGACAACAAAATTCTCTGCTAACTAACCTTCAATCATAGTTTCAATGACTTCTCTATATTTATCATCTTATTTGGAACATAACTAAATTATGTCTCTAAAAGTGAACATAGCCGAACTATGTATCTAAAGATGAACACAATTAAATTATAATAACATAATAAAGATTAATTGTATATCAAATTGGTACCGATGCTAATGTAAAGACAATGAAATCTAAAAATTTAATCATTTCCAAAAATTTTGTTTTACTTTAATAGATTAATAAATTTGAAAGAAAAAAATTAGATAATTCTCAATATAAAAAAATGAATTTGAAGAATCATTAAAAACAAATTTAGATAATTCAGGGAGAAGATCACATTTGATAATTATGAAAAATCCGCTAAGACGCGGCGAAGCCGTGCTTTCCCACCTAGTTAACTCAAATATTAGAATGACGAGATTTTATTTTTAGTGACAATATTATTAGTGAGCACAAATACCTTTATTACTCGTAGTGGTTGCTACAACAATATATAGTGACGTGTAAAGTAGATTATTAGTTATGCAATGAACAGAAGAAAAATAACATTAACTATATAGTATTTTATTAACTATAACTTAAAGTAAGTAGTATTCATTAATAACTTATCATAAATTATGGAAACATTTAAAACAGAAAATAAAATAGCAAAACAGTAAACTTTATATTACAGGACTTTCTCGTAAGCATTATGATCGCTAAGATGTCAAATTAAAATTATCAGAAATCATACATTCGAATAAAAAAATTTTAACCCTCGTTTTAAGTACTTAAAATCCATAAATAAATGTCAACGTTATGGTGTTGCAAGTATTACAATTAAATTAGTTCATCTATGTTTTCCATTTTTTTGAGGTACATATCAGTCTCTTAAATTTGAACAAAGGAGGATTGTTAGAAAGCTATGGGTAGTATAGATGGACTTGAGCAATGCGTTCAAAGTTCAAATGATCGATCCAAATCGCTTCATGTATTATTCATATTGAAATTTCATTGAAGATCAAATTATATATATTTTTTTCAAAAATTTGTACAATTTCTTTTAAAAAAGACTATTATGGAGGGATCAAAACTAGTTAGATCGACATATTTCTAAAATTTAAAATATAGAAAAAAGTATTGAGAAAATGTAAAATTTTCTTTCTTAATTATGAGATTTCAATATAAAGATGAGATTAACTATTTAGATTGGATATTTAAAGTATAAAATTTGAAAACGAAAGCATATCACAAGACCCCTATCTGTGCTACACGTAGCATCCTAACACTACTCTATTGAAATATGAATATGTTAGAGATCCTTCAGCCCGATTTTGGACCCTGAATTTATTTACTTAATAATTGTTGCCGTTAATAATTAGACTAAAGACTGATTATATATCCTACGGTACTTGACTGAAGATGATTCGTTGCAAAGATACTACCATCAATTAATATATATACAAATTAGTGTTCATAATAGTGTTACTGTGTACAAATTAGAATACTCAAAGAACAAGAGCACAAATATACATATGGACATAATCATCAAAATGATTAGCAAATTGTATGCTAATCAATAAATAGCAACTTCAAAATTTTTATATTGCGCATGCAATTTAATTATCCATGTAGTCAATACCCGTTCGCTGGATGGCTCATACGCTATTTATGCAAAATCGTCCTTTCTATTTTTATGGCAATTACTATTCGTTTTTTTAAAAGGCTGGCAACTCCTGTTCATTAATTTGATTATCCTGTATGGGAATATATACTTGAACAGTACTATGATAGAGGACTGATCAGATACTTATAATAATATTCGAATATTGATTGAGCTTTATATCATACAAGTGCTTCGTTCGTTAAAATCAGCTCAAATATTCCTTCAATTTTCAATATAGTGTGCTCTATATAGTCCTCCGGAGGATCAAATGAAACATTATGGTATCTGTAACAGGGCCTGTTTTTTCTTTGCCATTAATTTGTTTATTGTTGATAATTGAGCGGCATCATCTTATAAGTTGTTGTGATCGATCTTTGATATTTCCGTTTCTTCCTTTTATTATTAACTATTTTTTTCATTGGTAAAGTCGTAAAGAGTTAGATCTGAACTCTGATGGGAGCATCTAAGTCCACATTTAAAAAAAAATTATGTTCTGTACAATGTGATGATATACAACTTGGCAGAGCAAGCTAGTTTTTGCCAAAAGCGCATGTGGCAAATCACAATTTGACCTTTCCTAAAATTGATTGTTACATGCATGCATGAAAATCGAAAATAAAAATGCACACAAAGCAAGACCGCAATCCCAAAAATTAGGAAAAAGAAAATGAGGTAATCAGTGAGAGTACAATTACAAATATTACGACATACCATTGTTATAACCTTAGGGTCAAATCAATCTTACAGTTGAACTCCATGTCTGCCACCTCAGCCTGCTCTTCCTCCACTTCTTTATATGCAGGTGGCCGGGCCACTCCTTCTATAACAAACTTCGTTCCTCCAGAGTTTCTAGTGCTACTCTTAACATCAGCTTCTATGGACACTCGGTTTGAGCTCCCATGTGTACGCAGAGCAGCCGCGAATTCCCTTCTGCTTCTTTCTATGCTTCTTTCGAGTTTATGAGCATTTTGGTGGCCACCGAGAGCCTGAGAGCTGAAGAACTTCCTGGTGCAATAGTGGCAGGAGAAAACCCTAACAAAATCTGGAGGTGATGAGAGCTGAAGGGATAAATCAAGATCGAGTTCTGGAATCTCCGGTTCCATATTCATGGGAAGGTGAAAGTTTGGTGCACGGAGCTGTTGAGCGAAACAGAAATGCAAATTAAATATTTAATGATTTAAAAATGACGTCTGGTTTTTATCTCCGATATTATCCTTCACATTATCTCAATATTTACTTAAATCTATAATAAGAAAAGCACAGTAGCATATGTCATTATTCGAACATAAAGTTCATCATTTCGTAAATTATACGGATGCTATGTAGAAAATACGGGACGCACGAATTTCAGGAATTAAATTGGTAATTGCATATTCCTCTTTTATAATTAAATTCAATTCATAGACTTATAAAAATGAACAAGCTTAGCAACTAAACTTTCCAATCATGCTAAATACGTGCTCCATTAATTACACAACAATCCAATTAATAAAACCTAACAGCTTAAAGCCATGAATTCATCTTGAGAACAAGAATACATTTATTAATCTACTTTGATAATTTGGCTAATTAAAATTAAGTTTAATATGAAACAGTTCTCCCCTTTAATATATTTTTTTATTTTATTTTATTCAACCTTGTTTTGGTAGCGATTCATCAAATTCTCTATTTTTAGGACTTCTACTTTTGACGTACATATTTTTTTTTCTCGGCACAATGTTTCTTGTTGCTTTGTATGTATATATATATATATATATATATATATATGGGTTAAGATTCATGATTTCATACTACTACTGCCATTTTTCTTTTATATCTTCTTTCTAGTGCTGCGTCATACCACTTAGTTCCTTATTCTTAGTTTCACGTGTATACTTTCCAAACACACTCTTATAATAGTCTCATCATTTCCTAAAAACACTAAATACTATATTTATCACGTAATAAATTTAAGTACATAACTAGCAAAAACCCTACATGACTCTAGATTTTGGAATGATGAGATCACTTTGAAAACTAAAATACATCTACAGGGTAGATAGCTTGAAATCTATTGGACATTTAAAATAAAGTTTAATATTCAGAAATAAATATTAATATAGGGAAATATACTTGTTAGATAACTTGAAATCTAATGGTACTAATTATTGTGATATATATGCAGGTCTATACTACAGGTTGTAGCCATGCATAAAAAGAAAAAAAATATATATATATAAGAGACTATTATCCGATAATTTTTAAAGAGACTCCTGCTAGTAGGGTTGTCAATAAAATCTGTTTATCTGTTTACTCTATCCGTACCGCATTCGATAAGGTAGGTATGGGTAAGGTTTTATTTTTGTTAGACTAACAGGTATGGGTACGGGTAAAGAAAAATTTTCGTTAATTTATGGGGTACGGGTATGGGTAAGGATTATTTTGTACCCATTATCTAACGGGTAAAGATTTACAAACATATCTGTATATATAGTCATGTTATTAGCATATTTTGTAAGATATATTATTAGTTTCGATCTTCATCCAAATTTATTTATGTTGATGAAAAAATTAATTTGCACTCTAAATTATATTATAATTTATAATTACTTATATAAATATTTTTTAATTCTATTGATATGAGAATAAATTTCATGATTTTTGTTGTATCCAAAGTATTATCGAAATGTTGTACTTTCTTCATATATTTATTTTGATATTATTTATTTACCACATTATATATTTTATTAAATTAATAATATTATTATTATTATCCATTATCTACCGTTACCCTACCCTTACGGTTAATTTTTAACGGGTGCGGGTAAAGTCATTTTTTAACGGGTACGGGTAGGGTATGAAAATACTTTCTACCGTACCGTACCATACCCATTGACACCCCCACCTGCTAGAGTTGTTGCCACTTCTCAAAATGGTGTATAAATGTCAGTTGGAGATATAAGCAGGGGGCTAGCATGAGGAATGCAAAACATATTCCAGAAAAAAACAAACTGCTCGTAAAACCTAAATTTCTTGGGGAAGATCAACATATATGGTGGGAAGACTCGAGAGGCCGGGACCATAAGTGGGTGCAAACGGGCGAAACGAGAGGGGCCTTAATTTGTAGGCCCCCCCACCTATTATGGCATCTTTAAGAGGGTAAAAGGTGCCTGTTTGGGACCATTTTTGGATATGTTTATGTAAATATTTTCATGTCAATATCAGCTTTTGGGAGCTCTATAGGTTGAGAAGTTTGTAGCGACGCAACGACGACCTGTTGTCATTCACGTCTCCACCCACATATTTTTTGGCGCTTATGTCCAAACTTGAATATTTCACAATTAATGTTGCATGTTACTTTTACATTTTGTTATAGTATTTATATATAAGTTCCCAAAAAAAATCTATTTTACTTGGGACATAATTAATGTTACATCGTTCATTTGTCACGTCCTAAAATTAGAAATTTATTTCAAACAACAAAAATATTGAATCAAAAGTATAAATTTCAATATGTGGAAATATAACTACGAACTATCTTATACTAGTTCAAATTATACACTGCGCCGCTGTACTTAAGGAATTAAATGAACAATTAGAAATTTAAAAAATCTGGAGTCGTTCCATCTGCAAAGATCAATTGCTTGTGCACTGCAATCAAGTTCTTCAATTAATAAAGTTGATTGAATTTGCAAATTTGATTCAAGAGAAAAGGAATCCTACACATGCAATGAATTTCTGTTGGAGGAGTTAAAGAGCAGGAAAAATATTAAAACGTTTCACAGCTTACAAACGTATCAATAAGGAAACAAAATATCAGACACAAACTTTTTTTTTTTCTTAATCGCAATATATACAAAATTACAGATACAACACACACTTCAATGGACTTTCAACTTCTAAAATTAAACTCCACTAAACCTGTAGGAAGTTGGTCGGTATCATCTAAAACAACATTATACGAGTTAGATATACCGAATATGTAGCGGAAGATGATATAGCCTGGACTCCTGCCACACGAGACTCGATACCTTGTCTTGCTCCTGTCTCTCTCCTATACAGCAGTGGAATACTACCACATATAGGGCAGTAAACACACAATCCAAAGCGCATACCGCTCTGACTCAACCGATTCCCACACGTCGTGTGTAAGGAGTAGTGGAACTCCCTCTATGTTGATGTTCTCTCCCTCTTTCTAGAAGAGGGAAGAAATAGAAGGGTCTCTCTGTGTCTATATGATCAACATGAGTAATAGAAATAACGGATATCTATTATATAAGCTTCCACAAGCGAAATAACGGATATCTCTGTGTCTGGATACTTGTGCAGACGGTCCGTCTGAAATCCTAGATGGTCCGTCTGTTTGAGTCTCCACTATTTCTAACATCTCCCTTTTGGAGACTTAGACAATGTAGTTGAGTTTTCATATAGCAGTTGCACCTTGCGACTGACGCATACACCTATAAGCGGGTAGCAACATGATCAAACTTTAACCCCGTTAAAGCCAACCAGAAGACATATCATTCCTGCAATACAGAATAGATAACGTGTATACTCATTCCCTAGACTTATCAAATCAACACTAGACATAAGCATCACTAACCACTTGAGTAGCTGACACTTTATCCTTTTCATTCTCGGTTTTGTAAATGTTCCTAATCAAGTCCTTAAGACTTGACTAGTGGATCTTGAACAAGAACAAACACTTATTATGCCATTTGAATCTCATCTTCCTTTCGCCCTCTTGTCACTCAAGATAGAATCAATCGCTTTCCCAGCAATGCTCCTTTAGACTGAATCTTCTACATGGCTATAGAAAACACATCAAAGTAGCAGTCATTGACTCTACCTCTCATGACATAGTCAAAATCATAAGTGTTAGAATGTGTTGTCCAAGCACAAAATTTAATTTTAATGCACTTAATTACCATTAATTAAGCTAACAACACAAGGATCATGCATAAAGCATTCAAACACATCATCCACAAGGGAGAAAGCGTAGGAAGTTATACCTCTTGCGAAATTGTATCCGCGAGGCGATTCCAATACGTACGAGTCGGTGGCGTGCTCGTCTCCTCTTCTTTTTCTCCTTTCTTAGGTCCACAAAAGATTAACCAACTTCACTCGATTTCGCGCTTCCGAAACGAGTGAAATCGCCTAATCCAAAGCTTCCCCTTTCTCTTCTAAATCGATATTTAGTAGAGGTAGCTAATGCTCAACACATGAGCCCTTAACTTGATACAAGAGAGCAACAAAATATGTCAGCTATGAAGGAATAGAAAGAAGTGGTTTGTATAACCTCTTCTCATCAAAATGAGAGGTATATTTATAATAAAGCTATGACCCCTTCTACAAGTCATATTGACTAGTCAACTAACCCCTCTTCCAAGCAACTTTTGACATGAGAAAATGGGCTAAAACCTTCTCAAAATTCGTCCAAAAATATGGGCCAAAAATCTCAAGTGCCATATTTTATTTTTCTCTCTACTTTATGCATCAAATGAGGCCTATATAATATATATAATCATAGAGTACAATTATATTAATATAATTCTCACAATTATATTAATTGTGTCGAGCAAAATTAATTATCAACTATTTGATAATTATTATAGGATTAGACTTTGCATTTATTAGTTTCATATGATCCCTTTGATATAATTAATTATAACGATTCACAGTGGTATATAATTAATTAATCAACTTATCATATTTTGCATTCTCCAATGTAAATAAACTAATTATAATGCACTGTTGGTTAAGAGCTTTCATTCGTGTGACCCTCGAGGATTTATACTATATTGGCCATGGAAATTAAATCGCTATTTAATTTCAATAATCATAAGCGGTATCTAGCAATACGTTATGATTCCCAATTCGCATAAATAATGTACTGCTACAATATCTCAATCATGCATAAGAAATAAAAGTATTTTCTTGTCTGATTCTTATGTCACATGATATCACTGTATAATCCAAGATAGGAATGTGTCATTCTTGCAGATTATACATTTCTTGATCTAGAGTTGATTGTACAAGTAGGCCAAACAATCCAACTCCATCAAGGGGCCCAAACAGATATCATCACTCACTAGGTATACTAATGAGGAACATACAGTTTTCTTGATGAACAACTTTTCCCCGCACAATTCAAGAGAACATAAATAAAATCCGTATAGCAGCCCTTATCAGGAATCAACGGTAGACGATATTTATTGAACCTATTCTCATGTGGAAAAGTTGAACCATCTCAAACTTAGAATCAAACTCATATGAAATAAACAATGACACATAACACAATCCATATGTTTATTTCATTAGGTCATGTCCTGTACTATGTTCTAATAACATACACATATGCAATTGAGTTGGTAACTCCTTACCTATGATTTGTAGAACTTAATCATCACTTAACTTGCATACTAATCTTTTATGATAATTAATGTTCCTTGTTAATTATCAAGATTACGGACGATTTAGATTTATTACTGTCATTCTAATGAATGATCCACAGAGATCTACAATTCAGATCCTCAACCTGAATGTTCTGTCAGTAATAAACTCTAGGAACAAATGATCAAATGTCATCAATAACATAAACTAAGAAATTAAGTCATTAAATATTGACTTCTAGGACACAACTCCAACAATTAGGGTATGTATTTTTGGAACTCGCACAATGACGAGACAGCGTTATTGGTCCTGAGATCACTCTGACTCATTTTCCAAACGCCGCCTAGCACACGTGGCATGAAACACATGCTACAGTGAACAGTCTAGCTCGCAGACGTATGTCATATTCACCGTACGAGTTAAGTCCTAGTTGCAAATATGTGTCGATGGTCTCGACCACATCCATTGCTACTAGTCCTGAGAGTTTCGAGCCTACTTCTCGAGTGTCAAGCAAACTCCCACCTCGGCTTCGATTGAGCTACATGAATTGTGGGAAGCAATTCATGCTGACTCACCTAGATGAAGAAAAATCTCATCTTAGTCCCCGACTAAGGCGACAACGAGTTTCGTCCACTCTATGTGGCTCCTTAATCCTCCTTGACTAAGCGCAAATAACTCGATAGAGTCTCATCTCTCTACACCCCCGGTGCAAGAGGCAATTTCTCGTGTGAGCGAGACAATCTATAGCACAATGACATACTACCATGTATGCTAACATTTAATTGAACATTCACACAATTGATAACATCAATCAATCAATATATAATACAATATATATAAACATCTGTTCAAATACATACATCTGAATACATCCAGACAATCCGTCTGATGTCTGATCCGAGCACAACATAGAAAGTGTACAATTTCAGTCATAAGAGACTAATCTTTACAGATCTTTAAACCCATGTTCTAGGCATGTTTAGCAAACAGATCCTTAGCAATAGACTTTGTCATTGGGTCTGCAATCATCTCAGATGTCGGTGTGTATGTCAAATACGCAACCTTGTTAGTCACCAAGTCTCTAATGAAATGATATCTCGTATCAATGTGTTTGGTTGTATCATGGAACCTCGAATCACGAGTGAAAGCAATGGTTGACATATTATCACATAATATGATCATAGGTCCAATTGGCACCTTTACAATAGCCAAATGTTCCAAGAATCGCTTCAACCAAACTCCCTCTTTTGCTGCTATTGCACATGAAATATACTTAGTTTCTATCGTGGACATAGCAACACACGTTTTCTTTTTACTCTTCCACGAAATAGGACCTCCTCCAAGAGTAAATACAAAACCTGATGTGGATTTGCGCTCATCTGGATCACCTCCCCAATCGGCATCACAATAGCCAATCACATACATATCCTTCTTCACCCACTACATCTTGGTTAGTCATATTTTGTAGAGAAATTTCAGTTTCATAAAGTACACGCTCTTGCGTAACCTCACTTTTATTAGAAAAGTAATTTTCCAGAAAAATGGCATCTCTTGAGTCAATTTCTGTGATTGTCCCTTTTAGATCCTCTCCAATAAACACATATCCTTTAGAATTTTCTGAATATCTTATAAAGATACATTTCTTTTCACGATGACCTAATTTGCCATGTTTATGAGACGAATCTAGAACATAAGCCAAACGCCCCATGATTGTAGATTATCCAAACTTTTTTTTTCTACCATTCCAAACTTCATAAGGTGTAGTTGTAACAGATTTAGAGTATACACAATTCAATACATATGTGGCTGTAAGCAGCGCATCTCCCCAAAACGAAATTGGTACATTAGCTTGAGCCATCATAGATCGAACTACCTCAAGTAAGGTCCTATTCATTCTTTCAGCAACCCCGTTCTGTTGTGGAGTATAGGGATTGGTCAACTGACGAACAATTCCTTTTTCATCACACAAGCTCTTGAATTGATCAGATAGGTACTCACGATCTCGATCTGTCCTAAGAGCCTTGACTTTCATATTTAATTGATTTTCAGCCATAACTAAGTACTTCTCAAAGTAACTTAATGCTTCTGACTTGTGGGCAATCAAATAAACATGACCATGTCGAGTATAGTCATCAATGAAAGTAATGAAATAATAGACACCATGCGGAGCCCTAACATTTATTGGACCATAAATGTCCGAATGAATCATTTGCAAAAGAATCGTTCCACGAACAGCCTTACCAAAAGACTTTCGGGTCACTTTACCCGCTAAGAAATTTTCACAAATAAGCAAAGATACATTAGTTAACCTATTCATTCTTTAGCTAACCTATTCATTCTTTCCTGTCCTATGTGACATAACCTAGCATGCAAAATCAATGAATTATCAACTTCTTTCGAAAAAGAAGAAGAAACATCACAAGCAACATGACAATCAATTGTGCCATAAATTTGTCATTAAGGTGTCCATCACTAATAAAAACATCATCAGAGTACATAAACACACAATCATTCACAAACACAACTTTAAATCCAGTTTTAACAAGAACAATAACAGATACAAGATTACACAGTATATCAGGCGCATACAACACATCATGGAGAACAATTTTCTATCCCGTACGAAACATCAGCTCACAAGTGCCAATGCCATGAACGTCCACGCTACTATTGTTTTCCATGAAGATGCGTTTGCTTCTTGCCGATATGCGGCGATAATCCATGAATGCCTCTTGATCCCTCATTATGTGGTCGGTTGCTGTAGAATTAACAGTCCAAATAGGATTGTTATTTGTTAGTATCAAGCAACTAGACACAAACACATTTGAATCGACACAGAAAAAGGAAACGGTCCGTCAGACATCCAAACGGTCTGTTTGGACAAGTACCTTTTGCTGTATATAGTCACGAGCAAAATGTCAAACTTTACCACAGTTGTAACAGGCTGCCTTAGCCTTCCTTTCTTTTCCTATATCACGCTCCTTGCACTTATTGTTATTCTTAGAACCGGAAGCTCCATCGGTTCTAGAATTGACATTCTTCTTTTGTTGGCACCATTGCCCTTGTTCTTGTTCTTCCTTTGAGAAAATGAGGCATCAACCATAGCCTCTCCAACAGCCCTTTCGAATTTCTCAGCTTGCAAGCGATCTTCCTCCAATTCCACATGACGGGCAGCTTGTTCAAAAGTGCAAATGTTGTCATTATGGGTCAAGTTCACCCACATAAACTCCCATGAGTGAGAGAGTGACCTAATGATTGCCTGCACTTGCTGCTCATCGGAATGATATGACCAGCCCTTGCCAACTCACTAATCATGTTAGACATAATGTTAGGATGCTCCCGCATCGATTGATCGGGTTTTTTCTTATAGCTATCAAACATGATAGTGAGTTGTCTTAGCCGAGTAGTGGATGTACCACCATATTGGAATTTCACCGCATTCCACAACTCCATTGTGGTACAGTACTTCTCAAACCTCAAGAGGATATCATTGGAGATGTTGCTAAAAAATGTGACACGAGCAGCACTCTCCTTCTTCTTGAATTTCTCATTGGCCGCTGTCTTTGTTGTGTCACTCAACTCGGCCTCAGTGAGTTATTTTGTGAGTGGGTCACTCAGACCCTAATCCTCAAGCAAGTACTGAATTTTACGATGCCACACATCGTAACTCTTATCATTCAGTTTCTCTCCTGCATTGAGATCTGCAATGATACTTTTGCTAGCCGACATCTTATCTACAAAAGATAAAGAGACATAGCACAACATGTATGCATGTTAGCATAAAACGAATATCATAACTCTCAATAGTTATAATACCCTTTTGTCTGAAATTTATCAGTTCTCAGAAATATATCAGACGGTCTGTCTGCCAGATCAAACGGTCCGTTTGGATAATTAATCTGAGAAATCTGATTTTTATGCGTCTCTCTGTCTAAACAATCCGTTTGACTCCATACAGACGGTCCGTTTGACTACGCAAATATTGTTCCCAGAACAGATCGCTGATAAATTCAATTTTATCAATTCTCAAACCAGAAACCATTGCAATTCATTGAAAAATAGTATTAAACTACTAGACAATGATCAGAAAATCCTTACAACCATCAAACTAACTCCAATTAGTCTAATTAGGGTTTCAATTTGATAAAATTCAGACAAACACCATTATTGGCCTAAAAGTATCAATTCTCTGGATAGAAGTCTCTATGGCTCTGATACCAATGTAAGAAGTTGCTCGGTATCATCTAAAACAGCATTATACGAGTTAGATATACCGAATATGCAGCGGAAGATGATCTAGCCTAGACTCCTGCCACACGAGACTCGATACCTTGCTATGCTCCTGTCTCTCTCCTATGCACCAGTGGAATACTACCACATAGGGCAGTAAACACACAATCCAAAGCGCACACCGCTCTGACTCAATCGAATCCCACACGTCGTGTGTAAGGACTAGTAGAACTCCCTCTATGTTGATGTTCTCTCTCTTTTCTGGAAGAGGGAAGAAATAGAAGGGTCTCTATGTGTCTATATGATCAACGGGAGTAATAGATATAACGTATATCTATTATATAAGCATCCACAAGCGACACGGCACCTGTCTAGATACTTACGCAAATGGTCCGTCTGTTTGAGTCTCCACTATTTCTAACAAAACCTATAACTTGACCCACTAAACAAAATCATAACACATAACTAAAAATAATTGATACACGACTGATCCTTCTAGAACATATTTGAATCAATCTCTAACACTCCCCCTTGATTCAAAGATCTTTACTCCAAACATTTCTCGAAAGTATTCAAACTTGCCTCTGTCCACAACCTTTGTCAAAATATCTGCAACATATTCCTCTATGTTGATGTATTTGAGTCGAACCTATTATTTTGTGACCAATTCTCTAATGAAATGAACTCTTATAGTAATGTGCTTTGTTCTTCCATGAAAGAGTTTTGGATTCTTTGTCATTGCAATGGTTGATTGGTTGTCACACAATATTGTTGTTGGTTGCTATTGAGGTTGATACAAATCTAACAGAATTCTTCTCAACCATATTGCCTGACATGGTGCTAAAGTGATCGCAACATATCCAGCTTCTGAACTTGATAATGCCACTAAAAATTGCTTCTTTGAACACTAACTTACAACTCCTGTGCCCATAAAAAATGTAACATGTAGTACTCTTTTAATCATCAGCACAACCTGCCTAATCACTATCACTAAAACAAGTAAGCAAAAAATCACTACTATGATTATACCAGATTACGAAATTCATAGTTCCTACAACATATCTCAACACTCTCTTTGATGCCCCATAACGATGGTTTGTTGGTGCTTGCATAAACTTGGAAATTACCACTACTACATATATATGATATGCCAGGTCTAATGTGAGTCAAATAGATCAAACTCCCAAACAAGGCTCCTATATTTTGCTTGTCAGTAGCTCCTGAACCATCTTCCATCATTATTTTTTCATTCTTATTCATAGGAGTTGGGCAAGGCTTGCACCCCTGCTTACCAAACTTGCAAAGCACATCAGATTCATACTACTTTTGGGACAGAAAAATTTTACCTAATAATTGTTTAACCTCCAAGAAACCCATGAAAGAAATAACACTATCTTTAGGTAAACACTCAATGTGAGTGCTAAATCCATTCACTTCAATAGTGGATGGATAGTGGCTTGCAATAACTTTAGGGATTTGTAGCTTTGCAGGAAACGGCTAAAAGAAGTAGACCTGTCAATTTCATTACGTTTCGAACGTTTCCGTTCCGTTCTGTCGAAATAGAACGTTAAACAAAAGAGAAAATCAATTTCGTTTCTGAAAACGGAATGGAAACGGAAATGAAGAAAATGAACGGAACACGGAAATGGATGGAAATGGGCTGAAATCAATAGAAATTGAAGGACCAAACGTTAAACGGAACAAAAATCTATTTCATTTGACGAAACGGAATGAAAACGAAATAAAAATTTTGTTCTGTTACCAAAACAGAACGTAAACGGAATAGTTGGTTTCCGCTTACACTGCTGACGTTTGACAGGCCTAAAAAGAAGCACCGATGAAGATGACATGTAGGTCAGGCGTACTACTTATGGTATCTCTTCAGCCCACACTTAATTCATTTTAGCTTTTATTTAGTGTTTTTGTTTTGCTTTTAGCTGTTTTGGAGCTTGTCTTGTACGTAACTCTCAGGGTGGTTTCCATAAACTATGCATGGCACCCTTCTTTCCTATTATTTTTTATTTGTAACTCGACTTTTACCAAGCTAATGAAATTTGGTTCCCTTGCTCACGGAGTTTTTAGTTAAAAAAATAGGTGGTATCTAAAAGCAAAGGAAGTAGTATTCTTGTAATGATATATATATATCATATTGTGTAATTTTTTGCAATGATATATATAATATAGTGTAATTTTTTTCCGACACGGCAGCATACATTTTTTTAATGAAAGTTCTCCTAAATATGTGATTCAACTAGACATAATGGTTACCGTTAGTACTCTCTTGCTTAATGTTACTTCCGTGGACTCACACCTTCAATAAATCATAGGTAAAACCCAATTAATTAAGGTCTTTTCTAAGAACAGTTCGTAAAGAATGTATTAATATTGATTATATTCAGATCAAAATACTAACAATTTAAATTGAGGTTATATATTATGCTAGAATATCACATATGACGTGGATTAGCCACATTAATTTTAAGATGTTTGGTAAATTCGATTTACATGTGAAGATACAGCAGATAAACAATAAATTGAATGCATTATTTGTATGTTGATTTTTATTTTACTTTTCGTAAAGGTAAAATATTATGGAGTGTAACAATTATAGATCATTAAAAAAGAATGATTTTTCTCACTAAAAATAGTAAAAATTATCAATAATTAATGTATACAATTTTGTTTCATACGAAATTTTGATATGCATGCATATGTATGCCGGTTGGAGTTACATTGATCGAGCATTTGAAACTTGAAATTAAGCTTTGAAATCGTAACATATGCCAATCAATACTATACCTATACGAGTTATTTGATCTGCATATGTGTGACATTGTGAGTTATATAGTTGCATTTCTATGATTGTGTGGGGAAAAATAAATGAACAGCATGCATCGTTGGATGCCTTGATTTTCCTTTAAACGGTTAAAACTCGAAATAATTTGAGGGGGCCGGGGGCGGAACAATGCTTCACGTGATAGTCCGCTGTATATAGTACTATTCCCAAGTACAATTATTGCTTGCAACGGTGTGCACTTTTCCGCTTCGTTGTTCGCAAATAGGTGTTTCTGGAAGTTGAAACATTGCTCATCAGTCATCAGTGAAGTACATATCTATGAATTCAAAAAAAAAAAAAAAAAAAAGAAGTACATATCTATTGGACAGGAAAGATTCGAGAATGTACAATTTCAATTTGACCCATTTAAATATTTAATTATATATAGACATAGAGTTTAATTGGAAGTATATTTTAAAAAAAAAAAAAAATTTAAGCGTGTATACGAAAGGATGTCCTCGAAATTAATTGATTTGTGTTTTTGATAAAAGTAGCATTTTTTCAATCTACAATAGGAAACCTATATTATATTATATAATTTTATTATATTCATTTAGGTGTCTATCTAGGCATCCAATTTTCTAATGGGTAAAATAATAAGCGTTTAAGGGATCAAAATGATAACATTTATTTTTTTCTGCCATAATTTCTCAGGTCTGTAATTTGCAGAGAGGATCAGACCGTACAATAATTATATAAGCTGATAAATGTGGGTTTCATTTTTATGTTCATATTTTAATTTTATTTTAGACATGTGTGGATGCTACCCATCTATCAGGTGCGACAACCGACAACAATCCACCACCAGAGAGCAGCCAATCCAAATCTACCAGCTCCATCAAAGAGTAGATTGTCTTCACTTTCTTGTCGGGCAAATTAGGCACTGCGCAACGGACCACCATTTGTCTATCAAATCCCATTTAAAGGCCACGTAATATTGTTAGAAAATTTACTTTATATTTGATCGACTAATCTAAGATATATATATATATATTAAAACCGGTGAGTTTTTCCTCTATTTTTGACCGTTTTTTTTGCATTTTTTATTTTTAACCAATTTTTAAGTTAAAACCGGATATAATATTATAGTTTTCTATTTTAAGTTAAAACTATTTTTTATTTTTTCATTTTCTATAATTAAAAATTGTTTTTTCTCTTTTTTATTAAATATATTAAAAATAGTTGTATTAGGTAAATATAGTTTTCTATTTTTTATATTTTCTATAATTAAAAATGGTTTTATTTTTTTCATTAAATATATTAAAAATAGTTGTGTCGATTATTATTTTAAAGTAGTTCATGCTGAATTATTATCATTTAAAAAACATAGAGCGACGAAGCTAAGGTAGTTCATGCTGAATTAGTGTCATCTAAAAAAATATAGCGCAGCAAAGCTGCGACTGCCATATCTAGTAATAAAAAAAGATAGTGGAAAAAGTACGAAAAGAGAGGTTTTTGGGTTTGAGACAGATTCTCAATTTCTTAACAAAGTTTCAATTCTCTAAACAGAACTGCTTGACTAAGATACGAAGGCTCTCTTAAATAAGAAATTACAAAACCCGCAAAAGACAAAATATAAAAAATTGCTAAAACAACCCTAAAACTTTTGACAAAAAAAAAAAATGTCCAAAAATCTATGAAGGAAGGCTCAGATCGTCAATTCGAGCCGATGCTATTTGGCAGAACGCAACGAAGTGTGCGCTGATCACGGATCTCCTGTCAAAATTTCAGCCCGATTCGACGGTCAGATCAAAAGTTACACTCTTTTGTGAAGTGTGCGCAAAACCATATTGCATCAATATTTACTATTAAGTGATTTTTTTTTTTTAGTAAAAGTAACGAATATTTTGGTTTGAGAGGCATATACCTTGGTTTGCTAGATGCCACGTATGTTTACACTATAATTGGAGTATTCCATGTCCTTCAATTTGAAAATATCATAATATATTGTAAAAAATAAAAAAATGAAAAAAATGTAAAATTTGGTCTTTAAGTAGATTTCAATATGGAGAAAACTTAAACGGTTTGAATTGACTGTTCGAATTTTAGATTTTAAAAACGACTCTAACATACGAAGACGATCCATATGTCGGAGTATACTTTAGCCAATCTCTATACATACAAATATATATATAGATAATATCTATTGTGAAGCATGATGCATGGAGGGCTCCGTGCACCATGATCGTTTGATCGGTGATTTTGCAAATTGAAAAAATCTAAATTAACGAATCTAATCTATATATCGAAATTTCAAAGCAAACAAAAATTTTATAATTTTTAAAATTTTTTTACTATTTCTTTCGAATTTTTTAGAGCTTGCCATTTTTGGAATATTCTTACACTAATTTATGACAAAAATGGTAAGTTATAAAAAATTTGAAAAAAATAGTAAAAAAATTTCAAAAATTGTAAAATTTTGTTTGCTATGAAATTTCAATATACAAATTGGATTGGTTAATTTAGATTTATTAATTTGTAAAATCATCGATCAAACGGTCATGGCACACGGAGCCCTCTATGCATAATATATGGTTCACAATAGATATTCTTTTGCTCTCTTTGCCACAGCACTTCGTGACTCGTTCCGCTCCTCCGCCTCAGCACCTCTTATCTCCTCAGCACTCTTCACGACTTCATTTTTTAGCATGGATACTTCTCCAATTATGGGTAGCTGGCACTGTCCTATTTACTTCTTTCACTGTAGTATTACGTACAACTAGTCCAGACTGTCCAGTATTGCACAGAGACCAGATTCCTCTCTTCCTCAAATAAATAAATAAGTGACCATATTTTCGCTATTTGTTCGGCCCAGTTCTAAAACAATCTTATTTTAGGTTGTACCCATCTTAATGGGAAGAATAAGCAATTCATTTTTTTTTTTCCTATGAAGACCAGTATAAATAAGATTTTTCTATTTCAAATGGGAATTAAAATTTTTAAAGTCTAAATGGATAGGTAAATAATGAAAGGCATTTGTTTCCTTTCAATAGCGTATCCGAAAATAAATTTGAAAATATTGGGTTTCTTTCTTTGTTTGTTAATAGAAACATTGTATAATGCCAAAAATGAGGGAAAAAACTTATTATGGATAAAAACGATCAAATGGGGTTAAGAAAATCAAGATCAATCAGTTGACAGTTCGACACAAGAAAAGTAGAAAACTCGATTTATTGGTTGACTGGAAGTCTAGAAGAAAATCAATAGTTCTTTTTAGTTTATCAAAGGTTTAAATAGCGGTTAGCGGATTCATAGCGGGCATGATTTTAGATAGCGGTTAGCGGATAGCGGGTATTTAGCGGCCGCTATCGGATCGAAATATATCATCAACAAGACTTATGCACAAGTATTAAAACATAAAAATGTTATGAGAGTACATAATTTAATATACCGTCTTGCTTTAGCCCTTTCCATAGAGCATCGTGCGTTTAACTCACTGGTCAACGAGTGAATATTTATACTGGGTGTAAAGAGTAAGGTTTATACAGCTGAATAAGCTTACTTCATATGTTTTTTGCACCAAGAATGAAATGCGAAGGTGAACCAGTTGGGATCTAGTGTAAATGTATCATGTCAATTGATCTAATGTGTCGATGGTGCCAATGTGAACAAGAAACTTTAAGGTATTTAATTTTTTTATTGCCCAAAAATTGAGGTCAATTTGGAATATGCCACCATACCAGTATATATTTCAAATACTGAGACAAACAACAAAATTGAAAAAATTACAATTAGGCACTCCCGTAAACAGAAAATAAATACGGAAAAACATAATAAATTTCAAAACAATAAAAATAAATAACAAATTAAATATAAAAAATAACACTCCGTTCTTAATTGAAGTTCCTAATGCACTTCTTTTTCTCAATAAGAGTTTCCAGCCAAGCCCTAAGCATTCAAGCTTTAATAAGATGAGATTACCACCCAAGTTTTATATGCAACCATGCATCAAACCCTATATATGTTTCCGTAGGTCCGTCTAGGGTTTCGATTTGGTGAGAACATATGCATCGAGGAGAGGGTTGCTTTCCCGTCTATTCGTGGGTTTCGATTTGCTGAGAGAGTGAAGAGGAGCACCTTGATAGAGGAGGGTTGGAAGACACCAGGGTGATGGATTTCAAGTAAACGGAGAAAGTTGGGAGATCGAAACGGAAAATAGACGAAAAAAATAAAATTTAATGGGGAAGTAAAGACCTCAGCGCTCAAAATTAGCTTTCGGATCTTCCTATTGAAATCTCCTTACCAATCAAATTTTACATTTTTTCGAAATTTTTAAGTATTTTTTTCGAATTTTTAAAAACTGCTATTTTTGAACGGTTCAGAAAAAATTAGATTAGCGATTTTCTAAAATCTGAAAAAAATACTTATAAATTTCAAAAAAATGTAAGATTTTGTCGGTAAGGAGATTATAATAGGGAGATCATATTGGAGGGTTTGGATCGGTCATTTTGAAACAGATCCAAGAGTTTGGATCAGTATGCACTGAAACTTCCGTACATTAGTATGCACCATATGTTTTCTCATATATAATATATATATATATATATAGAATTTTGCTATGGTGAGTCGCGACTCATCAAGGGTCCGTGAGTCACACTCAAAACTCCTAAATTTGATTCAAAATGACCGATCCAAACCGTTCAATACGATCTCCCTATTGAAATCTCTATGTAGACCAAATTTTATATTTTTTCAAAATTTTTAAGTAATTTTTTAAAATTTTAGAAAATCGTTAATCTAATTAGTTCTGAACCGTTCAAAAATAGTAGTTTTTAAAAATCCGAAAAAAATACTTAAAAATTTTAAAAAAATATAAAATTTGGTCTGAATGGAGATTTCATTAGGGAGATCGTATTGGATGGTTTGGATCGATTATTTTGAACTAGATCTGAGATTTTTTAGCCCGACTCACTTTAGTCGCGACTCAATATATATATATATATATATAGAATTTTGCTATGGTGAGTTGCAACTCACCGGCCCTTCTAAATCAAGTTCGAAATGACCGATTCAAACCATCTAATATGATCTTTTTATTGAAATTTCCATGCAGACCAAATGGTACATTTTTTCAAAATTTTTAAGTATTATTTTTAAATTTTAGAAAATCGTTAATCTAATTAGTTCTGAACCGTTTAAAAATAGTAGTTTTTAAAAATCCGAAAAAAATACTTAAAAATTTTCAAAAAAATTATAAATTTTGGTTTGCATGGAGATTTCAATAGAGACATCATATTAGACGGTTTGGATCGGTCATATTAAACTAGATCTACGAGTTTTGATCACAACTCACTGATCCTTTGGTGAGTTGCCACTCACCATAGCAAAACTCATATATCTAAGATATTAATTAAATCCCGTGATTTGTTTTTCTATTTTTGACCGTTTTTTACATTAGATAAATATAGTTTTCTATTTTCTGTATTTTCTATAATTAAAAATAGTTTTATTTTTTTATTAAATATATATTAAAAATAGTTGTGTCGATCATTATTTTAAGATAGTTCATGCTGAATTATTATCATTTAAAAAACATAGCGCGACGAAGCTAAGGTAGTTCATGCTGAATTATTGTCATCTAAAAAAATATAGCGCAGCAAAGCTGCGATTGCCATATCTAGTATATATATATGCCTGAGAACCGATCAAGTTTTCCTTCCGTTGTTTGCATAGACTTCATCTTTATACATTTCACAACTGTTATCCTTTCCTCTTTTGCTAGCACACATATATGATCGAAGTGCATCCATTTTTTTCCAAGCTGCTTATTCTTTGTCCATGTAGGAGATCGCGCTTCTTGAATTTATTTTGTGGCCGTTCCTCCTTGCATTCTGCTTTGAGTCACTAGCTATTTAGTGGGAATCTATTTCAAATTCGTTTTGTCAATCAAGCCCGTAACCAATATGAATTTGTTTAATATTAAAACAAATAATATGGTCTTTTTACTATTTTTTTCCCCTTCCAGGTGAGATAATCTTTCTTTAATTTGTATCACATTTTCATTTTTTTTTCCAAAAATAAGAGCAAATTTCTATTTTTTATTCACCTTCATTTGAAATTTAGATGGACAAATCGATTTCTTCATTTCTTTCTTTAAATACTACTGTTGCATTTTTTTTTTTTTTGTTATATCAGCTTCTTCGAGAAGACGGTTCGATTTGTGAATATTTGGACAAAAATTTTAGGGTTAAATTAATTTGTGCCAATGCTAAAATATAGTCTAGATTCGCCACTGCACATGTACATGTGTGTCGATATATATATAGGGATTGTTTGGATGAGTTAGAAATTAATTCGGCCCTATTCTTGAAAAAAGAATCTATCCAATTTTTCTTTGTTCCGGAATAATAACACTCTTCTTAATTTTTCTTTCCGGAATAGTTCTTTCTTATTCCTAACTCATCCAAACAAAAATAGAGAGAATGGATATAGAACATACAAGTGTATGCAAGGCTCATACACATGATTTAATTATTGTCGCATCTCTTTAAAACTTGTGCGGAGATCTTGATAAGGGTTTAGATTGTGGCGCTGAAGACTAAGATTTCTCTCTGTTTTCATTAAATATTTCCATTGGTTAAGTTTATTCATCTCCGTCACTCTCATCTTCCTCTCTAACTCTCTCTCTCTCTCTTCAAACACACTACAGGATGTAGCCCCTTCTCACATTCCCGATCTAATGTCCCTCCCTTTGATCCATCACTTTCTCCTTCGAATGAGGGAAACCCTTGGAGGAGCACAACATCGACCGACACCTTTCTTAGTCTCATCTCTCCATCTTTGTCCTTTGGATCACTGATGCCAAATTCGCCGAGGAATGACACGGAGCAACTTCTCTCTCGCCTCTATCTCTCTTTGTTGAGCTTGAAAACTTCAGACGAAGCAAGCTCCTGCCTAGGGTTCCGCTCAAATCACGCATCTCTCTCTTTTTCTCCCAAGTTTTGGTCTTTACCACTCCAAGATCCTAAATTTCGAACAGCCCCTGAAAAACCCTAGAATTTGTTGTCAATTTTGATTCGGCATTGTCCATAGGTACAATAATTTGTCCAATTGTACGTAGGCACTGTCCCTACATGGAGATTTTTGTAGGCATATATTTCCCTATAGTTTGTAATACTATTTTGTAAAAGTTTAAGCGAAATTGAGTATGTTTTAATACAGCCAAAAGGTCACATGTTGAGCTTAATTTAATTCATAAGCATTCATTTATATGTTTTACTTGGATAACCAAGAGCTCATAGAATCAACTATCCATAGGAAGTTATTTACTTTTTTTTTATGTTCTATGCAATTGCTCTCTTCTTAGTTTTAACAAACTCACGCAATTCACAGTACTATATTGTGGTGTTTGCAAGAGCAGTAATTTGGATGAAATAAAACAAAAATTTTCAGTTACATCTCATTTACCTCTTATTTTTCATTTTATTTTGTTTGTGAGAACCTGAGGACTTACTTACAAGAATATATAATAAGGGAACACATAAATTATATTTAGTAATGACTTGGGAAATATAAAGCGAACAAATAAATTAGTCAAGGAATAAAGCAGTAAATTCGTCGGCATACGATTCATTTGGATGTATTAATTCCTCTTCACTTTAAAGTGACAACATTTTGCAAATACCCAAGATTATGGTAGTTCCTATAAATTACGTAGAATTAGGAAGAGGAATGATCTAGTTTTCGAAAATGGATGTGAACTTGGGATGGCAGATTTGTTCCATCACAATGGTTACATGTGGTGTAAGGTATTATTCATAATTAACCAAAACTTATGATAATAAAAAGCCCTCAGCTGCACTTTTGCTTATATGCTTCTCTATTGTTGCTGATATAGTGAAATAATGGCACAATTTTTTTTATTTACTAATATCTAATTTTTACAGAGGGCAGACGGTAAAAATTGCGAGAGACATGTCAATAAGAGATTAATTACCGGATTTTTTTTGGGTTCTTTAAATCATTTTGTGTTTTCTTGTGTGTTACTAGATGTTTATGTAATTGTTCTTAAGTTGCTACTACTAAATTTATTGATGGTACATTGGTATTTTGGTACACATAGAAATGTTTTGGTACAGGTGGCATAGAAATTCGTACAGTTTAGGGGAACAAAGTTAGGCCTAATAATTAACATCTCTTCAAATTGTTTATTACTATTTACATTGTGTATGGACTTTTTTGTCATTCTCGACGAACGAACGAATTTCATCGAGATGGAAATAATCCATGAGATTCATCCCTCATGAACCTGAATTCAAGTACTAAATGTCCTTTCTTTCCAATAGGCGCAAGCCCTATTGTTAATTACCTCGAAATTAACCGCGAGAACCTATGATTAAGGAATTTGAAGAATTATATGTAATAGACCAGAAAACTTATTTTTTAAATAATTTTGTATTTATGTGAGGGTTTGTACTTTTAGCTTAAACCAGACTTAATTGACAACACTTCAAAACTTATTTTTCAGCTTTAAATTTGAATTAAGGTTGGGTTTTAGTGTTTGTGTTGAGACTTTGTTTTTGCTTGAAGTGTGTTTTTTCGCTTGAAGTGATCTAAAGGAAGTTTTACGACCCATGGGGCCTTCATGGCCTTGTTGTAAGAGTTGGTTCTTAGAGTTTTGTTGGACTTTCTTATATGAACAAAAATTTTACAACCCTCGCGACATTTCATGCCTTCTTATAAGAGTTGGTTCTTGAGGCTGTGTTGGACCTTCTTGTAGCAACAAAGGTTTTAAAACTCTCGGGGCGATTCATGCCTTCTTGTGAGAATTGGTTCCTGGGCTACGTTAGGCCTTCTTGTTGGAACAAAGGTTTTACAACCCTTGGGGTGTTTCATACCTTCTTGTGAGATTTGGTTACTAGGGCGTTGTTGGCCTTCTTGTAGGAACGATTCTTATTCTTAAACATGAAGCGCACAACTTAGTTTGAGAGAGGTGAGTCTCTAGGGCTATGTTGGGCCTTCTTGTGGAAATAAAATTCTACATCCCTTGGGGTCTTTCGTGATCTTCTTGTGAGAGTTGGTTCCTAAGACTATGTTGGACTGTCTTATAGGAACAATTTCTAATCTCAAACTTAAAGAAGACAGCTTAGTCTGACAGAAAAAATTTCGATTTTGACCATGGGATTCTATCATCTTGAATTTGGGGTTTCTTTAATTTTTGGGTTTATTTTTCGCTTTCTTGACTTTAGACTTGAATTTTAGGGTTTTATTTTCGATTTTCTTTGGACTTTTGATTTTAATTTTTAGATTTGGCTTGGCTCAGGCTTAACTTGGATTTAAAATTTTTTACTTCAAAACATTTGTCTTGGTTTTATAAATTTTTGTAGATTTTCTGAATGGGATTTGGTAATTTTTTGTAGGCTTTTTGGAATTTTATGGAAATTATTTCTAGGATAAAATAGTTCAAAATTAGGAAAATGAATTTTTTTGAGTGATTTAGGTACAAGTGTATAAGTGAAACTAGTTTCTTGGGATTTTTCTATATTTATAGATATTTTTTTAGATTTTTCTGAGGTTACTACTATTTTTAATGAAAATTGATTACTGCCATCGGATGGTTTTATATCGCCGAGGGGAGCGCCTCAGCGATGGTCCTCACCCAGCGCACTTTATTTTGTACCTAAATGTTCATTTTGATAAGTACATAAAATAGAAATGTTATTAGCAAAAATGTTCATTTTATTAAGTATAAATGTTTAGTTTAGTAAGTACAAATGTTCTGTTAATTGAGTATAAATGTTGAGTTAGTTGCAATAAAAAATATAAATTTTATAAGCAAAAATATTCATTTCAATAAGTATAAATGTTGAGTTTAGTAAGAACAAATGTTCAGTTTAGTAAGTACAAATGCTCAGGTTATTACATATAAATGTTTAGTTTATTAAGTATTATTTTCAATTTTTTAATAGGTACAATGTCAAGCAAAAGGGGTCATGAACCGAACAAAAAACACATGGAAAAATAGAAAGGGGTCATGAACCGGTCCTATTCAAATTAAATTTTTTCCGACTCTGCCCCGACGCGCCTCTCTCCAAGACTGATGCAGTGACGCACGATTCTATATAATAAAACCTTTAATTGGCGCATTAAATGAACACTTTTGATTATTAAACTGAACACATTTGGTTATTAAACTGAACATTTGTAACAGACACTTGCTAGTCACAGCGATGGCGTGTGATGATTTCTTTAGCGATGGCACTTATCATTACTGATTTTTAATGGTTTTTTGAAATTTCTGCTGATTTGGAATGTTTTGGTTGGTCCACATCATTTGGATTGGGATGAGGTGGCCGCCACATATGCCTGGTGAGGTGGCAGGGAAATTTAAAGGTTTTTATGCGCTGGGCTTACTCTTATGTGACCTTTTTCCACAATTGGGCCTCTGCATTTTACCTTGGGCCTCGCTTGTTTTGCACCATGCCACCATGGTATTAAGTAATTAGTATCTACCATCCAATCAATTACCATCCACAAGCTTCAAACATGCTCTTTATGGACCCAGCGACTTGCCCAGTCTATTTATTTCGCTCTAAACCTCCTCTCTCACTCCAAATCCTAGCCCTAGTCGTAGCTAGATGAGAGAGAGGCGATTTTGCATGGAGAGGCGATTTCGCCATGGTTGAGCGTTCGCGCCGCGGCGAGGATGTCGTTCTCATCCGAAACACGTCAACGCGCCGTCTCTTTGGATCTCTCCTCTCAACAGCCAACCATTAGAGGTATCTATTGGATTTTATCCCCTCCGGATCTTCGATCTGTAGTCTTGTAGAACATCTTGGACCCTAGATCTATCAATTCTTCGTAATAATTTGTGGAAGCAACCTTTTCATTTATGTTTATGCAGAATTAGGATTTTATTATTATCAATAACTTTTCAATTTAATTTCCTTGATTTTTCAATTGATTACTCGATTTTATCTTGTCGAAGCATGCAAAACCTAACCGAAAAATAAAATTGACTAGATCTATGCTTGATTATTTCTATAGATCTTGATTGGTTTGAACTCCACATTATTAATTCTGCTCACAAGTATTTGAAGGATTAGTTAGTCATCATATGCGTTAAGTGAGTATCTCTAAGGGATCATCTTGTTTCATTATGTATTTTTTAAAAATTTCACATGACCTTAAATGATTAAATATTATTAGAGCACTTAATTAGTAATTGATCTTAATTGTATTTTGTTTTGTTTATGTTGGAATTATGCCTGGGAGGTCGACTATGGAGACTATATTTTTTATAAGGTAGTTGATGGAGAAATAACGATAGCAGAAGAAGGATCTACATATGGTTTTTATTGATTTGGAGAAAGTGATGTGTGTCTAGCTAATACCCAAAAGTGTCCTAAATTAACCGCAAGCGCACGGTAAATCGTTGGTTCAATTGGGGTCGAATCCACAAGGACGGATACACAAGTACCGGACTCACAATTTCACAAAGTCTAGATCTAGCAATTTTCAAGAGGTAAACAAACAAATTTGACTTAACAATTACTAAAAATAAAGGCTAACAACAAACAAGAGAAAAACAAGATATTTTTGTGGATAATTTGGTTGTAATTTGGTATAAAAATGTCCTAGGGGTTCAGTTTCAACCTTGGTTAGGCCATGGGCTGTCAGCGCTTGTCACTCTCGTGCCGAATCGCTGACCAGTGCGGGCCAGAGAGCCCTGTGCGACCGCACAGCCCATGGTTAGTGCCGGATTGATGCGATAAGTTGATTTCTAACTTGTATGGGACAGGTCTAGCCGTACCTAAACTCTTGAACCTCAACTCTCGTAATGTTGGTCACAATATTTGGTGCGGAACCTAGCTTTAAGTCCCCATTAGGTTAATTAACCCTCAACTCTCGTAATGTTGGCTTAATTATCCTAAGTCTATTTGTTGATTCACAAAGGCATCTACTAGACTCTCGCCTAAGTAGAAACTTGTCCCTTTTGAGGCTTAAGTTGGTCACCTCTCGTTTCCTAACCTACCTTGGTTACCTACTTGGTTCAATTAAACAATCTACACCTTTAGCCTAAATTAGGTGTGGCCATTCACCTAAAAGGAGGTTCAATTGGTCAATTAAACACAAACAAGCATATTCATTCAACAATCAAGCAAATAGTACACAATAGAAACCAAATATCACATCAATTCAATAAACCTAACCTTGGTTTCCACTAAGTCCCTAGAACATGTCTAAATCTAGCCTAACATAGTGGTAAAACAAGCAAACAAAGTAAATAAATGCAAAGATACAATCTCCATGCTAAACCAAGTTAAAAGGGAAGGCAAAGTGCCCATTTTCAAGCCCGATCGACTTCTGGACCAGCAAAGGAGGTGCTTGAGCGGAATGGTGACGTGTAGAAGGTCGAGATGGCAAGATCCGAGGCGGTAGAGGAGCAGTGCGGTCGCACGGGCTGGCTGTGCGGCAGCACGGGAGGTCGAATGGTGGAAAATGGAAAGGAAAGGGTTGGTTTCTGCTACGGCGCCACCTTGGATTGAGGTGGAAAAAGAGATGCCCGAGATGAGGCGATTGGGGCGCCTTATATAGGGGGTTTGGTAGGGTTTGGAGGTTGGTGCGGTTGGATAGAAGCCTATTCGGTCGTACCGAAGTCGCTGGACCAGGCATGAGTCGGATTCGGCCGAAATGAGTCCGAATTGATGCTGTGCGGTCGCACCACATTCCTGTGCGGTCGCACCAAGGTAACAGGACCAGGATGGAACCAGGATGGTCTGTGCGGTCGTACGGGCAGGCGGTGCGGCCGCACAGGGTCTTCTGAAACTTGGTTCGTGTGCCGTTTCGTGCCGAAATGCATTGTTTTCGCTGCGACTTGGCTCCAAACTCCTACAAAACCAAAACGAAACCCATGCAGTACCAAATTTCTACAAAACACACTAAAATCAAACAAAATCAAACAAAATCAAGGGTTTTGAGTTATAATTTAGGTAAAAGTCCGGCCTAAAACCATATATAAATATGTGACATCAGAAAGCATACGACAAAGTTCCAAGAAAAGTCATGTGGTGGGCACTGAAAAAGAAGAAAGTCCTCACCAAGTATATTATTCTCATCCAAGACATGTATGATGGTGTTGTTACTTGAATCAGGACATGTGATTGTGTGACTAGCGACTTTCCTATTAAAATAGGACTACATCAGGGATCAGCATTGAGCCCATATATTTTTGCCTTAGTGATGAATGAGATCACGAAGGATACACAGATAGAGATTCCTTGGTGTATGCTCTTTGTTGATGATGTAGTGCTAGTCGATGAGAGTAGGACGGGGGTCGATAGTAAATTAGAGTTTGGGAGACAAACTCTAGAATCCAAAGGTTTTAGACTTAGTAGAACTAAGACGAAATATATGAGGTGTGAGTTTAGTGGGGTACTACCAGAAGATGGAAATGTTTGTTTAGACGGACAGGTAGTACCTATGAAAGACACCTTCCGATATTTGGGGTCGATGCTGCAGAGCGATGGCGAGATAGATGAAGATGTTAGTCATAGGATAAGAGCATGATGTGACAAATGGTGGCAAGCATCAGGCGTCTTATGTTAGAGATATGTCCTAGAAGCCAATCAGTTGGTGGCTATTATATTAGTTTATGTTATTAATGATGCTTGATCATTTGTTCCTAGAGTTTATTGTTGACAGATCATTCAGGTTGAGGATCTGAATTGTAGATCTCTGTGGATCATTCGTCAGAATGACAATGATATCTCTAAAGAGTCTATAATCTTGATAATTAACAAGGAACATTAATTATCATATAAGATTAGTATGCAAGTTAAGTGATGATTAAGTTCTACAAATCATGGGTAAGGAGTTACCGACTTAATTGCATATGTATATGTTACTGGAACATAGTACAGGACATGACCCAATGAAATAAATATATGGATTGTGTTATGTGTCATTATTTATTTCATACGTGTTTGATTCCGAGTTTGAGATGGTTCAGTTTTTCCACATGAGGATAGGTTCTATAAATATCGTCTAACGCTGATTCCTGATAAGGGCTGCTATACGGACTTTATTTATGTTCTCTTGAATTGTGGGGGGAGAAACTGGTCATCAAGACAACCGTATGTCCCTCATTAGTTCACCTAGTGAGTGATGATATCTACTGGGCCCCTTGATGGAGTTGGATCGTATGCGCGCAACTAGGCGATCAACTCTAGATCAAGAAACGTATAATCTGCAAGAATGACACATTCCTATCTTGGATTATACAAGGATATCATGTGACATAGGAATCAAAACAATAAGATATTTTTTCTTATGCAGGATTGAAGTACTGTATTGATACAGTATTTATTTATGCGAATTGGGAATCATAACGTGTTGCTAGTTACCGCTTATGATTAATGGAAATAAATGGTGATTTATTTTCCATGGCCAACATAGCATAAATCCTCAAAGGGTCACACAAATAGGACTTTAACCATACGTGCATTATTTGTTTATTTGCAGTAGCGAGTACTGCGAATATATGATAAGTTGATTAATTAATTATATACCGTTATGAACCGTTATAATTAATTAACTCAAATGGATCATATAGAAATAATATAATGCATATGCTAATTCCAAATTAATTATTAATATGTTAATAATTAAGTTAGTTCAATGCATATTTATTATACTGAGCTAATTGGCCTTTTAGTTAATCAGTTAACTGAAAGTCCGATATGAGACGAATTAAAGGAGTGATTTAATGGGCCATTATATCATGTGGCCTGGCCCACATGAGGGCTGAAAATTTCAGCCATGATAGGGGCAATTTCGTCCAGGAGAAAATAGGAAGAGAGAAATCTAATTATAGAAACGTTCTATATATATATTGATTGTTTCTTTGGGAATAAGTCAAGGAAAAACCCTAATTTCCTCTCTCCTCTCTCTTGGCCGCACTGTTCACTATTCACGGTTACTGTTCATAGTGGAGAAAATCGGTTTCTCCATTTTCTAACCTCTTAATTCCATCTCTAGCTCATGCGTTGAGCGATTCTCCTTCCAGTTAAACAGTTAATCGTGCGAAGGAAATCAAAAGGGAATTAGCTATCGTCTCGGACAAGCTAGCACTTGTCTTGAGACTTTGGTTAATCTTCTTGGTGGACTCGAGGCAACCGGAGGCAGTCAAGAGGGTGACGAGCACGCCACCGACTCCAAGAGATTGGATTCGAGCCTTCCGAATACGGTTTCGGAAGAGGTAACCTCCTACGCTTCTCCTTTTATATGTTAAATGACTTGAATAACTAGATCCGTTTTTCGTGCGTGTTAATTACTTGTTAAATGTTAATAAAAATTAAAATTGCACATGGACTTGAGTTCCTAACAGTGGTATCAGAGCGCTGGTCGTTATTCAAGTTTTTTAACATTTTAAATCGAGAAATTAGTAATTAACAAAGTTAATTAGTGATGTGTGTGCTTGCTGTTCTGGAAAAAGCTATTTTTCTGTATTGTTGCTTGTTTTTCGTAATGTAAATTTCTCTGGAATTTTTTCTCTCTTACTGGAGGTTGTAGATCTTTGAGTCTTGATTCTTTTGGCGCTGGTTTCACTATTTTATAAGTAGTTATGAATTTTTAGTGAATTAAACGGTAACGGTGTGCAGATCTGCCGTTCTGCTGCACAGTTCTGTTTGTATGGCAAAAAGGACGTATTTTTGAAAAATATCTATCTGTAATCTTTGGCTAGGGTTAATCTAGACTTGATACTCTTTCTGGATATGTGTAATTTGTTACCTGTTTCGGATTTTATATGGATGTTCAAGTATGGAAAGAATCGAAGTCGTCAGATCTGTTTTTCTGAACAAGCTGGTTTTTTTAAAAAACTAAATTTATTGAAGGACTTTCATAGAAAAGTGTTTGAATAGAGTTGTTCAACTTCGAATTAGAATTCTGTGAAAATTAGTTTCATAATTTTTCTTTAAGGTTTGATGCTTCAACTAGGTCAAATGGTTTCAGTCGTCAGTCTGTTTCAGAACAGGGCTTCTTGTTTGTTTGCCGTTTAACTCGATGATTTTGAATAGACCTTAGTATTTTTCTTTTTATGGAATGATAACCTAGTATGTAAAGTATTTTTCTATGTAAATTGTTTGCTTGAAAAATATCAAGGGGGTGATCACACAGACCGAAAGGTTGAAGCCAAAACAGAATTTTCTCTAACGGCACTTCGCGCGCTGTCTGGGATTTTGTCTTTTTTTGTTTCTCCCTGATGGTAGCTGATCTCTCCTTGAAATTTTTATTGGTAGTGACACTCATTGTAAGGAGCTCTCTGGATTTATTTCGGAATTTTTGGTGACCGAAAAATATCGGATTTTATCGGGTCCCAAATTGCTTATTTTAATTAGTTAAAATATATTCTAATTAATCAAATTAGTTGAAATGTTAATTAGAACACTCCTTAAATACCCTCCTTTCTGTTTTTGATTTGTTGATTAAATTTCAAAGGTTTAAACAAGTCGTTGTAATGTTAAACCTATTTGCATTTGGAAAAACGAGCGACAAGCATACACAAAGATTCTAATTAATGAAGTTAATTAAAAACTAGTGGAACATGTATATTGTATATGTGCTAACTCGTTTTTGTAGGAGGATCGTGGGTTTAGTATGGCTCAAGATTCCAATGCCTTGTCGTTTGTAAATGAATGCATGTGTGAATGTGTGTAATGCGGCCTTTTGTGCCATTAATTAATTTTGATTAATTTTAATGTAACTTGTGAGGCTTGCATGCCCCTAAGGCCTAGGAGGGAATTAGGATTTTTTCACATGTATTTATTTCCATTAATTATAGGATATAATCATTATAATTAGTGGAAGGGTTTGAATTAGATTAGTCTTGCTACATGGAGATGCAGCGAAGATTAATATGCAAGCTGGAGCCATACAAACCCACAACAATGGTTGTGACTTGAGATGCTTATTATGTGATTGTTTGCATACTATGAAATGTCATAGGATAGGTATGGGTGTATGCTGACACGACCACCAAACAAAGTCGCATAATGATTGTCCCAATTAATTTGATTAAGTCGACCGTCCTCCTTCTCTCTATCCCCTTCACGTCGCTTGCCTTCTCATGGCGCGGTCCGCCCAAGCGGACGTCATAGTTGTCATGCGATAGTCGGGGTACAAATAAATGGATTTGTTAGGAGCAAATAAAGAGATGTTGCTTATCGATGGACCCAACTAGAGTTTGGACATCGGGGCGATGTTTGTAAATATATAGATATTCACAAACCAAGAGTCATATGGTTGATATGATTGGTTGGAGAACCTACCTTGTCTAGTTAAGTAGGGTGACGTGCCATAGCAGGCTTTACTTGATGAAAACGGGGATCTTGGAAAACCAACTACATTTGGGACATTAAATAAATGTAGTGGGAGTTTTGTTTATTGTTATAAATAAAACATTGCATAAACTAAATGACCTTAAATTGGAATTGTTATAGATACTAAATGTATTAATTTCGTTGCGATCAATCTTTGAATTTGAACTATCTCGTTTCTAAAGGTATTTACTTGGAGAAGTAATATCGATTCCTAAGACATGTTCTTGGCGAAAAGAAACTTGAGCATATTTATTCCAAAAATATTTCTCAACTTCCGAAACGTAGAATCGCGATGATTGATTAGCTTTTACGAAAAGTTATTCAATAAAGCGGATGCCGATATTCTCATTTTAGGATTTCTAGACCTTTGGATTATAGAATTCATACGGACTAGATATGACTCCTACGCTTGCATTCACTTACTCAAGAAGGAGTTCTTAGAGAAAGTAGATGTTGAGTCAATAATTTATGATCGAGTAATGGAGCATGAATTAAGTAAGAGAGACTTCTTTTGAGAAGGTACATGAAGGTTCCAATGGCTTACGAACCGAAAGGTTTGAGTAGCTATTTGGCAACTAGAGATATTAGATCCCCGATATCAAGGACTGTTGATATTGTCATGCTATCTCTTCCTAATTAAATGAAAGAAATGATGTTACATTTCGCAAACTTGTTTGTGCAAATAGTAATTAGCTAAGTATTTAAGAAATACTTCGCTTAAGTTTGAGTTGAGACTTCGAGACCCTCAATTGTGAACATGTGTCACATGAGATGTTTCATTTGTCATTTATGGAGGCATTTGAAAGATTGTCCGAAGTACCATGATTATTGTGTGGAAATGTTCTAAACTTTCGAAAGTATTTGTCGTTCAAATTATCTCGCTATCTCTAAATTCATACCAGTAACTTAGTACTAGTTCATATGCTCGCATTTAATGAAATGTGTAGGCAATGAAGAGTGAGAGAAAGCTCGAGATTAGTAAAGTAAACTTCGTATAAGGATATGGCTTATTCGTTTAAGCCACTACCATTGGATACGTAGAGTTGTCTTTACTTATATGAACTGTAGGTCGAGTACCTCGTTCCTTACATCCTAAAACTTTATCTCCATTTCATATAGATGATGGATGATTACGTTTTGTAAAAGACAAGCGATGTTCTTTTATTATGGATTTGTTTATATGATTTCATGTCTATTGCTTGAATATGCTTGAAATAGATAAACGAGTTTTGAATGACAAATAGGATGCGTAAGACTTCACATAAAGTGTTCGACTTTCATGTGAAATGACCGCTTAGTCATACATAAACGAAAATCGCATTATGAGAGTCTACATAGCGTGGAACTCATGGCTCAATTCGATTTCGAATCAATAGAGATATGCGAATCATGTTTGTTAGATGACAAAAGCACATTTGACCTATAAAGGTTCAAGGACAAGTAACTTGATTAGGACTTATACATGTCGATGTATGTAGACCTATAAGTACTTGTGTACTGAAAGGTTATTGAGACTTTACCACTTAGCCAACGATCAAAGTATAGATATTAACGTATCTATTTGATAAGGTATGAGTGTGAACTTTTTGACTAGTTCAAAGGAGTTCAAGTGTGAAGTTAAGAGACCGTTCAAGAAAAGAAAAGTCTTACAATTGATCATGGTGAATAGTTAAGTCATATGATTTGAGATATTATCTAAAGAGTGTGAAAGTCGTTTCATAACTCACTCTATGAGGAACATTGTGAAAATAGTGTGTCCAAGAATGAAGGTATCGAACACTATTTGATATCGTTCGATCGATAATAAATCAAATTGACTTATTTGACTCATATTAGAGACTTATGCTTGAAGACAATATTGTTTACACTGAATAATGTTCCATCGAAGTCTATTGAGAAAGATATCTTACGAGATTTGATCTCTAAGTACATTATTTCTCAAGATTTGGTGTTAAGAAGCTTATTTCAAGGTTTGTTGATTAATAAGCTTTGACCCAAATAGGACGCTTAATATTTTGTAGGATGCCTAAACTAATCGAAAGGTACTACTTCTACGAACATGGTAAGAACAATCTAGTTGTTGCTCATCATGACATAGTCTTGGAGAATAACGTTCTCAAGATAAAGTAGTGGGAGTAAGGTGAGCATAAATGAGTTTATGTGTCACTACAAGAAGTATCCTTTATGGAAAACTTGTTACTCCATACATGGTGCTTAGTGGGAGTTGAGCGAAACTTCATTCACAAGTCGTTGTGAAAGGAAGAAGTTCTTTAGCACGCTCGCTTCTAATGATGACTTAAACATCTCACGAGCTGATGATGTTTGAGAAACTCAGTACATACGAGGATCGAGAACTTATTCTACAAATCGTTGTGGAAGATGTTCATGAACCTCGAGCACTAATCCTACAAAAGGTCAACGAAAGTGATTGTCTAACCGAAAGGTGCATAGACATCACGACATCCTCGTACCTGGCATATGAGGATCCGTTGATAATTAAAGAACTGATGGAAGAACCCGATTCCACAAGTATGTTTTGAACCCATGTGATCTTTAAGTGCAATCCATGTGTAACAACAAGGTATGGACCTTTGTTGATGTTCATGAAGGAGCAATCCGTCAAGAACATTCAGATCTTTAAAGGAAAGATTGACATGGATGGCAAGTCAACTATGTACAAAGCACAGCTTCACGCTTGTGGCTATGTCTAAGTCGATGACGAGTTGACTATGTACAAAGCATGGTTTCTCACTTGTAGCTATTTATAAGTCAGTCAATAAAGATCATTCTAGCAATAGTTGCATTTCATATATATTGATATATGGAAAGGTACATCAAAACCGCCTTCATTGATTGAATGAAAAAAGATGTGTATTTGACACAAATCGAGGTCTTGATTGATGTATTGCTATAAACATATGCGTACTTCAAGGATCCATTAGTGGATCGAAGAGAGTACTGTGGAATAAATATTTTGACAAGGAAGTCAAGGAGTTGATCTTCGTCAAAAGTATCTTGTATAGACAAGATATTCAGTGGGAGCATAATTGTGTCATCTATATTGTACAAGATAACTGGATATTAATTGGGAAATAACATTGATTAAATGAATATTGTCAAGATCTCATTGAAGAATGATTTTTTGGGCAAGATCACCTAAATCCTAGGAAACAAAATCTATGGAGATAGATTATGATGGATGTTAGGTTTCGACGAATGTGCATATAATGACGAAGAGTTCTAGAAACATGAAAGTTGGACTTTATGTCGAATCGCGTCATATGGTATATAACTTGAGTTTAACTCGGTTTATTGCAACTCAATTCGAGAAGAAGTGCGTGAAACAGTTCAAGCATTCTTTCATTATGAGTTTCATAATATACGCCATACTTATGCGCATGCCCCAATGTGTAGTATCCAAGAAGTATGACAAACAGTTGTCAAATGGATACAAGAGACACGCATTTGGACAATAATCAAAGGATATTCTCTAGTACCTTATAAGAAAGAGAGATATTTTTCATCTATGATGAAAAAGAGCTCGTGTAAGTTGTTACACTAATGCCAGATTTCGAAAGATTGATGTAATCACAATTGAGCTACATATTTTACTTAAAGGTGGTGTTGTAAGTTTAAAAAGTGTTCTAAATGGGATATTACAACCGTTTCCGTCACCAAAGCAAAATAGATAGCAACTTGTGAAGCAACGAAAGAGAATAGTTTGGATCAAGATGTTCTCAGTCAAGCTGATATGATTCTATGCATCTCGAACCATAGCTTAGTCTTGAAGAACCCAATATCTGATTGGTGATCCAACTATGATCTATGACAGTATCACTTGATCTCATATGATGATGATCAAGACTATATATATAGGAGTATATATATGTGTAGGTTCAACCAAAAGTGGATAGTTTCGCAAACACAGCGAAGACTCTGACATAACCTTTACCTTAAGCAGTATACGAGATGCTATTGAGCATCCATGCGTAATGGACGTGTGAGTAACTGGCTGTAAGCGTATTATTTCTTTTGAGGTTCGAGACATGTATATATGTAGATATATGACATCGTTCTCAATTATTCACTGGCTAGAAGTCACTATTGATTGACTCTAGGCCAAGTGGGAGATTGTTAGAGATATGTCCTAGAAGCCAATCAGTTGGTGGCTATTATATTAGTTTATGTTATTAATGATGCTTGATCATTTGTTCCTAGAGTTTATTGTTGACAGATCATTCAGGTTGAGGATCTGAATTGTAGATCTCTGTGGATCATTCGTCAGAATGACAATGATATCTCTAAAGAGTCTATAATCTTGATAATTAACAAGGAACATTAATTATCATATAAGATTAGTATGCAAGTTAAGTGATGATTAAGTTCTACAAATCATAGGTAAGGAGTTACCGACTTAATTGCATATGTATATGTTACTGGAACATAGTACAGGACATGACCCAATGAAATAAATATATGGATTGTGTTATGTGTCATTATTTATTTCATACGTGTTTGATTCCGAGTTTGAGATGGTTCAGTTTTTCCACATGAGGATAGGTTCTATAAATATCGTCTAACGCTGATTTCTGATAAGGGCTGCTATACGGACTTTATTTATGTTCTCTTGAATTGTGGGGGGAGAAACTGGTCATCAAGACAACCGTATGTCCCTCATTAGTTCACCTAGTGAGTGATGATATCTACTGGGCCCCTTGATGGAGTTGGATCGTATGCGCGCAACTAGGCGATCAACTCTAGATCAAGAAACGTATAATCTGCAAGAATGACACATTCCTATCTTGGATTATACAAGGATATCATGTGACATAGGAATCAAAACAATAAGATATTTTTTCTTATGCAGGATTGAAGTACTGTATTGATACAGTATTTATTTATGCGAATTGGGAATCATAACGTGTTGCTAGTTACCGCTTATGATTAATGGAAATAAATGGTGATTTATTTTCCATGGCCAACATAGCATAAATCCTCAAAGGGTCACACAAATAGGACTTTAACCATACGTGCATTATTTGTTTATTTGCAGTAGCGAGTACTGCGAATATATGATAAGTTGATTAATTAATTATATACCGTTATGAACCGTTATAATTAATTAACTCAAATGGATCATATAGAAATAATATAATGCATATGCTAATTCCAAATTAATTATTAATATGTTAATAATTAAGTTAGTTCAATGCATATTTATTATACTGAGCTAATTGGCCTTTTAGTTAATCAGTTAACTGAAAGTCCGATATGAGACGAATTAAAGGAGTGATTTAATGGGCCATTATATCATGTGGCCTGGCCCACATGAGGGCTGAAAATTTCAGCCATGATAGGGGCAATTTCGTCCAGGAGAAAATAGGAAGAGAGAAATCTAATTATAGAAACGTTCTATATATATATTGATTGTTTCTTTGGGAATAAGTCAAGGAAAAACCCTAATTTCCTCTCTCCTCTCTCTTGGCCGCACTGTTCACTATTCACGGTTACTGTTCATAGTGGAGAAAATCGGTTTCTCCATTTTCTAACCTCTTAATTCCATCTCTAGTTCATGCGTTGAGCGATTCTCCTTCCAGTTAAACAGTTAATCGTGCGAAGGAAATCAAAAGGGAATTAGCTATCGTCTCGGACAAGCTAGCACTTGTCTTGAGACTTTGGTTAATCTTCTAGGTGGACTCGAGGAAACCGGAGGCAGTCAAGAGGGTGACGAGCACGCCACCGACTCCAAGAGATTGGATTCGAGCCTTCCGAATACGATTTCGGAAGAGGTAACCTCCTACGCTTCTCCTTTTATATGTTAAATGACTTGAATAACTAGATCCGTTTTTCGTGCGTGTTAATTACTTGTTAAATGTTAATAAAAATTAAAATTACACATGGACTTGAGTTCCTAACATCTTATGCGATAAGAAAGTCCCATAGAAGCTAAAAGACAAGTTTTATAGGATAGCGATTAGACCTACGATGCTGTATGGCGCAGAATATTGGACTACTAAAAGATGACATGTCCAGAAGATGAGTGTAGGTGAGATGCGTATGTTGCGGTGGATTTGCGGTCACACGAGGAGAGACCGGATTAAAAATGATGACATACGGGATATAGTTGGGGTTGCACCGATAGAGGAGAAGCTAATCCAATATCATTTGAGATAGTTTGAACATATCCAACGCAGACCTCCGGAGGCACCACTGCGTAGCGGAATTCTTAATCATTTCGAAAACACACGGAGAGGTAGAGGGAGACCAAGATTGACATGGGATGAAGCCGTGAAATGAAACCTTAAAGAATTGAACATCTCCAAGGAGTTGGCAACTGATAGGAGCGCTTGGAAGTTAGATTATCATGTACCGGAGCCATGACATAGGAACCTAGGGGTAGGAGCGATGCCATTGGTTTGTAGGTCACTTTATTAGATTTTGGTTGAGTTGTAAGTTTCTACTATTACTGTTATTATTATATATATTATTAGTAGTATTGCTATTATTAATATTATTTCTATTACTACTATTATTGATCCTGCATGTGGTCTAATAACTCAGGTGGTACGAGCACTAGGCTCTCTTCTAGGAGGTCCAGGGTTCAATCCCACATGCTTGCAATAGGCTTGGCGAGCCAGTGTATGAATTCAGCCATATATACAAGAAATAACGAGGGTCGGGGTACGTGTCATTTCTAGCCTACCCAACTTATTTGGGACAAAAGGCTCTGACTCTTTTCGTGGATCCTTTTCTTTTTGGGTTTCTTTTCTAGCCTACCCTAACTTGTTTGGGACAAAAGGCTTAGTTGTTGTGTAGGAATTACATGAGAGGGTGAGAAGAGTATTGCGGAAGGAATCGAAGGAGGAGTTGAGGAATTATGTTAGCTCGTAGTGGTTAAAACTGTGTAGGATTTTTATTATTATTAATAAATGTTATTATTAATAGAATTGTTCAGTTTGTTGAAATAATAGATATTATTCTTAATAAAAAAACATCCAACCCATTCAATAGTTTTACATAACGTGCAAAACGAGCACAAAAACAGAGTTGCATTAATCGTTTCGTGAGGAGACGAAAATTTTTTTGCTTTTTCGTTTTGCATTTCATTTTTTTAATGCAAGAAGTTTTTGTTGCGTGATCGTTGCGTTCAAAATGACGATCAAAACGGTAGAGATCGTTTAATCGTTTCTCACATCTTATATACTGAAAATATGTAAACAAATATCATGCTATATACTGAAAATATGTAAACAAATATCATGCTAAATAATGAAAATATTCCAGCAATAAGAATACACATCCTATACATAGACTTTCACGGCACTCTTAGTCTCATTTTCATACATAATTTTTCATAATTTCACAGCTCCAGTTCTCCCAAAGCCTGAAAACAATCAACTCTAGAGCTGAAGAGAGGAAGAATGGAAGATCCTCGACTGGATGCCACAAAACCTGAAAAAACAACAAAATTAAAGGGAATAAACTGCGTAGAGCAAAAATAAAAAATAATAAAAAAAAAAAATCGTTTGATATGGCTTTATCTTACTATTCTTGCTAATTTTAAAATTTATTATAGAAGTCAGCAATAATTAGTATCATAATATGATTAAACTGCTGTCTAAATATTGTAAAACAACAAAAGAGCACAGTCATGTATGGAGCATAGTATAAATTAAATCACTGTATAGTCCTTTTGCTTCTTCCATTCTGTAATCTCTGATTACAAGCATCAGAATAAATTCATACATAGAATAGCATTGTATTAAGCTGGTACCAAGTTGGTACCTACTTTATTGAACTCCTACAAATAATGTGAAAGCATTGTGTTAAGCTGGTACCAAGTGAAGCATCAGATTAAATGCGTACTAGTAAATAATGTGATTAGAAGCATCAGATTAAATGCATACCAGTAAATAGAAAAGCATTGTATTAAGCTGGCAAGTTGGTACCTACTTTATTGAACTCCTACAAATTCATACAAACCCCAACCAAGGCTGCAAGCAAAAAAGAAAAAAAAAAAAAACTGAAAAATCAAGTCGAAATTTCAGTAAAAAAGGGCAGTATTCAATACTCAAGGAGAAACAGCAATATGTAAAGTTCTATACTAGTATACTTACAATCAATCACTGCCCACAGGTTTAGAAATAAAGAAAAGAAGAAAACAACTTTGTCAAAAGAAAAAAAAAAAACCTTGAGGAAAAGCCAGTCACAAAAAAATTAAACTGATTAGATACTCTCATCTTTTTACACTTATTAATTACTTTCTTATACTTGTTATTTATTTCCTTGTTATTATTAGTTACTCTCTTAAATGAACTACGTATTTAAATTTATTATGTAGTTTCTTGTTCCTATTAATTACACCATTATACTGATTGTTTAGTCCTTTATAGTTATTCAGTTACTCTTAAACCGTAGCAGGATCATATCTAAACGTCTCTTCATTTCTCATGAACTAATGATTCCAATCCACAGTAAGAAAGTGAAAGAAGAAAGGAAAAGGTTGTGGGGTGCAGGAATGGAAGGAGGTGAGAGGGAGAAGGGGCGCTCAAGAAAATAGAGGCCATAGGAGAGAGAATTATGCAAGTGGACAGAGAGGGAAAGGGGAGGCGCAGCTAGCGTGTGTAGCTGATTGCATGATTGCACAGAAATCTGATTGCGTAAAGAATTCTCTTAGCGCCTATTTGGACATGAACAAAATGGACTGTAGTAGGCCTACGAAGTATTTGTTCGTGTTGTATTTGCTCGCAATAGTTCTTTTTGGAGTGGGCTCATTAACCAAATAAGTTATGTTCTCTTTTGGACGGCAGGATTGCAATTTTTTTTAAGAAACATCAGAGGACAAACAGTAATATACATTTTCTGCAAAAGGGAAATAACCAACACTGTGCTTTTAGGCCCAAAAAGTTACACTAGTAGGAATTAATTTGTAGATGTGTTGTCGAATAATTGGACCGCTTGAGTGTCTCTGCGATAACTAAAATTGGTGATGCGTGCAACAGAAAAAGATGGGAACGATATAAGATGCATGCGCAGCAGAGAAGAAAATAGCCAGAGTGCGAGAAAATTGTTTATAGCTAGAAGTGCCCTCATTTTCGGGACAATTGTTTATAGAATGAATATAACAACATTCAGGATTGTTCTCGATGCAGATAAAAATGAAGAGCCCTGATTTTTCGGGGGCACGTACTCGTCGTCCTTGGATCGGCACCACACCACTCTACTCACTGAGAATATCTTTGAACTGATCCAAATGCTCAACAAGGTAATGTTCAAACTTAAACCTCATGGTACGTCCACGTCCCGATTTCAGTGTACCTAATTTGGAACCAATGCATTTTTATACAAAAATTAGTGGTCATCGGATTTTTTTTTGTGGACAAGAGGTCATAGAGGATCTGAGTTTAGTAGTTTACAGCTGGAATTCATTTTGGGTTAGTTTGATATTTTGTTTGGCATTTGATTAGTAAGTAGTGACTAAACAAAATTGCACAAAAATGCAAGAGAAAAGGCAGTTGTGTAATATAGCAACTAAATGGATATTTGCTATTAAGGGATAATATTGTAGGCAATTATCATTATATTTTGAGATTTTGATTTTTGTTTTTTTACTCGTGAAAGAAAAAGTGTGCTAATATCATTACTTTTTCCATCATATATAATCAGGGTTAGTCCTTCGAAGACTCCGGTGCGGCCACCCATACCAAGAGCAACAAGTCACTAAACTGTCATCAGAAGTATCTTCAATCATGCAGCTGCATGTTGTGCTGGAATGAGCTGTTTAATCTTATTTCTTTTGATCTTCTTCCCCTCTATTAACTTTTGAGAAGGGATGATGATTGTGTTATTGTAATCTTGTTTTGCATATTAATTGTAATGTATAATTTTAGGGTTATTAATTGTAATATATATTGAATATTAAGTTTAAGCATTTGGTTGGATTGTCTGTTCTCCATGATATTTTCAAATCAAAGTTGAGTTTGTTTCAATTTTCATTGTTTATTATTCAATGGAGTTAAGTTGAAAGTTCTATTTGTTTATTAGTTTTGTTTACATTCTTATGTATGTGATGCCAGTGATTGGTTTTCTTATACAATAACCAAATGATTGGAATACATTAATTGGTGCAAAGAGAAGCCATAGCAACTCAGGATTTCTATAGTGAAGCCATAACAACTTTTGACATTAAATTGGATTTCTATAGTGAAGCACAAGTGCTGTGAATTGCCCAGTCCTTTGCTTTTGAAGATGGCCATAAAACACACGAATCAGTATTTTGTCAATGCCACACTGTTTTCACTGATTTATTCTCAATAAAACACATAAAACAGACCCACTGATTTATCCAAAAGTTTAATTTATTCTCAATAAAACACAGTATTATTCACTGTTTCCACTGTTTTCATGGCCATAAAACACATAAAGCATGGCAGTAAAAAAAAATAAAAATTCTGAAAGTACTGAAGCAGTATTTGGTCGATACTGATTTATTCTCAATAAAGAGTATAGAATCAGATAAGTACAGTATTGTGGCTTCTCCACTAGACTGGTTAAATCCAAACTGACCCATCTTGTGAGGGAGTCATATCCTACTATCCTGCAAGGACGGGAAAGAGAAACAACACTAGACCGCTCGTTTGAGCGCCAGAAACGATTGGGAACGAAGACGAAACGATCGGCGAGACGGCGATGAAAAAGTTGAGGTTGCACGTCAGAAAGGATACGATTTCATATAACTTTAAGCGCGTTTTTTCTTTTTTTTTTATGGTTTTTTAATGGAGAAGGAGATCCTACCATCCGTTCTCCATGGATGCTCCAGATTACAAGTGTTTAAAAAAAACATGCAGATGATACGACTTCAGGTACAACTTGTACTGAACCATGTAAAAATCTTTGATCTCTTGTGTGATTTATCTTCTTTACATTTTTTATAAGGGCTGGACCCAGTTTGACTCGGCCCATTGGCGCAGGTCATGGATCGTAGGTAGGCTTCATTTTTATCTCCAGAAAAGATTGTTACTATGTAAAGTCTTTCACATCTGATACCATCTGATTGGATGTCGATCCACATCTGACTGCCAACTAAATATTTTTACTAAAAATTAAGGGTAAAGCCCTCACATTTAATTGAAATTAATTAAATTACACAAAAGTTGCAATTAGCCAGAGGGAAATAAAAATAAGAAAAGAAAGAAAATTAAAAAACAAACGAGCAAATACAAAAGGTATTAAAGTAGCAGAGAAACTAAGTTGAACTATAAAAGGGGAGTCAAATCTTGGATTAAGAAAGGAAAATTCCAAAATGACCTCTTGCACAAATAAGGGAATTCCCTTTTAAGAAATCAGAATCTTTGAAGATGCGTGTGCATCTTTCACGCCAGAGAATGAAAAATGCAATGGCAAGGCAAGACTGCCAACTAATTTTAAAAGTTAATGATCCACAATCTAGTTTAATCTTATAAATATCATTTCAAACTATATTGTACCTACACCGAATTGACCTGCACAGCAATTAATTCAATACTCGAACCAGTTCACACAATCTAGTTTAATCTAAACAGATACTTGTATTGAAGATTCGTATAGGCTAAGAATATAATTACAATTTTGCAATCATATTTGAAAATAACATCTATTTACAAATTAGATCTAAGTGAAGATCTACCACCTCATTTGTAGAGACGATGCCGCAAGTCGAATATGGTGCCAATCATTTCTATATGAACGGGTCATCTATAACAGTTTTATTAAAACCCGTTAGAAAAATGTCAGAGAAAGCACGCAGAAAAAGAAAAAACTAATCTGTAACGGTTTTTCTAAAATAACCGTTACAATTTTCCCATCACCAAAAAAAAAAAAACTGTCAGCCCTATATAAAAACCGTTACAAAATCTTTTGTAATTTATAACGGTTTTTATATAAAAACCGTTACATAACATAATTTTCAAATCTATAACGATTTTTTTCTAAAATCCGTTACAGTTTCGGATAAAAATTAGGGCTATAGATCCCCTTTCCTATTTTTTTATCTCCCGATCGACCCAGCCCCTCTCCCACGGAATCACATCCTCTGTCAACCTTAGAAGGTTGGTAGAGTGCCAACCTCTGATCTGAACCGTTAGATCTCATCTCAACGGTTAAGGGAGCCCTGTGCATGTAACTAGATTGATAGGCCCGAAAAATTTTAACTGTCGAGATTAAATCGAATGGCTCGGATCAAAAGTTAGCACTCCACCAACCTCTCCCACCTGTCACTTCATTTCAGTTTTTTCTTCCCACCTCCCTCAATCTCTCCGCCGCCTCCAACTCCGACACCACCCCACCTGCGAACTCAACCTCCTCGATCTCTTCACGAGCTCCGCAGATCTAACCGCCGTCACTTCCTCTTTGCCTCGCCTTGATTGTCTCCTCTCTTGCGCCTCACTGCGTGCTCCACCCCTCTTCACCACACCGACAAGAGATCACCACCACTACTCCGAACACCCTCAAACTTCGCCGCTAACCTCTTCTTTCCTTCTCTTCTCTCTCTATTCTACAAACCCTAGAACTGGTTTTTCACTAGTAAATGTTGCCGTGATCTGCCGTGACTTCGCGGTTCTATTGCTCTACCGATCAATGGCCACCACCTCTGCCAATCCTTTCTAGAAGATCCAAATCCAGAACGATTATATCGTGATCATTCTAATTTATTTGATTGTTCGTTTAATTTCAGCATTGGTGTAGGTAGTTTTCAGTTTTGGTACTTTATTCGCCATAAATCGTGTTCTTCTTTAATTTTACTGTCTATTGCATGAGTGTGTGTTTGATTTTTCTATTGTTTTAGTTAATTTGAACTATGCCTTTTTAATTTAACTGAAAATTAGTTGAGTCTATGAAAGATAACAAAAGTTTAGATTAAATCACATTTACTTGGTTTACAAAATTAGGCCAATATGGCTGATCGAAAGAAAGTCGTGGCTGATCAAACATAAGCCGTGGCCGAGCGAACGAAAGCCGTTGCCGATCGAACATAAGCCGTGGCCGATCGAATGAAAACCGTGGCCGATCGAACGAAAGCCGTGGTGGAAGATGATTTCTTTTTTGTGTGTTATGAGATGAAAGATACTATAATGTTATGATTTTTGCAAGGAGGTTGTAAAATTAATTGAATAATTATTGAATTAATTAATTTTGATTGTGCATGTTGTTGCGATGGTTATTTATGCAATGAATTATAAGAGAAATTAAGGCACGATGAAGGCTTGGAATAACAGTAAAAACAAAAAAAAAATGGAAAGAAAATCTGTAACGGTTTTTATCTATTAACCGTTACAGATTGAGGACATCTGTAACAGTTATTAGTTTAAAACCGTTACAAAATTATATAAAAATCTGTAATAAAAAATTATATTTTATGATTTGTAACGGTTATTAAGTCAATAACCGTTACAGATGGCCTCAATTTGTAATGGTTATTAAATAATAACTGTTATAAAATTCAGAATTTTGTAACGGTTATTAAGGCTTTTGTAATGGGGGCTACTGTAACGGCAGGTAAACCGTTACTAAGGTCTTTTATTAACCATTACAGAAGCTTTTTTTTCGTGTAGTGAATATATATTTCAACATCCAACATTTTTTTTCGATTTGATGTACAATTAAGGTATCCGGCACTCCTTTCACTACTCCATTTTTGGGATTGTGCAACGGTTAATAAAGCGAAATAGCCACGGTTCCCGTCCGTTGCAGAAGCCCCTGTAGCAAATTGCATAAAAACCGTCTATAAAATAGAGACGGTTTTTAAATAAAACCCGTCTTTAAACGCTCCAAATAGAGACGGTTTTAAACAAAGGTCTGTCTAAGGCCCAACAGATAAAGACGGTTTTTAGGGTAAAAACCGTCTCTATTTTGATACAGCAAATGGTGCATTAAAATATACATTCAAAATTGTTACGGTTATCAACATAAAAACCGTTGCTAATTATTTTATTTTATTTTATTTATTTATTTATTTTTTGCTGTTTTCTGTGGCTAGCCCAATATTGGTAGCCGTACCATATGGTACCAATGTACCATATATCAACATATTCTTAGCAATCACACATATTGACATATATTTATCAACATCACATACATAAGTAATCCAAAATCACACATAAAGATAGCAAATTAAAGTTGAAGAGTATCAAATATTTACAAAAATTAGTACATGTTCCAAATAAAGAAAATGTTCAAGTCAACGATACAAACTGCTAACTTAGAATAATTTCTGCTTCATGAAGTCCATAGATAGTTTATGTATCCAATGGAAAAGTATATTCGCACGATACCACCTCCCAACCTACGACAGTTGGACATCCCATAATTTCCTACAATTATATCTTAACAACCACCTAGAACAGAAACATGAAGCAAAATATGATTTATTTCATCACGGTGGTTAAGGACCTCATTGAAAATTATAAACTTATAATATGCTAAGTTAAATGTACTGACCAACAATGCTATGGTTTCAATAGAAGAAGAAGCTATTCGTCATCTTTTTTCATCCAATTAATTAGGCCGGTGGACCACGCTCCAATGGGCATCAACCTTTTAATCTTCATCTGTCATGGCAAGGAAACAAAATCAATAAAGCAACAAAAAATAGATAAAAATACTGGTTATTACTTCTTCTCAAAGACAACTTGAACAATATGATACAAATCAAAATCATCAGTTTAATAGAAGAAGAAGCTTATTTGTCACATTTTTTTCATCTAATTAATACAAAACCAGTCAAATAGCATAATTGATTGGGCAATTGAAAGGAAAAAAAAAAGTGAAACATAATAAGTTGTTTTAAAATTCTGGAGCAAATCTAATATGAGTCTAATGAAATGTACTTGTAAGCTTACATTTGATCAATCTTTTCTTGTGTTTTAAGGCAGAAAAGATTAATCCCAAAGGTCAGTCCTTCAACGACTCGCACATGAACTCGAGCAACCTAGAATAAAAATTGATTGGTACAGTCAGCTTCTTATTTGAGTTGTTTATATGGCGTTGTTGCAATTATTGTACAAAAAAAAATAATAACACATCTAAAAATATTCTAAAAATTGAAAAGTGAGCCATCTTGCTCTATTTATGTGAAGTTTCTAAAAAGGATGGGAAAATATAACCTGTTGAACTGCACCAGCTCGTAAATCCAAAGCTCGAAAGTTCGAAGGATCAGAACCTCGACTGAGCCCACTTACCAATGTGAGATTCCTAAACGAATTTAGCTAATTTACAAAAGCACAGAGCCTTGAAAAATTTCAAGGAGAATGCATAAAAATCTTGTTAATATTCCATGACGAATAGGCATGTATAGCTCACCAATTCATTCAATAACAGCACAAATTAAAAGGAAAACAGAGAGAGGATAGGAAATCAAACCGAGAAGGCTCCAAAAAAGGGAAAAGAGAGAGGACTGCTGCTAGTCGCTGTCGTGGTGCTTCGAGGGGCTATCAGCTTCGGTGCTGCTGTCGGATCAAGAAGAGAGTGAGTCGAGAAGAGAGGGAGTGAGGGAGTCGAGAAGAGGCGGAGACCGAGTGGCGGCTGTCGAGAGCGAAGGAGGGCTTGAGGGCGGAGCGAGTGGCTGTCGGATCGAGATCGAGAGGAGGGTTTGAGAGAGGGGATCGAGAGGAGAGGGTTGAGTCAAGGTGCTTCGAGACGAGGGTTGAGACTGTCGAGAGCGGTGCTGTCGAGAGGAGGGTTTGAGAGAAGGGATCGAGAGGAAGGTTTGAGAGGATGGGAGGAGGAGGGTTTGAGAGAGGGATTCGGACTCACCAGAAAAATGGAATAAGGAGGGTCTACAATTCGCGCAATAAAAAAAAAAAATTCAAACTAATGACGGGTTTTAGATAATAACCATTGTTATTTAAATAAAGACGGTTTTACCATAAAAATCGTCAGAAATTGAAAAAAAAATAGCAACGGTTCTTAAAAAAACCCGTCACTATTTGATATAAATAGTTTTTTTTTTTTTGAGCCGAGAAATGGGCCACGGTTTTAATGTAAAACCCGTTGCTATTTTTCCCTCAGATTTTTTTCTCTCTCCTATTATATGGTTTCGAACGGTTATTTATAAAAACCGTGGCTAAACCTCCGTTGCAAAAGCCTCGTTTTCTGGTAGTGTTTGCCAGCTAAACTGAGTATTTGATCATGGATCCGTCTCTTTCATCAGAACACATATTCCAAGATATGCATATGGATGAATTCGAAAAAAAATAGAAATAATATCAAGTACAACTGGTTCTACTTGAATTGAAAACATATCGCTTTTGACATGATAGCATGCACATGAGATACTCAAGGAAGCTCTTGGATTGTAGTTGGTGGTTATAGTCATTGAAATAAAAATCCATTAAAATTCAGAGAAGCCCTTCTGTGCAACATGATAAGGTTTGGAGTGAAATCGAATTATGCCGAGTCATCACATAGTCAAATACATCTATCTAATTAAGAGTCAGACAGTTTTTCTTTATATAAGTAGATGTAATCTATATATACAATTTGTTAGTTTACCTTAATATTTTGCCTCGAGGAAAAATTCAACATTTTTGCACAACCAGTAGGAATGGGTGTCATACATATATTGAGTAGTTTAAAAATATGTTCAATAAATATTTAAAAATTTGGCCGAGTTTTCCAGTAATATAATATAGAGAAGGGTTCCGGTGCTCACATTTTGGATGCCCCCAAATGTCCCAAAACACACTTTCTTGCTACTTTTATAAAATATAAATTCAAATTTCGAATTCAAACCGTTGATCTTATTCGATATAACTAGCGATGCATTTTCATATAAGTTTTATAATTTTTTAAGTTTATTTGATACTTGATCAAGAGATTGAATATTCAACGAATTTAGTTAAATATGATAGCTTAATTATAATCTGTTCATATTTTAGCCTATTGATCAAGTATCAAATAAACTTCAAAATGTATAAAACTTATATGAAGATGCATCCCTCGTTATATCAAATAAGATCAACGGTTTGTATTCGAGGTTTAAATTTTATATTTAAAAAAAATAACTAAAAAATATATTTTGGAACATTTAAGGGAATTCAATATGTGGGCACTAGAACCCTCCTCTATAATATATATGGCATTTACTTTTTTTTCGAACTTCTGTTCATCGCTCCTTTCCTTTTTCATTTTATGACGGTCATATTAAATTATTAATTAATTAGGCTACTCTTTATTTTTCTTTTTCCTGCAAATCTGCTGGTGCTTGATAAAAATAATGTCTCAAACATCTACATATATAAAATTAATACAATTGAAGAAACATTTTGTTGAATTAATTGCATGCATGAAATGAATGAGCTGCTCTCTGCACGTAATTCAACTAACTCAGCCAACCTAATTGCCTCTTAGTCAACAAGAGCCTTTTTTTTCATATAGTGTTGGAGCACTGGTACCAGTGTGTCAAGCTTACAATGATGGTTGATAGGGTTGTGTAATAAACTGCTTTTTTCGTTTGAATGAAAATAGTGCATGGTGCAGTAAATAGCTCACTTGTTCAAAAAAAAAAAAAAAAAAAAAAAAAAAAACAAGAGCTTTTTTTTAAGGGTTGAAGATTTGGCTATATATGTGCCTATTTCTAGTGTACCCAAATTCTTAGAACACATAGGATAAATCGATCGTAGTTAATCATTTAAAGAGGAATCCGAACTAGTTAAACATATAGATCTCAAAGCTTTAGAGTCAGGTCAATTTCAGTAGCAACTTCCACATTCTCCTCTCCTTCTCTATTTCTCAATGCCTGCCGAAATTGAGAAAGTTTAATTACAGCACCTTCTCCATCAAGCCTGGCCAATGAATATCTTCGATCGACACCACATCGCAGAAATTCATGCTCTTTTGAGATCTCCCCAACAGACGAGACATTGGTTGCCAAACGAGGCCGTATGCCAAAGGCCATTTCTCTGGACCTCTTGATGCTTCTTTCTAGCTTGTGCGCATTTTGGTGCCCTCCTAAGGCTTGAGAGGTTTGAAACTTCCTTTTGCAATAGTTGCATGTGAATACTCTCTCTGGCTCAGGCGGTGACAATGGCTCCAAGGACAAATTCAGATCAAGGTTTCCCGTCACTACTGCCTCCATTGGAGGAATATTTCTCTCTATATAAGATAGCAACTAGATGTTTGTAATAAGAGAACTGCTAAGAGATGATTGGTTCGCTTGGTGTCAGGTGCACCTACGTCCAATATATGTACAATATGTTTCCATGATGTTCACTGGGATTAAATTGACAAGTTGCGGCCATGAAATTGATGTTGAGGGTTTCTTTTTTTGATAGGTGAATATTTATTTTTTTGTACTTTTTCTTTTTGTTTTTTCTTTGGGGCCGATATGATCTGTTGACACACAGTGTCAATACATACTTTAGGCTTTCCCTTTCAGTGGGGGTTACATGCATGGTTTTCAATACCCTACCGGCATCCATACCGGCCAGTGGCCGAAATTCGATATTTTTCCGAAATTTCCCAGTATTTTGGCTCTAAATATCGGATACCTCTATTTCGGCCACTGTTCCAGTACCCGATATTACTGGAATTTTTCGGTAAACAGTAATGTATTGAAAACAGAGGTTACATGTACTATGTGCGAATTTCTTCGAAATATATATTAGCTTACAACATTCATTAATTTGTATATCAATTAATATGCACGATGGCGCTTACATTAATTACATTACATTATATATATATATATAGAGAGAGTTTAGCCACTACACCAAAAAAGATTTTTAGTACCAGACTATTAGTACCGGTTTTAAGAAAACCGGTATAAATAATACATGGTGGCAAATTGGTAATTGTCAGTATATATTTTTAGTACCGGTTTTTTAAAAAAACCGGTACTATATTTCCGAGAAAAGGAAAAGAAAAAAAGCATATATTTTAGTACCGGTTTTTTTAAAAAACCGGTACTAAAAATATATTTGTAGTACCGGTTTTTTATAAAAAACCGGTACTACAAATATAGCCGTTTTTTTACTTTTTCGGCAACTATTAGTACCGGTTTTTTATAAAAAACCGGTACTAATAATCCGCAGAATTTCACATCTACCTCCTCCTTCTCCACTCTATCTCCTTCACTCTCTCATAAACTATTCTTGGCCTTTTCTTTTCCCCTCTAAAACCGAGAATATTTTTGTGTTATCCAAAAGCACATAAAAAATAGCTAAAAATAAAAAAAAATTCCGAAAAATAGAAAAATCAGAAGGGAAAGCAAAGGAGATCTACGAGAATCTAAAATAATTCTCATTTTGAGGTATATTCTTTGTTTTTTCTGTATTTTATTTATAACTTTGTAATTATATGCATATTTTTTATTTTTTATTATTTTTTTTTAATTTCAATCTAATAAAATAGAAAACGGAAGAGAAAGAGAAAAGGTTATTTAAATCGAAGAGGAGGAAAAGGAAGAAAAGACAATTTCGGTAATTTTTTATTTTAATCTTGATTAATTTTAATTCGATAATTTATCAATTTGTACATGCATATATATATCGTTAATTTGGCATTTGCATTTATTAGTTGTATTGTCATATAAGACCAAATTGCCGGAATTTGAACTATTTTAGGTCGTGCCCGTCCGAGATTAATCCATTAGGGATTAATCTTGGATAGTACTCCCGGTCGGGAGTACTGCTCTTTGGATATTCTGTCTCATTTAGGAAAGCGAGTTGTACGTTAGATGCAGTGTGTTGTGTGAGAAAAATTTGACAGTATTTTCTCTTATGTTCCCACGGATACGTACGCACGAGCAATCGTGTGTTAGCGTATTCAGGGAACATAAGGGGAAATGCTGTCGAATTTTTCTCAGACAACACACTGCATCTAACGTACGCTCGTTAATGAGACGGAGTATCCAAAGAGTGGGCTAGGATGGTAACCGGTCCAAAAATCTATTGTGATGCATGCATTGAACCTACAAATCATAAATCCTGACATTTTTTATATATATTTCTATCTACACAGATGGATCTGAGGGAGAAATACATATATGAGTATTCGAGAATATCGGATGAATTTGTTGGAGTTGTTGAAGAATTCCTTAAATGTGCAGAAGACCATCGGAAGTTGACTGGAAAGCCCAGAATATTATGTCCTTGTAAAAATTGTCTTAACTTTGAGAGACAAGATGATAAAGTGATTAGAGCACATCTGATTCAACGTGGATGGATGACAACACCTAAATACCTCTGGTGGGTTTTACATGGAGAAAAATTGGAAGAAAATTTAGATGCCGGAACGAGCATTAATGTATCTGATATTTTTGAAAATACTGTACAAAATAATTGTATGGATGATGCAGGGGATAATGTAATTGTGGGTGATGATATAGAAAATTTAAGTGAACAACAATATCAATGTGATGATGATAATAGAGAAAATGATTTGGATGAAATGATGAATGAATTACCCGGTGATTTTATCGATGATGTTCCTGATGTGTTTGAAAAGTTGGATGAAAACTCTCATATACCCTTATATCCCGGTTGCAACGAAGATAAATTTTCCAAAATAAAAACAGTTTTTAAGTTGTATAACCTGAAAGCTAAGAATAATTGGAGCGATAAGAGTTTCACATCTTTGCTCGGTCTTTTGCGAGAAATGCTTCCAGCAGATAATACATTACCCGATACAACTTATAAGGCTAAAAAATTACTATGTCCTTTGAAATTGGAAGTAGTGAAAATTGCAGCTTGTCCGAATGATTGCATACTATTTCGTAATGAGTACGAGAGCCTCCATAAATGTCCAAAATGTAATGCATCTCGGTACAGACAAATGGACGGTGAATTGGATAATGAAGAAGATAGTGGTAAGAAGAGACCAGCTGCGAAAATATTGTGGTATCTGCCAGTAATACAAAGGTTTGAGCGTCTTTTTAGTATTTCAAAAGATGCTAAACTGTTGAGGTGGCACGCGGAAGTCAGAAAGAAAGATGGAAAACTCAGACATCCAGCAGACTCACCCCAGTGGAACAACATAGATAATTATTTCACGGATTTCGGCAGTGAGCCTAAAAATTTGAGATTGGGATTATGCACGGACGGAATGAATCCTTACGGCCTCATGAGTACAAATCGAAGCGTATGGCATGTTTTGTTGGTTATTTACAACCTTCCTCCATGGTTATGCATGAAAAGGAAATATCTGATGATGTCGTTACTCATTTCTGGTCCAAAACAACCAGGAAACGATATAGATGTGTATTTAGCTCCGTTAATAGAGGATCTTGATATGTTGTGGAAGGACGGAGTGAGGGTTTTTGATGCACATTCCAAAAGTTATTTCACCTTACGTGCGATGATATTTTGCACAATTAACGACTTTCCGGCATACGGAAACTTATCAGGTTACAAGAATAAAGGAGAAAAAGCATGTCCTGTTTGCATGGAGGAAACACATTCGATATGGCTATCGAATTGTAGAAAAACAGTATATTTGGGACATCGTAGGTTTCTTAGCCGTCATCATCCCTATCGCCGACAACCTTATAAAAATAAATTTGATGGCAACACCGAGACCCGTCGGGCACCTATACCAAAAACTGGAAGACAAACTTATGAACGGGTGAAAGATCTTAAAATTCAATTGGGCAAACCATTTGCGAATATAATTCCAGAAAAGTGCTTTTGGAAGAAGAAGTCTATATTCTGGGACCTTGAATACTGGACGTATTTAGATGTCAGGCATTGCTTGGATGGGATGCATATCATCAAGAACATTTGTGAAAATCTGGTTACTTTAATTTTGAATGCTCAAGGAAAAGTAGATAATGTTAATGTGAGAAAAGACATGGTAAAAATGGGAATTCGATTGGAACTAGCTGCAAAGGAAGATAATAGTAAGAAACGGGATTGGTTACCTAATGCTGTTTATACTTTAACCAAAAAAGAGAAACTCAGTTTGTTGGAGTGTTTGAGGTCTATTAGAGTTCCAACTGGTTATTCCTCAAATATTTCACGGAAGGTATCAATTAAAGATATGAAATTGATTGGAATGAAATCACACGATTATCACGTGTTGCTGACCCAGTTGCTTCCTGTTTCAATTAGAGCATGTTTTAAAGAAGAAGTTCGAAATTCTATCACTAAGTTGTGTTTTTTTTTCAATAAAATTTGCTCTAAAGTGATCGATCCTGAAAAACTGAATCAGTTAGAAACCGATGCGGTTCAAACCATATGCGAGTTGGAGATGCATTTTCCCCCCTCATTCTTTGTTATAATGGTGCATTTGACCATTCATTTAGTCAGGGAGATAAAACAGTGCGGTCCGATATTTCTGCGATATATGTACCCTTTTGAAAGAGCAATGGGTCAATTGAAAGGGTTAGTGAGAAGCAGATCTCAACCCGAAGGAAGTATGGTTGAAGGATATGTGGCAGAAGAGGTTATTGACTTTTATAATGATTATTTAGATGGAGTTAAACCGATTGGCCTCCCAAAAAATAGACACGAAGGTAGACTTCTAGGGAAAAGCATAATTGGTATGAAAGTAATTACAATGGATCTTGCAAAAAGAGAAAAAGCACATCTTAAAATTCTCCAACAGATCGCCGTTGTGTCTCCTTATGTGAATGAACACATAGCCGAATTGCGAGAACAGAACCCTCAGAGATCAGAAAATTGGATCACCAAGGAGCATAACAAAAGTTTTGTAAAATGGTTTACAAATAAAGTAAGACAGTCCAGACCTTCAAATGAAACGGTGAAATGTCTTGCTAGAGGTCCTAACGCCAATGTGCAAACCTATCAAGGGTACGACCTGAATGGTTTCACTTGGTATACAAAGAAACAAGATGGAAAAAGCACAGTACAAAACAGCGGAGTCACAATAGTAGCCATATCAAGTGATGGAACATCATCAGAGCCGTATTATGGGTGGATTGAAGAAATTTGGGAGTTTGATTATAATGCATTTAAAATACCAGTGTTTGAATGCAAATGGATGCTGAAAAGCGGCGTCAAAACTGATAAAAACGGATTTGTAACCGTTGATTTCAAAAAGTTAGGATATGCTGATGATCCTTTTATACTTGCAAACAAACAAGCAATGCAAGTTTTTTATATTGCTGATCCGGCTGACAAGGGACGACATGTGGTACTTCCCGGAAAAAGACGCATTGTCGGCGTTGAAGATGTCGTGGATGAAGAAGAATATGACCAATTTGATGAAATAGCACCATTCTCTACAGGTATATATAATTAAATATAAATCTAGAAAAATTATTGAAATTAAATGTAATAAGAAATTTCACCAATTTGATATGTACATATATATTATTATTCACAGGTATAGACGGGACACCGCAACCAATTGAAGAGTTAACAAGTAATTTGCGTTCCAATCAGGAAGAAGGCATTTGGGTAGATCGACCGAAGTCACCAAAAAATAAATAAAGTTGAAAAAAATGAAATAGGTAAATTAACGAGAGTTCAAGACTATTGTATCTTTTTTCATTTTCATAGTCCTTTTTCATGTAATATTTATTACAATTTATACTTTATTTCATTTTCATAGTCCTTTTTCATTTTCGTAGTCCTTTATTACAATTTATTTGGTTTATAATTTAATCTCAGAAATTAAATAATTAACTTAAAAAAACAGAAAATATTTTAAATAATTTAATTTATTTGGTTTATAATTTAATATTATAAATTTATTAATCAATTTAAAAAAACAGAAAATATTTTAAATAATTTAATTTATTTGGTTTATAATTTAATTTCAGAAATTTATTAATCAATTTAAAAATCAGAAAATATTTTAAATAATTTAATTTATTTGGTTTATAATTTAATTTCTGAAACTTATTAATCCATTTAAAAAACAGAAAATATTTCAAATAATTTAATTTATTTGGCTTATAATTTAATTTCAGAAATTTATTAATCAATTTTAAAAAACAGAAAATATTTTAAATAATTTAATTTATTTGGTTTATAATTTAATCTCGCAAATTAAATAATTAATTTAAAAAAACAGAAAATATTTTAAATAATTTAATTTATTTGGTTTATAATTTAATATTATAAATTTATTAATCAATTTAAAAAAACAGAAAATATTTAAAATAATTTAATTTATTTGGTTTATAATTTAATTTCAGAAATTTATTAATCAATTTAAAAAACAGAAAATATTTTAAATAATTTAATTTTTTTGGTTTATAATTTAATTTCTGAAATTTATTAATCAATTTAAAAAACAGAAAATTTTTCAAATAATTTAATTTATTTGGCTTATAATTTAATTTCAGAAATTTATTAATCAATTTTAAAAAACAGAAAATATTTTAAATAATTTAATTTGTTTGGTTTATAATTTAATTTCAGAAATTTATTAATCAATTTAAAAAATAGAAAATATTTTAAATAATTTAATTTATTTAGTTTATAATTTAATATTAATAATTTATTAATGAATTTAAAAAACAGAAAATATTTTAAGTAATTTAATTTATTTGGTTTATAATTTAATTTCAGAAATTTATTAATCATTTTAAAAAATAGAAAATATTTTAACTAATTTAATTTATTTGGTTTATAATTTAATATTATAAATTTATTAATCAATTTTTAAAAACAGAAAATATTTAATTTCCGAAATTTAAAAAAAAATTTAGTACCGGTTTTCTACTAAAAACCGGTACTAAATTCCGATTTTCTGAAAAAAATTTAGTACCGGTTTTCTATGAAAAACCGGTACTAAATGCCGGTTTTCTTAAAAAATTTTCCCGGTTTTCTGAAAAAAAAAAAATTAGTACCGGTTTTCTGCTAAAAAGGTACTAAATTTCGGTTTTTTTTTAAAAGTCCTTTCTCTCGATCTCTCTCTCTCTCCCGTCCGAAAACCCTCCTCTCTCGTCCGAATTCGAAAACCCTCTCTCTCGTCCGAAAAACCGAAGCCCTCGCCTCCCCCCCGCGCGCCTCGCTCCCTCGGCCTCCCTCCCGCGCGCCTCTCTCCCTCGCCCTCCCTCCCGCGCGCCGTTCTCCCTCGCCCTCCCTCCCGCGCGCCTCTCCCTCGCCGCTCCCCTCACTCGCTGTAAGTTCTCCTCACTCTCGCCATAGTAGCTTAGATAAATGTGGTTTTGTCGTTTTGATGTGTTATAGGTAAGTAAGTTCTGTGAATCATCCGAAAAAAATAATAATAATTGTGATTTCGTGAAGAACAGATTGGAGGAGTTTGCTCGGGTGTATTTCACCTTTTCTTTTTTTTCCTTGTAACTTGGTCATCTTTTAAGGTTTTAATTAAAAAAGAGAAGAAAATTGAAATTTGGACATAATTTCCAATAACCTTTATAGGCTTCTAACCTTTATATTAGATCCTTCATTTAGCTCAACCTACTGCAATGGATAGTTGAGCCTGTAAGCAGTACGCATTACAAGAGAATGAAGGATTATGGTAAGAGTTGACCTAACAACCATGGCCAAACAAAATTTAAAACATAAAGCACCAATGCGGCAATGTCGAATCTAATGCTTCCATGAATGCATCACCATGTGAATTGTGTTATATACATTATGAATTGTGTTATATAAATTTGATTTGAATTTGCAGCAATGTCGAATCATGATGATCAGAATATTGCGACAAATCAAAATGAGTCGAGTTCTGAAGAGGAGCAGATTCCTGTTGTTAGCAAGAGGGGAAAAAGATCAACGGCTAAGTGTATGAAGACGCGCAAATCGATAGCTGCCGGAGATAATTTACATGTCGAATTCAATAAAGAAGGCAAACCATGCGGCGAGAATGCAAAGGCATTCACGAATTGGTGTGCAACAAAAACAAGAGATATGATCCCTTGCAGGTACCTATACGTATATATGAATTTGAAACCTATTGATATGAATTTGTATACGATAATAGTATTAATCGGGTTCAATGCAGTTATAGTAGTTGGCATGAAGTACCAAAATCGTTGAAAATTGATTTGTACGGAGAAATAGCGAAGGTTTGGAATCTTCCGGCTGACCTACCATTGTCTACTAAGAAGAAGATTCTACATAATTGTAACGATAAATGGAGGCATTGGAAGGGCAGATTGGTGAGATATTATTCTTGCAATATCATTTCCATTTATAAAAGTTTGATTAAATATTTATTTTAATTATAACGTGCATTTTTTTCATTGTAGAATAAAAAATACAGGGTTAATCCGCAAGAAGGTGCACCAAATCCATGGGATGTACAGAATATCTCGAAGGAAGAATGGGAGGCAATGAAAGCTCATTATTCCAGTGAGAAATTTGCGGTATGAAAACAGATTTCTTATAAAAGAATCATTCGTCGCTACTAATCCCATTAGTTTGGTATTTATACTAACAGTCTTCTTAATTTGTTAATAGAAAATGAGTAAACAAGGAAAGGCAAATGCTGCAAAGAAAGACATGCCCCACACACTCGGATCAGGCGGTTACATAAGTGCTGAGTTGAGATGGAAAGAGGGAGAGGTGGTCCATGGTGGGTCCTCGGTTATTACGAAGGATATGGATGGCAGAACTTATAGTTGGAGTAGGGCACGCGCAGTAACGGATCCAGAGACCGGTCAACTTGTGGTTAGAAACCCTAAAGCTGCCGCGGTGATCGACAAAGCGGTACGTGTAACAATTCAGATAATTTTATTTTGTGTATTCAACGAATTTAATTTACTCTAACATGAATTTCTTTTGTGATAGGTTGCTTTAGTTAAGTCAGGTGATGTTGTGCCTGTTCGTCAAAATGATATCTTGACGTCTGCGATCGGAACGCCAGAGCATTCGGGACGATTGAGAGGATATCCACTTTTTTCCAGCGTGAAGCAGGTATTTGGTGGTGGTAATAGAAAATCATCCAAGGGGTATACCAAAGATGAGGTTGATCGGATGGTGCAGGACGAAGTGAAAAAACGAATGGATGAGGAATTTAACAGGCGAATGGATGAGGAATGGAACAGACGAATACAGCAAAGCTTTTCGCAAATGTTTTCGCAAGGCCAAGGCCAAGTCCAAACACCGCAGACGTACGATCCAATAGTTCAACAGGCTTTTCTACTGCTATCACAGGGTAGCAACAATCAACCACATCCGATACCTCACTCGAGTTTTCAGGTTCTTAATTTCACCAACCTAATGATATATATTACTTTGCTCACATATAATATTTACGATTTATGATTTGTTATTATGTTTGATATTGGTTATAAATACAGACGCCTGTCGAAGCTTTACTACTCCTCCCAGGGACGTCCGGGACGCCTGTGTATGTAGCTAGAGCTATGGTGTCTGCACAGACTTACAATGAGACGGTCCATGGAGAGCCAGTGGGTATAGGTGAAGTGAAGGTACAAATCTTAGAAGTTTTTGATAATGCGAGACACTCGATTGTACCTTTTCCACCTCCTAACGGAGATGATCGGCTTGGTGTTCTGATGTGTTCATTTCTAAGATGGCCAGTTCATCTTGTGGATTACGACCTGACAAAATTGGTAAATCTTAGAAACTATTTAAAATTTAGTTAGTTTATGGTAATTATTTATATTAGTACAATTTAAATTTAAAAATATTATTTCCATGACTGTTATGTTGGTTGTTTAGGAGCAAGTGAGGCAAATGGCGAAACAAAATACACAAATTCTTCCGCAAGACAAGGGAAAACAGATTACGGAAGATGACGAAGACGAACCGAGTGTGGATCAATTTTTTACGGAGGTGGAAATTCAATTGCGCGATCCGTTCGTCTCCGAGGAAAAATTGGCAGAGATTGGACCTAATGCAAAGAAAATGCACGACTATATCAGGATGTTCGACAAGTCAGTGACTGAGTTCAGCGATCTTCCTGGTGCATTCGACTTTCAAGATGTCAAGACATTCATTCTTGAATTTAAAGATATCAGCCATGTTTTCCATCGAGAGGAACTTTTCGTTCAAGTGATTAAAGTTTGGATTTTGTAAGTATTATCCTAACTTTACAATAATTGATTATTAGTTATATGATATTTCTAATTAAATATATAGAACTATAGAAACACAATTGAATTGCGCATATATATATATACAACATGCAGGCGGTGCAGGGAATATTGTGTGAATACCGCGATGAAAAAGTGGATATTTTGGGATCCAGAAAGGTGTTCGGGTATCGATGTGGAGAAAGATCAAATTGGCACTGTAAGCTACATAATGAATCTTTTAAAGAAGTATGCAAAAATAGATCCCTATCATGTTTTACTGCATCATAATCGGTTAGTTATAAAATTTTTTATTTTGACTTTAATTAAGATTTTAAATTTGCGGTTTCATATTTATATCACCAACAAAATACAATATTTATATAATTACAGGTCGCATTTTGTGATTATTATCGCACAACTCTCAACACGGAAGTTGTGGATAGTAGATTCACTGCAATCAAAGTCTGGCTATCAATCTCCAATTCTAAGAAATTACGATCAGTAAGTTTAGAATTAACAAAATATATGTATGCATTATTTAGTTATATACTAATATCTAGAAATAAATTTTGTAACTTTATATTTAATTTTGCAGAGCTTTGTCAAGATTGGTTCAAGTTCCCAAGTTTGAAGTTCAGATGATTCCAATACATAATTTCAACTAATATATATAGTTTAATTTCATTTCTAATTTATTAAATTTAAACTTAATAGTACAATTTTTTTTCCTTGTAGAGTCCACGACAACCAAACTATATAGATTGCGGTTTTTATGCGATGACAAGCCTACGCAAGATACTTGATCACTGTACGCTATACCAGGACCTCCCATTGGTATGGATTAAATTTAATTAATCTTACTGTATATGACTAGAGTTAGTAGCAATTTAGTTTTAATCTACTAAACCAAGTTTAATTAGATTAGTTTATAAATTTATAAATTTTCATATGTTATTAACTATATGAAATGTCAAAATGCAGGTTTTGCAACCGATAGGTAAGCGCTACAGTGAAGACGAGATTAATTATACTGTAAATGAGTGGTTTGGATTTTTACTTGCACTTGTAGGTCATCATGGGTAATTGATTAAGTATATATGTGATTTGTAGTGACTTATATATATATATATGTGATTTTGATATTATTATGTGTTTTGATATTTCTATGTTTTGATATTGTATGGATGCATATATGCATATATATATATATACCGCTGGTATATATTGGTACAAATATTGATGGCTAGCAAAGAGGGGCTAGCCCCAGAAACAAAAAAAAGTTTTTTTTTTTTTACTTAATTTTAGTACCGGTTTTTAACTAAAAACCGGTACTAAAAATCATTTTTTATCGGCGGCAATAATTTTTAGTACCGGTTTTTAGTAAAAAAACCGGTACTAAAATACTCACAAAATTTCATCATGTATCTTTAGTACCGATTTTTAACTAAAAACCGGTACTAAAAATCATAGCCTCCGATACCAGCAACCTAATTATTCCGCCTTTTTAGTACCGGTTTTAGTTTAAAAACCTGTACTAAAAATCCCTCCCGCCAATTCCAACAAGCTCATTATACCGCCTGTTTAGTACCGGTTTTTTATTATTTTTAACACCCCCTATTATTAGTACCACTACAAAACCGGTACTACTAATACATATAAAACCGGTACTAATAAAAATAAATGGTGTAGTGAGCTATAGTGAGATGCATCACAAAAAGTTCTCTGTGAGTCACGATCAAAACTCTTAGATTTGGTTCAAAATGATCGATCCAAACCGTTCAATATGATCTCTCTATTGAAATTCATTTAGACCAAATTTTATATTTTTTCGAAATTTTGATAGTATTTTTTTCGTATTTTTAAAAACTGTTGTTTTTGAACGGTTCAGAACTAATTAGATTAACGATTTTCTTGAATCCGAAAAAAATACTTAAAAATTTAGAAAAATTGTAAAATTTGGTCTGCATGGAGATTTCAATAAGGCGATGTATTGAATGGTTTAGATCGGCCATTTTAACTAGATCTAGGAGTTTTGAGCGCGACTGATGAACATGAAAATGACGTAATATTTGTGTCTGGTTAAGTCTAATTATTTCCTAAATTCTGTCATTTTACGTTTATTTTACATCATTTTTTCTGTTCTGCACGAAAGATAGAGATACTGCCGATTTGTTGTTTTTGTTGCATTTCAGGTTTAAGGGTGCACCCTCATTCTAGGGTGCATCATGGCGCAGATTTGGAAACAGATCCAGCTCTTCACGTGTCAGCTAGCTAAAATTTCTCAAATTTCGCCCTTTATTCTTGCCTGGCTGAAAGAAAGAAAGTGCAGCTCTCTTCTTCCTGAGGGGAGAAAATGAGAAAACCAGCATAAAAGGCAGCCATGGGCTGCTATCCAGACCTGACCTCTCAATTCCAAAATACCAGATCTGATTTTTCTTCCTCTCTCTCTGGTCGAATTTTGACCTAGCGCTGTGGCCCTGGTCTCTCTTGGGGCAGTAACTACCTCTCTCTTGGTGATAGCAAGGAGGAAAAAGGGTTCAGCACTTGATCCTAGAGATGAAGGCCACGAAGATTGGTTGCAACTTTATCTCTTGTGATGTTTGTGTTCAAACCTGCTATTAGTTTTTATTTCATTATGAGTAGCTAAGTTAATTTAGGGTTATGATGTAGTGACTAAAGTGCTTGGATTATTGAATGTTTAGTTTATTTTTTGGGAAAATTGGATATAACCCCCTCAAATCTTCTCTAATTGGATATAACCCCCTACAATCTTTAAATTTGGATATAACCCCCTATAATCATAAAAGTTTTGGATATAAACCAGAATAATTTTGGTCAAATTATGAGTGATAAAAATCAGATTTATAAATTTAAGACAAAAATGTCTCTTATCCCCTTCCTGCCTTAGAGGCATCATTATGATCCAATGATACCAAATAGAAAAGCTTTTCCATTTTGTTCTTTCTAATAAAAATACTTCCAGATTTCAAGAAAAAAAAGAAAATGAAAACAGTCGAAATAATAGTATATATGGTCACCATAATTATATGAAGTCACGTGAGACATAGGGTGAATTTGGTGTTTCTTATTACGTGCATATCTATAAAACAAATTTGTGTAGTATTTTCTCAGCGCAAAACCAGGCCCCAAAATGAAAACAAAAATCCATCTGATTAGACCTCATTGAACATTGGAAGTTTTGAAATATAATGATCTCATCCGCTTTTTCGCCATTATTTAGTAGCCAGAGAATGCTAGAAATAATTGAGAATCACCATTATTGATTAAGAAGATGAAAGGACAATAGAAGGGTATTTTGGTCTTAGTGTAATAAATTTGATTAAAATTATTCAAAAGGGTTTATATACATAACTCTTATGATTATAGGGGGTTATATCCAAATTTAAAGATTGTAGGGGTTATATCCAATTAGAGAAATTTTGAGGGGGTTATATCCAATTTTTTCTTATTTTTATATCATGGTCATGTCTTTCCTCATTGTCGGCCAGAAATATCCTTCTCTTTCGATGCGCTTGTCGAGGCTGTATGGACTTTGATGGCTTGCACATATTGCTTTATGAATTTTCTTGATCAATTCTCGACCTTTGGTGTCATTGATACATGTTAACCAAGGCTTGCGGTATCCCTTCTTCAACAGCTCTCCTTCAAGAATAGTGAATTCGGGGCCCCATCTTTTTATTCGCCGAACAGCTAGTTTATCTATTGGTAGATGTCCTCTGGTGAGATAATCCCAGATGGGATTGTACCATTCCAACTCGTTGTCGATCTGTAACACATCGAGTTCATTTTGTGCGATGCAAGCTTCAAGAATCTCCATGATAGTTATGGGTGTATCATTGCATAACTCTGATCCCTTCACTAGTTTTGAAAATAAGTCTGCGACTTCGTTCATTCCCCTCGGTATGTTTTCCACAGTAGCCTCATGAAATGATGCCAGCACTGTTCTTATCTTTTCTAGGTACTTGATCAGGGTAGGGTCATGCACATCGTACTGTCTGTTGATCTGATTGACCACTAGTTGTGAATCCATGAAAATTTTCACCTTTGTTGCTCCTACTGCCTCGACTAGTCGAAGTCCAACGAACAAAGCCTCATATTCCGCAGTGTTGTTTGTGACGGGGAATGTTAGATGTATAGCATAATAGAACTTCTCTCCTTTTGGTCCTTTGATTTGTATACTCAAACCTGCACCTCGCTCTGATGCAGCTCCGTCTACATAAAGCAGCCATACAGATTCCTGCACTCTTTTCTCTGTTCTCCCTGTATTTTCGACTATGAAATCTGCTAGAGCTTGGCCCTTATATGTCGTCTTCGGCATGAAGGATATGTCAAATTCTAAGAGCTCAACCGCCCACATCAATAGTCGGCCAGACATGTCCAAACTGCCCAGAGCCTTTTTTAGTGGAAGTTCGCTGATGACTTTGATAGGGTGTGCTTGGAAATAAGATCTTAATTTTCTTGCTGCTATGAGTACGGCAAATGCTCCCTTTTCTACTGTGGAGTATCTTTCTTCTGCATCGCGAAGTACTCGAGATATGAAGTACACTTGCTTCTGAATCTTTTCTTCTTCCCTCAAAAGTGCTGCACTCACCGCGACGGCAGATGCTCCAACATACAGATGAAGGGTTTCTCCCTTGACTGGTCTACTGATGTTGGGCGGGTTGGTGAGATATGATTTTATTTGGTCAAAGGCTTCTTGGCATTGCGATGTCCATTCGAACTTTGTTGTTTTCTTTATTGTCATGAAGAAGGGTTTACAAACTTCGCCCGAGCGAGCGATGGACCTGTTGAGTGCTGCGATGCGTCCAGTAAGCTCCTGAACTTCCATCACTATTTTAGGTGCTTCCATGTCGATGATTGCCTGGCATTTGTTGGGATGGACTTCTATGCCTCTCTCTAAGAGACGATGAATCCCAAGAATTTTCCGCTAGATAAACAGAAGAAACTTTTATTTGGATTCAACCTCATTCCGACTGTTCGCATCTTATCAAATATCCTTTCAAGGTGGTTTACATGCTCTGGTCCAGTACAACTTTTGACCACCATGTCGTCAATGTATGCTGATGAAGGCCTAAGACCTAGGAATCAAATAAATTTATAAACCTAGAGCTAACCTCACTAGTCGTTTGGAGTTAAGTTTTAGGGTCGAACCCAAGGGACGGTACAAATTTATTACCGGACTTATCCTTTTTCAAAAACTAGACGAGAATATTTTTATGGAGTTTTGAGTTATAAATCCTAAAGGTGCAATAAAGTAGATATTTTTGGTTGTTTTGTCAATTAAAATAATCTAAATAATATCTAAATTGGGAAAGTAGAGTTTTGGGGGTTTTAACAATATAAAAAGCGTCTTAGGGTTCAGGTTTCACCTTGGTTTGGACTCTAGAACACATAACATATCACTTTCATGCATCGAACGGTGTTTTTCAAGCGTATACCACTCTGTTCGGTCCGAACAGAAGGTATAAGTGTGTGGTTTTGACTCTTTATGATACTTTATGCTTTGCGCTAGGGTTTGTTGGTCAAACCTAAATATTCTAAACCTCAACTTTCGCTTGTTGGACTAGACATTGGTTCAATCACAACCTAACCTAATTAACTCGATTGGTTCACAACTTTTCGTATAGAATTCAATCTACTTAAACTTGTTCGTTGGATTTCTTAGGGATATCTAGATGTCTTTTGAACTATCTAAAAGTTACACATTTGGTGTTAACTAATCTCCCCTTTCGGATCTACAATTTATCCCAAATACTTTATCTAAATTATCTTGATTAACCTAACTTTAGAACTTAACTAAATGTGGCCATTCATCTAGAAGTTAATTAGACTTAACCAAGCAATTTAAACAAGCAATTAACATAATTCTCAACAAAACAAATCAACAAAACATATCATATCATATCAAGTCAAATCACAACATCCAAATCTAAGTTACTTCCCTACTCCTAAGACTACATAAAATTAGCCTAACATAGTATCAAAACACACAATAACAAGAGTACAAATCACAAGATACAAGCCCATCGAAAATAAAGAGGAAAACATAGGAAGAATAAATCGAATTGTCTTTCTATGCTTGATCTTCAATCTTCAAAGGCGATGGAGTGCTGTAGGGGCGTGTCACAACTTCTCCTTGCTGCCGTCGCCTCAAGAATATGTTGCCTTGATGAATAATGGTGGATGGAGGCTATAGAAAGTGGATTTGAGCAATGGAAGGTAGGATTGGAGGTGTGGAGGCTTAGATTCCTTCCTTCTGGCCTAGGATCACATTTATATTAATCTCCACGCACATAGAAAGGTAATTGGAGTACCAAGGAAAGAAAACTTGCCAAAATAATCAATTTCCCCGCATAAAAACTTGCCATTTCAGCTCTGTCGGTGCTCTGTTCGGACCGAACAGAGGAGAGAAAATCCAGCAGAGGCTGCTACAGTGCCATTCGGACCGAATGAACAGTGTTCGGACCGAACAGTAAGCGTGATATTCAGATTTTGGTCTCCGCTAGTATTTTGAGCATTATTTCTTCATCCGGACTCCGATTGAGGTGATTCAAAAACCGTTGGAAAGCTTAGGATGAGCTCTTCAATGCTATTGATTCCATTTGGTCATTTATTCTCCCAAATCCTCCATTTTATGCAATAATTGAGCGTTTGGATCGAGCAAGGCCCCATTCGGTCCGAGCATGAGTCATTCGGTCTAAATCCATCTAAAATTCGAGAATCCACCAGAAATCATCAAGAAACCTGAAAATAAGAGAAAAGACGACGGCAAAGCCAAATCCTCGGAAAAACATGGCAATTCATTGAATAATTTAATGGTTTGAATGTCTTTTGAGTGCCAAGTATGGTCCAAATAGCAATAAATAATGATGATATCAAATCCCCCCAAACTTAAACTTTGCTTGTCCTCAAGCAACGCCCTAAGCTTAGAATTTTGAACTATACTCAAATCTAAAATCAAGTCATTTTTCAAACCAAGAAATTATCATGGAAACCAATTGCTTATGCCTAAAATTTTCACACTTCAATCAAATAAGTCAAACCAAAATTTAATCTCAAGAACCAAGTTTAGTGTTCTACAAATTAATTCATGCATCTCTTGGTCCTAATGAAATCTTTTCTCAAATTGAAGAACTCTAGCTTCACTTTGTCAATTCAAATGCTATCTCAATTTCAATTACCTGTTCTTTTCTATAATTCACAAAAGTTTGTAAAGTCCTTTATCAAAATCGGATATTTTATGATGAACTTTCCTTAAAACCAATTTCATTTTTCACCAATTTTTCTTTGTGCGAGTCGAGTCGTGGGACTTTGCACCCTAGAGGATATAATGCGGTGTCATTGACCTTGAATATGCTACTAGCACGTGATATGCTAGGGAGGTTGGACGAGTGTTGCTCGACTATGGCCACGGTACACTTGGGCCATAATACTCAACAACTCCTTTACCAATGCTTTCACACCAGGTCCGGTAGAATTAACCATGAATTGTCCAATTATTTCTCGATTTCTTTAAGGTGTAATTCCTAACAATTCATGATTAACCCAATACCCTCCAATTTATGGCTAAGTTGGTGGAAAAAAGTCTCGATGCATCCTCGTTTTCACAACTATTTGAATTTATTGTCCCATTAAGTTTGCTCGTTGGTGATTCAAGCGATTAAAAAGCAATTTCAACAAGACAAAGTTCATCTTATAATTTCCAAAGTTGATAAATTTCTTTTTGAACAAAAGTTTGCCAAATACAAATCCGTTCACTCGGTAAAAACTTGTGAGAATCGACTTAGAGTGTTTTGACAATTTCAAGCAACCAAAATCGAGTTCTATCTTTGCAAAATAATTTCAGTTCGGCCATTGGTGCAAAAATCAATCATGAGATATCAAAACATTCTAGGGTTCTTTGAGAAAAATTTTGTTTGACTTCAAAACAGTTTCAAAACAGTGTGAATTTGTCATTTAAAACCAAATCGAAAGAATCTAGGCATATCCAATCAATTTCCAAACAAAAACTAGGCATGAATAGTGCAAAAATCCAATTTTCATGTTTCTGTTCGGACCGAACAGAAGCTGTGCAATTCAAAACTTCGTCCAAATTTTGTAAAAAATTGACCAATTTCAATCAAAAGTTCGATTTTCCTCCTATTCCCTCCCCCCAAACTTAAATCAAGCATTGTTCTCAATGGATTCAATTAAATAGAAAAGAAAATAGGAGGGAAAAGAGAACTTAACCAATTTTTTTTTCAACGTGTCAATTTGCTCCTAGTTTGATCTCTCGACTTCCAAGATGGCTAAACTCCTTTCCTTGAGTTATTGTGCAATCCATGTGAGGTCGATCGAGGTTAGTTGGCTCACGTAACCCATGGTGCTCTAGCACGGATTGCATCTTCCTTCGTTTGTTCATTCAAAAATCCCTATAATTAAATAAAAACAATCAAATTCTATTTTTTTTTTTGGTTTTTCAAATTTTTATGGGTTTTCTATTTTCTAATTTTTTTTTCTTTTTCTTATTTGCTATGTAAAAATACAAAATAAAAATTAAAATAAAAGAGAGAAGAGTTGAGAAATCCTTGGGTTGCCTCCCAAGAAGCGCTTGTTTTAGGTCCCTAGCTTGACCATCTTCCACTAAGTCTTAATTGGACCGGGCCCGGAGAGCGAGACGGCGAGCGATTTGTCATAGATCTTGTTGGTGATGTCTCTCGTGCCATTCCTTTCTAAGATAGCTCCATACGTGCAAATCGATTGATCGATGCCCTTCAAGTCACCAAGCGAGTTCTCCATTGTTCCTTTTCTTATCAAAAATTCCTTCGTTTGACCTGTATCTTGCTTGGAGTTAGCAACAACGGGGTCCATTTGACTAGGATTGAGAATTTCATACCTTAGAGACGAAAGAAGAGGCTTCAAATCGACTTTTGGTACCTCTGTTCGGACCGAATGAGTGCTGTTCAGACCGATCAGAGCACCTATATTCTGCTGTAGGTCTGTTCGGACCTCTGTTCGGTCCGAACAGGGGGTCGAACAGGGGGTCGAACAGGGCTGAAATGGTGAGATTTTGCCTCCTTCTTTGATCTCCATGGTCTCCAGGGGGTCATTGAGATATTCTTGGTAGCCTTCAAGGCCTCGTGGCAGTGCTCTTCAAGAGATGTTTCGGTTCCGGTCGTCTCTTGAACCATAAAACATGTTTTGGTGGGGTCGGGGCAATTCAAAGCATGATCTATTGAAAAGCGGAGTTTCTCTCCCCCCACTCTAACCACAATCATCCCATGTCGAGCATCCATCTCCACACCGGCGGTTCTAAGGAAGGGGCGTCCCAAAATGATAGGCACTTCCTTGTCTTCTTCTATGTCCATCACTACAAAATCGCCGGGTATCACGAACTTTCCCACTTGGACGGGCACATCTTCAAGAACACCGAAAGGCAATCGTATTGAAGAGTCGGCGAGTTTCAATGTTATGCGTGTGGGTCTCAACTCGCCAAAACCAATCTTGTCAAACACCGTCTTGGGGATCAAATTAACACTAGCTCCCATATCACACAATGCTTGCTTGATTGTTGCATTGCCAATAGTGCAAGGGAGAGCAAACCTACCTGGATCTTCAAGCTTTGGTGGGATCTTGCTCTTTAACGCCTTGCTAATTTTCTGTGTTAGGGCCACCGTTTTGAGCTCTTCCATGGACCTCTTGCCGGTGCATAGCTCCTTCAAGAATCTTGCGTAGATCGGCACTTGAGCTATGGCATCCGTGAATGGAATATTGATGTTCATTTGTTTGAGAATCTCCTAAAAGGTCCGAAATTGTTCATCCTCCTTCTTCTTCACAAGTCGCTGAGGAAAAGGGATGGGGGGCCTGTAAGTTGACTCTGGTTGCGCTATTTTCTTCTTGTCCTTGCCTCGGACCTCTTTTTGAGTGTTTTCTACTCTCTGTTCGGACCGAACAGAAGGTGTCGGGGTCATTTCGGCACCCTCTTCTTGCACTTTAGCTAGTCCTTCTTGCTCTGTGACTTGCTGGAGTAGAGGGGAAGGCTCTACATGCTTTAGGATGGGCTCATCTTCACTTTGGAAAATCTGTTCGGACCAAACAGAATTCTGTTCGGACCGAACAGAGGGTCGAATTCCTTCATTTGGTGGCACGGGCGGGTCTTGGTACTCCTTGTCGCTTCTTAGGACATGTATGGCCTTGATCTCTGCATTAGGGTTGACTTGAGGCTGGCTTGGAAGCTTGCCGGATGGTCAGGAGAAGTGTGCTTCCATCATGCATTCCAAGCGTTGCAAGGTGCTCGCACTACCCTTAAATTCTTCGGCGGTGGCCTTCAATTCGTCGGTGGTGGCCTTTAATTCATCCAATCCTAAAGCCATAGATTTGTTAAACTTTTCTTGTTCACTCATGAATTCTCGAACAATAATTGGAATCTCCTCCCTATTTAAAAAGGATTTCTTTTGAAATGATCGGTCTCTATTGTTGTTATTAAATTGGGCATTTCTATATGAATTTGGCTGGTTATTTTGGTACTTTGAACCGAAAGAGGGCCCATTGTGTAGGGAGTTCACTTGGGCCCCTCCGTTACCAACTTTAGCAAGAGGGCAATCAAGAGATGTATGTCTTTCCTCGCCGCATGCTCCGCATTGATTTGAGTAGAGATGGGTGCCTTGAGCCGATTGGTACGCCGCAAGTTGAGCTTCAAGCTCGGCAATCTTTGCATCCTCCGTGGCGATTCCAAGAACTTGTTGCCCCGAAGTACTTGAGTGGCGGTGGATGAGTAGAGGGTACCATGTGTAATTTCTTGCACAATAATCAAGCAAATCTCGCCCTTGTGCCGCATCAAGTCTTTTGAATGCCCCACCTGAAAGAGAATCAAGATTGATTTTAATATAATCATAAAGTCCATCATAGAAAAATTTATTGAGCATCCATTCTTGAATCCCATGATGTGGGCAAGAATTTTCCAAATCCCTAAATCTTTCGCATGCATCTCTCATTGATTCTTCCTCTTTTTGGGCAAAATTGTTCAATTCCCTTCTAATTGCATCAGATCTGTCCGCTGGGAAATATCTATCCAAGAAAGTTTGTGCCATTTGATCCCAAGACCTAATTGAGCCCTTTTTTAGTGTTTTGTACCATTTGTTGGCCCTATCCTTAAGAGAAAATCTAAACAACAAAAGCCTAATTGCTTGTTGAGGAACCCCATTAATTTTAATCAAACGAGTACAATCAATAAAAGTTTGCAAGTGAGCATGTGGGTCCTCATTCTCATCGCCATAGAACGGATTTTGTTGCACAAGAGTGACATGGGCGGGGGCGATTTGCATATTGTTTGCATCAATGCCCGGAATCACCATGGGTCCGGCCACGTCTCTTGTTCTAGGAGCTCCATACTCCATGAGAGATTGCTCGCGAGGTTCCTCGTCCTCTTTGATGGAGTTGTGGACGCTCCCTTCATCTTCATTGGTCCATCGGCGACGCTCGTCGTCAAATTCCCTCCTTTGACTAGCGAGGCGGGTCCGTTCTGCGTTGAGATGAGCCTCTCTTTGCTCTAGCTGGAGACGAAAGGCCTCCAGGTCGCGTGTCTGCTGGGCAATGGCCTCCGGAGTGAGCGTTTCGGCCATTGCTGGGCTTTCTCCTCTCTGTTCGGAGTGTTGTTCGGTCCGAATGGATTCCTGTTCGGTCCGAACAGAGATCGAATCGGAGGACTGAGCGAGTTCTGGGTCTTTTTCGAAGCGCCGGAGGAAGTAGTCTCTGACCTTGGGTGTCGGGGACTTCTTCCTTCGAGTTCTACCTGTCAGTCCTGCAAAATCCAAGAGAAGAAAGCGTGAGTTTAAAAGAAAAATAAAAAAATCTAGTCTCTTGATACTTAAATAAGGATCCAATATCAACACCGTCCCCGGCAACGGCGCCGATTTGATGAAAGCCTAAGACCTAGGAATCAAATAAATTTATAAACCTAGAGCTAACCTCACTAGTCGTTTGGAGTTAAGCTTTAGGGTCAAACCCAAGGGACGGTACAATTGATTACCGGACTTATCCTTTTTCAAAAGCTAGACGAGAATATTTTTATAGAGTTTTGAGTTATAAATCCTAAAAATGCAATAAAGTAGATGTTTTTGGTTGTTTTGTCAATTAAAATAATCTAAATAATATCTAAATAGGGAAAGTAGAGTTTTGAGGATTTTAACAATATAAAAAGCGTCTTCGGGTTCAAGTTTCACCTTAGTTTGGACTATAGAACACAGAACTTATCACTTTCATGCATCGAACGGTATTTTTCAAGCGTATACCACTCTGTTCGGTCCGAACAGAAGGTATAAGTGTGTGGTTTTGACTCTTTATGATACTTTATGCTTTGCGCTAGGGTTTGTTGGTCAAACCTAAATATTCTAAACCTCAACTTTCGCTTGTTGGACTAGAAATTGGTTCAATCACAACCTAACCTAATTAACTCGATTGGTTCACAACTTTTCATATAAAATTCAATCAACTTAAACTTGTTTGTTGGATTTCTTAGGGATATCTAGATGTCTTTTGAACTATCTAAAAGTTACACTTTTGGCGTTAACTAATCTCCCCTTTCGGATCTACAATTTATCCCAAATACTTTATCTAAATTATCTTGATTAACCTAACTTTAAAACTTAACTAAATGTGGCCATTCATCTAGAAGTTAATTAGACTTAAACAAGCAATTAACATAATTCTCAACAAAACAAATCAACAAAACATATCATATCAAGTCAAATCACAACATCCAAACCTAAATTACTTCCCTACTCCTAAGACTACATAAAATTAGCCTAACATAGTATCAAAACACACAATAACAAGAGTACAAATCACAAGATACAAGCCCATCGAAAATAGAGAGGAAAACATAGGAAGAATAAATCGAATTGTCTTTCTATGCTTGATCTTCAATCTTCAAAGGCGATGGAGTGCTGCAGGGGCGTGTCACAACTTCTCCTTGCTGCCGTCGCCTCAAGAATATGTTGCCTTGATGAATAATAGTGGATGGAGGCTATGGAAAGTGGATTTGAGCAATGGAAGATAGGATTGGAGGTGTGGAGGCTTAGATTCCTTTCTTCTGGCCAAGGATCACATTTATATTGATCTCCACGCACATAGAAAGGTAATTGGAGTACCAAGGAAAGAAAACTTGTCAAAAGAACCAATTTTTCCGCATAAAAACTTGCCATTTGAGCTCTGTCGGTGATCTGTTCAGACCGAACAGAGGAGAGAAAATCCAGCAGAGGCTGCTACAGTGCCATTCGGACCGAATGAACAGTGTTCGGACCGAACAGTAAGCGTGATATTCAGATTTTGGTCTCCGCTAGTATTTTGAGCATTATTTCTTCATCCGGATTCCGATTGAGGTGATTCCAAAACTGTTGGAAAGCTTAGGATGAGCTCTTCAATGCTATTGATTCCATTTGGTCATTTATTCTCCCAAATCCTCCATTTTATGCAATAATTGAGCGTTTGGATCTAGCAAGGCCCCATTCGGTCCGAGCATGAGTCATTCGGTCAAAATTCATCTAAAATTCGAGAATCCACCAGAAATCATCAAGAAACCTGAAAATAAGAGAAAAGACGACGGCAAAGCCAAATCCTTGAAAAAATATGGCAATTCATTGAATAATTTAATGGTTTGAATGTCTTTTGAGTGCCATGTATGGTCCAAATAGCAATAAATAATGATGATATCATATGCTTCCATGATCTCGCCTAGTTTGTCTTTAAACACTTTATTGACCATTTGTTGGTATTCGGCTCCTGCATTCTTCAATCCAAAAGACATGACCTTATAACAGAACAAACCTTGCTCTGTTATGAAGCTGGTTTTCTCCGCATCATCAGGGTGCATTTTTATTTGGTTGTACCCTGAATATGCATCCATGAAACTTAGGTATTTGAATCTTGCTGTGGAGTCAATCATTGCATCGATGCTGGGGAGCTAAAATGTTTCTTTGGGCAGGCTCTGTTGAGGTCTATATAATCTATGCACATCCTCCATTTGTCGTTTGGTTTCATTACCAAGACCGGACTTGCCAACCACTTGGGGTATTCTACTTCTTGTATGGCTCCAGCCTGCGTTTGGGCTTTCTCTTGTACTACTTTTCTACGTTCCACTCTCAATTTTCGCTTTCTCTGTTGAACTGGTCGAGCTTCTTCATATATGTCTATCTTATGCTCGGCAATGGTTCTGTCTATTCCTGGCAAAGGATCGTCCTCGTTGACGAAGATATCCTTGTTTCTGATGAGGCAATCTCGCACCATGTTGCGATCTTCGAGGGGCAGCGTGGTGCCAATCTGTGTTACTTTGCCTTCTTCCAAAACCACAGGTTCTGTTATCTCAATGGCTTCACTTTGAATTCGTTTTGGAGGTTCGTCTTTTGTTGTGCTAAGACTCTCGACAAACTTTTTGTTCTTTTTCTGACTTTCAATTTGAGCCACTTGGGGGGACATGGTGATTCTGTAACATTCTCTCGCGACTTCTTGTTCTCCCTTGCCCACTCCAACTCCCTGTGGGGTTGGAAATTTTATCATGAGGTGAGGTGTGAATGCAATGGCCCCAATACTGTTCGGCGATGTTCTCCCCAGAATGGCATTATAGGCGGATGGGGCATTAACCACAATGAAGCTAACATTTGAAACCACTGTCCGAGGGAATTCGCCATACAAGACATCAAGATCGATGTTCCCCATGGGTTTTAACTTATCGCCTGTGAATCCCACTAGCGATGTTGTCATTGGTTGAAAAGGATACTTGACGAGTCCCATCTTTTTGAGTGCCTCAAAATAGATGACATCTGCCGAACTTCCTGTCTTTACCAGGATTCTTCTGACTTGTACCCCATTTATTCTTAACATTAAAACATTGGCATCGTCATGTGGCAGTTGAACTCCGTTGTAATCTTCTGGACTGAACGATATCACTTGAGAAGTTTCTTGTTTCTGTTGAATTTCAAACATTTGAAGTGGACGTCCGGGGGGTGGATTTTTGTTGGCCTTACCTTCAATGAACATATCCGGTGGAGGTGATGTGCGAGTTTCGCCATGACCTTTGATGCCATCGGTTTCTCGATTATCTTGTCGCACTAAAGGTCGCTCATTAGGATGATGACGCTTCCTCGATTATTGTAATATTGTGTCTTCTTCTTACCTCGTTCGTCTTTCTCTAGGAAATTTTCAAGTAAGTTAGCTTGTCTGACCAATCTTTCTATTTCGTCTTTCAACTTGAGACAGTCTCTCATGTGATGTCCAGTACTACGATGGTATTCGCAGTAGCTGTTCCTATCGAAGACTTCGGGTCTTGACATTGGGGGTGCTTTTCGAACTTCTCTATTGTGTTTAATTTTCTCATAAACCTTTTCCTGTGTTTCTTTGGTTACATGATAGATTTTGTAGTAAGGACCATGGTCTTCGGTAGGTTTACGGTAGCGAGTTCTGGTTTGTTTGAAAGATTGTTGCTCGCGTCCTTTATACCGAGGTGATCGACTGCGTTGTCGCCTCCTTGGCTAATTGTGTTTCTGATGTTCTTTAAGTGACGGGCTGCGGCTATTTTTGGGTTTTGCCTTTGTATAGCAGCAATGTACACTTCAGCCCGTATGAGGTGTTCTGCTCTTTCTCTGAAGGCTGCAAAGTCAGAGAATTTTTCTGTCATGGCAGTCCATTGCACTGGGCCTTCCAGTAATCCACGCTGAACTGCTAGTAATGCCATATCTTCTCCGTAATCTCCACATTTGTTTGCTTCTATGGAAAAAAGGTCGAGATAATCCGTGGTATGTTCATTTGGGTATTGTCCGCTCATTAAATCCATACAAATTTTCGACGGTGCTCGAACACTAGCGAACCTTTTCAGAAATTTTTTGGTAAGGTCCTTGTAGCTTGAAATTAACCCTAGTGGTAGTTGGGCATACCAATCCCATGCTATTCCTTCTAGTCTAGTTAGGAAAACCAAACACATGGTTCTCTCTGATGCTCCTGTGATTAGCATTGACTCTCTGAAAGTGTTCACAAAGGCCCTCGCGTCATGCGTTGGGTAAGCTGGGTATTTGTCTAAGTTGGCGAAGTCCTTCAGTCGCAAGGATCTTCCCTTGTATAGATGACGTGCCAACGCTCCTCGAGGGGGCGAGGGGCTTGCTTATCTTCTTGTCGATCTTTTTGTTGCTGCGTCTTCTACGAGGAACCGAACGTCCATCACTCTCCGTCTCACTATGAGAGAAATAGCTTGAGGAAAGCGATCTAGTAGCCGAAGATGAGTGGTAGTGGTTTCTTCATCGTGATGACCGACGAGGTGTTAAGCTTAGTGATCTGGACTGGTTGGAGTCGGATGAAACTGACTTTCTTTCGGATTTGGGAGATCGCAATTTCGATCGACCTCTCTTCTGAGAGCGAGAAAGTTCCCGCCTGTTGGAAAGGTGAGAATGTCTGTGAGATGGTTATGGTCCTCGCTCTATGCGCTCGCCTTCAGGCCATTCTCACTGAGAATTTCTTGTGAATGTGTGATCAGTTGGTTGAATAGGGGTAGGTTCTTGTGGCGTGGGAACATGTTGGTGTTGTGGTTGCTGAAAAGCAGGGACCGGAGAGATGTAAGGTCTGTGGGGCGTTTCACCACTGTGATGTGTCACATATGGTTGAAATGGATTATGTTGTATGGACTGTGGCTGGTACCCGTATTGGGTGCCCTGTTGTGTTAGATTGTGCGATGGTATGTATGTAGTCGGCAGAGGTTGGTAAGGTGGTTGGTTGGGTGTGTGTGTAGGTGGGTTGATTGGTATTGGTGAAGTGTTTTGTATGACAGTTTGGTGGGTATTTGGTGTTTGGGATATGCTTGCTGATTGATCTAAAACTTGTCCCTCCGTTCTTGGCGGAGGTGGTTGAACAGTTGTTTCTGCTGCCATGGGTTTTGTTTGTTGTCCTGTGGGGATAGTGGGTGTGATATTTGGTGTAGTCATCTTACTAACCGATGGTGTGTTAAAATCAAGGTTTTTGGGTTGTATGTCACGACTCTCTTTCATTTGAACAAGGAGACTTTCACAACAAGAAGGAGAGAGTTTCTTCTCGGTTGTTTATGTGATCTCCATTTACGGTGGGCGCCAGTTGATGACTCTAAATCTAGCTAGAGCTTTTCAACAAGGTAGAGAATGAAGAAAATAGAGAGTGTTGACCTAGATACTATAAGAAAGATGTAATTTTATTGATAATCCATTGCTAAGTACAAGTGAGAAGGTTTCTATTACAGAGAATCTAACCCCCCCTCCCCAAGGGGTAGGGACTGTCTATTTATAGTTACTAGCAACGTGGTCCTGGGATCTTCTGTGACGATTTCATGGTACCTTCCCCTTTCTAGGAGGGAAAACGGGTCACTTCTGGACTTCGCACTTAGATATAAAAGGTCGTTCAATTGTTCGTTGCATGCTCATCGAGCCTTCTTCGCACTCTATGCTTAGGACGAAGTTGGACGAAGTTGGGGAGAAGTGTTCGGCCGGGACCACTTCTCCACGTGTGACGATGACGTCATGAGTTGGTTATAACGAATTCTGACATGAGAAGGTATCTGACAATGAGGACGTTTCCTTATTCCCGGCCAAGAATATCTAGTGGGTCTCTTCTTTACCATACATGGGTCTAGCAGAGGTTAAACCCAACTTACTTGTTGGGCCTTTTTATTATTCAATTGTTGGCCCTTTAAGAGATATCTTATCAGATAGTATCAGGATGTTTATTTGTACCATTCTAAACTATGCCAAAATCTAAGTTTAACGACTTCTGTAATCATGTTCACGAATTTTATGTGTCTTCTTATATTACTTTTCATTGCACAAGACTTTAGTGTTTTAAAAGAATTATTTGTACATAAAATTTGTCAAATTTAAGATTTTTTTATTTTATATTACCGTAATTCAAAACGGAATTGCTTACTATCATCCTCTCTCTTCCATCATCCCGTCATCCTATCTAGTGCTTACTCAGCGTTACAAACCCCACTCCCATCCAGCACTCACTCACCCCCTACCATCTATGATTTCATCTCCTGCCATCTAGTGTGTACCCACCCGGCCCGTCCCCATTTGGCGCCTACACTTTCCTCCCTTCCCTTCCCCCACCTGATATTGTCCTATAAAATAATACTAATTGTCTTATATTATGATACTAATTATCCTCATTCATATCCTAAATGCCCTATAAAATAATACTATTGTTCTAGTTTATGATACTAACGGTCTTCTATCTTAATTGTCCTTTATGTTGGAAAAAAATATTTGCTGTGGGAGGGTGGGATCGGAGGTCAGCATGAAATATAGGTGCTAGGAGGGGAAGGACGAGTATGCTCTGGATGATAAAGCTAGATGTGTGATAAAAATGGAAAAGGTACATGCTTGATAACCACCATCCCCAAAATTTATCATCCACATTATCACGCGTTTTCTCATTTGTATTTTAGAAAAGTGACGGTTTAAGCACTAATCATCTTTTTTATTTTTGTCGCTCATTCCCATCATCCTCCGGATTTATCATCCAGAGCGTACTCCCCCTTTTCTCCTAGCACCTATGTTTCTCTCCCTCCCTCCACCTCATTCTGAACTTCCCTTCTGAGATGTACATTTATGAATTGAAAGATCCGATCTAGGAGAAGTTGTTCGAACCACTACGTCTTCAAATCGTTCTTTTGAAGAAATTGAAACCCTCCCTCTCTCCACCTCATGCTGACCTGCCACCCCACCCTCAAATTTCGATAGCAAATATTTTTTCCATAATAATTAATATTTTTTCCAGGACAAAATTGTATTATTTGCTTGCACAGTTAAGACATATATAAGAATAATTAGTATCAATAAATTAGGATAATTAGTATTATTTTATAGGATAATTAGGATATGTATGAGGTCATTTAGTATCATAATATAGTACAATTAGTATTATTTGCTGAAAAATTTAAGAACTTAAGATACATATTAAGACATTTAGTATTATAAATTAGCACAATTAGTAGTTATTTTATAGGACATTTAGTATCATAATATACAACAATTAGTATTATTTGTTGGGACAGTTAAGATATATATGAAGACAATTAGTACTATTTTATAGGACAGTTAGGATATAAATGAGCACAATTAATTTGTATTATAATATTGGACAATTAGTATTATTTTATTGGAAAACATGAGGTGTAGAAGGAGAGGCAAGTAAGTGTAGGCGCCAGGAGGCTTGGAATAGGATGAGTACGCACTGGATGGCAGAGGATGGGATCAAAGAGGGGAAGGGGTGAGTGAGCGCTGGATGGAAGGAAGGATGAGTAACGCTCAATAAACACTGGATGGAGATAATGAGAATGATGAGAAAGAGAGGACGGTAGTAAGCAATTCCAGTTCAAAATTTTGGTGTAACTACGGGTCAATTGAAACCGTTCGTTCTTGACTTCTCTTTAAATTGTTATTAATTATATATATAATATCTATACATATGTACGCTAAAGAGTTAATAATACAATTTTTTTTATACATGACTCCCATTTTTATAAAACAATAATAAATACATGAAAACACTCATATATTTTCACGTACATAAAACTTTCATATTTTGAAATCATGACTACTAACATATAAAGGTCAACAACAGTAACTTGACTTCAAATACATCTCTATCTATTTACGCATTAGTCGAAGTCAAAATGTCCTTAATTTAAAGTAAACTCAGCATTTACCAGATGCAGGGAATCTTTAACACTTTCATGTCCTAAATTGAAGCAATGCAACTTCTTAAAGATAAAGGAATTGCACAAACTAATTGTCGATATGATCATATAATAAGGTTGAATTCACTCGTGCAGGACGAATTTTATTGCACAGAGCTAACTCAAGAGTCGAAACTTGAAATTTATGGAAGCCGTACGCCCACCTGTGACCCTGTTTGATGGTGCAGCTGCTAGGATTGCCCTTTTATCTATAGCTGATAGAGCTGTCACAAATATCTTGTCGTTATTATTTGTTGTCTACTGGAGGTATTTTAACATAGTAAGATTGTCATGGTCATGATTGGGTTGTCATGAAATGCATATAGAAAATTAGCTGAAGCAAGGCATGTACAAAGGAAGCAGGGAATCGACAGAAAACAAGAAGGCACCTTGTGTTAGTTGAATTGATTATATCATTCTCTGTAGCACTTGGTACTTGCAGATTGCAAAGAAAGCTAACGAGACCCCATAGAATCTGGTAAGTGTACATAGAAATTTTAGATGGGGCAATTTTAGATCAACGTTATATATCTTTTCATCATGCATAGACAAGTTTCGATCTTCCCATTCACATGCCACGGAATGTCGTTTAATGGTTCAGATGTTAATAATGACTTCAGTAATAATATCGAACTTTAATTTATAGTTTTTTTATGTTTCTCATCGTGATATTTATTTACACTTGCTCAATTTTAAAGTACATATATTGGTTTAGTAATTTACTTGGACCAGTACTTTAAGTTTCAATGTTTTTTGAAGCAAGTCTTCCTAGATCATAGACCTTGAATAATAGAAAAGATATATGATTGATTAGTCATTAAGGATACGCTTGGATCGTTTAAGAATAAAGTTAGAATTAGTTAGTTGAAATAGAAAAATTATTCCTAAATAGTATTGAATAAATTTTAGGATTAATAATGTTATTTCTCAGTAGTCCTCACTCTGATATACGTTCTTAAACCGAGAGAATTTGGATTATTTTAAATTCGGATTAAAATGTTAGCCCGAATAAAAAAATAATCACAACGTGGTTGGATTAAAAATTTATTTTGAAGTGAGGGCCAATAATAAATAACAATATAATCTAAAAAATCTTATCCTCCACATTCTAGGAATAAGTTTTTTTTTTTTTTATTTCGAATAACTGCTACTACGTACCTTCATTCTCTTCAGATCCAAACACACCTTAATAGACTGACTTATTCAAAAATTAAATAATTTTTGTTAAAAAAAATCTAAAGATTAAGAGGTTTATTTGCAGCAAATGTATATTTGCATGCACCTTCATGGACAGAGAAGGGAGTGGGGGGGTGGTAGATAAGATTGATGGACGGTAGGCAGGAGAAAGCGAGGTGAGGAAAGATAGATACGTCGAACTGCAGATAATTATGATCTTAAAAAAATCTCCAAGATTAAAGTACCGCAATCCACAGGCAAATCAGAAGTTAGGTTATCAAAAGAGAAAAATTCCAAGAAGATCCAACCACAGATTAGATACAAACTATTCACATCATTACTTCAACCAAATATCATTCAATTCTATACTTGAGCTTCACACATTCATGTGCCTCCATCATCAATTAATCCATCGGACCACCATTTCCATTTGTATAGACATGGCACCATTAACACTCGTCCCATATCATTTTAATGCTCATAACAAGCTTACGACCACTGGACCAGACAGTGCTTTAAAACTTCTGTACTTGTGACTGTGAAACTTAATTGCAAGAGAAACTCCCATTGCTTCAGGCAGTCAATACTACATATTATCATATGTTGAGTTACCATGTCTTCCTTATAATTTTTTTTTAAGAAAATTAGAGTCAACTCCATAACTTTGAATTTAATAACTAAAAAAATTACAAATTACTAATTTCAGTACTGAGAAATAACTCAAAATGTTTTGAAAAGACAAAACATAAAAAAATAAAAGAAGAAATAGTTTCCTCTATATTACAACAAAGGAGGAGTCAGGTACAGAGGAGCGAGATGAAGAAAAGCATGGGATTTCAATGAGTATTGTGTGTGGTTTTCCAATCATTGGTTGCCTCGTCAGCCACTAGAGAGGAAGTTTTAGAAAACTTCCTGAAAATTCTGGCACATCTTTCTCTCCAAACCACAAAGACTGTTATAAAAAGTTCTCTTTGTTTTGAAGTAGCCAGAGTGGAAAGAATAGTACTTTTGGTGTTGGCTTGTAGTGGCAACGAAATCATTTCCTGGAGGTTGACCTTATTGACTGTCTGACATAAAAAGGTGAAACCTCAGAAAGACGCACTACACTCTCAGCATTGGCTACACATAAAGCATAGCAATTTGCTATACCTCATCCCCTTTTTCGGAAGTTACCCAGCATTGGCTGCTTATTTTTCAGTTACTTCCAAGCTATGTTAGAATTCTAGGTGGAACTTTGATATTCCAAGTCAGTTTGAGGGGGAGAGGTGATAATGACGGGTCTTAAGAAATCTGTAGGCTAAGGAGGAGGTGAAATAAGGTTGAAAGAATTTCTAATTTGAGGATGGGTTTTGCTGCAACAATTGCTGTAGTTGAGGTAGGTCAGTTGAGGAAAGAGCAGAAGAGAAAAGAACTGGTTTAAATAAAATTGCTAGTGGAAAGAAAATTCAACAGGGGCTTCCTTGATAGAGATTATTGGATCTAAGCAAAAAAAATAGGAGAGGAAACTGAACTATGAAGATTTTCAGTCCTTAGTTGTGAAATAAGGTTGAAAGAATTTCTAATTTGAGGATGGGTTTTGCTGCAACAATTGCTGTAGTTGAGGTAGGTCACTTGAGGAAAGAGCAGAAGAGAAAAGAACTGGTTTAAATAAAATTGCTAGTGGAAAGAAAATTCAACAGGGGCTTCCTTGATAGAGATTATTGGATCTAAGCAAAAAAAATAGGAGAGGAAACTGAACTATGAAGATTTTCAGTCCTTAGTTGTGGTGCCAGAAAGTAGCTTCAAAGCTTGCGTTAATGGTCCGGAAAAGTCACACTGCAAAGAAGTATCATATTTCTTGAAAAGTCCTTGCCAAGGTGCTTTATAGGGAAAAAGGGATTAGACGCAGTGGTTGTGGCTTTGAGAAGTATAGTCTACAAAGAGGATTGGTCAAAGTACCATCTCCGAATCTATTTGACCAATAGAGCTTAGTTGAGAGGCACGAGGTCTAGCACCCTCAGCGTCCAAATTTCGTTATACCGCAAACCTTGTCTCATTCAATAAGGATCAATTTTCTTGTCCATTTTTCCCTTTTCAAAGGAAATTTATCCTTATTCTGCTTATTTCATTGGTGATCTATTTTGGTTGGTCAAGGACAAACATATAATAGATAGCTAGAACAGTGAGGCAAGCATTGAGTAGCACCAGTCTGCCAGAAAAGGGAAGAAGAGATGCAGAGCAACATGACAGTCTTTTATTGAACTTTTTCAGTGAGGGAGCAAAAAGCTAGTTTTGGTAGTTTTCTGTCAAAAAGTGACAGACCAAGGTTGGTTAAAAGAAAACAAGAGGGTCTACAGTCAAGTGTATATACATAATTAAGTAGTGGGTCAGATGGTGTAAGTAAGAGGTCAGATTCTGTGGGGTTGATGGCAAGGCTTGAGAATTTAAAATTGGCTAATGTGTGGTTTCAAGAATAATAGTACATTATTTGCATGAAACACAGACATGGTTTGAGGGAGTGGAAAGGTAACGAGATTGCTCAATAGTGAACAAGTTAGATCATCCACCTTACAAGGAAATCCATTCGAAGTATGAAAAGGTAAGGGGATAAGGGGTCTCCCTGTTTAAATCCACCTTCCAAGGAAATTCATCTCCCTGCCAATAACTCCATTGACAATGATTTTAAATAAACCTGCAAGCACATATCGTTATATCCATTTAACCTAGGTTGAAGGTAGACCCAGTGCCAGTTGTACAGAGGAGTGAAATGCCAAAGAATAGTTTCAAAGACTTTGGAATATCAGCCTTGAAAAGTGGCATGGGAGTCTTTTATTGTTTGCATAGGTATGATTCTAGTTTGGACAAGCCAGATTGAGTGTGCTGCATTAAAGAGAGGATGTTAGGCATAATTTTGTTGGCCATGACTCTGGAGAGGATTATCTGAATGGAGTTGATAACACTTATTGACATATAGTTGCTAGGGTTGATTAGATTTTCCCTCTTGGATATCAAAGTCACTAGGAAGATATTGAGTGGCCCGACAGATCCATTCTGTAGTGTCTAGTTTAGGGTCAATTTTATTTCAGGAGAAAGTTCCTCTCTAAAGAACTTGATGATTCAATAGTGAAGTCATTAGGCCTACGTGATTTGTTAGATGGTTGTATGGACTTTTTCGTCATCCCTCGAAGAATGAAATAGTCTCATCGAGAAATTAGAATAAGCCTTAGATTCACCCCCCTTAAGGTTCGATCTCTGCGCTGAGTATCTCTTGACGACAAGAGAACCAGAACAAGAGTCGCTTCTTACGAGGGTTTATTAATTTCGCGGGTCCTTTCCTTCCAATAGGCGCAAGCCCCTATTGTTAATTACCCCATAGTTGCCTACGGGAACCTCTGATTAATGGATCTAAAGAATTATATGTAATAGGTTAGGAAAACCGTCTCTACAATAATTTTGGATTTATATGGGATTTATTTCTTTTGGCTTAGACCGGACTCAATTGATGGTATCAAACCTAATTGACGGGACCTAATTGAGAACGCTTAATTATTTGATAATTTTTAATTTAGACTTTTATTTCAAATAGACTTGGTTTTGGTTTTCGTGTTGAAGTATGGTTTTTGGTTTTGAGGCTATTTTGGACCATTTGTAAGAATTTGGTTCTTGGGACTATTTTGGGTCACTTGTAGGAACGTGGTTTTTGTAATTCTTGGGACTATTTTGGGTCACTTGTAAGGATTAGTTTCTGCGACTATTTTGGGTCACTTGTGGAAACAAAGTTTTCAGGTTCTCGAGGCTATTTTGGGCCACTTGTGAGAATGATTTCCGGGAATATTTTGGGTCTCTTGTGGAAATAAAGTTTTGGTTTCTCGGGACTATTTTGGGCCACTTGTGAGAATGATTTCTGGGTTTTAGATTTCTAGCTTTCATAATTTGGTTTTAAGGCTAAGGCCTTGATTATTTTGGATTTAGGTCTAAAGGACTTGGCTTTGGCTTGGAGTTTGAAGTTTTAGGATTTGGTTTTTTGGCTTGAGTTTCGGAGTTTTCAGTATTTAGCTTTTGGTTTGAGTTTCAGGATTTTCGGCTTTTGAATTTTGTTTCAGGGCTGATTTTGACTTCAATGAAGAGTTCGTCTTTAATCAAATGTAGAGGTTTTGGTTTTGACTTTGGATTCCTGTTTTGACTTTTAAATTTCTGAAGTTCATCTTTGGGTTTCACCATTGTCACAGTTTCATTTTATTTTTATCTTTAATTTTAGACTTTTGGAATTTCTTTTTATGCTTTTAATTATGCTTATTTTTGAAAATATTTGATATTTGACATATTCCTTTTTTGAAATTATTTCTATTTTGAAATTACTTAAATTTTTATTTTTAGAAAATTTATTTGAAGGGTTTTTATGAATTATATATCTTTTTATAATTCAATAAAATCTATTTAACATCATTTTGGAATTTTCTAAAATTTGTTTAATGTTGAAAATACTTCAAAAAATACAAAAGACCATTAATTGGACAAATTTTTACATAAAAATATAAGTGAATTTGGTTTGTTTAGATGTTTAGAAATTTATGGATATTTTATTTGAATTTTTCTGAGTATCCTACTATTTTTAATGAATTTGCAAAAATTTCAGATTATGTGGAATATTCTGACTGGTCCACGTCAACAAATTAGGCTGATTGGGCCTTGTGCTGGCACTGACGTGTCGAAGGAGACTGGCGCCGAATTTCATTTGTGGAGACCAATTTTTACAGGGAAGCCCCTCTTTTATTTTTATTCTCTGGCCGAATCCCTTTTGCCGGAGTTTTGACGATTCCAACCACCATTGTTGACGAACTCGAGCTCCCTAGAATCATGACTGAACGAGGAGTGCAGTGGTGGCTTCCATTTTTATCGCGTCGCCTCCATTTGGCTAGAAAAACGAAATTTAGTTTACACAACATTAAGTTGTTAATAGATTTAATCCCTATGTTTTTGGGTTTTAGATTTCTGGCGATCTAGACCGTCGTAGCTCATGAAACAGGGTCCATTAGAATCGTGGCAAATAGGAGAGCATGAGGGTGTGCTTGGTTTGTGTTGCGTTAATCCAATTTGTTGAGTGGACCAAAGGTTTGGTACGGCAAAGATGAGATTAGGTACCGATTGGTTTGAGTGGTATTGAACTGTACCAGAAATGGATTGTTTGGCGCTCTGGCAGTGAGGAGAGTGTGTTTATATGCTCAATTTCTTCCGCATTCATTTGTCTCGGTGAGGAGTGGATGTTGGGTGCTCATATATTGAGGTGATGATGGGGCTTGTTTAGTTTTCATTCAGAGAATGGTTCCTAGTATTGATTAATGTACCCACTGTACTTAAATATATCGACCTTGTTTTCCTTTATTCAATTAGCTATATGAACAGAATTTGCAATGTTGGGGTCTGGTTGTATCAAGTAATTCACTAACATTGGCCTTTACAAATTAATTTATTGATTCTCATTCTTATGTATCATCAGATAACGAACATCATTTAGGCAAGTACTTGGTATATGGCACACCTTGACTATTATATCACAATCTGATTTCATATTGACTATTCACAAGCAATTCTTATGTTTCAGCCCCTCTTCAAAATAAATGAGAAAAACACCTTTTAACTTGTTCAAAAATGCTGAGAATTATTACAAATGCTCCTTAACATGTCTACAAAATTTTCATGCATGTACTTTTGCAGAGAGGTCCAGAATTTTGGAAAATATCAATTTGCTTCACACAATGACCCTGCTGCCTTCATTGATTGATATAAAATCACATAAATTTTCAAAAATGATAAAACTTGTTCCTTGCTGTCCATAAGATCAAGAACCTGATGTCCATGCTCAATTTTATATTTTTGTGTAGGGATAATCCCACCTTTTCATTTTATTTCGCTTTAGACAAATTTACGCATATATACATTTTATTTCATGATAATGCAATACTTTAGTTTATTTACATATTACCATAAATTCCAGAGAAAATTGAGCAGCACCTCCCCTAGACCCTCTCTGATTTGAGCGTTTAAACAGCTCAATTGAGGTAATTACTCAATTAAGCATATTTAAACTCGGTCAACAATGGGAGCATGGCTCCCTAGCAAACCACAGAGAGGGTCCAGCGTAGGAGCAGAGCTCCATGCCAAACTTAAATCCACCATGGGAACAGGGCTCCCTAGTAGACAAAGGACTGAACCTTTTTAACATTTCAATTTAAGAAGTTAAACTAAATTAAGCAATTCATAAATATACTTAAGACTTTAATGTTAATTACTTCAAGTTCAGAGATTCACCATGGGAGCAGAGCTCCCTAGCAAACCTCCTTCCTTGTCACAAGGCAGTTGCTACGATTTTTTTATTATAAGCAAATAGAAAGATTGAGAGCAAAAAAGGGAAAGCAAAATAACTAATTAATGGATCAATTAAGCTTCTTTTATTCAAACACAGAGATTTGCAACAGAAATTACTCGATTCTACCTTCCTTCTTCCTCTTTTCGAGTACTTGATGAATTGTCTTCCCTAATTACACCCTGCCTATGCTAATTGGATCAAAATTACAGTATTATAGCCCTAGCCCGAGCTTATGGCGACCCTCCTCCTTCTGCTTGAATTTTATGGGTTTAAATAGGTGAGAACTAGGGTTACCCCTCCAAGGCCGAGAGGTAATCCTAACCATCTAATTTCCATCAATGGATGATATTCAGCTGCGCCTAGGGTTTTGGTTTTGTAAACCATGGGCGAGAGTGCCTGGTTTTGCTTCTGTGGCCAGAGAAGAGGCCACGTCGATGGCCTTCTGTGTTTTTACCCGGCGTGTGCGGTAAAAATCGAGCTCCCTTCTTCCATTCTTTTTTTTACACAGGAGGAAGAAGGCTCTCCAGTCGGGCCCCACCTATTGGATTTAATGAGGAAGAGCGAGATAGGTGCGCTGGGTTCTTTGTGAGCCAGTGAAAATTCAGAAAATACAAAGCCTTTCGGTGTATGAACCAAGCATATTCAGAGTCAAACGTGGATGGTAATTTTTATAGGTAGCGCCCTCTTTAAATCCGCTCTGGATTGTCTCCAACGGATGCACCCGACAGCCTCCTTCGAATTTTCTGTGATTTTTCATTCAATTTCCAATGATTCCTCATATATTCCTTAATTCCAATCCAAAATAAATTGTTTGAGGGCCTTCCCTTAGGTATTTTCGTATGAAATTCTATGAGAAAGCTCACAAAAATATAAGGAATTTAATGGCTTAAAGGGTTTCTCAAAATTCCTCACAGATATTTTTCCGTAAATTTTGTGGATTTTCAGCGTTTCTTTGCAAATTTTGGGATTTCTGTTGATATTTTTGAGATTTTAAAATCATGATAATTCATCATAACTCCCAAGAAATTTTTGAGTAAATTTTGGGAATTTTTTGAGTTTGTTTGATATTTTCCGTAATTCGAATTTGATTTTTGGAAATTTGGAATTTTGGTTTTCGCTATTTGAATTTGGTTTTAGCAATTTGGGTTTGGTTTTCAGAGTTGATTTTTAGGGTCAAACAATGGTCACTACTTGTTGACATAGGAGACCTCCTCCTGAGTATTAGGGTCTATGAGAAAGGTTGGTACAGGGTTGACATTGTAATAAAGAGTATCCTAGTTAGGGTTGTACAACAAAAAAAAAAATCCGTCCGACCCGTTTGACCTATCCAACCCAACCCGTATTCTAACGGGTTCAAATATTATTTGGGTTGGTTGGATTTTAATTTAATTAACCTAGTTGTACTGGATCGGATTATATTTTTACTCTTGATAACCCGGTTTGTACCCGACCCGATTAATTAATTAAATCTTTAAAAATCGGATTCCATAATCCCAATATTGCATTTACTCTTTTGCTGGCCTATTTTATTTATAAATTCATTGATCAAGCGTTGATTAGTAATCAAAGATGACGGTCTGTTGGCCTGGTTATGGAGGATTAATCAATCGTACGTCTTCCATGACAAATAAATAAAATTAGTCCTAGTTATTCAACAAGAGATCGGTCCAACTTCTAGGAACCGAGAACCAAGAAGACATGAAAAGGTGTAGGAAATCTGAAGCGTTGAGCACGTTTCTAGCTGCCCCCTCTTAATTTGTTGGTATATATCATATTTGTTGAGTAAAGGACAATCAAATATCATTTAAAAAAAAAAACAAAAGTTGTTATTTTCTATTTGCTTTTTGGTTGGCAAGTAACTACCCTAACTAGACAATGCATTCAATTCAATAAAATCACTGTAACGCAAGAACTAATCTTTGAAATAATCCCTAATACGCCAATTGAAAATGTATTTATTTCTAACCGATGATAACTATTAATTTATTTCAAATACCTCTAATACACAACTAACCTTTGAAATGACAGTGGTTGATCGGTTTTTTAATGTTATATAATTATATTCTTATATTTTTGTCAAAAATATTATCTGTTGAGTTATTTTTATTTAATCAGTAATTATAAGTGCCATCAGCGAAAAAATCATCGTTTGCCATCTCTCAACAGGCAACGCCCGCGCATGAGTTCTGTCTTGTGTCTGTTACAAATGTTCAGTTTAATAATCAAAACTGTTTAGTTTAATAATCAAAAGTGATCAATTAATTGCGTCAACTAATGGGCAGAGTCGCGTCAGGGTCAGAGTCGCGCATGGGTTAGAGAGAAGTGCGTCAGGGGCAGAGTAAAAAAAAATTAATTTGAACCAGATCGGCTTAGGACCCCTTCTAATTTGTTCATGTGTTTTTTGTCCGATTCGTGACCCCTTCGCTTGGTTTAATAATAGCATTATTTTCTTATAATATTTATATTTTTTTATTGCAACTAACTGAACATTTATACTCAATTAACAGAACATTTGTACTTACCCAACTGAACATTTGTATTTACTAAACTAAACATTTATACTTAATAAATAAAATAAACATTTTTGCTTATAACATTTATATTTTCTGTTACAACTAACTGAACATTTAAACTTAAATAACAGAACATTTGTACTTATTAAACTGAATATTTGAGTAAAAATAAAAATAAAATAAAATAAACATACTGAATACAGCGAACACTTATAACACAATGAACAATTACAATAAAATGTGAACATTTATATCTAATAGAGTGAACACTTATAGTAACGAAATGAACAAAAAATAATATGCGTGCTGGGTGAGTACAGATCAGGGGAGAGAGCGCTGGCGCTGGGTTAGCGATGGCACGGATGGTTATTCTGCCGATTGCAGTAATCAATTTTCTTATTTAATTAATATTGTCAGTTTTATTTATGTATCATATAAATCATAACATGTTTAACCCGAAAGTCCATAAAAATCCGTAAATTAAAATTTATATGGATTGAATTGGATTATGGGTGGGTCAATTAAAGAAAGCTGTAACTTAGAGTTTCTGATTACTAACTATCTGGACATGACTTTAATTGGATCTGCTAGATGAAGTTTCTTCTCTTGTTGGATGTTACTCTTGCATGGAAGAAAGAGGTGTTTCTATTCCCTCCAATTTTCATTTGTTGGAGGATCTCTGTTTTCAAATTTGCCAAATCAGAAAATCTCTTCTTTAGCATAACTCCTATCTCTCTAGCTCTACGAGATTTCTCATACTTCCTCATCCTTATCACACCATTGATAGTACTGATCTTGTCTTCCTTATCATCGAAACATCTCCAGCATTTTTTTAAATTGTTGTTGATTCTCCTATCGTTCCTGACGCACCATAGAAATTTTCTCTTATATGAACAAACGGTAAAAAATGCCCAACTTTTATTATTTTTGCCGTTTCTTTTTTAGCACCAATATTGGTAGACCGTTCAAAAGGCAATAATAACACCAACATGTTTTACAATTCATCTCAAATCCTTACAATCTAGGAAGTATTTTTCTTTACTCTTTTTGCCCCTATTTTTAGCACATACTCTCGTTGATGAATTTGTACTTCTTATTCTCGTCATAGTTTTGACTTTTTTTACTCAATCACTTGGCTTTGATACTCCTATATATGGATCCATTTTGGTGTGACAGGACATCAGCGACTTATCTGGCTTCATTCCAACTTAAGTTATGTACATACAAACTACTTAGTAACGTATAGGAAATTTGAAAGTATCCAAAATAGAATAAACGATTATTTAAACTATGAGATTGATAGGCGCTAGGAAATATTATTTGGAAACCGTCCCCTTCTGGGCCACAAGCAATTTCCAGACCAACAGATATATATATGTTGTGCAGTACAAAGTGTGCCTTTCGAATTTACAAAGGTTAGGTCAAGTTAATATGTGACTTGAAACCTCTACATAAAGATTTAAAAATGCATGTCTATTTATATTCCTTATTCAAATTTTATGGTTTTGTTAGAATATGAATTTGTGTAAAAACTTGACGGGATAATGCGGAATAAACATCCCAGAATCTTAAAAGTACCTCCAGCCATTATTAATGCCTGAGTTGTCGGTTGCACCGTTCGCCAGAAGGGCACCACTAGTCCGATCAGCCTCCCTTACATATTTAAAGAGATGTCGGACTAGACTTTGTCTCCCTTCTCTCTCTATGTTCCTCTCTCTGCTGCCTTGATGAGAGATAGAGGAGTAATTAATTATGTACTGGCTTATGTTCTCCATCAAAACAATCATATTTAAAGGGTTCTAGATCACTTCAAAAGGTGCAAACATCAGATGCAAATCAAGGACGCCTGAGATCACATACATTCTATCCAGATGCACTGTCTCCGTCCTGACGATCCGCCTGAATCCTAGTGGCCCCGTCAGGAAAAGACCCAAGAGCATATGGTAAAACTCACAATTTGGACCCAAATAAATCCAAATTCTTTATTCTTGTGTTGTTTGAATTTCACAAGAATAAAACATTTGAAACTTATTCTTATTCAAACTCTTATTCTTATTCTTATCCATCCAAACTCATATAACTATACTAGCAAAGTACCACCTACCCAACGAACTTCCGCTTCCTAATGTATGTCAGAGTCACAGAATTAAAACAAATCCCAATTTTAATCACGTGTAGTACTCAGTGGCCACTCACATAACTTACGGAAGGTAGGGCATTTGGACCTATATATTTGTCTCTTATTTGCGTACACATTTCATCATTTAATCTAGTCCAGTAGATATGAGGCCACTAGCCGAAATTTAATTAAGTCTAGAAGTTATGAAGCTACACGGGCACTGGCATTCTGGCAATAATCGAATAGGAATGTAACTCGTTTGTAACTATATGTTTGTCGTTTCTTCTGGTAATCGGACCGCATTTTTTTTGCAGATGTGATGTAAATTACATTGAATTTGAAGTATTACCTGATGCAAGAAATTAGAAAATAGTACTGATTCGCACTAGATCAGGGCCTTTCCTATCGTACAGCTCAATAAATACTTGAGAAAATTATAATTACTAATTGGGGCCCCAACATGTCCGAAAATATTTTGGGCTGTCAACAGAAAGCCTTGCTACAGTGCAATATCATGTAACTTCTTTGATCTGATTTGTACCAGAACTGATAACTGCCATCGGCAGGTATACCATCGCGCGCCATCGCAAGCTCTCACGGATCGCGCGGATCTTTGGGCCTGTCGCTAGCGCATCGAGGTTTAATTATAATGCGATGGTATATCTGTGCGTGACTTCGGAGTTGGAAACTTGGGAAGTCAAATCACGTGAGCCTGTCGGGCATCAAGATTTAATTATAATGCTTAACTCTACCTATGCATCAAAGGTTTGGATTGAAAAACAACTAATTAATTAATTATTATATGCGTTCATTTTTATTCTTTGAATATGTGTTCTGTTAAATATTATATATGTTCAGTTAATTGTAAAATTTGTTCTGTTAAATGCCATTTGAAAAACAACTAATTAAATAATTAATTATTGATTAATAATTAATTTATGTGTTCAGTTAATTGTTAATTGTTTTGTTAAATGCACTTCAAAAACAAATAGTTAATTAATTAATTAATAATTAATTTATGTGTTCAGTTGTGTGCTATATGTGTTCAGTTAATTGTCAAAATTTGTTCTGTTAAATGCCACTTGAAAAACAACTAATTAAATAATTAATGTATGTGTTCAGTTGTACGCTATATGTGTTCAGTTAATTGTAAAATTTGTTCTGTTAAATGCCACTTGAAAAACAACTATTCAATACTTAAGTTGATTCATTATGTAAGCTAACTGTAAATACTAACAAACCATATCAACAAAACAATCGAGATAACATCAGTAAATTACGATCATATTACTAATAGTACCAATCTAAATCAGTACAAAATCCAATAGTATCGATCACCTTGCAAGGATTGAAATCCCCATCAGAAAAAAGAAAGAATGAAATGTTCTCACATGTCGGTCACATGCTGGGCCTTAATCGCACAGCCCACTAGCCTGCTTCGCTGAGCGATGAAGGGCGATGGCATGCGATGGCTTGTAGATAGATGATGCTAATCAATTTCCGATTTGTACTCTCTTTTATCTTTCCTTTCCGATAAAACTTCAAACTTGTAATAGAAGTAATTAAATTAAATCCTTCGGTTGGAGCATAATATATACAACATTTTTTAAGGAAAAGTCTCTTGCTAACAATGGTGAAACGTATGAATTTGGTGTGCCTTTGCAAAGTGCATTTGTTTTTGTTTTGCAATTTTGCTGTGACGGTTTATAATTTTTCTTTTCTTGGCTTGAACAACTTATTTTACTCTGCCTTACATTGTATAAAACTATTTTAAATTTTTTTAAATTGTTGGTGTGTGGCACTCACACGTTCAGAAAAAAGAAGAAATTAGATCTTAGGTGAGGTGCATGAAGGACCTTTGAGGAATAAAAGAAGGATCCTTCAGCAAATTTCAAATCCGATAAACTGATTGAAGTTGTAGTATTAATTTACTATATGTAGGGTCATATCATTCCTTAAATGATGACGTTGAAAACTAGCTATGTATAATGGGCATATATTGATGTTTATACAGACTGGCATTTTGTATTATTTTTTTAGAGAATGTTGATAATTAATTTAGCAACTTTAAATTATTGTTCCTTTCTCAAAAGGAAAAAAAAAAAAAAAGAACGAATCTGAACTTGAATATCGATGACAATTTCAACCGTAAACAAAAATATGCAACAAGAAATTAAAATCACTGTTGTAAAATAAAGTGGGAGAAAGAAACAATAAATAATATCTCAAGAGTAAGTACAACAATATTCTTAATCTAAATTTCATAATTTTATTATCTCATTCACCCATTTATTCTTACATATACACAAGTTTGCAATGCCTCTATTTATAGGCTACAAAATGAGACTTTACATAATGATCAATAAATAAGTAGCGGAGATAATGGAAAATAAATGTGTAGTGGAGAATATGGAGATAAATGAGTAGTGGGAATGTGAAGATGAACAATCCACATATTTATTAAATTTCATAACACTATAAATATGATACTTCAGCTGGATCGATATTATGATGGCACTTTTGGACCAATTTATCTGCCTCATTAAAAACCTTATAAAGAAAAATCTATTAGGATAAAAATATGGATAAGGAAAAAAGAGTAGAGTGTGTATAATGTTTGCCCTCATTGTTTATATTATTGGATATTCTTCAGGTGGTGTAGACTTATTAAAAATCTAAAAGTTATCGCATTCACTATAGGTGAATATGTTTCTTCATAATCTACTCAATATATTTGTGTAAAATCTTGTGCCACTAGCCTTGATATGTATCTCACAATCTCGTTTTTATCATTTCTTTTAATAACAAATATATATTTGTAACCTATAAAGTTAACATCTTTGGGCATTTGAACAACTGGTCCAAATAATTATCATTTGTCAAGTGATTTTAATTCAACTTGTATGGCATATTTTCATTTAGACCAATCATTTCTATGCCTGCATTCTTCTCAGATTTTGGCACATTATCCTCTTGGCTTATAACATCACTAGTTATGGCGAATGCAAAAATTTCATCCACATGAGTTTCATTTCTGTTCAATATTGATTATAACATCAAAAATTTCATGCAAAAATTATAACATCAGTTTCTTCTGGAACTTCATTAACCTCTTATGGGATTCTAGTTTCTTTTGAAATTTTATTAATCTCTTTTGAGATTTTATTTTTTTTTGGAATTTTATTATTCTATTTTACAATTTTAATTTATTCTAAAATTTTATTAATCTCTTCTGGAGATTTTATTTCTTCTATAATCTTATAAACCACTTTTGGAATTTTACCAATTGCTTTATTCTGCTTTTTTCTTTCACGTGAATTTATATCCAACCTCTGATGTGAGTTAGTCGGCCTCCAGCCTCCCTCTCTCTGCCTATAGGAAGGGATAAGAGAAGAAAAATAGCCATGGCCGTGTGTTGTCGGAAGAGGAGAGGAGATGCTTGCAATCCAAATCCCGTGTCTGGCGAATAGGAGTCGTTGGATTTGGAAAACGGATCGGATTTGGATTCGTTCCTGTGCCCTCAAATTTTGAATGCCCCCAATATCACAAATTATCGACCGTAGGATTAAAATTAGGAAAAATTTGTTTTTTGCCACCTAAAACTGAGGAAATTGTAGATTTGCCACCCAAAACTAAAATCGTATGTTTTTGCCACCCTAAAATTCAAATATTTTCTGTTTTTTGCCACTTTATCTTTTTAATAATATTTTCATCATTTAAATAATAAAAATATAATTTAGTGACCATTTTACCCAAGCCCAGTCGACTAGAACCCAATTAACCCAGCAGACTGCACCGCCTGGTTCTTGTCACCCCCAAAAAGCTTTTTCTGGTTACTGCCATACTCGAATTCGTATCCTTTTGCGGATCTTAATTAAAAGGCCTGCTCTCTACAGCCAATCCACGCCATCCGTTTGATTTCAACCCAAGAGGCGATTCGACCATGGAGACAACGGTGGAGCAAGGACCACTACCAGAAAACAGGTCTTTTGCAACGGAGGTTTAGAGACGGGTTTTTCAAAAAACCGTTTGAAATTCTATGATAAGAGAGAGAAAAAAATCAGACCAACAAATACAAACGGTTTTTACATAAAAACGGTCTCCCCTTTCCCGGCTTAGAAGGCGTAAAAGCTGTCAGGTCCAAACAGAGACGGTTTTTTGTATTAACCGTAGTTATTTATATTTTTAGTTAACGACGGTTTTTATCAAAGAACCGTCTTTATCTCCTCAGCAACGGTTTTTTTTTTTTAACCGTGGCAATTTGTGCGAATTAGGTCTGGACCAATCTCTCCCCCTCTCCTCATTCGACAAGTGCCAAGTATCCAGCCGCCTCAACCAATTCTCTTCTTCATTAAATTGCTCATTAATATTCCATAGCCACTTCTTGAAAAAAATACCAAAAAATATCCAAAAATTCTGAAAAAATAAGAAATAGAAAGAGAAAAGGATGGAGAGCTGATGTAAGGTAAAAAAAAATTAAATTTAAGTAAATATTTGATATTTCTCTAATTTTTCTTTTTTATTTCGGTTTTATCTTAATTTTTGATTAAATTAGTGACTTTTTGGTAATTTTTGTCATAATTTCAGACCTAATTGAAAGAGACAAGACCTACAAATTATAGATGGAAGGTATATTTCTATAATTTTATCTATTTATTTTCATTTCTCACACCCAATTAATTATGCATTAATTGCATTTGCATGTTAATTACATGTATTGTCATATAGGACCAAAATACCGGAATAATACCGAATTTAGGTCATTGCCCGTCCGAGATTAATCCATTAGGGATTAATCTCGGATAGTACTCCCGGTCGGGAGTACTGCTCTTTGGATACGATCTGTCTCATTTAGGACAGCGAGTTGTACGTTAGATGCAATGTGTTGTGTGAGAAAAATTCGACGGCATTTTCCCTTATGTTCCCACAGATACGTACGCACGAGCAATCGTGTGTTGGCGTATTCAGGGAACATAAGGGGAAATGCTGCCGAATTTTTCTCACACAACACATTGCATCTAACGTACTCTCGCTAATGAGACAGAGTATCCAAAGAGCGGGCTAGGATGGTAACCGGCCTGAAAGCTTGATGTGATAAATAGGCTAATAACCCTAAATCCTGACCATTTCCATACATTTTGTTGTTCAGATGGATCGGACGTGGATGTACACAAATAATCGGCTCTCGGTTAAATTTCTTAATGGGCTTGAAGAATTTATGGTTTTTGCTAAAGAGAATTTGAAATTGACGGGCTATCATAAACTGCGTTGTCCTTGTAGTGATTGTCAGAATTTGAGATGCTGGGCTAATTTTGAAGAAGTGAGAGGTCATTTGCTTATGTATGGGTTTCAACCCGGATATACCCGTTGGACACGTCATGGAGAGACTAAGGATGAATCTTTACATGTTGGGACTAGTACAAATGTGTTGAACTTACAGTGTGATGAAGGAAATGTATTATCGGATGATGATAATTTATTGGATGGTGAAAATGTAGAAAATTTGAATACTAATGTATTTGAAAATGTAGACAATACACAATGTAATGATGATTTGAATGAAATAGTGAATAATGTGGATGAAGATTTTGTTGATAATGTTGAAATTTTTGGTATGTTGCGAGAAGCGGATAAGATAAAGTTATATCCAGGTTGTGAATTGTCAAAACTTAATGCTGTTTTCAGATTGTTTAATCTGAAAGCCAAAAATGGATGGAGCGATGCCAGTTTCACATCTTTGCTCAAACTTTTGCGTGAACTTTTGCTTCCTAAAAATAATGAGTTGCCGGATTCAATTTATACGGCGAAAAAATTGTTATGCCCTTTGAAAATAGAAGTAGAAAGAATTCATGCATGTCCAAATGACTGTGTATTATTCCGTAATGAGTACAGAAATCTGGATAAATGTCCAAAGTGTAACGCATCACGATATAAACCGAGAGACGATCAAATTGATAATGGGAAAAAGGGTCCAGCTGCGAAAGTGGTGTTTTATTTGCCGATAATACCAAGATTTCAGCGGCTTTTTTCTAATGCAAAGGATGCCAAACTATTAAGATGGCATGCAGACTGTAGGAAAAGAGGCGACGGAATGCTTCGACATCCCGCAGACTCACCAGATTGGAGGAACATAGACAGAGAATTTGAAGATTTCGGCAGTGAACCTCGAAATTTGAGATTGGTATTATGCACGGATGGGATGAATCCTTACGGCAACATGAGTAGTCGTACGACTACGTGGCCAGTCTTATTGTGTATTTACAACCTTCCTCCCTGGTTATGTATGAAAAGGAGATACATGATGATGCCCTTGTTGATTTCTGGTCCCAAACAACCAGGTAATGATATAGATGTGTACTTGGCTCCATTAATAGATGACCTTGATAAATTGTGGCGTGAGGGAGTAAAAATATTTGATGCACACTCTAGAACTGAGTTCAAACTCCGTGCCATAATATTTTGCACGGTTAATGATTTCCCTGCATACGGTAACTTATCGGGGTATAGGAATAAAGGAGCAAAAGCATGTCCTATTTGCGGGGAGAATACACATTCTATTTACCTGAAAAAGTGCAGAAAAAATGTTTATTTGGGACACCGCAGGTTTCTTAAGAACCGCAATCATCCTTACCGACGAGACAAGGAAAAATTTGATGGTACAGTGGAGACAGGTAGGGCCCCAATTCCGTTATCTGGAAAAGGAGTATATGAACAAGTAAAGGACATAAATGTTAAGTTTGGTAAAAAATTTGTAAAGGAGATTCCGAAGGGAATATGGAAGAAAAAGTCTATATTTTGGAAGCTTGAATATTGGAAGATTTTGGAGGTTAGGCATTGCCTGGATGTGATGCACATAATCAAGAATATATGTGAAGCTTTAGTTGGTTGCTTGTTGGAAATTCAAGGAAAAACCAAAGATAGCGTGAATGCGAGGAAGGACATGGTTGCAATGGGAATTCGAAAGGAGTTAGCAGTAAATGAAGAGAGTCAAACCCGAGTTTCGCTACCTGCAGCACAATTTAATTTATCAAAGGAAGAAAAAAAAAGTTTGTTAGAATGCCTAAAGTCAATAAAGGTTCCTTCGGGTTATTCCTCTAATATATCAACAAAGGTGTTCATTAAAGAGAGCAAATTAATTGGAATGAAGTCGCATGATTATCACGTCTTACTAACCCAGTTACTCCCGGTCGCAATTCGAGGAGTTCTCGGTCAAGAAGTCAGGAAAACTATCACTAAGTTGTGCTATTTTTTCAATGAAATTTGCTCTAAGGTGATCGATCCAAACAAATTGAACAAGTTACAGGACGATGTTATATTGACCCTCTGTGAGCTCGAGATGTACTTTCCGCCGTCATTTTTTGACTCCATGGTGCATTTAACCGTACATTTGGTTAGGGAGATCAAAATGTGTGGTCCAGTATTTCTACGGTATATGTATCCTTTTGAAAGAGCAATGGGTCAATTGAAGGGGCTCGTCCGTAGCCGATCTAAACCCGAAGGAAGCATAGTGGAAGGATATGTTGCCGAGGAGGTTATTGAGTACTACAACGATTATTTAGAAGATGTCCAACCTATCGGCCTTCCAAAGTCTCGGCACGAAGGTAGACTTGAAGGAAAAGGTACAATTGGAGCCAGCAGTTTCAGACCGGGGATTGAATTGAGAACAAAAGCGCATTTTAAAATCCTCCAACACCTTGCCATCGTGGCGCCTTACATAAGTGAGCATATAGCCGAATTGCATGAACAGCATCCGTCTTTCGACGAAAATGTGATTAACAGAATGCACAATTTGAATTTTGTGCAATGGTTTGGAGAAAAAGTAGAGTCCCAATTGTTAAACAAGCAAGATGTCGATGAAACCGTGAAATGGTTATCGAAAGGTCCTTCGGCGGTTGTCGAAACTTACCAAGGATATGACTTGAATGGATTTTCCTTTTACACCAAAAAACAAGATGGTAAAAGCACCGTGCAAAATAGTGGAGTCACAGTTGTAGCTATTAGTGATAATAACGGAAGTGCTAATACTTATTACGGGTGGATTGAGGAGATATGGGAACTAAATTACATGAAATTCAGGATACCGTTATTCAAGTGTGCATGGATCAACAACGGACACGGTGGAGTCAAAAAAGACAAAAATGGATTCACAACCGTTGACTTCAAACAAAGAGCTTATCAAGAAGACCCTTTTATACTTGCAAACAAGCAAGTACTGCAAGTTTTCTACATTCAAGATCCAGCCGATAAGAAAAGACATGTTGTCCTTTCAGGTAAAAGACGCATTGTAGGTGTTGGAGATGTCGTGGACGAAGAAACATACGATCACTTCGAGGAAATTCTTCCATTTTCTACTGGTATTGATGATACATCAACGCCGGTTTGCACAAGTCATCGTCGTCCAGAAATCGAAAATGTGATAGTTGGAACACGACGGAAAAAAAGAAAGCTCCATGATTAATGTGTGAGTTAATTATGTATTAATTTTAATATTACATAAATTATTACTACAATTTATTAATTCACATTTTTTTTACTACAATTTTTTGTTACAGTTTTTATTAATTTTTATTAATTTATTACTTATATTTTTAATTTATTCTATATGCAGGCGCTCAAACTCTCTCCCAAAATTTCTCCCAAAATTTCGAACTGGCGCTCATTATCTGTAAATTTTCGATCAATCCGTCATTTTCTCCGAAATTTAGCGCTCAAAACTCAAACCCTCGCTCTATCCGCCGCTATCTTCCTCACTCTCCGCCGCACAAACCCTCGCTCTCTCTCTCTCTCTAAGCACAAACTCTAAACCCCCCTCTCTCTCTCAGCACAAACCCATCCCCTCACCGTCACTCTCCGTCGCACAATTAAACCCCCCTCTCTCTCTCTCAGCACAAACCCCTCCTCTCTCTCTCTCTCTCTCAGCCACAAGTCCTGCTCTCTCTCTCTCCGTCGCTCTCAAGTCCTGCTCTCTCTCTCAGCCACAAGTCCTGCTCTCCGCCGCTCTCTCTCTCAGCCACAAGTCCTACTCTCTCTCTCAGCCACAAGTCCTGCTCTCTCCGCCGCTCTCTACTGCCCTCGGTTTGTTCCTTTTTTTCATCTAATTTTTTTATATTCCTTTTTTGTTAGTTTTAATTCTGGATTTTGTTAGTTGGATTTTTATATTTCTGGATTTTTATTATCATTTTCCATTGCGTGATGAGGAACTAGTATAAGTGGCACAAATGTGATGTGGCACGGCATGTTAGTTAGAATTTTCATCGGACTAACTTAGGCACTCAATCCTTCTGTCAGTCCTGTGCTGGAATGAAGCTTCCTTATTAATTACATAGCTCAGTCAGGTTTGCATTTGCAATTTGGCATGAATGCAGATGAATTTTTGCGGTGCTGACTGATTTTTGGTTCATTTGTGAGGACAAGTCGGTACCATAAGCTGGGTCAACAGACTCAAAAGAGCAATATGATTTAATATACTGATGATTGCATGGACAGGTTATTGGCATATACTGTTACTTCAAGCCAAATTGCTAGCAATATACAATTTAATAAGTATATGCTTATGGTTTGTAGTCTTCTTTATGTAATTAACTAAAAAAAAAAAAGAAGAGGACTAGATGGGAAAAGCTTGTAGCAGCTTGTCAGACTTTAGAAATATGAAAACAATTGCTTTTCCGGATCTAATAAACTTTTATCTTTAATTGTTTGCATTCTTGTTTTAATTTCTAGGAGGCTAGTGGGAGAAACTTCATTTGTTGAAGATAGACAGATGCACATTGGAGAGATGCCAAATAGTAAGTACATGAATTTCACTGTTTTATTGTAGGATTTACTTTCATTTACTAGCTTTAAGAAAAATGTTGTTATTGTATTGTGTTGGGTACAGCGCTACAGCCAATTACTTTATCAAAAAAAAAACACACTCAATAGACATCTTTGTATTTCAATTTTTACTCCTATTGCTCCTTATTTCTGAAATGTGGGTTTGATTTGCTATAATTTATGATCACTATTTCTAAGGCGCATGTTGTGTATGTTGTTTGGTACAAGTTAGGTTTAGGTAGGTACAGTATAAAGCACTTATTTTTCTTGCTATGTTCCAGTTGCAATAATTTAGTTTCAGCACTATTAATTAGTTCCAGTTACATCACTTACGAACCAGAAGCAAGAAAACAGTCTCATGTTTTTGCATGGTGCTTCCAGATAGTTTATTGGCATGAGTTATGTAGAGATTTTTTTTTAGTTTGTCGCAACAAAAGTAGAATGATTTGGTAGAGCTTGGCTTTGCTTCGCCAGACGGTTTTACCGTTCATAAGTGGAGTCCAGTGCTGGTGTTGTTTGTAGTACTATTGGTTTATGTGTTATATTTCATAAAGAAAGAAGATGCCTGAATATTTTTCTACTTAGGACCTATCTCGGTCGGTGTCGTTCTCTCTCTCCCTTGCAACTATTATAAGAAATGTCAGTACTGAGGTGCAACTATTATAAGAAATTGAGTCAATATTGATGCCCCCTTACTAATATGATGTTATTGGCATCTCATTCTACTAGTTGCACCTCAGTACTAGCACTTGCCAACTTCAATATAGCATGTTTATTTAGTTACTAATATTCTGTCCTTTCATGTTTATTTAGTTACTAATATGGCATCTCATTCTACTAGTTACTAATATTCTGTCCTTTCATGTTTATTTAGTTCTGTCCTTTGTTGATTTGGCAATGGTCTAAGTTCTGTCCTTTCATGTTTAAATTAGTCAGTCACTCACTAATTCTTATCAATTATCATTTGATAGACATGTCTGGAGAACAAATTGCTGAAGTAGAAGAAAGAGACCAAGAAGAAACGGAAGGGAAGAAAAGATGTCGGACCTCATTGGAGAAATTTAGGAAGAAAAAAAGACAAGGACATAGTTATAAGATTACCTTTGACAAAAAAGGCCTTCCGACAGGTAAGGATGCCAATGACTTCGCAACATATTGCGGGTATCTCGTGAGGGATCGAGTGCCAATTACAATTAAGGGCTGGAAGAAAGTTTCAAAAGAATTGAAGAATGACCTGTGGATGGATATCAAGGTAAAGCTAATCCAAAATCCTAAATTAAATTACAGAGTCAGTGCATATGCATTCATGGATATTAAGGACTTTATTAGCTCACTGTTTAAAAAAAAAAAGAAGAAAAGTGTTCTTTCAAACATAGTCAGTGCATATGCATTCAAGAAAAATGAATTAAAGAAACACATGGGGTTTGTTGGACTTGTCAGGAAATAAAAGTGAATTCCTAAATAAATACATGGGGCTAAACTGAAAGTCATATTGAAATAACTTATGATAGTTTTCCTCAATTGAAGTCCCTTTCCTTGTTTACAAAAAGTCAGTCACTGTTAAATTGGTGTCAAAAGAAATAAAAAAGGTGTTTCATAGCAACCAGAGTTTGTCAATTAAAGCCATTGTCTCAATCTCTTTCATAGCAACCAGAGTTTGTCAAATGTTCAAGGGAATCCTAACTTGTGAATATTTTTTCAATTTATTTCAGGAAATGTTCAACATCGACAATGATGATGGAAAGAAGAAAACCCTCAAAAATTTGGGTGATCGGCATAGACAATTTAGGCATACGCTCTACGAGGATTTTATCCTTAATGCTGATCCAAATAATCCTCAAAATCCATGTGACTATTACCCGATCACACCCAAGCAGTGGGAAGAATTTTGCTCTGAAAGACAGACCGAAGAATTTCAGCAAAAGAGTAAGGCAGGGAAGGAGTTAAGAGAGAAGTTCCGCATGCCTCACAGAATGGGATCCCATGGCTATAGAGGAGCACAGCAGACTTGGAAGCCTACCGACATAATTGTTGCAGAAGGTGATTCCGATGATGATGATGTTGCTTTAACGGGCATCACTTTAGGTTCCTTCGAGCCGAGAGCCGAGAGATATTTCAGAGCAAGGGCTGTGGCTACTGATAAAAAAGGAACTTACAAAATCAGAAAAGAGGATAAGGAGACCCATGAAGCGTTCAAACGAGCACGATCTATGTCTCAAGAGATCAGTTCCGGTGCAATCCCGCCTAAAGAAGTGTTGAGTCGGGTGATCGGGAAGCCTGAACACCCAGGGAGAATGAGAGGAACTTCTTCGTGGAGCAAATTGACAGATGAGTACGACAGAGAGCCTAGGAAAAAATTGAAAGAGAATGGCATGAGCCAGGAACAATATGATAAGGTGGTCAAAGAGACCACTGAGGCATGTTTTAGGAAGATGCAAGATTGGTTTTCCTCGATGGGAGTGCAAATTCCAATCCCGACCGCGGAGCAATTGCAATTTCAGACCCCGTCGTCCCAACCATTGTCGGTGGAGGTGGACTCAGCAATGCCCAGACATGCAGCATTCCAAACGGATATGGGCGAAAACTTTAGGCCTCCGTATCCGATTGGTGATTATCAGGTTATTTTTCTTTTTCCTATCAAGTAATGAGTTTGGATAAATCTGAAAATAAATTATGATATAAATCCATTTGTAATTTTCAGGAACTCCCACCGTGCAACCTCTTCCTCCGCAATAGGGCAGGTGAGCGGGTTAAGGTAGCCGAGGGATTAATCCTTCCGTCATATCCAGGTCAAATCGTACACTGTCAGCCTTTATCTCCAGACTGGATTGTGGTCAAAATTGACCGCGTAGGTGAAATGTACCGCATGTGGGATATCCCAGGATTAGATGAAGAACAGATAGCTGATAATATAGGGGCTCCAATTCCGTGGCCGAAAGTTGATGTGGAGCTACAGGGACAGGTATTCTTTGATAAACATGTTGAAGTCGAATCTGTTTATTTTATATTCTTTCTTGCATTCTTCTCTGGTCTGATGGGAAGTAGATAACAAAACACCTCTGACGACATGATCTGAAGCAGATTTAGTTCCAGAGGCTAGCCTATTGCTTACTGTTCCTTGTAAATAGAATTTTTGCAATAATGAAGAATGAATGGGTTTGTTTACAAAAATAAGTGAATAGCTGTCATGGAACTGTATCTCCTGATCTTACTATCATCATACAGCCATGAAAAAGTGAGGTTATGTTAATATCTTGTAAGATGACATACATGGTTATTTCATTTTGACATAAAGGATTTGAGCAACAGAAAGTCAAGAATAAAACAAAGTCTGTTTGATAAACAAAGTCTCCAATTCTGTTTGACAAATGACTAATTAATGTCCTTAGATGCAGAGTAACAAGCAGTCGTTGCCACAAGCAGTTAGTCATGAGATGCAGAGTAAGGAGAAGGTGGCAAGCGAGGCTTCAGGAATTGGTCGTGAGCCGCTGCTCGAACCAGAGATCGTTGCTAAACTTGACACATCCGAGCGCTCCTTGTACAACATGCTGATGCTCCAACCGGCAGGCGAAGCCTATTTTAAACCAGAGGACTGTAATCCTTGGGGTACACATGATGATGTGGTCACGTTCGTGGTGCAATTGGCAGATATTATTGAATGTTTGAAAAGGCGATCTCTAAAGATATCAATAATCAAGATGTACAGTTGGTATTGCATTCTCTTTATTATAAGTCAATCAAATTAAATTTCACACAAGCTATTTACTGATCTAAATGAACTGAGAAAGATACTTGTAGAGGATGGGTAATCTGGCTAGCTCTCATTTGGTAATCTGGCTAGCTCAAAAAATAAAGTAAATACAAACTAACTCTGATGCAGAATTTTGCCATATGTATAAATTTCTATATCCTAGTTAATGTCCTTATAAAAATTAAACAAGGCAGCTCCAATCAAGACAATTAGGCTGATTATTCAACATGATAAAAATGGAATATGTGCAAGCAGCCAAAATCAAGAAGCTAAAAGCTGCATGTAGTCAGACCTTATCCTCTTTTCAAACTTAATGCTTCCTTTATTTTTCCATTCACTTTGAACATCTTTATATGATATCCATGAGTGCAGGTATTGGATAGAGAAACTCTCGGAAGAATTTGGATGTACAACCATCACCGTACTCGATCCGAATATGGTGGCTGAAGGTACTTACCAACGCGAAGAAGCTGCAACAGTGGGTTACTTGAAGAGATCGTACCAGGCTTATCCATCCACTAATATTATCATTCCATACAATCAGGGGTACGAATAAGTAATCTGATAAATACTAATTAAAGTACTAGTTAAATTTCTTTTCATCACGATACTAATTAGTGTTTATTATAGGTTTCATTGGGTAATCCTTGTAATTAATGTCGAGAAGTTAACGATTCACTACGTGGATTCTGTGGAACGCAAAAAGGTCCCGGATTTGCTAGATATTAAGGGATTTATAAATACGTAAGTTTTTTTTTTTTGAATGAAACGGCCATAGGCTTGTCTATTAAACAGAAAGTTTAGTACACTCCCTTTTTGCATATTTCACCCTGACCTTTGTCAATTTCTGCAAAAGAGCAATACATCCCTGCACCACTGATACTTTAGCATAATAATGATCAGATTGAAAGACATTATCATATGGAAATTAATTTCATTTGATTTGATTTATTTGATTGCAGGGCTTATAAACATTATCATATGGAAATTTATCAAAGCCGTGCAACCAGGTCATTTAGATGGATTGAAATTCCGGTACGCAAATTAGGAATTGTGGTCTGGAGTTTAGATTTAATGAAATTAGGGATAATCTTTATTAACTTTATGACATTATAGTGAATAAGTCCTGGGCCTGTTTAAGTGCTATATATTTTCGTTTGATCAGCCTTCTCTTTTTCCTTTGAATTTTTCATCAGTCTTTTCAATTTTCAACTTGAACTGCCCCCTATACTACTTGGATGCTTCATGGTTGACAGTTCTTTTGGAACGTCATGAGTTCTTTGTTCACAAACAAGAGGAAATTTGGATGTTTTAAGTTTTTTTTTTCCTTAAGAGGAATTTAAAGGTAATAGTTTCTGATAAGGAGATATGTATATATGCTTGCCTGATTTGAATAGTCACATTGACCATTTCTTGAGTGGGTGATCTTGTAAGCATGCTTGCTGTAGGAGGTATTTAAGCTAGTATATGTACCCTTTGTCTCTGTACTCAAATAAACCTGGCAGAATCCACATGCATAAAATTATGCTTTGAACTCCTTTTAAACTAGCTATTATGCTTTGTTCTTGGTTTCAGACATTTATTAAAATCTGTATAAACTTTTTGAATTTGGATTTGTAGAGTCCGAAACAAAAGGGCGAAACCGAATGCGGATATTTCTCAATTCTTGCCATGAAGCGCATAATAATCTCAATGATCGAAGATCTACAATTGCCAAATGTACTGCTTTAAGATTTAGTGTTTATATACCGACATTTTAGGGTTCATGGATTTAGAGTTTAATCAATGTTTTGGTTTGTTTAATCAAATGCAGATAATAGAACCTGTTAGAAGAGCATATAGTAATGAAGAGATTGGAGTAGTGGTGAAAGAGCTCATGGACTTCATGAAAAATAAATTATTCTGAGTTAGAGGTTTGTATCCATGACTTGCAACATTTTCTTCAATGTTTAGTGATATTTAGTAAACTGATATTTAGTGGTTAAAGAGCTCATTGACTTATTTCAATAAACTGATGTGGATATATAGGTATGGAGGCTAGCTAGATTGGAAAGAGGTGTGCAGGGAGTTGGAGGGCTTGTGCAATTTGGCAACAAGGGAAGATTCTGATGATGAGGATTTGCTTCAATAGATAGAAGTCTTCCTGTGCCACTGTGTCTTGTTGGTTTACTCCTAGTCTAAACTAATGTGTCAGGTATATGCTGAGTAGATTAGGTGGTTTTTATGTTTTGCTGCATTGATACTTGGTATTTTGTATAAGTCACTCTTGTGACTCAGAAATAACTCTCTTTTAGTTTAACTATTTTGAATTACTTGGTATTTGCTAAGTAGATCTTAATCTGAGACCTGCTTGGGGTGCACTTTAAAAAAAAAAATTAACTTGTCATGTTGCATATATATATCTGTGTGATTTTGGCTTATTTGTGTAATGTTTGATATATATGTGTGTGTGAATTGTGATGTAGTTAATTAGTTGGTACCAACATCTGTGTGTGATTTTGGATTATTTATGTGTAATATGTTTGCTATATATATATGTGAATATGTGTGAATTATGATATGTGAGTGTGTGTTTGCCATTTGTGATTTGGATTATTTATGCTGGTACAATGGTACAATGGTACATTGGTACCATTTGGTACGGCTAGCAATATTGGGCTAGCCACAGAAAATCGAAAAATTTAAAAAAAAAAACATTAATAGCCACGGTTTTGTATATAAAACTGTCAGTAATTTAACAAGTATGTTTTTATAAGGCAGTTATTGTATTCAAATATAGACGGTTCTTATTTTAGTAACCGTCGTTACTTTTGGGCCTACGACGGGCCTTTTTCAAAACCCGTCTTTATTTGTCCGTGTTTGCAGACGGTTTTTATTTGAAACCCGTCGTTAAAATTAAGACGGTTTTTATCTAATTTGCTACAGGGGCTTCTACAACGGATGGAAACCGTGGTTATCTCATTTTAATAACCGTTGCACAATCCCAAAAATCAGGTAGTGGACAGCTTACTCCAAATTAGATTTTTGAATTTCTCTTATTAATTTAATTTTTAAACATATGGCTTTGTATTTGGTGCTCCTTTCTAATTTGTAGACTTTGAACCTAGACACCATCGCATGTGCTGTGGATATTTGTGAATTTTTTGGTGGTTTTTGATTAAATAAAGTTAGTTTGGTGCTTCATCTTTCTATGAAATTCGAACCCTCAAACAATGACTTTATGTCCATTTGTTGCTCCCAGTAGTTGCTTGTTGAGATATGTGGTGCCAAGCATGAATTTCAAATATGCCGTGAGTTCAATTTTTTTTGAAGGCGTGTTGGCTAGTTGCCAACGGCAGTTTGTATTAAAAGAATAAATAAAGAGTTAAATTACAGCGAGAAAACCAGAAATAAAATAAAGAGAAAAAAGGTGGACCTTCAGTTAAAGCAGCACCAGGTGTCTAACTGAGCTTAAAAAAAACACATTGACCCCTACTTCATAGTGGACGCCACCTTCTAACTTGCAGTTCAATATCAAAGAGGACTCTGTGCAATGTCGGATGATCATTGTCGAAAATAATTTTGCACTTGTGCTTCCAAACTGTCCAGCACGTTGCAGCCCAAATCGTACTTCATAAATCTTTCTGCTGACTCAGTGACTGGTTTGAGAGCCGAAATTCGACTAAATCGGAGTAGCCGAATTGGAGGTGCAAGTTAAACTGTAGGCCTACTGCTCGCCATACATCGGTAGTAAAATCACAAGAGAAGAATTTTGAGTTTTTTTTTTTCCGTAGTAAACCCCCATTAACACAAAACATACAAAAAGAAATGAGGAAAGTACATCCAATTTCTAAGTTTTCACTGCTAAAATTCAACAAAGTACATCCAATTTTTTACAAACGGTAGAGGGTAGAAGCACGAGAAAGAAGGCATAGAGCATGAGAACAACACCGTGAAAGAGAGACAATTAAAATTCGCACTTAAGAACAACGCAAACATTTCCAAACGGAGAGAGCAAGGTGCATGTACGGGGAGAGAGACAAAGGCTGTCTAATCGGATCGGAGTGGAGCGAGAAGCTTTTAGGTTTATGTCTGGTTTGTGCAATAGAGAGAAAAGAACAAAGGTTTGAACAGCGGATAGCAGACTCGTAGTGGACATACTAATATCATAGCGGATAGCGGATAGCAGATAACGGATATTTAGCTGCCGCTATCGGACCATAGCAGATTTGCACACATAAGTGTATTTTGAAGGTCTAGTTTAGTCTAAAATAAAATATTATAATATTTTCAAGCAATTAATTAATGCTAAATAAAATTATATTCATTTTTATGCATATATGACCATTAAATTTTAAGAATTTGAAAATGTTCAAACATAAAAATTATAGCCAAATTTGTAAACTTTCCATAGAACTAGGCTTGCATAACGTGCGAAACGGTCACGAAACTAGAGTGTTTCGGTAATCGTTTTATTTCGTTGATGAAACTGATTTTCAATTTCGTTAACCGTTTCGTAAGGACGAAACGATTGAAATTAACGAAATTTTCGTGATTTACACATGGACGAAACTGTTTTTTCGTTTCGTTAATCGTTTCGTCCAATCAGACGAAATCGTTTTATTGTTTCGTTAACCGTTTCGTCCGGACGAAACGAAACGAAAAACGGAGAAACGGTATTTCGTTTGCAGGCCTACATAGAACTTTGAATCACGTCAATCGGAGTTCGTATGTGAAAGTTATGCCCAAAATACTATTGTTATATCAACAAATTATAAACTGCACTATTTTTCGCTATTTCACCGCGATAACCCGCTATTTTTCACTATAAGTCGCGCTATAGGACGGACTGCTAAATTTGTAGTGTTGTAGCGGCATACCAAATAGCATCGCTATAGCGCCACTATTGCGGCCGCTATGGCCGCTATTTGAAACTTTGGAAAAGAGGATTAAAGTTCATTTGAGACTCTGAGCGAACGAGAGAGGAGAAGAGACTTCATCGACATCAAATGGGATTTTAGATCCATTCGACTGTGTTTGAATTGTATCTAATCGACTAGGAAGGTGAAGGGTATTATAGTCAGAATTTTTTTTATTATTTTAATGTGAACTATATTTTTAAAAAAAGATAAATTGACAAAAATAGAAAAAAAAATTTGAATTTTAGGATAACAAAAACAGAAGATTTTAGTTTTGGATCACAAATCCACAATTTCTTAGGTGGCACAAAACAAATTTTTCCTTAAAATTAGATGGGCGGCCGAGATGGAAATCAATTAAAAAGTTCTCTCGCTCTGTAGAGGGGGGGGGGGGGAAGATGGTCCGTGAACCAAAACCCTCGACAGCTACCACCCTCTTCGCTGTTTTCCTTCTCCGGCAACTTGATCTCTTTGGCTCTCCCTACGCGTCTCTCGACCTCTCTTCTCTGGGTCTGTCCTACCATGCTCGAGCTCTCTCCTCTATTTCGATTTAAACAATACATCTTGTCTCTAATGTCGGCACTCACAAACTTGGTGCGCTCTCTCCCCTAAGCGATTTAAACACCCCATCTCGTGAAGAAGCCAACTTAGAATTAGGTAAAGGTATGTATTCTGATTTTTTTTCTTACAGATCCTGAAATTAGATTTCATTTTCATCGCATGGTTCTTTTTTTTTGAGTAAAAAATGTGGGTCTTAGCCCGCATCTTTCATTGATAACAGAAAAAAGTTTACAGAATTAGCCAGGGGCTAAAAAAAAAAAAAAAAAAAAGTAAAAGAAGCCTCAGTCTGCGTGGAGAACTATTCTGGTACTGAATTGGATGCAAACTATCTGAGATAATTTACTAGAGGGATATACACCAGCAGTGAAGAATTGACTATTCATTTTTTTGTATTGATTGCATCCCATTCAACCAACGCTTGTTGAACCAGCTCCAAAGGAGGCTTTGTGGTACCTCAAAATATCCTAGAGCATCTCTCTCTCCAGGTTACAAAGCAAAGGATGGCGAGCATTTCTCGAAGTTGCTTGTCTTTAGAATTGTCAGTAATAAAGTTAGCCGTATCAGCTACCAAGGGAAAATATTTGTTGTACCAAATTGAAGATGTTTGCAGAATTGAAATGAAGAAGGGACAGTGCCTGAATAGGTGTAAGACTGTTTCTTCATTCTGTTGACACAGTACACATCTGTTTGGCATTTGCCAACCCCTCTTTTTTAGGTTATCCACTGTTGCAATCTTATTTTGTATCATTTGCCATATGAAGATTTGCATTCTAGGGGGGATGGTTAGTTTCCATATAGGGAATAGTGTGGAATTGGTTTTCGGATGTGTCTGTAATAGATAATAGAAAGATTTCACAGAGAATTCACCATCAGCAGTCAGGCTCCATGTTGCTTTGTATGACCTGTTACATGGGAGGGGAATGTTTTCCAAGATGAGATTCGATAAGCATTGCCATTGTCGTGTTGCTGAAACCGACATGTCCACTGTTGATTGAAAGAGAGCCTCTTTATTGATCCATCTTTGCATAAACTGTGCTAGAGTTATGCTGGTGTCGAGAGCAAAACTGTAAAGATCGGCGAAATAGAATCTCAAACATCCATGTCCCCAGTTTTGCCACCAAAACAATACATCTTTTCCATTCCCTGGAAAAATTTTAACTGCTACATTGAAGATAGGGGTAATATATTTGAATGCACCTATTAGAGGGCTCTGCTCCGGTATTAATGAGATCGCATGATTTTGTAAAACCGATATCAAACCCGACAGTAAGCTGTTCTTTTGAGAGGTCCAGAGCCAAAGCCATTTGGCTAGTAAACTCATGTTCATGTCTGACAAGTTCAGTACCCCAAGTCCTCCTACTTGCTTCGGCGTACAAATTTTTTCCCATGAGACCATGATCAATTTGGTCGAGCTTTCAGCTGACCCGTGCCAAAAGAACCTCATTCTAATTTTGTCAATTTCTCTTATGACCCACTTCGGGAGTAAAAAGGTCGACATGAAATAAAGCGGCAAAGCAGTTATACATGACTTCACTAACACTAACCTTCCTGCAGGCGAAAGAAGTGATGCCGCCCATGAGTTAAGTCTCTTTTTAATTTTTGTTATGAGGTTTGAGAACTCCTGTTTTCTCAATTTTTTGTCCGACAGTGGCAGTCCCAGATATTTTATTGGAAACTTACCAGCTCTGCACCCTAACTCATCCGCCAATTCCTTTACTAAAGAATCTTCAGCGGCAGTAACGAGCAGGTCTGATTTCGAAGCATTTAGAGCCAAACCCGACACTTGTTGGAAAGTTAAGAGGACTAATTTAATGAACTGAATTTGCTGTTTGCTTGGCCTGAAAAATATAATTGAGTCATCAGCGTAAAATAAGGCCGGTTGAATTTGCTGGAAAGGCAGCAAGATAGCACCGGTTCGCGCTAAGGATTTGAGCCATCTGGTGAGGAAATCAAAGGCCATGATGAAAAGGTATGGGGAGATGGGGTCCCCTTGTCTGACTCCACGTCTCAATTGGATATTCCTACCAGCAATCCCATTTACTATCACTCTCGAGGAGCCCCGTAACACGCAATATAGTATCCAAAAAGTCCATTTTTCTGGGAAACCTACCGACAAAAGTACCTTTGTAACAAACTTCCAGTCAAGCGTGTCAAATGCCTTATGTATATCGGCCTTGAGAACACCCAGTTGTAGCCTTTGTTTTGTAGAGAAACCGATTAGCTGTTGAGCGTAGAGAAAGTTTTCCATGATGTTTCTATCCGGTATGAAACCAGATTGTGATGGGTCAATAACATATCCTAAAAGGGGGACGAATCTGTTAGCAAGGATTTTTGAAAGAATTCTCTGGATAGAGTGAACCATGCTAATCGGTCTGAAGTCGTTTGGTGCGATTGGAGTTTCATTTTTTGGTACTAATGCTATGTAGAAGGTGTTTAAGGGGTGTAGCGATCCAGTCTCAAGTGCTTTGTTAAGAGTCAGGACAAGGTCTGGAAGCATTTCCTCTAAGAAGAATTTAAAAAATTCTCCGGTTAGTCCGTCTGGTCCCGGTGACTTGTTATTTGGCCAATCAGATATTACCCTTCTTACTTCAAGTTCTGAAATCGGTGCGGTAATCTCTGGTGCGATTTCTCCTCCTGTTGGATAAAGCATGGACCAGTCAATTTCCTGCAACGGCTCAGTGGAAGATTCTGACCCCATTAAGGAAGCGAAAAAGTTAAAGAAGGCTTTTCCTTTCTTTTTCTGGTCTGTAACCTGGCAGCCATCAGAAATTATTCTTTCAATCATATTTTTTCTTTTATGGCCAGTTGCTACCGCGTGAAAGAAGGCTGTGTTTCTGTCTCCGTGTAGTCTCCAGTTTAGCGATGCTCGTTGTTTCCACCTTAACTCCTCCCATTCAGCTAAGATGGTGAATCTTCTTTTTAGCATTGTTTTAACTAGAATCTCAAGTTCAGAAAGTTGCCTAATTTCTGATATTTTATCGGACCAATCTATGAACTTTCTTATAGCCTGCAACTGCTGGTCAAGTTTGGAGATCCTCCCTTTTCTCCAACTTGAAATTAAATGGGTCAAGCCTTCTAATTTTTTATTGAGCTTGTCAGGGCTGTCAACTATTTCCTCCGAAAGCCAGAAATTTAGCACTAAATCCGAAAATTCTGGTATCTTCAAGAAATAATTATCAATTCTGAAGATGTTGGATGGTTGGAAGTTCACACAGAAACAACATAATAAAGGGCAGTGGTCCGATGAGGTGTTGGCCAAAGGGAATTGAGAGATGTTTGGGTAAGAGATAGAGAAGTCTTTATTAATGAGGAATCGATCTAATCTTGCCTGCGAGGGAGAAACCCTTTGATTAGACCATGTGAACGATCTGCCTTCCATTTGCAGGTCAATTAGGCTAAGTTCATCTATCAGATTTGAGAATTCTGCTGTCCCTCTTTGGTTGTATGACGGGTTTGTTCTTTCATCAGGCCCTAAGGTTTGGTTGAAGTCGCCACATAAGATCCACGGTAGGTTGTCCGGAGGTGCAATCCCCTTTAACTGAGCAAGAAATGCCTCTCTTCTGTCTTGAGAGGAGGGTCCATAAATATTTGTGAGCCTGAACTTTGATCCATCAGAAAAAACAACAAAGTCTATGGTTAGATGGTAGGCTGCAGCAAAAGAATTCTCAATGCTCACAATATTTAGGTTCCAAGCTGTTAGAATTCCTCCTTTTGTATTGCTGGAATCAACAGCCAGGAACTCTCTATATCTTTTTCCACAAGCCTCTTTGACAAGTTGATTATTGGTGCAGCACCATTTTGTTTCCTGAAAACAAATGATATTCGGTATTTCAAGTTTCGGCGTCTGTTTAATTGCTTGTCTTTTATCCCAGTCATTCAAACCTCTTACATTCCAACATAAGATTTTTAATTTTGATTTCATGGTGTTTGTTGGGAGAGCATCCAGAGAAGTAGAGACTGATTAAGAGAAGAAACACCACAAGAAATTTTATTCATTGATACTAAAGGAGAACAAGCAACTGTCATAAGCTGCTGCATTTTATTGAAAAACATAAAGCAACATTAAGGGAAATCTCTTAGCAAAGTTTCTAGAGGGATTAGATCCCTGGGATGATACGGGCTCTGATCAGTTTTGCCCGAATTCCTTCATCCAGTTCTATGCCTGCCGCTGCAAGTATGGCTTCAGCTTGTGCCACTGTGACAGGCACTGTTTCCTTCGAGTAGTCAGGAAGCAGTTTAGCAACAGTTAATTTTACAGTTTGTGCCTTCATTTTTGGTTCAGTGTTCCTTTGTTCTTTGTACTGCACCATCTGTGCCCTTTGGACAGATGGTAAGTAGGGACCAGTGAGCTTTTCCTTTAATCTCGGGCTTCTCCTGATTGGTCCCGTAGCTGAGATCTTCACCTTCTTGAAGCCAGTCGGTGGTGAATCTGTGAGAGCCTGTGTTGCTACAACAGTTTCCTTGACAACATTAATGCCTGAAAGAGCTTTGTTATTGTTCTCAACAAGTGACAGCAAGTTAGTTTCAGTAATATGAGACAATAAATTAGTCTGCTCTGTCCCAAGGAAAGAAGCATGCTGCCGTTCAGGAATGGTTGCTGTGTGAAGAGAGAGGTACCATGTTTCAGCAGAGAAGTTTATTTGTTGCAAAATTATGTTTCCAGGGAACAGGTTCATTGTTGGGGATGAGTTATTGCAAGAGAGAGAGTGAAGTGAGCTACCCTGTTCAAGTTGCATCTCTACCTCAGTTTGCATCACTGAGTTGTCAGAGGTGTCTGAGTATGAGTTTTCTGTGCCAGCACTGTCAGAGGATGGGGGAGGAGGGAGAGGCTGGAACCAGGGCCTCCCAGGTCCGAGGTGAGGTCCTTGCTGGTGATTCCAGATCTGCGAATAACCTTCTATGATGACTGATGCGCGGCCGGCTTCTGGATCATCTGAATTTACAATCCATTTTGGAATAGTGGTTGGGTGGCCACACTTTATCAGCATTCGAATAAACTCGAAGTTGCCAGCACTGAAACTAGGGGCAATTTTTAGAGGTGCTCCGAACCCAGAAACCAACAGGCACAGGTCTCTCTCATTCCAGAGATGAAGTTGGTGACCGTGAAGACGAATGCGGGCCCAGTAGACCGGAGGTTCACGCACTGTGCCGGATCTGGTAGTCCACCTATTGAGCCGAAGAGTATAGTTGTCAAAATGGAGCGGGCTGTGTGCGCATATGTGGTTGCGCTTGGCTCTGGAGGGGCAGATCAGTATGTAATGCGCCAGCTGGGGGTTAACCCGGAAGATGTGATAGTCTTCAAGCCTTCCACCGTAACGGCGTGCCAGTTCCTCTTTGATTCTATTCGGGAGCTCGGCTACCAGTGCTCCTTCTTGAATAATGACAGTCGCTGCCTTGTAGAGACATTCATTTTCATGATGGAGCCGATCCCTTTCTGGGAAGAACACAGAGAGAGCGTTGATTCTGTGCTGTTCAAAATCCCGAGCATCTTGTAAGGGTATTAGTTGCCAATCAGCAGGGGGTTCCATTGGAGTTTCAGTATGTCTCTTGGGAGGGGCTTTCTGTTTGAGAAGTGCTGTGGGGAGCTAGTGTGGTGAAGGTATTTGTAGAGGCTGTATGATGTGTAGTGGCAGATCCAGTAGCAGCTGGCGATTTCTGTCTTTTTGGATTCTGTAAGATTTTGATATCACCAAATTTCTCCTGACTATCATCCTTAGATTCAGGTGGAGCGATTTCCACAGATTTGCGATTGGTCTGAGGATTTGAGTTACCTGGCAAAAGCTTGCAATCAATCAGGGTGTGTTTCTCCTTTTGGCAGCCCCAGCATTTACTCTCATATTTGCATTCCGTTTTTTTATGCCCTCTTCTGAGACAATTGAAGCATTGTCTGTTCTTTCTAAGAAGGGAGATTTTATTAGCTATGATTTCGTGATAGCTTTTGGATAGCAATTTTCTTTTATTTGCTTTATCTTTCTTAGAAAGCACCTCTGTCCATCCCTTGTCACTTGATTTGGGAAGATCAGCAGAAATAGAATACTTTTGATTCACAGAGGTTCGCCTCTGATTGTGCCTCTGGCAGTATCGGAAGTAGTCTAGGGTTGCAATGGTGTAAGGTGGAGGGGTAGGTATTAGGGGTTGGAGACGAGATCTGACATTACTCTTTGGTTTTTCAGTGTTGTCAGATCTGAGGTTTGTGACTGTAGCTTGTTTTTTATTAGGTGGAAGTTGAGGTTTTGTAGCAGTAGGATGACGATTTAAGGCTGAGTGAAGGTTGGAGAAAACATCCTTGACACGGATCTCTCTTTGCCCAATTTGGTTGGTCTTGAATGGGTATTGACTTTGAAACTGTTTGTTTGTCTCCGATTGGTGGAAACCCAAATTGGTTTGGGCGGGTTTATGGGATTTGAAAGCAGATTGGCTTTTGGGTTTCAGGACGGCTTAGAAGAATTCTGTGAAGGTGGCGAAGGTCTTCGGCCTGGGTGTTGGGTGGGTTCGCTGGGGTGGGGTCTTCTTCGCCAGAGCGATCGCCTTGGAGGGGGAAGAGATCTCCATCTTTCCTCAAAACAGATGTTCTCCTCCATCGCATGGTTCTTATTATTAATATTTGTTTATTTTCATTTTCTTAACTATTAGAAACATAATTATCCTAACAATTCAAGTGGTTACCCTTTAATCAGTCAATGGAGAAATGTGCCAAATTCCTGTACTTAACCTCTATGGAAAACAACATTAAAGCTGGGTGACTATATATTCCTGTGAAATGAAGAGGCAAATTTAATTAGAACAACAAAGACCAACGACACTTAAATGACTTAGTGATAACAAAAATCAATTGTTTGCATAAAGCTAAACGTGCTGTCAAGCGTGTCACTAATTGCTACCAATTAAAAGGTCAGAAAATAATTGGATTGAATTATATACTTGTAACCAATTATTATTCACAGGTGCAGATTGGCAAATTGTGTTACTGTTAAGGGCTAGAGTACTTATTACTTTTATTTTTGAATTATTGTATTACCCTCAGCCAAGACATGTATGATGATGCTGTTACTTGCATCATGACATGCGATAGTGTGAGTAGCGACTTTCTATTAGAATAGGGCTACATCAGGATCAGCTTTGAGCCATTATATTTTTGTCTTAGTAATGGATGAGATCACGATGGATGTACAGGGAAAGATTCCTTGGTGTATTCTCTTTGCTGATGATGTGGTGATAGTCGATGAAAGTAGGACGAGTGTCGATAGAAAATTAGAGTTGTGGAAACAAACTCTAGAGTCGAAAGGGTTTAGGCTTAGTAAAATTAAGACGGAGTATATGAGGTGTGAGTTTAGTGCGGTACGATCAGAAGATGGAGATGTTTGTTTGGACGGACATGTAGTGCCTATGAAAGACACTTTTTGAAATCTGGGATCGATGCTACAAAGTAATGGCGAGATAGATGAAGATATTAATCATAGGATAAGAGCAGGGTGGGTGAAATGACGGCAAGCATCAGGCGTCTTATGCAATAAGAAAGTCCCACAAAAATTGAAGGCAAGTTTTATAGGACGTCGATTAGACGTGCGATGTTGTATGGCGTAGAATGTTGGGCTACTAAAGTACGACATGTCCAGAAGATGAGTATAGCAGAGATGCGTATGTTGCGATGGATCTGCAGTCACACGAGGAAACTAGAAAAAAAATGATAACATATAAGATATGATTGGGGTGACATCGATAGAGGAGAAGCTGATCCAACATCGTTAGAGATGTTTGAACATATCCAACATAGGCCTCCCGAGGCACCGGTGCGTAGCGAAATTATCAATCATTTCGAAAACACATGGAGAGGCGGAGGGAGATCAAGATTGACATAGGAAGATGTGATAAAAAAGGACCTTAAAGAATAGAATGTCTCGAACGAGTTGGCGATCTATAGGAGCGAATGAAAGTTAGCAATCCATGTACCGGAGCCACGACATAGGAACTTAGGAGTAAGAGTGATGTCATAGGTTTATTGATCACATTATTAGATTTCAGTTGATGTGTAGGTTCCTACTATTACTATTATTATTATTATTTTTATTATTATTGCTATTATTACTATTACTTTTATTAGTATTTTTATATATTATTTTTGTTTTTGGATGATTTTTCTTGTTGGCTTTCATTTCTAGTCTACCCCAACTTGTTTGGGACAAAAGGCTTAGTTGTTGTTGTTGTTGTTATTGTATTATTTGCTTACAATTTGAATGTAATTAAGGTTTTCTATACGCTTAACTTGATTCATCAGAGTTTGAGTCTTTGGCTACATAATATTGCATTGGAAAGTTGGATTTTTTATATTTTTTTATTGTACAATTGCCGACTAACATTGCATATGTGCTGAATGTGCTGATGATAAGTATTACTGTTGTTACATTTTGGTTGTTGAATGTACAATTTGTTTATTTTTGCTCAACTTCAATTTAAGCTGAATGCAAATTTATGACCGTATCAAAATCCAATAATCCACTAATCTGTAACAAAATTCAATAATCCATGACTGTATGTATGTACTTTTTAAAATAAAGACTCTTAATTCAACATTTGTAGTCAAATATAAAAATAAAAAACTGAGCATTGGCAAAACAATTTTTTTGTCAGTATCAACTATCAAGAATTAGCACACAAGCTTGTCAGTATGCTTGACAGTAAGCATCTGGTCTGGCCCTCTGAAATTGCCTTTAATGTCGTCCAAAGAATAAGTGTTGTCAGTTTTCTTCCAAACACTCAAACTCTTCCATATTCAAGCCAAAATTTTGTAGCTTCTTTAAACTTCTCTAATTACATCCATTCTTAAAAACCAGCAAAAGCAGAGCAAAAGACAGATACAGTGTGTGGCACAACAGCATTGGCAGTAAAGTCCTGGGTAAAAAAAAAAAAATCTGTCACTTAACAAGCATTGAAAGGACAAACAATGATCTAAAAAGAAACTTTGCGTACCTTTTTTTTAGCAATGGAAAAATGGTTCTCTCAGTAAGAGAACCACATCTCTAACTCCTCAGAATCAAAAGATCAATTAGACTGAAATCACTGGGGTTGAGCTTGCAATCCATATAGCTCTAACAAATAAATCACTACAGTTTGCACGCCAGAAATTCCTTTCCATTCTCCAAATCGAACATTCCTCAAAATCTCTTTCTAAAGAAATGAAGAAGCGTATGGGATAATTCAACAGAGTTTTGAGTATTTGTGCTGGGGCACCGGAACGCTGCTCAATAAATAATTCATACTCGCTTCCTAATGGAACAATTACATAATAGTAAATTAGTAAAATTGTTCCCAGGCTCCCAGCACAAGATTTGTTTGAAAAATTAAAACTGGATACAGAAAATTGGATTCATGTTGGACCAATTGGTACAACTTCGAAGCCTAGAGCATTCATATGGATCTTGATTCAGTCTAATAGAAAAAAGAAACTAAATAACAGATGGAAATTTTCATAGTTAAAAGCGTAAATATGGAAAAAATTTGGTAGCACTAGTACTCATGATTAGGGCTGTCAATTCCACCGTTTACCACGTTATGTCGTTCCGCATAATCGAAACGGAACGAATAATGACACCAATTTTCATTTCGTTTCAATAACGAAACGGCAAACAGAACAAGGAATAGTGTCGTTTCGACTGTTTCAGTCTCATTTCAAACCGTTTTATGTGTTATTTTTGAAGTGCAACGGTTAACGAAACGCAAATGGTTTGGACTCATTCCGTGCTATTGGGCCACGTTTGACAGCCCTACTGATGATAAACATGTCAAGACATAGTGTCACATGGTAACGTTGTGGAAATAACAATAAAAATACATATGTAGATACAAACGATACAAATGACATGTCAAAACAATAATTAATTAATTTGAGAACCAGATCTTAGTACAGTGACAAGGAGTAATGCATCTTAAGAGAAAGGTCGTAGGTTCGAAACCAGCTCTTGGTGTCTTTCATAAATATTTAATTTAAAAATTAATTGAGAGGGTTGACCCCAGTTTATCTTCAAAATAGAGAACAAATAATTAATTCATAGAAGTCAGTGATCGAAGAGGATGTGTAATCAGGCATCTCAGAAGTTACAAGGACATGCTAGTTTTTAAAGTATACGTACATTTACATATAATAAATTCGCATTGTATGAGTCCAGGGCGGAGCCAAGAGGGGACTACATAGTGTGCTTTGTCTCCTGTCACATAGTGCAGTCCCCCCCCCCCCCCCCCCCCAAAATAAATAATTGCTAACTAACCCCCTCCAAGATTTATTTCTAGCTCCGCCCTTATTTTACTGTACAAATTTATAATTCCTCACGGTATATATGGTCTAAAATTCTAAAAGGTCATGTTTGAAGGGGTACAGTGTGCTGTAACTCGACCATAATATACGGTAAATAACATTTACTAGTAATATTTGTTTATGTTTCTTATGAAAGTATGTAAATTTATTTAACAGTATGAAAATAAAAAGGCACTTATCAGTTATTTCAACTCAATATTGTTTGGCAAAATATTAGCAACAATTTGCTTTGTTCATTGTTTTATTTACATCATATTCACGATAAATAATTTCTAGACCTCATATTTCATGTACTAGACCTAATCTTTATGTTTGTAACCAACTGTTAGAGTTTGGACATAAATAGCAATCTAAGAACAAAGTTAGATATACCAATTGCGGAAGCCTCTTGAATCGATGGTGACCTTTTTTATGTCTAGGACTGCAAGCCTTCGTCTTCTCACACACCAGTTTACAGCAACCACGTGTTACACGAATTCTGCCACAGATCCACGGTACAAATGCCTTGACACACTGCACAATCATGAGATCTAAATCTTTGTGCCCGAATCACCCCTCTGGAGTGCTTGAACTTGTATATAATGCACAAGTACAAGATGGTGGAGTCTCTCCCTCTTTCTCTTGTCTCTCTCCGTAAATCAATCACTTAGATCTCCTTCAAATAGTGCTCTAACGTCTCTTTTATAAAGGGACGTTAGATTGAAAAGATAAGGAAATCTTTTACGAAAAGATGTCAGTCCGTCGGTTCCGTGAGCAGCCCACACAAAAACTGAGCGATCCGCTCAAAATCTGAACGACCCGACTGGATCAATGTCTCCACCATGTAATACTAAATTACTAATTAACACCAACTGTACATACAGCGAATAGCATGTTGATTTCTATTTGATATTGGTCTTTCAGTGCAACAACAAATTAAAAAGGTAGGCTAATCTTTCATGTGCGTTATGAAATACAGTATCACCAAATATCCTATTTATGATTAATTAGGGCATTAGGCCTAATCATATCAGAAAGGTTTCCCAACAGTTATCAAACTGTTATAAGACTTTCTGATTCTTAACCGCTTTTAATCCAGAAAACTACTAAACGGGCTACCGATAAATGTCCCTCTCCCAGAATTTCCAACTAAAAAACTTAGAAAATTAATAATTAATATTCATATAGACTCTTTAAAATTCTACTAACACCATCATAAATTACCTTCAAGGACAAACAATTAGTGTTGAGCAGTATATCTCGAGCCAGACACAATAATTTAAACCTAGAAAAATTGATAATCACCACTCATAGCTTGATAAGATATATCTTATTCGAATGGATCAAGGTGAAGAAGAGCTCAACCTAAACCTAACATTGGAATCTTCCTTACTGCCCGAACCAGAAAGGGTTTTCACATGCTGCTACTGCAGAAAGAAATTTCGAACCCCGCAAGCTCTCGGTGGCCATCAAAACGCACACAAGTTGGAACGCAACATCAGGAAAGCACAGGTCATAGCAACTGGCCTCCATTCAAAATTGATTCGAAGGGTAGATGCAATGCAATCGTACAGAAAAGTAGACCTTAATGTTGAAGGAGGCGATGTTTGTAGAGAGATTGAAGACCGTCAACAAGAGGCGTTTGAAATTGACCTTTCTCTTAAGCTTTGAAACGTATTTGGTTTGAGTTTTCTTGCACTTTGATTTCACTTGTGATTGTCATACTTCAATTAATAATATAAATATTCAAATAATAATTTGGATTGACAAATATATATGCTGTACGATCGAAGAGTTAGCATTATTGAACGAAATATATCATTTTATAATTAATTGATAAATATTCTAAAGATCACAAGTAATTAATTTTTTTTGTCAAATTAGTTCAAAATTAGCTCATAGACCTCCTACACTAAAGGTTCAAATTAGCTCTTCCTGGAATTTGTTTTCTGTATATCTTATTCGTATATACTAAACAAATGTCATGGACCATGTCTCGGCTACGTAACAGTATCTTTTCTGAAGTTCTAAATGAACCTGTACATCGCCACCACTTGTGTAAGTACCACGCAGTAGATGTTATTTTTTAATTATGTCTTAATTCTGATATGCATATATATATATAGTACTCAAGTTATGTTATTTCCAATTTATTACTATCATCAAATTAGAGATATCATTGTAACGTATTGTCTCACAATTTTTATTAACTAGTATTTTTTTTTTCTTTTTTTGAAACAAGAACGGCCATTTATTTATAGAGGAATAGTCCACTTTATGAAATAAAGTTTATTTATCTTCCACGTCTATTGAGAATTGAACCCGTTACCTCTAGGATAAGGGCGGAGCCACTGATGACCATTTGTGTTGGACTCTCATGTTCATTAGCTGACAAATTATCACTAATAATGAATAGAAATTCAAATAAAACATTACATTAGTATATCCAATCGACGGGTAACATGACATGTACAATACAACATCATTTGTTCAATAAAAATATTGATATGATAATAAACAAGATATTTATCTAGGAAAGATAAAATATAAACAAATTTGATGATACAAACCATCTAATGCACTCCAAAATTTATCTGAACTTTAATCCACAATTCTAGAGTACTCCCTTACGTAACAGAAATTAAAAGGAGGATTAGTTAAGTTTATATATACTGTGCTGTGCGGTAGGATTTTAGTCAATTTTTTATATTCCATGTTCATAATCATTATTTAATGGCTAGGCCTGTTAATTAAAATATAATTCATATGTAATTAAATAAACTATAATTTGGTTGCATTTCGGAAGGATTGAATATTTTAAGGTCAATTATTTGGAAAGCCCATGTACTTGGTGCAACAGTTAAAGGCTTGGAAACTAAATGAATCATAATAAAATCGGGGTTGATAAGTATGATCTCCAATATTTCTCATTCTCATCATTCCTTGAAAAATACGTTTCTATTTTTGGAATGTTATTAATTAAGCTTCTCATCCCTCATCCCAACAAGGCCTCATTAATTGCCTCATTAATGCAATTAATCCAGCGTCTACCCAATTCAGCCTTTGTGTTAATATACATGTTTTGTCTAGAAAAATTGTGTTACAAAAATAGCACATTAATTGTTCTAGATCTCAATAGTAATTATTCTAGTTAATATAAGTAACTATTCTAGTTAAAATAAGTAACTGTTTTATTTAATATATCTAATTGTTCTAATTTCATAACCTAATTTTTCTAATTTTAGAACATAATTGTTTGTAAATTTAATTGTTCTAGTTTCAGAACATAATTGTTCTGAAAAACTTTTTCTAGTTTTAGAACATAATTGTTCTAGTTTAAGAATCTAATTGTTCTAGTTTCAGAACCTAATTGTTCTAGTTTCAGAACATAATTGTTCTGGAAAATATTTTCACTCGAAAAAAAAATCCTGAGAGGGAGGGAAATACAAGGAGGTGAGGGCACTGAATAATTCTCTCATCCCCTGGATTTGATATTTTTTTGAGCTCAACCTCTCATCCCAGGACTTTCTATTAACTAGGTTTTTTGTATTTCAATTTTACGAACCACTAATAATTTATCATTAAGTTTAAATTGTGTGCGACAGGCATATAATTGCAAAGGCAAAATGCCATAATTTTTCTTTAAATATGAGCTTTGGCATCCATATACATTGAATTTAAAAAAAAAAAAAAACATATAAGCAATTGAAGAGATCCAAATAGAACTTCTTAATTATTATTTTTGTTGATTTATATTTTACTTAATTTTAGCATTATTTCTTAACCAAGCTTCTTTAATTCCTCCATGGCCTTAACACTGGCTGAAAAGACGTGTAAATGTAATACCTAGCAAGGTCTGCTATTGGAGTTTAGTAAGAATGATGCCATTGAGGTCTTATTTGGATTGAATTGTTGCCACGCTTAGAATGTCCTAAGTTAAATTGGAAACTGAATTTGTAGAGTTTATCTTAGTTCAATATTAATTGGACTTAGAATATATAAGAAAATGAGGTGTTTATTATTTTCGGCTTTCCTAATAGTAACCGAACAATATAATGTTAGCAATTTAACGACTTTGAATGCGAAATAAACCAAGATCAATTTTGTTATCTCCAGTCATGTTTGCACTTGTGAATGGTGAAAATAGAATTCCTCCAGAGAACAACACCAAGAATAGCACTACAGAACCGAACTGCTTCCCTTGCCTTGATGGTGAACTCCGGGATATCGGTCCTGATCTCGTCTCCCTTCTCCTCTCTCTGTTATTCTCAAAAGATGCCTTTAGTTTTGAGACAGAGAAAAATAACAATACTCCAATAATTCTCCATCAGAATTATGATGTATATAAAGAGTCCTCAATCATTTAGTAGATGTAAATCAAAGGGTACATGATTAATGGCTGAGATCACATCACATATATAAAGGTGCGAATCAAGATTAAACAATTTATGTCCGATTCGTTTATGAACAAAACTTATCGTTTGTAAACGATTCGCTCGGATTAATTGACAAATGATAGGCAGGACATAATTCTGTCCTTTCCATGACTAGCCAATAAATTAGCTACACGTGTGTGCGCACATATATCATCCTTTCAATTGAACAAACCGTGCACTTTTCATTTAATTGTTCCTTTATTCAAATGAAAGTCAATCATATTCAACCATTCATATTGTACCAATATTAGTCTCTCTTAAACATGTAATTAGATTAATTAATTTGCATTTCATTAATCTAATAACGCCATGCATTAGGAGATTCCTTTATAATGTAATTAATTTGCACCATTTATATTACATTCTCCCACTTGATCTCAGCACCCTAAAAAACCTTAATACATCTACAACCTTTATGTTAAAATAAAATATACAGAGATACACGAATCATGGCAGTAAGTCATCTTTGTGTGAATATTACTTTCCATGCATTACAATGCACCTGTGCAACTTTAATTCAACCCTTATGTGATTGATAAATAACTTTAATGAATAAATCCGACGTTTATTCCAGGTCAACTTAACAATGTCATTCTCAACCTTAATGATTAATCAAATGTAAATTGTGCACAATCAACAAGAATGACATTAACTTTATTTGAAGAGTTTTATACACACAATCGTACGATAAATTTATTTCACAATAGGACCAGCTCCTATATTCGCTACACGATCCTTGAATTTCCTTGATTGCATGCATTTCTTCAAAGGATAAACCAGCATTGATTTTGTGTTAATATACTGTAATGAGCACTAAATTCTCCTTGATGCGTTCTTTCAAAGCCATACACTTAATGTCGAAACACTTAACTCGACTTTTACATTACTACGCATGGCTAGAAAGTTTGTAGTAGAATTATTACACAAAATCCTTAATGACTTAGATTTAGAATCCATAATACTAAGTCCTGAAATAAAACTCCTCAACCACCATGGGAAGCTTCTCAAAAACAAACAATGAACACCACTTTATAGTTGAGATAGTAATAAGTGTCTATTTGACACTTCCTTAATGCACAAACCTACTAGCTAAGATATATCCAGAATTCAATTTACAAGAATCGACTAAATTGGTCTGAATACCTAAATATCTCAAACTAGTTAGTTCATTGAGACATAAGTAAATTATCTTTAGTATCTTAAAGATGTTTCATTACTTTCTTAGCACTTTGCTAGTAGTCCATTTCCTGGATTACTTTTATAATGGTTTTGCATTCCATTGATACGAACTATGTCCTCAGGTCTATATAAACCTTAGTAAACTTTATGCTTCAATTACCAAAGCTAATGGAATTTAAACCATTTATCCATTTTCTAAGTTAATTTGAAGATACTGGTTCAAACTGAATCGATTGTCTTTTAAATAGACACTTAAATCGGTAAATAATTTTCTCAACTGAAATCTTTCTAATTCCTTATTAATATATGCTTGTTGAGATAAATCGAGAATACCTTGATTTCTATCTCCATGGATCTTGTATGCCTACAACAAACAAGACTTCACCCATATCTTTCATATCAATATTTTAGAAAGAAATTATTTCACCTTACATAAACGTCATATGTCCTTAGTCACAACCAAAATATCATCCATATATAAAACAAGAAACTTGACTCCCACTGACCTTCTAGTATTTAAAACAATTCATGATATTTTTCTTCAAAATCATATAAAGAAATGACCTCATAGAACTCAAAATACTACATGTAGGATACTTGTTTTAATCCTTATATGGATTTCTTTATTTAGCTTGTACGCTAAATGCTAACTACCACTAGAGAAGAAACCTTATGGTTTTTCATACAACCAACTCCTCTAGAATATCGTTACAAATGCAGTATTTAGATTCATCCAATTTAACTCGCAACTAAAATGAGTTATTAATGCAAAAATCACATGAAGTGAATCTTTCCTTTATACAAGAGATTATATCTCAATGTAGTTGATTCCTTCTATCTAAGTCAATTCTTTCGACATTATACAAGAATGTAGACTTGCTGTAATTAATAACTTATAAAATGTAACTTACCAATGCTCAACACTTATACCTTAATAAGAGTCATGTAGATAAACTACATAATCACTAGAAATATTTGGCCTTATCACATAATTAGATTATCTTAACATTAGATACGAATATTCAACTTGATCTATTATTGTATCATTGGCCAATCGTGAAATATCAGTTATTGGATTGTCAATATTCATAGAACTTGAAAGAATATAATCCAATTATACATAAGAGGGAATACATGTATGATCATTAAATTGATCGCTCCCACTAATCTGATAATTTTTCTAGAAATATAGTATTTCTAGACTCTTTAGTTGAACAACTACATTTTACATTTATCACGTGATTTCGCACAACCGTAATGGTAATAAGACTAAGAACTTTAACTTTATGATGAGTGTCATTGCAATTGCCTAATTCAAATAGGCAAAACTGCTCATCTAATGTCTTAACTAAGACCTGCACATTGTTATGCTTCTCAACCAAACCACAAATTAATAGAGAGAGCTTGTCCTTTATGAACATTACCTATAAGCGGTTAAACCACTCCCACTATGCACAATAATCCATGTTCAAAAGCTCATCCTCAATGTTGGTTCTCTTGGTTGATATATCCTTCCGGATAGCAAGATCAATGTCTTAATAAATGAAGGAAATAGACATCCTCCCAGGTCTTATAAATATTATCCTCAACTTAGGAACATTAGAATATAACAATTCTAAATGAAAATCTGTTATTCCTTATGAAAGTAAAACTGATACATGCTTATACTTTATATTGAGACTTAGCCTTTATACTCAATTTACCATATGTAAACTAAGTGCATAACCTTACGAATCAATTTCCTGCACAATATTGCCTGTGGACTAAATACCGTACTTTGATTCTAAATGTAATAAAACATTATTACTTCATGAATCAAGTTCCTACATAGCATTACCTATGGGATAATACCATGTTTTGATTCCTTATTCCTTTATGATATAACTAGTTAACTATATGCCAAATCTTAATTTCTGTGGGTAGATTATGTTGGAGTTGTGTCCTAGAAGTCAATATTTAATGACTTAATTTCTTAGTTTATGTTATTGATAATATTTTGATCATTTGTTCCTAGAGTTTATTACTGACAGATCATTCAGGTTGAGGATCTAAATTGTAGATCTCTGTGGATCATTCATTAGAATGACAGTAATAAATTTAAATCGTCCGTAATCTTAATAATTAACAAGGAACATTAATTATCATAAAAGATTAGTATACAAGTTAAGTGATGATTAAGTTCTACAAATCATAGGTAAGGATTTACCAACTTATTTGCATGTGTGTATGTTATTAGAACATAGTACAGGACATGACCCGATGAAATAAACATATGGATTGTGTTATATGTCATTGTTTATTTTATATGAGTTTGATTCTAAGTTTGAGATGGTTCAACTTCTCCACATGAGAATAGGTTCAATAAATATCGTCCACCGTTGATTTCTGATAAGGGCTGCTATACGGACTTTATTTATATTCTCTTGAATTGTGCGGGGACAGATTGTTCATCAAGAAAACCGTATGTCCCTCATTAATTCACTTAGTGAGTGATGATATCTGTTTGGGCCCCTTGATGGAGTTGGATTGTTTGGCCAACTTGTACAATTAACTCTAAATCAAGAAATGTATAATCTGCAAGAATGACACATTCCTATCTTGGATTATACAATAATATCATGTGACATAAGAATCAAAATAAGAAAATACTTTATTTCTTATGCAGGATTGAAATACTGTAGTTGTACAGTGTTTATTTATGTTAATTGGGAATCATAACGTGTTGCTAGATACCGCTTATGATTATTGAAAATAAATAGGGATTTAATTTCCATTGCCAACATGACATAAATCCTCGAGGGTCACATGAATTAAAGGCTCTAAATCAACGGTGCATTAATATTAGTTTACTTGCATTAGAGAATGCAATATATGATATGTTGATTAATTAATTAAATACTGTTACGAACCGTTATAATTAATTATTTCAAATGGATCATATGAAACTAATTAATACAAAGTCTAATCCTATAATAATTATTAAATAGTTGATAATTAATTTTGTTCAACACATTTAATATGATTATAGGAATTATATTAAATAAATGGGTTATCTTTTGATTACCCGATATAAGTCCAACTTAAATGCAATTAAAGGAGAGTATTAAAGGGAATTAAAGACCAACTAATATGGGTTTGGAAGTCCATATTAAGGCCCACCACGTTCTAATATGGAGTGGTCTCCAAGGATTAGGTTTGGATAGCTATATAAGGACCACAATTTGAAAGAATAAAAATCTAGTTTTTTTTCTCTCTCTTTCTCCTCTCTAGCCACCACCTTCTCCTCTCCCATAGAGCAATTAGTTGCTGCCATAGAGAGCTCTTTTAATTGCATTTTGTAGATGCTCATGAGTTGAATAATAGCCACATCTCCTAGATATCGATTTAGAAGAGAAAGGCGAACCATTGGATTAGGCAATTTCACACGCTTCGCTCGTATGAAATCTTGTCAAGTTGATTAATCCTTTAGTGGACCTAAGAAAGGAGAAGAAGGAAAGGAGACGAGCACGCCACCGCCTCCCATGCCGTGGTCAAGCCTTGCGGATATGATTTCGCAAGAGGTAATCGATTCCTTCCCTTCTCATGTGATATGTTGATGCTTGAACAAGATCCATCGAAATCCTTGTTGTTTAAATATTTAATTAATGGTAATTAGCAAGAAAATTTAAAAATAAGAATTTTCTAACAGTGGTATCAGAGCTCTTTGTCGTGCTTAAGCATTTTAACACATAAATAGATGAGAAAATATTAATTAATATATGGATTACTGATGCACTTGCTTGCTGTCTGGATTTCTATTCTGATTTCGTGATTGTTTCGGATTTTTCGCTGAGAAAAACTTTCAGAAAAAAAATCTTTTTGGATGGAGGTTATAGATCTATGAGATATGGTCCTTTTTCCACTGGTTTCACATTTTTCTAAGCTGTTATGAAATTTTGGTGAATTAAACGGTAATGGTGCGCAAAACCAGTTTTTGTCTGCACAGTTCTGTATTTTTGGCTTGTAGGATTTATTTTTCGAAAATAGCTACCTATTTTTCTTGGCTAGAAATCTTGTAAACTTGATGCTCTTTCTGTAATTTGTTGCATGCTTCGGATTTTATGTGGGCGTTCAAGTCATGAGAAGTGAATCGGTTGTCAGATCTGGTTTTCCAACAAACTAATTGTTTGGATAAACTGTACTTATTGAGAAAATTTTATGAAAAAGTGTTTGAATAGAAAGTTTCTACTTGAAATTAGGAATCTGTAAAAATCAGTTTCAAAGAATTTCATTAAGGTTTGATACCTCAACTGAGTCAAAAGTTTTTAGTCGTCAGTCTGTTACAGAACATGACAAGTAGCTTATATGCTATTTACCTTGATGATTTTAAATAGAACTTATTATTTTTCTTTTCATAGATTGGTAGCCAATAACATATAGTAGATTTGTTATGTAAAGTGTTTGCATGAAATCATTTTGGAAGATGATCATACAGACCAAAAGAGTTAGACAAAAATAGAAAATCGGATAACGGTGTTTCGCGCACAGTTTGAGGATTTGTTATTTTTGTTTCTCTCTGATGGTAAGTGATCTCTCCGTAAAGGTTTGACAGGTAGTTACACTCATAATAGGGAGTATGCATGATTTATTTCATAATTTTTGGAGACCGAAAAATTTCGAATTTTATCGGGTCACATTTAATATTTTAAATAGTTAAAATATTTTCTAATTAATCAAACTAGTTAAATAGTTAATTAGAACACTCCTTAATATTTTTCCTTTCTGTTTTCAAATGTTGATTTGGCTTTTCAAATGGTTTAAGCAAATTAGCTTAAAAGTTAAACTTTTATGCGGAAAGACTCGAACTACAAGCAACGTGCAAAGATTCTAATTCATTATTGTTAATTAAAGAAACAAAGGGACATGTACTAACTTTGTTTTGTAAGAAGTATCGTGGGTTTAGTATGGCTCAAGAAACCAATGTCTTGTGTGTTATAATTTTGTGAATGAATGTATATAAGGTCTTTGGTGCCATGGTTAATTAATTTAAAATGATTAATTTCTTAATGTAACTTGTGAGGCTTGCATGCCCCTAAGGCTAGGAAGGAATTAGGAATATTTCACATGTATTTTTGTTCCTTTAATTATATAGGATAGGATCCATATAATTAGTGGGAGGGACAATTAGATTAGTTTTGCTACATGTAGATGCGGCGGTACTAATGCAAGCAGGAGCCATACAAACCCACAACAATGCTTGAGATGCTTATTATGTGAATGTTTGTGTATACTATGAAATGTCATAGGATAGGTATGGATGTATGTTTACATGACCATCAAATAAGAGTCACATAATTGTTTGTCCCAATTTAATTTGATTAAGTCGACCGCCCTCCTTCTCTCTATCCCCTTCAAGTCGTTCGGTGTCAAATGATGCTTTCTCGCCGACGCGGAACGTCATTAGTTAACCCTCGAAGTCGGGGTGTAAATCGGATTTACTAGGAGCAAATAGAGAGAGATTACTTATCGATGGACCCTAATCTGATTGGACATCGGGACGAAGTTTGTGGATGTACATTAGACATTTCACAAACCAAGAGTCATATGGTTAATATGATTGGTTGGAGAACCTACCTTATCTAGTTGTTTTGGTGTCATGCCGACGCTAGCCCTATCTTAACGAAAATGGAGATTTTTGAGAACCAACTACATTTGGGACATTAAATAAATGTAGTGGGAGTTTTATTTATTTATTATAAATAAAACATTACATAAACTAAAATGATCTTAAAATTGAAATTGTTATAGATGTTTAAACGTGTTAATTTTGTTGCGATCAATCTTTGAAAACAATAAGCTCGTTTCAAAAAGTATTTATTTAGAAAAATAATATCGATTCCTAAGACACGATCTTAGTGAAAATAAATTTGAGTATGCTTATTCCCAAAACTTTCCTCAACTTCCCGAACGTAGCATCGCAATGATTGATTGACTTTTAGCGAAAATTTATTCAATAAAGCAGATGTCTATATCCTCATTTTGGAATTTCTAGATTTTTGAATTGGAAAATTCATACGAACTAGATTTGACTCCTACGCTCTCATTCACTTGCTCAAGAAGATGTTCTTAGAGAAAGTAGATATCGACTCAATCATTTATGATCGAGTAATAGAATATGAGTTAACCATGAGATTCTTGTTTTATAAGAAAATATATGAATGTTCCATTAGCTTACAAACCGAAAGGCATGAGTAACTAATTACCAACTAGAGATATTGTGATCTCCAATATCAAGGATCGTTGATATTGTTATGCAATCTCTTGATTAGTAATGAAAGATATGATGTTACTTTTTTACACTTGTTTGTGCAAAAGACGAGTAATTAAAAGAATATTTTGCTAAGGTATGAGTTGAGATCTCGAGACCCTCATTTGAGACCGTATGTTGCGTGAGATGTTTCATTTACCGTTTTATGGAGGCATTTGAAAGGTTGTCCGAAATACCATGATTATGATAAATAGAAATGTTATAATCCTTAAGGTGTTTGTCATTAAAATTATCTTCCTATCTCTAATTCACACTAGTAATTAGGTACTAGTTCATGTGCTTGCATTTAACGAAATGCGTATACAATGAAGAATAAGCAAATGTTCGAGAGATGTAAATTAAATTCCGTTTTGGAAATGGCTTGTTCGTCTAAGCCACTACCATTGGATACATAGAGTTATCTTTAGTTTGTTTAGGAATTAGAGGTTGTATACCTTATTCCTAACATCTCAAAAATCCTTATCTCTTCTTCATACTTGATGATGAATGATAATGTTTTGTAAAAGAGAAATGTTGTTATCTTATTATGGGTTTGTTTATATGATTTCCATGCATCTTGATTGAATTTGCTTCAAATAGATAAACAAGTGTTGAATGACAAATATGATACATAAGACTTCACGTAAGTAATTGACTTTAATGTGAAATGACCGCTTAGTCATAAATAAACGAAAATCGCATTATGAGAGTCTATGTAACGTAGAGCTCGTAATTTAATTTGATTTCGAATCAATTGAAATATGTGAATCATGTTTGTTAGATAACAAAAGTGCTTTTAACCTACGAATGTTTAAGGACAAGTGACTTGATTAGGACTTAAACATGTCGATGTATATAGACCTATAAGCACTTTGTGTTATGGAAGGTTGTTAATACTTTACTACTTGACCAACGATCATAGTAGATATTAACATATCTATTTGATAAGGTGCAAGTATGAACTTTTTGACTAGTTCAAAGGAGTTCAAGAATGAAGTTGAAAGACCATTCAAGAAAAGCAAAAGTCTTACGATGGTAAATAGTTAAGTCATATGGTTTGATATATTATCTAAAGAGTATGAAAGTCTTTTCACAACTCGCTCCATTAGGAATATTATATTAGAATAATATGTCCAAGAATGGAGGTATCGGATATTGCTTGATATCGTTCGATCGGTTATAAATCAAGTTGACTTATTCAACTCTTATTAGGGATTTATGTTTGAGGACAATATTGTTTACACTAAATAAAGTTCCATCGAAATTTGTTGAGAAAGATATCTTACGAGATTTGATCTCTAAGTATATTATTTCTCAAGATTTGGTGTTAAGAATCTTATTTTAAGGTTTGTTGATTGATAAGTTTGGACCCAAATTGAACAATTCATAATTTGTAGGATACCTTATACTAACCGAAAGGTATTACTTCTACGAACATGATAAAAATAAAATAGTTGTTGCTCATCATTACGTAGTCTTGGAGAATAATATTCTCAAGAAAAAGTAGTGGGAGTAAAATGAGCATTAAAAGAGTTTATGCGTCACCACAAGAAGTACTTTTATGGAAAACTTGTCACTCCATACATGGTGCTTAGTGGAAATTGAGCGGAACTTCATTCACAAGCAGTTGTGAAAGGAGAAAGTTTATATGCACGCTCACTTCTAAAAAGTACTCAAACATTTCATGAGTAGATGATGTTCGAGAAACTCGTGCGATATATTAGAATCAAGAACTTATTCTACAAGTTGTTATAGAAGTAGTTCATAGATCTCGAGCATCAATCCTACAAAAGTCAACAAAAGTGAATCGCCTAACCGAATGGTATATAGGCTTCACGATATCTTCATACTTGGCATATGAGAATATGTTGATAAATAAAAAAGCGATGGAAGAACCCGATTCCACAAGTATGGATTAAATCCATACAGTCTTTAAATACAATCCATGTATAATAACAGAATATAGACCTTGGTTGATTTTCATGAAAGAGCAATCAATCAAGAACATTTAGATCTTTAAAGGAAAGATTGACATGGACGGTAAGTTGACTATGTACAAAGCATAGCTTCGCGCTTGTAACTATGTCTAAATCGAAAACGAATTGACTATATACTCAGCACGGTTTATTACTTGTAGTTATGTATAAGTCAATAAAAATCGTTCTAGCAACGGCTATGTTTCATATATATCGATATATGGAAATAAACATCAAAACCGTCTTTTTCAAATGAATGAAAGAAGAAGTTGTGTATATGATACAAACCAATGACTATGTTTGATGTATTGTTAGAAACATATACATACTTCAACTATCCATTAATGAATTGAAGCAAGTATTGTGAAAAGTGGAATAAACATTTTGAAAAAGAAGTCAAGAAGTTAAACTTCGTCTAAAGAGTCTTATATATACAAGATATTCAATGGGAGTACAACTATGCTACTTGTATTGTACAAGATAACAAGATATTAATTGGGAATAACAATAAAAAAATGAATGTTGTCAAAATCTCATCGAAGAATCTTTTCTCGATAGAGAACTTGGGCAAGATCACTTAAATCCGAGGAAACAAAATTTATGGTGATAGATTATGATGGATATTAGATTTGAGCAAATATGCATATAATGATAAAGTGTTCTAGAAACATGAAAGGTCGACTCCAAGAAAGGATGTCCAACCACGTCATATAGCATACACTTGAGCTTGACTCAGTTTATTGCAACTCAATTCGAAAAAAAAGTGCATGAAACAGTTCAAGCATTCTTTCTTTATGAGTTTCATAATGTACGCCATACTTATGCACATTCTCCAATATGTAGTATCCAAGGAGCATGATAAACAGTTATCATATGAATACAAAAGAGACATATTTGGACAATAGTCAAGAATATTTTTGACTATCTTATGAGAAAGAATGATATGATTTTTCATCTGGTAAGATGAAAAAAGTTCGTGTAAGCTGTTACACTAATGTTAATTTTAAAAGGATTGATATAATCACAATTAAGCTACATATTTTGTTTAAAAGTGGTGTTGTAAGTTTAGAAAGTATTCTAAATGGGATATTACAACCGTTTCTGGCACTAAAGCAAAATAAATAGCAACTTGTGAAACAACGAAAGATGATAGTTTGGATCAAAAGATTCTCAGTCAAGCCAATATAGTTTTATGCATCTCGAACCATAACTTAGTGACTTAATTGTAGAAGTTGTGTTCAAGAAATCAATATTTAATGACTTAATTTCTTAGTTTATGTTATTGATGATATTTTGATCATTTGTTCCTAGAGTTTATTACTGACAGATAATTCAGGCTGAGGATCTGAATTGTAGATTTCTGTGGATCATTCATTAGAATGACAGTAATAAATCTAAATCGTCCGTAATCTTGATAATTAACAAGGAATATTAATTATCATAAAAAATTAGTATGCAAATTAAGTGATTATTAAGTTCTACAAATCATAGGTAAGGAATTACCAACTTAATTATATATGTGTATGTTATTAGAACATAGTACAGGACATGACCCAATGAAATAAACATATGGATTGTGTTATGTGTTATTGTTTATTTCATATGAGTTTGATTCTAAGTTTAAGATGGTTTAACTTTTCCACATGAGGATAGGTTCAATAAATATCGTCTACCGTTGATTCCTAATAAGGGATGCTATACGGACTTTATTTATGTTCTCTTGAATTGTGCGGAAAAAAATTGTTCATCAAGAAAACCGTATGTCCCTCATTAATTCACTTAGTGAGTGATGATATCTGTTTGGGCCCCTTGATGGAGTTGGATTGTTTGGCCAACTTGTACAATTAACTCTAAATCAAGAAATATATAATCTGCAAAAATGACACATTCCTATCTTGGATTATACAATGATATCATGTGACATAAGAATCAAAACAAGAAAATACTTTATTTCTTATGCAGGATTGAAATACTGTAGTTGTACAGTGTTTATTTATGTTAATTGAGAATCATAACGTGTTGCTAGATACCGCTTATGATTATTGGAAATAAATAGCGATTTAATTTCCATGGCCAACATGACATAAATCCTCGAGGGTCATACGAATTAAAGGCTCTTAATCAACAGTGCATTAATATTAGTTTACTTATATTGGAGAATGCAATATATGATATGTTGATTAATTAATTATATACCGTTGCGAACCGTTATAATTAATTTTTTGAAATGGATCATATGAAACTAATTAATACAAAGTCTAATCCTATAATAATTATCAAATAGTTGATAATTAATTTTGTTCAACACATTTAATATGATTATAGGAATTATATTAAATAAATGGACTATCTTTTGATTACCCGATATGAGCCCAACTTAAATGCAATTAAATGAGAGTATTAAAGAGAATTAAAGACCAACTAATATGGGTTTGGAAGCCCATATTAAGGCCCATCACGTTCTAATATGGAGTGGTCCCCAAGAGTTAGATTTGGATGGATATATAAAGACCACAATTTGAAAGAAGAAAAACTATGTTTTTCTTCTCTCTCTTTCTCCTCTCTAGCCACCACCTTCTCCTCTCCCATGGAGCAATTAGTTGTTGCAATGGAGAGCTCTTTTAATTGCATTTTGTAGGTGCTCATGAGTTGAGCAATAGCCACCTCTCCTAGATATCGATTTAGAAGAGAAAGGCGAACCATTGGATTAGACGATTTCACACGTTTCGCTAGCACGAAATCTTGTGAAGTTGATTAATTCTTTAGTGGACCTAAGAAAAGAGAAGAAAGAAAGGAGACGAGCACGCCACTGCCTCCCATGCCGTGGTCGAGCCTCGCGGATACAATTTCGCGAGAGGTAATCGATTCATTCATTTTCTCACGTGATGTGTTGATGCTTGAACAAGATCCATCGAGATCCTTGTTGTTTAGATGGTTAATTAATGGTAATTAGCAAGAAAATTTAAAAACAAAGACTTTCTAACAGATTAAGATTTATAATTAACTATTATATTCTAATAAATTATACTAATTTCAGTCAATAATCCTGTGGGACGATATTAACTTCATTAGTATACTTTATCACAATTTATATCATTCGCTCCTAATGTGATTTATAGATACACTATATAATATATATACCTTAATACTGTTGAAGATGCTGTGGCTACTCTCTAATTTTTACTTAATATATATATTAATCACTAGATATAACTTAATATTATCTGAATCCATATGAAACAGTGTATTGTAAACTTTATTGTCCGTTAAGAACATATTATAGACCTCAAACCAGATTGTATCCTGTTATAACATGTATTGGTCCATTAACAATCTGTTGCTGATCCAAACAGCATTAATGCCTAACCTCATCATGATCTTAGATCATATAGTCATTACAGTATAGAATAATAGTCATTACAGAGAGAGGAGAGGGTTTCACTGTGTCGAGTGGGGAAGGAAGAAGATGGCGACGGAGGGGATGGTAAGGTCGAGAGTGAGAGGCAGAGAGGGGAAGGCTGAGGGTGGTGTGCGAGGGAGAGAGGAGGAGAATGAAGAGAAGGCTGAGTGGAGGCAGAGACGGAAGTGACTGGGTTGAACTTTACGATAGATTGGTTTTGGGATGGGGGTATAATGATAATAAATTTATATTTTTATTATTTTACTATTAAATATATTATTAAAAAGGAGAAAGTGGCAAATAGGAGATAGGGTGATGTTTTTGGGGGGTAAAAAGAGAAGAATTTAGTTTTGGGAGGCAAATTCACTATTTTCTCAGTTTTAGAGGGCACGGAAATTTTTTTTTCATTTTGTTACCTCCAGTCATGCTTGCACTTGTGAATGGTGAAAATAGAATTCTTGCAGAAAACAACACCGATGAGAGCATTACAGAACCGAACTGATTTCCTTACCTTGATGGTGAACTCCGGAATATCGGTCCTGACCTCGTCTCACTTCTCCTCTCTCTATTCCTCTCAAAAAATGCCTTGAGTTTTGAAACAGAGAAAAATAGCAATACTCCAATAATTCTCCATCAGAATTATGATGTATATAAAGAGCCCTCAACCATTTAGTAGATGTAAATCAAAGGGTGCATGATTAATGGCTGAGATCACATCACATATATAAAGTATATAAAGGTACGAATCAAGATTAAACAATTTACGTCCGATTCGTTTATGAACGAAACTTATCGTTTGTAAACGATTCGCTCGGATTAATTGACAAATGATAGGCAGGACATAATTCCGTCCTTTCCATGACTAGCCAATAAATTGGCTACACGTAATTGTTCCTTTCAATTGAACAAACCGTGCACTTTTCATTTAATTGTTCCTTTATTTAAATGAAAGTCAATCATATTCAACCATTCATATTGCACCAATATTAGTCTCTCTTAAACATGTAATTAGATTAATTAATTTGCATTTCATTAATCTAATAACGCCATTCATTAGGAGATTTCTTTATAATGTAATTAATTTGCACCATTTATATTACATTTGGTAATTGACAAATGATAGACAGGACATAATTCCGTCCTTTCCATGATTAGCCAATAAATTGGCTACACGTGTGTGCGCACATATATCATCCTTTCAATTGAACAAACCGTGCACTTTTCATTTAATTGTTCCTTTATTTAAATGAAAGTCAATCATATTCAACCATTCATATTGCACCAATATTAGTCTCTCTTAAACATGTAATTAGATTAATTAATTTGCATTTCATTAATCTAATAACGCCATGCATTAGGAGATTCCTTTATAATGTAATTAATTTGCACCATTTATATTACATATAAGATATCTTTTCAATAATAAATGACTGTACGAAAGTTATTAATGAACATCTATTTTTTTTAAATTGAGATTCAAAAAATTATTAATCAATAGCTATGCACTTATTGAAACTGGTGGATCGGACCCAAATTATTAATCAATAGCAGATAACGGATTCGTCGCGGACATGCCAATATCATAACGGATAGCGGATAGCAAATAGCGGCCATTTAGCGGCTGTTATTGGACCATAGCAGATATTATGTATGCTAGGTGCCACTAATTACCTTTCTGAAGAAATGTAATTATTTAAAAGTTGGGATAATAAGGAAATAGTTCTTGCTGCAACTGGTAAGGGTCCTGATGTTGACCAAAGCTATGCCATGCCTAACTTTATATAGAACTCTTCTTTTTCAGAGCACAGTACTCATTTAAGAGGTGAAGAAGCTTTTCATGCCGTTTTAAACGGGAATTAGGTCAGTATTATGCTTTTTTATTGTGGCTGAGAAATAACAACGTCGACTGACAACATATTGCTACGTGGCATCCACATCCACATCCACTCCACATGCAACTCTCTGAAAAACCATGTGAGAATTTATCATCCACATTTAATCATTATTTTTTATCCCTCAAAGAAAACCGAATTTCTTGGTTGTGAACAGATAATCAACAGACATGAAATAAAAAAATATGTCAGAATACACCTGAAATTTAAGATTATTTGCAATTTCTAAACTAGGGAAATGTGAGCGCTGGTACATTGGATGCTAGGTGCCACTAAGAGGTTATAATTCAAGTTCTGATGTATTTTGGGTACGATCCAGTCAGGGGTCAAACTTTTGTAACTTTCACATTTTTTAAATTGAAAAGTGGTGGGTTTCTCACTAGTTTCAAAAAAAAAAAAAGGAGCGGCCCACGGGTTTGATATTCAAGAAAAAAAAGGGACATGATTATTTCATGCGCATAATTTTTTTTCTGTTGAAACAAAAACACAAAGAGTACAATCATGTTATATTTAGACCAACTACAGTTAATGTAGCGAGCTGATATTGAAGTTTAAAGGTAAAACAGTAGTTTTAGGTTTTATTTGAACTAATATTATGCTCAGTAGGACGGATGTGGCCTATACAACATGATCGTTCTCGCGTTTTAGATCTCAAACGACCGATTCAAATCGAGGCTGTATATTGAGAATTTGTATGAAACTAAATTTTATATATATATATATTACTAATTATTTCATATTTTAAAAAAAAAATCGCCCAAAAAACTTGTATGGAAGGTCTAATAACAACTGTCTGTAGGCTCAGTTTAATCCGTGTAATATCGGACAGAGAGGAGATAATCATGTGACAATTGGGGAAAGTTTCTACCGAATTACAAATCATCTGACCAGATTCGTTTGAAGTATAAGGATGTTTTTAGTAAATATTTTAGTATTCAACCACATGCATTAATTCTTTTCATTAATTATGATTCAAATTAAACAAAAAATCTGAACCAATGACCTAAAATATGTCTTTAAAACTTACACATTAATTTATGAATCATATATTTAAAATCCATTTTGCATTCGGAAAAAAACAATATTGTAATTGGGTCAATTTTAAAATATAAAATATACTTTCTTTAAAATTCAAACTTGAGCAAAAAATCGAGGCTTTGAGGCTTTGATTATGTTCATATACATACTTTTGGATTTTTTTTTTTTATAGTTCGTTAATACAGGAACAAAAATTTCGTAAAGAAACACATCAATTATAGATTTATAGTAAATTTATCTTTGCCCATAAAGATGCTTCGTTATTTTTTGACGATGAACCAAACAACATGTGACAAACCGGCCGTACCAAACTTCTCTCATGGCCGTATATCTAAAAATTTTTAATTATAATATTTGATTTTACTTTTACACTATTAATTTTTTTTTAAATACACATAGAGTGGAGATGAATAATTGAGCTATCTGAATCTATAAGAAAGATAATAAACTCAATAATTCAGATAAGCTTAAAATAGGCATATAGCATTTGGCTGTTTTCGGAAACAAGAGTAGCATTAGCAGCTGCTGAAAATTTTTTAAAAAAATAAAAAAAAATAAAAAAAACAGAAATTTATCGCAAAAGGAGGGAGCAAGAGAGAACTTTTATTAGATCCTCCCTGCAGATCATAGGTGAAGAAGATCTCACAGCGATAAGAGGTGATTGACCAATTTGTTAAAAAGTAAAAGGTAATTGACCGACACAAGAGGGGAGGCTTACAAGTTACAAGCAAAATATAAGCAATTAAACCCAGAATTCAAATAAAATGGAGAGTTAATGGTCAGCATTCCACTGCTATATATCGAATGCTCTTTTTTGCATAATAGGGTCGGATTTATCAATGCATCGGTGATTTTTTTTTTAGAAAAAAAACTAATGAAAGATTGAAATAACAGTTGCACATTTTAACAGTGACGTAAGTTTGTGAAAATGGAACATAAGACAAGAATTCGGTTCCTTTGTAATGGTACGAGTTGAATCTAATTGCCAACAACAGTGACTTTGTAAAAGCTACTTTTGAAGCAGTGTAATAACAAATTGTGGTTGGGTACTGATTAATAAAGTGAACATTGTTATTTCATAGATAGAATCGTACTTGCCGCCTAAAACTGGATTTGTTTTGTCACACAGCTCCAGACAAAATAGCAATAAAATGACAAACTAGTGTTAATTACATTTCCAGTTTTTCAGTTCCTAATATATAAGTACGGCCTTAAATAAAACCTGGGGAATTTGATCGGCCATTCTGTGTACATACATTCATCATCATATACAAAAAATAAGGTTTGCTAATTTATTAACACAGCTAAGAATGTTTTTGGAACTTTAATTATTCGATGTTTCGTAACACAGATATACAAGTCATGAAAACCAAAAATAAAATTCCATTCATAGCTGGCTAGGAAAACCGTGCAAATAGTAATAATCCTCCGGACGTGACCAATGCGTCAATAGGTAAACTAAAAAGATACTTCATGTAAATTGAAGCTGCTATTTCATGAGTTCGAATTTCTCAGCAATGCGGTTTCACGTTACAGTGGAAGCTGCAATTCATAAGCATGGTAGTCCGAAAAAATGAAAAATAGTTTTACTGTTCACCGGAATTTCAAAAAAAATCTAAAAAAATTCTGAATTTTAAAAATGGCGTTGTTAGATCGGTAACCCGATTAACGATCTAACAAATCGCTTAGATCGGTAACCGGGTTACCGATCTAAGCTAAGGTCGGTAATCCGGTTACCGATCTTAGCTTAGATCGGTAACCCGGTTACCGATCTAAGCCCACTCTCCTATATATAGCGACCCTCTCCCCACTCCGCACGTTCTCTCTCCTCTGCCTTCACTCAAGCTGCAGCAGCAAAAAGGTAAATTTTTTTTCTTTTCTTATTTATTTTATTAATTTAAATAATTTAGTTTAATTAGTTTATTAATAGAAAAAATATTGTAAAAATAATTAAAAAATTATTAATAAATCAGAAAAATATAAAAAATTATTATATGTAATATGAAATATTTTTGAAATTATTTAGTACATTTTATTATTATGTATAAGTTAATTAGAAATTAGAAAAATTAAAAAAAATTATAAAAAGTTGATATAAAAATTTGATAATTGTAGGAAAATATTCTAAAAAGTCACAGGAAGCGCTTCTAGTTGAGGTGAGTTTTTTTTATCATTTATTCATTTAATTTATTTATTTTATTTGGGTAAATAAATGAAAAATTAGGAAAATTATTGGAAAAATAATTTTTAATTAGGTAAAAAATTGAAAATAGAAAAATGTGGTTGTATGAGATTGGTATTATGTTTGTTATTGTATTGGTGGGGATTTGGATCTCAATTTATGGGGGGTTTGGGTCTGATTTTTTCCGGAAACATTCCCGGTACAGGGGAGATGCTGTCGAAATTTTGTTAGATTTTTTGACATTGAAATTTATTTTTGTAGTATAGTGAAAATGCCACCAAGAAGAAGAGTAGGAGATATCGGAGAGTCATCAGTCCGTAGATCTACAAGGCGTCGCTCCGGTGCAGCAGATATCGAAGCTACTCCACCTGATTCTGCATGTACTGCAGATGCCGGCGCATCCACATCTACTGGAGATGCCGGCGCTTCCACATCTGTCCCCTCCATTCCTGTTGATGATAGCCGTCTTTTGCATTTGAATGAAGAGCAGCTTCGTGGCACTGGCGTAAGTTATTATTTATTGTTTAATTTTTAATTAGATTTTTTTGCATTTTGTCTGTATTTTTTAAATTAATAAAAATAAAAAAATATATAAAGGATTGGAAGACAATAGTGCACAAGGCAACGATGATACGGACCGCTGAGGTGGATGAGCGTCTTACGACACTTGGACTCATCCACTTTGTTCAGGTGGGTCATATGCCGTTGGATCATTCACTAGTAGACCTGGTGCCTCATCTAGTAGACCGCCTCCTCGTTATCCTACTCCTGGGACTCTTCCCCCCCTCCCCCCCCCAGGACTTGCTCCCGGCCGAGAGCCCCGACATCCGCCTGGTGCTGCATGGGATTTGTCTCCTGAGACTGGATGGTACCGTCGTGATGGACACCAGTAGGAGAGTGTATTATGATATTTATATTTCGTATTATATGTCTATTACTACATGGAATTTGTCTTTATGATATTTGTTATTTAGGACTTGTATGATGATATTTCTATTTTCCATTTTGCATTTCATTTCTTAATTTTCCTGGATTGCAAAAGTACGTAAAAGAAAAAATTTTAGAAAAATTCGGAAAAAATTTTGCTGTGTAAATAAGACATACGACTTAAATACTGTTAAGTTCCATAACCTATATCGAAACGCATGTCAAATAAAATATTACATAAAATATCAAGCGCTTCCTGTGACTTTTTAGAATATTTTCCTACAATTATAAAATTTTTATATCAACTTTTTATAATTTTTTTTAATTTTTCTAATTTCTAATTAACTTATACATAATAATAAAATGTACTAAATAATTTCAAAAATATTTCATATTACATATAATAATTTTTTATATTTTTTCTGATTTATTAATAATTTTTTAATTATTTTTACAATATTTTTTCTATTTTTTCTATTAATAAACTAATTAAACTAAATTATTTAAATTAATAAAATAAATAAGAAAAGAAAAAAAATTTACCTTTTCGCTGCTGCAGCTTGAGTGAAGGCAGAGGAGAGAGAACGTGCGGAGTGGGTGAGGAGTGGGCAGTGGGCTTAGATCGGTAACCGGGTTATCGATCTAAGCTAAGATCGGTAACCAGATTACCGACCTTAGCTTAGATCGGTAACCCGGTTACCGATCTAAGCGATTTGTTAGATCGTTAACCGGGTTACCGATCTAACAACGCCATTTTTAAAATTCAGAATTTTTTTAGATTTTTTTTGAAATTCCGGTGAACAGTAAAACTATTTTTCATTTTTTTCGCATGGTAGTGCTTTAAACAAGCAGTACTTGGGTTGTAGGATATTGGACCAAACAAAAGAAAAGCACCAGGCCCACAAAATTTAGCTGCTGGTTGTTTTTATGTTCTTTCCTTTGCATTTCGAAGGCAACAAATTTACTGAATTTTTCAAAGCATAAATGCCTATTTGAAAATCTACAATACTACGGGTGTACTTTCTTATTTGAACGCTTATTCACACGTTTTCTTAAACAATAAATTAACAAGCAAGGAACTTGTATGAATAGGAACTTCTTTGGATCATTGAGAAATGAAGAAAAGAGACATGCCAACAATAAAACGAAACACCTTTACAAAGCTTGCAAGGATTGCTACTGGTAGCCCAAAAAAATGAACAAATAAGTAAACAAAAAAAAAGGAATTAAGCATCATCGTATGTTAGATCTCTATCAGAAGAGAGTGATTCACAATTAGAGGCAATCTTATACAACCAATCAAGGGAAAAAACACCAAGAGGCCTTGATATTGAGCCGTATTGGTTGCTATATGAGTCTGCGCTTTTGACAACTACAATCATTTCATATTTCTTGTCTAGCATAAGATCAATTACCCGAGCAACTGCAGTTGAAGTGGTCACGCATGGCGGTGGCCCCATAATTATGGATGAAAGAGGTACATCCAACTGTAAACAGAGAACATATAATTCTTGTAAAGAAATAAAACAGACTAAGACCAAGCATGTAGACCACATTTTATCTGTATACCTTAACACAATCACGCCTTCGAACAATTCCAATACAGTTACCCCACTCGTCAGTGATAGGAATTGCACCTTCTTCGAAAAAGCGCATCACAACATCACGCAACATCAGCCTACCATTTAGCGGTCTAGTCTCTTCAAATGGTACCATGTATTTTTCCACTGACTGATCTAACAAAACCTACAGTTCCGTCTACTATTAGAACAGCCATAATAACAAACTTACAAAAGACAATTCCAATATCCTATAAGAATGTCGTCAAATTCCTATAAAGTAGCATATAAAAGGAAAATGAGGAACTAACCTCAGGAAGAACGTAGGGTTTAAGTTTTGAGTTGTTAAATCCAGTCAAAGCCTCCACTTTGATTGCCGCCTGGTCAAAATAGCAACTGTTAAATTATGCTTATGTTCTATAAGTTTTGATGCCAGTCCATATGGATCAAGGTTGGTTTTGTAAATATCCATAATCCCCAACAACTTTTTTATTTTGATAAAAAATGAAAAGAAAACTAAGCAGGAAAAAGATTTGTTTCTCTACCATTCCTCCTCTGCTTGTCCACGAAAAACTTTGTTCCTTCACTATACTTGATAGAAGCCTTTTGGCAACATCAACCTGTCAACATAACAATTTTAGTATACTTCCAAATATTTACAGAAGCACCAAAGTAGATGTTGTGAAGTACGTAATGTGCACGGCAAAAAGATCCATGAAACTATCACTAGTAGAGATAACAGAAGTCTTGATTCAATCAATCAAAATTCAGAATTTCACCTACCTTGAAAATCTCAGGAAAAGAGCTATTAAGATAGAAGAAGCTATGATATATGTATCAGAGAAAGGTTTTAACATCAACTTCAAACTTCAAAATAGTTTGCAGTATTGAATGCCAAATGAAGCACACGTTTAAAATTATTTGAAACAAACACCAGTTTCTAAGTTCAGAATACGACATCCAATCACTATGTTATGTAATGGAAATGATAGATTCAGGTTTTGAAATTTTGATACTACTCTGAAGTCTTTTTTTGCAATGTCAAATTGGACTAATTCAACAATAGTTATTAAAGGTTAGATGATAGACACTGAGTTTATGCAACTATGTATGTAGTCACCTTGAAGAAAAAATTTACAGTCAAGGATAAAAGTATAAGGGCAATACAGTCATCATGAGGACCAAGCATTGGTTTGATTGGCTGCATTATTTGCACCCAATAGTTATTACTTATTAGTATTAGTCAAGAAAATTGAACAAATTAATTGATGATGATATAGATAAATTGTATCACCAGGAATACAAAACAGCAATAAAACCTATGGGCGTAAGATTTTTAGGCTAGAAAACAAACCTGGCCAGAATTTATAGCAGCCTCCATAAGAAGCTCATTAGCTTCTGAACGGTTTGAAAGACATATAGACCCAGAGGTATCAAGCCACATACGTGAGTGGAACCGGTTGACTGAGTCAAGATCGCCTCGTGATGCAAAGGCTCTCATCATAGCAAGGAAGAGATGAGGTTTAGGTATTAGGTTCCTATCCTTGCCGGATTTCTTCAGTATCTCACCAAAAATACAAAGGGCGCCTACAGTTAGAAACGCACTTGAGATATTCAACAATTTGTTAATCTTTAACTAAATACTTTTACAAACCAATGTTTGTGGTCTTGCTTTCTCAACCAAATGATTTCTAACCAGTGGTCAACACTGAGAATTTATACTTTGTTTAGTTTCAGCTTAATTCATACTTCACAAGGGTTGTTATACTTTGTAAAAAGTTATCTTGGTCTTTAGAGCTCCAACTGAGGAGAATTTACATCATATATCTTTCTGCTTCAAGACAGGAACTGCCACTAAGTTTGCAATAGGAATCATTCAGCCTAATTAAAATTAGGAAGACATCACTTGACAATTATTTATGTTGAAAAATTTTAACAATCATAAATTTTACGTTAAACTTTGAAATTCAGCATTATAGGAATGATCTATATAATGAAACTATCAGGCCTACAAACAATAATGAGATTTTGTAAATTTGTTTACCGTTCATCAACTGATTCAAATTCTTCAACAGTTCGAAACTAACAGCTGTTGACGCAATACCAAATATACTCAAATTACATGAGATTTGGTCAGAACTCTTATCTATATATCCCACAACATACTTATAAAATTTTATTCATGTTTCAATCTTAATTGAATTGATTTGAGAGTATATTGTCAAGATTGTTAAGATAAGCCATAATCAAATGATCTCTCCACTTAACATTATGTAATAACAGCAGCTACCTTTAATTAATCCAGAAGCCAACAATGCATCAACCATTGTAGAGTATGCAACCCTATCAATACACACAAGGGTTCTTTTCATTTCCACTACAAGCTTCATCACCATATCCGCATCTTTTCTGTTCCCAAAACCCTACAACCACACTATTATTTATTCATCTGAGCATTTGTCGACTCATCATTCTGTTCTGACATGTAGGAAGACCTAAAGCAGGGATTACATAAAAAATATTTGTTAAACATGTACCTGAAGTAATGTTGTATAAGTAACAGCATCTGGTATGAGGTCGATATTATATCTTATTGCTTCTTCCTGTTACATATATAATCAAGAAAAAGCTACTCCGTTAGTCGGCAAAGCATTTCAATTCAATAAAAAAGAAGAATAAATATAACGAAAGCCAATTCAATCTGGAATCTTAGTCAGTTGTAAAAGGATTCAAAGAGGTGGTCAAACAAGATCAAAATTTGCACTGACAAAATAACACCATGAACTAAATCAAGGACAATCATTTAATTAGATTATCAAATTGATAATAACAACTCAAACATGAATATTTACTCATTGAATTGAACAAAAGAATGTAATGCAAAAGTAGAAGGTTGGAATTTTGTCATGTTTGCTTGAATGGACTTTGGTTTGCAAGTCATTGAAAAGAACGAACAACATTGAAAGCAAAACACAAATGCAAAAGTGCTATATGTTCTTTAGGGAATAAGAAAAAGGAAAACAAGAAAACTAGTAATATATGAAATGTATGATGCACCACGCCCAAAAATAAAATTAGGAAAAAAAAAGGAGGAAACAAAGTACTAGCAACACGGAACAGAAATCCAAATTCCAAATAGAGAGCACATGTATCTAGAGATGTAAATTAAACTGGCCTTTGGAGCACTAGTTGCAAGACACCTTCATATCAGAAAGCAGCTGAACTGCTTTCTCCATTTCTGCTGACTTTACACATGCAGAGATAAGTGTGTTGTAGGTTAGCCTGTCAGGCCTGAGACCCTGCCTCATCATCTCATCCCTAACTGTCAGAGCACCAAGAGGAAAACTTGTCTTTACATAGCCCTGAAAACGATAGTTCAAGATATAAATAATGCTAATGTGAGAAATCACTCGCAAAAGTGCATAACTACAAAAGGTGGTTCGGTTTGTGTTTCAATCATCAATGCTTCATATTTTGAAAACATATTAGTAAAAGAATGATCTAACACTATATTGATCTAGAATTGTAACTAAGAGAAATATCAGGCACCTTGTGAAAGTTAGTAGTAAGTTTTTGCAATGACATTTACAAGCAATATGTATATAGCTTCCTGATGTTAGTAACATAAAATCAATAATCATCATATGCGAATCTAAGTGGAGAGAATGGGGTGCAATGTCACCAATGTTTTTTATTCATATATACTTGTTTATATTAAATTTTTTTATAATATATTGATATTTTCTTAAGAAATATTATATTTGAACCCTATAAAATGTAATAGTAATTCTACTGTTGACCCCAATATTTAAAATTTTTATTATCAACATGATATTGTGCATCAATACTAATATATAGTTTAGTACTTGAACCCCATTGAATTTTTTTCTGGCTTCGCCATTGATAATCATAGTAGCGGGTACCTTCATTAGAAGGTTGTAGAGGAGAACAGAATCGCCTTCATCACAAAGAATGTTCCGGCATCTCGCAACAAGTGCATTGGCACGGCGCATATCTCCTATTTTAATTGATAATATTTATCAGGGCAAAATTAATGCTAGTATATACATAAATATCACAGAAATCAGATGTAGCTATGTAATATCTATCCATCAATGAATAATGATAAAAATCAATCAATAAATAAAAAATATCCCAGCTAATCTGAAGAGCAACAATTCCACAAAAAAAAACCTTTATGATCCAATTGTACTATACAATAACCTCATTTCTGCTCAAATAAACCAACTTAGCCAAGTTTTCCCTCAATATTCCAATCACAAACCAGAATAAACAAGAAAATGAGGTAAAATGAGAGCAACTCAAATTGGTCAAACCTGTGGTATGAACAGAATACAAATACCAGTGCAAACTGGCACAAGCTTATTGTACAAGAATCTTGGTTTTGACAAGAAACAAACCTGTTTCGAGAATTGCATTCAATAGACCATAAACAAGTCGAGCAGACACAGTGGTGCTGCCAGTAGAGGTACCATCTTCAACAGATTCAAGAATTTGGAACGCTTCATCAATCCTTCGAGCCTGCCCCAAACCCTTTACCAAAACAAACAAAAAAAAAAGGCAGTAAATTCAGCCAAAAGACTAGGAATAAAACCAAACTTGGATTATTTAGAGAAGGTTCTAACAGTATCATTAAACTCAGCCAATGTTAAAGTTCCTGATCAAAGGAATTTCAGTAAGTATCTCAACAAATCTCATATAAGCATAATTTGAAGTAGGCACAAATGAACCAAACTGGCAGATAGCACGACACAAAAGTCACATTCCATTAACACTTGACAGATTTACCTTTAAAGATCTCAGTTTATTAAATACAAAAATGATTATGATCAATTATGAAAAACTTGGGCTGTGCTCCAGAAGAAAAATAGAATGAGAGGGGAAAGGACGAGAAGTTATGTTTCCAAATCTTTCTCCATAAATTGCAAGGAGAAGGGAAGGTAATATGAGGGAATATCTCACGCCTCTATCCTTCAAATTTTCCATTTATTCCGCATCCTTCCTTTCATTTCCAACATCTTTCTTCCCCTTCCCTTCCTCAAAGACCCAAATAATTTAAAAGTGCAAGGTTCTTTTTGCAATTTTCAGATGTGATAAATCTTTATTATTTATAACATTAAAATAAGTTTATTTTAAGTAATTTCCAATACCTTCAACAATATACCATAAGATATACAATCAATGCCGCAACCACCCGGGTCAGACATTTCGTCGAACACCTTGCGAGCGGAGTCAACATCCCCACAATGCACACACGCCTCCAGCACAGCATTCATCACAATCGTATTCAACTTACCATTCCTTTTCCTGGCAGCCTCCACCTCAGCAAATATCTGCTTCAGCTGCCTCCTCTTCGTCAGTTCCACTATTCGGGCCGTGAGCCGCCTGAGATTGGGCTTGGCAGGTTTGGTTCGGGTTTGAGTGCGGGTTGGGAGTAGAGTGTGGTGGGAAGGGACAGAAGAGAAGTGAGGAGGTGAAACGCGGGATTCATGGAGAGAGAGGATTGGTCGAAAGATTAGAGACTGGGGCATAGCTTATTAGCTTGAGTGAGTGAGAGAGAGAGAGAGAGAGTTGGGGAAAGAAATGAGGATAGCATGCGGTGTGGTTACCGACCGCTGGTGATTTGTTTCGCGTGTTACACAATGGATGCTCTTGATCCTCTTTGGTTAGTTTGGGTACTTGTTTTGTGTGGTAATTCACTGACTTGGATGTTCGAATCCTGTGCGTTTATTCTATTCCGAATTTTATTTTTTTACAATAATAGAGTCCAAATACGACATGGAGGCAATAGTGTACGGCACGACACATACACAACGATAATTTAGATGTATATATTGTGTTTTTAAACGAGTTGTGTTCAATTTTGACATTATAGACATGACACGGCACGGCACAGCACGCGAATCGACACTAGCGTTAATAAGATTCTCATTGTTTTGCATTTGTAAATAATTGCTTTCACCAAGAATTGATTGCATTTGCGCCTGGCATAATCAATCCAACACAAATGATAGGTCAAAATGTGAAAACTTACTTCACTGTCATAATGTCATGTATGAATTTTTTTACTATTTACTTTGATATTTTCAAATTGGAGGACCTGAAATGCTCTAATTATAATGTTTTTTTTTTAAATATCATATTAAATAACAAAAAAATTTGCAAAAAAATGTAAATTTGGTCTCCAAGAGTATTTCAATATGGAGAACAACTTGAACAGTTTAGATTGACCATTTCAATTTTAGATCTTGAAAAATGACTTATATGCATTAAGGATATAACCCTTTTCTTTTAATTTTAATTATTTTTTAGCTAAAAATAAATATGCAGCATGAAAATTGGATATAACCCATAGGTTATATCCAATTTTTCCTATATACCTACTATTAGGTTAATTTAAGCAAAGTCGATCAACTTTGTATAAGTTTTATATCTAGTTTTTTTTTTTTTTTTGGAAATAAGTAGAGGAGCGCTCTACCACTTTTCACTTATGAAAAGCCGAAAAAAAAAACAAAAACAAACTTTATATCTAGTTACTAATTTGATATCTATTTTTAATCACTAAATTTCAATCTTACTTCAAATTTTGTTCAATTATCAAAATTTATACTGATTAACACATTGTACATATTGGATGTCAAATTTCCTAACAAACTGGCTAAACAGTTTTGTCTCAGATTTTACTTTATACTAGGCCGCCCCTAATTTAAGTACCTTCACGACCCCATAACAATATCTAAGTATGTAAGAATTTCATCAAAAAAAAAAACATTAAATATTATCCATTTATAATGATGTAAATTGTAAAATATATATTTGAAGAATGATCTAAAGATAACATCTCCCCATATAGATTTAAAATCGGTTTTGATGCTCAACCGTTCCTATAGTTAGCAAATTTCACACCCGTTTCTAACTTACTTAATACATCGGCTTCAATTATTATACTCTGGAAAAGCTTAATAACATCTTTGCAACAACCATTACTTTTTGGTAACTGAATCTTTTATCTTTCTTTTGTATTTTTCTACGATCCCATTATGTCTTTCAGTCTTGATAAGATATTGAGCCAAAAAATAAATAATTATAAACAATCATAGTGAACACAAAAAGTATTAATTAACTCACATCTTCTTTTGCCTTTTTGTTGCAGCCAAAGAGAAGAAAGAAGGAAATAGAAAAAAATTTAGCATAGAGAAAGATAGACAAAGAGGAACTATACTAATTGCTGGATTTATCAAATCATGTCAGAATCAATGACTAAAACTGATAACACCAGCAATAGTTACAGCAAAAGATCTAGCACTGCCCAAGCTAATGATACTAAATCAAACATGGCAACAAGTGAAGGCACCACAATTACCAGCAAAAATGAAGCAACCAGACTATTGAGAAAGGGTCGATGGACAATAGGCGAAGATGCCATTTTAACTGAGCACGTCAGGCGACACAAAACTGGAAATTGGAATACAGTGCGGACGAGGAGCGGCTTGGCACGATCCGGCCAGAGTTGTCGTGCAAGGTGGGAGAATCACTTGAATCCCGATTTGCAAAAGGGCCCGCTATCACCAGAAGAGGAGTTGCGAATTTTGAAATTACATAAACTACTTGGTAACAAGTGGGCATGCATCGTGACTCATGTGAGTTTTCGAGAAATTCAGATATCACTATACATGCTATCATTTTTTTCCTTTGTTTTTGGACAAGGATCTCTGTTTTTATTATGTTGGTTGCAGTTGCAAGGAAGAACTGATGGCCAAATAAAGAATTATATAAAAGCACGGACGGACCGCCGTCGACGTGCAGGTCTACATTTCTTTCCACCAGAATTTTGCTTCCTGCCGTTCTTACTAGAAGGCATCAATTAAATCTGGAAAACTAAGAATTTTCTCTCGATGATTTTATTTTTTTTCACAATTAAATACTGCCACCTCTTTTAACTGAAAAAAGACAATGTAAAATGTACGCAAGATGAAAGTTGTGTTGTTTCAAGCAATAATTTGTCTAGACTAGCAGTTATAGGTATTATCTCTTCAATTTCATGTTTGTAATGCAAGTAGGTAGGTCTCCATTTTATAATGGGACATAGTAGCGTTTATTGATTATAAATTTATTTATTTTGTTTGTAAAGTTCGTAGGCCAAACATATCAACAACAACAACAACTAAGACTTTTGTCCGAATCAAGTTGGGATAGACTAGAAAAGAAATCCAACAAGAAAAAAAGATCCACGAAAAAAGTCAAAGCTTTTTGTCCCAAACAAATTGGGTAGGCTAGAAAAGGCTGAGATTTTACGCTGGCTCGCCAAGCCTATCGCAAGCATACGGTCTGAAACCCTGTACCTCCTAGAAGAGAGTCCAGTGCTCTATCACCCGAGCTCGAGTAAAAGGAGGAGGGTTGTGATAGGCTAGGCGAGCTAACGTAAAAAATCCAGTTATCTCTATGAAAATGAAACCCAATTACTTTTCGTTGGGGCGTAACCCTATTAGCGACGTGTCTTATCGGAACCCGGATAAGATGATAAATAAGCAAGGGCCGGGTCGCCACTCCCTTAGTGGCGCGCCTTATCGGAATCCGGATAAGGTGATAAATGAGCAAGAGTCGGATCGTCACTCCCTTAGTGGCGCGCTACATCGGTGCCCGGATGTAGTGGTAAGTAAGCAAGGGTCTTCGCACTTTTCACGACGGGTGCGAGGGGCAAGGAGGATAGTCGGTGATAGTAGGATTCGTTTAGGTAGTTGGAATGTAGGGTCTTTAACAGGGAAGTTAAGAGAGTTAGTAGATACGGCGATTAGGAGGCGTGTGAACATCTTGTGCGTACAAGAGACTAAGTGGACGGGCCAGAAAGTCAAGAAAGTGAAGAATACCGATTTCAAGCTATGGTATACCGGAAAAGAACGGAGCAGGAATGGAGTAGGCATCTTAATCGACAAGAGCCTTAAGAACGGAGTTGTTGACGTTCGGAGGCAAGGAGATAGGATCATTCTAGTGAAGCTAGTTTTTGGGAACTTAGTTTTGAACGTCATTAGTGCGTATGCACCACAAGTAAGATTGAGTGAAACCATCAAAATTCAATTTTGGAAAGATTTAGATGGTATGATTAGAAGTGTACCCATCTCTGAAAAACTTTTCATCGGATGAGATTTCAATGAGCATGTAGGTGAAACTAGTGGAGAGTTTGAGAGGGTGCATGGGGGCTTCGGATATGGCGATAGGAACCAAGAGGATGAAGACTTCTTAAACTTGGTCATAACTTACGACCTCATGATAGCTAACACCTTCTTTAGAAAAAGACAATTCTACTTAATTACCTACAGTAGTGCTCAATATCTTTCCCAGATTTATTTTGTCCTTACTAGGAGAGAGGACAGACGATCCTGTGTGGATTGCAAGGTTATACCTGGGAAGTGTGTCGTCTCACAACACAAAATTGTGGTGGCGAATTTTCGCTTTCCGCTACTTTCTAGAGTAGGTAGAGGTGCTCGAGTCGTGAGGACGAAGTGGTGGAAACTCAAAGGAGATGTGTCTCGTATATTTAGGGACATAATGATTGAAGAAGGACCGTAAAAAGTAGATGAGGAAGCGAACAACATGTGGAAAGAGATGACAACTATCATCCAGAAGATAGCTACAAAAGTGCTTGGAGTTACTAGAGGAAGCAACCGTGAACCTAAAGACACTTGGTGGTGGAACGACGAAGTGCAGAAGGCTATTAAAGAAAAGAATGAATGCTACAAATGCTTGCATAGTGATAAGACTGAGGACAATGCGCAAAAGTACAAATTGGCCAAGAAAAATACAAAGAAAGCTGTGAGCGAAACAAGAGGTAGGACTTATGAGAATCTATATCAGAAGCTAAGTACGAAGGAGGGCGAGAAAGACATCTATAAGATAGTCAAGTTGCGAGATAGGAAGACGAGAGACTTAAACCAAGTGAAATGCATCAAGGACGACACTGATAGGCTTTTAGTGAAGGATGATGAGATCAAGAATAGGTGGAGAGAATATTTCGACAAGTTATTCAATGAAGAAGATGATGGCCTGGAAATTGAACTGAACGACGCCTTTGATGACTCCAATAGACGTTTCGTTAGGAGAATTCAAGAGTCCGAGGTGAAAGAAGCCTTAAAAAAAATGAAAGTAGGTAAGGCTTTGGGACCTGATAACATACCGATCGAAGTATGGAGATGCCTTGGAGATGTGGCTGTAGTTTGGTTAACCAAACTATTCAATAACATTTTTCGATCAAACAGGATGCCAGATGCGTGGAGAAGAAGCACTCTAGTACCAATCTTCAAGAATAAAAGAGATGTTCAAAACGGTATAAACTATAGAGGGATTAAGCTTATGAGCCATACAATGAAACTTTAGGAGAGAGTGATCGAGCATCGCTTGAGACGGATGACAAACGTTTCAAAAAATCAATTTGGTTTTATGCCTGAGAGGTCGACTATGGAAGCTATCTTTTTTATAAGGCAGATGATGGAGAGATATCGAGAGCAGAAGAAAGATCTACATATGGTTTTCATTGATCTGGAGAAAGCATATGATAAAGTACCAAGGAAAGTCATGTGGTGGGCACTGGAAAAGAAGAAAGTCCCCACCAAGTATGTTATTCTCATCCAAGACATGTATGATGGTGCTGTTACTTACATCAGGACATGTGATAGTGTGACTAGTGATTTTTCTATTAAAATAGGACTACATCAGGGATCAGCATTGAGCCCATATATTTTTGCCTTAGTGATGGATAAGATCACGAAGGATATACAGGAAGAGATTCCTTGATGTATGCTCTTTGCTGATGATGTTCTTTGTTATCTCTTCTCTCTTTTTTTTTTTTCTTTTTTAGTGTTTTTCTATCTTCTATCAACGTCTCTTCCAGCATTAAAAATATACATAGCTCATAATTTATGTCCCACAATTGAAATAATGAACATTCTCTCTCTTGTAAAATCTTGGACTAAATCACAAATTCGGGCAAAACATATTCAACTTTTCAGAAAATGTATTTTCAACCGTCGCATGAACAATTCGTTTTGTATTTGTTTGCTCTTTATGTTTGTGCGGATATTCGTTTTTGATTAAAAACTCCAAATATTATCAAGTTTAACAAGATTTTTTTTTTTTCTTGGAAAGCCCAACGCTTAAAAAAAAAAAAAAAAAAAAAAAGTGAATTGCCTTAGCTCAGTAGCGGTGCTTGGGATCAAACAATGAAGGGGGCAAAAATATTGATATTTGGATTCTTACCACTTCTCAGGTAATAAACAAAATAAGAAAGAAAGAAGCTCCGCCGAGGGACTGCTACTATTAACTCCATATCACAAAATTAAATAATTATTTTGTCAATCATGTACTTCAAAGTACGTTTTTTAAGAAATATCACTGTAATATGCTTCACATAATCCCTCTAAATTCTCCCGCAACTAAAATCGTTACGCATGCACTTTTAATTTAAAAAAAATTAAATGGCAAAGATCTCCCACTTTCTTCAAATAAAAAAATGTAACAGCCGAATAAGTTAGAAGAGTGAAAATTATAATAGCTTTCATGAGGTCCAATTCAATGACATTTGAGTACTATTCAAGGACAATTAACCAAAAGTTCATTCATTAACTTCGTGAAAAGATTGGGATACTCTATTTTTATGGAATACCTTACGTTATCTTTTTTCCTTTTTTAATTTTTGTATTGATCGGATCTAATTAAAGACATAATGATATGGGTCCAGCAACTGGCCCAGTCTATTTATTTCGTCTAAATCTCTTCTCTCATTCTAAACTCTAGCCGCAGCCAGAGGAGAGGGGAGAGAGGCGATTCTGCACGATGTGGCGATTCCACCATGGAGAGAGAGAGCCCATTCCGCCATGGTCGAGATTGACTCTTCTCCTCTTCTGACTCTGTCGCCACCGATCTGGCGTCGTGCTCTTCCTCCTCTCTCTCCTCCTCCTCTGGTGCTTCTCTCGGCCTTGGTGGCGCCTTGTCTCTGGAGTGTTAGGTACTCAAGTATTTACATTCAAAGAACCGGCAATAAACGTGAAGGTTGTGGCATATTCTACAAACATCGACGCTGGTTATTTCTTACTTCTCTTTTTCTTCTTACCTTTATTGTATCCTCTTTTGTTAGATGGAATTCATGTATTCCCTTGGAAAATGAAACATAAATACTGAATTAGACCAAAACTTACGATTTTTGTTGAAATTTGTGAACACTTGTGTGTTGTTTCCTTGATTTAAATCCAAGAACTCAGAAACTTCGTTCTTCAATTTCAATTTTTTTGAATCTGATCCAGATATACTAATTAACTGTTTAGTTTTTTTAATGGATTAGTTAGTCATCATATGTGTTATGTTAGTATCTCTAAGGGATCATCTTGTTTCATTATGTATTTTTTTAATTTACATGACCTGAAAGGATTAAATATTATTAGAGCACTTAATTAGTAATTGGTCTTAATTGCATTTTCTTTTGTTTGTGTATGAAAAACAGGAAAGGGCGAGAAGAGTTGTGCGGAAGAAATCGAAGGAGTTGATGAATTGTGTTAGCTTGTATTGGTTAAAACTGTGTAGGATTTGTATTATTATTAATGGATGTTATTATTAATAGAATTGTACAATTTGTTGAAATAATTGATATTATTCTTAATAAATGATCAGTGTTCAAATTACGGATGCATTTAACTAAACACATAAATAATTTTAATTTATCCCTTAATCAGTTTAATTGAACACAAAAACTACAAAATCAAATTTTCGCTGCAACTAACTGAACACATAAATACTTTAAACATGCGACAGATGAGCGCTGAGCACGCGAATGATGTCAACGGATGTCAGCGAGCGAAAAATCTAGGCCTGGGTGCCCAGAAAGTCCATTTTGTTGTTGCTAGTGATGATGGATGCTTTGGATACTATTTTCTTGGATGGTATATATCACACCTGATCTAAAATAGGGATGCATAACGTCTAAAATGACCACGATAATGGTCAGTTGCGTTAATCGTTTCGTTTTTTGACACGAAATTTATTATCATTTGCGTTTACCGTTTCGTCAAAACAACGGTCGAAATCACGAAAATATCACGAAAATACACATGGACGAAACCGTTTCGTTTTTTAAAAGCAACTAAAATCTTTAACCGTTTCGTTTCGTTCACCGTTTTTGCCCCTAATCTAAAAGACTAAACGTCTAAAACTAAACAATCGTTAAAAATCAAACTAATCCGATCAACACAGCCCAATAATTTCCATCTCTATTCCAGCCGAAAAAATTAAAACTAACGTTACTGTTCACACGAATATCGAAAAAAACGTTTAAAAATTCGAAATTTTAAAACTAACGTTGTTAGATCGGCAATCGGAATGCCGAGAACACAAATGCCTTTGATCGGCATTCCAATTGCCGATCAAAGCTTAGATCGGCATTCCAATTGCCGATCTAAGGTTGGACCATTTCTCACCGCTCAATTTGCTCTCTTTGATTGATTGTTAAACACTCGATATTGATTTGCAATGATTTTTCAACTTTGCAATAATTTTTTTTGTCGTTTTTCTTCTTAAACACTCGTTTTTCAACAATTTGCTCTCTTTGTCGTTTTTCACGGACTAATTTTTTTTCATTAGTCTGAAATTGATAAACTTTCTCCTCATCAGTTCCTATTCGCAATATCACTTCTTTATAGGTAATAATGTTAAATTAATTATTAAATTATTTTATTTGATTTGCTAATGGAGTTTTAATTTTGAAATTTTAAGCAAATGGGTCCTAATCCAAGCTGCGTCTCTTCCGGTGTTATTTTGGTCGGAGATGAGCGGACGAGCGAACGACAATTGCTTTCTGCATTGATGTTTCAATATCATGGAGAAAAATTTAAAGTTAAGAAATTAGAAAGAAATGAATATCATGTAAGGGGCCCCAAATTTTTTACAAATTTGGTTGAGAGGAATGGAGGTTTTGATCTTGGAGGTTCCTGGTTGATTCACCAGCCAGCAGTTCCACCTGGTTTTGAAAATCATCCCGCAGCTGAAAATATTGTCCATCTCCGCTAAATGGAGTAGTGTTATGTTTCTATCATCGGTATCTTATTATGGTCATTATTAGTGAAATAAGTTTGTGTGACAGTCGTCACTTGTAATGTTTGCCTTATATTACTGAAATATGTTATTTTGTCCATATACTTTTATTAAATTTTTTTATGATTTATATTGAAAAATAATATTCCAAGAAATTCAGAATTAAAAATGCACACCATTAGAAGAACAACTAAATTTTATAACCATAATATAAAGTAACACACGAAATTAAAAAAAAAACTACCTAAAAAATAAATCACTAAATAAACAAAGTACTTAGAGATTCTGGGTGTCCACATATTGTAGAATTTCATCCCACCATGGATCTTCTTCTTCCTCTTGATTTTGTTGTTGGTGGCTCACACCAGCGTTGTCAGCGGATTGAGCGGGTTCATTCCAGAAAGCTGCATCAGGTTGTTGACTCACAGCAGCGTTGTCAGCGAATTGAGCGGCTTCGTTCCAGAAAGATGCATCGGCTTCTTGCGGTGAATATGGTTTTTCTCTTGGTGTTTGTTCGGAAATTGGTTGCGGTTCTTTGTAGTAATCTTTGTACCAATCACAATTCTTAGGTTTCGGTTTGCTCAGCATTCTTTGGAGGTGCTCCTTGTGGTCTCTTTCTTCCCCACCATTAATGTGCCACTGGTAATGTATTTTTAACTCGAACTCGATTCCGTCATCTTCGTTGATATTGTATTTGAAAGTGCGAAAACATATGCGACATCTTGCATGGTAATCTCCTTTTTCTATTTCATTTGTATTGGCAGGGGAATGTTGGTAATTTGGCAAATATTCATCTCGGGTAGCTGCTCGCTAATTTGGATCATGACTATTGGAGTGAGAGCTATTTCCTTTGTCCATGATAGTGAATTTTTCAGTAAATGTAGTAATAATAATAATTAATAATAATATAAAACAAAAAGTTCATGATTAATAATCAGTAAAAGGGCAGTAAAAGTGACTTTTAAGCATTTTGAGCGGGAATCCTCTTAGATCGGCAATTGGAATGCCGATCTAAGCTTAGATCGGCATTCCAATTGCCGATCTAAGTGCGTTCCCGCCTAAAGTCCCTTTTTTAATATTTTTCTATTTTTTATACTTTTCATCATTAATTTTTTAGTGTTTTTAATGATTAAAAGGCTTGAATCGGCATCCCAAATGCCGATCGAAGGTCTAAAGTGAATTTTAGTGCGATTTAACAGTGTCATTAAGTGTGATTTAATTTGATTGTCCATCATTATCTCCACTCTCAATGGTTATAAATAGATCATGGCGTTCCAAATTCGAAAATCACCCGTTATTTTCAAACACTCTACTCTCAATACTATCAGAAATATGATTTCCATTCCGGTTTTCGTTAATCAATCTCCATATAATCCATCAAATTATTTCAGTTTGGATGCAACTTCACAAACTGATTATGAATCAATTAAAGAACTAATTTTATCAGCATTGGGATTTTATCAAGGTCATTATAATTTGAGAATTGTTTCTCATTTTAATACCATAATTGAAGGAAGGTTCCAGCAGATGCAATTGCCGGTGAACTCTGAAAATGAATGGCGGTATGTACGACATGAGTGCTTCCAAGCAAGAAGACTACACGGCTTTCAACTTCACGTTGATTTGCTTCCAGCAACTGGTGGTGGCCCACAAGGTAACTTTCGACAAATTTTAATATTATAATAGAATTATAAATCTTAATCCATTTAAGATTATTACCATCATTCAAAAAAGTATTGATTTTGTTTAGAAAAATAATTACCACGAATTGTACGCATTTATAATTAATTAGTTTTATGCCACCACTACGGCAAAATTTGTTTTTAACGGCAGTTATTAAGGGGTTTTCACAAATTGCATCCACCATGAAGCTCTTTCAAATCTTTTCCTAAATAAAAAAAGAGAGTTATCAAATTTTTAACCTTCAAGAATCATTAGACAAATCACACATTATATTGCTAAAATTCTAAACATAAGCAAATTTGTATAATATTTTAGATTCTCTAGCTGCAATATTATTTTTCCTTTCAACAGTTTTTCCCTTAGCTGCAATATTAACAACAGCTTTTTAAAAAACTGCCGTAAATATGGCGCCGTTAAAAACCTTTTCTGTTGTAGTGCACTATGAATTCTACCATTTTGAAAAATGTCATTCTTAAATTAACCTTTGATTAGGAGGACACATAAATTACATATTTTTTAATTATATATTTTTTAATTAGGAGGACACACAAATTATAATTATAATTATGATTATAATTATAATTTCAATCAACAAGTCAATAATACCGAAGAAGACGAAGAAAGAAATAATCAATACAATACGAGTGCACAGGCTTGGGATTCTTGGGAACAACCTGAGAGTAGTAGTCGACAACAAAGACAAGAGCGAACAAATACGAGTGCACAAGGTTGGGATTCTTGGGACCAACCTGAGAGTAGTAGTGGACGAGAAAGACAACAGACAACAAATAATGAGTACAATACCAATGCACAGGATTGGGATCCATGGGACCAACCTGAGAGTAGTACACCAGCTAGACAAGAAGCGGAGGAAGAAGAAGAAGGGAATATAGACGAACTTGACGAGACATACGACCGTGGCCCGGGTTATCAGTCGAACTATGCAACGGGGGAGGACTTCACGGATGAAGAGGAAGAGTTTTGGGAGTCACAGGATATGGAGGGAGATGGTTTGTATGCGCAGGGTTTTGCGAATCACGAGTATTACATTACAGGAAGGACCGATAATTACCATCCCGTTAGACAATTTTTGGATATCTCTGAGTATAGAAATTCGATTCCACAACCGTCTCAAACAGAATCTTCTGGGCCTTTAGCGCAAGGAAACATTTTTATGTCAAAACCCCAATTAAAACAAGCTTGTAATAAATACGCCGTAGATAATAATGTACAGCATAAAGCCACTAGAAGTACTCCAGCATTGTATGTATTGGATTGTAAGGTGTCTACCTGTAAGTGGCATTTGTATGCCCGTACAGAAAGGGAAGGTGAATTTTGGAGAATAATAAAGAATGAAGAAGAACATACATGCGTGAGAAGGGCTGGAGATTTCACGCATGAAAATCTGACGGCAGAGGTAATCGCAAACAGCATCAGGAATGCAGTGAAGAGAGATCTTGGTATTTCTATAGATGACGTAAAATCTATATTGGAGAAAGAATATCCAAATGTAAAACCAACCTATAACAAGTTATGGCGTGGAAGAGAGAAAGCGATCGAACAACTTTTTGGATCGTGGGAGGGATCATACAACAAACTTCCGAGTTTATTATTGGCTATACAGAGAACGACCCCAGGGACACAGATCAAATGGTTGACAGAGAGCGTAGGGGATCCCAACAGAGCTATGTTCACCGCAGCAGCATGGGCATATGGGCCTTGTATCGCGGCGGTACCATACCTAAGGCCTGTTATCAGCATCGACGCGTCGTTCTTATCGGGTCGCTACAAGGGAAGATTGTTAGCGGCATGCGGTTATGATCCAGAACAGCGGTTGCTTCCACTAGCATTTGCATTAGTGCGAACTGAGAACGAAGAATGTTGGGGTTGGTTCATGAATTTTCTAAGGCGACAAGTTATCGGGGAAGGAAAAAAATTCTGTGTTGTTTCGGATCGCCATTGGGGAATAAGGAACGCGTTCAAACAACCCCAATACGGTTGGCAAGAGGATGCGAACCCTTCATATGCCGTGCACCGGTATTGCATGCAACATGTATGTGAAAACGTGTTCAAGGCATCTGGAAAAGACGCAGCTCTACCAGACAAATTCAGAAATAAGTTGGCTAACAAGAAAAAAAGAAGGCCCTTCTACAAAATGTGGAACGAACTGAAAAAAACGAATCCAAAGGCGATCGACTACCTTGAAAAGTGTGGAAAAGAAAATGAAACAGATGGCAACGAGCAGTGGAAACCTGAAAGGTGGACACAAACGTATGACGGTGGTTATCGTTGGGGAATTATGATGAGTAATGGATCAGAAAGTCTCAATAGCAGGTACAAGGCTGAAAGAAGACTACCAGTTGTTGGACTTGTGGAAGGCACTTGGTACAAAACTGTTAAATGGTTTAATGAGAGGAAGCAAATAGCTTTGGCGAGACAAGCGGAGGGAGAACGATGGCCAAAAGAAATCCAACTTAAGCTGATGAAGCATACTCTCAAAGCAGGTAATAAATGTACTTCCAATGTAATCATATTTACTTCTAATCTTTAAAATATATAATGATATAAATTCATATTTACAGCGCCAATAAACGTTATCACCGTTGACATTGAACGTGGAGAATTTGAAGCTCAAGTGCCATTCGAAAAAAATGATCCGGGGGTAACGTGGAAGTACCAAGTTTTTCTCAAACGAGATTACCAACCGAGAGATCCTCAACTACCGAGCAGGCGTGCTTGGTGTAAGTGCAGAAAACCTCAACTCACAGGAATACCATGTCTTCATGTGGTTGCCGTATGCGGTCATTGTAGGTGGGATGTTTCTGATTTTGTAGACGAACGGTACAGCACAGAGAATATGGTTAAAATATGGTCAACAGGTGAATTTCACTGCTACGAAGACGAAGATAAGTGGCCTGGGTATGATGGTCCCGTGATCTATCCGGATAAGACAATGATTAATCGGGGCAGGCGAAAAAAGGATCGTGATTGGATGTGGATGGATGCAATGAGAAATAAAAATCATGCAAACCAGAGACGCCGAACCAGAAGGGACGCTGCGGCGGCCAACGACACTCAGCAACCTATGTCGATGGAGGACCTTCAAACTGGTCGTCGTACAGGTCGTCCTACCAACACACCGAGGACACGGAGGACTACAAGACCTTCTGCAAGAAACATAACTCAATCTTCTACAGGGAACCAAAGTGAACCTTCTAGGGAGCCGGATCAACCTAGCCGGAATTCTATCAGTATTGATTCTCGCAATGAAAGTCGCGTCAGTTTTGGGATAGAAGGTATTCAACCACGTCGAAATTCCATTAGCCTGGGTGACCGATCAATGTCGCTCCGATTTCCCACAAGTCACGGAGCATCAAGTAGCAGAGAGAGTCATGGCGCATCAAGTAGCAGGGGACCATCTCAAAGCACAAGCAGTGGAGGAGGGGGACTACGACGTGGGGTTGCCCGGCTAGGATCAAGGTTCATGAATATCTTACCAGGAGGAGGCCGGCGTTAGTTTTATGTAATATTTTTATGTTTTTTTTTAAGGGTTGACTTTATGTTATTCAGTGAAGATGGCTGTAATTTTAATATTTATGGTTGACTTTATAATTATTTATATTTATTCTGATTTTTTACTAATTTTTAAATTTTCTTCAAATTTTATTCTATTTTTTTTATTAATTACCTATTTAAACTAATTAAATTAAATTAAATAAATAAACTAATTAAATTAAATAAAAAATTTCCAAATTACATATTATAATTATTTATATTTATTCTGATTTTTTACTAATTTTTTAATTTTCTTCAAATTTTATCTATGTTTTTATTAATTACCTATTTTAACTAATTAAATTAAATAAATAAAATAATTAAATTATATAAATAAACTAATTAAATTACATAAAAAATTTCCAAATTACATATTATAATTATTTATATTTATTCTGATTTTTTACTACTTTTTAAATTTTCTTCAAATTTTATTCTATTTTTTTATTAATTATCTATTTAAACTAATTAAATTAAATGAAAAATTTTGAAATTACATATTATAATTCTTTATATTTATTCTGATTTTTTACTAATTTTTTAATTTTCTTCAAATTTTGTTAAATGTTTTTATTAATTATCTATTTAAACTAATTAAATTAAATAAAAAATTATTACAAAGTTGAAAAATCATTGCAAATGTTTAACAATCAATCAAAGAGAGCAAATTGAGCGGTGAGAAATGGTCCAACCTTAGATCGGCAATTGGAATGCCGATCTAAGCTTTGATCGGCAATTGGAATGCCGATCAAAGGCATTTGTGTTCTCGGCATTCCGATTGCCGATCTAACAACGTTAGTTTTAAAATTTCGAATTTTTAAACGTTTTTTTCGATATTCGTGTGAACAGTAACGTTAGTTTTAATTTTTTTCGGCTATTCCAGACCTTTGTAAGTTTAGAGCCCAATAAGAAAAAGGCCCTCCAGTTAAAGAACCTCTATTAATGGGCCCTTCAGTAAAACTGCAGGGTCGGACCGTGGTTGTTAATCGAAATATTCAACCATTAGTGGTTTTTTTTTTTTAGGAAAAAATGGAGATCAAGTCTCCATCTTTTTAATTGAAATAGGTAAAATTACAGAGTTTAGCCAGCGGCTAATCAAAATAAAAGAAAAAAGTTACAAAACGAAAAAAAGTAAAAAAAGAAAGAAAAAAGGCGAAAAGAAAACAAGTGAAGGAAAAACAATGCTATGCTATCAGCTGAGAATTAAGATCGCAGTGCATCCCATTTTATTTAAAAGTCCAAAATATATATACAAAAAGTCAGCAAAAAGAAATGATTGAAACAACAAGATAGTGTTATTCCTCTCTGCATGCGGGGTAAGCAGATATATGAAATTGTTGATATAGGCACTTCAGTACACGAAAAAACCAGCGACGGCCGATAATATACAGCAAAATATAGCGAATCTACCCTAACATTAAAAGATGTAACAAAGCTGAGCCCTTTACCATATAAATAAAGAAGAAAATTATCTGTTAGGCTGAGACAGCACAATTCTGATCCGAAAATTTATCAGACCAGAAAGTTAAAATATTTTCTGGGTTGCCACTGCATAGATATGCGTTAATGCGTATAATGGTAGCTAGGGCTGTCAATACCGTACCGTTTCGAACGTTTCCGTTCTGTTCCGTCTGAGATGGAACAAAAACGGAGAGAAAATGGTTTCGTTTTCAAAAAAGGAACGAAAACCAAACAGCGTTTCAGGGGACGGAACACCCAAAAGAAGGAATTTACAAAGGAAAATGAACGCAGAACTGAAATGGAACGTTAATTTCGTTCCGTTCCGTTAAAATGAAAAGGAAACTAAACACGATTTCTGTTTCACTATCTAGAATTGAATGAAAACGGAACATATCAGTTTCGCTTTCGTTTCGCACGTTTGACACCCCTGATATATGGTAGCTATAAAATGATAATGGATGGCCCACAGTCAAGACACTAGTTTGATGCCTTGATCCATCCATGCATTGAGCTAGAGTGAGGGCTTTGCTAAATTGAAATACAAATAAACAAGATTAAACGGTGTGGTGATTGCATTTGGCCCTCAAAAAAAAACAAGATTAAACGAGATATATTTTTTTTTCCCCCTAATTACTGGCATTCACAACATTGACATGCACATGTAAGATATATAAGCAAACATGCATTTATCTATCACCATTATTCGATGATGATGCCTTAAATACTGTACTTGATAATTAGTGTAACAGATTTACTTCCTAGATTATACCTATTAGAATTTTGATTTCAGCGAACCATTGGCATTTGACATGGCTACGGTCATACCAAATATTTTCTATATATAATAACATATGGCTCGACCTTGCAGATTTCAAATCGCATCTTAATATACCATATTATCAATTGTCTATCTCGTACCAGAATCCTCAAGCATTAAAATCCACACACATTCTTCAGCAACCTTTTCAAATTCTCCCTTGAGCTACCATTTTCCTCTACTGCTGCAGTCACCATCTCCTTTAGCTCATGCACTTTGTCTCTCATTTTCTTTCCTTCCTCTGTTTTGAACACTACATCAAAAGCCCTAACAACCCCTTTCTCAGTGAAACATTTTTCATCCAGTGCAACTCCAAACTTCCAGACAAATGAAACCGACCTTGCATTTAGCATCTGGTCCGAAAAGAATGGTCTACAAACAAGCGGAACCCCACCGACAATGCTTTCAAGTACTGAGCTCCACCCACAGTGACTAACAAATGCACCCACTGCAGGATGTTTTAACACACTACTTTGCGGTGTCCATGGAACAATTTTTCCCTTTCCAGTGTCATTCATCCTATCTATGAATCCTGATGGGAGGAGATTTTGTGTCTCTTTCCTTAAAGACCAAAGAAATGGTACACCACTTGCTTCTAAACCTTTGGCAAGGGAGGCAAGCTCCGATGGAAGTAAAATTATAGTAGTACCTAAGCCGACATAAGCAACAGTAGCCTGATCATGCTGGTCAAGCCAAGAGAGGCAACCATATGGGTCAGTAGGAGGCTCATTTTTGGATGAATTAAAGAGATAAAATGGGCCCACAGGGAAGTAGTTGGTGAACTTGTCTTGGAAATAGAAGTCGAGGGTGGTGTCGAATCCTTGGATTGTGTTTGACACCAGTACATCTGAGTCTAGCAGCCTACGGGCCATGCGATCCCATATCATATAGTATACAAAATTAGGATTGCCAGTGTTGATGCCTGCAGGAATGTCAGTAGCACGGTGGTTGGAGAGGCATGGAAGAAAGCTGAGCAGCTTGTCACCATAGGATCTAATGGCTTAGCAAATAGAAAAAACAGTTAGAGGCCTAGAAGCTAAATGATGCACTGTCTATATCTACATGCCTGTCGTATATATTAGCATGCAGGTATTAGACTAGTTAAGGTTGCAAAACTGGACTTTTTATATACACTCGAGGCCTCGAGCAAACATGATTATCTACCAGCAGCATGATCGTAAATTGAAAACTATAAGCAATGGATATTAATATTGTGTAGATTACTTGATAATTTTGAGTTTTGACTGTTAAAAATATAAATTTCAATTTGAAATCCGAAATTATAAGCATGATCTTTCTACTATATCAATCAAAAACTTGAAATAATTTTCACTGTTCTTTAAAAATTAAAAGTTAACAAAGATCTAGATTTAATATTATTTGTTGAAATATGAAATTATACTTAAGTTTTAGAAATTATACACTATCAAACTATCGGTCACACTTAATATGCCTATAACTTATGTATTGCACCGTTACATAACACTTATGTAGTGTACAAGTGTTATGTAACGGGTGTTTGGTTATTGAATAAGAAAGAGTAATTTATGCGTGCATATATAAATGTGAAATGACTAAATTATGTCCTTGAAAAAACTAAAATATTTTGGTCAGAAATTAATTGAAGGGGTATAGTTGGAAATTTACAGTGAAGAGATTTTTGCACAAGTTATGCAAATTTTTTAGGTATAATAAGTTATATATGCATCCTTATGCACTCTTATGTAAGAGCGGTTTGGTTGTACCGTTGCATAAAAGCTGCATAGTGAGTTATGCAGCCTTTAAGACGGAAACAAACGGGTCAAACCCTGCAGTGGAATTACCGTACTTTTACTATTATTTTCGAACTTTAACGGTGCACATCCGTTTGAAAAACCAGAGCAGAGATCAACATTTACTAGCTAGCTAGCTATTATAAATTAATTTTTTTTTCATATAATTTTGCTCGTTTTTAAACTTTCTGGGAGAGCATTGGCTAGGTAATTATCTCTACCAAACCATTATTGACTACCAAATTCTTAAACCTAATCTTTAACAAATGTTAGTAACATAAAATAAAAAAACTGAAATAATAAGTATCTGTTTTACATAATTTATTTTTTGTAAAGCATTTACATGCAGAAAAATCAATCAATTTATAAAATTACAGTAATCTAATTTTAAGAAACAAATCTTACATTTAATAATATCATTATGCCTTGAGATCGATTAATAAAATTCAAAATTTTAAAAATCAATGGTGTTTTATCTAAATATCAAAAAGAGAAAATGATACCAAACAAAAGTTTGTGAAGTTTAGGTTCCATAGAGTTAAGATTTTTTAAGTCGAAAATTGGATAAAAACTGTACTACCTAACCAAGCAAAATATTATGCAGTCTTCTAGATTAATCTATAATTAATCAGTTTGGTTGTTGACTGATTAATTAAATTTGGTAACTGACTGTGAAAATACTCGCGTCATATAATATACGTTAATAGGTGCTCACCATTAATAACAAATTGGCGGATTTGAAGTTTTGAACCTGACAACAGTATTTTGTAAGATATTGGCCAATTATGCTAAGTTGCTAACCATAGTTCTTAACATGGTTCTGAAACTCGGAATCGGACTCGGACTCGGACTGTTGGTCATAGGAGTCGAATCGGGTGACTCGGAAAAACTCGGGTGACTCGGATCGAAAACTCGGATTTTTTACGAAACTTATTCTATACTTCAAAAATTAGGGGAAAAAAATACGAATAGGTTAGAAAAAAAATATTCTTCACAATTTAGTTAAAAAACCTAAATATTAGAGTTTGAAATAAACAAAGATATGAAAATAATACAATTATAGAATCTGAGTCAGTTACATTTCAACTTCTTTTGGGAAATACAATATTAAATATTAAAAACTATTAAATTGAGACTTTAAGACATATAATAAAGCTTGTTTAGTAAAAAATAAATTTTTTATGAAGACATATATATTTGTTAAACCATTTTACTATACCAGTAAAAATATTAGAGTACGAAATTTATAATTTTTCTATGTTGTTTGACTAATTTTTAAATCAATTAATTTTGAAAAATTTATTTTGCTCTAGAAAAATCTGGGCCATTGAAAATTAATTGAAACGATTTAACTGGACATCTCCAGTTGATTCCCTTTCTTCCCCAACTCCTTTTTTCAGTTTTTTGCTCCCGTACTCTCCAACCCAGGAAAAAGGATTCGAATCCCCTCATCAGGAGGTTCCACGGCGGCCCACGGTACATTCTCCGGCCATCCCACGTAATTTCCCCACCCATAGCCACCTTGGACAGTGTTCTCTGCGCCTCACCACCTCTCTCCGTTGATATAAACCATTAATGACGGTTCAAATTTCGTTTCCGTTCCAAATCGGGAAAAATCGGCTCGGTAAGCGCCGAGTCCGTTCTGACTCGCCCGAGTCGACTCCGAATCGGCCGAGTTTTCGAACCATGGTTCTTAAATTACCTTCAAATATATTAGAAATTAACCCAGAGATTTAGAAGAATATCACCGTAAATACCATATTTGAAGCATGTAATAGACTCTGTAAACTAAATTCTCAAGGACAGAGGCTGGCCTAAATGTAAAGGGTAATTTCAATATTTCATCATGCAATACAGCAATAGAACAAGAAAAGAAGATGCAATATATTCTGGCCATGGTACGTACCTTCATCTCCAACACCGACAACTTCCCTTATCAAATCAGCATGCAGATGAGTGTACAAATCCAAAGGAACAGCCGTCGTGACTGGGACCCATTTTACTTCCATCTCATCCGCCACATCAGCAGACAACCATACATACAGATCACTCATGATGCATCTCACCTTACTCCCCTGCGCCTGCTCTGCAGTCTTCAAGCCCTCCCTCAGGCTCTCCTTAAAGGACTTGAGAAAAAACTCAACCGCCTCAATTTCGGACGGTGCATGAGGTGAGGTGATGCCATCTGAGATTGGCACAAGACTTATGTTAGAGAGAAGGTGCTGGCTGTTGAGTGACGTTAGGGAGTCTTTTGTGCTGAGGAAGGAGAAGTGAGAGGAGGGAGCAAGAGAGCTCATGGCACGAGTGAGCGAGAAAATGGCGCCGGCATGCGAGCTGAAGGGGAATGCCACGACAGCAACATGAGATTGAGTCATAGTGGATTAGTGGAGTTTGCAGTGGCGGTGGAAGGGGGCTACAGTAACGGTGCGTAAACCGTTACTGAGGCCTTTTAGTAATCGTTACAGAAGTGGAAATTTCGGGTAGTGGGAGTTGTTTTGGTTTTATTTAATTTGCTGGTTTGAAAGGCTATGCCAAAGGATTTGTGGTGATGCTATATATATAGTATGTTTTTCTTTGTCAATTGATGCTATATATTAGTATATACTGCTAGGATTTGTGGTGATGCTATATATATAGTATGTTTTTCTTTGTCAATTGATGCTATATATTAGTATATACTGCTAATGCAGCAGACCAGCAGTGCTATTTATATTTTTCCGGACCCAATATAAGGTTTTTTATATGTTATTCTGAAGTGCTTAGGGTCACACGAATCGCATGTGTGGGACTATTAGTATTTGTTTATATTAAGATCGGTCCGACATTTAGTTTTTTTTCTGTTACAAATCTGTCTCTTAATTTATTTGCCTTTAATTTGCAAGGGAAAGGGATAGATCACGTGGGACGTGGCGTTGTATCGGATCGATCCAACAAAAGGTGATTTGCCTTTAATTTGCCTCGCCCCTCTGCCGCTGCCATTAAGATTATATACAGTGTGTCATCTAATCAACTCTCTTGATCTCTTCTAGATGCACTAGAAATATACTTTTGTCTTTTTCTTTGCAAATTCCGCATTTATCTCTCTTTTGGGGAATGACTGAATGAGGATGAGGCAGAGTTGTTCTTCTTACTTTCTTATAATTGGATATATATGGAAGGAAAGAAATAGTCGAATTTTTGGCTCAAACAGATTGACCGCAACGCTGTTACTAGTGGAAATTTGCGCTACCATTGAAGCTTGGAAGAAAATGGCTTAGAGTCAGAGTTGTTTTTTTGTTTGTTTCTTAGGCTTAGTTTCTTTTTTGTTTATTTTATTACTTTTATTTTTCTTCTTTTGTTTTTCTTCTTTTAATTCGTTCTTTTCTTTCACTTGTACTCTGTAATTTCTCTTTGTTTAATGAAATTGTTGGCGTGGCCATCGCCACCTAGCCTTCAAAAAAAATATAATTGGATATATATATATATATATAAATAGGATTGCCGATTGGATTAATTTGATATGGACGTATACCTTTTGACGGTACGGTGTGTTTAATTAATTACTTGTTTAAATCTATGAAAGACATTGGTGACTTTTCCTAATAATTTGAAGTAATTCATTATGTTGTTTCGGCTACATCACTTTAATTAGTAAATTTTAATTTCATCACTTACGCCAAATAATGTGTGAATTAAAATTATATAATTTGTTCGGTTAATATCATTTAATTGTGTGAGTTTAACCTCGCCCCCTGTTCTCCAATTCTGGTTCCGTCCCTGCCCACGCGACTATAATAACCATCATGGACTTTTGCTTTCAAATTTCTGCCTAGGAGCGAAGCTGACAAAAGATTATGCATTTAAGCCCAACTAAGTTAATATTTTTTTGTGGGGTCCAAGTCTAACTCAACATATTACACATAGCTAGCTCCGCGCAACAAGTCCCAAGAGCCTCCATGCATGGGACTATAAAGTTTATCATATATCGACATCAGACACTTTCATCAAACTTATATATATTAATATATTAATATATGCTTGGTACCATCAATACTAATTTGTGTTGATTAGGCATCATCAATTGTATCAATATTTTCAACAGCATCTTGGCCAAAGAAAGCATGACATGCTTTAACTCAAAAGCTAAGGAATTAATAGATATAGATGGACTGATGTATACAAAAAACAATCCTCAAATTAATTAATTCCCAAGAAGGTTGAGACAGAGCCAGCGAGAATCTTCAAGCAATTAGGGAGGAAGAGGGGAGAGAGATATCGCTAGACGGAGTACGCGAAATTTAGGAAGAGAGCTCTCCGTACAAGGCGATTTCTGGCGATCCATAGCTTCACAACAGTGGCAAGTTGTTCAACGAAAGCACAGAACCAAGGCCATCGCTACAAGGTCGACTGCTCCGGCCACTGCTCCTCTGGTCATGTACGGCTCCTCCAGCTATGCGCAAGCGGTGAGAGGAGGAGCTCCGCAAGTCGAATGGAGAGCCCCTCCTCAGCAAGCCCCTGCTCAGGTCCTTCCTCAAGCACCGACTGCCACGGCTGCCGCCAGATACTCCCGTCAACCAAGGTTAATCACCTCTCCGGACAGCCCCACCACTCTCAGGTTCCCCCCCAACTCTTGGTGACCTCGATTGGACAAATCGATGCTTCCGTTGCTTCCGTCTCGGCCACACGGCGGCTAAGCGCACTCACGCATGTCGTTGCGCTACTTGCTGGTGCCAGGGACACGATTACCTTAAATGTCCTTCTCCGACAAGGCACACCCATCCCCCTCGCCGCCACTATCAGGTACCTCGACCTCAGCATCCACCTCCACCGCCACCATGTGCTCAGCAGCCACAACGTGCTACTCGCCAGCCACCACAGCCACCAGTCAGACACCAGCATCCTCCCTCAAAGCCCAGCAGCTCGTCCACGCCGGCTCAACCGAAACAAACACCAAACCAACCACCTTAGCCGGCGTCAAAGCAAGTCTCTGACATTCTTCTGGAACCAGACTTTGAGGACCTTCTCTCCTCTAGCTCTCATGTTCTCCCCCCGGATACTGACAGACCGGCGGCGGTGAAATATTTCTTCTCCAGAGACTCCAAGTATTATGCTGAGATTTCAAAACTCTCTAATGCCTTTGTTGTTACTATCCCTAAGGACTGTGAAGCACCTCCTGAGATTGATGATGTGGCAGCAATGGTGAAAGCCATTGGGTTGGTATCAGCAAAAGATTTGCAGGTAGGGTTTTTGTCTCGTGGTCGGTTTGTGGTTTTACCTCCTGTTACAGTCCCTGCTTTAGACATTTGTTATGCCTTCACGGACGACTGGTGATCTAAAGGTTACACGGCGGCCCTCTGGTCCCCTTTGTTGGGAGCTGATATGAACATCCCTAGGTTCAAGGTTTGGATTCAACTCCTAGATGTGCCAGTTGGGCTGTGGAGGGAAGATTGTGTTGCACAATCCATTGGTGAGTTTGGTACATATCTAGGTACCATTGATACCAAAGAGGTGGGAAACCTAGCGCACTAGGATGCAGCGGTAGCTGTCTCGGACTTAGCAAAGATCCCTCTGAAGATCATCTTGACTTCTGGAGCGATGGAGTACGCAGTCCATGTGAGCATCAAACGGTGGATCCAAGGCCAGGTCTATGGTATACATGACTTCTCGAAACCGATGCCAGTAGTGGATCCTCCAAGCCTTCGCCCTACCAAACCAGCACCACCTACTCCAATGGCAACCCACCACGGCGCAGAGGCGGAGATCTTGACCATTAAGGTTAAGGATTTGCATCACATCTTCCGTAATGTCGACCCGGCGGAGCTGCCAGGGGACATTCAAGCGGCCTTGAACCGGACCGGAAAGCCGGACCGCAAAGGAAAGCAGCCGATGAATGCTAACGTCACTCTCCTAAGGCGTGACCTAACCATACAACCTAATCCAACTAGGTCGGGTACGGTTGGGGTCGGAACAGTTCAGGAAGCTACACAAGGGAGCACACCAGGTCGGCCACAGCAAAACCAGCTCAAAAGGCTTTCTAATTTGGATGTCACAGAGTTACGCGCTCTGTGGGATTAGGTCATGCTGTGAATAGAGACAAAAGGATCCTCTTGCAAGAAGACCTGGCGGCTCAGGTTCTTTTAACTTCTTCTCCGCCTTCTCTTTCTTTTGGTACTTCTCCATGTGCAACGGTCGATTTATTTCCAGAGTCTGTGTACGATTCTATGCCAAACCAGTTCACTTCACCAAACCGGCCTAGTAGTTCATTCCCTTGTCTTACTCTTACTGATACAACTACTATTGCTAGTGGGGTCATTTTAAAAAAAGGAAAAGGGAGGGGCAGGCCAAGAAAGGTCTCACAAACACGTTCAAAAAAGGATAAGGGGTCCTTGGAAAAAACAAGGTCTGATACTGAAACAGGGGGTCCACGGATAGCAATGGTCCAACCTTCTAATTTTTTTGAAGTTCCATTATCGTATGCTGAAACATATGATATCTTGGGCCTGATTGGTATTTCTAGTAAGAAATTTTTGGGCCAAACTAGCAACTTGGTTTTAGACCAACAAGAGCCTCTAAATAGAATTTCTACTAGGCCTGCTAATTTCTCTGAATGTCATCAGATTAACAGCCCGGTAAAGCAAAAAGAAGCAAAGGGCCCACTCATTGGCAAGATATGTGGCAATTCAGATGACATTTTGGGAGAGAATACTTTTGCTCTCAGCCCGCAGGTGGACTCTAGCCAGCGCCTAAGGCTTGATGCCTTATCGGATGATGATGCTGATTCTCTGTAGTTTGGATTAAAACCCAGTTTTTGTGGTTGTTTGTGAGGCTTTCTTGTTTTAATGATATACAAACCCTTGAATTTGATTTCTTGGAATGTAAGGGGTATTGGGGATATAGCTAAGAGAAGGGTTGTGTCAGAACTGATTAGGTCTTCAAGGGCTGATATAGTTTGTTTGCAGGAGTCAAAGGTTGCACAACCGGATTTGATTTATGTTCGCTCTCTCTTGCCTTCCTTTTTTTATCACAATGTTGTCACTTTAGATGCTTTGCACACTCGTGGTGGGTGTATGATAGCATGGAAACGCTACTTTACTTTATTAAATTCCTTCACCACAAAGCACACATGTTCAGCTCTTTTACTTGATACCAGGTTTGGTTCAACCTTGCTTGTCACTACTGTTTACGGTCCCCATGCTTCTCCCTTGCGTGCCTTCTTTTTTAATGAACTGCGATATATTTCTTCCTCTGCTCCACCTCTCTAGGTCCTGGCTGGAGACTTCAACAATGTTCGCTGGTCTATTGAGAGGTCAACGTTATGTCTAGAGTTTAATGAGATGCAACGGTTTAACAACCTCATTGATGACTTGGCTTTGTTTGATACGCCGTTGTCTAATAGGAGGTTTACATGGTCTAACCACCAACCAGTGCCTACCTTGTCCAGGCTTGACCGAGTTTTCCTGTCATCGGGCTGCAACTCGACATATCCACGTATCACACTAGATGCCTTGCCGGCTCCAGCTTCTGACCATAGCCTCATCCTTCTTAAATGTAGACAACTGACCACAACACCTAAACCTTACTGACTTGAACGTTTCTGGTTGGGGAACATGCATTGTGCTGCAATCACTACTCAAGTGTGGGAAACACAAGGGCCAGTCGATAACGCTTTAAACACCTTCTTACATAAAACACAGAGACTACACATGGAGCTCAGAGCCTGGCATTTAAGCAATTACCCCTACCCCACAGTATGTATTACAAATGCAAAGTTCATCGACTGCTTGGATAGAATTGAGGAACAACGACCTCTATCCTCTTTGGAGACTCGGTTGAGAATTGTTGTTAAAGAGAGAGCATACGAACTCGCTGGTCTAATTGAGATTAGATGGCACCAAAGAGCTAGAGTAAAATGGTTGCGCTGTGGCGATCAAAACACGAAGTACTTTCATGCAATGGCTACGGCTAAGCTCAGAAACAAATTTGTTACTTTGTTGCAAGTTCAAGGTCGTGAGGTTACAGACCCTCAAGAAATCATTGCTGCCTTCAATGTTTTTTATAAAAACCTGCTTGGTACGGCACCACACACCTCTGATTATAACCCGTCGGCTCTGTATGAGGATCAGTCACTCCTGTTACAGTCGTTCGATATTCCTTTTTTAGAGTTTGAAATAAGAAAGGTGGTAATGGGCCTAGCGGATAACAAGGCCAGCGGCCGGATGGTTTACCCAATGAGTTCTTCAAAATCCATTGGGAATTGGTGAAATTTGATCTACTGGCTATTTTTGATTCCCTGTTCCTGGAGAGCTTAGACCTCTCTAATGCAAATTTGGCACACTTAATCCTCTTGCCCAAAAAAGAGGATGCAAAAGAAGTGTCGGACTTCAGACCGATTAGCATAGTGAGTTACCTGCCAAAGCTGATTTCAAAGGTGCTTTCAAATCGACTTTCACCTTTTCTTCCTTTGCTCGTCTCCCCTTCTCAATCGGGTTTCATCAAGGGTCGTCTTATCTCGGAGAACTTCAATACGGCAAGGGAGATGATCCATAATATCTCAAATAGCTCAGACCCCAGCTTCATGCTCAAATTAGACTTCCATAAGGCGTTCGATTCTGTCTCATGGTCCTTTCTTTTCAAAACCATGCAGCACAGAGGCTTCCCTGATAAGTTTTTAAAATGGTTACAATTGCTCTTCATTTCTTCTTCTTCTTCCTTGCTGGTCAACGGCTTGGTTGGCCAACCTTTCTACCATCAACGCGGATTGCGACAAGGGGACCCAATCTCCCATGCCCTTTTCCTCTTAGCATCAGATGTCCTCACTAGAATGATGCAAGCAGCCGCCATGACTTTAAATGATCACCTAATAGCCAAGCTGCCGGCTCCTTTCTACTTGCTACAATATGCCGACGACACGCTAATCTTCTCTTCTGCACAAGGCCAGGCACCTCGCTCCCTCCTACTGGTCTTGCAAACTTTTTCGAGTGTTTCTGGTATGGGTCTGAACTTTTCCAAGTCATCCTTTGTTCCCTTCAACTTACCCGACCATCATGTCACTCATTTAGCAGATTTGCTTCGCTGCTCTCCAACCAACCGACATGTACTTTACTTAGGCTTACCCCTTACTGATAAGAGACCTGACAGAGCCACTTTTCAAATTCTAATTGACAAAGTCAGTAAGAGGCTGTCTGGTTGGAAAGCAAACCTTATTTTAAGAGCAGGTAGATTGGTCCTGGCCTCCTCCGTTCTATCTACAATACCTATCTTTTTCATGTCGGTCTTCAAGCTTCCTATATGGGTTATTCGTGCGATAGATCGGATAAGAAGAGATTTCATTTGGAAAGGGGGAATAAACATGCGTAAATGAGTCCACCTACTAGCTTGGGACAGAGTATGCTTGCCGAAAGATCTAGGAGGTTATAATGGTGGTGGAGGTTATATGATAAACCGGAATCTCAATGGGGAACCATATCAAAACTCTTGTATGGGGTGAGAACATGAGGAGCCACGGCACTACCGCTAGCTTGGAAGCAGTCGGGTTCCTTCTTTTGGAAAGACATGCGCAAACTACGGCTGCTATTCCAGTTATCAGTAAGTTCTGAGCTGCATAGCGGACATAACACTCTGTTTTGGTTTGATGATTGGGGAGGAACAAGGCTACGGTTTTTTTAGGATGGTCAAACTTCTTTTCACAACAAGTACATCACTGTCAGACAAGCGTTACCAAGGTTGACACAATTGATTCCTTCTCCTATGAACTACAATGAGTCCCAAATTAACTTCATGGCACAGTTAGTACATCTCTCTCCTGGCAGGGATAGATTACTGTGGCGCTGGAAAAATGATGGTAACTTCTCTGTAGCTTCTGTCTACAAGAGGTTAATTTCAGAAGCTACAAGAGGTTAATTTCGGCTGGGAAATGCAGCTTCCCATTTTCAAAAATTTGGAAAGTCAAAGTGCCCCAAACTGTTAAGCTCTTCCTTCTTTTACTTGCTCATGGGCGGTTGCTCACTCAAGATCAACTTTTGAAGAGGAATATTTCTTTCGATCCCAAATGCAGTCTGTGTAGTCTACATATCTTAGAGGACAGGGCCCACTTGTTTGAACAATGTATCTTTGCATAGAGTATTTGGTTAAGGCTACAAGTTCATAATGCAACGCTACCCATTCTACTAGAACTGATTTGTCGCTCAAATCAGCACTGTAAAGTAACTTTGGCAACAGGCCTATGGGGACTCTGGCTTGAGCGGAACAACAGGACCTTCAGAAACGAACATCGATCTGAAGATGCAGTTCATCAGTGGATAGTTCAGCAGGCAACAATTTTCAAGAAGTTTTGTTAGATGAGCTTCTGCTTCAGTTTTCTTCTTTTCAGTTTTTTTTGGTTTTTTTCCCTTTCTTTGCGTTTTAACTAGATAGCCGCTATCTAGATGTTTCAGAAAAAAAAAGAAGAGGGGAGAGCACGGACGCCGAAATAAGGCATCCGAGTGTAGGAAGATTTTCAGGGATAGTTTCTCAGGTATAAGATATTTATTATGTTATCTTAGAGGGAAGATTTTTTGTAAACACGACAATAATAAAAATCTCAGGTATAAGATATTTATTATATTGTCTTAGAGGGAAGATTTTTTGTGTTTCTAAACAGGACAATAATAAAAATCTGTTTTGATCAACTTAAATACACCTTGAATTCAAACTAACTAAAAGCTAAAACCTAACACGTGTGCTTTAGCAACGAACATAATGACAGACATATCAAGTTCCAATGGGCTGTCGGACCATTTTAATTACCTTGGACCAGAGATCTAAGTAGTTTAAATATATATATGCAGCACATAATTTTTTTTAAATAATTTACAATATTATATCATCAAATCTTATAAGTATCAACACCGCACACATACTTTAGCAAGCCTTTTTAATCCTCCCCTTTTTTTTTTTAAGATAAATTGGAGTCTAATTCATCCAACTTATTTTTAAATAATTGTCTATAAAAGATCCAGTCGGATTTTAAACATGCGACCTTTCACTCAAAATGTTGCTCTTTGCCACTAGACTAAGAGTTAGTTCTCAAACACTTTATCTCTCATCTTCTTTCCTTCCTCCATTTTAAAAACCACATCAAAAGCCCTAACAACCCTTTCTCAGTGAAAAATTCTTCATCTAGCGCAACATGATGAATTTGAACATTTGATTATTCAGCGAATATATCAATATATATATGTTCTATTCAGTCTGAATAATCTAATAACTATTCATTCATTAATTCCCACTTTCCCGGTATAAGTTTTTAATCTGATTAATTGTGCCTATTTCACTTTTTGTTGATCACTTGTAATGAATTTTCCAAAATTAAGAACTCAGCCTTGGCAGCTCTTAAATGGCATTTATTTTAATTCTCAAATTTGGCTCTGTACAGAAAAAAGTAACAATCTTAAGTTTAATGAATGATTTGGCCTACCAACCAACAGAGAAGTTGACGTCTCGGTGGGGTCCAACTCAATAAATTATATACCTCACTGACAACTGACAAGACTTAAATGCTGAGAAACTGTACCAGTACTGCAATTTGGGAGATAATTATATATGCTTGTATCTAACACGACAATAATTCAGATCTGTTTGTATCAACTTATATACACCAGAAGCCCAAACTTGCATGCACTGTAGAACAAAAAGCCCACTTGAAAGATGAGACAAGAGGAAGCCCACTTTTTCATTCCTAAAATGGCAAAACCCCGTTTGATGTTTTGATGGAAGGAAGAATCCAATCCTTTAAACGATGCATCATACATGCCTAGTAGCTGTACTATTAGCACCAGCCTCGCCTAACCTTGACAAGAGGACCATCAAAAATTAAACCACCCTCCCTGTTCAATATCCCCACAATCTGAACCATTTTTTATCATTGCCCTTCCATTTCTCATGGGAACTTCTACCACCACTTCAACCTCCGAGTATCAATCACATGTTGCCGTGGCGGCATTCCCATTCGGCACCCATGTAATGCCTCTCTTGTCCCTCACAAAAGCTCTTGCCTCCATGTTCCCCTCGTCTCATTTCTCTTTCCTCTGCACCGATCACTCCCTCGCCTCCCTTCCAAGCCCACTCATCTCCAACATATCTTTTGTCCCAATCTCAGATGGCCTGACAGGTGCGACGGTCGCGACAAACATTGAGGCAAAGATTGGCCTATTTCTCAAGTCATTTGAGAAGAGTCTGAGAGAGGGCTTGAAGGCAGCAGAGCTTGTAGCAGGTTGTAAGGTCTGTTGCGTGATGAGTGATGCATTTCTCTCAATGGCTTGCAAGGTGACAAGCGAGATGAGTGCAAAATGGGTCCCAGTCTGGACTGGCGGTCCTCAGGCATTGTTGGCACATTTGAACACTGATTTGATAAGGGAAACTGTCGGAGTTGGAGATGAAGGTGATGGATTATTATATCAAATTTCCTTCTCCATTCCAATTATGTATTGCTTATATAATCCAGTTTGCATCTCGTATTACTATACGTTGTGGTCATTCCGAAGAATGCTATTTAAGCTTTTGTTTTTGTAAAATTGTGAAATTGTTAATAGATTTTCTAGTTCATAGCATTTGCATCCATTAATTGCTATGACCTATAAGTATTAATTAGGCTATTAATATAAAAGAATTAACCTGTTGCTAGCTCACATTAAGTGATGTATTTCTAATTTATGTCCAGCCATAGGAAATGGTATTGAGTCAATTTATTACTAATATTGGTATAAAACTATAAATTAACATTACTAGTTGGGACCACTTAATTTAGCAAATAAGTTCTAACTTGCATCTTAATTTAGCAAATAAGTTCTAACTTGCATTTCATCAAAAAAAAGACTTCCCTTGCATTTGATAAATACAGGGGGGGGGGGGGGGGGGGGGGGGGGAGGGTTTCCGTGGACTGGGCAATGGCAATATGGAATCACAGGTTGGATTAAATTTACCTTTTTTGGAGTTTTCACCCATTGAGATTGAAATCATCATATATTGCAATAGTACTAGTTTTGAGCTAGGGGTGGAGGAGGGGACCCACAAAATTATATATGCTTGATTTATAAGCCCGTCAGCTAGATTGAAGACTTGATTTAGTTATTCTTATCTTAATTTATTATTTATTCCTTGGATGAAACACAACATTGACTCATCTGATTACCTCGATTAACTCCCCAAATTTGGGTTATTATTGAGTTTAGGTTAGCCTTTTATTTCCCCTGATCTAAGCTGCATGATTGCAAGAACTGCAATTGAGAATCTTCCATTAAATCTAATGCCTTCCATAAATGTACAAAAATCCCCAGTTAGATAATTTTTTTTACCATACAGACCTGGTATCAAAGTAATAGTAGCAGGTACATAGCCAACACGGTACGGTACATTTGTTTTGGGTACCACAGGGAAAGCAATGGGGAAAGTTTCTGACTGTTACGCTGATTGACCACTTTCTTTGAATCAACATTCGGACTCATGAACCAATTAAATTGTCTATCTGTTATTTTAGACTTTGGACTGAATTATTTTGGATAATATTAACATGCACTCTCATCTTAGTTGAAGTACAATGAAAGCATCTTCATTTGGAAATTGAATAAATACAGTGGCATCTCTAATGATGAATTAAAGGTCCGATTTTTTTAACTTCCAAGAAAATATATACCATACAAAACTTTGACATTGAACACAAATAATGAAATCGTCAAGCCTTTTTACGGTTTTAGCCTCTAATTGTTCCCTTTGTTCTACTCAGCTATCAAAGCCTACGGTGACAAGAACATCAACTTTGTCCCAGGCCTTTCCCACCACCTTGTAAGTGATCTTCAAGAAGGCATCATTACCGGGGATCTGAATTCGCCGTTCTCCACCATGCTTCATCAAATGGCTCATCGACTCCCTAACTCATCTGCTGTAGTGCTAAACACAGTTCATGGACTGGATTCAACTGTTGACTCCTTTTTTATGCAAAAGTTCGCAAATTATTTCCCAACAGGTCCCTTCCACCTCCTCAATTCAACAGATACTGAACCATTAACTGACTCGTATGGTTGTCTCCCGTGGCTTGACCAACATGAGCCTTCCACAGTGGCTTACATTAGCTTAGGAACTATTGTAACTATTACACCAGCAGAGCTTATGTCACTTGCCAATGGCTTGGCAACAAGTGGTGTGCCATTTATTTGGTCTCTAAATGAAAAAACACAGCCATTCCTTCCACCGGGATTTATCGATAAGGTAAATGAGACAGGAAAAGGTAAAATTGTTCCTTGGGCCCCACAAATCAATGTGCTAGGACATACAGCTGTGGGTGTTTTCATTTGTCATTGCGGGTGGAACTCAGTAATGGAAAGCATTGCAGCAGGGGTTCCGATTCTTTGTAGGCCATTCTTCGGGGATCAGTTGGTAAATGCAAGAGCAATTTCGCATATTTGGAAGTTTAGTATTACACTAGATGGAATGGTTTTCACAGAGCAGGGTGTTATCAGGGCACTCGAGGTGGTGCTTAAAGGGGAAGAAGGTAGGAAAATGAGAGATAAGGTGCGAGAACTGAAGGACATGGTGAATATTGCATTAATACAACAAGGAAGTTCGCGGGACAATCTGAAGAGATTGATGAAGATCGTCTGTGGATGTTAATTAGATTATGTATGGCTAATGACAAGTTTAAGTTGGAGAGTCAAAACTTAATTTTTCTAGGTGAATGGAACTCTGATAAGATGGTATCATGATTATAAAACTATTTTAAGTGCCTAAATGATGTAAGATTTGAGCAGTTTACTAGTTAAGACTGGTAATTGGTCAGAGGATCAAAAAGAAACTAATTTTATCATGTTATTCTTATTAAGCTAAACGCAATTCTGGATTCAATGCTGAGGCTACTCTGTGTTTGTTTATGTACAGGGAATCCCAAACATGAACAAAATCATGGCTTGGTTTAAACTGAACAAAATAATAAACACAATGTAGTTTACACCCTTTTTTTTGTACTCCTGATCATAAAAATATACTTCCGAAATTACAAATGAAATAATCATACAAGTTAATTCAATTTATAATCATGATGTTACGTCACAAATTAACATCCGTAGAACCTTAATTAAGAACTATTTATTGACCAATGACCATACTCATGAGTGCTGTGTTTGTAATGCATGTGTTATGTTTCGATCTGCTTATTGTACGTGTGTGCTTAGATAAGATAGGATATCCGATCGTTTTTCACGTTACGCAGGCCTGGCTCTAACCACGCAATGGGAAAGAATATTGGGCCGTAAGCCCATAATCACTTGTATTTTATCATGAAATGGTGGTAGTTACAACTTACAAAACCAACCATCGCCTCTCCAGTCTCCTCTCCCTCTTCTCCGATCTCTCTCGATTCTCGAACGAATAGGATCCCATTTCATTTCATTTCATTTCATTTCACAACTATAATCATAATCAATGTCCCTTGATTCGGTGGTCCCCACCTCTCTCATCCGCCAGCTCCAGATCTCGCTCCGAGAAAGCTTCTCCCTCCCCTCCAGTGACCTCTCCACTGATCCCTCCAGTTCTCCCGCCCCACCTCCGCTCCCGCTCCCTTCCATCCAGGATGCCATTGCCTCTCTCGACCCCACCTCGGATCCCTCCGCCCGCTGCGCCCGCTGCCGTGGAGGCCTTTTGTGTGGCGCAGTGTCTTCTCTCTGTGTCTACTGTGGGGAGGGATTCTTGGGAGGAGAAGAGACGCCTCCGCCGCCGCCTGAGATCTCCTTTCTGAATACCAACGCGTACAAGCTGTTGCTTCAATCCCTCGGCTTCGATGGCTCGGTGAGTTAATTGTTTTGTTTTTCTTTGGGGAAAAAGAATTGAACTTTTTTTTTTTCCAAAGAAGAAACATTTAAATGTAAATGTAATTGTTAGTCTTATCTGGCATTATTTTATTCTCATGCAGGAGGCTGTTAACTTGGAGCCTGAATCCACTGAACCAAACAAAGAACGGGACCCACCTAAGGCCCGAATGATATTATCTGACCTTCTAAACTTAAAACTGGTATTCTCCCCTGTTGCTACCAGTGCGGAAACCAAGACGACCACCGAACCTGGTTCAATTACACATGACCTGAATCTCTCAGGAATTAATGTTGATGCTGTTTTTAAAGAAACGAAGAAAGGGACGACACCTCAAAATAAAATTACGAAAAGTACCCAAAATCAAGTGCCCTTTGGAAATCAAACAAGTAGCACGAGTTCTTTTGCTAAGTGGGATGCTGATTTTGCACCCCAGCCAGTTAACCCTCCAATACCAGTTCAGATTAGTGTCCCTGCTTCAGAAAATTTGGCAAAGGCCAACCTGAAAAGGGAGGTATCTGAAATTAAAACTCAAGCTGATGAGGAACCCGATGATTGGCAAGATTTTACTGGCTCAAGGGCTGCTCATAACATGGTTGATTCAGTACAAATACCGGGACCCTCAGTAGAGAATAGAGAACCACTGAAAGCAGAAGGTGAGAAATCTTTTGGTTCAAAAGATGTTGCCAGCTCAAGCTTAGATCAAAGTGGATTATCAGACCCAGGAGAAGAACCCGAAACCAGTCCAAAAGATACTTTGCAAATGGAGACCAGAGAGGCATTGAATGCTGATGGCGAAGATTCATTTGGTGATTGGAACGGTTTCACCAGCTCAAGTAGCGGTCAAGAAGGGTTATCAGGTGCAGGACTTGAACCTGAATTGGGCTTACCAGAACCAGTATCTGTAAAGAATGTAGAAGTAGAACCATCGAGTCCTGGAGATGATTTGTTTGGTGACTGGAGGAATTTTACAGATTCAGGTGTAGCTCAAAGTACATTACCAGTTACTGGAGAAAATGTTGCACCCATTTCAGGTGACTTATTTCCACTAAAGGAGACAGCCATTGTCGATGACTCATTTGATGACTGGAAAGGTTTCACCGGATCTGGATTAAGTCAAAGCAGGTTATCTGACCTGGAAGAGAAATCCAAAACTAGCTTTAGGGACCCATTAACTCCAAAAGAAATAGAGGAAGGCAATATGGAAACATTTAATGTTGGTGGTGGTGAACTTGTTGATGATTTTCCACATTTCACGGGTTCAGGGGTAGCTCAAATCGGGTTGTTTGGTCCTGAAGTGGAAACCCAACCAAGTAAACAAGACCCCTTAAATGTGAAAGAAATTGAACCATCCAATAGTGCAGAGATGTTGCATGTTGAACTCAATGACTCTTTTAGTGATTGGAAGGATTTCACTGATTCAAATGCAGTGCAACCAAGGTTATGGAATGAAGGAGAAAGTGCTGAACCTATATCAGGGGACCTGTTCCCAATAAGCACCACAGAACAACCATCTAATAATATTGGAACATCAAATGCAGTTGATGTTGACTCATTTGATGATTGGAATGATTTCACCAGTTCAAGTGCAGTTCAACCCAGGTTACAGAATGATGGAGAAATAGCTGATCGTATATCAGGGGACCTGTTACCAATAATCACCACTGAACAACCATCTAACAGTATTGGAACATCAAATCCAGTTGATGATGACTCATTTGATGATTGGAATGATTTCACCAGTTCTAGTGCAGTTGATGCATTACCTGACTCGCAAGAGAAAAATGAACCTTCCATTGGAAATCCCTCAGAAAACTTTGGTGCATGGCCTATGGTTGGTGCTGAGTCAAAGAAAGAAAGTGACAGTACTGATTTGTGGTCTGCTGGTGTCAATGGAGGGGTACCAAATAGTGTATCTAACAATAATGGAAATACAGATTTATCTGATGGTTGGCTTGATTTTATGAGCCCAAGTCAAGTAACAGGAACAGGTTTGAAAGAAGGGGTGAAAATCAATGATGGTGACAAAGGCTCGTCTGACAATTGGTTGGATTTTGGTGGACTTACGGGGCCAACAAAAACTAAATCTGAAAAGGTGGATCCTGAAAACAATAATCCTGATGACTTGTTTGAGGATTGGCCATTCATGGGCTCAAGTCAATCAGTGAAGCCACATTCTAATCTAATTGAAAAGAATTCCAAAGTTGGGGAACTTAAGGATGAGAACTTATCTGAGGATTGGCTAGATTTTACTGGCTCTGGTGAATCGAAAGAATGTATCAAGTCTGAGAATAACAGTACATCGGATGGCTGGTTGAATTTTAGTGGTGCAGTTGATGTAAAGGGACCTGAGAGTAAGAGTTTGTCAGAGAATTGGCAAGGTTTTACTAGTACAGGTCATGTAGCAGCTCCACACAATGCCCAAGATATTGATTTTGGGGATTTCGTTCAGTCAAGTTCTTCTGCGACCCCAACAGACGATGTAAATTTAGACAGGTAAAAGATAAAAAGGAATAGAAAAGGATAAAAATGGCAACCTGATATCTTCATTCTGTACCCTTCAGGCCTAGTACTGCTGCCAGAAAGTGTCCATATCCATAGCCATATCCAAAGCTGTATCTATATCCGAAAATTTTGAAGTGGATACAGCTAAAGTTTGACCATTTTCTATTTGTATCTGATCCATTTTCACTCCTATCGGTCACTTTAAACTAAGTGAACATAAAATGTTGTTTTGGTTTGTAATTGCTTCCTAAGGTAGCTGTGATAATAACCTCTATAATATGCCGAAGGGGTAAACAGTAAATACATGATGATACTGGAACATACAATCATGGTATAAAATTATCAGAACAGTGAAAAATTGTTTCAAAACATTCAGTGTTGAAAGACCATGGATGTGTTGCTCTTGAATCAAATTTGTCAATGCCCTAAATCTTTAAATTTTTCAATCTACCCTTGCAGTTTAAATGGAGTGCATTCAGATCCCTTCTCAATTTTGACAACACCCAGCAATAGCATGCTGAATCCAAGTTCAAATGCAAATGGGGATTCAAAAACTGAAAATGTGGGTGATATCCAAAAGTACCTATCTCAAATGAGCGATCTATCATTTTTGCTGAAGGACGAACTGTCAATTCCAGACAAGCTTGGTTCAAAGTGATCTTGTGTATTTAAGTCTGCTGTCAAGTTGAATGTTTTTTTTATTTCAACTTCTAGTGATTCCCTTTGAGAGGTGGTTTTACATTTGTTCTCTTTCTTATTTCTTTTAGGGTTTTATGGGTGTGTGATCATCTTTCTTTTCCTATTCAATAGCATATATTTTTTGCATACTTTACAACTTTTTAGTCTGTAAAAGGGGTTCCTAATTTTGACGTGATGCTTGTAATATTGTTTTTGGAAACGGAATTTTGATGTATTGAGAGTATTGAACTTGTCTTGCAGAAGCTCTCTTTTTTGAATAGAAAATTCTGGAGCCCAGTTTGTGTAAAAGGGTGATTTCAGCTCTGTGATGAGTTGTATAGACAAACGTGTTAGTAATCTGGTATTCTGGTCTCTAGCCAACCAAAAGTATTTTTCTTTGAAATGATCTTTTTGATCAACAAAGCAGATAATGGAAGGCAACCCATCTTGGCTGATGGGCTGAAACAGCAAATACTTGTTGCGGGTAGTGTGATACCTGCAGTAACCAGTTACAATTTACTATTTCCTACTTATCATTCAGGAGAAGTTTCTATTTTATTATTTTTTATTTTAGTTTTCTAATTTATTTGCTCTCTTGACAAAATAGTAGGAAAATTACAATGTGTGAATGTAAAAATAAAAATTAAGAAAAAAAAAAAGAGAGACAGGAATTTGGAGAGGTTTACACTCGTTTTAGCTAAAATCATGCATTATGATTTATGACATTATTTTTCTATATTATAAGTAATTTGTCAGGTTCTAATGTGAAATACAAGGCAAAAACTGCTAATTTTCCCAATACAGTGTTTTTCTGCAATGATGATGATAAAAATTCTAATTAAATATCAAACCTTCAGGATGTACAACAGTGTGTATGTAAAACTGGTGGTCCTGTAAAGATACATAGACCCATTTTATTTCTGATAATTAGATTCAATCTCCTTTTTGTAAGCAAAAGAGCAAATATTTCTGAGTTGGAGCTTACTACTGCAATATGCGAAGACTTATTACCATCCTCATCTGTAGCATTTATCACATCAGAAATGTGAAACCCATTTTAAATTATCTTAGTGCTATGAATAAACATTTTTCCTTTTTTTTTCCAATAAGTAGACCTAAACAACTTTGAATAAACATTTATAATTATTTATAATAATTTTAAGAAAACTTCATTTAAAAAATTACACCATATAGAACATAAGTTCTATAGAAATTAATATGATTTACCAAATAATTGAGTGCAATAATCGAAACAAAATTAAAAGTTGTGTTACAATTAGGAGACACTTCTCCTAATTTCTGTTGACAGAAGTACCAAAAAAGGATATATATCATTTCCCATCGTTTAATCGAAGATCATACAATAAGCTGACTTCCGGTCCAGGTGCACGTTTTTTTAAAAAAAAAAACTGGATTGATATCCCTAGCATTACAACATATCAAACTAAATTCACATATTCACTCTACTAGTCCCAAGCTAAAGTACTGCTCATCAATTAACCCGATCCTTGGTCTTGAGGTGGCGGTGAAACATCACGCGGCGAATCCTCCTTTGGCTTATTATCAGTGACCTCATCATCAGTCTCAGTTGCATCCTCGTTTGGCGATGGTCCAGGTGTGCCCTTTATACCAGGGTTGAGACCACCAAACTTCTGAAGAGGGGAGTTGCCGGGTGGGGGCTCGAGTGGCGGTGGGTTGTCTACCTTGCCATACTCTCTTTGGATGGAGATTCTTGGTCTTTGTCAGACTCTGCATGAAGTAAAGGGTGTAGAGAGGTTATTGCTCTTATACAGTGAGATGGAATTTGAAAAGGAAAGTTTATAGATGGGGCCTTTGTTTTGAGAATTTTGACAAGTTTTGTTAGAGACATTGTTTTTTTTTATTCTCTCTCTCTTCTTTGAGCTGAACCTTAAAATGGAAATCTATTTTCTCCAAACCGAGCAAGGAAACTTTGTGGCATTTATACTAACAAGTAGAAACGGTGGAGGTATTGTGTATGCGTCAGAAAATTGTACGTGTCAACAAGGAACTGAAAGGCATTTATATTTTCTGTCTATTACTTCACATGCTGCTATCTCGGTACCAAACTACCAGGCCTCATAAAATGCTTGAACCCATCGATATTGTCATACACATTTGTACGATCTAGATAATTAATTAGCTCCATAAACGAACTTAAATACCAAATTATCAATATCAGAGAGCAAATATAAAGAGCATAATTTGTGGTTTTCATCTGGGTTGCATCCGAAAATCTTCGATGCAGTAGTTTTTAAAAGGCCTTGCATTTAAAAGGCTAAGGATACAAAAAATTAAAAGCCCAAGGATACAAAAAAATATAAGAGGAAATTTCAGCTTTACTTACATATAAGGTAGCTTCATACTGAAATAATTTCCGATTATTTTATTCCTTCTTCTGTTCACATATGATTAGATAAAACAATATAAGAACTATTCAAAATACAAACACTGCAACACAGACAACAGTAAGCTTGGAGGATCTGCAGTCCAAGGAAAGGAAAAACCGATTATTAACGAGATGTTACGATACATACCAGAATCTGACATCTACACAGCAACATAAATAACCAACAGAGCGTTCCCTGGTTTTCACCAAACACAACACATGAAACCAACTAAACGAGAATTTTACACCCACCAAAGACTATGCACAAGTTTTTCACATTTCCCTGTTAATCCCACCTGAAAGCTAAAAAGAAATATCCAAACAGAGAAAAACCAAATTACAGCCATCCTACCATCCAAATTCAGAAATAAAGCTGCCTGCACTGTGCAACGGTCCCCTCCTGGGGACAATACGGGCACTTGAACGAACGAGTGCTGTTCTTTGACAGCTTGAGTATGCTCTGCCGGGACAAAACGTGCCCGCACGGCATCAGCATCGGCGGGTTCTCCTCGCTCCCCTGCTCACGGAGCACAGGGCACACAAACACTGAGTGGAACTGGTACTCCTTGGGCAGATCAAGCGGCACCGGCAACTGCTTCATCTCCTGCCACTCCTGCTTCTTCGCCTGCATCACTGACGCCAGCTTCAGCAGTGTTGGCAGACCCTCTGCTCCTGCTGCCACTGTAACTGCCAATGGGCTCTCATGTGACTGCCCCATCAGCCCACAGAACTGACGAACCAGTTCGCTTTCTAGTTCTTTCCATTGAGACGGTGAGGAGAGATCCCCATATGGGGATTGGTCGAGCCGATTTTCCCAAAGGAGGCATGCGAATACTTTCTGTATCTCAGCCTGGTGTTCATTGGCCCAGGGGGACAAGTGGGCCCGCGCATACTTCAAGGCATCGCCTTTTTTGCCAGCTTTCAGCATCTCAATGAATTGGAGCTCATGGAGCTTGAGTTCAAGAGACGAGCCATATCGAACAAGTTTCTCACGGTTCTTTGTGACCCAAGCTAGTGCAGGCCCGAGGTCATGGGATTGTCTCATGGCCTGGAGGATTGAGTGCATTTCTAAGAAAGGGGATTTGAGAATGTCAGACTCTGACACTTGGGCCTCACTTGAAAACCTATCTCCTATCTCAAACTGGCCCTGCCGGTAGAAATGGGATGCAATGATCTCATTTATGGTGGCGGTATCCATCTCAACATCTCGGTAAGCCTTGGAGTTGTCAGAATGGAAGGTCTTTTCTAACAGCTTTGTGTACTTAGCAATCGCAAGGTTGAGTTCCTTTTGGCACCCCTCAAACTGGGCCACAGGGGTGATTTCATCAATTTGGGCTTTTAGTTGGGCTAAAACAGCAGATTGATCCAAGTTGCCGTCTTGGAGCTTTGTAATAGCGAGTTCAATTTCTTTAATGAGTTGGTCAATAATTTCTTGAGATCGAGATGCATATTGCTTTTGTTTCTCTTCCACCCGATCAAATGATTCTCTTATGGTGTCAACATCCATTTTTTATTGGTTATAACCTGCAAAATCTGCATTTTGAATATAATATATTGTCAAATGCATGAAAAATTGAATATAGAAGAAAATTATACAGATCCTCTGAAACCTAATTGGTACACTAACAAGTTGTAGCTTAAGCCTCAATTGATCCTTGGTTCATTCTAGCAACCCTAATTATCATAATTTCTAAAGAGAAAATATGAGACTTATAAATGGCAATCTCCCCCTAATAAATGTATTAAAATATAATCTGCGAAAATGATTTTCACAGATGATCCTAAGTAATCCATGAATCTTTTATGGCACGGTGAGTAAAAAGCTAAGAATAAAGTGGAAGTCAAAACTTGAGGCCTAAGAATGCAAACTTGCTTAAAACCAAGCACAAGAAACTAAATGATACAGCTATGGCATCAGATCAGATAACTAGGTGTTGCAACAATGAATTACAAGTGGCACCACATGGCAGCCTTACAATGAACAACAAGCTTGGATATATTCATGCTTTGTTGTCTTTCTAGTATTTTATAGAAGTAGGACATGTGCACCTTCATCTCAAGCTAGTGAATACAGAAGATAAAGTTCAAACATCCAAAAATGCTTGAAAACTACTATCCCAAATGGTACAAAGTTCAAACAGATACATAATGATGGTATGGGAGGAATGAAAATTGCATTTACTCAGTGCAAATCGTGTGTACCAGAAATTTGAAACCCTGGGTAAGATGTGCATTCTTCCCTCTTATGCTTACTGTCGGTTCGCACTAAATAGGTGCCCTAAATAAGTACGAATAGGACCTAAGAAAAATTACTCTATGAACTAAGAAGTTAATTAAGGCAAACAATATCTATAGAAATAAAAATTACTATACCAGATTTTAAGGTTCAATTGGGTCTGATATAAGCTTAATTCAACAAAAAAAAAAGTTCAGTTCAGATGAGACAAGGATGATTAAGATCTAATTGGAAGTTTGGGTGACACATAATGTAATAGTTGAGCCACTATCTATCAATCAGAATTGGTAAAAGTATGGTGGCATATTTTGGATCAAAGTGAAAATGGGAACAATTCACTCTTGAAACATATATATGAAATAAATCTCAAAGAATTCAAAACCAGTACTGTAATAAGCAAGTGTGATAGTACCAACCCTGTTCTAGGTCTGAACCTGACATAACAAAGATCTAAAATAGATAGAATCGTTAATAATTGGGAAAAATAAAATAAAAGAGAAAAAGAGGCGAACCTGGTTTCTGTTCCGCAAATCTAGGGTTCCTCTTCTGCTTCGAGAGAAGGTGCCTCAACTTGTCGTCTACAAAGGAGCTAGGGTTACGCGTCTCAGACCAGAGAGAGAGAAAGAGCGAGAGAGAGAAGGTCAGAACTTGGTAGAGAGATCGAGAGGGAAAGGGACGGTGGCCATCGATTTTTTTTTTTTTTTTCTTTTGTTTTCTCGATTTTATCGCTGGAGGTCGAGGGAGAGAAAAATAGACTAATCGAGGAATGGAGTCCGACTGGAGAAGGAAAGATAACGACTGGAGAGCCAACTTCCTACCTCTTTTTTTTATTTCTTCGCGCAATTTTTTAACACAAAATAGAAGGAATACTCTACAACGTAATTTATTTTCACTGTGACTTGCTACTAAATTCTCACGGATCTTAACGCACATCATAGGGTTCGCTGATTGCAGTGGACTAGTGGAGTGGCTTCGTAACTTCGTAAAGGAACGTAGTAATAGTACAACCCAAAACTATATCTATATTTTATATTTATTATGCATCAAACATCAATAATATACCTAGATCTGTACGTCGAGCGAAATATTGGATTTTATTATAAATAATATATAGAAAAATTTGCATTAATTTTTTAAGTTAATAGATGATTTTGAAGTGAGAAGTTTTTTAATAAAAAATTTTAGTGGAAAGGATTCTATTATAAAAGTATATTTACTATATAAGATAATTTGATAAACTGATATTTGATCAGGAAAGAAAAATAATAATAATTCTAATTGTAAATTCTAATTGAATTGAAGTGAAAAGTGAATCAAAAAATAGAAACAATAATACATTGTATAGTGGTTCCATTACATATTTTACACATGATATTATTTATTATGAAACAATATAAGGAACGTATTAAAATCATACATAGATGTACATTAATTATTATATTTTACTAAGTAATAGAAATGAAAAGTAAAGTTTGCTACTTTATAATCGGTTTGTCTTCAAATTCTTCATCTAATATATATCTTCATGATTAAGAGACATTGGCTCCAATCATAGTTTTTTCCTTTACTTTCACTGTCTGACATTTGTATAGATTTGTTTTTTTTCTTTAATCTCAATCTAGTGTGGTTGTATTGGTTCCATTGGATAATTTTCTCCACCACTATCACTGTCTATTATTTCTATAGATTAGTTTTCTCCATAAAGCATTAGTGTATGCATAAAATATGATTTATAATTATTTATCAATCTAAGTGGGGATTAAATTGGAAATAGATTGATAAATGTATGAAGAGGTGCATTGAGAAGATGCGATCAATAGGTGCCATGAGCGGATGCGATGAAAAGATGCTATAGGTGGATGCCATGTGCAAATGTCATGAAAGGGTGTCATGACCGGATGCCATGAAAGGATTCCATGAGCATATGCATTGAAAGGACTTTATAGAAACATATGTAGTCTACAAATAAGTAGGAGATTATTCAAATTACCTTGATAAATGTGTGATTGTGAAGAGCTGCATTGAGAAGATGCGATGAAAAAGTGTCATGTGCGGATGCGACGAAAAGGTGCCATGGGCAGATGCTATGTGAAGATGCCATGAGCGGATGCCATGTGTATATGCCATGAAAGGATTTCCATGAGCGGATGCCATGAGCAGTTGCATTGCAAGGGCTTAATAAAAATATCTGTAGTCTATAAATAAGACTTGATTAAGACTTCGAGAAAATTTTAGAAAATTGCAAACTATTTTTTTTTAACTAAAATTTTAATAGAAGTTCTAAAGGAAAATTTTCAGAAATTGTTGTTTGTAGATTTTAGTTGACTTTGTTGTATCATGTTAGGTTTGTTGTCATTCCAACAGCAATCGTCAATAGTGGGAGCAATTAATACCTTAAAGAAAGTATTTACAACATGCCTCAAAATCTCATTGACCTGATTGTCCTTAACAATTTTAATATCCTCTAACACGAAATATTTCAAACATAACGTCATACAGAGATAATAACATGCCAAATATTTTTTAATTTCTTCAATATTGTGATCTGTATAAAATCGTATCCCTACAAAAGTATTCAAACTACATATTTTTATAATATAAATTTTGAAAAAGATATATAATCATGACAATAAAAAAAAGCAAAACTGAAACAATAAAGTATTCCTATATATGGTCTATTTTTCAACATGATCAAATTAATTTCATGTCAATTTATACCTTCGTATCCTTTCAACATGACGAAACTGCATGCTAAAATGATTGTCATTCCATTAGAGTTCTCTTCAAGCTCTTCAATGTTTACAAAATCAATAAAAGTCTTTCCATAAAACAATATTAATTGTATGGCCTCCGAGTAAAAGTAAATATAGAGTTCAAAATAATAAAGATATGCATATTTTAGTAATAAATTATTTTTTAATATAAAATATATGGTAAATGTTTAAATTTAAAGTGTGAGTATTATAAAGTAAATGATGCATTTCTTAGAACTTAATGTTGGAAAAGTATAAAATAATTTAAGAGATAGTTATGTTGACATTATAAAAATAAAAGACCTTTTAACGATTAGATATATAGTTTTGGTGTGGGCTGTCCTTTTACCATTATGTCTTTCACAGAAGAAAACTCATAAATCCTCTTAATAACATATACATTAATTAGAAATGTACAAATATCAAACATAAGTGACAATAATGACAATTGGTATTGCTAAAAGATATTATGAAATATTTAAAATTGGATTCAATTAAAAAATTTTACTAAAAACATAAAAAACTAATAAGTAAATTGTAATTAACAATTATAATTTTAAATTTATATGATTATAGGAATTTAAACAAATTGGTGTAACAATAGGCTGTGTCAAATCAGTACTATATGTTCCGATATTTTCAAAAGGTTTGAAATCAAAGTAGTACACAGATATGGCAAGGAGATTTTTTGGCAAAGAATTACATTAGTGTTCTTGGAAAAATCAATAAAAAAATTGTCGGGAACTATATGATAGCCTCCTATAATATATTCTACGCTGAACCATTCCAAACTCGCATATGGCGCCTTCTATAAAATCATTTTGGATCTGTTGATAATATACAATATCAACAACACCTTGTATAACACTTCCCTATATACCAAAATATAAAGTCTTTTAGTAAAGAAATTGAATATTTTAAGCCAATATTATTGTTAAGTTAAAAATTTTGAATATTTTTTAATTTATATGTTGATAAAAGTTATTGGACCAAATGTAAATATTTGAAAACTGTGTTGGCAACAAATTCTCGTCGCATATTGAAATAAAAATAATACATGAATTTTTGTTTGGTGTGTAATTTAAAAAATTCTTTTAATGTAAACATGAAATTCATGAAAAAATTACCTTACTATCTAGTAGAATAAGATTCATGTCTCATGTATTTTTCGTTTTTGAATCTGTTCGGACCAAATTATCATGACTCGTGCATGTATCACGTCTAGATTTTCTATTTGAGAGTGATGTGACATCTATTTATGTTTGTCATTTTATAAATGTGAAATGGTTGATGAAAATTTGAGAAAGGAAGCACTATTTATATATAAAATGTCGATACCCTTTGGTGGAGGAGACATATATTTGATTGCATCCTTTGGCAAGACATCCCTTAGATGACACCCTTTGGCCACCATGTCAAGATATGCATCTTTTCAATCACATCTTTTAAAGCATCAACTTGATTGCATCCTTTAGCGAGACATCTTTTAAATGACACCCTATAGAATGTATATTAAAATAGACATATTTTCATTTGCACCCTTTGGGACCATCCACGCATCTTTATTATGGCTATGTTTGGATACACGGGAACATGAGCCGAATACGAACAAAGGCCTGTTCGCGAGTGTATCCTGGATTCTAGGTTTTTGGGGAATATCGCGAACAAGGCTCAAGAATTGGGAAACTATTTTTTTTTAATATGACTGGGTTCGCGAACCCAAGTTCTTTGCATGCTCCCAAACACACCCTGATCGGAGGTAAAACCTAAGTCAAATTAAAACCTCAAATCTAATCTTATGCAGTATAGCTCGAGGGTCGAATCACATGGATTGATTTTCTAAACCTTTGATTTCTAACAATTCAATTTTATTCAACCTAGGGGTAAAATGGTAAAAAATAATCAATTTAAGTTTGTTTAATTTAAAACTAAGAATTTAACTAAAGAAATTAAATCTAAATTACTGAAATACTCTCTAAATTAACCTAAGGATTAAAGAAAATTAACTAACTCGAATTAATGGCTTAAACTAGGGTCAATTGATCGGGTTGTTCTACCTGGTCCTATTTAGGCGGATCCGCCAGCTTCTTGGCGGGGTCGTCAGAATAGATCATTAACTCGGTTTAATTTGGTTATACCTTCTCTAAATGCAGGATGTTGGTCAAACCTTAGGGTCAAATATTAACTCTCGTTCTCTATTTGGATAACTAAGTTTTAACCTTCAAACCTCTTAAAAATCCTAAGTTTCAACTCTCGTTCCTTGGCTTAGGATTTCTAAGTTTACTTTTCTATTCGGTAGGATATCCTATATCTCTCGATCATAGGTAAAGACATACTTTTCAGCTAAGTCCTGGTTTCACCTCTTGGTCTACTCCCTATCCTAAATCGTGCAACTTTTGAACTATCTTGAAATTAGGATTTTTGTTACCAATCTATTAGACAATGTCTTAATCTAATGGGTAAACCTTCAAGTCAAGCAATTCAAAAATCACAAAACTTCAGCAATATAAAACAAGAAAGGCAAAACAAATAGAAGAAGATATAATCCTAATTAAACTTATATTAACTACCAAGTAAAAGGTTTCCTACAATTGCCCCTAAACTAAACTACTCGCTACTTGTCATAATAAACATACAAAATTTAGGTTTCATCGAATCAAACATCAAAGCAAATAAATAAAAGGAATAATACAACAATAGGCAATGATTTCTCCTCTCAGCTTGGATTCAGGCGGGGTCGACAGAATCCTGGCGAGGTCGACTGGATCCTAACTGTGATGGTCTGTTGCAACTTCCTCTCAAAATTTGCCCTAAAATTCGATTCTCCCCCTGAAATCTCCTTAAACCATGTTTATATAGGCTTTAGCATTGATGGGAGACGCTCATGATAGCAGAAAAATACTTCTGGACGTGATGAGAATAATAAATAACCGTCTTCCCAAGATAAACTTCTAAAACGGGCACTTTCTGCTAATTCTGGCAGGTTTCGGGCGGACCCGCTTGAATCCGGGCGGACCCGTCTGAAATCTGGCCGAGAACATGTCGTTTGGAAATTTCAGCACCGCGCCTTGTTCGTATTTTGCCCATATCTTCTTCATCCGGACTCCGTTTGAGGTGATTCAAGAACCGTTGGAAAGCTTGTGAGAAACTCTACGTCTTTATGGTTTCATATATGTCAAATTTTTGTCCAAAATCTGCATAAAAATAGGGATTATTGTAGTAACTCCTTCTTTGACTCAAACTTAATTAAAACTAACTTAAATATATAAAAAATCTAACTAAAACACAAACATTTAATTGAAATTAAGGCCTAAAAGGGTTGAATATTTCATTGTGAAATCCGTCTATCACACCCATATAAGATTAACGATTATAAATTTGCAAATAAAAAAAATGAGAGTTCGAATGCCAAATGTCGACATTTTACTATATTGTTATTTTTAAAAAATTTAAAATTCAATCGTCAAATCTAAACCGTTGATCTTATTTAACTTAATGAGCGTAAGCTTTATAAATTTTGGAATACATATTTTTGTTGAAACAGAGTAATTGATATCCATATTTATATTCTTATAAATAGTACCGATCAAGTTAAAAATGAATTTACCTGTTAATCGAGAGCCTACACACCTCTCTAAAGCATAATCTAGATCGTTGATTCTAAACAGTTCATTTGATTTGTGACTAGAACTAGATGATAATCTTCAATAAAAAAAATCACCAACTATTAATTTTTGATCTAAGATGAAATAAACTGCTCGTGCATGATAACTAATGTAAATAATTAATTACGTAAAAGAAAATAATTAATTTATTTGCCCGACAATTAGATGAGACATTTCCTAGTATTTATAAATAAATTATTGATGTAAAGTTATGATAAATTTATTCTTTACACTTACATAAGGTCTTTAGACCAATTATCAATTTAACCACATTGGTAGATTTACAATTATTCTATATAACTTATAAAAAAAATTACAATACATCATTATCATAATTTATAATTTGTTAGCAAGTAGTACTAAGATGTTTAAATAAATGCACTTGTGAATTCGAGCAGCGTCGTGGTTTCCGTGTAACTCGTGTTTCTCTCTCGTTCCTTTCTCCATCAACAGAAAATGTCGATACTTGATGGACCAAAAAGACGTTCGATAGCCTTCCCAATCACCGGCCATCAAAATCTGTTAATCTAACGGTCAAGAATCCGTTCGGTCCAAAAAAATATCCTATATTAATATCAGCTCTGTTTCGTATAAAATGTCTTAGAAAGGACGCTTGCAATTGCAAGTGGCATCGCTGCCGGCCTGCCGCACCTGCACTGCATAGTTGCGGCTACTTTTGTGTTCACAAAATTCGACACAAAAGTCTCATTTTAACGGTTGATTTTGGATTGTACGGTTTGGATCTAATAGCAGGATCATATTATTTAGGGAAACACCCAATGATAGATTCCACATACTCCTCTCTCTCTCTCTCTCTCTCTCCGAGCCGACCCGACCCGACCCGCGTACTGGGACAGTTACAGTTACAGAGACCTTCTTTTGTCTGACACTGATTTGTGTTAATCTTCTCCCACTCCATACTCCATTTCTTCCATAGTCCATTCCCTCGTTCTTAAATCTTAATTAATTCAATTCAATATTTATTCGCTGCTTTTGTCAAATTCACACTTCACCTGCAGAGTCTTCACTCTCTAGGGTTTCTCACTTCCACTGGCGATTAGCGAAGATCTCTCTTCTTCTCTCCCACTCCGATTGATATTGATGCTTGCGGCGGGCTCAATGACCGGACCCACCGGTTTCTCGGCCACTCACCCGCGGCGCCTCCGCTGGCACCGGGCCGTCACGCGACTCAGGCTCTGGAGTTCTACTGCCGACGGGCAGAGAGGGAGGAGCAGTTGGGTGGGGTGCTTCTGGTCACCAGTGGTGAAGCAAAAGGGTAAAGCAAAGGAGAAGGAGAAGGAGAAGGAGAAGGAGAATGGCAAGTTTCTCGAAGTGGAGCCCAGTCGCAGTGGCGGAGAGGACATGTGGAGCGCCGAATCCGATGCGGCTGAGACCGGCAGATTTCCCGAGCATTTAATAATCATGGTTAACGGCTTGGTTGGGAGGTGAACCTTAAAATGAGACCAAAATTAGTTTAATCCAAGGCACATGTATTTTTTATGCTCAACCTTTTGAGTTAAAACCAGAATAAATACCATTTTCTTCTTTAACAGTGCAGAAGATTGGAGATTTGCTGCAGAGCAATTTGTGAGGCGAATACCAGATAAAGTAATTGTACATCGTGAGTACCTTATTCTAATTTCCTTGCTATATACCTGTTATATTTAAAGTTCAACAATACCACTGATAAGTGGAATGTGGGCATTTTGTAAAAGGAATGGTTCTTATCACAATTATATGTCATATGTGTCCCTACTCCTATTGACTCACTAACATATGAGCCTTGTTGTAGCTGGATTTTTGGAATCAAGAACAATGGTTGCCGGGCATAGTTATTATTTTGATTCTAAACTTCAATTTCCAAATTGCTATTGTGCTTTTCTGGTTTTGGGTAATATTCATATAACAGTGTTAGCAAAAGAATGATGCATATTTAATGATCACCTAAAGGCGTGGACTCTTTGAAATGAATTTGATTAGAGCAAGCAATATTGTGTATTGATATGTGCGAGTTAAATATGAAATTTTTTTTGGAGGTTGTCAAAGTGTGGTGTTACAATTTTTCAAGGAGGTCCTTTACAATTTATCAAGGAGGTCCCTTTTTCTCATTCAAACTTTCCAAAGCAGGTAGTGAATGCAACTCGGCTATGCTAACATTTGATGGAGTTGATTTGATGGGCGAGAGACTAGCTGATGAGGTAGTCATGCTGAACATGTACTTTTACATACTCAGTGTTTTTCTTTTCAATCGTGACCAGCCTGAGTTTTGAAATTTAAAAATGGTTTCTTGTTTTAACAAAAGATAATAAATATTGTTCCGGTTTGACCTGATGATAGCTGCCAGTGCTTGTAAAAACCTTGCCTTGGACCTGACAAAGTAATCAATTAGTTGGCTGAACTGAGTCAGATTGGGTTAACAATTGTTCAGCACTATCTGCTAATAGATTTGTTATAGGTACGGTCAGTTGTGGTACAAAGAAGAGGTGTCCAGAAGATATCATTTGTCGCACACTCCTTAGGTGGGTTGGTGGCAAGGTATGCTATCGGTAGGCTGTATGAAGCACCTTCTCAAATTGAAAGCAGTACAAATAAGAGTGGTGGTATGAATGGCCTGATAGCAGGCCTAGTGCCTATGAATTTTATCACATTTGCCTCTCCTCACCTTGGTTCAAGAGGGAACAAGCAGGTAAAATTAGCAATTTTAAAGCGTGGTACATTGGCTGAACTGTTTATATTTATTTGGTCCTGTCTTCTTATAAAGTTGTTAGATTAGTAAAATGTTTCACAGATTACATTCCCTGGTTTAAGATTACACTTTATCTTAAAGCAACCTGCATCTCTCTTAATTCCTTTGTAACTATTTACAAACAGCACCCAACTACTACAGGTAAAACACGAATAAAATAGAAAAAATGGGTAGATTTTAAGTAGTTCATGGTTGGACACTCAGGGTCTTACAGGTAAATGCTTTTCTAGAAAAGCCACCACACCATATATTGTCAAATTTGCAACACTCAACATATCTGATATTTGCATGTACCTTCTGACATTTCGGGTCATTTGTGCATTGTACTGAGTTTCGGAATGATAATTTGTTGTCCATCTATTTCACCCAAATTCAGCCAATTGGACCAACCTGACTACCTGAGTAAAATTTTCTATTTGAGTATGGTTTTTCTTTTATCTTCACTCGCTCTGACAAACACTAAATATCATGATTTTGTTTTATATTGACAAAATAGTTTATTTACATATTTGTCTTTTCTTTGAAAAATTGGTATTGTTGTTTATTGTTTACAAAAACAACCACCAAGACTTCAGCCTCAAACATGTTGGGGTATGCTAGATATGAACCCAACCAAACCAGAGTCACCAACTTGTTTTATTGTTCATTAGAAAGTAAAATATCTTGAACCTACCGTATTGTTCTGAGGAGACAGTGACCACTACCATATTATAATAAAATAAGTATCCAAGCAAAGGAGATAACCTGTTGCCTGGACGGAACACTCAAATTCCTGTGGAATCAGTTGCTGATGAACAGGGCCTGCATGCTTCAATATTATCCACATCTGCGACTTGTGACAAAGGCTGTGCTTGTGAGTTTGTAACAGAGGATTAAAATATTTTCCTGGTGGGCTCTGTACGATATTTTGAGATTTTCGTAGGTTGAACTTGAAAATTTCTGTAATCATTTTCATTGCATAGTTCTAGTCTCATGTTTAGGTTTACTGAACCAGCTACCTTTTCTTTGCGGCCTCCCATTCTTGGAAAGGAGAGCAGTAGAAACTGCCCATATCATAGTGGGCAGAACTGGAAAGCATTTATTTCTCACTGACAGTGATGATGGGAAGCCACCTCTTCTCCTTCGCATGGTTGACGATTGTGATGACATCAAATTTAGGTTTTGATCTTCTTCAATTTTTATTTTTATTTTTATTATATTTATTTTATTTTTTTTTGAGGAAAGAAAAGCATTCACTTAAGTTTATACAGCAACAAGAAATGTCTTGCATATCTCAGCTGTGATAAATACATATGGTAATATGGTCTGGTATATTTTCTTTTACTAAGAAACAGGTTACAACCAAGTAAACACAGATGTACGACCAAAAGGAAATCAAAATCTTGATTTGCCTATGCATAATGTTGGGGTACAGACAGAGTTGATTGTTTAACCCTTATGATATCGGTTTCTCAAATTTTAGGTCAGCATTGCGGTCATTCAAGAGACGAGTTGCGTATGCAAATGCAAATTTTGATCGTATCCTTCTTGAAATTATGTAAATTAGCATACAAGTGTTTAATTGCTGTTTATCACAAATATGTATTAGCTTAACTTTTGAAAGATATGGTGGGGTGGAGGACATCATCAATTCGTCGTCAGCATGAGTTGCCAAAAGTAAGTGATACGTTTTGCTACACTTGTAATATTATGTCATTTCCTCTTTTCTAGTTTATATCATTGTTTCAATCTATTGTTTGCTTTTTCGACTTTCAGCATCGGCTGCTTGTACGCGATGACAAGTACCCACATATAGTACATGTTGATAAAGGAGACATAGATCTTAATAAAATAGAAGTATCCTCATCCACAGCTGGCAGGTCTCAAGTAAATGATATAGAAGGTTTAATTTTGAACTTCCTATATGTTATTAGTCTTGTGATTTATGAAATTTGTTACTGTAAAAGTGGATGTTAATGTTAGATACAAACATCTATTTTAATTTTTGTGCAGAGGAAATGATAAGAGGGCTGACACAAGTATCATGGGAACGTGTAGATGTAAGCTTTCAGAAGAGTCGTCAGAGATATGTTGCCCATAACACAATCCAGGTATCTTAAAAATGAGCATTCATGAAAACGCCCCTATGTAATCATCAAACTGCATAGTTGGCCTTCTTTTTAATATACATCTTAAATTTTTCTTACAATAAGGAAAATAAAACTTCCCTTTGGAAGTTTACATTTCAGAATACTTTTCAAGGAAAATAGTGGCAAACTATAAGAAGTGGAAACAATATCCACATTTGAACAACTGTGAGTAAAGCTATTATGAGCTTGAGCTCACCCAGGTTCATGAGCTTAACCTAAAAAATTTGTCTACTTGATGAGCTTGCATTTGTGCTACAGTTTCTCTCTTTTTTTTTTTTTCAAGTTGGTTTGGTGTAATATTTAGTGGTTGAAAAACATATTATTTTGGTGTGTTTATTTTTTTGCAACTTGTAAGATGTTGAATTTATGAGAAATATTACTCAAAGATTAAAAATTTGAAAAAAAACTTAGCATGTAAATGCTTGGTTCATCAAGTAGATAAATAACAATGGTTCATTCACATTCATCATAGAGTTCAAGAATCCTGTTGGTCCTGGATGATCTTTAACTATAGCAACTTTACTCAACCACTAATGCATATTCAAAACACGTGGGGAATTGTTTCATTCTAAAGCTGGGTTAGCAGCTTACTCTCGCCAAGAAGAGCTCAACCTCAAATCATCAGATTGTCAAATTTTGAATTTGAATACTTATTTTTTAGTCTCCATAATAAGCCAAGTGTTTACATTTTAAATATTTTAATCTCTAAAGGTTATGTTTTAAAAAATCAAAGGTTTGAAAATTATAAATTTGGAACATATTGGTTTGTTATCAAGATGGTTAATCCTAATTCAATTGTATGATGTTGATCCGATGATATTGGTGAGAGGCTAAGCTATCCTAACTTTTCTAATTTTCTGTTAACATTCCTTTGACAATATGATGGTGATTTGAGGTTCTTTTTTTTTTTTAAAATATATTCTTGTGTTGAGAAACCAAATTTTGAATTAGCAATTGTATGTAATTCCAAGTTTTCACTTACACAAGTAAACACGCAGGTGAAAAGCTACTGGCTGAACTCTGATGGAGAAGATGTCATCTCCCATATGATAGATAATTTTCTCATCTGAATTTTTGTTATTTTTTTTTTCATTTAACAAACATGAGTCCAATTTATGAAGTGTAACAAAGTTACAATTTTTTACTTTTTGGAATAAAGGCTTTGTTGTTCTTGTTACCAAAGTAACATTTTTTTTCTTTACAATTTTGTAGCTCAAAGACTTTTTGTATATGATTTATAATGTAACGAAACATGTTAACTTATTGTCCATTAAAGTTGATAACTCATCGTTGATAGATTATAATTTATGTTATTCTTTTGCTTTTAGAAACTTCAAAGTTATCTTTTAAAATTGAGCGTGGGCTGCTTTTTTGAGTTTGTTCGTTGGAATTTCTATCGTTAAATTTAGGTGTACTCACTCCAACCTTTAGACCTTATGTTGCGCTTGTCACAAGGTAAACTCGTCCCCTCACGATATGCATTGACTGGCCACGTGTTTTCTTGCTTGTATGAGAAATCATAGACAAAATTTTTACTTTCGCACATCTAAAAACAAATCATTCTAACTGCATAAATTACAAACATATATTTTGGACGGAACAAATAACAATAAACACAATTTTGCTGATGCAAGAATGATTAAATATTTTATACATAACGCTATAGTAAAGAATTAACATAAATTATCAAACTGCAACATTTCTTGACAAGTAATGAAAAGTCGTAGAGAACAGAACCAAGCGCTGTAAATAATTTTTTTCAACAAAAAGTAGATTGTGGCTACTGCTTCATTGAGCGAAACAAGGAACAGATTTCAAAGTTTAACTAAAACTACTAAACCGATACCACATGAAACCTCAAATGAAAAGACCTCAGTTGTCAGTTCCACTTGTACTAGCCAGTACCTACTGGTACAACCAACTTCCTGAAAAGCTAGTGCAGCAAAGTTTAATCTTCAAAATAACTGCTTTTCCACTCCAGATTATATAGTAGGCACAAACCAAGCAGCATTCATCTCAAGGCTATCAAGCCATGTTAATCCAGAAAGCTCTTCAATTTGGTTTAGCCCCATGTCCCACCTAGCTATCACATGCTTCACTCTACCGACCGGTTTACTACAACGAGCTGTAAAGTATATGCAATTCCCCTTAAAACCATTATATTCACAGGCCCTCAGGCTAAAGCCGTTGAAATGATTTAGAAACAACATTAGGTCCCCAATTCCAGTCAGCTTGGTCCAATGGGGATTTTGCTGGATAATTCTCGAGCTGGTGCACCTCAAATCGAGACTTCCTCAGGTCCTCGAAACGTGACGGTATGATGCCGGTAATGGCCAACAAACTATCAGTGGTTGCAATCAGGTACATCAAAGGGTAATACAAAGGTTCAAGAAAGGGTATTGATGGTAATTCGGCTCCATTGGTTTTGTTGATGACCGTTACCATGTAGGGGTTGAATAAGGGAGAAACAGATAGCTTAAAATTCAGAACATCATAACACTGTTTCAGTGACCACCACAAACTCATCAATTCTTGAGTTGGTCTGAGTATTAACAAACTTGCGTGATGGTCCCAACAGGAAAGGCTGCCTTAACCCCTGTGAGAGGATTCAGATAAAGAGACCCATGCTAGAGTTGGATTGAATCAACACTTCCCCGCTGGACGGTTCATACCATAAAGCTCTTGGGATTTTAAAGGTGTGAGTTCTGCGAGAGTTGGGGAATACACTCGAAGAGTGGTGTCTGGATGGCGCTGGTTGTCAATGAGGCATGGAAACTGCCGAGGGCAGTCGGAGAGATCAGTGGTGGAGCGCCACCTCTTGCAGACAGCACGGAACGAAATGAAACTCCCGGTGTCGCATAGATTCCTACTGATGATGCAGAGCATGTAAGGATTTAGCTCTGCCCAATTCGCCCATTTTTATTTTGCGGCTGTAAGCCTTTCTTCCTTTCGGCATTTGAATGTTTGTGCAACAAAAACAATTTATACAAGTCCATATTCAAAAATGGGAAATAGAGTATGCATCATGATTTCCAGGTTTATTTCTCCATGGATTGCATCTCATTATGAGTAATTGTGTGCTGACTCAGATTTATATTCTACTAGCATGTTATATATATATATATATATATAATCGTTTTTGAATGTTGAGTTATAAATAATCTGAAAATACTACTTTCAAACGACGAAAGGGAACAAATAATTGATGTTATTGACTCACCAAATACAATGCTTGTAATCATAGAAGTTATGTATTATTTGGGCAAAATCGAAACAAAGGAATAAAAAATTTAGATTGAAGCATATAAAGAGAAATTACTAATCAGTCCTAAAGCTTGACTAATAAGTGAATTAATGCTCCGCGCGGATTGTAGAACTCTGATCGGTTTTTCCAAACCCTAGATAACGCCGCGATTCTTACAAAGGGATTATTTTTTATTTTGTTTTATGGTTAAAAATGGAAAGGATGTTCGGCGTGCTTTGATAAATGCATGGATACACGTGGAAATATGCAATTTGAGCATTTGCAAAATGTGGCTGTTAATTAAAATAAAAGAAAAATACACACATCTTTTCAGGATTTAAGTGTCATTATTGGGTTAAACTCATTTAGTTAATGTCTAAAAAAAATTGATCTTAGACCTTGGCAAATGATCGGTAATATAGAAGTTTTATTAATTTTGAACATAAGAGAGAAAAATAAATATATATCAAATAAGTTGTAAATTGTAATACATAATATAGTGTTTAAATCTATTGGTCACTTAGCCTATTAAATATTGAATTAGGAAGCGTATAAATTTTGTACATGCAAACACTGTTTGCGAAATAATATGAACATTAGCGATTTTATTTCGCCTTGCGAAGTTTAAATTTAAATAATATTTTCTTAAAAGAAAAGCGATTGCGACAATTTATGATTTTCTTGCTCTGGCCTTGCTGTGCATTTGCATCCACCCATGAGCTTTAAAGACTGCCAAACGGTGTACTTATTGGAGAATTTCATCAATGTTCACAATTGAAATTGATATCTTGAAAGTTAGCACAACTAAATGCATACTAGTACTTAATTTGTCATGCTTTGTAAATTATAACAAGCATGTATTTTAATATTATCAGTTAATTCCCCTAGATTGGGTGTACTTTCTATTTTATTTTAAACTTATGAATTTATATTAAAGTTATGCCTACGGACTTATGATGCCAAAAAAAGATTGAAAGGATAAATCATAACAAATAGAAAGTTCATTCTACTTCAACAAAACAATAAAATATAGTTGATTTGAATTCCAAATCAAGTCTGATCCTGAAGAGAAAGAGTCCACTTAATATTTAGTTTTAAAAGAAACGCAGAGAGCTTCCAATTTAACATCAAATTCCATTTAATCTTACCTTAGGTTTGATATATATAGATGCAATGAAATAAAAAAATAATAATAATATGCAATAAAAAATAATCAAGCTGGATTTTGGGGCGGGGGGGGGGTGTTCAAAACCATTGTTAATTGCTGTACTCCTTTTCGCATCGACAATAAGGGGGGGAAAAAAATACTTATAACTATTCTACTTTCTGTGTCATTATAATTAGAGCAATCACACTATGATTATTATTCCTTATTCACTATACAAAAAATAGATCTACCTACCTTATTCATTATAATTTCTACTTTCCAGGAGAGATCTACAAGCACCACCTATACAGTACGTACAGCTACTGCATAAAACAGAGTATAAAATGGTACATGAGATAAAATAAAAGAATGATCACAACTGGTGTACGTCGCGGTCAAGGCCTATATAAGCTTCCACTGCAATGGACCTAGTTAGAACTTCAGTATGAGACAGAACCGCTTCAGTAATCTTCTACAAGGAATAGGAACGGAGGTATAATTAAATATGTACATACATTGTTGTTGTTTACTGTTTACTGGTCATTGATTCCAGAAACTTCTGCAGCACGCTGTCTCATCATTTCGTTTACAGCAGCCCGACGCCTCAACTCGGACTGTTGCTGAAGCCTACTTAGGTGTTCCTTCAAGTCCCTGTATTGAAATCACAAGATGATCAAAGATAACTTCCAGTCATAAGATTATTGTAACCCTACAAATCAAGTAAAACAAGGTCACAGGACTCTATAAATATGAAAAAAAAAAAAATCATATTTTCAAATAACCACTACTAGCTCGCAATTATTTCCATTTTCAGTGCTCTTTATCTTGTTTCCTTGAATATATCCTCTACAACAAATTTTAATGCATTGTAGGTGTGCAATCACTTACCATTTTACTATGTGTATGTATTCTACAAGTTGAACAAGGTTGCACGAAGGTGTCAACTATCTAATCTCTCCTTTTTATTATTTTTGAGAGAGGCTGATTACCTTTCCATCTCTCTTCTCCTTGTTTCTTTATCTTCAGAGAATGGTTAAGGTACTATACCCATAATAACTTTGGGGCAAAGAGTCTACCGAACAATAAGAGAGAAAAATCAAAACACGACCAACTTTCTAAAGTATTTTAAAACTTGTACACTCCCATTTGGGAATTCCTCATACTAAGAAGTAAGAACCACTCCCTAAATGACCAGAGCAAAGCAAACACCATGTTGCGAAACAAAACTTTGTGATATATAACAGTAGTTGTAATGTGCTTCCATAGGCAGTTCAACCGAAATGCTTACGGTCCAAAAAAATAGTTTTATTATTATTTTTTTTGTGTCCAAATGGTTGATCCAACTTGCTCAATTTGATCTACACATCAAACATTTCATAGGAACCCAAGTTACTGTTCTTCTTTTAATTTTCAAAGATGGCCCCAAAATAGTAAATAAAAAGAAATTTCATACCAAAAAGCACAATCTTTAAAAAACCTGAAAAAATAGTAAAATAATTCTAAATATAGTAAAACCTGGTTTCCCATGAGATTTTGATATGTAAATAGTATTAAGCAACTTATATCAATTGTTTAAACACGAGCAAGCATACTTTGGAGTGTAAATCTTTCGGTTGAAATGTTTAAGGAAGCACGTTAGCAAAATTCATATAACAGAATAAAATAAAAACAGCAAAACTCATTTCACTCACTTGCATCGTGGTACAGTGCACTGAGTCTCCTTGCAAGCACGGGCATGGAGTTGAAGAATGCACCACATCCTCTTGCAGAGAGAACAACCTCCAGAGGCCCGGACTTGGCACTGCATCCCATGGCGAAACAGCCCCTTTACCTTGCGGCAGTTCGGATATTGACAGTGTGGGGACCGGCACTGTGAGGCGTGCACCAGCAGGTCCAACATTTTCCTCAGCTGCATTGAGAGTAACATAAATGTACAATTTTGGGCAATTTATTTTGTTATTTCTTTAAACTAATGAGGTACGATACAACCAGTTATTGTCTGGAAATTATCAGAAGGATCTTCATTTTGCATCTCGTACATTAATATTTTTCTGGGACTTCCTTTCATGGAACAGTATTTTCAGCCTGGTTTAAGCCCTGTTTTTGCTCAAATCAATCACAGCTGTTCGTAGTTTTGAAAGAACAGTAACAATTTTGAGATAAAAACCCATACATAAAATTGGTCCACTGCAAAATTTTTATATTTTATATACTCACATTCCACTAGGCAAGCATATTTAGAATGACAGTTCTTATAATACATCAAGATTTAATCCAAGGCCCGAAAATATCCTACCAACTTTATAGTAGGTCAAGAATAGCATTCAAATAATCAAAGGTGCTATGTGTGATAAAAGAGCTCCCGGAAAAAGTTGGACGCCAAAAAAATAATGTACCTGCATAACCCGCTTCTGTCGAGCCTCCTTATTCTGTGCATCCCTGTCAGCATTTGAGGGATGGTTTGTCAACTTGTGGGGATGATTAACAACCCCCTCTTTCTGGTAACATGAATTGCATACATCAAAGTCAGGGCAGACCTCACAGCGCCAGCCATGGCGAGTCTCTATGTCATGGGCACAAACATTGCATGTGGTCACAATCACAAAGGCTGGTGCTGTAGGGTTGTGAAGGTGGTAGAGCACCATCATTGAGGAGTGTTTTGCACGCCGGAGAGTATCATACTGATAGTGGTTGCCCTGGCATAGTGAAAGGAATGCTTGCCGCGTATCAAAGAACTCACTCTCGAGGATATCATCCTTGTCCTTTGTGTCAGTCGGGACACCATTTATCTCCACCTGAAAGAAGCACCTCATAGTCATGATCTAAAGAAGCACCAGCGTGTTTATCCAAACACAACATAAAAATTTTAAACAATTTAAAAAATCAAAGTCTACTAACTTTAAATTTAAAGAACAATGTCTATTTAAATAATTTAATTTTAAATATAAAAAAAATTAAACCAAGAAAGAGAGCCTGAGAAAAGAGGAAACTCACTGGTCTGAAAATGTGTTTCTCTCTGCTATTGGTCGGATGCCTTTCCCTGTCCTCACGCATTTGCTCCGTATTATGACAGCTATCAAGAAAGGAGAAGATTATTCATTCATAACAACATATAAACAAATGCACAAGTAGATCAGAACGATGGGAACCTCCTGTTTTCTAGAAGTTTCAACCTAAGGATGTTTATATATACATATATTTTCATGAGTACTGCTGCTATGCTTGTGCTTACCTGTCACAAAGGTTGAAATATCGGCAACTATTGCACACCCAGCGTGTACCAGACACCATAAGAATGCCACAGTGGTGACAGGGATGCTGCAGATGAACCATGATGAAGTCCTCCCTCATTGGATATATTGTTTCACCCAGCTTCACAAGGAATAAACAAAACAATCAGACAATAATTTTTTTTTTTGCAAGGCTAGGTAGCGGCTACCTAGAGCAATCAGACAATAATTATATCAATTAAATCAAGAAGCCAAGTAACTGCAACAATTACTATATCACTCTTCTACAAGATATACACGTAGGGGGTACTTTTACACAAAAATTAGTTGAAAAAAAGAGCAGGATACCTTCTTCATCAACATGGCATCCTTGGAGGTATTACCACTTAGATCAGTGTGGCCGGTAGCCTTAAGGGCACGCTTGGTGATACTGGTTTTCTTCATCTTACCCTTCTTCTGCTGCTTCCGATCATCCTCCTCTAGGCTCAGTTGGTTGATCATGTCCTCTGCAGCTCCGGGCCAGTAGTCACCATCAAAATAAGGCAGACGGGCTGCTGTCACCTTTGCCCTGTACTCTCCCTGTTGTGTGAAGAAGTGGTCATACAGGTTCGTTAGGTCAACCACAATGTTCTCTCTGATCCCCTTCTTCAGCATAGACAAGTACCTTCAGTATATGGAGTTTATGGACATGGATAAATATTACTATATGTATAATAACATATACAAGGAATACAACTTGACTTGAACTTGCTGTGATAGCACACACCATTCACGTAATTTGTCAGATTTAGGGGTCTTTTGAATCTCAGGATGGCAATATAAGATGTAATCTTCGCCTTTGAGTGGGGGACAAGCCCATATATAGCAGCTTGTGAATCCATGCCTTTTGCAATATTCAAGGTACCCAATCTGGAAAAAGCATATGATCAAACATACATCAATATTTTTGTATATCATCACAGATGTTAAATAGGGAAATTATGATTAAAATATTAATATCTCAAGTCAAGCAACTATACCAGGATTTCATGATAGACAAATGTACGAAGAGCCTCCCCAGTTACTGTTCTGATTTCAGGCCTAAAGTACTTCACCGAGTCAAGGTAAGACAGATAAACACGACGTTGGTTCGGAAAGGCGCATTCTGTGTCAAACTCTTGCACATACATTCCGAAAAGGCACACCTCTACACCCTCAATCTTTTGAAACAACAATACCGCCTAAAAAACACACACACATATAGTTGCTGAAAGCCTGAAAGTTCCAGAGAAAATGAAAAATAAGAAAAACCAAATCCTCAAGAAAAAGATCTACCTTGGATTTGTAGGGAAATTCAGTCGGATAGTTTTCTTCCTGAAATATCTCCAAAAACCTTGGCTTCACCTCTAATTTTTTGTCAACTGATGAGATAACTCTAACAACAAGTCCCTCTGCTCCTGGCACCTCATCAAAGCTCTTTCCAAGATAGTTAGCACGGTCCTGCCTTTCCTGCTTCAGCTGTTTGAAGAGGCGGTTCTCTATGTGGTCACTCAAGATTGTGCGCGGTAGATCCTTGGCACCAAGCACCGCACTCTGCGGTAGTGGTTTCCGCTCACCTGTTTCTACTTCTTCAATGTAGCAGTTGGGGCATGTGTACTCAGCTTGCCCGCCATCATTTCTTCGTCCATTGAACAGGGCACATATCTGGTGCTGCCATGCCTCACACTTGTCGCATTGCACCCACTGTTGGAAAGGTGAGCTCATTGGTTAGTAATTGATCAAAAGAGACAACAGAATTGAATGCTTCAAGAGATTTGCTATTGGAAAATTTAATCCCATCCATGAGAAGCATAAAAGGCTTGTACACCAGACATAAACGATACAAACACAAAATAAGTAGAAATCAACTACAGCAAAGAAAAAAAATGCTCTTACTACAATATTCAGGTAGGAACTGGATTCTTCAATTGGACTAATATGATGCAAAAGGGGTTATTTCACGTGAAGCTTTCAATGAGACCTACTCTCAGAGATTCATATATAAAGCAATTACAAACCCAGAAAATAGAAACAATATAAAAAAATATCAAAAGAAGCTATTACCGCCCAATACCATGGTGGTACAAATCTGGCAATCTATACTACTAAGTTGAAAGTACAAAGAAATCTACCGATTCTTCAGTCTCCTCGTCATTCCTTTTCTTCTCGAGCCTACTCTTGGTGATTACAAGGCCCTCAACATCTATGGCATCACCTCTTGCTTCGTTGAAGCATGGGATACAAATATAGTGCCTTTGCTCACCAGTACCAATTGTGTAGTACATTCCATTGCGCTTTATACGAGCACCGCACGGGGTGCAGTACATAGGTGGTGGCTCAAAGGTTAGCTTCTCAACAGCACACAGTTGGCATGAGTTCTCATTCATTGAGATTGCCTGGTTCTTCTCAGGCTTTGCTTTGCTCTGCATCACAAATCACGATATCACATAGATTGTTACTATCCAAAATTCCAAATTATCATAAAGGATACATAAGTTTCTTAAATAAATGAAATTCATCTGACATCTCTAATTTCCACATGATTTAAAAATGACATACGTAGTTTTTATTTATTTATTTATTTTTTTTTTTGATGAAGGCCCGTAGCCCGTAGGCTACCCACACCCACACACATGGTCCCCACCCCATGGAAGACTTGAACCCGTTACCTCTTCGTAGGGAGTTTGGAGCCTTAGCCACTGCACTAGCACAGGCTAGGCGACATTTGTAAAAATTATCCTCTCATGTTGGGAGTAATGGTAATTGGTAGGTTACATGCACCTCCTTAAAAGTTATTTTCCAATTTTACTATTTTGACCAGTCCAGTAAGATAGGCAGCAATGTGATTCAAAAGCAACAATACAAGTTCATTAGTGTGACAATACCCCTCCAACCCCCACGCACAAAACCCCCCTAATAGCAACACAAAAAAATGGATCGTGCAATGCATCTAAAAGAATAATTTACATTCTTTAGGTGAGTACGTTCTGAAGCTCCTAATTTCAAGGCCATTCTTATAACTACATTAAAAAGATGACAAGTAAAGGCACATACCTGACCAACCCATTGCCTAAGACTTTTGATGTGGTCTCTAACCTCCTCCGGTGTAAAAAGCTCCATCATAGAAACACCCTTTATCTTAGGTTTCCCCAACTTACCAGCAGCCCCATCCTCCTCCATTTCCTCTTGTTTTGCATCGGCAGCATTTTCATCATTTCTCTCTTCTTTCTCAACCACTGATGAAGATTCCTGCTTCACCCAGTGCACCATCGCTTCAGATGGGCCAGCAGGACCTGCATCAGCTTGAGAAGACCTTATCATGCCAACATCTCCATCCATACCATAACCCATCCTGACTGATGATGTGTCGGACACAGTAGAGGCAATTTGTATGTTTTGCAATGCAGGGTCAATTTTGACGTCCATCTTCAACTTTGCATGCATATTGTTGGTACTCTTTTCAATAGGAAATGGTTCCTGCAGGGCACTAAATGATGAGTTTGCATTGTTGATGGATACAGGAGAGAAATCCATATCAATCCTTGGCCTCTTTGGTAGAGGCTGTTGGAGTGGTGGGTTAGGCTGGTGCCGCCCATTTAAAACATCAATCAAAACTGGCCCGGCATCCATCTGATCTGAGAATACTGTTGATAAGGAGTCTAACTGATTCATACCCTTCTGTGAAGGCTTCTCAGCAAGAGCAACAGAGGCAGGGGCTGGCAAAGAAACTGGTGCCTGCACAGTGACCAAACTAGTCTCCATCTCCATCTTATTATTGACCTCCTTTCCATTAAAGCCTTTTTTTGAGCCATTCTTCGATGCCAAGGACTTCTGTTTGGCAATGATTAAAAATTTGCGGGCTGGGATACAGACTGGGCAGTTCGTTTCCTGGCAATCACGAAAATGAAGAAGAGTTTTGCGGGTGGTCAGACAGAGGTGGACCCGGCACGGGTTCAGGTAGCAGTTTTCAATGTGTTTGACTAGCTGTTGTGCTTTAACACAATTCTTCTCGGGACAGCGGCCAAGTAGAGCAGGGTACGATTTCACATGGTGCAGATATAGTATCATTTTAATCTGGTTCATATACTGATAGTTCTGTTGGGAGGATCCTTTAATGGGAATTACTGTAATAGTACTGACAGTAGGACCATGGGCCCGTTCTGATGATATTGTCAGACAAGACTGGTCAAGTTCATTCTGTGACACATGGTTCTTCTCAATCAATGCATTGCTACTGTGACTGTTGTTATTGTCAATCATCATCTGGTTGTTGTTCCTTTGCATCGGCTGAACCTGTTGAATCTGCTGAGTTGGCCTCCACTGAGACTGCTGTTGCCCTAGAAGTGCATCTGGCTGGTGGATTCCACCTCTTGATAGGTCGTTCACAACCCCATTATGAGATGAAAATTCATCAGACTGGACAGTCTGGCTGATGGTGTTCGAACTAGCCACTGGGCCAAAGAATTGTCCCTGACCTCCTTTATTGTTACCAAATGGCGCCTGGAATTCAGCAACTTGAGGGAGCATTAGCTCATTATTCGTCAGCAGGGCACTCTCAGCCATTACATGGTCGGTATTTATGGCTCCCAAAGAACCAATTGAGCCAATAGAACCCAAAGAGTATTGTCTAGAAAAGGTATTGTTCCCACCCCTAGTCATCATTGGCGGCTGTGGCTGCTGCTCCTGTGGTTGAATGCTCTGCTGGTGCAGTTGATTGCCACCAAGGTGGCTGTTCAGCTGGCTGCTCGTCTGTGCATACGGCTGGAAGTTAATCTTTTCAGGGTGGGTGAATGGCTCAGATTTCACAATTGGTTGTTGGATCGTTTGTTGGATAACTTGTTGAATCTGCTGGATGCATGATTGGTGATTGCATGAGAGCATGTTAGGCCTGGGTTTTGATTGAAGGGACGGCGCAAAAGCTGAGATCTTGTTTAAATTACTTACTGAGGACATGTCGGATGGGCCTGCAGCGTTGTAGAAGTTCCCAGAATTTGACATGGTCATATCCACTTGTTTCGTAATAGTGCTGTCACCCATCATAGAAACTCCCTGTTGAGACAATGATGCTTCAAAAAACAAATAAAAAATGATGTGAAACATTTTTTTTCCTTTTCTCATGAATTTAAAAGAAAAATGAAATAAATGCTCCAAGGATATTACACTATCTCAACAACTTACATAAAATACTAACCATATAATATATTCCTATTTTTCAATGTACACATTTTTTAGGGTAACAGGAAGTTCATCACGTACATATAGCAATTTGACTAAGCGTTGCCCACCTGTCACCTGCTAGTTAGAGTCGTTAAGAGCTACAGCTACCAAATATATGATCAAATCAAATGAACATGGCAACAAGATTTACATACTTGGCATTCTTCGTTGGATCTTCTGTGAAGAGAAATTCTGCTGGAGGGGCTTTGTTGATTTCCCATATGTGCCACTGATGCCCAAGTACCCTTTTGGCACACCTGGTCCATTCATCAGTTGCATATTATTGCCAAGCAACCCTAATCCATTGCTATTATTCACCATGCCAATCTCCAAACCCTTGTGAAGGATGCTTCTGGTTCATAGGAATTGACTGCATGCTGGACCCCACTTGTCCACTGAGATTGTTGTATTGCTGTTGCTTCTGGGGTTGCTGCATAAGTGGAAGCATAGCAGAGTCTGCACCTAGAATTCCAGACCCATTATTGTAGTCAAAGTTCATAGGCATGGTCTGTTGGGTTACTTGTGTACTATTGGTAGTGTTAAACCCAGGGGTCGGTATCATTTGCGATGTAACCTGGCGTCGAACACCTATTGATGCAGACATTGAAGTGCTTCCCGGCTGATTCATAGACATGTTCTCATGTGAGAGTTGGTATCCATTGGACATGGTCCCTAAAAAGGAAACAATGTGGACATGTGGTACCTCAGTAATATCACAGAGAAGAAATGAATCTGGTTTGTCATGATTTAACATACCAAAAGTCAAATTTAGTTTATACCCAAAGTTATGCCATGTAGATAATTTACAAACATAAATGTGAAGAAATTCTATGCCTATGATTGGCCAATAGTTTACACTATCCTGCACTGTACATAATATAAATTTTCTTTGTTGATGTTGTGGAACTTGCATTGCCACTTCCATTTCACATGTAAAATGTTATTGGTTCATTTAAGAAATGGAAGGCTATTGCCAAACATGTGGAGGAATGAAAAGAAACCTCGAGAATGAGTCCAATAAGGGATTAAAAGGATTTTTAACTATCCAAGATCATACCAGCAGGCGTGCTAGATGAATTAATTCCCTGATTGCTCTCCATTGCTGATGATATTCGCATGGTTCCAGTCTGGTTCTGGGTTATACCAGGAGTTGGTATCATCATACCAGATGCAGAGGAATTAGACTGTATGTTATGATGCACCATAGTTTGTTGATGGTTCTGCTGCTGCAACTGTTGCTGATGCAATTGCTGTTGTCATAAGTGGTTCTTCTTCAATTGTATGGAGGGACAAACGAATAAATTTACTTTGTTAAGGGACTCTTTGAATATAGACTCCTCCAGCCTCTTTGCAAGATCAGGCATCCTCTGCCTCCATTCACTCGATTGATTTGGTTGCTTTTTCTCCAACCATTTGCATCTGTATTACAAAAAGAAATAAAATAAAATTTTGGTACAAATGAAAAGAAGTTTCAGTTTACAACAATTTCAACATACCTAACTCAACAAAATACAATAAAACATACAGGTAATAGAAAGTAACCCATGCTTTATTATAACTCATAACACGCAAAAAAAAAAAAATAAAAAAAATAAAATAAAAAAAACAAAAACAAAAACAAAAACATATATCCTGCTTAGTATGCAAAAAAGAATTACAGTAGTGCTTGTTATACATCTTCCTTGTTTTAAACGACGAAAGGGAACAAATAATCTTAGTATAACATGTTGAGTTATCAATAATCTAAAAATACTACTTTCAAACGACGAAAGGGAACAAATAATTGATGTTATTGACTCACCAAATACAATGCTTGTAATCATAGAAGTCATGTATTATTTACGCAAAATAAAAAATTTAGATTGAAGCATATAAAGAGAAATTACTAACCAGTGCCTAAAGCTTGACTAATATGCGAATTTATGCTCCGCGCGAATTGTAGAACTCTAAAACGGTTTTTCCAAACCCTAGACAACGCCACGATTCTTACAAAGGGATTATTTTTATTTTGTTTCATGGTTAAAAATGGAAAGGATGTTCAGCGTGCTTTGATAAATGCATGGATACACATGCAAATATGCAATTTGAGAATTTGCAAAATGTGGCTGTTAGTTAAAATAAAAAAAAATTAAAAAAATACACACATCTTTTCTGGATTTAAGTGTTATATTTGGGTTAAACTCATTTAGTTAATGTGGAAAAAAAATATTGATCTTAGACCTTCGCAAATGATCGGTAAAATAGAAATTTTATTAATTTTGAACATAAGAGCGAAAATAAATAAATAAATATATATCAAATAAGTTGTAAATTGTAATACATAAACTTATAACCTATTAAATATTGAATTAGGAAGCTTATAAATTTTGTACATGCAAACACTGTTTGCGAAATAATATGAACATTAACGATTTTTTTCGCCTTGCGAAGTTTAAATTTAAATATTTTCTTAAAAGAAAATTAGCGATTGTAACGATTTACGGAATTCTCTGCTTGTAAAATATAAATTATATCCAACATTTGACTTGGAAGGTAATTGAACTTACTCCATTTATTGTTAATAACCGATTTTGTCAGATCACAATTATTTAACTTTCTCCAGAATTTCTGTGGAAGAATTCAGCTGGGAAGAATGAGTAGTATTGAATTTAATTTATGTATACAGTATCAAATATCAAATGTGCTGTTTAGCGGTTTGGGGTTGATTTAGCTTTTTCATGTTTTATTGATAATAAAACGGTCGATATCAACATTTTAAAAATTTCAACTCTTTTATTCAATTATTTTCATATCTATAACACAACAAAACTCTTACGTTAAATCTTTTAAACTAAAAATACAATAAACTAGGGGGTTTTGTCGTTGCGGCTTCGCCGCAACCACCCCACTGAATGCATCATTGAACATGCTTCCAAAGAATTAATAAAACTTGCTAATAATTTGCAACATATCATAGTCCTAAAGTTAGGCCATTCAGGCCACTAAATCAACATAGAAGCGAAAACAAAAAACAAAGTGCAGTAAGGAAATGTAACAAATCCATGCAATAGTTTCAAGCATAGAACACTTTAGACTTCCATCCTATCTGGAGAGGCGCTACTTCCACTGGCACCATCTTCATCACCTAAGACTTCAATGCAAGGCCCACGGCTTTGACCAATAGATGTAGTTGTAATACAATAGGCTGTAAGAGATAGAGGGGCACCTTCCTTAAGGCAAACATCACTTCTACTTAACCAACATGTTAAAAGAGTGAACATTAATCAATTTAAAGCTCATCAAATCTTCTGTATCTTACAATGTTTCATGTTGATGCAAAAAGCAAAAACTCAAAAAGCTTTGAAAAAGAAAACTTGATCAACAAATTACAATCTCTATACCTGTCATCAATTTCATTGTTTGTATCTTTTGCCTACCAGCGTCAACTGTTGGTTCCATTAGTGACTTAAACTATCTCACTCCTGAAAATTATACGAAACATATTGTTTGGCAATATAGTAATGTTGAAGTACAAGGATAAAAACTATTCAATATGAATGTTTCTAGCCTCACCAATCCACTTCAAAAAATATATTTTGTCTGATAAAAGCAGCACTACATTGCAATGTTGACAATTAACAGAAAAGAAATTTGATCAAAATGAAAATGCAAATACATATACCACAATTTAAATAAACACAAACAATCATTAAGATGCTAGTAGGACCAGTTCTTGAAACAAAGAACAGTCTTAAATAGTCGATGATAATAGAAAAGTATGTGATTAACATAACTCTCAATTACTTTTAAGAACCTCGCAAACAATATAATTTTTTTTTCAGTTATCATACCCATCAGTACTTAATTAAACATGCATCTTTTAGTAAGAAATCTGACCTCTATGTGTCGAAATTGTTACTTTGTCGCTTTGCATTTAAGCCAATTTTACATGCCGTCCCATTGAAGCTGCCTTATCCCAATTTAGATGTTTTATTATCTCAATCTATCATGGAATTCAAAGAACATCAAATTTTTAGAAAATTAGCAATGACTAATAGGAATTATCGTTATAACAATGCAAGACACGTAGAATGTAAAATGAAGTGACTATAAGCTATATCACAAACCACAGTATACAAATAAATATAATCTTCCAGTATACAAACCACAGTTCATTTACCTGTAATGTAAATATTTTGAACCATTCCCATTTTGTCCCTCATTTTTCTTGGACCTGCAAAAACCATACTGATGAGTTGAATTAGGGAACAAAAAAACATATTTCAGGCGACAAAACCAAAATAATTATCTAAGATGAACTAATTGAATACATATCTAAGCATGAAAAAAAAAATGCAGCCACAAAAAGTGTAATTTGCACGTTTTACAGCTTAGATTAGTAAAATTACCTTTGAATTTGTCTTCCCATACACCATAATTATTTGTGAAAGGAAGGTCGGGTTGTACTAAACCAACGCTAAGCCCATTTTTGGCTGATTATGCGGACAGAGAAAGGCCAGTTGGACCACATCCGATCACCACCAAATCAAATATTGATTCCTTGCATGTATAGGTGCTAACTACAAGTGAATAAGAAATAAATAAGTCACTGTCTGGCTTATCAAAAAAAATAAATAAATCTTAGTGTATTTACTTTTTCAGATGGAAACGTACTTCACACTATGCATATTTAGCAGTGTTGAATATAACAATTAATCACTGCATATGTCAAAATCAGGAAGATATGAAAGAAATAAAAGCTTCCAAATTAGTTAGGAGGTTGGATTTTCATCTAATTTTGTATTTTTAATAAATCTGAACTGTACAACTTTCAATCCAACGACTTCAATGACATTGAATACTTAAGCGAGTTAGCCAAAAAGTACACCATGTTACTGAATTTTGTTGGGTTAGAAAACCAAATGGTACAATAGTAATGCATGCCTTGGGTTACCACATGTAATGGAGAATAAGTAACTCCTTGTTGTTTTGATTGACAGAAAGTTGCTTCTACCTTCCATCAGATCTCACAGCCCACCGGATTGATCAAATCAAACCAATCACGCGAAGGACCCAAACTTTTTGCCCTCTGATTTTCTTCATCTTTCTTCGAGAAAACCATGGCAGCGTGTCAGTTATAGGTTTCCTTTGTCTTTGACTATACTCGATCTGTCTGCGCCAACATTTGTGCCCTTCCCCTTCATCGGGCAATATGGGTCTCTATTCAAAAAGGAAAAATTTGTGCAAACTGTCCACCCATCTTAACTGTGTTTCGGCAAAATCATGATTCAAGTTCGGTCGGTGAAAGGAGAAACTTTCTTTCTCATTCGCTTTTGAGTTTTTGCTCGGTGAAAGAGAGAGAGTACGGTGGGAGAGAGGAAACCGACTTGTCATTTTCGGATGGGGACAGTGGGAGCAGAAGTTATTATTGTGAACCAATAGATACAATAACGACTTAATATAGTAGTTCTCATTAAATTTCATACACCGGGTCTGTTCAAATCATTAGACTACCGCCCTCCATCCACAGAGCTCATCGCAGGCGCAGGATCATTTGAACCACATCTGACCGTCCAAATGAACCAATTCCTGAGATAATTCTCGAAAAAAAGTAAAATATTACTGTTCATAAGGGGCTAATTACCCATCCTTACTGTAAGATGTTCGTGAGTGTAACATTTGTTACGATACTGTAGGTCAATTCGGTGGATAGATGGACGTTGACCATATCTATTGTGTTTTTTTATCAGTTGTACGGACAGTATCATGCCACCATATTTTTTTGGTATTTGGTCAACCAATATTTTTACATCTAAGTTTTCACAGCTACATCAGTTATTTTTTTATGCATACTTATATATAAATACGGAAGTCATTTTAGCTGCCGCTTATAATATTATTTATAAATTCACGAATAATTTGTTATTCATCAATAATCATTTCGATTATAAGCAAGAGAGCATAAAGTTGAAATCTGCAACATTTCAAATACTATTGTTGTTAAACAAAGCTTCTTATTTTGACTGGATAGGCTCTATTCCTGGTAAGTTTTTATGTTCAAGGATTAAAATATCAAGTACAACACTTTTTCGGCAAGAATAATGAACACAGTACATATATCGATATACAAAGAAATACAATCATTAACCTTGTCGAAAGCTTCATCTTGTGCTCATTCAATGCCTTTTGCTTGGCCTCCATCTGTCCACTTCGTAAGCCGGCTAGCATGGTATGGCCTAACTGTCGTTGCCTACTTGCCAGACTGTTCTCATCACCAGTCATATAAAATCCTTCAACTGGTGTCCAATTCCACACACCAACTGCAGATGGCACACTAACTTACCATTTCTAATCATAGAAAATCTAGACGTAAATCTTGTGCTAGAATAATCCACTGAGATTCAAGCCCAAACATGGTATGGTAAAACATGGTGTGTTCTTACCAGACGATCGTTGAAAAGACATTGTGGTAAGTGACCAGTCCAGCTGTCTAGCACTTTGTTGATATACTGAAACCAAGGATGATCTACAAGGAGATTTTGTCACAAAAGTAATCCCATGTTAGAATCTACTGTACAATTGGATATTTGTAGCAGAAGTTAATATCAATATAAGATTGCTAGCTGAGTCGTCAGCTGCTTTATTGAGTCAAGATTCAACATAGCTTGCACCAAGTCCTCGGCATTGTTAGAATCCCTAGGCCAAGGTTCTCTCTCGAAATCAATTCAAATTTGATAATATGCTGTGCTGCTCCTTTCTCAGTTGTTTACATTATAGAAATAAGGTCCCACAAAATTTCAAAAGAACTAAATTTTCCATCCACAACTAAATTAATTCTGCATTTTGATTTTATTTAAACCCAAATATGTTCTATTATTTTCCAATTGGGGACTTCTTTCTCTTGGAATTATGCCTAGCACAAATCTAACAACGGGCTTATAAAAAATTTCAAATATTAGGAAACATTACAGGAACGAAATTGAAAGATCTTATAATAGTACCCTAACACCTTTTAAACTAAACTGAAAGAATGCAACGGAGTTACTTAAGGATGATTCAAACGAACAAATTGCACCATCAGAATTAGCAAAAATTACTGGTCACAGATCTAATCCCCGATATAATGCCTTTACAGTATTCTGTTGTACCAAATTAATTTGTTTATAAGAGATTTGATTTTCTGTGTATTAGATATTATGGCATTCCTATTACATTTTATCAGCATTTCATATTATACATACCATAAATATATCACCTTTTACGTATTCGAGACAATGTATAAATTTAAAAGTATTTTTTGTAGGCCTTTTATTAATGTAAGAATATGTACCCTTGTTTGACAAAGGACCTCCCTTCTATTTAAAATTTTTTGCTCGAGTTATCATATTTCACATTTATGATAATAACATTTGACAAATACTTAACCAAAAACTATTTTTTGAAAACCAATTTTTGAGAACAACAATTCTGGCCATTCCACTATTCTGATAATCTGAAATTTATTTTTTTTGGGGTTCAGAAGAAGATGAAAACATCAGCATTACATTAGTAGTTATTATTTATCAATTATCATCTCATTTTACCTTTTCAATGGCTACCAAGAAGAATTGTTCTTCTTGTGAGGCTTTGGAAAGACAGGCTTGGAGTGGATCGCCCACAGAACCTCTGGTCTCTGAAGGTAAGCCATATATTCCATTTGAGTTATATATACATTACAATTTCTGTAATTTTCTCAAAAATGAAACAAAAGAGTATGTACCTTACCATGTTGGCACCAAGAAGTTCCCTCACAACTTCATCCATATTCTCAGATGTTGCTTTGACCTGAAAATAAAAGCATGATGCAACATGTTTATTGCGGTGTAATGTACCACAGTTTCCACACATCCCATGATAATATATGACAAAATTCACATGCAAACTTTTTGAGGAGAATATCTATAACACTAATTTGGCACTCAAGAGCTCAGTCTGTTCAGAGAAGCGATTTCTAAGAGGTTCAACATGATCGCTTCTGTCCAATTGTACACCAATAAAGTACTGAACTCCCCCCCCCCCTCTTAACATTTGGTGAAGGATATATCAATGGTACTGAATACAACTATTTTGAAGAAATAATTTTATAACATGACCTTTTCTTTAGGTAGTTACAGAAGAAATAAAAATAAAGGACGAAGCAATTTTACCATGAGATGAAGTCAACATCTATGCCGTGATAGTCATCCATCACTGAAATTCACCGGTAGAAACCACAATATGCCTGAACAAAAAGTTAAATTAGCACAAATATCCTTAATTAATTTTGTGAATTGGATCGTCTTAATTAATGAGATTACGATATATAAATTTTAAAGTTATTTAACGTATATAAGAGAGAAATGCAATGATAGGTCAGGCTATTGTCTCTCACTTAATGACAAGTAAAATTAATTAGATAGCATAAACAAATTCTTAGACAGTTCACAATATTAACACTCCAAAAATTTAAGTGAATACCTCAAACGGCACCGAAGATGACATTTCTTAAAATTGCCACACAAACTCTTAACAAAATTGATGTTCACCACTAAAAAAGGCCCTGCTGCAATAATTGAAAATCCATAATCATCAGAAATTTTCTATAGTATTAACATTGAAGAGAGATTTTTGACACATCAGTAATTTCTCCTAAAAATACTGTCCCACAATGACTTTATGTTAACTCAGATAAAAAACATACTAAACTTGGAAAAAAAAAACTTGGGCTCCAATGGAAATTTAAGTTTTTTATTACAAAGACTGAGAATAAAAAATAACCGCATGTTTCGGTAATTATATATTATATAATATAGTAATTTATTTAGGTAACTAAAATGAAGCAAAGAGAAAGGAGTATCTATTTTACCATGTTAAGAAGCGAACATTTGCTCTAGTTGTGAGTCAACACCCAGGTTTAGTGGAACAATCACTCTGTGGTTGAACAGAACAATTAAATCAACATTAAAATGCTAATCATGTCGAGAAGTTATGTAACATGATAAAGCATGCAAGTAGAGAAACTCCATTAACAATACAGTAAAGTAATTATAGTATTATTAGGCATGCATATGCATTTTCTAACACATACAAACCTCCATTCTTGAACCTTGCCTTTCATGGTGCCAATTTCCTTGGTCACAGTTTCTAGTTGGCTATCTTCAACCTGTGTGCGGCCCAAGTCTCCTCCTAGCATCCTCACCAGCCTCTGCACCATCTCATCTCTTGAGAGGGCCAACCTCTTACATCCTCTTCAACCTCACTATCTATAATCACCGCCTCTGTTCACTGTAAAGCTGCCTCTGCCTCTTCCTCTGTGAACACATGTAAAAAAGAGCATATACATGGTTTGTTATTAGAGCACTTCAATATTCAAACATTTACAACAAAAAAGTCTGTTAGAAGGACGATCAAAATTTATTAACAGAAGATGTTAAAATGGCACATAAAAAATAAACAGATATAGAAAATATGGGATAAAAAATACAATGACAAATGACCCAACAACAAATATTAAAAAAAAGAAAAAATAATATATCCAATGGTATTAGGCAGCACCGCCATAACAATTATGTTAAATATTTAAGCTTATGGTGTAGAGTAATAAGTTTATGTTGAACAAAAAAACTGACAGTAATTATCATTCTTAATTATATTAATAACTAATCAATCAATTAACAATATAAAATGGTAAAAAAAAATTGACTTATACTGTTGTATGCTGGCATGATAGGAGTAAAAGGCACAGAAGAAATTCAACAATTAATTATTTTTCTAACGCGGCAATCAAAATGTTCTGCTACATGCTAACATAGTATTTTGAAATGTACTCCTAATTTTTTTTTCATATTTTTTAACTATAACAATTCATTGTTGTTGTCGAGTGCAATATAATTTTTACATGTACTTGAAGAGCATCTTGGTAGTTATGCTATGATCTTGCTGCTGAAATGGTGATGGCAGTATCACTTCACTGGTGAGAACCTGCATGCAATAAACCCAAAAAAAAGAAGGAAAAGGTAAGAAATAAAAAAATGAGATTTTCCTTGACCATAGAAGATAACTAATAACACTATATTATATTAAATCATTCGTTGATGGTTAAAAATTTGGCATGCAAGCTCATAGGGATTAAGCTTGTAAGCGAAAGCTATCTTCTGAATTTATTAAGTGTCATGAAGAAAACAACAAAATTAAATCACTGATCTTTAACAATCTTCTCTGGAACTTTTCGCTGATGCATCTCTAAATTTTTACTTTCTGCATTCAATAAAGCACTACTATGAATGCATTTTTCCCCCTAAATGCTCAAATATACTAATGTTAACAAAATAAAGGAATATCAAAAGAAATGGCAAAAAATTGGTACCATCTAGTACAACTGAAGAAAAGTTTTTATAATATTGGAGCATTTCTTCAAACACCTTCAAAGCATCACTGAAATCAAATTAAATGGTTGTCAACTTTTGAACAAATTGAGGTTTTGAAAAAAACATTTGAACAAATTGTCTTGACAGATTTTTCTTTGGTAACATAAGGTATGTTATTATGCATCTCACAAAAAAATAGATGACTTTAGATGAGTTGAAAAATAAACAGCCACTAAAAGAAATCATACCCAGCATAGGTCTTGCCTTACATCTTCTGGTGCCTTATTTTCTCTCTCAGTATATAACCTTGTAATATCAAGTGTATGACATGTTTATAACCACATAAATAGTAATAATAATATTAAGTTTAACCAATATTTTGTATTAGAAATGAAATTTTATATTAGAAGTGAAGAAACATTACCAGGAATTCCAATGGATCCACAGTACTTAAGCCATTCCAGGAGGTCCCATTCTGTTATAAGAGTTGAAATTTTATCTTTCATACTTCCAATAAGAGTAAAGTAAAAAAATACTACTATTGAAAAGAAAGAGATGCCTCAAAACAGAAAATGTCTGTGATAAGTTCAAAATGTACTCATGAGTTTATTCCTTTGTTTTCTTTTCACTTCTATTAAATTCTGCGATAATAGAGGTACTGAAATTACCTTGGTGCTTGCTTCACAATCATGCAAGTGATTTATCTCAATCTGGACAATAAACTATTAAGTAAAAAATCATGCAAGATACAACAGAAATAAAAGACCCAAACGGTTTGGCTAACCTTAGTCAAAACATGAAGTAAACATATAATTATCGGAGGAAATAACACAATCAATGCACAGATGGTTTCCTAACTTATTTTTAGAAGTACAGTTAGTGATCCCTTTGCTTATAAACCACCTCAATTTCTTATATAATACAAGAAAGGCATAGTAATCATTTAAATACATGAAGGCTCGATGATAAAATAAGAATTTCATGTTTAGTTGGAATTTTAGCTTATATGCATCATGCAAAAGCTAAGAATACTCCTTCTCCATCAAACATATATACTTCAACTTTAAAAATTCGAAAACATAATACTCATGCTACAAATTCAAAAGAAAAAATAATTAAAATTTTGCTCAAGCTCAAAGTCATCCTCTTTGAGGCCTTTTATAAGTGGAAAGGTGTTACAAGTGTTGATATAAAAATATAGAAAGACAATTTAATAAAATCGCACCTATTCAAGATTGGCAACCACTTTTTAGTTTCCATATCTTAATGTTCTACTGTTTGAATTGATTATCTTCACTCATTATTGAACTGACATGGAGGGATTCAGAAAGTTATCCAACAACAAATGTGCAGTTCGACAGACGTCCTTTTATTGGAGACCGTTCACTTGATTCTACACTGAGAAAGTTATTCAGCTGATTCCTATAACTGTTCACAAAATAATATTATAAAAATAAATGAAACATATTATTTGGGAAATACACCTTATCAGTGATATAAGAAATCAATTAGTCTGAACTGTAACCTAGAGATAAAAGCCCGAGCATAAAATGAAATGTAATGATTCTAAATTCAAGAATAATCCAGCTCATCTCCAATCAACCAAAATATTGATTGAACAAATTAAATAAAAAATTCCTTAAGAATGAAATCGAGAAGCTATGAAATAGCATATTAAAACATTCTGTTTGATGGAAGCATAATTATGAATATTCAAATTCTCACCGACTATTGCACTTGCCAGCTTTGGCTGAATCTTGGCAGCCATCGCATTTACTGAAATGCAGAAACAAAATGAAATTAAATTAACTAAAGAATCCGATAAAAGCAGATCGAAGATGAAGGAGAAGAAAAGAGGTTACCGGTGGAATCCTCAAGAGAAAGAGGAGCCTTAGTCAGGGATGTGTATGATGTCCTAATAAACCAATTGCTCATTTGGAGCTGCAATTACAAGAGGAGGAGGTGGTGATTATCCAGTTTCCTTCGTTTCTCTTCGATTGAAAATCCAAACCTTGCTAGGGTTTAGGATACCGAGAGGCTGGGAATATAGATGCAAGGAATAAAAACAGAGGCAGAGGTTACTAACCCGGAACTGAGTCGCGTTTGGCTTGTAGCAGAACTTTATGGGTTCGTACGTGATTGCATAACCGCATCAGTCCCTCGTTCAATTAAGGTTTTCCATCGCTGGGCGCAAATGGGGAAGAGGAGTAGTCCCCGCTGTTGCAATCCGACTTCACCACCGGTTCGCTTGGTTTGAAAGTAGACAAAGGAAATTGGGAAAAAGTGGAAGGATGTGTGTAGAGAAAGAGGGAGTAGAGGGAGAGAAAGCGGTCAGGGGCGGTGGAGAGATAGGTTATGCATGAACAGGTGTCCATACGCTACCTCTCTCAAATCCAACCGTACGATCAGAACCGACGGCCCAGATAATTCTTTCTGAAAATCAGAAATGTTACTGTTCATAGGGTCAAACTACCCCATTTAACTTTATATAGGTATAAAGATGAGGTTCACTAAAATCAGCTCCGACTGACGGATGGACCCGTCAGCAGCGATTATATTTCAATTTTTGAGGTTCTAATGACTAATTCGAACCGTTCAATATGTTCTCCACAAAGGTTTAAATAGCGATAGCGGACTCGTAGTGGACATACTAATATTATAGCGGATAACGGGTATTTAGCGGCCGATGTAGGACCATAGCGGATTTGCACACACTAGTGTATTTTGAAGGTCCAATTTAGCTTAAAATAAAAATTTAAGTATTTTCTGCAACTAATTAACGCTAACTAAAATTATATTCATTTTCTATACATATTTGACCATTAAATGTTAAGAATTTGAAAATTTTCAAAACATAAAAATTATGACTTATTTTGTAAACTTTCCATAGAACTTTGAATCATGTCTATCGGAGTTCGTATGTGAAAGATATGCCCAAAATACTGTTGTTATTTCAGCAAATTATAAAACTGCACTACTATTCTTGCCATATTACCGCCAATTTCCCGCTATATGCCCGCTAAATCCTGCTATGATCCGCGCTATCGGACAACCCGCTAATTTTATAGCGATGTAGCGTTCTATCAGATAGCACCGCTATAGCGGCTGCTATGACAGCTATTTAAACCACTGGTTTCCATATTGAAATCTCATTAGAGACCAAATTGTACATTTTTTTTTATTTTATTACTATTTTTTTAGAATTTTAAAAATCGTTGTTATTGAAGGTCGAGAATTATTTATATTAAGAATTTTGTAAAATATCCAAAAAAATACAAAAAATTTTTAAAAAATGTAAAATTTGATCTGAAATGAGATTTCAATAGGAAAAAACTTATTGAACGACTGCACATCCTCTATAGCCAAGCATTCGGCTGTACCGTCCAGCCAAGGTAGTTTTTTTTTAATATTTAAAAATTTTAAAATTCAAATGTTAAATCTAAACCGTTGATCTTGTTCAACTTTATGGACGATGCATTTTCATATAAGTTTTATAAAATTTGGAGTCGATTTGACACTTGATTAAATGACCAAATTATGAACATATTAGAATTAATCAGTGATAGTTAACCATATTCGTTCATTTGTTGATCACTTGATCTATTATCAAATTAATTCTAAATTTTATAAAACTTCTATGAAAATGCATCATCCATAAAATTGAACAAGATCAACGGTTTAGATTTAACATTTGAATTTTAAAATTTTTAGAAATGCCTTGACTGGACGGTACAGCCAGCTGCCTTGGCCGTAGAGGATGTGAATCCCTTATTGAACGGTGGAATTTTTTCTCAAAAATCCTAAAAATAAATCGGAAATCCACGTCAGTCCTGGCGGCACCTAAATTTTACTGAAGTGCCCTAAACCAGGCCGCCAGTTCAGATGGCGGCCTGCGTCTGCCACCTGGACTTGCCACGCAGGATGCCAGCTGGATTCAGTAATCTACTGGGCCGGGCCGACGCTTCAAGTGGCGGCTTGCACTTAAATCTCTACTTGACTTGACTAAACCAAGTCGCGTGGGAGTCGATCGCCTCTACATTTAACTCTACTGTCTCTCTCTCTCTGTACCTTATCTACTTCCTGCGGTCCCCAAAAACGGAAAAAACTGAATCTTACCTCTCTCAATCGAGCCCCTGGAACCCCACCATCTGGCCCCACGAAGACCTATAACTGTCCGGTCGCCACTTTGAACATCGGTCAGGCCTCAACGTCTTCTGATTTTGTCGACCTCCACAAGGTAAAAAATCGATATTTTTAATATTTTTTCCTATATTGAGTGATTGTTGACATTTATTTTGATAAGATTACATTTATACTGGATGTGTAACGATGCAGTGACTAACTTTTGCAACTTTTAATTTAGCTTTTTGCCTATTTTGCAAGTCAAGATTTTTTTAATGAAGACAGATTTTTGGTGGCTGAAAAAAAATTTCAGACAAATTTTTGCTTTGTACACATTTATGGCAGTGTGTTTTTTTGGAAATTTTTAGAATCTATTTTTTATACCCATTTATGCCATTCTCTGAAAATCTTCAGCTGTTAAACTTATCACTGACAATCTTTGTAGTTTTTTGAAGTTTGATTTTGAAATGTGACTATTTTGCACAAATATAAATGGCAGATTTGCATGCAGTTTGAAAGCTGCCTATTAAGTATTGGATTGTATTAAATTTCTATTAGATGTGGTTGTAAACCATTCCAAATTATGGTTAATAAAAATTCTATTAGATGCAGTGACCAACTCCTGTTGCATGAAAAACTTAATATTGCTAACTGCAATTTAATTTCAGAGCATCCAAACAGTGTAATATTGCGGTTCGCAAAGTGAATAGTTTGCAAAAAATGTAGATGGCATGTTTGATGTAGTTATTTTAAAATATTAAGTTAGTTATTCTAAAATTATGTTTGATGTAGTTGGGCAGAAATATTAACGTTATTATATATTGTAATTTTCTTTTTATTATTTGTGTTGAATACTCGTGGATTTTGAAATGTGTTTGTCGCTAACAATGGATTTTGAAATGTGTTTGTTGCTAACAATGGATTTTGAAATGTGTTTGTAGCTTACAATGAATCTCAACCTGCGACCACTCCGCACACGCCATGTAATGACCGGTCTGTTAGTTCAAGGCGATTCACTAACAGACGAGGATGACATTCTGAGATCATTACGGATGAGGTATCCCACGGATTACTTCAGTGCTGTAGAGTTAGATGATGAATATGATGTTTTTCATGTTCGCGGCCCAAAGCACTGAACTGATCATGTGAAGAAGGCCGGTGGTTTCTATGTTGTGTGTTTCAATGAACTCGGTTGGATGCGTCTCAAGCGAGTTGTCCCACCGGGGTTTGAGAAACATCCTTTCGCTTCCTCTGATGTGTATCGGTATTCTTAATTATGTATGTATATGTTGTATTAGTAAGGGTTGTGCTAACTTGTTTATGTGGTTGTCCTTTGTGACGATGTTTTTTTTTTTGTGACGTATGAACTTTATGTTTTTCATAGTTTAAGTATGTTATTAACTATGATGTTTAAGTTGACAATTTGAACTTATTGTTGTATGGTTATATGGTAGTTTATGTTGGATTGACAATTAGTTTTCTTCAATATGTTGTTGTTTGATTGAATTTATGGTTGTTTGATTCAATATGTTTATTTTTGGTATAGAATAAGAATTGTATATTTTAAACTGCATGCAAAAGAGATTATGCAAACTTGAAAAAAATAGTGTAATATTGTGGTTTGCAATGTGAATACTTTACAAATGAAAGTATGCGTTCTTGAAAAATTCATACGATAAATTTTTTTTTGAATATGTTGTATACGTTCCTGCAAAATTACGAACCACAATTACACAGTTTCTTTTGTTACAGACCGCAAATATTGCATAATGTCATTTTACTGACCGCAACTCAGACCGACATTGCAAGTGGCGGTCTGGGTTTAGGGTTTAGTTGTATATGATAAACATACGGACCGCAAAGATGCATGGTCAGGCCGACATTAGAAGTGGCGGTCTGTTTTCTGACTTACGATTAGACGTTTCACGTAGGGTTTAGGGCTAGGAGTACACGTGTCATGTTGTCCGTAAGAAATTGTAGGCCGACGTTACAAGTGGCGGTCTGTGTACATTGTAAATTTGATTTTGAATAGACGTGTCTCTGTCTCTCTGACCGCTTTTAATGACCAGGCCGCCATGTGAATTGGCGGTCTATTCCAAAACTGATATGTTATATTGACCTGTGCGGTGTGTCTCAAACCGCAAAAATCACAAAAACGGTAAAGAGAAGAGAGAAGAACAAGAAGAGAGAAACCAGAAAAAAGAAACAATGGGTCGCAGAACTAAAAATAGGAGTTGTTGGGAAATTAATAGGCATAAGGGTTGTGTGCGGCACAACTATTCAGCGATATAGGGTCGTACACAATCCTCATGGCTATTAGTATTCCACCAACTCTAAATAACAAATTTCGACGTGGAATTCATTTTTATGTGCAGAGTTGGCCCAGATGGACAGCTCGGAGTTGTCAATAATCTTCTGAGCCAAACCAACATTCCGCAGCCAACGGTTTTGGGTTCTCCACTATAGAGTTATGCCACCCCAAACTATGGAAGAACTCCATGACTGTTGTTTGCAGATGAAATGTTAAGTCATGGAGGCCAAGAGGGAAGCTTCCTCACTATAGTGTTTTGTTCAAGTTTAAATAAGCACATAGATGGTGTTTTTATCCAAATTGAGTATTGTAACTTGTATTGAAAAAAGTTGTAATTTATTTCCAATTGTAATGTGCAATTATCATTAATGAAAAATGTTGTTATTTCTATATTACTGATTTATTATTTTCTTTGGGTGTGTTTGGAAGTGTGGTGAATAAAAATAAAATAGCTTGTTTTAGAACAAGAGTGATGAATAAGAAATGATGAAGAATTGCTAATTCATGTAATTCTCGATGTTGTTTGGAATGGTTAGCTAAGAATAAGAACAAGGAAAAAATATAAAATAATAATTTGTTGTTTATATTTTTCAAATAACTTTTGCATTATATTGCCTACTATTTTTTGTTTGGCGCCATCTAACAAAGAAACATTTCTGATGCATAATGTATCTCTGTACCGGTTTCAATTTTTTTTTTTTGATAAAACCAGAAAAAAAAAACAGCAGAAAAGAAAATATAAAAAATAAAACCAGCAAAATAAAAAAAAAAGAAAAATAGCTGAGGGGGACGAGGAGGTGGGGAGGAGGTCAGCAAGGTGGTTGCGGGCGTAGTTGAGGGGGGAGTCGAGGGCGGGGTGGACGGAGGAGGAGATGAGGTTGAGGTGGGGGCGGAGGAGGTAGAGGCGGAAGCGGATGGAGGGGAAGGAGGCGGCGAGAGTGAGGCGGAGGAGGGGGCGGAGGAGTAGTGGAGGAGGAGGAAGTGGAAGAAGAGGGAGTCGGGCCAGGAGGTGAGCTTGAGGAGGGAGAGGACGGCGACCATGGAGCCGCAGAGGTAGCGGAAGTCAAGGGTCATGGCGATGTGCACCAGCCCCGGGTGGCAGATTCCGTCGGCTATCGGGACCGGGGGAAGGAGTTGTCCTTGCGGAACTGGGGCCGTTGAGGAAAGTGAGAGAAGTAGTGGAGAAGGTTTTGAGAGGAGAAGAAAGGGTGTGGCAACGAAAGAGGAGAAAGCAAAATGATTTCTCTCTCCTCAGATCTGTTGGTGAAAGAAATATTTTTTAATATTTTTTTATTCACAGTGGCCTTATTCTAACCCAGTTCCGACTTTTTGTTGGAACTGGAATAAGGGGACTGAATAGTCTATTCACCTTGTTCCAAAGTATGTTTGGCATCTATTAAAATAAGCAATTCTAGAATAGTTCTTATTCTTATGGTTCCAAAGATGCCCTTTATGATTAAGAATGAAAATAAAAATCTAAGTACAAATTGTAATTATTCAAAAATATTTCTAAAAATCTAACTAATAAATCTAACTTAATAGATGTAACCTAGTAAATGTAACTTAAACATTAAAATAAAAATCTAAGTACAAATTGTAATTATTCTAAAATATTTCTAAAAATCTAATATATGTAAGATATCCTGCGCGGTTCGAGGTGGAGGACAAATATTGCAGTATGTCGTGTTACGGACCGCAACACCGACCGACATTTCAAGTAGCGGTCTCGGTTTAGGGTTTATACGGACCGCAAAGATGCATCGTAAGGCCGACATTACAAATGGCGACCTATTTTCTGACTTACGATCAGACGTGTAAAAATGTCAAAATGTGTCGGTCTGCGTTAAATTTAAATTTAGGCCGACACTACAAGTGGCGGTCTACTTTAACGGTATAAAAGTACACGTGGCGGCCTATTTCTGAATTCTGACACTTCGAGTACACGTATAAAAATAGTAAAGGCCGACACTAGAAGTGGCGGACTGAGTTTTGAATTTGACCGTATAATGAAGTTGGCGGGAATGAAGTTGGCCGCCATTACAAATGACGGTCTATTTTCTAACTTACGATTAGGTGTCTTGACCCTCCGGTACAAAAGCCTTCCGAAAAAATTCCACCTTCAAATGGTAACAGCCTCTTGGTTTGTGGAAGGCGTCCCAATCATCTCTCCCCAAAATTCTCTCAAAGTCATCTGCAAAGTTTGCATCAATATCTCCTATTAGAGGTTCACCGTCATTGGGCAGGCACAACAAACAACAAACATCTTGAAGCGTCGGTGCGATTTCACGAGTAGGTAAGTGGAATGTGTGGGTCTCCTATCTCCATCTCTCTACAAGAGCCGTGATCAATGCCCAGTCAATATTCATTCTGTCCAGTATAGCAATGTTGTTAAGTCCAAATCTGGATAGTATGGCCTCAATTTGGGGAGAGTACGCAAATGACATCTTACGGCTTTTCGCTCTAAGCTTATACTGCGGCTGCAAGATTAACAAATTCAAAATGTTTTCACACTTATTATAACAATTACATAATAATCAAAATATTTGGACTTCAAGAAATTTAATTATAAAATAATTTTAAATCAAACCTTAGTATACGCTCGTTTGGAAGCATGCTTGTCATTCTTCGTCAATAATGGAGGTGGCAAATTGTTAAATCCACCTTCATTATGTTCAGTGGTTACCGATGGCTGGGTAGTGCAGCTGGCCCCAGCCATAATGTCCCTACATTATCCTTTTCAATGTAAATTTAAATTAAACAATTCAAATAAAATAAAAGTTTCAATTTCCAGAAATGTTGCGGACCGCAAAACTAAAGTTCAATTTGCTGTGCGATCCGCAACTTTTTAAGTAAAATATCAAAGATATTGATCCCTGGTTAAGTGCGGTCCGCAACCATTTTTTTGGTAAAAAACACATAGATTGGTACCTGGTAAGTTGCGGCCCGTAACTATTAAACAAATAATTATTCAACCCTGGATAATTGCGACCCGCAAATAATTTTCTACAAACCGCAGAATTGTTAACAGAAAATGTAATTACAAATTAAGCCATAAATAATAATAATACACTAATTAAGCAATATAACAGCAATATGGTGACCAAATAGTCAAGTAATTAATAACAAAACATACTAACTGAAGGTGGCTGTCGGAGGATTAGCTGTCGGAGGAGAGAGGACAACAGAGGAGCGTGGTCGGAGTAGAACCAACGGTGGACAAATACTACTGATAGAGGTGGGGGGAGTCCGATTTCTTCTTCGAAGGCGGTCCTTACGCTCACACGTCATCGATTTTTTTTTCCGCCAAAGTCGAGTAAAGGAGACGGGTCTGGGTCCAGTTCCACAACAGGACCGACAATTGAAGTGTCGGTCCAGCTTTGTGGCCGACATTCCGATTGGCGGCCTGTTAGGGCCATAGTTAAAATATTTACTCTGATCTTAACTAAGTGTTACGATATGTTTCGATCGGCCGTTTCAAATTTTAATGGTCCGCGTTTGGATCGTGTTTGACATCCTATATGTTTGATTGTACCATTACTCAAAAATTTGTTCCTAATGTTGTTACTCAAAGATTTAGTACTAACGTCTAACGTCGATTTTATTAAGGGAAGGCGTTTCAAATTTAAATTAATACCTAAATTTTTAAAAGCCGCAAACTATTAAAAATAACAATTACCTACATAAAACAACAACTATATACTACAAGGACCTATTCATAATTAACAAAAAAGAAAAACTAATAGAAAAAAATAAATCCATTAGACAGATAATTAGAGAAAATTAAATTAACTACATTGCGAACCGCATTAAAAGTACTTGCGATCCGCAACTACATTCTGTTCAACCCACAAATTTAACAAACTGTTCAACAACAACAAAAATTCTGTTCCACACACATAAATTCTGTTCCACACAAAAAAAAAATATATTTTGTTCCACACAATTGTAACAAACTGTTCAAGGGGTGGAGCATAATATTACAAAAATGAACAAAAAATAAGTAAAACATCCATCCATCAAATGCATGCCCAAATAATTTGCCCCAAGTCTAGTTCTCTGCAAAAAATAAGGAAAGAACTAATTATACTCATTATAAATACAAATGATCATCTAGATTACTTCAATCTCATAAGTATAAATGATTACCAACTTATGTATAATCAGATATTTGTAAGCTTATCTACCATATTTATGAACAAGCTATCTGTTACCATGAGATTAGCACTAAAATTTATGAAAGTACCTCTAGCACGACGATTAGCAATGCGTTGGCTCCTTCTAGGAGACACCGTTGCTTCATCAAGTCTCGGATCAAATTGAGGCCTGTCCCAAGAAAGACCTCTTCTGGGAATCCAAGGAATGAAAGGCTCATTACCATTTTTCCAAGGGGCAAGCTCAAAATGAGACTTCTGCAACTCGGTTAGGGTCAGCAATGGCATCCGTTTAATCTCCTCAAGATCTGGATCCTCTTCCACAACAAATCGGATCAAACAATGCTCAGGCACTCCTGAAGTCCATGGTCGGACTTGATACACAGCTTGTTCAGGTATATTTGTTCTGCTGTCGACCAAAACTCGGACCCGAAGGAACCTGTGCATAGAAGAGGCCAGAAAAAAATGTAATGGGGTTCAAATACAATATTGGTTGTTGATTTTTATATACATAATTATATATTTAGCATAATTTGTAATTTATGGGGTCAATAATATAATTATTTTATATTTTTATGGGGTCAACTATGATATTTATAAAGGAAAATATCAATATAATACAAAAAAAAATGTTGTAAATGTGCATAATGAATGTGGCTTCGCCTATGAACCTATGATCTTGCTCAAAGAATTGACCGAAGCTGGTTACTCTTCCTATATCCTTGAAAATTTCAAGAGCACCGTCTCTTGAGTGCTAGCAGTATGGAACGCCGACCGTGCGGACCCAGAATTCACCACCAAGTCGTGCTCATTCGTCGAGGCGATCAATCATCTCAACAGTCTGAACTTGCTGCCCATTGATGGTAATCCGACCACCATATATTCAGGATCCATCACTGTTTGCTTCCACAAACAATTGTGCACCACTTGCCACCAATTTCTACCGAAGTAGTTCACTTCAAACACTTGGCCTTTCGATGTAATGGCTTTGACTGCACAAAGTACTTCATCGTAGGGTGCATCAATCTGAAAAAACAAAGACAGCCTCAACTGTTGTGCTTTGAAACCGGTTGTGAAATCACGGGTGAGAGTGCGATACTCCATGCTACAAAAAAAATATATAATAGTAATGTCAGATAATATTAATCCTAAAATTTATCTAAACCTAACAATTATCATGATTTCTATTCATAAATTACAACAGTACTCAAAATGAAATAACTAAACAAACACTACTGGTAAATTTTTTACAACACACTCAAGCCAAATCTATTTTAAAAAACTAAAAAAATAATCCAAAATATCACTTGAACAGCATAACTGTAATTATAGAAGGATAATTGAATAAAAAGCAAAATGTCCTAACCACAAAAAAAAAAAATTCAACAGTACCTTCACCTGACTCAGATTTGCAGTGAGCAAGCATGTACATAATAGTTAGCATAATTTTCATCTGATGCAACTGCAAAGAGTTTACTTCATATTTATTCTTAACATACTCCAACCACCATATATCCATATCAAAGATTGAACCATCAATTGACTTTACAGAGTGATTCAAGATCAAACAGTAATGCTATTTTTTTTTACATCAATCACTAATATTAATCAAAAGATCATTACCAGAACCTAACTTTAATGATACAAGAAAAATTGAATCAAAACCAAAATGTCCAAAAAAAGAGCAAATCTAATTTTACTGTCGATGTGCATGACTATTTCGTCAGGTTCGCAACATATACTGCGGTCCGCAAGAAAACCCTAACATGCAAGTCAATATGTTGTATAAAGTAAACCAATTTTTTACAAACATTCACCAAAAATCTACTTTCCACAAATGTACTTTCCATAAACGAAGTACCAAGCACAAAATAAAGAAACAAAATGACCAAACAAATAAAATTAACAAAAACCCTAACATTCAAAAAGAACTTAAACTTTCATTAAAACCTACTTTTTCAGAATAATAACTTCAATCAAAAACAAGTTAAAAACATGACTTTCACTAAATAAACAAATTTTAGGTAGATCTTCCAAAATTACCTCCTGTCAAGACGTTCCAGAAAAGGGTGGTTTTGACATTCCAGAAATGGGTGCTTCTGTTCTTTCAAAGGCCGCCGCTTCAGGTGGCGGTTCACTACTTGCGAACGTACTCGAGAGGTGGGCCCGGCTTAGGTCACAGTGAGAGTGACGAACACGAGAGGTGGGATCGAAGGTAGTGAGGAAAGTTTTGTTTCTTTCTTTTTTTTAGATTGGGTTCGAGTGTGGAGCTTGGGAGACAAAGAGTCGCTTACATAGCGAAAAGGTGTTAAGTGTGGTCTAAGCCGATAGGCCGCCACTTGAAGCGTCGGCCCGGTCCAGTAGATTACTTAATCTAGCTGGCGTCCTGCGTGGCAAGTCCAGGTGGCAGAAGCAGGCCGCCATCTGAAGTGGCGGTCTGATTTAGGACACTTCTGTAAAATTTAGGTGCCGCCAGGACTGACGTGGATTTCCGATTTATGTTTAGGATTTTTGAGAAAAAATTTCTTGAACTGTTCGAAGTTCGAATGGATTGTTAGTATCACGAAAATTGAGATTTAATCGGTTGACATACTGATCACGAATTATTAAATGGCCTCTGTCTAGTATTTATCTAAAAAAAAAAGACATACTCATCACGAAAATTGGAATTTCTCCTCCCAGCTTTCTACCGAGTTCCCGCTTTCTTTTTCCTTCTCTCCTCTCGTCTCTCGCCTCTCGCCTCTCGCCTCTCGCCACCGCAACGCCTCTTAAAACCCTCCACACACTTCCTCCAAACAAAACATTCCATTCGATTCCTACACCCCTTCTCCAGTTCTTCTCCATGGATCCCACCTCCGCCTCCACCTCAACCGCCTTTCCACCTCTCCGGCGCCAAACTCCCGACGACACTCTCTTCTACTCCATCTACCCCTCTCTCCCGCCTTCTCTCTCCGCCTCGGACGCTCTCTCCTCGCTCTCCTCCCTGCACCTCCGCCTCAACTCCCTCTTCTCTCCCTTCCTCTCCTCCTACCTCTTCCACCGGGACCCCTTCCACCTCTCTCTCCCTCCCTCCCTCTCCTCCCCTTGCTCCCTCTGCCTCTCTCCTCCTCTCCCCCACCTCCACGGCAAGGTGCACTTCGCCGACTCCATCTCCGACGAGTGGTTCATCGTCTCCCTCCTCTTCCTCGCCTCCCGCTCCTTTCCCCATCTCGTCATCCGAGTCTGGGACTCCGACGGCGACTTCCTTCTCATCGAAGCCGCCTTCTCTCTCCCCCGTTGGCTCAACCCCGACACCAGCACCAATCGCGTCTTCATCCACAATGGCGAGCTGCATATAATCCCCATTGAGGTGTTCCCTTCCACACCGACTCTACAAGAAGCCATTGAAGCTGTCAGGAATGATAAAATCAATACGCGTGCATCCGAAGCTGTGCAGACGGCCATCAAGAGGAGGATCGAGGGATATCCCGAGAAGGCTAAGGAGAATTTGCATCGGGTTAGGGTTAGGGTTCCGGTGAAAGTTGCACAGGTTTTGAAGATGGAGCCTTGTTTGATTTCATTGGCTGTTGAGGCCTTTTATGACAGGGATATCGACATGATGAAGCACGCCGCTAAGATGGAGAAGTTTTTGAAGGGGAGAGATGGGGAGATCGAGATTGTTAGGGTTTCGGTGACGATGACAAGAGCTATGTATGGACAATTGGTAATGGATTCAATTATCTAGTGCAGTAATTATACTTGTTAGGCCATAACATCAGTCTGAATCCAATCAGAGTTTTATGTTGGTTACACAATCCATAAATTGAATGTCAAGGGTATTGTAATTAAGTACAAGTAAGAAATGTGTCTTCTGTTCAAATTATGTTTTTCTTATCCAATATATATGACACTAAATTGGGGAGAAAAATATTACAGGTGCAGCAAAGCTTTCAGGCACCGAGATGTTATCCGATGCCATCTAGAGAAGATCGGACAGCCTACACTGAAGCTGAGCTGGGGATGAAAATAGCTTGTGGATTTGAAATGTTGTACCAAGAGAGGCTTCGGGCTGGTCAGGAAGGGAAAGGGGCTACATGGGAGGCTTTTAAGAAAAGTCTAGAGCAGAGTGGGTGCTTTGATGGGCTTCTACCTGGTTCACAAGAGTATAAAAGAGTTTTGGAGGAAGCATCCACCTATTATAAGAGCACAAGTTTGTTTTCTCGCACAAGGTATTTACTTCACAGTGTTCTAGATGGATGACAACTAAGCCAAATTAATCTCTGGTTGTACTGAATTTCTGGAATTGTGAGTTTTAAGGCTTGGACTGTGTTAATTTACCTTGCTTGTCATGGAAAGGCACAAATACTTTGTTATTGTTACATCCATTTTTGTTATAAAACAAAAGTTAACTCCAACATGTATGTTTATATTGCCCATATGCTATGCTTTGATGTTTCAATTCATCTCCAGTTTTGTTTTTTTTATCCCTGGTTTGTCCAACTGTTCTAAATCAAGTGCTATTCAAGACTCAACTGTTCTGAATGAATTTGGCACAAATATAAACCCAAATGCTTTACCATTTTTCCTTCTCTATGTTTTGCGATAGCTATGTATTAGGCTCTTACTTTTTTTTTTCTACCTTATTTGAAGGGAGATAACAAGCGCACCTGTTCGAAGAATAGATGAAATCCTCTCTCTCCCATACTCAGCTGAGGACTTTAATGGTGCTGACCTTCCTCCAAATGATGACGAATCATGGCTCTACGATGGTGAGGATGAGCTTAATTCAGCCATCCTGGAGAGAGAAAAGGAGTTGCAAGAGTATGAGTCAAAAAAGAAACAGAAGAATGTGAAACAGGAGGGAGATGATGCAGGTGGGTCCAGCTCATTACCAAATGAGTTCAATTTAGGTGACATGGCAGCAAGCATGCAGGAGTTTGTCCGCAAAGTTTCGAGCTTTGAAGGAGCTGAGGTTCCTGACAACAGGTTTTTTTCTCCGTTTCCTCTTCTTTTTATTTCAATTCATGTTTTATTAGAGACCTGTGCCTTCTCACCCAAAAGACACAAAATATATCATTTGACTATTTTCAGACACAGTAGTCATCTTATGATAGACACACATCTTTTCATTGGGAGTAAATGCCCTATTTATGTTAGTATTCAAGGAAAAGACATGAAAAGTACCATTTTTCATGAAACATTTCAAATAAGGTTATTTCTATTTAAGATTTTGAAGGAAGCTACTGTGATGACTCTTTTGTTTCCTCTTGAGAAATAAGTACGGATTCTTTTTTCTAAGAGGGGTTTAATTTTTTTTGTGTGTAATTATTATTTGGTGTCTTTGACATAATCTCCTTAATACTCAGTACATGTGTTATACCAAATATCATGGAAAAATTGAGAAGAATGCAATACATATTTACCTTCTAGTGAATAAGATATGGTTATGTATATTGAAATTCATGGCAGGCAAATTTTCAGTTCTTGGATGTTTTGCACTGTTTTTCTTATCCTATATCTTGCACTGTGTTGTTATGACGCTATAGTATTGTAATGATGTAATAGTATATCTTAATTTCCTTGTTAACCATGTTGGAAATAGTATCCTGTGTTAATTAACCTAATGGCAAAATGGTTTCTTTTTGTAAAGCTATGTCTAAGGGTATAATCATGCTTTGCTCTGAAAGCTTTTAGTATTGACTTGTTTCTATCACACTGTTGTCTTTCTTGCATGGCAAAATTTGTTATATTTTCCCTTCTATTGTTTTCTTTACCAGCAACTCAAAAGATGTGCAACTTGATGCTGATCAATTTTTTAAGGCTATGGAATCTGTTCTTAATAGACATGGTGATGATGGAGAGGATTCAAATTCTGAGATGGATTTTGGTATATATATATATATATATATTTTTTTTTTTCTATTTTCATTTGAATTATTCTAGTTGAGGTGTCAGGGTTTGGAAGATACGATAGATGTGATGAAAATTTTTCTGTTGTGCTATCAAGTATCAATGAAAGTGTGAAGTTGAAGTTTATTCTTCTGGTTGTAATCATACTAGTAAAACTTATTGAAAGAGGGTAAAGCAATTTGTGTTCTATAAAATTTCCTCTGGATGTATAAAATTACCAGGAAAGGGTGGATCCATCATTGAAGGGTAGTGTTCGGTACACTTGAATAGCCTCTGTAATTGCTTACAAGGGGTGGGCAATTTACTTATTTGCTTTAATTAATTTCAGATGAATCAGAAGGCAGTGATTTTGATGAAGAACATGGTGATGATGAAGAAATGGGGGACATGTTTATGCAGTCATATTCTGATGTATTGAATAAAGAATTAAGTTCTACTAGTATTAAGAAAAGCTTTGTTCGAGCTGAGCAGCCAAATGACCCTACTGAGGTAAAAATTCCTACCATTTCTCTTAAGAGTCTTGTCAACTTTTGGATTTTCTGTAAAAGTTGGTAGTGCGTACTGGTCAATGCCAGTTTTGCGCTGTTAGTGCAAGTGAGCTCATTTAATGTTCGCTTTTTAGTTATTTTATGCTGCATAGAGCAGAAAATACAGGTGAAATATCTCTCAAGGGAATATTTTTGGTTGGTTCAACCTGTGCCTTAAATGAACAGAGTTAGCCGTAATTAGTTTTAAGTCAAGAAACTACAATAGGAAGTAAAATAACAAGCATGTCAATATAAATTAATAAATAATTTACTTATTAGAGAACATTTATTTTTTCATACCAGGGGCCATCCAATGCTGGAGCTGAAGATGTGGATGAGGACTTGACTCCAGTGGATGTAGATTTTAACCTCATGCAAAGTTTACTTGACTCATTTTCTTCTCAGCAAGGCCTTCCAGGCCCTGCTTCTAATTTGCTCGGTCTAATGGGTCTAAAAGTACCGCCTCCTAATAAAGATAAGTAATTTCTTTTTCATTTTCACTGTTTTTGGTCTCTATTGTTAGATATAAGTTGTTTGTGAGCTAGAATTAATAGTTTTAATTACTGTTTATTGTAACTTGAGAGATGGATTTTGGGACAGATTGTTGTACCCGAAGTATGTATTTTTGTTATTTGTAAAATATCCCTCCCTATTTATTTAGGGACACCTTTTTCATACAAAATTATACACTGCCTTTTCCAACTTTTCTCCATGTTTCGTCTTTAAGAGTGAAACAAATGAAGATAGTATTGGGTAGGTTTATGTCTTCAGTCTCTGTTATGATGCATCGTGCATGTGGTAGCTAGTCCCCCAATTGCTAGCCAACATTTATTTTACTTGATGCCTTTGTTCTACACTTTATTGTCGGATCTCCTCAACAGTTGTACGGAATGGTTTTTACAGATTTTTTTGATACTCGTTCGTCAGACTGGCCAAGATGCAACTATACATGATTCTCTATCACAGGTTTGTATATAACAAAGTTTTGTGAGGTGGGCCTCACTTAAACTAAAAAATATCATAGTGGCCTTTTCTTTTATTCAGAAAGGAAGTGGGCTTCCAAAAACAATAAAGCAGTCGAACCTTACTTTTTCAGTAATTCCCTACTCTGGGCTACTACACAATTGCAAAAGAAAAATAAAATAAAATAAAAACATGTGTATCACAAATTCACAATACATGCCCAATTTTGACAGAAAGGTCGCAAGATCATTGAAGATAAAAGAAAAGGATAAAGATCAAAGAAAAAGTTTGCCACTCTCCTAATAAAATTGCTATAAAGAGAACCGATTTTGCGGTTTTGCCTAGTAGATATGAAAAATTTGAAATACTATTACCTAATTAGCTGTTTGCTCCAAGCTGTCATTATACTTGTCAAGAGTTTGTGGTATGTAATTTGGTCTGAGGTGGTCTGAGGATATCCTGTGGTCTGGTAATTTTGTGAAGATTAAGGGAAAAAAAATTAAGATATGCAGGATACAGTTCAATTAATTAAATTGCAATTAGGAAAGTGAATGCTGAATAATTTCCATAATTTTATAGACTTAAAATATGAAAAAAAGACATTGTCCTCTATTTACTTGCTGTATCACTGTATCTGTTTTTTTTTCCCCGTAAATTGGGAGTAGGTCCGTATCAACTGCTATTTACATCTAACAAGTGGGGGGGGGGGGGGGGGGCGGGGGGGATTTCTATCAATTTCATCTGGACCTTTGTATGTTAAATGAACAATAATATAAAATCATATTCTCATTTAATACTTGAGAGAGGATATTAATCTTAATAGCTAAGAAGATCGTTCGAACTTTCTTGATTAGATTCTATGTTCCATATTATATTTAAGTAGATTGGGGCCTGTATGGTAGTATGAAAAGCAGCAAATAGCAATACCTACAAATTAATTTACTCAAAGTGAACCTGGTTAACAAATCAGGGAAGGAGACGGCTTCGAGTCCCTACCATTAATAATCATTATTTTTGTGCTTTCTTATGGTTGGTTAAATGGGATATAACAAGTATGATTTGATTGATTTCTCCAACTTGACTCTCTTTTTTATGGATAATTTAGATGTTAATTATTAATCTTACGTGGCAACTGCCCGTGAATTTCATTGAAAACTTCCTTTTATAAATCAACATCGAACGGTTTTGATGTTTAAAAAAGTCGAAATCAATTAATTTAATTAAATTGGCAAATTAACAAATTCTCAAATCAACCCAAAATAAAATATTTAAAACAAAAGAAAATTTATGCACATACTGTTCTCATTATAGATTAATTAATTACGTAACATGATATTTTAATGCTGATTGACACTTCTATTATTCTATAAGAGCACAGACTAGTTGTGCATCAATAAAATTGCATCCAAGATGTGCTTATAGTAGGGTAGGTACATGCATCAATTAATATGTTCTGCTCATGTTTAGTACTCCTCAAACATTGTAGTACAACAATGGTCGATTGCCCCACTGATTAAAGATGCTGCTTATTTAGCATCTATAGCTCATAGCTCTACATACATAAATTAAGATTAATTGTGTAACATGTATAGCTCATAGCTCTACACAGTATATACCATGCATAAAAAAAGATTCTGGACGTCCAAGCTGTTAAATTAGAAAGAAAATGATGATTCAGATCTGCGGGGGAGAGACTCCAAGTAAATTGTTTTTTTTTTTTTTTTGGAAAAAATATATTATTGTTCAGTACAAGCATGTATGCACTCACAGTTTTCATAAACATCTTCAAATTGTACCCTCGGTGGCAAGTTCTGATAGGTAAAATCTGCATTATAGAGTAATAACTAATAAGAGAGATCTCAATATCTAATGAATGAATCTTGACCTGCGGAGGCCACTCCTGGGTACAATGAAGAGGTGCCGCGAAACAATTCCCCACTTTAGTAAACGAAATAACTGAAAATGGTTATGGGTTCGTCGCGCCGCGCACCTGTCTACGCCTCTCTCTCCAACCTTACTACAAATACAAATAAATGAATCACTCTCCACTCTCCAAGTGTCCTTCTCTCTCTCTTTATCTTTCTCAGATCAATCTACCAATGGCGATCTCAAACTCAAAGGCCTTCTTCTTCTCCTCCTCTCTCCATCCTGCCATCCCTCATCCATCCCTCCATTATTTCCCATCAAGACCAACCACCGTATCTCTCCATTTCCCCTTCAGCTTCAGCACCGCTCCATCCCGCAATCTTAGGCTCTGTTGTGACGCCTCCGACTCCAAACCCACCGTTCTCATCGCCGAGAAGCTCAGTGACTCGGGACTTGATCTCCTTCGCGACTCTGCTCAGGTCGACTGCTCCTACGGGCTCAGCCCTGACCAGCTCGCTGCCAAGATCGCCTCTTGCGATGCTCTCATCGTGCGAAGCGGCACCAAGGTGAGATCTTGGGATCAAATTGTGGGGCCCATACTTGATTATTTGTGATGCATGATGTAGAAAATGTTACATGCATGTGTTAATTTGCATCCTGGCGCGTTGAATTTTCTTGTACGTTGGCTGTTTAGTCAACAAATTGATGTATCACATTTCTTCATTATGTCAAGTTAATAATTAATCCATACTATGCATCACCCAGTAACAAGTCAATGAGATAACAGCAACATATTGTTAGTATTACAATTATTTCTTTTCTTTGGTTTCTTGATCTTAAGGTGTCAAGAGAGGTATTTGAGGCTGCAAAGGGGCGACTCAGAGTGGTCGGCAGGGCCGGGGTGGGAATAGACAATGTGGATTTACAAGCTGCAACTGAGTTCGGTTGTTTGGTCGTAAACGCACCCACGGCAAATACAGTTGCGGCAGCTGAGCATGGAATTGCACTGCTCACCTCCATGGCAAGGAACGTCGCCCAAGCCGATGCCTCCGTTAAGGCCGGTAAGGGAAGCTCCTCTGTTTTTTCATAACTGAATGTTTCTTTTGGGGATAATTTTATGTTTCTTGTAGCAAAATTATAAACCTTGAGTATAGACCACAGCCCTTTAATGTTTGCAAAATATTACCAAGTTTATTTTTCCCACCTTCAAAATTTCTTGAGTAATTAAATTACCGAGTTAGCAGATTATTTTCAGGACTTGAGGGGGAGGGGGGGTCAAGCAGGAAATTTTAACGACATTTTTGATATTTTTGTATTAATAAGTGTACCAAGATGTCAATAAAATTAGGTGTCCGACAATATTGGGGGAAGGTGAGTGAGAGGGGTTTTTGTGTTAGTACAAACTACAAACATTGATTAATGTCTTTTCAAAAGGGTTTTTAGTCTGTCCCACATATTCTGCTTTCACCCAATGATTGTGCCCTTGCACCATGTGTTTGGTTAATTATTTAATTAGAAAAAGCCACATGCACTTGATTCGAATATTGCCTCCTCACATGAATGGTTGCTGTTGATTAAATTATAGGACCTAGAAGAATTTTTATTGGGTAAAAAGTTGATTCCTTTGTTATTGATAATCTAGACAATAATTACAGATTTGGGTCAATAAATATAAATATACAGACACTAGGTGAGGTGGGGCCTATGAAATATCTTGAGAGGTTTTCTACCAGGATTACTTTTCTCTTCAAGTCTCCTGGATTTGTTGTGCAAATTGAGAATATAGAATTGTGGTAGATCTGGTCCAAAGTCAAACCGTGCTCAATAAAATCTGGACTATTTTTATGGAAAATATTAAACAAATTAACTGCAGATCAATTTTTTTCCTCATCAATTAAATCTGGAACCCACAGAAAAAATATATACATTTTGAATAACTGTGAAAATCCAAATGTCATTACTTCCCAAGAATTTGATTTGTTAATAGAAACTTCCAAGATTTTTGCACTTGTAGCGAAACAAACAAGCAAACGGTATATATTTTTTTTCCTGTGTTTTTCAATATTACTGATGTGTACCGCTTGATTGAAATGCAAAGCTAAATAGCTAGTATGGTAGCCGCGTATTCTTAGTTTAGCCTTTCATGATGTCAATTATTGAGAGTAGGTTAAAGTGTCTATCAATCATCTACAGTATTTTAAATTTCATACTTAATTAAGCTCTGGTCATCATTATTCTGTTTGTTGATTCCCTCCCATCTTTTTTGACATTAAATTCCATCTAATAATGCGTAGTAAAAAAATTATTCTATTTTTATGTTGTGTTGCAGTAGATGATTTGTCTTCTTATAAACCACTCTTAGGCAGGCAGTTTGTATTATTATAACAACAAGGTTGTCAGGGGGGCAATGGCAATTCACTGATTGTGTTTAACAGATGTGAAGTCTTTAAAATGGCCTTTACGTTTGCAGATGAAATTTATAACCATTTTATTTGGTTTGATAAAAAAAATAAAATACAAAAAGAATTTATAAAAATATCTTGATCGTAGATATTTCAATTTCTTAATTTCAATAAAAACATGTTAAGGTGCATGTCTGCATAAGAAAAATGATAGAGTTCACTTTCAACAGCCTTTTTTTTTTATTATGCTTGAATTTCAGGTTATCTGGTTTTGAAAATTGAAGTAAAGATGAAAAAACAGAACTACCTTCTGGCCAAAATAATAATAATAATCCAATATAATAATAATAAAATACATTCTATAAAATATAATATAATTGTGTAAAAGAAGATGATAATTAACTTTTTATTTATTGGGCCAGAATAGAAAGCCCAATCCTCAGTACCTTATGGGGAAAATAGAACAAAAAAACACGACGCTCCTACCATGAGTCCATGTAGGCCTGCATAACGTGCGGAACGGTCACAAAACTAGAGTGTTTCGTTAACCGTTTTGTTTCGTTGACGAAACTAATTATCAATTTCGTTAACCGTTTCGTAAGGACGAAACGATCGAAATTAATAAAATTTTCGTGATTTATATATGGACGAAACTGTTTTTCGTTTCGTTAATCGTTTCGTCCAACCAGACGAAATCGTTTTATTGTTTCGTTAACCGTTTCGTCCTGACGAAACGAAACGAAAAACGGATAAACGGTCTTCCATTTGCAGGCCTAAGTCCATGACTTCACCTGAGATAAAAGTCTTCTGATCCCTCTGATAGCTGCTGCTTTCTTCTTAATTAGCTAGCATTTTAAACATCCTTGAGATTCATGAATTGTTTGAACTGTATGTGAGGTAGAGAGTAACGGAAAAAAGGTGAGAAAGATGAACGAACAAAACCGTCACTCAGACATTTCATCGAACAATTTGTATGTGCAAAAAAGTAAATTTGTTGATTGCACTGGTAAAAAAAAAATGTTGTCATTCTTTTGTTTTGGTTTGTGTGATGTTAGGTGTATCTATTAATGTCTTGAATGAGTGATAAGTTCTTTGAAAACAGGCCTAAATTCTAGTAGAAGTGCTTAATTCAGGCGTCAATCATGTGTTTAAAAATCTATCAGGATTTCGATGCTTAGAGTCTGAGTTTAAATTCTAATGTTAAGTAGGCATGATTGAATACTGAGGTTTAAGATGCTTGCAATAGCGAACTTGAAATGTCATATCTTTTGACAAAATTTTAATAATAATGTAGTTATTTCATAGTTTTGCACAGTTTTAGGAATAGTCTTTTTTTCTTCTTTTCTTTCTTTTTCTTTTTTAACTTTGTAAACTTTTTATTATTAATAAAAATTGTCGGTGTGGTGATTGCCACCTGGCCCTCAAAAAAACAGTAATAATGTAGTTAAAACCTCTTTCTTATTTACTACCTCATTTGGTATTCCTTGATATTTTGAAGGAAAATGGCAGCGCAACAAGTACGTGGGCGTATCCCTAGTTGGAAAGACACTTGCCATAATGGGGTTTGGCAAGGTCGGTTCAGAGGTGGCTCGGCGGGCCCGGGGCCTTGGGATGCACGTAATTGCTCACGACCCTTATGCCCCTGCTGAGAGGGCCCGTGCCCTGGGTGTTGAGCTTGTTTCCTTTGACGATGCCATATCCACTGCTGATTTTATATCTCTACACATGCCACTGACACCAACCACTGACAAGATGTTCAATGATGAGACTTTCGCATGTATGAAGCGGGGGGTGCGAATCATTAATGTCGCCAGAGGTGGGGTAATTGATGAGGATGCCCTCATCAGGGCTCTTGACAATGGACATGTTGCTCAGGTCAAGCTTAAAACAATTATAGTTGTTTTATATTATCTGGGTACATAAGTAAAAGAAAATTTCTCAAGTGGCAGCAAACAATATTATCTTTTATTAATTGCACCATTTTAATTAATATACAATATAATACACTGTTTTTGGTAGAATATACGCATATGTCATAATTTTGGAATGGTGCTGGTACATTACAGATGCACTGCTTGGTTTCTAGCTTGATTTCTATCTACCACTTCGGACATTTTAGTGTCAAATTTGAGGGTTTAAATAGTGGATGCAAACCAAATAAATTGGTTTGCTTAATAATCTTTGTGTATGGATTGATGTAATTGGCTACATTCTTAGCTTAATAACTTGACACAATTAAGAATGTTAAAAATTCTCATCAGATTTATGTATTGTTGAATGAAACAGGCAGCGCTTGATGTATTCACAGAGGAGCCTCCAGCAAAGGACAGCAAATTAGTTCTGCATGAAAGGGTTACCGTGACACCTCATCTAGGAGCTAGCACTGTCGAAGCTCAGGTATGTTTCCATATTTTTTTTTTGCAATTTTTACCTCCATTTTGTAAATTTTCTCTGCATTTAATATTGCCATTTGACAAAAACTGCAGGAAGGAGTGGCCATAGAAATAGCGGAGGCTGTAGTTGGTGCTTTAAATGGAGAGCTTGCATCCACTGCTGTGAATGCCCCCATGGTCCCACCTGAGGTAAGGTTTAGAATCACTGTTGCTACTGGGCCTGTAATCAATCTTACCAGTCTCTAGTACCAGTAAACTCCATACATTATGTGTTAATTCACGCACAAGTTTTTGACAAATCCCACTCCTCCGTACGTTTATGGATATATAAGCTGGTCTCAAATGTATTAGTACTGCTACCAATTGATATCCTGAACAACTATGTCTGACTCATTCTCAGGTTTTGTCTGAGCTAGCACCATATGTAATCCTAGCCGAGAAACTTGGCCGGCTAGCGGTACAGCTAGTTGCTGGTGAGTCTGGCATCAAGGGTGCCAAGGTGGTGTACACCTCCTCTCGAGACCCAGACGACCTCGACACTCGCCTCCTCAGAGCCATGGTAACAAAAGGCATTGTTGAGCCGATCTCCAGCTCTTTTGTGAATATAGTCAATGCTGACTATATAGCCAAGCAACGGGGCCTCAACTTTGCAGAGGAGCGGATCAAGCGAGAGCAAAACGGGTTGAATGGGACACCAGTCACTTCCATCCAGGTCCAAATACCTCATGTTGGGTCTTTGTTTGCAAGCGCGGTTACTGATGCAGGGGACATTCAGGTTGAGGGCAAGGTCAGGGATGGGGTCCCACATCTGACAAAAATTGGGTCATATGCTGTTGATGTTAGTCTAGAAGGGAACCTTATCTTGTGCCGGCAGGTTGACCAACCCGGCATGATTGGCAAGGTTGGGGGTATTCTTGCAAGTCAGAATATTAATGTGAGCTTTATGAGCGTGGGCCGCACCTTCAGAGGGAAACAAGCTATTATGGCAATTGGTGTAGATGAAGAGCCGAATAAGGAGACTCTTGAAAAGATTGGGACAATCCCTGCCATTGAAGAGTTTGTGTTTCTCAAGCTCTAGATAGGGCTACTAGTATATCTCCATGTGTTTTCAGCCTATTTTAGTCAATTTGCAATTTAATAATCATTTTCTTAGGAGTATTTCGTCCGTCAAGAGGGGCTCCAAAATGAGATAGCAGATTGAAAAAATTGCATTATTGTCAATAGGGAGGTCCTTTATTTCGTTGTGTACAATCTTGTGAGCTTGAATTGGTATGCAAATTCTGCTCATTTAGAAAAATAGGACTTTTGTATATTTTTTGCATTTATCTACGCAATTTAAGTAGATCGAAGAGTGCAATATCAAGCTCTGAAGCCATCATTTGGTGACAGGAACCTTATTTTTAGGACTTTACATTTCATATGATGTAAGATGTGAATTGATAAGATGCTACCTTTCAAAACTAATGTTTTACTTGATCTGGCATGATATAATGATATTAAGTTGTAAATTCAGCATATATATGAAAATAATCTCCTTGCTGGAGTTTACAATGGAACCTATTCCTTTCAGGAAATACAACAAAATTAAACAAAAGACCAGCCTAAAAAAAAATAACTTAATTTTTTTGGAGAAAATTGTGGAAGCATCTCCTTTATATGTAAAAAAAATATTGGAGTATATTGATTTAGCAGACTTAAATATTCGCACGTGGGTGAGTTTGTGAACTACTGAACTATAATTCTAGAATGTAACTTGTTATGGGTTCTAGGTCCACTAATAAGGAAATAATGTAAAGAGTTTTATTGGGTAGGAAATAGCCCGTAGGCGGATGGCTGAATCTAAAGAAAATTAATTTTAAAATTTTTATGAAGGGAGCTTACAACATTTGGGCCAGAAAACAGGACGTCAGAATCATATTTTAAATGCACTATTTTGACCGAAAAAATTAATAATAGCTTACTGTTCACTCGAATTCGAGATTAATCATTAAAATTTGAAATTTAAAAAATGGCGGTGTAGGATTGGCATCCCCGATGCCGATCCTAGAAATTGCTTGGATCGGCATCCGGGATGCCGATCTAAGCAATCCACTTCTATATAAGCGACGATCCTCCCCTCCCCCAACTCACTTCCCATTCTCTCTCTCGCGCGAGCAGCTCACAGAGACAGGTATGTTTTTTTATTTTCATATTTATTTTATTTAATTAGTTTAATTAGGTAATTAATAGAAAAAATAGAATAAATATTGTAAAAATAATTAAAAAATTAGTAAAAAATCAGAATAAATATAAATAATTATAATATGTAATTTAAAATTTTTTAGAATTATTTTGTACAATTTATAATTATGGATAAGTTAATTATAAATTAGAAAAAGTAAATAAAATAATAAAAAATTGATAGAACAATTTTTTAAATGTAGGGAAATTTTTTAAAAAGAGACAAGCAGCGCTTCTATTCGAGGTATGTTTTTTTGTTTTCATATTTATTTTATTTATTTAATTTAATTAGTTTAATTAGGTAATTTATAGAAAAAATATAATAAATAATGTAAAAATAATTAGAAAATTAGTAAAAAATCAGAATAAATATAAATAATTATAATATGTAATTTGAAAAATTTTTAGAATTATTCTGTACATGTTATAATTATGGAAATAGGAAATGTTGTTGTATGAGATTGGTACTGTGTAGTTATTGCAGTTGTGTAGATTTGGGTTTGTAATTAGGGGGGGGGGATTTGGGTGTGTTTTTTTTTTTTAAAACACTCCAGGTATAGGGGAGATGCTGTCAAAATTTTGTTAGATTTTTTACATTGATAATTTTTATTGCAGTGTAGTAAAAATGCCATCGAGAAGAAGAGTACCAGAGGCACCAGCTCGTAGATCTACGAGGTTTCGTGGAGATGCGGGCGCTTCTGCATCTACCGATTCTGTTGATGCCGAGGCTTCTACATCAGCCGACGTTGTTGTTCTCCCCGGTCCTGTTGATGCGGATCGTCTCTTGCATTTGGATCAGTCGAAACTTCGTGGTACTGGTGTAAGTTATTATTGTTCTTTTACTTTTTTACTTATATATTTCCATTTTGGTAGTATTTTTTAAATAATTAAAAAAGAAATATATACAGCATTGGAAGCCAGTAGTACATAGGGCTCAGATGTCACGTACTGCTGAGGTGGATGAGCATCTGATGACACTTGGACTGATACATTTCGTTCAGTTGGGTCATATGCCGCTCGATCATTCGCTTTTGCAGGGTCTGGCCATGTTCTGGAGGCCAGAGACCCACACCTTCTTTTTTCCGCACGTTGGCGAGATGACAGTCACTCTAGAGGTACGGATCAATACCTATTTGTAATTTTTTTTTCGAACTATATATGTATAAAATTTGAACTATTTGCAGGATGTGGCCTTTTTGTACGATTTACCTACGAAAGGCCGACTCATGACTGGACGAACCGATTACGATGCCATACAATTACTCCAGGAGTGGGCGTTGCCGGAGGATACATACATGGAGACAGTTGAGAAGTGCTTAAGGGAAAAAGAACAGAAGTAAGAAGGTTTTAAAAAAATTATTTTTATATTAATTTTAAATATATATAGTTCTTACAATGAAATTACATTAATAATGTAATGCAGGAAATCTCATTCCGTTAGGTTTACGAAACTGCGTAAGGTTTCGAATCAGATTGGGGAGCCTGGCACGAATGATGCAGCGAGGATCGATAGATACACACGCGCTTGTGTACTAGAGATTTTAGGTTGCGAGTTATTTCCTGACAGCACGGGTGACTCGGTTCCATGTTTCTATCTCCAATTATTGCAGGTTAGTATTTTGAATAAATGAATTTTGCAGTTATTTTTTATTAGATACATTAATTATGAAATTTGTTTAGAGAGAAAGATGGTAGTTTGGTCATATAAATTTTATTATATGTAAAATTTGTTAACAATATTATTGTTAATTTGTTGATTCTTTCATTAGTAATTAGTAGCATTTAAATAAAACCTTCATTGCACATCACACTGATATTTTAGGCATAACAATTAACCTTTCAAATAATGTTGGCCAACAAATAATGTTGTGGGAAAAAAAAATCATGCTTATGATATTTCTAAATATATCATATTTTTTGCACTTTAATAAGAAATTAAATATATGAAGGAGTTAATGATATTCTTAAAAAAAAATTCATATTTGCAGGATCTTCATTCTAGTAACTTGGTACAGTACAATTGGGGTGCGGTCACTCTTGCCATGCTATACCGATGCTTGGACACTGCCGTCATTAATAACAATATCCATATTGGTGCTCCATGGTTGCTCTTATAGTTGTGGTCGTAAACGAGATTGCTACTTAGTCGGCCGACGATCACCAAGAATTTTGATGGTTGGGGTCTACAAAATATTGACTCATGTCCGTCTTATGGGAGGTATGTTGATTTAATTTTAATTGGAATATTTAAAATATGTCTTATTTGACTTTAACAAACAACAAAATGGAAATTCAGGAACTGGACGACGAGACAGAAATCGAAGAAGGTGACCGACCTTACTCGCAGTGGCATAGACTATGCGAGGGATGTCTGCATGAAAATGAGGTCTGAGCACGTCATGTGGAGGCTTTATGATCACATTAGGGACCGCATGTCTCGTTGTGCCCAGGTTGACCAGAGGATGTTCCTTCTACGCATCCCATGCATTCATTATTGGATCGTGATGTGGCACTACGTAGATCGTGTCATGCATCAATTTATGCTCTATCAGACAGTTTCTCCACTGCCACCTGAGGTATATTTAACTCTTGACATACTAATTTCATTATTTAATTCTCGCAATTACATTTTGTTGATTAACTGTCATTTGAAAAAAAACAGTCTTGGTCGAGAATGGAGCAATTGATGGCATACCAGCATAACACCTATCGAGCCATAGACTGGCATACAATATTTGCGACTGAGGTCAACAAGTGGGCGAACACTGCTGAGGTTACGGTGATAGAGGATTGGGCGTGGAGCGAAGATATTTGGGGCGACTACCAACGCTGGTTGAGGGTACATGGAGGTGCGCATCTTGTACGGATTCCTGAAGGGGCAGCGACTGGTCCGGCTATGGACTTGTCGTACCTTCGCGAGACGCCTGGTCACACGAATTTGATAAGTTACATTATGCAAACTTTGTAAGTTATAATTTGTGTGTTCTCCTAATTAAAAAATATATAATTTGTGTGTCCTCCTAATCAAAATAATTGAGGCTTGGTGTGACACCCCGTCGAATACTGTAACTAGACAACATACGACAGAGTGCCCGCCGCAGATGCCTACTGCACCTGTAAGGCTTACTACTGCTTATTTTACAAGTTAACGTTGATTAAATGCAATTAATACACATGTCAAATATAAATTTACAATTAATTATTTAATATAAGATAAATCATGTAACAATCTAGTTCATAAAGGTGGTTAACCACAGTACTCAATGGCTCGCTACTCGTCCTGCTGTCCCGCACTTGATCTGAAATCTGGAACCCACAACCAATTGTGGAAAACATACAAAAAGTACGGAATGAGATAAATAAAATTTATCTCAGTACGGTATTCAGTTCCAGCCACTTGAGTTTTGATTATCATGCGTTGGAACTAAATACACAACTGAGCCAAACAATTTTCAAATCAAATTCATATTTATTTCAAATAAACAGTAAATATAAGATTTCGCTCAGACAATGCAATTATGAAATAAATTCAATACTCTTTAAAATCATTTAAAATTCAAAGTATGACAACTGTCATTTCAATTCCTTGGAAAACAATTAACCGTATGCAACAACTAACATATAAAAACATTCACATCTCATCTCAACTGACATGACAATGTGAAATTAATTAAATCAATGTAATATGCAATGTGAGCTCGGCAATCACTTCCATAACAATTCGAATTTCAAAATATAACAAATGCCGACTCATTTGATTGGACAATTATCTAATATGCAAGTCTGGTTTCTTTTCTCATCCTCAAAGCCAAAAATGTCGCGAGACGCCTTCTGTGAGGCCTACCAACGACCAATTCAATTCATATACCATTCGATCAATAAACATCCAAATATGTACAAGCAAGCTGGGAACACTCACACTCCGGACCATTCTAGACTGGACCTACTGAGTCCCGGTACATAAGCGCTTATTACACGGTGCTTGGTAGGATGGGTCATGACTCCACCTCCAAACATTACGAGTGTCTATCTCAACCACACAAGCTGTACTTACCTCAATCAAATCACATTTCAATCGGATACCATTCAATATGCCACTGTACAATCATGCATCATTTACATTTCACAAAATATTCTCATGAATGAAGATCAATTTATGAATTCAAAATGCATAATAATAATAACATATCACATATAATTAAAACTCAAGTGGAATCCGTACCTTATACCGCAAGCAAAATCCAAAGCGTAAGCAAGCAAGCAAGCAAAATAATTCTACAATAGCTCTGTCAAGTCAGCTGCTCTTAACTCCGACACATAACCACCCAACTCTAAAACAAATACAAATTTCTTTTAAGTTTTAAAACTCAATAAATTTAGTTTTATACTTAGAACGGTCCTTATTTTAATAAGAATTGCCATTATCATCCGATATACTTAACTACAGTCCTTACTTAACATCAGTTTATATTACACCAAAATATTTCTATCACACGTATGAACTAATATCCTTAATCCAGTTTGAACATGCATAAATATTTCATGCTTAAAAGAGTTATAACAAAAATTACATTTAATCTCTAAGAGAAATCAAGCGTTAGGTTGAATCTGATTTTTGCTCAAAGTTATAGAAAGATCATTCTATGCAATAATTAAAAGTTTAAAACAAATTCCAATCCAAACTCATTGTTTTAATTTCCTTTTTACACCCGCTGCCAAAATCCCACGAAAAACTCTTTATTATAGTAAAATCTAAACCATGCATATGTATCTTATATCAACTTAACTATATTTCTTCTAAACACTTCCAATGAACATTAATTATCACCTTATAAATTTATTCCCTAATTTTAAATACACCTGCATGCATGATATGGGTGTTGATCGAGATTTGAGGTCAAACTCTAATCCAAATCCAATATAATCTCTTTTTACAAAATAAACCCTTAAAATCCATAAAAATCAATGTTACCACATAATCAATAATAATCCAATACAATGCATGACATGCAAAAATCTCATTTTTATCCTTTATATACATACATCAATTTATATCAAAATTAAATGCGATACTTAAATTAAAATAATGTCATATGCTTAACTATGCCTATCATGCATAGAATCCCCATATACCAATCATAACAACACGAGTATTTAATCAATCACTAATTCACATTACTCATATCACACATAACAATCAGATTTCGTGAAATTTTCAATAAACCCTAGAAATTCCATTCACATCCAATTTGAAAGAGAATTGTAATTAACTCAAAGGAATTGCAAAATATAGTTATATATCACAAATTCAAGAAAATACTTACTTAATTTCGGCCAAAGACCGATGACGTCAGAAAGAGGGTCGAATTCGCTACTTCTCGATTTCACCGCTTAATTCCCGAAAGAACCTTGCCAGACCACATGAAAATCGATGGAGAGGACCCCAGAGTGCTCCAGGTCGAAGGGCGACCAAAACCGACGAGTTTGCTTCGATTTTCGAAAAACTTCCGTCGAAAAATACGACGAGGAGAGGCCTCCAATCGACGATCCGAAGGTAGATAACGAGAGAGGGTGGTGAGACGAACGCGTGGGTACTTTGATCCGTTGAAACGGTGGAGGAATTGAGAGAATCACATTTGTGGAGGTGGGTTCGGTTTTGGAAGAGAGGAGGCGATTTTTGTTCTCTGTTGGAGCCGAAGGGAAAAGGAGAGAGAGAGAGAGCTGTCTGGTCCACCTTTATTTCCGAAATTTTTTTTTTTTTTTTTTCAAAATAATATCTTATTCAATAAATCAAAGATCAATACTCCTTGCATAAAAACAATTATACAACATACGAAATATAATTAAACTCTTTATAATGCAAATCAGAAATTTAGAAATTTCCGTATTTCTATTTCAGAACGACAGTGAGTATAAAATTTAATTTCATGCAAGAAATTACTCAAAATAAAACCAAGCAAATTCACTGAATTTTATATTAAAAATAAATTCAAAAACAGTAAAAATTCAGGGTATCACATTCTTCCCTCCTTAAAAAAAATTTCGACCTCGAAATTTATTTAAATACATAACAATTATACAATCAATAATACAATCAGATAGTACAAACATATTATGCAACAATTACAGATTTATGCAATGCAACTGAGCCCGACATTTTATTCAATTCAAAATTCAAATACAAATGCTAATATTAGAATGTCGGCTCAATTTTAATAACTTTCAATGCAAGTCTGATAATCATAAGTCACAATCACAGATCAATCAATTCAAAGTCAGATATCGCGAGTCTCCCTCTCAGAGGGCTACCAGCGATTACAGAATTCAGAGACCATGAATCACCTTCGAAGAGGGTTGCCAACGGTCATTCCATTCCATTTACAATTCAGACAATTCCGTATCATATCATTATAACAATTCGAATAACAAATATACTACAAGCAGAGAACACTACCACTCCTTATGTTGTCATTTTAAAAATCTTTCAATTCTTGTAACTAGTAACATTTTGAAAAGTCTCGTTCATTTCTTATCTTTTAGGAAGCACGATAATATCAAAATTATTCTTGGCTGCCTTGGTGATCAGTCAAGAAAGTAAGGATAATTCTGGTATTATTGAGATTCAATTAACAAGTCAGATGATCAGTCAGCTTGTTTAATCCTTGTGCCAACAAACGATAAGATCTTTAATCAAATAAATTACAGAAGCTTGTGCATACTATAGTGAATTAAGAAATCCTTAACATTTCAACCATACAACAATATAAAATAGAACATGCTCACTATAATAAATGAAATTCCCTAACATGCTATACCAACTTTTGTACACTTGTCAAAATCACTTTATATTTCAAATATCAGAAAATAAGCCCTATTACTTTAATGCACAATTTGTTTCACCTATCAAACATATCTTTAAAATTACAACACATATATTATAACTTAAAACTATGCAATACAGACACAAATTTTAACTTAACTATTCAACACACAAAGAACAGTCATCAAAGAAAGATTTTAAGAATCACATTTACTTTCTAAACAATTATTATTTGAAGCAATAAATCACCTTATACTAATAACGAAACAGTCAAAACAACAAGTTAAGATACATATTAGATATATATAAAAACAAAGCATCTGTATACTATCATACTTATAAATAAGATAGACAAGCATTAATTTGCTAACACAAATAGTAAGAAAGCAAACTCACCTACAAAACAATCCTTTAGACGTACCCCACTCACGCAACCTATTGGTCTGGTTTGGTTGTTAAACCATTCTCTGATACCACCTGTGACACCCCGTCGAATACTGTAACTAGACAACATACGACAGAGTGCCCGCCGCAGATGCCTACTGCACCTGTAAGGCTTACTACTGCTTATTTTACAAGTTAACGTTGATTAAATGCAATTAATACACATGTCAAATATAAATTTACAATTAATTATTTAATATAAGATAAATCATGCAACAATCTAGTTCATAAAGGTGGTTAACCACAGTACTCAATGGCTCGCTACTCGTCCTGCTGTCCCGCACTTGATCTGAAATCTGGAACCCACAACCAATTGTGGAAAACATACAAAAAGTACGGAATGAGATAAATAAAATTTATCTCAGTACGGTATTCAGTTCCAGCCACTTGAGTTTTGATTATCATGCGTTGGAACTAAATACACAACTGAGCCAAACAATTTTCAAATCAAATTCATATTTATTTCAAATAAACAGTAAATATAAGATTTCGCTCAGACAATGCAATTATGAAATAAATTCAATACTCTTTAAAATCATTTAAAATTCAAAGTATGACAACTGTCATTTCAATTCCTTGGAAAACAATTAACCGTATGCAACAACTAACATATAAAAACATTCACATCTCATCTCAACTGACATGACAATGTGAAATTAATTAAATCAATGTAATATGCAATGTGAGCTCGGCAATCACTTCCATAACAATTCGAATTTCAAAATATAACAAATGCCGACTCATTTGATTGGACAATTATCTAATATGCAAGTCTGGTTTCTTTTCTCATCCTCAAAGCCAAAAATGTCGCGAGACGCCTTCTGTGAGGCCTACCAACGACCAATTCAATTCATATACCATTCGATCAATAAACATCCAAATATGTACAAGCAAGCTGGGAACACTCACACTCCGGACCATTCTAGACTGGACCTACTGAGTCCCGGTACATAAGCGCTTATTACACGGTGCTTGGTAGGATGGGTCATGACTCCACCTCCAAACATTACGAGTGTCTATCTCAACCACACAAGCTGTACTTACCTCAATCAAATCACATTTCAATCGGATACCATTCAATATGCCACTGTACAATCATGCATCATTTACATTTCACAAAATATTCTCATGAATGAAGATCAATTTATGAATTCAAAATGCATAATAATAATAACATATCACATATAATTAAAACTCAAGTGGAATCCGTACCTTATACCGCAAGCAAAATCCAAAGCGTAAGCAAGCAAGCAAGCAAAATAATTCTACAATAGCTCTGTCAAGTCAGCTGCTCTTAACTCCGACACATAACCACCCAACTCTAAAACAAATACAAATTTCTTTTAAGTTTTAAAACTCAATAAATTTAGTTTTATACTTAGAACGGTCCTTATTTTAATAAGAATTGCCATTATCATCCGATATACTTAACTACAGTCCTTACTTAACATCAGTTTATATTACACCAAAATATTTCTATCACACGTATGAACTAATATCCTTAATCCAGTTTGAACATGCATAAATATTTCATGCTTAAAAGAGTTATAACAAAAATTACATTTAATCTCTAAGAGAAATCAAGCGTTAGGTTGAATCTGATTTTTGCTCAAAGTTATAGAAAGATCATTCTATGCAATAATTAAAAGTTTAAAACAAATTCCAATCCAAACTCATTGTTTTAATTTCCTTTTTACACCCGCTGCCAAAATCCCACGAAAAACTCTTTATTATAGTAAAATCTAAACCATGCATATGTATCTTATATCAACTTAACTATATTTCTTCTAAACACTTCCAATGAACATTAATTATCACCTTATAAATTTATTCCCTAATTTTAAATACACCTGCATGCATGATATGGGTGTTGATCGAGATTTGAGGTCAAACTCTAATCCAAATCCAATATAATCTCTTTTTACAAAATAAACCCTTAAAATCCATAAAAATCAATGTTACCACATAATCAATAATAATCCAATACAATGCATGACATGCAAAAATCTCATTTTTATCCTTTATATACATACATCAATTTATATCAAAATTAAATGCGATACTTAAATTAAAATAATGTCATATGCTTAACTATGCCTATCATGCATAGAATCCCCATATACCAATCATAACAACACGAGTATTTAATCAATCACTAATTCACATTACTCATATCACACATAACAATCAGATTTCGTGAAATTTTCAATAAACCCTAGAAATTCCATTCACATCCAATTTGAAAGAGAATTGTAATTAACTCAAAGGAATTGCAAAATATAGTTATATATCACAAATTCAAGAAAATACTTACTTAATTTCGGCCAAAGACCGATGACGTCAGAAAGAGGGTCGAATTCGCTACTTCTCGATTTCACCGCTTAATTCCCGAAAGAACCTTGCCAGACCACATGAAAATCGATGGAGAGGACCCCAGAGTGCTCCAGGTCGAAGGGCGACCAAAACCGACGAGTTTGCTTCGATTTTCGAAAAACTTCCGTCGAAAAATACGACGAGGAGAGGCCTCCAATCGACGATCCGAAGGTAGATAACGAGAGAGGGTGGTGAGACGAACGCGTGGGTACTTTGATCCGTTGAAACGGTGGAGGAATTGAGAGAATCACATTTGTGGAGGTGGGTTCGGTTTTGGAAGAGAGGAGGCGATTTTTGTTCTCTGTTGGAGCCGAAGGGAAAAGGAGAGAGAGAGAGAGCTGTCTGGTCCACCTTTATTTCTGAAATTTTTTTTTTTTTTTTTTCAAAATAATATCTTATTCAATAAATCAAAGATCAATACTCCTTGCATAAAAACAATTATACAACATACGAAATATAATTAAACTCTTTATAATGCAAATCAGAAATTTAGAAATTTTCGTATTTCTATTTCAGAACGACAGTGAGTATAAAATTTAATTTCATGCAAGAAATTACTCAAAATAAAACCAAGCAAATTCACTGAATTTTATATTAAAAATAAATTCAAAAACAGTAAAAATTCAGGGTATCACACTTGGTTCATGCACTTAATAAAAAATATATTCACGAAGATTTTGTTTTTATTGTTTTGGATAAAATGAGCATATCAAACCAAAATTTGGCATTTTATTTAAACTGTTGGCTTTTATGAATGGCAAAGTAATGCTCCACAAACATACTAAATTCTAAAAATTTAAAATTTTGTAACACACATCTGTTAGGGTCGTTGGAACAAACTTGTTTCGACGACAACTGATATGTTTTTTTCTTTTACTTTTAAAAAGCTTAATTTTATAATTTTTATTATTCAAGAGTAATAGCAAGAGCAACAAGTTCGCATGTTTTAAGTGGCCTAAAATGCATTGTTGAACTGATCAAAAAGTAAAAAAGTTGATGTCTTAATCCACCCTTCAAAACAATAAATAAAGCACACAGCTTTTGTTTAGGCATTTCATATAGACTGAGCGTTTTTTTTTTAAAAAAAAAGAAAATAACAGTTTACATCTTTTCTTTATAATGTGCATTGCTTTGTCATTCATAATGACAAGTTTGGTAATGGCATTTTTAGAATTTAGTATGTTTGTGGAGAAATAGTGGCATAAAACTAATTTTATCAATTCTATAATGGCATAAATTTAATTAGTAATTTAAGAATGACATTTTCCAAATTGATAAAATTCAATGGCATAAAACTAATTAATTATAAATGCGTACAATTTGTCATAATTATAATCTTAAATGGATGAAGAATTATAATCCTATTATAAATAAGCAAATTTAAGCAAAAGTTTCTTAATAAGCAAATTATGTATAGTAAAGAATTATGATCCTAATTTAAGCAAACCATATATTTCATATGTTCCTGAGTGTTGTAATCCTAATTCAAAAATAAATAATAAAGTATTATAATCTTAAAATTTATCGTAAGTTACCTTGTAGGCCACCACCAGTTGCTAGAAGCAAATCAACGTGCAGTTGAAAGCCGTGTAGCCTTCTTGCTTGGAAGCACTCATGTTGTACATACCGCCATTCATTTTCAGAGTTCACCAGCAACTTCATCTGCTGGAACCTTCTTTCAATTATGGTATTAAAATGGGAAATAATTCTCAAATTATAATGACCTTGATAAAATCCCAATGCTGATAAAATTATTTCTTTAATTGATTCATAATCTGTTTGCGAAGTTGCATCCAAACTGAAATAATTTGATAGAATATATGGAGATTGATTAACGAAAATCGGAATGAAAATCATATTTCTGATGGTATTAAGAGTCGAGTGTTTGATAATGATGGGTGATTTTCGAATTCTGACCGCCATGATCTATTTATAACCATTAGTATCGAATTCTGGAAATATGATCCAAACATTTCCGTGGCAATCATATCAAATCGCACTAAAACGCACTGTTAAATCGGACTTAAAATTCAGTTTAGAGCTTGAATCGGCATCCTAAAACCCGATCCAAGCCTTGCCGCCTAAATTAATGATAAAAAACACTAAAAAATTAATGATTAAAAGCATAAAAAACAATAAAAGCGCACTTTATCACAGTAAAAAGCGGGAAAGAGCTTGGATCGGCATTCGGGATGCCGATCCAAGCTCTACCGCTGTAAAGTGCATTATTTTTATTAATATTATAAAATTTATTAATATTATAAAATATTATATTAGTAGTAATTATTTATTAAATCTTATTATTACATTAATAGTCAGTGTTATTAGTTATTATATTAATAATAATTTAATTATTAAATATTATTATTTGTTATTTATTATTAAAGTGCATTATTATTATTATTAATATTATAAAATATTATATTAGTAGTAATTATTTATTAAATCTTATTATTACATTAATGGTAAGTGTTATTAGTTATTATATTAGTAGTAATTTAATTATTAAATATTATTATTTATTATTTATTATTGTTATTAATTATTAATATTATTATTAATTGTTATTATTATTAAAGTGCATTATTATTATTATTAATATTATAAAATATTATATTAGTAGTAATTATTTATTAAATCTTATTATTACATTAATGGTAAGTGTTATTAGTTATTATATTAGTAGTAATTTAATTATTAAATATTATTATTTATTATTTATTATTTTTATTAGTTATTAATATTATTATTAATTGTTATTATTATTAAAGTGCATTATTATTATTATTAATATTATAAAATATTATATTAGTAGTAATTATTTATTAAATCTTATTATTACATTAATGGTAAGTGTTATTAGTTATTATATTAGTAATAATTTAATTATTAAATGTTATTATTTATTATTTATTATTGTTATTACTTATTAATATTATTATTAATTGTTATTAGTTATTAAGTTATTATCTTACCTCTATCCCGCCAAAAGCTCCTTTTGACAATATCAAATCAAACTTTCATCACAGTAAAATACACTATTTTCAAATCTACTTTGGAAAATATCAAATCAGACTTTATTACTGAAGTAAGAAATCGCCAGATAGTAAATACACTATTTTACAAAGTGGGATGAGAGTCTGCTAATTTATATTAGTGAAGTAAGGAATCACCAGTTAAAACAGAGAAAAAGGGAAAGAAAAAAAAATACCGTTAAAAAAATAAGACTAAAATAAATTTGTTAAACTTGATTAATGGACCATTTATTATTATTGCACCATTTTATTATTAATGCATGATAAAAAAGTAAGAATCTTCTATTTATTATTAATACATAGATGGCCAGCTGACCTCTGCAAAAGGACAGGCGTGGTCTGATAAAGTCTGAAAAAATATACTGATGTCAATCTGACCTCTGCAAAAGGACAGGCGTGGTCTGATAAAGTCTCAAAAAGTATACTGATGGTCATGTGCTCTCTGCAAATGGACAGGCGTGGTCTGACAAAGTCTGAAAAGGTATACTGTTGGTCAGCTGACCTCTGCAAAAGGACAGGCGTGGTCTGATAAAGTCTGAAAAAGTATACTTATGCACATCTGACCTCCGCAAAAGAACAGGCGTGGTCTGATAAAGTATCACGTGAAATTTATTTTTTATTGTGTAATTTTAAGTCTAAAATGGTCTATAAAAGTACCTTTCATCAACCAGAATATGCAACACCCACTCAATCCTTCTTCCTAAAAAATTGACTGTCATGGAGAAAGAAAATAGTTCTAACTCAAATAGTAAGCCAAAGTACCCAATTGACCTCATGTTTAATGAGTACTGGCCATGTTTCCACCATTCCATACCCAATAGAGATGAAATGAAAAAAGAAGATTATTCTACAATATGTCGGCAATGTTATAAAACTGTCAAATACAATATCAAGGAAGACACGGCCGGGATCCGCTTAAAAGAACACTACGAGTAGACGAGAAAAGAGAAAGGAAGGAGTACCTCGAGCAAAAAGCGCGGGAACACGAAGAAAATCTAACCCGATCCCCGAAAAAACACCAACAGAGAAACCATATTCAGCACAAAAAACACATCGGATCATTTACGAAAAAATCTACAACTTTCGTGGAGACCACACAATCACATGTACATTGTGTGGTCAAATTTTCAATTACAAAGAGACCATTTTGCGTGACCACTACGATGACCACAACATCGTGCTGAGGATGAGAAACGAGCAGCAAAATGGAAAGAGAAAGAGGAGGCGGATAAAAGGATGAAAATGACACTTAAGGCTAGCGAAGAGAGACAAAAGTTGAAGGAAGAAAAAATTGGAAAAAAAATCTTGGAGTGCCTAAGAGAGCAAAAGAAGAGAGATGAACAAAGAAGAATTGCAACAGCTAAAATGGCAGAGATAGAACAACAAGAAGCTGATGCGGCTTTCTGGAATCAAGCCGCTCAATTCGCTGACAACGCTGCTGTGAGTCAGCAAACTGATGCAGCTTTCTGGAACGAAGCCGCTCAATTCACTGAAAACACAGGTGTGAGTGAACAATGACAAAATGAAGATGAAGATGAAGACCCATGGTGGGATGAAATTCTACAATATGCGGACAGTCAAAATATCTAAATAGTTTGTTTTTTAGGTGGTTTGTTTTTAAGTTGCAACTGAGTCATTTGTTTTTTAAGTAATTTTTTTTTATTTCGTGTGTTACTTATTATGGTTATAAAACTTAGTTGTTCTTCTAATGGTGTGCATTTTTTAATTATGAATTGCTTTGCATATTAATTTCGAATACAAATCATAAAAAAATTAATAAAAATAAATGGACAAAATAACATACTTCAATAATATAAAGCAAACATTACAAGTGACGACCGTCACACAAACTTATTTCACTAATAATGATCATAATAAGATACCGATGACACAAACATAGTACTATTCCATTTAGCGAAGATGGACAATATTTTCAGCTGCGGGATGATTTTCAAAACCAGGTGGAACTGCTGACTGGTGACGCAACCATGACCCTCCAAGATCAAAATCTCAATTCCTCTTAACCAAATCTGTAAAAAATTTGGAGCTCCTAACATGATATTCATTTTCTTCTAATTTCTTAACTTTAAATTTTTCACCATGATATTGAAACATTAATGCAAAAAGCAATCGTCGTTCGCTCGTCCGCTCATCTCCGACCAAACTAACACCGGAAGAGACGCAGCTTGGCTTAGAACCCATTTGCTTAAAATTTCAAAATTAAAACTCCATTAGCAAATTAGGATCGGCATCCCGGATGCCGATCCTACACCGCCATTTTTAAAATTTCAAATTTTTTACGATTAATCTCAAAATTCGAGTGAACAGAAAAGTTATTATTAATTTTTTTGGCTATTTTGAACCTTCGTAATTATTAAGGCCTATCTACAATTGTACTGAGCTGTCTAAACAAATTAAACTGGATTTGTCCAATTTTTTTATGCAAGTTTTGAGAAGTAAATTCTGTTTTGAGATCATTGTACTCGAACACTTTTAGATTGCATATAATATTTTTTTATTAGTACTTTTAATAATATTATTATTACTATTATTAGTACTTTTATATATTATTTTATATTTTGATAATTTTTCTGCTGGGTTTTTTATCTAACCTATCCCAACTTGTTTCGTAAAATGAACAAAGAAAAGGTCTGCTAAAATAATGTGAAGTACTGCTTTAGTATGAGATTAAAAGACATGTCCCCCCTCCCCCCAATTACTGGCATTAACGACATTTGACTTGCAAATGTATATATATAAGCAAACATGTATATACACTACCACAAAAACAGTAATATACACCGGTTTTAAAATTGCATTAGCACCAGTTTAGCAAACGGTGCATATGGTAGGGGGTGTAAATGAAAACAAGAACCGGTGCAAACGAGCAGGTGCTAATAAGAGCATAACACCGGTTCTCATTAATAATAGGTGCTAATTTAGCATCGGGTTTGCTGTAATAACAGATGCTAATGGAAAGCTTTAGCACCAGTTTTGTAAAACAACCAGTGCAGAGTACAAAAGAAACTTAGCTCCGATTTTCACTAAAAATCGGTACAGATTTATTATAATTTTTTGAAACGACAAACCTTTTTATGTGGCTAGCCCATGTTGCTAACCATATCAGATTTGACAAAATCACACACATTTCATATTTGACAAAATCACACAATCAGGTTAGCAACATCACACAATTTACATCACATTTCAATGAAACAAATACTATGCATCCACAAATTCAATCAGATAATTAATTCAACAACAAACAAATTAACTAAAATTAAAACTTGTCATAACATGATATCCAACCATGATGATGGCACATAGTACAATCACAAAATCATGCATTCACATAGTATATCATATCCACATGTTATCCATCCCTTTGCAGAACCATTTTTTCCCAACCCACATGTTAAGAAACATGCATATACATAGCTCAAAAGCAAACATCTCAAAAAACATACCTAAGCTAGCTAGTTCCTGTATTACCTAAGCTATTATATATCCACTCTTGAGGTAGCCATTCACACATAGCTTCTTTCTCTTGTCCTTTCATGTAACCTGCCTAATACCAAACACAACCATCCATCAAAATAGTTATTGAAATAATCAGAAATATAAACCATTCATTATCCTTAATCAAACTAAATCAGAGACTTAACCACAAGCAATATGGTAATTGCAACATTTTTTTTAAAGTACCCTTGATTATTTAACAAAACCGATTAATCTTATCATAGCATCAGATTTTGCCAAACCAATCACTCTCTTTAGAAAATTACTCTAACAGCTCCATTAAAGTATTAATAAGTTATTAAACCAAATATCCTAGTTGTAACCCTTGATTTAATAAACCCTCTAGCTTAACAGAACTGTTGTAAATTCAAATTCTAGTCACTCATATACTAACAAATATGTCGGCCAGTGAGCCTCAACCTCTGATAACAGATTTCATATTTCCCATCCTTCCTCCTTGTCAATTAACCAATAACAGAATCAATTAACTAATTACAACCTCACTTAACAAAACCAATAACTAATTAATCAAAGAACTCTCTAATCAATTCAGTTATTATTCAAACACAGTCTAATCAATTCAAATATCAATACCAAACACAACCAACCATCAGCCAAACATAGTCTAATTAATTCAGTTATTATTCAAACCACTAATCAAAATTATTCAAACACAGAATTAGAAAGACCAACCTGGAATTTTTAAGGAGCTACGCGATCATACCAATCAAATAATTTTTCTCATGAACTCGACGAACATCTTTCTAACCTCATCGATTTGGTTATCAAGATACTGAGCTGGGCCTGGTGGAAGAACTTGCATGCATTTAATGAATATATATTCAAATAAAGAAGAAAACAGATTCTATTATAACAAACACCAAGATGCAGTAGGTAGCAAATTAAAATCATAAGATCAAAATGAAATCCTATAAGTTAGATTGAACAAGGTGATTTCAGAAATGAGAAAAGCATAAAAGAAAAATTGATTTTCGTACCGAAGGCAAATTGCTTGAAGCGTGGTACAGGTTTATTATATTAACCATCGATCTCATAACATAATAACCACACTGATTTCCATCTAGTTGTGTTGGACTCTAAAAGAAAGAAATAAAACAACTTTAAGAATTAGTCATTTTGCCAATATATATGAAAGAGGAAATTTTCAGAAAAGAATGTACCTCTGATGTAGTCTAAATAATTTTTAGAATAGTCACTTTGCCAATATATAAAACTATTCCACCAATACTCAGATCATAAGACTTAATTGAAAAAAAAAAGAAAATTACTCATATCTGATGTAGTCTAACTAAATTTGATGAAGTCTAAGTTGTATACCTTAATTTTGACTCAATGGAATCTCGTGCCGTGCTTGTTCTTATTCTGTTGCATCCAATAATGTCGTAGGGCTCTGCAAGACAAATAAAAAAAAAATAAAGTGAGTCTAATTTTAATTATAGTATACAAGCGTGTAGGTGTTGGGTAGAATGGAAATACTTACGTATCAAGTGCCGTCTTGATTTCTAAATTCGGGGCATCTTCAGGATTTAGAGAATCAATAACGTAAACAGTTGGTCCTGAGATTTGGATAATGAGAAGTACCCAATGAACCCTTGATGGTAAACAGTTGGTCCTGAGATTTGGATAATGAGATAACAGTAATTAGGAAGTAGTTAAGTACATTAAACTTTAAAAGGTAGTACTCTAACCCTTGATGGTATGGCAAAAAAATGAAGCAGGATGCTTCTTTGACACTCAAGAGAAAATCTGCGATGTATCTCGACGTTCCATCGAAATCCACCTCTGTATTTTTTACTACACACTTTTCTGGATCCATAAACAAGATGTTTGTAAAACCAACACTCTTACAAACATCTGCTGGTAACTTGCATGCATGTATATATATCTCATACTTATTTGTCAAATTAATGTAAATATAAGAAATGATAAGTTAGGATCCTTACATGCAGAAAATTTTCAGGATCGAGACATTAACCCACTCTTTCCTCAGTACCTCCAGGATGTCGACCAAGTTGACCTTCAATATACCCTCATGATTGAATTCAGAAAATGCAACATCAAATACATATTCGTCGGGGGGTTGGGCCATCAACACGTTGTACAGTAAGTTGCATTGATTGCCAAGCCTCTGCAAATAGATATCGGCGAGCAGAGGTTCGCGACCATTATCTGACATCGCACTTGACACCTTATGAGGAGGTTTTGATGGTGTGATATCCTTCAATTAAAAATATTAGTCTTGCATACAACACATAATGTATAGAAAAAAATAGATACAGAAAAGAGCAAGAAATATTAGTCTTGCACACCTAATACACTGGTTTGTGTTGCTTCTGATTCGGGGAATATAATTTGTGTATACTAAAAGTTACAATTGCAGAACCAACAACCATTAACTCAAGGATAAATTAAGAAAACAAAAAGAACGAGATAAGCTGAAAAAACACAGCAAATAATCTCCCTACAACAAGTATCAATCTACTATGCATCCAAAATCATGCATACATATATAATTAAACTACAAAACTAACTTGGTGAATAAATGATACCTTCTCGCACAGCTCAACGAGGCTTGCATGCCACCTCAGGTAATTCCCCATAAGTTCACCTAGCCGATCTATCCTGTCACTCAGTGGGAAAGGCACAGTCCATCTACGGTAGCCGTCAAGGACGTTGTCGACATTAATCTTAACCTGACCAGGCTCGAGGGGTTCATGGTGTACTTTATCCCCGACCTTAGATGGAATAATCATCCCACATGCTACCAATGTCCGTTCCCCTGACTCAGAGAGGAGGAAGAGATTGCATGGTGTGTCCACTTAAAAGAAAGAGTAATAGAAACATAATCAATCACTAATCCTCATCACTTGAAATATGAATGAGTTTATAAATAAAGAAACATATCAGGGGCATTCCTTGTACTTTTATCCTAATTATAAATAGGAATTACTGAGTTGTGTCTAGAGACATCTTGTGAATTTTGGGACCTGGTGTCATCTGCTTTGGTCACTACCAAACAAGTGAAAAAAAAGTGCCAAACAGGGAATTATAAACAGTAAGTACTTTTATGGCACTACCAAACAGTAAGTACTTTTATCCTAATTCAGAAATTTGGTCACTACCAAACAAGTGAAAAAAAAGTGTAAATAAGATAATAATAAAGCACGCTCCCTAGCTTCTCCTATTAATAAATAAACTCCTATTCACAAACAGGGACTACATAATTTTGTAGATTGTGTCCAACAGGGAGTTGTAAGACTAAGAAATATAGAAAATTTTGCTCGGAGACAGTAGCACTTCAAACCTGAATATTGTGAAGCGGATGTTTAGCTAGATTGTTTGAGTTTACCTGAGTTGGAAATTGAAACTCCTGCCCCATCTCTACCTCCAACATTGGTATGTTCAACTGTGCAAACAAGTTCTGAAACTTGAGTTCCCTTCGGGCCTCGGTCATTGCTTCTCTTTTTTCAAGTTCTGCCTTGTTGATGCAATCATTGTGACATGTACACTTCTTCGCTCTCCTGTACACGCTAGTGCTGGTAGACCACCCAGAACATCCACGCAGTCTCCCCAAATGATATGGCTTTCCAGTTACAGCACTTAAGATCTCCTTTCATGCAATTGAACACTAACTACCTGATGCAGCCATCGACTCCTATCACAAAAGGAAATCAACAAATTAAGATAGCATAACATATTTAAGGAATGAGAAGGATTCAATGGCTGTTGATGCTGATGTGGATATCAAAGCAAAATAGGTAACTAATTTGACTCTTCTGATATCCAAACTACTTTGAAGTTTATATTTCATAAGGCAATGAACATACCACTCGCTTTAGGAGCTCTCGAGTCGCCTCATTTGGGATAAAGTAACGACCATCTTCTGTCTTTATGGCCCTTGCCATCAACCACTTAAAGACCCTCTTGTCAAATTCCAAGGTGATGCCTTGGGAGTCTACACACGATGAAAGGACTGCAGTTGCCGACCAATTTTTCACCGCTGTTTTATACCCCCCCCTCCGCTCCGAGTCTGTGATGATGTGTGTAAGTCATCGCCGCTTTTTTCCCTTGTAGACTCTTCTCCTAATGACAAAATGCAAGGAGTTAATACACTGTTCGACAGTATCATTACACGATAATTTATAAAATAGAAGGGAGTTGTTTAATACCTTGAACTCCTCAGTTTCACACTGCCTTTTGAACTCTTCCCATTCCGCCTCTGTGATATTATAATAATCACATGGATTTTTTGGATTTTCAGGATCTGCTTCTTTGATGTATATTTTCCTCAACTTGGTTTTCTAACCCTTCCAACGCTCACCCATTGTTGAAATCAACTTCTTCTTCACTATTTTATTATCCTCAATGTTCCAATATTCCTAAAAGAAGCCCAAAGAATCATAATTAGGATTCACATTTTTAATCTCTTCTATTTACTTAAATAGAATTGCATAACTGATTCACATTTTTAATCTCTTCTATTTACTTATATAAAATTACAAAACTGATCAAGCATTAATATGTATCAACCTATTTAAAGTACCATGCAACAGATATTGTCTCGAAGTATTTAAACTAAAGTAGAATATTCCAATTTTAGCACTTTACCTTCACCGTCTTCCAGAGCAATTCTTTTAGCTCTTTTGGAACAAGGTGCCACGAAGTATATGTTATCTTCACATGTTCCTTCACCAAGAAAGCATAGTAGCTCGAGAACTTTGAGGCATTGTCACCTTTTGGCACACCTTCAATATCAAACTCAATGGTCTTTTCCAGATTCTTCTGAGTTCTTAACTTCATACAAGTTGTTCTTGATCTTCTCGAAGGCTTTGACACAGATCCATCCAATGACATCACTGTTGTCGAATGGACCGGCGAGGACATGGCTGTCAATTAATTCAAACGCAAGCAACTATATAAGCACAAACACATTCAGACAAGTAATTGATGAAAAAACCAAATAATAAAGGAAGAAAAAAATGTAGTGCACAATCCAATTAAAGCAATCATAATCTTCTTTCTAAGGCCAGACAAGCTGCCAATATAATCATACTCAATGTTTAATAAATGTTAACTACTTAATAAAAATAAATTTAGTGAAAATTAAGCAAGGAGCAACAAACATACGTAATGTCCTATGCAACTGTTATGCATAGAGTCGAATGTTTACTAGAAGCAGATCAATTAGTTTGGTAATTGGTACACACCTTACTCAAAGTTTAAAATGTTACAGAAGCTGAGGACATCATGCAAAAAGATGCACTTATTGACCGTAATGGAAAGCAGGAGATGATGTGTTTATAGGTTGGGAGGCTTGACCCTGTCTTACCCATAAAAAAAGGAGTGTTCATAAGGGAAAAATAATATGAGATAGAGAAAAAGAAAAAGAAAAATAAATTAGATGACTGCCACACTGAGACACAAAATGGCTTGTGAATGTTTTATTGGAAGGATACATTCTCAAAATTTTACAGAAAAAGGCTTAGAGATATGCTCACAGGCCACAGCTCACTAGTAGATGGTTAGAATAGCAAATAGAGATACAATTACAGGAGCAAAAACTAATTACTGCATATATATGATTCATGGTATTGGTACAGTAAGTGTGGTAAACACTTAATTCTTATTGGAGAAAAGTCCATAGTGTTGAACCCAAAAATATTATCATAGTTACCGGACAACGATACAGGAATTTTCGAGTCTGCTACGAGCAAATGAATGGAGTCATAAATTTCCAAACTACTCTGAGAATTATCCCGAATAAATCGGGAGGAGATATTTTTAATATCATGGCAAAATAAATAGTTCTAAAATCTCAGTGATTATGTTGGTGCTAATATTAATATGAAAAATAAAATCATATTAATTTAGCATGGGATATACATTTTCGAAGCCATGGAAAACACGATCCATATCTCTGAGTATAATAAAGAAATAATAATAATTATATAATTTCATGTATATTTATATATATGGAATTCATTTCATGTATATTTATATATGGAGTTATATGATTATCGCATGGTTATCGAAATACATCAAGATATATGCATCAAGATTCGTGCCACAACTATTCCATGATTAAACAGTAATTTGATGCTCTAGCCCATTTTGTTACGGCCCAACCCACAGCAAAAAAAAAAAAGAAAGAAAAAGGGCCCATCATAAATAAAAAAGAGAAGAAATGGCGGCCCAAAAAATGACTCGGCCCAAACATCTCATCCCTTCATCCTCCCTTTCTCTTCCGACTGTTTCCACCTCTGACGCGCGCCATGACGCACACGGCTTCATCTCTGACGAATGCCGTGACGCAACACTCTCTCTCTCGAATTCAATGCTTAGTCGTGCCCTCCTTCCGTTTTTCACGCTGACACCAGCAGGTGAGGCTCCTCGTTCACACTGTCTCCCCTCTCGCCTATCTGCTGAAGCACGAAGCCAAGCTTTCACACAGCGCCTTAGTTCGTCTCTCTGACATGCACTGACAAAGCTGAAGGAATCTCGCGCAATTAATAAAGCATGGTAGAAAATAAGGCAGGCTTTATAATGAAATCAACTCCTTACTCTCCAGTGAATTCGAGATGGAGGTGGCTCAATTGCATAGCAACTATCAACTCGAGAATGGCTAAATTGAGGGAAATGAAACAAAATTGGTTCGATCCTATGGTTAGGCAGCAACTAAGGAGTGCTTGTGATGATATTTGAGTGATCAATTTGAAGAAGTGATGGGTCAGATTTTGAAATTGAAGAACCTCCATGGGTCAGCACTCAATTTGATTGAGTTCAAATCAGAACTTGTTATTAAACAATAGTGATGGTGTGTGTGAGCCATTAAGTTGATGGAATGAAATTAAAGGAACCATGAAGCAGCTGTGGTCGGATTGAATTCAGATGAGGAGTTGAAGAACAATGTTGAGGACAGATTGGTGCACCATAATCGTGTCACATTAAACTGTTCTTGCAAGAGTCATGTAATAATCCATCAAACGCCCAAAGCAACTGCTTTTAGACTTGATTTCAGTAATATATCATAAGAAAATGGAACTGGAGATGACAAGTTAAAAAGAAAAATTGAGTAGTGAGAAGATGGAATCAATGTTGTTGAAGATTAAAGCAAAAAAAATGCTAAGAGGGATAGTGTTTCACTGGTGGCACCAATGAAAAGGCACGATTAGTGAGAACACAATTGATGAGATGTGAGCAGTAGGGCTCTGTGTAAGGGATGAGATGCACCAGGGGTAAAACTGTCCAGCAGCTCTAAACTCCACATAATTGGTGCCATCCCTTGGTTCTCCTATAAATACAACATCTCAGAAGCTATGCAAAGGAGGACAACTAAGTTCACAAGTGCATATTCAGAATCAAGAAATTGCACAAGTCACACACGCTGCCATTGGGAAGAAGAGAGTAATTAGGCTAGGATAGCTACTTAACAAAAAAAAACAACAGAAAAAAGAGTGTTTTAGTAGAAGCATTAGCTTCATTTTTCACTTGTAACAAAGCTGTTTATACTTCTCTACTGAGCGTCAAAGGAGCGCTCCCATGTTCGAGAACCAACTGTCTACCGCACCTAGGAAGGCCAAGGGGCGTCCGACTTAGGTAGCACCCGTGCACATAAGATTTTCAACGCCCACAAACCCAAGGGTCTGGAGTTTACATATGATATTTTGAATGCTTCGGGTGAGAGCCGAACCGTCACTTTAACATCTGACTAGCATCCAGATGAAGTTTTGGACATTTCAGGTGGCAGCTGAACTGTTCACCGAACGTCTGATTAGCAATCAGATTCCCTGTAACATTTCGAATAACAATCGAACTATTGTTTGGTATCTTGGCTAGATACCAGGTATCACCTCAGTACTTCGAATGAGGATCGAATCGTTACTCAATATCTGATTGGCAAACGGACGTCACTTCAACGCTTCGAGTAATAATCATATCATCTGTCTGATATTCTGGCTGGATACCAGGTATCATCTCAGTGCTCAATTATGATCGAATCGTCTGCAGAATATCTGACTGGCAACCAGATGTCACTTTTGAACGCTTCGAATATAATCGGACCAATTGTTTGGTACCTTGGCTGGATACTAGGTATCACCTCAATACTCCGAGTGATAGGCGAATCGTCACTTAACACCTGGCTAGCAACCAGGAGTCTTCGTTTCAGGTGGCAGCTGAATCGATTTCTTGATATTTGACATGCAATCAGATGCCCTGTCGACACCTCAAGCTACAATCGGATAATATGTCTGATATCCTGGCTGGATACCAGGTATCACTTCAGTGCTTCGAATGATGACTGAACCGTCTACCCAGTATCTGAACGGCAATCAAATATCTCTTGAACTCTCCGGATAACAATCGGATCATCTGTTTGATGTTCTGGCTGGCTACCAGATATCACCTCAGTATTTCGAATGGAGATCGGATCGTCACTTAACGTCTGACTGGCAACCAGATGTCTTAACGATTCGAGTGGCAGTCGAATCATTCACCTGATGTCTTGGCTAGAAGCTGAGTATCATTTTAATGAAAGGAAACCGAACATCGCCAAATGTCACTGCAACGTTTCGGGAACAAACCGAATCGTCTATTGAACATCGCCAAATGTCATTTTCAACTGTCGCCAAACCGTATACTTAACGTTTTGGTCAGGAACCAGACGTCATTTCAACGCTTTATGCCCATTGAACGAGCGTCAACCCGCTCCCGGGAAAGGCCAAGGGGCAGCCGACTCGGGTCGCACCCGCGCGCATATGATTTCAACGCCCATAAATCCAGGGGGTCCGGCGTCTACCATTAACGTCCACAAGCCTAAGGGCCCGACGTCAACTCAATAAAAATACCCTCAGCACTGTATCAACCTAATCTAACGATCTGATCAAGAGTCAGACGTCACTTTCAGACACCCTCGACAGAAGTCAAAAGGGAGTCTAAGAAACCCGCTTTGGGTAACCTAATCTAACGATCTGATCAAGAGTCAGACGTCACTTTCAGACACCCTCGACATAAGTCAAAAGGGAGTCTAAGAAACCCGCTTTGGGTAACCTAATCTAACGATCTGATCAAGAGTCAGACGTCACTTTCAGACACCCTCGACAGAAGTCAAAAGGGAGTCTAAGAAATCCGCTTCAGGAAATCCATACCTTAAAAACACAGAATTCAAACTAAAGAGTCTAAACTCGGAAAACGAGAAGATCACAAGCGTCCAGCGATGACAGTCAACCGAAACCTCTACAAGTCAAGAACTCCAAAGACTGTTGTCCCCTACAACACAAAGTCTACAAAAAAAATATATATATATAATAATATAATACACTAACTCTGCATGATAGTAGCAATAATAATAATAATAATAATAATAATAAGATAATAAATAAATTCATGGTAGGACCGCTAATTGTATATTTACAATTTCCTAGCAGCTCACGACGCACAATCCTTTGATTTTCCCGATCTAGAGGTGCTCTTGACCATGTTGGAGGTAATTAACAGTAGGGGCTTGCGCCTACTGGAAAAAAAGGACCCATTCAAATAATAAACTCTCGTGGGAGCTCAAGACCGTGCAGTTACCCCTCTTCGGGGTGGTATCGGTATCGGCCTCTTGAGGCCCGCGAGGGGTATCTGATCCGCATTCTTTTTGCCCCTAAATCCGAGACCGGATTTCTTCGTTTCTTTTTTATCCGAGGGCCGTGAAAAAGTACGAGACACATAGTTACAAGCAATGCAATATTTAATATGAAGCCAAAATCTTTTCATATATTTACTGTAGCAACATATATATATGATCATTACAATTAGTACTACAAATAACAACCATAATCAGGGACATGAATCCAGTGATAATTGCACATTAATTAATTGAAACAACATCTTAATCCAATTGAATACTTCTCTGATTTAAAACAAAAAAGAAGCAACAATACAAAGATGTAATTTAATGCAAATAACAACTCCTTATCTTCATTGAAGCACGTTCCACATATGGCTTTTAATCAAGACCTGAAGCAACATTAACAACAGTTAAATCAAGCATAATTGGGAAGTGAACAAGGCATAATTGGAAATTTTTTTAATCAATAACTTAAATCAAGAAATTATATTTGCCGAAAGTGAACAAGGGGCATAATTGGAATCTTTTAAAATAAAATGAATTGTTGTAGCTGCTTTCTCATCTCCTCTTAAGACTTGTCCCTGGAAAATCACATTAAGAGAGGCGACAAATTAAAGATTAGTACTATTGTTTGCTGCATACAATAAAGTACCAAGACAAATCAAATATGAAAAGTTTATTTATATATTGCTCCAAATTATTGACTCACATTAATTAATTATGTAGTTTTCTTCCTCTTCTTCGATTTTTGCGGTTCGATTTCTACCCATGAACCTTCCCCGTGACCTGCCAAATGATTTGCGTTGTCATTATCATCAATTGGTAGTGGTTCGATGCCAGTAGAGAACGGAGGTATTTCATCAAATTGATCATATTCTTCCTCGTCCACGACATTTCCAACCCCAACAATCCGTCTTTTTCCAGGAAGTACAATGTGCCGTTTTTTATCGGCCGGATCAACAATATAAAAAACTTGCATTGCTTGTCTATTTGCTAGTATGAAAGGGTCATCCTCATAACCTAATTTGTTAAAATCAACAGATATGAAACCGTGTTTGTCTCTTTTGACTCCTCCTTGGTCATTCTTGATCCATTTACACAAAAATAACGGCATCTTGAATTTTGTGTAATCTAGTTCCCAGATCTCCTCAATCCACTCGTAATACGACATTGATTCACTTCCATGATCTCCATATAATGCTACTATAGTGACTCCACTATTTTGCACGGTGCTTTTACCATCTTGTTGCTTTGTATACCAAGTAAATTCATTCATGTCGTACCCTTGGTAAGTGCAAACTGTCGATCCGGGACCGTCAGCTAGACATTGCAAAGTTTCACTTACTGTGTCTGATGACTGGGATTTTACTCTTAGTTGGAACCATTCTGCAAACTTTAATTCATGCTCCCGAGCGATATGTTGTTCATCTCTCAAAGGATTTTGTGCTCGCAACTCAGCCATGTGCTCATCCACATAAGGCGCCACAACAACGAGGTGTTTTAGAACTTTCAAATGTGCTTTTTCTCACATTACAAGCCCCGGTATAAGTATTACAATTATACCATGACCTTCAAGTCTGCCCTCATGTCGAGACTTGGGAAGCCCAACGGGTTCAATTCCTTCTAGATAATCAATGTAGAATTCAATAACCTCTTCACCGATATATCCTTCAACTATGCTTCATTCAGGTTGAGATCGGCTTCGAACTAACCCTTTCAATTGACCCATCTGTAAGACTAGTGACCGTTAATTGGTAATCCAAGTCCTTAATCTGTTTGATTAATCATGATTAGTCTTAATCATAAATTATATTATCAAGAAATTAAATAATTTAATTTAATAACAGTAAAGTTTGATGGGATCTCTGATTTGAAAACATAGAAATATTCTATGAAAACTCTGGATATTTTCTGTATAATTGCCACAATAATCCGACTTCTGATTTGATCAAATTAATTTGATTAATGAAATAGCTAATTTACAAAAAATGACTGTCAGAAAGTTATTGCACAAAGGGTCACATGGAAAGCGCCACACAGGATCCGAAAGCGTTTTAATAAAAAAAATTTGAGACGAAAGGAGCTCTCTCCTTCCGCCTCGTCTCCTCTTCTGACTTGGCGAATTTCTCGCGTCTCTCTTTCTTTTTGAGCCTTGGTGGCATGGCTTCCCCTCTGTGTGTGTGTGCGTGCTGCGATGTGAATGGTTGAGTGTAAGGCTGCCTCTGGCTTGCCCAACCAGAGATTGGCACCTCTCGATGTGATGTTGTGTTGGCACGAGGAGGCCATCTCCTCTCCCCGTCGATCGATGGCGGCTGTTAAGCCGAAATTGGGAGCCTTGTAGTGACTTTCCCTCTTCTAGACTTCATCTCTTTCTTTTCTCTCTCTTGACTACCGTATGAGGTAAATTCTATTTAAAAGGGATTTGAGTTAGGGTTTAATTGGGGCAAAATTATCGAGGAAGAGAGGAAGAGGAAGCTCAGGGAGGTAGTATTTTTCTAATCCCTATCGATTTCTTTGAGTTAATTAGTTGAATTTGGTTTTGTTCTAAACCGTAAGTTGTTTCTGTTAGGGCACAATAGTGCATGGAATTGGCTCTTTTCTTGATTAGCTTGACTCTGGTACTTGCTTTGGTTGTGTTGGAATTTCTGAGGAGGAATTCTCGTAGCTCAGAGGAAGGTATAAACTTTACTTTAACTTAAGTAATTTGCTTAATTACTTAGGAGTGCTAATTGCATTCAATTGATTATGCTGCGTGATTGAATGAGTATGGCCCTGTCATGAGAGCAAATATCAACTGTGTATAAGTGTATATATTTATCTGTTGGTATAAGCTTAAGGTTTATATTAATTGCTTAATGAGTCTGTTAAGTAGACTTGTGAGGTGAGAGAAATCAAACTGAGGATGGAATTGTTGCTTAGTCATGCTTAACATCTGATAAATACATGACATCTGAGGAATAGTAGGCATTTGTAAGTGTATATCATCTGTTAAAGGTCAATTGCAAAATTAGTAAAGGTTATCTAAAGCATTTTATGCATATAGATGGATATCTCATCTGTTCTAGCTGTGTAATACATGAAAATCATGTAAGTCTAGCTTCTGTTAACTGTGATATGTGTTTAACTGATGAAATCATGCTTATTCCTAGTTTTATGAAGTTTATAAGATGCATCTAAGTGCTGGCAGTATCATAGTATGCATAATAGTGCATTTATATCACAACAGTGTTGATACTGTTCTTTATAGTTTGATAAATTGAAAAGTTTGTATATGGTGTACATGCAGTGATTAATTAAAGTCTATGGTTTCATGTAGAAGTTGTTAGCTGTGTGTATAGACTCATGTAAGGTTGCAAATGTTATTTGGTTAAGTTCTGTCATAGATATTTATAATTCATAATCAACATATGCATATTTCTATGTATTATCAGAGTAGTCAAAGTAAAACTGTGCATATTAGGTGTGCATTCATGCTTGGGATTAGTCATTCTGTGTTGTGTGGTGCTATGAGACTATGTTCAAATATGACAAAGGCAAATTGGGATTTCAATGGCAGTGATCTTTGTAATTTCATGCATATTTGGCATTTAAGGACTGTTTGGTTGCTGTCAAGTGTTAATCGATGAATTTCATGTTTAATCATGTAGTTTGAGGTTTATTATAGAGGAAATCAAAATTAATCCATGCATATTTAGGTTATTTCTGTGTAATAGTGCATTTTCATAATAAAATCGTAAAATCTGCACATTGATCATGGTTAAAAGTCATGTAGGGCATATAGTTGTGTTTGTGGAAGTGTTATAGAGGTGTTTGTGCTATGGTACCAGTCACTGGTACATCAAACGCAAGTCTGGTATTTCTCTGGTGTGTTATGGTGTGCTCAGGGATGATTTTGTAGGGAAAAGTATGTTCTAGGGACTTTTATGCAAAAACTAAGGGTCTGGAATTTATTCTGGGCTTTTGTGCAATTCTGGTGTTGTCGAATGGTAATTTGGATGCGGATTGGATTAATGGATCGGATTTGAATCCGATTTACTTGTGTCGGACCCATTACGGATTGAACCAGTCAGCCGGGTTAGGCTGACTGGGTTTGACCGAGTGCTGTGTTGGATTTTTGGGCCGGATTTCTATTCTGGGCCGAAGGAAGGAAAAAAAATAGTGGCTGGGCCGGAATTTTATTTCGACAAGCTTGCTTCTATGTGGGCTTAGTTTCTGTGTGGGTTTGATTTTCTGACGGGCTTTTAAATTAAGTTAGACTTTCAGATTTCGTTGGAGTCTAATTAATCGCGAATCTATTGAGCTTGATTATTGTCGGATTATTTACGGGAAATGATGAAAATATGTCTGAATAAATGAATGGATATTGTGGCAATAAAAGGAAAATAAATCAGACTATCTGATCCCAAACCAAACAATCAATTACTGCTATGTTTTATTTAAATTTGATTTGTTACTTGCTATTATATGATTTCTGTTATTTAATGTTGCTTAATTTAAATAAATTATGTTTGTATATGTTGTCCCTAACGAAAGGCCTAGAGGGGGGTGAATAGGCACAATTTCAATTTCCTAAACCGCTATGGTCAATTTTTGGTTCAATTCAAGTTTGGTCTAATCACACAATACAAGCAAGTAAAGAGAAGAGATAAAGAGTTGACACGCGATATATTACGGAGTTCCGACCCGCTAGAAAAGACTAGCCTTAGTCGTACGTCTCCGGGAGTTTCGCAACCACGAAAGGGCGCGCTCCGTTCTATTCCAACCGAACGGGTCTACAAATTCGAACCGAATCGCTTCGTCACAAATAACTCGAAGCGGATCGGCCTAACCTCTAGCTAATCACAAACTAGCACCAAGGATCAAGGCTCTCAACCAAAACACTCAAAAGTCTAGCAATTCAAAACTAAGGGTTTGGTTGATGCACTCAAATCTCTTCAAAATAGTCTAAGAAAAATGCTCAAATAGGGTAGAGGGATGATATCTCAGGATTAGAGCTCAAAAGCAAGTGTATAGCAAGGTGATTGATCAGTTCAAACTGCTCAAAAAGGTCTAGTATTAATAGTGGGTGTCAAGAGCTCTAAACCAGTCGAATTCTGTACAAAACGTTACATAACGCTCCGAAATGTTACACAACGTTTCAAATTAGCCGTTAAATAAAACAAATTCCGACAATAACGTTGGAGGGTGTCATAAACGTTGTACAACGTTTGGAAACGTTGTGCAACGCAATGAATAGTGACCTCTAACGTTCAAAAAGATGTCAGAGACGTTACACAACGCTTTGAAGCGTTATGCAACGTGTGAACAATGAAACGTTGTATGACGGACTATAACGTTACACAACATAGGCCAGAACGCCCTCAAAGTGGCCAAAAACAAAGCGTTAAAAAAATCGAAACAAGCGTTGTGTAACGCTTGATTTTGGTCCGTTGTGTAACGCCAGAAAACGTTACCCAACGCTTTGTCATGGAGTACTCAGTTTTCAGCTGACTTGGTCAATGCGTTGTGTAACGCTTTATGACGTTACACAACGTTTGACCAAGCGTTACACAACTGAAAGAAGCGTCGTGTAACGCATGAAGACTGTTTTTGCAACTTGGCACATTACGAGGAGTTCTGTAACGTTGTATAACGTTATCAAATGTTGTATAACGTTACCAGCAGATTTTGAGCATTTTAATTCAGACAACATGAGGAAGTTTGATTAGAATTACAACCTTTAAGTTCTAGACTTCCTAATTGATCTTCTGGAGTCTTGTGGGTCTTTAAAACACGCGCTATGCATAACTTTAATGCCTTGCTCCACCTTAAACTATATTAGACACTTAGACGAAAGATTAGTAAGAGTTACGTTGTTTTGCAAATCGACAAATCGAGTTAAAGATTTGTTTGACTCAACAATCTCCCCCTTTTGTCAATTTGCAAAACAACACAAGGTAAAGCAAGTAGAAATAGAATCAAAGAATTCGGCTTTACCATCCATTTTCTCCCCCTTGTTGCAAATAGATAAAAGGGTACCCAATTGGCCCTATACCGATATGGCTTGATAACAAAAATGCTCCCCCTCTCAAGTCAAGTTTAGCAATTGATGCACAAGTGAATTCAATTGAAAGAGAGGTAACTATCAAAGACTATAGCCAAGTACTACACATAAAATAACAAATATAGTAGCAAGCAAGTAAATGCATTGAAGATAGAGTAAGATTAGCCAATTAGCACAAAAACTTCACATAGCAATCAACTAGCTTAGTTCATACAAACCACAATCGACGAAATATTTAGCCATTTAGCTCATAAGTTTCACAAACACTAAACGAGGAAGATAACCATTTAGTTCACATAAATAGTAAATAATTTCACACAAACGAAAGAAAAATAATAAGAAAAAGATAGGCTAAGGTGTTGGCAAGGCTTGGCACGGATGAATGGCTCAATCCTCTTCCGACTCATCGTCTCCGCCGTCACCACTAGAAGATCCTTTGCGAATAGCTACATGGAGCTTCCTAAACTCTTCTTGCATGGACCCCCAAAAATTTTGGACATCGGTCTCGATCTTGTCCATCTTAGCATCATTTTTGGCCCGGTATACCAACTCATCTTCTTTCCACTTAGCATCCTCCTCTTTCCATTTTGTGTCCTCGGTCTTCCAATTGGACCAATCACTCTCTAGATTGGTCAAACGAGTGCCATAATCCGTTAACGTGGTGGTCCAACCACCGAAGTGTTGATCAAAAAAGGATGGGTCCATTGCTTGTTGACTTGAGGAGCCGGGTCCACGGAGAGAACCCGTTGGCTCTTGACCCACCGGTGCATATTGGTTTGGTTTTGCACCCTCTTGGAGAAGATAGCGGTTCCGGATGAAGTTGGAATCAGGAGTGACAATGCCGGTCCGCTCATCAAGAGTCCATCCGGTGGTAGGAAGTGTGTCCATGAGATCCGTGGGCTCCAAGAGTTCGGCTTCTAGACCGAACGTATTTGTTTTTGGTGGAACACCATCTTGGGCAAGAAGATATGAGATAATATTGCCATAAGGAAGAGAAGTGTTGCAAGTGTTCTTAACCTTTTCCATGTGCATGAAGAAAAGATAAGCGAGGTTGATTTGCGGGTTCCGCTCAATTATGCACCGAAGGAAAAAGACTTCGCGAAGCTCCACATTTGTTTTGATTTGTTTCTTCGGAGCTAGGACATTGTTGATGATGAGGAAGAAGAGACGGTGATAGGCGGGAAGCTCGGTGGCGGAGAATTGCTTGAGGTGATAATCCCGCCAACAATAGAAGAACTCGTGGTACTTCTCGAATGGCTCAATGTCGGCATTCCTTGGCCAAGACTTGGAGATATACACTTGTATACCTTCATTCCTCAAAAATATGTCCCGAGCCAACCGGTCGTAATCAATGGTAATCGGCTTTCCACACACGTAGGAGTGGGCAATCGGAATGCCATCCTCCCATGTGATATTTAGATTTGCATAGAAAAGTTTGATGAGGTCGGGGTTGTAAGGTTGGGTGCAATTGAGAAGCCCCCAAGCACGCAAGTAGTCAAGATGCGGCTTAATTCGATCCCAATCCGGGTCACTAACCCTCCATCCCGGTTCATTTTCCCTTGGTTGAATGAAGTAGTAACATTTACCAACGGACCGGTCATTGCCACGGATATTACCATTATAATACCGGTAGGCCTCATCCTCCTTGAATAAAAACCGATTTAGTGGTGAAAGAGTCCAATTTTCCAACGGTTCGGTCGGTAGAGAACCGGGTACAGTGCCTTGAAGAGGCGGTTGGGTTGGTACAATGCTAGAGGAGGTACTAGCACCGGTTCTAGCCCTTTTGGCGGGTGCCTTGGGTGGTGCTCCGCTACGGGATTTGGGTGGAGCCATTGAAAAAGAGATAAAAAATGAATAACCTTGAAATTAAAGAGAGAGGCTAGAAGAGGATGCCTTGGAGAGACAGTCCTTGAAGCCGATTGAAGATCCGACGGTCGGATTTGCCGGAATTGACGAGAAGAGCAAGGCTAGGGTTTCGGCGGATTGTGTGAAATAGGAGGAGAGAGGAGAAAAGATTGGTATGAGGGTGTAGAGGAGAGAGAGGAGAGTAATTTTGAGTGTTTGGTTGGAGTGAGAGAGTGAGTAGAGAGAGAGAGTTGAGAGTGTAGTTGAAGGGGTGTGAAAGAGGAGAGAAAGAAGAGATAAAAGGAGGCTGTCGGGTTGGAGAAGAAAGAGAGAAAGAAAAGAAGAAGAAAGGACGCCAGTCACAAAAAGGTCCGCTCAAACGTTATACAACGCTATAAAACGTTGTACAACGTTTCGGAGAAAAGATTCGAAATAAAACCGCAGAATCGATTCAAAAACCAGATCTAAAACGTTGTACAACGGTTCAATAACGTCATGTAACGATAACGTTTGCGTTACACAACGTTTTTAAACGTTATACAACGTTTTATTTCTGAAAAGAATTATCTAGGCGTCATACAACGTTTTTGACACGTCGTGCAACGCTATAGTTGCGTTACACAACGTTTCATAACGTTTTACAACGTTATAGATAATCAGAACAAAATATCGCAAGACAACCATTTTTAAATAACAAAACGTTATATAACGTTTGCATCAGAAAAACTGTTTTTCAGACAGAAAACTGAAACGAAATCAAGAACAACTTAAATTTTGACTGAAAATTCGAGCAAAAATAGCAAATAAATGCAGCTAATAAACAGGTAACACCAGGTATGCAAAGAAATTTAATCTTTGAGTTCAAGCATACCGAGCTTGAACCTAAGTTCAAGATGTTGTTGTGTAGGCAATGGTTTAGTGAAGATGTCGGCAATTTGCTCCTTTGTATCAACATGTACCAACTCCACATCACCTTTCTCAACATGATCTCGGATAAAATGATGTCGTATCTCTATGTGCTTGGTTCTAGAGTGCAATACCGGATTTTTGGATATAAGGATGGCACTAGTATTGTCACACAAGATTGGTACCTTTTGGAATTCTAACTCATAATCCCTAAGAGTTTGCATCATCCAAAGTAGTTGTGTACAACAACTACCGGCCGCCACATACTCGGCTTCCGCGGTTGAAAGGGCAACCGAGGTTTGTTTGCGGCTTGACCAAGAAACTAATGAACCACCAAGAAATTGACAAGTCCCACTAGTACTCTTTCGGTCCATACGGTCACCGGCAAAGTCGGCATCGGTATACCCTACCAAGTCTAGTTCGGTTTGTTTACCATACCAAAGACCAAGGTTTTGAGTACCCTTAACATATCTCAAAATCCTTTTTACCGCTTTATGGTGAGACTCCTTAGGATTGGCTTGGTACCTAGCACATAGACATACGGCATACATAATATCCGGCCTACTCGCCGTGAGATAGAGCAAGCTTCCAATGATGCCTCGATAGAGAGTTATGTCCATCGGTTGCCCTTTTCATCCGCATCAATATTGGCACTCTTGCCCATTGGAGTGTCTAAACTCTTGCTATCTTCAACACCAAATTTCTTGATTAACTCCTTAGCATATTTGGTTTGGCTAATAAAAATTCCATCTTGGAGTTGTTTGATTTGTAGTCCCAAAAAGAAGTTGAGTTCTCCCATCATGCTCATCTCAAATTCACTACTCATCAAAGAGGAAAACTCTTGTGCAAGAGTTGCGTTAGTAGAGCCAAAAATAATATCATCCACATAGATTTGCACAAGTAACAAATGGTCATCCCTTTTCTTGGTGAAAAGAGTCGTGTCCATTTTACCCCTAATAAAACCATTGTCAAGAAGGAAGGTACAAAGTCTACCATACCAAGCTCTAGGAGCTTGTTTCAAACCATACAAAGCTTTGTGAAGCTTGAACACATGGTCGGGGTTAAAATGGTCAACAAAACCGGGAGGTTGTTGGACATACACTTCCTCATCTATCCATCCATTTAGAAATGCACTCTTGACATCCATTTGGAATAAGGTAAAACCTTTGTTAGAGGCATATGCCAAGAGCATTCTAATGGATTCAAGACGAGCAACGGGTGCAAAGGTTTCCTCAAAGTCAATACCTTCTTGTTGCTTGAAACCTTGTGCAACCAAACGAGCCTTGTTTCTAACCACATTACCAAGTTCATCTAACTTGTTCCTATACACCCATTTAGTACCGATAACTTGCTTACCACTTGGTAAGGATACAAGTTCCCAAACTTGATTTCTTTCAAATTGGTTCAATTCCTCTTGCATGGCAACAATCCAATTTGGATCAACATTGGCCTCTTTGAAAGATTTTGGTTCTAGTTGAGATACAAAGGCACAATGACCTACCATTTGGTTTAAACCCGACCTAGTCCTAACACCTTCCCTAGGGTCACCTATAACATTAGATAGAGGATGAGAAGACACTTCTCTAAGTACTTCGGGAGGCTCATGAACCGGTTGAGGCATAGGTTGAGGTTCATCATGAGGTGTCTCATCTTGAGTCGAGTCAATTGTGTTTTCCTCATGATTCACTCCCCCTATCAAATTGTCACCGACCCGGTTCAAAGGCTCCTCAATTATCACCGGTGGAAGCTCATCCTTCGGTTGAAACTCAATCTCTTGAGTTGTTGCTCCATCTTGGATACCTACAATAGAGTTACCTTCCTCGGTTTTCTCATTAGCATTTTCATTAAATTTGACATTTATGGACTCAATTACAACCCTTGAGGTAGGCAAATAAACTCTATACGCTTTACTTGTGTTTGAGTAACCAACAAAAATTCCGGTCAAAGATTTAGCATCAAATTTGGTTACTTTAGGAGACTCATCAAGGACAAAACACTTAGACCCAAATACACGGAAATAGGATATATTTGGAGTTCGACCAACCCACAATTCAAATGGTGTTTTCTTGAGTTTGGAACGAATGCATGCACGATTTATTACATGACATGCCGTATTTACCGCTTCGGCCCAAAGGAACTTGGGTACGGCAAATTCATGTAGCATTGTGCGTGCTAGCTCTTGTAGGGTTCGGTTCTTCCTCTCCACTACACCATTTTGTTGGGGAGTGCGTGGAGCGGAAAACTCTTGTTTATATTCTTTTTCTATGCATAATTCATCAAATTTAGCATTCTCAAATTCCCTTCCGTGATCACTACGAATTCTAGAGATTTTCAACCCTTTTTCATTTTCAACCCGGTTGCTAAATTTGACAAAATAGTCAAATGCTTCCTCCTTATGAGCAAGAAAGAAAACCCAAGTAAAGCGACTATAGTCATCTACCACTACAAACACATACCTCTTTTTGCTCAAACTCATAACATTTATTGGTCCAAACAAGTCCATATGAAGTAATTGCAAAGGTTGAGAGGTAGAGATGACTTCTTTGGTCTTAAAACTAGACTTGGTTTGCTTGCCTTTCATGCAAGCTTCACACAACCCATCTAAGTCAAGTTTGTGTGATGGAAGACCACGGACAAGATTTAATTTGACTAGTTTCTTTAGGGAGTCTATTGAAACGTGACCAAGTCTTCTATGCCATAGCCATGAACCGCTAGCTATGGCACTAAAGCATTGTTCACCGGTGGTAAAATGGTCAAAGTTCAAGTAATAGACATCCTTTTTTCTTTGTCCGGTATAAACAAGGGAATTATCCGAAGTTTGATGCACATAACAAGAAGAGTAATCAAATTTCAAATAATATCCAGCATCACATAATTTGCTCACACTTAAAAGGTTGTAGTTAAGACCATCAACAAGATAAACATTGGATACCGTAAGGTTTTGGTTACCAACCGAGCCTATACCAATAATAGTGCTCTTTCTAAGATTATTTCCAAAAGTAACCTCACCACCATCAAAAGATTCGAGTGCCTTGAAACACGTTTCATCACCGGTCATGTGATGTGAACAACCACTATCTATGATCCAAGCACTCTTCTTGAATGATGATAACAAACAAACCTACAAGAATGTATATTAGTTAGAAACAAACAACTAACATAATTCTTGTATTTTCTCCCCCTTAAAATTTGACTATAAGGTCCGGGGAGATAGAATGGCTTTTCAAGCCACATTAGAACCGCTTCCACTAGATGAGGTGGAAGTGGAAGCGAATTTAGGAAGCCAAACCATATTCTTAAGGGACTCATCAAGATAATCATTCAACCTATCAATTTGAGAGTTTGTATCATCATTCAAGCACAAGTCATTTTCACTATCACTATCACTATCACTACAAAAGATTGAGTTTAGTGGTACCTCATTGGTGACCTTAGGCACTTCAAGAGCAACCTTAGGTACCTCCTCTTGGATCACTATTGGAGTTTGAGTGGAGGTTGAGGTAGAGGTTGACGCCTCGTCAATGCTAGCTTTGCTCAATGGATGCACATAGATATTGCCTCGGTTGAACTCGTTAAATGCTTCCTTCACCAAATCATCTAGGTTGTCATCCACCGGCATCATCATACCATTGACTTGAGCCACAAGAGCAAGGTTGTCAAAGTCGCACTCGGATTCCGAATCGGATTGAGAGGATGAGCTTGAGTCGGAATCATTGTCCCAAGTGGCTTGCATAGCTTTCTCACCCTTTTTCTTGCCCTTGTAATGTCCCCTTTTGGACTTGTACCGGCCATCACTTCTCTTCTTACCACCATCTTCCTTATCTCTCTTTAAGTGTGGGAAGAGCTTGAAGCAAGTGTACATTGTGTGGCCCTCCTTTTGGCAAACAAAACAAAGAGCCCTCTCATCATTCTCAAGCCTTTCTTTGTTGAACTTTCCCTCAAAGATCATGACGGCCCGAAACATTTTAGAGAGCAAGGCACCTTGTTTGTCCTCATCAAGGTCCAATATGCCCTTAGTCTTGTCACTCAAGTGACGGTACCTTCCTTGTTGGTTGTCATTGTGTCGGTTCTTGGAGGGAGACGCCTTGTTGTCACTAGCCGACAATGCCACGGTTTTAGGCTCATATCTCAACTCCCCAAGTTGCTTGAGCTTCTCTTCTACACACCGGTAGTGAGTGTAGATGATCTCCGGTGTGAGGTTGTTGTGAGACCTTTGTTGTGTCTCAAGAGTCGAGATGAGATTGTCGAATTGAGGTCTTCCCACCAAGGCCCTAAGCAATCTTCCTATCACACGGCTATTAGATAGGGTTTCTCCAATGTTGTTGAATTCATCGAGCAATTGTATAAACCGAGTATACATTTCCTCGATGCATTCACCATCCATTATGCGGAAATTATCTAATCTTGACTCCAACTCAAATTGACGGGAGCTTTTGATTAGAGAATTTCCCTCATAACGGTTCAAGAGAGAAACCCACATTTCATGTGCATTGGTTGAACTACCAAAAATGGCCGCTATGGACTCATGAACCGAGTTGAGAAGGACATTTACGGCATTGTCATTTTTGGCCCTAAGCAATTTTGAGGCATGAATCTCCCTACCTTCACTATCTAGGTTTGGTGCATATGGTTTATCCACTACATCCCAAAGGTCAATCAAGTTAAGGTATACAACCATACACCTCTTCCAATAACGGAAGTTCTTGCAAGTGGAACCAAACTTGTCCGGTTTTTCTATCACCCTAGAGGCCATGAATCGAGGTTATCTAACTCACAAAAAGGTCAAAAAGATAACCCCTGCTCTGATACCACTTTGTTGTCCCTAACGAAAGGCCTAGAGGGGGGTGAATAGGCACAATTTCAATTTCCTAAACCGCTATGGTCAATTTTTGGTTCAATTCAAGTTTGGTCTAATCACACAATACAAGCAAGTAAAGAGAAGAGATAAAGAGTTGACACGCGATATATTACGGAGTTCCGACCCGCTAGAAAAGACTAGCCTTAGTCGTACGTCTCCGGGAGTTTCGCAACCACGAAAGGGCGCGCTCCGTTCTATTCCAACCGAACGGGTCTACAAATTCGAACCGAATCGCTTCGTCACAAATAACTCGAAGCGGATCGGCCTAACCTCTAGCTAATCACAAACTAGCACCAAGGATCAAGGCTCTCAACCAAAACACTCAAAAGTCTAGCAATTCAAAACTAAGGGTTTGGTTGATGCACTCAAATCTCTTCAAAATAGTCTAAGAAAAATGCTCAAATAGGGTAGAGGGATGATATCTCAGGATTAGAGCTCAAAAGCAAGTGTATAGCAAGGTGATTGATCAGTTCAAACTGCTCAAAAAGGTCTAGTATTAATAGTGGGTGTCAAGAGCTCTAAACCAGTCGAATTCTGTACAAAACGTTACATAACGCTCCGAAACGTTACACAACGTTTCAAATTAGCCGTTAAATAAAACAAATTCCGACAATAACGTTGGAGGGTGTCATAAACGTTGTACAACGTTTGGAAACGTTGTGCAACGCAATGAATAGTGACCTCTAACGTTCAAAAAGATGTCAGAGACGTTACACAACGCTTTGAAGCGTTATGCAACGTGTGAACAATGAAACGTTGTATGACGGACTATAACGTTACACAACATAGGCCAGAACGCCCTCAAAGTGGCCAAAAACAAAGCGTTAAAAAAATCGAAACAAGCGTTGTGTAACGCTTGATTTTGGTCCGTTGTGTAACGCCAGAAAACGTTACCCAACGCTTTGTCATGGAGTACTCAGTTTTCAGCTGACTTGGTCAATGCGTTGTGTAACGCTTTATGACGTTACACAACGTTTGACCAAGCGTTACACAACTGAAAGAAGCGTCGTGTAACGCATGAAGACTGTTTTTGCAACTTGGCACATTACGAGGAGTTCTGTAACGTTGTATAACGTTATCAAACGTTGTATAACGTTACCAGCAGATTTTGAGCATTTTAATTCAGACAAAATGAGGAAGTTTGATTAGAATTACAACCTTTAAGTTCTAGACTTCCTAATTGATCTTCTGGAGTCTTGTGGGTCTTTAAAACACGCGCTATGCATAACTTTAATGCCTTGCTCCACCTTAAACTATATTAGACACTTAGACGAAAGATTAGTAAGAGTTACGTTGTTTTGCAAATCGACAAATCGAGTTAAAGATTTGTTTGACTCAACAGTATATGTTAAGACTGATTCTGATTTCGATGTGATTATTATTTGATAATTCTTGATTATCGATGTATGATTATGACTGTGATTTAATTAAGCAGCTCTTGTAATCTGTTTGACAATCGGGCAAGTAACTATAATTTTGTTAACTAAGATTAAGAACTCTTGGACTTGGAACCAAATTATAGGTCAACTAGTTAACTCGAACTGGAACTACCTAAGCGCTAGTAACCAACGGTTTATTAAAACACCGTTAAATTAATAGTAAGGGATCTTGATCTGTAATTATGAACAAGATCAACTAGCGGAGGCTCCAACTAAGTCAACTTTGAAGGTGCGGATTACACAGAATCTTTATTAGAATCTGGACAGTCGGTAACTTTAAATTCATGCATAGCATGTTGAATCATCTTTTGGAATTGCATTCTAATTGTGCATATAGCCAATAGAAGCCCTAAAATGATAAACTGCATGTTGAATTAATCATTCGTTTGAAATTTGAAATAAACTGCCAAGTCTGAACTTGAATAACCGCTTGACAAAATATGTTGGATATTTCAGACTAAAAAGGATTGGAATGGTTTCAATGAATTTTAATATTATTCTATCAAATGATAGACGGACTTAATTTGGAAATGAAACCATGCAAAACTCAGTCAGCATAGCATAACTCTCTGTTTTATAACTCACTCAACCGGTGTTATTCGGTGTGGCCCCCAATCCGGCCAGAGTACTAGCGCTATTATTACTGGAATTCTCTCTGCCTGTTCTGTGCCATATGGTGAAATAACCAATGGATTTGGGAAGAGTTCTCTCTGTTCTGTAGGCCTTGAGAACTAGAGTGTATGTTATTTTGTGAAATTTGTATGTTTGGTCATGCTTGATTTGTTTCTGTTGCATATTGCATATTTGCAGCATGCCAGTAGTCGGCCCATTTCGTCTGGTGTCGTCAGTATGAAATTTTGATTCAAAATCTTATGGATTTAAGTTTGGAATTTATTATTTGGGTGTTAGTCCCAATACTTTGATTCGTATAAAGAATCATGTAACTAGAACTAAAACCCGCACTGAGATATATTATTCTCATCCGCTATTTGTTTTGCTTGTGCCTCATTAACTTGGGGGTTCCAGAAAACGCGTAGTTTGCCTAGGCCAGCTATCGCCATGATCGACTGTTCGTTTCTTAAGTTCAAAGTTCGTGTGCCGAGTTTAGAATACGATGCCACTCTCCTTATCTCTTTGGAGGCGCTTCCCGAAGTTTTTGTGTATCTGTATTTTGAGTTTTCTGGTCCGTCCAGCCCCAGTGACGGCATGGTTCCTGAGCCCACGCCCCTCTCGCAAGAGGAAGCGTGATGAAATGTAATTTGTTATGTTGTGTGATGATCCCTCTGGTACTTAGTTTGTGAGAGTGAGTAAACAAATAATAATAATAATTTGTATAATATGTGTAATAGTTAGAATAAACTGTAGTTTACTAAGAGGTACTAGCTGGGTCTAGTAACCTCCACATGCTTTATATTTTGTAAATAAGGCTTGATCAATAATGTAAAATATCTGGCTTGTTACTTTGTGTATAAGAGATTGCTGAAATTTGTTTGTTTAGTATGTGTAAAAAAAAAATGGCTTATTTAGTTACACCTTAACGTCTTAGGAAGTGAGGGTGTGACACCATTGCTCTCTCAAAAGGATACATGTATCGCAAAAATACTGGACCGCACATTTTTATTTCCTTAACCAAATGAATGGTCAAATGCACCATTGAGTCGAAAAACAACGGCGGGAAATACATCTCGAGCTCGCAAAGGGTCAACACAACTTCGGACTGTAAGTCGTCGAGTGTTGTAGGATCGATCACTTTAGAGCAAATCGAGTTGAAAAAGGAACACAACTTGGTAATGGTGGTTCTAACCTCATTGGGGAGTATTCCTCGAATGGCAACCGGGAGCAATTGGGTCAACAGAACGTGATAGTCATGTGACTTCATACCAATTAATTTTGAGTTCTTAATTGACACTTTCCTTGATACATTCGAGGCATAACCAGAAGGAACCCTGATTGACTTCAAACAATTCAACAAACTGAGTTTCTCATTCCTTGATAGAGTAAACTTTGCTGCAGGTAAGAAAGCTTGTTTTTTACCATTCTTCTCCTGTGCTGGTAACTTCAGCCGAATTCCCATTTCAACCATATCCTTTCTTACATTGATGTTGTCAACCAACCAAACTTTTACAGATGTTCTTAATGATATGCATCACATTCAAGCAATGCCTAATCTCCAAATACGGCCAATATTCAAGATCCCAAAAGATAGACTTCTTTTTCCATATGCCTTTCGGAAGACTTTATACAAATTTTTTACCAAATTTGACCTTGATTTCCTTTACTACATCATATACTTCTTTTCCAGACAATGGCATTGGTGCTCTGTCTAGCTCGACCTTGCCATCAAATGCCATTTTTTTCGCCGATATGGGTGATTTTGTCGTAGGAACCGATGATGCCCTAAATAAACTGTTTTGCTACAATTATTCAACCTCAGAGAATGAGTCTCTTCCCCACAAATAGGACATGCTTTGTTTCCTTTGTTCTTGTAACCCGACAAGTTACCATATGCGGGAAAATCATTAATCATGCAAAATATCATGGCACGGAGAGTGAAGTTTTCTTGCAGATGTGAATCATGTTAGAGTTATGTCCTAGAAGCCAATCTTTATATGGCTACTTCTATGGTTTATGTTATTGATGATATTTGATTATTTATTCCTTGATTTATTTATTGACAGATCATTCAAGTTGAGGATCTGAATTGTGGATCTCTGTGTTTCATTTATAATAAATGACAATAATAAATCTAAAAAGTCCATAATCTTGATAATTAACAAGGAATATTAATTATCGGATAAGATTAGTATGCAACTTAAGTGATGATTAAGTTCTACAAATCATAGGTAAGGAGTTGCCAACTTAATTGCATATGTGTATGTTATGGAACATAGTACAGGACACGACCCAATGAAATAAATATATGGATTGTGTTATGTGTCATTATTTATTTCATTTGAGTTTGATTCTAAGTTTGAGATGGTTCAGCTTTTCCACATGAGGATAGGTTCAATAAATATCGTCTACCGTTGATTCCTGATAAGGGCTGCTATACGTACTTTATTTATGTTCTCTTGAATTATGCGGGGAAAGGTTGTTCATCAAAAAAACCGTATGTCCCTCATTAATTTATTTAATGAGCGATGATATCTGTTTGGGCCCCTTGATGGAGATGGATTGTTTGCTAGCAACTGATACAGTCATCTCTAGATCAAGAAACGTATAATCTGCAAGAATGACACATTCCTATCTTGAATTATACGATGATATCATGTGACATAAGAATCAGACAAGGAAATACTATTATTTCTTATGCAGGATTAAAATATTGTAGCAGTACACTATTTATGCGAATTGGAAATCATAACGTGTTGCTAGATACCGCTTATGATTATTGGAAATAAATAGCGATTTATTTTCCATGTCCAACAGAGCATAAATCCTCAAAGGGTCACACAAATAGGTTTTGACCATGCGTGCATTATTTATTTGGTTGTATTAAGGAATGCAACAATATGATATGTTGACTGATTAATTATATACTGTTGCGAACCGTCATAATTAATTAATTAAGTCAAACGGATTATATAGAAATAAATTAATGCATATTCTAATTCTTAAATAATTATCAAAGTATTGATAATTAATTTGTTCAACATGAATTAATTAAAGTAATTAATTTGAGCTAACGGGCCTATATTTAAATGGTAAATTAAAGGTCCAACTTGAGAGCAATTAATTGGGCCACTAATTAATTGAATTAGAGGACCAATTAAATAATTGATGGAACCCATTTAGGCCCATTTTATGGCTGCCCTAGTGATGGCATAGTTGTAAATTAGTTACAACTTTTTGGGAGAGTGGTTGGTCTATAAAAGGACCACTTTGGGAGCCAAAACCCTAGCCATCTTGCCCTTTTCTCTCTCCCTAATATTTTGGACGAAAATTAAAAGAAAAATTTCAGAATTTTTCCTCTCCACCATTGCTCTCTTAAGCTCATGTGTTGAGCACCTCTTGCCTCCATCCAATTAAATAGTTAATTAAGGCAAAGGGAAGGAAGGGATTAGGCTTAACCTCTCATCTACTAGCAATCTAGCATAGATCGAGGTTTTGGTTAATACCTTGGTGGACTTGAGGCCGAGACGCGCGTGGTGGTGCGCACAACCTCGACATCGCCGGATTCGAGCCTACTTGTTGCGATACAAGGAGAGGTAGCCTTCCTAACCTCTCTCTCTTGTGTGTGAATGCTTGGACTAGATCCTTCGAGGTCTAAGTCGTTTGGATTGCTAATTAAATGGTTAATTAGCAAAAAATTTGAAAAATTAGACTTCCTAACAAATCAAACACCTCAACACCGTGCCTCCACAATTTATCAAGGTCCTCTATTAATGGAGCCAAGTACACATCTATATCATTGCCTGGTTATTTAGGACCCGAGATTAGCAACGACATCATCATATATTTTCTTTTCATACATAACCAAGGAGGAAGGTTGTAAATACACAATAAAACTGGCCATGTAGTCTAACCGCTACTCATGGTGCTATAAGGATTCATTTCGTCCGTGCATAGTCCCAATCTCAAATTTCTAGGATCACTACCGAAACTCTCAAACCTTCTGTCTATGTTCCTCCACTCAGGAGAGTCGGCAGGGTGTCGGAGCATGTTATCACGTTTTCTACAATCTGTGTGCCACCTTAATAGTTTAGCATCTCTTTGATTAGAGAAAAGGCGCTGAAACCGTGGTATTATAGGCAGATACCACAACACCTTAGCAGCTGGTCTTTTTTTCCCATCTTCAACTTGATCATCAACCCTTGGTTTGTACCGTGATGCATTACATTCTGGAGATTTATCTAAATGAAAGTACTCATTTCGGTATAGTATGCAGTCATTTGGACATGCATGAATTCTTTCTACTTCCAAACTCAAAGGACACAACAATTTATTTGCCTTATAAACTGAATCTGGCAGCTCATTATTTTCTGGAAGCATGTCTTTTAAGAGTTTGAGTAAAGCTGTGAAACTTGTGTCACTCCATCCATTTTTGGCCTTTAGATTATACAATTTAAAAATAGCAGTTAGTTTTGAAAATTTTGTACAACCGAGAAATAATGGTATCTTAGATTCATTACCCAACTTTTCATAAATTTTAGGAACATCAACAAAATCTACTGCCACATCAGTCATCATTTCATCATTACATTCTACATTTAGATTTTCTATAGGTTCTACATCAATGACCGGATCTAAGTTTTCTGCACTTTCAACATCAAATTCATTCTCTACATTCATACTAGCCTGGACATTTAAATATTCTTCTCCTGACTCTCCATGACATATCCATCGATAATACCGTGGTTTTTCCATAAATCCTCTCCTAATCAAATGGCCATAAACTTCCTTGATATCACCAAATCTTTCCATGTTCTGACAATCATAACAAGGACAACAAAGTCTCTTTTCACCACTTAACTTCATGTGATTTGTTGCACATTTCATAAATTCCTCAACCCCACTAATATATTCTGGTGTAGTTCGATTAATTCCATACATCCACATGCGATGATCCATCTGAAGAGAAAAAAGAGGAGGAGGTGCTCACGACGGCAAGGAGAGGAAAGTGGAAGGTCAAAGAAGATCTAAATTCAAGACCAAAGAAAACTAATTAATGATCAAATTCTAAATTATCTAAAAATCAAAGTAACTGTGATAATTTCAGCTGTCTAACAAGCAAAATATGTCTAGGTCATATTTGTTGGTATAAATAACTCATCTAAGCATGACAAAATAAATAACAAAAGTTAATCTGGATATGGATACAATGGCTCAATTAATAAGTACCAAAATTAAGATTATTTTGAAAAGGTAAAAACTGGGCGATATGTAATGTACCATAATATATAATAACTAATTTAGGTACATCTTAGGCTCATACGAGTACGGGTTATTATAATAAGGGTTAGCTTCATCCACTACTTAATTACGTTCTATTTATCCTTAATATTTGAATGAGGCAGTTGAGATATGAAAAAATGATGCTATTAGTATTAGGTTAAAATATCATCTTAATTATCAACGGTTGTGAATTTAGCTTAAGGATTTAATATAACAAACAAGTGCGTGTTAGCAAAATAACCAATTGTATATATGTGCGATAAACAAGTGTGTATTCTAAAGTATATATGAAAATGTATAAATAATATATATATAGGCATATAGTTACTAAACCTGTAATTCAAAATAAATCATCCCGAAAACGAACGTATTTATTTTAAATATATCAAGTCAAAACACAAGCACCTATCAGGTTCCGAGCATAAACTGACAATATTACTAAAGAATTGTTGGTTGATATATTAATGGACAACATGGCCATTAATGATCAATTATATAAATGCACAACGTGGCCAGCAACAAAATTGTGCCAATAGATATATTAATATTAATAATTACCATAAATGGAATGTATTCCAACTTGAATTCCAGAAAATTAAGATACTTACTATTAAATAAAATAATAATGGAATTTATTGCACTATGTATATATTTTAGTATTTTGGCTGTTTGAATTTAAGGATACTAATTTATACATAATCAAATTATTATAAAATAAAGAAAATAATAGAAATTTACCGAATATAGCTCAAATTCAAACTTGAAGAGTTTCCATCTACTCTCCTTATCTTCCTTTTTCTATTTTCTATTTTTTTCCAATTTTTACGATTTTTTTTGGAATTTTTTTGAAGTAACTTTGTTGGAGAAATTAATGGAACAGTATAGGTGAATAGATGGAGGCGCACCAATGAAGAATGGAGCAATGATGGAGGCGCATAGATGGAGGCGGATAGGGGCAGGTGAATAAAAAAACCTAATAAGTTTGCACCGGTTTTTATGCTGTCATTTATAAAAAAAGAAATATTAATCCATTTGAACCGGATTTAATAAAAAACCGGTGCAAATCTTTTTGAAGATTAGCGTCGGTTATTAAATAATAGCCGGTGCAGATTAGTTGCACACCGGTTTTTATTTAATAACAGGTGCTAATCTTTAAAAAGATTTGCACCGGTTTTAAATAAGCCCGGTTCAAATAGATTAATATTTTGTTTTGTTTTTATTTTTAATCCTTCTAATTTATAACAACCGGTGTAAAATATTTTAATATAATATCTATTATGCCACTCAATTTTGTTTGCACCATTTATTTTAAAAAACGGTTCAAAAGGGGTGGTGCTAAAGACATATTTTGTGGTAGTGATATCTATCACCATTATTATTTGATAATATCTTAAAACTGTACTTGATAATTATTACAACAGATTTACTTCCTTGAATATACCTAATAGAATAATTTTGGTTTCAGCGAACCATTGGCATTTTACATGGCTACGGTCATACCGAATATTTTCTATACATACTAACATACGGCTCGACCATGCAGTCATGCAGATTACAAAATGCATCTTAATACCATATTATCAATTATCTATCTCGTACCAGAATCCTGAAACATTAACATCCACACACATTCTTCAGCAACCTCTTCAAATTCTCCCTTGAGCTACCATTTTCCCCTACCGATGCAATCACCATCTCCTGGAGCTCATGCACTTTATTTCTCATATTCTTTCCTTCGTCCCTTTTGAACACCTTGTCGAAAGCCCTAACAACCCCTTTCTCTGTGAAACCTTCTTCATCCATCGATACTCCAAACTTCCAAACAAATGAAATCGACCTCGCATTTATCGTCTGATCCCCAAAGAATGGCCTACAAACCAGCAGAACCCCTCCGACAATGCTTTCAAGTACTGAGTTCCACCCGCAATGACTAACAAATGCACCTACTGCAGGAAGTTTTAGCACAGTAGTTTGCGGTGTCCATGGAACAATTTTCCCCTTTCCAGTCTCGTTCATCCTATCTATAAATCCTGATGGAAGGAGATTTTGGGCCTCTTCTTTTAAAGACCAAAGAAATGGCACATCACTTGCTTCCAAACCCTTGGCAAGGGCAGCTAGTTCAGATGGAAGAACAAACGCAATTGTACCTAAGCTGACATAAGCAACAGTAGTCTGATCATGCTGATCAAGCCAAGAGAGACAACCATATGTGTCAGTAGGAGGCTCATTTTGGGATGAATAATTGAAAAGATAAAATGGGCCCACAGGAAAATAGTTGGAGAACTTGTCTTGAAAATAGGAGTCCAGGATGGGGTCGAGTCCTTGGATTGTGTTTGACACAAGTACATCCGAGTCAAGCAGCCTACGGGCCATGCGATCACATATCATGTAGTATACAAAATTGGGATCCCCGGTGTTGATCCCTTTTGGAATATCTATAGCACGGTGGTTGGAGAGACATGGAAGAAAGCTGAGCGGCTTGTCACCATAGGTTTGAATGGCTTAGCAAATAGAAAGAACCGGGCAATTAGATGCCTTGAACATAAATGATACATGCACTGTATATATATTAATATATATTCGCTGCAGGGGAATATATATCATATGGGAATAAGGAAGGAATAAGGATTTTAGGAATAAAACATTGGAAAGTGTGTAACTTTAGAAAGAAAATATTGTATAGGAATAAACTATTTCTAAGAATAAGCTATTCCTAAGCAATCCAAACGCCCCCATATATAATAAGTTAATAACAAGGTGTTAATTAGATTAGTTACGGTGGCAAAACCGGATTGCTGTATATGCACTCGACCACACATGATTATGTACCTACCCTGGCTTAATTGGGATTTGGGAGTTACATAAGTTAAAAAATTATTTAATCTAATGCGAAAGACCCATAATCAAATTAATTGAGCCTATGAACTGGATGTATATGAGTCACTAGCTAGTGTGATTCTTCTTATTTGTACGCTATAAATACTAGCTGCACTACCAGAAAACAAGCCTTTTGCAACGGAGGTTTAGAGACGGGTTTTATAAAGAACCGTTAGAACCACTATAACAGGAGAGAGAAAAAATCGGACCAACAAATAGAAACGGTTCTTACATAAGAACCGTCGCCCCTTTCCCGACCTAAAAGTTTTAAAAACTGTCGGGTCCAAACAGTGACGGTTTTTTATATTAACCGTAGTTATTTACATTTTCATTTAACAACGATTTTTTGATAAAACCGTCTTTATCTCCTGAACAACGGGTTTTTTTATTTAACCGTGGAAATTGTGCGAATTAGGTCTGTGCAAAAACACACTCTCCCTCTTCTCCTCATTCGACCATGCCAGCCGCCTCAACCAATTCTCTTCCTCATTAAATTGTTCATTAATATCCCATAGCTATACTACTTGAAAAAAATAACAAAAAATATCCAAAAATTCTGAGAAAATAAGAAGTAGCAAGAGCAAGAGATTGAGAGCTGATGTAAGGTAAAAAAAATTAAATTTAAGCAAATATTTGATATTTCTCTAATTTTTCTTTTATATTTCGATTTTATCTTAAATTTTTATGAGATTAGTGATTTATTGATAATTTTTGTCATAATTTCAGACCTAATTCAAAGAGACAAGACCTACATATTATAGATTGAAGGTATATTTGCATAATCTTATCTATTTATTTTCATTTATCACACCCAATTAATTATGCATTAATTGCATTTGCATGTTAATTAGATGTATTATCATATAGGACCAAAATACCGGAACAATACCGAATTTAGGTCATTGCCCGTTCGAGATTAATCCATTAGGGATTAATCTCGGATAGTACTCCCGGTCAGGAGTACTGCTCTTTGGATACGATCTGTCTCATTTAGGATAGCGAGTTGTATGTTAGATGCAATGTGTTGTGTGAGAAAAATTCGACGGCATTTTCCCTTATGTTCCCACGGATACGTACGCACGAGCAATCGTGTGTTGGCGTATTCAGGGAACATAAGGGGAAATGCTGCCGAATTTTTCCCACACAACACATTGCATCTAACGTACGCTCGCTAATGAGACAGAGTATCCAAATAGTGGGCTAGGATAGTAACCGGCCTGAAAACCTGATGTGATAAATAGCCCAATAACCCTAAATCCTGACCATTTCCATATATTTTATTGTTCAGATGGATCGGACGTGGATGTACACAAATAATCGATTCTCGGTTAAATTTCTGAATGGACTTGAAGAATTTATGGTTTTTGGTAAAGAGAATTTGAAATTGACGGGCTATCATAAACTGCGTTGTCCTTGTAGTGATTGTCAGAATTTGAGATGCTATGCTAATTTTGAAGAAGTGAGAGGCCATTTGCTTATGTATGGGTTTCAGCCCGGATATACCCGTTGGACACGTCATGGAGAGACTAAGGAGGAATCTTTACATGCTGGGACTAGTACAAATGTGTTGGATTTACAATGTGATGAAGGAAATGTATTATCGGATGATGAGAATGTATTGGATGGTGAAAATGTAGAAAATTTGAATACTGATGTTTTTGAAAATGTAGACAATACACAATGTAATGATGATTTGAATGAAATAGTGAATAATGTGGATGAAGATTTTGTTGATAATGTTGAAATTTTTGGTATGTTGCGAGAAGCGGATAAGATAAAGTTATATCCCGGTTGTGAATTGTCAAAACTTAATGTTGTTTTCAGATTGTTTAATCTAAAAGCCAAAAATGGTTGGAGCGATGCCAGTTTCACATCTTTGCTCAAACTTTTGCGTGAACTTTTGCTTCCTAAAAATAATGAGTTGCCGGATTCAATATATACAGCGAAAAAATTGTTGTGCCCTTTGAAAATAGAAGTAGAAAGCATTCATGCATGTCCAAATGATTGTGTATTATTCCGTAATGAGTACGGAAATCTGGATAAATGTCCAAAGTGTAATGCATCACGGTATAAATCGAGGGATGATCAGATTGACAAAGGGAAAAAGGGCTCAGCTGCGAAAGTGGTGTTTTATCTGCCAATAATACCAAGATTTCAGCGGCTTTTTTCTAATGCAAAGGATGCCAAACTGTTAAGATGGCATGCAGACTGTAGGAAAAGAGGCGATGAAATGCTTCGACACCCCGCAGACTCTCCGAATTGGAGGAACATAGACAGGGAATTTGAAGATTTTGGTAGCGAACCTAGAAATTTGAGATTGGGATTATGCACGGATAGGATGAATCCTTACGGCAACATGAGTAGTCGTCAGACTACGTGGCCAGTCTTATTGTGTATTTACAACCTTCCTCCCTGGTTGTGTATGAAAAGGAGATACATGATGATGCCCTTGTTGATTTCTGGTCCTAAACAACCAGGTAATGATATAGATGTGTACTTGGCTCCATTAATAGATGACCTTGATAAATTGTGGCGTGAGGGAGTGAAAATATTTGATACACACTCTAGAACTGAGTTCAAACTCCGTACCATGATATTTTGCACGATTAATGATTTTCCTGCATACGGCAACTTATCGGGATATAGAAATAAAGGAGCAAAAGCGTGTCCTATTTGCGGGGAGAATACTCATTTTATTTACCTGAAAAAGTGTAGAAAAAATATTTATTTGGGACACCGTAGGTTTCTTAAGAACCGCAATCACTCTTATCGACGAGACAAGAAAAAATTTGATGGTACAGTAGAGACAGGTAGGGCTCCAATTCCGTTATCTGGGAAAGGAGTATATGAACAAGTAAAGGACATAAATGTTAAATTTGGTAAGAAATTTGTAAAGGAAATTCCGAAGGGGATATGGAAGAAAAAGTCTATATTTTAGAAGCTTGAATATTGGCAGATTTTGGAAGTTAGGCATTGCCTAGATGTAATGCACATAATCAAGAATATATGTGAAGCTTTAATTGGTTGCTTGTTGGAAATTCAAGGAAAAACCAAAGATAGCGTGAATGCGAGGAAGGACATGGTTGCAATGGGAATTCGAAAGGAGTTAGCAGTAAATGAAGAGAGTAAAACCCGAGTTTCGCTACCTGCAGCACAATTTAATTTATCAAAGGAAGAGAAGAAAAGTTTGTTAGAATGCCTAAAGTCGATAAAGGTTCCTTCGGGTTATTCCTCTAATATATCAACGAAGGTGTCCATTAAGGAGAGCAAATTAATTGGAATGAAGTCATATGATTATCACGTCTTACTGACCCAGTTACTTCCGGTCGCAATTCGAGGAGTTCTCCGGGAAGAAGTCAGGAAGACTATCACTAAGTTGTGCTATTTTTTCAATGAAATTTGCTATAAGGTGATTGATCCAAAAAAAATGAACAAGTTACAGGACGATGTTATATTGACCCTTAGTGAGCTCGAGATGTATTTTCCGCCGTCATTTTTTGACTCCATGGTGCACTTAACCGTACATTTGGTTAGGGAGATCAAAATGTGTGGTCCAGTATTTCTACGGTACATGTATCCTTTTGAAAGAGCAATGGGTCAATTGAAGGGGCACGTACGTAGCCGATCTAAGCCCGAGGGAAGCATAGTGGAAGGATATGTTGCCGAGGAGGTTATCGAGTACTACACCGATTATTTGGAAGATGTCCAACCTATAGGCCTTCTAAAGTCTCGGCACGAAGGTAGACTTGAAGGAAAAGGTACAATTAGAGCCAGCAGTTTCAGACCGGGGATTGAACTGAGAACAAAAGCGCATTTCAAAATCCTCCAACACCTTGCCATTGTGGCGCCTTACATGAGTGAGCATATAGCTGAGTTGCATGAACAACATCCGTCTTACGATGAAAATGTGATTAACAGAATGCACAATTTGAATTTTGTGCAATGGTTTGGTGAAAAAGTAGAGTCCCAGTTGTTAGACAAGCAAGAGGTCGATGAAACCGTGAAATGGTTATCGAAAGGTCCTTCGGCGGTCGTCGAAACCTACCAAGGATATGACTTAAATGGATTTACCTTTTACACAAAAAAACAAGATGGCAAAAGCACTGTGCAAAATAGTGGAGTCACAGTTGTAGCTATTAGCGATAATAACGGAAGTGCTAATACTTATTACGGGTGGATTGAGGAGATATGGGAACTAAATTACATGAAGTTCAAGATACCGTTATTCAAGTGTGCATGGATCAACAACGGTCACGGTGGAGTCAAAAAAGACAAAATGGATTCACAACCGTTGACTTCAAACAAAGAGCTTATCAACAAGACCCTTTTATACTTGCCAATAAGCAAGTAATGCAAGTTTTCTACATTCAAGATCCGGCCGATAAGAAAAGATATGTTGTCCTTTCAGGTAAAAGATGCATTGTAGGTGTCGGAGATGTCGTGGACGAAGAAGCATAGGATCACTTCGAGGAAATTCCTCCATTTTCCACTGGTATCAATGATACATCAACGCCGGTTTGCACAAGTCATCGTCGTCCAGAAACTGAAGATGTGTTGGTTGAAACGTGACGGAAAAAAACGAAAGCTACATAATTAATGTGTGAGTTATTACATTTTAAAATTCACATTTTTTAATATTAAATTATTTATTAATTTTAATATCACATTATTTATTACATTTTTTTATTACTTACATTTTAAAATTCACATTTTTTAATATTAAATTATTTATTAATTTTAATATAACATAATTTATTACATTTTTTTATTACGTACATTTTAAAATTCACATTTTTTAATATTAAATTATTTATTAATTTTAATATCATTCATTCATTATGTAATATTATATTTTTTATTAATTTATTTATTACATTTTTCTGTATTGATTACTTACTTTTTTTGTCAAAATTTTCGATCAATCCGCCAAAATCCAAAACTTAGCGTTCAACCCTCGCTCTATCCGCTGCTCTTCGTCACTCTCCGCCGCTCTCTCTCTCTCTCAGCACAAACCCGATATCTCTCTCTCTGCACAATCCAAATCCAATAACCCCTCTCCGCTGCTCTCTCTCTCTCTCTCAGCACAGTCCAAATCCAATAATCCCTCTCTGTCGCTCTCTCTCTCTTAGCACAATCAAACTCCAATAACCCCTCTCAACAGCCGTCGACTCACTCGTCTCCTCTCCTCGACAGCCGTCGAGTCACTCCTCTCCTCTCCTAGACAAGCCGTCGACTCACTCCTCGACTTCACTGCTGACAGTCACACCTCGACAGCTCTCGGTTAGTTTCTTTTTTTCATCCATTTTTTCTATATTTCAGTGATTTTGGACTTTGATATTGTTTGTCTATTTATGCTTGATTTTCTTCTCTCTTTTTTTTCAACGAGGGGAATGAATTATTAGAAAAAAACTCAAAACTGCTTCTCAATCAATTGAAATAACTGTTATTAGAAAAAATAATGCAAGTAGTTGTTACTGTTAGTAAATTAGTCAGTCAATGAATTATTAGTCAGTCACTGTTACTGTTAGTAATTTGATGTAATTTCAAGCATTTGTAATTACAGCAAGTGAATAGAAACCCACTTTTAACTTGCATTTGCTTAGTTTTAATTTTACATCACTGTTATTAGTCAGTCACTATTACTTTTAATTTCTCGATAATTCTGCTCACTGCTCAGTTACTTTTAATGCTGCTCACTGCTCAGTTATTAGTTTGCTTAGTTTATTGTTTGGTAGTCTTTTAAAAATTGAATCACTGCTCAGTGTTGTGATTACTTGCTTAATTCTTATCAATTATCATTTGATAGGCATGTCTGGAGAACAAATACCTCAAGTAGAAGAAAGAGACCAAGAAGAGACGGAAGGGAAGAAAAGATCTCGGACCTCATTGGAGAAGTTTAGGAAGAAAAAAGGACAAGGACACAGTTTTAAGATTACCTTTAACAAAAAAGGCCTTCCTACCGGTAAGGATGCCAATGACTTCGCGACATATTGCGGGTATCTCGTGAGGGATCGAGTGCCAATTACAATTAAGGACTGGAAGGAAGTTCCAAAAGAATTGAAGACTGACCTGTGGATGGATATCAAGGTAAAGTGCTAATCCAAAATGGTTCATTCATGGGCTCTATGCCAAGGATCTATTGTCCATGTACCATCCTAAAACATGCTTAATCCACAATAGAAATGGCTTTATTAGCTCACTGTTTTCAAAAAAAAAAAAAAAAAAAAAGTATTCTTTCAAACATAGTCAGTGCATATCCATTCATGGATTTCTTCAAAACAAAAAACATGTTGCATTCTTGTTTGAGTCCAGTAAATGCATCTTTGAGTAGTATAGTATTTTTCTGGTTTCATAACTTATGGTAGTTTCAAATGACAAAAAAAAATGAATTAAAGGAACATATGGGGTTTGTTGTACTTGTCAGGAAATAAAAGTGAATCCCTAGAACACCATATTTTCAAATAACTTTTGGTAGTTTCATCATGAACACCATAGCCACTGTTTTGAGGAAACTCAATCCTCATTGCTCAATTGCTATACACTCATTTACATCAAGCTATCATAATTATTTTCCCTGGACTTTGCTTTTTTCATTTCATACAATGTATTCAGGAAATCCTAACTTGTGAATATTTTTTTAATTTATTTCAGGAAATGTTCAACATCGACAATGATGATGGCAAGAAGAAAACTCTCAAAAATATGGGTGATCGGCATAGACAATTTAGGCATATGCTCTATGAGGATTTTATCCTTAATGTTGATCCAAATAATCCCCAAAATCCATGCGACTATTACCCTATCACACCCAAGCAGTGGGACTAATTTTGCTCTGTGAGGCAGACCGAACAATTTCAGCAAAAGAGTAAGGCAGGGAAGGAGTTGAGAGAGAAGTTTCGCATGCCTCATAGGATGGGATCCCACGGCTACAGAGGGGCACAAGAGACTTGGAAGCCTACTGACATAATTGTTGCAGAAGGTGATTCTGATGATGAGGATGTCGCTTTAACGGGCATCACCTTAGGTTCCTTTGAGCCGAGAGCCGAGAGATATTTCAGAGCAAGGGCTGTGGCTACTGATAAAGAAGGTACTTACAAAATCAGAAAAGAGGATAAGGAGACTCATGAAGCATTCAAACGGGCACGATCTATGTCTCAAGAGGTCAGTTCCAGTTCAATCCAGCCTAAAGAAGTTTTAACTCGGGCGATTGGGAGGCCGGAACACCCAGGGAGAATGAGATAAACTTCCATGTGGAGCAAATTGACAGATGAGTACGACAGAGAACCCAGGAAAAAAATGAAAGAGAATGGCATGAGCCAGGAACAATATGATAAGGTGGTCAAGGAGAACACCGAGGCATGTTTTAGGAAGATGAAAGATTGGTTTTCCTCGATGGGAGTGCAGATTCTAATCCCGACCGCATTGCAATTGCAATTTCAGACCCCGCCGTCCCAACCTTTGTCGGTGGAGGTGGACTCAGCAATGCCCAGACATGCAGCATTACAAACGGATATGGGCGAAAACTTTATGACTCCGTATCCGATTGGTGATTATCAGGTTATCTTTCTTTTTCCTATCAAGTAATGAGTTTGGATAACTCTGAAAATAGAGTATGATATAAATCCATTTGTAATTTTCAGGAACTCCCACGGTGCAACCTATTCCTCCACAATAGCATAGGTGAGCGGGTTAAGGTGGCTGAGGGATTAATCCTTCCGTCACATCCAGGTCAGATCGTACACTGTCAACCTTTATCTCCAGACTGGATTGTGGTCCAAATTGACCGCGTAGGTGAAATGTACCGCAAGGTGGGATATCCCAGGATTAAATGAAGAACAGATAGCTGATAATATGGGGGCTCCAATTCCGTGGCCGAAAGTTGATGTGGAGCTACATGGACAGGTATTCTTTGATAAATAAAGTATGTTTGACACATCTAATTTTTCTCATGACTAATTAATATCCTTAGATGCAGAGGAACAAACAGCCATTGCCACAAGCAATTACGAGTAAGGAGAAGGTGGCAAGCGAGGCATCTGGAATTGGTCGTGAGTCGCTGGTCGAACCAGAGAGCGTTGCTAAACTTGACACATCCAAGCGCTCCTTGTACAACATGCTGATGCTCCAACCGGCAGAAGATGCCTTTTTTAAACTAGAGGACTGTGATCCTTGGGGTACACATAATGATGTGGTCACGTTCGTGGTGAACTTGGCGGATATTGTTGAATGTTTGAAAAGACGATCTCTAAACATATCGATAATCAAGATGTATAGTTGGTATGCATTCACTTTATTATTCTATTCACTTAATTCTGTACAGCTCAAAAAATAAAGTAAATACAAACTAAATCTGATGCAGAATTTCACCATATGTATAACTTTTTATATCCTAGTTAATGTCCCTATAAAAATTATACAAGACAGCAGGTATTGGATAAAGAAACTTAATGCTTCCTTTATTATTCCATTCACTTTGAACATCTTCATATGATATCTATGAGTGCAGGTATTGGATAGAGAAACTCACTGAAGAATTTGGATGTACAACCATCACCGTACTCGATCCGAATATGGTGGCTGAAGGTACTTACCAACGTGAAGAAGCTGCAACAGTGGGTTACTTGAAGAGGTCGTACTAGGCTTATCCATCCACTAATATGATCATTCCATACAATCAGGGGTACAGTTAATTAAACTTATAAATACTAATTAAAGCACTTGTTAAATTTTTTCGCATCACAATACTAATTAATGTTTATTATAGGTTTCATTGGGTAATCCTTGTAATTAATATCGAAAATTAACAGTTCACTATGTGGATTCTGTGGAACGCAAAAAGGTCCCGGATTTGCTAGATATTAAGGGATTTATAAACACGTAAGTTTCATTTTCTATTTTATCATAATAATGATCAGATTGAAAGACATTGCATCTAATTTAATTTGATTGCAGGGCTTATAAACATTATCATATGGAAATGAATCAAAGCCGTGCAACCAGGTCATTTAGATGGATCGAAATTCCGGTATGCAAATTAGGGATTATGGTGTAGAGTATGGATTTAGTGAAATTATTAAAATCTTTATTAACTCTATGACATTATAGTGAATACATTTTCACAGATTATGTTCCAGCAAAATTGTTATATAGCTGGAAATTTTACTCTTAGTTGTGCAAATTAGGGATTATGGCTAGTAGCTGTTTGTTCTTGCCAAGTGCCACTTTCTTTTATTTTTTCTTTGCCCTCTTTTTAAACTAGCTATTATGCTTTGTTCCTGGTTTCAGACATTTATTCAAATCTTTATTAAGTTTTTGAATTTGAATTTTTAGAGTCCGAAACAAAAGGGCGGAACCGAATGCGGATATTTCTCAATTCTTGCCATGAAGCGCATAATAATCTCAATGATCGAAGATCTACAATTGCCCAAGGTACTGCTTTAAGATTATATACCAACATTTTAGGGTTCATGGTTTTGGAGTTTAATCAATATTATGTTTTGCTTAATGAAATGCAGATGCTAGAACCAGTTGGAAGAACATATAGTAATGAAGAGATTGGAGTAGTGGTGAAAGAGCTCATGGACTTCATGAAAAATAAATTATTCTGAGTTAGAAGGTATCCATGACTTGCAACATTTTCTAGAATGTTTAGTTATATTTAGTAAACTGATATTTAGTGGTAACAGAGCTCATTACTTGCAACATTTTCTTGAATGTTTAGTAGTGAAAGAGCTCATTGACTTATTTCACTAAACTGAAATTTAGTGATCTACCGTCGCATTTGAAATCGCTCGTTTAGGATAGTTTGGTACTTGAATTTGATCATTATGTATGTATACTTGGAGTAGTACTTCAATTTGTTTTGGTTTTCAATTCTGTCTTTTAGATGCATATTATTTTAGCCTCAACTAGATTATAATTTTATACTCTTCAATTTTAACTTGTCATTACTCACAATTTCCATATGTGGACAGGTATGGAGACTAGATTGGAAAGATGTGTGCACGGAGTTGGAGGGCTTACTCAGTTGGCAATAAGGGAAGATTCTGATGAGGATTTGCTTCAATGTGTTAACTTCCCTGTGCCACTGGTATAAAAGATTTGCTTCATATGTTAACTTTCTGTGTTTCTATTCCTATCTTACTCTTAGCCTATTAATTAGAAACATTTACTTACTTAAATCTGCTTGTGCTGTCTTTTGTTGGTTTAGTTAGTAGCTTCAATATGTAGGTGGTTTTTTGGTTTTGCTGCATTGATACTTGGTATTTTGTATGAGTGGCTCTTGTGACTCAAAACTCTCTTTTAGTTTAATTGATCTTGGTACCCCTCCTTGGGGTGCTCTCTTTCAAAAAGAAAATAACTTCTCAAGTTGTCATTTTGCATATCTGTGTGTGATATATATGTTCCATCAGAAAAATGGTGATCAAGAAGCAGGAAATGACACTATCAGAGACATGAAAGAAAATTTCCTCTTATATATGCATTAGATAGAAAAGAATTCAATGCATGCATGATTAGATTTTGGATATTTTCAATCCTCATGAGTAGTGCTACTCTACCATGCAATCAAATCCTAGCCACTGATCAGCTTCTCAGCATAGAGTCACAAGTACCATATATTGAGTGTAGAATGTGTAATGTTTTATATATACATGTGAATATGTGTACTGAAAGAGAGTCTTCTCTCTTTAATTAAGATTAATTATGTGTAATTGTTTGATATATATATCTGTGAATGTGTGAATTGTGATTGTTAAATAATTGGTACATTGGTACCATTTGTGAATATGTGTGAGTGATTGTTAATTATTTGGTACGTTGGTACCATTTGGTAAGGCTAGCAACATTGGGCTAGCCACAGAAAACTGGAAAATAAAAAAAATAAATAAACATTAATAGCCACGGTTTTTATATAATACTGTCACTAATTTAACAAGTATATTTTAATTTGTAGCACAGTTATTGTAGTTAAATATAGACGGCTTTAAATTTAATAACCGTCGTTACTTTTGGGCCTACGACGGGCCTTTTTGCAAAACTCGTCTTTATTTGCCTAGGTTTACAGACGGTTTGTATTTGAAAACCGTCGTTAACTTTAAGACGGTTTTTAACTAATTTGCTACAGGGGCTTCTACAACGGAGGGAAGCCGTGGTTATTTCGATTTATTAACCGTTGCACAATCCCAAAATTCAGGCTGTGCTGGTACCTCCTACATGATTATGATTATAAAGAGAAACAAGATAGAGACCCTTTTCCAACTTCCAATGGACAAGGAATTAATGCAGCCAAAAGCTCACATCATATCATTGATATTGTAATGGCACTAAATTTACAAAAGATGGGACCAAATGGAGTGAACCTAAATTTACTAAGATATTGCCATGTTGGACTAGCGACCTACACTAAGATACTGCCAAGTTTATCGGGACCAATAAGAGGTGAACACATATTGAGATACGTTGGCAAGTGATTAACAATTGTGTCATTATTTAATAGTACTTTCTAATAAGGGAAAATCAGTCCTATACCCTTCAAATCTTATCTTATTCAATTGGATATATCCCCTCAAATCCTTAAATACAGAAATATTCCCCACTAATCATAACTAGCGTGGATATTTATCCTTTTGTGTATTTATAATGATTTCTTAATTCTGAAATATTAACTTTAAAATATTCGGACAACAATGCCCTCACTAGTATTCTTCTAAAAATAAAATAATAAAAATAAAAAAACACAGCGTGTCTGAACACGACACGATACAGTAAAATACGGACACGGCACGGCACGAAAACTTAATAAGCATGCTGTGTCTTTAGGCGTGTCGTGTCCAACTTTGATGGCATAGACACGGCACGACACGACACGCGAATTGTCTAAACACGACATGACATGGCACGAGACACGGCACGACACAACCCAAAAGACAAAACAAGTTTATAATCAGGATAAAAAATAGTAAATGTTACGAAATAATAAGAAAAATTCTTATATTATCTATTTTTTAAGAATAATTTCATAGTTTGAATGTGCAGTTCATCTATAAGCATAAGTATATAACTATATTTTATGAAAAATAAAATAAACAATGTCATACTTTGCTAAAGAATCGGATGACTCGGAAAATATTGGATGACTGAGATCGAAAACTCGGATTTCCATAAAATATCATTTTTAATATCTTTAAAAATCAGAAAAAATAAGAAAAAAATTAGAAGCAACTATTTTTTCATAATTAAGTTAATAAATCATATACTCGCAGCATAAAATAAACTGAAAAAAAAATTAATATAATTATTGAGTAACATGAAATTTCAAATTATTTTAGAAATTTAATTTTTAAATCAATTAAATTGAGATATCATTATTAATAAAATAAATTTTTTAGTGAACATATTTTCTTAATACACCTTAATATATCAGATAGAATCGTAGAGAATTAAATTTTATAATTTTTTAATATTTTTGGATCGATTTTTGGATTAAAGGTCACTTTATTTTCAAATTATTTCAGTTTTGAGTAATCTGGACCGTTGATCTCGTTTAATATTAAAAAAAAATGGAGTAATCCAGTTGACCCCTTCCTCTTGCTTTCTTCTTCCCCGTACCCAACCATCGTCTCCCTCTCTACTTTTCGATACTGTACGAAATGATAGAAAGGGAGCTCCATGGCGCCTTGTGACGCTTTTTCTTGCCTATCGATTCGATTTCGGCCCCTTACCACCTCACCCATGTTGTCCGACACTCCTTCTTCTCTCTCCCATGGATGAAAACCACCATTAATGGTGACCTCCGCCAAATCCGATCCAACTCGGTAAAAATCGGATTGTCGGCCGTCGAGTCCGTTTCGAATCGGGCCGATTCCGAGTCAACTCGCCGAGTTTTGAAACCATGGTATTGAGTACTATTTTAACAAAGGCATCCATCTCTAGCTGGCAACTAGTTTGCTTGCGCCACGACACTGTCGACACATATAAATGTTTTCATGTATTATTATTATTATTATTTTTTTTTTTTTTTTGTTACAAGTTATACTCGAATTCCAATGCTGGCAAAACAGATGAATGAAATGAAGATGACATCGTTCGCCTTCAATTGCAGTACTAAACAATATAACATAATTAAAATCAATTACATAAGAATATGAAATAATATTGCCTATTTGCCTTCGTGCAAAAAAAGTGCCATGTTACCATACACAAAACTAATAGAATGACTAATTATACCAACTATAAATTAAAGAATATCTAAGAACTAAGTTTACGTGAACCGAATCATTTTTTTCATTGTCAAAAGTCATCTTCTCTCTTTCAGAAGTATGTTGACATTTTTTTATTATTTTCTCTCTCCTGTGTCCTCTGGATGAAGGAGACAGAATACGAAGCGGTGGTAAGAAACAAAGTGAAAATGTTCAATTCTTTAACATACATCCGGCTCGAATTTAAAACATGTGGACCGAAGTGCTAGAATAATTTGGTCAAATATACATAATACATTAGCAAGAACTACATTATATAATGTACACCAATTCCACCAAAAGAACATTGCAATCATGGGGCCCACCTAAATTTCATGCGGCAGCTGTTGAGAAATTAATTGCGTGGCTGCACTAAACTGGATCATTTTTAACTAAATACAACCCGCTATACATATAGACATCCATAAGGAAGTATAAACAAAGCACACCAGACATGGAAATCGGAATGAAAATTCAGATGGAAATTCAAAAAAGTACTGTTCATAGTGAAGTTCCAGAGATCCTCCTTTAGGGGGCATTTGGTTGTGTACTAAGGGGTTGCATAAATTAAGAATGCCTACGTGTTTATGTAGTGTTATGTAATGGATGTTTGGTTGTGTAGTAAGGATGTGTAACTTAATGCATGCAAATATTCATGTCAAAAGACTAAAATATCCTTAAATTTGAATTAGAATTATGTATTAATAATACGTTGTGACCTAATTATTATTAATTATTAATTATTATAAAAATTAATTATTAATGATGATAATAAACCATTTTTATTATTATGAAATATTAATAATTACTTTTAATTAAATATTATTATTTATTTTTAATTAATTAATTATTATTAAATCATAATTATTAATTAATATTACTTATTAAACATTATTAATTATAATAATTAACCTTTATTATTAATTATGATTTTTTAATTTTTTTGTTACTTATTAAATATTATTATTTATTAATTATTTGTTAATTATTTAATATTATTAATTACTAATTATTGTTAATTATTAATTATTATAAAAATTAATTATTAATGATAATAATAAATCATTTTTATTATTATGAAATATTAATAATTACTTTAAATTAAATATTATAAATATTACCAATTATTTAATAATAAAAAATTATTATTGATTAATTTTTTAGTTAATTATTATTATTATTAGATCGTTATTATTAATAATTATATTACTTGTTAAATATTATTAATTATTATTATTTATTAATTTTAATAATTAATATTTATTATTAATTATGATTTTTTAATAATTATTGTTACTTATTAAATATTATTATTTATTAATTATTATTAATTATTTGTTAATTATTAAATATTATTGTTAATTATTCTTCAGGGGTATTGTTGGAAAAATAATTAAAGGAGATCGGAGCATAACTTATGCAACCTATTTAGGTAAATAGGTTGCATGTGTACCCTTAAGGTGTCTTATGTAAGAGGTGTTTGGTGACTTAAGGATGCATAACTTAGTTATGCACCCTTTAAGTCACAAATAAACGGGACCTTAGTAGGTTATAATATAGTAATAATAATATCAGGAGAATGCTTGGTACAATGAATTCCATATTTGTTTCCGATATCATAAAAGTAGAAAATAGCAGGAACATAATCGTCAAAGGCTAAGGACATTTTGGTCCCAAATTAGCAAAATTAAATTTTCAGAATTCCAAAATCTTTAGAAACAAATAAAAGGGTAAATTAGAGGGTGATATTTCCAAATTTAAAGATTAGAGCGACATATATCCAATTGGACAAGATTTGTGGGGTATATGGCTGATTTTCCCTTTTAATAATTAGTTTGGTGTTATATTAATATATACATAGAAGTACCCTTTGCAAATTTCGAAAATAAATTATTTCTAATCTACAAAATAATATATGAGACGATAACATATAATTAAACAAACAAGATAGCATTATTGTTCCTAATTTAGACTAACTTTTATTTAAATAATTATTAGGTTATGTTATCGATTAATGTGAACACGTGATTGGCTTTTAGAATTTGCAAGAATTGATTGTTATAGTTACTCATTGATTACTATTGAATTTAGATCGGACAATTTAGATCAGCTGTCATTATATATGTAACTGCATTTCTGTATTAATAATTAGTTGATTTTTTAATTTCGATTTAAGCTGTCCAAATCAATATTAATTAATTTTAGAGACATTATCATATATACTTTTCGTCAATAAGTTCTTTTATTATTTTTACTTTTGGAGACGGACGTTTCTTGTAGAAAATGGAGTCGTCAAAAATAAAGACGAAACAGATTAGAAAAATAATATTCGCATGGTTTGACTTTGAACCAGCGGAACTAAAAGTTTAAAAGCTGAAACATGGTTAAAAGTTAAAAACAAATCAAGCGGATCATATGTGTAGCTGGATCGGGTTTACACTACGCCATTTTTTATTTTTAAGACCTGTTATTTAAGGGCCTTTAAGACCGGTTTGTATATGGTGCTAATAATATGTGGTGTTAAAAATATATAAAAAACCGGTGTTAAAAAGGCGGTGCTAAAAACCAGACGGAATCCGATCAAAAAAAGAATGCGCAATTTTAAGACCCCGGTCTTAAAAAACAAAACATTAAGACCGGTTTTTTGTTAAAAACCGGTCTAAATATTATTTGATTTTTTTCCGAATTTTTTTATAATTAAGACTAAGACCGGTTTTTTGTAAAAAACCGGTCTTAATATTATTTCTTTTTTTCCGAATTTTTTTTATTATTAAGACCGGTTTTTAACTTAAAAACCGGTCTTAATACTATTTTTAAGACCTGTTTTTAGTTAAAAACCGGTCTTAATAATTAATAATTAAAAAATAAAAATTTAATTTCGGGCTAGCCCCATTTTTCCTAGCCATAATATTCATGCAATATTCAAATTCACAGCAATCATGCATTTATATATCACATATCACATAATCATCAAAACAAAAAACAGCAATTATAAATATATCAATATTCATAAAAATTATAATTATCTAACAAGATACAATTTTTCGTAGATATACATAAAACTCATCTAAACTTTCATTAATTTCTTCATCTTTATAAGGCAGACCCTCCCCCTCCAAATTCTGCATTCAATTAAACTAATTCAATTAGTAAAATCTAAGCAAATTGATTTCAAACTAAATTAGTTAATGATAATCAGGTATTGTTTGACTAAACCCTAATCAGGTATATATCGTTTTAAAACCTAATCAGTTATATATCGTTTTAAAACCTAATCAGGTATTGATTTTAAAACCTAATCAGGTATTGTTTGGCTAAACCCTAAACTTTAAGTAGTAAACCCTAAACACTAAAAACTATACTCTAAATTGTCATTCTAAACCCTAAACCTTAATTAAGTAGTAATCCATACCCCTGGCAACTGCTCGTAGTTTGAGTAATACATCAGTAGCATCTGCAAGTTTCTCATCGCACAAAACCCGCAATCGGTACTGTTCGGCTGATGTGGACCCTACAAATACGAAGCAATTTTTCTAAAAATTAATATTAAATTTAATAAATTAATTAGAAATGAAATGAAACTATTAGTCCGAGCTATGTACCGGAATGATGTCAATATTGAATCTGCTACCTAACTTTATTCTGGATAAAGCACTGCAATATTAAAATATGAAGTTAGAAGAATTAATTTGCAGATATTGCCTATTAGATAATGCATGTTTTGACTAAAATCCTAAAATTACCTGTTGTATGACTCTAAAATTGGAGAAAAATAACTATCTGGATTTAGCGAATCCACAATCCAAATCGTTTTTGTCGAGGGTTGTGCGATAATAATCACAAAATGAAAACTGCAGTTAAATATTAAACCTTGTTAGTAAAATTAGAATTAAACCGCAATTTATAAAAAATAAAGTCAAAACAAGATATTTTCTAACTAACGTATGCTGATGTATCAAAACATGATAAGCGGCCTTCTTTCTGGCAAAATTTTGAATCAAGTAGGATGTTGTGCCTGGCACATCCTTAATGGCATCAGTTCCCGAGCATCTTTCTGGATCCAAAAACCTGAAAGTCTTGATTGCAAAATCATGACAATAGTTTCTAGCCCACCTGCATGTTATATTTATCAATTTATAGTCATATATCATATAATAATAATCATCAATCAATTATTGTTAAGTTCGAAAAATACTTACATGGTCCAGAGTTTCATGACTTGAACAAATGGCAATTCCCTATTGAACAAATGGCCGATGTCTTCAAAATTGAGCATGAAGGAATCCAGTACTATGTGGTCGAACTTGGCCGGAATATCGAAATACTTCATATCTGGATCCAACGCCATGATGTAGTTATGCAGTTCTTATGCGGTAGGCCCAAGCTTTTGCAATCTCTCATGTGTGCAGAGCGGCTCCCGTGTCTTTAATTGTCCTCCCTCCGTAAAAAATGCATCTGCATCGAAATCATCGTCGTCGTCATTTTGCTCCACCTGCTGCTTTCCTTTTTTTTTCTCCGGAGATTTCGCAGGTGGCGGAGGCCGTTTCGTTATTGGTGTCCTCAGATGCTCCTTGAAAATCATATATTAGTCGTAAAACAATATTTTTCAATTTAATTAATACCAAATTTAGAAAAGTTTGTAAGATTTACCAATTTCGACATATCAAAATCCACAAGATTACGCGGCCACCTTAGAAATGAACCTTGGAGAATACCGAGCTGGTCATCTGCGTTGGGAAGTGGAAAAGGTACTGTCACTTGTTTCGCATGATCGAACACTTCTAGAACTTGTACCTTAACCTCCTCCGGACCCAATGGAACTCCATGGACCGTGTCAGGTATGGGACGACGCGCAAACACCATAGCTCTTGCGACATATACCAAATTGAACCCATCTGGGAGGAGCAGCAAGGCTTCTGTGGATCCCTGCAATTATAAGCAAATACAAAACATAATTAATTAGGTATTAGGCTAAATTCTATATAAACTTGCAAGTAATATTCTATATACCTCAATATGAGGGCTAGGAATTGGATTCGGTTGATTGTTGCTACCCTGTGATAGCAAAATCATGGCTTGATTCATTATTGGATCGAGGTTATGCGATGTTTGCCCTTGCGCGAACAACCGCGAGAAGCTTTGTAGAATGCCTTGATTCATTACTGGATCTGCGTTATGTGGTGTTTGCCCTAGCGAGAACAACCGCGATAAACTTTCCTCAACTTGTCTAGTTACTTCTTTGCTCACTTCCTCCGGCAATCGCCGTTTTATTCCCTCGTCGACTCTTTTGTCGATTTCTTCTTGGCTAAACTGCTTGGATTTCCTCGTACCCTTTCCAAACACCTGCTTCACGCCGGAAAATATCGGATATCCTCTCAACCGTCATGAGTGCTCTGGAATCCCAAGCGCAGATGTCAAGACATCATTCTGACGAATCGACTGAATCTCACCTGACTTGGCTAGAGCAACCTGTCACAAAAGAAATACATGTGAATGTAAGTTGAATTTGTTGAATACATAATTTATAAATTTATTTGAGTTAATTTACAAATTTATTTGAGTTACAATACGTACCGCTTTGTCAAGGACCTCACAAGCCTTAGGATTTGTAACCCTAAGTTCACCCGTCACCGGATCCTCTGTGGCACGTGCCCTGCACCATTTGTAAAACCTGTCATCAACACCAATGATAATGGTCGAGGTCGAACCATGGACCACGTCGTCTTTTTTCCATGTCTTCTCTGCACTTATGTAACCGCCCGATCTGAGTGTGTAGGGCATGTCCTTCTTGGCGCCATTTTCTTTTCCTATTTTACTCTTTTGCTATTATCAAATTCAAAAGACTTGTAAGTATATGAAAAATAAAAGATAGGATATTAGTATTGGTGAATAATTCTATATATGAAATTTATTTATATACCTCAAACTCAAGGCTTTTATGATATTCATCGAATTGTTCCCATTCTTCCTGCGATATGTTAAAAACATCCCATGGCTTCTGTACACCTTCTTTTGCATTTTCCCTGTATTTCTTATTCTACAATGAAAGAATATATGTTATAATTTTAATTAATCCAGCAATAATAAGTAGAATTGATGTTATAGGCATAATCTCTTACCAACTTGGTTTTCCAGGCCCTCCATCTATTGCAACATCCTGTAAGAATTTTTCGCTTGATTAAAATCGGAATGTCATCCGGAATATTTCATGTCTTGGCTATAGTGTTGTACAAATCAAGTTTCAACTCTTTTGGCACTGACGGCCAAGCCTTATAACTGCGTTAAACCCAATTAATATCATGATCAATTCACATTCAAATTTATAGAAATATTACATTCAAATTTATAGAAATATCACCATGTTAATTCACATGATCAATTCACATTCAAATTTATAGAAATATCACATTAATCAAATTTCTAGAAATATCGCCATTAATCAAATTTATAGAAATATCACATTAATCAAATTTATAGAAATATCACCATTAATCAAATTTATAGAAAATATCACCATTAATCAAATTTATAGAAATATCACCATTAATCAAATTTATAGAAATGCTAATTCACATTCAAATTCCCTCGTACCTGATTTTAACCATATCTCTTGTTTTCTGTGCCAAAAATCGATTAAATTCAATTGCATTTTCACCGCTAGGCTGGCCTTTTTCGTTGAAGGTGATCTCCAACGGAATTTGAGCAGCTATCTTCTTTGCCGTCTGTAGGCATTTTGCCGTTGATCTTTTCCCCCTTCTGCTAACGGGTTGAGTTTCCTGATTTGCCATCAAATCCTCATCCTCATTGAACTCGTGATCATCATCCACATTCGACGGGAAATTCTCATCCGGATTCGACATGGCTATAATTAACACAATTACAATCAATTTCACAAAAATATTTAGACGATTACAACATCAATTAAAACATCGATTTAATTAATATATCAATTAAACAACTCTAAATTAGACAATTAGAACATCAATTCATAATTATAACAATTAAAACATCAAGTCATATAATAATTGAAACATCGATTCATAATTAAACAACCCTAAATTAATCAAACCTAAACAAAACATAACCATAAGCAAACCCTAAACTAATTCTAAAAAAAACCATAAATTAATCTACATTAATTTGCAATTTAACTCATTTATAAAAAAAATTGACATAACCTCCCCTGTATATGGGGCATTTTATCCAAAAATTACACAACTATTCATGAGTTACATGCAAGCAACAACTCATAATACAAATCTATTACATTTTACATGCATTTTACCCAACTAATTGCAACTAATTGCATTTTAATATTTTATCTACCTAATTGCAACTAATTACATTTTATCAAACTATTTGAAACTAAATTTCAGATTAATTTCACAACCAATTACCTTAAATTTCAGATTAAATTAAAAATTTAAATAGAAATTACCTTAGCTTGGAGAGAGGGGCAGTGGTGGTCGGAGGTGCTCTCGGAGGTAGAGAGGGGCAGATGTGCTGTCGGCAGAGAGGCGGAGAGGCGGAGAAAGGGGCTCGGGTTTAGAGAGCGTAGAGTAGAGAAATGGGTTTGGAGAGGAGGCAGAGAGGAGGAGAGGCGGCAAAGAGGCGGAGAGAGGCGGCGAGAGGCGGAGAGGCGAAGAGAGGCGGCGAGAGGCGGCTCGGGTTGCTGAGGTGGCAGAGGGAGAAGGGAAGAAGGGAAGGGAAGAAGGGGTCGAGTTGCTGAGGTGGCAGAGGGAGAGAGGGCAGAGGGTCGGTTTTTTTCTAAGTTTCGGATCTTAGAAAAAAATGAAGAGAGCAGAGGAGGGAAGAGAGAAGAGCGAGATCCGAAATATTTGAAAATTTTTAAGACCGGTTTTTACGTAAAAAACCGGTCTTAATTATAAAACCGAAATTTTTTTAATGATAATTAAGATCGATTTTTTACTTAAAAACCGGTCTTAAGAAAAAATCGAAATATTTTCTTTTTTTTATTTTTCCTTTATGTTTTATTCGTACTATTTTAAAAACTTTAAAATTTATTAGTAAATAAAATATGTTTGTAAATTTATTTTAAAAACATTACAATTTATGTATCAGTTTTTTAAAAGATTTCTTTAATTTTATTTTTTTATACATATTTTTTAAATTTATTACTAAATACTTTTAAAGTTATATGTATATTTTGTATTATATTTTTTTATTTTATTTTCTATAGATTTTTTTTAAAATTTATTATTAAAAACTTTTTAAAATTTATGTTTTTTTCTCTTTTTTTAGAAATCGCACAAAAAAAACAGAAAAGGAAAAAATTAAAAAAAAATTCTGATTGATTTTTAAGATCGGTTTTTTACGTAAAAACCGGTCTTAAGAAAAAACAGAATTTTTTTATTTTTTTCCTTCATGTATTTTTGGTACTATTTTAAAAACTTTAAAATTTATTAGTAAATAAAATATATTAGTAAATTTATTTTAAAAATTTTAAAATTTATGTATCAGTTTTTTCAATAGATTTCATGAATATTATTTTTGTATAGACTTTTTTAAAAATTTATTACTAAATATTTTTATAGTTATGTATATTTTTTAGTATATTCCTTTAATTTATTTTTTTTAGATTTTTTTTAAAATTTATTATTAAAAACTTATTAAAATTTATGTTTTTTCTCTTTTTTTAGAAATCGCACAAAAAAAAACAGAAAAGGAAAAAATAAAAAAAAAATTCTGATTTATTTTTAAGATCGGTTTTTTACGTAAGAACCGGTCTTAAGCAAAAGCAGAATTTTTTTATTTCTTTTCCTTTATGTTTTTTTGGTATTATTTTAAAAACTTTACAATTTATTAGTAAATAAAATATATTAGTAAATTTATTTTAAAAACTTTATAATTTATGTATCTGTTTTTTAATAGATTTCTTGAATATTATTTTTGTTTAGATTTTTTTTAAAATTTATTATTAAAAACTTTTTAAAATTTATGTTTTTTCTTTTTTTTAGAAATCGCAAAAAAAAAACAGAAAAGGATAAAATTATAAAAAATTCTGATTGATTTTTAAGACCGGTTTTTTACTTAAAAACCGGTCTTAATAAAAAACCAAAAATTTTATTTTTTTCGTTTTTTCCTTTATGTTTTTTTTGTGCTATTTTTAATAATACAAAATATATCGTAAAATTAAAAATTTTAACTTTCTTGAAAAAACTAAATAAAAGAAGTAAAAAAATCCTACAAAATAGTACTTAAAAAATATTAAAAATTATATTACAGTTGAAATGTAGTACTACTACATGTATATAACTCAATTTTCTTCATTCCTTGGTGATTTTGGTCGGGCTACCCACACGCCTGCTTCTTGGCGATTCACACGCAAATTAGTTGCTAATTCTTCAACTGGTAGCGGTGTTCCATCGATTCCTGTGAATATAATATAATAGTGTAGGTACCAAATTAATTTAATAATTAATAGAATTTCATGTAATTAATTGAGATTAATTATATTATATTATATTATATCTGTGGAGAATGATGCTATTTCATCGAATTGGTCATATTGTTCTTCATCTACGACATCTTCAACGCCGACAATGCGCCTTTTTCCCGGAAGAACCACATGTCGTGAGATGTCGGCTGGATCAACAATATAAAAAACTTGCATTGCTTATTTGTTTGCAAGTATGAAAGGGTCGTATGCATATCCTAACTTTTTGAAATGAACGGTTGTTATTCCAGAATTTTTCTCTTTTTTGACTCCACTTTTGAGAATCCATTTACATTCAAACACAGGTACCTTGAATGCATTATAATCAAGTTCCCAAATTTCTTCGATCCACCCATAATACGGCTCTGATGACTTGTCATCACTTGATATGGCTTTTATTGCGACTCCGCTATTTTGTACTGTGCTTTTTCCATCTTGTTTTTTAGTATACCAGGTGAATCCATTCAAGTCGTACCCTTGATAGGTGTACACATTTGCATTGGGACCATTCGCAAGATATTTCACAGTTTCATTGTCGGACGGAGATAATTGTACTTTTTTTCTGAACCAATTTACAAACAGTTTGTTGTGCTCATTAGTGATCCAATTTTCACCTTTCTGAGGATTTTGCTCTCGCAACTCTGCTATATGTTGATCCACGTAAGGAGCCACAACAGCGACTTGTTGAAAAATTTTAAGATGTGATTTTTCTCTCTTTTCAAGGTCCACTGTAATTATTTTCAAACCAATTATACATTTCCCAAGAAGTCTACCTTCATGCCGATTCTTGAGCAGGCCAATGGGTTTTAGTCCATCTACATAATCAGTATAGAAATCAATAACCTCTTCGGCCACATATCCTTCGACTATGCTTCCTTCGGGTCGAGATCTACTTCGGACTAACCTTTTCAATTGTCCCATTGCTCTTTCAAAAGAGTACATGTACCGTAAAAATATCGGACCGCACCACTTGATCTCCCTGACTAAATGAATGGTCAAATGCACAATTATAACAAAGAATGATGGGGGAAAGTGCATCTCCAGCTCACATATGGTCTGATAAGCATCAGTTTTTAAATTAGTCAGTTTTTCAGGATCAATCACTTTGGAGCAAATTTCATTAAAGAAAAAATACAACTTAGTGATGGAGTTCCGAACTTTTTCCTTAAAACATCTTCGAATTGCAATCGGAAGCAACTGGGTCAACAGCACGTGATAATCGTGCGATTTCATTCCAATCAATTTCATATCCTTGATTGATACCTTCCTTGAGATATTTGAGGCATAACCGGTCGGAACCTTGATTGACTTCAAGCACTCCAACAAACTGAGTTTCTCTTTTCTTGTCAAAGTGTAAACTGCATCGGGTAACCAATCCCATTTCTTACTAGTATCTGGCTTTGCGGCTAGGTCCAGTCGTATTCCCATTTCGACCATGTCTTTCCTCACATTAGCATTGTCTAATTTTCCTTGAGCATTTAAAATCAAAGCAATCAAAGATTCACAGATGTTCTTAATGATGTGCATCGTATCCAGACAATGCCTAACATCCAAATACGTCCAGTATTCAAGGTTCCAAAATATAGACTTCTTCTTCCAATTGCCATCCGGAATTTTCTTTGCAAATGGTTTGCCTAATTTGATTTTAAGATCCTTCACCTCCTCATATACTTGTCTTCCGCTTCTTGGTATTGGTGCCCGTCGGGTTTCGGTGTTCCCATCAAATTTGGTTTTATAATCCATCCGGCGGTAGGGGTGATGACGGTTAAGAAATCTACGATGTCCCAAGTAGACATTCTTCCTACAATTAGATAACCATACAGAATGTGTTTCCTCCTCGCAAATAGGACATGCCTTATCTCCTTTGTTCCTATAACATGACAAGTTCCCGTATGCGGGAAAATCATTAATCGTGCAAAATATCATCGCACGTAGGGTGAAATAACTTTTGGAATAAGCATCGAATATCTCCACCCCGTCCTTCCACAACTTATCAAGGTCTTCTATTAACGGGGCCAAGTACACATCTATATCATTTCCTGGTTGTTTTGGACCGGAAATGAGCAATGGCATCATCAGATATCTTCTTTTCATGCACAACCAGGAAGGAAGGTTGTAAATAACTAATAAAACTGGCCATACGCTGCAATTGCTGCTCATGAGACCGTAAGGATTCATCCCATCTGTGCATAGTCCCGATCTCAAATTTCTAGATTCACTACCGAAATCCTTGAAATTACTGTCTATGTTCATCCACTGGAGCGAGTCCGCAGGATGTCTGATCATTTTATCTCTCTTTCTGCCTTCTGCGTGCTACCTCAGTAGTTGAGCATCTTTTGAATTATTGAAGAGATGCTCGAATCTTGGCATTATCGGCAGATACCACAATATTTTCGCAGCTGGTCTATTTTTACAACTATCTTCATCATCTTCCAAATCATCGTCCCTTAGTTTGTACCGTGATGCATTACACATTAGACATTTATTAAGATTCTCGTACTCATTCCGAAACAGTATGCAATCATTCGGACATGCTGAAATCTTCACTACTGCCATATTTAAAGGACATAGTAATTTTTTTGCCTTATAACATGTATCCGGTAATGTATTTTCTGCTGGAAGCATTTCTCGTAAAAGACCGAGTAAAGATGTGAAACTTTTATCACTCCAATTATTCTTGGCTTTCAGGTTATAAAGTTTAAAAACAGTTTTAATTTTTGAGAATTTATCCTCATTACAACCGGGATATAACGGTATATGAGAGTTTTCATCCAATTTTTGAAAAATATCAGGAACTTCATCAATAAAACCATCTGGTATTTCGTTCATCATTTCATCTAAATCATTTTCTCTATTATCATTTTCACAATATTGTTCTTTACTTACATTTTCATCCACAAATACCTCATCCCTTACATCAGCCCCCCAATCATTTTGTACACTATTTTCTGAATCAGATCTATTAATATTGCTAGTCGTAATATTTAAATGATCTTCCAACCTTTCCCCATGCAAAACCCACCGGATGTATTTAGGTGTTGTCATTCATCCACGCTCAATCAAATGTGATCTAATCTTTATACTATCATGTCTCTGTAAGTTAACACAACGTTTACAAGGACATAGAATTCTGGGCTTTCCAGTCAACTTTCGATTTTCTTCTGCACATTTTAAGAACTCTTCAACAACTCCAACAAATTCACCTGATATCCTCGAATATTCATACATGTACTCCTCCCTCTGATCCATCTGTATAGATAGAAATGTATATCCAAAAGTCAGGGTATGAAATTTATAGGTTCAATGCATTACATTAGGTTTTTGGGCCGGTTACCATCCTAGCCCACTCTTTGGATACTCTTGTCTCATTAGCGAGCTACGTTAGATGCAATTTGTTGTCTGAAAAAAATTCGGCAGCATTTCCCCTTATGTTTCCTGAATACGCCAACACACGATTGCTCGTGTGTACGTATCCGTGGGAAACATAAAGAGAAATGCCGTCGAATTTTTCTCAGACAACAAATTGCATCTAACGTACAACTCGCTGTCCTAAATGAGACAAGAATATCCAAAAAGCAGTACTCCCGACCGGGAGTACTATCCGAGATTAATCCCTAATGGATTAATTTCGGACGGGCACGACCTAAAAGAGTTCAAATTCCGGCAATTTGGTCATATATGACAATACAACTAATATATGCAAATGCCAAATGATATATATATGCACATACAAATTAGTAAATTAACGAATTGAAATCATTGAGGGTTAAAATAGAAAATTACCGAAATTATCTTCTCTTTTTCTTCCTCTTCAATAGAATAATCTTCTCTTCCTCTTCCTCTTTCTATTTTATCAAATCAAAATGAAAAAAATCAATTAAAAAAACAAAAAATTGCATAATTAATAAATAATAAATAAAATACTGAATAATTAAAGAATATACCTCAAAAATAAATTTTTTTAGCTTCTGGTTGATCTCCTTTGCCTTCTCTCTTGATTTTTCAATTTTTCAAAATTTTTCGAGATTTTTAGCTATTTTTTTTTGTTTGGTTTTAGAGAGAGAATAAGACTCGGTTTTTAGAGAAAAAAAACGGCCATGAATTGAATGTGTGGACAAAACAATCAATGAGGGAAGAAGATAAGAAGAAAAATCTGCTAATTTTTATGACCGGTTTTTTATAAAAAACCGGTCTTAAAAAGTCAACCGAAAAAAGAAAAAATTGCTGTTTTTTTTAGACCGGTTTTTATAAAAAACCGGTCATAAAAATTTTGTTTTTAAGACCGGTTTTTAATAAAAAGCCGGTCTTAATAAAAACTGATTTTTCGATTTATTTTTTTGATCTCTTTAGGACCGGTTGTTTATAAAAAACCGGTCTTAAAAAAAACCTTTTAAGACCGATTTTTTATAAAAACCGGTCTTAAAAAAAACAGCAATTTCAGATTATTTTTGAGAACTCTATAGGACCGGTTTTTTTAAAAAATCGGTCTTAAAAAAAATTCTGACAATATCGAAATTGCCACTGAATATATTCAGAACCGGAATTTTTAAAAACCGGTCTTATTGTGGCGGTGCTAAAAATATTTTCTGGTGTAGTGTTAATAAGATTTGGATTACTATTATTCTATTCAAATTGGTTCAGATTCACATTGTTTAGAATTTCGATTAATTTATTTGCATAAATAATTTTTCGGTTCTAAATATTTATATTGTTCCTATTATGCTATTTTGAGTTCTTATGGCATATCATATTTTTCGATTTAGTTTTTGAAGTTCAAGGTAATTCTGATTTAAAATATTTTACGCATTTATCTTTGTTTACTATGAGAATTTAATTTTTCTTTTGAGGTTCAGTTAGCGAGAATAAGTTTTAAAATTTTTTAGCAGGTTCGAGTGGAATTAGAATAGGGCTATGTTTGGAAATGCACGAACCCACGTGTTCTCGAATACCTCGAATTCGTGCGGAATCAAATGTGAAAAGAACAAGCCAAATCCCATATTCGCTGCCTTATTCTGGATTCCAGCATTTAGATGGAATTTGAGAACTTGGGAGCCGAACAAGAAAATTATTTTTTTAATCCCATATCCCAAGTTCTGAGTTGGGAACCCATGTTCAGTGCCATTCCCAAACATAGCCCCGGAAAGCTGGAGATATCCAGTATTATGAAATGTTTCCAATTTCCCTTTCTTTTAGTACCGTAAAATGAAGAGTGCTCATGGGAGAAGGAGAAGTGTAGGCTGAGCATTAAGTATCCTGGAAAACGAGCAACCCGCCTCCTTGCCAGTAACCTAACCCCTCTCTTTATTGCCAGCAACCTCCTTGCCAGTATGTGTGCAACCCTCTCTATCTCTCTTTATTGCGCCTTTCTCTGCTCCTCGGAGCCAAACATTCCTTTTTGGTTTTTCTCTTCAGTCTCTACATTAATTGTTACCTGCATTTATTGAGAGTTATTTCGTGACTTTTTATTGTTAAAGTTTCTTTACTGCTTATTCTTAAGCACCTTCCTCTCAACCGTCTAGTGGCTCCCCAATCTCAATCCTCACAAACTCTACTGTGTTCCCATGGGTGTTTACAGTAACAACTATCCACAGAGTCGATTGGGACTGCAGCCGAGCTCTTCAGCTTATCCTGAGTATAGGTCCACGAAGCATTCTCCTGATCCGAGTCCATGCGAAATCCATCCCTGTCCTTTACAATCCTCAAGCATCGAATCTCCAAATCAACTAATTAATGTGGGCAACTTTCCAATTTGTCTCAGCTTTTATCAGAACCCAGGGTACAGCTCACTGGTCAAAGCTTCCTATTCTAAGTCGTTTGATGCATCTGCTTTTCATAGAGAGACAAGAAACCTTCCTTGTAGGAGAACTGCTTATCGATCCTCACATTTAATTATCGGAGATATGGCAATTCCTTGGGAACCGAGATTTGCCTGGTCTCTGGTTCTTTCCTCAAATAAGCCATTTGAAGTTTATGGGATGAATAGGACTGGGATCAATTCCACCTTCTTTGAAGAAGGATTTATGCAGCACCCACTTCCAAGCCACATTATTGCAGACATTAACAGACCCTCTTTAACTTCACGTGGATCCCATACCCCTGCTACTTCTCTCCCAATCACCAAACTTCATTCTATCCCAACCAACAATTGCTCCTCCCCTGCTACCGCCACAGCTCCACCCCAAATAAAAGCAACTTTCCTATTTCCACACCAACCTCCACCTTCTCCTATTATGCACCTGTCTGATGAGGAGTTCATCCAGCAATTTGCTGCGCTCCAAGGGCCCACTGCGAACACGGCTGCAAACCTATCCCTGTCAGTGCAGGCCGCAGCTACTCGGAACTACTCGCTTTGTTTGCTCCTGAAAGTGGTTACTGACAGACCAGTCTTGGATGATGTTTTTACTAGGCAGATGAAGAGTGCTTGGAGACTTACTAGCGATGTTCGTATCTCGTTCCTCAAGAGGAATCTGTACTTGGATGAATTTCAAACCAATCAGGACCTGCAATATGTTTTACAGGGAGTTCCATGGGTTTACCGTACAGATATGGTTATTGTTGAACGGGTCACAGACCCCATGAAAATGAAAGAGGACTCTATTACGCACTTTGATGTGTGGGTGCAGCTACACGGTGAGCATTTGGAGCTACTTTCAGAAGTTGGTGTCAAGTCCTTGTTCCGTCAGCTCGGCACGCTTGTCTCCCATGTAATCCCCTCTGCCCAGGGTGGCCATCGTTACTTTCGAGGTAAACTAAGGCTTAAAATTGCTGATCCTCTCAAGGATAGAATAGAACTCTCTCTCCAGTCTGTTGGCCAATTGAAATTCTTTCTTGTATATGAGCTGCTTGGTCGGTACTGTACCCACTGTGCTAAAATTGGTCATGACCTTAATACCTGCTTAGTTTGGAGTCGAGCAAATCGACTCGCTCTTGACCCAGCGTATGCAGACCGGCCAGAACTGCAGCAACTCTACCCGGTTAAGATTAAGCCTTGGGTCAATAATGCAACTCTTATACCTCGCAACGACCCTTCTCCTGGACCGATCGAGGGAAATCAAACACCTTTCTCGAACCTTAATCAGGGAATTGGTGCCCAATCTAACTCTGCTATTCCTTCCTCTCACATGGCCTGCTTCCCAAATCACACAGCCTCTCCTAACCCGCCAATGACCTTTTACAGCCCACTACTCCCAACAGCTACTAGAGATTCTCAAGGCCAAAACTCTAACATATCCAGCACGTCGGGTTTTTTCTTTGGAGGGCCCACAGTTAACCCCATGCCTAACTTAACCACTATCTCTCTTAATACAGATAATTCTTCCCTAAACTTGATCCCTCATTCCCTCCATCACACGCATGGCTTCCACAACCAATCCCTCCACGGCCCCCATACCAACCTTGGTAACAGCCCATCCCTCCAACTCTCACGGATACTTGCAGCCCCAGGTTCTTCAGGTGTTGCCTCGGGCTCAAACCCCAAACATAAAAGCACCTCCAAACGGACGAGGAAAGCGGGCCCTAATCCGCCCCGTGGTGATTTATGAGTGTTATGGCGTGGAACTGTTGCGGAAGTGGAGGCCGCACGACAGTTCCCAACTTAGCAAGAATCCTTCACAGCTCGAAAGCTTCAATTGCTTTCGTGTCAGAGACGAGATGTGGAATAAAGAAGGCGAAACAAAGAATTGCGAGACTACCTTTGAGGAACTGTGAGATTGTATCATCTGTCCGTACTGCTGGAGGTCTATGGCTACTCTGGGAAGAGGGTATAAATGTGATTATTCTGGAGCGGTCGTATTATTATATATTTGCACAAATTCAGTTAACGGCCAATTCTGAACCGTGGATCTTGGGCGCCATTTATGGGGATCCTCATGACTTTGTGTCGGAGTATATTTGGGAGCGCATCGTGCACTACTCTAACATTGATGATCGTCCACTTTGTGTAATTGGTGACTTCAATGCCATTTATGCTCCCTTTGAAAAATTCGGAGGGTCATCATCTGTTAAAAGGAAACATAGATTGTTTCAGAATATGATTGCTAGATCAGGACTGGTTGATCTTGGTTACCATGGTCCAGCATACACGTGGACTAATAACAGGAACCCTAACGATCTCATCCTCCAACGGCTTGACAGATCCCTTGCTACAGTCCCTTGGTGTGCCCATTTCCCACATGCAAAATTGTTTCATCTTCCATGAGCTAACAGTGACCACTGCCTAATCCTTTTGCGGCTTAGTTCCACTAGCAATAAGGCTCCGAAAAATTTTAAATTTGAGAATTGGTGGATGTATAAGGATGATTTTCAGGAAGTGTGTGATAATGCCGTGAAACAAGGAGGACTAAATTGGACCTCAGTTGTGCAGAGCCTGAAGGTGGGAGTACGGAAGTGGCTCAAAACAACCAGAAGTCCTTCAGCCACTTTATCTGATTTGGAGGAGGCCATGGGAACAGTGCAAAGTAAGGCTCAAGATCAGGATACAGCCCAATTGAATGAAGACCTCCAACGAGAATACAATAATTGTCTTTTGGAAGTGGAAACCTACTGGGCACAACGTGCATGTATAAGGTGGGCAGTTGCGGGGGATTCCAATACTCGCTTCTTCCATAATTCAGTAGCTCAGCGGAGGAGGATAAACTCAATCTCTAGTGTCACTCTCCCTGATGGGAGCATACTTACTGATGAGAAGCTAGTTCGCAAAGCCTTCATTGATCATTACAAAGCCATATACAATTCTGATCAATCTAGTTCCCTGGAAGCTTTCGATTCAATATCACTTGGAGACTTACCAGTGATCTCTGGAACAGAAGCTAACTTTCTAGCCCTGCAACCTACTGACCAGGAAATTACGGAGGCAGTGTTCGCTATCAATCCTGATCGAGCATGTGGTCCAGATGGTATAAATGGGAGAGCAGTTCAATCTTTCTGGGAGTCATTTAGGACCAGTGTGATAGCCGAAGTGAAACAGTTCTTTGAGACAGCCCAACTAGACCCAAATATTGCAGCCTCAAACACAATCCTCATTCCTAAAAAAGAGGCCGCTACAAGCGTCACAGATTACAAACCAATTTCAGTTTGCAACTTCCTCTACAAAGTGATTTCTAAGATCTTGGCTATCAGGTTGAATAGGGTTATCCCTAAATTGGTTTCAGCAAATCAAACAGCATTCACGGCAGGTAGAGATATCTCTGAAAACGTGATTGTTTTGAGGGAAGTTATGCATACCTTCAAATCATCACGTTACAGGGGTAAAAGTTTTTGTTTTAAATGTGACTTGTCAAAAGCTTTCGATCGCATGAATTGGGATTTTGTTTTGAGAGTGTTGGCACTGTACCGATTTCCTGGGTCCTACATTCAATGGATCAAATCCTGCATCACCATGGCTCGTTTCTATATTCTTTTTGATGGGAGAGCAGATGGATTTATCTGCCCTAAAAGAGGCCTTCGACAAGGGTGTACACTCTCACCGTATCTCTTTATCTTATGCATGGAAATCCTCACAAAGATGCTCTCTGCACAAGTTCAGCTTGGACTCATTTCTGGAGTCATGGTGGCAAGCAATGCCCCGCGCCTCTCCTCGATTATCTTTGCGGATGATCTTATCATCTTTGGAGAAGCATCAGTGCAACAAGCATTGAGAACAAATCAGATAATCCAACTTTTTTGCACTATGTCTGGACAGAGAGTGGGGCATGATAAATCTCGTATTTGGTTCTCCAAAGATGTGAATGTTGCTACACAGCAACAGATTATGCACATCTTCAATGCAACGCTAGGTGATGACAACCATGTATACTTGGGGGTGCCAGTATGTGCTTCAAGGCCTGCACATTTTCACCAGCTCACTACCAAAGTCCAATCTAAACTTCAGTCTTGGACAGCCAAACAACTTTCACAAGCAGGTAAGGTTGCTTTAATACAAGGCGTGATAGAACCAATGATTTTGTACAGTGTTGCAGGGGTCCTCTACCAGCAACAGTAATCTCTAAACTGAACTCCTTGATCAGAGGTTTCTTTTGGGAAGGTGGTGGTAAACAAAAGATGCACTTGGTGACTTGGAGCAAAATCACGATGGATAAGAGTAGTGGTGGGCTGGGGCTGACAGATGTGGGTACTATTAGTGAGGCCATGACAATTAAATTGCTCTGGAAGTTAGCCTCCAAAGAGTATGAGGACAGGCCATGGGTAAAATTGATTAGAGCAAAATACCTGTCAAGGAAATATTTATGGTTTGCAGGTCAACCCACCAATTGTACAAAACTGTGGAGAGCTATGTTGCAGGCAAGAAATCTCCTCAAACAGGTGACTAGATGGGAGGTGGGACAAGGTGACAAGTGTATGGTGTTTGGTGAACCTTGGCATCCCTTCTGGCAAATTGTGCAACCTACAAATGCCCATCAGAGGAGTTGAGACTGATAGACATGTTAGAGCCCCATGGTGATAAGTGGAGGGATGATGTGCTGGTACAGAATCTAGGACATGGAGCTGCTTTACTTATCTCCTCTCTCTACCCACAGCCGCCCATGGCGTCGAATAGACATGCTGATAGACTAATTCTAACTCACGGGTCGTCAGGATCCTTCTCATTCAAGACTGCTTGTCGCCTAGTACGAGGGCCGCCTATGCATGTACAGCCGCATCTATCTCATGTTCTCAAATCTGTTTGGCACAGTCCGGGCTTGCTGCCAAGAGTGAGGCTTTTTCTTTGGAGAATTATCAATAATGCGCTGCCAATCGGTGGGACTTACGCTGCTAAGATGGGGTTCCTTCCCCCACCTTGCCCTGTCTGCAACAGTGGTTCAGATATTGCTACACATGCTCTTTTCTTTTGCCAGTTTGCCAGATCCTTCTGGTTTGCATCACCCTTCAGTGTGCGTTTTGAGTCCATGCCAGATGAGCCCATTAGGTTGTTGTTTCATGTTACCAGCATTCTACAGGAATTTCTCTTTACCTCCTTTGCGAATCATTTATGGGCCTTGTGGAAATTTCGATGTAAGCACATCTGTGAGGGTGCACCCTTGATAGTGGATCCTATTTTGAAAATGGCTAAATATTATAACAGATTATCTAGGATCACCTCAAACTTGGCAATTCCGAAACCACTCCGACACATTTGGACTGCACAAGCCCCCAACCTACATGAAGGGTTCAATTGTTTTGTTGATGGCTCCTTTCTCTCCACTGGCTCTGCTGGCTGGGCCTACTTGCTGATGAATGGTGAAAAATTGATACAATATGAACTACAATCGGGTGAATCTCTTTCAGCTTTTGGGGCAGAGCTAAAAGCACTAAGCCTAGCAGTAAAGACAGCTATACTGCTCGAGCTCAATGCATGCTCTTTTTTTACAGACTGTTCTCAACTTCAACAAATCATGGATGGAAGACTGGCTCCTGAAACGTGTCAATGGCAGTGCTTTAATGAGGTTCTTGACTTATTGAATAACTTTAGATCTCATCCAGGTTTCGTGTGTAGTTACATTCCTAGGGAGAGCAATTTAGATTCTCATCATTTGGCTAACTATGCTAGAATTCATGGGATTGTTTGTATCGATTTTTCATATCCCCTTTTTTCTATGGTTTCTGATATGGAGCAAGAGGTAATGTAATTGTAATTTGGATTTGTTTAATGGAATTTACCTACGGGTTTCAATTGCAAAAAAAAAAAAAAAAATAGCCCGGAGTATAGAACTATTACCTCTGATTTTAGCAGGTTCAGTTTGAGGTTCAATCATTGGAATCAGATTTGGTGACATCTAGCCATGAATTATTACCTCTGATTTGACCCAAAAGTGACTAGAGACCAACTCCAAGTGTTGCCCTTGCCAGTTCACAGTTGAGGTGGACCAGGTTGAACAGTCCACGCTTTTAATATTGTCGGAATTATTATACTAGCTGTCTGCTTGTCTATTCATTTTTTCAATGTTCTGGATTTAAAAATAAAATCTTTTGAAAATTTCCCTTATTAATTAGAAAGATTCCTTATTAATATTAATTCAACGAGTCACGAAAGTGACGGATATGGAAATTTTTCCTTGGATGCTGTTAGCCGGACCGTTTTTCGGTCCGGTCACATTTAATGCGTTTCATACTTTCGCAATTAATTTCAATCTTTATTAATAATGTTTCTGTTCGAAAAACTTTAGGCCCTTTTTTTCTATGTAATTTTGCTGGTTCTTTTCCTTTTGCGAAGGGCATTGGCTAGTGCTAATAACGATATTACTCATCTAATATCATATCATTATTAACAAGCAAAGTCGTCATATTATTCTCTAATAAATTTTAGTAACAGAAAACTAAAAAACAAATAATAAAGAACTGTTTTACAAATTTTATTTTTGGAAAACATTTACGCTGTTACTTAGAGTGCAGAAAAATTAATCAATTATAAAATTATGGCAATTCTACTTTTAATAAGAAACAAATTTATAATTTTAATAATTACATTATGTCATGATATATATATATATCCGTAAATTTTGATATTTTAAAATATCAATGGTGTTTTGCCTAGTTTGCTTTGTGCAGCAATTACAATGACAACAAAATCACCATATTTTTTTTAAAAAAATATAGTAAAATTATCTGAATATCAAAAAGAGAAAAAGATTTTAATAAAATGTTTACGTCGATCGTTGCCCTGACTTCATAAAATAAATGAGAGAAAGAAAAAAATATATATAACAAAGGAAGGTTCATAGAGTCTATGATTTTTGAAATTCAAAATTTGGATGAAAAAGGTAAAGCCTAAACAAGCAAACATTATGCGATAGCTAATTATTCAGTTCGGCGCGCGTTGGACTAACTGGATATTGTGGTTGATTAATCAGTTTGGCGCTCGACTAATTAAGGTATATAAAATATTTTGTAAGATATTAATTGGTCGACCCATTTGTTTAAAAAAGAATTATAATCTCCGTAAATACCATTTTTGGAAAAAGTAAAGTTACTATATATAGTATAATCTAAAATTTGAAGGGCATGGTGACCTAATTAAAATGTAAAACGTAACGTAATTTCATCATGCAATCAAGAAAAGAATGGGGAAGGTACCTTCATCTGCAACACCTACCACTTCCCTTATCAAATCAGCATGCAGATGAGTGTACAAATCCAGAGGAGCAGCCGTCGTGACTGGGACCCATTTTACTGCCATCTCATCAGCCACATCAGCAGTCAACCATACAAACAAATCGCTGACGATGCATCTCAGCTTACAACCCTTCAGGCTCTCTCTCAGGCTGTCTTTGAAGGAGTTGAGAAACAACTCAATAGCCTCGAAATGTGACGGTACATGAGGTGAGGTGACGCCATCTGAGATGGGCACAAGACTTATGTTGGAGAGAAGGTGCTGGCTCTTGAGTGATGCGAGGGAGCGCTCTGTGCTGAGGAATGAGAAGTGAGAGGATGGAGCAAGAGAGCTCATGGCACGGGCAAGCGAGAAAAGGGACCCGGCATGTGAGCTGAAGGGGAATGCCACGACAGCAACATGAGATTGAGTCATGGTGGAGGACGTTGCCGTGGTGATAGGAAGGAAATTGTTCGTTTCTTATTTAGTTTTCTGGATCGAAAGGTAATCGATCTTACGGTGCGGCTAAGTTTACCAAGGGGATGCAGTAGCTAGCTAGTGCGCGCGTTTCTAAAAAAAAAAAAAAAAAAAAAAAAAAAAAATGAAAAAAAGTGCAGTAATGCTATATATGTCCTGAGCGTTGGTTTTGTACACACATGACACATAATTACATATACATATATAGACGCACTATTCTAATTAAAGTGGTAGGGGTCACATCACATGAGTTGTGTGGACTATTGGCTAGTATTGGCGAGAGACGGCAGAAGCTGTACGGCGTTTAGTTTTAGCCTTTTAAGTCTTTTTCTGTTACTATCGGTGTCTTAATTAATTGCCAGTACAGTAGCAAGTCCGAGCTGATTATGTGGCGTTTGTTGAAGAATTAATGGCCTTAGAATTTAGTCATCATTGGCCACCTTTGTAAAATAACCTTCCAACCTTCTTAATTTAATTTAAGAAGGGGTAATTGCTATTTACAAAAATAAACTTTAGATGCGAATGGTCATAAAATTAACCGTTACCGAGAGAAGGAAGAAGGGGGAGCAACAGTAATGACCGCGAGATTCTTGTTGGAATCTCCACACTGAACTCTGTCCGGTCGAAGTAGATCAAACGGGCTGAGTTCGGACTCATGTCGAGAAAGAATCGACAAAATTCAAGCTGCACCAGAAAAGTTAATCACCTCCCTGACCGATGACGAACAAGGTTCAGACTCTCTTCATTTTTTTTGGGCCGGGTAAAGCCCAGTTATTAAATTTTGTTATTCTTAATTTGAGATCGTATTTATAATGCAAAGGTCCAGATAATTCACCCGGCCCACTGTAAATAAAACCCACCGAACGATCACAATGCAAAGGTCCAGATAATTCAACCGGCAAATGAAAAAATGCCACTGTTCGTAAGGGGAAATGGGGTACACAGAATTAGTAAGTTATAATATATTATAATATATATTGAGCACATATAAATTTTGTTCGAAAGTACTTAAGAATTCAGAAAAATGGAAAGACTGGATTTTGAATTCCCAGCCTGGTTCTATAATCACAGCAAGATGTTTCAAGTTACAGATTTGGACATATGAAAGAAATATTGCAGCTAAAATTTGAGACTTTAAGAAAAAAATTAAGACAGTAATTTCAAACCCCAGTCCCTTTTTTTTTTCATAATCTTTAAATGTATAATTCATTGATTGATTATCTTGATTCCACCAGTTGTTTTAAAAAGATTGTGCTGACTGCAGATTCTCCATATGTAGGGGTGGGTAATGTTGAAAACGGAAACAGAATGGATCGTTTCATTTTAGTAACGGTATGTTCCAGACTGATTCGTTATTCGTTCTGTTTTAACTGAACATGGCGGAACGGTAATATTTTCACTGTATTTTACACAAATGAATCACGAAATGCATTTTGTTTGCCGTTCCGTTTATGAAACAAAATAAAATTTCATTCTGTTACACGTTCTATTTGGTTGGAACGGAACAGATTCACAAATCTACACAGTATACCGCGTCCAGACCTATCCATATGGGATATATTTAGATTAGGCGTAGTGCAAGTTTGATTATTGTTTAGTAGTACAAATGCAATATACTGATCAATATACGTTAATAGGTGGAACTCTGCTGTGACAATTATAACTAACTGATAAAATAAACCACTGTTGTGTATAAAATGATAGATTAATCTCTTAGGGGGTGTTGGTTTGTGTAGTAAGGGGTTGCATAAGTTAAGCATGCCTAAGTGTTTATGTAGTGTTATGTAATGGATGTTTGTTTGTGTAGTAAGGATGAGTAACTTAATGCATGCATATATTCATGTCAAAAGACTAAAATGCTCTTAAATTTGATTCAGTATTATGTATTATACTTAGTGACCTAATTATTGTTAATTATTATAAAAATTAATTATTAATGATGATAATAAATCATTTTTATTATTATGAAATATTAATAATTATTTTTAATTAAATATTATTATTTTTTTTATAATAAAAATTTTTATTGATTAATTATCTTTAATTAATTATTATTCTTAAATCATTATTATTAATAATTAATATTACTTGTTAAATATTATTAATTATTATTATTTAATTATTAATTATAATAATTAATCTTTATTATTAATTATGATTTTTAATAATTACTGTTACTTATTAAATATTATTATTTATTAATTAACATTAATTATTTTTTCATTATTACTTATCATAAAAATTAATTATTAATGATAATAATAAATCATTTTTATTATTATGAAATATTAATAATTATTTTTAATTAAATATTATTATTATTAAATCATTATTATTAATAATTAATATTACTTGTTAAATACTATTAATTATAATAATTAATCTTTATTATTAATTATGATTTTTTAATAGTTATTGCTACTTATTAAATATTATTATTTATTAATTATTAAATATTATTATTAATTATTTCTAAGGGGTATTGTTGGAAAAAAAAATTAAAGGGACCGGTGCATAACTTATGCAACATATTTAGGTTGCAAAAGTTATGCACCCTTAAGACGTCTTATGTAAGAAGTGTTTGGTGACTTAAGGATGCATAACTTAAGTTATGCAACCTTTAAGTCACAAACAAACCAGCCTTAATCAACACAATTTTCTGACTTGGGAGGCACTTTGTGTTCGGATGCTTTAATTTTCTGTTAGCTTCCATGCACTTTTCATATAATGCAGCCCCACGAGTATAATATAACATGCATGGAACAAAATAGTAAGATTCATGAATGCAAATTATATGTGTGTCAATTCTAACGCATTATTCCACCAGTAAACTACCCTTTCCGCATTCGAAGTACCTCATATGTGTGTCAATTCTAACGCATTATTCCACCAGTAAACTACCCTTTCCGCATTCGAAGTACCTCATAATAGGTTATGTGGACCCTACAAAATATAAACCGCCATGCCGAACAATTGATGTAGGTTAAGAAAAGTATGATTTTGGATGAAATATAACCATTGGTCAATTCAGCTTGTAAATTATTCCTTTAATTAAATTAAATTCTAATCAATACCAGTTGATTAAGGAGTCTAAGTGAACAATGAAATTTTATTTCAAATCAAAATTTTATTGATATGTTAATTTGATGAATACCATATTATTAAAAATAGTTGTCAAAATTTTAACAATCAAATAATAATATATATAATATGAAAAGAAATAAATAAATAATTAATTAAAAAAATTTTATCCGAATCATGATAAGCACAACCCTTAAGCATATTCCGTCTCAACGTACGACAGAAATCACAAACAATGCAATTTAAGATTGTCACCTTCTAGCTCACGATGAAAGTGAGTGATGAGAATCTCCACAATATCCAACATAATATTTTGAGTGGTTGAGAACTGAATTGGAATAGAACTAAGAAAGAAAAAAAATCAAAATTGGATTTTTGGATAGATTTATTTTTTAATCACTTTTCTCCTTTGCTTTTTCTCTTCTACTGAATGGACATATATATTTATATAGATTCAATTAACGGCTAATAGCCTGTAATCATTCAATAGTTATTGGGCTAGTTGCTCCAACCAACGGCAGAGAATTTAATGGAAAATAAAGGCATTTATAGGCCCAATCATTCAACGGTAAAATAAAATAATTACAAACTTTACTGAGCATATAAATGATATTCCAACGAAGCAATGGATTTAATTTCTTACCAATGGGGTCGTTTGGATGTGTCCGGAATTTGGAGATTTTCCAATTCCGGACATAAATTTTAATATAAACAATTCATCTCTCTCACAAAGTTACACACTTCCCAACGAAAATCCTTATTCCTTCCTAGAAATTGGCTATTCCTAACCCATCCAAACGACCCCAATGTTTAATTACTTCCTTGGAAAAAATCTACATTAATGAAGGTAAGTTAGAACTTTCCCCCTAGAACTTTTGAGTTTTACGAATATATGTTTCAAGGTGATCAACACAGTTTATCTGAACCAAAGTCTTTCTAAAAAAAAAAAAAAACACAGTTTATCTGGTTGGCCTTTCGGATGCACTTTTGTTTTAAATGCTTTAATTTCCTATTAGCTGTCATGCACTTTCTAATGCAGCCCATGAGTATAATATGACATGCATGGCACAACATAGTAATTAAGATTCATGAATGCAAATTATGTGTCAATTCTAATACGTTATTCCACCACTAAGCTACCATTTCCGCATTCTAAGTACCTCCTAATAGGATATGCAGGCCCTACAAAGTATAAACCGTCATGCCGAGCAATTGATATAGCTTAAATTAGAGAAAAGTATGATTTTGATGGAATTGCAGTGATTGGTCAATTCAGTTTGTAAATTGCTTCTTTGGATAATTACATTAATTGCTAATCAATAGCAATTGAATTAGGAGTCTAATTGAACAATTACATTTTAAGTATTTCAAATTAAAGTTTTATTTATATATTGATTTGAACCTCATATTATTAACAATATATAGTTGTCAGTGTTTTTAATATAATACAACTTTCAATATAAAACACGAATTTATCTAACTCAATAACAACGACAATAACAAACTATATACAACACGAGCAATTAATATCATGAATAACATACACCTCTCAACAACAAACACAATTCTATTAACCTATAAAAATTATATATAATACCAATACCAATACCAATAAATTTAGTGCATCATAACCATAATTGAGAGAGAGACTCATCAAGAAATAATTGTATAAGAGTCGTCAGCAACTGCCTTCTAACTTCGATGCTCAACCAATGCTTGCTAAAGTTTCCTTCCTAATTAATCCAAATTAACACAGAAGTATGGACATATAATTAAGACAGATTGATTTATAATAGGCTATTTTTTTCAATATGAAAAAAAAATAATATAAAGAGAGTATAACTAATTAAGTTCCAAAATACATTTGTCTATACCAACTACCATAATTAAAAGTCCACCATGCACGAACATCACTCATATATATAACATATTTGACCCAACATTATAGGTTAATTGTTTTGTCCCCTTATATATATGAGCCGGCGAAGGGACCGGGTGGTTCTCTTTGTATTTCTCTCTGCATCAAGCTAGGGAGAATCGGCAAGACAAGTGGTATTTAGGATTTTAAGATTTTATGGTAGCAGAAGTATAATTAATGAGGAACAAAAAAAATTTTACATTAGACTTACATATGTATCCTTCTACCATCATAATCTAAATCAAATCATGAACAATAGAATTTATTCGAAACAATGGATAAATCAATTAACTAAGATCCAACTGAATCGTACCAAATCATACCTTTATTCCCAAAACAAGATGCATCAATCCCATTTCTGTGAGCTTATCTGTATACTACGCCCACGAGACTTTATTAAATAAATATTAATAACAAAAATAATATAGTACTGCTCCACCGCAAAAGGAGAATATTTTCTGTTTCCTTTACTCTTCACGTCATAACTCATAACCCCACTGTAACAGTGCTAATACAACACAACAGTAACATTATGTGTGAACTGCTACATGGGCCTTCTCATTCTGTTCATCCATCCAACCAGGTCAATTAATAATTAAAAAATTTTCGCCTTTTTGGGCCGTCTTGCTAATTAGTTCTCTACATGCTATTTAAAAAAAAAATTTACTTGTCTACATAAGGCCTATCTACAATTGTACAAAGCTGTCTAAACAAAACTGGATTTGTCCAATTTTCTTATGCAAGTTTTGAGAAGTAAATTCTGTTTTGAGATCATTGTACTCGAACAATTTTAGATTGGATATAATATTTTTTAGATCACTTGATTGTTACATTTTTTTATAACTTCCAAGTTATAAAAATTATGAAAATTACATCATGGGATAGTAAAAAATATATCATCTTTTTAGCAGCTTGTAAAAAAATGTGTATAGAAAGAATAGTGTAATTCATTCTCAGATCATATGTAAGCTATTATTATTATTATTATTATTATTATTATTATTTTGAAGAAAGAGGGAGGTATTTGCCACATATGTAAGTTATTGTTAAGCATTACTTTTAAGTTTTAAATAACAAGGAATATCGTAAAATGAACAAAGAAAAGGTCTGCTAAAATAATGTGAAGTGCACTACTATGAGATTAGAATGAGGGAGAATAAAAGGAACAGAGAAAGCAAAAAGAAAAATTTCATACATTTGAGAACCCATTCTTGATCTAACAGTAAAGAGTAATGTGCTTGAGTGTGATGTCGCAGGTTTAAAATTCAGCTGGAGGTTCTATATGAACATTTGAATTATTAATAATGGAAAACTTTACCCTAATATATCATAAAAAAGAAAAAATTGCACACTTTAAATGCTTCATTTGAATTGGAAATAAACTTCAACAAGTGCAATGGAGAGGAAGGGGAAAAAGAAGAATAGTTGAGAAAAGACCAGGTCAAAATAGGTCGTAATCTAAATAATAGCAGTGCAGGGCATTTGAGCGGCCGCTTGCCATTCCCTTGTCGGCCACCTGCTGTCCAGTGTACATCACCTCTTTCTTTCTTTTTATTTTTTTTTACCTTTCCAATTTTAATCTAAACTGTTTCTTTTCATTCTTGTTCTTGGATTAATGTGGAAAAGGAAATCACTGTTTTACGGGATATATTCTCATTCGTTTTAATCATTGCAAGATGTATGATTTATAATCTTTTCAGATAATGGGAGATCTCATACTATGCTCGATCTTGCTGAGACCTTTGATAGGGTCTTTCAATAAGGTTAATTTGAAGAGAGATGATTATGAGGATTTTATGTTTGATTTTATATTTTGAGCGTGTTGGTTTAATGTATTTCAGGTGATAAGGATTTTTTTTTAATGGAATTACCTGGTGCTTTTTTACCTCTTATTTATCTTAAATAAATTGGTTCGATGTAACAGTTTAATTAAGAACTTTTTAAAGTTTACAAATTCAGTGTCAAGTCAATTATTGCCCAATATAATGTATCGTCATTATCTCAAAAATAAATAATAGAAGTCTAAGTTCTATTTTTTTTTTTTTTTAAGATAAATTGGGATCAAGCCTCCCAACTTATTTTTAAATTAAATGTCTATAAAGACTCTCCAGTCGGGTTTCAAACCTGCGACCTCTCACTTAAGATGTATTGTTCTTTGCCACTAGACCAAGAGCTGGTTCTCAAGTTTTATCTTTGTTATATAATTTAGAAAAAAAAACCCAATAGTATTTGACACCTATCAATATAAAGTTGAGAGATTTGACTATCATTTTCATTAAAAAGAGAAAATATACGTGTTTGATTTCTATCTAAATACATCAAAACTTAGCCACATTTTTGTTTAATATATTCCACATAAGGAATTCGAGGTAGCAGTAGCTGTAGTAGCACCAAACAATGAAACAAATTAAGTAGTGGCCGTAATCCGGCTTCGGATCTTTGTAGTTTCAGGTTGTAAAGTAGAGTATGGTTTGATCGTACAATTTTATGGTATTTTCTATTTCAAATCGTCTCAGATTGAATCAAATTAGATAGATCTTTATTATTAATTTTTGGATCATTCATTTTCATATTTTAGATTGCAAAGGTTCAAGTTTGGTCAAGTTTTTAATTGATGTTTTTTGTCAAGTTTATGCAATTGGATTGCCACGAATTTTTGGGTTTTTTTAGTTCCATATGAGGTCAGATTTCAGATATTCTACTTAAGTTGTCTCGTATTGGGTCGGTCAAATTTGGGTAATTCGATTTTTTCCGAAAAATAAATAATAAAATCTAAATGTAATCGAATGTATGTTGCAAACTCTGGTGAGAACTCGCATCCAATCCCTAATTCAAATTGAATGGTTTAGCTTTTTGGAAGGTGTTATGGTGTGCTTCTTAAGCGGGGTTCTATCATTAGCAATGCAATCACCAGATTATATGGAGAGCATCCTTAATGACATGATTAGTGGTGTCACAACTTTCCAATGTGGTTGTTACATTCCAGAGATCCTCTTGGGGCTCCTTATCTTTGCTAATAACGGCAGTGGACTGGCCCCACTCAGGTAGTGGTAATTCTCTTCTGCATTTTTATAGAAACTGGGCCTGTCCGGTGCAAAGTGCACCTGTCAGGCTGTCATTGGGTAAGGAGACGGCCAATCAAGCGCCAGCATTTAGTACCATACCAGCATATAGTACCGTCAATATCTCAATATTTGTCAATTTGTCTTTTGAGTGAAAGAAAGACAAACGTTGAAATCTCTTTTCCTGTTCAATTAGAAAAAAATAATTAATTGCTTCATCTAGAAAGAAAAAATTAATTTCACAAGAGTACCAACAAATTGTTACATCTGATTGTATGCTTGATGACCCTAATAATGTTAGAGTTCTTTTGCTTTTCCCACATAATAAAAAAAAAAAAAAACATTTTCGGAGTAACAACTTGGAATGGAGATGTAAGCTCATTTTTGTGGGCATGATGCATGTGCCAATAATGGAGAAGGGTGTGCACGGAGGGGAATACATAGTGCCATGACGATACATAGATATAGCAACCGCAGCCGAGAATCCGAGATGCACGGCGGTGTCTCGTCTCCGTCGAATAAATGTCATTTCCCTGACCCCACCCACTACTTCATTTCTCCCCCATCCTCTTTCTACAAATCCTTGTAAAGTGAAGTTCCTAATGGTGGGCGCGGTGATGGGGCAGTGGTGAGGGTCCATAAGTGGAACCATTTCTTGGTGCCAATTTCTTGTTTAGTTATAATCATGATGTAAATAAACACAGCCAAACACTTTAATTTATTTTAGGCAATTTTCATGTTGTTTCCTTGAGACCTTGACTAAAGTATGATGCATGTCTTATTCTTTAAATTTTTCAAATTTCATCGTAAATAAATTATGTGCTTACAATGAATTGTTTTGGAAAGTGATACATTGACAATAAATTTTATTTAATAACCACAACGATAAACAAAATAGTCATCAACGTAAAATTTAATATAATATTCTCTATAGTTAAGATTATGTAAAAAAAAATTTGATGTAATTTGAGAATCCTTTGTTCACCAATCAAATGCTACAAATTCCTAACTTTAATACTAAATACTAATGGATGGCTAATTTCAAATTGCAGAAAATTTAATATGCAATACATCATCAAAACCAATTAATCTGATTAAGCCAAAATATTTATCACTTCCAGATATATTAGATACAACCTAAAACAAAATTGCTCTAGAGGTGACCTGCTTAATTAATCCATCATGAAACCATTTTCGATGGATTCACACTTAAATTGTATGTATTTAATTGAAGAACCTCAAATAAATCTCGGAACTCTTCATTTTAGATCCAAAGGCTTTAATCCGATAAAACCGTTTATTTATCTGACTGATTGATCATGAAATAGTTAAAATCTAATCTGGACCTTTAATGATGGAGAGTCCAAATCTATTTTAAACCGTACAATTTAAGTCAGGACAAGGTTTTCGCACCTTTAAAAAATAATAAAAGAAATGGCCTTTTAGCTTATAGTTCCACTAAATATTTATGTATATCGGAATATTATCTTTTCGTCATCTAATAAATAAATAAAAAATAGCCTTATTGCTTTTTAGAACAGGGAGTACAATCTTTCCAGAAAGGCACCTGTACGTCTACCCTTTGCCGAAAACAAAATTGCAAAATATGAGACTTCATTGTTTTATGTGGTCCCTCCAGGACCAAGTCATGATCACGCTTATGCTTGAATGCACTTCAGACTAGCCGCATCGATTTAAGATTTTTTAGGATCATCTGTGCATAAAGAGGTAATAGTTTCTAGTACTTGAATATTTGTTTCACTGTTAGAAGTTTAAACTAACTGACACATACTCCCTTAAAAACGAAATAAAGTTTAAACAACTACATATATATAAATAAGAGAAAGGACTCGGATTCTTTTTTTTTTTATTTTGACAAATCCAACCAAAGCAGAATCTTTAATCCGGTACCAAAATTTGAGATTCATTTGTTTCATGTGATACATTTGTTTTTTCAAGCGACAACACCCAAGATTTTATTGTATCCAGCTAGCTAGAATGCAGATAATCCGGTACCAACTATTTCTTTTTCTTTGGAGGACATGCCCGTAGGCATCCTGTACCAACTATTGCAAGATGACAGGTTTACCAATAAACAGCATTATATTCCAGTATTCCCCCACAAATAAGAAAATATGCTCTAAATAAAACGAAAATGGACAAATAAATCATTATATGCTCTTACAGATATGTTCTAGTGCTGTTTCGCCGCGTCCACTCACACGGATATATTGTAGTTAGGGATGAAAACGGATCGGTTCGGATAGTGGTCATACCATATCCGTATTCATATTTTTTTCCGGATACGGATACGGGTCGGATGTTAAGCGGATACGAATACAAATCGGATATTAGGGATACGGATACGAATACGGATATATTTTAGATATTAAAACAAATATATATAAATTAAGAAAAAATAAATATTTAATTCTATAGTATCATCATATTATGTTATTAGTCTAGCCAAAATGTTATTATAAGCCAATCTAACTAATAAAAGCTTAGTTTATCAAATCAAAAATCTTTTCTATAGCACTAGAGGAGTAATTAGGTTAATCATCTTGTGTCATTGATTTAATTAAAGGAAAAAACGGTTCGGATAAAGACTAAATTCGGATCGGATAACGATTTTTTTTGTCAGATATGGATACGGATAGAATAGTAGTCAAACCATATCCGCATCCATATTTTTTGTTGAATACGAATACAGATACGGATATGTTCGGATACGGATACGGTTCGGATATTAAGCACATTTTTCGGATTCGGATGCGGCTCGGTGCAGAGTTTATCCGCACCATTTTCATCCCTAATTGTAGTGCCTTTCACCTAGTTTGTTATATATTAACATGAACTTACAAGGAAAAGAGCGAGAGGGGAAAAAAAACAAACAAACAACCAAAACAGAGAGATGAACACGGATTCCTCCCCGCCCCCCCCCCCCCCCCCCCCGCCCCGCAGCGAATTACCCTAAAGAAAGCAGAATCTTTAATCCGGTATCCAAAGGTTAAAATAGCAGTCATAGCAGCCACTATAGTGGTGTTATTTGACATACTATTATGCTGCTACCATTTTAGCATAATAGTATTTTGTCTGATAGCGACAAGTATAGCGGATTATAGCAAAAAATACCGGCAAATAGTGGCGATATTGCAGCATTTTAGCAGAATATGGCGGTGCAGTCTATAATTTGCTAATGCAATATCAGTATTTTGTGCATTTGTGCATATCTTTCACATACGAACTCCGATTGACATGATTCAAGGTTCTATAGAATCTTTAATTAATACCTAAGCTACAACTTTTGTACTTTGTCTTTTTCCTAATTCTAAAATTTTATTGGCCAAACAGGAATACAAATGTATAATTTTTGTATTTGATGTGATTTAAATTATGTTTCTAATGTAATTAATAAGCATACTTATGCATATCCGGTATGAACCAATAGCGGCCACTAAATAACAGTTATTCGCTATCTGCTATGACATGAACATGTTCGCTACGAAGCTGCTATCTGCTATTTAAATCTTTTCCAATACCAAAATTTGAGATTCATTTGTTTCATGTGATACGTTTGTTTCTTCAAGCATGACAACACCCAATATTCTATTTTTATCAAGCTTGCTAGGATGCAGATAATCCGGTACCAACTATTCTTTATCTGTGGAGGACATGCCTGTAGGCATCCTGTACCAACTATTGCAAGATGACAGATTTACCAATAAATAGCATTATAATCCAGTATTCCCCCACAAATAACAAAATATGCTTTAAACAAAACGAAAATGGACAAATAAATCATTATATGCTCTTACGGATATGTTCTAGTACTGCTGTTTCGCCGCGTCCACTCTTGTAAGTAATATGTAATTTCCACCACTTATGCTAATTAAATCTGATTCTAAAACATAAGAAGAATAAAAATGTCCATTAGTAGCTGCCACCTCAACTTCATTTTCTTTTTGGCAGATTCTCCCACTATAAAATTAAAGAGAAACATTCGGATTTCAATTTGAAAAATTATATAATATATCAAAAATCAAATAGCACCAACCTTTCCCAAAAGTTCCCTCCAAAACCCCACTCCCCTCCTATATATATATATAACATATATTCTTGTTGTATATATTATATATATATTGCTAGTTATCCTAGTGAATATTTAATTGTTAGTGGGTTTTGTTATATCCAATCAGACTCTTTGTTAATGCAATGCAGAGGAAATGCAAGCAAAGTATCTGTTGTTAACTATTATTACTTTAGTCCCTGAAAATTATAGTTATTATGTTTTCTTGTTTTAAAAAATAATTATCCAAGTTTCACGACTGATAAAATTTAAAAGCGATCCCATAAAATGCACATAAGGATGCAAATTACGGAATTCACAGAGATATCTCATATTCATCAAAAAAAAATGAGGAAGCTGTAAATCCAGATATTGTCACTCTACCATTCCACCTCTGCAACTCGGAAATTTACAAATTCCCGCATACAAAATTTTGATCAACCCGAAAACAAAACAAAATCTAGCTAACCCCAGCCGTCCTCAGATTTCTCAAATCAAAATCATGTAGAAAGGGCCCCCCCAAAAAAGAAAGAAAAAATAAAATCAATATCACACCTCTTCCAAGTTCTCTCTTCCACTACCTTCTTGTGTTCTTGTTGTTTCGCTCTCCTTTTGTGAGTCCCTACTTGGATCTTCTTCCTGCACACTCTTTCTCTCCTCACTTTTTTGATCGGTTTCGCTGCTTTTGTCGGCAAAGGAAGAATTCCGACTCGACATAGGCGTGGCCAGAAAGGTTGGTTTCTCATCACCAGCCATAATAACCACAATCTTTTCTTCATAGCAAACAGGTGCCATAACCACAGGTAGCACTGGTTTCTCAGAGGCAGCATCGCCATCACTGTTGTTATTATTTGATCCTTCTAGGTAACCCGATAATTTCCAGTATGAGCATGCGAGAATGAGTAGAGCAAATGCGATAAGCCCTAGCATGGCTGCGAGACCTCCGAATAGGTACGGGACCGGTGAGTGCCATGCCGAGTGGGCTGCGCTGCTTGTCGATGGTGTAGTCACCATAGCTGCCGCCACTGCGGTTGCGGTTGCATTGAACCCGGCGCCTGGTCTCATTTTTCTTTTTGTTATTTTTTGTCTCTGTGTTTTTGGGTTTAGTTTTGATCTTGCCTGCTTTGGTTTAGCATACAAATGTGAGGTATTGATGGGGAAAATGGGTGAAATGGAAGGGGTATATATAAGATGGATAAAGGGGCAGGGTGTGTAGTGGGTTTTCAAGTTAATTATCTTATTGTTTTAGGGTTTCACCTTTTCTTAAAAGTGATTTGATGTCATAAGTATAATAGTATTAAATAAAAGGGTACTTTATGCGAAACATGTTTGTACAATTTAAAATTTTACATACTTGTGGATGTGCCACTATATCAAATTTTGTTGGAGTATATATTCCATAGAGTAAATTTTGCATGCAATTATGCTAAATTTCAGCTAATAGTTAAGCTTCTTTTTACTTTATTTTAAATTATTAATACTCAATTATTTTAGAGCGCATTTCTTCCATTTCCCAATAGTTATTTATACAGCAGATGCAAATTTTTTTAAGAACCTTTATAATTAGAATGTCAACATAATTTATTTTAATTGTTTTGTTCCTCATGCTTGTTTAATTTCTTTATCATACTCTTAATGAAAGTAAAAAAGTTCAAAAGTTAACATATATATACAAAATACAACTAATTACCAAAAATAGAATACAACTAGTACTATAAGTTTGAGAAATTAATGCTTTGCAAGCACACATTTAATACTCTGACAAAATTTTCCAGCTCCATTTAGGAAGCAGAAAGAAGGCTCTTGCATTATACAGGAAATAATTGACATAAATGGGCACATATGCAAATGCAAAGCACTCCTGTAGAAATGTGATTGGACGACGAGGTGTGAACTTATCCACAAAAGGGCCCCAAGTCCCAACAAATAATATAATATTTGGCAACTTAGAACTTCAGATTGTGCATGGGGGACCAAAAAAAAAAAGATGCATACCATTCATCCAAAAGTATGCATATATTGCGTTATTTGCGTGTATTTGCAGGGGCACTAGCCAAATGCGGTGTGTGAGGTGACTGCTAATAATTTTGTGTTACGAACAATTAATCAATGTAGCGTAATATTAGGTCGAAAGTTTTCTAGTTTAATTTTGGCAAAAGAATATTATAAGTAGTTAAATAAAAATAGCTTAATAAAGACCCTAAAAAAATTGCTTAATAAAAGAATATATATATATATAAAAAAAAAGAACTGTCAAGCATGAAGCGAAGTAGCGAACAACTCTGTTTACCGAGATAAAGTTATATTGTTAGATAAATGATTGGATTATAGGAGTGAATCGTTCAATCAAGGAAAAAAAACATTTCAAAAAAAAATATTAGAGACTTCGAACATCTTATTTAAATAAAATAAATTAGTAAAATATGATCCACCACTTGCATCAACATTTAACGCATGAGTTACCTTACACAAAACAAGCAGCTACAATATCATTAGCGTGCAACAACATTAACGCCAAACAAGGAACATTAGAAGATAAATGAACATGATATACTACAAAACAAAGGTTTCGTATTTTTTTTTAATTTATTTATAATAATAATAATAATAATTATTATTATTATTATTATTATTTTGTATTTTCTTGGCTTTCTGTTTCTTTTTATTTTCAAAACATCAAGCGGAATTTTGTTTTTTCTTGTATGTAATCATCATTGTAATGAAGTACAACAGAAAATTCTTTTCTTCCATGGTTCAAGAATAGGATGGGACCTTGCGTCCTTGCCTCGACAATATATAATCATTTTTATAGGCATCTATAACATAATATAGGGGTTAGCATTTAAGGGTGTCAAGTTAGACAGGAGTCAGATCCGCTCCAGAGAAGGAGAGCGCAATTGGATATCACGGACCCAATGCAAACGGCTGCCTATCACCGTTGCTGTTTAAATTTGGGAGCTCGAGTTGGAGAGGATTCGGCTATGGGTGTGGCCGTGTGGCCACATCTTTTGAGCTGTTCGAGTTGTAAGATTTGCCTTAGTGGTGTTAAATCAAGAATTTTCATTTTGGATTTCAATCGAAGTTCCCCATCCCACTATTGCAAAATAATATCTCAGCTTCCCTAGAGGTCCCACATGTCAGTCAGTACCGATCAAAGCTATTTGTTGATGTAATTTTGTAAATGATATTGATATATATACTAACAATTGTTTGTGGTGAGGGGTGAGCAAAAAGCTCGTAATTTGTGAGTTTATTCGAACTCGACTCATAAAAAGTTTGATTATAACTCGACCTAAAAGATCTTGAGTTGAACCAACTCGGTTAATCGACGAGTCGAGTTTAAGTTATGCTCAACTCGGCTCGTTGGCTCATGAGCTGACTCGTGACATAGCAAAATTTAATCTTATAAAATTCAAAAAATAATTAAAAAAAATTTCATGTTAGATATTTTTATTTTGGATAATTGTAAAATATATAATATTGAGTTTCAAGACATATTTTGCTTCAAATCATTGAAAAGAATAAAATTGACAATAAATTTTATTTTTTATATTATTGTATATATATCAATTACATTAAATATTAAAATAATGCATCAATTAAAAAATAAAAATTTGGAGCAGACATACTTATGTCAAGCTAGCTCGTGACTCGTGAGCCAACTCGAGTTGGAGACGAGTTGAGTTTGAGCTAACTTAAAAAAATCGAAAGTATTTCCAACTCAACTCGAGTTTACTCGAGTTATAGCCGAATCGAGTTTGAGTTGCCCCCAACTCACTCGAACTCGGCTCATATATAGCCCTAGTGGTTGATTGGTGAATACTGTTCATGTCATGATATGAGAGGGAGCTGGACTCCTCGGACTTTTTTTTTTTTTGTGGCAAAATCGGATATAAATTCCTCAAATCTTTGTTATCCGGATATAAACCCCTGTAATCTTTAAAATCAGACATAAACCCCTCTATTCCTGTTTAGCTTGGAAATAAACCATTTTCATGATTTTTTATTATAATTTAATAAATAATATCTAATTTTTGAAGTTGTGACTAAAATACCCCCAAACAGTTTTGTTTCCCCCACCCTCTCATATCTGCTTTTTTTCTCGTCCTTTTTTCTGGCATGCTCTGTTATCCTTTCTATCGTTCGATTGCTTTGATATATTAACAAATTTTAATGTATGTTGAAAGCCTTTTTCCTTTGTTCTTTTCTCAAGTGAAAACTACAAAGACAAGGACTCTCTCTCTCTCTGTTTGTTTGTTTTTTTTTTTTTTTTTTTTTGCTGTAAGTTGACTTATAATCAACCCACATTCGTCGATGCCTTCCTTATCACCATATTATGAAAAAATAATTAACGAAAACAGTTATAAAAATAGTTAATGGAAACAGCCAGAAAAATAAATATTAGAATTAATTTAAAATGAATCATGTGAAAATGGGATGTTGTGTTTAATTGGATGTCCTTTGAGGTTTTCATGTCATCTCTTTTCTAAAGAGACCTACACGGTCACGATTAATGGCAAGGAAAAGACAAAAATCATTAGGATAAAGACCCTTAATGACTTGGTGACAAAAAGATTTTCTGTTTGGAAAGAATTACTTTGATATCGTCAAAGAAAGATGGATCGTACATTACCAAGACGAAGAGTCGTATGTGTTGGGCAGGGGCATTTTAGTCACAACTTTAAAAATTAGATTTTATTTATTTAAATTATAATAAAAAACTATGAAAAGGGTTTATTTCCAAACCAAACTGAATTAGAGGGGTTTATATTCAATTTTGAAGATTAGAGGGGTTTATATCCAGAATTCCAGATAGCAAAGATTTGAGGGGTTTATATCCGATTTTGCCTTTTTTTTTTAACGTAACAAAATAGACAACTAAGCATATTATTCAGTCCATTTCTTTAGTTATTAGGAAAGAGTAAGGCTGGTAAATTTCCATTGGATGCATTCTTCTTTTTTTATTATGATAACTACCTTTTCTGATTCTCATTTTGTCACTTTAAATTAGAGTTTTTTTTAATAATACAAAAAATAATTTTTATTAATGAATAAACAATTATTCACTGAAAAATTTATAAAAAAATAATCTGCATTTGTAAAATTTATGTCATAAATAAATTGGCATTCTTATTATTTAGCTAGTGATCTTTTTGTCATATCGCTGTTAAATGAACTTATAAGATATATAGTAACAAATAAATAAAATGTTATATATATTCTATTATGTTATTTGTAGTAATATATAAATAAAATGTTATATATATCTTATTATGTTATTTGAGAGTCATTAACTATTCATAAAATGAAAGTTGTTGAATGTCAATTAAATAGGAATCAAGAGATGATATATTAGACCTTGTACTACCATCAAATCTTAGAATAAGTCAGGGATTCCTCTAAATCCTACGAGTCAAATTGCGTTTTATGTTGTCGGTTACAAGTTACGCCATCCTTGGCATCTTTTAGATTTGACTTTAATTGATGATTTTAATTAAAACCCGTCACAGAAAAATGGGGATAAATAAATAAAGAAGCATTAAAAGAGGTTATTGTCGATCCTTGTTACAGAGGGTTTTGGGGTTAAATGGCCTACCAGCTGCCGTTGGGCTTCAATCGGGATTGGATTTTCAGTAATTTGAATACTGGTTTTCTAATTAAACCTTCTTTTTAATTTAATTCGAACCTGTTGGCAATCGCCAACCTTCAAAAAAAAAAAAAAAAAAAGTCCCTGTTAGATATTCTGACGTGTACTTAATGTATCCACAATTAAAACTTTATCTTTAATTGATAATTAACATGAGCGATGTTATGGTGTAATGCTAAAAGTTTTGCCAGCAAATCTAATGGCGGAAGGTATGACACATTTGTAATGGCTTACGATCATCAAATATAAAATAACGTTAAATATTTTTTCCTATATAATTCTAAAGAAAACAGAGATAAAAAAAAAGGGAAAATTAGTCATATAGCCCTTCAATCATTGCCAATTGGAAATATTCCCCCTCTAATATTTAAATTTGGAAATATCCCCCTCTAAACATCAATGCTATAGATATCTATCCTTTTCATTAATTTCAACAATTTTATAATCATGAAAGATCATCTTAATAAATTTCAGACATAAATGCCCCTGGCCATGACGATTCATCTTCTCGATATTTGCTAGTCTGTAAAAAGGGAAAGAAATATATAATAATAAAGCTGTCCATAAATTGAGCTGCTACCACTTTCTGGTGCAATTCTTGATTAATTAGTTAGGAATTCTTTCAAATCACGGGGGACAAGGCGTATTATTGTTCAAACACTAAGTTATTTGCTTGAAACAAATTTTGGCTTCTCCACGTAGATCCCATTCATTCTTCCTCTTTTGCGTGAAATAAAGCTGAATCCCATCATCTATTCTTCCTCTTATATTTGTTTAATAAGGAAACAAAGTTTTGCATTCGCTGTGCATTTGGTTCGATTTTTCATTTGCTTCCCACTTTCTATTTTGGTTCAACAATTTATTAAAAAACAGCATTGATTGGTTTGACGATTCTTCATTGTTCTTTGCAAAGAACTATAGAGGAGCAAAAATCTGCTATTTTATTGAATAACTTTCAGGCAGGGGTCAAAAGGAATTCCTTTTAGAGCTTGACATCCTATATTTATTTCTGATGTCTAACATAAGTGAATACAACGAAGATGAATTGTCAGGGGCCGAGGGTGATTTTGTCCAAACATTTAAAAAAAATATTTTTCCCAATTAAAAGTTATTAGAATTAAGAGAATGGACATATATCTATAGCAATGATGTTTAAAGGGGGATATTTCCAAATATAAAGATTAGAGGGGGATATTTCTAATTGACTATGATTAGAGGGATATATGGCTAATTTTCCCAAAAAAAAAAATACTTGCTGATTTAGATTGCATGTCCTTATCAGTTGTGATTAGCTTAGTCCTTTTCTCGAATGAAAATTACATAAAATATAAAATGGATTTGATTAAAAACCTAGAAACTCTTCCATCAATATTTGGTGCATGTCTGGTTTATCCAATATAAACATTTGGTGCTTCATATTTCTTAACCAACAGAAGTAGCCAAAAAAAGTTTATCCTCTAAAAAATGTGATTAAATTTATTGAACGTCATTATCATTTGAATTTCAAATTAAAATGTATTCATTGATAAAAAATATGAAATGTATCTATTATATTATTTATGTGGGGCTCTCGAATTGACAAATTTTTTTTTAAATGCGGATATTACGGTAATAATTATATAAAGTTATGTTTTGTAGTTAATGAATACAAAAATAATATAGTGGTTGCATTATTATAAAATTTGAGGGTTCATTTCTATTTTTCTTAAAAAACTTACTTCTTAATATTAAACTAGAGATAGGCTAGGGTACCATGGTTCTGAAACTCGAAATCGGACTCGGACTCGGACCGTTGGTCACAGGAGTCGAATCGGATGACTCGGAAAAACTCGGGTGACTCGGATCGGAAACTCGGATTTTCTTAAATAATCATTTTAAATGTCTTAAAAATCAGAAAAAAAATTTTGAATAATAAGAAAATATTTTTTAATAATGATACTTTCATTAAAACATATTAATATATCAGTTAGAATTGTAGAGAATAAAATTTTCAATTTTTCTATGTTCTTGGATTAATTTTTTGGTCAAGAATCACCTTGTTTGAAAATTATTTCACTTATTGAATTATCTGGACCGTTTGATCTAAATTAAAAGGGAAAATTGAAAAAAATGATGAAATGGATGTGTCCAGTACAGAACCTTGCCCTTCTTCTTTCCTTTCCCGATCCCACCCTTCTTCCTTTCCGATAAAACAAATTCCCGATCCCACCCTTCTTCCTTTCCGATAAAACAAAGTGAGGGCTTAAATTCCCTCGTGAGGAGCTTCCATGGTGCTTTTTCCGGCCTCCTGAGGCGATTTCTCCACTATAGCAACCTCATCAAGTGTTTTCCCGTGCTCCTTCACCTCTCTCCATAGAAGAACACCACCATTAATGGTGATCTCAAGTCTTTCAACCCAAATCCGCACCAACTCGCCAAAAATCGGATCGTTGGCCGCCGAGTCTGAGTCAACTCGGGCCGATTCCGAGTTGAATCGCCGAGTTTTAAAACCATGCTAGGGTACAATTGCGAAGTAAAGAAAAACTGATATATTAGAATTGTATATCAAAATACGAACTTCAAACAATCAATTCAAATCATTAATGGATATGAAATTTGATTGATCGGAGAGCTATGAACCTTCCGATAACAATGTTTTCTAAGAAAATAAATATATAACTAGTAAATAAAATGATAAAATTAGTTTTTTAACATGCTTTCGATAAAAAAAAAAAAGATCGCATTGAATTATTTAGATCGGTCATTTAAATTTCGAATGCGGAGAAATGAGTCAGAAGTAATGATTCCTAATTACTACACAAAATACTTGTAACCTATTTTATATAATTAAAGTACTATAATATGTATAATTGAAATATTTCATATATCTAATCCGTCTATGTCAGTAGGAAAACACACTTCAGAGACACCACCCACATACCTCTCAAATTTATATATATTTATTTAAACAAAGTAGCCCCTAAGGTAGGCCAACAATAAAATTAAAAGAAGGTTCAAAATACATTAGAGCAATAACCAACAAAATCAACCCTTTTATAAGTTTAATGCTTAACTCCTAAGGAATGGTTGAAAAACCAAAACAAAAGAAAACACACCTAACTAGCATTCAGTTAACAACACAGCATATCACATTACATCACAATCACAAAACAAGTAAGAAAAACATTATCCTAAAACTGAACAAGTAAAATTCTGAAGTTGCCTTGTAAAGAGGGAATCAGCTTGCTTCTTCAAGCATCTGAAGTGTCATCTTTGACATGTCCTTTTGAAGTATTGCTCTGATTTGCTCTCCTCTGATGAGCAGCCAAATCCCTGAAACCTCTCTTCCATTTCAACTTCAAAGCCTATCAAAAAACGAAATTGACACAAAGTGTGTAAAATATATGGTATGCAAGTTACATCCGACTGTACTAGTAAAAGCTCTTCTGTTCTTCTCCAACCACATATTCCAGCATAGAGCAGCTAAGGTGGTTTTGGCATAAGTTCTATCCCTAATACTAAGTTCATTCATGCTGTTCCAAATATAAGCTAATTGGTACAATTCAAGTGAATGTTTCTTATGTTGAACATATTAAAAACTAACACAGATGTCCTTTACAAAGAGACACTGAATAAACAAATGTTCAACACTCTCAGCATCATTACAGAAATAATATTTAATAGGTCCATTCCAGTCCTTTTTAATTAAATTATCAAAGATGAGTATCTTATTATAGATAACTAACCAAAGAAAATATTTAATATTTAGGGGTATTTTAATGGCTCAGATTAAATATTTAATATTAGTGAGAACTCCTCCATTATTAGAAAATTTATATAATGACTTAATTGTATAGAGCCCTGAGTCATCTAACAACCAAATAAAACCTTCTTCATCTAAGAAATTAAAGCTTCTAACTAGATTTCGTAAAGCAGCTTTTCCCCCTTAGTTCCATAGAGATCCCTCTCGTAAGAAAAAAAAAATTAACATTTCATTTGTTCCAAATACTAGCTAAAGAGACATGTTTCTTCTTCTTGGTTTTTTCAAATATTTTTGGAAATTCCTCGGCTACAGAGAGGCCCTCATGCCAAATGTCTTTTCAAAAATCAATACTTAGGCCATTTCCTACCACCTTTTCAAACAAATTCTAAGAATTGGAATTAAGTATTGTATGCTTCTCCAAAAATGAGAGAATTCATCTTTTTCATATTTCCCTGCATATTTAATTATGACAATGTCCTTCCAAATTCTCTTATGGTCTTTGAAATTATAATTCCAAATCCATTTGATAAGAAGGACAAAATTCATATGTGAAAGATTTAAAATTCCCCAACCCCCAAATTCATTTTTTCTACATACTACATCCAAATTTACCAAACTATATTTTCTATTTTCATTTTCTTGGCAAGGACCCCCATAAAAAGTCTCTTCTGATTCTATCAATTTGTGCTATGACCCAATTACAAAATTTAAAATAAGAGAGGTAGTAATTAAATAGGAAGGGCAGAGATTACTGAGTTAACAAGAGTGACTCTTCCTCCTAAAGACAATAGGTTGTCCTTCCATTTAGCTAACTTACTCCTAACTTTGTCTATTATTCCCTCCAATCATCTTTGGCAGGTTTCCTTCTATTGAGAGGAATGCCAAGATATTTTAATAGGTAGCTTACTAACTTTGCAATGGAGAAGATTAGTAGCTTGATAGGCTTCAGAAGAACATAAGTTCAAAGGGACAATTTCTGACTTAGCATAATTGATTTCCAAGTCCAGAAAGATGCTCAAAGAACTTTAAATCCCACATCAATTTTTCTATCATAATTAGGTCATATTAAAAAAAAAGAAGAGTATCATCAGCATACTGAAGCTGAATTACTTTCCTTCGAGAGGAGAGAGTAGGACCTAAACCATGAAAATGGTTATTCTTAGTTCCTTGCTTTAAAATTTTTGAAAGACCTTCTGCTGCTAGAATAAATTGATAAGGAAAGATCGGGTCCATTGTCTCAGCCCTTTCTTACAATCAAAGTAAGGTCCTAAGTTGCCATTTATCATGACAGCTGCTTTACTACCTATAAGCAATTTCTTAATCCAATTAATCCAACTATGATTGAAACCTCTTTGTTTTAGAGATTCAAATAAAAAAATCTAATTCAAATTGTCAAAAGCCTTTTCAAAGTCTAGTTTAAGAAGAATTCCCTTTTTCTTTATGATAATGAATGTCATGCATAATTTCATGAGCAGCCACAACCCCTTTCAAAATGTATCTTTCTTTCAGAAAAGCACTCTGGCTAGGTTGTATAATTTTGTTCAAGACCGGAGACATTCTATCAGCTAAATACCTCTCAAATTTATATTCCATTCAATGTTTTCAGTACCGTAGCGTAGCATATCGATTAGAATATCGGAAATGCAGATAAATCAAAACCGGAAAAAGTGAATCCGTATCCCATCCCGCGCGGGACGGTGCAGTGTACCCATCTGCACCATATGATCTGATCTGGACGGTTCGGACCTATCAATCTGGTATTATGCACGGGGTTCCCTTAACCATGGAGATTAGATCGGACGGTGCAGATGGGTGCGCTGCACCGTCCCGTGCGAGACCAGATCTCGTTTCAGAAAAAGTGTCTAGAACAATTGTCTTTAGTAAAAAGGATAATATAGAAAAATATAAGAAAATACTGGATTTTGATTGCTGGCAATATATTAATTCCAATTCTGTTGCTCTTAAATTTTAACTTAAAGATCTGCAATACGATTCTATATTTTACAATAAATACTATGCTTTTTAAGGAAAATATACTATATTGTAGCTACTAAACCGCATCCCATTAAGAACATACTTTTACCCTATAAAAACAAACAATAAAAGTATAAAACATTGCCCCACGCCCCCACCTAAAATCCATGTAAAAATTTAAGTTATAACGTTAATATATAACATAACACTTACAATAACAATCGAATCGAATTGGAGTCGCGCGCGGATAGGTACCACAAAATAATTTAAAGAGTGAGCCCCGCCAATAACCCGAAGCCCATACCGTACAATTTTTTTGCGGCAAAAATTCAGTGCACACTGCAAAGGCAGGTATCATGGAGTGGAGTGGCCAGGGGAATATATACATCTCTAGTTATTAAAAACTATGATGTCCTGGCATTTCCCAAACTAGCTTATAATTAGTGTTGTACCTTTTATTTAACTAAGCAATAACTAACATGTTGTTAAAACAAAAAAATAATTCAGTAGATACATATCGCTTAACCATAAAATTTAACTATGATCTGATAATCAATTTAACGATTTTAAATATATCTACCAAAGGTCATGAAATATATAAATAATTCAAACAGTGCAATGTGCTTCATACGAAGAAATCTGCCCATATATATTTTTTATGAAACACAAAGCTATGAAATTTTAAAAAGCTCTATTTAATTATTTTTAATTTCTGAAGTATATATCACTCATTCTTTGAAGTTTGAAGTATAACTCTGATAATTTTTCAAAAATAAAAATATTTCTGTACTTTTTTGATGATTAGTTTGCTATTACTTGTGAAAATATAATTATCGAAATAAGTTTTACATAAATAAAGTGCCTAGGAGAGGCATTGGAATGGATTAAAAAGGTACAGTTTACATACAACTAAATTACAAACAATATAAAATCCAATGTATAATAATTAATAACCGTGCAACCATTTCCTTGCTTCTTTGATGCATTGTGCAAATACTGCCGATATTTCGGGGGGAAAAAAAATACTGTCTCCTTGCTTTAATACATATGCTTTCTCAGATAAATTCTCAATAAGCTTGAATTCATCTAGCCAAAAAAAAAAAAAAAAAAAAAAAAAAAAAAAAAAAATCCTATTATTTTCTTTTTTTTAGAGAGGTAAAAACTCAGCCAAAATATGTCGTTCCCTGAGAATTGATCTGACTAATTAATACCGTCTGATATGAAACAGACGAATTACTATATATGTCTCTTCAAGAAACAATCCAATTATTTTCGGACAAATAGTAAGCAGCTTACTCATGCCACACCTGAGAGAGTGAAAGCGCAGGTCACTCTCTTGCACTCGTCACTTAGATGCTTTTGGAATATTCCCTCCTATTTGTCTTTCACTAACTGATCTGTTGGCAGTGCAGGATCATTATGGTTCCTTCATCACCGGGTTTAATAATCTCAAATGTTATAATCATTGCCCCAAAAAATTATATACTTTAATACGGCCATCCTCGCTGTATATATATATATATATATATAAAACTATGTTGCATACTAATGTACGGAAGTTTCGGTGCATACTGATCCAAACCAGTGACGGGCCACATGCAACCAAAGGGGGTCAATTGACCCCACATTTCTTTTGAAAAATATACCACTTTGGATAAAAAAGTACATTTACGACATGATTTTTTTTATAAACACACTAATTTGAACCCCCAAAATAATCATATGATATTTTATTATTGAACCCCTTATTTATTTTCAAACTTTTGCTTGATTATAAATGTAAATTTATATATCAATAGAGGTATGAATTTATTTCAAAATTTTGTATGATAACATTAATATTATGAATTTATTGAACCCCATTCGAAAATTTTCTGCCACCGACACTAATCCAAACCTTGGATCTGATTCAAAATGACTGATCCAAACCGTCCAATATGATCTCTCTATTGAAATCTCCTTGCCAACCAAATTTTACATTTTTTGAAAATTTTAAGTATTTTTTCGGATTTTTAAAACCTGCTATTTTTGAACGGTTCGGATTGATTGTTTGAATTTTGTATATCGAAAACGACTCGGGTGTACGAGGACGATTTGTACACCATAGTGCATTTTATCCATCCTCTATATATAATCTGAATTGTTCAAGTTGTTCTTCATATTGAAAAACTCTTAGAGACCAAATTTTATATATTTTTTTAATTGTTTTGCTATATATTATGATATTTTCAAATTGGAGGACCTGAAATACTCTAATTATAGTGTATTTTTGAAAATATCATAATATATAGCAAAACAAATTCGAAAAAATATAAAATTTGATCTGCAAGTGATTTTCAATATGATGAACAACTTGAACGGTTCGGATTGACCGTTTGCATTTTAGATTTCGAAAACGACTCTAGTATACGAGAGACGATTCGTACACTAGAGTGTATTTTATCCATCCTCTATATATAGAATTTATGGCATTTGGATCATGAACTAACTTTTAGATTTCGAAAACAACTCTGGTGTATGAGGACAATCTAAATACACGGGGATTTTCGAAAAACAATTTTTGAGTGTATTGTATGCTTAGGCCATTAAAAAAAAATCGTATAGAAGCACTCTACCTTTTTTGTGATGAGAAAAACATTCAAAAAGTACAGTACACTAAAAAACCTCAAACCATCCAAAACCTGTACCCAAGAACAATTGCATCTAATTGATATTTTTCCTTGGATCATCATCATCATTATAACTATAATTATTAAAATATAAAAATGCAGGATATGCAAAAAAATAAAATAAAATGCAATCTTAAGGTGGCCCATGCACCAAGAAAAATCATGTCTCCATTATCTTTATATTTAATCAGAACTATCCATCGTTAGTGGTTAATTGGGTCCGTCTAATCAACTTGTTAATTCACTTGTAAGAATTCATTAATTTCTAAAGTGGGATTAGCACCTTTCCCTTGGCTTCCATCACACTCTACACTTAACGAATACTATCACTTGATGAGTCATATATACGAATCTCCTAAGTCTTGCTTTTTAATTACATATACTTTAGACCATTAGTTTTCTAAGTAAAAATAGTATAAAATTGATCTCACCGGAAGTTCCTAATATTAATTTCAAAAACGTTGAATCGGCTTCAAACAACAAATTTCAACCGTTAAATTTTATCTGCATAACAATATAACAAAGATGAACCGTTGAATCTTAATTCAAATTTCATAAATCAGACGGCTGAAAGTATCTCTAGATAATTTTAGATCTGACGGACATTACAATCCCTCTTTCTGCAGCCTAATCTTAAATAGTAATCACTGTACAGGTGGCCGTCGTGCCAATCATGAAATTCCACGTAGCATATAGTGCGTCTCAATCAGCGACCACATCAACTGGGGAGGCAAGAGGTGGTGAGAGAATCTCAGCAAATTTGATGATTCTGTTTGCCTCAATTGGGCCGGACCGTGCTGGATCCTGGATAAAATTGCATCTGTACACACAGCTAAATAGTGAATAATGAGATGCATGCAAGTGGAGCTACAGAAATATTATTCATGTACCAGATCTTCTGTGGCGCAAACTCAAGTTAAACTATCTCACTATAATTTTTTGTAGAAATCATACAAAGCAACTTGTTGGTTATAGGCTACCAAAATATATTCAGAAACATTAACATGATGGAATCATAATGATACATATATGGTATCCTATGAATTTAGTTTGTTACATAGTATAAACGATTAAGGAATAAAATCCAAGTGATAGCTGTCTGTAGATAACATTGTGCTACTTGAAGCACAGTCTGCACACAGAGTCTACTCTTCCCTAACTAAATTCTCTTTTGACTAGAGATCAATTTGAATTTATTCACAAGAAGTTGTTATTCGGATTTCATACTAAGAATATCAATGGATTTAAACTCAGCACAAGGTATCATGATTCCTATAAACCTCTAGGAGCTTCCATATTCATTGGAAAGAATATTACAATCTGCAACAAAAGAATTTTGCATCAGAGACAACTTGGCCAGAAACAGTATAAATTGTTTAGTATCTCAGATGTGTAATTGTGAAGATATTGTGATTCATCATTTATTCTCAATATGTGGATAAGTGCTTCACACACACATGCAAAACTTAAATTGACATGCTTATAGACGAATAAGATGCAAAATTCTAATAGGCAGTTAAGCTGTCCATGAATACTTTGTAACGATTCTCTTCTAAATTTTATCTCACAATTTCCTCGTCTATCTGAGAAAAGAATATCCTAAACTTGAAGCAACATGTCCAAGTCTCCAAGATGTCAGTATTACGACAATACAAAAAAGCATCATTCGCTTCCTTATTTATGGGTACTGCCTATTTTTTCATCTTAAAATAAAATTTGAAGGACATGAAAAAGATGAATTTCAATCTTAAGAGATATATAGTTATATACCTATCTATATTTTTGTACAGTGACAGAAATGAAGTAGTTAAGGAATATGGAGCTTTCCCAAGTGGATAAGTGCAATGTTCGAAGGATCAACAACGCCGAATATTGCGCGATGCAACATCAACATCTCATTTGAAGCACGATATAATAATTTTTTTTCTTAACATCGACAATATCACTGTCTATCGATCCGGCCAGATTTTTGTGCAGTCTTTAGTTATTGGATCCTTTTGCGCATTTTGGCAATAATAAAAAAAAAAAAATCCGTCCCAGCATTTAAAAGGATGCTGTTGGCTCCATTAATTGATCATATTCATAAATTGCAATCTATATCCTCGCATTATCCGTTGCATTTGACATACACCCATAATTTTAGACGAAGAGAATTGGCATCAAGCTAGCTAGTGCATGTAGCCATAAAGTAGTGTGAGTAGTGCTAAAAAAAATCCTACATTAGCTAGCAGCTAGAACAGCTTAACTATTGATCCATTTCTAATGTAAGTATACTCAAAACTTTTTGTTGTGCTTGAAGTCTTGCCTCTATGAATCATCTTTACTCAACTTTGAATTTCTTTAATTCGAACCTCTTCAGTACTCTTCTATGATTTGGAGCCTGAATGAGAGTAACATTCTGGTTTAGTTAGTTTTCGAAAAGAAAAACAACCTGGTTTAGTTCCCATGATTAAATAAAGCAAAATTTCGTAACTGAAGGTAGTTAAAGAAACCACATTTTGGTGTTCTGAAAACAAGCTAACGATTCAACATGCTAGTAAATTAAGGTTTAATAATATTGAAGCTTATCATAAACTGAAATAAAAATAAAATTAGCTATTTGTGTGTATTGGCAAGACTATACAGTTATTTCTGTAACACAATGATCATACATTTTAATTTTTTTCTGTTACACAATTTTTTTTGTGTTTGTTTAGTGCTTGACATGATAAAATAGTACTTGTTAAATACAGACCAGTAAAGACTATACCTTTCACCACTGAGAATGAAAATGATTTTGATGGCGCCTGTTTGATTTATCCAAAAGTATCTCCAGATAAAGTGTTCGCTTTTAATTAAATCTTTCTTTTATCATGAAAATAATCATTACCAATACAACGCAAACACTGATTATTGGATCCAACTAATCTGATATAGTGATATGGACATGTTCAGAGTTCAGTTTGTACAAAACAAGCACTCTTCAAAAATATGTTTTTTCTTAATGTACATGACAGAGACTGTCAAGGAAAACACTCTTCAGATATATAATTATTGTTTTGTGCAGCAAAACCTAATCCGCATTATCCCCAATATCTTTATAAAGTTGCTTTATGAGGATTTTTTGGGTTAATTAACAGTCAAGTAGTACTTAGTGCTTTGCAATAAAAGCTTTAAAGTACAACGAACCTGATTCAGGTTATGTCATATGATTGATAATAGATCAGGGAGAATAATTTTAAGATAAAACAAATTCATGTATTGCACCTTTAGATGTTTCATTTTTGTTGGTTCTTCGAATTGCGACACATATGAATCTATTACTCTTTAACTTCAACGAAATATGTTATCTTCGACATGTATCCTTTCTATCTTAATTTGGAGGGAGAAGAGGTGCAAAACGATTACTGTATCACATCACATCTAGAACGCAATAGAAGAAAACCCAGATTTAGCCTATAAAGCATGAAAACATCATTAACAAATTGGGATGTTTAAGGTTCTCCCTTGGTTGATTTGATAGATCTCACACAACCAATAAAGCAATTTCATGGCTAAATGACTTGAGATCAGATCAACACAGCGTGATTTTTTTCCTCATAAAACTGAATTTAAAACAAGCCCATTGGTATAAGAAAAATGGGACTAAATTGTCACTTGTGAATGGTTGAGGTTTTGAAGAAGCCAATGTCTATATTTATGGGCTTATGGCCTTTCAGATGTAGTTCAAATACTGAAACAAGTTTATTGAATCTATATTTGTGCTAGTGACATTCTCTTTCATATGCAATAAGTCCTTGCCATGTGGGTCTCTTCTCAATTGGCACTTGATTTTAGGTAGGGCTGCAAAACGATTGAAACGGTAACGAAACTAGGATGTTTCAATAATCGTTTCGTTTCGTTCATGAAACTGACCACTAATTTCGTTAACCGTTTCGTTTTGGACGAAACGAAATTTTCGTGATTTACACATGGACGAAACTTTTTTATTGTTTCGTTAACCGTTTTGTTTTTTAAACGCAACCATATTCCTTAGTCGTTTCGTTTCGTCCAAAACAAAACGAAATAACGGTTGAAACGGCTTCCGTTTTCAACCCTATATAGTTTTAGGGGTAAAAATGGATCGAATACTGATCGGATAGTGGTCATACCATATTTCTATTCATATTTTTTGTCAGATTCGGATACAGTTCAGATGTTAAGCGGATACGGATACAATTTGGATATCATCGAATTCAGAAACAGATACAAATATATTTTGTCGGATATGGATCTCTATTAAAAAGATACTTATTGATGAACAATTAAAAAAAATAACTTCGATACAAGGAAAAAAGTACATAAAGAAACTAGTTTTTTTATGCTAGAATTGAATATAAGCTGGTTTAAATTTGTACATTGGACCAAAATAATATATCAATATCTTTTAATGCCTAAGAAAAATAAAACTACTAAAAAGTAATAAAACATATCAATTCAACAAAATTGATCGCAATATATTGTTTTTGGTAAATTTTTCAAGAATAAGTACGGAAGTGCTTTGGGCAGCTAAGTTTTTTCTTAGAGCAACATAATTTTTTTCTAAATGTCTAAACTATCCTTAGCATCAATTAAGATTTATTATTCCAATTTATTTCTTTAACCATACTTTCTTCCTCTTCTATGTTTCTTGTTAAAAAAATAATTGTATTCTCTCTTCTGGGACTTCTTTACGCCGGTACCATTTACAATCTACCTTTTCAAGTTTTTGTATGTATATATCCAAGTTACAAATGCATATTCTATATTTCCATTGGAACCTAGGTTTTTATTTTGTTTCGATTAAATTGAACAACCGGAGAAAAATAGTGTTTATGGCAATTAGTGATAAATATTGCATGATTGGGAGTCGTCTCATGCAGTATCAAGATGATTTGAATTTTACTAGCACAACTGATTTCAACGTCAGAGTGAAAGGAGGAAGAAGGGAGGAGAAGACAGTTTATCAAAGAAATATCAGCAATTTTTTTTGTTTGTTTCGAAAGTATATGTATACCAGCAAACTTATGAAGGGCACATTGGTCATTTAAAAAAATTTTATGTTGCTCCAACAAAAACACCGGTTGCCCAAAGTACCTCCCATAAGTATTGTGATATATTCTAAAATTTACAAAAAAATATAACAAGCGCAACGTAACATTAATCCATCTTAGAAAAAAGTTATCAATTTCGGATATCCGCATAAATATTGCTTTCCATATATGTATCTGTTTAAAAAAATCTGCATCCGTATAAGTTCGGATACGAAAATCACTATCCGAATCCACTATTTTGCGGATATGAATAGGGGTCGGAGGGGATATTATCCGCCCTGTTTTCACCGTTACTTTGTTCATCTAGAAAAGAAAATATGTAATTTAAGGTTTATATATATATATATATATATATATAGAGAGAGAGAGAGAGAGAGAGAGAGAGTTTTGCTATGGTGAGTCGCGACTCACCATAGGGTCTATGAGTCGGGCTCAAAACTCCTAGATCTGATTCAAAATGACTGATCCAAACCATCCAATACGATCTCCCTATTGAAATCTCCATGCAGACCAAATTTTACATTTTTTCGAAATTTTTACGTATTTTTTTTGGATTTTTAAAAACTGCTATTTTTGAACAGTTCAGAACTAATAAGATTAACGATCAAAGTGAACACAAACAAATAAGTTCAATAAAATAAATTGAATGTGCATATAAAAATCTGAACAAGAGAGGACAATACTTTTTAATTTGTAAGTGTTCACTTTGATCGTTATATATGTTCACCTTGTCTACTTTATGTGTTCACTTTTTGTTTAGCGATGACAAGTGATGGCAAAATTGCATATGACAGTAATCAATTTCCTCAATGAAAAGAGGTGGAGCATCCACTAATTTCCAAAAAAAAAAAGAAGTAATTGTAACTTGCGTCATTTTGTTACTAAATACACAAACTTGCGCGAATAATTTGATACTCTGGTAGCTTAAGTACCCAAGTGGAATTTTATTGATTATATTTCTCTAGAGATCTATCATAAGAAGACTTGCCATGTTAAGTACTATTTGCACCTCAAGCAACTCTAAAATGATATCGGCCTGGTGAATTGTATTAAACAAATAAAACCAGCACAAATTTGGTTGCTACAATAAGTAATCTATGTGATATGAGACATGCATAATATAGCTCATTCCGATAAACCAAATTAATCAGGGGAAAAAATACAGCTCATTCAAACCCAATCAGTTGACCATATCATCGTGCAAATTGGTCACAGATGAGCTTAACATAGCACAATTAACAAACATCACAAAGATTAAACAATCAATATAGCACAATTAACCAACAGATTTAAATTAATAACAGTAGCTTAGCAATACAGTACATGAAAAATAGCAGAATCATCACCCATTACAATTAACAGCTCTAGAATTAAAGGATACCAATCCAATTGCTTATTCAAATTATCTTCAAATTATCTTCAAATTACTTCAACTTATCATCCAATTGCTTACTCATTTTTTTCCACTTGGTTCTTCATTACATCCAATCGTCTTATGAGGTCTATAGACCTGAAGCTTATCTCAACATTTCAATCAAATGTGTGCTTTGTCAGAAAGTCGTCTAAGAAAAGGTGGTGCTTTAACTGACAAGAGAAGAAAAACGCACCAATAATCAGGGTTGCAGATCTAATTATCAATCAATGCAGGCCTTATGAAATGAAATATATCTCATCCAGCATTTTTGAGAAAGCCCTGGAAATAACACCAAAAACTCTTACTAAAATGAAGCAAGTAATGGACATGCCAAAGTTGAAGGAATTATTATCCCTAAGGACAGCGGCAACTCAAAATTAGCAAAGAGACGGTGCAATATAGATTAAAATTACAATAAAAAAATTTCTCATTTGTTGTGCAATTTAGATTCAAATTATCTCAAATTTGTTTCCTAAAAGGACCTCAAATTTGGCATATCCATCTGCTTTGTTACTATTTTCCAATTTTTAGTTCCTAGGGACAACAACTGGGTAGAAAAATTAGTACTATTATATATTTTACAAATCATACCTTTGTTATCTCATGTACTTTTCCTGCAAATATGAAAATAAGCAAATAATCCCATTGTTCTGAATAGAATGTACAGAGAGAGAGAGACCTGCTATTAACAAACAAGTTTCATGTTATGCTTGCTGATTCTTGCCATTTAGAGATGCCTAGTATTAGGAGATGACGACATCTAGGGTTTGCAATTCGGAGAGAGGGGAAAAGGGGTGAGACGGGAGAAAGGTACTGACGGAGGGAGGAGAGAGGAGAGAGGAGACACGAGTTGCGTCTAGGTCATGGTCGATGTTGCCATGGTAGAGACAAGAGAGAGCAGTTTTCTTCTCCTCGAAGAGGGTGACCGGAGACGTGAGAGAAGTTTGTAATTTTGTTCGACATAATTTGTTACTTCAGCGCACTCAATCAATACCATCCAAAACGATCATCGCACCATGGCAAGCTTTAAAAAATTTTAAAAAATAGTAAAAAAAATTCAAAAATTTCAAAATTTTGTTTGATATGAGATTTCAATATATAGATTGGATTGATTAATTTAAATTTGTCAATTTGCAAAATCACCGATCAAACGGTCATGGTGCACGGAGTCCTCCGTGCATCATGGTTCACAATAGATATTATATATATATATATTGCCTGTAGCCACAAATCCACCATTTCATCCCTTCTAGTTTCTATAGGGAATCATTCTCAGATCTTATGCCAAGAACTAAGAGATGCCACTAATAACTGGTCTAAAATCCACATTTTCCAGCAATTGATGGATTATGTAGATTGTCAAGTACCGAAGCAAAATTCACAACTTATCAAAAAATTAAAAATAAAAGAAACTTTACATTATATTATTGTAACATATTGGAAAATGCCAATCTAAATTTCAGTTTAATTAACTAGATTAATTCCATCAATAATATTGGAATAAAGAAATCTATAAAAATAATACCCAAGGATAATTGAACTTAATAAATTGTAACTAGATTCTTGCTATATAAAAACCAAATCGATTGCAGCATGGTATCATAAAATCAACCCTAATTAGGGCTAAAAAAATATTAGTACGAAAAATTAGGAATTTGCTAATTATCATTAAATTATCATAGAAATATTATGAATAAGTAACCTTAAGAATTAAATTCGATGCAACAGTAAAATCGAATTGAAATTGAAAATTTCCATCTTATGCAGTATCTATAATTATTCTACATGATTCTAGAAAAATCAAAGCTGGGTTCATATCAAAATTCATGATCAAAATAATTGAAATCATAAGGGAAATAACTATAATGAATACACTATATGAGTTGCAGGATTCTTGGCTGCATAAATCGTGCCACAGAGAATCCCAAAGAATAATTTTTAATAAAAACGAAATCTCTTTGTCCCCCGTGTCACCTCTTTCTTCCTCCTCGTGGGCTCAAAAATCGAGGCAGACGGATTAACTGTGGCGAGCCAATGGAAACCGTCCACCTAAGTCAGTTTTCCCTTCTTTGTTCTTATCTTCTTGCCTAAACCGAGTGAGGCGGTGGGAGAGTTGAATCTCTGACTTTCATCATGGACGTTGGATGTGTGAATTCCTCGATCTCTATCGTTCCCTCTTTGTTCTCCTCTCTTATTTTCCTTTGGTGCTTTGTCTATAAATAGGGGTAGTGAGCTGAGATTTTGTTCTTATTGTCGGTTTGAGGAGAGGGCTGAGGAGAGGCGGAGAAAGAGGAGGGAACAAGTAAAGGTATATTGTCTCCTTGGGTAAATTGGGTAAATTAGACCTTGAAGTTTAATCAGGGCTTAATTAATGGATGAGTAAGGGATTGAAACTGTATATAACTTATGTTTGTCAAGGAAATTAGTTGATTTTGCAATTAATTTGGTTAATTGGTTATAAGCCGTTAGTGTAAGTGTTGGATTTGGTTAAGCCAAAGGTATGGAGCGATAATCGATGCAGTACATGAGTTAGTTGATAGTACACCCTCTCTAAGTGTTTGTGATGTTGGTACAGACCTTGTACCAGCCTCAATCGAGGCCAAACAATCTCCGGTACCGTTCTGGTACGGTGATGTTAGGGTTCAGGGGCGGTTTTGGAAGAAAACTTTGCACCAGGGACTTATTTGTAAAATTTTAGGGGCTTATGTGTGAATAAAAAGGGTTTATTCATAAAGAATTTAAGTTTATGGGCATCTGGATAAACACGAAGGGGATTGTGGGTCGGATCTGTTCCCTTGGCTAGCGGATCCTGTCGGATGAGTTGCGGACCCGTTAGGTATGGCCCAGGTCAACTGGGTCAGGTTGACCTGGCTAGACCACCTGTCGAGTTGGGCCTTTGAGGCCTGTGTGTGAGTTGGGCCTTCGTTGGGAATTATGGCCGATGGGAATTTATTATAGCGTGGGCTTTTCTTTGAGCCGATGTCAATTTAGTTTGTGGGCTGTTGGATTTTAATAATAGACTTAAATCAAAACTTAATCAAATGATTGAGTAAATAATTATGAACTTAATGACTATCATTAGTCTTAATTTAAACTTAATCAATAAAGATTAGGTAAATAAAATTGTGGGCTTAAAAATTAATTAATTAAAGGAGAGGACATTAGAAATAATTGGGTATTCCTTTAGTTAAGTCGGATTTCGGATTTCGGGAGATGATGAGAATAGTCTTAGTGAAATCAGGAACAGATACCTTGACACTTATTCACCGACTTTCTGATCCTAACTTAAAACATATTAAATAGTTTTCGATTTTGATTTTCTATCCCCAATTGATTTCCTTGATTTTAAATTTTTATTTTCTGATTTAAATTTCGATATCTAAAACATAACCAATAATTAAATAAATGTTAAAGAAATATTAAATAAATAAATAAATACTTTAATTTTAAAAATATAGTCAATGATTTGTATAATAGAAATAAATATAAACTCTTAACAACTGGAAAGCCAAAACCAATTATTAAATAACGGAACAAAATACTTAATAATATATTTTAAAACAGAATCTCCTTAATAAAGAATCTGAACTTAAACATTCAAATCTCAACCAATCTGGTTAACCTAGACCGTCAGTATGGTAAACCAAGAACCACCTAGGAATAAGTTATTTAGGTTATCCTAAGTATTCCACGATCAGTAAGGTAGTTACTTGTTCTCATCAGGCAACTGGTCTAAGACCGTTTAACTCCAAGACCGTTTAACTGGTCTAAGACCGTCAAGCAGACAAACCCCAAATATAATGGTGGTCAAGCACTCGAACCATTATAAGGATATCGAGGAACTACGCTTAAGCTTGCGATTCAGGTACGGATTTACGTTGGATTTTTGTTACAGTTTAAGTGATTATTAACATGTTTATGAATGTCTATGATTTTATGTGATTTTGTACCTGCTAAAGTAATTATGTTTTTACTCATATGCATATTGAAAATCTGTTCATCTGCACGACCGTGTTCAAGCTTTTTTTAAGTAATAGTGCACAAATATTTAAAACTGCATTTTGAGATGCATGTCCTTCGTTTTGAGAATTTGAAAAAAAAATACGGTCAGATATTTGAATATGTCATTGTTATTGATGAATCCGACTCATGAATTATCTGACTAACATGATATGAAAAGAATGCTAGGATATGATATGATATGACTTACTTGATATATGTGATCTAATATTATTTTCCATCACTCTTCGGAGTCGGTTGGCCCCCGGCTTCGGCCAGTTCAATAGCGCTATGTGGATTTGGAATTCCTTCACGTGTCCAGAGTTAGAGATTTGTCTCTCATGTGTCCATGGGTTAGGGAAAGGTCTCCTTATGTTGCCTAACCGGTTAGGTTAGGAGGCTTGAGTGATTACAATTATGGAATTATGTGAATGATATGTGATATGCCTAGACTTATGCTATGCTCAGTTTATGTCATGCTCGGACCCCTGACACGCTCAGTTTTCTATCACACTCAGACATTCGTTGTCTGTGATAGGATTCGTGCCACGTGTTCAGTTTCGATATGTGCATGATTTTTGCCATAGTCAGATTATGTTGTTTTGTCCAATTTTGATTATAGTCATATGCTAGACATCGTGACTAATTATGACAATTTTAAATGGAGATTTGCAATTTTATTTCGTTTAAATTGACACATGCATTTTTTATTTTATATTAAAGGAAGATATTGTTTCGATATGTCTCATTTTACAAATGAATTATTTTATTTACGGATATTATTTTTAGAACTTGGATTTTAGCTTAAATTCACATACTGGAACTGAAACCCGCACTGAGAATTAAATTCTCATTTCGTGCTTTTGCATGTTTTCCACAATGGCTATGGGTTTCAGGTTGTAGAGACGGGCTCGATGAAGTCAAGCGAAGTTTAAGCTAAAAATGTCTTGCCATGATGACTCGTTGAGTCATGGTAATCTAGCCTGGTAAATCATGGTAAGTTTAAACTTAAACCTTGTAATTGGTAGGATAACGTCTTGCGGGTACACAAAGATTGTGTATTCACAACGGAATTGTCATACCCTATGTGTCGGTTGTGACAATTATATTATATTATATTACATTATATTATGTCATATTATATTATTTTATATTATATATTGTATTGTGTTATATCTATTATTATTGAGCAGAAAATTTTATTTGCTTGGGTAAAGGGAAAAAAGGGAAGAGAAAAGGTGGAGTTAAAACTCAGCAGATTATATAAATTTAGCTGTACACTGTTGAATGGAGCTTTGGTCTAAAATGTTAAATTGATTAGGGTTTAGTTAAAATCTAAAATAAATTAATACTGGTAATGAAGAATCCGTTGAAAGCACGTGATTCCGTTTTAGACAATTTCGTGTTCGAATTGAAAGCAAAATAATAATAAAAAAGGTTGACATCATTGTGACATTTAAAATATTTTATTTGCGTTGTGTTGTACTTCCAACTTTTTTTTTTTTAATATTTCTTTGACAGTCGCTGTCAAAGTTTCCAAAAAAAAAAAAAAACTTGTTTTTTTAATATGTACAAATAAACTTTGAGTTAAAACTTAGCGGATTATATAAATTTAGCTTTACATTGTTGAATAAATCTTTGGTCTAAAATGCTAAATTGGTTAGGGTTTAGTTAAAATCTAAAATAATTCAATAAATTAATACTAGTACGTGATTCCGTTGAAATGAAGAATCCGTTGAAAGCACGTGATTCCGTTTTTTTTTTTGACAATTTCGTCTTCTAATTGAAAGCAAAATAGCTCAATAATAATATAAAAAGGTTGTCAAACATTGTGGCATTTAAAATATTTTATTTTATTTTATTTTTTTGCGTTGTGCTGTACTTCCAACTTGTTTTTTAATATATAAAAAAAACTTCGATTAAGATACTTAAATGGTAGGTCATGGTGGGGTTTGGTACCTCGAAAGTAGTTTATTTTAGGTGTCTGAGTTTGGTGGGAATTTGGTACCACTAAAGGTAATATATTATTTTCTTTGGTTTTCTACTTTTCTTTAGAGAAGATTGGTTATTTCAGCAGAAACGTCAAATTTTACAGTAGTGTATTGTCAGCTATTGACGGGACCAAAAAAAAAAACGGTTTGAAAAGAAGTATATTTTTGCATTATATATAAAATTTTAATATACAAAGTTCGCTCTTATTGTCCTATTGGACATAACCATACATTAGTCATTAGTGTACTTGTGGTCGAGCGAAAAATGACTGCAACGAGTAAATGTTTTTTTATTTTGGAAAAAGTTAGATTTGGGTCCTGTACAGTCTCAAATAATTAGAAAGGAAAATTAATTAGTGCCATATGCAATTTCGCCATCCCTTACCATCGCTAAACAGAAAGTGAACACATAAAATAGACAAGATGAACATATATAGTGATCAAAGTGAACACATATAAACAAATAAGTTCAATAAAATAAGTTGAATTTGCATATAAAAATCTGAATAAGAGATGACAACACTTATTTGTTTGTAAGTGTTCACTTTGATCTTTTATATGTATTATCTTGTCTGTTTTGTGTGTTCACTTTGTGTTTAACGATGACAAAAGATGGCAAAACTGCATATGACAGTTATCATTTCTGATTAGAAAGGGAAAATCAAATTGATTATTGAATTTTATTTGCATTGAATTCATCCTTGAACTTCTCTAGAAAATTCAAGTTGGTTTGAAAAAAATTAAAGGATGATAGAGTTGTTGTACCAAATTAATCCTTCGAATAAAAAAAAAACATGATCAGAATGATTAATTTTGTTGTTTTGAGAAATTATTTGAAAGATATAACAACAAATTTGAAAGATCAAACAGATATAACAACAAATTACTTTGATTTCGGGGTTAATTAATTAGACTTAACGGTAATTTAATATTCTACACCGAAGAATACTCACCACATCACTATTCAGGATTGTTAGCATACCATTTTCTTTTACTAAATATATGAGTCAATTAAAACTTATAAACGCTCATGAACCCGCTCTTGGTCTTGTGGAAAAAGCATTGCACTTTGAGTGAAAGGTCACAGGTTCAAAATTTTATAGACATTTAATTTAAAAATAAGTTGAGAGACTTGACTCTCAATTTATCTTCACAAAAAAAAATAAATAAAAATAACTTATAAACGCCCATCTTTACTTAAAATTTTAAGATAAATATATTTATTAAATTTTTAAGAAGTTCATAATAGGAAAAAAAATTCTCAGTTATTCCTAACCGAAAAATATGAATTCATCTTAGATCAAGTTGATGCTAATAAATCCTCAAAAAAGAAGTTGATGATAATGAAAGCAACACTGCCCCAACGGCCCCACCTCACCAAAAATGTCAGGAAGGTGTCAGTGAAGGTCAAAAAAAGGTCAAGAGAAGGGTACATTTTTCTAGACTTCGTTCATTTCTCTCCATGCATTTTCTTCTCCTTTCACACGGAACATTTTATCAAAACTAACTAAGCAGTGCTTTTCTTTTTCTGTTTGGTTCAGAGGTTTTACCTCGGAAAATTTTTGTATACTGCAATTTTCTTTTACAGAATAATGGAAAGAGGTGGTTATACCACTTATTTAAAAAAAAAAAAAAACTAAACTAAACTAAGCTAATTTTATTGACATGATGAGATTGTTTCAATCTGTGTTCTAGGTAAAGGTGAGGCAGTACATTGGCCACGACATATATTTTTCATTTAAATTTATTTTTAGGATCTAAAGTAAATTAAAATTTAACATTTTCAATTAATTAAACTAGTAGGATCCTGATTGTTGACGAATACATATCAAAGTTGAATTTCTTTTAACAAATTATTAGTACACAATTTGGGACAGTTCAAATCATTCAATAATTCCTTTTACACGTTGAAGTATGAACTTTATAAACTAAAAAGCTATTTTTTTTTGCCGAAGGTGGAGTCGTGAACAGATGGATAATAATTCTACAGTTTCGCCATATTTTCAAACCCCTTAAATATAACGCTTCTTTAAATAGGCCCCCGCTTGTTTGTGACTTAAAAGATGCATAATTTAAGTTATGCATTTTTAAGTCACCAAACACTTCTTACATAAGACACCTTAAGGGTACATAACTTATGCAACCTAAATAGGTTGCATAAGTTATGCACCGGTCCCCTTTAATTAATTTTCCAACAATATCCCTGAAAAATAATTAACAATAATATTTAATAATTAACAAATAATTAATAAATAATAATATTTAATAAGTAACAATAATTATTAAAAAATCATAATTAATAATAAAGATTAATTATTAAAATTAATAAATAATAATAATTAATAATATTTAACAAGTAATATAATTATTAATAATAACGATTTAATAATAATAATAATAATAATAATTAACTAAAAATAATTTATCAATAATAATTTTTTATTATTAAATAATTAATAATATTTATAATATTTAATTAAAAGTAATTATTAATATTTCATAATAATAAAAATGATTTATTATTATCATTAATAATTAATAAATAATAATATTTAATAAGTAACAAAAATTATTAAAAAATAATAATAATAATAATGATTAATTATTATAATTAATAATTAAATAATAATAATTAATAATGTTTAATAAGTAATATTAATTATTAATAATTATGATTTAATAATAATTAATTAATTAAAAAAATTAATCAATAATAATTTTTTATTTTTAAATAATGAATAATATTTAATTAAAAGTAATTATTAATATTTCATAATAATGAAAATAGTTTATTATCATCATTAATAATTAATTTTTATAATAATTAATAATAATTAGGTCACAATGTATTATTAATACATAATTCTAATTCAAATTTAAGGGTATTTTAGTCTTTTGACATTAATATATTCATGTATTAAGTTACACATCCTTACTACACAACCAAACATTCATTACATAACACTACATAAACATTTATGCATCCTTAACTTATGCAACCCCTTACTACACAACCAAACGCCCCCATAGTGCTTAGTTATTAGGAAAAATATCTCTACAAATCTATTTAATATTGTTTTATTGAAACCAAAAAAATGCAATACGCATTTCTTTCTTTTTTTTTAGATTTATATAAGCTAATTTTATTTTTATTATACAAGTCATCTTCTTCAACTTTGTGATTAAAAAGAACAACTATTTTATTTTGAGATTTATTATTATTATTATTATTATTATTATTTTCAAAATTTTAATTCTTTTTTGAGATAATTATTATATATTTATATGGCTTTCCCAAAGGGAACAGGTGTGAACAAAAGGGTTGAACTTAAACGGTGCTTTTATCTTTCCTTCCATGAGTTCCATCTCAGTCTAGGGGACCACACCAAGCTTTACTTTGTTTAGTTTTTCTGTGACCGTTATTAAACAACCTCTAGTGTGTTAACTCTTGCTAACGGAGATGAGTAATGTCCCACCATAACTCGCTACAGGAAGTAAAATATTTCAAAAGGTCAGAGGAGTTCATATTCATAGTGGGAATTATAATAGTAGACGTATACTGTAGGAGGACACACTTGGGAAGGGAAGGGAAGACAATAAAACAACACCGATATCCTTTTCAGAACCTCAGCCTGGTTTTAAATTAATCCGCCCGTTGCGCCATCTCTCCCATTCCTCTCCTCTCAACTCTTAATTCTCAACAAAATTTTCAAGCACAAACACCAATCAATCCCTTCTCCTCTCTTCGATTTCAATTTCAGGTACTTCTCTTTACTCGCTACTTGTAATTTCGGACTTCGGAGGGAAATGGTGCTAGTTTTGTACTAATTCAACCAGATCAATTGTGTGTTAGTAAATCAATTATCAGTTCTACACTTCTACTAGCTTGTTATTCTAAATTTAGAAAATAAATTGAGTTAATTGTACTGGTTGGATTGGATTTGGTTCTTTTGCTCATATGTATTACTACTTTTGCACAAGCACACCAATATTTATTTGGGAAATTGTGGTCTAATCCTTTTTCATTAATTATTAATTTATTGTTGACTTCATATTACTATCATTTTTATTTTTTCTTTCTAGGAGAATTTTTTTGTGTCCACCACTCCTACGTTTTATGTAAATATTCTGTCATTGATCTTAACAAATACAACTGTTGTCATACAAAATTTCTCTTTGGAACAATAGTATTAATTTTGAACAAGGAAGGAAATTTATTTTTATGAGATTTATTACCAGGTCTGATAATGAAAGGCATTGTTTAAATGAATGGGCTATGCAATATACATTACTATTTACATCATTTACTTAAGTAATTTAAAAAAAAAGGATCTTTAATATTCTTAACTACATTAGTTTACTTTGATTACAACTACTATTTTCTGTTTCACTTTTCAGCTCATTGTAGCTTTGGTGAAGATATTTTAAGGGTTTAGAATAGCAATGCTTTTGGATGTATATGGTTTTGTCAAATTTAAAGATAAATATCTAATCGCAGTGAATTGTGTTGAGATGTAATTATGAATTGTCGAAACTTTAATGCATATGTGGTCAAAATTAATTTGTTACATGCAAACCTGTAGGATTTTTCTTACATGGCATCCTCTCTACTCTGGCAAATATCTGTACTGGTTTCTCTCTACATTACATCTGCTCTCTCCTTAAACTCTGAAGGCCAAGCACTCCTTTCTCTCTCTAAGAACCTCACCTTACCACCTTCAATATTGTCCACATGGAACTCGTCAAACTTGACTCCATGTAACTGGAGTGGTATTCAATGTAACAACCGCAATTTTGTGATCTCTTTAAACCTTTCTGGCAATGGCATTTCTGGTACACTTGGTCCCCAGATAGGTATGCTAAGATACCTCCAAACCCTAGAAATCTTTAGCAACAACCTCTCAGGCCCAATCCCTCTGGAATTGGCCAATTGCACTAGGCTAGAAACTCTGGACCTATCAAACAATTCCCTTACTGGTGAAATTCCTGATTTGTTTTCTAACATGAAGAGGCTTTCGCTTGTTTACCTTTATGACAATTTTCTGGATGGAAATATACCCAACTCCTTTTTTCAGTGCATTCTTCTAGATGCAATATACCTTAGTGGTAACAAATTAACTGGAAATGTTGATTCTGCAATCGGGAATTTGACCAATTTGAGATTACTCTGGCTGGGGAACAACTTCCTGTCAGGATTCATACCAGATTCAATTGGTAATTGTGCCAAGTTAGAAGAGCTGTTTTTGTACAATAACAACTTCAGTGGGCCTCTGCCCAAAAGTCTAAGCAATATCAAAGGATTGAAGAGTATGGATATAAATACCAATAATTTTGATGGTGAGATTTTGTTTTATTTTAATGACTGCCGACTGGATAGGTTGGTCATATCCTTCAACCAATTTTATGGCACGATCCCCCCATGGTTGGGTAACTGTACCAGTCTGACAACTCTGGCAATGGTTCATAATTCCCTCTCTGGTGAAATACCAGCCTCTCTTGGGTTATTAACGGACCTCTCCATTCTTTATTTATCTCAAAACAATTTATCTGGTCCTATTCCACCTGAAATTGGTAACTGTCTCTCTCTGACCATGCTTGAATTGTATGAAAACCAACTTCGGGGTCCTGTTCCAAAAGCATTGGGAAAGTTAGTCAATTTACAAAGGCTTTATCTATTTACAAATCAGTTAACCGGAGAGTTTCCAGTGGAGATTTGGAAAATTCAAAGTCTTGAAGTGGTATTTATTTATGATAACAATTTTACTGGATATATCCCTTCAGAAATTGCAGAGCTTAAGAGTTTAAAAAACATTTCCTTAGCTGACAATCAGTTCATTGGTGTGATACCACAAAATCTGGGGATGAAGAGCAGCTTGTTAGCAGTTGATTTCACCAATAATAGCTTAGTAGGCAAAATCCCACCTTACATTTGTTTTGGTCAAAGTTTGTCAATTTTGGATTTGGGGTTTAACTTCCTCAATGGAAGCATTCCGTCAAGTCTGGGGAATTGTTCTAGCTTGCAGAGGCTGATACTCCAAAACAATAATTTAACTGGTCCAATACCTGAATTTGCAAACAATCAGCAATTGCGTTACATGGATTTAAGATTTAACAGTTTCAGTGGTTCAATACCTTCCACTATTGGAAATTGCACTGATTTAACCATGATAAATTTGTGTGGTAATAATCTCTCTGGTTTGATTCCACCTGAAATCGGAAATTTAGCAAATTTGGGAGTTCTAAATATTTCGAATAATGGCTTGTTTGGCTCCATACCCACTCAAATTTCTAACTGTACCAAGCTGTATATGCTTGACTTGAGCTTCAATGTCCTTAATGGATCGATCCCACCAAGTCTAAATAAACTAAACCTTCTCTCACAATTGGTATTACATGAGAACCACTTAACTGGAGATGTACCTGACCTGTCTGAACTGGACAGGCTAATTGAGCTTCAACTTGGTGGTAACCTTCTTGGTGGGAATATACCATTGTCACTCGGGAAACTAAATAATCTGTATATTGCTCTCAATCTTAGCAGTAACAGGTTAACGGGTCCCATTCCACCTGAATTGGGGAACCTAGTTCGTTTACAAACTTTGGATCTCTCTCACAACAATCTCTCTGGAACCCTGGCCTCAATTGCTAGCCTTAACTCTTTGGTAGAACTAAATGTTTCATATAATCTTTTTACTGGGCCAGTACCAAATAACTTCATGAAATTTCTCAGTTCCTCACCCAGTTCATTTATTGGCAACCCCGAACTCTGCGTCACTTGTCTTGGCAGTGATAACTCCGCTTGTGTTAAATCCAACATCTTAAGACCTTGCAACTCTTCAGAAGATAAGAAGCTAAATCACAAGCTCGTCATCGCAATAATAATTCTTGGTTCTTTTTTCTTCTGTGCATTGGTTGTACTTTTGGTGTGGTGCCTCTTATGCATGCATAAAAATTTGAAAAGCAAGCTTCCAATTGAAGAACCATCATTACATGAGGGATCCTCTTACCTATTGAACAAAGTGATGGAGGTGACTGAAAAGTTAAATGAGAAATATTCTATCGGAAGTGGGGCCCATGGAACTGTCTACAGGGCTGATCTCGGTTCTGGTAAAGTATATGCTGTGAAAAGGATCACATTTGCAGGGAAGGAAACTGTGAACCCTAGCATGATTCGTGAGATCAAGACTGTAGGAAAAATTAAGCACCGTAACTTGGTCAAACTGGTTAACTTCTGGATTAGAAATGATTATGGCTTGCTCTTGTACGAGTACATGGAGAATGGAAGCTTGCATGATGTACTCCATGAGGTTGTACCAGCACAGGTGCTGGACTGGAATGTAAGGTATAGGATTGCACTTGGTATGGCACAGGGATTGGAGTATTTGCATAATGATTGTGATCCACAGATAATTCACCGGGATATCAAACCAAAGAATATATTGTTGGATAGAGAGTGGGAGCCACATATTTCAGATTTTGGGATAGCAAAGCTGATTGATCAGTTGTCAGCTTCGCCGCCTTCGACAGCTGTTGTGGGCACCATCGGGTACATGGCTCCAGGTTAGTGTTAAAAGAATTTTTCTTTTGTATATATAATAATAATAATAAACAGTAAGCTTGGGGATATTGTTGGGTTGATATGCAGTATCTTCTGGCTAGGTGTTTAGGACAATCTGGGTTAATTTGTTTGGTGGAGCTGGAACCATACTGCACCAGTAGGGTTTAATATAATCAGTAAAATTAAATTTGTCTTTGATTTATTTATTCATTTATTTTTTTTGTGATTGGGTATTGGATAGTCAATACAACAACAACAACTAAGCCTTTTATCCCAAACAAGTTGGGGTAGGCTAGAAAAGAAACCCAACAAGAAATCTAACAAGAAAAAGAAAAGTGAGTCTTATGTCCCAAACAAGTTGGGTAGGTTAGAAAAGGCTGAAAATTTACTCTGGCTCGCCAAGCCTATTGCAAGCATGCGGTTTTGAACCCTGGACCTCCTAGAAGAGAGCCCAGTGCTCTACCACCTGAGCTGCTAGACCACATGCAAAAACAAAATAGTAGTAATAGAAATAATATCAATAATAGCGATACTACTAATAATATATATAACAATAATAGTAATAGTAGAAACCTACATCTCAACTAAAATCTAATAAAGTGACCTACAAACCCATGCCATCGCTCCTACCCCTAGGTTCCTATGTCATGTTTCCGGTACATGAATTGCTAATTTCCAAGCGCTCCTATCAGTCGCCAGCTCCTTGGAGATGTTCCAATCTTTAAGGTATCGTTTCACGGCTTCATCCCATGTCAATCTTGGTCTCCCTCTGTCTCTCCGCGTGTTTTCAGAATGATTTAGAATTCCGTTACGCACTGGTGCCTCCGGAGGTCTGCGTTGGGTATGTCCAAACCATCTCAAACGGTGTTGGATGAGCTTCTCCTCTATCGGTGCAACTCCAACCATGTCCCGAATGTCATCATTTTTAATCCGGTCTCTCCTCGTGTGACCGCAGATCCACCGCAACATACGCATCTCAGCTACACTCATCTTCTGGACATGTCTTTTAGTAGCCCAACATTCTGCACCATACAGCATCGCAGGTCTAATCGCTGTTCTATAAAACTTGCCTTTTAGTTTCTGTGTGACTTTCTTATCGCATAAGACTCCTGATGCTTGCCGCCATTTGACCCACCCTGCTCTTATCCTATGACTAACATCTTCATCTATCTCGCCATCGCTCTGCAGCATCGATCCCAAATATCTAAAGGTGTCTTTCATAGGTATTACCTGTCCGTCTAAACAAACATCTTCATTTCTTGATAGTACCCCACTAAACTCACACCTCATATATTCTGTCTTAGTTCTACTAAGTCTAAAACCTTTGGATTCTAGAGTTTGCCTCCACAACTCTAATTTCCGATTGACCCCCGTCATACTCTCATCTACTAGCACCGCATCATCAGCAAAAAGCATACACCAAGGAATCTCTCCATGTATATCCTTCGTGATCTCATCCATCACTAAGGCAAAAATATATGGGCTCAATGCTGATCCCTGATGTAGTCCTATTTTAATAGGAAAGTCACTAGTCACACTATCACATGTCCTGATGCAAGTAACAGCACCATCATACATGTCTTGGATGAGAGTAACATACTTGGTGGGGACTTTCTTCTTTTCCAGTGCCCACCACATGACTTTCCTTGGTACTTTATCGTATGCTTTCTCTAGATCAATAAAAATCATATGTAGATCTTTCTTTTGCTCTCGATATCTCTCCATCAACTGCCTTATCAAAAAGATAACTTCCATAGTCGACCTCCCAGCTTATCAAAAAGATAACTTCCATAGTCGACCTCCCAAGCATAAAACCAAATTGATTTTTTGAAACGTTTGTCATCCGTCTCAAGCGATGCTCGATCACTCTCTCCCAAAGCTTCATTGTATGGCTCATAAGCTTAATCCCTCTATAGTTTGTACAGCTTTGAGCATCTCCTTTATTCTTGAAGATTGGTACTAGAGTGCTTCTCCTCCACGCATCTGGCATTCTATTTGATCGAAAAATACTATTGAATAGTTTGGTTAACCAAACTATAGCCATATCTCCAAGACATCTCCATACTTCGATCGGTATGTTATCAGGTCCCAAAGCCTTACCTACTTTCATTCTTTTTAAGGCTTCTTTCACCTCGGACTCTTGAATTCTCCTAACGAAACGTCTATTGGAGTCATCAAAGGCATCGTTCAACTCAATTCCTAGGTCATCGTCTTCTCCATTGAATAACTTGTCGAAGTATTTCCTCCACCTATTCTTGATCTATTCGTCCTTCACTAAAAGCCTATCAGTGTCGTCCTTGATGCACTTAATTTGGTTTAAGTCTCTCGTCTTCCTATCTCGCAACTTGGCTATCTTATAGATGTCCTTCTCGCCCTCCTTCGTACTTAGCTTCTGGTATAGATCCTCATAAGCCTTACCTCTTGCTTCGCTCACAGCCTTTTTTGCATTTTTCTTGGCCAATTTGTACTTCTGCGCATTGTCTTCGGTCTTGTCACGATGCAAGCATTTGTAGCATTCATTCTTTTCTTTAATAGCTTTCTGTACTTCATCGTTCCACCACCAAGTGTCTTTAGGTTCACGGTTGCTTCCTCTAGTAACTTCAAGCACTTCTGTAGCTATCTTCTGGATGGTAGTTGTCATCTCTTTCCACATGTTGTTCGCTTCCTCACCTGCTTTCCACGGTCCTTCTTCAATCATTCTATCCCTAAATATACAAGACACATCTCCTTTGAGTTTCCACCACTTCGTCCTAGCAACTCGAGCTCCTCTACCTACTCTAGAACGTAGCGAAAAACGAAAATCCGCCATCACAAGTTTGTGTTGTGAGACGACACACTCCCCAGGTATAACCTTGCAATCAACACAGGCTCGTCTGTCCTCTCTCCTAGCAAGGACAAAATCAATCTGGGAAAGGTGTTGAGCACTACTGTAGGTAATTAAGTGGGATTGTCTTTTTCTAAAGAAGGTGTTAGCTATCATGAGGTCGTAAGCTATGGCCAAGTTCAAGAAGTCCTCACCCTCTTAGTTCCTATCGCCATATCCGAAACCCCCATGCACCCTCTCAAACCCTCCACTAGTTTCACCTACATGCCCATTGAAATCTCTTCCGATGAAAAGTTTTTCAGAGGTGGGCACACTTCTAATCATGCCATCCAAATCATTCCAAAATTGGATTTTGGTGGTTTCACTTAGTCCTACTTGTGGTGCATACGCACTAATGACGTTCAAAACTAAGTTCCCAAAAACTAACTTCGCTAGGATAATCCTATCCCCTTGTCTCCGAACGTCAACAACTCCGTTCTTAAGGCTCTTGTCGATTAAGATGCCTACTCCATTCCTGTCCCGTTCTTTTCCGGTATACCATAGCTTGAAACCAGTGTTCTCCACTTCCTTGGCTTTCTGGCCCGTCCACTTAGTCTCTTGTACGCAGAGGATGTTCACACGCCTCCTAATCGCCGTATCTACTAACTCTCTTAATTTTCCTGTTAAGGACCCTACATTCCAACTACCTAAACGAATCCTACTATCTCCGACTAGTCTCCTTGCCCCTCGCACCCGTCGTGAAAAGTGCGAAGACCCTTGCTTACTTGCCACTACATCCGGGCGCCGATGTAGCGCGCCACTAAGAGAGTGACGATCCGGTCCTAGCTCATTTATCACCTTATCCGGGTTCCGATGAGGCGCGCCACTAAAGGGGTGGTGACCCGGCCCTTGCTCATTTATCATCTTATCCGGGTTCCGATAAGACTCGTCGCTAAGAGGGTTACGCCCCAACGAAAAGTAATTGGGTTTCATTTCCATAGAAATGGCTGGGTTTTTTACGTTGGCTCGCCTAGCCTATCACAACCCTCCTCCTTTTACTCGGACTTGGGACCGAGGTATACTAAACAATGCAAGCAAAGCTTAATATAGGTGGAGTTGTATTGGATAGTCAATCTGAAATTTAATTGCAGTCTGTTAATTATAAGCACGCGTGGAACTACAATGAATTGGTTCAGAACCAGTGTCCATCTATATATACAACCAACAAAAATATCAGTACAGTATTTAATTTTAGTTTACTTCTTCTGGTGCTCAACAGTCTGATTGGTGTGCTTTCACTTTTCATTTTCTGTTTAGTTTGATTTTGGAAATATCTTGTTGCAAACTCATTTCCAGTTGAGTCCTTCATTTTGTGTTGTTACTTATTTATAAACATTTCATATCACTCATACATAATTGTATCACAGAAACTGCATTTACAACGAGGAGGAGCAAGGAATCAGATGTGTACAGCTATGGTGTTGTTCTGCTCGAACTCCTGACTCGAAAGAAGGCCCTCGACCCATCCCTTTCTGACAACGATGACTTGGTTGGCTGGGTCCACTCAAATTTAAGAAATTTGAATGATACTGATCAACTGGAGGCAGTCTGTGAACCGGGTCTGTTGGATGCAGTTATGGGCTTGCCCGAAATGGTGGAGGTGTACAAAGTGCTTTTACTGGCACTTAGGTGCACGGCTCAAGAAGCAAGCGAGAGACCTTCCATGAGAGATGTTGTGAATGAGCTGACAGATCTCAAATCGATTGTCGCTAAAAATGCTTACAAAAAATATGAATCCTTCGAGTCCATGTAAATATGGGTATTCTTAGTATTACAACTTTTTTTTTTTGGCGTTACTTAGAATAGTTTTTAAACTTTTTGCAAAGCTTTTGCTGTAGTTCTCTGAGGGCACACCAGTGTGCCATAAAATTTAAGTCTAGCCAAGAAACATATCGGATCAAAATAAAACAAATCATAATCACTGGGAACGCTCAAAACATCTTTACTGTGCGAAATACAAGAATGTAAGGAAGTAAAAACCTAGGTGGGGGAGAACATTTGTTTCACAATACCATAGCTAACAACTAACTTGTCATCAGTACAGTAGTAAGACATAACTAATGTTTTCTCAGCTTTGAATATGTTTACGCAATTGACCAGTATTAATTGTTGTTCTTTTAATTTGCATAATTTTTTGTTCCTAACATTAGCCAAGCACATTAAACTTACATAATAGACTTTTTGAGCTTCTCATAATATTTTAATATCCTTATTTAATGCACTTTTAAAACGAGTATTAGTGAAGCGTAGTTACAAACAGTATTTACAGTTTGCAAACAAAAATATTACACAAGTTTTGACGTTAGAAGTTTCAATTTTAATCATACGCCATCCTAATCCTACTGCTACTAGTTAAGAGCTTAAAACCCATAATTAATAAATAAATGCAAAAAATATCTTGTACCATCCGAAATTACTGACTGTACCAGTTCTTTATACAAGATTCAAGTATTTTGTACGGTCTGAAAGGTTCATCTCTCCGTTCAAGACTGAAGAGTGAAATTGTTCCAACTTCCAAGTTCCAACCAAAGGATTAGCGGAGTTAGCCATTAACCTCCTCATGTGTGGCCCTGTGGGGACTGGGGATACATGTGGCCCAACAGAGGTAAAATAGAGGCCTTTGCAGGCCCTAATCTAAAGTGGAGCATTCGTTGATGCTTATCTGAAACCAACCCAAAATTGTGTTCTTATTTCAAGACGGGTCTAATTCAGTTTGTGTAAATATGAATGACAAATGGAAATTGATTAGCGCCATCAACGTAATAGTCATCAGTCATCGCTCTCTCATCCAGCACGTCTGTTTTTTTCGTTCACTTTATATGTTCACCTTGTTAGATATAAATGTTCACTTTTTATTATAATTATTCACTATATGTGTTAAATATGTTTATTTTATTTTTTATTTCTTATTCAATTAATAATTTTATGTCTGTTTTTCTATATAAGTGTTCATTTTGTTGGTATAAGTGTTCATTTTTATTGTTGCAAGTATTTATTTTGTTATTTATTATATATGTTGTTTTTGTTGTCATAAGTGTTCACTTTTATTATATATTTGTTGTCATAAGTGTTCATAAGTATTTATTTTGTTATTTATTATATAAGTGTTCATGTTATTTGTTAAATATGTTCACGTTTGTTACATTATGTATTTTGTTTGTTCAGTTAGCATCTCAATGTGAAATATTTGTTTTCACTTTACAATTTGTATGTTATAAAATCATTAGTTGACACATTTAACTGAATACATTGATTATTAAACTAAACACATTGGTTACTAAACTGAACATATATAACGGACATCTAGATAGCTTTAGCGCTAGCAACACACGAGACCCTAAATTCGCACGCGCACCTGGTAGTTTGCGATGGCGTATGATTAAATTTAGAGATTACAGTTATTATTTCTGATGATAAATAACGTACATGGATGTAAACATTTATATTCCAATTGAAGAATACTAAAAACAAGTTGGATTTGTTAGGTTTGAAGAAACAAATATATTTAATCATGTGTGATTAACTCATAGTAAATTACCAGACCAAAATATTATAAAACTTGTAAAGAGATATAAATGTCTCTAATGGTATTCAGACGGTGTTATTTTTTTTAAAAAATTTATACGAATATTTGCACAAAAAGTAGTTTGCATAAGACGTCATTTTCCTATTCCTGTTCAATATTGGCAATTTTTGTTCTTTAATTTTTTTTTCATCTTTTGTATTGTCTGTTTCTTGTCCATTTCAAAGCAGTTACGATACTTTTCTACTTGTCAATTCAATTCCAAGACTGTTCCAAGAAAAAATAAAGGAAGAAATGATTTGAACTTTTGCTCCTTGTTATGCATTGTTTGATTTCTTTCTCTCTTCTGTACTTTCAATTTTAAAGGAAGAGTGCAAATGTAATTTATGATACCTTATTGTGAACTTATAAAACTATTTTGTGTATTGCTTCCATACATTGAAAAAATTGAATCGAACGAAACTATCCTAAAATTATGTATCTATTTTCTATATGACCATGAAATTTCTTTCTTTTTTTTTATTGCATTGATAATATAGGTCAAGTCTCCCAATATTTACAAGAGATGTAGCTTCTTACTTTGAATTTATTTACTGAAACTATATTATTAATGAAAATACAATTTCAATATTTTTTTGTCCAATTTTTATGAAAATACAACCGATTTATAACACAATAATGCGAATCCCAGACAAGGACTTAAAATAATTAAATACTCTCTTAGTATTGAAAAGGAGGTCAAATTATAAAAAACGAATCTCGAATCAAGCTTAGATTGGACAAGAAGATATAATTATGTATAGACTCTATAGGATTCTAGTTTCACTAATTTAAACATTATAATGAGAGCATAAATTAAAATGCCGTCCATTTTTCTTGAAAATGGAGCGACCATTTTTTCTTTTTCCAAAATGTTGTGTTAAACAGATATACTCTTTTTTTTTTTTTTTCAAATAGTGACTTCTTACTTGCTTTAATGGAAAAGACAATCATAAAATTTTTTGTGAAAATAAAAATTTGAAAATCCATTTTGATTTTTATGGTTCGATGGTAATAATTTATTAGAAAAAAAATTCTTATATACACACTACGCCACTTTTTATTTTTAAGACCTGTTATTTAATGGTCTTTAAGACCGGTTTGGAGGTGGTGCTAATAATATGTGGTGTTAAAAATATATAAGAAACCGGTGTTAAAAAGGCGGTGCTAAAAACCAGACAGAAACAGATCAAAAAAAGAATGCGCATCTTTAAGATCGGTTTTTTACAAAAAACCGGTCTTAAAAAACATAACATTAAGACCGGTTTTTTTGTAAAAAACCGATCTTAAAGATGGTTCTGTTTTTTCCGAATTTTACTAATTATTAAGACCGGTTTTTAAGGTTAAAAACCGGTCTTAATACTATTTTTAAGATCTGTTTTTAGTTAAAAACCGGTCTTAAAAATCAATAATTAAAAAAAAAATTATTTTTGGGCTAGCTCCATTTTTGCTAGCCATAATATTCATGCAATATTCAACACTGCATTCAATTTTTGAATTAGAGTGAATTGAAGTGAAAGATTGACAGAAAATCTCATCTATAGAAAACTACAATGAAGATAATTGAATCGTACAATAACAATGGCACAACACAGAATAAATTTGCAAACTAAAATAGCTCATAAGTGACACATTCAATTCAGCACTTCAACAACAATTAATATAGTTTGCACCAATCTATCAAGATGATTGTAATTCACTCTTAGTTCTCAAATTCCTTTATTAAACCTATTATCATGTATAAAAAAATTTACTAAGTTTCACCTGACATCGCTTGGAGTCAGCTCATTCAATATCTTTTGAATAATATTTGGAGCAAAGTTGGACGGCACAGATGGTCCAACTAACCAATCTTCAGGATCGATGATACAGCTACATTCAAAAATAAATAATTGTAGTTAAGATCCAACCCTGAAATCAGAGAATAGAATGGGGGGAGTTTTATCTTTATAATGGAATCCAGTCTCCTTTATAGCAACAAGCTAAGAATAAAATGAAAATCACATTAATAAGACTGCAATAGAAGCACAGCTAGAATGTTTATATCAAGATACATAGTAATACCTCATCAAATATCCACTAGACATCTGGACTCCCAAAACTAGCAATAGAAGCAAACCAACAGTCTCATCAATATGCCCTAAAGTCCATAGAGAATGAAAAATGAGATCAAGAAGAAAAAAAGAAAATTGAAAAACTAAAAAATTCGACAAAGTACCTTGTCTTGCATCAGTGAGCTCTGTTATGGTGTAGAGAGATAATGACACTTTGGGCCTTGTCTAGTTGGGACTCAACTCTCAAGCTCCTGAATCCTTCTTGCTGCTGTATCTCCACTTCCAACGCTTTCCACTACAGAGAGTACACTTCCATCACTTTGTGTCTCCATGTTTTTTTGCTAAAGAAAAAACTTCTGTTAATTATTTTTTTTTTTTTGTTACTTTGACTAATGTAAAATTATCTATGTAAATTAGATAGCAACTAGAAACTACTAAAACCATCGAAAAATATAATTGATTTCCAATAGAGACTTGAGGTTTGGCATTGGGTTCAGAAATTGAGATGAGAAAGAAAGAAAGAAAGAAAGAAAGAAAGGGGGGAACCTTGAAATCCATGAGAGACTTGAGGCGGAGCATCATGTGGGAAGCATCCTGCTTGAAGGTAGCAAGGCTGCGCTGGACAACCAAGGCCTTCCTCTCCGACCCCAAGTTTTGTGCAGCCAATTTGGTAGCTGTGCCGAAAGATGCGGTGGTTTTAGAGGAGAAGGGGTCAAGGTGGAGGCGTGGGGCTGGAGAGAGAACAACGAAGATAGAAGCACATGTGGGATCGAGCAGAGAGGGAGAGAGGGGCTCGATTTGGAGAGAAGGCGGCAGAGAGGGGCTCGAAGAGGAGGGAGCAGAGAGGGGCTCGAAGAGGAGGGGCGGAGAGAATTGAATGTGTGGACATAACAATCAATGAGGGAAGGAGATAAAATGAAAAATCTGTCAATTTTTAAGACCGGTTTTTTATAAAAACCGGTCTTAAAAAGTCACCGGAAAAAAGAAAAAAATTAGTTTTTATTAAGACCGGTTTTTTTATTAAAAATCGGTCTTAAAAACATACTTTTTAAGACCGGTTTTTTATAAAAAACCGGTCCTAATAAAAATTGAATTTCCGGTTTATTTTTTGATCTCCATAGGACCGGTTTTTATAAAAAACCGGTCTTAAAAAGTATGTTTTTAAGACCGGTTTTTTATAAAAACCTGTCCGAAAAAAAAACAGAAATTTCGGATGATTTTTGAGAACTCTATAGGACCGATTTTTTTAAAAAACTGGTCTTAAAAAAAATTCTGACAATATCGAAATTGCCACTGAATATTTTTAGAACCGGATTTTTTAAAAACCGATCTTATTGTGGCGGTGCTAAAAATGTTTTCTGGTGTAGTGACAAAAACTTTGAACTAAACATATACAAATAACAAATTTATTCCAATCTCAAGTCGCCATAAAATGTTTCCACCCAGAAAATGTGCAAACTGATGTGATGCAAAAACTTGACAATTATTTTTTATTTTTTATTTCACATAATTTAGGTAATGTACTATGATGATTAATTCAATAGAAGGCCTTCATGTGAGCATTGTATCAATCAATACATGCCAACAAGGATCTTACACTAGTGGGATCTCGCGCGTTGCGCGATTTATTTATTTTTTTATCGATTGCGTATTGTTTGTGCGCAATATTTGGCCAATACATATAGGGATCATAATCACTAACACTGAACAACAATAATAACAATATCATTACTGAATTAATAATAACAATGTTGTAAGCGGTACTGGCATTTTCTTTCCTCCTGTGAAAACACTGAATAAGTAGGGGTAGAATAGAAATGAAATATTAAAATATCCATATGATAAAATTTATTATTTTGCTACTAATACAGCTATAAAGTATTGATCGTATTATTCACATAAACTTTTTTTGAGAATGCTCAAATATATATTATATAACACTGGAACCAATAAGGTATAATCAACATCAGCACCAGCAATGTCATTTCTATGCATGCACAATGTCAAATTTTATATACAAATCAATAAAATGTATGTGATCTGTGTCACCTGAAATAAAAATATACTAATTAAGAGCCAGATAAAAATAAGCCATGAGCATACATATTGATTTTTACCTGAGGCAAATATGATTAGAGTTTTGGATCATCACCAACAATGCATCAATCAAATTCTGTTGCACGATCCTGACAAAAAGAAGAATTAAACTATTAGCAAATATGCTTGCTATTTTTATTATCGTCTAGAGCTAAATATAAAGTATTAACCAATGGCCAAATCAAATATCATTAATGCAATAATGAATAAAATGGGAGCTGTATTGGATGAGGAAAAATTGCAAAGTAGTGTTGAATAAAGCAAAACTGATTTAATTGAGACTTAAACAAACAATTTTTTTTTATGTGTCAGCTACATTTTTTGTTGTACCAACTACAATCCATACCATTACTCCAAGCTCGTGAGAAAGGGAAAGCAAACAACACCTTTTGTTGTGCGCAAAGCAAAGGACAAAAGTAACAAAGCAAACAATTTCTAAATATTTTGTTCAGGAATTATTTAAAGACCATCCTTGTATAAAATTTGTTGAAATCAGAAGTGACTATGCGTAATTTGAGGCACATGCATTTAGAATAAAATAAAATCAGTATTTTTTACAAACATTTTTGGGTTGGTAACAACCAGCAGCAATTCAGTGTGGTTCTGGTAACCAATTCCACATCACAATGAACCACCAATAAGTTGCTACAACTGAAAAAAAAAGTAGTCTACTGAGAGAGAAACTAACCTGAATGTAGATCTCTAAAGAAAAAGAATTCACTGCACAAAGCAAAAACAAAAGGAGGATAAAAAGTTGTTCAAAGAGGAAGCCTATGGGTCAAAAGTCATGCAATTTGTGTATTTTCTTCGATAATTCCACATCTATTCACTGACCACCAATTTCAAATAAGCATATTCTAAAGATATAAATTATGAAGCAATCAATAAGAGTTTACATTTCTTATCCAACAGTATCTTTAAGTATTGCATTTGTTTCGGTAAAAAAGTAGAGACAAAGATACCCTACAGGAACTAATATTTTCTTTGATAATTCCACATCTATTCACTGACCACCAATCTCAAATGAGCATATTCTAAAGATACAAATTATGAACCAATCAATAAGAGTCTACATTTCTTATCCAGCAGTATCTTTAAGTATTGAATCTGTTTCGGTAAAAAAGTAGAGACAAAGATACCCTACAGGAACTAACAATGCATAAGATAATATAATAAGCCAGTAACCAACAATGATGCAATAAGCCACAATAGATGCAGAACAGTAGCACCTGATATTTTTTTATGAGAGCTTGCTTGAACTGATCTTGTGCTATCTCCATCTGCCTAACTGATCATTGAATCCGACAGCCATACCATTGCACAAAATCAGTCGTGCTTCAATTGTGTAGTTATTATATGCGATCTTTACCGATGAAACCTAAGGTCGAACCTGATACAGATTTGTCAATTAAATTAAAACCTCAGAAAAAGAATTTACAACGAAAGAACCAATCACGGATAAAAATAAAGTAGAAGAATTAAAGAGACCAAAACTATGATTTCTAAATAGGATAATCGAAACACTTGAAATATCAGAGAGTCCAAGAAATCAGAACAAAATGCTCTTTTTGTAGCCCTTAAATCATACTATCCTGATGTTGAAGCACATATCACTAATACTAAGAGTACTGTTAATCAGCAAGAACATCACTTTAGTTGACACTTTTAATCAGAAAATTACATAAAAAAATCAATCTTTAAGAGTACTGTTAACAAATAAATACCAAGCCCCAACACTAAAAGGGCAAATTTTGTAAAACTCATAATATCGATCTTGCAACTGTCATATAAATTTGTGTTGGCACTCGTTGGCATTAGTTCTAAGAAAATTTATCAGTCAAATAAATATGCTTCTCAACACTATACGAAATGAAAATACAACCTTGTGTATTTGCACTCTCATCGCCTACAGTGATATTATTTTGTCTTCTGATGTGAACTTCAATCTATTATTTAGAACCATTAATATCAATCAAATCCTAAATGAAATGAAAATGGAACCTATTTCACCTGAAATAAAAATATACTAATTAAGAGACAAATAAAAATATACCATGAGCATTGATATTGATTTTTACCTGAGGCAAATACGATTAGAGTTCTGGACCATCACAACAATGCATCAATCAAATTCTGTCGATCCTGAAAAAAAATAATAATAAAATTATTAGCAGATATGCAATAATATATTTGGATATATATATCCAAGCAAAAATCCAATGAAAAATGCATCAGAAATTTCTGATGCATTTTTCGTTGATTATGGAATAAAACGAAAAAAATCTTCTTTTTTCCTATTATGAAGAGGTAAACATAAAGCATCAACTAATGGCTAAATCAAAAATCATCAATGCAATAATTAATAGAATGGGGGCTGCACTGGATGAGGTATACTGCAAAGTTCAGAGTTTAATGAAGAAAAATCGATTCAATTTTGTCTAGACAACTTCTCAATATTTTGTTCAGACAATGCTTCAAGACTATCTTTATACAAAAATTGCCCAAATCAGAACTGACTATGCGTGATTTGAGATTTTGAGGCACATGCAATTAGAACAAAATAATGTCAGTACTTTTCACAAACTTCTTTTGGTTGGTAACAACCACCAGCAAATTGTGATCATAACCAATTCCACATCAGAATCAATCACCAAATAAGCTGCACCAACTGAAAACAAAAAGGTTGTCCAAAGAGGAAAACTAATATGAAGGTAAATCTCTGAAGAAAGAGAATTCACTGTACGAACCAAAAAACCAAAAAATCAAAGGGAATTGCAATATGGATGGCCAAACTGAAAACCTCGACACCTTGAAAATGTTCATTTCAAGCCCTTTAAAAATCTAGACATTTGAGAACACTTTTTTTTTCATAACAGCAAAAGTGTTGAAACTTTAGTTTGGACGGCCCATCTGAAAGGAAATAAGAGATTTAAAAAAATCGAACAACAAAAAATAAAAAATTCGCTAAACTTGCAAACACTGAGATAAAATCAGAAAGAGAAAGAGAAGGGGCGAGAAAATCAGCGAAAATAGAAGAAAACGGAGAACAGAGGAGAGATACGAATAGAAAAATAAGTCGTCGCAAAGGAAATATGGACAACACTTCAGAAATCGAAGAGGCAAACCAACGCCTCACAATCCCTGGACCAGTAGTAAAGAAAAGAAACAGAAGAGAAGAGGAAATAGAGGCGAGGGCTCACGGAACCAAGAGTATCTGGCGGAGGGGCCTCCGTACGCGACCACATGGCTGATCCCATCGACTCGGTCTGTCGAACGCATATGAGAAAGAATGAGAGAGAGGAGGGATAAAGCGAAGCAACTATCTCAGAAGTCTCCAGAAACACAGATCCAACGGAGGTAAATAATCAATCGAACGATGCAGATCTTGCGCGGAAAACAAACGGCTGAGATTCGATTACTGTGCAAGAACGAAACAATATAAATATAGATGGACCCCACCCGTCAGCCTAACTATTGCGGGACTGTTCTTAAAAACAGTGTCTTAGTGGAACGCCCATTCATATATTCATTCATATATTGTTCTGATGTTTAATTATTCGTTCTGAGATGTCTTTTTGAAGGTCAGGTGCCAAAACCATTCTGAGATTGTTAAATGGCCATCTCCAGTTCACCACTAGTGGAGCATGAATGAGCAAAATTCTTGGAATCAAGTCACTAACTGTCACACCATGTACTGCTTCCAAGTCATCTGGTACTTGACTCCACGCTTTTGTAAGCAAGAAATTTTAAACAAAGAGAGAGCGATAGTGAGGGAAGGAAAACTTAGACAAATTTATCCAAAACAATGTGAACGGAGACTTCCAGTTTCTTAGGAGTTATCATTCCATTCTCAGTATAAAAAGGGAATAATGCTAAGGAAGAAAAACATAAATTAAGAGAGCAATAACAATAGAGAAGGAGCATTTGCATTTTCACAGAAAGAGTGTTAATTAGCGTCTGTACTTGCTGATTTCCATATAAAAGAAATGGCAGGAGGAGGAATGGCCCCGTTAGGAGTGAAGCAGGATGGAGCAGCACAATACAAAGGCCGCATGACCCGTCATGCTGTAATGGCCTGTGTGGTCGCTGCTGTTGGTGGATGCATCTTTGGTTATGATATCGGTATCTCTGGTAAGGATTTGTTGGTTTATTAGTGTCCGTTATATAGTTTAAATTTTTTGCAAAGAGAATTGATATATTCTATCTATTGAATTTTTTTATCTTTAGGATCATGCTCATAGTGAGACCTTTTTGTGCTATTGTGGTCAGTGGTAACTAGTTTGAAAAAGTATATATGTACGAGGCAGACTCATCAGTTACATTATTTTTTTTACCATGATATCTTTTATGTGGCATTATTAGATTCATTTTATTTTCCTTTTGCGGTTTTGTTTTAACTTGATAATTATAAGAATACATGAAAGAAAAATGTTTGACGCATTTTTTTAATCCTTCATGAATCAGTTATATATCAATGAGATTGGTAATTAACATGAAAGATTCCTTGGTACAGTTAATTAGATAAGCTTGCCATTTTACAACTTGTATTATTAATCCTTGTTTCAGGTGGTGTAACTTCAATGGATCCATTTCTCGAGAAATTCTTCCCAACAGTCTACCACCAGAAGAATTCAGGTTCGCAAAATAATTACTGCAAGTACGACAACCAAGGTCTAGCTGCTTTCACGTCATCCCTGTACCTTGCAGGCCTCGTGGCATCTCTAGCTGCCTCCCCTGTGACAAGGAACTATGGCCGAAAGATCAGCATTATCTGTGGTGGTATCAGTTTTTTTATGGGAGCAACTCTTAATGCAGTTGCTGTTAATCTTGGGATGCTTATTTTGGGAAGGATCCTGCTTGGTGTTGGAATTGGATTTGGCAATCAGGTATCGTGCGTGGTTTCTTACAGTATTATATATATGTCCAACTAAATATGTTTCTAGCATCAGAAAATAAAATAGTTTCTTAGAAAACATAGAAATCAATTTTAATAACAATGTACTATTACTTTCAGCATATTAATTATGTTGATCTAGCAGTATAATATATTTTGATAACAGTGTATTACTACTTTACAGGCCGTTCCAGTGTACTTATCTGAAATGGCGCCAGTACACTTAAGGGGAGGCTTAAATATGATGTTTCAATTAGCCACAACACTCGGAATATTGACAGCTAATCTGATAAATTATGGGACACAACACCTTGGCTCCTGGGGCTGGCGCCTCTCTCTGGTCTTGCTGCTGTTCCTGCCTTGTTGATGACAATTGGTGGTTCCCTCCTTCCAGAGACCCCCAATAGTTTGATCGAGATGGGGAGAATTGACGAGGGGAGGAGAGTACTGAAGAGAATAAGAGGTACGCATGAAGTAGATGCAGAGTTCCAGGATATGGTCGAGGCCAGTGAGCTGGCAAACTCAATTGAGCACCCATTCAGGCAAGTCATCAATCTGTGAATTTTTGATCTAGCACTCTAGCTCTAGTTCAACCTTGCTTCCTTGTGGAGTAATTTTCTTAATATATTTTTCTACTGATGTACCAACATTATAGTTTTATAGGTTTTGTGCATGCTGATTTAGGTCATTAGAGATTCTATTTAACTACAAGTCCTTAGATATTATCAGATTTCATGCAGTTAACAACAGAAGCAAAAATATAAAGAAGAGAAAACCATTAATTAATTGACCTGGCCTATAAAAAAACAAAAATAAATGATTTACAGGCTTGAACATATCATCTGACTTAACATTTAGTTTGAATACGTTCCATAAAGAATGCAAAACCATCTCAAGTCCAACTAACATAAAACTATTATTGCGAAACAACACCAGAAACATCATAGAGAAGAGGAACTTACCTCAATTGGCAATGGCGATATTCATGCCGGCATTCCAAATCCTAGGAGGCATCAACTCTATCCTGTTTTATGCTCCAGTGCTATTTCAGAGCATGGGTTTTGGCAGCAATGCATCTCTGATTTCGTCTGTGCTGACAGGAGTGGTATTGTGTGGCTCGACTTTGATTTCAATCGCCTTGGTTGATAAGGTTGGAAGGAGAAAGCTGCTTATCAGTGGTGGAATACAAATGGTTCTGTGCCAGGTACATATGTCTATAATACAATTTTGTTTACATTTATTTATTTTGCATCTCTGTTTTCCGATGCTTCACTGTAACGACCAGTTACCCCTCAGAAAATAGAAAGTGTTCAAATACGAGTTCTCATGATTGCTATACCATTTTCATTTAAATCTTACTTAATGATATAATTTTCCCGTTTTAAAGTACTATTAGCCTAGTAAATAAACATTAATTATTTATTTTATCTTTCAAAATCAGAATATTTATATAAAAAAACAATTAATAAAATTCTTCATTATTCAATCCCAGTTGGTCATTATCGTGTCTTCTAAAGAAAATACTTCAGCCACTACATATATTAATTGGAGTTGTCATATTGTTGAGTCAAACTAAATTTACACAATCAACCAAAACAAATACTGCAGGTGATAGTAGCCACCATTCTTGGACTGAAATTTGGCGACGATCAGCAATTATCCAAAGGCTTCTCAATTGTGGTGGTTCTGGTTGTGTGCCTCTTTGTGCTGGCATTTGGCTGGTCATGGGGTCCACTTGGCTGGACTGTCCCTAGTGAGATATTTGCCCTAGAAACCCGCTCTGCAGGTCAGAGCATAACGGTCGCTGTCAACCTTCTATTCACCTTTGCCATTGCTCAATCTTTTCTCTCCCTCCTCTGCGGCCTCAGATTCGGCATTTTCTTATTTTTCGCGGTGTGGATTGTGATAATGACTTTATTTGTGTACTACTTTGTGCCTGAGACAAAAGGGGTTCCAATAGAGGAAATGGTTCTTCTTTGGCGGAAGCACTGGTTCTGGCACCGGTTTGTGCCTACTGTTGCACTCGAGGATGGTGATGTGAAGCCGTCTAAGAATACTAATTGATGCACACAACAAATCTAAGTGCACCTATTTATGTATGAGTAGAATATTGTTTGGTGAAGGTTTCTTTAAATTTTTTTATCATTATTATTTTCGTTTGTGATGTTGCCCTTTGAGATTGTATCAAAGGAGCTCCAGAATGTACTTCTTACGGTTATTCTTTCCTTCCTTTGGTCTCTCAGTTTGAAGCAAACATGAGGCAGACTTGTAATTTTTTATTGCAACAAAATTATAATAATATCTGAAAAAGGAAATAATTACGTTAATGATACCCATCCAATCTAATTGTCAGTCCTTACATATTTTATGCCTATTAGTAGGTTCTGTTTACTAGAATTTAGTTCACTTCGATGGCTTAAAAGATGCGTTATTTTTTCACTGATAGTACTATAATAAATATTTCTTTTTTCGCTGTATGAGTGAAGTGGGTCTAAAAACGAGTAAATATTCGCCCGCAAAGACCTATTTAATCACAGAAAACAAATATTTTGACACAATTCATTCAATAAGAATCAAAATAACTAAATAAGAAACGAAAAGACATCGAAAAAAATAAGATGAACAAATCTGGGCTTTAGAAAAACCAAAATTCTGATGGACCTGAATAATTGAAGACGACAATTCATGGGCTGAATTTTTTTGGGTCTTGTAAATTTGACACAAGCCTTCTTCTTAGATAAATTTTCAAATCCAATATAGGCATTTATTAGAAGCTGAACTAAAATCTCTTGAATTAAACATCTCTAGGAATTGCTGTCGAGTGTCCAGAGGCCGACACGTGACTACGTGAGAGGGGACCACAGCTCCGATTCAAACATAACTAAAATTTATTGAATTAATTATTTTTACTAATTATAAATATAAAAATAAAAGAACTAGATGAATCGAATATTAATTCAGTTTATTAGGCCGAAGTACCTTAGCATGAAAAGTTCAACTTATGAATGAAATTAGTTTGCCACTTTATGCAATAATATTTAATATATCGCAATAGAAAAAAAATATTAACCATACCTAAATTTAAATTTTAATTACTGCAAATTTTTAATTGAAAGTTACCAACTTACTAAAAATTAATTTAATATTTTTTTTGCTACAAGAATTTTGTATTGTAAGAACTAATTCCTATTGATTGTTAATTATTAGCTAGAAAATCAACTATGAAGAAAATTTTAGTTGGGTTACAGAAATTACTCTACACATGAAACAAACATATCCATCATGAAGCGGAGTGGGTTAAATCCAAAACTACTAATGTAATAATGTAGGCTTGCTTTTGAAATAATTTCAAACTTTTGATGAAAATTGTAGTTGCAAAATTGGACAGTAATTTATTCAAACCACAAATGTCCTTCTCGGTATAATGAGGAGCTGACACCAGTGGCGTCACATATGATCAAAGAATGTTACAGAGTGGAAAATTTAGTCAGTCAACAGCCCGCATGCTTCTGTTTTGAAACTATATTTTAGTTCTATGGTCGTGGAACCACCATGGACCAACCTTACAATTCAACTGCATGTGATTCATGGCGACAGGAACTTGGAATTCAAGCTTTCTAGTACAGCAAGAAAGGAACGGCAATGTATACATGCATTGACCCAGCTTGATACTAGTACTACACAGAAAATTGGAGCCTTCTCGAAGATTTTGACTTTTTCGGAAGATGTGGCTCTGTAGAGTGTAAACTTTTGGAGTTTAGATTCTACTTTGTTATCATATGATCTTCTTTTTTCTTAATTAACTAAATTTTTTTTTTTGCTGAGAAATTAAATTAGATGCTTATACTACTTGTGTATGTTGACATATTTATATATAGACTTTTTCAACGTTTATTATGAGATTGTAAAACATTTTGACACTTAAATATTTTGCACTTAGTTACTTCAAATAGCAAGATAAGAATATAAAAATGAAGTTAACAATTGTGTTAATGAAGAATTCGAGCTCGAAATGGCTAAAATAGTGCTGCAAAAGAAGTTGAGTTAAAATTTGAATCTAGCTCGAATTCTTCATCATCATCACCATCAACACATGCATTTGTTAACTTCTTTTGCCGCACTGAGCATAACACAGACTCCCATTTTTTTTTTTTTATTCCGATACCATGATTTAATATTTCAATGCACAAATGTTTGTTGTCTTTGTGAATTTTGTTATTATATATTTGTAACACACATTTGCTTCAAAATATATATATATATATATATTTGTAACACGCATAAGAATACATTTTGAGAAAAAAAGAGAGAGTTACACAACCTATCCGTTTCTGTTATCATAAATGAAACGAAACATACAAAGTTGGGGACCAATTCCGTACAGTGAAAATTTGCATCCCAGATCCTCCAGCAAAATACAATTACGTACATATATCCTATATTATACCCCAATATTTGAACAGGACAAATACAATTTGTAATTGTTTGATTTTTAATATATAAGGCAAGGGCCTGACCCCTACTTTCCATTTTTTTTTCTTTTTTAAAAAAAGATCAAGTACAAGTTCTAATCACATAAATGATACATGAAGAATTTTTTAAACGGTACAATTTAATTTGCGCGGTTCCTGACCTACTGATATTCCAGTGATTAAGCTTAACATGCATATTCCACAGGTTTTTTATTTTTTTATTTTTTTATTTTTTTTTGGGGGGGGGGGTGTTCTTTTCATGTCGGTTTAGAACAAAATGCAAAAAAAAAAAAAAAAAAAACCAATTTGCATTAGTAAACGCAGTCTTCTTTTGGAATAACATGCATATTCCACAGTTTTTTTTTGGGGGGGGGGGGGGGGTTCTTTTCATGTCGGTTTAGAACAAAATGCAAAAAAAGAAAACCAATTTGCATGTAGTAAACGCAGTCTTCTTTTGGAATAACATGCATATTCCACAGTTTTTTTTTTTTTTTTTTTTGGGGGTTGGGGTGGTTGGGGGGTTGGGGTGTTCTTTTCATGTCAGTTTAGAACAAAATGCAAAAAAAAATCAATTTGCATATAGTAAACGCAGTCTTATTTTGGAATATATAGTAAATTAAGTCGAGAAGACCTGGGTTCAAGTCTCATTGGGGCGAGAATGAAAAGTGTGCGTGCGTGGGGGGTTGAGTGCCTACGGGCAGTGATAAAAAAAAAAAAGAAAAAACTTTGGGTCAGATTCTGGGGCCACCATGCCACTTAATAATCTGGGTCCACCTGTGACCGTGTTGATTTAGGCATGCATGTCTTTTTCATTTTGACAATTCAGCAAGTTAAATTATATATTTAAAAAAAAATTTCATTATGGTTGAATGGTTCAATGTTTTGCGACTGTACTCAAGACAGTGCCATTTTGAAAATACATCCTTGCAATTCAACGTTATTACTTGATTAAAACTCCATAGCTAATTTTTTGTTTTTTGGTGTTGAAAAATTCTCTAATGCGGTGCCTGTCCTCTAATTAGGTTTTCTACACAATTGATAAATGATTTATTAACTATAATTTGGTTTCTTCTCTTGAAACTAATTTGTGGCACCACGAGTATTGTTCTAAGAAAACCTCAAGTAAAAGTAAAAAAAAAATTAGAATTTGATTTCAGAAGTTAATGAAACAATCCAAGCATATCTTTCAAATTAGTAGATCAGGGTGAAATTAAAAATATATATATAACTTAAATACCTAAACATACAGAAATATTCCGATGAAGATTTTAAACCTAGTTCGAGTGACCTTTCCTGCATTTGAAATATACCGACCGACGTTATTGGAGACTTGGAGTGCGCATAATCATATTAGAAATGCTGAATTTCTCATCGAAATTTATATTTGTTAATTTAAAGGCAGAAAAATCGTGTGTACTATTTTTGTTAGATTTTTTTTTTTTGTCGATCCATGTACCGATATCTCACAGGTCACAATTAATCTAAGACACGTACAGCATAAGGTTACATCTCCTTTATATCCACGTCTCTCCAAACCTTTTGGCTCCTAATCAAAATTTTCATCATCTCTCCAATTCACAAAAGCCTATATGAGATGAGACTTCCAACAGGACCAAATTCGCTCCCTCGCCACACGATCTTCCATTACCTCTTAATCGTTTCTTTGCTGCTCATCAAACTCTCAAACCTAACATCTTCTCAGCCCATGAATGTCAAAGTAGGATTAATTTTTGACCCTGCGTCACCGTCCGGGATGATAGCCAAGACCACTGCACCGATGGCTCTAGATGATTTTTACACTGCTAATCCCAACAGTGCCAACCGTATGAGTCTCCTAACTCGAACCTCCCCCGGAAGTGATATAGTCACCTCTGCTTCTGCCGGTAAGTTCCTGCATACATCAACATTTTAGTGCATGTTTGAAATTTCGAACTAATTCAGAAAAAAAATAATTTCAATTCACTTACCATTTTTTCACACATTAATTATTTATTCGAATCTATTCATTCATCCAGCCCTGGAGCTAATCAGTCAGGAAGAAGTGCATGCAATTCTCGGCCCTGGGACTTCACCAGAGTCGGCTTTTGTGGCTGAAATGGGTACTAAAGCAAAAGTCCCAATAATATCTATCTCGTCAACAAGCCCTTCAGTGTCACACTCTCACTCTCCATTTTTCGTCCGTGCTGCGGCAAATGACACAGCACAAGCTAGCGCCATTGCAGCTCTGGTCAAAGCATTTGGGTGGCGCCGCGTGGTACCTATTTACCAAGATGATGACTATGGTTCCTCATTAATTCCTTACCTCGTAGATGCACTCGATAATGCGGATGCTCAAATGCCATACCGCCAATCCATTCCTTTATTGGCGAATGAAGATGAGATTGAAACTATTCTTGCAACACTTCAGAATGAACAAACCCGAGTATTTATCGTGCACATGCGAGTTGCATTAGCCACAAAAATACTTGCTCTGGCAAGAAACATGGGGATGATGTCTAGTGGGTACGTTTGGATATTGACAGACGGGCTCACAAGTTTGCTCAGTTGGCTTCCAGAAGAGTCGGTGGAAGGGGTGCTGGGCCTCACGCAATACTACCCTATGACAGAGAAATTACGTAAGTTTAAGACGAGATGGACCCGTCATTTCTTGAAAGATTACCCTAAAGCTGACCCAGAGGTGGCACAAACTCTCAGTCGTTATGCCATATGGGCATATGATGCAGTCTGGGCTGTGGCAAATGCTTCTGAACATGTTAAACAAATAGATAACAAGTTTGCTAATTCTACAAATGGAAGCACCGATCTGTCGAGCATGGGTGCTTCAACAACAGGTGATGATATTCTTCAAGCTATCTTAAACACAACATTTAATGGCCTAGGCGGCGAGTTCAAGTTTGTGAATGGTGAGCTAGACTTGTCGGTTTTTTATATTGTGAATGTTAACGGTGGGAAGGGAAGAACTATAGGCTATTACACGCCTAAATATGGCCTATCCAAGAAATTTCCAGTTGAAAGCAATGCCTCCTACTCAACCTCTCGAGACGACCTTGGGCCGGTGATATGGCCTGGCGAGTCGACAGTGCAGCCTAAAGGGTGGGTCCTGCCTACCATTGGTAGAAAATTAAGAATAGCTGTGCCAGGACCCGTCCAGGAAGGGTTCAAAATGTTTTTGGACATGGAGACGGATAACACCACCAACCAGACAACAGCAACAGGATTCGTGATAGACATGTTCGAGGCGGCAGTGGAGAAGTTGCCATACGCATTGCCATTTGAGTACATACAGGTGCTTCACGTCAAGTACGACGATCTTGTGAAGATGATCGGCAATGGGGTGAGTAACCTTTCTTGAAACATTTGTTTTCATTTTTGACATAGTAACTTTTTGTTATGATATATTTTGCTTCAGGTATATATCATATAGTCTTGCTTGCCCCTATATATAATCCCCACAGCTTTCGTAATCCCTATATATCATATTAAGAAGATAATATAACTATTTAGTTAGTCTAGAATAGGTCCAAGCTTTTTAGGGCCGTCAAGATCTTCTAAAATTTCAAAACCGTCCATGCTGTTTTTGAGCGCGACTCACCGACCATTTGGTGAGTTGCAACTCACCATAGCAAAATTATATATATATATATATATATATATAGTTTTGCTATGGTGAGTCGTGACTCACCAGAGGGTATGTGAGTCGGGCTCAAAACTCCTAGATCTGGTTCAAAATGACCGATCCAAATCGTCTAATACGATCTTTCTATTGAAATCTCCATGCAGACCAATTTTACATTTTTTCGAAATTTTTAAGAATTTTTTTTGGATTTTTAAAAACTGCTGTTTTTGAACGATTCAGAACTAATTAGATTAACGATTTTCTAAAATTTCAAAAAAATACTTAAAAATTTCGAAAAAATGTAAAATTTGGTCTGCATGGAGATTTCAATAGGGAGATCGTATTGGACGGTTTGGATCGATCATTTTAGACAAGATCTAGAATTTTTTAGCCCAACTCATAGACCCTCTGGTGAGTCGCGACTCACCATAGCAAAATATATATATATATATAGAGAGAGAGAGAGAGAGAGAGAATGGCTAACGCGCCATCAATGGCACGTGCCATCAATTTTCTATCGACTCGTTTTTCGAGATTTAAAATTCAAACGGTCGATCCAAACCGTTCAAGTTGATCAAAATGACCGATCCAAACCGTCCAATATGATCTCCCTATTGAAATCAACTCTCTCTCTCTCTCTCTCTCTCTATATATATATATATAGAGTTTTACTATGGTGAGTCGCGCTCAAAACTCATAAATCTGGTTTAAAATAACCGATCAAAACCATCCAATACGATCTATCTATTGAAATTTTCATGTAGACCAAATTTTATAATTTTTCAAAATTTTTAAGTATTTTTTTGAAATTTTAGAAAATCGTTGATCTAATTAGTTCTGAACCGTTCAAAAACAGCAGTTTTAAAAAATCCGAAAAAAATACTTACAAATTTCAAAAAAATATAAAATTTGGTCTGCATTGATATTTCAATAGGGAGATCGTATTGGACGGTTTGGATCAGTCATTTTGAATCAGATTTAGGAGTTTTTTTAGTACGACTCACCATAGCAAAACTCATATATATATATATATATATATATATATATATATATATATATGAAGGAATAAAAATTTAAATTACATATTTTTTTTATATAATATCAATTAATTTTATCAAACGAAATGTACATATGTTAGAATTGAAATTAATTAATTTTGGCGTTGCTTGTGATTTGGTAAAACTCTAGGTTTCTACATGTTGCGTTACTCACTTGATCTCTTTTTCTTATAAGAAAATGAATTATTCTCGATCTAGTAGTACACACTAGGCAAAAATCACAAAAACTATAGATGTGGTACAAGGAGGTAGTATAGGTCGTAGAAAAATTATAGATGTGATAATTATATCAACTATCAACCACTTAACCGTCTCCAGCAAAGCGGGGGGGGGGGCATTGATGGATTGCAAAATTAATAGTTTGACTTTGAATTTTTCATTGATCGATCAATCATCACAACGTTTAGTTTGAATTCCACGCTGACTTGAACTGTTCAAATGCCACATGATCTGGACCAATATTTAAAAATGTCACTTCAAAGTCATTTTCGAATAATTTAAATACTTAACAGATACATCAAGTCATTTTGGACTATTTTATCGCAGATTCCTATGAATAGACCTGTCAAACGTTAACAACATCCACATAAATCACCTCTTACGTTTAATGTTACGTTAATGCACTACCACAAAAACGTCTATCAGTAACCCCCTTTTTATAACGGTTTTCGAAAAAACCGTCACAGAAGTCGTAGTGGCAGCTGTGTAAATATTATCAAGTTCATTCAGTAACGGTTTTTATAAAAAAACCGTTACAGAAGAACCGTCCGGAAAAAAAAAATTCTGTCAACTCATTTGTAACGGTTATTATCTAATAACCGTTACAAAAAGCTTCTATTTTGTAACGGTTATTAGATAATAACCGTTACAAAACTTACATTTTAAATTTTTAACGGTTATTATCTAATAACCGTTACTAAATCTCCGTAAATTAATAGGATTTCTCCCTGCTCGCTCTTTTTAAGTCAGTAAAACCTAGAGTCTCTCCATCCCGCCTCTCTCATTCCAAATTTTTCTAAGTCCCACTGTACCCTCTCTCTCTCTCTCGGCGGCGACTCACGATCCGGCGATCTCTCTCTCTCTCTCGGCGACTCACTCTCAGGTACCTCTCTCTCTCCGCCTCTCTCTCACTCTCTCCGCCGTCTCTCTCTCTCTCTCTCGGCCGTCTCTCTCTCACTCTCTCTGCCTCTCTCTCTCTCTCTCGGCCATCTCTCACTCTCTCTCTCTCTCTCTCAACAGGTCCTCAATCGAGACCCCTCGACAGCACCTCGACTCTCTCTCGACAGCACCTCGACTCCACCTCGACTCCCTCTCGAATAGACCAAGCTGACAATCGGTATTTTCTTCCCTCTCTCTTTCTCTTGATTTTGGTCGTTGTAACTGAGATTTAGTGTTGTTTTATCTTGTATGTATCTTTTGTGACTGAGATTTTGATGCTTAATAGCTAAAACCCAAATCCCAATTTTGCATTTTCTTACAAAATTGAAGCTTAATTACTGATATGCATGCTATATATAGATTGATTTATAATATTATTGATTGATATCTGTACCAGTTGGTACACTTATTTCGGCTAGCAACAGGGGCTAGCCATAGAAAATTGAATTTTTTTTTTTAATAATGACCTTTTGTAACGGTTATTATATAATAACCGTTACAAAAGCCTTATATCTGTAACGGTTATTATCTAATAACCGTTACAAAACAAACAAAATAAAAAAAAAAGATCGTTTTGTAACGGTTATTTTATATTAACCGTTACAAAACTCTCGTCCATTGACGGTAAAATTGTGACGGTTAATATAAAGATTTGTTACGGGGGCTACTGTGACGGGGGCATAACCGTTACTATTCGATTTTATTAACCGTTACTGATGGAAATATTTCGCGTAGTGATGGAATGGAAATGATTTTTGTAATGTTTAACGTTTCACTTAGTAAACGTAAGTATTTTTTGCTTCCGTTTAATGTTTCACCTGTTTAAACAACACAAAATTCATTAAGAAAATGTTAAAACGTTTAAATGGAATGAGTTGGCCCATTTTCACTTACGTTTCACTTGTCCAAACGTAAGAATTTTGGATTCCGTTTAACGTTTCATTGAACTAGGTGAAATGTTAAAACATTTAAACGTGTCAACATTGACAGGCCTACCTATGGACTGTCATCCAAGTCAACTGCTTTTCTTTTACAATTATTTTTTTATGGGATCTCTAAAACGGTTGGGTCCTATATATAGGATAGCTGTAGTTTTCTATTATATATATATATATATATATATATATATATAATTTATGATTACTTGGTGAACTACGCTACCATTAATTTTTCTTTTATATGATATATATGCATAAGTAGTTCATGTTTTATAATATTTTCCTGAGCATACACACTATTAAACTATTTGTTACTTTGCTGGGCCGTTTGGATGGGGTTAGGAATAGCCTCTTCCTAGGAATAGGCTATTTCTAGACATTAAATCTCTCTCACAAAGTTACACACTTCTCAATGTTTTCCGTCTAGGAATAAGCTATTTCTCTTATTCCTAAGCGATCCAAACGGCCCAGTATACTTGTGCGGAGAGGTTAGTTATTGGAATTCGAGGGACCATAATGAATTTCCCTCCATAAAAGATTAATTAGTACCTATTAAGTGTGAGTTAATTAAGGATTAGTTGATGTAATGACGTCAGATAATTAAAAGCTTTGACGTCATCAGCTGAATCAGCAAAACAATCCAATGAATAAAGCAAGCCAAGACAAAAGTTCTCTTCACACGAGGGAAGCTAGCATGATTTTTTTTTTTGAATTGCTGAAGCTAGCATGATGAGTTGATGACAGCTGAAAGGGATGCCTCAGTCTACCCATCTGCGCGTAGGATCTTTCGTAAAAAAGAAATCTTTAAATGGCCTTATTATTATTTTTTGGCAAATATTAAATGGCTTTACGGAAGTGATTTGCTGCTTGACGCATTAAATTAATTTATATTTATATAATATTGTTTAAAGGTAGTAGACTAGCTAAAACTAACACATTTGGCGAATCAGATGCCTTACACTATTTTTTTTTTTTTATTAATCATTCAAAATATCATTCAGACAAAACAGTTACATGCGCCATATTAGAAAATTAGCTAAATTTAAGTGGTACCTATTTTATTTTTATTTTTATTTTTTTGTTGAAAGTGGTACCTACTTTGAGTTTCGGAGGTACAACTTTCAACTTTCCTTTTAAGTTCGCAAAAATCTGCTCGGAAATTTTTTCCTTTGCCAAAGAGCTCTTCGGCAATATTTTGTAGGAATTCTAGGCAAGTTTGATCTAGAATAGACAGTAGCTACTGGAAACAAGTGAACAACCATTATCTGTGCTTTTGAAGTCAAAACAAATATTAAATTTCAATTGTGTTCTGTTCTTAGATAAAAAAACTAAATCTCAACATCCGTACTGTTATCAGTTATAAACTTGAGTTCATAAGTAAAGCAATTTGTTGTTGGTTTGGGCCATGTTGAGGGGAATTGGGTCCTGTATATTAGCTGTCAATTAATCAAATAAGGTATATCAATATACTGATGTCTGTTATGTATACCTAGGAAAAAGTGATTCCCTGGGGATTAATTTGGCAAAATATATTACTTACTGTTGAGCAATTTTTTTTATTTTTTATTTTTTTATTTTTTGAGAAGCTAGCAAGTGCAATTATTCATTGTTCAATTTTTAGTATTTTCACCTCAAAATAAATATGGTACATGAATTAATACTCGTACTTTTTGTAGACCTATGATGCAGCAGTTTCCGACATGACAATCACCAACAATAGATCAAAAGATGCTGACTTCACACTGCCATACATGGCATCGAGCTTGTCGATGCTGGTGCCGGTGAGGAATGAACGGAGTAAGAATGCGTGGATCTTCCTCAAGCCCCTCAAGGCTGACCTCTGGTTGGGTAGTTTTGCTTTCTTTGTTTTCACCGGTGCTGTCATCTGGTGTTTGGAACACCGCATCAATGATGAATTCCGAGGACCACCATCGAACCAGCTCGGCACCACCTTTTATTTTGCCTTCTCCACTCTAGTCTTCTCGCATAGTAAGTTTGACAGAACTTTGAATCAATTTCATTATTCATTTGCAACTTGTTTCCAAATTTTCTTTTACTGTTTTTGCTACCCATAATTTAATAGAAGACAAATCATCAATCTTCTTTTTCACCAAAAAGGGAAATTTGAAGTATATATACTATATAGGAACCATGTCACTGGGTCCGCAATTGCATCGATCAAATATGTTTTGATTATGTGATACACAGTATTGCAATATAAGAAACAAAAAAGCTTAAGAATTTATTCACCGATATGGAATGTATTGACACTTCATTAATAAATAAAGTCATATACATAAATATCAGTAGAAATAAAAAAAAAAATTACAGTAAGCTTACTGTGTCCAAATGCACCAAATTGCAGGGGAAACAATAGTTAGCAACCTATCAAGATTTGTCATAATTATTTGGGTGTTCGTGGTGCTCATATTACAAGCAAGTTACACAGCAAGCTTGACCTCGACGCTGACGGTTCAGCGGCTTAGTCCAACTTTTGCTGACATACACGAGCTTTTGATAAGTGGGAAAAATATTGGTTACCTAGAAGATTCCTTCACCAAAGATTTCTTAAAGCGAACAGGTTTTGTTGAAAACAGACTACTTCCTTTCAAATCCCCTGATTCATATGAAGAAGCATTGTCAAATCACACCATTGCTGCTGTTGTCGATGAGGCCCCTTACCTCCAAGTCTTTCTCAACAAGTATTGTGACAACTACACAATGGTCAATCTGCCAAACAAGACAGGCGGATTTGGATTTGTAAGTCTTTCCTCGCTTGCATGTCACACTAGCAAATCTGCATATCAATATGAGTATCAAATGATTTTAAAGTGTTGAAGAAAAATTACAAGTATAATGATGTTCATAATCTTGTTTTGGTTTAATCTATTTGAAATGCTAGCTGTTGTTAGTTTACAGATCAGGTACTAGACGAAAAGTATAGTTTTCTTGGAATCTCTAAACCAGAGTATAGTGATGCTAAAAAATGATAATTAATACAGGTATTCCCAAGAGGATCTTTGCTAGTGACTGACCTCTCTAGAGGAATCCTAAACATAACTGAAGGGGATGAGAGTACAAGAATAATGCAAAAGTGGTTTGGTGAGTCGCTGACTTGCCCGCCACAAGATAACCCCTTTTCTTCCCAAAGCCTTGACATCGTAAGCTTTTGGGGATTATTTCTAATCACAGGTGCAACGTCATTGCTTTGTTGCCTGATCCAGTTAGCTTTATTTCTAAAAGAAAACAGACACCACATAAGGAACATTACTTCCATAAGTTCTTTCAGAACAAGCCTGCGTTCAATGGCTAGGCTCTACGATGAAAAAGACCTATCTAGTCATACATTCCGAAAATCACAACCAAGTTCCCCATACAATTTTGGGAGTTCCCCTTACAATTTTCAGCCAGACACTCCGATGAGCATATCTAATCATAGTGGTGGGGGCCTGTTTTCATCTGAGCAGATGAGTCCTATCACAGATGAGGCAGAAATGCATGGCAACTACTCGACGAATGAAACCCCTAATCATGGAAGTGCCTAGGGCTTGTATAAATTGCTGTAAATTTTAGCTTGATGACAAGATTAGTATAGAAGAAAATATTATATGTAATAGCTAAGTTTAAGAAGTCTCTGATCATTAGAGAATGTTTGTTCTGTAACTGTGTCATAGCCTGGATAGATTTCACAAAGTCACCTAAGACAAAGTACATATTTGTAAGTTGTAACTGTAACATACTATATATATGTAGAAAGAATAGAAAATTAATTGGATTACCTCCTACTGAGGTTGGCAATTGCACGAAACAAGAATAATTGAAGTGCCTCACTAATGTTCCTCGAATGATTTATATATTATTTTTCTGTGTGCCTATTTCTATGTGAAGGAAATGGTCTAATAGTGCCACGATTTCTGCTAATATGCCTAATTTGAATTTCAAAACAAAATCTGCAGCTAGGAACTAAAATATCATCAATACCTAAGTGTATTTTAAAAAAAAAAAGATACAATACATCAACCACGCAACTCCAAAGTTGTGAGGCTTCGGCCATTGTGAGAAAACTCAGCGCACTCCTGGTCATGGTTCAAAAAATCGGCCGATTCCGATTCAAATCGGCTGAAGACGAACCGATTTTCATGGATTTGGAGCGGATTCGGGAAAAATAGATGGTTGGAGGAGGGTTAGGACTGGAGATGTCCATTTTAGTTCATTTTTTCATTATAAATCACATCGGACGGTTTATATCGTTCTATAACTGAAATCAATTTAAAACAAAAAGGAAATTGATCCAAACAAGTAAAAAAATTGTAAAATTTACGATCTACAATCATGACTGATACATTAATATGTTTCAACGAATGCATATTTATTAAATTTTTTTTAGAGAAAGTACTTTTTATTGATTATAAAATCTCAATTAAATTGTTTTATAACTTCCATTTTTGAAAAAAATTGAAATTTCCTTGCCATTGTCACTACTGTAGGCTTCTGTTGTTGATTTTATGCTTCTATTTTTTTTTTTAACTTAAATTTTTTTAATATTTTTTCCATAATTTATTTTATTTTTTAAAAGCATAAAATAAGTTTTAATAAAAAAAAATCTGATTTTTCGATCCAATTAACACTGATTTTAAGGCATATTAAGTTATTTTAGTTGATTTTAAGACTCATCTTTAATTTTTTTTACTTATTTATGAAAACATATTTTTTCCCCTATTTTTTCAGATTTTTTTCTAATTTTTAACTGCATAAAAATGTGTTTTTTAAAAAAATCCGATTTTCTGATCTGATTCAACCGATTCCGAGTCACGGTCCAACTGTCCGATTCCGAGTTTCAGAACCATGCTCCTGGTCCCCTGCTATTTCCTTGTCGAGTTCTCGGGGTTTTTTTTTTTTTTTTTTTTTTGGGGGGGGGGGGGGGGTTTCAAAGAGTACTACCCGGCCACGATAGAACTCGTCTCAATTTTCAAAGTTAAGAAGAGTTTGATCTAGATTTATTAGTAACATAATTTTTACACCTCATTTTTAAATCTATATGATTAAAAAAGCACTGAGGGAACTCTTAGACCTGTGGTCTTCATGACTCCCTTTTCTGCAGTCCAAGTCAATATTTATTGTTGGTCGTGTTTCTCTCCATTTCATCTTGAGTTAATTAATCTAATTAAAAAGCTTAAGATCTGAATAGAACACAATGCTCCATTGATTTATATTCTCCTTTTTATGATTTCCAATTAAGAACCCCCCACAAGTTACGCCAGAATATTCTAAACAAAAGACGGAGTGATTCTTCCTAGACATTGCTTCCTATAAGTGAATTATACAATGATCTGAGGTCCAATAAGGACTTCTCATGCGGTCTTCTCTTGCATAAATCCCCCCTTTACACATTGAATATCAGGATCCCCACATTTGTGGACCAATTGTGGTACGACCCATTTGTTCCCAGGTATGAGAGAGAGAAAGCGGAGGCAAAGAACTCAACAAATGCACATTTGGGTCCTAATTCTTTTACTGTTCCACATTTCAATCCCCACATCTGCACAACTAACAATCCCTGGAAAACTTCACTAGGGAGCTGACAGCACAGATAATTCTTCTATTAGAATTTAGTATCTTAAGATACACGATACGTAACTCACAATACGATACGATTCATAGTCCAATCGATACGTATCTTGACCATTGTATCTCAATTGCAGTGTATCTTAATGTATCTTAAGATACACGATACGTAACTTACGATACTAGGATGTATCTTAAGATACAAACGATTCGGTAACAGTCAATAGTGAAACAATTCAATTTTAGTAGAATAATAATAACAATTATCATTTTCAATTATAATTTATATAGATTATAATAGAATATTAGTAGAATAATAACAACAACAACAACATTAATAATAATCATTTATACAAATTATATAGCATAATACTATACTATAATGATTAATAGTTTAATACTTTCTATATATATTATACAATATAATATTTATAATTTATACAAATAAAAAATATATTTAGATTATACAATATAATGTTATAAAAATACATTACACTATTATCAAAAATATAATGATTAATAATTTATACATATAAAAATAATTAATAATGAGTATTATTTATATAGATTTTACTATGTAATATCATAAAAAATAATTGTAGATGATTTATACATATTATATATTATAAAACTTAAGTTAAAATCCAATATTTATACACTATATTTGAAGATGCCTAAATTATGGAATGATTATAAGGATATAGTGTGATATTAGAACTTTTTTTAATGAAAATAGTTCAATATAAATTCTAATTACTTATTTTACATCATTTTAAGGATAGTTTAGCGTATCTTAAACGAATCGATACTGTAAAAATCCGTAAAATTTAAAAATAAAATTTAATTTCAAAATGGCTGTCCGTGTATAAATAGAATAAATTTGTATAAATTGTCGAATAATTTAAAATTTTTAAGAAAATTTTCAGAAATTATATTACAATTATATTGAAAATTGAAAATCAGATGATCATATTTAATTAAACTTCAAGCAAACAAATAAAAAAAATTAACAAAGAAATTAATATCAAATTCACAAAAATTTCCATAGTTTAAAAACTTAATTAAAAATGTAATTTACTGATCAAATAAATAATTTGTCAGTTTCCTCTGTTCTGAGTCGTTCGATCTGAATTTTAAAAATCTAGATTTTTCTGTATGGTTAGATCTGTGCCGTTTAGTAAACCAATCAAATTGATGGATTTGATCAGATTTTCTGAATTTCCATTTTATTGATTTGGCGTCCACCGCCCATCTCCTTCTCCTTCTTCTTAAACTCTTCCTCGAGTTTTTCGTCTCTCTCACACTCACTTAATCTCACCGTAACCTCTCTATCTCTTTCTCTCTTTCGATCGAACCAGCATCAAACCCCCACCCACTCGCGCTGTCTCTCTTCTCCCTCTCCGATTGCCTCACCTCTCTCTCACCTCTTCCCTGATCCAAGTCCCAAAACCCCACCTCACTGCTTCTCTCCCTCTTCCGCCATTTTTCCCTTCTCCTCCTCCTAAGCCCCACTCATGGCTAGCCCCAAACCCCTTACTTTTTCCCTTACCACCTAACTGAAACCCTAGCTCCACCTCTCTCTCCTCACATACACACACCCACTGTTCATTTCTCCTTGTTTTTGGTCTGGCGGTGGTGGCAATAGCACTTGGTAGTAGACGACGGTGACAGTGGCGGTTGATCGGAGACGAGGCGACCCTGGCAGTGACGGGCAGGACACAGACTGAACACCTCCCTCCTTCCTTCTCCTTTTTGCGTGCCATCTCGGTTTGGTTGACCTCTTCCCCTCTCCCTTTCTCTTTTTGTTGTGCTATGTGCTTAAGAGGCTTGGATTTACTTAAATGCTTGAATTGTTGTTGATTATGTGTGCTGAAAATCGTGCAAGCCTCATTTGACTTGATCCGTGATTGCTTACTTTGGCATTGCCTCTTTTGATATTAGCTGTTGCTTGTCTGAGTTGATCTGTGAATGTTTGATTTGGATTAAGGCATGCTTTGAATTGAACTGAACTGTTGATTGCTTGATTGAGTTGATAAGTAGTGTTTAAGTGTGCATTGCCTCTGATTGAACTGATCTGTGTTGATGCTTGCTTGTTGGCTCGTTTGAGCTTCACTTGACCTGTGAACTGTGTTAGGACTAGATGAGCTTGTGTTTAATTCTTTGTGTTGTGATCTATGTGCTGGCTGAGGCTATGCATTGTGCTGTGAGGCGTTATTTGTCTCTATTTGAACTTGTGATGGTTTGTTTGGGTGATGTGAGGCTCTCAGCCTGGTTTTAGACTGGTGCAGGCTTGGTATCAGGTTGGTACAGGCCTGGTACCAGGCTGGTACAGGTCTGGTCTTCTCTGTGTGTTCTCTGGTATGCCTTGTTGCGCTACCAGGGACTTATCTATGAATTTTTCTGGAAACAGGGACCTAGTTGTAAATAATTTTGAACTGGATTTGGACCAGTTTGTGATTAATTCTGTTATTAAGGATTATAGTGTAATTCTAGTGAAAATAAAAATGATCTGAGGACTTGTTTGTAAAATGGTTGGCTGGCGGGTCAGATCTGAGAAATTATCGGATCTGGGCTTTAAGTTATGGGTTCGAATTTGACCACAGTAACCCATTAACCCGCTGGGTTATACCTGACAGGTGGGCCCCTTATTCCCACCTGGGCCATGACATACTTTCTGGCCTGTCGGCCTAATTTTTGGGTTGTCTCTGATTTATTCTGTGTTGGGCTCTATTTTTGGGCCAAACTGAAATTCTAAGTTTAGAATTAAATTTCTGCTGGACTTTAATAAATTTCTGGACTGGGCTAGGTCCATATAAATGCAGGATTAATATATAGATTAATTTAATTAATTAAAAGTGATTAACTTAAAAAAATGGGATTAATAATAAATTAAGTTGTATTTAATTAAATCGAATTAATACGTAATCTTAAAGATGGGAGATGATTATGAGCAGTCCAATCATCCGGGTTGCATGATCCCAAACACATTAAAACACCAACACGTCATTAATTACAAAGTATATAACTGTTGGAGTTGTGTCCTAGAAGTCAATATTTAATGACTTAATTTCTTAGTTTATATCATTGATGATATTTAATCATTTGTTCCTAGAGTTTATTACTGACAGATCATTCAGGTTGAGGATCTGAATTGTAGATCTCTGTGGATCATTCATTAGAATGACAGTAATAAATCTAAATCGTCCATAATCTTGATAATTAACAAGGAACATTAATTATCATAAAAGATTAGTATGCAAGTTAAGTGATGATTAAGTTCTACAAATCATAGGTAAGGTGTTGCCAACTTAATTGCATATGTGTATGTTATTAGAACATAGTACAGGACATGACCCAATGAAATAAACATATGGATTGTGTTATGTGTCATTGTTTATTTCATATGAGTTTGATTCTAAGTTTGAGATGGTTCAACTTTTCCACATGAGAATAGGTTCAATAAATATCATCTACCATTGATTCCTGATAAGGACAGCTATACGGACTTTATTTATGTTCTCTTGAATTGTGCGGGGAAAAGTTGTTCATCAAGAAAACCGTATGTCCCTTATTAATTCACTTAGTAAGTGATGATATCTGTTTGGGCCCCTTGATGGAGATAGATTGTTTGCTAGCAATTTGATACAATTATCTCTAGATCAAGAAACGTATAATCTGCAAGAATGACACATTCCTATCTTGGATTATACGATGATATCATGTGATATAAGAATCAGAGAAGGAGATACTTTTATTTCTTATGCAAGATTGAGATATTGTAGCAATACATTATTTATGCGAATTGAGAATCATAACGTGTTGCTAGATACCGCTTATGATTATTGAAATTAAATAGCGATTTAATTCCATGGCCAACATAGCATAAATCCTCAAAGGGTCACACAAATATGACTTGACCATACAGTGCATTATTTATTTATTCGCAGCAGTGAGTATTGCGAAAATATGATAAGTTGATTAATTAATTATATACTGTTGCGAACCGTTATAATTAATTAAGTCAAAGAGATCATATAGAAATAAATTAATGTATTTGCTAATTCCAAAATAATTATTAATAAGTTAATAATTAATTTTGTTCAACACAATTTAATTATAGAAATTAAATAGAGCTTGTGGACCTTTATTTAATTAGTAAATTAAATGTCCGATTTGAGTATAAGAGAAAGGTCCATTAATTAATTGAATTAGTGGACATTTAACACATCACAAAATGGACTTGATAGTCCATATAGTGGCTGTCCTAATAGGGGTAAAAATGTCCCTAAAGTTTGTGGAGTGGTTGGTTTATAAAAGAAAGTCATTTGGAGAGAGAAACTCTATCCACCATAGCTTTCTCTTCTTCTTCCTCTTAGAACGAAAATTAGAGAGAAAATTTTAGAATTTTCATCTCTTTCTCTTGCTCTTTTCCACCTCATCTAGCTCATGTGTTAAACAATCAACCCCTTCCATTAAATAGTAGATTAAATAGAAGGACAAATAAAGGGATTAGTTATTACCTCTTGCTTACTAGCATAGGCCTTGAGGTTTTGATTAATTCCTTGGTGGACTTGAGGCCGGCGACAAGGCGGCGGCGGCGGTGGAGACGAGCACGCCACCGATTTCAAGTGCCGTTGGAATCTTCTTCTTGTTACGACACAAGAAGTGGTAAAATCGATTCCTTCCCTTCTCATGTGATGTGTTGATGGCTTGTAGCACTAGATTCTTGATTGTTTGATGATTAATTAAGTTAATTAGTAATAAAATTAAAAATTAAGCACTTTCTAACAATAACTACATTATCATTTCTAATATTTTAATTAGTATAATCACGGTTAACAAAATTTGTTAAGAAAATACTTAAACTTATAATATATATCTACTTCAATTTTCTTTAAATGATAAGATAAGAGAATTGACACAAATTAATTATCAATTATATAACTATACTATCATTATGGACCTTTTCGATTAATCTAAGATATTAATTAAATCCCGTGATTTTTCTCTATTTTTGACCGTTTTTTTACATTAGATAAATATAGTTTTCTATTTTCTGTATTTTCTATAATTAAAAATAGTTTTATTTTTTTATTAAATATATATTAAAAATAGTTGTGTCAATCATTATTTTAAGATAGTTCATACTGAATTATTATCATTTAAAAAAAATAGAGTGACGAAGCTAAGGTAGTTCATGCTGAATTATTGTCATCCAAAAAAATATAGCGCAGCAAAGCTGCGACTGCCATATCTAGTACTATTATTTACAAATGACAAAAATAAATCCGTAGGTTATAATTAGATCTTTCTTAAATATTATTTTAATAACAGAGATAAAAATACAAACTCACTTTATTTACTAAAAATCCTATAAATAGAATTTGTTATAGAATTAATAAAGGAATTTCATACTTGAGCAAAACACTGTTAGAACTATAAACTAGATTAAAATCAAAAGACTTTCTAAATAAAACATAATACGACTATAACGTGTAGAATAAACAATAGGAACTCGTCTAAAACGTTTTCCTTCACACTCATTAGATGAAACTCTGCCAAATTTTTATAAAGAATTTTTTTAAATATAATAATATATTTTAAAACAGAATCCCTTTTCAGAAAACCTTTAATTCCAGTCACTAATAAATTAAACCTTAATCCAATTGAGGGATTAGAGATCGTTAGTTGAGCGTTTCTTAGTGTTCGTTTTTCTATGTTTAGTCTTCTGTGTTTGGTCAGGTGACCAGCATGACTGCTCAGACTTTGTAGAGGATGGTTTCACTGAGTACGAGGGTGGTGGCACGAAACAGGAGTTCACTGACCCTCCTGCTGAGTAGCAGTTCTACGCTTGGCTATCCAGGTGTGTGGAAGCATTAGATTTTGTTTAAACTTTAGATTAAAAATTAGATCATTAACTTTATGTGTGCATAACATGTCATTAACATTTAAGTAAACAGATAAGCATATTGATCAAAAGACTAGTTTGCATTTATAGGATAAGCATCTATTTTAACAATGTGATTAATCAACTTAAAAGTGCCCTTAATCAACACTTGCATCTGGTATGGATCAGGATAGTGAGACCGAGTGAGATAAGAGCGTTTTGCACGCGGTTCCCATTATCGGGAGCTTGCACCCAAGCCATTGCCGGTGGGCTCCTTATGATAGCGATCACGAGTAACGCGTTACTGATAATCACTCTGCAGACTGACTTTCAGGCGGTACTGCGGCCACTTGGTAGTTATTTATTATTGTTAGGTTATTTGTATGTATTCTCGCTTGATTCGACTGGACTCTATTAGGGTTGCTTGCCATTTATTAGACTACCTCTCGATCTCCCACGTTTCAGAGCACGGTACCGCGTCAACTGACCCACTCCTCGACGAGGGAGTGGGCTTGGAGCTGGCCTACGGGGCTCAGGCAGATCTAGGCAGAACCCATGTCATTTCTGGGATATGTGAGATGTGATTCTGGATTTTTGTTACGCTTCTAACTGACTACGGAGTGAGGGTGTTTGATTCTTGTATTATTATTAATATTATATTTAACTTTGTATATTAATATTCATTTCTCCAGAGACTTTTCAGATTTTTATTTGACATGTCATGGTTGGTAGAATATTATTATCATTATGCATAAATCACGCTTAGCTCTTGCAATTGAATTAGGATTTTAAAAGTGTTTAAGTATGGTTTAGTTCCAGCTTTAGTTTAACCAGAATCTTTTGGCTTACCCTGTTATTGCACTGAGTATTCATGTACTCGGCCCACATATGTTACTTGTGGAGCAGGTTCAAGTTTGATAGACTGTGAAGACGGTGTTTTATCTGAAGGTCAAACCAAGCTGGACTAGTCACATTTACTTTTGATGTATTTTGTTTACAAACCTGGCTGAACAATTTTGAATTGTAAATTTGTGTAAATATTCATTCAGTCCTATTTTGTATGAACAAACCAACTTATTATTTTGATTTGTGATACTTACTTGTGATTATTTTGTTATGATACGACTATACTTAGCCTTCCGTGTGCACAACAGAGTGTGTACACGTGGCAGGGTTGTCCTCCCTGTCACGGATTTGGTTCGGAATATGACAGATACGATTTACGATACACGATACGATACTTAATGTTACAATACATGATACATTTTATGATTCAACTTCTATAGTTCTATAGCATCCAGTGCATAGGGAGAAAACTATGGGTTTGTTTGGATGAGCCGTGAATAAGGAATAAGAATAAGGAATTTCGGTATGCGTGCTTGTCCATATTCCTTATTCTTATACCATAGTTTTGTTAGTATAGGAATAAGGGTCCAAATTCCTTATTCTTATACCGTTTGTTTTGCACAAGAATAAGAATAAGCACGCAAATCGAAATTTCTTATTCCTATTCTCTATTCCCGACCTATCCAAACACACCCATATATGTTTAGTAAGGATTATTGTCAAAACGATATGAGGATCAAATAAGATTAGACTCAGAAGTAATGTATCAGAAAGTCCAACTTTAAAAGAAAAATTGCTAGTGTTTTTCCTTTCTTTTCATGTAACATCTTGCGCATTGATATTCTTTATTCTTTTTCTGTTCTGTTTGATGTTTTGCACTGTAAAATACTCTTATCAAAAGAATCATGACGGGTATGGAAACGACAACACAGGCTATACATTAGGTTGGAATGGAGCCAAAAATAAAGAATGAGTCTCATAAAACCATGTGACCATTAGGCGCTGTACCGGTATCGGTATGGCATTACTTTCTGTTTCTGATAATAGCATTGAGCACCAAAATGCTTTGGTTCAGCCAGTAGTGGGCTTTGCATCGGCTGGATCGGCCATCGTCAATCATCTAACAATAAAGCACGGGAGATGATGAATTGATGAATGATGAGGCGTATGCGTATCGACTCCGTATCGTATGGTATGGGGGTAACCTTTTCTGTTCAACGCAAGAGAAAACTGCCTGTGAGTCCATCGCTCCAGTTGCTTCTTTTGGTCTTTTTCTTCTTCCAAGTTCCAAATGAGAATTAACACTTGCATTATACTTTGCATTAAGTTGACAGTTTTCTTCTTCTTATTAGGTCACATAATAAGCTTCTTCTTACTAGCGGTTGTTCACACTTAATTCACTCGTCCAGTTTTACTGGGCTATCTGTAGCTCATGTGTTCGATGAAATGCCTAAGGTACATATCGTGGCCCCAGCCAATATAACCTCTTTTCCCTATGCCTCGGGGCAAATTTTCACAAATTAAAACACGTTACTCAAGTGAAAGTCAATTCCTGTTTATTTTTATTTATTATTTATTATTATTTTTTTTTTGAAAAGCAATTCCTGTTAACTGAAAACCACCTCTATTTCAACATAAACTGACATCCATCTACACTGATTTTGTTGTTGAAACATATAATTTTAACACATAAAACGATAGTTGAGGTGTCCTGTTAACTGAAAACAACCTCTATTTGAATTGGTGTAATAATAATGACTTGTAATTGAAATCATCTTGTTTGAATCTAGTACGAATATCAATTTACTCTCCTAAAATATCACAATGGATTGTGCATGTTCAATTAGAATAAAATAGATCAGATCATGTGCCATAGTTATAAGACCATCACAACTGCTTTTTTTTTTTTTTTAAGTGCTTTTTTTGAGGCACAAGTGACATGTCTTCTGAAGATGACATATCTTTGATAAATCCATATTTTTCCGTAGGTATATACACTCGTTAACTTTTTTTTTTTTTACTCCAACCTTACAGGCTTTCACACCATCACACTGTTGGGTATACAGCAATATTATTGAGTCATTGACTCTCTCTTTGACCTCCTGTTCAGCAGCTACAAACTTGACATATGAATGTACTTTTGTGCATTTTCAAAATATGTACAACTGGTCACCCATCTAAAAGATATGAAAAAATGAGAAAGCAGAATGAATTTCCTATGAGGTGCCACTTGGCTGGCACACTTCTTTTTACAGAATTTATGTTACATAACAAAATAACATAACTGAAGTCGATAATTATTTTGTTTGCACAGATTTATCTGTGTTGTCCCTCGCTGGTCTGATCGAGCATCTCTCCAAAAGAAGGCATCTCAATCTCATTGTTGGCAATTTCCCTTCCCGGTGTCCCTTCATCACTTGTAATATCTCCAAAGTTGCTTTCAGAATCAGGTGAGCCTACAGCGAACTGCACATTATCACTGAATTGAGGTGATGCCATTGGTGGGCTGTTTGACCCTTCTGCTATCGGTTCATCCTTCTCAAGAGGATTTTGTGGGGCTTCAGTGTTTGTTGAACTTTTCAGATGCCGAAAGAGAGCAAAAAGAACGTGGATGATCAGAGCAATAATAGACGAAGCTCCTGTTAACAGAAATAGTCCAATGAAACTATGGAATGTGAGGCTGCTAGAATTTGACGTGTCTTCTTTGTCAACAAAGGTACCACTGCCATATACTATTTCGTCAAATTTTGTCATGTTGGCGCTCTCCATGACATTCAAAATTCCTCTTGACACGTCTGGCACTAGTGGTGATCCTCTTGGAAAAACCTGAGCAAAGAATGACAAAAAATTAAAAGAAAGGAAGACTAGTCTATGAAGAGATTAAAATCAAATTAGATTATATAACTGTTCCAATGCTCAGTTTTTATTTTCTGCAGGAAGGTATGGTTCAAATTCATTATTTAGTGGTGTCAATGCGCACTTTCTGTGTAAGAAGGTAGGATACCGGTACTAAACACTGATTCTGAAACAGACACCAAAATTGATGCACCATCATGGCTTCATTAGATGGGTTGTTCTTTCAGTTTATTAATATAAATGGGATAATACCAAAAAAATATGCTATCACTGCCATCATTGGACCGATTGCAATTGGAAGCAAGCCACATGCGAATATTGTGTGTGTGTGTGTTTGTGTTCGAAGGGGGTGGGGGGAGAGGGGGAGAGAGAGGGAGAGAGAGAACATACAAATCCGAACCCATCAGTCTTATATGTGGGACCAACCATCGAATAATTTTTAGGGTACTTATTGAGAAACACTTTCAGATACGGTATCTCATCAACAACAGCAGCCACCCTTCGGGTGGATAATGCCTCATTATAATCCTCTGGTGATGATAAAACAATCATCTTGGATTCATTCACTCCCATCCGCTTCAGAAGTGCTGGCATGAAAGAATCATCCAAGTACCCCACATAACTCCCTTCTTTGATAACTTGGTCTATGCTTGTCACTGTAGCCTGAAGTTGTTCAACCGTCAGCTTCGAGGTCAAGCTTGCAGTGTAGCTCTGCTGTAGGATGAGCACCACAAAGACCCATATTATCACCACTAGGCGTGACAAATTGCTTACCAGCCTTCCTCTGTGCGCAAAAACTACCGTGGAAAAAGCAAAGTAGAAGATGGAACCCATTTGGTTTGCAGGGTTTCCTCTGAACTCGTGGTTTACTCGGTGCTCTATGAACCAGACTACGATGCCAGTGAGGATGAAGAAGGCACCAGTGGTGAGCCATAATTTGGCAGTCAGGGGTTCCAGGAAGGTCCATGGGGATTTCTTGTTCACGTCCTTTATCGGGACCAGCATGCGCACTCCTGATTCGGTATAAGGAAGGGTGAAATCAGCATACATGGAGCGATTGGCCAAGATGGTGACATCACCAACCAGCGCATCAAACTTCTGTAAATTTGAAGTCACAAGGAAGTGGGTATTAATTATCTTTTCCATAAAGTAGACTTCCACAAGCCAAGTTTCTTTTCTGTTTTTTTTATTAAATAAATAAATCAGATGCCAATATTGGCTGTCATTTTAATAAGAGATTAGCTATGCTATTTTCTTTAGAATCATATTACGATAAAAATTCTGACTAATTGGATCAGGCTACATACCATTGCTCTATTAATAAAGTCCTAATATTGCTTAGTGCTGTGTTCTTGATTGTTTCGTTGGACGAGGTGAAGATAACAATGTAACAGCTTGTAACCAGTCCGATCAAGTCAGAATTTATATAGGCTTATTTCCACTTGTTACCTTATTCTTTTTGAACTGTCTAAATAAGAAATACTGGCACTTGCTTAGGGTAAAGCTAATTCAATGATTTTTGGTTAAACCAAGGCTGAACTCATCACAAGCAAACGAAAACAAAAGTAGAAGAAGAAAAAGAACAAGAAGCAGACCTTTAGATAAACCTGGTAAACAAGATCATCATAAGTCCCGTTGATCTCCACAAAATTATATGGGACTTGGTAAGTCAGTGCATCTATCGCTGCTTCAAACACCTTTATGCAAAAGCCAGAGAAATTGTGTCGGGCTGTATTGTCTGGCTTCACAAACTCGGAAAATCCAGGTTTACTGGGAACTCCAATCAGGAGTGTCCTGTTGCCTGTTGGCCATTGCCATCCCCTAGGAGGAGACCGGTTGTTACCTGGCCAATTAATTGAAACATTATCCCTAGTCAAGAGGGGCCCCACTGGATTGTTATAGCTGCCATTCACATAGGTTATCTCGTAGGTTCCAGATTGTAATTGGCCATCAACCAATTTGAAAGAACCACTTAGCCCACTAAAATTTATAGATTCTATTGAAGATTTCAGATTCTGTCCCATCTCAGAAACCCCGATGTTTGAAAAATCGGTTGAGTTATACAATGCTTTAGAGGTTTTATATGATAAATTTGCATGTTTTACTCGTTGAACTGCTTCGGCCAGCATCCACACTGTGTCGTATGCCCATAGACCAAAAGCAGTAGGCCTGGTGGGAAGGTGAAGTTCATTCAATTTGAATTTTTTTCCAAGTCTCATGGCAACATTCTGAACTCTTTTTGTATTTGGTATGGACGGCCTTATACCCAGCACACCTTGCATCACATTACTTGCATTAGACCCAAATATATCCACAATATCTGTCAATCCATAGGTTGTAATCCAAACAAAATCATTACTGTCCATATTTCTCTGCTTAACAAGGGAGAAAAACTTCAGAGCTAATTCGTATGACATGTGAACCAGAAAGACTCTGGTTCTGTTGGACTCCAAGTAGTCGAGGGTTGCTTTTATTTCTGTATTACTTGCAATAGATGGGATTTTGCACCGGTATGGGACATAGGCCTCGTTTTCTTGTAAGGTGTCAACTAGGTATGGGACAAACATATTGCCAGTGTCAGTATCCTCAAATACTGGTACCACCTCCCTCCAGTTGAAATGTTTAGCAATAGAGGCAATGGCGATGGCTTGGGACGAGTAATTCCAAGCGGTACGAATGAAATAAGGAGTTCGACTGGGAGAAATTGATGGGCTTTTTGCAGAAAATGAAATGATCGGCACATTTGATTTGTTGCCAAGTGCGACAATAAATTTCGCTTGACTTGATGTTTGTGGTCCAATGATTGCTTGAACTCGGACATTTTTCAGCAGATCAACAGCTGCATATATATTTACCAATAAGTAACTTCTTAATTTGTTGCAAGAATGAATAGTCTGGATAGCTTATGGTACTCAGAAACTTGGAATGAAACTTTGATGTCCTAGGATAAAATACTTTTATTTCTGAAGGAAAAATATGCGTCAAGCTCCCATCTTTCAATTTATGTTAAGTATAGAATACAATTTTAATTGGCTAAAAGTTCAAATGACTTTAGATGTACTATTAGTATAAAAACTTCTAGACATTAACATTGCAAATATTCAATAAAAAAATATAATAAATATGAGAAAGAGTGATCATTTAAAGTCTGAAACGATTGATTTCCCAATTTCTTCAAATAGGATTAGAAGTTTCAACTCTGAATTTTCAACAATGATAAGAACGTGTGGATACAAAACTCTTAACTCCATTAATTGATTAACAAATAAGGAGGAAAAGAGAAATATCTTCCTAATTCTTGAAAGATTTGATTAATTAACCATATATTTTTGGAACTCCAGCTAGCTACTGACCTTCAAAAATTTAAAAGAAAAACAAGGAAAGATAACAAACCGGCAACCGCTGCACCAAAGGCATCATCTTCTCTGTTAAGACCGCCCAGATGGTCATTCCTCAAATCCCGCAACACAAACGAGATTTTTGCGGTGTAGTTTGGATGTGATGTATAAAAATCCTCCATTGCCATTTGCATGTAGCTCCAGCTGATGCCACCGATCCATGATGAAGTATCCAATATAACACCCACTTTTATAGTTGTGACATTGTTCCTTTCACTACTGTCCTCAACTCCAAGAGCAAGCAGAGAATAGCTCAATAAGAAAAGGAGAAAGGTGAGGTGTGATAGATGGTGACGCAATGCCATTAATCTGTGTGTGTTTATTCCAAAGTTTTGGGTGTTTCTCTTTGTTCATTTGCCTTGCAATAAAGCAATCCTTTCTGTCGGATATTCCATCTCCATTTTATATAAGATACTAGGCAAGTCGGATGTAGACTTAGACCACAAAGAAACGGAATCTTTACACAAGCATCTTCAACACATTTAGGATAATAATCGGTAAAATCAATATAGGGATATTGATAGGTCTTTAAACCGAACCAAAATTTACTAAACAATTCCTTTGAAATGTATAGGATGTGGATTGAACTGAACGAGTTAATCTATCAAAGGAATGCCGGGTAAGTAAATCTATCAACAAAGATGAAAATCAAGTTTTAATTTTTTTATCATTTGACCAATTCAAATTTGGAAATCTTGGTTTTCAAGTAACAACAAAGTCAATTATTCAATTACATTAGGCGTTAATAAGTGTACTATTGAAATATAAATATTGTAAATATATAAATGCTAAAATATTGTATTTTTTTATCAGTTTGGATTACTTTCTTTTGTAATAAAAAGCAAGAAACAAAGTACAATAAACTGCCCAAAATTTTTGAACTGGAAGAAATGAATAAAGTATAACAAAATCATAGGAGAAGTATACACATATCAGACAATCCTATGCCGGAAAATCATCTTCTATTCACCACTTAAACTACCAGATATAAAAAATAATAATTTTTTTTTTTTTTGCATTTTCTATATAAAATACAAAGATCAGGTCTGCATTACTGGAGCAGTTTTAATAAATCTGTATATATATGTTTGTTGCGCAAGAAAACATATATACATTCATACTTACCCAAATTAATTTTGATAAAAAATTTTAAATTTGAAAATATTAATTCGAAATATATATAATTTCATGAATAAAATTTGCAAACTTTCAACACTAACTTACTGGTCAAATACGTATCCTCCATGTACTGATTGGTCACAGTTTCTAAGCTTTCTATTCTCCATTTTTTTAAAAACGGAGATGATTCTCGAACCAAGTTGACCTCACTACTGGACTCGAAGTCTAGTCAATGATATCGTATTGTGGTCTAGTACTGTAACTGGCAGGTAAGGACTTTTCAGTACTATTAATTTCCTTTCAAACCTATAAACAGAAATTGGATTTAACTTAACATACAGCATTTTAAGGATGATTAGAAGATTTATACTTCAAAATTAATCATCATTAAACATATAGGTTAGGTTAATAGATGCACGTATATATACTTCTATATTTCATCTCACGAATTCATATGTACATTCATACAAAAAATCACTAAAATATACCTCATAAATTCTCAGGGTAAGCGCAAACGTACGGCAAGATCACTTAATTATTTCTGCAACCAAGAAATTCCAATGTTTGGAATTCTTGTTCAGCCTTGTACAAGTTGTACGCGCTTTAAGGGCTTCCAGGTAATTTCCGCTTGCTACTAAAAATTCTTTGGTGATTCATAAATATACGTGCAGCTCTAAGAGCTACACAAGTGGGCCATCTGATATAATTAATACTAGGTGGGGAAGCGCGGCTTCGCCGCGCCTTAGCGAATTTTTTGTATTTGAATTTTAAGAACCACTAATAATTTGTCATTAAGTCTAAATTGTGTGCGACAAACATATATAGAGAAAAGGCATAGAAATTACGATTCAGGCTATTGCTACTTTGATGACTCCAGAAACTGATATCGAAGGTTAGCAAGCAGAGAATTTTGTTGTCTTTCCAGATTTTATACACTAATAAATAATCGGCTATTGAATTTAAAGAAATAGGCAATGTCGACATATACAATTTTTGCACAAAGGACGTCAATCCAAATGAAGGCATACTTTGATGTTTGCACAATGTATCTTTTTAACAAAATTTTCAAATGAAAATTAAAATATCTTTTTAATAAACTCAAACATTTGCCGGCATGATATAATAAGTATTTCCCAATGGACATTCCTTAACCAAAATTTTATATATTAATTCAAATATTCAAGTATTTGATCGTTCTCAATAAATAAAGATGGAGCATCTCATGGATATAGTCATATGTATGTTGTAGTTTTGAAAATTTTATTTTTTATTTTTAATTCTTTGGTTACCGGTGGTTATTTAAAGTTTTAAAGATTTGAGTTATTAATTAGATGTATGAACGTGGATGTTAATAAGCCTATATAAGAATTATTGGATGTCACCTTTAGGGAAAAGTACAGGATAGTAGAGATATCCAAAATATCTTCAAATGTTCATTAAATATAACCCACAATTTTATAAAAGATAGAAAGAATTTGTCCCTGTACTGATACTATACACCCTCCTACTAGTACTGAAGCCTACCCCAATTGTTCTCTGTACCATACCTAATCATATCTGTTATTATGTTTGACAATTTGTAATGTTGTCAAGGTCTATTCGATGGCTTATGTATGTGCTTATTGAACTGGTATTGGCTGGTACTCTTGTTTGTACCAAATGCCCTTTTAACTCAACAACAACCTTTGCTATTTGGCAGTATTTGCCACAAAAATTAAGATTACTTCAAGCAAAAATAACTTATAGCGATTAACTGAATATAGTACAAAATTTGACTCATTTATTCTCAATGTTGGCACCAGTCAAGTGAAAGCAATTTAAATGGTTAAAGTAACACCAACACAAAACACATGGTTAAATTCAGGTCAATGAATATAAGTTCATAGAGCAAATAATAGATCTCTTATAAAGCTTAATTTAGGTCATCATCTCAACATACATAACAACAATATATCATTTAAATGACAAAACAATTAAGTAATGAAAAAAAGTCAAAATCTCTATTACAATATTCATTACTGCAAATTAAGTTAACAATAAAATTATGACAAAAAAGATTTAAACATCGATGGTTTGATGCATATCAGTTGCATATAGGTTGGATGCATTTTACAGAATATGAGTGAAAACTCCATAACCATTGAATAATTTTATAAAAGATGCAATTGGATATTGGTACAAAGCAGATACTTCTCGAGGCATTGAATAATTTATTTTTAATAGTCACATTATGTTGTCAATGCCTGACTAAATCACTTCGAAACCCTATTGTATATCGCCAGAATAAGACGTCCTCCTTCAAATGTTGTAGTCCCTTCATCTCTTTAAATCCTACAATTTCTATCGTTCTTATAAAAACTATTGAAAATAAATTATATAATTTAACCTTTTTGTTTGCACCTCCACTGGTTGTTGGTTCCGTCAAGCTCATGCACCATGTAGTTATCAGAGTAAAGAACATGCAAACATAGAAAGGGATAAAACAAAACGCACCTTGCTAATACTTTTGCCAAAGTAGTCAGATCCACCACCTCTCAACTCGAAAGCCTCACAGATACCTTTACATATACAAAAGAACAACCGCTTAAATTAGATCTGATCAAATTGTTATAATCATAATTTTATTAATTATATATCAGTGCCATAATTACCTCATCAAGTATTATCTAGTCCTATTTGTCAGTATGATGCACTAATTTACTGTGAGTGGATGCCTAATATATGCCAGGTTAGTTACCTGTGACATGCTTGTGCTCTCTTTCTTCTTTATTTTAGTTTCGATCCTATTTCTCCAAGCTGCAATATTTTAGGAGAAATACAAAATGATTTGTTTTTTTGGAAGTTAACTGTGTTTACTTTCATGCCACGATAGGAGCACGACATGCTATCCAACATGGTATGGTACAATTAGTTTTTTGTATTTTCTTGAAATTTCAATAAATTTTTATTCTGACATAGTTGAAAACTATAGGAAACATATTTGATCCTTCTTGCTTTGATCCTTGATTAACCCCTCCATTCCGTATCATCCACCACCTATGCTTATTATTAGGGCCTTTGCTTGTACCAAGAATAAATATACAGCTCAATACCAATACACGTACCATGTACATAACCTTAATTTGTTTCCTGGAGCTAAAATAAGAATTAATATGCGGTTATTATTGATCAACAAATGCACCGAAATAAACCAATAAATTGGAATATTAAAATCATCTAGTTCAACTGCTCAGTTGTCAAATGAAGAATTAACAATTTAACACCTTTCTTATCATATCAGAAGTTGTACTAAACAATTATTGTAATAGAAATTCAGAAAAAATAAAATAAAACCAAAGAACAAAATGTATACCTCATCAATTAGGAAACGAACATAGTTTTCTTCTCCACCTGTGATACAATTTAATAGACAATCGCATGTTAGTATATTGATTATGATATGTTAAAAAGAGAATCATTCTTTTTTCTTTATTGTTTGTGTTTATATGAAATCTTTTTTCTATGGATGACTTTGAACCTTCGAGTCAGAAAAATATGTCAATGTGATGAAAAAAATAGAGTTTTTTGACAAAAATTGCAATCTACTGCGCCAGAAGTAATGATCAGATGCTTACTTGTGATCGTGAAGAAAAATACAAAATTCAGATTGAAGAAGGTATTCAGAAATTTTATCAGAAGAAAGGAGGTACAAAATCAATAGAAAAAAGAAAAGTTGATATAAAATCTTGTTTCCACATTTGATGCTGTCCTCACAAAAAATCAAAGAGAAAACTCCAAATTTTTAATCTTATGTTTTTCAGAAGAGGGATTAGTACCAAATCCAAGAGCTCAAGCTAACAAATTAGAGGGAATGTCATAGTTGCCTTGATTGTGGATTTGGGATCGCCTTAATTTTCCATTGGAGGCCACAGAGATGATGGATGACGGGCGGTGTTGGCGGAGATGGAGGAAACAACGAAGAAAATGAGGGTTAAGGATTGAGGCGGTGTTAGCGGAGGAGAAGGCGACGGAGAGGAGGAATGAGGGGCAGGAGTTGAGGTGGGATTGGTGGAGGAATCAAAGAGAAGGACAGGCGGGGGATCTGGCCGCCAGAGGTAGGGATTGCGGGGGAGGAGACGAAGCGGGAGGGCCGTCAGTGAAGGAGGCGGAGGCGGAGGCGTAGAGCTCGTGAGATCTAAGTAGGGGGTATAGAGCGATAGACATAGACGCCGCTAGGTTTAAAAAGGAGGGAAAAAAGGACAATTAGATTTCAGCGAAAAAAAAAGAACGGTTCGGATTGCCGTGTCGAAAATGAAAGAAAATAACGGAATCGGATACTCACGGAATTTAATTAATACTATAGATACGTGCAACATAAATCGCACAAGTGGACCTGCGCTGATAATGACCGCGTAAGCAAATTGTTTATTTATTTATTTTTGAATGAAGCATGTTGTTTTGAATAAGTTACAAATTAAAACGTTATATTATAAACACTTCTTAAAAAAATAAAATAAACATTAATAATTTAAACAAATTGATCTAAAAATATACTCAAAATATTTGAAGAGTTGAATTAATATATGTATATACCTTTAATTGTTTGGTCACATGACGTTCCTCATAAAAATAAATTATATTTTAATATGCCAGATCCACTATTGATCACTACAATATATAACAACATTAATTAACTTGCAAAATTAAATTTGTGGCAACCAATTATTAGATTGGCTCTTCTTCCTTTTATAAAAAAATAAATAAAAGAAAAGTTGGTTTCAAAATTAGATCAAAAGTCCAATTAGCATATCTTTGGTTTAATAATAATCTAATTTAATTACCTGAGTGCATCTTTCCATTCCTTCGTAAATTATTATATTATTATGGAGATTATAATTGAAATCAAGTATCCTTAAAATTTTGCCAGCTGGATAGACCAGACATTCCAATATTCCATATTTTGAATGGTGCCACGCAGTTCTATTTTTTTATTTTTCTTAATTTCAAATAATCTTCTACTCATGGTTCAAAGAGTTTGTAGAACCAAAATGTTTATGTGAGCACTATACTATAATGGGAGAAATGATAACTGTCATCCCTAAATTTTTCATAGCCCGCCATCGCAGACTAACAAGCGCGCACGGGTGAATTTGGGCCTCGCGTGAATTTTGGACCTGTCGCTAGCATTGAAGCGGTCTAGATGTCCGTTATATATGTTTCAGTTTAAGAACCAATGTGTTTAGTTTAATAACCAATGTATTCATGAATTAAATGTGTCAACTGATGATTTTATAACATACTAATTGTAAAGTGAAAACAAGTATTTCACATTGAGATACTAACTGAACTAACTGAACATATAATATAACAAAGTGAACATATTAAACAAATAACATGAACACTTATAATAACAAAAGTGAACACTTATAACAACAAAAACAACATATACAATAAACAACAAAATGAATACTTGTAACAATAAAAATGAACACTTATATAAAAAAAAATAATAGACAAAATATTAATTGAATAAGAAATAAAATAAATAAAATAAACAGATTGAACACATATAGTTAACAATTATAACAAAAAGTGAACGTTTGTTTATAACTAATAAAGTGAACACTTATGACAACAGAGTGAACAAATACAACAGGCACACTGGATGAGGGGACCATTCGAGCGAGAGAGCGCTGGCTCAGCGATGGCACCCGATGGCATTCCGAAGGATGCGTTAATCAATTTCCTTGTATATTACCTTTTCGTTGCTCTAAAAATGTAGCTCAGTCCAATGGGACGGCCATGCAATCTTTACATCCGAAAAATTTAAAAATAATATTATATTAATATAATATATTAATAATAAATCGAACTAAATTCAAAGTTTAAGACTATTATTGTGATATTGGAATCCCAGATTCGGAACATAATATCGGAATCCTAGATTCCGATAATGAGTTGTACCAAAATCTGGGATTCCAATATTAGCATTTGCTGCGTATCTCACATTTGAAAGTTAGTTTTTTTATATAAATCATTTACAAATATTATTATATTAATTTTTAAGAAATATACATAATTATATTGTGTAAATAATGATTATTTTTAATTTAAAATTATAATTAAATATTATGTAAGTATTGTGTAAATATTTTTAAATATCATTTAAATATTAATTTGTATTTAATGAAGAATTGTGGATTTTTTTTAGAAAGTAGAGTCGCTTGTTAACACAATGTCAATTTTTCTGGATTTTTTTAGAAATTTTCTCATGTAGTTTTGCAATTTCGAAAACTGAAGAAATTACAAGTATAGTTTGTCGGAAATGATTTCTTATGTAATTTGACGATTTTTCATTTTTTGTCTGTTTTGAGTTAGGTTATGAAAGTTGCAGATATGGGAGTAGAGTCGCTCGTTTACATAATGTGATTTTTTGTTGATTTTTTTGAACTTTTTTTCACATATTTTTTCAATTCCGAAAATTGGAGAAATGAAAGTCACAACACGAAATATAAATATCATAATACAAGTCTAAAATAACATATATCATAACAATGTCATGCACAAATATAAATATTACAATAACATTACAAAAATATAAGTTATAATGATGTCCAGTACGAGGGATCCACCTGCTCTCAGCCGGGGACCAATCAAGTGGAGGACCTGGTGGCTATTGGGGATCTCAGCCGTGGACTAATCACCTCCTAAAATTATCCTTGAACATGACATACAAGCATACAATCATTCAAACATTCAAACAAGTGTATAATCATTTTATTTCACATACAGTGGCGGATCTACCACTGGGGCGGGTGGGGCTAGAGCCCCACCTAACGCCGTCGAGCCCCTGGAGCCCCCTTTAGCCCCAGCTAATTTTTTCTGCCATTGGAGCACTCAAAGGTGGGGCTGAAGATGTTGAACGGAGGTTGAAGAGTGCTTGCTTAGTTGCTTTCCGTAATTCCATGTCCTCTCTCTCTTCCCAGTTACGATGGATATATGATGAACTTATGTTGGTCCAATGTTCTTATAAACTCAACCCCACCTAAATATTTTTCCTAGATCCGCCACTGTTCACATACCAGCATTAATTACAAATAATTCACATACAAGCATACAATCATTAATTATTTCACATACAAGCATTTCTATTAATTATTTCGCTGAAGAGAGGGTGAGAACGAAGAAGAGAGAGTACGAGATCGTGCTTGTATATAAGGGTAAAACGCAGTATCGGAATCCAGGATTTCGATATAATCCTGTATCGAAATCCGAGATTCCGATATTACGTTGTATCGTAATCTAGGATTCCGATATTAGATTCTCAATCTGGGATTCCGATATCGCAATAATAATCTTAAAATTTTGATTTATTACGATTTATTATTAATATAATAATATTTTTTAATTTTTCGGTCTTTACAGTCTATATTAAACATATTTCGGGCCTTTGAAGTTCCATAAAACTGGTCTTTCTAAATTATTTTAGTATTTATTTCTCAAACTGCAAATCAAATCGGGGAAATGGTTTGCTTGGCAGCACTTGCAGTATCTTATTTATTCTTTTTAGAAAGCGAAAAAAATATTTTTGAAGAACACGTATGATTGTAGGCGTAATTTTCGATGTGCTAATAATAACCATTATCGATCTTGCTGTAGTTTGTTTGAAATTTCTGAAGGTACCATACAGTACTGCGGTTTCTCTTATTCTCATCTCCACTCCGCTCTCCAGATAAGATCCATTTCTTCAAGGGAATTATGGTGTTTCTTTTTTTTTTTTTAAAGCAAGACCATGCCTCTCTCCTCTCACACTCTCTTTCTTGCCCACCACTTTTTTTTCCCCCATTTTTTCTTCCTCCAGTGGAACATGCAAATCGAATTTTTTTAATTAATCCATCAATTTTGAACACAAATTTTTTACACGACTAAAGTCAGAGCCTAACGAAGAGAAGATCACGAATGAATATACTCTATGATACTTGCAGGATAAAATGATTTATTTCTTACGTAATACAATGGGCGAATTTTTTAAAATATATTGAAATTAAAATAGATCATTCGTTTAAAAATATGAACGGAGGTGACTAATCAGGGCTTCGATCGGATAGGAAATTAAAACGTCTCATTTTTTAAAAGTTTCATTTTAGCAAAAGTAAGGGAAGTTTGAGGTGGAATATAATTGTGAAAATATAAAAAAAATAGTGTCGAATTTTTTTTTAACTAAAACGGATTTTCGTACATGTCAATATATCATGGCTTGACGGGTGACAAAGTTGTACCAAGTATAACAATATAAAGATTGGCCAGCGTGCGCTGCGCGTGGGCAAATGACTAATCATATAGGGTATGTTTGGATGTGTGGGAATAAGCCGTGAATAAGGAATAAGAATAAGGAATTTCGGTTTCCGTGTTTATTCTTATTCCTTATTCTTATACCATGGTTTTGTTGGTATAGGAATAAGGGCCCTTATTCCTTATTCCTGTGTTGTTTGTGTTGCACGAGAATAAGAATAAGCACGCAAACCGAAATTCCTTATTCTTATTCCTTATTCTCGGCGCATCCAAACATACCCATAAAGATTAGTGCTATGATAGATTTTCTGCGAACATTTCATGTTATATTGGTCTTTATTACCATTTTATTGCCACAACAAATCAAATAGCCAAAAAGCCAATCACATGTGTACGGGATGCCTTTGATACTGTTTTTCTTTTTTTTCTTTTTTCTTTTTTTTTTGAAAGTTGAAGCCTTTTTTTTTTTTTAAATTGGAAACCCATAGGTTAAAGTTGAAGCCTTTTGATACTGTGGTAGTGTGGTAAGAACAATGTTATCAATAGTGTTTTTGATTTGTTGTGACATTTTTTGTGTAGTTTAGTACAAATAGCGCATCAAGCAACTGCATTGAATTCGAAAACTTGTCAATCATGTGGAGGGTCTCACTGCTTGAGATTTTTTCGCCACAAAAGCCATTTCAATGATTCAATCCGATTGGCTTTTCTATTGGTAAGAATTCAACTGCTATTATGTATAAATGATTAAGGGGCGTTTGGATGGTTATTTCTATTCCTAGGCGGAAAATATTAGAAAGTGTGTAATTTTGTGAGAGAGATTTATGTCTAGGAATAGACTATTCCTAACCCCATCCAAACGGCCCCTAAGATAAGATTGTATTGGGACAAAAGAGGAACCGGACAAAATTTAAGTCCCCTTCCTGAACTTGCTCTGTTTTAATGAAATGTATATTTTCATTTATTTATTTTGAAAAACACATTTTACTTTTTTATTATTTGATGACTTAACGAAATTTATTTGTATACCAAATTTTATATACGTGACTATAAAATTACATACAACCCAACAATATCAAAATTTCCATTTTTTGACTTTCAAAATTTTTTTAATAATTTTCAGCATATTATTATATTTATTTAAATGTCTTTTAACTTTTAAATTGTTTGGAGCCCTCAAAATATTCGATTTTCATAAAATATTACATGCATAGTCAGAAAATTATTGGAATTCCAATGATACAATAATTTTTAGCTTCTAAAATAAAAAATATAAAAAATAAAAATAGATCGCGCGCTTTATTTGCACTAGTATACATATAGGACCAAGCTCGTTGTTTTGAAATGCATTAGGTGTGCTTGTCCATAATTGGCTGTGCAAATTATTTTTGGTATTTCAAAGTGTCAACAGTCTTAAATCTAACCAACAATGCCATCACTTTTATTACAAAACTGAAATATTTTTATTTTTTTTTAATTCTACACAATTAACACTTATGATTTCATTGCTAATGGCTAAAATCAATAGCTTCTGCCTTCTGCTATAAATAATACTTAGTATATGATTCTTTTTGCGGTGACACTTACTTTTGTTGGGAGCAAAATCCTTTGTCACATCGAACCCCACCAACTAGTGATGACAATCGCCACGAACACATAGTTACCTGTATATTCGCAAAATATTTTTTCTTTATTTACTTTCCCAAACAACACATGTTATCAGTTTAACAATACCATGAGTGACATAAAAAAAAATTATTTTACAACACAAATGTATAACTATAAGCTAGTTACAATTTTTCTGTATTCAAAATAAATTCCAAGCTAATAAATTTTCATGGAAAGAATCAAGCTTAATCATCATTTGACTGCAGTGAGGCCCTGAAACCCCCAATCACTGGGAAAGCATGAAAATCAAATGAACAGACTCAAAAATCTCAGTGTATATTTTAGTTCCAATACGCGGATCTTTGTACGGATCTGAGCATCAGAATTTACATCCATAAACTCAATTAATAAAAATAGATAGAATCTATTAAATTAACAATTTAACGTGCATAGTCCAGATCGATACCGTAGGCACCAACCGAAAGGTGTTAAATCACTGACATGCAATGTATAAACATATACTAATTAAGCATAACTGTCATAATCATTAGATAATAGTTAGTATAATAGTCACTCAAGTTCTCACGGCCGGTCAGAATCAGAGATAACCATTTTCTAAACCATATATTTTTATCTAATGGCACCAAGCAGACAAAAGAGAATATCCAGTAATTATAGCGCTAGTAATTATGACTATGTCAGGGGCCAACTGATCACCGGAGAGTGATCCAAATAACAGTATAAATAACATATATGTTATGTTTTCAATCAGATTTCCACTCATCATAAAGATTCTACGTAAAGTTAGATTCTTTTTATCGCCAAGTCCAAAACAAGCAGGTCAATAATTCACAAAGTGGAATCACACAAATACACAATCAAATCAGTCTGAGTAAATCGGGTCAAATATCATTCAATGGGACACAATAACATACTAATATAGCTTAACAATTTAAATCATATATTCATTCAACATGCGGTTTATTTCTTTTGCTGCTTCTATCAACTACATGAGCTGAATAGAAATGCACAATGAAAGATTTCCAACATGCCATGCATGAATTTAGAAGTACCCAATCTGAATTCTAACAAAGATTCCACGTAAATTCTTTCCTATTTCAGCTCCTTTAATCATGTTAGTAGTCGTTCATGTTTAACGTATATAAATTGTTAAAACTAATCTCACGACTATCAAAAACCTTCATAGTGGAGCTTAAGTAATCTGTTTCATATTGTTATTGGCTTGCTTAATTAATGGGTGTCCTGAACCCAAGTTTAGATATTTTATTCTTCTGTCTTGGTTCTGTTGCTCAACGATGTTATTTTTTTTTAGGGCCAGGTGGCAAGTACCACACCAACAGATTTTCATTGATAAACAAAAAATTATATACAAAGATTATACTAAAAGGAAAAAAGAGAAAAAAAACTAAAAACTAAAAGCAAACTATACAAGTTAACAAAAAGCTAGGCATGCTTTTTCCAAGAGTCAACACAAGCACAAATTTCCTTGAGTAAAATGTACGCTGGAGTGATTTCGTTGGAGAAGATACGTCTATTGCGAGACTTCTAAATATTCCAAGTCGTTGCAGCCCAAATGATATCCCAATGCTCGGAGCCAATGGTTCTGAGAGAAAACCAAAAATCACCCAAGTCGAGTGTGAAGTCAAGTAAGGGGAGCCTGAAGTGGATTTGCAACAGTGACCAGACAGAAAAAGCAAAGTGGCAATGCAAAAAAAGGTGAGAGGTCGTCTCCAAAGATCCACTGTTACAGTTAGCACAGGAAGTAGAGGTGGGCCAGCCTCTGACAATAAGATTTTGCTAAGTTAATAAGCGGTCTTGCAACAAAAGTCAAAGAAAGATTTTCACTTTTGTAGGTGACTTCATTTTCCAAATGAGGGGGTGAAACCTCGAAAGTATGCCAGTGTTAGAGAGACAATGATAGGCACTAGATGAGGTATAGATTCCATTCGAAGTCCATCTCCAAGTAGCGGTTGGGTTTGAAAGGGAAAAGAGGGAAGAGAATTTAAAGAAGGGCCCCAGTTGGAGAATATCGGTGAGGCCATAAGAGACTCTACTAGGATTTAGATCATCGATAACCGTGGTTCCATAGAGGAGTTCTACTGAAGATGTCCAAACAGAATTCGATTCATGCTTTAGTTTCCAAAGCCATTTTAGTAATAAAGCCTGATTTTGTCGTTGAAGGTCCAGAATACCCAAACCACCATTTGCTTTTGGAAGACAACACTTAGACCAATTTACTAAACAGTGGCCTCCGAGACATTTTTCTTTTCCTTTCCAAAAGAATCTTCTTCTAATTCCCTCCAAGTGCTTAAGAATCCAAAGGGGTAATTTAAGGACTTACATGTAGTGAAGAGGTAGCGCGGTGAGAACTGATTTGACAAGGGTAAGACGGCATCCTAACGAAAGGTATCTAGCTTTCCAGCCATCGAGCTTTCGTTGAAAAGCTGAAATAAGTGGTTGGAAGTGGATCTTCTTAGGTCGGCGGATAGACAGCGGTAGACCCAAGTAAGTAATAGGGAGTTCCTTTGCTTGACATTTGAGGATAGAAGCAATATGTTGGAAAGCAGATTCATGAATCGAGATAGGGACAAAGAGACATTTCGAATCATTAACACGGAGACCCGATTGGCTTCCATAAGAATGATGGTGTCATCAGCATATTGAAGAGCACGCAGAGGGATTAAGATTGGTCCAGAGATGAGAGAAGAGGCATTGTGGAAGAAAGATTGAAGGGCATCTGCAACGAGTATAAACAACATGGGTGACAACGGATCTCCTTGCCTTAAGCCTCTTTTGTGGGTGAAAAAAGAAGATAATTCACCATTAACCTTAATTGCAGAAGATGAAGAACGGAGTATCTGTAAGGTCCACGAAATCCAAGATGCAGGAAAACCCCTCTCAACCAGAACATTAGTGAGAAAGGTCCAGGAGACAGTGTCAAAGGCCTTTGCGAAGTCGACTTTATAGAGGATGGCCGGAATCTTATTCTTGTGGTAAAACGAAAGGAATTCTCTGGTGACCATATAAAACTCCATGATGGATCGACCTTTAGTAAAAGCTGTTTGAAGGGGGCTAACAAGTTGTGTCATAAGAGGTTGAAGTCGATTTGCCAGAACTTTGGTGATAATTTTGACAAACGAATTAATGACACTAATGGGTCTAAAGTCAGAAACCTCTAAGCAAGCCTCTTTTTTTGGAACTAAGGATATGTAGGCTTTGTTAAGCTCAAATAGATTTAAAGTACCATCCTGAAAAGCATGTATGGAACGCAATATGTCTGGCTTAATAATGTCCCAAAATTTCTTAAAAAAGTCAATCGAAAAACCGTCAGGACCAGACGCCTTGCCAAAAGGGAGCTGTTTGATAGCTTGGAGAACTTCAGTTTCAGAGAAAGAGATGCCCAAACTAGAAAGGTCATGAGAAGTCCCTAATTTTCCTGAAAGATCAAAAGGAGGGGGATGTGGAGGGCTCTGTTAGGAAGTGCATAATTTTCATTTTTAGACTAATTACAATTAATTAATCCTAATTAATCATCATGCACTATGGATCTAGTGCTTAAGCATTCACACAAAGAGAAAGGAATCGGGATTTGTACCTCTTCTAGTATCGCAACTAGAAGGCGATTCCTATGCGTAGGAGGCGATGGCGTGCTAGCTCCGCCCTTCCTTCTTCTCCTTTCGGCCTCGAGTCCACCAAGAGCTTAATCACGGCCTTAAGAATCGTGCTAGCGACTCAAAGGCCAAGGCTAAACCCTTCTTCCTTGCGCGATTAATTCAACAATTAATAGGTGGAAGTTTTGGGCTCAACACATGAGCAAATAGTGGAGGAGATGGTGGTTCTAGGCCGGCCAAGAGAGGAGCCAAGGGAGGTGGTGGCGGCTAGAATAGAGGAGAGAGAATAGGGTTGGTTTGAGCCTCCAAGAGGGGTCTTATATAGAGCTCAAACCCTAGACCAAACTTCCTCAAAATTACCCAAAATGCCACTCCTACCTACCTCCTTTGGCCGGCCTCATTATGGGCTTGAATGGGCCACATTAACTCACCATTTGGGTCCCTAATTACATTAATTATAGGCCTCTTCAATTGCTCTTTAATTGGACTTTCGATTTACATTTAAACGGCGGCCCAATTAATTAATATAACTATATTATATTAAAATGTGTTGAACCAAAATAATTATTAACTAATTAATAATTATATAGGGTTTAGAAAATACATTAATTTATTTCTATATGACCTATTTGACTTAATTAATTATAACGGTTCGCAACGGTATATAATTAATTAATCAACTTATCATATTTTCGTAATACACATTATTACGAATAAATAAATAATGCACCGTGTGATTATAACTCTATTTGTGTGACCCTTTGAGGATTTATGCTAAGTTGGACATGGTATTAAATCGTTATTCAATTCCAATAATCATAAGCGGTATCTAGCAACACGTTATGACTCCCAATTCGCATAAATAGTGTACAGCTACAAAATCTCAATCCTGCATAAGAAATAATAGAATTTCCTTGTCCGATTCTTATGTCACATGATATCATCGTATAATCCAAGATAGGAATGTGTCACTCTTGCAGATTATACGTTTCTTGATCTAGAGATGACTGTATCAGTTGCTAGCAAACAGTCCATCTCCATCAAGGGGCCCAAACAGATATCATCGCTCACTAAGTTAATTAATGAGGGACATACGGTTTTCTTGATGAACAGTTTTTCCCCGCACAATTCAAGAGAACATAAATAAAGTCCGTATAGCAGCCCTTATCAGGAATCAACGGTAGACGATATTTATTGAACCTATCCTCATGTGGAAAAGCTGAACCATCTCAAACTTAGAATCAAACTCAAATGAAATAAATAATGACACATAACACAATCCATATATTTATTTCACTGGGTCGCGTCCTGTACTATGTTCTATAACATATACATATGCAATTAAGTTGGCAACTCCTTACCTATGATCTGTAGAACTTAATCATCACTTAACTTGCATACTAATCTTATCCGATAATTAATATTCCTTGTTAATTATCAAGATTACGGACCTTTTAGATTTATTATTGTCATTTAATTATAAATGAACTACAGAGATCCACAATTCAGATCCTCAACCTGAATGATCTGTCAATTAATAAATCAAGGAATAAATGATAAAATATCATCAATCACATAAACCATAGAAGTGGCCATTTAATAATTGGCTCCTAGGACATAACTCTAACAATCTCCCACTTGGCCTAGAGTCAATCAACAGCGACTTCTAGCCAGTGCATAGTACTCAATGTAATATCCAAAATATACATGTCTCATACTAAAGCCTCAAAAGATAAAAGATACAACTCAAAGCCACTCAGGCATACGCCTAATCCCCATGGATGCAACGTGCAACTCATGTGCGGCTCGAGACAGAGGCTTTGTCAGAGGGTCCGCTGTGTTCGCGGCACCGTCCACCTTCTTGACCTTGATCCACCCGTCATTCACAAACTGACGGATGAGATGGAATCGTCGTAGAATGTGCTTGGTCTTTTGGTGAGACCTAGGCTCCTTGGACTGAGCTATGGCTCCCGTGTTGTCGCAGTAGAGATCCACTGGACCTGAGATGCTTGGAACCACCTCCAGCTCGGTCAAGAATTCCTTGATCCAAACGCCTTCTTTCGCTGCTTCACCCGCCGCTAAGTATTCTGCTTCGATGACGGAATCGGCCGTGGTATCCTGTTTGGAACTCTTCCAACTCACGGCCCCACCATTGAGCAGATATACGAAGCCGGACTGTGACTTCGCATCATCTCGATCGGTTTGGAAACTAGCATCGGTGTAACCACTTACAACGAGCTCTTGGTCTCCACCATACACGAGGATGCTATCCTTTGTTCTCTTGAGATACTTGAGGATATTCTTGACTGCGGTCCAGTGTGGCATACCAGGGTTAGCTTGGTATCGACTAGTCACACTAATCGGATGCGCCACATCGGGGCGAGTGCATAGCATGGCATACATGATCGAACCGACCACAGATGGATACTTGAACTGATTCATGTACTTTCTATCTGCATCAGTCGTCGGACATTGAGTCTTGCTCAAGAATATGCCATGTGACATAGGCAAGTAACTCTTCTTGGAACTAGCCATGTTGTGTTTTTCCAACACTTTGTCAATATATGCATCTTGGCTCAAGCCTAACAACCTTCTTGATCTATCTCGATAGATCTTGATTCCTAGGATGTAGGCGGCTTCGCCCAAGTCTTTCATTGAGAACACCTTCTTCAATGAATCCTTGACTGCATTCAATTCGGGGATATCATTCCCAATCAAGAGTATATCATCAACATATAGAACAAGAAATACAACCACGCTCCCACTAATCCTCTTGTAAACACAAGGTTCCTTCTCACTTTGAATGAAGTTCAACTTCTTGACCTCTTCATCAAAGCGCTTGTTCCAACTCCTTGATGCTTGTTTCAATCCATAAATGGACCTTTGAAGCTTGCATACCTTGTTAGCATTCTTTGGATCCATAAAACACTCGGGTTGTGTCATATACACATCCTCCTCCAAGTTGCCATTTAGGAAGGCAGTTTTGACATCCATTTGCCATATCTCATAATCATAGAATGCGGCAATTGCTAACAAGATCCGAATTGACTTGAACATGACGACTGGCGAGAAGGTTTCTTCATAGTCAATACCATGAACTTGCTTGTAACCTTTCGCAACTAGTCGTGCTTTGTAAATGGTCAAGTTGCCATCCATGTCGACCTTTCTCTTAAAGATCCATTTGTTCTCAACGGGTTTTACTCCGTCGGGAAGGTCAACTAAGGTCCATACCTTGTTCTCATACATGGATTGCATTTCGGATTCCATGGCTTTGAGCCATTCCTTTGAGTCGGATTTTTCCTTCATGTCCTTTATGGTCAAGGGTTCGTCATTCGCAATGACGAGAACGTCGTGCAAACCTAAGTATCTTATAGGTGGACGACTTGGCCTTGCCGATCTTCGTAGGGTAGATGCTTGAGGTTCTTGAACTTGTTCCACAACGGTTTGCGGACTTAGTTCTTGAACTTCAAGTGTGGGTGCAACTTCAACATCATCGACTCGCGATATGTTTGAGTCTTCAATTGAGGGAGCTTGCTCTTGAACCTCTTCTTCCACAACAACTTGTGGAATGGGTTCGGCTATCACCTCATTTGGCACCACATTGGGAACAACTAGATTTCCTACTTGAGGCATCTCTTGTTGTTGCGGTTCTTGAATTTCTTCAATCACCACGTTGCTCCCACTACTTCTTCTTGAGAGAAACTCCTTCTCCAAGAACTCCGCATGTCGTGCAACAACTATCTTGTTCTCGACACGGTTATAGAAGTAGTAACCCTTTGTTTCCTTAGGGTATCCTACGAAATAACATTTGTCCGATTTGGGTCCAAGCTTATCGCTCATTAGCCTTTTCACATAAGCTTCACAACCCCAAATCTTGAGAAAAAGCATGCTTGGTTTCCTACCAAACCAAAGCTCATAAGGCGTCTTCTCAACGGACTTTGACGGAACACGGTTTAAAGTAAAAGCTGCGGTTTCTAATGCAAAACCCCAAAACGATTTAGGCAAGTCGGTTTGGCTCATCATCGATCGAACCATGTCTAGCAAAGTTCGATTCCTCCTCTCGGATACACCATTCCATTGTGGTGTTCCCGGTGGAGTGAGTTGTGGAACGATTCCACACTCCTTTAGATAATCACCAAATTCGTGGCTCAAGTACTCTCCACCTCGATCGGAACGCAAGACTTTGATCTTTCGATTGAGTTGGTTCTCAACTTCATTCTTGAACTCCTTGAACTTTTCAAAGGATTCGGACTTGTGCCGCATCAAGTAGATATACCCGTATCTACTATGATCATCGGTGAAAGTGATGAAGTATGAATAACCTCCTCGTGCACAAATGCTCATAAGTCCACACACATCGGTATGTATGAGATCTAACAAGTCATTTGTCCTAATCCCTTTATTAGGAAAAAGCGCTTTGGTCATCTTTCCCATCAAACATGATTCGCATGTGTCAATTGGCTCGAAAGCGAATTGATCTAAGAGACCAACGGTTTGCAATCTCTTAATGCGTTTCTCGTTGATATGACCTAAGCGGCAATGCCACATTAGAGTCGTACTTTCATGTGAAATCTTACGTTTCCTACTGTCACGTTCAACACTCAAAACATGTTCGCTAGAATCAAGCACATAAAGACCATTCAATAAATGCGCAACACCATAACAAACATCATCACGCAACAAAGTACAACTTTTGTTCTTTATTACAACACCAAATCCATCCAAGTCTAAACAAGAAATAGAGATAATGTTTCGAGTGATACAAGGAACTACATAGACATCTTTGAGTTCCAAAATGAAACCAGAAGGCAAAGTTACATCCACATTCCCAACGGCCATAGCGGAGACGCACGTGCCGTTACCGACGCGGAGTTGTACTTCGCCTTTCTCGAGCCGCCTCCTACTCTTTAGTGCCTGCACATTTCGACAAATGTGAGCACAAGAACCGGTGTCAAAAATCCAGTCTGTGTTAGAGGTAGCGAGAAGGGTTTCAATGACAAATATACCTGAGGTAGAAGGCTGGACGGTTCCCGCCTTCTTGTCAGCGAGGTACTTGGGGCAGTTTCTCTTCCAATGGCCCGTCTTGCTACAGTAATAGCATACGGTCTCGGAAGTGGCCGGGTTCTTCTTTCTCTTGGAACCCTCGGGAGCTCCCTTGGCCGGACCTTGGGGCGTCACCAGGCCTTTGCCCTTTCTAGTTCGGCGGGTCTTTTTTTTCTTGCTCTTTTTGCTCTTGTCACTCACCGCAAGAACATCTTTGGGGCCCTTCTCTTTCTTGAGACTCTCCTCCGTCTCGACAAGCATGTTTTGGAGATCATCCATGCTCTTGTCCATGCCATTCATCCGGTAGTTCACAACAAAACCGGTGAAGCTGTGAGGGAGAGAGTTGAGAATAAAGTCTTGAATCGTCCCTGCCGGGAAGGGCGTATCAAGCCTTTCAAGCTGCCGAAACAACCCCGCCATCTTCATGACGTGTGGCCCGACTTCATGACCCTCCGCCAATCGAGTATTGGCGACGGCCTTGATGAGACGAGCCCTTTCGGTGCGGGCCTTGGTTTGGAACATGTTCGAGAGACGAGAGACCATTTCAAACACTCCTAGACCACTATCCATGAACTCCTTTTGGAGTTCCGACTCCATGACAGCGACAATCAAGACAGACATCTCCATGTCGTCCGTGACGTGCTTGTCATGTTTGTTCTGATCCGCTTTAGGGGCATCCGACTTGGGAGCCGCGGGGACGGGAGTGGTCAAGAGGTACTCCTTCTTTTCAAACCTAAGGACAAGCCTAAGGTTCCGGTGCCAATCCAGAAAGTTGGCACCGTTGAAGGCGAGCTTCTCTTTCTCTAAAAGAGAACGTAGCGAAAAAGACGAGGAAGACATCTACAACAATTTTCAAATTAAAGGTCAATTAGTTTATGTTTTGTTTTAATTTCCAATAAAGTAAAACTTTCACTACTTTAATATAAGTCCCTAAAAGTAATGAATTTCCAAGACCCCCACTTTCGTTGAGATGATGCCGGCGTCGGCACAACATCAAAGCAACTAATAATGAGGTAGGTTCTCCTTAACCAATCATACAACTTTATGACTCTTGGTTCGCGTCGCGAACTTCACTCCAATGTCCAATCCGATTAGGGTCCATTGTTTAAGCAACTCCTCTCTATTTGCTCCTTGCAAATCCGATTTACACCCCGACTACCTATGGTGGACCACGATGTCCGCATCGGCGGAATGCATCAATGGCCGAACATAAGGCGTGAAGGGGATAGAGAGAAGGAGAGTGATTTGGCTCAATCGTTTGGGACAAACAATTATGTGACTCTTGTTTGGTGGTCGTGTAAACATACACCCATACCTATCCTATGACATTCATAGCATTCACAAACATTCACATAATAAGCATCTCAAGCATTGTTGTGGGTTTGTATGGCTCCCGCTTGCATTAGTTTTCGCCGCATCTCCATGTAGCAAAACTAATCTAACCTTTGTCCCTCCCACTAAATTCTATATGGATCTAAATCCTATATAAAATAAAGGAACAAAATTACATGTGTAAATTTCTATTCCCATCCTAACCTTAGGGGCATGCAAGCCTCTCAAGTTACACAAAAATTAATCAAAATTAATTAATGGCACCAAAGGCCTTATTACACACAATCACACATGCATTCAATTTACAAACCACAAGGCATTGAGTCATGAGCCATACTAAACCCACATCCTCCTACAAAACAAAGTTAGCACAAGTCTATCCACTAGTGTAATTTGTTTATAATTAATGACTTTCAAGTGTCTTTGCGTATTATTTGCCATTCGCAATTTCCGTGTATAAATGCTCAAATTTCAAACAACCAAACTTGTTTAAATTCCTTTTCGAAAACTTTTCAATCATCAAAAACTGAAAGGAGATCGCACAAGGAGTATCCTAATTACTTTTTCAACTAGTTTGAATAATTAGATAAATAATACTTTGATAAAAAAAGTATCTAATGGGACACGACAAAATCCACAGTTTTCGGTCTCCAAAAATTATGAAATAATTTATATAAGCTCCTTGTCTAGATTGTAAATACCAGTCAAAAAATCAGGAAGAGATCATATACCATCTGAGAGAATCAAAAAGACAAATCTGAAACAAGTGCGCGAACGCACCGTTTTGAGATATTCTGTTTTTCTTCTCAACCATCCGGTCTGAAAGATCACCTTCCATCCAGTTTTTATACATACAATATACATAGAAAAACTTGTTTAATCTATTGGCTAACTATTCATGAAAAGAAAACCACTAAGTTCTGTTTAAGAAATTCAAGTTACAAGCTTAACAATCGACTAGACCTGTACAGGAACAGACTATCGACCGAAAAGGTTTGACCTGGTTGAGGTACCAAACTTCCATGAAAAATTATGAAATTAATTTTCCTGGAATCCTAACTTAAAAATAAACAACTCTATTCAAACAATTTTCCAGAAAGAGTTCTCAGTTGGTACAGTTTATTAGAACAATCAGTTTTCTCAATAAACCAGATCTGACGAGATCTTTCTTTTCATACTTGAAAAACCACGAATTAATCTGAACCATGCAACATTCTATACATGTCCAGAAAGTGTTTCAAGTCCTCTTTAAATCTAGCCAAAGAACACTGGTACTTATATTCAAAATATAAATCTTTTAAGCCATTCAAACAGAACAGTGCAAGCAGAAACTGGTTCTGCGCACCGTTGCCATTTTATTCACAGTAAATCCATACAATTTCAGAAAAATGTGAATCCAACGCCAAAAGAACCACAATCCATAGATCTACAACTTTCTTGTTGACAGAAAAAATTTCCAGAGAACATTTCATAGCGAAAAACGCATAACAACACAGAAATTGCTGTTTCCAGACAGCAAGCAATAGCATCAACTCTACTAATCCATTAATTAACCAATTTCTCTTAATTAAGTGTCAAAATAACTTAAGCACGACCATGTGCTCTGATACCACTGTTAGGAAGTGCATAATTTTCATTTTTAGACTAATTACAATTAATTAATCCTAATTAATCATCATGCACTATGGATCTAGTGCTTAAGCATTCACACAAAGAGAAAGGAATCGGGATTTGTACCTCTTCTAGTATCGCAACTAGAAGGCGATTCCTATGCGTAGGAGGCGATGGCGTGCTAGCTCCGCCCTTCCTTCTTCTCCTTTCGGCCTCGAGTCCACCAAGAGCTTAATCACGGCCTTAAGAATCGTGCTAGCGACTCAAAGGCCAAGGCTAAACCCTTCTTCCTTGCGCGATTAATTCAACAATTAATAGGTGGAAGTTTTGGGCTCAACACATGAGCAAATAGTGGAGGAGATGGTGGTTCTAGGCCGGCCAAGAGAGGAGCCAAGGGAGGTGGTGGCGGCTAGAATAGAGGAGAGAGAATAGGGTTGGTTTGAGCCTCCAAGAGGGGTCTTATATAGAGCTCAAACCCTAGACCAAACTTCCTCAAAATTACCCAAAATGCCACTCCTACCTACCTCCTTTGGCCGGCCTCATTATGGGCTTGAATGGGCCACATTAACTCACCATTTGGGTCCCTAATTACATTAATTATAGGCCTCTTCAATTGCTCTTTAATTGGACTTTCGATTTACATTTAAACGGCGGCCCAATTAATTAATATAACTATATTATATTAAAATGTGTTGAACCAAAATAATTATTAACTAATTAATAATTATATAGGGTTTAGAAAATACATTAATTTATTTCTATATGACCTATTTGACTTAATTAATTATAACGGTTCGCAACGGTATATAATTAATTAATCAACTTATCATATTTTCGTAATACACATTATTACGAATAAATAAATAATGCACCGTGTGATTATAACTCTATTTGTGTGACCCTTTGAGGATTTATGCTAAGTTGGACATGGTATTAAATCGTTATTCAATTCCAATAATCATAAGCGGTATCTAGCAACACGTTATGACTCCCAATTCGCATAAATAGTGTACAGCTACAAAATCTCAATCCTGCATAAGAAATAATAGAATTTCCTTGTCCGATTCTTATGTCACATGATATCATCGTATAATCCAAGATAGGAATGTGTCACTCTTGCAGATTATACGTTTCTTGATCTAGAGATGACTGTATCAGTTGCTAGCAAACAGTCCATCTCCATCAAGGGGCCCAAACAGATATCATCGCTCACTAAGTTAATTAATGAGGGACATACGGTTTTCTTGATGAACAGTTTTTCCCCGCACAATTCAAGAGAACATAAATAAAGTCCGTATAGCAGCCCTTATCAGGAATCAACGGTAGACGATATTTATTGAACCTATCCTCATGTGGAAAAGCTGAACCATCTCAAACTTAGAATCAAACTCAAATGAAATAAATAATGACACATAACACAATCCATATATTTATTTCACTGGGTCGCGTCCTGTACTATGTTCTATAACATATACATATGCAATTAAGTTGGCAACTCCTTACCTATGATCTGTAGAACTTAATCATCACTTAACTTGCATACTAATCTTATCCGATAATTAATATTCCTTGTTAATTATCAAGATTACGGACCTTTTAGATTTATTATTGTCATTTAATTATAAATGAACTACAGAGATCCACAATTCAGATCCTCAACCTGAATGATCTGTCAATTAATAAATCAAGGAATAAATGATAAAATATCATCAATCACATAAACCATAGAAGTGGCCATTTAATAATTGGCTCCTAGGACATAACTCTAACATGCTCGTTCCCAAGATTGAAATAAAATAATTTTGAAAAGCTAATTTTAGATCCGAAGGGGCAGAAATAGTATCTCCATCTAGACAAATAGAGTTAATAGTGTTGACAACACGCCTAGAGGAAGCTGCAACATGGAAAAACTTAGTATTTTTGTCCCCTAGTTTCAGCCAGGTGATGCCACTTCTTTGCTTCCATTTTTCTTCCTGGTCCTGGATTAAAGAGAAGGCGTGTTCTCGAAGAGAAATTCTAAGAGCGAATTCAGAGGGAGATAAGTGTCTTGACTCTTCAAGCAAATCTAAGAACCGAATAAACGTCTTAGTGCGAAGCAAGAAGGTGTTGCGGTTTGAGTACTTGTCGTTAGCCCACTTAGAGAGTGCCACCCTGACTGCCTTGAACTTAGTAGAGAGGTTCCTAGCCGGGTTAGTGTGATTGGAGATTCCTGACCAGGCATCAGAGACAACTTTAGTGATGTCTGTTGATCTAAGCCAAAAGGTTTCCAATTTAAAAAGTCTCTTTTTTCTAGTCCTCTGCGGCACAATTGACAAAAAAAGAGGAGCATGGTCTGAGGTAGTAGCAGGTAGGTCTGATAAAGAAAAGACTAGAGGAAAAGTGAGCCAGTCAGGAGAAAGAAAGGCCATGTCGATACGGAAAAAACAAGGAGATGGTCGTTTATTTGACCAAGTGTATTGTCGACCAGAAAGAGGAACTTCATAAAGGCTGGCACTAGCAATGAAAGAATTGAAACGAAGAATTGCTGGAAGGTTTCTCGTGCTACCAGTTGAATCAGTAGGGTCACGCAATAAGTTGAAATCTCCTACCATAATCCAAGGCAGGGGTGAGAAGGATCGAATAGAGTCAAGTTCATCCAAAAAAACTGGTTTGAGTCGGTCATCAATAGGTCCGTAAACAACTGTAATCATGAAGAAAAAGGACCCAAAAGAAAGGATAGCCGTTGTAGAGAAAGAGAGATTAAGGGTATTAACACAACTATACTGGTCCGACCAAACCATTAAAATACCCCCTTTTGATCCATCAGCATCAATTGAAGCGAAAGAGTTAAAACGAAAGGAACAAACATTGCGGACTCTGAAAAAATCACAAGCAGACCATTTTATTTTTTGAAGACACATGATATTACAACCACAGTCTTTGACAGTTTCTTTAACCACCGCACATTTATTCAAATCAGATAATCCACGAACATTCCAACAAAGTATTTTATTAAAAGGAAATAACATTTAAACAGGAAAGAAAACCTTGTTAGCTAAACAATTGCTAACCGCAAAAAACCAAATAAAGAAGAAAACTAAGAAGTCGAAGGAGCATCGCTAGAAGAATAATTGTTATCGACTTGTAACAGTCCACAAAAACTTTTTATTAAGAGTTGCTCCTCAGAGGACAGAGTAGCGGTTGACATTAGGGAGCGGTTGAGTCCAGCCTCTTTGATAGCAGCTTGGAGTGCCTTTTTGGAGAGAGAGGCGGTCGAGTTCCTTGTTTTTTTCTTAATACCAACTTCAAAGCCTTGGAGAGCCTTGTTTGGTTTCGGATTGCGGCTGCTGCGGCGTGGAGGAGGCTCAAAGTTGACCTGATCCTCAACCGAAGAGGAAGGAGAAGCATTGTACACAAGCTTTCTTGCGCTTCGAGGATTGCGGCGATCAGACGGTGAGATAAACCTAGGGGCAGTGCCAAAAGATGTGTAGTAGGCGAAGGAGAAAAAGCTTCGGCTATTGTTGGAAGTAAAGGCAACTGCTTGTCTGAATCTGGAGAGGAAGGGGAGGGAATAGGTTTCCAAATTACCAACCTCAGTTCTCGAGTAAGGTCTTCAGTCTGATTCTCGGTTGTGATGAGAGGAGAGTGAGGTGGGGAGATAGGCATATCCGGTTCCAGAGGAGAAATAGGCAGAACTAGTTCCATGGGAGAGTTAGTCAGAGAAGAAGGGGTAAAGTCCTCAGAAAGAGAGGCACCCAAAGAACCGTTTACTGCCAATTGGGAAGCTTCAGTAGCGGCAGCAGTTGGGGAAGTTTCAGTAGCGGCAACAGACGAAGCAACAGGAAAAATGACGGAAGATTTAACAATTTCAACCTCGCTTATGGGCTCCAGGATTATTTCAGGGCGAGTAGAAGATGTAGGCTTTGTAAATTCCTTTGCAGGCCGTGCCTCTACAGGCTCAGCAGGCCTGGAAAAAAGAAGAGAAGGCCCAGTAGAAAAAGGAACGAAAGGAGGAGGATTAGATACCGAAAAAATTAAAACTAACGTTACTGTTCACACGAATATCGAAAAAAACGTTTAAAAATTCGAAATTTTAAAACTAACGTTGTTAGATCGGCAATCGGAATGCCGATGTTGGAAATTGCTTAGATCGGCAATTGGAATGCCGATCTAAGCTTAGATCGGCATTCCAATTACCGATCTAAGCCAAAAGCCGCCAGCGACCCTCCTCCCCCCTCACGCTCCAGGTGTGTGTGTTTTTTTTATATAATTTAATTAGTTTATTTATTTAATTTAATTAGTTTAATTAGGTAATTAATAGAAAAAATAATTAAAAAATTACTAAAAAATCAGAATAAATATAAATAATTATAATATGTAATTTGAAATTTTTTATATAATTTAATTAGTTTATTTATTTTATTTAATTAGTTTAATTAGGTAATTAATAGAAAAAATAGAATAAATATTAAAAAATAATTAAAAAATTACTAAAAAATCAGAATAAATATAAATAATTATAATATGTAATTTGAAATTTTTTTATATAATTAATTTTAATTACTAATTAATTATTAATTGATAGTTATCATTGATTATATTAATGTAAATTTATACAATTAATTATTAATTATTAATTGATAGTTATTAATTTATATTAATCTAATTAATTATTAATTGATAGTTATTAATTGATTATTTTTGTCGTTTTTTTAAATGTTTCGTTGAAAAGTCTTTCTGAAAGTGCGAAAAAGTTACATCGTTAAAGGATAAATTTAGAGGCGAAATTATATTTAATACGATATTCAGCCTTAATTTCCAATATGAGAAATACTTTTCTGGAATTTTATTTAATACTCAATCAATAGATCATATGATTTTTTATGAATTTTCTTGAACTTTTTTATGCAAAATAGAAATAAAAACTCAAGAAGTCCGAAATATCATAACACAAAATAGAAATATAGCAATAGAAGTCCGAAATAAAATCATAAGACTCTCATACAAAAATATAAATATCACAATAAATATCACACTATCCTACTGACGTCCATCACGACGGTACCATCCCTGAGAAGGAGATAAATCCCATGGAGCACCAGGCAAGTTTCGAGGCTCTCGGCCTGGAGCAAGTCCTGGGGGAGGAGGGGGGGGGAGGCAATGGAGTGCGATGACGAGGCGGTCTGCTAGATGAGGCTCCAGAATCGCCGACCGAGTCACCCGTGTCGTCAGGAAATAACTCGCACCCAAAAATCTCCAGCACGCAAGCGCGTGTGTATCTATCGATTCTCGCTGCATCATTTGTGCCAGGTCCCCCAATCTGATCCCAAACCTTACGCAGCTTCGTGAATCTAACGGAATAAGATTTCCTGCATTACATTATAATGTAATTTGATTGTAAGAATTATATATATTTAAAATTAACATAAATTTTTTTTTAAAAAAACCTTCTTACGTCTGTTCTTTTTCTCTGAAACATTTCTGAATTATCTCCGTGTCTGTATCCTCCGGCAACGCAAAATCCTGAAGTAACTGTATGGCGTCATAATCGGTCCGTCCAGTAACGGTTCTACCACTCGTAGGTAAACCGTACAAAAAGGCCACATCCTGCAAATAGTTCAAATTTTATACATATATATAGTTCCAAAAAAATAAAATTACAAATAGGTATTGATACGAACCTCTAGAGTGACCGTCATCTCGCCAACGTGCGGAAAAAAGAAAGTGTGGGTCTCTGGCCTCCAGAACATGGCCAGACCCTGCAAAAGCGAATGATCGAGCTGCATATGACCCAACTGAACGAAATGTATCAGTCCAAGTCTCATCAGACGCTCGTCCACCTCAGCAGTACGTGACATCTGAGCCTTATGTACTACTGCCCTCCAATTCTGTATATATTTATTTTTTCATTATTTTAAAAAATAATACCAACATAGAAATATATAAGTAAAAAAATAAAAGAACAATAATAACTTACACCAGTGCCACGAACTTTGAACCCATCTAAATGCAAAAGACGATCTGCATTAACAGGACCGGGAGGAACAACAGGACCGGGGGGAACAACAGGACCGGCTGATGTAGAAGCCTCGGCATCGGTAGATGTAGAAGCGCCCACATCTCCACGAAGCCTCGTAGATCTACGAGGTGGTGCCTCTGATGTCTCTGGTACTCTTCTTCTCGGTGGCATTTTTATTACACTGCAATAAAAATTAAAAATGTAAAAAATCTAATAAAATTTCGGCAGCATCTCCCCTATACCTAGAGTGTTTCCGAAAAAAAAACACCCAAATCCCCCCTAATTACAAACCCAAATCTCATACAACAACATTTTCAATCCAATCTCATACAATAACATTTTCAATCTCATACAACAACATTTTGTATTTTCTCATACAACAACATTTCCTATTTTCTCAATAAAATAAATTAATTAAATGTATAAATATTAAAAAAAACTCACCTCGACTAGAAGCGCTGCTTGTCTCTTTTTAAAAATTTTTTCTACATTTAAAAAATTATTCTATCAATTTTTCAATATTTATTCTATTTTTTTATCTTAATTACCTAATTAAATTAAATAAATAAACTAATTAAATTATATAAAAAATTTTTAAATTACATATTATAATTATTTATATTTATTCTGATTTTTTAGTAATTTTTTAATTATTTTTTCAATATTAATTCTATTTTTTCTATTAATTACCTAATTAAACTAATTAAATTAAATAAATAAATTAAATATAAAAAAGAAAAAAAAAACCATACCTGTGGAGAGGAGAGTGGTCTCGCGCGAGAGAAAGTGAGAGGGGTGGGAAGGGTCGCTGTCGCCTTATATAGGAGGGGGAGTCTTAGATCGGCAATTGGAATGCCGATCTAAGCGTAGATCGGCAATTGGAATGCCGATCTAAGCTTAGATCGGCATTCCAATTGCCGATCTAAGCAATTTCCAACATCGGCATTCCGATTGCCGATCTAACAACGTTAGTTTTAAAATTTCGAATTTTTAAACGTTTTTTTCGATATTCGTGTGAACAGTAACGTTAGTTTTAATTTTTTCGGGATTAGATAGCAGAGTCTGACCAGCCATTTCAGTCGATTTTTTAGGCTGTCACTTGGCGCGGAGCAGTGCCAGGTGCACATCTAAAAGCGGAGGAGGAGGAGGGGAATTAGGCACCGTAGGAATCTCAACGGAAATTCCAGGCGAAAAATTAGGGGATGAATGAACTGTTTCCTTTTCCAACGCTGAAATTAAAATCTGCAGAAAATTATTTCCAAAATTGAGCACCTTACCTTGTGCAGGCTGAACCGGCACATGGACTGGCACCTGACCTGGCACCTGAGAGGTAGCAGGCTTAGGATTTTTTGTGGCAGCAGCTGGAGAATTTTTTGTGGCAGCAGTTAAAGAATTTTTTGTGTGGTCCTTTTCTTGCAGCACAAAGGACTTGCAAGTACCAATGGAAGTATCATTGAGTGTGAAGGAGGTGCCAGAGTTGGCTGCCAATCTATGAGCCCTGTGAGTCAAATCCCAGTATGGAGACTTTTCAAGACTTCTTCTGAAGTCATTTTTGTGAGAGGAAGGAGGCATTGCCTCCCATGTCTTGTAGGCGAGCTCAAAATCCACAGAAACAGAATGGGTAAGAGGTTGCTGATGAGCATTCTGATTGGTAAGAGGGGGCAGTTTACGGAGCCGACTGTCCACCTCTCGGAAATAAGCCTTAGTAGGGGTGGGATCAAAATGGGTTGTGATGGTAATAGGCTCTTCTATCCAACTGACAATCTCAAAGGGTATAGGTTTACGAAGGAACCTATCAATTAGTCGTGCAGCATCTGGTAGCTCCTCAAGTTTACGGACAGCTACTAAGACCCTCAGTTTTTCAAGGCTCGAAACTCCTTCAAAAGGAGTGTGATCAAGTAATAAACCAAATTGCCCAATCAATGGTATAAGATGCTGTGAGTTCCAGGCTTGTACAAGAACTTCGAGAAGGTCAATCAGTACTTTAAACCGATAACAAATTAGCTCAGCATCAATAGCCGGGCTCCAAGGATATGGAACCAGGCCAATTGACTCAAAACTGTCTTTGAAGGAAGAGAGAAAAGTAGTTCTATCCTTATCCTCAGGGAGAAGAAAAAGGTAGCGATCAGCATTTAAATGAACCAAAGGATATGTTACCGTTGTGTCAGTTATCATCATGAGAGCTGCCTGGATCGAAGAAGACGAAAAGCGACCTGGCTTGAGACTGAAGGATGTGTGTTTTGAAAGTTATCTTTATTAATGATAATTTATGTATTGTTCATGATGCTCAATATTGTTATACATTCTTGTTCCTTGAGATTAATATGTTATATCTTTAGAAGTGTTCAAGAAGATGCTCGTGGTCTTGAACCATAGAACTCTTAAGATGAAAACATATATTTCTAAATATGTTCACAATCGTGGTAATTAAAGAGGAATAATAATTACCGAGTAAGATTGTCATGTCAATTGAAAGTACATTGTAGTTCTATAAATGTTGATAAGTGATTATCATTCAATGACATGAGTATATATAAAATGAGCATACTTTATACATATTGAACATGACCTAACTGGATGGAATATTATATGGATTGTGTTTTGTGTCATTAATATTTCCATCGTGTCTTTGAATCCAAGATGTGAGATGTATAGATTTCTCACATGAGAAGCATGCAATGTAATTATTGATTAAGACCATATTTTTACTGATCTTAGTTATCTGTTGATGGAGGGAATTAGTAGTTCATTGTATGTGACTTGTGCGTGAGAAATTTATATGTTGATTATCATTGTCCCTCAGTTATTTGAGTTATGATATTACTGGGCCCTTTGGTAAAGTGAAATTATATAGCATGCAATATAACTGATGTAGTTATAATTATAATTCACTTAAGAGACCAAGAAAACGAATATAATGCAAAAATGACACGATCCTATTTTGCATATTATTCATAATATCATGAGACAAGGATAGACACAGATCAAGTGGATCGAGTACGTAATGACTATGTCGTTTGGGTGGCTATAATGTAGTGATAGAACCTCTTATAGTCTATAATATAAAATATTTTATATTATTGCCAAGATGACGTAGATCCTCTATAAGGTCACACCAACTGAAGAGAAACAACAAGTGTTTTACATTTTATATGATGTATGATAATACATGTGATAAAATGTTAAAATAATATGTCATGAAAAATGACATGCTTAGACCATAAATAAATTCATGAAAGTATATGAATATTATTGGTATAATGTTGGAGAGCATTATAAGAATAATATAGACATCATATATTATAATAATATATTTCATATTATTAGTTCATGAATTAATTTGTTAAACAAGTTGCAAAATATAATTATAAAAGTTTATGCTAGAACTTTTGTATAAAGGAAGGTGCTGCGTGAAAATTTTAGAAAATAAGGAAATTTATTTTTTCTCCTTATTTAATTTTGATGGCCCGACACACCTCAATTAAATATGGAAATTTCCATTTTGGTTTTCTCTTGAGCAAGGAAAAAGAAAAAAAAAAGGAAAATAAAAGAAATCAATTTCTCTCTCTCCTATTTATTGGGCCGAAATTCATTTCTTTTATATATGTTTTTCTTTGCCAATTATTTTGGGTGTGGTTCTGTTCACTTGCGCAAAAAGAAAAAGAGAAAAAGGGAATTTTCATATTTCATATATTTTTGCATATTAGTTTAGCCACCAAGAAGAAATCAAATAGTTCGTTGATTGAAGATCTAAGGTGGTTGGATCTAAGCTTGAAACTCACCATCGATCTAAGTGTTGGTTGAGTTTGTTGTTTAGGTTCAAGGTGAACCAAGAGAAGAAAACGCGCTGAACGACAACGACGAGAACCGAAAGTTTCCAAGAGACCTAGAGAGAAATCTATTCCTCTCTACCAAGAGATTTGACAATCTCTTTAGGTATAATATTCCTCCTTCTCAAATAAAGTTATTTGATGGTCTTGTTATGCACATGAAATATTTGTTTAAATATTTAATTTCAATCTTGCTTGCTATTGTTGTATAAATAAAGTCCTCTGTGTATCGAGTCAAATAAAAATTTTAAAATTCCGCTTCCTTGACATACACACGAAATCCCAACAGAGACGCCCATCAACCACAACCCCTTTTGATAAGTAGCGGAGGTCATTGATTTCTCGAAGGATTGAGGTAGATAAACATCAATGAGGTTTGGGCGGTTCCGAGGAAGCTTGTCTGAGCCAATGTTACCGCGAGGAAGTAGAGCAGGCTTGAATGTAGGTTGTTGCAGTTTAGGACATAAACTTTCTCCATGGCCCGGTTTGAAGCAACGGGCACAAGCCCTGATTGGAGCTTTGCAAGAAGCTGCAGGATGACCTCTCACCAAGCAAGTATAGCATCTGTTCTTCCATCCAGGTTTGGAGGAATCAGGGATTGGAGAAAGGTAAAGCTTGCCGGTAAGAAAAGGGTCAGTTTCAAAGGCTTTTTTGGTGATAGGATCTGAAGAATACCACTCTATGAATGGCTCAGTTGAGGAGAAAGGGATGGCCATGGCAGTAGGATAAGTAAGGTTAGAAGAGGCAGCAAGGGCAGAAGTGGAGGAGGAAGAGGCAACTTTTATTAGGTCGCAATTTGTAGAAAGCTTGGTGGATGAAAAAGGCAGTAAATCTGGTGGAGATATGGGAAGAGGTTTTGAGAACAAGCGTTGGATGGGACGGATTCGAGGACGAGATTGGCGAGATTGACGAGATTGGTGATTCCAGGGTTTAGTCTTGGTGCGCCTAGTCACGGTTGTCCAGCCATCAGCGGAGGTGGTGAAGGATCGCCTTCCCATCGCCTTTCTCTGTGATCGTTTAAACTATCCGGACTCCTCCGTTCCTCAACGGTGTTATTCAAATATGAATAACTATTTTGTAATTTCCAGTTCGTAAGCCCAGATTTTTAATGCATAACTTTCAATTCCTAATATTGTTACTTTTTGTCTAAGCTATCTGATATGTTTTTCCATCATTTATTTGTTACTATCATGTTATTGTTTATAATAATCATTATTTTATTTTATTTATATCGGGATCAACTTAAATACATAAAATCCAACTTAAATATATAAATTCCAGCAAAAAAAACAAATCAAAAGTCAGAAATGCGAAATTTGAAAGTCAATCTCAAAAATAGAAATGAAAATAATTTACTTTGCTTTATGATCAGAATGGATCTGTGAAAGTCTAGTCTTCGAAATATTCGAAATCCGACTAATTCTTTGATAAATTAGTTGAGAGTCTAATCTTTTAAATTTATATCAGACTATACCGTAGTATGCCACAGTTCTATTTAAATTTTTAGCCCGCAAGTTTATTCTCAAATCACGGTCCGTTATATCAAGGTCCGTTTTCATATAAGTTTTATAAATTTTGGAGTTGATTTGATACTAGATGAAGTGGTCAACAAATGAACGAATCTGGTTTGATTAATTCTAATACGTTCATAATTTAGTCATTTAATCGAGTATCAAATCGATTCTAAATTTTATAAAACTTATATGAAAATGCATCGCCCGTAAAATTAAATAAGATTAACAGTTTGGATTAAGTATATAAATTTTAAAACATTGAAATTTTTAATAAATTTTGTTGGACAGTAGACCGCTGCTGTCCTTTGCAATAGCAGAGGATTTCGGTCCCGTTTGCCAGGTCTAGAAACCGGTGTGATATGCACCATCCAACAAAATAGCATCCAAAGCATCCACCATCACTAGAGGCAACAAAATGGACTTTTTGGGAGCCCAGGCCCTGATTTTTCGCTCGCTGACGTCATCATTTTCGTGCGATGACATCATAAAAAAAATTTCAAAATTTTTTTTTTAAAATTATTTTTTGCACACTGACGTCGTCAAATGGACGGATTTTTGTGTTCAGTTAGATGCGTCAAGGGATGAGTTAAATTAATTATGGCCCTGATCAAAATGTTTTTCATGCGGGATTTCATTTCATTTCATATGATTTTGTTGGATCTAATTATATACAAATTTCAACCAAATGACACCAAATCCATTCATTTTGATCAAGAATTTTCCGACGAAATGAAATGAAATGAAATCCCATGTTAAAAAAATGAAATTTTGATGAGGGCCTGTGTGTTCAATTAGATACTGTGATAATATGAAGTTTTAGATTTTTGTGTTCAGTTAATATCTCAAGGGATTAATTACATGAATTATGTGTTCAATTAGATGCATGTCAAAATTGAATTTCCATATTTTTGTGTTCAGTTAAACACATTAAGGGATGAATTTAAAATGCTTATGTGTTCAGTTAGTTGCATCAGAAATTTGATTTTGCAGTGTTTTGTGTTCAGTTTAACACGTTAAGGGATGAATTTAAAGTGTTTATATGTTCAGTTAGTTCCAGTAGAAACTTAATTGTATTTTGTTTTGTTTGTGTAGGAATTACAGGACAGGGTGAGAAGAGTTGTGCGGAAGGAATCGAAGGAGTTGATAAAGTGTGTTTAGCTTGTAGTGATTAAAATTATGTAGGATTTGTGTCTATTATTAATAGATGTTATTATTATGAGAATTGTTCAGTTTGTTGAAATAATGGATATTATTCTCAATAAATGATCATTGTTTACTTTATTGCATGGTTATTAAAACGTCATATTACGAGCGTATCTAACTGAACACATAAAAATTTTAATTGATCCCTTAAATAGTTTAATTGAACACAAAAATTACGAAATCAAATTTTTGCTGCAACTAACTGAACACATAGAAACTTTAAGTTCATCTCTTAACGTATTTAACTGAACACAAAAAACTAAAATTACATATTATTGGTGCATCTAACTGAACACATACACACTTTTAAATAATCCCTTAAGGTGTTTAACTGAACTCAAAAACTAAAAATCCAAATTATTGGTGTATCTAACTGAACACTTACACACTTTAATTCATCCCTTAAAACATCTAACTGAATCCTTAAAACATCTAACTGAACCCTTAAATCAGTATATTTGATGACGTCAACACCAAAAAAATTTCGGAGATTAGTATAAAAAATTTTGCTGACGTCAGCACGCGGAAATCTGAATTTTTAAGCCCATTTCTGGCTCCCTGGCCTGTTGGATGCTTGGATGTTTTTTTATTGGACGTTGGATGGTGTATATCCCCCCTCTTTTTTAAATAATAATAAAATATTATAAAATATTAATAATAATATTGAAATAATCTAAATTATTTAAATAATAACGCAATTACGGAATCTCGGATTCCGACAGTAATTACGGAATCCCATTTTTTGTAACAAGCTAATTACGGAATCCGGGATTCCGTAATTATACTATTCCTCTCCCACCTCTTTTTTTGTTTTTTTCTGCCGACAGCGGCTTCTGTTTTTTTTTTTTACTTTTGTTTTAGTTTTTAGTTTTTAGTTTTTTTATTGTTAATTTTTTTTAATTTAATATGTATTTTATTTTTTATTTTGTACAGAATTTTGTTTTTCTTTTTTATTTTTTGTTTTTTTGTTGTTAATTTTTTTTAAAATTTCATATGTATTCTATTTTTTTTTGTTTTGTACAAAATTTTATTTTTTGTTTGTTTATGAATTTTGTTTTTGTTTAGGGTTTAGGGTTTTTGATATAAAATATAAAGTAAATTTTCTGAACGAAATTAATGAGTCCTAAATTATATTTTGTATTATAGTTTTAAATTTATCATTTTGTATTTTGCGTTATTTCAATAAAATTTAATTATATTCATGTAAAATATTAGATAAGCCATAAGCCATAATACAATTAACAAAATATTTAAATAGTATATTTAAGTTAAGAAATATTTAAATATTATATTTAAATTAAGAAATATTTAAGTATTATATTTAAATAAGAAATATTTAAATATTATATTAATAAGCCATAAGCCATAATACAATTAACAAATCAACAGTTTGATCACAATTAAATCGACAAAATACAAAGGAAGTTTATTAAAATTACATAAATGTTAACCATAAACATTAAAAATAGTACATTCCACACGTATTACACTTAATTTCTTCGACCTTTTGAAAATATTCTTGCCCCTAGGCGATAAATTCCACCACGTATTCCGGTCTGTGCTCTGCTACTCGATGCCACCTGACTCGTGGGATATCGGGCTGAAGCTGACCGTGGATCTACGCTAATAGAATTTCGACGTGGTTCAATTCCTTCTCTTGCAGGATCAATACGACTCTGCGTCCAAGGATCAATAATAATGGAATTACGGCTTGGTTCAACCTGGTGTCTACAACGGGAAGTTTCACCTTAGTTTTCCGTAGGAGGCGGAGGTCTGTTCCTTGCACCTTTCCGGTCTCCAAGGCTCATTGTCATCTGTCTCGTTTTCTTTACCACACTTCTTAAGGTAATTAATAACTTCAGGGTTTGTCACTCGGAGTTCATCCCACATTTTTTTTAATGCCCTTCTTTTTTCCTTGTTTGCCAACTTTTCTCTAAATTTATGTGGCATACCTTGGTCTTTACCTGACACCGTAAACACATTTTCACATACATGTCGCATGCAATATCGATGCACAGCCAATGAAGGCTTTGCACTCTCTTGCCATCCGTATTGGGGTTGTTTGAACGTGTTCTTTATTCCCCAATGGCGATCGGAAACAACACATAATTTTTTTCCTTCCCCAATAACTTGCCTCCTTAGAAAATTCATAAACCAACCCCAACATTCTTCGTTCTCAGTTCGCACTATTGCAAATGCTAGTGGAAGCAACCGCTGCTCTGGATCATAACCGCAAGCCGCTAACAATTTACCCTTATAACGACCTGACAAGAAAGATGCATCAATGCTAATCACGGGCCTTATATACGGAACTGCCGCGATACATGGCCCAAATGCCCATGCTGCTGCCTCGAACATAGCTTTGTTCGGATCACCTACGCTTTTAAACAACCATTTGATTTGTGTCCCGGGTGTCGTCCTCTGTATAGCCAATAAAAGGCTCAGGAGTTTGTTGTACGAATCTTCCCACGACCCGAAAAGATGTTCGATTGCTTTCTCTCACCCATGCCAAATCTTGTTATAAGTTGGTTGTACATTCGGGTATTCTTTCTCCAATAGTGATTTTACGTCCTCTAATGAAATACCAACATCTCTCTTTATTGCATTTCTGATGCAGTTGGCAATAACCTCAGCCGTAAGATTGTCATGCGTGAATTCTCCGACCCTTCTCACACATGTATGCTTTTGTTTATTCGTTATTATCTTCCCAAATGTACCTTCCATTTCCGTACGGGCATACAAACGCCACTTACAACCATATTCCTTACAGACCACTATATACTTCTTCGGCATACTGACAGTGGCTGTGTGTTGTACATTTAAATGTATTGAGTAATCGTTACAAACTTGTATTAATTGTATTTTTGAGAGAAAAATTGTCCCTTCCGCCAATGGCCCAGATCCATGCGGTTGAGACGGTTGTGGGATGAAATTTCTATACTCAGAAATATCTAGGAATTGCCCAACGGGATGGTAAGTTTCTGTCCTTCCCGTAAGGTAATACTGGTTATCGGGGTTTACATTTCTGTCTCTCTGTGCATCCATACCCTCACCATCGAGACCCGTTGACTCAAATAAGTCGACCTCTTCATCACTCAAGTCCTCACCAGTTGCATAGTCTGATTGAAAACCGGGGCCTCTGTCGTATAAATCATCAAGTCGACTTGTATCCTCTTCATCTTCTTCGTTCTTTTCATCTTGTCCGTCTTCTTGTTCCGCCTCTTCTTCTTGTTGTTGTCGTCCTCGCGTAGTACTACCACCATGTTCCCTACTACTACCACCTTGTTCCCAACCCCCTTCGTCAAGTGTACTAGCACCAGTATCTGTACTAGTAGGGTCCCAAGGATCCTAATCTAATGTAATGGATTGAACTTCTGAATTGATTGCATTTGGTTGTTCTTGTTTTTGTTCTCATAATTTTATTGTTCGTTATAATTTTAATTATAATAACCACCTAATTATTTTAAAAAAATTGTTATAATTACAATTTAAATCAATCTATATAGTCATATATAAAAAAATAGATTAATTACATTTATGCTATCTTAAACCTAATTAACTCTAAAAAAATTGTAGTAATTTACCTTGTGTCGGAAGTAAATCTACATGCAGTTCTAGATCTTCTAGTCTCCTTGTTTGGAAACACTCGTATTGAACATATTGCCATTCATTCTGAGAGTTCACCGGCAAAATCATTTGTTGGAACCTTCCTTCAATAATGACGTTAAAACGAAAAACGATTCTCAAATTGAACTGACCTTGATAATATCCTAATGTGGACAGAATAATTTCTTTAATGGATTCATAATCAGTTTGTGGAGAGGCATCAAAGCAGAAATTGCTTGGTGGATTATACGGAGATTGATTAACGAAAACCATAATTAAATACATTTTTATATGGCCAAGAGATGATTAGAGTGTTTCAAAAGGATTGATGAATTTCAGATTACAATAACGACTAAGTATTTATAGAGCTAATTACGGAGTTTCAGATTCCAATATCAGCAAACAAAATTAATAGTGAATGTCAAATCCATATCACATCAAATAATTCAACGAATTATCGATATTAATATACGACAAATAAACTTTCGGCGGATGAATGTGCATGAAAATAATCTCAAATTTCGTAACTACCTAATTACGGAATTCCAAATTTCATAACAAGCTACTTACCAGTTACGGAATTTGAGATTCCGTAATTGGGAGATTCCCGCTCAAATCAGCAATTTTTAAATGTGCTGGGCTGTTTCGGTGGTTTTGCTGTTTGATTTCGTTGTTTAATATATAATAATCATTAATAATAAATATTTAAATAAATAATAATATTTAATAATTCAAAATAAACAATAATATTAATTAAAAATTCTGGTAATATTTATAATAACTAATAATAGTTATTGTAATATTAATTATTTATTAATAGTTATTGAGGATTAATAATAGTTAATATAATAATAATTAAATTAATCAATAATAAATAATTAATATTTTCTATTAAATTACATATTTATTTATATATATGTTAGCTTATTAAAAATTATATATATGTTTATTCATATTCTTAAAAATTATATTCTGCCCTCTGCAAAAGGACATGCGTGGTCTGAGAAAGTTTAATGCTGGTCATTTGACCTCTGCAAAAGGACATGAGTGGTCTGATAAAGTCCGGAAAAGTATACTGATGCCCATCTGCCCTCTGCAAAAGGACATGCGTGGTCTGAAAAAGCATCACGTCAAATTAATTTTTTATTGTGTGATTCTAAGTCTAAACTTGTCTATAAAAGTACCTTTCGTAAACCAGAATATACAACACCCACTCAATTCTTCTTCCTGAAAAATTCACTATCATGGACAAAAGAAATAGCTCTCACTCTAATAGTGAAGACCCAAATTGGCGAACAGCTACCCGAGATGAATACTTGCCAAATTACCAGCATTCCCCTGCCAATACAAATGAAATACAAAAAGGAGATTACCATGCAAGATGTCGCATATGTTTTCACACTTTCAAATACAATATCCACGAAGATGACGGAATCGAGTTCGAATTAAAAATACACTACCAGTGGCACATTAATGGTGGGGAAGAAACAGACCACGAGGAGCACCTCCAAAGAATGCTGAGGAAACCCAAACCTAAGAATTGTGACTGGTATAAAGATTACTACAAAGAACCGCAACCAATTTCCCAACCTCATTTTGTTGACAACGCTGGTGTGAGTCAGCAACCTAATGCAGCTTTCTGGAACGAAGCCGCTCAATTCGCTGACAACGCTGGTTTGAGTCAGCAACCTGATGCAGCTTTTTGGAACGAAACCGCTCAATTCGCTGACAACGCTGGTGTGAGCCACCAACAACAAAAAGAAGAGGAAGAAGAAAACCCATGGTGGGATGAAATTCTACAATATGCGGACACCCAGAATATCTAAATAATTTGTTTTTAATTAGCAATTTAGTGAGTGGTTTGTTTAAATAGTTTGCTTTGTTCAAGTAGTTTTTTTTTTCATTTCGTGTGTTAAATTATATTGTGGTTTATTAAGTTACTTTTTCTTCTTATGTTATGCGGTTTTTTATTATGAATTATTGTGTCTATTAATTTCGCTCATAAGCGCAGAAAAATTTAGGACTTATTAATTTCGCTCAAAAAATTTACTTTATATTTTATATCAAGTTAAAAAAATTAACAAAAAAAAAACAAAAATAAAATTCATAAAAAAAATAATAAAATTTTGTACCAGAGGGTTGATACTTGATTAAGTGATCAAATTATGAACGTATTAGAATTAATCTGTGATAGTTAACCAGATTCGTTCATTTGTTGACCACTTGATCTAATATCAAATCAACTCTAAATTTTATAAAATTTATATAAAAATGCATTGCCCGTAAAATTGAACAAGATCAACGATTTGAATTCAACATTTTAATTTTAAAATTTTAAAATATTAATTAAAATGCACTTGGCTGTGCCAAACAGCCGGTTTAACCGGCTGTCGAGGATGCCAATCTCTCTCTCATCTTTCTTGAAAATTCAGATCCGCTGCCGCGCGACACATGGTGTAGCGCGGCATGCTGGCCGTCTGATCAAGATCCAATGGACAAGGGAGCCCCGTGCATGTAACCTAGATTGATAGGCCCGTAAAAAATTAACCGTCCGATCAAGATCAGACGGCTCGTACGTGCGCTACACCATTTGTCGCGCAACAGCAAATTCGGATTCCTTTCTTGAAGATCCCTCGATGGACCGGCTAATTAGGCTCCTGTACGGAGATTCTTACCATCGATAGTTTTGCTCCCTCTTTGTCTCTGACAGACTCCTCCAATGGACCGGCTGATGGGTTCCCCATGCGTACGGACGCTGCTGCCTCTTTTGTGATCCCTTCTCTCCTCTTTGCACTTTCTCTCTCCCTCAGTTTCTCGATTGTTCTCCTCTTTCCTTTACCCCGCCATGGCCGCACCGATCTCTCTCTTTCATTTGAGCTAGGGTTTATGTCTCTCTCTCTCGCATCACTGTCGTTCCTAATCTCAGGCGTCGCTTTTACCTGGCGATGCATCGCAACTGCGTTGATGCAAATGGGCAAAAAAGAAACAGCCAGGGAACAAAGAGGTATCGTGTCTCTTCTCCATGCTTTGTCATTCTTCTCTCCTGAAGTTTCTTTTTTGCTGCTTTATCCTTTTTTTTTTTTTTTTTTACTTCACTTGCCGTTGATTGTTGGTTTTTACCGTTCTTTCTTTTTTATTTACATTTCGGTTCTGCTCTTTTTATTCTTATATTGGATTCTAGAGTTTGGTTGCCGATTGGGTTGGTTTTTTCTTCTCATTTCTATGTTTTGCTATTGCAGGACCCTCTTTGTACTTCTTAAACCTGATGGCATGCGGCATCTAAAATTACTTTTTCGGATGATACAATCAACAGTTTGGGTTGCTCTCTCCTCAATCCCTACTTCCTCTAATTAAATCTTTAAATCAGGTGCTGTTGAACCCTTTTCAATTTTTTATTGATGATTAGTTGGGTTTTTTTTTTTATTTTGGTTGGCATTCATTTACTAAACTATTCGTGTGATGCTTCAATTAGGGACTTGATATTATTTTTAAAGCTGAGAAAAATTTATTTGTTAGTTAGCTTCACTTACTCAACAGAAGGTAAACATAATATTTGAGTAATTGATGTTACTTAAAGTTTTTGGTTTCTAAAGTTTGATGTTATTTTAATGCAGAATATCAAAGTTTACCTCTTAACATCTGGCTACTTAAGAGAAGGTACTGCTATGGCTTTTGTTGTGCCATTTATCTATTTTTACTCTTTTTGTTTGATTTTGCAGTTTTTTACTGAATTAGTTTGCAGAGAAAATATATCTCCTTTGGTAGTAAATGGAGAGAGAAAGACATCAGGTTGACTTAGATTAGCCTCCAATTTTGACTGTGGTGGTGTTCTATTAGAGTAGTACAATCTTCTATCGGAGTATCATCTAATTCTCTATAGAATTTCATTATGTTTAACATGTCACTTACAGATAGGGTCAGCATTGTAGATAATTCTAGATTTTAATAGTTGATTGACCAGCAGCATTAGATGTTGTGCATTAGGTTATCAATTAGGTTCAATTGATTTGCATTAGGTTATCAATTAGGTTGCATTAGATTTTATTTATTATTGATAATTCTAAGGCTGAGAGAAAAGACGGATCGGATGAATAATTTTGACATGTTTTTTTTTGCTCCATATGCAGATCTATACAAAACAATGGAAGTGAGAATTGAAGACTGGTGGAGTCCATGAGCTTTGCTTTGATCTAGCTGGTATAATGTTTAAATTTGACTTTTATTTATTTATTTATTTATTTTTTGTGATTAGGTTATCACTTTATTCTTGATTTTTTTGTTGTCGCTATTTCTTTTACTTTTCTTCAGGCGCTTTTGTTGATACTACTTGAGGGCGAATGATATTGAGGACGATAGACAATATTTGGGCTCACACTTTACTTGAGATTCAACGATTGTTCATATACTTTCAACAAAGTGTTTGGTAATTATTTCAGTTTACTCTTAATTTTTATTATCATTGATTATTGAGGATCAATTTTGTAAAAAAGTGTGCGTTCAGCTCACATAGTAGATCAATTTTTATTATCATTGATTATCGAAAGTTAATGATTGACCATTTTAATCATTTTTTCACTTTTTCTTTAGGATGTTGATGGAGCAGTTTAATTCTTTTGGGGAACGGACTCAAACGGTCATCTAATTATTGCTAACGATGTACAAATTATGGAGAAGCACTGTGGAAAATAATATGCACCATTTCCTAAAGGTATACATATTAACCACTTTTACAGTGTTCTAGGAATCTGAATGTGCAAATTTTGCAAGACAAAAGAAATTTACCATTTGCACCTAACTTCTGCAAGTGGGTCTTTTGTATCCCTTTCAGAAAGACACTTGATTTAGGACAATCTCAAGTAGATTAAGTAATTTCAAAAAGACAATTGATTTAAGACAATCTTAAGTAGATTAAGTAGATTAATATAACAATCTGCAAAATTTTACCTAAATCGAGCAATTCTTTTGTCGGTGGTACATGAGTGTGCTGTTCAGAAATTGGTTTCACTCGGCTTTCTTTTCTTTTTAGTTAGATGAAAGCTTATTGATGGTACTGCTAATAGTACGATCAGCAAACTGATGATCATAAAAAGATACATGTTAACTATTGATGCCTCGATCTCTTCTTAAAAGCTCATGATTCTCAGTGAGCGTCGTGCATGCTTATTATTATTTGTTCATTATCAAAGAATCTGATGGGCCTACAAAAAAGTAAATATGTGAAGAACAATTAACTGATTAAGCTGTGTGTTCATTTTATGGACATATATGACCCTCCTAATGATATTTACACTTGGGCATGTCGTCTGTGGAACATCTATTTCATCTGACATGGTTGTAGTAAAAATTCATCATAATATATTAGTCTAATTTTATTTTGGTTTCATCAATTCAATGGACATGGGATTTCTTTCATATTCAATCTGCATGCTTCTTAGTATCAGGTAATTGAACCAGGTGCCAGTAATTGTTGGTTGTTGTTATGGGTCTTTAAGGAAATAATATAATAGAATATATTTAGATTTAAGGAAATCAGATTTAATAGATATTATTTGATTTCAAATATTTTATGTATCTTCCTATTTCTACTTAGATTGAGAATTGATATGTTGCCATATTTTAGAAAGCTCTATATATTGAGCTCAGGATTGTATTAGAATTAAGCAGAAATCAATAAAAATAGTCTTCTCTTTATCTCTATCTCTGTTCTCTCTTTTCTCTCTTCTAAGTCCAACCAAAGCTCGTAACAATTTGGTATCAGAGACCAAAACGATCCAAACTAGTCAAGATGTCCAATGACAAGACCCCACCCTTCGATGTCTTTGTTGCCTTCCAACAGCTTCTCTATGGCCAGAACGAGATCATGCGTCGCCTAACTCTGTTTGAAGATCGTTTGCTCGCCTTAGAGCATCCTCCCAAAACAGATGAGAACCACTGTCCACAATCTCATGCCACCGCTGATTTGGTTACTCCAACTCTACATATGCATGTTTTCACTGTTGATTTGGTTACTTCAACTCAACATATGCACGTTTTCACTGTTGGTCTCTCAAACCCTCTTCGCACCGATGTCGAGTTACACAAACATGCTGATCTGCAATATGCCATGAGCTTAGGTCGCGCTTTCGAGGGTTGCTACCGCATGACCCCTGCCACAAGTATTCTCCTTGAACCTCCTAAAATGATGGGGCTACCATATCAGCGTTCTTTATGTCGCCCCATCTCAGCTGATGTGGCTGAGAGATGTCATAAGGGTTTGTGCTTCAATTGGGATGAGCTATACACAAGGGGCCATAAGCGCAAGCGACTATTAAAGGTCGTGGACAATGATGATCATGAGAATTCATCATTAATGATTACCAATGAAGCACCTAGATAATATTTGCATTTGTTATCCCATTTTTCAGCTCGAGGACGAGCTGATTCTCATGGAAGGGGGAAATGTTACGGGTCTTTAAGGAAATAATATAATAGAATATATTTAGATTTAAGGAAATCAGATTTAATAGATATTATTTGATTTCAAATATTTTATATATCTTTCTATTTCTACTTAGATTGAGAATTGATATGTTGCCATATTTTAGAAAGCTCTATATATTGAGCTCAGGATTGTATTAGAATTAAGCAGAAATCAATAAAAATAGTCTTCTCTTTATCTCTGTTCTCTCTTTTCTCTCTTCTAAGTCCAACCAAAGCTCGTAGCAGTTGTAGAGGCTACAAGTCTACAATACTTGAAACTAAAGTACCAGCTCAATACTTGAAAGTTGAAACTGTATTACAATTCCTCGCTTTAGCTTTTTTTTTATTTAATTAAGTTTTCCTATATGTAGTTTTGCTAATCCTATTGTTGATTTGATAGATTTAATGCTGACGCTATGACTATTATAACGATAAACCTAAGTTTAGGGGGCTGAACGTTAAGACTAAATTTGACGAACATCGTGGGGAGTTTGAGGGACCTAACTGTTATAAAGAAACTTAATTGTGTTGATTCTCTAGCAACAGCTTTTGTTTGTTCTGTGAAATGATCATTTTTGACAATAACTAATGAACTATATTCTATACTTCTAAAACTACATTTTTACAAGCAATATCTCATTTTAGGCTGTGTGCACTTATGGATCCATATTTTTAATTTTTCATCATCTAAAAAATAGTAAGGGCCCAAGAGATTTTTAGTTAAATTCACGTCTCTTTTCAAAAATTTATCGTTTTTTTTAGGACAGTTGCTGAAACTTTCTAAGAGTTCATGTTCCTTTTTACAATAAGTAGTTTATCTTCGTTCTTAAATTTCTATGTTCAATTATCCAGTCAATGAGAATTGGAGGCATTTTTGGAAGATTATGTACATTTTTTTGTTCTCTTACATTCTACAATTCGGCTTCGGTTTTGTTCTGATCACTTTGGTTTCTCCATTATTGTTTTTCTATAGTGCTGATATTGTGCCAGTAGAGGTCAGCACACAATTGCAGAAGATGGCAGCTTGCATAGAAGAAATCTAAAAGTTTATTCGAGGTTTGATATTCCCTATCAGTATGTTTAGGAAAAAATATGTGTGATTTATATTTTAATTGTATACTTTTGGTCATTTGGAGAAAATAACAATTATTGGACTATCATGCTTTATGATATTTGTACTCCTAAAAATTGATATTTTTCATTCAAATTTGCTGAACAGACGGTTTTATTTTCTGTACGTTGCTATGTGACTTTGATATGTCAGTAGGAGGGCTGGAAACTGATAAAAAAACATGCTCTCTTGGCACAGCTAGCTAAAAAAGTACATGCTCTTAGGTTCATCATGTGTCTTATTAGACCTAACTACGCAACTATATTTGCAGAGCTAGCTAAAAAAGAACAGCTAATATTTAGTATTTTCTTTTTGAATAATAGAAATCCAAAAGAGATGCCAAGGGAAGAGACTGAAATTCATATATTGTGGATTCGGCTGGTGTGCTTACTACTAAGAAAGATTGCATCAGCTTTTAGAAGGTCACAACAGTCTAGATTTGTATAATATGTTTGTAAAAAGGAACATGCTTCTGTGCTTCATTTCCTGCCACACAGTCTAGATTTGTTCTAAGAATTCATGTTCCTTTTTACTTCTCTAATCGATAGGCAGCACTGACAAATCACATATCCTTTTATCGTTTTAGTATATTTAATTTGGGGAAGCATTTGGTAGTTAAAAGTTTGTAAGTGCGGTCATTGTCTATATTTGGGTTAGCTTCATCCCTGTTTGCAAATTTAAATAACAACTTTTTTACAATATATTCGTCCATTTAACAATGTAGCCAAAAAGTGTCTTTGTATTATTGATGATGACCCACCAAATATTTATGATATTTTTTATTAGTTATCAGATTTGTTGAGATATACAATAGCAATGTTTATATCTTGCAACGTTTGTGTTGTTTTCTTGGAATTGCATTGTAAATGATAATTTATAATAATATGGGGAAAGCAATTTAGATAAATATAGAAAGAGATCGCCCAACACGAGTATTCTCACTATATTTGTCAATTGATAATATATCATTATATCCAGAAAAATTAAAATTAGATAGCATAAATTTTTAGGAAAAAATAAGAGAGAAAATAAAAAAAAAAGAGATAGTTCGTGCAACGCGCGAAATCCCACTAGTATATATGAAGATTGCATGTACAGCGCTTAGTTCCTACTTCTTGTAGTGGGCCCCTGTATAAGAGACCAAATACCAAATGGCCCATATACCGTCTTAAATCTTGGAACCATGGCCCCAAAACCCTCAAGCCTCAAAATAAAGCCTAAAGGGAGATTTTGTCCGTCAATATTAGCTAGGCCAGCACAGCTGCACAAAAGCAATTAGAACTGTCAATACCGTGCCGTTTTGCACGTTTCCGTTCCGTTCAGTCCAATACGGAACAGAAACGGAAGGAAAATCAGTTTCGTTTTTTAAAATGGAACAGAAATGAAACGGGTGCTGGTAAACGTTTGTGTTCCATTTATCGAAAACTGGACTGAAATCAATGGAAAATGGGCTGAAATTAGTGGAAAATGAAGAACGGAACAGTTAACGAAACGAAAAATTATTTCGTTTTACGAAACAGAACGGAAACAAAACAGAAATCTATTTCGTTAGCTGGAAAGAAACATACTAGTTCCGCTTCCGTTTCGCACGTTTGACACCCCTAGGAGCAATGCATTAAGCTTTTGGAGCTCCCAAAATTTTTTTTTTTTTTGGGGTTTTTTACTTTAAGAATGAAGAGAACAACACGACCAAGGTGACCAGATTACTGGACTTGCCTAGTTAGTATTCATTGATCTAGTCTTGTAGTGTAGTACGTAGATATTCGGCTCTTTTCTTTAAAATTTAACAAGAATTAATTAAACTTTTAGATTAATTAACCGATAATGCTTTAAGGAAATTGTTTTAACTTCCAAACAAAACTAAAGTTTACTGTTTACATATAGTTTTGTGTATTTCAATCACACAATATACAATATTATATATACGTACATCCACTTTGGATGAGGAATACCTGAAAATTATTAGGACAAGTGCATGCAAATTACCACATCGGATCATAATTAATGAGTAAATGACGATATCCCATTTGCTGCTATCTACGCAGTATTGTGGACTTCCATACAATTTCTACAATTAACAATATATAATTTTTATCGTAATTTAATTCTACATATATCAAATCACGTCATTCCGGATCCTAACACTGTTGAGCAACAATGTTAATAACAGTGGCTTTTTTTTTTTTTTTTTTTTTTTTTTGGTCTACGGCGCATGTGTAACGAGTAAATTGAGTTACCTTCTGTATGAATAATACGATCTCCACTTATTTCTTCAAAGTTTTGTACGCTGTAGATCAAAAGACCCGCTGAAGCCGTGAAGCGTGGTCAGTGTTCACGTGAAGCAGCGATTTTTGCCTAGGGGCAGTGATAAAAAAAAAAAAAAAAAAAAAAAGCAGCAATTTTTTGCCTTCTAGTTTACATACTTTTCCAAATAATAACTGAATATGCATCTCTCTTCTGGTTGTATCTCCGTTTGATTCCAAAATTATTACTATTATTTTTTTTCAAATGATAGTTCAAAATTATTTTGATCCACCTTTTTATAATTAGGCTTAATTCTATTTTAACTTGTGTTTTCTAAAGAAAATTTTAATCATCATTCTACATTTCTCTGCCATATTAATCAGAAGTCAAAACGAAATATAAAGAAAAATAAAATAAAAGACTTCCTTAGAAATACGTATAGCAGCCTAGTTATTACAGTACCAAACACCGATCCCACCCCAAAACGTCATTGTATGCCCCTGTAATAAATTCCACAACTCCGTAATTAAGTTCCACATCATCACCTATAATTCAACAGACTTCCTATAAACAATAACAAAAATCTTTGCAGCAGTCCCACACCATGGTACATTGGTACTTACAACTAAAAGTTTATTTAGTTTATGATAACATTTCCGCTTATTATCAATTAAATATTATTTTGTAAATTATTATTTTAACTCAAATTTTAATATTCAATTGGGTAGAATTTTCATGTAAATTATCTAATGGCACAAAATAATTAATTTTGATTATTTTGTAATGATGCAAAATTAATTTTTTTATAACATATCTCAAATTTGAAACTTTTGTAGTTATATATTAAATTTTGGAGCAAGGTTCTAATACCACAATTTAACTTTGAACTTTTATTTGAAAATTTAAAACATTAAAGATCTGAACCAAATCATTGCTCATCTTTCATCTTAATATGAGATGCATTCCCATAAAATTTTAGAGAAAGTTTAATATGCACCATAGTGCATAGGACTTTCTATGCACCGCGGGCTTTTTCGGGGTTATTTTTGTAAATTGACAAATCTAATTTAACCAATCTAATCTACATATTGAAATCTCATAGAAAACCAAATTTTACAATTTTTGAGATTTTATTACTATTTTTTTTATTTTTAAAACATGCTATTATTAGAAACAAACTACTATTTACAACATTCCAAAAATGACAGGTTTTAAAAAATTCGAAAAAAATAGAAATAAAATTTCAAAAATAGTAAAATTTGGTTTGCTATGATATTTCAATATGTAGGTTAGATTGGTTAAATTCGATTTGTCGATTTATAAAAATACCTCTGAAAAAGTCCGCGGTGCATAGAAAGCCCTATACAGTATGGTGCATATTAAACTTTCTCAAAAATGTTATGTTTGGTCGATAATTGATCAAGACGTAAAAAAAAAAATTACTCATTTTAGAATTAATCTATTTATTAAAATATTTATCCTCTCTCGAATCAAGTATCAAATAATCTCAAAAGATTATAAAATTTTATGAAAATATATCTTTTAGTAAATTGAATAAGATCAACAGCTCTAATCAGACACTTAGATTTCAATTTCTTTATGTGATGACGACGAGTAGCGTTTTTCAAAATGACACGGCACGAGCGTATTGGTACAACACGCAGGCATATTGACATGACACACCATGACAATTTATAGAATTAGCACAACACGAGTATGTTGACGTATCATATCAAAATAGTTTGTGTTGTATACCTCACGTGTTTTACGTTAAGGGATGCATATGGTTATTACATATATAAATGTTTGTCCAATGCATCTATCATATGAAATATCTTACACACCAATGAATGACTATGAAATCAATCATACAATCAATACAATATATATATATATTTGAAAAACAGATTTAATATTCAGATAAAATAATCTACTATGAAATACATATGGATTAAAATTAATTAATTGATTTTATGATATTCTCATTGTTTCTCTCATCAAATCTTTAATACCCTTTATACATTTATCGTTTATTTTTAAAGATAAATGTCAGATTTGATAAACTCCCCCCGCCCACCCTAAAAAAAAAAGGGAAAAATGTAAGACCAATGATATGTTCTACATCAACTCAAATTAATTATTATACGCAATCATAAATGATGTAAACCAGTAATATAATTAGATAAGTACTAATTTTGATTTGAAATCTAAAATTTCAATTGTTAAATAATCATGGCCCTCAATATACTTTACATGAATCTATATAAGTCATTTGCAAAACCTGAGAAAATATTAAATTTGCTCGCCGTTTTTTATACAGCCCTTATTTAAAAAGTATATGTTAAATTTAAAACGGTCAATAAAATTATTATATTTTTGCACAACACGAGTATGCCATGAATTCAATATATTTAACATAATTTAATGATAAATTTGTGCTAAACTGAGATTAAATTAAAATTTCATCATTAATAAAATATTTTTGCACCAAAAAAATATTCAATAAAGATACATTTCACAATACATTTATATTAATGGCAAATGCATTGTCATAAATTTTATAATTTTTAGATTCTATTTGGTACTTAATCCATAGGTAGAAAATGTGCAAATCTAGATAACTAAGAAAAATTAATTCTATTATTATTATTTCTTTTTTTGGCAATTCAAGCCCGTAGTCAAATTCTAATATTTTTCGTCATATGGGTGAAGTATCAAATGGACTAAAAAAATTATAAAATTTTAATGCCAACGCATATGTTGCTAATATAAACAAAATCAATGGTTTGGATCAGATGTTTTAATTTTAAAATTTCGATAAAAAAAAGAAGTGTGATATTTGTGACACTCTAAATTAGAAATATAACACGAGTCATTGCACATTAATCATAACATAATATTTTTTATAAAATTTCATCTCCCCCATTTCGGCATCATTAGATCAGAAATTCCATCTTCTACTGAATATTCCATTTAGGTGCTGGAATTTTATATCCGCTCAAAAACTTCCCCAAGAATAATTTCATTTTGGGCTGAAATTAGAAATTAGATTTTGACATATGCATTGGCGCCATACAGATCTCCAATTTTTTCCCTCCATAATTTTTTATTTCCCACCCTCCCTCCTCAGTTCACTTTACGTCACACATGTGGGATCACTACTTATTTTTTTAATCTTCGTTTTTATTTTCGCTTCCTTTCTTTCCTTGTCTTCCTTCTCTTTCCTTTTTTTTTTCCTTTCCCAATTTCTCTTTATTGCTGCAAATTTTTATTATTCTAAACAAATCTCACTTACATAAAGAAAAGATTTTAAAACGATTAAGAAATATTTGCTTGGAAATAATGATATTTTATTGAAATTGTTATATCTCGTCCCAACTTAAGAACGAAAATTTAATTTAAATAATTAATTAACCAATTAAATAAATATAACTTAACTTAAAATCATTAAAGTCTAATAATTGTTGGAATTTACCCGTAAAATGTTACAAAATTATAGCGATAATAAGAACATTAGATTCAAAAAATAAAAGAAACTAAGTGATAAGATTAAATTTGTAATGAGAATAATAACTAAATATGATAATGAACAAAAAAAATAAAATTAGAGTAAATATATTCATAGATATTTTATTTGAGACCGTGGACTGTTAATGTCATTTTTGAGAAACCTTTTTACCTTGAATAGATTGGAATTTTTTCCTACTAATCCTAAAAATAATTTGAAATTTCACTTCAATACTAAGCGCACCTAATATTTTACTGAAGTGTTCTAAACTAGACCGCCACTTCAGTTGGGGGCCTGAGTTTGCCATCTGGACGCGCCACACAGGACGCCACCTCAGCAAGGTGCGAAAATTTGAATTTTTATCTTCCTTGGCTGCTAACTTAGGAAGGTTCAAAACAATTTCATTACACAATGCACATTTACATATCCATTTTCATATACTAAAATTCTAAAAATTTTTGGACAAGCCGTTATTTCACAATAAATTACACAAAATACCTAGATAGTTCATTTTCAGATGAAAAAGCTGTACCGGATAATAAAAGTTTGGCTCTAGAAAACCAAAAATGATGGTTCAAAACAATCTCAAAAACTTACACAATGTAAATTGGCATATATATATATATATATATATATATATATATATATATATATATATATATTTTGATATACTAAAATTTCAAAATTTTTGGACAAGCCATTTTATCAAAATAAATTGCACAAAATATCAAGATAGTTAATTTTTAGACGAAAAAACTATACTGGGAACCAAATGTTGGGCACTAGAAAATCGAGAAGGAGGGATAAAAAAATATCAAAATATTATACAATTCGCAATGGCATACATATTTTCATATACTAAAATTTCAAATTTTTTGGACAAGCCATTTTGTCACAATAAATTGCACAATACAGCAAGATATGCTAAAAGTTCTTTTAATAGTCTTAAAAGATTTTTAATTAGTAAAAAATACTATAAAAGTTCTATTTAATAATGAAAGATATATATATCAAGAATTTAAAATGATGTATTTTACTCATACGATACTCGATATATACCATGAAAGTTCTACTTTTGTAAATAATTGTTAGAATTTTATTTCTTTACTTGATACATTCTGATAAAATTTAATCGCTAAATAAAAAAGTTATTAATTAATATGATTGAATTTATAATATAAAGGAATTGTGCTAAAAGAATGAACAATATTAATTTTAATTGTGTCACATCGTATGATGTTGAAACTGTTAGATTTAAGTCCTAGAAGCCAATCATTTGATGGCTATATGTTTAGTTTATGTTATTGATGATATTTGATCATTTGTTCTTTGAGTTTATTATTGACAGATCATTCAGGTTGAGGATTTCAATTGTGGATCTCTGTGTTTTATTTTAATTAAATGACAATAATAAATCTAAAGTGTCCATAATCTTGATAATTAACCAAAAATATTATCATAAAAGATTAGTATGTAAGTTAAGTGATGATTAAGTTTTACAAATCATAAGTAAAGAGTAACCAACTTAATTGCATATGCGTATGTTACTGGAACATAGAACATGACTTGACCCAATAAAATAAATATATGGATTGTGTTATGTGTCAATATTTATTTCATATGAGTTTGATTCTAAGTTTGAGATGGTTCAGCTTTTCCACATGAGGATATGTTCGATAAATATTGTCTAACGCTGATTCCTGATAAAGACTGCTATATGGACTCTATTAAAATTTTCTTGAATCGTGCGAGAAAAAGTTGTTCATCAAGACAATCATACGTCTCTAGACTTTAACGAGTGATGATATCTTTTGGGCCCTTTTGATTTAGTTGGATTCACAAATTAAGAATTGAGCTCAGTCAAAATGACATAAGTAGCATTTATAAAAGCTATATATCTAACATTGGCAAAATAAAGAATATGATCCAAATCTTATTTATTCAAAAAGATTGGATTATACATAGTAATTACACATATAAGGTGCAAATGATGCAATTTTGAGTATCATTTGAACATTTCAATCGTTTTTGGATTCATTCTTAGTCATCTCATCACAATAATCTAAATTTAAACAGTTTATACTATCTAGAATATGATTCATATCTTAGTTATTAAAAAACATTGGATTATACATATTGATTACGCATATAAAGTGCAAATAATGCAATTCTTGAGTATCATTTGAGCATTTCAATCATTTCTGGATTCATTCTAAATCATTTCATCACAATAATCTACATTTAAACTCTTTATACTGTCTGGAATATGATTTGTATCTTATTTATTAAAAAAGATTGGATTATACATAATAATTACGCATATAAAGTGCAAATAATGTAATTCTAAGTATCATTTGAGCAATTCAATCATTTCTGGATTCATTCTAACTCATTTCATCACAATAATCTACATTTAAACTCTTTACGCTGTCAAGTTTATTATTAACATCTTATTTATTCGTGAATATTGGATTATACATTGTAATTACGTTATAAATTGCAAATAATGCAATTCTGAGTATCATTTGAGTATTTCAATCGTTTTTTGATTCATTATAATTCATTTCATCAAAATAATCTAAATTTAAACTCTCTACACTATCTAGAATATGATTCATATAATATTTATTCAAAATGATTGGATTATACCTAGTAATTATGCATATAAAGTGCAAATAATGCAATTCTGAGTATCATTTGAGCATTTCAATTGTTTCTGGATTCATTCTAAGTCATTTCATCACAATAATATATATTTAAACTCTTTACACTGTCTAGAATATGTTTTAGATCTTATTTATTCAAAAACATTGGATTATACATGGCAATTACGCATATAATGTGTAAATAATGCAATTCTGATTATGATATGAGCATTTTAATCATTTCTACATGCATTCTAAGTCATTTCATAACAATAATCTACATTTAAACTCTTTATACTGACTGGAAATAAGATTCATATCTTATTTATTCAAAAAGATTGGATTATATATAGTAATCACGCATATAAAGTGGAAATAATGTCTGAGTATTATTTGAGAATTTCAATCGTTTCTAGATTCATTCCAAGTCATTTCATCACAATAATCTACATTTAAACACTTCAAACTATCTAGAATATGATTCTTGTCTTATTATTCAAAAAGATTGGATTATACAAAGTAATTACGCAAATAAAGCGCAAATAATGCATTTCTCCGTATCATTTGAGCATTTCAATCATTTATGGATTCATTCTAAGTTATTTCATCACAATAATCTACATTTAAACTCTTAACACTGTATGCAATATGATCCATATCTTATTTACTCAAAAAGATTGGATTATACATAATAATTACGCATATTAAGTGGAACCAATGCAATTTTGAGTATCATTTAAATATTTCAAATATTTCTGGATTTATTCTAAGTCATTTCATCACAATAATCTACAATTTAACTCTTCGTACTGTCCAGAATATGAATCATATCTTATTTATTCAAAAATGTTGGATTATACATAATAATTACGCATATAAAATGCAAATAATGTAATTCTGAGTACCATTTGAGCATTTCAGTCGTTTTTATATTCATTCTAAGTCATTTCATCACAATAATCTACATTTAAACTCTTTACACTTTATAGAATATGATTCATATCTTATTTATTTAAAAATATTGGATTATACATAGTAATTACGCATATAAATTTAAATTCATTCTTTTTGGATTCATTCTAAGTCATTTCATCACAAAAATCTACATTTAAACTCTTTACACTATCTAGAATATAATTCATATCTTGTTTATTCAAAAATATTGGATTATACATAGTAATTATGCATATAAAGTGCAAATAATGCAATTCTGAGTATCATTTGAGCATTTCAATCGTTTTTAGATTCATTCTAAGTCATTTCATCACAATAATCTACATTTACACTCTTTACACTCTCTAGAATATGATTAATATCTTATTTATTCAAAAAGATTGGATTATACATAGTAATTACTCATATAAATTGCAAATAATACAATTCTGAGTATCATTTGAGCATTTCAATCGTTTCTGGATGCATTATAAGTCATTTCATCACAATAATCTACATTTAAACTTTTTACACCGTTTATAATGTGATTTATATCTTATTTATTCAAAATATTAGATTATACATAGTAATTATGCATATAAATTGCAATTAATGCAATTCTGAGTATCATTTGAGCAGTTCAATCGTAGTTGGATTCATTCAAAATCATTTCACCACTATAATCAACATTTGAACTCTTTACACTTTTTAGAACATTATTCATATTTTATTTATTAAAATTATTGGATTATATATAGTAATTACGCATATAAATTGTAATTATTGCAATTCTGAGTATCATTTGAGCATTTCAATCGTAGCTGGATTCATTCAAAGTCATTTCACCACAATAATCATCATTTAGACTATTTAAACTTTTTAGTACATTATTCTTATCTTATTTGTTCAAAAGATTGGATTACACATAGTAATTACGCATATATATTGCAAATAATGCATTTCTGTGTATTATTTGAGCATTTCAATTATTTTTGGATTCATTCTAAGTCATTTCGTCATAATAATCTACATTTAATCTCTTTACACTTTCTAGAATATGATTCATATCATATATATTCAATAGGAATGGATCATACATAGTAATTACGCATATAAAGTACAAATAATGCAATTCTGAGTATCATTTGAGCATTTCAATCGTTTCTGGATTCATTCTAAGTCATTTCATCACAATAATCTACATTTGATCTATTTGGACTTTCTAGAATATGATTCATATCTAATTAATTCAAAAAGATTGGATTATGCATAGTAATTATGCTATAAATTGCAAATAATGCAATTCTGAGTATCTTTTGAGCATTTCAATCGTTTTTGGATTAATTCTAAGTCATTTCAACACAATAATCTACATTTATTCCCTTTACATACTCTAGAATATGATTCATATCTTATTTCTTCGAAAATATTGGATTATACATTGTAATTACGCATATAAAGTGCAAATAATGCAATTCTGAGTATCGTTCGAGCATTTAAATTATTTCTGGATTCATTCTAAGTCATTTCATCCGAATAATCTACATTTAAACTCCCTACATTATTTAGAATATGATTCACATCTTATTTATTCAGGAAGATTGGTTTATAGAAAGTAATTACGTTATAAAGTGTAAACAATACAATTCTGAGTATCATTTGAGCATTTCAATCGTTTTTGGATCCAATCTAAGTCATTTCTTCACAATAATCTTCATTTATACTCTTTACCCTCTCTTGAATATGATTAAGGTCTTATTTATTAAAAAAATATTGGATTATATATTGTAATTAAACATATAAAGTGGAAATAATGCAATTCTGAGTATCATTTGAGCATTTCAATTGTTTCTGGATTCATTCTAAGTCATTTCATCGCAATAATCTATTTTTAAACTTTTTACAATGTTCAGAATATGATTCACATCTTATTTATTCAAAAAGATTGGATTATACATAGTAGTTACGTCTATAAATAGCAAATAATGCAATTCTGAGTATCATTTGAGCATTTCAATCAATGCTGGATTCATTCAAATTCATTCCATCACAATAAGCCACATTTAAACTCTTAATTCTTTTTAGAACATGATTTATTTCAAAATATAGGATAATACAAAGTAATTACGCATATATATTGCAAATTATCCAATTCCGAGTATTATTTGAGCATTTCAATCGTTTTTTGATTCATTCTAAGTTATTTCATCACAATAATCTATATTTAATCTCTTCCCACATTCTAGAATATGATTCATACTTGATTTATTCAAAAAGATTGGATTATATATATTAAATACGCATATAAATTGAAATAATGCAATTCTGAGTATTATTTGAGCATTCATTCGTTTCTTGATTTATTCTAAGTCATTTCATCACAATAATCTACATTTAAGCTCTTTACACTGTCTATAATATGATTCATATCTTATTTATTCAAAAATATTGTATTATAAATAGTAATTACGCATATAAATTGCAAATAATGCAATTCTGAGTATTATTTGAGCATTTCAATCGTTTTTGTATTCATTCTAAGTCATTTCATCACAATAATCTACATTTAATCTCTTTGCACTTTCTAGAATATGATTCATGTCTTATATATTCAATAAGAATGGATTATACATAGTAATTACGTTATAAAGTGCAAATAATGCAATTCTGAGTGTCATTTGAGTATTTTAATCGTTTCTGGATTCATTCCAAATCATTTCATCACAATAATCTACATTTAATGTCTTTACACTTTTTTGGAATATGATTCATATATGATTTATTAAAAAAGATTGGATTATACTTAGTAATTACGTCATGAAGTGCAAATAAAGTAATTCTGAGTATCTTTGGACCATTTCAATCGTTTTTTGAAATATTCTAAGTTAGTTCATCACAATAATCTACATTTACGCTCTTTACATTCTCTAGAATATGATTCATATCTTATTTCTTCAAAAACACTGGATTATACATAGTAATTACACCTATAAAGTGCAAATAATGCAATTATGAGTATCATTGGAGCATTTCAATCGTTTCTGGATTCATTCTAAGTTATTTCATCAAAATAATCTACATTTAATCTCATTACACTTTCAATAATATGATTCATATCTGATTAATTCAAAAAGATTGGATTATACATAGTAATTACGTTATAAAGTGAAAAGAATGCAATTCTGAGTATCTTTTGAGCATTTCAATAATTTTTGGATACATTCTAAGTCATTTCATCACAATAATCCACATTTATTTTCTTTACTCTGTCTAGAATATGATTAACATCATTTTTATTTAAAAAGATGGGATTATACATAGTAATTACGCATATAAAATAATGCAATTCTGAGTATCATTCGAGCATTTCAATTGTTTCCGGATACATTCCAAGTCATTTCATCGAAATAATCTACATTTAAACAATTTACACTCTTTAGAATATGATTCATATCTTGTTTATTCAAAAAGATTGGATTATACATAGTAGTTAAGCCTATATAGTGCAAATAATGCAATTTTGAGTATCATATGAGCATTTCAATCGTTGTTGGATTCATTCAAAGTCATTTAATCACAATAATCAACATTTAAACTCTTTACACTCTTTATAACATTATTCATTTCTTATTTGTTCAAAAATATTGGATTATATATAGTAATTGCACATATAAATTGCAAATAATGCAATTCTGAGTATTATTTGAGCATTTCAATCGTTTTTGGATTCATTCAAATTAATTTCATCAGAATAATCATCATTTAATCTCTTTACGCTTTCTAGAATATGATTCATATCTGATTTATTCAGAAATATTGGATTATACATAGTAATTCCGCATATAAAGTGAAAATAATGCTATTCTGAGTATCATTTCAGCATTTCAATCGTTTCTGGATTCATTCTAAGTTATTTCATCACAATAATATACATTTATAGTCTTTACACTCTCTAGAATATGCTTAATATCTTATTTATTTAAAAAATATTGGATTATATATAGTAATTATGCATATAAAGTGCAAATAATGCAATTCTGAGTAATTTGAGCCTTTGAATTGTATCTGGATTCATTCTAAGTCATTTTCTCACAATAATCTACATTTAAACTCTTTACACTCTCTAGAATATGATTCATATCATATTTATTCAAAAAATTATATTATGCATAGTAATTACACATATAAACTGCAAATAATGCAATTCTGACAATTATTTGAGCATTTCAATCATTTCTAGACTCATTATAAGTCATTTCGTCACAGTAATCTATATTTAGACTCCTCATAATGTCTAAAATATAATTCACATCTTATTTATTCAAAAAGATTGGATTATACATAGTAGTTACGCCTATAAAGTGCAAATAATGCAATTCTGAGTATCATTTAAGCATTTCAATTGTTGCTGGATTCATTCCAAGTCATTCCATCACAATAATCAACATTTAAACACTTTATACTTTTTATAACATGATTCATATCTTATTTATTTCAAAATATTGGATTATACATAGTAATTACGCATATAAATTGCAAATAATGCAATTCTAAGTATTATTTGAGCATTTCAATCATTTTTTCCTTTATTCAAAGTAATTTCATCACAACTACATTTAATCTCTTTCCATTCTAGAATATGATTTATATTTGATTTATTTAAAATGATTGGATTATACATAGTAAATACGCATATAAAGTGCAAATAATGCAATTATGAGTATTATTCGAGCATTTCAATCGTTTCTAGATTCATTCTAAGTCATTTCATCACAATAATGTACATTTAATCTGTTTACACTGTCTAGAATATGATTCATATCTTATTTATTCAAAAAATAGTATTATGCATAGTAATTACGCATATAAACTATATATAATGCTATTCTGAATATTATTTGATCATTTCAATCATTTCTGGATTCATTGTAAGTCATTTCGTCACAATAACCTACATTTAGACTCTTCATACTGTCTACAATATGATTCATATCTTATTTATTCAATAAGATTGCATTATATATAATAATTACGCATATAAAGTGCACACAATGCAATTTTGAGTATCATTTGAACATTTCAATCGTTTCTGGATTCATTCTAAGTCATATAATCACAATAATCTACATTTAATCTCTCAACACTTTTCTAGAATATGATTCATATCTGATTTATTCAAAAAGATTGGATTATACATAATATTTACATTATAAAGTTCAAATAAAGCAATTCTGAGTTTCTTTTGAGCATTTCAATCGTTTTTGGATTCATTCTAAGTTAGTTCCTCACAATATTATACATTTAGACATTTCATACTGTCTAGAATATGATTCATATCTTATTTATTCAATAATATTGGATTATACATAGTAACTACGCATATAATGTGCAAATAATGCAATTCTGAGTGTCATTTGAGTATTTCAATCGTTTCTGGATTAATTCTAAATCATTTCATCACAATAATCTACATTTAATATCTTTACACTTTTCTGGAATATGATTCATATATGATTTATTCAAAAAGATTGGATTATACATAGTAAATACGTTATGAAGTGCAAATAAAGTAATTCTGAGTATCTTTGGAGCATTTCAATTGTTTTTTGTTATATTCTAAGTTAGTTCATCACAATAATCTACATTTATGCTCTTTACATTCTCTAGAATATGATTCATATCTTATTTCTTCAAAAAGACTGGATTATACATAGTAATTACTCCTATAAAGTGCAAGTAATGCAATTATGAGTATCATTGGAGCATTTCAATCGTTTCTGGATTCATTCTAAGTCATTTCATCACAATAATCTACATTTAATCTCTTTACACTTTCAATAATATGATTCATATCTGATTAATTCAAAAAGATTGGATTATACATAGTAATTACGCTAGAAACTGAAAAGAATGCAATTCTGAGTATCTTCCGAGCTTTTCAATCATTTTTGGATTCATCCTAAGTCATTTCATCACAATAATACACATTTATTTTCTTTACGCTGTCTAGAATATGATTAACATCATTTTTATTTAAAAAAATGGGATTATACATAGTAATTACGCATATAAATTGCAAATAATGCAATTCTGAGTATCATTCGAGCATTTCAATTGTTTCCGGATACATTCCAAGTCATTTCATCGAAATAATCTACATTTAAACTCTCTACACTGTTTAGAATATGATTCACATCTTATTTATTCAAGAAGATTGGTTTATACATAGTAATTACGTTATAAAGTGTAAATAATACAATTCTGAGTATGATTTGAGCATTTCAATCGTTTTTGGATTCATTATAAGTCATTTCATAACAACAATCTACATTTATACTCTTTACACTCATTAGAATATGATTAATATCTTATTTATTGAAAAAATTTGGATAATACATAGTAGTTACGCATATAAAGTGCAAATAATACAATTCTGAGTATCATTCGAGCATTTCAATTGTTTCTGGATTCTTTCTAATTCATTTCATCACAATAATGTACATTTGAAATATCTACACTGTGTAGAATATGATTCATATCTTATTTACTCAAAACGAATTGAATATACATAGTAGTTAGGCATATAAAGTGAAAATAATGCAATTCTGAGTATCATTTGAGCATTTTAATCGTTGCTGGATTCATTCAAAGTTATTTCATCACAATAATCAACATTTAAACTCTTTACACTTTTTAGAACATTTTTCACATCTTATTTATTCAACAATATTGGATTATACATAGTAATTTCGCACATAAATTGCAAATAATGCAATTCTGAGTATCATTTGAGCATTTCAATCGTTTTTGGATTCACTCTAAGTCATTTCATCACAATAATCTACATTTAAACTCTTTACACTCTTTAGAATATGATTCATATCTTGTTTATTCAAAAAGATTGGATTATACATAGTAGTTAAGCCTATATAGTGCAAATAATGTAATTTTGAGTATCATTTGAGCATTTAAATCGTTGTTGGATTCATTCAAAGTCATTTAATCACAATAATCAACATTTAAATTCTTTACACTCTTTAAAACATTATTCGTAGCATATTTGTTCAAAAATATTGGATTATATATAGTAATTGCGCATATAAATTGCAAATAATGCAATTCTGAGTATTATTTGAGCATTTAAATCGTTTTTGGATTCATTCTAATTAATTTCATCAGAATAATCTTCATTTAATCTCATTACGCTTTCTAGAATATAATTCATATATGATTTACTCAAAAATATTGGATTATACATAGTAATTCCGCATATAAAGTGCAAATAATGCTATTCTGAGTATCATTCGAGCATTTCAATCGTTTCTGGATTCATTCTAAGTTATTTCATCACAATAATCTACATTTATACTCTTTACACTCTCTAGAATATGCTTAATATCTTATTTATTCAAAAAATATTGTATTATATATAGTAATTACGCATATAAAGTGTAAATAATGTAATTCTGAGTAATTTGAGCCTTTGAATTGTATCTGGATTCATTCTAAGTCATTTTATCACAATAATCTACATTTAAACTCTTTACACTCTCTAGAATATGATTCATATCGTATTTATTCAAAAAATTGTATTATGCATAGTAATTACACATATAAACTGCAAATAATGCAATTCTGACTATTATTTGAGCATTTCAATCATTTCTAGACTCATTATAAGTCATTTCGTTACAATAATCTACATTTAGACTCCTCATAATGTCTAAAATATGATTCACATCTTATTTATTAAAAAAGATTGGATTATACATAGTAGTTACACCTATAAAGTGCAAATAATGCAATTCTGAGTTATCATTTAAGCATTTCAATTGTTGCTGGATTCATTCCAAGTCATTCCATCACAATAATCAACATTTAAACTCTTTATACTTTTTATAACATGATTCATATCTTATTTATTTCAAAATATTGGATTATAGATAGTAATTACGCATATAAATTACAAATAATGCAATTCTAAGTATTATTTGAGCATTTCAATCATTTTTTCCTTTATTCAAAGTAATTTCATCACAACTACATTTAATCTCTTTCCATTCTAGAATATGATTTATATTTGATTTATTCAAAATGATTGGATTATACATAGTAAATACGCATATAAAGTGCAAATAATGCAATTATGAGTATTATTCGAGCATTTCAATCGTTTCTAGATTCATTCTAAGTCATTTCATCACAATAATGTACATTTAATCTGTTTACACTGTCTAGAATATGATTCATATCTTATTTATTCAAAAAATATTATTATGCATAGTAATTACGCATATAAACTATATATAATGCTATTCTGAATATTATTTGATCATTTCAATCATTTCTGGATTCATTGTAAGTCATTTCGTCACAATAACCTACATTTAGACTCTTCATACTGTCTACAATATGATTCATATCTTATTTATTCAATAAGATTGCATTATATATAATAATTACGCATATAAAGTGCACACAATGCAATTTTGAGTATCATTTGAACATTTCAATCGTTTCTGGATTCATTCTAAGTCATATAATCACAATAATCTACATTTAATCTCTCAACACTTTTCTAGAATATGATTCATATCTGATTTATTCAAAAAGATTGGATTATACATAATAATTACATTATAAAGTTCAAATAAAGCAATTCTGAGTTTCTTTTGAGCATTTCAATCGTTTTTGGATTCATTCTAAGTTAGTTCCTCACAATATTATACATTTAGACATTTCATACTGTCTAGAATATGATTCATATCTTATTTATTCAATAATATTGGATTATACATAGTAACTACGCATATAATGTGCAAATAATGCAATTCTGAGTGTCATTTGAGTATTTCAATCGTTTCTGGATTAATTCTAAATCATTTCATCACAATAATCTACATTTAATCTCTTTACACTTTTCTGGAATATGATTCATATATGATTTATTCAAAAAGATTGGATTATACATAGTAAATACGTTATGAAGTGCAAATAAAGTAATTCTGAGTATCTTTGGAGCATTTCAATTGTTTTTTGTTATATTCTAAGTTAGTTCATCACAATAATCTACATTTATGCTCTTTACATTCTCTAGAATATGATTCATATCTTATTTCTTCAAAAAGACTGGATTATACATAGTAATTACTCCTATAAAGTGCAAGTAATGCAATTATGAGTATCATTGGAGCATTTCAATCGTTTCTGGATTCATTCTAAGTCATTTCATCACAATAATCTACATTTAATCTCTTTACACTTTCAATAATATGATTCATATCTGATTAATTCAAAAAGATTGGATTATACATAGTAATTACGCTAGAAACTGAAAAGAATGCAATTCTGAGTATCTTCCGAGCTTTTCAATCATTTTTGGATTCATCCTAAGTCATTTCATCACAATAATACACATTTATTTTCTTTACGCTGTCTAGAATATGATTAACATCATTTTTATTTAAAAAAAAGGGATTATACATAGTAATTACGCATATAAATTGCAAATAATGCAATTCTGAGTATCATTCGAGCATTTCAATTGTTTCCGGATACATTCCAAGTCATTTCATCGAAATAATCTACATTTAAACTCTCTACACTGTTTAGAATATGATTCACATCTTATTTATTCAAGAAGATTGGTTTATACATAGTAATTACGTTATAAAGTGTAAATAATACAATTCTGAGTATGATTTGAGCATTTCAATCGTTTTTGGATTCATTATAAGTCATTTCATAACAACAATCTACATTTATACTCTTTACACTCATTAGAATATGATTAATATCTTATTTATTGAAAAAATTTGGATAATACATAGTAGTTACGCATATAAAGTGCAAATAATACAATTCTGAGTATCATTCGAGCATTTCAATTGTTTCTGGATTCTTTCTAATTCATTTCATCACAATAATGTACATTTGAAATATCTACACTGTGTAGAATATGATTCATATCTTATTTACTCAAAACGAATTGAATATACATAGTAGTTAGGCATATAAAGTGAAAATAATGCAATTCTGAGTATCATTTGAGCATTTTAATCGTTGCTGGATTCATTCAAAGTTATTTCATCACAATAATCAACATTTAAACTCTTTACACTTTTTAGAACATTTTTCACATCTTATTTATTCAACAATATTGGATTATACATAGTAATTTCGCACATAAATTGCAAATAATGCAATTCTGAGTATCATTTGAGCATTTCAATCGTTTTTGGATTCACTCTAAGTCATTTCATCACAATAATCTACATTTAAACTCTTTACACTCTTTAGAATATGATTCATATCTTGTTTATTCAAAAAGATTGGATTATACATAGTAGTTAAGCCTATATAGTGCAAATAATGTAATTTTGAGTATCATTTGAGCATTTAAATCGTTGTTGGATTCATTCAAAGTCATTTAATCACAATAATCAACATTTAAATTCTTTACACTCTTTAAAACATTATTCGTAGCATATTTGTTCAAAAATATTGGATTATATATAGTAATTGCGCATATAAATTGCAAATAATGCAATTCTGAGTATTATTTGAGCATTTAAATCGTTTTTGGATTCATTCTAATTAATTTCATCAGAATAATCTTCATTTAATCTCTTTACGCTTTCTAGAATATAATTCATATATGATTTACTCAAAAATATTGGATTATACATAGTAATTCCGCATATAAAGTGCAAATAATGCTATTCTGAGTATCATTCGAGCATTTCAATCGTTTCTGGATTCATTCTAAGTTATTTCATCACAATAATCTACATTTATACTCTTTACACTCTCTAGAATATGCTTAATATCTTATTTATTCAAAAAATATTGTATTATATATAGTAATTACGCATATAAAGTGTAAATAATGTAATTCTGAGTAATTTGAGCCTTTGAATTGTATCTGGATTCATTCTAAGTCATTTTATCACAATAATCTACATTTAAACTCTTTACACTCTCTAGAATATGATTCATATCGTATTTATTCAAAAAATTGTATTATGCATAGTAATTACACATATAAACTGCAAATAATGCAATTCTGACTATTATTTGAGCATTTCAATCATTTCTAGACTCATTATAAGTCATTTCGTTACAATAATCTACATTTAGACTCCTCATAATGTCTAAAATATGATTCACATCTTATTTATTAAAAAAGATTGGATTATACATAGTAGTTACACCTATAAAGTGCAAATAATGCAATTCTGAGTTATCATTTAAGCATTTCAATTGTTGCTGGATTCATTCCAAGTCATTCCATCACAATAATCAACATTTAAACTCTTTATACTTTTTATAACATGATTCATATCTTATTTATTTCAAAATATTGGATTATAGATAGTAATTACGCATATAAATTACAAATAATGCAATTCTAAGTATTATTTGAGCATTTCAATCATTTTTTCCTTTATTCAAAGTAATTTCATCACAACTACATTTAATCTCTTTCCATTCTAGAATATGATTTATATTTGATTTATTCAAAATGATTGGATTATACATAGTAAATACGCATATAAAGTGCAAATAATGCAATTATGAGTATTATTCGAGCATTTCAATCGTTTCTAGATTCATTCTAAGTCATTTCATCACAATAATGTACATTTAATCTGTTTACACTGTCTAGAATATGATTCATATCTTATTTATTCAAAAAATATTATTATGCATAGTAATTACGCATATAAACTATATATAATGCTATTCTGAATATTATTTGATCATTTCAATCATTTCTGGATTCATTGTAAGTCATTTCGTCACAATAACCTACATTTAGACTCTTCATACTGTCTACAATATGATTCATATCTTATTTATTCAATAAGATTGCATTATATATAATAATTACGCATATAAAGTGCACACAATGCAATTTTGAGTATCATTTGAACATTTCAATCGTTTCTGGATTCATTCTAAGTCATATAATCACAATAATCTACATTTAATCTCTCAACACTTTTCTAGAATATGATTCATATCTGATTTATTCAAAAAGATTGGATTATACATAATAATTACATTATAAAGTTCAAATAAAGCAATTCTGAGTTTCTTTTGAGCATTTCAATCGTTTTTGGATTCATTCTAAGTTAGTTCCTCACAATATTATACATTTAGACATTTCATACTGTCTAGAATATGATTCATATCTTATTTATTCAATAATATTGGATTATACATAGTAACTACGCATATAATGTGCAAATAATGCAATTCTGAGTGTCATTTGAGTATTTCAATCGTTTCTGGATTAATTCTAAATCATTTCATCACAATAATCTACATTTAATCTCTTTACACTTTTCTGGAATATGATTCATATATGATTTATTCAAAAAGATTGGATTATACATAGTAAATACGTTATGAAGTGCAAATAAAGTAATTCTGAGTATCTTTGGAGCATTTCAATTGTTTTTTGTTATATTCTAAGTTAGTTCATCACAATAATCTACATTTATGCTCTTTACATTCTCTAGAATATGATTCATATCTTATTTCTTCAAAAAGACTGGATTATACATAGTAATTACTCCTATAAAGTGCAAGTAATGCAATTATGAGTATCATTGGAGCATTTCAATCGTTTCTGGATTCATTCTAAGTCATTTCATCACAATAATCTACATTTAATCTCTTTACACTTTCAATAATATGATTCATATCTGATTAATTCAAAAAGATTGGATTATACATAGTAATTACGCTAGAAACTGAAAAGAATGCAATTCTGAGTATCTTCCGAGCTTTTCAATCATTTTTGGATTCATCCTAAGTCATTTCATCACAATAATACACATTTATTTTCTTTACGCTGTCTAGAATATGATTAACATCATTTTTATTTAAAAAAATGGGATTATACATAGTAATTACGCATATAAATTGCAAATAATGCAATTCTGAGTATCATTCGAGCATTTCAATTGTTTCCGGATACATTCCAAGTCATTTCATCGAAATAATCTACATTTAAACTCTCTACACTGTTTAGAATATGATTCACATCTTATTTATTCAAGTAGATTGGTTTATACATAGTAATTACGTTATAAAGTGTAAATAATACAATTCTGAGTATGATTTGAGCATTTCAATCGTTTTTGGATTCATTATAAGTCATTTCATAACAACAATCTACATTTATACTCTTTACACTCATTAGAATATGATTAATATCTTATTTATTGAAAAAATTTGGATAATACATAGTAGTTACGCATATAAAGTGCAAATAATACAATTCTGAGTATCATTCGAGCATTTCAATTGTTTCTGGATTCTTTCTAATTCATTTCATCACAATAATGTACATTTGAAATATCTACACTGTGTAGAATATGATTCATATCTTATTTACTCAAAACGAATTGAATATACATAGTAGTTAGGCATATAAAGTGAAAATAATGCAATTCTGAGTATCATTTGAGCATTTTAATCGTTGCTGGATTCATTCAAAGTTATTTCATCACAATAATCAACATTTAAACTCTTTACACTTTTTAGAACATTTTTCACATCTTATTTATTCAACAATATTGGATTATACATAGTAATTTCGCACATAAATTGCAAATAATGCAATTCTGAGTATCATTTGAGCATTTCAATCGTTTTTGGATTCACTCTAAGTCATTTCATCACAATAATCTACATTTAAACTCTTTACACTCTTTAGAATATGATTCATATCTTGTTTATTCAAAAAGATTGGATTATACATAGTAGTTAAGCCTATATAGTGCAAATAATGTAATTTTGAGTATCATTTGAGCATTTAAAATCGTTGTTGGATTCATTCAAAGTCATTTAATCACAATAATCAACATTTAAATTCTTTACACTCTTTAAAACATTATTCGTAGCATATTTGTTCAAAAATATTGGATTATATATAGTAATTGCGCATATAAATTGCAAATAATGCAATTCTGAGTATTATTTGAGCATTTAAATCGTTTTTGGATTCATTCTAATTAATTTCATCAGAATAATCTTCATTTAATCTCTTTACGCTTTCTAGAATATAATTCATATATGATTTACTCAAAAATATTGGATTATACATAGTAATTCCGCATATAAAGTGCAAATAATGCTATTCTGAGTATCATTCGAGCATTTCAATCGTTTCTGGATTCATTCTAAGTTATTTCATCACAATAATCTACATTTATACTCTTTACACTCTCTAGAATATGCTTAATATCTTATTTATTCAAAAAATATTGTATTATATATAGTAATTACGCATATAAAGTGTAAATAATGTAATTCTGAGTAATTTGAGCCTTTGAATTGTATCTGGATTCATTCTAAGTCATTTTATCACAATAATCTACATTTAAACTCTTTACACTCTCTAGAATATGATTCATATCGTATTTATTCAAAAAATTGTATTATGCATAGTAATTACACATATAAACTGCAAATAATGCAATTCTGACTATTATTTGAGCATTTCAATCATTTCTAGACTCATTATAAGTCATTTCGTTACAATAATCTACATTTAGACTCCTCATAATGTCTAAAATATGATTCACATCTTATTTATTAAAAAAGATTGGATTATACATAGTAGTTACACCTATAAAGTGCAAATAATGCAATTCTGAGTTATCATTTAAGCATTTCAATTGTTGCTGGATTCATTCCAAGTCATTCCATCACAATAATCAACATTTAAACTCTTTATACTTTTTATAACATGATTCATATCTTATTTATTTCAAAATATTGGATTATAGATAGTAATTACGCATATAAATTACAAATAATGCAATTCTAAGTATTATTTGAGCATTTCAATCATTTTTTCCTTTATTCAAAGTAATTTCATCACAACTACATTTAATCTCTTTCCATTCTAGAATATGATTTATATTTGATTTATTCAAAATGATTGGATTATACATAGTAAATACGCATATAAAGTGCAAATAATGCAATTATGAGTATTATTCGAGCATTTCAATCGTTTCTAGATTCATTCTAAGTCATTTCATCACAATAATGTACATTTAATCTGTTTACACTGTCTAGAATATGATTCATATCTTATTTATTCAAAAAATATTATTATGCATAGTAATTACGCATATAAACTATATATAATGCTATTCTGAATATTATTTGATCATTTCAATCATTTCTGGATTCATTGTAAGTCATTTCGTCACAATAACCTACATTTAGACTCTTCATACTGTCTACAATATGATTCATATCTTATTTATTCAATAAGATTGCATTATATATAATAATTACGCATATAAAGTGCACACAATGCAATTTTGAGTATCATTTGAACATTTCAATCGTTTCTGGATTCATTCTAAGTCATATAATCACAATAATCTACATTTAATCTCTCAACACTTTTCTAGAATATGATTCATATCTGATTTATTCAAAAAGATTGGATTATACATAATAATTACATTATAAACATTATAAAGTTCAAATAAAGCAATTCTGAGTTTCTTTTGAGCATTTCAATCGTTTTTGGATTCATTCTAAGTTAGTTCCTCACAATATTATACATTTAGACATTTCATACTGTCTAGAATATGATTCATATCTTATTTATTCAATAATATTGGATTATACATAGTAACTACGCATATAATGTGCAAATAATGCAATTCTGAGTGTCATTTGAGTATTTCAATCATCGTTTCTGGATTAATTCTAAATCATTTCATCACAATAATCTACATTTAATCTCTTTACACTTTTCTGGAATATGATTCATATATGATTTATTCAAAAAAGATTGGATTATACATAGTAAATACGTTATGAAGTGCAAATAAAGTAATTCTGAGTATCTTTGGAGCATTTCAATTGTTTTTTGTTATATTCTAAGTTAGCTCATCACAATAATCTACATTTATGCTCTTTACATTCTCTAGAATATGATTCATATCTTATTTCTTCAAAAAGACTGGATTATACATAGTAATTACTCCTATAAAGTGCAAGTAATGCAATTATGAGTATCATTGGAGCATTTCAATCGTTTCTGGATTCATTCTAAGTCATTTCATCACAATAATCTACATTTAATCTCTTTAACACTTTCAATAATATGATTCATATCTGATTAATTCAAAAAGATTGGATTATACATAGTAATTACGCTAGAAACTGAAAAGAATGCAATTCTGAGTAACTTCCGAGCTTTTCAATCATTTTTGGATTCATCCTAAGTCATTTCATCACAATAATACACATTTATTTTCTTTACGCTGTCTAGAATATGATTAACATCATTTTTATTTAAAAAAATGGGATTATACATAGTAATTACGCATATAAATTGCAAATAATGCAATTTCTGAGTATCATTCGAGCATTTCAATTGTTTCCGGATACATTCCAAGTCATTTCATCCGAAATAATCTACATTTAAACTCTCTACACTGTTTAGAATATGATTCACATCTTATTTATTCAAGAAGATTGGTTTATACATAGTAATTACGTTATAAAGTGTAAATAATACAATTCTGAGTATGATTTGAGCATTTCAATCGTTTTTGGATTCATTATAAGTCATTTCATAACAACAATCTACATTTATACTCTTTACACTCATTAGAATATGATTAATATCTTATTTATTGAAAAAATTTGGATAATACATAGTAGTTACGCATATAAAGTGCAAAATAATACAATTCTGAGTATCATTCGAGCATTTCAATTGTTTCTGGATTCTTTCTAATTCATTTCATCACAATAATGTACATTTGAAATATCTACACTGTGTAGAATATGATTCATATCTTATTTACTCAAAACGAATTGAATATACATAGTAGTTAGGCATATAAAGTGAAAATAATGCAATTCTGAGTATCATTTGAGCATTTTAATCGTTGCTGGATTCATTCAAAGTTATTTCATCACAAATAATCAACATTTTAAACTCTTTACACTTTTTAGAACATTTTTCACATCTTATTTATTCAACAATATTGGATTATACATAGTAATTTCGCACATAAATTGCAAATAATGCAATTCTGAGTATCATTTGAGCATTTCAATCGTTTTTGGATTCACTCTAAGTCATTTCATCACAATAATCTACATTTAAACTCTTTACACTCTTTAGAATATGATTCATATCTTGTTTATTCAAAAAGATTGGATTATACATAGTAGTTAAGCCTATATAGTGCAAATAATGTAATTTTGAGTATCATTTGAGCATTTAAATCGTTGTTGGAAATTCATTCAAAGTCATTTAATCACAATAATCAACATTTAAATTC